>OX422210.1:750993322-756018322 GCA_949130495.1 Sambucus nigra | reverse complement strand
CCGAGTCACTCTTCATAAATTTCCTATCTCGACCTTAATATAGTCTACCCGCGACTCCCGATTGAGATATAAAACAGTCACATCGATATCACTCACTACGACATATAGTAATTATCACAAGTTCTTTACTACTCACTTAGTAACTTATTCCATAAATATTAATCATTATCTTTCCCGATTAATATTTTAAATAAACGCATAATATTTAATTCAATTAAATTACGGCACATGTGTAATTTAAAATGGCCGAATTAATTAAATTCTAAATACTTAGAAATACGGGGTGTTACATCCTATAATGATAGTTGTTTAGATCATAAAGCCTTACAGTTAGTTAATAGTCAGAAGAACATTAGTGACGGAATTATGAAGTGGTCTTATTTCCTTCAGCGATACAAGTTTCACCTTGATTGACGAGTACTTTGGACCATTCTAGCTGAGTGTGTTAGATTTTGTTTCGCGATTTTGCCCTTTGTATTTCCACATATCCCCTGTGAAAAAAGATCATTAGAGAGGTCCACTCAGGTGGCCTAACTGGTCACATAGGATTCTCCTTCACACTGACAATACTTCAGGAATGGTTCTTTTGGCCTATCATGCAGTGACACCTATATTTGAAGTTGCTATGTTTTCCAGACGGCAATGGGGCATCACAACGTGATACATGAGCATAGGGATATAGGGATGTAGTCGTCTTTTTAGCATTTATTCTATTCTTCTTTCCTTTTGTACCCTTTTAGTATAAATACCTATTGAGCCCCTCATTGTATCACTTTTTCCATTTTGATATTGAAAGACTACAGAGAGAAATAAGAAACCCTCTTCCATTTTTCCATGTTGGTGTTATTGTTGTTGTGTAGATAACTTCTTTTTTTACGCTTATGCACCTTAGTTTACATCAAATTGGTATCAAAGAGAAGTTTGTTCTTGGATCAACCATGTTCATAGAATATTGGGACTCCCATTGGAGCCATCCGGATGATGTTCGAATAAACCCTAACCCTACATTAGCTACACCTAATATCACCACCGTCGACAGCCCTATTTTGCCAAAAAAGATTGCCGACGCAACCCAAAGTAAGAGCCCACTGTCGCCAGCCAACTCCAACTCTAGCGCCTCTTCTGCCTGCAGCCTCTACCCGAAGCCATTGAAACCATCGCTGGAATGCAGCGGACGACCTACAACCAACCGCACGGCAGCAGCGACTTCAATAGGAGGTTCGGCCCATCGTTTTTTTCCTGGGTTACCACGGAACAACTTGGAAGTTTCTTCAAACCATCCCAGACTGATACAAGACAGTTTCAGCACAAAATCTCAGCTGAAATTCAAGAATCAATCTCGAGACCCACCAAAAACTTCAAAAAACCTTCAAGATTCAGGGCCTAACAACTCCAACCAATCCAAGACCATCTCTAACGCAAACCCTAGCCAAATCCAAAACATAAAATTAATTCCAAACCCTATTTACCCAAATCCCAAGAAACCCTAATTCTTACTCCATCCTAAAAATCCTAATTCCCTATACAAAGGATGCGCCTCTTTGGGCATCCTCCCCATTCCTAACAATGTCCCACTACTTACCGCTCAATCCATTTGCTGACAACGAGATTCCTTTTATTGGGCCCAAGCGAAACTTGTTGATGTATCTACTATATACACACACCGTGATGATTACGATGCCCGTCGATCCCCAAACGCCTCCACCCAGCGATGACACTTAGATCCGATCGAGTATTTTTTTTTTACTCGTTGCACGGCAAGAGGAAGGCTATGCACGGTGATTATTGATGGGGGAGCAAGTCATAATTTGGTAGAAATGGTTGATAAGTTAAAACTTCCAACGAAATTATTGCCTACTCCGTGTCGTATTGGGTGGTTAGGGAGTGGAGCCACACTTTCCACTAGTCGGCAATGTCGGGTGACTTTTTCCATTGGGGACTATCATGATGTTATGGTATGTACCTTGGTGGATATGCGACTATGCCATCTTCTTTTGGAAAGGCCATGGCAATTTAACCATCGTAGTATGCATGATGGTCGGACCAACACTTATTCATTTACACATGAGAGGAGGGACTTTCTCCTCCGCCCCATGCGATCATTTCTGATGTCTCGACCTTTGGCTCTAGTAGTTTCACATGAGGAGTTAGTCACCGAGGCTGCAGAGACAGGATTTGATTCGTCACTTTTATTGTATTTTATACCACGTTAATTTGTACATTATAGCGTTCCCGTGCATGTATTTCCCGGTTCTTATACTCATTTATTGACTAACCCTTGAATTCATCATATATACTTTGTATGTGTCTTTATTGAGCATTTATAGGTCTCGGGAATGCATTTTGGGAAGTTTGGTTTTGATCCGGAAAAGTTCCGTAGACACTTGCACAGTCGGGGGCATTTTGGTAATTTTAGCATTCGGGTTTTGATCCCGATTTCTTCACGGAAGTTGTAGACCTTCTTCTTATCTTCGCGTGGCCTCCGACGGTGCTTGAATCCGATCTCAAACGAAGAAGTTACGGAAGTTTCGGTGAAACATGGGAGAAATAATGCCAAAGTAGTGTAACTTTCCTTTTTGAGCAGGCCCTAATCGATTCGCAATTCAGCCGAATCGATTCGGTATCAGACAGGGGCACATCTATACACTTTCGAATCGATTCGGATTTGGCACCGAATCGATTCGGCCCTGCATTTCCAGCTTTCTTCTTATTACTAGTTTGTCATTTTGGTTGGATTTTTGGAATATATCCCTTGTTTTTCCTCCTTTGTAGATATAGATTACTTTTGTTAGATATTTGGTGATATAGAAAAACACTCTCTTCTCTCTCCTAGGTCAAGTTCATTTATGGTTTTTACCCACTTGTAAGGCTTTGAATACTAGTTGAATTGTGGTTATTAATGCAAGAAAGGTTCATTTACCTCTTCTCTACTTGTTATACTAGCTTTAATTTGCATTTAATTCCATCTCTTGTATTGGTTTGTGTTTAAACTAGATAACTAACTTAATTATGTTGTTAACTAGCATGTGTAGTTTAGTTTCAATTATGAGTAGCTAGACTTATGATTGGGGATCATAATCCCACCTTGGATGATTGAACTTCATATTTAGGGTTTGGTTTATAATTGTTCTAATGGAACTTCATGTGTTGGTATTGGAGTGTCATAGTTTCTTAACTTCTCTTGTCATGCAAGGGTTAGTGTTTGAAGCTTTACTAAAAACCCAACCCATCTAGCAATAACTAACTAACCCCTAATCCTCCATTGTTGAGTTTAGTCTCTACATGGTTGATGTTCGTACTTAATTAGTTATGCTCGATTAGAATTAATTTCAACCAAGCCCTATAATCCCCTTCTTTGTGAATCCGAGGTGGGAGAATGATCCTCGATCCCTTTAATTTCTTGAACTCAAGCTTATCTTAGTTCTTTTCATAGTTCCGTAATTATTAATTAATTAACTGATCATCAATAGTATGTTAGTTTAGAGATTACTCTTAATCACTTTTCCAAACTATTAAATCATCTTTTACACTTTAACTTTTGTGACGTTTAGAGAATCCCTTTAACCTAATCCTGTTCTCTTAGGAGTGTTTCAATCCCTGTGGATCACGATTCCGTACTTACCGAATATTACTTGTTGCGATAGATTTGCACTTGAATCATAAGCTTTATTTAGAGCGCACCAAGTTTTTAGCGCCGTTGCCGGGGATTGGCAACTATCTTAGGGTTTAGAATTTCTCTTTACACTATCGTTCCATGTGGTCACCGTGACATCACGGTTTCCAAAAATCAATCCAAAAATTCTGTAAATGCAAGACGCGAGTAGTAGCAATTTAAATCCTATTCGTGAACCCTCGTCGTCTAGTGAACCTTCGGATTATTGGAGACATTTACCATCTATTTCTCGTTCTAGTTCGTCTCATCGTCTTCTTATACCTGGGCACACTCCGATCCCACGACCATGGCCGACAATGTTAGTGAGCACGGTAGTCAGGGGGCTGCACCCGAACCCCTATATAGGACCATGCGTGATTATTTGCAAACGGAGAGGACCACCTCTCTGTCTTGTATCATTTTTCCCTACAATACCGTGCAATTCCATTTTCGTAATGGAATGATTCAATTACCTCCTACTTTCCACGGCATGGAAAGTGAACAACCGTACCTTCATGTTAGAGAGTTTTAGGAGGTGTGCGCTACTTTTAGCGATCAAAATTGTCCTCTCGATGTCACACGTCTCAAACTCTTCCCATTTTCCTTGAAGGACAAAGCCAAAACTTGTCTTTGATCCTTGGCTCCTAATTCCATCGGAAGTTGGTGCGAAATGCAAGCGCAGTTTTTGAAGAAATTCTTTCCAACTCATCGCACCAACTCTTTAAAGGGTCAAATCCAAACCTTCGCTCAAACCGAAGGTGAATCATTCGAGAGATGTTGGGAGAGATTTAATGAGGTACTTCATAAATTCCCACATCTCGAAAAGTGGAGATTAATCTCATTTTTCCACAAGGGGCTTACCCTCAATGCAAAACAAATGGTGGAGACAATGTGCTCCGATGAGTTTTTTGGTTTAGATCCTGATGATGCGTGGGCACATTTCAAATATTGTGCCGAGACCACCCTAGTGTGGGACACTTCGGACCCTAGCAAAACCAATGCGCGTTCATCCAATCCACCTTCCTCTAGCCATGGGATATATCACCTTGCCGAAGGAGATGATATGTCATTAAGAGTAGCCTAACTTTCTATGCGTATCGAGGCAATGGATGCCAAAGCTCGGGAACCATCCCATCCTTCTCCCTCACATGTAGAGGAGTCTTGTGCCATTTGCGACATTGAAGATCACTCAACGAGGGATTGTCCAACAATTTCGGCTTATAAAGTGATGCTTCACGAACAAGCCAATGCGATGGCCATTTACAAGAAACAGTTCATGACTCCTTTAGGTGAGGGCTATAATCCTTCGTGGAGAAACCATCCGGGTTTCTCCTACGGGCAACCCCAACAGTCTCAAAATCCACCTCCCTCGAATTATCAAAATCTTCCCCCACCTCATAATTTTTAGCAACCATATAATCAAGTTCCTCTACCCAAGCTTAAATGCAAGGTCCCCCTCAGGGACCACCTCCTCCGGTTATACCATTGTATGCTCACCCGAACAAGAGGAGCCTCGAAGAGACTCTTCAATCTTTCATAACCTCTCAACAAGCCACAAATTCTAGGCTTGAAAAAGAAATCTCCAAGTTGGCTTGGGCATTGAGTATCCAAGAAAAGGGAAAATTCCCTTCCCAAACTTAAAAGGCCATGGGGAAAAATAGTGTCACTGACACTTTGAATCCCCCTCCTGATAGTGCAAAGGTTGTGACCGTTCTAAGGAGCGGGAAAGTCATTGATAAACCCACCCCTCCAAGTGTCCCCACCGTCGTTAAGGAGGTTTCGCCCGGCCCATTAGAGGTCGAAGATGCCTCCTTAAAGCAGAGAGAAGGGAAAACCCCGTTAGAGTCGGATGTGGTTTCGAAGCTTCCTAGCCCCGTACCTTACCCTCAAAGGCTCCTGTCGCAAAAGGGGAATGTTAATAATGCGGACATACTAGAAATGTTCAAACAAGTCAAGATTAACATACCTCTTTTGGATGTAATCAAACAAGTACCTGCTTATGCTAAGTTCTTAAAGGACTTAATCAATGTTAAGCGGAAGTTGTTTATAAGGAAGAAAGCCTTCTTGGTTCAAAATATAAGCTCGATAATTCAATCTGAATTACCACCCAAATATAAAGATCCCGGTTGTCCCACCATTTCGTGTGTGATAGGGGACTTTAAGATAGAGCAAACTTTGCTAGACCTAGGATCAAGTGTCAATTTGTTACCATACCATGTTTATGAACAGCTCGGTCTAGGGGACCTCAAGCCCACGAAAATAACCCTCCAATTAGCGGATCGCTCCGTTAAGGTTCCGAGGGGTGTTGTAGAAGATGTCATAATACAAGTTGACAAATTCTATTTTCCCGTGGACTTTGTGGTGTTGGACACCCATCCTACTTCTCCTAGTAGTAGAACTACCCCCATTATCCTTGGTCGTCTTTTCCTAGCCACATCCAATGCGTTAATTAATGCTAGGAATGGCCAAATGAACCTGACATTTGGAAATATGACTTTGGAAATGAACATCTTCAATGTTTCGAATCAAGTGGGAGATTATGATGATGAGGTCCATGAAGTGGACTTTTTAGAGGAGGTGGTTCAGGATCATTTTGATGCTACATATTTTTCGGACCCCTTAGAGGGATGTCTTGTGAACCCGAGTTACTTGGAGAATAGATGTTCTCCTTATGATGAAGAGGTCAAATTCATGAGCTTGTTGTTAGACGAGGATGAGAGAGTTGATGATGTTAATTGGTGTACTGCTTTTGAGGACTTACCCCCTCGTGATTCGTATGAAGTTCCCTCGGATGTGCGATTCCCCAAACTTGAATTAAAGCAATTGCCTTCCGAGTTAAAATATGCTTATTTAGGCGAAAATGAGACATATCCCGTTGTTGTCTCGTCAAGCCTCTAGGCGGGTGAAGAACAAAGGCTGATAGACTTGTTAAGGAGATACAAGGGTGCGTTTGGGTGGACAATAGCAGATTTGAAGGGAATTAGTCCCTTAATTTTCACTCACAAAATTAATCTTGAAGAGGATGCAAAACCCTCTCGTGAGATGCAAAGGAGATTGAATCCAGTGATGAAGGAAGTTGTGAGGGAAGAAGTAATTAAGCTTTTAGATGCTGATATCATATATCTGACATCCGATAGCAAATGGGTCAGTCAAATTCACGTAGTTCCAAAGAAATCAGGTGTCACCGTTGTAGAAAACATGAAAGGGGAATTGATCACTGAACGCACCACCACTGGGTGGCGTGTGTGCATCGACTATAGAAAACTTATGTAATACCCCGTATTTCTGAATATTCCAAATAATTCCATTTAATTAGATTGGAGAATTAAATGAGAAAATGTCTGCTTAATTTAAATTACGTAAGAGTAGTAATTTAAAGAGTTTTATTTAAAATTGTAATTATGGTATATTAATAGAGAGATAGATACCGGTATATATTGCCTCATTTTATTTACTTAGTGCGAGTGGTAAATAGTTACCTAACGCGTGTAGACCGTGTGGGGTGAGAACGAGTAATTTTTTTTAAGTGACTCAAATGATAATTTAGAGGTCACCAATGAGTCCGGAAGGGTCAAATTAGTCAAAATAGTATACCCGGGGGTACTAGTTGAGTCCCGGGGTAATTTTGGACTAAACCGAGACCGTTCGGGGGCGTTTTGGTCTTTTAACATAAGAGGGTATGGAGACCTATGAAATTGAGAGTTTTATATCAGCCGTATGATAGAGGAATTAGGGTTAGAACACCCATGACAACACCAATACCATTAGAGAGAAGAGAGGCACAACTTTCTAAGGCAAAAGGAAGAATTGGGAAGGATTCAAAGGGATTTTTACCATCAACTTGTTGGGGAAGAAGGATTGAAGGATGAAGATCATCAATCATCAACAACAACCACGAAATCAGACCCTACTCATCATAAGGCAAGTTGTTTATTGCAAAAATTATAAAGTTATAATACCCATGTGTAGGGTTTATGAATAGTGTTGTTTAAATCATTATTTTGATTGGAGAAAGATTATATTTATACATGTTGGGTTAGGAATCGCATGTAGAATGATTTACCTTATGTAGAGAATTAAGATTCAGATTAGACTTGATGATTTTTCGGATTAAAATCTGGATTTCGAATGATAATATGGGAAGAACACCATAACTAGGGTTTTCAAGATATTTCGGGTTTAATTCATTATTTCTTTAAAGGAATTGGAGTTTTGATGTATTTGATACGTTAGAAACTGTCCTAGTATATGTGGAAACATGTTCGGATCATTGGGTCGAAGTTTGGTGGATAATAATGGAGTTTGGAAATTTGTTAATGGAGGAGAGGATCAACGAAGAAGACAGACTGCGTCTGTCCCTGTTCGATCGATCGATCGATCTCGAACTATCGATCGATCGACTATGTCGATCGATCGAACCCAGCCGTCGATCGATCGACGCAAGCTGTTTCCCGAAAATTTTGTGTGTAATCCTTCGTTGAGTTCGGGAATGAATGAGTATTCTAGGATTTACATTATACTTATATGGGAGTAAGAATAAGACCAGTAGGTATATTGTTGAGGTCCAATAAAGCCATTGGGTGTAGGGCTTGGATTACGGACCGAGGAGAATAGTCCAATTTAGTAGAGTATCGGGGACTTTGGAAATTGAGTTACGGGGCGAAGTAAATTCAATTTATGTAATAGACCAGTTGGGTAAGCAATAACTACTGAAATTATATGTAAGGGGTAACTAAGACCCTTAGAGTTGTGTGTATACTCAAATAAATACGATTAATGAGATAAATCGTAAAGCGAATATTGTACGGTAAATATATGAGATTAAAATATTACGTACATATATGATTAATAGGTCAGGCGTGTACCTACTGAATTATGTGATCTTTTAGGTAGAGAGATTATACCTAAATTAATTATGTTAGGGTCGATGAGACATTCCGAACTAACATAAAGTTATTATATGTTTGGGGTCGATGAGAAATACCGAACCAAACTTTGAACTGGTGTCGTGATGAGAGAGTCCCGAACCAGAATATGTGTATATATATATTTTTAAAATAGTTGGGGTCGATGGATAATTCCGAACCAACTCTCACTTGGGGTTGATGAATCATTCCGAACCAAGAGTCCTTTACGTGTATAAAAAGGACAAAATAGAAATGACTGATATTTAGTATATATTGTGTGTGAAATATATATACTGGATGATATTCTACTTCCGTGTGTTAGTAGATTGATATATTTGATGTATTTGAAGATACATACATAATTGGTAAGTTAAGTAGTGAAACTTAATTACGAAATGAACCTTTAGATAGAGAAAATCTATTTAGTAATTCAAGTAGCGAAACTTAATTACGTAAGTGGGAAAGTTAACAATTGTGAGAATTGTAGTAATTTTAGTAGTAAAACTAAATGGGAAGTCTTGAAAAATAACATAGATGAAATGTTACTTGAGAATTAATTAACATACGCGAGATGTTAGTGAAACGGTTGTACTGTATGGGCGGTACTGGAACTTGGGTATAGATAAGTTCAGTTGACTACTTTGGTTTTAGTTAGCTTGGGAAGTATGGCTAGATAAACTAAGTGTATAACGTTAGGTGTGCACAAAAGATGAGGGGTGAGTTAACTCAAGAGAGTGTACGAGAACCTAACATGTGTAATCAATAACCGCATTTTATATTGTGATAAACGCTTGCTAAATATTTTCAAAATGTTTTGAGTACTAACTCTTGCTATAAAATATTTTCAAAACCTTTTAGGTGTCCAGCCACAGGGATGCCATGTATGATGATTCCATTCCAGAGACTCGGAGCTGTAGCACAGTGGATGCTTACAGGATTTTGACTAGGCGATATCTCTCATTCATATCTAGTACAGGATCTCACACTCTTCTATGTATGGACTTGTTGTCCGGTATTACTCTCAGATATTAGATTCAGACTAGTGGTTACTCTATTGTTGTTTGGGATTTTTAGCCGATGGTTTATTCGGTAATACTTTTGTTCTGTTGTACTTTTACTTTGTTGTTTGTATTATAGTACATAATTATTTGTACTTTGTTCCGCATGGTTGATTTATCTGTTTTAAGAAAGATAAAATTTGGCACCGGTCTAATTTTACTTAGGGGATTAGTAATTAGAAATTTTTCGACAGTGATGCTAAGAATGAACCATTTGAGAAACCTGTTTTAATTTAATGAAAGCCTGATCACCCGATGTTTAATTAGGCGGGGTGTAACAACTTAATGCAATGACATTGAAGTATCATTTTCCCCTTCCATTCATTGACCAAATGTTGGAACGCATGTCCGGCCATCCTTACTATTATTTTCTCAATGGGTACTCGGGTTACAACCAAATCGAACTTGATCTCAAGGATCAGGACAAAACTACCTTCACATGCCCTTTTGGGACATTTAATTACAAAAGGATGTCCTTCGGGTTATGTAATGCGCCTACTACGTTCCAAAGGTGCATGTTGAGTATGTTTAGTGATATGGTAGAACGTGGTCTAGAGGTGTTCATGGACGATTTCAGCGTCTTTGGAAACTCCTATGACCATTGTCTTTCCATACTAGAGAACGTTTTGTCTAGATGTGTCGAGAAAAAGCTCGTGTTAAACTGGGAAAAGTGTCATTTTATGGTCACTAAGGGGATTGTCTTAGGTCACATCGTCTCCTCAGATGGTATTGAGGTAGACAAGGCAAAGGTTGAGGTCATTGCCAACTTACCCGCCCCTAAATCTCTACAAGATGTAAGGTCTTTCCTTGGGCATGCAGGATTTTATCATCATTTCATAAGGGACTTTAGCTCGATTGCTAGACCCTTGTGTAGTCTCCTCTCCAAGGAAACCCCATTCGAATGGAGCGATGGGTGTCAAGCAGCTTTTGAGACTTTGAAAAGTATGCTTACCACCGCTCCCATAATTCAAGCTCCTGATTGGACCCTACCCTTCGAATTAATGTGTGACGCTAGCGACTTCGCGGTTAGGGCTGTTTTAGGACAGAGAAGTGACAAGAAACCCCATGTCATTTACTATGCAAGTCGAACTCTTAACGATGCTCAGTTGAACTACTCAACCATCGAGAAAGAGTTATTAGCGATTGTCTACGCTTTGGATAAATTTTGGTCATACCTCATGGGATCCCCCATAGTTTATTTTACGGATCATGCGGCACTCAAATACCTTCTGTCTAAGAAGGATGCTAAGTCGCGCTTAATAAGGTGGGTGCTCTTACTCCAAGAGTTTAATTTAACTATTAAAGATAAAAAAAAGGAGTAGAAAATGTTGTCGCGTTTAACGTTTGAGGCACCCAAGGACCAACTCCCCATTGTTGAATTCTTTCCAGTTGAACCGCTGTTCTCCACTTCCTCTCTGCCGTGGTTCGCTGATATTGTGAACTACCTCGTGACGGGTTCAATTCCATCTCAATGGACCCCTCAAGAGAAGAGGAAATTCTTTAGTTGGGTGCGTAGGTTCTTTTTCGATGATCCGTATCTGTTTAAGTATTGCCCCGACCAGATCATCCGAAAATGTGTCCCGGATGATGAGATAGAGAGCGTAATTCGTTTCTCCCACACGGAGGTATGTGGGGGCGACTTTTCTTCCAAGGAAACCGCCGCAAAAATCTTGCAACGCGGACTTTATTGGCCCACACTTTTTAAGGATGCACACGAATTCTGCGTTTCGTGTGATCGTTGCCAGAAATTAGGCGCTATAACCCGTCGAAACATGATGCCAATGTCCCTTATTTTAGAAATTGAAGTCTTTGACTGTTGGGGAATTGATTTCATGGGCCCATTCCCGCCGTCTTTTGGTAATCTTTACATCCTTGTAGCCGTCGATTATGTATCCAAGTGGGTAGAAGCCATTGCGTCCAAAACCAATGATCATAGGGTGGTGTTGAAGTTCCTTAAGGAACACATACTTTCGCGTTTCGGAACTCCGAAAGCGATCATAAGCGATAACAGAACTCATTTTTGTAATTCTCCTTTTGCTAATCTTATGCGAAAGTGTGGGGTAACTCATAAAGTTGGAACTACCTACCACCCGCAAACAAGTGGCCAAGCTGAATTGGCCAATCGAGAGATAAAGCACATCCTAGAGAAGACGGTCAATCCCGACCGCAAGGATTGGTCTCTTCGGCTTCCTGACGTATTATGGGCATATATCGTACGGCCTACAAAACTTCCTTGGGTATGTCGCCCTTTAGACTTGTGTATGGCAAACCATGTCATTTACCAGTTGAAATCGAACACAAAGCCTACTAGGCGATAAAAAAATTGAATTTTGATCTAGACAAGGCCGGTAAGAAGCGAATGCTCCAACTCAATGAGTTGGAAGAACTCCGGAATGATTCGTATGAGAGCGCGAGAATCTATAAGCAAAGGGTGAAAGAGAGGCACGACAAGAACATATCCCGTAAAACATTTCACCCTCTTCAAAAGTACTCTTATACGATTCTAGGTTACATTTGTTTCCGGGGAAGATAAGGTCTAGGTGGACGGGTCTGTTTGTTGTTAAGACCGTCTATCATCACGGTGCAATTGAGGTTGAGAACCCATCTGATGGGAAGTTGTTGAAGGTCAATGGTCCGCGTCTCAAGCCTTTCCTAGAACCATTTGACCCATGTTCGGACACAATTCCATTGTCCGACCCCATTTACGGGGCTCCATAGGACTTCAGAATTGTATATTTTTTTGTGCCGAGCATCCCCCGTCATGTGTGGGGTGCAAAATTTTTGTCCCGGGCCCTTTGTACATCTTAATCACCATCTTTAGGGTCCAAAAATCTACCTATTAGCAGCCCAATCCTTCTACCCTAGTGTAAATGGTGATACAGCAAAGCAGAAAGTTGGATCCCAACATCTGAATCGATTCGGTTAACCACCGAATCGATTCGACCCTTTCCAGTAGCCAATTAAGGGTTTGAGAATTGATTCGGGTTTATTCCGAATCAATTCGGTAAACCAAAAGTGTCAGGTCTCTACATCCGAATCGATTCGGTTAATCACCGAATCGATTCGCCCTTTGACAGTGTTGAATTCGAGAGTTGCGAATCGATTCGGTTTAACTACCGAATCGATTTGGTTCACCATCTCACTTAAAATTCCCTCATTTGTTTAAATCATCTTCTCATTCTCTCTTCTCCCTTAGCCTGCGAACTCCACCTCTCTCATATCATTTCCCTTCCTCCATTCTTATTCACCCTCATGGCTTCCTCATCCAAGGTAACTATTTCAACCCACTTAAATTGATTTCAAATCTTATTTAGTGTTCTTGGTATAGAAAGTTGGGTTAAATGGGGTTTTGTAAAAATCCACTTTTTCTGCATGAAACTCCATATTTTCTCATTGTTTATGATATGAATCCAACAAATACAACTTGTTTATGTTGCTTTGATGATTCAGTTGTATTTATTGGGGTTGTTTCACATTCAAAATGCTATTTTCACCCTACTTTCTATACATTTCACACTAAGTGTTCCATAAAATGCCTCTGTGGAGATTTTGTGCGCTAAATCTCTATCTTCGCACCTTTTATCACACATTCTTGTTGAATTGTCCTTGTTTGAGTGTGGTGTGTGTCGGTTACGTCTACTCGACCAATTTTTCCCAACACGCACCCTCCGAACCTAGTTTCCCCAAATTTCACGATTACTTTGATTTTATGCATCGCACTTATGGTGTGTGTATTGAATTAATGTTTTGTAGGTTCCTTCGATCACCAAGCCATCATCCAATGTGGTTACTGGACGGGGAGGGGCTGGTTTTGAATCTTTTCGTTCCAAGGATGAGATGGAGTGGTATCGGTCCATGTTCAAAACTAGTCGCCCAATTGCTATTGAGAAGGAGGTGATTTTAGATGAGATGCCGGCTTCTGTAAGACGATATTTAGCCAAATTCAATTGGGAGACCCATCTGGCCATAAGAGGGGAGGTCAACGAGGACCACGTGCGACGTTTTTATGCTTCTCTAGTATCTATGCGCGGCGGCACGTATGAAGCGTATGTGAGAGGGAGGCGGATTACTATTTCTAAGCCCATCTTGGCTGCGCACCTTAGCGGGGCTTCTAACCCCGAGATATGTCATTACCCGGTCCTTGCAAACATGCCTCAGCTTCCACAAGAGGTACTCATTGCGCGTCTCGCACGCGGCAAGATTTGGGCGGGGGAGACTTTCCCCACTTCGGGCATGCCCGATGTACATCGTATTCTCCATCTCATCACCGTTAATTCCATCATTCCAACTCAGACCAAGGTTGTCCTTCGTTACAAGCAGGCCCTCTTCTTATACAGTCTTTTAGGGGATGACATGGTCATCAGTCTTCCCACCCTCATATTGCATTAAATAGTGAACGGTGCCTATAGCGAGAAGGGAACCACAACTCTTCCTTTTGCGCTACTGATTTCTCGGATTTGCAGGGATGCCGGGTGTGAGGTCTTGGGCAGCGATAAGATACCTAGGCTGCCCAAGGTGTTTAATGATAAGACCATTGCTAAAAGCTTGGGGCAAGATTATTGGGAGAGGAGGAAAAAGCGTATGTTGGATGCTCCTGATGCCCCTATGCCGGATATTCCAGAAGTGCCTCATCCAGTCCCACCTCCTGTACCTCCTACCGTTGACCCCATTACATATCTCGGGGTGCGGATGGATGAGTTACAGGCTGATTTTACTGAGTTTCAGGGCACCTATATGGCGAACTTCGCATCGTTTCGGGCTAACTATCAGCGAGATACTTCCATGATGGCCCGGGCACAGATGGATTTGTTTGCTTGTATTCGTGGGGGCGAGGCTCCTGTGCCTCCATAACTTTTTTATCCCTACGCCCCTCGTGACACCACTGCGCCCGAACACTCGAGCTTCCATCCGGACCATATGTAGAGCGTTGTCATCCCGCTTTCTCTGCTGCTGTCATCCCGTTTCCTCTGCTGCTGACACCATGGTTCTTTATTTTGATTTTTGGGTTTGTAACATTCTAGTTGTGTATTGGTGTGGGGAAGAGAGAGTACATTTAGTGTATTTTCTAATTTTGGTTTTTGGTGCCCCATGAACACAACTTGTGATTATTAATGAAATTACTCATTTTCATTTTCATATTTGTTCTTATATATATCTCTTTTGTATATATTGTTGTTTTTTGTACTAACATGTAACAGGCATGCCGTTGCGTGTTTCTCGAATTACTCCTTATGGGGTGACTATTTTCTAACCCCTTTGCCCTTTTTATCCCTACTAACATTGGGGACAATGTTTCATTCAAGTTAGGGGGTATGGGTTACATTTTTGATACCGGTTATCATGTTAGTATTTATTTACTTATTAAAAAAAATAATAAAAATAAATAAAAAATCTTTTTCTCTCTCATGTCTACTATGATTACTTATATGATCGACTTATCCTATTGTTTAGCTATGAAGCATGCTTCGAGTTATTGATTTATTAGACTTTAGCCCGTTACTATTTGCATTGTTAATAGCCTCATGAAATTAAACTGTGAAGCTTTGAGCATTTAGACAAATAATTATTTATGAATTGGTTTAAAGCGTTTCAAATTCGTTATTTTAAGGCGCATGCTATACCCTTACAAAAGTGAAAATTGAGACTTATCGTCATTAGTGAGCGTATACATCCACTCTATCTCTTTCTTGTCAATGAACTCGTTGTCAATCTCATTTTCTTTTCATTTGATTGCATATTAATTGATTTAACACTGAGCATGATTTTCAATGGTGTTTAGTCCCGTGAATCACATGAAACCTTAGGAAAGTATTATAAGCCCTCTTTGTTATATCACCCATATTAGTCGTGACCTCACCATATATGTTTCCCTAGTCAACCCCTTTGAGCCTAAATATTAGCCTTTCATTGCATTACACAAAATTCCATAACCAACTCCAAATTGGAGTTATACACCATATATATTACCTTACATACCTTTGTTTGGAATGTTGCTTGGGATTGAATGATGTTGTATAGTGTGGTTGCAATTTGGGCAAGTGAGAGTAAGAAAACAAAAGAAAGTAGTGAAAAACAAAAGAGAAAGCAAAAAGCAAAAGAAAACAAAAGAAAAAGTGAGAAAAAGAAGAAAAGAAAAGAAAGAGAAAGTTTGTAAATATTGTGTATATAATTCAAAAAGCTTTGATTACTCTCCCCGATGATATATCTAATGCCTTTTTGGAACTTGTTTTCCAATGTTGATATTGCCCGCATTTTTCCATTATCCCGAGTTTTCATCTCGAACACTTTGAGTCCGTCTATACATTCCTCCAGTTCGTACCCTAGCCTAGCCTACATTACAACCCATTAAAGTCCTATTTGATCCTAGGGTGATGTGATTCAAAGGTCGAACATTAGCGATAATTTGTTTATATGTTCTTCTCTTGGTTAATATGCGGTATCCTTTCATGAGATTGTATTTTTCACTTTTATATTGCGTTCTTCATTGATGACATGTGTGTGGCCTAGTTTCCCTGTACAATTACTCTTTATGCCCGCATGTCCCGTGTGTGTTACATCCCATTTCGGAGTGTTTCATTTGTTGAGTGTAACAACCGGAGAGAACTTGAGTATGCATACCTTAGCATTTATATGGATTTTGAAAGTTTTGCCAAATCTAAATTACCACATGTGTCCACTTATTTCGCATTTCCATGGTTTCGATTTTTATTGAAGTTATTTGTTTAATGCCGATAATTGTCGTCTTTTGTGTGAGCTTTGCTCACTTTGTTGATAAATTGTGCTTCTTAGTTATTTGTTGAGCTACGCATTGGTTTTTGTCGTATCATAGTATGAGTTGATTTGATGTTTGTGGGTGTCATCCCTGGAAACCCTCACGAGACCTCACTCGTCCCCTAGGGCCACCTAGGAGTTTAAAACGGCTTATTGCATACGCTAAATGCAATCGTGCGCCCGCGAGAGTCTCATTTTCCTTCTTTATACATATTTCTTCTATTTTGGTTTTGTTGATGGCCCTTGTTTCTTCATACTTCATTGCTCGGGACTAGCAATGTATAAGTTAGGGGGTGTGATTCGTCACTTTTATTGTATTTTATACACCGTTAATTTGTACAATCTAGCGTTCCCATGCATGTATTTCCCGGTTCTTAAACTCATTTATTGACTAACCCCTGAATTCATCATATATACTTTGTATGTGTCTTTATTGAGCTTTTATAGGTCTCCGGAATGCATTTTGGGAAGTTTGGTTTTGATCCGGAAAAGTTTCGTAGACACTTGCACAGTCAGGGGCATTTTGGTAATTTCAGCACTCGGGTTTTGATCCCGATTTCTTCACGGAAGTTGTAGACCTTCTTCTTATCTTCGCGTGGCCTCCGACGGTGCTTGAATCCGATCTCAAACGAAGAAGTTACGGAAGTTTCGGTGAAATATGGGAGAAATAATGCCAAAGTAGTGTAACTTTCCTTTTTAAGCAGGCCCGAATCGATTCTCAATTCAGCCGAATCGATTCGGTATCAGACAGGGACACATCTCTACACTTTCGAATCGATTCGGTGCCAACTTTCTAATCGATTCGGATTTGGAACCGAATCGATTCGGCCCTTCATTTTCAGCTTTCTTCTTATTACTAGTTTGCCATTTTGGTTGGATTTTTGGAATATATCCCTTGTTTTTCCTCCTTTGTAGATATAGATTACTTTTGTTAGATATTTGGTGATATAGAAAAACACTCTCTTCTCTCTCCTAGGTCAAGTTCATTTATGGTTTTTACCCACTTGTAAGGCTTTGATTACTAGTTGAATTGTGGTTATTAATGCAAGAAAGGTTCATTTACTTCTTCTCTACTTGTTCTACTAGCTTTAATTTGCATTTAATTCCATCTCTTGTATTGGTTTGTGTTTAAACTAGATAACTAACTTAATTATGTTGTTAACTAGCATGTGTAGTTTAGTTTCAATTATGAGTAGCTAGACTTATGATTGGGGATCATAATCCCACCTTGGATGATTGAACTTCATATTTAGGGTTTGGTTTATAATTGTTCTAATGGAACTTCATGTGTTGGTATTGGAGTATCATAGTTTCTTAACTTCTCTTTTCATGCAAGGGTTAGTGTTTGAAGCTTTACTACAAACCCAACCCATCTAGCAATAACTAACTAACCCCTAATCCTCCATTGTTGAGTTTAGTCTCTACATGGTTGATATTCGGACTTAATTAGTTATGCTCAATTAGAATTAATTTCAACCAAGCCCTATAATCCCCTTCTTTGTAAATCCGAGGTGGGAGAATGATCCTCGATCCCTTTAATTTCTTGAACTCAAGCTTATCTTAGTTCTTTTCATAGTTTCGTAATTATTAATTAATTAACTGATCATCAATAGTATGTTAGTTTAGATATTACTCTCAATCACTTTTCCAAACTATTAAATCATCTTTTACACTTTAACTTTTGTGACGTTTAGAGAATCCCTTTAACCTAATCCTGTTCTCTTAGGAGTGTTTCAATCCCTGTGGATCACGATTCCGTACTTACCGGATATTACTTGTTGCGATAGATTTGCACTTGAATCGTAAGCTTTATTTAGAGCGCACCAGGATTGTGTTATGCTCTTATTAGCCCAATTACCACCCCGGAGACTTTTGTCCTACCGTGTGCCCCGAGTTTATTGGGTTCTTTTAGTAATATTTTCACCCCACCAGATGATCTTCTTCCTCTCCGAGATATACAGCATGCTATTGACTTCATCCCTGGGGTGCAGCTCCCTAATCTTCCCCACTACAGCATGTCACCTACGAAGCACCCGGAATTATAGAGGTAGGTCACCGAGTTGTGTGACAAGGGATATATTCGGGAGAGCATGTATCCTTGTGCAGTCCCCATACTATTATCACTCAAGAAGGATAGGAGTTGGCATATATGTGTGGATAGTCGCATCATTAATAAAATAATGATGAAATATCGATTCTCAATTCCTTGGCTTGAGGATATTGTGACAACCCGAGATCCGATATAAGGGGTGGCCAGCCCGATGCTCAAACATAACAGGAATCATGGATGGATATCATTCTCAGCATCACAAAATATAAACTGAGTATACGGGAAAACCACCCAATACATCAGAAAACGGGTTGTCAAAAAGTGTGAAATTTTAAAAATTGCAGTTACGGAAATTAAATTTAAACAACCCAATCTGATAAGCAAGTGGAATTCCACAAAAATATATTTATATATTACAACTAAAACGAATGTATACAAATGGACCGAATAAGCTGTCGGTCCACAGCTACATAGAACACCGTACAATAATTTAATATCTTATGTAATACATTCATTAATCAAGTACAATTGTTTGGGCCACACGCCCGAGTGAAAAGACCCGATCATATCTAGAATATCAAGAATGAAAGCGTCTAATACAACGTCGTGTAATAACCCGCAAAATCTTACAGCTCATCAAAAGTGAAGGAAATTTGGGAAAGTCAAGTCGGGCGTCCTTGCGGTGGAGCACCTGAGCGGATACAATCGTATAGACAACAAGGAAAGTAAACCGGTCAGGGCCGGGTTCTATATGATCACCAGAAGAAATTAAAAGCATGATAGAAATGAATATTTATACATAAATGATAAGGATGATAATATGGCGTGCTAACTACAATTACAAACAAGAATTAAAAGTAAAGCACTCTAATTTAAAACCTTTACTCATAAATACAATTTCCATTTCCTTCTTACATTCCTTAATAGGAATAAAACCATTTATTCGGTTTAATCAAGAAGTTATAATTTCCTTTCATTAATTAAAACTTCCCATCTTTATCTTTCCATTCCTTAACAGGAATACCATTAATATCAAGTGCACTTTATGGCACATATTTCATTAATTTCATTCCCGTGCTCTTTATGGCACATATCTATGCTCTTTATGGCATATATCATACGCTCTTTGTGGCGTTTAACAACCATCAAGTCCAACTTGATGAAAATATAGTTATATTCATATACATATAACGATATCTAAGACCGCCCGTCCGGGTTTCCCCACTGTGCGCGCCCCTAAATGACCATCATCTTCCAGGGCCTAACATAAGACAACCTGGGCACCTATCGCAATACTTCGGGAAGCGGCCATGTGCCTGCGGGACAGTCAAGACCACACCCGGAATCTCCTACCCATCGCAGAAAATATATATACAGAACAGCGCTCACATGGCCTAGGACTATATCCACCCTGCATTTATTAGCCAGGGGGCATCACCTCACGAGCGAACTTCCCTTATGATGTCATTTAGAGAGGTGTGTAACAGTAAATTAACATTTACATTTTATTATCATATTCATTACCAATCTCCATTTCCATTACCCAAGTGATTAGTTTTTTTTTATTTGAACCTATCATTATTAAAAACCCGGGTTCATTTTATTTGAACTAATCATCATTAAACCATTTGGGTTCATTTTATGCGAACCCAATTCCCATCGAATATTGTCATTCATATTCCTCAAATTACAAATTCCGACTAAGTCTCCAAATGATCATTATGATCCTACAAATCCCCAAAGTTCATATAACTTTGATAAGCCCTTAAAGTCTCCAAGCATGGGCTTCCAAACTCCTAACCTCCAAACTTCAAAAGTTTGAATTAAAAATAAGTAATGCCTTAACATCACTTTAAACCTCCCCAGAATAAACCCCAGATGAACCCATGTCTAGTCTAGGGTAACGACCAAGCTCAACTATTACTCTAGGACTCTAAGTTTACTTCCATTCAAGAAGATTCCTAGGTCCTAATCCTAAAGAAGAAGGATAAAAATTTAAAAGGAAAATGACCCAAAACTGCTGGAACCGAATCGATTCGCTCTGAAAACGAATCGGTTCGGACAACAAACTTTGAGTTTCTGCAAATGCCGAATCGATTCGGTCTTAACCCGAATCGATTCGGGTACCAAGACCTGGGAGACTGCATCTATGCGAATCGATTCGCCCTAGGGGCCGAATCGATTCGCCACTGCGTAATTGCCAAGAATGGCTATGGAGTTCTAAACTCCAAATTTTCCTTAAACCCAAAACCAACCTAAACCAAGATCATCTATCACCCCCAATACATAATAAAGGCCTCTAACTACCACTATGTACAAAAATTATCATCCAAATTCATCGTCAAGGGTTAATACCCAATTAATCAAACAAAACCCTAAAATGATTAAACACAACAAATTCACAACTAATCATGCTAATGAATCCACTTAAATCATATTATAGCAAGTAAATTACTTGCCTCAAACTTGCAAGGATCAGATTTGATGAGGATGAGAGCAACAATCCAAGCTTGAATCTCCAAATCTCTCTCTTTTTCCAAAGCTTTATTCTTTCTCTCTTTCTCTCTAAGTTAACATTTTGGTCTTAAGAGGAATAGTAAGTCTTAGCAAGACTAAATCGGGCCATAAGTCTAAAATGCCCAACTCTAATAACCAATACGTGATAAAATAATACGCGACTACACTATTTAAGCTATAACCAGACAAAAGTGCCCGAAATGCCAAAATACAATATGGCACTTATTTTGACTGTCTCGCACCTACCGGGACTAACTACACCCTCCAAATTATCATTTGGAAATTTTATAACTCATTTTACTTCCGGTTTCATATTAAGCCAAAATGTCATTTTATATCTTATGACACTATAAATCCCCACATGGATATTTTTACCTACTCATCAGGTAATCATACAACATTTCAGTAAGTATTAACCTTTCCAATATTAAATTAATATTTACTCAACATTCATCATTTTATAATTAATTACTACACATAGTAAATAAACATAAAATATGCTATCAATCGTGAGGGTTGTTACATACTCCCCCCTTAGGAGGGAATTTTGCCCCAAAAATTCAGGTATACCTCGCAAGAAGAAATGCGGATAGTTTTCCCGTATGTCATCCTCGCGATCCCATGTCAATTTCTTGACACTATGGTGACTACAGTGCACCATAACCCAAAGGTACTACCTGCGATCTCAATTGCCGGTCTCCACGCTCTATAATAGCAACCGACTACTCCTCACAATAATTGTCAAGTTGCAACTCCATATCTTTAAAAGGAATGTGCCTGAAGGCACCACCGCATCCTTTGTACTCCCTTGCATGAGAGATATGGAACAAGTTCTGAACTTGTTGCAAGTGTTTCGGTAGAGCAAGTTACTAAACTACCGGACCCACCTTAACACTATTAGGAAAAGGTCCAACGTAACACGGTGCAAGTTTCCTTTTTTCTTCCCAAAAATGCTTAGTGCTTTTCATAGGCAACACTCGCACCAACACTTGGTTCCCGACCTCCATTTACACATGCCTTCACCCCGTATTGGCATAGCTCTTTTGTCGATCCTGGTTCATCCAAATGCGATTTTGAATAAGCGCGATCCTCGAGGAAGTATCCCGAATCCTCTTAGGTCCAAGAACTTATCATCTCCCACTTCCATCCAACAAGTGGGAGAACCACAAGGTTTAGTATACGAGGCTTTATAAAGCGCCATCCCAATAGTGAATCGATACAAATTATAACAAGAGAATTCAACTAGTGGGAGACACTGTCCCCGACTACTATTAAAGTCAAGAACACACACATAAGGAGTATACCCTCCAACATTTGGTTTACCCTCTCGGTCTGGCCATCTGCTTGAGGATAATAAGGGGTGCTTAACCTTAATTCGATTCCCATGGCTAGGGAACTCGCCACAAATAGGAAATGAACATTCTATTTCAGTCGGAAACTAACATCAAGGGCACCCCATGCAGTCCAACAACCTTTCCATGCCCGGGCACTACTACTGGCGGCGTATAACTTGACACATGATGTCGCTACCCAGATGTAACGCAACCTTAGAGACGCAATATTTCTCCATATCTGTCCTTCTTAAGTCCTTCTCATTCGGTACAAAAATTCTCTTATGGAAACGCACCCCACCCTCAATGTCAAAAGAGTAGAGTTATGTTTCCTAAGTCAGCACCTTGTATTTGTGGTTTTAACCACCCCTGTCTCTCTTGCGACATCTTGCATCGAAGTGTTGCTCGCGCGAAAGACTAAATTCTGCCCCGGAAGTAGCATCTCCCTTCCTACGGCGGTCACCCCCACAATGAATTTTAATTCAAATATGGGATAATACTTCTCACAAGTTTAAACTTATGAGGCACATCTACAATAAGTCGATACTTCGTTATTCCTACTCCCCATCATGGCAGAGACTTGATCATTAACTCCACCCTCGAGCTTGCAACATGGGCTCAGGAGTGCGAGTCAATTCTCCCTTCCATCCTGAAAGCTGAGTTGCTAAGGTAACACTCTAACTACGAGAGGCCTTATCTCCTTCGGCCTACCCGACCAAACTTCTCAATATCTCCCAGTTCTTATCACTAGGGAATCAACCCCTCTTAGAGTTAACACACAATATGTTCGTGGGCAAATCCCGACAACCTTCCTAAACTAACGTCACATAACTTAAGGCCTTATGTCCAAACAATCCTAAAGTCTACCTACCTATACTATACCATATCTAAGTCGTATGCACCTAATACTAAGTATATCCCTAGTGCCCAAAGTCCTTTCTCAACTCCCGACATTTGCTCGGTTTCGTGCGTGGGACGTCTCGCCAAAGCGAAATCCAAATAAGGAACCCTCCCGTTACACTACTACCTCGCGTTGTCAGTCATCAAGGTATACAGGTCTAAGACACATGTTCGGGACCGAAAAGATTCTACTTATATACATTACCATATAAATAATTGAAACTTAACAAATCAAACATTTACTTTCCATAAATCCTTATAACTATTTACCCCACAAAATATATATACATCTTATTAAATAGCCTTCTTATCTAGGCACAACCCGAAGTCTCAAATTGACTTCGTATCTCAGTCTCCCTCGCATCGATCAAAGGAGAGAACTATATGCAGTGCTTCTATTTCTCACTTTAATAGCCCCTAATCACTCTTCTACGTGATTTGGCTAAAATTTTCAACCCATCTCCAACGAGAAATTTAATTAAAATAAAATAAAAGGAAAGGATAGCATCTCTCCACTCACAACGTCGTTAAGTGTTCATGCGGCGGAGTGTCTCGCAAAGCGAAATCCAAACAAGGAACCCCTCTGACACATTCCTACTTAACTGGTTGATCATGGAGATAAAGCGTAATAAACATAAAATAAAAGAAAGGAAAGGTGACATCTCTCCACTCCCAACGTCGTTAAGGTTCACGCGTGGAGCGTCCTGCAGAAGCGGAATCCAAATAAGGAACCCCTCCTATACGCTACCACTCAACTTTGTTGGTCGTGGAGATAAGGCATAACAATCACATACCAATATCACATCATACTCGACCATGTTAAGGACGAGTAAATCGGCCTCAAAGCACAAATTAGAAAAAGAAATTCCTATATACCTACAAACAAAAAGAAATGAGCGAACCATCACACGTAAATAAAATAAAAAACTCAATGCTAGAAAAAGAGATACTCTCAGCAGATCTTATCAAATCTGAAATCTGAGAAGAGCTCATAAAACAAATGAGCGTGTAACACCCGCATCGAACAACACATAACTCACGTATCTCTAGGTAAAGAAAAACTTACCCTCAATAACGGGTGGTGCCGGCAGAGCTGGAGGAAACATAGCCTCCTGAATATGACAATCACGTCCATACTGTAGTTGTCCCTGCTGCGGAGGAACAACCATAATAGGTACCGGAGGTGGAAACTGAACATATGGCTGCAGCGGAGCCCTAGGAAACTGACCCCCAATCATCTGAGGACACTCCTTCTTATAGTGACCTGCCTCCCCACATTGGAAGCACCGTCCCTTCATATCCTCCTGACCTCGACCTTTGTTATTTCGAAACTGAGAAATGCCTCGGTCCGGATGACCTCTACCTCCAGGGCTACCCCGACTTGCCTGTTGCAAAGCACCCTGTCCGTGCCTATTATTATTATTGCCACTCGCAATAAACCCTCCGAGCTTTCCTACTTGCCTCATTTCAGTAGCTTTCTTTCTACCCTGCCTATATAATCGATGCTCCTGGCAATGGAATAAGGCTCCATTCATAACCTCCCCAAAAGTTTGTAAAGCTGGGTTACCCAATAAGTGTTGCCGAATTTTCCAGTTTAGACCTCCCACAAACTTTGAGATCTTCCTCTCTTCCGAAGTCACCTCATCCGGTACAAAACTTGCCAACCTGGTGAACTCCTCTTCATACTCCGCTACAGATCTCTCCCCTTGCACTACATCTTGCAACTTCCTCTTCATCTCCCTCTGAACTGCGGGAGTAAAATATTTAAGATCAAACAAGGCCCAGAACTCAATGATCGTCATTGTGTCTCTTTGCTCTGGTGCGGTCGTCGTCTCCCACCAGTGTAACGCAGATGCGACAAGCTTAAAGATGGTAAGGACTTGTTTCTTATCCTCACTGCATTCTATCAGTCGAAGGTGGCATTGCATGTCTTTCTTCCATTGATTGGCTTTAACAGCATCCATGCCTCCCTCGAATTCCGGGGGATTACCCTTTAGAAAGGAATCCCTAACCCTTTCCCACGGAGTAAGTCCCGTAGGAGCTTGAACACCTGGAGCCCGTGGCAATTGTTGGACCACTGTGGTCATGGCGGCATTAACCGCTCGAGCTACTATGTTTGCTACATTCGTAACATTAATGGTCCTTTGTGGCGGCAGTGGAGGACCTACCTCCTCTTCTACAACCCTCTCACGTCTCGCGGGGCGACCTCTCTTAGGCGGCATCTGAGATGGAAAACAACAGTATTAACATACTAGTTAAAAATAATCTATATTGCAGAAGATCGCAAACATAAATAACAAAGAAGTCCTAACATTAGGCTCTACATCAAAGAACGCTACGGTAGAATGAGACAAGTCCACACAGATCCTAGTACTCTAGAACCCGATGCTCTGATACCATCTGTGACAACCCGAGATCCGAGATAAGGGGTGGCCAGCCCGAAGCTCAAACGTAATAGGAATCATGGATGGATATCATTCTCAGCATCATAAAATATAAACTAAGTATACTGGAAAACCACCCAATACATCAGAAAACGGGTTGTCAAAAAGTGTGAAATTTTAAAAATTGCAGTTACGGAAATTAAATTTAAACAACCCAATCTGATAAGCAAGTGGAATTCCACAAAAATATATTTATATATTACAACTAAAACGAATGTATACAAATGGACCGAATAAGCTGTCGGTCCACAACTACATAGAACACCATACAATAATTTAATATCTTATGTAATACATTCATTAATCAAGTACAATTGTTTGGGCCACACGCCCGAGTGAAAAGACCCGATCATATCTAGAATATCAAGAATGAAAGCGTTTAATACAACGTCCTGTAATAACCCGCAAAATCTTACAGCTCCTCAAAAGTGAAGGAAATTTGGGAAAGTCAAGTCGGGCGTCCTTGCGGTGGAGCACCTGAGCGGATACAATCGTATAGACAACAAGGAAAGTAAACCGGTCAGGGCCGGGTTCTATATGATCACCAGAAGAAATAAAAAGCATGATAGAAATGAATAGTTATGCATGAATGATAAGGATGATAATATGGCGTGCTAACTACAATTACAAACAAGAATTAAAAGTAAAGCACTCTAATTTAAAACCTTTACTCATAAATACAATTTCCATTTCCTTCTTACATTCCATAATAGGAATAAAACCATTTATTCGGTTTAATCAAGAAGTTATAATTTCCTTTCATTAATTAAAACTTCCCATCTTTATCTTTCCATTCCTTAACAGGAATACCATTAATATCAAGTGCACTTTATGGCACATATTTCATTAATTTCATTCTCGTGCTCTTTATGGCACATATCTATGATCTTTATGGCATATATCATACGCTCTTTGTGGCGTTTAACAACCATCAAGTCCAACTTGATGAAAATATAGTTATATTCATATACATATAACGATATCTAAGACCTCCCGTCCGGGTTTCCCCACTGTGCGCGCCCCTAAATGACCATCATCTTCCAGGGCCTAACATAAGACAACCTGGGCACCTATCGCAATACGTCGGGAAGCGGCCATGTGCCTGCGGGGTAGTCAAGACCACACCCGGAATCTCCTACCCATCGCAGAAAATATATATACAGAACATCTCTCACATGGCCTAGGACTATATCCACCCTGCATTCATTAGCCAGGGGCCATCACCTCACTAGCGAACTTCCCTTATGATGTCATTTAGAGAGGTGTGTAACAGTAAATTAACATTTACATTTTATTATCATATTCATTACCAATCTCCATTTCCATTATCCAAGTGATTAGTTCTTTTTATTTGAACCTATCATTATTAAACAACCGGGTTCATTTTATTTGAACCAATCATCATTAAACCATTTGGGTTCATTTTATGCGAACTTAATTCCCATCGAATATTGTCATTCATATTCATCAAATTACAAATTCCGACTAAGTCTCCAAATGATCATTATGATCCTACAAATCCCCAAAGTTCATATAACTTTGATAAGCCCTTAAAGTCTCCAAGCATGGGCTTCCAAACTCCTAACCTCCAAACTTCAAAAGTTTGAATTAAAAATAAGTAATGCCTTAACATCACTTTAAACCTCCCCAGAATAAACCCCAGATGAACCCATTTCTAGTCTAGGGTAACGACCAAACTCAACTATTACTCTAGGACTCTAAGTTTACTTCCGTTCAAGAAGATTCCTAGGTCCTAATCCTAAAGAAGAAGGATAAAAATTTAAAAGGAAAATGACCCAAAACTACTGGAACCGAATCGATTCGCTTTGAAAGCGAATCGGTTCAGACAACAAACTTTGAGTTTCTGCAAATGCCGAATCGATTCGGTCTTAACCCGAATCTATTCGGGTACCAAGACCTGGGAGACTGCATCTATGAGAATCGGTTCGCCCTAGGGGCCGAATCGATTCGCCACTGCGTAATTGCCAAGAATGGCTATGGAGTTCTAAACTCCAAATTTTCCTTAAACCCAAAACCAACCTAAACCAAGATCATCTATCACCCCCAATACATAATAAAGGCCTCTAACTACCACTATGTACAAAAATTATCATCCAAATTCATCTCCAAGGGTTAATACCCAATTAATCAAACAAAACCCTAAAATGATTAAACACAACAAATTCACAACTAATCATGCTAATGAATCCACTTAAATCATATTATAGCAAGTAAATTACTTACCTCAAACTTGCAAGGATCAGATTTGATGAGGATGAGAGCAACAATCCAAGCTTGAATCTCCAAATCTCTCTCTTTCTCCAAAGCTTTCTTCTTTCTCTCTTTCTCTCTAAGTTAACAATTTGGTCTTAAGAGGAATAGTAAGTCTTAGCAAGACTAAATCGGGCCATAAGTCTAAAATGCCCAACTCTAATAACCAATACGCGATAAAATAATACGCGACTACACTATTTAAGCTATAACCAGACAAAAGTGCCCGAAATGCCAAAATACAATATGGCACTTATTTTGACTGTCTCGCACCTACCGGGACTAACTACACCCTCCAAATTATCATTTGGAAATTTTATAACTCATTTTACTTCCGGTTTCATATTAAGCCAAAATGTCATTTTATATCTTATGACACTATAAATCCCCACATGGATATTTATATCTACTCATCAGGTAATCATACAACATTTCAGTAAGTATTAACCTTTCCCATATTAAATTAATATTTACTCAACATTCATCATTTTATAATTAATTACTACACATAGTAAATAAACATAAAATATGCTATCAATCGTGAGGGTTGTTACAGATATATTGGACCAACTCCATGAGGAGAATATATTCTCCAAACTAGACTTAAAGAGTGGTTACCACCAGATGTGTATGAGGTCGGGTGATGAATGGAAGACAACATTTCAAACTAAGGATGGACTTTATGAGTGGACGGCGATACCTTTTGCTCTATCCAATGCCCCATCCATGTTCATGAGGGTGATGACTCAAATTTTGCCTCCATTCTTGGGTAAGTTCGTTGTGGTCTATTTTGATGATATTTTGATTTATAGCCATTCCGAAGAGGAGCACTTGAGAAGTGGCTCAGCATCTGGAGGTTTTACAAGTCGGACGATTTTTCCTCACATTGAAAAAGTGTGCGTTTATGGTTCCATCGGTGACTTTCTTGGGGTATGTAGTATCGGTAGATGACATTCGGGTGGACAATGCCAAAATTCAAGTGATAGTGGATTGTCCTACCCTCACTTTGGTGACTCAGGGTCGCAGCTTTCATGGGCTTACTGGGTTCTATCGACGATTCATAGAGAGATTCAGCACCGTTATGGCTCTGATCACGGATTTGATGAGCACTTCTTCGACCGCTAAGTTCAGGTGGACTGAGGAGGCCGAGCGGGCCTTCACACGTATTAAGGAGTTGATGACGACTGCTCCTATCCTCTCCTTTCTATACTTTGATCAGTTGCTTGAGTTGTCTTATGATGCTTGCAAGACAGGGGTGGGTGTTGTCTTGATTCAGAATGGGAAGCTCATTGCATTTTTTAGCCAGAAATTGACGGGAGCGGCCTTACACTATTCTACCTACGACTTGGAATTCTATGCGATTGTGAAGGCCGTGAATTTTTTGTCACCCTATCTCCTATATAAGGAGTTCGTGATTAAATCCGACCATGAGGCCTTGCGATTTCTCCATAGCCAGAGGCGTGTTAGCGACAGACGCGCCAAGTGGATGGCCTATCTTTAGCGTTACACTTTTCACCTTCAGTTCGAGCCTGGGAACAAGAACATGGTCGTGGATGCACTTAGCTGACATGCTCATGCGTTAGTGACTTTTTCAGAGTCAGATTTTTGGATTCGATGAAATTCGTGACCTCTACCCGACAGACGCGGAGCTAGGGAGCATTTATGTCGCATGCCAGTAGGGCAATGGGGCATCAGGTGAGTACTGATTACAGGATGGGTTTTTACATCGTCAGATAGCTTTGCGTATTCTTTCTTACTCTTTGCGGGAGAAGATTATTTCTGAGGTTTATACAGGTGGTTTAGCAGGTCACGTGGGACAGGCACGCACCTATTCATTGTTATGAGAGCGATTTTATTGGCCAACCATGATACAGGATACTAATGACGTTGTTATACCTATAAGATAGGCAAGGGACACCAATCCAATGCTGGTTTGTACACTCTCCTGCCAATACCTGAGCGCACGTGGTAGAACGTGTCGGTACCCAAAATTAAGACCATGGGCCTGGACGAGTAGCCCAATTCTGGCGGCCCAAAGTCCAGGCCCCCCACCTCTTATTTTGAATGTAATCCGGTCTCTTCCCACGTTCCCATTAAGGGAGGTTATAGGGAGAGATGGAAGACGTGGGGGAATCCATCACCCCCACTTACCTAAATGTACATGTATATATAAAACCCTAGGTCCGGGCAAAAGGACAAGTTGTATTCTCTGTAATCACTCTCTGGAGTATATAGAAATAACACTGACTGCACCACCATGGACGTAGGCACATCTTTGTTAAACCACGTACATCCTTTGTTGTGTGATTGTCATTTTACATTCCTTGCTCTTACTTAGTGCTTCTCTTTTCTTATCTATTTGTGTTGCATAATAATTGTCACCACAATTGGCGCCGTCTGTGGGAACCGTTCATCTTTCCTTGAGAAGAGCCCACACCAAGAAAGGAGTTTAAAATGTCTGGTCGCAGCAGCAATACCCCCCAGGCAGGGGATATTCAAGAACCACCTGCTCCTCGCAGGATTAGGTCTGAAGTTCGACGTTCAGATCAGAGGGATCGCTTGGAAAGGCCAGCCTCAGAAGAAAGCCAGGGACTAGCGAAGTCCACACAGATATCCAGATTGATTGATGCATACGAGGCAAGGCTCCACGAGCAGAAGGAGTCTTCTCGCAGATAAGAGGCTGAGAATGCTCGCTTGAAAAGAAGACTAGAAAGACTGGAGAGGGAGCTTCATCCTGATAACAGGAGACGTGCATACCGCACTCCTAGCCCTCAGGCGAGCAAGTCTCACAGTCGAGGAAGGATCCCTAGGCGGGGGTCTCAAAAGGTCGAAGGAGGTGAATCATATGACGACCTCCGCGAGCAGCTGCGAAGAGCTCGCCTTTATCAGAGCCCTGCTCGCAGCGACGAGAACATACGAAATTTTATCCGCAGGGAGATAGCCCAACATCCTGCCCACCACGGTACCAGATCAACCCGAGAACTCACTAGGTGAGCTCTCAAAACCCAGATGAAGTCACCTTTCACGAGGGAAATTGAGGAAGAAGAAGCTCCCAAGAAATTTGCCATTCCAAGGTTCAAGATTTATGACGGCAAGACTGATCCCATTGATCACGTCAGGCAGTACCGACAGGACATGACCCTCTGAAACCACTGGGACGCGCTAATGTGCCAGATTTGTCCTTCGAGCCTGCATGATGTACCGCAGAAGTGGTTCGAAAGGCTCCCCCACCGGTCAATCAGGAGTTTCAAATCCTTGGCCGAACTTTTCACGGCCCGATTCATTACCAGTAGCTCCCATCCCAAAAGGATGGATGCTTTGCTTACAATGAAGAAAATGCCCCAAGAGACCCTCCGAGACTACGCAAAGAGGTACTGGGAGTTATTCAATGAGATCGAGGCTTGCGTAGAGGAAGTGGCAGTGGCCTCTTTCAAAATTGGGCTCCCTAGTTCTTCCCTTCTATACCAGTCCCTGACAAAGAAGGAGGCTATGACTATTGATGACCTAATGGCTCACATCGAGAAGTACTCTAAGGTGGAGGATGTCACCCGCATCACTACAGGAGAAAACGGTCGAGCTAAACTCACTACCAAGGGCAGTGACAAAGCTGAGAACCAGAAGAAAGGAGGTAAGAACGGGGGAAAAAATGGCTCCAGGAACGGAGGGAACAATGATGCGTCGAAAGCATTCCAGGCAGTCAACACTGTCTTCAAAGAGCCAATTTACAAAATTCTCGCGAAGATCAAAGATGAGCCATTCATCAAGTGGCCCAGAAAGATGGGAGGAGATCCCTTGAAGAGGAACAATGCGCTGAGATGCGCTTTTCACAAAGAAGGAGGACATGAGACTGAGCATTGTAAAGCTCTTAAGTCTCACCTTGAGGATCTAGCCCAGTCTGGGCATTTGAACGAGTTTGTGGAGAAAAGGGCAGAGAAAGTGGCTGCTAATAGAGAGGCGAGACCTGACAACGTGCTCGAAGATGACGCTGAACATGAGTTCGCGGTAATTCACGGGGCATCTGATGCCAAGCAGATACAAGGAAATTCAGCTCGAATGGAGATGAAGAAACTTACAGTGGTGATGCAGGCTTTTCAGATCGATCCAGTAAAGTCACAGTCAGGAAAGCGTCGACGAGCAGATGATGTCAACTATAACAAGTATATTGTCTTCACAGATGAAGATCTGGTGGGAGTGAGAACCCCACATCATGATGCTCTGATAATTACACTCAGGATAGCCAACTTTGACGTCGACAAGTTGCTCGTCGATCAAGGAAGCTCGTCCTAAGTAATGTATCTCGACCTATTCAGAAAGTTGAAGTTAAGCGTTACCGACTTAAAGGAAGCTACTGTCCCTTTAGTTAGCTTCTCTGGCAAAATAACTATGCCCCTGGGAAAGATTGTATTACCGGTGCGCGCTGGAAACGTCTCCAAGATGATCGAGTTTTTAGTAGTTGACATCGACTCGCCATACCAGGCCATCCTCGGTAGGGGATGGCTTCATACGATGAAAGCAGTCTCCTTGACCTACCATCAGAAACTCAAATATGTAACCGAGCTAGGAGTAATGGAGATCCACAGCGACCAAGCAATGGCAAGAAGGTGCTTCATAGCAGTCATTCGACCAAGGCCAAAAAGGAAGGCTGATCAGCCCAGCGAGAAAATTGAAGAAGGTCTGACACCTTCTAAATAGAAATTAAAGTACGGAAGACCTGGAGTGGAGGAAACCAGGCTCCTCCCCTCCGAGCGGGTCGTTGAGGACCTGGTAGAAGTTACAGCTGGAGATGGCGATAGTAGTAGAGTCTTCTTGATTGGAGCATCTTTCACCGACCAGGAACAAAAAGACTTGATAACTCTACTGAGACGTAACATAGATGTTTTCGTATGGGAGCCATATGAGCTACCTGGAATCGATCCTAATTTGGTCTTCCATCAGCTGCACGTTGATCCTGCCTTTAAACCCATCACGCAGAAGGCACGACGAACTGCACCCGAGAAGGCTAAAGCGGTAGAGAAGGAGGTCAAAAAACTACTGGATGCAGGATCCATACAGGAAGTATAATTCCCCAAGTGGTTATCCAACCCAGTAGTAATTCCAAAAAGCAAAGGGAAGTGGAGAGTCTGCATTGACTTCACTGACCTCAACAAAGAGTGCCCTAAAGATAATTTCCCCCTCCCAAAAATAGACCAACTAGTGGACGCCACTGCAGCTCACGAACGAATGAGTTTTCTGGACGCATACTCAGGGTATCATTAGATCCCCTTATATTCCCCTGACCAGGACAAACCAACGTTCGTCACGACAGTTGGATTATACTGCTACAAGGTAATGCCTTTTGGGCTCAAAAATGTAGGGGGAACCTATCAGCGGCTGGTCACCAAGATGTTCAAGGACCAGATGGGAAGCACCATGGAGGTCTACATCGATGACATGCTCGTTAAAAGTAAGAGGAAAGAAAATCACCTCTCAGACCTATCAACCACCTTTGAAATCCTCAGGAAGTACCGAATGAAACTTAATGCAATCAAGTGTTCTTTCGGTGTCCAGTCAGGAAAATTTCTTGGGTACTTGGTCAGTAAGAGAGGCATAGAGGCTAACCCAGATCAAATTAATGCAATTAACAGGGTACAACCACCTCGAACAATCCAGGATGTACAGAAGCTCACTGGTATGCTCGCTGCCCTAAATCACTTCATCTTTAAATCCTCCGAGAAATGCAAGCCTTTCTTCCAGCTCCTGAAGGGGAATAAAATGATAGAATGGAGCCTAGATGGCTCGCAAGCACTGGCTGAGCTCAAAGCATACTTAAGCTCTCCATCACTGCTCATCATACCACGGCAAACAGATTCTTTATACATGTACCTCTCCGTTTCCAACCACACTGTCAGCTCTGCGTTAATATGAGAGGTTGCAGGAATCCAGCACCCTATTTATTACGCGAGCAAGACCCTACTCGACGTCGAGCAAAGGTACCTACCGCTGGAGAAGCTCGCCTAAGCACTAGTAGTGGCCTTGAGGAAGCTAAAGCACTATTTCGAAGCCCACACAATCATCGTCCTTACATCGCACCCCCTTAAAGTAGTCCTGAGGAAAGCAGATTTGTCGGGCAGGCTATCTAAATGGTCAGTCGAGCTCGGGCAATTTGACATCCAATTTCAACCAAAGGCCTCCATCAAGGGACATATCCTTGCTGATTTCATAGCCGAATTCACGAGCGAGGTACCTTCCAACCAACCTCAACTACCAAAGCCAAAGGATAACCAAGCGACATTGGGCACCTGGAAACGATTTATTGATGGAGCCTCCAATTCAAAGGGGGCAGGAGTAGGCATTGTCCTCGTTATCCCAGAAATTACAATCCTTGAACAAGGAATCAAGCTTGGATTTGCAGCCTCCAACAACGAAGCAGAATACGAAGCCATAATAGTCGGCCTCTAGAAGGCATATACTTTGGGAGCAAAGCATTTACAGGTGTTTAGTGATTCCCAATTAGTCTCCAATCAGATAAGTGGAGATTACAGTGCAAAAGATGAAAGAATGGCAGCTTACCTCGCCTTAGTTAAAAAATTAATGGTGAGCTTCAAAGATATCAATGTCCAGCAAGTTCCCAGAGGGAAAAACAGCCATACTGATGCCCTAGCAGCCCTGAGTTCGGCAATCGACTCTGACCTGAAAAGAACCATCCCCATTGATTTCCTCACTCACCCGAGCATCCACGAGAGCAGGCTACCAGGCGGGAAACAGGTACTCCAGAGCTGGATGAACCCCTTAAGGGATTATTTGAAGGATGGCACACTCCCGAATGACAAGAAGACTGCCCACCAGATAAGAGTTAAAGCTGCTCTCTTTCACTTATCCCCAGAGGGCAACTTGTATAAGAGATCCTTCTCCGGACCCTACCTCCAATGAGTTCACCCAGGGAATGTCGAGCAAGTGCTACATGAGCTTCATGAAGGAATCTGTGGAAGCCATATCGAAGTAAGGTCTCTAGCTTTCCGAGCAATGAAGGAGGGCTATTGGTGGACATACATGCAAAGGGACTCTGCGATGTATGTTCGCAAGTGCCTTAAATGCCAACTTCACGCTCCTATGGTCCACCAACCTGCTAGCGACCTAAAATCACTATCCAGCCCATGGCCATTCGCCCAATGGGGAATGGACATCATGGGACCACTGCCTACCGCCATCGGTAATCGCAAATATTTGTTGGTCGTAACTAACTACTTCACCAAGTAGATCGAGGCGGAACCCCTGTCCAACATTCGAGATGCTGATATGATAAGATTCATATGGAGGAATATAATCACTCGCTTTGGCATCCCCAGAACCATCATCACCGACAATGGAACACAGTTCGAAAGCGGCTCTCTTCAGAACTTCTGTAACGAACACGGTATCAGACACCACTTCAGTTCAGTGGCCTACCCTCAGAGCAATGGCCAAGCTGAGGCTTCCAATAAAACTGTGATCGATGGATTAAAGAAGCGATTAGAGCGATCCAAAGGCGCATGGGTAAATGAACTACCCCATATCCTATGGGCGTACCGAACAACTCCTCGGCGAGCAACAGGAGAAACCCCATTTTCGCTGACATATGGCATGGAAGCAGTTATCCCACTAGAAGAAGGCTTGCCAACAATGAGGTCCGACCTTGTCAACTAGGGCCATAATGATGTAGCATTACTCGTTGAGCTCGACCTAGCCGACGAGTGTCGAGAGCTAGCCCTAGTAAAACTAGCGATCTATCAGCAACAGCTCGCGAGGCTTTAGAATAACAGGGTTAACCCAAGGGCATTCCGAGTTGAGGACTACGTTCTAAGGAAAGTCATAGGGAGCGCTGTAAAACCATCAGACGGCAAGCTACGCCCAAACTGGGAAGGGCCTTTTCAGATAACCAGAGACGATCTGCAGGGCGCCTATCACTTGGAAGATGGAAGGCAGAGAAATACCACGAGCATGGAATGTAGCCAATCTCAAGAGATTTTATTTTTAGATATTTTCTATCGCTTATTATTTTGTTCTGTAACTAGAAGTTCATTTCCCTTGTCATTAATGGAAGTTATTTAAACAGTTGCATTCTAATAAGTAACGGCTATATGGGCTTTATCGCACATCTTTTCCAAATGACAGGCATATTGATCACCACGCCTTAGCAGGGAAGTGTCCCTCCTCAGGTCATCGTTATGAAACACGAAAGACCTCCTAGCATTGCCCCTGGCAATATATGAAGCCTTACAAAGGATCCTTAGGCGATATGGCCAAATTTTATACTGGTCATCAAACCTTTTTTGGTTGAATAAAATCTTAATCGGATAGAGCATCCAACACCAGGTGTGTCCTCGCCAATTGCTACATTTAGGCCTAAGGGAGTGTGACGACATGACCTAAAGGTTAAAGTGATGCACAAATGGTATCTCGATATTATACTGGACTGGGAGGACACTTGCATGACAACACAAAATTTAGAAGATCATAAAGCAGGAAGTTTATGAAGAATATGATGCACTTGTTTAGTCGGCAAATTTGCCCAAAACATAAACTTATCATTAATTCATCATATTTACAAACAATGGTGATACACGACGAGCTCGTCCAAAGCATTTAGATCATCAAAAATACAAAAAACCACAGCTGGCAAAATCTCAATGGGGGTGAGGCCTCTAAGCGAGATAATCAGCCACTCGAGCTCTTCGTCCGTCATCAGGAGCAGGAGCTAACTCTTCCTCAACCTCATTCTCATCTGACTCCAATAATTGCCGAGGGATGGCATCGATGGGGATCCATCAATCATCCCTCCGGAAGGAGTTAGGCATCAGGGTAGAGGGAGAAATCTCATGGCGATACCAGAGCATCGAGTTCTTCAGGACTTGCAGCTCCTTCAAAGCACTCAGCCACCCCCTGACAAAGGAAAGCTCTTCGAACTCCGACAACCTTGTTGGAGCATCTGACCAACCCTGGTTGTAGCCATCAGCCCACACTTGTCGAGGACCTTTTTTGAACAGGTGCTGCAGACGAGTAACATCCCTTTGAAGCCCAATAGCAATCACATATGCTCGCTAGACATCACCACGAAGCTCTTCCATTTCCCTCTCTCGAAGTTCCTCTACCTCCCTGTTTCGGCTCCTGGTGCTCCTGCCAGCTCACAGAACAGATGGACCAGTGGAACCTCGCAACACAGGAGGATATCACTCTGACCAGCTATAGCTCGTGATAACGAGGAACCCTGTATTACTGCTGGAGCAGTGCTCGGCGCATGCTCCCTAAGTCGTGAGACCTCTCTCCTCAGAACCTCATTCTCTTGCTGAAGCATCTCACCAACCTGGTTGATCTGGGAAGCATCGAGAAGCTTTTCCCTCAATGCATTCACTTCTTCTTGCACTGAAGTACCAATCTCTTCCATCTCGTGGAGCTTGTCCTTCATCTTGGCCACAAGTTCAGATTGCTCCTTATACTTATGATTCCTAGATCTAAGGGATTTGAAAAGCTTAACGAAGGCTTGGCGAACTTCAGGACTCACATTAAGACCAAGGTCCTGCCCAATTAAGAAGTAGCAGGAATGTAATCATCAACGTCAATCGACTACAAGCAATAGAAAGATAAGGAGAGAAGAAGACAAATTAGTGTGAGGAGAAAAGGAGCCTTTTCATTAATAATGGTTGAAGTTAGATTGAACAGTAAAAAGAAAGTTTACATACAGAAAAAAGAAAAAATACAAAAGCAATCCTAGCAGATAACTAGTTAGCAACCTCGGGCTACCTAGAGGTCGATGGCCCTTTCCCCTTGTCGGCATCAGCAGGAGCACCGCCCTCGACAGGAGCAATCTCTGTCGCCACAATGAGGGAAGCATCAACAGGAGTCATCTGGGGGACAGAGTCAGCACCTTCAATAGCTGGGGAAGGGACTTCATCCACGATTGTCTTCGGACCCGGGTCATGCTCGTCAAACAGGGGAGAGTCGATATCGACGCCAGCAGCCAAAAGGGCCTTTTTCCATCCCTTCTTGAAGTTCAGACGACTAATATAGCCTATCTGAACTTCAGCATCCTCGTATGCTGCAGCCCAACCAGAATTGTATGAGTCCTCCTTGGCAGTGACAGCCTCAGACTCCTTCTTCTTCAGCTCTTCAGAGAGCACCCTGTTCTCCTCAACAACAACTAGTTTGCTCGAGCAAACCAGGTCGTAGGCCTGTCGCATCTCTTTTAAATCCTTGACTGTCGTGTCCTTCTCCTTGTTAGCTGTAGCAAGAGACAGGTCGGATGAAATCCGAGCAGAGTCAATGGCTTTAAAACTAGCCTCGAGCTCTTTACCCTTCAGCTTCAGGGCAGCGTTTTCCTTCTCCAGCTCGCTATTTTTCTTCACCAGCTCATCGCATGAACGATACAGCACGGTGAAGTCAGTAACAAACTGCAAAAAAAAGAAGACATTAGAAGAGGGAAATGAGAGAATTCATAAAAATATGGGAGAGAAGGGAAAAAACTTACCAGAGCTAGCCTTTGACTAGCCTGAAGGGACAATTGCTCGGACCCTACCGCCCTTTGACGATCAGCTGGGAGGATAGCTCTCTCGAGCAGAGCGGGGGCTAATTGGGGGGAAATTACAACAGAAGCCCCCTCGGGAAGCGCAGACACCGGGACTAAGGCCTACCCAGCCTTTATCCTCGCTTTCACCCTCCTCTTCTCCTCCTATCTCTCATTCTCTTTCTTCTTCCTCTCCTCTACCCTCCTCTTCTCCTCCATATTTTTCTTCTCTTCTTCCATTTTTATCTCTCTCTCCCTTACCAGCTCTTCTTCCTTCCTCCTTTTCTCCTGCTCCTGAGCAGAGGACCGGGAACCAGTAGCCACAGCCCCAGAGCTAGATTTTTGCTTCTTTGACCTCTGTGCGAGAAGCATATGGTCTTCATCATCATCGTCCCGAATTAGGTTCTTCCTTGGAGGAGCCATTTCCTCGCTTGAACTGCTAGATGTGCTCTACGACTCTCGAGCTTCAGAGACCTCCTCACGATCATAGGAACGGCTACTATTAGATCTCCCTCCACCCAAATTACTTACAGCTCCTACAATGTCACCTTCAGAGCTGCTCTCCTCCTCGTCCAACTAGATAGGATCCGCAGCAGTCTCTTTGGAATAGTCAAACTCTGGGATACTATCCACAGGCCTTGCTATGAAGCTGGAGCCAACGTTCTTGTACTCAAGAATAAAAGCAGCAGACCTGGGATGCTCGCCGTCACCCAAAGGCTCCCTGATATTCCAAGCCTTAACCAATTCCGAGAAACGAACCTCGCTGAAAGCAGGTTCCAAGTTCTTTGACCTCGCTGTGGAAGAAAAAACAAAGAAGAGTCAGAAAGATCACAAATCAACAGAAGTCGAAACAGCAGTGCAATGTCTACCTATGTATTCTTCCCCATAAAAGGGAACAGAGAACCTCTCAGACCTCAACCCTACAAATTGGGGAGAAAACTGTCAATTTCTAACAAGGAAACCTTCTTGCCAGTAGTCCTTATGGGAATCGGGTAGATTTACTACCAATACCCTGTCAGGGCTCCTAGCTTTGAGGTAGAGGACACCAGAGCTAGTTCGAGAAAAGGAATAGCAAAAACAGACCTCGGCGAGCCCTAACCTAGTACCATACAACTGATTTATCCTATGTACGCTATTAACTATTTTCCACACATTGGGCGAGCATTGTGCAGGAATAATATTAAAATAGCCAAAGAAATGCAAAAATAAGTCATTGGGAGGAAAAGTGAGTCCCCCCTGGGAAAGCAACAAAACGTGGATCCAGTGGGCATCATCTATCTCTCTAACGTTTCTAGGAGGGGAGGCACAGCACTCAATATATACCCACTCAGGGATGTTGTAAAACTTTCTAAACTCAGAGATCGGCCTATTCCCAATCTTCGCCATTGGAAAACCCTAGAAAACTACAAACTCAAAGAGAAAGTACAAAGAAAAGGTACAGAAAACTTATAAGATAGAAGATCGACTCGAACGATGAAGAAGCACAGGCCCAAACGACAAGGAAGCAATGAGAATGGAGATTGAGAGAAGAAGGTACGAAGTGCTAGAACTCACAGAGAATGGAAAGGTGCTGTAAAGATTGAAGCGATGGTATAAAAGTTGCTATCCCAAGAAACCTTCAAATTTTTCTAATCATAGTGCATAAGGTACGAAGCGGGTGCCGCCAAAATCAACTTCACAGCTTTTGAAGAATTGCAAAAGAGCCATTATGGCTAATCATTTAAATTTATTGAGCCCATAAACATGGCCCAACAAACTTAGGGGCAATTGTGGGTACCCAAAATTAAGACCATGGGCCTGGACGAGTAGCCCAATTCTGGCGGCCCAAAGTCCAGGCCCCCCACCTCTTATTTTGAATGTGATTCGGTCTCTTCCCACGTTCCCATTAAGGGAGGTTATAGGGAGAGATGGAAGACGTGGGGGAATCCATCACCCCCACTTACCTAAATGTACATGTATATATAAAACCTTAGGTCCAGGGCAAAAGAACAAGTTGTATTCTCTATAATCACTCTTAGGAGTATATAGAAATAACACCGAATGCACCACCATGGACATAGGCACATCTTTGCTGAACCACGTACATCATTTGTTGTGTGATTGTCATTTTACATTCCTTGCTCTTACTTGGTGCTTGTCTTTTCTTATCTATTTGTGTTGCATAATAATTGTCACCACAGAACGTATCGATGGATTTCATTGTGAGCCTGCCTCGTACTTCCAATGGGCATGATTCTATCAAGGTGGTAGTCGAACGTTCTCCAAGATGTCTCATTTCATTCCGTGTTCTCGTATGATAGATGGTTCTCATGTCACATACTTGTACTCTTGAGAGATTGTCCACTTACATAGCATTCTCCGCAACATTACATCCGATCGTAATGTCCACTTTACAGGACATTTTTGGCGGACCTCATGGAGTTTGTTACCGATTGAGCTTCAATTTTTATCTGCCTTTCATTCACAGACCGATGGACAGATAAAGGTGGTTAATAAGAGTGTGGGAGACCTTTTGCATTGTTTGACCTTTGAGCACCCCCGTAGGTGGGATATTGTGATTGCATAAGCCAAACTTTCTTTCAACAATGCAATCAACTATTCTACAAGTTTCTCACTTTTTCAGATTGTGTTGGATCAGTCCCCCACTATGCATATTGACCTCGTTAAGCTCCCACCCACAATTCTTACGTGCTCTTCCACCGAGAATTTTGCGGCCCACTTGACATCCATTCAGGCCAATGTTCGTTCTCAACTTCAAATTGTTTATGCCTATTACAAAGAGGCGGCTGATGCACATCGCCATTTCATTTCTTACCAGCCTGGTGATTTATTTATTGTGTACCTCCAGAAAGCACATTGTGTCGGCAAAAGCAACAAGCGTTTTATTAGACGTTTTGGACCTTTTCCTATTGTTCGCGCTTGTGCGCCGAATGCCTATGAGGTTGACCTTCCTCCGGAGTTTCGCATGCATCGTACATTGAATGTGGAGGACCTTATTCCTTTCAGAAGCACCCATTCTCCTCCAATCCCTCTTCATCGACCTAGCCAGTACGCTCATGTTGATCGCATTGAGGTATACTTGACTCCGCATTTATCTCTTCTACATCGGGAGATTACACACGTTATTTGGTCCGTTGGGTTGGACATCCTGAGGTAGAATACTCTTGGACTACTGAGGCTACCTTGCACCATGTTGATCCCGATTTCTTTCACCAGTACTCCACATATATGGATTCCTCTTAAGGGGGAAAATGATGCAGGAGCATAGGGATATAGGAATATAGTTGTCTTTTTAGCAATTATTCTATTTTTCTTTTCTTTTGTACCCTCTTACTATAAATAGCTATTGAGTCCGTCATTGTATCACTTTTGCCATTTTGAGATTTAAAGACTAGAGAGAGAAATGAGAAACCCTCTTCCATTTTTCCATGTTGTTATTATTGTTGTTGTTGTGTAGATGACTTCTTTTTTTTTACTCTTTTGCACCCTAGTTTACATCACAACGACTCCGGTTTGTAAATTCCACTCCCTATTTCTGATAATCTATGCAATTGAATGGGAAGCCTGACGGGACATGAGTACACTACATGTGACTTAAAGCGAAATTAAACTCAAAAATAGTCAGCATCCTCCTCGCGCAGGAGCATTGAGGCATAGCAGTACGTTTCGATTGGTGGTTGACTGATTTTCGAAGATGGCTCACTTCATTCCCAAAGACTACATATGCATCCTATGTGGCAGACTTGTACTTCCTTGCGATCGTTCGCTTGCACAACATTCCATCGAGCATCACTTTTGATAGGGATATTCTCTTTACTTGTTATTTTTGGCATTCTCTTTAGCAACTTTTGTGGCAACGACTCTAGTTCTCCATCGCCTTTACTGTCAGTCAGTCATACCGTGGCATTAGAGATTTCTTACAGTGTCTAGCTTTTGACAGCCCTCAGAATTGGGATATCGTTGTTACACAAGCTAAGTTAGCCTTTAATGCCATCAATCGATCGACAAGACATTTTGTCTTTTTAGATTGTGTTAGTTTCCAGCCTTCAAATGTTCATGGATCTTGTTGAACTTCTCCCCACAGTTCTGACCAGTCCAACAACAGCTGACTTCGCCACCCACATAACCTCCATCCACCCTGAATATTAGGCAATGGTGACTCGAGTGTATGGCTCCTACAAGGAGCACGTCGATGTGAACCACGAGAGATATTGGCATGATCTACTTCTGAAAGATGATGTAGAAAGGGTCATAAGCTTTGGATAAGATGGTATGGACACTTACCCATCTTGCGCACTCACGAAACGAATGCATGATGTTGACCTTCCATCGGAGTTCTGTATTCACAGTACGTTCAATGTGGCGAACCTTTCACCTTCTAGAGGTCGCCATGAGTATCAAGCGGGATGACCAGTTTTCGAGAGTTCATGGATTATGGAGGCTATTCTACAATGCATCGATTGTGATTTTTACTCCCACCTCTCTGAGTACTTATCTTCCTCTCATGAAGTGGGGAAGTGATTCAAGCATGGTTCAAAATTTCGATCGTGGTCTAAGACTCAGATGCTCAATTTTCAACTCGGTCACGGTATCAGTCGATACGAAACTATACACTATTTAGAAAGCATCATTCATGCTTATATAGCAGCTATAATTACATACAAGTTCACTAAAGCAAAGTATTTTGCTAATAATTAGCTATAAATCGAATATTTGATCTCTTTACTCAATCCAAAATTGTACGAATCTCATGAAAACCTCCCTTTCTATATACACACACACAATGTGTGTGTGTGTGTGTAGATAGATAGATAGATAGATTGATAGATAGATAGATAGATAGAGAGAGAGAGAGAGAGAGAGAGAGAGAGAGAGAGAGAGAGAGAGAGAGAGAGAGAGAGAGAGAGAGAGAGAGAGAGAGAAAGGTTCTACTTTATATTTCTTATGTCAAAATTTATTAGTTTATTTTTTATTAAGCCACGTGTCATGTATTTATAGATCAAATTGAAATCTTGTCACATAGAGTGCCTTGTAGGACTCACAGTGAGCCCGAGTTGTGATGAAGGGATACAATTGAACAAAATTTAAATCTTAGGGTTAACATTGAAACTTCTAAAAAAAATGGAATTGGGTCTAGAAATGAAAATTACCCCAAACTTTAGAGTTAATTTTGACTTCTGCATTATTATCATTATTATTTCATTATTATCGACGACCTTTTGCAACTGATTTCTGCAACTGACAAAAATAGACAGTCCACTGATCATCCCATCAAGTTTATTTTAAGGAGGCAACCAAATTCAAGATTAAACTAGGTATGCAGCTCTTAGCTTCACATTCCTTTAAACAAACGCAAGTTGTTGAATATTCGCATACGACTCAATTGAACAGTTTACACACGCACAAGCGCGTATGTACACATGCATTAGTTTTACAACAATGGGCAGTTTGTGTGGGCGACACTATTAAAAGATTTAACATGCACGTACATATATATAGTCCCTCACTCTAATTGTTTCATATATTTCAGATTATTTTGTGTTATGACACGCTACATGTTATAGAAGAAAATGACCGCTTAATTATTTTTAGAACACCGGAGAATTTTTCTCTTTTTGTCTATATATATTTTAACTTTATTTTAAAGGTTATTTGGGTTTTGGCACCTATTAGTTACGGATGTTTGGGGATTAACACACACACACTGACCCCCAAATTGTAACAGAACCGTCACCATCAGTTTATTAATATGGACCGTCAATAAAACTAAAATTCTAGGGAAAGAAAAAAATATCCAGAAAAAATCTGGAAATTTCGTATACATATATTTACGTAAAACTCAATTGAAACATATATATTCCTTCAATTGACTGTGCTAGGTGGCACAAACAGTCTCTTTCTCAGTGCATTTTGTCCGCGCTATGTTTTGTCTGTTGGTAGTGCTTTCTTTGAATTTGTATCATATTTTTTAAAAATAAAAGGGAATTCATTTTAATTGATCGAAAGCCTATCGACCCCAGGTGAGGCAACTCTACGGTCGAGTAGCTCCACTTCCCCTGCTGTGATTGAGACTCCTAAGAAGATATATATATATATATATATATATATATATATATATATATATAGAGAGAGAGAGAGAGAGAGGACAAATCTAAAAAGTGTAGCTGAATGCGAGAGGGAAGAGAAGATTGAGTTGGGTTTCTCAAAAATCTGTTTTTTAATTTTAGTAAGGGTGCTTTTGTAACTTAATTGATAAATTACAGTACAGACGACTCTGTTAAAAATTGGGGTCCAATTGTGCAATAGTTTTTTGAGGGACATGTACAACCTTATTTTAAATATTATGGTCAATTTGACTTAACCCCTAATATTTAATGCATATTTTGACTTAATCCCTTATTTTCATAATTGTTTGACTTTGCCCCTAACATAGAGGGTTAAGTCTAATTTGACATCATAAAGAGGGGGCAAAGTCACATGAATATTTTAACCTAACCCCCTATTTTTTTCGATATTTTGAGATAAGCCCTCATGTTTGGGATATATCAAAGATATTAGCAAAGTGAGGGTTAAGTCAAATAGCATATTAAAAAGTGGGGGTTAAGCCAAAAAATCCCTAAATGTTAATGATGATCTATAGAGGAAATTTTTAGAAACTAATTAGTTATATATATATCATACAACAAGATTGTTTGTACACATATTTTAATACAAAAGTTCCCAGCCCAAAAACAATTCTTGGCTTCGCCTCTGCATGCCTGAGTTTTACAAAAATTAGCAGTTTGTATGGTGGACTCTAAAACAATTTACACACACACACACACACACATTAGTTTTACACTAATGAGCAGTTTGTATGGGGAAATAATCTGTGACACCCCGCCTAATTAAATACCGGGTGATCAATCCTTTATTAAATTAAAATCAAGGTGAACAGTTGGTTCATTCTTAGCATCACTGTCGCAAATTAAAATTTTCAAATTTAAATACCCTGATTAATTAAGCTAAGTGCCAAACCATTTAAAACCTTATTTCCATTTTATTAAATCCAATTATAAAACCTTTGGCCATTAACATTTTAAGAGTCACACATTAAGTATAAGAATATAAATGAACATCCAAGAGTTTAACCATCAATAACAAATCCCAACTTTAAAAGACCAAAGGTAAACATCCTGACAGTAATAAATCCCGAAGTAAAGATACTGAAAGTAAAAGAATTACAATCTCTGACAAAACCAACTGAATAATGGAAAAGGGCGCCACATGCCCCACTGGATAAAACTGAACTAGAAGTGGAGTCAACAATGAAGTCGTCTAAGCAATGGCCTGCAACTCCCACAAAAGCTACAGCACGTTCCATCCAAAGAATCCTAAGTATGACGCCCCTGTGGCTGGGCACCTGTAATACATATATATATACACAAGTGAGAAAAGATAATAGCAAATGGGTCAGAGCCCGATTGTAAAACAGTTTTTAAAATAGTTTAGCAAGTATTTAAAATGCTTACCGCCTAATGCAACAATCATATTAGTATGCGACACTCCCTTGAGAATTCTTACCTCTCATCGAGTGTGCACGTCTACCGTACTAATAAATCTCATATACCTCTCTAACTTATTCTCCATAAGTCTTAACACGTGTAATTAAGGTTATGATATTCACTTTAAAAATCTATATTTTCAAGATTTCTTACGTTATTTAGAATAATTTAGTATCGTTATAACGTTTCCGAATACTTATAGTGAAGTGGAAGAATTTATACATTACTTAACTACTATTACACCCAGTAGAAAGTTCTCATATAGATATACGTATATATATTAGTTACACGTATAATATATATACTAACAGCACCCCACATAAAATCTATGTGCAAGGTTTCCATATATAAGTATATATATATACACCAATCACTCATAAAATATATATATACTAACGGCACCCCACATAAAAACTATGGTGCTGGCATACTCTGCTATCAAGTTCCCGTATCACACAAACTAAGGGAAATACTAGTTCGGAATCACTCTCGAACTGTATTAACACAAAACACAAACAAATGGAGGCGAAGCATAGTTCCAAGTCACTAAAAGGTCATCACATACCCTCACGTCTCTTAGGACCATCTGACTATCAATCAGATAGCCCATACCAAGATATCCTATGTTCTAGGGTACGAGTCAATATCCCCCAAAAAGGTCCCATCGAGATAAGAACGTCCCGGCGCGAAAACCCCCGTGATAGCAAGTAGCCCGAGTATGATTTTTATACAGATATAATATATGCACAAACACACAGTCATATACATATATATATATATATATATATATATATAAATATATATATATATATACACACACATCCACAGTGTTAAATTAGGTGCACTCACGACCCATAATTATAATTATCCCTTATTACACATTTTACTCGATTATTTCTTATAATGGACTCGTTCATTTTATTCTCGTAATTAAGTTATTCTAAACTCACTTCTCGTCTCTCGAAGTATTATCTTTTATCTAAGTACAATTTCAGTAGGCCCTCACTCACCTTTTAATCCAACTTCCTAGACATTTCGATTATTTAATCAACGAACATATGATTTTCTAAGTATGAATATCTCCCCGTTTACCCTTTATTTCCCTTCACATTAAAGTCCCACTTAACGGGGTTCATCTTGACCCTACTGGTCCTTTTTATGTTCCATTATGTTCTAGCAACCCTAATCAGATTTACTACGCATAAAATCGGATTAAGCTAACACGAGCAAAAATTCAGTTTTCCAGGATGGGTCGATCGATCGATGCTCTGGGCTCAATCGATCGATCAAGAAATTATGGCGAAACTGCAGAAAACCCAGCTATGGAAATCTCACCCCAAACTCATCCAAATCATCATGTTTCAGTCCCAAACTTCCAACCACTTATACTACAAGTGTTGTATACCCATATAAATAATATCCTACGTAAAACATGCGAGTTTTCATCAACTATAACAAAATAAAAGGGTAAAATCTATATAAATCTCCAGAACCCTAATATTTTTCTTTAACTTAGTTTCTTCCATTCTTTTTCCAGATTTTTTATCACTAACACCATTGAAATTCGTAGTTCAACCTCTACATGTGAAATGGATTTCCGGAATATAATCTTTACCTCTACAACATGTAATTTTTATCTCCAATTAATGTTTTTTTCTTCAAGAACACTAATCAACCTTAGACTAATATAAAAGGATGCATTAACTTGATAAAAGCAAGATAGATACTTGCCTAGAACCCTTTGGCGGTGACGGCGGTGCAACTGGAGGAGTTCTTGGCCTAGAACCCTTGGAAAGCTTCTCCTCTTCCTCTCCAATGGACGTCATTAGTTTTTGGTTATGCTAACCCTAGAAGACAACACTTACCATCTGATATAACCCTAGCAAATTCGTTGTTTTAATTACCCATAATTACGAAATGTCCAAAATGCCCTCCCGGGGTACTAATTAAGCCTAAAAACGCCCCGAGACCCAAACTAAACCCCCGGGTATATTATTTTAACTATCTCGACCCTTCCAGACACTTTGGCGCACTCAAAATGACCATACGGGCAACTTATAATTTATTCACTTTATATAATCATAATAATTTAGTCCTTATACGACACAGGCGCGTCCCGACTTAATTTCCATAATTGTCATTTTATTCACACGTGACAATTTTTATAAAATAAATCTCATATATTACTATACTCATCCAGTAACATTCAACAAATTTCCAATAATTGCTAACTCTCATCACGCTAGTAAATAGTTAAAACAACTTTCCGGAATAAAATTAAATTAATTTATCTCACTTAAATTTAATAAATCCCGAAATTTAAAAGCCATAAAAATACGGGGTATTACATACTTCCCCCCTAATAACGGAATTTCGTCCTGAAATTCGGAAAATAATGCCTACCTGGTAGAAAAATTCTTGATATCTTTTCAGTACGCAAACTATCTACATAGTAAGGCGCTTAATTACTATAGCCCCCGCCTCACAGCAAGCTTAACTTACATTATCATTGGAGACACTTCACATGGTGATCCTAATCGACAACATTCGCATAGGTCAAGCCTATACATTATAAATTTCCATTATCTCACTATTACTGGGAGGCTGCACCTCACTACATGACAACTACTCGGACTTATTTATATACAAAACTCCCATTCTGAGAAAAATCATACGAACATTTGACCACTCTTGTTCACCTAAAACAGTCATGGAATTCCACCATAGTCATCAGATTATTCTCGACCGATCCAAAATTCTAATTATCCACTCACCTCTAAACATACGGAAGGAGAATAGTCAAGGTTCTTCCACACCAAAACCTTAATAATCACCTCGTACGTGACAAACAGGTACGAGTGCTTCTACAGAGCACTCCTGAAATCATCGTACCAAGATTCCAAAATTTCCTTCACGTAGCTCCACTAATCTTTAATCACCGTGCGCCTATTCCCTGGCTAAGGGTGATACATCGTACTCGAAACAAAACCGTATCCCCGATGGTTCCTGAAATCCCATATCAAAGGTGGGATTCACAAATCTCATCCCGATTCAGAAATTAATACTGTGTCGGGCCATGTACTGGCCTGATCCTTCCTTTCAAAGGAAGTTTGGGGCACACTAGTTAATATTGTAAACCACCCCAAAGGAATATAAATCACTTCCGTCTTGGGCGACTTAATTCACATGTTCGGATGAACCCTTGATCTTGTTTTGAGGATGGTAACCCATCCAAGAACTTTACTGACTTTACCGACCTCTTCCCATTTCAGGAATTGTTGATAAACATCGATTTTTCCTTGAAATGCCTCACATTAAGTGACACGTAATACTCCCCTTCCGTTTTAATCGAGTTATATCCGTTTTAATCTTTCGAAAATCCGTTTGATCCACGAAATTTCAACCCAAAAATCTTTTGTTTTATACCAACTACAATATGAGAATTTAAACACACTAAATCATAGAGCAAGTTAAACACTTGCCTCGTGGATTAAATTCGACGTTCCCGAGTCGAATCCCACGAAATTTGGCCTGGAATCCCCTTTCCTTTCTTCTTCTTCTTTCTTCTCTTCCTTCTCTCTACTCTCTTCTCTCTCTTAGGGCAGAAATAGGGAATAAAACAGGGCTGCCAACCCTTAAATCCGAAATTGGGTTAATACCCAATTGTTAAATGACTCGTGTACTCATTTACGGGTCTCTACTAGTCCAAAAATGCCGGGAACCCAAATACTACCCCTGAGTACTCTATTTTGACTATCTCGATCATTCCGAACCCAATGGTGGAGTCAAAATCTCCATCCGGGTCACTTAACTAAAATTCACTATTTTGACCCAACACGTTCAATACGCGTGTTTTCCAATTTAAAATATTTTCCTTTGTCGCTTTACCCAACTGCGACATGTAATAAAAATAATCTACTCATATACTTAGTCTCGAAATATAATCCACATAAATATTAATCTGTCACTCGAAAACTAATATTTACTATTCACTTTATAATATTGAATTTATTTAATTTCACCCATTAATCCAAGAATTACAATCCATAATAATTCCTCAAATTACTAAATTAAATTCACAGTGTAATTTAAATACCTTTAAAAGTACGGGGTATTACATACTTCCCCCCTTACAACAGAATTTCATCCTCGAAATTGAGATATAGCCTGTACCACTACTCTAGGATCGGTATATACATTACACCCTAGCTTAAGCAAATTTAGATAAAGCCTAACACAACGATATCCCACTATATTCCACCCATCTCAAGGCATATGCTCATATATATATAGTCTCATCATCTCTATATATTTACACTAATCTTGCATCCTTTTTTTAGGACCACTTAGCGCAAAGTATTTATTATTAATACCATATCTACTAGTCTCACACAGTAGAAATATTCGCAAATCCATATATATACACATATAGTCACATCATCCCTATACATATATACATTAATCCTGCACCCCCGGGTTAACACCCATTAGCGCACTTAATCAATAATGTTCTTGCACCCCCGGGTTATCACCCATTAGTGCTTTTAATAATAATATCACATAATAGGCATATACACATCCTATTAAGATTCATAGGCATATTCCCAACCTAATTATACACTTTTCATATGTATTTTATTCTCATCGCTACGTATTGTATAAATATTCAGATTACTATCTCTCTCGTAATCTACAAGGTACATTCCTTATACCGAATAATTAAAGTATTAACTCTCGTATACTCTTTCGGAATTTGTTACTACATATACTCCGTCTTTCCTTGGAGTATTCTAACAAAACAATCATGTGCAAGCCACTCGTCAATACTCGTTCGAGTAAGACTCCTCTCTACCTTCTCACAATAATTTGGTATCCTTTTCATTAAGAGGTACCTTTCAAATGGCTTTCCACAGCCTTTCAACCCCATCTCGGGTGTGTTAGCTCTCGTTGCACATAAATGTTTGCATTATCGTCATTCTCGCACGACATTCAATACATTATACCGTTTAACCTTGTTTATAGCCGCCCTTCAGGCATATATTATACATATTTATTTTCACGTCCTTCCATCTCGGACATTTTTGGGATTTACTAATCAGGGTACCCATACCCCCTATCATCCATGCATATATGCACCATCATTGCAAACGTTTTGATATATCACACTCACTCTAAATAATGGGCCTCATTTTACTGGCCTGGTACTAACACCTGGGTATCTCTTAACCCGAATAATTTGAAATGTAATTCTCCCGATACCTGAAAATTCAATCCTTCTTAAGATTATCCCATCGATCTTCTTATGGTTATTCACAATAGTCTTCCTATATCAGTTCCTTATTTCCCTTACTTTGTGGTAGTCTTAAGATTAAGGTGTTTCTAATACACGTAATATGAGTATTATTCGAATTATATACGTTGGTGTCCCTTCTCAATTAAATTTAATAAATCCCTAAATTTAAAAGCCATAAAAATACGGGGTATTACATACTTCCCCCCTAATAACGGAATTTCGTCCTAAAATTCGGAAAATAATGCCTACCTGGTAGAAAAATTCTGGATATCTTTTGAGTACGCAAACTATCTACATAGTAAGGCGCTTCATTACTATAGCCCCCGCCTCACAGCAAGCTTGATTAACATTCTCATTGGAGACACTTCACATGGTGCTCCTAACCGACAACATTCGCATAGGTCACGCCTATACATTATAAATTTCCATTATCTCACTATTACTGGGAGGCCGCACCTCACTACATGACAACTACTCGGATTTATTTATATACAAAACACCCATTCTGAGAAAAACCATACGAACATTTGACCACTCTTGTTCGCCTAAAACAGTCGTGTAATTCCACCATAGTCATCAGATTATTCTCGACCGATCCAAAATTCTGATTATCCACTCACCTCTAAACATACGGAAGGAGAATAGTCAAGGTTCTTCCACACCAAAACCTTAATAAGCACCTCGTACACGACAAACAGGTACGAGTGCTTCTACAGAGCACTCCTGAAATCACCGTACCAAGATTCCAAAATTTCCTTCACGTATCTCCACTAATCTTTAATCACCGTGCGCCTATTCCCTGGCTAAGGGTGATACATCCTACTCGAAACGAAACTTTATCTCCGCAGGTTCCTGAAATCCCATATCAAAGGTGGGATTCACAAATCTCATCCCGATTCAGAAATTAATACTGTGCCGGACCATGTACTGGCGCGATCCTTCCTTTCAAAGGAATACTGAGGCACACTAGTTAATATTGTAAACCCCCCCAAAGGAATATCAATCACTTCCTTCTTGGGCGACTTAATTCACATGTTCGGATGAACCCTTGATCTTGTTTTGAGGATGGTAACCCATCCAAGAACTTTACCGACTTTACCGACCTCTTCCCATTTCAAGAATTGTCGATAAACATCAATTTTTCCTTGAAATGCCTCACATTAAGTGACACGTAATACTCCCCTTCCTTCCTTGGTGTATGCCGAAAGTTCCGACCCGTGCTCTTTCCTCCATGATGCGCACTTCTGGATCTTTTATACCATACTAACATCATCACACTTTGTATGCGCAAGTCGCTCTCACACTTGACTAATAACAACTCCGCTCCGAGTGTTCTTCATAATAATTAAATTCTACTCTATTCAAGGAATACCCCTTCTTAAATGGCTTCCCACAGCCTTCCAATCAAATTAGGGTGTGCTATTCTAACTGCACACTTATGTATAAGTTATCGCCCCTCATGTGACGTTTAATCCACTCTATCACTTCCCCTTCGTTATGCTAGTCCCACAAACATATATTTCACACGTCTATTACCACGTCCCTTCAACTCGGAAGATTTTAACATCAGCTAACCAAGATGCCACATTTTGTAACACCCCGACCGCCCTGGGAGAGCGAACGGCGCGCTACTCATCTGTAAAACTAACTAAATCCAACAAAATATAAGGAATAGGGCATTCAAATTCCATGACAACAAAAGAGGAACAACAAATCTCAAACTTCTTCAGATAAGTACAACAATTTTCCCAAATAGGTACAACAACCAAAATAAACCACTAATGCTCTATTCATCCAAATAAATACAAGTCATCTCTTTTGTATAAAAAAATTCTTTCCAGATAATCCATGCTAAAAGTCATCCCAATTATTTATTTACCTTTTGTTCTGAACGCGGTTACAACACTTGGGTACTCTCAATCACCCTAGAAATCGAAATTCTAAATCCTCCTTATCATCGTTCTACCCCTCAACTCGTGGTGGTAAAACAAAACTTTCAATGCTTTCTTACCACGCAACTGGCTCCACTGGCCTTGCATCATAACTCAACTACCAACTTACAGACATAATTGTTTGCTCCTATTATGACCGAGGTACTGAACTCATGGACTAATGACCAAGCATCTCCCTATTTCCAACCTTACACTAAGTTTCATGCGTGGGATGTCTCGCAAAGAGAAATCCAAACAAGGAACCCCCCCCCTCGATACACTACTACCTAGCATCATCGGTTATCAAAATCCGTTAGGTCCTCCGTCCATAACATGTACCCCTTTATTCCTTCTCTTGACAGAAAAGTTACATTTCCTTCCGTAATTACACTTAACAAAGAACATTTCACCAATTGCACTATCGTTCAGTATTAGTTCATGGTAATTGCATTCCATAAACCTCGAATACATACAATCAGAATTCTCTAAATCCCTTTCCCTAATAATAGGGGTATAACTCTTAACTCCCACATCTCTAGAGGATAGATATAACAATGCACTCTTCCTATCACCAAGTCCTGAGTGTTAAACATAATACTGAGTTAAATCTTTTTGCTCAATAGTAAACCCGATACATATTGAATCATAATGAAAAAGTCCATACATACATCGGTATCGAATATCTCGAACCCACTATCCCCTCCGAAGTCTCTAGGATAGAAAATATAAGTACGAGTCCGACCTTCTTGCAGGTGAAGCCTCGCCAGAACAAAACATGTTGCACTAATGCAACTACTCCGATAGCCTTGCAATAATTGCCCACTATCGTACTAACCATTTATATAACGTTGTAACAAAGATAATATCATACTCGCATATCGCATCACTACAACGAGTAACCTCAATAAAGTACATAACACTTTTAATATACTCATTCATCCTCCGCGGATAGCACTAAAGAAAAACCTCGCTACATTAGGGAAAAATATTTACATAATAATAACGTTTATAATTATACTCATTAAACTCGTCTCACATGCTAATCTAGCAATGAACAAAATATAGTGACTCGTTCGTGTCACATAAACACGCCTCATCCTCTGAGGATACAACTTATACTTCCACCTTGCCAATCGTCTTGACTGCACAAATGGTCTCCGGATGTAACACGTCTACCCAAACCAAAACAAAACTATTTTAATCGTTGTCTTTTACTAGGCACCGTATTCTTGTCCCTTTACTCACTTCGGATAATATTATCGCGTGAGATTTCACTCCCCACAAAATACCTCAACACATAATCCACTTATCACATGTCCTACTAACCATGTTAGGATTGTCCTTCTCTCGAACTTTAGTAGACTCAATTCCTGTTGGCTACCCCGGTTATTCCCTTCGGCTTTTAGGCCCTAAAGAACATGTCACTGTCTATAATAGTCCTTACTGAATTTACCATCACTTGGTAAGAATTCAACTATCCGAATCATTTAAATGGGTCCCCTGATGTGTATCCACACCCCTTTGTGGTGCTACACCACCACCGTTGTATTCAGTCTTATTCTCGACTAAATTCTTCGATTCTTTTAGCTTCCCACACAAAGGAGCATTATCATCTTTATTGACAAAATACGACATTGTCAACCTCTGAATCGGCCGTCCATCATAATTTCCTCTTTGAGTGTTATCAACTATTATTACGAGTCAATCTCCCACTTGGAGTCGTTTCCTCCACTTGTATATACATCTTCTGATATAAAATTCGCTAACGGTTAAGATTCATATTCACAAATGGACCTCTGTCACGTCCTCCTGTGATGAGTTCAGGACAACGTTCACTCCTAATCCTGAACATCTGATGAAGGAACATACGGTCAACACTATACCTAAGGTTCTCCTATAGACATAGCATTCCACTTCTAAAAATTGGTGGTTAACTCCCATCATTATAACTTCGTTCCGACAGTCGAGAAAATTTTCTCTAAATTTTCACTTTCATTTAGCCACACTCCGTCCTATATCTAAACCTTTGGATACTTTACCTCCTTTGGTAAACACACACAATTCCCGCATTTCTATAATTCCCACTGACAGTTCTCTACACGTTTTTTAACACATTGGGTGAGTTTACTCTCGCACCTCATTCGTCTATAGCAGCATTTGGAAATGATGGTTGTGCCTTAGTCACCTTTTTAGTCTTAGCTTCTCGTGCCATAATGGTGGTGACCTCGACTACGGTCATCATCCTCGAATATATTTTACAAACTCAACTGAGCCCTGCCTCCTGATGTCCGCTTAACGGTCCTCTTCTGACATCCGTCATCGCTCGGCACACGTACACATCCGAACGAAATTAGAATTCACTAATGTATATATGTTATAGCAGGAGAATAAATCTCATCAAAGAAATCGACAATCCTAAACATAGGGCTCTATATCAAACAAAGCAACGCTGAAAGCATAATAAGCCGCACGGATCCTAAAGGACACTAGAACCCGATGTTCTGATACCACCTGTGACACCCCGCCTAATTAAATACCGGGCGATCAATCCTTTATTAAATTAAAATCAAGGTGAACAGTTGGTTCATTCTTAGCATCACTGTCGCAAATTAAAATTTTCAAATTTAAATACCCTGATTAATTAAGCTAAGTGCCAAACCATTTAAAACCTCATTTCCATTTTATTAAATCCAATTATAAAACCTTTGGCCATTAACATTTTAAGAGTCACACATTAAGTATAAGAATATAAATGAACATCCAAGAGTTTAATCATCAATAACAAATCCCAACTTTAAAACATCAAAGGTAAACATCCTGACAGTAATAAATCCCGAAGTAAAGATACTGAAAGTAAAAGAATTACAATCTCTGACAAAACCAACTGAATAATGGAAAAGGGCGTCACATGCCCCACCGGATAAAACTGAACTAGAAGTGGAGTCAACAATGAAGTCGTCTAAGCAATGGCCTGCAACTCCCACAAAAGCTACAGCACGTTCCATCCAAAGAATCCTAAGTATGACGCCCCTGTGGCTGGGCACCTGTAATACATATATATATACACAAGTGAGAAAAGATAATAGCAAACGGGTCAGAGCCCGATTGTAAAACAGTTTTTAAAATAGTTTAGCAAGTATTTAAAATGCTTACCGGCTAATGCAACAATCATATTACTATGCGACACTCCCATGAGAATTCTTACCTCTCATCGAGTGTGCACGTCTACCGTACTAATAAATCTCATATACCTCTCTAACTTATTCTCCATAAGTCTTAACACGTGAAATTAAGGTTTTGATATTCACTTTAAAAATCTATCTTTTCAAGATTTCTTACGTTATTTAGAATAATTTAGTATCGTTATAACGTTTCCGAATACTTATGGTGAAGTGGAAGAATTTATACATTACTTAACTACTATTACACCCAGTAGAAAGTTCTCATATAGATATACGTATATATATTAGTTACACGTATAATATATATACTAACGACACCCCACATAAAATCTATGGTGCAAGGTTTCCATATATAAGTATATACACATAAAAACCATGGTGTTGGCATACTCTTCTATCAAGTCCACGTATCACACAAACTAAGGGAAATACTAGTTCAAAATCACTCTCGAACTGTATTAACACAAAACACAAACAAATGGAGGCGAAGCATAGTTCCAAGTCACGAAGAGGTCAGCACATACCCTCACGTCTCTTAGGACTGTCTGACTATCAATCAGATAGCCTGTACCAAGGAATCCTATGTTCTAAGGTACGAGTCAATATCCCCCAAAAAGGTCCCATCGAGATAAGACCGTCTCGGCGCGAAAAGCCCCGTGATAGCAAGTAGCCCGAGTATGATTTTTATACAGATATAATATATGCACAAACACACAGTCATATATATATACACATCCACAGTGTTAAATTAGGTGCACTCACGACCCATAATTATAATTATCCGTTATTACACATTTTACTCGATTATTTCGTATAACGGACTCGTTCATTTTATTCTCGTAATTAAGTTATTCTAAACTCACTTATCGTCTCTCAAAATATTATCTTTTACCTAAGTACAATTTCAGTAGGCCCTCACTCACCTTTTAATCCAACTTCCTAGACATTTCGATTATTTAATCAACGCACGTATGATTTTATAAGTATGAATATCTCCCGTTTACCCTTTATTTTCCTTCACATTAAAGTCCCACTTAACGGGGTTCATCTTGACCCTACTGGTCCTTTTTATGTTCCATTATGTTCTAGCAACCCTAATCAAGATTTACAATGCATAAAATTGGATTAAGCTAACACGAGCAAAAATTCAGTTTTCTAGGAGGGGTCGATCGATCGATGAAAGGGAGTCAATCGATCGATCTATCGATCGATCGATGCTCTGGGCTCGATCGATCGATCAAGCAGTTATGGAGAAACTGCAGAAAACCCAGATACAGAAATCTCACCCCCAAACTCATCCAAATCATCATGTTTCAGTCCCAAACTCCCAACCACTTATACTACAAGTGTTGTATACCCATATAAACAATATCCTACGTAAAACATGCGAGTTTTCATCAACTATAACAAAATAAAAGGGTAAAATCTATATAAATCTCAAGAACCCTAATATTTTTCTTTAACTTAGTTTCTTCCATTCTTTTTCCAGATTTTCTATCACTAACACCGTGGAAATTCGTGGTTCAACCTCTACATATGAAATGGATTTCCAGAATATAATCTTTACCACTACAACATGTAATTTTTGTCTCCAATTAATGTTTTTTTCTTCAAGAACACTAATTCTAATCAACCTTAGACTAATATAAAAGGATGCATTAACTTGATTAAAGCAAGATAGATACTTGCCTAAAATTCAAAGTTCTAATTTGTTGAAGAATTTGGTGTGGTTGAGATCCTCGTTGTGCGATCTACCATTTGGCGGTGACGGCGGCGCAACCGGAGGAGTTCTTGGCCTAAAACCCTTGGAAAGCTTCTCCTCTTCCTCTCCAATGGCCGTCATTAGTTTTTGGTTATGCTAACCCTAGAAGACAACACTTACCATCTGATATAACCCTAGCAAATTCGTAGGTTTAATTACCCATAATTACGAAAAGTCCAAAATGCCCTCCTGGGGTACTAATTAAGCCTAAAAACGCCTCGAGACCCAAACTAAACCCCCGGGTACATTATTTTGACTATCTCGACCCTTTCGGACACTTTGGCGCACTCGAAATGACCATACGGGCAACTTATAATTTATTCACTTTATATAATAATAATTTAGTCCTGACACGACACAGGCGCGTCCCGACTTAATTTCCATAATTGTCATTTTATTCACACGTGACAATTTTTATAAAATAAATCTCATATATTACTATACTCATCCAGTAACATTCAACAAATTTCCAATAATTACTAACTCTCGTCACGCTAGTAAATATTTAAAACAACTTTCCGGATTAAAATTAAATTAATTTATCTCAATTAAATTTAATAAATCCCTAAATTTAAAAGCCATAAAAATACGGGGTATTATATCATCTTAGTTGGGACAAATCTCAGTTGAACAATTTTCAGTCTTGATTAGGACTGTCTTCTGGTATTATCGCTAATTGGGCTTTTAGATTATTTTTTTTTTTTTGTCAAACTTTGATTTTTTGGGAGAGAATATTTTGAAGAAATCAGAATTTTTGAAGAATTTTGCAAAAACAGAATATATTTTTTCTTAAAAATTTGGATAATTCCTAATTGGTATATATTACAAAACTCCGGATTAATAATATGTCGGGAAGAAGCGATTTTTTCAGAATATTGGGTCTGAATAATTCAGGTTATAACCGGATTCGAAAAAACTGAAATTCATTATTAATTTCGACCGTGATGCAAGTTTTTTAGAAGAAAAGAAATCAGATACCAGAATTTTGAAACTTGAAATATTATTCTAAAATCAAATTAAATTTTGGAAAAATCGGAAGTTCGAAAAAATAAAATATAAATAAATAAAGTACTGATTGCCTACCTCTTTAGTATCTTTTGCCAACTTTTAATGTAAGTGGATAATACTGATGATTTTTTCCTCTGTAATTAGGACCTGAAGCAGGTAGCACAGATGGTAGGGCAAAGAATATCTCTTCATTTATTTTCCATCCAATTTTACCCCTAGCACTCTCTATTCAACAAACTTTGTTTTTGCAACCCTCGGTTGTAAATATTCATTTTAGCAGATAGTCTGCACATTTTTTTTTTTAATCTTCTCCTGAAAGTTGCCAATATTCAACTAGAATAAATTTTAGGTCCAGTTTGAAAATTTTAGCCTACAAGATGTATTATTGATATAATTCTTGTGTGACATTCAAATTATATTAGTTATTCATCAACCATACACTTGAGTGGTATTCATGACTATTTTCTTTGGAGCTCAAATTAGCTTTTATTAAAGTGCCATGGTGACCTTCTCGCGTCATTGGTTGAACCATTATGAAATTTGGGTCTCAGTATAATTTATAATTTACTCCTGTCTCGAATTAAGAGTCTCCTTTCATTTTAGTCGAGCATCAATGGGCCAAATATAACGATAACTAAGTCTTGATTACCGATTATTTGATAAGATCCTTAATAATCTTGAAAGTCAAATGCAAGCTCTTAAGTTGCGACGGTTGGAGTATTATTTTAATGTTTAGGGATGAGAAATTTTTACAAGAATAAATTATGTTCGTGACACATGAATGTTGCATGCCCCAAACCTTCTTTCTTTTGTCTTTGTAAAATTTGATGCCCTAGATTATGTTACGTTTGCATTCGTGTCTCCTTCGTCAACTTTTTTGTTAAATTTCACGAAATTAGTTTGCGTGAGTAGTAAATTTGCGCAAAAATGTCTTTTATCATAGAATAACTCTAGAGCGACACAAGATTTGGACATAATTTGGTAGACACACTGACGTGTGCATCTGTATTGGCTCGTGTCTAGGCTCCACTATTGTGGGGTCTGTGTGGAGCCCGAACACGGACCAATGCAGATTCGGCACGTCAGTGTGTATCAAATCGTGTCCAAATTCTATGTCGATATAGAAGGATTCTTTATCACTTCAATATCCAAACCCCGTAACCAAGATAACTCCAAATTCTACCCAAATTCATTATTTGTAAATTCATTATTTGTAAATAATTCTACCCAAATCTCAGTTGAACCATTTTCAGTCTTGATTTGGGCTATCTTTTGGTATCATATTGGGCTTTTTCGATTTTTTTTTTTTTTTTTTTTTGTCAACTTTGATTTTTTGGGAGAGAATATTTCGAAGAAATCAGAAATTTCGAAGAATTTTGCGAAAATAGAATATATTTTTTCTAAAAAATTTGGAAAATTCCTGATTGGTATATATTACAAAACTCCGGAATAATAATATGTTGAGAAGGCGCCATTTTTTTAAGAATATTGGGTCTGAATAATTCGAAAAAACTGAAATTCATTATTAATTTCGACCGTGACGCAAGTTTTTTAGAAGAAAAGAAATTAGATACCAGAATTTTGAAACTTGAAATATTATTCTAAAATCAAATTAAATTTTGGAAAAATCGGAAGTTCGGAAAAACAAAATATAAATAAATAAAGTACTGATTGCCTACCTCTTTATTATCTTTTGCCAACTTTTAATGTAAGTGGATAATACTGATAATTTTTTTCCCCTGTAATTAGGACCTGAAGCACCTGAAGCAGGTAGCACTGATGGTAGGGAAAAGAATATCTCTTCATTTCTTTTCCATCCAATTTTACCCCTAGCACTCTCTATTCAACAGACTTTGTTTTTGCAGCCCTCAGTTGTAAATATTCATTTTCGCAGATAGTTTGTCACATTTTTTTTTAATCTTCTCTTACTATTCCAATAGAATAAATTTTAGGTGAGTTTGAAAATTTTATCCTACAAGGTGTATTATTGATATAATTCTTGTGTGACATTCAAATTATATTAGTTATTCATCAACCATACACTTGAGTGGTATCCATGACTATTTTCTTTGGAGCTCAAATTAGCTTTTATTCAAGTGCCATGGTGACCGTCTCACGTCATTGGTTGAACCACTATGAAATTTGGGTCTCATTATAATTAATAATTTACTCATGTCTCGAATTAAGAGCCTCATTTCATTTTAGTCAAACATCAATGGGTCAAATAACACGATAACTAATATGTCTCGATTACTGATTATTTGATAAGATTCTTAATAAACTTGAAAGTCAAATGCGGACTTTTAAGTTGGGACGGATGGAGTATTATTTTAATGTTTAGGGGTGAGGAATTTTTACAAGAATAAATTACGTTGGTGACGCATGACTTTGCATGCCCTCGAATCTTTTTTCTTTTGTTTTTGTGAAATTTGATCTCTTAGATTATGTTTTGTTTGTTGCAGTCTCTTTCGTAATTTTTTGTAAATTTTCACAAAATTAGTTTGCATTAGAAGTAAATTTGCGCAAAAATGTCTCTCCTCACTTAAATATTCAAACGCCATAACCTGTTCAACTCCCAATCCTACCCAAATTCTTTATTTGTAAATTAGTAGTATGTTTTATTTAAATTTTTTAGTTTCAATAATGGGTTTGGATTTGAGTATGGTTTGTTTATGGGAGTATAATTACATTAGCTTTAACGGAAAAGTTTGAATGTTAATTAAAAAAAAATGATAGCCAAAAACATTACAATTTGCGAAGTTTAAGGGCCATGAATGTAATTTACTCCTTTGGCTAATAATCAAAGGTTAAATAGCAAATTACTCCTTTGGCTAATAATTTAAGGTTAAATAGCAAATTATGTGAAAATAAAACTTTTTTTCTTCATATTGTGAGATTTTACCAAGTCGTAAATTAGGAACTATTGTATTTGCGAGTTTGGAAATTTAAGAAAAAACTAACTGATCTATTTTTTGATTTATTGTTATTGGCTTGGTACAAAAGTGAATTGTTTTCTACACTAGAAACAAAAATAATGGGTATATGGTTGTTTCAAGAATAATGGTTTTGTCTTTTAAATAGGAATTATTTTCTGATCAAATAAATTTGAATTTATACTAGGTATATCTTTATCTGTAATCCTCTTTTGTTACCCGGCTAATATGTCAAACACACGTTCACTATCTTTTGTAATGGAGCCATGTGCTTTATAAATAATAGTCTATATGTATTAGTCCCATCAGTCCATTAACAAAAAAATCATAGAAAAGGGTATACATAATATTACTCAATAAATTGAGAAAAAATAAATCATGCCTTAAGAGTATCGGCTTTTTTCATGGAGAGAGATAATGCATCGCATAGGTGCATTTCTAGCACATCATTTGTTCGTTGTTATTTTTTTATGGCATAGAAATACTCGTTTGAAACGTGTAGTAGGTTTGTCCATGGGTCGGGTAGACCTCCCAACCCAAAAATTTTAAGGCTTGGGCCAAGGATAAAAACCCTAAGAATTGGGTTGGGCTAAAAAATAGGCCCAACTAAATATTGGATCGGGCTTCGATGTTTCCTATGTAGCGTGACCCAGCTCGAATAATACTACCATAGTATAATTTTTTTCTATTCTTTGCATAATTTTCCTAAAAAAATATTTTCTATTCTTGCAATAGTTTATTCAAATTGTGTCATAATATTACTTTTTACTACAATGAAATATAACAAAAGTTTTTAATCTTTAGCCTTTGTAACCTATTTTTATTTTGTAGGTAGTGCTTATGAACATAGTAAATTTTGTGAAAATTGTAATAAGTTTAGACTTTATGTTATTTAGCGGCTTTGTTTCTTGTATAAAAAATATATTTTTATCATTTTACTAAATAAAATAATAATACTTGAAAATTAAGAATGATTTGAAAAATGAGGATTGTTTGGGACCGAGCCTATTTAATTTTTTGTGGGTCAAGCTTGGGACAAACAATATTGGCCCGATGTCAGGTTGGGCCGATCTTAAGCCTTTGTATGAAGTGTTATTATCAAGTATCAGCCCACCCCAAACCCGACCCATGGCCTCAAATTTCCTTTTTAAAAAAAAGTTTTTAAGTATAGCTTTATTTAAAAAAAAAAATGGGGCAAAGTCTCATTTTTTAATTAAAAGTATATTTTAACCGAATATTGCAAATTAATATTGTTTTAAAGTAATATATATATATATATATAGGGAGAGGTTCATAAGTGGACCAAAAGAATGAACTTTTTAATGGACCTTAACAAAAATCACATAATAACACATTAATTTTAATTCCTATAGTGTAATTGATCCGCGCCAGCGGCACCAAATACGCCTGTCGACCGATCCCCCACCCCCACCCCCATGGCAGCCCTGCTGTCATAAGCGCTGCCACAAGGGCTGCTATGGTGATGGGGGTGGGTGGGGGACGGTGGGGATGGGGTGGGGGGTTAGTGGGATGAAGGTGTGGTCTCGGGTGCCGCTGGCGCGGACCAATTACACTATAGGAATTAAAATTAATGTGCTATTATGTGTTTTTTGTTAAGGTCCATTAAAAAGTCCATTCTTTTGGTCCACTTGTGAACCTCTCCCTATATATATATATATATATATATATATATATATATATATATATATATATATATAGTAGTAGTAGTAGTAGTAGTAGTAGGAGGAGGAGGAGGAGGAGGAGGATGAGCAGAAATAGTAGTATTTGCATGTGTGTGGGACTGGAATATAATCTAACTGTGAACAAGAAATAATTTGCTACCCAAGATGGTTTTATTTATTCATTATTATTAGTTTTTTTTTACTTTAATACAAAACTAATTTGCGATATTTGTAATTAATAATTAGACTTTACCCAAAATCACCAAACAACTTACAAGTGCAACTGACACATGGCATTTTAAATTCTTTTAATTAGAAAAACCCATATGTAAGTTACATTTAATGATTTTGGGAAAAGTCTAATTTTTAATTAAAAGTGCATTGAAATCTAATATCGCAAATTAGTAATGTATTAAAGTAAAGAATATTATTAGTATTATTTGCATGTACGCGTGTTTGTGCATAACAAAGAGAGAGAGAGAGAGAGAGAGAGAGGACCCATCTGGGTAACTAATCTAAGGGCTTTAACCCATTTAATTCCTTAAACAAATATTAATACATAATTGGTCCAAACCTTTTATTTTGATCAAAAAAGTTCCTCCACGTAAAAGTACTCAAAATAAAGACACACACAAACTCATTTACCCACCTCCATCCACCCCCTCCCCCCACACCACTGCCGAAGCTCCGATAACCACCAACGAATATCCGATGGGATTGCCAAATCTCCGGTGGGAGTCCCTGGAGCTCCGGTAGAGCTCTGGCGGTGGGGATGGAGTGAGGGAGGGAAGGGTTACCGCTAGCACGGACATTTAAGAATAAGAGAATGTTTGGTAAATGAGTGTTTGAAGAACTAAACGAGTTGAACTTAAAATAGATATTTTTTTCACAAAATATGAATTTATTGTAATTGACCCTTAATCTAAATGCTTAAGATCTTGGACAAATTTTTCTCTATAACAAAAAACCTGAAAAGAGAGATTAATTTATCCAAATCTACTTGAAGAGCAATGGTCACTTGTTACAAGTTCAATCCCCAAATCTCTCTCAATCAACAATGTTACAACGGCCTCAAGTACAATAACACATAAATAATACCAAAAACACAAACTAATTATTGCTGCTAAGGTACAACACAAGAAAACTCATTAATAATGTGTCTGCCCTTGGCTTGACCTCATATAACACACCCTTTATGCAATTTTTGAATTGTAAAATTCCCTATTAAGGCAGGCTCTTGGTATTCTCATACAGCAGCTGGAACTTTACCATCTACTGACCTCAACACTTCTTCACCCATCTCTTTGCATCCTACCAATTTCTGGAAGGGAAAAAAAATAATTCAAGAGGATATAGTTGTAATCAAATTTAGAATCCGGTTCGCCAAAAATCACTAGGGGCAGCAATTTTAGATGCAGCAGAATAACACGACACGATATGTTTAGTTCATGTTGGTTTTTTCTGTCAAGTCGTGTTCGTGTCAAAATTATTACTCATTTTACGTCATGTTTTTATTCGTATTTTGTGCATTATCGTGTTTAAAAATTATTAATCGTGTCGCGTCTTAAATGGGTTGTAAAAAACATGATTTCTTGTCATGATTATAGTGTTGTGTCGCGTCAAGCTAAAACACGACCCAAAACACACAAATTGCTACCCTTGCAAATCACCAACCCATTATGGCACATATATCGTGATATATCAAGTTTGTGTCAAAAACTGCTCAACCTATACTTGATTCATATTTGTGTCATGTCATATCGTGTTCCCGTGTCATATTTTAGTCGTATACTCACTATATATATCGTGTGACTGGGTTTTTGTCATTCATTTGTGTTAACGTGTAGAACAGATCAACACATTATGGTTATGACCTGAAAACCATCGAGGGTCTGCTCATTAAGTGATAATTTAGTATCAGTGTTGTTGCGACGTGCCTCATTTTGCTAGGTCTATGTATATAAGCAAAAGCACATAGTTATGAAATTAAGGGTGATTTTGACTTGCGTACCTAGTTAATGGTCAAAATTAGACCTTTGTACTACCATAGTTGTTTTTTTTTAGTTTGGTTCATCGCTAAATGTTACCTTCGCTGGCGAATATTTGACATTCAACAACATAATTTTTACCAAAGAGGCACCAAAGTCTAAAAAACAATTATCATAGTACCGAAGTCAAATTTCAGCCATTAGCGACGTACCTAAGTAAAAAGAAAACAAAAGGAAGAAAAAACCTTAAATAAATATAGGTATGAATGAATAAGTCAAATCTTCCAAGTATTGCACCTAAGATTACTCTCATACATAGAATAGGTGTAAAATGTTGCTCCTTCATTTCCCATCACTGAGCCAACACAAGAAAGAAAAGAACGTTTGGAAGATTGAGCCACAGTTGACGAGTTTTTCGAAGGGGAGAGAGTGATGTATTGGCAGATGGAACGCTCAAGGTTGACAGAGTCTTTAAGGATTAGAAAATATATTTTGTAATCTCTTTTATCATTTGATTATTTTTAAAATACATGATAGGTAGTTGCTATTATTTTGGGATTAGAGTTTGATTATAAATTATATTTTTTAATTGTAGGATTAGGACTCTAGCTAGTATTAGCCTAAAAATAAAGGCCTTTAGCCTCTTCTTTGTAAGCAGTATTATGACTTTACAATTTTCAAACTTTTGCTTGTATTTTTCTCTCTTCTTTGGAATCAATTAGTGGTGTTTGCATCGAATTCGTATCAGAGCGAGATTAGCACCTTGGGGGGGGGGGGGGGGAGGCCTTCCCATTGCATTTTACCATTAATGGCTCCCAAGAAGAGAAACCAGAACATCAAGTTTGAGGATGGTTTACCAACCACAACATAATGTTGGGAATGACGACAAGAACTTCAACACCTTGGACAATGAGAAGACCAAGCCTGAGTATGATGTAGAATAGAGTTTTATTGCATTGTTATGTTAATTGTTTAGTTCTCTTTAGTAGATATTAGAATAAGTGAAGGGAATTTTAGTTTTTTAATGCTTTCCTAGTTAGAGTAGGATTCCTAGTAGTATAAATAGGCAATGATGTAATAGAAATCTCATTATTCTTTTGCTTGTATTTTTCTCTCTTCTTTGGAATCAATTGGTGGTGTTTGCATCGAATTCGTATCAGAGCGAGATTAGCACCTTGGGGGGGGGGAGGCCCTCCCATTGCATTTTACCATTAATGGCTCCCAAGAAGAGAAACCAGAACATCAAGTTTGAGGATGGTTTACCAACCCTTGACCAAAACCCTCCAAACATGTCAGACAAAAGCCTAGGGCTGCCCCACCCAAAATTAATGAAAAGTTGGCCCCTAAGGCTTGGTCAGAAAGAAGAAGAAAGAGGAGAGGTAAGAAGAAAATAGAAACTGTAAGAGCCCGACCTACGCAACCACATGATGGTATCACTCCGGCAGCCCTCCATGAATTCCGACGAACTGCTATGAAGGCCAAAAAGCTTGGCAGGCTGAATCCAGGGTATCAAAACCTTAGATTGCTTTTTGACACAGGAGACAAACCACGTGATCGAATGCGAACAAAGGAAGAGGAGAGACTCTTGATTCACGGAGTTAAATTCATCAATGTTGCCATCGGTGAAAAAGCAAATGACAGGGCTGTGCAAGATCGAGATAGACAAGAGAAAGACGAAGGAGCGAGATGTAGGCTATGGCTCGTTTGATGTGGCTTCGGTGTTTCTCACTCCGTTATTGTTTAATGCAACTTTAAACAATTTGTTGGGCTGTTGGAATGAAGCTTTGAAAGTATAGCTAAAATCTGGTTTCCAGTAAAATTTTGGAGATAAAAAAATTTGAGCCCTCCCAAATTTTTGACAAAATTAATTTTGGGATCCCAATTTTTTTTCTCCTCGGCCGCATATTTGAAAAGTTTGCATGCATCTCCAACTTTCAAAGTTCGAGGATGAACTTTTTCGAATGCAGGAAGAATGATTTGGAAGAGAGTTTTATTGTTTTGTTTATTAATTATTAGTATTACATGAAATAAAAGGAGGTTTCTTTAGTAGATATTAAGTGAAGGGAATTTAGACTTTCAATACTATCCTAGCTAGAGTAGGATTCTTAATAGTATAAATAGACGAGGATGTAATGAGAAAGGCACTTTTTCTTTGTTTGATAAGACAATTTTCAAATTTGTGTTTGTTTCCTCTCTTCTTTAGACCCAATTGGTGGTGTTTGCATCACGGTATCTCCACCCACTCGACACAGGTGTGACAGATGCTGACGAGAAACCGATGACCGGTGGACAAGAATTTGAAGGAAGCAAAATATGAGGAATTGAAGGGGTGTTGTTAAAAGCACCCCAAAATTTTCTTCCTAACACCACAGTAATATTTTTAAAACATAATGTACAATGAATTTTATACACGGTGGTGTTAGAGAGAATTTCGTCGTGCCTTAATCACCATTCGAACTGAAGGTAGGTCGTCGTGATATTTGGTTGCGTAAATTAGACGGATCGTGAGTTGAATGAGACTTTTTTTTTGGGGGGGGGGGGGGGTGGGGGGGGGAGGTTCTATAGCAATTGAGTGGGCAAGTACTTCGTGAACCCAATCCGACAAGTAATTTGAATCAATTATTTGGAAATAACGTGAATTTTGATTTGAAATGGAATATAGGCCCATTGGAATACTTAAATGATGATTCCCTTGGGGGGGGGAGGAATTGACCTTGCCTCAAATTTTCAGATTGTGCATGATTTTTGTGGGGCAAAACATTCGAAGGAAAATTATTTTGGACCAAAATTGTTGCAGAAGAAATATTTAAAATATCTATTTATATGACGTGGAAGACACCAATTAACTCCGAAGGCTCGTGGACAACTTTTTCGAATTGGGGAGAAGGCAACCTTAGGGCTGAACGAGTCATCAAGTTGGATAAGAAGAGATATTGTGTATTCTTCTTTTACTTTTTTGTTTTTGCTAATATTTAGGATAAATCAAGGTAGTTGCTATTATTTAGTAAAAATATAGGGATTTTGATTTAGGATATAAATTATCTTTAATTTTGTAAATATCATTTACTTCCTAGTATAAGTATGGTAGGATTAGAACTCTGAGTCTATAAATAAAGGGGGACTTTTCCCTCCTCTTTGTAAGCAATTACCAATATTATTAATGGCCATGAAGATCGAGAGAAATTATTATATAATGATGTGTTGTATGAGTTGCTTTCGCTCAATCGAACCGATATGGTTGCCGGTTGGGTTGATGATGCTTCAATACCCACCGGCGTGAAATCATTATCCATACCTATATCTCAACAAAACAAACTTGACTCGCCATCGCATGTCAGTTTTCTTACCGAAACAGCCAAATCTTAGCGACTCGCCGAGCCGATTTGCCAAATCGATCCACGAGTTATACAATTATTTTTCAATTTTTTTATCTTCTAAAAAATATATTGTTTGATCCCGCCCAAAATCGATACCGATATCGAGTCAAAACCATGGAAGACTTCAGGACGAAGGGGACAAAAGGAAAAGTAATTAAATAATAATGGAGAGTCGAGAAATATTTACATACATTTGCGTCCGAGTATAATTCTGGAAGGGGAAAAAAACAATTCAAGAGGATAAATTTGTGAGCAAATTTAGAATTAGATTCGCCAAAAATACTAGGGGCGGCAATTTTAGATACGGCACAATAACACGAGACGATATGTTTAGTTCCTGTTTGGTTTTTCTTACACGTTATTGAGTCGTGTTCGTGTCAAAATTATGACTTGTGTTAAGTCATGTTTTTATTCAGATTTTGTGTATTATCGTGTTTAATTGGGTTTAAAAATTATTAATCGTGACGTGTCTTAAATTAGTCATTTTCGTGTTAGTAAAAAAACACAATTTCTTGTCATGCTTACAGTGTTGTATTGCGTTAGGCCAAAACACGACCCAAAAACATAAATTGCCACCCCTACAAATCATCAACCCATTATGGCACACATATATATAGAGCTTGAAATAGGTCGTGATATATCAAGTTTGTGTCAAAAACTGCTCAACCTATATTTGATTCATTAAGAGTCATGTATAGTTTGTCATGCCATATCTTGTGCCCGAGTCATTTTAGTATGTGTAATCGCTATATATATCGTGTTTTGTGTCATGTATGACCGAATTTTTGTCATTAATTTTTGTCATTCGTACTTTGGTGCGATGGCAAGTGCCCTCGCCCAAGCTACGTTGGAAGGACTGCAGGAGGGAGGAGCTCAGCATGAAGCCTGGAGTGTTCAAATATGGTAATTATAGGAGAGATGACCGTTGTCGAGGTCACTCCTAGCGTGTAATGGAAGTAAATGCTGCAAGGTTTGTTGAGGCATAGCAGGCATTTTTCAAGTGTCGCGATGGCAAGAGGGATGCTAGTCTAGACCGCCCAATGCAGTGATAGTGGGAGTAGGTTTGAAGAAAAATTTGATGAGAACGAGCCATAAAAATGTGATAAAACGGCGACTGTACATGTTAACCAATGGAAGTAGTATGTCCAGTGGTTTTGGTGTTTAGGATAGAGTAGAAATACTAAGAAGTGAAAATTTGAGTAAATTTTTAGAGGCAACGTGGCGGAGATACCAGTCACTACATTCGCACCGAGGGTCCGTATACAAATAGAGGAACCTTACAAATAGTTTAACCGCAAAGTTCTCCAATGATGATTCAGAAGCGAAGTGAAAGGGAATATTTGAACCCCTCACGTGAAAGCCTGGTAGAGGCCAATCGTGAGAGAGAAATTTATCCTTTTAAGTGAACTAGTACCGATGAGATAGGTATAAAGGAAAAAGAGACCTTGAGAGAATGGACTCTCGAGTTATAATTCGCAATTTTGGTAAAACTCTTCTTGGACGACTTATGTTTATGAAGACAGTATGGTACTTCCGACAACGTTGAAGTAAATGCTCTTACGTGGGCGGAGCTAAGGGAGTTTAAGGATTTAGTCAAAGAGTAAGACTGAATGTAAAGGGGATGGTGCAAGCCATGGGTGAAAACTCACTAGGGGATTTAATGATTATATTCTAAGTTGGGGTTGTTAAGTCTCATAGTGCGTTCCTCTTGGTCAGCAGAACTAAGGGAACTAGGATGATAGTGTTCAGGATTGAGACTACCCAGTCCGAGAGGAGGGGTACCCAAACCGGTCAGTGTGGCCTGGAGTAAGGGGATTTTTGTAAAGATGTCTAGTGTGGTTTGTAGGACCACGCGTTTCATTTAAGCTTGAAGTTATTTGAAGAAATAATAACTCCAATAAGTTTTGCATTCCGGAGAGGACAAGCGTGTTATGTTCGGAAACCATCTGAACCACCAGAACGATGGATAAGGAAGTATAGGCGTTTTAGCCTCGAGTGAATGGAGTATATGACGATTCCTCACCTGAAAAAGGGTCGAGTTGTCATTATTCATCAATATGTGAGAGACTTCAGAGATTATGAACATCTCATAGTAATTGATTTCGGTGTGTGGGAACCTAAAGGATGTGAGTCAAGGTATGTAGTATGACCGCTGAGCGGAGAGATCGAGCTCGCCGTTGTAATTAGTGCTAAAGACTTAGTGATAGTATAAGCGCGGTGCCACTTGACTCCTTTAGAAATATTGGAGTAGGGTTGCACATATTGTCGAGGAATCTAATTTGAGCGTATCGACCATGTGTTGCTCTGATAATGCTCGGTAAGAATACATGGGGAGAAGTCCCTTGTTTAAGTTCGGTTGTGAAAGGGAATATGACTGAATTTTTATGCACGTCAGGATAAGAGACATTGTTAGATGCTAGGGCATCAGTGGAGCCGGTAGTGTTGTGGAGAAACACTGAAAGGCTTACCTCACCACGAAGGGATAAGTGGGACTTTGTGGGCAAGGATTTGATTTTTGGTCTATAGGGTATTGAGAATACCCACAAGATTGTAGTCACGTCGTGTAGACTAGGCTAGAGTTGAAGAAAAGCATGTTACGGGTGCGACATTTGCAATGTTTTTGCAAATGTACCCGGAGAAAAGGGTGTATGGGCGCCCTAACCAATTGGACTCCGTAGACATCCGAGATAGAGGGATGCGGAGAATCATTTTTTACGCCGGTGGGGAAATTAGGAGACAAGTCATATCGATGAAATGGGTTGAACGTCATGGGAGATAGACGATAATCCAAGCTTGTATGTGCTGAGATATCCAGCACACCCTATGGGATGAAAGTCGGTGGGAAGCCGTTCAAAAGTTATCTCTTGAATTGGGAGGCCTAACTGTTGTGAAGAAGTAATACAAGGTGTTACTCAACTGAGTGTTGAGAGTGACTTACGCATTTCTAAAATGTCGATAAGTGGGAAGCGATGCTGAGGGGAGACATAGTGAGATTTTCTCCAGACACACCTCTAGTTAATAGGGCGAGATGGACTTGAAATAAACAACCGGAATGTGGTAGTGAACCTACATTTCCAATGATGGAATGAGGAGACAGACTTATTAATTATTGATGGGTTGTGAACATCATAATTAAGCCAACATTTCGTTGGGGGTAGCGAAATGGGTTGACCGGGATGGATTAGTATGTAGTTGAAAAGGGAGAGTGCACTGTGCCGCTCTACATGATTGTGGATCAAGATGAAATCCTAAAATCCCACCCTGTGAGAGATGGTCAGGAAGGAATAGAGATAAAGTTTTATTTTGAGTACGTTGTGCTACCTACGACTCAATGTTAGTGAGAAAGAATGATGATACGCCCTTATGATAGTGGAATGTTGGAGAAGCCCACTGATCAATTCATAGGTTGAATGTATGCCTATAAGAGCATATTTATAGGTAGAGTGAGTGCCTATATGGACTATACATGAGAATTAGGTTCGTGGGTACCGATTACGAACAATACATGTACTTTGGGTGTGGTTCGAGGAGACATTTCGAACTTTTAGTCCTTAACGCGTGATATGAGGACATTCTATTGGAGTGTGACATTTTAGGGTATATGAAATGTAAAATATATGGCTCACAAATTGTCTACTCATGTGCGATGAGATATATATACATATATTGGTGCTCGAGATGTAATCCCGAGACAAGTAATTAATAACTATTGGTGATCGAGGTGGAATTCCGAGCCAATAACCCCAAAAGTGTTATAGAAGGGGGGTGATTATAAAATAAGTGTCAATAGTATATGTTATGTGTATGATATATATACCTATTGATTTTCCTACTTATGTGCGACAGTAAGTGTGCTTAATCTCTGTATTGGGGTCGATGATTTTCCGAACCAAATCGATGATAAATATTGGTATCGACGGAAGGTCTGAACCAACATGTGCATTACATTTACCTTGGGGTCGATGGATTCCCGGACCAATGTAAATGATAGGATTATTGGGGCCGATGATTTTGGCCGGACCAATTTTCCTTAAAGTATATATTGTATGTGAAATATATACCTTATAATATTCTACTTATGAGTGATAGTAGACACTTAGATGTTATATAGAGATATACATAAAATGAGTAAATTAAGTAGGGAGAAACTTAATTTCAAGAATTAATGTTGGATTGGGAAAATCTATGAGAAATTAAGTAGTGAGACTTAATTAAGATATATGCGGCATGGGTAACGTGCGATAAGAATTTATAATGAAAAGGTCATGTACTTGGGGTGACCGTTATGATGTTATGATTTGGTATTGGGTATTAGAGGATGCAATTATATTTAAGGTCCGTAGCCTTAATACCAGCCTTATCCTAATTTCGAGGACGAAATTCTTTTGCAAGGGGGGAAGTATGTAATACCCCGAATTTCTGAATATTCCAAATAATTCCATTTAATTAGATTGGAGAATTAAATGAGAAAATATCGGCTTAATTTAAATTACGTAAGAGTAGTAATTTAAAGAGTTTTATTTAAAATTGTAATTATGGTATATTAATCGAGAGATAGATACCGGTATATATTGCCTCATTTTATTTACTTAGTGCGAGTGGTAAATAGTTACCTAACGCGTGTAGACCGTGTGGGGTGAGAACGAGTAATTTTTTTAAGTGACTCAAATGATAATTTAGAGGTCACTAATGAGTCCGGAAGGGTCAAATTAGTCAAAATAGTATACCCGGGGGTACTAGTTGAGTCCCGGGGTAATTTTGGACTAAACCGAGACCGTTCGGGGGCATTTTGGTCTTTTAACATAAGAGGGTATGGAGACCTACGAAATTGAGAGTTTTATATCAGCCGTATGATAGAGGAATTAGGGTTAGAACACCCATGACAACACCAATACCATTAGAGAGAAGAGAGGCACAACTTTCTAAGGCAAAAGGAAGAATTGGGAAGGATTCAAAGGGATTTTTACCATCAACTTGTTGGGGAAGAAGGATTGAAGGATGAAGATCATCAATCATCAACAACAACCACGAAATCAGACCCTACTCATCATAAGGCAAGTTGTTTATTGCAAAAATTATAAAGTTATAATACCCATGTGTAAGGTTTATGAATAGTGTTGTTTAAATCATTATTTTGATTGGAGAAAGATGATATTTATACATGTTGGGTTAGGAATCGCATGTAGAATGATTTACCTTATGTAGAGAATTAAGATTCGGATTAGACTTGATGATTTTTCGGATTAAAATCTGGATTTTGAATGATAATATGGGAAGAACACCATAACTAGGGTTTTCAAGATATTTCGGGTTTAATTCATTATTTCTTTAAATGAATTAGAGTTTTGATGTATTTGATACGTTAGAAACTGTCCTAGTATATGTGGAAACATGTTAGGATCATTGGGTCGAAGTTTGGTGGATAATAATGGAGTTTGGAAATTTGTTAATGGAGGAGAGGATCAACGAAGAAGACAGACTGCGTCTGTCCCTGTTCGATCGATCGATCGATCTCGAACTATCGATCGATCGACTATGTCGATCGATCGAACCCAGCCGTCGATCGATCGACGCAAGCTGTTTCCCAAAAATTTTGTGTTTAATCCTTCGTTGAGTTCGGGAATGAATGAGTATTCTAGGATTTACATTATACATATATGGGAGTAAGAATAAGACCAGTAGGTATATTGTTGAGGTCCAATAAGGCCATTGGGTGTAGGGCTTGGATTACGGACCGAGGAGAATAATCCGATTTAGTAGAGTATTGGGGACTTTGGAAATTGAGTTACGGGGCGAAGTAAATTCAATTTATGTAATAGACCGGTAGGGTAAGCAATAACTACTGAAATTATATGTAAGTGGTAACTAAGACCCTTAGAGTTGTGTGTATACTCAAATAAATACGATTAATGAGATAAATCGTAAAGCGAATATTGTACGGTAAATATATGAGATTAAAATATTACGTACGTATATGATTAATAGGTCGGGCGTGTACCTACTGAATTATGTGATCTTTTAGGTAGAGAGATTATACCTAAATTAATTATGTTAGGGTCGATGAGACATTCCGAACTAACATAAAGTTATTATATGTTTGGGGTCGATGAGAAATACCGAACCAAACTTTGAACTGGTGTCGCGATGAGAGAGTCCCGAACCAGAATATGAGTATATATATATTTTTAAAATAGTTGGGGTCGATGGATAATTCCGAACCAACTCTCACTTGGGGTTGATGAATCATTCCGAACCAAGAGTCCTTTACGTGTATAAAAAGGACAAAATAGAAATGACTGATATTTAGTATATATTGTGTGTGAAATATATATACTGGATGATATTCTACTTCCGTGTGTTAGTAGATTGATATATTTGATGTATTTGAAGATACATACAGAATTGGTAAGTTAAGTAGTGAAACTTAATTACGAAATGAACCTTTAGATAGAGAAAATCTATTTAGTAATTCAAGTAGCGAAACTTAATTACGTAAGTGGGAAAGTTAACAATTGTGAGAATTGTAGTAATTTTAGTAGTAAAACTAAATGGGAAGTCTTGAAAAATAACATAGATGAAATGTTACTTGAGAATTAATTAACATACGCGAGATGTTAGTGAAACGGTTGTACTGTATGGGCGGTACTGGAACTTGGGTATAGATAAGTTCAGTTGACTACTTTGGTTTTAGTTAGCTTGGGAAGTATGGCTAGATAAACTAAGTGTATAACATTAGGTGTGCACAGAAGATGAGGGGTGAGTTAACTCAAGAGAGTGTACGAGAACCTAACATGTGTAATCAATAACCGCATTTTATATTGTGATAAACGCTTGCTAAATATTTTCAAAATGTTTTGAGTACTAACTCTTGCTATAAAATATTTTCAAAACCTTTTAGGTGTCCAGCCACAGGGATGCCATGTATGATGATTCCATTCCAGAGACTCGGAGCTGTAGCACAGTGGATGCTTACAGGATTTTGACTAGGCGATATCTCTCATTCAGATCTAGTACAGGATCTCACACTCTTCTATGTATGGACTTGTTGTCCGGTATTAGTCTCAGATATTAGATTCAGACTAGTGGTTACTCTATTGTTGTTTGGGATTTTTAGCCGATGGTTTATTCGGTAATACTTTTGTTCTGTTGTACTTTTACTTTGTTGTTTGTATTATAGTACATGATTATTTGTACTTTGTTCCGCATGGTTGATTTATCTATTTTAAGAAAGATAAAATTTGGCACCGGTCTAATTTTACTTAGGGGATTAGTAATTAAAAAGTTTTCGACAGTGATGCTAAGAATGAACCATTTGAGAAACCTGTTTTAATTTAATGAAGGACTGATCACCCGATGTTTAATTAGGCGGGGTGTAACAACTTAATGCAATGACATTGAAGGATCATTTTCCACTTCCATTCATTGACCAAATATTGGAACGCATGTCCGGCCATCCTTACTATTATTTTCTCAATGGGTACTCGGGTTACAACCAAATCGAACTTGATCTCAAGGATCAGGACAAAACTACCTTCACATGCCCTTTTGGGACATTTACTTACAAAAGGATGTCCTTCGGGTTATGTAATGCGCCTACTACGTTCCAAAGGTGCATGTTGAGCATGTTTAGTGATATGGTAGAACGTGGTCTAGAGGTGTTCATGGACGATTTCAGCATCTTTGGCAACTCCTATGACCATTGTCTTTCCATACTAAAGAACGTTTTGTTTAGATGTGTCGAGAAAAAGCTCGTGTTAAACTGGGAGAACTGTCATTTTATGGTCACTAAGGGGATTGTCTTAGGTCACATCGTCTCCTCAGATGGTATTGAGGTAGACAAGGCAAAGGTTGAGGTCATTGCCAACTTACCCGCCCCTAAATCTCTACAAGATGTAAGGTCTTTCCTTGGGCATGCAGGATTTTATCATCATTTCATAAGGGACTTTAGCTCGATTGCTAGACCCTTGTGTAGTCTCCTCTCCAAGGAAACCCCATTCGAATGGAGCGATGGGTGTCAAGCAGCTTTTGAGACTTTGAAAAGTATGCTTACCACCGCTCCCATAATTCAAGCTCCTGATTGGACCCTACCCTTCGAATTAATGTGTGACGCTAGCGACTTCGCGGTTAGGGTTGTTTTAGGACAGAGAAGTGACAAGAAACCCCATGTCATTTACTATGCAAGTCGAACTCTTAACGATGCTCAGTTGAACTACTCAACCATCGAGAAAGAGTTATTAGCGATTGTCTACGCTTTGGATAAATTTTGGTCATACCTCATGGGATCCCCCATAGTTTATTTTATGGATCATGTGGCACTCAAATACCTTCTGTCTTAGAAGGACGCTAAGTCGCGCTTAATAAGGTGGGTGCTCTTACTCCAAGAGTTTAATTTAACTATTAAAGATAAAAAAAAAAGGATGAGAAAATGTTATCGCGGATCACTTGTTGCGTTTAACGTTTGAGGCACCCAAGGACCAACTCCCCATTGTTGAATTCTTTCCAGATGAACAGCTGTTCTCCACTTCCTCTCTGCCGTGGTTCGCTGATATTGTGAACTACCTCGTGACGGGTTCAATTCCATCTCATTGGACCCCTCAAGAGAAGAGGAAATTCTTTAATTGGGTGCGTAGGTTCTTTTTCGATGATCCGTATCTGTTTAAGTATTGCCCCGACCAGATCATCCAAAAATGTGTCCCGGATGATGAGATAGAGAGCGTAATTCGTTTCTCCCACACGGAGGTATGTGGGGGCGACTTTTCTTCCAAGGAAACCGCCGTAAAAAACTTGCAACGCGGACTTTATTGGCCCACACTTTTTAAGGATGCACACGAATTCTGCGTTTCGTGTGATCGTTGCCAGAAATTAGGCGCTATAACCCGTCGAAACATGATGCCAATGTCCCCCATTTTAGAAATTGAAGTCTTTGACTGTTGGGGAATTGATTTCATGGGCCCATTCCCGCCGTCTTTTGGTAATCTTTACATCCTTGTGGCCGTCGATTATGTATCCAAGTGGGTAGAAGCCATTGCGTCCAAAACCAATGATCATAGGGTGGTGTTGAAGTTCCTTAAGGAACACATACTTTCGCATTTCGGAACTCCAAAAGCGATCATCAGCGATAACGGAACTCATTTTTGTAATTCTCCTTTTTCTAATCTTATGCGAAAGTGTGGGGTAACTCAAAAAGTTGGAACTACCTACCACCCGCAAACAAGTGGCCAAGCTGAATTGGCCAATCAAGAGATAAAGCACATCCTAGAGAAGACGGTCAATCCCGACCGCAAGGATTGGTCTCTTCGGCCTCCTGACGTATTATGGGCATATCGTACGGCCTACAAAACTTCCTTGGGTATGTCGCCCTTTAGACTTGTGTATGGCAAACCATGTCATTTACCAGTTGAAATCGAACACAAAGCCTACTAGGCGATAAAAAAATTGAATTTTGATCTAGACAAGGCCGGTAAGAAGCGAATGCTCCAACTCAATGAGTTGGAAGAACTCCGGAATGATTCGTATGAGAGCGCGAGAATCTATAAGCAAAGGGTGAAAGAGAGGCACGACAAGAACATATCCCGTAAAACATTTCACCCTCTTCAAAAAGTACTCTTATACGATTCTAGGTTATATTTGTTTCCGGGGAAGATAAGGTCTAGGTGGACGGGTCTGTTTGTTGTTAAGACCATCTATCATCACGGTGCAATTGAGGTTGAGAACCCATCTGATGGGAAGTTGTTGAAGGTCAATGGTCCGCGTCTCAAGCCTTTCCTAGAACCATTTGACCCATGTTCGGACACAATTCCATTGTCCGACCCCATTTACGGGGCTCCATAGGACTTCAGAATTGTATATTTTTTTGTGCCGAGCATCCCCCGTCATGTGTGGGGTGCAAAATTTTTGTCCCGGGCCCTTTGTACATCTTAATCACCATCTTTAGGGTTCAAAAATCTACCTATTAGCAGCCCAATCCTTCTACCCTAGTGTAAATGGTGATACAGCAAAGCATAAAGTTGGATCCCAACATCTGAATCGATTCGGTTAAGCACCGAATCGATTCGAACCTTTCCAGTAGCCAATTAAGGGTTTGCGAATTGATTCGGGTTTATTCCGAATCGATTCGGTAAACCAAAAGTGTCAGGTCTCTACATCCGAATCGATTCGGTTAATCACCGAATCGATTCGCCCTTTGACAGTGTTGAATTCGATAGTTGCGAATCGATTCGGTTTAACTACCGAATCGATTCGGTTCACCATCTCACTTAAAATTCCCTCATTTGTTTAAATCATCTTCTCATTCTCTCTTCTCCCTTAGCCTGCGAACTCCACCTCTCCCATATCATTTCCCTTCCTCCATTCTTATTCACCCTCATGGCTTCCTCATCCAAGGTAACTATTTCAACCCACTTAAATTGATTTCAAATCTTATTTAGTGTTCTTGGTATAGAAAGTTGGGTTAAATGGGGTTTTGTAAAAATCCACTTTTTCTGCATGAAACTCCATATTTTCTCATTGTTTATGATATGAATCCAACAAATACAACTTGTTTATGTTGCTTTGATGATTCAGTTGTATTTGTTGGGGTTGTTTCACATTCAAAATGCTATTTTCACCCTACTTTCTATACATTTCACACTAAGTGTTCCATAAAATGCCTCTGTGGAGATTTTGTGCGCTAAAGCTCTATCTTCGCACCTTTTATCACACATTCTTGTTGAATTGTCCTTGTTTGAGTGTGGTGTGTGTCGGTTACGTCTACTCGACCAATTTTTCCCAACACGCACCCTCCGAACCCAGTTTCCCCAAATTTCACGATTACTTTGATTTTATGCATCGCACTTATGGTGTGTGTATTGAATTAATGTTTTGTAGGTTCCTTCGATCACCAAGCCATCATCCAATGTGGTTACTGGACGGGGAGGGGCTGGTTTTGAAACTTAATGTTCCAAGGATGAGATGGAGTGGTATCGGTCCATGTTCAAAACTAGTCGCCCAATTGCTATTGAGAAGGAGGTGATTTTAGATGAGATGCCGGCTTCTGTAAAACGATATTTAGCCAAATTCAATTGGGAGGCCCATCTGGCCATAAGAGGGGAGGTCAACGAGGACCACGTGCGACGTTTTTATGCTTCTCTAGTATCTATACGCGGCGGCACGTATGAAGCGTATGTGATAGGGAGGCGGATTACTATTTCTAAGCCCATCTTGGCTGCGCACCTTAGCGGGGCTTCTAACCCCAAGATATGTCATTACCCGGTCCTTGCAGACATGCCTCAGCTTCCACAAGAGGTACTCATTGCGCGTCTCGCACGCGGCAAGATTTGGGCGGGGGAGACTTTCCCCACTTCGGGCATGCCCGATGTACATCGTATCCTCCATCTCATCACCGTTAATTCCATCATTCCAACTCAGACCAAGGTTGTCCTTCGTTACAATCAGGCCCTCTTCTTATATAGTCTTTTAGGGGATGACATGGTCATCAGTCTTCCCACCCTCATATTGCATCAAATAGTGAACGGTGCCTATAGCGAGAAGGGAACCACAACTCTTCCTTTTGCGCTACTGATTTCTCGGATTTGCAGGGATGCCGGGTGTGAGGTCTTGGGCAGCGACAAGATACCTAGGCTGCCCAAGGTGTTTAATGATAAGACCATTGCTAAAAGCTTGGGGCAAGATTATTGGGAGAGGAGGAAAAAGCGTATGTTGGATGCTCCTGATGCTCCTGATGCCCCTGATGCCCCTATGACGGATATTCCAGAAGTGCCTCATCCAGTCCCACCTCCTGTACCTCCTACCGTTGACCCCATTACATATCTCGGGGTGCGTATGGATGAGTTGCAGGCTGATTTTACTGAGTTTCGGGGCACCTATATGGCAAACTTCACATCGTTTCGGGCTAACTATCAGCAAGATACTTCCATGATGGCCCGGGCACAAATGGATTTGTTTTCTTGTATTCGTGGGGGCGAGGCTCCTGTGCCTCCGTACCTTTTTTTATCCCTACGCCCCTCGTGACACCACTGCGCCCGAACACTCGAGCTTCCATCCGGGCCATATGTAGAGCGTTGTCATCCCGCTTTCTCTGCTGCTGTCATCCCGTTTCCTCTGCTGCTGACACCATGGTTCTTTATTTTGATTTTTGGGTTTGTAACATTCAAGTTGTGTATTGGTGTGGGGAAGAGAGAGTACATTTAGTGTATTTTCTAATTTTGGTTTTTGGTGCCCCATGAACACAACTTGTGATTATTAATGAAATTACTCATTTTCATTTTCATATTTGTTCTTATATATATCTCTTTTGTATATATTGTTGTTTTTTGTACTAACATGTAACAGGCATGCCGTTGCGCGTTTCTCGAATTACTCCTTATGGGGTGACTATTTTCTAACCCCTTTGCCCTTTTTATCCCTACTAACATTGGGGACAATGTTTCATTCAAGTTAGGGGGTATGGATTACATTTTTGATACCGGTTATCATGTTAGTATTTATTTACTTATTAAAAAAAATAATAAAAAAAAAAAAAAAAATCTTTTTCTCTCTCATGTCTACTATGATTACTTATATGATCGACTTATTCTATTGTTTAGCTATGAAGCATGCTTCGAGTTATTGATTTATTAGACTTTAGCCCGTTACTATTTGCATTGTTAATAGCCTCATGAAATTAAACTGTGAAGCTTTGAGCATTTACACAAATAATTATTTATGAATTGGTTTAAAGCGTTTCAAATTCGTTATTTTAAGGCGCATGCTATACCCTTACAAAAGTGAAAATTGAGACTTATCGTCATTAGTGAGCGTATACATCCACTCTATCTCTTTCTTGTCAATGAACTCGTTGTCAATCTCATTTTCTTTTCATTTGATTGCATATTAATTGATTTAACACTGAGCATGATTTTCAATGGTGTTTAGTCCCGTGAATCACATGAAACCTTAGGAAAGGATTATAGGCCCTCTTTGTTATATCACCCATATTAGTCGTGACCTCACCATATATGTTTCCCTAGTCAACCCCTTTGAGCCTAAATATTAGACTTTCATTGCATTACCCAAAATTCCATAACCAACTCCAAATTGGAGTTATACACCATATATATTTCCTTACATACCTTTGTTTGGAATGTTGCTTGGGATTGAATGATGTTGTATAGTGTGGTTGCAATTTGGGCAAGTGAGAGTAAGAAAACAAAAGAAAGTAGTGAAAAACAAAAGAGAAAGCAAAAAGCAAAAGAAAACAAAAGAAAAAGTGAGAAAAAGAAGAAAAGAAAAGAAAAGAAAGAGAAAGTTTGTAAATATTGTGTATATAGTTCAAAAAGCTTTGATTACTCTCCCCGATGATATATCTAATGCCTTTTTGGAACTTTTTTTCCAATGTTGATATTGCCCGCATTTTTCCATTATCCCGAGTTTTCATCCCGAACACTTTGAGTCCGTATATACATTCCTCCAGTTCGTACCCTAGCCTAGCCTACATTACAACCCATTAAAGTCCTTTTTGATCCTAGGGTGGTGTGATTCAAAGGTCGAACATTAGCGATAATTTGTTTATATGTTCTTCTCTTGGTTAATATGCGGTATCCTTTCATGAGATTGTATTTTTCACTTCTATATTGCGTTCTTTATTGATGACATGTGTGTGGCCTAGTTTCCCTTTACAATTACTCTTTATGCCCGCATGTCCCGTGTGTGTTACATCCCATTTCGGAGTGTTTCATTTGTTGAGTGTAACAACCGGAGAGAACTTGAGTATGCATACCTTAGCATTTATATGGATTTTGAATGTTTTGCCAAATCTAAATTACCACATGTGTCCGCTTATTTCGCATTTCCATGGTTTCGATTTTTATTGAAGTTATTTGTTTAATGCCGATAATTGTCGTCTTTTGTGTGAGCTTTGCTCACTTTGTTGATAAATTGTGCTTCTTAGTTATTTGTTGAGCTACGCATTGGTTTTTGCCGTATCATAGTATGAGTTGATTTGATGTTTGTGGGTGTCATCCCTGGAAACCCTCACGAAACCTCACTCGTCCCCCAGGGGCACCTAGGGGTTTAAAACGGCTTATTGCATACGCTAAATGCAATCGTGCGCCCGCGAGAGTGTCATTTTCCTTCTTTGTACATATTTCGTCTATTTTGGTTTTGTTGATGGCCCTTGTTTCTTCATACTTCATTGCTCGGGACTAGCAATGTATAAGTTAGGGGGTGTGATTCGTCACTTTTATTGTATTTTATACCCCGTTAATTTGTACAATCTAGCGTTCTCATGCATGTATTTCCCGGTTCTTAAACTCATTTATTGACTAACCCCTGAATTCATCATATATACTTTGTATGTGTCTTTATTGAGCTTTTATAGGTCTCGGGAATGCATTTTGGGAAGTTTGGTTTTGATCCGGAAAAGTTTCGTAGACACTTGCACAGTCAGGGGCATTTTGCTAATTTCAGCACTCGGGTTTTGATCCCGATTTCTTCACGGAAGTTGTAGACCTTCTTCTTATCTTCGCGTGGCCTCCGACGGTGCTTGAATCCTATCTCAAACGAAGAAGTTACGGAAGTTTCGGTGAAATATGGGAGAAATAATGCCAAAGTAGTGTAACTTTCCTTTTTAAGCAGGCCCGAATCGATTCGCAATTCAGCCGAATCGATTCGGTATCAGACAGGGACACATCTCTAAACTTTCGAATCGATTCGGTGCCAACTTTCGAATCGATTCGGTGCCAACTTTCGAATCGATTCGGATTTGGAACCGAATCGATTCGGCCCTGCATTTACAGCTTTCTTCTTATTACAAGTTTGCCATTTTGGTTGGATTTTTGGAATATATCCCTTGTTTTTCCTCCTTTGTAGATATAGATTACTTTTGTTAGATATTTGGTGATATAGAAAAACACTCTCTTCTCTCTCCTAGGTCAAGTTCATTTATGGTTTTTACCCACTTGTAAGGCTTTGATTACTAGTTGAATTGTGGTTATTAATGCAAGAAAGGTTCATTTACTTCTTCTCTACTTGTTCTACTAGCTTTAATTTGCATTTAATTCCATCTCTTGTATTGGTTTGTGTTTAAACTAGATAACTAACTTAATTATGTTGTTAACTAGCATGTGTAGTTTAGTTTCAATTATGAGTAGCTAGACTTATGATTGGGGATCATAATCCCACCTTGGATGATTGAACTTCATATTTAGGGTTTGGTTTATAATTGTTCTAATGGAACTTCATGTGTTGGTATTGGAGTATCATAGTTTCTTAACTTCTCTTTTCATGCAAGGGTTAGTGTTTGAAGCTTTACTACAAACCCAACCCATCTAGCAATAACTAACTAACCCCTAATCCTCCATTATTGATTTTAGTCTCTACATGGTTGATATTCGGACTTAATTAGTTATGCTCAATTAGAATTAATTTCAACCAAGCCCTATAATTCCCTTCTTTGTGAATCCGAGGTGGGAGAATGATCCTCGATCCCTTTAATTTCTTGAACTCAAGCTTATCTTAGTTCTTTTCATAGTTCCGTAATTATTAATTAATTAACTGATCATCAATAGTATGTTAGTTTAGATATTACTCTCAATCACTTTTCCAAACTATTAAATCATCTTTTACACTTTAACTTTTGTGACGTTTAGAGAATCCCTTTAACCTAATCCTGTTCTCTTAGGAGTGTTTCAATTCCTGTGGATCACGATTCCGTACTTACCGGATATTACTTGTTGCGATAGATTTGCACTTGAATCGTAAGCTTTATTTAGAGCGCACCAGGATTGTGTTATGCTCTTATTAGCCCAATTACAACCCCGGAGACTTTTGTCCTACCGTGTGCCCAGAGTTTATTGGGTTCTTTTAGTAATATTTTCACCCCACCAGATGATCTTCTTCCTCTCCGAGATATACATCATGCTATTGACTTCATCCCTGGGGCGCAGCTCCCTAATCTTCCCCACTACAGCATGTCACCTACGAAGCACGCGGAATTATAGAGGCAGGTCACCGAGCTGTGTGACAAGGGATATATTCGGGAGAGCATGTATCCTTGTGCAGTCCCCATACTATTATCACTCAAGAAGGATAGGAGTTGGCATATATGTGTGGATAGTCGCATCATTAATAAAATCATGATGAAATATCGATTCTCAATTCCTTGGCTTGAGGATATAGTGACAACCCAAGATTCGAGATAAGAGGTGGCCAGCCCGATGCTCAAACATAACAGGAATCATGGATGGATATCATTCTCAGCATCACAAAATATAAATTGAGTATACGGGAAAACCACCCAATACATCAGAAAACGGGTTGTCAAAAAGTGTGAAATTTTAAAAATTGCAGTTACGGAAATTAAATTTAAACAACCCAATCTGATAAGCAAGTGGAATTCCACAAAAATATATTTATATATTACAACTAAAACGAATGTATACAAATGGACCGAATAAGCTGTCGGTCCACAGCTACATAGAACACCATACAATAATTTAATACCTTATGTAATACATTCATTAATCAAGTACAATTGTTTGGGCCACATGCCCGAGTGAAAAGACCCGATCATATCTAGAATATCAAGAATGAAAGCATCTAATACAACGTCCTGTAATAACCCGCAAAATCTTACAGCTCGTCAAAAGTGAAGGAAATTTGGGAAAGTCAAGTCGGGCGTCCTTGCGGTGGAGCACCTGAGCGGATACAATCGTATAGACAACAAGGAAAGTAAACCGGTCAGGGCCGGGTTCTATATGATCACCAGAAGAAATAAAAAGCATGATAGAAATGAATATTTATGCATGAATGATAAGGATGATAATATGACGTGCTAACTACAATTACAAACAAGAATTAAAAGTAAAGCACTCTAATTTAAAACCTTTACTCATAAATACAATTTCCATTTCCTTCTTACATTCCTTAATAGGACTAAAACCATTTATTCGGTTTAATCAAGAAGTTATAATTTCCTTTCATTAATTAAAACTTCCCATCTTTATCTTTCCATTCCTTAACAGGAATACCATTAATATCAAGTGCACTTTATGGCACATATTTCATTAATTTCATTCCCGTGCTCTTTATGGCACATATCTATGCTCTTTATGGCATATATCATACGCTCTTTGTGGCGTTTAACAACCATCAAGTCCAACTTGATGAAAATATAGTTATATTCATATACATATAACGATATTAAAGACTGCCCGTCCGGGTTTCCCCACTGTGCGCGCCCCTAAATGACCATCATCTTCCAGGGCCTAACATAAGACAACCTGGGCACCTATCGCAATACGTCGGGAAGCGGCCATGTGCCTGCGGGGTAGTCAAGACCACACCCGGAATCTCCTACCCATCGGAGAAAATATATATACAGAACAGCGCTCACATGGCCTAGGACTATATCCACCCTGCATTCATTAGCCAGGGGGCATCACCTCACGAGCGAACTTCTCTTATGATGTCATTTAGAGAGGTGTGTAACAGTAAATTAACATTTACATTTTATTATCATATTCATTACCAATCTCCATTTCCATTACCCAAGTGATTAGTTCTTTTTATTTGAACCTATCATTATTAAACAACCGGGTTCATTTTATTTGAACCAATCATCATTAAACCATTTGGGTTCATTTTATGCAAACCTAATTCCCATCGAATATTGTCATTAATATTCCTCAAATTACAAATTCCGACTAAGTCTCCAAATGATCATTATGATCCTACAAATCCCCAAAGTTCATATAACTTTGATAAGCCCTTAAAGTCTCCAAGCATGGGCTTCCAAACTCCAAACCTCCAAATTTCAAAAGTTTGAATTAAAAATAAGTAATGCCTTAACATCACTTTAAACCTCCCCAGAATAAACCCCAGATGAACCCATTTCTAGTCTAGGGTAACGACCAAACTCAACTATTACTCTAGGACTCTAAGTTTACTTCCATTCAAGAAGATTCCTAGGTCCTAATCCTAAAGAAGAAGGATAAAAATTTAAAAGGAAAATGACCCAAAACTGCTGGAACCGAATCGATTCGCTCTGAAAACGAATCGGTTCGGACAACAAACTTTGAGTTTCTGCAAATTCCGAATCGATTCGGTCTTAACCCGAATTGATTCGGGTACCAAGACCTGGGAGACTGCATCTATGCGAATCGATTCGCCCTAGGGGCCGAATCGATTCGCCACTGCGTAATTGCCAAGAATGGCTATGGAGTTCTAAACTCCAAATTTTCCTTAAACCCAAAACCAACCTAAACCAAGATCATCTATCACCCCCAATACATAATAAAGGCCTCTAACTACCATTATGTACAAAAATTATCATCCAAATTCATCTCCAAGGGTTAATACCCAATTAATCAAACAAAACCCTAAAATGATTAAACACAAGAAATTCACAACTAATCATGCTAATGAATCCACTTAAATCATATTATAGCAAGTAAATTACTTGCCTCAAACTTGCAAGGATCAGATTTGATGAGGATGAGAGCAACAATCCAAGCTTGAATCTCCAAATCTCTCTCTTTCTCCAAAGCTTTCTTCTTTCTCTCTTTCTCTCTAAGTTAACAATTTGGTCTTAAGAGGAATAGTAAGTCTTAGCAAGACTAAATCGGGCCATAAGTCTAAAATGCCCAACTCTAATAACCAATACGCGACTACACTATTTAAGCTATAACCAGTCAAAAGTGCCCGAAATGCCAAAATACAATATGGCACTTATTTTGACTGTCTCGCACCTACCGGGACTAACTACACCCTCCAAATTATCATTTGGAAATTTTATAACTCATTTTACTTCCGGTTTCATATTAAGCCAAAATGTCATTTTATATCTTATGACACTATAAATCCCCACATGGATATTTTTACCTACTCATCAGGTAATCATACAACATTTCAGTAAGTATTAACCTTTCCCATATTAAATTAATATTTACTCAACATTCATCATTTTATAATTAATTACTACACATAGTAAATAAACATAAAATATGCTATCAATCGTGAGGGTTGTTACATACTCCCCCCCTTAGGAGGGAATTTTGCCCCAAAAATTCAGGTATACCTCGCAAGAAGAAATGCGGATAGTTTTCCCGTATGTCATCCTCGCGATCCCATGTCAATTTCTTGACACTATGGTGACTACAGTGCACCATAACCCAAAGGTACTACCTGCGATCTCAATTGCCGGTCTCCACGCTCTATAATAGCAACCGACTACTCCTCACAAGAATTGTCAAGTTGCAACTCCATATCTTTAAAAGGAATGTGCCTGAAGGCACCACCGCATCCTTTGTACTCCCTTGCATGAGAGATATGGAATAAGTTCTGAACTTGTTGCAAGTGTTTCGGTAGAGCAAGTTACTAAACTACCGGACCCACCTTAACACTATTAGGAAAAGGTCCAACGTAACACGGTGCAAGTTTCCCTTTTTCTTCCCAAAAATGCTTAGTGCTTTTCATAGGCAACACTCGCACCAACACTTGGTTCCCGACCTCCATTTACACATGCCTTCACCCCATATTGGCATAGCTCTTTTATCGATCCTGGTTCAGCCGAATGCGATTTTGAATAAGCGCGATCCTCGAGGAAGTATCCCGAATCCTCTTAGGTCCAAGAACTTATCATCTCCCACTTCCATCCAACAAGTGGGAGAACCACAAGGTTTAGTATACGAGGCTTTATAAAGCGCCATCCCAATAGTGAATCGATACAAATTATAACAAGAGAATTCAACTAGTGGGAGACACTGTCCCCGACTACTATTAAAGTCAAGAACACACACACAAGGAGTATACCCTCCAACATTTGGTTTACCCTCTCGGTCTGGCCATCTGCTTGAGGATAATAAGGGGTGCTTAACCTTAATTCGATTCCCATGGCTTGGGAACTCGCCACAAATAGGAAATGAACATTCTATTTCAGTCGGAAACTAACATCAAGGGCACCCCATGCAGTCCAACAACCTTTCCATGCCCGGGCACTACTACTGGCGGCGTATAACTTGACACATGATGTCGCTACCCAGATGTAACGCAACCTTAGAGACGCAATATTTCTCCATATCTGTCCTTCTTAAGTCCTTCTCATTCGGTACAAAAATTCTCTTATGGAAACGCACCCCACCCTCAATGTCAAAAGAGTAGAGTTATGTTTCCTAAGTCAGCAGCTTGTATTTGTGGTTTTAACCACCCCTGTCTCTCCTGCGACATCTTGCATCGAAGTGTTGCTCGCGCGAAAGACTAAATTCTGCCCCGGAAGTAGCATCTCCCTTCCTACGACGGTCACCCCCACAATGAATTTTAATTCAAATATGGGATAATACCTCTCACAAGTTTAAACTTATGAGGCACATCTACAATAAGTCGATACTTCGTTATTCCTACTCCCCATCATGGCAGAGACTTGATCATTAACTCCACCCTCGAGCTTGCAACATGGGCTCAGGAGTGCGAGTCAATTCTCCCTTCCATCCTGAAAGCTGAGTTGCTAAGGTAACACTCTAACTACGAGAGGCCTTATCTCCTTCGGCCTAACCGACCAAACTTCTCAATATCTCCCAGTTCTTATCACTAGGGAATCAACCCCTCTTAGAGTTAACACACAATATGTTCGTGGGAAACTCCCGATAACCTTCCTAAACTAACGTCACATAACTAAAGGCCTTATGTCCAAACAATCCTAAAGTCTACCTACCTATACTATACCATATCTAAGTCGTATGCACCTAATACTAAGTATATCCCTAGTGCCCAAAGTCCTTTCTCAACTCCCGACATTTGCTCGGTTTCGTGCGTGGGACGTCTCGCCAAAGCGAAATCCAAATAAGGAACCCTCCCATTACACTACTACCTCGCGTTGTCAGTCATCAAGGTATACAGGTCTAAGACACATGTTCGGGACCGAAAAGATTCTACTTATATACATTACCATATAAATAATTGAAACTTAACAAATCAAACATTTACTTTCCATAAATCCTTATAACTATTTACCCCACAAAATATATATACATCTTATTAAATAGCCTTCTTATCTAGGCACAACCCGAAGTCTCAAATTGACTTCGTATCTCAGTCTCCCTCGCATCGATCAAAGGAGAGAACTATATGCAGTGCTTCTATTTCGCACTTTAATAGCCCCTAATCACTCTTCTACGTGATTCGGCTAAAATTTTCAACCCATCTCCAACGAGAAATTTAATTAAAATAAAATAAAAGGAAAGGATAGCATCTCTCCACTCACAACGTCGTTAAGTGTTCATGCGGCGGAGTGTCTCGCAAAGCAAAATCCAAACAAGGAACCCCTCCGACACATGCCTACTTAACTGGTTGATCATGGAGATAAAGCGTAATAAACATAAAATAAAAGAAAGGAAAGGTGACATCTCTCCACTCCCAACGTCGTTAAGGTTCACGCGTGGAGCGTCCTGCAGAAGCGGAATCCAAATAAGGAACCCCTCCTATACGCTACCACTCAACTTTGTTGGTCGTGGAGATAAGGCATAACAATCACATACCAATATCACATCATACTCGACCATGTTAAGGACGAGTAAATCGGCCTCAAAGCACAAATTAGAAAAAAAAATTCCTATATACCTACAAACAAAAAGAAATGAGCGAACCATCACACGTAAATAAAATAAAAAACTCAATGCTAGAAAAAGAGATACTCTCAGCAGATCTTATCAAATCTGAAATCTGAGAAGAGCTCATAAAACAAATGAGCGTGTAACACCCGCATCGAATAACACATAACTCACGTATCTCTAGGTAAAGAAAAACTTACCCTCAATAACGGGTGGTGCCGGCAGAGCTGGAGGAAACATAGCCTCCTGAATATGACAATCACGTCCATACTGTAGTTGTCCCTGCAGTGGAGGAACAACCATAATAGGTACCGGAGGTGGAAACTGAACATATGGCTGCAGCGGAGCCCTAGGAAACTGACCCCCAATCATCTGAGGACACTCCTTCTTATAGTGACCTGCCTCCCCACACTGGAAGCACCGTCCCTTCATATCCTCCTGACCTCGACCTTTGTTATTTCAAAACTGAGAAATGCCTCGGTCCGGATGACCTCTACCTCCAGGGCTACCCCGACTTGCTTGTTGCAAAGCACCCTGTCCGTGCCTATTATTATTATTGCCACTCGCAATAATCCCTCTGAGCTTTCCTACTTGTCTCATTTCAGTAGCTTTCTTTCTACCCTGCCTATATAATCGATGCTCCTGGCAATGGAATAAGGATCCATTCATAACCTCCCCAAAAGTTTGTAAAGCTGGGTTACCCAATAAGTGTTGCCGAATTTTCCAGTTTAGACCTCCCACAAACTTTGAGATCTTCCTCTCTTCCGGAGTCACCTCATCCGGTACAAAACTTGCCAACCTGGTGAACTCCTCTTCATACTCCGCTACAGATCTCTCCCCTTGCACTACATCTTGCAACTTCCTCTTCATCTCCCTCTGAACTGCGGGAGGAAAATATTTAAGATCAAACAAGGCCCAGAACTCAGTGATCGTCATTGTGTCTCTTTGCTCTGGTGCGGTCGTCGTCTCCCACCAGTGTAACGCAGATCCGACAAGCTTAAAGATGGTAAGGACTTGTTTCTTATCCTCACTGCATTATATCAGTCGAAGGTGGCATTGCATGTCTTTCTTCCATTGATTGGCTTTAACAGCATCCATGCCTCCCTCGAATTCCGGGGGATTACCCTTTAGAAAGGAATCCCTAACCCTTTCCCACGGAGTAAGTCCCGTAGGAGCTTGAACACCTGGAGCCCCTGGCAATTGTTGGACCACTGCGGTCATGGCGGCATTAACCGCTCGAGCTACTATGTTTGCTACATCCGTAACATTAATGGTCCTTTGTGGCGGCAGTGGAGGACCTACCTCCTCTTCTACAACCCTCTCACGTCTCGCGGGGCGACATCTCTTAGGCGGCATCTGAGATGGAAAACAACAGTATTAACATACTAGTTAAAAATAATCTATATTGCAGAAGATCGCAAACATAAATAACAAAGAAGTCCTAACATTAGGCTCTACATCAATGAACGCTACGGTAGAACGCGACAAGTCCACACAGATCCTAGTACTCTAGAACCCGATGCTCTGATACCATCTGTGACAACCCGAGATCCGAGATAAGGGGTGGCCAGCCTGATGCTCAAACGTAACAGGAATCATGGATGGATATCATTCTCAGCATCACAAAATATAAACTGAGTATATGGGAAAACAACCCAATACATCAGAAAACGGGTTGTCAAAAAGTGTGAAATTTTAAAAATTGCAGTTACGGAAATTAAATTTAAACAACCCAATCTGATAAGCAAGTGGAATTCCACAAAAATATATTTATATATTACAACTAAAACGAATGTATACAAATGGACCGAATAAGCTGTCGGTCCACAGCTACATAGAACACCGTACAATAATTTAATATCTTATCTAATACATTCATTAATCAAGTACAATTGTTTGGGCCACACGCCCGAGTGAAAAGACCCGATCATATCTAGAATATCAAGAATGAAAGCGTCTAATACAACGTCCTGTAATAACCCGCAAAATCTTACAGCTCGTCAAAAGTGAAGGAAATTTGGGAAAGTCAAGTCGAGCGTCCTTGCGGTGGAGCACCTGAGCGGATACAATCGTATAGACAACAAGGAAAGTAAACCGCTCAGGGCCGGGTTCTATATGATCACCAAAAGAAATAAAAAGCATGATAGAAATGAATAGTTATGCATGAATGATAAGGATGATAATATGGCGTGCTAACTACAATTACAAACAAGAATTAAAAGTAAAGCACTCTAATTTAAAACCTTTACTCATAAATACAATTTCCATTTTCTTCTTACATTCCTTAATAGGAATAAAACCATTTATTCGGTTTAATCAAGAAGTTATAATTTCCTTTCATTAATTAAAACTTCCCATCTTTATCTTTCCATTCCTTAACAGGAATACCATTAATATCAAGTGCACTTTATGGCACATATTTCATTAATTTCATTCCCGTGCTCTTTATGGCACATATCTATGCTCTTTATGGCATATATCATACGCTCTTTGTGGCGTTTAACAACCATCAAGTCCAACTTGATGAAAATATAGTTATATTCATATACATATAACGATATCTAAGACCGCCCGTCCGGGTTTCCCAACTGTGCGCGCCCCTAAATGACCATCATCTTCCAGGGCCTAACATAAGACAACCTGGGCACCTATCGCAATACGTCGGGAAGCGGCCATGTGCCTGCGGGGTAGTCAAGACCACACCCGGAATCTCCTACCCATCACAGAAAATATATATACAGAACAGCGCTCACATGGCCTAGGACTATATCCACCCTGCATTCATTAGCCAGGGGGCATCACCTCACGAGCGAACTTCCCTTATGATGTCATTTAGAGAGGTGTGTAACAGTAAATTAACATTTACATTTTATTATCATATATTCATTACCAATCTCCATTTCCATTACTCAAGTGATTAGTTCTTTTTATTTGAACCTATCATTATTAAACAACCGGGTTCATTTTATTTGAACCAATCATCATTAAACCATTTGGGTTCATTTTATGCGAACTTAATTCCAATCGAATATTGTCATTCATATTCATCAAATTACAAATTCCGACTAAGTCTCCAAATGATCATTATGATCCTACAAATCCCCAAAGTTCATATAACTTTGATAAGCCCTTAACGTCTCCAAGCATGGGCTTCCAAACTCCTAACCTCCAAACTTCAAAAGTTTGAATTAAAAATAAGTAATGCCTTAACATCACTTTAAACCTCCCCAGAATAAACCCCAGATGAACCCATTTCTAGTCTAGGGTAACGACCAAACTCAACTATTACTCTAGGACTCTAAGTTTACTTCCATTCAAGAAGATTCCTAGGTCCTAATCCTAAAGAAGAAGGATAAAAATTTAAAAGGAAAATGACCCAAAACTGCTGGAACCGAATTGATTCGCTCTGAAAACGAATCGGTTCGGACAACAAACTTTGAGTTTCTGCAAATTCCGAATCGATTCGGTCTTAACCCGAATTGATTTGGGTACCAAGACCTGGGAGACTGCATCTATGCGAATCGATTCGCCCTAGGGGCCGAATCGATTCGCCACTGCGTAATTGCCAAGAATGGCTATGGATTTCTAAACTCCAAATTTTCCTTAAACCCAAAACCAACCTAAACCAAGATCATTTATCACCCCCAATACATAATAAAGGCCTCTAACTACCACTATGTACAAAAATTATCATCCAAATTCATCTCCAAGGGTTAATACCCAATTAATCAAACAAAACCCTAAAATGATTAAACACAAGAAATTCACAACTAATCATGCTAATGAATCCACTTAAATCATATTATAGCAAGTAAATTACTTTCCTCAAACTTGCAAGGATCAGATTTGATGAGGATGAGAGCAACAATCCAAGCTTGAATCTCCAAATCTCTCTCTTTCTCCAAAGCTTTCTTCTTTCTCTCTTTCTCTCTAAGTTAACAATTTGGTCTTAAGAGGAATAGTAAGTCTTAGCAAGACTAAATCGGGCCATAAGTCTAAAATGCCCAACTCTAATAACCAATACGCGACTACACTATTTAAGCTATAACCAGTCAAAAGTGCCCGAAATGCCAAAATACAATATGGCACTTATTTTGACTGTCTCGCACCTACCATGACTAACTACACCCTCCAAATTATCATTTAGAAATTTTATAACTCATTTTACTTCCGGTTTCATATTAAGCCAAAATGTCATTTTATATCTTATGACACTATAAATCCCCACATGGATATTTTTACCTACTCATCAAGTAATCATACAACGTTTCAGTAAGTATTAACCTTTCCCATATTAAATTAATATTTACTCAACATTCATCATTTTATAATTAATTACTACACATAGTAAATAAACATAAAATATGCTATCAATCGTGAGGGTTGTTACAGATATATTGGACCAACTCCATGAGGAGAATATATTCTCCAAACTAGACTTAAAGAGTGGTGACCACCAGATGTGTATGAGGCCGGGTGATGAATGGAAGACAACATTTAAAACTAAGGATGGACTTTATGAGTGGACGGCGATACCTTTTGCTCTATCCAATGCCCCATCCATGTTCATGAGGGTGATGACTCAAATTTTGCCTCCATTCTTGGGTAAGTTCGTTGTGGTCTATTTTGATGATATTTTGATTTATAGCCATTCCGAAGAGGAGCACTTGAGAAGTGGCTCAGCATCTGGAGGTTTTACAAGTCGGAAGATTTTTCCTCACATTGAAAAAGTGTGCATTTATGGTTCCATCGGTGACTTTCTTGGGGTATGTAGTATCGGTAGATGACATTCGGGTGGACAACGCCAAAATTCAAGTGATAGTGGATTGTCCTACCCTCACTTTGGTGACTCAGGGTCACAGCTTTCATGGGCTTACTGGGTTCTATCGACGATTCATAGCGAGATTCAGCACCGTTATGGCTCTGATCACGGATTTGATGAGCACTTCTTCGACCGTTAAGTTCATGTGGACTGAGGAGGCCTAGCGGGCCTTCACACGTATTAAGGAGTTGATGACGACTGCTCCTATCCTCTCCTTGCTAGACTTTGATCAGTTGCTTGAGTTGTCTTATGATGCTTGCAAGACAGGGGTGGGTGTTGTCTTGATTCAGAATGGGAAGCTCATTGCATTTTTTAGCCAGAAATTGACGGGAGCGGCCTTACACTATTCTACCTATGACTTGGAGTTCTATGCGATTGTGAAGGCCGTGAATTTTTTGTCACCCTATCTCCTATATAAGGAGTTCGTGATTAAATACGACCATGAGGCCTTGCGATTTCTCCATAGCCAGAGGCGTGTTAGCGACAGACGCGCCAAGTGGATGGCCTATCTTCAGCGTTACACTTTTCACCTTCAGTACGAGCCTGGGAACAAGAACATGGTCGTGGATACACTTAGCTGACGTGCTCATGCGTTAGTGACTTTTTCAGAGTCAGATTTTTGGATTCGATGAAATTCGATACCTCTACCCGACAGACGCGGAGCTAGGGAGCATTTATGTCGCATGCCAGTAGGGCAATGGGGCATCAGGTGAGTACTGATTACAGGATGGGTTTTTACATCGTCAGATAGCTTTGCGTATTCTTTCTTACTCTTTGCGGGAGAAGATTATTTCTGAGGTTTATACAGGTGGTTTAGCAGGTCACGTGGGACAGGCACGCACCTATTCATTGTTATGAGAGCGATTTTATTGGCCAACCATGATACGGGATACTAATGACGTTGTTATACATATAAGATAGGCAAGGGACACCAATCCAATGCTGGTTTGTACACTCTCCTGCCAATACCTGAGCGCACGTGGTAGAACGTGTCGGTACCCAAAATTAAGACCATGGGCCTGGACGAGTAGCCCAATTCTGGCGGCCCAAAGTCCAGGCCCCCCACCTCTTATTTTGAATGTGATCCGGTCTCTTCCCACGTTCCCATTAAGGGAGGTTATAGGGAGAGATGGAAGACGTGGGGGAATCCATCACCCCCACTTACCTAAATGTACATGTATATATAAAACCCTAGGTCCGGGCAAAAGGACAAGTTGTATTCTCTGTAATCACTCTCTGGAGTATATAGAAATAACACTAACTGCACCACCATGGACGTAGGCACATCTTTGTTGAACCACGTACATCCTTTGTTGTGTGATTTTCATTTTACATTCCTTGCTCTTACTTGGTGCTTGTCTTTTCTTATCTATTTGTGTTGCATAATAATTGTCACCACAATTGGCGCCGTCTGTGGGAACCATTCATCTTTCCTTGAGAAGAGCCCACACCAAGAAAGGAGTTTAAAATGTCTGGTCGCAGCAGCAATGTCCCCCAGGCAGGGGATATTCAAGAACCACCTGCCCCTCGCAGGATTAGGTCTGAAGTTCGACGTTCAGATCAGAGGGCTCACTTGGAAAGGCCAGCCTCAGAAGAAAGCCAGGGACCAGCGAAGTCCACACAGATATCCAGATTGATTGATGCATACGAGGCAAGGCTCCACGAGCAGAGGGAGTCTTCTCGCAGATAAGAGGCTGAGAATGCTCGCTTGAAAAGAAGACTAGAATGACTGGAGAGGGAGCTTCATCCTGATAACAGGAGACGTGCATACCGCACTCCTAGCCCTCAGGCGAACAAGTCTCACAGTCGAGGAAGGATCCCTAGGCGGGGGTCTCAAAAGGTCGAAGGAGGTGAATCAGACGACGACCTCCGTGAGCAGCTGCGAAGAGCTCGCCTTTATCAGAGCCCTGCTCGCAGCGACGAGAACATACGAAATCTGGTCCGCAGGGAGATAGCCCAACATCCTGCCCACCACGGTACCAGATCAACCCGAGAACTTTCTAGGTGAGCTCTCAAAACCCAGATGAAGTCACCTTTCACGAGGGAAATTGAGGAAGAAGAAGCCCCCAAGAAATTTGCCACTCCAAGGTTCAAGATTTATGACGGCAAGACTGATCCCATTGATCACGTCAGGCAGTACCGACAGGCCATGACCCTCTGAAACCACCGGGACGCGCTAATGTGCCAGATTTTTCCTTCGAGCCTGCATGATGTAGCGCAGAAGTGGTTCGAAAGGCTCCCCCACCGGTCAATCAGGAGTTTCAAATCCTTGGCCGAACTTTTCACGGCCCGATTCATTACCAGTAGCTCCCATCCCAAAAGGATGGATGCTTTGCTTACAATGAAGAAAATGACCCAAGAGACCCTCCGAGACTATGCAAAGAGGTACTGGGAGTTATTCAATGAGATCGAGGCTTGCGCAGAGGAAGTGGTAGTGGAGTCTTTCAAAATTGGGCTCCCTAGTTCTTCCCTTCTATACCAGTCCCTGACGAAGAAGGAGGCTATGACTATTGACGACCTAATGGATCACATCGAGAAGTACTCTAAGGTGGAGGATGTCACCAGCATCAATACAGGAGAAAACGGTCGAGCTAAACTCACTACCAAGGGCAGTGACAAAGCTGAGAACTAGAAGAAAGGAGGTAAGAACGGGGGCAAAAATGGCTCCAGGAACGGAGGGAACAATGATGCGTCGAAAGCATTCCAGGCAGTCAACACTATCTTCAAAGAGCCAATTTACAAAATTCTCGCGAAGATCAAATATGAGTCATTCATCAAGTGGCCCAGAAAGATGGGAGGATATCCCTTGAAGAGGAACAATGCGCTGAGATGCGCTTTTCACAAAGAAGGAGGACATAAGACTGAGCATTGTAAAGCTCTTAAGTCTCACCTCGAGGATCTAGCCTAGTCTGGGCATTTGAACGAGTTTGTGGAGAAAAGGGCAGAGAAAGTGGCTGCTAATAGAGAGGCGAGACCTGACAACGTGCTCGAAGATGACGCTGAACATGAGTTCGCGGTAATTCACGGGGCATCTGATGCCAAGCAGATACAAGGAAATTCAGCTCGAATGGAGATGAAGAAACTTACAGTGGTGATGCAGGCTTTTCAGATCGATCCAGTAAAGTCACAGTCAGGAAAGCGTCGACGAGCAGATGATGTCAACTATAACAAGTATATTATCTTCACAGATGAAGATCTGGTGGGAGTGAGAACCCCACATCATGATGCTCTGATAATTACACTCAGGATAGCCAACTTTGACGTCGACAAGTTGCTCGTCGATCAAGGAAGCTCATCCGAAGTAATGTATCTCGACCTATTCAGAAAGTTGAAGTTAAGCGTTACCGACTTAAAGGAAGCTACTGTCCCTTTAGTTAGCTTCGCTGGCAAAATAACTATGCCCCTGGGAAAGATTGTATTACCAGTGCGCGCTGGAAACGTCTCCAAGATGATCGAGTTTTTAGTAGTTTACATCGACTCGCCATACCAGGCCATCCTCGGCAGGGGATGGCTTCATGCGATGAAAGAAATCTCCTTGACCTACCATTAGAAACTCAAATATGTAACCGAGCGAGGAGTAATGGAGATCCACGGTGACCAAGAAATGGCAAGAAGGTGCTTCATAGCAGTCATCCGACCAAGGCCAGAAAGGAAGGCTGATCAGCCCAGTGAGAAAATAGAAGAAGGTCTGACACCTTCTAAATATAAATTAAAGTACGGAAGACCTGGAGTGGAGGAAACCAGGCTCCTCCCCTCCGAGCGGGTCGTCGAGGACCTGGTAGAAGTTACGGCTGGAGATGGCGATAGTAGTAGAGTCTTCTTGATTGGAGCATCTTTCACCGACCAGGAACAAAAAGACTTGATAACTCTACTGAGACGCAACATAGATGATTTCGTATGGGAGCCATACGAGCTACCTGGAATCGATCCTAATTTGGTCTTCCATCAGCTGCACGTTGATCCTGCCTTTAAACCCATCACGCAGAAGGCACGACGAACTGCACCCGAGAAGGCTAAAGCGGTAGAGAAGGAGGTCAAAAAACTACTGGATGCAGGATCCATACAGGAAGTACAATTCCCCAAGTGGTTATCCAACCCAGTAGTTATTCCAAAAAGCAACGGGAAGTGGAGAGTCTGCATCGACTTCACTGACCTCAACAAAGCGTGCCTTAAAGATAATTTCCCCCTCCCAAAAATAGACCAACTAGTGGACGCCACTGCAGCTCACGAACGAATGAGTTTTCTGGACGCATACTTAGGGTATCATTAGATCCCCTTATATTCCCCTGACCAGGACAAACCAACGTTCATCACGACAGTTGGATTATACTGCTACTAGGTAATGCCTTTTGGGCTCAAAAATGTAGGGGGAACCTATCAGCGGCTGGTCACCAAGATGTTAAAGGACCAGATGGGAAGCACCATGGAGGTCTACATCGATGACATGCTCGTTAAAAGTAAGAGGAAAGAAAATCACCTCTCAGACCTATCAACCACCTTTGAAATCCTCAGGAAGTACCGAATGAAACTTAATGCAATCAAGTGTTCTTTTGGTGTCCAGTCAGGAAAATTTCTTGGGTACTTGGTCAATAAGAGAGGCATAGAGGCTAACCCAGATCAAATTAATGCAATTAACAGGGTACAACCACCTCTAACAATCCGGGATGTACAGAAGCTCACTGGTATGCTCGCTTCCCTAAATCATTTCATCTTTAAATCCTCCGAGAAATGCAAGCCTTTCTTCCAGCTCCTGAAGGGGAATAAAATGATAGAATGGAGCCTAGATTGCACGCAAGCACTGGCTGAGCTCAAAGCATACTTAAGCTCTCCATCACTGCTCGTCATACCACGGCAAACAGATTCTTTATACATGTACCTCTCCGTTTCCAACCACACTGTCAGCTCTGCGTTAATATGAGAGGTTGCAGGAATCCAGCACCCTGTTTATTACGAGAGCAAGACCCTACTCGACGTCGAGCAAAGGTACCTACCGCTGGAGAAGCTCGCCTATGCACTAGTAGTGGCCTCGAGGAAGCTGAAGCACTATTTCGAAGCCCACACAATCATCGTCCTTACATCGCACCCCCTTAAAGCAGTCTTGAGGAAAGCATATTTGTCGGGCAGGCTGTCTAAATGGTCAGTCGAGCTCGGGCGATTTCACATCCAATTTCAACCAAGGGCCGCCATCAAGGGACATATCCTTGCTGATTTCATAACCGAATTCACGAGCGAGGTACCTTCCAACCAACCTCAACTACCAAAGCCAAAGGATAACCAAGCGACATTGGGCACCTGGAAACGATTTATTAATGGAGCCTCCAATTCAAAGGGGGCAGGAGTAGGCATTGTCCTCGTTACCCCAAAAATTACAATCCTTGAACAAGGAATCAAGCTTGGATTTGTAGCCTCCAACAACGAAGCAGAATACGAAGCCATAATTGTCAGCCACCAGAAGGCACACACTTTGGGAGCAAAGCATTTACAGGTGTTCAGCGATTCCCAATTAGTCTCCAATCAGATAAGTGGAGATTACAGTGCAAAAGATGAAAGAATGGCAGCTTACCTCGCCTTAGTTAAAAAATTAATGGCGAGCTTCGAAGAGATCAATGTCCAACAAGTTCCCAGAGGGAAAAACAGCCATGCTGATGCCCTAGCAGCCCTGAGTTCGGCAATCGACTCTGACCTGAAAAGAACCATCCCCATTGATTTCATCACTCACCCGAGCATCCACGAGAGCAGGCTACCAGGCGGGAAACAGGTACTCCAGAGCTGGATGAACCCCTTAAGGGATTATTTGAAGGATGGCACGCTCCCGAATGACAAGAAGACTGCCCACCAGATAAGAGTTAAAGCTGCTCTCTTTCACTTATCCCCAGAGGGCAACTTGTATAAGAGATCCTTCTCTGGACCCTACCTCCAATAAGTTCACCCAGGGAATGTCGAGCAAGTGCTACATGAGCTTCATGAAGGAATCTGTGGAAGCCATATCGAAGGAAGGTCTCTAGCTTTCTGAGCAATGAAGGAGGGCTATTGGTGGACATATATGCAAAGGGACTCTGCGATGTATGTTCGCAAGTGCCTTAAATGCCAACTTCACGCTCCTATGGTCCACCAACCTGCTAGCGACCTAAAATCACTATCCAGCCCATGGCCATTCGCCCAATGGGGAATGGACATCGTGGGACCACTGCCTACCGCCATCGGTAATCGCAAATATTTGTTGGTCGTAACTGACTACTTCACCAAGTAGATCGAGGCGGAACCCCTGGCCAACATTCGAGATGCTGATATGATAAGATCCATATGGAGGAATATAATCACTCGCTTTGGCATCCCCAGAACCATCATCACCGACAATGGAACACAGTTCGAAAGCGGCTCTTTTCAGAACTTCTGTAACGAACACGGTATCAGACACCACTTCAGTTCAGTGGCCTACCCTCAGAGCAATGGCCAAGCTGAGGCTTCCAATAAAACTGTGATCGATGGATTAAAGAAGCGATTAGAGCGATCCAAAGGCGCATGGGTAAATGAACTACCCCATATCCTTTGGGCGTACCGAACAACTCCTCGGCGAGCAACAGGAGAAACCCCATTTTCGCTGACATATGGCATGGAAGCAGTCATCCCACTAGAAGCAGGCTTGCCAACAATGAGGTCCGACCTTGTCAACTAGGGCCATAATGATGTAGCATTACTCGTTGAGCTCGACCTAGCCGACGGGTGTCGAGAGCTAGCCCTAGTAAAACTAGCGAGCTATCAGCAAAAGCTCGCGAGGCTTTAGAATAAAAGGGTTAACCCAAGGGCATTCCGAGTTGAGGACTACGTTCTAAGGAAAGTCATAGGCAGCGCTGTAAAACCATCAGACGGCAAGCTAGGCCCAAACTGGGAAGGGCCTTTTCAGATAACCAGAGACGATCTGCAGGGCGCCTATCACTTGGAAACGATGGAAGGCAGAGAAATACCACGAGCATGGAATGTAGCCAATCTCAAGAGATTTTATTTTTTGATATTTTCTATCGCTTATTATTTTGTTTTGTAACTAGAAGTTCATTTCCCTTGTCATTAATGAAAGTTATTTAAACAGTTGCATTCTAATAAGTAACGGCTATATGGGCTTTATCGCACATCTTTTCCAAATGACAGGCATATTGATTACCATGCCTTAGCAGGGAAGTGTCCCTCCTCAGGTCATCGTTATGAAACACGAAAGACCTCCTAGCATTGCCCCTGTCAATATATGAAGCCTTACAAAGGATCCTTAGGCGATATGGCCAAATTTTATACTGGTCATCAAACCTTTTTTGGTTGAATAAAATCCTGATCGGATAGAGCATCCAACACCAGGTGTGTCCTCGCCAATTGCTACACTTAGGCCTAAGGGAGTGTGACGACATGACCTAAAGGTTAAAGTGATGCACAAATGGTATCTCGATATTATACTGGACTGGGAGGACACTTGCATGACAACACAAATTTAGAAGATCATAAAGCAGGAAGTTTATGAAGAATATGATGCACTTGTTTAGTCGGCAAATTTGCCCAAAACATAAACTTATCATTAATTCATCATATTTACAAACAATGGTGATACACGACGAGCTCGCCCAAAGCATTTACATCATCAAAAATACAAAAAACCACAGCTGGCAAAATCTCAATGGGGGTGAGGCCTCTAAACGAGATAATCAGCCACTCGAGCTCTTCGTCCGTCATCAGGAGCAGGAGCTAACTCTTCCTCAACCTCATTCGCATCTGACTCTAATAATTGCCGAGGGATGGCATCGATGGGGATCCATCAATCATCCCTCCGGAAGGAGTTAGGCATCAGGGTAGAGGGAGAAATCTCATGGCGATACCAGAGCATCGAGTTCTTTAGGACTTGCAGCTCCTTCAAAGCACTCAGCCACCCCCTGACAAAGGAAAGCTCTTCGAACTCCGACAACCTTGTTGGAGCATCTAACCAACCCTGGTTGTAGCCATCAGCCCACACTTGTCGAGGACCTTTTTTGAACAGGTGCTGCAGACGAGTAACATCCCTTTGAAGCCCAATAGCAATCACATATGCTCGCTAGACATCACCACGAAGCTCTTCCATTTCCCTCTCTCGAAGTTCTTCTACCTCCCTGTTCGGCTCCTGGTGCTCCTGCCAGCTCGCGGAACAGATGGACCAGTGGAACCTCGCAACACAGGAGGATATCACTCTGACCAGCTATAGCTCGCGATAACGAGGAACCCTGTATTACTGCTGGAGCAGTGCTCGGCGCATGCTCCCTAAGTCGTGAGACCTCTCTCCTCAGAACCTCATTCTCTTGCTGAAGCATCTCACCAACCTGGTTGATCTGGGAAGCATCGAGAAGCTTTTTCCTCAATGCATTCACTTCTTCTTGCACTGAAGTACCAATCTCTTCCATCTCCTGGAGCTTGTCCTTCATCTTGGCCACAAGTTCAGATTGCTCCTTATACTTATGATTCCTAGATCTAAGGGATTTGAAAAGCTTAACGAAGGCTTGGCGAACTTCAGGACTCACATTAAGACCAAGGTCCTGCCCAATTAAGAAGTAGCAGGAATGTAATCATCAACGTCAATCGACTACAAGCAATAGAAACACAAGGAGAGAAGAAGACAAATTAGTGTGAGGAGAAAAGGAGCCTTTTCATTAATAATGGTTGAAGTTAGATTGAACAGTAAAAAGAAAGTTTAGAGACAGAAAAAAGCAAAAATACAAAAGCAATCCTAGCAAATAACTAGTTAGCAACCTCGGGTTGCCTAGAGGTCGATGGCCCTTTCCCCTTATCGGCATCAGCAGGAGCACCGCCCTCGGCAGGAGCAATCTATGTCGCCACAATGAGGGAAGCATCAACAGGAGTCATCTGGGGGACAGAGTCAGCACCTTCAATAGCTGGGGAAAGGACTTCATCCACGATTGGCTTCGGACCCGGGTCATGCTCGTCAAACAGGGGAGAGTCGATATCGACGCCAGCAGCCAAAAGGGCCTTGTTCCATCCCTTCTTGAAGTTCAGACGACTAATATAGCCTATCTGAACTTCAGCATCCTCGTATGCTGCAGCCCAACCAGAATTGTATGAGTCCTCCTTGGCAGTGACAGCCTCAGACTCCTTCTTCTTCAGCTCTTCAGAGAGCACCCTGTTCTCCTCAACAACAACTAGTTTGCTCGAGCAAACCAGGTCGTAGGCCTGTCGCAACTCTTTTAAATCCTTGACTGCCATGTCCTTCTCCTTGTTAGCTGTAGCAAGAGCCAGGTTGGATGAAATCCGAGCAGAGTCAATGGCTTTAAAACTAGCCTCGAGCTCTTTACCCTTCAGCTTCAGGGCAGCGTTTTCCTTCTCCATCTCGCTATTTTTCTTCACCAGCTCATTGCGTGAACGATACAGCACGGTGAAGTCAGTAACAAACTGCAAAAAAAAGAAGACATTAGAAGAGGGAAATGAGAGAATTCATAAAAATATGGGAGAGAAGGGAAAAAACTTACCAGAGCTAGCCTTTGACTAGCCTGAAGGGACAATTGCTCGGACCCTACCGCCCTTTGACGATCAGCTGGGAGGATAGCTCTCTGGAGCAGAGCGGGGGCTAATTGGGGGGAAATTACAACAGAAGCCCCCTCGGGAAGCGCGGACACCGGGACTAAGGCCTACCCAGCCTTTGTCCTCGCTTCCACCCACCTCTTCTCCTCCTATCTCTCATTCTCTTTCTTCTTCCTCTCCTCTACCCTCCTCTTCTCCTCCATCTTTTTCTTCTCTTCTTCTATTTTTCTCTCTCTCTCCCTTACCGGCTCTTCTTCCTTCCTCCTTTTCTCCTGCTCCTGAGCAGAGGACCGGGAACCAGTAGCCATAGCCCAGAGCTAGATTTTTGCTTCTTTGACCTCTGTGCGAGAAGCATATGGTCTTCATCATCATCGTCCCGGATTAGGTTCTTCCTTAGAGGAGCCATTTCCTCGCTTGAACTGCTAGATGTGCTCTACGACTCTCGAGCTTCAGAGACCTCCTCACGATCAGAGGAACGGCTACTATTAGATCTCCCTCCACCCAAATTACTTACAGCTCCTACAATGTCACCTTCAGAGCTGCTCTCCTCCTCATCCAACTAGATAGGATCCGCAGCAGTCTCTTTGGAATAGTCAAACTCTGGGATACTATCCACAGGCCTTGCTATGAAGCTGGAGCCAACATTCTTGTACTCGAGAAGAAAAGCAGCAGACCTGGGATGCTTGCCGTCACCCAAAGGCTCCCTGATATTCCAAGCCTTAACCAATTCCGAGAAATGAACCTCGCTGAAAGCAGGTTCCAAGTTCTTTGACCTCGCTGTTGAAGAAAAAACAAAGAAGAGTCAGAAAGATCACAAATCAACAGAAGTCGAAATAACAGTGCAATGTCTACCTATGTATTCTTCCCCATAAAAGGGAACAGAGAACCTCTCAGACCTCAACCCTGCAAATTGGGGAGAAAACTGTCAATTTCTAACAAGGAAACCTTCTTGCCAGTAGTCCTTATGGGAATCGGGTAGATTTACTACCAATACCCTGTCAGGGCTCCTAGCTTTGAGGTAGAGGACACCAGAGCTAGTTCGAGAAAAGGAATAGCAAAAACAGACCTCGGCGAGCCCTAACCTAGTACCATACAACTGATTTATCCTATGTACGTTATTAACTATTTTCCACACATTGGGCGAGCATTATGCAGGAATAATATTAAAATAGCCAAAGAAATGCAAAAATAAGTCATTGGGAGGAAAAGTGAGTCGAGATAGTTAAAATAGCCAAAGAAATGCAAAAATAGCCAAAGCAACAAAACGTGGATCCAGTGGGCATCATCTATCTCTCTAACGTTTCTAGGAGGGGAGGCACAGCACTCAATATATACCCACTCAGAGATGTTGTAAAACTTTCTAAACTCAGAGATTGGCCTATTCCCAATCTTCGCCATTGGAAAACCCTAGAAAACTACAAACTCAAAGAGAAAGTACAAAGAAAAGGTACAGGAAACTTACAAGATAGAAGATCGACTCGAACGATGAAGAAGCACAGGCCCAAACGACAAGGAAGCAACGAGAATAGAGATTGAGAGAAGAAGGTACGAAGTGTTAGAACTCACAGAGAATGGAAAGGTGCTGTAAAGATTAAAGCGACGGTAGAAAAGTGGCTATCCCAAGAAACCTTCAAATTTTTCTAATCATAGTGCATAAGGTACGAAGCGGGTGCCGCCAAAATCAACTTCACAACTTTCGAAGAATTGCAAAAGAGCCATTATGGCTAATCATTTAAATTTATTGAGCCCATAAACATGGCCCAACAAACTTAGGGGCAATTATGGGTACCCAAAATTAAGACCATGGGCCTGGACGAGTAGCCCAATTCTGGCGGCCCAAAGTCCAGGCCCCCCACCTCTTATTTTGAATGTGATTCGGCCTCTTCCCACGTTCCCATTAAGGGAGGTTATAAGGAGAGATGGAAGACGTGGGGGAATCCATCACCCCCACTTACCTAAATGTACATGTATATATAAAACCCTAGGTCCAGGGCAAAAGTACAAGTTGTATTCTCTATAATCACTCTTAGGAGTATATAGAAATAACACCGACTGCACCACCATGGACATTGGCACATCTTTGCTGAACCACGTACATCATTTGTTGTGTGATTGTCATTTTACATTCCTTGCTCTTACTTGGTGCTTGTCTTTTCTTATCTATTTGTGTTGCATAATAATTGTCACCACAGAACGTATCGATGGATTTAATTGTGAGCCTGCCCCGTACTTCCAATGGGCATGATTCTATCAAGGTGGTAGTCGAACGTTCTCCAAGATGTCTCATTTCATTCCGTGTTCTCGTATGATAGATGTTTCTCATGTCACATCCTTGTACTTTTGAGAGATTGTCCACTTACATAGCATTCTCCGCAACATTACATCCGATCGTAATGTCCACTTTACAAGACATTTTTGGCGGACCTTATGGAGTTTGTTACCGATTGAGCTTCAATTTTTATCTGCCTTTCATTCACAGATCGATGGACAGATAAAGATGGTCAATAACAGTGTGGGAGACCTTTTTCATTGTTTGACCTCTGAGCACCCCCGTAGGTGGGATATTGTGATTGCATAAGCCAAACTTTCTTTCAACAATGCAATCAACTGTTCTACAAGTTTCTCACTTTTTCAGATTGTGTTGGATCAGTCCCCCACTATGCATATTGACCTCGTTAAGCTCCCACCCACAATTCTTACGTGCTCTTCCACCGAGAATTTTGCGGCCCACTTGACATCCATTCAGGCCAATGTTCGTTCTCAACTTCAAATTGTTTACGCCTCTTACAAAGAGGTGGCTGATGCACATCGCCGTTTCATTTCTTACCAGCCCGGTGATTTATTTATTGTGTACCTCCAGAAAGCACATTGTGTCGGCAAAAGCAACAAGCGTTTTATTAGACGTTTTGGACCTTTTCCTATTGTTCGCGCTTGTGCGCCGAATGCCTATGAGGTTGACCTTCCTCCTGAGTTTCGCATGCATCGTACATTGAATGTGGAGGACCTTATTCCTTTCAGAGGCACCCATTCTCCTCCAATCCCTCTTCATCGACCTAGCCAGTACGCTCATGTTGATCGCATTGAGGTATACTTGACTCCGCATTTATCTCTTCTACATCGGGCGATTACACACGTTATTTGGTCCGTTGGGTTGGACATCCTGAGGCAGAATACTCTTGGATTACTGAGGCTACCTTGCACCATGTTGATCCCGATTTCTTTCACCAGTACTCTGCATATATGGATTCCTCTTAAGGGGGAAAATGATGCAGGAGCATATGGATATAGGAATATAGTCGTCTTTTTAGCATTTATTCTATTTTTCTTTTCTTTTGTACCCTCTTACTATAAATAGCTATTGAGTCCGTCATTGTATCACTTTGTCCATTTTGAGATTTAAATACTAGAGAGAGAAATGAGAAACCCTCTTCCATTTTTCCATGTTGTTGTTATTGTTGTTGTTGTGTAGATGACTTCTTTTTTTTTACTCTTTCGCACCCTAGTTTACATCACAACGACTCCGGTTTGTAAATTCCACTCCCTATTTCTGATAAGCTATGCAATTGAATGGGAAGCCTGACGGGACATGAGTACACTACATGTGACTTAAAGCGAAATTAAACTCAAAAATAGTCAGCATCCTCCTCGCGCAGGAGCATTGAGGCATAGCAGTACGTTTCGATTGGTGGTTGACTGATTTTTGAAGATGGCTCACTTCATTCCCAAAGACTACATATGCATCCTATGTGGCAGACTTGTACTTCCTTGCGATCGTTCGCTTTCACAACATTCCATCGAGCATCACTTTTGATAGGGATATTCTCTTTACTTGTTATTTTTGGCATTCTCTTTAACAACTTTTGTGGTAATGACTCTATTTCTCCATCGCCTTTACTGTCAGTCAGTCATACCGTGGCATTAGAGATTTCTTACAGTGTCTAGCTTTTGACAGCCCTCGGAATTGGGATATCGTTGTTACACAAGCTAAGTTAGCCTTTAACGCCATCAATCGATCGACAAGACATTTTGGCGTTTTAGATTGTGTTGGTTTCCAGCCTTCAAATGTTCATGGATCTTGTTGAACTTCTCCCCACAGTTCTGACCAGTCCAACAACAGCTGACTTCGCCACCCACATGACCTCCATCCACCCTGAATATTAGGCAATGGTGACTCGAGTGTATGGCTCCTACAAGGAGCACGTCGATGTGAACCATGAGAGATCTTGGCATGATCTACTTCTGAAAGATGATGTAGAAAGGGTCATAAGCTTTGGATAAGATGGTATGGACACTTACCCATCTTGCGCACTCACGAAACGAATGCATGATGTTGACCTTCCATCGGAGTTCTGTATTCACAGCACGTTCAATGTGGCGAACCTTTCACCTTCTAGAGGTCGCCATGAGTATCAAGCGGGATGACCAGTTTTCGAGAGTTCATGGATTATGGAGGCTATTCTACAATGCATCGATTGTGATTTTTACTCCCACCTCTCTGAGTACTTATCTTCCTCTCATGAAGGGGGGAAGTGATTCAAGCATGGTTCAAAATTTCGATCGTGGTCTAAGACTCAGATGCTCAATTTTCAACTCGGTCACGGTATCAGTCGATACGAAACTATACACTATTTAGAAAGCATCATTCATGCTTATATAGCAGCTATAATTACATACAAGTTCACTAAAGCAAAGTATTTTGCTAATAATTAGCTATAAATCGAATATTTGATCTCTTTACTCAATCCAAAATTGTACGAATCTCATGAAAACCTCCCTTTCTATATACACACACACACACAATGTGTGTGTGTGTGTGTAGATAGATAGATAGATAGATTGATAGATAGATAGATAGAGAGAGAGAGAGAGAGAGAGAGAGAGAGAGAGAGAGAGAGAGAGAGAGAGAAAAGGTTCTACTTTATATTTCTTATGTCAAAATTTATTAGTTTATTTTTTATTAAGCCACGTGTCATGTATTTATAGATCAAATTGAAATCTTGTCACATAGAGTGCCTTGTAGGACTCACAGTGAGCCCGAGTTGTGATGAAGGGATACAATTGAACAAAATTTAAATCTTAGGGTTAACATTGAAACTTCTAAAAAAAATGGAATTGGGTCTAGAAATGAAAATTACCCCAAACTTTAGAGTTAATTTTGACTTCTTCATTATTATCATTATTATTTCATTATTATCGACGACCTTTTGCAACTGATTTCTGCAACTGACAGACATAGACAGTCCACTGATCATCCCATCAAGTTTATTTTAAGGAGGCAACCAAATTCAAGATTAAACTAGGTATGCAGCTCTTAGCTTCACATTCCTTTAAACAAACGCAAGTTGTTGAATATTCGCATACGACTCAATTGAACAGTTTACACACGCACAAGCGCGTATGTACACATGCATTAGTTTTACAACAATGGGCAGTTTGTGTGGGCGACACTATTAAAAGATTTAACATGCACGTACATATATATAGTCCCTCACTCTAATTGTTTCATATATTTCAGATTATTTTGTGTTATGACAAGCTACATGTTATAGAAGAAAATGACCGCTTAATTATTTTAAGAACACCGGAGAATTTTTCTCTTTTTTTCTATATATATTTTAACTTTATTTTAAAGGTTATTTGGGTTTTGGCACCTATTAGTTACGGATGTTTGGGGATTAACACACACACACACACACACACACACTGACCCCCAAATTGTAACAGAACCGTCACCATCAGTTTATTAATATGGACCGTCAATAAAACTAAAATTCTAGGGAAAGAAAAAAATATCCAGAAAAAATCTGGAAATTTCGTATACATATATTTATGTAAAACTCAATTGAAACATATATATTCCTTTAATTGACTGTGCTAGGTGGCACAAACAGTCTCTTTCTCAGTACATTTTGTTCGCGCTATGTTTTGTCTGTTGGTAGTGCTTTCTTTGAATTTGTATCATATTTTTTAAAAATAAAAGGGAATTCATTTTAATTGATCGAAAGCCTATCGACCCCAGGTGAGGAAACTCTACGGTCGAGTAGCTCCACTTCCCCTGCTGTGATTGAGACTCCTAAGAAGATATATATATATATATATATATATATATATATATATATATATATATATATATATATATATATATATATATATATATAGAGAGAGAGAGAGAGAGAGAGAGAGAGGACAAATCTAAAAAGTGTAGCTGAATGCGAGAGGGAAGAGAAGATTGAGTTGGGTTTCTCAAAAATCTGTTTTTTAATTTTAGTAAGGGTGCTTTTGTAACTTAATTGATAAATTACAGTACAGACGACTCTGTTAAAAATTGGGGTCCAATTGTGCAATAGTTTTTTGAGGGACATGTACAACCTTATTTTAAATATTATGGTCAATTTGACTTAACCCCCAATATTTAATGCATATTTTGACTTAATCCCTTATTTTCATAATTGTTTGACTTTGCCCCTAACATAGAGGGTTAAGTCTAATTTGACATCATAAAGAGGGGGCAAAGTCACATGAATATTTTGACCTAACCCCCTATTTTTTTCGATATTTTGAGATAAGCCCTCATGTTGGGGATATATCAAATATATTAGCAAAGTGAGGGTTAAGTCAAATAGCATATTAAAAAGTGGGGGTTAAGCCAAAAAATCCCTAAATGTTAATGATGATCTATAGAGGAAATTTTTAGAAACTAATTAGTTATATATATATCATACAACAAGATTGTTTGTACACATATTTTAATACAAAAGTTCCACGCCCAAAAACAATTCTTGGCTTCGCCTCTGCATGCCTGAGTTTTACAAAAATTAGCAGTTTGTATGGTGGACTCTAAAACAATTTACACACACACACATAAGTTTTACACTAATGAGAAGTTTGTATGGGGAAATCATCTGTGACACCCCGCCTAATTAAATACCGGGTGATCAATCCTTTATTAAATTAAAATCAAAATGAACAGTTGGTTCATTCTTAGCATCACTGTCGCAAATTAAAATTTTCAAATTTAAATACCCTGATTAATTAAGCTAAGTGCCAAACCATTTAAAACCTTATTTCCATTTTATTAAATCCAATTATAAAACCTTTGGCCATTAACATTTTAAGAGTCACACATTAAGTATAAGAATATAAATGAACATCCAAGAGTTTAACCATCAATAACAAATCCCAACTTTAAAAGACCAAAGGTAAACATCCTGACAGTAATAAATCCCGAAGTAAAGATACTGAAAGTAAAAGAATTACAATCTCTGACAAAACCAACTGAATAATGGAAAAGGGCGTCACATGCCCCACTGGATAAAACTGAACTAGAAGTGGAGTCAACAATGAAGTCGTCTAAGCAATGGCCTGCAACTCCCACAAAAGCTACAGCACGTTCCATCCAAAGAATCCTAAGTATGACGCCCCTGTGGCTGGGCACCTGTAATACATATATATATATATACACAAGTGAGAAAAGATAATAGCAAACGGGTCAGAGCCCGATTGTAAAACAGTTTTTAAAATAGTTTAGCAAGTATTTAAAATGCTTACCGGCTAATGCAACAATCATATTACTATGCGACACTCCCATGAGAATTCTTACCTCTCATCGAGTGTGCACGTCTACCGTACTAATAAATCTCATATACCTCTCTAACTTATTCTCCATAAGTCTTAACACGTGTAATTAAGGTTATGATATTCACTTTAAAAATCTATCTTTTCAAGATTTCTTACGTTATTTAGAATAATTTAGTATTGTTATAACGTTTCCGAATACTTATAGTGAAGTGGAAGAATTTATACATTACTTAACTACTATTACACCCAGTAGAAAGTTCTCATATAGATATACGTATATATATTAGTTACACGTATAATATATATACTAACAGCACCGCACATAAAATCTATGTGCAAGGTTTCCATATATAAGTATATATATATATATACCAATCACTCATAAAATATATATATACTAATGGCACCCCACATAAAAACTATGGTGATGGCATACTCTGCTATCAAGTTCCCGTATCACACAAACTAAGGGAAATACTAGTTCGGAATCACTCTCGAACTGTATTAACACAAAACACAAACAAATGGAGGCGAAGCATAGTTCCAAGTCACTAAAAGGTCATCACATACCCTCACGTCTCGTAGGACTGTCTGACTATCAATCAGATAGCCCGTACCAAGATATCCTATGTTCTAGGGTACGAGTCAATATCCCCCAAAAAGGTCCCATCGAGAGAAGAACGTCCCGGCGCGAAAACCCCCGTGATAACAAGTAGCCCGAGTATGATTTTTATACAGATATAATATATGCACAAACACACAGTCATATACATATATATATATATATATACACACACATCCACGGTGTTAAATTAGGTGCACTCACAACCCATAATTATAATTATCCCTTATTACACATTTTACTCGATTATTTCTTATAATGGACTCGTTCATTTTATTCTCGTAATTAAGTTATTCTAAACTCACTTCTCGTCTCTCGAAGTATTATCTTTTATCTAAGTACAATTTCAGTAGGCCCTCACTCACCTTTTAATCCAACTTTCTAGACATTTCGATTATTTAATCAACGAACATATGATTTTCTAAGTATGAATATCTCCCCGTTTACCCTTTATTTCCCTTCACATTAAAGTCCCACTTAACGGGGTTCATCTTGACCCTACTGGTCCTTTTTATGTTCCATTATTTTCTAGCAACCCTAATCAGATTTACTACGCATAAAATCGGATTAAACTAACACGAGCAAAAATGCAGTTTTCCAGGGGGGGTCGATCGATCGATGCTCTGGGCTCGATCGATCGATCAAGCAATTATGGCGAAACTGCAGAAAACCCAGCTACGGAAATCTCACCCCAAACTCATCCAAATCATCATGTTTCAGTCCCAAACTTCCAACCACTTATACTACAAGTGTTGTATACCCATATAAATAATATCCTACGTAAAACATGCGAGTTTTCATCAACTATAACAAAATAAAAGGGTAAAATCTATATAAATCTCAAGAACCCTAATATTTTTCTTTAACTTAGTTTCTTCCATTCTTTTTCCAGATTTTTTATCACTAACACCATTGAAATTCGTGGTTCAACCTCTACATGTGAAATGGATTTCCGGAATATAATCTTTACCTCTACAACATGTAATTTTTATCTCCAATTAATGTTTTTTTCTTCAAGAACACTAATCAACCTTAGACTAATATAAAAGGATGCATTAACTTGATAAAAAAAAGATAGATACTTGCCTAGAACCCTTTGGCGGTGACGGCGGTGCAACCGGAGGAGTTCTTGGCCTAGAACCCTTGGAAAGCTTCTCCTCTTCCTCTCCAATGGACGTCATTAGTTTTTGGTTATGCTAACCCTAGAAGACAACACTTACCATCTGATATAACCCTAGCAAATTCGTTGTTTTAATTACCCATAATTACGAAATGTCCAAAATGCCCTCCCGGGGTACTGATTAAGCCTAAAAACGCCCCGAGACCCAAACTAAACCCCCGGGTATATTATTTTAACTATCTCGACCCTTCCAGACACTTTGGTGCACTCAAAATGACCATACGGGCAACTTATAATTTATTCACTTTATATAATAATAATAATTTAGTCCTTATACGACACAGGCGCGTCCCGACTTAATTTCCATAATTGTCATTTTATTCACACGTGACAATTTTTATAAAATAAATCTCATATATTACTATACTCATCCAGTAACATTCAACAAATTTCCAATAATTGCTAACTCTCATCACGCTAGTAAATAGTTAAAACAACTTTTCGGAATAAAATTAAATTAATTTATCTCACTTAAATTTAATAAATCCCTAAATTTAAAAGCCATAAAAATACGGGGTATTACATACTTCCCCCCTAATAACGGAATTTCGTCCTGAAATTCGGAAAATAATGCCTACCTGGTAGAAAAATTCTTGATATCTTTTCAGTACGCAAACTATCTACATAGTAAGGCGCTTAATTACTATAGCCCCCGCCTCACAGCAAGCTTGACTTACATTATCATTGGAGACACTTCACATGGTGCTCCTAATCGACAACATTCGCATAGGTCACGCCTATACATTATAAATTTCCATTATCTCACTATTACTGGGAGGCTGCACCTCACAACATGACAACTACTCGGACTTATTTATATACAAAACTCCCATTCTGAGAAAAACCATACAAACATTTGACCACTCTTGTTCGCCTAAAACAGTCATGGAATTCCACCATAGTCATCAGATTATTCTCGACCGATCCAAAATTCTAATTATCCACTCACCTCTAAACATACGGAAGGAGAATAGTCAAGGTTCTTCCACACCAAAACCTTAATAAGCACCTCGTACGTGACAAACAGGTACGAGTGCTTCTACAGAGCACTCCTGAAATCACCGTACCAAGATTCCAAAATTTCCTTCACGTAGCTCCACTAATCTTTAATCACCGTGCGTCTATTCCCTGGCTAAGGGTGATACATCCTACTCGAAACAAAACTGTATCCCCGATGGTTCCTAAAATCCCATATCAAAGGTGGGATTCACAAATCTCATCCCGATTCAGAAATTAATACTGTGTCGGGCCATGTACTGGCCTGATCCTTCCTTTCAAAGGAAGTTTGGGGCACACTAGTTAATATTGTAAACCACCCCAAAGGAATATAAATCACTTCCGTCTTGGGCGACTTAATTCACATGTTCGGATGAACCCTTGATCTTGTTTTGAGGATGGTAACCCATCCAAGAACTTTACTGACTTTACCGACCTCTTCCCATTTCAGGAATTGTTGATAAACATCGATTTTTCCTTGAAATGCCTCACATTAAGTGACACGTAATACTCCCCTTCCGTTTTAATCGAGTTATATCCGTTTTAATCTTTCGAAAATCCGTTTGATCCACGAAATTTCAACCCAAAAATCTTTTGTTTTATACCAACTACAATATGAGAATTTAAACACACTAAATCATAGAGCAAGTTAAACACTTTCCTCGTGGATTAAATTCGACGTTCCCGAGTCGAATCCCGCGAAATATGGCCTGGAATCCCCTTTCCTTTCTTCTTCTTCTTTCTTCTCTTCCTTCTCTCTACTCTCTTCTCTCTCTTAGGGCAGAAATAGGGAATAAAACAGGGCTGCCAACCCTTAAATCCGAAATTGGGTTAATACCCAATTGTTAAATGACTCGTGTACTCATTTACGGGTCTCTACTAGTCCAAAAATACCGGGAACCCAAATACTACCCCTGAGTACTCTATTTTGACTATCTCGGTCATTCCGAACCCAATGGCGGAGTCAAAATCTCCATCCGGGTCACTTAACTAAAATTCACTATTTTGACCCAACACGTTCAATACGCGTGTTTTCCAATTTAAAATATTTTCCTTTGTTGCTTTACCCAACTGCGACATGTAATAAAAATAATCTACTCATATACTTAGTCTCGAAATATAATCCACATAAATATTAATCTGTCACTCGAAAACTAATATTTGCTATTCACTTTATAATATTGAATTTATTTAATTTCACCCATTAATCCCAGAATTACAATTCATAATAATTCCTCAAATTACTAAATTAAATTCACAGTGTAATTTAAATACCTTTAAAAGTACAGGGTATTACATACTTCCCCCCTTACAACAGAATTTCATCCTCGAAATTGAGATATAGCCTGTACCACTACTCTAGGATCGGTATATACATTACATCCTAGCTTAAGCAAATTTAGATAAAGCCTAACACAACGATATCCCACTATATTCCACCCATCTCAAGGCGTATGCTCATATATATATAGTCTCATCATCTCTATATATTTACACTAATCTTGCATCCTTTTTTTAGGACCACTTAGCGCAAAGTATTTATTATTAATACCATATCTACTAGTCTCACACAGTAGAAATATTCGCAAATCCATATATATACACATATAGTCACATCATCCCTATACATATATACATTAATCCTGCACCCTCGGGTTAACACCCATTAGCGCACTTAATCAATAATGTTCTTGCAGCCCCGGGTTATCACCCATTAGTGCTTTTAATAATAATATCACATAATAGGCATATACACATCCTATTAAGATTCATAGGCATATTCCCAACCTAATTATACACTTTTCATATGTATTTTATTCTCATCGCTACGTATTGTATAAATATTCAGATTACTATCTCTCTCGTAATCTACAAGGTACATTCCTTATACCGAATAATTAAAGTATTAACTCTCGTATACTCTTTCGGAATTTGTTACTACATATACTCCGTCTTTCCTTGTAGTATTCTAACAAAACAATCATGTGCAAGCCACTCGTCAATACTCGTTCGAGTAAGACTCCTCTCTACTTTCTCACAATAATTTGGTATCCTTTTCATTAAGAGGTACCTTTCAAATGGCTTTCCACAGCCTTTCAACCCCATCTCGGGTGTGTTAGCTCTCGTTGCACATAAATGTTTGCATTATCGTCATTCTCGCACGACATTCAATACATTATACCGTTTAACCTTGTTTATAGCCGCCCTTCAGGCATATAATATACATATTTATTTTCACGTCCTTCCATCTCGGACATTTTTGGGATTTACTAATCAGGGTACCCATACCCCCTATCATCCATGCATATATGCACCATCGTTGCAAACGTTTTGATATATCACACTCACTCTAAATAATGGGCCTCATTTTACTGGCCTGGTACTAACACCTGGGTATCTCTTAACCCGAATAATTTGAAATGTAATTCTCCCGATACCTGAAAATTCAATCCTTCTTAAGATTATCCCATCGATCTTCTTATGGTTATTCACAATAGTCTTCCTATATCAGTTCCTTATTTCCCTTACTTTGTGGTAGTCTTAAGATTAAGGTGTTTCTAATACACGTAATATGAGTATTATTCTAATTATATACGTTGGTGTCCCTTCTCAATTAAATTTAATAAATCCCTAAATTTAAAAGCCATAAAAATACGGGGTATTACATACTTCCCCCCTAATAACGGAATTTCGTCCTGAAATTCGGAAAATAATGCCTACCTGGTAGAAAAATCCTGGATATCTTTTGAGTACGCAAACTATCTACTTAGTAAGGCGCTTAATTACTATAGCCCCCGCCTTACAGCAAGCTTGATTAACATTCTCATTGGAGACACTTCACATGGTGCTCCTAACCGACAACATTCGCATAGGTCACGCCTATACATTATAAATTTCCATTATCTCACTATTACTGGGAGGCCGCACCTCACTACATGACAACTACTCGGATTTATTTATATACAAAACACCCATTCTGAGAAAAACCATACGAACATTTGACCACTCTTGTTCGCCTAAAACAGTCGTGTAATTCCACCATAGTCATCGGATTATTCTCGACCGATCCAAAATTCTGATTATCCACTCACCTCTAAACATACGGAAGGAGAATAGTCAAGGTTCTTCCACACCAAAACCTTAATAAGCACCTCGTACACGACAAACAGGTACGAGTGCTTCTACAGAGCACTCCTGAAATCACCGTACCAAGATTCCAAAATTTCCTTCACGTATCTCCACTAATCTTTAATCACCGTGCGCCTATTCCCTGGCTAAGGGTGATACATCCTACTCGAAACGAAACCTTATCTCCGCTGGTTCCTGAAATCCCATATCAAAGGTGGGATTCACAAATCTCATCCCGATTCAAAAATTAATACTGTGCCGGGCCATGTACTGGCGCGATCCTTCCTTTCAAAGGAATACTGGGACACACTAGTTAATATTGTAAACCACCCCAAAGGAATATCAATCACTTCCTTCTTGGGCGACTTAATTCACATGTTCGTATGAACCCTTGATCTTGTTTTGAGGATGGTAACCCATCCAAGAACTTTACCGACTTTACCGACCTCTTCCCATTTCAGGAATTGTCGATAAACATCAATTTTTCCTTGAAATGCCTCACATTAAGTGACACGTAATACTCCCCTTCCTTCCTTGGTGTATGCCGAAAGTTCCGACCCGTGCTCTTTCCTCCATGATGCGCACTTCTGGATCTTTTATACCATACTAACATCATCACTCTTTGTATGCGCAAGTCGCTCTCACACTTGACTAATAACAACTCCGCTCTGAGTGTTCTTCATAATAATTAAATTCTACTCTATTCAAGGAACACCCCTTCTTAAATGGCTTCCCACAGCCTTCCAATCAAATTAGGCTGTGCTATTCTAACTCCACACTTATGTATAAGTTATCACCCCTCATGTGACGTTTAATCCACTCTATCACTTCCCCTTCGTTATGCTAGTCCCACAAACATATATTTCACACGTCTATTACCACGTCCCTTCAACTCGGAAGATTTTAGCATCAGCTAACCAAGATGCCCACATTTTGTAACACCCCGACCGCCCTGGGAGAGCGAACGGCGCACTACTCATCTGTAAAACTAACTAAATCCAACAAAATATAAGGAATAGGGCATTCAAATTCCATGACAACAAAAGAGGAACAACAAATATCAAACTTCTTCAGATAAGTACAACAATTTTCCCAAATAGGTACAACAACCAAAATAAATCACTAATGCTCTATTCATCCAAATAAATACAAGTCATCTCTTTCGTATAAAAAAATTCTTTCCAGATAATCCATGCTAAAATTCATCCCAATTATTTATTTACCTTTTGTTCTGAACGCGGTTACAACACTTGGGTACTCTTAATCACCCTAGAAATCGAAATTCTAAATCCTCCTTATCATCGTTCTACCCCTCAACTCGTGGTGGTAAAACAAAACTTTCAATGCTTTCTTACCACGCAACTGGCTCCACTGGCCTTGCATCATAACTCAACTACCAACTTACAGACATAATTGTTTGCTCCTATTATGACCGAGGTACTGAACTCATTGACTAATGACCAAGCATCTCCCTATTTCCAACCTTACACTAAGTTTCATGCGTGGGATGTCTCGCAAAGAGAAATCCAAACAAGGAACCCCCCCCCCCCCCCCTCGATACACTACTACCTAGCATCATCGGTTATCGAAATCCGTTAGGTCCTCCTTCCATAACATGTACCCCTTTATGCCTTCTCTTAACAGAAAATTTACATTTCCTTCCGTAATTACACTTAACAAAGAACATTTCACCAATTGCACTATCGTTCAGTATTGGTTCATGGTAATTGCATTCCATAAACCTCGAATACATACAATCAGAATTCTCGAAATCCCTTTCCCTAATAATAGGGGTATAACTCTTAACTCCCACATCTCTAGAGGATAGATATAACAATGCACTCTTCCTATCACCAAGTCCTGAGTGTTAAACATAATACTGAGTTAAATCTTTTCGCTCAATAGTAAACCCGATACATACTGAATCATAATGACAAAGTCCATACATACATCGGTATCGAATATCTCGAGCCCACTATCCCCTCCGAAGTCTCTTAGATAGAAAATATAAGTACGAGTCCGACCTTCTAGCAGGTGAAGCCTCGCCAGAACAAAACATGCTGCACCAATGCAACTACTCCGATAGCCTTGCAATAATTGTCCACTATCGTACTAACCATTTCTATAACATTGTAACAAAGATAATATCATACTCGCATATCGCATCACTACAACGAGTAACCTCAATAAAGTACATAACACTTTTAATATACTCATTCATCCTCCGCGGATAGCACTAAAGAAAAACCTCGCTACATTAGGGAAAAATATTTACATAATAATAACGTTTATAATTATACTCATTAAACTCGTCTCACATGCTAATCTAGCAATGAACAAAATATAGTGACTCGTTCGTGTCACATAAACACGCCTCATCCTCTGAGGATACAACTTATACTTCCACCTTGCCAATCGTCTTGACTGCACAAATGGTCTCCGGACGTAACACGTCTGCCCAAACCAAAACAAAATTATTTTAATCGTTGTCTTTTACTAGGCACCGTATTCTTGTCCCTTTACTCACTTCGGATAGTATTATTGCGTGAGATTTCACTCCCCACAAAATACCTCAACACATAATCCACTTATCACCTGTCCTACTAACCATGTTAGGATTGTCCTTCTCTCGAACTTTAGTAGACTCGATTCCTGTTGGCTACCCCGGTTATTCCCTTCGCCTTTTAGGCCCTAAAGAACATGTCACTGTCTATAATAGTCCTTACTGAATTTACCATAACTTGGTAAGAATTCAACTATCCGAATCATTTAAATGGGTCCCCTGATGTGTATCCACACCCCTTTGTGGTGCTACACCACCACCGTTGTATTCAGTCTTATTCTCGACTAAATTCTTCGATTCTTTTAGCTTCCCACACAAAGGAGCATTATCATCTTTATTGACAAAATACGACATTGTCAACCTCTGAATCGGCCGTCCATCATAATTTCCTCTTTGAGTGTTATCAACTATTATTACGAGTCAATCTCCCACTTGGAGTCGTTTCCTCCACTTGTATATACATCTTCTGATATAAAATTCGCTAACGGTTAAGATTCATATTCACAAATGGACCTCTGTCACGTCCTCCTGTGATGAGTTCAGGACAACGTTCACTCCTAATCCTGAACATCTGATGAAGGAACATACAGTCAACACTGTACCTAAGGTTCTCCTATAGACATAGCATTCCACTTCTAAAAATTGGTGGTTAACTCCCATCATTATAACTTCGTTCCGACAGTCGAGAAAATTTTCTCTAAATTTTCACTTTCAGTTAGCCACACTCCGTCCTATATCTAAACCTTTGGATACTTTACCTCCTCTGGTAAACACACACAATTCCCGCATTTCTATAATTCCCACTGACAGTTCTCTACACGTTTTTTAACACGTTGGGTGAGTTTACTCTCGCACCTCATTCGTCTATAGCAGCATTTGGAAATCATGGTTGTGCCTTAGTCACCTTTTTAGTCTTGGCTTCTCGTGCCATAATGGTGGTGACCTCGACTACGGTCATCATCCTCGAATATATTTTACAAACTCAACTGAGCCCTGCCTCCTGATGTCCGCTTAACGGTCCTCTTCTGACATCCGTCATCGCTCGGCACACATACACATCCGAACGAAATTAGAATTCACTAATGTATATATGTTATAGCAGGAGAACGAAATCTCATCAAAGAAATCGACAATCCTAAACATAGGGCTCTATATCAAACAAAGCAACGCTGAAAGCATAATAAGCTGCACGGATCCTAAAGGACACTAGAATCCGATGTTCTGATACCACCTGTGACACCCCGCCTAATTAAATACCGGGCGATCAATCCTTAATTAAATTAAAATCAAGGTGAACAGTTGGTTCATTCTTAGCATCACTGTCGCAAATTAAAATTTTCAAATTTAAATATCCTGATTAATTAAGCTAAGTGCCAAACCATTTAAAACCTTATTTCCATTTTATTAAATCCAATTATAAAACCTTTGGCCATTAACATTTTAAGAGTCACGCATTAAGTATAAGAATATAAATGAACATCCAAGAGTTTAATCATCAATAACAAATCCCAACTTTAAAACATCAAAGGAAAACATCTTCAGAGTAATAAATCCCGAAGTAAAGATACTGAAAGTAAAAGAATTACAATCTCTGACAAAACCAACTGAATAATGGAAAAGGGCGTCACATGCCCCACTGGATAAAACTGAACTAGAAGTGCAGTCAACAATGAAGTCATCTAAGCAATGGCCTGCAACTCCCACAAAAGCTACAGCACGTTCCATCCAAAGAACCCTAAGTATGACGCCCCTGTGGATGGGCACCTGTAATATATATATATATATATATATATATATATATATATATATATATATATATACATAAGAGAGAAGAGATAATAGAAAACAGGTCAGAGCTCGATTGTAAAACAGTTTTTAAAATAGTTTAGCAAGTATTTAAAATGCTTACCGGCTAATGCAATAATCATATTAGTATGCGACACTCCCTTGAGAATTCTTACCTCTCATCTAGTGTGCACGTTTACCGTACTAATAAATCTCATATACCTCTCTAACTTATTCTCCATAAGTCTTAACACGTGAAATTAAGGTTATGATATTCACTTTAAAAATCTATCTTTTCAAGATTTCTTACGTTATTTAGAATAATTTAGTATCGTTATAACGTTTCCGAATACTTATGGTGAAGTGGAAGAATTTATACATTACTTAACTACTATTACACCCAGTAGAAAGTTCTCATATAGATATACGTATATATATTAGTTACACGTATAATATATATACTAACGGCACCCCACATAAAATCTATGGTGCAAGGTTTCCATATATAAGTATATACACATAAAAACCATGGTGCTGGCATACTTTTCTATCAAGTCCACGTATCACACAAACTAAGGGAAATACTAGTTCAAAATCACTCTCGAACTGTATTAACACAAAACACAAACAAATGGAGACGAAGCATAGTTCCAAGTCACTAAGAGGTCAGCACATACCCTCACGTCTCTTAGGACTGTCTGACTATCAATCAGATAGCCTGTACCAAGGAATCCTATGTTCTAAGGTACGAGTCAATATCCCCCAAAAAGGTCCCATCGAGATAAGACCGTCTCGGCGCGAAAAGCCCCGTGATAGCAAGTAGCCCGAGTATGATTTTTATACAGATATAATATATGCACAAACACACAGTCATATATATATACACATCCACAGTGTTAAATTAGGTGCACTCACGACCCATAATTATAATTATCCGTTATTACACATTTTACTCGATTATTTCATATAACGGACTCGTTCATTTTATTCTCGTAATTAAGTTATTCTAAACTCACTTCTCGTCTCTCGAAATATTATCTTTTACCTAAGTACAATTTCAGTAGGCCCTCACTCACCTTTTAATCCAACTTCCTAGACATTTCGATTATTTAATCAACGCACGTATGATTTTCTAAGTATGAATATCTCCCGTTTACCCTTTATTTCCCTTCACATTAAAGTCCCACTTAACGGGGTTCATCTTGACCCTACTGGTCCTTTTTATGTTCCATTATGTTCTAGCAACCCTAATCAAGATTTACTATGCATAAAATTGGATTAAGCTAACACGAGCAAAAATTCAGTTTTCTAGGAGGGGTCGATCGATCGATGAAAGGGAGTCGATCGATCGATCTATCGATCGATCGATGCTCTGGGCTCGATCGATCGATCAAGCAGTTATGGCGAAACTGTAGAAAACCCAGATACAGAAATCTCACCCCAAACTCATTCAAATCATCATGTTTCAGTCCCAAACTCCTAACCACTTATACTACAAGTGTTGTATACCCATATAAACAATATCCTACGTAAAACATGCGAGTTTTCATCAACTATAACAAAATAAAAGGGTAAAATCTATATAAATCTCAAGAACCCTAATATTTTTCTTTAACTTAGTTTCTTCCATTCTTTTTCCAGATTTTCTATCACTAACACCGTGGAAATTCGCGGTTCAACCTCTACATATGAAATGGATTTCCAGAATATAATCTTTACCACTACAACATGTAATTTTTGTCTCCAATTAATGTTTTTTTCTTCAAGAACACTAATTCTAATCAACCTTAGACTAATATAAAAGGATGCATTAACTTGATTAAAGCAAGATAGATACTTGCCTGAAATTTAAAGTTCTGATTTGTGGAAGAATTTGGTGTGGTTGAGATCCTCGTTGCGCGATCTACCATTTGGCGGTGACGGCGGCGCAACCGGAGGAGTTCTTGGCCTAAAACCCTTGGAAAGCTTCTCCTCTTCCTCTCCAATGGCCGTCATTAGTTTTTGGTTATGATAACCCTAGAAGACAACACTTACCATCTGATATAACCCTAGCAAATTCGTAGGTTTAATTACCCATAATTACAAAAAGTTCAAAATGCCCTCCCGGGGTACTAATTAAGCCTAAAAACCCCCCGAGACCCAAACTAAACCCCCGGGTACATTATTTGACTATCTCGACCCTTTCGGACACTTTGGCGCACTCGAAATGACCATACGGGCAACTTATAATTTATTCACTTTATATAATAATAATTTAGTCCTGACACGACACAGGCGCGTCCCGACTTAATTTCCATAATTGTCATTTTATTCACACGTGACAATTTTTATAAAATAAATCTCATATATTACTATACTCATCCAGTAACATTCAACAAATTTCCAATAATTACTAACTCTCGTCACGCTAGTAAATATTTAAAACAACTTTCCGGATTAAAATTAAATTAATTTATCTCAATTAAATTTAATAAATCCCTAAATTTAAAAGCCATAAAAATACGGGGTATTATATCATCTTAGTTGGGACAAATCTCAGTTGAACAATTTTCAGTCTTGATTAGGACTGTCTTCTGGTATTATCGCTAATTGGGCTTTTAGATTTTTTTTTTTTTTTTTGTCAAACTTTGATTTTTTGGGAGAGAATATTTTGAAGAAATCAGAATTTTTGAAGAATTTTGCAAAAACAGAATATATTTTTTCTTAAAAATTTGGAAAATTCCTAATTGGTATATATTACAAAACTCCGGATTAATAATATGTCGGGAAGAAGCGATTTTTTCAGAATATTGGGTCTGAATAATTCAGGTTATAACCGGATTCGAAAAAACTGAAATTCATTATTAATTTCGACCGTGATGCAAGTTTTTTAGAAGAAAAGAAATCAGATACCAGAATTTTGAAACTTGAAATATTATTCTAAAATCAAATTAAATTTTGGAAAAATCGGAAGTTCAAAAAAATAAAATATAAATAAATAAATAAATAAAGTACTGATTGCCTACCTCTTTAGTATCTTTTGCCAACTTTTAATGTAAGTGGATAATACTGATTATTTTTTTCCTCTGTAATTAGGACCTGAAGCAGGTAGCACAGATGGTAGGGCAAAGAATATCTCTTCATTTATTTTCCATCCAATTTTACCCCTAGCACTCTCTATTCAACAGACTTTGTTTTTGCAACCCTCGGTTGTAAATATTCATTTTAGCAGATAGTATGCACATTTTTTTTTTTAATCTTCTCCTGAAAGTTGCCAATATTCAACTAGAATAAATTTTAGGTCCAGTTTGAAAATTTTAGCCTACAAGATGTATTATTGATATAATTCTTGTGTGACATTCAAATTATATTAGTTATTCATCAACCATACACTTGAGTGGTATTCATGACTATTTTCTTTGGAGCTCAAATTAGCTTTTATTCAAGTGCCATGGTGACCTTCTCGCGTCATTGGTTGAACCATTATGAAATTTGGGTCTCAGTATAATTTATAATTTACTCCTGTCTCGAATTAAGAGTCTCCTTTCATTTTAGTCGAGCATCAATGGGCCAAATATAACGATAACTAAGTCTTGATTACCGATTATTTGATAAGATCCTTAATAATCTTGAAAGTCAAATGCAAGCTCTTAAGTTGCGACGGTTGGAGTATTATTTTAATGTTTAGGGATGAGAAATTTTTACAAGAATAAATTATGTTCGTGACACATGAATGTTGCATGCCCCAAACCTTCTTTCTTTTGTCTTTGTAAAATTTGATGCCCTAGATTATGTTACGTTTGCATTCGTGTCTCCTTCGTCAACTTTTTTGTTAAATTTCACGAAATTAGTTTGCGTGAGTAGTAAATTTGCGCAAAAATGTCTTTTATCATAGAATAACTCTAGAGCGACACAAGATTTGGACATAATTTGGTAGACACACTGACGTGTGCATCTGTATTGGCTCGTATCTAGGCTCCACTATTGTGGGGTCTGTGTGGAGCCCGAACACGGACCAATGCAGATTCGGCACGTCAGTATGTATCAAATCGTGTCCAAATTCTATGTCGATGTAGAAGGATTCTTTATCACTTCAATATCCAAACCCCGTAACCAAGATAACTCCAAATTCTACCCAAATTCATTATTTGTAAATTCATTATTTGTAAATAATTCTACCCAAATCTCAATTGAACCATTTTCAGTCTTGATTTGGGCTATCTTTTGGTATCATATTGGGCTTTTTCGATTTTTTTTTTTTTTGTTTTTGTCAACTTTGATTTTTTGGGAGAGAATATTTCGAAGAAATCAGAAATTTCGAAGAATTTTGCAAAAATAGAATATATTTTTTCTAAAAAATTTGGATAATTCCTGATTGGTATATATTACAAAACTCCGGAATAATAATATGTTGGGAAGGCGCCATTTTTTTCAGAATATTGGGTCTGAATAATTCGAAAAAACTGAAATTCATTATTAATTTCGACCGTGACGCAAGTTTTTTAGAAGAAAATAAATTAGATACCAGAATTTTGAAACTTGAAATATTATTCTAAAATCAAATTAAATTTTGGAAAAATTGGAAGTTCGGAAAAACAAAATATAAATAAATAATTAAATAAAGTACTGATTGCCTACCTCTTTATTATCTTTTGCCAACTTTTAATGGAAGTGGATAATACTGATAATTTTTTTCCCCTGTAATTAGGACCTGAAGCACTTGAAGCAGGTAGCACTGATGGTAGGGCAAAGAAGATCTCTTCATTTCTTTTCCATCCAATTTTACCCCTAGCACTCTCTATTCAACAGACTTTGTTTTTGCAGCCCTCAGTTGTAAATATTCATTTTCGCAGATAGTTTGTCACATTTTTTTTAATCTTCTCTTACTATTCCAATAGAATAAATTTTAGGTGAGTTTGAAAATTTTATCCTACAAGGTGTATTATTGATATAATTCTTGTGTGACATTCAAATTATATTAGTTATTCATCAACCATACACTTGAGTGGTATCCATGACTATTTTCTTAGGAGCTCAAATTAGCTTTTATTCAAGTGCCATGGTGACGTCATTGGTTGAACCACTATGAAATTTGGGTCTCATTATAATTAATAATTTACTCATGTCTCGAATTAAGAGTCTCCTTTCATTTTAGTCGAACATCAATGAGTCAAATAACACGATAACTAATATGTCTCGATTACTGATTATTTGATAAGATTCTTAATAAACTTGAAAGTCAAATGCGGACTTTTAAGTTGGGACGGATGGAGTATTATTTTAATGTTTAGAGGTGAGGAATTTTTACAAGAATAAATTACGTTGGTGACGCATGACTTTGCATGCCCTCGAATCTTTTTTCTTTTGTTTTTGTGAAATTTGATTTCTTAGATTATGTTTTGTTTGTTGCAGTCTCTTTCGTACTTTTTTGTTAATTTTCACAAAATTAGTTTGCATTAGAAGTAAATTTGAGCAAAAATGTCTCTCCTCACTTAAATATTCAAACGCCATAACTTGTTCAACTCCCAATCCTACCCAAATTCTTTATTTGTAAATTAGTAGTATGTTTTATTTAAGTTTTTTAGTTTCAATAATGGGTTTGGATTTGAGTATGGTTTGTTTATGGGAGTATAATTACATTAGCTTTAACGGAAAAGTTTGAATGTTAATTAAAAAAAAATGATAGCCAAAAACATTACAATTTGAAAAGTTTAAGGGCCATGAATGTAATTTACTCCTTTGGCTAATAATCAAAGGTTAAATAGCAAATTACTCCTTTGGCTAATAATTTAAGGTTAAATAGCAAATTATGTGAAAAGAAAACTTTTTTTCTTCATATTGTGAGATTTTACCAAGTCGGAAATTAGGAACTATTGTATTTGCGAGTTTGGAAATTTAAGAAAAAACTAACTGATCTATTTTTTGATTTATTGTTATTGGCTTGGTACAAAAGTGAATTGTTTTCTACACTAGAAACAAAAATAATGGGTATATGGTTGTTTCAAGAATAATGGTTTTGTCTTTTAAATAGGAATTATTTTCTGATCAAATAAATTTGAATTTATACTAGGTATATCTTGATCTGTAATCCTCTTTTGTTACCCGGCTAATATGTCAAACACACGTTATCTTTTGTAATGGAGCCATGTGCTTTATAAATAATAGTCTATATGTATTAGTCCCATCAGTCCATTAACAAAAAAATCATAGAAAAGGGTATACATAATATTACTCAATAAATTGAGAAAAAATAAATCATGCCTTAAGAGTATCGGCTTTTTTCATGGAGAGAGATAATGCATCGCATAGGTGCATTTCTAGCACATCATTTGCTCGTTGTTATTTTTTTATGGCATAGAAATACTCGTTTGAAACGTGTAGTAGGTCTGTCCATGGGTCGGGTAGACCTCCCAACCCAAAATTTTTAAGGCTTGGGCCAAGGATAAAAACCCTAAGAATTGGGTTGGGCTAAAAAATAGGCCCAACTAAATATTGGATCGGGCTTCGATGTTTCCTATGTAGCGTGACCCAGCTCGAATAATACTACCATAGTATAATTTTTTTCTATTCCTTTGCATAATTTTCCTAAAAAAATATTTTCTATTCTTGCAATAGTTTATTCAAATTGTGTCATAATATTACTTTTTACTACAATGAAATATAACAAAAGTTTTTAATCTTTAGCCTTTGTAACCTATTTTTATTTTGTAGGTAGTGCTTGTGAACATAGTAAATTTTGTGAAAATTGTAATAAGTTTAGACTTTATGTTATTTAGCGGCTTTGTTTCTTGTATAAAAAATATATTTTTATCATTTTACTAAATAAAATAATAATACTTGAAAATTAAGAATGATTTGAAAAATGAGGATTGTTTGGGCCCGAGCCTATTTAATTTTTTGTGGGTCAAGCTTGGGACAAACAATATTGGCCCGATGTCAGGTTGGGCCGATCTTAAGCCTTTGTATGAAGTGTTATTATCAAGTATCAGCCCACCCCAAACCCGACCCATGGCCTCAAATTTCCTTTTTTTAAAAAAAGTTTTTAAGTATAGCTTTATTTAAAATAAAAAAAAAATTGGGGCAAAGTCTCATTTTTTAATTAAAAGTATATTTTAACCTAATATTGCAAATTAATATTGTTTTAAAGTAATATATATATATATATATATATATATATATATATATATATATATATATATATAGGGAGAGATTCATAAGTGGACCAAAAGAATGAACTTTTTAATGGACCTTAACAAAAAACACATAATAACACATTAATTTTAATTCCTATAGTGTAATTGATCCGCGCCAGCGGCACCAAATACGCGTGTCGACCGATCCCCCACCCCTCACCCCCACCCCCACCCACCGCACCCCACCCCCACCCCCATGGCAGCCCTGCTGTCATAAGGGCTGCCACAAGGGCTGCTATGGTGATGGGGGTGGGTGGGGGGGGTAGTGGGATGAAGGTGTGGTCTCGGGTGCCGCTGGCGCGGACCAATTACACTATAGGAATTAAAATTAATGTGTTATTATGTGTTTTTTGTTAAGGTCCATTAAAAAGTCCATTATTTTGGTCCACTTGTGAACCTCTCCCTATATATATATATATATATATATATATATATATATATATATTAGTAGTAGTAGTAGTAGTAGTAGTAGGATGAGCAGAAATAGTAGTATTTGCATGTGTGTGGGACTGGAATATAATCTAACTCTGAACAAGAAATAATTTGCTACCCAAGATGGTTTTATTTATTCATTATTATTAGTTTTTTTTTACTTTAATACAAAACTAATTTGCGATATTTGTAATTAATAATTAGACTTTACCAAAAATCACCAAACAACTTACAAGTGCAACTGACACATGGCATTTTAAATTCTTTTAATTAGAAAAACCCATATGTAAGTTACATTTAATGATTTTGGGAAAAGTCTAATTTTTAATTAAAAGTGCATTGAAATCTAATATCGCAAATTAGTAATGTCTTAAAGTAAAGAATATTATTAGTATTATTTGCATGTACGCGCGTTTGTGCGTAACAAAGAGAGAGAGAGAGAGAGAGAGAGAGAGAGAGAGAGAGGACCCATCTGGGTAACTAATCTAAGGGCTTTAACTCATTTAATATTAATACATAATTGGTCCAAACCTTTTATTTTGTTCAAAAAAGTTCCTCACCACGTAAAAGTACTCAAAATAAAGACACACACAAACTCATTTACCCACCTCCCTCCACCCCCTCCCCCCACACCACTGCCGAAGCTCCGATAACCACCAACGAATATCCGATGGGATTGCCAAATCTCCGGTGGGAGTCCCTGGAGCTCCGGTAGAGCTCTGGCGGTGGGGATGGAGTGAGGGAGGGAAGGGTTACCGCTAGCGCGGACATTTAAGAATAAGAGAATATTTGGTAAATGAGTGTTTGAAGAACTAAACGAGTTGAACTTAAAATAGATATTTTTTTCACAAAATATGTATTTATATTGTAGACTATATAGTAATTGACCCTTAATCTAAATGCTTAAGATCTTGGACAAATTTTTCTCTATAACAAAAAACAACCTGAAGAGAGATTAATTTATCCAAATCTACTTGAAGAGCAATGGTTGTTACAAGTTCAATCCCCAAATCTCTCTCAATCAACAATGTTACAACGGCCTCAAGTACAATAACACATAAATAATACCAAAAACACAAACTAATTATTGCTGCCAAGGTACAACACAAGAAAACTCATTAATAATGTGCCTGCCCTTGGCTTGACCTCATATAACACACCCTTTATGCAATTTTTGAATTGTAAAATTCCTTATTAAGGCAGGCTCTTGGTATTCTCATACAGCAGCTGGAACTTTACCATCTACTGACCTCAACACTTGTTCACCCATCTCTTTGCATCCTACCAATTTCTGGAAGGGAAAAAAAATAATACAAGAGGATATAGTTGTAATCAAATTTAGAATCCGGTTCGCCAAAAATCACTAGGGGCGGCAATTTTAGATGCAGCAGAATAACACGACACGATATGTTTAGTTCATGTTGGGTTTTTCTGTCGAGTCGTGTTCGTGTCAAAATTATTACTCATTTTACGTCTTGTTTTTATTCGTATTTTGTGCATTATCGTGTTTAAAAATTATTAATCGTGTCGCGTCTTAAATGGGTTGTAAAAAACATGATTTCTTGTCATGATTATAGTGTTGTGTCGCGTCAAGCTAAAACACGACCCAAAACACACAAATTGCTACCCTTGCAAATCACCAACCCATTATGGCACATATATCGTGATATATCAGGTTTGTGTCAAAAACTGCTCAACCTATACTTGATTCATTAAGAGTCGTGTATTTGTGTCATGTCATATCGTGTTCCCGTGTCATATTTTAGTCGTATATTCACTATATATATCGTGTGACTGGGTTTTTGTCATTCATTTGTGTTAACGTGCAGGAACAAATCAACACATTATGGTTATGACCTGAAATCCATCGAGGGTCTGCTCATTAAGTGATAATTTAGTATCAGTGTTGTTGCGACGTGCCTCATTTTGCTAGGTCTATGTATATAAGCAAAAGCACATAGTTATGAAATTAAGGGTGATTTTGACTTGCGTACCTAGTTAATGGTCAAAATTAGACCTTTGTACTACCATAGTTGTTTTTTTTTAGTTTGGTTCATCGCTAAATGTTACCTTCGCTGGCGAATATTTGACATTCAACAACATAATTTTTACCAAAGAGGCACCAAAGTCTAAAAAACAATTATCATAGTACCTAAGTCAAATTTCAGCCATTAGCAACGTACCTAAGTAAAAAGAGAACAAAAGGAAGAAAAAACCTTAAATAAATATAGGTATGAATGAATAAGTCAAATCTTCCAAGTATTGCACCTAAGATTACTCTCATACATAGAATAGGTGTAAAATGTTGCTCCTTCATTTCCCATCACTGAGCCAACACAAGAAAGAAAAGAACGTTTGGAAGATTTAGCCACAGTTGACGAGTTTTTCGAAGGGGAGAGAGTGATGTATTGGCAGATGGAACGCTCAAGGTTGACAGAGTCTTTAAGGATGAGAAAATATATTTTGTAATCTCTTTTATCATTTGATTATTTTTAAGATACATGATAGGTAGTTGCTATTATTTTGGGATTAGAGTTGGATTATAAATTATCTTTTTTAATTGTAGGATTAGGACTCTAGCTAGTATTAGCCTAAAAATAAAGGCCTTTAGCCTCTTCTTTGTTAGCAGTATTATGACTTTATGAATGAGGAAGAAAATTAAGAGATCATTATATTTTTACGAGTGTTTTGTGAGTTGCTTCCATCGCTTTGACATTAAAGTGGAATCCTTTGATGTGAGCGTTTTGAGTGTTTTGCGGAGCGTTGCACCACCATGACCGAAGTTCTCCCACCACCACCACAACATAATGTTGGGAATGACGACAAGAACTTCAACACCTTGGACAATGAGAAGACCAAGCCTGAGTATGATGTAGAATAGAGTTTTATTGCTTTGTTCTGTTAATTGTTTAGTCCTCTTTAGTAGATATTAGAATAAGTGAAGGGAATTTTAGTTTTTTAATGCTTTCCTAGTTAGAGTAGGATTCCTAGTAGTATAAATAGGCAATGATGTAATAGAAATCTCATTATTCTTTTGCTTGTTAATACAATTTTGAAACTTTTGCTTGTATTTTTCTCTCTTCTTTGGAATCAATTGGTGGTGTTTGCATTGAATTCGAATCAGAGCGAGATTAGCACCTTGGGGGGGGGGGGGGGGGGGGGGGGGGGGGGGGGGAGAGACCCTCCCATTGCATTTTACCATTAATGGCTCCCAAGAAGAGAAACCAGAACATCAAGTTTGAGGATGGTTTACCAACCCTAGACCAAAACCCTCCAAACATGTCAGACAAAAGCCTAGGGCTGCCCCACCCAAAATTAATGAAAAGTCGGCCCCTAAGGCTTGGTCAGAAAGAAGAAGAAAGAGGAGAGGTAAGAAGAAAACAGAAACTGTAAGAGCCCAACCTACGCAACCACATGATGGTATCACTCCGGCAGCCCTCCATGAATTCCGACGAACTGCTATGAAAGCCAAAAAGCTTGGCAGGCTGAATCCAGGGTATCAAAACCTTAGATTGCTTTTTGACACAGGAGACAAACCACGCCATCGAATGCGAACAAAGGAAGAGGAGAGACTCTTGATTCACGGAGTTAAATTCATCAATGTTGCCATCGGTGAAAAAGCAAATGACAGGGCTGTGCAAGATCGAGATAGACAAGAGAAAGACGAAGGAGCGAGATGTAGGCTATGGCTCGTTTGATGTGGCTTCGGTGTTTCTCACTCTGTTATTGTTTAATGCAACTTTAAACAATTTGTTGGGCTGTTGGAATGAAGCTTTGAAAGTATAGCTAAAATCTGGTTTCCAGTAAAATTTTGGAGATAAAAAATTTTGGGCCCTCCCAAATTTTTGACAAAATTAATTTTGGGATCCCAATTTTTTTTCTCCTCGGCCGCATATTTGAAAAGTTTGCATGCATCTCCAACTTTCAAAGTTCGAGGATGAACTTTTTCGAATGCGGGAAGAATGATTTGGAATAGAGTTTTATTGTTTTGTTTATTAATTATTAGTATTACATGAAATAAAAGGAGGTTTCTTTAGTAGATATTAAGTGAAGGGAATTTAGACTTTCAATACTATCCTAGTTAGAGTAGGATTCTTAATAGTATAAATAGACGAGGATGTAATGAGAAAGGCACTTTTTCTTTGTTTGATAATACAATTTTCAAATTTGTGTTTGTTTCCTCTCTTCTTTAGACCCAGTTGGTGGTGTTTGCATCACGGTATCTCCACCCGCTCGACACAGGTGTGACAGATGCTGACGAGAAACCGATGACCGGTGGACAAGAATTTGAAGGAAGCAAAATATGAGGAATTGAAGGGGTGTTGTTAAAAGCACCCCAAAATTTTCTTCCTAACACCACAGTAATATTTTTAAAACATAATGCACAATGAATTTTATACACGGTGGTGTTAGAGAGAATTTCATCGTGCCTTAATCACCATTCGAACTGAAGGTAGGTCGTCGTGATATTTGGTTGCGTAAATTAGACGGATCGTGAGTTGAATGAGACTTTTTTTGGGGGGGGGGAGGGGGGGGGGGAGGGGAGGTTCTATAGCAATTGAGTGGGCAAGTTCTCCGTGAACCCAATCCGACAAGTAATTTGAATCAATTATTTGGAAATAACGTGAATTTTGATTTGAAAGGGAATATAGGCCCATTGGAATACTTAAATGATGATTCCCTTTGTGGGGGGGGGGGGGGGGGGGGGAATTGACCTTGCCTCAAATTTTCAGATTGTGCATGATTTTTGTGGGGCAAAACATTCGAAGGAAAATTATTTTGGACCAAAATTGTTGCAGAAGAAATATTTAAAATATCTATTTATATGACGTGGAAGACACCAATTAACTCCGAAAAGCCTCATGGACAAATTTTTCGAATTGGGGAGAAGGCAACCTTAGGGCTGAACGAGTCATCAAGTTGGATAAGAAGAGATATTGTGTATTCTTCTTTTACTTTTTTGTTTTTGCTAATATTTAGGATAAATCAAGGTAGTTGCTATTATTTAGTAAAAATATAGGGATTTTGATTTAGGATATAAATTATCTTTAATTTTGTAAATATCATTTACTTCCTAGTATAAGTATGGTAGGATTAGAACTCTGAGTCTATAAATAAAGGCGGCCTTTTCCCTCCTCTTTGTAAGCAATTACCAATATTATTAATGGCCATGAAGATCGAGAGAAATTATTATATAATGATGTGTTGTATGAGTTGCTTTCGCTCAACCGAACCGATATGGTTGCCGGTTGGGTTGATGAGGCTTCAATACCCACCGGCGTGAAATCATTATCCATACCTATATCTCAACAAAACAAACCTGACTCGCCATCGCTTGTCAGTTTTCTTACCGAAACAGTCAAAATCTTGGCAACTCCCGAGCCGATTCGCCAAATCGATCCACGAGTTATACAATTATTTTTCAATTTTTTTATCTTCTAAAAAATATATTGTTTGATCCCGCCCAAAATCGATACCGATATCGAGTCAAAACCATGGAAGACTTCAGGACGAAGGGGACAAAAGGAAAAGTAATTAAATAATAATGGAGAGTCGAGAAATATTTACATACATTTGTGTCCGAGTATAATTCTGGAAGGGGAAAAAAACAATTCAAGAGGATAAATTTGTGAGCAAATTTAGAATTAGATTCACCAAAAATACTAGGGGCGGCAATTTTAGATACGGCACAATTACACGAGACGATATGTTTAGTTCCTGTTTGGTTTTTCTTACATGTTATCGAGTCGTGTTCGTGTCAAAATTATGACTTGTGTTAAGTCATGTTTTTATTCAGATTTTGTGTATTATCGTGTTTAATTGGGTTTAAAAATTATTAATCGTGACGTGTCTTAAATTAGTCATTTTCGTGTTAGTAAAAAAACACAATTTCTTGTCATGCTTACAGTGTTGTATTGCGTTAGGCCAAAACACGACCCAAAAACATAAATTGCCACCCCTACAAATCATCAACCCATTATGGCACACATATATATAGAGCTTGAAATAGGTCGTGATATATCAAGTTTGGGTCAAAAACTGCTCAACCTATATTTGATTCATTAAGAGTCATGTATAGTTTGTCATGTCATATCTTGTGCCCGAGTCATTTTAGTATGTGTAATCGCTATATATATCGTGTTTTGTGTCATGTATGACCGAATTTTTGTCATTAATTTTTGTCATTCGTACTTTGGTGCAATGGCAAGTGCCCTCGCCCAAGCTACGTATGGTCTCGGGTTCGAGACATGGGAGCAACCTCTCCATATATGGGGGTAAAGCCAACCGACATCCTCATCTCCCAGATTCTGCAATTAGGCGGGAACCTTGTGCACTGGGTACTACCTTTATTTGTGTTAGCGTGTATGACGGATCAACCCAATGACCTTAAACCCATTAAGCGTCTATACTCATAATTAATAATTTAGTGCCGTTTTATCATAAGGTGCCTCTATTCACAAGGTTTATATAGCAAAAGCACATTCTACAATATGAAATAAATTCATTTAAACCAATAATTCCTATAATTATGAAATAAATCCAATCAAACCAAAATTAGACTTTGGCACTACCATGGTTATTTTTTAGACTAAGGCTCGTCGCTAAAAGTTACTTTCGGTGGCAAAAATTTTACATTCAACAACGAAAAGATTACCAAAAAGGTGTTAAATTCTATTTTTTAGACCATGGTTGGAATTTGATGTCTGGGGAGATGTAGCATGGTATCACCACCCGCTCGACACAGGTGTAACAGCTGCTGACGAGAAACTGATGACCGGTGGACGAGAATCTGAAGGTAGTAGATTTGGAAATTGAAGGGGAGTTGTTAAAAGCTCCCAAAAAATTTCTTCCTAACACCACAATACTAATTTTTAAACATAATGTACAAAGATTTTTATGCACCGTGTGAGAGAATTTTGGGGTACCTTTATCACCACCCGAATGGAAGAGTTTCAATGTGAGAAAAAATTTGGAGAGGATTTATGTGGGTAACAATAATATGTGTTTCTCCCTTCAACAACCTATAGCTCTTCACAAGCTTAAGAAAGTTGTTGATTTCATTAAGGGTCTATTTGGTTGCGTAAAATTGGACGGATCGTGGGCTGAATGAGGCTAGTTTTGGGGGTTTAGAGCAATTTGGAAATAAAGCGGGTTTGAATATGAAAGGGAATATAGGCCCATTGGAATACTTAAACGCTGATTCCGCTGGGTTAAAAAAATGGAGCATATAACAAACAGTCCCTCGAACATTTTTTAATACACGTTTAGTCCGAGCCTTTTTATTTTGTTCCAAAAAGTCATTCACCACACAAAAACACTCAAAAAAATGAGCTCCGATGTGGGTTGCTGGAGCTCCGGTAGTAGGGGGAGCAGCTAGCGCGGACCTTTAAAAATATGAGAATATTAGTTAAATGGGTATTTGAGTGACTTTTTGGAACAAAATAAAAAGACTTTGACTAAATGTGTATTAAAAAATGTTTGAGTGAGTTTTTGTGATGTGATCCAAGGAATATTTTGGTCATATCATCTTTTATCTTTGGCTCCATATATTAGTTAATCATATTTTTTTCTTATGTTGCATTTTATTTTAATTCATTTCATATTGTATTGGTCTATTTAGAGGATGGGCATTAGGTGAACACTTGAGTATTAGGGTTATTGTATTGATGGGAATAAGTCCCACATTGGTTAGTTACTCCTTTAGTGCTCACCTCCCTATCCTATAAATAGACCACTCATCTTCCTCATTTGGGGACTTGAACCTTTGAGTAAAAGCTTAGTTATATTTCCCTCTCTAAATTGGTGTGGTTCCTTTAGAGTTGCCATTAGACGTGTGATTACGTCAATTGATATCAGAGCGAGGTGTCGTCCTCCATTGTGTGGTGTCACCACAATTTTTTTTCATTTTGGTTTGTGAGGTGTCGCAACAAATTTTTTTTCATTTAAATCGTTTTCCACATTTTAATGCTTCCCAAAAAGGCAACACTTGATGAGAGATTTATCCAAATGAAAGATCTTATGAGAGAAGAAATGGCCTCTCTCATGAGGCAACACATGGCCACCCTCACCCAACACATGTCATCTCTTTTTCAAAACCCTAACTCTACCCTAACCCCATACCCAAACACCCACCAAGACCCATCTTCATCTCCCCCCCATCTAAACCTTAACCCTAACTCCACCACTCACTACACCACCGCCATAACTACCCACCCACCCACTAATATTTCACCACCAACCTTACACCACCCTTCTGCCACCGCCAGCCCCCTGCCGCCTCCTGTCGCCGTCACTTTTTCGATCTCCGAAAATTTTCCAAACTCCTCCAAATTCCCCCAAACTTCTCCCACGCCCTCTTCTCATCCCGATCTACAACTTCCCTTAAAGACCCCACCCCAAAATACCCCTAAAACAGCCTCTCCCACCCATTTTTCCCTCGGCTCCGGCGAAGTCGGCACCCTTCCCTCACCCCCTTTCCAATGGTCCAATCAACGATCCGACTTCGGATCCATACTACCCACCCTGGGTGACTCAACCCCTCTATTTTCATCCCATTTGACCAACTCCGGCCACCGGACCGCCCGAACTCCGGCCAACCGGGGTGGGGCACCTTCCAAGCCTCCCAAACCCCTTTTTTTTCCTGCTTTTTAATCCGAATAACTCCTGAATTACCCCACCCACCTAATTCTAGGGTTTTACCCCTTCCCCACCCACTTACCACCTCTCTCTCACCTCCTCGCCCTATTTTTACCTCTCCTCCAACCATTAGTACTTCCCAAACTTCAAAATTTCACTCTCCACCCTATCCTAACCCATTTTTAACCCTCACCCCTCTAAAATCCCACCTCTATACCCACAACCCCACCCAACTTCATCCCCCACCCTCCATGTATGCCCCCGCCCCCACCCCCTACCATGACCCATTTTTGGAGTTTCACCTATGATGATGGTTTTATGGTGGAAGGCTCTCATTGGATGTTCTTGGCTTCAATGCTCCGACACTTTTCAAGCCGGTATTCGGGTCAAGTTAGAGGACGACTTCCATGGCATGCGGCGAAGCCCATGGAGGATGGGTTCCTTTTGGTGGCGTTCCCCCACGCTCGAGGACGAGCTTTTTGGAAGACGGGGAGAATGATGTGATCCAAGGGATATCTTGGTCATATCCTCTTTTATTTTTGGCTCTATATATTAGTTAATCATATTTTCTTCTTATGTTGCATTTTATTTTATTTCATTTTATATTGTATTGGTCTATTTAGAGGATGGGCATTAGGTGAACACTTGAGTATTAGGCTTATTGTATAGATGGCAATAAGTCCCACATTGGTTAGTTACTCCTTTAGTGCTCACCTCCCTATCCTATAAATAGACCACTCATCTTCCTCATTTGGAGACTTAAACTTTTGAGTAAAAGCTTAGTTATATTTCTCTCTCTAAATTAGTGTGGTGTCTTTAGAATTGCCATTACACGTGTGGTTACGTCATTTTGGCAATTGATCCTAAAAAAAATTGACCTTGTCTCGAATTTTCAGATCGCGCATAATTTATGTGAGGCAAAGCATTCGAAGGAAAATTATTCTGCACCAACATTGATGCAGAGGAAATATTTAAATATTTCATTGTATGAAGCGGGAGACACCAATTAACTTCGAAAGCTTGTGGATGAGTTTTTCAAAGGGGGAGAGTGATGTGTTTGGGGAAGGCGACCTTACGGCTAGACAAGTCATCAAGTAGGATGGGAAGAGATATTGTGTATTCTTCTTTTAAATTTTTTTTTAGGAAAAAGTACTCTTAGGTCCTTCACAAACAAATTTTAAACACTAACGGAATTTTGACAAATTTTAAACACTTAGGTCCACTAATTCTCTTCTTGCAGAAGTCCACACTAGTGGCATAACAAGTGGACCTAATAGAAAATTGTCCTTGTATGTTTAAAAACTGTTACCAAGGGACCTAATTGTAAATTGCCCTTTTTTTATTTGCTAATATTTAGGATAAATCAAGGTAGGTGCTATTATTTAGTAAATATATAGGGATTAGATTTAGGATATAAATTATCTTTTATTTCCTAGTATAATTATGGTAGGATTGGAACTAGTATTAGTCTATAAATAAAATCGGCCTTTTTACCTCCTCTTTGTAAGGAATTACCAATATTATAAATGGCAATGAAGATTGACAGAAATTATTATATAATGATGTGTCGTATGAGTTGCTTTCACTCAATCAAACCGACACGGTTGCCAGTTGGGTTGATGAGGCTTCAATACCCAACGATGTGAAACCATTATCCATACCTATATCTCAACAAAACAAACTTGACTCGCCATCGCATGTTGGTTTTCTTACCGAAACATCAATCGATCCACGAGTTATACTATTTTTTTTTTTAAAATTTATCCTCTGAAAAATATATTGTTTCATCTCGCCCAAAACCAATACCGATATCGAGTCAAGAGAGGTAATTAAATAATAATCAAGGAGACTCGAGAAATAATTGCATACATTTCCATCCGAGTAGATGTCGCCAGTACGGAAACCTCTATTCAAAGTATCCAGCACTGCAGTCTCAATTCTTTGGGCAGCCTTTTCTTCTCCTAAGCCATACCTCAAAAGCATGGCAGCACTGAGTACGGTTGCCAAAGGGTTTGCTTTATCCTGCATATTAAACCCGATATATTTTTTCAAATATAAATGTTTCCCCATTTAAAAAAATAAATAAACAAGATCGATTTTGAATCCAACCTGTCCAGCAATATCAGGGGCAGAACCGTGAATGGGTTCATATAGTCCAGGTCCCTATTTGAAAAAATCGCCACAGAGAAAGATATATCAGAGAATTGTCGGGGGGGCCCTTGTACAAGGGGTGGTTAAGTGAGTAGTGTTTAGGTCCAGGTCCTCATGGTAATGAGATAATATGGCTATCTTTAATAATTATATTTATTATATTACTCTCGTATTGTAATATAAACCCATTACATTGTTATATTTGACAAAAATGTGTGATGATATAACTATATTTAATAGTATTTTATAATAGGTTTAATTACATTTTGACAACCTCAACTTTACATCCATTTTCACTTAACTACTTGTAGTTCCATTTTTTAGACTTCACCGCCTCAACTTTTGAAAACACATCATTTTACTCTCTAACCGTAACGGCGTTCAGTGGCAGATCCAAAAATGTGAGTAGGGGTGGCCACACAATCAAGGTTCGAAAAGGCGCGAGGCGTGGTCGAGACGTAGAGATCAAGCCTCAAGCCTTAGGAGCTTAGGCGAAGCCTAGGCGTAAAAAGGCGATTTTCCTTTTTTTAGTATTTTAATTATTCTAAGGATAATAATATAATAAAATGTATGTTTGGTAGCCATCTTTCTCATATTCATGCGCCATAATCAATATATAAAATGAATTTTGATTGTTTTGGACAAGATATTGGTCCGATTTGTAAAAAGAAGTCTTTAAATGGCGATATCATTTCACTAAGGCATCTTTGTTTTAAAACAAAGTGCGCATTAAGACTTTTACCAAGAATAAGGCGTAATAAGGCATAGGCGATGCGTTTCTCTCTAGCCTCAAGCCTAGGCGCGCCTTTTAGAACTCAGCACACAATATATATCTATTTTTGTAGGGGCCAAAACTATAAAAATATAATTTTTTTCATAAAATTTAAAAATTATAGGGTTAAAATTTGGAATTCTTAGAAGTTTGGGGGGGCCAAGGCCCACCCTTGCCCCCACGCCCCCCTATCCACTTCTGACAGTGTTAAGTTTTCGGACGAAAATTGTCATTTGCACAAGTGGTTGGACAAATATACCCTCATGTGCAGTGCACATGATCAATTTTACGTTAAATAGAACATCGTTAGTGTATAGGGGTAAAGTGACGTGTTTTTATATGTTGATGGGGTAAGTCTAGAAATATAATTACGAGTGGAAAAGTAAAAATGGGAGCAAAGTTGGAGGGGTCGAAGTGTAATTAACCCTTTGTAATATAATAGTCTCGCATTGTTATATTGGGTTAAATGAGAGACCATGGCCTAAACCCAAGAAAGTGTTGAACCGCAGTCTGACACTTCTCGGGACTAATAACTAATGGCCCCAAAAATATTATTGGGTCTATCATAAACCCCTTTTAGAACAAAAAGTAAACAACGCAAAGAACATTTAAAAAGACAGCCAAGTGTAACTTTATGGAAAACAAAATGATTTGCAATACCGAGTCACCAAGACTAGCTGATGGAAGCATCCCAATACTTCCTGTAATCATCGAAGCCTCATCTGATATAATATCGCCAAATATATTGTTCGTTACAATCGTATCAAACTGCAAAATTTGTAGATTGAGATTTTAAATCTTCTAATATTATCACCATACATTGGATATAAGCCCGAAATAGAATAAAAAAGAAGATTAAAGCGGAACTTTTGTGAAGACAAAGGAAAACCTGTTTGGGATTACGAACAAGCTGCATTGCTGCATTGTCAACATACATGTGCGAGAGTTCAACATCAGGATACTCGGAAGCTATAGCGATAACTCTCTTCCTCCAAAGCATTGATACCTGGCCACAAAACACACAACAACAACGAGTTAATCCATATGTAATGTTTCTTTGCATATTTAACTACATGATGACTATCAATGTAATGTTATATGCTGCAAGTACACAACAAACTTCAAATTAACAACCTACTAAGCATGGATACGGATAAGTATTCAATACGTGGGCACGGTGAAACAGAAAAATTAAACAAACTAAGATACAATACAGTTTGGATACAGTAATATTATAGTAATTATAATAACATACTATTATTTGTATACAAAAATTACTAATTTTACAACTCCATGAAAAACATGACTAGGAAAAATAATTCATATCAACATAAATGTTCGAACGTTGTTTGAGTACATGCATAGTAGTAGCAAATTGTGTTACTTTATGACTTCGTTCAACAAAAACAAATGATTAATTTATGTTCTATTTATATGGAAATAAAAAGGTTCTATATACAACAAGCTTTTTAAAATCCCAAAATGGTCTAATTCAAAATTTGTAGAAGTTACCCCACCGTATCGCCAAGTATCTCGCCAACACCCCCTCAAGTATGCCACCGGCTTTGCATTGAATCTCCTCAAATAAGCATCAACACATTTCGAATCTATACTCACATAATCATGGTTCAGTTGTGTTGGATCTTCAATATAAAAGAAACCTAAAGTATTCTGAAATTGAGGAATTTGCATTCAGAAGTGAGGGGTGCAAAGGTGTGGAGCTTGGTTGGGCTTTGCTTGTAAATCATTTTTGTTCTTTAGCTTCCTTCAATCAGATTCATCTCTTGTTTCATTTACAATTTACACCATTTATAATTATAGACTAATCCACCTTGGTTAGTTCAGCGGTAAGGGGCGAATAGAAAAAAGGTCATACGTCTCAAATTCGAAACTCCCCAAAGGATACCAGACTTTAAGCAAGGCGTGTGTTAGGGTGACTATGGCGCAGTGTCCCCTGGGTTCAGCTCGCATGGGAGAGTCCAAAGGGCTCGTTCGTATGGAGGTTTAGGGTTATCAAAAAAAAAAAAATTATGGACTACCTTTCTTGGATAGTGGCTCGTGGGAGGGTTAATACTTTTGGTTTGATGAAAAAACAAAGGCCGAATTGTTACATTTCTCTTAATTGGTATGTGATGCATGTCCATTCTAGTGAAAACTTCGATCTAGGCCTATAAACGGGTTGGGTCCTGATTGGATATGAGGTTCTCTAGATCGTTTATTAACCAGATAATCAAATTTGGATTCGGTACTGATTCTGACAGATTTATAATGTCGGATCCGGACCCAGGTCGGGACAGATATATTTGTTTAATTATATTTGGTTAAAGAGGAGTTTCCCTTGTCAATATCCCATTTTGTTGATTTTTTTGAGGAGTTTGGACGGAGAGAGTAAATTTTGTTATTGGGGGTGCTCCCCATCATTTGTTCTTTCGGCTTCTTTTTTTTCTTATATACAACCTGCATACGGGTTTCTACCCTAAAGGCAGGTTTTGTTAATGAATTTCTCATTACTTCTATAAAAAATCAGATAAAATTATATTTCAATGTACTCCCTCTGTCCCAAATTAAGAGTTCATGTCTTTATTTTGTATAGATTAAGGATACACTCAATCAACGGTCAAGATTAACTCTTGTTCACCATCGTGGAACTTTGTTCGTTGATTATGTCCAAAAAAAGAAAGTGGACACTTAATTTGATACAAACCAAAAAGGAATAATTGACCCTTAATTTGGGACAGAGGGAGATAATATAGTTATCTTTTACAAATACAAACATATACATTAGATTTATGAATACATAGAAACATTTATTTATATTTATTTATAGTACACTGATAAAAATATGAAAATTCATAGTATATATTATACTTAATTGGATAGCATCCTTTAACGGATCAAATTCGTCTAGAACCATCTCTGATTTATGTAGTAATCAGATAATCAGGTAAACTGTAATTGGATTTTAAAATATAACATAAATCAGATCCGGGGGGCCGGATCTATTTTGGGCAGGTTGGGATCGTTTGGATCAATAGACAGAGATGGTGAGTCCTGTGAGGCCTTTTATTTTGTTTCACTGGACCACCTCAGCTTTTTACTTTTGCTTATTACTAGTCAAATTCCTTTGATTTCCAATAAAAGAAAATGTATGTTGGTCCGTTATACATATCATTTTACATGGATAAAACTCGAGAGAATTCGATATTATAGGAGTGCTTCTAAGTAAGCAATGGACCTCTTATTATTGGAAATGGTTGTTCACAAAAACAAAATGAGAAAAAAAAAACATTTGGAAATGCATCATGATGGTAACCTTTATATGCGACAGAAAAACAAGAATTTTTATGACAAAAAGATAGAGAAGAAAATTCTTTGGGAGAGACGTAAATGTTTAAAAAATCATTTCAGCGGGGGTGAAAATGAGTCGAGTATAGCCGAGCTTAATGTTGCTCAAACTTGGTTTGCAAATGTAAACGACCCTAAAAATATGTTCAAGCTTGGTTCATTATCTTACTATCTGAGCTCGAACGTGCTTCAAAGAAAATGTATACGAGCCAAGCTCGAGTACCTTAGTTATTTTACACTAGTTAGTATGGATATTGGTGATCGAGCCGAATCCGAGTCGAGCTCAATAAAATTTTGTTCAAGCTTGGCTTGTTTATTTTTGTTTATTTTATGAGCATGTCTCGAACGAGATTTTTCCGAACAAACATGAGCCGAACTCGAGTACCTGAATTCATTTTTCAGCACTACATTTGAGGCTTACACCTCGGGACGAGGCGAGGAAATTTCCCGTTGAGGAAGGGCCAACAGCGCAGGAAAATAAATTATTTCTTCTTCTCATCTGTTCATTTTCCTTCCATAGTTGTTGAGCTCTGAATTTTTCTTTCTTGGGAGTCTTGTCTTCTTTTGGGCCAGCAACATGCGGACGCAGAGTCAATTTGTGAGATATTTCTAAAAATTGAACAAAAATTATTTGAGGTGAAGAGAAACAGGACTGAAGTAGTTTGTTTGGTATATTCATTTCCATTATTATTTTAAGCGATTTTGTTGTATTGTTGTTGTTTTTTGTTTTCTTTAGACACATATATATTCTAATGATATACATAATAATTTTTTAACAAAATTATATATAGTTTTTTTTACTTAAATACATTACTAATTTGCTATGAAACACGGATACTTCATTATGGTCCCCATAGATACGTATTCGATACCTTCCCAACCTATAAGTATCCGAGGCTTATCAAAGGCGTATCCAAAAAATACAATATAAATCAAACGTATCCTATATGTACCCACGGCTCGCCTCTGGCTCACACATTTCTAAACATTGGCGACATTGAGGGTTTTTTTGTCTTCTAGCTTCGGAAAGATTCTGTCTTTCTAGAGTTCTATGATATCAACGAAATTTTTTGTTTCTGATATAAAAATAAAGGAAAATAAAAGGAGACGCAAGGAAATAGAAAAACGAAAAGGAAAATGAAGAAAAATAAAGGACGCTTTTACAGTCGAGAAAGTACCTCCAAGACATTTGCTTTATCAACGGAGCAGAGTTTTCCACGACGTTTCCTTGCAGTCTCAAATGCAATGCGAGCAATGCGATCAATCTGGCAATAAATGTTTCATATCAAACAAAAGAAAGTCTATATAAAAAGTATAGAATGCCGAAAATAATCAAGAGACAACAGCGAAGTTTTTTCAAGTAAATGAACATTCAGAGAAAGTGTAGCGACAATTAGATAATTGTTCATGGGGAAAATGAAGTGATTTTTTCTTGGGACAATATATGTTTAGTCCCTAGGAGACAAGTATATTTTGCATTTAGCCCATCTTACTTTTTTTTTGTTCCAAAAAGTTCCACGTCTATTTTTGCAATAATTTTTATGAGTTATTTGGGGTTTGACCTCCATTAGTATTTTGATATTGACTTTAGCTCCCAACATTTGCACTTATTGGGGTTTGACCCCCAAAATGACTTTTAGCGTCCGAAAAAGTGTGGCAAAAATTATTTGGTAAAATTTTCGCGACACTTTTTTCCTCGCTAAAAGTCATTTAGGGGGGCCAAACCCCAAGAAATGAAAATTACGGGGGTTAAACTCAATTAAAAATAATTAATGGGGACAAACCCCAAATAACCCTTTTTTAATTGGGGAAAGAGTTTAGGATTTAGAGTTTAAGTTTTAGAGAAGAGAGGGTGTCTGAGTGTTTTATATGGTGAGAGACTTTTTGCAACATAAAAAAAGGCATGGGCTAAACGTATCCATCACAAAAACATATATATATATATATATATATATATATATATATATATATATATATATATATATATATATATATATATATCGGGGGGACTTTATGTCAAATGACTATTTTCCTTTGCAAAATTGCAAAAAATAAGAAGGTTTTTTTTTAATTTAATACATTACTAATCCTCGATTTTAGACTTTGATACACATTGATCAGTTTATTAGACTTTAGTACATTTTCCGTCGCTATATGTCACCAAACATCACTTTTAGTCGAGAAATTTTCACATTTAGCGACGAAAAATGTACTTTAAGTCTGATAAACTGATAAAGTTGTATTAAAGTCTAAAATTGAAGATTAGTAATGCATTAAAATCAAAATAACCCAAATAAGAATCCACCAAACTGAGGCCTGCCAACCAGGTTTGGCTCAGTTCAAATTAAAATCGTCCTTCCCAAGCCCGAGCTTGGCCCAAAAATGCATTCACTCTAATATTAGAGAACTCTTGTATAATATTATATGGGTTATTTGGGTTTTGACCCCCATTATTTTTGTCCATTGGGGATTAACCCCCATTTTTCACTTCTACCGACAATTTTTGGAAAAAATGTGTCCCTATAAGTATCAAAAGAATTCAAAAAGCATCGCTAAAAGTGAAAAATCCTACAATAGTTTTTAATCGGGTCCCCAAACGGGAAAAAGTAAAGGGGGCCAAAACCCAAGTAACCCATATTACTTTCAGCTAGTCAGAGGTATAAAAAGCACAATAAAATACTATAATATTGTTATACTGGGAAGACAGAAAAATATTTTCTTCAGAATCTTCTTTCACAACCAAAATATGGGGGGCGGGATTTATTAGTCATAAATTCTCAGAGAATTACCTCATATGCAGCATACACCTCGGTGTTAAAACCAATCTCCTCACCATTTTCACTGCGAAAACCCCTTGGTTCCCCAAAATAAATACCTATTACCAGAAAAATGAATGAATAATTACAAGGGAAACAAACTTACTACAAAAAAAAGATAGATATCGATGAAAGAGATTTAAAATTCGTCTTTTGAAACTCCCGAATTGGAAAAAAAAGGGTTGGGGTATTTAACAAAAAAAACAAAATATAATTTTATTTAATTGTTAGTATATATTTTCAAAACATTGAATGAAAATATGTCATTTTTGAAAATATCTAACATATTTTTTAAAATATGTTGGACAAAACATTAAATGAAACAGTTTGTTAGGGACTAAATTTTAATTAACTAAAACAAAAATACTGCTGGACCATTTTTCCCATGTGGACAACCATTTTGTTTTGAAGTTTAAATCTTCTCATATATGCCCGCCAAAAACAGGTTGAAAGTTGTCTTCTTTTACAATCAATATAACCAAGCAAACAATATATTATAAATAAAAAACAAAACCCATATGGATATTTGTTTTAATGAATCAAAAAAGGGGAGGAAAAAAAGAAAATTGGTAAAGAAACAAAGCTTGCAAGTCAGTCTCTAGAAAGCGGCGTTCTAATGCCTTTTTTGTGTTATGAGTTAGAAAATTGCTTCCATTGTCATATGAAAAAGTTACGAAATACAGAAAATTCAGTGTGAATCAACTTAGCGGAGATCAGTGTACACTAACCACCCGTAAGTTCCCTTACAACCATTAGGTCAACGCCTTCAGCAATCTCTTTTTTCAACGTTGACGCATCGACTAACTGGTATTGGTGAAACGTGAAAAGTGAGCAATCATAAGTATTAAAAAAATGGCAGTACAAAAAAAAAAATATATATATATATATATATATACACACAAGGGTCAAAGGAAAGGGAAAACTCTATACAAAAACTATTGAGTTTTTTTTAGGGTCAACTACTATGTAGTCCCCAACATAAATACATATACTGTAAAAAAGACATGTTTTTAGTTTAACCCATTTAGTCCCTCAAACACCCATTTAACCCAATATTCTCTTATTTTTTAAAAGTCCGCGCTAGTGACACTTCCTCCCCCCCACCCCCTACTGCCGGAGCTCCGGCAGCCCTCACTGGAATTCCGGCGACCCCCACCAGAGCTCCGGAGACTACCCAATTTCTCTTATTTTTAAAGGTCCGCACTAACGGCACCCCCTCCCTACCCCCACCCCCACTACCGGAGTTTCGGCCGCTCTCTCCGGAGCTTCGGCGACCCCCACCGAAACTCCGACAGTCTCGCCAGATCTCCGATGGTGGTCGCCGGAGCTCCGGCAGTGGGGTGCAAGGAAGGGAGGAAGGTGCGTAAATGAATTTTTTTTGTGTCTTTGTTTTGAGTGTTTTTATGTGGTGAAGGACTTTTGGGAAAGATTTTGACTAATCATGTATTAATATTTGTTTAAGGCCTGAATGGGTCCCTTTTTTTAATATTTTTACAAAAATGCGGTAGTTTAGAAAATTATTTTCGACACTAAGACACTTCCTAAAACATTGTCGAAGGGAGACATTGTTGTAATGTTGTATTTGTAAGGATTGCTTATAAAGAAACATAGTCCCACATCAGTTAGAGAATCAGAATATCCTTCCACGATTATATATAAATTATCACTGCAACAAATCACATCTATTAGCAGGCCTGACTATTAAATATTGGGCTTACGAAAGCGTTTACATAGTTTAATGTTAATTTGTCACAGACCAATTTGACTAAATGAAGCGAGCTTTAGTAACGTCCATTAATTGATGGGTCTAATTGGGTTTACTCACGGGTTGATGTATCAACCACATACGATGCAAATGATTCATTATCCTAATGAATAATTATTGGTGGAAACTATACGACGATAACAGTTCGTGTTTCAATACGAGTTTTTCACCCAATAAAAAGTCACTCGTTTAGACACGCATCCGATAAGACCTGAACATGATAAACCCCAACACAAATAAGAATTGTATTGATGCCCTTTTTGTTCTTTTGGTAGTGATGGTGAAAACTCTGCCAAAACCGTAGCGTAACACATATTTGTCTTCTTCGTGATATTCATATTGACAAGTTAGAGAGAACTTTGAGTACCATATTGGTCTCTTAAAACAGATGTCTAGGACAACGATTTTTGCTTTTTTAAAAAAATTTGTCTAAAAACGCTCTCTTGGACAGCGATTTAAATGTGCCATACCCCATAGTTTTGTGTTTTGAACTACCCTGCTTTAGTAGAAACGTTTTTTTGTGCATCCTTTTAGAAAAAAGCCAAAAACTATTTTAATAAATATTGTCCACCAATTTTAACTTAGCGACCACTATCATGAATCCTACAATAGCTATATCAATGAGTATAATTATGATGGACATAGACTTCATTAAATACACACTAGGGTCAAAATTACTAAGCATGTGCCATAAATCCGTAATTACCAAAAGATGCATGTCAAGCAAGTAAAAACCCATCCTACTGTGAAACATATTCATATTTTATGCTTCTTTAATGACAATTGTGAAACAAAAGGTAAACGAAGCCACGGACTAAAAAACCAAAAAATAACATTCCAATACCCCAAAGAACTACATAGTTAATTCACAAAATTATACAAAATCGTTGAGACATCAAAGTCTTTGAAAAAATAGATGTAGATCCCCATGATACTAAAATAGAAAATCCACTTAACGAATAGCCCAAACAAATATTTTTATACAAGAAAACAAAGACAACGAAAAACCATCAAGAAGAGATAATGAAGACAAACTCAACAAATTCCTTATCATTGATATTTCCTTCTAGAAGATTAGTTCCAAAAATGATTATGAAATTGAATTACAAAATCCCAAAGAAGAAAAAGCATGGGGATTACGAAGAAAATGATGAAACCTATAAAATAACAAGCACAAAAGTAGACTCCCCAATCCACAAGTCATCCCAAACCCGAATTCAAACCCAACCCCCAACCCAACCCAACCCCACCCCCAATACCACCACCACCACCAAAAAAAAAAAAGCACCCAAATGATCCTTAATAATGATTCCGGAACTTGAGAGACAAATTCCAATGGCAAGAAAAAGTCCCTATATTCATAAATTAGAAACGCAACAATTGGAATAAATACCATACTTACTCCTACCAATTGAGAACAAAGGGGCATCGTGTTCAATGGCGAATTTCGATAACTATTTCATCAAAGATTTTGATTCTGATTAGACAAGTTGCCCACTCCCCAAACTCCCTTTTCCTAGATCTAGACACAACCTTCCAATTAGCATTCTTATCTATTTTTGTTATTCAACATAAATTGGACGAATGACTTCAAATGGGAAGGAAGTGAGGAAGGGAACATGATTATGTTCCCTTCCTCACTTCCTTCCCATTTGAAGTCATTCGTCCAATTTATGTTGAATTTCATCTTCCCTTCCTCACTTCCTTCCCATTTGAAGTCATTCGTCCAATTTATGTTGAATAACAAAAATAGATAAGAATGCTAATTAACTTTCAAAAGAGGTCTAACTGAACGAGCAGATTAGCCCATGATTTTGCTAGACTTCAAAATAGTACAAGAAAAGGCAGCATTCCTAAAAGTGCAGTTGATGGAACCCAAATAAAAGAAGTATCGTTGAGTGACTTGTAGGGCTTTGCACAGTTCAGTTGGTTGGGTTTTGGAAGAAAAGTTTAAGCCGAACAGACCATGTCTGTTTTGGGAGAAAGGGAACCGAAAGCTGAGCCGAGGAGATGAAGCAATCATGAAAAGGCAGATGAATCACAATCAAACATATATATTTCCACAGGTAAACAATGGTGAAGCAAAAATCATACAGCAAATAGAAATCAAACCGAACAGAGCCCTACATCAAACAAAAGATTAATTTAATTAGACATCAAAATCAAACAAATATTATAGAAACATATTACAGATTCTTGTTTATGTTATATAAAAAATATATATTTACATGCATAAGTTCTCGTTGCTTCGATTTCTCCATTATGAAATTCATTCTTTCTTAGTTACTTCAAACCCCATTCTATGGTCTTTGTGAATCTGAATCCTAGACGAGAGATAAAGAGGGAGGCACATAATTTTCTTCTATCTTCCTCATATGATAAGAGAGAGAGAGAGAGAGAGAGAGAGGGGGTGTCTAGAGAATCAGAAAATTTTCGAGTTGAAAACATGAGAGAAAATGTGAGCTTGGGGTTTTTTTTTAATATTATGTAAAGGGCGGTTGAGTTCAGTTATGTCTGGGTTTTTTTAGCTCGTAACGCAGGTCGAACCGATACTCGTCGGTTTTCTACTGCATGAACCGATAAACAAACTGGGCTATGAAAAACTGCCCGTTTTGAGTCGATTCAGACGGTTCGTTTCATCGGTTTTTTTACACACACAGTGACTTGTGTCCATCTCTTTCCATGGATACTCCTCTTTCCCCAAAAGTCCTCCGATTTCCTTCATTCCACACACACAATCAAAAAAAAAAGACAAAAAAGAAATTATACACCCCAAAGGCTCTCTATCCACTAAACCTCAAAACAGCTCCATAAAAACATATCCCCTGTTCTCCCTTGGAAACCCACAAGAAGAAAACCTTCATCTACCAAAACAAATAAAGGGGGGTACTACAAATCAACACGTGATTTATATTTTCTCTCGATTTATAACACTACACACCAATGCAGAGGTAAGCACGTGTTGAATCTGGCAAGTATTCACCTTGTTGACCACTGGTAATTATGATAAGATGTTTTTTAGAAGAGATTCCATCTGTTTGAATGAACTTATATGTATTAGCAATAGTAGTATTCTTAGCTATTTGCCGTATATTATCCGTTATGTACTTTTGTTATTTTTTTCTAAGTATTGAGCTATATGTTTTAGATATCTTTTAGTTCTATAATTAAGTCTTGCCATTAGTGAGAACGGTTTGTAAAAACCCTACTTAGAGTTTAGGGGAATCTCGCAATATAGTGCAAGACAAGACCCAAAAGATAAATTACATAAAATTTGGAAAATGAATTATAAGACGAAAACCTCCCACACAACCAACTCTTTCTATCTCTCAAACTATGCAATATCCAATTCCTTCCACCAAAACTCAATAAGGAGATGAATTCATCGATTTCCATTACATTGAGGTTTCTTTGGAAGAAATTAAAAACAAAATTATATGTCACACAACTCAAGATCCGATCAAAAATAAAATATGAACACAAGAGAGTCATTAATAGAAGTCAATGAAGAAATGAAAGTAGATTTAATGATAACTGATACAATCGACAGAATAAAATTTTGAATATCACTTCCCACCTCCACCTATACTCTCAAAAAGAAATAAAGACGGCAGAAGACCCCTCCACATCTCAAGATATACACTCCACTGATGCCCTTCCAGATGAAATAAAGGTACTATCTTTTGACACTTTCGACTTGCACACATTTTAATTCAACCCGTAAGAAAAGGTTGTATCCAGTGCACAAGGCTCCCGCTTAACTGTAGGGTTTGGGAGAGGCGGATGTCGGCTGGCCTTACCCCCATATATAGAGAGGTTGCTCCCATGTCTCGAACCCGAAACCAACCGTAACTTGATCGAGAGCACTTGCCATCGCACCAAGGTACGACCTCTGTTTTAATTCAACTTATAAATGCTTTAAACAATTGAGTGTCGAACCATTTTCCTACAAAAGCTATATTTGTCGATATTAGATACCAAATGCCAACCTCTCATCTTTTTCAATTTTGACATATTGTACACTCACAAGATATGCACTATATGAAGAAACTTGCCAATTTCAACTCCCACCCATATTCATTAAACTGATAAATGCTTTGAATAGTGTCAAACCATTTTCCTACAAAAGTTTCAATTTTCGATTTAAATTCTGAATCCTAAGCTCTCAACTCTTTTCAATTTTGACTTATTGAACCGTCGCAAGATATGCGCTACATGAAGGAACTATTGTTTGCCACTTTCAAATCCCAACCCATATTCAGTGTTGAACCATTTTCCTACAAAAGCTTTATTTTATAATATTTGAATTCCAAATCCCAACCCCCCATCAGTTTTAAATTTTGACTTGTGATATTAATAATATTCTACCCCCTCTTGGAAAAACATTCTTTTATTCATCGAGCAAGTTTCCTATCCCAAAAATTGTGATAATCAAATGTACCCCTAAAAGGCATACCCAAATAATTCATGGGCCAAACGCCTATTCGTACCCTAACTCGAACTTCCCGCCATCATACTGTGGACAAGTTCACCGGTAGTGTTTACTATCCATAACTCCCATTAAATTCCTAATGGAGCAACAGTAAGGTTGCCCCATTGTGACCTGAAGATCACAGGTACGAGTTGCGGAAACAGCCTCTCTGCATATGCAGAGGTAAGGTTGCGAATATCTAACCCCGCAGTAGCAGGAGCCTCGTGCACTAGGTTTGCCCTTTTACTTTCTCTATCTAAATTGCTCGCATTTGCGTGTATGGAAGTGAATTTCAATCATAGTGGCCGTTTTCCTTCCATGGTCGTTGAGCTTTGAATTTTCTTTTATGGGAACTTCGTCTTCTTTTACGTCAACAACAGGATAGTCTATGATTTATCTGTCAATTGAAAACAAATTTCCATTTTTTAAGCAGTTTGTTTTTTTCCTTTTAGGAACACACACGTACCTATATATTTTAAAGGCATACATAAATAATATGCGTTTATATAATGATTCTCTTACATAATGATATATGTAAGTGCACAAAACTTACGAGTGTAAATTATCTAATCACACAACCAAACAAAATAAAAGAATAGCCAGGCAAACGAAGAGAACACACAGATATACATGGTTCGGCAAAACAGCCTACGTCCACGAGAGGGGATAGATCTTTAATTAAGTATTTTCCGAGTACAATTTGGCATAGGTTTGAGACTCTGAAACTCATGTCCCCCACAAATGGGGCCGATACAATATTTAAAGAGGTGGACTCTGATGGCCCTTCAAAGATGGACTCTCCCCTTACCAATTATCGAGTAGTAGTGATTAGTATATTTGGTATTTATCCATGTTTCTTGAACAATTTTTTAGCGTAACTTTTGGTAACGTGTGCAGCTGGAGGGTGTGGGCTCCATGCCGGTAAATCCCCACATGAATCATTAATGTGAATTATGGATCCCACAATATATATATACCCACACCATTATTTGTTAGTGATGTTGATTTTAAACCTATTTGACAATAATGTATAACAATATATTACATTAATTTTGTGGTTATTAGTATTTTTTGTTGATATTCTTTTTTCAAGTTGAGGCTTACGCCTAACCTCGCATCCGCCTCATGCCTTTTTAAATATTGGATACAGTGGGGAATCGGTTTAGTATTTTGATAATGGAAAGCCTTTAAACTGTTAGCGGATTGTTTTGATGCTATACGTATCTTTTGAGTAAACATATACTTCACATATAAGAAAATGCTCACTGAGAACATATAATGTAAAATCTTTGTAGTATGTAGATACTACTTGAGACATAATTTTCTCTTCTAAATGAAATCCCTGATTTACCCATTTTTTCGCAAGTAATGAGTCATACGCCACACAGTCTAATACTAACACTAGCAAAAAGTTAAAATTGAGGCCATCATTTTAAAAATTTGGTGCGTGAACCCCACATCTTTGGTTCTTGCAATTCGGATCACATAATACGTAGGGGAATATGTAGATCCCGCTAACCATGGTTCAAATACTCAGTATCTTTTGAGTAAACATATACTCCACATATAAGAAAATGCTCACTGAGAACATATAATGTAAAATCTTTGTAGTATGTAGATACTACTTGAGACATAATTTTCTCTTCTAAATGAAATCCCTGATTTACCCATTTTTTCACAAGTAATGAGTCATACGCCACACAGTCTAATACTAACATTAGCAAAAAGTTAAAATTGAGGCCATCATTTTAAAAATTTGGTGCGTGAACCCCACGTCTTTGGTTCTTGCAATTCGGATCACATAATACGTAGGGGAATATGTAGATCCCGCTAACCATGGTTCAAATACTCGGTCGAGTCAACTCGGTATCGGCCGAGTTGACTCGGAATCGCCGCTTGCCGATCCAATAACGAGTCACGATTCAAAAAAAATTGCAATCGGGTGGATGCAGGAAGAATCAGCGTAATAGCGCCCGTTCCAAGTTATCTCCGGGTTATTTCGGCCGAGACGAACATATCTCCCCGAGATAAGAAAATTTTACCAAAAAAAAAAGAGAAAAAGCATAAATAATTGAAGAGATACATAAATAATTGAAGGAATCTTACCTAAAGCACCCCGATTTGAGCCGGAAACACCATTAAGCTACCCCACTGTTGTCGGTCGGCTATGTTTTTTTTGGTAAGAATGAAACCCTCTCAACTTCTAACGACTTGCGTTTGAGAGTCTTACGGCTGGTGGTGTTTTTTTGTAGACTTGTGTTTGGTTTTTGATTTGTGCTGAAACCTTATGTTTGGTTTTGTTTTATTAAAAGACTTGCAAAATTGTACATTAAAGCCTTATGTTTTTTTGTTTTGTGTTGAAGCCTTTGTAAATTGTACATTTTATTAAAGACTTACGAAATTGTACATTTTGTAAAGACTTATCTTACAAAAAAATGCACATTTTTGTAAAATTGTTCTTTTGTTCTTGGCTTAAAAAAACATTTATGTAAAAGATGTAAAAAAATGTTATACTTTGTGCGAAATGTTTAATATTATACATTTTTATAAAAAATAAAATGTAAAGTTATTTTTTCAAAAATGTTATTTTTTTCAAAAATGTTATTTTTTTCAAAAATTGCAACATTATTTTTTCAAAAATGTAAAATGTTATTTTTTAAAAGAAATGTCCAAGCTTTTATATTTTGTTTCAAAACGTCCCTCAAACACCCAATTGACCAATATTCTCTTATTTTTAAAGGTCCGCGCCAACGGGATTTTTTGAGTGTTTTAAAAAAAATAACTTTGCTTCTTAAAAAAAAAGTAAATGTCATTTTTTTAGTAGAGTAAATAGTTTTTTAAAAATTGTGTTGGTAAATAATACTGGAACGTGCCATTTTTAACTCTATTTTTTGGATGTTATTTTTTAGAATGGCTCCTAAACTAGATATTGGATGGGAACATGGAACTGCCATTGGTAACTTTTTCATCAAGTTCTATGTGTCATTTGATTGTTTTTCAATATTAGTATTGGCTTACTATGCAATATTGAATCTGACAACTCTGTCGCGCTTTAGTATAACCAATCATACAATGCAATGCATATTGAATGATGGGTTTGAATGTATCTCATTGGTCCACATTGTTAATCTTATTTTTTTTAAATTTTCTATATTTTTTCCAGAATTTTTTGCGCTCTCTAAATAGTGTATCTTTGCGTATCGCCCGATACCGCGACCGAGTTGAAAATCGAGTGTCCGATACCGAGACTTTGAACCATGCCACTAACTATCCATACACCACATGCCATGCTAGTTTGTAAATAAAGTTGCTCGAGACATGGGGGTATGGCCTGCCGATATCCGCCTCTCCCACACTCCGCAGTTAAGCGGGAGTCTTGTGCCCTGAGTACAACCTTTTTTTATAAAGAAAATAGTTAACTATAGCCAAAACATCCATTGAAATACTTCAAAATTCATCAAATCCAGCAAACAGATTCCAAAGCATCCGTACAATTGTATCAAATACTTCCAACCCAGATCTTTTTTGACATGATTTTGATAATAAACAAATATTCGAAATTTGACTAATAACGTACCAAAATCAGCCAAAACCATAGCAAATTAAATCTTCATGTTAGTGATATATACCAAATGCAAAAACATTAGAACATGCAAATGCAGAAACATTGGAAGTTGCAATTGCAAAACAAAGATACTTTTTGGGGAAATACTTGTTATCTTTAGCAGGATATACCTACTTTTTCCCCTTCTTTAATCAAAGAGTCACCTAAAAGTGTACATTGATTCTAAAACTAAAACTACTATATATTCCCTTGTACTACGTGATGACCTCATCCTTAATTACCTCAAATGAAAACAGGTCAAAATAAATGGAACAATAACTTTGATTTAATTCACTTGCTATTCACTCGTTAATGACATACCATAACATGCAAATAAAATAGAAACAAACAAGTCACACCGAATGAGAGGTTACCTGTGGTAGAACAGAAGCTGGCCTCAAATTCGCATAGACCTTGAGTCCTTCTCGAAGCTGAAGCAATCCAGTCTCGGGTTTCAATTTTTTTTCATTTTTATCCCATTTGTACCTTTAATCCAAAAAAACATGCATAAACACATCAATTTTAGAACAAGCGGAGTAAGTAGAGAAAAATGATATTGTGAAGAATAATGAAATATAATTACCCTCCAATGGCGGCAAGAAGAACTGCATCTGACTGCTTGGCAGCCGAAAGCGTCTCCTCAGGTAGTGGCACTCCTGTCAAATCCAAGGCGGCTCCACCGACAGGCATCTCCTTGAATCCAAATTCAATCCCTAATATTTTTCCATATTATCCGAGTGTTAAAACGCTACACGCTTTTAGTTAAAAGCTTCTTCAGTAATCAAATTAGGGTGGCAATTTTGGAAACAACACGATATGAAATTGTTACTACGATAAATTGTGTTGCGTCGTGTTCATATTGGGATTTTTTTACACAAAGTCGTAATCGTGTCAAAACTATGAATCGTGTTACTAGGGGTAGCAAACAGTTCAGGTCGGGTCTTGTTGGGTACGTGTCAAAATCACCTCCACTGAAACCCGGCCCGTTAAGCATTTCATGTAGTGTGACGTGTCTTATCGGGTTAGTGTTGTGTATTTCTACTAAATGACTAAACTCAAACCCGATTCTTTTAAGTTAATGTGTTTAGTGGGTCCACCCCTTAAGCACCCGAAATCTATAAGGATCTGCCCAAACCCACTAAAAAATTGTGTGGGTTGTGTCGTGTAATCGGGCCGTGTGGCATTTTGCCACCCATGTGTTACTCGTATCATGTTGTGTTTTCACTCGTGTTTACGTGTCTTTGTGTCCTCTTATATGCATTTGGGTGCGGAAATTACGAATCGTATTAATTATGTCATGTCGTGTCATGTTGTGTCGTGTTTTAAATGAATCTTGTTTATGTCAAGTAAAAAACACAATTTATTGTCATGTAGTGTCTTTATTGGTATTGTCGCCAAAACACCAACCCAAAATAAGATTTTTGACCCCTAAACCAAATGTACTACAAAACTAAAACAAATGTAATACAAAAGTGGGGTTTTCAGAGAAGAGATCCATATACCTTCAAGAGAACCGGCGAGCTCTAGGACGTTCTTGGCAACAAACATGATTTCAGGCCCAATACCATCGCCGGGAAGTAGAGTGATGTTGTAGCGTTTTTGGGGTGAGTTGGCTGAGCAACGGATTGTAATGCACCTAGGGAGGTGTTTGGATACGGATTTGAAAACTTGTTGGGGCTTGAAGGGTCTGGTATTAAGTTGCATGGAAGCCGCCATTGTTTGATATAGTCTTCTTGAAGAAACTAGAATCCCGTGGTAGGGTAGAAACCTAGTGTATGCTACAAAACCTGCAAGAATAAACATTAGAAAAAACAAAAGCCTAGCACTTAACAATAAGTGAAATTTAGAGACAATAATGACAAACTCTTCATACATTAGAAGCGCTTCTTAATGGAAACATCAAACTTTTCAAGCATTACGATACAACTTTTATGTTTCGTGCAACATAATTTCTTTTTTAAAATAGTGTTTTGGGGTTTAGTCACATGCCCAAAGTTTTCTTAGGCCCCCCTCCCATGTATTTTTTAAATTGTATTTAGTCCCGTAACTACTCAAAACCTCCTTCAACCGCCTTGTAACTGCCTCTCTCTCTCCGCAGAAAATGACACGTATCCTACAGTCGTTACAATAGAACCAATGACTAAAAAAATAAAAACATGGGAGTGGATATAAATGAATCTTTAAAAGTTGGGCTAAATACCTGTGACCCTTTTTAAAAAGGGGCCTTTAGCTGTTAGCCATTGGCATGCGGTCCAATACTTTTGGGGGTTTAGCCTGCGGCCCCTCACTTTTAAGATGTTTTTTGATGTGGTCCCACGTAACGCAATATAACAATGTGAGATTGTTACATTGCGAAACTACCATTAAATACAATTATATTATCACACAAATCACCAAAAATAACAATATAATAGAGTTATGTTACAATGTAAGGGAGTCAAATTATGAATATCACTATTGAAGACAGTCCACAAGGGGATATAGCCTAGTGGCAGGGGCTCTTACCTCACAAACTGGAGGTCAAGAGTTCAATTCCTCTTAGGGCCACCTCCCAAAGATATATATGTATCACATTTGTTGTTATATAACACCATAAGGGAGCACACACTAAACACAAAAGGTATTGGATTGCACACTAAACCACTCCTCATAAGATGGACTCCCAAAAAATTATTTGTGAAAAAAGGTTGTATTAATTAAAATTCCAACAATATGAAATATTTCTTTGATACTGCAGCCACTCGGGGCTTAATCCACATGATATATAAATTTCAGCACTCTTCCTGAATAGGTGGCGAGCAAAATTCATAAGTGGGCTTGACTAATATAATATTTTGAGTTTTAGTTTTTGGTTAGGGACAGGGAAGGTGGTGCTTATTGGTTGTTCATTACTTTTACATCCTTGTTTTCCGTAGAAAATAAATAAGGAATTAACAAAAGAAAGTCATTAACCATATTTAATAAGAGTAATGTGTGCATTATTTATTTGTTGCATTTCAAAGTGCATACAACCAGCCCTATGTATAAACTACCAACTCAAGATTAGTGATAAGAGTAATTATAGAATTAGCTCTTAAACTATTCTCATATTAAATTTACCCCTTAAACAAATTTTTGTCTCGAGTTAGCCTTTACAGAATTCAATTTTTTTGTTTCAGACCTTAGGTTACAAATTTGTTAACTATATATAACAAAAGATCTCATTTGAGATATGCATGTCTAATTTAATATTGTAAACATAGTGAAAGTTTTCTTTTACCCTTCTTTTTAATATTGTAATCATAAGGATCCACAAATAGTTGGTGCATTACGAATAATAGGATAGTAAAAGTCAATTAGAAGGTGGGGTTCTAAATAATCTTGAAGGAGGGTTCTAAAGTCATCCCAAAGGAGGAGTTCTAGGCAATCTCACGGAGAAGAGAGTTTATAAGTTATGTAAAATGGGGGTTTCTAATATTGTGAGGAAGCACTTCAAGACAATAGCAAACAAATACGGAAGAACGAAGGACAAAAAAAAACATGCAATAACACAAGGATTTAACGAGGTTCGGCAATTTGTCTACGTCCCTGGGAGCAACTATGGAACATTCTATTTGATGATGGTGAAACCAAAAGATAAAAATTACAAATGAGAGAGTACCAAACAAGTCCTTAACAAAAATCTCTCTATAACTCACAATCACTCTTAATAGTTTGTTGATTATGAAAGTCTTACATTCCCTTTATTTATAGGGAAAACATGAACAACCACCTACCACAAGTTTGGCCACTAATCAATCGATAGTCATCAAAGGTTGTCCAAGATAATCATTAATGGCAGCCACCAACCATTGTTGGTCTCAAATGGTTACCCATCAAACCATATGGTTGAACATGACAAACATGTGGCATAAACCCAAAGTTGCAAATCAGCCAATATTTCAACAAACTCCACCTTGGTGGAATTTGCAGAAATTTCAAATGATCACCATCATCTCCAAACGAACCCAAACTTGCTCCTCCAAAATCACAATCACTTGTCAACAATATTGGCAGGTTCAAACAGTGTTTAAACTAAGCATTCCCAACGACTTTCGTCAACATATCTGCAGGATTGTCGACCGTCCCAATCTTCGTAAGAACAGTACCTGCATCAACAATTTCTCGCGCAAAGTGGAAACACACTTCAATATACTTAGTCCAAGCATGATGAACTTAGTTCTTTGCTAAATGAATAACACTTTAACTATCGCAATGTACTCCACCTGTTCCTGGTGAAGTCCCAAGTCTGTAATCAGTCTATGCAACCAAATGGCTTCCTTCATGGCTTCTCCTACAACCATGTATTCAACCTCCGTAGTTGACAATGCTACAGTGGACCGCAGAGTTGACCTCCAACTGACTGGAACTCCTGCCATAGTAAATAAATACCCGGTAGTACACCGTCTTTTATCCAAATCACCCGCGTAATCCGAATCCACATATCCAGTGAAAAATTTATTGACTTCACTGCGTTTTTCACATATTTCAACCCCAAATTCTTAGTACCTTTGATATATCGCAACACCCATTTCGTTGTTTCCCAATGCTCCTACTAATAGCTTGGGAAATGTCGGGTCTTGTGCACACTATCGCATACACGAGGCTTTCGATCAAACTTGCATATGACACTTGGGTCATATACTTCTTTTCCTCATCATTACTTGGTGACAGCTCCGCACTTAACTTTAAGTGAGGAGTCAATGGTGTACTAATCGGTTTTGCGTTCTCTTCCAAACCAAAATGCTTTAGAACACTTTTCAAATATTGTGTTAGCCACACAACCCTAGTCAACTTGTCACGAGTAATTTCCATGCCCAGAATTTTCTTGGCTTTGCCAAGATCCTTTATTTCAAATTATGTCCGAAGTTGGGCCTTTAACTTCTCAATCTCCACAGAGCTCGTAAGTGCAATCAACATATAAGAGCAAATAAATGAAAGTACCATCCTCCAATTTTTGAAAGTACACACAATGATCAAAGTGACTTCCATAAATTTTTGTACCTTCATAAATTGGTGGAATCGTAAATATCATTGTCTTGGAGATTGCTTCAAACCATATAGGGACCTTTGTAACTTGCACACCATTTGTTGCTTACCATTAGCCTTGAAACCATCCGGTTGTGCCATATAAATTTCCTTATCCATATCTTCATGTAAAAAGGTCGTTTTCACATCAAGTTGTTCCAACTCCAAATCAAATTGTGCGACTAAGGCAAGAAAAACACTAATGGAGGAATGTTTCATCACCGCAGAGAATACTTCATTGTAGTCAATTCCCTCTTTTTAAGAATACCCCTTTGCAACCAATCTTGCCTTAAATCTCACACCGTTTTTTGCTTGAAAGTTTTCTTTCTTGCATATACCCATTTGCACTCAATTGCTCTCTTTCCTTTTGGTAGCTTCACGAGTTCCCAAGTTTCATTTTGGAGAAAAAAATTCATCTCTTCCTCCATGGTCTTGTTCCATTCCACACTTTTCAAACTGCACACAGCTTCTTTAAAGGTGGGTGGAATATCTTCATTGGCAATTGGTAAGGCATAAGCAACCATATTTGCAAACCTTGCTGGTTTCTGAATTATTCTTTTTGGTCTCTGCTTGTTGCTATTGTTCGACTATTTGTGGAGGCCTTTGAGGGGAAGGCTCCACCTCATCTTCATTTTCCATATCCTTTTCTTCTTCTTCATTTGAAGGAGTATCTCTAAGAGAGAACCTACTGGACTTTGAAATTTCACTTGTTGCATCAAACTGCATGCTTTGTTCTCTTCACTGTCCTCTTTCCTTTTGGTAGCTTCATGAGTTCCCAAGTTTCATTTTGGTGAAGAGAATTCATCTCTTCCTTCACGGCCTTGTTCCATTCCACACTTTTCGAATTATGCACAGCTTCTTTTTGTAAGAATATATTCATGGGCTATTGGTAAGGCATAAGCAACCATATCTGCAAACCTTGTTGGTTTCTGAATTATTCTTCTTCGTCTGCGTGTTGCTATTATTCGACTATTTATAGAGGCCTTTGATGAGAAGGCTCTACCTCATCCTCATTTTCCAGATCCCTTTCTTTTTCATCATTTGAAGGAGAATCTTATGAAGGAGAACCTGCTGGACTTTGAAATTCCATTTGCTACGTCAAACTACATGTTTTGTTCTCTTCATTGGACACTTTCTCCTTCACAAATTTACTTTCATCGAAAGTAACATCCTGCTCTTGATTATTTTCTTTAACGCCGGACACCATAATTTGAAACCTTTAACTCCACTGCTAAAGCCCAAAAAAATAGCCTTCTTTGCCCGTGGATCGAGTTTGCTTTCTTCGGTGATTTGAAAGAAAGTCGGGCAACCAAAAATGCATAAATAATCATAATCAGAAACATGTGCATCAGACCAAACCTCAATAGGAGTCTTTCCACCAATCGCATCAGACAGCAGACAAATTAATTAGATGATATGCATAAGTAACCGCTTCTGCCCAAAAACTCTTCTTTAAACCGGAGTTGGATAGCATGTACTTTAACTAACAAAGTTTGGTTCATGCGCTCTGCTACACCATTCTGTTGTGGAGTCTTCTTCACAGAAAAGTGTCTTATTATTTGCACTCTTCAAAGAATGGATCGGACGTGTATTCTCCGCCATTGTCTGATCTCAAAACCTTTCTTTCTACCGGTTTGATTCTCCACCATCTACTTTCAAGTCAAGAAGATCTCTAAGACGTGATGTCGGTGCTTCATCGTGTATACCTAGGGTCTCCTTGAGAAGTCATCTACAAATGTAACAAACCAGTGCTTTTCACTCAAAGATGCAGTCTTTGTTAGACCCCAAACATCAGTATGCACATAATCGAGGATCCCTTTCGTTTTATGAAAGGCTGTGCCAAATTTAACTCTAGTTTGCTTACCCAATATGCAGTGCTCACATAATTCCACCTTGCAAGTCTTGGCACCCTTCAAAAGACCTGCTGCACTAGGCCTTAAACGGCCTTTTCTCCCGCATGTCCAAGCCTCATGTGCTAAAGCTTCATTGTATCAATGGCATTCTCCACGGTGGCAACTCCACCCACAATGGTCTTTCCTTGAAAGAAATACAAATTATTCCTTCTAAGGTCTTTCATGACATTCATAGCACCTCGCGTAACTTTTAATATTGCAGCCTCCAATGTGATTTTGAATCCATTTGATTCCAAAGCACTAAAAGAAATTAAATTTTTCTCATATCTGGTACATACCATGCGTTGGTCAACTCTCATTTGGTTCTGTCATGCAGCTTCACCCGGATCACACCTACTCCTTTCTTCTCACATACATGATCATTTCCTATAAGGATTGTTCCGCTATTAACAAGATTCAAACTAGCAAAACAATCCTTATAAAGACACATATAAAAGGAACATGTTGAGTCAAGAATCCATTCGTCCGAATCAACTCCAGTTGTAAGTATAGACCACATTTGCATTCGTAGTTGGATTGCCCATTTTTTAATCTTTGGACAATCTTTCTTCCAATGGCCCTTTTCACTACAAAATGCGCACACATCCTTTGCCGGAATCGATCTTTCATTCCTTGAAACTCCTCTCGACATGGAACGAGATTTGTTTCCACCTTTGTTGTATTTTTTGGTCTCCGATCTGCCCCTTGTTACCAAAGCCTCTAATGAATGATGTTGGGCTTGCTTATCACGTTTGCAGAATTCATTATTCATCAAGGCATTTGAGACATCCTCGAACTTCACCGAGTCCTTCCCATAGATCCAAGTTGTAGCCAAGTGTTCATAAATCGGGTAGCGAATTCAATAATACAAGGGCTTTATCTTCATCTTGGACATCTTCATCCAAATTTAATAGATTCGCTATTAATTTGTTGAAGATATTTTGGTGGAATAACACCTCTTCATCCATACCTTCAATGTATTGGAATTGAAGTAGCTTTCGTTTCAAGTATATAACCGGTTCTCAATACTCTTCGTCATGTATTTGTCTTCAAGTTTCTGCCACAGCATCTTGGCCATCATCTCTCGCATAACAAAGTATTTGATATCCTTTGCAAGGCTAGACGAATTGAACCGCAAGTCAATCTCTTTGTCTTTAACCATTCCAGTTCGGTCATTGCCTCTGGAGTTCCATTTAAGCCCTGTTGAACCAGAACGTCCATCATTTCGCACCGCCACATGCCGAAGCTATTTGTTCCATCAAATTTTCCAACTTCAAACGTGGCGTTTAAAACCAACATCCTTGCTTGTGAGGAAGACGTTGAAGTAGATTCACCCGTCCTCACTTCAGATCCTTCTTCTGTCATATCCACTGTCATTATTCACGAGCACTATTCACCGTAGACTGTGAATAGTAACTCCAACGAGAATAGTTAATCCGGTAGAGAATAGTATCCGCTTCGGCTCTGATACCACTTGCTGTGCGAAAGCAATTCAAGACAGTAGCAAACAAATACAGAAGAATGGAGAACCACCAAAAAAACACATGCAATAACACAATGATTTAACAAGGTTCGACATTTTGCCTACATCCCCGGGAGCAACTATGGAACTTTCTATTTGATGATGGTGAAATCAAAAGAGAAAAATTACAATTGAGAAAGTGCCAAATGGAGTTTGGATTCGTTTAGAGATGATGGTGATCATTTGAAGTTTCTGCAAATTCCGCCAAGGTGGAGTTTGTTGAAATATTGGTTGATTTGCAAACTTTGGGTTTATGCCACATGTTTGGCATGAGTGGTCAAACTTGTGGTAGGTGGTTGTCTAGATTTTCCCTGTAAATAGAGGGAATGTAAATCTTTTATAATCAACATCTAAGTAATTTATAAAGTGGAATTCTAAGTTATTTAGAAGGTGGGGTATTTAATCATCCCCAATTTACATCATTTCGAATAGTGGTTCATCATCTCGAAGAGGGGTTCTGCGTCATATCGAAAAGGGGTTCTACATCATCTCGAAGTGGGTTTTAAGTAATTTGGAAGAGGGGTTCTAAATAATCTATAAGGTGGGGTTCTAAACATCATCTCAAAGGGGGATGTCAGACTATCTCACATAGGAGTTCTAAGCCATCTCGAGGGCGGGTCCCAAGTCATATAGAAGAGGGGTTCTAAATCATTTATAAGGAGGGGTTCTAAATCATTTATAAGGAGGGGTTCAAAGTTATCCGAAGGGTGAAATTAAGACATCTCGCAGGGGGATTCTAGTCATCTTGAGAAGGGATATCCAATATAGCCCTCCTCAAAGTCCGTTCGAGTTAAGGCGTCCAAGTGGGGACAACACAAAAGATTGAAGTTGGCTCTTGTCCTATCACCATCTAATCCACTAGATGTTACCCACTCCTAAGCTCCTATATAATGATATTCCCACGCAGCAAAGGAGGGGGAAGCACTCACGAGTTGCAGAGCAAGAATTAGTGAGAGGTCCAAATATTTTATATCATTTTAGTTGATAATCTCTAAGGAAGAAGAGTCAAACCTCACCATGGACGTACACAAATTGCCGAACCACTCTATATCTTTGTGTATGTATGTCTATATTTCTCTTTAACTTGTCTCAATCATTGCGCTTGGTTATGTTCTCTAAAACAATCAACGTCTAGGTCCTTGAGGGACAATCTCCTAAACCCATCTTGTAACTCACTACCCTCCTACGATCATAAACCAATGAAAGTCCATAACTTTATCTCCCCCTTTATGCCTTGATATATATATGTGCTAAACAAACCACTAAAGGTAACTGTATAATGTAAATGGAACAAAAACAGGAACAGGATGTAAATTTTTTGTGAAATAAACCCATATTTTTAAGAAAATTAAGCTTATCCACTCTGAACAAATGAATTTCACGTTAAACGATCATAAAATACAAAAACATAATTCGTATTTCTATCCACGTGGGGATAAATCTAATTTTTGAAATTCTATAGGTATCTCTAAATGTGATGTTATCATAGCAGGTAAGTTAAAAAAAATAAAAAAAATAAAAAAATGTATCATTATTGAATTTGAAACGAGGGGCGTTCATCCGTGGGTCCTAAATTTCTAACAATTAAAGCGATAAGTCCTGTCATAATTTGTTTAACTAGACAGGTCCTAAAGATTATTTATCTTTTTGTGGCAAACGTAGAAAATCGCTACTACAATTAAAATGAGTTCAAAGTATTTCATCTTCAAATATCATCATATCTGAAATACTGTAAACCTATTTAAAATAAAAATGGGTTTACATTAAAATTTAAAATAGCAAAGTACTCCTAGGTTCCTCACAAATAAATTTTAAAAATTAAGTGTGTATTTGATTGACATGAAAAATATTTCTTATCCGCTCGGCAAAGAATTGGTTTCCATGGAAAAGATAAAACGTAAGACCAAAAAACTCGTTTTTTCATCCAAATGAACCATTTTCCACACATTTTCTATGTTTCCAATCAAACACACCCTAAAGGGATTTTGATAAATTTTAAACACTTGCGTCTTATATAAGTTCACGCTAGTGGCACAATAAGTGGACCTAATAATTATCCTTACATATTTAAAAATTGTCGACAACTTCAAGGGATCTAATTGTAAATTGCCCAAATTAAAATGGGTTTACATTAGAATGGGTTTGCAGTATTTCAACAAAAATTAAAATTGATTTATACAGAAATTAAAATGATATTGTAAACCAATTAAGGAACCTTTGAATGGTATTTGGGGAAGAAATTTTGTTGTGGAATGAATTAAACTTCAGTTGTGGAAGAAAATAAACTTACCCTTGAACCGTTAACAGTTGTGGAATCACCGTTTCTTAAATCTTGATCCGAGTGAGTGTTAATTGCAGGTGGGTGAGAGAAGGAGAAGGAAGAGGGAGAGTTGATTTAAGAATAACACATGGGCTGCTTTTGGGCCCTCGTGTGACTCGTTTGAGTAATGATATGGTATTTTAGTCTTTTTTTTCTTTCAATTTGAATTATTATTATGAATAAAATAAGGGTTAGTTTGATTTGAACAAATTTTGACTGTTGGTGCATTAATCTTTTCAAACACGACGCATTTGGTTCGACGCATTTATATTAACTCGTGTTTGGGTTCAACAGTAGTGGAGCTTAAATACGGGTAGAGGTGGCAATTCGTGTTTTGGGGTCGTGTTTCGGGCCTACATGACAAAAGTTTTTTTGGACACGAATTCGTGTTTTTTTTTTTACTTGAAATGAACACGATCCAAATAAAAATGACACCACATGACGCGATAATAACACGATTTCTTAAATTTCACACTAAATTAAACATAAATAGACGCAGTAACCCGAATAAAACACGATTAAAACGACAAGACACGATAACACGACTAACACGATTCATAATTTTGACACGACACAACTTCGTGTCAAAAAAACTCGAACGAACAGGATATATCGTGTCAATTTCGTGCACACAAGTCAAACAAGAATGAATGTAACATAAAGTATTGAGATCATACACACAACACAACACAAGATGTATGTGGTTCAGGAACGTGCTTATGTCCACGGGGTGCTAGGATTTGTTCTTTATTGCTTTAGAGAATTGGTCAATAGAGTTATAGTACTACTTGACGTTACAATATTGCATGCCACCCTCATGAAGGGCTTTACATTTATAGAGTAGATTAGGAAAGTCATAAGCTCCGTTAATAGTTATCCCTAAGAGTTTGGACATATTTCTTATCATGATCAGTTGTTACAAGTGATTTACTTGAAGGAGTCTTCTCTAACTCGAATTACTCATCAATTATAAGCGCACGTGAGTTGAGCATTTGTGCCGAGCATGTGCATGTGCGATTCTGGACCCCACAATTGCCACAAAAGGTCTCCTTGAGGTCCTTGGGTTTTATCGTGTTTAGATCGACTGTCGATATATGATAATTCCATAAACTGTGGGAATAGCAACATTCCTCGATGGTCAGGGGCTGAGAATCGTTTAAAATCTCTTTGTATTGGTCGGAGGGAAAATTTACAAATGCCCCATAAAATGGAACGTTTTTGCTGGCACGTTTGTAAATACGAAATATTTACTTAGCCGTGGAAAAATGCGGTCGTCGCTTCGGTAGCCGCCACATGCACATCATAATTACCTTATTGGGAACCGTAAAGCCATTTTCACCATAAAACAATTATTCCCTCTTTCTCTTTCTCATTTCAAAATTTGTGCAACTTGGAGGAGGGTTTTCACAACTCTAATTTCCATTGTAAGCATGTGTAACTCCATCTATGTCGTTTTTCTGCACTTCTTAAATTTCTTTTCTCAATTCTTCCTTTGAGTTTCCATATTTAACAGTGTTGTATCTTATAATTAACGAGAACACAATTGAGAAATTCAAACTCGATTACCATATTCCCCAGTGGGTTAAGGAATAATTAGTAGAGGGACCTTGTGAGTTATGTGCACTTCCTGAATGCCATTGGTTTCCTTCAATCTTTATAACTAAGTGTGGGGTAACATTCCCCCCAAACTAGTTATTTCTTGAGTTTCGTCAATACTTTTATGTGGTCCCAAACCATGTCGCTCCAAATATGTGGATGATCGTTAATGGGGTCAACCGCATTAAGGAGTTGTATGGGACCCATCTTGGTATTAGATGTTAGGATTTGCTATCAATGAACAACGACCCACAAAGGTGTTTATTACTTGAAAATGAGGGTAGCCAATCAGGCTTTGGTGGTGAATTTTGCTGATTCCAACAAAGATTACTGGGATCATGACGTCATTGTAAAAAATTGACAGCGCGCATCAAGGACCACGATGTCCCGGGGGGGGGGCAAGGAATAGGTTAGATTGCGATTGTAACTTTGTTATTGTGTTTTATTTTCTTTAACTAATTATAACTTTTTTCCTATGTTTGTGACAACCAGTGTTCTAAAAAACCCACCTAGGTTCCGCCTAGGCTTGAGGCTTGGGAGAAACGTCCGCCTTAAGTTTTCTATGCCTTATTCTTGGTAAAACTCTTAAGGCGCACTTTTTCTAAAAACAACAATGCTTTAGTGAAACGATATCGCCTTTTAAAGAATTTTTTAACTAACCGGACCATTATCTCGTCCAAAATAATCAATTAGTATTTTAATTTGCAAATATTGATACATATTTTTATGATATGTACAATTTTAATATTTGAATAGTCTTGTTATTGTTAAAAAATATTAAAATATATTAAAAAGGCCTAAACGACTTTTCACGTCTTTTTACGCCTAAGGCCCGCCTAGGATTATAAGGATTAAGGCTTGGCATCCACGCCTCGATCACGCCCCGCATTTTTTAGAACCTTGGTGACAACTATAAGCAAGAAAAAATGACCTCATGATGACGAAGTGAACTTTGTAGACCTTCAAAATGTTTGGGCAATCCAGCATAGGCTTGAAGCTGATGACCATTCTAAGTCAGCCGATGTGCTCCTCGGCTATAAGCGCTTTACCACCTCCTTTGTCACGAGGCCAGTAGAACAAACTCCAGTCATCCCCATTATCTTGGATGACCTTGAATCTTTCACCTCCCAAGACTTTGCCTTTGAACCGCTAGATGTCTCATTTGTTCCTTCTATAGAGATTTCTCTTGGTGCCATGGCCAAGAGGAAAGTTGTAAATTATACTATATAATTAAAATTGACAGTGAAACATGGTGATGACATTTGTCACGCACACGCGACGACACGTATATAATTCATAAATGTTTTAATTATTTTACTCTATCCCAGAATTTGAAGAGGCCCTATTTATTTGGCTCCATGACTCTTTATCGCATTGCCTTTTGGATTACCAATGTCTTATACTTATCTCATTACACTGAATGAAAACAATTACCATTTGTAATTAATAAATAAATTATTAAAACAATAAAGCATCCATTATAGTACCACACTGTTTTCTCTATACAACTATATGCAACTTAAACCTTTTGCATTTATACATCTTCCCTTATTAATAGAGCACAAGAAGACAAACAGTTTCATACTATATTAAAATATGTGACTACTGAGATCCAAAATCCGTTTCTCCCCCTTCTCATTTTCGTTCTCTCTCCTGATTTATAGCCCCATATCTTCAAATCTAAAAACCAAACCTACATCACAAATCCCTTTCCAAAACCACTATTCCGACCACCTTTCAGACCCACCATTCTTCATACTTGTAACACCCGGCCTAATTAAATATCGGGTGATCAGTCCTTTATTTAATTAAACAGGATTCCCATTTGGTTCATTCTTAGCATCACTATCGAAAACCATTAATTACTAATCACCTATTGATTAATTAAGTCGGTGTCAAAATTTTATCTTTTCATAACAGTTAACACTAAGGAAAAACTAAATTAAACCATTCACACATTAATAGAGTTCAAACCATCCCAAGAAATGAATAAATAAATGTCTTGTCGAATAAACCATCGGCTACAACTCCAACTCCAAATCTAAATAATAAATCCAACAGATAAAGCCATATATCCTAACACAAGTTTGAACTGAATAAAATTAATAAAGTATTGTAGGGGCAACAGACCCAAAGCTGAAATACTGGAATAATGAAATTCTAGACTATAATGAACAACTGAGGTGTCTAGTCCAAATCCTGCATGCATCCACATATGTCTGTCGCAGCTGCGCATCTATGGAACGCATAATCAAGTTTGGCGTCCCTGTGGCTAAATAGCTAAAAGGTTTTGAAAATATTTTGGGCAAAGGTTATAACCCAAAACATTTGAAAACATTTGCAAGTGATTAAGTTTCTAGTAATTAAAATGCATGAATACTTTTCATATTTAAGCTAGTGTCGCACTCCCTTGAGATAATCATAACCCCTCAACTAATGTGCACATCTACCGTTGTCTTCATAACCCACCTAGTTATACTACCCCATCTAACTAGTCTTGTTATGAATCCTTCCTTATCCCCTACTCTAGCCCGAGTGATATTACTATCGATTATTAAATTATTTTCCCCAAAAATTCTTTTATTCCATTTAAATAAAATCATATAACATTTCACCATTTATATAGTAATACAATTTCACTTTATATATTTTACCCGTATATAAATATTCGCACTAATTACATACGTATAATTATACTAAAATATTCACACACATGCCTTATATAATATCCATCCTCCCGAGTGATAACCCATCAGATGCTTTCTCTAAAAATGTGATCACCCCAGGTATACACAATCCACCCCGGATACCACGAGACGGTTAACTCACATCGAATCAGGTAATAAATAATAAATATAGTGGAGGCGGTCATAGTTCCGCGGGTGTGAGACCGAATCATACCCAATACGTCCCACCCCGAAAATAATCACAACATAATATACCGGACGCTATGACCTGAGGATTATACTCTCCCTGCTTTTACGAGCCAATGAATTCACCCACACCGCGCAACCTCTTATGATAGCACTAGAGGGGTATATATTTATAAAATATTAAGCACAGATATTTAAGTAGTATGTAGATACTACTTAAGACATAATTTTCTCTTCTAAATGAAATCCATGATTTACCCATTTTTTCACAAGTAATGAATCATACGCCACACATTCTAATACTAACACTAGAAAAAAGTTAAAATTGAGGCCATCATTTTAAAGATTTGGTGCGTGAACCCCACATCTTTGGTTCTTGCAATTCGGATCACACATAGGGGAATATGTAGATCCCGCTAACCATGGTTCAAATACTCGGTCGAGTCAACTCGGTATTGGCCGAGTTGACTCGGAATCGCAGCTAGCCGATCCAATAACGAGTCAAGATTAAAAAAAATAGCAATCGGGTGGATGCAGTTATTTCGGCCGAGACGAACATATCTCCCCGAAATAAGAAAATTTTACCAAAAAAAAAGAGAAAAAGCAGAAATAATTGAAGAGATACATAAATAATTGAAGGAATCTTACCTAAAGCACCCCGATTTGAGCCGAAAACACCATTAAGCTACCCCCACTGTTGTCGGCCGGCTGTGTTTTTTTTGGTAAGAATGAAACCCTCTCAACTTCTTATGACTTGCGTTTGAGAGTCTTACGGCCGGCGGTGTTTTTTTTGTAGACTAGTGTTTGTTTTTTGATTTGTGCTAAAGCCTTATGTTTTGTTTTGTTTTATTAAAAGATTTACAAAAATCGTATTTTTGGTCTTTATAAATCTGTATTGGTGCTCTGCAGCGAAAGGCAGATATGCGAATTCAAAAGTGAGTTTTACTTTTTTTCAACCTTAATGTTCACAATGGTGAAGTGTATCTACAAACTCAAAAGTGGGTTTGGCATTTGCTACGAACTTTTAAAGTTCGTAAGAAAAATATTTATGTTCCTACGAACTTCAGAAGTTGGTAGGAACATAAATATATTTTTTACGAACTTTAAAAGTTCGTAGGAACATAAAATGTATTTGTTATAAACTTTATTTGTTCGTAAGAATTGGTACGAACAAATAAAGTTCGTAGGAACTTTTACTGAATTTGTATCCGTTCAGTAAACCTAGCAATTTCTTACCTTTTCCTCTACAAATTTTGCAAGGTTTCGTCAACCACTGCGAGGAATTAGATTTGCAAGTTTACCTCTTTTCTTGTCAATTTCCTCCACCACTACGGATGCTCTTAAAGACTTACGAAATTGTACATTTTGTAAAGACTTATCTTACAAAAAAATGCACATTTTTGTAAAATTGTTCTTTTGTTCTTGGCTTAAAAAAACATTTATGTAAAAAATGTAAAAAAAATGTTATACTTTGTGCGAAATATTTAATATTATACATTTTTGTAAAAAGTAAATTGTAACATTATTTTTTCAAAAATGTTATTTTTTTCAAAAATTGCAACATTATTTTTTCAAAAATGTAAAAATGTTATTTTTTAAAAGAAATGTCCAAGCTTTTATATTTTGTTTCAAAACGTCCCTCAAACACCCAATTGATCAATATTCTCTTGTTTTTAAAGGTCCGCGCCAACGGCATTTTTTGAGTGTTTTAAAAAAAATAACTTTGCTTCTTAAAAAAAAAGTAAATGTCATTTTTTTAGTAGAGTAAATATTTTTTTTAAAATTGTGTTGGTAGATTATACTGGAACGTGTCATTTTTAACTCTATTTTTTGGATGTTATTTTTTAGAATGGCTCCTAAACTAGATATTGGATGGGAACATGGAACTGCCATTGGTAACTTTTTCACCAAGTTCAATGTGTCATTTGATTGTTTTCAATATTAGTATTGGTATACTATGCAATATTGAATCTGACAACTCTACCGCGCTTTAGTATAACCAATTTTACAATGCAATACATATTGAATGATGGATTTGAATATATCTCATAGTTCCACATTGTTAATCTTATTTATTTTAATTTTTGTATATTTTTTTCGAAATTTTTTGCGCTCTCTAAATAGTGTATCTTTGCGTATCGTCCGATACCGCGATCGAGTTGAAAATCGAGTGTCCGATACCGCGACTTTGAACCATGCAACTAACTATCCATAAACCACATGCCACGCTAGTTTGTAAATAAAGTTGCTCGAGATAAGGGGGTATGGCCTGCCGATATCCGCCTCTCCCAGACTCCGCAGTTAAGCAGGAGTCTTGTGCCCTGAGTACAACCTTTTTTATAAAGAAAATAGTTAACTATAGCCAAAACATCCATTAAAATACTTCAAAATTCATCAAATCCAGCAAACAGATTCCAAAGCATCCGTACAATTGTATCAAATACTTCCAACCCAGATCTTTTTTGACATGATTTTAATGATAAACAAATATTCGAAATTTGACTAATAGTGTACCAAAATCAGCCAAAACCATAGCAAATTAAATCTTCATGTTAGTGATATATACCAAATGCAAAAACATTAGAACATGCAACTGCAGAAACATTGGAAGTTGCAATTGCAAAACATAGATACTATTTGGGGAAATACTTGTTATTTTTAGCAGGATATACCTACTTTTTCCCCTTCTTTAATCGAACAGTCACCTAAGAGTGTACATTGATTCTAAAACTAAAACTACTATATATTCCCTTGTACTACGTGATGACCTCATCCTTAATTACCTTAAATGAAAACTGGTCAAAATAAATGGAACAATAACGTTGATTTAATTCACTTATTATTCACTCGTTAATGACATACCATAACATGCAAATAAAATAGAAACAAACAAGTCACACCGAATGAGAGGTTACCTGTGGTAGAACAGAAGCTGGCCTCAAATTCGCATAGACCTTAAGTCCTTCTCGAAGCTGAAGCAATCCAGTCTCGGGTTTCAATTTTTTTTCATTTTTATCCCATTTATACCTTTAATCCAAAAAAACATGCATAAACACATCAATTGTAGAACAAGCGGAGTAAGTAGAGAAAAATGATATTATGAAGAATAATGAAATATAATTACCCCCCAATGGCGGCAAGAAGAACTGCATCTGACTGCTTGGCAGCCGAAAGCGTCTCCTCAGGTAGTGGCACTCCTGTCAAATCCAAGGCGGCTCCACCGACAGGCATCTCCTTGAATCCAAATTCAATCCCTAATATTGTTCTATATTATCCGAGTGTTAAAACGCTACACGCTTTTAGTTAAAGGCTTCTTCAGTATTTAAATTAGGGTGGCAATTTTAGACACAACACGATATGAAATTGTTACTACGATAAATTGTGTTGCGTCGTGTTCATATTGGGATTTTTTTACATAAAGTCGTAATCGTGTCAAAACTATGAATCGTGTTACTAGGGGTAGCAAACAGGTCAGGTCGGGTCTTGTTGGGTTCATGTAAAAATCACCTCCACTGAAACACGGATCGTTAAGCATTTCGTGTAGTGTGACGTGTCTTATCGGGTTAGTGTTGTGTATTTCTACTAAATGACTAAACTCAAACCCGATTCTTTTAAGTTAATGTGTTTAGTGGGTCCACCCCTTAAGAACCCGAAATCTATAAGGGTCTGCCCAAACCTACTAAAAAATTGTGTGGGTTGTGTCGTGTTATCGGGTCGTGTGGCATTTTGCCACCCATGTGTTACTCGTATCATGTTGTGTTTTCACTCGTGTTTACGTGTCTTTGTGTCCCCTTATATGTATTTGGGTGCGAAAATTATGAATCGCATTTATTATGTCATGTCGTGTTTTAAATGGATCTTGTTTATGTCAAGTAAAAAACACAATTTATTGTCATGTAGTGTCTTTATTGGTATTGTCGCCAAAACACCAACCCAAAATAAGATTTTTGACCCCTAAACCAAATGTACTACAAAACTAAAACAAATGTAATACAAAAGTGAGATTTTCAGAGAAGAGTTACATATACCTTCAAGAGAACCGACGAGCTCTAGGACGTTCTTGGCAACAGACATGATTTCAGGCCCAATACCATCGTCGGGAAGTAGAGTGATGTTGTAGGGTTTTGGGGGTGAGTTGGCTGAGTAACGGATTGTAATGCACCTAGGGAGGTGTTTGGATACGAATTTGAAAACTTTTTGGGGCTTGAAGGGTCTGGTATTAAGTTGCATGGAAGCCGCCATTATTTGATATAATCATCTTGAAGAAACTAGAATCCCGTGGTAGGGTAGAAATCTAGTGTATGCTACAAAACCTGCAAGAATAAACATTAGAAATAATAAAAGCCTAGCAATTAACAATAAGTGAAATTTAGAGACAATAATGACAAACTCTTCATACATTAGAAGCGCTTCTTAATGGAAACATCAAACTTTCAAGCATTACGATACAACTTTTATGTTTCGTGCAACATAATTTCTTTTTTAAAATAGTGTTTTGGGGTTTAGTCCCGTGCCCAAAGTTTTCTTAGGCTCCCCTCCCATGTATTTTTTAAATTGTATTTAGTCCCGTAACTACTCAAAACCTCCTTCAACCGCCTTGTAAACGCCTCTCTTTCTCTCCGCAGAGAATGACACGTATCCTATAGTTATTACAATAGAACCAATGACTAAAAAAATAAAAACATGGTAGTGGATACAAATGAATCTTTACAAGTTGGGCTAAATACCCGTGACCCCTTTTTAAAAAGGGGCCTTTAGCTGTTAGCCATTGGCATGCGGTCCAATACTTTTTGGGGTTTAGCCTGCGGCCCCTCACTTTTAGGATGTTTTCTGATGTGGTCCCACGTAACACAATATAACAATGTGAGATTGTTACATTGTGAAACTACCATTAAATACAATTATATTATCACACAAATCACCAAATATAACAATATAATAGAGTTATGTTACAATTTAAGGGAGTCAAATTATGAATATCACTATTGAAGACAGTCCACAAAGGGATATAGCCTAGTGGCAGGGTCTCTTACCTCCCAAACTGGAGGTCAAGAGTTCAATTCCTCTTAGGGCCACCTACCAAAGATATATATGTATCACATTTGTTGTTATATAACACCATAACTGAGGTGTCTAGTCCAAATCCTGCATGCATCCACATATGTCTGTCGCAGCTGCGCATCTATGGAACGCATAATCAAGTTTGGCGTCCCTGTGGCTGAATAGCTAAAAGGTTTTGAAAATATTTTGGGCAAGGGTTAGAACCACTGTTCTAAAAAAACCGCCTAGGCTTGAGGCTTGGAAGAAACGCCCCGCCTTAAGATTATGACGCCTTATGCTTGGTAAAACCCTTAAGGCGTACTTTTTCTCTAAAAAAAATAATGCTTTAGTGAAATGATATCGCCTTTTAAATATTTTTTTACAAACCGGACCATTATCTCATCCAAAATAATCAAATAGTATTTTTATTTGCAAATATTCAGACATATTTTTAGGATATGTACAAGTTTAGTATTTTAATAGCCTTGTTATGGTTAAAAAATATTAAAATATATCAAACAGACCTAAACGCCTTTTCACGCTTTTTTACGCCAAGGCCCGCCTAGGCTTCTAAGGCTTAAGGCTTGGCCTCCACGCCTCGATCACGCCCCGCATTTTTTAGAACCTTGGTTAGAACCCAAAACATTTGAAAAACATTTGCAAGTGATTAAGTTTCTAGTAATTAAAATGCATGAATACTTTTCATATTTAAGCTATTGTCGCACTCCCTTGAGATAATCATAACCCCTCAACTAATGTGCACACCTACCGCTGTCTTCATAACCCACCTAGTTATACTACCCCATCTAACTAGCCTTATTATGAATCCTTCCTTATCCCATACTCTAGCCCGAGTGATATTACTATCGATTATTAAATTATTTTCCCCAATAATTCTTTTATTCCATTTAAATAAAATCATATAACATTTCACCATTTATATAGTAATACAATTTCACTTTATATATTTTACCCGTATATAAATATTCGCACTAATTACATACGTATAAATATACTAAGACATTCACACACATGCCTTATATAATATCCATCCTCCCGAGTGATAACCCATCAGATGTTTTTTCTAAAATGTTATCACCCCAGGTATACACAATCCAACCCGGATACCATGAGATGGTTAACTCACATCAAATCAAGTAGTAAATAATAAATGTAGTGGAGGCGGTCATAGTTCCGCGGGTGTGAGACCGAATCATACCCAATACGTCTCACCCCGAAAATAATCACAACATAATATACCGGACGCTAGGACCTGGTGATTATACTCTCCCTGCTTTTACGAGCCAGTGGATTCACCCACACCGCGCAACCTCTTATGATAGCACTAGAGGGGTATATATTTATAAAATATTAAACACAAGTATTTAATGAGCACACAATCATATATATATAGATATATATATATACATATATATATATATATATATATATATATATATATATATATATATTAATCATTATCTCTCCCGATTAATATTTAAATACTCACGTAATTATTAATTCAATTAAACTACGTCACACTTGTATTTTAAAGTTACCGGAATTAATTACATATTTAAATGTTTAGAAATACAGGGTGTTACATACTTCTCCATTTACAAGGAAATTTCGTCCCCGAAATTAGGTCATACCTGCGGCGAATTACTCTGGATAGTGCTCTCGCATGTCATCCTCCTGCTCCCATGTCAACTTGTGTGGTGTCCCCATTGAACTCTAACTAATGGTACCACCTTAGATAACAACTTCCACTAACTACGATCCAGAATAGCCACGGGTCTCTCTTCATATGAAACGTTTGGTTGTAAATCGATATCCTCGAGTGAAACGTGCCAAAAATCTCTCTCGCTCCTCTGATACTTCTTCAACGTAGCCACGTGGAACACGTCATGTATCCGTTGTAGATGCTCCGGCAAACACAGTTTATATGCTATTGGCCCCACTCTCTCAATAATAGGGAAATGTTCCACGTACCTCAGCGCTAGCTTCCCCTTCTTGCTGAACCTTATGATTGTAACACCTCGTATTTTTGGGCATTTATTAATTAATTAATTCGATAAATTTTAAATTACTTGTGTGTCATAATTTAATTGAATTAATTATTATTAATATTATTTAAATATTAATTCGGTGAGTAGATGATTAACATTTATGGAATTTAAAGTTACTAAGTGAATAGTAATAATTTACTAAGTTAATAGGTGAATATTAACTTTCAGTAAAATAATTTGGATGGCAATTATGAGTGTACGGTTAGTCTGGGTGGGTCGAAATAGTCGAAAAAGAGTACCCATGGGTAGTAAATGGGTCTCAGGGCATTTTTAAGCATAACCAAGTCCACATGGGAGTGTTTGGGCCCTTTTAATAAAGCCCACAAGCCTAAAAATGGGATTAACTTAATAAATCCTAAAAGTGAGAGGGTGTGACAGTCATAACTCATTTAAGAAAACCTAATCAAGTAGAGGACAAAAGAGGGAGCAATTGGAGAAACCTTAAGAGCATAAATCGAGAACAAGTGTGGACATTCTTCATCAAATCATCATCTGCACCAAAGAGATTCAAACCCTACAAACCCTTTAAGGCAAGTGGTTAAACTTGATTTTTTAATTAATTGCATATTTCAATTCATATCATAGTAGGTGTGATAAGATTATATGGTTTTTGGGTTAGTTTGATATCTAAATTTGGCTTTCGATAAATTTAGATTTAAAATCTATGGAGGATTTGGGAATTTGATTTTTTAAACCTTTAATCTGTGTGGGTGTTTTATTAAGATTGAGGATCTTGAAATGGTAGATTTAGTGTGAGTTTTAAAGGGTTAAATGAAGGAAATCTGGGCAGAATTTGAGGTACGAAATCTCGTTAATGGCGGACTATTTGTTGACGAAGGAGGAAGAGAGAACCTAGGGTCATTCGAATGACCTGGGTTTGGTTCGAGCGGCAGACACTGTCATTCAAACGACGATAGGATGCTTTGTTCGAACGACGTGACGATTCCAATCGCCATTCCTCCTCCCCCTGTTTCTATTTGAGTGCTTAAATTTAGGGGCTACAGTTATGGTCTAGTATTTGTGATTAGGGTCTTGTGTAGAAATTTTAATGGGACAATTAGGGAAATAATCCAAGGGGAATTAAGGTTGAAATTGAGTAAATTGAAAACCTTAGATTAATAAGTGTGCAAAGCTTATTAAGGATAATTTTGAATAATAAATTCTGAATGTTGTATTTTTGGGCCAAGTGAGCGAGTCCGGATATATTGGTTGAGCGACACTAAGGTAATAAAATTAATTAATGCGTAATTAATTAAATTTGAATCGGAATACGAACTCGGGTATAGTTTGGGCTAGTGCTATGGATTTTGTGCACGGTATAGCTGGAATTAAATTTAATATATATATATATATATATATATATAGAGAGAGAGAGAGACACACACACACACACGATAGTGTGATAGTATATATATATGTGTACTGGGTGAAAACCTGCGCGATCGCGGGATTATCATGGGTTATTCATACAGATAAATGGATGCATAAGCAATATGAAAGTTAAGACCGTAAATTATAAAAACGATCACTAAAGTTGAGGAAGATTGTTATAGACGATTAATATCTCTCATCTATCATTCAGATATTTTGGATATGATCCTAACTTTATCAACTAAAATGAACAAAATTCAACAACACTTGTTTTAAACTAAAAACAAATAATATAACTTGAAACACACAACTCAAAACTCACACAAAACATATATATGATAAAAAAAACTTTTTAAATAGATAATGATACCCAATCCGAGTTACAAAATAAATGTGGTCTTCCAAATATATATGTTTATATTCTAGGCAAAAATTTGCTTCGCATAATGAGAGTTGAGATGAGATTTTGCCTTTGCGATATACATGTCTATACCAACAATGTTGTTCAATTCACAACTTAGAATGTAGTGAAAATATAAGAGATGCTAGCGACCATCGGAGCAGTTATAGAGGCAACACGGTATACATGGGTATGCTGGTGAACAACGTCCAGAATGTTCTTCTCTCCACAATTCATTTGCACTTGAAAAATAGATACATAGATCTCCCGTTTCATCGTACCAAAAATTGACAAAGCAGAGCAGAATCTGAAATCACCTAGATTGCAAATGAATCCATCTGACCTATAAGGATTCGGGGGTGGAAAGCTAGAGTTCAAGTCGTTCAATAACTGTCAAATCTGAAGGTCCCTGTAGTAAGCTAGTAGGCCTTCACCATTAAGGGCAATAGCTAAGTTACCGACTTGTGCTATAGGGTAGCCAAACATGCTGAAAGGTTAGGGGGCTTCAATTGATTAGGATCATAAATCTTGAATGAAGGGTTTGAAGTGGACCCCGAAAGCAATATTGGGGCCCACTCAATATGTACACCTTTTGACCAATATTTGTCACTTTTGGGTTGGTCTTTCCACCGTGTTTTGGAACGACATCATGGGTAGTCTTGCAGGAAGAGTCGGGATCGGAAGGGTCGAACAGAAAAACAGTTGAGTTTAACAATTTTTTTTATCCTTTCGATTGTTCTCTCCTCCAACCATGTAGACTTTTGAATTGAAAGAGAAGATAACCATCCTCGTGGGCAGACCCTGCTCCATAAAATCAACCACTATGTCCATGGGTGGTGGGGTTTCTTTGGAGAACTCCTTCAAATTAATTCGGCAAAGGCATTTCCTAAAAGTAAAGTATAGATCAATGTGGATGGGGGTTCTGTTTATTTGTAAGGCCTACAGAAATAGAAAAACAACAGTAAATGTTAGCCTGATTCATCTATTTAATTTCAAAGAATAGATATTAGAGTTCAAAATAAGGACTGTAAAGCAAAGGTTCAAAATTAGCGTGATTCATCTATTTTTCCCCTAGTAGTTCAAGCAAGGCTACTTTTTTACTCAGACTTTGTGTGCATTTTCTTGATGTATAATTTGTCAAGACTTTAAATATATCCACTTTTTTACTCATACTTGAATGGATGGAGAGAAGTGACACATGTCTTATGTGTGCGGTGAGGAAATGATATTTTTATTCCACCATTGATGGGTAGAAATGTTGAACTCCAATGCAAGATTGATGGTTGACAGTTATTATTTTGGTATGTAGTGGCAACCACAACTTTAAATGTAGTCGAGTAATTTGTTTTCATATCATGTGTACCTACAGTAGTGGTTGCGCTCCTTTTTTACACTACCCTTTTGCTTCGCTTGCACCTCTTTTGCGCTACTCAAACTCACCTATCACAAAAAAATCTCAACACTCATGATCTGTGGCTGGTGTGAAGGGCCAATAAGACCTCGTATCTAAATAAAGTTGTTGAAACCATAAACAGAGAATTATCTCGAGAAGAGTTTTATATTTCTCAATTGTCATAATAATTATTGGCTGAATTTCATACTTGGGACATCAGACAACATCAAGTTTAGGAGTAGTTTTTAGTGGATCTACTGAGCGTAATGAACTTCACGAGGAAAAATGTATGCTCTTTCACACCCTTAATTTCGAAAGTAGTAGCTTCTGCTCCAGCTGCTATAACTAACTTCACATATGATATCTTGAAATCCCATGGTTCCAATGTAACTACTCCCTCAGAGACAGTTCGACAATGAACCTATTATAGCATTTACATATTGTTTATAATCATAGCAGCAACATTATTTTCAAATAGAGTAAAACTTTCATGTTTATACTCACTTTTGATGTGTAGTACATCAGTGCGTAACATAGTAGTACATTAGTGTTGTTACAAATAACAGAGTAGCACATCAGTGCATAATTGTTACAAAGAAGATACCGTTAATTCATTTTCCAAGTTATAATAGTGTAATACATTGGTGCCTAATAAGAGTACATCTTTTGTGTTTATTTGACTGAAGGCACGATGCTAATGTATTACACTCTGCTATAACTGAAGGCATATTTATCAGGTATATTTAACTGAAGGCATGATACACAGGTATAGCACATTGTATTACACAGGTATAGCACGGTGTAGCACAAGAATAGCACACTGTGTATTACACAGTGTATATCACAGGTATAACACAATGTAATACATTTGTCAGGTATATTTGACGGAAGGCACGATGCTAATGTATAAAATCGAGGTTATTTTGTGCCTAATAAGAGTAGAAAATAAACTAAGTGCCTTCAGTTATAGCACAATGAAATACATTAGCATTATGCATGATAGAAAATTATCAAAATACTTATTTCGTCCCCAATTAAGAGTGCTATGACCACTCATGTTATCTTCTTCAAGGCTCACTTCATCCCCAGTTATAGCACAGTGTAATACGCCTTTTATAAAGCACATATAAGAACCCAAATAAATGAAAAAAATATGAAGAGATGGAGGTATAAGACTATGAAAGAAAAAAAGGAAAAATAATTTAAACATACTTTCAACATAAGCCACAGATCAAATTCCTAAAAATCAAATCCATGATTATGATCCCAATTAAATTTGAAATCAAATCTAAACAAATAGATATAGAAACAGAGGATAAACAATCCACCGTAAGAGATAAGTGTCATATAAATAATCAAACGTAAGAGATAAATATTTTTCATAACTCTCCAAAGTGGAAAGTAAATTTTAAGAGGAATTTTCCCATGTTATATAAACTTTGAAGACCAGGATACAATTTTGATTTGTCTAATATAGTTCCAAGCTGAGTTTAGAGAGAAAATACCATTGTGATTTCCTTTCCAAATTATCTGATCGGAAGCCTAATTACTCAATTTTTGGATTCTTACATACTTCACTTTCTTCTCTAAAGGAAAATAAGCACATAATTTGTTGAGATATCACTCCCCGTCGACATTAAATAAGACTGTTAGGTACTCTGTTAATAATGCAGTCTTAGTTTGCCAAAATACCATCACCAGACCTGTTTCCCCATCATAAACTGATATCAATAAGTTAAGAAAAAAATATACACCAGTTGTGATAAAAAAGTAAATTGGGATATTAAAAATGATCTTTGCACAAAACACAAAATAGAGTTTAATTTAGTAACTAACCATTTTTATAATCCAAGCTCAGCAGGTCGTACTAAAACCAAATTTATAATCATAGAGGAATCAAGTTTTTGAATCAAGTACTAAAAGGGAGCTCTTAGAACCTAATATGTAAAAAAAGGGAACTTTATGTTTAGAAAATTATAAGATCAATATCAAAACTCATAATCAAAGTCCCATTTAAGATAATTAGAAACATACATCAGCCTAGCTGAATATACACTAACCCAACATTTAGTTGTGCATGAGATAATTAGAAACATACACCATATTATTTATAACTAAAAGAAGTCTAAACCATATGCACCAAATTAAATATACCGACATATGCTCTGCTATATAAAGTCTAAACCATAGCTATAGAATCAAGCAACTGGAATGAACACATATAACCTGGTGAAGAGTATTATGAAACATATAGAGAGAAAGTACTTTTGAAACATAGTTGAAGGAGATTGAATGCATCTTCATACACATTCTAACTTTTTCAATTCCCTAGCCAAATTCAAGGAATTTTTTTTTGAACTCAGTTACTTTTGAATTATAAGGCACAACTGGCATCTTGTGGAGCAGTTGGTCTATCCCCAGCATTAGCAGTAGCAATAGGATAGTTCTTTGCCACAACTTTCCCTACTTGTTTCTTTTGGTTTAAGATCAATAGATAAAATTTCATCTTCTTTGTGCCTATTTATATATACAAATCGGCTCAAAAGGTTTTTTCATCATTAACATCCCTGGCACGAAATGTAATGAAATATCACCTCCCTCTAGAGGTCATTCAATTTTCCCTCTTAACCCTCATAAAATCATGGTTTGTATTATGTTGCTTGTCATTATCTTGAATTGCAAGTTTTGCTAATTCACATATGCACTTGTCAGAATGAGCTCAAATAAATGGAATGATAATGTTACACGCCATAGATAAGAAACGTTATCAACTTTGAAACTCTTGCTAGTCGATACTTTTTTCCCTACCCCCCACCCACTGGACTGCTTAATTACTTTCCACTAATTGTACATATTGTGTTTATGCTGTGTGAATAAACTGACATATGTTCTGCTGTGTAAATAATTCAATTGGTTCTTTAATAACCTCGAAAGCCTTGTGTGTGAAAATGTGTGTTCAAACTCTATGTTTGTCGTGAATAATTATGTTGGTTCTTTAATAAATTTTGTCTTATAGTTAGTTGGTCTTTGCAAAACACAAAAAACGCATGAAATTGTATACTGGTCGCAAACTTCCTTCACATAGCAAAAGGAAATATACATGTTTACTATTAATTGAAAACAAATGGCTCACAAAGAAGATGCTCACTTGAGTCATCCGTCAAGCATTTGTAGTGCGAAAGTTAAACCAAGAATCTTTTGTTTTATTGCATACAGTTCAAGTAGAAAATTAAACACGAGGTCTATGAAAAATTACAAAAGTAAATATACATACAACCTTTAGCACCTGAATCGTTGTCTTCAATCAACCACACCAGAAATTTAGATCCAACTCTGTTAGGCCCGAAATGAAACTCGTTAGGCATCTAACTAATCTATAAAAGACAAGCATTAAGAAAGAAACGCATGTATTAAAACAATAATCCAAAAGTTAAAGCCACATTAAAAAATAATAGTCCAAATAAATAACTAATTCTACAATTATACATCGTAAATCCAGACATGATACTCAAATCAGTTAAAAAAAACACTGTAAATTCATTGAGGATCCAAATTCGAACTCATTGTATATCCATGAATGTAGTAAACAAATAATGTGTATTAAACTAAGATCAATTACCAATTTTCTAGTATAAATTAAAGACATATCAAGCGAATAAACCATTGGCGACATATCAAGCGAATAAACCATACTTTGAATGTTACACGTGTCATTGCAACACATAATTATTATACTCAAAGATGGGATGAAACAAATGTTAATTTTTCATATTATACAGATGTTACCCCACCCCTCGTTTTTCATACGAACTATGTGGACTTTGATGCCTTTATAGGATACGTAAGCGTCTCAGGGTAAAACTCGAGACTTGAGTCCTATTATCACTTTTTCTCTCATTTTCTATTTTCTCTAAACTCAACTCTCTTAGACTACATATATCCATATATGCATACATTTGTTCTTAGTGACGTATTATTCCACATACGTTATCGTTATATTATAACGATCAACGCAAGGATAATCGCGTAAATACTATTTTCTAATATTATTTTTATGAACCCTCTATGGATGACTCGCTTTATCTCTTCCATGATATAAGTCGAGCATTCTTATCCCCACTATATATACACATGCACACACATCACGGGAAAAATAAAGGAAAATAGCAAAAACCCATGAGAGACCGTAAGGGCGGAATGAGTGCCTAACACCTTCCTATTTCGTAACTTAGCCTCCGGACCCTTTTCGAATCATTTTGGTTTCGTATGCATGAGTATGTCTGTTGATGTAAAAAACTATATTGTATTCAATTAATCAATCACAGATAAAAAATGGAAGAAATAAGACAAAGAATTTTTAATGTGGTTCAGCCTTGTGAAAATGGCCTACGTCCACTGTGTTGTATTGCTGACTGTTTGCCTTGAATCTTGATAATGAGGTTTACCAAGAAATTCCGAGTCCCCTTTTCATGAGGAGATTACAATGTATTTATAGCCTTGAGGCTGTACATATAAAAGGATAATACGCTGTTATCTAGCAGCCATATACATCTCTACAGTAATAATACACATTTAATGCGTAGTTGTGTTTTGGTTTTCTTGATGTGTACGCCATGCGTGTTTGAGTTGATCGGACCGCTTTAGTAGCTCTGCCGTCTTGAGTAGCTCGGACCATTTAGGTTGCTCGGCATGCTAAATAGCTCGGTAGCTCGGTGCGCTTAAGTATACTGCTCGTCGACCGTCTTTACATTTGCCATGTAGGTTAACACGTGTATTTGTATGATTGGTCCATGTCAGCAGATTAAATTTGGTATCAACAGAAGCCCCCAATATTTCACAGTTCGAGGTTGAGAAAGAATGTGGAACATTTTGCTAGAAAACTGCTCGGATTACTGGTTTTCACAATTTTAGGAGAATACTTTAATTCTTATTCAGTGAACAACATCAAGCTTCATAATTATTTTGAATTTTCACGATCACTTCGATATTTGTGCCCTTTTTCTCTTTTAGCCGTCGGAAACGCAAGCATCTTTCCTGATAATCATTATTTTTCTCCATTCCCGAGGTAAAGTATTTAAATGCGACAGAAATCCAGTCGTCTTATACTTTTTAAATATATATTTCTGAATTCTTCCGTTCTCTCTCTCTTGTGCCTTCGTTCCTTTCATCCTTCATTATCAATCGATTTCTCTCTCTTATGTAAGATTTTCTTTCCTCTTCTCTGTTTATATTAGTCACCATAGTTTATCATGTTGAATCATTGGATAAATTTCGGTATGAGTTTTCAATCCCTTCATGGAATATTTTGGAAGATCTTTCTGGTCCTTCTGATTTGTTTTCTTTGGCGGAGGGACACTGATTCCCAAGTATTTTTGTAGCCGAGTTTGGCTTTTCTTTCCCCCCCAATTCCCTGTGTTTGGAGTTTTGCCAATATTTCGATATTGTACCTGCAAGAGTAGCTCCAAATACTTGGAGGGTAGTTAATGGCGTACATAGATTGAATCAACTTCATGGAACTCATTTAGGAATTTCAGAAATTATGTATTGCTACAGATGGGTCACTAGTGACAGTACTTTTTATTTAAAAACTAGATTTTTGAATAAAGCTTTAGTGGTTAATCTTCCCGATACCAATACAGATTATTTTGATCACGGGGTAGTAATGAAAAATTGGCAGCACCCCCCACTTGAAGGAAATGATGTGTACCAAGGTCCTAAGTGTCCGCCTTATGGCAATGGGATTGATTATTTTTGTTTTTTCTGAAATCATGTTTTCTTTGTGTTTGATAAAATGCATCACTGACATTAATTTTATCTGTTATAGTTGACAGTAAAAGGAAGCCCCCAAAGGAGATTGACGTTAACATAAAAGACTTAAAACTTATCTGGGGTTTGCATCAATCTGTTGCTGGGGAGCATATTAGGTCTGCCTCTTATTTGCTGCGATACAGAATTTCCAGCTCATCTTTCATTGCTCGTCTTGTGGTGGTTAACCTTGATCAAGTTCCTGTTTCTGAAACCAGTGGGGAAGGTTCTTCTTCTGACTTGAGCATTCCTATTATTGATATCATGAAGAAGAGGAAAGCTGCTGCCTTTTTTAACAAGTCTACTTTTGCCACTGATGAGGCAAAGAAGAATAAACATAATATCCCAGATGAATGGACGAAGAATATTGATGTACTCCCTTCAATTGCTGCCAAGGAGGTTGGCAAGAAGCCCTCTGTGCCTTCGAATAAGGCTGTTGTCATTTCACCTTCGAGTGAGACTGTTGTCATTCCACCAACAGAGACAACTCCTGATCCTGTGAGTAGATTAAAAAGAAGTTCTTCTGATAGACCTGTTGAACCTATCTCTTAACCTTCAATTATTGAAGTTAGTGTTCCAGCTCTTATTGCTCCGAGCTCTTCTATGGGCTTGATAAAATCTCGGATTGTTCCAGAAACCCAAGGTGTTGAAGACACTTTCTCTCGTGATAAACTTACTACATTGGCTGCTCAACACCTTAGTTCAGTAAGTATCGTTAGTATGACTCCTTTATTTTCTGATACTATGTTCATATATTGACTCAAAATTCTTCCTTGTTTCAGCTTGTGACTTGCTTCAATAATATTTTGAAGAAAGATGAAGCCATCAGGGCTTCCAGCTCCTCGGATGAGGTAGAAGAGCTTTTGCTGGACTCACCTAGTCTTTGACTGAATCTTATCAGAAGTACGAGGAAGATAAAAAAGCCTGGGAGAAACTGTTCAAGTATGTTGAACTAGAAAGAGATCCAGCTGCGAGTGCTTCCAAAGAGCTGGAGAGAAATTAAAGGAAACTTCACAGAATAACAAGGAGCTTGAGGTTAAGCTTAAATCTGTCAAGGAAACTGTTGCCAAGCTTCGAGATGTTGAGCAATAGAAAATAGAAGCAGAAGAAAAACTGAAGTCTGCTGAAGAGCTTCTTGGGGAAAAGATCTCCCTGGAGAGAGCAAAAAGGAAGGTTGTTGTTAAAAAATCTTTCAACGCTGGTTGGGATAAAGGTTGGAACAAAGGCCTGGCTGTCATGACCTCCCAAATGGAGTATTCCAGTGTCAAATATTTTAGGGACGGATGGGTATCAACCTTGAAGGAGTTGAAGGTTGCTGAAAATTCTGAGTTATTTCAGCAACATACTCATGGCCCTCCTCCCTCTCCTGGAGAAGAAGAAGAAGATGAGGCTGCATCAGATGAGTCTTCAATGATAGGAGAGAAAATCCATGTTGTTGCTGTTGTTCAACCTTCTGAGCAAGTTAATCAATCCATCACACCTGCCGAGCAGCTACCATTGCTCTCCGAGTAACCAATTTCTTCATCTAAAAAGTCCGAGGATGTCGTAGGAAACAAGGAGAAGGTGTAGAGTTTCTTGGGTCTTTTGTTTTGTTATTTTCTTGAATGTAACCTTAAACTATGTTTTCCTTTATCATAATGAATAAAATTCGAACTTTTATTGTTCTTCTCTTACTTCCTCTGTTATTCGTCTTGAATTTCTCTCTCATCTGCACTACTTTTGTTCCATTATTAATTTTGTTTTTCATCTTCTCTTTGCTAGTTTGTAGCCAGGATGAAACTCTTGTCAGCTAATAATACAGAGTTGATGAAAAAATGCAATGACTACTTCAAAGTTGGTCATGCAGATCTTAATGAGGCCTAGATAACTGACATCCTCGGATCAGGTGCTTCTGACCGAGCAGTTGAGGCTTACCAATACTTGAAGTGTTTACTTGATCGTGCTGTAGCCAACAATGTGTCCTACTACGAGATGATTGAAGAACTTCAACAGTAGTATAAAGAATCCACTATACTTTTGCATCAAATTTATGAGAAAAAGTATCATCAATTGAGTGCTGATAAAGGATATGACAAGTTCTTTTTTGCTCATGGGAAAAAGGATAGTGTTATGAAGCTTGAGATTGAAGAGCATAGGCACATTGCTAAGTTGTTGGAGCAGGAGAAAATTGCTTTGCAGGAGGAAATAAAATAACTCAAATTTGCAGCTTCTTCCTCAGGAGCCTTGGTCCCCATTAATGATGAAGGTTTTTCTTTCTTGGAGGTAAAAAATGCTAACTTACGAGACGAGTTAGAAACTTTGAAACGAGCAGGATTATCCACACCTGCTCATGGTAGAGCAAGATCTTCTTCTCGGGGACAAGCAAGGGCTGCTCGGATCACCATTGAAGAAACGATAACTCAATCGGCTTTAGAGAATCAATCCGTTCAATTGATGGCGAAGAACCAAGCCTTGGCCGAAATGTCTAAGAAGATTCTAAATTTCATCGAACAACTCTCTAATCAAAAGTTTTGCTCTGGAAAGTAAAGAAATTATGGTAAAGAAACTCAATGAGCAACTTGAGAGGTTAACTTACCAATTCCACAAGTAGCCCAAGGAATTTTGGATGGCTGGGTATAATGAAGCACTTTGTCATCTTGATGCTCGTTTGGAACAGTCGAACAATGAAGGGTATAAGCAGGGGTGGTTGAATGTTCTATATGTTCTAAAATTGGAGCAAGGTCATTTCTTGTGGGATTACTATGATCTTGGAGTTCTTGATTTACGTATGCCTCCTTTCAAGCTTGACCTGAGTTGGATTCCAGCCCGATCCATTCCTCGTGTTTTGATTTCCAAATATCTTGATGATTACAGTCTTCACTCAAACTTTGAAATATTTCGTCCGGAGCACCTGCTTGATCGTCCATCTATAATGAATGTCAGAATGCTGCGAGATCTAAACTTTATAAATTCCCCTTATGCCTTAGATGATCCTCCAAGTAGAGGGAAAGAAACCCATAGAATAGGATATGTTTATGTAATGAACCCAATTCATATCATATGTAATTTGTTCTGGTTTTAATGAAGAAATTTTTAGTCTCTTTTGCAATTTCATTGTCTTGGAAGTATTTTGTAAAATATCTCTTTTATTTACTAATGAATACGTATATATATCTGTAAAAGGACGAAGAGTCCTTCTTGGCTATTGAGTTCCCGACCAATCGAAGTTAGTGGTTATAGTGACTTATCACTCTTTGGGCCTAAGCAATGGAATAATTTTCATCCCATGTTCCTGCTTAGTTGTAGTAATCCTGTTAAGATTACCTTGTTGCCTAGACAGTAGACGCCCCAGGAGGTAGTCCAACTTCTTGCCTAGTTTGGTACCAACCAACCGGAGTTGGTGGTATTGAGTCATCGACCAATCGAAGTTGGTGGTATTTCTTTGCCGACTAACCGGAGTTGGTGGTATTGAATTGTCGACCAATCGGAGTTGGTGGTATTGCTTTGCCGACCAACCAGAGTTTGTGGTATTGAATTGCTGACCAATCGGAGTTGGTGGTATTGAATTATCAACCAACCGAAGTTGGTGGTATTGAATTATCGACCAACCGGAGTTGGTGGTATTGAATTGCCGACCAACCGGAGTTGGTGGTATTTGTTGCTCTGGACTTGGGTGTGTGTAGTGTGTAGCACTAGTATTCCAAAAAATTTTAATAAAGAAAGAAATATGGTCGAAACATCACTTTATTCATATTGAAGAAACTATATTACATAGGAATTTTAATTACTGATAGTACTTGCGCAGATGTTCGGCATTCCATGCATTTTTGAATTCTTCTCCCTCTAAAGTTTCAATTATGTATGTCCTTGGACGAACAACTTTGGTTACTCTGTAAGGCCTACGCCAGTTGGCCTCCAGTTTATTATGTTTTTAGATCACTTTCTTCAACACATAATCCCCCTCTTTCAAATCACACTTCTTCACCCTTTTGTTGTAGAACAAGGTTGTTTGTTGTTGGTATGCAGCATTCCTGATTGCTGCTTCCTCCCTAACTTCTTCGAGCATATCCAAGTCTAATCGCCTCATCAAGTCACTTACAAGAGAGTTGAAATTAAGCACCCTATGTGTGGGTAGACCCAATTCAGTAGATATGACAACCTCACTTCCAAAAGTCAACATGTATAGAGACTCCCTAGTTGCTGTTCGTGGTGTTGTCCAATAAGCCCACAACATAGAATGTAGCTCGTTGATCCAATTTCCCTTTGCGTCATCCATTCATTTTTTTAATCCATTCAATAGGGTTCTTTTCATCACTTCAGTTTGACCATTGCTTTGAGGGTGGCCTGGCGCGGAGTGAATCTTTATTACATTGGATTGATGACAATACGCAGCGAAGTCCTCGTTATCAAATTGTGTATTATGGTTAGTAATGAATGCATGTGGAAGGCCATATCTACAAATGATGCTCTTCCAAATAAACTGATAAACTTTGTCATATGTCATGTCAATAAGAGGCTCAGCTTCCACCCATTTGGTAAAGTAATCCACAGCAACCACAAGGTATTTGAATCTTCCTTTGATCGTCAGAAGTGGTCCGACCAAGTCTATTCCCCATATGGCGAATGGCCAAAGGGAGGTGATGGGTGTTAACAATGCCTGGGGGGTTCTTCGTATGGAAGAGAAATGTTGGCATTTATCGCACTTCTTAGCATAAGTTGCGCAGTCAGCTCTCATTGTTGGCCAGTAATACCCCTGTGTTGTTATTCTTTGCAGAAGCGTCCGACCTGCTACATGGGCTCCATAGGACCCTTCGTGAACCTCTTCAATCAAGTCCTTCACTTCGGAAGGATGGAGATATATCTGTAGTGCTGGTATAATGCATCTTCTATACAAAAACCACTCGTCAATACATAACAATCAACTTTAAATTTCAGTTTCTTGGCTGCGAGTTTATTAGTTGGTAAAATCCCTTCTTCGATATAGGCCCTGATGGGGTCCATCCAAGATGGTCCCAAATCAAGAGTAATGAAGTTCATTATCAAATCTTCGTCTATGCTCCGACCAACCAAGATTTCAATTAGGATTATTCTTCGTAGCTCGGTGCGTGTTGCTGATGCCAGCCGAGCTAGGGCGTCAGCTTTTTCATTCTCCAATATCGGTATTCTGATCAATTGAACTGCGAAGAAGGTTGAGACCACCTCCATAGTTTTTGCATGATACTTCACCATTAACTCTCCTTTTACTGCATACAATCTGAGAATTTGATTTATGATTAACTGTGAATCATTAAATACCACGACCTGCTCTGCCTTCATGGTTTTGGCTATACTTAGACCTACGATCATAGCCTCACATTCAGCTTCGTTATTGGAGGCTTTAAACTGAAAGCGTAGATCATATTCGATATCAATCTCATCAAGGCTGTTTAAAATAATTCCTGCCCCACTACCTGTGGTACATGAAGAGCCATCCACATATAGGTTCCATATAGGTTCTTCAGTATCAAACTCTTGATCTGACAGAGTTCCTCGATGGAATATCTGATACTTCCTTTTGTCTTCCTCCGACACTTCTCGTTAATCGTTTATCATCTCATCCTATTCGACCGTTACTAGAAGTTGGTTAGACATTTTCTTCGATGACACCGTAACATCCAAGGGTTGGTTTGTATTCAACTCCTGCTCTTCAGTTGTGTCAGAGTGAGTGAACTCTGGTATAAAATTCTCTACTCTCTTCCCCTTCAGTGACAACCTAGGCTCATAAATTATATTATATTAACCAAGCTCTACTGCCCAGTACATCAATCTTCTCGATTTCTCCGGTTTATGTAGAGCCTGTCTTAATGGCATATCAGTATACACCACTACAGTATGGGCTTGGAAGTATGGACTCATCCTACTGCTTGCTTAGATTAGTGCCAGCGCTAACTTCTCCAGTCTTGGATATCTGATCTTTGCTCCTCGAAAGGCCTTGCTGGTATCGTAGACTAGTTTCTGTATTCCATTCTCCATTCTTATCAACGCCGAGCTAACTGCGTTCTCTGAAACTACTAGATACAAGTATAATCTTTCTCCCATCACTAGTCTAGATAACAATGGAGGTGTCCCCAAATATTTCTTCAATTTTTGAAAGGCCTTGTCGCATTCATCATCCCACTTGAAAGTTTTTCGAAGTATTTTGAAGAAAGGGAGGCATCTATTTGTTGCTCGTGACATAAATCTATTATGTGTTGCCACTCGACCTGTGACGCTTTGCACCTCCTTCTTCGTAGCTGGAGATCTTAGCTCCAATAAGGCTTTGATCTTTTCAGGATTCGCCTCGATACCTCGTTGATTCATAATGTATCCGAGAAACATACCTTCTCGTACTCCAAATATGCATTTAGTGGGGTTCATCTTCATTTGATATTTCTCCAGTTGATCAAAAGTCTGACCCAGGTCAATTAAATGATATGTAGCTTTCTTATTTTTCGTCAACGTATCATCAACATACACCTCCATGTTATGACCAATTTGTTCTGCAAACACCTTATTCATCAACCGACTGATATGTTGCACCTATATTTTTGAGTCTGAAAGGCATAACATTATAGTAATAAGTTCCCCTTGGGGTGATAAAAGAAGTGCTTTCCCTATCCTCAGGCTTCATTTTGATCTGGTTATAACCAAAGTAAGCATCCACGAAACTCAACAATTCATGCCCCGAGGTAGCATCCACAAGCTGATCGATTCGGGGTAAAAGAAAATGATCCTTCGGGCAGGCTTTATTAAGATCAGTGAAGTCTACACACATCCTCCATTTGTTGTTCTTGTTCTTTACCATCACCACATTTGCTAACCAATCAGGATATTTGACATCCTCAATAAAAAAGGATTACTGAAGTTTTTCCACTTCTTCCTGTATGGCTTGGTTATTTTCAGGGCTGAACACTCTTCTTCGTTGCTTCAATGGCTTAATTTCCTTGTTCACGTTGAGCTCGTGACACAAGAAACTCAGATATATCCCGGGCATATCTTCGTGGCTCCAAGCAAAATATTGCTTTCTTTGCCTTAAGAATGCTACCAGTTTCTATTTTAGTGATGCATCCAATGATGCCCCAATTTGGGTTGTTCGATCTGGGTGTTCGTTGTCCAGAATGATATTTTCGGTAGCTTCCACGACCTGACCCTTCACGAGCTGAGACTCGTCTCTAGGGTCTAATATTTCAATATCCGCATCTTCGATTTCATCCACATGATACGTAGTGGTCTTCTTCCTGGATTCTTCTTGTTCCTCCTGTTCGGCAGATGAATAGTAGCATTCCCGAGCTACTTTCTGACCGCCTTTCACAACTCCCACTCTGAAATTAGTCAGGAATTTTAAGCATTGATGTACAGTAGAAGGTACTGCCTCGAACTTCTTCAGACCTACCCTTCCCATAATGATGTTGTAAGCTGATTGGACATTTTTATCCATTATAAAAAAGTGTACTCTTTTTGTCCGACAAGCAGGCCATGTACTAATAAGCATATCCAACTTGATCGTCCCAAGTGGAAAAACCTTTTCTCCAGTAAAACCGAGGAGGGGCCTATGATATGGCTCCAACTGGGCTAACTTCAGATTTAAACTGTCAAAGCATGGGTAGAACATGATGTCTGCCGCGCTACCATTATCCACCAGTACACGTGAAATCACCACTTCCTTCATTCTCATCTTGATCACCAATGGGTCATTATGAGGATATAGTACACCTTTTAGGTCATTTTTAGAGAAACCGATGACCAATTTGTCCTTATCTACCTTCCTCGGGCGATCATCTTCAGCCAAGTTTATCCGCTGTATGTAAGAGCAAGCTTGGGCCTCATTGAGGTAAGCTTTTCTCTCCACAGTCAGATCTCCTCCTCCTGCATCACCACCTGTAATGACATTACATTCAAATGATCCAAAGTGGATTGAAAATACCTCATGTTCTGGCTATCTTGGTCTTTTGAGGAGATCAGGGTCATCTTCTGGATCATCTTCATGATCTCTCTTCTTGTCTTCCTTTGCTCGATGAAGAGACTTAGATCTTTACCTTTCTCGGTCATTGGTCTTTCCACCATTTTGGCGATCAACATACTTAGTCAATTTACCTCGCCGAATAAGTGCTTCAATTTCATTCTGGAGAGCTATGCATTGTTTGGTCGTGTGGCTATGGTCTTTATGGAATTCACAATATTTGGACTTGTCCTTTTTGTCAGGATCTGCCTTCATTTTCGCTGGCCAGGCCAAATCCTCTCTATTCTTGATCTCCTTCAGGATGTAATTTATATCCACCTTTAAGGGAGTATAATTTCAATATATCTTCATCTGCTCCAGCGCTTGCTTTCCTTTCGACTACCTGTTATCACCATTATTCCTCTGATCCTTCTTCTTGAGTTTACCAGCCTCAACCTTCTCTTTAGTATCTGTATTCTTCTTCGCAGCCATGGCTTCCTCAACGTTCAGATTTTGGTTGCTTTTGCCATCAGTTTTGATATAGTTCTAGGCGGATCTTTGGCTAAAGTATAATACAACTTGTCTGGTAATAATCCGCTCATCAGAGCAGTAATTGATGTCTTCTTCTCGTAATCGATTTTCTCAAGTTTCTCGTTATTAAAACGAGTAATATAATCTCTGGTACTTTCGCCTATCTTCTGTCTAACACTCAGTAAATGTGCTACTCATTTAACTGGTTTCGCTCCAAAACATAAATTTCCTATGAAGAGCTCTGCCAGTTGAAGGAAAGTCACGATTTTCCCCCGAGGAAGGTTGCTGTACCATATCTGAGCTGACCCGGTGAGAGTTCCTGAAAATGCCATGCATCTCATTTCGTCCGGAACCGCATAGATATCGACAGCAGCTTGGTATTGCTTTATATGGAGGACAAGATCAGTTTTTCCATCATATTTAGGTGTTACCACATGAGCTTTTAATTTTGATGGTGTGGGAAAGTCCACAATTGCCTGTATGAACGGTGTCCCTTGGACAAAAGTTCTTTATAGATGATTCTTAGCCTTAGCCATTTCACCTAATCGGTCTTCCAGTCTTTGAATATAACCCTTCTATGCCTCGTTTCCCACCTCGGGCCTATTTGTTCGAGCGACTGATCGCATTGAGGTTTGCTCTTGGGATCTCTCATTATGAGCTACTGGTCATGATTGGGCTGAACCTTCCCTTAAGTCGACTGGTCGTTGAGAGTTCCTCGACGCAGTCCTAGGAGGATTTTTATTCCTTTTAGGGCCCAAACGATTAAAAGGAGAGACTCTACTCAATCTTTCCAGTGCACTAGTCCACTCTGGATTTAGAGAGACATTTCGTTGAGAATTTCTAGCTCGTACCGATGAGGTCCGGCCAGGCTGATATGAAGGATCATCAGATCTCTCAGCACGATAAGAGTCAGTACGTCTAGATTAAGAGACTTCTGGGAATAGTGTTTGCCTAGTTCTTAAAGATGACATATGGATGCTCCTCTGGGTATTTCGTTGTCCTGAGTGAGCCGGTACTCCGCCTTAAACAGTTTGTATAAGTTGACACATGGTTTCCTGTATAACTGTTTGCCCTTGGGCTAAATTGGCCATTATGCCAGCCAGATCTTGAATATTTAGTGGAGTAGAGGGGTTTGGAGGGACCCCAGTGTTTCGATTATTGGATTCCGGATCAGCCATAAGTGATGAGTTTATTGGTGAAAAACGCTAGTTGTAATCGTATTCCCACAGACGACGCCAATCTGTTGATGTAAAAAACTAGATTGTATCTAATTAATAAATCACATATAAAAAATGGAAGAAATAAGACAAAGGATTTTTAAAGTGGTTCAACCTTGTGAAAATGGCCTACGTCCACTGTGTTGTATTGCTGACTGTTTGCCTTGAATCTTGATAATGAGGTTTACCAAGAAATTCCGAGTCCCCTTTTTATGAGGAGATTACAATATATTTATAGCCTTGAGGCTGTACATATGAAAGGATAATGCGCTGTTATCTAGCAGCCATATACATCTTTACAGTAATAATACACATTTAATACGTAGTTGTCTTTTGGTTTTCTTGATGTGTACGCCACGCGTGTTTGAGTTGCTCGGATCGCTTTAGTAGCTCTATCGTCTTGAGTAGCTCAGACCATTTAGGTTGCTCGGCACACTAAATAACTCGGTAGCTCAGAGCGCTTAAGTATACTGCTCGTCGACAGTCTTTACATTTGCCATGTAGGTTGACACGTGTATTTGTATGATTGGTCCATGTCAGCAGATTAAATTTGGTATCAACAATGTCTTTGGATGCTGTCCTTCGGGATGGCTCCTTTTTTTGTCTGTTTTGAGTAAAATTGACTGGCGGCTCCATCTCTCTACATTTTTCACCTCATCAATGACACTGGCCGAAGCGCTCCCGAGAGGGACGCGCGGGACCTAGGATCCTCAATATGCCCGCCCGCCACGAGGATCGGGGATGGCCACACAATCCATGCCTAGAATGACATCATTCCTCTCCATATCTAACACAAGAAGGTATGCTCCTAAGATTAATCTCCCAGTAATGATATCCACCCCTCTACATATCGAGTAAATAAGTGACCCACTACCCAACGGTGACTCTGCACACATAAGTCGAGTGTTGGCTGCCTCTAAAAGACCGACTGCTCGTGCAAATCTAGTGGCAACAAAAGAATGCGATGCCCTCGTATAAAAAATAATCCTACCCTCATGCTCATAAATAGGAAACATACCTTCGACTGCTGACGGCGCCTGAGGTGCTAGTGGCATGTTATACACACGCCCGTAATGCATCTGTCCCTATGGCTGTGGGGCTGGTGAAGTTGGTGCTGCTAGAGGCATCTGTGCCTGTTGCCCCTGCTGGGCACCCTGCTGGGCACCCTGCTGTTGCCCCCTAGCTCTCTGTGGAAATTTTCTCTTCATATGTAATATCTGGCCACAAACAAAGCAACGCCCCTAAGAGTCCCCCTGTCTCTGGCCCTACAGGCCTTGACGAGGCTGCCCCTGATACTGGCCCTGGTGGCCACTGCCCTAGTGGAGTCCCCCGTTGTACACTTGGTCCTGACGGTCCTAGAGAACCCGTTGCTACTGGTTAGGACCCTACTGGCCCTTCCTGAAACTCTGACCCTCTGGTCGATAACCTGTTGTCCTGAATCTCTTGGCCTGATCCCCCTATCGGGAATCCTGTCCCTACTGTCTCTCCACCTGTGGCTGAGGTGCCCCACTGGTAGTACTCCCTCCTATCCTACCTGACCTTCTCTCTCGTTTCCCTTCAGGTGGAACCTCTGGTTTTGGCAATACAAAAGTGCAACGTTAACGACCTCTGTATAAGTCTGTAATGCTGGGTTACCAAGTAAGTGTTGCCTGATCCTTCAGGCTAGACCATCCTTGAACATGTTCTTCTTCTTTTCTTCGGTGTTTACCTCATCTGACACAAAGTTAGCCAAGCGAGTGAACTCTTCCTCATAATCAACCACTAATCGGTCTCCCTATGTAACATCATTAAATTTCCTCCTCATCTCCGTCTGAACAACTAACAAAACATACTTACGGTCAAATCGCTCCTAGAACTCTACTATCAGCATCGTATCCCTCTCCTCTATGGTGGTAATAGACTCCCACCACTACAATACGGCTCCCACAAGTCTAAATGCGGTAAACATCTATTTCTGAGTGTCCCTGCACTCAATCATACGTAGGTGACGATATAGGTCCTTATTCCACTAACATGCTACTATCACATCCAAGCTCCTCGAAAAATTCGGTGGGTGGCCTTTCTGAAAAGCCTCCATAACTTTCTGCGAAGACAAAGGCCCCGGTTGGTCCTGAATCACTATTGCCATTGGTGGCTGTGGTTGAGTCTGTGGAAAATGGACAACCATGGCAGTTATAGCTATGTTGACTGCCTGGGCCACTATCTCGGCGTCCTGTGCAGTTGTCACTAATCCCGGTAGTGGTTGCGACTGTTACACCTCCGGCTCCTGATGATCCTTTCTCACCTCATCTCTTGCGATTGCTCTGGTCAGTCTACTTCTCTTAGGCGGCATCTGAAATTTAAAATAAGTTGTATGAGTTCACACTCAATCCAAAATTTAATAGTTGAAGTATGATATCTCAAACACGTAAAGATAAACGCAACCGTTCCAACAATAGGGCTCTATATCAAAAGAACGTTACGTTTAAATCGTAATAAGCCATACATATCCTATGGACACTAAAACTTGATGCTCTGATACCATCTGTGACACCCCACCCAATTGAATACCGGTTGATCAGTCCTTTATTAAATTAAACAGGATTCCCATTTGGGTCATTCTTAGCATCACTGTCGAAAATCATTAGTTACTAATCACCTATTGGTTAATTAAGCCGGTGTCAAAATTTTATCTTTTCATTTAACAGTTAACACTAGAAGGAAAAATTGAATTGAACCATTCAAAGATTAATAGAGTTCAAACCATCACAGGATATGAATAAATAAATAAATGTCTTGTCGAATAAACCATCGACTACAACTCCAAATCTAAATAATAAATCCAATAGATAAATCCATAAGTCCCCACACAAGTCTGAACGGAACAAATTGAATGTAAGGGAAACATGCCCAAAGATGAAATACTGGAATAATGAAATCCTAAACTATAATGAACAACTAAGGCATTTAGTCCAAATACTGCATGCATCCACACATGTCGCAGCTGCGCATCCATGGAATAGATAATCAAGTCTGGCGTCCCTGTGGTTGGACACCTAAAAGGTTTTGAAAATATTTTTGGCAAGGGTTAGAACCCAAAACATTTGCAAGTGGTTAAGTTTGCAGTAATTAAAATGCATGAATACTTTTCATATTTAAGCTAGTGTCGCACTCCCTTGAGATAATCCTCACCTATCAACTAATGTGCACACCTACCGCTGTCTTATTAACCCACCTATTATACTACCCCGTCTAACTAGCCTTGTTATGAACCACTCCTTATCCCTTACTCTGGCCCGAGTAATATTACTATGGATTATCAAATTATTTCCCCCAATAATTCTTTTATTCCGTTCAAATAAAATCATATAACAATTCATCAGTTATATAAGTAATACAATTTCACTTCATATATTTTACCCGTATATAAATATTTGCACTAATTATATACGTATAATTATACTACAACATTCACACATGCCGTATATAATATCCATCTTCCCGAGTGATAGCCCACCGGATGTTTTCTCTAAAATGATATCACCCCATGTATACTCAATCCTACTCGGATACCACGAGACGGTTAACTCACACTGAATCAGGTAATAAATAATAAGCATAGTGGAGGCGGTCATAGTTTCTCAGGTGTGAGACCGAATCATACCCAAGATGTCTCACTCCGAAAAGAATCACAACATAATATACCGGACGCTATGACCTGGGGATTGCACTCTCTTCATGAGCGAGGGGATTCACCCACATTGCGCAATCTCCTATCATAGCACTAGAGGGGTATGCATTAAAAAAATATTTAATACAGATATAATGAGCACACAATCATATATATATATACACACACACACACACTCTCATATTATCACACTATCCATATATATATAATCCCGGCTAACCCGTGCCTAACTCCCGTGACACTTGCCAAAAATACTACCCGAGTCTATTCTCCAACTCTTAATTTAATTATTTCACCTAAATTAATTTTATTAAAGTAGTGTCACTCAACTACAATACCCTGACTCACTCACACGATCCGTATTTTCACCCATTAGAATTTATTACACCAAATTCCATTATTAAGTTTAACACTCTTTTTAAATTTAATATTACTTAATACCTATCTCCCAAGGTCCTAAGTGTTATCCTCCATTTAATTTTTACACTAATTAAATCCAAAAGAAAACAAGTCAAAAAGTCGGTACTATAAAAAATCCCCATTGTCGTTAGAAAGAGGTCCTTGGTCGTTCGAACGACCTTTCGATTTCAGCATTCTTCTTCTTCCCCACTGTTCTCCTTTCCAACATTGTTAGATGCTTAAACTTCAAGGCTTCGATAATTCCCCAACTAAAGTCTACCCAAGGTTTAATACGGGTTCCCAACATCTTCTAATCACAATCAACCTCATTCACAATCAACGATTTTCACTTTAATCCACTAATCTAAAAATTTGATTTTTACAGGTTTTCATTCGATCGTATTCTTAATTTCGATTCTATAATCCAAATTACTCAATATTTACTGCTGGTTTTTACTACAATTCACATTCCAACATCACAGACTCATATAGTATCCTCAATTACACTTTTAATCTACACAAAGTGATAAGTTTCTAAAAATCCATGTTTATGTGATAACCCACCCCAAAACGAATTTTCAATCGCACCCACCATAATATGAATAAAAAAAATGAAATTTAAATTGAAAGAAACTTAACCACTTGCCTGATTAGATTCGTAGAGTCTGATTCCTTTGAGGTAGATGACAAATTGATGAAGAACACACCTAATTCCTTTTGATTTGGCTGCCAAAAGCTCCCCCCACTTTCTCCCTCTTTTCTTCTCTACAGATTCAGGGTTTTCTTTTTGAGTTATGTCTACCACTAACTCCCTAATTTTGTTTTAATATTGTTAATCCCAAAATTAATCTTAAGGGTCAAGCCCAAATGACCCGAACACCCCCGTGTGGGCCCGATTATGCCTAAAAATATTCCGAGATCCAATTACTACCGCTAGGTACTCTTTTCTAACTATCTCGACCCATCCGTAATCAACCGCGCACTCATAATCGTCATCCGAGTCACTTTACCAAAAGTCTCCATCTCGACCCCAATATAGTCAATACCCGACTCCTGGTTGAGATACAATAAAATCACGGCGTTTAACTCGCTACGACGTATAATAATAGTCATGTATGATTTACAACACACTTAGTAAAAAAAAATTCTATTTATATTAATCATTATCTCTCCCGATTAATATTTAAATACACACATAATTATTAATTCAATTAAATTATGACACACTTGTAATTTAAATTTACATGAATTAATTACATATTTTAATGCTAAAAAATACGGGGTGTTACAATAGTGTTAAGGGAATATAAAAAACAATATTCTTTCTCAGTCTCCCTCTCATCCTCTTTTCTTATCTTCTTTTGATTATTTTTTTTCTTTGAGGTTTGCAAAAAATAAAGGATCAGATATGTGCTTCAATTGTAAAATTCTATTAATTTTTCTTTAAGGTTTGCAAAAAAAAAAAAAAGGATCAGATATGTGATTCAATCTGCAGCTTTATAAATGACGACTAGATCATCCACAATCCTAGGTGAACTCGACAACATTTACTCGAACTCCGGATCTTCAAGGTTCGAATTTCTATTATTTTTGGTTGGGTTGTTTTTTTATATATTTGTTTTTTATGCGTTTTTTTTTGCAAATAATAAGGTATAATTATGTGATTTAGTATAAATTCCATGTGATTCCTCCACTTAGGTGAATTTTTTTGTCATATCATTAATGTAAAATTGTTAATTTGAATTTTTAGTTGTTTTAGTTGATTTTGGTTTAGTCTAATTAACAATGTTTGAAGTTCCAAAAAAATTGGTATGTTTATTATCTTATGTTTCTCTATTACTTAATGGATTTTTTTTTGTTTCATTTCATGTTTTTCGGCATCCATGCCATGTGTATTTGAGAGGGAGGGATGGAGTGACATATAAAGAGAATAAGAGAGAACCATGTGTATATGTTGAATCATCAAGACCATGTAAGCCCTTTCTACTTATGTGCTCTTTTTGGTTGTTGAGAAAATTATTGCAAAAGTGAGCAACATATTTGCTCATTCCTTTTAGCTGTTAATTTTATTGCCTCTTTTAGTTTTTCATTTTTGAAAATTTCTTGGGCTATGTTGATGTTGGATCCATCATGAGACTAGGATGTATTAGTTTGATAAGTCACTATAGATTCTATGAATTCTTACCTATATGTTCAATTGTGGAAATGACATTCGTGTGGTTAAAAACATAAAACTTTTTTTTTAACTTTGGCATTCTAATGCACCCTAAACATTTTTCTCCAATATACAAAAACAAACACCTTGATGTAATGTTTGATAAATTTATTCATTGCTTGTATGAAAAAGGTATTAGGATAAATTTTACATATTTATATTTTATACTTACAATTGTTGCTGTGGATCTTAATTCATTTTAGACTTTTGTAAGCATTTTAATAGTTTTGTGATTGTTGTTTGTTCTCTGCAGAAAAGAAAAAAAAATGGCGTATGCTGCAATGAAACCACTAAGACAGGGCTAGAGGAGCACAAGGAGGTTATTGACAGGATCACTCTCTCCTCTAAAAATGGCAAAAATCTAGAGAAATGTTTCTTTTCTAGCTTCCACTTTTATTCAGTAATTAGTTTGGATCAAACCCATTTTGATTTTTTGTTCCTTATTGACCTAATCAAGTTGGGTATTGTTTTAAGCTATTAAAGGATTTGATTGTCCATGTAATGTTTCAAAATTTGGTTACTTTGTTTAGTTAGATGCTGCAAAATCTTTCGTTCCATTTTTGTGTGGTTGTTTGTTGGCATATTGATAACCAAGGGTGTTAATTTGTTTTTTGTTTCACGTTTCGGTCTATGTTGTGATTTCATTTCAAAATTTTTCATTATTATTGGCAATGGAGCTACATATAACTTATTTTCAGGTTGCTAAAACTTTGGATGTTGGAGGTTACTGGTATAAGTGTTGTTTACTAATTTTAAGAGAGCGTGCTAGAAATCGCATCAATGTTAAAATACTATTACACATTAGCTATATATATTATTATAAGCACCCGCGCATCACACGTTTTGCACACTAGTTTGTATACTACGATTATGGGTATCAAGTCTCTCCCTGCTCGCCCATCGGGTAAGGATAAATATCTTTCTCGGGCGTTGAGTAAAAAGAATAAAGTTGGGGTCCTACAAATTCAATGGACATTGTGGATTCACTATCCAAGGATCACGAGCCCCTCTCGAAGAGGTTTAAGAAGGGTTACACTCCTCCTCCCCCAATGGTTGTTTTTGAAAAATCGAATGCTGGAAAAGGCAAAGCGGTTGCTCAATCTATAGTTACTTGCCTCGACCTGGGCCGAGGCTTTATTTGACCGGAGGTCTTTTCTGCTGATAGAGTGGATGATTCTATCTTATCCCATGGTCGTTTGTTATAACGTAGCAACCACAATTTCTCCCTCACAAGGTTATTATTTATATATCCTTTTACTTGCGTTTCTTTTTGCTTGTATTTTACTCACCTATGTTTGCTCATTGTCTGGCAGTTCCTGATCAACTACAATTAATTGTTAGAAAGTAATGACGTGTTGAAGGAGTCATCCATTTACATGGAGGTGGATTTTTATGAGTTGATCAAGTCTCTAGGGTTTTTCGATCGCTTAATGATGCCCAATAGGCTTAGAAGTTGAAGCTAGACCAAAAGGTCCAAAGCTTGGAGTTTGAGAAGTTCAACATTTAAAAGAATATTGACGGCTCTGTCGCCTCTATCGTCGTTATTGATTAGGATAAAAAATATTGAGACTACCAAAGTTGAAGCCGCGATCACTAAAACAAAGGTTGATGAGGCCAAGTCCAAAGTCGAGAAGGCCCTAACTGGTGTGTCATGGGCTAAAAAAGATACCTATACTCGTGGTTGGGACAAGGCCTTCGCCAAAGTCAGAGACAAGATTGCATATCTAAGAAAGGTATTTTTTAATAACCATTGGGATGAGACCCTTGTGAAGTCCAATATTTCTCAGGACTCCGACATCTTCAATGTGCATAACGCAGTTTCCCATCCTCAAATTGAGGAAGAGGAGGAGGGGGGGGGGAGGACAAGTTATTGCTACTGGGCTTCCTCAGAGGCAAGTCAGACATGATGATGTTACTGGGCTTGTTCAAGGGCAATTCAGATAAGCTACTTCTATTAGGCTTACTCAGGGGTAGGTCAAACAAGCTATTATTACCGGGCTTACTCAAAGGCAGGCCGAAGAAGATACTGCTACTAGGGCCGACTAGCTGGAATCCATAGCCATTGTTTAAGCTGGCGAGAAAGAGAAGGTCAGTGAGAATGCTTTTGAAGACTTTTAGGAAGCATAGTATTTCTTTTATTTTCAATCGAGGATGTAGGGGATTCCCCCATTTCCTATCTTTTAAAAGAATTCAGAGTTTCAATTAAACTATTTTATGTTCGCTTGCTTTGTAATATTTCATATATTTTCTTCTTTTTGCCAAGCTCTTATGTCCAACCACCTGCCTATGCAGATTAATGCGAGACTTACCGCGATCATGGCTGCTCAGCATGACTTTTAGACGAAACATGAAAGACTCTTTGATGCTGGCTATGACGAGGATGATTATGATGATCTCGATCAAGTCTTGGGCCTTGATGTGTTTGTCCAAGAAAATGAGGCTTACTTATATCTACGCCGCCTTTTTCATCAGATTGTGGCAGATAACACAACCTTTTAATACATGGTTCTCGCCATTCAAAGAAACCGTAGGGAAGCGTTAGCCTGTCTTAGGGCTAAATTTGACGAAAAAGTGCTCGAGTTACGTGGAAAATAGGATTTGATAAGAAGATGGTCGGCATTGAGTCTGCCCATGCAAGGAAGATCTTCACTTTACATACTGACCTTATAAACGAGACAGAGATTGCTGCTCTTCTCAAGAAAGATAAAAAATATTTAAGGATTGGGTTTGAGAGATTTAAGAAGTCCCGACCAAATGAACAAGCCGAAGAATAGAATTCTCAACTAAAAGAGGAGCTTGATAAGGCTTAAAAGTCTATGAACGATAAGAATGAGACCATCAGAGCTCTATCTCCCTCCCAAGATCAAAGGGGTAGTCATCTGACTGAAGATCTAGAGAAGACCAAAAAGTCTTTGCATGACAAAGTGACAACCATCAAGATCCTGTCCGATAAGCTTGATTGCTTTACATTATAATTCCATAAGAAGCCTTGCCAAGTATGTATGGGTGATAATGATGAGGCCCTTCTCAGTATGGATGTTACTTAGAATGATACTCGGAATGTTGGCTATAATAATGGTTATCTCAATGTCCTCGCAGTGGCAAAGGTGCCAAAGGACTCTAAGTTGTGGTATTGGCATGACCATATTTATCTTGACCAAATAAATCCCCCTTATAAGCTTGATTTTTCATGGATCCCTACGGATGTTATTACAGTCATCTTTATAAGGAAGTACCTCGATGACTACGATCTAGATGGAGGTGATGAACTTTACCTACCTCCAAACTTAATTGACATGGTGACTCCTGAAGAGTTATCGAGAATCAGAGATTTGTCTGAGACTATTACGCGCTATGCATTAGATGTTTCGCCTAATGAATTTGGAGCCTCGTAAGGCGCATCACGTCATTAGCATGACAGGGCCAGTTATTTTTACTTCTCTCGATGTACATTGTTTTGCTCTTTAATTTCCTTCTAATAACTTTAAAGTGGCAATGGAAATTATCGCATTTTGCTTTCCTTTACCAATAAGTCATGTCGCTAATTATGTAGTCAAATAGTTTTAAGTCTTTTTTTTGCTCCAAAGATTCCATTGATAAAGATGTAGTAAATAGTTACTACATGTGAAAAGAGGTATAACATGCCCAATTGAGAAAAGTTTATTTCATATTATGACTTATTGTGAAAAGAATATTTTAATTGTAACATCAAATATACATACACACATACTACTTTTTAAAAAATTTATGCTATAAAACGGTAGGATTCTAAATTTCTCGAATAAAATTATATATATTACCTATTTCTCAAGCTCTTACAACCAAGAATACAAATTGAGTTATATTGCAAAGTGTGACACAAAATTACCCTTTAATATCATTGGGTGCTTAAAAATGATTGTACATATGTTTAAATGATAGTGCATATGGTGGTAGAGAGTAATTCTCGGATGCCTTTAGTAGCGCTCAATAAAAATATTTTCAAAATTGTAGGTGTATGTGTGTGCACATGTCCTTAAAGTGAAATTGTTTTTTTGGAATAATTAAGGCATGTTTAGTTGTAGAACTATTTTTTGTTTTATGTTTCAAGATTTCATTCATAATTTTAATATCATATTTATTAGAAAACTTAGGAAGACCCCTTCATTTATTAGAAATAAACAATTATTTCAATGTGTAATTTATAGAAATATAAGTGTCAAAATTTAATTTACAAAACGTGTAAGGGGCAAAATATCATTTATAGAAAGTTTGGGAACAAAAAATAATTTACAAAAAGTACATAGGCAAAATATAATTTACAAAAATTTTAGGGGTATGGTGTAATTTAGAGAAAGTGATTAGTATGTCATTTTTTCCTAAAATTAAGGCTGAACAAGCGATTCTCTAAAATTTTGAAGGTCAAAATATAATTTATAAAAAATTTAAGGATCTAAATATAATTTTCAAAGATAAATCATGTTTTGAAAATTAGTTGAAATATGTTAAGTTTTTAATTTTCTAAAAAAATGGAAAGTCGAAAAGAATGTTTTCAAGTAATATATCTCGAAAAATGTTCAATTTGAACACATTTCCTAGTTTTTCATTTTTTTTGAAAAAAAAATTAGAATTTTTTTGGGCGAAAACGACCTTATTTTCCCAAATTAAACGAGGCCTTAATGTTTAGTTTTAAAAATTTCTAACATTTAATATGTAATCCAACTTGATTTTAGAATTAATAAAAATCCCAACTGTAACATTAATTTTGCAAACTTGATAAGTTGAAGTATGAGTGCCACTTTACACTTACTGCTAATAAAAAGTAGAATATTGGTATTAGTTGTACAACACTAACATTAGTTGTGCAAACTTGGCAAATTAATGTGGCAATGACAGGTTAACTTGCCAAGTTTGCACAACTAATTTCACTATTCTTAGGCCTTAATAACGAACTTTAAACCATGAAATAATTCTTAACTAATATGCAAGATTTAATTTTGGTGAACATAACTATAATGTCATTTTAAATTTTTTTAGACATTGGTGTGGAAACTTGTGATTTATTAATGTAAACTCCCAAAAGGTGATACTAAAAATAAAAAAAGTAAAAATACGTGAAAAAGTAAAGCTTTTTTCGAACCATTTAGTCATGCCCAATGGCCAATTAAAATATTTGCGAAAGCTCAAACAATAAAACATTAATTTTTCTCATTAATATTAAAAGGCTTTTAAAATTGCAATAGAAAATAAAATACACTTTTTTTTTCAAATTAAATAAACTGGGTGCAGAGCAATCTAAACGTCCCTGCGTCCCAAAACTCCGACAAAGTATGGATCAATTCAAAACTCGTACAAAACATGAAATGCATATAAATTGTAGGGTGTGAGTGAAAAAACTCAGTATAATCGTATAAATGCTCAAAGTGAACTACGCATACTCATATGTGCAGATATAAAAAATGTATACATATTCCTGCTCAACTAAAATTTCAAGACAATCACATCAAATTTTAGGATCTCACCACGTGTTACTGCTCTTCCCAGATCTCATAACGAAATCCCCACAACACTGACCTTGGTACAACATGGACTCTCGTTCACTCTCTTATGATCAATCCTCCCAACACTCCATGGCCCTAAAAAATACGATCAGAATACAATCACAAGGCGTGATAGGATACCCCACTCATAAATTTCATGTCGACCAACCATTGGAATTTAGATGATAATAATGGATAATTGTCATGCCCGACCATTTCTCGGGGATTCACTGTAGTAACCACAAATAACATGCATAAATCCCTAGAGATTAAGATGAAAAGATAAAATAATACTCACTCCTGACCATTCATGAGATCTTCACTGCAATAATAATAAATAACATGTCGACCACTAGTCGAGACTAAGATGATAAAATTAATAATAGCCATACCCAACCATGCATTAGGTTTTTGTTGCAATAATAATTAATATAATGTCGACCCTCTGTCTAAACTAAGATAAGAAGACAGAATAATGGCCATGACCGAGCATCCGTCTGAGAAAAAAATGCAATGGTTAGATAATTAACATAATGATAAATGAATATTATAAAATTAAGTGGATACGACCGAATAATAATATAATAGACCATCCATTGGGGGTATTGTTGGAATAATCATATAATATACGTCGAATCCAATGTAAAATCCATATACCCAATATAATTATGTTTATTTTGTTGGTTAATTATAATAAACTGGTGCCATTGTTGATTTGGTAGCCAGAGAGTTACGTCCCATATTGCTTGAGTGAAGAAAAGTAATGGTTCAGCTATGTAGATGTAAGAGAGATTTTATAATTACTCATAGCTTAGTTATTCCGACCTATACTGCTACAAATCGTTGCTACAAACCGAACAATACATATGCATTTGGCTCTACGATGATTTGAAGACAAGCTAGTGATCGAGCTTCGTGTTTGAGATTCAATCCGTTGTAATCGTCATGAACATTTTATGAAGGTATGCGGACTTGTGGTTTTGATTTTACTTGGTCAAATTATTTTGGGATGTTATTTTTTACTCGAGGAATCTTTTAAAACGATTTTTTAAAATATGTTTTTTTGTTTTTAATCTTGTTAGAACGAGATGAAGATCTCGTTAGAACGAACTCAGTAGTTCATTCGAACGAAGTCTAAAGTCGTCAGAATGAAATGCCAGTTTCGTTGGAATGAACTTCTAACGAGCATCTAATCAGAAGGTCTCTGTTTGACAGAACCACTCTCGTTGGAAGGTCAATTGAATGAGATAGGCTTATCGTTTGAACTCGTTAGAATGAACTTACAGTTTTTGTTCGACCGAGAGTCCATTTTTATTTTAACGAAACCGCTGTCTCGAAAAACATGTTTTCTTGTAAAAAGGATTCTTTTGATAAATTTTACACAACTCTGTTGGTGAAAATAAATTGCAATACCTGTACCAAAAGTTATTCTTTTTGTGTTACTCCAAAACACTTTTATTTTCCAAATCATACATCCCTTATATAATTTATTGAGTTTTGTCAAACCCAAATTTCTATACACTACCCAAACCCTTGTAGAGTTTACTCTACTACTGATTTGTGGAGTCGAGACTCTACGAATGAAGAAGATAGGATATCGCATCATGAGACTGATCGAGGGATGGCGAGGGAAAAGCTGCTTCCTATGAACGGTATTGGACTGTGTCGTATCTGTTGAAGAATTGAAGACCCGTGCATTATATTTATTGGAGCTCTATGTAGTCTATAAATCATCGAGTCTGTTAAATTCTTAATAGTGATGAAATCTTGGTTTTTCTCGAAAGGGATTTTTCCTCGATTTCTTCTTCTGTGTGCTTAGATCATTTAATTTGGACTTTATCTTACATGCACACCTTAATCTAATCAAGATAAAATTTGGATTAAAAATGATATCTTGTGTGTACGTAAACTAAGATACGAATAATTCCATATGGCTCCAAACTAGCAGTTTCAATTTGGTATCCGAGAAAGTTACACTAAGTTTTTGTGTGATCTTTTAAATTTGGGTTTCTATGGATAAATTGCATAATAGTCTAGCTATTTTCAATTGGTCTAATTATACTTATTAGAAAGCTTGATTGAGATTGGCTTTGAAAATGATTGACGAGCCTGTCTGGCTTGTTTGTGAAAGAGGGTGGACACCACCCACTATTACCATTGACAATGTATATGTCCTAAACTTATCACCTATTAGACGGAAGATGAACTAAAATGGAGTATTTTTAACTCATGCAGTTTAAATATCGTTTCTGGAGCCGTCACCCATGATTAGTTTTGCCCCATAGGATACCCTCCAGCTCACTCATGAGGGTACTAATGTTTTGAAAGCTTATAATCTTCAACATCTCACCTCCTAGAACCCCCTAAGCACCTCCATAGATCCCTAGTACTCACTCATTCATCGCAAAACCTAGGTCATACTGTGAGTACCAATTTAAGGGCCATCGAGTGCTTTTGACTCGAGTTAACTTTATCGTGTGAGCGAAGGGCTCTTAATACCCTTTTCAACAGTCCACCCGTGCGCGAATCGTCCTTAAAGTTCGAATGAATGATCCGTTTTACTATTAAAAACTGATTTGGAAGCCACCGGGCGCTCCCAGGCCCCCTTTTGACTCCGATCAACTTCCTCGCCTGAGTGTAAGCTCAATAAATCTTAGAAAGGATATTAATCCTCTTTCCAATGGTCCACCTGTGTGCGAATCGACCTTATGGTTCGAACGAATGGTCCGTTTGATAAAAAAAGTTGATCTGGAGGCCACCGGGTGTTCTCGGGCTCCGTTTGACCCTTGAAAACTCTTCAGCTTGAATGAAGTTGAATGAATCTTCAAAGGTCTCTAAATACCCTTTCCAATGGTCCACCCCATTCACGAATAAACCTTACGGTTCAGACGAACAACCTATTTTACTCTCAAGAGTCATCGATCACTTATGGGTCCTGTTTGACTTAGGTCAACTCTTCAAGCCGAACGAAGTTGAATGCAATATCTCTCTGAATACCCTTTCCAACGATCCATTCTGTGCGCGAATCGTCTTTATGATTCTGAAAAACGATCAGTTTTCCTCCGAGAATCTTATGTCTAGTGACCAACGAGCGCTTTCGAGCCCCGTTTGACTTCGATCAACTCCCAATCCCGAGAGTTTCTCAATGGATTCTTACAGGTCTCTAAATACCCTTTCCAATGGTCCACACTATGCTCGATTCTAACTTAAGGTTCGCATTTTATGGTCATTTTTTTGAAAAACTATTGAGATTGCCGAATGGAACCCCAGGACCCTACGTATCAACAATGTGTCTAGGGTTCTATGATGATATGCAGGTCTAAGACCATGTCGATCGGCACCCATCTTGGCCCTATGAATAGAGGCCATAACCTCACTTTGAAAAGCACCCTTGACTATCCCTCTCACATTCCATCCATCCTTTTCATACCCTTTTGAGTAAATTCCCACCCATCTCCTCAAACCACCATCATCTCATCTTGAGATCATCGTATTTACAATAAATAACCACTTCAAGTCTTCAAAAGGAGGTCTAATTCTTCCCCCTTTGTCTTTAAAATATCTTATTTTTGCATTAGTTACTTCATTTTCACTTTAGTACTTTACTTCATAACATCACATACCTTAATTTCTGTTGGGAATGACGACCCCCAATTTTTAAATTCTCTCTTTTAAAAATATAATTTCCTTTAAAGATGCGAAATAAGGATGGCTCAATAAATTTTACATAAACCAAATTTTAATTTCTTTCAAATTAAAATTAAACTTAACTCAAAGTTAAATTAAATTAATCAATAAATACATTTTTTACTTTAACATATTAACTCAACCCAAGTCCTAGAAATTTGCCTAGCAATAAATATTCAATTTTTCAAATTATGTCAAACCAAATTTTATCCAATAAAATTAATGACTTGAATTAAATAAACTTTTACACAAATTAAATAGCACCAAATTAAATATACCAATTTTATCTTTTTACCTAAGCATGCATCTAATGTGATATTAGCAGAAGATAACATAAGTAAACAATCACTACGTCGCGATGTACGAGGAAAAACCCACAATAGGAAATAACCTCGAACGACTCTAGCCTCAAATCCACTAAGTATGGTTTTTACAAGTACGAGACAAAAAAGAATTACAACACTCGACTTGACTCTGTCCAAGCCCCGGCGCTTATTCTTGTACACACCTCTGCCTAACGAATAACCACGGAGATCCACCGCGATCTCGGAATCCATCGATCGGACTTTAGGAACAACCGACAATCACACATGATGCCTTTCACCATTTGAGAATGCCGCAGCAAAACAACAAACTTCTTCTTTATGGGATGTAGAAGTAAACCCAAACAAACTCTTCAATTCGGTAGAGTAAAACCCGGTGCCAAACACTCCAAGCAAGATATATATATGGTAACTTGGAATAAGTAAACTATGGGTGTAAACAAAAGTGATGTTTGAATAATGTTCTTGAACTACAAACACTTAAAACATGAACTTTTGAACTAAGAAATTTTCTCTCTAAAATTGCTCTCTCAAAATGTGTTTAGAAAATGTCAAAAGTTAGTTTTTCAAACTTGCTTCCTGCACATATAACTTATGTCAAGAGTTAGTGGGTAAAAGTAAGTGGGAACATGGGAAAAAACTGATTAAAACTGCCAAAAAATTTCCCGCAAGAAATCTCGTTCGAACGAGATGTTCGATCGAACAAAGTCTCGTTCGAACGACACTTCTAATGAAGTTCGAGTGGACAAGTGGGAAAATTCGTTGGCAAACTCGTTCGAACGACATTTTCATTCGAACGAAAAACTCGTTCGAACGACAATATCGAATGAAGTTCCAGAATGCTTAAAATTTGATTTTTAGCCCAGAAACTTTATTTAAAAGTTTTAAAGAAACCTTCTGAAAATAAACATCAGTTTAAAATAAAAATTACACCCAATAAATATTGTTCCAAGGGCCTATATATATTTAAAATGCATTCATACCTTAGGAGCATTAGAACCAATGTTGTTGACGTAGAAACGAGGCACAACAAACTCGACATTTGATGAAGCTTTATAATCTTGGCCGCTACGTCTTCAACTAACACGTCATAGGCTTGAATGGATAAACTTGAACACTATCATATGACTCAAATGTTTTTTTTCCGAAATTGAGATAACACAACATTGAGACTCAATCGGAGACTTGTGCCCTTACAATTTCAAACTTTTTATTATTAGTATTCACACATACTTTATTTTCATAGAAAAACTCGAAAATAAGAAAAATCTTGTAAATTCCAAACGGGGATTTCTCATCACATTTTCTCATACTAAAACATATTTTTCTACACACACACACACACACACACACACACACAAACATACACACACACACACACACATAAATAAAGTAATCGGTTGGATTTATGGGTTAAACCCCACCTCGTTTTTTCTTCTAACTACGTGGACTTTGATGACCTCTCCGGCTACGTAGGCATCTTGGGTAAATCCCTATACTCGAGTCCTCCTACACACATTTGTTATTTTGTTCTTATTATATATTTTTTTATACTTACTTGATTGTGTCTTGTTTGATATACGCAATCATTAATCTATAACGACTTGTGAAACGCCAAAGACTTACATCCTACTTTTAATTATTATTTTGGGAACACTCCTAAGGATGACCTCGCACCGCCTTTATCCATAACGCGAGTCGAGAAATTCCATCCTCCATTTATATTTTGCACGTAAGCACACACATCACGGAGTTCTATAGGTGAAGATTAAGACATGCCCATGAGAGATCGAAAGGGAAGTATGGGTGCATGACATCTTTCCATTCCATAACTTAGTCCCCGAACGCTTAAAATACTTAGTCTCGCAAGCATCAACATTGTCCTCGATGCCGTTCTCTCGAGGTGATAACATTTCATTTGCTTGTTTTGTGAAAAATAGGTTGGTGACTCTATCTCTACGTATCACCCCACATCGACGACGTCCGAGCCCCCCGAGAGAGGACACAATCCCGCGCATATGCCGAAAAAAGGTGAAGGAAGGAGGGATCCACCTAGGGAGATACGTTTCCCCCGAACCCCCCGGAATAACCCTCCGGATGGCTACATTCTAGCTCACTCACTAGGGTACCGATGCTATGAAAGCTTCTAATCTTTAAAATCTCACCACACAGTTTGAGACTATTACCATGCTAAAAACTGAGTCATTTGATGAATTTTAATGATTATCTGATATCGTTAACTCTAGTTTATATTTGGGTGAGAAAATTCCTAAGACGCGCATTGTGAAAAAGATTTTGAGATCCCTTCCATCCCGATTTATTCCTAAGGTCACTGTTCTTAATTCGTTGGGAATTTTAGGTACGCTAAGGTTAGAATAACTCGTATGAGGCCTTCAAACTTATGAAACTGATATGTTTTCCAAAACTGTTAAACCTAAAGAAAAGGGAATTTCTTTAAAAGTTCAATCTAAAAAGAAAGAGGAGGTTTGATTCGTACCGAATATTGCATATTTCCGCCCGTTATCTTTATGCATTCTAGCACTTTTACGGTCCTAAATGCCTATAATTATGCTTATTAACCAGACAACCTTGGATTTGGATATATACATGCTTTGCAGGGGTTATTTGTGCTTTTGTAGGTATTGGAACGCTAAAAGTGAGGTTCGGTTGCATTTCGGAGAAGTTCCGTCGTCGAATGCTACTTCAAGGGCAATTTGGTCTTTTCAAACACACTATTTTTTTATGGAATGAAGTTACCAACATGTAGATCATCAAATTATCTTTCCTTGGCCACTGACCGTGCGTCATTCTGACTCCGTATGTGGAAGTTATGCCCATTTCCGGAAGGTTTTGGTATTTTCTTCTACTTCAAGGGCATTTTGGTAATTTCATACTGCATAATTTGGAGAGTTTCAAAACATAATCATGTAGAGAATTGAATTAGCTTCGCGTCGGTTCTGACCACGCCTCATTTCGATTCCGTATGAGGGAGTTATGGCCATTTCCGTGCAACGCATCAAAATTGGTCCGGAGTGGAAAAGGGGGCTGCCTCCAGCCCAAGGCAAATTCCAAAAGTGCGGTCGACCGGTCCCAAAACAGAGGTCGACCGGTCCTATCAGATATGGACGAAAATTGGCTTATTTTGGGTTTTTTGGCTTGGTTTTGTTTGGGGTTTATTTTGGGGTATTAATAGAATGTTTGGGGCTTTTCTTAGAGGATATATTTCATTTTAGATACTTAGTTAGAATAGATTGTAGAGAGTGGTAGTTAGGGTTTGGGTGGTTTTGGATGGTTCTTCTTCATTTATACTTGGTTTGACAACCCATTTGTGGTGTAAGTTGACTATTCATCATCCTCTCCATTTAATTTAAGTTGTATTTCCTTTGTTTCCATTGTTGTAGTATAATTTACAAGCTTTCTAATTTAGGTTTTCTTGCTTTATTTACATGCTTTGATTTACACGCTTTCTAGTATAGATTTACCGCATTTATTTACCGCTTTCCATTTATCGCGTTTTTAACATGCTTTCTAGGTAATTTAAATTAGGTTGTGTTTGAATTGAACTCACTCGAGTTGACGCATTGCTTTGCTTTGGTGATGGAGTTTACGGGTCTATTTCGGGTGCGTTGTCCTAGTTATTACGCCTAGGAGATTTGACGGGGCATATCATGTATGTCCCGTGCTTACGGCCTTTCGTGCGTAATTTCCGGGATATTTGTTGACGCCAAAATCTTATTAGGCTTTTATGATGATTTAGGGCGTAACAACCCTTGATTTAATTAACTGTCGAAACGAGACGCACTTGTAATAACTCGTCGACCCATGTAACCATTTTATACTAATTAACTTAGGTGTGGGATATTCGATGCAACCTATAGTTTTTACTCGCTTTCATAATCTAGTTTCAACACATTGCCTAGATTAACTTTTCCTTTTAGTTTGTAATCATCTTTTACACTTTTATTTCGGAGTATTAAATCACTTAAATTCTAACATCTCGTCTCTGTGGATTTTCGATACCCGACTTACCGTTGTGCTTGCCTCGCAAGTGTAGTAGTAACTTAGGTTTTTGTATTGAGTTGGCGAAACGAAAACAACGATTAGCGTCTTTACACGCGCTACTTTTCGCACTCAATCAAAATGGCGCCGTTGCCGGGGACTAGTTTGTTTTAGACTTTATTTGATTTAGTATTTCATAGTATTTTCTTTCTATTTGTATTATTTGCTAATATTTTGCAGGACTTCCACATTTGAGCACTTAGAAACGCTCGAATTCTTTTCGCGCGCACCTACTTTGTGGAATTCGCCACTTGAGCCATTTTTGGGGTAAGCATGTCTTATTCCAATTCTTTCGGTAATCCTTGTTATAATTCTCAAAATTCTCGCAAACTTATGACTTTCGGTGAATACTTAGAATCCCAAAAATTTGCAAATTCAAATATTACCTTGGGCGAGTATAACGAAAGTCAAAATTTAGGTTATTGGAATTTTGATGATGATGATAATGATTTTGGGCCTTTACCTCCTTATAATAGGAATTTTGAAACGAATTCGAATAGGTTTCAAAATTCCTATAATAATGAGTTTTCGTTTAAGTCCGATGGTAATTTTCAAAGTTCCCATTCTAATGCATCCGCACCTCGACCTATGACATTTGGTGAGGGTTTGCGTATGTATGAAAATGAGAAAATTGAAAATCGTTATCGGGAAGAAAATCGTTTGTGGGAACATGAGTTGAATTTATTATTTGAGTCCGACGACGATTTTGCTTCCGAGACTTTCGAGGTCGACGAATGTTTTGAACCAAATGAGGTACTTGTACCTACTTTGGAACAAGTCATTCTAGACTTTGCCCATCTCGTAATAGATATTGAAAGTGAGGATGAAAATGACGTAATATCTATTTGCAATGAAATGATTTCTTCTTTGGCCCACAAAGAAGAACATTTCATTGAAAATGATATTATTTCCTTTGAAATTCCAACTTCATGCAAATACTTCCCATTGAAAATGATATTATTTCCTTTAATTCCTAAGAAAGACGACAAATCCCTTGTTATTCATGTTGCTCTTAAGGTTCAAAATACTTCCCAATGGTATTTTTATAGTGGGTGGTCTAGGCATATGACTAGTAACAAGCCGTATGTTACTGACCTTGTGGATCACAATGAAGGCAAAGTCACCTTTGGAGATGGGAGTGGGACCACTTTTATAGAATGTGGTTGTGTTGAGAAACCCAAATTTCCGAAACTAGACAATGTGTTATACGTCGAAGGGTTGAAAGCAAATTTGATTAGAACAAGCCAACTTTGTGACGCAAACTTTGCACTAAAGTTCTACTCGTCCGAGTGTAACATATATGATTAATCCAGTGAACTATTACTTCAAGAAGTGAGGACCGACGATAATTATTATGGGATCATTCCCAAATCCTCCTTTGTATGCAATAATTCCACAATCTCCACTATGCACCTTTGGCATTAACGACTAGGTCATGTGAACTTTATAGATCTCGAGAAATTAGTGAAAAAAGACCTAACTCGTGGCTTACCATCACTTGGAAAACCAACTTCCTCGGTTTTTTATCCTTACCAATAAAGAAAATAAATTCAAATTCCCCATCGAAAGTTGAAAACCATTACCAAATTTCATGTGTTGTGGTTGATACATATGAATCCTATGGTTCCTACTTATAAGGAAAGTATAGGTGGTAAGAGATACATTCTCGTGACGGCCGATGACTTTTTGAGATACTGTATCGTGAGGTTTCTTAGAAAAAAGTCTGATGCGGTTGAATTCTTAATAAATAAGTGACGTTCCTATAAAGCTAACACGGTGCCACTATTAATTGGATGCATAGTGATAATGGCAGTGAATTTAATAAAGTCGGAGCAGATAGCTATTGTGATGGAGTGGGCATCAAACACAAGTTTTCGACCGTTCATACTCCTCAATAAAATGGGGTAGTTGAGAGAAATAACCAGACAATTTAAGAAATGGCTAGATTTATGCTTCTTGGGAGAAAAGTGTTTAGACATTTTTGGGCAAAGGCCGTTAATACTGCATGACATATGATGAATCGGGTATATCTTCATCCACACACATTACACACTTCGTATGAGTTGTGGATAATAAAGAAACCTAACCTATCTTATTTTTGTATTTTTCAGAGTCCTTGCTACATTTTGAGAGATAGAGAGCACTTAAGAAAGTTTGACTCCCCAAGCGATGAGGGGATATTTTTAGGTTATTCATCATCAAGTAGGGTTATATGGTTTTTAACCTTCCAAGATCTAAGGTTATTCAGTCAATAAATGTCACCATTAGAGATGATGATCCACCAAGGTCGACCATAACCCTGAGTGTGAGGATGATGCACCCCTATGATGATCCTATCATTCCTCCTTTTACCCCGGTGGGTCCCACTCCTAGTTTAGAGGATCTACCCTTTTAGGTTCGAAAGATTTGTGATACTTACGTTATAATTGGTGATCCCAAGCTAGTTGTTAAGACTCGTGATCAACTTGAGAATGTGGTTAGCTATTTTTGATATACCTCCTTAGTCGAGCCCAAGAATGTGAAAGAAGCACTCAAGGACGAGCATTGGATATCATTTATACAAGAAGATTTTCTTTAGTTTTAAAAGAACGATGTATGGGAGTTAGTCCCCAGACCTAGCGAGACTAATATGATAGGTACTAAGTGTATTTACAAGAATAATATGGATGAGAATGGTATCGTAGTTTGCAATAAGTCTAGGTTGGTCTCTCAAGGCTACACATAGATCGATGGTGTAAACTTTGATGAGACATTCACTCCTATTCTTAGGCTTGAGTCCGTCGGCTTACTACTCGTCATAGCATGTCATCTGCGCTTCAAGTTATATCAAATGATGTTAAGAGTGACTTCATTAACGGCATTCTACAGGAAGAAGTGTACGTGGAACAACCAAAGGGGGTCGAAGACCCAAAGCACTCATGATACGTCTTTTATCTTAAGAAGGCCCTGCATGGTTTGAAAAAATCATCCCGTGCTTGGTACGAGAGGCTCACTTCTTATCTATTTGCTTGTGGCTTTAAGAGAGGTGGAGTGGATAAGACATTATTTGTGAGGAGACAGAGATAGGTGTTATCTTGGTTGCCCAAGTCTATATGGACGACATAGTATTTGAATCCATGTGTTCCCAACATGCTCACACGTCTGAAAAGAAAATGATGAGTGAGTGTGAGATGAGTATGGTTCGTTATCTTACATTCTTCTTAGGTCTCCAGGTGCGTCATTGATTCGTCCCGAATATTGTATTTTTAATAATTTTTTCTTGCGCATTTTAGCTGCCTTGTGTCCATTAATTCCTATAATTATGCTCATAAACTAGACAACCTTATTATTGATGTTTATATTCTTTTTTAGGTATAATTGAGCTTTTGTAGTGTTATGCCTGCACAGTGCAAAGTTGAATGCAGTTCGAAAAAGTTTTATTGCAAGACGCAACTTCAAGGGAAATTTGGCCTTTTCAAACTCCCTATTTTGTATGGTATAAAAGTACTATCATGTATATCATCAAACTATCTTCGATTGGTCGCCGACCGTGCGTCATTACGATCTCGAATGCGAAAGTTATGGTAATTTTTAACAAGTTTCGGCATATTCTTCATCTTTAATGGTAATTTGATAATTTTATACAGGATAATTTGGAGGGTTTAAAAACACCAAAATGTATATAATTGAATTATCTTCACGTGGGTTCTCACTGTGTGTCATTCCGAGTCCGTATGAAGATTTTATGCCTTTTTTTGTATGACGTGTCAGAATTGGATCAGAGTAGGAATGGTACTACCAGTTCCGAATCGATTCGAAACTTGAACCGAATCGATTCGGCTACAGTAAAAGTCCACAAATGTATATCCTTGTTTTTTTTACTTAGGGATATAAGGGGTAAACATTCTTTTAAGTTGGGGTTTCATTTATACACGATTTTAGGTTAGTTTTGGGGAGTTTTTCCTTTTCTCCCTCTCTTAGGGTTTGTACCCATTTTTAAGTAAGAACTATTTATCTTCTTCCCCATTAATATAGTTTCATTTCCTTATTTTCTTTCTTTGTTATCTAGATTATTGCTTTGTTAAATAATTGTTGTTTGTTAATCAGTTGTATTCATTCTTTAATTTATTATTTTAATAATATGTAGTAGCTAGTTTAAAGGTTAGGGCCACATTTCCACCAATGGGTATTGAGCTTTGAAATCTAGGTTTTGATTAGAAATGTATTTAATTTAAATCTTGTGTATTAAAGTTGAAATATTAGGCCTTTAACTTTCTCTGTCATGCAATGGTAGTGTTTATAGCAATATTCTGAAATTAATCCATTTGTGACCATATTCGAGCGAGAGTTTAATATTTCATTTTCTAATTGAGTTTCTTCATATTTGATGTTTATAATCAATTGGGTATGCTTGGTTAAATGTTTTCAAATCATAACCCCTATTACGTGTTGATTGGCTCATGGTGGGGATGTGATCATAATCTCGTTTTTGCAATTTAATATAGTTTACATATTGCACAGTTTTAATTCTATTCTCGCCATATCATCTTTTTCCCCCTTTTCTAAGTGTTAAAATAATTTAATCCTAAATATCGTTCCCCGTGGATTCGATCTCCACTTGCTGCTACACTTCCATATTTAGCATGCCAAGTTGTGGTATTTGTTTTTTATAGGGCGTAAAAATCCAATGACATGTTTTAAATATAAAGTTTACACCACATAAAAAATGACGTCGTTGCCGAGGAATGGTGCATTCTAGGATTTTAGTGTTTTGATACTTTGTATATATTGTATATTCTCTTTTTTTTCTTTGTGACTTGTACTAAATTGTTTAGAAATACTTGAAATTTTGGTGCTTGTCACGTATTTGAATTGCCCACTTTAAAATGCCTCATCTGAACTCCTTAGCTAGTGGTAATTGTTATGAAAACACTTTTCAAAGTTACACTCCCTAGACTATGCGTCAATGCTTCCAAATTATTAAAAATGAAAGAATTGAGCGTGAAAAATTTCTCCACGACCTAAGATGATGGGTGATTACATGAAAATTCTTAAAAATGAGAGAGTTCAACAAAGTGCTTGGGAAATTTTGAAAATTAGGAAAAATGAATTGAACGATCAATTCTAAAGTTATGAAGCTTGGACAAATGAAAAAAATCTCCAACTCTATGAAATGACTTATTCTTCTAAAATCTCGGTTAAGGTTGAAAATTGCTTTTCACCTCCACCCATTTTTGAAAAAGAAATCATTGAGATTGATCCAAGCACTTTCGAACTTCAACCTCTTATCAATATTTCAAATTCTTTGGAGGTTGAGTATCCTTCATTTCCTTTGTTGGCTACGGTTATCAAACCATTCCAACTATTGCAAGACTCGGATGAAAGTCTTGACGACTTTAACCCGATTCTTGAACGAGAATGTTACTTTGAGATGCTTCATTAAAAAAGGATATTCACTTGCACTTGTCCCACCTTCCATTCCAATTGAAAAACCATTAGGAGGTGATTTTCATTTTCTTAGGACCGATTTGGTCTTTCCCTGCGTTTTATCCAAACCCCCCATTATCCACCTAAAACTTTTAAAATGGTTCCTTTCTTCCGCCTTACACATACCTTCCGTTGTTCAAACGTAATTCCTATTTTCCAAAAGGTATTCATGCAAATGAGGTACCACTATTGATTTCTCAAAGTCAAATCGTATTTTGGGCGGACCTTAAATTTTTTTAACTTCTAGTGTAAAGTTAGTTGTTCAAATTATAGGTTATAAATAGTTAGTTTGGTTTTTATTTTTACTCATAGTCTAGTGTAATTAGTTAAAGTTTTGTTATTCTTTTTTGTTATTATTGGTTCTAACATGTTTTGCAGATTCAATGAACTTGTACGTATTGGGGATCTCTCCATTTTGAATAAAATCTTTTTTTTTCACTCTTTATGTTGTGTTCTTGATTCGCATTGAGGACAATGCAACATTTAAATTAGGGGGTGTGGGATATTCTTCCCATTCATTGTTTAGTTTCATTGTTTTGATCACATGTTCATTTCGTTGAAAAACTGAAAATTTTCAAAAATATTTTTTTCTCCTTTATTGGGCGTTTCTCCTTTGTTCCTGATGATAAATTTCAATAAATGCCCGATCTAATAGATAATTCAATGATACATGTTCTTGATTTTAGAAGTTATTAAACTTCATTCCTCAAATCATTGATATTATGAATAACTTCATGAATTAAACTTTAAACCCATAAGCATATAGGCCTTTCTTGTTTTAATGATTTGGTTTAAGGCGTTTATAAGTCGACAGTCTTTTGTTGCATTATATATACTTACATCTAGTGAATGTTGTGCTTTTCTTCATTTGTGAGTGTTTATACATTACTCTTTCCTCCTTGAGAACGTTAATACGTTGGTAATTTCAGTATTCTTTCATTGATCGTACATTAATTGAATTCATTTTGAAATGTGTTACTTGAGCACGATTTTCAAAGTTATTTTGACTTGAGAATTGTGTAAACTTTAGAAAATGATCATAGGCCATATTTGTTATTTAACCCATATTGATCTTAACCTCACCTTATATATTTCCCTAGTCAACCCCTTTGAGCCTTAATATATCCTTTCGTTTCATTACTCAAAATCCCATAACCAACTCCAAATTGGAGTTATATATCATACATATTACCTTTCGTACCTTTGCTTGGAATTATACTTAGGATTGAATGATGTTATTATTATGTGGTTGCAATTACGCACGTGAGAGAGAAAAAGTGAAAAACTAAAGGAAAACAAAAAAAATGATGAGAAAAAGAAGAAAAGAAAAGAAAGAAAAAGTATTTCCTTTATGTACATCGTTCAATAAGATTTGTTCAATCTCTCCATTTCATACCCAATGCTTGTTTTGGAAATCTTATTCCAATTTTGAAACTATCCACAATTTTTCATTATCCCAAGTGTTTCATCCCCAAACACCTTTGAATCCGTATATGTCCCTTTCTTTCATAACCTCAACCTTGATCCTACATTACGACTCTATAAACGTCCTATGTGATCAAAAGGTGAATTTAATTTGAAAGTCATAATAATTGAGATAATCTGTGAAAATGCATTTCACCGCTTTAATGATGATATCCCTTCATTGAGATTACAATTTTTTCATTTTAAATATAGCGTTCTTCAATAGTGACATGTGTGTGACCCAGTTTCCATTTTCATTTACTCTTTATGCCAGCATGTCTCGTGTGTGTTACACCCCATTTCATAATGATTTCATTTGTTGAGTGTAAACACGGGAGAGGATTGAATATCATGCATGCTTTAATGTTTATTTCCCGATTTATAAATTTTTTGCCAAATCATACTTTGCACGTGCTCGCTTTTCCTCACACACTTAAGGCTTCGATTCGATGAAGTTCTTTTATAATGTTATTAACTATGGACTTTTGAGTGAGTTCATTCCTTATTCTAATAACATGTTGAAATCCTTTTCGTTATTGTTGAAAATTTCTTTTTTTATCGATTGGGCATACTTTTGGAGGAAACTTGACGTTTGTGGATTTCATCCCTAAAAACCCTCATGAGACAACACCCGTCCACTAGGGTAACCTATGGGTTTAACGGGTTATTGCATATGCTAAATACAATCGTTCACCCGCGCAAGTGGCATTTATCCTTTGTACATATTTCCTCCCTTTTTGGTGTTTGTTTATTATCAAGTTTCTTTTCACTTCCTTTCTAGGGACTAGCAATGTGTAAGTTAGGGTGTGTGATTCGTCCCGAATATTGTATTTTTTACTACATTATTCTTGCGCATTTTGGTTCCCTTGTATACGTCAATTCGTATATTTATGCTCATTAACTAGACAACTTCTATTATTGATGTTTATATGCTTTTTGAGGTATAATTGAGCTTTTGTAGGTGTTATGCGTGCACAGTGCAAATTTGGATGCGTTTCAGGAAAGTTTCATCGCAAGACGCAACTTTAAGGGCAATTTGGTCTTTTCAAACACCCTATTTTAAATGGTATAAAATTACGAGCATGTATATCATCAAACTATCTTCACTTGACTGCCGGTCGTGCGTCATTATGATCCCGAATGAGGAAGTTATGGCCATTTTTGAAAAGCTTCGGCATACTATTCATCTTTAAGAGTCATTTGTTAATTTTATGCTCAAAAATTTAGAGGGTTTAAAAGTACCAACATGTAGACAATTGAATTGTCTTTGCGTGGGTTCTAACCGTGCGTCATTCTGAGTCCACATGAAGATTTTATGACTTTTTTCGTATGACGTGTCAGAATTGGATTGGAGTAGGAATTGTATTATAGGATCCGAATCGATTCGAAATTAGACCCGAATCGATTCGGCTACAATAAAAGTCCGCAAATGTCTATTTTTGGGTGTTTTTTACTTGGGTATATAAGGGGTAAACATTCTCTTAAGTTGGGGGGTTCATTTATACACAATTTTATATTAGTTCAAGGGAGTTTTCCCTTCTCTCCCTCTCTTAGGTTTTGTACCCATTTTGTAAGTAAGCACTATTTATCCTCTTCCTCATTAATATAGCTTAATTTCCTTGTTATCTAGATTATTTCTTTGTTAATTAGTTATTGTTTGTTAATTAGGTGTATTCATTATTTAATTTGTTGTATTTATTATTTTAATCATGTGTAGTAGCTAGTTTAAGGGTTCGGGTTACATTTCCACCATTAATGGGTATTGAGCTTTGAAATCTAGGTTTTGGTTTAAAATGCATTTAATTGAAACCTTGTGTATTAAAGTTAAAATATTAGGCGTTTAACGTTCTTTGTTATGCAACGATAGTGTTTATAGCGATATTCCGAAATTAATTCATTTGCGATCATATTCGAGCGAGAGTTTAATATTTTATTTTTGAATTGGGTTTCTTAGTATTTGATGCCTATAATCAATTGGGTATGCTCGGTTAAATATTTTCGACTCATAACCCCTTTTATGTGTTGATTGGGCCATGGTGGGGATGTGCTCCTAATCTCATTTTTACAATTTAATTTAGTTTACATATTGCCTAGTGTTAATTCTATCCTCACCATATCATCTTTTCTTTTCCCCCTTTTCTATTGTATTAAAACAATTTAATCCTTTTGTATTGGGCGTAAATACTCAACAACATGTTTTAAATAAAAATTTTGCGCCTCATCAGTTAAATTGAGGATGGGATATTCATATATCATTCCAAATATGCCAGGGACTTGGTGAAGAAGTTTGGTTTAGACTCTGTTAAGCACTAACACACCCTTATGAGTACATCGATTAAGCTTAGCAAAGATGCTTTAGGCAAGGACGTAGAGCAAAACCTTTATAGGAGCATGATAGGTAGTCTTCTCTACTTGACCACTAGTCGTCCTGACATTACCTTTAGCATTGGATTCTTTGCACATTACCAAGCGTCCCTGAAAAGTCTCACTTACTCGCACTTAAACGTATCATTAAATATGTGAGTGGAAATATTTCCTATGGTATTAGGTATTCCTTTGATACTGAAAACTGTTTGTCCGCCTATTCGGATGCCGATTGGGCTAGGGATCATGATTGTTATAGGAACACCTTGGGTGGGTGTTTTTACTTTGGAAGTGATATTGTCTTTTGGTTGAGCAAGAAGCAAAATTCCTTGTCTTTGTCCACGACGGAGGCCAAGTATATAGTCAGTGGGAGTTGTTGCATACAACTCTTATAGATGCAGCAAATGTTGGAAGATTATGGAGATTTCCCATGGCAAAATGACTATTTCATGTGATAATAGGAGTAAAATTCATATATTTCATAATCCAATCCAACATTCCCACACAAATCACATTAGGATATGTGAGCATTTTCTTTGTTATCTCGTTAAGGAGAAGGTAGTGACCATGATCTTTGTGAGCACCTAACATCAATTAGCATATATTTTCACAAAACCTTTAGATGCACGTAGATTCAAGAATCTTAGAAAGTCTTTGGGTATTTATTCCGTTGATTAAGTTCGAGTAGTGGGTGATTATCATGTGCATATCTTTTATCCCTATTACTAGATTGTATTTTTATTGTATTGTTATGTTTATACTTGTCTATGATTTTTGATATTTTTTGAAAAATCCAAAAATATTTTCGCTTTTTTGGAAAAAGTTTGAAACACTCCAAAAACATTTTATTTTGATAAAATTTTTGAAAAAAAAGTCAAAAAGATTTTGGGATTTTCTCTTTTCACCATACATGGATGTGCAATTTAGATATTCAGATCATCCCTACAGTCCATTCATTCATGTGACTTTTTCATGGTGTTTTGAGACATGCTTCATTTCTTTAGTGGGATCAATAATGTGTGGATGACATTTCATTATTCATTGATGATTACTTTCTTCAAGCTAGACTCTTTATCACCTATATTTCACACGTGCACAAACTGTTTAAACATTGTGCTTGCTTGTCATATATCGAATACTGTGTTATCACCTCATTCGTGCTTAATAATGAACCAAATACTGTGTTCTCATCTCATTGGTATGTTATAGAAAATTAGGATCAATTTAATGGAGAGAATATAGAAAAAGAGACAAATGTACCAAGGGGGTGTTATTTATCCAACAATTCAAAAGAGTTCGGAGAAAATAAAAGATGAATTTTTTGCATGGATACCAAGGTGGAATGGTGATGAGAAGTTTGAGATAATGGGGACTTATAGAGAAAAAATGTACTTAGATCTAGCTTTAAAAGTATGTGGTTATGGGATATAGGATTTAACTGGTGTACCTTACTGTCATGTGGTTGCGGCCCTCCATTATTTGGGAGAAGAGCCAGAAAAATTTATGAGCAAGACCTATTATGTAGAGACATACATAAGCACACACTCCAACATGCTTAACCCAATTAATGGAAGGGAGTTATGGCCAAAAATAGAATTGAACATAATCCTCCCCCCATCTTACACAACTCGACCTAGAAGACCTAAAAAGGCAAGGAGGAGGGAGGAAGATTAACCACCTACTGCAAAATAATTCAAACCTGGGAGGAAAGGGGTGGAAATAACACGTAAGGTTTGTGGGAACAAGGGTTATAACAAGAGAGGCTGCCCCCCCCCCCCCCCCCCCCCCCCCAAAAAAAAAAAAAAAGAACAAGGATAAGGCTATTGGGAGTGCAGGAGGCAATCAGGTGGCTATTGTAAGTATTTCATATTTTGCACTTGGTTAGTAATATAATACGTTAGTTTACAATTGACTGTGGTGGCTAACAATTGAATATTGTTGTTTTTATAGGTGAAAGGCGGGAAAATGGGTGTTATAGGTGATGTGATAACACCGGATCCCTCATAGCCACCTCCCGCTACACAAAATTAAAGGAATTTTCACTTTTAGACCTGCTTGTCATTTTGTAAACTTTAATTACTTATATTTGCAATTTGCCCCCTTTTTTATTAGGATACTTCACTTTTTTGGCAGTGGGGTTGTTAATTAGTTTAATGTGTCAATTAACCCTTTTTTGAGTGGGATATTTTGATTTAACAATGTATTTTCCAAATGGTTTTTGTTGGGACGAATTTAGAAGCATGTAACTTGATGATTTCATCACTACATGGAGGTTTCATAAACTGCACTGGTACATAAACTAAAGATTAATGCCTTTCAAAACATTATTTCCTTTGTAATACTACATAGACTGCATTAGTACATTCATTACAAAATGTTACAAATTACATGAGTTCCATTGGGGTTTTGACATTCATAATATTTCCCCACTTCACATTACATGAGACAAGAACCAAAAATAAACAAAAGACTAACATCTAACACATCCACAATAATTTTCTCCTCCCCTATTTCTACCCACATCAGCTTCAAGTGCCCTAATACGACGAAGAAGACCAGGAATAACGTTATTTAATCTTTCACACATTGAAGGATCTTTCCATACAAAATAACCACAAGATGAATAAGAATAAAATCTCCTCCGAGAGTTTGATTCAGTCCAAGAGGTACGAATCAAAATGTGATCTCCACAATAGCATATTCCTTTTACGATATTCTTTTTTCTCCTATCTTCTTTCTTCTTTGTTCTTATCTCTTCTAGGTCACAAATGGGAGGTAAAAAAGGGCTACTATATTTTCCCCAAACATGGTTTACAAAACATAAATGATCCAAATCCCCTTAAAAGACTAACATGCCCTCACTTAAATCTCACGTGGGACACACGTGGGTCTTTTTTCGCTAAAAAACTCAGGCCATCGACTATTTTGGGTGATTTGCATGGGCAATGGAAGTATGGGGTAAAGTGTAGAAATAGGAAGTTCAGGTGGTGAAGTGTAAGGGTCAAAGTTCGGGGGCTTAAGTGTAATTAATCCAATATTTTAGTATAAGAAAAGTAAATACATAAAGTTAAGTTACGATAAGCATTATAAATATTGATATATTCCTAGGTGCAATGATCTAGTTGTGCATGATACATGAATTATTTTTCTATACACTGAGAATACTGTAAACATGTTGAACTACCGATCATAGCAAGAGAGGCTGCCCAAAAAAGAAAAAGAATAAGGATGAGGCTGTTGGGAGTGTGGGAGGCAATCCAGTGGTTAGTGTAAGTATTTAATATTTTGCACTTGGTTTCTAATATAATATGTTAGTTTATAATTGAATATGGTGGATAACAATTGAATATTATTGTTTTTATAGGTGAAAGGCGGGAAAAAGGGAGTTGTAGGTGATGCGATAACACCGGATCCCTCACAACCACCTCTTGCTACACAAAATTAAAGGAATTTTCACTTTTAGCCCTACTTCTGTGATTTTGTAAACTTTAAGAACTTATATTTGCAATTTGGTCCCCTTTTTTGGATTGGGCTACGTCACTTTTTTGGCAATGGGGTTGTTAATTAGTTTAATGTGTTAATTAACCCTTTTTTGAGTTGGATGTTTTGATTTAACAATGTATCTTGCAAATAGTTTTTGTTGGGATGAATTTAAAAGCACGTAAGTTAATGATTTCAATATTATATGGAGGTTGCATAAACTGCATTAGTACATAAATTGAAGATTAATACCTTTCGAAATATTATTGTCTTTATAGTACTACATAAACTGCATTAGTACATTCATTACAAAATGTTGCAAATTACACGAGTTTCATTGGGGTTTTGACATTCATAATATTTCCCCACTTCACATTACATTAAACAAGAACCAAAAATAAACAAAAGACTAACATCCAACACATCCACAACAATCTATATCTTCCCCTACTTTTACTCAAATCAGCTTTAAGTGCCCTAATATGATGAAGAGGATCGGGAATAACGTTCTTTGATCTTGCACACATTGAAGGATCCTTCCACACAAAATAACGACAAGCTGAACAAGAATAAAATCTCCTCCCAGGGTTTGATTCAGTCCAAGAGGTACGAATTAAAATGCGATCTCCACAGTAGCATATTCCTTCTATGGTATTCTTCTTTATATTTTGTTCTTCTCTCTTCTAGGTCACAAATGAGAGGTAAAAAAGGGCTTCTATATTTTCTCCAAACATGGTTTACAAAACATCAATGATCCAAATCCCCTTATAAGACCAACATGCCCTCACTTAAATCTCACGTGGGGCACACGTGGGGATTTTTCCTCTAAAAAACTCGCGCCATCAGCTATTTTGGGTGATTTGAATAGGCAGTGGAAGTATGGGGGTAAAGTGTAAAAACATGAAGTTTAGGTGGTGAAGTGTAGGGGGTCAAAGTTGGGGGGTTAAGTGTAATTAATCAAATTTTTAGTATAAGAAAAGTAAATACATAAAGTTAAGTACGACAAGTATTATAAATATTGATATTTTCCTAGGTGCAATGAGCTATTTGTGCATGATACACGAATTATTTTTCTATACACTGAGAATACTATAAACATGTTGAACTACTGGTCATAGCTCAAAGAATCAACATTATTTTTATCAACAATATGAGATTTTTTTGGATTACATTGGTTCAATAATATGCAATAAGGGTTAGGATTTTCCAACTAAATATGAAATGTTGATGCATTTACTATTTACTCTATTTGGTGTTGCAAGTGCTCGTTTATCATATCTCTCACATGAGGTTATTTTCAACATTTTCTTTCCCACAATCTAAGATATACCTCTCTGTGTTGGGGTTTTTCTTATATGTGTGGAGTGTAATTTTTTTTTGGGAGGGGGTGGAGGGTGGGGGGAGGGGGGGGGTTGAAACCACAAGACAACTAGGTTTTTATTACTTTTACATATACAGCATAATGTTCCTTTCTCATCTTAAGTGTGTATTTACACTTGATTTAAGTAATATAATGAAAATAATGTTCCTAATGTCTATGATAAGATTTTATTTTTAGGTTGCTCACTTCTAAATCTAAAATTTACGAGAGCCAAACAACTAATGATATTCTAAGCATGACCGAGATATAAATAACAATATAAATACTGGAAACATTAAATATTATGGTGAGAAATAAATATCACAACTCTGATACCATTCAACCACAATAATATAGAAATCTTAAAATCTATCCATTGAAATATAATAAATTGCAAAAAAAATAATATACAACTCTGAAAAAAATCCAACTAAAATAAATAAATACAATACAACTCTCTCACTCGAGAAGGAAGACCGAATAAGTAAACAGATTATCTGAATAATTGAAAATAAATGAATACGGAACTGGATAACATCTACACACTAAACACCTACGTCCTAATACTGATGAAAGTTAAATGAATTTCGAGAAAATACTCTAAAGAAAGTAGCTCGTCTGTGGCGGTTGCGGCCTAAGACCTGAAAAAGAGTTCCATCGAGAGGATTAAACCTAACATATACGTAGTGTGTAAAGATAACATTACATTTGAGCCATAACAAAAAGACATATATTCCTCCAATATTAAGTTTATTAAAGTTATCTCAACCCAAACAACCTATAAACATATTATGCTAATCTGTAATCCCGAAAGGTAATGCACAATCTCTGATTTCGCCTTTTATTTAATTATTCCTTAATTTAACATTCCTAGGTTCTTGTACTACATATACATCCCTAGTATATAAACATAATGAGTAAGCTAATAGTAAACCACATAATACATAATCCACATATATTGCCAACAACCAAAGTACGAAAGCCTCCACCCACGCCTTTAGGGATCATTCATGACACTACTAATTATAACTATAGGACTTTACAACCCTAAGAAAAAATAAAAGAAATCACTATGCCATCACAGGTAACATATAACCCCATACCCTTGGTTATACGAGAGAATCGATCCACATTATCCCAACTCGGTAGACGAGTGCCTCACTACTTAGGATCGAGGTGATAAGACCTAGGTAGGACTCGTAACACCCACTGGGATACCATGTGCAGTCACGTCGTATGTGCCCGATGAAATCACCACTAGTAGGTTACCCCCGAGCGTGCACACACCCCAAGTATGTTCACACAATCCACACAACTCAGCAACAAACCCTACTTTGTGGGTTACTAAAGGTAAGAGTAGTTATTTCATGTTTTACTCAACATTTAATATGAACCGTACATTTAGAACTTAACCCGAACTTAAGGTTACTGAAATAGGTGATGTCCTCAACCTACTCTTTTATATGTTAACGTAAATTTACTCCCAAATCCCCGAAGTTAACATTTTATGAACAATTTTTAAAATCCATAAATTCACTCAAATTGAAAAGCTTTGGGATCAGATTGATCTGCCCCAAACTGGATGGATCTGATCAAGTTTGGACCGTCAGGTCTGAGCTTTTAATCTCGCCTCAAGTTCATCAATGATTGATGGAAACACACCAAATTTACCCTAAAACCTCTAAACAATATCCAAATCCCTTCCTCCCAAAATAAAAGCTTTAGATGAATGATTCTAACATGTTTTTACAATAATTAAAGTGATTCTAACACGATTAACGATTAAAATCCATATATTTTCAATATAAACCTAACTTCATTTTTCTCATGTAAATGGGTTAAATTAATTTTTTTTCCAAGTTCAATCCTCTCGGGGGGGGGGGGGGGGGACATGAACGCACGACCACTTGCAACCAAGGGTCAGAGATATCCATCGGGGCAAGCCCTTTGGTTGGGTTAAATTAACAATCGATTTCAAGTCAATTTCTCAAATTAATATGAATATTTTGAAGCTTATTACATGTACATTACAAATATAAAGTTTACATTATCACATTATAAAGTTTTTTTAATTAATTTGTCCATTCAGTCAAAATTGTTCATGTATTCATCATCTAATTAAATTAGGGTTTATAACTTAATTAAATTGATTTTAATTACTTAATTAATAAGTTATCTAATCTTTTCTGAAAATTCCAATGAATCATCATCATAATCTAATATTATCTTTACATAAAGTAGACTTGCCTTAAGGGAATGGTTGATATCAACCCTACAAACCTCCAATATACAAAGCTAGGGTTTTCCTCTCATTTCTCCTTAGATTTTAGGGTTCTCAAATGTGTTTCATGAGTTTTTAGTTAATCTTTTTAATTTATATTAACTGCTAATTTCGTAAATTGGTTGAGTCCTTATTTTGACATAATTATAAAAGGCCTAATATAAGCTCCAAGTGATTTCAAAATTGACCCAACATATATACTAACCCAACAGACCATTTTTTCACTATTTTTAACTTAATTAGGTTTTTCTAAACATCCTACGAACCTACCCAAAAGTCGATATTTTTCGCGAGTTAATTATTTATTTAAATTTATTAATTAATTAATACGCATTATTTTTAATTAAAACTTAATTATTAATTAATTAATATTGACTCGATATTGTAAGTAACCACTTCACAATCAGTGAGATCCAATGACGAGGGAATAATCCATACAAGGAGATCCCCGACACTTAGGCCCGTGACCATTCCATAATCGCCCGTAATACTAAGTTACTAAATAATTTATTATAAGTTATCCAATTTCTTAATCATCACGTAAGTTGTATTTTAAATATTTACCCTAACTATAATTAATATTTGTCCAAACAATGCACAATTCAACGACATAACACTACATATGCAATATGTCAATCTGCACAATAACATACAAAATGTCACAAGTAATTATCAATTATAATGCAATTAATAATTATAAAAAGTACCATAAATATATGGGGTATTACATTCCTCTCCCTTACAAGAGGAGTTTTGTTCTCGAAATTCGATTTATACTTGACTCGAAGATCTCTGGATATTTATATCTCATGTCGTCCTCACACTCCTATGTAGACTTTTTCTCGTTATGATGACCCCACTGGACACGAACCAAAGGGATGACCTTTGAGTGCGTTATCTTCTTTATATAGTCTAGTATACATTATGGTCTCACCTCATAACTCGCACCTGGTAGTAGCTCAATCTCATTGAAGTATATATGTTGATATACCATCTTATCCCTCGAGAACTTTCTCAGCATGGACACATAAAAGATGTCGTGCCCACGTTGAAGGTGATCGGGTAAGGACAATCGATATGCCACTAAGCCCATCCTATTTAATATCATGAAAGTACCTATATATCAGAGTGTCAACTTCCCCTTGGATCTAAACCTCATAACCCGCTTCATCGGGGATACCTTCAGGAGCACTTGCTCTCCCTCCTCAAACTCCAAGACATGTCTCCTCATGTCCACATAACTCTTCTGCTTACTCTAGGCAGTTCTCGCAGGCTCTCAGTTGAACACCACATTTTTTGATATGTCCTGAACACAATCGACCCTATTAACTTATTATCCCCAATATCTAACTATACAAAGCCTTGTAGGGTGCTATGTCAATAATCTGCGGATGACTATCATTATAAGAAAACTCCACGAGTAAGTGTTACCCCTATCTTCCTTTGAAGTCTAGTACACATACTTGTAGCATATCCTCTAGAATCTAGTTCACCCACTCAATCTGACCTTCCGTCTGATGGCGAAACATCATACTCATATGCAACTCCTCACCCATAGCCACTTGAAAACTACTTCGAAACCAGAAACAAAGGTGTGGTCCCTTTCGGACATAATACCAAGCAGTACCCCATATGAACGCACAATCTTTGAGATGAAAATTTTAGTGTACTGCTTTGCTGTAAAGTTTGCCCATATTAGAAGTGAGCCACTTTGGTCAGTCTTTCAATGATGATCGAAATGGAATCATGTCCTCTTGAGGACCTTGGTAACCCTACATTTAAGTCCATGGATATGCTCTCCCATTTCCACAGTGGGATATCTAGTGATTGCAACTCTCTAAATTGTCTTTGGTGCTCTACCTTTACTAACTGGCAGGTGTCATACTTAACTCTATTATGTTTTGCTTCATACTAACCCACTAATACTGCCTCCTCATATCACGATACATCTTGTCACCCTTAGGATGTACAAATAATTGTGAACCATGTGCCTCAGTTAAAATTACCTTCCACAACTTAGGACCCTCCGACATAACCAATATCTCTGGAAGCGTAAACCCCCATCGGAGCCGATAGAATAAAAGGGAACGCCTCCAGACAACAACTCCTATACCTTCTCTTGAAAAAAATAATCCAACGCTTGGGTCTGAATGACCCATGACACAATGGTTGGCGTAACAACACTATTATTGTAAACGCCTTTACTGTATTAATTGTACACATGGAATTACATTGATCTGCCCACATAGCTAATAAACATAATTAACATCTATGTTATCTTATCGGCATCAACATTGATGTTTGTCGATGGCTCAAGGCATCTGCTACCACATTCGACTTTTCTGGATGAAACTGAATAGAAAATGGTAATATTTCAAAACTCCAACCACCTCTTCTGACGAATGTTCAACTCCCGTTGAGTGAACATATATTGATCTTATCTTTCAACTCCTTCAAATCTCTCTGGAAATGCTCATACTAAACAAACAATAACCTTTTCTTGACGAGGTTGGTCAGTGACCCTATAATCTTGGAGAACCCTGAATGAACCTCCTATAATATCTTATCAAGTATAAGAAGCTCCTGACCTTCGTAGGCGTCATAGGCTTCCCCACTCCATCATTACCAACATATTACTAGGATCCATGAAAATCCAATCCTTCGATAAAATGTTCCCCATAAATTTTACCTCGAATAAATCCACACTTGGAGAACTTAACGTACATCTTATGTTCCCAAAGTGTTTGCAGGACTGTTCTCAATTGTTATGTATGTTCATTCTTGGACCGTGATTAAATCAACGTGTTATCAAAAAACACAATAACAAGCTGGTTCAAGTACGGTCAGAAAACCATATTCATCAGATCCATGAACACGGCCAGAGCATTGGTCAGCCCGAATGACATACTGAAACTCGTATGATTCACATCGCGTCAAAAATCTAACTTTGGGATATCCTCCTCTAAAATACACAACTGGTGGTAACCCTAACGCAAATCAATGTTCAAAAAGAAAGATTCTCCCTCAACTGATCAAACAGGCCATCGATACATGAAAACATATAGTTATTTTATATCGTGACCTTGTTCAGCTCCTTATAGTCCACACATAGATGCAATGAATCGTCCTTCTTTTTAACAAAGAGGAGTAAACCTCCCCAATATAATGTACTCCTCTGAATGTACCCCTATCTTATAAGTTTTTGTATCTGCTCTCCCAAATCTCCCATCTCCACGAGAGACATTCAATAAGGTGCCCTCTTTATAGGTCGGGTGCTTGGTGACAAGTCTATGATAAAGTTAATCTCACAACTAGACAGTAACCCCAGTACCTACTTAAAAACGTCTGGAAAATTCTGAACTATTGGTATAGACTCTAAGGGAACCATAATCTCCTATTATGTTCTCTTGTAGTAAAAGTGTGTGAAAGACATTACCTCAAGCCTAGACATCAATATAAGGAACATCTCCTACTCAAGAATGGAAAACATGATAGTCTCCCCATTGTAGTCGATATGTGCGTGATATTAAGCCAACCAGTTCTTGTCCAAAATAATATCATAAGATCTCATATCTAATACTAACAAGTCAGTCACAAATTTAAGTCAACTAATCTCAATTGTTATGTTAATACAAACATATTGTAAGGTAGCAACTCTATCCACTAGGGAATCTATGTGCAAGGAAAAATTAGTGGAAAAATTTATTAGTTTAGATGTCGTGGAAAATATATGATTAACAAATGAATGAGATGCCCCTAATTAAACATAACTCAAGCAAACGAACCATAAACATAAAATATACCTTAAATGGTTGTTAGTTAGGCCTGATGATCTCGCTGAACAATGCTATAGACACCTGCATAGTGAAGCTAAACATGACCCTATGGTGGGTCTCTAAGTGATAGCGACAATGTTAGGTACTGCAATGATGCTGGTAAAACCTGAAACTAGGGTTGGGTTGGCAACATCTGACGTTGCTTTCGTTGAATTTTTCCCTGATAATCTCGGTTTCCTCTAGTTAATATCCTGAATGAATGGACCTGTTCGCCAGAATTATAATATTTTCCTTTAATATGACCATCAAAATGGCGACCTTGCTAACCATGTCCTTGTTGTCGATCCTAATGGCCCTTGCCCTACTGACCTTGTCCACGATGGTTATGGCCATAGTAACCTTGGGCCTAATGGCCTTATCGTCTCTGATCATCCGATCCATAAAATCTTTTAAGGGGATGCCCTTGTGCTAGTCCCCTTTATTGGTGGGGACTCCCTGAGCTCGAGATGACTCCCCACTATTTGGACCCAACCTTATTTGGACCCAACCTTATCCTTATTAGGAACTCTATCTCTTGAATAGTTGGGGTGATAATGTGAGTGTAAGAGGGCAACTTCCACCAACTGAGCGTAAGTTGTGAAGGTTATATTACCCAATAGAACCATTCTAATCATTCACATGGATCCTCTGATAAAACGATCCATTTTCTTCACCTATGTATCAATTTCCTCCAGTGAAAAAAGAGAGAGAAGGGTGGACTCCCTCTCATACTGGGCTACCGTGTGGTCACCCTGCTAAAGTCTCAGAAAGTCACTCCGCATACTGGTAGGGATGGTAAGCGGTAAATAGTTCCCCTCAAAACCCTATCAAAATTGTCTAATGGTCATAGATGACCTCTTTGCATCGTGGTAATTCACTCCCACCCTTGTAAAGTATCTCTGACTAGCTTAAATCTAGCCAAAATCTTCTTCTAAATATACGAACACTCGACCAAATGCAGGTGTCTCTCAATACCCCTTATCCATTATTGATAAACTAGGGGATATGCGGAAATGGTAAACTCGGGGGAATTGCCTTTATCAAAGGAACACTAAGCATTATCCCAAGTAGATGTCAAGGATGGTGAAGGTGCAAACACGAGTGGTGGAAGTGGTGGATGCTCCAGCCTCATAGAAACCATCGTAGGAGACACAATATATGCAATGATGATGACCATATCAGTCAGAGCAAGTGCTGGAAGCTACCCCTATTACTGATGTCGTGTGACCCTCAACTCTTTGGCAGTTGTCTGCCTATGACGTATTCCTCCCTTCCTCGTGTTAGCCATATGAAAAGGTGAAAAAGAGTATTAGTTATCGTATAAGAATAAGAGTACACAACTAAAACGGTTTACCTCTAATACTAGTCAAAGAACACAACATATAAAAATGGTGGATGCACTGAAGACTATAAGACGCTAGAACTAGGAAAGCTCTAATATCAACCGTGATAACTCGTAGAATCCAAAATTAGGTTGACGAGTTCTAAATTTAAAATTTATGATATTCAAATAATTAATAACATTTTAATCATGATCGAGATATAAAATAACAATATAAATATTGACAACACTAAGTATCACCGGGGAAATATATAACACAACTCTAATACCATTCAACCACAATATTATGGAAATGATAGAATCCATCCATGAAAATATAATAAATTGAGAAAATAATAATATACAACTCTAAATAAAATCCAACTAAAATAAATCCAACTGAAATAAATAAATCCAATACAACTCTCTCACCCGAGAAGGAATAGTGAGTACGTAAATAAAATGTCTACATAACTGAACATAAATGAATACATAAATATAAAAGAGCTACACTCTCGACACCTACATCCTAAGACTAATGAAAATGAAATAATGATAGAGAAACTTCTCCAAAAAAAGTTGCTCAAGTTTGGGGCGGCTACGACTTTGGACCTAAAGAAGAGTTCCGCATAGATGATTAATCCTAGCAAGTCTACAGTGTGTAAAGAAACCATTACATTTGATACATAATAATAAAGACATATCTTGTTCCCATATTAAGTTGATTAAAGTTATCTCAACTCAAAAAACCTACAAACATGATATGTTAATCACTAATCCTGAAAGGTAATCCATGTTCTCTAATTTCGTCTTTTATTTAATTTTTCCTTGCTTTAACATTCCCGAGTTATTATACTATATATATATATATATATATATATAAACATAATGAGTAAGCTAATAGTAAACTGCACAATCCATAATCTACGTGAGTATATCCAACCCACATCCAATCACATAAGGTCATTAACTTTCCACAACCAACGTACGAAGGCCTACACCTACACCTTTGGGGATCACTCGTGAAAATAATTGTTATAGCTATAGGGTGTCCCAACCCTATACACTTAAAGAAACAGTAAAGGGAAATCACTAAACTATCACACCTAAAGTATGACCCCATACACTTGGTTATACATTAGGATCAAGCCCCATTGTCCCAACCCGGAGACGGGTGATTCAGTACATAGGTTGGGGGTAATAAGACCTAGGTATATCCCGTAACAATCAGTGAGATACCACGTGCAGTCATATTATACTCGCCCCATCAAACCCCCACTAGTAGGTTACCCACGAGCATCCCCAAGGCATGTTTACATAATCCACAAACCTTACTCTACGTGTCATTAAATGTAAGACTAATTATTTAGTTGGCCATTTTGACCTTAAACCAAACCAAAGGTTCCTAAAAATAGGTGATGTCCCCATTCTACTATTTTATATGTTAATATTAGTTTGCCCCCAAAGCTCCAGAGTTAACATTTTATTATGAACAATGCTTAAAATCCCTAAATTCACCAAAATGGGCAAGCTATAGGTACATATCGATCTACCTAAATCGGATGGATCAAACCATTCCAAATTGATTCTATCTAGTTTGGATTGATTCGTCAGGTCTGAGTTTTTACGCTCGCCTCAAGTTCGTCAATGATTGTTAGAAACAACCAATATATAAATAAAAACCAAATCCCTTCATCCTAATATATAAGCTTCGAATTAATGATTCTAATATATTTCTACAAGAATTAAAGTGATTCGAACATGATGAAAGGTTCAAATCCATGTATTTTTAATCTAAATCTAACTTCATATTCTTCATGCAAATGGGTTAAATTAACATTCGATTTCAGGTCAAATTCTCAAATTAATATGAGGTTTTGAAGCTTATGACGTATATAAAATCTAAAGTTTCCATTATTAAATTACAAAGTTTTTTTCATTAATTTGTCCATTCAATCAAACTAGCTTATGTATTTATTATGTAATTAAACTAGGGATCATAATTTAATTTAAAAAAATTTGAAAATTAATTTTAGTTACTTAACTAATTAGTTATCAAATCTTTGCTACAGATTCCAACATATAATCATCATCATAATACAAATCCAATGTTATTTTTAAAGATAGTAGACTTGTCATAAGGGGTCGTCAATATCAACCCTACTAAACCTCCAATATCCAATGCTAGGGTTTCCCTCTCCTTTCTCTTTGGCTGCTAGGGTTCTTAAGTGTGTTTTATGAGTTTTTGGTTAATATTTTTAATTTATATTAGTTGCTAATTTCGTAATTAGGGTGGGCCCCTATTTTGATATAATTATAAAAAGTGCGAAATAAGCTTTAAATGATCTCAAGCTTGGCTCAACACATATACTAATCCAACATACCATTTTTCCATTCATTTTAACTATATCCCAGATTTCTAAAGATCCTAAGAAACCTATCCAAAGGCTAACATTTTCTGAGAATTAATTATTTATTTAAATTTATTAATTAGTGACTACATGTTGTTTTTATTTAAAATGTAATTATTAATTAATTACTTGTGACTCGATTTTATAAAAATCTACTTCGATCGGTTGGATCCAGTGCCAAAGAAATAATCCAAAGAAGAAATTCATGACACTTAGCATCGTGATCTTTCCATAACCGCCAATAATACTAAGTCACTAAATATTTATCTTAATAATTTAGTATAAGTTAGCCAACAACTTTGTCATCACGTAAGGTGTGTTTTAAATAGTTACCCTAATTATAATTAATACGTATCCAAGCGATGCACAAATGTAACATTACAGTTGTAATATGTCAATCTACACGATGACGTACAAAATGTCACAAGTAATTATTAATTATATTGCAATTAATAATTATAAAAATACCAAAAAAATACATGGTACTAGTTAAAAAAATATCATGAATTTTACAATTAGTTTCAAGAATTTCCGTTTGGTTGGTGTTTAATAATAGGTGTGTAATATTGATTTTTTTTAGCATTTTAGTAATATTTGTAGAGTATATCAAATGACAATTCTGATTTTGAAATAGATGACCACCTTATGATTTGAACACATTATACTTGAATTTATTAAAGATATTATCTTTTAGGTCTTTCAATGACATATGTCACATGTGTATGGCTAACAATGTTTTACGATTTACTAAAGTATACTAATGGTGCTTGCTCATTAATGTTTCGTGGTTAATTTAAGAATTCTTAAAATTGGTTTGATTCATTTTACATTATTTTCTAGGGGTGACAATTTATGTTTTTGCGCCAACACGACAAGAATTTTTCGAACATGAACACGAATACGATACGAATTCGTTTTTTTAGTTGATACGAACACGACACGACACGACACGACACGACACGAACAACACGATTTCTTAAATTTCACACTAAATTGAACATAAATAGACATTATAACCCAAATAAAAACACGATTAACATGACAAGACACGATAACACGACTCATAATTTTAACACGAACACGATTTCGTGTATAAAAATTCGACAAGAACATGACATATCGTGTTAATTTCGTATCGTTTCGTGTTGTATTGTCTTATCGTTACTAAAATTGTCTCCCCTGTTACTTTCTTCATATACAGTAGAGCAACTTTAAATTATGGTTTGCTCTATTTTACACTTTAAAGTACGGTTTCCTCTATTCTATAATTAAAATTTTTATTTTTATTTAATTGTGTTGGTATGAAAGTCAAATAGATGGGTGAATGACTTTATGATTTTTATTTATTATTTTAATGTAACAAATGAATCTAACGTTAGTGTAAGTTTAAATATAGACATGCAAGGCCTAATCTAACTTTACTAACAGTTAATCACATATAAGGTCTTTTTGATCTTTGCCCTTTTTTATTTATGATATAAGGACATGAAGACGTTAAGTTGGAAGACCCGCTAATAGTAAAATAGTGGAAATGAATCTAATGTACATAATGATGACTTTTGATGCTTTGAGCAAAGACATATTCCCGTCCTTTTGCCAATATTTAATAGAATTTTACTATTGATTTTTTTCTGAATAAAAATAGAAGACAATAATTTTCTTGCCATCATGTATGATTGGAAGTACACTTCAAAATATAAAATTTGTTTCTGAAATTCTTTCCAATTTTTTTTGTCCTCAACAAGGTTAAATTTAGACATGTGTAGCAAGTTTGTTGATGTTATAATATAACATTTTTTATACTCATTATCTATATTTAAAATTAACTTTTCAGGTTCTTATCATTAATAACTGTACTATTGATCAAATTAAATTTTCTATTTAATTTATGTAATTCATTTCGTGGTAATAAAAAATTTAAGTTGACACTTGCTTGATTATGTTGTTTTTTTGGTGCATATATTATAGGGGGTGTTGCAATTTCCTTTTGCTACCTTTAGTTTCAAGGGAAACATCACAATTTTGGAGAGTGTATGTAACCTTCGTATTCATGAAATTATTTAATTTTTACATTGCATTTATTACTTACTAACATTTTTTAATATGATTAAATGTTGATGGAAATCCATATCATGTTGTGAGAGTTTCATACATCCCTCCCTCACCCTCTCTTTCTCCTTCCTTTTATCTCTCTCTCATATATATATATATATATATATATATATATATATATATATATCATGTACATTACAATTATGCTTTGTGTTTTTTCGCTCATCTTTATAATCGTAGATCCAACAACTTTATCGAAGAAATGTGGGTATTATGATTCGTGATGAATCAAACTCAATGTTATATGGATTAAGGTAATTTTAAGCATCATTTGAATGTTTCCATAGTTAATATTTTCATTATATATATATATATATATATGATCATAACATTCCCTCTCATCGAAATAGGCAATGAATAACAATAGCATAATAAAAAATATGATAAAGGAAAACATAAAGCTTGGTAGGTTGATTTATTACCTAAATTTGACAAAGTGTGTTTTTTTAGCTTACTTCCACAAAAATATTTTGTGAATTTCATAAGGGATATTGTTGTTTAAATAACAAAGTTTGTTAATAAAATATCCAAAGAATTAAAGTATAAGGGAGAGCTCCCAAAACGGTACATTTTTTGTTATTTTCATTCTTATTTTTCATGTAAGTCCAAAATATTACATTATGAAATTACATACTATTGTGACTTTTCATTTTTCACTTACCTTTTTTTCTCATAGGTCTAACAACTCTACTGAAGAAATGGGAGCATTGTGATTTTTGAGGAATCGAAACTTAATGCTATTCAAATTGACGTAATTGTAAGCATTACTTATATGTATTTGTAGTATATATGTTCATTTTATGTTTCCTAACGATATAAATTATTAATCATCATATTCCCTCTCACTTACACAAGTAGCACACAACAATGACATGAGAAAAAATTATGACAAGGGAAAGTAGAAAAGGGAAAGAAAACGAAGCTCGTGACTTGGTATATTGATTTATTCTATAGTTTTGTCAATGGGCATTTTTTTTCTTAAAAGTATTAAAAGATCATGTAATTTTTTTTCCGATATTGTTATTAAAACAATATAGTTAGTGAATAAAAGATTAAGGAAATATGAGACAAGGCTATAAATTGAAAAAGGAAAAAAGGAAGCTCTTGGAGCAGTACATTTTTCCCTTTTTGATTGTCATTTTACGTGTAAGTAAAAAGTAATAACATCGTTTTAAGATGGAACGTGTCAATTTTTATGTTTATCCTAGTATATAGTACGATAAGCATTGACGCCCTAATAAATTTGTGTTATGCGTGTCAATACGAATGAGTGTGAATCTCTCTACCCAATCAAATTTGATGGTATATGTAATATATAAGTACTTAAACCAATCAAATAATTACTACCACTCATTACAATTCTTAATGATTTCTTTCATACTTCCCAGTATTTCCACTATCTCCATGTTCATGAAAAATCACTAATTGGTGCAAAAAATATCCAGTGATGGGCATATCCCTTTATATCAAGTGATTGATAAGAAAATCAGTCTCTAATGCTTCAAACAATGATCAATACTTTGATTCTTCAAACACTCAATGGATTTTTGAGTTCCCACAGACAACGCCAATCTGTTATCATCTAAAATTGGCTTGCGAATTAAGTGTTTTAGTGAGGAAATTCCAATAATAAGCAATAACAAATAAAAAGAGTGTGCTATAGGGACGCTTGATGAGAGAAAGATAATGAAATGAGAGACAAAGATGGAAGGTGCAGATTTACGTGGTTTGGCCCAATATGGTGCATACGTCCAAGTTTGTAGTGTTGGTACTCTGTTAATTAGAGGGTAATTGCCATGAAAGTTGAGTACAAGTTCTGGTGAGCTCTCTCTAGGATTTGCATATAGGTGTTAGGGGAATAATTCTGGAACCCTTATCTCGTAGGATTCAATGCTATTTATTATTAGTTATCAGAGGGAGAATATTAATGGACAGGTAGAGTGCCTTTATAGGTCAGGCAGTTACATTTTTCACATTTAGTGGGACAGATAAGAATGAGTTTGTAACAACACGATATTGTAATACCCCGTACTTTTAAAGGTATTCAAATTACACTGTGGATGTAATTTGGTAATTTGAGGAATTATTATGAATAGTAATTCTCGAATTAATGAGTGAAATTAATAAATTTAATATTATAAAGTGAATAGTAAATATTAGTTTTCGAGTGTCAGATTAATATTTATATGGATTATATTTTCTTACGAGACTAAGTATATGAGTAGACTGTTTTTATTACATGTCGCAGTTGGGTAAAGCGACAAACACGCATATTGAACGTGTTGGATTTAAATAGTGAATTTTAGTTAAGTGACTCGGATGGAGATTTCGGCTGCGCCATTGGATTCGGAATGGCCGAGATAGTCAAAACAGAGTATCCGGGGGTACTATTTGGATTATGGATATTTTTGGACTAGCAGGGACTCGTAAATGAGTACACGAGTCATTTAACAATTGGGTATATACCTAATTTCGGATTTAATAAGTGGTAACCCTCATTTAAGTCCCAAAATCTGCCCAAGAGAGAGAAAGAGAAGAGAGAAGGGAGAGAAGAAGAAGAAGAGAAGAGAAGAAGGAAGAAGAAGGAATTCTGGGCCAAAATTCGCGGGATTCGACTCAGTGTCGTCGGATTTAATCCACGAGGCAAGTGTTTAACTTGCTGTATAATTTAGTGTGTTTATTTCTCATATTATAGTTGGTGTAAAACTTAAAATTTTTGGGTTGAAATTTCGTGGATCATACGGGTTTTAGGAAGATTAAAACGGATATAACTCGATTAATAACTGATAAACACTAAAAAGTGTACAATTTATACTCCGAATAGATGTACTTTAGTTGCTAATTCTCGACAATATGGGCCTTATGCGCTTAATTGTTCAATATGCAGGTTTAATTGCAGTTGCGGTGTCAAAATCTATATTTCAGAGTAATTTGCAGTTTTATGGAGCTAAATACCCAATTCCGTTACCAAACCCGAGCCTAAACCTACCCCAAACTATGTGTGTGTTTTGTTTGTCCCTTTTTATTGTTTTTTAGATTTTTAGTTTGAGTCATTTTTATTTTTTAGGATTTATTTTAGAGTTATTTAGAAATTCTAGGATTTATTTTCTATTTCTTTTTATTTAGTTTAATTTTTTATTTTTATTTTTATTAGTTTTTAGTTTTAGTTTTATTTTATTTTATCTTATTAGGATTAGAATTTTTAGGATTTCATGTATTTTTAGTTTTATTAGATTTTGCATTTTCTTTTTAGGATTTTAATTTTAAATTTTATTAGATTTTATTTTTTTATTTTATTTGTTTTTTAGTTTACTTTTATTTAGTCTTTATTTTATTTTTAGAATAGGAGTTTAATTTTAAGATTTTTAGTTATAGTAGTTTTATTTTTATTTAGTCTTTATTTTATTTTTAGAATAGGAGTTTAATTTTAAGATTTTTAGTTATAGTAGTTTTATTTTTATTTAGTCTTTATTTTATTTTTAGAATAGGAGTTTAATTTTAAGATTTTTAGTTATAGTTTAGTTTTTTATTTTATTTTAGTAGGGTCACAATTTAAACACACACACACACACACACACACACACATAACCCATAACCCAAACACACCCCTACTTCTCACCCTCACCTAATTCACATACTCCTCACACACACCCTACCAAACCAACATCATCTTCTTCCCCATCCATTTCTCTCTCCTCTCTCTTCCACCATTTTCATACTCAACCTTAATTAAACCAAACTCACCACCACCATTTTCTCTCTATTCTCTCATACCCCATTAAACCCACAACCTCAAACCAATCTACCACCCAAACCCTCTCCCTCCGGCCAGCCCCCCTCCTCCGGCGGCAACCCAAACTTGCCGCGACCCACCTCCGCCGTCTCTCTCTCTCTATGACCCACCATTGCGATCCCCCTGCCGGAGCCGTCCACATTTTCGACGGCATTCCCTCCATCCGGCGACCTCGCGCCAGCCACCAGCCCCCAATTCGACGGCGACCTCACCCTACACCCATTTTCACCGGCGATGAAACCTCTATCTCCGGCCAATGCCAAACCCATTTTTCATCTTACCCGAAACCCCAAGCAAACCCAAACCCATATCACGCATTACTCCTTTTCGATCCAACCTCAACTCCAAGACCCATGTCCCGTTTTCAAGCCAACTTCTCAAAACCAAAAACGTGACCTGCCAACAAACAATCCCAAGCCAAACACAAAACAATACCCACATGTTTAACCCTCTTTTAACCCCAATACCCATTTTACCCCCAACTACCAATTCTAACCCAACTTCCCATAAATACCCTCACCCATATCAGATTTTTATATCCTCTCAACCCCCATGCCCCTCTCACCATTTTCATGCACACTCATGTCAATTATCCAATATACCCCTAGCCTCTATGTGCACCATATAAATTGAAGACTTGGGCCATTTGCAAAAAAGATCTCAAAATTAGTTTTAAGCTTAGTGTGATAAAATTCTCTCCACCCCTCTATGTTGAGTATTTGCATTTTTTGCAAATACCTTAATATAAAGGTGTGTAGTGAATTATCTCTAGGATAAATTTCACCCCACCCCTCTATTTTGAATTTTTGCATTTTTAGCAATTAATTCATAATAGATTGATGTAGTTGAATTTATCCCTTATGTGAGGTAAATTCTAACCCATTCCTTTATGTTGAGATTTTGCATTTTTAGCATTTATCTCAATATAAAGTAATGATCTAGAATTTATTTCTTTGGGTGAATTCTAATGTACAATTTTATAATTTTAGGATTTGCATTTTTAGCAAATCTCTTTTATTATTTAATTGTCCATTATGAATTCATCCACTATCCTTTTTATTTTTATTTTGTAATTTTTAGTTTAGATTCAATAAATACATGAGTGAGGGATTATGATTGAGTGATTTTTGATGTATAATTGAGAGAGTGTTGATGTAATTGAAGATTCCATTCCAATTCAAGGCTTAAATGGGTTTGATCTATTCCTCTCTTATTACTTTTATTTTAATCATCTCATGCTTTCAATTGTTTATCTTATATTTTTGGATGATGATTATTGAGGGCTAATCTCCCATTAATGGGATGAAATTTTGAAGCCCTCATGAATCCAATTTAGTTAGTTTACTTTTTAGCACAATTTTATTTACCTCATTTTTATTAGCTTTTACATTTTAGTAGTACTTTAAAAATTACTATATAGTTAGTTAATTAATATTTTCTTGAAAAATTCATAAAAAATAGAAAAAAGTAAAAATAGAAAAATATAAAAAAATGCAAATGAATCTGTATATATATGTCCTCTCCAATTTTGTGTTTCACCCTTAAATTTGGATTGACTCCTTTACTTACCCTCCACACTAGTTTTGTTATAATTTTGTAGGTTCAAGGGAATTTTTGATGGATAGAGAAGTTGCACAACGACAAATACATAAGAGAAGAAATTTTTCTTATTTATCAATAACCAATTTGAGAAACTTAGAATTTATTGAAATCAATTGTTGAAAATGGGTTCTAGGATGATTAGAACCCTTTCTATATGTGTATTTATGGTTGTTTGAGGTTGGTTGATGATGAGAGAAGAGATAAAAAGCTTGGAGGTGCTTTAATGGAGGTTTGGATTTTTGGAGAAGAAGGTGAGTAGTGATCAACATCACTTTCGAGCTGTTTCGGCTAGGAAGACAGCCGATTCGGCTCTTGGTTAAAACATGAAAGTTGTAGATATTTTCGATACGATCGCGTAGGCACTGACCGCGTATTTTTCTGATTTTTCTAAGAAAGCAGTTCCGGGGTTGATGATTAACTCGAAAATCAAATCGAAAATTGAAAAAATAAAGGCTAGAATTGTTTGGAGATAAATATTTGGGGTTCCTAAAAATAGTGTGGGGACATCTAAATATTTTTTTAGTAAGGCATGTACTTTAGGTTAGTTGAAAGTAAAATCCAAGATTTACCCAAATAGGGGTGTTCGTGAGGAATAATACTTAAATGGGTATTTATGTGTGATTTGAATAATAAATAAGAGAGTACGTATTGGGGGTAATATTTTAAGGGTGTGACTGCTTATATTATTATGAATGGAAATATTCGAGGTTATTGGTTATCATTATAAGAGTTTAGAAATTATAGCCATAGTATATTGAGAAGAGATATAAATAATATATATACGATGTCGTTAAAGTATATATATTATGAGACGAATGAATATATCGGGGTTGTTGATATTATCATTGTGCTGTGCGAAAAGCTCGAAAATATAATATTGGGGATTAGTCAAAAATTGATAAATGCGTAGGATATTCGATATATAAATATACTACGTAGGGGATTATTATATGGGTGGTGCGTATGCCCTGATGTTATTATATACATGGGTTAAATAATTACCTATGGGAAATTATGTATAGGTGAGATAAATACCTATCGTTATAATATGGTTGTGTGAATACCTAATTGATGATATATTTATGTAGGTGGAATGTGTACCTATATAATTGTTTATTATGTGTATGACATACCTACCATACTTGCTATCACGGGAGGTTGGAGTTCGAAAGAGGACAATCTTATCCTGTGTTGCCTTCGGGGAGATTTTAGATTTGGTACCTCAAGAATATAGGACTGTGAAAGGCTTATTTGTGAGTTGATAAGTCTGTTGGCTATGAGAGCGTAGGTATGTGCGTGACCCGTAGGTACGTGAACTATGTTCGCCTCCAATATGTGTGATTTGTATTGATACAATTCCTGAGCGATATGGAACATGTGATCCTTTAGTACGTGATGTACTTGGATTTGATAGCAGAGTATGTGTGCACCGCTGTTAAGCCTATGGGTGTCGGATATGAATATATGTTTTGTGATTAACATATATGTGTACTTGAGATAATCCACGGATGCTTAGTATATGAGAATGACTAAGCCACTTATATTATAGTTTGGTGGATGATTAATATACTTGTTGCGTATAGTATATTATTTATATATATGAGATGAGATATCATATAACGTAACCCTGTATAAAAAAGGAAAATAATGAATAAAGTGATATACTCCTTTCGGTAGATTTATATCCGGATTTATATGAATATGAATCTTGGGATCTAATGAGAACTATTAATAAATACGAGATGGTATAAATGTGGTACGTACTTAAGGCTTAATAGATCCCGATGATCAACATTGTCACGTAGTAGTGTATCGGGGGGGGGGGGGGGGTTCCTTGTTTGGATTTCGCTTCGCGAGACACCCCACGCACGAACGTAACGTAATGTTGGGAATGGGGAGAAGTTTAGTCTTTAGTACTCGAATTTATGAGGATTATTAGAAGATGGGTAAATACATTAGTTAGGAAGGGTAGCTTAACTAGGTTGTTTAAAAAGGTATGCGATAGTTGTGCACTATTAGAAGAGGGGTGAGGTATATCTCATGTGAGAGCGATACCAGTTTAAATATAAGAAATATCATATTTTAAAATATGGATTTTAAGCACTTGCTAAAATGTTTTCAAAGCTCGTGCTCTGACCCGTTTTCTCTATTTTCCCCTCTCTTGCTATATCTATATCTATCTATCTATCTATCTATCTATCTATCTATCTATCTATCTATCTATCTATCTATCTATCTATCTATCTATCTATCTATCTATCTATCTATCTATCTATCTATCTATCTATCTATCTATCTATCTATAGTTATCAAGACACATGGATGCCTGACTGCTGATTCTTTCGAGTCAGGCGTTTACTACAGCAGCTGTGGATGCAAGCATGTTTATTTTAGACGCTTCTATCATTGAAATCTAGATATGAGGTATTGTAGAAGCATTCGGGCTGATGGCCCAACTGTACTCATTTATTCTTTTATCGCCTTTTAGTGAGACATTCGATTTGGTTGTATTATTGTTCTAACTGTTCGATTATTTTATTTTATTTCATTCCAGTTATTGCATAAACTATTGTAATTGTTTTATTTGAATGGTTTGGTTAAAAAGATTAGTTAATTAAAAATTTGATGCCGGCCTAATTGGATATTAGTAATTAAATTGGTTTTCGTCAGTGATGCTAAGAATGAACCACATGAGAATCCTGTTTTAATTTGATATTGGAGTGATCTCCCGGTATTTTATTAGGAGGGGTGTCACAGGTGGTATCAGAGCATCAGGTTCTAGTGTCCTTAGGAATCTGTGCAGACGTACTACGCTTTTTGCCTTGCTTTTGATTTGGTATAGAGCCTTATGATTAGGATTGTTGATATCCTCTTGTGAGATTTCGTTCTCCTGCCATTATGTAAGATTATAGTAAATCTTTTGCGCGCTCGTTCGGGATTCGTGTGCAGATCGACGAAGGGCGACCATAAAAGTCCATTGTGAGGGCAGCAGGAGGCGGGGCTTAATTAGAGCTGTAAGTTGATGTTGGAAATGAGGACCTCGATAAAGGTCATTTTCCTTGCGGCATTGTAATGGATTGATGCAATGACTACTATAGAATAGTAGTCATAATTATCTATGCACCGCTATAGTAAAGAATGGTGCTAAACTTGAATTACCCAGTGAAGTTAGATGGGGAAAAAGCTTAAGAGGTCTTTGTTGAGGACCGTGCGTTGAAGTTGAGATAGGCGAAAATAGTGTAGTTTCACTTCAAAGGAAGTAGAAGGCTCAGAATCTCTTGCTTAGAGTTGGGTATGGAATTACCCATATGTGAAAATTAGAGGACATTTTTTCACTCATGGGAGCAATGTTGAAATGGCGGGGACGATAGTCACCATATTTGGGGGGAGCATGACGTATTGCTCATAAATTAATCTTACAGATCAATTTTTTTCCCTTAATAAGAATGTGAAATTTGGTGAATTACATGTTAATCACGAAATAAAAATAGAGTTTTTATAGATGAATAATCTCGGGTTTATGTTAATATAACTCATGGGAAAATTTAGGGATTTGTTGAATTTTCTTGAAGAATTGATAGGATTTAATCCCTAAACTATCCTAAGAAGTGTTCGAGGGTGACTTTGAGTGGTTTGGGAACCTTTTATTTGGGTTGGAATGAGTTTTAGATTGAACTAGAAGAAGGAAAAATGGGAAGAACGAATTTTGGAGATGATCTGTGCAACTGCTGAATTTTCATTAGAAGTCCAGCCCAGGTCGTTCGAACGACTTCGTTCGAACGAGACTTCTAACAAGTTCCCAGTGGACTTTCTAACGAGTTAGCAGTTCGTTCGAACGAGACTTCTAACGAGTTCCTAGTGGCCTTTCTAACGAGTTAGTAGTTCGTTCGAACGAGACTTCTAACGAGGTTCCAGTGGCAATGAGTTGGTAGTTCGTTCGAAGTTGGAACTTCGTTCGAACGAGAATTTTGGGTCTTCTAACGAGATTCCAGAATGACTCTTAAGGCCCGATTTTTGTTCCAAACTTCTCGCAGGCTTATTTAAATGAGTGTTAAGCCTGTACGAATGTCGAGTAACTTAAAATTTATAAGTGAGCGAAGAATATGCATGATTAGCCAAACAATGTTATATATATTGTGTATATATATATATATACGGGCATATTCAGACGTATATATGTGATATGTTAAATATATATGTGTGTGATTGGTATATTTATATGATATGGTTTTTAGTGCGACATTCGATTTGGTTGTATTATTGTACTGAGTGCTCGGTTATTTTATTTTATTTCATTTCAGTTATTGCATAAACTGTTGTAATTGTTTTATTTGAATGATTTGGTTAAAAAGATTAGTTAATTAAAATTTGACATCGGCCTAGTAGGATATTAATAATTAAATTGGTTATCGTCAGTGATGCTAAGAATGAACCACATGAGACTCCTGTTTTAATTTGATATAGGAGTGATCGCCCAGTATTTTATTAGGCGGGGTGTCACAGATATAAGTGGGATATGATGTTATTTCTCACGTGCATAAGTAGGGAAGTAATGACTATTAATATTCCCCCATATATGAAAGATTGTGTGAAGTTGGTCGTAACGGAGTTAATTAATGCTATTACCATAATATGCTTAACTTCAGCTTTAATAAAAGGGCAAGGCCGAGCCCAATAATAACTGAGTCGACCTTAATTTCATTGGATGACCATAATATGCTTATGAGGCTGACCTCTCTACTTGCCTTTAATGAGGATACGTGTCATCCATTGAGAGGTCCATGTGGTGTTTAATATTTATGGTATAATAAAATCCCCCAATACTTCATGCATGACTGGAACTTGTAGAAGCTTCTCTGGATTGATGGCATTTAGGGGTGGTTGCTAGGTGAAATGAATGGGTAGAGTGTTAATCAATGGTCGACCGAATTGGATCTGTTCTCTTGATTTCTCTTCGGCCCGTGCCGAGCATATTAACTTCAACGATTTTTGAATGAAGTGGACATGTGTAAGATGATTGGAACTAGCGTCTGGAGTAATCATTACACACGCTTGGGGTAACGTGCGTAAAGGTACAATGAACTGGTATATTTTTTGCATTTTCAGAGATGATATCATATATGACACACGATGTTTTTCCACCAACCCAAAGTATTCAAAGGGTCAAGATATCCATTGTCTGAACTCCACTTCCTTTTAAGCTTTTCGAGTAATTTTGAGAGGGACAAAGAAACTATTTCACTTATTACATTCCATCGTCTTCACCGCTCTGCTTTATTTTTCTGGTGTAGTTCCCTCTTTCTACTATCTGCTTTCAGAACCTTTTTTCTATTTGAAAGTCATTATCTTTTTCATTTTTCGGGTTTTTAGCCTTCTTTTTAGGATATTAGCAATTTGCACTTGTTCAATCTTTCATTGGTCGATGTTTATATGGCATTTGAAAACTGAGGCTTTAATTATTTAGGTGGCCATTGAGCTAGTTAGCCCAAGGATTCACTATTTTTAGGGCTTTGTTTAGTACAAATACCCATCTTCTGCATTTGGGTAGCCCCCAAGCTTTGTCTGTTTACCAAAAACTTTGTATGCAATCTTGATGAGCTATCCTTCCCTCGTTCAATGTTTATTTAAAAGTTTAGCTAAATTAGAACCTACTTGCCCCAGTATTACTGACAGGAGGTTTCTATAACCTTTGCAAGTTGTCCTCCTAGAAGACGAGCCAATGCATCCAAATTATACCCCCAAGGCACTGTCTTCTAGTGGCTCTGGTCCACTAGCAACTAAAGCACCATTTGTGGGTCTTGATCTTAAAGGTCAAGGAGTAGGTAGATCATTTTCATAATGAATAGTTGTTGATAATTTAGGGAACATTATATCGATGTATATAATAAACTTGTATTCTTTTAAGGAGGAGGTTTATTAGATCGAGCGGAGGATGTGAGGCTTGACAGTGTTGGGATAATCACTTATATTTTCCCTATAGAAGAAATAGTTGAGGAGGGGACAATGGGAGATAAGAGTGATTCAAGTGATTCCTTGTATCCTATGACCCCTCCACTACTGACGCGAGGTGATACTCTTGCGGTATCCTTGAGGATGAACTGAATAATCTTAGGGAAAAATACGGCATCCCATTAGCATCCACACTTGGTTGTCCACTAGCGAGGAGAGGATATATTTAAAATTCCAACGCAGATGGTATATGCTTTCGTCTTTGAACCCTTCAAGTGGAACTTCGCCTACCTCTGCATCCTATCATTAGATCCATTATTAGTGGGTATGGTGTGACACTTACTCAACTTCCCTCCATGCATATAGGGATATCGTAGGGGCCATGATGTTTTGGAAGGCCTAGACCGAGTTCGATCTTATAGGAAGTATATTATATGCGTCTATGGCTTAAAGGAAAATGCTAAAGCTCCCGGATATTATTAATTTTCCCCTAGGAGGTCACCTTTAAGAATGTTTAAGTTTGTTCAGACCAGTAACCACAATTAGAAAGGCCAATTTGTGTTAACAAAGGGTGAATGGAATTCAAAGGACATGAGAAGGATATGTCCTGTAGGTTCCCACGCGAGTGGAATGGGCCGAACATAATACGTAAACTTTTATAGTTTTGCACACCTTTCTCTTCCTTTAACTGTTATGTTCTGATATATATATATATATATATATATATATATATATATATATATATATATATATATGTTTTAGTGAAGAGGGCCCCAAGGCTTCCTGCTATTATTCAGAACATGATGGAGGCTTATTGAGTGAAGAAGCCTCCAAAGTTGGAAGACCTATTTTTAATCGAGAAGTTCATAGCTATAGGATACTATACTCCTCCCGATGGGATCCCTCCAGTTGAAGTTGCTGTTATTTTGGAAGAATTAGTGTTTTTTTGAGATAAACCCAGGGACAGAGAGTGATTTGGAGGTTGAGGCCTAAGATGGTACAAGTAGCCATGTCTTTCTTTTTCTGTTTGATCTTATCACATTTTTATTAGATTTCTAACTTATTAACTCGTTTAGTTCCATCTCCTGCTATATTAAATCCACCCTTAGAATCCACGTTTGGGATGACACCATAAAGTTTTGATCGCAAGGCAATGGAAATAGCTCGCCAAAAGAGGCTAGAAGCAAAGAAGAGGGTTGAGGCCCAGAAAAATGTTGATACTGATGAAAAAAGATAGGCCAGGTCTAAGTGGAATTATTGGCTCAAAACATCCATTCTTGGGATTATTGGCTCGAAAGAAGGCCGGAGAAGCTTCCACTGCTTTGGCCAAGTCTAAGGGTAAGGCTTTGATGTATCCTAGTGCACATGTTGTAGGGGATAAGTAACCCTTTGAATCCTTTGCCAGTCAAAATTCTCTTAAGCTTCCATATGTGTCTGAGTCTAAGCCCCTGTATCAGTTGGTATGTAGCCAAGGTACAACTCCACATTATGGCGAGGTCGAGGAGTTTAAGTTTGACCTTGTGCATATGATTTCTTCCAAAAATATGGGGGACGACCCAGATTCTATTGTTTGTTATGCCAATAATGCCACTAATCTACTCAGGTATCATGGCCATAGCAAGGACTTTGAGTTCTTGAGAGGTTATGACCCTGACTCCTTGTGGAGGTTAATTCAACATAGGCTGTCTCGAGTGAGTTTTGTTAACACCGTTCTTTTTTCTTTATGTTTGTTCAACCTAGTTACTAATTTTTTTTGTTAGTACAAACTGCTGGGGTATCCATTATTTTAAGAGAAAAGGCTCTAAATAATAGTTATGCCCACGAGGAGATGGTCGAGGAGAACCAGAAGTTAAAGAATGAGATGAAATAATCAGCAGATGACCTCAAAAAGGTATGTGACGAGCTCCAAGAGAGGGATGATCAATTGGTGGAGAAGACTGTTTCTCTTAGCAAGGTTGAGGAGGAAAATAACAAGCTCAAGAATAAAGTTACTATTAATGATGCCAAACTCAAGAGCATGGATAAGGCTCTGAAGAAGGCAAATGATGACTTGATTGCATCTAACCGGATGCTGAAGAAGGCTAACTAGATAAACACTAGGATGATTCAGGAACTTGATCAGTCTAAGGAGGCCTGGGCCACTGCTAAATATACGAGTGAGGCTAAGTATAAGTCTTCTGGTGACTACAACGTTGATTGCATATGATTTTTCCTTGATGGGTATGAGGAAACAAAGAAAAGAGTGATAACTCACTACCCAGACATTACAGAGGTTGTAAGTAAGTAGAAAGATGATAATAATGAAGCCATAAGCCTAGCTGCTGAGCAAATAATGGCTATTGATGAACCCTCTGTGGAAGATTTTGAAGCTACCCCTCAACAGGTTATCCCTGAAGCAAATACTCATGCTAATGATGGTGCTTCTGCTGTTGTTCCAACTGCTCAAGATACTTAGATTTCTGAGGCCTCTAATGAGGATGCTCTTGCTGTATAGGCCATTTTTGTTTTTGTGAAGATTTTTGATATTTAGCCTTCTAATTTGCTTTTGAATGTCATGTAACGTTATAATGAATTTCTCCCATTTTATGCCAAAAAAACTCATTAAAATGACATAATGCATTCTATTTGAAGTTTTTTTATACAAGCGAGCCTTGTGGATACTTAGCAAAATACTATTCTTATTTGGTATTGCATTTAGCTAATTGCTTTAGTTATTTGGAACAGTATTGCCAATAGTTTAGCCTTATAATCATAATTAATTATCACTTGACTTGATCTTCCTTATTATCAATCTATTTTTGGATGAACCGGAGCCGACCTAGGTTCTATCAGTGTTTGTGCTAGCTTACTAATCTTATGGACGAAGATTATGTGTCAACACCGATTACCTTTGTTGATAAAAGTTTATTAGGAGTTATCCTTACATTAGATTATGGTATAGTCTTGTCATCCATAAAGCATCGATTCCCTTCATTTGGTGAGGTTTCTTCTTATTCGCGATCTGTCTTAAGATAATATCGTAAATGAAGCTTGACTTCTTGTTTATGACTTATTTGTTCAACGATGTCATACATGAAGTTTATATAATATTAATCCCTCTTGTTCTCAATTTTTCTTGTGACGCGACTGTATAGGAGGTTGTGTTCCTGATGAATATTGATATGTACATATGCTATGCCCGTAAAATAAATAAATAAAAGGAGTGATGGTAGAATCACAATGAAACTTTTGTTTATAACAAAAGAAAATTATATACTGCATAAAATGTGTCATTACATCACTGTTAGTACTTTCTTAAGTGCTCCATATTTCATGAATTTTTAAATTTCTCTCCTTTTAGGTACTCAACCCAGTAAGTTCCTTACCAGACAATGCTAGAAATACGACAGGGGTCATAATAATTGGGTTCCATCTTATTTTCCTTATGTATTACCTTTTTTCAGCACATAATCTCCCTCTTTCAACCGCTCGGCTTTACTCTTCAATCGTAGAATTAGGCAGTTCTTTGCTGGTAAGAAGCTACCCTTAATGCATTAGTTTTTCTCACTTCTTCTATGAGATCAAGATCTAACCTCCTTGTTAGGTCACTTTACGGAGAGTTTAAATTGAGGATTTGATGGCTAGGAATGCCGATTTTGGTTGGAACCATTGGTAGGATGTAGGGAGTTTCACCTGTTGCAGTCTTATGGGTTGTCTTATAAGACCAGGGGATACTCTGTAGCTCATTAATCCAATTACCCTTCGCGTCATGTAATCTCTTCTTCAATCTATCATGCAGAGTTTTGTTAGTAACCTCAGTTTAACTGTTGCACTGTGGGTGGCCTAGTGCAAAATGTAACTTCTGTATCTTAGAGCGGTTGTCATAATATTCAAACTCTTGATTATCAAATTGAGTACCATGGTCCGTATTGAAGGCGTATGGCATGCCATATCGGTAGATAATATTATTCGAGATGAACAGGAAGACTCTCTCATATGACATTTCCATAAAACGCTCAACCTCAACCCACTTGGTGAAATAATTTATGGTAACCACCAAATATTTGAGCCTTCCTCTTAATTTTCGCAAAGGGCAGACCAGATCTATACCCTAAATTACGAAAGTTCAAGGAGAAGTGATCGACATGAGCGAGGCTCCCGAAGTTTGATGGATTTTTTGCATACCTATGTGACACCTCGCCTAATTAACCCCGGGTGATTAGTCCTAAATTAAGTTAGAACATGTTTCTCAGTTGGATCATTCTAAGAATCACTGTCGCCTATTTAATTACTAACCACCTAAGTGAGAAAATTAGACTGGTGCCAAGTTTTATCTTTAATTAACTTAAATGAAATCTTATGCGGAAATAAAATAACATAAATAATCACAAGTAACTAAAACCACCATTCACAATTAATTAATTGACCGAATAAACTATCGGTCCAAAATCCAACAAATATAAAATGAAGATAAGTAATCAATCTCAACAAGTCTGAAAAAGTAAATGAACTGTGAGCGACATGCTCGAAATATCTGATAAGAAGTCTCTATACTAGGAATGAAAGAATGAGGCGTCTATCAAACTCCTGCAACATCCACATCTGCTGCAACAACGGATCCCTGAAATTGAGTCAAGCCTGGCGTCCCTGTGGCTGGACACCTAAAAGGTTTTTAAAAAAAGTTTTTATAGCAAGGGTTAGTACCCAAAAACATTTGAAAAACATTTAGCAAATGATTAACTTGCAGTAATAAATAAATATGCATGCTCTCCATATTTTAGTTAGTGCCGCACTCCCTTGAGGATATCCTCACCCCTCCTCTAATGTGCACTACTAACGCTTTAATTAAATTTACCTAGTTCCTTATCTCCTGACTAGATAACTTATGTAACCCCTTGCAATCACCCTACTCTAACCGAGTATGTCTTAATTATGATTTTTAAGTTATTAGCAACATCAACTTAATTAAATCATTTCCTTTTCTAATTTCATATAACTTCCACATCTGTTATACATATAATACAATTCATGCTTTGTATTAATTAGCCCGTATATAATTATTTACCTAATTATATACTTAGTCATATTTCAGTATTCACAAACCTCCTGAAATAATATTTAATAATAGTACTCCCCCGAGTAGAGTCTCACTGGGTATAAATTCTCTAAAGTGTTGTCCCACTAGGTGTAATCACATAACCTAGTTACCCCAAGTCAGAATCGTTCACTAACTTGGTTAATACATACATGTTGGAGGCGATCATATTCCTTCCCTGAAAGTGAGATAAACCTCATCCATATAACGGATGCTATGACCTAGGAATATAATCGCCCTACTCCTCAAGCTAGGGGATTCATCCACTACGCGCAACCTCCCCCTATAGCACTAGAGTATATAGTAATAATATCTATCCACTGATATTAATGCATACACCATATATATATATACTCTCACACACCGTATATATATAAATATAAAATATCCCGGCTACGCCATGTACTAAGTCCGTGACACAAGCCTATTCCATTTTATTATGAGTTTATGGCCCAACTCTAATTATTAATTAATTTTCACATTAATTTCTTTTGGTATCGCCCCAACCAATATATTCGGACTTACTCTCGTGGCCCGAAATAACATCACCCGAATCTAAATCCCCGACTCTAAATTATTTAGTCTTCACCTAAATAAAATTTACATCTCGGTATCGCTCAACCAATATTCCCGGACTTGTCCACTCAATCCGTATTTAATCATTTTGAAACAAACTTCCCAAAATTTGACCCTGGTGTGTCACACCTAATTTCCTCCAAATCCCAATTAATTTTAATCATTATGTGACACCCCAAATCGCCCTCAAATCCTAATTAATTTTATTCACATTTAATTAGATTTGAACCCATGTATTAATTTCTCAATAATTAAGGCAATGGAAGAATTTTTATTTAATTTTCCCTTATATAAAAAAATAACTGGGCGAACTGCCAAAATTTCCGGACCATCCATTGATCGATGGTCCACCTTCGATCGATCGATCGATCAGGTCTTCGCCTTCCCCGAGTTGGCTGTTTCAGCCATGGACGCACACCTCCAAACCTTAGCTTCTTCTATACTGAAAACCAAGCTTCCCCACCGACAATAAACATCAAAAACCTTATATGGAACCTCCCTAAAGTCCAAAAACATCAATTAATTTTACTTTCTCTACAGTTTCCACGAGTTTGGGAAAAAATCAATTTCAATCTTTAACCCAACTAAACATCAATTTCGTAACACCAAATTCATTTCTAATTCATCCGGATTTACACATCTTACCATATACCAATACAAAACTCAGATTGTATATAAATTTCTACTCAATTTAGAAATCAGATTCATGGTTTACAAAACCCCATGTTTATCCCCTTTAAATCCTAAAATGAATTTCTTTGATTATCCACATCATATGAATATGAATTGAAATACACTTTAAATGCTACAGCAAATTAACCACTTGCCTTAGGGTTCGTAGAGTCTGATTTTGGAGTTGTGAATGCCCAAGGTTGAAGATAACTCTTTTTGGCTCTCCTGTGATCCGAAAATCTGCCTTTGACTGCTATTAGGGTTTCCTAACCCACCAAGTCTTTTTCTAAACTTAATTCAGCCGTTCTCTTATTCCTTGTATTTGTTTAATTATCCTTAATCCCATTTTTTGCCTAATGGGCCAAGCCCAAGTGATCCAAATGCCCCCGTGTGGGCCCGACTATGTCTAAAAACGTCCCGTGACCTGTTTACTACCTCCGGGTGCACTTTTCCGACTATCTCAGCCCATCCGAACTCAACCGTACACTCAAGATTGGAATCTGAATTAATTTATAAAAATCCTTAATTCACACCCAAATTAGTCTATATTGACTCCCGGCTGAAATAAGTACATTTCCCGTTATTACTACCCGAAATGACGTAAATACATTATTACATTTCACTTAGTAAATAAATTTTCCTGAATATTGACCATTCACTCTCCAAGCATCCAGGCCATTCAGAGTCTCTGCCAGTATCACCACCGTAGGATTGTGACGATATGACATCCATGAGGTAACGACTGCGAGTTGTGGGTCCACTTGCATCTCCCCAGTCACCAGCAGCAATTTGAAAACCAGGCCCAAAACCACGGCTCCATCATAGCCAACATCACCTACTTCCCGCAAATGCACGGACCGCAGCACCGCCGGGAGGGAGATCATTCTTCCAGCAACCAATGATCTAGTCGTCGAAGGCGAAATGTGAAGAAGCCCGACCAATAAATCCCTAGGAGAACGAAAAAATTCAGGCAAAGCCGCAGCCACACTGGGATTTACAACCAGTATGGCAGAAAATTCCTCGTAGGTAGGACAAACTTCTTCCAACCCAAAGAGAAATACATGGTCTTCGGGGTACCAGAATTATACCGCTGCCATTAGCATATTGTAATATCCCGTATTTTTATGACTTTTAAATTTAGGGATTTATCAAATTTAATTGAGATAAATTAATTTAATTTTAATCCGGATTTTTGTTTTAAATATTTACTAGCGTGACGAGAGTTAGTAATTATTGGAAATTTTTTGAATGTTACTGGATGATTATAGTAATATATGCGATTTATTTTATAAAAATTGCCACGTGTGAATAAAATGACAATTATGGAAATTAAGCTGGGACGCGCCTGTGTCGTGTTAGGACTAAATTATTATTATATAAAGTGAATAAATTATAAGTTGCCCTTATGGTCATTTCGAGTGCGCCAAAGTGTCCGGAAGGGTCGAGATAGTCACAATAATGTACCCGGGGGTTTAGTTTGGGTCTCGGGGCGTTTCTAGGCTTAATTAGTACCCCGGGAGGGCATTTTGGACATTTCATAATTTTGGGTAACTAAACCCACGAATTTTCTAGGGTTATATCAGATGGTAAGTATTTTCTTATAGGGTTAGCATAACCAAAAATAAAATACGACCATTGGAGAAGGAAAGGAAGAGCTTACCAAGGAGTTCTAGTCCAAGAACTCCTCCGTTTGCACCGCCGTCACCGCCAAACGCTAGATCACGCCACAAGGATCACAACCACACTGATTTCAGCCACAAATCAGAAGCAAAAATTCACAGGCAAGTATTTATCTTGCTTAATTTAGTTAATGCTTCATTCATATTAGTTTAGGGTTAATTAGGATGAGTTTTTATGAAAGAAAACCCATGTTGGAGATTAAAAATCGCATGTTATAGAGATATAAACATTATTCTGGAAATTCCCTTCACATGTAGAAGTTAAACCACGAAATTATGATTGATTAGAAGTAGAAATTCTGGAAAAAGAATGAGAAGAATTAAGTTAAAGAAATTTTTAGGGTTCATGAGAATTGTACAGATTTTGACCCTTTTAATCCATGATTCTTTATGAAAACTCGCATGCCTTACGTAGAATATTGTTCATTTGGGTTTAGAATGTTTGTGGTATAAATTTCTTGGAGTTTGGGAGTTAAAATTTGGATTTGGATGATTTTGGATGATAGAACCCGTAACTGGTATTCTGCAGATTTTGCCATACCTGCTTGATCGATCGATCGACCATAGAGCATCGATCTATCGATGGTTCAATCGATCGAACACCTGCCATTGATCGATCGACCCCTCCTGTAAAACTCATATTCCCTTTTAAATAGTTCATTACAACTTAAATGATTAGACAATCTTGGATATTAATGACAAAATATTTTGGGATATAAATAAGACCAGTAGGACTTCAGAAATATATGGAACTGTTGACGAAAGGAGAAATTAACATTTCACAGGGGTGTTTTACATTTAAGGGAAATGGAAACACGTGTTAAAGGGTGAGACTCGTAAAGAAGTTACATTGTAAAAATGATCAAGTACCTACTGAAATTTCACCTTGGGAAGGTAAGAATCCACGAGTGTTACGTAGTGAGTTGGAATAATCCCACAAATTAAAATAAGAGACGGACCGTTATACGTGATATATAAATAATGAGAAATGAGGATAAATATCATAAATTATGGGTCGTGAGAATGTACCTAAATTGATATGGTAATAGTAGTATATTTATATGATTGTGTTTATGCATATACTATATACGTGTAAAAATCATGCCCGCGCTACTTGCTATCCCCGAGGTTACCGCGCTGGGACAATATTATCTCGATGGGACCTTTCTGGGGGATATTGACTCGTACCCTAGAAGATAGTAATCCTTTGGTACAGGCTATCGGATCGATAGTCAGATGGTCCTAAGAGACGTGGGGGAATCTGCTGACCTCTTAGAGACTTGGAACTATGCTTCGCCTCAATATTGTATGTGTTTTGTGTCAATACAGTTCGAGAGTGATTCCGAACTTGTATTTCCCTTAGTACGAGTGATACGGGGACTGGATAACAGAGTATGCCCGCACCATAATTATTATGTGGGGTGCTGTTAGAATATATATATATATATATATATATATATATATATATATATATATATATATATATATATATATATATATATATATATATATATATATATATATATATATATATATTATATGTGTATTTAATATATATATTCAAATTCTGAAATTTGGGAACTACCTGCTGTGTCTATGGTAAGTAAGAAATGAATAATTATTTCAATTTGGGAATAGGTGTTTGAAAAGTATAATATGTTACTGTGAAACTTTATTAGTAAATAAGGTTTAAATCATAACTTTGTTGTTAAATGAAATTAACCTCTTAAACAATTAAATTTGTCAGTTTAAATCTTACGAGCAACCTAAGATAAGAAGAGTTAAACCGGTGGGAAGGTTAATGCGATAGGTGTGCACATTAGAAGAGAGGTGAGAATTTCTCAAGGGAGTGCCGCACTAATATGTTGTTGCATTAGCCAGTAAACATTTTAAATACTTGCTAAACTAATTTTAAACTGTTTTTACAAACGGGCTCTGACCCGTTTCCATTTTCTTTTCTCTCTTGTATATATGTATATATTACAGGTGTCCAGCCACAAGGGCGTCTTGCATAGGATCCTTTGGAAGGAACGCGCTGCAGCTTAGCTGGGAGTTGCAGGCCTCTTGCTTAGACGACCTCATTTTCTTGATCCCACTCATAGTATTTATTTTATCCAGTTGGGCATGTGTCGCCCTTTTCCATCATTCAGTTGTTTTATTGGATATTGTAATTCATTTATTTCCAATATTTACACTTTGGGATCTAATACTGTCAGGATGTTTTCCTTTAAGTTTTAATGTTAGAATCAATTGGTTGAATGTTTAATTATTTGGATTACATGTTCCAGGATAGTTGTTATGTGATTCTTTAACTATGAATTATGTAAAGTTTTAAATGTTGGTTTATAAAATAAAATTTGGAAAGTAATGTCTAAAATGGTTTTGACACTTAGCTTAATGAATTAGGGTGTTTAAATTGGAAAAGTTATTTTTACGACAGTGATGCTAAGAATGAACCGACCGTTCACCTTGATTATAATTTAATAAAGGACTGATCACCCGATATTTAAATAGGCGGGGTGTCACACATATTCCACTCAATAGGCCGATTGCTGCACAGGGAGACTCGACGCACGTTGAAAGCATCATAGTCGACATTATAAGAGCACATAGTTTCCAAGGCTTCGAGGTAGTTGGCAAACTCAATGCTACCAAGGAGAGCCATCGTACAAAGCGAAAAGATAATGGGTAAGTATGTAAGAATGCAAAGGTGTGATGAAAACACTCCACCCTTACCCCTTTTTATACTTGAAACCCCTCACAAGGGACATAATCCCTGAAGAAATCGGAAGGAATCCTACCCCACTAGGTACTAAAGGCTGAAGAGTGTACCATTCAAAGCTTTCAATTGATGGGACTGGATTGAACTGCCGATAGTCAGGTCAGGGTGCTTGCTGATCGACAACCCCCCATTTTTGGAAATTTCCCTTTTTCCTCGTTTGTCAAATCAGGAAACTCAATAAAAATAAATTGATATTCTCAATAGAATTTAAAAATCCCTTTTCTCCTTATATAACTCCCCTTTTAAATAAAAAATCTCCTTCAAAAATTCCAAAAATATTCCTTTTTACGGTCTCAGCAGAAAAGTAAAAAGTACATGTGCATGCATTCATTCATCATAAATAAAAGATAACAAAAAACTCCATTGCATTGCATATATCTGTTTTCTGTGGTACATCATCTTTGCAGAAAATTAAAAAAAAAGCAAAAATAATGGGACTCAGCCCGAACCCACATTTCATTCTCTCTCTCTCTCAAGAGCTTCCACCCCTGCGACGCGCTCTCTCCCCCCTACGGCGAGACGACGCACCACCACTTCTCGAGCTGGAGTCCTCTGCAGACGAGGCATATGGAACCAAGAAAGAAGGAATGGGAATCGCATCCCGAATATGGGCAGTCGCCGAAGATATCAAGTCTCTGATGTCCCTGAGCCAAGTGGTCGACACTCGAACTTGCTGCAAGAAAAGGCGAAATCAGTATCAAAGCAGAGATGACCAAAACAGAAAAGAAAGAGAGAAAGAGGAACAGAAAGGTGTACCGCAGGTCGAAAGACCTCCTCTGTCAGACCCAACTCCTCTGGATCCATCGCATGGGGATGGTGCAACATAGGCACCATCCCTCCATCAGCTCGCCGGATGTTGTACGAAGGGGTATGTAACCGCACAAAAGGGACCTCCAATGTCGCCACCGTCACAGATGTTGAAGGACCAGCGCCCCTGTGGGAAGATCCCGCCGCCCGACTCGCACCCGCCGGAGGGAAAGGCAACGCATCATATATGCTGGGCGCCATCAAACAGCTCGTCACAAATCCATGCAATCATAAGGCACAACCGTATCGGTGTATAGCAAGTAGGACTCGCCAATCGTCGCCGCGATCCTCTCATCCTCCAACATCAGTCACTCCTGCCTCATAGACGTAGGAGGCTGCGCGGGTGGCACTACCACCTCCTCTTCAACAATCTGACGAACCACCCGCTCCCCAAGGTACCAGGAATGGCCGAACTCATGCGCTAGTAAACTCCTCATCCGCGCATTCACCCCAGTCGCCATCGCTTCCTGAATGGCTGTCCCCCACGGGTAAAAGGTCACCTGAAAATCTCCAAGCGAGCCTAAATCAATACAAGATCAGAAGGTGCAAAAACCAAGAATGAAATGGAAAGAGTCTTACCCTACCATTGGTCAGGTCATTCAAGACCTGACGCACCGCCTCTAGGGAGAGAGATCCCTTCGACTTCCGGTTGGCCTTACGCCATCGATACAATCGGCAGAAGTCCCCAACAGTGTCATCCTTCAAAGAAATCATCGGGGTGTTGCACCCAATAACCTTATAGAACCACGTCTGAATTCATAAGCAAAAAAAAAAGACGCATAAGGAAAATGCGAATGCATGAAAGGAAAATGGAAATGCATGAAAAGAAATGCGAAAACTAAAGAATACCTTAAGAAGGTACGTGGCCTCAGTAAAAGTCTGCCAGCAGCACCGACTGAATGCATCCAGAGAAAAGTAAAGGGTCACCAAGGTCAGACTCCCCCAATCATAAAAAGGGATGTTCGAAAACATCCTCAGGTACGGTAAAAATCACAAATGGATGACGTCGCCGCTCGACGCCACCATGAAACCTCCCAACACCAGAAGAATGAATAACCGGGCCATCTGCCTCACTTGAAGCCTGTCCTCCACATCGATCTCCCTACCCAACATAACATCCTTCAGTAGGGACAGCCGGATAGAATCCCTAGAAACTATCCTCCCCACATCACCAAGTGCCGCACGCACTGCCTCTGGTCTCACCAGTAAAGAGCGATCCACCTCTATCTGCTCTCCATCACAATCCAACCCCAGCAGCTGCTGCATGTTAATGGGAGTCACCATCATCTCCCGGAAGCCGAAATAAAAGGTGTGGGTAGTGTCCCACCACCTCTCTCCCAAAGCGCACAAGACCGCTGTCGAACGAGGCGTCTCATCCAGCGCAGATGCCAATCGCCCAAAACCCGCTGATGATACCACCCAGCGCACCACAGGTGGGAGATGCTCCCAGACATCCTTGAGCCCCGTTGTCCCACGAGCACGCATGTTCTTCAAAGAGATATTAGACTGGCAAAAAGAAAAGTCTCATCAAAGGTCAAGAAAGAAAGAAAAATCACCAAAAAGAGAAGAATGCCAAAGGTCGGGTTACTTACATAACCGCCAGGGATCACTCTCGAAGAGCGATGATGCGATGGCTCCTGCAGCAAGGTCTGCTCATCCGCAACAGGCTCAAAGGCATCAAGAGAGTTCTCACTCCCCAAAGCAAGAGGCGCCCTAGCCCTCCACTCCACATTCGCCCAATCATCAACGGTCAACCACTCCCGATTGACTGCAGTGCTCACAAAAGCAGCCATTTCTTAAAGATCATAACGCTAGAATAATTTACAGAAGAATCGTAGAGAGAGAGAAGCAAAGGAAGCTTTGAAAAAATGAGGGGATTCGCCCTCTTTATATAGGATGCCAATCGCCATGCCGATCGGCATCTACCCCTACCATACCGATCGGCACTGACCCCTTGCCTTTCCGAGGTAGCCTAAAAGTCCGTGCCACTGTTGAATGGCACCCTTCTTACTATGCCAATCGGCACCCCCCTTAAATTTCGTACAGAAATTCCCAGAAAACCTCAAAAAATCCCCGAAAAATTCCCAAAAATCCCAGGATAGATTTAAAGCCTTTTTACTAAGAAACTTCACATTCCCTCAAGCGGAACCCCCTCTTCACCAGCGGAATCCTCAAAAATTAAGTGAATACTCCTCCCGACTAAGCTCCGGAGGATCCCTAAGGATCACCTGATCACTCCCCCAGCGGAATTCTCTTACAGCACCCAAAATAGGTTACTCCCTCCTTCGAGTTCTCCTAAAATCTTTCCCAGCTATCAGCTCCCCAGCTCAGATCAAAATCATAAAGCTTTTTCTCCAGCAGAATCAAAATCCAATCTCTATTCACTTTTGGATCAGAATTGACCCCGGTCTTGGATCGTCACCGAGTTAGGTCAGAATTGACCTCGGTCCTCAGTCGTCACCACTCTTGGGTCAGAATTGGCCCCGGTCTTGGATCGTCACCTAAGTTAGGTAAGAATTGACCTGGGTCCTCGGTCGTCACCACTCCTGGGTTAGAATTGGCCCCAGTCTTGGATCGTCACCTGAGTTAGGTCAGAATTGACCTCGATCCTCGGTCGTCACCACTCTTGGGTCAGAATTAACCCCGGTCTTGAATCATCACCTGAGTTAGGTCAGAATTGACCTCGGTCCTCAGTCGTCACCACTCTTGGGTCAGAATTGGCCTCGATCTTGGATCGTCACCTGAGTTAGGTCAGAATTGACCTCGGTCCTCGGTCGTCACCACTCTTAGGTCAGAATTGGCCTCGGTCTTGGATCGTCACCTGAGATAGGTCAGAATTAACCTCGGTCCTCGATCGTCACCACTCTTGGTTCAGAATTAGCCCCGGTCTTGGACCGCCACCTGAGTTAGGTCAAAATTGATCTCGGTCCTTGGTCGTCACCACTATTGGGTCAGAATTGGCCTCGATCTTGGATCGTTATCTGAGTTAGGTCAGAATTAACCTCGGTCCTCGGTCGTCACCACTCTTGGGTCAGAATTGGCTCCGATCATGCCCCGTGCACGATTCAGACTTACAATGCGGATGAACGATCCATTTGTGTCCGAGCGATTCTTCGTCTAATGGACTGACAAACGCTTCCGAGCCATATTTGGCCTAAAGTCAACTCCCGAACCTGGGATCGGTCCAAAGGACTTTCGAAGGTCTCTGAATTACCTTTCCAACGGTATGCCCCATGCGTGATTTTGACAAACGGTTTGCCCTCGGCGATCGATTTTTCGAAAAAGTCTGAAGCACACTACTAAACGGCAGGTTCCAGACCCTGCCTATCGGCACCTGCCGATAGGCAGGAACAGGTCTATGCCGATCGGCACTCCCCTGGGCCTATAAAAGGAGGCCTTTACCTCATTCGCAAGGGGAGCCCAGATCTGATAAAAATCTCTCTGAACGGATCCCAGAAACCTCTCTCGAAGGCAGCGTGATTTCAACTTCCAAATCCCTTTTTTACTTCCACTTTCCATCATCCTTTTCATCAAACTTGGTGAATTAACCACTCTCCATCATCATCCAATTTCAAGGGCTTCTCTCCAACATTCAAGATCAAGCTCAAGATCTTCAAGAAGGTCCAACTTTCTCAAACTCTCTCTTAAATTCTCAATAACTTGTTTCCTTACTTAGCACCTTCTATTATCTCCTTTCATACATCCTAATATATTTTTTATTTAGTATTATTGGACATCTCTTATTTTCATATAAATAAAAAACCCAAAAAAATAAGAAAAAGAGGGTTTGCTCATAAATCCCAAATAGGGATTCTCACACTTTTCCCACACTTTTCTCCCAACTAAAACACTTTTTCAACACACACACACACACATTTACAAATAAGAGATCCCCCATTTGGATTTATGGGATAAACCCCACCCCTCGTTTTGTATGCGAACTACGTGGACTTTGATGCCTTTATAGGCTACGTAGGTGTCTTGGGGTAAAACCCGAGACTCGAGTCATTTTCTCACCTTTTCTTTGATTTTCTATTTTCTCTAAATTCAATTTTATTATATATATATATATATATATATATATATATATTTGTTCTTAGTGACGCATTACTCCATATGCGTTATCGTTCCATTATAACGATCAACGTAAGGGTAATCGCGTAAATCCTATTTTCTAATATTATATCTTCCTACGAATGACTCGCTTTATCTTCTCTATGATACAAGTCGAGGATTCCTACCTCCATCATATATATACACATGCACACATATCACGGGGGGAAATATAAAGGAAAATAGCAAATATCCATGAGAGACCGAAAGGGCGGAATGGGTGCCTAACACCTTTCCATTTCCTAACTAAACCTCCGAACCCTTCTCGAATCATTTTGGTTTCGCACGCAGCAGTATGTCTTTGGATGCCATCCTTCGGGGTGGCTTCCCCTTTTTCTTTTGTCTGTTTTGAGTAAAATAGACTGGCGACTCTGAATCTCTCTACATTTTTACACCACAAATGACGCCGGCCGAAGCGCTCCCGAGAGGGAAGCGCGGGACCCGAAGGATCCTTTCCTCCACGCACCCGCCCGCACGGACGAGGATAGAGGATAGCCACAGTCCCAAGTGGAAAAATTTTTCGCTAGTAAAACCAAGGAGAGGCCTATGATATGGCTCCAATTGGGCTAGTTTTAAGTTTAAACTGTCAAAGCATGGATAAAACATGATATCTGTCGAGCTACCACTATTCACTAATACTCTAGAAATCACCACATCTTTCATTCTCATTTTGATCACCAAAGGATCATCATGAGGATATATCACTCCTGCCAAATCATTTTTTGAGAAGCCAATAACTAGCATATCCTTATTTACCTTCCTCGGGCGATCTTCTTCAGCCAAATTAATGCGCTGTATGTAGGAGCAGGCTTGTGCCTCAATGAGATAAGCCTTTCTCTCCGCAGTATGATCTCCACCACCTGCATCTCTCCCTGTAATTATATCACATTCAAATGATCTGAAATGGATGGAAAATACCTCACGTTCGGGTTGCCTGGGTTTTTAAGGTAGGTCGGGATCTTCTTCTGGATCATCTTCGTGATCTCTCTTCTTGTCATTTCTTGCTCACAGAGGTGATTTGGACTTTTTCCTTCCTCTGTCATTAGTTCTCCCACCATTTTGGCGATCAACATACATGGTTAGTTTTCCTTGCCTAATGAGTGCTTATATTTCATTCTAGAGGGCTATGCATCGTTTGGTCGTATGCCCATGATCTTTGTGGAAATCGTAATATTTTGACTTATCCATTTTGTCTGGTTTCATCATCATTTTCTCGAGCCAGGCTAGTTCCTCGCTGTTCTTGTTTTCCTCCAGAATGTGATTTACATCTACTGTCAAAGGAGTGTAATTTCCATATCTTCTCAACTGTTCTAGTGTCTTCCCTTTTGACTACTTGCTACCACCATTGTTCTTCTGATCTTTTTTCTCAGTTTTGTTACCTTCAGCTTTGATCTCTTTGGTATTAGCATTCTTCTTCGCAGCCATGGCTTCCTCAGCGTTCATTATCTTTACTGCTTTTGCCATCAATTCAGCCATAGACCTTGAAGGGTCTTTAACCAAAGTACAATATAACTTGTTTGGTAATAAGCCACTCATCAGAGCAATGATTGTTATTTTCTCCTCGTAATCAATTACCTCAAGTTTCTCGTTATTAAAAAGAGTGATATAATCCCTGCTACATTCTCCAGCATTTTACCTCACACTCAATAGATGTGCCACTCTTTTAACTGGTTTCGATCTGAAACAGAAATTTCCTATAAAGAGTTCTGCCAATTGATGGAAAGTGGAAATCTACCCTTGAGGAAGATTATTGTACCATATCTGGGCTAACCTAGTGATAGTTCCCGAGAATGCCCTGCACCGCATTTCATCAGGGACTGCATAGATGTCGACAACAGTTTGATATTGCTCTATGTGATGGTTTGGATCAGTTTTCCCGTCATACTTGGGCGTCACGATTGGAGCTTTAAATTTTGACGGTGTAGGAAAATTCACAATTGCTTTTACAAAAGGTGACCCTTGGACAAAAGTTCTTTGGAGAGGGTTCTTGGCTTTATCCATTTCCCCTAAACGGTCTTCCAATCTTTGAATGAAGCCCTTCCATGCATCATTCCCAGTCTCAGAATGATTATTTCGTGTAATTGATCGCACTGAATTTCCTTTTTGAGATTTCGCTCTTCGAGTTGTTGGGTGTGATTGGGCAGAACCTTCTCTTAAATCGATTAGTTGTTGAGTGTTCCTCGACTCAACTTTAGGAGGGTTTTGATTTCTCCTAGGGCCTAATCGATCAAAAGGAGAATCTCTACTCAACCTTTCCAGAACGCTAGCTCACTCCGGAGTTAAAGAAACATTCCGATGAGAATCAGTAACTCGTACCGAAGAAGTTCGACTAGGTTGATATGAAGGATCATCAGATCTTTCAGTATGATAAGAACCAATATGCCTATATCGAGAGCCCTTCGCAAATGGCGTACGTCTGGTCCTTAAAGATGACAGTTGGGTGTTTCTCTGAACACTTCTTTGTCCAGTCTGAGCAGGAACTTCGTCACGACTAATTTGTATAAGCTGACGCATGGTTTCTTGCATGGCTGTTTGCCCTTGAGCCAAATTAGCCATAATGCCAGCCAGATCTTGAATAGTTGGGGGATTAGAAGGATTTGGAGGGACCCCAGCGGTGTTCTAGTTACTGGACTCTGGGATCTCAGCCGTAGATGTTGGATTTTTGATGGAAAAATGATAAATATAGTCGGTTTCCCACAGGCGATGCCAATCTATTGATGTAAAAAACTAGATGCAATCTAATTAATCACAGATGAATAAGTAATAAGTAAATGGGAAAAAAGATTTTTAAAGTGGTTCGACCTTAGGAAATTGACCTACGTCCACTATTATTGTATTGTCTGAGTGTTTGTTTTTCTCTGAGTTTCAAGAGATTATCCATTCCACCCTTATGAAGGGGTTACAATGTATTTATAGCCTTCTAGCTATACATCTCAATAATCTTTCCTTTTAGTAGACATACACAGCCGTATAATAAGAATACGCCTTTAATGTAAAGTACATTAAATGCATAATTATCTTCTAAATGAGTTGCTTGGCTCGCTAAGTAGCTCGGAGCGTTTAAGTTGCTCGGCACGCTAAGTAGCTCAGACCGCCTGAGTTTCTCGGCATGCTTGAGTAGCTCGGGACAGTTTGAGTAGCTCGGTATTACATGTTGTTCATTAAAAGTATTTGTATTCGCCAAATAGATTGACACGTGTCTTCATATGGTTGGTCCACGTCATTTGACTAGATTTGGTATCAACAGAATCCCCTAATGTTTCACAGTTGAGTTTGAGGAAGAAAGTGTGGAACATTTTGCTTGAAAGTTTGTTCAGATTTCTGGTCTTCAAAGCTTTAGGAAAATTTTCATTTAGTTCCTTTTGAGCGCGTTATGTCAAACTTCATAAATATTTTGAATTTTTAATGATCGCTTCGATATTTGTGCCTTTTTTTCTCTTTTAGCCATCGAAAACGCAAACGTCTTCCGTTATAATCATTGCCTTTCTCTGTTCTCGAGGTAAAGTATTTAAGTGCGACAAAAATCATATCATTTTCCACTTTTCAAACCTGCATTTCTGAACTCTTCATTTTCCCTCTATCTTGTGCCTTCGTTTTTTCCATAATTCATTGTCAAACGGTCTCTGTTTCTTTTGTAAGATATTCTTCCTTCTTCTTTACTTGCTTTATTCACCATGGTTTATCTTTTTGAATCGTTGGATAAATTTCAATCTGATTTTTCAATCCCTTCATGGGTTATTTTGGAAGAATCTCCTTGTCCTTATGATTTATTTTCTTTGGCGGAAGGACACTGGATCCCAACTCTTTTTGTGACTGAGTATGGCTTTTCCTTCCCGTCAAGTTCCCTGTGTTTTGAGTTTTGCCATTACTTTGATGTTATTCCTGAAACAATAGCTCCAAATACATAGAGGGACGTTAATGGCATGTACAGACTAAATCAAATTCATGGGACCCATTTAGGCATTCCAGAAATTATGTATTGTTATAAATGGGTCACCAGTGATACAACTTTTTATTCAAAGACTAGGTTGTTGAATAGAGCTTTAGTTGTCAATATTTCTGATGCCAATAGGGATTATTTTGATCATGGTGTTGTGATAAAAAATTGGCAACACCCCCCATTAACTGGAGATGATGTATACCAGGGTCCCAGATGTCCGCTTTATGGCAATGGGATAGGTTGCTTTTTATTTTTGAAATCTTGTTTTCTTTGTATTCGATGAAATGTATCACTGACATTAATTTTATTTATTTATAGTTGACAGAAAAAGGAAACCTCCAAAAGAAGCTGATATTAATTTGAATGATTTGAGACTTATCTGGAGTTTGCATCAGTCTATCAATGGAGAGCATGTGAGGTCTGCTTTATATTTGTTGAGATACATAAGTTCTACCTCATCTTTCATTGCTCGTCCTACTTATCCTCCTGTGGTGGTTGATCTTGATCATATACCATCTTCTAAAACTAGTGTGGAAGGATCTTCTTCATCTTTAAGTACTCCTATTATTGATCTAATGAAGAAGAAGAAAGCTCCCATATTTTTTGATAAATCTGCCATTGCTGCTGAAGGGGAAAAGGAGAACAAACAGGATGCCCCAGTTGAGGGGACAAAGAATGTAGATTTTCCTTCATCTACTGCTGCCAAGGAACCTGACAAAAAGCCCCCGGTACCTTCAAAAGAGGCAGTACATTTGATTGAAGTTGTTGCCATTTCACAAGGAGAGGCAACAACTTGGATAAAAAATACTCCTCTAAGGAGATTGAGAAAAGGTCTTGCTGAAAGACCTGACAAATCTGTTGCTCGACCTTCAGGTGTTGAGGGTAATTTTCCAGCTTTTATTCCCCCGAACTCTTCCATGAGTTTGATCAAGTCTTGGACTGTTCCATAATTCCAAAGTGTTGAGGATACTCTTTCTCGTGAGAGAGTTACTAATTTGGCTGCTCAACATACTGCATTAGTAAGTACCATTACCTTGGCTCCTTCATCTTCTAATGTTACATTCGTATATTAATTTAAACTTCTTTCTTTTTTAGCTCGTGACTTGTTTTAACAGTATTTTGAAGAAAGATGAAGCCATCAGGGCTTCCACTTCCTCAGCTGGAATAGAAGAGGCTTTTGATGGATTAACTCAATCTTTGAGGGAATCTCATTAAAAGTACGAGGAAGATAAAAATGCTTGGGGAGAAAAAACTCCAGTATGTTGAAACAAGTCGAGATCAAGCTGTGAATGCCTCCAAAGAGTTGGAGAAGAATTTAAAAGATGCTGAACGACATAAGAAAGAGCTTGAGGGCAAGCATAAATCTGCCGAGGAAGATATCGCCAAGCTTCAAAATGCTGAATGACGTAAGAAAGAGGTAGAAGAAAAATTGAATTCTACCGAAGAGCTCCTTAGAGATAAAACTTCCTCGGAGAGTGCAAAAATAAAAACAGATGTTAAAAAATCCTTTAGTGCTGGCTGGGATAAAGGTTGGAATAAAGGCTTGGCTTCTATGTCTTCTTAGATGACATATATCAGTGTTAAATATTTTAGGGATGGTTGGGTAGCAGCTTTAAAAAAATTAAAGGTTGCTGAAGATTTTGAGTTGTTCCAGGCGTATACTCATGGTTCTCCTCCCTCTCCTGGAGAAGAAGAAGATGAACCTACATCAGATGAATCTTCTATGATGCTAGGAGAGAAAATCCCTGTTGTTGCTATTGTTTAATCCTCCGAGCAAATCCAACAAGCCAGCACATCTGCCGAGCAACTACCTTTGCACTCCTAGCAACCAACCCCTTCATCCAAACCATCTGAAGATGTTGTAGGAAATAAGGAGAAGGTATAAAGTTGTTAGGTTCTTTTATTGCATTTTTTCTTGGTTGTAACCCTGAAATGTATTTTCCTTTATTTGTGATAAATAAAAGTGAACTTTTGTTGCTCGTCTAGAATTTTTCTTTTACTTGCTCTTATTCGCACCATTGTTGATTTTGTTTTTATCTTCTCCTTGCTAGTTTGTAGCCAGGATGGAACTCTTATCAACCAATGATATAGAGTTGATGAAGAAGTGTAACGATTATTTTAAAGCTGGTCATGCAGACCTTATTGAGGCTCAAATAATTGACATTCTTGGTTCTGATGCCTCTGAACGAGCAATTGATGCCTACCAGTACTTGAAGTGTCTACTTGATCGTGCTGTAGCCAACAATGTGGCTTATTATAAAATGATTGAAGATCTTCAAGGAACAATCAAGGAACTTCAACAGCAGTACAAAGAGTCCAGAAAACTCCTTCATGAGGGTTACGAGCAAAAATATAAACAGCTGAGCGCTGATCAGGGTTATGATAAATATCTCTCTGCTCATAAGAAAAGCGAAGATGTTCTAAATCATGAAGTTAAGGAGCATAAGCATAAGCATATTTTCAAGATGTTGGAAGAAGAAAATGTCACGCTACAAGAGGAACTTAAACGACTCAAAACTGAGGCCTCTTCTTCCTCTAGAGCCTTGGTTCCGACCAACGATGACAGTTATTCCTTTCTAAAAGTAAAAAATACTGCTTTGAGAGAAGATCTGGAGACTTTGAAATAAGCTAAACCAACATCCTCCTCAAGGGTAGAGGTAGAGGTAGAGCTGTTCGAAAAAGTGTTGAAGTGACAAGGACCGACCAGACTTTAATAAATCAGGCTACTCAGATAAAAGCCAAAACTCAAGCCTTGGTCGAAATGTCTCAGAAAATGTAAACTCTTACCGATCAACTCTCTGTTCGAAGCTCGACATTGGAAAATAAATATCTTTTAGTAAAAAAGCTTCACGAGCATCTTGAAAGATTGACATATCAATTTCATAAGAAACCCAGAGAGTTCTGGATGGCGGGTTATAATGAAGCCTTGTATCATCTTGATGCTCGTTTGGAGTAGTTGAACAACGAAGGATATAAGCAGCGATAGTTGAATGCCTTACGTGTTCTGAAATTGGAGCAATGTCATTTCTTATGGGATTATTATGAACCTGGAGTTCTTGATTTACCTGTGCCTCCTTTCAAACTTGACCCTAGCTGGATTCCAGCCCATGCCATTCCTCGAGTTTTGATCTCCAAGTATCTTGATGATTATGATCTTCATGCCAATTTTGAGATAGCTCGTCCTGAGCATTTACTTGATCAACCATCTACGATCAACGTAAGAATACTGTGAGATCTGAACTTTATTAATTCCCCTTATGCTTTAGATGATCCTCTAGCTGGGGTGGAACCTGTGTCAAAGTCAGAAGGAAAGAAACCCGTAGAATAGGAAACTTGTAATTGAATAAAAATTTATATCATCTCTATGTAATATGATTTTCATTTAATGAATGAAAATTTAGTCTTTATTCTCTTGGAAATGTTTTTCTTATGATTTGTTGAATAAATATGTAGTCTGTTTAAAGTGATTTATCACTCTTTTAGAAATGGAATGATTTTTGTCCCATATTCCTGCTTAGTTGTAGTATTCTTACTAGGATTACCATGTTGTCGACCAACTGGAGTTGGTGGAAGTTGACTGACCAACCAATCACCTTTGGTGGTAATTGATTGACTGACCAATCGTAGTTGGTGGTAATCGATGGTCGACCAGTCGTAGTTGGTGGTAATTGATGACCGACCAATCGTAGTTGGTAGTAATTGATTGACGGACCAACTGTAGTTGGTGGTAATTAATGACCGACCAACCATAGTTGGTGGTAATCGATGACCGACCAGCCGTAGTTGATGGTAATTGATGACCGACCAACCGTAGTTGGTGGTAATTGATGACCGACCAACCGTAGTTGGTGGTAATTGACTGACCGACCAACCATAGGTGGTAATTGATTGACCGACCAACCATAGCTGGTGGTAATTAATGACTGACCAACCGTAGTTGATGGTAATTAATGACCAACCAACCGTAGTTGGTAGTTGGTGGTAATTGATTGACCGACCAACCATAGTTGGTGGTAATTGATGACCGACCAATCGTAGTTGGTGGTAATTGATTGACTGACCAACCGTAGTTAGTGGTTGCTGATGCTGATTTGTGTAGTGTGTAGCACTAGTTCTCCGAAAAAAATCGAACAAAAAGGAAATATGGGAAAATTGTCACTTTTATATTTCTTGATATAAAACAGGTTACAAGTGCTATTGCCACTGATAATATTTACGCAAGTGGTACGCATTCCATGCATTCTTGAATTCTTCCCCTTCCAAGGTTTCTATTCTGTATGTTCCAAGACGAACAACTTTAGTTACTCGGTAAGGCCCATGCCAGTTGGCCTTCAATTTGTTGTGTTTTTGGATCATTTTCTTCAGTACATAGTCTCCTTCTTTCAGATCACATTTCTTCACTCTTTTGTTGTAGAATAAAAATATTTGTTATTGGTAGGCTGCATTTCTGATTGCGACTTCTTCTCTGACTTCTTCGAGCATGTCCAAATCTAAGCGTCTCATCAAATCGGTTACAGGAGAGTTAAAATTTAGTACTCTGTGAGTAGGTAGGCCCAATTCAGCAGGTATGATAGCTACACTTCCGAAGGCTAACATATATGGAGATTCCCCAGTTGCTGTTCGCTGAGTAGTGCGATAGGCCCATAGAACAGACGATAGCTCGTTGATCCAATTTCCTTTTGCTTCGTCTAACCTTTTCTTCAAAGCGTTCATCAGAGTCTTGTTCGTCACTTATGTTTGTCCATTACATTGGGGATGCCCTGGTGTAGAATAGATCTTTTAGACATTGGACTGATGACAATATGCAGCGAACTCCTCGTTGTCAAATTGAGTATCATGATCAGTGATGAAAGCACGTGGGAGGCCATATCTACAAATGATTTTCTTCCATATGAATTGATAAACTCTGTCCTATGACATATCAATGAGGGGTTCGGCTTCCACGCATTTAGTGAAATAATCTACTGTGACCACCAGATATTTAAATCTCCCTTTGGTTGTTGGGAGTGGTCCAACCAAATCTATGCCCCACATGGCGAATGGCCAAGGAGAAATGATGGGAGTTAACAATGCTTTGGGAGTTCTTCGAATGGAAGAGAAATTTTGGCATTTATCACACTTCTTCGCGTAAGCTATGCAGTCAGCTCTCATCGTTGGCCAGTAGTAACCCTGAGTTGTTATCCTTTGTAAGAGTGTCCAACCTGCTATATGAGCTCCACAAGACCCTTTGTGAATTTTTTCAATCAAATATTTTACTTCAAAGGGATGTACACATCTCTATAACCCTGCTATAATGCCCATTCTGTATAAAATGCCATTGGTCAGTACATAACGAGCAACTTTGAATTTCAATCTCTTGGCTACTAATCTATCAGTTAGTACAACTCCTTCTTCAATGTATGCCCTTATGGGATCCATCCATGATGGTCCCAGATCTAGGGTAATGAACTTTACCATCAAATCTTCATTTATGCATCGATCAGCTAAAACTTCAATTGGGATTATTCTTTGTAGCTCGATACGTGTTGCTGAAGCTAACCGAGCTAATGCATCAGCTCTAGCAATCTCCAGTCTTGGTATTCTAATCAATTGAACCACTGCGAAGGTTGATACCACTTCAATAGCTTTTGCATGGTACTTGAGCATCAATTCCCCCTTTGTTGTATACATCCTAAGAATTTGATTTATAATTAATTGTGAATCACTGAAAATAATAACCTGCTCAGCATTCATAGTTCTGACTAAATTGAGACCCAGGATCATGGATTCATATTCAACTTCATTATTGGAATCTTTAAATTGAAAGCGTAAGGCATATTCAATATCTGCTCCATCCGGGCTGTTAAGAATCACTCTAGCTCCACTGCCTGTAGCACATGAAGACCCATCTACATACAAATTCCATATAAGCATATCATTGTCGAATTCTTGATCTGACAAAGTTCTTCAATGGAATATTTGATATGTCCTTTCATCTTTCTTCATCACGGGGTTGTTGCCTGATGCTTCTTGTTGCTCGCCGTCTATCCTTTTTGGATGATTTGCAAATGGGAGTTGGTTGGGGATTATTTTTGATGATCCCATAACATCTACGGGTTACTCGACATTTCCTCCTGTTGGTCGAGTGCTTCCGGATACATAAACTCTGTGATGAATTCTGCTACTGCTTGCCCTTTAAGTGATGATCGGGGCTCATAGACAATATCATATTTACCCAGTTCGATCGCCTAGTACATCAATCTTCCAGACTTCTCTAGCTTATAAAGAGCTTGTCTTAATGGCATATCAGTGTATACCACTATAGTATGGGCTTGGAAGTATGGCCTCATCCTCCTGCTGGCTTTAATCAGTGCTTATGCTAATTTCTCTAACCTTGGATACCTAATCTCTGCTCCTCGGAAAGCTTTGCTTGTGTAGTATACCAGTTTTTGCAATCCGTCTTCCAGTCTTATCAACGCCGAGCTCACTGCGTTCTCTGAAATCGTCAAATACAAATACAATTTTTCTCCCGTTACAGGTCTGGATAATAGTAAAGGATTTCCAATATATTTCTTCAATTCTTGAAAGGCTTCTTCACATTCATCATTCCACTTAAAAGTTTTTCTAAGTGTTTTAAAAAATGGGAGACACTTATTAGTTGCTCGTGACACAAATCTATTAAGTGCTGCCACGCGTCCTGTAAGACTTTGCACCTCCTTTTTCATTGTAGGGGACCGTAACTCCAGTAAAGCTTTAATCTTCTCGGGGTTTGCTTCAATGCCTCGTTGATTAATAATGTACCCGAGAAACATGCCTTCTCGTACACCAAATATACATTTGGTCGGGTTCAACTTCATTTGATATTTTTCCAGCTGATCAAAAGTTTGGCTCAGGTTAGCTAGATGATCAGCAGCCTTCTTGCACTTCGTTAGCATATCATCAACATAAACCTCCATGTTGTGACCAATTTGCTCCGCGAACACTTTATTCATTAGCCGTTGATACGTTGCACTTGCATTTTTTAGTCCATAAGGCATAACATTATAACAATAAGTTCCATGTGGGGTTATAAAAGAAGTACTTTCCTTGTCTTCCGGCTTCATTTTGATCTGTATATAACCAGAGTAAGCATCCATGAAACTCAGTAATTCATGTCCCGAGGTAGCATTCACCAACTGGTCAATCTGGGGCAAAGGAAAATAGTCTTTTGTACTTGCCTTATTAAGATTAGTGAAGTCCACACACATCCTCCACTTATTTTTTTTCTTCTTCACCATCACGACATTTGCTAGCCAATCAGGATACGTGACATCTTCAATGAAAGAGGCCTTCTGTAGTTTTTCGACTTCTTTGTGTACGGATAGATTCTTTTCGGGGCTGAAGACTCTTCTTCGTTGCTTCACATGCTTGATCTCCTTATTCACATTCAACTCGTGGCATAGGAAAGACGGGTCTATCCCTGGCATATCTTCATGGCTCCATGCAAAAGTCTGCTTTCTGCATCTCAAAAATGCTACAATTTCTTATTTTATGTAATACCCCGTATTTTTGGCGATATTTATTTTGGGATTAATTAATTAAATGAGAAGTAATTGGGAATTAATTCGGATAAAATACTAGCGAGATGTGAGTTGGTATTTGACTATATTGAGTATATATGATGATATATGAATATTGAATTATGAAAATTGTCGTGAGATTGATATACGGCAATTTGGACATTTTGTTGGGACGCGTGAGACAGTCGCGTCAGGATATAATTATTTTAATCATAAAAGTGAATTTAAATTCTATTAACCGTATGGTCGTTTTGAGTGCGCCAACGCGTCCGGAAGGGTCGAGATAGTCAGAAAAAACTAGCCGGGGGTTTAGTTTGGGTCCCGGGGTATTTTTAGGCCACACCGACAACATAAAGGGGTAGTTTGGTAATTTTGTATTTTGGGAAATTAAAAGTGACGAAAATTAGTAAATTATATCTGATTCAGGAAACCAACCACTAAACCCACTACCAACCATATTGATCCATAAGACTACGGGGAGTTTTAGAGTTAGGTTTTCTAAGTTCCCAAAACAAACCCTAGCCACCATAGCCATTGGAGAAGAAAGCTTGGAGAGAGAGAGATAGAAGGGAATTCTGCAGGAAGAGAGAGGGAACTTCTTCAAATCGTCATCAAAATCAGAGATTGAATCAAGGCAAGTGGTTTAATTTCAATTATTATAGAGAATGCTTCTTCCATGCGTAGGAATTTACATAAATCAAATTGTTCTTGGGAGTTTAAACAAAAACCCATTTTAATTGGACTTAGAACTTAAATTTTGAGAAGAAATTGCATGTAGAATCGTATAGAGATGATTACCCTGATGTTAATATATGTTGGATGTAACAAAAACGGATCTAATTTGAGTAAATTGATGATTATAAATTCTAGGGTTTATGTTCTTGAAAATTTGGGGAAAAGTGAAGAGACTTGATGATTTAATGATGTTTAGGATGAATTGATTCCTTAAAACACGTAAGTATGTGACCTTAGTATGTTTAGGATTGATTAGAGACCTTAAAACATTGTTGGGACGAATTTTAGAGGAGATTTGAGGAGTAGAAATTGGTGAAAAACGAAAATAGGAAATCTGGGCTCGAAACTGGTCGTTCGTTAGAAGGCCTTCCCAGGTCGTTCGAACGAGCTCGTTCGAACGAGCTTCTAACGAGTTGACTAGTGGCTTCTAATGAGGGGAGATTTCATTCGATGAATTCGTTCGAACGAGATTTCGTTAGAAGTCAGTTCGTTCGAACGAAGTCTCTTTCGAACAGCCTCGTTCGAACGAGACTTCAAACGAGTTGACAGTTTAGGCTTTTTAGCCTGTTTTGATCCCGAGTGCCCAGTAACCTTGTGTATAGGTAGAGATCGCCTTCCCTTGATGAGTAATTGCTATATTTGGGATGTTTGGGATATAATGAGGAGTCAAACCTAGAAGTGTAGTTTGAACCTAAGGGAAGATGTGAAGTAGGAAGTGAGTGTCTATTACGATGTGAGCTATTGACGACCTAATTAATTATATTAGCCGGGAACATATAAATGGTGTAGTATTATATGTCAGTACGAGAAGAGATATGAACCAATATATATTATGGTGATTACTAAGACGTGTGCATACTTAGTATATATGTATTGATTTTACGTGTATGACATACCTACCATACTTGCTATCACGGGAGGTTTGCGTTCGCTTAGGGCCCTCTAATCCTTGTGTTTCCCGGATTTAGACTGGTTACCTCGATGAACATAGGTCAGAGAAGGACTTATTGGGATGTTGATAAGTCTGCTGATCGTGGGAGCGTAGGTATGTGCGTGACCCATGTGATGTGACTGTGTTCGCCTCCACTGTTTGTGATTTGTGTTATCTGAACTATTCCTGAGAGATTCGGAATACGTGATTCCTTATGTACGTGATGTACCGGGATGGATAGCAGAGTATGTGTGCACCGCAGCTTAGTCTCGGGGTGCTTATATTGTATATTTATGTTGTGGAAAATATACACTTTATTATGGGAACTTTCATATGGTATTATGTGTATAAATTTGGAAAATATAAAAGGGATAATCTATAATGAGTTGTGTTGCTTTTATGGGAGAAACTGAATTTACGTTAAACCCCTATTTAACTGAGATCGTTATAATATAAATGGGAACCGAGTAATAAGAGTAGAACCTATGACAGTCTAGCTAGATATGATGTCACTTAGCTAGGGATTAATGTCATTTTAGATGGGTACTTACGTTAGGAGTACACATTTAGTCGAGAGGTGAGAATTTCATGTGAGTGCACGTCCTAACATGTATTTTTCATTTAATGTTTTAAATGTTTTTAAAGCACTTGCAGGTTTTTAAAATATCTCCACATTCGGGCTCTGACCCGTTTGCTTTCAAATCTATTTTCTTGTAAAACCATTTTAGGTGCCCAGCCACAAGGACACCATGCCTAGGATTCACACTCAGATGACGAGCTGTAGATGTTTGTGGAAGTTACAGGGATTTGCTTTTAGACGCTTCTATCATTTGGATTCCATGTTCATTATTCCTCAGTTGTAGGGCATGTTACCCAAATTCTATTAGAGACATCTCCATTTCAGTTTTTCAGACTTTGGCATGTATTAATTCAGTATTCAGTATTTCGTTACTTATTTCAGTTGTGGGATTTGTTGTGAGGAGTTTTCCTCCAGATTTATTTATATCATGTGATGGTTATTCTTTTATTTCGTTATGGTGCATGGTGATATTATTCTTGCTTTAAACCTTTTACTGCATGTTAATCAGACTTTAATTAAAATTTGACAACTTACTTTTTAAATACTAGGTGGTTAGAAATAATAAAATGTTTTCGACAGTGATGCTATTAACTGAGCCAACTTGGCATTTTGATTTAATTTAATAAAGGAGTAGCTACCCGGTATTTAATTAGTCGGGGTGTCACATTTTATTGGTGGATCCAAAGAAGAACTAATTTGAGTTGTTCGTTCTGGATGTTCATCATCCAGAACTATATTTTCTGTAACTTCCACGACTTGACCTTTAACCAACTGAGATTCATCTCTTGGATCCAAGGTTTCAATCTCTTCTTATTCGGTTTCATCCACTTGATACGTGATGGTCTTCTTCCTGGCTTCCTCTAGTTCTTCTTATTCGACAGATGAATAGTAGCACTCTCGAGCTACTTTCTGATTGCCTTTCATAACTCTTACTCCAAAATTGGTTGGGAACTTCAAACATTGATGCACTGTGTATGGTACTGCCTCGTATTTTTTCAGACCTACTCTCCCCATAATGATGTTATAGGCTGATTGAACATTTTTATCCATTACGAAAAAATATACTTTCTCTGTTCTACAGGCGGGCCACGTACCAATGAGCATGTCCAACTTGATCGTCCCAAGTGGAAAAACTTTTTCTCCAGTAAAACCGAGGAGAGGCCTATGATATGGCTCTAACTGGGCTAGTTTTAAGTTCAAACTGTCAAAGCATGGATAGAACATGATATCTGCCGAGCTACCATTATCCATAAATACTCTAGAAATCACCACATATTTCATTCTCATTTTGATCACCAAAGGATCGTCATGAGGATATATCACTCATGCCAAATCATTTTTTGAGAAGCCAATAACTAGCTTATCCTTGTTTACCTTCCTCGGGCGATCTTCTTCAGCCAAATTAATGCGCTGTATGTAGGAGCAAGCTTGTGCCTCATCGAGATAAGATTTTTTCTCCGCAGTATGATCTCCACCACCTTCGTCTCCCCCTTTAATTACATTACATTCAAATGATCCGAAATGGATGGAAAATACCTCACGTTCAGGTTTCCTGGGTTTTTTAAGTAGGTTGGGATCTTCTTCTGGATCATCTTTGTGATCCCTCTTCTTGTCATTTCTTGCTCGGGGAGGTGATTTGGACCTTTGCCTTCCTCTGTCATTGGTTCTCCCACCATTTTGGCTATCAACATACTTGGTTAGTTTTCCTCACCTAATGAGCGCTTCGATTTCATTCTGGAGGGCTATGCATCGTTTGGTCGTATGCCCATGATCTTTTCGGAAATCGCAATATTTTGACTTATCCCTTTTGTCTGGTTCGGTCTTTATTTTCTCGGGCCAGGCTAGTTCCCCAATGTTCTTGATTTACTTCAGAATGTGATTTACATCTACTGTCAATTGAGTGTAATTTCCATATCTTCTCAGCTATTCTAGTGTCTTGCCTTTTGACTGCTTGCTGGCACCATTGTTCTTCTGATCTTTTTTCTCAGTTTTGTTACCTTCAGCTTTGATCTCTTTTGTATTAGCATTCTTCTTCGCAGCCATGGCTTCCTCAACGTTCATTATCTTTGCTGATTTTGCCATCAATTCAGCCATAGACCTTTGAGGGTCTTTAGCCAAAGTACAATACAACTTGTTTCGTAATAGACCACTCATCAGAGCAGTGATTGCTGTTTTCTCCTCGTAATCAATTACCTCAAGTTTCTCGTTATTAAAATGAGTGATATCATCCCTGGTGCTTTCTCCAGCATTTTACCTCACACTCAATAGATGTGCCACTCTTTTAACTGGTTTCGATCTGAAATAGAAATTTCCTATAAAGAGTTCTGCCAATTGATGGAAAATGGCAATCTGCCCCCGAGAAAGATTATTGTACCATATTTGGGTTGACCTAGTGATAGTTCCCGAGAATGCCCTGCACCGCATTTCATCAGGGATTGCATAGATGTCGGCAGTAGCTTGATATTGCTCTATGTGATGGATTGGATCAATTTTCCCGTCATACTTGGGCGTCACTACTGGAGCTTTGAATTTTGATGGTTTAGGAAAATTCACAATTGCTTTTACAAAAGGTGACCCTTGGAAAAAAGTTCTTTAGAGAGGGTTCTTGGCTTTAACCATTTCCCCTAAACGTTCTTCTAATCTTTGAATGGAGCCCTTCTATGCATTATTCCCAATCTCAGAACGATTGGTTCATGCAACTGATCGCGCTGAATTTCCTTCTTGAGATTTCTCTCTTCGAGTTGTTGGGTGTGATTGGGCAGAACCTTCTCTTAAATCGATCGGTGGTTAAGTGTTCCTCGACGCAACTTTAGGAGGGTTTCTATTTCTCCTAGGGCCTAATCGATCTCTACTCAACCTTTCCAGAATGCTAGCTCGCTCCGGAGTTAAAAAAACATTCCGATGAGAATCAGTAAATCATACCAAAGAAGTTCGGCCAGGTTGATATGAAGGATCGTCATATCTTTCAGTATGGTAAGAACCAGTATGCCTAGATCGAGAGCCCTCTACAAATGGCGTACGTCTGGTCCTTGAAGATGGAAGTTGGGTGTTTCTCTGAACACTTCTTTGTCCAGACTAAGCAGGTAATTCATCACGAATAGTTTGTATAAGCTGACGCATGGTTTCTTGCATGGCTGTTTGCTCTTGAGCCAAATTAGCCATAATGCCAGCCAGATCTTGAATAGTTGGGGGATTAGAAGGATTTGGAGGGACCCCAACGGTGTTCCGGTTACTGGACTCTGGGATCTGAGCCATAGATGATGGATTTTTGATGGAAAAATGATAAATATAGTCGGGTTCCCACGTACGTCGCCAATCTGTTGATGTAAAAAACTAGATTCAATCTGATTAATTAATCACAGATGAATAAGTAATAAGTAAATGTTACAAAATATTTTTAAATTTGTTTAGCCTTAGGAAATTGACCTACGTCCACTGTTATTGTATTGCCTGAGTGTTTGTTTTTCTCTGAGTTTCAAGAGATTATCCAGTCCACGCTTATGAAGGGGTTACAATGTATTTATAGCCTTCTGGATGTACATGTCAATAATCTGTCCTTTTAGTAGACATATACAGCTGTATAATAAGAATACGCCTTTAATGTAAAGTACATTAAATGCGTAGTTATCTTCTAAATGAGTTTCTCGGCACGCTAAGTAGCTCAGAGCGTTTTAGTTGATCGGCATGCTAAGTAGCTCAGAGCGTTTAAGTTGATAGGCACGCTAAGTAGGTCGGACCGCCTGAGTTGCTCGGCATGCTTGAATAGCTTGGGACGCTTTGAGTAGCTCGGTATTGCATGTTGTTCATTGAAAGTATTTGTATTTGCCATGTCGATTGACACGTGTCTTCATATGACTGGTCCACGTTATTTGACTAGATTTGGTATCAACATCGACCAATATTATTGGTATTTTTATTAATATCGACCAATATTTGGTTAGTGGGTTGTGTTGACAACCAACATTGTTGATACCTTTGTTTATACCGACCAATATTATTGGTGTTTTTGTTGATACCGGCCAACATTTTGTTTGTGGTTTATATTGGTAAATAACATTATCGGTGCCTTTGTTAATGCCGACCAACATTGTTGGTATTTTTGTTGACGCATTTGCAGTGTAGTGCATAGCATTAGTACTCTGAAAAAATAAAATTTAGGGCAATGAATGAACTGAATATAGCATGATTACATTACTGATAATATTTCCTCAGGTGTTCTGCATTCCGAGGGTTCTTGAATTCTTCACCCTCCAAAGCCTCAATTCAATATGTGCCTAGTCAGACAACTGTTGTAATGCGATAATGCCTATTCTTATTGGCTTCAAGTTTGTTGTTCTTATGAATCACCATCTTCAAAACATAATCACCTTCTTTTAGGTTGCTTAGCTTCACCATTTTTTTATAGAAACGTGCAATCCGTTATTGATAGGCTGCATTCCTTAAAGCTATATCTTCACGTACCTCTTCCAGCATGTCTAAGTGAAGCCTTCTCATCAAATCACTAACAACGGTATGCGAGTAGGTAAGCCTATGTCGGCGGGAGTTACAGCTTCAATACCAAATGGAGCAGAGTGGATTTTTTAGACATTGGATTGGGCATAATAAGCAATAAATTTATCATTATCAAATTGTGTGCCATGATCAGTGATAAAGGCGTAGGGCAAGCCATACCTGCATATGATGTACTTCCAAATAAACTGATAAACCTTTTCATAGGACATATCGACCAAGGGTTCAACTTCCACCCATTTAGTGAAGTAATCAACCGCTACCACTAGATACTTGAATCTACCTCAGGTGGTCGACAAAGGCCCGACCAAGTCAATTCCCCACATAAAGAAGGGCCAAGGTGAAATGATTGGTGTTAGGGAAACTTGTGGAGTCTTGTGTATGATGGAAAACCTCTGTCACTTATCACACTTCTTGGAAAAAGCTGTACAATCTGCTCGCATAGCTGGCCAATAGTACCCCTGTGTGTTGATTGTTTGCAATAAAGTTCTCCCTGCTACATGGGCTCCACAAGACCCTTAATGGAATTCCTCAATAAAATCTTTTACTTTAGCTGGATGCACACATTGTTGTAGACCAACAGTCAATCCTCTTCTATACAACACACCATTGTCTAGCACATATTTCGCAGCTTTGTAACTTCTTAGCTGCAAGTAGGTTGGCTGGTAGAATTCCATCTTCAATATAAGCTCTTATAGGATCCATCCAAGATGGCGCCATATCAACTACAATAAAATTAACCATCAGATCTTCATCAATGCTCCTATTAGCAAGCAACTTAATAGGAATAGTTATTCGTATATCAGTTCTGGTTGCTGAAGTTAGCCAGACAAGTGCATCTGCTCGTGCATTTTCTACTCTTGGAATTTTAATCATCTGAACAACTAGGAAAATGGCAATTACTTTCAAAGTTGTAGCTAAGTATCGGGACATCAATTCTACTTTAGCAACATATAAATTCGGCACCTGATTTACCACCAACTGTGAATCACCATATACCACAACTTGCTCAGCATTTAGTGATTTGGCTAGATTTAAACCAACAGTCATGGCTTCATACTCTGCCTTATTATTAGAGGCTTGAAATTGGAATCGTAGAGCGTACTCTATGTCTATTTCATCTAGAGTATTGAGGGTGATTCCTGCTCCTCATCTAGTTGCACAAGATGATCCATCAACATACAAACTCCATATGGGAATATCTTTGTCAAACGTTTGATTTGTCAGAGGCCTTTGGCGAAAGATTTTATCTTTTACCTCTTCATATTTCTTTTTTATCTCCTGTACTTCGCTGGAAGGATTTGGTTGATCAATGGTAACTTCTTCTGCAATTTCCTTTGCTTGGAGTTAGTTGGGGTTATGTCTAATAGGTATACTGACTCCTGAGTGTTGTTCGGTAGGAGTCCCTTGTTGCTAGGGAACCTCTGGGTAAGTGAATTCTGCAATAAAATCCGCCACAGCTGGGCCTTTTAAAGATGACCTTGGTTTATATACGAGATCACAGTCACACAACTCCACACCCTAATACATCAATCTTCCATATTTCTCTAGCTTATGCAAATCTTACCCTAATTGTATATCAGTGTATACCACTTTGGTATGAGCTTGAAAGTATGGCTTCATCTCCCTACTAGCCTCAATTAAGGCCAATGCTAACTTCTCCAACCTAGGATATCTGACTTCTGCTCCTCGAAAACCTTTCTAGTGTAATAAATTGGCTTTTGAACTCTATTTTACTCTCTGATCAAGGCATAGTTACTAGCTGATTCAGATACAACCAGATACAAATATAACTTTTCTCCCTACACTGGTTGGAAGAGTAGTGGGGGTGCTCCCAGGTACTTCTTCAATTCCAGGAAGGATTTTTCACATTCATCGTTCCATTCAAAGATTTTTCTGAGTACCTTAAATAATGGTAAACATCTATCTGTTCCTCGGGACACAAACTTATTGAGTGCTGCTAAATGCCATGTTAGTATTTAAACATCCTTTTTACTGGTCGGGGATTGGATTTCTATCAAGGCCTTGATCTTATATTGATTAGCCTCAATGCCTCTTTGGTTTACTATATACTCGCGAAAAATTCCCTCTTGAACTCTGAAGATGCATTTGGTCGGGTTTAACTTCATCTGGTGCTTTTCCAGTTGATCAAATGTCTAGTTGAGGTCGATAATATGATCAACATCTTTTTTTCTCTTTGTCAACATATCATCAACATACACCTCTATATTGTTGCCTATCTTCTCTTCAAATACTTTGTTCACCAGCCTCTGATAAGTGGCACCTGCATTTTTTAAACCAAATGGCATAACATTATATCAATAAGTTCCCTGGGGGGTAATAAAGGAAGTACTTTCTCTGTCTTCTGGCTTTATTTTGATCTGGTTATAACTAGAATATGCATCCATAAAACTCAGAAGCTCGTTCCCCGAAGTAGCATCCACCAGTTGATCAATTCGTAGCAAAGGAAAATGATACTTTGGGTATGCTTTGTTCAAGTCGGTAAAATACACACACATTCTCCACTTATTATTTTTCTTCTTGACCATAACTACGTTGACTAACCAGTCCAGGTACTTCACATCTTCAATAAAGGAAGCTATTTGAAGCTTATTCACTTCTTCATGTATAGCCTGATTCTTCTCTGGGCTAAAGACTCTTCTTCGCTGCTTTACAGGTTTAACCTCCTTATTAACATTAAGCTCGTGGCATAGTAAGTTTGGATCTATGCCAGACATATCTTTGTGGCTCCATGCGAACACCTGCTTTCTTTGTCTCAAGAAGGCCACTAACTCCCATTTAAGAATCGAATCCAATGGCTCTCCTATTTGAGTTGTTCGCTCATCATCCATAACAATGCTTTTTGTTGCCTCCATCACCTGGCCTTTTACGAGCTCAGATTCATCTATTGGATCTAAGGTTTTAACCTCAGATTCGCTGTCTGGCTCAGATATATCCACTTGATAAGTGGTTATTTTCCTCTTTACTTCTAACATATCTTCCTCCTCGGTAGATGAATAGTATCATTCTCGAGCTACTTTTTGGTCATATTTTACTATTCTAACTCCAAAGTTAGTCGAGAACTTCAGGCATTGATGAACAGTAGAAGGTACTACTTCAAACTTCTTCATAACTACTCTTCTTATGATCATGTTGTAGGCATAATGAATATTTTTATCCATTACAAAGAATCTCACTTTCTCTATACTGCTCGCCGGCCAGGTTCCGATTAACACATGTAACTTGATTATTCCCAATGGAAATACCTTATCACTAGAGAATCCAATGAGGGCCTTGTGATAAGGTTCTAATTGGATAAATTTTAAATCCAAACCATTAAAACAGGTATAAAATATAATGTCCGCTGAACTGCCGCTATCCACCAATGTCCTTGCTACCAATACGTCTTTCATCCTGACTCTGATCACTAATGGATCATCACGAGGATATAATACTCCAGATAGATCGTTCTTGGAAAATCCAATTATGAGTTTATCCTTGTTGACTTTCCTTGGTCGGTCTTCCTCGATAAGGTTGATTCGATATAGGAACAAGATTGAGCCTCATTGAAATAAGCCTTCTTTCAATTGTGTGATCTCCTCCTCCTGCATCCCCACCTGTAATCATATGGAAATTAAAGGATCCAAAAATGAGTGTGAATATCTTATGCTCAGGTTGTCAAGGTTTCTTGGGGAGATCAGGATCATCTTTCGGATCATCATAATGGTTCCTCTTCTTATCTTCCATAGGTTTAATAGGTGATTTAGATCTCTGTCGACCTCTACCTCCAGCTCTTCCAATAGCCTGTCGATCAACAAATCTGCCCAATTTTCCTCTTTAAATGAGTGCCTCCATCTTATTCTGGAGAGCAATACACCAGTTGGTCGTATGACCATGATCTTTGTGAAATTTGTAATACTTGGACTTATCCCTCTTATCAGCAGGTGACCTTAACTTTTCAAGCCAACTCAAATAATTTTTGTGCTTGATTTCTTCCAAAACATGATGTATATCCACTATTAAGGGAGTGTAATTGGTAAATTTTCTGAGCCGATCTAGGCTTTCTTTTACTTTCGAATTCCTACGCTCATTGTGATTCTTGTGCTCCTTCTTATCCGACTTCCCTTCAACATTCGCTTCCACCTTTTCATCTGAATTATTTTTAGAAGCCATAGCTTCCTCGACGTTCATAATCTTCATTGCTTTGGCCATCAATTCTATCATAATTTTCTAGGGATCTTTTGCCGAAGTACAATATAGTTTGTCAGGGAGTAAACCATTCACGAGGGCAGTGATCGCAGTCTTTTCTTCATAATCAATAACTTTTAATTTCTCGTTGTTAAAATGAGTGATATAATCCCTGGTACTTTCTCCCACCTTCTATCTCACACTAAAAAAATGAACTACTCAATTTACTGGTTTGGCTCCAATGCAGAAATTACCAATAAATAGCTCAGCGAGTTGTTGGAAGCTAGATATCTTCCACCGAGGAAGAGTCTTACACCAGATTTGAGCAGATCCTATGATTGTTCCTAAAAATTCCCTTGACCTCATCTCATCAGGTGTTGCATAGATATCAGCTGCTGCTTGGTATTTTTTTATATGAAGAACTGGATAAATCTTCCCATCATACTTGGGAGTGACCACTGGGGCTTTAAACTTGATCGGTGTAGGGAAATCTGCAATAGTTTGCACAAAGGGAGATCCCTTAATAAAAGCTTATCTCGAGAGGATTCTTGGCCTTATCCATTTATCCTAATCTTCCAAACGCTGAATGGCCCCTTCCAAGCATCATTTCTAGCACCAGATCTATGGGTAACAACTTTTTTATGCCAACCAACTGATTGTGATGAGCTTTCCTCTTGTGAACCTTCCCTTTGATTGGACTGAGCAGTTCGTTGGGTGTTCAATCTGGATTGGGCTGAACCTTCCCTCAAATTGCTTGGTTGTCGAGTATTTCCCGACACAACCCGAGGGGCATTTCCCTTGGGTCCCAAACGATCAAAAGGAGAGGACCTAATTTTCCTTTCTAAGGCACTCAATCTTTCTGGGATGAGGGACTATCCATTTGAGGATTTCATAATCCTGATAGAAGAAGTTGCTCTAGGAAGGTATAAAGGATCCCTTGAAGTTCTGGAATGACTATTCCCAACACTCCTTATTGGCGGTGGTGGCATACTCCTTTGATTAAATTGTGCAAGAACTCCAGCTTGAAGACTTTAGGCCAATTATCTTAATTTATCATGCATAGCCTCTTGACCTTTAGCTAGGCTAGCCAAAATTCACGTTAAGTCATTGTTATTTGGAGGGGGAGAAAAATTTGGCGAAACTCCCTCATTTCTAGTGCTTGATTCAGGAATTTCAGCCATGTATGATGAATTAGTGAAAACGTTTAGCAATACGTTCCACAGACGGCGCTAATGTGTTGATTCAAAAAACTAGACTAGGCCTAAATGATTGATCACAGATAAATAAATAAAAAAAAATAAAAAAAGAGATTTTTAAAGTGGTTCAGCTAAATGGAATAGCCTACGTCCACTGTTATATATTACTTGACTGCCTTGATTTATTTATTGGTTCCTTCCAATGAGGATGATATAATGTATTTATAGCCCAAGAGGGGTGTTGATAGTAGTCGTATAAAAGGATGAAATGCCTTCATCTGTTAGGCATTCACATCAGCACATAATGAGAATTAAATATAAGGCGATTGTCGCTTCATTGGCTATACTGGCTGGAATTCTGAAAGTTGGTCGGTCTTCCCAGTTGGTTGGTATCCCTTATTGGTCGGTCTGCCTTGTTGGTCTGTCTTCTTTGTTGGCCGAGCTTCCCTGTTGGTCGGGCTTTTGTATCATGCTGACTTGGACTTATACCATGTTGGATGACACGTGTTGGCTTATAATTGGTCCACATAAGGTGGTGAATTTTGGTATCAATAATTATTTTGGATATATGACTGAAAAATTTCATTATTAGTTTGCCTTACATTCGATGGATATTAAGTTAATGATGATAATACCAAATATGATTTCGACCTTCAACCACCAGAAGAATACTCCAACCTTAAGACCAAGGTTCAGATATGTGTAGAAGGACCTCAACCACTTAATCCATTGATCCAATACTTGTTCTATGTCTATGAACCACATGTAGGTAATGATAACCAACTATTCCCTCATGTGAGGGGAATGATTTAGTCATAACAGTTTTATCCATATGTTCCATGTATTCTTCATGCTTGCGTATGCTCCGACCTGTGACATCATCGACTATAACCTCGGCTCAGCCGAGTACATTGTTGGTGAGTCTAATAGTTGTGTTAGTCTGCCAATCATAATTATAACCTCGGACTAATTGACTGGCCAAGGTTAGGTATTAGGCATGGCTGTGGCGTCGGCTGACGTAGAGCATGGCAGAGGCTATAGTTGAGCCCATAAGACTGTTGCTGAACTCGGCTACTGATGAGCAGAAGTTGATAAATATGGATCCAACCTTATGAAGGACAACCTCTCTGATGGCTATTGCGATCTTCCTGATGACTCGGCTATGAGGTTAGACGAGGTTACCTCTTAGGGTATGAGGGTCCACTTTGGGCATATCAATCACCCCTATCCCTTGGTCTTCTATGTGAGTAGCTGGCTGAGGGATATATAAGTTAGGCCGATGAGGGGACGTTTCTACGTCTTGGGATATGTAAGCATCCACTTTGACACATGTCACCCTTTGAATTGGCTTGCGTCTATCCCTATGCACCTAATGAAGTGATGACGCCTTTTAGGGTTTTTAGGTGCAATAATGAGCGCCTTGGTATTCGCGCCACATCATTGCAATGATTTAAATACCATTTTCCCTTTCCTTTTTCTCTTTCTTCTTCCTTTGTTTCCCGCTTAGAGCTTTTCCTGGGACTGCATCCTAAAACTCCACCGTTCTTCATCGTTCCAGGTCCTTTAGAGCTTAACTCATTCTCCCCTCATTGAAACCCAGTCAGGTATTGTTCTGCAACCCTTCCTTTTTTATTTATGGGTATTAATTTGTTGTTTTAATTTTTTGATAAACTTTTTCCTTTTCGGTGAGGTTCTCCGCTACTGTTGGGTGGTCATTGGGTCAGGGTTGCAGCAGGTAGGTGACTTTGGAGTCATACCAGGTTGCTCCGAGGTTGTTTTAGGTTGAAATTCTCATTTTTAGGCTTTCTGGTGACCCCCCGTGTCATCTTCTTCGGCGTGCTTCATCTCCCCTGTTCTTGGTGAAAAACATCTTTTGCCTAGGTGTTAAAAATAATCAACCTGTTTGTCTTTTTGAATGAAACCACAAGTGTAGTGTCATACAACTGATGCTACAACCTTTGTATAAACTTGTTGAAGAGTTTCCAACTCCGCGCGAGCAGTGATTTGACAAAATCAGACAGATAGAGTCATCCCAAGCCGAGGCTCGTGAGGCCGAGGCTTTTCCCCTACGACTAATTTTCCCTCCACCATTATCTGTCATACATCCCGAGCCTGCTACGGTGTCTGACCAAATATTAGAGTTGTCTGCTTCAGACCCCATGTTAACATCTGAAGCTGCTGAGAGCGTAGACTCTTTTCAAGAGGCTATGAATTACTCCCCCAGGCAAAGTGGAGTTTCTGAGGATGAAGAGGTTTCAGACCGTGTCTCGTCTCACTAAGGTGTTGGGCCTTCACGTAGATCTCCTTTTATAGAGATTTTAGAGCCTAATGTCACGATTCCTCCTCCCATTGATGCCATTCCTGTATCAGTTGCCACTGACGTTGAATTTGTAAAGAGGTTTCCCAGTGGTGTCCCCACTGGTGCCCAGGCCGAGGTTGCTGAGTGTGACGAAAATGAAGAAAATGAACACGATACCTTAGTAGCTGCAGAGTACTGTAAATGAATATGACCTTCTAGATTTCAGACACCTTTATTCCATTGATTCCTCAATCATACTGAAAAACCTCTTAAGGAAGAGAGGGCCTTTGATGGCCGAGAAGGTGAAATCTACGTTTATGAGCAGGTGTTCTAGTTAGGTTTTCATCTTCCCATTCACATAACTATCAGAGACACACTCTCTTACATAAACCTTGCCCCTTCCCAACTGTCCCCAAATGAATAGAGGTTCATGATTGGGCCTATCGTCCTCTAGAAGGCCGCTCACCACACCAACCTTCTAGATAGGGTTTTTATTAGGTGTTACACTCCTTCGTCTGCCAAGAACCATACAGGCTACTACCACTTCGTAGCCAGGAAATTCGAGAAGAAAATGCTTCTGCTTACCCAAACTTCTAATCATAACTGGAAACCCCGGTATTTCTTTGTATTGGGAGCTTAGGATCGAGGACATTAAGGTCCTTCCAATCATAATGAGAAAGGTCATCTCGTCAAATATGAAAATCTCATGACCCCCTATTACCTTTCCCAGACAGGTTTAGGGGGTGGTCCTTTAGACGAGCTTTGTAAGTTTCAGTAATTTTCTTTACCAAGTTATGTCTTGTATTTTTTATTCTGTATGACTTGGTAACTCCGAGACTTCCTTTTTCTCAGAGCGACCAACAGGCATTTCTAACGACTTCGGGGAGATATCGGCCCCCAGCCTTATAAAGCTTATGGAAAGACGTGGGGGTGAAAATGCACCCCCTCCTGCCCAAACAAAAAAGAGCGTCGGCACTTCAAAGGCTGATGCTATCAAAAAATGGAAAGCTCCTACTGATCCGACTCATACCAGGCCGAGAAAGGCTCCTGCTAAGGACCGTGTCATCCCCGTTTCTATCGATATTGCTTTGGATGCTCATCTATCGTAGCTCAATATAGAAGAAACCATCATCGTCTATAACCTTCAAGATGTCGATGATTTTGGCACCATCATGACTGAGGAAGACAAGCATTTTCTTCAGGCATTAGATATCCCTCTACTGGTCGAGTTTTCCCTTCATAGGGCAGTTCAGGTGTGAAATTTTTTCTTCCAAGTGTCGTGTCTGCTCTTTAAAAGTTATTACTCATATGTTTGACATTCTTCTGCAGAGTGTGGTGTCTTTTCACTATCTTATTGACTGGACCTTAAAGAGGTTGCCCCTTATACTTAAGGGCAAGGATGATGAGAAAACTGAGGCCGATCTGAAGGCTGAGGTTGAGAAGATGACAGGAGACCTCAAGAAGAGGGACGACTAGATTACTCAGCTTAAGGAGGATCACCATAAGGCTCTGAAGGCAAAAGATCAGAGTTTTCAATCAAAGGTTGATGTTACTGTGAAGGCTGCTCTGGCCGATGCTTCAGAGAAGATCATTGAAGACTACAAAGTCTCTAAAGAGTTTGTAGGCTTTGGTTTTCATTATCTAGAGAGAGGCATCAGAGCGACCAGTCGATGGGCAACTATGAAGCAGGGTGAGTCAGGGAGCTTGACTGCTGAGGATTTTATTGGTCTCGACTTTGTTGACCCTCAATTTTCTCAGGCTTTAAAGGAAGTGAAAGAAGGTGGTCTGGTGGAGACCAGTCCCTTAGAGGCCACGGAGACTGAAGATGTTGTTCAACAAGAAGACGAGTTTGAGGTCACAAACCTTGTCCTCGATAAAATAAATCCAGCTGTTGATGGGTAGGTTCCTACCGAAGGATAAACTGAGCTCTGAGGGCCCCTCCTTCTCATCATTTATTTCTCGTTAAGCTTTTTGTAATCCTTCTTTTTGGGAACTCATGGTTGTAACTTTTTTGGTTTAGCTGAATGTAAACTCTGTAACATCTTCTTTTTATGAATGTAATGAGATTTCATGTCATTATTTCTTTTGCTCTTTTATCCTGATGTTTTGGTTCTCTATAATAACAGAAGTCACCCACAGATCATACTAACACAAAATTAATGATGCTAAATGTCCGAGGTCACCAAATTAATGATGTTTTACCTCATAATTTCACTAAATTAATGATGTTAAAGGTCCAAGGTCACCAAATTATTGGTGGTTAGCCTCGTAATTTCACCAAATTAATGACGTTAGAAGCCCGAGGTCACCAAATTAAAGATGTTTAACCTCCTAATTTCACCAATGATGTTAAAGGTCTGAGGTCACCAAATTAATGATGTTTAACCTCATAATTTCACCAAATTAATGATGTTAGAGGCCTGAGGTCACCAAATTAATGATGTTTAACCTCATAATTGTCACACCCCGCATAATTCTGGCGTCGGCCGCCACCAAAACTAAGCCGGGCGTGAACTAAATAAATACCATTCTTAGCATGAGACAGATATGAGACATAAATAAATCAGTCCATAAGATAAATAATTGAATCAATCTCAAATGATCATCAACAACTAAGCGATAAAAGATCCATCACATGCTAACTCCAAAAATCCATTCTCCAATAATGATTAAATAAAATCTGAAATAACTCCAACAGAAATCCTCTAAACAACTTTGGAACCGAATGGCCCAATAAAACTCAAATGAAGTCTCGTAATAAAATACGATTGAAAAGGAAAGTCTAGTTAAACTATGCCATAAAATGAGTAACTCCAGCTGCACCTCCAAATGATAACTCCAATAAACTTATGCAGCTTCTCCAATTCTAATCCTGAAAAAGATTAGTGAACGCATGGGTCAGAGCCAAAGCCCCGAGCAAGAATACGCACTACTCCCCTCAAATCGGATCCTTGAATCCAGACAGTAGCATTATACGCAAGAAATATCACAATAGAATATTTCAAATTAAATGGAATGATTTAAACGCGATAAATATAAACTACTAACTACCCGCAAAAACCCCCATTTATAAAGGCACACCAATATGATTTTAAATTCCCAAGTCCCACGATGTTAATTTAATTAAATTAACCAACTTTTATTATAGTTCTCACTTTTTATTAAAGTGTCATACTTCCCCTTGTCAATCGTCCTCTGACCCGTTTACTGTCGGCCCCGACACATGACAAGGTTCCCCTTGTCAATCGTCCTCTGACCCGTTTAACTGTCGGCCCCGACACGTGATAAGGTTTCACACACGACACGATATAAGTCGTCCTCTAACCCGTTTAAAATGTCGGCCCCGACACATTATGTCACCACAAATTTTAATACCCGTTTTTATCTTAGGCATTAATTCTCAATTTCTCAATTTATAATCACCCCACCCTTTTAATCGATGAGAGATCCTCAAAACACCCCTTAGTCCCATACCTAAGGGTCCCCAAGTTATCAATACGTCCTAACCTATGTATAGGAGGATTTTCTAACATAAATCTTAACTTAGTCTCGTACTTATACTACCGTAACGACGATAAAGTAATAAAAATCAGTCAACCCTCAAGATGATAAAAACGTAATAATCTACCCAAACCTAGAAGACATCCTAAATTATAGAGAGAGCAAAATACCAAACAACCCGTCATCACAAAGGTATTTAATAATACCAACAAGTCACACCAACAAGAAATCAACGTATAAAACTGCGCATGATAGTCCAAATAAATTAAATCTTTAATTTAATTATCACAACGTCAATAATACCCAAATAATCTCATTTAATTATTTTAAATTAAATATACCAAGTTTTTATCATATATATAAATCAAAAGCCAAATTTTATTATCTCTACATGTATTTCATGAGTTATACGCACCCAAAAATTATTTATTTTAAAACTAGGATTTTTCTACATGTAACCCACACCAATAAAACCCAAAATCACTCATGAATCCTACTTACCCAAAGGGTTATGAATATTTTTCAGATTAAAAGATTTTATAAAAACAGCCCCATAGTTAGTGTCCATTTTTTCTAATTAAGTTACTAATTATTTTTAAGAAAACATGTAATTTAGTGTTTAGGCGACACTTAAAACGCATAATACTAAACGAAAAGAATAGAGTATTCATGCATGTAAAGATCGTGTTGAAAATCTGATTAGAAATCTGGATTCCTCTCGAAAAATTAGCAAAAGAGTGTTCTTGAACGATCTTGATTAAACCCCAATTAAGCCTTCAAAAACTTGTGACAAAAAACTTGATTTTGTTGAAGGTTGATGATTATGAGTGAGAGAAAAAATATTTGGAAGTGTTCTCTGGTGAAAAATTGGAGAAAAAGTGATTATGAGAGGTCTCCCTACGGATTAACAAGGTTATATAGTGATTAGCAGTCCTAATCCTACCCAAACTCCAAAAACAGCTTACAGCGCACGCTTTCTGGGAGGGACGATCGATCTACCTCCAGTCGTCGATCGATCGATCATGCCTAAAATCTGACAGTTCGCCCAAAAAAAATTATAAGGGACAAAAATTTGTAAAATCAATATAAAATCCGTTTTAACTCCGATTTTAATTCCGCTTGAAGTTTTATTCTTCTAAAATCATAACTAACATATTTAGCCAATAAAAATTATTAAATTCAAAAAATTATTTTCTCTAAAATTCCAATTAATTAATTAAAATAATAAATAAAAACACGGGGTGTTACATACTTCCCCACTAGCAAAAAATTTCGTCCTCAAAATTAGACGAAGCATACTCATCAACGCATAAATCTCGCAAAAGAAAATAAGGCTCATATATGCCTACCCGTAGAATGCCATAATTGGGCGCCCATACACCCAATTCTACGTGCACCTACCCCACGAGCAACAAAATAATATATATTACCTATATACATACACATAACTATGAAAATAACGACGTACCACATGCTCTCACAAATCCCCCACTCGATCCGATAGCCGAAAGTCATCAAAATGCTAACGTTTTCAAATTAAATCTCAACACCAAAAATCGATACATACGATACCTAACATCTGTACTAAAATCTCCAAAAATAATTATCGTCTCCAAAATCCATTTTAAGGATCCTCACATCAAACTTACTATTTCTAAACTCAATGTCTACAACGTCCTTAACTCAAAGCTTCAGATCTCCAAGAAACGCATCTAACGCGTATGCTAGACCCTCTTCCTTAAGAAGTACGAATCAACTAAGGGAATCAAATATCGGCAACACGGAAGCTAAACGGACTCATAACCTATGAGACTTAAGACCATGCTCTGATACCATCTGTCACACCCCGCATAATTCTGGCGTCGGCCGCCACCCAAACTAAGCCGGGCGTGAACTAAAAAATACCATTCTTAGCATGAGACAGATATGAGACATAAATAAATCAGTCCATAAGATAAATAATTGAATCAATCTCAAATGATCATCAACAACTAAGAGATAAAAGATCCATCACATGCTAACTCCAAAAATCCATTCTCCAATAATGATTAAATAAAATCTGAAATAATCCCAATAGAAATCCTCTAAACAACTTTGGAACCGAATGGCCCAATAAAACTCAAATGAAATCTCGTAATAAAATGCGACTGAAAAGGAAAGTCTAGTTAAACTATGCCATAAAATGAGTAACTCCAGCTGCACCTCCAAATGATAACTCCAATAAACTTATGTAGTTTCTCCAATTCTAATCCTGAAAAAGATTAGTGAGCGCATGGGTCAGAGCCAAAGCCCCGAGCAAGAATACACACTACTCCCCTCAAATAGGATCCTTGAATCCAGACAGTAGCATTATACGCAATAAATATCACAATAGAATATTTTAAATTAAATGGAATAATTTAAACGCGATAAATATAAACTACTAACTACCCGAAAAAATCCCCATTTATAAAGGCACACCAATATGATTTTAAATTCCCAAGTCCCACGATGTTAATTTAATTAAAGTAACCAACTTTTATTATAGTTCTCACTTTTTATTAAAGTGTCACACTTCCCCTTGTCAATCGTCCTCTGACCCGTTTACTGTCGGCCCCGACACATGACATGGTTCCCCTTGTCAATCGTCCTCTGACCCGTTTAACTGTCGGCCCCGACACATGACAATGTTCCACACACGACACGATATAAATCGTCCTCTGACCCGTTTAAACTGTCGGCCCCGACACATTATGTCGCCACAAATTTTAATACCCGTTTTTATCTTAGGCATTAATTCTCAATTTCTCAATTTATAATCACCCCACCCTTTTAATCGATGTGAGATCCTCAAAACACCCCTTAGTCCCATACCTAAGGGTCCCTAAGTTATCAATACGTCCTAACCTATGTATAGGAGGATTTTCTAACATAAATCTTAACTTATTCTCGTACTTATACTACCGTAACGACGATAAAGTAATAAAAATCAGCCCACCCTCAAGATGATAAAAACGCAATAATCTACCATCACTAGTCCCAAACCTAGAAGGCATCCTAAATTATAGGGAGAGCAAAATACCCAACAACCCCACGTCACAAAGGTATTTAATAATACCAACAAGTCACACCAACAAGAATAATTAATCAACGTATAAAACTGCGCATGGTAGTCCAAATAAATTAAATCTTTAATTTAATTATCACAACGTCAATAATACCCAAATAATCTCATTTAATTATTTTAAATTAAATATAACAAGTTTTTATCATATATATAAATCAAAAGCCAAATTTTATTATCTCTACATGTATTTCATGAGTTATACGCACCCAAAAATTATTTATTAATAAATTAGGGTTTTTCTACATGCAACCCACACCAATAAAATCTGAAATCACTCATGAATCCTACGTACCCAAAGGGTTATGAATATTATTCAGATTAAAAGATTTTATAAAAACAGCCCCATAGTTAGTGTCCACTTTTTCTAATTAAGTTACTAATTATTTTTATGAAACATGTAATATAGTGTTTAGGCGACACTTAAAACGCATAATACTAAAGGAAAAGAATAGAGTATTCATGCCTGTAAAGATCATGTTGAAAATCTGATTAGAAATCTGGATTCCTCTCGAAAAATTAGCAAAAGAGTGTTATTGAACGATCTTGATTAAACCCCAATTAAGCCTTCAAAAACTTGTGCCAAAACTTGTGACAAAAAACTTGATTTTGTTGAAGGTTGATGATTATGAGTGAGAGGAAAGTTATTTGGAAGTGTTCTCTGGTGAAAAACTGGAGAAAAAGTGATTATGAGAGGTCCCCCTACGGATTAACAAGGTTATATAGTGATTAGGAGTCCTAATCCTACACAAACTCTAAAAACAGCTTACAGTGCACGCTTTCTGGGAGGGACGATCGATCGATCATGCTTAAAATCTGACAGTTCGCCCAAAAAAATTATAAGGGACAAAAATTTGTAAAATCAACATAAAATCCATTTTAACTCCGATTTTAATTCCTCTTGAAGTTTTATTCTTCTAAAATCATAACCAACATATTTAGCCAATAAAAATTATGAAATTCAAAAATTTATTTTTCTTGAAAATTCCAATTAATTAATTAAAATAATAAATAAAAACACGGGGTGTTACAATAATTTCACCAAATTAATGATGTTAAAGGTCCGAGGTCACCAAATTAATGATATTTAACCTCACAATTTCACCAAATTAATGATGTTAAAGGTCTGAGGTCACTAAGTTAATGATGTTTATCCTCATAATATTACCAAATTAATGATGTTAGATGTCTGAGGTCACCAAATTAATGATGTTTAACCTCATAATTTCACCAAATTAATGATGTTTGAGATACATACACTAGTACAAATATGTTAACATAACACTGATACTTACTCCTCATTGATATTTTACTTCTTCATATTTTGATGCCTGAGTTACAAGAAAGTAAGACAACTAAAACATTATAAGTAATATTTCTTCAAATGGGCGGCATTTCAAGAGTTTGAAAAGGGTTCTCCTTCTAGATTCTCCAATCCGTATGTGCCTGGGACGATTTCATTAGTTTCCCTGTAAGGGCCATGCTAATTTTTATGGAGTTTGTCGGGCTTTTGCCATGTCTTCTTCAAGACCAGGTCTCCCACAACTATCGGCCTCTCTTTCACCCTTTGATTATAAAATTTGGCAGTCCTCTGCTGGTAGACTACTTGCCTTACCTCGGCATCTTCTCTTCTCTCTTAAATAAAATCAAGATCAAGTATTCTCTCTATTGCATTTTTATGAGGGTCATACATCTGAACTGTATGAGTAGGAAGGCCAATCTCGATAGGGACGGCAGTTTGTGAGCCATAGGCCAAAATGAATGGGGTCTCCTCTATAGGAGTCTTGACTGTCGTCCTGTAGGACCATAACACATCGTATACTTCCTCTGTAGGAGTCTTTAATTTTTTAGCAAACTTTTTCCTTTCCGGTGAAGTTCTCCGCCACTGTTGGGTGGTCATTAGGTCAGGGTTGCAGTAGTTAGGTGACTTTAGAGCCATACCAGGCTGCTACGAGATTGTTTTAGGTAGAAATACTCATTTTTAGGCTTTTCAATTACCCTCCGATCAACTTCTCCGGCGGGCTTCATCTCAACTGTTCTTGGTGAAAACCGTACAACTTCCAAGCTTTGATATTTTTCCTTGGGGTTAGAAATGATCAAATTATTTGTCTCTTTGAATGAAACCACAAGTGTAGTGTCGTACAACTAATGCTACGACCTTTGTATAAACTTGCCGAAGAGTTTCAAACTCTGCGCGAATAGTGCTTTGACAAAATTAGATATATAGAGTTAGCCCAAGTAGAGGCTCGTGGGGTCTAGGTTTTTCCCCTACGACCAATTTTACCTCCACCATTAGCTGTTATACATCCTAAGCCTACTGTGGTGTCTGACCCAATGTCGGTGTCTTCTACTTCAGACCCCATGTCAACATTTGAAGCTGTTGAGAGCGTAGACACATCTGAAGCTGCTGATAGCATAGACTCTTTTCAAGAGGCTATGAATTACTCCCCTAGAAAAAGTGGAGTTTCTGAGGATGAAGAGGTTCCAGATCGTGCATCTTCTCACCAAGGCGTTGGCCTTCACATAGATCTCCCTTTATAGATATTTTAGAGCCTAGCATCGTGATTCTTCCTCCCATTGATAAAATTCCTCTCTCAGCTGCACTAGCATTGAATTTACAAAGAGGTTTCCCAGTGGTGTCCCCACTGGTGCTCAGGCCGAGGTTACTGAGGGTGACGAAGATGAAGAAAGTGAACGTGATACCTCAGTAGATGCAGAGTACGAGAGTAATGTATATAAATATGACCTTCTAGCTTTCAAACACCTTTATTCCATTGATTCCTTAATCATCCTGAGGAAACATCTTAAGGAAGAGAGAGCCTTTGATGGCCAAGAGGGTGAAATCTGCGTTTATGAGCAGATGTTCAAGTTAGGTTTTCATCTTCGCATTCACCCAACTATCAGAGCCATACTCTCTTACATAAACCTTGCGCCTTCCCACTTGTCCCCAAATGCATGGAGGGCCATGATTGGACTTATCTCCCTCTGAAAGGCCGTTCACCACACCGACCTTCCAGTTAGGGTTTATATTAGGTGTTACACTCCCTCGTCTTCCAAGAATCATCCAGGCTACTACCACTTCGTAGCCAGGAAATTTGAGAAGAAAATGCTTTTGGTTACCCACACTTCCAATCATAATTGAAAACCCCGGTATGTTTTTATATTGGGAGCTTAGGAGCCAGAACATTAAGGTCCTTCGCGATCAAGGCGAGAAAGGTCGTGTCGTCAAATATGAACATCTCATGACCCCATATTACCTTTCCCAGACAGGTTTAGGGGGCGGTTCTTTATATGAGCTTCGTAAGTTTTAGTAATTTTCCTTACCAAGTTATATCTCGTATTTTTTATTCTGTCTAACTTGCTAACTTTGAGACTTCTCTTTTTGCAGTGCGACCAACAGGCATTTCTAATGATTACTGGGAGATGTCATCCCCAAGCCTTACAAAGCTTATGGGAAGATGTGGGGGTAAGAATGCACCCCTTCCTGCCCAAACTAAAAAGAGTTTCGGCACTTCAAAGGCTGATGCTACCAAAAAAGAAAAGCTGCTACTGATCTTGCTCATATAAGGACGATCGAGGCTCTTGCTAAGTATCGTGCCATCCTTATTTCTACTGACGATGCTTTGGCTGCTCATCTATCGAAGCTTAAAATAAAAGACAACATCATTAGCCGTAGCCTGCAAGCTACCGATGCTGTTAAAACCATCATGACTAAGGAAGACAAGCATTTTCTTTAGGCATTAGATGTCCCTCTACTGGTCGAGGTTTCCCTTCACGGGGTAGTTCAGGTGTCAAAATTTTTCTTCGAAGTGTCGTCTTTAGTCTTTAAAAGTTATTACTCATATGTTTGACCTTTTTCTGCATAGTGTGGTGTCTTTTCACCGCCTTTTTGACTGAACCTTGAAGAGGTTGCCCCTTATACAAAAGAGAAAGGATGCTGTGAAAACTGAGGCTGATCTGAAGGCCGAGGTTGAGAAGATGACAGGAGACCTCAAGGAGAGGGATGAATAAATTACTCAACTTAAGGAGGATCACCACAAGGCTCTGAAGGCAAAAGATCAGAGTCTTCAATCAAAGGTTGATGTTGCTGTGAAGGCTGCTCTGAACGATGCTTCAGAGAAGATCATTGAAGACTATAAAGTCTCTGATGAGTTTGTAGGCTTTGGTTTTAATTATCTGGAGAGAGGCCTCAGAGCGAGCAGTCGATGGGCAGCTATGAAGCAGGGTGAGTTCGGGAGCTTGATTGCTGAGGATTTTATTGGTCTCAACTTTACTGACCCTTAATTTTCTCAGGTTTCAAAGGTAGTGGAAGAAGGTGGTCCAACCAAGACTAGTCCCTTAGAGGCCACGGAGACTGAAGAGGCTGCTCAACATGAAGATGACGTTGAGGTCACAAACCTTGGCCTCGAAAAAACAATTCTAGCTACTGATGGGTCGGCTCCTGCCGATGGACAAACTGAGCTCTGAGGGCCCCTCTTGTTCATCATTAATTTCTCGTGAAATTTTTTTTAATCCTTCTTTTTGGGAACTCATGGTTGTAACATTTTTGGTTAAGCTGAATGTAAACTCTGTAACATCTTCTTTTTATGAATGTAATGAGATTCCATGTGTCAAGAAAGAGTTAGCATTTATAAAGAGGGTTTGGAACACTTCCAACCCTCATATTATGTATTAAGAACCTTGATTAAGGGTTGTAGCTTGTTTCCTTGTCTCATGAGTCCTAAATAATTAAGAAGTACTTAAGGAAGCCACTTATTTTCTTCTTCATTGAACCAGCTTACATACTGTTTAAGGTTGATCACATTTGTATAATTTAACTTGATATTGAATATACTAGATATAAATACCTTAAAAGTGGACGTAGGTACCTCGGCTGAGGTGGTGAACCATAATAAATCCTTGTTTATTTAACAATTTTAGCCTAAGAACACCTCCTCATACACTAAGGAGGCACCTTTGTTGAGGTTGAGATTTAAACCAATTTGAGACCCATCAAAAGAGTTCATCCATAGTACATACTCTTTTTAGAAAGTGTATTTCTCATGGACATGTTCGGATCGCCCCACTGAATGAATAAACCCGAAATAAGTCTCATATATGATGGTAATGATGCTTACTCTATATCTTTTCGAAATCATACTCAACAGTATAATATTAGAAATGCATTTACAAGTTTAGGCGTGAAAATGTATGATCGAGTCCTTTGAGGTGGGGGTCATTCACATTTTAAAATTCATGAAGAATTACCTTATCAATCCAGTTATTTATAATCATAACCCAAGTTGGATGGCACGTACACATAATTATATATTTATGACCCTAACGTGGTTCTATATCTTTGGGATTGTAGAAATAAACGCTAAAGGAGCGACAACATTGAAATAATTTAAGATTTTTTTATTGGTTAATAATGCGCTCATAGTAAAATTTCGCCTCGCATATGCAATTTTAGAGCATTAAAATAGATCGGGTCAACACTAACCCGCTAACCTACATTACATCTCTACTACCAACTGTAGACGGTATAACTAGCTATTAATATATCGGATTGCATACATTTTTTCTAGAGATGAATCCCGAGTAAGTGGAATGGGATATTACTGTTTCTCCCAAATGTAGTAATGAATTGATGCAAATTAGTGAGTGTCACCCATCTTACTTGCCATTGCATTACGTGCTTTTATTTTGGATCAAGTTGTAGAATGTTCCAAATCATATACATTGGCTTATATTGAACAAAACTTCTTGAATTACTATAGGCTTAACCGGTAAAAAAATTGTGTTAAATTTACCAAGGACTTATCGAAGGTATGTCTGATGGGTTTAACTCAAATAAAATTAGAAAATAAATGTTCTTTCCATCTTCTTTGTTACCGATCGAGAATTTGCATGCATGAATACGTTAAGGAAAGTATTCTCCCATGCAAAGTACATCTTGTGCACATTTCACATCATCAAGAACGTGGAATGTAACACCCGCATTCACAATTTTGACCGTACCCGTGTAATTGGTTTATTGGTATGATTCAATGGAGATTTGGACATTGTGAGTTAGACCACGCGCCACATATGGATGATTTTGGGGCTTTGGTGGAATTAAATGAATTTGAAATGGACTTAATTGTAATTTGAAGAATTTCGCGTCATTCGAATGAGACCATAGTTCGCTTAAAAGAGATCCTAATCTCATTAGAACTAAGACCAAGTCATTCTAATGAAAAGCCTCCTTCATTCGAACAACCACTTCAAATGACCTTCTAATGACCCATCCTTATTTAGAGAACCAACTCACGTTAGAACCTCAGTTGAAGTACGTTCGAATGACATAATAGTTCTCGTTCGAACTAGATCCAAATCTTGTTCGAACGAGACTATAAAAATCAAATTTCCCAGTTTCAGAAAATGCTATCACGATCTAGTCCCTTGGATTAAGACACAATTCATACTCCCACATTAGCAGATCTACTCGGGGGTTGAGCTTTGGACAATTTTTGGAATTTAACCCTTAGGGTTTTTGGAGTATTTAAAGGGTGTTTAGGTACTTTTCTTGCCTTTTAAATTAGTTTTTCTCTCCATCTCTCTAGCTCTTAGAGCTTCTCCACCACCATCTACCCCCTAGCACCACTACTCCTCCGCCTCAACCACCATACTTTAAACCCTTTTCCACCATATTTAAGCCTAGAAAACCCATTTTCACCACATGTTAGGCAATATATCATTTTATGGAGATGTTATTGAGGATTTTTATAGAATCAATGAAGAAAAATTAATGGATTTTAAAGGGGGTTTTGCTGGAAGATTTCATGGAGGATGCTTATGGAGCTAGACAACCTCCTTGAGGCCACCTTAGGAGGTGGGATGTTGCCATCATCCCTCTTCTTCATCCAACTATCTTAGCGCCTTTTGAGGTCGAAAACTCTACTATTTAATTATAAGAACCCTATTCATTAGTATTTGTCTTGTATATAGAGTTTTAAGAGTAGAATGAATGCGTGTTGTAACAAGGTTAATTTCTCATAATTTATGTAAAATGATTTCACAGTTTTGAAAACATGACATGTTTTCAAGAAGAGCTGGTGTTTAAACATTCTATGAAAAAACATTTTTTGAAATTATATCTATCTTGCTAAGATATTTTATTTGTAAAGTTTTAGAGTCTTCTTATGGTATTTCTAGGAAGTTAGGCATCTATTCAAGCTTTGAAGAACAAAAATGTCCTTTGTCTTGAAAAACATGTTTTTGCAAGTATTATGAAATTTCTTATGTTAATCATGTAATAAACTCATTTATATGGACTTTTGGGCTTAAAGTCCCTCTTCCCTATGTATAAAATTATAGTATTTTCATGATGAGCATATAAACAAGTATAATAGAGATTTTAATGAGTTTTAACATGAAGTGAAGAAAATAGAAATTTTAGCACCTAAAGTGTGTTAATGAACATTAAAAATGTGCTAAGTGTATTTTTTCAAGACTATATGTGCTAAGGAAGAAAAAAAATAGTGTTAACCAAAGGGGATTGCCCCAATGGTTACCACCAACCCTTGATTTGCAATAGGTTGGGGGTTCAATTCTCACCCCCTCCCCCTCCCCATGACTTGAACCTTAAAAGAAAAAAAAAAGAAAAAATAGTGTTTTCCTGTAAAATAGTCTTCAAAATGCCAAATGATTTCTTTGATAAAGATAATAATGAAATAAAGAGGTTTTAAACTTGAGAAGTGTGTTACTCCAAAGTATTAAGGAAGTGTTACTGAGTTAAAAATATTTAAGAAGTTTGTGTGTGTAACTTAACAGTGTTTTAGTAAAAAATAACATTTGTGAAAAGGGAGGAAAATGCAAGTTTGGAAACAAATGGGTAAATTAGTAATTTTACGTAAAATGGAACATTTTTATAAAATAAAAATGTTGCAAAAGGCGTTAACACAAAATGGTCCTAAATGGGAGTAATTTTCGGAATGAAATTAACGTAAATGTGTAAAGGACATAAAATGGTGATTTTTAAAAGTGTAACATATATATGGGGTGTACTCTCTGGGATTTTGACTTCGGTCGGTAAGAGTGGAATAATGGCGATATAGTAAAGTGTTAAAACACATTAAAAAAGGACTAAGATGTGACTGAATAATTAAGGATCTTCCGAAACCCTAGGGTGAGAGACTCAAAGCCAATGGTCAAAGCATATAGTGACATCGCCAGTTGTGTGGAGCCCATTAAAGTACGCGGTGTTGGTTCATTATGTGCAAAAAGATAATGAGAAAAAGTGGAACATGATAAAGAAATTAGTTTTGCTAAAAATGAGAAAAGATAACCTTTTTGAAATAAAATTGATAAATGTTCCTGTTTTGAAAAGGTAAATTGGACAAAAAATATGAAAATGACTAAATCCAAGTAAAGCTTGAGTTAATGACACACGTGAAGTGGTTAGTGAGTAATAGAGCAACCTAAGATGGTTTAACTCATAGTTAACCTAAGTGTGTGTTGTGAACGATTTTAAAAAACAAAACAAGTATTTTCTAACACCGAGTGTGCATGTTAAAAGGTGGTTTTCAAGGAAAATATTGGAGTGCATTTAGTGTGAGTAAATGGAAAGTGTTGGTAAATAAAGTGTTTTTTCTAAACAAACGCTATTTTGTTTATGTATTTAATGAGATGAGTTAAATTGGAAAATCAATGTTAAGTAAAGTAAAAAGCGACAAAAATGATCTTTTGTAAGATTAGTGTAATTTAATCAACTTAGATAACGTTTTGGAATAAACAGATTCCTGCATTAATGTATATATATATATATGTTTGTGTGTGTGTGTGTGTGTGTGTACATACGGTATTTGCATGTGAACCTAGGTGGTACATTATAGAGTCTCTTTTATGCCGTTCGATTCTATGTTGCATTGTTGTATTTTCTACGAGGTATTTGACTCATTCTCTTCCCTTTGTTACAATAAGTTGTAGGCAATTTCATGCTTTGAGAGAATTATATCGGTAAGTATTCTTTTTATTTTAAGTTAGTAGCTCTATATGCTTGGAATTCGGGGACGCTTCTTACTCGTCCCACACGTAGCTTGATATAAATTGGAATCACATGCTAAGAAAGTTACTTAAATAAAACTAAACTAGCAATATTATTTAGGTTGTCTCATTGCTCTTCACACCAAACATCCGAGGTCGACCGGTTTAACCCATGGGTAGCGCATAAATTTGGGTCGGGATGCTACAAATGGTATGAGAGCTCTAGGTTCAAGGGTCCTTTTAGGAGTGACGTTGTGAGATTGATAGTGGATCTTTGATGTCGGTGTTGGTTTTGGGTCATTCACGCTAGACAAGTGACGATTTCGGTTCGTGTTCTTGACGATGGAGTCAAGGAGATTAGCACGACGGGCAATTCATTGCCAAGTAGAAGGTGGCCTAGTTAGTTGCCATTAATAGTTCTCGACACTTTTGATTTAGACGAATTTATAACTCGTGAGTGTTTGCGTAGGACTTTAGTTGCGACACTGCGTTTCCTAATGTGAGGTGCACTTGTCCCTGCCTTTGATGATATGAGATGTCTGTTAAGATGTTGATAAAGGTAAATAACATCCATTGAATTAGAGATGTGAGTTGTTTAAAGACAATTGTGGAGTTAGGTGATTAGAGTGTCATGTCTAAGCAATATTGATTTTATGATAAGGACACATTAGGTTCATTGGTTAGGTACTTGCGAGTGGTTAATAATCATGATATGATTAGGCGAACTTGATCCTTGGGGTAGTGTCATTTATTAAGCATTTGACAATTCGGTAGACATGTAGATATGTGTTGGTTATTACTCGAGGATGTGTACTAAGGACTTAGTTGGTAGGATGCTATCATTATAGAAGAGTGCCTTAGTAATTGTAGATTGATGGTTGTGTATCGTAAGCAATAAGTCATTGGCGGTAAATGTGTTACACGTATAACGATGACGATTTGAAGTGACATAGGAGTAAATCCTAGGTAATCTTCTATGATGTGGTTTTGGAGAATATGATGAGACATTTGAGGAAAAGGATCCTTTGTGACGTCGGTAATGTGGACTTGAAGGCTCATAGGTTGTACACGACATCTATATTCTGCCAGAATCCTTAATAGCACCAACTTGTGGTTTAATACGTAGTATATGGAATTAATTGCTTGAAAAGAAGTTCGTAGAGTATCCTTGGGACTTATTTCATTTGGGGCCCTTGGGAATAGGAGCCTACTAGTTGTGATGCCTTGAGGTGTTCAATGATTATAGTTCTCCATGTGTGGAGACTTGTAGACTAGTATCGTTGTGAGTATCTAATAGTTATGGGATGGATATTGGGAAATCGATAGAGAGAACCTACTATGAGAGGATCATATGTGATGAATTTTGGTCAGGTCTTTGGAAATAATTATGTTGGGTCATGCTTGGTATCCTTAGGGAGCCAGTTAAGTTTGGTGTTATGGAGTGTAAGTGTTCTAATAAAGTCTGTATTGAGGCTCATGTGATGATTTCAGGTTATTGGTCAAGTTCAAAGGAGTCAAATCGTGTAGTCCTTAGAGAGGTCATCCAATTTGGTATAAATAGATGATGCAACCTTCTAAAGGAAATTGAAGATTAGTGTCATAATAGGGCATGATACTCATTTGTCATAAGATGATTAGTGTCGAAAGTGTCGTACTTGATTTGATGAGTACTAGGAAATGCATTGAAGACTTTTATTAATGATGTCATGTTAAGGACTTGAGAATATCACCCTAGATTGGATATCGAAGTATGACTAGGGTATGTCGACAGTGTAAGTTAGAATATCTCTAGTAGGTGAAGGATTAGCTCTTGGCATGTCTTGCCAGACTTATACGGATTATGAGGTGTGGAACTGTGTAGTACTTGATATCCTTATAGTGCTAATGATGACTGGTGTGGCCATCGCGTAGATTAAGTTTGGGTAGAATTCGGAGATAGGCGCAGTGACGACCTTGTGTCATTGGTGGTTGTAATAAGGTGAGTGTTTCAACTAGATGGGAATTTTTTAGGGAGATATTGGGATACCATCATTGTACGATAAAGTAAACAACAACCTAGGTGTGTTAGGTTGGTCACCATGCCACATTGATTGGAGAGATGGACAAGATCGGTGTTGACAAAGGTGTTTGGCATTCATCGACTGGAAAAGTTCATTTTTGTCGAGGATGAAAGGAGGAAGCATTACTCCTAAGGAGGGAAGCCCATTATTGACTTCCCAAAGGATAATAGGTCATAAGTTATGTTCATCTCGTATGAATGAACAGTTCATGGTCTGATTTATCACGGTTGGTGACCTAAGCCAGGGTTCATTGCTAGACTTGGTTTTAATGATAACGTCAAAGAGGAGTTGTAAACTCTAAGCGTGCAATATAGGGTCGTACTTCGTAAACCATAGTCCATTGCATACAAATTAGATTCTTTTGATATAATCATTCGTTTATTTTAATTTATCATATTCTTTTAATTTCGGTAGTCAGGAATTGTTCTTTCGATTTTGACAGCTTGGGGTTGTCTCATGCTGATTATTCGTTACGTTGCAGCTTAGCTCAGTGAGAATGCGGATGGACCTGGGGTGGACATTATAGCTCGATAATTGAGTGCGCTTTTGTTTGAAAAAACCTTTTTTTTCGCACAAATTTCGTGTACATGTGGCTGCGTGTTCTGTAGCATGGTTTAGGATTAGAGATCTTATGGATTGGTCGGCATGACTATTACTGGCTCTAGTTGTAAAGAGAAGGATTATGATTTGAGGTTATTGTAAAGTGTTAGAACTAGAGAAAACAAAGCACACAGTTTTATTTTTTCATTGAGAGTGGATTGGTGTATTACTTGGGTGAGTGTTCCATAATTGGATTCCTGGAATTATCCTAGGTTAGAAAAAAAGATCTTGTGCGAGGTATCAGTCGAAAGCATGATTTGTGACTTAGGTAGTATGTCGTTTCTTGAAGTTAGTAACTAGCTACAGAGTTCGTATTAAGTCTAAGTAAATGTGTGTGGTCAGGTTGCTTCTAGAATCCGAGGAGACTCAAGATGTGTAGTTCTAGAATTTAAAATAGTCCTTGATGATGGATTCGATATTATTTGTGTTTTATCCTGCACTTGTGTGAGTATCGACCACAGGAGAGTTTTTCTCTGGTAGATGTGCCAGTATGACTTGGGTATTGGTAAGTAAGCCTTAGGACTTGATTGAGCGTGATCACCGGGTAAGTGGAAACTCGAGGACTATTATCTAACTTGATGGCTAGCCTGATGGTGAGTGTTAGAATATGTTGCATGTCGAGTTTTTTTGTGACAACCTCTTGTGAAAAGATGTATGATGACTTCTTAGCAATTGAGGATTTCGATGACCTAGCCTTGAAAGATCCCTATGACTTAAAATAAGAGTTGATAACCCACAGGACCTTGAGGATTTGATGGATTGAGAATTTCGAGGATGAAATTCCCTAAGGAGGGAAGAATGTAATACATGCCTTTGCGATTTTGACCGTACCTGGGTAATTTGGTGACTCGATATGACCCAATTGAGCTTTGGACTTTGTAAAGACCATGTGCCAAATCTGGATGATTTTGATTCTTTAGTGTAATTAAATGGATTTAGAATGTCCTTCATTATTGTTTGGAGAATATTGGATCGTTTGAGCGAGACCATGGGTCGTTTGAATGACATCCTAATCTCGTTGGAACTAATACCATGTCATTCGAATGATATGCCTTATTCGTTTGAACAACCACTTCAAATGACCTTCCATTAATCAATCCTTATTTAGAGAACCTACTCTCGTTAGAACCTCATTCTAAGTACGTTCGAACGAGATCCAAATCTTGTTCGAACAAGACTGTAAAAATAATATTTTACAGTTTTAGAAAATGGTGTCACGATCAAGACCTTTGGATTAAGACACATGTCACACTACCACAACAACAGATCAAATAGTGGGTTGAGCATTGGGGAATTTTTAGAATTTAACCCTTAGGTTTTTTGGAGCATTCAAAGGGTGCTTGGGGACATTTCTTGCATTTTAAATAATAATCTCTCTCTCTCTAACTCTTAGAGCTTCTCCACCACCATCTACCACCCTAGCACCAACACTACTCCACCTAAACCACCATACTTTTAACCCATTTTCACACTATTTAAGCCTAGAAACCCCATTTTCACTACATGTTAGGCATGGTATCATTTTATAGAGATGTTAGGGATTTTTAGAGAATAAATGAAGAAAAATTAATGGAGTTTAAGGAGGTATTTTTTAGTGATTTTATGGAACATGCTTGTGGAGCTAGGCAACCTCCTTGAAGCCACCTTAGGAGGTGGGAGGTTTCCATCATCCCTCTTCTTCATCCATCCATGTTAGAGTCTTTTGATGTGGGAAAATATACTATATAAGTTTAAGAACTCTATTCGTAAGTATTAGGTCTGGTATGTAGAGTTTTAAGAGTAGAATGCATGTATGTTGTAAGAAGGTTAATTTATCATGATTAATGCAAAATGATTTTACAAATGGTTTCAAATTTTAAAAAAATGACACGTTTTCAAGAAGAGTTGGTATTTAAACATTTTATGAAATAAAATGTTTTGAAATGATATCTATCTTGATAAGTTATTTTATGTGTAAAGTTTTAGAGTCTTCTTATGGGATTTCTAGGAAGTTAGGCATCTATTCAAGTTTTGAAGAAAAAAATGTCCTTTTGTCTTCAAAAGCATATTTTTGCAAGTATTATGAAATTTCTTATGTTAATCATGTATTAAACTTATTTTTATAGACTTTTGAGCTAAAAATCGATCTTCCCTACATAGAAAATTATAGTATTTTGATGATGAGCATACAAACAAGTATAATAGAGGTTTTAGTAAATTTTAACATGAAGTGAAGAAAATAGAAATTTCAGCCCCTAAAGTGTGCTATTGAATATTAAAAATGCGATAAGTGTACGTTTTCAAAACAACATATGTTAATGAAGGAAAAATAGTGTTTTTCTTGTAAAGTAGTCTTCAAAATGCTGAATGATTTCTTTAATACGAAAACTAATGAAATAAAGAGATTTTCAACTCAGAAATGTGTTACTCCAAAGTTTTAAAGAACTGTTAATGAGTTAAAAACATTTAAGAAGTCAATATGTGTAACTTGAAAATACTTTTGGAAAAATAAGACTTGTGAAAAGGAAGGAAAATGCAAGTTTGGAAACAAACAGGTAAAATGGTAATTTTACGTAAAGTGGAATATTTTTATGAAATTAAATTGTTGAAAAAGGTTTTACAGAAAATGGTCCCAAATGGGAGTGATTTTTAGATGAAATCAACGAAAATGTTTGAAGGACATGTAATGGTGATTTTCAAAAGTATAACACAAATATGGGGTGTAGTGCCCGGAATTTTGGTTTCGACCGATAAAAGTGGAATAATGTGGACACGGTAAAGTGTTAAAACATATTGAAAAAGGACTTGGATGTGACCGACTTCTTAAGGAGGGCCCAAAGCCTTGGGGTGAAAGATGCAAAATCACTGGTCAAAGCATATGCTGGCGTCGTCGACGGTACAGAGCTCATTAAAGTATGCGGTATTGGTATATTATGAGCAAAAAGATAATGAGATAAAGTGAAACATGATAAAGAAATTGTTTGTGATACAAAATGAGAAAGTTAACCTTTATGGAATGAAATTGATAAATGTTCCGTTTTTGAAAAGGAAATTTGGATAAGAAATATGAAATTGACTAAGTCCAACTAAAGAGTGAGTTAATGATACAAGTGAATTGATTAATGGATAATCAAGCAATCTAAGATGGTTTTAACCCATAATTGACATAAGCATGTATTGTGAACGGTTTCAAAAAGGAAAACAAGTATTTTCTAACACCGAGTGTACCTGTGTTGAAAGGTAATTTTTAAGGAAAATATTAAAGTTGATTTAGTTTGAGTAAATGGGAAATTTAGGTAAATAAAGTGTTTTCCATAAACAAATGCTATTTTGTTTAACTATTTAGTCGGGTGCATTAAATTATGAAATCAATGTTAAGTCAAGTAAAAAGGGGGCAAAAATCAATCTTTTATAAAATTAATGTGATTTAATCGACTCAACTACCGTTTTGAAATAAATTGATTCATGCATTAGAATATGTACATGTATATACATATGATATTTGCGTGTGTATGTAGGTGGTACATTATAGAGTCTCTTTTTCTACTGCTCAATTCTATGTTGCATTATTGCATATCCCACCGGGAATTTAGCTCATTCCCTTTCCTTTGTTATGACATGTTGTAGGTAATTCCATATTTTGAGAGCGTTATAGAGGTAAGCATTCTTTTTATTTTACGGTAGTAGCTCTATTTACTTCTAATCCAGGGACGCTTCCTATGGGTCCCACACGTAGCTTGATCTATTTACTTGTTATTTAGGTTGTCTCATTTCACTTCACACCAAATGTCCGGGACGAATTGGGTTGACCCACGGGTAGCCCATAAATTCGACGTTACATGGAATTTTATGCAAGGAGATAGATTTTGGATGACGAGGTGTCCAAAAAGTTCATAAATGATTGGGTTGCTCTGGTTGAATCCCCGACGGGGCTAGATTTTAATGAAGTTGGTCGTTGATTAATATGAATTGGATTTCTTACCCTAATACCATAAAGTACATCTTTAAAACATGGTATCATTTGAAGGAGTGTTTCGTTCATGGTTGGAGGAATTTGATTAAACACTGTTGTAACAAAATAACTAATCGAAGCGAAGGTTCGCATCGGAAGTTGAAGAACCACCTGAATAACTCGCAACAAGTGTTTGAGTCAGTTTGGGATGGCATAAAAATCTCGTGAAATTACAAGTAACATATATTGAAAAATATTTTTAGACCTCATTGCATAAAATAGCACATGCTCAAAATACCCCCATCTTTGCTGAACTAATGGGGCGAGTGTCGCATTACATCATTGAATTAATATTAGAGGAAATAAATAAATGTGACATTATTGGCATTGATGTGAAGGATGTACTATTTATGGCCCACCATGCACCCACGAGTTGGTCATATATCTACGGAAGGTTCATTCTATACCTTGGGCAAATTGGATGGTCATTGGAATAAACTAACAACGATTACCAACGTTGGTATAATGCGAAAAGGTTGACTATGAACCAAGTATGATCTTGTGGCGTCTCAACTACCAACTTTACATTATTGGATGTCCCTACCTCGGATACTTTTGTGTGCGCACTTTCAGTTTTTGAGTCTCCCTCATCACTACTTGCCTCAGGGATATTTGTAGGTTGACCCCTTACTGCATTGTGCTAGCCATATGGATATTTGGAGTACCTGCCTCCTCTTGGACATTAAGGGGGTTGTGTTCTTGCACACTACTAGTCTCCAGTATGTTTTTCCCTTCTATTATAACGTTTAGTTATGCTCGACATTTCCTCTCGAAAGTAGTGACTGGAATCCTCTTTCTACTTGAATAACATAATTTAGGTTCCAATTTTCAACCTGAAATAATAGAAGGTTTAACCATTTGTCAAACTAAGATAAATTCAATGTATAATAACAATATATCTATATCGGGATACAATCATTGAAAAGGGAAGGTATATTCGGGATTCAGATAGCGAAGCCTGCATCCAACAATTGAGATTAGTATCCTAATTTAATTAATTGATTTATAATAAACATTTCATCTTATTTAGTATGTGATTTATAATGGACATTTCATCAATTAAGGATTGTAATAGAAATAACAAATGAGAAATATGAAATATATTTGATTAATCTATGAGTAAGTCATATCATTAAGATTGTTCAACCAGAGCCCGACGCCTACCTTAATCAAGCAGTATCATTATCCCTAATGAAACCCTTGAATATTTTTAAAATAAGGTATGACCCAAGATAAGGATCCCGAGTCATACATTTTATTGTCGGTATTGGGATCCCAAAGTTGCAAAACCTTTTTTTATAGTGTTGTATGGCATTTATTTACGTTTCTATAACACATTTGGGTGTTTTTTTTTAATGATTTACGACCATGCAAACACATTTATATAACACATATTTGTGTTTGTTTAATCACTCTTAGGTGCCAATTTAAAAAATTGTAACGGTTAAATAAAACCTAACAAACATGGCCTTGTTAGTAAGAATACTTTCGTCTGAGTGAGAGAAATGGGATCATATGATTTGAGGATGAAAAGGGAGATGCTTTCGGTTTGTTTGAGGGAGGTTTCTACTACTTGTTTGAATTTTGATAAAGAGAACGAAAGGGAAAGTGAAGTTAGAGATGGAGATAAATGAGGAAAATTGATAAAATTTGCACTTTAAATACGTAGGTTCCCTGTGGTGGTACAAGGTAGTAATAATAGGCGAAGTATGGTGTTAATAAGTTATTATGGAGTGGATTCTTAGGTGTTAATAGCAGCGCCCTTCTAAATTTTTGAGTTTATTTGGACTTCACTTGTTGTCATTACTAAAGGTTCCACTTCATGAGCAACAGTGTGGCCTCCACCTCCCTCATCACGTTAGCACTAAAATATGGGCACATTGTCGTGTTGATATGGTTAACATCTTGTGTCGATTTTAATGGAAGCATAATGAGACTGTTTTTCCTACGTTCCCTTCTATCAACAATTTCCCCATTGCCGGTGTTTGATAAGTAGCAACTTTCTCTTAGGACTTATCTAATGTTACTTTCCATTAAAGTAAATTTCTATTGTGGAAAGACTCGGAGCATAAAATCTTATTCAACAACAATTTCTATACAGTTGCAAATGTGATATGGATGTTGATTCATATCGACTCTTTCTATCATCATTTCTATATGTAGAAATGATGATGCGAGTTTGACAATGTGACATGAACACTTTGTTCAGTTTTAGCTAGCTGTTTTAAAATTCTACCCAACAACTTATCCTAAAAATAAGCCATATCATCAAGATAGAATATGACGATCGGAGAAGCAAAGGGGCGAGATGTTCCCATTATTTTCAAAAATCTTCCCGCTAGATAAATATTAGCTATTAACTGTTATATAGAAATAAGTTTAGAAAGAAATAGATTGGAGATGGCCTTATATTTTAGAACCGTCATCAGGGGGTCCTTGCAGTAAAAGCAAGAGATAAACCTTTATCGTAGGGAATAAGAGAGAAAGTGCTAAAACTTTTATACTTATTGTTTAGCTCATAATAAATATTATATTATCTTTTTTCATCACATTAAGTGATAACTATTTTGCTTCATATTGTGAAATTTGTGTTCCCTTCAAAGATACCAAGTATGATGTTAAAAAATAGAGGAAGAATTCTAAAATAAAATGTCAAAAAAGTGATGTGACATGATATAGGCACAATGATCATGTGACTTAGGAATGAGGTATGGGTATGCACAACATGTTGGCATGATGAGAAATATGTCTTGGACAAGTTGTATGGATATGCCATAGGGATGAAACTTTTCATTTGTATAAGTACAATGAAATTAAAATTATTATCTTTCCATTAGTATGAGCATTTACTAGTGTGTGTGTGTGTACACACACACACACAAGCCAAATCTTAAGATAGATAAATTTGACAATGTACAATCCAAAATCCTTTTTATATGTGAAATCAATATGCACGCTTGACTTCATGATCAAAACTATTGTTTTGATATAACCATGAGAGAGAGAGAGAGTTGCCATGGATATTGGGCTTTATTAATTTAGAGTTTCTTAAAAATTGATGGTACATAAATAAGAAAAGGGAATTTTAGTTAATAAAGGAAAAATAAAAATTCAGATTGCGTGTATTCGAATACAAGAGGGAGCGAGAATATCAAAATTAAAATTAGTATCGTACTAAAGGTAATATTTTCCTTTTAAATCCTTATGGCCACAATTAAGACAACCTAGGTTTATATGACAAAATATTATACAAATTAGATTACACCAAGATCTATGTTCAATACTAGGTGATTAATCTAAAAATAGAATAAGCACACCATTCATACAAACCTAAATCGCACGAGGAAAAAACCAACTATTGAAAACAAAATCAAGTCAAAATGAATGAAAAATTAACTATGGTAGAGTTTTACAAATAAAAACTAATAACTTACAAGCATATAGCGCGCTAATTAACTATCACCCTTTTGCGCCATATATTCCATAAAAGGCCCCAACAATTGATAAACGATAGACAACTGCAATTGACTTTTTGCCTCGATCAATGTTTTTAAATCTGTGGCATGAAATAAAAAAAATCATTTTTAAAGTTGAAAATAAACTTTGTTGCGAAGCCACCAAATTATTTGGTACCACTTTCTAGGATCTGAGTGTTTGTAAAGGTTTTAAAAGTATTGAAAAATACAATGGATTGCTCAAATCTCACAATGAATTTTTGAAATATTCACACAAGTTTCTCAGAAACAAAACTATAAATACATTTGGTCAAGGATAAAGTTAGAAGTGTTTCAAGCTTCAATAGGAATTAATTTGAAAACAAACATCTTAAAAATACTCAAAGAGATAAGTGAAAAAGAAAACTATGATTTTATTCTCCAGAATATTTATACTCAAAAACGTCTTTTATTTAAAATTTCTCTTGATCAAATGTCTTTTTCACTCTAAGAAAGTTTTTCAATATTTTTTATCTTTATATTTTTTTTGGTGAAATGTATAAGTTCAATTTGCACCAAAGCGAATGAAAAAAGCCTAAAAAGAATCAGAAACCTGACACATAAATAAACCCGTAGGCAATGTTCAACAGCTAATACAAAAACTAATCTAAAAATACGGCTCAAAACGTCTAGCCCCAACAAACTCAATGTTTAACCATTTTAATATTTAAGTTTATATTACTACCATTTTAATGATATGTGTCTTGCGTTATAATTGTTGAAAATTGAATAATATTTACTTATTAAATTTTAAATTCAAAACTTTGCAAAAAAAAACTTTTATATATATAGTTGTCATGCATCTCTTATCTTATAGTTGAAAAATAATATTAATTAAATAATAAAATTTGGAAAATACTTAATTTTTTGATTGAAAAATAAACGCAATCACGTAACCACTAAATCGCATATAAAGGAAATGAAGGCGTAATGTGTTTTCATTAATGACAAGTGGAAGTCGAAGGAAGACTAAATGTCTACCGACAATAGTGTGATTAACGATCATCAGCACAATTTGCTTCTTGGGAAAGTGAAAATTGTCAAATTGGAATTTATGCCATAATATAATTATTTAATGACTTTTGTTAATTTTATAATCTAATTATGTTAAACTATAGTACTTAATATGTTTTATTAGTTTTCAACTTGCACGATACCTTGTTTATATTTTTTAGAAATAATTAATGTTTAGTTCCTATGAGTTAAGTACATTTTACACTTAGGGATCGTTTGTTTTTACCTCTTAAGTCTGAATCTGAACCATTCAGACTTAAGAGGTATCAAAAAGTGTTTATTTTTTTAAATGATTAAGAGGTTAACGGTCATATTTGCCTCTTAATGATTAAGAGGTAGAGTTAGGTCTGAAGTCTGAATCTGAAGTCTGAATCAGTCTAAATACATTCATTCAGAAGTATATTCAGACGTAAAAACAAACACATTTTTCAGATTCAGATTTCAGACTTCAGATTCAGTCTTAAGATTTCAGATTCAGACTTCAGATTCTGATAAAAAAACAAACGCAACCTTAGTCTTACTTATTTATGTTTAAAAAAAAATATTTTTCTATATTTTTGATAAATTTTTCTTACAATTTAAAATAAGAGAATAAAGACTGTTTGTAAGCATTTTATATAGTGATAAGACTTTAACTAAACGTTAATTGAAAAAAATGTTAAGTGATATTTCATCAAATTACCATTTTTTTTAATTACAATAAAGGTTCGTTTAGTCCATTATTGCTAATACTTGGTCAATTAGCACGACATATAAAACGAAACTCTTGATTTCGATCCCTGTTGGTATTTGCTATTGTTATTTTACAAGTTTCAATGTTACTTAAACACCGTTATTTTATATTTGCACTGATATTTTATAATATGCAGTATTATTTTGGTGTTTGCAGTGTTATTAAAAGCTCTTAAAAATTATTGAATAAAGCATTAAATATTTCACACTAATAACCTAATAAGAGATAGGTGGTAAAACGTAAGAAGAAAAATAAAAAACAATCTCTCCCATTATTTCCATAGTTACAATAGTAGAGTAAATACAATATATAAGGCTATTGCTAAGAAAATCATCTGAGTTAGTGGGTATATCACGTTTACATATATCAGCACATTTGATAGTTGGAGACATCGGTATAACTGCTAGAGACATGGGTATAACTGCTGGAGAAATGGGTATAGCAGTTACAACTGCTGTAGTAGTGTCTGTTCATGTGGGAGAAGTGGGAGAGTGTGTGTGGTTGGTTAATACTCCCCTGCAAGATGATGGTGGACGAGCAACCATTAGCTTGTCTCGAAGAAAAGTAAGCTTGCTAGAAGATAAACCCTTTGTGAGGATAGGAAATTGGATTGACGGTATGTAACATGGACCGGGTACTGTTGCCCATACCCAACTAAGTAGCTAATGGACTTAGGATTCTTTCCCAGAATGTAATCACCCTGTGATTTAGCGAAAATCAGTAGTTCCTGAGGTTGAATTTGGGCATCTGGACACTTGAGCACTACATTTGGTGCAGAGAGATAATCCGAGTAGGCAGCTAGAAGAAAAGCAGCAGAGGCAGCATATTGTATGTTGTTCCATTCATGCAAGTAAATCAAACCCCCAGGAGTCATAGGGACAATGTATCCATCATTCTTTTGATGATATGCACATGCAAAGGGAAAAAATGCTTTATCTTGATATTGCTTCAGAGTAGAATTGAGTTGAGGTTGGGAGATTGATACATGGTGGGGGAGAAGAAAATTCAGTGGTGCAATTTAGAGAGAGTTGCCGATATTGTTTATATAGAGTTATCGCTATTGAATCGGAGGGACATGGATAAGTTCCATCAACAAACCTAATAAGGTTTTGTCCACTAAGAAAAAGGTTGCAACTATGGTATCCAGTAGAGATAATTTTTGCTGTCAAGTTTAATAGTAATATGGTGCTGGGAATGACTTAGGGTGATAGCTGGGGAGGGAGAGGAGATGTCACTGTGTCAAGAGGAAGTCATGTGTTTTTTTTCATGAGAAAAGAGGACGGAAAGTAGAGAAGAAGAGAAAAAAAATTACAGCATATTTCTTTTCCACAACATCTTTGGTTTCAATATATTTCTGGTGTTTCCACAGCGTCTTGGGTTTCAATAAACCCGAGAGAGAGAGATAGAGAGAAAGGAAAAAAATATAGGAGCGAGAGAAGAGAACGAAAAGAAAGAGAATCGGGTTATGAAAAATTAGAGAGAGAAACAAGAATGAGAGAGAGAGTTTGAGAGACATGTGATCACTCGGTATTTGAGATCAGATTTTGGCTGGCATTTGGGGAGAGACATCTTTTTTGTGGATCGAGTTTTGGAAACAAGGAGCAGGTGGTTTTGGAACCGGCATTGCCGTGTATGGCTCTGAATAAAGGCCAGTTTTGAAGATAACAAAAGTGATGAAGTTGAGAACTGCAAATAAGAATTTCCCCATGAACATAAATGATTGTTGAGGCCTAACAAAAAACCAACAATAACCGATAATGAGAAGAGCTCTGGAGTGAAACTAGAAAAGGGACTTTTGGTTGTGCATTTGAAGATATAAAAAAAAGGTCGGTAGATTGGGAAAAGGAGAAGAGGAAATCCAGTAGAATGTACCCAGGTGGAGACCCATCTACTAGAGCCTTTGTGGTTAAAATTTGTGTTTTCCAGAAAAGGTAATTACTAAGTGAGAGTTTCAGAGTTATTTTGTAATGATGAGCATGGTTTAGGTTTGTTTAGATGAGAGTGAGTGGTGAGACTAGCTAAGGGTGAGGGTGGGAGGGATAGAGGAAATTGCAGTAGTTGAATTTGGAGTAGCGAGCATGCCTTACTGGACATGAAAAACCATCTGATAACATGAGACGGTATATCTATATGGTGTTGTTCTGGTTCTGAGTGTTGACGGCGCTATGGAGTAAGGGTTTCAAATCTGTTCCCTCGGATTCTCTAGTGAAAATCATCGCCATTGAACCTTCTGACAAAATGGGCGCCCTTTTTTTTTGGGAACAGAGAAAAAGTGGGTTGAGTTGAAAAAAAAATATAGGATCGAGAAAAGAGAGCGAAAAAAAAACAAAGAGAACCGAGGGGTGAGAAAAACCTAGAGAGAGAAAGAAGAATAAGAGAGATATTATCATGCTCATAAGGAGCTTGTCCCGCTGATGCCATATTTCAGCAAAGGTAGCATCGGATGGACAATGATGAAAACCATCCACAAATTTCATGAGCATTTGGCCAATGAGAAAGGGCTCCATTTGGGTCTTTCAGTAGAGATAGTTTTATGGTGACATTATAAGAAGAGAGACATAGATTGTTGATGGGAGAGAGAGAGGAGAGTGAGATACTACACATGTCGTTTGGGACTGGCTATGGACGCAATGAGGAGTTTAAAGGTGAAGAGATTTGGAGATTGGAGGGGATGAAGAAATGTTGTGGAGAGAGAGAGAGAGAGAGAGAGAGAGAGAGAGAGAGAGAGAGAGTCAGATGAGGCATTTGTCATACTAGGCTCTGATACCATAATAACCTAATAAGAGATAGGTGGTAAAGTGTAAGAAGAAAAATAAAAAACATTCTCTCCCATTATTTCCACAGTTACAATAGTAGAGTAAATACAATATATAAGGCTATTGCTAAGAAAATCATCTGAGTTAGTGGGTATATCACGTTTACATATATCAGCACATTTGATAGTTGGAGACATGGGTATAACTGCTAAAGACATGGGTATAACTACTGGAGAAATGGGTATAGCAGTTACAACTGCTGTAGTAGTGTCCGTTCATGTGGGAGAAGTGGGAGAGGGTGTGTGGTTGGTTAATACACACTTGTTTTTTATGAGACAAAAATTCCTTTCATATTTTTTTATAGGAAATTTTTTGGGTTCTTAAAATTATAAAATGATGACTTTAATATATTGACACTTGTCAAGCTTTCCTTATAAGAGATCATTTAAGGACTCTTAAAATTTATTAAATGATGCTATTAATATATTAACACTTGTCAAGCTCGCCTTAAAAATTTTAATTTATGAATAGGTGTCATTTTTATAATTTTTTTACTCATTTATTTTTTAAGTCATATGTTATTTTTTGATTGGTTTGCTTGATAAATTAAAGTCCAATTTGTGAGCCTATTTAGCACATCCCTTAACTTTTTTAACAGCAGTGTAACAGTTGGTTTAATTGAAGTAGTTTCAAAAGTTAAGGGTTAACACTACAACTTTTAAAACATGAGGTTCAAAAGTGAAAATGACTCCAAACTTCAGGATTAATTTTGCATTTTCCCTATTATATATGATATGATATGTTATTTACTCTCTTCGAGAATATCAATGTATTTAACGCGATTCATAAAATTTTTAGGCTACTCCGAATAATTTAATATTGAAATCTTTAAAATATTTTGCGACTAAATTGTAACATTTAGAAGGCATAAAATACAACAAAGACACAAGGATGGATAATGAATAACAAACTTGGTTTAATTACATAATTTACTTTTAAAAACATACCAAGTATGGTTTTTTTTTTTTCACTTTGTGTTTATACTCAGTAACTTCTTAAATCATGATAAATGGTGTTTACCCAATGGCTTTGGCCCAAATATATGGAGATTATATTTTGTATTCCTGATATTTTGGGGTCTCAACATATTTTCAAACTTTTAATTCAGAGCATTGTATTTTTTAAAAACAATTTCTTACATTTAAAAAGACAGTTTTGTTTATCTCAATTCCAATTAATTTTTATGGATAAACTAGATAGATTCATTCAAAGTTATTATGAGTAAACCAATCTCTCACTAATTGTGTGTAGGTGGTTCATGCAGGGGGTGATAATTTGTATTTGTTAATCTGATTTTGAAACTACTGGACACGATTTCATGTTTTTTGTATCTGAAACGAACACGATAATAGGATTAACATGATTTTTTCAAATTTTACGTTCAATTAAATAGAAGTAGTCACGATAATCCGAATAAAAATATGATTGACATGACAAGATACGATAACACGATTAACGCGACTCGTAAATTTAACACAAACATGACGCGACTTCGTATCACTAAGACTTGACATGTGGCAATTCGTGTTTCCACGTCAGGTTTTAGGCCGACACGATACCACACGAAAAGAGCTTTTTGGACACAAATACGACACGATTACGTGTTTTTTTTACCCTGCATGAGCACAATCCGTATAGAAATAAGCACGATATTTCGATTACATAAAAATAAGCACGATAATCCGAATAATAACACGATTGACACAAAAAAAACATGACAACACGACTTATATTTTTTGACATGATACGATACGATTCGACTTCGTGTCAAAAAGAGCCGACAAGAATACGACACGATCACGATGTATCGTGTTAATTTCATGTCAATTTCATGTTATATCATGTCGTATTTTCGGATTATTTCTAAAATTATTACTCCTACATGAATACGACACAAACATAATATATCATGTCAATTTCGAATCATGAAATGCAAAAGGCATTTTTTTTGGGAAATGAAATGATTATTGATATTGAAGAAGAAAAGCCCTTCTTCCGAGGCTTACAAAATTAGGAACAAACAATGGAAAAATCATCAATGAAAGAATTTAGAAATCTAGAGAAAGAACCCTTATAAGGTTTTGCTTTAAAAATGATTCTAATATCATCATAAACCTCCCTAATTATAGAGCTAAAGACCATCTTTATTCTTTCAAAAACATAATTATTCCTAGCATACCATAATTTCCAACAGATTAAGCTAGGAATAATTTTACAAAGAATAGACTTTATAAATCTTCCGCGTGTTGAGAGCCACCAGGAAACAACATGAGAAAATGATTAGAAACAAATTTTCCTCTTTACAAATGTAATAGCTTTTGACATCAAATAAAAACATATCATGTTTATATCTATGCAATTACTCATAAATGTCCAAAAAAATTACTCACTGATTTGTGTATGTCAAGTTTAAATTACGATCTCACCCTCATTATTCAAAATTTAAAAATTTTTGATTCCATGTGAATTTAATCAGTTCATACACGTTAGTTTATGTGTTATTTGGAACCCCGCAGCCATAGCTCAAATATTTTGGTCTATATTTTTAAAACAATAAATTCTTTTATCAATTTTCACTAAAATTGCTATTACACTTGTCTTATCTTATTGAGTAAGTGGTTGAATTTAAAATCTTGATTGATCTCGAGGTTGGTATTAGGTTTTTATTTTTAGTATGTGATTTTGAGTCCTATGACAAGTTTTGAATTATTATTACTTTGCATTTGTGTTAGTAAGCATTAGTTGTCTTAATACAAATAACTAGTTTCAACTTTTTCTTTACTAATTTAAGAGTTAATTACACTTTGTCTCCTTCAACATTACACGTATTTTCATTTCATCAATTATACTTTCATTTTCTAAACATAACCCCTTAATTTTTAAAAACGCATCATTTTATCCTCTAACCATAACGGTATTAAGTTTCTTGCAAACAATTTGTCATTTATAGAAGTGGTTAGACAAAAATACTCTCATACACACATGATCAATTTTCTGTCCAAAATTTTAACACGATTAGTGTTTGGTAGTAAAGTGACGCGTTCTTATAAATTGAGGAGGTTAAATTTAAAAAATGAAAATAATAATACTAAAGTGAAAATGGAAGCATAATTAAAGTAATAAAAATGTAATTAATCCTCAATTTAAATAATCAATTATTGTATATTGCAGTTATAATTATTCCGGATGTGAGAGATCCTCCACTTGGAGTTTCTTTTAGGAGGTTTTGGGAGAAAGTTCTCATAATTTTCAAAGTATATAAAAATAGGACACTCCAAATAATTTTATAAATTTAGTCCCTGTACTAAAAACACCATGAAAAATGGTACCGTTAGCGCGAACCAAAAAAATGAACTCCTAACTGTAAAGAGATCGCACAAATAAATGCTATTGTACCACAAAAATTAAATTTATAAATTTGAAAAATATTATCCTAAAAATTTAAATATAAAAAGAAACATGACATTTACCTTAATTCTCTATTTCTTTTAACCTTGTACATGTAGCTCGTAAAATTCATGAAATTCCAATACTAATTTGCATATTACAAAACTAACATTGAACATGTAGCTCATAAATATCATGAAATTCTCAAGTCTTCATATTTGCTTAATATTTTAGAAAAATGGTTGCATGTGACATGTTGTCACCATTATTGGAATGTTCCCAGGACCCTAATAAATGCCAAAACCAATAATTTGTCCATGTGACCATCTTCATAAAGTAACTTTTTTTATCACCTTTACTTTGTACTTCATATCATATTCATGATATTATTTGAAAATTGAAACATCTATTAAAATGTAAAGCGACTTGTAAGTTGTAACATATTTTTCTTGAGTAATAGTAGGACTGGGTGCACCTAAATCGAAATCGAAATCGAAATGCGCGGTTCATAGATAATATCGACTTTTTTCAGTAAATTTCAAAATCTTTGATATAACAAAAATAGCATAATTTTTTGATGGAAAATAAACCAAAAAAAAGTGACTAGACTTAACATTATTTTATATTTAATCTGAGTTCATTTAACCAAAATAACAATATATACTACATCTTTAAAGTCAGAGGAGGCCCATTTTTTACGGCTAGACCAACTTAATTATAAGATGTGGGACTTTTAAGTAACTGCTAGAAAAACAATTTTTTGATCTTTTTTTTCATTCATGGTCATTGGGTAGGATTTTGCTACAGCCTAAATGTATTAATTGGCTCCTTCATTCATCAAATTTATTATTTGCATAATTATTAACGCCCCCCCCCCCCCCCTAAACACACACACACAGTGAAGTGGTACCTTTTTGTTTGATTAATTTTCTTTTTTTAATTTAATTTAATTTTATATTTGTGTGCTTTTGATCAAGATAGACACATAGAAAAATTACATAATAACACATGACTATTAAGTTAGGGATATTACATCACAATATATTTGATATAGTTAGTTTATAATTTAGGTATATTATTACGGTATTTTAAAAGCAGTAATTTCTGTAAATTGATTTTAAAAATGTCTAAACCAAAATAAACGACAAAATTTTTGGTAAATTCGGTTTCGATACTTTCGGTTTAGGGTAATTAAAAAAAATAAACCACTATTATTTTTTCGATCCAACATGGTACGATGTGGTAAAACACTATACCGTAACCAACCTCAAGTAATACTAAACATTCGAAAATTTGTAAAAACTTTTCATAAGTTAAGGAGCAAAGAGGAAAGTGAAATATTTAAATTCAACTATATTTGTCACCACCATGAGTTTTTTTGGGTTTACGGTGTTATAGATGATTATCTTATTAGAAAATTGGTGCGCTTCGAAATCACTTTCTTTTTGGTGATTATATATACGGGGCGGATGCACAATAGGACAAACTGGGGCGACCGCCCCAGTTCAGATTTGAAAAAAATAGATTTGTTTAATGGTTAGTCTAGTCAATCATCTCCAAAGTTCAGGGTAAGTTTTGGAGATGGGTATAGTCCAATTGATCAAATCGAAAAGTTAAAGGTGTTGTTTAAGACAGGTCTTCTCTCAAATCGTTGGAGTTGTTGGTTGATAAGTGATTTGAGATTGAGTTTTTTGGCAGAGTTCTGCTTTTGTTTAGCTTTGGATGTTTTTTTCACTAGATTTCCATGGATATTCTCTCTCACCTCTTCCTTTTGCTCTTTAACATAGTGAGATTGAGGGGGTGTATTTTATTTGAGTGTCAGTTTGGTTTTGTAGATATTGAATGGGGTCTTCATCAAGCTGGCTTTCGTTCCATCAGGTGTGCTCGGGTTTCGCTTTAATGGTGCCAAGTGAGTTAAGTCATTTTTTAATATAATTATCTATGTTCATAAAAATGAGTTAAGTCATTTTTTAATATAATTATCCGTGTTCATAAAAATGGTTTCATATATTAAATCATAACAATAGGACTTAATCTATAAAATTAAATATTTTGACACTTAGCTTAATTATTTATTAGATGATTAATAAATAGAAATTATTTTCGACAGTGATGTTAAGAATTAACCAATCGAACACTTTGATTTAATTTAATAAAGGACTGATGACCTGGTATTTAATTAGGTGGGGTGTCACAGGTTGTATCCGAGCATCAGGTTCTAGTGTCCTTAGGATCTGTATGGCTTTCAACGTTTTAGCGTAGCGTTCTATGATGTAAAACCCTATTATTAAGATGTTGTATTCCTTTGCGTATTACGACTTACGTACCCATATGAGGAAATATAAGTGATATGATTCTTATTCGATCTCGGGCGAGCATTGATGGCTAGCGAGGGTCGTTAGAAGAACAACAGGAGGCGGACTCAGCCAAAGATATAGAGCGATTAAGGGAAATGGTGATTGAGATAGAACTCACGAAAATTATTATTCAGGCTGAGGAAAATAAAGGCGTCTCTCAGGAGTTATAGTTTACCAAACACCACCGTTGACGACGTTTGTGCCATTACAAACTCATCCGACGCTGTTATTTAAGGGAGAGGGAGTCGACAGGATTTTTGTGAAGAAAAAATCCAGGGCCCTTATGTAGGGTGAAGTGTCGTAACACCTAGGACTTGAAAATTTTGGATGAAATTTTGTTAATAGGGACATTCTAAAATGATGAGAGTAAGACCTTATATGAAGAAGTATGTTTGAAGCTAAATGATAAATTTTGGTATGGTTCGATCGTGAAATCGTCCATTTGGTCGGGTTATGAATGGAATTTCAAAACATATTTCTTATAGGCAAGAAAGAAAGCCAAACACGAGAGAGGAGCAGTCAACTTGCCTAACGAACTCCTTACCCAGCGATTAAGGGGTATATAGAAAATAAGAGGAGTTCCTTGTTGCGAAAGGACTCATAAGTTTAATACTCAAATGCGGGTGAGATATATGACAAAGACGACTTGGGTTAATGTCATCAAGGAATTTGTAACCTCTTTCAAAATAAAGGAAGCCCGGAGGGTTGGAAAACCTAGCTGAAGGAAAAGATTGAATTCATTGGTGATAGTGAAACATTACAAGAAGGTATAACTAGTAGGGGAACCTATTTAAGTTCTTACTAAGCGGCGATGAATTCAGACAACACCAGTGGGCTCGACAACGTGCTCCATGGGACCAGTGGAACCAATGGAACGATAGAAATAACAATTGGGAGATAAGACTACCAAGTTAGAGGGAAGGGAATTCCAAAATGATTAGTGGGACCAGTAATGGGAAATGGCTCGGAAAGTATTCCCACGTGTAGAGAGCGGAACTACCAGTGTTGCATGAGTCCACATTAATAAGTGGATTTGATAAGATTGAGAATGGTAAATCTTGGCAATAGGCATATTAACAGGAGGAGTGAGATATACAGCGGAGGAAGTGGGTTCAGAGAGTTGGTCCCAGGAATTTACAACCCGAGAGTGATGAATTTAGGCAGGACCAGTGAAGTCCTCTATAATAATAGTTGTTAACGCAAAAATTCTCCATCTACGAGGACCAATCAGAAAAGGACACATGTCATTCTACGTGGCAATATTCGACACCCGAGGAGAGTTGATCGGCATCCGATGAGAGTTGGTCTGTTCCCGAGGAGTGTTAGTCGGCACCCGAGGAGAGTTGGTCAGTACCCGAGGAGAATTAGTCGGCACCCGAGGAGAGTTGGTCGACACCCGAGGAGTGTTAGTTGGCACCCGAGGAGAGTTGGTCGGCATATCAACTAGGAAGATCAAAGGATAACTATGCATTTAATGAGCATTAATGTACATTTATACTGTAGATGACAATACATAGCATACCAAGCAATTCAACAATTAGATTCGTTGAATGTAGACATAATGTATAAATGTCTACATACAATGAATCTCTTTATCTCCCATCACTATAAATACATGTATACCCTTAGCCAAAAATGGGGAAGAGGGACGAGATCCGACAAGGATGAGAGACACCATACACAAGATCCACACCTTTTTCTCTCTACACCACATTGTGCTATTGTAAACCCCTGGGAATAAAATAACAGTGGACGTAAGCTTTTCCTTATGGCCGAACCACTTTAAAAATATTTGTCTCTCATGTTCTTGATTGGATTGCTTTTATCTATTTATCTGTGATCATAAAAATGGGATTCGGTCCAGTTTTTTGCATCAACAGATTGGCGCCGTCTGTGAGAACGTGTTACAAGCATTGTTCTCCATCAAAAGCTAATGTTTTATTTTCTCTACGTATCATCAATTATACATACATCTTTTGATTCAATCATGATTTTTATGTTTATATACATAAATTAATTGTCCAATTATTATCTGCAAAATATTGCATATCATGATTTTAAAATCCTAACTGTTAGATTAATTCTTATTTAGAAATCTGAAAAATAATGGATTTCATAAATCATAACTTTTTGCTTGATTCTCAAGTTTCAATTTTATATCATGGAATAAATATTTTAAATGATTAAATATACCAATATATACGATGATGATAAGATTTGATAGTTTTCTTTGTTGATTTTGAAATAATTTGTGAAAGATCTTTGATGACTATTCAAATTCCCATTATATTTTTGTTCAAATCATGATTCTCATATGTTTATATCCAAAAAATTAGAGATCAAATCAATTATATATTGTGCATACATCTTTTAATTCAATCATGATTTTATATTCACAAATTGTTGAATCTAATTTTACAAATCTGCATAAATGTACATTTCATAATCACAAAGTTTGAGAAATTTGTGTACATATTATATTATTTCTTCTTTAAGGAGATAAAATAATTTCTATATATTCATAAATCTCTTTTATATGAGTATATACAAATTTGATTCATTTGGAAATCTTTTAATATAGTCATAAATTTTATATGCACTAACTGTGTGATCGATTTCAATTTGGGGATTTGGTGAATTTTAGACTCATAAATATTATACAAATCCTTGCATCTATGGATCCACTTGAAGATTTTCTGAACAAATATGTTAGGATAGGGATAAGCATTAAGAACGATTATGTATTTTCCATTCCGATATTAACATGAATTGAATCAAACCCATTTTCTCTCTCTTCAAGAAAACAATGTTCTCTGCACAAATAATCATATTATGTAATTGTGTAGATACGATCAATTTTATCTATATATGAATAATCAATTATATGTTGTACATACATACATACATCTTTTGATTCAGTCATGCTTTTTATGATTATAAACATAAATTAGTTGTCCAATTTTTCATTTATCAAATCTGCAAAATATTGCAAATCACGATTTTATTAAATTAGTGGATCGGTTTTTATTTCAAATATGAATAAAATGAAAATATTCTGCAAGTCTCTCTGTTTATTAAAAAAATTTCGGCAAAACTCGGTAAAGCTCAGACTACTCAGCAAAAATATTCCTAAAAATGCCAACCTGTTTGGCTAGGAAACGAAATATTCCTAAAAATGCCAACATGTTTGGCTAGGAAACGAAATATTCCAAACTGTATCAAGTGTAGTTGGTCGGGGATAAAAACCCAATAACTGTAGTTGGTCGACGAGGAGAAATATTCCAAACTGTATCAAGTGTAGTTGGTCGGGGATGAAAACCCACTAACTGTAGTTGGTCGACGAGGAGAAATATTCCAAACTGTACCAAGTATGGTTGGTTGGGGATAAAAACCCACTAACTATAGTTGGTCGACGAGGAGAAATATTCCTAACTGTACCAAGTATGGTTGGTCGGGGATAAAAACCCACTAACTGTAGTTGGTCGACGAGGAGAAATATTCCAAACTGTACCAAGTATGGTTGGTCGGGGATAAAAACCCACTAACTGTAGTTGGTCGACAAAGAGAATTTATCGACCTTGGTTGGTCGGACACATTTTATGAAAAAGACAAAAATTTACCAAGTATGGTTAGTCGGGGATAAAAACCCACTAACTGTAGTTGGTCGACGAGGAGAAATATTCCAAACTGTACCAAGTATGGTTGGTCAGGGATAAAAACCCACTAACTGTAGTTGGTCGACAAGGAGAATTTATCGACCTTGGTTGGTCGGACACATTTTATGAAAAAGACAAAAATTTACCAAGTATGGTTAGTCGGGGATAAAAATCCACTAACTGTAGTTGGTCGATAAGGAGAATTTATCGACCTTGGTTGGTCGGACACATTTTACGAAAAAGACAAAAATTTACCAAGTATGGTTAGTCGGGAATAAAAACCCACTAACTGTAGTTGGTCGACAAGGAGAATTTATCGACCTTGGTTGGTCGGACACATTTTATGAAAAAGACAAAAACTTACCAAGTATGGTTAGTCGGGGATAAACTCTCACTAACTATAATTGGTTGACGAGCACAATTTAACAATCTTGGTTGGTTGGAAAAATTTTAAACATTTTTATACTCATTACTTTATTATTAAGTGATCGAGCAACATTACTGAGACTTGTAACTTTTTTACTAAGTTGGTCGACAAACAAAACATCATTTTTTATCAAATGGTTACCACAAATTCAAACTAGTCGACAATAAGTTGATCAACAAACAACATAATATTTTTATCTTTCTAACAGATACATATGCACAGATGTAAAGTATTTTACAAGACAATAGCAATTAAGATTGCGAACAAAAATGAAAGTCTTTCATTAAAATCAAAAACAAAATACATCAGGAATGAAATACAAATTTATTACATCAAGATTCCCATTCTATTGGTTTCTTCCCCTCTGCTTTTGAAACAGGCTCCTCGGTAGTAGGTGGATCATTTAAAGCAAGAGGAGAATTTATGAAGTTAAGATCTTTGAGCATCCTGATATTCATCACGGATGGTCGATCTAGGAGGTGCTCGATAAAGTATTTGTTCATTTGGGGGATTCTATTACAGATATATTTGTTCATTTGGTGGAACATTCTTATAACATCAAGCAGTCGAGCACCAAATTCAACTTCACAAACTCACACGGAGGCGCATTCAGAAGTTTAGGAGGCATATTCAGGAGTTATTATGCACATACTATTGAAGTTCAGAAGTCAAATTTAGCATCTACAGCACTGAGATCTTTACTACTACTGTCCCGGCTAACATTGAAGAAAAAGTTGTATGAAAATGTTTCGAAGTCCACCACTAGCTTGGTACTAATCAGATTGAAGAGTTGGGTTCAAAAGCTAGTATGTTACTCAACAAAGTATTCAGAGGATCATAAATTAGAAGAATCAAGTACGTGAAGTTAGCACTCAGTTGCTCGGCACAGGAGGCAGTTGGTCGGCTAGCAAACCAATCAACATACTTGAATATTATGATAAGCTACAAGCTGCATACTATGGCATGGCTGCATCCAAATTCCCAGGGGTGATACATAGCACACGGAGTTCCTTAAAAGAAAGATTAGCAACCATCGATTACCCTGCATCATATGTCGTCCAGGAGATAATGCACTTTATGTTGAACAAATCAAGAAGGTAGATCAAGAATTTCACGAGCACCGAGCAACACTGCAAAATAAATACTCCATCCTTTCAAGTAAACCATCAAGCATGGAGCATTGGGGGCTTCTGTTAACGCAAAAATTCTCCATCTACGAGGACCAATCAAAAAAGGACACATGCCATTCTACGTGGCAATATTCGACACCCGAGGAGAGTTGATCGGCATCCGAGGAGAGTTTGTCTCTACCCGAGGAGTGTTAGTCGGCACTCGAGGAGAGTTGGTCAGTACCCGAGGAGAATTAGTCGGCACCCGAGGAGAGTTGGTCGGCACCCGAGGAGTGTTAGTTGGCACCCGAGGAGATTTGGTCGGCGTATCAACTAGGAAGATCAAAGGATAACTATGCATTTAATGAGCATTAATGTACATTTATACTGTAGATGACAATACATAGCATACTAAGCAGTTCAACAATTAGATTCATTGAATGTGGACATAATGTATAAATGTCTACATACAATGAATCTCTTTATCTCCCATCACTATAAATACATGTATTCCCTTAGCCAAAAATGGGGAAGTGGGAGGAGATCCGACAAGGATGAGAGACACCATACCCAAGATCCACACCTTTTTCTCTCTACACCATATTTTGCTACTGTAAACCCCTGGGAATAAAATAACAGTGGACGTAGGCTTTTCCTTATAGCCGAACCACTTTAAAAATCTTTGTCTCTCATGTACTTGATTGGATTGCTTTTATCTATTTATCTGTGATCATAAAAATGGGATTCGGTCCAGTTTTTTACATCAACAATAGCATATCGTATTTCAGGCTCGAAGGGGCCCAAGAAGTAAAAGGGAGGTTAGTAAGGCCATAATTGAGGCCTAGAGATTTTGAGCCAACATTTAATGAATGGGCGTGTAAGTGGCAGAGCATAATATATTGCCCACTACGAGGAGGGGATAACTATTGGATGAAATCCTATATGCATAACGATTGTAGATGCTCATGGGTCGGGTTGACATCTACGTGCTGGGACCCTACCATTGGGTGAATACTGATGAAGTTTTGTTTCATACTCGCGAGAAAATGATTAGGCTAAATGAAATGGGTGTGTCCTAATACATATATATTAATTGTTAACACTGAAAGTCGCGTGCAAATCTAATTTAATGGGTATGTTGGTTTTAACAGTCTGGTTATAAATGTATATATATTAGGTAACAGGGCTTTTAGATGTCACCCGTGAGTGAGCCGGGTGGGCACTAAAGGCATATTTTATCGTTAAAATCATTATTGCATTGAGTTAGCAAAGTCGAGCTTATTATGGAAATGTGTAGTGATTAATTACCGAATGTTTGAACGATAGAGGATTGAGTGATAAGACTATCGTGATGGATACTCCATGTGAGTAATATTACTTTGGTGAGGTGCCACCTGAAATAGGGTTGGGACCTATATATATATGAAAATTTCATGACATTGTAGACTTCAAGGAGTAAGTTGCCTAGTTATACGCAATCCCAGTGCGTAGGGATTTATTTAGACATTACTCATGATATATCGTGTTCTGTGTCGAACAAGTGATAAAACTTGTTATATATAGTGCCGAGAATTTGGGATAGTGAGAGCTCCATGTTTCATGTCATTTTTAGGGACATTAAAGGGGACGCATAGACTTTTATGTCAACATACGGAGATTGTGGGAAGGTACATCTTATGGACTGAGGACCTTATGGATCTCGACGACCGATAATGTTAGGTAATAGTTTATCGGGGGGGTTCCTTATTTGGATTTTTCTTTGCGTGGAACCCCACGCATGAAACTAGAAAACGTCGGGCATTGGAGAGAAGTTTGGATATTACTACCTGGGTTTCATACCTTCGCTTATGTACATATATGAGAATATAATCAGAATTGATAGTTCTATTGTGACTTAAGGCCAATAGAGTCGCCTAATGCTGATGTGAAGATTGATCTAAGATAATTAAATTTGAATTGTGCATTAATGCGTGAGAGATAGGTTGTATGGGCGCCCAAAGTGACTAAATCTGAATTTTTTTCCACCTTTGGAAATTATAGGGTAACGTATATATAGAGGTTGAGAAATAAATTGATATAATGCTTGAGTTATGCATTTGATTTATACATGCGATTCATATTGTTGCGATTTATTCATCGTGCTAATTATATTTGAGCATCTATTCGTGCAATATTGTGTACTTTCCCATATTTTCTTGTAAGGGGGCAGGTTGGCATGGATTGGGACGCTATGGACTTTTTTGGAGAATTGTTTTATAGCATGGATATTGCAGATATTTTGACGTATGATTTAGCTGGAGAATTTTGTTTTTGAGAGAAACTTTCTTGTAATCACTATTGTGGGAATGGAAGGATTATGAACTTGTTCATTTAAATCGTGGAAATCATATGCTCTATACTCGTTATTGACGGTTTTAGTTAGTTTTTATCATGGTAGCATGCAACATGTCTCTTTTCATTTTCGATCATTTATATCAGTTAGGACCTCCATCCCCCAAATGTCCAGGAGGATGGTTTTTCATCAGGCAGTAGATGATAATTGCCGTGTGACTTCGACAACATTTAACTAATGAAGTTGAAGCTTATTCCGTAAGATTTGTCAGAGGCTTACGTTTCACAAGAAACTGTCTTTAGAACAAGGAGAAGGGTTTGTAACACGCGGTGAGGCAAAGTCACATGGATCAACATTTGAGGTACATTTGAGAGAAACTAAGAAGTATCGTGTAGTAAATGTCGTGGTGATGGGATTTAATGAAGAGAAATATTGCTAAAATTCGTTTTACAATGGGTTACCATTCTTTTAGTAAAGGGTGGACCATTCAAAACCAGCAGAGGTTTCTTCAAACATTTGGAATTCCTAAGTAGTAATGGGAATGAATTCCCAAGGATTTTATCGTGGAGGGGGTCACGATACTCTATGGTGATAGTGGATCGATTGACCAAAGTAGCTCACGTTATGGCCGTTAGGACTGATCATACTATGGGGCAGTATGTGAGATCTTTATAATCGAGATAGTAAGGTTATATAGGGTACCGTTTAATACTGTGTCTGATTGGGACAATATTCTTGTCTTTTGATTTTGGAAGAGGGTTCCCGAGGCCACAGGACGGAGTGTGGTTGAGTACGGCCTATTATCTGCAAATGAATGGGTAGAATAATCGGACTAATAAGATATGGGACAATAAATTATATGTGTACCCTTGAACCTCAGAGGAGGCCGAGAGCAATCCCTTCAACGAGTTGAGTTTGTGTACAATAACTCATAAAAGTTCACTTTTAGGCATAGTGTCAGTTGAGGTATGGCACGGTAAGCCTTGTCGTTTTCCTGTTTGTTAGCTAAATGTGGGGGACCAAGTCCTATCGCGAAAATCATAGTTGGGTTAATACTTAGAGTTATAATGTGTGTAAAATATATACTACACAAATGACCAACTTATGTGTGATTGTCGCAAGACTAGATTGTATGTATCTAAAGAACGATCAATCTACTAAGGTGCGAATAGTAGAAGGCTAGATAACAGATATCTAAATAAGTTTAAGTAGTGAAACTTAAATAATAAGGCTTAGAAAAGAACCTACATGACAAGGTAACTTGAAATTTAAAATGAACATATGTGAGGTGTTCATTATTAAGGGTATTTGATAGCGTAATGTATGGGCGGTACGGAGCAGTTTACACGTGAGCGCAAGGATGCGATGCGCGACATATAGCCGAGTTGTTCTTATCTGGTATACTTTTTCTTAATTTCGGGACGAAATTCCATTGTAAGAGGGGAAGTATGTAATACCCCGTATTTTTATGACCGTTAATTATAGGATTAATTAAATTAAATTGGGATAAATTAATTTAATACTACTCCGGATTTGAATTTGAATATTTACTAGCATGACAAGAGTTAGTAATTATTGGTAAGAATTATATTGAATATTACTAAATGAGTAAAGTAATATATGAGATTGAATTTATTAAATTATCGCGAGTGAATAATACGACAGTTATAGAAACCAAGTCGGGATGCGCGTGTGAGTCGCATCGGGACTAAATTGATGGGATAAAAGAAGTACATTAATTATAAGTCGCATGTATGGTAATTTGGAGTGTGCCAATGCGCGTGTAAGGGTCAAGATAGTCAGAAAAGTAAACCCGGGGCTTTAGTTTGGGTCTCGGGACATTTTTAGGCCTAACCGGCCACCCGAGAGGGCATTTTGATAATTTTCAATTTTAGGCCTTAATTAATGATGAAAATCATAAGGCTATAGCTGTTGTTAGAGATCATTTTCTAGGGTTAGAACAAACACAACTCACAGAAGTCATTAGAGGACAGAGGTCAGGAGCTTTACCAAGGCTAGGATTATCGTAGTTGCACCGTTCTCATCACAAACACTGTCGGAGTGTAGATCGGAGGAAGCGGAACTCAGCCACACCATCAAATCCCAGGAATTCAGACCTTCATTCTTAAGGCAAGTATCTATCTTATTGTTCTTGGGTCGATAATACATCCATACTAGTATAGGAGATATAATTTCATGTTCTCATGTAAAAATAATGTTGTTTGGGAGATTTATATTATAATTTTGAGGAAATATCATGTTAGGACAACAATAGGGTTCTTGATGAATTAGCTTCCCAGTAGGACAACAATAGGATATATGTAGAAGATTAACTACGAAATTGATTCCCAGTAGAGATTAAAATATGGAGCAATTATGAGGATATTGAACATGATGATAAGAATAGGGTTCTTGATGAATTAGCTTGAATTAACCCTTTAATTGATGACCCTTGATGAATTTATATTTGTTTTACGTTAAAAATCATGTACTTAGGAAAGTACAACTTTTGGTTTGATTGTTTGGGATTTTGGGGCGAATTAATAGAGGTTTTGAGGGTTAAAGTTAATGAAACCCATAGGCAAAGAACTGCAGAAACTGGGCCAATATCTGATCGATTGATCGATCGACTTAAGAATGTTGATCGATCGACTGGATCAATCGATCAACCATTACCATCGATCGATCGACTCCTCCTAGAAATTGAAACTTGTTTCCCCTTTTTAAATGCTTAATCCAACCCCAATTTACAAGAACCCTTAGGCATAACCCAAATACCATAATGGGACTTGGTAAGGACCAGTAGGGTTGTAGGAAAGGTTCGAGTAGTACGATTTTATATGAGATTTAACAGTGCGGTCAAGAGGGTATAAAATGGGGTGAAGTTCGTGTGTATGTTAAATTAGGATTTTGTGAGAATTAAGAATGACTTAGACCAGTAGGGTAGAGAGTGTACACCTACCGATTTCATAATTATCAGAATGATACACTTCGAGGGTCGAGAAGTACTTGAGAACTTGCGGTAATTGGGAAAATAAAAGAATGAATTAATTATACGTAGGACTCGAGCACTACATGCCACTTATGGTTAGAATATATTATGGGTCGTGGGTGTACCTATCTGAATAATGTGAATACATATATATGAGTGTATGTATATATGTATTATGTGAATATCTGTGTTTAATCATACTCACGCGACTTGCTATCACGGAGGTTTCAGAACTGGGACAGTCTTATATCAATGTGAACTTTATAGGGGATATTGACTTGTACCCTAGAACATAAGATCCTTGGTACAGGCTATTTGAGAATGATAGTCAGACGGTCCAAAGAGACGTGAGGGTATGTGCTAACCTCTTAATGATTTAGAACTATGCTTCGCCTCCAATATGTGTGTTTTGTGTTAAAACAGTTCGAGAATGATTCCGAACTAGTATTTACCTTTGTACGAGAGATACGGGGACTTAATAGCAGAGTATGCCAGCACCATAGATTTATGTGGGGTGCCCTATTAGTATATATATTATGAGTGATAAATATATGTACCTGTGATTCATCTACTGTGATTGTAAGTGAATAAAATTAATTAATTAATATTAAATGAATTAAGTGGTTGAGAACTTAAGATTGTATTGACATGTACACAGCTGGCTTGGTAAATTCATAAGAAAAGGTTATCAGATATAAACTATAGTATTGCGATCACTTGAATCAGGATTCGTGAGGGAAAATTAGGTTAGAGTTGTTAACTGGGTTAGCTTTATTTAGACTAGTTCACTAGTACATTAGGCGTGCACATTAGTTGAGAGGTGAGAATTCTCAGGTGAGTGACGAGGCAGTAACATATATGTAATATCAACTGGTGAGCATTTTAAATACTTGCTAAACTACTTTAAAGCTATTTTACACTCGGGCTCTGACCCGTTTCTTGTCATATCTTCATTATCTTGTGTGTGTGTGTGTGTGTGTGTGTGTGTATATATATATATATATTACTGGTGCCCAGCTACAGGGGCGTCAGGCTTAGATTTTTGGACTGTTGACGTGCTGCAGCAAGTACGGGAGTTGCAGGTACTTGCAGTAGACTACTTCATCCTTATTTTCTCAGTCTTCTATTTAGTCAATATTAGATAGGGCATGTGTAACCCATTTCCAGTTTTTGTTTAGTTCAGAGAGACTTGTACTCTTATTTATGCAGTACTGAGTTTTAGTTGGGATTGTTTTAATTAATTCATTGTCCTTCGATTTGGGATATTTTATTTGGATGGATTAATCTTGTATATTTATTCCACTTGGATGGTTTGGAATTTAATATTATTATTTGTGTTCATAAAAATGGTTTTGTATATTAAATCATAACAATAGGGCTTATTCTATAAAATTAAATGTTTTGACACTTATCTTAATTACATATTGGGTGATTAAAAAAGAGAAATTATTTTCGACGGTGATGCTAAGAACGAACCAACCGGACACTTTGATTTAATTTAATAAAGGACCGGTCACCCGGTATTTAATTAGGTGGCGTGTCACAGTTGGCCAATGTGTTATGGTCAAGAAGAAAAAAATAATTGGAGGATGTGTGTAGATTTTGGTGACTTGAACAAGGCATGCCCAAAGGATCATTTTCCGTTGCCACGAATTGATCAACTAGTGGATGCTATTTCGGGGCACGAGCTGCTGAGTTTCATGGATGCATATTCTAGTTATAATCATATCAAAATGAAACTCGAAGACAGAGAAAGTACTTCCTTTAGTACTCCCTGAGGAACTTATTGCTATAATGTTATGCCATTTGGTCTAAAAAATACAGGTGCCACTTATCAGAGACTTGTGAACAAAGTATTTGAGCAGAAAATAGGCAAGAACATGGAGGTATATGTTGATGATATGTTGACTAAGAGCAAAAAATTTGCCGATCATATTGCTGACCTGAGCCAGATATTTGATCCATTGGAAAAGAACCAGATGAAATTAAATCCCCCTAAAATACGTCTTCGGAGTTCAGGAGGGAATTTTCCTCGGGTATATAGTGAATCAAAGGGGCATTGAAGCTAATCCAGATAAGATAAAAAACTCTATAGAAATTCAATCACCGACCTATAAAAAGGATGTTCAAAGGCTAATAGGGCGCGTAGCAGCACTCAAAAGATTTTTGTCCCGAGCAATGGACAGGTGTTTGTTATTCTTTATGGTACTCAGAAAAACCTTTGACTGAAATGATGAATGTGAAAAAGCCTTTCTGGAATTGAAAAAATCTCTCGACTTGTGTTGGGAGAAAAGCGGTATTTGGATCTGGTTGTATCTGAATCAGCTGTTAGCTTTGCCTTGATCAGGGATGAGAATGGAGTTCAAAAGCCAGTTTAATACACTAGCAAAGCTTTTCGAGGAATAGAAGTCAGGTATCCCATACATGAAAAATTAGCATTGGCCTTAATTGAAGCTAGTAGACGGATGAAGCCATATTTTTAACCTCACACTATAGTGGTGTACACTGACATGCCACTGAGCAAGCTTTGGGTAAGCCAGAGAAATTAGGGAGATTAATGTATTGGGATGTAGAGTTAGGGGAATATGACCTTGTATACGAACCATGGACTGCTTTAAAAGGCCATGATGTGGCAAATTTTATTTCAGAATTCACTTACCCAGAAGTCTCTGAGTAATAAGCGATGATAACCGAGCAACATTCAGGAGTTAGCAGACAAACTGAAGATATGTCCGACCAACTCCAAGCAAGGGAAACCACAGAAGAAGTTACCACTGACCAACCAGAACCCTCCAGTGGATTACAGGAGATGAAAACGAAATATAATGAGGTAAAGGATAAAATTTTCCATCATGAAATTCTGACAAACCAAACGTTTGACAACGATATTCCCATATGGAGCTTGTATGTTGATGGGTCATCCTGTTGTAATACCCCGTATTTTCATGGCTTTTAAATTTAAGGATTTATTAAATTTAATTGAGATAAATTAATTTAATTTTAATCCGAAATGTTGTTTTAAATATTTACTAGCATGAAAAGAGTTAGTAATAATTGGGAATATATTATTTGTTGCATATTACTAGATGAGTATAGTAATATATGAGATTTATTTTTATAATATTGTCACGTGTGAATAAAATGACAATTGTGGAAATTAAGTCAGGACGCGCCTGTGTCGTGTCGGGACTAAATGTGGATTAATAAAAGTGAATATTTTATAAATCGTTCGTATGGTCGTTTTGAGTGGGCCAACGCGTCCAGAAGGGTCGATATAGTCAGAAAAGTGTACCCGGGGGTTTAGTTTGGGTCTCAGGGCATTTTTAGGCCTAATTAGTACCCCAAGAGGGCGTTTTGGTCATTTCGCAATTATGGGTAATTAAACCCACGAAAATCAGTAACCTATATCAGCCATTTAGGTTAGTCAGCTAGGGTTAGAAAACACAAACACAAGAACGGCCATCGGAGAGGAAGGAGAGAGCTCTCAAGGCAAATTCAAGGCCCAAAATCCATCCGGTTGCACCACCACCACCACCAACGCGTAGATCGCGCGACGGGGAACGCAACCACACCAAAATCATTCGCAAACCAGAACATCGAAAATCACAGGAAAGTGTTTATCTTGCTTATTTCGTTGATGCATCTTTCATATTAGTGTAGGAATGATTAGGATGAGTTTTATGGGAGAAAACCTTAGATTTGAGATAGGAATCGCATGTAGTTATGGTTTAAATGATAATTCTGGAAACCCTTGCCATGTAGAGGAATTTACCCACAAAATTATGATGTTTATAAGAAGAAATTTCTGGAAAAACAGATTTGAACCATGATTTATAGATTTCTAGGGTTCTTGATAATTGTATAGATCTTGGGTTGTTAATCCATGATTAAATGACTGAAATCCACATGCTTTACGTTGAAAATACCTAATATGATGATATAAGGTTAGTAGAATCAATTCTGGGATGATTGGGATTAGAAAATATGGAAATTGTTGAAGTTAGGGGATGAAACCCGTAACTGCAATTCTGCAGATTTCGCAGACCTGCTTGATCGATCGATCGAAGGTTCACTCGATCGAGCCCCAGACCTCGATCGATCGACCCCTGCTGGCAGACTCATGTTTCCCCTTATTAATTAGTTGAAATTCAATTTAATGTGAAATAATTCTTGGGCATCCTTAATAAAATGTTTTGGGAGAAAGGGAGGACCAGTAGGACATATGAAAAATTTTGGGATTCTTAATATGAGACGAGAATTGTACTTGTGGGATAATTACTTAAGGGTTGATGAGTTTATGAATTAACGGGAGAGTTGCGTAAGAGAGTTACGTTGGAACATAGAAAGGACACTTATTGAATTTTACACTTCGGAGGATAGAGTCCATGCATGTTACGTATTCAGATGAGAAAATCCTTCGAGTTAAGGTCAGAAACGAACTCTTATACGTAATACTAATAATGTGAAAATTAAGGATAAATGTTGTAATTATGGGTGATGAGAGGAACCTATATTAATATGATAAAAGTGGTATATTTATATGATTGTGTATGCATATATTATATACATGTGAAAACCATGCCCACGCTACTTTCTATCCCTGAGGTTACCGCGCTGGGACAGTCTTATCTCAATGGGACCTTTATGGGGGATATTGACTTGTACCCTAGAAGATAGATATCCTTGGTACAGGCTATCGAATCAATAGTTCAGACGGTCTTAAGAGGCGTGGGGTATGTACTGACCACTTAGAGACTTGGAATCTACGCTTCGCCTCAATATTGTTTGTATATATATGTTGATACAGTTCAAGAGTGATTCCGAACTTGTATTCCCCTTAGTGTGTGCGATACGGGGATTGGATAGCAGAGTATGCCCGCACCATAGTTTTATTTGGGGTGTTGTTATAATATATATATTATACGAGTAGTTAATATATATATATATGAAATTATGAAATCTTACGAGTAATCTAAGATAAGTTAAATCATTGGGAAGATTAGTGCGATAAATGATAAGATAAACCGTTGGGAAGGATAGTGCGATAGGTGTGCACATTAGAAGAGAGGTGAGAATTTCTCAAGAAAGTGTCGCACTAATATGTTGTTGCATTGGCCTGTATCGATTTAAATACTTGCTAAACGAATTTTAAATCATACACACTTTCGGGCTCTGACCCGTTTCTTTTCCTCTCTCTCTTGTATATATATGTATATATTACAGGTGCCCATCCACAGGGGCGTCTTGCTTAGGATCCCTTGAAAGGAACGTGCTGCAGCTTAGATGGGAGTTGTAGGCCACTTGCATAGGCGACTTCGTTTACTTGATTCCACATCTATCATTCTCTTTTATTGGGCATGTGTCGCCCTTTCCACTATTTATCTGTTTTATTGGGACATTTGTATTTCAGTTATTGCTAGTACAGTTAATTTGGGATTTATTCAGCATGAATGTTTTACTTTAGGTTTTAAATGTTGGGATTTTGAATGTTGAATGTTTAAAGTAATTGGATGATGTTCCAGGATAATTGTGTATGATTCTTACTTATTGAAAATGTGGTTAATAATTAAATAAATAAGTTTTTCTTTAAAAATACAAATTGGTTAGAAAGGTTAAAAATGGTTTTGACACTTAGCTTAATTAATTAGGGTGTTAATTTGGAAAATCTTATTTTTATGAAAATGATGCTAAGAATGAACCAACTGTTCACCTTGATTTTAATTTAATAAAGGAGTGATCGCCCGGTATTTAATTAGGCGGGGTGTCAGAGGTGGTATCAGAGCATCAGGTTCTAGTGTCCTTAGGATCTGTACGGCTTATTATGCTTTCAGCGTTGCTTTGTTTATTATAAAGCCCTATGTTTAGGATTGTCGATTCCTTTGACGAGATTTCGTTCTCCTGCTAAAATGTGTATACATTAGTGAATTCTAATTTCGTTCGGATGTGTGCGTATATCGAGCGATGACGGATCAGAAGAGGAACGTTAAGCGTACATCAGGAGGCAGGGCTTAGTTAAGATTATAAAATATAACCGAGAATGATGACCGTAGTTGAGGTCACCTCCATTATGGCTCGAGAAGCCACGACTAGAAAGGAGACTAAGGTGCAACAATGATTTTCAAATGCTGTTATAGTCAAATGAGGTGCGAGGGTAAACTTACCCAACGTATTACGAAAACGTGTAGAGACTGTCAGTAGAAAATTTTAGAAACGCGAAAATTGTATGTGTCTACCAAAGGAGGTGAAGTATCCAAAGGCCTAAGTATAGGACGAAGTGGGAAAACTGAAAGTGAAAATTTAGAGAAAAATTTCTTGGCTTTCGGGACGAAATCATAATGGTTGGAGGCAACCACCAATTTTAGAAGTGGAATGCTATGCCTATAGGAGAACCTTAGGTACAGTGTTGACCGTATGTTCCTTCCTCAACTATTCAGGATGAGAAGCAAACGTGGTTCTGAACTCATCGCAGGAGGGCATGACAGAAGTCCAATTGTGGATATGAATCCTAATCGTTAGCAAATTTGTATCGAAAGAGGTAGATACTAGTGGAGGAAACGACTCCAAGTGGGAAACCAACTTGTAATAATAGTTGATAATACTCGAGGAGGAAATCCTGATGGACGACCGATTCAGAGTTTGACAATGTCATGCTTTGTCAATATAGATGATAACGCTTCTTTGTGGGGGAAGTTAAAGGAATCGAAGAATTTAGTCGAGATTAAGACTGAATACAACGGTGGTGGTATAGCACCACAAAAGGATGTGGATACACATCAGGAAAACCATTTAAATGCTTCAGATAGTTAAATTCTTACCAAGTGATGGTAAATTCAGTAAGTACTATTATAGATAGTAACATAATCTTTATGGCCTAAAAAGCTAAGGGAACAACCGGGATGGCTAACAGGAATCGAGTCTACTAAAGTCCGAGAGAAGGACAATCCTAACCTGGTTAGTAGGACACGTGATAAGTGGATTATGTGTTGAGGTATTTTGGTGCGGAGTGAAATTGCTCGCGATAATATGTTCCAAAGTTAGAAAAAGGGACAAGAATACGGTGCCTAGTAAAGGACGACGATTAAAAATAATTTTTGTTTTGGTTTGGGCAGACGTGTTAGGTCCGAAAACCATTTGTGCAGTCAAGACGATTGCCAGGATGGAAGTATAAGTTGTATCCTTAGAGGATGCGGCGTGTTTATGTGCCACGAGCGAGTCACCATATTTTTTTCATTGCTAGATTAGCATGTGAGACGAGTTTAATGCATATCATTATAAATGTTACCATTATGTGAATATTTCTCCTTAGTATAACGGGATTTTTCTTTGATGCTATCCGCGGAGGATGAATGAGTATATTAACAATGCTTTATACTTTATTGAGGTTACTCGTTGTAGTGATGCGATACACGAGTATGATATTATCTTTGTTAAAACGTTATAGAAATGGTTAATACGATGGTGGGCATTTATTACAAGGCTATCGGAGTAGTTGCATTAGTGCAGCATATTTTGTTGTGGCGAGCTTTACCTCTAAGAAGGTTGGACTCGCACCTATATTATCTATCCTAGAGACTTCGGAGGAGATAGTGGGCTCGAGATATTCGATGCCAAAGTATGTATAGACTTTGTCAGTATAATTCCGTATGTATCGGGATTTACCATTGAGCGAAAAGATTTGACTCAGTATTATGTTTATCACTCCAGACTTAGTGATAGGAAAAGTGCATTGTTATATTTATCCTTCAGAGATGTGGGAGTTAATATTTATACCCCTATTATTAGGGAAAGGAATTTCGAGAATTCCGAGTGTATGTATTCGAGGTTTACGAAATGCTATTACCAACCACCTATATTGAACAATAGTGCAATTGGTGAAACGTTCTTTGTTAAGCATAATTACGGGAGAAATTGTAACTTTTCTGTCAAGGGACGGAATAAAGGGGTATATACTATGGACGGAGGACCTCACGGATTTCGATAAACGACAATGCTAGGTAGTAGTGTATCGGGGGGTTCCTTGTTTGGATTTCGCTTTGCGAGACATCCCACGCATGAAACTTAGTGTAAGGTTGGAAATAGGGAGACGTTTGGTCACTATTCCATAACTTTGGTACCCTGGTCGAATTGGGATCAAGTAATTATGTTTGTAAGTTGGAAGTTGAATTTTGTGTTAAAGCCATTGGAGCCGGAATTTGTGGTAAGAAAACATTGAAAGTTATCCCCACGGTTTGAGGGGTGGAACGATGGTAAGGAGAATTTAAGAATTTTGATTTCTAGGGTGATTGAGAATACCCAAATGTCGTAATCGCGTACAGAAAACAAGGTGAATGAAAGTTGGAATGATTTTTAGCATGGACTATCTGGAAAGAACTTTATATTATAAAAAAGAGATGACCTGTAATTATTTTGATGAATAGAGCGTTAGTGATTTATTTTGGTTGTTGTACCTATTTGGGAAAAATTGTTGTACTTATCTGAGGAAGGTTGAGAATTATTATTCCTCTTTTATTGTCATGGAATTTGAATGCCCTATTCCTTCTATTTCGTTGAATTTAGTTAGTCCTACAGATGAGTAACACGCCGTTCGCTCTCCCAGGGCGGTCGGAGTGTTGCAAAAATGTGGGCATCTTGGTTAACTACAGTTAAAATAGTCCGAGTCGAAGGGACGTGGTAATAAGACGTGTGAAATATATGCTTGTGGGACTAGTATAACGAAGTGGAAGTGATAGAGTGGATTAAACGTCACAAGAGGGGCGATAATCCATACATAGGTGTGTAATTAGAATAGCACACCCAAATTTGAATTGAAAGACTGTGGGAAGTCATTTAAGAAGAGTATTCCTTGAATGGAGCAGAATAAAATAATTATGAAGAACACTCGGAGCAGAGTTGTTAGTAGGCGAGTATGAGAGTGGCTTGCACATACAAAGGGTGATGATGTTAGTATGGTATAAGATATCCAAGAGTGCGCTTCGTAAAGAGAAGAGCACGGGTGGAACTTTCAGCATACTACAAGGAAGGACGGGGAGTATTACGTGTCACTTAATGTGAGGCATTTCAAGGGAAAAATCGATGTTTAGCGAGACGTAGTGGGTAGTCTCTACATGCACTACCCATAGGTAAGATTTGGTTGAAAGAGGAGAATCGACCAAAGAATTGTGTTTATCGAAAATTCCTGGAATTGGAAGAGGTTGGTAAGTCGGTAAAGTTCTTGGATGGGATGCCATCCTCAAAACAAGATCAAGGGTTTATCTAAAACATGTGAATTAAGTCGCCGAGAAGGAAGTGATTGATATTCCTTTGGGATGACTTACAATATTAACTAGTATGCCCAAGACTTCCTTTGAAAGGAAGGATCGCGCCAGTGCATGGTCCGGCGCAGTATAAATTTCTTAATCAGGATGAGATTGGTGAATCCCACCTTTGAAATGGGATTTCAGGAACCATCGGAGATAAGATTTCGTTTCGAGTAGGATTTATCACCCTTAGACAGGGAATAAGCGCATGGTGATTAAAGATTAATGGAGCCACGTGAAGGAAATTTTGGAATCTTGGTACGATGATTTCAAGTATGCTCTGTAGAAGCACTCGTACCTGTTTGTCGCGTACGAGGTACTAATTATGGTTTTGTTATGGAAGAACCTCGACTATTCTCCTTCCGTATGTTTAGAGGAGAGTAGATAATCAGAATTTTTGATCGGCTGAGAAAATATCTGATATCTATGGTGAAATTCCACGACTGTTTTAGGCAGTCAGGAGTGGTCAAATGTTCGTATGATCTTCTCAGAATGGGATTTCTGTGTATGAATAAATTACGAGTAGTTTGTCATGTAGTGAGGTGCGGTCTCCTAATGATAGTGAGATAAGGAAATTATAACGTATAAGCGTGACCTATGCGAATGTTGTCAGGTGGGAACACAATGTGAAGTGTCTCCAATGAGAATGTAAAACAATGTTGCTGTGTGGAAAAAGATATAGTGATTGAGCACAAAATAGATAGCTTCCGTACTAACAAGGATATCCAGAACTGTGCTACCTGGTAGGCCTTATTTTCCGAATTTCGGGACGAAATTCCGTTATTAGGGGGGAAGTATGTAATACCCCGTAATTTCATGGCTTTTAAATTTAAGGATTTATTAAATTTAATTGAGATAAATTAATTTAATTTTAATCCAAAATGTTGTTTTAAATATTTACTAGCGTGACAAGAGTTAGTAATTATTGGGAATATATTATTTGTTGCATATTACTGGATGAGTATAGTAATATATGAGATTTATTTTTATAATATTGTCACGTGTGAATAAAATTACAATTGTGGAAATTAATTCATGACGCGCCTGTGTCGTGTCGGGACTAAATGTGGATTAATAAAAGTGAATATTTTATAAGTCATTCGTATGGTCGTTTTGAGTGGGCCAACGCGTCCAGAAGGGTCGATATAGTCAGAAAAGTGTACCTGGGGGTTTAGTTTGGGTCTCAGGGCATTTTTAGGCCTAATTAGTACCCCGGGAGGGCGTTTTGGTCATTTCGCAATTATGGGTAATTAAACCCACGAAAATCAGTAACCTATATCAGCCATTTAGGTTAGTCAGCTAGGGTTAGAAAACACAAACACAAGAACGGCCATCGGAGAGGAAGGAGAGAGCTCTCAAGGCAAATTCAAGGCCCAAAATCCATCCGGTTGCACCGCCACCACCACCAACGCGTAGATCGCGCGACGGGGAACGCAACCACACCAAAATCATCCGCAAACCAGAACGTCGAAAATCAAAGGAAAGTGCTTATCTTGCTTATTTCGTTGATGCATCTTTCATATTAGTGTAGGAATGATTAGGATGAGTTTTATGGGAGAAAACCTTAGATTTGAGATAGGAATCGCATGTAGTTATGGTTTAAATGATAATTCTGGAAACCCTTGCCATGTAGAGGAATTTACCCACGAAATTATGATGTTTATAAGAAGAAATTTTTGGAAAAACAGATTTGAACCATGATTTATAGATTTCTAGGGTTCTTGATAATTGTATAGATCTTGGGCTGTTAATCCATGATTAAATGACTGAAATCCACATGCTTTACGTTGAAAATACCTAATATGATGATATAAGGTTAGTAGTATCAATTCTGGGATGATTGGGATTAGAAAATATGGAAATTGTTGAAGTTAGGAGATGAAACCCGTAACTGCAATTCTGCAGATTTCGCAGACCTGCTTGATCGATCGATCGAGCCCAGAGCTTCGATCGATCGAGCCCAGAGCTTCGATCGATCGAAGGTTCACTCGATCGAGCCCCAGACCTCGACCGATCGACCCCTCCTGGCAGACTCATGTTTCCCCTTATTAATTAGTTGAAATTCAATTTAATGTGAAATATTTCTTGGGCATCCTTAATAAAAAAATTTGGGAGATAGGGAGGACCAGTAGGACATATTAAAAATTTTGGGATTCTTAATATGAGACGAGAATTGTCCTTGTGGGATAATTACTTAAGGGTTGATGAGTTTATGAATTAACGGGAGAGTTGCGTAAGAGAGTTACGTTGGAACATAGAAAGGACACTTACTGAATTTTACACTTGGGAGGATAGAGTCCATGCATGTTACGTATTCAGATGAGAAAATCCTTCGAGTTAAGGTTAGAAATGAACTCTTATACGTAATACTAATAATGTGAAAATTAAGGATAAATGTTGTAATTATGGGTGATGAGAGGAACCTATATTAATATGGTAAAAGTGGTATATTTATATGATTGTGTATGCATATATTATATACATGTGAAAACCATGCCCGCGCTACTTGCTATCCCTGAGGTTATCGCGCTGGGACAGTCTTATCTCGATGGGACCTTTATGGGGGATATTGACTTGTACCCTAGAAGATAGATATCCTTGGTACAGGCTATCGAATCAATAGTTCAGACGGTCCTAAAAGGTGTGGGGTATGTACTGACCTCTTAGAGACTTGGAATCTATGCTTCGCCTCAATATTGTTTGTATATATATGTTGATACAGTTCGAGAGTGATTCCGAACTTGTATTTCCCTTAGTGTGAGCGATACGGGGATGGGATAGCAGAGTATGCCCGCACCATAGTTTTATTTGGGGTGCTGTTATAATATATATATTATACGAGTAGTTAATATATATATGAAATTATGAAATTTGGTACTACCTACTGTGTTATGGTAAGTAAGACTGATATAATGTCGTGAATTGGAAATACTTGTTTGAAAAGTATAATATAACACTGGGAAGCTTTGTTAATAAATAAAGTAAAATGAGAGCATTGTTATTAAGAGAAATCCTCCTTTTTAAACATTTACATGGTTCGGTTCTGAAATCTTACGAGTAATCTAAGATAAGTTAAATCATTGGGAAGATTAGTGCGATAAATGATAAGATAAACCGTTGGGAAGGATAGTGCGATAGGTGTGCACATTAGAAGAGAGGTGAGAATTTCTCAAGAAAGTGTCGCACTAATATGTTGTTGCATTGGCCTGTATCAATTTAAATACTTGCTAAACGAATTTTAAATCATACACACTTTCCGTCTCTGACCCGTTTCTTTTCCTCTCTCTCTTGTATATATATGTATATATTACAGGTGCCCAGCCACAGGGGCGTCTTGCTTAGGATCCCTTGAAAGGAACGTGCTGCAGCTTAGATGGGAGTTGCAGGCCACTTGCATAGGCGACTTCGTTTACTTGATTCCACATCTATCATTCTCATTTATTGGGCATGTGTCTCCCTTTCCACTATTTATCTGTTTTATTGGGACATTTGTATTTCAATTATTGCTAGTACGGTTAATTTGGGATTTATTCAGCATGAATGTTTTACTTTAGGTTTTAAATGTTGGGATTTTGAATGTTGAATGTTTAAAGTAATTGGATGATGTTCCAGGATAATTGTGTATGATTCTTACTTATTGAAAATGTGGTTAATAATTAAATAAATAAGTTTTTCTTTAAAAATACAAATTGGTTAGAAAGGTTGAAATTGGTTTTGACACTTAGCTTAATTAATTAGGGTGTTAATTTGGAAAAGTTTATTTTTACGACAGTGATGCTGAGAATGAACCAACTGTTCACCTTGATTTTAATTTAATAAAGGAGTGATCGCCCGGTATTTAATTAGGCTGGGTGTCACACCTGTGTGACTGGATGTGGAGCTGGAATCATTTTGGATACTCGAGACGAACTAGATATATAGTACGCTCTACGATTCCAATTTTAAGCCTCTAATAATGAGGCAGAGTATGAAACTGTGATTGTTGGGTTAAATCTATCTAAATCACTGAATGCCGAGCAAGCTGTGGTATACAGTGACTCATAATTGGTGGTAAATTAAGTGTTGAACTTATATACAACTGAAGGAGAACTGATGACCAGGTACTTAACCAAAGCTTTATAGATAATTTCCACTTTGCTAGCTGTCCAAATGATCAGAATTCTAAGATTGGAAAAGGCCCGAGCAGACGCACTTGCTCGGCTAGCCTCAGCAACCACAACAGAGTTACGAAGAACTATTCCTATTGAGATACATGTGAATAGGAACAGTGATGAAGATCTGATGGGCAATTTTATTGAAGTTGATATGGGGCCATCTTGGATGGATCTCATAAGAGAATATATTGAAGCAGGGATTCCTCCAGTCGACCTACTTGAAGCTAAGAAGCTGAGATACAAAGCCGCGAGATATGTGCTAGATGGTGGTGTGTTATATAAATGAGGATTAACTATTGGTATACAACGGTGTGTGCATCCAGCTGAAGTGAAGGATTTGATTGAAAAAGTCCATGAAGGGTCCTATGGAGCCCATATAGTAATAATAACGTTATTGTGAAGAATCCACACACTGGGGTACTACTAGCCAACTATGCGAGCAAATTGTGCAGCTTTTGCCAAGAAGTGTGACAAGTGCCAAAGGTTTTTCATCATACGCAAGACTCCACAAGCTCTCCTAACACCAATCACTTCACCTTTGCCCTTTGCTATATGGACAATTAACTTATTCGGGCCTCTGCTGACCACCCGAGGAAGGTTCAAGTACCTGGTTGTATCTATTGATTACTTTACTAAATGGGTGGAAGCTGAACCATTGATCGGTATGTCCTATGATAAGGTTTATCAGTTTATTTGGAAAAATATCATATGCAGGTATGGTTTTCCCTACGCCTTTATGTCAGATCATGGCACACAATTTGATATTGATGAATTTGTTGACTATTGCATTCAATCCAATGTCCTAAAAATCTACTCTACTCCTGGCTATCTTCGAAGCAATGGCCAAACAGAGGTAACTAATAGAACTTTGTTGAATAGGTTAAAGAAAAGGCTGGAAAGCACTAAAGGGAATTGGATCAATGAACTACATTCTGTCTTATGGGCTTACCGAACAACTCCCAAAATAGCTACTGTAGAAACTCCCTAACTATTAGCATTTGGTACTGAAGCCGTAATTCCTGTCGAGCTAGGTTTACCTATGCACATAGTTCTTAACTTCAATACCCTATTCAGTGATTTAAGGAGAAGGCTGGACTTAGACATGCTCGAAGAGGTACGTAAAGATGCAGCGTTAAGGAATGCAGCCTATCAATAATGGATTGTATGTTTATATAACAAGAGGGTACGACTGAGTAACTTAAAATAAGGTGATTATATTTTGAAGAAGGTGATTCAGAAGAGAAATAAGCTTAAAGCTAATTGGCATGGGCCATATCGTATTACAGCAGTCGTCCGACCAAGCACATGTCGAATTGAGACTTTCGAAGGTGAAGAATTCAAGAATCCCTGGAATGTACAACACTTGAGGAAATATTATCAGTGATGTGGTCATGTTGTACTCAGTTCATTTCAATATTAATGAGAAAATGATTTCCCCAAAATTGTTATTTTTTTCGGAGTACTTGTGTTATGCACTACATTGTAAACAATACAAAGTCCACCAACAAAGTTGGTCGGTATCAATAAAGGCCATCAACAAAGTTGGTTGGTATCAATAAAGGCACTAACAAAGTTGGTTGTCAAATACATAAAAAACCATGCAAGGCAAAATTTTAAGTCCCAAATGCTTGGTTAATGAAGACCTGGATGAATATTTTTCATCTAAACTGGGATAAAAGATGGACAAATGTTCTACTCATGCCTGGGAACGAAGGTAACTAATGCAATAACCTAAAAATTTTGGTACATTAGTAGAACCATGGCGAAGCATTGGTAATTGGTATGATACTTAGGATACTCTTAAGGATATCAATAGAACCGATGAAAAACTGGAGATTAACTAAAAGTTGATCCATTCATAGTCAAAGACTGAGAAGACATTCATATATGAAGAGATTGACTAAAAGTTGATCCATTCAATAAAATAAGCTTTTCAATAAATTAAATGATTACATAAACATATAGAAATAAAATACAAAGCCTTATTCTACATGACATTTTCTTGGTATAAGGGGAGTTGATGAAGTTGAAGTTTTGAAGTATCCTGGTATTGCTGCTACTAGGACGATCAAGCAAATGAGGAGGTCAAACGATCCCTAGTTCATCGCGTATATCGTAATCTCCTAAGTATTTTAAAATCAAGCATTGAGGAATACGATGAACAGGAATCTGGTTAACATTTAACTTGAATAGAGGATTGTCAAGCTCCAGTAAGCCCGGGTCATGCCAATCCCACAAAGAGTTGTTCCGATCCACCTTCATCACGGTAAAAACGTTCATATAACCCCATTTATAGGACTCATTCTTAGCCTGTTGAAGCTTATCATCAAGGTGCCCCAGAACTTCATTATATGCATCCATCCAAACCTCTCTTGGCTGCTTATGGAATTGGAAGGTTAATTTATCAACCTGAGACTATAGTTTTTTCAATACTCCATACTTAACCTATAATTGGGAAGATTGAGTGGCGAGTTATTCTGACAAGGTATGCATCTTTTGGGACATCTCAGCAATAGCTCGGTCTTTAGCTTTTAACTGTGCAGATTGATTGTTAAGGGCTTGCTAGGTACTAACTTCTTCTGTAGTTCCTTGGCCAGGCTTATTTCTTGCTTGGGAAGAGGAAGGGGCTTAATATTTTTTAAGGCTTCCAACTCATCCTTTCGTGTTGCATTTTCAGCCTCTAAAAAGGAGTAACCTTCATCAATAGTGACAACAGCCCCAGAGGTAGACTTCACAAGATTCACTTCATCTTTCAAATTATTATTCTCCTCTTCCAGGAGTTTGGCAACAGTTATAGTTTCTTCAACTTCAAGTTTAAGCAGAAATTCCTTTTTATTGTAAACGGAGATAAATTTATCAAAGCCCTGACCTACACTTAAGCTTCGATATTTCTGCTCATAACTCTGATGCAACAACGCAATAGATTCTTTATGTTATTCTTGAAGTTCTTCTATCATCTCATAGTAGGCAACATTTTTTGCTACTGCCCGATCAAGTAAGTACTTCAAATACTTGTAGGCTTATTTGGCCTGCTCTGATACATCATCACCGAGCAACTGAACAATTTCTTCTGCGAACAAGTCCGTATGACCTTCTTTAAAAAAATCATCGCACTTCCTGAGTAGCTCGGTGTCATTGGAAGACAGTTGTTCCATCTTCGCTATAAACTATAAAGAAGAAATGATCACCAATCAACAACAAGAATGGAGAACAATTATAATCAACAAGAGACAAAAAGGAATAAAAGGTTCTTTTATTGATAACAAAGAGTTCTAGTACAATAAAAATGAAGAAAAAGAAATAATAAAATAAAAGGATAAATGCCGAACAACTTTACACCTTATGCCTATCATTCTCAACCTTCTTATCCTGCTCAGAAAAAGAAAATACAGGCTGAAGTTGCTCTGTTTGCTGAACTGGAGGAAGAGAAGATTCAGTAATTTTAGGTTGAACGACAGCAAATTCAACCACTAGAGAAGATTCTCCAGAACCAGTTTCATCTTCAACCTCATCCTCTATGACTGGGGGAGGACCATGAATATATCTCTGAAAAAGTTCAGAGCCTTCAGCTGTGTTCAACTCCTGAAGGGAAGCAACCCAACCATCTCTGAATCATTTTTGTTTTGCATACTCAATCTGAATAGAGGCAACAAAAATGGCTTTTTTCCAGCCCTTGTCCTAACCATCACTGAAGGACGCCTTCACAACAAAATTTCTCTTAGATCTGGTAGAGGATACAAGCTCTTCAACAATCTTAGCCCTGCGCTCACCTTCCTCTGCCCTACACTCAGCTTCCTTTGCCCTTCGCTGAACATCAAGGGCATTTTCATGAGATGTCTAATGAGCAGTTCAGCTGTTGATAAGCACCCAAAAGTGTTTAAATAATACCCGAATAGATGATTTTTAGTTGCTAATTCACGACAAATTAGGTCTTATATGCGTAAATGTTTAATGTGAAGGCTTGGTTGCAGTTGTGGTGTTAAAAGTGTTATTTCAAGGAAAATTGCATCATGAATGGAGCTAATACCCTGTCCCGTAACCTTACCCGAGCCTAAGCCAGTCCCTAAACCTACCCCGAGACCCCTATGTGTTTAGTTTGTGCTTTTTAGATTTTTAGTTGAATCGTTTTATTTTTAAAATTTATTTTAAATTCATTTAGAATTTTCTAGAATTTATTTTTTATTTTTATATATTTCTCTTTAATTAGTGTGATTTTATTTTGATTTTGATTTTTATTAGTTTTTAATTTTTAGTTATCTTTATATTTTTTATTAGGATTAGTTTTTTTTAGGATTTCATTTATTTTTAGTTTTATTAGATTTCACATTTTTTTAGGATTTTAGTTTTTAGTTTTATTATATTTTTATTTTTATTTCTTTTTTTTTAATTTGCGTCTTTTATATATAGATTAGAATTTTATGTTTTTTAATAGATTTTAATTTTTAATTTTATTAGTTTTATTTTTTTAGTTAGTTTGTTTTATTTTAGTTGGGTACAAATTAAACACAACTCACTCACAACACCTTAACCTACACCAATTTAACTCACTCATCCCCACCATACCCCCTACACCTAACACACACCAAACACTTCACTCAACTTCACCTTGTAACCCATACACCCTCACACACACAATCCCTCTCTAACCCATCTTCTCCAACAGTACCCTATCTCTCGTCTCTCCTCTATAACCAAAACTCACACCCCCTCCACTTACACCATAACCAATCCCTGCTTCCCAATCGAAACCCCAAACTTAGCCCCCTGCTATTCCAACTCAAACCTCCCAGAACTCCCCGAACCATTGAACCTGCTGGAGTACCCAACGCACACCACTCCGACGACCTTACCTTGGCCAAAATCGGATCCGCTGCCTAGCCATAACACGATACCTCCCAAGGTCATCCAAACCCGGATAAAAAAACTCGACTTCCATCCCACAATTGCGAACCCGACTATCTGTGATACATCCCCTTACCCGGAACCAACCCGTGACCGTCCAAAAGCTGACAACCACCTGACATGCGACCAGCTTAACTCGATCCACATACCCTCCAACCCGACCTCCATTTCAAACCTCTCACAACCATTACCCATGAAATCCCCAAACCCATTTGAAAACCAAAAACCCATTTCTAAACTTTCCACGATTTTATCACCAATTAACAAAATAAGACCAAAACAAATAAACAATAAGCCACATGTCTTTACCCCTTTTTAACCCTTTTCCAATTTTACCCCCAACTACCACTTTTAAACCCAATACCCAAAATAACCCCATAACGAAATCTAATTTTTATTCCCTCACACATGCACATTTGTGTGTCAATTCCTAAATAAACTCTCACCTTTGTCTTCCCATTATTAGCCCTAGATCCTTCTGCACTATTTAAGGAAGATTTGAAGACCCAATTTGGGAGGCTTTTGTAGAGAGAATTTTGGAGAGAGGTAGAGTAGAAAATAAATTAGGGAAATATTTTGAAAATAGTTTTTCTTAAAAGAAATTTGCGAGGATAAATTGTGAGTAATTCAATTGAGTATTATATTGAATTGATTATTGTTGGATGTCATATTGGATGGATGGTGCTTGATTTCAAAGAAATTAGAGTTCAATTTCACTTCAAGAGTTTGATTTTGATTATTCTCTTCTCCTATATTTTATTTTATTAGCCTTTGATTATTTGTTCATCATGTTTAATATTATGTTAGGATAAATTCCCTTCAAGGGGTGGGGTGAACCCTTATTTGATGTCATTTTTATTTAATTAGTTTGATTATTTGAAAATTCCCTTTGAATGTTAATTTTGATCCATCACCCTTAAATTTACGCCCCGAGAGAGGGTAAATTATTTTCAAGAGACAATCGAATTTCTAGTTATAATACCTTGAATTTTAGATTCGAACTAGATATATGGGTTTCTTAAGTGTGGTATTATTCCTTGAATTTTAACTCTAAAATTTATTTTCTATGATTTACATAAATTTTGATGAATCGATCCTAGCGGGTGATTAATTAAAAGTTGTGTAGATCTATTTTCTAGAGTTGTGAGGGGTTAAACTTAATTTTCTAACAGATTACTATTTAAATCATATTTGCAACGAGAGTTGATTTGTAATTTTGATATGAATTTGGGAGAATTTAAATAATTAAATAAATTAGTTAGAATAGCTATGTAGTCCCACTCCTTGATTGTTCTCAAATTTATTTACCTCACTTTGTCTCTTATTTTACTGTTAGACTTTGTTCATATTTTTAGTCACTTTTTAGTTGTTCTTTAGATCTTTGATTTAGTTAGTGTTATTTCACATCCTCACCCAAATTGTTTTAATATTGAAAAAGCTAAAAAAATAGAAAAAGAAAATTTTCCAAAAAGAAAATAAAAGTGAATTACAATTGTTTTCCCCTCACTTTCCCCCTTTGAATTGGATTGATACCCTTGCTTACCTCTACACTTTAAGTTATTATTTTGTAGGTATTTGAGGATTTTGATTAACTTGTCTTCAAACAACGACATCCACACAAAAGTCAAGTTATCAGTTGTCTTTAGTTTATCCACCCAACTACTCTTCTCATTCTCCAAGGCTTACTGAGATTCGAGCAAAGACTTCTTCAAGCCAGCCAAGGCTTCTTCCACATAGTTTGAAAAAGAAGCCTTAATTGCATCACCCTTCTCCAACATATTATTAAAATGTACCAAGAGCTGTAAGAAATGAAGATCAATATGGGTATATGAGAAATATAAAAGACAACCAAACCAAGAAAATGGAAACCACGTAGTGATGCAAGGATCTGAGAAGGAAATTCAGAAACCCTCCCTCGTGGGAGCATGGCATCCACCCCCTGTGGTCTGGAAGAGTACCAAACTTGATCAACTTCCTGGACAAACCAGGAGTAATAGCTGCTAGAGGAATAGCATCAAAAGAAGGTAATTCACCTAAGGACAGTTGATCAGTCATTTGGTGTGACACCCCGACTAATTAAATACCGGGTAGCTACTCCTTTATTAAATAAATACAAAATGCCAAGTTGGTTCAGTACATAGCATCACTGTCGAAAACGTTTTAACAATTACTAGCCACCTAATATTTAAAAAGTGAGTTGTCAATTTTAATTAAATCCGATTAACATACAATAAGTAAATTATGAAATGTTAACATAACCACCACAACATAGTCACAATAGAATAACCATCAAATAATAATGAGTCTGGAGGAATACTCCACACAACAATTCGAATACTGATATAAGTAAATACCAAGTCTGCATCACTAAATTTATTATAACCCAAAGTCTGAGATAACTGAAAAGTAATATGTCTCTAAAAGGAATGGGTCGACATGCCCAGCAAATGAGAAAACCTGATAATGGAGTCAAGATTGGAAATGGAGGCGTCTACTGTCAAGGTCCTGTAACTTCCACAGCAGCTACAACACGTCACCTGAATAGAACTCCTATTCATGGTGTCCTTGTGGCTGGGCACCTAAAAGGTTTTTATAAAAATAGATTTGAAAGCAAACGGGTCAGAGCCCTATTGTGAAAATAATTTAAAAAATTTGCAAGTGTTTAATATCATTAAACAGTGAATATAAAGTACATGATAGTGTGTGCACTCACATGAGTTCCTCACCTCTCAACTAATTGTGCACTCCTATCGTACTTGTACCCATTCTAGTTGTTCCCATATCCAACTAGTCCGATACCAAAATCTAACATTACTATACGATATCCAATTCAATTCCCAACAACTTTTAGTTAACAAAGTGTTATAACTTGCTACACAGTTTCCCATGTTAGTACTACTAATTACTAGAGATCTTCCATTTTCACTTTACAAACTGTTGTTATTATTAATACTCACATTTATTCATGACAATTCATTTCAATTAACAGTATATTATTCTCATCATAAATATACAATACTAGCACCCCGAGACTAAGCTGCGGTGCACACATACTCTGCTATCCAATCCCGGTACATCACGTATATAAGGACCACGTATTCCTAATCTCTCTGGAATCGTTTCATTAAACAACAATCACAAACAATGGAGGCGAACATAGTTCACATCACATGGGTCACGCACATACCTACGCTCCCATGATCAGCAGACTTATTAATTTTTCAATAAGTCCTTCTCTGACCTATGTCCTCGAGGTACCAATATAAATCCTCCCGTAAGCACACAAAGATTAGATGGCCCTGATCGAATGCCGACCTCCCATGATAGCAAGTACAATAGGTATGTTATACACAGATAATTACATACACTAATCATTCACACATCTTAGATATCACAATATTTTATTAATGGTATACTTATCGTTCTTATACCAACATTTAGTGTTATACAACTCACAAGTCCCCGGTTTATATGTATTTAAGTTATCAACTCTTCTCACGTCGTGATTAGTTATTCGCTTCCCAATCCACAAATGTCATCCAGTTTACTACAAGATTTTACGTTTTACTCTTCAATGTACCCCAATCTCCCAACTATACCCATTAGTTAATAAGGGAAGGTTATCACACCTTTTAAATAAGTCTATGGGATACTAGAAATAAATTCAGGCCAAAAAGACCATTCTGTCAACGCGTTAGAAATCTCGTTCGAACGAGGTCGTTCGAACGAGTGTCGTTCGAATGAAAGGCTTCGAACGAACTATCAACTCATTAGAAGGGATACTGTCATCTCGTTAGAAGTTCTTTCGAACGAGGTCGTTCGAACGACCTGGGCAGGTCTTCTAACGAGATGGCAGTTTAAGCCCAGAAATTTCCAAGTTCATTTTTCTCAATTCTTCTCTTCTCTAAATCCACCCTAAGACCATCCAATTTATGTTCTAACGTTTATAAACCATTTCTAATCATCCTAGATCATCCCTTACCATATTTTAGGGGTCAAATCTTACAAATCAACATGGAATTTACATAAATCTCCAATTATTTCCCCAAACCCTATGAACATGAACCCAGAATTTGATTGTGCCCAATTACTCGTCATAAATTCAGTTTTAGATCATCATATTTAACTCTCCGAATACTAAATAAGTCTATCATCATTCTACATGCAAATCCTAACCCACATTTAGAGTTTCTCTAACAATTTCATTGGTTTTCTTCAAACTTTCATGATAAGATAATTCCAACAGTAAACATGGAAGAAATATTCAATGCGCTAAAAATATCAAATCACTTGCCTTAGATTGTTTTTCAGATTTGATGTTGGTGGATGAAGGTCGATTTCTCCCCTTTCTCTACTGATTTTCTCCCAAGGTTGAAGATGGTGGTTGGAGGTTTCTTTTGGAACCTCTTCAAACTCTCCTATAACTCCCGTAGCCCTCTAACTCACCTAATGCTGATAATGGGCTTAGTGGGTTCATAAATAATATAAAATAAACCTCTAAAATTCCTGGGTTTTAATTCCCATATTTTTAAAATTACCAAAATACCCTTTTAAGTTGTCGATTTGGCCTAAAAATATCCCGGGACCCAAACTAAATCCCTGACTAGTGTTTTCCGACTATTTCGACCCTTCCGGACACGTTGGCACACTCAAAATGACCATTCGGTTGATAAAAATAAAATTCATTTTTTACTTCAATTAATTACGTTCCTGGATGCGACTGACACGCGTGTCCCAACTAAATTTCCCAAATTAATTTAAATATCATCAATATTCATGTATTACCACACATACTCGGAAATAATAAGTTTTAAGATCATAATCAAATACAACCTCACATCTCGTTAGTATTTATATCCGGATTAATTTCCAATTAATTTCCATTTAATTTAATTAATCCCTTAAGTAAATATTGAAAAAATTACAGGGTATTACATACTTCCCCCCTAATAACAGAATTTCGTCCCGAAATTCAGAACTAAAAAGTACCTGGTAAAAATAGCTCTGGATAGCGTTTGCGCATCTCATCCTCGCGCTCCCATGTGGACTCTTCGGCATTATGGTGCCGCCACTAAACACGTACTAATGGTACTATCTTTGACCTCAGTTTTCGCTCGCTTTGGTCCAAAATAGCAATCGGCCCCTCCTCGTAGGAACTATCGGGTTTGAGATAGATGTCCTCCAAAGCAATGTGAGTATGGGCCAAATCATCCCTAAGGTATTTCCTTAGTGAGGAAATATGGAACACATCATGAATCCTATGTAAGTGCTCCAGTAACCCAAGTCTATACGCAACTGGCCCAATCCGCTCGATGATAGGAAATGGCCCCACATATCTTGGCGCCATTTTCCCCTTTTTCCCAAAACGCATAATCCCCTTCATAGGAGATACTCTGAGTAACACCTGGTCCCCCACTTTGAATTCTCTGAAGAACCTCTTCGCATCAGCATAGCTCTTTTGTCGATCCTTAGCTACCCGAATGCAACTCCGTATCAATTCTATCCTTGCCGAAGTGTTCTGAATCACTTCCGACCCAAGGAGTATGTTATCCCCCACCTTTAACCAATAACCCGGGAAACGATAAGGTCTACCGTACAACGCCTCAAATGGATCCATGCCAATGGTGAACTGGTAGGAGTTATTATAAGCAAACTCCACCAGTGGAAGGTACTACTCCCATCCACCCCCAAAGTCTAGGATGCACATACGCAACATGTCCTCCAACATATGATTTGTTCGCTCGATCTGCCCATCGGTCTGTGGGTGATAAGTCGTACTCAACCGCAATTCAGTGCAAATGGCCTCCTGGAAACTCTCCCAAAACCGTGAAACAAATATCTTGTCTCGGTCAAACACAATATTTAGAGGCACACCGTGAAGTCTCACTATTTTTGAAATGAAAATCTGGGCATACTGTCCCGTAGTGTAGTCTGTCCTTACGGGTAGAAAATGAGCAACTTTGGTCAACCGGTCCACAATTACCCATATGGAGTCATGACCCCTTTGTGACGTAGGTAACCCCATGATTAAGTCCGTGGATATGCTCTCCCACATCCACGTTGGAACCTCTAATGGCTGTAGAAGTCCTACCAGTCTCTGATGATCCACCTTTACTAGCTGACAAGTGGCGCATTTAGAAACAAACACGGCAATATCTCTCTTCATCCCGCTCCACCAATATTATCGTCTCATGTCTTGGTACATGTTATCCCCACCAAGGTGTACCGCGAATCGTGAGCCGTTCGACTCTGTCATCACCTCGTGCCACAAGTCTTCCCCTTCCGGAATGACCAGTCTCCCATTGAAGCGTAATCCCCATCTGAGCTAACGGTATAGGACTTGACTCCTTCTGCTAGTAATCGAACTATCTGCTCCTGACAGAACGAGTCATTTACCTGGGCCTTTACCACTCTCGTAACAATCTGAGGTGTAATAGTCATCACAGACATGAATAATTGGGCCACTGCATCCTGGTGTCCCAACTCCTTCCACTTAGCTTTCCACACCTCGACCACCTCATCTACTGGCCTACAGCTCAACGCGTCTGCTACCACGTTAGCCTTCCCCGGGTGATATTGGATATCAAACTGATAATCCTTCACAAACTCAAGCCACCGTCGTGGATGCATATTCAGTTCCTTCTGCGTGAAGAGGTATTGTAAAGACTTATGGTCTGTGAACAACCAAAATTTCTCCCCCAGGAGATAGTGTCTCCAAATCCGAAGCGCGAAAATGACTGTCGCTAACTCCAAGTCGTGGGTGGGGTAATTCCGCTCGTGAGGCTTAAGCTTACGGGAAGCATAAGCTATGGCCTGACTCTCCTGCTGTAGTACACCTCTGAGTCCTTGTAAGGACGCATCGGTGTAAACTAAATACTCAACTCCCGGTCTGGGCAATGCTAACACAAGTGCTGAGGTCAGCTTGTCCTTCAACTCATCGAATGCCAACTAATAGGCATCGCTCCAGATGAATGGCACACCCTTGCGAGTCAAATGTATCAAAGTACCCGTTATCTTTGAGAAACCCTGAATAAACCTTCTGTAGTATCCTGCTAGGCCCAAAAAACTACGGATCTCAGTCGGTGTCGTGGGCTGTCCCCACTCCCTCATCGCGGATACCTTCCCCGAATCTACAGATATCCCTCGGTCTGAAATGATATGTCCTAAAAGCTTAACCTCCTTCAACCAGAACCCACACTTCTCATACTTTGCATAAAGCTCGTTCTGACGCAACGTCTGCAAAACCTGTCTCAAATGCTCGGCGTGCTCCTCTTCTGTCTGGGAGTAAACCAGAATGTCATCAATAAAGACAATTACGAACTGGTCTAGGAACTCTCTGAACACCCTATTCATCAAGTCCATAAACACGGGTGGAGCATTGGTCAAGCCAAAAGGCATAACCCGAAACTCGTAGGAACCATATCTAGTTAAGAAAGCAGTCTTCGAGACGTCCTGTTGCCTGATACACAACTGATGGTATCTTGATCGTAAATAAATTTTTGAGAAGAAGAAATCTCCTCTCAACTGGTCGAATAAGTCATCGATTCGGGGCAACGGATACTTATTCTGTATCGTGACTTTATTCAATTCTCGATAATCTACACACAACCTCAACGATCTATCCCTCTTCTTTACGAACAACACAGGGCACCCCATGGCGAAGTACTCCATCGGATAAACCCCTAACCTAACAACTGCACTATCTGATCCCGTAGCTCTCTCATCTCTGCTGGAGCCATACAGTAAGGTGCACGGGCAATAGGCCGAGTACCCGGCGTCAAGTCAATCACAAAATCTATCTCTCTACTAAGCGGTAATCCAGGTATATCCTGAAATACATCAGCGAATTCTCTAACGACTGGAATCGAATCGAGTGGCATCACCACTTCCTTAGAGGTCTCATCCTTTATATAGTACAAGTGAGTGGACGATCCTCCCTCAGGGCAAGGCATTGCCACTAAAAACATCTCCTGCCCGGGAATGGAAAAGATAATACTCCTATTGAAACAATCAATCATGGCTCATTACGCAACTAGCGAATAACCATCAAATAATAATGAGTCTGGAGGAATACTCCTCACAACAATCCGAATACTGAAATAAATAAATACCAAGTCTGCATCACTAAATTTATTACAACCCAAAGTCTGAAATAACTGAAAAGTAAGATGTCTCTAAAAGGAATGGGTCGACATGCCCAACAAATGAGAAAATACGATAATGGATTCAAGATTGGAAATGGAGGCGTCTACTGTCAAGGTCCTGTAACTTCCACAGCAGCTACAACACGTCACCTGAATAGAACTCCTATGCATTGTGTCCTTGTGGCTGGGCACCTAAAAGGTTTTTACAAAAATAGATTTGAAAGCAAACGGGTCAGAGCCCTATTGTGAAAATAATTTAAAAAATTTGCAAGTGTTTAATATCATTAAACAGTGAATATAAAGTACATGATAGTGTGTGCACTCACATGAGTTCCTCACCTCTCAACTAATTGTGCACTCCTATCGTACCCGTACCCATTCTAGTTGTTCCCATATCCAACTAGTCCGATACCAAAATCTAACATTACTATACAATATCCAATTCAATTCCCAACAACTTTTAGTTAACAAAGTGTTATAACTTGCTACACAGTTTCCCATGTTAGTACTACTAATTAATAAAGATCTTCCATTTTCACTTTACAAACTGTTGTTATTATTAATACTCACATTTATTCATGACAATTCATTTCAATTAACAGTATATTATTCTCATCATAAATATACAATACTAGCACCCCGAGACTAAGCTGCGGTGCACACATACTCTGCTATCCAATCCCGGTACATCACGTACATAAGGACCACATATTCCTAATCTATCAGGAATCGTTTCATTAAACAACAATCACAAACAATGGAGGCGAACATAGTTCACATCACATAGGTCACGCACATACCTACGCTCCCATGATCAGCACACTTATTAACTTTTCAATAAGTCCTTCTCTGACCTATGTCCTTGAGGTACCAATATAAATCCCCCCGTAGGCACACAAAGATTAGATGGCCCTGATCGAACGTCGACCTCCCATGATAACAAGTACAATAGGTATGTTATACACAGATAATTACATACACTAAGCATTCACACATATTAGATATCACAATATTTTATTAATGGTATACTTCTCGTTCTTATACCAACATTTAGTGTTATACAACTCACAAGTCCCCGGTTTATATGTATTTAAGTTATCAACTCTTCTCACATTGTGATTAGTTATTCGCTTCCCAATCCACAAATGTCTTCCGGTTTACTACAAGATTTTAAGTTTTACTCTTCAATGTACCCCGTAGCCCTCTAACTAACCTAATGCTGATAATGGGCTTAGTGGATTCATAAATAATATAAAATAAACCTCTAAAATTCGTGGGTTTTAATTCCCATATTTTTAAAATTACCAAAATACCCTTTTAAGTTGTCGGTTTGGCTTAAAAATGCCCCGGGACCCAAACTAAACCCCCGGCTAATATTTTCTGACTATTTCGACCCTTCCGAACACATTGGCACACTCAAAATGACCATTCGTTGATAAAAATAAAATTTACTTTTTACTTCAAAATTACGTTCCTGATGCGACTGACACGCGCGTCCCAACTAAATTTCTCAAATTAATTTAAATATCATCAATATTCATGTATTACCATACATATTCGGAAATAATAAGTTTTAACATCATAATCAAATACCAACTCACATGTGGTTAGTATTTATATCCGGATTAATGCCCAATTAATTTCCATTTAATTTAATTAATCCCTTAAAGAAATATTGAAAAAATTACGGGGTATTTCATTTGATCGACCTGCTTCTCCACAAACCCTCTCCTAAGTCTCCTCAGAGGAACTTCAACATCTTTAAGAGCTTCATCTTTGGGGGCTAGGTCTTTAGGGACTGGATCTTTAGGGGTTGGGTCCTTGGGGATTGGGGGCTTCATAAAATCCCTTGTTTTCTTCTTAACTCCTTCAGTAGGTTCTTGGGAACCAGAAGGGCTACCACTGAGAAGGTCAGGAAACTGTCTTTTCTTCATGATTTTAGATAGAGGAGTATCTGAATCAGTAGGAACCTCTTGATCAAGATCAATTACCAGAACAAGAGATGCAGCAGGTCTGGAAATAAAGCAAGAAACATTATTTATGTACAAAAGCAAATAGGAGACGAACCTAGAGTGCTCCATAACAACTACCTTGTGAAGCCCCCAAATAAACTTCAATTCTTTCAAATTTACTTCACTCTCTTTGAGGGATTTTCTTTTCTGGTAACTTGCAATTTAATTTACAAATCAAGAGTCACTATGACATTTTATCAAATATAAATAGGGCAAAATTGCTAAAATACAAAACAACCTATTCCGTTGCCAAAGATCGGACATTTAGGTCCTTGATATTTAGCACCTCCAACTAAAAGGGCGTGTTGTCAATTTTTTACAACTACCCCATGATCAAAATAATCCTTATTAGAATCAGGGAGGTTAACTACTAAAGCTTTACTAACTGCCCTAGTTTTCAAATAATAAGTAGTCTCACTAGTTACCCATTTATAACAAAACATTATATCTGGAATCCCAAGATGGGTTCCACAGATTTGATTTAACCTATATACTCCCTTCACTACTCTCCATGTGTTAGGAGCCACTCTAGCAGCAACATTGCCAAAATATTGACAAAACTCTAGACACAGGGGATTGGGAGGAAATGTGAACCCATATTCAGCAATAAAGATGGAAGGGAACCAATGGCCTTCAACAAGAGAGAAAAAATCAAAAGGAAAAGTGGGATGTTCCAGTACAACCCAAGATGGAATGTTAAAGTCAATTATGAATTTATCAAGAGACTCGATAGAATAAACCATGATGAAGATAACAAAGAAGAAGAGAAGAAAAATACTTACAAAGGTTTAGGGATTCAGCAAGAACTAAAGAGAGAAAAGAAAATTATCGCACGAAAGATCAAAGAACACAACGGCAGAATCAGAAATGCGAGGTAGCAAATGATCGAAGTTTTACCACTCTTTTTATAAGACGCATCAAAAAATGGGAAAAGTAATGATTAAAGTTAATGACGGTTGAGTTTACGACGACTAATAAAGTAAATGACGAAGATACCCCATAAAAGTTTGCTAAATTTTGAAATATTTACAAAATTGCCATTCACACCCAAAAATCGTCAATGAAATGGATAAATTTCACAAGTCTGGAAGGTCTGCAGCTGACCAAACAGCCCGAACTACTGTTAAAGAATAATATTTTACACTTTCTCATCAGCTCCAAGTAGGAAACATTCCGAGCTTCTACTGATACCAAAATTTACCATCCTACTGGACCCGTTATAAACCAACACATGTCATCCAGTGTGGTTCAAATTCAAGTCAACATGATGCAAATGCCCGACCAACAAGAAACCCCGACCAAGAGGGCAGCCTCACTAATAAGGAAGCCCGAGCAACTTGGAAGACCGACCAACAGCCTAAAATTCACCCTTTACAGCCATTGAAGCAACAACAGTCATACAACCTGTGTAACCAGTGAAGCGACAACAATAGTATATTTAATTCTCATTATGTATTGATGAAAATGCCTAACAAATAAAGGCATTCCATCCTTTCATACGATAACTATCATTACCCCTCTTGGGCTATAAATACATTGTATCACCCTCATTGCAAGGGATTGAAAAACAAATCAAGGCAATCAATACATAACAATGTACATAGGCTTTTCCATTGAGCCGAACCACTTTAAAAATATCTTTGTCCTATTTTTCTTTGTTTATTTATTTGTGATCAATCAATTAGGCCTAGTCTAGTTTTTTTCATCAACAATAGTCATCCAAAATAATTAAAATGTTTTCTTATGCCTTAAGGACAATGAAAAAGTATAATCATATATAATAAAGGGCTTGTAAACTGTGTAAATACATGTGGAAATTTAAAAAATGTCACAAACAATACAAAGTGGACTAAAAATTCACAAATTTTTTATTTGTATCGAGTTTTTAAAATACAAAATTGTGTCGTATTCGTGCCAAGATTATGAGTCATGTTAGCCGTGTTGTCACACCTAACATTTAATCGTGTTATTATTCAGGTTGTGCCATTTAATTCACTTGAATGTTAATCTATAAGATGTGGGTTCTTGAAATACAATTAATATCAAGCGAGGCATAACCCCTTATCAAGTTTGGTATTAATGCTCAAGACAGTTTTTAATAATGACAATAAACTAGGGCAAGATAGACAATAACATTCAACACTCAAGGTAGTATTAAATGAAATCTTTACACCGTAAATTGTAATATCCCCCATTTTCTCACGTAAAGGCTCGTCAGGAACGACACGCTGAAGATGGGGCTTATTAACAATTTATACCATTCTCAGCACTAAAGGAATAAAAACTTTCCTTATATTATATCAAAATCCACAATGAAAAAAAAACTAAACAAAATTTCTTTTACATGAATAATAAAAAATTCGTCACCATACAATGTCCATAATGTAAAGCTCGATACAACTAGCATAAATAAACACTTGTGCTTATGCCCGTACGACTTTCAGGAATGAAATAAAATGACAAAGATACTGAAGCACAACCTATACTAGGGTTAATGGAGCGAAATCCAATGCAATTGCAAGCCTGATCCATCGTTAGTCTTGCTTTACCTGTCTTTAAGAATACATGGGGGGGGGGGGGGGGGATATTTATATTTTGGGTTAGATCCCGAGGTGTGCAAAGATTCTTCACCAATAAATATGAAATTTATTACTATCTCATACTTCACGTCTCCCCATCGACGCTCACATATAACTAGTACTTCACCTCTCATCTAGAAGAAGTCCTACTCGTCTCCTAAAATGAATTATCAATTGTAAACTTCCATTATTTAACCATACAAGTAAGTAATAAACCATTTCAATTATGCACTAGCTACAAGTGGATCCTCGTGTCTGACACCCATATCCCCGATATATTTCACAATATAAAATTTTCACGATACACAAACTAAGCGCAATTCCTTACATTTCATAACATGTGACCCTTGTATAGTTCTTCCGATCATTTAATGATTAAATTCATATTTCCCGTCGTCTACCCGTTAGACTATAATTTTCATTTTCTTAGATTAACAAATTATTATTCTCATTTAATAATTGGTTACACCATTTCTCAATCTATTTAATGTTTGTATACTCCCTTAGACTATCCAATTATTATTCTTATTAATAATTGTTTACGACATTTTTCATTAGGACTCATCTTCATCCTTAATTATCCACATCATTTTATTTACCCAATTTTATCATCAATTAAACAGTATCTACATCTTTGGACAAAAAGGGGCCCTATCCCATAAGGTATACCACAATGTGTAAATGGGTAAATATAAATGACTATATTAATAATCAATTAATTCAAACGAATTCCTTACAATTGAAATTATCAACTTATTTTTATTTCAATTTCATTTGCATCAAGTATATGGCATAAACATCTATTATGCATTATAGAGTCCCAATAATATTTATTGTCCACATCCTTGGCCAATTTAATTTATGTAAATAGCATCCGGGTAATTAATAATAAATGTACTTTCATATAATTGACACACAAGGGCATCTACCGTCGGTGTCTAATTCGTGCTCTATCGGATAGTCCGAAGGAATCCTAACATTCAAGTCGGATAGTTCGAAGGAATACTAACATCCTAAGAGGACACCACAAATCACACATAAGTTGGAGGTGGTCCCTACGTAGGCTACCTTTATACAGCCCATACCCAACGGCAATACAGGAACATTCAGCGCCACACCTACCTGTCGAGGGGGGAAGCCTCTAGGTAGTACCTATACGCCTACACAATGTCAATCCCACCTGTGCCGACATGTGATCACTACCGTAAACGCACGAACCCCCGAGTCAATAGGAAAGTCCACTAGTACGTCCACACATAAATATAATATAATACATATTATAATTCCCATATAATATGTATAAGTAGTTACCCCATAACTACTTTAATCTAAGGATGTCCCAATCCATATAAATTATAGCCTTTTTGGCTTAACCGTAGGATTTATTCCATTATTCCATAATTCATTTTAAGCTGTTATCCTACGACTATTTGCCAAATATATATTAAGTCTCATGAAATAATCTTTAGACTTAAATCACACTTGCTTTATAATTTATTACTCTTTAAATACCTAGCCAGAGTTATTTCCAAAACTACCATTTTTAAAATATTATAGTTATAGTTATTATTAAACTACCCTTACCCACATATTTTTAATAATTTTAGCATGTTGTCCCCTTAACTAACACTTTAATCATTCCATATTATTAATAATTATACACTTCTTGATACCTTCCCAATAAGGTTTATATGTACAATATAAGGAGTTAACTAATCGTGGGAAAAATGATTATATGTACATATATAAGGAATCCTTTAATATAATATAGTAGTATTACCTAAATACCCCACATGTAATCATTCATTCGGTCCATATCTAAATCCTTCAGAACTTATTGCACAAAATCCCATTATTATGTCAAACACCATTTTAAAAAATTCGATACTGGATAATTTATTATATATACTAAATTAAACCATCTACCGCGTCCTAAGCTCCCGTAGTACTAGCCCTTAATACCCGAGTCAATTTCCCCAACTTGAAATTTAATTAATTATACCTTAGTTAATTTATTAAAGGGGTGAGACTCAACCATATTGCTCGAACTCACTCCTTGGACCCGTATTCAAATTTTATCCGAAATTTCCATTTGAATTCGTTCATATCTTTTCAAGTGTTATTCATCCTAAACACTCTAAATCCATATCCCGAATTGCTTCCCATCAATTTACAACGTAGAAATAATGTTCCTTAATATTTTTCAGATTTTTACACTCACCTACGGACATTCCTAAGTAATCCAAATTTGATTTCTCACAAAAAATTTCAGTTTCGGACACCCTCCAGTAATAAGATCATAAGTAATTAAAAAAATCAAAAAAATACGAAACTGGCGGACAGGCATTCGAATGAAATGATCTATATCCATGTCCAAAGCCATTGTCGGTTGAACGATATAACCATCTCGTTCGAACGAGATACAATATCGTTTGAACGAATTGTCCTTTCGTTTGAACGACCCTTTGTCTTTTCCAATCTCTTCCTTCCTCGAATTCTGTACTTCCCAGACCCTATTTTTAACCCAGAAATAGTGCATAAACCCCACATTTTAAATTCAAATTCTATAGATACAACACTAACAATTAATATCCATTTAAAGAGTTGTATTATTTGAGAATTCCACAAATCATAATCATATTTAATTCACAAGAAGGAGCATTCATTCGGAGATCTACATCAAAGTTTAAGTCCTCTAATTAACAGTGTCCTTCTATACATTTCATAGTCAATTATTCTTAAATAACTATAAAAACTTATTGAATTTAATACCAATTTTTCAGATTTGTTGATACCTAATTTATGGAACAAATTCTACATATAAGACAACCCTCTACATGAGTTATTCATCATTAATTCCAATATAATCAAATTTCAGAAATCACAAAATATGAATCAACCTTAAATCTAAACATGGAGTTAAAATTCATCTGAAAATAACACAAATTGAATAAATATGGCAAGAGAATCCTTGTCTGGGGTTGTATAGAAGGAATCCTCTTGAAGCTCCCTTGATTTTCCCTTTTGTTCTTCGCCTTTTCTTTTCTCTTGGTATTTCTCCTTTTTCTCTGCCATGGGTGTTAACCTAAGTTTCTTCTAATGATAGTGGGGGAGTGGTGTACCCCCACTTAAACACCGAATTAGTGCTAATCCCGAGTTGGACTTTAGGCCCCAACTTTGGACCCCCAAATAAGCCCAAATACCAAATTTAATTAGCCCGATAACTACCCAATTCACATATATATACTCTGGGACCATTTCTAAGGGTCTAAAATACCTAAACGAGCCCGTAATACCTCTCCAAGTACATCCCAAATATTTTATCTCAAAAATATATTTAATTGTGTCGTGACACTCCCAAATACTTTTTATTAAAAATAAATAACGTTTGATTTATTCCAAATCATTATAGTCAAATTCTAAACTTTACAAATAATATTGAGTTTAATTACTCATAATCCCATATTAATTAGTTTCACCGAATTAATATAATCCTCATTAAATATGTATTTTTATTCTAAAAATATACGGGGTATTACATTCTCCCCCCTTACAACGGAATTCCTTCCTCAGAATTCAAGGCAGCATAAAGTCATATATTATTTGCACCGTTAAATTATTCTTATACTCAATTTGTCCATACTCATATCTTATGAGGTAAATGAAAAGGTTCATCTATGCCAATCATAACATTAGGTGCCCATATATTTCACATTACATACATGCACACATATACCATTAACAAATATGAATGCCACATATACATCCAATATGTACCATTAATACCAAGCATATCCATACCACAAGCATACCACCGCATACGTACATAAAATAACCACCCTAGTATCCGACTTCCCTTAACACCCGACTTTTACCAATTTCGTGCGTGGGACGTCTCGCAAGAAAAATCCAAACAAGGAACTCCGATACACTACTATACGGCTTAGTCAGTTATTGAGGTCAATCGGTTCATACAAATTTCAATATTTTCTATTTTTCAACCCAACAACTTATTCCGTTTCAAGAGTTATCCAAAATTTTGAATCACACTCACGTGTTGCTTCCCTAAGTACCCTCAACTTCCTAAATATATTTGCACGACCTATTTTCCCATTGAAATTCATTGTTTTAAAACTAGGCTCACTACTAAAAATTTATCACAATAATCCTCACAGCTACAATGAACGCCAATTCTAATCAATTTTGTCCTTACTCATGACCACAACTTATAGTAGCCCACATAGTATTAACACATTCCTCGTAACTATAAATTCATTCCCCGAAAATATTATAATTCGACATATATATCAAATAGGCCTAAAATAACACAAGCTTCCCAAATTCAAAGTCCATCCCTTGAAAGGAATTAACAAGACCGAAGTGAACATTAAGTCGTAACATCAAACAAAACATATCTCGTACACTCTAAAGTAGAAAAACACCTTATTTACCTCGGGAACTATCACTAGTTTCCTTTTCTCAAATAATTTGTTTTTCTATGATCCGATGCCATCTCACTGTGGGTCCTGGTCTAAATGTACTCACCTCGATTGGTGCATTGTTAGACAATACCATAACCCCAAATTTTCCAAATGTCTTCCTTTAATTTTTGTAAGGCATCATATTTCCCAAGTTCTCTCAATTATAGCAACAAACTCACACGAAGGTCTCTATGTCTCTCTCTCTCCAAAACTAACCCTTCTCCCGAATGGGTAGTAACCAGCCGAAAAGAATACAATGATTCCTAAGCGTAGGTCTCTACATCTAACGGCGTAACGCAGAACGCGACAAGCTCAGGCACAGATCCTAATGACACTAGAACCGTTTTATGATACCAACTGTAACAACCCCTATTTTCTCACGTAAAGATGGCCATGCATGATACGCCGAAGATAGGGCTCGCATGTCAATTAATACCATTCTTAGCATCATAATAAATATAAATAAATTGTTTTCCACAATTTCGGCATTTATAGATGAAGAATACATACACAATGATCCAAAATCCCCACCACCATAATAATATAAGTAATAAAATCCAATAAAGTATAATAAATCCCAACTGACACAAAATAAAAGAGTATCGTGTTTAGGCCCTTACAAATATTCCAAATGATAAATAACTTAATCTGAAAAGCGCCTATGCTAGGATAAAACTGAATCTGAATCTGGAGAGTAAGTGAGATCACAGGATTGCTACAACACAATCCAACTATCCCTGGCTAGGAGCACTTGGAGGAAAAAAATTTAAATTTGGGTCAGAGCCTGAGGTGTGCAAGAATTAACTTAAATAAAATATGAATGTAATTATACATTCGATGCACAATAAATCCCTCCCTTTTTGACACTCACATGCATATGACTACTCACCCCTTATCAAAAAATATATCATTTGCACCCCGAAACATTCCCTATAATATAATCGTGACATCATCTAAATTTTAGAGGAAACCCCTTCCCAATTGATTTAATTAAATGTAATCCCTGCATTTTTAAGATTTACCCACTTACATTAATTCAAGTCTCCCCCTTTATCCAATATGAAGCATAAACATTTATTATGCGTTGTAGAGTAAAATATTAATTAGAGCCCATATCCTTAGACGATTTAAGTTGTTTCTAGAATATTCGGGTGATTAGTAATATATGCCCTTCCATATATGTGACACGCAAGGGAAGCTACCGTTGGTGTCGTATTCTTGTTCTGTCGGCATGTCCGAAGGAATTTTAACATCCAAATCGGACAGTCTGAAGGAATCCAAACATCCTAAGTGGACATCACAAAACACATACAAGTTGGCGGCAGTCCATACCCAACGGTAATACAGGAACAATCAACTCCACACCTACCTCTCATGGGTGATGCTTGTACGTAGTACCTATGTGTCGACGTGTGGTCACTGGACCGAACGCGTGAACCCCCGAGCCGATAGGAATGTCCACTCGTATGTCCACACACAAATATAATATAATACATTTTATTTCTCCTATAATATGTAAAGGTAATTGTCCCTAAATTACCATAAGGTTCCAATTGAAATTCCATACCATCATTTATCCAATTAATAATTTATCATCTAATAAATTATTAACTATACCCAATAATTAATTACATAACCATCTAATTATAGGTAATTATTATAAATTTCAGCATGAGTGGAATCCTATTCCATAAATTAATTATCCCATAAAAACCCACATAGATTACTTTAATATACTTACGCTGCAACTAGACATGAGGAATAGAAATTTAGGAACCTATGTTACAGAATTCAAGGCTGCAGAAGAAAGGGGAAGAGAGGAAAACCCAAATCGTTCGAATGATTGGGAGTGTCATTCGAGCAACATGGCTCTTCGTTCGAACAACTAGCCACGTCATTTGAATAACGCCTCATCATCTTCTCCGTCTCTCTCCCTTTCTAGGTTTCCCAGATGTCCCCAAAACTATGAGATTTCTAACAGTTCGTAACTCAGAATTTTCCCTACTATCACCATTATTCAGTCCCAATAAATTACTAATAAATTCAAATTTCGATGATTTAAGTTCCAAATCCTAACTCGGTCTATTCCAAATCAAGAACATATAATGAGGGCACTACATCTAAATTTCAGTCCATTGAAGGTTACCAAAAATTTCTTACAATAAATTACCAATTATCCTCCAATATTTATCAAAACATAATAGAAATCCAATCATCAATAAGGCTTTTGATTCCTAATTTCTTGAATAAATTCTACATGTGTATTCTTCCTCTAGTTGTGGGTTTTCATCATCAAATTAAAAAAAATAATCCCTAATCTCCATAACTCTAAAAGGGAGATAAATTATGCATTGATAAATACATTAGAAACATAATTTAATGAGGTTGTCTCTTGCACTTCTTCGCTTTACACGTGTCGGGTTTGGGGGTAGAACATTTTCCTCACACAAGTGGTATTCGTGTGTCGCTACTTGAAGCATCATCATTATGGCTTTTGAATCCATGCCCCTACACTCGCATGCAGGCTATGCGAGGCAACTCAATCATCACCACATTTCCCAAGGTACTATTATTATGCAGCCTATTGGGTCTTGTATTGCCCCTATAAAAAGTCATACTTGCATTTTCAAACCTTCACCCTTGGGTTCATTTACAATCGTCTGCTTTGAGAGAGAGATTTCAGCCTTTTTCTTCTATCTTAGTTCCAAAACCTAACCATTCACTTTTCTTCCATTTCTCTCTTTTCTTCATCCATTTCACCCATAGTGAAGAGAACTCATTCTGCAAGGGGCATTTTCACTCGCACTCATACATGCCAAAACCAGTGGACACACTACCATTGTGCGCCATATTTCGGTGAGTCCGACCATTTCTGGACACTAGATGAGCATTTGCATGGTGACCTTGTGCCGATGGAACCGATAAATCTATTGATGGAGGTGAGAGATAGTGCTGAAGATTTTGCCTACATCCCCAACATGACCCTAACTCATTTTCATATTGAGCGGGGTGATTATCATTTTTCGACGGTGGAGTTTGAGTCCACCTAAGTACCTGTAAATTTCTAGATCCCTGGACCGACTATATCCATATCAAGTATCCTGTGCAGTTGGTCCTAGCTGGCTTGTCTTCTACCAGGTGGTCGGTTTATCTCACCCTTGCAAAGAACAACAAAACCCTTTAGTTGCTCGTGTCTCGATGGAGCCATCGGGCCCACATATTTATTTCTTCTAGGGGTGAATATACCATCACTCTCGAGGAATTTTATGAGCTTCTAGGCTTGGAAACAACTTGTTTTGATACCTTCTTTGAGGAGGTCATCTCGAGCGTTGAGAAGGTCATTCTGGAAGAATTGGAGGCAGTAGTGAAATACTGCATGGTGACCTATAATGACTGCACTTTTTTAGAGGTCATCCGATATTTCCACTTCATTGAGGACAAAGCTGTAATTAAGGCCCATGAGGCGGCCAAAGAAAATCCAAAGGGGAAGCAGGTGTTTGAGTATCCCCTGGATGGGAAAGGATTCGGTTCGAAGGTTGAGCTTGCGAGTTATTTTTGGGTCATCTTGTCAAATATATTTCTTCTCGATAAGCCACATGACTGCCCTAGGAAGGATCTAATCAACATGGTTGTTCGCATCGATAGTGGCATCAAGCTCCCCCTCACTGCGATTACTCTTGGATCATTATACACATGGTTGGATCGTGTGCAAAATGGATTAGCCTGAAACATTGGTAGGTTTGATGTCTCGAACTACGCCAATCATGTGCTACTAATAGCCTTTCTCAATGCCCATTTCCCAGAGTATTCCTCGGCTGGAAATTTTCCCAGCATTCATCCTATCAAGGTCCCTCGAATCTATTGTTAGAACTGTAAAAGTTCTAAAAATCCCTTTGTATCTTTAGTCGACAAAGTTGAAGTTTATCCCTCGCCCCTATGTTGGGGTAGATCAGCGTTTTTCAAACCAATCGACGAGGAACGTCTTATTACCCCCATCGAGGAATTATTAGCCCGGAAATTTCCTGCGAACAACGTTCCTCTCTTATTAATTCCCTCATATCTACCTTCATACACCGAGTGGTCCTCCTTTTATTCCATCTACTGCTAAAATCATGTGGCTATGTAGTTTGTTTATGATCAACGTAACCCCACGCCGAGTCACTTCACCCTCGAGAACCGTACAAACTTTTCTTTCGCCTGTAGCAACTTCTTACCTCTATAGTCGTCAACGTTTTTTGAATAATGCTTTCAACTCTATTATCCCGAGTAAGTAGGCTCGTGGGGGGAGATATGCTATGTATTTGACAGTATTTTGGCAAAATCAGTTGGGTTGTTTTCAAAGAAATCTTCTTAAAGGACCCCGATACCCTGATATTTAAAGGTTTCCTCCGACGGAGCTTCGATTAAGGAGTTATACTACCTCTAGTTATTTATTCCCTCTCAGTACCAGATGCCTCCCTTGCCCATGTGGAGCAAGTTAACCCTTCATGTTGATTCAATTAGGGAGGCTATGAGGGCCACTAAAAAAGATCCCCCAAAAAATATTAACGTTACCCAAGAAGTCTCGCCAAACATGACTCCTGATTCTAAGGTTTCTTAGCAAGTTAACCAGATGTTCGATCAGCTTAGATAGACTTGGAAGATTTTTTTTAAGGAAGATATGGATTTTATGTCGATGCAAATTGCCTCTCGGGGGTTTTCTTATGCTCCCCCAAATGCTGAAGATAGAAGGAAAATAAAGTTGACTAGCCCTGTTAAACTTGTGTTAGAGAAGGGACGTGAGACAAGTGATGAAGAGAATTCTGAGGAAGCAGTTACTGTTGATGGAGAGGTAGTAAGTCATGATGATGAAGAGGAGGAGGAAGATGAAGGAATGAAGTTTTGGAAGATGATCTTGAGGAAGAGGTATGTATGGTATTTTCTTTTTCTTTTTTCTAACTTTTCCTCATTTTCCTTTATAATTTTTACACCTATTTTCCATCTTCAAGTTGATGTTTGATGTGACTTTCACGATAATGTTAAAGTTGGTGGTTCACTGGTGGATGCAGCTGAAGTTTTACCTATCTTGAAGGAAGTTATGCCAAAGGAGATAGTTTCCCCTAAAACCTCATAGGTAAATACAAATTTCCCTATAGGGACAGATATATCTCTCTATTATGTTCAGTCCAGCAGTGGCTATTCGCATAACTCGGCCTTCTTACGCAACCAGGTTGGTCTCGAGGAAGGTGTTCATGATGAAGGTGTTGTGAAGTCGGTCATTGGAAAGTTCCCTAGCGTTATTGTACCACCAGTTATGGTAAACTTTTCCCTTTCCTTTTTGAAATCCTTATGCCATATTCTTGTTGTTCTCATCTTGTTCTTTGTTGTTCTTCACATGTTTCATTCCTCAAATAAACTGCCTTATTAGCCCCCCCCCCCTTCAAATGACCAGTTCTTGGTTACTCCCATATAGCCCTCAATCCTCAATACGAAGGGATCCGAGGTTGTTATTACTGTTCAGGTAGGAGGTGGATAGGAAGAACTTGCTGAAGTTGGAGGTACCTCAGAGCAGTATCCTTTCGTTGCTCCAAGAGATTTTCACGAGGATGAAGATTTGATACAAATGGCCACTTGGTAATTCACCGATGATCAGCAGCCAAAGGTATGGTCTTCTTTTTTGTTACTCATGCATCTAAACGTAGTTAGAATTTCCTAGTAAATAGGACATTGAATCTCCCATGACTGAGGGTCAGGTAGGCTAAGTCATATTAGTTTTTAAATCTCCCAAAATCGAGGGTTTGGTGGGACAAGTTATATTGGAATTTAAATCTCCCATAGTTAAAGGTCAGATGGGACAAGTTATATTGGTCTTTAACTCTCCTATAATTGAGGGTCAGGCGGACCAAGTTATATTGGAATTTAAATCTCCCATGACCGAAGGTCTGGCGGGCTAAGTCATATTGGTCTTTAACTCTCCCATAATCGAGGTTTAGGTGGTCCAAGTTATATTGGACCTTAAATCTCCCATAATAGAGGGTCAGGAAGGCCTAATCATATTGGTCTTTAAATCACCCATAATCGAGGGTCAGTCGGGCCAAGTCATATTGGACTTTAATTTTCCTTGTAAGACAGTTTGTATATTTCCTTGCCTTGATAATTTCTTACATTTCAGGTTGAAATTGAGCGGTCTGCTGCGTGTGATCCATAAGTTGAAGGTGTTGCACGTGAGATTACACAAGCAAGGACAGTGGCTGGTTTGGCAGCGATGGGTGATGTCCCTGGTTTGCAAGTTCAGCCAGTGGCTCCAACTGTTGGTGAGGTTCTCGAAATAGTTACCTTTAGGCAACAAGAAAGTGATAACACTTTTCACACTCGATGGCCTTCTACCAGCGATATTGTTTTCAGTGTTCACCCTCCTAAGGCTTCCCCCGAAGTGGTTATGAGGCAGAATTTACTCGATTTTCCCATATCCTGACTGTTGGCCCTCACGCATTGATTGAGAAGATTTTGGACCAGTTTCCTTCTACCTTTGCCCCTCGCAGCATTCAACCCATACCTGTGATGATGGCATGCAGATTGCTTATCCTAGCCATCGTTTTAGAAAAAATCCTCAACATTCCTTTAGAGTCTTTGAGTTCTGATATGATCAAGGTTTTATTGAGGAAAGTTAATTTTCTTATCAACGATGGGTTTTCGCTATCTTGGTTGGTGAATCTACAACGTGACTTCAAGAAAGCCAACTTGTCTGCTTTGTATGCCCGACTGTAGATTTCTCATCATTCACAGGTGGCTATCTCGGAGGAACTGGTAAGCTTAGAGGCCAAACTGGCTATGTCTGAGTAAAAGTTTGAGGATACTCGCAATGTCGTAACCCAAGCGGAGGCTAAGTTACTTAAGTCTGTGCAAAAACTAGATGATGTTCATCAGAGGAAGGAGCACCGTCACAAGGACTTGGCCGACCTAGTTCTTGAACAGAGTAACCTTCAGCAGATACTTCCTCAGCACCACTATCGTCTTCTTAACTCAACCAACTTGCGCTTCATAATGGATGCTCCTGATAATTAGCAGTTTTTTATTTAAGTTCCGCCTTCTTTTATTTTTTTTACTTCCTTTGGAATCTTCTGGTATATAACGCAATATTTCTTTCTGTACTTGAATAAAGTATTTTTTCATTTGGTTCTCTTTCTTTTCTGTCTTACTTTAATATTGAACGAGATAGTACATCCATGCAATTTACATTATTTATAATAAGGAAAGAAAAAATGGATCAAAACTTTCAAGACAAAGATGACTTTATACCATGGAAAATAGATGACCCAACATTGCAGGGAACATTCTCCCTAACAAGTACTAACAAAATATAATGAAATAATTTAAAGTATTGGGTGTAAATCGATTACATTCAAATATGACATCATCCTCCATTTTAGATATATTGCAGTAACCCGAATGAGCTGCTCGAACGATGGAGGGCCCTTCTCAGTTAGCTTCAAACTTGGACAATGACAGTACCCTGATGTACCTTCTGCAAGCCTTCAAGACTAGGTCTCCTTCTTTGAACTTCCTTGGCCTCACCAATTGATCATAGGATCTGGACAACTATTTTCTATACATTTCAAAGTGCCTCACAACGTTTTCTCTATGCACTTTTTGTTGTTAGAGTTATACATGTTGGCTATGGGGAAGCATGGCACTTCGTAAGTTATATCGAGCAGAAGGTACCTCGAGTTCTACTGGCAAAAGAGCTTATGCACCAAAGACCAAGGAAGATGGGGTATACCCTGTGGGTTTTATCTTTGTCGTTCAATCGGACCATAGAACTGCAGGTATCTTGTTGTCCCATGTGCCCAAAAAATCTTCTAACATTTTTGCCAAGAAGTTTACCAAAGTCTTGTTGGTAGCTTCTACTTGCCCGTTGTACTTCAGGTATGCTACAATTGACTTGTGGTGGATGATGGAGTATTTATCTTTGAGCAGGCTTACTTTCATGTTCATAAATGGAGTGACGTTCTCTGAGAGGAAGACCTTCGGAATACCAAAATGGAAAATGATGTTCTCCTTCATGAATCAAGCCACTACCTCCGTTGTGGCTCTCTTTAGTGGTATGGCTTCTGCCCAGTTGGTAAATCATTCAGTGGCGACAATTATATAAACTTTTCCTCGTGAGGAAGGATTAATTGCCCCTACTAAATCCAACGCCCATGTATGGAATGGAAAAAGCGTTGATAGAGAATGCAAGTCCACCCAATAAGAATGAATCATATTTTCGTGCACTTGACAAACTTTGCATTTGCGAAGAAAATCCACCGAGTCTTTTTCCATTGTAGGCCAGTAGTACCCCAAAGTCATAAGTTTATCATAAAGTTTGAATCCTCCGATGTGTCCTGGTTCATGGGCCTGCTTTAGCACCGCTTCGGCTTCTTCCCCCCCCCCCCGATGCGCCTCAGGGCCCTTCATGATATCCTCGTCGGTATAACTTCCCTTCCTAGATATAATATCAGGGTGCTCGCCTCTTTAGCTTTGTAGCATCATCCTTGTCTGCCGGCATTACTCCATCCACCAGCATATTGTTGCCTCCAGTCTTGACGTTGATTGATGAAGTTGCACTTCGTTGCCTGATAAAACAACCAATATTTCCCACAGTCCCTCTGTACCACAGCAACATCTTGCCTCATCGAAAACCGGAAGTAACCTGCATATTAGACCCTTCTATACAAGGGAACCTCAGTGGTCTCGCAGCTGTCTTCATGTACTTAGAGCAATTTTCTCTTGACCTCTTTAGGATCCACACATCTGGACAACCATCTGTAACATCCCGTGTATTTAATAATTAAATTAATTAATTAATTGGAATATTCGAGAAAAATAAATTTTTGGATTTAATAATTTTTATTACTTAAATATGTTGGTTGTAACATTAGAAGAATAAAACTTTAAGCGGAATTGAATTCGGAATTAAAATGGAGTTTTAGAACGTTTTAATTATTTGTGCCTTATGCATTTTCGTGGGGGATCTGTCGACAGACCTTCTCGATCGATCGATCGAACCAGGGTGTCAATCGATTGACTATCCCAGATCTAGCGCAAGTTAGTCATTTTATGTTAGAGTTGGATTGGGATTAGGATTCCTAATTTGTATTTAAAACGAATAATTCATGGGGGGACTTCTCATAATCACTTTTGCATAAGTTTTTCTCCAGAAAACAATTCTAAAATATTCTCCTCTCAACTATAATCATCAACCTCCAACATAATCAAGTTTTTGTCACAAGTTTTGAAGGCTTAATTGGGGTTTAATCAAGTTTGTTCAAGAACACTCCCTTGCAAATTTTTCGAGCGGAATCCAACCGTGAGGCCAGATTTTCTTCATCTTAATCACATGCATGAATACTCTATTCCTTTCCTTTAGCATTATACGTTTTAAGTTTCGCCAAAACCCTTAATCATATGTTTTTGATTAAAAATCAATTAGTAATTTAATTAGAGAAAGTGGACACTTAAGTTTGGGACTATTTTTATGAAAATTACAATATGATTTAATCCCTGAAACCCTTGGGTGCGTAGGTTTGATTTTTGGGTTTTTATTGTTTTGGGTGTAGGTTATCAGGTAGAAATTATGGGGGTTGTTTATATGGTTTTTGAGATGCGCTCACACTTATAATAAGTTGATTTTTTTAAAAAGAAAACGCATGTGTCATATTGAAATTATTGCATGTTAATTAAATTAACACTTTTGGAATCAAAGACGATGTGATGGATTGATTTAAATTAAATTGGGACTGTTATGAATATATTGTCATGTTGTGTTTATAATTTATGATTTTGTGTGGATTATTATTATTCATTTTTTTCATCGCGGGGACGAGGGGCTTTTGGGTAGTATTTTTTCTCACCTTTATTTTAGGATGCCTACTAGGTATGGGACTAGTGGGTAGGCCTTGGTTATAATTTATGCTTGCTAGGTATGGGACTAGTTAGTGTAAATTCCTGGGATTTTATATTACGGGGGTGGGATGATTTATATTTTTTATTATCGTCGCGTTAGCCTAGGCAGGAGACTAGGACGTGTGTTATATTAGAAATTCATCCTATATGTAGGATAGGATACATGTGCACCTTGGGGAAGCTTAAGTATGGGACTAAGGGTTATTTTGAGGATCTCACATTGATTAGAAAGGTGGGGTAATTTGTTAATTGTGAAATTGAGGAAATGAGAATTAATGCCTAAGATAAAAACGAGTAGTAAAATTTTTAGCAACATAATGTGTCTGTGACCGATAGTTTAATTGGGACAGCTTGGGCGATTTATGTCGTGTCATGTGTGGAATCTTGTCATATTACGCGGGATCGACAGTTTAAATGGATTCGGATGGCTATTGACAAGGAGAAGTGTGACACTTTGGTGGATTACCACCTGGGACGGGAGGATCGCCATAATAAAAAGTGAGAACAATAATAAAATTGGGTTAATTCAATTGAATTAACGCTTTGGGGCTCTGGGATAATTAAAATGATATTGGTGTGTTTTTATCAGAATCTCTGGGAGTAGTTAGTAATTTATCTTTCCCGCATTTAATTATATTCGTAATAAAAATATTCTATTGTGATATTTATTGCGTATAATTCTACTGTCTGGGTTCACGGACCCTATTTGATCGGAGTAGTCTGTATTCATGCTCGGGGCTCTGACCTCATGCGTTGACTAACTTTTTCAGGATCAGTCTGGAGAAGTTGCATAGGGTTATTTGGAGATTATCATTTGGAGGTGCAGCTGGAGTTTATTTTATATTACTCGTTAGTAGTTTAATTTAGCTTCCTTTATGTTGTATTTATATTGAGACACAATTTATGGTTTTTATTGGGCCATTCGGTTCCAAAGTTATTATGGATTTTGTTCAGATTTACTTATGGATTCAGTTGGAGTTTATTCCATTTTATATATTGGAGATTGGATTCATTCGAAGTTTTAGCTCGGTTGTTAATATCATTTGGGTTTGATCCAATTATTTATATGGTGGATTTGTTTATTTATGTCTCATATCTGTCTCATGCTAAGAATGATATTTTATTTAGTTCACGCCCGTCATAGTTTTGGTGGCGGTCGATGCCAGAATTACGCGGGGTGTGACACCAGCCTCCTTTATTTTTATAGTATAAGTTGCCTCTAGTAATGAAATATTGCACGAGGTCAACCAAACTCAGTGAGCCTTCACCTGTCTCTAACTGCTTCCTTATTTTTCCCCTCCAATCAATGCTATCATCTATGGGTAGAATCTTTAGTATGGTCGAGGGAGGAGTTGTCCTCTTAGTTATTCAAACTACTGCTGACTCTCCAATAAAAGTAATCTTTTGGGCAATAGTGGCATAGGCATCAGCATGCCGATTCATTGTTCGAGGCTGTCTTTTGATTTTCACCACCTCGAATGGCCCGAGCAACCTTTGTATGATCGTTCAATAGGTGCCAATCTCATGTGCTTCAAAGAAAAATCTCTCGTCACTTGTTTAACCACCAAGTTGGAGTCCCCCCTTATTGTGAGCACCTGGATGCCCCTTCTCAGGGCTTCGAGTAGTCCCAGCACTAGCGTCTCATTTTCAGCTTCATTGTTTGAACACTTAGAATCCAACTTGAAAAACAGTCGAATTTCTTCCCCCCTTTCTCAAAATAACGCCCGATCCCCCTTATCTTCAATATATGAGCCATCAAATTCCATGCTCCATTTATCCAGGATGGTTGCTGCAAAATTAGTTTGAAGATCATCACATGAGAGGTCCTCCATAGGTCGCTCGAATGTTACAGAGGGAAAGATTGCTAACAAGTCTGCATAAGATTGGCTCTTGATTGCTCGAGGGACTATGAATTTAAGATCATACTCTGAGAGGATTAAGAACCATCGGGATTCCCTACCTATTAGTACAGTTCAAGCAAGCAAAAACTTTATAAGATCACATCTAGTTACAAAATGGACTGTGAATGAAAGTAAGTAATTCCTAAGTTTTTGTGCTAGGAATATAAGGGATAAGCATGTGACACCTCGACTAATTAAATACCGGGTAGCTACTCCTTTATTAAATTAAATCAAAATGCCAAGTTGGCTCAGTTAATAGCTTCACTGTCGAAAGCATTTTATTATTTCTAACCACCTAGTATTTAAAAAGTAAGTTGTCAAATTTTAATTAAAGTCTGATTAACATGCAGTAAAAGATTTAAAGCAAGAATAATATCACCATTCACCATAACGAAATAATAGAATAACCATCACATGATATAAATAAATCCGAAGGAAAAACTCCTCACAACAAATCCCACAACTGAAATAAGTAACGAAATACTGAATACTGAATTAATACATGCCAAAGTCTGAAAAACTGAAATGGAAATGTCTCTAATAGAATTTGGGCAACATGCCCTACAACTGAGGAATAATGAACATGGAATCCAAATGATAGAAGCGTCTAAAAGTAAATCCCTGTAACTTCCACAAACAGCTACAGCTCGTCATCGGAATGAGAATCCTATGCATGGTGTCCTTGTGGCTGGGAACCAAAAATGGTTTTACAAGAAAAATAGATTTGAAAGCAAACGGGTCAGAGCCCGAATGTGGAGATATTTTAAAAACCTGCAAGTGCTTTAACAACATTTAAAACATTAAATGCAAAGTACATGTTAGGACGTGCACTCACATGAAATTCTCACCTCTCGACTAAATGTGCACTCCTAACGTAAGTACCCATCTAAAATGACACTAATCCCTAGCTAAGTGACATCATATCTAGCTAGACTGTCATAGGTTCTACTCTTATTACTCGGTTCCCATTGACATTCTAACGTTACCAAAGAATAGGGGCTTTACTTAAACTCAGATTCTCAATATGCAATATATTTCACAATTGGTTAGCCCGTTATGTTTTCTCAAAACAATACCATAGTTTTATTCACAATAATAACATGAAGTTCCCATCAATTAAGTGTATATTATTCACATCATAAATATACAATACAAGCACCCCGAGACTAGCTGCGGTGCACACATACTCTGCTATCCATCCCGGTACATCACGTACATAAGGATTACATATTCCGAATCTCTCAGGAATAGTTCACAGATAACAACATCACAAATAATGGAGGCGAACACAGTCACATGACATGGGTCACGCACATACCTGCGCTCCCACGATCAGCAAACTTATTAACATCCCAATAAGTCCTTCTCTGACCCATGTTCATCGAGGTAACCAGTCTAAATCCGGGCAACACAAGGATTAGAGGGCCCTAAGCGAACGCAAACCTCCCGTGATAGCAAGTATGGAAGGTATGTCATACACATAAAATCAATACATATATACTAAGTATGCACACGTCTTAGTATTCACCATAATATATATTGGTACATATCTCTTCTCGTACTGACATATAATACTATACCATTTATATGTTCCCGGTTAATATAATTAATTAGGCCGTCATTATATCTACCTATACACAAGGTTACTGGGCACTCGGGATCAAAACAGGCTAAAAAGCCAAAACTGTCAACTCGTTCGAAGTCTCGTTCGAACGAGGATGTTCGAACGAGACTTCGTTCGAACGAAATGAGTCTTCTAATGAGATCTCGTTCGAACGAAGTGGCTTTCTAACAAGATCTCGTTCGAACGATCTTATCGAACGAACTTCACCCTCGTTAGAAGTCAATGGTCAACTCGTTAGAAGCTCGTTAGAAGCTCGTTCGAATGACCTGGGTAGGTCTTCTAACGAGTGGCCAGATTCAAGCCCAGAATTCCTACTTTCGTTTTTCACCAATTTCTACTCCTCAATTCTCCTCTAAAATTCGTCCCAACAATGTTTTAAGGTCTCTAATCAATCCTAAACATATTATAATCACATATTAACGTGTTTTAAGGGTATAATTCATCGTAAACATCACCAAATCACAAGTATCATCACTTTTTCCCAATTTTTCAAGAACATAAACCCTAAGATTATAAATCATCAATTTCCAGAAATAAATCCGTTTATATAACACATAAACTTATAATTCTCTTAATTCGATCTTCCAATAACATTTCTACATGCAAACCTATCTCCAAAATTTATTAACAACTCCAGTTTCTTGGGTTTTCAATTATCTCCCAATTAATTATGATGTTTGAATAGTCTAAGCATGGAAGAAGCATTTACTGCATAAAAACGTATATTAAACCACTTGCCTTGATTCAATCTCAGATTTTGATGACGATTTGATGAAGCTCTCTCTCTCTCTCCAAGCTTTTCTCCTCTATCTCTCTCTTTCCAAGCTTTCTTGTCCAATAGCTATGGTGGCTAGGGTTTGTTTTGGGAAAATATTAGAAACCTAAATTCTAATAACCTACGTAGCCTATTGGGTTAACATGGGTTGGTTAGTGGTTTAGTGGGTCAAATCCACATCAGATATAATTTACTAATTTTCGTCATTTTCAATTCCCAAAAATACAAAATTACCAAACTACCCTTTATATTGCCGGTATGGCCTAAATATACCCCGGGATCCAAACTAAACCCCCGGCTAGTGTTTTTTGACTATCTCGACCCTTCCGGACGCGTTGGCACACTCAAAATGACCATACGATTAATAGAATTTAAATTCACTTTTATGATTAAAAATTATAACCTGACGTGACTGTCTCACGCATCCCAATAAAATGTCCAAATTGCCGTATATCAATCTTACGACAAAATTCATAATTCAATATTCATATATCATCATATATACTCAATATAGTCAAATACCAACTCACATCTCTCTAGTATTTTATCCGGATTAATTCTCAATTAATTCTCATTTAATTAATTAATCCCAAAAATAAATATCACCAAAAATACGGTGTATTACATACTTCCCCCCTAATAACAGAATTTCGTCCCGAAATTCGGAACTAGAAAGTACCTGATAAAAACAACTCTGGATAACGTTCGCGCATCTCATCCTCGCGTTCCCATGTGGACTCCTCAACATTGTGATGTCGCCACTGAACACGCACTAACGGAACTATCTTTGATCGCAGCTTCCTCTCACTTCGGTCCAAAATAGCAATCGGCCCCTCCTCGTAGGAGCTATCAGGATGTAGATCAATCTCCTCCAAAGCGATGTGAGAATGAGCCAAATCATCCCTGAGATATTTCCTTAGCGAGGAAATATGAAACACATCGTGAATCCGGTGTAAATGCTCCGGTAACCCGAGTCTATACGCAACTGGTCCAATCCGCTGAATAATAGGAAACGGCCCCACATACCTCGGTGCCAACTTCCCCTTCTTCCCGAAACGCATAATCCCCTTCATAGGAGATACTCTGAGCAAAACCTGGTCCCCCACTTGGAACTCCCTGAAAGATCTCTTCGCGTCAGCATAACTCTTCTGCCGGTCTTGAGCTACCCGAATGCGACTCCGAATCAACTAAATCCTTGCCGAAGTATCTTGAATCACTTCCGGCCCAAGTAGTTTGTTGTCCCCCACCTCTAACCAACATGATGGGGAACGACAAGGCCTACCGTACAACGCCTCAAACGGAGCCATGCCAATAGTGAACTGGTAGGAGTTATTATAAGCAAACTCTACCAGTGGAAGGTATTGCTCCCATCCACCTCCAAAGTCAATAATGCACATGCGTAGCATGTCCTCCAACATCTTATTTGTGCGCTCGGTCTTCCTATCGGTCTGCGGATGATAAGTCGTACTCAACCGCAATTCCGTGTCCATGGCCTCCTGGTAACTCTCCCAAAACCGCGAAACAAATATCTTGTCTCTGTCAGACACGATATTTAGGGGCACACCGTGAAGTCTCACAATCTCTGAAATGAAGAGCTGGGCATACTGTCCCGTAGTGTAGTCAGTCCTTACGGGTAAAAAGTGAGCGACTTTGGACAACCTGTCCATAATTACCCAAACGGAGTCGTGATCCCTCTGCGACGTGGGTAACCCCGTGATAAAGTCCATGGATATGCTCTCCCACATCCACCTCGGAACCTCCAACGGCTGTAGAAGTCCTGTCGGTCTTTGATGATCCACTTTTACTAGCTGACAAGTGGTGCATTTCGAAACAAACACAGCGATATCTCTCTTCATACCGCTCCACCAATATTGGCGTCTCATGTCTTGGTACATTTTGTCCCCTCCGGGATGTACCGCGAACCGTGAGCCGTGTGACTCTGCCATCACCTCGTGTCGCGATTCCTCCCCTTCCAGAACCACCAATCTCCCATTGAAGCGTAATCCCCCGTCTGAGCTAACGGTATAGGACTCGACTCCCTCTGCTAGTAATCGAACTATCTGCTCCTGACAGAACGAGTCATTAGCCTCTGCCCGTAGTACCTTCATGACAATCTGCTGTGTAACGGTCATCACAGACATGAAAGATCGGTCCACTGCATCCTGGTGTCCCAACTCCTTCCACTTTGCCTTCCACACCCCCTGCCACCTCATCTGCTGGCCTACGGCTCAACGCGTCAGCTACCACGTTAGCCTTACCCGGGTGATACTGGATATCGAACTGGTAGTCTTTCACAAACTCAAGCCACCTACGCTGCCGCATATTCAACTCCTTCTGCGTGAACAGGTACTATAGGGACTTGTGGTCCGTGAACAGTTGGAACTTCTCCCCCAAAAGATAGTGCCTCCAAATCCGTAGGGCAAATACTACTGCCGCCAACTCCAAATCATGAGTGGGGTAATTCTTCTCATGAAGCTTAAGCTTACGGGAAGCATAAGCTATGACCTGTCTCTCCTGCTGCAATACACCTCCAAGTCCTTGCAAAGACGCATCGGTGTAAACCAAATACTCAACTCCCGGTCTCGGCAATGCTAACACAGGTGCTGAGGTCAATTTATCCTTCAAGTCATCGAATGGCAACTAACAGGCATCACTCCAGATGAATGGCACACCCTTACGAGTCAGATGTGTCAAAGGACCTGCTATCTTTGAGAAACCACGAATAAACCTCCTGTAGTATCCTGCTAGACCCAAGAAACTACGAATCTCCGTTGGTGTTGTGGGCTGTCCCCACTCCCTCACCGCGGATACCTGCCCCGGATCAACAGATATTCCCCGGTCGGAAATAATATGTCCCAAAAACTGGACCTCCTTCAGCCAAAACCCGCATTTCTCATAATTTTCATACAACTCGTTCTGACGTAGTGTCTGCAAAACTTGCCTCAAATGTTCGGCATGCTCCTCCTCTGTCTGGGAGTAAACCAGAATATCATCGATGAAGACAATGACAAACTGATCTAGGAAATCCCTGAACACTCTATTCATCAAGTCCATAAACACTGCTGGAGCGTTGGTCAACCCAAAAGGCATAACTCGAAACTCGTAAGAACCATATCTCGACAAGAACGCAGTCTTCGAGACATCCTCCTCCCTGATACGCAACTGATGGTATCCCGATCTCAAATCAATCTTCGAGAAGAAAGAAGCTCCTCACAACTGGTCGAATAGGTCATCGATTCGAGGCAACGGATACTTATTCCGTATCGTGACCTTATTCAACTCTCGGTAGTCCACACACAATCTTAGTGAACCGTCCCTCTTCTTCACAAACAAAACTGGAGCGCCCCAAGGTGAGGTACTCCTGCGAATAAAGCCCTGACCTAACATCTACTCTATCTGATCTCGTAGCTCTCGCATCTCTGCATGAGCCATCCGGTACGGTGCGCGTGCTATAGGTCTCGTATCTGGCAATAGGTCTATAACAAAGTCTATCTCTCGACTGGGGGGTAGGCCTGGTATCTCCTGAAACACATCCGAATATTCCCTGACAACTGGGATCGAATCTAAAGGAATCACAACCTCCTTGGAGGTATCCTCCTCTATGTAATACAAATGAACGGTCGAGCCTCCCTCTGGGCGAGGCATCGCCACTACAAACATCTCTTGCCCCGGAATGGCAAAAACAATGCTCCCACCGAAGCAATCAATCATGGCTCTATAATCAGCGAGCCAATCCATACCGATAATCACATCTTGAACATGCATATTTAATACCAACATATCTGCAGGTAATACCAGACTATCAATCTCTACCCCCACTCCCCGGCATATAAAGAAAATAAGTGACCCATTCCCCAATGGTGAGTCGACACACGTCAATGTACTCTCCGCTGTGGCTAATAACCCTAAAGCCTTCGCGAAATGTGTAGCTATAAAACAATGTGTAGCCCCCGTATCAAACAATACCCGACCCATAGTGCCATGGATAGAAAACATACCCTCAATCGCGGGCGGTGCCTGTGGAACTGCTGCCTGGTGGACGTTATAGACACGTCCATACTGTAACTGACCTTGCTGAGCTGGGACTGCTGGAATGGGTGGCAAAGCTGCCATCTGTGGCGGTGCGGGGAGAGCGGCGGGAAACATAGGCCTCTGCGGCTCCTGGCGAGCACCCTGCTGCTGCTGCTGTGGGGCCCTGCCCCTATCAGGACAATCCTGTCGTTTATGGCCAGTCTTGCCACAAACATAACACTTCCATAGGAAGTTCCCTCCTCTCTACCCCTGCTGTCCCCGGCCCTGGTGGCCGTTACCGTTCCTCCCTTGGCCCTACTGAAACTGCTGCCCATTCTGCCCCTGTTGGCCCTGATGGCCGTTTGGACCCTGATGGCCCTGACGGAAACCTCCCTGTCCGTGCCTGTAATTCCCTGATCTGAACCTCTTCTGATCCCTCTGCTGGGAACCCTGCTCACCCTGTCTCTGCCCCTGAATAGATTGTGCCCCACCGGCACCATGTCCTCTAGTCCTGCCCTGATGGCTAGACTCTCCCGATCTCTTGCCCTCAGCCATATGAAAGCGGTGATCCTGGCAGTGTAACAAAGCAGCGTTAACCACATCAGAATATGTGGCCAACGAAAGGTTCCCTAACAGATGCTGACGAATCCTCCATGTCAACCCGTCGGTGAATTTCTCAATCTTCTTCTTTTCTATCGATATCTCATCTGGAACGATATTCAACAGATTCGTGAACTCGGCCTCATACTCGGCCACGGTCTTACCCTCTTGCTTCAGATTCATCAGTTTCCTCCTCATTTCCGTGTGAACAGCTGACGAAAAGTACTTGCGGTCGAACCGCACCCAAAAGTCCTGAATAGTGAGAGTATCCCTCTCCTCCACGGTGGTAATAGACTCCCACCACTGCAGTGCAGACCCAACTAGCTTGAAAGTGGCTAGCACCTGCTTCTGAACATCCGTGCACTCATAAATCCTCAAGTGCCTCTGCATATCCTTCCTCCACTGGCTCGAGACTACCACATCTGAGCTACCTGCAAACTCTGGCGGATGCGCTTTCTGAAAAGCATCACGTACACGTTCCCAAGCAGACGGGAATGCATTTGCCTGTACTGGCGCGGCAACCGGTGCCTGAGGAGGTGCCTGCTGAACTACGGCAATTGTGGCATTTACCGCTTGGGCTACAATGGCTGCAACCTCAGCGGCATTCATCATGCCCTGAACTGGAGCGGGCTGGGGTTCTGGCGTTGCATCCCTGGGAACTCGTCGTGCACGTCGTGGAGGCATCTGAAATAAGAATCAAGTTTATAACTTCACTGTTTATAAACTTAAAATAGCTGAAGAACGAAGCATACACAAAAAGAGTACAACAGTCCTAAAATATAGGGCTCTATATCAAAGAAAACTTAGCGGAAACATAATAGCCGTACAGATCCTAAAGGACACTAGAACCTGATGCTCTGATACCACCTATGACACCTCGACTAATTAAATACCGGGTAGCTACTCCTTTATTAAATTAAATCAAAATGCCAAGTTGGCTCAGTTAATAGCATCACTGTCGAAAGCATTTTATTATTTCTAACCACCTAGTATTTAAAAAGTAAGTTGTCAAATTTTAATTAAAGTCTGATTAACATGCAGTAAAAGATTTAAAGCAAGAATAATATCACCATTCACCATAACGAAATAATAGAATAACCATCACATGATATAAATAAATCCGGAGGAAAAACTCCTCACAACAAATCCCACAACTGAAATAAGTAACGAAATACTGAATACTGAATTAATACATGCCAAAGTCTGAAAAACTGAAATGGAAATGTCTCTAATAGAATTTGGGCAACATGCCCTACAACTGAGGAATAATGAACATGGAATCCAAATGATAGAAGCGTCTAAAAGCAAATCCCTGTAACTTCCACAAACAGCTACAGCTCGTCATCGGAATGAGAATCCTATGCATGGTGTCCTTGTGGCTGGGAACCAAAAATGGTTTTACAAGAAAAATAGATTTGAAAGCAAACGGGTCAGAGCCCGAATGTGGAGATATTTTAAAAACCTGCAAGTGCTTTAACAACATTTAAAACATTAAATGCAAAGTACATGTTAGGACGTGCACTCACATGAAATTCTCACCTCTCGACTAAATGTGCACTCCTAACGTAAGTACCCATCTAAAATGACACTAATCCCTAGCTAAGTGACATCATATCTAGCTAGACTGTCATAGGTTCTACTCTTATTACTCGGTTCCCATTGACATTCTAACGTTACCAAAGAATAGAGGCTTTACTTAAACTCAGATTCTCAATATGCAATATATTTCACAATTGGTTAGCCCGTTATGTTTTCTCAAAACAATACCATAGTTTTATTCACAATATTAACATGAAGTTCCCATCAATTAAGTGTATATTATTCACATCATAAATATACAATACAAGCACCCTGAGACTAGCTGCGGTGCACACATACTCTGCTATCCATCCCGGTACATCACGTACATAAGGATTACATATTCCGAATCTCTCAGGAATAGTTAACAGATAACAACATCACAAATAATGGAGGCAAACACAGTCACATCACATGGGTCACGCACATACCTGCGCTCCCACGATCAGCAGACTTATTAACATCCCAATAAGTCCTTCTCTGACCCATGTTCATTGAGGTAACCAGTCTAAATCCGGGCAACACAAGGATTAGAGGGCCCTAAGCGAACGCAAACCTCCCGTGATAGCAAGTATGGAAGGTATGTCATACACATAAAATCAATACATATATACTAAGTATGCACACGTCTTAGTATTCACCATAATATATATTGGTACATATCTCTTCTCGTACTGACATATAATACTATACCATTTATATGTTCCCGATTAATATAATTAATTAGGCCGTCATTATATCTACCTATACACAAGGTTACTGGGCACTCGGGATCAAAACAGGCTAAAAAGCCAAAACTGTCAACTCGTTCGAAGTCTCGTTCGAACGAGGATGTTCGAACGAGACTTCGTTCGAACGAACTGAGTCTTCTAACGAGATCTCGTTCGAACAAAGTGGCTTTCTAACAAGATCTCGTTCGAACGATCTTATCGAACGAACTTCACCCTCGTTAGAAGTCAATGGTCAACTCGTTAGAAGCTCGTTCGAATGACCTGGGTAGGTCTTCTAACGAGTGGCCAGATTCAAGCCCAGAATTCCTACTTTCGTTTTTCACCAATTTCTACTCCTCAATTCTCCTCTAAAATTCGTCCCAACAATGTTTTAAGGTCTCTAATCAATCCTAAACATATTATAATCACATATTAACGTGTTTTAAGGGTATAATTCATCCTAAACATCACCAAATCACAAGTCTCATCACTTTTCCCCAATTTTTCAAGAACATAAACCCTAAGATTATAAATCATCAATTTCCATAAATAAATCCGTTTATATAACACATAAACTTATAATTCTCTTAATTCGATCTTCCAATAACATTTCTACATGCAAACCTATCTCCAAAATTTATTAACAACTCCAGTTTCATGGATTTCTATTATCTCCCAATTAATTATGATGTTTGAATAGTCTAAGCATGGAAGAAGCATTTACTGCATAAAAACGTATATTAAACCACTTGCCTTGATTCAATCTCATATTTTGATGACGATTTGATGAAGCTCTCTCTCTCTCCAAGTTTTTCTCCTCTATCTCTCTCTTTCCAAGCTTTCTTCTCCAATAGCTATGGTGGCTAGGGTTTGTTTTGGGAAAATATTAGAAACCTAAATTCTAATAACCTACGTAGCCTATTGGGTTAACATGGGTTGGTTAGTGGTTTAGTGGGTCAAATCCACATCAGATATAATTTACTAATTTTCGTCATTTTTAATTCCCAAAAATACAAAATTACCAAACTACCCTTTATGTTGCCGGTATGGTCTAAAAATACCCCGGGACCCAAACTAAACCCCCGGCTAGTATTTTCGGACTATCTCGACCCTTCCGGACGCGTTTGCGCACTCAAAATGAGCATACGGTTAATAGAATTTAAATTCACTTTTATGATTAAAAATTATAACCTGACGCGACTGTCTCACGCGTCCCGATAAAATGTCCAAATTGCCGTATATCAATCTTACGACAAATTTCATAATTCAATATTCATATATCATCATATATACTCAATATAGTCAAATACCAACTCACATCTCGCTAGTATTTTATCCGGATTAATTCCCAATTAATTCTCATTTAATTAATTAATCCCAAAAATAAATATCGCCAAAAATACGGGGTATTACAAAGCAGTGCCTCTAGATACTAGTGTATATGGCCTCTGGACCATTTATAATCCTACTCAATTAATAAACATGATTCTCTATACCATCCATCTCTTGGACCAATTATGCTCCAATAGATCGTTTAGAAAGTGTGAGATACATACGTAAAGGGATACCTGCCTTTGAGGGGATCATCGTCTGAGGAGATGTGAGGAGTGTTTTCAGCTAGTCCATGGCATCCTAGTGCATCTATTCCCATGTGACCTCAGAACCTTTTCTCAGCGTCTCCATTAGTGGATGTGTCACCTTGTCCAGCCCTGGCCCGAACCTCCTCAAGTAGGAAATTTTCCCTGGAAGCTCTTCATCTCCCCCACCAATTTTGTCCTTGGCATATCAAGAATGACTTGTTGCTTTTCAAACTCCATTCGAACACCTTGCTGGTTCACCCCAAATCTTAGTAACTTCCCACTTATCACCCCGAATGCACATTTGAGAGGGTTCATTTTCAATTTACACTTTTTGCATCGGGTGAACAACTTCCTCAAATCATTCAAGTGAAAAGTAACCTTTTTGGACTTGATTACCAGGTCATCGGCGTAAAATTCCACGATATTATGAAAGAAGTCGTGGAAGATGGCCATCATGGTTCTCTGGTAGGTGGCTCCTGCGTTCTTCAAACCAAAAGGCATAACTGTGTACATGAAGTTTCCCAAAGGCGTTCAAAAAGCGCTCTTCTCAGCATCAGTTGGGTCCATTTTAATCAGGTTATATCCCACAAAATAGTCCGTGAAGCTGTACATCTCGTGTTACACATCAACATCGATCAGGCTGTCTATGGAAGGTAGTGGGAACTCATCTTTTGGGCACGCTTGATTCAGGTTCCTGAATTCCACATATATCTAGATCTGGTTCTTATCTTTCTTTCTCACAGGCACAATGCTATACAACCAAATTGGTTGGTGGATAAGGAAAATGAAGCCAGTTGTAAGCATTCTTTGATCTTCAGATCTAACTTTGCCTTGTATGTTGGGGTAGCCTGCTTCACTGGGATGATCGACAACAAAACGTTCAACCTATGGTAACTTACCTCATTATCAACTCCAGGCATCTCGATATACCTCCATGCAAAGACGTCTTTGAATTCCTAAAGCAACTTCACCAAATCCTCTCAAGGTGCGCCTTTTAGGTCATTTTGATAAAGATAACGCTAAGGTCATCGCCCATCTTAGCTATGTTTATTTTCTTGAACTCTTGAATTTGTGACCTGGGTCTGTCCTCCATGCACTCAGGATCCTCCTCCATCTCGTATACAAAATCTTGGACATTCGAGTTATCAATCACAAATAATTTCCATTGTTTATCTACCAATAAACATTCATAAATCGGGTCAGCCTCATCATCCAGACCTTTGGCTGCCCGCTCATACCTTTATAACTTGTAAATAATTGTATTGTTAGGTAAAACTGCTCTCTTACACTATCGGGAACTTTCTTCCCTTTGAGGCCTCTTCCGATAATTTTCTTCCAACTCTCTCGCAGAATGATTGTTGAGAATGCTCTGGCTTTGGACCTGGTGTTTAATCGGATCAATGTGTGGCGTCATTCCATCACGCAGCTGCCTTGACAAACTGGGGGCCTCACTGCCTCCAGATCACGCACTTTTTTGTAGGTCACCACTGGTCGAGTAGGTGCACGCACCCTCGACTCGAGTGTTCCGAATCCATATTAATCTAGGATACTTTATTGCCACAGTGGCCTCATCAGACAACTTGGGGTAAAAGGAAGCATCTACTAAGTGCGCTTCTTCTTTAGGGAAAGGCTTCTTAGATGCTCGAATCACCACCTCTTTTCCATTTATATTGCCTTGGCACAATGATGGTAAGTAGAGGGCACCAAACCATGGTTGTGCATTCACACCCTACTGACTAGTTGTTGGTACGATGGCTCGTAGTCCATAATATGGAATTTAATGTGGAAAGTGATATTCCCCATTCTGATTCCCTTTCTAACGTAACCCATAGATTTAGACGACAAATTATCATACCCCGAGATTGCCAATGGGTGTGATACTATTCTTGTTTTAGACAGGACACCAAGATAAAAAGATCCAATGGGCATTATATTGATGGATGCCCCTCCATCTAACAGCACACGAGAGAAAACACAATCATTCACAGAGGCTGTAACATAAAGAGGCCTGTTGTAGGGATACCTGACCAATTTGTCTGCTTCTAAAAACGTAACTTCAGAAAGATACCTCCTCACAAGATTGGCCATGGGCACCTTTCATTTCAGGTGTGGCACCATATTTTTCTTAGCAATCTCTAGGATGGCTCGTGTGACACCCTATCATGAGTGTTCGGGAGCCCAACCTAGTCGAAGAACCAACTAAACTTCTGCGAGTGTGAAACTGCTGTGCATTTAACCCAATGGTTCATTTCTTCCTCTTCGATTTTGTAAACATCCTCCACGTCTCTCTAAGTAGCCTCATCGTAGGTTATCACTACGTTTACTTCTTCTAGAGAACAAGCTCCCATCTGTCTGCTCAAACTCTCGATGGGGTTGTCTTCATATTTATGTTCATTCTCTTCATTTACCTCATCCTCTAGTTACATCTGAGCCAGATCGATGTTGCATTCCTCCATAGATACCTTGAAGTCTTTATCGAGGAGCTATTGCTCCCTCAACAGTTCTTCAACTTCTTTGCCAAAAGCATTGGCCAAGTGGGCCCCATTCGATGGTTGAGGATTGCCATTCACAGTGCATTAGGGAAACTCAATATCTCCTTTCTTCACATGATGGTTGATTAACATCCTTAGTGAAAAACATACCTTGGTCATGTGGTTCACTCTATTATGAAGTGCAAAATAATTTGGCTTCTCTCTGTCTTCTCGAGAGAGTTGAGCTGTAGTTCTGTTAATCGGTTTGAAAAATTTATCTTGAACCATGAGGTCATATAGGCTTAGAGCTTTCTCCACCATGCATAGTAGCTAGGGAGGATCCTATTTCCCTTAAAATCTTCTCTTGTTGCCTCAACCCCTTCTTACCCAACCACCATCGCCTTCCCCCTTCCTCCATCATCTACATAATTTACCCTCGAGGGGATTCCCCTCCTCGATGTAGCTGATGGTCTTAGCAATAAACTTGACAAGGCAGGTGGGCGTGGTGTGGGTTTTACCACTAGGGCAATATTCCTTGCTTCTCTTAGGAATAATGCGAATGTACCTTCTCGTGTTTCGTTGATCAGGTGGCAGATATATTCTGGCAACAACCCTTCTGTAATGAATTACAAAAGCTTATATTCTCATGTTTCCTCTCTCACATCTAGAGAGAGCTCGCGGAACCTCTTGATGTACGCAATATCTTCTCCCGGCCTTTGTTTCTCGTGCGCCAGTTACGTGAGTGTAAACTTGTCCTCAGTCAAAAAGAACTTTTGCACAAACAACACATGCAATTCCTCCCAGGAGGCTACGCTACCTGGGGCTAAGTGGTAGTACCACGTGTAGGCCTTTTATGTTAGGGATTTTGAAAACTCCATTAGTCTCAACCTTTTATTGTTACAATGGGCCCTAAGGATCTCAATAAACCTTTTCATATGTTCCTTAGGATTTTCACCCTTTCCTGTGTATTTTTTGAAGATGGGTGGAATATACCCTACTATGTAGGGTTCATTATTATATTCCTCCGAATACGGAGTGCAAAAGTCATCATAAATAGAGGAACTATCTCCTCCAACTTTGGACACTGATATGAACTTCAACATATCCTTCTTCATTTCCTCCACGTTAGGTGGTGGGGAACCGATTGGCTGTGTTATCACAAAAACTAGCATAGTCGGTCTAGTCGGTGCAGCCTTCCCCATGCCACCAGCCATTGCGTGTGCCATTGAAGCCATTCCTAGGCCTTTTGTCGTTGGCCCTGTTGTCACGGGTGGGATAATAGGAGGTGGAGCAGTGGGAGGTGCATTACTGAAGGTAGGTGGAGTAGTGAGTAATACCCCTTACTTTTCAGTAATTATTTTTATATTAAATTGCCATGTGGGTTGGTTATATAAAATAAAGGAGATGGAAGTAAATATTAATTTAAGTAATTAAAGAATTTATATTTAGGAATATTGCATATTTATCGTTACGCGAATGTAAATAGTGTAATATTATGATTATGTTGCGTCGTTGGGCTTTAAGCGACGGTTATGGTTTATATTCCAATCGAATTATTATAAGAAGTTAATATGGCGTTGGAATGATAATTAATGAGCGATATCCCGGATGTCAGTTTAGAGGGCACGGTTAGTCCGGGAATGGTTGAGATAGTCAAAATAAGTGCCAGGTGTGTTTTTGGGTTTCGGGGTAGTTTAGGCTAGTAATAACTTAAATATGATGTTAGGAATCATTTTACGTACGCTGTAGCATTTAATGTTGGATTTAATGAATTGGAAACATTTTTGGTATTTACTCTTGCAATAACATTTTATATCTCAATAGTGCATTTCTAAACCTAGATAGTTAGAGAGAAGTGAGAGCTTGAGAGAAAGGAGAGAAAAGAGGGGATTTTGTCATATCGAGCTTGGAATCGTTGCTACGAAGAAGAATTCGAGACAACAATCTTGACGCAAGTCATTAAACTTGCATAAACATATGATTGTGTTGAATAAATTGCATTTATGGTTTGTGCTCTTGAGTTTGAACCAAATATGTTATAGATGATTTTGGTGTTTAAACCCTTAGGTATTTGATTTAGACATTATTAGAGTTGGATATATTGGTGGGTTATTGTGTAGGGATGATTTGGTGAAGTTATTAATGGATGACATTGGATATAGTGGAAGAAAAGAGATTTGGGGGATTTAGGGTTTATATCAACTTGTAGCCCAAATTGGGCATCTCGACCAAGGCGAATCGATTCGCTAACTTGGTGGCTACAGGTCTGAGGAACCGAATCGATTTGGGTTAAGGCCGAATCGATTCGATCTTAGACAGAAGGTTGGTTTTCTCTACCGAAACGATTCACTTTTGGGCAAATCAATTCGCTTTCAGGGGAGAATCAATTCGGCCCTAGGAGAATCGATTCGAAAATCTTGTTGTTTTATAAAAGTTTTACAACGTGGTTTCTACTCCTTTTATTTCGGGTTTAAGTCTTAGTAACTTTTTCTTAGGATGTATTAGGAAGAATTATGACCTCATATAAGGAGAATGGTACTCTAGGATAGTAAGGGAGTGTCTGGGCTTATTTCGAGGATTATTTATAAGGGTATAATGTCTCATGTTGTCTAGTAAACTAGTGTAGGACTAGTATAGAGTTAGGTAGTGTTGGATTGGACCTTCGGGGGGGGGGGTGCTAGTATGATAGCAATTATCTCTTGTAACCCAATTCGTATGCACATATGGGTTTGAAAGTAAGAATCGTATGTTTAAATTAATATATATCTTGTGACTATGGCATATTTATACATACCTCTCTAAATACTATCATAAGGGAAGTTACGCGAAATAGGTGAATCCTCTGGCTAATAATGCAGGGAGAGTATAGTACTCAGGCCATGGTACTGGTTGTTACACTGTATGATTGTTTCGTTCGAAGTGAGGTAATTCTGAGTATAGTTACGACTCACGATCGAAGGTATATGGCCGCTTTCCAGGCGTTACGATTTAGGCTACCCAGATGGTTTTGATTATAGGCCATGGAAGATGATAGCATTTAGGGGATCAACTAGTGGGGTGACTCCTGGAAGGATGGTCGTGGAACCGTTATTATATGATTGAATTGTTCTCACCGAAATGGTATTTTACGCGAATGATTGATTGGTTTAAGGAAACTGTGAACCAACTTTAATTGCATATGGTACCTAATGATTATTGACTTGTGAATATATATTAAATTGGTAAACTTGGCGTGTGGAATACAGTTTGTTTACTCCTATTAAGTACATGGGTGGTTTAACTTAACATGAATTGTACGCATTAGGATGTGCACTTAGAAGAGAGGTGAGGATGATTCCTTAAATGAAGAGAGAATTTAACTTGTTTACGAAAGTTAGCATTCATTACTGTCATGCATTTTATTCTCATATATATCATATCAAACCGGGCCCTCACCCGTTTACATGTCTTCTTCTTGCGTGGTTCTTATATATGCTCAGGTGTTCCGCCACTTGGGTGCCCGCTTTGACTTTCCTTCCCAGTGTTAAGGAGCTACAACATTTTGCGGATGTTGTAGGATTTTTGTAGTAGACGCATCATTTCCTTTTGACGCTCTATCCATGATCAGTATGTATATTCGGGCATGTTGCACAAGTTTAGAATTCGTACATACTGTCATACTTGGTGTCATCTCTTGTATTTAGTCAGTTAACCGACAACATATTCGGTTATGCTTTCTAGAATTGTTGTTAAAATGTTATATTTATACGTATCAACCTTTTGTTATAAACTGGATGATGGAAATTTCTTTTATCAAATTTGCACAATTTTTTATGACATCCATTTTCAAAAATATTTTGTGGTTGTCTCATACTACTATTATTATGCGACAGTGATGCTAAGAATTGACCATTTAAGATTCCTGTTTTAATTGGAGTAGCGGGATGTCCACCTCTTATGTTAATAAGCATAGTGTCACACAATGGGAGGAACATTACTGAAGGTAGGCGTGGTACCCCCCCCCCGACCGGTATTCCCTCTATTAGTGTCATGAAAGAGTTTGCTCTTCTCGTGATTCCCAACATCGCCTGGGCAGCTGGGGTTTTGATGATCTCTGTGAACAAACCCATGAGCTCCATCATTTGCACTAAGCCCATTCTTGACTGCACACATGTCATCTCCATCACACCAGTAGCAGTTGTGCTAGGCTCCGCTCATGTTACTCTTACTCCTTTAGGCAATATAGTGAAATATGCCTCCTTTTCATGTTGTGTAGCATCAACACCAATGGTCCTTGCAGTATTATCCTCTGACATCTTTTCAAAAGAAAATACCTCCCCAACAGAGTCGTCAAATGTAAGATTATGAGTCATGCTAGTCGCCAAATGTAATATTATCAGTCATGCATGAATTCGTGTCATATTCGTGCTAAGATTATGAGTCATGCTAGTCGTGTTGTCACATCTAACATTTAATCATTTTATTATTCACTTGAGTGTTAATCTATGAAATGTAGTTAGTTGAGTCATATTATGTCAAGCCGGTGGTGTTAGTGTTGGGAAAAACACGAATTTGTTTCATATTAAAAAAATAATTGGCGTGTCGTGTCAAGAACGATTCACGACCCCAAATGATAATTGTTTTCTATAAGTAAAGAAAACCACATTTAGTGTGACTAAAAAAACTTAGGGAATAATATTAGCTATATCACATTACACAAACACAAATTTATATATTCATATGATTATTTAAAAGTAGACATCACATATCACACAAATGACATTTTCAATTTAAGTTTCAAATTTTCAAATAAAATTCAAATTAATTTATATACATTAATAAGTTGGATTATTGTCTCCATAGCCATTTTTAGCTTTTATGGACTTACCTAGTATAAACACGCGAAGAAGTCACACAATAGTTGATAACATTTTTCTTTACGAACTGTTGCAACAAAATTCACACAAAAAGTAGTCTCAAAATCTGAAAACTATTTGGTTTAAAATGTTCTCTTTACCTTAAGCCATAATTATCCACCGTTAGGAATCCAAACAAAGAATAAAGTGTAATAAATACCCACACTAGTCTTGTTTGTGATAACTATGTCATGTAGCAAAAATTTCTGTTAGTTACCAAATAGGAAGATTTCCTTGTTAGAATTTATTAATACTCATATTTGTGAAATGGACATCTTATTATGAAATTGGAAGAATTATTTCATCACTTTCATTCTTGATCAATCTTGATACACTTATGTTTATCCCCTTGCAACTAAACATGGAGATATAGTGAAATTTAAAGCATAAGAAGCAAAACTTGCAAAAAAAACTAAGATCAAATAGAGATGGTATATACATTAAGTTAGATTCTAGTTAATTATGTAAAGTAGAGGGGATTTCGAAACAAATGATTATCTCTTATCTCCACCCCCCCTCCCCCCCCTGACACCCCCCCACCCCCCCGAAAAAAAATGGAGTGATTTAAAGGAAGAATAGAACCCTCATTCAGATGAAAAAATCTATGCTAACAAGTTCGACTTACCTAAGAATTTATGGGTGGAAGATTTACTTTATTCTTGTCACGTGTTGAATATAATGCCATACAATAAGATACCACGTACTCCATATCAAGTATGGAATGGAAGGAAGTCGAATATGAGCTATTTTATAATGTGGGATTGCTTACCTCGTGTTAGTTTACCAGAGATTGGATATAAAGGTATTTATTGTGTACTCTCATTGGTTATTCTTTAACTTGTAAGGAATATAATTTTTTAATTTCAAAACTCCTTCCCCTCATATTGTTATTAAATCCATTCATGCAAACTTCTTTGAGGATTTATTTCATAAGATGGATAAGAGTTTCGTTCAAGGTTTTCTTCTGTTCTCTAAAACCCTTGAAAGAGAAAATATAGTGATTTTACTGATGTGGGTGAACTTTGAACGATCTCTAGAATTGCAGGCCCACGACTTTTGGACCTAAATTTTATATTCTCATGGTTGATAAATATCCTGAATCTTTTACTAGGGTTATGTAATTTTATCAATCTCTAATTTGGAAAAAATCAATCCATGATGATATGCATTCAATTGTGTCAAATAACATGATTTTTTATTATCCTACTTCAAATTGCAAGACCATTGGTTGCAATTGGATTTATAAGAAGAAGATGAATTTTGATGGTGTTGACGTAAAAAACTATATTTGACCTAATTCTTTAATCACAGATAAAAATAAACAAGACAAAAGATTTTTAAAGTGGTTCAGTCTTGAAAGAATGGCCTACGTCCACTGTTTGTGTTATCGCTGACTGTTTGTAGAATTCTCGATAATGGGCTTACCAAGAAATTCCGAGTCCCCTGCTAATGAGGAGGTTACAATGTATTTATAGCCTTGAGGCGGTACAAATGAAAGAATATTACATAGCTGTCCAATAGGTGTGTGCGTTTGTGTGATAATAATGAGCATTTAATGCGCAGTCATCCTCTTGATTATCCGGATATGAATGCTCTGTATGAGATGCAGCTCGGACCGCCTACGCTGCTCGGACCTCTTAAGTAGCTTGGTATACATGAGTTGCTCGGTACAATAGAGTTCCTCGGAGAACACTTGTTACTCGGAGTGCCTAAGTTGGTCGGGGAGATTGAGTTCCTCGGAGCCAAGGTGTTGTTCAAAAAATGTTTGCGAGTGCCATTTAGATTGACACGTGTCTCCACATAATTAGTCCACGTCAGCAGAATAAATTTGGTATCAACAGAAGCCCCCAATGTTTCATAGTTTGATGTTGAAGAAAAGTATGGAATATTCTGCTGTTTAGATTTTCGATTTGTATGGTTTCTAGGAAAGCATTCGTTGTATACAACTCCTTTATAAATGCACAGTATCAGTCTTTATAAATATTTTGAATTTCCATAACCGCTTCCTTTTTTATGCCCTTTTCTTCTTTTTAGTCATCGGATACGCAATCGTCCATCCTGGTAATCATTGTTTTTCTCTATCACCGAGGTAAAGTATTTAAATGCTTTAGAAAATTCGATCGTCTTTTACTTTTTCAAAGCTGCATCTTAGAACTTCTTTACTTCCTCTCAATCTTGTGCGTTCATTTCTTCCATTGTTCGTTGTCAACTGATCCACCCTTTTCCTGTAAGATATTCTTCCTTCATTTTTATTTTCTCTGTTCATCATGGTTTACCTTGTTGAGTCGCTTGATAAGTTTCGCTCTAATTTTTCTATTCCTTCATGGGTTACTTTGGAAGAACTTTCTGAACCTTATGACTATTTTCGTCTGGCGGAGGGACATTGGTTCCCCTGTTTCTTTGTGGCCGAATGCGGCTTTTCTTTTCCTCCAAATCCTTTATGTTTGGAGTTCTGTCAGTTTTTTAATGTTGTTCCTACAAAAATAGTGCCAAACACTTGGAGAATAGTTAATGGAGTTCATAGGTTAAATCAAATTCATGGAACCCGTTTAGGAATTCTAGAAATTATGTTTTGTTATAGATGGGTTGTCAGCGATAGTACTTTTTATTTAAAAATAAGGTTTTTAAATAGGGCTTTAGTTGTCAATCTCCCAGTTGCCAACAGGGATTACTTCGAGCATGGGGTTGTTATGAAAAATTGGCAACATGCTCATTAAATGGAAATGATGTGTATTAGGGTCCTAGATGCCCTCCCTATGGCAATGGGATAGGTTGCTTTTATTTTATTTTATATTTGAGATTGTGTTTTCTTTGTGTTTGATAAAAATGCGTCATTGACATTTTAATTTTTGTTTATTTGCAGCTGATAGCAAAAGAAAATCCTCGAAAGAAATTGATGTCAATTTAAAGCACTTGAAACTTATCTGGAGTTTGCACCAAACCGTTGCTGACGAACATATCAGATCAACCTCGTACTTGTTGCAGTACAAGAGCCACACTTCGTCTTTTACTGCTCGTCCAGTGGTAGGTGTCATCGGCCCAATACCATCTTTTGAAGGTTCCTCCCCTGAATCAAATATTCCTCTGAGTGACAGAATGAAGAGAAGAAGAGCTCCTGCCTTCTTTCATAAGTTTGCCTCTACTGCTGGAGAGGCAAAGAAAAATAAACCAAATGTCCCAGAAGAAGGGACGAGAAATATTGATGCATCCCCTCCTGTTGCTGCTAAGAAGATTGTCAAGAAGCCCCCTTGTGGCTCCGAGCAAGGTTGTAGCTGTTTCTCCTCTAAGCGAGGTTATCGTTATATCACCGACCAAGACAACATCCTTGGTTGAGAATGTTCCTGCTCCTATGAGGAGGTTAAAGAAAAGCTCTCTTAAGAGACCAGTTGAAGCAGCCTCTCAGTCTTTAAATGTTGAAGGTGGTATTCCCACCTTTGTTCCTCCGATCTCTGCTATGAGCTTGGTGAAGTCTTGGATTATTCCTGAGATCTAAGGTGTTGAGGATATTCTTTCTCTTGATAACGTTACCACCTTGGAAGCCCAACATATTTCCTCATTAAGTATTACTAATCTAAACTTTCATTTTTCAATGTTATGTCCCTGCACTAATTTTTAATTATTATTTTTTCAGCTAGTAACCTGTTTCAACACTATTCTGAAAAAGGATGAAGCTATTAGAGCTTCGAGATCCTCGGGAGGTGTGGAGGAAGCTTTTGTAGGACTGACTCAATCCTTAAAGGATTCTCGTAAAAAATATGACGAAGATAAGGAGGCCTGGGAGACACGACTCAAGTCCATCGAGCAAGAAAAAGACCGAGCTGTGGAGGCCTCCCAGGAGTTGGAGAGGAAAGTGAAAGAATTTGAGAAGAAAAATAATGAGCTTAAGGAGAAGCTCAAGAACACTGAAGGGATTGAGAACAAGCTTAAGAAAACTGAAGAAGAAGTCGTTAAACTTCGTGACGCTGATCGTCAAAGCCAGGAGATAGAAGGGAAGATGAAGGCTGCCGAGGAACTTCATACTGAGAGGATTTTCTTAGAGAAGGCAAAGAGAAAACTTGCTGTTAAGAAGTCCTTTAGCGCTAGCTGGGACAAAGGTTGGAACAAAGTCCTAGCTTCCATGTCCTCTCAGATGGAATTTGCTAGCCTTAAATACTTCAGGGATGGATGGATTGCTGCTCTGCAGGAGTTAAAGGTCTCTGAGAGTTCTGAACTTTTTCAACGCCATGGTCATGGTCCTCCTCCCTCTCCTGGAGAAGAAGAAGAGGACGAAGCTGCCTCTAAAGAGTCTTTAATGATGATTGGGGATTAGGTCCCTACTGTTGAACTTCGCTACAAGCAGCCCCAACCAACCAACATGTCTACCGATCAGCTTTTTCTGCCCTCCGAGAAACTTACTTCTTCATCCAAGCCTCCCGAGGAAGTCTTAGGAAGCAAGGAAAAGGTGTAGAGTTGTTCGGACCTTTCTCTTTGCTTTTTATTTTTTTGTTGAATGTAATTTGGGCTATGTAATTCTCTTTATGATATAATAAAATTCAAACTTTTGGCTGTTCATATTGACTTTTTCTTCTAGTTGCTCTATTTTCATCTTTATTGATTCGTTATGTCTCTTTTCTTTACTAGTTTATGGCTAGAATGGAGCTCTTGTCAGCTCACGATACTAAAATGAAGAAAAAATTCAATGACTACTTCAAGACTGGCCATACAGATCTAAACGAAGCTCAAATTGTTGACATCCTTGGTCTAAATTCTTCTGAACAAGCAGTTGAAGCATATCAGTATTTGAAATGCATGTTGACCGTGCAGTTGCCAACAATGTGGAATTTTATAAGATGATTGAAGATCTTCGGGGTATCATCGAGGAACTTTAACAATAATACAAGGAATCTTCTGCCCTTTTGCATCACGGGTATGAGAAAAAATATCAGCAGCTCAATGCTGATAAAGGATATGATAAATTCATTGCTTCTTACGAGAAGAAGGAGAAAATTCTAAGGGTTGAGGTCGAGGAGCATAGGCAAATCGCAAAACTTCTGGAGCAGGAAAATAATAACTTGCGAGGAGAGATATCCCAACTGAAATCTACAGCATCAACCTCGGGAGCCTTGGTCCCTGTCAATACTGAAGGTTTCTCTTTCTTGGAGGTCGAAAATGCCAATTTGAGAGACGAATTGGGAACTTTAAAGAGGATTGGATCCTCTACATCTACTCGCGGACGAGCAAGAGCTTCTCGGGGACGAGCAAGAGTTATTCGGTTACTGTTGAAGAAGCTAGAACGCAGGCAGCTTTAGAGAATCAAGCATTCCAGTTGATGGTGAAGAATCAAGCATTAGCTGAGATGTCCAAAAAGATTTTGAACCTCGACGAGCAACTCTCTACACAAAGCTCTGCCTTGGAGAATCAAGAACTTTTAGTAAAGAACCTCCACGAGCAACTGGAGAGGTTGACCTATCAGTTTCACAAATAGCCCAGAGAGTTTTGGATGGATGGATATAATAAAGCCCTTTATCACCTCGATGATCGGATCCAAAATTCAAATAACGAGGGTTACAAGTAAGGATGGTTGAATGCGCTGGGGGTGTTAAAGTTATAGCAGGGTCACTATTTGTGGGACTATTATGATCCTGGGTTTCTTGATTTTCCAGTGCCTCCATTTAAGGTTGACATGAGTTAGATTCCTTCTCGGGCAATTCCTCAGTGCCTGATCTCAAAGTATCTTGGCGACTACAGTCTTCATTCTAATTTTGAGATATCTCACCCGGAGTACTTACTTGATCGGCCATCAGTAATGAATTTCAGGATGGTTAGAGATCTAAACTTCATAAATTCTTCTTACGCCTTAGATGATCCTCCTGCTGGAGTAGATCCTGTTTCAAAGGCAGAAGGGAAAAAGCCAATAGAATAAGATTTTTATGTAATGATTTCTTCTTTCCACAGCATATGAAATCCTTCTCGATTTGAATGAAAAGTTTTGGTAATGAAATACATTTCTCATATCATTTGTCTTTTGTCATTACTTTATAAAATATCTATTTTATTCTCTGATGAATGTGTATGTATGTCTTGTAAGAAAATAAAAATTTACTGTGTTATTTTAAATTGCCGACCAACTGGAGTTGGTGAAAATATATTGTTGACCATTATGAGTTTTTGATAATTATTTGACGATCAACCGGAGTTGGTGATATTTTGTTTCCCGACCAACTTAGAGTTGGTGGTAATTTGATATGCCATAAGTAAAGAAATTATGTTTTATTTTTTGATTATAGTGACTAATCAATTTTTAATTATAAGCCACGAAACGACTTTCATCCCATGATATTGCTTAAATAATTGTTTCTGACCAACCGGAGTTAGTGGATTTTCACTCCCGACCAATCGTAGTTGGTGGATTTTATTTTACCGACCAACCGTAGTTGGTTATAAGCCACGAAACGACTTCCATCCCATGATATTGCTTAAACAATTATTTCCAACCAACCGGAGTTGGTGGATTTTTATTCCCGACCAACCGTAGTTGGTGGATTTTATTTCACCAACCAACCGTAGTTGGTGGACCGACCAACCGTAGTTGGGAGGGTTTATTTTATCGACCAACCGTAGTTAGTGGACTGACCAACCGTAGTTGGGAGGGTTTATTTTACCGACCAACCGTAGTTGGTGGACCGACCAACCATAGTTGGGGGGTTTTATTTTACCGACCAACCATAGTTGGTGGACTGACCAACCGTAGTTGGGGGGTTTTATTTTACCGACCAACCGTAGTTGGTGGACCGACCAACCGTAGTTAGGGGATTTTATTTTACCGACCAACCGTAGTTGGGGGTTTATTTTACCGACCAACCGTAGTTGGTGGACCGACCAACCGTAGTTGGGGGGGGGGGGTTATTTTACCGACCAATCGTAGTTGGTGGACCGACCAACCGTAGTTGGGGGGTTTATTTTATCGACCAACCATAGTTAGTGGACCAACCAACCGTAGTTGGGGGATTTTATGTTCTCAACTTGATGCTTAGTGTATAGCACTAATACTCCGAAAGAATTTCATCAAAAGGAGAGAATTGGATAAAAATTTCAACACTTTATTCATACTGAAGAAAACTTCATTTACATAGGAATCCCAACTACTGATAATACTTGCGTAGATGTTTGCATTCCATGCATTCTTAAATTCTTCCCCCTCCATGGTTTCAATCCTGTAGGTTCTTGGACGAACAACTTCTGTTACTCTGTAGGGTCCATGCCAGTTAGCTTCCAATTTATCATGCTTTTGAATTACTTTCTTTAGCACGTAGTCTCCTTCCTTCAAATCACACTTTTTTACCCTCTTGTTATAAAACAAAGCTGTTCGTTACTGGTACGCAGCTTTCCTAATTACTGCTTCTTCTCTAACTTCCTCGAGCATATCCAAGTCTAATCTTCTCATCAAGTCACTGAAAGGAGAATTGAAATTCAGCACTCTGTGTGTGGGGAGGCCCAACTCGGCAGGTATAACAGCTTCACTTCCAAATGCCTACATGTATGGAGATTCTCATGTTGTTGCTCGTAGTCTAGTACGATAAGCCCACAGCACAGAAGGTAGCTCGTTGATCTAATTTGCCTTCGCATCATCCATTATTTTCTTCAAACCATTCAGCAGCGTTCGGTTTGTCACTTCAGTTTGTCCATTGGTCTGGGGATGGCCTGGTGCAGAGTGGGTTTTCAATATGTTTGACTGATGACAATATGCAGCGAACTCCTCGTTATCAAATTGAGTTATGTGGTCTGTGATGAATGCATGAGGAAGACCATATCTATAAATGATGTTCTTCCATATAAATTGATACACCTTGTCGTATGTCATATCAATAAGGGGCTCAGCTTCCACCCACTTAGTAAAGTAATCCACCGCGATCATGAGATATTTAAATCTTCCCCTGGTCATTGGAAGTGTCCCGACCAAGTTAATTCCCCACATGGCAAATGGCCAAGGGGAAGTAATGGGTTTTAACAATGCTTGGGGAGTTCTTCGAATAGAGGAGAAACGTTGACATTTGTCACATTTTTTGGCATAGGCTATACAATCAGCCCTCATCGTTGGCCAGTTCATTATTCTTCGCAAAAGCGTCCGACCTGCTATATGGGCTCCATAGGACCCTTCATGGACCTCTTCAATTAAGTCTTTCACCTCGGAGGGATGCACACATCTTTGCAAACCTGCTATAATTCCTCGTCTATATAGAATACCATTATTCAATACATAACGAGCAGCTTCAAACTTCAGTTTCTTGGCTGTGAGTTTATCAGTATGCCCAGATGGGATCCATCCAAGATGGTCCTAAATCAAGGGTAATAAGGTTCATCATCAGATCTTCATCGATCCTCCTGCTAGCCAAAATTTCTATTGGGATTGTTCTTCGTAGCTCGGTGCGTGTGGCTGAGGCTAACCAAGCTAAAGCATCTGCTCTTGCATTCTCAAATCTTGGTGTTCTAATTAGCAATATTGCGTTAAAGCTCGATAAAATCTTCATTGCTTTCGCATTATACTTGATCATTAATTCTCCCTTTGTTGCATACACTCCCAGCATTTGATTTACGATCAACTGTGAGTCACTGAATACAATGACCTGCTCTGCCTCATGGTTTTTGCTAAACTAAGACCTGCAATCATAGCTTCATATTCAGCCTCATTATTAGAAGCCTTGAATTGAAAGCGCAGAGCATACTCCAAATCGATTTCCTCCGGGCTGTTTAAAACAATCCCTGCCACACAGCCTGTACTGCAAGATGAGCCATCCACATACAGATTCCATATAGGTACTTCATTCTCAAATTTTTTATCGGATAAAGTTCCTCGGTGGAATATTTTTTGGTTCTTTATATCCTCCCCTAGTACTTCTTGCTGCTCGTCGACCATCTTCTCTTGATCATCAACCGACTTAAGTTGGTCGGGGTTTAAGTTTAATGATCCTGTAACATCCACAGGCTGGTCGGTATCCAACTTCTGCTCTTCGGAGGTATCTGGATAGGTGAATTCTATATTGAAATCTGCTACTGCTTGCCCTTTAAGCCACGATCTAGGCTCATAAATTATGTCGTATTCACCCAACTCTACAGCCCAATACATCAATCTTCCTGATTTCTCTGGTTTGTGCAAATCTTGCCTTAATGGCATGTCTGTATACACAACTATAGTATGAGCTTGGAAGTATGGCCGCATTCTTCTACTTGCTTCGATCAACGCTAGTGCCAACTTTTCTAGTCTTGGATATCTGATCTTTGCTCCTCGAAAGGCATTGCTACTGTAATAAATTAGTTTTTTCACTCCATCCTCCATTCTTACCAATGTTGAGCTAACTGCATTCTCCGAAACTGCTAGATACAAGTACAATCTTTCTCCCATCACTGTCCTGGACAACAGTGGAGGTGCTCCCAGGTATTTCTTCAACTCTTGAAAGGCCTGCTCGCATTCATCATTCCATTCAAACGTTTTCGGAGTGTTTTGAAGAATGGAAGGCATCTATCAGTTGCTCGTGATACAAATCTATTCAGTGTTGCAACTCACCCTGTGAGACTTTGCACTTTCTTCTTCGTCGTTGGAGATCGTAGTCCCAAAAGAGCCTTGACCTTTTTAGGGTTTGCTTTAATTCCTCGTTGGTTGATAATATACCCGAGGAACACGCCTTCTCGTACTCCGAATATGCATTTGGTAGGGTTCAACTTCATTTGATATTATCTAATTGATCAAAGGTCTAAACTAAGTTAATTAGATGATCAGCATCTTTCTTTCTCTTCGTTAGCATATCGTCAACATAAACTTGCATATTGTAACTGATTTTCTCTACAAACACCTTGTTCATCAGCCGCTGATATGTTGCACCTGCATTTTTCAATCCAAAAGGCATAACATTATAACAATAAGTTCCCCTAGGGGTAATAAAATAGGTACTCTCCCTGTCCTCAGGCTTCATCTTAATCTGATTGTAACCAGAGTAAGCATCCATAAAACTCAGCAATTCGTGCCCCGAGGTAGAATCCACCAGTTGATCGATTCGGGGCAGAGGAAAATGATCCTTTGGGCATGCCTTATTGAGATCGGTGAAGTCTACACACATCCTCCACTTGTTATTTTTCTTCTTCACCGTCACCACATTAGCTAGCCAATCAGGATATTTGACATCCTCAATAAAACAGGCTTTTTGGAGCTTCTCGACTTCTTCTTGTATAGCTTGGTTCTTTTCAGGGCTGAACAGTCTTCTTCTTTATTTTACTCGTTTGATCTCCTTATTCACATTAAGCTCGTGATATAGGAAATTTGGGTCTATCCCTGGCATATCTTCGTGCCTCCATGCAAAAGTTTATTTTTTTCTTTTTAAAATGCTATCAGCTCTTGTTTTATTGACACATCTAGTGAAACACCAATTTGAGTTGTTCGTTTTGGATGCTCGTCGTCCAGAACGATATTTTCAGTAGCCTACATGACCTGACCCTCAACGAGCTGAGACTCATCTCTTGGATCTAAAGTCTCAATCTCTGCGTCATCAATTTCATTAACCTTATAAGTATTAGTCTTCTTTCTGGATTCTTCATGCTCTTCTTGCTCGGTAGATGAATAGTTGCATTCCCGAGCTACTTTTTGGATGCCCTTTACAATTCCTACTCCAAAGTTGGTTGGAAATTTTAGGCATTGATGTAAAGTAAATGGTACTGCTTCGAACTTCTTTAATCCTACCCTTCCCATGATGATATTATAAGCTGATTGAACACTCTTATCCATCACAAAAAAGTGCACTATTTCTATTCGACAAGCAGGCCATCTACCGATGAACATATCCAACTTGATCCTCCCAAGTGGAAAAACTTTCTCGCCAGTAAAACCGAGGAGGGTCCTGTGATAAGGCTCCAACTGAGACAACTTTAAATTTAAGCTGTCAAAACATGAGTAGAACATGAATCCTCCGAGCTACCATTATCCACTAGTACTCTTGAGATCATTACTTCCTTCATCCTCATTTTGATCACCAATGGATCATCATGATGATATAGCACACCTGCGAGGTTGTTCTTGGAGAAACCGATGACCAGTTTTTCTTTATTTACCTTCCTCGGGCGGTCATCTTCAGCTAGATTTATTCGTTGAATATATGAACAAGCTTGAGCCTCATTGACGTAAGATTTCCTCTCTGCTGTAAGGTCTCCACCTTCTGCATCTCCACCTGTAATAACATTACAATCAAATGATCAAAAACGAATTTAAAATACCTCAAGGTTTGGTGTCTTATTCTTTTAGGTAGATCGGGGTCATCTTCTGGATCATCTTCATGATCTCTTTTCTTGTCATGTTTTGGTCGACGATGAGATCTAGATCTCTGTCTCGCTCGGTCATTGTTCTTTCCTTCATTTCTGCGATCAACATACTTGGCTAGCTTTCCTCGTCTGATGAGTGCTTCAATTTCATTCTGAAGAGCTATGCAATTTTTAGTCGTGTGACCATGGTCTTTATGGAACTCACAATATTTGGATTTATCCCTCTTGTCCGGATCTGTTTTCAATTTTTCAGGCCAGTTTAACTCCTCGTTGTTCTTGATCTCTTCCAGAACGTGGTTTATAACTACCTTCAAAGGAGTATAGTTTCCAAATTTCTTCAACTGTTCCAATGCTTTCTTTGCTTTTGAGGGCTTGTTACCACCATTATTCTTCTGATCCTTCTTCTCAGCCTTATCACCCTCAATCTTGGTCTCTTTGGGATCCATATTCTTCTTCACAGCCATAGTTTCCTCGGCGTTCATAATTTTGGCTGCCTTTGCCATTAGCTCTGCCATGGTTGTGGGTGGATCTTTGGCTAGAATGTAGTACAGTTTATTTGGTAACAATCCACTCATCAGAGCAGTAATTGCTGTCTTTTCTTCGTAATCAATAACTTCGAGCTTCTCGTTATTGAAATGAGTAATATAATCCCTGGTACTCTCACCTTCTTTTTGTCTAACACTTAACAAGTGTGCTACTCGTTTAATTGGTTTTGCTCCAAAACAGAAGTTTCCAATAAAGATCTCAGCCAGTTGAAAGAAAGTTGCAATCTTTCCTCGAGGAATATTGTTGTACCATATTTGAGCAGATCCAGTGAGAGTTCCTGAAAATGCCCTGCATCTCATCTCGTCTGGCACGGCATAGATATCGGTAGCAGCTTGGTATTGTTCTATATGAAGGACAGGGTCAATTTTTCCATCATATTTAGGAGTCACAACAAGTTCTTTGAACTTTGATGGTGTGGGAAAATCCACAATTACCTGGATAAAAGGTGTACCTTGGACAAAAGTTCTTTGTAGAGGATTCTTGGCCTTATCCATTTCCCCTAGTCTATTTTCTAACCTCTTAATAGATCCCTTCCATGCCTCATTTCCCTCCTCAGGCCTATTGGTCCGAGCAACTGATCTTGTTGAATTTGCCTCTTGAGATCTTTCACGACGAGCAGCTGGTCGGGATTGGACAGAACCTTCCATTAAGTTAGAGGATCGTTGAGAGTTCCTCGACACCATCCTAGGGTGACTTTTACTCCTCCTAGGACCCAAATGATCAAAGGGAGACACTTTACTCAATCTTTCAAGAGCACTGGTCCTTTCTGGAGATAGAGTGACATTTTGTTGAGTGTCTGTAGCTCGTACCGAGGAAGTCCTTTCAGGATGATAAGAAGGATCATTGGATCTCTCAGTACAATATGAATCGGTGCGTCTAGAATGAGATTCTTCCGAGAGTGACGTTCGTCTAATTCGTGAAGAAGGCAATCGGGTATTTCTCTGGATGCTTCGTTGTCCTAACTGGGCGGGTGCTCCACCCTGGATAGTTTGCATAAGTTGCAACATAGTTTCTTGCATGGCGGTCTGGCCCTGAGCCAAATTAGCCATTATGCTGGTCAGATCTTGGACACTTGGAGGAGTAGATGGATTCGGAGAAATTCCAGCATTTCGATTGCTGGATTCAGAGTGATCTGCCATAGATGATTAATGATTTTGGTGAAAAATGATAATTACAGTCGTTTCCCACACACGGCGCCAATCTGTTGACGTAAAAAACTAGATTTGACCTAATTCTTTAATCACAGATAAAAATAAACAAGACAAAAGATTTTTAAAGTAGTTCAGCCTTGAAAGAATGGCCTACGTCCACTGTTTGCATGGAGCAATGAAAAGGTTTTGTTATCCAAGGCCAAGAACACAAAGTCTGGAAGCTTGTGAAGTATTAGTATGGCTTGAAACAAGCTTTGAAAAAGAGACATGAAAAATAAGGAAGGTAATTTTTTTGAAATGGTTTTATTTTCAACGAAGGAGATATATGCATTTTTAATAAGTTTGTTGGAAACTAGAGACTTATAATCTATCAATATGTTGATCATATGCTCAAATTTGGAAGTCATATTGCTTGCATCATTAAGACTAAAATGTTTCTTAGTTCACTTTTTGAGATGAAAGACCTTGGAGAGGAAGATGTAGGAATGGAAAATGGGTTAGTGCTTAACCAATCGAGTTACATTGAGAAACTTCAGAAGAAGTTTTAAAAAAATTGATTCTCTAGATCCTACACCAATTAATGCTGGTGTAAAATTCGTCCGAAATAAAGGAAATGTGGTAAATTATATTGGGTATCCGTGCATCATTGGAAGCCTTATGTATGTCATGCACTGTATATGGCCATATATTTCTTATGTAGTGGGTACATTAAGTAATTTTAACGTCAATCCTGAAAAGGACCATTGTTGTGCTTTAAATAAAGTGTTGAGGTATCTTTTTAGTAATATGGATTATGGGTTGCATTACCATAAATACCCAATTGTAATATAAGTCTATAGTAATGTTACACTGGATAAAGAGAATTATTTATAAATTAGTGATTATATCTTCACATTGGGTGGATCTGTTATTTATTAGAAATATCAATGGCAGATACTCATTCTTCTATGGAATCAGAGTTCATGGCATTATATTTTTGTTATAGACCAGGATGAGTGGATTAAGTGTATCCTAATGGGTATACTAGTTTTGGAGAATCCAATACCACCTTTGAGAATATTATATTATAATAATCAAGTTGTGATATTTCGAGCATTAAGTGACGTGATTCCTAGATCTAAAATTTGGGGTCTTTGATTCATTAAACGAATTGGAGCATGGCGTAATGTCAAGAAGAAGAGTGGAGCTTTTAATTCTCTCTAGAAAGCTCTATGTGGATTGTTATGCTTGTACGGGGAATGCGAGGTACCTTCTTTCTTTGTGTAAAACTCTTTTTAAGTAGAAATAGAAATAGGAGTGCACCCATATTTTTCATCCCTTGATGTTTTTTTTTCCAATAATGTATGTTTTGTTGAGGTGTGTGATTGTTATTATATAATTCCACACTTTGATCGCACACTACATATAGATCACATCTAGATCTAGTGTAACTGGTATTAATTGAGAATAAGTGTTAAATTATCGTTATTCCTTCTTGATTTTCCTAATTAATCTTTTTATGTGGATAACTCAAGTCATATATAACATCTCCTAGTTAATTTATGTGCTAAAACAATTGAGTTTGAAATCAAAATCATGTTAAATACAAAAAATGGTCATGTCATGTAATCACACACACACACGTCTAGTTTTGTTTTAGGTTTAACACTTGTGGTTCAAACAAGCATCCTCAATTGGTATAAGAAAATTTGATCCTTTTTTTGCATTTACGTGCTAGATTTGATCCTACGCTTGTTTTTTTGTGTTTATTGCTCATAGATCTTGTTTACTGGGTCTAGATTTTAAGTTTGATGATGGATTTTGCTTGTACTAATTTTCATAGTATTTATTATAATAAACCTGTGCATCCTAGTTAGAGGATAGATTAATTAAAATCCAAAAGGGAAAAAAATCTTCTCGTTCTTTTGAAATCAAAATTTACTGATGTTAATTTTGATAAACGTAATGAAATTAAAAGTGTCAAATCATTGAGTAAAAACTATGATGAGTTAAATGCTCGATTTCTCAAAATGAGAAAGTTAAATGTTAAATTGGACAATCAAATCAAAATCCATGAACTAGAAAAAGAAACTTTTAGTTTGTTTGAAAACAATAGTCAACTTACCAATTAAAACTTAAAAATGATTGAAAAAGACATGGGTGAGTCATGATTCTTCTGTCATATTAGGAAATCCCACACTAGGGGTCAAGACTTTCGCTCAATTGGCGAACGTTGTTAGCTTTATGTGCTACACGTACAAAGTCTAGCCCAAGAACAAGAAATAAGCACTCAAAGATGAATAGTGGATATCTGTTATGCATGAAGAGTTTATTCAGTTTGGAAAGAATGATGTCTGGGAACGTGTCCCCCAACCTAGTGAGACGAACGTGATTAGTACTAATTGGATATTCACGAATAAGATGGTTGAGAATGGTACCATTATACAAAACAAGGCTAGGTTGGTCACTCGGGGTTACACACAGATTGATGGTGTAGACTTTGAGGAGACATTTGCTCCAATTGCGAGGCTCAAGTCTATCCATTTATAACTCACCATCACATGTCATCTGCGCTTCAAGCTATATCATATGGATGTTAAGAGTGCCTTCCTAAATGGAATTCTACATGAGGAGGTTTATTTGGAATAACCAAAAGGGTTTCATGACCTTAAGCACCCTGAACCCGTCTATTAATTGAGAAAAGCAATGTATGGTTTGAAGCAATCACCCCATGCTTGGTATGAGAGTCTTATTTCCTATCTCTTATCCCGTGGCTTCAATATAGGGGGAGTTGTTAAGACGTTGTTTGTGAGGAGAGGAGATGGTGCTATTTTGGTTACCCAGGTCTATGTGGACGACATAGTCTTTGAGCATGAACGTACCTCAATGAGTACCTCAACTAAGCTTAACAAGGACACTTCAGGCAAGGACGTAGAGAAAACCTTGTATCGGTGTATGATAGGTAGTCTTCTATACTTAATTATCAGTCATCCTGACATCGCCTTTAGTGTTGGAGTCTGTGCGTAATATCGGGCATCCCTGAAAGAGACACACTTACTCGCTCTAAAATGTATTATCAAGTATGTGAGTGGGATTCTCTCATACGATATTTCATATTCATTTAATATCGACGCCCGTTTGTTCGCCTATTCGGACGCTGATTGGGTCGGGGATGTAGATGGATGTAGGAGAACTTCGGGTGGGTGTTTCTATTTTTGTTCTGGTCTTGTCACTTGGTTGAGCAAGAAGAAAAATTCCATCTCTTTGTCCACTATAGAGGCTGAGTAAATAGTCGCCGGGAGTTGTTGCACGCAACTTCTGTGGATAAAGCAGATGCTGGAGGATTGTGGGATATCACAGGACGGCATGACTATATCATGTGATTACACAAGTGCGATACACATATCCCGCAATCCAATCCAGTATTCACGCACAAAACACATTAGGATACGCGAGCACTTTATCCGTGAGTTCGTAGAATAGAAAATCGTGTCCTTGAGTTTTGTGTCCATTGACCTTCAGTTAGCCGATATCTTCATGAGGCCTTTAGATAATCTTAGGAAGTCTTTTAGGAATTTACAATGTGGACTGAGGGGTGGTAACCATGTATAGATAGGATGCATTTTGTCATGTTCATATCATATGATTCTTACTGCTAAGCTGTATCATTTGTATAATTTTGTAGTATATTTTCATTTTTTATATTTTTGGAAAAATACAAAAAGATTTTCTTTTTTTTTCGAGAAAAATTGAAAAAAAAAAGAATATTATTATTTATCAAATTTTTGAAAAAGACAAAAAGATTTTCTTTTTATAAATTTTTGAAAAACACAAAAAGAGTTTTGTATTTTGTTTACACCTTTTATAGATGAACATTTAAGATGTCTAAAGTCACATCTTTATTTTCATATTCCTCGTGACTTTTTTATAGTGATTTGAGATGCTACATCATTTCATCCATGTGCTTTATAATGTTTGAAGTTATAAAGATGAGATTAGTGATATCTTTTTACATATTTAGTCGCTTATCTCCTTTAATACACACATGCATGATTTTATCCGAATTTCATACTTGTTTGTCACATGTTGGTTTAAGTGTTTTTATCCCAATTTGGCCTATAGAACGAACCAAATGCGATAAAGTGAGAATAATAATAGTAGTGCATGTAAGAACTGTTGACCGTGAGAAATTTTTTTATATATAACGAGTGAAAACGGGGAAGGGCTACGAAAGGTACTCATATCATTTGCGATTAAGCAACCGTTTAAATCGGGTAAAAAAAGTTTGGCATTTGTAAAAAGTAGCTCAGACCCAAATAATTTAAAAGAGCAAAAAAAAGTGTGGCACTGAGGATTGATATAATCATTCAAAAGAAAAGAAACATCATTTATGATCATTATTATAATTAAGGGTGTTTGGTCGGATTTATATCAACGGATTTGCACGTCCTTAAAAATCTCAAAAAAGCATTAAATAGTTTTGGGCATTATTAGTGTGGAAATCACTTTGAACTTTCATTTATTGATTAGATTGAGTCAATTTCTTATAAATCAACCATTTTTACACCTAAGGCCATTGTTGAGTTCATTCGTTAGGAGTATCCAAAATTCATCATGCACATATGCTATGATTCTTTGCATTGATTTTTCTATCGAATTTTATCACATCCCTTCATTTACCCCTCTCATCGACTTGGTTATTTTAGTGTTCTTTCATGGTGTGATTCTTTGTTGTATGAAATTTTTTTTTAAAATTAAAAAAGAGAAGTTTATTACCTTGTGACACTCTCCATATGGATTACATTGTGTTCTTCTTCTTTGTATATTTGGGGACATCAAAAGGGGGATAATGTATTATGGGATAGATGTTGTGATTTGATTATTGGTTGTTTGATATAATGATTTGCTTGAGCTTAATTGATATTGGTTTTTCGCTTATCATTATATTTCAAACTTTTGCACTTCATGGGTATTTATTTCTTGTCTAATGTGTGTAGGTACAAAATTGAGGGATTATTTTGCACACCCTAATAATGACAAAGAAACATTGGAAAATTGAATCTGTGAAGATATTGAAGATTTTGAAGACATGTTATTTGATATTTTCATTTATAGGTTTTGGGGGATATTAGATTGTATGTCTCATTTTTGTTGGGTAGTTCAATTCGGATTTTTTATGAATGTACCAGCATAAACATAGGGGGGACATTTGTAAGAACATGTTTATAAATGTCCGTCTAGATTCTAGGAATTTCTATGTTGTCCTAGATCACAATTAGTATGTCGTATACCGTTACATATCGGCACGTCATCACACGTTGTACCTTAACGTCCATCATCTGAATCTTAAGCAATGCGCATCATCAACATGCACCCATCATTGATAACATGCGTCATGCATCTTCAACTGTCTCTATTCCTACTAAATCCACTACGCTAAAAGGTAAAATATTTAATTGGTGTTATTAATGTTCACGTATTTATTTGGGATATTATTATAAAATGTTTATATCAAAATTGAGGCCTTTTTCTAAGTAAATTTTTTTAAGGCTTGTAGGCAAGACTTTTAAAGAAATATTGTTTGCTTATTCAATCCATATAGAAATATCGTTCAAATGATACTGAAAAGTCTTTCGAACGATAGTATCTAACGACAGCACATGTCGTTTGAAGGGTCGCTCGAAAGGTCGTTTCTTACATGCATCAAACGAACCCGTACTGCTTTTATTTTTTAAGGTCGTTCGAAGTTGCATCTAACGACATGCAAATGTCCTTCCAATGACAAGTGCCACATAATTTATTTTTATTAAGCCTATAAATACCTCCTATAAAGTTAGGCTTTGAAAGTCTTTCAAAACTTTATTTCTGCGTATCCGATGCAATTAAAGACTTCATGTTTTAGGCTTTTAAAATAGTTTTGATTCGTTCTAAAGTCCCAAATCATTTATGTGAATCATTCTTAACTGTAACAACCCATCCTTTTGGAGGCCGTTAAATTCCATAATTGGATATAAATTGGAATTTGGGGAATTTTCCTGAATAGTAATTTTTGTTATTTTCGAGGATTGAATGATTTTCGATGGGTGCTGTAATTATTTTTGGGACTATATAGGTCGAAATATTTTAATTATATGTCGTCGTTGAGTAAAGCGACACGAGGTAAGATTTTTAATTGGAAAACCCGCATTTATTTATTTTGGGTTGGAATAGTGATTTGCGGTCAAGTACCTCAGATGGGAATTTCGAATGCGCTGTGAGTCTCGGAATGTCCGAGATAGTCGGAAAAGAATGTCCGATTGTCGAAAATGAGTTTCGGGTAATTTTAGACGTAAAAGTAACTCGTAATTGGGTAAACGAGTCGTTTTTGGGTTTTAAGGATTTAAAACCCTTTTCTTCTTATTTAAAGAGGGAGAAAGGGGAAGAAAAGAAGAAAGAGAGAGAGGAAGGAGAAAGAGGAGGAGAAATGGAGATCTCGGGCAAACTCCGCTGGATTCGACTCGAGGTCGTCGGATTTTATTCACGAGGCAAGTGTTTACTTGATTTATTTATCTTTTTGCATAAATATCTCATACCGTAGTTTGGTATAAACAAACCCTAATGGTTTTGGAGTGGGTTATCGTGGATAAAACGGGTTTTTGGGAGTTAAAACAATTAAACCCCAAATAATATTTCAATTTATGGAACTTAGGTTTTAACCTAAATTAATTGGTGGTTTTGGGTTCTAGAATGTTTAGAACCCTTAATATATGTGTATTTGTAGTTGGTTGAGGTTGTAGGACATTGGGTGAGGTGACAAAAGCTTGGGAGAAGCTTTAATGGCCGAAACCTTCTTGAAGGAGGTGATGAATAGTAAACCCGTCACCTTAGGGGACCTTTTTGGCCAGGAAAAGAATTGATTTAGCTTTCGCCCAAAACACGAAAGTTGTAGATCTTTTCGATACGGTCGCGTGGGCGCCGACCGCGTATTTTTCTGAATTTTCTACGATTTGATACCATTTTTACAAGATGACATCTCCGGGATGAAATCATCAACTCGGAAATCTAATCGGGAATTGGAAAATTTACGGCTAGAATTAATGTCGTAGATGTTCGGGATAATTTTTGGGGTAGTTTAGAAACCCCAAAAATGAATTTGGGTTGTTGGTTAAGGGAATTGAGGAATTAAAGTTTTGAGGACCTGGTGTGACCGGTCGACCGCGCCCTTATGGCTGGTCGACCGCGTCAAGGAGTAAGGGCCTACTTCTTTGTTTCGCAGGCTTATTTACAACCCGCGGTCGACCGGGGGTCTAAGACCGGTCGACCGGTGCCCTGTTTTCAGCCCAAGATTTTGGAGATTATGATTATTTCTCCTTTTTGAGTTTAATGTTTAAGGCCCTTCCAAATTAGAAATTATGGAGGGTTATGTCCTAAAGGAATTGAGGATTTGGGAATTTATATATGTGTGTATTAACTTAGAGTGAATTGGTATAATTGGAGATATCCAAATGAATCCGTAGATGGGATTTAAGTATGTATTATTTATTAAAGAAAGAAAATACTTTGGGTTTAGTATCATGCTTATATGAATGCATGATTATGATTCCTGGAGGGAATCTTTGGGATTATTGGTCATCGCTAGATGATATAGGCCATTATGGCAGTTTATATATTCTAGGAGGACTATATGGTATGTATTTATACTATGTGAATAAAGTATATATATATATATGATATGATGGAAATGATTTTGAAAATATAAAAATGAATATTTTCAAAATGGAAGGATAAATGGTTTTCATAATTAATAAATTATGGTTACACACCTGCCTAAATCGCTATCATAAGGGAAGTTGCGCGCGTTGTGGTAAAACCTTCCTGGCTGTTGAGCATGTTGGATATAGTCCTTAGGCCATATGGGCGGTTATTTGTTTTTCTGCGCTGGTTAGGGGATTCTGGGTGTGGTCCTGACTTTCCCGCAGGCAATATGGCCGCTTCCCGTCGTTGGTAGGTTCCCAGGTTGCCTTGTATAGATAGGCCCTGGAAGATGATAGCCATTTAGGGGCGCGTCCAGTGGGGAAACCCGGAGGGGCGGTCTTAGATTTATTAAAGCAATTCATGATAATGGATTGGCTTTAATTTACATTTCCTGAGTATAAAAAGGGAAATGGGATAAAGTTTGGCTTCGGTAACACTCCCGGATGGAATAAGGGATGTGGAAGCATGATTAGACCAAAACATTTTCATGATAATGGAAATGGCTTTGGGTACATTTCCTGAGTATAAAAAGGGAAATGGGATGACATATAAAGGAAAAGCATTTTTATGATAATAAAAGTGGCTTTTAAAAAGTATATGATTTGGTAAAGCAATTCATGATAATGAATTGGCTTTTATATTTACATTTCCTGAGTATAAAAAGGGAAATGGGAAGTTTTGAGAAAATGAAAAGTGTTGATAAATACTTGTATATAAATCCTCAGTCCGGGAGATAGATCCGGATGTATATTGTAATATGAATATGTATATATGGATGAATCGAGTACCGAGGGTCTAATGGATCCCGAAGATCGACCTTGCCGCATAGTAGTGTATCGGGGGGTTCCTTGTTTGGATTTCGCTTCGCGAGACACCCCACACACGAATATGGCAGTGTGTTGAGACTGGGGAGAAGTTTAATCCTTAGTGCTATTATATTATTAATTCTTATGGTATATATATTATTATATATCTTTCTGTACTTAGGGACTGACGGATCTCGACTATCGACCGTGCCGCATAGTAGTGTACCGGGGGGGTTCCTTGTTTGGATTTCGCTTTACGAGACACCCCACGCACGAACATGGCATAGCGTTGAGACTGGGGTGAAGCTTAGCCCTTAGTACATTACTTGGACTATCTAGGGTAGATAGTGGTGGGGTGATAGACTAGTTTAGCAGGGTAGCTTGACTAGAATGTTCTAGATAGATGCGCTAGGAGTGCACTATTAGCGGAGAGGTGAGGGGTATCTCATGGGAGTGCGATACCAAACTTAAATATGAGATAAAACCTTTTTCAAAATAATAAGGCATTTATGCACTTGCAAAATATTTTCAAAAACTCGGGCTCTGACCCGTTTATCTACTTTTCCTTTCTTGCTATATTATATATATACATAGGTGTCCATACACAGGGACGCCTGGATGAAAATTCCTTCGAGTCAGACGTCAGCTGCAGCAGCTGTGGATGCGTGCAGGTTTTTGATAGCCGCTTCCATCCTTGTACTCTAGATAGGAGGTACTGTATAAACATTCGAGCCAATGGCTCAATTGCATTTATTTATTCTTTTAGTACAGCATTCGATATGGTTGTATATTTGAACCGAGTGTTCGGTTATTTTAATTTATTTCAGTTTCATTTACGCATTAACTTGTGGATGTTTTATTTTAATCGTAAAAAGAGTAGTTACGTAAAAGTTTTTAACGCTCGCCTAATAGGATATTAGTAATTAAATGGATTTTCGACAGTGATGCTAAGGGTGATCCATATGTGACTCCTGTTTTAATTTGATATAGGAGTGATCGCCCGGTATCCCATTAGGTGGGTTGTTACATTAACTCTATTAATCATATTACCCATTATGGAGTAACATTTGTGGAGAAGAAGGTTGTCTTAATTGCTGACCAATTGCAGCTCTTGCGAGATCTATAGCTGAAGACTTTGAACTGGCACCTGAGGGAATTTCATCATCATAAAAACATTGTATTTATCCTATGTAATTTTAAGTTGGATACTTATAGTTTATAGAGAAATAAAAGGTTTTTCCCCTGTTGGGGATTTTTCCTCAAATCTGTGTTGTGATTGTTTGGTTGTGCATGCTAGATTATTCGTATTATTGTCAATACAATTATATGCATGTTTTAGGGTGTTAATTAAAATTTGGGCATAAATTGGAATTTAATTAAACAAGTTTAAACATTGAATGCAATTGCACTCTCACCTATATCTTAGCTCGTGGCTTGAAAAGAGGGGGAGATGATTAGACATTGTCTTTGAGGAGAGAAAGTGGTGGTATTTTGGTTACCCAAGTCTATGTGGATGACGTAGTCTTTGGATCCATGTGCTCCCGCCATGCTCACACGTTTGAGGAGGAGATGAAGAATGAGTTTGAGATGAGCATAATAGGTGAGCTTACATTCTTCCTAGGTCTCCAGGTTTGTCAGCTTAAGGATGGAATATTCATATCTCAATCCAAATATACAAGAGATATTGTGAAGAAATTTGGTTCGTACTCCACTAAGTAAGGATGTGCACATGTCTGTCGGTTCGGTCTGTAGCCTTTTTATAGCTGGATTGACTTTATCGATTTCCAGGTATTTTGAACCGAAAATAAGTCGATTATAACAGTTGACCGAACCAAACTTACTTAGTTTTTTATAGGATCACTTCGGTTTAACCGTCAATTTTTTACAGGGCTAATATTGACAGGGTCAATTCGGTTCAACCAATTTTAACAAGGCTGATATTTTTTCATTTTTTTTTCATTTTGTTTTAATCATTTTTCATGTCATGTAAACTAACACTATTTTATTTATATGCAACAAATTTAATAAATGATTCAAAAGTATCCTAAATCCCTTACTATTTCAACTTGATTTCAACACATAATATAATCTCATGTTCAACATTTTTAAATAGTTCAAATAAATTCTTACAACAATAAGGATTGCCAAATTTTGAAAACCTATTAAAGGAAATAGGAAAAAATGGATACAAACATGGATGCCAAAATAGTATAAACCGGTCCCAACACCATTATAAGGGTTATCAAAATAGTCCAAAATAAATTCAAATATGGTGCAAAACATAACATAAGTAGTAAGGCTCCAAAATGCATAATAAAACCCATAAAAAGGGTTCAAAAAGAGTCCCAAATGAAATGAAAGTCCAATAAAACATCCAAGAAAAGCAATCATTCTTCAAGGTTCAATATCTTTCACTTTCTCTTGGCACCCCAACAACTCTGAAAAATAAAACAATCGAAATATTAAGAACTTAACTTTCAAGTATCAACTATATTCAAACATAAAAGAATATTTTAAAATATAAAAAATTACTCGAATCTAGTTGATCAAATTCCTCAATCTCATCTATAGCATCATGACGATTAATGAGGGTAGATGATTTATGAATCCAATTTTGTATGAGGGCTTCCACCGTTCTAGGCAACAATGAACTACGAAAAGGATCAAGTATACTACCACCCCTAATAAAACCAATTCGTATGCAACGGTTAAAACGGGAATCACTAATATATCATGTGCAACAAAAGAGAGAACCCAATATATGGATGAATTAATCCTCCACCAAACTAAAACATCAAAATCAGCTACATCTTCCTCACACCTCTCCGCAAAAAATCTATCAACTTTTTATTTATTAGTCGAAGAATCTTCCTCCTCCAAATGTCTCTTGTATTAAGTAGACAAAAAATCACTTCCATCCTCATCATCATCGTTACCACCCGACATCCCCTCCGATGACGTGCCCCCTGTTTCTGAACATGTCCCACTCGATTTGGGCCCGTGACATTTATTATACCACCCATACAAAGAATATAACACATCTTCTACCTTCCTTGACATATCCTTTGACACATCTATATCAAAAAATTGATCAAAATAAAACTTAACGTATATCAACTTATATCGAGGATCGAGGAAAATTGCAACAAAAAACAAAAAGTCATTTTCTCAATATTCTAATACTCATCAAATTTAGCACTCATATTTATCGCCATTGCTGAAAGAAAATAGTCATATCTTTTGCTCATTTGAACCAATTTACTTTGTATAAAAACAAGTTCGCAGAAAAAAGCAATTGAGGTGATATGCAATCGCCCTAAAAATTGAAAAGTTTCACTACAAAACAATTTAAGAAACCTCGCTAGGAACTTAACTTTCACCCAATCAATACTTTGGGAAGGGCCTAATATCACCTTTTCTAACTCTTACTTTCCCTCCCTCTTCACATTCCTCCTCATTGTTAAAATAATTTTTGTAATGGTCATCGTCATCCTCCATTCTCTCAAATGCTTTCTCAAACTTGTTAAAATAGTTGGCACGTCTAAACACACTAAACTTTTGCGTTCAATTTTTTTTATTTTCCAAACTTAATTTAAATTTGGCCAATCGAGATGGGGACGACTTCACATACCTAACCGCATTACGCACCTTCACTATTGAATCATCCAATTCCTTTAAACCGTCACACACAATAAGGTTAAGAATGCGTGCACAACATCTTAGATGCATACACTCATGTTCTAAAATGGTACTTTTCTTACTTTTAGTCTTTTTTCCAATATTAAAAAGTACCATTATTGTAACTTGCATTATCAATTGTTACGGTACAAATGCTATCTATACCCCAATTAAGTAAATAATCCTCAACAACCTTCCCTATCATATCACCCTTATGAGTCTCAACTTGACCAAAAATAAGAATCTTTTTGTGCAAGTTCCACTGTTTATCAATAAAGTGAGCTGTTAAGCACATGTAGTTTATGTTTTTAAATGAGGTCAAGTATTTGTAGCAATACAAATTCTTTGACCATTACCTTCTTTTCATCCAAATAAAGATTAACGCAATCCCGGGATACCGTTGTTCGAGAATGAAGTTTTGTCCTCTTAGGTTGAACATAGTTCATTAACCTTCTAAAACCCTCTCCATGTTCAAAAGACAGTTTTTTCTTTATTTTTTATCCTCATTGTTAAATTGGTAGACCTTGCATTTACTCGTTATGGGATTTATCAAATTGGAGGTTCCACTGTTCTTATAATCACAAGAATACGTTGCCCCATAATAATTACACGTTGCCCTAGGTGTCTTCGGGTTGTTTAATTCAGTAAAATGATCCTAACACCAAGCCTTTCTTTATAACCAATTACATTTTTTGGAGAGGCCTTTTTACTCGTCATAACCGCCTACAGACTTAGGGTCATCCACATTCTCAGTAGTAGCCATCTTTCTGACCAACAACACAACATAAAAAAGAAAAATAATAATTTGTTAGTACCTGGAAAAAATTTATATTACAAAAACATTTGATAGAATTTGAAAAATAATACAAATATTAAAAATGTTTATTACAAATAAAAAATTCCATCTGAAAAATGCGTTTGATCTGATAAAAATAATTACAATAACCCCGAAAAAATTGTATAGATAATAAAAAAAATCATGGATCTGAAAATTTTTATTGATCTAAAAAAGATTGAAATAACTCTTGTAAATTTTGTATAGATATGAAAAAAGATATAGGTATATAGATTGTAAAAAAAGTTAGATATAACATTTAATGCTTGTAAAAAAGAAGTTTCATTTAGATATAACATTTGGTTTTGGCTTTGGCTTTTGAGTTTTAGATTCCGTGTGTGTAGTTTTAGTGTACTGTAAGCATGTTTCTTTTATTGTATATATCATAGGATAGATATAATATTATATAATAAATAGAATAGCCATTTCGTTCGGTTCCAACCAGTCCCTATATGGATCAAATCGAAAACCGAACTGAAATTATTGATTTTTATGTTGCTCAAATCGACCCGATCTAAAAAATAAACCGGCCCGATTTCATTAGTTCGGTGGTTCAACCAGTTTTTCTGCACACCCCTACAGCTAAGCACTCACGTACCCCTATGAGTGATCGTTTGTTCGCATATTCAGATGTTGATTGGTCCGAGGATTTAGATGGTTGTAGGAGCACTTTAGGTGGGTGTTTTCATTTTGAGAGTGCTTTTGTCTCGTAGTTGAGAAATAAGAAAAAATACATATCTTTGTCCATGGAGGAGGCCGAGTATATTGCCTCCGGGAGGTGTTTCCCACACGTCTTATGGATAAAGCAAATGTTAAAGGATTATGGTATCTGACAAGGCATGATGATTACTTCTGGTGATAATACGAATGTAATCCATATTATTCGTAATCCTATCCAATATTCGCGCACAAAATACATTAGGATACGAGAGAACTTTATACGAAACCTAGCTGAGAATAAGGTCATGTCCTTGGGATTGTGTGCACCGATCGTCCGTTAGTCGATATATCCATGAAACCTTTAGATGCACTTCCATTTAAGGATCTTAGGAAATCCTTAGGTATTTGCACTTTTAACTGAGTTCGGATACTTTATCTAGCGTAGGATGCTTTTCATGATTATTTTTCTTATTCCTATTTATAGATTGTATTATTGTTGTATCTATATTTTTCATTCTCATAATTTTATAAAAAATCCAAAAAGATTTTTTTCTTATAAAAAAATTTGAGAAATACAAAAAGATTTTCGGTGTTTATGAAAAAGGTGAAAAAAGGCAAAAATATTTTATTTTCGACAAAAATTTTGAAAAAAACAAAAAGATTTTTGCATTTTTTTCACCACATATGGATTAACATTTAAGATGTCCAGGCCATTCATTCATTCCATTCTGTACGTGACTTATTCATAGTGTTTTTAGAAATGATGTTGTTTTTATAATGTGTTTAATAACGTGTGGACTCATTACGTTGATATTTGATGATTGCCTTATACATGTTAGACTCCCATTCTCCTTTAATGCACATGTGTACGAACTTGTTTGAACATTGCACTTACTTGTCACTTGTCGAATACGATGTTCTCATCTCAATTTTTCTTTATAACGAACCAAATGTATAAAGGGGATAAAGTTGTGCATGTAATAACCATTATCCCAATTTAAGCTATTTTTTGAAAAATATTGTTATATGTTAAGCAATTTAAAAGGTCTTCAAAAGATCAAAGGTCTTTGTTGTAAAAGTCATGATTTGCGTAAAAGAGCCTAAAAAGATTCGAGGCACATAAAATAGACAACCAGTACCATTTTTTATACATTGATGCTTCGCTACATATGAGCATTAATTTCTTCAAAAATAATAAAGAGTTTGTCATCATATATATGAGAATTTTAGGGAGTTAAAGTCGAAGATCAATGGGTTTGCATAACTAAAATGTCTGGAAAAAAATTACATAGTTTGGAATCATTAGTGTGATAATCATTTATGTTCATGACATGTTGACTAAGTTGAGTCAATTTCACTTTAGTTAACCTCTTTTAAACCTAAGGTAGACTTTGATATCTTCCCTTAGAAGTGCCTCAAAACTTAGGGCACACATGTTATGACTATATATGTTGATTTTCCTATAAAAATTGTTCACACCCCAACATTTCTCATTCACGATTCGAATATTTTAGTGTTATTCCATAGTGTGTTGTATTTGATCCTTTTATAATTTATCTTTAAAAGAAAAATGAAAAATTTTCAAAAATAGTTGGTTGATACATGCATTTGAAATTACCATCACATGTGGTTACTTTATTATTCTTGTGTTTATGTCTTACTTCTTCGTGTGATGCTTTATATTTCATGCCTAGTTTCTACTCCTTTGTCTATTACGGACAAAAAGGGGGAGAACAAATTAATAAGGAGTTTTTGATTTTCTGTTTGAAACTTTATGCATTACGGTATCTCTTTATTTCATGTGTGTAGGTTCTTTAGCATTGATGATGAATTCCTCGACTACACCGGAAGAACACAAGGTTGCCCAGGGGAAGAACAAGTTGATATTGAAGACAAAGTTTCTTTTATGTCGTTTGGTTCCCAGGGATTAGGAGGGAATTAGTAATCATTGTCATATAAGGTTTTGTTTATTATAATTTGAGTTTCGATTTTATTTTTTATCAGAATAGCCAAAGGGGAAGATTTGTAAGAGCAAATATTTATAATTTCTCATAGCTTAGGCTTTATTTTTTATTTTAGTGTACCCCGTTAAAAATCGACTCGTCGAACCGAACTCCATATCTTCAGGATCGAAGACCCCTCTACATCTCAAGAAGGTATAAAACTTTGGGTGTTCATAAATTTTCTAAGTCATATTTGGGATGTTATTTTTTATATAAAATCGAGGCAGCTTTTCAAAAAGTTTTAAAAATAAAAATTTATTTTTTTGACCTCATTGAAACAAAATTCTATCTTGTTCGAACGAAAATGTGATATTGTTAGAAGTCCATTCTAACTAACTTTGAACGAGGTGGGATTTGCCTGACATAACTTTCTTATTAGAAGCTCACTTGATGTATGCTTCGAACGACATTGTCTTTTCACTAAAACCAAATGCTTCCTCATTTGAACGAAGGGTTGTTTTCGTTAAATGACCTTAATTCTCATTCAACGAACTCTACCATCTCAAATTTTGTGTCAGAACTATAAATACCCATCTTGATCTCCTTTTTTCATGGGATTTCGGAAAAAATGCAAATAGCATATCTATGCCAAAGATTTTCATATCTTATAGCATAAAACACCTTTTGATTCACTTTATGAAACCCTATAATTTCAATACCTTACATATCACAAAATAACATCTATGTGATATGTTTCCCCGTATGATTTATGAATCTTTGTAAAACCTTTTAGTTTCAATACCTTACATGCACTTTGTGGAGAGCAATCTCTACGACTGACTTATGATCTGAGTTTCACTACTGAAGAAGAAAGAAGGTTGATCGGTGGATACCAAGGGTAGATCACTACCAATGGATGGCTTTGGACTGAGTCGTATTCTGTCAAAAGTTTTAAAGACTCGACCCGTCTCACTTAGTTTAGCTATGTTTTGTAAATCGTGTTTCTGTCAAATCTTACAATACTGATGAATAAATGTTTTGCCCAGCAAAGGGATTTTTCCTCATCTCGTAATCTTGTTTGGATTGAAAAATTGCAAATTGCAAATTGCAAATTGGTTATAACTTGCGTGCAAACCATAATTTATTAAAGGCTAAAATTTGATAAAATTAAGATTTGTGTATTGGGGCATTTAATTAAATAAATTTATACATTTGTTCATGCGCACTCTCATTAAGTGGTTAGGGGATTATGGGAGATCATTTATTCCATGTCTAGGGTGAAATGGATGTATGTTAAATCTTTTAGAGGGGAGGTGGCAGCTTGGGCCTCAATTATCGGGGGAAGGAGTTTAGTAGTATATGGATAACGACCCATTTATGCATTGTATGAGCTATATGGAAATAAAGGAATAATAGATTGTTTAAGGAGACAAGATTGGAGGGTGAGATTATTCATATCGTACCACCACCGGGTGGTGCATTTGCATTGACTACCGAAAGATCAATGCCGACACTTGGAAAGATCACTTTACCTTACCGTGTATCGAACAAATGCTAGAGTGAGTAGAGGAACACCCACTCTATTACTTTGTCGATGACTATTACGGATATATAAAAATTGAGGTAGATGTTCTAGATCAAGAAAAGACGATGTTCACATGTCCCTTTGGCACGTTTTCCTATATATGTATGCATTTTGGATTATGTAATGCACCCACGACCTTTAAAAGGGGCATACTTAGTCTTTTTAGCGATATGGTCGAAAGGGGCCTTGAGGTTTTTATGGATGACTTTAGTGTCTTCGGTCCCTCTTTTGACGTTTGCCTCGCTAATCTCAAGAAAGTGTTAACCCGTTGTGAGGAAAAGAACTTGGTACTAAATTGGGAGAAGTGACATTTTATGGTTACCGAAGGAATAGTTTTTGGCCACATGGTTTTGTCCAAAATGATTGTGGTAGATAGGGAAAAAATAGACATCATAGCCAATCTTTCCCCACCTAAGTCACTAAAGGATGTGCGCTCATTCTTGGACCATGCAGGCTTCCATCGGAGGTTTATTAAGGACTTTAGTACCATCACTATGACCTTAAGTAACCAACCAACTACTGAAAGATGCCAGCTTTGAGTGGAATGAATCATTCCAAAGTGCTTTACAAAAAATTAAAAAGCATGCCCGTGTCCCCATTATTCATGCTATGGATTGGTCCCTCCCATTAGAGCTTATGTGTGATGTGAGTGATTATGCTATACGGCCTAATTTAGGTCAAAGAAAGGATAAGAAGGACCAAATCATCTACTGTGCTATCCGGACCACAACTCAACTACTCCACCATGGAGAATAAATTTCTAGTTGTGGTTTTCACCTTCAACAAATTCTGCTCTTACCACATAGGTTCACCCATTATATGCTTCATCGACCAAGCGAAACTTAAGTACCTCATTTCCAAAAAGTATGCTAAGTTGTGCCTCATAAAGTGGATCATACTCCTACAAGATCTCAATCTCTCTATAAAGGATAGGAAAGGAGTAGAAAATGTCGTAGCCAACCATTTATCGAGGCTTTCGTCTGATGTACCTAGTAATCCCATACCCGTAGACGAAGAAGAATACTTTCTGATTGAGCAACAATTTACCACTTCTTCTCTCCCCTGGTTTGCGGATATAATGAATTACCTTGTCACGAGGGATACTCCCCCCAATTGGACACTGCAAGAGGAAAAAATGTTCCTAACTTGGTTACGCATGTTCTTTTATGATGATCCCTAGTTGTTTAAATATCGCGTGAACCAACTCATTTGAAGATGTTTACCAAGTGATGAGATACCTAGAGTCGTCCATTTTTGTCATACAAAATCTTGTGGAGGCCACTTTTTAACGAATAGGATGGCAACAAAAAATCTTCAATGCGGTCTCTATTGGCCCACAATTTTTCAGGATGTAATTTCTTATTGCAAATCTTACAATAGATGTCAAAGGATGGGAGCAATCACTCAACGACACATGATGATATTGACCCCTATTCTCATCATCGAGATATTCGATTATTGGGGCACTGACTTTATGGGTCCTTTTCCCCCCTCCTTCAAATTCCTATACATCCTTTTCATGGTAGATTATGTGTCCAAATGGGTTTAACCCATTGCTATGAAAACAAATGACAAAATGGTAGTGATAAATTTTTTACAAGAACACATGCTTTCTCGCTACGGAGCTTCGAAGGCAATCATTAGTGATAACGACAAATACTTTTGTAATAGGCCATTTGAAAAACTTATGAGAAAGTATGGGGTTATACATACGATTAAGAAGACGTATCACCAAACAAACGGGCAAGTCGAGCTTGAAAATCGTGAAATTAAGAAAATTCTAGAGAAGACCACTGATCTTAACCGGAAGGATTGGTCTCTTCGATTAAATGATGTGCGATTGGATTACCGGACTGCATACAAAACCCCCTTGGGATGTCCCCATTTCTCTTTACCTATGGGAAGCCTTACCATTTCCCCGTGGAGCTAGAGCATAAGGTATGTTAGGCGATCAAGAGGTTGAACGATAACTTGGATCAAGGCGGTGAGGCACGCAAACTTCAATTGAATGAGTTAGAATAAATACCCAAATATGCGTACAAGAGCGCTAAAATATCCAAAGATAGGATGAAACTCGCGCATAACCGAATTATCCTCCGAAAGGAGTTTTATTCTGGTCAAAAAGTTCCCCTATGCAACTCTCGTTTACACTTTTTTTCCAGAAAGTTACATTCGCAGTGGACCGGCTCATTTGTTTTGAGAGAGTTTTTCCTCCATGGAGTCATTGAGTTAGAATGTACTAAGGGGGAGACACATGTAAAGTGAATGGACAATGCCTAAAGCCATATCTAGAGGTGTGTGTTGAGGAAGTTGACACAATTTGGTTGTCGGACCCATTTAGGGGGTGAATGAGCTTAAAAGAGAGGTCGTCGCACACCCGACGCATATGGGGTGATTAACATTGTATACAAGAAAGTTTATACCCTTTTAGAGTAGTTTAGAGGTCCGTAGAGATCATGCGATAGGAAGGCTTTGAGCGCCACGTTGGGTTTTCATGCACGAGAGAACGTACGCATATTTCAATAGTACGGTTGCCCCGGAGTCCCGAAGTGTTTAGGGAAGCTTGAGATACATTATAGAGGAAATATTGATGGTTGTAACACTTATAAAATGAGAAACAAGGAAGATATGGGATTAGACGTAGTGAGTTAGGCCACATTGCAGGCCGAACTTGTTCGCTTGCACACCCGAATCGGTTCGAAAGACCTGTGGAAGATCTTTTCCCCCATTTTCTTTTCCCACCAAAGTCATCCCCATTATTTCCCTTTCCTACATATAAAATCTCACCCCTCCAAACCACTCCAATAAGATCGGGATACACTCTTTTGAACTCCTTACATATGTGGTTTAAAAAAGAGGAAAATTCTATTATTGAGTACTTGTTAATTTTTTTTGAAGGAGTTGTGGAATGGGACTTAACTTTATAATTTATAGTAGGGATTGAGGAAGGGGTAGGTTAGGAAGGTTTTTATTTTCCCTTCCATTTTTTTGTTTTATGATCTTTTGAAGACTTTTTGTATATCTCTTGTGTACAGGTTTCACCCCCTTATGTGTTTTTTATTTAAATACTCTAATTACTTATTAAAAACAACATTATTAATTTTTATATAAACTCTGTTAACTTTAACAAAATAGTTAACACAGTGACTTAAATTGGAGTTTTTCATATTTTAGGGGTTGAAAAGGTCAAAAAAATTATTTAGGGTCTAAACAGGTTATACCAATATAGTTTAACGACCACTGGGTAAATAACTCTTAATAAAAAACATGAAGAGCACAAACCACAACGATACACTAAAGATTGGCATATACAATTAAAAATACTTGTTTATTAGTTTTTACACTAGAATATGCAAGTATGGAATGAAACGAACAAACTTAGTGCAAAAATTGAACGAAAATTGCCATGAATTTGAAGAATTTGAAGAAAATATACTCGATATAGAACATTATCGAAAATTGGGGTTGGCCCAGAAATTTATGGGGCTTTAGGTGAACATCTATTTGGGAGCCCTATACATATTATAAAAATCCAAATGAAACAAACCATGTCATTATTGCATTTTTTGATGAAAAACTATCAATTAAATCATCAAATTTAATTTATTTAACAAATCTTTTTAAATTGATAACATAGATAATTCGTCTATTTTTTTTTTGTAACATGGTAAAACAAATGTTAGATTTTATTATTTTTAACTTTGAAAAACATCTTCGGCCAAGGAAACCGTAAAGAGTATTGTCAAAATTATTCTATAAACAATCCAAGCATTTGAAAGAACAAAATTTATTCTTTTAATATAGTCTAACACCTTAATAGATTTTTTTGTTTCTTTTGGTAAAGTCGTCTTCAAAATTGGCAATTCTAAAAACAAATCATTGCCATCAATATCACGACTCACGTGTCTAAAAATATGCAATATTAATACAATTAATATTCAAATAATCATCATGTAAAGTTTTTAACATGTTAAATCAACCAAAAACCCAATAGTATGCTTATATTTTTTTAAATTATTCTAATCCAGTTTCAAGTAACATAAGAAATTGATCCAACATTATCCCCATATACTTACAGAAGCCCCAAGCCTCCAAATTATTGAGTGTGAGTCCCTCAATTAAAACCCTAACATCTTGAAATTGAATCCTTATAATTTAAAACCTTGAGTTTTGGGGTTGAATTTGAAACCCTGGTATGAGTCCTTTAATGAACAACTGAGTGTTTATTTTTATGAGGTGGGGGTGGGTTTGAATATTTCAAATGGAAAAAAAGAGATAGATAGATAGATAGATAGAATTTTTCAAATGGAAAAAAAGAGAGAGATAGATAGATAGATAGATAGAATTTTTCAAATGGAAAAAAAGAGATAGAGAGAGAGAGAGAGAGAGAGAGAGCACGATTCATTAGTTAATGATGATGCAAAAAAAGTGGGAGCAAGAGAGGTAAAAAGGAGAGAAAGATGTGCAGATAAGAGAGAGAGAGAGAGAGAGAGAGAGAGAGAGAGAGAGAGAGAGAGAGAGAGAGAGAGAGGAGAACTTGTTTTGGGTTTGTTTTGTTTTGATGAGGAAGTTGTTGTGAGCTGAGAGAAAGGAGAATAGAGGACCATTAGGAGGATAGAAGAGAAGTAAGAGAGATGGGTGTTTAGTGTATGGTTTTAATTAGTGGGTTAGGTGTATTTTTTTATGTTTGTGCTTATTTTGAATCATTGATTGGGCCTTTGGATCATTCTTGTAATCTATTCTAAGTGTAAATGAGTTTAGTTTAATTTATTTTTGTCCCTTTTATTTTGGATTTTCTTATAAGTGGATCAAGTTTGATTTATTTTGGGTCCCTTTTTAAGTGGTAAACTCTAATTTCTGTTATACCTAAATTTACTTATTTTTTAATTTGGGGTCCCTAGATGAAGGCCAAACCTGCTTATATCCAAGGCAACCTTACCAGAAATCACCCATATCTTCAAAAATTGTCAAATAATAAAATCTATGGAAAAGGAGAAGTAAAAAAATAAATCCTCAACACCCTCACCATTTATATTGTAATCCTGAGAAGTTCAACTATTTTTTACGTAAGAAATGAAGTGTCACAATGATTTATCTCTTTAATGGTCATAACATATTTTTTTATTAAGGTTGCGAAATCCCTAGAATTCTTAAGATCCGATTCTAAATCAATTAAAACTTTGAGGATTAAGACCTGAGAATCACTTTACACTATCTCGCAATCCATGCGAAGGGGGAGCGTATTATAAAATTTAATATGAATATAAATATTAAAACAAATGAAATAGAGAACTAATGAGAAAAAAATATTCATACTAAGAGTATCTCTTGAGGGTGGGAAAATTACATGTATAAATAGTTAGTGATGTAGTTAAATCTTCAAACTAATATTACAAGTGAAGATATCATGTTCTTATAGGTTGTGTATGTATGCATGGATAAAGAGATCAAGTAAAAAGAAAGGTTCATATAATACCTTTAGGGACATTATATTTTTAACTACTTAATTTGCATGTTTTTGTAAGTCGTAATATCCTACAGGTGATGATATCCAATGTATCAAATCCAAATAAGAGTAAATATGACCAAAAGTAATAAAATACTACACATAACGCAAGATGTATGTGGTTCGGTAACGTGCCTACATCCATGGGATTTTTTGTTTGCTTTTTATTGCTTTAGAGGACTAGTTGACAGAGTTGTAGTACTACTCGGCGTTATAATATCACATGTCCCCCTTAAGGGGGAGAGGGTTTACATTTATAGAGAATTTTATGAGAGTGTTAAGCTCTATTTATATATATCCCTCGGAATTCAGACCTATCATTTATCATGTTCAGTTGTTCCAAGCAATGGACTTGAGGAAGTATTTCATGACTTGGACTCTTCATTAATTCTGTGTGCATGTGGCTTGAGCATATGTACCTATCACGTGCAAGTATAATTTTGGACCCCATATTTTCCCCTAAAGTTCAGGTTCTCCTTGAGGTCGATGGGCTTTGTTGCATTCAGGTCGACTGGTTAGACTGGAAAAATCTTCGCATTAAGGGAATATCAGTATTCTTTCTTCATAAGTTAATCGTACCATGAAATCTTCTTTGGTTGGTTGAGTGGAAACTCAGTAAATTTCTCGTGAACTCAAAAGTTTCTTCCCGTTAAGTTCCCCAGGGGAACGCTTGTCAATATATATTTTTTCTTAGTTGTGATTCGTCACTTCGATAATCGTCACATGCACGTGTGATCATTATATTTTTAGGGAATTATGGGGCCATTTCTCACCACAAAACAGCGTCTCCCTCTCTTTCCTCACTTTCATATTCATATTAAAACTCATGAAGGAGATCTCATTAGTGTATTCATTTAGTTATAAGAACTTTCAAAACTCTCAACTCCATTTCAATCGCTTATTTTCACTTTTTCAGTTTCTCTTTTCAATTCTTTCATTGAATTGTCATCTTTAACAATGGTGTACATTATTAGCGAAATCGTCGTTGAAAAATTCAAATGAACTATCAAATCCTTCGGTGGGTATAATTATTTAAGGGGTTTTTGTGACCTCCATGCCCTTTTTGAAGGCTATTGATTGCTTTAATCTTTATTGTTGAGCGTGAGATCACTTTTCCCCCAAAACGTTTATTCATAGATCTTTGTACACATTTTAATGTGGTACCATTCTATGTCGCTCCAAATACTTGAAGGTATGTTAATAGAGTTCACGTGATTAAAGAACTATATGAGACCCATCTTGGCAATACGAAAATTATGTACTGTTACGAGCGGGTCCAATTTTTCACCCTTTTTCATTCCCTCAAATCCTTCCCACCTCCAACCTTTCTGTTTCCCACCCATTCATACCTATAAATACCCCTCTCTCCCACTCTTTTCCCCCACCCCAAATTTCATCCTCCCTTTCTCTCTATATTTCTAGCCTACTCCCCATTCCCTTTTCTCAAATTGCTCCCCGTCGCACTAACAACATCCGCAAATACAACCCACCACCATCCTCCATGAGGGGGTCATCCACGACTTCCTTTCCCTCCAAGAATGCGATTGGTTCCAAACCTACTCCAAGCGTACCTGAACAATTCACATAGAGTGTCAAGTAAATTGGGATGATCTTCCCAACGAGGTCACCACCCTCTTCCACCATCGAGGGTGGTGCACTTTCTTCAATGTGTCAATTGATCAGGTATATGATGAGGGCGTGCGATTTTTTTACGCGACCCTAGTTTAAAAATTGTCCACCCTCCACGAGGCCATCGTAGAGAACATCTGCATCCCAATTTCCCTTGATATTATCTAATAAAAGATGCATGATAAAGGGTTTTAGCCTAAGAATTTGAGTATCCGAACAATGGATCCCCATGAAACAAATCTGAATGCATAGAGTGGATTCAAGATACCTTCCCGATGGGAAGGCTCCCATAGATGGTGCTCTATTCCCACCTCATCACCTGGGGCATAATTCTTCAAATCACCAATGACTCGGTGGTCCGCCAACACCACTACAACTTACCCTACCATTTTCTCGATGCGGCGAGTCGCATAAACCTTGCCCAACATTTCTATACAAAAATCATCCAGCCACATATGACGAAAATGGTAGAGTTTCACTTCTGTATACGCTCCTCATCACAAAAATCATACACGATGTCGAAGTGCGGGTCTCTCACTCGCATATAAAATTTCCAAAACCAATTGGATCCTTAATACCACACGAAGTGCGCACAAAATGAGAGTGGACCACCCCCCTCCATCGGTAGTTGAGGATCTAGAAATACATGAAGAAGGAGAATAAGAGCATGAGCACTCGGAGGTGGAGGAAGAGTATGATGAAGTGGCGGACACCGATTTTGAGCCTGACTTTGATGGTGGATCCTAAAATTCGGTGGTTATTAATCATCAAATTGATGATTTAGAGGCGAGGTTAATGGGTTTATCAACGAGTATTAAGAAGAACGCCAAGCCTACAAACGAGATACGAGCATGATGGTGCATCTCCAATCGGAGATGTACCGTCGCCAATTGGGTCCAAATGCACAAATTCCGAATTACTTATGTCACGCCTATCCCCGCGACCCATTTGCACTCGGCTCCTCCATTGCACCACCATAATAGCTCCCCCTTACTTGTTTAGTGTTCAATTATGTAATTCTTTTATGCTTTGCAAGAAAAATATATTTTATCTTCTATTGCATTTTAAATATTTTCTTATTTTATTTTTCGCACTTATTATTTTTCCTATTTAGATTTTAGTCCTTTTGATTGAGTACAATTCAAAAGTCTGAGTTAGGGTGGGTGACAAGTGCATCTTTTAACAACTTCACAAATTTTTAAAATGCCAATAAAAATTGAAAAATGCCAAAAAATATAGAAAATGTTTAAAAAAATCCAAAAAAAAAATTGAAAATTTACAAAAAAAAAATCAAAAATATTTTTTCTTCAAAATAGATAATAATTGGAATTTAAATTTTTCAAAAATATCACGAAAAATTTGTTTAAAGTCTCAATTTGTAAAATAAAAAGAGCACTAAGCCAAAATTGACCAAAGATGGAAATTGAGTGAAAATTGACGACTTAACAAATAAGTATGAAGATTAATTAACCCGGTGAGATTTCGAGCTAATCATTTTTGCGAGTTTTTAAATAAATCTGAGTTAATGGTTAACTCAATGTTCAATTCAGTGTTTATATAAGTCATTGAAGATTACTATTCCATTGTTTTGATCGGTTATGAAAAACGAGCGAGATGTTAGCTTAAAAGGCGCTAAAAAGATCTTTAAATAAAATATATTCTCGAAACACATATGATAAAATAATGAGTAATTCGGATAAATGAAGTTAAGCCATTGTTTCTTTACCCAAAAATATTAGCCATAAAAAGTAATGAAAAATTATCCTTTTGCTAGCCATTTTGAGCCTAATAAAAAATTTCAATTTCGTTTGATAACCCGAAAAACCCATTTACCCCGGAGTTGTGAATATAAAATTCCATCAATTAAGTCCAAATGGTGCAATAAAAAGGGGAAAGAAAAATAAAAATGCTCAACAAACAAAATAGAAAAATATGAAAAAAAATTAGAAAAACAAGAAAAGAGCAAGTGCCCGGAAAGTACCTAAGGACATCGTAAGCAAGAAAATTATGCGACTCCGAATTTTTTGACTGTTCCCATTATACTTAATATACCTTATAACCCGAGAAAGTCCTAAACGAGTCTGAATAACAAAACTAATTATCGCGTGGAAAGCCTAAGATACGAAAAGATAATAAGAGAGATTAATTGGTACGAATTAAAGGATGATGTTTCCCATATTCCATTGACTGTATTCCGATGGTGAGATATTTCAACCATATATATACCGTATTTCAAACTTGTGTGCGTGAATTTGTGTTCCATTAAATTTACTCATATAAATCACGCACACTGAAAGAAAATGGCCACATTCCGAGTGATTCGTTAGTGAGTTCATCTGTGAGAAATTGAATCAAAATGAATTTTTGGAAAGTAACGTAATGATCAATCGGTGGAAGTTAGCGGTTTAATTTTCATCTTCGCACACATACACACACTATAAATTAAGACTATTGAACATAAATTATGGTGACTATTTTTGGAGAGATTTACTTTGTACAATTATTAAGTATTTTGATCTTTCTTTGAGTCGAAAAGGGAATTTTGTGGGTATATTCGCTACAAACTCTCACGAGATACCATTCGTCCTATTAGGGTAGCCTACGGGTTTAATGGCTTATTGCATATAATAAATGCAATCGCTTGCCCACGAAAGCGGTATTCCATCCAAATAAAGTTTTTACAAATTTCTTCAATTCTTACTATTATTTTTTTTACGTTGCTAGGGACGCGCAGCGTTCGAAGTTAGGGGAATTTGATGAGGCATAAATATTTCTATTTATCCCCTTAATTTTGATTCTTTTATGATCTCGTGCATTGTAAATAGACTGAATTTATCTTATATTCATGCTATTAACCCACTTTGGTGAGTATTTATTATTTTGTGTATTTCTTGTGTGTTTTACATGTTTCTTATGCAAGTTAATACAGGAGAAAAACTGAAACAGTGACAAAATCCAAGAAAAGGGAGTTCAAGGGAATTTTCATAATTTTTCAGCCTTAGTCTAGAAGTGGGGCCGGATAAAAATTTGAAGAGTATGAAATCACAAGAACACTAGAAGAAACAACGTCTAATTTCAAGCTATAGTTGAAGAGTTATGTGCGATTAAAGTAGAGAATGAAATCTAGGGAAAAAAAGGAGAGAGAAAATGAAAGTTGAGGCATAAAATAAAGCCAAACCGCACCCCGAACCAGCTCTCCTGCACACTCGAATTGGTTCGAAGTTCCCGAAGGACGAATTTTCACTAAATGCTGATTTTATCTTAGAGTTGTGTAAAAGTGAGACTCTTGTAATAACGACCATAGGAACTTATAGTTTAATATTAGAGATAGTTTTTATCAGTTTTTAACCTAGCGTTAGAGAGGAGAAGAGGCAAGAATCATAGATTTCAATTTATTAATGAAGATTACACATTTGTGGATAGATTCTAAAGATTTAAAAAATAAGTTTGTCTTCTCTACTTTATTCTTAAATCTTTTTCTTCTTTGCATGTGTTGTTTATTTTCTAGGATTTTAAGAACTTCATACATGTTTAGGTATAATTTCATCATGATTTTGATTACATACAACGTTAGAATTTTATGTATTTACTACATCACCATGTTCGGCTAAGTTCTTTTAGTGTTGGGATATATGAACCCAACCTAAGGTCTTTCTCATGGATTTAGAATATAATGCTGAAGTAAATGATTAATTGGAAACATAATATTTTGTTATAACTACCGTCGTAGGACTTTTAACTTCGTTTCTCCTAGGTAATCGATGTGTTCAAGAATGCGATGCGTATTGATAAATTTATTACGTACCTAGGTTTTGATCTTGATCATGTGCCTTCCAGGTTAATTCCCCCATATATATAATTATTGAAAGGAATTGAAGGTTTATTTTCCATTAAAAATTTAATTCTTGATCTGTTCTATATCCGATGAATTCACTAAGGGGCAGACGGGTGTATCCCAATTATATCTTTCTCATTTAATTTCGATCTCGTTTCTTTAGTCTCAGATGCTTAGTTCACTAATTATTTTATTTAATCTGAGTTAGTTTATAGGCGAGGCTTAAAAATAACCATCTTTTCTTTTCTTTCTCTGAGTTAAACGTAAGGTTATTCGTCATTCCTATTCATCGTCATGTTCTGCGTCCTACTCCCGGTGTTCGATACCCGGTTTACCAAATTATTACTTGATAAGCCGACTTATACTTGAGCCGTAATTCACACGCACTAGAGACACATTATGAGTCGGGTCATTACCCAAGCCCAAGTCCATCACGCTTCACCTTTGTGGGTCAGGAGATCCAATTTGGAGGCACTTAATGTTTGGCTTGTTGACTCTCTCATGCTATCATAGGATTATTCCCATGCTATATCTTATGAGTGATTGTGGCTGCATGTTATTCATATATTAGATTTTTGTGCTTCATTTTATATATTATTTCTAGTCGTACGACGTTTATCTTTTCTATTTTGATTTTTCTTTTTTGGGTTTTAATGAGAAAAATACTAAAAGATGTGTTTGTCTTTTGAGTCATTTTTTGAAAAAATATTTAAAACTCAAAAAGTTTTTTTGTGTGTGTAGTTTAGTTTTACACATATTTTGTCGCATTTTGCTTTTTTTTAATCCCATTCCTTCCATGTATCCATGTGACTAGGACATTTTTTTTTGTCCTAGTCAATGCTTGTGTCACTTTACACCCTGCATGATATATTTTTTTACTTTATGCTTTTGTTTACCCATGTTTCATTTAGGGGGATAAGTGGTTATAATGGGGAGAAATTGTTTTATTATGCACCTTTATTCTTTGTTTATTCTGAGGGAAAGGGGGAGAAATGGTATCTCAATATTATAGTCTGGGGGAGATTTTTACCTTAGAGGGAGACGTCCTATTTTAAGAAGATATTGTTAGAAAAAGCGACAGGTTTTTTTCTATGTGATCTTATATTGTTATATTCAAGTTGCATTTGACAGGTGTGTTTAAATATCTAGGTTAATTGAATTATGACAAAGGTTTATTCAAGAGCAAAGTTACTCAAGTTTCTGTCGATCAAGCGTCTGTATTTTTTTCCTTTTGGGGTTGGGAATTGATTTTTAGTGAGATTGACGACCCGATAGGTTTTTTTTTAGTTTTATTCCAGAATAACCAATGGAGGAATTTTCTAAGGACACATTTCTGAATTGAGATCATTTGTATGTATTGACTTTAGTCCATATTTGGAAAAAACCTATTTGCGTCATAGGTTAATATGTGAATCGTATGACCTTTAAGCCTATGATGTGTTATTGAAGACCTTAGCGGCCAATATAAAATGATATCGAGTACACATCGAGTTTCGAGCTGAGTTTCGTCTTCAACATACAAGGAATGTCGTTGAAGTATGATACATATTTATTTTTTATCTCTGAATTTAGTTTTGCTATTTTTTTATAAAACGATTTTTATAATTTTTTCAAAACATTTTGCATGTCGTTCTAACGACATTAGACATGTCATTAGAATGATATTTTGAACCTCATTACAATCAAGGATCCAACGAAAAGAGGCACTTCATTCGAATGAGCCTTTTGACTTTGTTCGAACGAGGTGGTGCATTTTTCAAAGTTAAGTTTTTCATTCCTTTTCTCATCCTTATCTTAATTTTGGAAAATATAATTACGAAGCAAAGTTCTCTTTGAAGCTTTTACATATCTCTTTAGTCCAAAAACTCTTTCAAAGAGATCTCCAACTTTATGTGATCTTGTATGATCAAGTTTTTTAAAACCCTAATTTACATCCATGTTTGAGATCCAAGAATCATACATCCATTCTAATATTTAAGATCTCTTGTGTTTTGAATCAAAGTTGTTTTCTTCATATTTAAAGGGATTTTCTAGTGGTGGACATCGTGTTTGTGTTGTGCGACGACCAGACTGACCACGAGACAAATAAGATCGATGAGATATAGAGACGTAAGAAAGCGTCTACATTGTATGGTTGTTGGAAAGCATCTAACAGTGGCTGCGAATAATGTCACTAGTAACGAGGAGGCACATCAAGTTTTTATCGTGACGAGTCTATGATTAAGCCTACGTTGTTCTTATAAACTGCCTATATCGAAGTGGACGTGTGTGGCTGGGTCGTTCGAGGTTTTTATACTTATGGGTTTTCCTCATACATCATCATTTTTTGATTTACTTATTTTATTCTTTCTTACACTCACTTAGATTCATTCTGAGGTCAAGACTAAAATTGGAAAACTGTCTAACAGAACACTTAAGGTTTTATACTAGTGTAAAGTATATAAAAATTGAGAAAATTAAAATTGGTGGTGTTTTCATACAAACCCTAGGGCACTAGATTTTTCACTATCACAATTTACACTTTAGTGTTTGAATTTGTGTTCTCATATTGATATATCCATGATATATTCATGATTTGTATATGATATCATTCTAGTTATATTGTTTGTATATCAGACATCTTGCTTTTGTGATTATTGCTTGATATCTTTCATCTACTAGTCCATGATTTTGAGATTCATATAATGACACACATGTATATTATCATTGGATATTCCATTTATAGTGATGGTATCTCGCATGATTTACTAGATTTTTCATGACTAGTTCTTTTTATCATTGTGATTGTACTTATATTACCATGTTATACTAGTTGTCTATGGTATTCTTTTCTTTTTCCTTTTTGTGTAAAAGGGGGGGGGGGTCCTCTTATTTCTTAAAAAGGGGGAGATAAATTTCTTTTTCCATGTCTCAGAAATGGAGAGATATATCTAAAACCCATGTCTCACAAATGGAGAGATATATAAAAAATTAAGGGTGATGACCCGGAGGGGGAGAACATTCATTATTATTGATTATGATTGTTTGGGGAGATGATTTGTAGGGGAGATATATTTGGGTTATTCATTGATATTAGATGATTTTGTTATATTTCACATGCTCACATGCTCTATATCATCTATATCACTTATATTTTTCAGAGGATTACCAGTAATAAGGAGTTTCTCTTTGTGATTGTTATTATGTGTGTCATGCTCTTTGTTGTTTCATGTGATGTCAGGTATACTCATGTTGATTCTGATTCTGACCCACCATTTTAGGCTCGACGTTGATGTGTCATTGGTATTTTTTACTCATATATGCATTATTTCCTACTACTCTCATTATATGGATAATATGGAGTGGGTTTCGTAGGAGTATTTAAGAGTATATTGGATTTTTGGAGTTTTGCCATGGAATAGACAAAGGGGGAGATCGAACAAGTAATATTTTGTATTTTAATTGATTTATGTTAAAGTTGGTTAAATTACGTTACAAAACATTTGATTCGTTGAGTCATTCAAGATAGAAAGGCTTGACTTGGACAGTAAGTCGTGTTCATATGGTTTAGCTCGACTTTTTAATTTGAAAATCAATAAAGTCGTTCTGTAACACAAGACTTATGTTGCCACATGGTTTGAAGATATATAAATTTAGTAGTTTTGTAAATTGTATTAAAGGATACACTCACTTACACATTTTTCAAATATGTGCATTTTAAATTAGATGCGCAATTCATATTTTTTCTTAGAGTATTGTGTAAATCATTTTTGAAAGTAGCCTAGTTTTTTATAATGTTTGAGAAATTTTATCGATTTTTGCTTCGAACCTTTTGCGCGGTCTTATTTAGACCCGTGCACATGGCCAAGAAATTACATGTGCACATGGCTACACCAAGATTTCCATAATGACCGAAAATGTGCACACGACAAAAGTCAACAGTGAGAACTACATAGGAGATTTTTTATTTTTTCTATAAATTAGTTATGTTTGCTCCTATTTTATTAAATCTGAAAACATCATAACTTAAATACATTTCGGAGAACATTTTTGAGGTTGACAGTATTTTATTTTTCTTCTCTATTTCCAATTTCACTTGTTCCCTCTAATACTGAAAAAACATCAATTTATACTTAATATGTGCTTTTGAGATATAATTAAGAGTGTTTTGGCTCAAATCCATATATCTATTTCAATTCAAAACACAACTAAGCTTGAATTATATATTTATCACTCTTAGATCTACAGTTGGAGGTGCTTAAATTCATTGGAGGAATTCGAGCATGATGTAATTTTAAGGAGAAGAGTAGGGTTTCTCATTTGCTTCGTGGAACTCGAAGAGGATTTATATACTTCTATGGAGAAAAGTTCAAAGTCCATAAGTAATTACTCATAACGGCATAAGTGAGAGGTACCATCTTACTTTGTATAAAACGTTTTTCAAGTAGAATTAAAAATTAGAGTGTGTCGAGGTTTTTTACCCCGTGGTGGGGGTTTTTTCATCATAAAATATGTATTGTGGATGTTTATGACTGTTTATTGTTCAATTTCACACTTTTATCAAACATTGCATGTAGATCATATCTATATCTATTGTAATTTGTTAAAATTGAGATTAGCTGTTAAATTTTAGTTATTCTTCATAGATTTGCCTAGTTAAACTTCTTGTGTAGATAATTAAAGCCATACATCACATCACCTATTTAATTCGTGTATCAGGACTATGGAATTTGCAAGCAAACTCATATTAAATAAAAAAAAATTGGCCATGTTATGCGATCAAACATATTCACCCCCGCCTCTAGGTTTGTTTTAGGTGAACACTTATGGTTTAAACACATATCCTTAAATTTTTATTTTAGCATTTTTGTTATCATATAGTTCAACCTACTTCTCCCCCCACCAATAGTCACCTATCTACTGTAGCGGTAGAGCTCGGGGTAAGGTAATTCATTCTGCAAGCATCTCATCTCACCAATAGTTGGTTATAAGTTAAACACTTGGGTAGGGCAGCATGACTCGATTCCAAGTCATTACCAGGAACAAAAAAAATTAAGGCATTATTTTTTATATTTGTAATGGTATTCGACTCCTACCTTCACTCATATTGTATCATAGGAATCACACTAGATTGCCTTCTAGTTATATCAGTATTATGAGTACTAATTAGATTTAAAGGATTTAAAAAAGACAATAGGTTTCTTTCGAAGAGTTATGTTCTAATTGTAAAGACCTCAGACAAACATATATCACCTTAGCCATAGGCTAAGGCTGGATATAAAAAAAAAGTAAAATTTAATTTAAAATTAAAAGGCTAAAAGAAATTGTAGATAAAGAAATATTAAAATTTTGGGGTTTGAGATCTGTTTTATGTTCAGCTTAAAATGGCTTATTAGTTCTCAATTTATGACTAAAATTTGATGAATGCTAGAAATTTCCCTTTTGTATCTAATATAAGAAACTCACTTTTCTTTTCATAACTCCCCACATTGTAAAATGCATGTTGCGTTTTCTTTGACCATCCTCTCTTAAAATGTCTACCGTATGCAATTTGAATAATATTGCGCAATCAGTATGTTCAATTATAAGTTGGCAAAAATTAGTTTATACAAAAAGATTTTTATAACGCTAAGTGTATTAAAAATGAGGGTTCGAGAGTTTTAGTTAAGGATGAAGACATTAAGGAAAGGTGAAAAAAATTATTTTAGGGAGTTAATTGAAAGAAGACAATAGGAGTAAATCGGATATGGAGGAATTTTCAGAGACTCGAGAAAATATATTTTTCGTATAATTAAGATAAGGGAGGTTAGAATTGCTCTAAAGATGATGAAAATAGGGAGGGATTTAGGACTAGATGATATCCTATTGAGGTTTGGAAATGTTAAGGGGGTAAAGGAGGTTCTTAATTAATATAGTTATTTAATACAATTATAATGACTAACAGGACACCCGGTGAATGCCAAAAGAATGTTTAGTAACTATTTATAAAATAAAGGTGAGACATAATGTTTTTAAGTTATTGTGGTACTAAGTTAATGAGTCATATAATAAAATATTCGAAAAAAATGATTAAACTTGAGTTGATACTGGAAAGAACAATGTCTGATAACCAATTCGGGCTTATGCCTAGAAGGTCAACAATGGAAGTTGTTGGCCCATAAATATACCCAAGAGGAAGAGTGAATTGGTTTTTGCATATATAATCAATTAATTAATTAATTAATCTCTATTATAAACTTTCTTTAACTTTCTTCTAAAATAAATTGCAATATGATCTATGCAAGTAAAAGCATTTAATCATCAAGCATAAATAGTTAAGAGAGAGTTTAGAAGAACTTTGCAAATCGAAGTTTTATCATGGTTTTTCCTTTGACTACGTCCATGATCGAGATGGAACTCGAATAACTTCACTATCTCAGACTCACTAAGCAAAACCAAAAACCTCACAAAGAATCATAACACCATGCAAACCATAACGAATAAGGTAACTATACTCGTCCTTCACCCAGAGGTACACACAAGATCCCTATGTCCTATTACGCCTTGACTCCCAACAACTACAACACAACTAGTTTTGAAGAAATAATGACGTTCAACCCTAAGTAACAACAACAAGATCTGTAACCAAAACATAAAGTAAATTTGCTTCACTAAAACAAGTTTGAAATAGGTTTACTTTATCACTCTAATATCAAAAAAAAACTAATCACAAGTATGTCGCTATTGGTTTGAAAAATTTTCGCACGAGAGTATTGCATTTATATATTTGGAAAAACAGGGCTTGGATATAAAACCTTAAGCTCAAAAAGGGTTTTGGTGGAGCTTCGCTTCAATGGAGTTTTCGGGTTTGAAACACTCACTTTGGAATGGGTTTGGTACTTGTTTTCTCTTTTTAGAAAGCTCAAGTAAATTAACATAACATTGGAAATCAAACTTTGCTGAGTGTGGATGTTATAGGAAGCTTGTGTGTTTGAAGAAAGAATCCAAATGATCCTTTTACAAACTTTTTAAAAACTAGGCATTGGAGGGGTAACATGGATATTTATAGGTCTTGTGGAATTATAAATTTGTAAACTAGAGATTGGATATTTTTATACTACGACTTTTTGAGTCAACTCAAAGTTCTTAGAGACGACTCAAACTACTTTCTCTAAAGCATCTTTTCATTTGGTGAAGTCACTCCCAAATAGGCAGTTTAAGTCGACTTTAACTCAAATTTGAGTCAACTATACTTTAAGGTTGAGTCAACTCTAAGCCGACTAGAACTTTTCATTACGATGTTCAAGTTGTTTTGATAAGTTTATAGCTTTGGGGAATGTTTAGGAGGGTTGGATCGAGTAAATATAAGATCATACAAGTTCATTTACATTATTACAATGATTTCTTAAATTCGTCAAAGCTCTGGGGAGATATTTTGGAGTTTGATCAATCGTATGGAACATATTATTCCACTTATGGTTTTAATATGGTGATTAAGATCTTTTTTTGTGTGTGCTTGGCTGAAATGAACTTCTCTTTATGCTTGATTGAATTGGACTACGTTGATCTTTTCCATTGACTGACTGCGTTTCTTTATGGTGGAACTTTTGATCATTGTGAATTTATGTAACTTTATCTGGTTCCTTAGATTATGAGTAGTTGGGAATGAGCTCATTATTTGGGTGATGGTGATGATGATCAAGCCTTGACTTTGTTCATCTTTGGTTCATAATTCATGCTTAAGACTTCTTAGGTTATGAATAGTATATGGAGGTATTGATTTGGATTACTTGAACATTTTATTCATATGCATCATATTTGGATGATTCCTTTGAGGTTCTTGATTTATCAAATGATATAATCCTGGAGATAGGTATGATCATGTTTTAAATTCATCTTTTCATCACAAGAATATTATAAATAGGATAGTGAAATTAAGTCAGATATCAATTGTATTTGTCATCATACTAAATTTTTATACTTGAAAATACTTATGATTTCATAATTTTCCTCTTTTTATGATGAAAATTCAATTGATATAGTTCAAGAAAATATTTGAAAGTCTACTCCTTTTTCTCAGACTTGGTTTTGAAAAATAGTTTTTCTCCCCTTTTGTTGTAGCGTCACATTTTCTCATATTTCTCCACCATTATCGGTAGTTAAAAAAAGGGGGTTACAAAGTAGATATTTGTTCGCAAGGTTTTTAACATGTTAGTGGAATGAAGTTATGCTTTCTGCTTTTCTAATAACATTCTAGACATGTACTGCAAAAGGGAGTTAGAGTGGACGAGAGTTAGTATATTATATCATTGTCTTAACAATCAAGGAAATAGACAAGCCCTATTCTCTGTGGGTTATGGTTATGTAAGTATAATACTTAATCATGTGAGAGTCATATTTGAGGGTCTTATGATAAAAAAAAAATCGTTTATATAAGTCGAATGTACATAGATAAAACATTTAGGTATATATTTAATGTCATATTGAGTTTTTTCAAAACATAAGTACATATGCATTCTTGATAGGTAAGACAGAGGAGATTTTAAATATTAAGTGAGGAGGATTTTTTTTTTAATAATTATGCTATTTATAGTTAGTTCAAGAGCCGTTTTCTAGATTTTTACATTTTCTTTAATGTGTTCAAGGTTCAAGAGAAGATTTAAAGTTATATGAAAACATATCGTAGTAAGAATTATTTCTAAGATCCTTTATGAGTGAAAATTTATCTAGAGGATACATGCATTTAGTAAGAGAGATATAAAAATAAGAGTCAATCCCATATATAGTGGGAAAATTGAGATAATATATATTTGATGATTAAACAAATAGAGATTCCACGTGATTTAACCGATGAGGGGGTTTCCATAATGGGTAGATTTGTTTTCGGGGATGGGATCATTTACATTCTACAGAACATATTATTCTACTCGTTCATATATAGGAGCGTCATAAAGGCTGGGGTTTACATTAGTTTCAAGAACAATGTTTTCCATGGAAATGTAAAACATCCCATTTGGTTGTAAAAGTTATTCGAATGGATTTGAAGCAGGTGTATAATGATGAGACATCCAAGGTGACCATTGGTTGTTGACATTGTCCCATAGATATTCTTTGTGATTCACATGGTTCTAGAAGTTTTATTATAGGTGGTTGATAGCGTCCATGAGATGGGATTTATTTGATTCGAGCGTTGGAATCTCAGAATGGATAAAGGAACAAAGTGTAGAATTTGCTTGATAAATTTTGGATTTATGTCAGATGCATTGGAGGAACCAACTTCACTGTGGGATTATTGAGGGGGAAGGGAATAAGAATTTTCATGATTTTCTCCAATGGGTATCAATAATATTACAATATTTTTGAGGTTTTTTTTATCAGCATGTAAATACCACTGGGTCTAATAAATTTTAAACTAGAGAGATCCTGAAATGAGAAAATGTCCCGATGGTTGGAGATTATGCACTTTCCTACACGGGTGAGTGGGATACCCATATAGCAAAGGACTTGTTGATGATCATACTATAATGAAGACTTACTCATTCCCTCATATGGAAGCTCCCCCATTTGGTTTATAATATAGTATAGGAGGTCAACAAGAATACACCATTTCAGAAAAACGTCTAGTTTTGACAACGACATGTGTTTCCCAAGAATGGATATTCGAAGAATGTTACGAATAATCCTTAATGTTTTTTAGAGATAGGAGAAAGTGTTTGGAGATTTTTTTATATCATGCCCAACCAAGAAATAAATAGCATCGACGGGATTAAATCTTGGATAATTGACCCATTTATGGGCTACATACATACTAAGTCCATTTTAGGGATGACTAAGAACATGCTTTAGGAAGGATTAAGAAAGAAGTATTTGATGAAGAAAGATAGAATTATAATTTTTTTTGTCTTGAAATGGAATATTTTCACATAATACCTTTGTGAGGTTAGTGTAGACATGTTCAGAGACTTATATGAATCATATCCACCCTTAAAGAATAAACATTCAATAGAGGTGCTGAAGTTATTCTTGTACATAAATAGAGAAATGAATTATCCCAAGTTCGAAAGACTGATGGAGGTAGTCACATAGGTAACTAACTACAAGTGGATTGTTTTTTTAAGTGGTATTCAAGATTAAAGGCAACGGTGGTGATCAGAAGAGCCTTGTAGAATATGTCTTCATTTTTGGGTAAGAAGTTATTGTGGCCTCCGTATTCCATATACGAATAGGAATGTTCATAAAGTTAGATGATATATTTAAGAGAGGGATATTGAGAAGTATGAGAAGACTTGGTCTATTTATAAGAATATGAATGGGGTTTCTAAGAGGGATGGAAAAGTTTTATGGTATAAAGGACAAAGAAAGTCTGAGATAAACAGTTTGAGTAGAATCAAAGTCACTTTGAGTCGACTCAAAATGAATACAACTTTTGTTTTAAGTGATTTTATGGTTTGAAAATAAGGTCTTTATGGTAATGATGAGAAATCATTTATGGGATTCTTATATACATGACAATGGATCGAGTTTACTAGATAGTATAGTCTAAAAATGGATTCAATATTTTATCTTATCTAATTGATATCCAATCCGAGATAATAAAAAATAAATAAGCAATGTATACAAATGAATAGAGATAAAGATGAGGGAAAGAAGATTAACACCAAGAATTACATTTGGTAATCCCTCAAGAATGAGTCTACGTCCCCAAGTTGTCTTTTTTCCCTAGTATTGGATTAGTGTAATGGAATCGTCTCTCTATTTAGATAATAAGAATATAAGAATTTATATATTTTTATCAACGGGAGAGTTGGTTGATTATTTTCATTTATCCCAATGAGGGATCCGATCATTTATAGTGAAGCCTCATAAGGGATGCTGGATCAATGTGGGCCAACTTGGGGTATCTTGTGAATGGATCACTCACTAATAGTTTAATGTTTTACCCATTTATGGAAGGTTATGCACATGATGGTTGTCTGTTATGCCACACGAATATTGTTATTCATCCTTTGATAGTTTCACTAACATTATAATTTGTCAGTTATCCTTGTTTGCATCCACCCAGTCTGCTCAGATAGAATTGAGGTCGAGCTCTTTGCTGAGTCGAGGTCCTTCCTTGGTATCTCTTTAGCCGGGGTCCTGGTCTTTAACATTATTGACTGTTTTACAATTATCTTCTGATAATAAGATGCTCTATAAATATAGTATGACAAAAGCCCCTAAGGCTTTGCTTGTGACTGCCAAGAAGTGAGTGAAGTTTTTACAAATGGTGTTGAGTTGACATCTCTCGGTCCATAGGTGGACACTTATTCTGCTTGGTAGGAAGAGATGATTGACTAGCATATTTTCTTGATGAAATTTAAGTTTGCCGCGTGTTGGGAGTCCGGTGGATCTTTTTTAAGGCACGTTTAATGTGAATGTTTTTTCCTTATAAAAGTTAGGGAAAAAGTCATTTTGTCTTTCCAAATTCTATTTTCATGGTTCTTAGAGAGAGAAAATATCGATCTCCAGTTCATCTACAATCATCAGGTATTCTTCTCATAGTTCTTCTATAATATTTAATTGATCTTTCATTTTGGGTTTTTACGACGACTTTAGGGATTTTTATCTAGTGTTTTTTTTTCATTTTTAGGATTTATTTAGGATTGGATTGTGTACTCGGCATGAGTGACTCATCGAGAATTTGGAAAAACGTTATTGATTAGAACAAGATTTATCCTAGTTCTTTTTTTGAGAGGCTTTCCACTCCACTCAAGGTTCTTAAACCTGTGGACGATCTAGAAAACCCTAATTTTATCCCCAAATTAACTTCTTCCACTTCATCATTTCCTAAGTGTTGAGTATTATATATCAGTATTTTATACCTCAGACAGCTTTTATGGTGTAAACATAACGGTTGGGGGGGGGGGGGAGGAATTATGCTAATATTATAAACACCACTTCTTCTTACTATTTAAATTCTGAGGAGAGGGCTATGATGGATAATGATTCACCTTCCACTAAACCAAGTGAGGTTCCTTTATTAGTTGAATAAGTATAACTAGGAGTTGTTCTCACCACATATTGTAATCCTACCATTTCTAATATTAGATGGTACAAAAACGATGTACGAGCTAAGGATTTGGCTTGCCTGAGAGTTTTAAACTCCATACTAGATGACTCCACCATTAAGATTCCTAACTCAAAGGAGATAGATTATAATATGATAAATGTTAATAAGTTTTTCTTACCTCTTTGGGAAATTCAAGTGGGAGTTTGACTTCCCCTCCATCCCTCAATAAGGAGTGACCTTTACCCAGCTTCCTCCAAATATGCATATAGGTATATTGTAGGAACCATGATATACTTAAAGAAGTATGGGGGTCTGACATAAATGGAGACATATTTTGGTTTGTGTGTGGTTTAAAGGATAACCACAAAACCCCAGGGTATTACTACTTTTCTTCCTAGTCCAATATTAAAATAGTCCAGGTTTCCCAAACCAGCAATCACAATTGGAAAAAAAAATTCTTTATTTCTTGTGAGTGGGAGTTCTTTTTTATGACCCAGAGAGAGGGATCAGCATTCTCGAGGACTGGTGCTCCTTGGATTTGATTGCCAAAAATGCCCCCTCAGTAGATAAGAGGTTGGTGAAGTCAATTAGACGAGTCTGTACCTCGGACCCTAAGTACTTTGAGGATGTATATTCCCATAAAATATTTGGGGCCATGACGAACTATCTAAGCATCAGTACTATCGATCTTGACACATATAGGCCATAAAGTCTAGATGATGATGAAGAAAGTTATGAGAAAAAGGAGTAAAATGATGTGGAGGTCGTCCAAGTCGAAGGTGACTATGAATAGGGCCAACCAGGAGGTCAAAGAAGGTAATAAATTTTCACAAGTCTTACATCGTCCTTCCTTTAACATGCTTATGCAATTCATATCTATCTAATTATTAACTTAATTTATCCATGTTTTATTACATCTTTAACCCAAAAATACATCTTAATTGTTATGGATCTAGTCAATGTTTCTAGCGAAAAGGTAAAAGAAATTCGAGCTAAATAGCTTGAAGAACTGGCTCAACAAGCAGAAAATTAAAATTTAAGGAAAAGGCCCATACCAAACAAAGGAATTATGATGCATCTTGTTTTACAAATGCCAAGGGCGTAAAATTATCCATTGAAGAGGATCGAAAAAAAAATGTTACTGACAAAGGAAAGAGTAGGGTATTTTAGGAGAGGCAAAGCAGTAAGAAGAGACCCTTGGATGACCCATTAGTCAAGGAAAACTACCCAATCATAATACCAAAATGGGAATTTTCATTGATAGCGACCAGCTTAGAGGTTGTTCAAAGGATGGAACTCTTCGTCTACTTATGGTCATATTGAGCCTTATGATCTTGATCCCGTGATGACCAAGGAAAAACTCTTAGCAAATCAAAACTTCATTCTTCTCAATAATGCCAATACTCCTAAAGTTCTGGGCTATGTCGGCTATATCTCTGATTTTCAATTCATGTGAAGTCTGGATGTAGCCAAAATTTGGAACTTTTCTTCCCATAATGCTTTTGAAGTAAGTTTAAATATATCATCAGTCACTACTTTTCTCCCATCCGATATTTTTTACTTGACCTAATTTGTTCCATTTATCCTTTTATAGGGTAACATGGCCACCATTATTTTGAGGGAGAAAGCTCAGTACACCCTCAATTCTTGTGATGAACTTAGGAGTGCTAAAGTAAAACTTAAAGAAAAAAATCAAATATCTTGAAGCTGACCTATCTAAAGATTATTCAAAGCTTCAGTAAAGGGAGGATCAAATGGTGAGCAAAAGGGAAGATCTTAGAAAGGCTAAAGAATAGATCGGTCTCCTATAATAAGATCTTAAAGATGCCAAGGACCAGCTAAATTCTCTGAAAATTCAACTCTCTGAGGCTTTGATTACTGCTTCCACGGCCGAAGAATAAGTTGTAAAGGCCTTCAAGGACTCCGAAAAATACATCATCGATACCACCATGGCCTTACTCAAGGGCTATGACTAGATAAAAAGAGGGTAACTAAACACTACCCCGGTATTACTAGCATTATCATGGATTAGGAGGGGAAGATGATGAAGTAAAAAACTTGGATGAAGAGGAGGAAAAGGTAACTCGAAGAGTCAAAGAAGGGTTATCTTCAGACGATGAGCACCAAGTCATCAGGGATAAAAAGGTTATTGAAAAGGAACTTCCTACAGTGGGGAACCTAGAGTTGGCACCATAAGATATTGTTGCACAGCCTATTGTTTTTTATAATTGTGTATTTCTTTCGAGCATTATTCACATTTAAATCCAGTTAATGAAGAATAATGTTTTAATAGTACTTTATATTGTTCGCCGCTTACTATATTTTCTTTTTCAAATATTTTTTGTTCATAGATTTACATAATTGGATCTAGTTAATTTTTATTTTAATACAATATCAAGTTTGGGTCTTGCCAGTATTCCTTAGCATTGCCTTTAGAGTGAAATATTTTAGTTGTCTAATTAGGAAAAGTATATAATCAAATGTTACCGCCACATCCTCTTCCAAACATTTTGTGCATTTAAAAACGTGCATTGATCAATTGAGTTTCATTTGGACGACCTGATTTATAATTTTTGGTGCAGTCAAAGACATGAATTATCAAATAAGGAGAGTTATGTGCTCGGATCTTATTACCACACCCTCTTCCATGCACTTTCCGTAGTCAAAGATGTGCATTGATCAATTAGGTTGGTTAGGAGGACCTGATCTACAATTTATGTTACCATCAAAGACATGTTTTATCCAATTAGGAAACGTATGTGGTTGGATCTTGGCTCCATAACCTTATCCAGACATTTTGTGCAGTCAAAGACGTGCATTCATCAACTGGGTTGGCTTTGTCCGACGTGATCTACCTTTTTGAGCAGTCAAAGCTGCGTTTTTGTTATTTACCTTGAGATTTCTTTGACTTAAACTTTTGGACCATCTCTTTGAACTAATTTAGAATAAAAGCTAACAAGAATTTGATAATTGTAAAACTTAAATATGGGTAACATGTATCTTCATATATTGACTTATGTTGGCATAAGTTTTGTAACCTCCCATTGCATTATTCTTTTTTAATAACTAAATGATTTCTTAATGATAATACCTCTTGAGGTGCTCATAATTCCAAGGATGTTTGAACAACTCATCTTTTAGAGTTTCAATCTCATTAGTGCTAGGTTATACAACTTTATCCACGTGGCAGGGACCATTCCAATTTATTTACAAGTTATTGGACATCTAAGTAAACTTCTTCAAGACATAGTCCTTTTCCTTGAGAGTGTTAGGTATGACTCTTTTATCCTAGAATTTTACTGTGCACTATTGATAGGGTACTACCCTGAGTGCAGCTGCCTCCCTGACTTTATCTATTAGATATAGATCCAATCTTTCTATAATCACTTCTGGAAGAATCAAAATTGAGGATCCTATGGCTTGGGAGAATGAGCTCAACTAGGACCATGGTTTCACCGCCAAAGGCCAACATATAGGGTGTCTCTCCTATTTTTTTTTATTGTGTTATTATGTAGGATCATATCACGCTTTGTAGTTCATTTATCTAATTTTCTTTGACTGACTTCGGCCTCTTTTTCATCCCATTTAGTAGACTTTGGTTCGTACCCTCCCCACCCCACCCCACGTTTTCTCATTGCATTGTGTATGAGCTGGTGATGAATGATTTTTTTTTATTTTAGGCTTGTCGTAACACTCTTGATAATCATCATTATCAAATTGGATGCCATGATCGGTAATAAAGGCATGAGAGATCTCATACCTGATTATCACATTTTTCTATATAAACTAGGATATTTTCGTATAAGTTATCTCTAGCAGTGGTTCGACCTCCACTTATTTTGTAAAGTAATCCACTTTAACCCCCTGATACCTGAACCTTCCATTGATCTCTAGCACTGGGTCGACCAGATCCATACCTCATACGAATAAAATCCAAGGTGGTGTGATCGGCACCATCTCGGCTCCTAGTCTTTTGTGTATCACTCCAATATCTAGAAAAACATTTGCACTTCTGTATCTATTCTTTATGGTCGTTCCTCATTGTTGCCAATAATATCCTTGGATATCTAGTCTCTTTACCAGTGTCCAACCTACTGCATAGGAACTACGTAATCCTTCATTTATTTCTTTGACCAGGTTTGGTGCTTCCATGGGATGAATACTTCTCATTATTGAGACTGTAAAACCTCTTTTGCATAGCACTCACTTATCCATGACGAACTTGGTAGCTTTTTAGCGAATCTTTCTTGCCTCCTTCTGATTGGCTGGCATAATGGCTTCTTTCAACTATCTTATAATTAGGTCCATCCAGGATGGGCCCATGGTCAGCTCCAAAAATTTTACTTCTTCTATGCCTATGCTCGTCTACAACAAGTTTTTACAGGCATAGTTCTCCTCAAATTGGCCCCAGTGGCTCATGTCGAACGAGCTAAAGCTTTTGCTATAGTATTTTCAATTCGAGGATTTTGATCATTTAGAGAGATTCTAACTTTGGAATTAGCAATTTAAACCTTACAAGATATTTCAAAAAGTTTCCTTGTCTTGCTTCATACTCTCCCAGCACCTGGTTCACCACTAGTTGTGAATCATGGTGAGCCATTATCTACTCGACTCTAGGTGATACAGTCAACTCCAATATAGAAATCAAAGCCTTGTATTGTGCCTCCTTATTGGATGCTTGAAATTTGAAATGCAAATCATATTCTATATTAGTTCTATCAGGTGTGTTAAGTATCAAACCAGCTCTACTACCACTTACACACAATGACCTATCCATGAATATCTTCCATACGAGCAACTTATTCTCAAAGTCTCCTTGTACTAGAGAATCATATTTAAACAATTTTGTAAAAAACTTTTCATTGCCGCTAGGCTTGTCTTCTCTGGATAAAGACCCTGTTGGAATCTGGATCGGATTGGCTAGAAATACAGTTACTATTTTGGACGATCTTTTCTCCTCGTAAGTGAATTCTGCAATGATATCCGCTAAGACTTAGCCTTTGATTGTTGTTTTCATCTCATATGTAATTTCATATTCACCTAGATCTATTTCCTATGCCATAAACCTTCGGGATTTCTCATGTTTGTGGATGGTTTGCGGAAGTGGGAGATTAGTGTAGACCATAATATAGTGGGCTTGAGAGTGCTACTTCATCTTTTTGCATGTCACTATTAATGCTAGAGACAACTTCCCATTCTGGAATATCTTATTTCTTCACTAGAAAAGTCTTTTGTGACACCCCGCTCAAAATAATAATGGGTGGCCAACCCTATACTAAAATAATCAGGAATCTCGAGTGGATCATTCTCAGCATCTACTCACGATTCTAAAATAAACACGGCTAACTACCCATTACTACAAAAAGAGGGTGACAAAAATTTTTAAAACATTATTTACATATCTAAAACCCACCATGCAACAACTAACCAACAACATAACTACAACTGAATATGATAAAGAACACACACATGCCCAAATAATAGAAAAGACACTAATATAAGAGTACAACAAAATGTACCAAATAAATTACCCGAATATGCTGTCGGGTCACAGACAATACAATACTCTGAGAGGAAAAATATAAAAGTGCTACACTACAACGCTGGGTATAAACTCGATATACAAACTGAATCCTAATCTAGATACACAAAAGATAGGAATCGACCAAATCAAAATACCGCAACAGTCCGCTACTGCCACAGTTCCACGAATACACTCGATGGATAACATCAATGGCGTCCTTGCGGAGGAACACCTAAAATAATACAATATATGTATACATAGCAAGAGAAAATATAAACAGGTCAGAGCCCGAGGTGTGAAAACATTTTTAGCAAGTGTATTAAAATGCATAATAATTATAAATACATTATAAAATGATTAAAGTGGAGTCGCACTCTCCATAAAATTCAACTCACCTCTCAACTAAAGCGCGCAACTAAACGTATGCCCATGATCTCCAAATAATTGCCCAAATCTATCTAAGGTCAAGGTAATCTAACTTACTCCCAATTTATACTCAATTAAAATCCATCTAAGTCATATCCCCCAACTTCTACTATTACCTATCTCAAATATTCGCCCACTTCTAAACTTATAAAATATAAATAAACATTATCTTTTACTAGAATTTCTCATTTCTAGTAATTGACATAAATATATATGAGTTAATAGCATCTAAGTACTAAGGACTAAACTTCTCCCAATCCTCAATACTGCACTGTGTTTCATGCGTGGGACGTCTCGCAAGAGAAATCCAAACAATGAACCCTCCCAATACACTACTCCTTGGCAGTATTGATTATCAACATTCATTATGCCCTCAATGCATGATGCGTATAACCTAATTTCTTTTATACAATAAATGATTAATTAATTATTCTCAATTCTCAACAGTTCATGGCGTTTCATGCATGGGACATCTCGCAGGCGAAATCCAAACAAGGAACCCCCCTGATACACTACTCCTTGGCACTGTCGATCGTCGAGATATACTAATATGATAAATATGATCACTAAGGACTAACTTCTCCCCACTCCCAACATTGCACTGCGTTTCGTGCGTGGGACGTCTCGCAAGCGAAATCCAAATAAGGAACCCCCCGATACACTACTCCTTGGCAATGTTGTCCGTTGAGGTCCATTATGCCCTCGATACCCCTTATGTACTCATATAATTATCTACTCTTCAATTCCACTTTAATATATTCATCCCCAAATTTAGTTCGGATAAAATCTCTTGGAATGAGATTCAATCAATATTATTATGTCTCTTTACTCTAGAGACAAAAATGATATCGCATAATCATATACAATTAATATATTATTCATACAAATATAATAATAACCATCCCAGCGAGCTATAACTCGAGGATGCAGGTTCTCAATGCGATCATCTACCAGGGAATCACTCACATATCATCCTGAGTATCAACGGTAAGAATCTCACACCGCCTTGGCAAAAACCATATCACAATGTACGGGAAGCGGTCATAGTTCCTCCCCGAAAATGAGACAAAACATACCCACCACGTCTCACTCCTAATAAAACTCACACAATAATAAATGGACGCTATGACCTGGGGACTATGCGCGCCCTTCTCCTCAAGCCAGGGGCCTCACCCACATCGCTCAACTTCCCATGATAGCATAGAGGGGGTATGCTTCACACACACACACACACACACACACACACACACATATATACGTATATATATATATATATATATATATATATACGTATATATATATATATATATATATATATATATATATACGTATATATATATATATATATATATATATATATATATATATATATATATATATATATATATATATATATATATATATATAATCATTCACACAAGATATACATACATCATCACATCATATAAATGTATACCATCACACAAGGTATATATATCACACTATTTACATAGTCATAGTACGCTCTTAGGCGTAAGTGAAATAATCTCATTATTTAGTATATTTTACTCTCGATATACTATTCGTCAATAATTCACATAACTTCCCCACTTAGCATACACTATACTATTTCTCTCTTGAAGTTCACACCTCACTTGTATTTATGAATCGTCTCTCAATTCTATTTACGTTAAGTATATTCTCTATATCCATATGCACATCGATCAGCATTTATTATTCTCAATCCATAATATGGTTCAATTAATCATATGAACCTTTACAGTTATACCATTTGGGATTTTATTCTAAAATACATTATCACTAAGCGCATCCTAACTCTCTTATAAATCCATAATTATCTCCACACAGAATTCTCAATGATAGTGGGCTTCCCCACTTTGCCGACACGATACTCTCGAATCGATATTCTCTCAAATTAAGTCAATATGACTCCAATAATTTCTCATAAGGGAAACACCTTAAAAGTCTCCAAAACACACTTATCATAACTCCTATAAAGGTTCCCAATCGATAACCTCAAATTAAACGGGATGAAACCCACCCTAGAAAAACATACCCAAAAACTGCCCTGTTTTCGAATCGATTCGGCCCCTCCAAATCGATTCGGTCCAAATAGCGAATCGATTCGGCCCAAGTGAATTGATTCAATCCAAAGGGACCTGTAAGTCTCCTACATACTGAATCGATTCGCAAGGGGCGAATCGACTCGGCCCTAAAGACCTGTAGGTTCTGCAACAGGCCAAATCGATTCGGAAGGGGAAAATCGATTCGGTTTGTTCAGCAACCTATGAAATAGGTTATATTTCTTCAAAACCCAAAATTCCAAAAATCAATTATATCAATTTATCTCCATCAATCTTCAACCAAAATATATAAGTAACATCAAAACTCATTATATAACTCCACCCGACCATTTATATACCCTCAAATCCACATACACACCTAAAATGCAAGATTGAAACCAAAATAGAAGTTTTGACATTTTAAACCCAAAATTCATAATATAATCCACAAATCATGGAATAAATGATACACAAAAATTATTTATCAAGTTTAATCATTCGCCTCAAATTCGTAGAGTCTGAATCTTCCTCGAAATCGCATAATGGCCAAAAATACCAATCTTTCTCTCTTTCTCTTCTTCTTTTCTTCTTCTCTTTCTTTCTCTTTTTCTTTCTCTTTCCCTCTAATGAGATTTTTTTCTCCCATAGGCTTTTAAGCCTTATCTCCCAAAATACACAACTTTAAATGATAATACACACTTTAAATGACTCGATCACTCTAATTCGGGCCAAACGGACTCAAACTATTTCGAAACCCAAATAAGTCCCAAGTACAGTCATTTTGACTTTCTCGACCCTTTCGAAAACAACTGCACCCTCAGAATTGTTATTCGAATCACTTTTTAACATCTTTAAATTTGGACCTTAATGCCAATTTAATTATTCTCTAATTAAAAAAATATTTATTTCTCCCAAAAATAAACAAATTATTGTCCTAAAAATCTCGGGGTATTACATCTTTGTTGTGTAGTATACCGATTTTTGGATCCCTCCATCGCTTTTAATCATAATCGAGCTAATTGCTGACTCCGACACCACCAAATACAAGTATAGTTTTTCCCTAGGATTCGCCTTAACAGTAATGGGGTCATTCTTATGTATCTTTTTAGCTCTTAAAAAAACATATTTTGAATCCTCCTTTCGTTTAAAAGAGTTTTTAATCACTTTAAAGAATATGGGGCACTTATTTTTTTAACTAACTATAAATATATTCAGAACTACCACTCGGACTATAAGGATTTGGATTTCCTTCTTGCTTTTGAAAGGCTTCATATTGATCAATGATTGGATCTTATCAGGGCTTGCCTCTACGCCCTTTTAATTTATGTAAAACCCATAAAGTTTTCAGTCTTGACTCTGAACATGTACTTGGATGGAATCATCTTCATCTGATATTACTTTAGCTCGTCAAAGGTCTCATCGAGGTCTTTAATGTGGTAGTCTTATTTACACTCTTAGCCAGCATGTCTTCCATAAAAACTTCCATAATCATCCTTATTTTCTTCTCAAATACCTTACAAACTAGCCATTGATAAGTGGCACCTATTTTATCCCAAAGGGCATAACATTATAATAAATTGTACCTTGACTAGTGATGAAGGAGGTTTTCTCTTTATCTTATGGCTATCTTAATCTGTTTATAATCAGAATATGCATCCATCAAACTCAATAGCTCATGTCAAGCTATTACATCTACTAATTCATCTATTAGAGGCAAAGGATAATAATCCTTAGGATATGCTTTATGTAGATCTCTGAAGTCCACACACATCCACCATTTTTCATTTTTCTTCGGTACCATCACCACATTTGCTAACCAGTTAAGATACATCACATCTTCAATGAAGTCAACTTTCTTCAACTTGGACATTTCTTTCTTAACTGCTATATTCTTCTCTTTTGAGAATATTCGTTATTTTAATTTGAGTAGCTTAGCTTCCTTGACTATGTTGAGCTCGTGACTGATGATGGCTCGATCAATTCTAGGCATGTCTTTATGGCTGCAAGTAATTACACTTTTCATAGCTCTTAGGAAATCATAAAGTTTCTTCTTAAGGACGGGATGCAGGGACGAGCCGATCTAGGCTATAGTTTTAGGATGATCATCATTCAGGATTACTTTCTTTATTTCCTTAATTTCGTTTTCTATTATCAACCTATCTTCATCTTGAGGATCTAATATCTCGATCTAATATGTTTGAATTAACTTCTTCATTTTTTTATCATTGATCAAGGTGTATTAGCATTAATGTGCTTCTACTTGGTTTTCATCCACCACTCCTACACTAAAATAAGTCAGGAACTTGAGGCATTAATGAATAGTTGAGGATACAAACTCTAATTTCTAAAGACCTACTCTTTCAAAAATAATATTTGAGGTCAATGAGACATTCTTATAAAGGATAAAGAATCTCATCGTCTTTGTTCTTCATGTAGGTCAAGTTCTAATAATAATTTCTAGCTCAACTGTACTCTTAAAACAGTAAGAGAACAACAAATCATTTGAGCTCTCCTTGTCCATCAAAAATATTTTCACCCTTTTATCGTGGATCATCATGATAGTTACTAATGGATCGTCATGAGGATATAACAATCCTGAGAGGTCGTCTCTAGAAAATCCTATCCTGAGTCTGTCCTTGGAGGCTTTATGAGGTCGTACGTCTACCACAATTGCCATGTTAATGTCTTTGTCATAGGTACAAGCTCTTGCTTCATTAATATATGCCTTTATTTCAACTGGTTCATCAAATCCACTAACATATCCTCTTGGCATTCAATTTCACATCAAGGAGATCATATTAAGGTATTATACAGGCTCCTTAGATCTTACATAGAGGTTGGGATCCTCCTCGCCCTTATTCATTCGAGCCATTTTCAACTTTATTTCTGACCCGAGGTGATCTTGATCCTCTCCTTGGCTTTCAGTCATCATGAGCTTGTGTTGGTATGATATTCTACTTCACATACTTATTAAGCTTACCTCTTTTGACGAGGGACTCAATTTCATCCTTCAAGACTAGACAGTATTTGGCCTCATGCCCATGAACTTAATGGAAGTTGCAAAACTTGCTCTTGTTTCTTCTTCCACTAGTAACTTTTTTAGCCCCTTTAATTCACCATTTTCTCAGTTCTCGTCTAGGTAGTGGTGTACTCCCATTATTAAGGGAGTGTATTCCTTAAACTTTTGGTATGGCCTCCTATTGCTCTTTACTTTGGGGACATCTTTAGGTTTCACTTTTCTTCTTGAGATTCTACTTTCTTTAAACTTTCATTGGTCAAACTTCTTTGGAGCCGTGGCTTCCTCTGCGTTCGTGATCTTTCTTACTTTGGCTAGGATCTTTGCCATGTGGTTTGGAGGCTTCTTGGCTAATGCCCAGTACAGCTTTTTAGGCAACAATCCGCTCATTATTATATTAATGGATACTTTTTTATTGTAATCCAATATTTACAGTTTTTATTATTAAACCTGGCAATATACTCCCTTATTTTTCATCCTCGCATTAATGGACTATTAGAAATTAATCTACCCTCTTACCAAGTCTTGCTCCGAAACAAAAATTATTAATAAAGAGGTCGGCCACTTGTTTAAACTCATATATTTCCCCTCTTGGTAACCCATTACACCAGATTTGAGCAATTGCTTTGAGAGTGATTTGAAAGTATCTGCAACACATCTCATCAGCTATTGAGAATATGTCACATGCTTCCTGGTATTTCTTGACATGAGAAATATCATCAAATTTCTCTTCATACCAGGGAGTGATCACAGGCGGGGAGAATTTTGCAGATGTGGGATAGCTAATCTATCACACCCTAGTTTTTGGTATGAATGCACAAGAGAGTATATTTAAAGCAATGAATTAAAGTTAAGGTGAAAAGCAAAACTTATTCGTCATAAAAATAGTACACATAGTGTATTACCACCGCATGAGTGAATTATATTTTAATTGTCAACTCAAACTATAATGTAAAAAACAAAAACGAATCACAAATTGCTCCAATTTTTCTTAGTCTCCCCCATACAGTAACATACGTAATAAGCTGACTGGTGTTTGTCTTTAAAGGGGAAGAAATACTATTTTCTTTTTCCTGGGCCATCTGGAAGAAAAAAGAATTACCACAAACATGTTAAGCTTGCTTTAATATTTTTATAAAAAAAATATTTGTATAGATGAGAGGCGGAGTGTGTATAGAATTCAATGTTTTTCAAATGTAAATGTTCCTTATAATAATAGTCAAGGAGTTGAACTGGTAATCCCATACTTTTCAGTTTATTTAAAAAAAATCAAGGATTTCTGAACTGATAATCCCATACTTACCAGTTCGCTAATGGGTATAGAATTAAATAAGCCATCGGTAAAACCAAATGACAAGTAATCAAAATACTTTGGATAATAAGTAGTTAGGCACACAATTAAAGTGGTACTTCTATGTATGTAGCTAAATTCTTGGCCCTTAAACATTTGAGACCATAGGTCAAGTAGAAATTTTTTTTGGGATAACACGACAATCTACTCCCTACTTATTATTAATGCTTTTATAATAAATATTAATGCACAAAAGTGCAGGGTGAACAGAATCAATACAATAACTTATTCTGAAATTAGTTATCAGATGATAAGGGTTAAATTTGATCCGATTGATCATAATTAAAACAACGAGTGATATAATAACAAATGAGTATGGTAATTTCTACACATTCTTGAAATTATATTAGGCTACCATAGAATGATATAAATAGAAGTTAAGCAACACGCAAAATTTACAACAAAAGAGGTAAAATAACCTACTTGCTCGGTGTTTTAAACTGCTTATGGATCAAAAGAGGATATTAGGAAGAGTTAATACTTGATTATCAGTATACAAATGTTTGTGTGAATAAGTATTGTTGGAATTGAGGTTGATTTTGGTCAATTTTACCCAAAACTGTGTATTTTACTATTTCAGGGGTTTATATGTAAATAACTTGGGACTTTAAAATCTTGGACTTAGGGATATCTTTGAACTTTGATGTAGAAGACTTTTTCGGGTTAAAATTCATAAGTTAAAAATTCAGGAGGGGTCAATTTGTAATTTGGATAAAGTTTTTTAACCTTAAAACCTTACTTTTTTCATTACTTTGCCTAGGCTTATCCAAGCACAGCCTTACTTCATACCATTTTGAATAGAAAAATGGAATAACAATATTGAAAAAAGAATCAAATTTTTTTTATCGATCACGCCCTCCCCCCCCCCCCCCCCCCCCCCACGTACGTGGTCAAGGTTCTTGGTTAAATAGTCCATCTTCAACCTCTCGATTTTTGACTTTAGGGTTTAAGATTTTAGATCGAAGATATATCCATCAATTGTAAACCATTTAGGATTATTTCTAAACAAACTCAACCTAAAATTGCGTAAGAAATCCAAATATATAGGTTTTACGGGTTGAGGTGCAGTTTATTGTCAGCTCCATAACTGTGTGTTTTTTCAAATTTTTGACTTGTAATTCAAGCTTTTAAGAATATGGTAGGGATTCTTATTAACATGGTTTGGTTTCTTCTATGTTAAGGACTAGTTTAGTTTTATTTTAGGGTTTGAGGTGGATTATACAAGGAGAATTTGAAGTTTTGAGTTTTCTAGTTCAGAAAACACTTTTGATAAATTTCTTGTTGTTTAAATTCATGGGTTTCTATCTTTACAATAGACTTACTGAGGTTTTAATGAATGTATTCATAGCTTCAAACCTGACATTTTTTTATTATATTAAAGTTCACCATTAAAGCTCAAGCTTTAATGGAGGATTTTCACATTTCTTCACCTAAGGTTTTTTTTACATGTAAAGTTTCTACTATATTGATGTATTTAAGTATTATAATAAAACATAAGTCATTTGGAATTCAAAAAACTAAACGTTATGCATAAAATGATAGATTACTTGTTTTAAGAGAAAATTTGAGTTTTTGAATCTACTAAAGAGGTGAGTTTGAATGGCTGAGTTCGTGGGGGTTTATAATACATGAGCAAGGGTCTGATTGGTTCGAATGAGAACTATATTTGAGCAGGTTTATAAGAGTTTTAATTCTTGGTACTTGAACCTCAAATGTTTGCATGGTTCAAACATGTGTTTTTTGTCATTTTGTGCTTATATGGAGTCTTAGGTAGATAGGGGTTTAGTATAAATGTCAAATGATTGGTTTTGGGTCCTTGGTTGATAAGATATGTACCTTAGAAGAGATAAGGATATTTAAAGTTCGTAGCCTATCCCGGTTCCCACGTGGCTTCTTGCTGATTTTGATTTTCTCAAAGTACTTTGACTGAGGTAATTTCCTTATTTCTGATACATTTCATTTGGCGATCCAAAATTTGAATAGGGCGTACTTCAAATTCACGATTTGGTTGAACATAAATTTCTTGCTATGAAATTGTATGGGAGGGTTTAGAAATATACTGACATAACTGGGACACGTGAAATACATAATGAATATTGGATAATTCCACAGGTACTTCTAATTGGTAGGCTGCAGGGCCAATACGATTAGAAATGTGAAAAATCCAATATATCTTAGGTCTAATTTTCCTTTCTTTCCAAAGAATAAAATTCCTTTTCGAGGAGAAATTTTCAAAAATACTCAGTCATTAACTTGAAATTCTAAAGGTTTTCGGTGTTGATCTGCATAAATTTTCTGACAATCTTGGGTTGTCTTCAATCTTTCTTGCATTTGTTGTATCTTCTTAGTGATTTTTTAGATTATCTCGAGACCAAATTGTTGACTACTTCCCGATTATATCCAACATGTGGGTGAATGTGACGGTTTTTCTATATAAAGCTTCAAACATGAAAGCTTTGATACTTGCTTGATACTCTTGTTATAAGAAAACTCAATAAGGATGTAAATATTCATTCCAATTTTTGGGCATATCTAATGTACAAGCTCGTAACATATCTTCTAATGTTTGAATTGTACCTTTTGATTGTTCATTTGTTTGTGGGTGGAATGAGGTACTCAAATGAATTTTAGTACCCATTACGGTTTGAAGTGCTTACCAAAACTTTCTTACAAAACCGGAATCTTTGTCTGACACTATCGATAAAGGAATTTCATATAATCTTATAATTTCTCGAATGTAGAGCTTGCTGAGTTTTTTAAATAAATCGCTTGTTTTTATTGGTAGAAAATGAGCAGATTTATTAAGTTGGCCACTGTTAACCAAATGAAATTATATCCTTAGGACGTATGAGGTAGTCCACTAACAAAATCTATGGTAATATGATCCCATTTACACTTAGGAATTGGTAAAGGTTGAAGGACTCCACCAGGATGTTGGTGTTCTATCTTTACTTGTTGACAAGTGAGGCATTTCCTTACAAAATTTTTGATATCATTTCTCATATTTGGCCACCAATATTGCTTCTTTAGGGCATGGTACATTTTAGAACTTCCGACATGAATCATAAACTTAGAACGATGGGCTTCTTACAATACTTCTTCTCGAAGAGATAACCCATCAGGTACATACAATCTATTTCTAAATCGTCAACCTATTTCCTTATCATATAGAAGTCATGATTTTTATCCTGAAGGGATTGCACAAAAGGAAATTGGGATTATTGAACTAATGTTTTTCCTTTCTACTCAGGATATGCAATGATGTTAGAAAATTTTGAGAAAAAGGGTGTCAATCGAAGATCATATTTCTCTATGGTAGTAGCAATATCGTATAAATCTTGAACTAATGTCTTTCCTTTCTACTCAGGATATGCAATGATGTTAGAAAATTTTGAGAAAGAGGGTGTCAATCGAAGATCATATTGCTCTATGGTAGTAGCAATATCGTTTAAATCTTTCCACGACTAGGAATAGGCATAATTTTCTTAGCGAGATTTGGCTTAGGTTGGTTATGGATAGGACATGAATTTGGATTTCATTATGGATTATTTAACTGATGATGGATTGGAAAAGATCTTAATTTAGGACACTGTGGCCGAATATGTCCTAGTTCTTGACATTCATGACAACGAATCACTGAATGAGTAGCGTTATGGAGAATTTGGGTATAAGCTTTTCCACTTGAATTTAGATAGGGTTGAGGTTGAGGTTGAGATTGAGGTAAAGTCCTAACTACAAGAACATTTCTAGTAACAGGGGGAGAAGATCGTACTACGATGAAAGAACTTCGTTTCACAATTGCCACAATGTCGATAAGTTGAGAATAATCTCGAATTGTAAAGGAAAATGCTTGCATTTCTTTATCTCAGTATCAACATACTCAATGGCATAATGCGATAGCTCAATAAACTTGGATTTATACTGGGCTAGGAACTAGTTTGATTGTTGTAATTTTAAAAAATCTACAGTTCTTTGATTTCGTTCGGCATCGAGAAAAGACTTTATGAAGAAGACTTCTTCAAATTTCTCCTTTGTGAAATAAACCACATTCTGGTTAATGACACCGCTTGCCACCAAAAGTCAGCTTCATCTTCGAACATATAACCTTCTAGAGTTACTCGAAGATAGGCTTTTATACCTACTCCATTCAGAATTTTAGCAATTTGACGCATCTGTTTCTCAGCTTCACTTACACCTGGCTTTCCAAGGAATGACGGATTTTGTTGTCTCAAAAATTATTTGAGAGCATTCATCTTACAAATTTCTTCTGAGATTTCGTGTGGAACAGAGTGAGGAATTTGTTATTGTTGGGATAAATATGTTAATTCCTCAAGACATCGCATGATTCCTTTAGTGTGAGTCTTCTTCGATTGAGTTTGAATGGAAGGAATTCGAGTACTAACCATCTAAAAATATAATAGAGCAGTCATAATAATAAAGAAGAATATAGAATAGTCATAGGTCATAAGACTACTATATTATACAAGATAAGGTTCTATGGTAAAATACAGTTACATCTCACATTGGTACTTAGTCTACAGTAGTTAAAAGTTAATCAAACTCCTAAAACTTAATATGACACACTATATATAATACTTTATTTTTATACATCACATTAGGATGGATGATTTTCTTTTGTTGAATTTGGATTTTCCTCAGGCGAAAAATGTACCATCATTTTTCGAAGAGTCTAAATCTAGAATATCAAAGTAGTCATGTGGATCGTCATCAGTCGAGTCACTTGTATCAGAAGATACAGTAATTATAAGTTCACCATTAGAAGTAGCATCTGGGTACATCGGTGGAGTCGGTGGTACACTATCTAAAGAAAAATTTATGGCTTCCTAGAGTATCACTGGATCATTAACATAATCATCTACTTTCCTCATCACTTATACTTCACCCAAAATTCGATTGGTTAATACTAGTCGCTTTATATCACTACTTAAACCTACCCAATCTTCATCTACCGCGCGAATCATTTCTTTAAGCCCTGTAACTTCCTCATCTCCAACAATATTTTCCTAATGATTTGTTGGTCCAATGTCCACATTAAATAGAAATGAGTCCCAAGTATCCATGCTATAAAATGGAATTACTACATAACATTGATAAAAGAAGTTATGAAAAGAGAAAAAACTAATATCCTATCAATTTATCCCATATAGAAGGCTATCCCATCGATATGTTACATTTAAAACATGCTCCGATACCAACTTGTCACGTCCTGATTTTTGCTATAAATGCACAAGAGAGTACATATAAAGAAATGAATTAAAATTAAGGCTAAAAATATAACTTTATTCATTAAAAAATAATACACATAGTGTATTTCGATCGCATGGGTAAATTACATTGGATTTGTCAACTCGAAATATAATGCAGAAAATAGAAAAGTGTCACTCCTTAATCCCATATGTCTTAGTCTCCGCCTATAGACATATGTAAATAGGTGACTGGTGTTTGTCTCTAAATTGGAAGAGATACTATCCTCTTTCTCCAGGGCCATCTGGAGGAAAAAGGAATTATAACAAATATGCCAAGCAGGCTTTACCAATTTTATAACAAATGTATGTATAGATGAGAGGTGGATTGTGGACATAATTTAGTGTTTGTTAAATGTAAATGTTCACTATAATAACATTAAGTCAAGGAGATGAACTGATAATCCCATACTTACCAGTTTATTTAAAGAAAATCAAGGATTTCTTAGATGATAAACCCATACTTTCCAGTTATTTAAGGTGTATAAATTAAATAAGCCATTAGTAAAACCAAATAATAAGTAATCCAAAACCTTTGGATAATAAATGGCTAGGCACACAATTAAAGTGGCAAAATCCTATATTTGAAGCTAAATTCTTGGACCTCAAACATTTGAGACCATAGTCCAAGTAGAAAATTTTCGTGGGATAACACAGAAGTCTATGATAGCTCGCGAGAAGCATGCGCATGTAAAGTACACATCCGTTGTTTTCATCTCTCCGCGACTATACAAACAAACCTAAATTACTACTACACTTGCGAGGCAAGCACAGCGGTAAGTCGGGTATCGAAAATCCACAGAGACGAGATGCTAGAATTTATAAGGTTTAATATTTCGAAATAAAAGTGTAAAGGTGATTACAAACTAAAAAGTAAAAGATGCATAAAAGGGAAATGTTAATCTAGGCAAGGTATTAAAACTAGATTAAGAAAGCGCGTAAAACTATAGGTTGCGTTGAATATCCCTCACCCGAGTTAATTTGTATAAAATGGTTACATGGGTCGACGAGTTATTAAGAACGCGTCTCGTTTCAACAGTGAATTGAACCTAGGGTTGTTACGCCCCTAAATCCGCATAAAAGCCTAATAAGATTTTGGCGTCAAAAAATATCTCGAAAATTGCGCACGAAAGGTCGTAAGCACGGGACATACATTATATGCCCAGTCAAATCTCCTAGGTGCAATAACTAGGACTATCCACCCGCAATAGACCCGTAAACACCATCACCAAAGCAAAGCAACGCGTCCACTCGAGTGAGTTCAATTCAAACACAACCTAATTTAAATTAGCTAGAAAGAATGTTAAAAAGGCGGTAAATAAAGCGGTAAAGAAACGCGATAAATCTATACTAGAAAGAAAGTAATCAAAGCATGTAAACCTAAATTAGAAAGCATGTAAATTACACTAGAAAGCAAGAAATGAAGAAATACAACTATATTAAATGGTAGGGAGATGAATAGTCAACTTACAATCCAAATGGGGTGTCAAACCAAAGAGAAATGAAGAATAACCAAGCAAAAACTCCAAAACCCTAGCTAAACTAACCTAAAATCGTTCACATCTACTGAATATCTTCTTATTACAACAAAACTGAAGAAGAAAAGAAAAGAGAAAAGAAAAGAAATGCCAAAATATCTCCTGAAAATAGGGGATCGATCGATCGACCCTTTTGGTCAATCGATAGATAGTAGAAATCGTGAAAAAATTATGAAGGGTTGATCGATCGACCATTTTGGTCGATCGATCGATCAAGCAGGGCAAACTGCATTTTCCTCTGTTTTGGCTTGCATTTCTTCTCTGCTAAAATTGTCGTAACTTCTTCGTTCTGAATTGGAATTGCGCACTGGTGTTCGCGTCCATGCAAAGCTTGCGAGGAGGGATACAACTTCCATGAAGATGTTGAGCCAAGTTCCCAAGTTATGAAAAGACTAAAATGCCCTTGAACGTGCGATCATGTATGAAAATCGAGCGAAATGCGTTCGAACTTCACACTTATCATCCAAATACCTATAAAAGCTCAATTAACCCCTGCAAAACATGTTAACGTAGAAATCCAAGGTTATCTAGTTAACGAGCATAAATATGGGGAATAAGATACCCGAGGGGGCTAAAATGCGTCCGTTCGGAGGATGAAATACGCAATATTTGTATATTATCACACCCCCTAACTAACACACTGCTAGTCCCTAGCAATGAAATAGGATGCAATAAGAAGAACAAGAAACCAAAAGCAAGATAAGTACAAAAATATGGTATAAAAGCAAAAGGCCACTTTCGCGGGCGAACGATTGCATATAGCATATGTAATAATCCGTTAAACCCCTAGGTTACCCTAGTGGACGAGTGTCGTCTTGTGAGGGTTTTCAGGATGGAACCCACAAACATCATAAAGTTTCCTCATAATGTGCCCAATAAAGCATGCGACAAACTCAACAATACGAACAAGATTTCAACATGTTATAAGCAAAGCAAATGAATTCACATGAAAAGTCCGTAGTTATTAACATTATCGAATGCACCTCAATGAATTGAAACTTCAACATGTGGGAGGGGAGTGAGCATATACAAAGTATGATTTGGCAAAAAACTTAAATAACTCGGAAAATAAATATCAAAGCATGCATAAACGTCAATCCTCACGAGCATTACACTCATCAAATGAAATCAGTTGAAACAGGGAGGTAACACACGGGACATGCGGGCATAAGGAGAAAATGTGAATGGAAAGTAGGCCGCGCACATGTCGCAAATGAAGAACGCTATGTAGGAAATAAAAATTGCAATCTCAATAAAAGATACCGCACATATAAAAGAGGCGAAATGCATTTTCACAGATTATCAAAAATATTTAAACCTTTGAATTACATCTACTTAAGATCACATATGACTTGTAATAGGGTTGTAATGTAGGCTAGGTTAGGGTACGAAATGAAAGGGATGTATATACGAATTCAAAGTGTTCGGGGATGAAATTCGGGATAATGGAAAAAAGTGGGAAATTTTAAAATTTGGACATTGATTTCCAAACGGACATTAGATATAACAATAAAGAGAGTAACAGGGATTATTGAATCACTACAAACAATATAAACAACTTTCTCTTTCTTTTTCTATTCTTCTTTTTCTCATTTTTTTCTTTTGTTTTCTTTTGTTTTCAACTTTCTCTTTTTCACTCTTTTTCATCTCTTTTTTTTCTTTTCATTTCTTACTCTTTTCATGCTCAAATTGCAACCACAACACAATAATAACATTTAATATTAAGTAAAAGTCCAAACAAGGGTATGTAAGGTAATATGTATGATATAAAACTCCAATCTGGAGTTGGTTATGGAATTTTGGGTAATGAAATGAAAGGCTAGTGTTTAGGCTCAAGTGGGCTGAGTAGGGAACATATAAAGGACGAGGTCAAGGTCATATGGGTGATATAAAAAGATGGCCTATAATCATTTTAAAAAGTATACGCAATTCTCGAGTCAAACAACATATGAAAATCATGCACAAGTAACACATTTCAAGTATGAACTCAATTAATATTCGGTCAATGAAAGAATAAAGAGATTACCAATGACTGTAACATTTTCAAAGAGGAAAGAAAAGTGTATACACTCATAAATGAAGATAAGTCTCTAATCTCACTCGTGGTAAGTATATACAATGCAATAAAAGCATACCGAGTTATAAAAATCTTAAACCAAATCAATATAACAAAAATGGTGCATGTGCTCACGGGATAAAGTTTAATTCATGAAGTTATTCATAATATCAATGATTTAGGACTAAAATCTAATAACTTCTAAAATCGAGAACATGCATCATTGGGCTGTCTAATGGATCGGGAAATTATTGAAATTTATCATCGAAAACAAAGGCAAAAAGCCCCAAAAAGGAGAAAAAAGAAAGAAAATCTTTTTGAAATTTTTAAATTTTTCTAAGAAAAGCATACTAAGTAACTAACATGTCAGCAAAAACATGGACTAAATAAAGAAATGGATAAAATATCCCACGCCACCTAACTTAAAACTTGACATTGTCCTCAATGTAAATTAAGAACCAAGTCAAAGAGAGGAAAAGAGCGATATTACCCAAAATTGGAGCGATCCCCAGAAGAACAAGTCCAAAGAATCTACAAAACAAGTTAGTATCAAGCATAGAAAAAACAAATAACAAAAATTTAACTAATTACAAGAGACTAAATTAAAAGGAAAGAAAAAATAAAGAAAGAAATAATAAAAGGCTAACTATATACAACCTACTATTTAGACTTCACACTAACTGTACACTAGAAGTGTAAATAGTAGAGGGTCCACCGTAAAAATGATTTGACTTTGGAGGATAGTCGGTGTACCCTCACATACAAGCATGCCTTTCAAAAAATATGAATTCCGTTTGAAAAACAGAAGGCATGTGTAATGCGAAAGAAATGAAACATCGCCAATTAAAAGTTTTGGAGGGACGATGGGGGATTTGGATTGCATTGTTGACAAAAACATGTGGGGACCGAGAAAAGCTAAATATTCTCCCAAAGATTTAGCAAGTGTAATGGGAGGTGGCGCACACAAAGGCAAAGATGAGATCATGGAGGGAGACTCGAGCAAGTAATCCTCATCGGCGAAAAGGTTTAAAACATTAAAATTTGAAACCGAATCATCGGGTACTTGTGACGGTGTGATAACAGAGAATGAAAATGGGGAGGAAAGAAATTCAAACTAATGAGATGAATCATCATCGCATGAAGATTGAGTTTCGAAGGAAATAATATCATTTTCGATGAAATGTTCTGCTTTGGGGGCCAAAGAAGAAATTATTTTATTGCAAATAGATATTACGTCATTTTCATCCTCACTTTCAATATCTATTATGCAATGGGCAAAGTCGACAATGCTTTGTTCCAAAGTAGGCACAAAGTCCTAATTTGGTTCAAAACATCCCTCGACCTCGAAAGTCTTGGGAGCAAAATCATTGTCGAATTAGAAGAATAAACCCGAGTCTTGCTCCCAACAACGATTTTCTTCTCGATAACAATTTTTAATTTTATCATTTTCATACATACACAAACCCTCATCGAATGTCATAGGTCGAGGTGCGGATGCATGAAAATGGGAACTTTGAAAATTGCTATCGGACTTAAAAGAAAACTAATTATGATAGGAATTTTGAAAACTATTCAAATTCGTTTCAAAATTCCTATTATAAGGAGGTAAAGGCCCAAAATCATTATCATCATCATCATCAAAATTCCAATAACCTAAATTTTGACTTTCGTTATACCCGCCCAAAGTAATATTTGAATTTTAAACTTTTAGGGACTCTAAGTATTCACCAAAAGTCATAGGTTTGCGAGAATTTTGAGAATTATAACAATGATTACCGAAATAATTGGAATAAGACATGCTTACCCCAAAAATGGCTCAAGTGGAGGATTCCACAAAGTAGGTGCGCACAGGAAAAATTCGAGCGTTTCAAAGTGCTCAAATGTGGAAGTCCTGCAAAAAGGTTAGAAAATAATACAAATAGAAAGAAAACACTATGAAATACTAAATCAAATAAAGTCTAAAACAAACTCATCCTCGGCAACGGTGCCATTTGATAGGTAGGGTTTTACCGCGACGCAAGAGTCACCTACGTGCCGATCGTTTTATATTCATCTCACCTGAACTATACAAAAACCTAAATTACGACTACACTCAACGGGTGAGTATAGCGGCAAGTCGGGTACCAAAAATCCACAGAGACGAGTTGGTAGAATTTATAAGGTTTAATGTTCCTAAATAAAAGTGTAAAAGATGATTATACACAAAAAGGGAAAAGATGCATAAAATGGAAATAGTAATCTAGGCGAGGGAAAATAAAGCTGGATTAAGAAAGCGAGTACAAACTATAGGTTGCATCGAATATCCCTCACCCGCGTTAATTAGTATAAAATGGCTACATGGGTCGATGAGTTATTACAAATGTGTCTCGTTTTGACAATTAATTAAATCAAGGGTTGTCACGCCCCTAAATTTTCATAAAAGCCTAATACAATTTTGGTGTCAACAAATACCCCAAATATTACGCACGCAAGGTCGTAAGCACGGAACATACATGATATGTCCCATCAAATCAACTTGGCGTAATAACTAGGATAACGCACCCGAAATAGACCCGTAAACACCATCACCAAAGAAAAGAAACATGTCAACCCTAGGTGAGTTTAATCCGACACAACCTAATTTAAATTAGCTAGAAAGCGTCATAAATGGCTTGTAATAAATGCAAGAAAGTAAACTTAATTATCAAATCATGTAAATAAATCAAGTAAACCTAAATTAGAAAGCAATAAATGAACAGCACAAAGCTTAAACAAAGAATAGCAAATAATATAAATGGAGGGGAAGATGAATAGTAACTTACACAACCCAAATGGTGTCAACCCTAGGAGAGATAAGCCAAACCCATAAATTCCCTCCTCTCTAACCTAAAATGAAATATATCCTCCAAATAAACGCCCCCAACACTCTATTTATACCCCAAAATAAACCCCCAACAAAATCAAGTCAAAAAACCCAAAATAAGTCAATTTTCGTCCATATCTGATGGGACCGATCGACCTCATGTTTGGGACCGTTCGATCTTAGTTTTGAGATTTGCCTTGGGCTGTTGACAGCCCCCTTTTCTTCTTCGAACCAATTTTGACGCGTTGCACGGAAATGGCCATAACTCCCTCATACGGAATCGAAATAATGTGTGGTCGGAACCGACTAAAAGATAATTTAATTATCTACATGATTCTATTTTGAAACCCTCCAAATTATGCAGTATGAAATTACCAAAATTCCTTTGAAGTAGTAGAAAATATCAAAACCTTCCAGAAATGGGCATAACTTCCACATACGGAGTCAGAATGACGCACGGTCAGTGGCCACGGAAAGATAATTTGATTATATACATGTTGGTAACTTCATTACATAAAAAATAGTGAGTTTAAAAGACCAAATTTCCCTTGAAGTAGCTTTCGACGATGGAACTTCTCCGGAAAGCAACCGAACCTCGCTTTTAGCATTCTAATACCTACAAAAGCACAATTAACCCCTAAAAAACATATATATGTCCAAATAAGAGGTTGTCTGGTTAATGAGCATAAATATAGGCATTAAGAATGTAAAAGTGCTAGAATGCATAAAGATAAAGGGCACAAATATGCAATATTCATGATGTATCAGTCTACTTCCTAGTTATTACTGATTCTTTTACAAGAAATAATAATGCACAAAAGTGCAGGGGGAACATAATCGTTACAATAACTTATTCTGATATCAATTATTAAATAGAAAAGGTTAAATGTGATCTCACTGATCATAATTAAAGTAATGAGTGATATAATAACATATGAGTATGGTAATTTCTACACATACGTGGAATTAAATTTGTCTATCACATAATTATATCAATAGCAGTTAAGCAAATACGCAAAATTTGCTATTAAAGAGGTAAAATGGCTTTCTTGCTTCGTGTTTTGAACTGCTTATGGATCAAAAGAGGATATCCGAAGGAGCAGGTACTTGATTATCTGTATACAAATATTTGGGGGAATAAGTATTATTTCAATTGAGGCGCTTTTGGTCAATTTATGCTAAAAATGGTATATTTTAAAATTTTAAGGGTTCAATTATAAATAAATTAGGTCTTTAAACTCTTGGAGTTAGGGTTATATTTGAACTTTGATGCAAAAATATTTTTGACTTAAAATATTTTAAAGTACTTATAGACAAAGTTTGGGGTTAAAATTCATAAGTTGGAAAACTCAGGAGGGGTCATATTGTAATTTAAATAAAATACTTTAACCTTCAAGCCTTATTTTTCCATAACGTTGGCTAGGCTTGTCCAAACAAATCCTTACCTTATACCATTTTGACCAGAAAAATAAAATAAAAATATTCAAAAAAAACATCAAAAAAAATTATTGGCTACGCGCCCTTACGCACGTGCTTAAGGTTCCTGGTCAAGTATTTCAACTTCAACCTCACTATTTTTTACATAAAGGCTTTAGATTTTAATTACTAAACCATTTAAGATGATTTATAAACAAACTCAACCTAAAATTTCATAAGGAATCTAAATATGTACGTTTTATGGATTGAGGTGCAGTATACAGTAAGTTCCATAACTGTCTATTTTTCGAATCTTTAACTTAACATTCGTAGCTTTTAAAAATATGGAAGGGATTCTTGTTTATAACATGGTTTGGTTTCTACTATATTAAGGAGTATTGGGGTTTTGAGTTTGAGGTGGATTATACAAAAAGAATTCGAAGTTTTGCGTTTTCTGGTTAAAAAACACTTATGATGGATTAAAGCTTGTTATTTAAATTCGTGGGTTTTGATCATGACACTAGAGTTCCTTAGGTTCTGATGAATGTATTATTAGCTTCAAGCCTGAGGTTTAAGAAATATCAAGTTCGCCATCAAAGCTCAAGCTTTAATGGCGGATTTTCACATTTCTTCACCTATAGGTTGTTTTACACGTAAAGTTTCTACAGTTTTGATGTATTTTAGGATTATAATAGCACAAAAATCATGTGGAATTGAAAGAACTGAACTGTAATTTCTAGTTAGTTGAAGTCCAGAAAGGTCAATTTGATATAAATTCGGGGTCTAGGGGTTAAGTATAGGTTAAGTTATGGTAATTTGAGATTTTCAGGGTCTACTTTTTACTCATTGATGTAGACGCCACATTTTAGGAACCCTTAAGTCTCTCCTTAGGTCCCTAGCACCTCCCCATTTCATTATAAACCCTAGGTCATACTTCGAGTACTTATTTAGAGGCCATCGAGCGCTCCCGAACCCCGTTTGACTCATGTCAACTCTATTGTCAGAGTGAAAGCCCAATGAATCTAAGAAAGGCTCTAAATTCCCTTTCCAAAGGTCGACCCCGTATGCAAATCGGCATAACGGTTCGGACGAATGGACCATTTTATAACTGAAAATCGATCAGGAGGTCACGTAGCGCTCACGATCCCCGATTTCATCCCAATTAACTTCATCATCAGAGCAAAGTCTCTTTGAATCATCGAAGGGTACTGAAACCCCTTTCCAATGGTTCACCTCATGCGCAAAACGGCATAACCGTTCGAACAAACGATCATTTTTCCCCTAAAAATTAATCCGGAGGCCACCGGGTTCTCCCGGGCTCCGTTTGACTAAGGAAACTCATTATCTTGAATGAGACTGAATGAATCTCCTAAGGGCACTGAATACCCTTTCCAACGGTCTGCTCCGAGCATGAATCAACTTTAGTGTATGGACGACCAACCCGTTTTACTCTGAAATGTCACCTCTCTTTCGTGCACCGATTGACCAAGGTCAACTTTCTGAACCGAGCGAATCTCTTTGGAATTACGAATCACCTCGCATAACCTTTCCAATGCTCCACCCCGGGCACGATTCTGACTTACCGTTCGGACGAACGATCTGTTTGCGTTCAACGATCTCCTGTTTAAAGGACTGACAAGTGCTTTCGAGCCCCATTTGACCCAAAGTCATATCCCGGACCTGGGATCAACCCCAAGGACTCTTTAAGTCCTCTGAATTACCTTTCTAATTGTATGCCCCATTCACGATTTGGATCGACGGATTGCGTTCTACGACCATTTTTTCGAAAAAATATGTACAAGACTGCAAATTAGCAGGTCCATTTCCCTGCCAATCAGCAGTGTGCCTAGGGTTACCTATTAATTGGCAGCGCTAAGGCTATGCCGATCAGGATCCCCTTAACCTATAAATAGATGGAATTACCTCACTCTAAAGCACAACACAGATACGTCGAAATCAATGATCTTAGCAACATTCTCTTGCAATCAGCGAAGTTTTCTTATGTGAAATTTCTTTTCATATTTCATTCCCATCATTTTTATACCCAATTTAGCAAAATCTCGTTCTCTCTTATTCAACATTCATCCGAACATCCCAGGGAGCTCATCAAAGATCAAGCCTCAATTCTCCAAAGAAGGTCCAAATATTCTCCTCTCTCTTTAAATTTTATTATTTTCACATTAGTTACATAAATTCTCAATCAAGTTCATACACATTAATATCTCACCTTTTCACACATATAAAAAAATTCCCGTTCGAATCTATGGGATAAACCCCACCCTTATGTTGCATGTGAACTACGTGGACTTTGATGCCTTTATAGGCTACGTAGGCATTTCGAGTTAAAACCTCATACTCGAGTCCAATTTTCAATTTTTCTAATTTTTCCATTTTCGCATTTGTCACCTTTTCATCTATACATTATTTGAATAAATATTATATTTGTAATCCTTATTAGCATTTCATCCAACAAATATTATCGTTTCATCATAACAATCAATATCCCCATAAAATCATAAATCGTAATTTCTAAATATTATTTTGGGATCATTTTTATGGATGACCCCACTCTATCTTTTCCATGGTATGAGTTGGGTGATTCCGATTTCCATTTATATATATATACACGCACACTCACTTCAGGGAGAAATTATGTAAAACAGTAGCACAAGCCCATGAGAGACCGAAAGGACGAGATGGGTGTCTAACACCTTTCCATTCCATAACTTAGCCCCCAAACCTTCAAACTATTGGTTTCGTCAGCATCAGTTTGCCTTTAATGCCGCTCTCTCGAGGTAGCGACATTTTCTTTTTCCTATTTTATGCAAAATAGGTTGGCGACTCCATCTTTTTACATTCATCTCACATCGACGACGATCGAAGCGCTCTTAGAGAAAGAGGGCACGAGACCTTTTTCTCTCCCTTCCTCCCCCCCCCCCCCCCCCCCCACACACACACACGCACAGGTCGAGAAGAGAGGAGAGATATTCGGGGATGGCCACAGTGGTGACTCCGCTGGGGACGATTTTTATAAGAGGGCTAGACTCTGTTTGTATGGGTGTTATTATTTTCTGCTTGTGTGCGTATGCACCTACATGTATGTTCCATTTTTTCTCCTCTATTATTTCATGCACATATATACATCATGCTTGTATGACTACTCACTCACACACTTGTTGATACTTCCCACGTACACTTCACACTACTTACACATAGGATCACTTATATCCCCATGTTGTACACACCACTTAGAATATCCATTCTTAGGTGTCACTAACACACACCTCCACTTATCACACTTGAATATATCCATGCTCACTCACACTTATCACACACCACTTGTAGTTGATTTATGCTTAGGTTCACTACCACACACTCACTTGTAGATATTCATACATCACTCACCCTCACATATATATGCTTAGTATAATCTTCATGATCCATGTTAGATTTACTTTTTATACTTGTACATTATTCCCTATTAATATAGTGCTCATCATGCCAAATAAAATACTCTCTCCATAATATACTAATTAACAATCACGAATTTTGCACACTACATCACCAAAGAGCATGGCTATTGACCTAATTTTGTTCCGTAACTGGGGGATCACTTCGTGATTGGCGCTGGTCCGGTAGGTTGCAGTTAGCCTAAGCGATATGACTCTCACCTTCCATTGGCCAAGTACCTTCGTCGTATATCGAACGATTCCCCCCGCATCATAGGACTTGATCGAAGTCATGAAGGGAGGTATATCGCATGGAACTCGTTCACGTATGTCGAGTATATCGATTTCGCTCTCACACATACTGTCCCCACGAGGTATGTAGTGAGGCAACTCACATACACTCAGGTATATCAAATGGCTTGTCCACACGTATCGATTTCCCTCAAAAGCAAGACGTATATCTTGGAAGTCATGCCAAAGGGGGGGAACACTTCCAATTAACCCCAATAACTACATACCTTCATATAGGTGTCAAACCTAGGGAACTCATATTTAGTTTGTCGATTTTTACCCAAAACTCTGCCGAAAAGACGGGCAACATGCTTCCCAAATTTTCACGTGATTTTGTCTTTTTTTAAAATGAGACCCTGTCCATGAGCCTGGAAATAAGTCCAACCATCTTTTTACATATTTTTTCAAACCCAATTTTCCCAGGCTTGGGCCCCGTCCGACATTTCTTGTTGTATTTAGATAACCCTAATACAAGTGAGAACATAATAATAATAATAATAATAATAATAATAATAATAATAATAATAATAATAATAATAATAATAATAATAATGATGATGATGATGATGATGATGATGATGATGATGATGATGATGATGATGATGATGATGATGATGATGATAATAATAATAATAATAATAATAATAATAATAATAATAATAATAATAATGATGATAATAATAATAATAATAATAATAATAATAATGATGATAATAATAATAATAATGATAATAATAATAATAATAATAATAATAATAATAATAATAATAATAATAATAATAATAATAATAATAATAATAATAATTGTTGATGTAAAAAATTAGATCATATCTAATTATTCAATCACAGATAAATAAATGAGACGAAGAATTTTTAAAGTGGTTCAGCCTTATAAGAATGGCCTACGTCCACTGTTATGGTATTGCTGATTGTATGGAAATTCTCGACTACAAGTTATCTCAAGAAATTCCGGTCCTTTCACAATGAGGATTGTACAACGTATTTATAGCCCTGGGGCTGTAATGTGAAAGGGTAATACATTAAATGATGTACATATGAAAGGGTGATACATTCAATGCTCCTTAAGCGTATGCGTCTGAACGATAAGCATTTAATGAACAGTCAAACTGTTGGTTATCCCGCTATTAATGCTTTATTCGAGGTGCAGCTCGGACCGCCTGCGTTGCTCGGACCGCCTAAGCTTCTCGGTGCTCAAGAGTTCCTCGGAGAGTTATCGTTCCTCAGAGCGTATGAGTTCCTCGGGGAACCAGTGCTCCTCGTTGTAATATGGTTTCTCGGAGTATGTAAGTTCCTCGGAAGTGTTTGTTGTTGCCCTGTAGACTGCCACGTGTCTTCACTTTATTGATTCATGTCAGCAGACTAAATTTGGTATCAACAGAAGCCCCCAATGTTTCATAGTTCGAAATTTGAGGAGTGTGGAACATTCTTTCTCGGAATATGGTAGCTTTAAATGGTCCTCCTGATTTTTAGGAGTGTTTCCCTCGTATTTATTTCTCCTTCCAAATTCGTAGAATCAGGCTTTTTTGAATTTTTATAACTGCCTCGATCTCCGCGTACTTTTTGTCCTTCTAGCCGCCGGTAGCGTAATCGTTTCTTCTCGCTTCGATTGCCGCGCCCTTTTTGTTCCTCTAGCCGCCGGTAGCGTAATTGTTTCTTTTTGTAATCATTACTTTACCATTTCCCAAGGCAGAGTATTTAAACTTCACAGACACTCCCATCGTCTTCTACCTTTTCAAATTTGTATTTTCGAGTTTTCCATATCCTTACTCTCTTGTGCGTTCATCCTTTTCACCGTTCGTTGCCAACAAATCCACTCTTTTTCTGTAAGATCTTCTTTCTTCTTCTTCATTTCCTTCTTTCATCATGGTTTATCCTGTCGAATCTCTTGATAAGTTTCGCTCTGATTTCTCTATTCCTTCCTGGGTTGTTCTGGAAGATCTTTTTGAGCCTTCTGACTAATTCTGTTTGGCTGAGGGACATTGGTTCCCCAGCCTTTTTATCGCTGGGTGTGGATTTTCTTTTCCACCCAATCCCTTATGTCTGGAATTCTGTCAATACTTTGACGTTGTTCCTACAAGAATAGCCCCCAATACATGAAGAATAGTTAATGGGGTGCATAGGTTAAATCAAATTCATGGAACTCGCATAGGAATTCCAGAAATCATGTTTTGCTATAGATGGGCAGTTGGTGATAACACCTTTTATTTAAAAACTAGATTTTTAAATAGGGCTTTAGTGGTCAATCTCCCGGATGCCAATAGGGACTATTTTGAGCATGGAGTTATTATAAAAAATTAGCAACATGCTCCTTTATCAGGAGATGAAGTGTATCAGGGTCCCAGATGCCCTCCCTATAGCAATGGGATTGGTTATTTTTATTTTATTTATTTTGAAATCATGCTTCTTCTGTGTTTGACAAAATGTGCCACTGATATTTCAATGTTTATTTATTTGCAGTTGATAGCAAAAGAAAGTGTCCAAAAAAAGCAAACGTGAATATAAGGCACTTAAAACTTATCTATAGTTTGCATCAAAGTGTTGCCGACGAGCACATTAGGTCAGCCTCGTATCTGCTGCAGTACAAGAGCTACACCACTTCTTTCACTGCTTGTCCGGTGATAAGTGACGCAGAGCCAGTACCAGCTTCTACCAGTTCTTCGCCTGAATCACATATTCCTTTAAGTGAAAGGATGAAGAAAAGAAGACCTCCCACCTTGTTCGAGAAAACTTCCTCTGGTGCTGGAGAGGCAAAAAGAAGCAAGATTGACGTCCCAGGGGAGGGGACAAAGAAAACTGATGCTCCTTCCTCGGTTGCCCCTATTGTGAAGGTTGTCGAGAAGCCCCCAGTGGCTCCGAGCAAGTCTGCTGCTCCAGGAGAGGTGATTGTAATATCACCGACCAAGAGTTCCTCCTTGGTTGAATCTATTCCTGCTCCCCCGAGGAAGCTGAAGAAGAGCTCCTCGGTCAATTTGGCTGACACTATCTCTCAGCCCCCGACTAGTGGAGTTCCCACTTTCGTTCCCCCGAGCTCTGCCATGAGCTCGGTGAAGACTTGGATCATTCCCGAGATCCAAGGTATCGAAGAAAATCTTTCTCCGGATATGGTTACCTCTTTGACAGCTCGCCACATTGCTTCTGTAAATCCTTTTACTTTAAACTTTTCATCTTTCCCTAATTATATCTGTTTCTGACTTGCTTTCATTTTCTTTTCACAGTTGGTGAGCTGCTTCAATACAATTTTGAAGAAGGATGAAGCTATTAAAGCTTCAAGCTCCTCGTCTGGTGTAGAGGAAGCTTAGATGGGTTTGGGGCAGTCTCTGAAAGAGTCTCGCCAAAAATATGTTGATGATAAAGAAACTTGGGAGAAGAAGCTTGCCTCCACCGAGTAGGAGAAGGATCGATTTGTTGAAGTCTCCCGGGAGTTGGAGAAGAGAATAAAGGACTTAGAAGGGAAAATAAAGAGCTCGACAAGAAGCTCAAAAATGCTGGAGAGCTTGAGAATAAGCTCAAGGTTGCTGAAGAAGAATTGGGTCAGCTTCGATAGGTAAATCGGCAGAAGGAGGAGGTTGAAAATAAATTGAAGAATGCTGAAAACCTTCTGTTCGAGAAGCTTTCCTCGGAGAAGTTGAAGAGAAAGGTGGATGTGAAGAAGTCTTTCAGCGCTGGCTGGGACAAGGGGTGGAACAAGGGGTTGGCTGCCATGATGTCACAAGTAGAATATGGCAGCATCAAGTACTTCAGGGATGGATGGGTCATTGCTCTACAGGAGATGAAAGTGGATGAAAATTCCGAACTCTTTTAGCGACACATCCCTGGTCCCCCTCCAACTCCTGAAGAAGAAGAGAGGACGAAGCTGCCTCCGAAGAGTCTTATATGGTGATGGAAGATCATTCCCGAGCCATCCAGCCTACTACCGAGGAACTTCAGCAGTTCGCTACTTCCTTCGAGCAACCTCCAGCACTTCCCTAGCTACTATATGTTCCTTCCGAGCAACCTACTTCCTTGTCCCAGCCTCCCGAGAAGGTTTTGGGAGACAAGGAAAAGGTGTAGAGTTGTTCGGGTTTCTGTTTATATTTTTCTTTTGTCAAATGTAACCATGAATATGTAACTCTGATCCTTGATATAATACAACTTGAATTTTTGTTCTTGCATACTGTTGTCTCTTCTTCATACTTAGTTGGTACTTTTATTGATTACTGCTTCTTCTTTCTCTACTAGTTTATAGCCAGGATGGAATTACTAACTACTCATAATACCAAGTTGTTGAGGCAATGCAATGATTATTTTAAGGTTGGTCATACAGATCTGATTGCAGCACAAATTGTCGACATCCTCGGCCAAGATGCTTCGGAACAGGCGGTTGAGGCTTATCAATACTTGAAGACCCTGCTTGATCGTGCAGTGGCCAATAATGTGGCTTATTATGACATGATCGAGGATCTCCAAGGAACTCTTGAAGACCTTCAGCAGCAATACAAAGAATCCACTGCCCTTTTGCATGAGGGGTATGAGAAGAAGTATCAGCAACTCAATGCTGACAAGGGGTATGAGAAGCGTTTTTCTGGCTACAAGGTGAGGGAGAGAACTCTGAGGGGTGAGGTCAAGGAGTGCAGACAAATAGCTGAACTATTAGAGCAAGAAAATAACAACCTGCAAAAAGAGTTGTCTCAGTTGAAGTCTGCAGCTTCCACTTTAAACGCCTTGGTACCAGTGAATGATGAGGGATTCTCGTTCTTGGAGGTCGAGAACGCCAAATTTAGGGACGAATTGGAGACCTTGAAGAGAGCTGGTCCCTCTACATCTTCCCGTGGTCGAGCAAGAGCTCCTCGGGGATGAGCAAGAGCAGCTCGAATTCCTATCGAGGAACAGAGGACTCAATCTGCCTTAGAGAACCAAGCCTTCCAATTAATGGCAAAGAACCAGGCTTTGGCTGAAATGTCAAAGAAGATCAGGGACCTGGAAGAGCAGCTTTCAGCGCAGAAATCAGTCTTGGATAAGAAGGAGCTATTCATCAAAAATCTCCACGAGCAGCTGGAGAGAGTGACATATCAATTCCACAAATAGCCCAGGGAATTTTGGATGGCTGGGTACAACGAGGCTCTTTACCATTTGGACGATCGTATCCAGAATGCCAATAATGAGGGCTATAAGCAAGGCTGGTTGAATGCCTTAGGTGTGCTGCAACTCAAACAAAGTCATTACCTGTGGGATTACCATGATCCTAGGCTTCTCGACCTACCCGTGCCACCATTCAAACTTGATATGAGCTGGATCCCTGCTCGGGCCATTCCTCGATGATTAATTTCAAAGTATCGCGGCGACTACAATCTCCATTCAAGTGTTGAGTTATCTCATCCCGAGCGCCTTCTAAATCGACCATCCGTGATGAATATCAGGATGTTCAAAGATTTGAACTTCATAAACTCTCCTCTTGCTTTAAATGATCCGCCTGCTGGCGAGGAACCTGTTTCAAAAGCAGAGGGGAAAAGACCAGTAGAATAGGAATATCGATGTAATAAATTTGTATACATTTCATTATCAATGTAATCTGTTTTTGGATTTAATGAAAGACTTTTATTTTTGTTCGCAATCTTAATTGCTATTGTTTTGTACAATACTTTACATTTGTGCATGTATGTCTATTAAAAAGATAACAATATTCTGTTGTTTTGTGTTATTTGTCGACCAACTTATTGTCGACTAGCTTGAATTTGTGGTAGTCATAAAAATTACTAAGTTATTCCTCGACCAACTTCCTAATAATTTTAAAAAGTCACGAGTATCAATAATTTTGCTTGAACATTTTCTCGTATTCATAAAATGTTTGCGACCAACCAAGGTAGTAAATTTCCTTCTCGACCAACTACAGTTAGTGGGTTTTTATCCCCGACAAGCCATAGTTAGTGGATTTTTCCTCTGCGAACAACTTTGAGCACTTTTTGAAATAATTTTACCTCCCTACCAACTCAAGTTGGCCTTTTCGAGAATATATATATTTCCTAACTGACATAAGTTGGCATTTTTAGGAATATTTTTATTTCCGGAGAAACATATAGTTTTATTTCCCGTAAGAATACAATTTTTACTTCCCGGAGGAATACAAGTAGCTTTACTTACCGGAGGAATACAGGTAGCTTTACTTCCCGGAGGAATATAGGTAGCTTTACTTCCCGGAGGAATATAAGTTTTACTTACCGGAGGAATATAAGTTTTACTTCCTGGAAGAATACATTTGTTTCTCGACCAACCTTAGCTGGCGTTTTCGAGAAAAATTTTGAATAGCCCGAGTTTTGCCGAGTTTCGCCGAGTAGTGTGTAGCACTAGTATTCCCCAAAAAAATTTCAATAAAAGGAGAAAATACACCTCACTGATAATACTTGCGCAGGTGCTCTGCGTTCCATGCATTCTTAAACTCCTCCCCTTCTAAAGTTGCGATTCGGTAAGTTCCTGGTCGAACAACTTTTGTAACTCGGTATGGCCCATGCCAGTTTGCCTCCAGTTTGTTGTGCTTTTGAATTATTTTCTTCAGCACATAGTCTCCTTCTTTCAGGTCGTACTTCTTCACCCTCTTATTGTAGAATAGAGTTGTTCGTTGTTGGTATGCAGCATTTCTGATGGTTGCTTCTTCTCTAACTTCCTCGAGCATGTCTAAATCCAATCTTCTCATTAAGTCGCTGACAGGGGAATGGAAATTCAGTACCCTGTGTGTTAGGAGGCCCAACTCGGCAGGTATAACAGCTTCAATTCCAAACGCTAGCATATATGGAGATTCTCCAGTTGCTACTCGGGGAGTAGTTCGGTAAGCCCACAGTACTGACTGTAACTCGTGGATCCAATTTGCTTTCGCATTGTCCAGTCTTTTCTTTAAACCATTCAGCAGTGTTCTGTTTGTCACTTCAGTTTGTCCATTGCTTTGAGGATGGCCTGGTGCTGAGTGGATCTTCAACATATTTGATTGATGACAATAGGCAGCGAACTCCTCGTTATCAAATTGTGTTCCATGGTCTGTGACGAAAGCATGAGGAAGACCATATCGATAAATGATGTTCTTCCAAATAAATTGGTACACCTTCTCGTACGTCATATCAATGAGATGCTCAGCTTCCACCCATTTAGTAAAATAATCCACTGCGACGACGAGGTATTTGAACCTTCCTCTAGTCGTTGGCAGTGGTCCAACCAAATCTATTCCCCACATGGAAAATGGCCAAGGGGAAGTGATGGGTGTCAATAATGCTTGTGGAGTTCTTTGGATGGAGGAAAAGCGCTGGCACTTGTCACATTTCTTGACATAGGCTACACAGTCAGCCCTCATCGTCGGCCAGTAGTGTCCCTACGTCATCATCCTTTGCAAAAGCGTCTGACCTGCTACATGGGCTCCACAGGACCCTTCATGGATCTCTTCAATCAATTCTTTCACCTCGTAGGGATGTACACATCTTTGCAAACCTGCCATAATTCCTCGTCTATATAAAATACCGTTAGTTAATACATACCGAGCAGCTTTAAACTTTAATTTCTTGGCTGCGAGCTTGTCAATTGGCAATTCTCCCTCCTCAATACATGCCCTGATGGGATCCATCCAAGATGGTTCTAAATCAAGGGTGATAAAGTTCATCGCCAAATCTTAATCTATACTCCGACCAGCTAAAACTTCAATTGGTATTGTTCTTCGTAGCTCGGTACGAGTAGCTGATGTTAATCGAGCTAGGGCATCTGCTCTTGCATTCTCCATTCTTGGTTCTGACCAGCTGAATAGCAGCAAATTCTGATACCAACTCCATCACCTTTGCATGGTATTTGATCATTAATTCTCCTTTGGCTGCATATATTCCCAACATTTGATTTACGATTAATTGAGAATCACTGAAGACAATAATCTGCTGCGCCTCCATAATTTTTGCCAAATTAAGACCTGCAATCATAGCCTCATACTCAGCCTCATTATTGGAAGCTTTGAATTGGAAACGTAGGGCGTATTCCATGTCGACCTCGTCCGGAGTGCTCAAAACTATTCCTGCCCCACTGCCTGTTGTGCAGGATGAGCCATCTACATATAGCCTCCATATAGGTAACTCGTCTTTAAACTTCTGATCTGACAGAGTTCCTCGGTGAAATATTTGTTGCTTCCTTTCATCTTCCCCTAATATTTCTCGCTCTTCGTCGATCATCTTTTCTTGCCCTTTTACCAACTGAAGTTGGTCTGAGCTCGAATTTGATGATCCTGTAACATCCACTTGCCCTTTTACCAACCGGAGTCGGTCTGAGCTTATGTTTGTTGATCCTGTAACATCCTCAGGTTGATCAGCGAGCAACTTTTACTCCTCGGAGGTATCAGGATAGGTGAACTCTGCTATAAAATCCGCTACAGCTTGCCCTTTAAGCGATGATCTGGGTTCATAGACTATATTGTATTCACCGAGCTCTATTGCCCAGTACATCAATCTCCCTGATTTTTCTGGCTTATAAAGGGCTTGCCTCAACGGCATATCAGTATATACAATTATAGTATGAGCCTGGAAGTATGGCCTCATTCTCCTACTCGCCTCAATCAGTGCCAGTGCTAACTTTTCCAGCCTTGGATATCTGATCTCTGCTCCTCGGAAGGCCTTACTTGTGTAATAGATTGGTTTTTGTACTCCATTCTCCACTCTTATCAACGCCGAGCTGACTGCATTCTCCGATACTGCTAGATATAAGTATAATTTTTCTCCCATTACTGGCCTGGATAACAATGGAGGTGCTCCCAAGTATTTCTTCAAGTCTTGAAAAGCCTTCTCACATTCATCATTCCACTCAAAAGTCTTTCGGAGTGTCTTGAAGAATGGGAGACATCGATCAGTTACTCGCGATACAAATCTGTTGAGTGCTGCTACTCGTCCTGTAAGACTTTGCACCTCTTTCTTCGTCGTTGGAGATCGCAAACCTAATAGAGCTTTGATCTTTTCAGGATTTGTCTCAATGCCTCATTTATTGACAATGTATCCGAGAAACATGCCTTCTCGTACTCAAAATATGCACTTCGTCGGGTTCAGCTTCATTTGATATTTATCTAGTTGATCAAAAGTCTGACTTAAGTCAACTAGATGATTGGCAGCTTTCTTGCTCTTTGTCAGCATATCGTCAACATAGACTTCCATATTGCAACTGATTTGTTCAGCAAAGACTTTTTTCATCAGCCTTTGATATGTCGCACCTGCATTTTTCAAACCAAAAGGCATAACATTATAACAATAAGTTCCCCTAGGGGTAATGAAAGAAGTACTCTCCCTGTTTTCAGGTTTCATTTTAATCTAATTGTAGCCAGAATAAGCATCCATGAAGCTCCGCGACTCATGTCCCGAGGTAGCATCCACTAGTTGATCAATTCGGGGCAGTGGAAAGTGATCCTTTGGGCATGCTTTGTTGAGGTCGATGAATTCTACACACATCCTCCACTTGTTGTTTTTCTTCTTTACCATCACCACATTGTCTAACCAGTCTGGATATTTAACATCTTCAATGAAGCAAGCTTTCTGGAGCTTCTCGACTTCCTCCTGTATAGCTTGATTCTTCTCGGGGCTGAACACTCTTCTTCTCTGCTTCACTGGCTTGATTTTCTTATTCACATTGAGTTCGTGACATAAGAAATTTGGATCTATTCCGGGCATATCCTCATGACTCCACGCAAAAGTTTGCTTTCTGCTTCTAAGGAAAGTTATCAATTCCTGTTTTAGTGAGGTTTCCAACGACAAACCTACTTGAGTAGTTCGCTCAGGGTGCTCGTCGTCAAGAATGATGTTTTCAGTAGCTTCCACCACTTGACCCTTCACGAGTTGTGACTCATCTCTAGGATCCAATGTTTTAATTGCTGCCCCTTCTTCCACTTGATAAGTAGTAGTCTTTTTCCTTGATTCCTCCAGTTCCTCTTGCTCGGCGGATGAATAATAGCATTCCCGAGCTACTTTCTGATCACCTTAAACAACTCCTACTCTAAAATTTGTTGGAAATTTTAGGCATTGATGTACTGTAGATGGTACAGCCTCGAACTTCTTCAATCCTACTCTTCCCATGATGATGTTGTATGATGATTGAACATTCTTATCCATCACGAAAAAACGTATTCTTTCTGTTCGACAAGCAGGCCATGTGCCAATGAATATATCCAACATGATCGTCCCAAGTGGAAATACTTTCTCGCTAGCAAAACCGAGGAGGGGTCTATGGTAACGCTCCAGTTGAGATAGATTTAGATTTAAACTATCGAAGCATGAGTAGAACATGATGTCTGCCGAGCTACCATTCTCGACCAGTACTCTCGAAATCATTACCTCCTTCATTCTCATCTTGATCACCAATGGGTCATCATGAGGATATAGAACACCTGCAAGGTCATTCTTTGAGAACCCAATGACTAACTTCTCTTTATTCATCTTTCTCGAGCGATCCTCCTCAACTAGATTTATTCGTTGAATGTACGAGCAAGCTTGAGCCTCACAGAGGTAAGCTTTTCTCTCGGCAGTAAGGTCTCCTCCTCCTGCATCTCCACCTGTTATAACATTACAGTCAAATGACCCAAAGCGTATTGAAAATACCTCTCGTTCTGGCTACCTTGGTCTCTTGGGAAGATCGGGGTCATCCTCGGGATCAACTTCATGGTTTCTTTTCTTATTCTCCTCTGCTCGACAAGGAGATTTATACCTCTCTCTTGTTCAGTCATTGTTCCTTCTTTCGCCTCCACGATCAACGTACTTTTCCAGCTTTCCTCGTCTGATGAGTGTTTCAATCTCATTCTGAAGAGCTATGCAATTTTTTGTCATATGGCCATGATCTTTATGAAACTCGTAATACTTTGCCTTATTCCTCTTGTCAGGGTCTGCCTTCATTTTCTCTGGCCAGTTCAATTCCTCGTTGCTCTTGATTTCTTCAAGAACATGGTTGATATCCTTCTTCAAAGGAGTATAATTATCAAATTTCTTCATTGCGTCCCATACCGACCTTGTTCTTGAATGTTTGTCGTTACCATTGTTCTTATGCTCTTTCTTCTTAGCTTTATCACCTTCCACCTTGGTTTCTTTGGCATCCATATTCTTCTTCGTAGCCATAGCTTTCTCGGCATTCATAATCTTGGACGCTTTTCCCATCAGGTCCGACATGGTTCTAGGTAGATCTTTGGCCAAAGTATAGTACAACTTGTTAGGCAGTAGTCCACTCATCAAGGCGGTAATCATTGTCTTCTCCTCGTAATCAATGACTTTAAGTTTCTCGTTATTAAAACGAGTTATATAATCTCTGGTACTCTCACCAGCCTTTTGTCTAACACTTAACAAATGCGCTACTCGTTTAACTGGCTTTGCCCCAAAATAGAAATTCCCATTGAATAACTCGGCCAGTTGAAGAAAAGTTGAAATCGTACCCCGAGGAAGATTATTATACCATATTTTAGCAGATCCGGTAAGAGTTCCCGAGAATGCTCTGCATCTCATCTCATCTGGAACAGCATAGATGTCGGCTGCAGCTTGGTATTGTTTTATATAAAGGACGGGGTCAGTCTTTCCATCATATTTGGGGGTCACAACAGGTGCTTTGAATTTTGATGGTGTTGGAAAATCTACAATGGCCTGGACAAAAGGTGTTCCTCGAACAAAGGTTCGTTGTAGAGGGTTCTTAGCTTTAACCATTTCCCACAATCTATCCTCCAGCCTTTGAATAGATCCTTTCCATGCATCATTTCCTTCCTCGGACCTATTGGTTCGAGCAGCTGATCGTGTTGAGGTGGCTTCCTGGGATTTATCTTGACGAGTAGCTGGTCGCGACTGGGCAAATCCTTCCCTTAAATCTAATGGTCGTCGAAAACTCCTCAATTGGGCTCTAAGAGGACTTTTGCTCCTCCTAGGACCTAATCGATTGAAAGGAGATACTCTGCTTAATCTTTCTAGCGCACTGGTCCTTTCTGGGGAGAGAGTGATATGTTGTTCTGTATCTGTGGCTCGCACTGACGAAGTTCGTCCAGGTTGATAAGAAAAATCTTCAGATTCCTCACTGCGATATGAATTGGTACGCCTAGTACGCGAAGATGATGCACGGGTATTTCTTTGAATACTTCATGGTCTTGAATGGGTTGGTGCACCACCATGGAGGGTTTGTATGAGTTGACGCATAGTTTCTTGTATGATGGTCTGGCCTTGAGCCAGATTTGTAATTATTCCAGCCAGATCTGGAATATTTGGCGGAGCAAATGGATTTGGAGGGCTTCCAGCGTTTCGATTGCTAGATTTTGGAATGTCAGCCATTTGTGATGGATTGTTTTTTATGGAAAAACGATATTACCAGTCGTCTCCCACAGACGGCGCCAATCTGTTGATGTAAAAAATTAGATCATATCTAATTATTCAATCACAGATAAATAAATGAGACAAAGAATTTTTAAAGTGGTTCAGCCTTATAAGAATGGCCTACGTCCACTGTTATGGTATTGCTGATTGTATGGGAAATCTCGATTACAAGTTATCTCAAGAAATTCCAATCCTTTCACAATGAGGATTGTACAACGTATTTATAGCCCTGGGGCTGTAATGTGAAAGGGTAATACATTAAATGATGTACATATGAAAGGGTGATACATTCAATGCTCCTTAAGTGTATGTGTCTGAATGATAAGCATTTAATGAACAGTCAAACTGTTGGTTATCCCGCTATTAATGCTTTGTTCGAGGTGCAGCTCGGACCGCCTGCGTTGCTTGGACCGCCTAAGCTTCTCGGTGCTCAAGAGTTCCTCGGAGAGTTATCGTTCCTCGGAGCGTATGAGTTCCTCGGGGAAACAGTGCTCCTCGTTGTAGTATGGCTCCTCGGAGCATGTGAGTTCCTCGGAAGTGTTTGTTGTTGCCCTGTAGACTGCCACGTGTCTTCACTTTATTGATCCATGTCAGCAGACTAAATTTGGTATCAACAACAACAACAACAACAACAATAATAATAATAATAATAATAATAATAATAATAATAATAATAATAATAATAATAATAATAATAATAATAATAATAATAATAATAATAATAATGCTGAGACCCTTTTCCCCTTTTTCCTCTTTCTTTTCCAAAAGTGTCAAAAAACTTTTTCCCCTCTTTTATCAAAAATACCAAAAGCATTTTTCCTTCCTTATACCAAAAATATTTTTCCTCCTTTTTACCCAAAAACATTTTGCCCTCCTCTTTTCGAAAAATATCAAAAATATCTTCCTCCCTTTTCAATAATAATAATTTTCCCCCTTCTCTTTCAAAAATAAATTCGAATTTTTCTCCTTCTCAAGTCAATCGCATACCCGACCCTTGGCATGGCTCCCTATTTGCTTCAGTCTTCCGTCGAGCTGCCCCCAGGCTCCATTAGTTACCTTTCTACTTCATTCGAGTATAGAATTAACCTTCATCCACTTTCCATGGAGAACGTTGACCAACTACCAAATGTGCAGCCGAATTTGATGACAGTCCTAAGCTGACTAACTGTCAAGATTGACAACCTTTAAATCGAGGTTCATGAAATGTAACAAAATCGGATCCCTATTCTAGAAGAGTTCGAGGACGTCTTCCCTCACGCTATGGGTTCGCCCACACCTGAGCCTATTTTAGTCCTCGAGGAATATCAATATGCTCCACGTACCCCTACTGTTAATGGGCCATCGCTAGCTCAGCTCCCTATATCGAATCTTGCCCAGTCAGGGGCTAACCTACCCGTAATCGTTGATCCAAAGGAAGATGAGTTGAACAAAGTCAAGGAGGATCTTAAGATGTTGACCAAGAAGTTTGACCACGTCAAAATATCCAGGAATTACATGGATTACACCCATATGCCTCCCTATCCTAGAGCAAGGTTTCCAAAAAAGTTCAAGATGCCTAATATTAAGAAGTTTGGGGGTAGTGGACCACCAATTGCTCATCTCCAAAGTTACCACTAAGCCATTACTCTCCTATGGGACTCCGAGGAAATAATGGACCAGATGTTCCAACGAACTTTGAAGGACAACGCTCTTCGTTGGTTCTTATATCTCGAAAAGTCCAGAATTCGCAATTGGGAGGATGTTTCCCATGAATTCATGTCACAAAACAAGTATAATAAAGAGTTGGAGGTTACCCGTCGTGCTTTAGAAATTCTCAAATAGAATCATGGGAATCTGTCAGTAAATTGATAGCAAGGTGGAGAGAGAAAGCAGCCACCATGACCAACCGACCTTTCAAAGAGGAGTGCGTCTGTATTGTGAAGAAGAATTTCTTACCCCGTGTTCGAGTGACGATGGGTGGACAGTACTACCCTCATTTTTGATCCCTACGACAAGTACGAGTAGAGATCGAAGAAATTCTTGACAAGACATAAATTGAGCTGAAGAAACTATCCGGATAGTTCACTCCCAACAAATACGAGAAGCCTGCCAATACCATGGTTTCAACCATCAATAATATCTTTTAACCTACCACTTCATGGGCACTAGTTTGCTGCCATAACCCGATCAAAATAGAATATACCGAGCTTTATGCTCCCCTCTCCAAAGTTTACCAGACCCTTTTAAGCCAAAATCTGATCAAGCCATTGGACCCTCGTCCATTATCAAACCCACTTCCCAAAAATTTCAAACCAGATGCCCACTGTAATTTTCACCAAAGAGTTGGCCACATCACTGGTAAGTGTTTCCACCTTCGAAATGTAATCTAAGGTCTGATTGACCGAGATATCATCGCCCCACAAGATAATCCTAAACTAAACACTACCCACAATCCACTTCTAAATCACACAAATGCCATCTTCCTAAAAGAAGACTCATAATTTGATCCATCTACCCAGATTGTACCCAATAAATCACCCAATATACCCATATCTTCCCCTAAACCCCTCCAAGTTTGCCCATATTTTCTCCAGCATCTAACCTGTTTTGTCAATCAAGCCCTGCCGTTCTTTATTAGAGCATGCATTGATGTCCGTACCCATTTCGAAGGGAAAGATAGGGAATTATCTGTAGTATTAAACCATCTCTAAGAGTTCGGGTTGAAATTGCCCACAGAAATAACCATTTACTGCCAAAGATTCACTACATTGTTCTTAAAAGCTCGAAAGTGGGATCGAGAGTTAGATAGTTGGTTGGTACCTACCTATGAAGTCAGTTTAGAAGATGTCATCCATATTATGTCACACTTATTTCGAAATATTGGTAAAATTTACAGCATGTCCGAGCAACTTGATGCTTTGAAAATACAAGGGCGCCTAGTCCCTTCGCTTCTACATCTCCCCATTGAGTGGGAGGATCTATACGAAGAGGCCATTGAGGTTATGGAGTACATAGACTTTTTGTGGAAAGATGATGTCATTGCCACCAAATGGGGGACAAATTCGATAGTTTAGATGAAGAAGAAATCCCGAATAAAACTAGGCCAATAGTCAGGATATGTGGAATGATTAACAAGGTGGTTGAACAACCCAAGATAGATAAGGAAACGGGGTTTTTGTTTCTCCCCTCTTCTATGAACCATATGACTAGATCAGGGATGCATTACCAAGTTCCAAACCCACAACCATCAACGATCAATAAAGGAAAAGGTGTTGAGAATCTTCCTATAGCGAAAATGACCCTTTAGGAGAGAAAGATCCTTGATCAATTGAAGAAAATACAAGCTAATATCACTCTGTGGGGACTCTTTATGTCTTCCCAGCTGCACCAAAGTGCCTTAATCAAATTAATCACCGAGCCCGCAGTCCCACCTTCCACCACACCAGAAGAAAAAGTGAATCTAGTCGAATTTTTAATCTCTACTAGAATTCTCTCCTTCTCCGAAGAAGAAATCCCTATGTTTAGTTCAAATCACAACTATGCTATCAATATCTCTGTCAAATTCATGGGAAAGACCATCCCACTTTCGCTTATCGATAATGGATCACCTCTTAATGTTTGTCCGTTGATAACCCTCAATTACTTGGGATTGAAAATGAGAGACCTTGCTCTAACCCCTCTCGTGGTGCGTGCTTATGATAATACTCGTCGAGAAGTAATGGGATCCATAAAGCTTACAATAGGGGTTATCTTTATAAATCCCGTTACTGAGTTCCAAGTCATCGATATCCCGGCTTGTTTCAAGATATTTCTCGAACGAATGTGGATCCATAGTATCAAGGGTGTGTCTTCTTACCTACATAAAAAACTTAAGTTCTTCGCTAATGGGAAGTTTGCCATCATCTTGGGCGATGATGATAACACTGAGAATGCAAGCACCACAAATCTAGTACTAGAGATACAGTATGGGGAGATGATATGCTTCTGTTAGGTTTTCAAGACAAACCGCTTACACTCCTAGCACGTGACGATTTCAAAGATACAGTTTGTCCAGAACATAACCCTCATGTGCTAAATATGTTCAAGAACATGCACTTCATGCTTGAACTGGGGCTGGGAAGATGATAGTTCCACCTTGCGGCCTTGGTTATCAACCATTAGCAAAGGAACTTATAATGATCCACTAACCTCGGTTGAAGAGAAGGCTAGAAAGTTCTAAGGCTGCCTCAGGAGATTCCTTGAATGGAAGATTCATTAGAAAGGGTGAATATTTTCCCTTTTGCAGCTCTTTCGAACCATGGTATGATCATATGGACAAAAAGATGAAACCGGTAATGGATATCTTCTTCAAAGATATTTACTCATGGGCCGAAAGCTCCCAGCATCATGTACAACCACTCATTGAGAAGACTATAGTTGCTACCGAAGATTTCGAGGGAAGTGACTCCGATGATTCATTCAACTTTAATACACGGGGGCTGACACTCAGCGTGGTCCACTCAAGCGCTACATTATCGGATCCATCCCGCCTGATCGAATCTGTTGATGAACCACTCCTCAACTGGCATGCTATACCAGCTCCAACTGTTGAAGTGCAACCCAACCCAAATATTTATCCCATTTCCTCTTATTTTGTTGTTCCTCCCTATTTTGATGTAATCGAAACCTCTTTCGATAAGTGTAGAAGGGTATCTATCTATAAAAAAATATAAATAAAAATATTTTTTTATTGGAAATGTTGAGAAGAAACCCACCCAAGTCCCGGCAGAAACTCATATTGAGAAGGAACCTCCCAGGGTCCCTCCAGTATAAAAGTGCCATATTGGATAAGGAACCCCCAGAGTCCCTCTACCGCAGAAGTGCCATATTGGAGAAGGAACCCCAAGGTCCCTCCACTGCAGAAGCCCAAGTTGAGAGGGGCCATCGCAAGGGTCCCTGCAAAAACTCAAGTTAAGAAGGACCCCGCCAGGGCCACTGCAGAAGTCCAAATTGAGAAGGGTTGATGTATGGGTCACTACAGAAATGACATCTGAGAAGTGCCCCGCAAGGGCCACTAAAGAAGCCCAAGATCGAGAAGTTCCACTGCAAGGGTCGCTACAGAAATGACATTCGAGAGGTGCCACCGTGAGGGCCACTGCAGAAGCCTAAGATCGAGAAGTGCCACTGCAAGGGTAGCTGCAGAAATGACATTCGAGAGGTACCGCCGCAAGGGTCACTGTAGAAATGACATTCAAGAGGTGCCACCGCAAGGGTCGCTACAGAAATGACATTTGAGAAGTGCCCCACAAAGGCCACTTCATAAGTCTAAGATTGAGAGTATCCGCCACAAGAGTCATTACAGAAATAACATTCGAGAGGTGCCGCCGCAAGGGTCACTACAGAAATGACATTTGAGAAGTGTCCTGCAAAGGCCACTGCAGAAGTCCAAGATTAAGAGTGGACGCCGCAAGAGTCATTGCAGAAATAACATTCGAGAGGTGCCATTGCAAGGGTCACTGCGTAAATGACGTTTCAGAAGTGCCCCACAAGGGCCGCTGCAGAAGTCCAAGATTGAGAAGGGTCACTGCGGAAATGACATTTGAGAGGTGCCGCCGCAAGGGTCACTACGGAAATGATATTTGAGAAGTGCCCCGTAAAGGCCACTGCAGAAGTCCAAGATTGAGAGTGGCCACCGTAAGAGTCACGATAGAAATGACATTCGAGAGGTTCTGCCGCAAGGGTCACTATGGAAATGACATTTGAGAAGTGATCCGCAAGGGCCACAACATAAGTCCAAGATTGAGAAGGGACGTCGCAAGGGTCACCGCAGAAATGACATTTGAGAAGGGCCACCATAAGGGTCATTTCAGAAACTCAAGGCGAGAAGGGCCACTACATTGGTCCCCGCAGAAGTCCAAGTTGAGAAGGGCCACCGCAAGGGTCCCTACAGAAACTCAAGTTGAAAAGGGCCACTGCAAGGGTCACCGCAGAAGTCCAAATTGAGAAGGACCATCGCAAGGGTCTCCACAGAAAATTAAATTGAGAAGAGTCACTGCAAAGGTCCCTGCAGAAGCCCAAGTTGAGAGGGACTTTGCAAGGGTCCCCACATAAATAACATTTGAGAAGGAACCCCCAAAATCTTCCTCAATAGCAAAAATGATGTTTGATAAGGAACCCCCCTACTAGGGTTCCTCAACAGCAGAAACTTACTTGGAAGGAGGGACCCTCAAGGTCCTCCCCCCTCAGCTACCAGAAAACTAAGCTAGGATGATGGGTGTCTACCAAAAGCAACCCCTCGTCATGAAAAAGAACAGAAGTACTAACACTTATTTTCTTGTACAGGTTGCCTAGTTGAGCAAGCAGGTCTCAAGTAGGCCAGTTGGGACCTCCTGAGAGTTTTGATTTGGCGGCTGAGGGATAAGGTATGTTGAGCAAGCTCAACCACTTAGCACTATAGTATTGAGAGAATACTAGTAAGAGACCCTAGGGTCGCCCAGTCCTCACACACCTCACACTTAGTCACAAGTGAAGTAAGCAGCCAAAGGGCTGGCTGCTCACAAGAAAAGAACTGTTTATAAAATAATTTTAAAAGAGAGGGTCCTCTAAACCCCTCTAAAGAAACATGATTTTAGAAGGGGGTCCTCAAGACCCCCCTCAAGCTTACAAAGATTTTATAAGAGGTGGTCCTCGAGACCCCCCCTCAAGTTTACAAAGTTTGTACCAAAAGTTATCATTTTAAAAGATATTTAGCAAATCAGATATCTTGTCTTCATTAGGAGACATATGTGCTTTTTGACTTTGGTCGGCGCCAGGTGGCACCTGCAGGAGGTTACAGGCAGGGCTGCCTGCAGGTCGGGACAAATGGTACACTTCAGACATTGTTTTCCACCAACCCTCTCAATTTTGGAGCCCAAAAATGCCAACTCAACCCTAATGCCCTAGTATAAATAGACCTCTAGGCAAGGTCAATACAGATAATTGAAATTACACAGTTACTCTGCCAAAATCACACCAGACCTACCTAAGTATTCTCTCCCTGCTCATTCTCTTAGTGCTGAGTGCCTTCTTCCTTCACTCCCCACTGACAACCATCATTCTCAGGTGTTTCCCTTGAGAAAATTACTATTTTTGCTGTGAAAGTTCATCTTGTTGCAGGGAGTGAGTTGAAGCTTGAGTTCCATTATTACCAGAAGGAGAAGGTTTGTTGAGAAGTTGCACCAGAAGACCTTACAGGCAGTGTCCATTGGAGTAGGTCACGCCTCACCATTTCTAGTTATTCATAGACACCAGTCTCACTACCCTCCTACATTTGGCGACTCTGCTGGGGACCCTGGGTGGGTTCCATAAAAATATGAGTTTCTGTCGGGACCCTGGGGGGTTCCTTCTTAATATGGGTTTTTGCCAGGACCCTGGGTGGGTTCCATAAAAATATGAGTTTCTGTCGGGACCCTGGGGGGGTTCCTGCTCAATATGGGTTCTCAACGTTGTTTTTTCCCATAATGAAATAAATAAAGATTTTAATTATCTTGTTGTGCCATACATTAATTGTCTTGAGTCTATCAAACTCATGATGATGATGATTTTACAAATGAAAAATTCTTAACTAGTCTCAATAAGGTTAATAGAAAATAACATAACCACATTCAAGTTAATGAAGATGAAACTATCGTTATTAATATCGATTCTAGTAGCCAAATGAGCAAGATTTGGATAGGGTCCACCCTTGACGAGCAAAAGCGTACGTAACTAGAGGAGTTGCTGAAGGAATTTATGGATGTCTTCGCATGTTCCCATAACGATATGCTTGGTATTGATCCCAAGATCACTCAGCACGAGATTCCAACTCTTCCAGAATGTAAATCGATTAAACAGAAGTTTTGAAAGCTCCGCGTCGAATGGTTGCTCGAGGTTAAGGAAGAATTTGTAAAATAATTGAGCGTATGTTTCATCCGAGTGATCTAATATCCCACATGGATAGGCAACATCGTACCCGTGTTTAAATTCATTGGAAAGGTTCGCATGTGCATTGACTACTAAGATTTGAACAAATCCTCCCCAAAGGATGATTTTCTACTATCCAATATCGACATGATTGTGGATAACATAGACAAACATGCTCTTAATTCATTCGTTGATGGGTTTATCGGATACAATTTGATCAAGATGAACCCGGATCATCAAGAGAAGATCGCATTCATCACCCATTGAGGAACCTCCTGTAACTCCGTTATGCCATTTGGTCTCAAACATAAAGGGTCTACTTACCAGAGGGTTTCCACAACCATCTTGTATGATCTGATACACAAAGAAGTCGAGGTCTATGTGGATGATATGATTATCAGGTCTAAGACTAGCGAAAGTCATGTTCTCTCTCTCTAGAAGTTCTTCGTGCGACTATGGCAATACCAGATGCGAATTAACCCACAAAAATATGTTTTTAGAGTTACCAAAGGAAAGGTCTTGGGATTCATGGTTAGAGAGAAACGGATAAAAGTTGATCCTACCAAACTGAAAGCCATACTTGAAATGCCACCACCCCAAACGGAAAAGGAAGTCCAAGGATTCCTTGAAAAATGGCAGTAGATCAGTCAGTTCATCATCCAGTTGACTTCTATATGTGAACCCATCTTCAAACTCCTCCAAAAGGATTCAACCAAAGTTTGGAACGAAGCTTGCCAAGAGGCCTTTGACCTAATCAAGCAATATCTAACCTGAACTTCAGTATTCATGGCACCATAGCCTAGTCTTCCCCAGCTCCTATACCTGACTGTAATAGACACCACGGTTGGGGATTTATTATCCCCAATACCTTAAAGAGTCTCTCAAAGAGAGATCCATTTACTACGCCAGTCACAAGTTGGTCGGGTATGAGGTTAACTACACAGCCTTGGAGAAAGCGTGTGTCGTCCTTGTCTCGGTCACCCAAAAATTATGGCACTATATACTTTCCTTTCATATCAAACTTGTGTCTCGAATGGATCTTATCAAATACCTACTTGAGAAACATGTCATGTCTAGTCGAATGGCCCGATGGTTTATACTACTAGCCAAATTTTACATTGTGTATGTCACGCAGAAAGCCATGAAAGGAATAGCCATCTCTGACTACGTTTCTTACCACCCTATGGAAGAAACTGATGCTTGGATTTTTGAGTTCCCGAATGAAAATATCCTTTGTGCCTCCTAAGAAGACCTCCTATGGCAAATGTTCTTTGACGGCGCTACCAAAAAGAAAGGGTATTGCATTGGGATACTCCTAATTGTCCCTGATGACTCTTACACTCCCATTTCCATAAAATTAGATTTTTCCTTCATCAACAACATGAACGAATACGAGGCTTGCACTATAGGCCTCAAAGTCGCTCTCAATAATGGAATTTGATACCTAAATGTCTACGAGGATTCATCTCTCATCATCGGTCAAGAACTCAGAAGATGCAAAGTCAAGGATGAGAAACTCTTACCCTTCGATGCCCACCTAGAAGAGTTGGACTTCCAATTCTAAGATATCACCTTCCACTACCTATACCGAACAAAGAAAAACTTAGTCGATGTTCTTGCTGCCTTAGCCTCCATGATTGACATGCCCGAAGGAATAATGATGCCCCCCTTCCTAGTCCAAAATCAAGTTAAACCAACTCACAGCTATAACATTCACCTAATCACATAAGAATATCTTGATATATTTGATTATTGGTATTACGATATTCGACGCCTCCTCATGCATGGTAGTCCAAGCAACCCTCCGTAAACTGGTTGCCTGGTATATTGTCTGTAATAAAGCACTGTTCAAGAGAAACTTTGATGGAACCCATTTACACTGCATCGCAGGGGCTGACATTGAAGAGCTAATACAAAAAAACTACAATGAGGAGTGCGGACCCCACATGAATGGCCATATGCTTGCCAAGAAAATCATTCGACGGGGTTACCATTGGACTACCATGGTCCAAGATTACACCGCCTATGTTCGGAGATGCCCTAAATGCCAACAGTTTTCTAACCTCCAACACTTTCCTATGCGGGAATTATATAACATGACTTCTCCCTAGCCATTCTCCACATGAGGCATCGATATCATAGGGAAATTTACACCCAAGGCCTCCAATGGGCATGAATTCATCTTGGTGGCCATTGATTACTTCACCAAATGGATCAAAGCCAAGTCATACGTAGTTTTAAATCCTAAAGAGGTGGCTAAGTTCATTCAAAAAATATTATTTTCCGATATGGGGTGCCGCACAAGCTAGTTCAGATAATGGGTTATATTTTGAAGTAGAAGTCACAAAAGTAGTCGACGAGTATGTATCTAGAGACACAAACCTTCTCCCTACCGACATCAAACCAGTGGTGCAGTTGAAGATGCTAATAAGAACCTCAAATCCATCATCAGCAAGATGACCGAGAGTTGCTGAGACTAGGCTGATCGGATCCCTTATGCCCTCTGGAGCTATCGCACTTCAGTTCGAGCATCTACTGGTATATCCCCTTACTCTCTAGTATACGACACGGAAGCAATCCTACCCATTGAGGTGTATTTTCCTTCACTACATGTCATTCTTAAAAGCAAAGTCTATGAGAAAGAATGGCATTAGATTCATCTTGACGAGCTATCACTCTTAGATAAAAGGAGGTAATAAGTTCAATATCATATATAAGGGTCATCGCTGCATATCACGATCATTCGATAAGAGAGTCAAGAATCGTGGTGTTCGAGAAGGGGAAATTCAAGCCCAATTGGAGTGGCCCCTACATTATGAAAAAGATCTTATCCAATGGCGTCGCTATGCTCATCGACATTGATGGGGAGGAGATGGCGCGTCCAGTCAACTTGGATCGTATCAAGAAATTCTACCCTTAGTCCGAAATCTCGATACGCTACGACTCTTCACATCTCCATTCTATTTTTAAAAAATCTCCATTTCCCTCTATTCAGAACTATGTGGGGCCTGATCCTCTAAAAATTCTTTTTACTTTCAAAAATGAAACTCAAAAAATTTTCAAAACCCCCAAAGGTATGTAGGCAGCTCATACGCTTCACATGAGAACGGCACCCTTCTTTTTTTCACAAATGCTATTATTTTCTTATCTCCGAGAATGACGGTTCATTTTTTATAGTTTACATGGATAAAAGGATTATCTATGCCTTAGATATTGGTATATATAATTCAAATGCAAAAACTCATCAATAGGCACAATAATATAATTAAAATCCTCTTTTATTCCATTATCGGGAAAACCTAGTACGATTACAAATATCGGCATAGGGAGTCAAGCAACTTCCCCCACCAACCTAACCCTATTTGCCTAGAAAATAAAATAACCCACTCCTAAATAACTTTCCCAAAATTTATTCCTAGTAAAAAATAACCATTCATACCAAAACACCATATATTAGGTTTCTAAATAAAACTCATCGAGTATCCTACCCACAGCCACACGAAGAACCAGCTCTATCATCATCTACGTATTGGGGTCTCTAAACTTCCTGTGCTTGGATAGAATATCGAAGGCCCTCCATGGAACGGTAATCCCGGACCAGCTTAGGGAAAATCACACCACCTCCATCCATGGTGTCAAATATGGTGAACCACCTTTAACCGGTCTCCTTAGCAAGAATCTTGGCAAGTACTCTCGTCCACAACCACTTCATGTAATCCCCGTAAACATGCCAAACTCGGCCAACAGACTGGGAAGGACGGGTCGATAGTCGACAATTCTACCACAGAGAGCCCAGCTGCATGCGCATGTGTTCTGTCAAATCCTCCACAGGAAAGAAGTTAAGTGACCTAGGTGGCACAATATGTTCCCATCCAAATTGATACAAGAGCCGCCAAAAAAAGTAGAAATAAGTCTGTCGAAGGCTAACTAACCTAACATACTGGTATTCCCCAAATTCTAGAATGGTCTCTAACTCTCCCAACCAATGCACTGACCAATGCTAATCGCGAGCCCCGTGTTCCACAAACTAGTTCTCCCAACTCTTAATATATAGGTCCACACTGATAAAGTAGCGAGTATAGAAGTTTAGCATAGCTTCCAAGGGATATTCAGGAGGGATCGTCATACGGAATCTCTCTGATAACCACATGAACAACATAACTGGACCACCCCTTAGTAAGTCAAAATGGAGGACTTGCCACCAAGCATCTAGACCATTGAGGGTCTCCACCAATATCACCTCCATAGGATTACGACAGTATGACATCCACGCAGTAATGGCTGCAAGTTATGGATCCACTAACAGGTCCCCGATCATCAACAGTAAATTTGAAGTTAAGCCAAGGATAATGACTCCGGCATAGCCCACAACACCAACAACCTGCAAATACACAGAATGCAGCACAGTCGAGAAAGAGATCATTCCTCCCGTAACCAATGATCAAGTTACTGAGGGAGAGATATGGATAAGTCCTGCTAACAGCTCCCGAGGAGATCAAGAAAATTCAGGCAAGGCCTCTGCGACACTCGAAATTATTTCTAGCATGGAAGAGAACTCTTAATAAGTCAGACAAACTTTGTCCAAGCCAAAGAAAAATACATGGTCCTTGGGGTACCATAATTATATCGCTGCCATCAGCACATTCCATTCAATAGGCCGGTTGTGCCATACTGAAACCCAAATTATGTTGAAAGCATCGTAGTATACATTATATGAGCACATAGCCTCTAAGTTTTTGAGGTAAGAAGAAAACTCAACACTTTCGAGAAGAGCCATATTGTAAAATGATGAGACAAGAAGCAAGAAGTAAGTAAGAGAAAGGAAATGTGGATGGGTGAAGAAAATACTCCACCATTACCCCTTTTTATACTTGAAAAACTTATCCAAAGATAAAAGTCCTGCAAATCCCGGAGGAAATCCCAAAATATCCCTAGAAAATTCTTAAAATTATCATATGAATGTTATAACCTTTTTCACCAAAAACATTTTTCCAAACCATACCACATTTTCTCCCAGAATTATTTCCCTAGGAGAATTCCCAAATTCAATTGGATATCTCCCCAGCAACATCTCCAAGGAACACAACAGAAATTACAGAATTCCCTAGCAGGCTGCATCCAATCCTTAGATTAATATCTTTTCCCCAGTGGAGTCTCCAAACTTTCCCAAGAAAACTATGCCCCACAACTTCTACTTAAAGCCCTCATAATTGGCTTCGCCCTCATAATTGGTCACTCCTACTTAAGCCCTCAGAATTGGATTTGACCCTCAGAATTGGTTGTTTCTATTTAAATCTCGCAAAAAGGGTTTTGACCCTCTAAATCAATCACCATTACTTAAGCCCTTAGAATTGGTCCCTCAGAATCGGTCACCTCTACTTAAGCCCTTAAAATTGGCCACCTATATTAAGCCCTCGGAATTGGCTTCAAGAATATGAATTGGTCACCTCTAATAATCCCTTAGATTTCGCTTCGAGCCTCAGAATTGGTCACCTCCACTTAAGCCCTCAGAATTGGCTTCGGCCCTCAGAATTGTTCTCCTATACTTAAGACCTCAGAATTGGCTTCGACCCTCAGAATTGGTAACTCCTACTTCAACCCTCAGAATTGTTCTCTCCTACTTAAGGTCCTTATAATTGACCTCAACCCGCAGACTTGGTCATTCCTACTTAAGGTCCTCGAAATTGACCACGACCCGCAGAATTGGTCGCTCCTATCTTAAGACCTCAGAATTTTCTTCGACCCTCAGAATTGGTCGTTCCCTACCCTAGGTCCTTAGAATTGACCTCGACCCGCAAAATTGACTACCACCAATATTTCCTTAGGTCCTCATAATCGACCTCGACCCTCTGAATCGGTCATCCTCGTCCCTTAGGGTCCTCAGAATCAACCTTTTTCCCAAAACATCATATAGTGTCTGTTCGAGGGCTTTCACTTGTTCCAAGCTCACCCGTTGAGGTGTTATCTAGACACCATATTATAGGAACCCTTAATTCTTTCCTTAGATCCCCAACACCTCCCTATTTTACTACAAACCCTAGGTAATACTCCGAGTACTGATCTAGAGGCCATCGGGAGCTCTCGGGCCCCGTTTAACTTCAGTCAATTCTATCTTCAGAGAGAAATCTCAAAGAATCTTCAAATGGATATGAATACCATTTCTAATGGTCTATCCCGTATGCGAATAGGCATAACTTTTTGAATGAACGGACCATTTTACCACCAAAAATCGATCTCGAGGCCACCGGGCGCTCCCAGGCCCCGATTTGACCCCAACCAACTTCATCATCAGAGCAAAAGCTCTTTGAATATTTAAATGGCACTAAAACCCCTATCCAACGGTCAACATCGTGTGCAAAATGGCATAACCGTTCGGACAAATGATTTGTTTTCCCTCGAAAATTTAACCGGAGGCCACCAGATGCTCTCAGACTCTGTTCGACCAAGGTCAACTCTTAAGCTCGAATAAGACTGAATAAATTTCTGAAGGGCAAATGGTCTGCCTCATGCATGAATCAACCTTATGATACCGACAAACGACCCATTTTACTTCGAAAGGTCACCGGGCGCTTTCGAGCCCCGATTGACCAAGGTTAACTTTCCAAACCGTCCACCCGTGCATGATTCTGACCTACCATTCGGACGAACGATCCATTTTCGTCCGATGATCTCCTGTCCAAAGGATCGATGAGCACCTCCAAGTCCCGTTTGACCCAAAGTCAACTCCCGGGAGCGGCCCAAAGGTCTCTGAATTGACTTTCTAACAGTATGCCCCGTGAACGATTTGGATTAACGGATTGCGTTCTATGGCCATTTTTCTGGATTAATCTGCACGAAACTACCAATTGGAAGGTCCATTTCTCTACCCATCGGTACTGTGCATAGGGTTACCTGTCGATTGGAAGGGATGGGTCTATGTCGATCGGTACCCCCTTATCCTGTAAATAGAGGGCATGACCTCACTCCCAAGATTACCTCAGATCCATCGAAGTCAGTGATCTCAATAACATTCTCATGCAATCAGCAGAGTTTCCTTATGTGAAATTCCTTTTCATATTTCATTCCCATCACTGTTATACTCAATTTAGCAAAATCTCATTCTCTCTCATCCAACATTCATCCCAACATTCAAGGGAGCTCATCAAAGATCAAGATCAAACCTCAATTCTCCAAAGAAGGCCCAAATATTCTCCTCTCTCTTTAAATTTCGTTATTTACGCATTAATTACAAAAATTCTCAATCTAGTTCATACTCATTAATATCTCACCTTTTTATTAGCAGTATTCTAAAAAATGCGCCAAGGTGGGCCTAGGCGCGAGGCTTTTTAGATACTCCATGTTTTGGCCCTAGGCGTGGTTTAAGGCGTGGTGAACGATGGTTAACGTTTTTTGGGGTAAGGCGTGAAAAAACGCGAGTTTTTTAGAAGTAAAGCGGGAAAAAACGGGAGTTTTTTTTGTTTTTTTGTATATTAAAAAAATAGTATTTTAATTTAAAAATATTGAGACTTATTTTTAAGGTATGTACCATTTTAGTATTTTTAATAGCCTTGTCATAGTTAAAACATATTAAAATATATTTAAAAAGTACCTAAACGTCTTTTCATGCCTTTTCAGACCTAAGGCCCATCAGGCTTCTAAGGCTTAAGGCTTGGCCTCCACGCCTCCGTCACGCGCCGCATTTTTTAGAACCTTGTTTATTAGTTATATTGCACATACTTTATTTTCTATAATAAAAAAACAAAACAAACAAAAAGAGGGTTACACCTATAAATTCCAACGGGATAATCCACCACAATTTTCCAAAACTAAAAATACATTTTCTACCCACACACATATAAAAAAATTCTCGTTCGAATCTATGGGATAAACCCCACCCTTATGTTTCATGTGAACTACGTGGACTTTTATGCCTTTATAGGCTACATAGGCATTTCGTGTTAAAACCTGAAACTTGAGCCGAATTTTCAATTTTTCTAATTTTCCCATTTGTGACCTTTTCATCTATACATTATTTTAATATATATTATATTTGTGTTATTAGTGTTTCATCCAACATATATTATTGTTTCATCATAACGATCAATATCCCGATAAATGCATACATCGTATTTTTTAAATATTGTTTTGGAAATATTCCTATGGATTACCCCACTTTATATTTTCCATGTTATGAGTTGGGTGATTATGATCTCCATTTATATATATACACGCACACACACTTCACAAAAAAAATAGGAAAAATAATAACACAATCCCATGAGAGACCGAAAGGGCGGGATGGGTGCTTAAAACGTTCACATTCCGTATTTTAACCCTCGAACCTTCGAACTATTGGTTTCGTAAGCATCAGTTTGTCTTTGATGCCCCTCTTTCGAGGCGGCGACATGTTCTTTTACCTGTTTTGTGCAATATAGGTTGGCAACTCCATCTCTTTACATTCACCCCACACCAACGATGGCTGAAGCGCTGGCACGAGACATTTTTCTCCCCTTCCTCCCCCCCCCCCCCCCCCCCACCCGCCCCCGCCCCCGCCCCAAGGAGAGAGGAAATGAGAGATATCTAGGGATGGACACAATTGAAACTTCCGGGATCCTTGGTTAATTTAGCAATTTTGTAGGTTTTGTAGAGTAGTTTAATCCTTCTTTTGAATATATTTGAGTTTATACACTCTAGGAGAAATTAAATTAAAATTAGGGTATCTTTAGTTCGAGTTCGGATATTACATAATCACTAAAGTTATGAATGGAGATATCTGAACAAATCCCCTTTGGATTGGATTTTTTTATTTTGATGATGCCACCCAAACGATCCTACATCCTTTATATCAATCCCCTCCATGGTTAGGCTTCCTTAACTACTACTACCTTATTTTCTCTTTCATGAATTTCAATCGAGCTCTCTTCTCTTTGGCCAACTTGTTTGTATTTTTTTGATGCCCTAGTATTGCATCTTAAGTTGCTCTCTCTCCTTTGATCATGCCTATGGTATTCTTCTCGTCTTGTGACTTCTTGGGGTGAGGATGTGCTTACACCCCTCTACTTCTTCGCCTATCAAAGACTGGTACTCTGTTAAGCCTCTCAAAGGAACTTATGTGTTCATCTGAATACATTTTGTCATCATCATACCCACATGACCTCATGATCAAGGTTCAACGTGGTTGGTAGGAAGATTCTTCATTCTCTGATCTATGTGTTCGACTAGATCTGCTCATCGTAGATTCTAGATTTAGTCTCCTGGGATTTTACACCACTTTTCCTCTGTTCCCTTTCCCCTACCTCTATAGGGAAAGGAGGAGGTAATTCCTTGTATTTACCGAGATTTTTCTCCGAAGATGTGGTCATTGGAATAAGATCTGGATAGGATGATCGGTTATGTGAGGCCATAACACTTTGGGTAAGTTTTCTCATATTTTCTTGCATAGCTTTTTAGCTCTTAACTAGGCTCTTCGGATATCCAGCTAGGACCCCTATTCCAATAGGGGTTAAGGATGTTTTAGTTTCTTTTTTTCGGTTTCTTTCTTGGTGTTCTACCATTATTATTAAAATTCCTAGAAAAAAAACAGAGTATATATGCATGCAATAGAGTAATATTCGATACTTGTGCATTAAAAATCGGGAAGTTGTTTTAGGCTATAAATGAGTGTGTTTAGGTACAATTTACATAGGGTTAGATAATGGATCAGTAAACCAAGGATTTCGTGTGAGAAATCAAGTGGATTCGCGGATTAAATCAACAAGATAATTGTTAACAAAAATTTCAGAATCCCCATAATACCCACCAATAGTAATTAGGAATGAAATGAGAAACAACTAGGGTTAATCCATTTCCCACAGACGGATCCATTTTGTTATCATAAAAAATGGATTCGAGGTTTTATCTTAGCTAATTGAGATCTAATATGAGATAGCAGATAATAAATAAAAAGTGTATGCAAATGAATATAGATGGATATAATGATAAGAAGATTAACACTAAGAATTACGTGGTTCAACCACTAAGAATGAGACTACATCCATAGTTTGTATTTTTGCCCTAGTACAATGGAATCATCTCCCTATTTAGACAATAAGAATGTTGGAGTGTCCTATTTCAATAGGAGAGATGGTTGATTGCTCGCCTTGATCCTAATGGGGGATCTAACCTTTTATAGAAAACCTTCATGAGAGAGTGTCTACAGGATCAGTATGGGCCAGATTGGGGCATCTTGTGAATGGAGAACTCACCAATAGTTTAACTTTTTACCCATTTAAGGAAGGTTCTGAACATGTTGGTTGTATGTCATGCCAAACACATGTGTTTGGCATGTCTTTAACAGCATCACTAATGTTACAACCTGTCAGTTAGCCAAACTGGAGTCCACCCAGATGGAATGGAGGCTGAGCTATTTACTGAGCCAAGATCTCTCCTCGGTATCTGTTCGACTGGGTCTGAGGTCTTTCACACAATTGAATGTTTTTATACAATTCTCTTTGGATCATGAGATGCTCTATAAATATGGTATAACACTAGGGTTTAGTTTGTAACTTTTAGAAAATATGATAGGATGGAAGATGAAATTTAAAATATTTTTAAAATCGGAGTAATGATGATAATTTTTTTAAAAGTTATGATAATGGTGTGGAATTCTTTTGTGATCAAAATCTTTACTTTAAGAAAATTTAGTTTCTAATTGCTTGTGTTACGATTATTTGACTTGAAATAGTATTTCTTCTTAACTTGTCATCCCATTTGTCTCCCCTTATGTTCATGTGCTTATAGTGGACAAAATCATATATAGGGTGGTGATATACTTTAGGCTTATATGAGAATTGGGAGAAGTTTTGATATGTTTCTCTTTTTGAGTTTGTGTTTTTCCATAATGTATTCTTTATTTTTTCGAGAAATGTTTTGCTATTAGTTTGCAATTTTAAGTGAAAATGCTTCTTTTACGGTATCCTTAGAAAATGGATGAATGTTAGGTGAATTTGTATACGAGTGACTAATCGCTTGAGAATTCTTGGTCTTCTCATTTTCTTTATTTCATGATGAAAAACACTCAACTTCTTCTATAGTACTTGACAAACGTGTGTGAACTTTATAAGAGTTTTGATGAGAAGATGAACTCAAGCATTCTTCTCTACTAACTTCTTTCCTTATGATGTTTAGGATTTCTTCTTCATAAATTGATAATGTTTTTCAAGTTTCTTCCATTATTTCATCTTCTTCTCTTCCTTGGATTTGAGTTAAAGGATCTTGTGTTGTGACAGCAGTTTGTGCGGTCAGTTTAGGTGCTACTTCCTTATCTAAAGATGAATGAAGTATTATTGTACATTCGTCATTCAGTTCATTTTTCCTTCCAGGGCTTATCAAGAAGAGATGATTTCTTACCATCAATTATTTTCCAAGGATAATAATCAAGAGATTTAATAATGTAAGTTCATGCTTTCTAAAGTTCAAAATAGTATCTTGAAAACATGGGTATGCCATTCCTTTCAACTTTAAGTTGGAATGTGTTTGGGACTTGGTTTCTCTCTCTAGAAAGCTCAACTAAATTGACATAGGCTTGAAAATGGATATGTTGTAGGAAGCATGTTTGTCTATAGAAGGAATCCGAAAGGAGGCTTTTTAAAAAGGAAGTCGTTGGAGGGTATAGTATGGTAATTTAGGGGTCTTATGGAATTCAAAATTTGAAAAATAGTCCTAGGAGAATTTACTATCAAGACACTTTGAGTCGACTCAAATTCCTCTCTCTAAATCATATTTTCATTCAAGAGAATTCAACCCCAACTAGGTTATTTAATTCAAATCAACTTCAAGGTTGAGGAGACTGCTAGATAGGTATAAGGTTATTTAATTCCAGGTCGAATTCAACCTTCAATTAAATAGAGGAGAGAATGGACGATCTTTATATGGTTTTTACAGATTTGAAAAAGGCGTGTGATATATCGATGCTATTAAGGATATGTATAATGAGGGCAATAACCATTTTAAACATGAAGAACAATGGCTAAGATTCATCATTACACTACACCAAAAACAGGAATTTGGCACGGTTTAAAACTGTGCCAGATCAAATCTGACACGGTTTTGAACTGTGCCAGAATCAGGTGATCCAAAATGGAATTTTTTTCTGGCACGGCTCAAAAGTGTGCCAGATTCATCCAAACAGGAACACTTCTGGCACACTTTTAAACCGTGCCAGAATTTGATATTTCTGGCACACTTTTGGCACAGTTTTTAACTGTGCCAGATTCAGCAAAATAGGAACACTTCTGGCACACTTTTAAACCGTGCCAGAATTTGATACTTCTGGCACACTTTTGGCACAGTTTTTAACTGTGCCAGATTCAGCAAAATAGGAACACTTCTGGTACACTTTTAAACTGTGCCAGAATTTGATATTTCTGGCACAGTTTTTAACTATGCCAGATTCAGCACAGTTTAAAAAAATTTGACACAGTTCAAAGCCGTGCCAAAATATGATACACTTTTGCCACGGTTTTGAACTGTGCCAATTTTTTTTTAATAAAAAAAATTATTTAAAAGCACAAGATTGACAAATTAATAATATTGCGCGTTATTAATAAACTAATGTACATACAAACTTCAAAATATTACAAATCTTTAACAGCTCACAGGTCCAAAAAAAATTGGGCAGAGTTTCCTCTATTTTCTGGACATTCCAAAACCTGTTAATACAAAACCTGCCTAACATAAACTCCGCACGGCCACAAAATATAACAATTAACTTACAAAAGCCCTTATGGCCATAAAAGTCAATAATGAAATAAAAAAAGACCGTACGGTCATGACACAAAAAAATGGAATCATTAATAAACCCCTTGTTGTAAACCATTGAGTTCTTTGTGTGTTCCACGTGAACAAAAGCCAACGATAAACTGTTATCCTGCAAAAAAAATAGAATACAAAAAAATTACGATATCAGTAACCCAATAATTTACAAAAAAAAATACTCAAAACAAATCAATTACATATATGAGTGGAAATTATCGTCATACTTACAAACCGGGAGATCCGGGACTACACGGTCAATTTCTACAAGTTATATTAGTCCCGTGGAGGTGTTCGTGCCTCCTACGGGGTCGCTTGGGAGCCGGTTTGGGTTTTCACCCTTTAACGACATGTTTTTAACTAAGTGTGATTTTGGCAAATTATCGTCATACTCTCAAACCGGGAGACCTGGGACTACGCGATCAGTTCCTATAAGTTACATTGGTCCCGTGCGAGGTGTTCGTGCCTCCCACGGGGTCGTTTGGGGGCCAGTTTGGGTTTTCACCCTTTAACGGCATATTTTCAACTAAGTGTAATTTTTGCAAATTATCGTCATACTCTCAAACCGAGAGACCCGGTACTACGCGGTCAGTTCTTACAAGTTACATTGCTTCCGTGCGAGGTGTTCGTGCCTCCTACGAGGTCGTTTGGGGGCCGATTTGGGTTTTCACCCTTTAACGGCATGTTTTTAAGTTAAAGTGTTGAGTTTTGCAAATTATCGCCATACTTACAAACCGGGAGATCAGGGACTACGCTGCCAGTTCCTACAAGTTACATGGGTCCCGTTCGAGGGGTTCGTGCCTCTTACGGGGTCGTTTGGTGGTCGGTTTGGGTTTTCACCCTTTAACGGCATGTTTTTAAGTTTAAGTGTTGATTTTTGCAAATTATCATCATACTCTCAAACCGGGAGACCCGGGACTATGCGGTCAGTTCCTACAAGTTACATGGGTCCCGTACGAGGTGTTCGCGCCTCCTACGGGGTCGTTTGGGGGCCGGTTTGGGTTTTCACCCTTTAACGGCATGTTTTTAAGTCTAAGTGTGATTTTTTCAAATTATCGTCATACTCTCAAACCGGGACACCCGGGACTACGCGGTCAGTTCTTACAAGTTGCATTGGTTAGGTGCGAGGAGTTCGTGCCTCCTACGGGGTCGTTTGGGGGCTAGTTTGGGTTTTCACCCTTTAACGGCCTGTTTTTAACTTTAAGTGTGATTTTTGAAAATTATCCTCATACTCTCAAATCAGGAGACCCGAGACTACGCGGTCAGTTCCTACAAGTTACATCGGTCTCATACGAGGCGTTCGTGCCTCCTACGGGGTCGTTTAGGGACCGGTTTGGGTTTTCACCCTTTAATGGCATGTTTTTAACTCTAAGTGTGATTTTTGCAAATTATCGTCATACTCTCAAATCGGGAGACACGAGACTATGCGTTCAGTTCCTACAAGTTACATTGGTCCCATACGAGGTGTTCGTGCCTCCTACGGGTTCGTTTGGGGGCCGATTTGGGTTTTCACCCTTTAACGACCTGTTTTTAAGTTTACGTGTGATTTTTACAAATTATCGTCCTATTTACAAAATCGGGAGACCAGGGACTACGCGGTCAGTTCCTACAAGTTACATTGGTCTCGTACGAGGTGTTCGTGCCTCCTACGGGGTCATTTGGGGGTCGGTTTGGGTTTTCACCCCCTAACGGCTAGTTTTAAGTCTAAGTGTGATTTTTGCAAATTATCGTCATACTCTCAAACCGGGACACCCGGTACTACGCGGTCAGTTACTACAAGTTGCATTGGTCCCGTGCGAGGTGTTCGTGCCTCCTACGGGGTCGTTTGGGGGCTGGTTTGGGTTTTCACCCCTTAACGGCTAGTTTTTAAGTCTAAGTGTGATTTTTACAAATTATCTCCGTACTCTCAAATCGGGAGACCCGGGACTACGCGATCAGTTCCTACAAGTTGCATTGGTCCCGTGAGAGGTGTTCATACCTCCTACGGGTCCGTTTGGGGGCTGGTTTGTGTTTTCACCCTTTAACGGCTTGTTTTTAAGTCTAAGTGTGATTTTTGCAAATTATCGTCATACTCTCAAACCGGGACACCCGGGACTATGCGGTCAGTTCCTACAAGTTGCATTGGTCCCATGCGAGGTGTTCGTGCCTCCTACGGGGACGTTTGGGGGTTGGTTTGGGTTTTCACCCCTTAACGGCTAGTTTTTAAGTCTAAGTGTCATTTTTGCTAATTGTCGTCATACTCTCAAACCGGGACACCCGGAACTACGCGGTCAGTTCCTACAAGTTGCATTGGTCCCGTGCGAGGTGTTCGTGCCTCCTATGGGGTCGTTTGGGGGTTGATTTGGGTTTTCACCCCTTAATGGCTAGTTTTTAAGTCTAAGTGTGATTTTTGCAAATTATCGTCGTACTATCAAATCGGGAGACCCGGGACTACGCGGTCAGTTCCTACAAGTTTCATTGGTCCCGTGCGAGGTGCTCGTACCTCCAACGGGGCCGTTTGGGGACTGGTTTGGGTTTTCACCCTTCAACGGTTTGTTTTTAAGTCTAAGTGTGATTTTTTAAAATTATCATCATACTCTCAAACCGGGACACCCGGGACTACGCGGTCAGTTCCTACAAGTTGCATTGGTCCCGTGCGAGGTGTTCGTGCCTCCTACGGGGTCGTTTGGGGGCTGGTTTGGGTTTTCACCCTTTAACGGCTTGTTTTTAAGTCTAAGTGTGATTTTTGCAAATTATCGTCATACTCTCAAACCGGGAGACCCGGGACTATGCGGTCAGTTCCTACAAGTTACATGGGTCCCGTATGAGGTGTTCGCGCCTCCTACGGGGTCGTTTGGGGGCCGGTTTGGGTTTTCACCCTTTAACGGCATGTTTTTAAGTCTAAGTGTGATTTTTACAAATTATCGTCGTACTCTCAAATCGGGAGACCCGGGACTACGCGGTCAGTTCCTACAAGTTGCATTGGTCCCGTACGAGGTGTTCGTACCTCCTACGGGGCCGTTTGGGGGCTGGTTTGGGTTTTCACCCTTTAACGGCTTGTTTTTAAGTCTAAGTGTGATTTTTGCAAATTATCGTCATACTCTCAAACCGAGAGACCCGGGACCACGCGGTCAGTTCTTAAAAGTTGCATTGGCCCCGTGCGAGGTGTTCGTGCCTCCTACGGGGTCGTTTGGGGGCCAATTTGGGTTTCCACCCTTTAACGGTCTGTTTTAAAGTTTACGTGTGATTTTTACAAATTATCGTCCTATTCAGAAACCTGGAGATCCGGGACTACGCGGTCAGTTCCTACAAGTTACATAGGTCCCGTGCGAGGTGTTCGTGCCTCCTACGGGGTCGGTTGGGGGCCGGTTTGGGTTTTCACCCTTTAACGGCATGTTTTTAACTATAAGTGTGATTTTTGCAAATTATCGTCATACTCTCAAACTGGGAGACCCGGGACTACGCGGTCAGTTCCTACATGTTACATTGGTCCCGTGCGAGGTGTTCGTGCCTCCTACGGGGTCATTTGGGGGCCGATTTGGGTTTTCACCCTTTAACGGCATGTTTTTAACTAAGTGTGATTTTTGCAAATTATCGTCATACTCTGAAATCGGGAGACCCGGGACTACGCGGTCAGTTCCTGCAAGTTACATTGGTCCCGTGCGAGGTGTTCGTGCCTCCTACGGGGTCGTTTGGTGGCAGGTTTTGGTTTTCACCCTTTAACGGCATGTTTTTAAGTTTAAGTGTTGATTTTTGCAAATTATCGTCCTATTCACAAATCGGGAGACCCGGGACTACGCTGTCAGTTCCTACTAGTTACATTGGTCCCGTGCGAGGTGTTCGTGCCTCCAACGGGGTCGTTTGGGGGCCAGTTTGGATTTTCACCGTTTAACGGCATGTTTTTAAGTCTAAGTGTGATTTTTTCAAATTATCGTCATACTCTCAAACCGGGACACCCGGGACTACGCAGTCAGTTCCTACAAGTTGCATTGGTCCCGTGCGAGGTGTTCGTGCCTCCTACGGGATCGTTTGGGGGCTGGTTTGGGTTTTCATTGCTTAACTGCTAGTTTTTAAGTCTAAGCGTGATTTTTACAAATTATCGTCATACTCTCAAATCGGGACTACGCGGTCAGTTCCTACAAGTTGCATTGGTCCCGTGCGAGGTGTTCGTGCCTCCTATGGGATCGTTTGGGGGTTGGTTTGGGTTTTCACCCTTTAACGGCTTGTTTTTAAGTTTAAGTGTGATTTTTGCAAATTATCATCATACTCTCAAATCGGGGGACCCGGGACTACGCGGTCAGTTCCTACAAGTTACATTGGGTTTTTATCCTATAACGATATGTTTTTAATCAATTTAGAACCTTATTGATTTTAAAAAAATTTGACATAGTTTCATTTGTTTATTCGTTAAATCCAACATGTTTTAACATTTAAAAAAAACTCAACAGCAGCAGCAAATTCCAAAACCAAACCACCAGCAAATCCCTTCCACCAATTTAACTAAATAAGCTCATAAAGTAAGCCATTTTACGTTTGGCTACTTGTCACCGCTATTTCAGGCTATTTTTTATTTAATGCTGCATCATTCAAAGAGATTTTGAGACTAACCAGACTTCATTTGTATTTTGATAGCCACCCGATGAACTCTTCGCGCCATAACTTCTCGAAAGTATCCCATTTGGTCCAACAATGTCTACAAATTCTGAAATCTTTCGCTGACAAGGAAAATACAATAAAGATAAAGAAAATATGTAATTATGACCAGAAAATTATACATGTTGCGTCTTCATTTATAAATTTATAAATGCCTTCTTTGAATGAGATAAGGAGTTGGAAAATATCATGACTTGTAACAAAATAAGGATACAACTTGCATGTCATTGATACTCCATGCAAATCCATAATGTTCAGCAGTTCTATGCTTTTAAATACAGGACAATATAACATCTTAACAGGGTAGACAAGCCTTATGCAAACAATTCAGTATAAGAGAGGCACCATAGATTGTTATACGGGGGGGAACTCAAAAGTGGATATCAATGACAAGAATTTTTTTCCGTTTAGGGGGATTAGGTACTGGATTATCGCATGAACAAGTAATAATCAGTTGCAGTATTAAAAGTTGGGACGGTTAACTTGGTGAGTAAAACAACAAAGTGGGATGGGTGAGTAGTGGATAAAAGTTGGGACGGTTGACTGTCACTAGTTTGAACTATCCAACCTGGGATGGTTAACAGTCATCTGCTTGAACATCTTAATATCAGGACGATTGTGTGTATTCTGGGGTCATTTATTATTTATCCTATCCTCCACCATTGTGCTGCTGCGACAGGGATATGACACATTTAAGCTATACGGTTCCTTTTGTTTGGAAAACCATTATGAATGCTCTAACAAAACACAAATAACACACATATGATATATATACCTGATCTCCAAATTTCTTATAAATTTCAAGTGCTCTAACGGCATCATGGCATTGCATCTCAAAAAACTGTTACAGAACACAAAGTGAATGCTATTTTTATAAGATGATACGAATGAAACCAATTTGATTGTGTCAAATAGATAAAATCAAATGTTACCTTGTCAACCAAATTGAGAGTTCCGCCGGTAATTGCTACATACATTTTAACACTTTCAGCTGCAATCTAAAGTAGATAAAAAGATGAGGGGTAAATGTATAATCAAACCTAAATAAATTAATGATATTCATAGAATTAATTACTTACAATTGAAAGGGCATACTAAATCAGGTAATTAAATCTAGCCATTCCCTATGGTTGCAAAAACACATATGGTCAATGTTACTCAAGAATAAGAATACATGTACTCTAGTAGTTAAACTAAAATGATTATATACAAATAGACACTAACACCTCGTACCCTCCAAAACAAGACAAGTTAAGCAAAGAAGCTTTATCATCCTACACACAAGAATCCACAAAAATCAACCATGATCATAATTTAAATTCCATGCCATGGATGAAAAATATTTAGTCCAAGTTTAAAAATTTACCAATTCCGATTCCAATTACAAAGCACGGTATTGGGTTTCCCAAACACACCCTAAGTACTCCCTCCGTCCCAAATTAAGAGTCCTTATCCTTTTTTCGCATAGATTAAGGATACTCTAAATCAATTGGTAAGGTCAAAATTCGTTCACTACGATGAAATTTGGTACGTTAATTATGTCCAAAAAGGAAAAGTGGAGTACGAACCAAAAGAGAATAGTGGTCTGACTCTTAATTTGGGACTGAGAGAGTAATAAACATGTATGGTCTAAACACCACAACAAAAATTCAAAACCAACTGAACCAAAACCCTAAATCAAAACTCACTATCAACTCAACAGCCGAGTGCTCCGCGAATCACCACTTTGAACAACGAGTCGGCCGACGGGGAGGGGGCGCGGCCGTCGGCGGTGAGACCGGCGATGGCAATGGCGACGGGGACGCCGATGTGATCGTCGACCACATGCGACTTCGAAGAATGAGAGGAGGAATGTCAAAACAAAGATGTGTCAAAATTTTTTGGAGAGTTGCGACAAGTTTAAATGAGAGGAGGAATGTTTTTTTGGAGAGTTGCGACAAGTTTAAATGTTTAGCAGCCTACAAATAAGTTGATTGAATTTTCTTGTGCATTTTGAATTTCTGTATGTTCAGAATTTGTGCACATTATTTTTGTAACAAAAACTAGTAAAATTTAAGTAGCATCATGTACAGTCCCAGTGGAGGTGGGTAAAATATGAAGTAACTCTTTATCAAGTGAGTTGGACGATAGAGTTTTAAAACGAAAAAATGAGGTGACATTCTGAAAAGCAGCACATATGGTACGAAATAAATGTATAACTGATGGCATATTTGCAAATGTTATAATTCTAAACATTTCAAATATATATGCTTACTACGAAACCATAAGAAATCCTAAATGTAACTCAAATAACAATGCTTCAAACAAACCTCATCACTTTCATTAAAATAGAATGGAACAGATTGAGAATGTTTTAATCCCTCGCTATTCCTCCATGCTACATATTGTCATGTAGCTATATTGCAGAAACTCACAACACTTTCTGAATTCCAAATTAAGTTTTCGAAAGGTGTTTCAAGAAATAAATTTAAAACAAAGAGAGGGAACAAACGACCAGACGCAATCGATAGGAAATGCAGAATCAGAACACCAAAATTAATCAAACCTATATAGAAAATGCAATATATCGAAAGAAGATGCAATATGATAAAAGAAAAAAATCATATATACCTTGAAATTGCAGTGTTGGGTATGAATTCATCTAGAATCGATTTAAATGGTGTGACAGAAAATTGGTACAACTTAGGTTTTGGTTGCCATGAGAATTGAAGGTCGTTTGATTAATTGAAGGTCGTTTGAGCAACATCGCGATTGAGCTTCTTTACAGTGTTGGAGAGCAATTCGTTCTCTTTCAACAACCTCTCCTGGGCTCAAAAAACAACCAATATTATGTCTGTTAGTGTGTGTGAGAGAGAGAGGGAGGGGATTGGGATGAACCTTTTCGCGGTCGGCTTGAGCGAGCTTATCAGCGGTGCCAGAGAGAGATGAGTCGAGGGAGTGAAGCTGGGATTGAAGGTCGGCGATTAGAGCGTCCTTGTCGGTGAACTGATCTCGGAGAGAGAGGGGGGAGCGGGGGAGAAGACGAGGGAGGAGAGAGAAGAGGGAAGCTAAAGTGTGTCAAAAATTTAAGGCATTTTATATTCTAGTCAAGTGTTCTTAATTTTGGCACACTTTAAAACAGTGCCAAATTTTGGCACTGTTTTAAATTGTGCCAAATTGTCATTAAACCGTGTCAAAATCTGACAGTTTTAAACTGTGCCAGATTTTTAATATTAGGGGGTGCCAAAATACTGTTTTTGGTGTAGTGTTAAGTCCTCATCTTTTTGCACCTATTATGGATGAATTAACCAATGCAATATCATGTCCTTTTTAACAATACCTCACTAAGTCGGTTTAGGTCTATGTTTACCTCTACCCCTAGCCTTACCATCAAATATTAACTAAATCACTACCTATCTGTTTACATCTAAGTCGATTCTTCATTTCTAATTTTATCCTTGTGAGCTTTACCACACATCCATCTTAACATTTATATCTTCACCATACGCATTTTCTGCACATTTTGTTCTCGTAAACAAGATAGGTCTAATAATCGTCCTATAAAAAATTCCCCTTTAATTTCAAAGCCACTCCACATAATCTGTTTGAATTCTACTTAATTTAAACACACTCAGTTTTAGAATTTCTTAGACCTCGGGAACATCCGAACCTCTCTACCATTCTATTCATTTGTTTTGACAAAAATAAGCTCAACTAAAGGATTTTAAAATGCGTATATTTTCAATTTTAAAACTCATGAAAAGTAATTTACTTTTTCATTCGTCCCAAATTAAAAGTAACTCTTTTTTTTTAATTGTTCCAAATTAAAGAACCACATTTTAGTCCGAGTGACTAATAAAATTGGATATTGACTAATAAACGCATCCCTTACATTCTTAAATGAAATTATAAACAACACTTGTATAACATCAATGTAAAATTAAAAATCAAACTAGAGTATATTATTACCAAAGAAGCATATAATAAAATTTACAAAAGATGGAGCCAATCCATACAACTGCAAAAACAAGTTTCTTGCCCACTCCCTTTCAAAGAATTGTCAAATGTTCCCTTTCTTTTGCACTTGAAACAAAAAATAAAATAAAATAACAGCAACAGAAATTGATCTGGTGGATCAATAGTAGGGAATTGTAGGAGGTGGTGGAGATGCATAGGAAACCCCTCTAACTGGTGGAAGGGGTATGTTTTCATAAGATGGTGGTGGGGGTGGTGATGGTGATGGGGGTGGGGGTGATGAATATGTATACTTGGTAGGTGGTGGGGGTGATGGTGAGGGTGGTGGGGGTGATGAATATGTATACTTGGTAGGTGGTGGTGGGGATGGTGGTGTTTGGATATGTTGTGTAGGAGGTGGTGAATGATGGTAGGTTGGGGTGGGTGGGGGTATGAATGGTAATGGAGCATTTTGATGACTTGGGGTACCTATAGGAGGAAGTTCACACCCTGGCCCTGATGGTGGGGGAGGTGGAATTTGAGTTTGTGGTGGTGGTGGGGAAGTGTATGTATAATGAGGTGGGGGTGAAGGTGGGGGTTCTTTGGAAGGTGGAGGTGGTGAACTGTATGTATAATGTGTTGGTGGTGGTGGTGAACTGTAAGTATAATGAGTTGGTGGTGGTGGTGGTGAACTGTAAGTATAATGAGTTGGTGGTGGCGGTGATGGCGGTGGTGGAGAATTATATGTGTAATGAGTTGGTGGTGGCGGTGAAGGTGGTGGTGGTGGTGGTGGTGAACTATAAGTGTATTGAGGTGGCGGTGATGGTGGTGGTGGTGAACTATAAGTGTAATGAGTTGGTGGTGGGGGTGATGGCGGTGGGGGTGAACTATAAGTGTAATGAGGTGGTGGTGGTGGTGGAGGTGATGGTGGTGGTGGTGGTGGTGAACTATAAGTGTAATGAGGTGTTGGTGGTGGGGGTGATGGTGATGGTGGGGGTGGGGGTGGGGGTGGGGATGGAGGGGGTGGTGAACTGTAAGTGTAATGAGTTGGTGGTGGTGGTGGTGGAAGGTGGGTTTTTGGTGACACCCTTTTAGTAGGTGGTGGTGGTGGAGGTGGAGAATGTGGAGTATAGGTAGGTGGTGGTGTAGGTGGAGAATGTGGAGTATAGGTAGGTGGTGGTGGTGAATGTGGATAATAGGTGGGAGGTGGTGGTGGGAGTTGAGTTTTTGGAGAACTTTTGCTAGTAGGTGGTGGTGGTGAATGTTGATGTTTTGAAGACCCTTTTCCACTACTTGGTGGTGGTGGAGACTGATAAGACACCTTAGGTGGTGGAGGGTGAGATTTCACAGAAGGAGAACTCTTTGAAGTAGGTGGTGGTGGTGAAGGCCTAACAAATGGCCTAGGTGACACAGCCGCTCTTGGAGGAGGTGGTGCCCTTTTCTTTGGCTTTGGCTTTGTCTTATACTTTGGAGGAGCTTCAACAATAGGTGGTGAAACATGAGTATTACATCTAAACTTGCTACATTCCACAGGTTTAGCATCTTCACCAGCACATTCCCTTGCAGACCTTTGATCCAACTTCCCAGCAATACAATTCTCTTTCCCATCGGACACCTCCACATTCCCACAACTTGGTGCCTCCCCAGTAAAATAATTATAAGAATAAGTAAAATTTTGCAAACTAGGCAACTCACAAATATTCTCCGGAACCACACCAGTAAACTTATTATGAGCAACATCAAGCTGCTCAACACTCCTCATTGCAGCAATACCACTAGGCAAAGACCCTTGCAAACTGTTGAAGCTAACATCAAAAACAGTCACATGCTTCAGCTTCCCAATCTCAACTGGCAAACACCCAGTAAGATTATCATTCATCAAAATAATCTCATTCAAAGTGTCCCCCATATTCCCAATACTCCCAGGGATACACCCCCCAAGATTGTTGTTGGCTAGTACCAAGACGGACACCGGCGAGTTCCCAAGATTCTCCGGAATGCCAAATCTAAACCTATTGTTATTGAGAAAAAGTGCATCAAGATCTTTATCGAACAGCTTATTTGGAACTTGCCCCTCAAACTCATTATACCTCAAGTCTAGAAACTTAAGAATAGGGAGTGAAATAACCACCTTTGGGAAAGGTCCCACCAACCTGTTATTACTCACATCAAGCTCATACAACAGCTTCAATTTCTTAAAACTCATTGGAATAACACCACAAAAGCGGTTGCTATTGATGTGAAAAAGAGCCAAGTCTGTCAAAAGACCAAGCTCATCTGGTAAATACCCAGCAATATCAGCATGGTTGAGATCAATCCCAGACACCACTCTCAAAGATTTGTTAGTGGGAAGTTGGGAACAAAACACACCATTGTATGAGCAAACATTGGACCCATTCCAGTTTGTAGTGAAGTTGAATGGGTCAGAAAAAATAGCTGATTTCCATGCTTGTAGTGCTACATAGGCTTGTCTTTGCCGAACGTTTTCGAAAACTAAGGTGTTAATATCATCATTGTTATCTGCTGATGAGCAGATTTGAAATAAAACTGAACAAATAACAATGCAAAAGAGCAGAGAACCTAAAGAACGCAAAGGAGGCATTGGCAGTAGTAATTATTGAGGATATGAGATTTGAAGAGAGAAATAAAAGAGGTTCTTAACATTCAAAACAAAGTGTGGAAAACAGAGCCTTTTGTTGTTTTTCCAGCTGGGAGTAATAATGTATATTGTCTGTATGATTCGATTTTTTCAGGTGAAATGAATGGTCACTGCCCAACTGGCCACTTTGTTTGCTCCATTCCCCTAGACTCTACCCATCTTTTATATTAACCCTTTTTTGTTTATTAAATAAAAGATGGTTGGTTCAATTATTAATTTCACCGCCAGTTGGAAATTAAAATATCAGGGAATATAAGGAGTATGAGGACAAGCCAGCACGTTGTTAGTCAGTAATGCAACTCCACGCTGTTTTGAAACTATCTAAGCCAAACCAAAGTCTTGTTTAGTGCTGTAAACGTCTATTTATTCCAACTCAGATTCTCTATCTAACCTACTGTATTTGAAAAATAAAAATCATTTTAGTAACCTTCACATAGGATTGATATTTTTTGACACGATAATCCGTTTATGGTAATAACTCGAAAATGATCCGAACATGACATGGTTCGCTTGTATAGATTTAAGAGTACTTAAAATTTATACTCAAATCAAAATCAACGCGACCCGAAAATGACACGACTAACCCGAATTGCCACCACTTCACGATATCTATTAGCAAAAGAAAATATCATAAATGATAAAGATAGCTATCCGGACGGGTTGACTTAACACGGATTTTCGACATTTGGGAGCGAGAGGCTCAAGCCGATTTTTTAAAGTTATTTTTGAGTATTTATCAAGTAATTATTTTAAAAACGATGAAAAACAATGTTAATTAACAATTCTATATTTTGGGGTGGGGGCCTTTGTTTGAATAAAAATGTTGGTTACTTAAAAGATAAATGGATTAATATTTTGGGGTGGGCTAGGTAATTATTTTGTATTGAGTTTATAGTAATAAATTAAATTTTTCTCGGCTTGACTCGGACTATTGTCCGACCAAGCCCTCTCCTTGTTTTGCTCCTGATATATAATAGGCATTATTTGAAAATTAGAGGATGAATTTATTAGAGCATCCTTACTAGTGGGGTAGAGTACATAAATTTTTGTAAATTTACAGAAGGTTTTTCCTGCAATGATGGGTTGAATTGAACAAAATTCGTAAATGAATTTGTAGTCCATCTCCAAATTCAAAGAACGTTTACAAATTTTGTACACATTCTTACGAACTAATATCGTTCCTAGGAACATAATTTTTAGTTAATACGAATAAATAATATTCGAAGAATTTTTTACAAACTAATGATATTCATATAAAATATTTTCTTTTAATTTCTACGAGCAACATTAGTTTGTAAAAACGTCCTTTTTATTTTCTACGGACAATATTAGTTCGTAATAATGTGTTTTACAAATTCTTGCTACTTAACCATTGTAGAGTTTACAAATGACGAAAGGTAAAATCACCTTTTTATTTTGTAAATTTAGCCTTTATGAGCAACCACAAGCTTACGGGTTTAAAAAAATAAGTTACAGGTTCTGCACTGGTAACTAAAGCTTTGGATGTTACACAAGCTTTCGTCTTCTCTTTAGTAAAGTGATAAGAGTCCTTATATGCCGACTCTCATTTTTGACTTATTAGATACGACTCACTAATTTGTCGCACTCGTATTGTATCATATTTGGACTGCACTGGAAGTTATTAATGCGGGGTTCAAATACGAGTCAATATGAATGCGATACGGCAATGAGTCGTACCCAATAAATTATAAGCGAGTCGGTTACCTCCCCTCAACCCAATGACGACTACCCATATGAAATTAAATGTGTGTATATATATATATATATATATATATATATATATATATATATATATATAGGAGCTCTCAATGGAGGATATAAAGTTTTGACCTTTTTTGACTTAATCCCTTCTAATAACTACACCTGTCAATGGGTCGTTTCGATTCGTGTTCGTGTCGTTTTTTATCGTGTTCGGGTCTTATTGGGTTCGTGTCTAAATGGGTGACTTTTTTATCGTGTGAAAAAATCATACCCAAACCCGACCCGTTATGTTATCGTTTCGTGTCGTGTTCACTCGTTAATACCCATTAAGAAAATGAATTACTTTTAATTGTATACAAGTTGACATATTATCTCATATTTGAACCCAAATAGATCTATTAATTCATTGACATTACAAAATCTCTCATTTAGTAAAATTCATTATGATTAAATTAACATTATGCTACATAAATTATCTATATAAGTTACAAAAAAATATTTCATTTACTTAAATTATCGGGTATTAACGGGTTTTATCGGGTATTAACGGGTGAAGGGGGTCAACCCTAACCCGACCCGTTAACTATCGTGTCTTATCGGGTTGGCACCGATATGACCCGAACCCATTAAGGGTCAACCCATTAACTTATAACTTCGTGTCGGTTCGTGTCGTGTTATCGTGTCGTGCCTCATTTTGCCAGGTCTACTAATAACGTCGTATATTAGCATAATGAAAAATAAAAATTAAACACAACTTCAAACGTGACAGGCGTTACTCTCTCTTAAAAAACATCATTAATCTCTATTTTAACCTAATCATCGCTATTTTCTGGATGAAAATGTCCTACTTCCTAGAATCAAGTCACAATACGACATTATTGCAGCGGTATAAGTTAAAATGAAATTTTTAAATAAAGAATTTAACTATTTTTTTAACTGTACATTTATTAAAACTATTTTTAATTATTTTTTTTAAACGTTATTAAAAAAAACTATTTCAACTGTTTTCTATAAGTTGTAAATTAATTCTCACTATTATTAACAGTTTTTTTTAAAGTGTCTGTTTTAAACCGTGCATTGTTTTTTAAAACTATTTTAAATGTTTTTTTCGAAAACAACAATTGTATTTGTTTTTAACTATTTTAATTTTTTAAATTTATGCATTTACAAAAATATTTTTAACTATTTTTTTTCAATAACTGTTAAAACAATTTCTTTTTATAAAAAAACACAGACCAGTTAAAAACGTAAAATAATTTTTGAAAAATAGTTGAAAATAAATTTAGTTAATGTACAATTTTTTATAAAAAATTAGTTAAACACTTTTTTATAGATTTTTTTATAAATTAGTATTTTTTTTAAAACATACTAGTTATTGTTCACGCGCACTCCCCCCACCCCCAAGTCCAAATTTTAGATCCTTATGTGATTTTAAGGATTCGCTCAATTGATGATCACCGTTGAATTGTATTTGTTGATTACGTCTAAAAAATGCAAACACCCATTACAACAATCTAAAAACGAAATTTAAGACTAAAGGAGTACAATATTTGGTAAGTAAATGTTTTTTTTATCTTTATACGTTACTAATCTTCTATTTCAAACTTAAATACAGTTTTGTTTATAAATTAAACTTTAATACAAAACGTTAGAAAAATTGTTAGTTATATATATGACATGTGTCATTTCGAATTAAAAAAACCCCAAAAAATGATTCAAGATAAAGAATGATGATTAAAAATATAAAAGAATTCAAAAATTTTAAAACAAAACCAAAAGAAAAAAAAAAGAATTATGCTCCACCGTCAACACCAGCATTACATCCTCACTCCTCCACCGCTCCCTCCCCCTCCGGAGAATATCACTAAACACACCAAATCCGAATTCACAACCTCACCAAATCAAACCTGCAAAACCCACCAAATCCCATCAATCATTTGAGATCATTTGTTCAATTTCTAGTAGATTTGAGATTTCCATGTGGGTGATGTTAATAATTTCTTGGAGATTAGGTGTTGATGATTTGCGGGTTTGATGTGGACAGGGGGTGATCAGGTCGTGGACGAGTGTGATGGTATGGGGTGGGCACGATGAGGGGTTGTCGGAATTTTCGCAGGAGAGAGGAATTGGGGGGTGGGGGCGGGGGAATTCTCTACATTTTTTTTAAACTTGTAATGCATTTTCTTTTTCTTTTTTGATTTTCAAAAACTATTTTGATTCAAAACGATACATATTAGTTACATTTAACAGATTTTCTAATGTTTTGTATTAATATTTAATTTTTAAATAAAATTATATTTAAATCTAAGATCAAATATTAATAACGTATTAAAACAATAAAAATTCGTAAATGTTTTGCCAACTAAATTAAGAGATGATCACTCTTAAGTTTAAAGGTAAAAGGTAAAACTATTATATGAAAAATGTTAACATATGTTCTAAAACATATATTTTGAATTTCAAAATGTTAAATATAAAATTTTCATATGAATATTTGTATCTTATTATTTATATATTATAATTTCTCTAAATATCTCATCTTTCTTCACATATTATCATGAATATTAGGTAGATTGACTATTTATTTGCATTCAACAACATGTCTAGCTAAAAACAGAGAGAAAAGTTGTGGTGGTTGAGGTAGCTAATGGTAATAGCCAACCAGATCTATCTAAATATCAATCTCTTTCCAAACACAAGTGATAGACCCTTTTTTGTTGTTTTGTTGCCAGAAAGACATGGGTCCCTTAATTACACTGTCTCCACCACCTTTTTTTTGACTTTTTCAAATGTTTGAAAAATAATTGTTTTAAATCTTCTCTTTAACAAAAGATTTTCAAAACGCGTTTCGGTGGTAATGAGAACTATTCCTTTCATTCATCTGTCCGAAAAAAAAAATTTGGAAAAGATTATCTTATTGAGTTTGGTCCATATTCGACTTGATTATCAATATCCATTATAATTCAGTGTAAAATAATCAAGTTATTTGAACTTGGCCCTTATTCGTTTGCTTAAAAGCACTTTCGAGTTCTGTTTGTAAAATAAATGAACCAAATTTGAACATATTTTAATGATCGTTTACATTTACAAATTAAGATTGAGCAATCTTAAACTCGGTTCGGCTCGACTAATTTTCACCCCTACTTGCGATGAGTATGTCACTACTTTTTTCAAAAAATTGTTAAGAGTAGCTCTATATGGACAACTAATTATAAGTGCACCGCCTTGGGACCGCATGCTTTTTTCTTTTTTTTTTAAAGTTTTTTATACTTTTGTTTTTATATGGAAATAGTTTTTCTATTATTATAAAAACAAAAGTTTTTTTTAATTAAAAAGAAATAGTTTTTTTGTTAAATAAAAAAAACAGTTTTTTTTAATTAGAACTTAACAGTTTTTAATTAATATTTTTTTCATAAATAAAAATAAACTATGTTTATTAACATGGTGATATCGTGATTGATTACTCCCGCCAGCGAGAATTCGGATTCCAAGTCCCACATCATTTGTTGAATGTGGATCAGCGCCAGCGGTACTAATTTATCGCGATGTTTTTTCAGTAAAAAAATATCGCGATTAATTTGGGTCTGCGCCAGCAGCACTAACATTTTCAGAGAGAAATCATTTGTTGAATGTGGGTCCGCGCCAGGAGCACTAATTAATCGCGATATTTATTCAATAAAAAATATCGCGATTAATTAGTGACGCTGGCGCGGATCCATATTTCCAAAGCCAAATCATTTGTTGAATGTGGGTCTGCGCCAGCGGCACAAATTAACCGCGATATTTTTGTCAATAAAATATCGCGATTAATTAGTGTCGCTAACGCGGACTCACATTCCCGAACCAAAATCATTTGTTGAATATGGGTCCGCGTCAGCGGCACTAATTAATCCCTTTATTTTATTGAAAAAAATATCGCGATTAATTTGTGCCGCTGGCGCGGACCCACATTCAACAAATGATTTTGATCCGGAAATATGAGTCCGCGCGCAGCGGCACTAATTAATTGCGATATTTTATTGAAAAAAATATCGCGATTAATTAGTGCTGCTGACGCGGACCCACATCAGTTGTTTAATTTTAATTAAAAAAAATAATATTAATAGGAAAACTGCTTTTTTTATATATAAAAACTATTTTTTTTTAATTTTATAAAAGACTTTTTTTTTTAATATAAAAAAAAATCTGTTTATTTTTATATATAGAAAAATGTTAAAAACAAAAGAATTAAAAAAAGGGGGGGGCGGGGGGAGGAAGACAAAAATGTTGTCCCAATGCGGTTCATGTAGAACCGCTCCTATATGGACACTCAAAATCGATATATTTTTGGACAACATCATATGTGTCGCATTCGTATTGGTTCGTATTCGAGTTCAACAATAATTGAATTCAAGTACGAGTCTATACGGATGCGACACGTCAGGGTGTCGTACCAAATGTGTTGTATTTGGGTACACGCACTGTTCTAAAAAATTCGCTTAGGTTCCGCCTAGGCATGCCTAGGCTTAAGGCTTGGGAGAAACGTCCCGCCTTAAGTTTTTTACGCCTTATTCTTGGTAAAACCCTCAAGGCACATTTTTTTTTTTAAAACAACAATGCTTTAGTGAAACGATATCGCCTTTTAAAGAATTTTTTTTACTAACCGGACCGTTATCTCATCCAAAATAATCAAATAGTATTTTAATTCGCATATATTCAGACGTATTTTTATGATATGTAAAATTTTAGTATTTTAATAGCCTTGCTATTGTTAAAAAATATTAAAATATATTAAGAAAATCTAAACGCCTTTTCACGTCTAAGACCCCCCTAGGATTCTAAGGCTTAAGGCTTGGCTTCCACCCCCGCGTTTTTTAGAACTTTGGGTACACGTAAGGGTGTCGTACCAAATGTATTGTATATGAGTGTCGACCTAAAATTATTGAAAATTTTATGATTCTTATGAATTTTGTATTTGGGTCATTTTTTTAGAGTCGTGGACATATTTTAGGATAATAGTATTGTGTTTTATTTTTAATAATTTTTATATATATATTTTTTTAATTGTTGGTTATATGGTAACAATTGTGGGACAAGTGTCATTTTATGTGCAAATGAGGAGTAGCCGTTAGAGATGATTATAGAGCAATTAAAGAGATTTATGATGGTTATATGACTTGCTATAATTTAAAATTACATGAGATGATAGCATAACAAAACTTTGAAAATGAGACTAAAGTAAAAAAAATGGATATTTTTTACGTAACCCCTACTTTTTAATGCAATATTCGACTTAACCCCACTTTGCTAATCTCTCTAACATACCTGTCACATTAGGGGGTTATCTCAAAATATTGAATAAAAATAAGAGGTTAAGTCTAAGGATTCATTTGACTATGCCATTGTTTATAATCCAAAATTAGACTTAACGCCCTGTGTTAGGGCCAAAGTAAAAAATAATTATGAAAACAAATGATAAGTCAAATTATGCATTAATAATTGTGGTTAAGTCAAAATTACCCCACAAATTTCACTCTTCCACAACACATCACTTAACGCGAGTGCACTTTTTTTACATATTGTCTTGGAGCAAATCAATTTTTTGCGGAGCAAAAATGTATTTGAGCATTTTGAGTGTATTAAAATGCACACATGTCTCGGAGATGGCCTAAGATGTTATATTCCAAATATGAGTAATGTTACACTTATCAATTTTGTTTTAATAAATTTGTATTCTAAGTTCATTAAATGATTGTGTACATGTTTGCAATACAACATTTAATGCACTCGAGACACAAAATAGATAAAAAGAGAAAGACAAAATATTTGTATGTTTACATTTTCCTCTCAATATATTAGGAGGGTGCAACAAAACCGAAAAAATCAATAAATCGAACCAAACATGATGCATTAAGTGGGATTGGTTTGGTCTTTTCCCCCTGACGATTTCGGTCATGGTTCCAAAAATTGCATAATTGATATTTTTAGTTCGATTCTGGGTTCCACCACCAATACAAAACCGAATCAAACTATAAACTGATTCGATTTGGAACCGAACCAAAAAACTAGGCCAAACTCGAACCGGTTCAGTCCTAACAAGTATTTTTTACACTTTAAATAAATGAAAAATGTTGTTATCTCCTTATGTAAAAGGTTTTTAATTAATTTTGATTTTTGGAATCTGGATTACACTTATAATGTCTTTTTAGAGTTTTATTTTTAAATCGAAAATCGATATGAATCAACCTAAGAAACGTAATGTGGAACCAATATGTATCAATAGTGAAATTGATCTAGCGTCAATCTTGTGCCCCTGAGATATTTGTATAATTCTAGAGCGGACAGAGACTTCATACACAATTTGATAGATACACAAATGTGTCGTACTCGCATTTGTTTGTCTCTGCGCTCCACTCATGTTAGATCATCCGTAGTAGTGGAGCAAAAGCACAGACCAATTACTAAACTTAAAAACTCAGCATCCCGCACCGATGGATGTTAGCGTACAAAATTTGTAGAAGAAAAGGTTGAGAATTGTTAGATTTACTTAACGGATGTAAATTCGATAAAACCTTTTTATAAACTTTAGAAGTTCGTTGGAATTTTTACAGAACAAAACAAGTTTAACAAGAATTCTTACAAACTTTATTTATTTTTACCCACGAAAAGTAAGTGGACCTTTCGAATTAGTGTCTTTCAAATTGTGTCCGAATCTTTTTTTTTTTTTTTTGGTAAAGAAGGGTAATCCCGGCGCGCTTACGCGCACCTCAGACTAGTCCCTCCTCCCCGAACAAGGCTTTCTATAACAGGCGTTTAATTCCTGCGGTCCGTGACCCCAAGACCCAGCTGTCAAGTTTCGAACCCAAATGCCTGGATTTATCGCTACACCCTGACTCTTACCAACTTGGACAACCCTCGGGATTAATTGTATCCGAATCTTGTATGCAATAAAAGGATGTCGACATATTTATATAATTATTTAATGTAATTGTTATAAAAATTTATTAAAAAAAAGTACCTATAGCAGTACATATTAATTTGTGGGAGACAGGAGTTGAGAGACTTCACGTACAACTCTGTCATTGCAGGTGGGGTCCGGACAAATATTAATGATTCGAATTCTTTTGTTTGAAATGAATAAAATCACCCAAGTTGGGTTCTACCGATTACTGTTCTTTCACCTTTTTTCAGATTAGGCACCTTTTTAGTTAGAGACAATCATTTGATACATAGTTGATTAGGTAGAGACAATTAGTCTCAATTTCAAGTTGAAAGCATCTTGTATTTAATTTACTTTATTTTAAATTTTAAAATATTTCTATTTAGTTTTTTTGACAATTTAGTCTTGGACTTATTTTTTTTTTTGAATTCATGTTTTTTTAATTAAATATTAAAAAGTTTTTCAAATATTTTTTAATATATATTTAGTCCAAATTTTTTAATTTTGTCCAAAAAAATCTTTTAAACACTCATTTAAGCAATGATTTAATGAAAGATGTTCGAGGAATTATTTGTTATATGTTACTTTTTTTTTTCCAAAAGATTTTGGTAATTTCTTTAAAGGTGTAGCTTTTTTTAACATTCAATGTAATTTTTTTTAATTTTGGATTTAGGATCCACTGATTATTATTTGGTCATAAGTGTTCACTAGTTTTGATCTTAGTTAGGTGTGATTTAAAACACACGAATATCGTGGATTGACCATTTTTCCAATTAAAATGAATGTTTTGCCCATGAATATATTAGTATATTTATATTTTATAAGTTATAAATACATCTAATATTATAACGGCATATGCCAAATCGTCTGTTCAATATTTTTTAATACACATTTACTCCAAACATTTTTATTTGTTTCAAAAAGTACCTCAACAAGCCGCTAGCGCGAACTTTAAAAATAAGAGAATATTGGTTAAATAGGTGTTTGAGAGACTTTTCGGAACAAAATAAAAAGACTTGGAGTAAATGTGTATTAAAAAATGTTTGAGGTACTTTTTGGTATTTGATCCATATTATAATGGATCAATTATTGTATAGTCCCCAACATAAATACATATTTTATAAAAAAAAATACATATTTTTAGTTTGACTCATTTAGTCCCTCAAACACCCATTTACTCAATATTATCTTATTTTTAAATATCCGCGTTAGCAGCACTCTCTCCTACCTCCCCCCCACCCTCCACTGTCAAAGCTCTAGCAACCCTCGTCGGAGCTCCGACGACCACTAGTGGTGTTCGCGGTCAGGTCTGGTCCGATTTTGGAGTATTTTTAGGACCGGACCGCATTAATTGGTCCTAAAAAATTATGGACCGAGACCGGACTGAAATAATCGGTTTCGATCCTATTCGATTTTCAAACAGTCCGTATTCGGTCTCGGTCCTATTCGGTCCAACCCATATAAAACATCACATATTTTTTTTAATTGAAAACAACACATTTTTTTAGATTAAAAAAGCACATTTTTTTTAAAAACAACATTTCTCCTTAAAAAAAACATCACTTGTAAAAAAAACAGCACTGTTTTTAAAAACAACACAATTTTTTTATATTGAGACAACATTGTTTTTAAAAATAAAAATAAAAACAGCACTATTTTTTTAAAAAAACAACACTATTTGCTTCCTACTTATATTGATTCCTACAAACAGCACTAGAAAGTATGGGAAGAGATCAAGCATGAAAAACAATAGACATTGAAATTATGAGCTTTTCAGACTAGAAAGTATTAGCAGCAACAACATAACCCCTTTCCTCTTATCAACTAATTGGCTACATATAGGCTTGAATTTATATATTAATTACGAAAGCTTCTCCAAATATTTGTATCATCCATTGGTAAGAATTTTGATTGTAAAATTGTAAAAACTGATAGGTCTTAAATTTAATAAATGAGTAGAATCTTGAACCGTTGGAATCAATATAATACTGGACCAACTCTTTGGCATAGTGTGACCATTAAAAAAATAGGTATAGAAAAGCCCACAAATCATCCTTAATAATCACCTAACAATAAGGGCTAAAATGGTCACTATCCTAATTAAGACCCTTTATAGATTATTTAATTTCCTTTAGATCAGGTTCAATCAACAGGTTTATCATGTTATCAACTTGAGATACGATTTTGAGAATACATATATAATCCTTCATCACGTTTAAGGGAATCCTAAAAAAATTAACTCAAATATATCCCTTCAAATGATGCTATACTGAATATTCCCACACAGTATCTAATTTTCAGATTAGAGGAAAGTCTATACCTTCAAATAGATGAGCGTGTTTGTTGCATAGGAGGATAGTGGGAAGGGATCGGGCAACGTATTTGGGGTGTGTAGGGGGAGAGTGGGAAGGGATCCGACAGCGTAGGAGGAGAGTGGGAAGGGATCGGGATGGGGGTTGCCACCGGCGGAGAGAAAGGGGAAAGGTTTCTTAAATCTTTCGCAGATAGAGAGAGAGAGAGAGAGAGAGAGAGAGAGAAGTAGGGTATGGACCGTGCGTGTGTAGTGTAATGTAGTTGGCTTGGGTTTTTGAAAGGCAGCGTGTGTAGTGTAATGTAGATAGTTGGCTTAGGTTTTTAAATATATATATATTTATTAAAAGCGGTCCGGTCCGGTCCAAAATCGTTTTTTATAATTCAGGACCGAGACCGAACCGAATTATGCGGTCCTATATATTTTTGGAACGAATTCAAACCGAATTAAAAAAAACCCGCAAAAGTATGTTATGTTCGGTTCGATTTTTTCTGTCAATTCGGTTTATTCGGGTTCGTGCACACCCCCAACGACCACCACTGGAGCTCTGGTGACTACCCAGTATTTTTTTATTTTTTTAAGGTCCGCGCTAGAGCACCTCCACCCCACCTCCCCACTGTCGGAGCTCCGACGACCCCCATCGGATCTCCGGTGGTAGTCTCTAGAGCTTTGGTAGAAGTCGTCGGAGATTCGACGAGTGCTGTCGGAGCGCCAACAATTTGGTGGGGGGAGCGGGGGAGGGAGGTGGGTAAATGTGTTTATTTGTGTCCCTGTTTTGAGTGTTTTTTATGGTGAAGGACTTTTTAAAACAAAATAAAAGGTTTTGACTAAGCATGTATTAATATTTGTTTACGGGACTAAATGGGTTAAACCCTTATTATAAATACATCACTATATATATTTATTTTAATGTGGTTATGTATTTTATATATATATATATATATATATACACACACACACACACACACACGTTATATTTACATTAATATACGTAACATAGACACATTTGAATTATAATACGACACGAAATCTTATTTTATTTTCCCAACATGAACATTACGCAAATAAAAGCGACAAGAAACACCACTATTTTTTTTATCAAACACAACACGACCCAATTTAAAGACATCACGACATCAAAATCTTAATTTTTTAACCTAACACGAATAAGATCTAAATAAAAGCGACACAACATGATTTCATGTATTATGGGATCTATAATTTGATTTTATGACCCGCGTGGGGTCCGGGTGACTTGGGACCCATTCTAAAAAATTTACAAGTTGACACTGGGATTCACTTAACAAACGTGGAAGATATTCATAGAATAACATGATATAATTATTGATAAATATCAAGTATACAATGGATAAGCCTCTCTAAACTCACCCGTAAGTGATAAAGGAGAGTCCACCTTTGTTGGGTAACTCGAGTTCGTTGTTATGAATATTATAATTACCCCGTTAGCCGGGGTATGAGTTAAAATAACCTCAAACCTTTGTCAAACTGTACTAAAAGAAATCATTTAATCAAGAATTATCCCCCCCTTGAATGTAGGCAACTTTGTGGAACCAAATATATTTATGTGTCGTTAATTTGTGTTTGGCAATTTTAATTCCTTTATTAATATTGATTTGGCTTGTAAAATTGGGTTATTCATACCTGTAAGTTTTTTGCACTTACAATTGGCACCGTTTGTGGGAACGAAGTTTTTTCTCAATTTTACTAATGAAATATAACCATCAGAATCATATCATGTCCAGCACTCAGGATCACTACGGATCATATGACATTCATGACGATGGAAACTCGTTGCCCAGACCACCACGGATCAGATCCATTATCCACTTCCAGCAGGACAATGTAACCTCTGGCTTCTATTACCTACCCAAGACAAACCAATATGATGGTAGTTATGGGGAGCATCACCATAGCGAGATTACAAGAAGGATTAATGCCTATTAAGAATGCCTCTATGAGTAGGAGAGTGTTGCTCAATTGAAGAAAGAGTACACTGATTGGATTCAACACCAAGTGGAAAAGATGAAGCGCGAGCTCTAGTGATACAAATGCGCATGATAGGAGAATGCGCTTAACTATAGCCCTTAAATTAGCAAGAATCATAGTTGAAAAGGTAGTACGCAATATAGGAGCCAGCGACTACAACACGTCGAAGCTAACGACAGGTCTCCAAGGCAAAGGTGGATAAGAAAGGGACAATATACGTAATTTCATTCCAAGAGAACTTCATGGACGAGTAAATCAGATCGAAAATGGCACGATGATAGAACTAGCATGCCAAGATCTTGTGAAGCCAGTTGAGATTACTTTTTCTCATAACTTAAAGGAAGTTGAGCCTCCAAAGGTGTACGCATTTAAGATCTATGACACAAAAATATACGCTACCAACTACGTAAGGCAATATCACTAAGATATGATCTTATGGATAATTAACGAGGCACTTTTGTGCATAATTTTTCCTTCAAGTTTGGCCGATGTCGCCTAGAAACTTTTTAAGAGAACTCTCGTTGGATCAATCACAGGTTTTAAGCAATTGGGTGAGACTTTTGATGGGAGATTCATTACTAACAAGTCACACCCTAAAAGAATGGATTATCTACGTACCCTTAAATGGAATCAACATAAAAATCTCAAAGAGTATGCCATGTTATACTGGGAAGTGAAAATGAGGTGGAGGACTTCATGGAGCATGTTATAATAACATCCTTCAAAATTGGTCTTCCTAGTGACTCTATATTATACTAATATCTGGAAAAAAAATAAGGGAACACAATTGATGATCTAATGTTTATTATTGAGAAATATGCTAATGTAGAAGTTATAGCGTCTAGAATCGAGAAAATCGATCCCTAATAAAAAACAAATGACAGTGCAGCCAAAGAGCATGCTTTCAAAAAGAAGATATGAAACAAAATAATGCCAAAAAGGATAAAAGATTAATCTTACAAAATCCTACCAAGAAATCAATATTTTCTTGAATGAGACTATCTACAAAATCCTCCCTATGATCAAAGGCACATAATTCTTTATCTGTCCGAGAAAGATGGTGGGGGATCCCGTAAAGATAAACACCATGTTGCAGTGTTCGTACCATAAAGACCACGAACATGATAATGAAAAATTTTAAGCTTTAAAATATAATTTAGAAGATTTAGTTCAAGTCATACATCTGGGAGATTACGTCAAAAGGAGGCAAGTTGAAGAGAAGGCTATGATCGACTAGTGGGCAAATAATATTTTAGAAGGCGTAGATGAAGGACATGTGCCAATTGTGATACATGGAGCATCTATCCCTAATAAGATTAAGGTAAATATTGTTAGGATGAAGATGAAGAAGGTGGCCACTATGATGGATGCATTCCAAATTGATCCATGTAAACCTATCACAGGTAAGCACCGTTGATCTGGAAAGGTGGATCATACACGACACATCATCTTCATAGTTGATGAATTAATAAGAGTAAGAACATACCACCATGATGCACTGGTTATTTTTCTTTGGATGTCGATAAAGTTTTGGTCAAATAGGGCAGCTCATCTGAAATGATGTACCTTAAACTATTCAAAAAACTCAATCTTAAAATAGAAAACCTAAAATAGGCCACCGTATTATTGGCCGGATTTTACAAAAAATAACTTTTCTACTAGGGAAGGTTGAGTCGCATGTCTGAGAAGGAGGATGGTGGTTACATGCGATGAAGGCTATACAATCCACTTACGGCCAGAAGCTCAAATTGTGAGGAGATTATATTACAATTCTTGTTTTGTTTTTTCTTTTATTATGAAACACATGTCTTAGTGTAATGTTTAGTGTCTTTTAAGTTATAAATATCATATCATTGAAGACAAAGACAAAGAACTGTGACGAAGATCTACTGGACAAGACATATTTAGACATTTAGATTATCGGAGGTTTGATAAGCATTTAAGATTTTTGTAATTTCCTAAAGTTTGCTTGTAATTAGGAAATCGACACGACAAAAGCTCTTCAGATGTGAGGATTTTTTTATAGTTTTTATTTTGAAGAGGATTTTTTTATAGTTTTTATTGCATCTATTTTGCAAGAGGGGAAAATATGATTCTCTTGTTCAAACGAGAGACCCCTCATGCCAAAGGGTATTTGCATGAGAACCCTTATTTGTAAAAGAAAGTACTCGTACGATGGGATTATCTCACGAGAGCCCCTTATGCGAAGAGACCTCATTCAAATAAGGCCGTCATGGTTCGAATGAGGTAATGATTTCATTGAAATTGTTTTTGAGTTAATATCTTATACTGCAAATTAAAAATAACAACATAGATGCATCTTTCAAGATATCCAATCCAATTTCAACAAACCTTTAAAAAGTTTTGGGAGAGTTTTCTTGTGAGAGTGCCTTCCTATCAAGTTTCATGATTGAAAAATAAACTTATGTTTACATTCCCCTTTGATCTTTTATGTCAGTAAAATCTATCAGCACGAGTAATCATGTGAACGATTATCATAAATCATATGTGTAGGTTGATCATCGACAATAAAACTCGGTGGATATCGAGGTCTGAGGACTGTGATAGTTAAGTATATGGTGGTGCAGTTGATTGCTAGTACGGGCAGATGCATTAGAACATAAGGTAAATGAGAAACTTTACAGCGGTAATTGTTGTCTTATATATAAGACGTATATGTACATTGTAAGACCTAAAATTTATAGAACTAGTGGACTTATTGGGTTTGGACGTTTGTAATTTTTATCCGTGAGGCTTTCCATTCTAAAATTCGTGTACATTGTGTGTGATTTTTTTATAACTTCCACATTTATTTTAGATCACCCGTATGAAAATTAACTTAACTAATTTTATTTGGTAAAATTAAAATCTAGTTCAATTTAAAAGGATTTGATTTTAACTCGACATGGTAACTAATTATATAATTAAATATTTTGACTGGATCCCTAGGGCATATAGTTTATCAAATTGGTATCAAAGCGGTTCATTGTGATGAATCCTGGGAGTAAGTCTGTTGAGGCTCGTTAGATCATGTGCCCACCAGTGTTTGATGGTAGCAACTACGCATACTTGAAATTGCATATGATAGTGTTTCTTTAATAACAAGATGAGAGGGCATGGTTAATCGTATTTAGGGGTGGAAACACTTGATGACCAAGGTAGGGGAAGTTTATGTCCCTAAACCTCAAGTAACTTGGACTAAGGATGATCATTAGTTAGCTAATTATAACTCTAGAGATTAAATGATATTTTATGTGGAGTTACCCGAAAACAGATTTTCCCTAGATATCTATGTGTACTACATCCAAGGTAGTGTGGGATATTATGCAAGTCACCCGTGAGGGTAGTGATATGGTTCAATTCTCAAAACTCACATATCTCACCACCCCATTTGAGTTATTGAAGATGCTCAATAATGAGAACTTTATAAGTTTTAGGCTAAACTCCTTAATATTTTAAACTCTCACTTCAATTTAGTTGAGAAGATCCTGAATTCTAGGGTTAATGGGAAAACCCTTAGGTCAATAACATCTAGGTTACTTCCTCATGTTACATCCTTAAACATAATAGGAGGTATAAATAACATGAATGCGAAGGAGATGATAACATCTATCCAGACTTTTGAGTTAGAGAGATCTATTCTTAAGAAGAAGAAGATTATTATTTTAAAAGACCCTAAAGTTGAGTCTTTTGATTATGACATGACATTAATGAAAATTATCAAATGTAATAAAAAATTTATACTTGAAAGGTTTGAGAAAAATTATCCCAATAAGGTAAGAAAATATTTGAGGTATCAAAGTGAGAATAATCGGGAGGTTAAAAAAGATTTGGGGAGATGCTTCTGTAACACCTCGTATTTTTGGGCATTTATTATTTAATTAATTCAGTTAAATTTAAATTACTTGTGTGTCGTAATTTAATTGAATTAATTATTATTTATATCTATTGAATATAATCTGGTTGGTAAACTATTAATATTTATGTGATTTAAATCTACTAAGTGAATAGTAGTAATTTAATTACGTCATAATGAGCAATAGTGACACTACAACAATTCTCACATTTAATTGTGAATTTTTTCGTAGCCAAAAGTTCATATTTCGTTGCTGATAGTTTTTGGCAACGAAAATTATTTCGTAACAAGTTCGTGGCTAAAGGCCCGTTGCTAAATGTATTTGGCCACGAAAAAAACTTTTGTTGCCAATTGTTAAGGTCATTTGCTACGAAATTATTTTCCTGGATAAATACCATATTTAGGCTACAATTTGTTTCGTAGCTATTAGTCTAACATTTTGTTGCTAAATATCTTAATTTCGTTGCCAATTCTTTAGGTAAACTAGTGTTAGAAACTTTTAGCTACGAAATTTACAATTTGTTTTATAGCTAATTGTTCAACATCTCGTTGCTAATTGTCTACATTTCGTTGGCAATTCTATAAGTAAACTAATCATTAGAAGCTTTTAGCTACAAAAATTGTACCTTTCCTCAAAAGCTATTGGCTACGAAATTTAATTGTTGGAGAATTATTCTTAATCATTAATTTTTCAATAATAAACTATCAAATCTTAAGCCGCACTTTTACTTTTCAATTGCATATTTAACTACTAAGGCGTTTATTTTGATAAGGGAATGTTTCCAAATATATATTTTTTATTTTGAATTAGATAAATTAATGTATACCACGAAATTTAAACAAATAATCATATAAAAAAACACATTCGTTAAAACCCACAAAATAACTAAATTATCATAAACAAAATCCACATTAAGTCACATACAAACACATTGTCAAGTCAACTAAGCTTTAGTTAAAGGACTTACAAGTCCCACATTTAATTCCCTTACAAACGAGAAATATCCATGGTGCAAAAAAATAACTTAAACTAGTTAAAGGACTTAGAAGTATCCGATTCCGTTTGCAAATGTCAAAAGTTTATGGCGGCCCAAAAATAGCTTCCTGTCACATCAAATCTGCAATTAAGAGTATACAATAGCATTAGCTAAAATAAAATGGGATTTTAAAAGCATACGAGTAGCAAAACTAAAGCACATCTAGATTACCATCGTTCGGAAGATGAGGCACGTGATGTGATCAACGACTGAATCTACTTATCGGACTTCGCTTATCGAACTAGAATAGCATTTAGCATTCTCACTAGCTTACAGAAGATCCATCAAATCTTCTTGAACTTTTATAGACTGCTTAAGTGCCTCTTCCAATTCGACATTCCTCAATCGCATTATATTAATTTTAGAATCCTTTCTTTTGGGACCATACCCAAGGCCGTTAATATATCCCGACCTTGTGCCAAGAATTTTATCTGTTATCTCGTCTGAGCTCATCATGGTACCATCCTCAGATATTGATTCGGATTCTAGGCGTTTCATCTCATTCTGCAAAGAAAATAAAAGAAAACGGATTACATCTATAATTTTTAAGCCATTTAAATACAAGAATTTTAAAATAGTAAAGCATAATGCACTATGTGTAATTTTTATACCGAAGATAATAGTACCAAAGGAATTACAACCCAACAGTGTTTGTTGGTTTGTAATTCCGCAACAGTAGGGTAAATTCAAAATAAAATTGATAAGACTTACATAGAGCGTTTTGGCTTTGGGAGATGTTCACTTTTCATCTTTGCAATACGTTTCTTTATAAAACTTGATCCTATTCGGTTCTTGACTGTTCACCTCTTTACTTCGCTATTAAACAACAAACAATTAATAATTTTACGTGTAAAATAAAATTCTCAATTGACACATCAAAACAAGTAGATATATTACCAGTTCATGACAAACCACCACAAATGCTTTTGACCCTTGATTAAGCTTCACAATTTGTTTAGACTTGTTATTCTGATTTACAATACATTGTCTCTGCAATAATTTTTCAAACATCATAAGTACATATATTTTAATAAAAAAATATTTACAAGTTACAAGATCAACAATAGTTCAAACCTGATATTTTGGATTTTCATAAAGATCGCATAAACTAAGCCAATTATCCTTGGTCACACCAGCAGGGACATTTTCTCGAGCTTCCTCTGCTGATCCATAATTTTTATACACTTCACGAAGCTTGCTCCGTTGACTCCTACTTTTCCCTTTCATTAGAAGTCATGTCCATGATGCCTAGTGTTATAGTTTCAGCAGTCATGTCCGTGTATATACTAGAATAATATAATATTTTGCTAATCCCGCCCCACGCGAATATGATTTGAGGATCTGGACTCAAAGGATGAACCAAAGGAAGACTCTATCAAAGACCTAGATAAGAAACTTCAGTCGAAAAAATCATGTCTTAATGTCAAAGAGCTATTTTAGGAATCTCATGGTCACTCTGATAATGATAAAGGAGTAACAACAGTAAGAAAAAAATAAAGATAAATAAATAAAGGAGTAATAACAGAGATTTCACCTTCTCAGCACTACACCAATCTGCCCATTTGTCAAGGTCATTGACCTTGACAAATTCACCTTGTCAAGGTCAATGACCGTGACATTTCGAGGCGAAACAACTTTTTTTGTCACGGTCGTGTCAAGGTCAATGACCGTGACACGTTTGTCACGGTTTATAACCGTGACAAAGCCGTGACCCTTTTTAAAAAATTTGTCACGGTCATTGACCGTGACAAGCCCGTGACAAGATTTGTCAAGGACTTGTCACGGTCATTGACCGTGACAATTCTGGGCAGAATTTAAAAAAAATCTGCTGGGCAGTATGGCCACCGCCACTGCCCAGCAGTATATTTGTACCTGTTATAACAACGTTGTACCTGTTCCAAACATCATATATCCAACACAAACTAAAGATAATGCAAATATATATTCATGACAGTATAATCCAAATTTTCAAAGTAAAAATAATATACATGACGATATAATCCAAATATAATTAAAATGGACAAACTTAAAAATAATGTTACTACATGTCTTGGGTAAATGTGAGGAGGTGAGTAGGCGACACGACATACGAATTGACGCATTCACTAATATATGTCGTGCCGCATTGTTCGCGCAACCACAGTAGGGAGTTCTCCTTCCCGGGTATGACATGCGTGACGAGCACCCTGGACTCCATCCCTTGAAGCACACGTCCATGGACTATTCCACCCTCGATGATATCCGGGTCCCTCAACCCCCGCCCTATCCGCTGGCCATCAAATATGTCCAATATGAACACGCTCGGCCAACCAATCGTCGATAATGGTCTGTTGGAGGGCGTCAAATAGGGAAGTGGATCGTCGAAGTACGAACGTGTCGGTGATGAAGCAGCGAGGTCCACATCCTCGTCATCCCGCACCTCCTCGTCCTCCCGCACCTCCTCCTCCACCGCCTTCTCCTCCCCTTTCCCTTTACCTTTCTCTTTACGGTCTCCACCCAACGTACGCTTCATGAATGCGTACATATCTTGGACCGTCGCCTCCAAACGGGACAGCTTCGCGGCGTGTGAATCCACCGTTCGAGCCAACTCGGTGTCGCTCGTCTCCAATCCGATGATCCTAGATTTGGCCACCCGCGAGCTCACTCCCCTTGTCCTCCCCTTGCGATCAGAGCCAAGCACTTGGCTGAGTGCGTCTGTGGACAAAGATGCCTTGTCGGCATCAAACTGCGACTCATGCACTTCCTTAAGCTTTGCCTGAAACGACAAAAAGCACATGATTAGTAAAATAAGTAAACTAAAAAATTATAACGTCATTAACAATAATTAAACTGTCGGATTACTTACAATCGTGGTCGCGACGCTCGGGGACACCTCCTTGTCCTTCCCCTTCTTCGTCCGAAGAGCCACATAAGTATCGAGCCTATGTGGCTTACCCCCTGGCCCACTCCCTACCCCCTGAAATAAAATAAAGTAAAGTAAAATTAGTATCGGCCCCGCAAAGTAAAATAATATCCAATAAGATATTTCTGTAGTTATAGATAAATTAAATATTACCTTCATCCTATGCTCCACCTCAGCGTAAGAGGTCCGGCCGGAGTAGTGCACGTCCGTCTTTTTAGCCCGATTTTCCCTCCCCGATTGGCGAGATGCCAATTGTCGATCCTCGATCTCATTGTCAATGAACTTTTGCCATTGTGCCAATGAGATCGGCTCCTTGGGCGGGACGAATCCGCGCCATTGTAAAATGGTCTCTCGTGTTTTTCCAAAGTACCGTGTCCGCATATTTTTTTTCCACGTCTTGTGTTGCTCCCTCAACTGCTCCAAGACGGAATCGCGTAGCTTTGGATCCAAGTTGAATTGTTCCTGTCCAACAAATACAATGTTAGTTGCGAATAAATATAAATATAAATATAAATATAAATATAAATATAAATATAAATATAAATATAAATATAAATATAAATATAAATATAAATATAAATTGAAATTGAAATTAAAATATTCATATAAATATTACCTGTAGTGCCGCCCAAACAGCTAACTTGAGCTCATACGGCACCTCCTTCCAACTCATAAACCCCGGGCCGATGACCGTCTTTAGCAGCTCGAGGGATCTCGCTAAAAGCTCCGACTTGTTTTCGACGGTAATCCCAAATTTTCCATATTTGGGGAGCCTAGGGGCGGAGGAGCCCTCGTCGCCTCCGCTACCACCGAACCCAGACGACGACATCATCATAAACAGCATCAACATCTTCGCCCTAACATCTGAAGGAGACATTTTTGCTTTAAAAAAAATGTTATTAGTACAGATAAAAAAAATGTTATTAGTACAGATAAAAAAATGTTTCGTCTATATTATAACGTATGTGTAAGTTCCGTCAATACCACCCCCGCCACACGCACACACACACACACACACACACCACCCCTACCCACCCCACCCCACCCCCACCCCCGCCACACGCACACACACATATTTTGAATGAAAATATCAATTATTTATAAAATTGATGTCTACTTTTAGTGTTGTGTATATATGTTAGTCTACTTCTGCTTTTTTTTTTTTAAATAATCAATTAACCAAATTTCATAATAGTGAATAAGGGTTAATCCTAGCCATTGATTAAGTGTATTATTAGTAAGTACAAAAATTAAATATGGACTCTTAATCTAGGATATAAGGAGTATTTGTTAGTGAAATAATAATTTAGTGATAAAAACACACTCGAACACTACCAAGTTTTGACGACTCGGGTCTCTAGAAAGAAAAACAAGCATTTCCAAATTTATATGTCCTCTTTCTTGTTTAGTGTCTCGTGAATTGATAGTATGATTTTAAAAATAGTATACAAAACTAGGTGAGATTTTAGAATTACACGTCGAAATAATACATGTTGTATAATAATAATACAAGTGCATGCTTTGCAATCAAAGGTATTTATCTTTAGGGGTTTGTAAATTTAGGATTTATTGTAATATGTATTTTGAAAATAGGACAACAAACATTTTATTTATGATTTTAGTCCCTATTTTTGAATAAAACCGCTGGTGCGGACCCATATTCATAAAACGTTAACCAATCATAACATGCCACGTGTCCCTTTAATTTGAAAATAGGGACTAAAAATGGAAACAAAATGTTTGTTGTCCTATATCCATAATCAATATTATTTTAAGTCCTAAAATTACATAATCTATTATCTTTATAAGGATAAAATTATCTTAAAATGATTGGTAGGGAATGTCTATGAGGTGGATGATAATTTATTTGATATTTTATTTTATTTCTTTTGGTTAGGTTATTAAGACTTTATTTGAATTGATATCTTAGTAATTATTATTTAATATTATTTTGAGCAATTATCTTATAGTAGTATTATTATCCTAGAAACAATTCTATCAATTCAAATAAATTGATATCAATTCAAATACATGTCTTGGATATCAATTCCCACCCCACCCCACCCCTCCACCACCCCCTCCCCCACCACACACCACCACACACACACACACCCCACCCCACCCCACCCCACCCCCTGCCCCCCTCCACCACCACCACCACACACACACACACACACCCCACCCCACCCCACCCCCTCCCCCACCACACCCCACCACACACACACACACACACACACACCCCACCCCTAACCACCCCCTGCCCCACCGCTCCACCACCCCCTCCCCCACCACACACCACCACACACACACACACACACCCCACCCACCCCCTCCCCCACCACACAGACACACACACACACACACCCCACCCCACCCTCCACCACCCCCTCCCCCACCCTGCCCCACCCCGCCCCCCTGCCCCCCTCCACCACCCCCTCCCCCACCCTGCCCCACCCCGCCCCACCCCCTGCCCCCCTCCACGCACACACATACACACATATATATATATACACATACACACAAATATACACACAAATATATATATAAATGAAAGAGAGAGAGAGAGAGAGAGAGCAGCGTCGAGAGAGAAATGGAGGGAACGACGCGGGAGGGAAAAAAGAAGGGGGATAGGGTTTTTGCTGGAAAAGTTGTCACGGTCGTGTCAAGGTCAATGACCGTGACAATTCGTTGTCACGGTCGTGTCAAGGTCAATGACCGTGACATAAAACGCGTGTTTTTTTGTCACGGTCAATGACCTTGACAAGGCTGGCCGGCTGAAAGGTGACAATTTGCCCATTTTGGTGTAGTGCAGCGCAATCTCAGTAATAACTGTATAAAAGATTAAGGGATTTTGTTGTTCTTAACCAATATTTAAATGGTTTGAATTCTAGTGTGGAACATAGCAGGTGTAACAGTCCTGCAAATGGTTCGAATTCTAGTGTGGAACATAACAGGTATCTTCCTCCTCTCTATTAATACACCAACTGAATTTTGGTCCAAAAGGCCCAAATCTATAAGTGCACAACATTCATTGCTTCATTAGAATCTTGAACTGAATTGTAGTCAACAACATTTCGCCCTGATTTTTCAGATACGACATTAACATCACCTATGACTAGGTGAAGTAAGCTGTGATATAGAGAAGCCTTGTCTAGAATATGCTCCCAGGAAACCATCCTCTCTTGTCACCAACCTGCATGCACATATAGTAAAGTTCTCATTAAGCGTCTAAGTGGACAAATGTCTCGTGTTAACAATAACACCAACTGTGCACCAAGAAAATTACTCACTATTTCACTACCATAATACTGCACAATGTTTGGATGATGTAGCTGGCTTAGAACCTTAATTTCCTGCAGAAATGATACAAGGAATAGCTAAATATGTATAAACGTCATTCCGAACAAGCAGAAATTATTTATTGCTGATTCACAAAATGTATTATATGAATATATTTTTATGAAGGGAAGAGGCTTAAACCTTCCCTTATTCCCAGAAAATATATAAAACTGTGAGTGTTACCACAAAAAAATGATAAATAAAAAAGCATATGTAATTTTCATACAATGATAACCACCAATAGTATCTCCAATTCAAATTAATCAGGCAGGTAACTCATATACAATGCATCATATAATTCAAATTCCGTTCATGCATCTGAGTTGCTTCTTCATATCACGATTTTCATCCGTTGAATATACAAGCTTTGTAGACATCTCCACCTCTCTTCAATGTCGGTAACTAAAGACTCAAATCTGATCTTTGTTTCGTTCTCCTTATGCTATATCATTGAAAATATATAGGAATATAAGATAAATTTACTTTAAAACATTCATTAATGTAAACATGTAATGATATATTCTAGAGTCGCACGAATTTCAGTTCAAACTTGCCATTCATTCACGAATGTAAATTTTTAGGGTCGGTGGCCCTCATGATATTGAACCATTAATTATCAATCATAATACTATATGTCCCAAAAGTAAATATCAACCATAATACCTTATATAGATATGTTCATATATTTTATATGTTATGTTTCTTTAATCGAATCAGGAAAATCAGGAAAAATTTATATGTTATGTTTCTTTAATCTATCGGCATTACAGATTTCTTTAATCGAATCAGAAAAATCATTAAAAATAAAAAACTTTCTGAACTATTTTGTTACTTTGTCTCCAGATCTGAACTGTTTTACCCTTTCCATGAAGGTGTCCTCTAGCCAATGATCATATTATAAATAGCCTTACTATATGTTTAACTGAAGACCTTATCTAAGCCTTGCTATATGCTTAACTGAAGACCAGTTTTAATTGCCAAAATTTCAGCCATTAAACTAGTAATATGGTCAATAAAGTATCGTACTCGATAGGTCATATAACTTGTTTGCTATAGAAAATTTATCAGCCACTAAAATTTAAGTGTGTGAGAGATGGATACTTCTGGTAAGGTGAAGAAGGGTGCCGCTGGAAGGAAAGAAGGAGGCCCAAAGAAGAAGCCCGTTTTAAGATCCATCAAAGCCGACCTTCAATTCCCTGTTGGTAGAATTGGGCGTTACCTTAAAAAGGGAAGATACGCTCAGTGTGTTGGAACCGGTGCTCCTGTTTACTTGGCGGCCGTGCTTGAATACCTAGCTGCTGAGGTTCTTGAATTGGCTAGCAACGTTGCTCGTGACAACAAGAAGAATAGAATTATCCCAAGGCATCTGCTATTGGCAGTCAGAAATGATGAGGAGCTCAGAAAATTGCTTGCCAGAGTGACATTTTCCCACGGTGGAGTCCTCCCAAACATAAACCCAGTTTTGCTACCAAAGAAGACAGCCTCAAAGGAACCCAAGTCTCCGTCGAAGCCCGCCAAATCTCCTAGGAAGGATGCTTAGGATTTTTATAACATATGGTCAATAGAGTAAGATAAAGACAACTTCAGTTCCCCTTTTTCACCTCTGATTATACCATTTATACCATTATCACTTGGATTTCCTTTGCTGGAACCATCAACACTCAGCTAAACTAATCCTTTAGGAGGCCTGGACCATTTAGTTATGATGAAACTTGGAGGTTTTAGATGCATTACAATTTGGAATTCTTGAATTATAATTGAGTTTATCTCACTGAAAGGGCTAGTAAACTGTTTAGAAGCACCAATTGCAGATATTATTTCTTCAACTTATTTGATTCTAAATGCAGCATTCATCTCTTGAGCTTAAAAGAATCTTCGACATCTTGAACTCCATATGTCCCAAATAATTACCAGAGGAAACAATTGATGTAAAAATTTCAAATAATCCCATCGAGCATTAGCTAACCACCAACACATTTACATAGATTTTATATAATTGAATGAATGTAAAACTTCCCCCATATTTAGGTAATAATTCCATAGTTTTTTAGCTAACGGACTATGCAATTCATTTAATCCTCTTGATTTCCACAGCATTGAATCTAAGGCAAAATCAAATACCAAATCTTGGTAAGTTTTCATCGGTGGGAATGGCTCTATGAAGAGACGTTCAAGCAAAAATGATTTTTTTAATAAGAATCATTTAGACCATTATTACTTTCGAGTTTAATTTTCTACTCCAGAACCCCTGATCAATTGGTATGTTGATTTTAAATTGAATTCCCCATCATTTGAAGGTTTCTACACCATCTCTTTCCCCAGCATTGTAGTATGATCCAACACCTCTAATTAAACTCTCCTAATTATCTTGATGACTCCCAACCATTCTCTGGAAACCAACCCTATGCTATAAACCCCTCCCCTGTCCAAAACTCTAATTCTAAATCTCATCATACTCCAAATCTAGAAAATATAGGATCAAATTTAAGAAATGTTGGAAGTAGGAAAAACTCGGTGATGAGCTAGCTGTTGCATTTGACGAGGCCAAAGTCATCCTAATGCTTTAACCAATAAAAAGTATGGTGTTAGAAAGAAAGAACAGCTGAAAGACTGCATATCTAGAGAATATTGTCATCATAATTTTCGATTGTATGAGAGGAGTTGTGCTAGTGAATTAACCCTGATTACAATTATGGCATAGAGTGGTAACAACGTAATTAATAATCGAAAGTAAAGACATAGATTTTATGTGGGTCACTTCTTAATTTGAGAACCATTTGTCCACGGTTAATGCAGGCGTAAGTTACCTCTCACTTATAAAATCGACACCCCTAATATTCTTTATATACTAGAAATATCAGGGACACAAAATACATGTATGAAAACCCGTGGTCGAGGGGAAACTAATTTTCAAATTTTTCGAGGACTGTCGCCTCAAAATAAGTCTATGAAGGCCTCTACTTAGAGTTTTAGTAGCCAAGACAACATACTTGTAATCAATCATGTCTATAAAGATCTCATCAAAACCAAAAGCTGATATTTACACGATAATACGCAAATTATGCTCATATAATATGATATTTAAGGACTGATTCAGCAATGCCATTTTCAAATAAGAAATTACTTACATCGAGTATGTTGAACGCCTTTGTCTTATCAGCTTCAGTGAGGTCTTTCCATTTGGTTGGGACTAGAATTAGGTTACGAATGATAATCCCGAGCTCATTTGATAATTTAGCGGACTGCTCTTTGTCAAGTGGCCTATTTTTATCCTCCGATATCTCAATACGCATCTTTTGCCCAGTAGCTTTGATTATCTTCTGAAGCCCCTTCCCACAATGGTGCCGGGGGATCCGAGGGTGCCTCCCTCATGCTATTTGACCGAAGACGTCTTCCTGGTGCCATGCTGAAAAAGAACATCAAATCACACATTAATGTAATTTAAATAATTTAGGAAACATAGTATATATTAAATGATATATATGATATATTGTGCATGATCTATCATGATCTATATCATTAGAAGATTCCCAATGATATGTCCATTGCGTATAGGTGGTACAAAAGCCTTTTAAGAACAAATGATCTTCTACTTCATCAATATTTCTGAGATCGATGTTAAGACAAGTGCAACATGGGCACCTAATGTAACTATCGGGTCCCATATGATCATTCGCAAATCGAATGAATGATCTAACACCCAAGACATACTTTTTATAAAATCTATTCGTTTCCCGCATCCAACTCTTATCCATCTAGTTCACATAAAAAATCAAACGACATGTTATAATTAACACGTTATAAGCAAGTGTATTTTCATAATCAACATATAAGACTATCGATTACAATATAGAGCCATAAGAAAAATAACGTGGCTTCAATTATGTTTAGACAAGATTAGTTTAGAAAATAGAGAAATAACATATTTAAGCAAGATAGACTTTGTTACTATTTATGATACTAACACTATTATTTTCATCCTATTCATTTCCAACGGTTATTAAGAACTTTATAGGATATGTTTTACATCGGAAAAACTTTACACTCAATTTTCATTGTAAGATTTGTATGCTAATTAGAAAAGTAGATAATTATAAAATCAAATTTTTATATAAGTGATTACACGAATAAATTCATACACATTGCACATAGAGTTTCACACAGGTAATTTGACAAGACAAATATAATGCATAAATGAAAAATTTATTGATTGTTGGTGTATGAAAGAAAAGTGATTTTAGTTGTATAGCACTTGGATGATCTTCTGAAAAATTATTTAGTGATGGAAACAATAGTTTGAAAAGAGTAGATAGATGGAGATAAGATATACCTTGACTTCTGGCCAGTCCGCCGATAAAAAAATTATCGTGAACTCAGAGCCGAAACCAACCACTACCTGCCATCAAACCATAAAACATTATTTTCACCATTGCTGGAATTTGACACTATAGATTAGGAAAAAGCATGAAAATATATCAAATCAATCGACAATCATCAATTCAAACCAAAACACCACCTAAACAATCGACAATCATCAAATTAAGTCAACAACCCACACCACTAAAATATCAGTCTACTACATTTCATGATTTTTTATTTAATTGTCTACTAAAACAATTGGGTGTTGAGTTACTAAAAAGCTTCAATTTAATAAATATGAATGCAGACCCCAACTCACAAGGGTTGGGGTATTTTTGTTACCCATATCTGGTTTTTAGTAACATCAGCCTAACAAACATCAATGGATTATTCCTAAAAAATTTCCTATGTGATTCAAAAGACTTTTAACTGCTGACGTTGATGAATCTGAATCTGCTCCCAAATTAAACATCAATGGACTATGATATTCTTTATTAAACATCAATGGTTTAATAAGCAACCCAAATAATACAGTCTAATACAAATAAAAACATCAGTCTACTAAAACATCAGTCAGATATGATAAAACCCTAAATAATTAGGGAGACAAACAAATGCTAAAAATTGGGGGAAAAACACATTTTTTTCACGAATTGGAAAATAGGTAAAAAAACGTTCTATCATTGTAGAAATCCTAAACATCAGTCTAAACATCTCGAATTGGAAAATAGGGAAAAAAACCTAAACATCACGAATTTCCACAACGTTCATTTCATTGTGGAAAAAAATGGTCTATCTGACTTGGAAAAAAAACGTTATATATCCAAATCCTAAACATCACGAAATGGAAAATAGGGAAAAAAAACATCTAATCAAAGATACGAATTGGAAAATAAGAAACGTTCATTTCGTTTATTTGGTCATCTCATAACAAATCAGTAACAAAGATATAGATTGTTTACCGAAAGTGGAAAATAGGGTTTGTGCGTAGTTAGAGAGAAAGTGGCGATCGAATTTGAAGAGAAAAGAGGAAAAGGGTTTCGTGGTGTATTTGGGTTTTGGAGGGACGAACGGGTTTGGAGATTTTGAGATTTGGTGATAAGTAGAGTGGTCTTAATAATTAGAATATTTAACTACAAAATAGTTCGTTGCCTAATAATTTAACACATTGCCCCACGATAATTATTTCGTTGCAAAACATAAACGTATTTTCTATGAATAATTTCGTTGCCAATTGTTCATATTTTGTTCCTAAATAATTTTCTTTTTCGCGGGAACATTGACGCCAACATATTGACACTTATTGTCAACGAAAATATGAATTTCGTAGCTAAATGTAACATGTTTCTCCACGAAATTAATTTCGTGGCAAATAATGAGTTTTTGCTACGAATTTTCCTTTGTGGCTAAGAAAATCGCAGTTAAATGTAAGAATTGTTGTAGTATGGCATGGCATTTATTTATCCCAACCGGGAGTCGTGCATAGACTATATTGGGGTCGAGATAAGAACTTTTAGTAAAATAATTCGGATGACAATTTTGAGTGTATGGTTTAGTCCGTATGGGTCGAAATAGTCGAAAAAGAGTATCCAGTGGTAGTAAATGAGTCTCGGGACATTTTTAGGCATAATCACGCTCACATAAGAGTGTTTAAGCCCTTTTTATAAAGCCCACGAGCCTAAAAACGGGTTTGAGTTATTAAACCCTAAAAGTGAGAGGTTGTGGCAGCTATAACACATATTAGAAAACTCAATTGAGAGAAAGAGAAGTGGGTGCAATTGGAGAAACCATGGGAGACAAAATCAAGAACAAATGTGTGTGTTCTTCATCAAATAATCATCATCTACATCAAAGGATTCAGACCCTACGAACCCTAAGGCAAGTGGTTGAAATTGCTTTTAAATTAATTGCAGATTTTTATTCATATCATAGTGGGTGTGATAAGATGATATGATTTTTGGGTTAGTTGATATCTAAATTAGGTTTTGATAGGTAGGATTGAATTTTAGAAAAACTTCTTGAATTTGAAGAAGTCTATGAAATTGAATAAATTAAACTGTCATTTTAGAAACTGTTTTTGGACGTTTTGGTTCCGAAAATGGCTATTTTGTTTATGAAATTGAATTTTCTACGCATTGCCTCGTAGAAAATACTGTTTTATGCATTTTGTTCTCTGATACATTTTCTCCCAAAACGGATCCAAAAAGCCTCAAAACGGCATTCTAAAAATCTGGGTAGATTCGTGGAGCAAATTTTAAGAAATATTATTTTTAGTTGTTATTCCGTTGGAGGTTGCCTAGATTGATTGATTGTGATTGTTGTTCTATAATAAGGACTGTTGATACCAAATTTAATCTGCTGACATGGATCAATCATATAAAGACACGTGTCCATTTACATGGTGAATACGAAGACTTTGGAAGAATAAGGTCCGAGGAACTCCAAAGGTCTGAGTAACTTAAGATATCCGAGTAACTCAAGAGGGTCGAGCAACTCAAGCGGTCCGAGCAAGTCAAGATGGTCCGAGCAACTCTAGGCGATCCGAGCAACTCAAATACTTGTGGCGTGCGCGTCAAGTATACCAGAAGACAACTACGCATTAAATGTGCATTAATTATTGTACAGATGTATTCGACTGCTAAAATACAGCGCATTATTCTTTCACATGGATAGCCTCAAGGTTATAAATACACTGTAACATCTTCATGAAAAGGGGACTCGAAATTTCTTGGTAAATCACTTATCGAGAATTCTTGAAAAACAGTCAGCAATACAAAAACAGTGGACGTAGGCCATTTCCTTAAGGCCGAACCACTTTAAAATCTCTTGTCTTGTATTTATTTATTCATATTTATCTGTGATTAAAATAATTAGATCAAATCTAGTTTTTTACATCAACAGATTGGCGCCGTCTGTGGGAAACGACTGTAATTAGCGTTTTTCACCAAAATAACTCATCATCAATGGCTGATAATCCAGAATCAAGTAATCGAAACAATGGGATTCCCCCGAATCCTTCTGCTCCCCCAAGTTTTTCAGATCTGGATGCTATAATGGCTAATTTGGCCCAAGGGCAAACGACCATGCAAGAAACCATGCGTCAACTCATACAAACCGTTCAAGGCGGAGTGCCAGCCCAATCAGGACAACGAAGTGTTCAACGAGATATTCATTTACTCTCTTCGCGAACTAGAAATTCATATTGTACTAAGAGATCTAATGATCCTTCTTATCAGCCTGGACGAACTTCCTCGGTACGAGCTACAGACACTCAACAAAAAATCACTATATCTCCAGAGAGGACAAGTGATCTTGAAAGGTAGAGTAGAGTCTCTCCTTTTGATCGTCTGGGTCCTAGGAGGAATAGAAGTCCCCCTAGGATTGTGTCGAGGAACTCTCAACGACTATTTGATTTAAAGGAAGGCTCTGCCCAATCACGACCAACTGCTCGTTATGAAAGATCCTAAGAGGCTAATGCAACGTGATCAGTTGCTCGAACCAATAGGATCGAGGAAGGAAATGATGCATGGAAGGGCTCAATTCAAAGGTTGGAGGATAGATTAGGGGAGATGGTTAAAACCAAAAATCCTCTACAAAGGACTTTTGTCCGAGGAACACCATTCATACAAGAGATTGTGGACTTTCCCACACCGTCAAAATTCAAAGCCCTAGTAGTAACACCAAAATACGATGGAAAAACTAATCATGTTCTCCATATAAAATAATACCAAGCAGTTGCTGATATCTATGTTGTTCCAGACGAGATGCGATGCAGGGCATTTTCAAGAACTCTTATCGAATCTGCTCAGATGTGGTACAATAACCTTCCTCGGGGGAAAATTGCAACCTTCTTTCAGCTAGCACAACTCTTTATTGGAAATTTTTATTTTGGACCAAAGCCAGTCAAACGAGTAGCACATTTGCTAAGTGTTAGATAAAAGACAGGTGAAAGCACCAGGGATTATACTACTCATTTCAATAACGAGAAACTAGAAGTAATTGATTATGAGGAGAAAACTGCAATTACTGCTTTGATGAGTGGACTGTTGCCCAATAAATTGTACTACACTTTAGCCAAAGATCCACCCAGGACCATGGCAGAACTGATGGCAAAAGAAACAAAAATTATGAATGCCGAGGAAGCCATGGTTGCGAAGAAGACCGTAGACACTAAGAAGACCAAGGTAAAAGATGGTAAAATCGAAAAGAAGGATCAAAAGAACAATGGTGGTAACAGGCAATAAAAGGGTAAACAAGCATTAGAACAAATGAAGAAATACGAAAATTATACCCCTTTGAAGGTGGATATAAATCACATTCTGGAGGAGATCAAGAATAGCGAGTAGCTAGCCTGGCCAGCAAAAATGAAGGCAGATCCTGATAAAAGAGACAAGTCCAAATATTGCGAATTCCATAAAGATCACAGTCACAAGACCAAGCATTGCATAGCTCTTCAGAATGAAATTGAAGTACTCATTAGGCGAGGAAAGTTGACCAAGTATGTTGATCGTCAAAACGGTGGTCGAACCAGCGAACGAGGAAGGCAAAGGTCTAAATCTCCTCTTCGGGCAAAAGATGACAAGAAAAGGGATCATGAAGATGATCCAGAAGATGACCTCGATCTCCCCAAAAGATCGAGACAACCAAAACGTGAGGTATTTTCAATTCGTGTCGGATTATTTAATTGCAATGTTATTACAGGTGAAGACCTTACTACAGAGAGGAAAGCTTACCTCAATGAGGCTCAAGCTTGTTTGTACATTCAACGAATAAATATAGCTGAAGATGATCGCTCGAGGAAGGTGAACAAAGATAAACTGGTCATTGGTTTCTCTAAAAATGACCTTGCAGGTGTGCTATATCCTCATGATGACCCATTGGTGATCAAAATGAGGATGAAGGAAGTAGTGATTTCACGAGTATTGGTGGATAATGGTAGCTCAGCAGATATCATGTTCTACCCATATTTTGATAGTTTGAATCTAAAACTATCCCAGTTGGTGCCATATCATAGGCCCCTCCTTAGTTTTACTGGCGAGAAAGTGTTTCCACTTGGGACGATCAAGCTGGATATGTTCATTGGTATATGGCATGCTTGTCAAACAGAAAGAGTACGCTTTTTCGTAACGAATAAAAATATCCAATCAGCTTATAATATCATCATGGGAAGGGTAAGTTTGAAGAAGTTCGAAGCAGTACCATCTACTGTACATCAATATTTAAAATTTCCAACCAATTTTGGAGTAGGAGTTGTGAAAGGCGATCAGAAAGTAGCTCGGGAATGCTACTATTCATCTGCCGAGCAGGAAGAACTGCAGGAATCCAGGAAAAACACTACTACCTATCAAGTGGATGAAGGTGCAGAGATTGAAACATTAGATCCTAGAGACGAGTCGCATCTTGTAAAAGGTCAGGTGGTGGAAGCAACTGAAAATGTCATTCTGGACGATGAACACCCAGAACGAACAACTCAAATCGGTGCGTAGTTGGATGCTTCACTAAAACAGGAATTGATAGTTTTCCTAAGAAGTAGAAAACAAACTTTTGCATGGAGCCACGAAGACATGCCAGGGATAGACCCAGCCTTCCTATGTCACGAGCCTAATGTGGACAAGGAAATTAAGCCAGTAAAGCAAAGAAGAAGAGTGTTCAGCCCCGAAAAGAACCAAGCTATAAAAGAAGAGGTCGAGAATATTTAAAAAGCCTGTTTTATTGAGGATGTCAAATATCCTGATTGGCTAGATAATGTGGTGATGGTGAAGAAGAAAAACAACAAGTGGAGGATTTGTGTGGACTTCACTGATCTTAATAAAGCTTACCCAAAGGATCATTTCCCTCTGTCTCGAATCGATCAGTTGGTGGATGCTACCTCAGGACACGAATTGTTGAGTTTCATGGATGCTTATTTTGGTTACAGCCAGATCAAAATGAAACCTAAAGACAGGGAGAGTACCTCTTTTATCACCCCAAGGGGAACTTATTGCTATAATGTTATGCCTTTCGGTCTTAAAAATGCAGATGCGACATATCAGAGGCTGGTGAATAAGGTGTTTGCAGAACATATAGGTCATAATATGGAGGTATATGTCGACGATATGCTGACAAAGAGAAAGAAAGCTGCTGATCATCTTGTTGACCTAGGACAAACCTTTGATCAAATAGAGAAATATCAAATGAAGTTGAATCCCACTAAGTGCTTATTCGTAGTACGAGAAGGAATGTTCCTCGGATATATTGTCAACCAATGTGGAATTGAAGTAAATCCTGAGAAGATCAAGGCCTTATTAGAGATAAGATCTCCAACCACAAAAAGGAGGTGCAAAGTCTCACAGGGCGAGTAGCTGCACTCAATAGATTTGTGTCACGAGCAACAGATAGATGTCTCTCATTCTTCAAAACACTCTGAAAAACATTTGAGTGGAATAATGAATGTGAGGAGGCCTTTCAAGAACTGAAGAAGTACCTAGGAACACCTCCTTTGCTATCTATACCAGGGATGGGAGAGAGATTATACTTGTATCTGGCAGTTTCAGAGAACGCAGTTAGTTCGGGGTTGATAAGAATAGAAGATGGAGTGCAGAAACCAGTCTACTACACTAGCAAAGCTTTTCGAGGAGCATAAATCAGGTATCCAAGGTTGGAGAAGTTGGCGTTAGAGCTAATTGAAGCCAGCAGAAGAATGAGACCATACTTCTAAGCCCATACTATAGTTGTGTACACTGATATGCCATTAAGGCAAGCTCTGCATAAACTAGAGAAATTAGGAAGATTGATGTACTGGGCAGTGGAGCTTGGTGAATATGGCATAATCTATCAGCCTAGATCGTCGCTCAAAGGGCAAGCAGTAGCAGACTTTATCGCAGAGTTCACTCAAGAAAATGCCGCCGAAGAATAGGATTTAAAAACTAATCAACCTGTGAATGTTACTGGATCATTAAATGCAAACCCCGACCAACTTACGTCGGTAGGCCAGTGATAAGAAATGTCAGTCGAGCAAGAAAAGATGACTGACGAGCAACGAGGAGAGCTAGAAGAGTAGAAGAGGAAGTACCAGATATTCCACCAAGGAACTCTCTCTTTTGAAAACTTCAATAATAAGTTACTCATATGGAATTTATATGTGGATGGCTCTTCGTGCACTGTAGGCAGTGGAGCAGGGATTGTTTTGAAAAGTCTAGATGAGATTGATGTGGAGTATGCTCTGCGCTTTCAATTTAAAGCTTCTAATAATGAGGCCGAATATGAAGCAATGATTATAGGTTTAAGTCTATCCAGAACGATGAAGGCAGAGCAGGTTGTTGTATTCATCCATTCGCACTTAATCGTAAATAAGATTCTTGGAGTGTACACAGCAAAGGGAGAATTAATGATCAAGTACCATGCAAAAGCAATGGAGTTGGTATCGAGTTTTATTACTGTTCATCTGGTCAGAGTACCAAGATTGGAGAATGTAAGAACAGACGCCCTAGCACGACTAGCATCAGCCACTCGCACCGAGCTACGAAGAACAATCCCAATAGAGATTCTAGCTGGTCGAAGCATAGACGAAGATCTGATCATAAACTTCATTGCGCTTGATTTGGGACCATCTTGGATGGATCCCATCAGGTCCTATATTGAAGAGGTAACTCTGCCAATTGATAAACTCGCAGCCAAGAAATTAAAGTTCAAAGTTGCTCATTATGTATTAACCAATGATATCTTATATAGATGAGGAGTTATAGCAGCGCTACAAATATGTGTTCATCCCTCCGAAGTGAAGGACTTAATCGAAAAGGTTTATAAGGGGTCTTGTGGAGCCCATGTAGCCGGTCGGACGCTCCTACAAAGGATAACCACGCAGGGGTATTACTGGCCGATGATGAAAGCTGATTGCGCAGCTTATGCTAAGAAGTGTGACAAATGCCAACTCTTTTCGTCCATCCAAAGAACTCCTCAGGCATTGTTAACACCCATAACATCTTCTTGGCCATTCTCTATAGGGGGAATAGATTTGGTCGAACCACTACCAATGACTAAGGGAAGATTCAAATACTTAGTGGTCACAGTGGATTATTTTACTAAATGGGTTGAAGCCGAGCCTCTTATTGATATGACATACAGCAAAGTCTATCAATTTATTTAAAAAACTATAATTTGCATATACGGCCTCCCACATGCGTTCATTACTGACCATGGAACCCAATTTGACAACGAGGAGTTTGCTGCATATTGTCAATAATCCAATGTACTGAAGGTCCATTCTAGGCCATCCCCAGAGCAATGGGCAAACTGAAGTGACAAATAGAACGCTGCTAAATGGTTTGAAAAAACGACTGGATGACGCAAAGGCAAATTGAATTAACGAACTATAATCTATGCTTTGGGCCTATCGGACCACACCACGAATAGCAACTGGAGAGTCCCCATACATGCTGGCATTTGGGAGTGAAGCATTTATACCTATTGAATTAGGTTTATCTACACATAGGGTACTTAATTTCAATTCTCCTGTCAGTGATTTGATGCGAAGGTTAGACCTAGATATGCTAGAAGAAGTCAGGGAAGAAGCAGCTATTAGAAATGCCGCATATCAACAACGAACAGCTTCGTTCTATAGTAAGAGAGTTAAGAAATGTGATTTGAAGGTTATGTGTTGAAGAAAGTCATCCAAAAGCATAATAAATTGGAAGCCAACTGGCATGGACCCTACAGAGTGACAGAAGTTGTTCGTCCAAGGACATACATGATTGAAACCTTGGAAGGAGAAGAATTCAAGAATGCATGGAATGCAGAGCATCTACGAAAGTATTATCAGTAGTTGAAATTTCTATGTAATAAAATTTCTTCAATATGAATAAAGTGATGTTTCCCCCATTTTTTGTTATTCGTTAAATTTTTTTTTTCAAAATATTAGTGCTACACACTATACAATATAATTACCACCAACTCCGGTTGGTCGGGAAGCAAATTACCACCAACTCTGGTTGATCGAGAAACAAATACGACCAACTCTGGTTGATTGGCAATATAATTACCACCAACTCCGGTTGGTCGGGAAGCAAATTACCACCAACTCCGGTTAGTCGGGAAACAAATATGACCAACTGCGTTTGATCGGTAATATAATTACCACCAACTCCGGTTGGTCAGGAAGCAAATTACCACCAACTCTGGTTAGTCGGGAAGCAAATACCACCAACTCCGGTTGGTCGGTAATTCAATTACCACCAACTCCGGTTGGTCGGGAACTATACGACCAACTCCGGTTGATCGACAATTCAATTACCACCAACTCCGGTTAGTCGGGAAGCAAATACCACCAACTCCGATTGGTCGGCAATTTAATTACCACCAACTCCGGTTGGTCGGGAATTATACGACCAACTCCAGTTGATCGACAATTCAATTACCACCAACTCCGGTTGGTCGGGAACTATAGGACCAACTCCGATTGATCGACAATTCAATTACCACCAACTCTGGTTAGTCGGGAAGCAAATACCACCAACTTCGGTTAGTCGACAATTCAATTACCACCAACTCCGGTTGGTCGGGAACTATACGACCAACTTCGGTTGATCGACAATTCAATTACCACCAACTCCGGTTGGTCGGGAACTATACGACCAACTCCGGTTGATCGATAATTCAATTACCACCAACTTCGGTTGGTCGGGAAGCAAATACCACCAACTCCGGTTAGTCGGCAGTATAAAAAACCAAACTGGGCATTTTTATCTGTCTACAGATATACATAAATGTTCATCAGTAAATAAAAGAGATATTTCATAAAATATTTCCAAACCAATAACAATTAATATTTCTAAACCAATAATAATTAAAATTGCAAAGAAAACTAAAGATTTCTTCATTAAAACCAAAACAAATTACATATGATATAAATTACAGATTACATGTAATATGAATGGAGTTCATTACATAAACAAATCCTACTCTATAGGTTTCTTTCCCTCTGCCTTTGACACAGGGTCTACCCCAGCTGGAGGATCATCAAGACTATAAGGGGAATTTATGAAGTTCAGATCTTGCAGCATTCTGACGTTCATTATAGATGGACGATCAAGCAGGTGTTCTGGGCGAGATATTTAAAAAGTTGAATGAAGACTATAATCATCAAGATACTTGGAGATTAGAACGCGAGGAATGGCTCGGGCTAGAATCCAACTAAGGTCAAGCTTGAAAGGGGGGACAGGTAGATCAAGAACTCCAGGAGTATAGTAATCCCACAAGAAATGACCTCTCTCTAATTTTAGAACACAAAGAGCATTCAACCATCCCTGTTTATACCCTTCGTTGTTCGACTGTTCTAAATGAGCATCAAGATGACAAAGTGCTTCGTTATACCCATCCATCCAAAATTCTCTGGGCTGCTTATGGAATTGATAGGTTAATCTCTCAAGTTGCTCATTGAGCTTCTTCACCAGAATTTCTTTACTCTCCAGAGCAGAAACTTGATTGGAAAGTTTCTCAGAGAGGTTTAGAATTTCTTTAGACATATCCGCCAGGGCTTGGTTCTTCACCATCAACTGGAATGCTTGGTTCTCCAAGGCTGATTGAGTCCTCGCCTCTTCAATTGGAATCCAAACAGCCCTTGCTCGCCCACGAGAAGAAGATTTTGCTTGACCATGAGCAGACATGAAAGGTCTAGTTCTTTTCAAAGTCTCCAAATCGTCTCGAAGTTTGGCATTTTTTATCTCCAAAAAAGAAAAACCTTCGTCGTTAAGAGGGACTAAAGCACCCGAAGAAGATGTAGTGGATTTGAGTTGCTTTATTTCTTCCTGCAAAAGAATGTTCTCCTGCTCCAACAGCTTGGCAATATTCCTATGCTCCTCTATTTCAAGCTTCAGAATACTCACCTTCTTCTCATAGGCCGAGATGAATTGATTATACCCTTTGTCACCACTTAATTGTTGATATTTTTTCTCATATCCTTGATGAAGAAGGGTTGCAGATTCTTTATACTGCTGTTTGAGGTCCTCAATCTTCTCGTAATAGGCCACATTGTTAGCCACGGCACGATCAAGTAAGAACTTCAAGTACTGGTAAGCTTCGATTGCTTGGTCAGAAGCACCTGATCTAAGGATGCCAATTATCTGAGCTTCACTAAGAGCTGCATGACTAGCTTTAAAATAATCGTTGCATTTTTTCATTAATTCCGTGTCATGAGCCGATAGGAACTCCATCCTGGCCATAAACTAGTAAAGAGAAAGAAATAAAATGAATCAATGATGATACAAACAGAGTAAGGACAAGGGAAAGTCAAGACGAACAACTAAAGTTCAAATTTTATTTCATCACAAGAAGAAGTACATAGCCCAAAATTACATTCAACAAAAAAGCAAAAGAAAGATTCGAACAACTCTACACCTTCTCCTTGCTTCCTAAGACTTCCTCGGAAGGCTTGGATGAAGAGGTTAGTTGCTCGGAGGGCAAGGAATGCTGCTCGGTAGAAATGTTTTCTGGTTGGGGCTGCTCGGAACAAGGTTCAACAGCAGGGACCTAGTCCCCAATTATCATGGAAGATTCTTCTGAGGCAACTTCGTCATCTTCTTCTTCTCCAGGAGAGGGAGGAGGGCCATGAGTGTGTTCAGAATTCTCAGCAATATTTAGCTCCTACAGGGCTGTAACCCATCCATCCCTAATATATTTAAGGTTGGCAAACTCCATTTGAGAGGACATGGCAGCCAGACCTTTGTTCCAGCCTTTATCCCAACCAACGCTGAAAGACTTTTTAACAGCACTTCTTATTTTTTCCTTCTCCGAGGAAGTCCTCTTAATAAGAAGTTCCTCGGTAGCCTTCAATTTTCCTTCCACCTCCTATTTCTGGCGATCAACATCATGAAGTCTAACAACTTCCTCTTCAGCATTTTTTAGCTGATTCTCAAGCTCTTCAGTATTCTTGAGCTTATCCTCAAGCTCTTTATTGTTCTTCTCAAACTCTTTCAATTTCTTCTCCAAATCCTTGGAGGCATCCACAGCTCGATCTCTCTCTTGTTCAACGAACTTAATCTGCTTCTCCCAAGTAACTTTATTTTCCTCATACTTCTGATGAGAGTCTTTCAAAGACTGGATTAATCCAGTAAAAGCTTTTTCTTAACTCCATTCGAGGAACTGGAGGCCCTAATGGCTTCATCCCTTTTTACAATGTTGTTGAAAAACGTTACCAGCTGAGAAAAGAAATAACTCTAATTCAATGTACGAACATAGTATTAAAAAGTAGAAGGCTCGGATCAATAATACTTACTGAGTCAATGTATTGAGCAGCTAGAGCAGTAACTCTCTCAGGAGTGAGAGTATTTTCAATGTCATGGACTTCTGGAATAGTCCAATGTTTTACTAACCCACAACGGAGCTCGGAGGAATGAAGGTTGGAACACTACTTTCAACATTGGAAGGTTGAGAGATGGGTTCAACAGGTTTCTCAGACAAACCCTTCTTTAATCTCCTTAGAAGAGCAGGAGCGTCTTCAATCAATGATGCTGTCTTTGTTGGAGAAATGACAATAGCCTCACTTGGAGGAGAGATAGCAACAGCCTTTCTTAGAGACACAGGAGGCTTCTCTCTAATCTTCTTGGCAGCAGCAAAAGGAAGTGCATCAATGGTTTTCATCCCCTCTTCTGGGATATCTTTTTTACTTTTCTTTGCCTCCACAGCAAGAAAGGCAGACTTGTCAAAATAAGCAGGAGCTTTTCTCCTCTTCATTATGTCACCAATAAGAATATTTAACTCTGAAGAAGAACCTTCAACACTAGTATCAGCAGCTGGTACTTGGTCAAGGTCAACTACAACAGGACGAGCAATGAAAGATGAGCTCGAAGTTCTATATTGCAGCAAATAAGATGCAGACCTAATATGCTCCCCAGCAACAGATTGATGCAAACTCCAGATAAGTTTTAAGCTTTTTATATTGACGTCAATCTCTTTTAGGGGTTTACTTTTACTATGAACTGTAACAAACAAAATCAAATGTCAGTGAAGCATTTTATCAAACACAAAGAAAACATAATTTCAAAAATAAAATAAAAATAAAAACAACCTATCCAATTGCCATACGGTGGACACTTGGGACCTTGGTACACATCATTTCCATCAAGTGGAGGGTGTTGCCAATTTTTCACCACTACCCCATGATCAAAATAGTATTTGTTGGTATCAGGAAGATTGACCACTAAAGCTCTATTTAAAAATCTAGTTTTTAAATAAAAAGTACTATGGCTAGTGACCCGTCTATAGCAATACATAATTTATGGGATTCCTAAATGAGTCCCATGGATTTGATTTAATTTATGTACACCGTTAACTACCCTCCATGTATTTGGAGCTACTTTTGCAGGTACAATATCGAAATATTGGTAAAACTCCAAACACAGTGGATTTGGCGGGAAAGAAAAGCCACATTCGGCTATAAAGATACTTGGGAACCAGTGTCCCTCAGCTAAGGAAAATAAATCAGAAGGACCAGATAATTCTTCCAAAATAACCCATGAAGGGATTGAAAAATCAGACCGAAATTTGTCCACTGACTCAACAGGATAAACCATGCCGAATAAAGAAAATTAAAGAAAAAGGAAGAAAATCTTACATAGGAAATAGAGATCAGTTGAAAATAAACGATGGAAAGAAAGAAGGCACAAGATAGAGAGAAGATGAAGAGTTCAAAGATACAAATTTGAAAAAGTAAAAGATGATAGGATTTTCTGTAGCACTTAAATACTTTACCTCAGGAACGGAGAAAAGTAATAATTATAGAGAAAGAAGTTTGCGTTACTGGCGGCTAAAAGGAGAAAAAGAGGCATGAAAACCGAAGTAGCTGGAAAAATTCAAAATATTTATGAAGTCTTATTCTATGAATTCAAAGAGGAATTAAATACAAGGAAAACACTCCTAAAATTCAGGATGACTATTAATCTCATCATATTTCAGGAAGAATGTTCCACACTCTTCCTCAACCTCGAACTGTGAAACATTGGGGGCTTCTGTTGATACCAAATTTAATCTGCTGATATGGATCAATCATATAAAGACACGTGTCCATTTACATGGTGAATACGAAGACTTTGGACGAATAAGGTCCGAGTAGCTTAAGAGATCCGAGCAACTCAAGAGGGCCGAGCAACTCAAATACTTGTGGCGTGCGCATCAAGTATACCAGAAGACAACTACGCATTAAATGTGCATTAATTATTATACAGATGTATTCGACTGCTAAAATACTGCGCATCGTTCTTTCACATGGACAACCTCAAGGCTATAAATATATTGTAACATCCTCATGAAAAGGGGACTCGAAATTTCTTGGTAAATCACTTATTGAGAATTCTTGAAAAACAGTCAGCAATACAAAAACAGTGGACGTAGGCCATTTTCTTAAGGCTGAACCACTTTAAAACCTATTGTCTTGTATTTATTTATTTATATTTATCTGTGATTAAAATAATTAGACAAAATCTAGTTTTTTACATCAACAAGGACATTAGGCTTAAAGTGAAGATTAGGATTAGATAAAGTGAGACAAGTAAGTATTGGGACAATTGAGAAAATAATTCATAAGGGAATTAAGGTTGAAATTTAGTAAATTGAAAACCTTAGATTAATAAGTGTGCAGAATTTATTAAGAAGAATTTGAATAATAAATTCTAAATATTTTATTTCCCGGCCAAGTGAGCGAGTCCGGATATATTGGAGCGATACCAAGGTAATAAATTAATTAATGCGTAGTTAATTAAAGTTTAGAGTCGGGGAAATTGACTCGAATATTTTGGGGCTAGTGCTGGGAGTGCTTAGGCACGGATTTGGTCGAATTAATTTATTATAGGGTTATATGATAAATTATGGAATATTCAAGATAAAAAGGGAGTAAATCTTAATGAGTGAAATTTGAGGAATAAGTTCTACACGTTAAAATTTTGGACTTAATGAGCGAGTCTGGGTAATTTAGTTGGGTGACACAACTTGAGTGAACAAAATAAATAAATGTGGAATTTATTTAAATTACAAGTCGGTACATAGACTTGTTAATATTAGACTAGTGTTACGATAATTGTGCATGGAGTAGCCTGGATTAATTAAATGTATATGCGGTGATTGTGTAGTATATATATTTGTCTGCTTTATAAATATTAGTGTGAATAATATTTATAGGAATACATACTCCTCTAGTGCTATCATGGGAGGTTGTGCGATGTGGGTGAATCCCCTGGCTTGAGGAGCAGGGTGAGTATAGTCCCCAGGTCATAGCATCCGTATTTAGGCGTGAGACGTCTTGGGTATGATTTGATCTCATTTTCGGAGGTAACTATGACCCCCTCCACGACGTTTATTTTGTTTCACTGATTCGGGGAGCTAACTGGGTCAGGGTGTCCGAGTGAATGAGTATACCTGGATTTATAGCATTGTAGAGAAACACTCAATGAGTGCCTATTCGGGGGGATGGTTATATATTTAGGACATGTGTGTGAATGTTGTAATATGATGATACGTATATATGGTGCAGATATTTATATACGGGTAAAATACATGATGTGAATTGTATTGATTATATATAACACGTGAGAATGTTATATGGTCCCAAATGAGAAATGGTTAATTATGTTAATGTGATAAATAACTTACAAATCATATATTAAACATACTCGGACTAGAGCAGTGTGACAGGAAGGATATTATCAAGAACTAGCTACGGGGTAGGTGACTAGGTGGGTTATATAAAAAACCGTTAGGTGTGCACAATAGTTGAGGGGTGAGCCTATCCTCAAGGGAGTGCGACACTAACTTAAATATGAAGAGCATTCATGCATTTTAATTTACTGCAATTTAATTCACTTGCTAAATATTTTCAAAATAATTTGGGTTCTAACCCTTGCTATAAATTATTTTCAAAACCTTTTAGGCTTCCAGTCATGGGGACGCCTATATTGTTTATATTCCAGGGTTACGCAACTGCGGTATACGTGGATGTTGCAGGATTTATTCTTAACCGCTTCAATTATTGCATTCCTAGAGTAGGATGTAGTCAGTATTTCATTTGGGTATGTCACCCTAGTTCTTTCATTTGTTTCAGTCATATGATGTAATCAGTTTATTATTTCTGGCGGTTTATGTTTTCTAATTTGGATTTTGTAGCCGATGGTTTATTCGACAAAGATTGTATTTATTCATTTTTATGGTTGACTCGGTGATTTTTTGAATGGTTTAAATTATATTCATCCGCATGTTGTTGTTGTTGTTTGATAAAAATATAAAAGTTGGCACCGTTTCTTTTTAACACTAGGTGGTTAGTAAGTTTAAAAAAAAACATTTTCGACAGTGATGCTAAGAATGAACCAAATGAGATTCCTGTTTAATTTGATATAGGACTGATCACCCGGTATTTTATTAGGCGGGGTGTCACAGATGGTATCAGAGCATCATGTTCTAGTGTCCTTAGGATCTGTGCAGCTTTTCACATTTATAGTGTCCTTAGGATCAGAGCATCATGCGACTTACGTTCTCCTTCTATAAAGTATAGTTGATGTGATTCATATAGGGTTTTGGTTGAGCATGGCAGATCGAACATTATAGAATGACAAGCGTGTGATGTTAGAAGGATTGTAGGAGGGAGGACTCGGCAAAATCCATGGAGTATTTTGGGAATAGTGACGCGATAGGAGTCACCACGATTATTGTTCGAATAATTGAAGTTGGAGTAACAGCTGGGGCGTAGTAGTTTCCCCAAGAACCATCGTGAAGGACGATGGTGCAAAAGCAAAAACACCAAGTGTAGACGAAAAGGGATAAGGGTCGGAGAAGATTTCTATTTCAGAAGAACAATCCGCTAGAATTCGAGGAAGGTGCGGAAGGGTGATTTACTAATGGATGGATAACATTCAACTGGAATCACATGTGGGGGAGTGTAGTGACACTCAATTCAAATTTTTAGCAAAGATGTTTACTCATAGGAGCAGCGTAGAGTGATGGGAGTCAGTCACATAGCCATGGGAAAATTACCATGAATAATGAGTACTTTAGGGTGCGAATTATTACGAATCCTCTCACTAGGGATTATATAGAGAGGCAATGGAGATTTTGGTAATTTTCCAAAAAGGGACGGACACTGGCCAGATGTGAAGGAAAGTTGACAGAATTCGTAAACTCCATAATAGAGGAGAGGGATACGAAAAATCAAAAAAGGTTTATAAGTTGATAATAGACATGTGGGTTGAAAATACAAGCAATGATGGGAAATCTGTCTCGGATGACTAGTGTCATTGTCATCAAAGTCGTACATTTTCAAAATTATATCAATGATCTCGTGAGAAGGGAGCTAAGGGAGTTGGAGAATCTAACCGAAGGGCAAGGGTGGGTTTTTCGGGGATAGTGAGGCACCAAGGGATGGGATACCCAATAGTGGACCCAGACTAATGATTGAGATCAATAGAATTTCTACTAAGTGACGGTGGGTTATATCAGGGCCGTTAAGTTCTTCAATAAGTCCCATGGAACCAACGGAGCCAACAGGATAATAGGGATAACAATTGGGGTCAAAACTACCAGACCCGTGAGAAGGACAACCCCAACATGGCCGGTGGATTCAGAGAAAGGTGAAGGGCACAACGAGGTGTCTTATGGTTAAAGAGTAGAAACACATGTGTGGATCTTATCCGCAGTGAGTCAGGGAACAGGAGTTCGGGTAGGACTAGAGTGTTGTGTCCAAGAACCGTTTGAGTCGCCAGTGTTATGGTCAGCTAACACCATGAGTTTTATCTCGGAGTGATTGGGGTCTATTTTATGTGACACGAGAAGGTCACGGTAATTTAATTCGTGTGTGAAAAGGGTTTAGTAGAGGTATCATTAATACTACTATATTGTAAAAATTTACCGTTGAGTAGCAGGGCTCTTTTTAGTTCCACCTGTAGGGTAGTGGGTGTGAAGACCCCATTATGAGAGGTGATTATGCGCTTATGATGTTATCCTGAGTACGGAGGGGTTGACGATGGTGGACGGTTATCACAAGGCTATCGTGTTCGTTGTTCCAGGGTGGGATGTATATTCTTTTTGCGATATCTCACCTAAAAGAGGGTTGAGATCGCGATGGTATTTTTTTAGACTTCAGGGAGTACAACTGTCCAGTTATATTGGAATCGTGTGCATAAGGACTCTTACTGATGAGATTCAGGTTATATCGGGTTACCGTGGAGCAGAGAGATTTAGCTCATTATTAACTTTGTGCCGAGGACTTAGTGTAGTGTGAGCGTAGTAGTATATTACTCCTTTAGAGATATGGGAGTCCATGTTTAGACTTGTGAGTATAGGGACAGGGTTTGAGTGTCCTGGGTGTATGCTTTGTATTGTACAAAAAAATTGAGTACTGGCAATGCTGAGGAAGAATGTATTGGAAAAAACGCTTTTGGGCCTTGTTGTGAGATGTTATACACATAAACCTTAATAAATGTCGGGCGTAGAGAAATTTCGTTGGATGCTAAGAGATCGAATTAAATGATAATTATTGAACGTGTGGAGAAAACACGTTGAGCGGAGAACTATTAACAAATAAGGCTAGTGGAGTTGGGAAGTGTTGCTAAAGAAACACTGGGAAGATTTGCACCACAAGTGGACAAGTGGGGAAATATCGGGAATAATTGAATAGTAATTGGTAAGGTGATCTAAAATACCAGAAGACTTAGCCACACCAAGAATGCGGGGGCCTAACTTGAGATAAGTATGTTACGTATGTCATGATCTGAGGTTTGTGCAAACATGCACGGGTTATGGGGTGTAAGGGCGCCCTAGGTGGAGCAGAGTCTCCCTTAGTCAGATGTCGAGCAGTTTTGGGAGCAAACACAAGGGTAATGATTTTAAGTATATTCCATAAAAGGGGAGTAAGATTTCCCTCGTAATGTGAAAAATTGAGCGTGGGGATTGGTGGTGAGAAATACATAGTGGAGTTGCCTCCAAGTTACATCATTTAAGGGTGGAAAAAGGTTGATCCGGGGTTGTTTCAACTAGGATTTTGTAACTTTGATATTCCCAGTTACGAGATTGATGATCATGAATAGTGAAATTCATATTTGGGACATCAAAAATCGAGGAATGCAAAATTTCAGATTTGTGGGTGATTGGGAGTATTAATTACCACTAGTAGAGTTACGTGTGATACCTCATGGAATTGTATTATCTACGTAACACATTATGATACATTATCAGGGAAATTTTTCCATCCACCCTTTGGTTGGGAAGGGTGGGGGAATAATAAGCTTTTGGGACCCAATGTGATTTATGGTCCATCGTCAAAAATGTAACAAACTGCGTCCTTTTTTTAGATAGCTAAAAAATATAAGGAGAGTTACGTCACCGTGAGTTAAGGAGTTCAAGTCTGACATGAGTAGTCAGGGATTGTTGCGGGTATTTAACTTGAGGGAGTCACGATTTGTCAACAAGAAATTTCACCTATATAAAGTGGGGCCTTTTTCGTAGAGCCGATGGAGCATATGCTCATCTTTTGAGGCACTATATGTTCGGAGACCATTTAGTTGGATGTTGATGACTAGGTGTTAGTTAGATTGTCTCCCATGAAAGAAGTCAGAGGCTTGGCATGACAGGGAAGTTAGCGTCGAGATTTGTGGGGGCCCATCCCTATCATTGAGAGAGTGGAACTGGTAGCTTATAGATTGGTTTTACCGTAACATCTACAGCGGATACACGATGTGTTTCACATGGCATCGCTAAAGGATTATAGGAGGAGCATGACAGTTTGTGGCATGTTCCATTTGAGGATTTTGATTTGCAGCTAGACGTCTCACAAGTCTCGATCGTAGTGAGCACAAGCTGCGGTCTAAAGTGATACCACTTGTTAGAGTTTAGTGGGGACACCACATCGTTGATGAGTCCATTTGGGAGCGGGAGGATGACATACGAGAGCAACATCCAAAGGTATTCGCCACAGGTACAACCTAATTTCGGGGACAAAATTTCCTTGTAAGGGGGGAAGTATGTAACACCTTATATTTTAGGGCATTTATTATTTAATTAATTCGGTGAAATTTAAATTACTTGTGTGTCGTAATTTAATTGAATTCATTATTATTTATATTTATTGAATATTAATCTGGTGAGTAAATGATTAATATTTGTGGGATTTAAATTTATTAAGTGAATAGTAATAATTTAATTACGTCATAACGAGCAACAGTGATGCAGTATTTATTTATCCCAATCGGGAGTCGTGCATAAACGATATTTGGGGTCGAGATAAGAACTTTAAGTAAAATAATTCGAATGATAATTCTGAGTGTACGGTTGAGTTCGAATGGGTCGAAATAGTAAAAAAAGAGTACCCAGGGGTAGTAAATGGGTCTCGGAGCATTTTTAGGCATAACCACGCTCACATAGAGTGTTTGAGCCCTTTTTATAAAGCCCAAAAGCCTAAAAACGTGATTGAGTTATTAAACTCTAAAAGTGAGAGGGTGTGATAGCTATAACACATTTTAGAAAATTCAATTGAAGGAGAGAGAAGTGGGTGCAATTGGAGAAACCATGGGAGACAAAATCAAGAACAAATGTGTGTGTTCTTCATCAAATAATCATCATATACACCAAAGGATTCAGATCCTACAAACCCTAAGGCAAGTGGTTAAACTTAATTTTAAATTAATTACAGATTTCTTTTGATACCTTAGTGTGTGTGATAAGATGATATGGTTTTTGGGTTAGTTGATATCTAAATTGGGTTTTGATGGGTAAGATTGAATTGTAGAACAACTTCTTAAATTTAAAGAAGTCTATGAAATTGGGTAAATTAAACCGTCATTTTAAAAACTATTTGTCGACGTTTTGATTTCGAAAATGTCTATTCTGTCCGCGTAATCTCGTAGAAAATTCTATTTTCTGCATTTTGTTCTCTGATACGTTTTCTCGAAAAACGGCTCCAAAATGCCTCAAAACGGCATTTTAAAAATCTAGGCAGATTCATGGGGTAAATTTTGAGAAATGTTATTTTTAGTTGTTATTCCATTGGAGGTTGCCTAAATTGATTGATTGTGATTGTTGTTCTATAATAAGGACATTAGGCTTAAAGTGGAGACTAGGATTACATAAAGTGATACAAGCAAGTATTGAAATAATTGAGAAAATAATCCATAAGGAAATTAAGGTTGAAATTGAGTAAATTGAAAACCTTAGATTAATAAGTGTGCATAATCTATTAAGAAGAATTTGGATAATAAATTCTAAATATTGTATTTTTCTGCCAAGTGAGCGAGTCCGGATATATTGGTTGAGCGACGCCAAAGTAATAAATTAATTAATGTGTAGTTAATTAAAGTTTAGAGTCGGGGAAATTGACTCGGATATTTTGGGGCTAGTGCTGCGAGTGCTTAGGCACGGATTTGGTCGAATTAATTTATTATAGGGTTATATGATAAATTATGGAATATTCAAGATAAAAAGGGAGTTAACCTTAATAAGTGGAATTTGAGGAATAAGTTCTACGAGAAGAAATTTATAATCGAATGAGCGAGTCTGGATAATTTAGTTGGGTGACACAACTTGAGTGAACAAAATAAATAAATGTGGGATTTATTTAAATTACAAGTCGGTACATAGACTTGAAATGTTAGGCTAGTGTTACGGTAATTGTGCATAAAGTAAATATATATTTGTGTGCTTTATAAATATTAGTGTGAATAATATTTATAGGAATACATACTCCTCTAGTGCTATCATGGAAGGTTGTGCGATGTGGGTGAATCCCTTGACTTGAGGAGCAGGGTGAGTATAGTCTCCAGGTCATAGCATCCGTATTTAGGGGTGAGATGTCTTGGGTATGAATCGGTATCATTTCCGGAGGGAAATATGACCCCCTCCATAGTGTTTATTTTGTTTCACTGATTCGGGGAGCTAACCGTATTAGGGTGTCCGGGGGGATGAGTATACCCGGATTGATTGCATTGTAGATAAACATCCGGTGAGTGCCTACTCGGGAGGATGGTTATATATTTACGGCATGTATGTGAATGTTGTAATAAGATGATACATATATATGGTGCAGATATTTATATACGGGTAAAATACATGATGTGAATTGTATTGATTATATATAACACGTGAGAATGTTATATGGTCCCAAATGAGAAATGATTAATTAAATTAATATGATAAATAACTTTCAAATCATATATTAAACATACTCGGGCTAGAGCAATGTGACATGAAGGATATTATCAAGAACTAGCTACGGGGTAGGTGACTAGGTGGGTTATATAAAAAATTGTTAGGTGTGCACAATAGTTGTGGGGTGAGCATGTCCTCAAGGGAGTGCGACACTAGCTTAAATATGAAGAGCATTCATGCATTTTAATTTACTGCAATTTAATTCACTTGCTAAATATTTTTAAAATAAGTTGGGTTCTAACCCTTGCTATAAATTATTTTCAAAACCTTTTAGGCGTCCAGTCATGGGGATGCCCATATTGTTTCTATTCCAGGGTTAAGCAACTGTGGTATACGTGGATGTTACAAGATTTAGTCTTAGCCGCTTTAGTTATTTCATTCCTAGAGTAGGATGCAGTCAGTATTTCATTTGGTCATGTCACCCTAGTTATTTCATTTGTTTCAGTCAGACGATGTAGTTTGTTTATTATTTCTAGTGGTTTATGTTTTTTAATTTGGATTTTGTAGCCGATGGTTTATTCAGAAAAGATTTTATTTATTCATTTTTATGGTTGACTCAATGATTTTGTGAATGGTTTAAATTCTATTCATCAGCATGTTGTTGTTGTTGTTGTTTGATAAAAAGATAAAATTTGGCACCGTTTCTTTTTTAATACTAGGTAGTTAGTATGTTTTAAAAACAAAAATTCGAGAGTGATTGTAAGAATGAACCAAATGATATTCATGTTTAATTTGATATAGGACTGATCACCCGGTATTTTGTTAGGTGGGGTGTCACAGCTTCTAGTGTCAAATTATTGGTTACAAGTCATTCAAATGTCCCAATTAGAAGTAAAATGCCACTCATATCCACGAGTGAGCGATTTCAGTGCATTCACCGCCATTTAGGATGTGTCTTATTCTAAATCTTTCCTTGTTGAATAAGGTTGAGGATAGTGGCGTAGATTCCAAATCCAATATTTATTAAGGTATGGAGGAGGTTTATTTTTTAAAGTAGTTTCCCAATATTCTTAATATGCCCCTCAATATGGAGAAGGATAATATTATGCAAAGTGTTATATTTTTCATGAAAAGGTCGCTATCCTAAAGAAGTCACTTCTTGAGTTTTTCTCGGCTCGGATCTTGCTACAAGATGAGAATTCTAGGCTAAATAAGGACATTGAGGATTATAAGAAGGTGAAGGTTTACCTTAAATAGAGCTTTGAGAATTTAGGAAAGATCCTCTTAGAACTATGCCAATCCTCGAAGGATAAGACTGGACTTAGCTATAACCTTTCAAAAGTGTCCACTCCCAAAGTCAATTCCGTCTTTGTCAAAAGTTCCAATGAAAATCATATACATATCCCACCTGGGAACACACCTAAGTTAAAGAAGGTTAACATCACACAACCCTACGTTTGCACCTATTTCCTTATGAAGTGTTACCTTATAGACTTTTATTTTGACCTTAAGAGAGTGCCTAGGAAGCCTAGAATAAACCGTCTCATTAGCCAAAATTTTGAGTCAACTCCTATTGGTCGAAGGATTAGGAACCTTATCAGAAGTCAATAATATGACTAAAGCTATGAAGTTTTTAGGTCCAAATTCTAAGACCAGAGTACATCCTTTGTTCCAATTATTAGATCTATTTGGGTTAGGAAACCCGACTTAGTTGCATAGTTGGTTAATAGGACCGGTGCCTCTCATTATGTTCCTTTCATGCATGTAGCTCCGAATTTTTACTAGGTTGGGAGTTTTCTCCTAATGGGAGAGTTGTTTTAATCTATCCATGGACCAAGTGTTCTTATATTTTATTATTTTCCTAGTCCTTGTGTGAATTTTATTCTAGTCTTAAATTATTTATAATGATTGATTATTTATATCCTTTATTGGATGTGTATCATTTTTTCCATATGTTTTTCAAAAATAATAAAAAGAATAAAAATATTTTTTGTTAAGTCTTTTGAGATTTTGTTTTTGATTTTATGAATGAAAAATACAAGATGATTATGCTTTAATTTAAGTCATTTAAGAAAAACAAAAAATATTTTTGTGTTTGATTTTTTTTTGCAAAAATCACAAAAATAGAAAAAAAATTGTGGATAAATAATGTTAAAATGATTTAGAATTTTTGGAACACGCCATGATATCTATTTCCCTATACTTGGATTAGAAACTTAGGAAGGTAGTGAGAACCTATGCAAGTTTTCCTTGATCATTCTTATAAAGTTTTTCGAGAACGAGTCATGTTGTCTATGTTGTGGTCATTGTCATATCTCACTCACATATACACAAGTTGTCTAAGGTGTATTTTTTTACTTTGACCCAAAAAACTTCTTGCATATGTTTTCACTTAATCGGGTCATATTTTATTTTCTATACTTTTGAAATGTGCATGTAAGAACCATTGATTGTGTGTTAAAATAAAAATAATGAGGTAAGAATGTGTAAGATATACCTCAATAGGGTGATATCTAGCTGATGCAAGAAACTTATATTTATGCGTTAATTAGAGAAAAAGAAAATTGAATTATATGTGAAAATTCACACTCTTAAGGATTAAAAATAAATTGTTTAAAAAGAAAATGTTTAAAGGAGTTATAAGTTGAAGACCGATGGGTTTGCACATTTTCGTCTAATATGTGATTTTTTGGCTTTATTGAATTGTTAACACAAGTGGTTAATATTAAGTCTCAATACATATGGATCTTTGTAAAGACTACTTTTTAGTATGTCTGACTTCTAAATTATTTTCAATTATGGTTTGAATGAAAGGGTGCATGCATAACATAAGTGGTTTCATTCTGACTTTTTGGGTTTCAAGTTAACTCATGTTCCTGTCAAAAAGCTTGTCTCGAATTTCATAAATTTAACGTTATCTTGCATTAATGAATTCAATTTGGTTTTATTTGATTTTATTTGTTTGGTCATGTTGAGATATGGATTATTTTTGACTTATTTAATACATTTTTTTTTATTGTTCATATTTCCATGTTTTATACATCACTCATCTTATTTGATCACATGCTTCTATATTATTATTATTATTATTATTATTATTATTATTATTATTATTATTATTATTATTATTATTATTATTATTATTGTTATTATTATTATTATTATTATTATTATTATTATTATTATTATTATTATTATTATTATTATTATTATTATTATTATTATTATTATTATTATTATTCACATGCTTGAATTTTGGCTAATTGGTTATATATGTTGTCGTATTTATTTCATTTGTCTATTCTATATAAAAAGGGATAAATTTAGGATTTGGGGGGATTAATTATTAAGGGACAGTAGACAGTAGTTTAGTGCTTTCATTGTATATTTAAAATGTCAGTTTATTTATTACTCTCTGGTATCCATTGTATCTCACGAGGTATGTGTTAAAGTGTGCATGACTTATAGGGCTTGTGTTGTTGATGTTATTGTTGATCAGAAAGCATACAAAATATCGAGTTCGTCTCGCAGTGAATGGGGATTAGTAGATTGATATATAAGTTTTTAATCCAGTACTTTATTTAGGATCTTTTCCATTTTTATTTTGTTTAATAATGTACAAATAAGGAGATTTGTAAGGACATTATTTCACACTCCTTTTTTGGTTAAGGCTTTATTCCGAAACAAATTCTACGTTTATTTTTTAGTGTTTTTTAAGTTGTAAATGTCATATCATTGAAGACGAAGACAAAGCACTATAACAAAAATCTACTGGACCAAACATATTCAGACATTAAGATTATTAAAGGTTTGGTAAGCATTTACGAAAAAGTGCTGAATATTGAGACATTTATACTATAGAAGGTTTGGCCAGCACATAAAAGTGTTGAATATTCAGATTATTGGAGTTTTAGTAAACATGTGAGGAAATATTTTTTAAAATTTTTTATTGCATTTGTTTTGCAAGATAGGAAGATATTCTTCTCTTATTTGAACTAGAGAAACCTAATGCAAACAATCTTCGCACGAAACCCCTGATTTGTAAGTAGAATTCCCCGTACGATAGGATTATCATACAATACAATCAAAAGTATCATTTATGTCATTTTGAAAATTGACGTTATGTCAGATAAATGTAAACTGACATAAACGATTTTTTGTAGGATACATTTATGTCAGTTTAGCTTTGCAGGTGAATTTTTATTTTAATTTAAGTAAAATTGAGATAAAAAATTAAAAAATATCTCATATTTATATATAAATGACATATATATATCCCATTTGTAGTTTTAGTTATTTTAGACTTTAATTAAAATCTGAGATAAATGAAAAAAATAGAATTGGATCCATATCAAATTTATTCTCTCAAAACAAAAGGGGCGACTCTCACATCTCTCTCGCACGATCTAGCAACAACATTTATCTAGCTCTCTTCCCTCGTATCTCTTCCACCTCTCTAGGTAGTGGCGTCGACATCGGCGAGGCACCATATCCACGACAGGTACAAAGAACAACTCTCACAATTTGCCCTTAAGATTAATTTCAGGGTTTCCAAAATCTACACGATTTGTTCAACGAATCGATTTCTTCAGTGAATCGATTTGTTCAGAGTTATTCGTCTTGAATCGATTTGTTCCGTGAATTGATCTCCTAAAAAAACTAGTATAAACATAATTGATAATTAAGGTTTCTTCTCTCTCATTTTTAGCTTTTAATTTCAAGAAATTGAGTTTATGGACATGCTTGTGCTCGAAGAATTACTAACCAAAGTGACGGATTCTCTTTGAATTTATGTTTTTTAACCTATTTTGGTTTTGCAGATTTAAGGCAAATGTCCTTATTACTATTAATTTTTTTCCATTTAATTATTAGTTAGTACTTAGTTAAATTTACCTCATTTGATTCTTTTTTGGAAAGGGGTCAGTGCATGTTTGTTGTACTATTATGTGGTGTTCTTTATGAAAGTTACTGTTTTTTAATGAAATATTTAGTTATGAAGTGAAGAGGTTTGATTTCCTTAACTTTGGTATATCTTACATATGAAATAATATTCACCATATAGGAACAACAACTATTATATGGTTTCATTGTCTTGGCTTACATAACAATATGCACGAACACATATACCTCTATGATGATTATATATCTCCATATATTTACGTGTATGAAGCAAAATATGATCAAACAAGTGTCTATTATCAAAATCATTATATGGATTATTGAATATTCTTATACACTCAATGAATATTGTGTTTTGTAATCCAGTGATTTGTGATTAAGCATTTGGACCAGTGATTTCATCTTTTTGAACTCGTCTCAAATTGCATTACTGAGGTATGATGTTAAATTAACGGATCTTTTATCTATTCTTCTCACCTATCATATTCAGTTGGTGTGTGTGTGTTTTTCAATCAATTGATGGTTATTATGTTGTTACATTTTGTTTTGAAATATGTTGATGTGGTCTATCATTAATTTGTCTCTTCATATGCGTTTATGGCATATTTAGGATTAGTGTTTTGTAAACAAAGAAAACAATTATTCTTCGGGTTAGCTTTGATTTAACTAGCCCGTTATTTGACATACATTTAGGAAAATAGACATATTATATGTTTATACTAACACTCAATCAAGAAGTTAATGTTGAAGAAAACATGCTTTTATAACTTACTTGCACCTGTCAAATGATGATCATTTTGTGAATTGAAGTAATTCAATGATTAGAATTGGTTTTGGTTGTATAGTGTTTGGGTATTGTGATAATGTTCTCGAGCTGGTTAGTTATGGTTAATTGAGTCTTATTACTATTAGGTGTTGGTGTCTTTGGTAGTTATTGTGACAGTTTTAGAGGGATATTATGTTTTATACGATACTTTCTAATGGCGTGAATGTATTATGTTGTATAATATTGCGTTAAAACATTGCGTATCTTTTGTTGCTTATATCTCACTCGTGGTGGTTTACATACTTGGGTCAGAATGGACAAGTTTTGGATGAGCAAGGATAAATTATCAAAATAATACAAAGAAGGGGTTGATAATTTTCTTAGGGTTGCTCAAAATGCCTCCTTAGATGAGAACTTCATACGATGCCCCTGTAGCAAATGTGAGAATAGATTACAAATGGGTGTTAACGAAATTAGACAAATTTTGTATAGTTTGGGAATTGATCCGAATTATACTGTGTGGAAATGGCATAGAGAGCAGGATCATCATGAAACACTGTCGGATGTTAATATGGGAGATCCTATTTGTAACGATCATTGTATGGATACGATGGAGAATGTTGAAGAGATGATTGACACGGTGGAGGCTATAAAAGAGTACTTCACAAGAAATACAGAAAAATTTCAAAAGTTGCTTGTAAATGCGAAGAAGCCATTGTATGAAAGATGTAAAAAGTATACAAAGTTATCCGCCATCGTCAAGCAATTCAATCTTAAAGCCAAAAGTGGTATGTCCGATAAATGCTTTTCAAATATGTTGCCAATCATTGCCGACATGCTTTCGGATGATAATATAATTCCTCCATCTGATAATGAGGCAAAACGACATACTTGGGCGTCCTTCTCAGTCTCTATTTTTAAAAGAATTTTCAAGAATTCACTGAAGGTATCTGCTTTTTGTTTCATAAAAGCAACCCAAGTATATTGCGTATAGTCGTCTACTATAACTAGGATATAACTATTACCACAGAGACTAACAGTCCTTGAGGGACCCATGAGGTCCATATGAATAAGTTCTAAAGGTTTTGTGGTTAAGACATCCTTAACTTTCTTATGAGGGGCTTTACTTATTTTCCCTTCCTGACAAGGTCCACATACCGGATTGAAAGAATTTTTGATTTTGGGTAAACCTCTAACTATTTCTTGGGAGCTTAATCTTCTAAGATTATCAAAATTCGTATGTCCCAGTCTATTGTGCCAAAGGTCAGAATCCTCTAATCTGGCAACATGGCAAGAAGAAGACTTAGGAATTACTGTGTAACAGTTTTCCTGAGTGTTTCCTGTCAATATACAATTTCATTTTCATCAATAATTTTGCAATCATTTTTTGAAAAATTAACGGTATGATTGGAATAACAGAATTGAGATATACTTAAGAGATTATCTTTAAGGCCTTTGACTAAGAGTACATCATTTAGACCAGGAAGCCCATTCTCACTCAATGTTCCCTTACCTATGATCTGAGATGAAACACCATCTTCAAATATGACACTACCTCCTAAGAAGTCTGTCTTGTTTTTCAATTTGGTTTCATCCCCGATCATTGATGATGCTAGAAATAGCACCTCCACTCAAGGTGTTTGTAATCTCAAACTAGTGGTAACAATGGCAGCACAAGTATATACTAAATATAAATATAAGAGATTGAGATTAGGAGAAGGGGATAAACACCAATATATAAGTGGTTCAGCAAATTAGGCCTACGTCCACTGTGCAAATAAGTGATTAAGGTCACTATAATAAGGCACTAACGGCCAGGATACAATCTCTCAAGCTTTCTCTCTCTACTATGTAATTTGACAGAGTTTCAGCTAGGGTTGTAATTTCGAATCTTTTTGCAAGGTAGAGGATGACCTCTGTATATAGTGTTTGGGGGGTGTAATGTACCCCCCCCCCCCCTCCAAGCATACAATGAGCATGTGCATGGAGATATATCTAGTGTAAGGATGACACCTGGCTGATATTCAACTAAGCAATGGTGACCTTAATATTCCCTCACGTAGAGGGAATGATTCAGTTATAACGGATTTGTCCACGTGGTCCAAGCCATACATGTACACGTAGAAGCTAGGATATCTTTGCTTGGTACTAACCTCGGCCTGAGTGAGTATGAGGCTGGATATATGGAACATCAAACTAGGTCGATGCTGACCTGACACTTGTGCTGAGCTTGCAAGGTTGCTGATACTAGGTGAAACCTGTAACGTCGGCTAAAGCCAATGATGGGATTATTCATTGGGCCTAAGGGGCTTTGCTGATTCCCACGTGGTGCTTGCAACGTCGTTTGTAGACGAATTGAGGTGGTTTTGGTAACGTCGGCTGTGGCCGACCTGATTAAGCTAAAATCCTAGGTCCTTACTGACCTCGACTTATTCTAAGCCGAGATGATGTTCATGGTTGATGGAACGTCAGTTGTAGCCGACCTAATGTAGGACGATGTTGCTGATGGGTATTCTTAAACTCTTGTTACCTCGACCGTCATACAGGCCGAGGTTGAGGTCTCTGAATTGGCTGGTACACATTGGGCATATCAATCACCCCTAGCCCTTAGTTACCCGTGTGAATAGGTGACTAAGGGGTATGCATGTTCGAGGTTATATTTCTTTATGTGCCAGTATTTCCTTGACAAGTGTCAACTGCTAAATTAGGTTGCGTGATTCGCAAGTGCAATGATGATGACCTTTTGGGATCCCAAGGTAATGATGGGCCCTGGGATGCGTACAAGCAAATTAATGGGTACAAATCCCTTTTCCCTCTCTTTCTTCTTCATTTCCCTCACTTTCTCCCGCCTGAGTTTTCTGCATTCTCTCTCTCATCGCGAGCTTGATCACTGCTGGGTTTGGGGAATTTTCTTTGTTCTTAATCCTCCTATTCCTCATCTCGCACTCCCTAAGGTATTATTTTTATCTCATCTTTCCATTTTCAGCTCTTTATTTCCATTTCATACATTTTTCGGTGGTAACTTAGGTCTTCTGGTGAACTTATGAGTTTTCTGGTGGACCAGTTCTTGACTGTTCTTGATTTGAAATCTGTCAAATAACCACGTTTGATCCTTAGCTTAGGTTGTGCCAAGTTGTTTGTTTGTGGTTTAGAGTCCTAAGTGTAGTGTAGTCCTTCTATGCTCAGACCTCTGTATAAGCTTATTGAGGATTTCCCCTCTCTTAGAGAGAAGACCCATGCGAAAATTAGGCAGATGGAACTAGCATAAGAGGAAGCTCATAAGACTGAGGCCTTCCCCCTTAGACCTATCTTCCCTCACCCTCTGCAGGTGATATACCCTGAGCCAGTCGAGCCTGTTGATCCAGTGGAGGATCCAATTGACCCTTCACCCATGTCTAAGTCTGAGTCGTCTACCTCAGACCCTATGTTTGTAGATTCAATTCAAGAGGACATGGACTTCTCCATTAGGCAAGATCAGGTCCCTGATAAGGCCGAGGTCCAAACTCCTGCCTTGTCCCACGACGGTGCTAGCACTTCTCAGACTTCTTTCGATGTTGAAGTTAATGGCAGAGGTTCCACTCATCAAAGCAGTAATTGCAGTTTTCTCCTCATAATCAATTACTTCCAGTTTCTCGTTATTGAAACGAGTAATATAATCCCTGGTGCTTTCAACTGTCTTTTGTCTAACACTTAGCAAATGTGCTACTCGTTTGACTGACTTTGCTCCAAAACAAAAATTTCCAATAAAGAGTTATGCTAGCTGAAAGAAGGTTGCAATTTTCCCCCAGAAGGTTATTGTACCACATCTGAGCAGATCTGGTAAGAGTTCCTGAAAATGCCCTGCATCGCATCTCGTCTGGAACAGCATAGATATCAGCAGCTGCTTGGTATTGTTCTATATGGAGAACATGATTAGTTTTTCCATCGTATTTTGGTGTTACTACTGGGCTTTAAATTTTGACGGTGTGGAAAAGTCCACAACCTCTTGTATGAATGGTGTTCCTCGGACAAAACTCCTTTGTAAAGGATTTTTGGTTTTAGCCATTTCCCCTAATCTATCCTCCAACCTTTGAATTGAGCCCTTCCATGCATCATTTCCTTCCTCGATCCTATTGGTTCGAGCAACTGATCGTGTTGAATTAGCCTCTTGGAATCTTTCATGACGAGCAGCTGGTCGTGATTGGGCTGAGCCTTCCTTTAAATCGAATGGTCATTGAGAGTTCCTCGACACAATCCTAGGGGGACTTTTATTCCTCCGAGGACCCAGACGATCAAAAGGAGAGACTCTACTTAACCTTTCAAGAGCACTTGTCCTATTTGGAGATAGAGTGATGTTTTGTTGAGTGTCTGTAGCTCATACCGAGGAAGTCCATCCAGGCTGATAAGAAGGATCATTAGATCTCTCACTACGATATGAATCGCCAGTTCGCGAAGAGAGTAAACGAATATTTCTTTGAACACTACGTTGTCCTGACTGGGCTGGCACTCCGCCTTGAACTGTTTGTATGAGTTGACGCATGATTTCTTGCATGGCCGTTTGCCCTAGGGCCAAATTAGCCATTATACCAGCCAGATCTGAAAAACTTAGGGGAGTATAAGGATTCGGGGGAATCCCAGTGTTTCGATTACTGGATTCCGAATTATCAGCCATTGATGGTGAGTTATTTTGGGGAAAAATGCTAATTACAGTCGTTTCCCACAGACGACGCCAATCTGTTGATGTAAAAAACTAGATTCGATCCACTGTTCTAAAAAACCCGCCTAGGCTCCGCCTAGGCACGCCTAGGCTCCGCCTAGGCACGCCTAGGCTTGAGGCTTGGGAGAAACGCCCCGCCTTAAGATTTTGACGCCTTATGCTTGGTAAAACCCTTAAGGCGTACTTTTTCTCTAAAAACAACAATGTTTTAGTGAAACGATATCGCCTGTTAAATATTTTTTTACAAACCAGACCATTATCTCATCCAAAATAATCAAATAGTATTTTTATTTGCAAATATTCAGACATATTTTTATGATATGTACAATTTTAGTATTTTAATAGCCTTGTTATGGTTAAAAAATATTAAAATATATTAAAAAGGCCTAAACGCCTTTTCACGCCTTTTTACGCCTAGGCTCGCCTAGGCTTCTAAGGCTTAAGGCTTGGCCTCCACGCCTCGACCACGCCCCGCGTTTTTTAGAACCTTGATTCGATCTAATTATTTTAATCACAGATAAATATGAATAAATAAATACGAGACAAGAGATTTTAAAGTGGTTCAACCTTAAGAAAATGGCCTACGTCCACTGTTTTTGTATTGCTGACTATTTTTAAGAATTCTCGATAAGTGATTTACTAAGAAATTCCGAGTCCCCTTTTTCATGAGGATGTTACAATGTATTTATAGCCTTGAGGTTGTCCATGTGAAAGAATGATGCACTGTATTTTAGCAGCCGAATACATCTGTACAATAATTAATGCACATTTAATGCGTAGTTGTCTTCTGGTATACTTGGCGCGCACGCCACAAGTATTTGAGTTTCTCGGACCGCCTTGAGCAACTCTAGGCGGTCCGAGCAACTCAAATACTTGTGGCGTGCGCGTCAAGTATACCAGAAGACAACTACGCATTAAATGTGCATTAATTATTGTACAAATGTATTCGGCTGCTAAAATACAACGCATTATTCTTTCACATGGATAGCCTCAAGGTTATAAATACATTATAACATCTTCATGAAAAGGGGACTCAAAATTTCTTGGTAAATCACTTATCGAGAATTCTTGAAAAACAGTCAGCAATACAAAAACAGTGGTCGTAGGCCATTTCCTTAAGGTTGAACCACTTTAAAATCTCTTGTCTCGTATTTATTTATTCATATTTATCTGTGATTAAAATAATTAGATCGAATCTAGTTTTTTACATCAACAGATTGGCGCCGTCTGTGGGAAACGACTGTAATTAGCATTTTTCACCAAAATAACTCATCATCAATGGCTGATAATTCGGAATCCAGTAATCGAAACACTGGGATTCCCCCGAATCCTTCTGCTCCCCCAAGTTTTTCAGATCTTGCTGGTATAATGGCTAATTTGGCCCTAGGGCAAACGACCATGTAAGAAATCATGCGTCAACTCATACAAACAGTTCAAGGCAGAGTGCCAGCCCAGTCAGGACAACGTAGTGTTCAAAGAAATATTCGTTTACTCTCTTCACGAACTGGCGATTCATATCGTACTGAGAGATCTAACGATCCTTCTTACCACCCTGGATGGACTTCCTCGGTACGAGCTACAGACACTCAACAAAACATCACTCTATCTCCAAAGAGGACAAGTGCTCTTGAAAGGTTGAGTAGAGTCTCTCCTTTTGATCGTCTGGGTCCTGGGAGGAATAGAAGTCCCCCTAAGATTGTGTCGAGGAACTCTCAACGACCATTCGATTTAAAGGAAGGCTCAGCCCAATCACGACCAGCTGCTCGTCATGAAAGATTCCAAGAGGCTAATTCAACACGATCAGTTGCTCGAACCAATAGGATTGAGAAAGGAAATGATGCATGGAAGGGCTCAATTCAAATGTTGGAGGATAGATTAGGGGAAATGGATAAAACCAAAAATCCTCTACAAAGGACTTTTGTCCGAGGAACACCATTCATACAAGAGATTGTGGACTTTTCCACACCATCAAAATTCAAAGCCCCAATAGTAACACCAAAATACGATGGAAAACTAATTATGTTCTCCATATAGAACAATACCAAGCAGCTGCTGATATCTATGTTGTTCCAGATGAGAAGCGATGCAGGGCATTTTCAGGAACTCTTACCAGATCTGCTCAGATGTGGTACAATAACCTTCCTCGGGGGAAAATTGCAACCTTCTTTCAGCTAGCAGAACTCTTTATTGGAAATTTTTATTTTGGAGCAAAGCCATTCAATCGAGTAGCACATTTGCTAAGTGTTAGACAAAAGACAGTTGAAAGCACCAGGGATTATATTACTCATTTCAATAACGAGAAACTGGAAGTAATTGATTATGAGGAGAAAACTGCAATTACTGCTTTGATGAGTGGACTGTTGCCCAATAAATTGTACTACACTTTAGCCAAAGATCCACCTAGGACCATAGCAGAACTGATGGCAAAAGCAACAAAAATCATGAATGCCGAGGAAGCCATGTCTGCGAAGAAGAATGCAGACACTAAGAAGACTAAGGTAAAATCTGGTAAAACCGAAAAGAAGGATCAAAAGAACAATGGTGGTAACAGGCAATCAAAGGGTAAACAAGCATTGGAACAGATGAAGAAATACAAAAATTATACCCATTTGAAGGTGGATATAAATCACATTCTGGAGGAGATCAAGAACAGCGAGGAGCTAGCCTGGCCAGTAAAAATGAAGGCAGATCCTGATAAGAGAGATAAGTCCAAATATTGTGAATTCTACAAATATTACGGTCACACGACCAAGCGTTGCATAGCCTTTCAGAATGAAATTAAAGCACTCATTAGACGAGGAAAGTTGACCAAGTATGTTGATCATCAAAGCGGTGGTCGAACCAACGAACGAGGAAGGCAAAGGTCTAAATCTCCTCTTTGGACAAAAGAAGATAAGAAAAGGTATCATAAAGATGATCCAGAAGATGACCCCGATCTCCCCAAAAGACTAGGAGCCAGAACGTGTGGTATTTTAATTCATTTCGGATCATTTGATTGCATTGTTATTACAGGTGGAGATGCAGGAGGTGGAGACCTTACTGCAGAGAGGAAAGCTTACCTCAATGAGGCTCAAGCTTGTTCTTACATTCAATGAATAAATCTAGCTGAAGATGATCGCCCGAGGAAGGTGAACAAAGATAAACTGGTCATTAGTTTCTCTAAAAATGACCTCGCAGGTGTGCTGTATCCTCATGATGACCCATTGGTGATCAAAATAAGGATGAAGGAAGTAGTGATTTCACGAGTATTTGTGGATAATGGTAGCTTGGCAGATATCATGTTTTACCCATATTTTGATAGTTTGAATCTAAAACTATCCCAGTTGGAGCCATATCATAGGCCCCTCCTTGGTTTTACTGGCGAGAAAGTGTTTTCACTTGGGACGATCAAGCTGGATATGTTCATCGGTACATGGCTTACTTGTCGAACAAAAAGAGTACGCTTTTTTGTAATGGATAAAAATGTCCAATCAGCTTAAAATATCATTATGGTAAGGGTATGTTTGAAGAAGTTTGAAGCAGTACCATCTACTGTACATCAATGTTTAAAATTTCCAACCAACTTTGGAGTAGGAGTGGTGAAGGGTGACCAAAAAGTAGCTCGGGAATGCTACTATTCATCTACCGAGCAAGAAGAGCGTGAAGAATCCAGGAAGAAGACTATTACTTATCAGGTAGATGAGATAAAAGATACGGAGATTGAGACTTTAGACCCAAGAGATGAGTCTCAGCTCGTTAAGGGTCAGGTCATGGAGGCTATTGAAAATATCATTCTGGACGACGAGCATCCAGAACGAACAACTCAAATCGGTGCATCGTTGGATGCTTCACTAAAATAGGAAGTGATATCTTTCCTAAGAAGTAGAAAATAAACTTTTTCATGGATCCACGAAGACATGCCAGGGATAGACCCAGCCTTCCTATGTCACGAGCTTAATGTGAACAAGGAAATCAAGCTAGTGAAGCAAAGAAGAAGAGTGTTCAGCCCTGAAAAGAACCAAGCTATACAAGAAGAGGTCGAGAAGCTTCAGAAAGTATGTTTTATTAAAGACGTCAAATATCCGGACTGGTTATCAAATGTGGTGATGGTGAAGAAAAATAATAACAAGTGGAGGATGTGTGTTGATTTCACTGATCTTAATAAAGGCTGCCCAAAGGATTATTTTCCTTTGCCTCGAATCGATCAATTGGTGGATGCCACCTCGGGACACGAGTTATTGAGCTTCATAGATGCTTATTCTGGTTACAACCAGATTAAAATGAAGCCTGAAGACAGGGAGAGTACCTCTTTTATCACCCCAGGGGAACTTATTGTTATAATGTTATGCCTTTTGGATTGAAAAATAGAGGTGCAACATATCAACGACTGATGAGTAAGGTGTTTGCAGAGCAGATTAGTCATAATAGGGAGGTTTACGTCGACGATATGCTGACAAAGAGAAAGAAAGCTCCTGATCATCTTGTTGACCTAGGACAGACCTTTGATCAACTAGAGAAATATCAAATGAAGTTGAATCCCACTAAGTGCTTATTCGGAGTACGAGAAGGAATGTTCCTTGGATATATTGTCAACCAACGTGGAATTGAAGTAAATCCTGAGAAGATTAAGGCCTTATTAGAGATAAGATCTCCAATCACAAAAAAAGAGGTGCAAAGTCTCACAGGGCGAGTAGCAGCACTCAATAGATTTGTGTCACGAGCAACAGATAGATGTCTCCCATTCTTCAAAACACTCTGAAAAACATTTGAGTGGAATAATGAATGTGAGGAGGCCTTTCAAGAACTGAAGAAGTACCTAGGAACACCTCCTTTGCTATCTAGACCAGGGATGGGAGAGAGATTGTACTTGTATCTGGCAGTTTCAGAGAACGCAGTTAGCTCGACGTTGATAAGAATAGAAGGTGGAGTATAAAAACCAGTCTATTACACCAGTAAAGCTTTTCGAGGAACAAAAATCAGATATCCAAGGTTAGAGAAGTTGGCGTTAACGCTAATTGAAGCCATCAGAAGAATGAGACCATACTTCCAAGCCCATACTATAGTTGTGCACACTGGTATGCCATTAAGGCAAGCTCTGCATAAACCAGAGAAACCGAGAAGATTGATGTACCGGGCAGTGGAGCTCGGTGAATATGATATAATCTATGAGCCTAGGTCGTCGCTCAAAGGTCAAGAAGTAGCAGACTTTATCGCAGAGTTTACTCAAGAAAATGCCGTCGAAGAACAGGATTTAAAAACTTATCAACCTGTGAATGTTACAGGATCATCAAATGCAAACTCCGACCAACTTACGTCGGTAAGCCAGCGACAAGAAATGCCAGTCGAGCAGGGAAAGATGACTGACGAGAAATGAGGAGAGCTGGAAAAGGAGAAGAGGAAGTAGCAGATATTCCACTGAGGAACTCTCTCTGATGAAAATTTCAATAATAAGTTACCCATATGGAATTTGTATGTGGATGGCTCTTCGTGCACTACAGGTAGTGGAGCAGGGATTGTTTTGAAAAGTCCATATGAGATTGATGTGGAGTATGCCCTGCGCTTTCAATTTAAAGCTTCTAATAATGAGGCCGAATATGAAGCAATGATTGTAGGTTTAAGTCTAGCCAGAACGATGAAGGCAGAGCAGGTTGTTGAATTCAGCGATTCGCAGTTAATCGTAAATCAGATTCTTGGAGTGTACGCAGCAAAGGGAGAATTAATGATCAAGTACCATGTAAAAGCAATGGAGTTGGTATCGAGTTTTATTGCTGTTCAGCTGGTCAGAGTACCAAGATTGGAGAATGAAAAAGCAGACTCCCTAGCACGACTAGCATCAGCCACCCGCACCGAGCTAGGAAGAATAATGCCAATAGAGATTCTAGCTGGTCGGAGCATAGACGAAGATCTGATCATAAAATTCATTGCGCTTGATTTGGGACCATCTTGAATGGATCCCATCAGGGCCTACATTGAAGAAGGAACTCTGCCAATTGATAAACTCGTAGCCAAGAAATTAAAGTTCAAAGTTGCTCGTTATGTATTAACCAATGGTATTTTATATAGACGAGGAGTTATAGAAGCGCTACAAAGATGTTTTCATCCCTCTGAAGTGAAAGAGTTGATCGAAGAGGTTCATGAGTGGTCTTGTGGAGCCCATGTAGTCGGTAGGACGCTCCTACGAAGGATAACCATGAAGGGGTATTGCTGGCCTACGATGAGAGCTGATTGCGTAGCTTATGCTAAGAAGTGCGACAAATGCCAACACTTCTCGTCCATCCGAAGAACTCCTCAGGCACTGTTAACACCCATAACATCTCCTTGGCCATTCGCTATATGGGGAATAAATTTGGTCGGACCACTACCAACGACTAAGGGAAGATTTAAATACTTAGTGGTCGCAGTGGATTATATTATTAAATGGGTGGAAGCTGAGCCTCTTATTGATATGACATACAACAAAGTCTATCCATTTGTTTGGAAAAATATAATTTGCAGATACGGCCTCCCACATGCTTTCATTATTGACCATGAAACCCAATTTGACAATGAGGAGTTTGCTGCATATTGTCAACAATCCAATGTACTGTAGGTCTATTCTGCACCAGGCCATCTTTAGAGCAATGGGAAAACTGAAGTGACAAACAGAACGCTGCTAAATGGTTTGAAAAAATGACTGGATGACGCAAAGGAAAATTGGATTAACGAGCTACAGTTTGTGCTTTGGACCTATGGCACCACACCACGAACAATAACTGGAGAGTCCCCATACATGCTGGCATTTGCGAGTGAAGCAGTTATACCTATTGAATTAGGTTTACCTACACATAGGGTACTTAATTTCAATTCTACTGTTAGTGATTTAATGCGAAGGTTAGACCTAGATATGCTAGAAGAAGTCAGGTAAGAAGCAACTATCAAGAATGCCGCGTATCAACAACGAACAGCTTCGTTCTATAATAAAAGAGTTAAGAAATGTAACTTGAAGGAAGGGGATTATGTGCTGAAGAAAGTCATCCAAAAGCATAATAAACAAGAAGGCAACTGGCACGGACCCTACAGAGTGACAAAAGTTTTTCGTCCAGGGACATACAGGATTAAAACCTTGGAAGGAGAAGAATTCAAGAATGCATGGAATGCAGAGCATCTACGAAAGTATTATCAGTAGTTGAAATTTCTATGTAATACAATTTCTTCAATATGAATAAAATGATGTTTCCCCCATTTTTCGTTATTCGTTAAATTTTTTTTCCCGAAATATTAGTGCTACACACTATACAATATAATTACCACCAACTCTGATTGGTCGGGAAGAAAATTATCACCAACTCTGGTTGGTCGAGAAATAAATACGACCAACTTCGATTGATCGGTAATATAATTACCACCAACTCCGGTTGGTCGGGAAGCAAATTACCACCAACTCCGGTTGGTAGGGAAACAAATACGATCAACTCCGATTGATCGGCAATATATTTACCACCAACTCCGGTTGGTCAGGAAGTAAATTACCACTAACTCCGGTTGGTCGGGAACTATATGACCAACTCCGGTTGATCGACAATTCAATTACCACCAACTCCGATTGGTCGGGAACTATACGACCAACTCCGGTTGATCGACAATTCAATTACCACCAACTCCGATTGGTCGAGAACTCTACGACCAACTCCGGTTGATCGACAATTCAATTACCACCAACTCCGGTTGGTCGGGAATTATACGACCAACTCTGGTTGATCGGAAATTCAATTACCACCAACTCTGATTGGTCGGGAAGCAAATACCACCAACTTCGGTTGGTCGGCAATTCAATTACCACCAACTCTGGTTGGTCGAGAACTTTATATCACCAACTCCGATTGGTCGGCAGTTTAAAAAACCAAAGAGGACATTTTTATCTGTCTACAGATATACATACATGTTCATCAGTAAATAAAAGAGATATTTCACAAAATATTTCCAAACCAATAACAAATAATATTTGTAAACCAATAATGATTAAAATTGCAAAGAAAACTAAAGATTTCTTCATTAAAACCAGAATAAATTACATATGATATAAATTACAGATTACATGTAATATGAATGGAGTTCATTACATAAACAAATCCTACTTTATAGGTTTCTTTCCCTCTGCCTTTGACACAGGGTCTACCCCAGCTGGAGGATCATCAAGACTATAAGGGGAATTCATGAAGTTCAGATCTTGCAGCATTCTGACGTTCATTATCGATGGACGATCAAGCAGGTGTTCTGGGCGAGATATTTCAAAATTTGAATGAAGACTATAATCATCAAGATACTTGGAGATTAGAACGCGAGGAATGGCCCGAGCTGGAATCCAACTAAGGTTAAGCTTGAAAGGGGGTACAGATAGATCAAGAACTCCAGGACTATAGTAATCTCACAAGAAATGACCTCTCTCTAATTTTAGAACACAAAGAGCATTCAACCATACCTGTTTATACCCTTCGTTGTTTGACTATTCTAAATGAGCATCAAGATGACAAAGTGCTTCGTTATACCCAGCCATCCAAAATTCTCTGGGCTGCTTATGGAATTGATTGGTTAATCTCTCAAGTTGCTCATTGAGCTTCTTCACCAGAATTTCTTTACTCTCCAGAGCAGAAGCTTGATTGGAAAGTTTCTCGAAGAGGTTTAGAATTTCTTTAGACATATCCGCCAGGGCTTGGTTCTTCGCCATCAACTGGAATTCTTGGTTCTCCAAGACTGATTGAGTCCTCGCCTCTTCAAATGGAATCCAAACAGCACTTGCACGCCCAAGAGAAGAAGATTTTGGTCGACCACGAGTAGACGTGGAAGGTATAGTTCTTTTCAAAGTCTTCAACTCGTCTCGAAGTTTAGCATTTTTTATCTCCAAAAAAGAAAAACCTTCGTTGTTAAGAGGGACTAAAGCACCCGAAGAAGATGCAGTGGAGTTGAGTTGCTTTATTTCTTCCTGCAAAAGAATGTTCTCCTGCTCCAACAGTTTGGCAATATTCCTATGCTCCTCTATTTCAAGCTTCAGAATACTCTCCTTTTTCTCATAGGCCGAGATGAATTGGTCGTACCCTTTGTCAGCACTTAATTGTTGATATTTTTTCTCATATCCTTGATGAAGAAGGGCTGTAAATTCTTTATATTTCTTCTGGAGGTCCTCAATCATCTCATAATATGCCACATTATTGGCAGTAGAACGATCGAGCAAACACTTCAGATACTGGTAAGCTCCAACTGCTCGTTCAGAAGCATCTGAACCCAGGATATCAATGATTTGAAGCTCATCAAGGTCCGCATGACCTGCCTTAAAATAATCGTCGCATTTTTTCATTAATTCTGTGTCATAAAACTCCATCCTGGCCATAAACTAGCAAAGAGAAAGAAATAAAAAGAATCAATGATGATACAAGCAGTGCAAGGACATGAGAAAAATCAAGTCGAACAACCGAAGTTTAAATTTTATTACATCACAAAAAGAAGCACATAGTCCAAAATTACATTCAACAAAAAAGCAAAATAAAGATCTGAACAACTCTACACCTTCTCCTTGCTTCCTAAGACTTCCTCGGAAGGCTTGGACGGAGAGGTTGGTTGCTCGGAGGGCAAGGAAAGTTGCTCGGCATAAGTGTTTGCTGGTTGGGGCTGCTCGAAGCATGGTTCAACAGCAGGGACCTAGTCCCCAATTATCATGGAAGATTCTTTTGAGGAAGCTTCGTCCTCTTCTTCTTCTTCTCCAGGAGAAGGATGAGGGCCATGAGTGTGTCGCTGGAACAGTTCAGAATTCTCAGCTATTTTTAGCTCCTGCAGAGCTGCAACCCATCCATCCCTAAAATATTTAAGGTTGGCAAACTCCATTTGAGAGGACATGGTAGCCAGGCCTTTGTTCCAGCCTTTGTCCCGACCAGCACTGAAGAACTTTTTAACTGCATTTTTTCTTTTTACCTTCTTCGAGGAAGTCCTCTCAATAAGAAGTTCCTCGACAGCCTTCAATTTCCCTACCACCTCCTGTTTATGGCAATCAACATCATGAAGTCTACCAACTTCCTCTTCAGCAGTTTTGAGCTTATTCTCAAGATCTTCAGCATTCTTGAGCTTCTCCCCAAGCTCTTTATTATTCTTCTCAAACTCTTTCAATTTCTTCTCTAATTCCTTGGAGGCTTCCACAGCTCGATCTCTCTCTTGCTCAACGAACTTAACCTACACCTCCCAAGCAACTTTATTTTCCTCATACTTCTGATGAGAGTCTTTTAAAGACTGGGTTAATCCAGTAAAATCCTTTTCCACTCCATCCGAAGAACTGGAGGCCCTGATGGCTTCATCCATTTTTACAATGCTGTTGAAACACGTTACCAGTTGGGAAACGAAATAACTCTAAGTCAATGTACGAACATAGTATTAAAAAGTAGAAGGCTCAGATCAATAATACTTACTAAGGCAATGTATTGAGCAGCCAGAGCAATTTTCAAAGTCATGGACTTCTGGAATAGTCCAAGATTTTACTAAGCCCACAATGAAGCTCGGAGGAATGAAGGTTGGAACACTACTTTCAACATTGGAAGGTTGAAAGATAGGTTCAGTAGGTTTCTCAGACACACCCTTCTTTAATCTTCTTAGATGAGCAGGCGCGTCTTCAATCAATGGTGCTGTCTTGGTTGGAGAAATGATAATAACCTCACTTGGAGGAGAGATAGCAACAGCCTTGCTCGAGACCACATGGGGATTTTCCACGATCTTGCTCGGAGCCACAGGGGTATTCTCGCTAAATTTCTTGGCATCATCAGAAGGGGGTACCTCTACAGTTTTCATCCCCTCTTCTGGGATATCTTTCTTACTTTTCTCTGCCTCTATAGCAGGAAATGTAGACTTGTCAAAATAAGCAGGAGCTTTTCTCCTCTTCATTATGTCACCAATAGGAATATTTGACTCTAAAGAAGAACCTTCCACACTATTATCAGCAGCTGGTACTTGGTCAAGGTCAACTACTACAGGATGAGCAATGAAAGATGAGGTCGAAGTTCTGTATTACAGCAAATAAGATGTCGACCTAATATGCTCCCCAACAACAGATTGATGTAAACTCCATATAAGTTTTAAGCTTTTTATATTGACGTCAATATCTTTTGGGGGTTTCCTTTTACTATCAACTGTAACAAACAAAATCGAATGTCAGTGAAGCAATTTATCAAACACAAAGAAAACATAATTTCAAAAATAAAATAAAAATAAAAACAACCTATCCCATTGCCATACAGTGGACACTTGGGACCTTGGTACACATAATTTCCATCAAGTGGAGGGTGTTGATAATTTTTCACCACTACCCCATGATCAAAATAGTCTTTGTTGGTACCAGGAAGATTGACCACTAAATCTCTATTTAAAAATCTAGTTTTTAAATAAAAGTACTATCGTTAGTGACCCATCTATAGCAATACATAATTTCTGGGATTCCTAAATGAGTCCCATGGATTTGATTTAATCTATGTACACCGTTAACTACCCTCCATGTATTTGGAGATACTTTTGCAGGTACAATATCAAAATATTGGTAAAACTCCAAACACAGTGGATTTGGCGGGAAAGAGAAGCCACATTCAGCTATGAAGATACTTGGGAACCAGTGTCCCTCAACCAAGGAAAATAAATTAGAAGGACCAGATAATTCTTCCAAAATAACCCATGAAGGGATTGAAAAATCAGACCGAAATTTGTCCAATGACTCAACAGGATAAACCATGGCGAATAAAGAAAATTAAAGAAGAAGGAAGAAAGTCTTACAAAGGAAATAGAGGTCAGTTGTTAATAAATGATGGAAAGAATGAAGGAACAAGATAAAGAGAAGGTGAAGAGTTCAAAGAGACAAATTTGAAAAAATGAAAGACGATAGTATTTTCTATAGCGCTTAAATACCTTACCTTGGGATTGGAGAAAAGTAATGATTACAGAGAAAGACGTTTGCGTTACCGACGGCTAAAAGGAGAAAAAGGAGCACGAAAACCAAAGTAGCTAGAAAAATTCAAAATATTTATGAAGTCTGATTCTATGAAATCAAAGAGGAATTAAATACAAGGAAAACACTCCTAAAATTCAGGATGACTATTAATCTCATCATATTTCGAGAAGAATGTTCCACACTCCTCTTCAACCTCGAACTATGAAACATTGGGGCCTTCTGTTGATACCAAATTTAATCTGCTGACATGGATCAATCATATAAAGACACGTGTCCATTTATATAGTGAATATGAAGACTTTGTACGAATAAGGTCCGAGGAACTCCAAAGGTCTGAGTAACTTAAGAGATTCGAGCAACTCAAGGGGGCCTAGCAACTCAAGCGGTCCGAGCAACTCAAGACGGTCCGAGCAACTCAAATACTTGTGGCGTGCACGTCAAGTATACCAGAAGACAACTACGCATTAAATGTGCATTAATTATTGTACAGATGTATTCGGCTGTTAAAATACAGCGCATAATTCTTTCACATGGATAGCCTTAAGGCTATAAATATATTGTAACATCCTCATGAAAAAGGGGACTCGGAATTTCTTGGTAAATCACTTATCGAGAATTCTTAAAAAACAGTCAGCAATACAAAAACAGTGGACGTATGCCATTTTCTTAAGGCTTAACCACTTTAAAATCTCTTGTCTCGTATTTATTTATTCATATTTATCTATGATTAAAATAATTAGATCGAATCTAGTTTTTTACATCAACAACGGTCATGAGAGTGACGTTGATACCTCGGAGGTAGCCAAGATAGAGAGTACTGTAAATGAGTTTGACCTCTTATCCTTTAGTCACTTTTACTCCATAGGTCCCTCTATCAAGCTTAGAAGACCTCTGAGGGATGAGAGGGCCTTTGGTGGCCGAGATGGGGAGATCAGTGTATATGAACAGATGTTTAAGTTAGGATTCCGTCTCCCTATCCATCCAATAATTAGAGACATATTATCCCATATTAACATGGCCCCCTCCCAATTATCCCCCAATGTTTGGAGGGTGATGATTGGAGCCATCATCTATGGAGGGCAGTCCATCACTCCGACCTTCCTATCAGGGTCTTCACAAGGTGCTATGTGCCATCCTTTGCTAGAAATTACCCGAGACACTACCAATTCCTAGTTAGGAAGTATGATAAGAAGATGTTATTGGTTACACATACCACAAATTATTACTAGAAACCACGGTACTTCTTCATTTTAGGGGCATGGGAATTTAGTACTTGTTCCCCCTCTTCATCACTAAAGTCGAGGACCCCTCTGAGGTGGGGAAAATATCATTAGCTGCCAAATCCGATCCTTTGTTAAGCTAGGATAACCTACAAAAGGTTAAAGACCTTCAAGATCAGGGGGAGATTAGTTGGCTAGTCAAGTACGAGCATCTGATGACCCCCTACTATCTCTCTGAGACTGGCCTGGGGGTAAGTCCTTTAGCCAAGCTTCGTAAGTGTTTATTTTACAAAGTTTAACCTCTAATTTTTTAATTCTCTCCTATACTGACTCAGATATGTTTTTTACAGAGCGCCCATAAGGAATCTCAGACGACTTGTGGGAGATGTCTGCACCAAGTCTTATCAAGTTGGTGAAGAAAGCTGGGCTTAATGAACCTCCTCCTCCACCGCCTAAGCAAAATGTTAGCACGTCCAAAGCCGATGCTATTAATAAAAGGAAACTCCCTACTGACTCGGAGGATCAGAGGCCGAGTAAACACCAAAAAACTATCCCAATCTCCTCTGATGATGCATTAGCTGCTCGTCTGGAGCAGCTGAAGATCAGTGATAGCCTGATAGGTCATGGTCTGAAGGGGATGGATGCCATTGGCTCTGCAATAACTGATGGTGATAAGCGCTTCTTGCGCTATATAGAGACCCATCTACTAGTCGAATTTTGCCTTCTCAGGTCTATCCAGGTAGAGATTTTATCTTTTTTAGCTCTAAGTGTAACCTCATCGTTGGGCCGTCTTGATCTCATACATCTGACTTTGTATTATAGGGTATCCTGTTCATGCACCACACTACACCAAATCCTGTGAATGGTCACACCAAGTGGGTCATGGCCTAAGTCCGCTACCAGCTGGTCGCGGACTTAGGCCGTGACCCACTCAATATTTGGCATGACCAATTTTATTACCACATTAAATTATCCATGCTCTGGAAATGGTCACGGACTAAATCCCTGACCATAGAGGGTCACGACCCGAGTCCCTGACCAGGTCGTGACCAGTTTGGTTCCAAAATTCCCTCCAAACTGGTCGCGGGTCGGTCACGGCCCAAATCCATGACTAGGTCGTGACCAATTTGGCGCCAAAAATCCCTCTAAACTGGTCGCGGATGGGTCACGGACTTGGGCCGTGACTAATGGTGCAACGAAGCAGAAAACACACACATTAAGGGTCACGGCTATGGGCCGTAAGGCTGTTAGAAAAGGGTCACGCATTATGGGTCACGTCCCATAGCCGTGACCATATTGAAATCCCCATTGTTCTGCAAGAAAGTGATGGGTCATGCGCATGGGTCATGGCTCTTGGCCGTGACCAGTTTGGAATCGCCATTGCCAAAGTCATTAATGGGTCACGGCTCTTGGCCGTGACCAGGTCGAAATCGCCAGAAATCATGCTCATTAATGGGTCGTGCACATCGGGGCAGGGCTCTAGGCCGTGACCATAGTCTGGTCTTAAAAAGAAATATTCCCAGCTTCTCATTTATTACGTCCGACTTCGTTGCTGTTAGGGTTTTTGCGATTTCGAGCTCCTACGATTTCGGTTGGATTTCTATTGGATTTGCATTTGGATTTCAGTTGGATTTGCATTTGGCTAATCGATTTCAGTTGGTATTTATTGATTCATTTGGATTTCGTGATTTCTAACTAAAGTCCTAATTTTTGTGTATGTATGTGTAGATTTATGTTTGTATGTGTGTATGTGTGTGTATGTATAGATTGTATGTATGTGTATGTATAAATTTATGTCAAAAAAAATATTAGGGTTTAGTAAACCTTAAATAGTATGTGTGCGTATGTATAGATTATGTCAATAAACCCTAGCTTGTATGTGTGTGTATGTATAGATTATGTCAATAAACCCTAGATTGTATATGTGTGTATTTTTTTTAATCAAAATATGTCTGTGTCTTTTTTTTTGAGAAAATATAATTAAATGATTTTTTTGACATATGAGTCGCAAACACGTGTACACATTACTATAGTGAGATATTGTTGGCTTGGTTATTGGATACTATGTTGAATTTATTGAATTGATACTAGTGTCGATAAATGTATATGTTATTAAATTTGTTGGGTGTGCTCTTGATTTGCCTATGAAAAAGTATATCACATATGCTTGTCTTGTTTATGTGTATATGTATGTTTAAACTCTCATAACTTTCAAACCTAAACCTTAATAGCAGGACTCGTATTCATGCCCTCGTATACTTTTCTCCGGAAAAATGAGGCACGGTGATAAATACTGTCAACAAGAGTGGGACAGGTTGCAATTAGACCGTACACATAACTCTTTTATTAGCGTGCGTCATATAGAGGGTACTCCTATTTATAGGTACGGAAATAAAAAGATCGAACAATTTAACTACCTTATAAATCATGGATTTGATATCCAACAAGATTACTTGTTCGATCGTATTCTATTTTCTCTACCAGAAAATTGGGATGACATTATACAAAATATATTTCACACACATAATCCCGACATAGCCCTGACCTTGGTTACGTTGTTGGAGAAGGCGGAAAAAAAAATCCACCCGTTATGGATACAACTGCGTACAGAGAGCATTGACATAGACTGTGATGTCTCGCGCTACATGCACGTAAAATTGAATCTTGCCAACAAGTTGATAAATAGGGGATTCCGAGTTCATGTCACTGACATCTACACATCAATCATAGATACCCTTCCTTCTAGTTGGCCACGTGCAAAAATTCATAGGTTCTTAAAAACTAATACCGAATGGATGGAGATCAGACACATTGAACTTATTCTAAAATCTTACTTTGAAAAGGTATATATCTATCTATCTATATATATAAAACTAATTAAGCTTGATTAATTAGTTATAATTTCATATTATTATAATTATTTAGTCACTTATATTTTTTGATTTTTGTAGATAATGTCGAGAGGAAACAACCCTAGGGTACCAAGTGCCGATGTGACACCACAATGAGGTTCACCATCTCGTGCAGAACCCGGATTCTCAACACCAATGGTTGAGCAATTCACAACTCCACCAATGGTTCACTCCTCACCAAGTCCAACCCCAAGTGCTCCTACGCCCCAATCCAGCACTCCCGTTGCTTTAACGCCCCAATCCAACACTCATGATGCCACCCGCTCAAATGAAAAGAAGCCTATTGGCTTCTCCATTCTCGGGAATAACCCGACGGGTGATAGGAATGACCTGCTGAACTTTAAATCCCGGTGTTTGTCGCTGGGAAAAATGAACGTGGGAGTCGGTGGACCAGACAATTGGAACCTTGTTGATCAAGCTGTCAAAGATGACATATATGACCAACTTTGCAATCATTTCTCATTTCCTGACCGTTCCAAGAATAAGGTTCTATCTCAAGTTGCTGAAGGATTGAGGACATACAGGAGAAACCTTCGGAAGAAACATTTCCCGAAAGAGGCAGCGAGCTCCGATATTTTGGCTTTGAAAGAGAAAGTGCCTCCCAATGTTGAAATGCCGGTGGACCAGTGGAATAAGTTTTTGGAGAATGAGGCGATGGAAAATAATTTGGTCCAGAGGGAGCAAAAAAAAAAATAGGGCACAAAAAACAGATATCCATAGGCTGGGATCCAAATCATATGAGGATTTGAAGAATGAATGGGAGAGTAGGACAAAAGATGGTCCAGATGCCGGTAAAAACCAAAATCGGTCCAACTTATTCCTTCATGCTCGACGGGACAAAGATAATAAATTCCCGCTGCACTTGGCTAAGACACTGGAATCAATAGAGGCCATCAGCAGTCAATCAGATTCGAGCCCTACTGATGACTTTGACCTTGAAAATGATGCCCTGACTAAGACCTTTGGAAAGGACAAAAGGGGGAGGACGAGAGGTGTTGGCTCACATATGCCAAAAACAAAACTTCAACACATTGCACCTCTTGTGGATGAGCTTTCTTCGGCCAAGAATTGTATCTCATCACAAAAGGAGCACCAATTGAAGACCGATGGGGATGTCCATGAGATTAAAAATTCCCTGGGATTATTGACAAATAAAATTGGGAAACCTGTGAATCTTATTGAAAGTTATAGGACCCTAATGCCTCCTCAAGGTTTCACACATCCTTCCCCTCCAACATTCCCCTCTCAAATGCCTCATCCACCAACATTCCCCTCCCCAGCACCTCCGCCAATCACGGGGCTCGGATCATCATCAACAACGCACGGTGACTATGGCGAAGAGTACTATATCAAGGATATGAGCAATTCGAGGTTTGTTGGCATGTGCATACTTATCTCCAGGGTTCCTGGAACTCTAGTACATCACCGACCTTTGGAGAAGGGTGAGGCTAAAATAATGGTTGATGAAATATACAACGACTGCGGAGATGTACCTGTGTACGTTAACAACGGGGATGGGATGGAATTGAGGAATTATGCAAAATCTTTTATTACTTGGCCAATTTATCTGTTGGACAAGATTTAATAATATTTTCTTTCGTTTCAGTTGTAATAATTTTTTTTGTTTTAGTTGTAAGAATATTGTTTTTGCTTCAGTTGGAATGATATTTTTTTTGTTTCAGTTGTAAGAATATTGGTTTTGTTTCGTTTGGAATGATATTTTTTTTGTTTCAGTCGTAAGAATAATCTTTCTGTTTCATTTGTAATAATATTTTTTAACCTATTACCACAGGACTGAAATTTGAAGATTATTACATGGATTTCCCACAATACAAAGAGTGGATGGGAGAGACAAACTGGATATATATTAATCATGTAAAGGGCGTTTATGAATTTGTTAAATATGCTTCCAAAAATCTTAAAAGTGAGAAGATTCCGTATCCGTGCACTCATTGTATTAACGAAAAATATAAGTCATTGGAAGTTGTTGAGTTGCATTTACTAAAGTGGGGAATCTTTCAAGACTATATAATATGGACATACCATGGTGAAAAAGTTGTACCTTATGTTCCAGAAGAATTATCGGGAGCCGACCGTGTAACGGAACCTCAAGGAGTAGAAGTGGTACATGATTCACCAACACATCGTCCATTGACCGACTTAATTGATGATGCTTACGGACTCCACAACCAACAAAACCACCAACCTATGGATACAAATAATGCGCATTATGACCAAGTAAATGAACAAATTGATGCTGAACTATTAGGAGATCGGGAATACATACGGTTGAAAGCCGATGCGGCTAGACCGTTGTATAAAGATTGCGATGAAGATCACTCGGTATTATATGCAATGATTGGTTTGCATAATTTGAAGAGTCAATTTGGTTTGTCTGGAAACAGCGTAACCGAAATTCTTAAGTGGGTTAAAGAAATTCTCCCAAAAGAGAACATGTTACCAGACAATTATCCTACCATGAAGAAGAGTTTGAAGGGTATAGGTTTGAAATACAAATCTATTCATGCTTGCAAGTATGATTGCATATTGTACCGAAATGAGCACGAAGAGAAGGATGAATGTCCTGTATGCAGTGAGCCTAGATATATGGTTTGTGAGAATGGAAATGACAAACATGCAAAAAATCGCAAGTGCTCGCAAGTCCCACAAAAGTTTTTAAAGTATTTTCCACTTGGGCCACGGTTAAAACGTTTTTTTACTGTACCGTGGATAGCGGAGGCCATGACATGGCATGCTCGATGTGAGGTGGGTGGGAATTTGATGCGTCATCCGGTTGATTCACTCATCTGGCAAATTTCAAATGCACAACACCATGAATTTGCAAAGGAACAGCGCAACGTTCGTCTTGCAATCTCAACCGATGGGTTTAACCCTTTCGGTAATTTAAGTACTAGTCAGAGTTATTGGCCAGTTCTTATGGCGCCTTTAAGTCTTCCTCCGACGTTATGCATGAGAAAGGAGTTCACATTGTTATCTCTGTTGATACCCGGGCGAAGGCTCCCAGTGATGATATTGGTATATTCTTAGCACCATTAATCGAAGAACTTAAAGATTTGTGGGATAAAGGCGTGACGACGTTCGATTCTCATAAGGGTGAAAAGTTCACACTTAAAGCAATGGTGATGTGGGCGATCCACGATCTTCCTGCTTATGGGACCTTGTCCGGTTGTAATGTTCATGGTTATTATGGATGTCCCATTTATGGGGAGGAAACTGAAGCCTGTTGGTTAAAACATAGTGGTAAGTTGAGTTACACGGGTCATCGTAGATTTCTGCCGACCAGTCACCCTTTTAGGAACGACAAGTCTAACTTTTTGCCTGTCGGTCACGAGCGAAGAACGGCACCTATTTGACTTTCTGGTCAGCAAATTAAGGAGAAGGCGGTGGCTGCGACTGCGGGAAATAGGTATGTAGGCAAACACCCCCAGTTTGTAAACCTGAAGCGTAAAGCTAGGGAGGATCCGAACGACCCTAGTAAAGCGAAGCCATGGTCCAGGCGATCAATATTTTTTGATTTGCCGTATTGTAAAGATCATCGTGTAAGGCATATAATTGATGTGATGCACACAGAGAAGAATGTTGCAGAACATTTGATAGGAACATGTCTGGGTGGATCTCATTCCAAAGATGGCGAGCGTGCCCGCCGAGATCTACAGGATATGAAAATAAAGAAGAGACTGTGGTTAAAAAATGATCTAACGACAGGAAGAATTTCTATCCCCCCGACTGCTTTCACTTTGACTACTAGTGAGAAGAAGATCCTCTTAGACACGTTGTTCAACTTGAAGACTCCAACCGGTTATTCTGGTAATTTACGTAGGGTAGTAAACTACCAAGCAAATGACTTGAAATAGTGCAAGTCTCACGATTGGCACGTAATCATCCAATTAATCCCGTTGTTATTTCGGCATTGCTTCTCTGAACACAAAGATCTCCGTCGAACAATTATGCAAATCAGTTTGTGTTTTACCCTACTTTGTGCAAAAGTGGTAAACAGAAGACACATTAAAGCTGCGAAATCAACTTTAGCCGAGGCAGTTTGTGAGTTAGAGAAATATTTTCCTCCGTCATTCTTCGATATCAGTATCCACCTGCTTGAGCATTTATGCGATGAAGCTTTATTATGTGGTCCCGTGAGGTATCGTTGGATGTATCCTTTTGAGCGCTTGATGAAAACCTTCAAAGATTATGTAAAGAATACACGGTATATTGGAGGGTCAATTGCTGAAGAATACGTAACGGTGGAATCATCGCTATACGCTAGGGAACATATGCCAGAACAAGAGGTGAGGAGGTTTAATCCTCGTGGAGAACGAGTGATAGAGGAACCTGACGAGTTTGAGGACGAATTATCGTTTGGGAACCCTAAAGAGGTGAACCTCACAAACCTACAATACGAGCAAGCAACTCGTCATGTCTTCGAATCGCAAGATGAAGTCCAAGACTGGAGAGAGTGAGTATCTACTGAATTCTTCTTCTTTGATTATATGTATTTTTTATTTTATTATCTAAACTCTATAATTTTTCGGTAGGAAGTACGAGAACGAAATTATCCAAAATCAAAGGAGAAATTGGACGACAACTGACTTTAGGGCATGGGTGTCAAAAGAGGTACTTTTCACATCTTATGTGTGCAGTTATTTATTCATGTGTGGTAAAAATATGCCCTAATACAAATTCATTAGTAAATGCAGCTTCTAAAAAGAGGTGATGTCTCTTCCAGACTTTCACACCTAGCAAAAGGTCCTAGTTTTAGTGCAAAAGAGTTTAAGAAATTCCGCACCAACGGTTTTGATTTCATTTCATATCCATATGAGGAAAAGCTTTTGACGCAAAACAATGGAATATCAATTTCTGCCTTGACCACCTGTATCGCTTGCAAAAGTGATAAAAATCCAAAGAATACGGTGCTAACCTATTATGGGATAATTCAACAAATCCTAGAACTTGATTACTTGGTTTTCACAGAAACCGTATTCTATTGTGATTGGGTAAAGGTGGAGGATACAACGAATGCTTGCAAAGTTGATCCCGACTCCAAACTTATTATGGTAGATTTATCAAAGCTGAAGACTAAAGACCGCATAGTCGACGAGCCTTTTATTTGTGCCTTTCAGAATGTAAAGATGGTATTCTACTCGAAGTGCATAAACGATGGCAATTGGTCTATTGTTGTGCATGCACCAAAGGGTATGACTACTGCAGTAGACGCATTAAAGGCTCCAAAAGAGTTCCAGTAAGCTCTTGATGACAACTCTAATTTGAAGGATCTTTTAGTTGATTTAGAGGAAGATTGAGTATCAAAATATTATTTTATCCTCATCAATCTTATTTGTATCCTATTATGATATTGACATTGTATTAGCACTTTACATTAATTTATGAATTTCATCTTCTTTTAAATGTAATGTCCCGCTATTGAACATAACTGTTTGCAAAATATTTTTTGGTTCTACCATTTTTTTAATTGAACATAACTGTTTGCAAAAAATTCATTATTTTTTCACTGTCATAGGATACATTGATATTGGGGTCGAACTACTATCAAACATAATATGAAATTGCATCGCTGCTGGCATAGAGAAGGTTCTGATTGGCGTTGGGTGTAACAAAATATCCAGGTAATGGATAGACCTATGATGAACTTTATTTTAAGGTTAAATATGCATTGATTCAATTTTTTTAATTATTTTGGGTTTGGATAACTTTTGAACAAAGAATAGTTAGGGTGAACACTAGAAAAAGAAGTCATTATCCAACGGATTGCCACTTTCTATGTTTAAGGCGCTCCCGGTTTGATTGTACGACGTAAATTTACAAAAAATTAGACTTAAGCATAAAAACATGCCATCGAATGGTGAAAACGTAAAATAGCCACAAAACAGTCCCATAAGAGTCACGAACACCTCGCACGAGACCAATGTAAATCGCAGGAACTGACCGTGTAGTTACGGCGCTCCCGGTTTGAGTGTATGACGTAAATTTGCAAAAAAATAAACTTAAGCATAAAAACATGCCATCGAAGGGTGAAAACGTAAAACAGGCTTAAAACGGTCCCATAAGAGTCATGAACCCCTCGCACGGGACTAATGTGACTCGTAGGAACCGACTGCGTAGTCACGGAGCTCCCGGTTTGAGTGTATGACGTAAATTTGTAAAAAGTTAGACTTAAGCATGAAAACATGCCATCGAAGGGTGAAAACGTAAAATAGCCATAAAACGATCCGATAAGAGTCACGGACACTTCGCACGGGACTAATGTAACTCATAGAAACCGACCGCGTAGTCACGGGGCTCCCAGTTAGAGTGTACGACTTAAATTTGCAAAAAAAAAATAGACTTGAGCATAAAAACATGCCGTCGAAGGGTGAAAACGTACAACAAGCACAAAACGGTCCCGTAAGAGTCACGAACACCTCGCACGGGACCAATGTGACTCGTAGGAACCGACCGCGTAGTCACGGCGCTCCCGATTGGAGTGTACGACATTAATTTGCAAAAAATTAGACTAAAGCATAAAAGCATGCCTTAGAAGGGTGAAAACGTAAAAAATCCACAAAACGGTACCGTAAGAGTCACAAACACCTCGCACGGGACCAATGTTAATAGTAGGAACCAAACGCGTAGTCACAAGGATCCCGGTTTGAGTATACGGTGTAAATTTGCAGAAAGTTAGACTTGAGAATAAAAAAGATGCCATCGAAGGGTGAAAACGTAAAACACCCACAAAACGGTCCCGCAAGAGTCACGAACATCTCACACGGGACCAATGTAAGTCTTAGAAACCGACCGTGTAGTCACGACGCTCCCTGCTTGTGTGTGTGCGTGTGTGCATGTTTGTGTGTGTGCGCGTGTGAGTGGGAAAGGGGGGAGGGGATGGGCAGGGGGCGCGTGTGTGCATGTTTGTGTGTGTGCGCGTGTGTGAGTGGGGAAGGGGGGAGGGGACATGCAGGGGGCGCGCGCGCGTGTGTGTGTGTGTGTGTGTGTGCGTGAGTGGGGAAGGGGGGAGGGGACGGGTCATGTATGCATATATGTAGTGTGAGTGTGTGCATATATGCATATATGTATATATGTAGTGAGAGTGTGCATGTGTGCGTGCGTGTGTTTGTGTGCGCGTGTGAGTGTCTGCATATTGGTGATAAAATGCAAAATAAAATAGAGAGTATACCTGATTTAGGGTGAATCCAAGAGTGGGATCTGCAAAACAAACCTCCTGACACTCATATTTGATCATCTGATCCGTTACGGTTGCCTCTGGTTCCGGTATCACGTAGGACTTTAAATAATTGTCACCTGAAAGAGAAATAACATATCTGCATATATAATTATTAATATGAAACTAATATATATGCAGGGGGCGTAGTAACGGGGCAGGGGCGGGGCGAGGTAGTGCTGCATATATATGCAACTACTGCATATATATGCAGTGCATATATATGCAACTGCATATATATGTAGTGGGGGGAAGGCGGGATTGGCGCATCTACAAGTTGAGAGTGTGCTCGGGCATATATATGCAACTGCTGCATATATATGCAACTGCATATATATGAAGTGCATATATATGCAACTACTGCATATATATGCAGTGCATATATATGCAACTGCATATATATGTAGTGGGGGGAAGGCGGGATTGGCGCATCTACAAGTTGAGAGTGTGCTCGGGCAAGTGGGCTAACCAGAACTACTAGTAACGGGATTTGCCTGCAATACGAGTAAGGGGAATGGAACTCTTGTTTGAGAACTTTAGCTACGGACTTAGGTTAGCTAGCTCAGCTTCTCCGATGGCTATTTGGATTAAGGAAGTAGGGTAATGCACAGACAAAGAAGGCCTAATATAATAATGGTGAGTCGAATCAGGCGCGGCAGCCGTTCGTACATATATATGCAGTGCATATATATGCAACTGCATATATATGCAACATATGCATATATATGCAGATGCCGCTTACAATCGACTTTTGATGAAGGTTTGCCTGCATATAGAACGCAAGTTCGCGTGTCAGGTCATCATTCACGTCCACCACTTGCTCTTGGTCAATGTTAACAGATAGGTTGTGTATCCAATCCACGTTTTCAGTAGACCATCCTTGTTGTATAGATCTAATAAATATTTATAATGTGCCTACCTCTATTCGAACTGTCCAAAATTTCACCCTTGTTGTGACAAAGAAATCCACATTGACCGGGGGCTTTATCCTCCACATTTGCCTCCATGGGTACATAATATCCCTCCTACCAATAAGCACCGGGGGTACGCTTATTTAAAGTAAAGAAAAGTAATTATTTGTCAATGAATCAAAATACCTGGAAAATAAAACCAAACAATCATGTAAAGTTTGCAATGGGTTTGAAATCCTAAATGTTTTCGAGACTATCCAATATCCTAACCATCTACACTAATTAAGGCTCTAAATTAATCAACCGTCCATAACCGCGGGTGAAAACTCGAAAACTCGAAACAACCCCAAACGGCCTCGTGGGTGGCACTAACACCTCCCACGGGACCAACGTAACTCGTAGGAACTGACCTCGCAGCCGCGGGTCTCCCGGTTTGAGAGTAATACGGTAATTTGCATATTTCAAGACTTAAGTTTAAAAACATGATGTTAGAGGGTGAAAACTCGAAACAACCCCCGAACGGCCCCGTGGGTGGCACCAACACCTCCCACGGGACCAACGTAACTCATAGAAACTGACCCCGCAGCCGCGGGACTCCCGGTTTGAGAGTACGACGGTAATTTGCTTATTTCTAGACTTAGGCTTAAAAACATGACGTTAGAGGGTGAAAACTCGAAACAGCCCCCGAACGGCCCCGTGTGTGGCACCAACACCTCCCACGGGACCAACGTAACTCGTAGGAACTGACCCCGCAGCCGCGGGTCTCCCGGTTTGAGAGTACGACGGTAATTTGCTTATTTCTAGACTTAGCCTTAAAAACATGACGTTAGAGCGTGAAAACTCGAAACAGCCCCCGAACGGCCTCGTGGGTGGCACCAACACCTCCCACGGGACCAACGTAACTCGTAGGAACTGACCTCGCAGCCGCGGGTCTCCCAGTTTGAGAATACGACCGTAATTTTTGTATTTCTACACTTAAGCAAAACATGGCGTTAGAGGGTGAAAACTCGAAACAACCCCCAAACGGCCCCGTGGGGGGCACCGACACCTCCCACGGGACCAACGTTCTTCGTAGGAACTGACCTCGCCGCCGCGGGTCTCCCGGTTTGAGAGTAATACGGTAATTTGCATATTTAAAGACTTCGGCTTAAAAACATGACGTTAGAGGGTGAAAACTCGAAACAGCCCCCGAACGGCCCCGTAGGTGGCACCAACACCTCCCACGGGACCAACGTAACTCGTAGGAACTGACCTCGCAGCCGCGGTACTCCCGGTTTGAAAGTAATACGGTAATTTGTATATTTTAAGACTTAGGCTTAAAAACATGACGTTAAAAGGTGAAAACACGAAACAGCCCCCGAACGGCCCCGTGGGTGGCACCAACACCTCCCACGGGACTAACGTAACTCGTAGGAATTGACCCCGCAGCCTCGGGTCTCCCGGTTTGACAATACGACCGTAATTTGTGTATTTCTACACTTAAGCAAAACATGGCGTTAAAGGGTGAAAACTCGAAACAGGCCCCAAACGGCCCCTTGGGTGGCACCAACACCTCCCACGGGACCAACATAACTCGTAGGAACTGACCCCGCAGTCGCGAGAATCCCAGTTTGAGAGTAATACGGTAATTTGTATATTTCAAGACTTAGGCTTAAAAACATGACGTTAAAGGGTGAAAACTCGAAACAGCCCCCGAACGGCCCCGTGGGTGGCACCAACACCTCCCACGGGACTAACATAGCTCGTAGGAACGGACCCCGCAGCCGCGGGAATCCCGGTTTGAGAGTAATACTGAAATTTGTATATTTCAAGACTTGGGCTTAAAAACATGACGTTAAAGGGTGAAAACTCGAAACAGCCGCCGAACGGCCCCGTGGGTGGCTCCAACACCTCCCTCGGGACCAACATAACTCGTAAGAACTGACCCCGCAGCCGCGGGTCTCCCGGTTTGAGAGTACGAGGGTAATTTGCGTATTTTTACACTTAAGCAAAACATGACGTTAGAGGGTGAAAACTCGAAACAGCCCCCAAACGGCCCCGTGGGTGGCACTAACACCTCCCACGGGACCAACGTAACTCGTAGGAACTGACCTCACAGCCGCGGGTCTCCCGATTTGAGAGTAATACGGTAATTTGTATATTTAAAGACTTAGGCTTAAAAACATGACGTTAGAGGGTGAAAACTCGAAACAGCCCCCGAACGGCTCCGTGGGTGGCACCAAGACCTCCCACGGGACCAACGTAACTCGTAGGAACTGACCCCGCAGTCGCGGGACTCCCGGTTTGAGAGTATGACGGTAATTTTCTTATTTCTAGACTTAGGTTTAAAAACATGACGTTAGAGGGTGAAAACTCGAAACAGCCCCCGAACGGCCCCGTGGGTGGCACCAACACCTCCCACGAGACAAACGAAACTCGTAGGAACTGACCCCGCAGCCGCGGGTCTCTCGATTTGAGAGTACGACAGTAATTTGCTTATTTCTAGACTTAGACTTAAAAACATGACGTTAGAGGGTGAAAACTCGAAACAGCCCCGTGGGTGGCACCAACACCTCCCACGGGACCAACGTAACTCGTAGGAACTGACCCCGCAGCCGCGGGACTCCCGGTTTGAGAGTACGACGGTAATTTGTTTATTTCTAGACTTAGGCTTAAAAACATGACGTTAGAGGGTGAAAACTCAAAACAGCCCCCGAACAACCCCGTGGGTGGCACCAACACCTCCCACGGGACCAACGTAACTCGTAGGAACTGACCTTGCATCCGCGGGTCTCCCGGTTTGAGAATACGACCGTAATTTGCGTATTTTTACACTTAAGCAAAACATGGCGTTAAAGGGTGAAAACTCGAAACAGCCCCCGAACGGCCCCGTGGGTGGCATTAACACCTCGCACGGGACCAACATAACTCGTAGGAACTGACCCCGCAGCCGCGGGAATCCCGGTTTGAGAGTAATACGGTAATTTATATATTTCAAGGCTTAGGCTTAAAAACATGACGTTAAAGGGTGAAAACTCGAAAACGCCCCCGAACGGCCCCGTGGGTGGCACCAACACCTCCCACGGGACCAACATAACTCGTAGGAACTGACCCCGCAGTCGCGGGTCTCCCAGTTTGTGAGCACGAGGGTAATTTGCGTATTTCTACACTTAAGCAAAACATGACGTTAGAGGGTGAAAACTCGAAACAACCCCCAAACGGCCCCGTGGGTGGCACTAACACCTCCCACGGGACAAACGTAACTCGTAGGAACTGACCTCGCAGCCACGGGTCTCCCGATTTGAGAGTAATACGATAATTTTCATATTTAAAGACTAAGGCTTAAAAACATGATGTTAGAGGGTGAAAACTCGAAACAACCCCCGAACGGCCCCGTGGGTGGCACCAACACCTCCCACGGGACCAACGTAACTCGTAGGAACTGACTCCGCAGCCGCGGGACTCCTGGTTTGAGAGTACGACGCTAATTTGCTTATTTCTAGACTTAGGCTTAAAAACATGACGTTAGAGGGTGAAAACTCGAAACAGCCCCCGAACGACCCCGTGGGTGGCACAACACCTCCCACGGGACCAACGTAACTCGTAGGAACTGACCCCGAAGCCGCGGGTCTCCCGATTTGAGAGTACGACGATAATTTGCTTATTTCTAGACTTAGGCTTAAAAACATGACGTTAGAGGGTGAAAACTCGAAACAGCCCCCGAATGGCCCCGTGGGTGGCACCAACACCTCCCATGGGACCAACGTAACTCGTAGGAACTGACCTCGCAGCCGCGGGTCTCCCGGTTTGAGAATACGACCGTAATTTTCGTATTTCTACACTTAAGCAAAACATGGCGTTAGAGGGTGAAAACTCGAAACAGCCCCCAAATGGCCCCGTGGGTGGCACCAACACCTCCCACGGGACCAACGTAACTCGTAGGAACTGACCTCGCAGTCGCGGGTCTCCCGGTTTGAGAGTAATACAGTAATTTGTATGTTTAAGGACTTAGGCTTAAAAACATGACGTTAGAGGGTGAAAACGCGAAACAGCCCCCGAACGGCCCCGTGGGTGGCACCAACACCTCCCACGGGACCAACGTAACTCGTAGGAACTGACCCCGCAGCCGCGGGTCTCCCGGTTTGAGAGTACGACGGTAATTTGCTTATTTCTAGACTTAGCCTTAAAAACATGACGTTAGAGCGTGAAAACTCGAAACAGCCCCCGAACGGCCTCGTGGGTGGCACCAACACCTCCCACGGGACCAACGTAACTCGTAGGAACTGACCTCGCAGCCGCGGGTCTCCCAGTTTGAGAATACGACCGTAATTTTTATATTTCTACACTTAAGCAAAACATGGCATTAGAGGGTGAAAACTCGAAACAACCCCCAAACGGCCCCGTGGGGGGCACCGACACCTCCCACGGGACCAACGTTCTTCGTAGGAACTGACCTCGCCGCCGCGGGTCTCCCGGTTTGAGAGTAATACGGTAATTTGCATATTTAAAGACTTCGGCTTAAAAACATGACGTTAGAGGGTGAAAACTCGAAACAGCCCCCGAACGGCCCCGTAGGTGTCACCAACACCTCCCACGGGACCAACGTAACTCGTAGGAACTGACCTCGCAGCCGCGGTACTCCCGGTTTGAAAGTAATACGGTAATTTGTATATTTTAAGACTTAGGCTTAAAAATATGACGTTAAAAGGTGAAAACACGAAACAGCCCCCGAACGGCCCCGTGGGTGGCACCAACACCTCCCACGGGACTAACGTAACTCGTAGGAATTGACCCCGCAGCCTCGGGTCTCCCGGTTTGACAATACGACCGTAATTTGTGTATTTCTACACTTAAGCAAAACATGGCGTTAAAGGGTGAAAACTCGAAACAGGCCCCAAACGGCCCCTTGGGTGGCACCAACACCTCCCACGGGACCAACATAACTCGTAGGAACTGACCCCGCAGCCGCGAGAATCCCAGTTTGAGAGTAATACGGTAATTTGTATATTTCAAGACTTAGGCTTAAAAACATGACGTTAAAGGGTGAAAACTCGAAACAGCCCCCGAACGGCCCCGTGGGTGGCACCAACACCTCCCACGGGACTAACATAGCTCGTAGGAACGGACCCCGCAGCCGCGGGAATCCCGGTTTGAGAGTAATACTGAAATTTGTATATTTCAAGACTTGGGCTTAAAAACATGACGTTAAAGGGTGAAAACTCGAAACAGCCCCCGAACGGCCCCGTGGGTGGCTCCAACACCTCCCTCGGGACCAACATAACTCGTAAGAACTGACCCCGCAGCCGCGGGTCTCCCGGTTTGAGAGTACGAGGGTAATTTGCGTATTTTTACACTTAAGCAAAACATGACGTTAGAGGGTGAAAACTCGAAACAGCCCCCAAACGGCCCTGTGGGTGGCACTAACACCTCCCACGGGACCAACGTAACTCGTAGGAACTGACCTCACAGCCGCGGGTCTCACGATTTGAGAGTAATACGGTAATTTGTATATTTAAAGACTTAGGCTTAAAAACATGACGTTAGAGGGTGAAAACTCGAAACAGCCCCCGAACGGCTCCGTGGGTGGCACCAAGACCTCCCACGGGACCAACGTAACTCGTAGGAACTGACCCCGCAGTCGCGGGACTCCCGGTTTGAGAGTATGACGGTAATTTTCTTATTTCTAGACTTAGGTTTAAAAACATGACGTTAGAGGGTGAAAACTCGAAACAGCCCCCGAACGGCCCCGTGGGTGGCACCAACACCTCCCACGAGACAAACGAAACTCGTAGGAACTGACCCCGCAGCCGCGGGTCTCTCGATTTGAGAGTACGACAGTAATTTGCTTATTTCTAGACTTAGACTTAAAAACATGACGTTAGAGGGTGAAAACTCGAAACAGCCCCGTGGGTGGCACCAACACCTCCCACGGGACCAACGTAACTCGTAGGAACTGACCCCGCAGCCGCGGGACTCCCGGTTTGAGAGTACGACGGTAATTTGTTTATTTCTAGACTTAGGCTTAAAAACATGACGTTAGAGGGTGAAAACTCAAAACAGCCCCCGAACAACCCCGTGGGTGGCACCAACACCTCCCACGGGACCAACGTAACTCGTAGGAACTGACCTTGCATCCGCGGGTCTCCCGGTTTGAGAATACGACCGTAATTTGCGTATTTTTACACTTAAGCAAAACATGGCGTTAAAGGGTGAAAACTCGAAACAGCCCCCGAACGGCCCCGTGGGTGGCATTAACACCTCGCACGGGACCAACATAACTCGTAGGAACTGACCCCGCAGCCGCGGGAATCCCGGTTTGAGAGTAATACGGTAATTTATATATTTCAAGGCTTAGGCTTAAAAACATGACGTTAAAGGGTGAAAACTCGAAAACGCCCCCGAACGGCCCCGTGGGTGGCACCAACACCTCCCACGGGACCAACATAACTCGTAGGAACTGACCCCGCAGTCGCGGGTCTCCCAGTTTGTGAGCACGAGGGTAATTTGCGTATTTCTACACTTAAGCAAAACATGACGTTAGAGGGTGAAAACTCGAAACAACCCCCAAACAGCCCCGTGGGTGGCACTAACACCTCCCACGGGACAAACGTAACTCGTAGGAACTGACCTCGCAGCCACGGGTCTCTCGATTTGAGAGTAATACGATAATTTTCATATTTAAAGACTAAGGCTTAAAAACATGATGTTAGAGGGTGAAAACTCGAAACAACCCCCGAACGGCCCCGTGGGTGGCACCAACACCTCCCACGGGACCAACGTAACTCGTAGGAACTGACTCCGCAGCCGCGGGACTCCTGGTTTGAGAGTACGACGCTAATTTGCTTATTTCTAGACTTAGGCTTAAAAACATGACGTTAGAGGGTGAAAACTCGAAACAGCCCCCGAACGACCCCGTGGGTGGCACAACACCTCCCACGGGACCAACGTAACTCGTAGGAACTGACCCCGAAGCCGCGGGTCTCCCGATTTGAGAGTACGACGATAATTTGCTTATTTCTAGACTTAGGCTTAAAAACATGACGTTAGAGGGTGAAAACTCGAAACAGCCCCCGAATGGCCCCGTGGGTGGCACCAACACCTCCCATGGGACCAACGTAACTCGTAGGAACTGACCTCGCAGCCGCGGGTCTCCCGGTTTGAGAATACGACCGTAATTTTCGTATTTCTACACTTAAGCAAAACATGGCGTTAGAGGGTGAAAACTCGAAACAGCCCCCAAACGGCCCCGTGGGTGGCACCAACACCTCCCACGGGACCAACGTAACTCGTAGGAACTGACCTCGCAGTCGCGGGTCTCCCGGTTTGAGAGTAATACAGTAATTTGTATGTTTAAGGACTTAGGCTTAAAAACATGACGTTAGAGGGTGAAAACGCGAAACAGCCCCCGAACGGCCCCGTGGGTGGCACCAACACCTCCCACGGGACCAACGTAACTAGTAGGAACTGACCTCGTAACCGTGAGAATCCCGATATGAGAGTAATACGGTAATCTGTATATTTCAAGACTTAGGCTTAAAAACATGACGTTAAAGGGTGAAAACTCGAAACAGCCCCCGAACGGTCCCGTGGGTGGCACCAACACGTCCCACGGGACCAACGTAACTCGTAGGAACTGACCCCGCAGTCGCGGGTCTCCCGGTTTGAGAGTACGAGGGTAATTTGCGTATTTTTACACTTAAGCAGAACATGGAGTTAAAGGGTGAAAACTCGAAGCAGCCCCCGAACGGCCCCGTGGGTGGCACCAACACCTCCCATGGGACCAACATAACTCGTAGGAACTGACCCCGTAGCCGCGGGAATCCCGGTTTGAGAGTAATACGGTAATTTGTATATTTCAAGACTTAGGCTTAAAAACATGACGTTAAAGGGTGAAAACTCGAAACAGCCCCCGAACGGCCCCGTGGGTGGCACCAACACCTCCCACGGGACCAACGTAACTCGTAGGAACTGACCCCGCAGCCGCGGGACTCCCGGTTTGAGAGTATGATGGTAATTTGCTTATTTCTAGACTTCGGCTTAAAAATCTGACGTTAGAGGGTGAAAACTCGAAACATCCCCCGAACGGCCCCGTGGGTGGCACCAACACCTCCCACGGGACCAACGTAACTCGTAGTAACTGACCTCGCAGCCGCGGGGTCTCCCGGTTTGAGAATACGAACGTAATTTGCATATTTCTACACTTAAGCAAAACATGGCATTAGAGGGTGAAAACTCGAAACAACCCCCAAACGGCCCCGTGGGGGGCACCGACACCTCCCACGGGACCAACGTTCTTCGTAGGAACTGACCTCGCCGCCGCGGGTCTCCCGGTTTGAGAGTAATACGGTAATTTGCATATTTAAAGACTTCGGCTTAAAAACATGACGTTAGAGGGTGAAACTCGAAACAGCCCCCGAACGGCCCCGTAGGTGTCACCAACACCTCCCACGGGACCAACATAACTCGTAGGAACTGACCTTGCAGCCGCGAGAATCCCGGCTTGAGAGTAATACGGTAATTTGTATATTTCAAGACTTAGGATTAAAAACATGACGTTAAAGGGTGAAAACTCGAAAAAGCCCCCGAACGGCCCCGTGGGTGGCACCAACACCTCCCATGGGACCAACATAACTCGTAGGAACTGACCCCGCAGCCGCGGGTCTCCCGGTTTGAGAGTACGAGGGTAATTTGCGTATTTCTACACTTAAGCAAAACATGACGTTAGAGGGTGAAAACTCGAAACAGCCCCCAAACGGCCCCGTGGGTGGCACTAACACCTCCCACGGGACCAACGTAACTCGTAGGAACTGACCTCACAGCCGCGGGTCTCCCAGTTTGAGAGTAATACGGTAATTTACATATTTAAAGACTTAGGCTTAAAAACATGACATTAGAGGGTGAAAACTCGAAATAGCCCCCGAACGGCCCCGTGGGTGGCACCCACACCTCTCAAAACGACGGTAATTTTCATATTTCTACTTGATTACTGATTATTTTAACTCATATATGCAATTTTTTAGCTTGATTAAATTTTTTGTAAAAATACTTGGTTACTGATATTTTTGTTTTTTGTATCTTTTCATTTGTAGGATTTTTGCACGTGGATCAAATGAAGGAGGCAATGGATTACAACATGATGATTATTTATATGTTGTGGACATTCAGGTTAATGTTTTTTATGTGTTATAGCCGTGCAGGCTTTTATTGTTTAGTTTTATGGCCGTGCGGTCTTTTATAATTTGATTGTTGAATTTTATAGCCGTGCGGGCTTTATAATAAACAGGTTTTTCATTTACAGGTTTTGGAATGTCAAGAAAATAGAGGAAACTCTGCCCAATTTTTTTTTGGTCTGTGAATTATTAAGACGTGTAATATTTTTAAGTTTGTATATATATTTGTTTATTAACAACATTCTCAATTCGCAATTTGTGATTTTTTTTATTGTTTTGCCTATAATAAATATTTGTAACACGTCGTAGCAACCGACGGTGCACTCACAGGACCCCCAATTTTAGGATTGGACAAAAAAAATACATTTTTTTAAAATTATAGATAAATATGGTCATGGACTTTGTCCATGACCATTTTTATTTTTTTTGTCGCGCTTAAAAATGGTCGCGGCCAAAGTCCGCGACCATTTTTTTTATTTTTTTGTCACGGTTATGGGTCGCGGACTAGGGCCGCGACCAATTTTTTTTGTCACGCACGTGGGTCGCGGACTTTGGCCGCGACCAATTTGTCACGGTTGTGAGTCACGGCCAAGGTCCGCGACCAATTTTTTTTAATTTTTTTTGTTACAGGCATGAGTCGCGAACTTTGGCCGCGACCAATTTGTCACGGTTATGGGTCACGGATAAGGGCCGCGACCAATTTTTTTTAATTTTTTTTGTCACAGACGTGGGCCGCGGACTTTGGCCGCGACCAATTTGTCACGGTTGAGGGTCACGGATAAGGGCCGCGACCCGTCACGGCATGGGTCACGACCAAAGTCCGCGACCATCTGCCGTGACCCCTCTTGGCCGTGACCATTTTTTTGGTCACGGACTTGGACCGCGACCCACGAAAATGGTCACCCCAGAAATGGCCACGGCCAAAGTCCGCGACCCACAGTTTTGGTCAGGGATTTTGGCCGTGACCAATCGCCAGTTTTGGTGTAGTGCCAGTTCATTGACTGGACCCTAAGAAAGCTGCCCCTTATTGAAGAGGGAAAAGAGGCCCAGAAGGTGGAGGCCTCTTTAAATGCTGAGGTTGAGCGTCTGAAGACCGCCTTGCATGATTATGAAAATAAAGTTAAGTAGAGGGATAGGGACATAGCTAGGCTCCAGAAGGACCACACCTCTGCCCTGAAGGCCAAGGATGAAGTTCTTCAACAAAAGGTTGATGCATCAGTTAAATCTGCCTTTGAGGATGCCTCTGAAAAGATTTTGGCCGACTATAAGGTCTCTGATCAATTTATTATCTTTGTCTTCGAGTATCTCGAAAGTGGTGTGAAAGCTATTGGTTAATGGGCGGCCTACAAGGAAAAAGAATCAGGGAGCCTAACCGCCTCAGACTTCATTGGTCTCGGCTTTGGTAACCCTCAGTTTCTCAGGCATTGCAAGAGGTTGAGGAGAAATGAGGTGTTGCACCTGCAAAGACCGCCCAACCAGAAGCTACAGAGACTGAGGATATCAATCCTCAAGATGATGGGGTCGAGGTTACCTACATCCAATAAAATGATGGGACCGAGGTTACCAACCCTGTGGCTGCAAACACCTAGACCATAATTTGTGAAGCTTTACACTTGTAACTTTTTCTTTTCATCTGTAATTGTTTGTAACCTTTGATAACATGCTCTAAGGCATGTTATCATGTAATTCTGACTTCTTCATGTTATATAATCCTCTTCAGAGTATTTTGCCTCTTTCGATGAGTGCTCTCTTGAATGTTGTCTTGTAAATCATACTTCCCATCAAGTGATGTTTAAGGTCTAAGGCCATTAATTTATGATGTTACCCTCATAAATTTTACCAAATTAATGGTGTTTAAGGTCTTAGGTCATCTAACTATGATGTTTCACCTCAGACCCTGTCACCAAATTATGATGTTTAAGGTCCGAGGTCATCAAACTAAGATGTTACCCCCATAGATTTCACCAAATTAATGATGTTTAAGGTCTGAGGTCATCTAACTATGATGTTTCACCTCAGACCTTGTCACCAAATTATGATGTTTAAGGTCTGAGGTCATCATATTAAGATGTTATCCTCATAAAATTTCACCCAATTAATGATGTTTAAGGTCTGAGGTCATCTAACTATAATGTTTCACCTCAGACCCTAGTACCAAATTATGATGTTGAAGGTCTGAGGTCATTAAAATAAGATGTTACCCTCATAGATTTTACCAAACTAATGATGTTTAAGGTCTGAGGTCATCTAACTATGATGTTTCACCTCAGACCCTATCACCAAATTATGATGTTTAAGGTCTGAGGTCATCAAACTAAGATGTTACCCCTATAGATTTCACCAAACTAATGATGTTTAAGGTATGATGTCATCTAACTATGATGTTTCACCTCAGACCCTATCACCAAATTATGATGTTTAAGGTCTGAGGTCATTAAACTAAGATGTTACCCCCTATAGATTTCACCAAACTAATGATGTTTAAGGTCTGAGGTCATCTAACTATGATGTTTCACCTCAGACCCTGTCACCAAATTATGATGTTTAAGGTCCGAGGTCATCAAACTAAGATGTTACTCCCATAGATTTCACCAAACTAATGATGTTTAAGGTCTGAGGTCTTCTAACTATGATGTTTCACCTCAAACCCTATCACCAAATTATGATGTTTAAGGTTTGGGGTCATCATATTAAGATGTTACCCTATAGATTTCACCAAATTAATGATGTTTAAAGTTCGGGGTCATCTAATTATGATGTTTCACCTCAGACCTTGTCACCAAATTAATGATGTTTAAGGTCTGAGGTCATCAAATTATGATGTTACCCTAATATATTTCATCAAATTAATGATGTCTAAGGTCTGGGGTCATCTAATTATGATGTTTCACCTCAGACCTTGTCACCAAATTAATGATGTTTAAGGTCTGAGGTCATCAAATTATAATGTTACCCCAATTGATTTCATCGAATTAATGATGTTTGAGGTCTAAGGTCATCTAACTATGATGTTTTACCTCAGACCATGTCACCAAATTATGATGTTTAAGGTATGGGGTCGTCATATTAAGATGTTACCCCAATAGATTTCACCAAATTAATTATGTTTAAGGTCTGGCGTCATCTAATTATGATGTTTCATCTCAGACCTTGTCACCAAATTAATGATGTTTAAGGTCTGAGGTCATCAAATTATGATATTACCTCCTCTAGTTAACTATTAAAGAATGGTGAAACAGAGTATTGACACAGGAACTTCTCTTCTCATTAACATTTTCTTCATAAAATGATACATGTAATATAAGAAAATAACTACAACATCATATGTAGTACTTCTTCAGGTGATCAGCATTCCATGGGTTGGAGAAAGGTTCCCCTTCGAGATTTTCTAGCCGATAGGTTTCGAGTAAAACCTCCTCGACTACGCTGTAAGGACCATGTCAATTCGAGTGAAGCTTGTTTGTCTTCTGCAACATCTTCTTCAGCACTAGGTCTCCTATAGCTATAGGTCTTAATTTCACCCTTTGATTGTAGAACTTTTTCGTTGTCTGCTGGTAGGCTACCTGTCCGATCTTAGCTTCTTCTCTCCTTTACTCACTCAAATCTGGGTTAAGTCTTCTCTCTTCCATATTCTTCTCGAGGTTATAGGTCTAAACTTTGTGAGTCGAGAGTCCTACTTCTGTTGGTATGACGGCTTCTAAGCCATGGGCTAACATAAATGGGGTCTCCCCCATTGGTGTCCTAGTCGTTGTTCTGTAGGCCCATAACACATCATAAACCTCTTCTGTCCATCTCCCCTTAGCTTCTTCCAACCTCTTCTTAATCCCGTCGAGTATTGTTCGATTCGTGACTTCGGTTTGTCCATTTTCCTGAGGTCGGCCAGGAGAAGAGAAAAATTACTTGATCTTGACCCTCTCCCAGTATTTCTCCAAGGACAAATTCTTGAACTGGGTTCCATTGTCTGAGATGAGGGAGTTCGGAAGGCCGTGTCTGCATATGATGCTCTTCCAGATGAACTGGAAGGTCTTTTGCTCTGTAATCTTGATCAGCGGCTTAGCCTCTACCCAGTTGGAGAAGTAATCAATTGCAACTATCAAAAATCGATAATTGTTCACAGCTCTCAGCAATGGTCCCACCAAGTCAATCCCCCACACAACGAAGGGCCAAGGAGAATTGATTGACATCATAGGTTGATGAGGTTGGTGGGGGATAGTAGAGAATCTCTGACATTTTTCACACCTCTTCACTGTAATACCCCGTATTTTTATGCTTTATTAATTTGGGGATTTATTAAATTTAATGTGAGTTAATTATTTAATATAAATTCGAAAATTAATTATTAACATGATGTGAGTTAGTAATTATGGAAAAATTATTGTTGAATATTACTAATGAGTAAAGTAATATAATATTGGTTATATGAAATGTCACGAGTAAATAAAATGACAATTTTAGAAATTTAAGTCGGGACGCGCCTGTGTCGCGTCGGGAATAAATGTTGATTAATAAAAGTGAAATATTTTTAAGTTATCCGTATGGTCGTTTTGAGTGCACCAACGTGTCCGGAAGGGTCGAGATAGTTAGAAAAGTGTACTCGAGGGTTTAGTTTGGGTCTCAGGGCGTTTTTAGGCCTATTTAACACCCCGGGAGGGCATTTTGGACATTTTGCATTTTTGGGTAATTAAACCCACGTGAATTATTAGGCTATATCAGCCATTTAGAAGAGTCCTTTAGGGTTATCAGACTCAAAACCTTAGAACGGCCATAGGAGAGGGAAGGAGAAAGCTTTCCAAGCAATCCAAGGCCAAAAACTCATCCGATTGCACCGCCACCACCACCAACGCGTAGATCGCGCGACGGAGAACGCAACCACACCAAAATCGTCAGCAAACTAGAATTCTCAAATTTCCAGGAAAGTATTTATCTTTCTTATTTTCGTTAATGCATCGTTCATGTTAGTCTAGGGTGATTAGGATGAGTTTGGTAGAAGAAAATCCATGTCGGAGTTAGGAAAATCGCATGTAGTAATGATTTGAATGATAATATGGAAACCCCTTCACATGTAGAGGCTTAACCACGAATTTATGATGAATTAGGAGTATAAATTTCTGGGAAAAGACTGATTAGAACCATGTTTAATAAATTCTAGGGTTCTTGAGTTTAATATGAGTTTTGGCCTATTAATCTATGGTTATTGATGGAAAATTGCATGCTTTACATGGAAGATGTATAATATGGGTGTATACTGATTGTAGTACGAATTTTTGGGCGATTGGGAATGAAAAATCTGGATTTGAATGAAGTTGTGTGATAGAACCCGTAACTGGTTTCCTACAGAATTCGCCATACCTGCTTGATCGATCGATCGAGCTAAGAGCTTCGATCGATCGAAGGTTCGATCGATCGAGCCCCATCCCTCGATCGATCAACCCCTTCTGGCACACTTATATTTCCCTTTTTTTTAATAGTTGAATTAATTATAAATGAAGAATACTCCTTAGACATCCTTATTAAAATATTTTGGGAGATAAAGATGACCAGTAGGATTTATTAATGATTATGAAACCTTTAATGTAAGGCGAGATTTACATTTTTGGGGTGTTTATATATAAGGGACGATGGAACTTTGTATTAAAGGGAGAGACGCAGAAGATAGTTACGAAAAAAAAATAGATGAGTACCTACTGAATTCTACACTTGGGAGGATAGAGTCCATGAGTGGTACGTAGTAAGTTGGATTAATCCATAAATTAAAGTTAGAGACGAACCGTTATATGCGATAACTAATAATGTGAAAATAAGGATAAATGTCGTGATTATGGGTTATGAGATGAACCTAAATTTGATATGGCAAAAAGTAGTATATTTATATGACTGTGTGTATACATATATTATATACGTGTGGAAATCGTGCCCGCGCTACTTGCTATCCCTGAGGTTACCGCTTTGGGACAGTCTTATCTCGAATGGGCCTTCATGGGGGATATTGACTCGTACCCTAGAAGATAGGAATCCTAGGTATGGGCTATCGAATCAATAGTCGGACGGTCCTAAGAGACGTGAGGGTATGTACTGACCTCTTGGACTTGGAAACTATGCTTCGCCTCAATATTGTTTTTTTTGTTTGTGTTAATACAGTTCGAGAGTGATTCCGAACTTGTATTTCCCTTAGTACGAGTGATACGGGGATTGGATAACAGAGTATGCCCGCACCATAATTTTTATGTGGGGTACCGTTAGAATATATATATATATATATATATATATATATATATATTATACGAGGAGTTAATATATATATGAACTTCTGAAATTTGGAACTTCCTATTGTGTTTATGGAAAGTAAGAAATGAATAATGACTTCAATTTGGAAATACTTGATTTGAAAAGGGTAATGTGAAACTTTATTAGCAAATAAGGTTTAAATGAGAACTTTGTGATCAAATGAAATTATCCTCTTAAACAATTAAATTGTTCTGTTTTAAATCTTACGAGTAACCTAAGATAAGTTAAACCGTTGGGAAGGTTAGTACGATAGGAGTGCACATTAGAAGAGAGGTGAGAATTTCTCAAGGGAGTGCCGCACTAATATGTTGTTGCATTGGCCTGTAAACATTTTAAATACTTGCTAAACACATTTTAAATCATTTTCACTATCGGGCTCTGGCCCGTTTCCATTTCCTTTTTCTCTCTTGTATATATATGTATACATTACAGGTGCCCAGCCACAGGGGCATCTTGCATAGGATCCTTTGGAAGGAACGCGCTGCAGCTTAGGTGGGAGTTGCAGGCCTCTTGCTTAGACGACTTCATTTATTTGATTCCACTCCAGCATATTTATTCAGTTGGTCATGTGTCGCCCATTTCCATTATTCAGATATTTAGCAGACATTGTTATTCCTTTATTTCCAGTATTCTTTTTCTTTGGGATTTGTTATTGTCGGGATGTTTTCATTTAAGTATTAAATGTTGGATTCATTTAGTTGAATGTTTAAATTGGATGGTTTTTTCCAGTATGATTGTGGTGTGATTCTTTAATATTGAATTATGTGAAGATTTAAATCTTGGTTTATAAAATAAAATTTGGAAAATAATGTCTAAAAAAATGGTTTTGACACTTAGCTTAATTATTTAGGGTGCTTAAATTGGAAAAGTTATTTTTTGACAGTGATGCTAAGAATGAACCAACTGTTCACCTTGATTTTAATCTAATAAAGAAGTGATTGCCCGGTATTTAATTAGGCGGGGTGTCACATTCACGTAGGCAGCAACATCTTTGGCCAAGGTCGGCTACCAGTATCCTTGCGTTATTATTCTCTTGGCTAAAGGTCTTCCTCCTATGTGACTGGAGCAAGAATCCTCATGTACATCTTACAGGACATGGGGGACCTTTGTAGGATGGACACATCTGCGGAGTGGTAGTAGAAATCCTTTCTTATATAGGGCATCTCCGATTATTAAGAACTTTGCAGCTATGTACCTCAATTTCCTCCTTTCTAGCTTCAATTATAGAAGCTCTCCCTCTCTGATATATCTGATGAGGGGGTCCATTCACGAGTTTCCTAGGTCCAAGTTGAGGCAAGAGCTAGAAACCTCTTCTTCCTTAATGGTTGGTTTGAGTAGGATCTCGACGGGTACTATCCTTCTGATGCCTGTCCTTGTTGCTGAAGCCAACCTTGCTAGTGCATTTGCACGACTGTTGTTTTGACTAGGTACCCTCTTTATCTCCACCTCTTCGAAGCCTTCTAGCGTAATTATTAACCTCTTCACGTATTTAACCATACTTTTATCTTTACCCTCATATAATCCAAGTACTTGGTTAACAACCAACCTCGAATCACTGTGAAGTAAGAGTCGGCCAACTCTAAGGGCTTTTGCCAAGGAGAGGCCTGCTATCAAGGCCTCATATTCTGACTCGTTGTTTGATGCTTTGAAGTTGAACCTTAGCGCATATTCTACGTCAGTACCATCCGGAGATGACAGTATCAACCCTGCACCGCTTCCACTTTCACAAGAAGACCCATCAACAAAGAGGTTCCAAACATCTTTATCCAAAGAGAAGTTTCCCTCTTACAGAGCTCCTTGCTTAAAAAGGTACCCGTCTTCCTCATTCTCAGCCACTCCTCTTCTAGCTCTGTTGGACACAACCTCTTCTGAGTTTCGGAAGACGTTACTATTTGGTTCTTCTGTGGTCTCTGGGCTTTTCTCAGTCTCATCATCTTCCCATGTGAATGAAGCAACAAAGTCTGCGAGTGCCTGCCCTTTAATGGCCACCCTTGGTTAATAAATTAGGTCATATTCTCCCTACTCGATGGCCCAAGTCATCAATCTGCCTGACTTCTCAGGCTTGTAGAGGACTTGCCTTAGTGGGGAGTCAGTGAGGATGGCCATAGAGTGGGCTTGGAAATAGGGTTTCATCTTCCTGGAGGCGTGTATCAAAGCGTAGGCCAACTTTTCCATCCGAGGATAGTTCTGTTCAGACCCTTGAAGGGCCTTACTATTGAAGTATACAGGACTTTGTACCCCCAACATCTTCCCATACTATGGCTGCACTTATAGCTGACTTTGAGACTGCAAGATAAACATATAAATTCTCCCCCGGAATGGGCCGAGATAAGAGCAGGGGGGACTAAAGGTAGGACTTGAGCTCCTTAAAGGCCTTATCACGCTCTTCATCCCACTCGAAGGCCTTTCTAAGCACCTTGAAAAATGGGAGACACTTGTTCGTGGCTCTGTAAATGAACTTATTGAGTGCTGCAACTCTTCCAATGAGCCTCTGAACATCTTTTGTACTTCTTGGTGTCTTCATATCAAGCAAAGCCTTAATTTTCTCAAGGTTGGCCTCTATTCCTCTCTGATTAACTATGAATCTAAGGAACTTTCCAGATCCTAACCCGAAGACACATTTGGCAAGATTGAGTTTCATCATGTATATGTCCATGGTGTTAAAAGTTCTCTCCAAGTCGGCTATATGAGTGCAGGCCTTCAAGATCTTTGTCAACATATTATCTACATATACCTCCATGATTTTGTCAATTTGATCTTCAAACATCTTATTTAAAAGACGTTGATACGTGGCCCCTGTATTTTTTTAAGCCGAAGGGCATGACCTTATAGCAATAGGTCCCCTTGTCTGTGATGAATGTTGTCTTTTTCGAGTCTTTGGCATCCATGAAGATCTGATTGTAGCCCGAATACGCATCCATGAAGCTCATAAGTTCATGCCCTACTGTGGCATCTACCATCTAGTCGATTCGAGGTAAGGGATAGTTGTGTTTCGGGAAAGACTTGTTCAGGTCAGTGAAGTCTATGTACATCCTCCATTTTTCATTAGCTTTGGGCATAATGACGACGTTTGAAAACCACTCTGGGTATATGACCTCCCTCATGAATTCTGCCTCTTCCAATTTTCTGACCTCTTCCCTGATGACATCATACTTGTCCCTTGAATAAATTCTTTGTCTTTGTTTGATTGGCTTAGCATCTTCTGCCAGATTAAGTTTGTGGAACATAACCTTCGGGTTGATGCCAGGCATGTCTGCGTGGTTCCAAGTGAAGACACTCTGCCTCTTCTTTAAAAATCTTATCAGCTCTCCCTTGATCTCGGGTCTTAGGTCCTTGCCGATTTGGACTATTTTTTTTGGTTTGTCCTCATTGAGGATGATGGACTCTACCTCTTCCGTGGCCTCCCTTTTCTTTAACTTTGTTTCATACCTAGGATCAAGTGTATCAATGTTATACGTTGTCGTTGCTCTCTTATGTGCCTCTCTCTCTTCCGCCGAGTTGAAGTAGCATTCTCGTTCCGTGGTCTGGTCAGCTTGCACTTCTGCTACCCTATAGGGGGTCAGGAATTTTAGTATCTGGTGGACCGTTGATGGCACTGCCTCAAATTCTTTGAGGGATACTCTTCCTATGATGAGGTTGTATATCGAAAAGATATTTTCATTCATCACGAAAAAATTGATCCTCTTGGTCAACCTCTAAGGCCACTCGTCACCCATTTATACATCCATCTCATACATGCCTAAGGGATGGACCTTCTCTCCGTTGAAGCCAATTAACGGATGACGATAGGGTACAAGCCTTGCTTTGCCGAGGCCTAGGCTCTTGAAGCAGGGCCAAAACATAACATCTACGGAGCTTTCACCGTCGACAAGGATTCTCTGGACCTCACACCCATGCACCCTTGTAGTGATTACTAAAGGGTCATCATGTGGAGCTAAGATACCTTTAAAATCAAATCGGGAGAACCCAACTATAAGAGTATCCATGTCCACCTTCTTTCTCTTCTGCTTGGCCTCTGAAGATGCCAGATTCACAACCTCTACTTTGGTGATCGACTTGGCCTCTCCCACATAAGCTTTATGGTCGGCTACTTCTAAGCCACCCATCGCCAGTCCTCCACAGATGGTGTTAACACTGAAGGAGATCATACCATCCCTCTTCACTGGGAATTGTCATATTTTGGTGGGAGGTAAGGATCATCCTTATCATCACCATCTAAGTCCTCGTCTCTTCTCGTTGGGGTTTCATCTCGACACTTGTCATTTCCCTTCTTTTAGGGTCATCTCTTCCCCTCTTAAGAGCCTTACCATCGGCATACTTCCTTAATTTTTCAAACTTCAACATCTTCTTGATTTCATCTTTCAAACCGAAGCACTTGTCTGTCACATGGCCATGGTCTTGGTGGAACTCACACCATAGGTTCTTGTTACTCTTATGCGGAGGAGCCTTCAGCTTCTCCAACGATCTCAGAGACCATTCATTCTTAATCTTGTTGAGGATGTGTTCGCAACTTACAGTTAGAGGAGTATAGTGTGCAAACTTGTCATCGACATACCTCTTTTTTCGGTCATTCTTTCTTTGGAACTTCCCACTACCACTTTCGTTCTCATCCTCATACTTCGTAGCCATAGCCTCCTCACCATTCATGACCTTTCCTGTAGTTGCTAATAGCTCTTCCATGGACTTGGGAGGGTCCTCCACAAGCTTCCATAGCAACTTCCCCTTCTGGAGTCCTCCAATGAGGGCTGTCAAGGCTATATTCTCTTCATAATCTTCAACCTCTAATTTTTCTGTGTTGAATCTAGCAATGTAGTCTCTTAGGCTCTTGTTCTTTCCTTACTTGACGTATAAAAAATGAGTGGTCTTATTCTGAGGTCTTACCCCAAAACAGAAATTATGAATGAACCGTTCAGCCAAGCCCTTAAAGTTCTCAATTGAGTTCTTCGGAAGAGAGGTGAACCAGATATGTGCAGCTCCCGTTAGAGTCCCAGAGAAGGCCCGACACTTTATCTCATTTGGGATTGAATAGATATCCACTGCAGACTGGTACATCTCAATATAATGCACTGGGTTGGTACTACCATCATACTTGGGAGACACCGTAAGTGGCTTAAATTTGGCAGGGGTTGGGAAGCTCACTATCCTTGCCACGAATGAGGAACCCTCTGATAAACCTCTTTGCAGTGGGTCTCGGCTTTTGATGAGGTCCCCTATCTTCTCTTCAAGACGTTGAATTGAGTCATTCCATGGCTTTGCAACGTCGGCCTGGCCGAGGTTATCGCCAGCCACCTTCAAGGGGTGGACTGAGGGTTCCCCAACAGCTGCACAACGTCGTCTATTGACCTCCTCTTGATCCCTACCTCGGCCTTGCTGGGGTCGGCCATGATGAGGCCGATGTTCACCCTCTTCCCTTTGTGAGCCGGCTACACTTCTTGACCTAGATTACCTCTGCCTCAGGTCATTAACTGGGCCGAGCCTTTCAAAGGCTGACCCTCTGCTCAGGAGATCAAAAGTTGATCCTCTTTGTTGGGCACCACCATCTCTTCTGTCCCCACAACCTCGGTTTTGGTGGATAGGACGTACAGTGTTGTTTAAAACCTCATACGGCTCCCAGCAGCCCTCTGGAGCATCTACTGCCTCCATATCATCATACCTATCCTCATGGTAAGGGTGTCCTTGCTTCCCCAAACGTAAACGCCCAGGGTCAACAATGTCCCTCCTTCGTTAAGGAGTAGCTGGTCTTTTCACGGTGCCTGGGGTGGTCTCCTGGCTTCAGGATGGGGTTGGACAGCTGTCGGAGTAATCATCTCCGGTGAGACCCTAGGTGGCCTCAACATATTTTGACCGAGCTGTGCAAAATGCTCCTTCATCGCTTACTGCATTGCAACCAAGGACTTCAAGGCTGCCTCCACCTCATCCATTTCAGACTGGGGTGGTGCCTGACTGGAACTAGGTCCTCCAGCACCAGATGGTGGAGGAGGTAGTGGTAACTCCGGTGCCATATGTTAAAACTAAAGAGCTTGTGAAGAAGATGAGCTTAATACCTTAAAAGACCTCTTTAAATGGTGAAACAACTCCACGCAAGGGATGAGGCCTGATTCACCACCAGAGTCTCCGGTGAGGTTAAGCATAAAAAGAGGAAGAGACAACTTCTCGTTCCCACAGACGACGCCAAAACGATTATGCTAGAAATAGCACCACCAGTCAAGGTGTTTGTAAGATCAAACTAGTGGTAACAATGGCGACACAAGTATATGTTAAATATAAATATAAGATATTGAGATGAGGAAAAGGGGAGAAGGGGATGAACACCAATATATAAGTGGTTCAGCCAATTAGGCCTACATCCAGTATGCAAGTGAGTGATTAATTTGATAGAGTTTCAGCGAGGGTTGTAATTTAGAATCTTTTTATAAGGTAGACGATGACCTCTCTATATAGTGTTTGGGGGGTGTAATGTACCCCCTCAAGCATACAATGAGCATGTGCATGGAGATCTAGCCAGTGTAAGGATGACACCTGGCTGATTTTCAACTAAGTAATGATGACCTCAATATTCCCTCATATGGAGGGAATGATTTAGTTATAATAGATTTGTCCACATGATCCAAGCCATACATGTACGTGTAGAAGCTCGACTATCTTTGCTTGGCACAAACCTCGGCCTGAGTGAGTATAAGGCTGGATATGTGGAACGTCGGCCTGGGCCGATGCTGACCTGACACTTAATGCTGAGCTTGCAAGGTTGCTGATACTAGGTAAGACCTGTAACATCAGCTAAAGCTGATGATGGGATTGTTCATTGGGCCTAAGGGGCTTTGTTGATTCCCACGTGGTGCTTGTAACGTCGTTTGTAGCCGAATTGAGGTGGTATTGGTAACGTCGACTGTGGACGACCTAATTAAGCTGAACTCCTATGTCCTTGCTGACCTCGACTTATTCCAAGCCGAGATGATGTTCGTGGTTGATGGAACGTCGTCTATAGCCGACCTAATGTAGGACGATGTTGCTGATGGGTATTCTTCAACTCTTATTACCTCGGCCATCATACAGTCTGAGGTTGAGGTCTCTGAATTGACAGGTACACATTGGGCATATTAGTCATATGTCTAGAAAATCCAAAGTCTAAATACCATCTAGTTGAAGTGCTTTGTGACTTTAAAGCAGAAATGACAATGTTGCACTTGATCTAGGGTAATAGATCATATTTTCTAATCCAAATTGGCCTAGTTTAAAAATTTTTTAGACTTTTGATTTAAAAAAGGTTTGTTGGGTCTTTCTAAATGGTTTTTTCTTAGTTTTGGAACCTCAATTTTTCTTTTTATAGTTAGAGTTTTTTGTGGCCTGTCTAAGGAGAACATAAGTATTTCTTCCTTTTCTAGAGTAGTTAAAGTTAAGGTAGGTAGGTGTATATATCCTTTTCTGAAAACATTCTTCAAGAATGTGGCCAAAACGTCGCAGTCAGAACAATACTGATTGATGTTGGTCTTGACTTTATTACTAAAGTCTTTAAAGATGGGTTTGGCTTTATTTAGTATAGGTTTCCAATTTTCATTGGTCTTAAGTTTTTGTCTTTGGTCTCTAACGGGTGGACAAACTTAGTTGGCATGACCATTTGAATTAAACTGTTGATTGTACTAATCATGTTTTGCTTGAGAGACATTGAGACTAGATCCCCCCGTTTAAACAGTTTGACAAGTTTGGCCTTGTTTGATAAAAGTAATATTTTCTGGAGAAACTTCAGTCTTACTGGTGTGCACTATTTCTCCAAAACCTAGGCTAGACTTATCTTCAGAGTCAAATTTGCTTCCAACAATAATTTCCTCATAAGATTTAGCTTGGGTTTCAAAGTGTTGACATTTTTTAAACACATTTGAGACCATTTGCTTAGACTCTTAAAGTTCAAGAAGGGTTGCCTTATAGTTTTGTTCAAACTCATGATTTTTCTAAGAGAAATCTGCTATTTTTAAGGCAAATTCTTGAATCTCAGTCTCATGAGCAATACGCTGTGTAGTATAATCTTCAGTATTCTTCCTAATGCTCCGGTTAAGTAAGTCGATATGCTCAGTTAATGATTTTATCATTTTTTCAAGACGAACACTTTTCTTAACCCTTTTCGTGTATAAGTCAAGTAAATCCGGCAAATCATCACCAAACTTGCTAAGTGTGTCGTGTGAAGTGTTCCCTAAAATATCACTTAGTTCTTTTGGACTAATGCACACGTTCAGTTTGTTGGCAGTATTAACGATTTAACTTACGCTTAGATTACTTTCTACAATCAAAGGAGCAGTATTAACATCAACATTAACAGGGAACACACATTCGTGAGTAGGTAGATACGCATCATCAACATTATATACAATTTTCGCAAAGAAAGACATGCAATACTCATCATTCTGGGTTGACTCTATTTCAGCTTCATCATAATCTCTAGAGTCGTCCCACATTTTACACACATTATCCTTGTTATTGTTGTTGAAATTAGTTGGACATTTACTAGCATAATGTCCCATTTTACCACATCTATGACATTTCACAACATTTAGGTATGTCTTAGGTCTGTTATTGTCATAGGTACTTTTATTATCATGTGAGTGTTTGGTATTGTCGTTGTCATGAGGTCTGCGATTTTGATTTCCATGATAATTTGACTTGCCTTGTTTAGAGGTTACAACATTTATGAATTTCAAAATCTTTTTGAAATGATTGCTCATAAGAGCTATTTGATTGTCAAGGTCCTACAAATCACAGTCATCAGCACAGTCAGGGTCAAAGTCCAAAGCACTTATTTTAAGAATATGCATTTTAGATAAAAACAAAACATTAGAACTAGTTGGTTTCTTAGTCTGTCTGGTCAGTTGGTTTTTGAAGTCTAACTCTAATTCTATATTCCTCAGTTTACTACTCAGCAATTCAGGAGTCATATTAGGGTCGCCCATTTCTTCAATGGCATATCTTTTATTGTCAAATTTCGAAGGCACTCCCCTAAGAATCTTTTAAAACAATTTCCTTTCTACTATTGGTTAAACCATATGCATGAAGTTTAGTGAAAATATCAGTTAACCTACTGTAAAAATCGTTAAAGGATTCATTGTCATCCATTATCAGGTTGTTATATTGTAGTACTAGCATTTGAGTTTTTCCTGCCTTAACTCTTTCATCACCATCGTGAGCAGTGACATGAGTGTCCCATGCCTCTTTAGAAGTCAAACATATGGATATTATTTTGAATTCATGTTCATTAATGGACACAAAGATGACATTCTTGCCTTTGTTATTATCTAGGGATGCCTTTTTCTCTTCCTTAGTAAATTCACTAAGATTTTTCTTAGTCCTTGTTGGATTAGTTTCAGAAATAGCCTCAGTAGGATGTGCATACCCTCTTTCCATCATTTCCCATACATCATCACCAAGGGTTCCTTGACTGAAAGCAACCATTTGTACTTTCCAGTATGAAAAGTTGTTTCCATCAAAGAGTGGTGGTCTAGAGAGGTTACCAAACTTCTCAAATCCTTCTTCCATTTTCAGAAATTTTTGAAAGAAGTTTCGAAAAAAAATTCTAAAGATTAAGGATAAAAAAAGATGGTCCTTCTCTGATACAACTTGAAAAAACTTCTTTACTAGATTAAGAACAAAATGTTATAAGTTGAGTAGACTCCGAATAAACTTTTTGGACAAAATTCTTTTCGAATAACAACAAAAGATGTGTTCAAAATTGTTTTCTGAAAATATAGTCTAGATTTGGTAGTTGATTACCTAAGGTTTCAAAAATTAAAAACCATCTACTAAGTCCAACAAGCAGTACCAATCACAATAGAAATTAAGAACATTCAAAATAAAGAACACAAGAATTTTAACATGGTACACGAAATAAAATAAAAAGTCCACTAAAATAAAGAATCAAGTTATAGCACTTAAGAAAACACACAAAGATCCTAAATCTAAGTTCAGAGTTATACGTACATGAGCTACTCCACTCCAAAGGTTTTCTGACTAGAACTGATCTTTTCTTGTTACTTCTTTGCCTTTTCCTTGACCTCATTTTCTTTGAATTGTGATTCCAGGAACCCTATCAAATTCCAAGTCTCTTAAACAGAACAACTGTGACTAAGTTTCGTGTGTGAGAATGTGTATGTGAGGTGTAATAAATGCGTATTTATGCAACTCATCCTCTCAAATTATATATACAGACAAGTTCCTATGAATTAATAGGTTATATACGACATGCAAAGTCTGATTCAAATCATTTTGTCAAATACGCTTCTTATCAAGATCAGATCTGAAAAACAACCTTGATATTAAAACTAGCCAAGGCCCTATGTGTCTCGGTTTATTTTCGTACCACTTTATTTCACGAAATGCGAATTATGATTCAAGAGACACAAACATCTTAAGGATATGATTTAACCTTGAAGAAACATAAGTTTAGTTTTTAAAATATTTTGAAACAAAATGGATCTCAAATAAAAGATCCAAAAAGAGAATAAAAAGTAAGCGTGTGATATTCTCTTTTAGAAAATCTCAAATTTCAACCGTGAAACTCGATATTTTGTTAGAGCTGAGTTCTGAGAGAAACATATATTTAAAGAGGTCTTCAAATATCGAACAAACTCAACACCAATCTCACAGAAACCCTAAAATGGATCTCACTCTCAAGGTTTAGATTTCTGATGTATGAAACGTTGAAGGTTATGGTGTTTGGGTCAAAGGAAATCACTCAGAGGTGTGAGGATATGAAGATTAGGGTTTCTTCTCTATCTCTTCTCTCTTTTCTTTCCTCTCTCTCTTTTCCCTTTTCTCGCTTTTCTTTACTCTCCCTTTTGTCTCTTTGTTTGGACGAAAGCCAAAAGTCTCAAATGGCTGAGACAAAATGGGCCTTTATATAGGATTTGGAAAGATCTCAAATATCTTGGCAATCCTACGGCAGAGATTAAGTTTGAATTATTGACTGCCAATCTAATGGTCTACAGTGAGCGATGCTAACAACTTAATCTCATTGGTTAAAAAGGTAACACTGAGATTGCAAATAAACACATGCAGGTCGTTGATAAAGATCATCCAAGTGCTGAGATCAAATGTGGGTAATGTGTCTTGTAGAAAACACAAATTAAAAAACTCAGGAGCCAACACGTGTACGGTGGAAATAGGCTGCAAAACGCGTGTTTTAAAAATAATTACAAACTCCCCCTGAAGTCTCTAGTTCTTTGAGATCCTACCCATTCTAGATTCTAATGAATTATAACACTTCATAAAATACAACTATTAACCCCAACACTTTTAAAAACCAATTTTCAATAATTCCAAAAATTATTTAAAATGTTTTATTAATGAATTAAATTGATTTAAAAATTAGTTAAAGTGTTTAAAAACCACATATTAACATAGGAATAAAAAATATACAGCGTTAAGTGTCCTATAGTTGGTAAACGTAGAATTAACTTCCCTTTAGGTTGATCTTGAGGTTTTCTTGGGCTAAATTTCTTCATTCATGCTTGAACCTTTATGAGATAGAGTAACTCATAAAAACTAATCTACTTTGTCTCAATATCCAAACTAGTTGGAACTCCTATATATATAGACTCAAGTAGGTCAATATATAGTGTGTTCTCAATCTCCCCCTTTGGATATTCTAGACAAAATTCCCTTGAGTATTCTGAACTCGTGGGTGAAAAATGAAAAATCCTAGCTGTCCAATACAAAAGTTCTAACTACCCATTCCCATCCTAGAACCGAAAATAAGATGAAAAAATACATTACTCAACTATAATAAAAACCAATACCCTACAAATATACGAAGCTATACAATGGGTCTGAGATGACTATTAACAAAAGTAAACACTGAATGTCATATTAGTTGAGTTAGAACAAGAATAGATATATAAATCACTAAGTAAATACTCATGATCTTCTCCCCCAATTTTTCTCAAATATACATTGGGGTAAAAAAATGGAGAAAAATAGGTATATAAAAGCAGAGTCAATCACAAATTATACCATAAACAAGGGCAGAATCAAGGGTCTCCTACATAAACTAGTGTTAGGAGGCATCTTTTATCATCGGAGAGACTTCCATACCCTAAAACTTTAGAAACCAATTATGCGTGAGATACTACCGAGGTCATGATAAACTGTGACGAAAACTAAGTGAGAGTTACCATGCCTATAGCTATTCACAAATACTCAAATTGTAGATTATCTAATGGTTTGGTAAAGAGATCTGTGAGCAGTTTTTGGGTGTTCAGATATTCAATGTTGTTTGGATTCTACAAGGTCACGATGAAGTGATGCCTAATCTTAATGTGCCTAGTTTGGGAGTGCTGGACCGGATTCTTTGAAATATTATTGGCACTCTGGTTATCACAAAACATGGTTAACTAATTTTTTGTGATACCATAGTCTCTAAGCATTTGTTTAATCCACAATAGTTGTGAATAACAACTACCTGCTGCTATGTATTCGGATTCTGCGCTAGATATGGAAATACAATTCTGTTTCTTACATGACCAACCTACGAGACTATTTCCTACGTAGTGACATGCACTAGATGTGCTTTTGCTATCATCAGAACATCCGACCCAATCAACATCGGTGTACCCTACAATAGAACTAGTTGTGTCTTTTATGTACCAAATTCCAAATTTTAAAGTACCCATAACATATTTTATAATTCTCTTCACACTTAATAGGTGGGATTCCTTACGGTTACTTTGATATCGAGCACAGATACAAACTGCAAAGGAAATATCGGGTCTAGATGCTGTTAGATATAAGAGACTCCCAATCATACTTTGATATAGAGTAGGATCAACATTTTTCTCATTATCATCCTTAGAAAGTTTTGTTGAAGTACTCATGGGGGTTCTAGAAGATTTAGCATTTTCTAATCCGAATTTTTAACAAGTTCTGCAACGTATTTGGATTGAGTGATAAATAGACCATCACTGCATTGTTTTACTTGTAGACCTAAAACATATTGAAGCTCACCCGTAGGTGACATCTAAAATTCAACATGTATGATGTCGGATAAATTCGTAACTTGTTTAGCACAAGTGGATCCAAATATTATATTGTCAACGTACACTTGTGCTATGAAAACATGTTTGTCTTCATTCCTAACGAATAGAGTTTGATCGTTTCCACCTCGGACAAATCCATGAGATACTAGAAAAGTAGATTATCGCTTATATCAAGCTTTAGGAACTTGTTTCAAACCGTATAAGGCTTTCTTAAGCCTAAAGACGTAGTGAGGGTGTGATGGATCTACAAACCCTTTGGGTTGTTCTATGTATGCCTCCTCAGTCAAAATTCCATTAAAAAATGTGGACTTAACATCCATTTGGAATAATTTGAATTGCAGTGACAAGATATGGCAAGGACGAGACTAACTGACTCAAGACGAGTAACAGGTGCAAAAGTTTTGTCGAAAACAATTCCCTCTAACCGCGAGTATCCTTGTGCTACCAACCTAGATTTATTTCTCATGACCTCCCCATTTTCATCTATTTTATTTTCTAAAATCCATCGTGTGCCGATAACCTTTGAATATTTTGGCCCCGGAATAAGGTACCACACATCGTGACTCTGAAATTGGACAATCTCTTCTTACATAGAATTGATCCAAAAAGACTCAGAGAGTGCATTATTTACATTTTTAGGTTCGTCGAGGGAAACAAAACATGAAAATTGTGCCACATTTTGAAGTTGGGATCTTGTTTTAACAGGTTCAGAAGGATTACCAACTACAGTTTCAATAAGATGGTCTTTAGAAACCCAAGTGGGTACAAAAGGATTCTCGGGTGGCAGTGAATCACTGTCTTGTGAGGGTTCAATTTGAAAATTTAGCTCATCCTCATCTCATGGCAGTGATTGACTGGAACTACTACCTACATTCGTATCATCTATAATTACATTAAAGAATTCCATAATGGTTTTGGTTCAATAATTAAAAACACGAAAGGCCCTATTGTTTTGCGTATAGTCGTCTACTCTAACTAGGATATAACTATTACCACAGAGACTAACAGTCCTTGAGGGACCCATGAGGTCCATATGAATAAGTTCTAAACTTTTTATGGTTAAGACATCCATAACTTTCTTATGAGGGGATTTACTTACACTACTAATAGGCATATATTTTACCGCGGCGCGAGCGTCACCTACGCGTCGGTGGTGTTATGTTCGGCTCAGCAACTCTATACAAAAACCTAAACCTATGACTACACTCAACAAGTAAGTATAGCGGCCAAGTCCGGGCATCCAAATCCACAAAGACAAGATGCTAGAATTTAATGGGTTTAATATTCCTAAAATAAAAGTGTAAAAGATAAATACAACACAAAGGAAAATATGCAAAAAAGGGAAATATTAATCTAGGCGAGTGTAAACAAAACTAGATTAACAAAGCGAGTAAAAACTATGGGTTGCATCAAATATTCCTCACCCGAGTTAATTAGTATAAAATGGTTACATGGATCGACGAGTTATTTAGAATGCGTCTCATTTCGACAGTTAATTAAATCAAGAGTTGTCATACCCCTAAATTTGCATAAAAGCCTAATATGATTTTGGCGTCAACAAATACCCCTAAAATTACGCACGCAAGGTCGTACGCAAGGATCATACATGATATACCCCGTCAAATCTCTTAGACATCATAATTAGGACAACGCACTCGAAATAGACCCGTAAACTCCATAACCAAAGTAAAACAACATGTCAACCCGAAATGAGTGCAATCCCACCAACCTAGATTAAATTAGCTAGAAAGCATGGTAAAAATGCGTTAAATAAACACGGTAAATAAACGCAATAAATCTACACTAGAAAGCACGGAAAGAAAGCAAGTAGAACTAATTATGAAAGAATGTAAATTAACTACAAAGCAATAATTAAAGGAAATACAAACTATATTAATGGAAAGGGAAGATGAATAGTCAACTTACAAACCCAAATGAGTGTCAAACCAAGAGGAAACGAAGAATGAGCTCTCAATCCCCCAAACCCTAACCTAAACTAACCTAAAAAGAATTATATCTGATATTTACAGCAAAAATCCTTTATATAGTAAGTTACAAAAGAAATAAAGGAAAAAGAAAAGAAAAGGTGAAAGCAACAAATATCTGCTATACGCGGTCGACCGCGGCCAAAGGGCTGGTCGACCGCGCCTTAAAGTAAAAGAACACTGTCTCCTTTCCATGGCAAAATCCAAAACCTCAGTTGACCGGTACTCTATTTCTCAGCCTTGTTTGGTCCAATATGAGGGGAAAAGGTTGATTACGAAAATTGCCATAACTTCTTCGGTTGATTAGGATGAGTTTCATGGAAGAAAACCCAAGTTGGAGATAGGAAATTGCATGTAGTAATGATATAAATGGAAATCTGGAAATCCCCCTTCATATGTAGAGGTTGAACCACGGATTTATGATGTTTTAGAAGAAGAAATTCTGGAAAAATATTGATTAGAACAAGGTTGAAGAAATTCTAGGGTTCTTGAGATTAATATGAGTTTTTTGCCTATTAATCCATGGTTATTGATGAAAATTTGCATGATTTACGTAGAAGATGTATAATATGGGTTTATACTGTTAGTAGTATAATTTTTTGGGCGATTGGGAACGAAAAATCTGGATTTGTATGAGGTTGGATGATAGATCCCGTAACTGGCTTCCTGCAGAATTCGTCATACCTGCTTGATCGATCGATCAAGCCAAGAGCCTCGATCGATCGAAGGTTCGATCGATCGAGCCCCTGCCATCGATCGATCGACCCCTTCTGGCAGACTCATATTTCCACTTTGTAAATAGTTAAATTCAAATTAAATGAGTAAGAATATTTGGACATCCTTATTAAAATATTTTGGGAGATAAAGAGGACCAGTAGGACTTATTAATAATTATGAGACCTTTAATGTAAGACTAGATTTGCATTTTTAGGGTGTTTATATATAAGGGATGATAGGATTACGTATTAAAGGGAGAGATGCGTAAGATAGTTACGCTGGAAAATAGATGAATACTTACTGAATTTTACACTTGGGAGGATAGAGTCCATGAATGTTACGTAGTAAGTTGGAATAATCCCTCAAATTAAAGTTAGAGACGAACCGTTATACGTGATAACTAATAATGGGAAAATAAGGATAAATGTCGTAATTATGGGTAATGAGATGAACCTAAATTGATACGATAAAAGTAGTATATTTATATGACTGTGTGTATGCATATATTATATACGTGTGAAAATCATGTCCGCGCTACTTTCTATCCCTGAGGTTACTGCGCTGGGATAGTCTTATCTCGAATGGGCCTTCATGGGGGATATTGACTCGTACCCTAGAAGATAGAAATCCTAGGTACAGGCTATCAGATCGATAGTCACGGTCCTAAGAGACGCGAGGGTATGTGCTGACCTCTTGGACTTAGAAACTATGCTTCGCCTCAATATTGTTTGTGTATGCATTAATACAGTTCGAGAGTGATTCCGAACTTGTATTTCCGTTAGTACGGTTGATACGGGGATTGGATAGCAGAGTATTCCCGCACCATAATTTTTATGTGGGGTGCTGTTAGAATATATATATTATACGAGTACTTAATATATATGAATTTCTAAAATTTGGAACTTCCTATTGTGTTTATGGTAAGTAATAAATGAATGATGACTTCAATTTGGAAATACTTGATTTGAAATGTATAATGTGAAACTTTACTAGCACATAAGGTTTAAATGAGAACTTTGTGATCAAATGAAATTATCCTCTTAAACAATTAAATTTTTCAGTTTTAAATCTTACGAGTAACCTAAGATAAGTTAAACCGTTGGGAAGGTTAGTACGATAGGCGTGCACATTAGAAGAGAGGTGAGGATTTCTCAGGGGAGTGCCACACTAATATGTTGTTGCATTGGCATATAAACATTTTAAATACTTGCTAAACAAATTTTAAATCATTTTCACAATCGGGCTCTGACCCGTATCTATTTTCCTTTCTCTCTTGTATATATATATGTATATATTACAGGTGCCCAGCCATAGGGGCGTCTTGCTTAGGATACTTTGGAAGGAACTCGTTGCAGCTTTGGTGGGAGTTGTAGGCCTCTTGCTTAGACGACTTCATTTATTTGATTCCACTCCTGGCATATTTATTCAGTTGGACATGTGTCGCCCGTTTCCATCATCCAGTTGTTTTATTGGACATTATGATTCATTTAATTCTAGTATTGTCACTTTGGGATTTATTACCGTCTGAATGTTTTACTTTAAGTTTTAAATGTTGGGATTTAGTTGTTGAATGTTTAAATTATTTGGATTATATGTTCTAGGATAATTTGTGGTGTGATTCTTTAATAATGAATTATGTAAAGATTTAAATGTTGGTTTACACAAAAATACAATTTGGAAAGTAATGTCTAAAAATGGTTTCGACACTTAGCTTAATTAATTAGGGTGTTTAAATTGGAATAGTTGTTTTTCGACAGTGATGCTAAGAATGAACCAACTGTTCACCTTGATTTTAATTTAATGAAGGAGTGATCACCCGGTATTTAATTAGGCGGGGTGTCACAGGTGGTATCAGAGCGAGGTTCTAGTGTCTTTAGGATCTGTACGGATTATTTCGCTTTCAGCTTAGCATTTTTTATATAGAGCCCTAATACTAAGAATGTTGTGTTCATCTCTATACATTGGGAACTCGTGCTTCTGCGATTTGTTTATGCGAATGATGAACTCATCCAAATTTATTCAAATTTTCAGATGGATCGTCAAGAAGAACTAACTAAAACGGTTAGGGGAGTCAACGAGCAAGATCGACTTACACCTAAGGTATCTCCAGAGAGAAGATCAACCGCCAAGTTGGCAGGTATTGTGGCACAGGCAGTTACCACTGTAGTCTTACAGTATCAAGAATGCAACACACAGATTATGGGGGCAAAAGATCTAGAGAGTATAGTCAGTCTGTCATGACTGGAAATAACAAGTGTGTGAAGATGCAAAAATCGCAACAACAATCTCTTCAAGACCGTAAAAGCCACAAAGGTAAAAATTGTGTAGGGAAACCTAAAAGCGTCAGGGTCAATAAAGCCGGGGGCCGAGTGAAGTCACGAAGAGGTGTTTTAAATGCGGAATGGATGGTCATGAACGTCGAACTTGTCCGGATCAGTTTGGAAAGGAACTTCAACCCAACCAGAGAGAACTTTCAGGACTTTGCTATAAATGTGTACAACCGGGTCACAAGTGGAGGGATTGTCCTCACCCTGACCTAGTTTTTCCCCAAATTTCCCATCAAGGCCAGCAAGACCAGGGAAAAAGTGAGACTAGTCGACAACGTAGTGAAGTGAAGCAGTTTTGAGGGAGGTGCTTCCAATGTGGAAGAAATGGTCATAGGCATCAGAATTGCCCAGAGAAGAATAGGGCCCCATGGCAGGAAGGTGCTAGTAATAAACCACAGAAGCCAGCTCCACCACCCTTTCCAACAGCCTCAGTTTAACAGAGACAGCTACAGTACGGACGTGTCTATAACGTCCCCCAGGCAGCAGCTCCGCAGGCACCACCCTCGATTGAGGGTATGTTTTCTATCCATGATACTATGGGTCGAGTTTTGTTTGATACTGGGGCAACACACTATTTTATAGCTACATATTTTATGAAGGCCATAGGGCTATGAGTCACAGCAGAGAGCACTATGACGTGTGTAGACTCACCACTGGGAAATGGTTCGCTTATTTTTCCTTATATGCCGGGGTGTGGGGGTAGAGATTGGTAGCTTAGTATTACCAGTAGACATGTTAACCTTAGATATGCAAGAGCACGATGTTATTATCGTTATGGATTGGCTCGCAGCTTATAGAGCCATGATAGATTACTTTGGTGAGAGTATTGTCCTTGCCATTCCGGGGCAAGGAATGTTTGAGTGGCGATGCCTCGCCCAGAAGGGGGAACTTTCGCCTATATTTTTATATAAAAGAGGATACCTCCGAGGAGATTGTGATCGTCCTGGATTCAATTCCAGTCATTCGTGAGTTTATGAATGTAATTTAGGTGTTAAGTAAATTAAGTATCGATATATTTTATGAAAGCGAGTAGAGGGGATAAGAGTATGGTACCAAATAAAAGCCAACGATTAAAGTAGTTTTGTTTTGGTTTAGACAGGTGTGTCACGTCCGGGTATCATCTGTGCAGCCAAAACGATTGGCAAAGTGGAAGTATGAGTGGTATCCTCAGAGGATGAGGCGTGTTTATGTCACACGAGCAAGTCACTATATTTTGTTCTTTGCTAGATTAGCATGTGAGACGAGTTTAATGCATATAATTATAAACGTTATTATTATGTGAATACTTTTCCCCTAGTGTAGCGGGATTTTGTATTTCTCTTTAGTGCTATCCGTGAAGGATGAATCAGTATATAAACAATGTTATGTATCTTACTGAGTTACTCGTTGTAGTGATCCGATGCGCGAGTATGATGTTATCTTTGTTAAAACGATATAGAAATGGTTAGTACGATAATGGGCAATTATTGCAAGGCTACCGGAGTGCTTGCATTAGTGCAGCATGTTTTTGTTCTGGCGAGACTTCACCTACAAGAAGGTCGGCCTCGCACTTATATTATCTACCCTAGAGACTTCGGAGGAGATAGTGGGTTCGAGATATTCGATGCCCATGTACGTATAAACTTTGTCAGTATGATTCAGTATATATCGGGTTTACCCTTGAGCGAAAAGATTTAATCCAGTATTATGTTCAGCACTCCGGACTTAGTGATAGTAAGAGTGCATTGTGATATCTATCCTCTAGAGATGTGAGAATTAAGAGATTATACCCTATAATTAGAGAAAGGGATTTTCTGAATTCCGATCGTATGTATTCGAGATTTGTGGAATGCAATTACCACCAAAAAATATTGAACAATAGTGCAATTAGTGAAATGCCCTTGTTAAGTGTAATTACGGGAAGAAATGTAACTTTTTCGTTAAGAGGCGGAATAAAGGGGTACCTGCTATGGACGGAGGACCTAACGGATTTCAGTAACCGACAATGCTAGGTAGTATTGTATCGGGGGGTTCCTTGTTTGGATTTCGCTTTGCGAGACATCCCACGCATGAAACCTAGCGTAAGGTTGGAAATAGGGAGACGTTTGGTCACTACTCCATGAGTTCGGTACCCCGATCGAAATGGGATCAAGTAAATACATATGTAAGTTGGAAGTTCAATTTCTGTTTAAAGCCACTGGAGCCGGATTGTGTGATATGAAAGCATTGAAAGTTTTGTTTTATACTCATGAGTTGATGGGTGGAATGATGATAAGGAGGATTTAAAATTTCAGATTTTTAGGGTGATTGAGAGTACCCAAGTGTTGGAATCACGTTGCGAGCACTAGGGAAAACAAATAATTATATTAGGTGAAAAGCGTATGTGATGCTTACGCTAGTATGCATGGTTTATAAGGTGTGTAGACATCTTGGTTAACTAATGTTAACACTCGTCCGAGATCAAGGGACGTGGTAATGGACGTGTAAAAAAGTGTTTGCGGGGCTAACAAAACGAAGTGGAAGTGATAGAGTGGATTAAACGTCACGTGAGGGGCGATAATTCGTACATAAGTGTGCAATTAGAATAGCACATCCTAATTTGATTGGAAGGCTGTGGGAAGCCATTTAAGAAGGGGTATTCCTTGAATAATGTAGAGTTTAATTATTATGAAGAACACTCAGAGCGGAGTTTTTACTAGTCAAGTGTAAGAGCGAACTTGCGCATGCAAAGAGTGATGATGTTAGTATGGTGTAAAAGATTCAGAAGTGCACTTCGTGGAGGAAAGAGCACGGGTCAAAACTTTCGACATTCACCAAGGAAGGAAGGGGAGTATTACATGTCACTTAACGTGTGACATTTCAGGGAAAGATCAATGTTTAGCGGGACGTAGTGAATAGTCTCTACATGCACCGCCTATAGGTAAGGTTCGGTCAGAAGAGGAGAATCAACCAGAGAATTTTGTGGTTATCGATAATTCCTGAAATTGGAAGAGGTCGGTAAAGACGGTAAGGTTCTTAAATGGGTTACCATCCTCAAAACACAATCAAGGGTTCATTCGAACATGTGATTTAAGTCGCCCGAGAAGGAAGTGATTGGTATTCCTTTGGAGTGGTTTACAATGTCAACTAGTATGCCCAGACTTCCTTTAAAATGAAGGATCACGCCAGTACATGGTACGACACAGTAATAATTTTTGAATCGGGATGAGATTTATGAATCCCACCTTTGATATGGGATTCCAGGAACCAGCGTAGGGAAGGTTTCGTTTTGCGTTGGATGTATCACCCTTAGCCAGGGAATAGGCGCAAGGTGATTAAAGATTAGTGGAGCCACGTGAAGGAAATTTTGGAATCTTAGTACGACGATTTCAGGAATGTTCTGTAAAAGCACTCGCACCTATTTGTCGCGAACAAGGTGCTTGTTAAGGTTTTGATGTGGAATTCCACGACTGTTTTAGGTGAACAAGAGTAGTCAAATGTTTGTATGGCTTTCTCAAAATGGGAATCTTGGGTATATATAAATAAGAATAGTTGTCATTTATGAGGTGCGGCCTCCCAATGATAGTGAGATAATGGAAATTTAAAATGTATAGGCGTGACCTATGCGAATGTTGTCAGTTGGGGGAACCATGTGAAGTGTCTCCAATGAGAATGTTAATTATGCGTGCTGTGAGGCAGGGGCTATAGTGCTTAAACGCCCTACTTTTAGATAGTTTGCATATTGGAAAGATATCCAGAATTGTTCTACCAGGTTAGCCTTAGTTTCCGAATTTCGGGACAAAATTCCGTTATTAGGGGGGAAGTATGTAATACCCCGTATTTTTATGCCTTATAAATTTGGATATTTATTAAATTTAATGTGAGTTATTAATTTAATATAAATTCGGAATTTAATTATGTTATAATTATTAACGTGATAAGAGTTAGTAATTATGGGAAACTTGTTGAATATTACTAATGATCAAAGTAATATATAATATTGGTTCTATTAAATGTCACGAGTGAATAGAATGACAATTTTGGAAAATTAAGTCGGGACGCCCCTGTGTCGCGTCGGGAATAAATGTTGATCAATAAAAGTGAAATACTTTCTTAAGTTATCCATATGGTCGTTTTGAGTGCGCTAACGTGTCCGGAAGGGTCGAGAAAGTCAGAAAAGTGTACTCGGGGGTTTAGTTTGGGTCTCGGGGCATTTCTAGGCCTATTTAGCACCCCGGGAGGGCATTTTGGTCATTTTGCATTTTTGGGTAATTAAACCCACAAAAATTATTAGGCTATATCAGCCATTGAGAATTGTCCTTTAGGGTTATCAGCCATTGATAATTGTCCTTTAGGGTTATCCAAGGCCAAAACGTTATCCGATTGCACCGCCACCACCACCACCACCAACGCGTAGAACGCGCGATGGGGAAACGCAACCACACCAAAATCGTCCAGAAATCAGAATTATGAAATTCCAGGCAAGTGTTTATCTTGCTTATTTTCATTAATGCATCAATCATGTTAGTCTAGGGTTGATTAGGATGAGTTTCATGGAAGAAAACCCAAGTTGGAGATAGGAAATTGCATGTAGTAATGATATAAATGGAAATCTAGAAATCCCCCTTCATATGTAGAGGTTGAACCACGGATTTATGATGTTTTAGAAGAAGAAATTCTGGAAAAAGATTGATTAGAACAAGGTTAAAGAAATTCTAGGGTTCTTGAGATTAATATGAGTTTTTGGCCTATTAATACATAGTTATTGATGAAAATTTGCATGCTTTACGTAGAAGATGTATAATATGGGTTTATACTGTTAGTAGTACAAATTTCTGGGCGATTGGGAATGAAAAATATGGATTTGGATGAGGTTGGATGATAGAACCCGTAACTGGCTTCCTGCAGAATTTGTCATACCTGCTTGATCGATCGATCGAGCCAAGAGCCTCGATCGATCGAAGGTTCGATCGATCGAGCCCCTGCCATCGATCGATCGACCCCTTCGGGCAGACTCATATTTCCCCTTTGTAAATAGTTAAATTCAAATTAAATGAGTAAGAATATTTGGACATCCTTATTAAAATATTTTGGGAGATAAAGAGGACCAGTAGGACTTATTAATAATTATGAGACCTTTAATGTAAGACGAGATTTTCATTTTTAGGGTGTTTATATATAAGGGACGATATGATTACGTATTAAAGGGAGAGACGCGTAAGATAGTTACGGTGGAAAATAGATGAATACTTACTAAATTTTACACTTGGGAGGATAAAGTCCATGAATGTTACGTAGTAAGTTGGAATAATCCCTCAAATTAAAGTTAGAGACGAACCGTTATACGTGATAACTAATAATGGGAAAATAAGGATAAATGTCGTAATTATGGGTTATGAGATGAACCTAAATTGATAGGATAAAAGTAGTATATTTATATGACTGTGTGTATGCACATATTATATACGTGTGAAAATCATGTCCGCGCTACTTGTTATCCCTGAGGTTACTGCGCGGGGACAGACTTATCTCGAATAGGCCTTCATGGGGGATATTGACTCGTACCCTAGAAGATAGGAATCCTAGGTACAGGCTATCGAATCGATAGTCACGGTCCTAAGTCACGTGAGGGTATGTGCTGACCTCTAGGACTTGGAAACTATGCTTCGCCTCAATATTGTTTGTGTATGCATTAATACAGTTCGAGAGTGATTCCGAACTTGTATTTCCGTTAGTACGGTTGATACGGGGATTGGATAGCAGAGTATGCCTGCACCATAATTTTTATGTGGGGTGCTGTTAGAATATATATATTATACGAGTGCTTAATATATATGAATTTTTGAAATTTGGAACTTCCTATTGTGTTTATGGTAAGTACGAAATGAATGATGACTTCAATTTGGAAATACTTGATTTGAAATGTATAATGTGAAACTTTACTAGCACATAAGGTTTAAATGAGAACTTTGTGATCAAATGAAATTATCCTCTTAAACAATTAAATTTTTCAGTTTTAAATCTTACGAGTAACCTAAGATAAGTTAAACTGTTGGGAAGGTTAGTACGATAGGCGTGCACATTAGAAGAGAGGTGAGAATTTCTCAAGGGAGTGCCGCACTAATATGTTGTTGCATTGGCCTGTAAACATTTTAAATACTTGCTAAACGAATTTTAAATCATATACACTATCGGTATCTGACCCATTTCTATTTCTCTTTCTCTCTTGTATATATATGTATATATTACAGGTGCCCAGCCACAGGGGCGTCTTGCTTAGGATCCCTTGGAAGGAACGCGCTGCAGCTTAGGTGGGAGTTGCAGGCCTCTTGCTTAGACGACTTCATTTATTTGATTCCACTCCTGGCATATTTATTCAGTTGGGCATGTGTCGCCCGTTTCCATCATCCAGTTGTTTTATTGGACATTATGATTCATTTAATTCTAGTATTGTCACTTTGGGATTTATTACCGTCTGAATGTTTTACTTTAAGTTTTAAATGTTGGGATTTAGTTGTTGAATGTTTAAATTATTTGGATTATATGTTCCAGGATAATTTGTGGTGTGATTCTTTAATAATGAATTATGTAAAGATTTAAATGTTGGTTTACACAAAAATACAATTTAGAAAGTAATGTCTAAAAATGGTTTTGACACTTAGCTTAATTAATTAGGGTGTTTAAATTGGAAAAGTTATTTTTCGACAGTGATGCTAAGAATGAACCAACTGTTCACCTTAATTTTAATTTAATAAAGTAGTGATCGCCCGGTATTTAATTGGGCGGGGTGTCACACGAAGATGAAGTGTGACTTGACTAAAATGCCCTTGAAGTAGTGTCTGACGACGAAACTTCTTCGAAATGCAATGGATCCTCACTTTTAACGTTCTAATACCTACAAAAGCACAATTGACCCCTCCAAAGCATTTATATATCCAAATCCAAGGTTGACTGGTTAATGACCATATATATAGGCATTTAGGATGGTTAAAGTTCTAGAATACATAAAGATAAAGGGTGGAAATAGGCAATATTCGATACGAATCACACCCCCTAACTTAGACATTTCTAGTCCCTAGTAATGAAATAAACAAAACCAGTCCACAGAGGGCAGTACAAGACGTATATATGCATCGAAATATAAATGCCACTTTCATAGGGAGGACGATTGCATTTAGCATATGCAATAAGCCGTTAAACCCCTAGGTTACCCTAGTGGACGAGTGTCATCTCGTGAGGGTTTTCTGGGATGAAACCCACAAACATCATATGGTTTCCTCAAAATATGCCGAACCCAACTTGCGCCAAGCCCAAAAATAGCGAAAAAGATTTCATACGCATTATTAGCACAATGAACGAATTCAAACAAAAGTCCAAATCGTCAACATTATAGAATGCACCTCATAGAATTCAAACCTTAAAATGTGGGAGGGGAGCGAGCACATGCAAAGTGTGATTTGGAAAAAACTTAAATAAATCGGATACTAAATAAAATGATATAAAATGGAAACTAGGCCGCACACATGTCACAGATGAAGAGCGCTATATATAAAATGATAAATTGTAATATCAATGAAAGATACCTCTCATTAAAGGAGGAGAAGTGCATTTTCACAGATTATCAAAATTATTTCAACTTTTAAATTAAATCAAACTAAGATCACTTCGGACTTGTATAGGGTTGTAATGTAGGCTAGGCCAGGGTACGAAACAAAGAATATGTATGTACGAATTCAAAGTGTACGGAATGAAAACTCGGGATAATGGGAAGAATGTGGTCAATATCAAAAATTGGAAAATAAACTCCAATAGCATTAGATAAATCATTTGGAGACCAATCAAATCTTATTGAACTATATACAACAATTACAACCTTCTCTTTCTTTTCTTTATTCCCTTTCTCATGTTTTCTATTTTGTTTCCTTTTGCCTTTTGCTTTCTCTTTTTCACTTGTTTCTTTTCTTTACTTTCCACACTCTCACATGCCTAAATTGCAACCGCAACACAACAACATCATTCAATCCCAAGCAACATTCCAAAGAAAGGTATGTGAGGGAATATATATGTCTTAAAACTCCAATTTGGAGTTGGTATAAGAATTGGTGTTATGAAACAAAAGAATAATAGTTAGGCTCAAAGGGGTTGACGAGAGAAAACATATAAGGTGAGGTCAAGGACAATATGGGTGATATAACAAAGATGGCCTATGATAATTTCTTAAACTTAACCCAATTCTCGAGTCAAAACAAACTTTGGAAATCATACTCAAGTAATACATTTCAAGTATGAACTCAATTAATGAACGATAAAATGAAAGAATAGAGAGATTAACGACGAATTCAATGTTCTCAAAGAGGAAAGAATAGTGTATACACTCACAAACGACGAAAGGTACAAAGCTTATTCGGTGTAAGTATATACAATGCAACAAAAGATTACTGAGTTATAAAAATCTTAAACCAAATCAATAAAGTAAGAAAAGTGCATGTGCTCATGGGTTTAAAGTTTAATTCATGAAGTTATTCACAATATCAATGATTGAGGACTAAAGTCTAATAACTTCTAAAATCGAGAACATGCATCAATGAGTTGTCTGTTTGATCGGGAAATTATGGAAATTTATCATCGAAAACAAAGGAAAAATGCCCAACAAAGGAGAAAAAAAAAAGAAATTTTTTTCGAAATTTTTACTTTTTCTACGAAAAGCATATTAAGTAACTAACATGTGAGCAAAAACATGGACTAAATGAAGAAAGGGATAGAATATCCCACACACCCTAACTTAAAACCTGACATTATCCTCAATGTGAATTAAGAACCAAATTAAAGAGAGGAAAATATGGGTATTACCAGAAATTAGAGCGATCCCCATAAGAACAAGTCCAAAGAATCTATAAAACAAGTTAGTACCGGGCATAGAAAAAACAAGTAACAAAAAGTTAACTAATCACACTAGACTAAATTAAAAGGAAAGAAAAACTAAAAAGAAAGAAAGAATAAAAAAAAATAACTATATACAACCTACTATATAGGCTTCATACTAACTATACACTAGAAGTCTAAATAGTTGAGGGTCCACCATGAAAACGATTTGACTTTGGAGGATAATCGGTGTACCCTCACATGCAAGCATACCTCCCGAAAAATATGAATTTTGTTTGAACAATGGAAGGCATGTTTAAGGTGTAAGAAATGAACCATCGCCAATTAAAAGTTTTGGAGGGACGATGGAAAATTTGGATTGAATGGATGACAAAAACATGTGGGGAACGAGAAAAGAAGAAAATCCTCCAAAGGATTTAGCAAGTTGAATTGGAGGTGGCGCACATGAGGGCAAAAATGCCTTTATAGAGAGCAACACGAGCAAGTACTCCTCGTCGGTTAAAGGGTTAAACGCTTTAAAGTTCAGAACCGATTCATCGGGTACTTGTGACAGTGTGATAACGGACAATGAAAATGGGGAGGAAAGAAATTCAAACTCAAGAGATGAGTTATCATCGCTCAGAGTTGGAATTTCAAAGGAGATAGGATCATTTCCAATGAAACTTTCTTCTTTGGGATCCAAAGACGAAATAATTTCATTGCAAATGGATACTACATCCATTTCATCCTCACTTTCAATATCAATTATGCGATGGGCCAAGTAAAGAATGGTTTGTTACAATGTAGGCACAAAGTCCTCAATTGGTTCAAAACATTCCTCGACTTCAAAAGTCTCGAAAGAGAAATCGTCGTCGGATTTGAATAATAAATCCAAGTCTTGCTCCCAACAATGATTTTATTCCCGATAAGGTTCTTCATACCTCTCATTCTCAATCATGAGCAAACCCTCACCGAAAGTCATAGGCCGAGGTGCGAATTCTTGAAAATAAGGAGTTTGAAAATCATTATCGGACCTATACTCAAACTCATTATTATAAGAATTATCAAAGCTATAACTATTAGTTTCAAAATTCCTATTATAAGGAATTAGAGGCCCAAAATCGTTATCCTCCTCAAAATACACGCACTCCAAAGCTTGACTTTAGTAATACTTGCCCAAAGTCATTTTTAAATTTGTAATTTTTTGAGACTCTAAGTATTGACCAAAAGCACTGTTCTAAAAAACCCGCCTAGGCTCCACCTAGGCACGCCTAGGCTTAAGGCTTGGGAGAAACGCCTCGCCTTACGCTTTTCACGCCTTATTCTTGGTAAAACCCTTAAGGCGCGCTTTTTTCTAAAAACAACAATGATTTAGTGAAACGATGTCGCCTTTTAAAGAATTTCTTTACAAACCAGACCATTATCTCATCCAAAATAATCAAACAAATAGTATTTTAATTTGCATATATTCAGACATATTTTTATGATATGTGCAATTTTTGTATTTTAATAGCCTTGTTATGGTTAAAAAATATTAAAATATATTAAGAAGGCCTAAACGCCTTTTCACGCCTTTTTACTCCTAGGCCCGCCTAGGCTTCTAAGGCTTAAGGCTTGGCCTCCACGCCTCAATCACGCCCCACATTTTTTAGAACCTTGACCAAAAGTCATAGGATTACGAAAATTTTGAGAATTATAATAATGATTTCCGAAAGAGTTAGAATAAGAAATGCTTACCCCAAAAATGGCTCGAAGTGGCGAATTCCAAAAGTTGATGCTCGCGCGAGAAATTTAAGCCTTTCTAGGTGCTCAAATGTAGAAGTCCTATAAAAAGGTTAGTAAAAAATACAAATAGAAAGAAAATAATACGAAATACTAAATGAAATAAATTCTAAAATAAACTCATCCCCGACAACGACGCCATTTGATAGGCATAGATTTTTCCACGGCGCAAGCGTCACCTACGCGTCGGTCGTGTTATGTTCGTCTCACCAACTCTATATAAAAACCTAAACTTATGACTGCACTCAACAGGTGAGTATAGCGGTCAAGTCCAGGTATCGAAATACAAAAAGACAAGATGCTAGAATTTAATTGGTTTAATATTCATAACATAAAAGTGCACAAGATAATTACAACAATGGCATTATATAAATCATTTGGAGAGCAATCAAATCTTATTGAACTATATACAACAATTACAACCTTCTCTTTCATTTCTTTCTTCTTTTTCTCATGTTTTCTATTTTGATTTCTTTTTCTTTTTCTTTTTCTTTTTCTTTTTCTTTTTCTTTCTCTTTTTCAGCACTTTTTAACTTGTTTATTTTCCTTACTTTTCACACTCTTACATGCCAAAATTGCAACCCTAACACAACAACATCATTCAATCCCAAGAAACATTCTAAACAAAGGTATGTGAGGGAATATATATGGATTAAAACTCCAATTTGGAGTTGGTCATGGGATTTTGGGTTATGAAACAAAAGGTAATATTTAGGCTCAAAGGGATGGTGAGGGAAAACATATAAGGTGAGGTCAAGGTCAATATGGGTGATATAACAAAGATGGCCTGTGATAATTTCTTAAAGTTTGCGCAATTCTCGAGTCAAAAAAATTTTTGAAAATCATGCTCAAGTAATACATTTCAAGTATGAACTCAATTAATGAACAATCAAATGAAAGAATATAGAGATTAACGACGAATTCAATGTTTTCAAAGAGGAAAGAATAGTGTATACACTCACCAACGACGAGAGGTACAAAGCTTACTCGGTGTAAGTATATACAATGCAACAAAATATTACTGAGTTAAAAAAATCTTAAACCAAATCAATAAAGCAAGAAAAGTGCATGTGCTCATAGGATTAAAGTTTAACTCATGAAGTTATTCATAATATCAACGATTGAGGACTAAAATCTAATAACTTCTAAAATTGAGAACATGCATCATTGAGTTGTCTGTTGGATCGGGAAATTATTGAAATTTATCGTCGAAAACAACGGAAAAATGCCCAACAAAGGAGAAAAAAGAAAGAAAATCTTTTTGAAATTTTTATTTTTTCTAAGAAAAGGATACTAAGTAACTAACATGTGAGCAAAAACATGGAGTAAATAAAGAAAGGGATATAATATCCCACACCCCCTAACTTAAAACCTGACAATGTCCTCAATGTGAATTAAGAACCAAGTTAAAGAAAGGAAAAGAGCGATATTACCAGAAATTAGAGCGATCCCCAAAAAAACAAGTCGAAAAAATCTATAAAACAAGTTAGTTCCGAGCATTGCAAAAATAAGTAACAAAAAGTTAACTAATTACACTAGACTAAATTAAAAGAAAAGAAAAACCAAAAAGAAAGAAAGAAAAATAAAACTAACTATATACAACCTACTATATAGGCTTCACACTAACTATACACTAGAAGTCTAAATAGTTGAGGGTCCACCATGAAAATGATTTGACTTTGGAGGATAATCGGTGTACCCTCGCATACAAGCATACCTCCCGAAAAATATGAATTTTGTTTGAACAATGGAAGGCATGTGTAAGGCGTAAGAAATGAACCATCGCCAATTAAAAGTTTTGGAGGGACGATGGGGAATTTGGATTGAATGGATGACAAAAACATGTGGGGAACGAGAAAAGAAGAAAATCCTCCAAAGGATTTAGCAAATTGAATGGGAGGTGGCGCACATGAGGGCAAAGAAGCCTTTATAGAGAGCAAAACGAGCAAGTACTCCTCGTCGGTTAAAGGGTTAAACGCTTTAAAATTCAGAACGGATTCATCGGGTACTTGTGACAGTGTGATAACGGACAATGAAAATGGGGAGGAAAGAAATTCAAACTCAAGAGATGTTTTATCATCGCTCAGAGTTGGGATTTCAAAGGAGATAGGATCATTTCCAATGAAAGTTTCTTCTTTGGGATCCAAAGACGAAATCATTTCATTGCAAATGGATACTACATCCATTTCATCCTCACTTTCAATATCAATTATGCGATGGGCCAAGTAAAGAATCATTTGTTCCAATGTAGGCACAAAGTCCTCAATTGGTTCAAAACATTCCTCGACTTCAAAAGTCCCGGAAGAGAAATCATCGTCGGATTCGAATAATAAATCCAAGTCTTGCTCCCAACAATGATTTTATTCCCGATAACGTTCTTCATACCTCTCATTCTCAATCATGAGCAAACCCTCACCGAAAGTCATAGGCCGAGGTGCGGATTCTTGAAAATAAGGAGTTTGAAAATCATTATCGGACCTATACTCAAACTCATTATTATAAGAATTATCAAAGCTATAGCTATTAGTTTCAAAATTCCTATTATAAGGAATTAGAGGCCCAAAATCATTATCCTCCTCAAAATACACGCACTCCAAAGCTTGACTTTTGTAATACTTGCCCAAAGTCATTTTTAAATTTGTAATTTTTTGAGACTCTAAGTATTGACCAAAAGTCATAGGATTACGAAAATTTTGAGAATTATAATAATGATTACCGAAAGACTTAGAATAAGAAATGCTTACCCCAAAAATGGCTCGAAGTGGTGAATTCCAAAAGTTGATGCTCGCGCGAGAAATTTAAGCGTTTCTAGGTGCTCAAATGTAGAAGTCCTATAAAAAGGTTAGCAAAAAATACAAATAGAAAGAAAATAATACGAAATACTAAATGAAATAAATTCTAAAATAAACTCATCCCTGACAACGACGCCATTTGATAGGCATAGATTTTTCCACGGCGCAAGCGTCACCTACGCGTCGATCGTGTTATGTTCGTCTCACCAACAATATACAAAAACCTAAACGTATGACTGCACTCAACAGGTGAGTATAGCGGCCAAGTTCGGGTATCGAAATACAAAAAGACAAGATGCTAGAATTTAATTGGTTTAATATTCATAAAATAAATGTGTACAAGATAAATACAACAAAAAGGATAGATGTAAAAAAGGGAAATATTAATCTAGGCGAGTGTAAATAAAACTAGATTAACGAAGCGAGTAAAAACTATAGGTTGGGTCGAATATCCCTCACCCGAGTTAATTAGTATAAAACGGTTACATGGGTCGACGAGTTATTTAGACTGTGTTTCGTTTCGACAGTTAATTAAATCAAGAGTTGTCACACCCCTAAATTTGCATAAAATCCTAGTATGATTTTGGCATCAACAAATACCCCCGAAATTAAGCACGCAAGGTCGTAAGCACGGAGAATACGTTATATACCCGTCAAATATCCTAGGCGTAATAACTAGGATAACGCACTCGAAATAGACCCGTAAACTTCATCACCAAAGAAAAGTAACATGTCAACCCGAAATGAGTTTAATCCGACACAACCCAAATTAAATTAGCTAGAAAGCATGGTAAAAATGCGATAAATAAACACGGTAAATAATCGCAATAAATCTACATTTGAAAGCACGAAAAGAAAGCAAGTAAACCTAATTATGAAAGCATGTAAATTAACTACAAGGCAAGAATTAAAGGAAACACAAACTATATTAATGGAAAGGGAGGATGAATAGTCAACTTACAAACCCAAATGGGTGTCAAACCATGAAGAAATGAAGAATGAGCTCTCAAACCCCCAAACCCAAACCGAAACTAACCTAAAATGAATTATATCTGAAATTTACAACAAAAATCCTTTATATAGTTAGTTACAAAAGAAATAAAGGAAAAAGAAAAGAAAAGGAGAAAGCAACAAATATCTGTTATATGCCGTCGACCGCGGCCCGAGGGGCCAGTCGGCCGCAATTTCAAGTAAAAGGACACTGTTTCCTTTCCACGGCAAAATCCAAAACCGCGGTTGATCGGTACTCTGTTTCTCAGCGTTGTTTGGTCCAACATGAGGGGAAAATATTGATTACGAAAATGGCCATAACTTCTTCATCCGAACTCGAAATGACGTGACGTTTGCGGTCACGCGATGGTAACTCAACAAACTACGCGTCCGTGGAACTTTCATGAGCCAGAGTTGAAGCGTGACTTGACTAAAATGCTCTTGAAGTAGCATTCGACGAAAAAACTTCTTCGAAATGCAACGGATCCTCTCTTTTAGAATTCTAATACTTACAAAAGCACAATTAACCCCTCCAAAGCATGTATATATCCAAATCCAATGTTGTCTGGTTAATGAGCATAAATATAGGCATTTAGGATGATCAAAGTGCTAGAATGCATAAAGATAAAGGGTGGAAATATGCAATATTCGATACGAATCACCCCCCCCCCTAACTTAGACATTGCTAGTCCCTAGTAATGAAATAAACAAAAAAATTTCACAGAGGGCAGTACAAGACGTATATATGCATCGAAATATAAATGCCACTTTCGTAGGGAGAACGATTGCATTTAGCATATGGAATAAGCCGTTGAAACCCTAGGTTACCCTAGTGGACGAGTGTCGTCTCGTGAGGGTTTTGAGGTATGAAACCCACAAACATCATATGGTTTCCTCAAAATATGCCCAACCCAACATGCGATAAGCCCCAAAATGGCAAAACGGATTTCGTACACAATATTAGCACAATGAACGAGTTGAAATGAAAGTTCAAATCATTAACATTATAGAATGCACCTCATAGAATTGAAACCTTAAAATGTGGGAGGGGAGCGAGCACATGCAAAGTGTGATTTGGCAAAAACTTAAATAAATCGGATACTAAATAAAGCAAGCATATATTCAAATCCTCACGGGCATTACACTCATCAAGTGAATTCACTCGAAACAGGGAGTTAACACATGGAACATGCGGGAATAAGGAGTAAATAAAAATGGAAACTAGGCCGCACACATGTCACAGATGAAGAGGGCTATATATAAAATTATAAATTGTAGTCTCAATGAAAGATACATGTCATTAAAGGAGGCGAAATGAATTTTCACAGATTATCAAAATTATTTCTACTTTTAAATTAAATCAAACTAAGATCACATCGGACTTGTATAGGGTTGTAATGTAGGATAGGCCAGGTTACGAAACGAAGGATATGTATGTACGAATTCAAAGTGTTCGGAATGAAAACTCGGGATAATGGGAAGAATGCGAGAAATATCAAAAATTAGAAAGTAAACTCCAATAGCATTATATAAATCATTTGGAGAGCAATCAAATCTTATTGAACTATATACAATAATTACAACCTTCTCTTTCATTTCTTTCTTCTTTTTCTCATGTTTTCTATTTTGATTTCTTTTTCTTTTTGCTTTCTCTTTTTCAGCTCTTTTTAACTTGTTTATTTTCCTTACTTTTCACACTCTTACATGCCAAAATTGCAACCCTAACAAAACAACATCATTCAATCCCAAGAAACATTCTAAACAAAGGTATTAGAGGGAATATATATGGCTTAAAACTCCAATTCGGAGTTGGTCATGGGATTTTGGGTTATGAAACAAAAGGTAATATTTAGGCTCAAAGGGATTGATGAGGGAAAACATATAAGGTGAGGTCAAGGTATGGGTGATATAACAAAGATGGCCTGTGATAATTTCTTAAAGTTTGCGCAATTCTCGAGTCAAAACAAATTTTGAAAATCATGCTCAAGTAATACATTTCAAGTATGAACTCAATTAATGAACAATCAAATGAAAGAATAGAGAGATTAACGACGAATTCAAAGTTTTCAAAGAGGAAAGAATAGTGTATACACTCACAAACGACGAAAGGTACAAAGCTTACTCGGTGTAAGTATATACAATACAACAAAAGATTACTGAGTTAAAAAAATCTTAAACCAAATCAATAAAGCAAGAAAAGTGCATGTGCTCATAGAATTAAAGTTTAACTCATGAAGTTGTTCATAATATCAACTATTGAGGACTAAAGTCTAATAACTTCTAAAATTGAGAACATGCATCATTGAGTTGTCTATTTGATCGGGAAATTTTTGAAATTTATCATCGAAAACAAAGGAAAAATGCCCAACAAAGGAGAAAAAAGAAAGAAAATCTTTTTGAAATTTTTATTTTTCTAAGAAAAGCATACTAAGTAACTAACATGTGAGCAAAAACATGGACTAAATAAAGAAAGGGATAGAATATCCCACACCCCCTAACTGAAAACCTGACATTGTCCTTAATGTGAATTAAGAAGCAAGTTAAAGAGAGGAAAAGAGCGATATTACCAGAAATTGGAGCGATCCCCATAAGAACAAGTCCAAAAAATCTATAAAACAAGTTAATTTCGAGCATTGCAAAAACAAGTAACAAAAAGTTAACTAATTACACTAGACTAAATTAAAAGGAAAGAAAAACTAAAAAGAAAGAAATAAAAAAAAAAAACTAACTATATACAACCTACTATTTAGGCTTCACACTAACTATACACTAGAAGTCTAAATAGTTGAGGGTCCACCATGAAAAAGATTTTACTTTGGAGGATAATCGGTGTACCCTCACATACAAGCATGCCACCCAAAAAATATGAATTCCGTTTAAACAACGGAAGGCGTGTGTAAGGAATAAGAAAGGAACCATCGCCAAGTTAAAAATTTGGAGGGACGATGAGGGATTTGGATTGAACGGATGACAAAAACATGTGGGGACCGAGAAAAGAAGAAAATCCTCCCAAGGATTTAGCAAGTTGAATGGGAGGTGGCGTACATGAGGGCAAAGATACCTTCATGGAGCGCAACTCGTGTAAGTACTCCTCGTCGGTTAAAGGGTTAAACGTTTTAAAGTTCAGAACCGATTCATCGGGTACTTATGATGGTGAGATAACGGAGAATGAAAATGGGAAGGAAAGAAATTCAAACTCAAGAGATGAGTTATCATCACTCAAAGTTGGAATTTTAAAGGAGATAGGATCATTTCCAAAGAAACTTTCTTCTTTGGGATCCAAAGACGAAATCATTTCATTGCAAATGGATACTACATCCATTTCATCCCCACTTTCAATATCTATTACGTGATAGTCCAAGTGAAGAATGGTTTTTTCCAATGTAGGCACAAAGTCCTCAATTGGTTCAAAACATTCCTCGACTTTAAAAGTCTCGGAAGAGAAATCATCGTCGAATTCGAATAATAAATCCAAGTCTTTCTCCCAACAATGATTTTATTCCCGATAATGTTCTTCATACCTCTCATTCTCAAGCATGAGAAAACCCTCGTCGAAAGTCATAGGCCGAGGTGCGGATTCTTGAAAATGAGGAGTTTGAAAATCATTATCGAACCTATACTCAAACTCATTATTATAAGAATTATGAAAGCTATAGATTTTAGTTTCAAATATCCTATTATAAGGAATTAGAGGCCCAAAATCGTTATCCTCCTCAAAATACACGCACTCCAAAGCTGGACTTTTGTAATTCTTGTCCAAAGTCATTTTTGAATTTGCAATTTTTTGGGACTCAAAGTATTGACCAAAAGTCATAGGATTACATAAATTTTGATAATTATAATAATGATTACCGAAAGAGTTAGAATAAGAAATGCTTACCCCAAAAATGGCTCGAAGTGGCGAATTCCACAAAGTTGATGCTCGCTCGAGAAATTTAAGCGTTTTTAGGTGCTCAAATGTTGAAGTCAAATAAAAAGGTTAGCAAAAATACAGATAGAAAGAAAATAATACGAAATACTAAATCAAATAAATTCGAAAACAAACTCATCCCCGACAACGACGCCATTTTATAGGCATAGATTTTTCCGCGGCGCAAGCGTCACCTACACGCCGATCGTGTTATGTTCGTCTCAATAACTCTATACAAAAACCCAAACTTATGACTACACTCAACATGTGAGTATAGCGGACAAGTTCGGGTATCGAAATACACAAAGACAAGATGCTAGAATTTAATTGGTTTAATATTCCTAAAATAAAAGTCTAAAAGATAAATACAACAAAAAGGAAAAGATGCAAAAAAGGGAACTATTAATCTAGGAGAGTGTAAATAAAACAAGATTAACAAAGAGAGTAATAACTATAGGTTGCGTCGAATATCCCTCACCCGAGTGAATTAGAATAAAATGGTTACATGGGTCGGCGAGTTATTTAGACTGCATTTCGTTTTGACAGTTAATTAAATCAAGAGTTGTCACACCCCTAAATTTGCATAAAAGCCTATTATGATTTTGACGTCAACAAATACCCCAGAAATTACGTATGCATGGTCATAAGCACGGAGCATACGTGATATACCGCGTCAAATATCCTAGGCGTAATAATGAGACAACACACTCGAAATAGACCCGTAAACTCCATCACCAAAGCAAAGCAACATGTCAACCTGAAATGAGTTTAATCCGACACAACCCTGATTAAATTAGCTAGAAAGCATGGTAAAAATGCGGTAAATAAACGCAATAAATCTACACTAGAAAGCACGGAAAAAAAGCAAGCAAACCAAATTATGAAAGCATGTAAATTAACTACAAAGCAAGAATTAAATGAAATGCAAACTATATTTAATGGAAAGGGAAGATGAATAGTCAACTTACAAACCCAAATGGGTGTCAAACCAACAGGAAATGAAGAATGAGCTCTCAAACCCCCAAAACCTAACCTTAACTAACCTAAAATGAACTATATACGATATTTACAACAAAAATCCTTTATGTAGTAAGTTACAAAAGAAATAAAGGAAAAAGAAAAGAAAATGAGAATGAAACAAATATCTGTTATACACCATCGACAGCGGCCATGGGGCCGATCGATCGCACCTTCAAGTAAAAGCCCACTGTCTCCTTTCCACGGAAAAATCCAAAACCGTGGTTAATCGAGCCTTTAACCACGGTCGACCGGTACTCTGTTTCTCATCCTTGTTTGGTCCAACATGTGGGGAAAATATTGATTACGAAAAAGGACATAACTTCTTCGTCCGAACTCGAAATGATGTGACGTTTGCGGCCACACGATACTAAGTCAATGAATACGCATCCATGGAATTTTCATGAATCGTAGATGAAGAGTGACTTGACTAAAATTCCCTTGAAGTAGCGTCCGATGATGAAACTTCTCCCTCACTTTTAGCATTCCAATACCTACAAAAGTACAATTAAGCCATGCAAAGCATGTATATATTCAAATCTAAGGTTGTGTGGTTAATGAGCATAAATATAGCATTTAGGACCGTAAAAGTGCTAGAATGCATAAAGATAAAGTGTGAAAATGTGCAATATTTGATACGAATCAACTACACCAAAAATGCTAATCTGGCACGCTGAGAGAAGGAGAATCTGGCACGATTTTAAACTGTGCCAAAATTCAACACGATTTATTAATAATCTGGCATGGTTTAAAACAATGCCAAAATCTGGCACGGTTTAAAATCGTGCTAGATATCGGTATGATTTATTAGAAAATATTATCCCAAAAATTCAAGCGGGATCCAACCAATTTAATCTAAGTCTCTTTTTATCTTTCTCTCTCTTGCTCTTTATCTCTCCCCACTACCAATAACGTCCCTCAACTCTCATCCCTTTATCTCCCCCTCTCCTAGCTTCCACCCCTCTCCTCGCTGTCGCCCCTTCTCCCTGTAGCCATCGTTCATCCGGTGGCCCAGATGGCCCGCTGCCTATCTCTCCCCTAACCGCTTCTCCCTGACACAATAGGTACAATTTAGGGTTTTCCCCCCATTCTGGGTGATTTCGAACATGTGTCTTCTTTCCATTTAGGTTTCAAATGGATTTTTATTATTGTTTAGTTTTGTAGGGGTGAAAAGATAGTTTTAAATGGAGATTCAAAAGATGCATAAATCTAAATCTAAGGTTTCAATGTTTTTTTGACAAATTTATTATGATGTGCTTAAAATAGAATCTTATATGTTATATAGGTTTTTGGTTTGTTTCAAATCAGGTGTTAGTTCTACATTTTCTTTTAGGGGGTATGAACCCCTTAGAACTGTTATGTACATATCTGACATCTTCCCCATTAGAACTTTTATGTACATATCTAACATTTGCCCCATTATAATTACTTTTAATATGATATATACCATGCCATTTGTTAATTTACTAGAGTTGAGTGCATTTTGGACTTACTTTATATCTTTTGGAAATATACAACATACATGTTCTTTTGTAGTCACCTATTTGATTAGAGGTACGAAAATAATTTTTACTCGATAGTTATCATTGTCTGTTTAAAACGACTTAATTAACTAGCTGTAGAGGAGAGCTATATGGGGATTTAGTTACAATTACTAACTTTATGTTGAAATTGTAGTATAAAATAACTTGTTTATATTTTTGAATTACTTGGGGAATTGTTGAAACAGGTTGTTGATGTCTCTACCTCCAAAATAGGCAAGCACAAACAGGACACGTGTCACTTTGTTGCAATTGATATATTCAATGGCAAGAAGCTCGAATATATTGTCCCATCCTCTCAAAATTATGATGTGAGAATTCATTTTTCTCTTGAACTCTTGCAAAACTTTACAACGTTGTATATATGATTATTATATTGTGATGGGGTCTTCTTTGTAGGTTCCCCATGTCAATCATACTGAGAAGCAAAAATGCCTCTGAACTCAGGTTAGTCATCTCTATCATTGTTTAATTGTCCAACTAAGTACATATATAAAATATGATTATTGTTGTCACTTTATTTGTCAAGCAGCATCACAAGAACTCATCTCAACTTAGCAAATAAGTTGAATGTTGCTGCTCAACTTAGCAGAGAAGTTGAACGATGCTGTTACTTTATTCTAATGAGGTTTGTATGTTATTTTATAATCACCACTCACCACCTTCTAACCTCATTGGAAGTGAGGATCCTTATACTCTGCAGCAACATGTTATATACTAATATTCCAATCTATATTCATCTAATGTAAATGTGGTGGATAATGGTGTGATTGATTCTCTAATTTACTATATTGATTCTCTAATTTACTACTTGATGAAGAAGATAATGACTTCCTCACTATGGCTTTCTGATAAGAATTATGTTTTATATGTACTTAATTACCCTTATAATAATCCTATTTTATATGTCCTTATTTACTGTCAATGGAGCTAATACAACTCTAGTTATCAAAACGTGTGTGCATATGGATGCATGTTTGAGTTTTACTTTTAACCTTGGATTCTCTTCTTATGCAGCATGCTTTGCTCATAAACCAAACTCTACTACCGAGATTATGAACGGTAAGAAACTAATTTTATGTCTTTATGAGTGTGTTGCTTCTTATATGAAAAAGTAGATGCTATTATCTCTTGTAATAATTTTGTGCTTTTGTAGCTTTGATCATATCTCACAATGGAGCTATTGGGGATTAACCCGACTGCACTGATCTGGATTATCGAAAAGTCATAGATGACGGGGCAACCATAATCCTTCTCAAGATTGGATTTTCCTCACTACAATTCATCGGTTTTATATCTGTGTTTGGATTTTACTCAAATTTTATTGGATTGATTGAAACTCTTCTTAAATTTGCATACCTCTCTATTCTTTAATCCAACTTCTTGTGGGTATTTTAAATACCCTATAGGTGTTAGGAAAGGGGACCCCCTCTCCCCTCTGATTTTCATTCTTGCTGAATAAGTGTTAATGAAAGGTATATCCTCTCTAGTTTATAGACATAAAATCATCCCCATTTCTTCCCATCATGGATATTGAATGCCATCTCATCATTTTTATGTTGGTGAAATTTTGGTTTTCTTCAAAGGAAAGGAACCGCTGATTGAGCATCATGACTTTGCTATGTGAAGCCTGCAAGAACCTTTGGTAAGAAAGGATTTTGGAAGTTGTCGACGGCCACCTAGTTGTTGAGTATTTTCATGTTCTACCATATGCGGGGATTATGTCTGATTCGTTTTCAGGGTACCGTTAACGTTATCTCTTATGTAGTTTACTTTTATTTGTTACCATCACATACTCTAAATTATTGATTCATCCTTTAAATATTCTCCTTTTTTCTTTTTATACATGAATTGAATATCACTAACTTGAACTCATGACTCAAAATGGTCCCGTAAGAGGCACTAACACCTCGCATGGGATCAATGCAACTTGTAGGAACTGATCGCATAGTCTTAGGTCTCCCGATTTTTGAATATGACTATAATTTGAAAATATCTCTACTATGTTTAAAAACATGCCGTTAAAGGGTGAAAATCCAGTTCAGCCCCAAACGATCTCGTAAGAGGCACCAACTCCTCGCACAGAACCAATGTAACTCGTAGGAACTGATCGCATAGTCATGGGTCTCCTGATTTGTGAATATGAAGATAATTTGGAGATATCTAGATTACGCTTAAAAACAAGCCATTAACGGGTGAAAACCCAAACTAGCCCCCAAACGGCCCCGTAAGAGGGACCAACACCTCGTACGAGACCAATATAACTCGTAGGAATTGATGGCATATTCATGGGTCTCCCAGTTTGTGAATATGATGATAATTTGAAAATATCTAGATTAGGTTTAAAAAAGAGCCGTTAAAGGGTGAAAACCCAAACCATTCCCCAAACGTCCCTCTAAGATGCATGGACATCTCGCACGGGTCCAATGTAACTTGTAAGAAATAACCGCGTAATCATGGGTCTCCCAATTTGAGAATATGATGATAATTTGAAAATAGCAACATTAGGCTTAAAAATAAGCCGTTAAAGGATGAAAACCCCATTCAGCCCCCAAACGGCCTCGTAAGAGGCACCAACACCTGGCACGGGACCAATGTAACTCATAGGAACTGATTATCTAGTCACGGGTCTTCCGATTTGTGAATATGATGATAATTTGAAAATATCTAGATTAGGCTTAAAAATAAGTCGTATGAACTGACTGCGCAGTGACGGGTCTCCCGATTTGGGAATATGATGTTAATTTGAAAATTTCTATATTTGGATTAAAAACAAGCCGTTAAAGGGTGAAAACCCAACTCAGCCCCCAAACGGCCCAGTAAGAGGCACCAATACCTCGCACGGAATCAATGTAACTCGTGGGAACTGACCACGTAGTCACATGTCTCCCAATTTGTGAATATGAAGATAATTGGAAAATATCTACATTAGACTTAAAAACAAGTCGTTAAAGGGTGAAAATCCAAACCAGGCCCCAAACGACCCCGTAAGAGGCACCAACACCTCGCACGAGACCAATGTAGCTTATAGGAACTGATTGCGTAGTCATGGGTGTACCGGCTTAAAAATAAGCCGTTAAAGGGCGAAAACCCAAACCATCCCCCAAACGTCCCTGTAAGATGCATGAACACCTCGCACGGGACTATTATAACTTATACGAAATAACCGCGTAATCATGGGTCTCACGATTTGAGAATATGAGGATAATTTGAAAATATCTACATTAGCTTAAAAACAAGCCGTGAAAGGGTGAAAACCCAATTCAGCCCCTAAACGTCCTCGTAAGAGGCACCATCACCTCGTATGGGACCAATGTAATTCGTAGGAACTGATTGCGTTGTCACGGGTCTTCCGGTTTATGAATATGACGATAATTTGAAAATATCTAGATTAGGCTTAAAAACAAGTTGTTAAAGGGTGAAAACCTAAACCAACCCCAAATGGCCCCGTAAGATGCATGAACACCTCGCTCGAGACCAATGTAACTTGTATAAAATAACCGCGTAGTTATGGGTTTCCCAATTTGAGAATATGATGATAATTTAAAAATATCTAGATTAGGCTTAAAAATAAGCAATTAAAGGGTGGAAACCCAAACCAACCCCCAAACGGCCTCGTAAGAGGCACTAACACCTCGTACGGGACCAATGTAACTCGTAGGAATTGACTGTGCATTCACGTGTCTCCCGATTTGGGAATATGATGATAATTTGAAAATATCTACATTAGGCTTAAAAACAAGCTGTTAAAGGGTGAAAACCCAATTCAGCCTCCAAACGGCCCCGTAAGAGGCACCAACACCTTGCACGGGACCAATGTAACTCGTACGAATTGAGCATGTAGTCATGGGTCTCCCGATTTATGAATATGACGATAATTTTAAAATATATACATTAGGCTTAAAAATAAGCCGTTAAAGGGTGAAAACCCAAACCAGGCCCCAAACGGCCACGTAAGAGGCACCAACACCTCGCATGGGACCAATGTAACTCATAGGAACTGATCGTGTAGTTACGGGTCTCCCGGTTTGTAAATATGACGATAATTTGAAAATATCTAGATTAGGCTTAAAAATAAGCCGTTAAAGGGTGAAAATCCGAACCTGCCCCCAAATGGCCCTATACGATGCATGATCACCTCGCACGGGACCAATGCAACTTGTACAAAATAACCGCGTAATCACGGTTCTCCCTATTTGAGAATGTGATGTTAATTTGAAAATATCTACATTAGGCTTAAAAACAAGCCGTTAAAGAATGAAAACCAAACCATCCCCCAAATGGCCTCGTAAGAGGCACCAACACTTCGCACGGGACAAATATAACTCGTAGGAACTGATCGTGTAGTCACGGGTCTCCATATTTGTGAATATGAAGATAATTTGAAAATATCTAGATTAGGCTTAAAAACAAGCCGTTAAAGGGTGAAAACCCTAACCAGCCCTCAAACGGCCCCGTAAGAGGCACTAACATATCGTATGAGACTAATGTAACTCGTATAAACTGACCCCGTAGTCACGAGACTTTCAGTTTAAGAATATATTAATAATTGTAACTAATATATGCAATTTTTCAGCTTGAATACGATTTTTTTTTAAATTATTTGGTTGCTGATAACATATCTTTTTTGTGTCCTATTTGTTTTGCAGGATGACACTCAATCGCTAGCTTTTATCCACTTAGAACACAAAGAAGTCAATTCTTTACAATAGTGGAATTATTTATTTAGTGTCGTTAATATTCAAAATTCTATTTTTTGTGTTATGGCCGTGCAGACTATAGTAGTTTTATCGTTTACTTTTATGGCCGTGCGGTCTTTATATTGGCAGGTTTTGGAATGCTCAGAAAATAGAGGAAAATTTGACCAATTTTGTTTTGATCTGGGAACTATTAACTCTTGTATTTGTTTGAAATTTGTATGCACATTAGTTTATCAACAACGTGAGATTTTCTTTTGCAAATAATAAATATTTTTCCTACGAGATTTAGAATTTGCAGATTTTCCAGATTTGTTTTCGAATATTTTTTTTTTTATTAATTGAAAAATCTAGCACGGTTTAGATCGTGCCAAAATCGTAACAAATTATATATTTAAGTACGCTTATAAAACAATTTGGCACGCTTTATAACCGTGCCAAAAGCGTGCCAGAAAATAAAATATTTGGCACGGTTTTAACCTGTGCCAAAAGCGTGCCATATTAAAATCTGGCACGGTTTTAAACCGTGCCAAAAAATCTGGCACCCCTGATTCTGGAACGATTTTAAATCGTTCCAGAATAGGCCTAGCCCGGTTTAAAATTGTGCCAGATTCCTGTTTTTGGTGTGGTGTTATTTTCCCTTCCTGATATGGTCCAGATACCGGATTGAAAGAATTTTTGATTTTGGGTAAACCTCTAACTATTTCTTGGGAGCTTAATCTTCTAAGATTATCAAAATTTGTATGTCCCAGTCTATTGTGCCAAAGGTCAGAATCCTCTAATCTGACAACCTGGCAAGACGCAGACTTAGGAAGAACCGTGTAACAGTTTTCCTGAGTTCTGTTTCCTATCAATATACAATTTCCTTTTTCATCAATAATTTTACAATCATTTTTTGAAAAAGTAATGGTATGATTGGAATCAAAGAATTGAGATATACTTAAGAGATTAGCTTTAAGGCCTTTGACTAAGAGTACATCATTTAGATTAGGAAGCCCATTATCATTCAATGTTCCCTTACCTATGATCTGAGATGAAACACCATCTCCAAACAAGACACTACCTCCAAAGAAGTCTGTCTTGTTTTTCAATTTGGTTTCTTCCCCGGTCATATGTTTAGAACATTCGGAGTATAAATACCATCCAGTTGAAGTTCTTTATGCCTTTAAAGCAGAAATGATAATGTTGCACTTGAGCTAGGGTAATAGATCATCTTTTATAATCAAAATTGGCCTAGTTTTAAAAGTTTTGTGGCCTTTTTGATTTAGAAAAGGTTTGTTGGGTTTTTCTAAATGGTTTTTTCTTAGTTTTGGAACCTCCCTTTTTTCTTTTTATAGTTAGAGTTGTTTGTGGCCTATTAAGGAAAAACATAAGTATTTCTTCCTTTTCTAGAGTAGTTAAAGTTAACGTAGGTAGGTGTATATATCCTTTTCTAAAAACATTCTTCAAAAGTGTGGCAAAAAATGTCGCAGTAAGAACAGTACTGATGGGTGTTGGTCTTGACTTTATTAATAAAGTCTTTAAAGATGGGTTTGGCTCTATTTGGTAAAGTTATCCAATTTTCATTGGTCTTAAGTTTTTGTCTTTTGGACTAACGTACACGTTCATTTTGTTGGCAGTATCAACGCTTTAACTCACACTTAGATTACTTTCTAAACTCAAAGGAGAAGTATTAACATTAACATTAACATGCAACATAGATTCGTGAGTGGGTAGACATGCATCATCATCATCATTATATATAATTTTCACAAAGATATACATGCAATACTCATCATTCTGGGTTGACTCTGTTTCATCTTCATCAGAATCACTAGAGTCGTCCCACATTTTACACACATTAGCCTTGTTATTGTTGCTGAAATTAATTAGACATTTACTAGCATTATGTCCCATTTTACCACATCAATGACATTTCACATCTTTCAGGTCTGGCTTAGGTCTGTTATTGTCATAGGTCCTTTTATTTTCATGTGAGTATCTGGCATTGTCTCTGTCATGAGGTCTGCGATTTTGATCTCCTTGATAATTTTACATGCCTTGTTTAGAGGCTACAACATTTATGAATTTCAAAATCTTTTTGAAATGATTGCTCATAAGATCTATTTCATTTTCAAGGTCATCCAAATCACAGTCATCAACACAGTCATGGTCAAAGTCCAAAGAACTTATTTTAGGAACATGCATTTTAGATGAAAACACAATATTAGAACTAGTTGGTTTCTTGGTCTGTCTGATCAGTTGCCTTTTGAAGTCTAACTCCAATTCTACAGTCCTCAGTTTCCTACTAAGCAATTCAGGAGCCATATTAGGGTTGCCCATTTCTTCAATGGCATATCTTTTATTGTCAAATTTCGAAGGAAATGACCTAAGAATGTTTTGAACAATTTCCTATCTACTATAGGTTAAACCATTTGCATGAAGTTTAGTGAAAATATCAGTTAACCTAATGTAGAAATCGTCAAAGGATTCATTGTCATCCATTATCAGGTTGTTATATTGTTTTATTAGTATTTGAGTTTTTCCTGCCTTAACTCATTCATCACCTTCGTGAGCAGTGATAAGAGTGTCCCATGCCTCTTTAGAATTTGAACATATGGATATTCTTTTGAATTCGTGTTCATTAATGGACATAAAGATGGCATTCTTTCCTTTGTTATTATCTAGGGATGCATGTTTCTCTTCCTTAGTAAATTCACTAGGAAGTCTTTATCCTTGTTGGATTAGTTTCAGAGAGCCTTAGTAGGAAGTCCATACCCTCTTTCCATCATTTCCCAGACATCATCACTTGAATGAAACCAACCATTCATACTTTATAGTATGAAAAGTTATTTCCATCAAAGAGTGGTGGTCTAGAGAGGTTATCAAACTTCTCAAATCCTTCTTCCATATTCAGAATATTTTGAAAGAGGTTTAGAAAATTATTTCTAAAGTTTCAGGATCATAAAATATGGTCCTGCTCTGATACCACTTGAAAAAACTTCTTTACTAGATTAATAACAAAATATTATAAGTTGAGTAAACTCCGAATAAACTTTTTGGACAAAACTCTTTTCGAATAACAACACAAGATGTGTTCAAAATTATTTTCTGAATATGTAGTCTAGATTTGGTAGTTTATTACCTAAAGTTTTAGAAATTAAAAACTATCTACTAAGTCCAACATCAAGTACCAATCACAACAGAAATTAAGAACATTCAAAGTAAAAAACATATGAATTTTAACGTGGTAAAGCCCTTAATTAAGGGAAACATCCACGGTGCCCTCTAAGGCACAATAAAGAATCCAGTTACAACACGTAAGAAAACACATAAAGATCCTAAATCTAAGTTCAGAGTTTTACCTACATGAGATACTCCACTTCAAAGGTTTTCTTACTAGGACTGATCTTTTCTTGTTGCTTCTTTGCCTTTTCCTTGACCTCATTTTCTTTGAATTGTGATTCCAGCAACTCTATCAAATTCCAAGTATCTCAAACAGAACCACTGTAACTAAGTGTTCGTGTGTGAGAATGTGTATGTGAGGTGTACTAAATGCATCTTTATGCAACTCACCCTCTCAAATTATTTATACAGACAAGTTCTTGTGAATCAATAGGTTCTATATGACATGCAAAGTCTAATTCAAATCATTTTATCAAATAAGCTTCTTATCAAGATCAGGTCTGAAAAACAACCTTGCTATTAAAACTAGCCAAGGTCCTATGTGTCTCAGTTTATTTTTGTACAACTTTATTTAATAAAATGTAAAATATGATTCAAGAGACACAAACGTCTTAAGGATCTGATTTAACCTTGAACAAACATAAGTTTATTTTTTAAAATCTATTGAAATAGAATGGATCTAAAGTAAATGATCCCAAAATAGAATAGAAAGTAAGCGTGTGATATTATGTTTTAGAAAATCTCAAGTTTCAACAGTGAAACTCGATATTTTCTTAGAGATGAGTTCTGAGAGAAACTTAGATTTGAAGAGGTCCTTAAATATCGAACAAACTCAACACCAATCTCATAGAAACCCTAAAATGGATCTAAATATCAAGGTTTAGGTTTCCGATGTATGAAACGTTGAAGGTTATGGTGTTTGGGTGAAGAGAAATCACTCAGAGGTGTGAGGATATGAAGATTAGGGTTTCTTCTCCCTCTCTTCTCTCTCTTTTTTCTCTCTATTTGGATGAAAGCCAAAAGTCTCAAATGGCTGAGACTAAATGGGTTTTTACACAGGCTTTGGAAGGATCTCTAATATCTTGGGCAATTCTACGACTGAGATTGTGTTTGACTTATTGACTGCCAATCTAATGGTCTACAATGAGCGGTGCTAACAACTTAATCTCATTGGTTAAACAGGTAACATTGGGATTGAACATAAACACATGTAGGCCGTTGATAAAGATCATCCAAGGGCTGAGATCAAATGTGGGGAATGTGTCTTGTAGAAAACACAAATTAACAAACTCAGGAGCCAACACGTGTACGGTGGAAATAGGTTGCAAAATGCGTGTTTTAAAAATAATTACAAACTCCCCCTGAAGTCTCTAGTGCGTTGAGATCCTACCCAAGCTAACTTCTAATGAATTAAAACACTTTATAAAATACAACTTTTAACCCCAACACTTTTGAAAACCAAATTTTAATAATTCCAAAAATTATTGTTTTAAAAATGTTGCCAATGAATTAAACAGATTTAAAAATTAGTTAAAATGTTTGAAAACCACATATGCACATAGGAATAAAAAATATGCAGCGTTAAGTGTCCTATAGCGGTTAAAGGTAAAATTAACTTCCCTTTAGGTTGATCTTGAGGTTTTCTTGGACTGGATTTCTTCATTCATGCTTGAACCTTTGTGAGATGGGGCAACTCATAAAAACTAACATACTTTGTCTCAATATCCAAACTAGTTGGAACTCCTATATATATAGACTCAAGTAAGTCAATATATAGTGTGTTCTCATAAAGAAGCTATTGAATGGCCCATTTATTGAACATCCAGATTCGAACAGAAGAAGAATTTGAAAGAACAAAAATTGGATCAGGGGAACAAGGTGTTCCTGCAAAAGTGTTATGGTACTTTTCACCCATTCTGAGATTTAAATGGTGGTTTCAGTCTGCAGAGTTTGCTAAGTCTCTGACATGGCATGCAGATGATCGAATTGTTGATGGTTTGTTATGTCACCCCAACAGACTCACCAACTTTGAAATTAGTTGATGAAAAATGGCCCGATTTTGCAGCAGAACCAAGAAATCTTCAATTAACACTATTAACGGATGGAATTAATCATCATAGTTCCCTTAGTAGTAGGCATAGTTATTGGTCGGTCATGTTGAACACATATAACTTTGAACCAAAATTGTGTATGAAGAGAAAGTTTAAAATGTTGACTATGTTGATATCGGGTGCAAAACAACCCGGGAATAATATTGATGTTTATTTGGCTTCATTGTAGAAGATCTAAATACCCTGTGGAATGAAGGAATCAAAGCGTACGATGCCTTTCGACAAGAATCTTTTACTTTACGGGCAATGCAGTTGTAAACAATTAATGATTTCCCACAATATGGAGATTTTTCTGGAAGTGTTATTCAGGGCTATAATGCTTGTCCAATATGTAGTGAAAAAACGTATTCCACAAGATTACGACACTGTAGCAAGTGAATTTATATGAGACATTGGAGATACCTTCCACAAAACCATCCATTTCAAAGTAAGAAAAAGACTTTTAACGGTGAGAAAGAGTTTCGAGCCTCCCCTGAAGCTTTAAGCGATGAATAATATTGATAAAAGTAAGGAGACTTAAGGTTTCTTGGGGAAAGAATGTAAAAATGATGAGGGCGGTTAATTAGAAGAAATCATCAAAGCGTAATGTTTAGGGGTGAAAAGTAGTGCAGTTTCAGTACGCCAGTTGTCAAATTCGTTTCACCGCCTCAATACAAAATCTAAACTTTTGACTACAGTCTTTACGTGAGTATAGCGGCCAGCCCGGTTATCGAATCCACATAGATATGTTGCTAGAATTTAATTGGTTTATTACTTCACAATAAAAGTGTAAAAGATATCGAATAAAAAAATAAAGATAATTCTAGGTCTGTATTTAAACAACGGTTAACAAAACGAGTAAAAACTATAGATTGCGACTAATATCCCTCACTTCGAGTTAATTAGTATAAATGGCTATATGGGAAGACAAGTCCATTAAGATTAAATCTCATTTTATCAATTAATCAAATATAGAGCTGTCACCCCCTAAATTGTCTTAAAATACTATTATAATTTTGGCGCCAACAAATAACCCAAAAATTACGCACGCATGGTCGTAAATATGACACATACATGATATACCTCGTTAAATCTTCTAGGCATAAAATCGAGAACAACCTAATTGAATTAAACTCATAAAACCCATCACCAAAGCAAGGCAACCAAAATAACCAAATGTGAGTTCAATCAATCACAGCCTAAACTAAGTTATCTAGAAAGCATGTTAAATGACATGTATTAAATGAAAGCAATAAATGCAAGAAAGTAAATGAAAGCAATAAATCTAAGTTCCAAAGCAAGTACAGAAATTAACACCACAATAAAAGAACGATGGAAGCTTGAATTTAAGGAGAGAGATGATGAATAGTACTTACATACACTCAAATGGATTGAAACCTAGAGAAAGAATCTCCCAAAGAGAACCAAAAAAATCTCATTTTTAATGAATTATTCTCTCGAAATAAAACCCCCCCAATATTCTATTAATACCCTAAAATAAATCCCCAACAAAACTAAGCAAAATCATGCAAAATAAGTCAATTTCGTCAATATTTGATGGGACCAGTCGACCTCTATAAAGTACCAATCGATCTGGTCCTGGAATGTTTCCTTGGGATGTTGGCAACCCCTTTTTCCTTTTCGATCTAATTTTGACATGTCGCACGAAAACGGTTATAACAACTCCTTCATACGGAATCAAAATGATGCGTGGCCTAAACCGACGCGAAGCTAATTCAGTTATATACATGATTATGTTTTGAAATTTTCCAAATTATGCAGTATGAAATTGCAAAAACTCCCTTGAAGTAGAAGCATATATTGAAACCTTCTAAAAATGGCCATAACTTCCTCATTCGGGGTCAGAATGAAGCACAATCAGTGCTCGTGCAAAGACTATTTGATGATATACATGTTGGTAACTTCATTCCATAAAAAATAGTGAGTTTTAAAAGAACAAATTTCCCTTTAAGTTTCCTTTTGTGATGAAATAATCTCGAAACGCATCCAACTTCATACTATGCATCCATAATAGACGTAAAAGCTCAAATATACCTCATAAAACATATAAACATATAGAACAAAGGTTATCCAATATATGATCTTAAATATAGGAAGTAATGGACACGAGAATGCTATAATGTGCAACAATAAATGCTAGTAAATGCAATATTCGTGACTAATCACACCTCATAACTTACACATGGCTAGTCTCTAGCAATAGAGATGAATGAAATGAGAAAAAGAGGTAGACTAATCATAATATATATATATATATATATATATATATATATATATAGAGAGAGAGAGAGAGAGAGAGAGAGAGATGAAGGCTCACTTACATGATGATGTGTACATCACACCATACATCATACCTAATTCTTGGCCCTAAGGAACTATTTTTCTAATTTTTTTTATTTTTCTCTTGAAATTAACCTTCCAATCAACCCATATTAAAAAACTTAGGTCAAAATACATTTTTTTTTATTTTTAAAAAATTAATAAAAAAACAGTTGGCGCAAACCCTTATAAATACAGTATGTTAAGCATCTTTTTGTGGGCTTTTTAAAAATAGCTACAAAATGTATTTTGACCAAATTTTATGAACATGGGTTTATTGAAAGGTTAATTTCAAAGAGAAAATATAAATTTGAAAAAAAGGTTTTTTTAGGGCTGACAATTAAGTGTGATGCATGGATGATGTATAGACCATGATGTAGGTGATAATTCTCAAATATATATATATATATATATATATACATACAAAATATAAAAGCCACTTTGGTAGGGAACTTCATTTCATTTTGCATATGCAATAAGGCATTAAACTCCTAGGTTACCCTAGTGGATGAGTGTTTTCTCATGAGGGTTTTAAAGGATGAAACCTATAAACATCAAAGTTTCCTAAAAAAGACGCCCAACCAACATGCAACAAACCCAACAATAATGAAAAATATTTCAAACACATTATTAGCAATGTGAATAAATTCACAAAAAAGTCCGTATTATTAACATTATAGAATGAACTTCATAAAATTGAAACCTTAAAAGTGTAAGAGCGAGCACATGCAAGGTATGAGTTGGAAAAACTTTCATAAACCGGATAAACATTAAAGCATGCATATATGTCAATCCTCACCGATGTGTACACTCAACAAATGAAATCAATATGAAAGGGAGGTAATACACGGGACGTGCAGGTATAAAGAGCAAATGGAAATGGGAACTAGGTCTTGCGTATGTCACCAATGAAGAACACAATATATAAAATGAAAAACATGCAATCTCAATGAAAGATACTGTCATTAAAGGAGGCAAAATGTATTTTTACAGATTATCAAAACTATTTAAACTTTGAATTGAATCACCCTAGGATCACATAGGACTTTATAAGGTTGTAATGTAGGTTTGGGGTTAAGGTTATGAAAGGAATAGTATATTTACAGATTCAAAAGTGTTTGGGGATGAGAACTAGGGATAATGAAACATTGTGAGCAATTTCAAAATTGGAATATAATTTTCATAACAAGCATTGGATATGAAATTGGAGAGATCAAACAATGGTTAATGAACACTATATGCATCATATATAAGATTTCTCTTTCTTTTATATAATTCTTTTGTTTTCTTTTTCATTTTTTTTCACTCTCACATGCTTAATTGCAACCACATAACAAGAACATCATTGAATCCCAAGTATCATTCCAAACCAAGGTATGGAAGGTGATGTATATGGCTTATAACTCTAATGTGAAGTCGGTTATGGGATTTGGGGTTATGAAATGAAAGGCTATATTAAGGCTCAAAGGGGTTGACGAGGGAAAATATTTAAGGTGAGGTCAAGGCCAATATGGGTGATATAACAAAGAGGGCCTATGATCCTCTCCTAAAGTTTACACAATTCTCGAGTAAAAATAACTTTAAAAATAATGAATACGTAACACATTTCAAGATATGTCTTAATTAATGAATGATCACTGAAAGAATAATGAGATTACCAACGATTGTAACGTTTTCAAAGAGGAAAGAATAATGTATAACCCTCACAAATGAAGAAAATCTGAAATCTCGCTTAGTGTAAGTATACAAGAAGAGATTACTGAGTTATAAATGCCTTAAACCAAATCAATTAAACAAGAAAAGCGCATGTTCTCATGGGATTAAGGTTTAATTCATGAAGTTATTCATAATATCAATAATTGAGGACTAAAGTCTAATTACTTCTAAAATTGAGAACATGTATCATTGAATTGTCTATTGGATCAGGAATTTATTAAATTTTATCATCCAAAGAAGAGGCAAAAATGCCCAATAAAGGGGAAAAATAAAGAAAATCGTTTTGAAATTTTTATTTTATTTTTACCAGAAAAGCATGTTTGGGAGGAACATATAATCAAGTCAAAGAAACTACCAATGAATGGATAGAATATCCCACACCCCCTAACATAAACTTGACATTGTCCTCAATGTGAATTAAAAACCAAGAAAAAGAAACGAAAATAGCGATATTACCCAAAATGGAGTGATCTCTTGAAAGTACAAGTTTAATGATTCTACAAAACAAGTTAGCACCATGAATAATAAAAAAAAATAAGAAAAAACTTCACTAATTACGCTAGAAAATAACTAGGAACAAAGAAAAATAAGGAAAATAAAATAAAACTAACTATTTACAACCTACAATTTGAACTTCTGACTAACTATACACCAAAAGTTGAAATTGTGAGGGTCCCCCAAAAAATGATTTGACTTTGTGGGAACATCGGCGTACCCTCATTTTCATGCGTAACTTTCGAAAAATTGGTATTCCTTTCAACAACTGAAGGTATGTGTAAGGTGGAAGAAATCAACCATCATCAATTAAAGTTTTTTGGGGAATGATGGGGGATTTGGATTGAATTGGTGATGAAAACACATGGGATCCAAAAAAAAATAGAATTTCCTCCTAAAGATTTTGCAATTGGGATGTGAATCCACCGATCAGCCTTCTTACTTCTTTAATTGTGATCACTCGGGTAACAAAATCAGTCGTAAAGAATCCTCTCCACATGGTGTATGAAAAATATAAAACTTCTAGGGTTTCAAAAAGATTCACAAAAATATTTAGGAATGTAAAGTTGTGAATCAAAAGTGTTTTGTAAACACAAAGAATGGAAACTTTTGCAACAGATATGGAGGAGATGTTTTGTCAAAAGTTTTGTGAAATTTGGAGTTAAAATATGTATTTATAGACGTTGCACAAATTTTGAAGCGACAGCTCATTCGAACGAAAATCCAAGTCGTTCAAAGGAGATTGACATCTCGTTAGAACTAAATTCAGTTCATTCAAATGAGATAGCTATCACGTTTGAACCAGTAACTAACGATCTTCTAACGAATTCCGACAGTGTGCCTCGTTAGTAGTTCATTTGATGTTGGGATATAACGAGGTATAAAATGGAAAAGACAAGTCATTCAAATGAGATAATGATCTCGTTTGAATGAGGTTAAAAAAATAAATTTTTTTATTTTAAAACTTTGAAAAATTCAGCCTCGATTTTTCAAGGAAGTAACATCCCAAATAACCTTATGAATAATTTTAAACTCCTAAAAGAATTGTACGTTTTTAATATGCCGGGAAGTCTTTAATATTGGATATTTTGAGGTTTGGTTCATCGTGTCAGCACGTGTAGATTTGTAACGGGATACCAAAATATGCCAAAGTGCAAATAAAGAAGATAAATAGCCTAAACTAAAATATTTTCCCTTATAAAGTGCCAGTTGGTGGAGGTGGACCATCACTGTCCCGCAGGCGTTCTACAGCCTCTTGAGATCCCGATGTGGAAATGTGAGAGCATTTTAATGGATTTTTATCATAGGGTTACCTATGTCACAGTGGGGGCACGATTCTATTTGGATAATCATTGATCGATGGACAAGGGTGGCTCACTTTTTATCGGTCGAGACAAACTACACATTAGAGCAATATGCTAGGCTATTCCTTGCATAAGTTGTGAAATTACATGAGGTATCGCTCAACTTTGTATCGGATAACGACAATACATTCATATCCCACTTTTGGAGGAGTTTCCATTAGGCCTTGGGGGCAGAGTTGAGGTTAATCACCTCATACAACCCGCAGACATATGGTCAGACAAAGAGAGTAAATTTTATGTTGGAGGATTTGTTACGAATGTGCATCTTAGACTTTAAGGTTAGTTGGGAGCAGTACCTGCCCTTGGTGGAGTTTTCTTAGAATAACAATTATTAGTTTACTAATGGGATGGAACTTTTTGAGGAGTTATAAGAGAGACCATGCCATTCACCCTCATGTTAATTCGAGGTGGGGGAAAAAAACTTATCGGACTAGAGTTTATTCAGGACACCTCGGGGAAGGGGAGATAATTCGGGCTAGGATTAAGATTTACCAGGTTAGACATAAGAGTTATGTGGATATGGGACGGAGGCACTTGGAATTTTGGTCAGGATCGGGGGCTGATTAAGGTGTCTCCCATGAAAAAGTGTTGAGATTTGGGAAAAAGGGTAAGTTGGCTCCTTGATATGTCGGACCATTCCCTATGATTGAGAGGATTGGATACGTAGCGTATCGATTGGGATTACGGGACCACTTGTAGAGGATGCACAATGTCTTTCATATTTTGGAATTGCGGAGGTTCCTTAGAGATGGGGTTGCTTACCATTATATAGATATTGATGAGATAAATATTTATCCTGACGCGATGTATGCGGAAAGACTTGTAACTATTCTGGATCACAGGGAGCGTAGACTTCATTCCAAAGTCGTTCCCTTAGTACGCGTGTAGTGGGAACACCATAATGAGGATGTGTCGACATGGGAGAGGGAGGACGACATGCGAGAGAAATAAATAGAACTCTTCTAGTCAATTACATTTCAAATTCTGAGGACAGAATTTCGTAATTAGAGGGGAGAATGTAATACCCCATATTATTATAATAAAATATAACCAGTAGTAATTTAATTAAATTGGTAGAATTTAATTAAATAAGTCATGAATAAATTGATTAGCTATAATTGCATATTATATAGATATTAGTTGTAATTGCATGTTATGTGGATTTATTTATCTATGTTAAAATTTCTCGTTGAAAACAATTGCATTTTTATTAAATAATGAATATATGCAGTTCATCTAATTGAAAATGAGTATATTGGGTATAAATAGTTTGGGCACACTCCAGGATGGTTTGGGGACTCGTTTAGGTGTTTTAAACATCTAAAATTGGGCCCGGAGTATATGTATACCATTTGGTGATTGTTGGAAAGATTCGGTTATGGGTTCAGGTTCATTTGGGGGCCATAACTCGGGATTATTAACTAATATAAGTTAATCAAGTGTTAAAAACACCCTCCCCATCCACCAAAACTTAACCTAGCAGCCCCACATCAAAATAGAGAAATTACCAAGGCCAAGAGAATGAAGAATATTAAGGATTCAAGAGGGGAGGCACTAAATCTTCAACATAAGGCAATAATTCTCTTGCTAAAATTAACTTCAAATATACTTTTTGATTCATTGTTATATTTTATCGTGTAATTTATGGGTTAAAATATATGAATTGATGATAATAGTATGTGATTAAACCTTATGCATGTAGAGGAACAAATCTGAATTAGATGTTTAATGATTGAATAAATTGTTGTTAAACCTAGAAATTTGGAATAGAGTGATTGGGTAATAGAATCCATTTTCTAGGACCTTTAATTGATAATCATTATAATCCATTTGCAGAGACTTAAATCTGAGTATGATTAAATAGGAATATCGGATCAAAAACTGTATTAGCTAGACTATGATGTTGGATTATAATTTTGGGTTTTGGGGATGAAATCTTATTTTAATTGAGTTAATTAATAAACCAAAATGGTGTATTGTGCCATGAAGAATCTAATGGTATGGTGATCTAAATGGGTTAGTCATTGAGATGGAAAATTGAGTTAGGGGAATGAGTCCCGTAATGGAATTTGTAACAGGTCTGGGCTACTACCCAGGTGTGAACCAATTAGGGCTCCCAGGGTGAATCGATTTGCCCAGGGACGAACCAATTCAGCCCCAAAAGGTGAACCGGTTCGACCTCAGGGTCGGATCAGGATAGGAGCAGGGAAATGCCCAGGTGATTTTTATGAACCCAAGCGAGTATATGGGAGGTCATCCAAGTGAATGGATAATTTATTAAAAATGGGTTTGTGTCACTATTTCTGAATGGGAAAATTGACAATTACCTAGATGGTTAATTCTTAAAGTGGAATTAATGATAAGCGATTAAATGGGACCTCTTGTGGGTAATTATAGAGTTAATTACCAATACATATTATGTGATAAATATATGTACTTATTTAATTGGGTGGATATACCTATGTTCGTGGACCGTCCTATCGGTTGGGGTTTCTTGTATTTCGGGATAATATCACGCGTCGGCACATGTGGGCTAGGGTGTTATGTAAGTCTTTACTTTAGGTAATACAGAGCAGTGCCATTTACGAGAGGTAGGTATATATGCTAGGATCCATTGTTACCGTTGAGTGTGGATCGTGCAATTTTGTACTGTGTAGGGACCACCCCACTTGTAAGTGTTTTCTGATGTCCATTTGGACGAGGGATTCCTTTGGACTTACTGAAAGAGCACGAACAGAACATTAAGGATAGATACCTTTATGAGTCGTATATATATATAATCATCTAAATTAATTGAGATCAATGACTTGGTATAATTTTGTAGACAATCAATTATGAACCCAATACTACGTAAAATGCATGATAGATGGTTATGTCACTTTTGTGTATAGTATAACTGGGATGTTCTAGAAAATGGGAATACAGGTGTAGACAGTTGACTTCGATAAGTAATTTATGCTAGGTGCATCGTGTGTTAATTAGTCTTATGATTATCAGTCTTTTACAATTGGGGACATGAGTTGATATGCGTGCAGTATTGCCCTTAGATGAAGGGTGAGGTACTTAATGCATGCGAGTGTCGATGGGTGGTACATACTTTAAATTAACTGTATTATTACATCTTGTTGGGAATGTTTACCCCCCAATTTTAAATTTTACAAAAAGTAATTTTCTTTTAGATGCGGAATAAAAATGGCTCAACAAAACAATTACATAAACACCAAATTTTAACTTCTTTCAAATTAAAATTAATCAAACTCAAAGTGATAATAAATTAAACAACAAATTAATTTTCACTTAAACAACTTAATTCAATCCAAGTCCTAGGAATTTGCCTAACATCTAATTAATTCATTTTTTCAAATTAGGCCAACCCAAATTTTATCCAATAAAATTAATGACTTGAACAAAATTAATTAAATATTACCCAAATTAATTTTTGCACCAACTTAAGCATGAGTAGTGATTTAAACCAATTTTATGTTTTTACCTAATCATGCATCTAATGTGAGTTTTTCAAAAGATAAAATAAACAAATAACCACAAAACCGCGATGTACGAGGAAAAATCCACAACGGGAAAAAACCTCGGACGAGCCTAGCCTCAAATCCACTAAGTACAGTTTTACAAGTACATGACAGTAAGACTTACAAACACTCGACTGGACTCCGTCCAAGCCCCGACGCTCCTTCTTGTACACACCTCTGCCTAGCGAATAACCACGGAGGTCCACCACGGTCTCGAAATCCACCGATCGGACTTTTAGGAACCCATCAATCGAACAAGGAGCTTTTCTCCAAGCGGGTATGTCAAAGCAAACGAACTTCTTCTTTGTGGGATGTAGAAGTAAACCCAAACACTCTTCCAATGGTAGAGATAAAACCGGTGCGAAAACTCCAAGCAAAGTATATATATCAAGGAACTTGGAATAAACAAACTATGGGTGTAAACTAAAGTGTTTTGGAACAATGTTCTTGAAAATGCAAACACTCAAAACATGAACTTTTGAACTTAGAAATTTTTCTCTCAAGATTTTCTCTCAAAACGGTGTTTAGAAAATGTCAAAAGTTAGTTTTTCAAACATGGTTCCCGCACATATAACTTATGTCAAAAGATATCGGGGAAAAGAAGTGGGAATATTGGAAAAATCATCAAAAACTATCAAAATACCTTTTCCCGCCAAATCTCGTTCGAACGACATTCTCGATCGAACAACTTTACGAACGATGTTCCAAAGGTGAAAAAGGAATATCGTTAGAAGTCTCGTTCGAACGACCTGGTAATCTCGTTCGAATGAGATGTCAGTTCGTTCGAACGACATGGTAATCTCGTTCGAATGAGATTCCTGTGCCATCGAACGACGTGTCAGAAAAACTATGATATTCATCTTAAGTCCAAAACTTTTTGTGAAAAGTTCGAAAAAATATTTTTTGAGTAAAACAAAGTCGTTAAAACCATTTATAAAAAATTATAAATTACACCCAATAAATTTCCAAGCTTATATATATATATATATATATATATATATCAAATGCATTCATACCTTAGGAGCATTGGAACATTGTTGTTGACGTAGAAACGAGGCACGCTAAACCCGGCATATGATGAAGCTTTAAAAACTTGGCCGCTACGTCTTCAACTAACACGTCATAGTCTTGGATGGATACACTTGAACACTATCCTATAACTCAATTTTTTTTGTCCGTAATTGAGCCAACACTACATTAAGACTCAAACGGAGACGTGTGTCCTTATAAATCTTCCCCTTTGGCTATTTCAGGACAAAAACCAATCAAAAATCCTAAAGGGCCGTCAAGCTCTACTAGATATAAAAAATATCCCACCCAAAATAAAAATACAATAGCTTGACTCACAACCAAAGGATCGATATCTATGCCGATGATGAAAGTTCCCATTTAGAATAATTCCTGCACACTTAAGCAAACTATCAAATGCATAGGGAATATCAAGAATATTAAATGCATAAAATAAATACTCCCCATAAATTAATTCTCCCATTTATCAAATAAAATACCTACCTAGAAAGACGTTTTCCCCTAAGATAAATTGCCCAAACTAAGATGCGATTACAATAGGAATAGATACAATTTCTCCCCCTATCATTCTCCCCCTTTTTGTTCAGGAATAGACAAAGGATAAAAGTTAATTTAAACATGAAGCTTATAGTGATAAGAGCATGAAAGTATATGGGCAACAAAATCATAACTAATCTAATAAATAATAACGGATACCAACTAAGATGCAAGAAAATGATACCAATATGATACATAAAGTATTAAGCATGTGATATCAACAAAGAATGAAACAAGATAGATAAAAATCATGAAGTAGAAGCATAGATGGACTAGAAAGCAAGGCAAAAACAAATAGAATACCTCGTATATGAGAACATAATAAATATCATTAACGCACACGCACATATACTAGGTATAAATACCATACATGACACAAAATAAAATAATCTTTTCACACTCGTATGGAAAAAATATGTCATATGGAAACGGAAGTGTTGGGATGTGAACTAGCAACAATAAAATTTAGACCCAATCACTTAAAATATGTTCACGGAGTTCTCATTTGATTGCAAATTTCATCACATTTGAATATAACCTCATGTGACAATATAGATTGAATTCAATGAACAAACATACACAATGCATACAAGACTAGACTTTTGATTATTCTACAAACCAATAGAGTCATGACATTGAAAGTACAACTAGGATAAACGGACATTGTGCAAATCGTTGATATACCATCCAAACTCCCTCAATTTAAGCATATTATTTTAATCTTTTGAATGAATAAATCAACTAAACAAAATAGGCTTTGGAAAATATTTTCTTTTAATGCCATTATTCTTTTAGGCCTTTGGACCTTGTATTTCTTTTAGGTCCAAACAAACGGTGGCTTACTTGCAAAGGATGATTATTCCTTTCAGAGCTCTTTCCCGTGCACATTTATATACAACATTTTTATATCTCACACAAATCTTACGTGCAACGAATTTTAACATGCACTAGTCCTCCTAGATCATATAATATGTAGAAGACTAGACTGGTGGGAGAACACCTCACAAAGCTCAAATATACATATGATGTTAAAATTTCAAGAGAGCTCGTGCATGTGTGAATTGAGGCATATAAAAATAGAATCCATTATAACAGCACAAAATCCAACTACTCCATGTAAGCACGGTAAAGAACATTTTAAGGATTGACAATATAAACCAAAAGTTTTAGCCACATGGAAGTGAAAAAGAAGGGATTCAAACACAAGTATATGCCACATAGAGTGTGTCAAACTAAAATACGAAAAAAAAAATCTTTTTGCGTTTTTGACAATTTTTACCCAAAAATAAAAATATTTACGCAAAAGACACACAAAAATCAATTGTATTTTTCATTAATCTTAAAATACTAAAAAGATCAAACACAAATGATAAACAAAATCTTTTTGTATTTTTTCGTTTATTGCGTACAAAAGATACACAAAAATTATTATTCTAGTATGTGATTAAGCATGGAGCATAGACTTGAAAATGATTAAGAAGCATACAATTAGCATGATAATATAACATGTAGTACAAAAGCTAAAGTATGCAAATACAAATAACACATTCAACCTTTCTATTTTGCAAGGGAGGAAGCATGTGAAAGTAAATGAGAATCAAGAACCCTATCTTGTAAAGCTACCAAGTCGGATCTCCTAACCCAAACTAATGATGAATGACGATCTCGGGGCGTAGGAGTCTTGGTTACCTTGGTTTTCTTACGATCGGATTTTCTAGGACCTCGTTTAAGATCAAAACAAAATTTCTTAAGATGACCTTTTCGACCAGAATCTGAGCACCTAAAGACTCGGCGAAAAGAATTACCTAAGGAATGATCTATAACATTGTTCCTAGAAGATATTGCTAAAACATTGGTTTTGGCTTTATGAGATGATTCATTACAAGTATCAAAGCCTAAACCATAAGTGTCATTTTTTATTTGAACCATTCCTAATATTTTATCTAATTTCTTCGAACGACACTCCAAATCAAATTTGACTTTACTAGAGTCTTTTAGTTTATTTTCTAAATATACAATGTGAGACTCTAATAAAACATTGCGCTCTTTAAACTTGAGAAGATCCTTTTTTAAAGATTCCATTAATCCCTTAAGGCTATCTCCTTCGCCTTCTACATACTCAAGCTTCTCTCGAAGAGCTCTCTCTTGTGTCCTAAGGTCATCAACTAACGTACTCTCATCGACAACCTTAGCACGCTCCTTTAAACTAGCTTCTAAATTCAAATTTATTCTTTTTAATTTAATAGATTCTTCAAATAATTCTTGAAACGCAATTTGAAGTTCACTCACATCAACCTCATTTTCACTTTTACTCTCTCTTTCTTCTCCACTCTCACTACCATCATCTTTTATAGCTTCACAAACAAAGGCCTCAAAAGTGTTATGTATTAAGATGTCATCATTGAATGATTCCTCACTGTCACTTATATAACTAGCAAAGAACACGGTAAAGTTGTGCTCAATGGGGGAATTGTATCCCTCTTCCTTATCACTATCACTAAGGGTTGCATTAAAAGAAATTGGTCGCTTACCCTCTCTCCTTAGTTTAGTGGGGCACTCTTTTTCCCTATGGCCATACCCTTCACAACCATAACACCTATTTGACTCGTCCCTATTTAATTTTCAATAAAAGTTTTAGGGATTTTCTCGGCTTTGTCATGCTTAGATTTTTTTAAATTTCTTAAAATTAATTTTAAATTTATCTTTGTTAAATTTAAGAAAATTTCGAAACTTCCTAGCAAACATAGCCATATCTTTCGAGTCACTCTGATTTTCACTCTCTACTACTTGTTTTTCCTTCTTTCAGGCTTTCAAAGCAACACCCTTAGCTATTTTCCTTTCAGTTTTAGAGGAAAACATGTCTAGTTCATAGGTTTGTAAATCACCTACGAGCTCTTCTAATTTCGTAGAGGCTAAAGAAGGTAAAGAATTTAACACAGTCACCTTAGGAATAAATCTATCGAGTAGGTACCTTAAAATTTTCTTTACTACTCGGTTTCGGGTATTTTCTCTCCCAAATTAAAAGATGAATTAACTATATCGAAAAGTCTAGCATAAAATTCATCAAATGTTTCTTTTTCATTCATTTTGATGGTTTCAAATTGAGTGGTGAGGTTTTGGAGTTTAGAAGCTTTTACGACACTAGTTCCTTCGTGAGTGAGTTATAAAATTTCCCAAGATTCTTTAGCGATTTCACACGTCATAATGCGTCGGAATTCATCCGGTGTGACCGCGCTAAACAATGCATTTAAACCTCGGGAATTAAAGTTTGCAAGTTTAAATTCATTCTCACTCCATCTATCGGCGAGTTTGGGAACACGCTCATTATCTACTAAATGTGTAGGTGGGGATCACCCATTAACGACTAACAACCAAACCCTCTCATCGGTAGACCTAAGTGCCAATTTTATGCGCGCTTTCCAATACGCATAGTTGGAACCATCGAAAACAGGAAATTTTGAATATTGAAAAAATTCTAATTTAGTTAAAAATATTTAAATGGATCTTAAACGTAATACTTTAGCGATCCTGCTCTGATACCACTTGTTGGGAATGTTTACCCCCAATTTTAAATTTTACAAAAAATAATTTCCTTTTAGATGCGGAATAAAGATGGCTCAACGAAACAATTATATAAACACCAAATTTTAATTTCTTTCAAATTAAAATTAATCAAACTCAAAGTGACATTAAATTAAACAACAAATTAATTTTCACTTAAACAACTTAATTCAATCCAAGTCCTAGGAATTTGCCTAACAACTAATTAATTCATTTTTGCAAATTAGGCTAACCCAAATGTTGATGTAAAAAATTAGATCAATCTAATAATTCAATCATAGATAAATAAATGAGACAAAAGATTTTAAAGTGGTTCAGCCTTATAAGAATGGCCTACGTCCACTGTTATTTTATTGCTGAGTGTTTGGAAATTCTCGATTACAATAAATTCCGTTCTGTATCTCCAAGTTTGGATTCAGGGTCCCCCCTTTTACAATGAGGATTGTATAATGTATTTATAGCCCTGAGGCTATAATATGAAAGGGTAATACATTAAATGATATACATATGAAAGGGTAATACATTTAATGCCCTCTTTGCGTGTGCGTCTGAATGATAAGCATTTAATGAATCAGTTGAACTGTTGGTTATCCAGCTATTAATGCTTTGTTCGAGATGCAGCTCGGACCGCCCGAGATTCTCAGTGCTAATGAGTTCCTCGGAGAGGTCTTGTTCCTCGGAGCATAAGAGTTCCTCGGAGAGGTCTTATTCCTCGGAGCATATGAGTTCCTCGGAGTAACATGGTTCCTCGGAGTATATGATCATCTCTAAAGTGCTTGTTGTTGCCATGTAGATAGCCACGTGTCTTCGTATGATTGATCCAAGTCAGCATATTAAATTTGGTATCAACAGAAGCCCCCAATGTTTCCTAGTTCGAAATTTGAGGAGTATGGAACATTCTTTCTCGGAATACGGTAGCTTTAAATAGTTCTTCTTGATTTTTAGGATCATCTCCCTTGTATTTATTTCTCCTTCCCAATTCGTAGAATCATGCTTTTTTGGACTTTTCTGCTCGCTTCGGTTCCCGAGTCACTTTTCGTCTTTTTAGCCGCTGTTGTTCGCTTTGATTCCCGCGCCAATATTTAATGCCTTTTTAACCACCGGTAACGTAATCATCCTTTTTGTAATCATTACTTCGCCAGTTACCAAGGCAAGGTATTTAAACTTCACAGAGACTCCCATCGTCTTCTATCTTTTCAAATTTTCATCTTCGAGTTTTTCATTGTCTTCTACTCTCTTGTGCGTTCATCTCTTTCGTCGTTCATTGTCAACAGCTTCAGTCTTTTTTCTGTAAGATCTTCTTTCTTCTTCTTCTTCATTTCTTTTAATTCATCATCATGGTTTACCCTGTTGAGTCGCTTGATAAATTTTGATCCGATTTTTCCATTTCTTCTTGGGTTGTATTGGAAGAGCTTTCTGAGCCTTCTAATTATTTCAATTTGGCTGAGGGACATTGGTTCCCCAGTCTCTTTTTTACTGAGTGTGGATTTTCTTTTCCACCAAATCCTCTGTGTCTGGAATTTTGTCAGTACTTTGATGTTGTTCCTGCACGAATAGCCCCCAACACATGGAGAATAGTTAATGGGGTGCATAAATTAAATCAAGTGCATGGAACTCGTACAGAAATTCCAGGAATCATGTACTGCTATAGATGGGCAGTTAATGATAATATTTATTATTTAAAAACTAGGTTTATAAATAGAGCCTTAGTAGTCAATCTCCCTGATGCCAACAGGGATTATTTTGAACAAGGGGTTGTTGTAAAAAATTGGCAACACCCTCCTTTAACCGGAGATGAGGTTTACCAGGGTCCCAGATGCCCTCCTTATGGAAATGGGATAGGTTATTTTTATTTTCTTGAAATCATGTTTGTTTTATCTTTGATAAAATGTGTTACTGATAACAATGTTTGTTTATTTGCAGTTGATAGCAAGAGAAAGTGCCCAAAAGAAATAGATGTCAATATAAGGCATTTGGGACTTATCTGGGGTTTGCATCAAAGGGTTGTCGACAAGCACATCAGGTCGGCTTCGTATTTCCTCCAGTACAAGAGCTACACAACCTCCTTCACTGCTCGTCCAGTGATCATTGAAGCAGAGCCAGTACCAGCCTCTGCAAGTTCTTCGCCTGAATCCCACATTCCTTTGAGCGAAAGGATGAAGAAAAGAAGACCTCCCACCTTGTTTGAGAAGACTGCCTCTGGTTATGGTGAGGCAAAGAGGAGCAGGATCGATGTCCCAAAGGAGGGACAAAGAAAACTGTTGCAGTTCCTCCAGCTGCTCCTGCAAAAATTGCCGAGAAGCCCGCAGTGGCTCCGAGCAGGTCTGCTGCTCCGGGAGAGGTGATTGTGATATCACCGACCAAGGGTTCTTCCTTGGTTGTACCTGTTCCCCCGAGGAGGCTGAAGAAGAGCTCCTCGGTCAATTTGGCTGATACCATGATTCAGCCCCCAGCTATTGGGACTGAAGTTCCCACTTTTGTTCCCCCGAGCTCTGACATGAGCTCGGTAAAGTCCTTGACCATTCCCGAGGTCCAAGGTACTGAAGATAACCTTACTCGGGACATGGTTAGTTCTTTGGCTGCTCATCATCTTGCTTCAGTAAGTCTCTTTACTTTAAACTTTTTGTAGTTCCCTTTGTCATTTCTTGTTTCTAACTTTCTTTCTTTTTCTGTTCACAGTTGACGAGCTGCTTTAACATAATCCTGAAAAAGGATGAAGCCATTAAAGCCTCATGCTCCTCGTCCAGTGTGGAGGGAGATATGGAAGAGGCTATCAAATCTTTGGAAGACTCTCACCAGCAGTATGCCACTAATAAGGCTATCTGGGAGAGACAGCTTGGCTCCTCCGAGCAAGAAAAAGCTCGAGTTGTTGATGCCTCCAAAGAGTTGGAGAAGAAAAAGGCTTCCTTGGAGAAGGCAAATAAAGAGCTTGAGGGAAAGCTCAAAGCCGCTGGAGAGCTAGAAAATAAACTCAAAATTGCTTAGGAGAGGTTGGACCAGCTCCAGGAAGTAACTCGACAGAAAGAGGAAGCTGAACAAAAGCTGAAAGCTGCTGATGATTTACTGTCCGAGAAGCTTGCCTTGGAGAAGGCCAAAAGGAAAGCTGCTGTGAAGAAGTCCTTCAGCTCTGGCTGGGACAAGGGGTGGGATAAGGTATGTGCTGCCATGTTCTCTCAAGTGGACTATGGAAGTTTAAAGTATTTTAGGGATGGATGGGTTGCTGCCCTTCAGGAAATGAAGGTCGACGAGTCATCCGAGCTCTTCCAGAGACACATCCCTGGTCCCCCTCCTACTCCGGAATTAGAAGAGGACGAAGCTACCTCTGAGGAGTCTTCAATGGTAGTGGGAGAACATGCTCTAACCAACCATCCTGCTGCTGAGCAAGTCGTTTCTTCTTCCGAGCAACAGCTGGTGCTTTCCGAACAACCCACAGTTCCCTCCGAGCAACCTGCTTCCTCCTCCCAACCTTCCGAGAAGGTTTTGGGAGATAAGGAAAAGGTGTAATGTTGTTCGGGTTTACCTTTCAATTTTTCTTTTTTGTCAAATGTAACCCAGAATTTGTAACTCCAAATTTTATGATGTAATAAAACTTGAGTTCTTTTTGCATACTGTTGTCTATTTTCTGTTCATACTCTGCTTGTTTTTCTTATTCATAATTTCTCTTCTTTCTCTGCTAGTTTCTGGCCAGGATGGATTTGCTATCTGCCAATGATACAAAGCTGATGCGGCAATGTAATGAATATTGTAAGGCTGGTCACACCGACCTGAGTGCATCAGAAGTTACCGGCATCCTTGGTCATGATGCTTCAGAACAAGCAGTTGAAGCATATCAGTACTTGAAGTGTTTACTTGACCGAGCAGTGGCCAATAATGTGGCTTACTATGAAATGATTGAGGATCTCCAGTGTATCCTCGAAGACATTCAGAATCAGTACAAGGAATCAACTGCCTTACTGCATGAGGGGTACGAGAAGAAGTATATGCTGATCGTTGCTGACAAGGGCTACAAGAAGCTTTTTGCTGGGTATGATCTGAGGGAGAGAACTTTGAAGGGTGAGGTTGAACAGTGCAGAAAGATTGCCGAGCTGCTGGAGCAAGAAAATAACAATTTGTAGAAGGAGCTAGCGCAGTTGAAGTCTGCAGCTTCTTCTTCAACAGCCCTAATCCCAGTGACTGACGAGGGATTTTCATTTTTAGAGGTTGACAATGCCAAATTAAGGGAAGAGTTGGAAACCTTGAGGAGGTCGGGCACTTCCACATCTCCTCGGGGATGAGGAAGAGAAGCTCGAGTGTTGGTCGAGGAACAGAGGAAAACATCTGCCTTAGAGAACCAAGCATTCCAATTAATGGCTAAGAACCAGGCTTTGTCTGACATGTCAAAGAAGATAAGGGACTTGGAGAAACAGCTCTCTGTGCAGAAATCAGTCTTGGAGAATAAAGAGCTTTTCATCAAGAATATCCACGAGCAGCTAGAAAGTCTAACATATCAGTTCCAAAAACAGCCCAGGGAATTCTGGATGGCTGGATACAACGAAGCACTATTCCATTTGGATGATCGTATCCAGAATGCCAACAATGAGGGCTACAAGCAAGGCTGGCTGAATGCCTTAGGTGTGTTGAAGCTCGAACAAGGACACTATCTATGGGACTATCATGATCCTGTGTTGCTTGACCTGCCCGTGCCACCTTACAACTTGGAGATGGAGTGGATCCCTGCTCGGGCCATTCCTCGAAGCTTAATTTCAAAATACCTCGGTGACTATAATCTTCACTCTCAGATCGAGGTATCTCGTCCCGAGCATCTATTAGATCGACCTTCTGTGATGAACGTCAGGATGCTGAAGGATTTGAACTTCATCAATTCTCCTCAGTCTTTAACTGATCCTCCTGCTGGCGAGGAACCTGTATCGAAAGCTGAGGGGAAAAGACCAATAGAATAGGAATTTTTAATGTAACAGTTAGTATACATATCAATGTAATTTTCATTTTATTATCAATGTAACTTGTAATTTATTTCGAATTTAATGAAAGACTTTCATTTTTGCTTGCAAATCTTAATTGCTATTATCTTGTAGTTATCAAACACTTTATATTCATGTATCTTTAAAAAGATAACAAGTATTGTATTGTTTGTCGACCATCTCAATAATAATTGAAAAGATACAAGTATTAGTAATGTTGCTTGATCACTTAATAATCAAGTAATGAATATAAAAATGTTTAAAAATTTTCCAACCAACCAAGGTTGTTAAGTTGTGCTTGTCGACCAATTATAGTTAGTGAGAGTTGATCCCCGACTAACCATACTTGGTAAATTTTTGTCTTTTTCATAAAATGTGTCCGACTAACCAAAGTCGATAAATTCTCTTCGTCGACCAACTAAAGTTAGTGGGTTTTCATCCCCGACCAACTACACTTGATACAGTTTAGAATATTTTCTCCTCGTCGACCAACTATGTTGGTACAGTTTGGAATATTTTCTCCTCGTCGACCAACTATGTTGGTACAGTTTGGAATATTTCGTTTCCTAGCCAAACAGGTTGGCATTTTTAGGAATATTTCTCCTCATCGACCAACTATGTTGGTACAGTTTGGAATATTTTCTCCTCGTCGACCAACTATTTTGGTACAGTTTGGAATATTTCGTTTCCTAGCCAAACAGGTTGGCATTTTTAGGAATATTTCTCCTCGTCAACCAACTATGTTGGTACAGTTTGGAATATTTGGATGAGTAGTCTGCCGAGCTTTGCCGAGTAGTGCGTAGCACTAGTATTCCCCGAAATTTTTTCAATAAACAGATAGACTTGCAGAATATTTTTATTTTATTCATACCGATGGAAACTGTGTTACATATACATCACTGATAATACTTGCGCATATGCTCTGCGTTCCATGCATTCTTAAACTCTTCGCCTTCTAAAGTTGCTATTCGATAAGTTCCTGGTCGAACACCTTCTGTAACTCGGTATGGTCCATGCCAGTTTGCCTCCAGTTTGTTATGCTTTTGAATTACTTTCTTCAGCACATAGTCTCCTTCTTTCAGGTCACACTTCTTCACCCTCTTGTTGTAGAACAAAGCTGTCCGCTACTAGTAAGCAGCATTTCTAATGGCTGCCTCCTCTCTGACTTCCTCGAGTATGTCTAAATCCAGTCTTCTCATTAAATCGCTGACAGGGGAATTGAAATTCAGTACCCTGTGTGTTGGGAGACCCAACTCGGCTGGTATGACAGCTTCACTTACAAACGCCAGCATGTATGGTGATTCTCCAGTTACTACTCGGGGAGTAGTTTGGTAAGCCCAAAGTACTGATTGTAGCTCGTTGATCCAGTTTTCTTTTGCATCATCCAATCGTTTCTTCAACCTGTTCAGCAGCGTTCTGTTCGTCACTTCAGTTTGTCCATTGCTTTGAGGATGGCCTGGTGCTGAATGAACCTTCAAAATGTTTGACTGATGACAATAGGCGGTAAACTCCTCGTTATCAAATTGTGTTCCATGGTCTGTGATGAAAGCATGAGGGAGACCATGTCGACAAATGATATTCTTCCAAAGAAATTGGTATTCCTTCTCGTACGTCATGTTAATGAGTGGCTCAGCTTCTACCCACTTAGTAAAATAATCCACTGCGATGATGAGGTACTTGAACCTTCCTCGGGTTGTTGGCAGTGGTCCAACCAAATCAATTCCCCACATGGCAAATGGCCAAGGGGAAGTTATGGGTGTCAACAATGCTTGTGAAGTTCTTCGGATGGAGGAAAAGCGCTGGCACTTGTCACACTTCTTGGCATAGGCTATACAATCTTCCCTCATCGTTGTCCAGTAGTATCCATGCGTCATCACCCTTTGTAAAAGCGCCCGACCTGCTACATATGCTCCACAAGGCCCTTCCTGGATTTCTTCAATCAATTCTTGCACCTCGGAGGGATGCATGCATCTCTGCAAACCTGCCATAATTCCCCGTCTATATAAAACACCATTAGTTAGTACATACCGAGCAGCTTTAAACTTCAATTTCTTGGCTGCGAGCTTGTCAATTGGCAATTCTCCCTCTTAGACATACGCCCTAATGGGATCCATCCAAGATGGTCCCAAATCAAGGGTGATAAAGTTCATCGTCAGATCTTCATCTATACTCCGACCAGCTAACACTTCAATTGGGATTGTTCGTCGTAACTCGGTGCGAGTAGCTGATGCTAGTCGAGCTAGGGCGTCTGCTCTCGCATTCTCCATTCTTGGTATTCTGAGCAGCTGAATAGTGACAAATTCTGACACCAACTCCTTTGCCTTTGCATGATACTTAATCATTAATTCTCCTCTAATTGCATATATTCCCAACATCTGATTTACGATCAATTGAGAATCACTGAAAACAATAACCTGCCGCGCCTCCATAATTTTTGCCAAACTAAGTCCTGTGATCATCGCCTCATACTCAGCCTCATTATTGGAAGCTTTGAATTGGAAACGCAAGGCGTATTCCATGTCGACCTCGTCCGGAGTGCTCAAAATAATCCCCGTGCCACATCCTGCTGTGAAAGATGAGCCATCTACATATAGCCTCCATATAGGTAACTCGTCTTTAAATTTCCGATCAGTCAGAGTTCCTCAGTGAAATATTTGCTGCTTCCTTTCATCCTCCTCGAATTTTTCTTGCTCCTCGTCGATCATCTTTTCTTGCCCTTTTACCAACCGAGGTTGGTCTGAGCTCGAATTTAATGATCCTGTAACATCCACTTGCCCTTTTACCAACCGGAGTTGGTCTGAGCCAGTGTTTGTTGATCCTGTAACATCCACAGGTTGATCAGCGAGCAACTCTTGTTCCTCGTCCGGAGTCCTCCCAACTATCTCTACATCACATCCTGTAACATCCACACGCCCTTTTACCAATCGGAATTGGTCTGGGCTTGTGTTTGTTGATCCTGTAACATCCACAGGTTGATCAGCGAGCAACTTTTGCTCCTCGGGGGTATCAGGATAGGTGAACTCCGCTATGAAATCTGCTACAGCCTGCCCTTTTAGTGATGACCTGGGTTCATAAATTATATCATATTCTCCGAGCTCTATTGCCTAGTACATCAATCTCCCTGATTTTTCTGGCTTGCGAAGGTCTTGTCTCAATGGCACATCGGTATATACTACTATCGTATGAGCCTGAAAGTATGGCCTCATTCTCCTACTCGCCTCAATCAGTGCCAGTGCCAATTTTTCCAGCCTTGGATATCTGATCTCTGCTCCTCGGAAGGCCTTACTTGTGTAGTAAATTGGCTTTTATACTCCATTCTCCACTCTGATCAATTCCGAGCTAACTGCATTCTCGGACACTGCAAGGTACAAATACAATTTTTCTTCCATCACCGGCCTGGATAATAGTGGGGGTGCTCCCAAGTATTTCTTCAAGTCTTAAAAGGCCTTCTCACATTCATCATTCCACTCAAAAGTCTTTCTGAGTGTCTTGAAGAATGGGAGACATCTATCAGTCGTTCGCGATACAAATCTGTTGAGTGCCGCTACTCGTCCTGTGAGACTCTGTACTTCCTTCTTCGTTGTTGGAGATCGCAGCCCTAACAGAGCTTTGATCTTTTCAGGATTTTCTTCAATGCCTCGTTGATTGACAATGTACCCGAGGAACATGCCTTCTCGTACTCCAAATATTCTCTTCGTCGGGTTCAGCTTCATTTCATATTTATCTAGTTGATCAAAAGTTTGACTTTAGTCAACTAGATGATCGGCAGCTTTCTTGCTTTTTATCAGCATGTCGTCAACATAGACTTCCATATTGTCACTGATTTGTACAGCAAAGACCTTGTTCATCAGCCTCTGATATGTCGCACCTGCATTTTTTAAACCAAAAGGCATAACATTATAACAATAAGTTCCCCTAGGGGTAATGAAAGAAGTACTTTCCCTTAATCTGATTGTAACCAGAATATGCATCCATGAAGCTCAGCAACTCGTGTCCCGAGGTAGCATCCACCAATTGATCAATTCGGGGTAGTGGAAAGTGATCCTTTGGGCATGCTTTGTTGAGGTCGGTGAAGTCTACACATATCCTCCATTTGTTATCCTTCTTCTTTACCATCACCACATTAGCTAACCAATCTGGATATTTTACATCTTCAATGAAACAAGCTTTCTGGAGCTTCTCGACTTCCTCCTGTATAGCTTGATTCTTCTCGGGACTGAATACTCTTCTTCTCTGCTTCACAGGCTTGATATCCCTATTCACATTGATCTCGTGATATAAGAAGTTCGGATCTATCCCAGGCATATCTTCATGACTCCACGCAAAAGTTTATCTTCTGCTTCTTAGGAAAGTTATCAATTCCTGTTTTAGTGAGGCTTCCAATGACAAACCTATTTGAGTAGTTCGTTCAGGGTGTTCGTCGTCCAGAATGATATTTTTAGTAGCTTCCACCACTTGACCTTTCACGAGTTGCGACTCATCTCGAGGATCCAAAGTTTCGATTTCTGCACCTTCCTCCACTTGATAGGTAGTAGTCTTTTTCTTTGATTCTTCCAATTCATCTTGCTCGGCGGATGAATAATAGCATTCTCGAGCTACTTTTGATCACCTTTCATAACTCCTACTCCAAAGTTTGTTGGAAATTTTAGGCATTGATGCACTGTAGATGGTACATCCTCGAACTTCTTCAATCCTACTCTTCCCATGATGATATTGTACGATGATTGGACATTCTTATCCATCACGAAAAAGCGTATTCTTTCTGTCCGACAAGCAGGCCACGTACCAATGAATATATCCATCTTGATCGTCCCAAGTGGAAATACTTTCTCGCCAGCAAAATCGATGAAGGGTCTGTGGTAAGGCTCCAGTTGAGATAGCTTTAGATTTAAACTATCGAAACACGAGTAGAACATGATGTCTGCATAGCTACCGTTGTCGACCAGCACTCTTGAAATCATTACCTCCTTCATTCTCATCTTGATCACTAGTGGGTCATCATGAGGATACAGAACTCCTGTAAGATCATTCTTGGAAAACCCAATGACCAATTTTTCTTTGTTCACCTTTCTCGGGCGATCTTCCTCAGCTAAATTTATTCGCTGAATGTATGAGCAAGCTTGATCCTCTTCGAGGTAAGCTTTTCTTTCTGCAGTAAGGTCTCCTCCACATGCATCTCCTCCTGTAATAACATTACAATCAAATGACCCAAAGCGGATTGAAAATACCTCTCGTTCTGGATGCCTTGGTTTCTTGGGAAGATCGGGGTCATCATCTGGATCATCTTCATGGCTTCTCTTCTTTTTCTCCTCTGCTTGATGAGGAGATCTAGACCTCTCTCTAGTTCGGTCGTTATTTCTTCTTTCGCCTCCCTGATCAACATACTTTGCTAGATTTCCTCGTCGGATGAGTGTTTTAATCTCGTTCTGAAGAGCTATGCAATTTTTGGTCATATGTCCATGATCCTTATGGAACTCGTAATATTTCTCCCTATTCCTCGTGTCAGGGTCTGACTTCATTTTCTTTGGCCAGTTTAACTCCTCGCTGTTCTTAATTTCTTCCAGGATGTGGTTGATATTTGCCTTCAAAGGCGTGTAGTTATCAAATTTCTTCAAGACCTCCCATGACGACCTACTTTTGGAATGTTTGTCACCACCATTGTTCTTATGCTCTTTCTTCTTAGCTTTATCACCTTCCACCTTGGTTTCTTTGGCGTCCATATTCTTCTTCGCAGACATAGCCTCCTCGGCATTCATAATCTTGGACGCTTTTCCCATCAGGTCCGACAGGGTTCGAGGTGGATCTTTGGCCAAAGTGTAGTACAACTTGTTTGTCAGCAGTCCACTCATCAAAGCAGTAATCGCTGTCTTCTTCTCATAATTAATGACTTTGAGCTTCTCGTTATTAAAACGAGTTATATAGTCTCTAATACTCTCACCAGCTTTTTGTCTAACACTTAACAAATTTGCTACTCGTTTAACTGGCTTTGGTCCGAAGCAGAAATTCCCAATGAATAACTCGGCCAGTTGAAGAAAAGTTGAAATCTTACCCCGAGGAAGATTATTATACCATATCTGAGCAGATCCGGTAAGAGTTTTCGAGAATGCCCTGCATCTCATCTCGTTTGGGACAGCATAGATGTCGGCAACAGCTTGATATTGTTCTATATGAAGGACAGGGTCAGTCTTCCCATCATAATTGGGAGTCACAACAGGTTCTTTGAACTTCGATGGTGTTGGAAAATCAACAATGTCCTGGACAAAAGGTTTTCCCCGAACAAAGGTTCGTTGTAGAGGGTTCTTAGCCTTAGCCATTTACCCTAATCTATCCTCCAGAATTTGAACAGATCCTTTCCATGCATCATTCCCTTCCTCGGGCCTATTGGTTCGAGCAACTGATCGCGTTGAAGTGGCTTCCTGGGATTTATCTCGACGAGCAGCTGGTCGGTCATCGGATCCATCTTGATGAGCAGCTGGTCGCGACTAGGCAAATCCTTCCCTTAAATCTGATGGTCGTCGAAAGCTCCTCGACGCTACATTAAGAGGACTTTTGTTCCTCATAAGGCCTAATCGATCTAAAGGAGAAGCCATACTTAATCTTTCCAATGCACTGGCCCTTTCTGGGGAGAGGGTGACACATTGTTCAGTATCTGTGGCTCGTACTGACGAAGTTCATCCAGGTTGATAAGAAAAATCTTCAGATTCCTCATTGCGATATGAACTAGTACGCCTAGAACGCACAGAAGGCGCACGGATATTTCTTTGAATGCTTCGTGATCCGGAATGGGCTGGCGCACCGCCATGGAGGGTTTGGATGAGTTGTCGCATCGTTTCTTGCATGACGGTCTGGCCCTGAGCCAGACTCGCCATCATTCCAGTCAGATCTGGAATAATTGGTGGAGCAGATGGATTTGGAGGGGTTCCAGTGTTTCGATTATTGGATTCAGGCATATCAGCCATTGGTATTGGATTGTTATTGGTGAGAAAACGATATTACCAGTCGTTCCCACAGATGGCGCCAATCTGTTGATGTAAAAAATTAGATCACTCTAATAATTCAATCACAGATAAATAAATGAGACAAAAGATTTTAAAGTGGTTCAGCCTTATAAGAATGGCCTACGTCCACTGTTATTTTATTACCGCGTGTTTGGAAATTCTCGATTACAAGAAATTCCCTTCTGGATCTCCAAGTTTGGATTCAGGGTCCCCCCTTTTACAATGAGGATTGTACAATGTATTTATAGCCCTGAGGATGTAATATGAAAGGGTAATACATTAAATGATATACATATGAAAGGGTAATACATTTAATGCCCTCTTTGCGTGTGCGTATGAATGATAAGCATTTAATGAATCAGTTGAACTGTTGGTTATCCAGCTATTAATGCTTTGTTCAAGATGCAGCTCGGACCGCCTGAGCTTCTCGGTGCTAATGAGTTCCTCGGAGAGGTCTTGTTCCTCGGAGCATAAGAGTTCCTCGGAGAGGTCTTATTCCTCGGAGCATATGAGTTCCTCGGAGTAACATGGTTCCTCGGAGCGTGTGATCATCTCGGAAGTGCTTGTTGTTGCCATGTAGATAGCCACGTGTCTTCGTATGATTGATCCAAGTCAGCAGATTAAATTTGGTATCAACACCAAATTTTACCCAATAAAATTAATGACTTGAACAAAATTAATTAAACATTACATAAATTAATTTTAGCACCAACTTAAGCATGAGTAGTGATTTAAACTAATTTTATCTTTTTACCTAAGCATGCATCTAATGTGAGTTTTGCAAAAGATAAAATAAATACCACTACGCCGCGGGGTACGGGGAAAAACCCACAACGGGAAAAAAATCTCGGAAGACCTTAGCCTCAAATCCACTAAGTACGGTTTTACAAGTACAAGACAGTGAGACTTACAAACACTCGACTTGACTCCGTTCAAGCCCCGACGCTCCTTCTTGTACACACCTCTGCCTAGCGAATAACCACGGAGGTCCACCGCGGCCTCGGAATCCACCGATTGAACTTTTAAGAACCCATCAATCGAACAAGGAGACTTTCTCCAAGTGGGTTTGTCAAAGCAAACGAACTTCTTTTTGTGGGATGTAGAAGTAAACCCAAACACTCTTTCAATAGTAGAGATAAAACCGGTGCGAAAACTCCAAGCAAAGTATATATATTAAGGAACTTGGAATAAACAAACTATGGGTGTAAACTAAAGTGTTTTGGAATAATGTTCTTGAAAATGCAAACACTTAAAACATGAACTTTTGAACTAAGAAATTTTTCTCTCAAGATTTTCTCTCAAAAAGGTGTTTAGAAAATGTCAAAAGTTAGTTTTTCAAACATAGTTACCGCACATATAACTTCTGTCAAAAGATAGTGGGGAAAAGAAGTGGAAAAGTGGGAAAATCGTCAAAAACTGCCAAAATACCTGTTCTCGCCAAATCTCGTTCGAATGACTTTTCGTTCGGACGACATTCTTAATCGAACGACATTCTCGTTCTAACGACTTTACGAACGATGTTCCAAAGGTGAAAAAGGAATATCGTTAGAAGTCTCGTTCAAACGACCTGGCAATCTCGTTCGAATGAGATGCCAGTTCGTTCGAACGACATGGTAATCTCTTTCGAACGTGATTCCGGTTCCATCAAACGACGTGTTAGAAAAACTATGCTATTCATTTTAAGTCCAAATTTTTTTATGAAAAGTTCTAAAAAATATTTTCTGAGTAAAACAAAGTCGTTAAAACCAATTATAAAAAATTTTAAATTACACCCAATAAATTTTTAAGCTCCTATATATATATATATATATATATCAAATGCATTCATACCTTAGGAGCATGGGAACATTGTTGTTGACGTAGAAATGAGGCACACTAATCCCGGCATATGATGAAGCTTTATAAACTTGGTCGCTACGTCTTCAACTAACACGTCATAGGCTTGGATGGATACACTTGAACACTATCCTATGACTCAAATATTTTTGTTCGGAATTGAGCCAACACTACATTAAGACTCAATCGGAGACTTGTGTCCTTACACATCTTAATTTTCGTAAGTTAATTCTTGCATTTCTTTGGCGCTGACCGAAATTATAAAATATTTTTTTCCCAAGTTTGCTTAGACAATGATAGCAGGACTCACGAGATATCAGACTTGGGGTCATACCTTGATCTTCAGAGATTAGGTCATTAATTCTAGTCCAGGTTGCTATTTTCTTTCAGTTATTCTTTTCGAATATTATATGGGCATAAGTCCGGAGTTTATTCTTATTCACTCTTTTTAGACAGTCGTATTTGTGTTGTGGTTTATTATATCTGGATGTTGATGTTGAACTTACTATTTTAGCAGTTATTAATTAATTAAGTTTTTATCGTGCATGTGATTTTAAAATGGGGGTTTATTATATCTGGATGTTGATATCGAGAATGATATAAATTGATAGACAAGTCCCATCTTCGACGTATTATGTCTGACCAACATTTATGTAAAAAATGGGGGTTGTTACCTTGATCTTGGGTGCTTATTTAGGAGGTCATTTTCAACTTTAACATGACCAACAACAAATAATGAAAATACTTGGGATGGAATGAAAATATTTTTTTTTTTATTAAGGGACTAAGTGCTTGCTGTTTTTTAAATAATTTGGGTGAAAATATCTTTTGAATAGGAAGAAGAATTGATATAAATTAATGAATAAATATTTATTAATTGAACTGGAGTTTGAAAAACTTGTTTTGGAAAATTTGTATTTGAAAAATTCACCAATAAATGACCCATTATTCTAAAATAAAGAGGCAATCACCCCCTAAGACAAATTAAAATTCAAACAAATACCCATTTTATACTTTTCACTCCATTTACCCCCCTTTCATTCCAAACTCTCAGACGTTAGAGTCAAAACATATACACCATGGATCCAAACCCTAGAATCATCCCCATACTATCATTCACCTTCGATAAAAACCTCTTACGTCCGTTTGATTCAAAAGTGGGCAAAAGTTGGGATGACAAAATTTGACATGGGGACAAATTTTACCTAGTTTTTTCACATGAGGTTATCAAACAACCATTAGGCAAAATTAAAGTCAATCCAATTAGTTTATTTAAATATTTTTTAAACATTTGAAAAAATAATTTTAAACAATTTTTAAAGCATTTTTATAAAATAATTTTTAAAACATTTCTAAAATAGTTTTTTATAAACATTATTAAATCAATTTTTAAAATAGTTTTAAAACTATTTAAAACAGTTTTTAATTTTTTTTTAAACTTAAATTTTTTTTTATAATATATTCAAAAGAGTTTTTAAAAATGCTAAAAACTGTTTTTAAAAATGTTAAAAAAGGTTTTTACAATATTTTATAAAACGATTTTTAAAAAAAAATGCGAAACATTTTCTTAACAATTTTTTATAATATTAAAAACTATTTTTAAAACAGTAAAAAATAGTTTTTAAATATTCATAACTGTTTTTTAGCTATTTAAAAAAGTTTTTTAAATTGTTTTTTAAAACTGTTTTTATAATATATTCAAAACAACATTAAAAATGTTAAAAATAGGTTTTACAATATTTTTATAAAACGGTTTTTACAATTTGTTAAACATTTTCTTAACATTTTTATATAATATCAAAAATAATTTTTAAATCATTAAAAAAATAGTTTTAAAATATTCATAAAAGTTTTTAACTACTTAGAATAGTTTTTATTTATTTTTTCAAAACTTTAAAACAGTTTTTATTATATATTCACAACTGTTTTTAAAAATGTTAAAAATAGGTTTTACAATATTTTTATGAGACGGTTTATAAAAATATTTGAAAAACATTTTGTTAACAATTTTTTATAATATTGAAAACTGTTTTTTAGACATTAAAAAACCGTTTTTAAATATTCATAACAGTTTCTTTACTATTTAAAAAAGTTTTTAAAATTGTTTTTTAAATATTTAAAACAGTTTTTATAATATGTTGATACCAAATTTAGTCTGCTGACATGGCCCAATTGAATGAAGACACGTGGCAACCTACGTGGCAATAACAAACACTTCCGAGGAATTTACACGCTACGAGGAACCATACTACAATGAGGAACACTGCTTCCCCGAGGAACTCATACGCTCCGAGGAACAAGAACTCTCCGAGGAACTTTTGAGTACCGAGAAGCTTAGGCGGTCCGAGCTGCACCTCGAACAAAGCATTAATAGATGGATAACGAACAGTTTGACTGTTCATTAAATGCTTACCATTCAGACGCACACGCTTAAGGGGCTTTGAATGTATTACCCTTTCATATGTACATCATTTAATGTATTGCCCTTTCACATTACAGCCTCAGGGCTATAAATACATTGTACAATCCTCATTTAAAGGGGACCGGAATTTCTTGATAGAACTTGTAATCGAGAATTCCCAAACACTCAGCAATAACATAACAGTGGACGTAGGCCATTCTTATAAGGCTGAACCACTTTAAAAATTCTTTGTTTCTTTTATTTTATCTGTGATTGAATAATTAGATACGATCTAATTTTTTACATCAACAGATTGGCGCCGTCTGTGGGAAACGACCGGTAATATCGTTTTTCATAAAAAACAATTCATCACAAATGGCTGATATTCCAGAATCCAGCAATCGAAACACTGGAAGTCCTCCAAATCCATCTGCTCCACCAAACATTCCTGATCTGGATGGAATAATGACAAATCTGGCTCAGAGTCAGACCGTCATGCAAGAAACTATGAGACAACTCATACAAACCCCCCATGACGGTGCACCAACCCATTCAGGACAACGAAGTATTCAAAGAAATACCCATGCACCTTCTTCGCGTACTAGGCGTACCAATTCATATCGCAATGAGGAGTCTGAAGATTTTTCTTATCAACCTCGACGAACTTCGTCGGTGCGAGCCACAGATACTGAACAACGTATCACTCTCTCCCCAGAAAGGACCAGTGTACTAGAAAGATTAAGCAGAGTATCTCCTTTCGATCGATTAGGTCCTAGGAGGAGCAAAAGTCCTCCTAGAGCCCCATAAAGGAGTTTTCGACGACCATCAGACTTAAGGGAAGGATCTGCCCAGTCGCGACCAGCAGCTCGTCAAGATAGATCCCAGGAAGCCACCTAAACGCGATCGGTTGCTCGAACCAATAGGCCCGAGGAAGGGAGTGATGCATGGAAAGGCTCTATTCAAAGACTGGAAGATAGATTGGGGGAAATGGTTAAAGCTAAGAACCCCCTACAACGAACCTTTATTCGAGGAACACCTTTTGTCCAGGCCATTGTAGATTTTCCAACACCATCAAAATTCAAAGCACCTATTGTGACCCCCAAATATGATGGAAAGACTGACCCCGTACTTCATATAAAACAATACCAAGCTGCAGCCGATATCTATGCTGTTCCAGATGAGATGCAAGACATTCTCGGGAACTCTTACCGGATCTGCTCAAATATGGTATAATAATCTTCCTCGGGGTAAGATCTCAACTTTTCTTCAACTGACCGAGTTATTCATTGGGAATTTCTGTTTTGGGGCAAAGCCAGTTAAACGAGTAGCACATTTGTTAAGTGTTAGACAAAAAGCTGGTGAGAGCACCAGAGATTATATAACTCGTTTTAATAACGAGAAACTTGAAGTCATTGATTATGAGGAGAAGACAACGATTACCGCCTTGATGAGTGGACTACTGCCAAACAAGTTGTACTACACTTTGGCCAAAGATCCACCTGGAACCATATCGGACCTGATGGGAAGAGCGGCCAAGATTATGAATGCCGATGAGGCTATGGCTGCGAAGAAGAATATGGATGCCAAAGAAACCAAGGTGGAAGGTGATAAAGCTAAGAAGAAAGAGCATAAGAACAATGGTAATGACAAACATTCAAAAAATAGGTCGGCATGGGATGTAATGAAGAAATTCGATAATTATACTCCTTTGAAGAAGGATATCAACCATGTTCTAGAGAAAATAAAGAACAACGAGGAATTAAACTGGCCAGAGAAAATGAAGGCAGACCCAGACAAGAGGAATAAGGCGAAGTATTGCAAGTTTCATAAAGATCATGACCATATGACCAAAAATTGCATAGCTCTTCAGAATGAGATTGAAACACTCATCAGACGAGGAAAGCTGTCAAAGTATATTGATCGTGGAAACGAAAGAAGAAAATATGACCGAACAAGAGAGAGTTCTAGATCTCCTCGTCGAGCAGAGGAGAATAAGAAAAGAAACCATGAAGTTGATCTCGAAGACGACCCCAATCTTCCCAAGAGACCAAGGAAGCCAGAACGAGAGGTATTTTCAATACGCTTGGGGTCATTTGACTGTAATGTTATAACAGGTGAAGATGCAGGAGGAGGAGACCTTACTGCCGAGAGAAAAGCTTACCTCTGTGAGGCTTAAGCTTGCTCATACATTCAACGAATAAATCTAGCTGAGGAGGATCGTCCGAGAAAGGTAAATAAAGAGAAATTGGTCATTGGTTTCTCAAAGAATGACCTCGCATGTGTTCTATATCCTCATGATGACCCATTAGTGATCAAAATGAGGATGAAGGAAGTAATAATTTCAAGAGTACTGGTCGACAACGGTAGCTCGGCAGACATCATGTTCTACTCGTGCTTCGATAGTTTAAATCTAAAGCTATCTCAACTGGAGCCTTATCATAGACCCCTCCTCGGATTTGCTGGCGAGAAAGTTTTTCACTTGGGACGATCAAGTTGGATATATTCATTGGTACGTGGCCTACTTGTCGAACAGAAAGAATACGTTTCTTCGTGATGGATAAGAATATTCAATCATCATACAATATCATCATGGGAAGAGTAGGATTGAAGAAGTTCGAGGCTGTACCATCTACAGTGCATCAGTGCCTAAAATTTCCAACAAATTTTGGAGTAGGAGTTGTGAAAGGTGATCAGAAAGTAGCTTGGGAATGCTATTATTCATCCGCCGAGCAAGAGGAACAGGAGGAATCAAGGAAAAAGACTACTACCTATCAAGTAGATGAAGGTGCAGAAATTAAAACATTGGATCCTAGAGATGAGTCTCAACTCGTGAAGGGTCAAGTGGTGGAAGCTACTGAAAACATCATTCTAGACGACGAGCACCCTGAGCGAACTACTCAAGTAGGTTCGTCGTTGGAAGCCTCACTAAAACAGGAATTGATAACTTTCCTAAGAAGTAGAAAGTAAACTTTTGCGTGGAGTCATGAAGATATGCCTGGAATAGATCCAAATTTCTTATGTCACGAACTCAATGTGAATAAGGAGATCAATTCAGTTAAGCAGAGAAGAAGAGTGTTCAGCCCCAAGAAGAATCAAGCTAGACAGGAGGAAGTCGAGAAGCTCCAGAAAGCTTGCTTCATTGAAGATGTTAAATATACAGAGTGGTTAGCCAATATGGTGATGGTAAAGAAGAAAAACAACAAGTGTAGGATGTGTGTAGACTTCACCGACCTCAACAAAGCATGTCCAAAGGATCACTTCCCACTGCCCCGAATTGATCAACTAGTCGATGCTACCTCGGGACATGAGCTACTGAGCTTCATGGATGCTTATTCTGGCTACAATCAGATTAAAATGAAACCTGAAGACAGGGAAAGTACTTCTTTCATTACCCCTAGGAGAACTTATTGTTATAATGTTATGCCTTTTGGTTTGAAAAATGCAGGTGCGACATATCAGCGGCTGATGAACAAGGTCTTTGCTGAACAAATCAGTTGCAATATGGAAGTCTATGTGGACGATATGCTGACAAAGAGCAAGAAAGATGTCGATCATCTAGTTGACTTAAGTCAGACTTTTTATCAACTGGATAAATATCAAATGAAGCTGAACCCGACGAAGTGCATATTTGGAGTACGAGAAGGCATGTTTCTCGAGTACATTGTCAATCAACGAGGCATTGAGGCAAATCCTGAAAAGATCAAAGCTCTATTAGGGCTGCGATCTCCAACGACGAAGAGAGAAGTGCAAAGTCTTACAGGACGAGTAGCAGCACTCAACAGATTTGTATCACGAGCAACTGATCGATGTCTCCCATTCTTCAAGACACTTCGAAAGACTTTCGAGTGGCATGAAGAATGTGAGAAGGCTTTTCAAGACTTGAAGAAATACTTGGGAGCACCTCCACTGTTGTCCAGACCGGTGATGGGAGAAAAATTGTACTTGTATCTAGCAGTATCGGAGAATGCAGTTAGCTCGGCGTTGATAAGAGTGGAAAATGGAGTACAAAAACTAATCTACTACACAAGTAGGGCCTTCCGAGGAGCAGAAATCAGATATCCAAGGCTGGAAAAGTTAGCACTGGCGCTGATTGAGGCGAGTAGGAGAATGAGGCCATACTTCCAGGCTCATACTATAGTCGTATATACTGATATGCCGTTGAGGCAAGCCCTTCATAAACCAAAAAAATCAGGGAGATTGATGTACTGGGCAATAGAGCTCGGTGAATACGATATAGCCTATGAACCCAGATCATCGCTTAAAGGGCAAGCTATAACGGATTTTATAGCAGAGTTCACCTACCCTGAGACCCCCGAGGAGCAAAAGTTGCTCGCTGATTAACCTGTGGATGTTACAGGATTATCGAACACAAGCTCAGACCAACTCCGGTTGGTAAAAGGGCAAGAAAAGATGATCGACGAAGAACGAGAAATATCAGGGGAAGATGAAAGGAAGCAACAAATATTTCACCGAGGAACTCTGTCAGATCAGAAATTTGAAGACGAGTTACCTATATGGAGGCTCTATGTAGATGGCTCATCTTGCACTACAGGGTGTGGCGCGGGGATAATTTTGAACACTCCGGATGAGGTCGACTTGGAATACGCCCTACGTTTCCAATTCAAAGCTTCTAATAATGAGGCTGAGTATGAGGCCATGATTGCAGGTCTTAGTTTGGAAAAAATTATGGAGACGCAGCAGGTTATTATTTTCAGTGATTCTCAATTGATCGTAAACCAAATGATGGGAGTATATGCAGTCAAAGGGGAATTAATGATCAGATATCATGCAAAGGCAAATGAGCTGGTGTAAGAATTTGCTGCTATTCAGCTGGTCAGAATACCGAGAATTGAGAATGCGAGAGCAGACACCCTAGCTCGATTAGCATCAGCTACTCGTACCGAGCTACGACGAACAATCCCAATTGAAGTGTTGGCTGGTCGGAGTATAGATGAAGATCTGACGATGAACTTTATTACCCTTGATTTAGGACCGTCTTGGATGGATCCCATCAGGGCATATATTGAAGAGGGAGAATTACCAATTGACAAGCTCGCAGCCAAGAAATTGAAGTTTAAAGTTGCTCAGTATGTATTAACTAATGGTATTCTATATAGACGAGGAATTATGGCAGGTTTGTAGAGATGTGTGCATCCCACCGAGGTGAAAGATTTAACTGAAGAGGTCCATGAAGGGTCCTGTGGAGCCCATGTAGCAGGTCGGATGCTTTTGCAAAGGGTGATGACGCAGGGATACTACTGGCCGACGATGAGGGCTGATTGTATAGCCTATGCCAAGAAATGTGACAAGTGCCAGCATTTTTCCTCCATCCGAAGAACTCCACAAGCATTGTTGACACCCATCACTTCCCCTTGGCCATTTGCCATGTGGGGGATAGATTTGGTTGGGCCACTGCCAACGACCAGAGGAAGGTTCAAATACCTCGTCGTCACAGTGGATTATTTTACTAAGTGGGTAGAAGATGAGCCTCTCATCGATATGACGTACGACAAGGTGTATAAATTTGTTTGGAAGAACATCATTTGTCGATATGGTCTTCCTCATGCTTTCATCATAGACCATGGAATACAATTTGATAACGAGGAGTTTGCTGCCTATTGTCATCAATCAAACATTTTGAAGATCCACTCAGCACCAGGCCATCCTCAAAGCAATGGAAAAACTAAAGGGACAAACAGAACGTTGCTAAATGGTTTGAAAAAAAGACTGGACGATGCGAAAGCAAATTTGATCAACGAGTTACAGTCAGTACTGTGGGCTTACCGAACTACTCCCCGAGTAGCAACTGGAGAGTCACCATATATGCTGGCGTTTGGAAGTGAAGCTGTTATACCTGCCGAGTTGGGCCTCCCAACACACAGGGTATTGAATTTCAATTCCCTTGTCAACGACTTAATGAGAAGATTGGATTTAGACATGCTCGAGAAAGTTAGAGAAGAAGCAGCCATTAGAAATGCTGCTTACCAGCAGTGAACAACTTTGTTTTACAACAAGAGTGTGAAGAAGTGCGACCTGAAAGAAGGAGACTATGTATTGAAGAAAGTAATTCAAAAGCACAATAAACTGGAGGCAAACTGGCATGGACCATACCGAGTTACAGAAGTTGTTCGACCAGGAACTTACCGAATAGCAACTTTAGAAGGGGAGGAGTTTAAGAATGCATGGAACGCAGAGCACCTACGCAAGTATTATCAGTGATGAATAAAATGAAGATATTCTGCCGAATTCTTTCTTTTTATTGAAAGTTTTTCGGGGAATACTAGTGCTACTCACAACTCGGCAAAACTCAGACTACTCAAAACTTAGACTACTCAAATTTTTTGTCGAAAACGCCAACTAAAGTTGGTCGAGAAACCTATATTCCTCCGGGAAGTAAAGCTACCAATATTCCTTCGGGAAGTAAAGCTACCTATATTCCTCCGGGAAGTAAAGCTACTTGTATTCCTCCGGGAAATAAAACTTGTATTCCTACGGGAAGTAAAACTATATGTTCCTCGAGAAATAAAAGTATTCCTAAAAAAGTCAATTTATGTCGGTTAGGAAGTAAATATATTCTCAAAAATCTACTAACTATGGCTGGTCGGGGATACAAACCCACTAACTGTAGTTGGTCGACAAGGAAAATTTACCGACCTTGGTTGGTCGGAAACATTTAAGACAAAAATCTACTAACTATGGCTGGTCGGCGATAAAAAATGACTAACTGTAGTTGGTCGACAAGGAAAATTTACCGACCTTGGTTGGTCAGACACATTTTAAACATTTTTGATACTCGTAACTTTTTACTAAGTTGGTCGAGAAACAAAACATTATTTTTGCCAAATAATTACCACAAGTTCAAACTACTCGACAATGAGTTGGTCGACAAATACACAATATTATTATCTTTTTAACAGATACATATGCACAGATGTAAAGTGTTACAAGACAATAGCAATTAAGATTGCGAACAAAAATGAAAGTCTTTCATTAAATCCAAAAATAAATTACATTGATAATGAAATGTACACAAATTTATTACATTAAGATTCCTATTCTATTGGTCTTTTCCCCTCTACTTTTGAAACAGGTTCCTCGCCAGCAGGCGGATCATTTAAAGCAAGAGGAGAATTTATGAAATTGAGATCTTTTAACATCTTGGTATTCATCACGGATGGTCGATCTAGGAGGTGCTCGGGACGAGATATCTCGACATTTGAATGGAGGTTGTAGTCGCCGAGATATTTGGAAATTAAGCATCGAGGAATGGCCCGAGCAGGGATCCAACTCATATCCAGTTTGAATGGTGGCACGGGTAGGTCGAGCAACCCAGGATCATGGTAGTCCCATAAGTAATGACCCTGTTCGAGTTGCAGCACACCTAAGGCATTCAACTAGTCTTGCTTGTAGCCCTCATTATTGGCATTCTGGATACGATCGTCCAAGTGGTAGAGATCCTCGTTGTACCCTGCCATCCAGAACTCCCTGGGCTGTTTGTGGAACTGATATGTCAATCTTTCCAGCTACTCGTGGAGATTTTTGATGAAGAGCTCTTTATTCTCCAAGGTAAACTTCTGCATAGAAAGCTGATCTTCTAGGTCCCTAATTTTCTTTGACATTTCAGCCAATGCCCGGTTCTTCGCCATCAGTTGGAAGGCCTGGTTTTCTAAGGCAGATTGAGTCCGCTGTTCCTCGATAGGAATCCGATCAGCTCTTGCTCGTCCCCGAGGATCTCTTGCTCAACCACGAGAAGATGTAGAGGGGCCATACATCTTCAAGGTTTCCAACTCATCCCTCAAGTTGGCGTTCTCGACCTCCAAGAATGAGAATCGCTCATCAGTCACTGGGATCAAGGCGTTTAAAGTGGAAGCTGCAGACTTTAACTGAGACAACTCTTTTTGCAGGTTGTTATTTTCTTGCTCCAATAGTTCAGCTATTTATCTTCACTCCTCAACCTCACCCCTCAGAGTTCTCTCCCTCACATCGTAGCCAGCAAAACGCTTCTCGTACCCCTTGTCAGTATTGAGTTGCTGATACTTCTTCTCATACCCCTCGTGCAAAAGGGCAGTGGATTCTTTGTATTATTGGTGAAGGTCTTCAAGAATGCCTTGGAGATCCTCGATCATATCATAATAAGCCACATTATTGGCCACTGCATGATCAAGAAGGGTCTTCAAGTATTGGTAGGCCTCAACCTCCTGTTCTAAAGCATCTTGGCCGAGGATGTCGAAAATTTGTGCTGCACTCAGATCTGTGTGACCAGCCTTAAAATAATCATTGCATTGCCTCAACAGCTTGGTATCATGAGCAGATAGTAATTCCTTCCTGGCCAGAAACTAGTAGAGAAAGAAAAAGTAGTAATCAATAAAAGTACCAACAAAGCATGAAGAAGAGACAACAGTATGCAAAAACGAAAGTTCAAGTTTTATTATATCACAAGGTTCAGAGTTACATGTTCATGGTTACATTTGACAAAAGAAAAATATAAAGAGAAACCCGAACAACTCTACACCTTTTCCTTGTCTCCTAAAAACTTCTCGGGAGGCTGGGACGAGGAAGTAGGTTGCTCGGAGGGAATAAAAAGTTGCTCGGGGAGCACCGGCAGTTGCTCAGAAGAAGTAACGATTTGCTGAGGTTCCTCGTTAGCAGGCTGGATGGCTGGGGGATGATCTCCCATAACCATAGAAGACTCTTCGGAGGCAGCTTCGTCCTCTTCTAAGTCTTCAGGAGTTGGAGGGGGACCAGGGATGTGTCGCTGAAAGAGTTCGGAATTTTCATCCACTTTCATCTCCTGTAGAGCAGCGACCCATCCATCCCTAAAGTACTTGAGGCTGCCATATTCTACTTGCGACGCCATGGCAGCCAATCCCTTGTTCTACCCCTTATCCCAGCCAGCGCTGAAAGACTTCTTCACAGCCAATTTTCTCTTCAACTTCTCCGAGGAAAGCTTCTCGGACAGAAGGTTTTCAGCAGTCTTCAATTTATTCTCAACCCCCTCCTTCTACCGACTTACTTCCCGAAGTTGGATTAATTCTTCCTCAACAACCTTGAGTTTATCTTCAAACTCCTCAGCATTTTTGAGCTTCTTGTCGAGCTCTTTATTTTTCCCTTCCAAGTCCTTTATTCTCTTCTCCAACTCCTTGGAGACTTCAACAACTTGAGCTTTCTCCTGCTCGGTGGAGGTAAGTTTCTTCTCCCAAATAGCTTTGTCAGTATCATACTTCTGACGAGAGTCTTCCAAAGACTTAATAGCTTCCTCCAGAGCTTCCTCCACACTAGATGAGGAGCTTGAAGCTTTAATCGCCTCATCTTTCTTCAAAATTGTATTGAAGCAACTCACCAACTGTGAAAAAAAAATAAAAGCAACTCAGAAACAGATATAAGAAAGGAAAGATGAAAAATTCAAAGTAATAAGACTTACAGAAGCAATATGGTGAGCAGCCAATGAGGTGACCATGTCCCGAGAAAGGTTCTCCTCAATACCTTGGATATCGGGAATGATCCAAGTCTTCATCGAGCTCATGGCAGAGCTCGGGGGAACAAAAGTTGGAACACCAGTTCCAGTAGCTGGGGGCTGAGTGATGGTGTCAGCCAAATTGACCGAGGAGCTCTTCTTCAGCTTCCTCGGGGGAGCATGAATAGATTCAACCAAGGAAGAACTCTTGGTCTGTGATATTACAATCACTTCACCTGGAGCAGCAGCCTTGCTCGGGGCCACTGGAGGCTTCTCGGCAACCTTCACAGGAGCAGCTGGAGGAGCTGCATCAATTTTCTTTGTCCCTTCTGGGACATCGTGTTTACTTCTTTTGGCCTCTCCAACACCAGAGGCAGGCTTCTTGAAGAGAGTGGGAGGTCTTTTTTTCTTCAACCTTTCACTCAAAGGAACGTGTGACTCAGGCGAAGAACTGGTAGAAGCTGGTAGTGGTTCTACTTCGCTTATCACCGAACGAGCAGTAAAAGAATTGGTGTAGGTCTTGTACTGCAGTAGATATGAAGCTGACCTAATGTGCTCGTCGGCAACACTTTGATGCAAATTCCAGATAAGTTTCAAATGTCTTATATTAACGTCTGCTTCCTTTGGACACTTTCTTTTGCTATCAATTGCAAATAAATCAAAATTACAATATCAGTGGCACATTTTGTCAAACACAGAGGAAGCATAATTTCAAAATAAATAAAATAAAATAAAAATAACCTATCCCATTGCCACAGGGAGGGCATTTGGGACCCTGATACACTTCATCTCCAGATAAAGGAGCATGTTGCCAATTTTTTATAACAACTCCGTGCTCAAAATAGTCCCTATTGGCATCCGGGAGATTGACTACTAAGGCCCTATTTAAAAATCTAGTTTTTAAATAAAAGGTGTTATCACCAACTGCCCATCTATAACAAAACATGATTTCTGGAATTCCTATGCGAGTTCCATGGATTTGATTTAACCTATGAACCCCATTAACTATTCTCCATGTATTGGGGGCTATTCTTGCAGGAACAACGTCAAAATATTGACAAAATTCAAGACATAGAGGATTGGGCGGAAAAGAAAATCCACACTCAGCAACAAAGAGACTGGGGAACCAATGTCCCTCAGCCAAACGGAAAAAATCAGAAGGCTCAGAAAGCTCTTTCAGAACAACCCAGGAGGGAATAGAAAAATCAGAGCGAAACTTATCAAGAGATTCAACAGGGTAAACCATGATGAATAAAAGAAATGAAGAAGAAGGAAGAAAATCTTACAGAAAAAGAGTGGATCTGATGACAACGAACGATGGAAGAGATGAATACACAGGAGAGAAAGAGACAATGGAAAACTCGAAGATACAAATTTAAAAAAGTAGAAGACGATGGGATTTTCTGCAGCGTTTAAATACTCTACCTTGGAAAAAGGAAAAGTAATGATTACAAAAAGAGACGGTTACGTTACCGGCGGCTAAAAAGACGAAAAGGGGCGCGGGAATCGAAGCGGGCATAAAAATTCAAAAAAAAAACTGATTCTACGAATTTGGAAGGAAAAATAAATACGAAGGAAACACTCCTAAAAATCAGGTGGATCATTTAAAACTACAATATTCCGAGAAAGAATGTTCCACACTCATCAAATTTCGAACTATGAAACATTGGGGGCTTCTGTTGATACCAAATTTAGTCTGCTGACATGGCCCAATTGAATGAAGACACGTGGAAACCTACGTGGAAATAACAAACACTTCCGAGGAATTCACACACTACGAAGAACCATACTACAACGAGGAACACTGCTTCCCCGAGGAACTCATACGCTCCGAGGAACAAGAACTCTCCGAGGAACTTTTGAGTACCGAGAAGCTTAGGCAGCCCGAGCAACTCAGGCGGTCCGAGCTGCACCTCGAACAAAGCATTAATAGCAAGATAACCAACAGTTTGACTGTTCATTAAATGCTTATCATTCAGACGCACACACTTAAGGGGCATTGAATGTATTACCCTTTCATATGTACATCATTTAATGTATTACCCTTTCACATTACAGCCTCAGGGCTATAAATACTTTGTACAATCCTCATTTAAAGGGGACCGGAATTTCTTGATAGAACTTGTAATCGAGAATTCCCAAACACTCAGCAATAACATAACAGTGGACGTAGGCCATTCTTATAAGGCTGAACCACTTTAAAAATTCTTTGTTTCATTTATTTTATCTGTGATTGAATAATTAGATACGATCTAATTTTTTACATCAACATAATATATTCAAAACAGTTTTAAAAAATGTTAAAAACAGTTTTACAATATTTTATGAGAGTTGTTAAAAAAAATTGTAAAACATTTTCTTAAATTTTTTTTATAATATTAAAAACTGTTTTTAAAACACTACAAAATAGTTTTTTAATTATTTAAAACAGTTTTTAAATTGTTTATTAAAACATTAAAACCGTTTAAGAAGTTAGCAAATTTGTTGGCAAATATTTTTCACTCAAATTAGTAAGCAAGGTTTGCCAACCCCTTATTCATAAAGGGTGTTATACACTGGCAAATAATGTCACGGCAAATTATGCAACCAAACAACCAAAAAGTGGACAAATTTTCATATTTGTCAATTTTTTGACATTTGCCATGAAACATATTGGCAACCAAACGGACCCTTATGTCTGGAACGTTCAACTGAGGTCTGACGACGACTTTTTCTTTGAAAATATTATTATCTCCCCTGACATATTCCAAATCCATCCAGCCTCCATTGATGTTGTCGTCGCCAAGCGATGCCCGCTTGAGGTCTGCCAATGTTTGTTTAAGCCTTGACGATGCCAAGAAGCTCCATGGTCGTGGGTTTATATGTATATATCGACTCTGTTACTAAATTAGGTAATAAATATACAATCTCCCCTCAACTTGTTAAAATTATAGCTTTGGCCCAAATGATTTAATTTTATCGAGAAAATATATGTAATTTATTCATAAAAATGTAATTAAGTTCAAATTATCAAAAGTATATATAGTTTAGCCAAAATACGGTAAAAGTATCTATAGATTGAAATAAAGGACCCATTAATTCCCTAAAGTATATATTTTGTTGTCAAAGTATCTATTAATTTTACAAAAATATTTGTGATGGGTTTAGTTAAACGAATAATATAAGGTGGTGGGCCTTATTCAAATTATAACATAAAAGTGAAGTTAAGTGGGTTAAAATCTTGCTTGAGGGGCCCACTTGCAAAAGCCCATTATTTTAATTAGTGTGAAATATGATAATTTAATAAATACATGGCTTACTAAACATTAATTTTATGTGGACTAATGACTTTGTTTAAGTTGACCCCGGTCATGTCAGATACTCAAAGCTAACAAATGGTTCAAAATTTAACAGAAATTGTTTATTTACCAGTTAATTCTTGATTGCCTATGCATTCGGTAATTTTTTAGAATTCAAATCTGGATAAACATTATGAATAGCTGCCATTATACCAAAATTAATTTTAGTTTGATTAAAATTGATAAATAAACGATTCACTAATTTTTTAATAAAAAATATAAATTTGAGTGATTTTTTAGGACTATTAATGTTTAGTCCCTAGGAGCTAAGTACATTTTACACGTATTCCGCCTCATTTTTTTATGTTCCAAATTTTTTTTTGTCGATTTTTGGTATTTTTTTTAGAGTTTAGGATAAGAGAAGAAGAAATGTTTGTGAGTGTTTTATATGGTGATGGACTTTTTGGTCCAAATAAAAAGACTTGAACTAAACATTATTAAAAAAGCGAGGGACTTTCGGTCAAATGGCTCGTTATCTATTGTACCAATTATTTAGCTTAATTTTTTATGTACGAATTTATAAAAATAGTCTAAATTAAAGTCAAGTGAGTTTGGATTGATTTAAAATATGAAGAAAAATTCAATAAATTCTAATTATTTGGCATTGTTACAAATAGACTTCGTAACATATCACATCCCATCGTATTTGTGCCAAAATATATTGGTCTCATACCTGATTTGTAAAGAGTCGGTGTATAATATATGTCGTGCCATATTTTGTTGATTTCATATTTTAATAGTGTATTCGCGATATATATATATATATATATATATATATATATATATATATATATATATATATATATATATATATATATATAAAATATGCGTGTCGTGTATTTTTGTTAACGTGTATAATGAGTGAACCTGCGATGGCCCGAAACTATTTAAAGTCGGCCCGTTCATTAATAATTTAGTGTTGATTCATGTCATGTTTTATTTTTCTTGGCATAATTACCAATTTCAACTAACATGATTTTTAGAAGAATCAATTTGCACATTACAAGTATACAATTGTCCAAATTTAATATAAAAACTTCATAAAAGTTGAAAATGCTAGTGCCAAAAACCCAAAGCAATTAACAGAAGCTAGGCAATTAGCAAGCTTTAGTGGCCCATTATTTATAACATCCACTAACATGCTATTTTTTTCTGGGCTCAAATTTGTGATATTTGAGTTGTAGAAATAATAGGCCAATATAGTAAAAGTATGGGCCTTTAGAGCATTTTCTAATAAAAGAATACAAGATGTAAACTTTTTGATGTTTGTTGATTAAACTATTGGATCTAACCCAAGTTTGGTATTTTGGAACAAATTTGGATACAATATTGGACTTTGTACTTTGTAACTACACTTATTATTTGTTGGGATTCATCACTTTTAAATTGGAAAAATCAGTTTTTTTTGGTGATATGAATTCAAATTTATTTTTTTCTTTAGAAGAAAGAATTACGATTAAGGGAGAAATTTTTAATTTTTATTTTGGTTTATTAGGGAGAATGCAAAAATTTCCACTCATAAAACTTTGAAAGGAATATATATATTTCTATGTGATTTTCCTTCTTAAAAGGACAAAACGCCAAAAATTAATATAGGCATTATGTTCGGGTTCAAAGTTGAGGAGAAAAATAACAAAAATAACCAAATTATATTCTTTGGGGATTTGGCTATCATTCAGAAGTTAGACCGTACCAAGGAATTTTATGCACTTAAATTTTAGAAGAAATATTTAAATGATATTTCTATGTGTTTTTCTTTAAGAAAATCAAGAGTTCTTTTGATTGCAATTTTTCTAGTTTTTTTAAACTTAACCCCCATTTTCAATATGATATTTGACTTAACCCCAATTTTATTAATCTCTTTGATATACCCCCTGTACGTGGGGGTATATCAAAATGTTGAATAAAAGTAGGCAGTTAAGTCTAAAGATTTATTTGATTTTATCCCTCTTTATAATGTCGTATTAGACTTAACTCCATATGTTAGGAAAACGTTAAATAATTATGAAAACGAGGAATTAAGTCAAATTAGTCATTAATATTTGAGAGTTATGTCAAAATGATCTTTTTTTCTAAGCTAAAATTTATCTCTGAGTTTGATAGTAGTTGTGAAAATAATGTGTTATTTTTTAAGCTAAGTCTATTACAAATCATATTATAACCTTATAACGATTGTAACAATACACCCTAAATTAGTCCTTAGTCTCTTGAGTAGAAATTTTTTCATGCAAAACCCTAAACTTTCACTAAATTACTAAAATGCCCTAAAAGTAAAATTAACATAATTTACACTTTTTTACATCAATTTGCCCTAGTTTTCACCTAAGGATATATATTTTTATAGAAATTTCATAAACAAATCAACTAAGTCTGTATAATTACACGAAAGCCCTTAAACTTTGATAAAATTACCTAAAAGCCTTCTTTGAAGTGGGTCAACAAATTTGAACTCCTTCCCGTAACTATTACCAAGTCATTCATTCATTTGATCTTGGGTGATTATTTACAAGTTCATTTTCATCTTTAACATGACTAATAACAAATAATGAAAGTTCTTAGGATGGGATGAAAAAGTTTTTTTTTCATAAAGGGACTGAATGCTTGTGATCCTTTAAATAAATTGGGTGAAAATATCTTTTGAATTGGAAGAAGAATTTGGTATAAACTAACGAATCTAGATTTTTTAATATAAATGGAGTTTGAAAAGCTTATTTTGGAAAATGTGTATTTGAAAAATTCACCAACAAATAACCCATTATTCTAATAAAGAGAGGCAATCGCCCCAACACAAAATTCAAATTCAAACAAACGTATTTATGTTTTTTACTCCAATTACCCCCTCCCATTCAGGCGCTAGAGTCAAAATATCTACACTGTGGATCCAAACCCTAGAACCATCCCCATACCATCATTTACTGTTGGTAAAAATCTCTCATGTCTAGCACACTCAACAGAGGTCCGACGAAAATATTATTATAGATTTTTTAAGATTATAGTTTTGGCCCAAAGGACTTTTAAGACTATTTCATAAAGGGACCAATGCTCAATTTTTTAAGATCATAGTTTTGGCCCAAATGATTAATTTTTATCATGAAAATATATGTAATTTATTCATAAAAACTGTAATTAAGTTCAAATTATACACACACACACACACTGTTCATGTTCGGACCAATGCATATTTTAAGAGTGTGAACCGGATATGTGTCACCTGACGGTGAACCCAGAAAACAGAGAGAGTGTGCCTATAATTTGGACGATAATTTATAGGCTCACCGTCAGGTGACACATATCTGATCAGCACTCTTAAAATATGGATTAATCTGCACAAGAGCAGAAATATATATATATATATATATATAATTTGGTCAAAGTATCTATAGATTGAAATAAATTACCCATTAATTTGCTAAATTATCGATTGTTTCGTCAAAGTATCTATTAATTTTACAGATATATACCTTATGGGTTGACTTAAACGAATAATATAAGGTGGTGGGCCTTATTCAAACTATAACATAAAAGTGAAGCTAAGTGGGTTAAAATCAAAATCTTGCTTGAGGGACCTGCTTGCAAAAGCCCGTTATTTTAAATGATGTGAAATATGATAATTTAATAAATACATGGCTCACTAAACATTAATTTTATCTGGACTAATAACTTTGTTTAGGTTGACCTCTGCCATGTCAGATACTCAAAGCTAACAAATGGTTCAAAATTTAACAGAAATGGTTCAAATGGTTCTTGATTGCCTATGTATTCGGTAACTTTGTAGAATACAAATTTGGATAGACATTATGAATAGCTGTCATTATACCAAAATTAATTTTAGTTGGCTAAAATTGATAAATACATGATTCATTAATTTTTAATTAAAAATATAAATTTGAGTATTTTTTAGGGACTATTAATGTTTAGTTCTTAGGAGCTAAGCACATTTTGCACTTAGTTCACCATATTTTTTTATGTTATAAAAATTTCCTTGTTTATTTTTGATAATTTTTTTAGTGTTTAGGATAAGAGAAGAAAAAGTATTTGTGAGTGTTTTATATAGTGATGAACTTTTTGAACTTAATAAAAAGGCTTGTACCAAATGTTTACTACAAAAAATCGAGGGACTTTTTGTTAAAAGACCAATTTTTTATTTTAACAATTATTTAGCTGAATTTTCTTACATATTTATATAGAAAACAATGTGAATTAAAGTCCAGATAGTTTGGGTTGATTTAAAATGGGTACATGAAAATATATAAAAAAATCAATAAATTTTATTATTTGACGTCGTTACGAATACATTTGGTAGCATTTCACATCCCAACATATTAATGTTGTGTCATTTTGGACACTCATACCTGATTTTTTAACAGTCAGTGTATAATTTATGCCGTGTCATATTTGATTGATTTCATGTTTTAATACTCTATTCGCAATATATATCATACTAGCATGTAACCCCGCGATGCGAGTCGTTTTTTAAAGAAATTATTCAAATATATACTTAGAAAAAAGTGTCCGTAAAATCATAAAAAAGTAGGTGTATTTGACAAAATACATCTTTGTGTTGGAGACTAGACATTAATTAACCCAATCTAATAACTACGACTAAAAATGAATGACTTCACTTTTAAACATAACGCGTCTATAACATTTATATGGCCCTATTGAGTTCAAACAAACCATATTGAGTCAAAAGCAAATCATATTCCAAATATTTTATGTGAGTATTGTTTTAAAAAATTATAACTATTCGAAATAATCCTCGTAGGTGATTGGATGAAGTTAGGTTAGGGTTGACAATTTTAGAAACGACACGAAAAACGATACGGAACGACACGAAATTGACCCGAAATCGATACGATGCTTCGTGTTCGTGGCGTGTTTTTTTTACACGAAGTCGTGTCATGTCGTGTTCGTGTCTTAATTATGAGTCGTGTCGTGTCGTGTTATCGTGTTTTTTAGCGCTAAAATTTAAGAAATTATGGTTGTCCTGTCGTGTCGTATTATTTTTTATTCGGGTCGTGTTCGTATCAGCTAAAAAAAATACGAATTCGTGTCGTGTCGTGTTCGTGTCCGAAAAAATCTTGTCATGTCGTGTTGTGTCGGCCGAAACACGACCCGTTGACCCGAATTGCCACCCCTAAATTAGGTGGAGATGTACTTGGGTCATATTATATTTTTACTTGTGAGAATCATAACCTACTTCTAAATTAAACCTAAATAACACCAAATAAAAGAGAAAAATATAAAACCAATCCAAATAATTGAATCAATTTTATTTCGATGAAATAAAAAGGGAAAAAAATTACAAAGCTAAATCGAAAACAAACAACGTGAAGATCAATAGTAAAGCCAAACTTAGATTTAAGTTTTCCAAATTCCAAAGTTAAAAGACTCATTCATTCATTTAAACCATCTCCCTTTTATTTTGTCTAACTCTCCTTTTGAATAATAATAAAGATAAGGATCAATATGTATCTCGAAACTTGAGAGGTTCCTTATCTCCATAGGGCCTTTTCTGGTCAGCACTCATGTGATATGCTTGCTGATGCCTCATGAATGGAAATCATAATAATACCCACATTCATTCCATACTATATAAAGGGAGCAAGAACAAATATATACTAAACCAAACATTTGCAAATAAATAATTCCAGAATGTCATGAACACCAGGGCGGATTCATGTAGGGTCGAAGCGGGGAGCCGTCTCAGTTCAATTTTAAAAAAAATAAATAAATAAAAAATAGAACATATACCAAATCGTTCCTCAAATATTTTTAAATACACGTTTTGTTCCAAAAAGTTCTTCACCTGCGGCTGGCGTAGATCTTTAAGAATAAGAAATATTAGTTAATAAAACGTTTGGACTAAACGTGTATTAAAAAATGTAAAATTTTGATCTCCTCCACTACTTTCCCTGCTGCTCTCTCCTCCACCAGGTATATTTTGATCTCCGATGATCCGATCTCCAAATTTGATTTATATTTCATTATTTGTTTATTTTGTGAAATTAAATTTATAATGTAAGATTAAATGTGAAATTAAATTTATACTGAAATTATTGATTTATGTTGTATTAATTATCATATGATATTTTGATAATGATTTTTAGTGTTGAAAATGAATATTATGCCCCCAAAAAGTAAAAACAATTCAAAAAATGCCCGATAAAACTCAAACCCCCGGCGACACTCTAAAGTTTCCCCTCAGTTGACACAAAATTCTGGATCCCCCACTGATGAAGACGAAACCCTGCAGTAAAGACCAATAAGAAAAATCCAAGTTTATTAACGTGGGTACTTCGTTATGATGTAGATCTAAGATTTATCCAAAAGGTGAGAGAAGACATCGGGTATATATATGGATAAATGGTATGATAATGGTAAATCGGATCCAATTTCATAAATGGGTAGATGTCAACTGCAAATACACCCCCCTTCCCCTTAATAATACTATTCGTTTAGAAGTTTTTTTCTTTTTTATTGGGAAGCCTTTAAATTACTAAGGAGAGTTGGATGGATTTTACATCTCAAAACAGGGATAAAGGGAATGAATCCGCGGGAGTTTAGGAGTTTTTTTTTTCTTTTTTATTTGGAAAACAATTGAATTACTATAGAGAGAGATTCACCTTTGTTTTGAAACGTTTTAACAAGTAAAAAAGTAGGGGTGGTAATTCGGATCAACGGATCGTGTTTTGGGCCGATACGATATGACTCGACAAAACTTTTTTAGATACGAACACGACACGACATGAATTCGTGTTTTTTTTAGTTGATACGAATACGATCCGAATAAAAAATAACACGGCACGACACGACACGAATACCAGAATTTCTTAAATTTCACCTCTAAAAAATACGATAACACGACACGACACGACTCATAATTACGACACGACACGACTTCGTGTAAAAAAAACACGACACGAAACATCGTGTCAATTTCGGATCGTTCCGTACCGTTTTTTCGTTACGTTTTTAAAATTGTCACTCCTAGTAAAAAGGTATATTAAATGAGTTGTAGACGTGGAACTTTAGGAAGGTTTCGAAAGTAGAGAAAGTGAAATCGTTTAGGTTAGACGAAGTACATGGGAGGTATTGCAATTGAAGCTTCATTTAAGCAAATGGCCAAGTGTCATGTTTTCTTGATGTTGGACTACTATTTTATATATATACATAGATTTGGGTCTTGTATATGTGTTAACGTGCAAAATGAGTAAACTTGTTATGCCCCGAAATTCATTAAAAGTCGACTCATTCATTAATAATTTAGTGTTGATCCGTGTCATATTTTATTTTCGAGTTATAATTACTACTTGGAAAAATCCATTTCCACATTACTCGTATGCAATTGTCCAAATTTACCACCAAATTGAAACATTATTAGAGTTCCTAATATAAATACTTCATAAAAGTTGAAAACCCAAAGTAGTTATCATAAGCTAAGCAAGGTCCATGTAGAAAAAGTATGGGCTACAATTTGAGATATTTGAGTTGTAGGAATAGTGGGCCAATGTAGTAAAAGTATGGGCCTTTAGAGCATTTGCAATAAAAGAATATAAGATGTAGAATATTGGACCTTTGTTGATTAAGATATTGGATCTAACCCAAGTATGGTATTTTGCAACAAAATTGGACATTTTACTTTGCAACTACACCAAGTATTTGTTGGGCTTCATCACTTTTAAATTGGAGAAATAAGTTTTTACGGTGAAATGAATTCAAATTTATTTTTTTCTTTCCCGAAATTTCCTTTGATTAGGGAAGAGATTTTAATATTTATTTTTGTTTATTATTGACAATGCAAAGATTTCTACCCAAGAAACTTTGAAAGAAATATATATTTCTATGTGATTTTCCTCGTTGAAAGGACAAACCCCCAAAAAATAATTTGGGCATTATGTTTGGGTTCAAAGTTGAGGAGAAAAGTAACAAAAAGAACCAAATTATATTCTTTGGGGATTTGGCTATCATTCAGAAGTTAGACGGTACCAAAAAATTTTATGCACTTAAATTTTAGTAAAAATATTTAAATGATATTCCTGCGTGTTTTTGTTTGAGAAAATCAAGAGTTCTTTTGATTGAAAATCTTCTAGTTTTTTTTTTTTTTTTTTACTTAACCCCATTTTTAATATGATATTTGACTTAATCCCCATTTTATTATCTCTTTAATATACCACCGGCACAAGGGGGTATATCAAAATATTGATTAAAAATAGGGAGTTAAGTCTAAAGATTTATATCATTTTATCCCCTGTTTATCATGTCATATTAGACTCAACTCCCTATGTTAGGACAAAGTTAGAGAATTATGAAAACGAGGGGTTAAGTCAAATTAGTCATTAATATTTGAGAGTTAAGTTAAAATGACCATTTTTTAAAGCTAAAATTTATCTCCGAGTTTGATGGTAGTTGCAAAAATAATGTGTTATTTTTTAAGTAAGTCTATTACAAATCATATTCGAACCTAATAAAGATTGTAACAACACACCCTAAATTAGCCCTTAGTCCCTTGAATTGAAATTTTTTTCATGCAAAACCCTAAACTTTCACTAAATTAGTAAAATGCCCTAAAAGTAAAATTAACATAATTTACACTTTTTTACATCAATTTGCCCCAGTTTTCACTCAAAGTTTGACATAAGGATATATATTTTATAGAAATTTCATAAACAAATCAACTAAGTTTGTATAATTACACAAAAGCTCCTAAACTTTGATAACATAACCTAAAAACCTTCTTTGAAGAGGGTCAACAAATTTGAACTCGTTCCCATAACTATTACCAAGCCATTCATTCATTTGATCTTGGGTGATTATTTACGAGTTCATTTTCATCTTTAACATGACTAATAACAAATAATGAAAGTTCTTAGGATGGGATGAAATTTTTTTTTTTTCATAAAGGGACTAAATGCTTGTGATCCTTTAAATTAATTGGGTGAAAATATCTTTTGAATTGGAAGAAAAATTTAGTATAAACTAATGAATATAGATTTATTAATATAATTGGAGTTTGAAAAGCTTATTTTGGAAAATGTGTATTTTACAAATGACCCATTATTCTAATAAAGAGAGGTAATCGACCCAAGACAAAATTCAAATTCAAACAAACCCATTTTTGTTTTTTACTCCAATTACCCCCTCCCATTCAGGCGCTAGAGTAAAAACATCTACACCTTGGATCCAAACCCTAGAATCATCCCATACCATCTTCTACCGTTGGTAAAAATCTCTCATGTCTGGCAACACTCAACAGAGGTCCGACGAAAATATTATTATAGATTTTTTAAGATTATAGTTTTGGCCCAAAGGATTCATTTTTATCATGAAAATATATGTAATTTTTCCTAAAAACTGTAATTAAGTTCAAATTATATATATATATATATATATATATATATATATATATATACTGCTCTTGTGAGGATCAGTCCGCATTTTAAGAGTGCGGACCAGAAATGTGTCACCTCGCAGTAGCCCAGAAAATAGAAAGAGTGTGCCTATAATTTAGGCGATAATTTTTAGGCTCACCGTCAGGTGACACATGTCTGGCCGGGGCTCTTAAAATACGGATTAGTCCGCACAAGAGCAGTAATATATATATATATATATATATATATATAGGGAGAGGTTCACAAGTGAACCTAAAAGATGAACTTTTTAATGAACCTTAAGAAAAAAAATACTTAACAATTAATTAATTTTAATTCCTATGTTATAATTGGTCTGCGCCAGCGGCAACGGATCGATCCCCGTCACCCCCCCTCCCCCACCCCACCCCCATGGCAGTGCTGCTGCCATAAGGGCTGCTATGGTGGTGGTTGTGGTTGGGGCGGGGGGGACGGGGGGAGGGTGAGGGGGTTAGGGATCGATCGACACGCGTGTTCGTTACCATTGTCGCGGACCAATTACAACATAAAAATTAAAATAATGAATTGTTAGGTGTTGTTTTGTTAAGATTCATTCAAAAGTTCATCTTTTAGGTTCACTTGTGAACCTCTCCCTATATATATATAATTTGGTCAAAGTATCTGTAAATTGAAATAAATTACCCATTAATTCGCTAAATTATCTATTGTTTCATCAAAGTATCGATTAATTTTACATAAATATACGTTATGGGTTTCTTAAACGAATAATATAAGGTGGTGGGCCTGATTCAAATTATAACATAAAAGTGAAGCTAAGTGTTAAAATCTTGCTTGAGGGGGCTACTTGCAAAAGCCCCTTATTTTAATTAATGTCAAATATGATAATTTAATATACATAACTCACTAAACATTAATTTTTTGTGGACTAATGACTTTGTTTAGGTTGACCCCTGTCATGTCAAAGACTCAAAGCTAACAAAAGGTTTAAAAATTTTACAAAAATTGTGTGTTTGGAGCATTAGCATTCGGTATTTAAGTGACAGAATCTGTTAATTCTTGATTACCTATATGTATTCGGTAATTTTGTAGTACACAAATTTGGATAGACATTATGAATAGATGTCATTATACCAAAGTTAATTTTAGTTGGATTGAAATTGATAAATACATGATTCATTAATTTTTAATAAAAAAATATAAACTTGAGTTTTTTTTAAGGACTATTAATGTTTAGTTCTTAGGTGCTAAATACATTTTGCACTTAGTTCACCTTATTTTTTTATGTTTCAAAAAATTGCTTGTCTATTTTTTGACAATCTTCTTTTTAGAGTTTATGATAAGAGAAGAAAAAGTGTTTGTAAGTATTTTATATGGTAAGTGACTTTTGGACTATAATAAAAAAGTTTGGACTAAACGTTCATTAAAAAAAGTTTACGGACTTCGTCAAATGGACCATTTTTTTATCTTACCAATTATTTACGTATTAATTTAGAAAATAGTCTAAATTAAAGTCAAGTGAGTTTGGATTAATTTGAAATGGGTACATGAAAATATGAAAAAACTTCCATATATTTGTATTAATTGGCATTGTTACGAATAGACTTGGTAATAACATGCCACGTCCCATCGTATTTGCATCGTGTCATTTTTTATTTGTATCAAAATATACAACAATCATACTTGATTTGTTAAGAGTTGGTGTATAATTTATGTCAGGTCATATTTGGTTGTTTTCATGTTTTAATAGTATATTCTTAATATATATCATATTAGTATCGTGTATTTGTGTTAACGTGCATAATTCGTAGATCTGCTATGACTCAAAATTCATTAAAGGTCGATCCATTCATTAATAATTTAGTGTTGATCCGTATCATGTTTTATTTGCTGACTTATAATTACTAATCTCAACTAACATGATGTTTGGAAGAATCAATTTGCACAGTACCCGTATACAATTGTCCAAATTTACCATCGAGCAGTTCTATGTTAACTGTGCACAAACCGCCTAGCGATAGCATTTTTTAATATTTTTTTAAGTTTCTTATTCTTTTGTTTTTAACAATTAATATAAAAATAGTTTTTTATATTAAAAAAAAATAGTTTTCCTATTAATATAAAAAAACTGTTTTTTTATTAAAATTAAGCAACTTTTTTTTTATTAAAATTAAACAGCTTTTTATTAAAATTAAAAAAAAGACTTTTTCATAAATAAAAAAACTATGTTTACTAATAAAAAAAGCTCTAAAAAAGTTTTTTTTTTAATAAAAACAACATTTAAAAAGTATATTTTTTTATTTTAATAAAAAAACCTGTTTTATTTTATGTCTTAAATTCGCGATTGATTAGTGTCGCTGGCGCGGATCCACATTCAACAAATGATGTGGGTTCGGGAATGTGGGTCCGCGCCGGTGTCACTAATCAATCGCGAGATTCGCGATTGACCTGATATCGTGATTGATTAGTGTCGCTGAAGCGGACTCACATTTAACAAATGATGTGGGTTCGAGAATGTGGGTTCACCCCACCGACTCTAATTGATCGTGATATTATATTGACATGATATCTCGATTGATTAGTGCCGGTGGTGCGGACCCACATTCCCGGACCCACATCATTTGTTGAATGTGGGTTCGCGCCAGCGACACTAAACAATCTCGAATCTAAGACAACAAACTAAATAGTTTTTTTTATTAAAATTAAATAATTTTTTATTAAAATTAAAATTAAAAAATATTTTTTTCATAACTAAGAAAATCTATGTCTATTAATATGCCATTGGTGCGAATTCACATTCAACAAATGATGTGGGTCCGCGCCCGCGACACTAATCAATCGCAATAACATGTCCATAAAGATAACTTTTTTTATTTTTGAAATTTTTAATTTTAATTTTAATAAAAAACTGTTTACTTAAAAAAACGTTTTTTTTATAGTAATAGAAAATTGATTTTGTGTTATAAAAAAATATATTTTTATATTAATTGTTCAAAGCAAAATAATAAGAATTTTTTTTTAAAAAAGGAAAGAAGGTGGGGGGGGGGGGGGGGGGGGGGGGGAGGAGAGAGAGAGAATAATATAAAGACCTCATAAAAGTTGAAAGTCGTTGTACCTAAATCCCAAAGCAGTTATCATAAGATAAGTGGCCCATGTAGAAAAAGTATGGGCTGCAATTTGAGATGTTTGAGTTATAGAAATAATGGGCCAATGTAGTAAAAGTGGCCTTTAGAGCATTTTCAATAAAAGAATATAAGATGTAGAATATTGGATATTTGTTGACTGAAATATTGGATCTAACCCAAGTATAGTATTTTGGAACTATATTGGACTTTTTACTTTGTAACTACACCAAATATTTGTTGGGCTTCATCACTTTTAAATTGGGGAAAAAAGTTTTTTTGGTGAAATGAATTCAAATTTATTTTTTCCTTTACCGAAAAGAATTTTGATTAGGGAAGAGATTTTAATATTTATTTTTGTTTATTATTGAGAATGCAAAGATTTCTACTCAAGGAGCTTTGAAGGAAATATATATTTCTATGTGATTCTCCTCGTTGAAAGGACAGACCCCCCAAAAATAATTTGGGCATTATATTTGGGTTCAAAGTTGAGGAGAAAAATAACAAAAATAACCAAATTATATTCTTTGGGGATTGGGCTATCATTCAGAAGTTAGACGGTACCAAGAAATTTTATGCACTTAAATTTTAGTGGAAATATTAAAATGATATTTCTATGTGTTTTTCTTTGAGAAAATCAAGAGTTCTTGTGATTACAAATTTTCTAGTTTTTTTTTTAAATTTAACCCCCGTTTTTAATATAATATTTGACTTAAGCCCCATTTATTAATCACTTTGATATACCCCTCTACAAGGGGGTATATCAAAATATTGAATAAAAATAAGGAGTTAAGCCTAAAGATTTATTTCATTTCATCCCCTCTTTATAATGTCATATTAGACTTAACTCCCCATGTTAGGAAAAAGTTAAAGAATTATGAAAACGAGGGGTTAAGTCAAATTAGTCATTAATATTTGAGAGTTAAGTCAAAATGACCATTTTTTCTAAGCTAAAATTTATCTCTGAGTTTGATAGTAGTTGTGAAAATAATGTGTTATTTTTTAAGCTAAGTCTATTACAAATCAGATTCGAACCTTATAAAGATTGTAACAACACACCCTAAATTAGCCCTTAGTCCATTGAATAAATTTTTTTTCATGCAAAACTCTAAACTTTCACTAAATTACTAAAATGCTCTAAAGGTAAAATTAGGATAATTTACATTTTTCTACATCAATTTGACCTTAGTTTTCATTTAATGTTTGACCTAAGGATATATATTTTATAGAAATTTGATTTCATAAACGAATCTATTAACTTTGTATAATTACACAAGAGCCCCTAAACTTTGATAAAAAATATAAAAACCTTAAAACCTATATAAAAACTTTCCAAGGACCTAAACACAAACCCAAACTTATTTATCCTACACCTCCTAATGGCATGGCACCAATTGGATAACCAGCATAGCTCATGCCAATGTGGGTAATCTATGGTACCCATTTTACCTCCAATAAATCATAATGAAAACTTGTGCAATTCAGCCTCATTTCCAGCTCCAAACCACCAATCAACTCCCCTCTTCGAATCCTATAAATACTCTCTCTTACCTCAGTAGAAAATTGTCCCGGCTGAGAGCAAACTCAAAGTAAAAATGGGAGAGTTTTTACGTTTCTATAATTTTATACATGAATGCTTATTTCTGTAACATGTTTATGTTTCTACATATATAGAGAGTAGAATTCCGTGTTTTAATGTAAAAGTTTATGTGTGTATGCACTCAAATGGCTCCAAAATCAGAAAACTCCATTATAGCTTGAGCTTCAATGGTGGATTATGCTTCCTTGACTTTGAACTAGTTTCAAAGTGAGGTAAGTTGAGCTTACGTTCTCAGGAACCTAGGTGTAATGTTTAATTGAATAAAAAATGTCTTTTGATACCTCAGATTAAGGGTTAAAGTTTTTGACCTTGAAAATTTTAGAAAACTAATTCGAGAGTTTTACTCCACCAAAATTCCTCAAACTAAGTTTATTCTTCCACATTTTTGATGTAGAATAAAATCCTTATAGTGCTGGAATAGGAATAATAGCTTTCAGGTACTTATAGTTGGTCAAAGTTTCATCATTTTTACAGAATTTCAATAGCTCGATTTGGCCCACCAAATTTTTCAAACTAATATGGTTGGATTCCTTTTAAAAAATTAGCCAACTTTAATTCAGGAATAAACATAAAAGGAATTCTAAAACGTTTTGATCTAAGGTGAAAGTTTTGAAACCCTATAGTCAAACTGTCGAAAGATTGAAGGGGAGTGGCTTACACGCGCGTGAGTGAAAGTCTAATTAGGCGCGTAAGGAATTTGACTAAGCGTGTAAGAGCGCGTCTCCAATAATTTTTTTTTCAATTTTTTTTTATTCTGAACAAAATGGTATATTACATCACCATGTTTGGATTCCAGGAAAGTGTTTTCTCAAGAAAATCAGTTTTATGTTTAAAAAATTAAGTTTCATTTTACATATAAGCCCCTGTCAACTTTTTCAAGTTTTTCAAAACCTCCCCAAACTTTTTTATAATTACTTGAGCATAAATAGAGCTACTTTATCGTCTGACACTAATGCCAAATCTCAATAGAAATGAGAGAAAATATTTATTTTAAAAGTTTTAAAAATTATACTTTATACCCTCTTAGATAATTTTAAAATGAAAAATCTTTGCTATAACATCCTACTACATCACATAAGCATTATTTTGGGCCTATATAATCAAATTACATTCTTTATGGTTTCAGACTACCCAGTCCACCCAGAAAATTAGTCGCACAGAACATCGAAATTCATAAAACTTAAAGTTAGTGATTTTAATTTGAATATTAGACAACTTGAGCTTATAGCTTTTGAAATACTGATTGCTATATCACTCTGTGATAATTTTGAACTCCTATTTCAAGTAGGAACTCCTTTGTATAGTTCATATTTATGTCATATATTGAATATCTTAAAATTCCAGTTATCCCTGAAACAAATAAATAATTATACCTGAACTATTATAACTCTTTAACTTTAATTGTGGTATAACCTTGTAACCTAATACGAATAATTGCTTATAACCCTGCAAATTATCTCCCTTATTAGTGGAACCCCAAGTAGCATACTTTTTCATTTAAGGATTGGACTCTGGTATACCACAATAATTCTAGTTTGTTTGTAGGACTCAGTTGTTGAGTGCCTAGTTTTTATTTGCTACATACGTATGAGTACCACTATATCTAAATGTGTTGAGTTATTTATTTATTTTATTATCCCCCGATTATTGGGATTGCCTGTCCAAATGTATTTATACATTGGGTGATTGTGTAACGATATGTATGCGCTATTGAAGCCCTATAATCGATAATTTATGGGTTACCTTGTTATAGTCCGAACCCTTATCGTAGTAACTTGATACTGAGTTCATCTAGATACATTCACCATATCATTCATTTACATATCAGTAGACTTCAATACACCCCTGATAGTTTATTTGTAATGAAAAGAGCCAAAAGGATTAACGACACATAAAAATAGAAGTGTCAAGCTAATTTGTTTGAACATTGATACTTCGCTACAAATGAGCATTAATTTCTTCAAAAAATAATTGAGATGATTTTGAGGTAGTTAAGTCGAAGATCAATGGACTTGCACAAACTAATATATCTCGAAAAACATTACATATTTTTGGGCGTCATTGGTGTGAAAATCACGTACGCTCTTGATTTGTTGATTAGGTTAAGGCAATTTCATATGATTTCACCATTTTTACACCAAGGTAGACCTTGATATCTTTCGTTAGTGGTATCTTAATCCTTCGTGAACATGTATTATGTTCGTCTACATTGATTAAACTATGAAACATGTTTACACCCCTACATTTCGCTTCCATGATTCAGATATTTTTGTTTTAATTCACAGTGTGTTGTTTTTGTAAAATTTTATACTTGAGAAAATTTTGAAAATTTTCAAAAATAGTTGGTGAATGTAAGCCTTTGAGATTATCATTGCATGTGAATTATTTATATCTTTTATGATGGTATTTTCTTCAAATTTGTGTTGCTTTAATTTAGTGATTATGTTTTTACTCCTTTGTCTATTACGGACAAAAAAGGGGAGAACAAATTAAGGGGGAGATTTGATGATGAGTTTGATTTATAGGGAAGATTGCTTTGCGAGTTTTTATTAACTATTTCAAACTCGATGCATCACGTGGTATTTTCTTTGCTTCATGTATATAGGTATTTATGGAAGATCATATTATACCAGATGAAGACAAAGTTGCCTAAGGGAAGAACAAGTGGAGACTGAAGACATTGAGTGTTATGTCGTTCCATTCTAGGTTGGAAAGGGTATTAGATATTTTGTCATTGAAAGGGGTATTTTATATAATTTGGATGTCAGTTAGGTTCACACAGTTGTGTACTAGAATAGCCAAAGAAGGAGATTTGTAAGAGAATTTTTTCTGGTATTGCTCATAATATAGGCCTTTTTAATGTTAGGTTATTTTGGTGTATGACGTTACAAACCATCACATATCATCACAAGAAACCGACTCTAACATTCAAGACTTTCCTACATCCCACAAAGGTATAAAACAATTGGTGTTTAAAATTATTCATAAACTTTATTTGAGATGTTGATTTTTTATTGAAATCGAAACATGATTTTTTAAAAATTATTTAGAAATAAATTTTTTCCGTTCAAACGAGATTAGCTTCTCGTTCGAATGACTACACAATGTCGTTTGATCCCACATTGAGTGAACATCTAACGAACATTCTATTACAATTCGTTAGAAGCTCATTCGAAACTGTTCTAATGAGTTAACTATCTCGTTCGAACGAACTAAATTTCTTGCTCAAACGAGATGCCAATCTCGTTCAAACAATTTCCATTTCGTTCGAACAAGCTGCCACCTCGATTTTTTGTGCGACCTATAAATACCTATTTCGTATTTATTTTTTCTAAGACTTATTTCGGAACGATTTTTGCATACTAGTTACAAAAAATTTTTACTTTTTGTTTATATAAAACACTTTTGATTCATAAACATATTCCCAAATAGATTTGTGTGAATCCTTTTGAACATTAGTGGAGTTATACTCATTGTGGAGAGATCATCTCTAAGGCTGACTTTTGAACCCAAAGGGATCACGACTGAAGACTTAAGGCTGATTGGTGGATACCGAGAGTGGATCACCACCTATGGACTGTTCGGGAATGAGTGATATTCTTTAGAGATTTTGTAAATACTGCGCGTTATACTTGTGCCCGTATAAAGTAGTATTGTAGGCCGACTGTCTTGTAAAGTTTCTAATGTGCTGATATGAAAGGGCTTGCCCCGTGTGATTGCATGTCTTACTTATCTGTTTTATTATCTAGATGCATGTCGTAGGATGAAAAGATTTAATTAGATTTGTGATTGGACATTTAATTAAATAAGTTAATCTATTAAGAACGTGCGCACTCTCAATTCCTAGTTCATCCCACTTTAATAGCTAACCAACTAGTTAATTTTAAATGTTATTCCTTTAATAATAGGACACAACCATCTCCGTTAATTAAAAGTCCCCCATTTAACCTTAGTGTCACAAAAGCATTTTTAATAAAATTACCATTCATCCAAACATCGTCCCACTAACTCGTATAGGTTCCTAAAAATCTGGTCCTAGTTCAACTTGCCCCAGGGGCCGAATCGATTCGCCTTAAGGACACCGAATCAATTTGAATCTGGGCAGAAGCCCATATCTACCAAAGTTTCTGAATACGCAAATTCTTATTTCAATCCCGATTTCCATTCTAATGGTTTATACCTTTATATTACTATATGAACAGGTCTTCCATGAATTAGTACGTCATCCAAGATGGATAATTATACAATTTAACATAACCCATAATTTATAGCAATAGTCATGTCTAATAAAATCATATTATTTACCTCTTAATCCCTTTAGATTCTAATTAGATTTTAGCATTATACAAGGATCATGATTCTCATAAATTTTAGATCCTAAGACCTGCTCTACATTTACATCAAGATTTCAAATCAATTCAAGAACATAAAGAATGAAGTCCATCATTCAATTCAAGATTTCAATCATATTAAATTTATGGATTTAAACCACAATGTTCAGGTTAATTTCATCTACATACATGAGATTAAATCTTATCATTCTATCACCAAATATCATATTGAAATCCAGAAATTATATGGGAGATTACTACGATGAATTAAGAAATACGTTGGACAATAATTTAAGCAAGAAAATTCTTGCCTGTTATGGATGATTGGGTGTTTGTGCTTGAACCCTTAGCCTCCTCCACCTTTTGTCCTTTGGTATCATATTTCTAGAGATATGACTTCTAGGTTTAGGTTTTGTTAAGTGTTAAGAGTTTCTTTACCTCCCTCCTTTACTTATATTAATCACAATCCCGAGTTAGACCTAAATTTCCATTTTTGGACACCTAAATGGACCCAAACCCATAACCGAAATAACCCAGTAACCTCCCATATGGTATACCTATACCCCGAGACCATTTTTAGAGGTCTACGACACCTAAACGAGTTTTCAAAACCTCCCGGAACACGACCGAATTATTTTTATTCAACATACATATATTTCAATTGTGTTGCACATCCTATATCAATTATTCAATAAATATGCAATTATTTTCTATGAAAAATTATTTAACATGTAAAGATAAATTTACATAACATGAAATAACAATTAATTAATTAATTTACAACTTAATTAATTAAATTTAATCGATTTAATATAATTCCCACCGATTTTATTTTATTCTAAAAATACAGGGTATTATAGTATATGTAGATTGAAATGAATTACCCATTAATTCGTTAAAGTATTTATTGTTTCGTATGAGTATTTATTAATTATACAAAAATATATGTGATGGGTTTAGTCAAACGAATAATATAAGGTGGTGGGCCTAATTCAAATTGTAACATAAAAGTGAAACTAAGTGGGCTAAGATCTGGCGTGAGGGACCTACTTGCAAAAACCCATTATTTTAATTAGTGTAAAATATGATAATTTAATAAATACATGGCTCACTAAACATTAAGGGTGTGTTTGATAACACTAATTTTCCATGAAAAATGTAATATATAGAGTCATTTTCCATCTTTTGGATGTTTGATAAACAAAATTTTCTATGGAATTGGTTTCCTTAAAACAAATCACGTAACCACTTTTTCCACAAAAGATGGAATTAAAAAACCTCCTCCCACCTTGTTATTCATTTTTCAGGGAAAAGAATTACCCCACCAAAAAATTGATAAAAATCCAGAAAATGAATAAAAACCCAAAAATAAGGGAAAAAATGAGTAAAAACCCAAAATTAATGAAAAAAACACATAAAGTGAATAAAACTCCAAAAATAACGAAAAAAAAATACAAAAACTAAATAAAAAGCCCAAAAATATTGAAAAAAATCACAAAATGAATAAAAACCCAAAAATAATGAAAAAAATCCAGAAACCTATTAAAACAACAGAAATAATGAAAAAAAAATCCAAAATATGAATAAAAACCCAAAAATAATGAAAAAAACAATCAGAAAGTGAATAAAAACATAAAAAAATTGAAAAAAAATCCAGAAAGTGGATAAAATACCAAAAATAGTGAAAAAATCCAGAAAATGAATAAAAACCCAAAAATAATGACAAAATACAAAAAGTGAATAAAACTCCAAAAATAATGAAAAAAATACAGAAAATGAATAAAAACGCAAAAAAATCTGAACGTGAATAAAAACCAAAAAATAATGAAAAAAAATCCAAAAAGTGATTAAAACCCTAGAAATAATAAAAAAATCCAAAAAATGAATAAAAATCCAAAAATAAAGACAAAATCCAGAAAGTGAATAAAAACCCAAAATAATGAAAAAAATACAGAAAGTGAATAAAACCCAAAAAATAATGAAAACATCCAAAAAATGAAGAAAAAAAAAACAGAAATAATTTAAAAAATCCAGAAAGTGAATAAAACTCCAAAAACAATGAAAAAAATACAGAAACTAAATAAAAACCCAAAAATAATGAAAAAAATCGAGAATGCGAATAAAACCCAAAAATAATGAAAAAAATATAGAAAGTGATTAAAACCCCAAAAATATTTTTAAAAAATCTAGAAAGTGAATAAAAATCCCAAAATAATGAAAAAAAATTCAAAAAGTGAGTAAAAACCCAAAAATAATGGAAAAAATACAGAAAGGTAATAAAACCCCAAAAATAATGAAAAAAAATCAGAAAATGAATAAAAACCAAAAAAAATGAAAAAAATACAGAAAGTTAATAAAAGTCCAAAAATAATGAAAAAAATGTAGAAAATGAAAAAAAAAAAAAAAATAATGAAAAAAATATAGAAAGTGAATAAAACTCCAAAAATAATGAAAAAAATACGAAAAATGAAAAAACCCAAAAATACAGATAGTGAAAAAACTCCAAAAATAATGAAAAAAATACAAAAAACGAAAAAAAAAAGGAAAATAATGAAAAATTCATAAAATGAATAAAACCCAAAAATAATGAAAAAAAATACTGAAAGTGGATAAAAACCCAATAATAATTAAAAAAATCCAGAAAGTGAATAAGAATCCAAAAATAATGAAAAAAAATATATAAAGTGAATAAAACCCCCAAAATAATGGACAAAATCCAAAAAATAAATAAAAACCCAAAAATAATGGAAAAAAAATACCGAAAGTGAATAAAACTTAAAAAAAATAAAAAAAAAGCTAGAAATTGAATAAAAATCCAGAAATAATGAAGAAAATCCAGAAAATTCATTATGGGGTAATATTGATTTTCTATTTTTTTATTCATTTTCTGTATTTTTTTTTTCCTATTTTTTTAATATTATTTGTGGGGTTTGATTCACTTTCTGTATTTTTTCATTATTTTTGGGTTTGTATTCACTATCTGGATTTTTTTTCATTATTTTTAGAATTTTATTCATTTTCTGTATTTTTTCATTATTTTTGGATTTTTATTCACTTTCTGGATTTTGTTTTCATTATTTTTGGGTATTTATTCATTTTTTGGATTTTTTTCATTATTTTTGGGGTCTTATTCACTTTCTGTATTTTTTTCACTTTTTGAATTTTTTCATTATTTTTGGGGTTTTATTCATTTTCTTGATTTTTTTCATTATCTTGGAGGTTTTATTCACTTTTTGGATTTTTTTCATTATTTTTGGAGTTTTATTCAATTTCTGTATTTTTTTCATTATTTTTGGGTTTAGGTATTTATTCACTTTCAGTATTTTTTTCATTATTTTTGGGTTTTTATTCATTTTTGTATTTTTTTGCATTATTTTTGGGGTTTTAGTCACTTTCTGGATTTTTTTCATTATTTTTTTATTTTTATTCACTTTCTGGATTTTTTTTCATTTTTTTTGGGTTTTTATTCATTTTTCTGGATTTTTTCCTTATCTTTGGGGTTTTGTTCACATTTTGGATTTATTTATTTATTTATTCTTTGGGATTTTTATTAATTTTCTGGGATTTTTTTTATTTTTCTATTTTATATATATATTTTCTACTTTTTTTCCATGGAAAATATTGGGAACCAAACACAATAGATGGAAAATATAACATTTTTCACCTGGAAAATATTTGCAATCAAACACCACCAACAAATTTTTTCCATGAAAAATATTTCCATGTTTTCAATTCCATAAAAATCGATTCTTGACGCTTATTTGTCATCTTATTTATCAAACACACCCTAATTTTATGTGGACTAATGACTTTGTTTAGATTGACCCCTGTCATGTCAAAGACTCAAAGCTAACAAAGGTTCAAAATTTAACAAGAAACGTTTATTTGGAACATTAAGGATTTAAGTGACAGAACCTGTTAATTCTTGATTGCCTATGTATTCTGTAACTTTGTAGAATACAAATTTGGAAAGACATTATGAATAGCTATAATTATACCAAAATTAATTTTAGTTGGATGGAAATTAATGAATAAAGGATTCGTTAATTTTTAATTAGGAAAATATAAATTTGAGTGAGTTTTTTTATTTTATTTTTATCGTACCTATTATTTAGCTCAAGTTTCTTAGGTATTACTTTAGAAATTAGTCTAAATTAAAGTCAAGTGAGTTGGGCACATGAGATATATGAAAACAATTCAATAAGGGGCGTTTTTCATTTTAGTCCATTGCCAATATTTTTTTTTGTTGTTCTTTTTGGCACTAAGGTCCTTTAATGTACACCATATAATTTAGGGTATACACAAATTTAATATGTGTATATTTCAAAAATTCGTGTAAAAATTATAAATTTCAGATGTAAATTATAATATTTTCTAAAAAACTAACTAAAACTTCATGTTCACATTACAAATTTAATGCATAGATCACTGAAAAATCGGGTACATACTAATTATGTCTTTAACCCAAAAAAATTACCAACCATTAAGTTTAGCCAAATAAGTCGTTCAATATATTGGTAACGTTTGGTGTTGTTACAAATAGACCTTACATCGTGTTGTGTTCTATTGTATTGGTATCATGTACATGTTATATCGACATTGTGTAAAAAAATAATCTCCTCATACTAATTCATTAAAAGCTATGTATAGTTTCTACGTTATATTGGGTTGATCCCATATTTTAATCGTGTACTCGCTATATATATCGTCTTTGTATCGTGTATTCTAGTCAGCGTGCTCAACGAGTCAACTTGTTATGACCCAAAATCCATTACATGTCAACTCATTAACTGATAATTTTATGCTAATTGGTGTTGAATTATCATGTAATGTCTTATATTTTCATGTCTAATTACATATACCAAGTAACATATTTCTTAGAACGAACAATTTACACAATAGAAACGTGTACACGGTTGTTTTTTTATTTTAGTTTGCAATATAGAGACTTAATCAAACTTTAAAATCCTTAAATCTAAAGTAAGGGTGACAATTTTAGAAACGACACGAAAAAACGACACGAAACAACACAAAATTGATCCGAAATTGACACGCTATATCGCGTTCGTGTCGTGTTTTTTTTACACGAAGCGTGTCGTGTCGTGTCCTGTTATCGTATTTTTTAGGAGTGAAATTTAAAAAATTATCGTATTCGTGTCGTGTCGTACCATGTTATTTTTTATTCGGGTCGTGTTCGTGTCAACTAAAAAAAATACGAATTCATTTCGTGTCGTGTCGTGTTAGTGTCCGAAAAAGCCTTATCGTGTCGTGTCGTGTCATCCCAAAACACGATCCGTTGACCCGAATTGCCACCCCCTAAAGCCCAAAGAAACTACCGGAAACTGGGCTATTATCAAGCTTTGATATCCCATTATCAATAGGCTGACTCCCATATTTTTATCGGTTTATTTGATGGGCTCAATACGAGATGTTTTTGTAGCCGAAATAATGGGCCAATGAAGTACAAGTATGGGTGTCAGATCATTTTCAACTAAAGAATGAAAGTCATGAATTTTGTATATTTTTTGATTAAAATATTGGTTCTAAACCAAGTTTGGTATTTTGGAACAAAAATGGACAAAAAAATTAGCTTTGTAATTTGTAACTATATCAAGTATTTGTTGGGCTCTATCATTTATCATAATTTTTTACTTTAAATTGAAGAAATCAAAATATTTGGTGAAATAAATTCAAATTTTTTATTTTTAAAGGATTTTTTTTTTATTAAGGGAGGGAAAATTTTAATATCTATTTGGTTTATTAATACAAATATTTCTCCTCATGAAACTGTGATATATGTGTGTGTGTGTGTGTATGATTTTCCTTATTGAAAGGACAAAACCCAAACAAACAAGCTAGGCATTTTGTTTGGAGTTCAAAGTTGAAGAGGAAAAGAACACAAGGAACCAAAACATATTTTTTAGGGATTTGGTTATTTATCAAGAATTCAAAGGTACCAAGAAATTTTGTGCACTTAAATTTAGTATAAATATTTAATTGATACTTGTATGTGTTTTTCTTTGAGAAAATATGAACGGTTATATTTTGTTAGTTTGATGGTGGTTTGTGAAAATAATGTGTTATTTTAGGTTAAACCAACATAGATTTATGTATATATATCATTCGTGGAGCTAGAATCGTAACAAATCAGATTTGAACTTGATCAAGGTAAATCCATATGTTGATACCAAATTTAATCTGCTGACATGGACCAATCATATAAATACACGTATCCATTTACATGGTGAATGTGAAGACTTTAGACGAATAAGGTCCGAGCAACTCAAGAAGTCCGAATAACTCAAGTAGTCCGAGCAACTCAAGAGGGCCGAACATCTCAAGAGGTCAGAACAACTTAAACAGTCCGAGCAACCTAGGCGGTCCGAGCAACCAAGGCGGTCCGAGCAACCAAGGCGGTCCGAGCAACTCAAATACTTGTGGTGTACGCATCAAGAAAATCGAAAGATAACTGTGCATTAAATGCGCATTATTATCGTACAGATGTACATGCCTACTGGACAACTATGCATTATTCTCTCACATGTACAACCTCAAGGCTATAAATACATTGTAATCTCCTCATTAGAGGGACACGCTGAATCTCTTGGTAAAATCACTTATCGAGAATTCCAGGCAAACAAATCAGTAGTACAAAAACAGTGGACGTAGGCCATTCTCTTAAGACTGAACCACTTTAAAAATCTATTGTCTTATTTATTTATTCATTTTTATTTGTGATTAAAATAATTAGATCAAATCTAGTTTTTTACATCAACAGATTGACGACGTCTGTGGGAAACGACTGTAATTAGCATTTTTCACCAAAACAACTCATCATCAATGGCTGATAATTCGGAATCCAGTAATCGAAACACCGGAATTCCCCCGAATCCTTCTGCTCCCCCAAAATTTTCAGATCTGGCTGGTATAATGGCTAATTTGGCTCAAGGGCAAACGACCATGCAAGAAACCATGCGTCAACTCATACAAACCATTCAAGGCGGAGTGTTCAGAGAAATACTCGTTTACTCTCTTCGCGAACTAGGAGAACGTTATTCCCAGAGGAATCTCAGTCCAGATGCATCGATTCATATCGTACTGAGAGATCTAATGATCCTTCTTATCAGCCTGGGCAGACTTCCTCGGTACGAGCTACAGACACTCAACAAAACATCACTCTATCTCCAGAAAGGACAAGTGCTCTTGAAAGGTTGAGTAGAGTCTCTCCTTTTGATCGTTTGGGTCCTAGGAGGAATATAAGTCCCCCTAGGATTGTGCCTAGGAACTCTCAACGACCATCTGATTTAAAGGAAGGCTCTGCCCAATCACGAACAGCTGCTCGTCATGAAAGATCCCAAGAGGCAAATTCAACATGATCAGTTGCTCGAACCAATAGGATCAATGAAGGAAATGATGCATGGAAGGGCTCAATTCAAAGGTTGGAGGATAGATTAGGAGAGATGGCCAAAACTAAGAATCCTCTACAAAGGACTTTTATCCGAGGAACACCGTTCATACAAGAGATTGTGGACTTTCCCACACCATCAAAATTCAAATCCCCGATAGTAACACCAAAATACGATGGAAAAACTGATCATGTTCTCCATATAGAACAATACCAAGCAGCTGCTGATATCTATGCTGTTCCAGACGAGATGCGATGCAGGGCATTTTCAGGAATTCTTACCGGATCTGCTCAGAAGTGGTACAATAACCTTCTTCGAGGGAAAATTGCAACCTTCATTCAGCTAGCATAACTCTTTATTGAAATTTTTTGTTTTGGAGCAAAGTCAGTCAAACGAGTAGCACATTTGCTAAGTGTTAGAAAAAAGACAGGTGAAAGCACCAGGGATTATATTACTTGTTTCAATAACGAGAAACTGGAAGTAATTGATTCTGAGGAGAAAACGACAATTACTGCTTTGATGAGTGGGCTGTTGCCCAATAAATTATACTACACTTTAGCCAAAGATCCACCCAGGACCATGGCAGAACTAATGGCAAAAGCAGCAAAAATCATGAATGCCGAGAAAGCTGTGGCTGCGAAGAAGAACGCAGACACTAAGGAGACCAAGGTAGAAGATGGTAAAATCGAAAAGAAGGATCAAAAGAACAATGGTGGTAATAGGCAATCAAAGGGTAAACAAGCATTGGAATAGATGAAGAAATACGAAAATTATACTCCTTTGAAGGTGGATATAAATCACATTCTGGAAGAGATCAAGAATAGCGAGGAGCTAGCCTGGCCAGCAAAAATGATGGCAGATCCTGATAAGAGAGACAAGTCCAAATATTGTGAATTCCATAAAGATCATGGTCACACGGCCAAGCGTTGCATAGCTCTTCAGAATGAAATTGAAGCACTCATTAGACGAGAAAAATTGACCAAGTATGTTGATCGCCAAAACGGTGGTCGAACCAGCGAACGAGGAAGGCAAATGTCTAAATCTCCTCTTAGGACAAAAGATGACAAGAAAAGAGATCATGAAGATGATTCCGATCTCCCCAAAAGACCAAGACAGCCATAACGCGAGGTATTCTCAATCCACTTTGGATCATTTGAATGTAATATCATTACAGGTGGTGATGCAAGAGGAGGAGATCTTACCACAGAAAGGAAAGCTTACCTTAATGAGGCTCAAGCTTGCTCATACATACATCGAATAAATTTGGCTGAAGATAATCGTCCGAGGAAGGTGAATAAGGACAAACTGGTCATTGGTTTCTCTAAGAACGACCTAGTAAGTGTATTATATCCTCATGATGACCCATTGGTGATCAAAATGAGAATGAAGGAAGTAATGATCTCAAGAGTACTGGTGGATAATAGCAGCTCGACGGACATCATGTTCTACTCATGCTTTGACAGCTCAAATCTGAAGTTGGCCTAGTTGGAACCTTATCACAGACCCCTCCTCGGTTTTACCGGAGAAAATGTTTTCCCACTTGGGACGATCAAGTTGGATATTCTTATTGTTACATGGCCTGCTTGTCGGACAGAAAGAGTATGCTTTTTTGTAATGGATAAAAATATCCAATCAGCCTACAATATTATCATGGGAAGGGTAGGTCTAAAAATGTTCGAAGCAGTGCCATCTACTGTACATCAATGCCTAAAATTTCTAACCAATTTTAGAGTAGGAGTTGTGAAAGGCGATCAGAAAGTAGCTCGGGAATGCTACTATTCATCTGCCGAACATGAAGAAATGGAGGAATCCAAGAAAAAGACTACTACCTATCAAGTGGATGAAGGCGCAGAAATTAAAACCTTAGATCCTAGAGATGAGTCGCAGCTTGTAAAAGGCTAGGTGGTGGAAGCAACTGAAAATGTCATCCTGGATGATGAACACCCGGAACGAACAACTCAAATCAGTGCGTCGTTGGATGCCTCACTAAAACAAGAATTGATAGCTTTCCTAAGAAGTAGAAAATAAACTTTTGCATGGAGCCACGAAGACATACTAGGGATAGACCCGGCCTTCTTATGTCATGAGCTTAATGTGAACAAGGAAATCAAGCCAGTGAAGCAAAGAAGAAGAGTGTTCAGCCCTGAAAAGAACCAAGCCATACAAGAAGAGGTCGATAAGCTTCAGAAAGCCTGTTTTATTGAAGACGTCAAATATCCGGACTAGTTAGCAAATGTGGTGATGGTGAAGAAGAAGAATAACAAGTGGAGGATATGTGTTGATTTCACGGATCTTAATAAAGCCTGCCCAAAGGATCATTTTCCTTTGCCTTGAATCGATTAGTTGGTGGATGCCACCTCTGGACACGAGTTATTGAGTTTCATGGATGCTTATTCTGGTTATAACCAGATTAAAATAAAGCCTGAAGACAGGGATAGTACCTCTTCTATCACCCCCAGGGGAACTTATTATTATAATGTTATGCCTTTTGGATTGAAAAATGCAGGTGCAACATATCAACGGCTGATGAATAAGATGTTTTCATAGCAGATCAGTCATAACATGGAGGTTTACGTTGATGATATGCTGATGAAGAGCAAGAAAGCTGTTGACCATCTAATTGATCTAGGTCAAACCTTTGATCAACTAGAGAAATATCAAATGAAACTGAATCCCACCAAATGCATATTCGGAGTACGAGAAGGCATATTTCTCGGATACATTGCTAATCAACGAGGGATTGAGGCGAACCCTGAAAAGATCAAGGCTCTATTAGAGCTACGATCTCCAACCACGAAGAAGGAAGTGCAAAGTCTCACAGGATGAGTTGCTGCACTTAATAGATTTGTATCACGAGCGACTGATAGATGCCTCCCATTCTTCAAAACACTCCGAAAAACTTTTGAGTGGAATGATGAATGCGAGGAGGCTTTTCAAGAATTTAAAAAATATCTAGGGACACCTCCATTGCTGTCCAGGCCAGTGATGGGAGAAAGATTATACTTGTATCTAGCAGTCTCAGAGAATGCTGTTAGCTCGACATTGATAAGAGTGGAGGATGGAGTGCAGAAACAAGTCTACTACACCAGCAAGGCTTTTCGAGGAGCAGAAATCAGATATCCAAGGTTGAAGAAGTTGGCATTAGCGCTGATTGAAGCCAGCAGAAGAATGAGACCCTACTTCCAAGCCCATACTATAGTTGTGTATACTGATATGCCATTAAGGCAAGCTCTACATAAATGGGAGAAATTGAGAAGATTGATGTACTGGGCAGTGGACCTCGGAGAATATGATATAATTTATGAGCCTAGGTCGTCGCTCAAAGGGCAAGCAGTAGCAGACTTTATCGCAGAGTTTACTCAAGAAAATGCCTCCGAAGAATAGGATTTGAAAACTGATCAACCTATATATGTTACAGGATCATCAAAATTAAACCCCGACCAACTTACATCGGTAGGCGAGGAAGGAAAGATGATTGACGAGCAGCGAGAAGTATTGGAGGAGGATAAAAGGAAGTACCAGATATTTCATCGAGGAACTCTCTCGGATCAAAATTTTGATGATCAGTTACCCATATGGAGTTTGTATGTAGATGGCTCTTTGTGCACTACAGGCAGTAGAGTAGGGATTATTTTGAAAAGCCCAGATGAGATTGATGTGGAGTACGCTCTGCATTTTCAATTTAAGGCTTCTAATAATGAGGCCGAATATGAAGCAATGATTGTAGGTTTAAGTTTAGCCAGAACGATGAAGGCATAGGAGATTGTTGTGTTCAGTGATTCGCAGTTAATCGTAAATCAGATTCTTAGAATATATGTAGCGAAGGGAGAGGTAATGATTAAGTACCACGCAAAAGCAATGGAGTTGGTATCAAGCTTTACTGCTATTCAGTTGGCTAGAGTACCAAGATTGGAGAATGCAAGGGCAGACGCCCTAGCCCGACTAGCATCAGCCACCCGCACCGAGCTACAAAGAACAATCCCAATAGAGATTCTAGCTAGTCGAAGCATCGACGATTATCTGATTATGAACTTTATTGCACTTGATTTGGTACCATCTTGGATGGATACCATCATGGCCTATATTAAAGAGGGAACTTTGCCAATTGATAAACTAGCAGCCAAGAAATTAAAGTTCAAAGCTGCTCGTTATGTATTAACCAATGGTATTTTATACAGACGAGGAGTTATAGTAGCACTACAAAGATGTGTTCATCCCTCCGAAGTGTAGGACTTGATCGAAGAGGTTCACGAAGGGTCTTGTGGAGCCCATGTAGCTGGTTGGACGCTTTTGCAGAGAATAACAACACAGGGGTACTACTGGCCAACAATGATAGCTGATTGTGTGGCTTATGCCAAGAAATGCGATAAGTGTCAACGCTTTTCCTCTGTCCGAAGAACTCCCCAAGCATTATTAACACCCATCACGTCCCCTTGGCCATTCGCTATATGGGGAATAGATTTGGTCGGACCACTACCAACGACTAAAGGAAGATTCAAATACTTAGTGGTCGCAGTGGATTATTTTACTAAATGGGTGGAAGCCGAGCCTCTCATTGATATGACATACAACAAAGTCTATCAATTTATTTGGAAAAATATAATTTGCAGATACGGCCTCCCACATGCGTTCATTACTGACCATGGAACCCAGTTTGACAACGAGGAGTTCGCTGCATATTGTCATCAATCGAATGTACTGAAGGTCCATTCTGCACCAAGCCATCCCCAAAGCAATGGACAAACTGATGTGACAAATAGAACGCTACTAAATGGTTTGAAAAAAATAACTGGATGATGCAAAGGAAAATTGGATTAACGAGCTACAGTCTGTGCTTTGGGCATATCGCACCACACAACGAACAGCAATTAGAGAGTCCCCATACATGCTGGCATTTGGGAGTGAAGCTGTCATACCTGTTGAATTAGGTCTACCTACACATAGGGTACTTAATTTCAATTCTCCTATTAGTGATTTGATGAGAAGATTAGATCTGGATATGCTATAAGAAGTCAGAGAAGAAGCAGCTATAAGAAATGCCGCGTATCAACAACGAATAGCTTCGTTCTACAATAAAAGAATTAAGAAATGTGATTTAAAGGAAGGGGATTATGTGCCGAAGAAAGTCATCCAAAAGCATAATAAACTAGAAGCCAACTGGCACGGACCCTACAGAGTGACAGAAGTTGTTCGTCCAGGTACATACAGGATTGAAACCTTGGAAGGAGAAGAATTCAAGAATGCATGTGTTAAAGCACCATGCTGCTCACTTCCTGTTTCACACGTGGACACCCAACACTGAGAGAGCTTCCTACTATTTTGGAGATATTAAAACAGTTACAACATCATGCAGTTATAATATCATGGGTTTTTATCATGGGTCATGCACGACTGCATCAACTGTCAGTTGAGTGATCGTGGGTTGCCTCAAAACTGTTTACATAGAGAACGTGGTCATGGTTTTATTAACGTGGGTAGCATTGTAGGTATATATATGAGTCTTGTATATTGTGACAACAACGATAAGTTTTATTTACAGCCTTATTAACTGCTTGCACTTCTGTTTTGATATTCTTTAATGGTATCAGAGCACTGAAGCTCTCTTGTTAAAAATAATAGCTGACCCTTCATCGTCTCTCTCTCTCTCTCTCCCTCTAATCTGCATCATCTTATTTCCATTATCCCAGTCAAGTTGTCTGCTAAAAATTACCTGCTATGGAAAACTAAAATATATCCACTCATCCAAAATCTCAACCTTGAAGACCACCTGTTGAAAGACCAATTAGAAAATAAACCAAAATAAGGCGAAAACCCAGAAGCTGCTGTGAGCAACTGGAACATGATAGAGCTGTTACTTCGCAGTCTCATTATTGGGACACTCTCAGAAGAAGCCTTGTGTCATGTTGTGGGATTGAATACAACCCACAAAGTATGGACCCAATTGGAGGAAGTCTATCTCCAAGCCACAAAAGAAAGGGAGCTACAATTAAAACGACAACTTCAGGTTCCAAAGAAGGACTCAACTTCTTTAGATGATTACCTGATGAGGTTCAAAACTATTTATGATAACCTTGCTGCAATACAGAAACCTATTTCTGATGAAGATAAGACAATTCAATTGTCTTATTGTCTTGGCAAAAAATATGATGTCATTGTTACATCCATGATTTCCAAACCACCATTTCCAACTTTTGCTCAACTTATGTCTGTACTCCAAAGTTTTGAGCATCTAACTGCAGCAACAGAGGTTGAATCACCAAAAGACACAAATCCTAACTTTGCTTTCACAATACAACATACTCCTGGGAGAAATAGGTTCTCTAACAATCGTGGTCGGAGTTCCAATAATTTTACCTTTAGAGGAAGAGGTTTTGCTCCTGCAACTCAGTACAGAAGAAATTCACAAGGACCACAACGTTCACCAAATCCATCACATTCATTGTCTCAATCCAATGCTTCTCACGGACATGGTGGTTCATCCAGTTCAACCCCCATCTCGGGCTCTAGCTCCTCACAGTGTCAAATCTGCCACAAATCAAATCACACTACTACTAAGTGTTTTTTCAGGTATGATTATGCCTATGATGTGAATGAAAATCTCCCGCAGGCCCTCATGTCAACTACTCTGTCAGACTCTCCACCACTCAATGATACATGGTATCCTGACTCTGGAGCAACCAGTCACATGACTGCAGATAAAGGTACCCTTCGATCTTATGTACCATATCGTGGTAATTCTAAAGTTCTAGTTGGTAATGAATCTCCCTTGCAAATAACACATGTTGGTAATACCTCTTTATGTTCTCAACATGGTCAGTTGCATTTAAATGATGCATTAGTTGTTCCTGAACTTACTAAAAACCTTCTATCTTTTAGTCAGCTCACAAAAAGAGACTCATGTGTTGTTGAATTTTGTGCTTCTGGTTTTAAGATAACGGATCAACTCATGGGGAGAATTCTAGCCACCGGGGATAACAAGGATGGACTCTGTGCCTTAAACACTAAAGGCGATGAAGAAGCTGACATTACAATAAAGACCGGTAAAGCACCATCGGACATTTGGCATCAATGACTTGGCCATCCACAATCCAAAACTTTTCATCATTTGGCATCACATACAAACATTGATGTTACCAGTTGGAGAAAAACACCCACTATTTGTACTAGTTGTCAAATGGGAAAAAGTTGTCGTTTACCCTTTTCAAATTCAAATAATGCTACTTCTTTTCCTTTAGAGAAAGTTTATTGTGACTTGTGGGGCCCTGCTCCTGTTGCCTCTGTTCAAAATTTTAAATACTATGTGATTTTTGTGGATGATTTTATGCGCTTTACATGGTTATATCCACTGCGAAAGAAATCGGATTTCTTCTCAACCTTGTTAATTTTTCAAAAATTGGTTAAACGACAGTTTGATCATAAAATTAAAATTTTTCAATGTGATGGTGGTGGAGAATTTAACTTGACCGGATTTCTTGGTTACCTTCATAATCATGGTATTCACCGCCAAATATCCTGTCCACACACACCCCGAGCAAAATGGAGTGGCCGAACGCAAGCACAAACATATTGTCGAAACATGCCTTACTATGCTATTTCATGCTAATGTACCTCAAAATTTGTGGATTGAAGCTTTTCTCACAGCTGTGTATCTCATTAATCGATTTCCCACCTCCACACTTAAAATGGATAGTCCATTCTTTAAACTCCATGGCAAGATGCCAGAGTCATTGAAAGTTTTTGGGTGCAAGTGTTTTCTGTACTTATGGGATTATTCGAGGAATAAATTCGGTTACAAATCTTACCCATGTGTCTTTGTGGGGTATAGCTCCCAACACAAAGGTTATCGCTGTCTCCACCCTCCCACAAAACAGATATTTTTATCTCGTCATGTTGTGTTTGATGAACGTGTTTTTCCCTATGCAGATTCATCATCTCATGCTAGCATTTCCAATCATCTCGATCTAGCTGTTACGTTTCAAGAATTTTCACCAAATTCTACTCCACCTCCAGGAATTATACCGCCCACTTATGCAGTTGCCATACCAGATTTATACGCTGCTGACCGCGATTCCCATGGCACTGAAGACTCACTTGCTCCTCCCACGGCCAGTTCCACTTCTCCCATCCCTTATCTCTCTTCTCCACCTCCAACTGCTGCCCCACCTTCCAAACACACTGTTGACACTACCCCGCTGTCACCTGCTTCCCCCATTTCCTCTTCACTTACTTCCCCTATCCCCATCTCCCCATCCACTGCCAATAATTTTCCATCCCTTCCGCTATCCATCCAACTTCCCATTGCCCCACCCTCCATAAATACTCACACGATGCTCACGCGCAGTAAAACCCTATTACCATCCCACTCCCATGCCTTCCTAACCTTACTGCCAACTGATCCGTCTGAGCCCAAGTCCCTACCCACTGCCCTTAACTCTCCTCATTGGTTGGCCGCTATGCATGACGAATTTGCCTCTCTCAAGCTCAATAATACTTGGACGCTTGTTCCTCACCAATCTCACATGCATATTATTGGGTGTCGTTGGGTGTTTAAAACCAAACTTCATGCTAATGGCACTGTTGAACGCTTCAAAGCTCGCCTTGTCGCCAAGGGATATAATCAATTACCTGGCCTTGATTATCTTGAAACCTTCAGTCCCGTTATCAAACCTCTCACTATTCGGTTGGTCCTCTCCATTGCTGTAACTCAAGGTTGGATGGTTCGTCAATTGGATGTCAAAAATGCCTTTCTTCACGGTTCTCTCAAAGAGGTGGTTTACATGGAACAACCGCCTAGATTTACTGATTCCCGCATTTCGAATCATGTGTGCTTATTACATCGGGCCTTATATGGCCTCAAGCAGGCTCCACGCGCTTGGTTCGACCGTTTCAGTCAATTTTTTCTTCATCTCGGGTTCTTCTGTAGCTGTGCTGATTCATCATTGTTTATTTTTCTCTCTCCCACTACCACTATATTATTATTGGTCTATGTTGACGATATCATTGTCACTTGCAATAATGACTCAGTTCTCTCCTCCCTCATTCGCCGACTTGGTACCTAATTTGCCCTCAAAGACCTTGGTGATTTCATTATTTTTTGGGGATCAAAGTGGTTCGTCGTTTGGATGGCATGTTCTTTTGTCAACACAAATATGCTCATGACCTCCTCCAATGCGCCACCATGCTTGAATCCACTCCTGTTGGTACACCTCTCTCCCCCAAACACAACTTAAATCTAGATGGGGGTTCTTCTGTTGACGCTACCGAGTATCGCAATTTAGTTGGCGCCCTTCAATATCTTACGCTCACTTCGCTCGTACTTGTCCCATGCCGTTAACTTAGTATGTCAATACATGCACCAACCTGGTCTTCTTCATCTTCAAGCCGTCAAACGGATTCTCCGATATATCAATGGTACTCATACTTATGGGATGTGCATCCTTTCTCACACTTCCATGAGTCTTTTTGCCTTTTCGGATGCCGATTGGGCTGGTTTCCCTGATACTCGTTGTTTCACTACCGGATCGTGCTTATTTCTTGGGGCCAATTGTCTTTCATGGACATCCAAAAAGCAAACCACGGTCTCTCGCTCTAGTGCCGAAGATGAGTACCGTGCCATGGCCTCTACTGCTAACGACCTTACTTGGGTTACTTTTTTACTTCGTGACATTGGTGTCCGCTTGGTTCGCCCGTCGGTTCTCTTTTGCGACAATGCTAGTGCGTTTTCCATGTCTACCAATCCGGTTTTCCATGCCCGCACTAAGCACATTGAACTCGATTTTTATTTTGTTCGGGAAAAGGTCGCTTGCAGCTCTCTTGTGACCAGTTATGTTCCCTTTTATGCCCAATTGGCTGATATCTTCACGAAGTCCTTGCCCAAACCATCTTTTCGCCATCTCCGATCCAAGCTTAGTGTACTGCCCTCTCCGCACTCTAGCTTGACGGGGAGTGTTAAAGCACCATGCTGCTCACTTCCTGTTTCACATGTGGACACCCAACACTGAGAGAGATTCCTACTATTTTGGAGATATCAAAACAGTTACAACATCATGCAGTTACAATATCATGGGTTTTTATCATGGGTCATGCACGACTGCATCAACTGTCAGTTGAGTGATCGTGGATTACCTCAAAACTGTTTACATAGATAACGTGGTCATGGTTTTATTAACGTGGGTAGCATTGTAGGTATATATATTAGTCCTTTACATTGTGACAGTAACGATAAGTTTATTTACAGCCTTATTAACTGATTGCACTTCTGTTTTGATATTCTTTTAGCATGGAATGCAGAGCATCTACGAAAGTATTATCGATAGTTGAAATTTCTATGTAATACAATTTCTTCAATATGAATAAAGTGATGTTTCCCCCATTTTTCTTTATTCGTTGAAATTTTTTCAGAATATTAGTGCTACACACTATACAATTCAATTACCACCAACTCCGGTTGGTCGGGAACTCAATTACCACCAACTCCAGTTGGTCGGGAACTTTATACGATCAACTCCGGTTGATCGGCAATATAATTAACACCAACTACGGTTGGTCGGGAAGTAAATTACCACCAACTCCGGTTGATCGGGAAGTAAATACCACCAACTCCGGTTGGTCGGCAATTCAATTATCTCCAACTTCGGTTGGTCGGGAACTTTATACGACCAACTCCGGTTGATTGGAAATATAATTACCGCCAACTCCAGTTGGTCGGGAAGCAAATTACCACCAACTCCGGTTGGTCGGGAAGTAAATACCACCAACTTCGGTTGGTCGGCAATTCAATTACCACCAACTCCGGTTGGTTGGGAACTTTATACGACCAACTCCGGTTGGTCGGGAAGTAAATACCACCAACTCCGATTGGTCGGCAATTCAATTACCACCAACTCCGGTTGGTCAGGAACTTTATACGACCAACTCCGGTTAATCGGCAATATAATTACCACCAACTCCGGTTGGTCGGGAAGCAAATTACCACCAACTCCGGTTGGTCGACAATTCAATTACTAACTCCGGTTGGTCGGGAACTTTATAAGACCAACTCCGATTGATCGACAATATAAATACCACTAACTCCGATTGGTCGCAATTCAATTACCACCAACTCCGGTTGGTCGGGAAGAAAATTACCAACTCTGGTTGGTCGAAAACTTTATATCACCAACTCCGGTTGGTCGACAGTTTAAAAAATCAAACAAGACATTTTTGTCTTTCTACTGATATACATACATGTTCATCAGCAAATAAAAGAGACATTGCATGAAATATTTCCAAACCAATGACAATTAAGTTGTAAAGAAAACTCAAGATTTCTTCGTTAAAACCAGAACAAATTACATATGATATAAATTACAGATTACATGTAATATGAATGGAGTTCATTACATAAACAAATCCTACTCTATTGGTTTCTTCCCCTCTGCCTTTGACACAGGGTCTACCCCAGCTGGAGGATCATCAAGACTATAAGGGGAATTTATGAAGTTCAGATCTTGCAGCATTCTGACGTTCATTATAGATGGACGATCAAGCAGGTGTTCAGGGTGAGATATTTCAAAATTTGAATGAAGACTATAATCATCAAAATACTTGGAGATCAAAACGCGAGGAATGACCCGGGCTGGAATCCAACTAAGGTCAAGCTTGAAAGGGGGGGACAGGTAGATCAAGAACTCCAGGAGTATAGTAATCCCAAAAGAAATGACCTCTCTCCAATTTTAGAACACAAAGAGCATTCAATCATCCCTATTTATACCCTTCGTTGATCGACTGTTCTAAACGAGCATCAAGATGATAAAGTGCTTCGTTATACCCAACCATCCAAAATTCTCTGGGCTGCTTATGGAATTGATAGGTTAATCTCTCAAGTTGCTCATTGAGCTTCTTCACTAGAATTTCTTTACTCTCCAGAGCAGAAGCTTGATTGGAAAGTTTCTCGGAGAGGTTTAGAATTTCTTTAGACATATCTGCCAAGGCTTGGTTCTTCGCCATCAACTGGAATGCCTGGTTCTCCAAGGCTGATTGAGTCCTCGCCTCTTCAACTGAAATCCGAACAGCCCTTGCTCGTACACGAGAAGAAAATTTTGCTCTATCACGAGTAAACGTGGAAGGTCCAGTTCTTTTAAAAGTCTCCAACTCGTCTCCAAGTTTGGCATTTTCTATCTCCAAAAAAGAAAAACCTTCGTCGTTAACGGGGACTAAAGCACCCAAAGAAGATGTAGTGGAGTTGAGTTGCTTTATTTCTTCTTGCAAAAGAATGTTCTCCTGCTCCAACAGCTTGGCAATATTCCTGTGCTCTTCTATTTCAAGCTTCAGAATACTCTCCTTCTTCTCATAGGCCGAGATGAATTGGTCATACCCTTTGTCAGCACTTAATTGTTGATATTTTTTCTCATATCCTTGATGAAGAAGGGATGTAGATTCTTTATATTGCTTTTGAAGGTCTTTAATCATTTCGTAATAGGCAACATTGTTGGTCACGACGCGATCAAGTAAGAACTTCAGGTACTGATAAGCTTCAATTGCTTGGTTAGAAGCACCTGATCCAAGGATGTCAATTATCTGAGCTTCACTAAGAGATGCATGACCAACTTTAAAATAATCGTTGCATTTTTTCATTAATTCCGTGTCATGAGCCGATAAGAACTCCATCCTAGCCATGAACTAGCAAAGAGAAAGCAATAAAAAGAATCAATGATGATACAAGCAGAGCAAGGACAAGAGAAAGGCAAGACGAATAACCAAAGTTCAAATTTTATTTCATCACAAGAAGAAGTACATAGTCCAAAATTACATTCAACAAAACAGCAAAAGAAAGATCCGAACAACTCTACACCTTCTCCTTGCTTCCTAGGACTTCCTCGGAAGGCTTAGACGAAGAGGTTGGTTGCTCGAAATGCAAGGAAAGATGCTCGGTAGAAGTGTTTGCTGGTTAGGGTTGCTCAGAGCAAGGTTGAACAACAGGGACCTAGTCTCCCATTATCATGGAAGATTCCTCGGAGGCATCTTCATCCTCTTCTTCTTCTCCAGGAGAGGGAGGAGGGTCGTGAGTGTATCGCTGGAATAATTCAAAATTCTCAGCAATTTTCAGCTCTTGTAGGGATGCAACCCATCCATCCCTAAAAAAATTGAGGCTTGCATACTACATTTGAGAAGACATGGCAGCCAGGCCCGTGTTCCAGCCTTTGTCCCAACCAGCGCTGAAGGACTTTTTAACTGCATCTTTTCTTTTTGCCTTCTCCGAGGAAGTCCTCTCAATAAGAAGTTCCTCGGCAACCTTCGATTTCCCTTCCACCTCCTGTTTTTGGCGATCAACATCATGAAGTCTACCAACTTCCTCTTCAGCAGTTTTGAGCTTATTCTCAATCTCTTGAGTATTCTTGAGCTTCTCCTCAAGTTCTTTATTATTCTTCTCAAACTCTTTCAATTTCTTCCCCAATTCCTTGGAGGCTTCCACAGCTCGATCTCTCGCTTGCTCAACGGACTTAACCTGCTTCTCCCAAGAAACTTTATTTTCCTCATACTTCTGATGAGAGTCTTTCAAAGACTGGGTTAATCCAGTAAAAGCCTTTTCCACTCCATCCGAGGAACTGGAGGCCTTGATGGCTTCATCCCTTTTTACAATGCTATTGAAACACGTTACCAGCTGAAAAAAGAAATAATTCTAGGTCAATGTATGAACATAGTATTAAAAAGTAAAAGGTTCAGATCAATAACACTTACTGAGGCAATGTGTTGAGCAGCCAGAGCAGTAACTCTCTCATGAGTGAGAGTATTTTCAATGTCATGGACTTCTGGGATAGTCCAAGACTTTACTAAGCCCACAACGGAGCTCGGAGGAATGAAGGTTGGAACACTACTTTCAACGTTGGAGGATTGAAAGATAGGATCAACAGTTTTCTCAGACGAACCCTTCCTTAATCTCCTTAGAGGAGCAGGAGCGTATTCAATCAATAATGCCGCCTTTGTTGGATAAATGACAACGACATCACTTGAACGGATGGCAGTAACAGCCTTGCTCAGGACCACGGGGTTTTTTTCAACGATTTTGCTCGAAGCCACAGGGGGATTCTCGCTAAATTTCTTGGCAGCATGAGAAGGGGGTACCTCTACAGTCTTTATCCCCTCTTCTGGGACATCTTTTTTACTTCTCTTTGCCTCCACAGCAGGAGAAGTAGACTTGTCGAAAAAGGAAGGATCTTTTCTTCTCTTCATTATATCACTGATAGGGATATTTGATTCATAAGAACAACCTTCCACACTAGTATCAGCAACTGGTACTTGGTCAAGGTCAACTATCATAGGACGAGCAATGAAAGATGAGCTCGAAGTTCTGTATTGCAGCAATTAAGATGCAGACCTAATATCTCTCCAGCAACAGATTGATGCAAACTCCAGATAAGTTTTAAGCTTTTTATATTGACGTCAATCTCTTTTGGGGGCTTCCTTTTACTATCAACTATAACAAACAAAACCAAATGTCAGTAAAGCATTTTATCAAACACAAAGAAAATATGATTTCGAAAATGAAATAAAAATAAAAACAACCTATCCCATTGCCATAAGGTGGACACTTGGGACCTTGGTACACATCATTTTCATCAAGTGGAGGGTGTTGCCAATTTTTCATCACTACCCCGTGATCAAAATAGTCTTTGTTGGTATCAAGAAGATTGACAACTAAAGCTCTATTTAAAAATCTAGTTTTTAATTAAAAAGTACTATCGCTAGTGACCCATCTATAGCAATACATAATTTCTGGGATTCCTAAATGAGTCCCATGGATTTTATTCAATCTATATACACCGTTAACTACCCTCCATGTATTTGGAGCTACTTTTGCAGGTACAATATCGAAATATTGGCAAAACTCCAAACATAGTGGATTTGGCGGGAAAGAAAAGCCACATTCGGCTACAAAGATACTTGGGAACCAGTGTCCCTTAGCCAAAGAAAATAAATCAGAAGGACCAGAGAGTTCTTCCAAAATAACCCATGAAGGGATTGAAAACTCAGATCGAAACTTGTCCAATAACTTAACAGGATAAACCATGGCGAATAAAGAAATTAAAGAAGAAGGAAGAAAATCTTATAGAGGAAACAGAGATCAGTTGTCAATAACGATGGAAAGAACAAAGGCACAAAATAGAGAGAAGGTGAAGAGTTCAAAGATACTAATTTGAAAAAGTGAAAGACAATAGGATTTTCTGTAGCACTTAAATACATTACCTCGGGAATGGAGAAAAGTAATGATTATAGAGAAAGACGTTTGCGTTACCGACGACTAAAAGGAGAAAAAGGGGCACGAAAATCGAAGTAGCTGAAAAAATTCAAAATATTTATGAAGTCTGATTCTATGAATTCAAAGAGGAATTAAATACAAGGAAAACACTCCTAAAATTGAGGATGACTATTTAATCTCATCGTATTTCGAGAAGAATGTTCCACACTCCTCCTCAACCTCGAACTGTGAAACATTGGGGGCTCTAGTTGATACCAAATTTAATCTGCTGACATGGACCAATCATATAAATACACGTGTCCATTTACATGGTGAATGTGAATACTTTAGACGAATGAGGTCCGGGCAACTCAAGAAGTCCGAACAACTCAAGTAGTCCGAGCAACTCAAGAGGGCCGAACATCTCAAGAGGTCAGAACAAGTCAAACAGTCCGAGAAACTAAGGCGGTCCGAGCAACTCAAATACTTGTGGCGTACGCATCAAGAAAGTCGAAAGATAACTATGCATTAAATGCGCATTATTATCGTACAGATGTACATGCCTACTGGACAACTATGTATTATTCTTTCAAATGTACAACCTCAAGGCTATAAATACATTGTAATCTCCTCATTAGATGGACACGCTGAATCTCTTGGTAAAATTACTTATCGAGAATTCCAGGCAAACAAATCAGTAATACAAAAACAGTGGACGTAGGCCATTCTCTTAAGGCTGAACCACTTTAAAAATCTATTGTCTTATTTACTTATTCATTTTTATCTGTGATTAAAATAATTAGATCAAATCTAGTTTTTTACATCAACACCATATTTATTTAATAAGAAAATTATTGGGTCAGATTGGAGTCAGACCATATAACGAATTTTTATAACTATAGTATATATTAAAAATATATGAATTCATAGTTTGTATTAGAATTTACTAATAAATTAGATAATGAATAAAATAAAATAATGATTATAAAATATGTAATATTTGTTTTTACGCGTAATAAAAATCATACAACAATAATAAAGGTTCAAGATTAAATGTATCATCTATATAGTATTTAATTTTCTATTTACTTAATGCTGTAAATCAACTCAGATTATTTGTGAATCTGATGTATCAATCAAAATTTGATCTGTGAAGACAAATGTATTTCAACAACAAGGATTTTTTATGATGACACCACAATTTGTATAAGACCATACATCACTATCTTCTCTCTAATTTACTTGAGATTAAAATAATCACTCAATACATTATGAGCAGTGATGGAGCAGGGGACAAATGTCCTTGGTAATTTTGAAAAACTCAAAAATTTTAAGAGTCAAACATAGAAAGATAAAACAACTCAAAATCCATTTCATTTTAGCTCACACGCATAAAAACAAAAAACTCAAAACCAAAACAATCATTTCATTTTAACTCACACACAAAACAAAACATATCTCCTTTCCTTTTCCCTCCAAATAAAAAAAACATACCCATCACTAGTGAAGTTGGCTTGCTCATTACCCTCCGCACACGAATTTTTCTTTAAGTGTTCAATCTGAAGGTAACCTAAGTGATTGAATATATATTAATTGTAAACAGTGGCTATTTTTTTTCCTTTTAGGGTTTGATCTTATTTTTGTTAAGTGTTTATCTATTTGGAAATTAATTAAATTTTGTGTTCATTTTATGTTTTTCTATTATGGTTGATTGATAATTTGCTGTTACCTTATTGTGGATTGGTGGATTTGATTCTCTTCACGTATTTTTTTAGTCTCATAATATTGTGGTTCTTTATATTATGGAGTAGGTGTTGAAAATAATTGTTGTTTAGAGTTTTACAATATGTCTAATTTTTACAATATGCCTAATTCTAAATCTCATAATATTGTGAACGTTGAGTTGATTGCAATTATAATTATTTTTAGATATGGAAAGATATTTTAAAAGATCTCATGAAAAAGTTTTCGATAATGTGATGCCTCGACCCACCGAAAATATTGATGTTCAAGTGGAATGTACATAAAAGAATATGAGACGAGAGCTCATTACCTGTGACCTATCAAATCTTCCTTCTGGTCCTGCTTTAAGACCTTAGATTTTGAATTATGATCCGAATGATTATGACAACATTAGATGAGCCTAGTTACAAATGGGTCCTTGTCAACCCTCTATGCAAACATTTCCTCAAACGAAGTTTGGAGACAGAGCTCGTCGTTTCAATCCAAAATAAACAAGTAACGAGTTAAGCGAATAAGCCATACAATTAAAATGAATAAATGAGTCCCTAGTATATGTTTGTAACAACATCGCAGCGACACACTAGCTATATGAGAATTTCACATAATAATAATGACATAGCTACCCTTGATAGAATGAATATTCACACATATAAATTGTAATTACATCCGTGCTATGAATAAATATACACACAATATCTTGAAAACACATAAATTTATATCTCACTATATAAGTTTAACCGCATTCCCAGAGCTGAGACCTCGCGGATGCATACCTCGTGTTCTATTCGGCTCTAGGAATCACGCCTTACACCAAGACACCGGGTCAGAATATTACCACCGATCCCAAACAAAAATCCATGCAATGGAGGCGGTCATAGTCATACGACCGGGGGTCGCAACTATACCAGATCGCGCCCAATCGATCTCGAAACCAACCCTTATCCTCACACACGGATAGTGGCCTGGCAACAATATTATAATCTGGGGAATCAATCCAATACCTATTGGTCAACGCCAAGGTGGACCGCCCACTATGTGCAAACTCTTATATATATATAGTGAGAGTCTCCTGTACATATCAAATGTACATACCAACGGTGCATTTCTTATATGATGTTTAAACATTTCAATAAACCCATATAAAAAAATCAACTCAAAATCATTTACAAAATGGGTCCCCGCCAGCGATATGCACCGTTGGTATGTACAAGAGCCTAACTCGTATATATATACCGTTGGTATGCACCGTTTGGTATGTACATTACCGCAACTAAGTCCTGTTCCCACCCAAATAGAAGGATTTTCCAAATAGAAACACAAGTAATTTTTTTTTGAAGATTTGCCTACCTCAATGTCAAGGACAAGTTTATGGTATTCAATTGTTGTTGGAACTCTTGCAAAAATAAGTTAATAATTTAACCGAATAAATACAAACAGAAAACATGATCAACATGGTATAACTCAAATAATATATCTTTCCTTTTTTAAGTGTTTTTGTTTTCATCCTATGTAATGTACAAATTAGAAAGGATCAAATACCAAAAAGTCCCTCAAACATTTTTTAATACACATTTAGTTCAAGCCTTTTATTTTGTATCAAAAAGTCCCTTATTCTCTTACCTTTAAAGGTCCGCGCCAGCGGCATGGTAAAACCTTTTTGGCATGATGAAGGACTTTTTGGTACAAAATTAAAAGGCTTGGACTATACATGTATTAAAAGAAGTTCAAGGAACTATTTAGTATATGCCCCAATTAAAAACCATCCCAAAAGGACAATTCTAGAGATTCATTAGAACCACAGTTGTTGCCCCACCCATGAATGTCTTGATATGCTCCGGGCTGATCCTGAGATTAGTGGGAGTGTCCCGTGCGAAAGTCAACTTAGGAATCTTCTAAAAAAATATTGTACCAAGATATTAAATACCTAGAAACTCATTGATTTTTTTTTTTAGCATTTTTACTTGCAAAATCACTAATTAAAATTACATTAAAAAAATTAGTAAGACCTTTAGGAAAAAATCAAACTAATAAATTTTTCGGGGTAATTGAATCATTCTTTGTACCATTTGTTTTTTTGGGTAGTTAAAAAATGAACCCCTAAAAAATTAAACTTATTTTAAAAATTGACATTTTTAATATACACAAAATATTTTTGAATCCTTAAAATATACATATATAGATGCTTACTCTAAAATGGCCCCTGTGCCATTGTGCATTTGGCACATGGCGAGGGCTGGACATGGATATGCTATAAAGAGCTGAAACAAAAAAATGAATGCATTAAAGATTGATCTTAACTAAATATAATTTCGGTTACCTGTAATGATAATGTCGTTAAGAGCCCTTTTCATTCGTTCAATTGCCCTCTCTCTTGTTGGAGCCCATACAATAAGCTAATATACGATGAGCAGATAAAGTAGAGCTATTAACGCCATCTTCAGTGGGACAAATTTAGAAAATGTAAAATTAGACTATAGATGATGCATTTTTTGGATTGAACTCACAGTGGGACTGGCTAGTTTTTAGCTTGGACAGGTAAGAGTCATCCGTCCAAGGGTTGAACCCACCTTGGATGGGTAAGAGTCATCCGTCCAACACAAGAAATATATATATTTTTAATTTTTTTATTACAACTAAATGGCCAAAAGTGTACGATCCACGCTCTGGACGGACAAATATTAACCGTCCAACCGTAGGCCTCACCACTGCACAATGTGTAGTGACAAAGTATTTTTATATTGTCCCTAGCCTTTCTCTCTCCTAAATGTGCATTGTTTCCTACCCATTATGAGTGAAAACAATGTAAAACTACACATTTACATCCCCTATTGGAGATGGCCTAAGAACTAATATTCACAATATGGAAAGGAGAATTACACTATATATATGAAATAAAACGAAGCATCTTTATTTTTTTGGATAGGTTCAATAACACACAACACTATATCAATGTTTTGCATACATGGCAATAGGTGAATATGAATTTCTTATCCTAAGACTATTCGCACAGATTTTGTAATCTTAGAACAAAGATTTATTATAAAGACCAAATATAGCCTGGTCATATATTTTCATCACATACAGATTGATGCACATCACTTGCTTCCTCTTCACTCTCTAGTTTCCTTTAGAAGCATTTTCAAGAGAATGCCAAGTGATAATTCCAATTCCTACTTGGTGTAAATTATCTTTAGTGCATGAAATGATTCCATTTTTAGTATCACAACACAATCAGATTTTCTTTTTTTGGTAGCATATCATGAGATGTTCGGGCCAGCTTACACGCACCTCGACTAAACTTCATTCGCAGTTCGTGACTTTCGATGACCAAACATTATTTTGACAGCGCCGAGAATCGAACTGAGAATCAAACTCAATCCACCCTCAAAACTCTCCCAGTGGCAATCTTAATGTAGAAGTAAATTGTAAGCAGGCTCAGAACCTTCAGCCAAAGCCCTCTTAAAGAGTTACCAAATTCTATCCTTGACCCACATTAATGTCTAAGCCTTAGCGTCTAAACCTTAATTAGCAAAACTATACAAATATTATAAAGACTACGCTCTATCTATGCATGATACAAAATATTGTTAAGCAAGCCACTCATAGGTTAATTTGTTCAGTCGCAACAGAATCGTCACCAAAGCAAGTTGAATTCAAAATGGACACACCAAAATAGTCCTGTCAATGGATCGTGTCGAGTCGTTTTTTATCGTGTTCGGATCTTATTGAGTTCGTGTCTAAACGGGTGACTTTTTTATCATGTGAAAAAATCATATCCAAACCCGACCCATTACGTTATCGTATCGTGTCGTGTTCACTTGTTAATACCCATTAAGATAATGAATTATTTTAAATTGTATACAAGTTTGACATATTATCTCATTTTTAACCCAAATACACCCATTAATTCATTGACATTACTAAATCTCTCATTTAGTAAAATTCATTATGATTAAATTAACATTATGCTACATAAATTATTTATAAGTTTCAAAAGTATATCTTATTTACTTAAATTAATGGGTCATAACGGTTTTATCGGGTATTATCGGGTGAAGGAGTCCATCTTAACTCGACCCGTTAACTATCGTGTCTTATCGGGTTCGCACTGATATGACCCGAACTCATTAAGGGTTCACCCATTAACTTATAATTTCGTATCGTGTTATCGTGTTGTGCGTCATTTTGCCAGCGCTACACCAAAAGAAATCTTTCTAGAATATCAAGTAAGGTTGATCAATTTATCAGCTCAATATAACCAAGCATTTGTTCAATCAATCTTTGCAGAAAGGATGGAGTGGAAACAACTCCAAGTCATAACTGCTTATGACATTATAGTAGAACAAACCTGCCAGTAGAATCCACCAGTAGAGCTCTAAAATTATCTGTATGCCCTCTAAGTTTCATGATCTTTGAACCATTTTGTGGGTTCCAAAACGCACAACCTACAAGAAATCAAAACATTATCGTAGAAATTGAATTCTTACGAGATAATAAATCCAAACAATAAACAATATATGCAATCACACATATAAAGGAATCAAGAAGAACATCTTTAAACAACTACAATTGAATTTAATATATATATATATATATACAGTCCTGCTCTTGTGCGGACTAGTCCGCATTTTAAAAATGCGGACCGAACATGTGTCACCTGACGGTGAGCCCAGAAAAGAAAGAGAGAGTGCCTATAATTTAGGCGATAATTTTTAGGGCTCACCGCTAGGTGACACATGTCCGGTCCGCATTTTTAAAATGCGGACTAATCCGCACAGGAGCAGGACTATATATATATATATAGTCCTGCTCCTGTGCGGACGAGTCCGCATTTTAAGAATGCGGACTGGACATGTGTCACTTGACGGTGAGCCCAAAAAGAGAGAGAGTGTGGCTATAATTTAGGCAATAATTTCTAGGCGCACCGTTAGGTGACACATGTCCGGTCCGCACATGAGCATTATTATATATATATATATATATATACATACAGAAAGTCTCCTGTAAGGACTCCTTATAGTGCAAATCCCGGTATATACCATTTTTTTTAAAATAGTAAAAAATTGAATTTTTTGATGAAACTTTATGAATATAATATGTCCACGGTTAAAAGATCATCTCCAATTTTTTTTCATCAAAAAATTCAATAAAAAACCCGTTGAGATGAAGTGATATGTAAAAAAATGGTATAAATATTCATTTTCAATCGTTGAAATGTTGGGTTGGCGACAACCACTTTATTCATTGAATTTTTTGATGAAACTTCATGGATATGATCTTCTCACCGTCGAGATCATATTTATGAAGTTTCATAAAAAAATTCAATCAAAAAGTGGGTGAGATGATCGTAAACATTTTAACGGCCGAAAATGCATACTTATACCAATTTTTTACATATCACCTCATCTTAATGCTTTTTGTATTGAATTTTTTGATGAAAAAAATTGGAGATCATCTTCTCACTGTGGAGATCATATCCATGAAGTTTCATTACAAAATTCATTTTTTTACCATTTTAAAACAATAGTATGGAACGGGGCGTACACCATAAGAAATCCTTACAGGAGGGCACCTCTCTCTCTCTCTCTCTCTCTCTCTCTCTCTCTCTCTATCTCTCTCTCTCTCTCTCTCTCTCTATATATATATATATATATATATAGTCCAGCTCTTGTGCGGACTAGTCAGCATTTTAAGAGTGCGGACCGAACACGTGTCACCTGACGGTGAACGCAGAAAAGGAAGAGAGCGTGCCTATAATTTAGGCAATAAATTCTAGGTGCACCGTTAGGTGACATGTGTCCGGTCCGCACTCTTAAAATGAGGAGTAGTCCGCACGTGAGTATTTTAAGAGTGCGGACCGGACACTATATATATAATAATGTTCATGTGGGGACTACTCCGCATTTTAATAGTGCGGACCGGACACGTATCACCTAACGGTGCACCTAGAAATTATCGTTTAAATTATAGGCACGCGTTCTCTCTTTTCTGCGCTCACCGCTAGGTGACACGTGTCCGGTCCGCACTCTTAAAATGCGGACTAATCCGCAAGAGCAGTAATATATATATATATATATATATATATATATATATATATATATATATAGTGAGAGAATCTCAAGTGGACCAAAAGAATGGACTTTTTAATGGACTTAACAAAAAAGACTAATACCCACTAATTTTAATTCCTTGGTGTAATGGGTCCGCGCCAGCGGCACCCAATAACCGAGACTTATTAGTCTTTTTTGTTAAGTCTATTAAAAAGTCCATTCTTTTGGTCCACTTGTGAACCTCTCCCTGTATATATATATATATATATATATATATATATATATATATATATATAAAGATTGGAAATAAAAAGAAAAAGAGAAAAAAGAGAGAGAGATTGGAAGGATGTAGTTGGTAAAATCTGTCATATTTGGCCAACATATGCACTCATTTGCAGTCTACAAGTGGCGTATCAAATTAATTTTAGAGAAAAAAAATTAAAAACTTCATTTTAATAGGCTCTTCTTCTTATAAAAAAAACTTATTTCTATATGTAACATGTGTCTGCCGATTTTTGAAGGGGGTCTTGATTTAAGGGGCAATTTTACAAGCCCTTAAAATATTTGGCACTACTATTAACTTCTGGAAAGATAAGTGGCTAAGCTACTCAATTGCAGACCTCATTCAAATCCTCTCTAAAAATGCTAGATATCTAAAACCCAAAGTAGAAGATTTAATCATCAATGGAAAATGGACTCTTTCATCTCAGTTCATCTCCAAATTCCCTCAAATTGCCTCTGATATTAGTTTAACACCAATAAATTATGAAGAAGATTGTTAGTTGCCTTCTTAAATTCAAAACATCACAATGACATAATAATTAGCGGCGCTAATAATTTTTGACACGATACCCTGTTTACGATAGAATCCAAAATGACTCGAACATGACACGATCAACTTGTATAGATCATTTAAGAGTACTCAAAACTTATACCCAACTCAAAATTAACGCAACTCAAAAATAACACGACTAACCCGAATTACCACCCCTATTGCGTTCTTAAATTCAAACTAAAAGGACCAAAAAAAATGGGTATGAGAAAGGTTTTTACTTTTCTCATTTGAATTCCTTCAAATGCCTTTAAAAAATTCATACACGAAGTCATTTCACTTTTTGTCAGCGATTTTATAATATTTTATCCATTGTTACAGCTTAGTTATAGCAAGAAAAACTAGAAGCCTCTTTCTGGTAAACAAGAGATACAGGTACGGTGTATTCATTAGAGTAGGAGCATAAAAAACAATTGGGCTTACAATGTTGTTAGAGTCGAGGTTCGCCAGAATGCCCATGATTTATTTATAAAAATACAGATCGGAAGGGAGTTTTGAGGTATTCTCAAGCTATCTATACTTATTATGTATCAAAATGTTCGTTTGAGTTGTCTAGATAACATCCTCTTATTATTTTGCGTAGTTGTGGGTATTTTATATTTGAGTATATTTTTATTTTTTTGGTTGTTATTATTTTCTTATGAATACGAATAATTTGGTGTAAATAATTTAGAATTATTCCTTATTTGACTGATTATATTGCATCCTAAAAAATAATATCTAGAGGGTATCTTTTGAACCTAATACCATTACATGTGCATGAAAAAATAGGATAGCAATAAACATTACATGATATATAAGATTTGTACTTGGATCAATTTAGGCTTATAATAATCTTTTATGGGCAGATCATACTCAAAGTAGGCTTAATGTATGCTATTGTAGAGATACATAACTCATATGAAAAAATAGTATTCACATTCAATATGAATAAGAGTTTTTTGACCAAAAAGTGTCTATATTTATTTATGACATTAAAAGTGAAATAATTTCAATTTCAATAATGAATATAATTGTGTGTAATGGGCATAGTAATAAACAAAATAATATTTTTAATGAAAGATGTGTTATGTTTATATAATGAAAATTATTAAAATAAATTTGCATTGTATATCTATATAATATGGGAGAGGGGTGTTTGAATAGTATTAACGATCCAACGGTTCTGATTAATTCTCTTGGAATAATCTAATGGTCTTAGAACGTGCCACATCATAATGAGAACATTATGAGGTGGCAAATGAGAGAACTAACTTGAAACCCCCAAATCCCTACCCCGTCTCTCTATCACATCCACATTCTTCCCCACAAACCCTATCCCTCTCCAAACTCTCACCCACTAATAAATCAGCCCCCTCCTCCTCTCTGCTGCCGCCCGCTCCTCCTCTTTGCCTCACCCTCACCCATATAGGTAATAACCCAATCTCTTACACAACCACAAAATCGTCCTTTATTTTTTACACACACACAACCACGAATCTATGATTTTCACCCACACCCGCACTCGCACACACGCAAATAGACATACACACACGCAAATACACATACACACACTATTTTGACCTTCGATCTAAAGATAGGCAACAACAGATCTACGATTTTCACCCACACACCCACTCGCACACAAGCAAACACACATTCACACTATTTGACCATGGATCTTAAGATCTTAAGATTTATTCACACTATTTTGACCTTGGATCTAAAGATTTGAAGATTTTGAACCCAGTTTTGGATTTTTTTTGTGCATCTCCCTTTTGGTACGAATTATTGGAGTCGAAATTGTTAAGGGTTTCTAACATAACTTTGTCAATGGAATACTTTTGGGATATGTAAGTGTTTTTTGGTTTTGTCATTTAAATTTAGACCCGCTGATTAAACCTTTTAATTTATAAACTTCAAGTTGAAAATGAATGAAATTTGGATCTTATTCTTTGATTATGTGCAGGTTTTGACAGGTTGGGAGGTCAAAGAAGCGGAAATATATGGAATTGATGGTTTTATCATCTGAATTTGGGATAGGTATGCGTTAAGTAAATAGGTGGTTGTGTTTTATATGATTTTAGTTGTATATTATTTATTGATACATATATTTCGTGTTGATTGTTATCTATAAGGAGATTATTTTTTTCACGAGTGTAGGGAGGTTTTTGTCCTGATTATTTTCATAAGGTTGATTGTTGAATAGAATAGTTTGGTAGATATTTTTTTGGGTTTCATAGTTTTGTTTAGCATTAAAATGATTCACGCTATTATTTACACTATACATAAAAAAAACACAACACAAAAAAACACACAATACAAACAAACAATGTGTAGTTAGTTCCCTACCGCAAAAAAAAACACACAACACAAACACAAAAACAAGCAAACAATGTGTAGTTAGTTATCCCCTATCTTGGAAGTTCACTTGGGTAAATCTGAAATTATTACTTCTCCCTAATTTAACTTCGAGGTTGAGTTGTATGCTGTTATGTCCATTTTTCTTGGCTTAGGTTACAGTTATTCACAGAGGTGTTGGTCATAGCATTCTGCAAGAACTTGCACTTGGAATAGAATGAGGTAACAACCATTCTATTTTTTTTGGTGTTTAGTCTTTATTCATTTGGACTATTTTCCCCCTCTTTTTTTTTATGTTTACTCTTTATTCTTTGTTAGTTTATTATTTATTTTGAATGATTGGATCACATTTTTTGCCTACTAACTAATGCTTACTCTATTTTTCATTGCATGCTATAGAAAGAGCAAGGAAAATTCTTACTCTCTTTTTCATTGCAGGCCATTGTATATTAGTGATTATTGTTACAACATTATGCACTATAATATTAGTATCTGGATTTAATTAGTTTTAGACAATATTATGCACTATGTTACAGAGGTCTGTATTTTGGGTTTCAGTTTGGGGGGGAATGAATCATATATGGAGGTATTCATTTTTTTCGATTTTTTTTTTCATTTCTAACCATTGCTTTTCCTATTTTCGTTTTCTTTCTTTTCATTTCTAACCTTTTATCTGGGTTTTATCTGCAGGTATAATCTCTTGGTTTCATTTCTTTTTAAGCTATGTTTCTATAAATGAGATTGTGGGATTTTTTTGCTGTGAGTAGAAGGCTTATGTTCTTCATTAATGATCGCTTGATCCATATGGGTGCCATACTCATTAATGGGTGCCATTCTCTGTTTCAGAATGTTTTGGATCGTAGCTTTATTAAAGGAAATTTTTCTAGGTTGTAGGGTCACCACGACAACACTGCATTGTCGTGTTGGAGTTTTTTTAGTTTGCTTTGTTGTTTTGTATGTCATGTGTGGGTTCAGAATGTGTGTATACATATTGATTTAGACTTTGTTGGGTTTTTTGCAGATATTAATCGAGTGGTTGGTTTCGAGTTGTTGATGGGCAGCCAACACGCCAAACCCGACCCCAAACCCTGCGTTGGCAGAAGCTCAGTGTTGATGGGCTGCCAACACAATGTCTCAGTTATTTTTATTTCATTGCGAGATATCATGGTATGTCTCAGATATGTTTCTATTTGAGAAATCATCATGGTCCGTTCTATACATAACACATGAATTTTGTAATCGCATAATTTTTTCCTTAAGTTTTGAACAATATATATGTTATTAAGAGACCACAATTGAGTATCATTCCCTTTTTGATAACTTGAGGAAATTTAGAACATGTATGCAAAAACTTCATAAAAAATTAACTTGCAAGCGGGTGAGAGGTTTGGTTAACTCGCAAGAGAAGTGACTATTGTTGTTCAATTATTTTAATGCATTGCTTACTGATTGCAGATTTACATAGATTTTCTTCTCTTATGTGATTGCAGATTTACAACTACGATTTTAATGCATTGGTTTTTATCCAGAATTTTGGCCACTTTAAGCATAAAGATGTCAATTTGTACAAAGGTGCCTCTGATTCGAAATAAGGATCTGTTCGAGCTGCAATGGGGCACCCAGAACCTTCAGGTATGCCCTATTTTCTCTACCAGAATTGAGCAGTGGAGGAATAAAGATCAAAACAGTTCCTCCAGAATTAAAAAGGAAATGCCATCTCCAATGGGTTCAGTTCAATCTTTATCCGCTTAGGAGGCTGCTACCGATAAGGATCAAATAGCTGCTGAATCGTGTGCTATTGCCTCTGCTGAATCGTGTGCTACTCCCCCCACGAATCGGGTGCTACTGCCCCCTATGTGTTTTCATATTTGTCGTGTACTATTTATGTTCTATGTATCATATGATATTGTTTGGTTTCATTTGTAGTTAGTTTACTTTTTCCCGTGATAAAGTAACTCTTGAACATTAACTACCAGATAAATTTTCTTTCAGGCTGCCAACTTCAAAAAATGAAGTTACATGCCATGCAGTGGGTTCAGCTCACTGCCACACAGCATTTTAGCTCACTGCCACGCAGCGCTTCATCTCACCGCCAATCAGCGCTTCAGCCCACGGCTACACACCCCTCACCTCAGCCCTTGCGAGGGTGCATCGCTTTAGCTCACTGCTTACACTGCTACTGTATGCAGCTGCAATGCACTGCCCGTCAGCTCACTCCCAAGGTTTTTGTTATGAGTATTGTCTACATTAGGGATCCATTTATGAATATTATTAAATTGTTTACGTGGTTTATACGAGGTTCGGGACAGATTGTGAGTATTATTGTTATTGGTGTATTTTTTATTTCTTAAACATGGTGGATAGTCCTATAAATAGAGGAAGTTCTGCCCAAATTTTTGAAATTGTTTAAAATTATTTTCAATGCAAAAAACCTTTCGACTTATATTATTTGTAATGCAATTTTCATATGTGGATTATATTGTTTTATTTCATTTCTTTTACATTTGCTTTAATTATGTCGATCCGATATATTTCCTTTATGTTAGTTCACACATGTTAATGAATTTCACTTGCTAGATGAATTGCATATAATCTATCTATTGTCTTTCTCTAACGGGGTTTATTTTGAAAGATACCAAATTTATTATGACAATTTTTTTATTTTGATACTTCCAAGTTTTATATCATGGCCTATTATTGGGACAAAACTGTATACATTTTATAAATTGTTTACACTTATAATATGTAAAACATTTATTAATTGCATTATACACGATGCAAGAAGTGTTGTAGGCATGCGAGTTGAAGTCATGACGCGCACAACTTTGGGAATTATGACCAATTTTTTTAAAATTACATTTTGTTTTGTTGGGGAACGAAATTATTTTCGTTCCGCAACTACGTACTTTTGAAAATTTTCATTGTTTTGCGATTATGTACATTGGAAATTTTCGCTGTGCCTTCAGGCACGGGCATACACTAGTATGTATATATTATGAATGTTTTATGTATGTCGCCCGCACATCGTGCGGGTTACATGCTAGTTTATATTTATACCCTTAGTCATACTCATTTAAAACTCATTCTCAAATTAAACACATAACCTCACCTCCACCCCACCGCACCCCACCCTACCCACCCACCCCCCGTAATCCTCATCGGGACGCCGAAATTCTCGCCGGAATTCTCACAAGATTGTTTCTCTCTCCTTGTTTCACTCTTCCTTCGTCTATTTTTTTTTTATTTTTTATGGTCCACGCCAGCGGCACCATTGCCATCGCCAGAGAAAAAGGTTTTTCGCTTGAAAAAATATAGTGTTCACAGGAAAAAGATGGAGTTTTTGCCGAAAAAATAGAAGTTTTAGTAAAATAGTAAATTTATCGGTTTCGATTTTTTTGTCAAAAAATAATAAATATAGGTGATGTTGGATAGATCTCGACGAGTAGATTTCAAATATATAAATTTTGTGAATTTTGGATTTGAAGATTTGAAGTTATGGACTTTTAAAATTTTGATGTTTTTTTTGTATGAGTTGTCAAATGCTATATTGGTCATTTTTCACAGTGTTTTTAGGAGAGGGACTAAATTTATAAAATTACGTGCAGTGTCTTGTTTTTATACACTTTGAATTAGATTTGACCTTTCTCTAAAACCCCCAATAATTAAATCAATTTCATGTCCCAACTAAAATACCCCTAAATCATTCACTTCCATCTTACTTAAACTGTAATGACCAACTAAATCAGTCAATGAAACCCTAAATAGATGGTTAGAAACAACTTAATACTCATAAACCACAAACAAAGCATAACTATACACAACACAAAAAAAATTATATGGCTAAATGAGAGATAATAAACACCTTTGGCCCATAACCATCTACATCTTCAAACACATAGAAAAATTAACTTTACACAACCTGAAAACCGCAAAAAATATTTTAATAACTTCAAATCTCTGAAATCGCAATAAAGAAAAGTATATAGGAAGATGAATCCAACTAGATGTTTTTCTTAAAAACCCCAACTCTCAAATTGAAATCGAAAGAAAGGAGGAGGAGAAAGATAAGGATGAGTGAGAGAAAAGTTCAGAGAGACCTTTCATTCGTGTAAAAATTTACGGCAAGTGAGCAAGGGTTTGGAGATACATATTCAATAAAGTAAAACAATTAATCAAAACTCAAAACAACAAAAATTATGTTTTAAATTTAAAATGTGACTTCAAGAGAAAATGATCGATGGAGAGACCTTGAGTTTGGAATAGAAAAGTAAGCCGCGAGATAATTGGGTTTGGGAGTGAGCGGGAATGAGAAGTGTGAGTAAGCATGATGTTTTGAGAGTTTTCTTTTTTCTTTTATTTTTAAAATACTAAATATGTATTACGAACACTTACAAGTTATTAGTAACACTATAAGAATGTTACACATAGTAATTATATAGTAGCGTCAGTAATTGTAAAATAAGTCTATTATTAATCGCTCGCTTTGGTGTAGTGCAACATCTAATTCACCCTTTCCATAAGACAATCGATTTGCGGTTGATACGTTGTGCCCAAATGTAACTCCGTATCCATCGCCCTCTGAAAAAATCTACTAGAGGTGGGACACAAATATCTTATCCTGATAAAAAAAATTGTTGAGCAGCACCTCGTGCAGGATGAATCTTTTTCTGCAATGAAAAGTTAGGCACACTACTCGTTCGTGTAATTCCCCTAAACTAGCCCCATACTGACCCACCAATACTTCCTCCTCACATCCTAGCACATCTTGTTCCCCTGGATTGCACCAAAATTGTTCACCTGTGTGCCCTTTCCATAATTGAGCATCGTAGGTCCTCATTATCTGGAGCAATCAACTTCCCATACATGCACAAACTAAGTGAATGAGGAAGACTCTGCTCCACCTATTAATAACTGTTGAACCCTCTCCTGACAAGCTGGATCCCCAGTTCATGATTTTACAACCCCCAAACAATCTCGAATGTGATGATCATCTATGCTATATACACCCGGACTACCCCCTTCTCCTGACGAAGCTCAACCCACTTCGCCTTTCACACTGTTTCCAACTACCATGCGGGTACACGATTCAATGCATCTGCCATCGCATTAGCCTTTTATTGATGATACTGAATATCGAACTGACCAGGGTGCTCATACACCCTATACCCTGTGAATACACATATTTACCACATATGTAACACACATACATTAAAATTAACTACACATGCCCTGTGTGATCATACAGTAAAAAGGTATACTCGATTACCCTACTAAATGCGATTTAATTCTTCTTGAAATTGCCCCACTTAATCAACTAGTGGTGCAAATATCCCTTAGTGCCCTCTATAGAGAATGACTTGGCTCCACTGACCTAAAATCATATAATATCTCTCTGCTCAAAGAGTAATATCTTCACACATGTAATGCCTAACGTATTAAACCAATGTCCTAGAGCCTAAATGTCTCTCAACTCCCGAGACATACGTAGCCTCATGCGAGGGACGTCTCACAAGCAAAATATAAATAAGGAACCCTCCCCATACACCATCACCTAGCTCTATCGATTATCGAGATACATTGGCCCAAGGCGCAGTACTGGGGCACCCAAGGTGATGTACTTCTAGAAATGAAACCCTTCCCCAAAAGCTTCTAAATATGAACCCTCGACTCTCGCATCTCTAAATTAGTCATACAATATGACGCTCGCATAATTACCTAGCCATTGGTCCTAAGTCAATCACAGTTCAATCTCTTGACTCAACGATAACCCCGGTATTTCCTTTATCACATTAGTAAATTCCTTAAATATATCGAATCTAGTGAGACAACTATATATATATATATATATATATATATATATATATATATATATATATATATATATATGTGTGTGTGTGTGTGTGTGTGTGCTCGACCCTCTCTCTGGGAAAGGCATCGCCACAAGAAACCTATCCTGACCTAGAATACCAACCACGATAGTCCAATTATAACAATCCACCATCGCTTTAACCATCATTAACCAGTCCACACCAATATAACATCATGACCTATGCCACTAACATGAGCAGATCCGCTAAAAACATAACCTCATAATGTTTACTCTCGCTCTCCTGCGGGTGCAACGATGAGAACCCCGCTACCCAATGGTGAATTTACGTTCATAATAATATTTAACATTTTATTCACTAAACCCGTCTCACGTGCAAATCTAGAGCAACCAAAAGAATGTGATGCATTCGTGTCAATCAATACACGCCCGAAGTGATCAAGAATTGAAAACATACCTTCAATTGCTAATGGCGCTGGCTGTAAAGATAATCCATGGACGTGATACACGCACCCAACTTCCACTCCCACTATCTCTGTGGAAGCGAAAATGTTGGTGGGGCTAGAAGTTGTTGTGACTACTGCCCCGACTAAGCATATTATTGTTAACCCCTAGTCCTATTTGTTCATGCATGTTTCATTTGGCCCTACTCCACATATATGAAATATTTCCTTGTGAAACATACTGGCCTCTGGCCCCAGCGAGGCTGCCCCTGCTTCTGGCCCTACTGTCCCTGAAATACACGGCCTTATTGGCTTCCGGTATGGTTCCCCAGGCCCTGAGGAGCATGTTGCTGGCCCTAATGGACTTGCCTGTAATTAACATTACTGGCCCAAGTCTCTTAGTCGAGTCCCCCTACTGAGAACCCTACTCCTGCTACCTACTGGGATGTTGTGGAGACTCCCTGGTGCCGATTCCCCCAATCTTGCCCTGCTAGATTAACTCTCTTATCCTCTTATATCCCCTCCGATGGAAGTAATGATCCTAAAAGTGAAGTAATGCGGCTGTCATAGTGGTATCTAATGCCCGTGCTACGGTGGTTGTGACCTCTGCAGCTTTCACAGTTCCTTGAACGACCTATGGCTCCGACCGAGCCTCCCCTTATGCAACCCTCCTCATTGCACGAGCTAGCCTCCCTCTCTTGTTATTTTTTATTTCAAACCAAATCAAAATTTCATGAGATTTACTTCAACCATATACAATAGCAGAAGAACATAAATGTGTAACATAAAACAACAATCCAGAGTATAGTGCTCAGTATTAAAGAAATGCAGCGCTAACCACGTAACAAGTTTACAAAGATCCTAAGGACACTTGTACCTGATACTCTGATACTAACTGTGACAACCGACCTATTTTAATGCTCGATAGCCAATCCTCTATTAACATAAAACAAGAATCTCAGTATGGTTCATTCTCAGCATCACTACCGCAACTACATTATAATATAAATAATGTGAAAAAACCATACAATTAAAATGAATGAATTTGTCACCATGCATAAATAAGTAATAATAGTGAACCAAATAAATCATCGATCAATAAAATAATAACATCCACTGTGTGAAACTCAATAATTAAACTAAGCGATGAAATAAAATCGTTGACATAAATATAACTGAACTGAACTGAATATAACTATCTATATAAAATAAGCTAAGGAATCTAAACAACGATGTAGAATCCCCAACTAATGCATGGAAAGAATGGATTTATCCTTTCTCCAGGCTTCTACTTCCATAGATGCACACTTGGGGATAGAAAAAGAAAATAAGGAAAATAAAAGCCCATGGGTCAAAGCCCTTAAAGTAGAAAATATCTTGCAAGTAGATAATTATTTTAAATTGATTAAAACGATATTATATTACTTTTAAGATTAACCGATCACACTCACATGAGACAAACCTCACCTCTCAACTATAGTACGCACCCAGCGTGTTCACTTATTATTTTAATTAAACTACTGGGTCTAACTAGGACATGTAATTTCTATCCAAACCCTGTTTCACAAATACCCTTTATTAGTTAATTATAACTACTTTCACTAGTATATGCTCGTAATAACATCAGACCGATACACTGGCTATATAAGTATTTCGTACAATAACAATGACATAGCTATCGCCTTTATAGATGAATGTTCACACAATATAAATAATAGCTACATGCATGCTATAAATAAATATACACAATATCTCGTATACATGCAATTATATATCACTCACTATATAAATATAACTACATCCCCAGTGCCGAGACCTCGCGAATACATCCCTCGTATGCTATTCGACTCAAGGCATCACACCTCACACTGAGACATTAGGTCAGAATCTCACCATCGAACCCAAATTAAAACACATACAGTGGTGGCGGTCATAGACCCAATCGGTCTCGAAACCAATGCTTATCTCCACACATGGATAGTGGCCATAAATAGTATTATAACGCGGGGAATTAATCCAACACATATTGGAGAACATCAGGGAGGAGTGTCCACTATGCACACCCTCCTAATGATATCACTACCGAGTAGGTATGTCCAAATAAATACATTACATGCACACATGCATGCACACATGCACGCGCACACACACACACACACACACACACACACACACACACACACACATATATATATATATATATATATATATATATATATATACCGAGTAGGTATGTCCAAATATAAATACATCACGCGCACACATGCACGCCCCCCCCCCACTTATATATATATATATAAGTACTAACTACATACGAAATCATATAACATACTAGTCCACTTAATCCCAACGTCCGAACCGATGTCTCGATTGTACAAAACAAGTATACCAGCTCATACATATATCCCATAACGCACTAGTCTACCAATCAAACCAACTTCTTGATTAAATAGTTAACTTGTCCCTTACTTGAATCCTCGGTTCTCACTCTTGTCTCAAGAATTAACACCTTGGTTAATTATTAGTTTCCTAAATAATGAATAGCGAAACATATCTATTATAATTAAATACTTTCTCACTTGAATAACTTTCCACATACCCGCTTGAGTTCATAAAAATCCCCTGAATGCTTCCACGATCCAATCTTGAACCAACCGAGGATCTAAATCGATTTTCCATTAGAGTCGAATCGACTAGCCTCAGGCCAAATCGATTCGCTTCCGACAGTACCCCAGATTTGCATAGTTTCATCACGAGTTTGTTCCCTAAAATTCCATAATTAGTTTTCCTAGTCTCCATTAATAACTTCTAAGGATTGTAAACCTCAATTTCATCAACTGTGAATTAATATTAACCAAGATAATATATACAAGAGGTTTTGTAAGAATTCTAAATATAATCATGGATAACATAAAGTCCATAAAAAAATCTCCAACTAAAGATTTCAGTATCGCACACCCCTTCTTAGAAACTTCATAACTAATTAAAAAAATCAGAGAAATATGAAATTGGAAGCCACGCATTCGTAACATAAAGATCTAAAATTTCATGACCTGAATCGATTCTCCACTAAAAAAAATCGATTCGGTTCTGGGCAAAAACTAAAATGACCTAAGGACGAAGGTGATGCCTCCAAAACCTCCATTAATGCCCAAACCAAGCTCCAAAACATTATCCAATCGATACCCTAACCCACTTTATGTATAGGAACATGCTTTTAGACCTTTTTACACCCTATTACGGGCCTAAAACATCAAATGCAATAATATAACTTAAAGATTCAAACTTTGTAAGATAATTCATCTTTAAAACAACTTAAGGTTTGTTCATCATCAACTAATGAAGTTTCAATCTTTCATGTTTTAAATCTCAGATTTTTATTTCTAATAATGAAAGTAATTAACTACACTTAATTTGTGACAAAAAAGTAATTATTTTCCTTGGTGGATTAGAATTTGGCATTCTCTACAAGTTTGATAATGGGTTGATTCCTCTCTTGTCTCCTTTCCCAAGCTTCCTTTTCTTTTCTTCCTCTTTCTCTCTTCTTTTGAACTCTCTCCCTCAATCTCTTATGTAAAACATGAAAGGTAGACTGCCATCCACCTTCTCAACATGTTAAATACCCTCTTAATTACTCTAAATCTATTTTTCCACTTAGCCATAAGTATAAAATGACCCCCATACCCTCATACGAGGCCAGTCATGTCTAAAAAGTCATCGGAACCCAATCACAACTCCCAAATACCTTTTATAGAATATTTTGACTCTTTCCAGATCACCGGTGCAATCGAAAAGGTCATCCCAGTCACCCAACTACAATTATGCTAACATCTCACTAATCGGACCCAAACTGTGCATACGCTATGCGTCACCCATAAATTATAGTGATCCGCCGATGTAACACTCTATCGACATATAATAATAAACTGTCATTATCACTTATACGCGACATATAATAATCATAAAACTATTTACTTATCACACACAATTAAGTAATAATCAAATAAATATTAATTCTTAACTCGCTAGTTAATATATACCGAAACTAGTTTAATTCCCTTGATTAAATTAATGATTTGATGCACACATGGAAATTTAAAATACTTATAATAGTACGGGGTATTACACTATTGTACAAAAGTAAAGTAAGATATTTATACATGTATATGCTCAAAACCCACTAACCTAAACCTATACTCAAGCTTCCTAAACCTTCCCTAAAGTATGGCCCGAAACACAACATCCCATAGCCTGAAACCTGGGAGGATTAGTCGGTCTAACCTTTGTTTAATCGATAAAATATCAAAGTTAAGTCAACTAAACATTTTGGGACACCTCATTAAAATATGAGCAATTACAACTAAAGGAGTTTTAGGTGACTAAATAAATGTTTAGTCGACTATAAATGACATGATTTCAAAAATATATTTGGTAAATATTTCCAATATTTTATCCCTCTACCATCAACGTTTACCAAAATTTTTACCAACCTTTAGTGAATCCTAACAATCTAATTATGCCCTCATACCTCCATACAAACATAAGAGCTTATTGATAAACTGTGAACCGTGTGTTCGTGTAAGGACACTATTGTTGTTTGGTTCACCACCTCAATACAAAAAAACTAGACTATTACTACACTCATTACGGGAGTATCGCGGTTAGTCCGGGTATCAAATCTATAGGGAATGTTGCTAGAATTTAATTGAATTATTATTTCTCAATAAAAGGGTAAAACATGAGAAATAAAAGAAAAGATAAAACTAGACATGGAATTAAACTAAGATTGAAAAAAGGTGTAAAAATAATAAATTAAGACTAATATCCCTCACCTCGGGTTAATTAGTATAAATGGATACATGGGAAGACAAGTTTATTAAGACTAAATCTCATTTTCACAATTAATTAAATCTAGAGTTGTCACCCCCTAAATTGTCATAAAAGCTTAATAGATTTTGGCGTCAACAAATATCTCCAAGATTACACATGCAAGGTCGTAAATACGGCGCATACATGATATACACAGTTAAATCTCCTAGGCATAAAATTAAGAATAACCTAACCCATTTAAACTCATAAAACTATTCACCAAAGCAAAGAAAATCATTCACCTAAGGTGAGTTCAATAAATCCCAACCTAAACTAAAATAGCTACAAAGCATAATGAAAGACAGGTATTTAAATGAAAGCAATAAATAAGCAAGAAAATAAATAAAGATAACTAAGTTAGGAAGCTTAAAAATAATAACGAAAGCTTAAATAAAGGAAGGAGAAGATGATAATGTACTTACAAAACACAATATGAGTATAAACCCTGAGATAGAGGAGAAGGAAAGCTCCTAAAATCCAATTTATTATCTATATGTCCCCTAAAGTAAAAGCCCTAACTTCATATTTATACCCCCAAGAAAAATGCAAAGAAAATACACCAAAATAACCCAAAAATGTCAATTTGCATCTTTATTTGATGATCGCGATTGACCTGGCCTTTGACCCGGTTGACCTGGCCTCTAGAAGTACCATTTCTCATTCCGATCCAATTTTGACATGTCGCATGGAAAAGGCTTTAAAATCTTCATACATGCTCAGAATGATGCGTGGTCGGAACCCACGTGAAACTAATTCAATTCTATGCATGATGGTGTTTTGAAACCCTCTAAATTGTGTAGTATGAATTTATTAAATTACCCTTGAAGTAGACAAAAATGTCATTTTTTTTTTGGAAATGATCATTGACTTCCTCATTCGGGGTCAGAATGATGTACGGTTAGTGGTCATGCAATGATAATTTGATGATATACATGTTAATAACTTCATTCCATCCAAAATAGGGATCTTAAAAGGACCAAATTTCTCTTAAAACTTTTTCGAAACGCATCCAACTTCACACTATGCATCCATAATACTTACAAAAGCTCAAAGATACCTTACAAAACATATAAACATATAGAAAAAAGTTATCCAATATATGAGCTTAAAAATAGGAATTAATGAACATGAGAATACTAGAATGTGTGAGAATAAAGGGTGCTAAAAGCAATATTCATGACTAATCACACCCTTTAACTTACATATTGCGTGTCCCTGACAATAAAGATGAATGAAATTGTGAAAAAGAGGTAGACCAGCCAGTAAATAAATATATACAAATCATAAAAATCAACTTTTATAGGGAACACGTTTGTGTTTAGCGTATGCAATAAGTCATTAAATCCCTAGGTTACCTTAGTGCATGAGTGTTGTCTCGTGAGGATTTTTAGGGATGAAAACCTCAAACATCAAGTTTTCTAAAAATTATACCTAAACAACAATGTGACAAGCCCAACAATAACGAAAAGGATTCCAACATGTTATTAGCACAGGGAATGGATTCACACAAAAATCCTTAGTAATCAACATTATAGAATGAACTTCGTAGAATGGAAACCTTAAGATGTGGGAGGGAGAGAAAGAACATAAAAATTGTGCTCTGGAAAAACTTTTATAACCGAACAAGCATTATAGCATGCATATATCAATCCTCACCGGTGTATGCACTACACAATGGGAGGTAATATATGGGACATGCAAGCATAAAAAGTAAATATAAATGGAAATTAGGATGCCCACATGTCTTCAATTAAGAACGCTATATATAAAATAAAAACTTGTAATCTCAATGAAAGGGTATCATCATTAAATTAGGTGAAATGCATTTTCACATATTATTGAAATTTTTGAAACTTTTGAATTGCATTCGCTAGGGTCACATAGGAATTTAATAGGGTTGTAATCTATGTTTGGGGTCAAGGTTATAAAATGAATGGATTATGTACATATTCAAAGTGTTTGGGGTTGAAACACTTGGGGTAATGGGAAAATGTGGGCAATTTCAAAATTGGACTATGATTACATAACAAGCATTGATTACAAAATCGGAGAATGGAAAAGATTATTGAACTCCATGTACAAAATGGAAATACTTTCTCTTTCTATTTGTTTTTTTTCTTTTTCTCTTCCTTTTCTTTTCTTTTCATTTTCTGTTTTTCTTTTTTTTTTCTCACTTCTTTCTCTTTTCTATCACACTCTCACATGCCTAATTGCAACCATATAAAAAAACATCATTCAATACCAGGTATCATTCCAAACAAAGGTATGGGGGTAATATTTATGGTTTATAACTCCAATGTGGAGTTGGGTATAGGATTTTTGGTCTTGAAACGAAAAGGCTATATTCAGGCTCAAAGGGGTTGACGAGAGAAAACATTTAAGTTGAGGTCAAGGTCAATATGGGTCATATAACAAAGAGGGCTTACGATCATTTCCTAAATTTTATGCAATTTTTGAGTCAAAACAACTTTGAAAATCATGATCAAGTAACATATTTCAATATATGAACTCAATTAATGAAAAATCAAATAAAAGATTAGTAAGATTACCAATGACTGTAACATTTTCAAGGAGGAAATAATAATGTATAACACTCAAAAATGAAGAAAATCCCAAAGCTCAGCTGGCGTAATATATACAATGCAATTAAAGATTAAAAACTTATAAACGTCTTAAACAAAATCATAAAACAAGAAGAGTGCATGTGCTCATGAGTTTAAAGTTTAATTCATGAAGTTTTTCATAATATTAATAATTTGAAGACTAAAGTCTAATAATTTCTAAAATCGAGAACATACATCATTGAATTATCTATTGGATTTTGGGTTGTTATGGAGATTTATCATCGAAAATAAAGGTAAAATGCCCAACAAAGGAGAAAAAGGAAGCAAATATTTTTGAAAATTTTAATTTTTACAAGAAAAGCATGCTTAGGAAAAACATATAATCAAATCATGGAAACTAGTAATAATGGATAGAATATCCCACACCCCCTAACTTAAAACCTTACATTATCCTTAATGTAAATTAAGAACTAAGTTAAAGAGATGAAAATAGAGATATTACACAAAACGAAGCGATCTCTAGAATGTAGAAGTCAAATGATTCTACAAAACATGTTAGTACCAAGCATAAAAAAAAAGAAGAACTGAAACTTGAACTACTTACACTAGACAATAAGTAAAAAGAAAAACAAACCTAATATGTACAAACTACAATTTTAACTTCTAACTAACTGCACACTAGAAGTTGAAATTTGTTAGGGTCCACCCAAAATACAATTTGACTTTGAGGGAAAATTAGTGTACCATTATTTTCATGCATACCTTCCAAAAAAATAAGAATTTCGTTTAAACATCGGGAGGTATGTGGAAGACGAAAGAAAGGAACCATCACCAATTTTTTTTTTTGGGGGTGGGGAGGGTGGTGATGAGGGATTTAAATTGAATGGGTGACGAATACACATGGGTTAAAAGAACAAAATTTCCTCCCAAAAGTTTTGAAATTGGAATGGGAGGTGGCGCACATGGAGGCAAAGTTGCCTTTATGGAAAGCAACTCGAGAAAGTAATCCTCATCGGTGAAATTATTGAACGTTTTAAAGTTTTGAATCGATTAATAGGATAATTATAATGGTTTGGCAATATAGAATAAAGATGGGGATGAAATAAACTTAAACTCAAGATATGACTCATCATTACTAGAACATTGAATTTCGAAGGTAATAAAATCATTTCAATGAAAATTTCTTCTTTGGTTACCAAAGAAGAATTCATTTCATTGTAAATGGATACTACGTCCATTTCATCCTCATCTCCATTTTCTATTATCTCCCGGGCTAAGTGAAGAATGGTTTGTTACAAAGTAGGAAAAAATTCCTCATTTGGTTCAAATCATTCCACGACTTCAAAAGTCTAGGAAGAAAAATATCGTTGGATTCGAATATTGCATCTAATTCGTACTACCAATAATGATTTGCTTCCCGATAACCGTTTTCAAGATTTTCATTTTCAAGAAATTACAAACCCTTTTGCAATGTCATAGGTGAAGGCGCAAATTCTTGAAAATGAGAATTTTGAAAACTATCCTCGGAACTACTATTAAAATCATAATTATAGGAATTTGAACACTATTGTAAATTGCTTCAAAGTTCATATTATAAGTACTTTATGACCCATAATTGTAAAGATCATTCTCAAAATTCCTATAATCCAACACTTGATGTTGGTAATACTCACCCAAAGACATTTTAGATGTTTCAAGCCTTTGGGATTGAGAGTACTCATCAGAAGTAGTAGGTTTAGGAATATGTTGAGAATTATCGTTACAATTATCAAAAAATTAAAATAAGACATGCTTACCCCAAAAATATCTCAAGGTGGCGAAATCCACAAAGTATGTGCATCCGATAAATTCACACATTTCTTGGCGCTCAAATGTAGAAATCTTACAAAACTAGTTAATAAAGAATATAAATAGAAAGAAAAAATATTACATAATACTAAAACAATTAAATTCTAAAACAAACACTCCCTGACAACGGTGCCATTTTGATTAAGTGTGAATCGTGCATTTGTGTAAGGACCCTATTGTTGTTTGGTTCACCGCCTCAATAAACAAATACAATCTATTACTAAAATCTTTGCGGGGGTAAAGCGGCTAGCCTAGGTATCGAATCCATATGGAATGTTGCTAGACTTTAATTGAATTATTATTTCTCAGTTAAAGTGTAAAAGATGAACATTAAAGCAAAAGATAAAAATAGGCATGTAATTAAACTAAGATTAACAAAAGGCGTAAAAATAATAGATTGAGACTAATATCCCTCAACTCACATTAATTATTATAAATGGTCACATGGAAAGACAAGTCTGTCAAGACTAAATCTCATTTTCCCAATTAATTAAGTCTTGAGTTGTCACCCCCTAAATTGTCATAAAAGCCTAACTGATTTATGCGTCAATAAATATTCTCGAGATTACATACGCAAGATCATAAATATGGTGCATACATGATATATGTTGTTAAATATCCTAAGCATAAAATTAAGAATAACTGAACAAATTTAAACTCATTAAACCAACCACCAAAGGAAATTAACCCATTAATCTAAGGTGAGTTCAATAAATCTCAGCTAAACTAAATTAGCTACAAAGCATAATGAAAGACATGTTTCTAATTGAAAGTAATAAATAAGCATGAAAGACATGTTTCTAAATGAAAGTAATAAATAAGCAAGAAAATAAATGAAGACAAGAAAGATACAAAACTTAAAAACAATAATGAAAGCTTAAATAGAGGAAATATAAGATAAATAATGTACTTACAAGACACAAAGTGGGTATAAACCCCAAGTGGGAGGAATGGTAATGCTCCTTAAAGAAAACCCTAAAAATTCTGTTTATGATTTATATATTCCCTAAAGTAAAAGACCTAACTTTCGATTTGCACCCCCGGAAATAATACAAAGAAAATACACCAAAATAACCCCCAAAATATTAATTTGCATCTTTATTTGATAGACCTGGTCGACCTGGCCTCTGGAAGTCCCTTTTCTCATTCTGATCCAATTTTAACATGGCGCACATAAATGCTCTAAAATCTTCTTACGAACTCAGAATAATGCGTAGTCGGAACTCACATGAATCTAATTCAATTCTCTACATGATGGTGTTATGAAACCATCCAAATTTTGTAGTATGAAATTACCAAACTTCCCTTGAAGTAGACAAAAACATCAAATATTTCTAAAAATGATAATAACTTCCTCATTCAGGGTCAAAATGACATACGATCAGTGTCCACACAAAGATAATTCGATGATTTACATGTTTATAGCTTAATTCCATCCAAAATAGAGAGTTTAAAAAGTCCAAATTTCCCTTGAAGTTCCATTTTGAGAAGAAACGTTCTCAAAACGTATCAAACTTCACATTATGCATCTATAATACATACAAAAGCTCAAATATACCTCACAAAACATATAAACACATAGAAAAAAGGTTATCCAAAATCTGGAATTAAATATAGGAATTAATTGACATGAGAGTACTAGAATATACCAGAATAAAGGGTACTAAATGCAAAATTCATGACTAATCACTTACAACATCAAACCCATTTAGTACAGGTTCGTTGCTAGCTTGTATCAATTTCCTAAAGTGCTTAAGTGGGAAATCGAATCCCAAATTCATTTCAACCAAAAACACCATTCAAACCAAGCTTTTTTCCTAAAAACATTTTAGCTTGAATTACATCATGTATTAACCTTTAGCTAAGTTATTTGCCCAATACCTACTTGTGATAAAGCTTTAACTAGATACATGTTTGAGCATCATACTTGTGGTTATTTTTCATTTGCTTTTTTAAAGAGAGAAAGTAAACTCATTACATCATTTTTATAATAAATTACCTTCTCTTTACCTTTAAATTACGGATCTCATTATTATTACTAGCGGTTAAACTTCATTGTATCTTGAAGGATGGTAGTGCCATTGTGGCCAGTAATCAAGGTGTTTATATACCTTGGGCTATTACATGGGTAACGCTTTGGCAAGGACGAGGTTATCGTCTTGTCGGTTTGCAAGGTAGTGTTCCTTATGAAGTTTTAGTTCCACCATAAGTGAATCGAAGATGGTGAAGTTTTGGAATACCTTCTCGAATGTGGTTGTAGTTTATGGATGAACCATGCTAAAATTTTGTTTTGAAAAGTTTTATTAATCTCTCTTTATCTCTTTATCTCTCTCTCTCTTGACTATTGTTGATTAATTGCTTACTACTAAATTAATTTATCATATTGTAAGTAATCTTTACAACTAAGTTAAGAAAGTTTTCAAATTTCCATTAATCCCATATACTCAATTCGCCCCTGGATATATTTTTTTCCATCTATTAGTAAACCATAGCTCATAGATACTTTTTTTTAAAACGTATATTTTTAGTCTAAAGAACAAAACTTATTGGCAAGATTATCCCAAATCTTTTTGATAAGAAGTGATATACCCATGTATTCAAAGAGTATTTTAAACTTTAAAAACTTATATAAATATACATGATTCAATCCCTTGATTATTTTTCTTGAAACCTAATTAGTGATAAGAAATCTACCCTCTTAGATGAACTGAACTAAATATTGAAACTATGATTATAGACACCCTATCCTGAGACCCTCCTAAGCACCTACTTGGGTCTCTAAAACTCATCGACTTATCATAAATCCTAGGTCGTGCTCTGAGTACTCATCTAGAGACTACAGGAGATCCCGAGGCCTATTTGACTTCGATCAATTATTTGACCTGAGCAAAGATCAATGAAACCTCTAAGGTTTCTGAATCGCTTTTCTAACGATCTGTCCCGTGCATGAATTGGCCTCATAGTCTGTAGGAATGATCTGTTTCGATCCAAATACTAATCTCGAGGCCATTGGGCACTCCTATACCCTGTTTAACTATGGCCAACTCTCCAAACAGAGAGAATATTAATGAAACCTAGAAGGTCTCTGAATTCCCTTTGCAATGATCCATCCCACGTGTGAGTCATCCTCACCGTTTGCACGAATGATCCATTTTACTCCGAAGGACCACTAGGATTTTTCGAACACCATTTGACCTTGGTCAACTCTCCAAACTAAGAAAATATCAATTAATTCTTGAAGTTCTATGAATTCTCTTTCCAAAGGTCCACCCTTTGCATGAATTGACCTCGCGATTCGTACGAACGACACGTTTTCCTTCGAAACCTCCTGTTTAGAGACCATCGGGTATTTTCGAGCCCTATTTGACTGTAGTTAACTCCTGGACCTGAGAGTGACTCAATGGATTCCTTAAAGGATATCAATGTAATTTCCAATGGTCCCATTTGTGTTTTATTGGAACTAACGGTTGGCATTTGATGCCCGTTTTTCTAAGAAATTATGTTTCGAACTGCTTATAAGCACCCCACACCCCTTGCCTATCGACAGGGTGTACTCTACTTTTCTTAGAAAGGAAATATCTATGACGATAGTTAGGACATGGTCCATGACGATTGGCACCCCTAACCCTAAGTGGCACTGTATAAGGGGCTTATGACCTCACCCCGGATAAGGTCCCTTTCAACAGTTAGCAAATATTTTCTCAAAATTAGAGCTTTTTCCTTTCCAAGAAAGTCTATCATTCAACATTCCCTCACCTCACTTTCTTACCAAACTTATTCATACACCTCACCCCTATCATATTACCTTCATACCACAACAAATACCACCCTACCTATATTCTAAACTTAACAGTAAAGATCTATAAGGAGTTCCATTCCTCACCCGTTTTCTAGTTTTGTTCATATAAGTGTTTTTATTCACTATATTCTCATTATGTGATGTATTCTTATTTTATTTCATCATCTCAAACCAAGTAATCTTAATTTTCATTATTACTATTGCACACAATTTATTTTCATAAAAACCCCAAAAAGACGAAAATAGTGTTTATTTATAGACTCAAAACTAAGACGTCCATTTTCTCACACTTGAACACATTTTATTCTTAAAACACTCAAAGAGGAGCCCTATATTTGGGATTTGTGGGTTGAACACCACCCCGAAGTTATTTTCTAACTGTATTAACTTTAATGCCCGTCGTGCCCTGACTTAATTAACTTAAAATAAACCTTTTATTTAGAGATAAATTTCCTTAAACAATACTTTACTTTAGTTCTCTCTGAAAATAACACCATATATTTTTTTCTTTTTCAAAAGCATGTTGGATGAAAACATAAATATCTTAACATGTAATTTACAAGTATTAAACAACTTTACATACAAAAGTTCTTTAGTTTAACATTTACCCCAAAAGCTTGTTGATATTCAACCTATATTAGATATCCGTCACTCCCCCGTTTTATGGTCCTAAGTTGGCAGTGAACTCCAAATGATAGGCATATCTGAAACATAACATTATAGAAGTGTAAGTAATACAAGCTTAGTGAATAACCATATACCACACATACACCATACACATAACCAATTTGAATAACCATTTTTTTCTAATGTTATAACCCGACAGGAATTGTGTAACTCTTGCTAGCCTGAACCCGATAGTCCAATTAACTCCCAGTTAATGGGGATACCACATACCATAATTAGGCTCGAGTATAACAAACCTTTAATTTGGATTAATGGGGCCATCGCATCCCGTAAGACCCACCACCCTCCTTAACAAAATATTGAGGTCCCACCTCAGTCCATAACATTAGATAACATCATTTAACATTTTTAATCCACAATCCTTAACATTAGATAGAGGTTACAACTCAGTCCATAACATTAGATAACATCATTTAACATTTGTAATCATACGCATATGTTTCATAACACCACATCACTCCATAAGCATCACCACACATGTATTTAACTACACAATTCCATATGAAAATATAAGCATATATACCTTATAGGGCAAGTCACTCACCTTTAATTTGATATTAAAATTAATACCAAAACTACTTCCTTGGTATGGTAGTGTTAGCCGCTTCCCCACCTAATAATTCGACGTCTTTAATATTTGAATACACCAAATCACATTAAACTCAGTAACACATCACATCAGTTGACCAATCTGACATAACTGAAAATTAATTGGTTATGATACTTCACATTTATATGACACCTTATTCATTAGGGTTATAACACAATTTACAGAATTAAATTACGAATTCTCTGGATAAAGTTATGCTCGTTTTATTACAACTTTTTTCAAATCATTTCTGTAGAAAAACAACAACAAAACTTCAACTTCAACACAACCCACAAGACAAACCAGAAGTTATTTTATTCTCCCCTTCAATTATATCATAATCATATATGTTTTCTAACTTTTCCAATTGAAATTTCTTGATTTCAATAAGTATTCCATGATTTATGACACTTTTAACACAACTAGGTCATACGAGAACATTAAAGCATAACTTAACCTTTTTAAGAATATATCACCTCTACCTCCGGTATGAATCATGGAAACATATACTAAGCATGTTTTAGTGTATACACACATCATATCTATGAATTTCCTACATAAAAAAGATTCATGAGAAGGAAATTCAAAAATCGGACTTTGAGGTTAACATTTACGATCCTAACACAAGTCCTCACGTATGATCTTAATCCATCGCCAGTTTAACTCAATTTGGAAAAATGGGTATCATTTAAATCTTCATCCAAATAATAGACAAAAGTATAACAAGGGTATAACTCATCCATGGGATCAACTTTAATAAAGAAGTAATTACCTTACGAGAATTCCTCGATTTATGGTAATTTTTCGAAGGATTTCTTCCTTAACTTTCTTTTCTCTCTCTCCATAAGCATGTTTATTCCCAAGCTTGTAATATGAAATGAAAAAGATGATAAGTTTTTCTCTTATAACCATGAAACTTGGCCATGTAACCAATATAAGGTGGTGGCATGTGATTGGTTGGACAAGAGGTCCAATAAGATAATTCCACTAATGACGGATTTGTCCTGCATTTGTAAAATCACCATAATTCACTAGTACGGAAACCGATTTACTCCTTCTTTGTCTATATGTGTATATAACTTATATATCTACAACTTTAAAATTTTGTGTTTTCCCGAAATCATAAAATTAGTACGCCTAATTTGGGCTCGAACAGAACACTAGCAATTTACCGAAAATCTCAAAACTTTCACATTTGGCGACCTAACATCGCCAATTTCGGATAAACACCTTGGTTTAATTTTATAATCATAATGATGTATGAAAAATATATTTTCATGATGTATTTAACCACATAAGTAATGACATGATCTAAACAAGTTATCCCCGATCGTAAGCTCGATTAATATCTAATGCAACCAACACATATATCACCTGAGTATGCATCCCCCAAATATGATAATTAACATGTTTAACACGCCCACCAACTTATAAATTATAACTTATATTTAATCATATTATTAACATTCATAATCATGTTTTAGGGCCTTACAATTCTACCCCTCTTATAAACATTTTGTCCTCGAAATTTAATGTATAAGAACTTACCAAACAAATCAGGATATTACACCTTCATGTTATTCTCTCTTTCCCATGTGGCATAATCCACATTTTGACTTTTTCACATTACCTTAACTAAAGAAATATTTTTTATTACATAACACCTACCTTTTGAATTTAAATTTAGCGATTGGTTCCTCCACGTAGGTTAAGTCATCTTTAAGCTCTATCGGTTTTGAAATAAACATAGGTGAAGGATCGGGCACATACTTACGTAACATTGATACAAGAAAAAAATTTTGTATTCGAAACAATTCTTGTAGCAACCGCCAATTTGTAATCTATGATTCCAACTCGTTTCACTATTTCATAAGGGCCAACGTACCTAGGACTTAATTTGCCCTTGTTCTCAAATATCATAACCATTCTCCAAAGATAAAGAGGTAGGAATACTTGATCACCTTCCTCAATTTCAATTTCTTTCTTTTGTTGTCTGCATAACCTTTTTGTCTACTTTGCACCGCCTTCAACTGATTATGAATAAGATTTATTTTTCGAGTAGCCAGTTTCACAATTTCTAGCCTAAGTAGTTTTTTGTTCTCCTACTTTGGTCCAACACACTGGGGTCCTGCACTTCCTCCAATACAAGGCTTCATAAGGAGCCATTTTCATACTCAAATGATAACTATTATTATAAACAACTCTATTGGTGACAAGTGCTCATCCCAACTCCCCTTGAACTCTAATACATAAATTCGTAACATGTCTTCAAGTGTCTAGATCATTCTTTCTGACTGCCCATCAGTCTGAAGATGAAAAACTGTCCTAAATTTCAACTTAGCCCCCCAAAATTGTTGTAAACTAGGCTAAAAGTGTGAAGTAAATTTAGGATTTCAATAAGAGATAATAGAAATAGGTTCACCATGAAATCTAATTATCTCATCCACATATATGTTGGCGTATCTATCAATGGAATAAGTATCTTTAACAGGAAGAAAATGTGTTGACTTAGTCAATTTATTAACGACAACCCAAATAGAATCAAACCCTCATGATAATTTTGGTAAACCTATAACAAATTCGGTAGTAACATGATCCTATTTCCACTTAAGAATATGTGAGGATTTTAGTAAACCACTAGTCTTTTGATCCTCCGCATTCACTTGTTTGCAAACTAGACATATAACAAAAAAATTTACAATGTCAAGTTTCATTCCCTGCCACCAATAACACTGTTTCAAATTTCTATAAATTTATGTGTTTCCTGGATGCATAGCATATAACTAACAATAGGCTTCCTCTAAAATTGTTCTCCTCAAATTAGGGGACACACAAATGATTATCATACATAACAATGTCATCATTATGAAAAGAAAATTCATTTGCTTTACTCTTTTTCATATTGTCTTTAATTTTTTTCAATCATGTATTGCCTGCTTGTGATTGTCGTATCCAATCTATTAGCACAGGTCTAACATATAAATGCGCAAATATTCCACAAGATTCATTCAAAGTTAATTCCACCCCCATTAAATTTAACTCTCTCAGCAAGTCAACTCGAACACAATAAATACTAGGATGGTGAGGTATTGTGAAGTCATAATCCTTTATAAGTTCCATCCGCCTTCTAAGGATCAACACAAATATTATTAGTAGATATTACATGCCCCAAAATACTACTTTGGTCTAGCCAAAATTCACATTTAGAAAATTCATCATATAACTGCTTCTCTCGCAAGGTATGTAAAATAATACGCAGATGACCTTCCGTTCCTCAATAAATTTAAATTGAGGTTCACCCGGTAACCAAAGAACTACCTACCTTATAAAACAATCTAAACATACATGATATGATGACAACCAATCCATACCTAATATCACATCAAATCCATGCATATCGAAAGGTAGTAAGCCAACCAACAACTTCTTTTCACTTATTCGCACCATACACTCCCTACACACCCTATCAATAAAAACCAATCCTCCCTACTGGAGTAATAATAGCTAAACCAGAATCTAATGATGATAGTGGTTTATTAAGATGTAACAGAATAAGCAAAAACACAAAAGAACGTGTAGAACCAGAATCTATCAATACATAAGCGTCTTTATCACTCATACGTAAGGATAATCGTCTAGTGATTTCTTATCAATGAAAGCTAATTACCAACTCATATATTACTACATACCTTTATATATGTATGTATAAGATTCAAACATACTAGAATATCAATTTTATCCTCTTATATTAACAATGAGTAAACATTCTTAATAAACCAAACATCATTCTTTACGTTTCTCACTTTATTCCTATAGTCCATCCTTATCATCGTATAACATTTCGTATAAAATTTCAAATAATAAATATTCTATTACAAGACTAACTTCTTATAGTTCATCTCTCCAACTTCCATTCATTACTTCAAATGATAAACGTCATATTACAATACCAACTTATTACATGTTATCTTCTCATCTTCGACTCAATAACAAATATATGTGTTTGACTTTGACTACTATCCGTATCATCTCTGAAGTTTTAGAGAATGTTAAATACCGTTCCTATGATCCTTAGTATCACTACTTTCCATATATTGAGAATGAATAATCATTCACCAAAGGTTTACTCTTAACCAATATTCTATATTCACTTTCATGTATATTGTGCAATCATGCACTATGAACTCAATATAACTTCTTACTATATTCCTTTTTTCTTTTCTTTATTTTAATACCATTTGATTGTTATTTAACTAAACATACAATGACCTTAACAAGTCATTTATCCAACACAATAACTTTACAATCATAATCTTACTCCGATCCTTATTAATATGATAGTCTTACATAACATCATTAATACACTTATTTTTTTCCCCATTTGATAACATGGATGTTAGACATAGCATCATTACATGAAACTTTAACCATACTTACCAACCACATAATACTTATCTAACTATTATATGTCCTATCTCTTTCAAATAACACGTACAAATACCTTAATGTACCATATTATGGTATCTCACATAGAACATTCTCCTTACATATAGTTCTTGGTGACTCCGAGTAATGTCAATCCTATTAATTATATAACATACTCTTAGTGGTAACACAAATGCACAATGACAAATACAACTCAATATTCACCCAACCCAATTGAAAATATTTAAACCTGAGTAACATATTTCCCATACTCATCCACAACACATATTCTTAAAAGGACTCCTCAATATTTTTAAACTTCCAACTCTGTAACACCTTATCTCAACATTATTATTCATATAAGCTTTTCAAAACATCACAAGTGTAATATCCACTACATGTACTCATACTATTAAAGACGTACATCTCAACTCTCATTACCCTTTTATTCTACTTATCATAATTCACTATGAACCCATATTATGATCATTTGTGATATATCGACTAGTTATTGAATTTCACACCTTTACAAATATATAAACATATACAACTACTAACCTTCTCATTTAACCTTTACTATGTGAATCTTTATTTTTTATTCACACTCCAACAATTTAAGTCTCATAATAATCATGTAATAATTCTTTTCACTTCCCATCCTTTAATGGATTATGTGTTCTCGTACATCACTCTCCTATATAGATGAGGAGCGCACCCATTCACAATGATATATGTAATATGACTTAAGTCCACATATACCAGCCTAGGAAGTGGTCACCTCCAATACTTCATAATTTTTGTCAAGTTCACATATGCCAGTATAAGAAGAGATCACTTCCATTACATCACATTTTTGTATACCACATTGTGTCTTTAAAAATTTTCCTTTAATTACATATTTTTCCATACAACATATAAAACAATGTAATGCTTCATAGTAAAATACATGTATTTGCTGTCATCCCCGAATAAACCTTAACATCTTATTTCCTTTCCTGTAAGACGCTTGCATTTCATATCACGTACATCAATATATGTGTATAACTAACATATGTTAGTTAATAAACCCAATTAGAAACTTAATAACAAACACTTCATGTTCACACCTCAGGAATTCAACATACTTAAATGTATTCTTTGAAACTGAATACTTATGACTCAGAATAGTTTCTACGTCTTGTGTCAATCTAGACCTTCACACCCTGTCCAGAACCTAATAACCATGCTCTAATAGCAAGTTGTCGCGCCTTGACTTAATTAACTTAAAATCAACCTTTTATTTTTTAGCTAAATTCCCTTAAACAATACTTTACTTTAATTCTCTCTGAAAATAGCACCATATTTTTTTTCTTTTTCAAAAGCATGTTTGGATGAAAACATAACTACCTTAATATGTAATTTACAAGTAATAAACACCTTTACATACAAAAGTTCTTTAGTTTAACATTTACCCCTAAAGCTTGTTGATATTCAACTTATATTAGATATCCATCACTCCCCTATTTTATGGTCCTAACTTGGCAGTGAACTCCAAACGACCGGCATACCTGAAACATAATATTATAGGAGTGTAAGCAATACAAGCTTAGTGAATGAACATATACGACACATATAACCAATTTGAATAACCATTTTTTTTCTAATGTTATGACCCAATTGGAATTGTGTAACTCTCACAAGCCTAGACCCGCCAGTCCAATTAACTCCCAGTTAATGGGGATACCACAATCCATAATTAGGCCCCAGTATAACAAACCTTTAAGTTGGATTAACGGGGCCTTCGCATCCCATAGGACGCACCACAATCCTTAACATTAGAGTGAGGTCCCACCTTAACCCATAACATTAGATAACATCATTTAACATTTTTAATCCACAGTCCTTAACATTAGATAGAGATTTCACCTCAGTCCATAACATTAGATAACATCATTTAACATTTGTAATCATACGCATATGTTTCATAACACCACATCACTCCATAAGCATCACCACATATGTATTTAACTACTCAATTCCATATGAAAGTATAAACACATATACTTCATAGGACAAGTCACTCACGTTTAATTTGATATTAAAATTAATACCAAAACTATTTCCTTGGTATGGTAGTGTTAGCCGCTTCCCCACCTAATAATTCAACATCATTAGTATTTGAATACACCAAATCACATTAAACTCGGTAACACATTACATCAGTTGGTCAATATGACATAACTGAAAATTAATTGGATATGATACCTCACATTTATATGACACTTTATTCATTAGGTTTTTAACACAATTTACAGAATTAAATTACGAATTCTCTAGACAAAGCTATGCCCGTTTTATTACAACCTTTTCCAAAGCATTTCTGGAGAAAAACAACAACAAAACTTCAACTTCAACACAACCCCCAAGACAAACAAGAAGGTATTTTATTCTCTCCTTTAAGTATATCATACTCATACATGTTCTCTAACTTTTCCAATTGGAATTTATTGATTTCAATAAGTATTCTGTGATTTATGACATTTTTAACACAACTAGGTCGGAAGAGAACATTAAAGCATAACTTAACCTTTTTAAGCATCTATCACCTCTACCCCGGGTATGAATCATGGAAACATATACTAATCATGTTTTAGTGTATACACACATCATATCTATGAATTTCCTACATAAAAAATATTCACGAGAAGGAAATTCAAAAATGGTACTTTGAGGTTAACATTTACGATCCTAGCACAAGTCTTCACGTATGATCTTAAGCCATCGCCAGTTTAACTCAATTTGGAAAAATGGGTATCATTTAAATATTCATACAAGTAATAAAAAAAATATACCAAGGGTATAACTCATCCATGGGACCAACTTTAATAAAGAAGTAATTACCTTACGAGAATTTCTCAATTTATGGTAAATTTTCGAAGGATTTATTCCTTAACTTTCTTTTTATCTCTCCATAAGCATGTTTATTCCCAAGCTTATAATATGAAAAGAAAAAGATGATAAGGTCTGCTCTTATAACCATAAAACGTGGCCATGTGACCAATATAAGCTGGTGGCATATGATTGGTTGGACAAGAGGTCCAATAAGACAATTCCACTAATGACGGATTTGTCCTGCATTTGTAAAATCACCATAATTCACTAGTACGGAAACCGATTTACTCCTTCTTTGTCTATATGTGTATATAACTTATATATCTACAACTTTAAAATTTTGTGTTTTCCCGAAATCATAAAATTAGTACGCCTAATTTGGGCTCGAACAGAACACTAGCAATTTACCGAAAATCTCAAAACTTTCACATTTGGCGACCTAACATCGCCAATTTCGGATAAACACCTTGGTTTAATTTTATAATCATAATGATGTATGAAAAATATATTTTCATGATGTATTTAACCACATAAGTAATGACATGATCTAAACAAGTTATCCCCGATCGTAAGCTCGATTAATATCTAATGCAACCAACACATATATCACCTGAGTATGCATCCCCCAAATATGTCGAAACAGTTCCCATAGGGTTATGTAGGCGTCTTGGCAATTCTCGTGATTTGTGTCCTCCATTTTCATTTTATGTCCTTTATATTCTATAGATTGTATTAGTACATCATGGACTCCTGTATATTTATGTCTCACCCGACATGTACATTCTCTTTTCCATAGCGACTCGTGATTCGATGAACCCTTACATTTTATGTTTGTTATTATTTTTGCGTACACTCCTACGGATGAGTCTGGTCTGTCCATTCCATGATATGAGTTGAATAATTCCATTCTCCCATTATTTATATTATACACATGTACACACAAATCACGACGAAAAAAGATAGGATTAACATAACCCACGAGATATCAAAAGGGTGGAATGTGTTCGTAACACCTTTCCGTTCTGTAACTTTGTCATCGGACCTTTGAATCACTTGGTTTTATATGCATTAGTATGACCTTAATACCGTTCTCTCGAGACGATGATATTCTTTTGCCTATTTTGAAAAAAATAGGTTGGCGATTCTAGCCCTTCGTGTTTTCCCCATTTGATGATAACCAATTTTATATCTGAGGCAAGCCATGAAGACACTGACACGAGTGGCAGAAAAAATCTTCGTATACTAAAATCACCCACACGTGTATGGAAAGAAGGGAGAGAGTGATATGGGGATCCTTTTTCTTCTTCTCCCCCTCTCCCGACTTCGGGGCCGGACCCACGCCGGAGGAATCTGATTTGGATGGCCACAGTGGTGACTTCGTTGGGGACTTTTTTTAGAGGAGTTTACTCTCCTGGTTTTCTACTTGCGTACATGTGACTCCTTTTATATGTTCCCTTTAATCCTATGATTACTTCTTGTATACTTTATCTCATGTTTATCTCTACCTTGCTTTCTCCTCATGTATATATATCATTCTTCACTCACTTGTACACACTCACTATGATTCACCTTACACCCACTTGTATATATTCCCATTCTCACGTCACGCACTTACACTTTTATGTAGTTTCACCTTTACTTACATGCTCACACACCACTTATATATTATCCATTTTTAGCTTCACTAGAACAGACCCTCACTTTTTCTCACTTATATATATCTCCGTGCTCACTTACACATATCATAAACCACTTGTAGATTATCCATGCTTAGCCTCACTAGCACAAATTTTAACTTGTATATATTCCCATTCTTTTTCACTCACACTATTCCCATGTCAGTCTCTCAATTTGGAGATTTATCTCACTCACTTGTTCTCCACATGGTTCCCATGCTCCATGTATATACCTACTAGCTTTACTTTTCAATTTCATGTTATTTATATATTCTCCCCCCATAGAGATAGTGCTCCCTTTCACTTAGCACACAAACACAAAAATCTCTGTAAGATACTAATAAAAGCTCATGCAATTTTGCATCCTACATCACCTGAGCATGACAATATTGACCAAAATTATCCCATACTCTCTCTGTGTGTGTGTGGGGGGGGGGGAGGGGGTCATTTCGTGACGGGTGCTGGACCAATGGGGTAAAGTTAACCTAAATGATATGATTCTCACCTTCCATTAGCCTCGTAACTTTGACGTATATTTAACGGTTCCATGTGCATCATATCGCTTGACCGAAATCACAACGGGAGGTATATAGCCAGGAATTCGTTCATGTACATCGAGTATATCGAATTCTATCACACACATACTGTCCTCACAAGGTATATCATGAGGGAATTCATGTATACTCAGGTATATTAAATGTCTTGTCCACACGTAATCATGAGTGAATTCCCTTATAGGCAAGAGGTATATCGCGGAAGTCATCCCCAAAAGGAGAAAGCTCCCACTAACCCACCAAAAGCACAAACCTCATATAGGCGTTAGCCTTAGGTCACTCATAATCAGAGTTTGTCGGTTATTATTCAAAACTCTATCAAAATTCTGGGTTGCCATAGCCCTCAAATTTTTGCTTTATTTTGCCTATTTTAAAAATAGGGCCCCGTCCGTGAGCCTGAAAATAGGTCAAATCGTGTCTTACATTTTTTACATTATCTTTTCCCTAGGCAAGGGTCTTGTCTGGAATTTTCTTTGCATTTGGACAAACATAATATAAGTGAAACCTAATAATAATAATAATCATGATGAGGATTCTCATTTTCTTTCCCTCTTTTCAAAGACAAAAATACCCAAAACATATTTTCTCCTTTTTCAAAATATAAAAAAATTTCACTTTTTCATCCAAAATAAACCAAAATCATTTTTCCATCTCAAGTCGATCATATATCCGACTTTGGTCTTGATCCTTATTGGCTTTGATCTCCAGTCAAACCACCCTGAAGCTCCACTACTTCCTATGCTTCTTCGATCGAATTTGAGATCTACATCCACAAGCTATTCATGGAGAATGTTGAACAAAGACCTAATTTTCAACTGGCCTTGATGTCCATCCTAGACCAGCTAAGTGCCAAGATTGACAACCTTCAACCTGATGCCTAATAGATGCAGTGACATCAAGCCCAAACTCCCAAAGCCATGAACCAAAAATCCTATTCCCTCGTTCCATGGGTCAACCTACCCTTGAGTCTGTTTGGGTCCCAGAGGATTACCAACATGCCCCACATGCCCCGCCTGTTAACGAGTCATTACCTTATCAGCTCCCTATTTTGAACCATACCCGACGAGGTTCTAATGAGCCAGTGGGTGATCCTTCAGTGCCTATGGACCCTTAAGAAAAATAATTGAACAAGGTCAGGGAAGACGTCAAGCTACTATCAAAGAAGTTTGACCAAGTCAAGATCCCTGAAAATTATGTGGACTACACCCACATGTCTCCTTATCTTAAATCTAGATTGCTATAAAGGTTTAAGATACCAGACCCTTCTAGGAGCTTCAGAAGAAATAATGGCCCAGATGTTTTTACAAACCTTAAAAGAGAGTGGTCTCTGATGGTTCTTGTGTCTTGAAGAATCCAGTTGCTCTAGCTGGGAGGATGTAGCCAGGGAGTTCATGTCCCAATATAAATACAATTAAGAATTAGAAGTCACACACATATAGCTAGAGCTACTCAAGAAAAACCCCAAGGAATCAATAAGTAGCTTTATTATGATGTGGAAAGAGAAAGTCGCCCCTATAACCAACAAACCAGTAAAGCAAAAATAAGTGAGCATATTGTCGAAGAACTTACTGCCCTATATCTAAGCATTGATGGGAGGATAGCACTACCCACACTTGAGAGCCCTCTGGGAGTCTGGTATGGAGATTGAAGAAGGGGATGACAAAGTAGAGTCTTAACCAAAAATTATAATGACATACCCCATGCATTCTGGCATCGAACGTTGCCAAACTATGTCGGGCATCGCTAAATCAAATACCATTCTCATTATGCGATAGAAATATAAGATTTTTAAAACTTTAATCCATAATATATAAGGCAATTAAATTCAATGAATATACAAATTCCAATTTATAATATCCATCACCACACTAATATCCAAAATAAATCCAACTCTAATTTATTAAAACTCAAATGAAATAATCCAACCATAAATATATGATCGAAAACCATAAACAATTGTGGAACCGATTGACCCAGCAAAATCATAAATAACTTGTGACAACCCGACTAATTAAATACCGGGTAGCTACTCCTTTATTAAAATTAATATAAAATGCCAATTTGGTTCAGTTAATAGCATCACTGTCAAAAACATTTTAATGATTACTAACCACCTAGTATTTAAAAAGTGAGTTGCCAAATTTTAAGTTAACTCTGATTAACATGCAATAAGAGGATAATGATAGAATAACAACATTCACCCTAACGAAACAATAGAATAACCAACAACATAATAATAAGTCTGGAGGAAAAACTCCTCACAACAATCCCATAACTGAACTAAATAAAACAAACTATCCTGAATTAATTACATGCCAAAAGTCTGAAAATCTGAAATAGGAAATGTTTCTAATAGAAATGGGCGACATGCCCTACAACTGATGAAAGCTGAATATAGAGTCAAGATAGATGAAACGTCTACTAGAAAAGTCCTGTAACTTTCACAAACAGCTACAGCTCGTCACCTGAATGAGAATCCTAAGCATGGTGTCCTTGTGGCTGGGCACCTAAAATGGTTTTTACAAAAATAGATCTGAAAGCAAACGGGTCAGAGCCCATAAGTGGGGATTATTTTAAAAACAGAAAGTGTTTTAATAACATTAAAACAATGAATGCAAAATACATGTTAGGATGTGCACTCACATGAAGTACTCACCTCTCGACTAATTTGTTCACTCCTAACGTACCGTACCCATCTAAGTGACATACATATCTAACCAAACCGTAATAAGTTCTACCCCTTACTACTCAATTCCCATTATACGTTCCAACGTTATCAAATAAATAGAGGGCTTTACATAACTCAGGTTCTCAATTATTAGTAATACAATTCATTACAGGTTATCCCTTTATAGTTACTCAAAGCAATTCTGTATTTATACGCACAATACCAACATGAAAGTTCTCATTAATTTAAGTGTATATTAGTCACGCCATAAATATACGATACAAGCACCCCGAGACTAAGCTGCGGTGCACACATACTCTGCTATCCATCCCGGTACATCACGTACATAAGGATCACGCATTCCGAATCTCTCAGGAATCGTTCTCAGATAATAGCAAATCACAAACAATGGAGGCGAACACAGTCACATCACATGGGTCACGCACATACCTACGCTCCCAAGATCAGCAGACTTATTAACATCCCAATAATTCCTTCTCTGACCTATGTTCTCGAGGTACCAATCTAAATCCGGGCAACACAAGGATTAGAGGGCCCTAAGCGAATGTAAACCTCCCGTGATAGCAAGTATGGTAGGTATGTCATACACGTAAAATTATATACATATACTAAGTATGCACACATCTTAGTAATCACCATAATTTAATTGTGGTACACTTCTCATTCTCGTACCGACTTATAATGTTACACAATTCACATGTTCCCAGTTAATTCGATTATTTAAGCCGTCAATAATTCTCGCATCGTAATAGTCACTCACGTCGTATTCCAAAATTTCCATTCAATTCGAATCGCACTTCTATGTTTTACACCTCAATATATCCCAAATGTCCCAAATATATCAATTTATCATCAAGGGAATGGTATCTCTACAATTAAACAAGGTTACGGGACATGCGAAAATAAAACAGGCCAAAAAGCCTAAACTGTCAGCTCGTTAGAAGTCTCGTTCGAACGAGATTTCGTTTGAATGAACTGGACATCTAACGAGATCTCGTTCGAACGAAAGGCATCGAACGAACATCCCTCTCGTTAGAAGGCAAACTGTCAAATCGTTAGAAGCTCGTTCGAACGAGCTCGTTCGAACGACTTGGGCAGGTCTTCTAACGAGAGGCCAGTTTCGAGCCCAGATTATCCTATTCTCGTTTTTCCATCTTTTCTTCACGTCTAATCTCATCTAAACATCAATCCAACAATTGTTTAAGGTTTTTAATCATTCCTAAACACACTTAGGTCATATACTAACGTGTTTTGTGGGGTTAATTCATCCTAAACATCATCCAAATATCAAAACTCTACATTTTTCCCCAATCTCAAGAACATGAACCTTAGAAATTTTAGATCATCAATGAGCCTAATAAAATCCGTTTTTGTAACACAAAAAGTAGTAATTCTTTTATTTCAATCATCCAATAACATTTCTACATGCAAACCTATATCCAAAATTAAATTTATAACTCCAATTTTATTGGTTTTTCATCAATCTCCCAAACAAATGAAATTTTAGAATTGTCTAAGCATGGAAGAAACATTCACGGAAAAATAATGTAAATTAAACCACTTGCCTTATGTATTTCTCTGATTTTGATGGCGAATTGATGAATTTCTCTCTCTCCCTCTGCAGAATTCTCCTCTCTCTCTCTCTACAAGTCTTTTTCTCCAAGGTGACAATGGAGGCTAGGGTTTGCCTTAGGAGACTCTTGGAACTAATTCCAATAACTCTCGTAGCCCATTTAGTCATTAAGTGTTGTTAGTGGGTTTAGTGGGTAAAGTCCAAATCAGATATTAATTCCTAATTTTCGTGGGTTTTAATTCCCAAAAATCCAAAATTACCAAACTACCCTTATACGTTGCCGGCATGACCTAAAAATGCCCCGGCACCCAAACTAAACCCCCGGCTAGTGTTTTCTGACTATTTCGACCCTTTCGGACGCGTTGGCTCACTCAAAATGACCATACGGTTAATAGAATTAATATTCACTTTTTAATTAAATAATAATATTCCTGACGCGACTGTCATACGCGTCTCAACAAAATTTCCAAATTGCCGTATTTCAATCTCACGACAAGTTTCATAGTTCAATATTCATATATAGTCATATATACACATTATAATAAAATACCAACTCACATATCGTTAGTATTTTATCCGGATTAATTCCCAAATTAATTCACATTTAATTTAATTAATCCCAAAAATAAATATCACGAAAATACGGGGTATTACATAACTGTCTCGTAATACAATGACAAAATGCTAAATAATCTAAACTACTGAAGAAATAAAATAAAACTCCAGCTGCACTATAAAGATCTCCAATCCATCCTATGCAACTGCTCTAACAACTATACCCGAAATATTAGTCAATGAAATGGATCAGATTCCACCGCATGAATACTAGCTACTCCTCCCAATTAGTTTCCGTAAACCCAGACAATAGAATTATGCACGATAAACATCATAATAGAGTATTTTAAATTAAACAAGATATAGATTAACATGTGAGTAAAACTATAAACTACTACCATCCTCCCACATAATTAAGCCACCCTAAATTATTTAACTAAAATTATTCCATTTCAACTATAAATTTAAATTCCACAGTTTAATTAAATTAATTCAATTCGATTTATTTATATGACATCAGTATAGCCAGTTCACCTTATTACAGATCTTACACACACTCTTGGTCTACTTAAGTTCTACACCATACACATTCCCTCACTATAGCTAGTTTACCCAATTTTTTTAGCACTATATCCAGTTCGCTCATATTCTGTCTTCTCTACACATACTCATGGTGCCAACACACACCCACGTCACTATAACCAGTCGACCTATATTCTGTTAGCCCTGCACATAATCGTGATGTAAATTCATTTTAATATCCATTCTAAGTCTTAGGCATTAACTATCAATTTTCTTAAGTTCTCATTATTTTCTATGAGCCCAACCCTTTAATCGAGCGTAAATCCTCAAACCCACCCCCGTCCCATACCTAGAAGTATCCAAAACACGAGTATTTCGTAACCTATCATTTAGGAAGAATACCTACAAATAATCATTACCTAGTCTCGGACCTTGGCTAATGATCTAATGAAAATGACGTAAAAATTCAGCCCTAACCCGAAATCATCCATCCGAATAAACCCACAATATCTAGTCCCTTACCTAGAAAGCGTTACCAACAACTAAGGCCTACCTACTAGTCCTTTACCTAGAAAGAAACATAAAAATAAGGTGAGAGCAATAACTACCCCAACAATCATGTCGTCATTGTGGTGTCAATTTTTTTTATTATGATTAATGAGTCACATATGGCATATTTTCAACTTATCAGAACAATTCTTTAAATTATTCAACTATTAAAATTATGTCCATTTATTTATAATATTAATCAAACAATTACTTTTCTCATCAATTTATAGAATTCTATTCACATGCATATTTTTGGGAGCATACAAAATAAATCTATGCTCTACAAGATGCACATAATTAAGGTGGTTTTAAATGTTGAAATCAATTTATATCATTCCTATGAGTTATTCTACATGCGAACGTCATAAATTCTAACAGAATCCCAACCTCTAATCTAATATACATGGATTTTGAGTCTTAATCCGTATTAGAGATTTGAATAAAAACAGTCCCAAATTTAATTTCACTTTCCCTAATTAGTCTTTCTAATTTATTTTAGGAAAATAAAAATTGTTGGTGTTTAGGCAACATTTAAAATGCATAATACCAAAGGGGAACAATGGAAGTATTCATGCCTATAAAAATCATTTGAAGATTTGATTTGATGATTTTGTTCCTCTCGAATAAACAATAAAAACACGTTCTTGGATCATCTTGAAAAAATCTTGAATATGTTCTTCAAATCTTAAGTTGAAAATTGAGTTTAAAGGATTTAGGTTTGGAAGAAAAGAGAGGATGAAAATTATAGGAGGTTCTTGCTTTTGTACAAGGCTAAAATGTGTTTTAAAAACTCTAAACCTGCCTGATGATACCAAAAATGGTATCACCAGGTCACAGTGATAATGAGATCAAACAGGTATAACAATGGCAACAAACAAACAATACAACAGTAAGAGAGTGGGATGAGTCTAAGAGAAATTGAAGACAAAAATTAAGTGTTTCAGCCAAATTAGGGCCTATATCCACTGTGTAGTGTGTGTCATTCACTAAATGAGGCTCTAGTGGCCTGAATATATAATCACTCAAGATTTCTCTCTCTTATAGTGAGTTTTACAGAGTTTTTGTAGGGTTTCTAGTATCTGTCCCCTTTACAAGAGGTAAAAGATAAGTTTTTATAGTGTCTAAGGGGTGTAATGCACCCCCTAAGTATGCAGTAGGCATGTGATGATGAAGACATCCACTAAGATAATGATCGCTACCCACATCATAAATAACTGATGATGATGCAATCTCCCCTCACATGAGGGAATAATCAAGTTATAACAGAATTTCTCATGTGGGACAATCCATCTTAGAACCTTCTACTGCTCATATGGTATGGTGTCATCCGCTGAGGTCTCGTCCTGTTCGTGTACGAGGTTGCTGATGCAATGTTTAATTTTATGATGGGAACTAGAAAGTTCAGTCCCAACTGAGGGTCTCTAAACAAAATGACCTAAACATGACATTTCTTAACGTCGGCTAAATAGAGGGCGATAGATGTATTTGTTATTGAAATGCTTCTTTGGGGTATCGTCCTATTGATAGCCGAGGTTATGAATATAAGGCTGACCTTGACCCTAGTTCTGGACGAGTCTTGGGAAAGACACAAGAGCTCCGTATTGAAGCTCGACTGCTAGAGATTTGGGCCCTCGTCTTGAGATGAGGTCATACTTGGTCATATAAATTACCCCTAGCCCCCAATCACCTATGTGAAGAGGTGTCTGGGGATACGAGTCTGATTATTCCTCTAATAAGATGTTTTTAACGTGTTGATTGGGTACAACTTGAGGCATAAGAGAGTGGCACGTGTCATAGTTCTAGTTAGGTAGCGTTCATCATAAGTCTGACTTAATGGTTGGGCTCTTTGGACTTCATGCCTCAAATGATGATAGACCTAGGGAAATGTGTTTAATCATTTCCCGGGTATATAAACTCTAAAACATTTTCCCTCTTCTTCTTACGTTCATAAATTCTCACATGTTTCTCTCTCTAAACCCTTTGCATTTTCTACAACCACTGTCTCTTTATTTCTCTTTCTCCTGTAGTTAACTTCCTCAGGTAATCATTCTTACCTTATTCGCTATTTCTTTCCATTAAAATCTTTGAGTTAGGCTGCTTGTAGTTTTTCTGTAAGGGTTTGAGTTTTTCGATGAGAAACAAAGGGTACTTGGACCCATTTGGGCTTTTTCTAGGGTGTTTTTAGGTGGTTGTGGGAGGTAGGGGTGGCCGTGGGCCGAGCCTGGGCAGGCCCGATCGGGCTCGGGCCGGGCTTGAAAAATTAAGTGTTATCCCAAGCCCGCTCGGGCCTAGATCGGGCCTTATTATGTAATTCCAAGCCCGCCCAGATTTGAAAGCTCTTTACCCAGGCCCGCCCGATCGGGCCCTATTATGTTAATTAAAAGATTTTTTTTAAAATTAAAATACCTATTTTTTTATTTAAAGACCAATTTTTTTAATTAAAAATCTGTTTTAAACTCCATATATTACAAAGTCCATTTATAAAGTTTCTCACTTTACATGAAAAGACTTGGTATACGTTTTTATATTTATAGAAGTCCCCCCCCCCCCACACATATATATATATATATATATATATATATATATATATATATATATATATATATATATATATATATATATATATATATATATATATATATATATATTTCGGGCCTCGGGCCGGGCCGGGCCTCATCGGGCTTAAGAACTCATGCCCAAGCCCGGCCGAAAAAAAATCGGGCCTATAAAATTTTGCCAAGCCCGCTTTGCGGGCCTATTTACCTTACCCAAGCCCTATTTTTTTATTGGGCGGGTTGGGCGGGCTTGGCGGGCCTCGGGCCTATGGCCACCCCTAGTGGGAGGTCAATACTTGGTTGGAGAGGTTCTTAAGGTTTTTTTGACCTTTTAAACCTTTTTTAATGAGCTCCAATCACTTTCTCCAACCTGCTTTAAGGTTATGTTCTTTGAGTTCTTTCCCGAAAACATTTTGAATACTTGTTTGATTTTTGATTAACTTAAGTCGAAGTTATGAGTTGTTTGAGAGTTGTTTATTCCAATAACTTAAGTCTCGTACTTGATGATAAGATGGTTATATAGCTTAGCCGAAGAGTTTCCTAGCCTCAAAGAGAAGTGCTTTAAACAAATTAGGAGAATAGAATATGGGGAAACCGAGAATCGCAAGGCTGAGGCCTTTCCCATTCATTTAATCTTTACACCTCCCCTAGCTATCACATACCCCCAAGCTACTGAACCTTTTGATCCAATGTCTGAGTCATCCTCATAAGCTAACGAAACTATGTCTACCTCTCAATCGATCGAGAGTGTTGATTCGTACAAGGAATCCATGGACTGTGGTTCATCCCAAGATGAAGGGTCTGATATAGACGAGGGTTCTTCGTACATCTCGTCCTCCAAAATAACCAAGTCGTCTAATCAGTCTGACTCTATTCAGATACTTGAACCAAATGTGGAAATTCCTCCCTCAGCTAAAACTAGGCCGAGTTTACACAGAGGTTCCTTAGTGGTGACCCAAATAATCCTCGGGCCGAGGCTACAGAAAGAATAGTGAGGGGAGTAATGTTGATGTGTTTGTCGCTGAGGAATTCGAGAGTACTGTGTTGAATGTTGATCTCTTGATCTGGAGGCATCTATACGACATAGATTCTTCTATTTTAATGATAAAGCCTCTTAAGAAAGAGAGAGCCTTTCATGGCCGAGAGGGGAAAGTTTGCATCTAGGAGATCTCGACTTTCGTTTACCCATTTACCTTACAATCTACCCATTCTGGCTAGTCTAAAGCTTGCCCCTTCTCAGTTTTCCCTAAATGCATGGAGAGTTATCCTTGTCTATATTGTTCTTTGGAATACAGTCCATCAAATTGACCTTACAGTTGACATATTTCTTGCTTGTTGCACCCCTTGGTCCCCCAAAACTCAGCCTGGATACTACAAACTCATATCCAGGAAGTTAGAAAAGAAGATTTTATTAGTCACCCAAACTTCAAACCACAACTGGTAACCCCATTACTTCTTTATCTTAGGGTCTTGGGAGTTTGGTCGAAACCAAACATGTGGGAACTCTGAGCCTAGGTTTTATCTGAAGGGGGAAAAGTCTTTGTGTTAGCTAAACTCGATCCGAGGTTGAACCCTGAGGTCTTTAAAAAGGTTAAAAATTTTTGCACATAAGGAGACAAAGTTTGTCTTATGAAGTTTGAACATCTGATGACTTTGTATTATTTATCTCAGATAGGTCAGGGGTCTGATCCCTTTGCCGAGATATGTAAGTAATTAACTTTGCAAACTGTTACTTCGTACTTCACAATTATTGATAAATAATCTCTGAGGTTTATCTTTTACTAGTCATCTTAAAGGCATTTTAGATGAGCTTTAGAACATGGTGGCCCCCAATTTGAGCAAACTTTCCAACAAGCTTGGCCAAAGGATGAAACCCTCTACTTCATAGACAAAGAAGTCTGCTGTTGGTGGCCCCAGTCGTGTGGACATTATTTAGAAGAATAGAAAGAGACGAACTGACGATACCACAACCAATTGTCCACCAAAGCTAAATCGTCCTACATAAGCCATTCCAACATCGTCCGACAATGCACTAGCTACTCATAATCGCAGCTGAAAATTATTGATGAAAGCGTCATCGGCCATGGCTGATAGGCCATAGATGGTATCGGTTCCCTTATCTCTGAGGTGACAAATGTTTCCTTTAATAAATGGACAACTCTCTACTGACTGGATTTTCCCTTTACAGGGTTGTTCAAGTATTTTTCAAAAACTTTCCAAGCGTAGTCTCTTCCTTGCTTATATCAAGTACTGACTTATCTCCCCATTATTTTATAAGGCGCAGTCTTTCTTCATCATATGGGAGATTGGATTAGCAAGAAGCTTCCCTTGATTCAAAAAGGGAGGGAGTCCATAACTATGGAGAAAAATCTGAGAGACGAGCTGCAGAATGTAAAGACGACCTTGTAAGAGGTCACTATCCAAGTTTTAAATTTGAAGGCTGACTATGAAAAATCTCTAAAGATCTTGGCTGATAGAAAGCATGCCGAGATTGATGCAGCTATTGAGGTTTCACTAGACAAGGCTAAAGCACAAGTCATAGTCGAGTTCAAGGATTCTGAGGAATTTAGGGACTATGCCTTTGAGTATTTGGAAAGAGGCATCAAGACAGTCGACCGATGGGTTGCCATTAAACACCCCGAGGCTGGGAGTCAGTCCCCTGATGACTTTATTCTCCTTAACTTCAATGATACACATATTTAAACTACCTTGGAAAATGTTTAGAACCCCTCCGACCCCATGGAGACCACCCCCTTCAATTCAGGAATACCACCAAGAACACGACTGACTTGGGACTTGGTGATGATGGGTTCGAGTACACAAATGATGGGGTTGATGGGACAACATAATTAGGTGGTGGTAAGTCATCCTCGACTGATGACGACGTCATTCTTTAACTCTAGTCTTGTGTAGATTTTGATTTTCTCTTTTGTAATGATAATCGTCCTTTCATGGCCTTGTACTTCTGTAATCTTCAAATGTTGCTCAATGAAAAATTCGTGTGTTGTCTTTGCTTTCTCTTATCTTTTTCATTAGATTATTAGTAGCACTATTTAAATTGACACAAATATTGTCTCTACCTTCACCAACTTAATGATGTCTAAGGGATATTAATTTAATTTTAAATCCACCAAATTATGGTATTAAATCATAAGTCCTCTTTTGTCATTTTGAGAGTGTATGGTGGGTGTCATCTCATCGATTTAATGTCGCCTCACCCGAGAGAGTGTAACCACTAAGTCAATGATGTATAATAAGTGAACCACAACTAAGTGTTTTTTTAATTTGAATCCACCAAATTATGGTGTTTAGTCACAAGTCCCCTCTCGTCGTTTTGAGAGTGTATGGAGAGTTTTGTCTCGTCCATCGTCTCGGCCGAGAGAGTGTAACCACCAAGTCAATGATGTTTAATAAATTAACCACAACTAAGTGATTTTTTAATTTCAATCCACCAAATTATGGCGTTTAATCCCAAGTCCCCTCTCGTTATTTTAGGAGTGTATAGAGAGTGTCGTCTCTTCCATACATTATCGTCTCGGCCGAGAGAGTGTAACCACCAAGTTAATGATGTTTAATAAATAAACCATAACTAAATGATTTTTCATTCTGAATTCACCAAATTATAGTGTGTTTAATCATAAGTCCCCTCTCATCGTTTTGAGAGTGTATGGAGAGTGTCGTTTCGGCCGAGAGAGTGTAACCACCAAGTCAATAATGTTTAATAAATGAACCACAACTAATTGATTTTTATTTTGAATCCACAAAATTATGGTGTTTAATCATAAGTTTCGTCTCATCATTTTGAGAATGTGTGGAGAGTGTCGTCTTGTCCATGGATTGTCGTCTCAATCACCAAGTCAATGATATTTAATAAACAATTCCCCTCAATGTTGTTGTCATACCATGGACGAGGTTAACCCTATTTGGCTATCGTATCACTAAGGGTAACTTAAGGCTACTTCACCAAAAATGATGTTTTATAGCTTAATATGGGTCGATACGAATAAAAACAAATATTTAAACAAATATACAAAGTATGAGGGAACACTTGAGATTTTTATAGAATTTCGTTCATATTTCCTTTATCATATGAACCTCATATACATGTATTACGATCAAAGGAAAAGAAACAAGAAAAATTGAAATCTTACGGGTAATAATTTTTTGAGGTGGTTGGCGTACTATGGATTGGATAATGGCTCTCCCATCAAGTTTTCCAATCGATATGTCCCTGGCACAACCTCTTCAACCATTATGTATGGTCCATGCCAATTCAGATGAATATTATAAGGCTTCTGCCATGTCTCTATCAACACTAGGTCTCCTACCTTCAGTGGGCGTGCCTTTACTCTTTTATTGTAGAACATTGTTGTCCTTTGCTGGTAGGCAACTTGCCTAACCTCAACATCTTCTCTCCTATATTCTACAAGTTTCAAATTAAGTCTTCGTGGAGAAACATTTCTTTAGGGCCATAGGTCTGAACCCTATGGGTAGGAGACCCACCTCTATTATCACTATTGCTTCTAAACCATAAGCCAACAAAATTTGAGTTTTCCCGGTAGGAGTCCTTTTCATCGTCCTGTAAGCCCAGAGGACAATATATACTTCTTCACCCCACCTGGCTTTGGCATTTTCTAATCTTTTTTTGATCCCATCAAGGATCATCCTATTTGTTAGTTCTGTATGCTCATTGGCCTGGGGTCGGCCAAGAGCGAAGAAAAACTACTTGATGCAGACTCGTTCAAAATATTTTTATAGGGAGACATTCTTGAACTGTATTCCATTATTAGAAATTAAAGTAGTGGGTAGGCCCTACCTATAGATGATCTTTTTCCAGATCAACTGGAAGGCTTTCTTCTCGGTGATTATAATCATTGGCTCGACCTCTACCCACTTTGAAAAATAATCAATTGCCATGATCAAGTAATGATAGTTATTCATAGCTCTTGGTAGTGGTCCAACTAGGTCAATTCCCCAAACTGCAAAAGGCTAAGGAGATGTAATGGAGGTAAGAGGCTGATGAGGTTGATGGGATATAGTGGGAAACCTCTGGTTCTTGTCGCATTCCTTAACGTATGCAACTGCATCTTTGGTCAACATTGGCCAAAAATATCCCTGTGTAATGATCCTCTTAGCCAGTGGTCATCCTCCAATGTGGATGGAACATGACCCTTCATGCAAATCTTTTAAAATATAATCTACCTCTTATGGGTGTACACATCTGAGGAGAGGAAGCAAGAACCCTTTCTTGTATAAGATGTGTCCTATAAGGAAGAACTTGGCAGCTTTGCACATCAATTTCTTTTTCTCGACCTTGGACTCCAGCAACTCCCCATCTCTAATGTAGTGGATGATAGGATCCATCCAAGAAGCTCCCATACTATCATTGAAATAAAATTCCACAGTATTCTCTTCTCCTTCGATCATTGACCGATGAAGAATCTCTACTGGGGTCGTTCTTCTAATTTCAGTTCTAGTGGCTAAGGCTAATCTTTCTAGAGCATCAACTCGCCCGTTATCTAGCTAAGGTATCCTCTTCAATTTTACTTCAATGAAATGCTCCAATAATGCCTTGAACCTTCCTAGGTACCTTACCATTCTGTCAACTTTAGCCTCGTATGCCCACAAAATTGATTAACGACCAACCTGGAATCACTATGAATAAGGAGTTGGCCAAGATTCAGTACCCGAGCAAGGGGAAGACCTGATTGGAAAGCCTCATATTTAGATCCATCATTGGAAGCTTTGAAGTTAAATCTCAACACGTACTCAATATCGATCCCATCTATAGCCAAAACTATAAATCCTGTCCCACTTCCATTCTCACATGAAGACCTATCAATAAAGAGGCTCCACACAATACGGTTTGGTGAGAAAATACCCTCTTCCATGGATCCATTCTTGAAAAGATACCTTTCCTCCTCATTTTCAGACACTTTATTTCTTACTAAACTCCTCCTGACTTTGTTCAGGAGAGGACATACTCTTCTTTCTTGCTCACAATCTTTGACACCAACATCTTCAATGTCAGCCTCGTCTAGTGAACTCAATCATAAAGTAATCTAGGCCTTTTACTTTAATAGTCATTCTCAACTGGTAGATGATGTTTAACTCTCCTAATTCGATTGCCTAATCCATTAGTCTTCTTGATTTCTCAGGCTTGTTAATGACCTGTCTGAGCGGTGAGTCTATGAGGACCACCATAGTATGTGCCTGAAAATAGGGCTTCATCTTCCTTGAGGCATGGATTAGTGCGTAAGATAAATTTTCCATTGAGGGGTACATCTTCTCGCCCCTTGGAGTGCCTTACTATTAAAATACACTTGTTTTTGAACTCCATCCTCTTTTTTTACAATTGTGGCACTAATGGACGATTCACCGCTAGATAAAGATTTAGTTTCTCCCATTGGACTCGTCTAGATAATAAGAGTGAAGAGCCGAGATATGTATTTAAATCCTTAAAATCTCAATCACACTCATCGTTCCATTCAAAATCTTTTCTTAATATTTTAAATAAAGGAAGGCATTTATCAGTATCTCTAGATATAAACCTGTTTAATGCTACCACTCTTCCAGTCAATCTATGCACATCCTTTATCATTGTAGGAGTCTTTATCTCCAATAAGGCCTTGATATTCTCAGGGTTGTCTTCCCCTCTGATTCACAATGAATCCTAAAAACTTTCCTTCTCTTACACCGAAGACTCATTTAGCTGGGTTGAGTTTCATCTTCTAGTTGTCCATCATGTCAAAAGTGTGCGAAAGGTCGACCATATGTGTGTTAGCCTTGAGGCTCTTCATCAAAATGTCATCGACCTACACTTCCATTGCCTTCTCGATCTGGTCCTTAAATATTTTGTTAACTAGCCTCTGATACATTTTCCCAATATTATTCAATCCAAATGGCTTGACCTTGTAGAAGTAGGTCCCTTCATCGGTTATGAAAGTTTTTTTCTCTTTATCTTTTAGGTTTATGAATATCTGGTTGTAGCTTCAGTAGGCATCCATCAATCTCTTAATTTATGGTCGGCTATAGCATCTACCATCTGATCAATCCTCAATAATAAGATACTGTCCTTTGGGCATGATTTATTTAAATCTGTGAAGTCAACACAGATACTCCACTTGGCATTGGATTTGGGAAAAATGACATCATTAACCAACCATTTTGGGTATATAACCTCTCTGATGAAGTCTTCTTTCTCTAACTTTTTACTTTTTCCTAGATGACATCATATTTCTCTCGCGATTAGACTATTCTTCTCTATCAAATTGACCTTGCATCGGCGACCATATTAACCTTATGACAGGGAACTTTTGGGTCAATGTCGGGCATATCTTCGTGGCTCCAAGCAAATATATTTTATCTCTGTCTTAACAGTTTAATTAGATCTTCTTTAACCTCTTTTTTTAGGGTTTTTTCCAACTTGGATGGTTTTTTTCGGCTCGTCCTTATTTAGGGCGATGGATTCTACCTCTTTCATAGCTTCCCCTCTATTTAATTTCATCTCATCTCTGGGGTCCAACGTATTTATGTTGTATGTTGTAGTGGATTTGATGTGATATGATCTTTCCTCGACTGAGTTGGTAGTATTCTCGTGCCAACACTTGATCACCTTGGACTTCCCCTATTCTATACGGAGTCGATAATTTTACCATTTGGTGTACAATGGAGGGAACGATCATAAAATCTTTGATGGACACTCTTACCATGATAATGTTATAAGCAGAGTATACAGTTTAATCCATTATAAAGAAATTGACCTTCTTTGTAAGTCTCTTCAATAAAATATCTACCATCATGATGTTCATATCAAACATTCCCAATGGATGGAGTTTCTCCTACTGAATCTAATTAAGGGGTGATGATAAAACATGCGCCTCTTCTTGTTGAGTCCCATGCCTTTGAAGTATGTCTAGAACATAACATCAACCAAATTTCCTTCATCGACCAGTATTCTCAGCACGTCATACCCTTGAACTCTGGTTGTAATCACTAAAGAGTCGTCTTAGGGATCTAGGATACCTTTGAAGTCAAGGTTTGAAAAACCCACAATCAAAGTGTCCATATCCGCCTTATTCCTTTTCTCTGACTTCGCATTTACTACGGCCGAGCTAAACACTTTAACTTTGGTAAGAGCTTTGACCTCTGCAATGTTTGCCTTTATATCTGCCACCTTTGAGCCTGCTCCTTCGAGGTGTAATACCCCATATTTTTGTGATATTTATTTATGGGATTAATTGAATTAAATGTGTATTAATTGGAAATTAATCCGGATAAAAATACTAGCGAAATGCGAGTTGGTATTTGATTATAATGTGTATATATGACTATATATGAATATTGAATTATGAAATTTATCGTGAGATTGATATACGACAATTTGGGAAATTTTGTTGAGACACGTGTGACAGTCGCGTCAGGAATATTTTTTATTTAATTGAAAAGTGAATTTTATTTCTATTAACTGTATGGTCGTTTTGAGTGCGCCAACGCGTCCAGAAGGTTCGAAATAGTCAGAAAACACTAGCCGGGAGTTTAGTTTGGGTCCCGGGGCATTTTTAGGCCATACCGGCAACGTATAAGGGTAGTTTGGTAATTTTAGATTTTTGGGAATTAAAACCCACGAAAATTAGGAATTAATATCTGATTTGGCAATTACCCACTAAACCCACTAATAACCTAATGGGCTACGGAGGTTATTGAAATTAGTTCCAAAAGAGTTCCTAAGGCAAACCCTAGCCACCATTGTCACTTTGGAGAAGAAGGCTTGTAGAGAGAGAAGAGAGGAGAATTCTGTAGAGAGAGAGAGAACCATTCATCAGATCGATATCAAAATCAGAGATACACATAAGGCAAGTGGTTTAATTACATAATTTTCAAAGAATGCTTCTTCCATGCGTAGGAAATTTATAAAATTTCATTGTTCTTGGAGAATGATAAAAACCCATTGAATTGGATGTAGAGATTTATAATTTTATGAGGAGATTGCATGTAGAACAATGTTAGGATGATTAGTCAGAGAAAAATACATCTTTTATACCATAAAAACGGATTTATTTATGTCTATGGATGAATTTAATTTCTAGGGTTCATGTTCTTGAGATTGGGGAAAAAGATGTAGAGATTTGATATGTGGATGAGATTTAGGATGAATTAATCCCACAAAATACGTTAGTATATGACCTAAGTATGTTGAGGAATGATTAGAAACCTTGAACAATTGTTGGATTGATGTTTAGATGATATTAGTGTGGAAGAAAAGATGGAAAAACGAGTTAAGGAATTTCTGGGCTCGAAACTGGCCTCTCGTTAGAAGACCTACCCAGGTCGTTCGAACGAGCTCGTTCGAACGAGATTCTAACGAGTGGACAGTTTGCCTTCTAACGAGTTGCAGGTTCATTCGATGTCTTTCGTTCGAACGAGATCTCGTTAGATACCCAGTTCGTTCGAACGAACTCTCGTTCGAACAGCCTCGTTCGAACGAGACTTCTAACGAGCTGACAGTTTGGGCTTTTTAGCTTGTTTTAATCCCGAGTGTCCCGTAACCTTGTTTTTATGTAGAGATAACACTTCCTTGTGGATTAATTGATATATTTGGGATATAATGAGGAGTAAAACCTAGAAGTGTAGTTTGAACCTAAGGAAAATCATGAATTAGGACGTGAGTGTCTATTACGATGCGAGAACTATTGATGGCCTAAATAATTATATTAACCGGGAACATATAAATTGTGTAGCATTATATGTCGGTACGAGAATGAGAAGTGTACCACAAATAAATTATGGTGATTACTAAGATGTGTGCATACTTAGTATATGTATATGATTTTATATGTATGACATACCTACCATACTTGCTATCACGGGAGGTTTATGTTCGCTTAGGGCCCTCTAATCCTTGTGTTGCCCGAATTTAGATTGGTACCTCGAGAACATAGGTCAGAGAAGGGCTTATTGGGATGTTAATATGTCTGCTGATCGTGGAAGCGCAGGTATGTGCGTGACCCATGTGATGTGACTGTGTTCGCCTCCATTGTTTGTGATGTTGTTATCTGAGAACGATTCATGAGAGATTCGGAATGCGTGATCCTTATGTACGTGATGTACCGGGATGGATAGAAGAGTATTTGTGCACCGCAGCTTAGTCTCGGGGTGCTTGTATTGTATATTTATGACGTGAATAATATACACTTAATTAATGGGAACTTTCATGTTGGTATTGTGAATATAATTATGGTAATGTTTTGAGAAAACATAACGGGTTAACCGAGAGTGAATTGTATTACTAATTGAGAATCTGAGTTTAAGTAAAGTCCTCTATTTAATTGATAATGCTAGAATGTTATATGGGAATCGAATAGTAAGGGGTAGAACTTATTACGGTTTGGTTAGATATGTATGTCATTTAGATGGGTATGGTACGTTAGGAGTGCACATGTAGTCGAGAGGTGAGAATTTCATGTGAGTGCACGTCCTAACATGTATTTTGCATTTAATGTTTTATTGTTATTAAAACACTTGCTATTTTTAAAATGATTTCCACTTTCGGAATCTGACCCATTTTCTTTCAAATCTAGTTTTTGTAAAAACCATTTTAGGTGCCCAGCCACAAGGACACCATGCATAGGATTTTCATTTAGGTGACGAGCTGTAGCTGTTTGTGGAAGTTACAGGACCTTGCTAGTAGACGATTCTTTCATCTTGACTCCATATCCAGGATTCATCAGTTGTAGGGCATGTTGCCCATTTCTAGTAGAGACATTTTCCTATTTCAGATTTTCAGACTATCTGGCATGTAATTAATTCAGATTACTTTGTTTTATTTCGTTCAGTTGTGGGATTGTTGTGAGGAGTTTTTCCTCCGGACTTATTATTATGTTGTTGGTTATTCTATTGTTTCGTTATGGTGAATGTTGTTATTCTATCATATTTCCTTTTATTGCATGTTAATCAGAGTTAACTTAAAATTTGGCAACTCACTTTTTAAATACTAGGTGGTTAGTAATCATTAAACTGTTTTCGACAGTGATGCTATTAACTAGACCAACTTAGCATTTTGTATTAATTTAATAAAGGAGTAGCTACCCGGTATTTAATTAGTCGGGGTGTCACAGGTGGTATCAGAGCATCAGGTTCTAGTGCCCTTTAGGATCTATACGGCTTATTATGTTTTCGCTAAGCTTTCTTTGATGTAGAGCCCTATATTTTAGGACTGTTGTATTCTTTTGTATGTGCTACGTTCTTCAGCTATTTTAAGTTTATAACTGCGAGCTTATAAACTTTATTCTTATTTCTGATGCCTCCACGACGTGCACAACGGGTTCCCAGGGATGCTACGCCAGAACCACAGCCCGCACCAGTTCAGGGCACGATGAATGCCGCCGAGGTTGCAGCCATTGTGGCCCAGGCGGTAAATGCCGCACTAGCCGTAGTTCAGCAGGCACCACCTCAGGCGCCAGTAGCCGCGCCAGTTCAGACACATGCATTCCCGTCTGCTTGGGAACGTGTATGTGATGCTTTTCAAAAAATCACACCCACCGGAGTTCACAGGTAGCTCTGATGTCGTAGTTTCAAGTCAGTGGAGGAAAGATATTCAGAGGCACTTGAGGATGTATGAGTGAACTGATGTTCAGAAGCAGATACTAGCTACCTTTAAGCTAGTGGGGTCTGCACTGCAGTGGTGGGAGTCTATTACCACCGTGGTGGAGAGAGATACTCTCACTATACAGGAGTTTTGGGTGCGGTTTGATCGCAAGTACTTTTCGTCAGCTGTTCACACGAAAATGAGGAGGAAGTTGATGAATCTCAGGCAGGAAGGTAAGACTGTGGCCGAGTATGAGGCCGAATTCACCAATCTGTTGAATATCGTTCCAGATGAGATACCGACAGAAGAGAAGAAGATACATAAATTTACAGACGGGTTGACTTGGAGGATCCGTCAGCACTTATTGGGGAACCTCTCGTTGGCCACTTATTCTGATATGGTTAACGCTGCACTGTTACACTGCCAGGATCATCGCTTTCACATGGCTGAGAGCAAGAGGTCAGGAGAGTCCAGCCATCAGGGCAGGACTGGGGGAAATGGTGTCAGCGGGGCACAATCTATTCAGGGGCAGAGACAGGGTGACCAGGGTTCCCAGCAGTGGGATCACAAGAGATTTAGATCGGGGAATTTTAGGCACAAAAAAGGAGGTTTCCGGCAGGGCCATCAGGGTCCGAATGGCCATCAGAACCAGCAGGGTCAGAATGGTCAACAACATCTTCAACAGGGCCAGGGGAGGAACGGTAACGGCCACCAGGGCCGGGGGAAGCAGGGACAGAGAGGGGGGAACTTCCCGGGAGAGTGTTACGTTTGTGGCAAGACTGGCCATAAATGCCAGGGCTGTCCTGATAGGGACAGGGCCCCGCAGCAGCAGCAGGGTGCTCGATAGGAGCCGCAGAGACTCGTGTTTCCCACCGTCTTCTCGGCGCCACCACAGATGGCAGCATTGCCACCCATTCCAGCGGTCCCAGTTCAGCGGGGGCAGCTGCAGTATGGGAGAGTATACCAGCTTCAGCAGGCAGCAGCTCCACAGGCCCCACCCGCGATTGAGGGTATGTTTCCTATCCATGGCACTATGGGTCGGGTTTTGTTTGATACGGGAGCAACGGATTGTTTTATAGCTGCACATTTTACGAAAGCCTTAGGGTTGTTAGCCACAGCAGAGAGCACAGTGACGTGTGTAGACTTACCATTGGGGAGTGGGTCACTCATTTTCTTTATATGCCGGGGAGTGGGGGTAGAGATTGGTAGTCTAGTATTACCTGCAGACATGTTGGTATTTGATATGCATGTGCACGATGTGATTATTGGTATGGATTGGCTCGCAGACTATAGAGCCATGATTGATTGCTTCGGTGGGAGCATTGTTTTTTCCATTTCGGGGCAAGAGATGTTTGTAGTGGCGATGCCTCGCCCAGAGGGAGGCTCAACCGCTCATTTGTACTACATAGAGGAGGATACCTCTAAGGAGGTTGTGATTCCTTTAGATTCGATCCCAGTTGTCAGGGAGTATTCTGATGTGTTTCAGGAGATAACAGGCCTACCCCCCAGTCGAGAGATAGACTTTGTCATAGACTTATTACCATATACGAGACCTATAGCACGCGCACCGTACCGTATGGCTCCGGCAGAGATGCGAGAGCTATGGGATCAGATTGAACAGTTGTTGGGTCAGGGGTTTATACGGAGGAGTACTTCACCGTGGGGTGCCCCTGTGTTGTTCGTGAAGAAGAGAGATGGTTCACTGAGATTGTGTGTGGATTACCGAGAGTTGAATAAGGTCACGATACGGAATAAGTATCCGTTGCCTCGAATCGATGACTTATTCGACCAGTTGAGAGGAGATTCTTTATTCTCAAAGATTGATTTGCGATCGGGATACCATCAGTTGCGTATCAGGGAAGAGGATGTCTCAAAGACTGCGTTCTTAACGAGATATGGTTCTTATGAGTTTCGGGTTATGCCTTTTGGTTTGACCAACGCTCCAGCAGTGTTTATGGACTTGACGAATAGGGTGTTCAGAGAGTTCCTTGATCAGTTCGTCATTGTCTTTATTGATGATATTCTAGTTTACTCCCAGACAGAGGAGGAGCACGCCGAGCATTTGAGGCAAGTTTTGCAGACGTTACGTCAGAACGAGCTGTATGCAAAATATAAGAAGTGCGGGTTTTGGCTGAAGGAGGTCCAGTTTCTGGGGCACATTATTTTCGACCGGGGGATATCTGTTGATCCGGGGAAGGTATCCGCGGTGAGGGAGTGGGGACAGCCCACGACACCAACGGAGATCCGTAGTTTCTTGGGACTAGCAGAATACTACAGGAGATTCATTCGGGGATTTTTGAAGATAGCAGGTCCTTTGACACATCTGACTCGTAAAGGTGTGCCGTTCATCTGGAGTGATACCTGCCAGTTGGCATTCGATGCCTTGAAGGATAAGTTGACCTCAGCACCTGTGTTAGCATTGCCGAGACCGGGAGTTGAGTATCTAGTCTACACCGATGCATCTTTGCAAGGACTTGGAGGTGTACTGCAGCAGGAGAGTCAGGCCATAGCTTATGCTTCCCGTAAGCTAAAGCCTCATGAAAAGAATTACCCCACTCATGACTTGGAATTGGCGGCAGTTGTATTTGCCCTTCGGGTTTGGAGGCATTACCTTTTGGGGGAGAAGTTTCGATTGTTCACGGACCACAAGTCCCTACAATACCTGTTCAGGCAGAAGGAGTTGAATATGCGGCAACGGAGGTGGCTTGAGTTCGTGAAAGATTATCAGTTTGATATCCAATACCACCCGGGTAAGGCTAACGTGGTAGCAGACGCGTTGAGCCGTAGGCCAGTAGATGAAGTGGTAGGGGTGTGGAAGGCAAAGTGGAAGGAGTTGGGACACCAGGATGCAGTGGCCCAATCATTCATGTCTGTGATGACTGTTACACCACAGATTGTCACGAGAGTGGTAAAGGCACAAGCAGATGACTCGTTCTGTCAGGAGCGGATAGTCCTATTACTAGCAGAGGGAGCCGAGTCCTATACCGTCAGCTCAGACGGGGGATTACGCTTCAATGGGAGATTGGTAGTTTCGGAAGGGGAGGAATTACGGCACGAGGTGATGGCAGAGTCGCACGGCTCACGGTTCGCGGTACATCCCGGTGGGGACAAAATGTACCAAGACATGAGACGTCAGTATTGGTGGAGCGGGATGAAGAGAGATATTGCCGTGTTTGTTTCTAAATGCGCCACTTGTCAGCTAGTAAAAGTGGATCATCAGAGACCGGCAGGACTTCTACAGCCATTGGAGGTCCCGATGTGGATGTGGGAGAGCATATCCATGGATTTTAACACGGGGTTGCCTACGTCACAGAGAGGTCACTACTCCATTTGGGTAATTGTGGACAGGTTGAACAAAGTCGCTCATTTTCTACCCGTAAAGACATACTACACTTCGGGACAGTATGCCCAGCTCTTTATTGCAGAGATAGTGAGACTTCACAGTGTGCCCCTAAATATCGTGTCTGACAGAGACAAGATATTTGTTTCACGATTTTGGGAGAGTTTCCAGAAGGCCATGACACGGAATTGCGGTTGAGTACGGCGTATCACCCGCAGACCGATGGGCAGACCGAGCGTACACACCAGATGTTGGAGGACATGCTACGTATGTGCATCATTGATTTCGGGGGTGGATGGGAGCAGTATCTTCCACTGGTGGAGTTTGCTTACAACAACTCCTACCAGTTCACCATTGGCATGGATCCATTTGAGGCGTTGTACGGTAGACCTTGTCGTTCCCCAGCATGTTGGTTGGAGGTAGGGGACAATAAACTACTTGGGCCGGAAGTGATCCAGGATACTTCGACGAGGATAGAATTGATTCGAAGTCGCATTCGGGTAGCTCAAGATCGGCAGAAGAACTATGCTGATGCGAAGAGGTTCTTCAAAGAGTTCCAAGTGGGGGACCAGGTTTTGCTCAGAGTATCTCCTATGAAGGGGATTATGCATTTCGGGAAGAAAGGGAAGTTGGCACCGAGATATGTGAGACCATTTCCTATTATTGAGCGGATTGGACCGATTGCGTATAGGCTTGGGTTACCGGAGCATTTGCATCGGATTCATGATGTGTTTCATATTTCCTCGCTAAGGAAATATCTTAGAGACGATTTGGCTCATTCTCACATTGCCTTGGAGGACATCGATCTCCAGCCTGATAGCTCCAACGAGGAGGGGCCGATTGCTATTTTGGACCGAAGTGAGCGGAAACTGCGGTCAAAGATAGTTCCGTTAGTGCATGTTCAGTGGCGACATCATAATGTCGAGGAGTCCACATGGGAGCGCGAGGATGAGATGCGCGAACGTTATCCAGAGTTGTTCTTACCAGGTACTTTCTAGTTCCGAATTTCGGGACGAAATTCTATTATTAGGGGGAAGTATGTAATACCCCGTATTTTTGTGATATTTATTTATGGGTTAATTAAATTAAATGTGTATTAATTGGAAATTAATCCGGATAAAAATACTAGCGAAATGCGAGTTGGTATTTGATTATAATGTGTATATATGACTATATAATAATATTGAATTATGAAATTTGTCGTGAGATTGATATACGGAAATTTGGGAAATTTTGTTGAGACGCGTGTGACAGTCGCTTCAGGAATATTTTTTATTTAATTAAAAAGTGAATTTTATTTCTATTAACCGTATGGTCATTTTGAGTGCGCCAACGCGTCCGGAAGGGTCGAAATAGTCAGAAAACACTAGCCGGAGGTTTAGTTAGGGTCCCGGGGCATTTTTAGGCCATACCGACAACGTATAAGGGTAGTTTGGTAATTTTGGATTTTTGGGAATTAAAACCCACGAAAGTTAGGAATTAATATCTGATTTGGCAATTACCCACTAAACCCACTAATAACCTAATGGGCTACGGAGGTTATTGAAATTAGTTCCAAAAGAGTTCCTAAGGCAAACCCTAGCCACCATTGTCACTTTGGAGAAGAAGGCTTGTAGAGAGAGAAGAGAGGAGAATTCTGTAGAGAGAGAGAGAACCATTCATCAGATCGACATCAAAATCAGAGATACACATAAGGCAAGTGGTTTAATTACATATTTTGCAAAGAATGCTTCTTCCATGCGTAAGAAATTTATAAAATTTCATTGTTCTTGGAGAATGATAAAAACCCATTGAATTGGATGTAGAGATTTATAATTTTATGAGGAGATTGCGTGTAGAACAATGTGAGGATGATTAGTCAGAGAAAAATACATCTTTTATACCATAAAAACGGATTTATTTATGTCTATGGATGAATTTAATTTCTAGGGTTCATGTTCTTGAGATTGGGGAAAAAGATGTAGAGATTTGATATGTGGATGAGATTTAGGATGAATTAATCCCACAAAATACGTTAGTATATGACCTAAGTATGTTTAGGAACGATTAGAAACCTTGAACAATTGTTGGATTGATGTTTAGATGAGATTAGTGTGGAAGAAAAGATGAAAAAACGAGTTAAGGAATTTATGGGGCTCGAAACTGGCCTCTCGTTAGAAGACCTACCCAGGTCGTTCGAACGAGCTCGTTCAAACGAGCTTCTAACGAGTGAACAGTTTGCCTTCTAACGAGTTGCAGGTTCGTTCGATGTCTTTCGTTCGAATGAGATCTCGTTAGATACCCAGTTCGTTCGAACGAACTCTCGTTCTAACAGCCTCGTTCGAACGAGACTTCAACGAGCTGACAGTTTGGGCTTTTTAGCCTGTTTTAATCCCGAGTTTCCCGTAACCTTGTTTTTATGTAGAGATAACACTTCCTTGTGGATTAATTGATATATTTGGGATATAATGAGGAGTAAAACCTAGAAGTGTAGTTTGAACCTAAGGGAAATTATGAATTAGGACATGAGTGTCTATTACGATGCGAGAACTATTGATGGCCTAAATAATTATATTAACCGAGAACATATAAATTGTGTAGCATTATATGTCGGTACGAGAATGAGAAGTGTACCACAAATAAATTATTTTGATTACTAAGATGTGTGCATACTTAGTATATGTATATGATTTTATATGTATGACATACCTACCATACTTGCTATCACGGGAGGTTTACGTTCTCTTAGGGCCCTCTAATCCTTGTGTTGCCCGGATTTAGATTGTTACCTCGAGAACATAGGTCAGAGAAGGGCTTATTGGGATGTTAATAAGTCTGCTGATCGTGGGAGCGAAGGTATGTGCGTGACCCATGTGATGTGACTTTGTTCGCCTCCATTGTTTGTGATGTTGTTATCTGAGAACGATTCCTGAGAGATTCGGAATGTGTGATCCTTATGTACGTGATGTACCGGGATGGATTGCAGAGTATGTGTGCACCGCAGCTTAGTCTCGGGGTGCTTGTATTGTATATTTATGACGTGAATAATATACACTTAATTAATGGGAACTTTCATGTTGGTATTGTGAATATAATTATGGTAATGTTTTGAGAAAACATAACGGGTTAACCGAGAGTGAATTGTATTACTAATTGAGAATCTGAGTTTAAGTAAAGCCCTATATTTAATTGATAATGCTAGAATGTAATATGGGAATCGAATAGTAAGGGGTAGAACTTATTACGGTTTGGTTAGATATGTATGTCATTTAGATGGGTATCGTACGTTAGGAGTGCACATGTAGTCGAGAGGTGAGAATTTCATGTGAGTGCACATCCTAACATGTATTTTGCATTTAATGTTTTAATGTTATTAAAACACTTGTTGTTTTAAAAATGATTTCCACTTTCGGGCTCTGACCCATTTGCTTTCAAATCTATTTTTTGTAAAAACCATTTTAGGTGCCCAGCCACAAGGACACCATGCATAGGATTTTCATTCAGGTGACGAGCTGTAGCTGTTTGTGGAAGTTACAGGACCTTGCTAGTAGACGCTTCTTTCATCTTGACTCCATATCCAGGATTCATCAGTTGTAGGGCATGTTGCCCATTTCTAGTAGAGACATTTTCCTATTTCAGATTTTCAGACTATCTGGCATGTAATTAATTCAGATTACTTTGTTTTATTTCGTTCAGTTGTGGGGTTGTTGTGAGGAGTTTTTCCTCCGGACTTATTATTATGTTGTTGGTTATTCTATTGTTTCGTTATGGTGAATGTTTTTATTCTATCATATTTCCTTTTATTGCATGTTAATCAGAGTTAACTTAAAATTTGGCAACTCACTTTTTAAATACAAGGTGGTTAGTAATCATTAAACTGTTTTCGACAGTGATGCTATTAACTGGACCAACTTGGCATTTTGTATTAATTTAATAAAGGAGTAGCTACCCGGTATTTAATTAGTCGGGGTGTCACACCAGGGATCTATAGATCGTCTTTACATCAAACGAGATCATATGAAGATGACCTTTGGGACCATCATCCTTTAGAGGTAGTTCTGAGTCATCCCCATCATCGTCTTCTGATGCATCATCCTTTTTTCCTGGGGCATCCTCTTTACGCTTATCGACTCTCCTTTTTTCTGGGGCCGTCTAGCCTCATCTTGGACTATTACTACTTACATATTTCCCCAGCTTCCCTGGCTTGCGCATCTTCTCAATCTCATCCTTCATAGTCAAACATTTTTCAGTCAAGTGCCGTTGACCTGGTGAAATTCTCACCATAGGTTTTTGTTCGTCCACCTTAGGGACCGATCATTCTTGATCTCATTCAAGATATGCTCGCAGTTGACCGTGAGGGGAGTGTAGTCGGTAAACTTGCCCCCACTGCTCTTCTTTCCCTCTTTACTCTTCTTTCGGAACTTGCCCCCACTACTCGTTCCCTTTTCATCCTCATACTTCTTCATTCATGACCTTGTCGGCCATTGCCAATAGTTCGAATATAGACTTTGGTGGGTCCTCAGCAAGCTTTAGAGAAATTTCCCTTTCTGTAATCCTCCTATCAGTGCAGTCATCTCAATACTTTCCTCATAATCCTTAACTTATAATTTTTCCTTGTTGAATATTGATATATACTCCCTAGGACTCTCATTCTTTCCCTGATTGACGTACAACATATGAGTATAGTCTTCTTTTGGGGTCTTAACCCAAAACATAAGTTGTGTATGAATCTTTCTGCGAGTTTCCCAAAGTTCTCAATTGAACTCTTTGTTAGTAAAGTGAACCATACGTGAGTTACTCCTATCAAAGTTCTTAAAAAGGCACGACAGCTCATCTCATCTGAGACTGAGTAAAGGTCTGCTGTCGATTGGTACCTCTTGACGTGGTAGAGCGGATTAGTGGTCCCATTATATTTGGGAGTGATTATTAGTGGCTTAAACTTGGTTGGGGTTGGAAAGTTAACAATTGTAGCCACTAAGGGATAGACTTATGAATATCCATTCTATAAGGGATCTCGACTCTTTATGATGTCTCTAATTTTATCGTCTAAGATTTGAATTGAGTCAATCTAGGGACTCTCGGATGCTACCACAATGTTGGCCTAGATAATATTCTCTCCTGCCACTTCGATCGACTGAACTAAGTGTTCCCTTGCCCTGTCGACTGCTCATCTCGGGGCCGACACCTTGCTTCTTCTCTTCTATAGCCGGTAAAGCTCATTGATCTGGATAGTCGATCTCTAAGATCCCCCTAATAGGTGAGCCTTTCGAAGTTGACCCTCTTCTTAATCGGTTAAAAGGTGAGCCCCTCGGCTGATCATCATGACAAGGCCTCCTGATGTGCCCCCGTCTAGGTTGGATGGGGCGTACAGTGTTTTTTGACACTTCATATGGTTCCCAGCATTCAACCTGAGCTTTTTCAGCCTCGTAGTCATCGTACCGATCCTTTGGGTAGGGTTGGCTTTGACTCCCCATGTGTAAACGCCTTGGGTCAGCAACGTTCCTCCACCATTAAAGAGGTGAAAACTCCTTACGCAACGCCTGGGGTGGTCCCCTGGCATCTGGATGCTACTCCCAGGATGTCGAAATAATCATATCAGAAATTATTCCCGTGGGTTTCACAAATACATTTTGGCTAAATGCAGCCAACTTCTCCTGTATCACATGTTGACTAGCCACTATGATGACAATGCTAATGTCACCTCCGCCATATCTGATTGAGGAGGTGCGTGATTGGATCTAGGACGATCATATGGGGGTGGAAATTATGATTCCATGTTTCTCACCTGATGGATGAGCTGTAATCTGGAGTGTTAAAGCTTAAAAGCTCAATAAGAGCTCTTTCAATGGTGAAATAGCTCCACAAGGGGGAATTACTAGTTCACCATAAATACTCAAATGAGTATAAGCTAAAAACGAGAAGAGATGATAGTTCTTGTTCCCACAGATGGTGCCAGACTGATGATACCAAAAATGGTATCACTAGGTCACAGTGACAATGAGCTCAAACAGGTATAACAATGGCAACAAACGAATAATACTATAGTAAGAGAGTGGGATGAGTTTAAGAGGAGTTGAAGACTAGAATTAAGTGGTTCAGCCAAATTATAGCCTACATCCACTATTCCACTAAATTAGGCTCTAATGTACTAAATATACAATCACTCAACCTTTATCTCTCTTATAGTGAGTTTTAAAGAGTTTCTGCAGGGTTTCTAGTATGTGTCCCCTTTACAAGAGGTACAAGACAAGAGTTTATAGTGTCTAAGGGTTGTAATGCACCCCCTAAGCACGCAGTAGGCATGTGATGATGAATACATCCACTAAGATGATGACAACTATCCACAGCATATGTAACCGATGATGATGCAATCTCCCCTTGTGTTAAGGAATAAGCAAGTTATAACATAATTGCTCATGTGGGATAAGCCACCTTAGAACCTTCTACTACTTGTACGGCATGGTGTCGTCCGTAGAGGTATCGGCCTGGACGAGTACGAGGTACCTGATGTAATGTTTAACTTTATGCTAGGAACTGCTAAGTATGGTCTCGGTTGAGGGGCTCAGGCCGAAATAACCTAAACAGGCCATTTCCTGATGTCGGCTGAATAGAGGATGATAAACGTATTTGTTATTAAAATGCTTCCCTGGGGTCTCAGCTTATTGATAGCCGAGGTTATGAATATGAGGCCGACCCTGACCTTGGTTCTGGATGAGTCTTAGGAACGACCCGTGAGCTCATTGTTGAAGCTCGATTGCTAGAGATTGGGTGCCTCGTCCTGAGATGAGATCATACTTGGTTATATCACCGCCACTTTGTGTTGTTATACCAAAAGGAATTCGAGTCCTATACAACTCTAAATAAAAGAGTTTTATTTTGGTAAAACTAACTAAGTGAATTGGTTCTACTTAAAACCAAATTGATTTTACTTAAAGCCAATAGGTTCTATTTTTTGGAAAAAATGAAAAATCTCTACTTTTAACTACAAAGCTAAATTTTTTTAAATTAAAACCCGATTTCAATTTTGATTAAAATTTCATTTTATATAAATCAAAACCAACATTTTTAAATATGAAAATAGTTAATTTCCAAAAACTTATTTTTACCCAAAATTTTAAATTCTCAAAATATTATAAATTTAAAAAACACGGGGTGTTACATACTTCTTTACTAGCATAGGAATTTTGTCCTCGAAATTCGACAAGGTGCAAATGCATAAAATAATATAAGTCTTGCATATGCCTACTCGTATAATGCCATGAATGGGCATACATACACCCAATCCTACACGCACCAACACCACTAGTAAAAAATACAATAATATATCCTAACTAGATATATACACATAACTATAAAAAATGACGTCATATCACAATCCCCCACGAATCACCCCACGATTCTCTCTCCAAAAGTCATCGTAACGCTAGGTTCTCAAAAGAAATCACATTGCCGCATCAAGACTAGAAATACCTAACATATGTACTAATTATCCTTGGAATGAATCTCATCACCAAAATCAACTCATATCAAGATTACTACTTCTAACCTCAATGCCTACAATATCCTTAACACAAAACACCCTATCTCAAAGAAACATAACTGACACGTATGCTATACCTAATATCTTAAAAAGTATGAATAAACAAGGGGAATCAAAGATCGGTAATGTGAAAGCTAAATGGACTCATAACCTACGAGACCTAAGACCATGCTATGACACCATCTATAACCTCCTGCGCATTCTAGCATCGACCGCCACCAAACTACGTTGGGTGTCAATAATCAAATAGATTTCTTAGCATGTGAAATAAGTTTGAAACATTTAAAACTTTAATCAATAAGATATAAGGCAATTAAATCCAATGAATATATGTAAAATCCAGTTTATAACATCCAATAACAAGCTAATCTTTAAAATTAATCCAACTCCGGTTTATTAAAGCTCAAATGAAATAATACAATAATAAATATATGATGAAAAACCATAAACAACCATGGAATCGATTATCCCATAAAAATAATAAATAATACTTCATAATACATTGATGGAGTGGAGTATAATCTAAACTACTAATGTAATAAAACAAAACTCCAGCTGAACTCAAGGATCTCCAATCCGTCATATGCAGATATTCTAGCAACTATACCTTAAATGCTAGTCAACGCAATGGGTCAGAGCCCACCACATGAATACTAGCTGCTGCTCCCAATTAAGGTCCGTAAACCTAAACAATAACATTATGCATGGTAGACATTACAATAGAGTATTTTAGATTAAATGATATATATATTAATATGCGAGTAAAAATATTTACTACTACCATCTACCCACACAACTAAGACACCCCAAATTATTTTTGGACAATTATTTCATTTCAACAATAAATTTAGATTCGATAATTTAATTAAATTAATTCAATCTGTTTTATTTATGTGAATGTAGACCCCACATTCTAGGACTCCTTAAGTCTCTCCTTAGAGTCCTAGCACTTCTCCCTTTCACCACAAACCTAGGTCGCATTTCGAGTACTGATCTAGAGGCCATCGGGTGATTTCGGGCCCCGAATTGACCTTAATCAACTTCACCGTCAGAGAAAAATCTATTTGAATCCTTGAAGGGAACTAAAACTCCTTTCCAACGGTCTGCCCCATGAACGAAACAGCATAACCGTTCGGACGAATAATCAGTTTTCCCCTAAAAATCGATCTAAAGGACACCGGGTGCTTCCGAACTCTGTTTGACCAAAGTAAACTCCTCAGATAAAATGATACTTAATAAATCTCCGAAGGGCACTGAATACCCTTTCTAACGATCCGCCCTGTGCGCAATTCTGACCTATGGTACGGATGAACTATCTGTTTTATTCTGAAAGGTCACCGGTCACTTTCGGGCTCCGGATGACCAAGGTCAACTTTCCAAACCAAACAAAACTCTTTGGAATGATTAATTATATCTCCTAACCTTTACAATGGTACACCCTTTGCGCGATTCTGATTTACCACGCGAACGAACGATCCGTTTGCGTTCGATGAACTCCCGTCCAAAGGACTGACATGCCTTTGCGCGATTCTGATTTACCACGCGAACGAACGATCCGTTTGCGTTCGATGAACTCCCGTCCAAAGGACTGACATGCGCTTCCGAGCCACATTTGACCCAAAATCAACTCCCAAACCCAGGAGCTGTCCAAAGGAATATTTAAGGCCTTTGAAATACCTTTTCTAATGGAATTATCCATGCACGATTATGATCAATGGTTTGTACTCTACAGTCATTTTTCTAGATAGTCCGCATGGGACTGCCAATTGGCTGGTCCTGAACCCTACCTATCGACATAGTGTTAAGGGTGACCTGCCGATAGGAACCCCCTGGGATAAGCCGATCAACACCCCCTGACCCTATAAATAAGGGCCATGACCTAATTACACTAAGAGCAAAAAAATCCATCAGCATCACTGATCTCAACAACATTCTCTCGAAGTTAGTGAAGTTCCACATGAGAAATTTCATTCAAGCCTAAATACCCATCCTTTTCACACTGAACTTATCAAATATCCTTCTCCCTCATCAACATCCATCAACATTTAAAGGAGTTCATCCAAGATCTAAGCTCAAGCTCCAAAATAAGGTCGAATTCCTTCTCCCTCTCTTTCAAATATCTTGTTTTGCATAAATTACGTTAGATTTATAATCTAGTTTCATTATAGTTCATACATATTAACATCTACACTTTTATTAGTATATTGCACATACTCTATTTTTCATAAAAAAAACAAATAAAAAGGGTTCCACTCATAAATTCCGAATGGAATTATCCACCACACTTTTTTTCCAAAACTTGAAACACATTTTCTACACACGCACCCCTAATAAAATTCCGTCGAATCTACGGGATAAAACCCACCCCTATTCTACATTTGAACTACGTAGACTTTGATGCCTTTATAGGCTACGTACGTGTCTCAGATTAAAATTCGAGACTCGAGTCCAATTCCTCTCATTTTCAAAATTTCTCAAATCCCCCATTTTCATCACACATTTACATATATCATACGCTTGTTTGCGTTTAATCCCACACATATTATCGTTTCTTAATAATGATCAATATGACGATGAATTCCCATATTATATCTTCTACATTTAAAACTATTTTGAGAATTTTCTTATGGATGACCTCACGATATCTTTTTCATGATATGGGTCGAATGATTCCAATCTCCATTATATAAACACATGCATACACTTCACGTGGATAAAAAGGAATTTATTAACATTTTCCCATGAGAGACCGAAAGTGCGGGATGGGTGCCTAACACCTTCCCATTTCATAACTTAGCCCGCGGACCTTCAATCTATTGGTTTCACATGCATCAGTTTTGTCCTTGATGCCACTCTCTTGAGATGGCAACATATTCTTTTTCCTGTTTTGAGCAAAATAGGCTGACGACTCTATCTCTTTACATTCATCCCACACCGACAACGACCAAAGGCCCTTTTTCAAAGAGAAGGGCATGAGACCGCGACGTAGATTCTTTCCTGGGGGATCCTCTTTCTCCTATCCCTCCGAAACGAACACTGTGCCGACCAGGATGGCCACAGTGACACAAGTATAGCCAGTTCACCCTATTACGGGTCCTGCACATACTCTTGGACTACTTAAGTTCTACACTACACACATTTCCCTCACTATAGAAAAATCGCCCAGTTTCGTCAGTACTGGACTTACTCGTGAGGTTACACACACGACATATCACTATAGCTTGTTCACCTGTATTTTGTCAGCCCTGCACATACGATGCCAACACTCACCCACGTTGTTGTGACACCCTGCTTACTAAAATAACAGGTGGCCAACCCGTGATTAAAATAAAACATTGGCCTCATATAGATCATTCTTATCATCACTGTCGAAAATATTTTCAAAGTTACTAACTTCCTTGTAATTTTAATAGATTGGCGCAAAATTTTATCTTTCATTTATTAACAACATGCAAAAGAAAAAATAATAAATAAACCATTCTGACAACCTGATAACTGAATACAACACAAATGAATAATATGAATAAAGATGACTGAATCAACTATCGGTTCAACAATAAAATCCAACAATAAACTGAAATAATAACCTGGATACCCAAGGTCAGATAAATAAACTGAATACCAAATTTGAGGGTGACATTCCCAAATGAGTACTGAAGTAAAGTTCCTATACTAGGAATAAATGAACGAAGCTTCTATAGCAAAGTCCTGCAACTTCCACATGAGCTGCAGCTGCACATCCCTCGATAGTATCCTCAAGCTAGGCGTCCCTGTGGCTGGACACCTAAAATGTTTTAGAAAATATTTTGAAATGGGTCAGAGCCCAAGTAAAACATTTTGAAAATATTTATCAAGAAGTTAAATTGCAATTAATTAAATATGCATTCGCCATTTTCATATTTAGCCTAGTGTCGCACTCTCTTGAGGTATAACTCACCCCTCATCTAATGTGCACACCTAATGCTTTACTTCTAACCTTCCTAGTTATTCTACCCAACCTAACTAGCCATATCACACCTCTTTCTACTACACTACTCTAACCCTAGTATTCTTACTTTGATTATTAAGTTTTATACTTATTAACTTATTAACGGATTCAACTATATTAGTCATATAAAGTTCACACTAGGTATACAAGAAAGCCCTTTTTAATCATATAACTTTCACACTAGTTATGTAAGATACCCCTTTTAAATATACCCCTTTTAAATCCTATAACTTTCACACTAGTTATGTGGGAGATACATTCACACTTATGTATAAATTCCGTATATAATTATCTACTCATATTATTTACGTAGTAGTATACTAAAATATTCATACACATGTAATGTATAATAATCATCCATTCCCGAGCAATAACTCACCGAATGATTTCTCTAAAATGCTATCACGTCCCATTTATGCTCACTCTAACTCGGCTACCTCAAGTTGGAATATCTCACACCGAAATTGGGAAAAATTTCGCAAATGTAGTGAAGGCAGTCATATTCCCCCCTAAAGTGAGATCGAATCTTACCCAAAGCGTCTCACCTCGAAAAAATAAATCACACAATAAAACAATAGGCAATATGACCTTGGGATTATACTCTCACTTTTCCTCCAGCCAAGGGATTCACCCACATCGTGCAACCTCCAATGATAGCACTATAGGGGTATGTATTCCTATAAATATCATTCACACCGATATCTATAATTCACACAAATATATATATATATATATATATATATATATATATATATATATATATATATATATATATATATATATATATATATATATATATATATTCTATCACGCTAACCGTATACATATATTTAATAAAAAATCGGCAAACTTGTGACTAACACCCATAGCACTAGTCCCAAAATACCCAAGTCTATATCCCGACTCGTAATTTAATTAATCACATATTAATTAATTTGTTAAAGTAGTGTCACCCAACTATAATACCCAGACTCACTCATTCGCATATCTTTACCCTTTAGAATTTATTACACAAAATCCCACTATTAGGTAAAACTCCCTTTATTAAATTCGATATCCGATAATTTATTATATATATATCTATAATAAATTATACCGAATACCTAACTCCCGTCACACTAGCCTGAAAAATATTCGAGTCAAATCTCTGATCCTTAATAAAATTAATTCCACCTCCATTAATTTTATCGTAATAGTGTCATTAAGCCATAATGCTCGGACTCCCTAACTTGGTACGTAGTTGAAGCCTTTTAGAATTTATCACTCCAAATTCCACAAATAAATTTCACACTTTTATTTTTCTTCTTCTCAATTATATGTATTCACCTCTTAAGTCCCTAAGTAGGAGAGAACTAAGAATTTCATCACATTTATCACTAGGGTCCCCAACAAGCCTCAGGTCGAAATAGAAAAAAGGAAATGAACTGCCCAATTTTTCCAATGTCATTCGAACGACCTAATGGATTTTTCCTCCTTCGTCGTCTTTCTGCATTTTTTTCCGCCATTAGATAATCTTAAAGGTTTATAACTTCAACCTAGAACCAAATTTGATAACCCCCAGTGATTAGTATGATCTCTAACTATTTGAATTCCTCAAATACATCATCGCCCATCATCAATTTTCAATTTAATCAAACAATCTAAGAGTTGGATTTTTAAAGTTTTCATTCAATCTTTTATAAATTCGATTCTCTAAATTCAAAATTAGACAACAACCTCTACTGGGTTTATCATAGAATTCCACTTACAACCACTTAGCCATATTATATCATCAATTTCGTATTCAATCTACGTAATATACTCAAATCGCCAAAACCCATTTCATATAATTGCCCACTCCTAAAAATGAAAATCTTTATCACACCCACTATGATATAAATTGAAATACTGAAATTAAATTGAAACAAATTTTAACCGCTTGTCTGATAAGATTTGTAGGGTCTTATTTCCTTTGATGTAGATGAAGATTTGACGAAGAAAACACCTAATTCTTCTTGATTTGGCTTCCAAAAGCTCCCAAATTCCTCCCTCTTTTATTCTCTGTAAAACTTGGGTTTTCTATTTGAGTTATGTCTGTCACAAACTACCTAATGTAGGCTTTATATTACCAATCCCCAAATTCATCCATGGGCCAAGCCCATATGATCCGAACACACTCGTGTGAGCTTGGTTATTTTTAAAAATTCCCCAAGGCTCAATTACTACCCCGGTTACTCTTTTCAGACTATGTCGACCTATTCGGAATCAACTGTGCACTTAAAATCATCATCCGAGTTACTGTACTAAAATTCTCCAATCTTGACTTCAAATTACGACACATGTTAATTTTAAGAATAACCTGAATTAATTAAATCTTAATTCACTAAATTAATTAAACCCTCCATATTAATTAAATCCTATATCACCAAATTAATTAAATTCTATATCCTAAAAAATATGGGGTATTACAGTCACTATAGCAGTCGACCCGTATTCTGTCATCACTGTACATACTCGAGACGCAAATTCATATTAATACACGTACTAAGTCTTAGGCATTAATTATCAATTTTCTCAAGTTCTCATTATTTTCTATTATCCCCACTCTTTAATAGAGTATAAATCCTCAAACCCATTCCTAGTCCCATACCTAAAGGTCTCCAAAATACAACTATATTCTAACCTATCATTCAGGAAGAATACTTACCAATAATAACTACCCAACCTCGCACCTAGGCTAACGATCCAATAGAAACTACATAAAATTATGCCCAACCCGCAATCAACCATCTGCAAAAACCCACACTATCTAGTCTCATACCCAGAAAGTGTTACCAATAATTAAGGCCTACCTACTAGTCCCATACTTAGCAAGCAATCTAAAAATAAGGTGAGAGTAATAACTATCCTCAATCCCGTCGTTCCTGCGGTGTCAAATTTTTTTATTACGATTAACAAATCACATATGACATATTTTCAACTTATCACAATAATTCTTTAAATTATTCGCAAGTTCAATAATTATCTGAATTATGCCCGTTTAAACATAATATTAAATAAATAACTAGTTTTCTCATCAATTTATAGAATTCTATTCACATGCATATTTATGGTAGCAAACACAATAAATATCTACTCTACAAAATGCACATAATTAATGTGATTTCACATGTTGAAATCAGTTTATATCATTCCTACGATTTATTCTACATGCGAATGTCATAAATTCTAACGAAATCCCAACCTCTAATCTAATAATGCAAGGATTTGGAGTCTTAATTCATATTAATGATTTGAATAAAAATAGTCCCAAATTTAGTTTCACTTTCCCTAATTAGCCTTTCTAATTTATTTTCAGAGAATAATAATTATTGGTGTTAAGGGAACATTTAAAATTCATAATACCAAAGGGGAAGAATAGAAGTATTCATGCTTGTAAAAATTGTTTGAAGAATCTGATTTGATGGTTGCATTACTCTTGAAAAAACAATAAAAACACGTTCTTGGATCTTGAGAAATCTTAATTAAGTTATTTAAATCTTGGGTTGAAAATTGAGTTTAAAGGATTTAGGTTTGGAAGAAAAGAGAGGATGAAAAATTATGGGAGGTGATATCCTTTGGAAAAGGCTAAAATGTGTTTTAAAACCCTTAATCCCACCACTTTATGTTTTTATGCCAAAAAGAATTTGACTCCTACATAACTCTAAAATAAAAGATTTTTATTTTTGTAAAACATACTAAGCGAACCGTTCTACTTAAAACCAAACCGGTGTTATTTTTTTGCAAAAATAAAAAGTCACTACTTTTAACTACAAAGTTAAATTTTCTCGAATTAAAATATGATTTTAATTCTGATTAAAATTTCATTTTATATAAATCAAAACCAACATTTTTAATATGAAAATTGTTAATTTACAAAAAAATATTTTTACCCAAAATTTTTAATTCCCCAAAGACTATTTGTTTTAAAAACAATGGGTGTTCCATCTTCTCCAACCAAGCCTTGCTAGCCTGAAAGCTCATTAATCTATCAGAACCCCAACCATTTCTAAATCCTCTCCCTAAAAACATTAAACAGGATGCTCATTGTGATTTTCACCAAATCACAGACCACATCACTGACCAATACTTTTACCTATAAAAATGTAATCCATGGCCTTATAAACTAGGGCATCATTGCTCTACCAGCTAAACCTAAACCCAACACCACTCGTAACCCTTTCTAAGCACACAAAACTGGAGCAAATGCAATCTTCCTGGAAAATAACCTTGAATTTGACCCCTCTAGTCAAATTATGCCTGTCAAAATTCCCGACACCTCCACAATCTCGTCAAAAACACTCAAAGTTTGCCCCAGCCTTTCTCCTATATCCTATGAACTTTTCTTATCAAGCACGATTTCTCTTCACATGAGCTTGTATTTTCGTTCGTACCCGATCAAATGGGGAGGCATGGAATTTCCTTCAATACTTGATCAAATCCGAAGGTTTGGGCTGAAATTTCCCATAAAAATAACCATTAACTAGAAAAGGTTCAGTGGCCTATTTATGGAAGCCAAAAAGTGGGCTCAGATGAATGGATGATGTCGTCCAAACCATGTCACACATGTTTATCCATAAAAAAGAAATCTGCAGCATTTATGAGCTCCTCATAACTTTGAAACTCTAGAGATGAATGATACATTCATTCCATCACTTCCCCATTGAGTGGGAAGACCTTTTTGATGACGCCATAGAGTTTGTTGAGTGTATCGATCACTCTTGGCAGGAGGACATCATCACTACCGACTGGGGTGATGACTTTTAAAGCTCAAACAATGCTTGTAAGAGAGAAAACTTCCCTTTTTATGAATTCTTAAAAACATAGTATAACCCCACTGAGGAAAAAACGAAGCCAAAACTGGAGATCTTCTTTCAAGACGATAACACTTGGGGCGAGGAATGGAAGCATGAGGTAAAGTCCTTGACTGATGAGACCACTGAAATTACTATGGAATCTGAAGATAGGGACACCTAGGAATCATTCAACTTACAGACATTAGGGTAGAGTCTCTATAAGATTCCCTAGGAAACTGTGCCATCAAATCCATTCGTTAAGATTGTAACTGCTAAAGCACTTCTTCTTAACTAGAATGCTATTTCGATCCAGCCTACTGAAACCCAACCAAACCCTGCTATTAACCCCAATTAATAAATCCTAAACTTATCATAGTTTCTCCTAGTTCTGATATCAATGTAAAAAAAGCCTATTTTATTGAGGCTCTCAATGATGTATTCCCTGAGAATGAAATAAATGAAGATTTTGAGTATTTTGATTTGCCCTACATTAACGTCATTTATTCTAATCAAACTTTTGATGATGATTATTTTGTAAATGAACAATTCTTAACTTATCTGAATGAGGAAAATAATAAACAACATAAATGCATTCAAACTAATAATGCTGAGACTACTATTATTAATCTCAGTTTTAGTGTCCATATGCGTGAGACTAGAATAGGGTCCATCCTCATAGAGCATGAGAGGGTATAGTTCAAAGAGCTTATGAAAGAGTTAGTAGGCGTCTAAGTGTGGTCCAATGATGACATGCTCGATATTGATCCAGGGATATCTCAGCACAAGATCCCCATATTCCCAGATAGTAAAATCGTTTAATAGAAACCGAGGAAACTTCAAACTGGATAGTCCTTCAAGGTAAAAGAAGAAGTAGTCAAATAGTTAAACATAGGTTCATTTGCATGGTTGAATACCCTACATGGCTTGTAAATATTTTTCCAATGCTGAAATCATGAGGAAAAGTCCACATATGCATTGATTATTAGAATCTGAAAAAAGCATCCCCAAGGAATAATTACCCTTTCTCCAATATCGACATGATCATGGATAACACGACCAACCACACCTTTAAATAATTTATCGACGGATTTTTTTGCTACAACCAAATCAAGATGCACCCTAATTACTAAGAGAATTATTGTCATCACCCCATGGGGAACCTTCTCTTACACCATCATGCCGTTAGAGATCAAGAATGCTAGGTCTACCTACCAAAGGGCCTTCATAACCATCATATACGATATCATCCATAGATAAGTCGAGGTCTATGTTGACGATATGATCATCAAGTCCAAGACTCGAGAAGGTCATATCCCCACCCTGAGAAATTCTTTGAGCGGTTGCGACAATTCTAAATGCGGCTCAACCTAGATAAGTGTGCTTTTGTCATTACTAAAGGAAAATTCCTTGGATTCATAGTCAGTGAGAGAGGCATTGAAGAAGATCCCACCAAACTAAAATCCATAGTCAAGATGCCACCACACTGGATGGACAAAGAAGTACGATGATTCCTGGGTAAGATGCAATACATCATTCGGTTCATTAACCAACTAACCACCATTTGCGAACCTATTTTAAAACTTTACCAAAAGGATTCAACCAAAGTTTACAATGTGGGATGCTAGGAATCCTTTGACCAGATCAAGAGATATTTTACCTTACTCCCGTGCTCATGCTTGAGTAGCCAGGTCTCACCCTCCTCCTATACTTGACTGTCACTGATACTTAGTAGGGGCTTTGCTATCCCAATATATTGAGGAATCCCATAAGGAAAGATCCATTTACTATACTAGTTAGAAGTTAGTCGAGTAGGAAGTTAATTACACCGCCTTGAAGAAAGCGTGTGTGACCTTGGTCTAGGACACAGAGAAATTATTGCACTACATGCTTGGATTTCCCATCAGACTAGTATCCAAAATGAATCCCATAAAATACTTGTTATAAAAACTCGCTCTATCAAGTAGAATGGCCCGATTATTGATGTTTCTACCTGAGTTTGATATTGTGTACGTCACACTAAAAACCATAAACGGGAGAGTCATCTCCAACAACCTTCTCGATCATCCTATAGAAGGAATTGAGGTTTGGGTCTCCAAATTTCTAGATGAAGACATCTTATTAACCTCTCAGGAGGACCTCATATAGCAAATGTTCTTTGATGGAGTTATCAATAAAAAATGGTATCACTGCACCAAATTTGTCGTATTGTCACGGCCATTGACAGTGATAAGTCCAACTTGTCAAGGTCAATGACCGGGACAATTCTGGGGGTGATAAATTTTGTTGTCATGGACTTATCACGATCATTGATCATGACAAGTTCATTAGATTGGTCATGGTCATGTCACAATCTTTGACCTTGACAACCTTTGTCATGGTCTTAGACTGTGACAAACCCATGGCAATCTTTAAAAAATCATCATGGTCATTGACCGTGACAAGTCCGTGATAAGTTTTATTTGTCATGGAATTATCACGATCAATGACCGTGACAATTCTGGGCAGAATTGAAAAAAAATATGCTAGGCAGTATGACCACTGCCACTCCCAGCAGAATATTTGTACATGTTATAGCAACGTTGTACCTGTTCAAATATCATATATCCAAATAAAATAGAGATAATGCAAATATACATTCAAAACATATATACATAATGATATAATTCAAATGTAACAACTTAAATCAATTTAATTAAAATAATATCACTACATGTCTGGGGTAGGTCTGAGGAGGTGGAAAGGCCACACGATATACGAATTCATACACCCTTATATATTCATCGTGCCGTATTATTCGCGCAATGACAATGGGGAGTTCGCATTCCTAGGTATCACAGGCGTTACGAGCACCTTGACCTTGATGTCTTGAAGTGCACGTCCGTGAACTGGCATACCATGGACGGTATTCGGGTTCCTTAACCCCCGCCCTATCCGCTGGACATCAAATATGCCTTGTATAAACACGCTCAGCCAACCAAGTGTTGACATCGTTCAGTCAAAGGGAGCCAAATAGGGGACTGGATCATCAGAGTCCGCACATGTCGACGATGAAGCAGCGAGGTCCACATCATTGTCCTCCTCCATCTCCTCCTCTACCACCTTCTCCTTCCCTTTCCCCTTACGATTTTTGCCCAATGAACGCTTCATGAATGAGAGCATATCTTGGACCGTCGCCTCCAAACGGGACAGCCTCACATAATGCAAGTCCACCATTCGAGCCAACCCGGTGTTGCTCGTCTCCAATCCGATGATCCTAGATTTAGCCACCCGCGAGATCAACCCCCTTGTACTCCCCTTGCGATCGGTGCCAAGCACTTGGCTGGGTGTGACCATGGACAAAGATGCCTTGTCGGCATCAGACTGCGACTCATGCACTTCCATAAACTTTTCCTAAAACGACAAAAAAATACTTGATTAGTTAAATAAGTAAATAAAAAAAATTATAACGTAATTAATAAAAAGTAAACTGTCGGATTACTTACAAATCTTGGACGCGATAATCGGGGACACCTCCTTATCCTCCCCTTTCTTCGTCCGAATAGCCACATAAGTATCGAGCCTATGTCGCCTACCCCCAGGGCCATTCCCCGTCCCCTGAAATAAAATAACGCAAAATTATTATCGGCCCCGCAAAGTAAAATATTGCAAAATAATAACTTTAAGCCACTAAGAATATTATTATACAGAAATTATGCAGTCCCAAACTTTCCAAACGGGACAATTCGAGAGATCTCATTATAGGGGTAATGACTCTCGAACGGGTCTAAGGGCTATTGAATGCGTACGCATAAGAACTAGAAGGCTAGTATCTATGCGCACTATATGTAATTTCAAGTATATTTCATTTAATTATCATACAATAAATATATATTGTTCATCATGCAAAATAATTTTAAAAAAAAGTTGAAAAATCTCACCCCCATATGGACAATAATCCAGTGGTCATGCCACTTCTAAAATTAACCAACCGAACATCGATCCACTAAAATCCAACCGCAATAGCAACAACAAATGTGTATCCCATACTCCTTCTAATTCATATACTCAATTAATTATTTTCATCAATTAAAGTATACAATTATTAATTTACTAATTTACAATGAGGGGCAATCCTACTTGCATATGAAAGGGGCACTAATTATTAATTTACTAAAAAAATTAAAAACCAATCAATATTTAATCAATCAATTCTTTTACAAGAGGCACTACTTGCATATGAGGGGCAATATCTAATAAACCAACAAATAATTAATTAAAAAAAATTAACAAGCCTCACCCCCCGCCCAATTTCCCCCTGTCCCTGCCCCACCCCACTGTGAAACCCCACCTAATAAAATACCGGGTGATCAGTCCTATATCAGATTAAAACAAGAATCCCATTTGGTTCATTCTTAGCATCACTGTCGAAAACCTTTTTAAAACTTACTAACCACCTAGTATTCCAAAAATCCGATGCCAAATTTTAACTTTTTTATTTAAACAAGATAATAACATGTGAAAATACATATAAACCATTCACAAGAACTGAATTAAATCAACTGAATAAATAATTAAACTAACTTTCGAATAAACCATCGGCCACCAAAGTAAATAGTCAACCAACAATCATCCAACAACTGAGTAAATAAATCTGAAAATTGTACCTCATCCAACTAGTCCGAGTATAACCCTCCATTACCTTCCTACTCTAAACCGAGTATTATTATTTATGGGTTATAAGCTATCTCTAGAATTAACCTAATTAATTTCTTTTAAATAATATAATATAACCGTGACACAAGTTATATAAAATAAACACATCCCACATTGTATTATTACCAGCATATAATATTTAATACCATTATAAACATATCTTTACTAAAACATCCACATATATAACACCCCGCCTAATTAAATAACGGGTGGCCAGTCCCACACCAAATTAACACAGAATATACAGTTGGCTCATTATTAGCATCACTGTTGAAAACATTTACAAGTCACCCAATACCCAATTAAGCTGGTGTTAAAAAATTTCCAAATTTTAATTCAACAAAATCCATTTTTAGTTTAAGAATAACACAACACATTTTATTCTACAACACTTAAACCGAATAGAAAACACAAAAGAATTTAAATGCAATTGGAATAAACATTCCCACACAATAATCCAATACAGTAATCCCAACAATAGTAAATGTATTAAAATGACACGAATATCATCTGTATATCCATCCTTCTGAGTATACCCTCGCTAGATGATTTCCTCTAAATTACTATCAAACTAGGTATGCTAACTTAACCTAGTTACCCAAGTCGGAGTCGCTAACCAACTTGGCCTAAAATATCAACGTAGTGGAGGCGGTCATATTCCTTCCCTGAAAGTGAGATAAGCCCCTCACCCGTATACCGGACGCTATGACATGGGGATATACTCGCCCTACTCCTGAAGCTAGGGGATTCACCCACATCGCGCAACCTCCCTTGATAGTACTAGAGTATATAAATTAAATAAATATCTAGTCACTGATATTTAATAGCACACACAATATATATATATATATATATATATATATATATATATATATATATATATATATATATATATATATATATATATATGTGTGTGTGTGTGTGTGTGTGTGTGTGTGTGTGTGTGTGTGTGTGTGTGTGTGTGTTTGTGTGTGTGTGTGTGTGATAACCCGCTCAAAATAATAAATGGTTGCCATCCCTATACTACATTAAATCAGGTAGCCCAGATGGCACAGTCTCAACATCAACTGACAATACTAATAATATAGGGCTAACTACCCGAAATAATTAAAAGTGGATTGTCAAAAATTTAAAACTTATTATTTAAAAACAACAACAAAACCAATAATGCACATAACCAGCAATATACATCTAACTATGATGAGTAATAAGTGCAAACTCCATTAATATATAAGAGTGCAATACAAAGAACAAATAAAATCTCTGCAAAGAAATACCCGAATATGCTGTCGGGTAACAGACAATACAATCTGAGAAATGAAATATGAAAGTGTTAATCTACAACACTTGAATACTAACTCAATACAACTGAATCCTAATCTATATATACAAAGATAGGAATCGACTAAAATAAAGTGCTGAAACAGTCCGCTACTGCCACAGCTCCACGAATCCTGAATGGATGAACATCAAAGGTGTCCTTACAGAGGAACACCTGAGGTAGTACAATATATACATGGAGGAGAAAATATAAACGGGTCAGAGCCTGAGTTGAAAAACATTTTATAGCAAGTGTATTAAAAGCATAATAATTATAAATGCATTATTACATGATTAAGGTGGAATCGAGCTCTCCATAATAATTCAACTCACCTCTCATCTAAAGCGCGCACTAAGCGTATGCACGTGATCTCCAAATGGATGCCCGATTCTAATTTAGGTAAGAGGATTCTAACTTAAACCCAATTGAAGTATTTAAGTGAAACCGTTTAACCTATTTTCCAATCTACCTTTTATTTCTATAATCTATAAATTATATACATTAACTTTAATGTAATAGTTATAGTTATCTTTATAATGTTCATTTGTTGAACATATAAAGTTACATGATCCATCTCGTAACCACATCATCACAATACATCAACATTCTCATTTACTAGAATATTATATTCTAGTGATGCCCTTATTTGGCATGTAAACAATATATATAAGAATTATTATATATGAGTTATTAGCATCAAGAGTTAAGGACTAAACTCCTCCCGATTCTCAACACGGCACTGCGTTTCGTGCGTGGGACGTCTCGCCGAGGCGAAATCCAAACAAGGAACCCCCCGTTACAGTACTCCTGACCGTATTGATCCTCGAGGCTCATTATGCCCTCAATGAAAGATGCATGTAACCCAAATTATTATCCAATTTTAATTAATTAATATTCCCAATTCTCAACAGTACACTGCGTTTCATACATGGGACGTCTCGCCGAGGCGAAATCCAAACAAGGAACCCTCCCGTTACACTACTCGTGGCACTGTCGATAGTCGGGATAGGTGATATATATATATATATATATATATTTATATATATAAATATGAGCATTAAGGACTAACTTATCCCCAATTTCCAACATTACACTGCGGTTCGTGCGTGGAACGTCCCGCCAAAGCGAAATCCAAACAAGGAACCCCCCGATACACTAATCCTGGCAATGTCAGTCCTTGAGGTCCATTATGCCCTCGATACCCAACTACAAGAACAAGAAATAATAACCATCCAACCGAGATATAACTCGAAGGACGCAGGCTCACATGCTATCATCTTCCAGCAGCCCATATACGTAGCAAACTGGGGTCACCTGGTGGGGTTACATGACACCCACCTCGTGATCAACTCACGCACACGACGTCCCGAGAAGCGATCATAGCTCCTACCATGGACGACTATTACCTGGGGAATATCCACACCTGGCTCATCTAGCCAGAATGCTCACCCTCTACGCACGTAACTTTCCAATGATAGCAAGGAGGGGGTATGCTTAACATGCATATACACCATCATATAAGGTATACATACGTCCCACATAATAAAGATATACCATCGTATAAGGTATACCTACAACATAATTTTCATATTTATTATATGCTCTTAGGCGCAATAGGTTTAATGTCAGTGTTTAGTATATTTCCCTCTAGATATACTAATCGCCAATTCTCACACATCTTCCCCACTTAGTATAAGCTATACTATTTCTCGCTTGAAGCTCACATGTCGCTTCTAATTATGAATTTTCTCTCAATTCTATTTAAGTTAAGGATGTTCTTTTATCCTAATGCTCTTCAATTAGCATTTCTCATTGTGTGAGACATCTCCTAAATTAAACATCAATAAGGATATTTCTATATCCGTATGCACCTCAAATAGCATTCATAATTCTCCATCCATAATAGGGTTCAATTCATTTTATGAACCTTTAAAGTTATCCCATTTGGGATTGGATCCTAAGATCCATTATCTCAAGTAATTCTCATTCTCAAATCATGAAATCGTTATTATCTCCAAATAAAACACCCAAATAAAGTGGGCTTCCCCACTTAGAAAAATTCCAAAATCTCTAATAGGTATTCCTCGAATTTAGTCAATATGACTCCAAAATTTCTTATAAGGGAAACTAACTAAAAGTCTCCAAAACATACTCCAAATATCTCCTATAGAGATCCCCAATCGATAACCTCGAACAAAACGGAATGAAATTCTTTTTAGAAAAACAATCCCCCCAAAGCCCTATTTCCGAATCGATTCGGGTCATCATACCTGGGATTCTGTCTCAGGCCGAATCGATTCGGCTGGAGTCCGAATCGATTCGGTCACTCAGACCTGGGCACCAGCATAATTTCTGAATCCATTCGGTAGAAGGCCGAATCGATTCGGCCCTTCGGGAACCTCGAAAATGGCTACTTTTTAGTAAGCCAAAATACCCAAAATCCATTTTTATCATTTTCTCTTCATTTCTCTTCAACCCAATCACATATATATCATCAATAATCATCCTAGAATACATATAACCTAATTTCTATCCTCAAATCAAAGATCTACTCATCAAATATAAGATTATACCCAAAAGTTAGGTTTTGTTAAACTAAACCTAAAACCCAAAATATCAATCCACAAGTCATGCAATAAATGGTACACAACAATTATTTAGAAAGTTTAATCACTTGCCTTGGGTTCGAAGGGTCTGAATCCGCCTTGAGATCGCGTATTTGCCTGAAATCTCCACTTTCTCTCTCTTTTCTCCTTCCTTTTCTTCTTCTCTCTTTCTTTCTTTCTTTCTTTCTTTTTCTATTTCTCTCTTTGGAGAAATATCTCCCGTAGGCTTAATAAGCCCTAAATCCCAAGATACACATCTTTAAATGATAATACACACTTTAAATGACCCGGTAACTTTAATTCGAGTCAAACGGTCCTAATTTATTTCGGAACCTAAATAGACCCCAAGTACAGTCATTTCGACTTTCTCGACCCTTCCGGACACCATGGTACCCTCAGAATCGACATTCGACACTCTTTCTAACAACTTCAAATTTTGACCTCAATTGCCAATTTAATTATTTCTCCAATAAAATATTATTTATTTCTCCCAAAATAAATAAATCGTTGTCTCCAAGACCTCGGGTTGTTACAATATATATATATATATATATATATATATATATATATATATCACCACACCGTATATATATTACAAACACCGACTTTACTGTATACTAAAATCCGTAACACTAGCCTATATATTCCCGATTATGTTGCCCGACTCTAATTTAATTCATTTAAAGTAGCATCTCTCAACTACATTACCTGAACATTTTCCCTCGGTCCGAAATTTAACCCTTTAGAATTTATTTCACTAAATTTCATTAATAAGTTTGACACTCTTATTAAATTTAATATTTCTTAATACTCATCCCATAAGACTCCAAGTATTAAATTCTATTCAATTTCAATCAATTAAATTCCTCCTTAAGATACCAACCAGTATGCTAAATTCATCCGAAATTCCCATTCGAATACGTTTATATATTTTCGTGTGTCGTTCATTCTAAATACTCCCAACTTCATACCCCGAATTCGTCCCTATATAATCCAAGGATAAAATAATGTTCCTCAGTATTTTTCCAAAGTCCTTCACTCATCTACTGTCATCTTCAAATACCCCGAATTTATTTCTTCCTAAAGTTGTCGGGCTTGCGAACCCTTTCGTAGAAAAATCATTATAAATTAAAAAAATCAGAATAATACGAGGTCGGCGCCCACGCGACCGTAACGAAAAGACCTACAATATCATATTTTACAATGCCTGAAGGGGTTAATCAATTGACTCCTTGGGTCGATTGATGGATCAACCAGATATTCATCTTCTTCCCTAGATCTGTTTCCACCATTAACGCACAACCAAGCTTTTCATCCACTCTCCCACTATTATGCCATCATAACCAATAATATTTAACACATGGAAAAGGTTCTAAACCTTCTAGAGACCTTAAATTCATAATTGGTTATCATAATTTTGAACTTTCCCGAATCGGGTATTTTTCGGGTTTTACTCATTCGATTTTCAATTCATCATCATAGTTCCAAATTAGACACCCAATAGACACCGGTTCATACTACAATTAGATTTCCATGATTTCATTACCATATACAAACATTAATTGAGTATCAAATCCACCTAATTTTTCAAATTCATTAAAGACTCATTTTCATGTAAATCCCACACCCAAGAACAAATTTATGTTTATACATACCATAGTATGAATTGGCTATCATCTATTTAAGAATCACAACAGTTAATCACTTTCCTCTAATTGTTCGTAGAGTCTGATTCGTTGGTGTAGAGAAAGGGTTGATGAAGAATACCCAATTTGTCCCTCGATTTTTCTGCAAAAGATCCCCAATTTGTCCTCCACTTGCTTCCTCTTCTTTTCTCTCAAGTCCTTATGTTTAGAATTTGTTAACTGTCATTCAACACTCCATCCATTATGTTTAAAACCCTAATCACGTTTTTAGTCATATGTGTGGGCCCGACTATGTCGAAAAATACTCTGAGACCCGATTACTACTCCCGGATACTCTTTTCTGACTATCTCGACCCAGCCGGACTCAATCGTGCACTCAGAATTGTCATTCGAAATACTTTATAATATTTTCAAATTTTGACCTCAAAAAAATGCGACACATAATAATTTGAACAATTAAACTTAGAGTCGCTAAAAGTTAGAATAACTCTTCCCACTCCAATAAATTCTCCAAATCATAATTTTCTCCAATTTAATTAATTTATTTCTCCCCAAAATAATTAAATATCAAATCCTCTAAATTATGGGTGTTACATACTCCCCCCCTTACAAAGGAATTTCATCCTCAAAATTAAGACAAGCCTAGTGTTCCAAGCTTCGAATATCACTCCCTAGTCCCGTGCCTCTAAGTTCGCTACATCTGTCTCTCCCGCTTCTAACTATGAGTTACACAAATATGCATTTTAATTAACCAGGGTGCCCATATACCATGTACCCGTGCTTAACTGCACGAAAGTTACCCTAATTAACCAACCAGGGTGCCCATACACCCTGTCCCCGTGCTTAACCGCACTAAAGTTACCTGAATATGCTAGCCGTAACCTATAATACAACTTTCGACCCGTAGTCATATCACATATATGAATAATAGTCGGGGTACCCAACCCATGTACTAACGACCAGACATCTCCCCACTTCAAACGTTGTGCTAAGTTTCATGCGTGGGACGTCTCGCAAAGTGAAATCCAAACAAGGAACCCCCCGATTCACTACAACCTAACATTATCTATCGTTGAAATATGTTAGAGCCTCAGTCCATAGCAAGTACCCCCAAATACTTATATCTTAACACAAAAGTATACACGCCTACTCTTATGCTACAAAAGACAACATAAAATACCGTGCCCTTACTATCACTAGCTCATGCGCGAAATCAACCCCGAGATATCTCTCCCTACTTGAAAATAAATCTAACTATCCTAATTCACTTCAGTAGACATCCCTACTTACCGGGAGAAAATATAAGAACACAAGACATCCTCATGTGTCTTTCGCACCACACAATACAATATATATGGGCTAGACGTTTTCTTAGGTGACACCTAGTAAAATTCATTCATACCCTGGCATCGCGAACACCAAAACTTACCCTCAATATCTACAATAGTTGAAATCCATCGCTATCCAGCCGATATTCAGAAAAATCATCTACCCTACTTCCATAATTCTCGAAAGTAGTAACCCCTCGCATATTTCCAGCCTTCTCTCAGCGTACACCTCCACTCTCTCGAGGTTAACCCCAACAGACTCCACTACCCCACAATTTTTTTAAAATTTTTTTATATACGTAATATGGCTGCTATAGCCAACGCACACACTAAATTCGACTTACCCGCGAACTCTAGTGAAAATAAATTTTATATTGTGACACCCTCATTGTCACTCAAAATATACCCCATGCCCATAGGATAAAAATATAATTACCTCCATACTCTAGCTGCAATGGATGATCCTTGGGTTCCTGAGCGGCTTCGCCCTGCCCGAACGCACCCATGACTTGTTGTAGTAGCTATACATCCAGAACCTCATCCTGTAGTTTACCCCTACCTCACTTAGGACAATCTCTCTTCACATGTCCCGCTTCCCCAAAAACGAAACACCTTCTAATAAATTCACCATGTCACTGATCCCTTCCTTGTTAGCCTTATAGGAAGTCCTGGCCATCCTGTAGATAGCCCCCAGATCAAAATCACTTGGCCTAATTCCCCTGTCGAAAATTTTGTCCCTGATGTCCCCCTGTCTGCTGCTGGGATAACCCACTGGTATTGTTCCCTTTCGCTTTATCCGACTGGCAGGGTTCCACTCCCCTCCTGCTTCCTTTCATGTGGAAGAGATATTCCTGGCAGTGTAGGATTGTTGCATTAACGACATCTATATACACTACTAATGCAGGATTACCAATTAAATATTGCCTGATCCTCCAGACTAACACATCCATGAACTTTAACTTCTTTCTTTCTTCGTTGTTTACCTCATCCGATACAAAATTTTCTAAATGAGTGAATTCTTCCTCTTATTCGGACACTAAATGGTCCCCCTAAGTCACCTCACTGAATTTTCTCCTCATTTCGACCTCAACTACTGGCGAGAAATACTGGCGGTCGAACCGAACCCAAAACTTTGCAATAGTTATTGTATCCCTTTCCTCAACAGTGGTGATCGACTCCCACCACTGTAGCGCTGCTCTCACTAACCTAAAAGTGGATAGAATTTTCTTTCGCACTTCATTGCAATCTACAATGTGTAGGTGACGCTCAATATCTCTCTTCCACTGACACGCTTGCACCACATCTGAACCCCCTCGAAACTCTGGTGGATGGCCTTTTTGAAATAACTCTAGTACTTGCTACCACTTCGACAGCCCCGGGTGGTCCTGAACATCTGGTTCCACTAACGGTTGCTGATCTCGAGGAAAGTATCTTTCCATTGCGATCATCATCGCTTCAACTTTCGACACCACTAATTCAGTTACCTGTGCAGTCAAAATCATCTCTGGAAGTTATTGCGGTAACTCTGGCTCCAGATGAGCCTCTCTAGTCTCATTTTCCCCTGCTGTCCTAGTTTCTCTCTCTCTCTCTCCTGGGCGACATCAGAAATGAGAATCGAATCGTATGAGTTCACCATCAAATATAAAGTAATTGACAGAAGAATGTAAATGCGCGTACGCATAAGAATACAACAATCCTATGATAGGGCTCTATATCAAATAACGCTAAGCTGAAACGTGAAAGGCTGCATAGATCCTAAGGATACTAGAACCTGATGCTCTGATACCATCTGTGACACCCTGCCTAATGAAATACCGGGTGATCAGTCCTATATCATATTAAAATAGGAACCCAGTTGGTTCATTCTTAGCATCACTGTCGAAAACCTTTTAAAAACTTACTAACCACCTATTAATCCAAAAAGGCGGTGCCAAATTTTAACTTTTTTATTTAAACAAGACAATGACATGCAGAAATACATATAAACCATTCACAACAACATAATTAAATCAACTAAATAAATAATTAAACTAACTGCCGAATAAACCATCGACCACCAAAGTAAATAGTCCAACTACAATCATCCAACAACTGAATAAATAAATATGAAAATTGTACTGAAAAGTTTGGGTGACAAGCCCTAAGTAAAACTGAAATCGATAGATGATTCCTACTCTAGGAAAGAATGAACGATGCATCTAATCCCAGCTCTTGCTAGAATCCACATGTGCCGCAGCTACGTGTCCTTGAAATAAAATATCAATTCTGGCGTCCCTGTGGCTGGACACCTAAAAGGTTTTGAAAATAGTTTTATAGCAAGGGTTATAACCCAAAACATTTTGAAAATATTTAGCAAGTGAATTAACTGCAGTAATTAAAGATGTATGAATGCGCTTCATATTTAAGTTACTGTCGCACTCTCTTTAGGATATACTCACCCCTCCACTAATGTGCACACCTAACAGACCTTAACCCGACCTAATTGTTCTACCCCGTCCAACTAGTCCGAGTATAACCCTCCCTTGCCTTCCCACTCTAAACCGACTATTATTATTCATGGGTTATAAGCCATCTCTCCAATTAACCTAATTAATTCCTTTTAAATAATATCATATAACGGTGACACAAGTTATATAAAGTAAATACATCCCACATTGTATTATTTTCCGCATATAATATTTAATACCATTATATACATATCTTTACTAAAACATCCACACATATATCATATGTATATCCATCCTTCTAAGTATACCCTCACCGGATGATTTCCTCTAAAGTACTATCATACTAGGTATTCTAACTTAACCTAGTTACCCAAGTCGGAGTTGCTCACCAACTTGGCCTAAAATATCAACGTAGCGAAGGCGGTCATATTCCTTCCCTGAAAGTGAGATAAGCCCCTCACCCATATACTGGACGCTATGACCTGGGGATATACTCGCCCTACTCCTCAAGCTAGGGGATTCACCCACATCACGCAACCTCCCTTTATAGCACTAGATTATACAAATTAAATAAATATCTAGTCACTGATATTTAATTGTGCACACAATATATATATCAAGGTTCTAAAAAATGCGGGACGTGGAGGCCAAGCCTTGAGCCTTAGAAGCCTAGGCGGGCCTTAGGCGTAAAAAAGGCGTGAAAAGGTGTTTAGGCATTTTTTTAATATATTTTAATATTTTTTGACTATGACAAGGCTATTAAAAATACTAAAATGGTACATACCTTAAAAATATGTCTAAATATTTGTAAATTAAAATAATATTTTTTTAAAATACAAAAAAAATTGCGTTTTTTCACGCCTTACTTCTAAAAAACTCGCGTTTTTTACGCCTTACTCCAAAAAATGCGCGTTTTTTCATGCCTTACCCCAAAAAACGTTGACTATCATTGACCACACCTAGGGCCAAAACTTGACGTATCTAAAAAGCCTCACTCCTAGGCGCGCCTTAGCGCCCTCGCATTTTTTAGAACACTGATATATATACTTATATATCATTGTTCTAAAAAACCCGCCTAGGCTCCGCTTAGGCACACCTAGGCTTGGGGCTTGGGAGAAACACCCCGCCTTACGCTTTTTACGCCTTATTTTTGGTAAAACCCTTAAGGCACACTTTATTCTAAAAATAACAATGCTTTAGTGAAACGCTATCTCCTTTTAAAGAATTTTTTTACAAACCAGACCATTATCTCATCCAAAATAATCAAATAGTATTTTAATTTACATATATTCAGATATATTTTCATGATATGTACAATTTGAGTATTTTAATAGCCTTGTTATGGTTAAAAAATATTAAAATATATTAAGAAGGCCTAAACGCCTTTTCACGCCTTTTTACGCCTAAGACCCACCTAGGCTTCTAAGGCTTAAGGCTTGACCTCCACGCCTCGATCACACCCTGCGTTTTTTAGAACCTTGATATATATACTATCACCACACCGTATATATATTATAAACACTGACTTTACCATGTACTAAAATCCGTAAAACTAGCCTATATATACCCGATTCTATGGTCCGACTCTAATTTAATTAATTAATTTCAGTATAATTAATTAATTTAAATTATCATCGCTCAACTACTTTACCCGGACATTTTCCCTCGGTCCGAAATTTAACCCTTTAGAATTTATTTCACTAGATTTCATTAATAAGTATGACACTCTTACTAAATTTAATATTCCTTAATACTCATCCCATAAGACTCCAAGTATTAAATTCTATTCAATTTCTATCAATTAAATTCCTCCTTAAGATACCAACCCGTATGCTAAATTCACGGAAATTCCCATTCGAATACGTTCATATATTTTCGTGTGTCGTTCATTCTAAATACTCACAAATTCATACCCGGGATTCATCCCTATATAATCCAAGGATAAAATAATGATCCTCAGTATTTTTCCAAAGTCCTTCACTCATCTACGGTCATCTCCAAATAACCCGAATTTCTTTCTTCCTAAAGTTGTCGGTCTCGCGTACCCTTTTGTAGAAAAATCATTATAAATTCCAAAAAAATAAAAAAAATACAAGGTCGGTGCCGACGCGACCATTATGAAAAGATCTACAATCTCCTGTTTTAAATAACAAAGGGGTCGATCGATCGAATCCTTGAGTCGATCGATTGATCGACCAGATATTCATCTTCTTCCCTGAATTTGTTTCCACCATTAACACACAACCAAGCTTTTCATAGACTCTCCCACTATTATGCCATCACAACCAATAATATTTAACACATGGAAAAGGTTCTAAACCTCCTAGAGACCTTAAATTCATAATTGGTTTTCATAATTTTGAACTTTCCCGATTCGGGTATTTTTCGGGTTTCACTCATTCGATTTTCAATTCGTCATCATAGTTCCAAATTACGATCCCAATAGACACCGGTTCATACTACAATTCTATTTCCACGATTTCATTACCATATACAAACATTAATTGAGTATCAAATCCACATAATTTTCTCAATTCATTAAAGACCCATTTTCATGTAAATCCCACACCCAAAAAGAAATTTCAGTTTATACCTCCCATAATATGAATTGGTTATCATCTATTTAAGAATCACAACATTTAACCACTTGCCTCTAATTGTTCGTAGAGTCTGATCCGTTGGTGTAGAGAAAGGGTTGATGAAGAACGCCCAATTTGTCCCTCGATTTGTCTCCAAAAGATTCACAATTTGTCCTCCCTTTCTTCCTCTGCTTTTCTCTCAATCCCTTATGTTTAGAATTTGTTAAGTGCCATTCAACATTCCCTCCAGAAGGTTTAAAATCCCTAATCACGTTTTTAGTCATATGGGCCTAATTAAAATGGCCCAAATCTCCCGTGTGGGCTCGACTATGTCCAAAAATATCTCGAGACCCAATTACTACACCCGGATACTCTTTTTTGACTATCTCGACCCATTCGGACTCAACCGTGCACTCAGAATTGTCATCCGAAATACTTTATAACATTTTCAAATTTCGACCTCACAAAAATGTGACACATAATAATTTGTACAATTAAACAGAGAGTCGTTAAAAGTTAGAATAATTCTTCCCACTCCAATAAATTCTCCAAATCATAATTTTCTCCAATTTAAATAATTTTATTTCTCCCAAAAATAATTAAATACCAAATCTTCAATTTTACGGGGTGTTAGACCCACCCCCTTCACCAACCACACACACAAGCTCACACACACACGCACATATACACACATACATAGACAGACAACCCCACCCCCTACCCACCCCACCCCCAGCCCTGCCCCCTGCCACTGCCCACCACACACACACACACACACAAACACACACACATATATGCACACACGCGCGAACATTTACACACACATATATACACACAAGCACATATGCACACACATATACACAAATAATAGAGAAATAGAGAGAAACGTACTAAAATCGTAGAGAGAGAGTGTGCAGTCACTTAGAGAGCGAGAGAAATGGAGGGAAAAGAAAATGGTGAGAAAAAAGAAGAGGGAGGTTTTTTTTTACTACGAAAGTTGTCATGGACATGTCATGGTCTTAGACCGTGACAAGTTTATAAGGGTTGTCGTGGTATATTCTTATAAAGAGGAAGAAATTAATAAGTAACTAGACAATTAATTATAAAGGTGTAATTATTTATGGGTAATCATTTGGGATACTTTAGGTGATTATAGAGTAATTACCTATATGTAGCATATGATAATATTATGTACTTATATATTTGTTGTGAGAACACACCTATGTTCGTAAATAGTCCAATCAGTTAGGGTTACGTGCGTTTGGGACCCTAGCCCTCGTCGTCATAGGTAGACTAGAGATTGTGTAGGTCGTTATTATAAATACTACGTTGCAGCACCAATTATGAGAGGTAGGTGTAGATATTGGTATCTTTTGTCATAGTTGGATATTGGCTATGAATTGTTGTATTGCGTAGGGACCGCCCCACTTGTGTGTGTGTTTGTATTATCTGATTGGATAAGATATTACTTTGGACTTACCGATAGAGAATGAATAAGGCACCAATGATAGATTCCTTTAAGTGTCACATATATGAAAGGAGATATACACGATTATACAAATTAAATGATATTTATACAGTTATCTAAGAATGTTGACAATACATTATATACCCAATACCATATAGTGTGCATAATAGATGTTTTTGTCACTTTTACGAATTATATGACTAGGATACTTTAGGTAAATGATAATATGAAGATAGACTATTACGTCTTAGTATGTTGGCTTTTACTTAATGCATATTATATCATATTGGCACAGTTAGCATTTATTATTTGGGACTTGTTCAGTTATACGTGAAATATCACACTTAGATGAGGGGTGATATATTTGACACAAGTGAGTGACGACGAAGGTTACTTACTTTGAATTAACTATATTTTTGTACTCTAAATTTGGTAAGTTAAATCTTGCACTCTTTAGGGAACTGCTCCAAATTTATAAATATTTTCCCCCGAGTTAGCTTAGACAGGGATAACTAGACTAAAGGAATATCAGATTTGCTGTCACATGTTTCTTCTAGAAGACCATCTTATTGAATCTAACTTAGGTTGCTACTGTAATACCCCATATTTATGAAATTGATGATTTTGCATTTATTCAAATCATTGATTTGAAATTTAATTCAGAGAAATTATTTAATTGGTGATTTAGAGTTTAAATTAATTCTGCCTATTTTAAATTCACACGTGCCGTAATTTGAGGAGGAAATACGATAATGACATAAAGTGACTCATATGATGATTTAGAAGTCATGGTTGATTCCAAAAGGGTCAAAGTGATCATAATAGTATACCCGTGTGTATAATTTGGGTTTCGGGGCGATTTTAGACCAAACCGACACCGTTAAAGGGCATTTCGGTGATTTGAGAAGTTAGGGTTAGAGGAATTACAAAAATTGTAAGTTTATATCTACCCATTAGAGTGAGGGGATAGGGCTAACACAAAGCTTGAAGATGAGATGCCATGTGAGAGGAAGGAGAGAAGAAAGCCAAAGCTTCCTACACCAATCTTCCCCCCGAATGTGACGAAATCAAGATCATAACAAGGGGAGAACAACCATATCATCATATCAATGAAATTAGACCTTCAATTTAGAGGTATGTGTTTATCTTGCATTTATTTGAAGCATGATGTAATACCCATGTAGAATAGGGTTTGATTTACATGTTTTTGGAAGTTTTAATATGAATTTAGGTGGGTGTAATCTATGAATTGAAGTTGGATTGCATGTGGTTATATTTGTTTATGTTGGTTACACGAAATCAGAGGATTTATGATGATTTATATTATAGAAATCAGGGTTTTTGATTAAAAGATGTGAATAACATGAGAAACTAGGGCTTTTATGATTTGTAAAGATTAAATTTTTTATGATCTATTTTTGATTTAATGATATAATTTATTAAAAACTATTAGAACAACCCTATTTGATGTGTGGTTAAGTTTGGTTGGGATTTAGGATGTTTGCATGAAGGTTTATGGGAGTAAAAATGGTGAAAAATGCAAGAACTGAATAAAGGAGACGAACTGCTACATTTCAAATCGATTCGACCTAGAGGCAAATCGATTCAGCTGCCCAAGAAAATTCCAAGTTTGCCTTTTTATTTATATACCCCCATGAATTGAATTACGAGTAACTTTGCTGATAGTTTAGTAATTATGTTGAGAGTTAGGGGAGGTTATTAGGCATGAGGTTAAGATTCGATTTATATTGGTAAGGGTTAAGGTGGGATAATTAATAGACGATAGTAAATCGAGTGAATTGTACACCCAAAAAATTAGGAACTGGATTACGGGAAGAGTAGACCATGATATAAGAACATAACCAGTAGGGTATAAGTCTTGTATCTACTGAATTAACATAAGGAGTAACTTTGGTCCCTATAGGTTGAGAATGATGCTTGGATTGATATAATCAAAAGTTAAAAATGTGAACGAATTGTACAGTGAGTATTCAAGAGATAAATACTACGTACGAGTTATAATTATAGGTTGAGTGTATACCTATACAGATTTATTATTATAGGTTATGTGTGTACCTATACTGAATATACATATGGTTAGGTTGTGTGTATGCCTATTATGTGTTTTTGTGTATGTTAGCATACCTACGCTACCTGCTATCACGGAGGTCTCGTGTAGCGGGTGATCACACATTGACGATTCTAGCGAGGTCTGGATTTGTGCCCCAAAGCATAGTAATGATAGTGGATAACTATACAAGAGTAATAGTGATGCAGATAAGTTTTTTTGGTTATATTAGGCATGTGCTCATCCCCAAAGACTTAGTGTTATGTTAGCCTCCAATATGTGTGGTTTGATTGATGGTTCAAGGATACATTCTGAATTGATAGTCCATGATTGAGTACGAGAGATACTTGGACTAATAACAAAGTATGTGAGTGCGCATCATTATGACTAGTCCGGTAGATGAGGTATTATATATATACTCATGAATGTTTGATCTTACTTATGTGGGATAGTAAGAAGACTAGATAGTGTATATCTAAACAATGGTTAATCTACTAATGTGTGATAGTAGCGAGACTAGATAGTGTATATCTAAAACAATGATTAATCTACTTAAGCGTAAATGGTAGAAAAGATAGATAGTGCGAATCTAAAGATAAAGTAAGTGTGAGAACTTAACATGAGGATAATAATAATAACATAAGAGTAATGTTAGTTATAAGTTGTTCGATAATGTTCTGTATGGGTGGTGTGGGATAAGTTAATGAGAAACTTAAATAAAGGCTTAGTGATAATTAAAGGTATACTGTAGCATACTATATGGCCAATACGGGTGTGCTAGACTGGTTTATAATTAATTAGAGGCCTGGGACAAAGTTAGATTGGGTAGCTTAATTCGGTGGGCTTAGTACAAAACGTTAGGTGTGCACTATAGACGAGAGGTTAGAAACTTAAGAGAGTCTACGCATCCTAAAATATGTATCTAATAACTGTTCATTTATACTGCAATTAAAATAATTTCTAAATATTTTCATATTGTTTTACTTGGGCTTTGAACCGTACTTGAAAAATATTTTTAAAACCTTTTAGGTGTCCAGCCATAGGGACACCAAGCTTGACGATCTCTTCCAGGGATGCGTAGCTTCAACACGTGTGGATGCTTGCAAGATTTGGACTTAGTCGCTTCGGTTACTTCATTCCTAGAGTATGATGTAGTTCAATTATTTATTTTGGGCATGTCGCCCCTCCAACTATTTTTTTTTCAGTTTATCAGACTTTTGGACTTAGCTTGATTTCATTAGATGTTTAGTTGGATTTTTACATTGAGAACCGATAGTTTATTCGATACCATTTTATTTCAATTATTTATCTGGTGTTTAGTTCAGATTATTTTACTGCATGGATGGTTTGGTTATTGTGATTATTTCACTTGTTTCCTTTCATATGGCAAATGAATGGAGGGGTATACCTAGGTGCTTAGTTACACCCACTACTGATGAGGAGGCTCAAATAGAACCACATCATTCGCCTCAAGCCCACCCGTCCCCACAGTTGATCACTCCAGTAGAGATCACTACCATTGTGAGTCAGACGGTTTCCATTCACTACACCAAAACTGTAGGATTGTCATGGTCATTGATCGTGATAAGTCTAGGGGTGACAACTATTTTTTTCATGGACTTGTCACAGTCTTTAACCGTGACAAACAGGTGACAAACTTCAAAAAATTATCACGGTCATTGACCGTGACAAATCTAGACAAAATTAAAAAAAAATCTACTGGGTAGTTTGGCCACTGCCACTGCCCAACACATGTGTGACGATCACCTTAGCCTCGATGTTTTGAAGGATACATCCATGAATCGGCATACCTGGGATGGTATTCGAGTGCCTCAACCCCCTCGCTATTCGATGGCCATCATATATGTCGCATAAAAACATGTTCCACCAACCGATTATTAACATAGGCCACTGGACGGGAGCCAAGTAGGGGACTAGATCATCAAGCGATGAGTCCGCGCATTTCGACGATGAAGTAGCAAAGTCCACGTCCTCGTCCTCGTCCTCCTCCTCCTCCACCATCTTCTCCTTCCCTTTTCCTTTGCCCTTTCTCCCCACTGACGCTTCATGAATGTGTACATATCTAGGACTATCGCCTCCAACCTTGATAACTTCGCATCACGTATGTCCACCTGATGGGCCAACCCGGTGTTTCTAGGCCCCATTTTGATGATCCTAGAGTTTCCCATCCACAATCTTACGCCCCTCGTCCTCCCCTTGCAATCAGTGTCAAGCATTTGACTGAGTGCGTCCGTGGACAAAGATTCCTTGTTGGCATCAGACTGCGACTCATGCACTTCCTTAAGCTTTGCGTGAAATGACAAAAAGCACATTATTAGGTAATTTAGTAAATAAAAAAATTATAATGTAATTAACAAAAAGTAAACTGTCGGATTACTTACAATCGTGGCCGCGACACTCGGGGACACCTCCTCATCCTTGCCCTTCTTCGTCCGAATTGCCACATAGGCATCAAGCCTATGTGGCCTACCCCAAGGGCCACTCCCCGTCCCCTGAAATAAAATAATGCAAAATTAGTAAGTAACGTAAAGTAAAATAATGCAGAATAACATATTTCTATAATTACAGAAAAATAAAAACTTACCATTCTATGCTCCACCTCGGCGTAAGACGTCCGGTCGGAGTAGTGCATGTTCGTCTTTTTCGCCTAGTTTCCCTCCCCGATTGGCGAGATGTTAATTGTCTCTCCTCAATCTCATTGTCGATGAACTTTTGTCATTTTTCCTATACGATCGGCTCCTTCGGTGGGACAGTCTCATGCAGTCTCAGAATGGAATTCTGGTTCTTCCCTAAGTATCGAGCTTGTAAATTTTCTTCCACGTCTTATGTTATTCTCTCAACTACTCCAACATGGAATCACGAAGCTCTTGAGTAAAAAACTAAAAAATATAGTGTTCTAATTAAAAATAAATAAATAAACGATTAAAATTTATGCAAAATTAATCCGATCTAATTTTAACTTGTACCAAAAAAATAACAATTTAAGAATTTAGTGATTAAAATTTACCAAAACAAAATTATTATAAGAAATTTAACATAACCATTCATAATCAAAATTAAAATACAATAATTCACATCCACAACAACAAAGATTTAAAAAAAAAAAATCTATAACACTAATCTTTAAAAAAAAGGAGTGGTTATTCCCACTCCACTAAATTCCTCCCCCATTCCATTTAAACATGAAATGACAATTATGCTCTTATTCTTGCTCACTTTTTACCTCCAACTAAAACAATTGATAAAAAAATTAATTTTGTATTTTGAAAAAAAAAACTTTTTTTTAATAAGAAAGTGTTTGAAAAAAAAATGTTTTTAACTTTTTGAATTATTTAAAAAAACATTTATTCTATTTAAAAAAAAATTACCTATTATTTAATTAAAAAATTGTTTATAAAACGTAAAAAAATATTTTAAAAAATGGTCCTTACAAAAATAAATTGTTTTACAATATTTTAAAAAAACATTTTTTATATATTTTTTTAACAAAAGCGTTGTTTTTAAAATTGTTTTGTTTTATGCATTTTTTTTAAAAATAAAATAAATAAACCTCCAATATTATACGAACCATAAACATGTGTTCAAAATAAATAAATTGTCAAAATTAACATTAACAGAGTTTACAAATTTGCACATTCATTTAGTATATATATATATACATATCATAAGTAACAAATAAATAGAGAGACGCACCAACAATGAGTGATGGGAAGGTAATCCAAAACAAACTCAGTTTTGAACAAAAAAAAACAAATTTAAGTTAAAGTGGGACGTTCCAACAACTCTCTATAACTAAAGAAAAAAACTCAGTTATAATCACAACAAATGTCAATCTTGACATGGAGAGTAACAATATGATAACTACAATCTTTTTTTTTTTGAGTAATGTGGAAACTTCCTAAGAACGAGCCACTTTGTGAACCCCTTCCTAGTATCAAATTCACGGATCAGATTTTATACCCCCCAAAGTGTCCCAATCAGTTTATATCAAGGACTTGATACTGACGATGAGTATCATTCCTACATCAGTGACTATATTTAACCAACTGAGAAAGACGCCTCATTACTAGCATCTTACGCCCCTGAGAGATGGCCCCAAGACTGATAACTACAATCTTTACATGGTGAGTAAAAATATGATAACTACAAACGATATTTTCAACAAATGACCTATTTGTTCTCCAATTCAATTATAATGGAAAGCAATAGTTAAGAAATCACCATTAGACACCCTCCTTGCTTTGCATCCTTGGTTACCACCCACTATAAGTCTTCGTTTGGTCCAATCAATGGTTTTCCCCAATTTAGCTTCAATGACATTATAGTTCACCTTTAATGTATCAAAAGAAGAGAAACATAATCATAATGACACCTCTTCATGGCTATAAAACTATATAATGAAAGCATTTAGTATTATAATAAAATTCAACCACTGCTTTTTAAATTTCCTCTTTAAAAAATTATCCATGAAATAAAAGCTAATGGGCTTAATTCTAGAACACGACCCCAAACACAGCCAAATTTTTACAAGAATGATTCTCCATACGTAAAATCAATATAACACAAATGTACTCAAATAAACTCATTAAAATAAGTAAGTTAAATGACTAATCTATTAGCACAAAATTAAAAACAAAAGTACATAATTTTAGTGCACGAACAGATGTTTAATTGTAAATTCAATCAATTTCTTAGTATATCACAACCTATAGGTACAATTAGGCCCGACGATATGGACTCTTGAGGATGAAACCGTCCATAATCCACCTAAAATAATGTGTTTGGAGCCCATTAATTATGTTTGTGGGTCAAAATTGTTTGAACGATCCAATAAGACGTTTCAAAATGGTTTTGGAACCTCACAAAAATAAAACTCAAATTACTAAAGAGTTTAAAGATTTTTTTTATTCAAGTATTTACTTGTATATTTTTTTTCAAAATTATTATACCATATTTATTTGTATTTGGTATAATAATTATTTTTTTTAAAAGTGGGTCAACCCGACTCGATCCTAGTTTGACCTGGCCCGACCCGGATTTAATCCGACCAAATCCGCCTAAATTATTTTGTCCGACTCGCTTTTGACCCGCCCAAATTGATCCATATCCATTTTTTATCCGTTCATAACTGCACATTTACCACTACTAGGTACAACCATATATTAATGGGAAGATAATAAAGCAATGCCAGGTTACAGAAGTTTTGCATCGGTATAATCGTATCTCAAGCATGCCAAACGAACGCTAAATAAAAATCATAAAGAGGAGTAAAGGGTAAATCTAATACCCCGTATTTTTATGGGTTTTAAATTATGGGATTTATTAATTTTAATTGAGATAAATTAATTTAATTTTAATCTGGAATGTTGTTTTTAATATTTACTAGCGTGACGAGAGTTAGTAATTATTGGAAATTTGTTATTTGTTGAATGTTACTGGATGAGTATAGTAATATATGAGATTTATTTTTATAAAATTGTCACGTGTGAATAAAATGGCAATTATGGAAATTTAAGTCGGGACGCGCTTGTGTCGTGTCGGGACTAAATGTTAATTAATAAAAGTGAATCAATTATAAGTTGCTCTTATGGTCGTTTTGAGTGCTCCAAAGTGTCCGTAAGGGTCGAGATAGTCAGAAAAGGGTACCCGGGGATTTAGTTTGAGTCTCAGGGCATTTTTAGGCTTAATTAGCACCCCCGGGGGGCGTTTTGGACATTTCGTAATTATGGGTAATTAAACCCACGAATTTGCAAGGGTTATATCAGATGTTAAGTGTCATATTTCAGGCTTAACACAACCTAAAACTAATGGCGGCCATTGTAGAGGAAGAGGAGAAGCTCTCCAAGGAGTTCTAGGCCAAGAACACCTCCGATTGCACCACCGTCACCGCCAAATCGTAGATCGCGTGAAGGGGATCACAACCACACCTTTTTCTTCCACAAATCAGAGACTAAATGTCCAGGCAAGTATCTATCTTGATTTTATCAAGTTAATGCATTCTTTTATATTAGTCTTAGGTTGATTAGAATTAGTGTTCTTGAAGAAAAATGTTAATTGGAGATACAAATTTGCATGTTATAGTGATAGAGATCATATTTCTGGAAATCCATTTCACATGTAGAGGTTGAGCCACGAATTTCCATGGTATTAGTGATTGAAAATATGGAAAAATAATTTAAAGAAACTATGTTAAAGAAAAATTAGGGTTCTTGAGAGTTATAAAGATTTTGACCCTTTTTCCTTGTTATAGTTGATGAAAATTCGCATGTGTTACATAGGATATTGTTTAAATGGGTATACAATACTTGTAGTACGAATTGCTGGGAGTTTGGGACTGTAATATGATGGTTTGGATGAATATGGGGTAACAATTTCGTAGCTGGGGTTTCTGCAGTTTCGCCATAACTGCTTGATCAATCGATCGATCGACCCTCCTGGTAAAACTGCATTTTTGCTCGTGTTAGCTTAATCCGATTTTATGCGTAGTAAACCTTGATTAGGGTTTCTAGAATATAATGGAACATAAAGAGGACTAGTAGGGTCAAGATAAATCCCATAAAGTGGAACTTTAATGTGAAGGGAAATAAAGGGCAAACGGGGATACTTTCAGACTTAAGAAATCATACGTGTGTTGATTAAATAATCGAAACATCTAATAAGTTGGATTAGAAGGTGAAAGAGGACCTAATGAAATTGTACCTAGATAAAGAAAACACTTCGAGTGACAAGAAGTGAGTTTAGAATAAATTAACTACGTGAATAAAAAGGAATGAGCCCGTTATACAATATAATTGAGTAAAACGTGTAATAACGGATAATGATAATTTTGGGTCGTGAGAGTACCTAATTTAATAATGTGAATGTGAATACATATTTATATATGACGGTGTGATTGTGCATATATTATTTCTGTGTAGAAATCATACCCGCGCTACTTGCTATCCCTGAGGTTACCGCGCTGGGACAGTCTTATCTCGATGTGCCTTTATGGGGAATATTGACTCGTACCCTAGAAGATAGATATCCTTGGTACAGGCTATCTGATCAATGGTTAGACGGTCCTAAGATACGTGAGGGTATGTACTGACCTCTTAGAGACTTGGAATCTATGCTTCGCCTCAATGTTGTTTGTGTTTGTGTTAATACAGTTCGAGAGTGATTCCAAACTAGTATTTCCCTCAGTTTGTGTGATACGGGGACTTGATAGCAGAGTATGCCAGCACCATAGATTTTATGTGGGGAGCCGTTAGTATATATATAATTTATGAATGATTGGTATATATATACTTATATATGGAAGTCTAGCACCATAGATTTTATGTGGGGTGCTGTTTGTATATATATATTATACGAGTGATTAATATATATATCCGTGTAACTATTTGAGAACTTTCTACTGAGTAAAATAGTAGTTGAGTATATTATGAAATTCATCAACTTCACTGTAGGTATTCGGAAACATTATAACAATACAGAATTATTCTAAATAACAGAAGAAATCTTGAAGAGATAGACTTTTCTAAAGTGAATATCATAACATTAATTTCACGTGTTAAAACTTATGGAGAATAAGTTAGAGAGATATATGGGGTTCATTAGTACGATAGACGTGCAGACTAGATGAGAGGTGAGAATTCTCAAGAAAGTGTCGCATACTAATATGACTGTTGCATTAGACGATAAGCACTTTAAATACTTGCTAAACTATTTTAAAACTATTTTACATTCGGGCTCTGACCCGTTTGTTGTTATCTCTTCTCCCTTGTGTATATATATATGTATTACAGGTGCCCAGCCACAGGGGCGTCTTGCTTAGGATTCTTTGGATGGAACGTGCTATAGCTTTTGTGGGAGTTGCTGGCCATTGCTTAGACAACCTCATTGTTGACTTTACTTCTAGATCAGCTTTATCCAGTGGGGGCGTGTGTCGCCCTTTTCCATTATTTAGTTGATATTATCAGAGACTGTAATTCTTTTTACTTTCAGCATTTTTATTTTGGGATTTATTACTGTCAGGATGTTTTCCTTTAGTGTTGTAAATGTTGGGATTTATTATTGATGGTTAAAATCTTGAATGTTTATTTTTATTCTTATACTAAATGTGTGACTCTTAATATGTTAATGATTAAAGGTTTTATAATCAGATTTAATAAAATGGATGTAAGGTTTCAAATGGTTTTGACACTTAGCTTAATTATTTAGGGTGTTTAATTGGAAAAGTTACTTTACGACAGTGATGCTAAGAATGAACCAACTGTTCACCTTGATTTTAATTTAATAAAGGGGTGATCGCCCGGTATTTAATTTGACGGGGTGTCACAGGTGGTATCAGAGCATCAGGTTCTAGTGTCCTTTAGGATCTGTGCGACTTATTATGCTTTCAGCGTTGCTTTGTTTGATATAGAGCCCTATGTTTAGGATTGTCGATTTCTTTGATGAGATTTCGTTCTCCTGCTATGAAGTATATACATTAGTGAATTCTAGTTTCGTTCGGATGTGTGTGTGTGCCGAGCAATGACGGATGTCAGAAGAAGACCGTTAAGCGGACATCAGGAGGCAAGACTCAGTTGAGATTATAAAATATATCCGAGGATGATGACCGTAGTCGAGGTCACCCCCAATATGGCGCGAGAAGCTAAGACTAAAAAGGCGACTAAGGCGCAACAATGATTTCCATGTGCTGTTATAATCGAATGAGGTGCGAGAGTAAACATACCCAACGTGTTACCAAACATGTAGGGAACTGTCAGTGGGAAATTCTAGAAATGCGGAGATTATGTGTGTTTACCAAAGGAGTTAAAGTATCCAAAGGTTTATATATAGAACCGGGTGTGACTAACTGAAAGTAAAAATTTAGAGAAATTTTTTCTTGACTTTCGGGACGAAGTTATAATGATGGGAGTCAACCACCAATTTTAGAAATGGAATGCTATGCCTATAGGAGAACCTTAGGCACAGTGTTGATCCTATATTCCTTCCCCAACTATTCAGGATTAGAAGCAAACGTGGTTCTGAACTCATCACGGGAGGACATGACAGGGGTCCGTTTGTGAATATGAATCTTAACCGCTAGCAAATTTTGTATCGGAAGATGTAGATACGAGTGGAGGAAATGACTCCAAGTGGGAGATCGACTCGTAATAATAGTTGATAACACTCAAAGAGGAAATTCTGATGGACGACCGATTTAGAGGTTGACAACATCGTATTTTGTCAAAATAGATGATAACGCTTCTTTGTGGGGGAAAGCTAAAAGAATCGAAGAAGTTAGTCGAGAATAAGACTGAATACAACGATGGTGGTGTAGCACCACAAAGGGATGTGGATACACATCAAGGGACCCATTTAAATGCTTCATATAGTTAAATTCTTACCAAGAGATGGTAAATTCAGTAAGGACTATTATAGCCAGTAACATGTTCTTTATAGCCTAAAAGACTAAGGGTACAATCGGGATAGCTGACAGGAATCGAATTCACTAAAAATCCTAGAGAAGGACAATCCTAACCTGGTTAGTAGGACAAGTAGCAAGTGGATTATGTGTTGAGGTATTTTTGTGCGGAGTGAAAATGCTCGCGATAATATGTTCCAAAGTGAGAAAAAGGGACAAGAATACAGTGACTAGTAAAGGACGATGATTAAAATAATTTTGTTTTGGTTTGGGCAGACGTGTTACGTTCGAAAACCATTTGTGCAGTCAAGACGATTTCCAGGATGGAAGTTTAAGTTGTATCCTTAGAGGATGCGACGTGTTTATTTGACACGAGCGAGTCACCATATTTTGTTCATTGCTAGATTAACATGTGAGACGAGTTTAATGCATATAATTATAAACGTTATTAAAATGTGAATATTTTTTCCTAATGTAGCGGGATTTTTCTTTAGTGCTATCCGCGAAGGATGAATGAGTATATTAACAGTGTTATGGACTTTATTGAGGTTACTCGTCCTAGTGATGCGATATACGAATATGGTATTATCTTTGATAAAACGGTGTAAAAATGGTTAGTACGATAGTGGGCATTTATTCCAAGACTATCGGAGTGGTTGCATTAGTGCAACATGTTTCATTTTTGTTCTGGCGAGACTTCACCTGAAAGAAGGTCGGTTCGCACTTATTTTATCTATCCTAGAGATTTCGGAGGAGATAGTGGGCTCGAGATATTCGATGCCAATGTATGTATAGACTTTGTCAGTATGATTCAGTATGTATCGGGATTTATCGTTGAGCAAAAAGATTTGACTCAGTATTATGTTTAGCACTCCGGACTTAGTTATAGGAAGAGTGAAGTGTTATATCTATCCTCTAGAGATGTGGGAGTTAAGAGTTATACCCCTATTATTAAGGAAGGGAATTTTGAGAATTCCGATCGTATGTATTCGAGGTTTATAGAATGCAATTACCATAAACCAATACGGGACGATAGTGAAATTGGTGAAACGTTCTTTGTTAAGCATAATTACGGGAGGAATTGTAACTTTTCCGTTAAGGGACGAAATAAAGGGGTACATGCTATGGACGGAGGACCTAACGGATTTCGATAACCGACAATGCTAGGTAGTAGTGTATCGGGGGGTTCCTTGTTTGGATTTCTCTTTGCGAGACATCCCACGCATGAAACTTAGCGTAAGGTTGGAAATAGGGAGACGTTTGGTCACTATTCTATGAGTTCGGTACCCCAGTCGAAATGGGATCAAGTAATTACATATGTAAGTTAGCAGTTGAATTTTGTTTTAAAGCCATTGGAGCCGGATTTTGTGGTAAGAAGGCATTGAAAGTTATCCCCACGAGTTGAGGGGTGGAACGATGATAAGGAGAATTTAAAAGTTTTGATTTCCAAGGTGAATAAGGAGTTGGAATGATTTTTAGCATGGATTATCTGGAAAGAACTTTATTATATGAAAGAGATGATCTGTAATTATTTTTATGAATGAAGAGTTAGTGATTTATTTTGGTCATTGTACCTATTTAGGAAATTGTTGTACTTATCTGAAGAAGGTTGAGATTTATTATTACTTTTTTATGGTCATGAAATTTGAATGCCCTATTCCTTACACTTTGTTGGATTTAGTTAGTTTCACTGATGTGTAGCATGCCGTTCGCTCTCCTAGGGAGGTCGGGGCGTTGCAAAAATTTGGGCATCTGGGTTAGCTCCTGTTAAAATAGTCCGAGTCGAAGGGACGTGGTAATAGACGTGTGAAACATATGTTTGTGGGACTAGTATAACGAAGTGGAAGTGATAGAGTGGATTAAACATCACATGAGGGGCGATAATCCATACATAAGTGTGCAATTAGAATAACACACCCTAATTTGATTGGAAGGCTGTGGGAAGCCATTTAAAAGGGGTATCCCTTGAATGGATCAGAATTAAATTATTATGAAGAACACTCAGAGCGGAGTTGTTAGTAGTCAAGTGTGAGAGCGACTTGAGCGTACAAATAGTAATGATGTTAGTATGGTAGAAGAGATCCAGAAGTGCGTATCGTGGAAGAAAGAGCACGGGTTGGAAATTCGGCATACACCAAGGAAGGAAGGAGAGTATTATGTGTCACGTAATGTAAGACATTTAAAGAGAAAAATCGATATTTAGCGGGACGTAGTGAGTAGTCTCTACATGCACCGCCCATAGGTAAGGTTTAGTTGAAAGAGGAGAATCAACCAAAGAATTTGGTGTTTATCGACAATTCCTGAAATTGGAAGAGGTCGGTAAAGTAGGTAAAGTTCTTGAATGGGTTGCCATCCTCAAAACAAGATCAAGGGTTCATCTCGAACATGTGAATTAAGTCGCCGAGAAGGAAGTGATTGATATTCCTTTGGGCTGGCTTACAATATTAACTAGTATGCCCCAGACTTCCTTTGAAAGGAAGGATCGCGCCAGTGCATGGTCCGACTCAGTATAAATTTCTGAATCAGGGTGAGATTGGTGAATCCCACCTTTAATATGGGATTTCAGGAACTAGCGGAGATAAGGTTTCGTTTCGAGTAGGATGTGTCACCCTTAGCCAGGGAATAGGCGCACGGTGATTAAAAATTAGTGGAGCCACATGAAGGAGATTTTGGAATCTTGGTACGATGATTTCAGGAATGCTCTGTAGAAGCACTCGTACCTGTTTGTCGCGTACGAGGTGCTTATTAAGGTTTTGTTATGGAAGAACGTCGACTATTCTCCTTTCGTATGCTTAGAGGAGAGTAGATAATCAGAATTTTTGGATCGGTCGAGAAAATATCCGATAACTATGGTAGAATTCCACGACTGTTTTAAGCAAACAAGAGTGGTCAAATGTTCGTATGGTCTTCTCAGAATGGGAATTTTGTATATGAATAAATCTGAGTAGTTGTCATGTAGTGAGGTGCGGCCTCCTAATCATAGTGAGATAATGAAAAATTATAACGTATAGGCGTGACCTATTCGAATGTTGTCGGTTGGGAGCGCAATGTGAAGTGTCTCCAATGAGAATGGAAAACAAGGTTGTTGTGAGGAAAGGGCTATAGTGATTGAGCGCCTTACGATGTAAATAGTTTGTGTATGGAGAAGGATATCCAGAATTGTGCTACCTGATAGGCCTTATTTTCTGAATTTCGGGACGAAATTCCGTTATTAGGGGGGAAGTATGTAATACCCCGTATTTTTATGGGTTTTAAATTATGGGATTTATTAATTTTAATTGAGATAAATTAATTTAATTTTAATCCGGAATGTTATTTTTAATATTTACTAGCGTGACGAGAGTTAGTAATTATTGGAAATTTGTTATTTGTTAAATTTTACTGGATGAGTATAGTAATATATGAGATTTATTTTTATAAAATTATCATGTGTGAATAAAATGGCAATTATGGAAATTTAAGTCGGGACGCGCTTGTGTCGTGTCGGGACTAAATGTTGATTAATAAAAGTGAATAAATTATAAGTTGCTCGTATGGTCGTTTTGAGTGCGCCAAAGTGTCCGAAAGGGTCGAGATAGTCAGAAAAGTGTACCCGGGGGTTTAGTTAGAGTCTCAGGGTGTTTTTAGGCTTAATTAGCACCCCGGGAGGGCATTTTGGACATTTCGTAATTATGTGTAATTAAACCCACGAATTTGCAAGGGTTATATCAGATGCTAAGTGTCATCTTTTAGGGTTAACATAACCTAAAACTAATGACGGCCATTAGAGAGGAAGAGGAGAAGCTCTCCAAGGAGTTCGAGGCCAAGAACACCTCCGATTGCACCGCCGTCACCGCCAAATCGTAGATCGCGCGAAGGGGATCACAACCACACCTTTTTCTTCCACAAATCAGAGACTAAATTTCTAGGCAAGTATCTATCTTGATTTTATCAAGTTAATTCATTCTTTTATATTAGTCTTAGGTTGATTCGAATTAGTGTTCTTGAAGAAAAATGTTAATTGGAGATACAAATTTGCATGTTATAGTGATAGAGATCATATTTCTAGAAATCCGTTTCACATGTAGAGGTTGAGCCAAGAATTTCCATGTTATTAGTGATAGAAAATCTGGAAAAAGAATTTAAAGAAACGAAGTTAAAGAAAAATTAGGGTTCTTGAGAGTTATAAAGATTTTGACCCTTTTTCCTTGTTATAGATGATGAAAATTTGCATATGTTACGTAGGATATTATTTAAATGGGTATACAATACTTGTAGTATGAATTGTTGGGAGTTTGGGACTATAATATGATGGCTTGGAGGAATTTGGGGTAACAATTCCGTAGCTGGGGTTTCTACAGTTTTGCCATAACTCCTTGATCGATCGATCGAGCCCAGAGCATCGATCAATCGAAGGTTCGATCGATCGACCCTCCTGGGAAAACTGCATTTTTGCTCGTGTTAGCTTAATCCGATTTTATGCGTAGTAAACCTTGATTAGGGTTGCTAGAATATAATGGAACATAAAGAGGACCAGTAGGGTCAAGAGAAATCCCATAAAGTGGAACTTTAATGTGAAGGAAATAGGGGAGACTTTCAGACTTAAGAAATCATACGTGTGTTGATTAAATAATCGAAACATCTAATAAGTTGGATTAGAAGGCGAGAGAGGACCTACTGAAATTGTACTTAGATAAAGAAAACACTTCGAGTGACAAGAAGTGAGTTTAGACTAAATTAATTACGTGAATAAAAAGGAATGAGGTCGTTATACGATATAATTGAGTAAAACGTGTAATAACGGATAATGATAATTTTGGGTCGTGAAAGTACCTAATTTAATAATGTGGATGTGAATACATATTTATATATGAAGGTGTGATTGTGCATATATTATTTCTGTGTGAAAATCGTACCCGCGCTACTTGCTATCCCTGAGGTTACCGCACATGGACAGTCTTATCTCGATGTGCCTTTATGGGGGATATTGACTCGTACCCTAGAAGATAGATATCCTTGGTACAGACTATCTGATCGATGGTCAGACGGTCCTAAGAGACGTGAGGGTATGTACTGACCTCTTAGAGACTTGGAATCTATGCTTCGCCTCAATGTTGTTTGTGTTTGTGTTAATACAGTTCGAGAGTGATTCCGAACTAGTATTTCCCTTAGTTTGTGTGATACGGGGACTTGGTAGCAGAGTATGCCAGCACAATAGATTTTATGTGGGGTACAGTTAGTATATATATAATTTATGAGTGATTGGTATATATATACTTATATATGGAAGTCTAGCACCATAGATTTTATGTGGGGTGCTGTTTGTGTATATATATTATACGAGTGATTAATATATATATATATATATATATACGTGTAACTATATGAGAACTTTCTACCGAGTAAAATAGTAGTTGAGTATATTAGGAAATTCATCAACTTCATTGTAGGTATTCGGAAACATTATAACAATACAAAATTATTATAAATAACGGAAGAAATCTTGAAGAGATAGACTTTTCTAAAGTGAATATCATAACCTTAATTTCACGAGTTAAAACTTATGGAGAATAAATTAGAGAGATATATGGGGTTCATTAGTACGATAGACGTGCACACTAGATTAAAGGTGAGAATTCTCAAGAGAGTGTCGCATAATAATATGAGTGTTGCATTAGCCGGTAAGCATTTTAAATACTTGCTAAACTATTTTAAAACGGTTTTAAATTCGGGCTCTGACCCGTTTGTTGTTATCTCTTCTCCCTTGTGTATATATATATGTATTACAGGTGCCCAGCCACAGGGGAGTCTTGCTTATAATTCTTTGGATGGAACGTGCTGTAGCTTTTGTGGGAGTTCCTGTCCATTGCTTAGACGACCTCATTGTTGACTCTACTTCTAGTTCAGCTTTATCCAATGGGGGCATGTGTCGCCCTTTTCCATTATTTAGTTGATATTATCAGAGACTGTAATTCTTTTTACTTTCAGCATTTTTATTTCGGGATTTATTACTGTCAGGATGTTTTCCTTTAGTGTTGTAAATGTTGGGATTTATTATTGATGGTTAAAATCTTGAATGTTTATTTTTATTCTTATACTAAATGTGTGACTCTTAATATGTTAATGATTAAAGGTTTTATAATCGGATTTAAAAAAATGGATGTAAGGTTTCAAATGGTTTTGACACTTAGCTTTATTATTTAGGGTGTTTAATTGGAAAAGTTACTTTGTGACAGTGATGCTAAGAATGAACCAACTGTTCACCTTGATTTTAATTTAATAAAGGAGTGATCCCCCGGTATTTAATTAGGCGGGATGTCATAGTAAACTCGAACAGAGAGACTGAGGGTGTACCTCTGTTTTATATATAACAAAATATAGCAGCAGAGAGTTCAAGTAACAATCTATAAAGAATCACTAATCACAATATAGCAAAAACAAGCCATCCAACCTTATTTGGTAAAAAAAAGGGACATATACCAAATAGTCCCTTGAACATTTTTTATTATTCATTTAGTCCAAATTTTTTTATTTTGTTCAAAAAGTCTTTTACCACATATTTTGGAGAGGGAGTGCTGTTGGCAGACCACTAAAAATAAGAGAATATTGAGTGCTTGAGAGATTAAATGGGTTAAACTAAAAATATGTGTCCTTTTTAAAATATATATATTTATAGTAGGGACTATTCAATAATTGATCCAAAAAAATTGAAACCTTAAATTCGATTTAAACCCCAAAACACGAGGCAAACTCGTAATGAACAAATAGAGGGGGTGAATAGAGAATATACCTGTAAAAGAAAATGAATTAGATTTTTGAGATCAAATATTCAGAGCTGGATTGAATTTTAAAAAAAAATACAGTGCATTTAGATGTTTAAAAGAATACCTCAATGCATGGGTATTGGGGGAGAGACCGTGAGAGAATAACATATAAAAAGTAGATTCAAGGCTCCAAAACCAAACAAATTGTTCTTATTGATGGATTAATTTCTATTTTGTGAAGACTATCACACAAACAGGAACATTCATATTGAATTATCAAGAAATATAAGTCTTATGCTCTTCCAGATCAACACTTTTATTTCCTCTCTAAATTTCTCTCTAACAATGGGAATAAGAATATTGGTGTTGTGTGATCTGGGGACCATGACCCTTATTTATAACACAATCGCGTCTTTTCATATTTCGTATATTTCTATTTTAACCCATCATAAAAATCGAAATTACGCTTGTCTCTACACAATAAAACCCACACTTTAATAATATCTTAGTAAGGCCCCAAAACTTAAATTAATCACTTTAATTGGACTACTTTTATTTGATAGCCTATAATTCATATTTATTATATATATAAGCCCATATATTAAATTTTACTCTAACAATCTCCCACTTGGGCTATATATATATGTAACTTTATAAATTTGAATTATACTTTATGAGCTCATGAGTTTTAGCTATCAAAACTTTATGTATCTTAACAATCTTGTCCATTAATTGCACCAATATAGAATAAAAGCGATCGTCATTACATATTTCGTAAGTAGACCCATCAATGATCATATATATCAATGCAACTAATGACAAAGATCAAGTGTGGATGTGTAGCATGGAAATTTCATGCAATGTGATCTTAACATGCCTATTTCCAACTGGTCCTCCTTAAACCTTAGTGAGATCAAACCATATAAAGTCAGAGTGAATATAAACTTAATAGTTTACTGCAGTAAATAACCATACAATATCCATTAAATCAAATATGTCTATGAAAGCATATAAAATACAAACTCCCACTAAACTAACATATCCTGAAAAGAAATTACACCGATATGAGCAGTGTTCTCATGAAAGACCTTGGGTGGTAATCCCTTAGTCAGCGGATCCGCAATCATGGAGTTTGTTCCAATGTTCTCTATAGATATAAGTCCACTCTGAACTCTTTCTTTTACAACTAGGAACTTAATGTCAATAAACTTTGACTTCGTAGAACTCCTGTTGTTGTTGGAATACATTACTGTTGATTTATTGTCACAAAATAACTTAAGTGGTCTTTCAATGCCATCCATAATACGCAGCCCCGTGACAAAATTTTGCAATCATATTCCTTGATTGGATGAATCATAACAAGCTACAAACTCAGCTGCCATAGTGGAAGAAGCTATAATAGACTACTTAACACTCTTCCACGATACAACACCTCCAACAAGTGAGTAGATATAACCTGAAGTAGATTTCATGCTATCTTGGCATCCAGCAAAATCGGAGTCAGAATATCCGATTATCTCTAACTGTTCTAACTTTTGATAGGTGAGCATGTAGTCTTTTGTTCTCTGTAAGTACCTCATGACTCGCTTGGATGCTATCCAATGATCATTTCCAGGATTACTTAAGTATCTTCCCAATAAGCCAACAATGTACGCAATATCCGTACGCGTACATACTTAAGCATACATAAGACTTCCTACTGCTGACGCATAAGGAATCTTTTGCATCTCCCGAATCTCAAAATCATTCTTCGGACATTGACTGAGACTAAATTTATCTCCTTTAGCTACAGGGGTGTCACCTGGTTTACAATCATGCATGCCATATCTTTTAAGAACTTTCTCGATATGGCTCTTTTGTGATAAACTAAGTGTACTCCGAGAGCGATCTCGGTGTATTCGTATACCCAACACAAAAGAAGCGTTACCAACATCTTTCATCTCAAATTTCTTTGAAAGAAATCTCTTAGTTTCTTGCAACATACCTATATCGTTGGTGGCAAGCAAAATGTCATCAACATATAAAACCAAGTAAATGTGCTTACTCCCGCTGAACTTGTGGTATATACAATCATAGACCATATTCATCTCAAAACCAAACGAGATGACAACTTGATGAAACTTGTAATACCATTGACGAGAAGCTTGCTTAAGCCCATAAATGGATTTCTTTAATTTGCAAACTATTTTCTTTGCATCTCCCGACACAAAGTTTTCTGGTTGCACCATATATATTGTTTCATCAATGTTACCATTGAGAAACTCAGTCTTAACATCCATCTGATGAAGCTCAAGGTCAAAGTGCGCCACAAGTGCCATTATTATCCTAAAAGAGTCTTCCGATGAAACCGGAGATAAAGTCTCTTTATAATCGATCCCTTTTTTCTGTGTAAAGCCTTTAGCGACAAGACGTGCTTTGTATCTCTCCCCATCATCTTTCGAATCCCTCTTGGTTTTAAATATCCATTTGCAACCAATGGGTTTTTTACCTTCAGGTAATGTCACAAGATCTCAAGCGTCATTGTCCTTCATGGACTTTATCTCCCCATTCATGGAATCAATCCACTCTTGAGATTTAGAACTTTCCATGGCTTGACGAAAGGTGGTCGGATCATCTTCCACCGCACCAATGTCAAACTCATGTTCTTGGAGAAATACAATGTAATCATCTGGCACAACACTTCTTATTTCTCTAGTGGATCTCCTTAATGGCATAGGTTATGGAGGTGGTAGAGTTTGTTCTTCTAGAATGGGAGATTCTTGGATATTGTTTTGATTAGGATCTGCTTCTTGAATAATGTCAGGAATTGGATCCTGATCAATGTTAATAACAGTTGTGGGAATATCAACATATTCCTCTTCAAAACCAAAATCCTTAACCTTATCCCCCTCGACAAACTCAACATCCTCAAAGAAACGGGCATTTCCAGTCTCAAAAATTATTATGGTCGTAGGATCATAAAATTTGTAACCCCTAGATCTTTCAGAGTATCCAACAAAATAGCAACTAACTGTTCTAGAATCCAGTTTCTTTAGTTGGTACTCTGTTAAGGATATACACTGCAGTCTTTAATTCCTCACCCTAGAGTAAATCTGGTAAGTTAGAATAACTAATCATACTCCTTACCATGTCTTTAAGCGTTCTATTTCACCTTTCATCAATACCATTCATGCTTGGAGAACCTGGCATGGTGTACTGCGGGATAATACCACACTCCTCTAGGAATTTAGCAAAATGGTCCTGGGCATTGTTCACCTGAACCGTCATACCTACTGTAGTATTCACCACCACGATCAGATCTGACGCTTTTAATTCTTTTGCTGAGTTGATTTTCAACTTCAGCCTTGAATGACTTGAACACGTCCAGAGATTGGGACTTTTCATGGATGAGATAAAGGTAGCCATAACATGAAAAATTTTCTATGAATGTGATAAAATATTGTTAACCGTTCCATGAAACCGTAGATAATGGCCCACAAATATCTGTATGTATCAGTTCTAAGACGTCTGTAGCCCCATTAGCACCAGATCTCCTTATGTTTGTCTGTTTTCCCTTTATGCAATTTTTGCAAATTTTAAAATCTGAAAAAATCAAGGGAATATAGAATTCCATCTGACACAAGTCTTTTAATTCTCCTTTGGGAGATGTGACCTAATCTCCTATGCCATAATGATGCCGAATTCTCATTGGTTAATTTTCTTTTAATACCTCGAGTACTTAATTGCAAGGTTTCATGATATGAAGCAATAATATCAAGAATATAAAGGTTATCTACATAAGATAAAGAACCAGTACCAACCAAATTTGAATTATGAAGAAGACTAAATTTATTATTTCCAAAGGAACAAGTATAACCAAATTTGTCCAATACATAAATAGAAACCAAATTCCGTCTAAATGATGGGACGATAAATGTCTCATTCAAATACAAATAAGTTCTAGACTTCAATAATAACCTAAATATCCCAATTGCTTCAACTTCAACCTTCTTGCCATAGCCCATAAAAATATATCTTTCGCCATTATTTGGCTTTCGTAAACTCAGGCAACCCTTTATAGACACACTGATGTGAGTGGTTACACTAGAATCTATCCACCAAGTGTGTTTAGGTACCGAAGTCAAATTAACTTCAGAACAAACTAGGTTAAGAAGTGTACCTTTCTTGACATGCCAAGCATGATAGTTGGTACATTGCTTCTTCCTATGTCCCGCAGATCCATAGAAGAAACAACCATCAACAGTTTTTTCTTTATGTTGTTTCTTTGGATATGGAACCACTGCAACTTCTTTATCCTTCTTTCTTTTCTTCCCTTTTTCCTTGGAAGTACTAGCCAAATGAGCACTTTCTGTCTTATCTTGCTTCAGTCTTTCCTCTTCTTGCACACAATGTGAGATGAGCTCATTAAGAGACCAAGTCTCCTTTTGGAAGTTGTAGCTCACCTTAAATTGACTGAATTGTGTGGGAAGAGATATCAGAACCAAATGCATAAGCAAATCCTCAGAGAGATTAAGCTTAAGTGCTCTTAACTTTGAAGCGAGATGAGACATTTCTATAATGTACTCCCTAATGTTCCCATTACCTTTGTATTTCATTGAGACGAGACTTGCCAAAAGTGTACTTGTTTCAGTCTTTTCATTTTTGGCAAATCTGTTCTTAATTTCTTCTAGGAACTCTTTGGCTGTCTTTATCGTTTTCGATATTGTGCCCCTGAATGCTTCTGGAATGGCCTTCTTTATGATCATCAAACACATGCGATTTGACTTCTCCCACCTTTCAAAGTCCTTTTTGTTATCAGAGGAACTTTTATCCGTAAGAGGTGCAGGAGAAGGAACTCTTAATGCAAGGTCCAGATCCATGACATCGAGAACTATATGAAGGTTCTCTTGCCATGACTTAAAGTTTGTGCCATTAAGCATGGGAATAGAATTAATGTTGGCAGTAATGCTGGAAGCAGAATTGATAGCTAAATCAGAGAACAATAAACAAATAAATCTAGCTCATATAAGTCTTAAATGAAAAATAAATTCAAATAAAGGACAAATCCCATTTTAAGATATCGGACACTCTATTAATATTTGATCTTTGGAAAAAATATTAACTTGTAAGTGATATCTTGCCGTAATAATCAAACACTGATAATAAGAACATATTGAATAATAATTCTTCCGTTGGGCTGATTTATTATTCATATGTAAAACTAAATAATTATCACGTGCTTATTATTAAAGTGGCACATGTAATTTTGTTAAAAAATAATCTTCCTTTGGGACGATTAATATTAACATAAATTACATGCACATAATTCTTTTTATATTTCGAAATAAAATTAATTTTGAACAAAAGAGGTCACTTTGGTGACATATTATTTAAATTAATTTATCTCAAAAAATATATATAAATAAATACACCCAAATTTGAATTTAAATTTGTATGTGGGTTCAGAACCCCTTTGGCTCCAGACTTGAAAGGTCATGGGTTCAAAACCTCTTGAGATCCTTCATAATTTTCATCATTTAAGAGGCTTAAATATGAAACACCAAGAGTCGAACCTTTAACCTTTCACTACCATCAAATCAACCGCTAGTCCAAATTTCATGAATTTTATATCATTGGAATCGTAATGAAACGAGAATATTTCTGAATCCAATTTTTTTTTGAAATATTAATCCTTTTTGAAAAATTATTTACAGACGAAAATTAATATCAATACCTTCCTAATATATTCTCAACAATTCAACATGAATTAGCTCTGATACCACATGATGGATTAATTTCTATTTTGTGAAAACTATCACACAAACAGGAACATTCATATTGAATTATCAACAAATATAAATATTGATTTTGCGAAAGCGTACCCGAATCCATGACAAAAAGTTAAAATATCCGAGTCTGAGGTCTTATGCTCTTCCAGATCAACACTTTTATTTCCTCTCTAAATTTCTCTCTGATAATGGGAATCAGAAGATTGGTGTTGTGTGATCTGGGGACCATGACCCCTATTTATAACACAATCGTGTCTTTTCATATTTCGTATATTTCTATTTTAACCCATCATAAAAATAGAAATTACGCTTGCCTCTACACAATAAAACCCACACTTTAATAATACATTAGTAAGGCCCCAAAACTTAAATTAATCACTTTAATTGGCCTACTTTTATTTGATAGCCTATAATTCATATTTATTTTATATATAATCCCATATATTAAATTTTACTCTAACAATCTCCCACTTGGGCTATATATATATATATGTAACTTTATAAAGTTGAATTATACTTTATGAGCTCATGAGTTTTAGCTATCAAAACTTTATGTATCTTAACAATCTTGTCCATTAATTGCACCAATATAGAATCAAAGTGATTGTTAGAGTAAAACTTTAGTGCCTACTTTATGTAAAAATTATTGTTATTTGTACAAATCCAAATGAATTGGAAGAATACAAAGCACTAACCATATTATAAAAAAACACCGGCAACTTTGAATTAAGGCACTAAACTGATCAAGTACAAATGAATTAAAAGCATTAAACTGATGTTCGATATTAATAAAACACTAGAATAATACACCCACTAGACATGGACTTTGAATTAATGATAAGAATTAAGTCTAAATATAGCATGTCGTAAACTCATCAAGTACAAATTAATTAAAAGCATCAAACTAATTTCCGATAATTGGAATACATAATCGCCCTTCGCAAATCCTTGTTCTTAGAGAAACAATGCTTAAATAATAGAGGAACCAATTGTGTGATTACATGCCAATCGTGGGACTTAAACTTATGTAGATCATGGGTAGCATAATTCACAATCCTTTACAAGTTCGACGAAAATTAGATGGAACCTTCAAATTATATATTTGGTCTAAAAGCACCTTCCTTTCCCCACTCATCAAAGTAAATGCACCAGGTGGAAATGTTGTCCTTCCCCTACTATCTTCTTTCAACCATAGTTGTGGCTTAAGTTTCAACAATTTAAGGTCTTTTCGTGCATTTTCTCCATCCTTCGAATGAATCCCCCCAAGGCATGTGCCCACAATATGTTTAATGATGTTCTTATCTATATGCATCACATTTAATACACGGCGCACCAGGTTATTCTTCCAATATGGGAGGTTAAATAAAATTGACCTCTTGGACCATGCCTTTCTTATCTCAGTTTCATTTCCAGTTGGGGTCTTCTTATGCCTGACATTATTAAATTTAGGATTCTTACCTAGCATATTAGGGCCACAATCAGAAGATTTACTTTATATTTTTTAACTTGAATTTTTTTTTGCTATAGCCTATGTTCAACCCCGCCCAATAAAAAATTGGAACCTTTCTTCAATCTGAAACTATGATTGGGGGGTAAAAACCTCCTATGGAAATGGTATACATTTTTTGAGCTAGCGGGGAGACAAAGAGATTCAGTCTCCTTTCTAAAAATAGGACACACCAAATAACCATGTACTACACAACCGGATAATGTCTCATAAGCTGGAAAATCATAAATTTCCCACATCAATATAGCTTTCAGTATAAACTCTTCTTTTTTAAATGAGTCAAATGCTTGCACACCCTCTTCCTACTACTCATTTAATTCTTCTACCAAAGGAGCTAGGTAGACATCAATGTCATCACTTGGTGCCTTTGGCCCAGGTATCAATAAAGATAACATGAAAACTTCAGGTCTCATGCACTGTGAAGGATGGGGGTTGAGTGGGGCTAGGATCTCCGTCCATACACTCTGATTGGTACTTAATTTTCCAAATGGATGGAAAACATCTGTTGATATCACCAAACGAATGTTATGCTGTTCTCGAGCAAAATCGGGATACTCATGACTCATCCTCCTCCAAGCTGTAGAATCAATAGGATGACTCATGGGATTATACCCTACTTCTACCATAACATGCTAGTCCAACAATATTGAAATACTTTTAATTCATTAAATAAATTCACATATCACATGAAATATACAATATTCATCAACCGAATTCGGATCGTACCTCAAATAAACAAGATGTTAATTTAAAAAAAAATGGACATAATCTGCCTTGTTTATTGAACTATCCACCCTGCTTAAGAGATAACCAATCGAATAATATTCAAAGATCCCAAATTCATCTAACAAATACTTCAACACAGATTACACAAATCTATAGTGTATTTATACACAACTATCCATACTTCACATGATCAAAGTGTAGTTTCTTATGTATTACAACTTAAAATACAATTACAAAAAATAGTGTGGTATTCACACCAACGAAACAAAATATATTATGTCTTAATAAAGTAAAAAGTTATAAACTGTATGTCATACACAAAGTCCAATACCATAACGAATAGCATTTCCAAGCGACACTACAAAAAGGTAAGAACCATATGTCGTCAGTTGATATATAAGACTCAACAAAGTTTATTTTAATGGGGGATATTAAACTAAATTAGAACTCTTATAATATACAAAAGTTGTAGAATTGAATGAGTCACACACCGAATATTATAATCTCATAACAAATATAGGATCCAAGCATTAAAACTTCACAAAAATTATGAAGGGTCGGGGGGGGGGGGGGGGGGACGAAAACAACACCACGTGAAGATAAAACTGCAACAGGTGAACACTAGGAAAATGGAGTCCCCTATATATTAAAAAAACTATTTTACTCAATAAAAAACAACTCATTAAATTCAAAAACCAAATCAATTGTTGTGTAGTAGCATAAATATTAGAAACTAAATAAATAAATATGACCAAACTTGCGGCAACAATACAAAATTCTAAGAAATAATAAGTAATTAGTACATGCAATCCCATAAAGTAAATTCATCCCCTGTGTTAGCATTCCTACAACGCGTGTCACAATCTTAGTAATTCTCACATTGCTACAACATATTTCGCACATAATAAACCGAAATGTCTCAAAATTGAAACCTTTAATTTGGAGATCAAGTAAGAAAGGAAAATATTAAACTATTCTAAGCCAAAAGGGCTAGATCCATGAGCAAATATATCATTTGTATCTAAAAATAGTTACTACAGATCAAGAAAAATAGTCCACAAAATGTATGATGCATACTTAAACTCAAGAAGTCAAGATAAATCCAAAATCAGAAGCTCAAATAGCTGAAGATGCTCCATAAATTAAAGCCAAAATATTACAAATAGAACAAAACACAAATGTGTTGTAAATATATATTGAAGATAGGAACCAAGACCATTAAAACTTCAAATAGAATTAACAATTTTATTTACACCTCCACCCAATTGAAGACAAATAAAGTGAAAAGTTACCCAATATTCGAACGACACCAAAAAAGTGAAAGTTGGAAATAGTACCTTTAAAGTTAAGATTGCATACTTCAAAATATAAGATGACAATGGTCATTCATTCAACCCCATTTATAAAAACCCCAAGCTAAAGTGACTACATTATATTCAAGTACTTAAATTGTAAAACCAAAAACTTAAAGTCAGACACTAAGTCGAAAAGCCATAAAATGGTAAGAGAAATACACACACACACACACACACACACACACACAGAGGATAAGAACTTTGAATAAAATGGTTTAAGAAAAAAAATGCATAAAGAATGTACGAACAAACTCATAAAAAGTGACTGGCAATTTAATAGGGGGTTGTAGAAGAGTGTTTCTGGCCTTCCCACTATATTTTGGGGTGAGCGTACCTTATGACCCCTCCAGCTTCCAGAAAATGTGGGGGCGAGGGGCAGTCAAGTTCTTGCTCCTCAGCTTCCTGAAAATGTTGGGGCGAGGAGCATTCAAGGTCCTCCCCCTCAACTGGCAGAAAATATTTGGGCTCGAAACCCCCTAAGGTCCCGGCAGAAACTCAAATCGAGAGGGAACCCCACCTAGGTGGCGGTAGAAACTCATATTGAGAAGTAACCTCACCTAAGTGCCAGCGCAAAACTCATATTTAGATGGAACCTCACCTAGGTCCCGATAGAAACTTAAATCGAGAGAGAACCCACCTGGATGGCGGTAGAAACTCATATTGAGAAGGAACCTCACCTAGGTAGCGGCAGAGACTCATATTGAGAAGGAACCTCGCCTAGGTCCCAACAGTAACTCATATTGATAAGGAACACCAACTAGGTGGCGACAAAAACTCATATCGAGAAGGAACCACACCTAAGTGGTGGCGGAAACACATATTGAGAAGGAACCACACCTATGTCCCTGCAGAAGCCCATATTGAGATGGGTCCCTACAAAAACTTAAGTCGAGAAGGAACCTCACCTAGGTGGCGTCAGAAGCCCATATTTAGAGGAACCTTCCCCGGGGTCCCTACAGAAACTCAAGTCGAGAAGGAACCTCACCTAGGTGGCGACAGAAGCACATGTTGAGAGGGACTCCCAGGATCCCTGCAGAAACTCAAGTTGAAAAGGATCCTCACCAAGGTGGCGACAGAAGTCCATGTTGAGAGGGACTCCCCCAGGGTCCCTGCAAAAGTTGACATTGAGAAGGAACCTCCCAGGGTCCCTCGTAAGAAAGTGACATTGAGAAGGAACCCCCCTAGGATTCCTCAACAGCAGAAGTTGACATTGAGAAGGAACCTCTTAAGGTCCCTCGTCAAAAATTCACATTAAAAAGGACCCCCCCCCCCCCCATAAGGTTCCTCTAAAGTAGAAAATGATATCAGAGAAGGAACCCCCCTCCCCCCCCGGGGGGGGGGGGTCCTCAATAGAAAAAAAATGACATTGGAGAAGGAATTCTGCAATGGTTCCTCAACAGCAAAAAATGACATTTGAGAAGGAACCCCCCTAGGGTTCCTCAATAGCAGAAATTCATATTGGAGGAAGGACTCTCAAGGTCCTCCCCCTCAGCACCCAAAAAACCCAGTTAGGATCAGGGGGTGGCTAACATAAGCAACCCCTCATCATGAAAAGTCATTCTTTAAAAGAACAAAAGTACTAATACTTATTTTCATGTACAGGTTGCCTAGTTGAGCAAGCAGGGCTCAAGTAGGCTAATTGGGATCTCTTGAGAGTTTTGTCTTGGCTGCGGAGGGACAAGGTATGTTGAGCAAGCTCAACCACTTAGCACTATAGGATTGGGAGAATACTAGTAGGAAGACCTAGGAGTCACTCAAGACTACACACACCTCACACTTGGTCACAAGTGAAGTGAGCAGCCAAAGAGCTGGCTGCTCACAAGGAATGAACTATTTACGAAAAATGACTTTCTCAGAAGAGGGGGTCATCAAGGTTCCTCTCAAGAAAAATAATAATTTTAGAGGAGAGGGACCATTAAGGCCTCCTGTCTCAAGATTTGCAAATTTTGTACCACAAGTTACCGTTTCAAGGCATATTTACCAAATCAGATATTTTGTCTTCATTGGGAGACAATGATAAGCACCCAAAAGTGTTAATTTTATACCCCGAATAAATGCATTTTAGTCGCTCAATTTTAATAAAATGTCCTTATGTTCGTATTTATTTATTTCTCGGGTTGATACGCAGTTGCGGTAGAAATAATGTTAAATCAGTATAATTGTGACACAATAGCGGTTAAAAGAATGCATCGAAGAAATCAAAGATATAGCGAAGTCAGAAATCCCATTGAGATAGCCCAGATGAGTTCCGATGTCCTAAACCCTATTTTTGGATTAAAGCTAACCCTACACCGAACCCAGACCATCACCCGAGCCTATGTGTTTTGAGTTTATACCTTTATTATTTTTCTAGATTTTTATTTTTAGTCATTCTTTTTATGATCTATTTTAGATTTATTTAGAATTTTCTAGGATTTATTTTACATTCTTATATTTCTTTAATTTGACTTGGATTTTTATTAGTTTTTTTAGTTTTTAATCTTTATTTTATTTTATTATTTTTCTTAGCATTAGTTTTTAGAAATTTATTTTATTTTTTAATTTTAATTTATTTAGTTAGCATTTTTAATTTTTTAGTTTTTAAAGATTTTTATTTATTTATTTCTTCTTATTTGTGAATCTCTTAATAATAAATTAGAATTTTATTTTTAGATATTAATTTTTTATTTTAGTCTAATTTTAATTTTTTAGGTAGTGTTATTTTATTTAAGGGTCCAACTTAAACACACACAACACACTCACACCTTATGATCATACAACTCACTCACACACAAATCACTAACCCTCACCATAACACATACACCCTCACACCCTCACACACTCCCATCATCTTCTCCATCTTCTCCATTCTCTCTCCTGCAAAACCTTCATAACCAACCAAAACACCAACCTCCATATCCATACCCATTTTTTTACCACATTAAATTCAAAACAACAAAACCCATCTTGCCCATTCCTAAAACCAAATTAAACCAAAGAAAAAAAACCACAAACCTTTACCCACCTGAAAATCGGGGGCAACGTCAACCAACTCGCGACATCCTGCCCCTGTCCTCCATCTCCCCCGAAGACCCAAGACCCGAAACCAACCAGCAAACCAGAACTTCGACCCGAGCTACCAACAACCTGTAACCCATGTCGACCCTTTCAACCTATTCCTTTAAATTAGGAAGCCACCTGCCAAGCCACGAAATTAAGAACTCTTTTTATCCAAAGCCCACATATCTTTTGACTTAGCCAAAGTAAAATTCCAAAAAAATCTCCCAACAAAACCAAGATCGTGGGTTTTAAAAGAAGGAAGTGGCAGCTCATAAAAAGGAAGAAGGAACTCTCAGAATTAGGGTTGTGTTTCGACTGGATCGGATCGAAAAAGTATGTTTAGGAAAAAAATTCGGAAAAAATGGCGTGCTGCAGCCGAATCCGATTTATTTCGAATTTTTTTTTTTCGAATTCGGAATTTTCGGCAAAATTGGAATTTTCAACGAAATTCGAAAATTCGGTAATTTTCCAGAAACATAAATTGGAAAATACTTCGAAAAATATGTCAGAAAATAGTTCGGAAAATATTTCGTGGCAAAATTGGAAAATACTTCCGAAAATATTTTGAAAAAACAATCGGAAAATAATTCGAAAATTCGGATCGAAACAAATTTCGAAAATTCGGATCGGCAAAAATCGAAAATTCAGAATATAAAAAAGATCCGATTTTCGATATGATTTTTTTCGAAAAATCAAAAATCGGAAATCGACAATAAAAAAAATGTTTCCAAAATCAGAAAAAAATCGGATCGAAAAATCGAAAAATAAACACAGCCTTACTCAGAACAGATAGTCAATGAGAGAGAGACAGAAAAAATAAGAGACACACGGTATATTATGTACAGTTTATATTAGAAAAAAATTCCAAAAAAATTGTGTAGTTTAGAGTAATTTTTTAGGTTCAATTTTTTTTATTTGTGTAATCAAGCGCTGAATTTTAGAAAATATTAGGACACACGTTCATGAACGCGATTCAAGGAATCAATTCAAATGGAGACTTTTGTGTATTGTATTTCTTATTTTACTTTTTTCTTATTGTTACATGTTTGTGACAATAGTTTAATTATGCTTGGCTAGTCACCATGTTCAAGGGTTGTGGTGCACTGCGTATGATTGTAGTTTAATTAATCAAAATTCATTGATTGTTATATTTCTAGAAAAATTAATTTATGAATGCCACAAGCTAAATTATGTATCGAGAGATAGTAAATTAATTTTAAACATCAATGTTTAATTTTGGAATTCTAACTAGAGATGGGTTTTTCTTAAATCTAAATATTAATTTGGTGTTAAAATTGAGGATTGATACTGTTTTTATTGAATTGATCCTAGCGCGTAATTTTCTTGAAAATGGTTGTTGATACCAAAATTAGTATACTGATGTGGACGAATAATAAGAAGACACGTGTCAATCTACGAGGCACAATAGCAATAAGGATGATCATTCCCCCGACCAACATACTCACTCTGAGCAACAGGTATACTCCGAGGAATGCCAGTCTTCCGAGGAACACCAACCCTCCGAGGAACTCCAATGCTCCGAGGAACTCTTGGACGACGAGCAACTAAGGCGGTTCGAGCTGCATCTCGACCACAACATTAATTGCCAGATAATCAACAGTTCAACTATTCATTGAATGCTTATCATCTTGACGTGCACGTTTGAAGAACATTAAGTGAATTACCCTTTCATATGTGTATCATTTGATGTAACACCCTTTCATGTACAACCTAAAGGGCTATAAATACCTTGTATCACCCTCATTCAAGGGGATCGGAATTTCTTGATAGCACTCGTAATCGAGAATTCCCAAACACTCAGCAATAACATAACAGTGGATGTAGGCCATTCATATAAGGCTGAACCACTTTAAAATCTTTTGTCTTATTTATTTATCTGTGATTAAATAATTAGAGTAATCTAGTTTTTTACATCAACAGATTGGCGCCGTCTATGGGAACGATTGTTATTATCGTTTTTCACCAAAAACCATTCATCATCAATGGCGGATAATCCAGAATCTAGCAATCGAAACGCTGGAAATGTTGGAAATCCTCCAAATCCCTCTGCACCTCCAGATCTGGCTGGGATCATGACGAATCTGGCTCAAGGGCAAACTGCCATGCAAGAAACAATGAGGCAACTCATACAAACCCTTCATGGCGGTGCACCTGCACGTTCAGGACAGCGAAGTGGTCAGAGGCAAACTTATTTACTTTCTTCACGATCCAGGCGTACTGAGTCATATCGTAATGAGGAGTCTGATGATTTCTCTTATCAACCTGGGCGAACTTCGTCAATAAGGGATACAGATACTGATCAACGTATCACTCTCTCTCCAGAAAGACCCAGTGCCTTAGAAAGACTGAGTAGGGTGTCTCCTTTCAGTCGATTAGGCCCTAGGAGGAATAGGAGTCCACCTAAGACCATGTCAAGGAGTTTTCGACAACCATCAGATCTAAGAGAAGGATCAGCACAATCACGACCAGTTGCTCGTCAAGATAGATTTCAGGAGGCTACTTCAGAACGATCTATTGCTCGAACCAATAGGCCCGAGGAAGGAAATGAAGCATGGAAAGGATCCCTTCAGCGGTTGGAGGATAGATTGGGAAAAATGGCTAAAGCGAAGAATCCCCTACAACGAACTTTTGTTCAAAGGACACCTTTTGTCCAGGCCATTGCGAATTTCCCTACACCGTCAAAGTTTAAAGCACCAGTAGTGACCCCCAAATATGATGGAAAGACAAATCCTGTTCTTCATATAGAGCAATATCAAGCTGCCGCCGATATCTATGCTGTCCCCGACGAGATGAGGTGCAGAGCGTTCTCAGGAACTCTTACTGGAGCTGCCCAAATATGGTACAACAATCTTCCTCGGGGTAAGATTTCAACTTTCTTTCAGTTGGCCGAGTTGTTCATCGGCAATTTCTATTTTGGAGCAAAGCCAGTAAAACGAGTAGCACACTTGTTAAGTGTTAGACAAAAATCTAGTGAGAGTACTAGAGATTACATAACTCGTTTCAATAACGAGAAGCTAGAAGTCATAGATTACGAGGAGAAGACAGCAATCACCGCCTTGATGAGTGGGTTGTTGCCTAATAAGATGTATTACACCTTGGCAAAAGATCCACCTAAAACTATGTCAGAGTTGATGGCAAAAGCGGCCAAAATCATGAATGCCGAGGAAGCTATGGCTGCAAAGAAAAATATGGATAAAGACACCAAGGTGGACGTCGATAAGTCTAAAAATAAAGAGCATAAGGGCAATGGCGGTGACAAGCGTTCCAGAAATAATAAGTCATCATGGGAAGTCCTGAAGAAATTCGATAATTATACTCCCTTGAAAATGGGTATTAATCATGTCTTGGAAGAAATCAAGAATAACGAGGAGGTAAAGTGGCCGAAGAAACTGAGGTAAGATCCTGATGCGAGGAACAGGGATAAATATTGCGAGTTCCACAAAGATCATGGCCATATGACTAAAAATTGCATAGCTCTTCAGAACGAGATTGAAACACTCATCCGAAAAGGAAAGCTAGTAAAGTATGTTGATCGGGGAGGTGAAAGAAGAAATAATGCTCGAACTAGAGAAAGATCTAGATCTCCTCGTCGAGCAGAGGAGAAAAAGAAGAGAGGTCATGAAGATGATGCCGAGGATGACCCCGATCTTCCCAAGAAACCAAGGCAGCCAGAACGAGAGGTATTTTCCATACGTTTTGGGTCATTTGATTGTAATGTTATTACAGGAGGAGATGCAGGAGCAGGAGATCTTACTGCAGAAATAAAAGCTTACCTCGGAGAGGCACAAGCTTGCTCGTACATTCAGCGAATAAATTTGGCTGAGGAGGATCGTCCGAGGAAGGTAAACAAAGAGAATCAGATTATTGGTTTTTCAAAAAATGACCTGGCAGGTGTTCTTTACCCTCACGACGACCCTTTGGTGATCAAAATGAGGATGAAAGAAGTAGTGATTTCAAGGGTGCTGGTAGACAATGGCAGTTCGACAGACATCATGTACTATTCATACTTTGACAGTTTAAATTTGAAATTATCTCAATTGGAGCCTTATCAAAGACCTCTTCTGGGTTTCGCTGGCGAGAAAGTTTTTCCACTTGGCACGATCAAGTTGGATATATTCATTGGAACTTGGCCTGCTTGTCGAACAGAGAGAATACGCTTCTTTGTGATGGATAAGAATGTGCAGTCAGCCTACAACATCATCATGGGAAGAGTTGGTTTGAAGAAGTTCGAAGCAGTCCCATCTACAGTACATCAATGTTTAAAATTCCCAACAAATTTCGGAGTGGGAATGGTGAAAGGTGATCAAAAAGTAGCTCGAGAATGCAATTATTCATCTGCAGAGCAAGAGGAGTATGACACCCCGACTAATTAAATACTGGGTAGATACTCCTTTATTAAATTAAACCAAAATGCCAAGTTAGCTCAGTAAATAGCATCACTGTCGAAAATATTTTATTATTACTAACCACCTAGTATTTAAAAAGTAAGTTGCCAAATTTTAATTAAAGTCTGATTAACATGCAGTAAAAGATTTAATGCAAGAATAATATCACCATTCACCATAACGAAAGAGTAGAATAACCATCACATGATATAAATAAATCCGGAGGAAAACTCCTCACAACAAATTCCACAACTGAAATGAATAACTAAAAACTGAATACTGAATCAATACATGCCAAAGTCTGAAAAACTGAAATGGAAATGTATCTCTAATGGAATTTGGGCAACATGCCCTACAACTGAAGAATACTGAATATGGAATCCAAATGGTAGAAGCGTCTAAAAGAAATTCCTGTAGCTTCCACAAACAGCTACAACTCGTCACCTGAATGAGTATCCTATGCATGGTGTCCTTGTGGCTGGGCACCTAAAATAGTTTTACAAGAAAAATAGATTTGAAAGCAAACGGGTCAGAGCCCGAATGTGGAGATATTTTAAAACCTGCAAGTGCTTTAAAACATTTAAAACATTAAATGTAAAGTACATGTTAGGACGTGCACTCACATGAAATTCTCACCTATAGTCTAACTGTGCACTCCTAACGTAAGTACCCATCTAAAATGACACAACCCACTAGCTAAGTAACATCCTATCTAGCTAGACAGTCATAGGTTCTACCCTTATTACTCGATTCCCATTAACATTATAACGATCTCAATTAAATAGGGGCTTAACGTAAATTCAGGTTCTCATATAAAAGTAATACAACTCGTTCTAGATCATCCCTTTTGTTATCCCATAGTTATACACACAATACCATATGACAGTTCCCAGTTATTAAGTGTATATTTCCCACAACATAAATATACAATATAAGCACCCCGAGACTAAGCTGCGGTGCACACATACTCTGCTATCCATCCCGGTACATCACGTACATAAAGATCACATATTCCGAATCTCTCAGGAATTGTTCACAGATAACATCACAAATAATGGAGGCGAACACAGTCACATCACATGGGTCACGCACATACCTGCGCTCCCACGACCAGCACACTTATTAACATCCCAATAAGTCCTTCTCTGACCTATGTTCATCGAGGTAACCAGTCTAAATCCGGGGAACACAAGGATTAGAGGGCCCTAAGCGAACGTAAACCTCCCGTGATAGCAAGTATGGTAGGTATGTCATACACATAAATCAATACATATACTAAGTATGCACACGTCTTAGTAATCACCATAATATATTGGTACATATCTCTTCTCGTACTGACATATAATACTACACCATTTATATGTCCCCGGTTAATATAATTAATTAGGCCGTCAATAGCTCACATCGTAATAGACACTCACGTCCTACTTCATATTTTCCCTTAGGTTCAACCTACACTTCTAGGTTTGACTCCTCATTATATCCCAACCATCCCAAATATATCAAATACTCATCAAGGAAAGGCTATCTCTACCTATACACAAGGTTACGGGGTACTCGGGATCAAAACAGGCTAAAAAGCCTAAACTGTCAACTCGTTCGAAGTCTCGTTCGAACGAGGCTGTTCGAATGAGACTTCGTTCGAACGAACTGAGTCTTCTAACGAGATCTCGTTCGAACGAAGTGGGCTTTCTAACGAGATCTCGTTCGAACGAACTCATCGAACGAACTTCACCCTCGTTAGAAGTCAATGGTCAACTCGTTAGAAGCTCGTTCGAACGAGCTCGTTCGAACGACCTGGGAAGGCCTTCTAACGAACGACCAGTTTCGTGCCCAGAATTTCTATATTCGTTTTTCACCCATTTTAACACCTCAAATCTCAACCAAAATTCGTCCAATCAATGTTTTAAGGTCTCCAATCATCCTAAAACATACTAAGGTTATATACTAACATCTTTTAAGGAATTAACGCATTCTAAACATCATTAATTCATCAAATCTCTACCCTTTTCCCCCAAATTTTCAAGAACATAAACCCTAGAATTTTAAATCCTCAATAAGTCCATTCTAGATCCGTTTTTGTTACATCCAACATATAATAACATCAGAATAATCATCTCCATACTATTCTACATGCAATTTTTTCTCAAAATTCAAGTTCTAAGTCCAATTACAATGGGTTTTCATTTAACTTCCAAGAACAAATGTAAATCTTTCAATTTATCTAACATGGGAGAAACATTCTCTGAATTAAATAGAATTAAATCACTTGCCTCGAGTGTCTCTGAATTTGGTGTTGATTTGATGAAGCTCTCTCTCTCTTTCTGCAGAATTCCCTTCTTCTCTCTCTCTCCAAGCTTTTCTCCAATGGTGGCTAGGGTTTTCTTTTGGAAAGTTTTGGAAACCTAATCTAATAACCCCCGTAGCTTATTGGGTCATTAAGGGTTGGTTAGTGGGTTTAGTGGGTCTATTCCCAATCAGATAAAGACTCTTAATTTTCGTCACTTTTAATTCCCAAAAATACAAAATTACCAAACTACCCTTTATGTTGCCGGTATGGCCTAAAAATACCCCGGGACACAAACTAAACCCCCGGCTAGTGTTTTCTGACTATTTCAATCCTTCCGGACGCGTTGGCGTACTCAAAATGACCATACGGTTAATAGAATTTAAATTCACTTTTTAATTATCATAATTATATACCATGACGCGACTATCATACGCGTCTCAACAAAGATTTCCAAATTGCCGTATTTCAATCTCACGACAAATTTCATAATTCAATATTCATATATAATCATATATGCACATATAATCAAATACCAACTCGCATCTTGCTAGTATTTTAACCCGGATTAATTTCCAATTAATACGCATTTAATTTAATTAATCCCAAAAATAAATATCGCCAAAAATACGGGGTATTACAAGGAGCTTGAAGAGTCAAGGAAAAATACTACTACTTACCAGGTGGATGAAAGTACAGAAATTGAAACACTTGATCCGAGAGATGAATCCCAACTTATAAAAGGACAGGTGGTAGAATCTACAGAAAATGTTATTCTGGACGACGAACACCCTGAACGAGTAACCCAGATAGGTTCGTCGTTGGATGCTTCAATAAAACAGGAGTTGATAACTTTCTTGAGAAACAGAAAGAAAACTTTTGCGTGGAGTCATGAAGACATGCCAGGAATAGATCCAAACTTCTTATGTAATGAGCTCAATATGAATAAGGAGATTAAGCCTGTAAAGCAGAGAAGAAGGGTATTTAGCCCCGAGAAGAATCAAGCTATTCAAGAGGAGGTCGACAAGCTCCAGAAAGCCCAATTCATTGAAGATGTGAAGTATCTGGACTGGTTGGCAAATGTGGTGATGGTAAAGAAGAAAAATAATAAATGGAGAATGTGTGTTGATTTCACTGATCTCAACAAGGCCTGCCCAAAGGATCACTTCCCATTGCCCAGAATTGACCAACTAGTGGATGCTACCTCGGGGCACGAGCTGCTCAACTTCATGGATGCTTACTCTGGTTACAACCAGATCAAAATGAAACCTGAAGACAGGGAAATCACTTCTTTTATTACCCCTAGGGGAACTTATTGTTATAATGTTATGCCTTTTGGTTTGAAAAATGCAGGAGCGACATATCAACGGCTGATGAACAAGGTTTTTGCCGAACAAATCAGTTGCGACATGGAAGTCTATGTCGACGATATGCTGACAAAGAGCAAGAAAGCTGCTGAGCATCTAGTTGACTTAGGGCAGACCTTTGATCAACTGGATAAATACCAGATGAAGCTCAACCCGATGAAGTGCACCTTTGGAGTACGAGAAGGAATGTTCCTCGGGTACATCGTCAACCAGCGAGGCATTGAGGCAAATCCAGCAAAGATCAAAGCTCTTTTAGGGTTGCGATCTCCAATGACGAAGAAAGAAGTGCAGAGTCTTACAGGACGAGTTGCAGCGCTCAATAAATTTGTATCTCGAGCAACTGATAGGTGCCTTCCATTCTTCAAAACACTCCGAAAAACTTTCGAGTGGAATGATGAATGTGAAAAAGCGTTTCAAGACTTGAAGAAATATTTGGGAACACCTCCATTGCTGTCCAGACCAGTGATGGGAGAAAAGTTGTACTTATACCTGGCAGTATCAGAAAATGCAGTCAGCTCGGCATTGATCAGATTGGAGAATGGAGTCCAGAAGCCAATTTATTACACAAGTAAGGCTTTCCGAGGTGCAGAGATCAGGTACCCAAAGTTAGAAAAATTAGCATTGGCATTAATTGAGGCAAGTAGAACAATGAGGCCATATTTCCAGGCCCATACCATCATCGTGTATACCGATATGCCATTAAGACAAGCCCTTCATAAGCCAGAAAAATCAGGAAGACTGATGTATTGGGCAATAGAGCTCGGTGAATATGATATTGTATATGAACCCAGATCGTCATTAAAAGGGCAAGCTATAGCAGACTTTATAGCAGAATTTACATATCCTGATACCCCCGAGGAGCAAAAGTTGCTCGCTGACCAATCTGTGGATGTTACAAGATCACCAGACATAAGTCCAGACCAACTCCGATTGGTAAAAGGGCTTGTGGAGGTAGAAAGATCATCAAATTTAAACCCAGACCAACTCCGGTTGGTAAAAGAGCGAGAAGAGATGGTCGACGAAGAACAAAAAATACCAGGGGAGGATGAAAGGAAACAGCAGATATTTCACCGAGGAACTCTGTCAGAAAAGAAATTTGAAGACGAGTTACCTACATGGAGATTATACGTAGATGGGTCATCTTGCACAACAGGTTGTGGGGCAGGGATTGTTTTGAACACCCCAGACGAGATTGACGTGGAATATGCCTTACGATTCCAATTCAAAGCTTCCAATAATGAGGCTGAGTATGAAGCCTTGATAGCAGGTCTTAATTTAGCAAAGATTATGGAAACACAACAAGTGATGGTATTCAGTGATTCTCAATTAATTGTGAATCAGATGATGGGAACGTATGCAGTTAAAGGAGAACTAATGGTCAAGTATCATGCAAAGGCGATGGAGTTGTTAGCAGAATTTGATGCCATTCAATTAATCAGAATACCAAGAATGGATAATGCACAAGCAGACGCACTGGCCCGACTAGCATCAGCTACTCGTACCGAGTTGCGAAGAACGATACCAATTAAGGTGTTAGAAAGTCGAAGCATAGATGAAGACCTGACGATGAATGTTATTTCCCTTGATTTAGGACCATCTTGGATGGATCCCATCAGGGCATATGTCGAGGAAGGAGAATTACCGGAGGATAAGATCGCTGCCAAGAAATTGAAGTTTAAAGTTGCTCGGTATGTACTAACTAATGGTGTTTTGTATAGACGAGGAATTATGGCAGGCTTGCAAAGATGTGTACATCCTTCCGAGGTGAAAGAATTTATTGAAGAAATCCATGAAGGGTCCTGTGAAGCCCATGTAGCAGGTCGAACACTTTTGCAAAGGGTGATGACGCAAGGATACTACTGGCCAACGATGAGGGCTGATTGTATAGCCTATGCTAAAAAATGTGATAAATGCCAACGTTTTTCTTCCATCCGACGTACTCCACAAGCATTATTGACACCCATAACTTCCCCTTGGCCATTTTCCATATGGGGATTTGATCTGGTTGGACCACTGCCAACGACCCGAGGAAGATTCAAGTACCTCGTCGTCGCAGTGGATTATTTTACTAAGTGGGTAGAAGCTGAGCCTCTGATTGATATGACATACGAGAAGGTGTACCAATTCTTTTGGAAGAATATCATCTGCCGATATGGTGTCCCTCATGCCTTCATCACAGACCATGGAACACAGTTTGATAACGAGGAGTTTGCCGCCTATTGTCATCAGTCAAACATTTTGAAGGTTCATTCAGCACCAGGCCATCCTCAAAGCAATGGACAGACTGAAGTGATGAACATAACATTATTAAATGGTTTGAAGAAGAGGTTAAGTGAGGCTAAAGCTAATTGGATTAATGAGCTACCGAAAAACTCCCCGAGCAGCAACTGGAGAATCACCATATATGCTGGCGTTTGGAAGTGAGGCTGTAATACCTGCTGAGTTGGGTCTCCCAACACACAGAGTGCTGAATTTCAATTCCCCAGTCAGTGACTTGATGAGAAGATTAGATTTGGACATGCTCGAGGAGGTTAGAGAAGAAGCAGCCATTAGGAATGCTGCATATCAACAACGAACATCTCTGTTCTACAACAAGAGGGTGAAGAAATGCGATTTAAAAGAAGGAGATTACGTGCTAAAGAAGGTCATTCAGAAGCACAATAAATTGGAAGCAAATTGGCATGGACCTTACCGAGTTACAAAAGTTGTTCGACTAGGAACTTACCGAATAGCAACTCTAGAAGGAGAGGAATTCAAGAATGCATGGAATGTTGAACACCTACGCAAGTATTATTAGTAATGTAAAATGTAAAGCAGTTCGGGGAATACTAGTGTACAACACTACGCTGCTCGACAGCAAAAAGAAGACGATAGTTCAGACCCACGACCAACTCCGGTTGGTAAAAGGGCGAGAACAAACTATACTCCTTTGGTTAGGAGGCATACACTAGCGTGACCAACTCCGGTTGGTAAAATAACTAGTGGACATGATAGTTCGAGCGTGATCAACTTCGGTTGGTAAAATAGCGAGGACAAACTATACTCCTTTGGTTAGGAGGCATACACTAGCGTGACCAACTCCGGTTGGTAAAATAACTAGTGGACATGATAGTTAGAGCGTGATCAACTTCGGTTGGTAAAATAGCGAGAACAAACTATACTCCTTTGGTTAGGAGGCCTACACTAGCGTGACCAACTCTGGTTGGTAAAATAACTAGTGGACATGATAGTTCGAGCGTGATCAACTTCGGTTGGTAAAATAGTGAGAACAAACTATACTCCTTTGGTTAGGAGGCCTACACTAGCGTGATCAACTTCGGTTGGTAAAATAACTAGTGGACATGATAGTTTGAGCGTGATCAACTTCGGTTGGTAAAATAGCGAGAACAAACTATACTCCTTTGGATAGCAGGCGTACACTATTGTGATCAACTTCGGTTGGTAAAAGAGTTGGTGGACATGATAGTTCAAACCCATGACCAACCCCGGTTGGTAAAAGGGCAAGAACAACATTCTTAAAAATGCCAATCTCGGTTGGCTTGAAAACAAAATATGCTCTCAAATGCCAACTTATGTTGGTCAGGAGGTAAGATTATTACAGAAAATATAAAAGTTCCTCGAAGAATAAAATATTCCAAACTGAACCAAGTATGGTTGGTCGGGGATAAAAATCCACTAACTGTAGTTGGTCGACGAGGATAAAATTATCGACCTTGGTTGGTCGGACACATTTTATGAAAAAAATTACCAAGTATGGTTAGTCGGGGATAAAAACTCTCACTAATTATAATTGGTCGACGAGCACAATTTAACAACCTTGGTTGGTTGAAATTTTTTTAAACATTTTTATACTCATTACTTTATTATTAAGTGATCGAGCAACATTTTTGATACTTGTAACCTTTTATTACTAGATTGGTCGATGAACCACAAAGTTTTGTTATGCAATCCCAAATATAAAAGTGTTAGACAAGTACAAAACAATAGCAATACATATTTGCAAACAAAAAATGAAAGTCTTTCATTAAAATTCAGAACGAATTACAAATTACATGTATACTAACTATTACATTGAGATCCCTACTCTATTGGTTTCTTTCCTTCAGCTTTTGAAATAGGTTCCTTGCCAGCAGGAGGATCGCTTAAGGTCTGAGGAGAATTAATAAAATACAAGTCCTTCAACATTCTGACATTCATTACTGAAGGTGTGTCCAATAGATGCCCGGGACGAGATACCTCGATCTGAGAATGAAGATTATAATCACCGAGGTATTGTGCAATTAAGCTCCGAGGAATGGCACGAGCTGGGATCCATTCCTTGTCCAAATTGAACGGTGTCACAGGCAAGTCAAGCACCCCGGGGTCATAATAGTCCCACAAGTAATGCCCCTGTTCAAGTTTCAACACGCATAAGGCATTCAACTAGCCTTGTTTATAGCCCTCATTAGTGGCATTCTGGATACGAGCATCTAAATGGAATAATGCCTCATTGTACCCATCCATCCAAAATTCCCTGGGCTGCTTATGGAATTGGAAGGTCAGTCTCTCCAACTGCTCGTGAAGGCTTTTTGCAAAAATGTCCTTATTCTCTAAAGCAGACTTCGTCGCAGTAAGTTGATCCTCCAAAGTTAGGATTTTCTTGGACATTTCAGACAAAGCCCGATCTTTGGCATTCAGTTGGTACGCTTGGGTTTCCAATGTTGACAGAGTACGAGCTTCTTCAATACTACGAGGAGTTCTTGATCGACCCCGAGCAGCTGGAGTACTTCGTTCCTCGATAACATCCTGGGCAACTTTTCCTCGCCCATGAGAACCTCTTCCTCATCCCCGAGTAGAAGTAGAAGTACCAGATCTTCGCAGGACATCCGACTCTTGCCTTAATTTGGCATTCTCAACTTCTAAGAAGGAAAATCCCTCATCGGTCACTGGGATTACCGCTGTTGAAGAAGAGGTTGCAGACTTATATTGTGCTAGTTCTTTCTGCAAATTATTATTTTCTTGCTCCAACAGTTCAGCAATTTGTCTACAAGCTTCAACTTCTCCCTTTAGGGTCCTCTGCCTGACATCATACCCAGCAAGGAGTTTGTCGTAGCCCTTCTCGGCAAAAAGCTGTTGATATTTCTTTTCATACCCCTCATGTAACAAGGCATTTGACTCCTTGTACTGAGTCTGAAGATCTTCTAGAGTATATTGGAGCTCCTTGATCATATCATAGTAGGCCATGTTATTGGCCGCAGCTCGATCAAGTAAGCCCTTCAGATATTGATAAGCTTCTACTTCCTGCTCTGAAGCACCATGGCCAAGGATGTCGACAACTTCTGATGCACTGAGGTCTGTGTGACCAGCTTTATAATACTCATGGCATTGCTGCATCAACTTTGAGTCATTAGCAGACAAAAGATCCATCCTGGCCAGAAACTAACAGAGAAAGAAAAATAAGATCAAGACAGAGTGCAGATAAAGAAGAGACAATCATATGGAAGAAAAGAACTCAAATTTTATTAGATCATAAGGCAAAGTTACAAAGATCTGAGATACAAAGTACAAGTAAAAGAAAAACAGAAAGAGAATACAGAACAACTTCACACCTTTTCCTTGTCTCCCAAGACTTTCTCGGGAGGCTGGGACGAGGAGCTTGGTTGCTCGGTGTAAATAAGGAGTTGGTCGGCGGGAGCTGGAACTTGTTCTGGAGGAGCTGGCAGAGATGAAAGCTCCTCATCAGTAGGCTGGGTAAGGATGATATCACCCACTACCAATGAAGATTCTTCTGAGGCAGCTTCATCCTCTTCTTCATCCTCGATGGCTGGAGGAGGACCAGGGAGATGCTGTTGAAATAGCTCGGAGTCCTCGCTCACTTTCAATTCTTGCAAAGCTGCAACCCAGCCATCTCGAAAGTATTTCAAACTTCCATATTGCACTTGAGTCATCATAGCAGCTACTCCCTTGTTCCACCCTTTGTCCCAACCTGTGCAGAAAGACTTCTTTATTGCCTTCTTTCTTTTCGTTTTCTCCGAGGAGAGCTTCTCAGATAGAAGGTCCTCGGAGGCTTTCAGCTTGGCCTCCAACTCCTCCTTCTGACGATTTTCTTCGCGCAGAAGGGTCAGCTCTTCCTCAGCTGATTTCAACTTATTTTCAAGCTCCCCGAAGGTGGTGAGCTTCTCGGAGTATTTCTTATTTTACCTCTCCAAGTCCTTCACTTTATTTCCCAACTGCACTTTCTCTGCTTCAGATGCAGCCAATTTCTTCTCCCATTCACCTTTATCCTCGTCGTACTTCTGACGGGATTCCTTCAGAGATTGTGCCAAACCCTGGAATGCATCCTCTACTTCAGACGAGGAGCTTGAAGCCTTGAGTGCTTCATCTTTCTTCACAATGGTGTTAAAGCAACTCACCATCTAAAAAAAGAAGGTAGTGATGAGTTAGTGCCGAGATACATATATTGATAGAAGGAAATAAGAATTCAAGATAAGAAAAAACTTATTGAAGCGATGTGACGAGTATCTAGGGATGTCAGCATATCCCTAGGCATGTTTTCCTCGATGCCTTGGACTTCAGGAATAATCCAAGTCCTTACCGAGCTCATTGCAGAGCTCGGGGGAATAATGGTTGGAACACCAGCTCCACTAGTTTGGAGCTGGGGAATAACTTCAGAAAAACTAACCGAGGAAGACTTCTTCAATCTCCTCGGTGTCTTCTCAACAACCTCAACCAAAGAAGAATTTTTGGTTGGAGAGATAGTGATTACTTCCACTGGCGCATTCTTCTGTACAGGAGCCACTGGGGGCTTCTCGACGACCTTCTGAGGAGCAGCAGAAGGGGCAGCATCAACTTTCTTTGTCCCCTTTGGGACATCGGCTTTGCTTCTCTTTCCATCTCCAGCAGAGGAGGTCTCTTCAAAGAGAGCAGGAACTCTTCTCTTGCCCATCTTCTGACTCAAAGGAATGTGAGAGTCTGGTGAAGAGTCTTCGGAAGCTAGCAATGGTTCGCTAATGCTAGCCACAGGACGAGCAGTATAAGAGGATGTATAGCTCCTGTACTGCAGCAAGTATGAAGCAGACCTAATGTGCTCGTCTGCAACCTTCTGATGCAAACTCCAGATATGTTTTAAATGCTTGATTTAACTTCTGTTTCTTTTGGAGTTTTTCTCTTGCTGTCAACTGCAAATAAAAACATAGTGAAATATCAGTCATACATTTTGTCAAACATAATGAAATCATAATTTCAAAAAACAAAATAAGATGAAAATAACCTATCCCATTTCCATATGGAGGGCATTTGGGACCCTCATATACTTCGTCTCCAACCAGAGGGGCATGTTGCCAATTTTTTACAACTACTCCATGTTCAAAATAATCCCTATTGGCATCAGGGAGGTTGACTACTAGAGCCCTATTCAAAAATCTAGTTTTTAAATAATAAACATTGTCTAAAATAGCCCATATATAATAGTACATAATCTCAGGAATTCCTATACGAGTTCCATGAGTTTGATTTAACCTATACACCCCATTAACTATTCTCCAGGTGTTGGGGGCTATTTTTGCAGGGACAACGTCGAAATACTGACAGAACTCTAAGCATAAAGGGTTTGGTGGAAAAGAAAATTCACATTCAGCAATAAAGAGGCCAGGGAACCAATGTCCCTCAGCCAAATCAAAATAACTTGAAGGCTCAGAAAGAACCTCCAAAATTACCCAAGATGGAATAGAGAAATCAGAACGGAATTTCTCAAGAGACTCAATAATGTAAACCATGATGAATAAAATAAGAAGGAAGAAGAGCTTACAGGGAAAAAGGAGATCTGTTGACAAACAAACGAAGAAAAGGATGGACGCACAGGAGAGAGAAAAGCTATAGAAAACTCGAAAGCAGAAATTGAAAAGGTAGAAGACGATGGGATTGCCTCTGAAGCTTAAATACTTTGCCTTGGGAAATGGCGAAAGAAATTATTACAAAAAGGAAACTATTACGCTACCGGCGGCTAAAAGGACAAAAAGGGCACGAAGATCGAAGCGCCTATAAAAATGCAAAAAGGCGGATTCTGCGAATTTGGAAGGAAATTCAAATATGAAGAAAAGGCTCCTAAAACCCAGGAAGGTCATTTAATATCGCCATATACCGAGAAAGAATGTTCCATAGTCCTCAAAGTTCGAAATATGAAACATTGGGGGCTTCTGTTGATACCAAAATTAGTATGCTGATGTGGACGAATAATAAGAAGACACGTGTCAATCTACGAGGCACAATAGCAATAAGGATGATCATTCCCCCGATCAACATACTCACTCTGAGCAACAGGTATACTCCGAGGAACGCCAGTCTTCCGAGGAACACCAACCCTCCGAAGAACTCCAATGCTCCGAGGAACTCTTGGACGACGAGCAACTAAGGCGGTTCGAGCTGCATCTCGACCACAGCATTAATTGCCAGATAATCAACCGTTCAACTATTCATTGAATGCTTATCATCTTGACGTGCACGTTTGAAGAACATTAAGTGAATTACCCTTTTATATGTGTATCATTTAATGTAACACCCTTTCATGTACAGCCTAAAGGGCTATAAATACCTTGTATCACCCTCATTCAAGGGGACCGGAATTTCTTGATAGCACTCGTAATCAAGAATTCCCAAACACTCAGCAATAACATAATAGTGAATGTAGGCCATTCATATAAGGCTGAACCACTTTAAAATCTTTTGTCTTATTTATTTATCTGTGATTAAATAATTAGAGTAATCTAGTTTTTTACATCAACAATGGTATAGTTCTTAATTTTTCATTGCGTGACATTTTTAAATTAGTTTTCTGAAAAAGATATTATTAAATTTATAATTGTAGTGAGAGTTATATTGTCGATTTAATATTATCTCGAAATATCTCAAATTAATAAATTGAGAAATTAAAATAATTGATAATGCGGTGTAATCCCATATCTTGTCATTCTCACATTTTTCATACTCGATTACACATTATTCTTCGTTATTTAGTCATTTCGTAAGTTTTAGCATTTATTAGTTAATTCTCCCTTGAAATTTAAAAAAAAAAGATTTTAATAAAAAAATTGAAATTGCAAGTATTCACATTAATTGTTTCACCTTGAAAGCTGGATTGATACCCGAACTTACCACAATACGAGTTGTTTTAAACAAGTTTTGTAGGTACTCAAGGAAATTTTGAGATTGGCTTTTGAAAACAACAACCATACGCAAAAAGCATCTTATCAGACATATTTACTTTTTGATTTTAGTTGGCACCAGGTGGCACCTGCCAGAGGGGGCAGGCAGACCTTCCTGCAGGTAGGGACAAATGGTACATTTAAGACATTGTCCCTCGCCAACCATCTCAATTTTGGCACCAAAAAGTGCCAATTCAGCCCAAGTATAAATAGGACCCCTGGGGCAAGGTCAAGGAGATAATTGAAAATTGCACTGTTACTCTGCCAAAATCACACCAGATCTACTTAGTATTCTCTTCTTCTCACTCTCTTAGTGATAAGTGTCTTGCTCTTTCACTCCTCAACTGACAACCATCATTCTCAGGAGATTCTCTTGAGAAAAATACTATTCTTGTTGTGGAGGTTATCTTCTTGCATGGAGTAAATTGCAGTTTGAGCTCCATTGTTACCAAAAGGAGAATGCTTCATAAGAAGTTACATCAGAAGACCTTGCAGGCAGTGTCCATTGAAGTGGGCCACGCCTCACCCTTTCCAGATATTCATAGACCCCGGTCTCACTACCCTCTTACATTTGGCAACTCCGCTGGGAGGTATTCTCACTTACATGGAGAAAGAAGGTTATATTGTTTCTAAACAGTTGGTCTTTGAAGACACTCCAGTTGGAAATGGAGTTCAAAATGACCAGACCACCCAAGATGAGGTGCTAATGACCGGAGCTAGAGCACCTGCTCCTCAAGAAGGACAAACTAGTGCAGCAACAGTTGCGCCATTGACATTAGCAACCCCCTCCGGAGGTGCAGCCGCTACAACACCAACATCAGTAGAGGTGGCTCCGTTGAGAAAGGCAGTGCCGAAGCAAATAGTTACATCAGTGACGATTCCTGAGAGAAAGAGAGGTGGCACCAGATGTGACGCCGACAAAAAAAATGGGTGGGGGATGTGGTGGCCAAGTAACCCCCTAACAAAGAAAGTGGAGGTGGAGGGTTAACCCTCAACGTCACCTTAAAGACTGCTAACTTGTGGGATATATATGCTGAGAAATAAGGAAAAAATAAAGTATTCAAGAGCCATGTTTAGACATATCAGGCTCTTTATCACAGCTAAGTAAATTGACTTGATTTGTTACTTGTTGAATATGTTCATTTCACAAGACTTTGTTTATATTTTACTAAGCATTTCATATATATGCCAAATGATTTAGCAGGTAAAAAAAAATAATATCCATAGTTAATTGGGGCATATACCAAATAATTCCTCGAACTTTTTTTAATACACGTTTAGTCCAAGCCTTTTTATCTTGCACCAAAAAGTACTAGTCCTTCACCATGCCAAAAAGGTTTTAACATGTTGTTGGCGCGGACCTTTAAAAATAAGACAATAAGGGACTTTTTGGTACAAAATAAGAAATTTGGACTAAATATGTATTAAAATGTATTTGAGGGAGTTTTTAGGTTAATTTAATGGATTTTATCCATAAATGTTTGCAATTTTTAATGCCACATGTCCTCTGTTTAAATATTATGAATATTTAAAATGAAAAAGACAGTCAAGGCATTGTTATTTATTATTTTATTTATATTATGAGAATAAAATAAAATATAAAGACAAAGATCGATCAATTGATTAGGGTAAGCAATGGTGTAATCATGTTTATTATACTCGTAAATAGTACCATCTGTAGAGACAAAATCAATTAAGTATAAATTGGTTTTCTCAACCAGACTTCTGGGATAAGATTTGCTAATATACAGAACCACCTAGGTTGGTTTGCTCGACAGTCAAGTAAGAAACCCACTAGTCAAATCCACATAAACAACAATCTCCACTGTTCGAACCAACTTTGGTACAAGTTCTCGCAGATTCACAGATGAGAACAAAGTAAAAGAAGAAAACAACCCATCTCATATTTACAAACAATCAAGAACTAAAGACCCGTAAGCCTCAAAGCTGCTCCTAAAAAGAACCATACAGATATTTGGCGAGGAACCTGCAAACCATAATAAAAAATAATATCTCAGGTCATATAAAGACAAAAGAAAAAAAAAACAAGTAAAGAATTGCCTAATATAGCCTTCATGTTTTTGTCTTATAACAAGGAAGGAATGATAAAGATAAATTTTTGACATATGCCACTAGTGTAAGAGAATAGTTACCTACAAAAAACTATTGATTTTTTTCTTTTCAGGAATCAAGGCAGTTGCCTTGCTCGAAATAAAGATTAAATTGGCATGTTTCTTATCCGTTGCTTAAAGTACCAATAAGACAACTTACACACATGTCGAAGTATATTGTGTAGGACTAGATAATTGATATAATAATAATAATAACAATAATAATAATAATAATAATAATAATACTATTATTATTATTATTATTATTATTATTATTATTATTATATTTGAGATACTTTGGGATATCTCAAAATGTATCCCTGAAATAGTCTATGCGATTCACTTCACGTATAGTCATACGAGTTGATTTAAAAATGGGACATAAAATAATATTTGTCCTAGTGTATATCCCAAATAAATTCATCGATAATCCTAAGATCTCCAGACTTGTTTACTCGTCACAGTTCGTGTGATTAACTTCACATTTCGTTAATGTTAATAAAGTTTGAATAAGAGTATTCCATTATGGGAAGAAAGGAAAGATATCTCAAGCCTTCACTCGAACATATTTTCCCCATTTATTCAAAGTATAAATGACTTTGAAAGTATTTATTACTATACCACGGGTATTATTTATTTAGTCATATTAATTGCTTCAAATGTTCAGTCTTGATATACACTTCAAAAAGTTATGTCGGTAACTAAAAGATAATAGTTGCTTTAGTGAAAATTTTATACTCTTGTATGCTTGTATTCGAACAGCGGGGCTAGCAAGCAGATGTATGAAGCCTTGATGAAAAGTTCAAGCCTCATATTGACTTTATGGAAGTATAATCGACTCCAACATGCTTCATGAGCATTCTCACTTAGTGTGAAAGACAAAATCTAGCTCCATAAAGTGTGAGGTATCAACTATACCTTCTTAGCAAAATTTAATGCTCATAAAACGTAAAGTTATCCTATATGGGCCATTTGTATCCTAGTGAATTTTTACTTGTTATTATTTCTCCACCTAATAAAATAGGATAACATATGTGAGAACACAAAAAGTATTAGCAAAAGTATAAATATAAGGTGCGCCAGTTGAGCACTTAAGGCTCCAAGGGCACCGGAGCGCTCACAGTCTTGATTAAGTGCCAAGTATAGATATAAGGTGTTACAGATGAGAACCTAAGGCTCCAAGGTCACCGGAGCGCTCACAGTCTTGGGCAAGTGCCGAGTATAAATATAAGGTGCTCCAGATGAGCACCTAAGGCTCCAAGGTCACCGGAGCGCTCACAGTCTTGAGAAAGTGCCAAGTATAAATATAAGGTGCTCTAGATGAGCACCTAAAGCTCCAAGGGCACGGGAGCACTCACAGTCTTAATCAAGTGCCATGTATAAATATAAGGTGCTCCAGATGAGCACCTAAGGCTCTAAGGTCACCAGAGCGCTCACAGTCTTGAGCAAGTGCCAAGTATAAATATAAGGTTCTCCATATGAGCACCTAAGGCTCCAAGGGAACGGGAGAGCTCACAGTCTTGAGCAAGTGCCAAGTATAAATATAAGGTGTTCCAGTTGAGCACCTAAGTCTCCAAGGGCACCGGAGTACTCACAGTGTTGAACAAGTGTCAAGTATAAATATAAGGTGCTCCGGATGAGCACCTAAGGCTCCAAGGGCACTGAGCGCTCACAGTCTTTAACAAGTGCCAAGTATAAATATAAGGTGCTCCGAATGAGCACCTAAGCCTCCAAGGGCACTAGAACACTCACAGTCTTAAGCAAGTGTCAAGTATAAATATAAGGTGCGTCAGTTGAGAACCCAAGGCTCCAAGGGCTCCGAAGCGCTCACAGTCTTAAGCAGGTGCCAAATATAAAAATAAGATGCGATAGTTTAGCACCTAAGGCTCCTCAGGCATCAGCGCTCACAATCTTGAGCAAGTTCCAAATATAAGTATAAGGTACGACAGTTTAACATTTAAGGCTCCAAGGGCACCGGAGCCCTCACAGTCTTGAGCAGCTGCCAAATAAAAATATAAGGTGCGCCAGTTGAGCACCTAAAGCTCTAAGGGCACCAGAGTGCTCACATTCTTGAGCAAGTGTCAAGGATAGACAATGGACTAATATTTTCTTTTTCTTAAGAGAATAGTAGAACCTCTACTAAATTAGAAGAGGATCCATAACATGAAGGTCTTTCCTCATTATACTTGGGGGAATATCCATCCATTCAAAGGGAAAAGTATATTGAGAAAGTCCTTACAGACACAACAGATAAAATATTTTACACCAGACCAGTAAGAGGTTATCCTCCTACTAATAGCAATAAAAATATTCACTACATTTATTATTATTATTATTATTATTTTTATTATTATTATTATTATTATTATTATTATTATTATTATTATTATTATTATTATTATTATTATTATTATTATTATTATTCCATTCATATTTATAGCCTAGAGAACAAGTCCTAAGCTCTTATCTCAAGAAAAAAATTTACTTAATCAATTTTTAGAAAATAGGGAGAAGCGGGTCTACCCCCCTCTCTAAACTTGTTATTTTTCTAAGACAAAAAGGTTCCTAAGAAAAGTTTGGAACGAGGACCCCATAGTTAGAGAGCAACTTCCAAATTTTAACTTGCTCAGTTATATGCAAGTATCCCACAACTAGAGGGGCAACTTCCAAATTTTAACTTGCATAGTTATATGTAAGAACTCCACAGCTAGAGGGGTAGCTTTCAGATTTTAACTTGCTCAGCTCATATGCAAGTACCCAACAGATAGAGGGATAACTTCAAAATTTTAACTTTCTCAGTTATATGCAAGTACCCTGCAGCTAGAGAGGCAGCTTTAAAATTTTAACTTGCTCAGCTCATATGCAAGTACCCCGCGGTTAGAGAGGTAGCTTCAAAATTTTAACTTGCTCAGTTGTATGAAAGTATCCCGCAGTTAGAGACGTAGCTTCAAAATTTTAACCTGCTCGGCTATATGCAACTACCCTACAATTAGAGGGGCAACTTCCAAATTTTAACTTTCTCATCTCATATGCAAGTACCCCACAGCTAGAGGGGCAACTTCCAAATTTTAACTTGCTTAGATATATGCAAGTACCTCACATCTAGAGGGGAAGTTTCCAAATTTTAACATGCTCAGTTATATGCAAGTACTCTGCAGTTAGAGGGGTAGCATTAGAAATAATAATTTTCTCAACTCATATGCAAGTACCTCATAGTTAGAGGGGTAGCTTCAAAATTTTAACTTTCTCAGTTGTATGCAGGTACCCCACAGTTAGAGGGGTAGATTCAAAATTTTAACCTGCTCGGTTATATGCAAGTACCCCACAACTAGAGGGGCAACTTTCAAATTTTGACTTGCTCATCTCATATGCAAGTACCCCACAGTTAGAGGGGGTATCTCTAAAATGATAACTTTCTCAGATCATTAGCAAGTACCCCACAGACTACGAGGAAGCTCAATCTTGAAGTTCTCATAGAAAATAGAGAAACTCAGAGTATTGAGCAAGTGAAAGTATAATTAACAGGTATAATCATTTAGTACCTCATGCTCTAAGGGAATAGGAGCGCTCACAGTCTTGAGCAAGTGCCAAGTATAAATATAAGGTACGACAGTTTAGTACCTAAGTCTCCAAGGGCACTGAAGGGCTCACAATATTAAATAAGTGCCAAGTATAAATATAAGGTATAACAATTTAGTACCTAAGGCTCCAAGGGATTGTGCCAAGTATAAATATAAGGTTCGACAATTTAGTACCTAAAGGCTCCAAGGGCACCGGAGCGTTCACATTCTTGATCAAGTACCAAGCATAAATGGAAGGTATGGCAGTTTAGTACCTCCATCTCCAAGGGCATCGGAACTCTCAGAGTCTTGAGTAAGTGCCAAGTATAAATATAAGGTCCGACAGTTTAGTACCTAAGGCTCCAAGGGCACCGGAGCGCTCATAGTGTCAACTTGAGAACAAAGAAACATGTTGAGTAGTCAAACAAGTGCGAAGTATGAATAAAATAGTAAAAAAAAAGTTGCTACAGTATCGTACCTCAAGATCCAAGGGCATATGAGCTCTCATAATATCGAGAAATTCTTAAGTACAAATAAAAGGTACGACATGTTAGTACCTGGGGCTCCAAGGCCATTGGAGTGCCCATATTATTAATCTATATTCTGATTTAGAGGGGACTAATGTTGAGAAGTCTTCAAGCCACTGAACAAAGAGTGAAATTTTGATTATGATATTTCTTGTACAAGTCTCTCGACACTATAAGACACTTATGCACGAGGGGGCTAATGTTAAGAATTCCTCAAGCTAGTAAACAAAAAGTGAAATCTTGATATTTCATGCACATGTCTCTTGACACTCTTGCACGAGGGGGATAATATTGATAAGTCCTCAGGCAAATGAACAAATAGTGAAATAGCCTGGAATGCGGGGATCCACTTAGAATGGCTCCACCTGCCCAAGATTGACAGAAAATAACCTAGGGCGAGGGGATCCATGTTGAGTGACCCCTCTTCCCAACTTGATGCTATAGAAAAGGACTCAGGACGATAAGTCCACCACGAGTGGTACCCTCTGCCAAGATCAATACAAGAAATAGCTTATGGCAAGGGGGTACACTTCGAGTGGCCCCTCTGCCAAGACCAACAAAACTTACAGTTTGAGGATAAGGGAGTCCACCACAAATGGCCCCTCGGCCAAGATTACAACAAGCAAGAGTTTATGCCGAAGGAGTGCACCATGAGTACCCCCTCGACCAAGAGCAATGTTACAAAATAGCTGTTGGTGAAGGGGCCCACCATGAATGGCCTTTCAGCTATAATCAAAGGCACGAACAATTTTGGGAGAGGGAGTTCACTTTGAGTGACCCCCTTTGACAAAGGTAAATACAAAGAGGAAAACTCAGGGAAAGGGAGTCCAAGATAAGTGACCCGTATGCCAAAGACAGACATGAAAGCGAGAGGGTCTACCCCAAGGGCTCCCCCTCACCACCAAAAATTGAAAACAAGATAAAATGAGTTAGATCTAGGGGACTCACCTAGAGTTGACCATTTTTTGAAAACTGATGCAAAAAAGGGAATGACTAAGGATGAGGGAGTCCACCACTAGAGACCCCTCAGTTACTCAAAATTGAACAGTGCAATGATGTAAAGGCATAAAACTTTTGCATTACAAGATGAGGTGGTTGTTTTGTACAAAACCCTTTGGTCTACCCAACACAAAGATTTTTGTACGTGGGGACTAATATAGAGGGGTGTCCAGATGATATTATAGAATAGCTAAGGGTGAGTGAGCCCACCTAAATGGTCTCCTTCTTCCCAAGTTAGCAAGGAAATATTTAATGCAAGAGGGTCTACCTCGAGTGGCCCTATCACGAGGTGTAAAACCTGGACGAGGGTACTAATAGTGAGCAACCCCTCTAACCAAGATAAAAGGCCATAGACAAAGGCCAAGGATGATGGGCTCGCTGTGATAAATCCCTCTAAATAAGATAGAAGGCCACTGAAAAAAGGATAAGAATGAGGGGGCTCACTTTGAGCAACCCCTCTATCTAAGAACTTGGGCCATAGATAGAGGCCAAGGATGAGGGGTTCACTGTGATCAACCACTCTAAATAAGATAGAAGGCCACAGAACAAAGTCGAAGGATGAGGAGGCTCACTTTCTACAACCCCTCTACCTAAAATAGAAGGACACAGAAAAGGCCAAGGATGAGGGGTTCACTGAGAGCAACCCCTATACTAAAGATAGAAGGTCACAAAAAAAAAGGCCAAGGATGAGGGGCTCATTGCGAGCAACCCTCTACTCAAGATGGAAGGGCACAGAAGAAGGCCAAGGACGAGGGGCTCACTACGAGCAAATCCTCTACTCAAGATATAAGGCCACGGACAAAAGCCATGAATGAGGGGCTCATTGTGAGCAGTCCCTCTAAATAAGATAGAAGGCCACAGAACAAAGGCCAAGGATGAGGGGGCTCACTATGAGTAACTCCTCTTCCTAAGATAGAAGGCCATATAAAAAGGTCAAGGACGAGGGGCTCACCGCGAGCAACCCCTCTGCCTAAGCCGATGCCCAGATAAGGAGGTCCACTATAAGTGGCCTCATCTATAAAACTTGGGATAAAGTGATAGAGCATTTAAAAACAATGGAGGTAAAGATGAGGAAACTCTAGGGTCCCTAAAAATTGAAAATTGAATTTATAACGTAGTAAGCCTTTTGGGTCTACCCTACACAAAAGACTTTGCACGAGGGGCTAATGTAGAATGGTGTTTCTGGACTGCCCACTATATTTTGGGGTGAGGGTCCCTTATGACCCCCCCCCCCCCAGCGTCCAGAAAATGTGGGGGCGAGGAGCAGTCAAGGTCCTCCCCCTCAACTTCCAGAAAATATTTGGGCACGGAACCCCCAAGGGTCCCCTTCCTCAACAGCCAGAAAATGTTTGGGATGCGTAACCCCCTAAAGTCCCGATAGAAACTCAACTCGAGATGGAACCTCACCTAGGTGGTGGCAGAAACTTATATTGAGAAGGAACCTCACCTAGGTGGAGGACAAACCTCATATTGAGAAGGAACCTCACCTAGGTCCCGATAGAAACTCAAATCGAGAGGTAACCCCACCTGGGTGGTGGCAGAAACTCATATTGAGAAGAACCTCACCTAGGTGGTGGCAGAAACTCATATTGAGAAGGAACCTCACCTAGGTCCCAACAGAAATTCATATTGAGAAGGAACACTATGACACCCCGACTAATTTAATATCGGGTAGCTACTCCTTTATTCAATTTAATACAAAATGTCAAGTTGGTTCAGTTCATAGTATCACTGTCGAAAACATTTTCAAACAATTACTAGCCACCTAATATTTAAAAAGTGAGTTGTCAAATTTTACTAAATTAAATTAACATGCAATCAATTAAATTAATAGCTAACGAGACCACAATCACATCACAGTCACAACAGAATAATAATGGAATAATAAATGAGTTTGGAGTAACACTCCTCGGAATAATCCAAATACTGAATAAAAACAAAATACAAAGTCTATAGTTAAATAACTCCAAAACTGAAATGAAACTAAAAGTATGAGAAAGCTATCTCTAAATGGAAAGGGGCGACATGCCCTAACAGATGAATGACTCCGAAATAGATACAATGTAAATGTGGAGGCGTCTACTATCGAGATCCCGTAACTTCCACAGCAGCTAAAGCACGTTAATGGAATGGAACTCCTATGCTTGGCATCCCTGTGGCTGGGAACCTAAAAGGTTTTACAAGAAAAACAGATTTGAAAGCAAATGGGTCATAGCCAGAGGTGAAAATAGTTTAAAAATAACAAGTGTTTATTTGCATTAAACGGTGAATATTATATACATGTTAGTTATGTGCTCTCACATGAGTTCCTCACCCATCAACTAATGTGCACGCCTAATGTATATCCTTATCCCATCCTAGTTATGTCGTTCACTATCTAGTCTGAACCACTTCTTGTGCTCACATTAATAATATAGGGGTCTATTCACATCTTTCTAACTTATCCTGCATGTAATTCACCTTTTCTCTGATAAGATTAATTTAAAACAATTACGATAGAAAATTCTCATTTAAAATCCCATTCAAAATGTCTCAATAATTTATATTCACTTTAACAAAGAGTCCATTATAATCACTAGAATATTATTCTCAGCACAAATATACAAATAGGGCACCCCTAGGCTAAGCTGCGATGCATACATACTCTGCTATCAAATTTCGGTACATCACGTACATAAGTACCACGTGTTCCAAATCTCTCAGGAATCGTTTCAATAAGCAAAATCACACATATTGGAGGCGAACATAGTTCACATACCCATGGGTCACACACATACCTACGCTCCCATGGTCAGCTGACTTATTAACTCACAAATAAGTCATTCCCATCCCTATGTCCTTGAGGTACCAGTCTAAATCCCCCCGTAGGCACACAAAGATTAGATGGCCCTGTTCCGAAAGCCGACCTCCTGTGATAGCAAGTATGGTAGGTATGTCATACACATAATAATCCATATACTAAGCATTCTCACAACTTAGACAACTTATAATATTATTAAAAGTATGTACTCAACCCTATACCGTTAATACAATTCGTACACTATCATACTTTCGGATGATATATAATATATTCCGCCGATACGTCTCACATCGTATACTTTCAAGTACTCAAAACCTAACCAAAAAGGTTACTAAGTCTCCTATTATTCCCACTTATTAATTCAATACTCTTAAAGTTCATATTTCTGTCTCTAACCTTAAATTATCAACTATATAGATTTAATTCATTTACTCGCAATCTTTAATAGCACCTCACTCGTAGGACCCTAGTAAGTCTAGCATAAAGTCTCAATTCAATTCAAATATAATCCGGGCCCCATATGCACCCTACTGGTGTTCCTTAAATCTAAATGTGTTCATAAGGTCCCCACCGATAACTTTCAAGGGTCGAAAATTTTCAAATTCAAAAAGGGGAAAATATCACGATTTCTGGGGAGGTCGATCGATCGACTATGAATGTCGATCGATCGATCAAGCAGTTATAGCCCACGTTTTTCTACGTTTTAGCCCTAGTTTTCTCTCCAATATCCATTACATGAATCCATACTCCAAAGTAAACGTACTACATGTTATACCATCCTAATTACCACCTTTCTAACGTTCAAGAATAATCAAATCATCTCAAGAACAATATATTAATATATATATATATATATATATATCGATATATTCATCAAATTTTTCATATTCAATCCTAGTGTAGTTTCTTCCAATTCAAGACAACCCAAAATCAAATTTTAATCCGGGATTTCTATTACTAAGGTTATGATTTCAATCTTTATTAATTCCATAATTTAACTACGTGCAAGTCCTATCCATATTCAAGATTTACTTCTCCCAATTCATGAAATTATTATTATTTTTAAAGTCTAGTCTTCAATTCTAATCTACATGGATAATATATTTGCTGAAACTTAATGAAATCAAATAACTTGCCTTATAATTGGTATTCTGATCTGCTGGTGATTTTAAAGGCTTGTTCTCTCCCTTTTTCAGATCACAATTTCCGTCGAAAAGTGGTGGTGGGTGGTGGTTATGGCTTATAACCCTCTTGTAACCTCTCCTCTTTCTCACGTTGCCCACTTCTTTCTTTTTGGATGATAATGGCCCTAATGGCCCCCATAATAGCGGATAAATAAACCCTAAAATTCGTGGGTCCAAATCCCTTAAAATTTAAAATGACTAAAATACCCTCCGGGTTGCCGGTTTGGCCTAAAAATGCCCCGGGATCTAAACTAAACCCCCGGCTAGTGTTTTCTGACTATTTCAATCCCTCCGGACACGTTGACACACTCAAAATGACCATAAGTATGATAAAATTATAATTTACTCTTAAATCCAATTAAATTGATTCTTGACGCGACTGACACGCGTGTCCCAACTAAATTTTTCGAATTATCGTATTTATGACACGCGACAATTTTAATAAATTCAATAATCATATGTTACCACATATATCCAGTAATATTCAACATTATCATCATAATCAAATATCAACTCACGTCTTGCTAGTTTTTAAATTCGAATTAATTTCTAATTAATTCCCATTTAATTTAATTAATCCCATTAAATAAAATCAATAAAATTACGGGGTATTACATACTCCCCCCTAATAATAGAATTTCATTCCAAAATTCAGAAATAAAATATACCTGGAAAAAATAACTCTGAATAACGCTCGTGCATCTCATCCTCGCGCTCCCAGGTAGACTCCTCGGCATTATGATACTGCCGCTGAACACGTACTAATGGTACTATCTTCGACCTCAATTTCTTTCGCTATGGTCTAGAATAGCAACCGGCCCCTCCTCATAGGAACTATGAGGCTGTATATCGATATCCTCTAAAGCAATGTGAGTGTGGGCCAAATCATCCCTAAGATATCTCATCAGTGAGGAAATATGGAACACGTCATGGACCCTATGCAAGTGTTCCAGTAATCTAAGTCTATACGCAACTGGCACAATTCGCTCGATGATAGGGAATGGCCTCACATATCTAGGCGCCAACTTCCCCTTCTTGCCGAAACGCATAATACCCTTTATTGGAGACACTCTGAGTAGCACCTGGTACCCCACATTGAACTCTCGAAAGAACCTCTTGGCATCGGCATAACTCTTCAGTCAGTCCTGAGCTACCCGAATACGGCTCTGTATCATCTCTATCCTCGTTGAAGTATCCTGAATCACCTCCGACCCAAGGAGTTTGTTATCCCCCACCTTTAGCCAAAATGCTGGGGAACGACAAGGTCTACCTTACAACGCCTCGAATGGAGCCGTACCAATAGTGAGCTGGTAGGAGATATTATAGGCAAAATCCACCAGTGGAAGAATTGCTCCCAACCACCTCCAACGTCTAGGATGCACATACGCAACATGTCTTCCAACATCTGATTTCCGCACGATCTGCCCATCTATCTGCGGGTGATAGGCTGTACTCAATCGCAACTCCGTTCCCATGGATTCCTAGAAACTCTCCCAAATTCGTGACACAGATATCTTGTCCCTTTCAGACACGATATCGAGAGGCACCCCGTAGAGTCTCACTATTGATGTAAAAAACTAGACTTGATCTAATTAATTAATCACAGATAAATATAAAATAAGAAATAAGACAAACATGTTTTTAAAGTGGTTCAACCTTATGAAAATGGCCTACGCCCACTATTTTTTACTGCTGGGTATTTTTCTTAATCTTTTTTATGATCGTAAATGATCAATTATCGATCGCCCCCTTATGGAGGGGATTACAATGCATTTATAGCCTTTGGGATATCAATATGAATAAATAATACGCCGTTATTTAATAGACATATACATCTGTACATGATAAGGATGTTCATTGAATATGTTATTGTCGCTTGATCTTGTTGACTAGATGCTCTGCACGTTGAGTAGGTCGGTACGCTAAGTAGCTCGGGGTGCTGAGTATCTCGGCATTATAAGTTATTCGGTGAATATATACTTTTGCCACGTAAGATGATATGCATTGTCATATAATTGGTCCACGTCATCTGACTAATTTTTGCATCAACAGAAGCCCCCAATGTTTCACAGTTGAGGTTGAATATGAGAGTGTGGAACATTATGCCCAGAAGTTGCTCGGACGTGTTTTACCCAGTCTGGTTAGATTATAGATTTCCAACACTTAGGAAATTTTCTTTTTAGTCTAGTCATTTGAGCGCGAAATGGCATACTTGTAAATATTTTGAATCTTCAACAGACGCTTGGATATTCGCGTCTTTTTCATCATTTAGCCGTCGGAAACGCAATCATCTTTTCTAGTAATCATTTCTTTTCTTACTTCCCAATGCATGACATTTAAAAGCGATAGAAAAAAATCATCTTTTACTTTTTTACTTCCCGTATTCTAAACTCTTTCTCTTCTCGCTCTATCCTTATACTGTCATTCTTTCTGTCATTCGCCTTAGCAGATTTCTCAATTTTCTGTAAGAACTTTTTCCTTCTTCTTTCTTTGCTTTAGCCATCGTGGTTTATCTTGTCGAATCTTTGGATAAGTTTCGGGCTGATTTTATAATTCCCTCTTGGGTTATTCTAGAGGATCCTCCTTGCCCTTCTAATTTATTTTCTTTAGCTGAGGGACACTGGTTTCCCTCCATTTTTATTGCGGAGTGTGATTTTTCTTGTCCGCCGAATCCCCTGTGTTTGGAGTTTTGCCAATATTTTGATATTGTTCCTGAAAGAGTAGCTCCAAATACATGGAGGGTAGTTAATGGCATATATACGTTAAATTAAGTACATGGAACTCTCTTAGAAATTCCTGAAATTATGTATTGTTATAAATGGGTTACCAGTGACACTACATTTTATTTAAAAACTAGGTTTTCCAATAGAGCTTTAGTGGGCAATCTTCCCGATGCTAATATGGACTATTTTGATCATGGGGTTGTGATAAAAAATTGGCAACACCCCCTATTAAAAGGAAATGATGTTTACCAAGGTCCCAGATGTCCACTTTATGGCAATGGGATAGGTTGTTTTTAATTTTTTCAATTTAGCTCTGTTTATGTTTGATGAAATGTGTCACTGACACTCATTTTTTGTTTGTTATAGTTGATAGCAAAAGGAAACCTCCAAAAGAGAGTGACATAAATTTAAAAAAATTGACACTTATTTGGGTTTTGCACCAGTCCATCAACGGGGAGCACGTGAGGTTTGTTTCTTATTTGCTGAGATACAAGAATACCACTTCATCTATTATTGCCCGACCTCTCGTTCCTCTAGAGGTGGTTGATCTTGATCAAGCACCGACTTCTTCAGTAATTGCAGGAGAATCTTCTTCTGATTTGGGTACCTCTATTGTTAATTTGATGATGAAGAAGAGGAGGGTACCCGATTTCTTTACCAAGTCCGCTCCTGATACTGAAGGAGCGATGAAGAGCAAAAGCGACGTTCTAGATGACGAAACTAAGAAGAAGGATGTTGTTCCTCCTACCAAGAATATCAACAAGGAGCCCCCTGTTGCCCCTAAAGAGGCAACACCTTTGATTGAAGTTTTTTTCCCAAAAGAGACAACACATTTGATTATAGATCCTCCTTTGAGGAGGTTGAAGAGGGGTCTTACTAAGAGGCCTATAGATATTGTTGCCCAACCTTCTGGAGTTGGGATTTCTTCTCTAAGGGCTAGTTTTCCAACTGTCCTTACCCCTAACTTGGCCAAGAAATTGATCAAGTCAGGGACTCTGCCCGACTATTGAGTTGCTGAAACTTCAACTCCCCGGGATAAGGTTGTCGATGTGGCATCCCAACTTATTGCATCAGTAAGTGATCATTATACTTATCTTTCTAATTTTTTATGGCTGTGTTCATGCTCTGATTTGTGACTTTCTTCTCTTTATAGTTGTTGGTGTGCTTCGATAATATCGTGGAAAAGGATGATGCCATCAAAGCTTCAACCTCATCCAGTGGTGTTGAGGAAGCCCTTGTAGGGTTGTCAAAGTCTTTAGGGGAATCCCGACATAATTATAAAGAGGATAAGGCCGCTTGGGAGAAGAAGATTAAATCTACTGAGTCAGCTTTATAACAAGCTGATACAGCTCGAAAGAAGGCTGTAAATGCCTCCAAAGAAGCTAACGCCAATCTTGAAGAGGCTGAATGATGTAGGAAAGATCTTGAAGAGAAAGTGATGTCTGCCGAAGATCTTCTCAGGGAGAAAACTTCATCGGAGAGAGCGAAGAGGAAAGCTGCTTTGAAGAAGTCCTTTAGCTCTGGCTGGGATAAAGGATGGAACAAGGACTTAGTTGCTATATCTTTCCATATGGAGTATGCAAGCTTGAAATACTTCAGAGATGGATGGGTCGTAGTGCTGAAGGAGTTGAGTGTTGCTGATGATTCTGAACTGTTTCAGAGACACACTCATGGCCCTCCTCCCACTATTGAAGAGGAAGAAGAAGATGAAGCTGCATCTGATGAATATTCTATAGTAATAGTAGAACAAGCACCTGTTGCTACCCTTCCTCAATCCTCTGAGAAATTTTAGCAGGATATAACTTCTACCGAGCAACTCCAGCTGCCCTCCGAGCAACCAACTCCTTCATCCAAACTAGCTGAAGATGTTGTAGGAAATAAGGAGAAGGTGTAAAGTCGTTCAGCTCTTTTACTATGTTGTTTTTCCCTTTATGTTGTAACCTTGGTTGTACTTTATCGTCTAGTGATCAATAAAATGGACTTTGTTATTTTTGTTTTGAGTTCTCTCCTTTACTTGCTCGATCCGTATAGTTGTTGATCCATTTTTACTTTTCCTTGCTAGTTTATTGCCAGGATGGAACTCTTGTCAACTCATGATACAGAGCCGATGAAGATGTGTAATGATTACTTCAAAGCTGGTCATACAGATTTCACGAAGACACATATAATTGATATCCTTAGACCTGATGCTTCTGAGCGAGCAATTGATGCATACCAATATTTGAAGTGTTTACTTGAACGGGTTGTAGCTAATAATGAGGCTTATAATGAGATTATTAAAGATCTCCAAGGAATAACCGAGGAACTTCAACTTCAGGATAAGGAAACCTCTGCACTTCTGCATGAAGGTTATGAGAAAAAGGACTAACAGTTGAGAGCTGATCAGGGTTATGACAACTTTCTTTCAGCCCATAAAAAGAGAGAGAATGTTCTTAAACTTGAAGTTGAGGAACATTGGAATATTGCTAAATTATTGGATGAAGAAAATATTGCCCTACGATAAGAAGTGAGACAACTCAAATCTACTACCTCTTCTTCGAGATCTCTGGTCCCAGCAAATGATGAGGGCTTTTCATTTTTGGAAACTGAAAATGCTGCTTTGAGAGAAGAACTGGAGGCTTTGAAATAAGCCATACCTACATCCTCCTCGCAGGGTAGAGCTAGAGCTGGTCGAAGAAGTGTTGAAGAGACTAGGACTCAACAGGCCTTAGCAAATTAGGCTGCTCAGATGAAAGAAAAAAATCAAGCCTTGGTTGAAATGTTCCAAAAAATTCAAAATCTTACCGACCAACTCTCCAACCAGAATTATGCACTGGAAAGTAAAGAAAACTTAGTGAAGAAACTTCATGAGAAGCTTGAGAGATTGACTTATCAATTTTAGAAGCAGGCTAGAGAGTTTTGGATAGGGGAATACAATGAAGCTCTATGCCATCTCGATGCTCGACTGAAATAAGCGAATTATAAAGGATACAAACAGGGATGGTTGAACGCCTTGACTGTGATGAAGCTTGAAGAAGGAAATTCCTTATGGAATTGGTATGAGCCTGGAGTACTTGATCTTCCTAATCATCCCTTTAAGTTGGATATCATCTAAATTCCAGCCTGTGACATTCCTAGGTGTTTGATTTCCAGGTATCTTGGTGATTACCAACTTCATAAAGAATTTGAGATATCCCGACCTCAAAATCTACTTGATCGATCGAGTTAAAGCAACATCAGAATGATACGAGATATAAATTTCATCAATTCTCCTTATGCTTTAGATGATCCTCCAGCTGGAATGGAACATGTACCAAAATCTGAAGGAAAAAGGCTAATAGAATAGGAAATTTGTATTAAATGAAGAAAACTTCATCTTTTGTAATTTTCTTTCCGTGGAAATAGTTTATAAGATGTGTTTCTTATCATATTATCTTTTGATGAGTGTGTATAAAGGGACAAATTGTCCTATTTTGTTTTAATTGCCTAAACAATAGAACTTTGCCCCATTTGCTGCCTAGTTGTATTGACTTGTCACCCATAAGTGCCTAAGCAATGGAATGATTTTCATCCCATGGACCTGCTTAGTTGTAGCAATCTTATCTAGATTACCTTGGTGACTAGACAGTGGATGCCCCATGAGGTCACCCATCTTCTTGCCTAGTTTTGGATGCCCCATGAGGTCACCCATAATCAAACAGGCCTTGCCTTGTATAATTGTTATGCCAAAATTATTGGTTAAGTTTATTGGTGCCGACCAACCTTAGTTAGTGGTTGCTGATATGCCGAACAACCGTAGTTGATGGATGCTGATATGTTGACCAACCGTAGCTGGTAGTTGCTGATATGCCGACCAACCTTAGTTGGTGGTTGTTGATATGCCGACCAACCTTAGTTGGTGTAATGTGTAGCACTAGTACTCCAAAAAAATGAACTAAAAAGAATATAGGGAAAATATCATTTGTATTCATATTTGAAATACTGTGATACATGTGAATCTACATTACTGATAATATTTGCGCAGGTTCTCTGCATTCCAAGTATTTTTTAATTCTTCTCCCTCTAAGGTCTCTATTATGTATGCTCCAGGTCAAACGACTGCAGTTACTCGATATGGACCATGCCAATTGGCTTCTAACTTATTATGCTTCTGAATCACCTTCTTCAGCACATAATCTCCCTCCTTAAGATCACATTTCTTGACTCTTTTATTATAAAACATGGCAGTCCGTTGCTGATAAGTTGCATTCTAGATTGTGGAATCTTCTCTCACTTCCTCGAGCATGTCCAGGTATAGACGTCTCATCAAATTGCTAACACGAGAGTTAAAATTAAGCACCATGTAAGTGGGTAGACCCGGTTCAGCTGGGATGAATGCTTCACTTCCAAAGGCCAGCATGTAAGTAGACTCCCCGGTCACTATTAGGGGTGTCGTTCGATAAGAACATAACATATAATGTAGCTCGTTAATTCAATCCCCTTTCATATCATCCAACCATATCTTTAAGCCGTTAAGCAGAGTCCTGTTCGTCACTTCCATTTGCCCATTGCTCAGGGGATGGTCTGGTGCTGAACGAATCATCTATACGTTGGACTGGTGACAATATGCAGGAAACTCCTCATTATCAAATTGGGTACCATGGTCAGTGATGAAAGCATGCAGCGGACCATATCTGCAAATAATACTCTTTTAAATGAATTAGTAAACCCTTTCATAAGCCATGTCAATGAGAGGTTCAACTTCCACCCATTTGGTGAAATAATCAACAGCGACCACTAGGTATTTGAATCGTCCTTTAATAATTGGTAGAGGCCCGACCAAGTCTATTCCCCACACAGCGAATGGCTAAGGTGAGGTGATGGGGGTTATTAAAGTCTGGGGGGGTTCTTCGAATTGTAGAAAAATGTTGACACTTATCACATTTCTTGGCATAAGCTGTACAATCAGCTCGCATTGTTGGCCAATAGTAACCTTGCGTTGTTATCCTTTACAGAAGAGTTTGTCCTGCTATATGATCCCCACAAGACCCTTCATGAATTTCTTCTATTAAATCTTTAACTTTTGATGGGTGCACACATCTCTGTAGACCTACTATTACGCCCCTTTTATACAAAACTCCATTATTCAATACATATCGAGCATGTTTAAAATTCATCCTCTTGGCCTTATAGTTGGTCAGTTGGAAGAGTTCCTTCTTCGATATATTCCCTGATGGGATCCATCCAGGAAGGTCCCATGTCCAAAGTGATGAATCTCACCATCAAATCTTCATCAATGCTCCGGTCTACTAATATCTCAATAGGAATCGTTCGTCATAGCTCAGTGCGACTAGTTGAGGCTAACTGAGCTAGCGTGTCAGCCCTCACATTCTCCAATCTTGGTATTCTGATCACTTGGACCGCTGCAAAAGTTAATACAATCTCCATAGCTTTGGTATGATACCTAGACATGAAGTCTCCATTCGCTGCATACAAGCCAAGCATCTGATTTACAATTAGATGTGAATCACTAAACACCGTAAGTTACTCCGCGTTCCGTGTTTTGTCTAAACTAAGGCCCACAATCATGGTTTCATATTCATATTTATTGTTGGAAGCTTTGAACTAGAAACGCAGAGCATATTCTATATCCAATCTATCTGGGCTATTAAGAATTATTCCGGCTCCACAACCTGTGGCGCACGAGGAACCATCGACATATAAATTCCATCTAGGCATACAATTATCAAACTCGTGTTCTGATAAAGTTCCTTGGTGGAATATTTGGTACTTCCTTTTATCATCTATCTACGTTGGGCTTTGATCAGGGGGTTCTTGTTGCTCGATCACTATCCCCTCCGGTATATCCGCTGGTAGAAGTTGATCAGGGACAGTCTTTGATGCTCCTCTAACATCCATGGGTTGCTCTTCATTAGACCCCTGTTGGTCGGAGGTATGTGGGTAAGTGAACTCCTTAATAAGATCTGCCACTGCTTGCCCTTTGAGCTAAGACCTTGGCTCATAAATAATATCATACTCACCTAATTCCACCGCCCAATACATAAATCGTTCGGATTTCTCCAGTTTGTGCAAAGCCTGTCTGAGTGGAATATCGGTGTATACCACTATGGTATGGGCCTGGAAGTATGGTTTCATCCTCCTGCTTGCCTCGATCAATGCTAATGCCAGCTTCTCCAACCTTGGATATCTAATCTCTGCTTCTCGAAACACTTTGCTTGTATAATACACCGATTTTTGAGTTCCATCCTCTACTCTTATCAATGTTGAACTGATTGCGCTTGCTGAAATAGCCAAGTACAAATATAAATTTTCTCCCATCACTAGCCTGAACAGCAGTGGGGGTGTCAATAAATATCGTTTCAACTCTTGGAATGCTTTCTCACATTCATTATTCCATTCAAAAGTTTTTCTGAGTGTTTTGAAGAATGGAAGACATTTGTCCGTCGCTCGTGAGACAAACCTGTTGAGAGCTGCAACACGCCCTGTGAGGCTTTGCACCTCCTTCTTCGTAGCGAGAAATCGTAGTTCCAGTAAAACTTTAATCTTCTTAGGATTTTCCTCAATGCCTCGCTGATTCACAATATACCTGAGGAACATGCCTTCTCGTATGCCAAATATGCACTTAGTTGGGTTCAACTTCATCTGATATTTCTCCAGCTGATCGAAATTTTGGCTCAGGTCAGCTATGTGGTCTGCATCCTTCTTGCTCTTTATCAGCATGTCATCGATATAAACCTCCATATTGTTGTCGATTTGCTTCATGAACACCTTATTCATCAATCGCTGGTACGTTGAGCCTGCATTTTTAAGACCAAACGGCATAACATTATAGCAGTATGTCCCCCTTGGGGTAATAAAATAAGTGCTCTACCTGTCTTTTGGTTTTATCTTAATCTGTTTGTAGCCGGAATAAGCGTCCATGAAGCTTAGTAACTCATGCCTTGAGGTAGTATCTAGAAGCTGGTCTATTCGTGGCAGAGGTAAGTGATATTTTGGGCAGGCTTTGTTGAGATCTGTGAAATCTACGCACATCCTCCATTTATTATTCTTCATTTGTACCATCACCACATTAGCTAACCAATCAGGATATTTAACATCCTCAATAAAAGAGGCCTTTTACATTTTCTCGACTTCTTCCTGAATAACTTGGTTCTTCTCTGGGCTAAAGACCTTTCTTCGTTGTTTTACTGGTTTCATCTCCTTATTAACATTGATATCGTGGCACAGGAAGGCTGGGTCTATCCCCAGCATATCCTCATGACTCCACGCAAAAGTTATTTTCTGTACCTGAAAAAATGCCACTAACTATCGCTTTATTGGCGGATCTAGTGAAGCGGAAATTTGAGTTGTTCGTTCTTGTCGTTCATTGTCCAGAATAACGTTCTTCTTTGCTTCCATGACCTTACCCTTCATGAACTTTGACTCATCTCTGGGGTCCAATGTCTCACTCTCTACATCTTCAGACTCATCCACTTGGTAGGTGGTGGTCTTATTTCTGGCTTCCTCCATCTCTTCATGTTCGACAGATGAATATTAGCATTAACGAGCTACTTTCTGGTCTCCCTTCATAATTCTAACTCCAAAGTTGGTCAAAAACTTCAAGCATTGATGTACTGTTGATGGCACTGCTTCGAACTTTTTCAGGCCTACCCTTCCCATGATTATGTTGTAGGCTGATGGGACATTTTTATCCACTACGAAAAAGCATACTTTTTCTGTTCTGCAAGCATATGAGGTACCAATGAGCATGTCCAACTTGATCATCCCAAGTGAAAAGACTTTTTCACTAGTAAAACCGAGGAGGGGCCTGTGATATGGCTCCAACTGGGATAGTTTTAAGTTTAAACTATCAAAGCAAGTGTAGAACATGATGTCTGCCAAACTACCATTGTCTACTAGTACTCTTGATATGATCACATCTTTCATCCTCATCTTGATCTCCAAGGGGTCGTCATGAGGATACAAGATGCCTTTCAGATCGCTTTTGGAAAAACTAATGACTAGTTTATCCATTTTAACCTTCCTCGGGCGATCCTCTTCCACCAGATTTATTCACTGTATATCGGAGCAAGCTTGGGCCTTATTGAGGTAAGCTTTCCTTTCAGCAGTATAATCCCCACCTCATGCATCTCCACCTATAATCACATTACATTCGAATGAGCCAAAATGGATTGAAAATACCTCGCGTTCTGGTTCCCCTGGATTTTTGGGGAGGTCGGGGTCATCCTCCGGATCATCTTTATGGTCCCTCTTCTTGTCATCTCTTATTCGGCGAGGAGATTTAGACCTTTTCCTTGCTCTGTCATTGGTCTTCCCCTCATTCTGGCAATCAACAGACCTGCTAAATTTCCCTCGTCGAATGAGTGCCTTAATTTCATTCTGGAGAGTTATGTATCGCTTGGTAGTGTGGCCATGGTCTTTGTGGAACTCGCAATACTTGGACTTATCCCTACTTTTAGGGGATGTCCTCAACTTCTTATACCAATTTAGTTCTTCACTGTTCATGATCTCCTCCAGAATATGATTTATATCCATATTTAAGGTGGTATAATTCACATACTTCCTCAAGTGATCTATCGTCTCTTTGCCTTTCGATTGCTTGTTACCCCCATTATGTTTTTGATCTTTCTTCTCATATTTACCTTCAACTTTAATCTCCGCTTTTATATCGGTGTTCTTCTTCGTAGCCACGGCTTCATTTACATTCATGATCTTTGATGCTTTTTCCCTCAAATCTTCCATGGATTTGGGGGGATCTTTTATTAAAGTATAATACAACTTGTTTGGTAAAAGCCCACTCATCAAAGCTGTAATGGTTGTCTTCTCTTCGTAATCAATTACCTCAATTTTCTCGTTATTAAAATGACTGATGTAATCCCTGGTGCTCTCTCCTTCTTTTTACCTTACAATCAACAGATGTGCTACCCTCTTAACTAGCTTCGCACCAAGACAAAAATTTCATATAAAGAGCTCTGCCAGTTGATGGAAAGTAGCAATCTGTCCCCAAGGAAGATTGTTGTACCATATTTAAGCTGACCTAGTGATGGTTCCTGAGAATGCCTTACATCTCATCTCATCAGGAACTGGATATATATTGGCAGCAGTTTGGTACTGCTCTATATGAAGGATAGGATCAGTTTGTACGTTGTACTTTGGTGTAACCACAGGAGCTTTAAACTTCGATGGCGTGGGAAAATCCACAATTACCTGTATGAAGGGTGATCCCTTGACAAAAGTTCTTTGGAGAGGGTTTCTGTCCTTAGCCATTTCCCCTAACATGTCTTCCAACCTCTGAATGGAGACCTTCCACGCGTCGTTTCCAGCCTCCGACCTATTTGCCCGAATAACAAATCGTGCCGAATTCTCTTCTTGGTATCTTTCTGTGCGATCTGTCGGGCGTGATTGGGCAGAACCTTCCCTTAGATCGTTTGGTCATTGAGAATCTCTCTACGCAATCCTAGGGAGACTCTAATCAGCCTCTCCAGAGCGCTGGTTCATTCTAAAGTTAAAGTAAAATTTTCTTGAGAGTCCACAACTCTTATGGGAGATGTCCCACCAGGGTGATAGGAGGGATCGCTGGACCTCTCAGTAGGGTGCGATTCAGTATGCCTGGACGGGGAAGCATAAGGAAAAAAAGTGTGTCTGGATCTCGAAGATGGCAGGTGAGTGTTTCTATGAATGCTTCGCTGGCCTGATTGGGCAGGTGATGCATTTTGAACTGTTTGAATGAGTTGTCGCATGGTATCCTGTATAGCTATTTGTCCCCTGGATAAACTGGCCATTATTCTAGTGAGTTCATTGGCGGTTGGAGGAACGAACGGAATAGGAGGAACTCCGTCATTTTTCCTATTGCTAGATTCTGGGAGCTCAGCCATGTTTGGTGAATGTTTTAGTGAAAAATACTACATATATTCGGTTCCCATAGACGGCGTCAATCTGTTGATGTAAAAAACTAGACTTGATCTAATTAATTAATCACAGATAAATATAAAATAAGAAATAAGAGGAACGAGTTTCTTAAGTGGTTCAGTCTTATGAAAATGGCTACATCCACTATTTTGTATTGCTGGGTATTTTCTTTAATCTTGATGATGACCGTAAATGACCAATTATCGATCGCCCCTTTATGGAGGGATTACAATGCATTTATAGCCTTTGGGCTATCAATATGAATAGACAATACGTCGTTATTTAATAGACATATACATCTATACATAATAAGGATGTTCATTGAATCCGATGTTCATTGAATATGTTATTATCGTTTGATCTTCTTGACTAGATGCTCGGCACGTTGAGTAGCTCGGTACGCTAAGTAGCTCGGGGTGATGAGTAGCTCGGCATTATAAGTTGTTTGGTGAATATATGTGTGACAACCCGAATATAATTATGATAAATCATGTTTAAATCATGATTATCTTATGTGATATGAATAATATGTTATTAGTATATATAATCTAAGTAATTATGTTTAGTTTAATCCTACCTTCATAAAGCTTGAAATATCGAATTAGTTACAAATCTGAAATTTTAAAGTTTTCGGTAGGAATGTTCCTGTTGGAGGCTAGTTTTGACCTTTATGATATAACAATGAACTTGAGGTGTAAACTAGATATTTGTAGATATATGAGTTAGGTTTATAAAAAAATAAACGGTTCATCGAACGGACATCCGAGTGGGAAGATATTGTCTTTTTACGAACATGGGGTAAAGTAGTCATTTAGCCTTAAATGATATTTTGTTTTATGTAATGCCACATGTTATAATTTGATTGGACCAAGAGGGGGTGGCCTTATTCCGAATTAAAACACTTTAATTAAGATCTTCCTTTAGCATATTTCAGCCATGGAACATTTTTAACTTAAGGAAAGAGAGTTTTGAAGTTTAGGAAGAAAGTGTGAGGAGAAATTGAAGAAAAATTCATAGAAAAATTACGTAAAATCCCCTAAGGTATTTCCATCCATAAATCTTGTTTATTTTTTTGTATTACTTATTTAAATTATTTAAATAATCATTTTTTTACTGAAATTCCATGTCTTGATATGTACTTATGGATAGATGCAAGTTTAAGTAAACTTGAATGTGTAAACCCTTGACATTGTTTTATTTAGGAGCCTTGTTTATTCAAACTTCCATATATTTCTCTATACTTACTGGAATTGATTTATTCCAATTGTATATTAACCTGGACTCATATATATATGACATATCCGAAAATCATGAGAAAATACCAAGAAATGAGTCTTTGGTGAGAGTTTGAAGTTCAGGTATGAAATCTGCCCTAAGGGTGAAAGTATGCCCGCCATGTGTTCGATGTTTTGCTTGACATAGCAAATGAACTCTGAAAATTATGAAATTTTAATATTGTATTGTTAAATATGTTTATTGATGTTGGTTTAAATATCATATAAATTTATAGTGTAAAAAAATTATGGAAATTCCTGGAAGTTGAATGAACGATAAAAGAGACTATTGGGTAGATTTGCTATGTGGTAAAGAAATGGGCATATCTTGCTCTAGGAGACTTGAAATGATGTACCATCTTTTGTATTGGAATACTAATAAGACAAGGATTGAATTACCAAGAATAAATGAATTTATATTTGGTCTATGATTTGGATATGTTAAATATATTAACATAGATTTGGGTGGAACTTCACTTGTGATAAATTATTTGAATGGAATCATGTGATGCTTATGGATTGAATTATGTTTAAATCATTCTTTGGATTATTGATATTCTTATTATGATACTAATATTGTAAGAATTATAGGAAGGGAAGAAGAGCCGATTGAACAAATACCGGATAAAGGCAAGGGAAAAACCAGTTAAACTGTCGAGGTGAGTGTACTTACGATTTGTTTCATATATAAATATGAATATAGCTCTAAGAGCAGGATTTGTTTGAATACTTAGGTATTCAGGATTTGTTTGGATATTAAAATATCTAGGATTTGTTTGGGTCTCATGATCCAGGATTGGTTTGAATACTTTGGTACTCAGGATTTGTTTGGATATTAAAATATCCAGGATTTGTTTGGGTCTCATGATCCAGGATTGGTTTGAATACTTCGGTATTCAGGATTTGTTTCGATATTAAAATATCGAGGATTTGTTTGGGTCTTGTGATCCAGGATTTGTTATCGCCAATGGGCAGAATTAATTGGATCTTATGATCCAGGATTTGTTATTGCCAATGGGCAGAATTATTTGGATCTTATGATCCATGATTTGTTATTGCCAATGGGCAGGATTGTTCGGATTTTATATCCACATATTCGATATAGAATTGTTATTTTGTTGCAGGGAAGGAGTACCTCACTAAGCTTAATGATTACGGTTTATATTTTAACAATTTTAGGTTCGTACGCTGCCAGCTCGGATACCATATGACCGGTAACTTTGAGAGTTGCACCGTTGGAGAGAGCTGGGGTTTAAAAATGGGGATTTTATCGTTGTCACACTGAAGATTTTAATATACTCACACATTGTATATATTGATTCAGTATGGATTGAGTTGATCATAGTTAATCACAGTATTGTATGTCCGCTTAATTATGACTCTGATATTGAATTTTATGGTATAAGAATAATATTATGTTCATTATGCACATTGTGCAGAAAAATATTGATAAATGAAGTATATTTTCCAATGGGCTCGAGATTATGATCCAATTGTTTTAATAACAAATGATTAGTATGGATATTGGGTTTGGGGTGTAACAATATACTTTTGCCACGTAGGACGACACGCATTGTTATATAATCGGTCCACGTCATCTGACTAATTACGGGGTATTACATACTTCCTCCCTAATAACAGAATTTCATCTCGAAATTAGAAAATAAAATATACCTGGAAAAAATAACTCTGGATATCGCTCGCGCATCTCATCCTCGCGCTCCCAGGTACACTCCTCGGCATTATGATGCCGCCACTGAACACGTATTACGGTACTATCTTTGACCTCAGTTTCCTTTTGCTATGGTCTATAATAGGAACCGGCCCCTCCTCATAGGAAATATCAGGTTGTAGATCGATATCCTCTAAAGCAATATGAGTATGGGCCAAATCATCCCTAAGATATCTCCTCAGTGAGGAAATATGGAACACGTCATAGACCCTATGCAAGTGTTCCGATAATTCAAGTCTATACGCAACTGGCCAAATTCGCTCGATGATAGGGAATGACGCCACATATCCAGGCCCCAACTTCCCCTTATTGCTGAAACACGTAATCACTCTGAGTAGCACCTGGTCCCCCACATTAAACTCTTGAAAGAACCTCTTGGCATCAACATAACTCTTCTATCGGTCCTGAGCTACTCGAATACGGCTCCGTATCATCTCTATCCTCGTCAAAGTATCCTGAATCACCTCTGGCCCAAGGAGTTTTTTATCCCCAACCTCTAGACAATATGATGGGGAACGGCAAGATCTACCGTACAACACCTCGAATGGAGCCATACCAATAGTGAACTGTTAGGAGTTATTATAGGCAAACTCCAACAGTGGAAGATACTGCTCCCAACCACCTCCAAAGTCTAGGATGCACATACGCAACATGTCTTCCAACATCTAATTTGTCCGCTCGGTCTTCCCATCTATCTGCAGGTGATAGGTTATGCTCAATCGCAACTCCATTCCCATGGATTCCTGGAAACTCTCCCAAAACAGTGACACAAATATTTTGTCCCTATCGGACACGATATCGAGAGGCACCCCATGGAGTCTCACTATCTCAGCTATGAAGATCTGGTCATACTGTCCTGTAGTGTAGTCTGTCAGGGCTGGCAGAAAGTGAGAAACATTTGTCAATCGATCCACGATCACCCATATGGAGTAGGGACCTCTCGCCGATGTAGGTAATCCCGTAATGAAGTCCATGGAAATGCTCTCCCATTTCCACATAGGAATCTCTAATGGCTGTAAAATTCCTGCCGGCCTCTGATGGTCCACTTTTACTAGTTGACAAGTAGCTCATTTCGAAATGAATTTGGCAATATCTCTATTCATCCCGCTCCACCATTACTATTGCCTCATATCCTTGTACATCTTATCCCCACCTGGATGTACTGCGAATCGCAAACCATGCGACTCTGTCATTACCTCGTGTCGCAAGTCTCCCCCCTCAAGAACAACTAACCTCCCATTGAAGCGTAAGCCCCTATCTGAACTAACGGTATAAGACTCGACCCCCTATGCTAATAATCATATTATCTCCTCTTGACAGAACGGGTCTACTGCCTCGGCCTGTACCACTCTCATAATAATCTGGGGCGTAACTATCATCACAGACATGAATGATCAGGACACTGCATCCTGGTGTCCCAACTCCTTCCACTTTGCTTGCCACACCTCGTCCACCTCACCTACTGGCCCACGGCTCAACGTGTCTCCTACCACGTTAGCCTTTCCTGGGAGGTATTGGATATCGAACTGATAATCCTTCAGGAACTCAAGCCACATACATTGACGCATGTTCAGATCCTTCTGTGTAAAGGGGTACTGTAGTGACTTATGGTTTGTGAATAAACAAAATTTCTCCCCAGGAGATAATGTCTCCAAATCCGAAGAGCAAACACGACTGTAGCTAACTCCAAGTCGTGGGTGGGGTAATTCTTCTCGTGAGGCTTAAGCTTATGGGAAGCATAAGCTATAACCTGACTCTCCTGCTGCAGTACACCGCCAAGTCCTTGTAAGGACGCATTAGTGTAGACTAAATACTCCACTCCCAGCCTGGGCAATGCTAACACCGGTGCTAAAGTTAACTTGTCCTTTAACTCGTCGAAAGCCAACTGGTAGTCATCCCTCCAGATAAATGGCACACCTTTACAAGTCATATGTGTCAAAGGACCTGCTATCTTCGAGAACCCCTGAATAAATCTCCTGTAGTATCCTGCTAGGCCCAAGAAACTACGTATCTCAGTCGGCGTCATAGGATGTCCCCACTCCCTCACCGCTGATACCTTCCCCGGATCAACAGATATTCCCCTGTCCGAAATGATATGTCCCAAGAACTGAACCTCCTTCAGCCAAAATCCACACTTCTCATATTTTGCATACAACTCGTTCTGACGCAGCATCTGTCAAACCTGCCTCAAGTGCTCGGCATGCTCCTCCTCTGTCTGAGAGTAAACCAGAATGTCATCAATGAAGATAAAGACGGACTGGTCTAGGAACTCTCTGAACACCCTATTCATCAAGTCCATAAACACGACTGGGGCGTTGGTTAGGCCAAAAGGCATAACCCTAAACTCGTAGGAACTATATCTCGTCAATAAGGTAGTCTTCGAGACATCTTGCTCCCTGATACGCAACTGATGGTATTCTGACCACAAGTCAATCTTTGAGAAGAAGGTAACTCCTCTCAATTGGTCGAATAAGTCATCGATTTGGGGAAACATATACTTATTCCGTATCGTGACTTTATTCAACTCCCTGTAATCTACACACAACCTCAAAGATCCATCCCTCTTTTTAACGAACAATAGAGGGGAACCTCATGGCGAATTACTCCTACGGATAATTCCCTAGCCCAACAGCTGCTCTAACTGATCGCGTAGCTCCCTCATCTCCGCTGGAGCCATACGGCAGGGTGCGCGGGCTATCGGAGGAGTGACCGGCGTCAAATCGATAACAAAGTCTATCTCTCTACTAGGAGGTAATCTCGGAATATCCTGGAATACGTCAACGAACTCCCTAACAAGTGGTATCGAATCAAGTGGTATCACCACCTCCCTAGAGGTCTCCTCCTCTATATAATACAAGTCAGTAGACGATCCTCCCTTAGGACGAGCCATCACCACTAGGAACATCTCCTTCTCGAGTAGGGAAAAAATAATACTCCTACTGAAACAATCAATCATGGCTCGATACGCAACCAACCAATCCATACCAATGATCGCATCATACTCAGACATGTCTAACACTAACATATCGGCAGGTAAAGTAAACCACCCAATCTTTACTCCCTCATCTCTACATATAAGAGAAATCACAGAACCCCTACTCAACAGCGAGTCTACACACGTAATAATGATCTTCGCGATATTTAATAACCCCATAGCATGTGCAAAACTCATGGTAAAATAGTGTGTGGCTCCCGTGTCAAATAAAATATGCCCCAGAGTCCCCTGAATAGAAACCATACCCTCAATAGCGGGTGGAGCCTTTGGGACTACGGCCTGTTGGAGCTGGTAAACTCGTCCATACTGAAATTATCCCTATTGGACCGGGACTGCTGGGATAGGTGGTAATGCTGGCATCTTTAGTGGTACTGGGAAGGCGGTGGGAAACATAGGTCTTTGAGGCTCATGTCGAGCACCTGGCTGCTGCTCCTGTTGTGGGTCCCTACCCCTTTTAGGGCACTCCTGGAGTTTGTGGCCAAGATTGACATGAATAAAACATTTTCCCACAAATTTCCCCCTCTCTGGCTCTGCTCCCCATGACCCTGATGGCCGTTACCATTCCTACCCTAACCATATTGGCCCTACTAAAATTGCTATTGGCCGTATTGGCCCTGCTGGCCCTGATGGCCGTCGTGACCCTGTTGGCCATGCTGAAAACCTCCCTGACCATTTCTAAAACCTTCATATCTAAATCTCTAAGAATCCTCCTGTTGGGGACCCTGATCACCCTACCTGTGCTGACCCTGAGATGATTGTGCCTCGCTGGCACCATTTCCCCCTGTCCTGCCCTGATGGCTGGACTCTCCTGCTCGCTTACCCTCTGACAAGTTAAAGAGGTGGTCCTAGAAGTGAAGCAATGCTGTGTTAACCACATTAGAATAAGTGGCCAACGAGAGATTACCTAGCAAGTGCTGACGAATCCTCTACGTCAACACATCCATGAACTTTTGGATCTTCTTCTCTTCAGTAGGGATCTCATTGGGAACGATGTTCATAAGATTAGTGAACTCGGCTTCATACTCTGCCACTGTCCTCTCCTCCTGCTTGAGGTTCATTAATTTTCACCTCATCTCGGTATGAACTACTGAGGGAAAATACTTGCGGTCGAACCGCACTAAAAACTCCTAAATGGAAAGAACATCTCTCTCCTCTACGGTAGTAATAGACTCCCACCACTACAACGCTGCTCCTACCATCTTAAATGTCACCAGTATCTGCCTCTGCACATCCGTACACTCGTACATCCTCAAGTGCCTTTGGATGTCCTTCTTCCACTGACTAGACACAACGACGTCGTAGCTACCTGCAAACTTCAGAGGGTGCGCATTCTGAAAGGCGTCCACTACACCAAAAATAGCAATTTGGCACACACTGATATTAAAAATCTAGCACAGTTTAAAACAGTGCCAAATTCTGGCACAGTTTAATGACAATTTGGCACACTTTAAAACAGTGCCAAATTTTGTCACTGTTTTAAAGTGTGCCAAAATAGAGTACACTTCACTCATATATAAAATACCTTAAAAAATATTAATGCTCCCGCTCACTTTTCATTTGCACCCCTCTTACTCTCCCGCTCACCCTCAGGCAAGCCCGACTCTTCCATTACCCCCAAATGGAAGCTATAACATTCTCTCTAAACTATGTCGCTTTGTCGCCGAGAAAAGAAGGGATCATGGAAGAAAAATAAAAAAGTGAGCGTTTCTTTCATATTATACTCTCAGATCACTCTCTCTCTCTCTTTCTCACGCATAAAAAAAGTTATTTTTGATTTAGGGATTTTATCGAATTGTATGGAGTTGAGTGATGAATTAGATGATTTTCTTATTCCTTTTCCGTATATTATTTGTCTCTATCTATTTAGATTCTAAGGTTTCCCAGAAATTGTAATTTAGGGAACTTTTGTATTTCTTCTGAGAATTAATGTTTATATTTTCTAAGGAAGTCTATGTAGAAAATTTTTATACTGTCAATTCTTTAATTGTTTGGGCATTATGCGGAATATAGTCAGTTGATGTAAAGAATTAATTGCGATTACACTGATATTTTTTCAGATTTGTATTGATTAATTAATGGAGGTTGTCCAACTCTTTTGACATCATTACCTAAACTATCTTGACTGACCAACTCTGCAGCTCACACTTTGGTAAGCCCCTAAAATCGAATATATGGCTTTCTCTCTAAACTATATCCCTTTGCCGTAAAGAAAATAAGAGATCGTTGAAGAAAAGTGAGGTCGGATTTTGTTTTGAGGTCGTACTAAGTTAGGTTTTGAGGTTTTTTTTATTGGTTTTGAGGTCTACTAAGTTAGGTTTTGAGGTCGTAATAAGAAAAATGAAGAACAATGAAAAGTAAAAAAGAAAGGATCGTTGTACTAAGTTAGGTTTTGAGGTTTGTCTAATTAGTTAGATTTTGTTTATACTTCTAGGTAGTATGGTGAATAGTTGGGTTAAGTGTCTTCTTCGTTTTTGTTGGGATTAGTCTCCTTAATTTTATCATAGTTAACGGAAAAGAGAGTACTTAAGCTTTCATTTCCTTAAACTGTTTTGATTTCTAGAATTTTTTAAACTCATAGAAACTGACATTCTGAGATGGAAAAGGTAGGATTCTTGATGCCTCTGATTGTCGGGTGGACTCAAGTTTCAACAATTTAGTATAATTTAGAGATTTGAATTCTGACAAATAAGAATACAAACTTATTCATTGATTTTATTTGTTTAGTGTTCAAAGATGTAGACTTGAATTCAAAGGTCCCTATAAAAACCTATTTGTAGAAACTTGAATTTAAAGACGCATACGTGAATGAGAACGAGCACTTAAGTTTTAACATTTTTGTATTTCAAACCTTCAAAATTCGTGTTTTAGTTGCATCATTTGGAGTCCAATTTATTTATGAATGTGGCCCTTGATTTATTATGCATGTAGTTCTTACTCGCTCTGTGCCAGACCAATTACCGATAGTTTGAAATTGTGGTTGCTCAGGGTATAATTATCAAAACTTTAAACTTTTGATTTTTATAAAAACATTAAAATTTTGATTATCATGAGCTCAGGGTATAATTAAATTGTGCTTCTAGTGATTGTTTTCCAGAAGTGTTCTTAAACAAAATGATATCAAATGTTAATTAAGACGATGTAATTTCCATTTGTCTACGGTGTTTTTATTATTTCCATTTGTCCTCACTTTCGATGGAGGAAAGTACGCAATTTTTTTTTCTCTTTCTATCTCTTGGCTATCATTTTCCAGTCGTATAATGTATGACTTGTTACAGGTTGGTCTTCCTCCACGAGTTCTGAATGTATCTTCTAGCTATGGTTCAACGGTTAGCACAACTCTTTCCGCTCATATGGATGTTGACAAGGTTTAAGTCTTATATTTCTATTAATCTTTCTATTGTCCAGTTTAAGAACATTTGCATTCAGGGGTTGAACTTGATATGTTAATGCATATATTTTTACAGTATTGACTGGAATGACTCATGGAATGGGTTGTATTTGGAGTCTGGATTTTTTGACCCCCAATTAGTGAGGGTTAGCATGACTCTCACACTCCATTGGATCGAGTTTTAAATTTCCGCAACACTTCAATACCAATACTCCCTTCTTATAAATTCTTAATCACTCTACCATTGGACTTCCTTATACTACTTACAAATTCTAGAATTAAACACGTCCCAAACACTCCTTAATTTAAAATGGCCAATGCATTTGCATAACTATCCCCTCTGCGGACTTCTCTGATTTTGTTGCTGCCCCCTTCCAGTTGGATTACATTGATGATATCCAAGTAACCCGCTTCTATCGACACAATACATCTAGTCCCTATACTACTTTGCTTCCACCATCATATGGTGATTCCGCATTGCCAACAAATGACAAAAGGATCTTACTTACCCATTGGTTGTTTGAAGCAAGGGGAGATCACCTGTCAAAAGAAACTAAACTAACACAAAAAAGGTTGTACTCAAAAATATAAAACGGAAAAAATGAAGACCCCACCTGTTCAGGTATTCTTTTTTATTTTTTGGAAGAATCTAACTTCTTATACTTTATATTTTATAGAAATATAACTTCTTGTGAATTTAACACTTCTTATGCCTATCATCCAGTAGGTGAAATCTGCCTAGAAGTTGTGACAGAGCTTGACTGAGAGCTAGGGCTCATTGGCGATGAGACCCATGTATCAACTCGGGTAATGGGGACCTAAGGTTATGCTGCCCCTGAGTATGTAATGTCGGGTACGTCTTCGAGTATCTTGTAATCGCTTTAGTCACGATCATTATTGATTCAGCCCTCGTGCATGTATAAAGTATGAGAATATATTAAATAGAGGGTTATTGAATTGCAAAATCAATTAGAACTTCAGTTGAACCCTCTCATGGGGACTGTTTATTATGATTAATTTTTTGGTGTAGGCTTATACAAATATACGAAATATGGTCTTCTCTCAACAACGACAACTTGCTACCCTGTCATTATTAATGGTTGCTCAGATGGTTTCTTCAAATCTTCAATAGTCCTTAAGCAAGGTGACCCCTTCTACCTTTCATTATTTGTTATTATTACTGAAGTTCTTAGTAGAGATTTGGATAAGTTAGTGAGGGATAAAAAGTCAAGCCTTTCTCTCATCTTCCTGGCAGCATCGTGGTATCTCGTCATAGGTTTGGATAAGTATGAAGTTTGCTCAGGTCAGTTAATTAATAAGCTAAAAATTAGTTTCACTGTATATACTTCTATCCCTACGAAAAAAGAGTTGCTATAGGTTCTTTCCTAGGCTTGCCTTTCAAAAATCTCCACATTAAGTATCTAGGGTAAGGTTTAGGCAAGTTCTCCTATTTTTTAGAGTTGTTAGACTGAATCAGAGGAAAATTTAAGTGATGGAAAATAAGATTTCTATCAGTAGCTGGAAGGCTTATTCTTATTAGACATGTCTTGTCCTCTATTCCTATTTTCATTTTGGCCTCTCTCAAGCCTAAAACATTTTCAGTAACTTTTCTTGAAGCTGGCTTTAATAGTTGATACTTCAAAAAGAATTCAAGCTACATTTATGAAAAGTAAATATCATAACTCTCTAAATTATGTTTTTTCAGGAACTTATATCATCAAGAGAAGACCTGCTCAGAGTCAAGTAGAAGAAAATTTAGTTTTCATAGGCCAAGATTTAGTTCGGTCGTGATCATCAATATCAAGAGACGATGAGCATCCTGTAAAACCATAGGAATACTAAATTCAGTTGAAGTCAATACTAAATTCAGTACTTGGCATGCTAACACTTGAAGTCAATACTTGATTTAGTTTTATGGTGATGATCATTGGCTCGACCACTGGTGTTGGTGTTGAGCAGTTCAGGACCTTACTTGCTTTAACAAGGTTAGTTTAAACATACATGTATGTTAACAGTTCTTCCTTTAAACATACATCTTATGTTGGTTTAAACATACATGTATCTTGCTTGCTTGCTTTAAACATAAATTCAGGTCCTTGCTTGCTTTAATTATTGGTGTTGATCAAATGTTATGTTACTTTCTTTAAACAAACAGCAGCAACAATAGCTCCCCTTATTAAACTTTAACTGTTAAGCCAGGCAACTGTCTCTCCCTCGACAAACACTCGCAGCAGCAGCAATTCGCAACAACAACCCAGCAGCGCCCCTCGTCTCTTTTTTTTCTTTTTTTTTTCTAATGGGCTTAGCCCTTGATTTAATTAAAATAAAGAGAAAAAGCCTCTCCAAGGCGGCGTTTACAAGAACTAGAGTAAACTAAAGAAAGAGAAAAATATTAGAGCACCCCATATGCCTTGTTGATATGCACTAGCTTGGCATCACGAGTGGCAATGATGCTAGAAAATTGTTTCATGATCTCCGACTCAACCATTTTGGGATCCAAATCAGAGGTAAGGATGGAGAGTGTCCCTCCCTCAAAAGGTTGTCTAGTCTTTCACTCACCCTATTAAATTCTTCATCCGCGAGTTCCAAATTAGATTTTGTGTCTACAAAATGGTAAATATCCTCCTTAGCTTTATGGTTGATAGGTCATTTTTGGGGCCTACTTAAGGCAAAGGAATCGAGATAATCGTTTTGATAATTTTTGGCTTTTCTATAAAGATCATCAAAGTCGATTCCATGAGATTCGAAGAAGTCATTCCCACTATTATAAACCTTGTTTTCATCGATCGCAACCACCAAATCAGGGGCTAAATTTGAACTAGTTGCGTAGTTTCCATGTCTTCTGTAATTTGTGCCATCCTAGGCATATTTTGCGAGTCTTGAGACGGAAAGTTAGCCCTCAAAACAGCAGGTGCAGACCTGCTGGTGCATATCTCATCAAGTGAAGGGCTGGGAGTTATAATAGTATATGCTGAAGCAGGAGTCGGACCCACCTTAGAGGCATAAGCAAAGTCATGTGAAGCCTAGTCATTCAAGGACATAAAGTTTATAACAGTACCAGAAGTATTAGCTCCATTACCCGCCACCATATCAACCATATTGACCATTGACAAAGTAGGCATATCACGTATGCTCAACGACAGTTTCGTAGGGGTATTACTGATAATGGGAAGGGTTGCATTAATGGTTGGATTATTTTTAGAGAAAGGCCTATGCACAGTAGACGTTCCAGCATTTGTAGTCCCATCCTAAGGGATTAAAAGAGTATTTGATGAGATAAAATCCGTAAACCTATGCTGTGAAGATCTATTCATAACCTTAGACCCATTGTGAATTTGGGAAGAGGTGATAACAAGTCGTTTGAGGGTGAAAACAAGCCGAACACCTCACACGGGTAAAAATCCATAGGCTTAAAAACAAGCCGTTTGAGGGTGAAAACCCAAACTAGCCCCCAAACGGCTCCGTAAGAGGAACGAACACCTCGCACGGGACCAATATAACTTGTACGAACTGATAGCCTAGTCACGGGCATCTCGATTTGAGAATATGACGATAATGTCAAAATACATAAATTAGGCTTAAAAACAAGATATTTGAGGATGAAAACCCAAACCAACCCCCAAACGGCCCCGTAAGTGGCACGAACACCTCGCACGGGACCAATGTAACTTGTACGAACTGACCGTATAGTCACGGGTCTCCTAGTTTGAGAATATGATGATAATTTCAAAATACGTAGATTAGGCTTAAAAACAAGCCATTTAAGGGTGAAAATCCAAACCAGGCTCCAAACGGCCCCGTGAGAGGCACGAACACCTCGCACGGGACTAATGTAACTTGTACGAACTGACCGCGTAGTCGCGGGTCTCCCAGTTTGAGAATGTGATGATAATTTCAAAATTTGTAGATTAAGCTTAAAAACAAGTCGTTTAAGGGTGAAAATCCAAACCAGCCCCCAAATGGCCCCGTAAGAGTCACGGACACTTCGCACGGGACTAATCTAACTTGTACGAATTGACAGCGTAGTCACGGGTCTCCCGGTTTGAGAATATGACGATAATTTCAAAATCAATCGATTAAGCTTAAAAACGAGCCCTTAAAGTGTGAAAATCCAAACTAGCCCCCAAACGGACCCGTAAGAGGCACGAACACCTCGCACGGGACCAATGTAACGTGTACGAACTGACCGCGTAGTCACGGGTCTCCCGGTTTGAGAATATGACGAAAATTATAAAATACTTAGATTAAGCTTAAAAACAAGCCGTTTGAGAGTGAAAACCCAAACCAGCCCCCAGACGGCCTCGTAAGAGGCACGAACACCTCACACGTGACCAATGTAACTTATAAGAACTGACAGTGTAGTCACGGGTCTCCCGGTTTGAGAATATGACGATAATTTAAAAATATGTAGATTAGGCTTAAAAACAAGTCGTTTGAGGGTGAAAACCCAAACCAATCCCCAAACGGCCCCGTAAGAGGCATGAACACCTCGTACGGGACCAATGTAACTTGTACAAACTGACATCGTAGTCTCGGGCCTCTCGATTTGAGAATAGGACGATAATTTAAAAATATATCGATTAAGCTTAAAAATAAGCCGTTTGAGGGTGAAAACCCCAACTAGCTCCAAACGGCCCCGTAAGAGGCACAAACACCTCGCATGTGACCAATGTAACTTGTACGAACTGACAGCGTAGTCACGGGCCTCTCAGGTAGTCATAACTTGCGTAAGATTTTTAGTTTTAGAGTATAATAATTATTGCCACTCCTATATGTAATTTTTTAGCTTGAGTAAGCTTTTTTTTTATAAATTATTTGGTTACTAATATCGTATCTTTTTTGTATCATATTTTTTTTGCAGGATAACATTTTATCATTAACATTTATTCACGGGGAACACACGGAGAACTCAATGGATTATAACAAGGGGTTTATTCATGATTCTATTTTTTTTTGTTATGGTCATGCAGGCTTTGGTAGTTTTATTGTAAACTTTTATAGCCGTGCGGGCTTTTGTAAGTTTATTTTTTATATTTTGTGGCCGTGCAGGCTTTATGTTATTCAGGTTTTATATTAGTAGGTTTTAGAATGTCCAGAAAATAGAGGAAACTCTCCCCAATTTTTTTTGGGTCTGTGAACTACTAAAGACTTGTAATACTTTGAAGTTTGTATGTACATTAGTTTATCAACAACGTGCAAGATTTGCAATTTGTGAATTTTCTAGTTTTCAAATAATTAATTTTTTTTTCTTTTATCCAAAAATTTGGCACAGTTCAAAACCGTGCCAAAAGTGTATCAAATATTGGCATGGTCTTGAACTGTGCTAAAAGTTTATTAAAATGTGCTCAATCTGGCACAGTTCAAAACTGTGCCAAAAGTGTGCCAGAAATATCAAATTCTGACACGGTTTAAAAGTGTGCCAGAAGTGTTCCTGTTTGGTCAAATCTGGCACACTTTTAAACCGTGCCAGAAAAAAATGGCCATTTTGGAACACCTGATTCTGGCACAGTTCAAAACCGTGCCAGATTTGATCTGTCACAGTTTTAAACCGTGCCAGATTCCTGTTTTTGGTGTAGTGGTCATGGACATGTTCCCAAGCAGAAGAAAATGCATGAGCCTAAACCGGGGCTACCACCGGTACCTAAGGTGGTGCCTTATGCACACCTGCTAACGCAGCATTTACCCCCGGGCTACAATTGCGGCAACTTTCGTAGCATTCATAGAACCCTAAATCGGTGCAGGCTGTGGCTCGGGATGGGCACCCCTGGGAAATCGCATTGCACGTCGAGGAGGCATCTGAAAAGAGAGAGAAGTTTTTAATATCTTAAAATAGCTGAAGAGCGTAAGATACACAAAAGAGTACAACAATCCTAAAATATAGGGCTCTATATCAAAGGACGCTACGCGAAAACATAATAAGCCATACATATCCTAAGGATACTAGAACCTGATGCTCTGATACCACCTATGACACCCTAACTAATTAAATACAGGGTACATACTCCTTTATTCAATCTAATACAAAATGTCAAGTTGGTTCAATTCATAGCATCACTTTCGAAAACATTTCCTAATATTTAAAAAGTGAGTTGTCAAATTTTACTAAATTAAATTAAAATAAAACCAATTAAATTATTAGCTAACGATATCACAGTCACAACAGAATAATAATGGAATAATAAATGAGTTTGGAGTAACACTCCTCTGAATAATCTAAATACTGAATAAAAACCAAATACAAAGTCTAAATAGTTAAATAACTCCAAAACTGAAATGAAACTGAAAGTATTAGATAGTTGTCTCTAAATGGAAAGGGGCGACATGCCCTAACAAATGAATGACTCCGAAATAGAATTAATGTAAAATGTTGAGGCGTCTACTATCGAGATCCTGGAACTTCCACAGCAGCTCCAACACGTCAATGGAATGAAAATCCTATGCTTGGCGTCCCAGTGGCTGGGAACCTAAAAGGTTTTACAAGAAATTTCGATTTGAAAGCAAACGGGTCAGATCCCGAGGTGAAAACAGTTTAAAAATAGTAAGTGTTTAATTGCATTATACGGTGAATATTATATACATGTTAGTTACATGCTCTCACATGAGTTCCTCCCCTCAACTAATGTGGGCGCCTAACGTATATCCTTATCCCGTCATAGTTACGTCGTTCACTATCTAGTCTGTACCACTTCCTGTCCTCACATTAATAATATAGGGGTTTATTCACATCGTTCTAACTTATCCTGCATGTAATTCACCTTTTCACTGATAAGATTAATTTATAACAATTACGATAGAAAATTCTCATTTTAAATCCCATTCAAAAGGTCTCAATAATCTATATTCACTTTAACAAAGAGTCCATTATAATCACTAGTATATTATTCTCAACACAAATATACAAATAAGGCACCCTAGGCTAAGCTGCAGTGCACACATACTCTGCTATCAAATTTCGATACATCACGTACATAAGGGCCATGTGTTTCGAATCTCTCAGGAATCGTTTCAATAAGCAAAATCACACATATTGGAGGCGAACATAGTTCACATACCCATGGATCATGCACATACCTATGCTCCCATGGTCAGCTGGCTTATTAACTCACAAATAAATCATTCACAGCCCTATGTCCTTGAGGTACCAATCTAAATCCCCCCGTAGGCACACAAAGATTAGATGGCCCTGTTCCGAAAGCTGACCTCCCGTGATAGCAAGTATGATAGGTATGTCATACACATAATAATCCATATACTAAGCATTCACACAACTTAGGTAACTTATAATATTATTAAAGGTATGTTCTCAGCCCTATACCGTTAATCCAATTCGTACACTATCATACTTCCGGATGATATATATTATATTATGACAATACATCTCACATCGTATAGTTTTAAGTACTTAAAACCTAACAAAAAGGGTTACTAAGTCTCGTATTATTCCCACAGATTAATTCAATACTCTTAAGGTTCATATTTCTGTCTCTAACCTTAAATTATCAACTATATAGATTTAATTCATTTACTCGCAATATCTAATAGAAACTCACTCGTAGGACCCTAGTAAGTCTAACATAAAGTTTCAATTCAATTCTAATACAATTCGGGCCCCATATGCACCCCTACTAGTCTTCCTTAAATCTAAATGTGTTCACAAGGTCCCCACCGATAACTATCAGGGGTCAGAATTTCTTAAATTCAAAAAGGGGGAAAATATCACGATTTCTGGGGAGGTCGATCGATCGATCAATCCCGTCGATCGATCGACTATGAATGTCGATCGATCGATCAAGCAGTTACAACCCACGTTTTTCTGCGTTTTAGCCCTAATTTTCTCTCCAATCTCCATTACATGAATCCATACTCCAAAGTAAATATACTACATGTTATACCATCCTAATTCGCACCTTTCTAACGTTCCGGAACAATCAAATCATCTCAAGAACAATATATATATATATATATATATATATATATATATATATATATATATATATCGATATATGCATCAAATTTTTCATATTCAACCCTAGCGTAGTTTCTTCCAATTCAAGACAACGCAAAATCAAATTTTAATCCGGGATTTCTATTACTAAGGTTCTGATTTCAATATTTATTAATTCCATAATTTAACTACATGTAAATCCTACCCATATTCAAGATTTACTTCTCCCAATTCATGAAATTATTAATTTTTTTAAAGTCTAGTCTTCAATTCTAGTCTGCATGGATAATATATTTGCTGAAACTTAATGAAACCAAATCACTTGCCTTATAATTGGTGTTCTTATCTGCTGGTGATGTTAAAGGTTGGTTCTCTCCTTTTTTACGATCACAATTTCCGTCGAAAAGTGGTGGTTATGGCTTGTAACCCTCCTATAACCTCTCCTCTTTCTCAGGTTGCCCACTTCTTTATTTTTGGATGATAATGGACCTAATGGACCTCATAATAGCTGCTAAATAAACCCTAAAATTCGTGGGTCTAAATCCCTTAAAATTTAAAATGACTAAAATACCCTCCCGGGTTGCCGTTTTGACCTAAAAATGACCCGGGACCTAAACTAAACTCCCGACTAGTGTTTTCTGATTATTTCTACCCTTACGGACACGTTGATGCACTCAAAATTACCATATAGATGATAAAATTATAATTTACTTTTAAATCCAATTAGATTGATTACAGACGCGACTGACACACGCGTCCTTACTAAATTTCTCGAATTGTCGTATTTATGACTCGCGATAATTTTAATAAATTCAATAATCATATGTTACAACATATATCCAGTAATATTCAACATTATAATCATAATCAAATATTAACTCACGTTTCGCTAGTATTTAAATCCGGATTAATTTCTAATTAATTCCCATTTAATTTAATTAATCCCGTTAAATAAAGTCAATAAAATTACGGGGTATTACAAACACCATCTAGGTGGTAACAGAAACTCATATTACGAAGGAACCTCACCAGAGTGGAGGCAAAAACTCATATTGATAAGGAACCTCACATATGTCCCTACAGAAGCCCATATTGAGAGGGACCCCAAGGGTCCTTGCAGGAACTCAAGTCAAGAAGAAAACTCACCTAGGTGGAGAAAAAAGCTCGTATTGAGAGGGACCTCCCCCAGGGTCCCTACAGAAACTCAAGTCGAGAAGGAACCTCACCTAGGTGGCTGCAGAAGCCCATGTTGAGAGGGACCCTCCTAGGGTCCCTACAGAAAATCAAGTTGAAAAGGAACCTCACCTAGGTGGCGACAGAAGTCCATGTTGAGAGGAACTCCCCCTATGGTCCCTGCAGAAGTTGACATTGAGAAGGAATGCCCTAGGGTCCCTCGTAATAACGTGACTTTGAGAAGGAACCCCCCTAGGGTTCCTCAACAAAAAGAGTTGACATTAAGAAGAAACCCCCTAGGGCCCCTTGCCAGAAATTCACATTAAGAAGGAACTCCCCATAGGGTTCCTCAACAACAGAAAATGATATAGGAGAAGGAACCCCCCGGGGTCCCTCAACAGCAAAAAATGACATTCGAGAAGGAACCCCATAAGGGTTCCTCAACAGCAAAAAATGACATTTGAGAAGGAACCCCCCTAGGGTTCCTCAATAGTAGAAATTCATATTAGAGGATGGACCCTCAAGGTCCTCCCCCCTCAGCTCCCAGAAAACTAGGTTTGGATGAGGGGGTGGCTACCATAAGCAATCCCTCATCATGAAAAGTCATTCTTTAAAAGAACAGAAGTAATAATATTTATTTTCTTGTACAAGTTGAATAGTTGAGCAACCAAGGCTCAAGTAGGTTAGTTGGGATCGCTTGGGAGTTTTGTCTTGGCGGTTGAGGGATAAGGTCTATTAAGCAGGCTCGACCACTTAGCACTATAGGATTGATAGAATACAAGTAGGAAGACCAAAGAGTCACTCAAGACTACACACCTCACACTTGGTCACAAGTGAAGTGAGGAGCCAAAGAGTAGGCTCCTCACAAGGAATGAACTCTTTACAAAAAATGACTTTCTCACAAGAGGGCGTCCTCAAGGTCCCTCTCAAGAAAAATAATGATTTTAGAGGAGAGGGACCCTTAAGTCTTCCTCTCTCAAGATTTGCAAAGTTTATACCACAAGCTACCATTTGAAGGGATATTTACCAAATCATATATTTTTTCTTCATTGGGAAACATATTTTCTTTTTCACTCTGGTTGGCGCCAGGTGGTACCTGCCAGAGGGGATAGGCAGAGCTGCCTACAGGTGGGGAAAAATGGTACATTTCAGACATTGTCCCTCACCAACCCTCTCAGTTTTGGCGACAAAAAGTGTCAACTCAGCTGTTGATGTAAAAAACTAGATTGGATCTAATTTAATTAATCACAGATAAATATAAATAACGAAATAAGACAAAGGATTTTTAAAGTGGTTCAGCCTTATGAAAATGGCCTACGTCCACTGTTTTGTATTGCTGGGTGTTTTTCCTTAATCTTGATGATGAGCACAAATGATCAATTACCCGTTATGGAGGGTGTTATAATGTATTTACAGCTCTTGGATTGTCCGTGTGAATAGACAATATGCCGTTATTTAATAGACATATACATCTGTACATAATAAGAATGTTCACTGAATCTATCTGTTCTTGCCGCTTGATCTTCTTGGTAAGATGCTCTCTACGTTGAGTAGCTCGGGGTGATGATTAGCTAGGCACTATGATTTGTTTGGTGAATATATATTTCTGCCACATAAAATGACACGCGTCTTTATATAATTGGTACACATCAGCTGGCTAATTTTTGTATCAACAGAAGTACCCAATGTTTCACAGTTGAGGTTGAATATGAGAGTGTGGAATATTATGCCCAGAAGTTGCTCGGGCACATTTACCCAGTCTTGTTAGATCACAAATTTCCAACACTTGTGATATTTAATGACTTTGAGCGCGAAATGGAAAAATCGTAAATATTTTGAATCGTCGACAGACGCTTGGGCATTCGCATCTTTTTCATCATTCAGTCGTCGAAAACGCAATCATCTTTTCTAGTAATCATTTCTTTTATCACTTCCCGACGCAGGGAATTTAAAAGCGATAGAATCAAATCATATTCTACTTTTTACTTCCAGACTTCTAAACTCTTTGTTTTCTCGCTCTATCCTTGTACTGTCATTCTTTCTATCATCCACCTTAGCAAATTTCTCATTTTTCTGTAAGAAATTCTTCATTCTTATTTCTTTGCTTTAGACACTATGGTTTATCTTGTCAAATCCTTGGATAAGTTTCGGGATGATTTTGCGATTCCCTCTTGGGTTATTCAAGAGGAACCTCCTTGCCCTTCTGATTTATTTTCTTTAGCTTGAGGAAGGAAATTCCTTATGGGATTGGTATGAGCCTAGAGTACTTGATTTGCCTAAACCTACTTTTAAACTGGATGTCAGTTTGATTTCAGCCCGTGCTATTCCTCAGTGTTTGATCTCCAGGTATCTTGGCAATTACCAGCTTCATGAAGATTTTGAGATATCTCAACCTCAACATCTACTTGATCGACCAAGTTCGATCAACATCATAATGCTACAAGATATGAATTTTATCAATACTTCTTATGCTTTAGATGATCCTCCCGCTGGAATGGATCCTGTACCTAAATCAGAAGGAAAAAAGCCAATAGAATAGGAAATATTTATATTGTTAGTAATTATTAAATGGCGCATCTTCTTTTGTCCTATTTTGTTTTAATTTCCTAGATAATGGGACTTTGCCCCATATGCTGCCTAGTTGTAGTGACTTGTCACCCATTATTGCCTAAGGAATGGAATAATTTTCATCCCATGGTCCTGCTTAGTTGTAGAAATATTTTCTAGATTACCTTGGTGCCTAGGCAGTGGATGCCCCGTGAGGTCACCCATCCTCTTGCCTAGTTTTGGATGCCCCATGAGGTCACCCATAATGAAACAGGCCTTGCCTTGTATGATTGTTATGCCAACATTGTTGGCTCAGTTTATTGATGCCGACCAATCTTAGTTGGTAGTTGCTGATATGCCGACAAACCGTAGTTGGTGGTTATTAATATGCTGACCAACCTTAGTTGGTGGCATAGTGTGTAGCACGAGTACTCCGAAAAAAGTTTGAACAAAAAAGAAGATGGGGAAAATTTCATTTTTATTCATATTAAAAGAAATGGGGTACATGTGAATCCGTGTTATTGATAATATTTGCGCAGGTGCTCCGCAGTCCATGCATTTTTGAATTCTTCTCCCTCTAAGGTTTCTATTCTATAGGTCCCAGGTTGAACAACCACTGTAACACAATAAGTTCCATACCGGTTGGCCTCCAGCTTATTGTGCTTCTGAATCACTTTCTTAAGCACATAGTCTCCCTCCTTAAGATCACATTTCTTGACTCTTTTATTATAGAACATGGAAGTTCTTTGCTGGTATGATGCGTTCCTGATTGCCGCATCTTCTCTCACTTCCTCGAGCATGTACAAATCTAAACGTCTCATCAAATCGCTTATGGGAGAGTTAAAATTGAGCACCCTATGAGTGGGTAGACCCAGTTCAACTGGTATGCCTGCTTCACTTCCAAAGGCTAGAATGTAAGGTGATTCCCTAGTTGCTGTTCAAGGAGTTATGAGGTAACCCATAACACAGAATGCACATTGTTGATCCAATTTCCCTTCGCATCATCTAACCGTTTCTTTAACCCGTTCAATAGAGTTATGTTGGTTACCTCCGTTTTCCCGTTGCTCTAGGGATCGCCTGGTGCAGAATGAATCTTTTGAACATTGGACTGTTGATAGTATACGACGAACTCCTCATTATCAAATTGGGTACCGTGATCAGTGATGAAAGCATGCGGCAGACCATATCTGTAAATAATATTCTTCCAAATGAACTAATAGACCCTTTCATATGCCATGTTAATAAGAGGTTCAGCTTCCGCCCATTTGGTGAAATAATCAACAGCGACCACTAAGTACTTGAATCTTCCTCTGGTAATCGGTAGAGGCCCAACCAAGTCTATGCCCCACATGGAAAATGGCCAACGGGAAGTTATAGGTATCAATAATGCCTGGGGAGTTCTTCGTATGGTAGAAAATTATTAACATTTATTGCATTTATTGGTGTAAGTTGTACAATCAGTACGCATCGTTAGCCAATAATATCCTTGCATCGTTATCCTCTGCATGAGAGTCCAACCTGCTACATGAGCACCACAAGACACTTCGTGAATTTCTTCTATCAGATCTTTAACCTTTGATGGATTAACACATCTCTGTAGACCTTCTATCATACCTCTTCTATGCAAAACCCCATTGCTCAATACATACCGAGCAGCTTTAAACTTCAGTCTCTTAGCTGCAAGTTGGTCGATTGGTAAAATTCCTTCTTCGATATACGACCTAATGGGGTCCATCCAGGAAGGTCCCATGTCCAAAGTGATGAGTCTCACCATTAAATCTTCATCAATGCTCCGGTCTACTAATATCTCGATACAAATCGTTCTCGTAGCTCAATGCGGGTAGCTGAGGCTCACCGAGCTAGTGCGTCAACTCTTAAATTCTCTAATCTGGGTATTCTGATCAATTGAACCGCTCTAAAAGTGTACAGAATCCCCATAACGTTGGCGTGATACCTAGACATGAAGTCTCCCTTCGTCGCATACAACCCAAGAATCTGATTTATGATTAATTGTGAACCACTAAACATCATAACTTGCTCTGCATCAGTGTTTTGGATAAACTGAGGCCCACAATCATTGCTTCATATTCATATTCATTGTTAGAAGCTTTGAATTGAAAGCACATAGCATATTCAATATCCAATCCATCATGACTGTTAAGAATTATTTCGGCACCGCTGCCCGTGGCACACGAAGAGCCATCAACATACAGATTCCATATAGGTATACAGTTATCAAACTCTTGGTCTGACAAAGTTCCGAGATGGAATATTTGATACTTACTTCAATCATCTCCCAATATTAGGTTGTTATTCGATGATTATTGTTGCTAGGTCTATGTCCCCTATGGTAATTCTTCTGATGGAAGTTGATAAACGATAGTCTTTAATGATCCCCAAACATCCATGGGTTGTTTTGCAATAGACCCTTGTTGGTCAAAGGTGTCTGGGTAAGAGAACTCCGCAATGAAATCTGCTACCGCTTGCCCTTTGAGTAAAGACCTTAGCTCATAAACAATATCAAACTCACCCAGTTCCACCGCCCAATACATCAGTCTCCCCGACTTTTTTAGCTTATGTAAAGCCTATCTGAGTGGCGTATCAGTGTACACCACTATGGTATGGGCCTGGAAGTATGGTTTCATCCTCCTGCTCGCCTCGATCAATGCTAATGCCAGCTTCTCTAACTTTAGATATCTAATATCTACTCCTCGGAATTCTTTACTTGGGTAATACACTAGTTTTTGCACTTTGTCCTCTACTCTTATCAACGCGGAACTGACTGCGCTTTCTGAAACAAGCAAGTATAAGTATAACCTTTCTCCCATCATCGGCCTAGACAGAAATATAGGTGTCCCTAAATATCTCTTCAACTCTTGAAATGTCTTCTCGCATTCATCATTCCACTCGAAAGTTTTTCTAAGTGTCTTGAAGAGTGAAAGACATATGTCCGTTGCTCGTGAGACAAACTTGTTGAGAGCTGCAACACATCCCGTGAGGCTTTACCCTTCCTTATTCATAGTTAAAGATTGTAGTTCCAACAGAGCTTTAATCTTCTCAGGGTTTGCCTCAATGCCTTGTTGATTCACGATATACCCAAGGAACATGCCTTTTTGTACGCCAAATTCAGTTTCATGTGATATCTTTCTAGTTGGTCAAAAGTTTGGCGAAGGTCAGCTATGTGGTCAATAACTTTCTTGCTCTTAGCCATCATGTCGTCGATGTAAACCTCCATGTTTTTGTCGATTTATTCTACGAACACCTTATTCATCAGCCACCGGTACGTTGCCTATGCATTTTTTAGACCAAACGGTATAATATTATAGCAGTATGTTCCCCTTGGGGTAATAAAAAAGGTACTCTCCCTGTCTTCTGGTTTTATCTTTATCTAGTTGTAGCCAGAGTAAGCATCCATGAAGCTCAATAATTCGTGCCCTGAGGTAGCATCTACCAGATGGTCTATTTAGGGTAGATGGAAGTGATCTTTTGGGCAAGCTTTGTTGAGATCTGTGAAATCTACGCACATCCTCCACTTATTATTCTTCCTTTTTACCATGACTATATTCGCTAACCAGTCAGGATACTTAACATCTTCAATAAAAGAGACCTTTTGTAGTTTCTCGACTTCTTCTTGAATAGCTTGGTTCTTCTCTGGGCTGAAGACCCTTCTTAGTTATTTCACCGGTTTGACCTCCATATTAACGTTGAGTTCGTGGCATAGGAAAATTGGGTCTATCCCCGGCATATCTTCATGACTCCATGCAAAAGCTTGCCTTCTGTGCCTAAAAAATGCCACTAACTCTTGCTTTATTATTGGATCAAGTGAAATGCCAATTCGGGTTGCTCTCTCTGGTCGTTCATCGTCCATAATAAGGTTCTCCGTTTCTTCCACGACCTAACCCTTCACGATATTTAATTCATCTCTGAGGTCCAGTGTCTCAATCTCTGAATCTCCAGATTCGTCCACTTGGTAAGTGATGGTCTTTTTCCTGGCATCCTCTAGCTCTTCTTGTTCGGTAGATGAATAGTAGCATTCCCGAGCGACTTTCTGATCGCCCTTCACAAGTCCTACACCAAAGTTGGTCAGAAACCTCAAGCATTGATGTACCGTGGATGGTACTGCCTTGAACTTTTTCAGGCCTACTCTTCCCATGATTATGTTGTAGGCTGATTGGATATTTTTGCCCATGATGAAAAAGCATACTTTTTCTATTCTGCAAGCAGGCCATATACCGATAAGCATGTCCAACTTAATCGTCCCAAGTGGAAAGACTTTTTCGCCAGTGAAACCTAGGAGGGGCCAGTGATATTACTCTAGCTGGGCTAGTTTCAAGTTTAAACTATCAAAGAAAGGGTAGAACATGATGTATGCTAAGCTACCATTTTATACTAATACTCTTGAGATGACCACTTCTTTCATCCTCATCTTGATCACCAAGGGGTTGTCGTAAGGATACAAGACACATTATAGATCATTTTTGGAAAAACCGATGACCAATTTATCTTCTTCACCTTTCTCGGGCGATCCTCTGCTGCTAGATTTATTCGATGTATATAGGAATAAGCTTGGGACTCATTGAGGTAAGCTTTCCTTTCAGCAGTGTGATCCCCACCTCCTGCATCTCCACCTGTAATCACATTGCATTCGAATGAACCAAAATGGATTGAAAATACCTCACGCTCTGGTTGCCTTGGCTTTTGGTGAGGTCGGGGTCATCCTCCGGATCATCTTCATGTTCCCTTTTCTTGTCATCTTTTGTTCGGTGTGGAGATTTAGATCTTTGCCTTGCTCTGTCGTTGGTCTTCCCATCATTCCGGCGATCCATAAACCTGCTCAATTCCCTCGCCTAATGAGTGCCTCAATTTCATTCTGGAGATTTATGCAACGCTTGATCGTGTGACCATGATCTCTATGGAACTCTCAATATTTGGACTTATCCCTCTTTTTAGGGGTTGTCCTCAATTTCTCCGGCCAATTCAGTTCTTTGCTATTCTTGATCTCCTCCAGAATATGGTTTATATCCACCTTTAAGGGAGTATAATTCCCATACTTTCTCAAGTGCTCTATCGTCTCTTTACCTTTCGATTTCTTATAACCCCCATTATGCTTTTGATCTTTCCTCTCAGATTTACCTTCAACTTTAATCTGTGCTTTTGTATCCGCATTCTTCTTCACAGTCATGGCTTCTTTGGCATTCATGATCTTAGCTGCTTTTGCTGTCAATTCTGCCATGGTTTTGGGGGGATATTTGGCCAAAGGATAATGCACCTTATTTGGTAAGAGACCACTCATTAGAGATGTAATGGATGTCTTCTCTTTGTAATCAATTACCTCCAGTTTCTCGTTGTTAAAATGAGTGATATAATTCCTGGTGGTTTCTCCTACTTTCTGCCTTACACTCAACATATGTGCTACCCTCTTGACCGACTTCGCACCAAAACATAAGTTTCCTATAAATATCTCTGCCAGTTAATGGAAAGTAGCGATCTTCCCCCGAGGAAGGTTGTTGTACCATATTTGAGCTGACCCAGTGATAGTTCCTGAGAATGCCCTACACCTCATTTAATCAGGAACTGCATAGATATCGGCAGCAGCTTGGTACTGCTATATGTTGAAGATAGGATCATTTTTTTCGTCGTACTTCGGCATAACTACAGGAGCTTTAAACTTTGATGGTGTGGGAAAATCCATAATTTCCTGTACGAAGGGTGATCCCTTGACAAAGGTTCTTTGGAGAGGGTTTCTGGACTTAGCCATTTCCCCTAACCTATCTTCCAACCTCTGAATGAAGCCCTTCCATGCGTCATTTCCAACCTCTGATCTATTTTCCCAAGCAACAGATCTCGTTGAATTTTCCTCTTGCGATCTTTCTGTACGAGCTATAGGGAGTTGTTGGGTAGAACCTTCCCTTAGATCATTTGGTCATTAAGAATTTCTCCATGCGATCCGAGGAGGGTTTCTATTCCTCATGGGGCCCAAACGATCAAAGGGAGAGATTCTACTCAACCTCTCCAAAGATCTTATTCATTCTGGAGTTAAAGTAGCATTTTCTTGAGAGTCCATGACTCTTATGGGATATGTTCGACCAGGCTGATAGTAGGGATCGCTGGACCTCTCGGTAGGAGGCGATTCAGTATGCCTGAACAGGGAAGCATGAGGAAACAGACTACGTCTGGATCTCGAAGATGGCAGGTGAGTGTTTCTATGAACGTTTTGTTGGCCTGACTGAGCAGGCATTGCATTTTGAACAGTTTGAATGAGTTGTTGCATGGTCTTCTGCATAAATGTTTGTCCCCTGGCTAAGCTGGCCACTATTCCAGTGAGTTCATTGACAGTTAGAGGAATAGACAGGTTGAGAGGAACTCCGTCATTGTTTCTATTACTAGATTCTGGGAGCTCAGCCATGTATAGTGAATTTATTAGTGAAAAACTCTACGTTTAGTCGTTTCTCACAGACGATGCCAACCCGTTGATGTAAAAAATAAGACTGGATCTAATTTAATTAATCACAGATAAATATAAATAAAGAAATAAGACAAAGGATTTTTAAAGTGGTTCAGCCTTATGAAAATGGCCTACGTCCACTATTTTGTATTGCTAGGTGTTTTGCCTTAATCTTGATGATGATCACAAATGATCAATTACCCCGTTATGGAGGGTGTTACAATGTATTTATAGCCCTTGGGCTGTCCGTGTGAATAGATAATATGCCATTATTTAATAGACATATACATCTGTACATAATAAGAATGTTCACTGAATCTTTCTGTTCTTGTCGCTTGATCTTCCTGGCAAAATGCTACGTACGTTGAGTAGCTGGGCGCGTTAAGTAGCTCAGGGTGCTGAGTAGCTCGACACTATGAGTTGTTTGGTGAGTATATGTTTTTGCCACGTAAGATGACACGCGTCTTCATATACTTGGTCCACGTCAGCTGACTAATAGGGCCCTGGGCAAGATCAAGGAGATAATTGAAAATTTCACTGTTACTATGCCAAAATCACACTAGACCTACTTAGTATTCTCTCCCTACTCACTCTTTTAGTGCTAAGTGCCTTGTTCTTTCACTCCTCAACTGACAACCATCATTCTCAAGAGATTCTCTTGAGAAAATTACTATTCTTGTTGTGGAGGTTATCTTCTTGCAAGTAGTAAGTTACAGTTTGAGCTCCATTGTTACCAGAAGGAGAAGGTTTCATAAGAAGTTTCACCAGAAGACCTTGCAAGGAGTGTCCATTGGATTAGATCACGCCTCACCCTTTTTAGATATTCATAGACCTCAGTCTGACTACCCTCTTGCAGGGTGTACTGTCCTATGAGTTTAACCACTGTTGTCAAAAGAGATATGCAAAATAAATATTAGAAATATTAGGTTTTTAAAGTTTAACTCATAAAATTCTATGAAGCATTGTATCACGTTCAGTAAAAGAGGGGTTCAAATGAAAGGATATCGGGAGTACCAAAACTTTATTGTAACTAAACCCACCCTCCCCCTCCAAATAAATAAATCAGATTTAGTTCAAATCAAATAGATTAAAAAATTGTAAAAAATAAATTGAAAAAGTGTCCATTTATACTACAAGGAAAAAGAATACAATTAAGAAAAGCATCCAATAAAATTGTATCGTAGACATTATAACTGAAATTTTACTATATATCAAGGCATATTGATAGTTTAAAGAGCAAACTGCACTCCCCACACAATTCCACTTTACAACCCAAATAAAATGCTTATAACAAAAGAATCATATCAAGTGTACAAGAACAATTAAACTTAAAAAAAATTAATTCAGTGGTTGCTTATTGAAACTGAAAATAATTTTAAACAAATTCTCCACACCCAACATATGAAACTAAAGTTCAAGCAAAACAAAATATGCTCCATATTTGGGAAAAATCGGCTTTAGACTCGACCCATGCTTTTCACAGCTACAATAAACTCATGATAAATATGTTTTGGAACAATAAAATTAAAGTACATTAACATATAATAACTTTAAAGGACAATAGTAAAACTCACATTCACATAAATATATACATAAAAATATGATTTGGAACATATTTCAACCTAAAAAATCAAGTCGAAAACTAATTAAAGTGAGATAGAGAATAATACTAGTGATTTCTTGAACATCAAATTAGAGTTAAAAAATTAGTACATGAGAAACTAAAGCACACAAACTACTAAATACAAACACGAACAAAAAAAATCAATTGTTAAAATGTATTACTCGAAGTTTAGAACAATAAATTTCAAGAAAACCCCAAAATGAAATTTTGAAACCCTTAAATTAAAAGAAAACCCCAAAATCTTATGTGTGTGTACGTGAAGCTGTTTGATGATCCAAAAATGTAAAATAACAACAATAAGCCCTAAAATCTCCCAAAAAAGAAGTAAACCCTGCAATCAAAAGCCCTAATCTAAACTCCACAAATCTAGAAAAAATAAGAAAAAAAAAAGGAGGAAAGGACTCTCTAGAGGGTATTTAATCGAACTCATATTTATATTACTGACTTGCCTCCAAATAAAATTAAAAAAAAATAATTTGTACCACACAAATGAAAAATTAGAACTTTAAAAAAATAGATTTGTAAAAAATACCTAAACACAAAACACACACCCTTTTATTTTTTTCTAAACTAAAATATTACTGTTTTGATCAAAGCTTCCATGGAATAGACCTAAAATTGATACGCATCATCTATAGAACGGATCCTTCAAATCAAAACATTGTTGACAGTGATACATGAATGCAAAACAATGAAAGTTGAAAATTCTCTATAGATGTGAAAAAAATTATTCTTTACGATATTTCGTATGAAATTTGTGAGAGGATTGAACCTAATTTTAATCTACAAAGAACCCCAAAACAATCCTTCAAACAAAGTTTTGAAACTAAGAAAAAATTTCTTATTAAATTCCATGAAAAAAATGTGAGAGAAAGTGAACAAAACACTCATACATATATCTGAGTAAGAAATGTGAGAGGAAAATGATAGTGGGAGGGTTAAGCGAAAAAAACAGTGAGATAACATAAATAGAACAAAACTGAGTTGAATTTCTAAACATTGAAATATGCAAAACAGAATAAAGAATCTCCTCTATAAACTATGACCATAACGACTGTTCGTCCAAGTAATTCTAGTCCCAGAGCACGCAATGTCCATCAATCCATATTCATTGTTGATTTCAAGCAGATTAAAGAATTTCCCGTTGCTTGATTGGGGTGAGAAATGTTTCTTCTGATGCTTATATGTGGTCGTTGGAGTCCATGGCTAGAATGCATGGAATGAAGATGGAATTATCCACCCACTTTAATATATTCCAAAAGCTTAGTCCTAATGGAAGCCTTTGGACTCGCGTAAATGGTTGGGAAAATTTAATCCTCATAGTCTTGGCTAGTGATTATTAGGTGGATTATTTTTGGGTGGAGACATCAAAGGTCTGGTTAAATACTATTCAGGGGTTCCAAACCACCTAAATTTTAGAGGTATCTTTTGAGAAAAATGCAAAAGATAAGTCATAGTTAAAGTCTCCATTAAAGTCTATTAAAGTCTCAATTTTACTGGACATTATTATGTGAACCATTAAGGGTCAAAAATCGCTAATAAAGTCTCCCATAAGACATGATATGATTTAACACTGAAATAACTGTAATACACCGTATTTTTATGACTTTTAAATTCGGGATTTATTAAATTTAATTTGAGATATTAATTTAATATTGATTCAGAAATTATTTTAAATATTTACTGGCGTGTTAAGAGTTAGTAATTATTGGGATTTTGTTGAATATTACTTAATGGATAAAGTAATATGTATAATCAAATTGATTAAAATTATCATGAGTATATAATTTGATAATTGTGGAAATTTAATCGGGATGCGCCGCTGTCGTGCCGGGATTAAATTAGTATTATTAAAAGAGAATAAATTATAAGTCGCACGTATGGTCATTTAGAGTGCGCCAATGGATCCGGAAGGGTCGATATAGTCAAAATATTGTACCCGGGGGTTTAGTTTGGGTCTCAGGTCATTTTTAGGCCTAATTAACAACCCGGGAGGGCATTTTGGAGATTTCGTATTTTTTGGCAATTAAACCCATGAATATCCCAAGGTTATATTAGCTTCTAAGAGTCTTCAAGGCCAAAAACTCAACCTTTTACACCGCCACCACCGCCAAATCGTAGATCGCGCAACGGGGAACACAACCACACCACCTTCTTCCACAAATCAGAAACTAAATTTCCAGGCAAGTATTTATCTTGCTTTATTTTTAGTTAATGTCTCAATTATGTTAGTCTAGAGTTGTTTAAAACTTGTTTCATGAAAGAAAGTGTAGTTTGGTGACTAGAATTCATATGTCGTAGAAGAAGTAATCATATTCTGGAAATCAAATTCGTATGTAGAGGATACACTACGAAATTTCATGAATTTAGAAGTAGAAAATCTGGAAAAGAATTGGAAGAATCGAAATTTAAAGAAAATATTAGGGTTCTTGAAGTCAATGTAGACTTTACCCCTTTAAATTGTTATACGGGATGATAACTCACATGTTTTACGTCGAAAATCGTTTATTTGGGTATATAGTGCTTGTAGTATCATTTGTTGGGAGTTTGGGAATCATATATGGAGATTTGGTTGAGGTTGGAGATGGATTTCCGTAACTAGGTTAATACAGCTTTCGTCATAACTGCTTGATTGATCGGTCGACCCAAGAACATCGATCGATCGACCCCCTTCCATCGATCGATCGACCCCTTCTGAAAAACTACATATTCCTTTTATTATGGTTTATTCAGATTAATATGCGTAGTAACCCTTGAGTATTATTAATAGAACATTTTGGGATATAATTCGGACCAGTAGGGTTTTAGTAAACCCCAATAAGTGAGAATTTAATGTAAGATGAAATTAAGGGTTAACGGGGAGTGATTTACACATATGTAATTATGCGAATGTTTAAATAAAAGATTTGGACTCGTTAGGAAGTTAGACTAGAAAGTAAGTGAGTACCTACTGAAAATATACTTAGGTAGATAGAATACTTCGACATATATGAAGTAAGTATGAAATCACCTATAAATGAAAATAAAAGAGACGAGTCCGTTATACGGGATAAACGAGTAGAATGTATTAAGAACGGATAATTATAATTATGGGTCATGGGTGCATCTAATTGAGAAATGTAAATAATGATATATATATATATATATATATATATATATATAACTGTGTGATTGTGCATATTATTATATATATGTGTAAAAATCGTACTTGAGCTACTTGCTATCACGGGGGTTTTCGCGCCGGGACAGTCTTATCTCGATTGGGCCTTTACGGGGGATAACGACTTGTACCCTAGAACATAGGATTCATTGGTACATGCTATCTGATTGATAGTCAGACGGTCCTAAGAGACGTGGGGGTATGTGCTGACCTCTTAGTGACTTGAAACTATGCTTCGCCTCCATTTGTTTATGTTTTGTGTTAATACAGTTCGAGAGTGATTCCGAACAAGTATTTCCCTTAGTACGAGTGATACGGGGACTTGATAGCAGAGTATGTCAGCACCATAAAGCTTATGTGGGGTGCCGATAGTATATATATATTATATGATCGGCTAATATAGATATGTATACTTAAGTATGGGAACGTTCTACTATGCATAAAGGTATTTTAGTAATGAATGAATACTCCGATTTTATTATTAAGTGTTTGAGAATTTTGTGACAACACTGAAATATTTTAAAATGAAATGAGATAGATGTGAGAACTTGAATTCCAAAAATTAATTATCCTAGCCATAGTAATTGTCGGCATGAAACCTTATGGGAAAGTTAAGTTAAAATAAACTTTTGGGGTTAATAGTGCGGTAGGCGTGCACACTAGATGAGAGGTGAGAATTTCTCAAGAGAGTGTCGCATACTAACATGATTGTTACATTAGCCGATAAGAATTTTAAATACTTGCATAATTAAATTTAAACTGTTTTACAATCGGGCTCTGAACCGTTTCCTGTTATCTCTTTTCTCTTGTATATATATGTATATATCACAGGTGCCCAGCCACAGGGGCGTCATGCTTAGGTTCTTTGGACTGGACGTGCTGCAGCTTATGTGGGAGTTGCAGGCCATTTGCTTAGACGACCTCGTTGCTGATTCCACTCTTATTTCAGTTCTAATTAGTTGGATATGTGTCGCCCGTTTCCGTATTCCGTTGGATTTGTCAGAGATTATGTTCATTTATCTTTAGTATTTTTACTCTTTGGGATTTGAATACTGTCAGGATGGTTTTCTTTTATGGTTTAAAAGTTGGTATTGGTTTGTCTGAATGGTTAAATTCATGGGTGTTAATTTCTAGTCTTAATAATGGTGTGATTCTTAAACTGTTACTTATTAAAGGTTTTCATAATTGGATTTAATAAAATGGAAATAATGTTTTAAATGGTTTCGACACTTAGCTTAATTGTTTAGGGTGTTTAAATTGAAAAGTTTATTCTGCGACAATGATGCTAAGAATGAACCAACCGTTCACCTTGATTATAATTTAATAAAGGACTATCACCCGGTATTTAAATAGGCGGGGTGTCACAGGTGGTATCAGAGCATCAGGCTTTAGTGTCCTTTAGGATCTGTACTGCTTATTTCGCTTTCAGCTTAGCGTTCTTGATATAGAGCCTTATTTTTAGGATTTTTGTATTCTTTTATTTACACTTACGTCTTCAGCTATTCGAGATTTGATGATAACTGTAGACTAACAAACTTCCTTATCCTTTCAGATGCCTCCGAGACGTGCACCCCAAGATAAAAATTCCCAGGTCGAGCAGCCAGCAGCTCTAGCTCAGGGGATGATGAATGCAACCGAGGTAGCTTCTATTATTGCTCAAGCGGTGAATGTCGCATTGGTGGTAGTGCAGCAAGATCCACCCCAGACTCAGGCAGTGGCGCCAGTACCAGCACAACTTCCATCTGCACGGTAGCAAGTTAGGTATGCCCTTCAGAAGGCGCATCCCCCGGAGTTCTCGGGTAGCTCAGATATCATAGTCGCCAGCCAATGGAGGAAAGATATCTAGAGGCATCTATGCATGTATGAGTGCACGGACTTATAGAGACAGTTGTTGGCTTCCTTTAAGCTAGTGGGGGCCACTTTCCAGTGGTGGGAGTCCACCACCACCTTGGAGGAGAGGGACGTCATCACGATTCAGTCATTTTGGGCACGGTTTGACTGCAAATACTTCCCATCCGCCGTGTAGACTGAGATGAAGTAAAAGTTACTGAATCTGAAATAGGAGAATATGACTGTTATTGAGTATGAGGAGGAGTTTACTATACTTCTCACTATAGTACCAGATAAGGCACCCATAGAGGGGAAGAAGATACTGCTGTTTGTAGATGGATTGGCCTGGAGGATCCGCCAGCATCTCATAGGAAATCTATCACTGATTACCTACACGAATGTACTCAACATTGTATTGTTACACTTTCAGGATCACTGCTTCCATCTCGGGGAAGCAAACGAGTAGGAGAGTCGAGCCAGCAGGGCAGAACGGGGGCAGTAGTACTGGTGGGGCACCAGCAGCCCAGGGGCAAACTCGTCACAGTGAGCAGAGTTCCCATCAGGGGGACCCTGCCAAGTGATTCTGATCAGGTGACTCCAGACTGGGATTTGGGGGATTTAGGCAGGGCCAGTCTAATCAGCATGTCCAGCAGGGACAACACTGTCAGCAGCAGGGACAACAGCAGGGCCAACAGTATTTTCAGTAGGGCCAGTGGCGGGGTGGTAACGGCCAATAGGGCTGTGGTCAGCAAGAACAGAGGGGAGGTAACTTCAGGGGACGATGTTTCGGATGTGACAAGAATGGCCATAGGCGCCAAGATTGTCCAGATGGAGATAAGGCCCCACAGTAGCAGGGTGCCCGTAATGAGCCACATAGGACACTCTTTCTAGCCACCCTCCCAGCGCCAGCTCAGGCACCAGCAATCCCAGAAACTCCCGTACAGCAGGGGAAGTTGCAGTATAGACATGTCTACAATGTCCACCAGGCGGTAGCTCCTCAGGCACCACCCACGATTGAGGGTATGTTTCCTATCCATGTCACTATGGGTTGGATTTTATTTGATACTGCGGCAACACACTATTTTATAGCTACTCATTTTGCAAAGGCCTTAGGATTATTAGCCTCAGGAGAGAGCATTGTGACATGCGTAGACTCACCACTGGGGAATTGGTCATTGATTTTCTTTATATGTCGGAGTATTGGAGTAGACATTGGTAGCTTGATTTTCCCCGTAGACATGTTAGTCTTAGAGATGCATGAGCACGATGTTATTATTGCATGGATTGACTCGTCGCATACAGAGCCATGATAGATCATTTCGGTGGGAGTATTATCTTTGCCATTCTGGGGCACGAGATGTTTTTGGTGGCGATGCCTCGCCCAGAGGGAGGCTCTTCCTCTCATTTGTATTACATAAAGGAGGATACCTCTTAGGAGGTCGTGATTCCCTTATATTCGATCCCAGTCATTAGTGAGTCTTCTGATGTATTTCAGGAGATACCGAGCCTACCCCCGAGTCGAGAGATAGATTTTATTATAGACTTAATGCCGGATACTCGACCGATAGCACGAGCTCCGTACCATATGGCTCCAGCAGAAATGAGGGAGTTACGGGATCAGATAGAGAAACTGTTAGGTCAAGGCTTTATTCATAGGAGAACCTCACCTTGGGGTGCTCCAGTTTTGTTTGTGAAGAAGAGAGATGGTTCACTGAGGTTATTCGTGGATTACCGAGAACTAAACAAGGTCACGATACGGAAAAAATATCCGTTGCCTCGAATCGATGACATGTTCGACCAGCTGAGAGGAGAAACCTTCTTTTCGAAGATAAATTTGAGATCAGGATACCATCAGCTACGGATTGGGGAGAAGGATGTGTCAAAGACTTCTTTCTTGATGAGATATGGTTCTTATGAGTTCTGAGTCATGCCGTTTGGGATGACAAATGCTTCATCCGTATTCATAAACTTGATGAACCGAGTGTTCAGAGAGTTCTTGGATCAGTTTGTCATCGTCTTCATAGATGACGTCCTGATATATTCACACACTAAGGATGAGCATGATGAGCACTTGAGGCAAGTTTTTCAAACTCTACGAGAGAATCAACTGTATGCTAAGTACAAGAAGTGCGGATTCTGGTTACGGGAGGTACGGTTTTTGGGGCATATTGTGTCAGAATTGGGGATATCGGTTGACCCGAGTAAAGTGTCAGCAGTGAGGGAGTGGGGACATCCCACGACAACTACAGAAGTGCATAGTTTCTTGGGGTTAGTCGGTTACTATAGGAGATTCATCCGAGGTTTCTCAAAGATAGTAGGTCCATTAACGAATCTGACTCACAAGGGGGTACCGTATGTTTAGGACGATGCTTGTCAATTGGATTTCGATGATCTAAAAGATAAGATAACTTTAGCACCAGTTCTTGCTTTACCCAAGCCGGGAGTAGAGTATCTGGTTTACACTGACGCCTCTTTACGGGGACTCGGGGGATTACTTCAGCAAGGGGATAAGGCTATAACTTTTGCCTCCCGCAAGCTTAAGCCGCACGAAAGAAATTATCCCACCCACGATCTAGAGCTAGCAGCGATCATTTTTTCATTGAGGATATGGAGACATTATCTATTGGAGGAGAAGTTTTGCTTGTCCATAGATCACAAGTCACTGCAGTACTTGTTCACTCAGCGAGAGCTGAATATGTGTCAGCGCAGATTGTTAGAGTTTGTGAAAGACTACCAGTTTGAAATTCAGTACCATTCGGGAAAGGCTAACGTGGCTATTGATGCGTTGAGTCGTAGACCGGTAGGAGACGTAGCAGGCATCTCAAAAGTGAAGTGGAAAGAGTTGGGTCACTAGGACGCAGTAGCCCAATCCTTTATATCTGTCATGATAGTCACACCCGAGATTATTACGAGGGTGATATAGGCATAGTGAGCGAACTCATTTTGTCAGGAACAGTTTGTACGGCTTTTAGTTAACGGCGTTGAGTTCTATTTAGTAAGTTTCGATGGAGGTTTGAGGTTTAATGGGAGATTGGTGGTTCCAAAAGAAGTAGACTTACGTCATGCAGTGATGACACGGTCTCACGGGTCCAGATTTGCAGTACATCCCAGTGGAGATAAGATGTACTAGGATATGAGGCGGAAGTATTGGTGGAGTGGGATGAACAAGGACATTGCTGAGTTTGTGTCCAAGTGTTCTACTTGCCAGATGGTAAAGGTAGACCACCAGAGACCGTCAGGGTTGCTTCAGCCGTTGGAGATACCCACATGGAAGTGGGAGAGTATTTCCATGGACTTCATTACTAGGCTACCTACATCACAGCGGGGTCACGACTCCATCTGGGTGATCGTGGACCGTTTGCCCAAGGTGCTTTATTTTCTTCTAGTATGGACAGACTATACCACGGGCCAGTATGCTCAGTTGTTCATTACCGAGATTGTTAGGCAACATGGGGTGCCCCTGGATTTTGTGTCAGATAGAGATAAGATTTTTGTGTTGCGTTTCTAGGAGAGCTTTCAGGAGGCCATGGGTTCATAGTTAAGATTGAGTTCAGCTTATCACCCACATACGGATGAACAAACAGAGCGTACCAATCAGATGTTGGAAGATATGCTATGCATGTGTGTCCTTGATTTTGGAGGAGGATGGGATCCGCATCTTCCACTGGTGGAGTTTGCTTACAATAACTCATATCAGTTCACGATCGGCATGGATCCATTTGAGGCATTGTATGGCAGACCTTATCATTCTCCAACTTGTTGGCTAGAGGTGGGGGACAACAAGTTACTCGGACTAGAGGTAATTCAGGAAACCTCAGATAGGATTGAGCTTATCAGGAGTCACATTCGGGTAGCCCAGGACAGGCAGAAAAGCTACGCCGATGCAAATAGGTCTTTTCGAGAATTTAATGTGGGGGACCAAGTATTACTACGCGTGTCTCATATGAGAGGAGTGATGAGGTTTAGGAAGAAGGGTAAGTTGGCCCCAAGGTACGTTGGATCATTTCGCCATTATCGAGAGGATTGGGCTGGTAGCATACAGATTAAGGCTTTCAGAGCACTTGCTTCGCATTCACGATGTATTCCACATTTCGTCATTAAGATGATACGTTCGGGATGATATGGCCCACACCCACATCGCGATAGAAGAGATTGACTTACAGCCCGACAGCTCTTACGAGAAGAGAACAGTGACTATCCTATACCATAGCGAAAGGATATTGAGGACGAAGGTAGTTCCACTTGTACGGGTCCAGTGGGAGCATCATAATGTGGAAGAATCCACTTGGGAGCGTAAGGCAAACATGCGCGAGAAATACCCAAAGTTATTCTTACCAGGTATGCCTTATTTTCTGAATTTCGGGATGAAATTCCGTTATTAGGGGGGAAGTATGTAATACCCCGTATTTTTATGACTTTTAAATTTAGGATTTATTAAATTTAATTTGAGATATTAATTTAATATTAATTCGGAAATTATTTTAAATATTCACTAGCATGTTAAGAGTTAGTAATTATTGGGATTTTATGGAATATTACTTAATGGATAAAGTAATATGTATAATCGAATTTATTAAAATTATCACGAGTATATAATATAATAATTCTGGAAATTTAATCGGGACGCGCCTGTGTCGTGTCGGGATTAAATTAGTATTATTAAAAGTGAATAAATTATAAGTCGCCCGTATGGCCATTTCGAGTGTGCCAATGGGTTCGGAAGGGTCGAGGTAGTCAAAACAATATACTCCGGGGTTTAGTTTGGGTCTCGGGGCGTTTTTAGGCCTAATAATATCCCGGGAGGGCGTTTTGGACATTTCGTATTTTTGGGCAATTAAACCCACAAATTTTCCAAGGTTATATCAGCTTCTATGAGTCTTCATCTAAGGTTAACAAAAGCAAAACCAAAGAACGGCCATTGGAGAAGAAGTGGGAAAGCTTTCCAAGGAGTTCAAAGCTAAAAATCCACCGTTTACACCGCCGCCACCGCCAAATCGTAGATCGCGCAACGAGGAACACAACCACACCACTTTCTTCCACAAATCAGAAACTAAATTTCCAGGAAAGTATTGATCGTGCTTTATTTTTAGTTAATGTCTCAATTATGTTAGTCTACGGTTGTTTAGAACTTATTTCATGAAAGAAAGTGTAGTTTCGAGACTAGAATTCATATGTCGTAGAAGAAGTAAGCATATTCTGGACATCAAATTAGTATGTAGAGGATACAACATGAAATTTCATGAATTTAGAAGTAAAAAATCTGGAAATGAATTGGAAGAATCGAAATTTTAAGAAAAGATTAGGGTTCTTGAAGTCTATATAGATTTTACCCCTTTAAATTGTTATACGGGATGATAACTCACATGATTTACGTAGAAAATCGTTTATTTGGGTATATAGTGCTTGTAGTATCATTTGTTGGGAGTTTGGGAATCATATATGGAGATTTGGTTGAGGTTGGAGATGGATCTCCGTAACTGGGTTAATGCAGTTTTCGTCATAACTGCTTGATCGATCGATCGACCCCCTTCCATCGATCGATCGACCCCTTCTGGAAAACAACATATTCCTCTTATTATGGTTTATTCCGATTAAAATGCGTAGTAACCCTTGAGTATTATTAACAGAACATTTTGGGATATAATTAGGACCAGTAGGGTTTTACTAAACCCCAATAAGTGAGAATTTAATGTAAGATGAAATTAAGGGTTAATGGGGAGTGATTTACACATATGTAATTATGCGAACGTTTAAATAAAAGATTTGGACTCGTTAAGAAGTTAGACTAGAAAGTAAGTGAGTACCTACTGAAATTATACTTAGGTAGATAGAATACTTTGAGAGATATGAAGTAAGTATGAAATCACCTATAAATAAAAATAAAAGAGACGAGTCCGTTATACGGGATAAACGAGTAAAATGTATTAAGAACGGATAATTATAATTATGGGTCGTGGCTGTACCTAATTGAGAAATGTAAATAGTGATATATATATATATATATATATATATATATATATATATATATGACTGTGTGATTGTGCATATATTATATATATGTGTAAAAATTGTACCCGAGCTACTTGCTATCACGGGGTGTTTTCACACCGGGACAGTCTTATCTCGATTGGGCCTTTACGGGGGATAACGACTTGTACCCTAGAACATAGGATTCCTTGGTGCATGCTATCTGATTGATAGTCAGATGGTCCTAAGAGACGTGAGGGTATGTGCTGACCTCTTAGTAACTTGGAACTATGCTTCGCCTCCATTTGTTTATGTTTTGTGTTAATACAGTTCGAGAGTGATTCCGAACAAGTATTTCCCTTAGTACAAGTGATACGGGGACTTGATAGCAGAGTATGCCAGCACTATAAAGCTTATGTAGGGTGCCGATAGTATATATATATATTATATGATCGGCTAATATAGATATGTATACTTAAGTATGGGAACGTTTTACCATGCATAAAGGTAGTTTAGTAATGAACGAATACTCCGATTTTATTATTAAGTGTTTGGGAATTTTGTGACAACACTGAAATATTTTAAAATGAAATGACATAGATGTGAGAACTTAAATTCCAAAAATTAATTATACTAGCCATAGTAATTTTCGGAATGAAACCTTATGGGAAAGTTAAATTAAACTTTTGGGGTTAATAGTGCGGTAGGCGTGCACACTAGATGAGAGGTGAGAATTTATCAAGAGAGAGTCGCATACTAACATGGTTGTTACATTAGCCAGTAAGCATTTTAAATACTTGCTAAACTAAATTTAAACTGTTTTACAATCGGGATCTGCTAGAACCACGATGATTCAATAAAAATCCTAAGCTACGCCCAAGGATTCCCTGAGTAAGAACCATTGGATCATCACTTAATTCCACGAATAGATATAATGACTAAAAATCCAAAGAAACATTTGTCTTTTAGTCAAAATAAGAATACACGGAATTTGAAAGATTTATATATGTATATATCACAGGTGCCCAGCCACAGGGGCATCGTGCTTAGGTTCTTTGGACTAGACGTGCTGCAGCTTATGTGGGAGTTGCAGGCCATTTGCTTAGACGACCTCGTTGCTGATTCCACTCTTATTTCAGTTCTAATTAGTTGGGCATGTTTCGCCCGTTTCCTTATTCCGTTGGATTTGTAAGAGATTATGTTCATTTATCTTTAGTATTTTTACTCTTTGGGATTTGATTACTGTCAGGATGGCTTTCCTTTGTGGTTTTAAAGTTAGTATTGGTTTATCTGAATGGTTAAATTCATGGGTGTTTATTTTCAGTGTTAATAATTGTGTGATTCTTAAACTGTTTCATATTAAATGTTTTCATAATTGGATTTAATAAAATGGAAATAATGTTTTAAATGGTTTTGACACGTAGCTTAATTATTTACAGTGTTTAAATTGGAAAGTTTATTTTGCGATAGCGATGCTAAGAATGAACCAACCGTTCACCTCGATTATATTTTAATAAAGGACTGATCACCCGGTATTTAATTAGGAAGGGTGTCACAATAACTAAGATAAGTCATAGTGCACTATTACTCTAATACGCTATTAAACTAAAATAAAAAGAAACTTGTTAAATTTTACTATCATAAAAATAATCAATTATATTGAATTATAAAATAAGTAGAGCTTTCAAACAAAAATCTTTAAAACGAAAAAGGTCATAAAAAATCTAGGTTATAGGAGATTTCATTTCTTTTAAAATGTTCACATTTAATATGGGCATGTATTTTCAGGACTGTTTGTAATATGATTTTTATGACATGTATTTATCTTCACAATAATACAAAAAAATCAACAAAATATATCAACCTTGAATATTGGGAATTTTGAAATAAATAGTAGCATGCTGATTAAAAAACATAGTGCGAGAAGTGTCCAAAGACAAAAATAAGGAGATATGTCTAAGTAAATAATATCCATGGTTTGAACATATTGTGGAGTGGTTTTCAAAAACTTCATCTCTAACAATAGCTCATGGCACGAACATAAAGTTTTTTCCAAGTAAAATCACATACACCCAAGTATCAATAGTCGACTAATCCAAAAATAGGTACTCCAAAATCAAGCAAATACATAAGAGAGTAATGGAAAGGGATACCTCACCAAAAATAACATAAACACCTGAAATATAAAGAGGTGAGTACCTTAAGAAATCATTCTTGAACCCAAATCATGTGTCAAACTTGAATCTGAAAGGTTTCCAAAAAAATTAATTAGGCATTTTTCCAAACACATGGTATTCAACATTTGAAAAATCAACTCAAAGGCATGACATATCTCAAAATAAAAGAGAAGCCAAAAGCAACACATGGTGTAGTCTTATATATACATTAACAAAGATACCTGTTACCTGTAACACAATTTCTTCCATGAATTTACCTAAAAATGAGAAACATAAATGATAACTGAGATAAAAAGAATACCCCAAAGCATATATTAGAAGAACATTCGTTCACTTGATATCAAAATTAATAAACAACCTAAAAATGGATTTTTACCTTTCACGAAAACCTGAACTTGTAGTTCATTTGAGCTCCCACTCCCGCTGTGTATACATATCGCAAGTTCAGTTATACATGTTCCAAGTTCATAAAGAAAGAATATCTTACTGTGTTCAGATCTAAAAGAATATGAGGTACTCAAATAGAAAATTCAAATATAAAAAAGAATACCTGTTGCAAGTTCATAAACCCCAAATAAAATTTTTGAAAAACCCCAAACCCAAAAGTTTTCAGATCTGTGGTTGTGTATGCATGTGAGTGTGCACGTGTGTGTGTAAGATCATGAGAAAGAAAGGAGGTGAAGGAAGAGGGAGAGGTGGTCAGGCTGCAGACGGAGGAATAAAAAGGAGAGTCAGTAAGGAGGGGGGGGGGGACCCCACAGATTTAGAAGATGGAGAGAATGAGTGAATGAGGTAAGGTTAGCGTGTTCGAGAGAGTTTTCTCCCATTTGCCATGTCATAATCCTCAAGTTATGACATAGCACAATATCAAACCATTAGATTGTAGTTGACACACCAATCTCAGTTGTTGATATTTTAGAACAGTAAAAGACCACCCTCTCATATATATATATATATATATATATATATATATATATATATATATATATATATATATATATATATATATATATATATATATATATAATGTCTCAGGTGCGGACCTCTTATGGTGTGGACTCCGTGCAGATCATTTTTTTAAATATTAAAAAAATGAATTTTTGTATGAAACTTCATGGATATAATCTCCATAGTGATAAGACCATCTCAAAATTTTTTCATCAAAAAATTCAATCAAAAAGTGGGTGAGATGGTCATTAAATTTTCAATATTCAAAACTACATATTTACACCATTTTTTGCAGGTCACCTAGTCTCACGAACTTTTTAATTGAAATTATCTCCTCAATATGGAGATCATTTCCATGAAATTTCATTAAAATAAATTATTTTGTACACTTTAAAAAAAATAGTATGTAGAAACATTTAAAAATACATAATTAAACCCCATCCTCTCTCTCTATCTCTAGGGAGACCTAGAACAACCCTAGGGTTAGCATGGATTCTATGGATGAAATTCCTCTTAAACCCACCTCTTCAAACCCCCTTCAAACTCCTGATCCTCCCAATCCTTAAACTAAATCATTTTTGAGTGTTCTTGTAAGAAATACAAATCGAGAACCTGAATTAAAACCCCAACAACCTATAAGGTGTACCTGCAGTATTATTTTTAAAAGAAGACAACACATCCTTGGCAACTCCTTTCGAATACTCTATAGTGGGTAAGTTTTCACATGGAAGACCAGCCAAATAGATGATATGTAAAACATTCCACTATTTCTCTTTAAAGGAAGCCTACTAGTCTCTTGGATTCAAAGCACATTTTGAATAGGCTTAACTGTGAAGAAGACTACGTCAGGTTATAGCTTAGAGATCAGTGGTATATAGGTAAATATTCCATGTGCACCATCAAATATATCTTATAGTTTAAACCTGATCAAGATAGTCCCATTGTTCAAATGTAGATTACTCTACCAAACCTCCCCATACAATTTTATGGAGAATCTTCTCTTTACTCCATTGCTCAATTGGTGGGGAAGCCATTAAAGTTGGATGCATTAATAGCATCAGTTTCAATGCCAAGTATAGCTAGAGTGTGTGTTAAAACTAATATTTTGGAGGAGCACCCTAATATAATTTGGATTGGATGTGGCTCAAAAAAATTCTAACAGCAAAGTGATTATGAAAATTTTCCATATTTTATCAATACTGTATGAAGAAGGGTCATAGTGAGAATAAATGAATCTTTAAGAATCCAACTAATAAATAATTGATCAAGAAAACTCTAATAAATTTAGCAGCAACTGCTATACCTCAAGACCAACCTCCAACAATAGTTTAAGTTTGGCAGCACAAGCAATCCTTTACACTAGAACATGTGCAAGAAGTTGAACATGAGAATCAAGAAGTCTAGCCTAAAGCCAACAATTTGGTATATGGAAAGTATCAATTTTGAAAATGCCAAAAGATAGAACTGAATTTCAAATGGATAAATTCCAACTAAGTGACCCCAATGATAAGGGGATTTTTGTAGATCAGTGCAACTTATCCCCAAGAGGTTTTAATCTCCCCAAATATAACAAACATGAAGATTTTAAAATGAATTTTCAATAAAAAAACTTCTTGGTTAGATATCAAATTAAAGAAGAAAAAGACGACAATATAATACGAAAAACCTACTATTGAGAAGAATCCTAAAGAACCAAGAAAGCCAGACACTTCTATTCCAATTGATATTCTCTTCAAGAGATTCACAAGATCAACTAGTAAAAAACATGCCCAAAATTTCTCTTTATCTTCTCAATGATCAATTTCATTTTCTCCAATGTTAGAGGAGTGGGTAACAAAGCCATTAATAAAAGAATCCAGAGATCAAAGAACTCTTACTATTTGCTTACAATGACATTAATAAATCCTAAAGTCGATTCATCCCAAATAAGGAAATATCAGTTGAGATGGAAATTTCTTAATAGTATTTTCAACAGCTTAAATAAAATTTGGTTTGTTTGAATTATGGTCTTCATGTTAAGGTTATTAGAGATGAATATTGGTTATTGTGTTTGCATGTGGATATCCATGCTATGGATAAATCTTTTCTTATGGTTATTGCATATGTTCAATTCTCTACAATGGAGAGAAGAATGTTATAGTCTAGTTTAAATGATCTAACTAGTACCCACACTCAATTTCCTTGGATGATTATAGGAGATTTTAATGTGGTTCCTAATGAAGAAGAAAAGTTAGGAGGGGTTCAGGTGGAGTTTAATTTTCTTGAAGTACAAGCATACAACTTTGAGAACACTGGCTTCACTTAAAAGATATTTGAGCAACCAAGAAAGAAATAAACACAATGAATTGAAGGGCCGTGATGGAGATATGTTGTAAGAGTTTTTAAAAGTAGAATAAAAAAAGAATCTCATTTTTTATTTCCAAATTTCAATAGATGATGAATGCAGAATTAAGCATTATTTTGGGGCTGATGAAACTTGTAGACGATCTTATAGTTGTTATGGTGATGTAATTATAATTACTACCACATACATTACTAATAGGTATGTATTGATTTTAGCATTACTTATGGGAGTTAGTAATCACTGTCAGATAATTGTATTTGGTTGTGCATTCTTGAGTGATGTGACCACTAATTCATTTGTTTGGCTTTTTAATCATTTTTTGGAAGCCATGTGGGGTAATGCACCTTACATGATTATCACCGATCAACATTCATCTATGAGAACAACTATATCGGAAGCTCTCCCACACACTTATCATAGGTATTGCAGTTGGTACATTATGATGAATTTTTTTAGAAGATAGATTCAATGAAATTTAGTACCTACTATGGGGAGTTTTTGGATTACATATCCAACTCACAAACAAAGGAAAAGATTAACTCCAAGTGGCATCATCTTGTTGACATGAGTGGGTTGAATGATAACAAATGGTGACTCCCCTCTTATAAAAATAATGGGTGGCCAACCCTTTAGTCAAATAAAATAGGAATCTCAAATGGCTCATTCTTAGCATCGTTGTTGAATAATTAAATAATTACTAATCCATTTTTAATCCCAACGTCAAATTTTAACACTTTATTAAATGGCTGGAAATAAATTCATTTGTCAAAACCATTCCAAATAAATAATTATACATTCAATCACAAGTAATAATAGAATGCTAGAATAAATATAAAAAAACAAATACCGATTAAACCATTGGTATAAATCCAATACAAATATTCATCACCATTTAACTAAATAAAACTATGAAAATGGGAGGCATGCCCAAATGACAGCTTAATAAGTCCTATCTAGAATCTCAAAATAGATGCGACAAGTCAATAACTTATGCAACTCCGTCACTTTAGAAATAATAATCACGTTTGGAATCCCTGTGGTTGGACACCTAAAAGTTTTAAAAATATTTTGATACGGCTTAGAGCCCAAAATCTTTTGAAAATATTTTGCAAGTGATTAAAATTTAATAATAAATATGTAATGAAATCCTCTATATTTTAATTGGTGTCGCACTCCCATGAGATTCTCCTCACTCCTCAACTATTGTGCACACATAAGGCGTGTATTTTAACCACCCTAGTTATGCTACCCAATCTAACTAGTCATAACATAAGTCCTATAAGCTACCCTGTGTCACGCGTATATATTATTTTACTTTAGATTCTCAGTTAGTTTTCACATTCATTTTATAATTATAATTTCCCAATTCATTTCACACAACTTTAGGCTAGTTATTAATTCAACATTCACACCTTAGTGTCATATACTTGTATATATTTACTTCACACCTATATATGTATGTTCGTCTCACATCAGGTATACATACATATGTCACTCGCTATATACGTATAATCGCACCACTCTGAGCAGTATCACAAGGATACAACTCTAGCATGCTATCAAGCTCTAGGGAAATATACCTCAACCTGGGCCACCTGGTCAAAATCGCATCATCGAACCCAAATCAAAATGTAAAATCGGAGGCTGTCATAGCCATACACCTATGGGTTATTTCCCACATTATCCCATTATAATTAAAACTCATATACAATTGTCGTGTGACAGACCTATGACTTGGAGAATCTATCCTACACCTGTTGGTTAACGCCAGGGTAGACCTCCCAAAATGAACAACCTCCATCGAAAGCACCCCCTAGAGTATGTATGTTTCACATACATCAAACACACACACACACACACACACACACACACATATATATATACCCAGCTAACCCTGCATGTCACTCATAGTGCTAACCTATTTCCTTCGATTCTAATCCTGACTATCGAATGTTTAAATAATAACTTCTTTAATCGATTCACCAATATAATAATAATTCTAGACCCCAAGACATTACCAACCAACCCGTATCACAAGTCTAACCAAATTTTCAAACCCAATCCCTTACTTTATTTTTTGAGTGTCATTCGTCCTAAACAACCTAAATTTCACCCCATATTTATTCAGGCCATCCCAAGGTACTTAATAATATTTTAAATATTTTTAGAAATCATAATCTTATCTGCAGACGAGGCTACTATATATGTTACGAAGTTTTACCAATTTTATCAACCCAAATCAGTACTAATAATCATCCCAACTGCCCTTTCAAATATCAATCATCCCAACTACCCTTTCAAATATCAATCATGAGGGTACATGTTTTATGGATTCGATTCACCCAAAACAAAATTCTAAATCATGGGATTAAATCATCAAATCTTCTAGAATAATTCACACCTTAATTCTAATATCAACTCACTCTATTTTTTTAGATTTATATTATAAGATCACATATATTCTCATCATAATTTAAACTCAGATTTTAAAAAAAGATTCCATATTTTATATAGGATTCAATCTCAGGTTACATATGATATACTAATTAAATCAATTTCCATGAAATCTTTCTCGAAAACCCTTTTTGATAAAATATGAATGCCGCCCCAAATCATGTTTAATTTCACCAACCAAGATATGAATTGAAATACATACACATAGTATTAAGCAAGTTAACCACTTGCCTTGAAATTATAGTCGAATCTAAATCCTTTGTTGTGTCATGATTCTAGCTCAAAAATTGTTTCAAATCTTTCGTGAATAGCCTTTCTTGATCTCCATTGATTTTTCCTTCTCTTTTCTCTCTCTCTCACTTTTCGACCTTTAGAATGATAGTGTGGATGATCTCTATCATTCTCCATCTTTCTTATAGCTACAAACTCGAAATTAGGTCATCACCAAGTGTAAAATGACCCGTATACCCCTATAAGGGTCTCGATTAGTCTAAAAAGACCCCGAAATCCAATTACTACTCCTGGGTACTTAGTTTTGACTACTCCGACTCATTTTTGGATCAACCGTGAACTTAAAATCCTCATCCGAGTCACCTATAATAAATTTTCCATCTCAACCTATACAACCTCACCTGTGTGTCCTGGTTGAGATACCATCAAATCCCATTACTTTTACCCATTTATGACGTAATACCGTTGACATTTAATTTTTATGTAAATATATATTCATGTAAATATTAATTCTTTTTTCACTAATTAATATTTATTTAAATTATCATTGTTTCTCAATTTATTTAAATTACGTGCACATGTGTAATTTAAATGATAAAATTTAATTAGTCAAAATTATGGGTTGTTACATACTTCTCCTCTTACAAAGGAATTTCATCCTTGAAATTTGTACATACCTGACATATAGAGCTCGGGATATTTCTCTTGCATGTCATCCTCTCACTCCCATGTCGACTCGTCGGTGTTGTGATGCCCCCACTGAACACGAACCAAGGGCACCATCTTAAATCTTAACTTATGCTCACTGTAATCCAAGATAACAACCAGTCTCTCCTCATATGAGATGTCGGGCTTCAAATCTATCTCCTCCAATGGAATGTACCAATAATCCATCTCACTCTTTTGATATGATTTCAATGACGATGCATGGAATATGTCGTGAATTCCATGCAGATTCTCCGACAAGGTAAGCTTATATGCCACCGGCCCTTTCTTCTTGATAATAGGGAGAGGCCCCACATACCTCGGTGTGAGCTTCCCCTTCTTCACAAATCTCATAACTCCGCTCATAGGAGTCACCCACAATAATATCTGGTTACCCACATCAAACTCTATATCCCTCTTACCCGCACCAGTATAGCTCTTCTGCCTATACTGAACAATCCATATATGACCTTGAATAAGTTTTATCTTAGCAAAAGTATCCTGGATCATCTCAGGTCCAAGAAACTCTTTGTCCCCCACCTCTAACCAATAAGAAGGCGAATGATATGGTCAATCATATAATGCCTCATAAGGCACCATGCTGTTAGTGAGCTAGTAAAAATTATTATACACAAACTCCACCAATGGAAGGTACTCCTCTCAACTTCCCCTAAAATAAAATATACACATCCTGAGCATATCCTCCAACATCTGATTAACCCGCCCAGTCTTTCCATTAGTCTGTGGATAATAAGTCATACTCAACCACAACTCATTCCCCATCGCCTCTTGAAAGCTCTCCTAAAAATAAGACATGAATATCATATCCCGATCGAACACAATATTAATCGGTACCCCGTGTAGCCTCACTATCTTGACTACAAAGAGCTAGGTGCACTGTCCCATCGGATAGTCCGTATGAATTAGAAAAGTGAGCCACTTTGATCAAGCGATCCATAATGACCCATATGGAATTGTGGCCCCTCTATGATATCGGTAGCCCCATGATAAAGTCCATCAATATACTCTCACACTTCCAAACTAAAATCTCTAATGACAGTAACGTCCTAATTGGCCTCTGGTGGTCTACATTCATTAACTAATATATGGAACACTTCATGACAAATTAAGCTAAGTCCCACTTCATACCATCCCACCAATACTACCTATGCATATCCTAGTACATCTTATACCTATTGAGATGTACCATAAATCTCAACTCGTGAAACTCTTTGATAATAAAATGCCTTAATCCCCATCCTCTTGGACTATAAGCCTCCTATTAAAATGTAAGACTCCCTTATAACTGATCGAGTAAGACTCCACCCCTCTGCCAATAACTATCGTACCCTGTCCTGAAAAAACTAGTTCATGTCCTACGCTTTCACAACTCGCATAAAAATCTCAAGTGTGATAGTCAACACTGTCATACATGCCCTAGAAACCGTATCGTACTGGATAAGCTCAGTTCACTTATCTTTCTAAACTGACACTAACTCCCCCGTAGATTATCGTCTTAACATGTTTTCCATCATATTAGCCTTCCTCAGGTGGTACTGAATGTCAAACTGGTAGTCCTTCACGAACTCCAACCATCTACGGTGTCACGTATTAAGATCCTTTTGAGTGAACAAATAGTACTACAGCGACTTATGATCCATGAATATGCTAAATTTCTCCACCGGAAGATAATGCCTCCAAATCCTTAAGGAAAAACTATCGCAGCTAGCCCCAAATTGTGCATGGGCTAGTTCATGGTCCTTAAGCTTGCAAGAAGCATACGCTGTAGCCCGATCCTCCTACTGTAGAACACCCCTAACTCCCTTTGAGTATGAGTCGATAAGTACGAAGTACTCCACTCCTCCCTTAGGTAGTGCGAGCATAGTTACCGAAGTCAATTTTTCGTTCAACGCATCAAACGCTAACTGACAGTAATCATGCCACACAAACAACACTATCTTGTGAGTCAGATTTGTCAATGGATTTGTAATCTTCAAAAAGCCCATTATGTAATGTCAATAATACCCTGTCAATCCTCAAAAACTACGGACCTCTATTGATGTCGTGGGATATCCCCACTCTCTCATCGCTACAATCTTACTCGAATCCACTGAAATGCCTATATCATATATAATAAGACCCACAAATTTCACCTCATACAACCAGAACCCGAACTTCGCAAACTTGGCATATAATTAATTTTCCTGTAACATTTATAAAGCCATACGAAAATACTATGTGCGTTCGCCCTCAGTTTGTGAATACACCAGAATGTTATCTATAAACATGATCGTGAACTGGTGAAGAAGGTCTCTAAACACCATATTCATGAGATCCATGAAAGTTTGAGAGCATTTATTAGCCCAAACGGAATAACCTTAAGCTCACATGACCCATATCGCACCAGGAATGCCATCTTAGGGACATCCTGCTCCCTAGTGCATAATTGGTGATACGCCAATATGAAGTTTATCTTTGAAAAATAAGTTCATCCTCTCAACTAGTCAAACAAGTCATTGATTCGAGGAATTTAATAAAAATTATGACTTTGTTCAACTCTCGATATTCAATGCACAGTGGAAGTGAATCATCCTTCTTATTCATAAAAAATATTGGAGCACCCCACGATGATGTACTCCGTTAAATAAAACCTTACCCCAAGAGCTACTGAATCTATTCTCTTAACTCCTACATCTCTGATGCAGCCATGCAATATGTCACACGTGCAATTGGCCTATTCCTTGGCGCAAAATCGATAACAAACTCTATCTCCAAAATCGATGAAAAACTAGGTATCTCTTAAAATACGTCCACGAACTCCCTAACCACTGGGATGGAGTCTAATAATATAGACACCTCCTGAGAGGTTTCCTCCTCAATATAGTTCAAGTGATTGACCCTCCCTCGGGAAGAGGTATAGCCACCAAGAACATGTCCTACCCTAGAATGGCAGACAAAATGGTACAACCAAAATAATCCACTATCACCCTATACCCTTCCAACCAGTCCATGCCCGTAATGACATTGTACCTAGTCATATATAATACGAGTAAGTCAATTACTAAACATAATCTCTCGATATTTATCCACACCACTCAACAAACGGAGTGAATCAGAGCCCCACTACCCAAAGGTGAATCGACACATATAATGATATTGTTGGTTGTCTCTAATAAATAGGTTGTGCGTACTAATCTAGTGGCAATGAAATAAAATTATGCTACATTATCAAATAATACCCGAGCTATATGCCTATGGATAGGAAACGTACCTTCAGTAGCCGGTGGTTCTTGCAACATCTGTGGCATCAATTTATTATAGTCGTTATAGACATACCCTTATTATATCTGTCCCTGTTGCTATGGGACTACTAGAGCTAGTGGTGTTGCAGGTGGTAACTCTACCTATTGTCCCTGCTAGGCACCCTGCTGCTGCCCTTTGCCTCATTATGGGCAGTCTCTCTCCCGTGACTCGTCTCCCCAAATAGAATACAACGGCCTATAAAATCCCCCTACCTCTGACCCGGTTGGCTATGTTAGGGCTACCTTGGTTGCTGGCCCAGGTGGCCTCGACACTACTAGCCACCCATGTTGTTCCTTTAGCCCTACTGGCCCTGAGGAACACGCAACTGCTATTGATGTTGTAGGCCCTACTGACCCTACCTAAAGGCACTTCCATCTGGTCTGAATCTCCCTAGTCAAAATCTTTGAGTCAGATCCCCCTGCTAGAAATTCCTCTTGTACTGTCTACTAGTTTGCTACTATAGTGCCCCACTAGCACCATTGCTACCTGTCTTGTCCATCTGGATAGACACTCCTGCTCTCTTGCTTCCCTTCATATGGAAGCGATGGTCCTGATAGTGTAGTAATTTTGTATCAATGACCTCTGTGTACATTTTCAAAGTCAGGTTACGCTAGAAGTGTTGTCAAATCCTCCAATTAAGTCCATCCATGAATTTTAGCATATTTTTCTCCTTAATATCCACTTTACCAGGAATAAAGTTCGCCATACGTGTGAATTCCTCCTTTTCTCGGACATAGATCGACCCCCTATGCAACATTTAAAAATCTCCTCCTCATCTCATTCTAAATTGCTAAAGGAAAGTACTTGCGATCAAATTGCACCTAGAACTCTACTGTAGCCATCATATCCCGCTCCTCAGATACGACAACCGACTCCCACCAGTGTAATGCTGCACCCATTAACTTAAATACAAACCATATTTATTTCTGAGTGTCGCGGATCTCAATAATGTGTAGATGATGCCTAATGTTCTTTTTTCTCTGACTATTGATTAGCAGCTATCACATTAGCAATGCCCTGAAACTTTGGTGGATTCCCTTTCTAAAAGACCTCCCGAACCCTCTCCCACACTGATAGTACCTAGTGGGCCTAGGAGACCGGTGCCACCAGATGCTGTGGTTGAGTCTACGAGAACTGTTGTGCCATGGTGGCATTAACTGCCTGCTCAACTATATTGTCAACCTCTATAGCCGTCACTATCACCTATGAAACTTGTGGCTCTTGCCGAGCCTCTCCGACATTAGACCTTTTAGTAGTCCTAGTCTGTCAACGTAAAGGCATAAATGAATGAAACAGTCCGAAAATAGGGTTCTATATGAAAGCATATTACGTCGGAATTGTACTAAACTGCAGAGATCCTAAAGACAGTTGAACTTGATGCTTTGGATCCATCAGTGACACCCCACTTATATAAATAATGGGTAGCCAAACCTATACTCAAATAAAATAGACATCTCGCTAGCTCATTCTTATCATTACAATCAAATAAATAAATTAATTACTAATGCCCAATTAAGCCCTATGTCAAACTTTAAAACTTAATTAAATGGACGTAAATAAATTCGTTCGTCATAACCATTCCAAATAACCATTCAATCACAAGTAATATCTTAATGCTAGAATAAATATAAAAATCCAAATACCGAATAAACCATCAGCATACATCCAATATAAATATTCATCACCACTAAAGTAAATGAAAACTAAATAAAAGCCTGACAATACGCGACATGACTGAATGATAATTGAATACATCCTATCTAGAATCTCAAAACAGACGCAACTAGTCAAGTCCTTACAAGCATCCATAGCCGTTGTAACTCCGCCAATCTGGAAAGAATAATCATGCCTGACGTGCCTACGGTTGGAAACCTAAAAGTTTTGAAAATATTTTGATACAATTCAGATCCTAAAACCTTTTGGAAATATTTTACAAGTGATTAAAATATAAATATGTGATGCAATCTTTCTTATTTAAACTGATGTTGCACTCCCATGAGATACTCCTCACCCTTCAACTATAGTACGCCCCTAACGGTGTATTTTTACCACCCTATTTAGGCTACCGAGTCTAACTAGTCATAACATAAGTCCCATACGCTACCCTATGTCACACGTATATGTTATTTTATCTTAGATTTTAAGTTAGCTTTCATATCCTTTTTATAATTATAATTATTAATTATAATTTCTTATCCATTGCACATAACTTTATGCTAGTTATTAATTTAACATCCACGTCTTAGTGTCATAGACCCCTATATATTTACTTCACACTTATATACGTATTTTCATCTTACATCAGCTACACATACATATATGTCGCTCGTTGTATACATATCACTGCACCATTCTAAAGCATTACCTTGCGGATATAACTTTAGCATGCTATCAAGATCCAGTGATATATACCTCAACTCGAGCCACCAGTTCGAAATCGCGCCACCAAACCCAAATCAAATCATAAAACTGGAGGCGGTTATAGTCATACATCTTTGGATCATAACCACATCACATTACCCCACTAGACTCAAACTCATATACATTGGTCGTGCGACAGACCTATGACCTCGAAAATCGATCATATACCTGTTGGTCATTGTCAGGGGACACGGCCCACTAAGTGCAACCTCCAGTGATAGCGCCCCTCTAGAATAAGTATGTTTTACATATATGAAACATATAGATATAATCATACATACATACATATATATATATATATATATATATATATATATATACACACACACACACACACACACACACACACACACACACTAGGGTATGCCCGTGCCTGAAGGCACGACACAAAATTTAAAAAATGTGCGTTGTTAATTGGATCATACTTTGTAATTAGTTCGAAACAATAATAACAGTCCATATTGAACCTCGTATAATACATCGTAATGGCACGGTAAAAATATTGTAGTAATTTTTTATTCATCAAATTTATTAGTTTTAATCGTTATAGAATAGTTGAGAATTTTACGCACAATAGAAAAATCAGCATGGGGAAATCCACTAAAGACAACTCAATTATCCAACCATAAATACAAACTTACAAATTGGGTCAATCATTGATGTTACTTGTATTAAACAAAAAAATTGGACATCATTATTTTAATAAAAACTCGACGAATTAATTGTGTCATTAGCGGTCGAGTTTTTCACCTAACATTAATACAATAACACGCGTAGTGCGTCTACAACTAAATTCTTCGCAATGTAAATAAAACAGTAGTCCGAGAGTATTTGTTGCATATTGCCCAAGTGGTCAGTCAAAAAATCGGAGACAATGTCCTTTGGAGTGTCCTTGCGTATAATATGCTTTGTACCTAACCACGCGTAGTGAGACTACAACTAAATTTTATAATATTCACATTCTAGTAATTTAAAAAGAAGAATAATTGGTAAAATATGATTACAAACAACGTTCAAAAAATAAATCTAAAATTTTACACAATTTTAAAACATCTACCAAGACCAAATGAAAAATAAATATACACTAACATATTACTTAAGTTCATGAATCAAATCATACACTTTAAGTTCATGAATGAAATAAAAAAAAATATATTCGTACAATTCTGACAGAAAGACCATTATAAGCTAAATTGATAAAATCATCAAAGTAAATCATAAAACGTAAAGTTGCTTTGGTCGAGAACATCTTACTATCAATGTAACGACGATACGTAATAAGTTCGGTAAGCTGAAAGTTCGTTACGAATCGACAATACGTAACGGTATCGACCAATATTTAAAACCATGTTGCTTAGCTCTGATTTTGATTGAGTGACAAAGATTTCACGTCCTGTTCAAGCGCTTTGCAGGAAATGAAGGTTTGGAGGTGTGTCATACGTACCTACTCTTGATAACTTGTGAAATAAAATTAACCAATTGAAACACCCCAAATCTTTGACTTATTTAAGTCTATATTATTTAGGCGTTTTAACTAATTTGGATATTATGTCAAAACATATTTTTAGGGTGTTATGACGTACCTACTCTTTGGTACATCATGCAACGCTACTCGACGACTCAACATGCCTTGACTCTACTCAATGTACATATCCAAGTAAAGGTATTCACGTGTTGTTGCACATTTGCACTTGACACATTAGGCACTCATGCATTTATTATTTGATATTTTTTAGTGTGTCTAAACATTTGTTAAAAAGTAAAATTTGAATTAATTTTTTCTAAAAATAATTTTCAAATTTGAGAAATAATTTTTTTCCGAACATTTCATTTTCATTTAATTGTTATCCATTTGATTAGTACTTGATTGAAAGAAATAGTTCTATTGGATCCCTTATGACCTTAGGAACCTTTGACCAAGATTTTTTTTATCTCTATACCTGTTACATTGGGTTTGCATAGATTTCATCCTTTTAGGTAAGATATAAGCTTAGGCAGATTTCGGTTTCTGTGCTAGTGTACCTATATAGCTTTTAAACTTCATTCGTACCATTAGAGGCCATAGGCTAGTACACATATATAGGTGTCAGACCTCTTTAAATCGGATCTTAGCTGTAAGAGATTTTCGTTCTTAGTTGTCCGAATAGTACCTGTGTTAAAGGTTAGGAGCCTAGTACACTACTTCGTCATTTTGTGTAACCTTTGGTTTTCTCAGTTGTTGCTTTCTGCCATGACGTTTTGTTGATGTGATATATCAACTAGTCATAGAGACCCCATACGATTTCATCCATAGGTAACTATTCAAAACTTTTATCGAATTTGCCCTGCTATATTTCATTCTAGCTTTAGAACTATTAGGCACACTTTGGTTTAATAGATTATTGAGTAAAGTACTCTCCCTTACCTTTCTCAGCCATGAACCCGATTTTTCACCAATTATATATCCACAAATAAATTTTTAATCAAAATAAAGTGTTTAAAGAGGTCACACAAATTACACCAGAGAACAAAGTACCCGACATAAGTCTATTCTCATATGGCTCGCCTGTCTTTCTCTCTCTTGCAAGAAATAACTTGCAAACAGTGTAATAAAAATGAAACTTTCCCTCAAAACATTTATCTATTTGAAAAAGAAGACTGATCCAGAACAAAAGATTTTTTCCATTGTATCGAATGCTGCATTTTTTGTACCAAATCCTTAGATACAAAGTAGAGTTATTCTGGCTCAATGTCTGAACCAACCTACCAGAGTTTCCAAGACGCAGAACCAAAACAATATATGAACCAAATAGGGCAACCGAGAGATTGATAATCATATAAGGAGAAACAAAATACAATCAGCGATATATTATTCAAAACCAATTACAAAGATATGTTCTCGATCAGGCAACCGAGAGATTGATAATCATATAAGGAGAAACAGTAGCTTTTTTCTTCACCCAGCTTAAAACCCATTATAAAGAGATGTTCAAAAAGCGTTATATTATTCCGTTCAGTCAAGACTCAAGACCCGCTAAATGCGTAGTTTTAAGCTTCGTATGCACGTCCAGGATAGCTAGGTCTCCCGGATAGTTTTAAGCTTATTAGTTTTTTATAAATTTAAATCAAGCAAGATAATTTGCTCTATGTGTACCTCTAAAGAAATCGGAGATGTTTACCTCTACAGCAAAAAATGAACCAAAAATTGAACAAATGTGGAACGCTAAGGTGGAGGCGGAGATTTGTGTATGGAGGCGCAGAGCTATGTGGAACGCTAAGGTGGATGGGGGTTGACAAATGTGGAGCTCGGAGGGTGAGGGTGTAATGGTGAGGATCTGAGAGAGAGAGAGAGAGAGAGAGAGAGAGAGAGAGAGAGGTTTGGTTAATAGATTTGGTGGGTTTCAAAGAGAGAGGAGATATATTGAGTGTATCGAGCCTTGTGCTCTGTTATGAAGTTTACCTCGAGCCTCGCGCAATCTAAGGGGTAATTGATTTATTTGAGCAAAGAGTCTTCCCAATATCAAAGAAATTACAATATAGAGTGGACACGGGACAAAATATAAATTTTGACCAAACTATCCGCAATCTTGAAATGAAGTGAAAATTTAGTACATAAAAAAAAAGGGGAGAAATCAAAAATTGAGGGTAAAAAGGGTAATGCAAAAAAAATTATAAAGATGACATCATGTATTAAACTTGTGACATATATAACTTTTCTACTTTATTTTATATATATATATATATATATATATATATATATATATATATATATATACTGTCTCTATACCCGTATGTATATACACATAAACCCGACTAACCGTACATGTCATTCATGCACTAACCTATTTTCCCCATGTTTAATCGTGACTCTCGTAAATTAAAATAATTCTTTATTTAATTGATTCACCAATATAATAATAATTCTAGACACCAAGTCATTCCTAGCCATCCCGTATCGCAAGTCTAACCTAATTTCCACACCGAGTCCATTACTTTCTTTTTTTAGCGTTGTTCATCCTAAACACCCTAAATTTCACCCTGAATTCATCCCGACTATCCTAAGGGACTTAATCATATTCTAAATATTTTTAAAAGTTCTAATGTCATTTACGGACATCCCGTAACAACCCTGACTCAACTTGATCAACAAAGTCATTTGAATAAACAAGATTGGCCAAGTAGGGCAACCGAATCGTCTCGGCTAGGGGGCAAACCGATTCGCCTATGGAAATTGGACTAAACGGGGCTATTATATTTATTTCAAAAATTTTACCCAAACTATCAACACAAATCAGTCCAATAATCATCCCAACACCAATATACACTACCTTATCAATATCAATCATGAGGGTACATATTTTATGGATTCAATTCACCCAAGATTAATTCTAAATTATGGGATTAAATAATCAAATCTTCTAGAATAATTCACACATTAATGCTAATATTAGCTCACTCTATTTTCCTAGATTTATAATTTAAGCTCACATCTATTCTCATTATAATTCAAACTCAAATTTCTAATCAAGATTCCATTTTTTTATAGGATTCAATCTCAGACTTCATATTATATACTACTCAAATTAATTTCCATGAAATCCTTACCCCAAACCCATTTTGATAGCATATGAATCCCACCCAAAATCATGTTTAATTTCCCTAACCATGATATGAATTGAAATACGAACATATAATATTAAGCAAGTTTAATCACTTGCCTTTGAATTATCATCGAGTCTGATTCTAACCCAGGAATTGTTCCCAAAATCCTTCCTGAATAACCTTTCTTAATATCCTTTTGATTTTCCCTTCTCCTTTCTCTCCTATCTCATTTTTAGACCTTCTCCTTTCTCCTTTCTCTCCTCTCTCCACTATCATTAACCATACCTTCTTATAACTATAAATCCTAAATTATATTATTACCCAAGTGTAAAAAGGCCCGTATACCTCTGTGTAGGCCCCGACTAGTCTAAAAATCCCCCGAAACCCGATTCCTACCCCCCGGTACTTAATTTTGACTATTTCGACCCATTTTGGGTCATCCTTGTATTCGAAATCCTCACCCGAGTTACCTATCATAAATTTTTCATCTCAACTTAACATGACCCCACCTGTGCATCTCGGTCTAGATACCATTAAATCCCGTTGCTTTCACCCACTTACGATGTAATACCCTTTGATATAATTTTTATTTACTTTATCACACTAATAAATATATATTCATATAAATATTAATTCTTTTCTTGCTAATTAAAATTTATTTAAATTCTCATTATTTCTCAATTTATTTAAATTACGCGCACATGTATAATTTAGATGCTAAAATATAATTACTCAATTTTATGGGATGTCACACAAATGTCTTCATTCCATATATGAAATCCGTTCAAGATGGGTCCTCTCATACGTGAATCATGTTCCTCTATAAATATGTCAAGTAGTTAATGAGCAGAAATCGCCCATTCATTCTTTAAAAATTATGTTTCGTCCATTAATTCTTTAAAAAGTATGTTTATAATATGACATCACTCGTTGATTTTATGATTCAGTTTGGTAGGGGTCTTATGCGCTAACGTCATGAAGAGGTTCTTGCCGATCACTAAGACCTGACCGTGAAGACAAAAATAAAACTATTGCACTATATTTTGGTGAAAATGGTTGACATTTATACCCCCAAAATATTTTATGAATTTTAGCATGAGATACGGTAAATCATTAATTATAATTTTAAAGTTGTAAAGGAGGATAAAAATCAAAACGTGTATATAATTTGAAAGAAAAATGTTGAGGCGCAAAAGGTGCGAGAAATCGTTGACGCTTGGATTTCTCCTCATGTAATTGTAAGATGTTTGAGAGCTCAGGTATCCTGCGTAGATATGAGTTAGCCTATTTGAAAAAGTTCCATGATTTTGAAAAATTATCGAGACAATACATCTTGAATAAATGGATGAAAAAAGATAAATCCTTAACTATCACTAATGCAAGTGGAATTGAGATAATGGATAATAAGTCATACTTTCCTCAACGGAGTCAGCTAATTCAAAAGTCTTTAGGTGTTGTTGCTAAACACCTCACAAGTACAGAAGCAACTAAAATTTAGGATGACGCTTTGTACAAGGAACTTAGGAAAATCAATCTAGTAGTTGGTTGTGGTTTCGGGGTATGATATAATGTGGGGACTACCTAATACGATATTGGGTGGTACAAGTGGATGTGTTTCGATTAACATGATTTGTAATTACGAACACATTTTCAAAGGATCGCAACAAGTGAGAGCAATAGGATGTGGTAAAAGGCTTAAAAGCAGGGAAGAGAAAGTAATGAGAAGAGTAAAAAATTCTAAAGAAAGGCGTTGTAACGAGTATAGGTTGATTGAGAAAGGGCGCGATAAAAGGAATTTTCCTCTTGTGCCCAACGACAGGTTTGACAATCTTTTTGTTAGGTATTCTTAAGCCACCTTTTCTTTGAACATTGTCAATGATTGAACTTGAAGACATAAAGTAAGTGCCAAAGGGAAATTTTCATCTATTTTGGTGTCATGAAGGCAAGGGCCCTTTCGGAGGTAGGCCAAGTGTTTATATATATATATATATAGAGAGAGAGAGAGAGAGAGAGAGAGAGGGGGAGAGAACACTCTCTTAGATCACACTCTATAGATCACATCATACACCGTACCTAGTTTTAGGTCCTAAGAAACCTTTTTTCTAATTTTTTTGTTTTTCTCTTCAAATTAACCTTTCAATCAACACATGCTCAAAAAATTATATCAAAATATATTTTCTAGCTATTTTTAAAAAATTCATAAAAAACTGTTGGTGCGGACCCGTATAAATAAAGTATTTTCAGCAGTTTTTTATTGAATTTTTAAAAAAATAGCTAGAAATTATAATTTTGACGTAATTTTTTAACATGTATTGATTGAAAGATTAACTCCATGAGTAAAACAAAAAAGTTATTTAGGGCCTAGGACTGTATACACACACACACACACACAAACACACACAAAGAGAGACTCTCCGACGTCATACCATACATCACTCTCAAAATAACTTTTTTTGCTATTTGAAGAAAATCGATCAAACTTTCACAACTTTTACAATACTTTAAAGTGTGAAAGTTTGACCAGTTTTTCTTAAATAGCAGAAAAGTTATTTTGAGCATACATTTTTGAAGTCAGTTCCTTGAAATATTTAAATACCGCACCAAAAAATTCACCTCAAAATAATTTGTTCACTATGTTGAAAAATCGGTATGAAAACTTGGATGTGTATACGAGACTGGCTATATATATTTATATATATAAGGCTGTGCTTGAGAATAAATGTTTGGGGCCCAAGGTGAATGAATGTTTGGGGCCCTTGTATATATGAGAGCTAATAATCAAACTCCATAAAACATATTTAAGTAATAAATGAAAATAAATTGGCAAAATCAATTATAAAATAAAAAAATAATTATTTTGAATTTCCTTTTTAAAAGCCCCAAGGTGTCGAACTATATCTTCTAAGTCAAGAATCAAAAGCCCCAAATGTAGGAAAATAATCTAAAATTCAATTGTCATTATTCAAATTTTGTGTGAGTGCATGCGTACGTGCATATATGTATAATAAATAAATAATAAAAAAAAATAACTTGATAGGTCCAAATGGTAGTCACACCTTCTTTAAGGTATAATTTGACCCCCATAAAATTATATACATTTAGGTCCTAACTAATAATCTTTGTATTATATTGCTCATGATAACCTTCTCATTAATTTAAAAGTCATGGAGCATACTATAAAAATATTTTTTTAAAACTTTTCTGAGGCCTTCTTTAGGGCCCAAAACGACCTCCTTAATTATCTTGGATAAAGGCCGTTAGTTTTCATTATTAATGTTATGACTCATTTATGTCTTTATTTTCCTCTAGTACGGTCAATATAATAATCTTAGTAGAGTTGTAGAGTGTGGAACTTATTAACTGTTGTGATTTGTAATCAAGTAAGGGTTCGAAGATTAATTAGAATATTGATTCTGTGGGCTTTAGTATATTTTATTGAAAAGGTCTCCATGACTTGGAGTAATTTAATTTAGTTTTTAAGTTTCAGGAAAATAGTTTTAACCTTTGGACAAAGATTTAATTTACCTGTACCATATAAAAACATTTGACCGAGGAATGTGCTATTTTTTCTATTAAAAAGGGAGTGCTGTTTTTCGTTTGAAACCAAATTAGTCAATTACCATTGAAGGCAATATAATCCTAAAAATAGTTGTTGGTGTTTTTTTTGTTTTTTTTAAAGTTATCAAGGTTCCTTTAATAAGGTTATTTACTATGATAAATGTGGTTAATGATGATAAACGAAAGATTTGTTCATTATTTTGTGTATTTGATAGCTTTTAATTGACATGAATTTTTTTAATCCAAAACGTTTTGTAAATATTTAGCAAGCATTTAAAGTGTCCAGTCACAGAGACGTCAGGGGTGACTTCATTCCAGACAATCGGAGCTGTAGCATTGTAGATGCTGACAAGATTGATTTAATTAGACGATTCCTCCATTCAGATCTAGAATAGGATCTCATTTTATATTTCGTGTATGGACATGTTGTCCGTTCAGTCGTTAGTTATATAGTTATTTTATTATTATGGAGTATTTGGTTAGATTTTTGGCCGATGATTTATTCGGTAAATCTTTATGCATTTATATATTGTGATGGTGGATATCGATGTCCACATGCAGGATTTGCAATCATTTTTTTCACTTTTATTGACAATATTTGATTACCTGTATAGAATGTCAGAGTTTTTTCACATATTTGCCCTTCCTTTGAAAATTTCTTTATTTTTTAACTTGTTTTTCTTGGTTAAAACCTTTTCTATTTTGGTAAAAATTGTTTTCAATATGTATTTCTTTAAAGCTCGTTTAAAAAAATGTTTTTTGCTAAAACTGTTTTTCGTTAACAATCAGTATTTTTTATTGTCATAATTTGGTTTTATTAAAAATCGTTTTTCCCTTAAAAAAACTTTTTATTTTTGTCAGAACTATTTTTTTTATTGTTAAATTCATTTTTCGTTAAAAATTGTATTATTTTTGTCAAAACTATTTTTTTTGTTAAAAATATATTTTTAAATATTTATTTTTATACCAACTATTTTTCTTGGAAAACTATTTTTATTGTTCAAAACTATTTTTTAAGAACAGTTTTTTCGTTATAAGTTGATTTTTTGTTAAAATATTTTTTTTTGGAAACTATTTTTTTAATCGCTATTTTATGTTAGGAATTATTTTTTTGATTAAAACCCATTTACTTATATATCAGTTTATTTAAACTTTTCGCTTTTGCCATTAATTCTATCAGGCATCGTATTTTCACCACCTGAAAAATTAATGTTATCAAACAACTCTATCTGAAAAATTATAGGATTTGACATGAAGTTTTTTTTCTGTGCCTTTGAAAAATTTGGCATCCAGCTCATTTACCCACTTTTGAATCAAACGACTCTTAATGCACATTTTTTAAGTAGAGATAAATTGTTTATTGTGTCTCCGGCTTACTTCCCTCTCATGTTCCTTTGAGGGATTCACATGTTATTTCACCAACTTAATATCTCATAATATAAAAATAATGAAAGATTATCTTCCAGTCTGGCCTTAAATTTTCAAAATGCAATTTTTCTTACATATTGCCTTTTTGGCAGTATAGAGTATGGACCAAACTAATAATTTGGGATTTTCGCAAAAACTTTATTTTTTAATTTTATTATGTCTTCTTTCCAGTTTATTTATTTATTTTTCACCCTTTTCGCGACAGATGAATTGTCGTAGAAGCATTTTTGCCACTTTTTTTTTTTTTTTTTTGCTAAATGCTTTAGAGTAAATCACCTTTTTGGGAGATCAAAATGCACATTTTTGGGGAAACTAAAATATTCACTTACTTGAACGTGGTCTATAAAATTTTGATATTTTATAAATACATTAAGAAATATAAATAATGTAAATTATTTTTTAAATTATATATTTTGTTTTTGAAATAACTTTTTTTTAAAGTACTTTTGTTAAATAAATAGCTAGTTTTTTTTGAAAATATTAACGTATATTAATGTTAATATATATATATATGTGTGTGTGTGTGTGTGTGTGTGTGTGTGTGTCACACACGAAGCATATCCACTGTGTGGTAACCCATGGTCTAAGTTTAGAACGATTTGTTACATGTTTATGACATTTCATGTCATCGAAGTGTTGTGTCTTTGTTTTTTAAAGTATTTTGTATTCTATGTTTATTTTGTACTTGGCGCCCAAGAAGGGTTTGTTTCATGTTAAATTAAGTTTAAACAAGTTTTATGTGTACCGGATTTTTGGAATCTCAAAATTATAAACGAAATATTGTTAAATCTTTTAGACTTGTTACACGTTCATGATATTTCTTCTACTCTCATCATTTTATCATTTTGTGAAAATATAAAGATTTTGTAATAGCTCTTATCACATTTAACAAATAAAACTTTTGTACCTGCTAATAGCACTCATAAATATTAGATTCGTAACTGTTAATAGCAGTTCCAAATATGAAACTTGTCACTACTGCTAATTTTATCACTGCTAACAGCGTTTATAAATATTAGATTCATAACTGCTGACAACGGTTATAAATATTAGATTTGTAACTGCTGACAACAAATTCGTAACTGCTGAGAGTGGTTATAAATATTAGATTCATAACTGTTGGCTGCACTTACAAATTAGGTTCATCAGTCATAACCCCCATAGGGGTTATAAAAAATTGTGACTGCTATTAGGAGTAATAATTATTGTTTAGTGGGCCCCCAAACACTACACCAAATCTGCCGAATTGTCACGGCCATTGACCTTGACAAGTTGGACTTGTCAAGGTCAATGACCGTGACAATTCTGGGCGAGACAACTTTTTTGTCACGTCTTGTCATGGTCATTGACCGTGACAAGTTGATTAGAATTGTCACGGTTGTCTCACGGTCCTTGACCGCGACAAGTTTTGTCACGGTTAAGGACCGCGACAAAGCCGTAACAGCGATTAAAAAATTATCACAGTCATTGATCGTGACAAGACCGTGACAACTTACTTTGTCACGCACTACAAAAAAAGAAGCTTTTGAGACGATGGCCTAATAGTCCCAAAAGATGGTTTATCCGTCTCAAATACTTTTTGGGACGCTATTTGGGACAGCTAGGAGGGGTCTTTTTGATAGGGGGTTATAAATACTTTTTGTATTGCCATAGCCGTCTCAAAAGTGTTTTTTGAGACGGGAAAAAGTCCGTCTCAAAAGCTCACCATTTTATATGAGCCTTTTGAGACGCCAAGAGAGCTGTCCCAAAATAGTGCGTTTAAGACGAGAATTAATTTGTCTCAAAAGGTTACAGTTTTAGAAGATGTTTTTGAGACGGCAACATAGTCGTCTTTAATATATTTTTGGGACAGTTTTAACCATCCCAAAAGTGGTGAAAGGATCTTAAAATTTTTTCACCAATATATTGTGAACAATAAAATCTACCACTAAAGTTTAATATATAATTGAATTATATTTGAGACAACACAAAACAATGAATAATCATAAAATGTAATACATAAAATGATTTTCAACGAACACAACGAATCATTTTCATTCAACAATAGTTAGAGTTCTTACAAGCATCTTCAAATATTCATCAAAACAAAAATGATAATACTAAGTTCAAATATTCGACTTGACAACAAAATACATTAATTTTTTATACTCCAAAACATGAAATGATTTTATCGAAGTAATCCTGCAGTCTTAAAGCGCAGAACCTCCAAAATCACTGATTATCATTGCATGTTCTACGAAAATTGTCACCTAAAAAAAATTAGTGTCAAAATTAATATCCCACTTGGTAATAATAGAATGTGCAATGAATTAATGTAGTATATTCTCATCACAAACAATATAAATATCTGACTACTATTATTTTTTTTAAATTCGGGAGAGTCTCCTTTGTTTATTCATGAAAACCACAGGTAGCCAATCTGTTTTAAACACTAAAATTGATTCTACGAATATAAACCAACGAACAAAAACTTCTGATCACCATCACAACAAATTTTCACCAACATCATTGAAAATTTAACTTCAAAAGAGAATTTTCCACCTGAAAATCTCTCAATGTATATTAGTAATTATATGTATGAAATATATATTATTACCTAGTCGGTCTGAATTGTTGAGGTGATGGAAGCACAAAGTGAATGTAAGATCTAAACTCATGTCCTAAGTAGAGTTTTGAATTGGCAAGTAGAATTGAAACATATGTATGTGTATGAATTGGTAAGTAGAGTTTTGATAGAGTTTTGAACATACTTAGTTGACCATCTTATACTTTTTCAGTAGTACTTCCCAATAAGAGAATCAAAGAACTAGGCGACAATGCGATAAACTTTGAATCAAAAGAATTAGTAGCACTGCCCATCTTATACTTGTTTAGTAGCACACCTATTCAGTAGCATTGCCCATCAGTAGCACTGCCCATCTTATACTTGTTCAACTGCACACATGTTCAGCAACACACCTGGTTGCACTGCCCATCTTATAACATGTCATCCAAATTGACATTCAATTATCAATCCAAGAATGCCTATTCGGTGTGCCACACGTACATAATGTCCTAAGTACGAGTTTTGTGCATAATTATATATGGAGTTTGTCTACATTTTAGGCACAGATGGTTAAATATAAAACACACCAATGCGTATTGAAATATGGATGAAAAAAACAGACCTTGTTTTTTCCAGCATTGGTTTGGGTAGCAGTGCCATCAGCAGCCATCTCAGACTCCGGCTTGAGGTCAACCTTGACATCAACCACTACGCTCTTGCTCTCCTAATTCCAAATCTTGATACTCGATTCAGTTGCGGCAAAAAGCCAGTACCTGTTAGGGATAAAGCGTTGAAAACATATTAATTGTTTATTATTTCTTTTACTAAAAAATATTATTATATTTCCATTTAAGAAATAGACTAACTGCCTCAACATTTTAACAACTAAATGCAGACCTAAACCCCCTTTGCACTAAATGAAAAACTAAAACTAGACTCTCCTAAAAGGCGAGGGGGAGGGCACCTTGGGCCACACTTGAAGGCTTTATAGGACCGCTTTCACTCATGAGTTTAGGGACTCTTTTTTCTTCGGAAAGGTTATTATGCACTTCAAAGATGTCGGATGATTTGGCACTATCTATAACTGCTAGATATATAGAGAATGCTTGTAATGACGAGATTGATGAATTGTATTCAACTGAGTAAAGTCCATTTTTGAATGGTGCAATATTGAAGATCAGCTTCTTCTCTTGGTGTCCGTCCTGAACGAAAAGTTCAAGATGATCTGAGGTAGATCAAGATATAGATGGCCTAATCTTTTTGCTTTGGTCTTGATCGGAGATAACCCATAGTTTGCAACCAACATCCCAACCTCCACAATCACAAGATCCACCAGATCTCCATCGGGTTATCAATTGGGGAGGGCACCCCCTTGGTAGGTAACCCATGAATACCACCCGGAAGAATGACTATTGTTCTTTTAGGATTTACATTTTCACCAATAAAACCATTTGGCATGTAATGATTATTTTTATCACTCTCATCTCCACCGTCACTTTTCTCACTTGGATCCTTCACAATAATGGCAGCTACCTCCTTGTATGGCACCAACTCGGGTGTTTCCTTATCTTTCTGTCCAGGGTCAACACTGTACAAATTTGACTCTCTCATAACAGATTGGTCTTGAATATATGACCTGGAAACCTTAATCTTGCCCACCATGTTATAGCCAAAGCCACAAGCTTTCCCTTTATAACCTTGATTTATCCACACCCCGATCTTCCTCTTAATTTCATGAACAAAGTAGAAGGCGTAAATCAAGGTGGAATTGTCCTTCTCTGATATCGGTGATTTTTTCACTGAGGTAGCAAGGATGTCACTACTATTATCAACAACAAGATTAAATAGAGGGAGTCCATTTTTAATTATGATCTGCAAAAGAGCCTGAATACTTGATGAATCATGCTTCTAATTCTGAGGCAATTCACTCACAGAATCCGAATGTACTTTTGATGGTTGAGCGGTCTCAGCTGAATGGGTTCCCTTAGGCTTCAGCAGTGGGTCCAGTAATCTTCTCAGAGAGATGGACCTGGATCTGTTACTAGAATTGGGCTTTTGACCACTAAAACTGTCCAAACCAGTAGAACCTTCAGACCTTATTGGGCCCGACTTGTAAACATATTGAATTAAGAAGCAATGATGTCGACCAATAACCTGTGTCAAACTTGATTTCTGCACGATAAGCTGAAGCTGCCCAGCCACCAGTTTCTTTAGGCGCAGCAGCAGTTCCATCTGGTATGGCTTGAATCTTATCTGGCAGTGCGGGGCCAAATCATTACGAGTAGCAAATTCTTCAGGTGAAAGCCCTTTAACCTATAGCAGAATAGAATATCAAAGCAAATAGAGCCAATAATATTCAGTTTAATTCTTATTAAGCTAGCCAACAGTGAAGCCTGGCGATGGTAGTAATTATAATCTTTCACATTTCAAAACTCATGTATCATTAAAATAATAGGAATTACAAATTTATAACCATATTTATCTATGATTTTGAAATTTTAAAGTTACTAATACTCCGTTGAAAATAACATACCAAAAATACCCTACTAAGCTCCAAACGTTGTAAAAGTCTTGGGGTGCCAAATCCAAAACAACCTTAGGTATTATTTATTATTCTTTTACATTTTGTAGTCACAACTCATGATATTAGTCACAATACATTATATGATATGCGGTTCGGAGGGCTTTTTATACGCGATACGATACAAGATTTGACAACTATAATTTTTAAAACTTCAGATTTATAAAAAAAAAAAAAATCAACTGCTAAGAACCATGTCTGTTTCTAGAAAAATGATCAACAAAATAAGTTGATCCTTAACAAGTAATGTTTATGAATGCGAAAAAGGATGTTATTAACTTCTTCTGAAGATTAGCAAGCAGCTTAGTAGTTCTCAGCTAGCATTTAGTAGTGAAGAAAATATTCAAGCCCTAGTTGGGCTCAAGAATTTAAAACTTGAACCAATGGCATTGCTATTAAAAGCACACAATTTTTCTATCACCAACACCCTGTAGTGCTTGAAAATGATTGCATATATTTTTTTAAGAACAGTACTGTGGTGTTAGTAACAAAAAAATTGGATGCCTTTAACAGTACCCATAGAAGATTGCTTGTGATTGGGGCATAGAAAAAACAACTGATAACCTAGGAGCCATTAAAAACACTTTGGAAGGAAAATAAATACAAAACTATATCTCACCAGAAAAATCAAACCAATCAAACTATTATGAAAGATATAATGTTGAGAAGTATTCACACTATTCAGAGTTAAGTTGTGTTCACTACTTTTGCTAAGATCACATGACTACAGCGTATACATGTGCTTACAACTTTATACAAACACAAAATTTGATTTCAAATAGGTGAAGATTCCTTTCACTTTTACTTACCACTTATAAAAAATAAAAAATAAAAAACAGCCGAGACCAAATAAGGGCTATATATAAATAATCCGGCAGAGTATTTCCTGGAGTTAGAAAAACAATAGAGCATGACAACCATGTGAAGGTATACAATTAGATAAATAAGGAGAAGCAAACATATTATCCCCGCAATCTGAAAAACTCAATACTATCTTCAAATGTAAGACTGTCAGTCTGTCACCGAGTCAGATTAGAACGTTAACCTTATTTTCAATATAACTAGAGGAAAAGAAAAAAATGGTGGTAAGGTTTATAAGAAAATGAAATATGTACCAATTTCACAGCTGTTGAATGTCAGTACAACATTTGCAAAGGCTGAGCCATCAGAACCAATCCAAAAGATAGAGTAATCATTTATTTTGTGATCTTCGGGTATACTCCAATTCAAGCCCCCAATCTTATATCTCTTACCAGCTACCTTGGCACAACTTTCATTAGCAAGCCCATCGAAGTTTTCAGAATTTTCCAAAGGATTCGTAACTGAACACATAACATCATCATAATGAAGGACTAATCCGGTTGTGGATCCACATAACTTCAACAATTCAATTGTTGCTGCTTCTTTAATATACTGTACTGCATGAGCATATTCTAGTCCGAAGAGGACCAGTGTATTAAGGGGAGAGAAATAAGGTCAGTCATTGACAAGACCATTAACCTTTAAAAAAAAAAAAAGAACCAGCTCTTGCAGCAGCACGATGCACTGAACTTGACTTAACTCATCAATAGCACACAAGAATCAACTTTTAATCCAACAATAAACCTTTCTCAAAAAATAGTAATGAGATATATGAGGCCATTGCATCAATATATCTAGGTTATCTTGCTAGACAAGATAACCGTAGACATAAAAAGAGACTAAGAAGGATGGTAAAGGAATTTACCTCTCTACACCGAAGCTAATAAAGAAGTATTAGATAAGATGCTAAAAGGGCAGGGGACCACTAAGATAACACTACCTTGAAACATTACAAATAAGCCCACACTCCTTAATTTTACATTCGAACATAATCAACTATCAACAGATTGGCAGTGAAGAAACATAAATGGATTTTAACTAGATACAAAGACAAAATAAAAGGCACTTTATGAAAGATAAGATCACCCCCATTTGGGAGACTATAATTCTAGATTAAATTGAAAGGCTGGTGTAATAATTAAGTGTGCCATAATATCTCAGCATTCGTATGTGTACCAACAAGATATATATCAATCATAAACTACCAACTTCAAGTCAATTTAGTTTGTCCATGAATGGACCCCTTTATGGTGCAATTGCCACATGGTTTTTGAGCACAAGGGAGATAATTGCTCTAAGAAACCTAGTCTAAAACAAAAATGGAGGAACAAAGATGGTAATACCACTAGCCTATGGACAATAAAAAACCACAGATACGATTCATCAGCTGCTACATGCTTCCATCCCGATAAAATAGATATTTCAAGGGGGATGAAGGCACATTACTTCAGGTCTCAAGGATAAAGGGTCGAATAGAGTTAATGAAACAGATCTCATTTCCTCAACTCCCGATGTTTCTGATGTCCCTGTTCCATTTGTTATACATCACTCAATATCAATATTTCCAGCTACTAATTATTTCTCTCAATAAAGAAATACAGTCTAGGAAAAATATCTTAAAAAAATATACCCCCCAAAAAATTCTCTCAATAAAGAAATGCTTTTAATGACGATAACGAAGAGATTGTATGGTTTGGGTCCGGGGAAAGAACAAGAAAGGTGACTTCATAGCTTGGCTTGGAGAACACTTGTTTTAAGGTTGCTAATTTTACGGCCAAAATGTTGAACCCATGTTTTCTCCAATCCGATAATGAAGTTTCCTGCTCTAATGTAGTAATTTGATCCGACTCTTTCCTCTTGCCTCTATTAAGCATTATCTCAGAATAATTTCTCCTTTGAAGAGTTTAAAATCTTAAGTTGCATTAATTTTCCTCCAGAAGGTCTTTCTTCATAAGATGAATTTTGATGATAACCACGTGAAATGGTTGATTATTCCGAGGATTAAGGCTTCTGATCTGAGATGTAATTGAATTTGTAGAGGAATTGTAATACTGGCAAACCTAATGGAAGCAATTGTGATTTCTAAGCAGTGAAATAAATAAGAAACTCATATAACCCTAAAGTTAAATATCTCAAAGGTATTATTAACTTTGATCAAATGATTCACTAGAAAGAGTTGCCTATTATTTATAGTGTGTACGCTTTGTATGCAAGGCCTTAAAACTTAATCCAATTAAGAGTTTAGCCACTCCAAAGTAAAGAAATGAATTACAAGTAAATATATAAAAAGGAATTTTAACTTCTATACCATCAACTGAGCCTATAAAGCTTTCCATCTTCTCAGCAACATTGCCATTAAGAGCTTCATCTAAGATGCTGGTTTCCCCCATTTTCCCTTGGATACACTTCTGAGTGCTTATTCATAACAAACCTGAGAGACAATTGACTTGGAGATCAATTATCAAAACATTCATTTATGCATAAAATTCCATGGAAAAAATCATGTTAGCCAAACAAATATTAGAGTACTCAAAGAAAATAGAACTAATATCCGTACATGGAAAATATTATTCCTATAATGCATGGAACTTTGAAGAGGACATGTCAAATTCCAGATGAGTTTAAGAACGATCCGATGCAACAGAGTAAAGCAGAAAATTGCAATAACAACCAGTAACATAATAAGCAACAAAGTAATAAACAATTATTTTTCATCTACAATTAACATAATACATATAACATTACTGTGAAAAGTGTTTCTTCACCTTTTCCCTCCTCCTTTATCCGGGCTTGGGACCCGAATGCTCATATAAATATTGGCTCCTACATTTATTTTGTTCCTATGGGTTTTCATTGGGCAAGTGTATTTTGTTACTAGCTTTAGAGTTCTTGTTAAAATTTGGAGTTTAGTACTTGATTGAGTTAATTTTTGTCCTATGGCCGTAATAGAAGAAATGGTATGCGTCTTTGGACATGTTTCCTCTGGTTCCTATGATGTTTTATGTCCCATGGACATAACTTGATTGATTTCAATATTTGAATGTTAACAATTTAAAATTGGAAATTGTAGATTATTGTGCAGACATGAGGATTTCAGATCCATTAAAAACGCCATAACAAGGATCAAAATTTAGTCAGACCTTCGGTTCAGTGTGTACAATATGGAAACCCTTAAATTGTCAGCAAAATCTATAGCCTGGCATACAAGATTATTATGATCCATGTATGGAACAGAAGTGAACCTGATTGCATCTGGATGGAAAAAAAAGGACAGAGCAAGAAAAAGGGTAATCTAGTATTGGTCTATAGTTAACACTTCGTTGGAAATCAACACTCCCTTGTCTTCATTCAACATTTATTTCGGTGAATTTAGTCCTTGCCCATTTTCTTTTCTCATCTCATCTCATCTCAAGATGATATAAATTTAAATTTTGACTTATGTTGAAAACTCAAGATACCCCTCTTCAGAATTTAAAATTTATCCCCACGTATATTATCCAAATTTTACATACTAATTAAAAAATTAAATCGCATAAACGATCAATTACAAATAAAATAAAAATGTTGAAATATTTAAGCAAACAACATTTTTGTTTTCTATTTCCACGCAAATGTGAATGAACTTGGTCAATATGACATAGCGCATTCCGATGAGAAGGAAGGTAGTCTCAAGGGCTGATTACATGAGAGTTAGAAAAAAGAGCTCCGATTCAACAATTTTTTATGCCAATGAAATAATAGAACTCATCGACAACATGAAAAATGAGCACTAAATTAGAGTCTAGCAAAGGTAAGCGGTATGGAAATTAAGTAGGGGAAAATATTGGTCCTAAATATTGTGGTTGGATCTACTAAATTGTTTATTTGTGTTTTCAATCTATTTGTTATCTTGGAAAAGTTGGAATCTAGACATGTAAAGTGGAATAATTACTTCATTTCAAGAAATTTAGTAAAAGTAGAATTTTCTTTTTTATTAAAAATATGAGATGCCCCTATGTAAAAAAATTAAAATATATTTGCTTATGGTAATTGTTATCATGCATTTTACGCCCTCATGACAGACCATATAATAAACCATACTAACTCACATGTGTTTATTGAATTGAACAGGGGATTGTGCCAAAAAAATTAGGAAAATGTATTTGTATTTCCATATATTTTTGTAAATTTGTTGGCACCAAACGCATGCAACACTTGGATGTCATATAGTCTTTTTAAATCTAATACAGGTGTTCCCTCTATATAGGTAATATTCTTTGCATTGAATAATAACTATAACACACCCGCGCATCGCACGGAGCTAAAACCTAGTTATAATTAATATCAGCGCCTACTTATATGAGTCTGGGACTTAGCAATTAAATTATCTTCTAAAACTATAATTTCTAATGAACATAGTTATGTAAGGAATTGTTACCATAAAGGTTGAACCAAGTGTAAAATTGAGGCTGAATTCTGTGATGTGTTAAATCCATGGGTCTTCCCATGCTTTGCTTCCTCATTTTCAAGATTTCTTTGGTATTGCCTTGGGGGAGTTTGTAAGAAGGCCCGACAATTCCTTGTGATCTCATGGCATGTTGTAACTGAATCCGAACCCACCATAGTTCAATGATAAATTAACCAACAACAAACAGATCAAACCTTAATATCTAAGAAACTCCAAACCACTAAAATTAAACCCCAACTTTAACAAAAAAAAAAACTAATCAAACCTAAAATAAAAGTCTAAACCTCTAAATTGATTGTGTAAACTCTATATTTTTCTTAGTTTAGCAAATTGGAAGAACAAATTGCAGAGGATGTGTGTGTGAGTGTGTCTATGTGTGTGAGAGAGCGTATGTGTATGTGTATGTGTATGTGTATGTGTATGTATATGTGTATGTGTATGTGTGTATGTGTGTGTGAATGCACGAGAGAGAGAGAGAGAAATACCTGAGGACAAGATCTGCACACCGGGGAGAGATAGGGTGAGGGTCGGCGAGGGTGATAGGGAGAGAGGGACGAGTTGTGGGGGAGATCATATGATTTAGGTAGGGAGATTTTTATTTTTTTCAATGTGTTTAGCAGGTGATAAATTTTTTGGGAGGGAAGTAAAAAAAATCCAGCTAAAAAATTACAGCATATGAGACGGGTATAGATTTGCAGTCTAAAAAGGTAAAGCATTTGAGACGGGTATACATTTGTTGTCTCAAAAGGTATCGCATTTGAGATGGGTATCTATTTTCTATCTTATTGGGCATATTTTAAAAGACAGTTAAAAAGAGTTGTTTAAAATGATATTAGTTTTTGAGACACCTAATTTCACCCGTCTCATAAACTAGTTTTTAGAGACCAAACTTCAAGCCGTCTTTAAAGTTTGGTCTTAAAAACTACTTTTTTTTGTAGTGACGGGCTTGTCACGGTCAATGACCGTGACAATTCTAGGTAGAATTAAAAAAATATTACTGGGCAGTATGGCTACAACCACTGCCCAACACCATATATGTACCTGTTAAAGCAACGTTGTACCTGTTCAAACATTATATATCCAGATAAAATGTGACAACCCGCCCACCAAAATATGGGGTGGCCAGCCCGATACTCCAATATAACAGGAATCATGGATGGAATCATTCTCAGCATCACAACAATATAATAAGCATACGGGATAACCACCCAATATTTCAGAAAATGAGCTGCCAAAATTTTTGTTTTATAATAAGTTATGGAAATAATTTACACAACCCAATTTGAAAAGAAAGTGGAAACCCAAGAAAACTTATATTACATCCACAACAAGAATAAAATTTGGGGACCGAATATGCTGTCGGTCAACAGGTACATACAATGTTTTCAACAAGTTTAATTTAAGTTACATAATACATCCATTAAACAGTTACAAAAGTTTGGGACACATGCCCGAGTAAAAGACCCGATCATAAATAGAGTATTATCCATTAAACAGTTATATCCTGTAATATCCGTAGAGTATCACGGCTCCCCGAAAACACCGAAATGGGAAAGTCAGAACGGGCGCCCTTGCGGTGGAGCACCTGAGCGGGTACAAGATTCATGCACAACAAGAAAAATGAATGGGTCAGGGCCCGATTTTATATGATCACCAAATGAATAAAAAGTATGACAGTTATGCACAGTTAATCATGAATGATAATGATGAGATTCTAACAAATAAGTTTAATTTAGTTATGCAAGAGGATATGAATAAACATCATTAATTAAAAACCTCCATCATTTTTCACCATTTCATTTAATCTTTCCCTTCCTTATCAGGAATATAATTACTGTCATATGCTCTTTGTGGCATTCCATTCCTTATCAGGAATATAATCACTATTACATGCTCTTTGTGGCATTTATTATACATCAAGTCCCACTTGATTAAGAATAATTATATTCATATACATATAAGGATTCTAAGATCGTCTGTCCGGGTTTCCCCACTGTACGCGCCCTTAAACGACCATCATCTTCCAGGGCCTATATACCAAGACAACCTGGGCACCTACAACGCAAGACGTCGGGAAGCGGCCATATGCTTGCGGGAGAGTCATAACCACACCCGAAATTACCTCTCCATCGCAGGAAAATATACAACAACACTCATATGGCCTAGGACTATATCCACCCTGCATTCATTAGCCAGGGGGCTTCACCTCACACGAGCACTTCCCTTATGATGGCATTTAAAGAGGTGTGTTTAAGTAAATTACCATTTACCATATTAATCTCATTTTCATTTTCATTTCCATTTTACACGCATAATATTTCATTTTATCCGAAACCATAATCATTGAATATTCTCATTAGTATTCATCATATACTAAGTTCCTAATTATTCTCCAAGAGATCACAATATTTTTACAAGTCACAAGGTTTTATATACCTCGATTGAGCCCCTAAAGTCTCCAAGTATGGGCTTACAACTCCTAGACTCCTAATAATTAACTAAAGGAAAGAAATGCCCTAACCTCAATTTGTACAACCCCGGAATAAGCCTCGTTTAACCCATTTCTAATGTAGGGTAGTGGCCCAACTCATATAAAACTCTAGGACTCTAAGTTTACTTCATACAAGAAGGTTCCTAGGTCCTAAGCCTAAAGAAAAGGGTTGGAATTGAGCTAAGAAAAATCACTCAAAACTGCAGGATTTTCGAATCGATTCGTCCTGGCCGAATCGATTCGGTCAGAAAAGTGAATCAATTCGAACCAGCCAAATCGATTCGGTCAGGAGACCTGACTTTATGCATAATTGCTGAATCAATTCGGACAGGCCGAATCGATTCGATCCACTCAGACCTGCACACTGACCCTGTGGCGAATTGATTCGCCCCTGCGAATTGGCCAAGTATGGGTTAAGGGTTATGAACCCTAATTTCCCCAAATCTCCTTCCTTCTCCAACCAACATCATTAATTCAACCCCTCCAATAATAAATGCATCTAACTACCATCAATTTACACCAATAAACATATGGATCAACTTCTAAGGGTTTAAAAACCTACAAATCCATTTAACATTCTAAAATTATTAAACCATAATCAATCCACAACTATCCATACAAATAATTCATCTTAAATCACATATTAGCAATTAGGAAACTTGCCTTGAGCTTCAAATCTCATATTTTCTCTTGGTAGCAACAATTCAAGCTCCAATCTCTCTCTTTTCTTCTTTTTCTCCTCTTTTCTCCACAACTCTCTTCTTATCTCTTTCTCTTTAGGTTAATGAATACACACTTAAGAGAATAAATAAAATGCAAGACTTAAATCGTGGCTCAAGTCTAATTTCTCAACTTAAATGGTTAATACTTCACTAAAATGACTCACAACTACACATTTATGTCAAAACCAGTCAAAAGTGCCAAAAACACAAAAATACAATATGACACTTATTTCGACTATCTCGTACATTTCGGGAATAACTACGCCCTCTAAATTATCATTTGAAAATTTTATAAATCATTTCAAGCTCCAGTTTTATTTAAACCATAAATGTCATTTAAAACATATGACGCTATAAAATGCAACATGAGGATATTTCCTTCACATACAGTAAATATGCTATCCACAATTATTTCTAAACTGCCCGAAGCCTTGGTCTCGATGGCCTCTCCCTCCATTTCCACTTCTACCTGCTTGTTGTGGTTGCGGTCCACCTTGACCTTGCCTATTATTATTTCCACCGGCGATAGACCCACCAAAACGTTACCTCTTTGACAAGTCCCCTTGTTGGGGATCCCTTTCTTTCTGCTTATTTCTCGAAGATTGGTACGAGGGAAATGCTCCTCCTCCAGTCCCATTGCCCCCAAGTTTTCCCGCTTTCCCCATTACCGTTTCCTTCTTGCTACTCTGTACATATAACTGATGTTCTTGGCAATGAAGCAATGTCGCATTCATCACATCCCCAAAAGTCTGCAAAGCTGGATTGCCCAATAAATGTTGCCGGATCCTCCAGTTTAAACCCCCCATGAACTTTGATATTTTTCTCTCTTGTGGAGTCACCTCATCCGGTACGAAACTTGCTAACCGGGTGAACTCCTCTTCATATTCCGCAACGGATCTCTCACCTTGCACCACTTCCTGAAGTTTCCTTCTCATCTCCCTCTGAACTGCGGGAGGGAAGTACTTTCGATCAAACAAATCCCAGAAATCACTGATAGTCATGGTATCTCTCTGCTCTGGCATAGTCATCGACTCCCACCAATGTAATGCGGCCCCAACGAGTTTAAAAGTAGCAAGGATTTTCTTCCTCTCCTCGCTACACTCCACCATACGCAGATGGCGTTGCATATCCTTCTTTCACTGATTAGCTCTAATAACATTAGAGCCTCCATCAAATTTCGGGGGATGGCCCTTTAAAAAGGACTCTCTAACTCTCTCCCACGGAGAAGGTCCCGTAGGAGCTTGTGCATCCTGAGCCCATTGCTGTTGAGCTTGTGGTAATTATTGGATCATGGAGGTTACAGCAGTATTAACCACTTGTCGTATGCTCTTTGTGGAATTCCATTCCTTATCAGGAATATAATCAATATTACATGTTCTTTGTGGCATTTATTATACATCAAGTCCCACTTGATTAAGAATAATTATATTCATATACATATAACGATTCTAAGATCGTCCGTCCGGGTTTTCCCACTGTGCGCGCCCTTAAATGACCATCATCTTCCAGGGCCTATATACCAAGACAACCTGGGCGCCAACAATGCAAGACGTCGGGAAGCAGCCATATGCCGGCGGGAGAGTCATAACCACACCCGGAATTACCTCTCCATCGCAGAAAAATATACAACAACGCTCATATGGCCTAGGACTATATCCACCCTGTATTCATTAGCCAGGGGGCTTCACCTCACATGCGCACTTCCCTTATGATGGCAATTAGAGAGGTTTGTTTAAGTAAATTAACATTTACCATATTAATCTCATTTTCAGTTCCATTTTACACGGATAATATTTCATTTTATTCGAAACCATAATTATTAAATATTCTCATTAGTATTCATCGTGTACTAAGTTCCAAATTATTCTCCAAGAGATCACAATATTTCTACAAGTCACAAAGTTTTGTATACCTCGATTGAGCCCCTAAAGTCTCCAAGTATGGGCTTACAACTCCTAGACTCCTAATAATTAACTAAAGGAAAGAAATGCCCTAACCTCAATTTGTACACCCCCAGAATAAGCCCCGTTTAACCCATTTCTAATGTAGGGTAGTGGCCCAACTCATCTAAAACTCTAGGACTCTAAGTTTACTTCATACAAGAAGGTTCCTAGGTCCTAAGACTAAAGAAAAGGGTTGCAATTGAGCTAAGAAAAATCACTCAAAACTGCAGAACCGAATCGATTCGGTCAGAAAAGCGAATCGATTCGAACCAGCCGAATCGATTCGGTCAGGAAACCTGACTTTCTACATAATTTTCGAATTGATTCGGACAGGCCGAATCGATTCGGTCTACTCAGACCTGCACACTACCCCTGTGGCGAATCGATTCACCCCTGCGAATTGCCTAAGTATGGGTTAAGGGTTGTGAACCCTAATTTTCCCAAATCTCCTTCCTTCTCCAACCAACATCATTAATTCAACCCCTCCAATAATAAATGCATCTAACTACCATCAATTTACACCAATAAACATATGGATCAACTTCTAAGGGTTTAAAAACCTACAAATTCATTTAACATTCTAAACTTATTAAACCATAATCAATCCAAAACTATCCATACAAATAATTAATCTTAAATCACATATTAGCAAGTAGGAAACTTGCCTTGAGCTTCAAATCTCAGATTTTCTCTTGGTAGCAACAATTCAAGCTCCAATCTCTCTCTTTTCTTCTTTTTCTCCTCTTTTCTCCACAACTCTCTTCTTATCTCTTTCTCTCTAGGTTAATGAATACACACTTAAGAGAATAAATAAAATGCAAGACTTAAATCGTGTCTCAAGTCTAATTTCTCAACTTAAATGGTTAATGCTTCATTAAAATGACTCGCAACTACACATTTATGTCAAAACCAGTCAAAAGTGCCCAAAACACAAAAATACAATATGACACTTATTTCGACTATCTCGTACATTTCGGGACTAACTACGCCTTCTAAATTATCATTTGGAAATTTTATAAATCATTTCAAGTTCCGGTTTCATTTAAACCATAAATGTCATTTAAAACATATGACACTATAAAATGCAACATGAGGAAATTTACTTCACACACAGTAAATATGCAACACTTTAGTAAATATTAACTTTTATCTCATTCAATTAATACTTACTCCATATTCCAATATTCTGTATAATTACTTCACACCGTAAATAAATATAAAATAGGTTCTCAAAAGCGAGGGTTGGTACATAAAATAAAGATAGTGCAAATATACGTTTAAAATAGAAACAATCCCGTACCTGTTCAAAACTTTGGGATTATTCACAAAGTACCTCAACTGTTTAACTCCATTGTTCGACCCCAATCTCATAATTTTGATTGTCTTTAGGTGTGATCTCAAATAATCAGGTACATACCATTCCAACCTCGATGTCCCGATTTCTTCACATCAACTATCTCAAATGAAAAACCTTAATATAAGAAGAAACAACATCACCATCAATTATCTAAAATCTATAAACTAGTTAGCTAGAAGTGATGTTATGAACCCTTGACGTACCTCAAAGATAAGAACCTCTAAAAGATGACAACTTTCGGGAAAATCCAGCATCAATTTCCAGTTCCAGTTCCGCTATAAGAATCAGCCACTTCAAGACACAGCACAAGACTGTAGTGCCACCCAACAAACAAATATTCATAAAAATCGAAATCGAAATTGAAATTTAAATATTCATATAAATATAAACACATTACCTGTAGTTCCACCCAAACAGCTAACTTTATCTCATATGATACCTCCTTCCATCTAATGTACCCCGAGAAATCGTGTCAAATATGATTCCCTTCATATTTGAACACTAAGAAATGCCATAATCCTATGGAGTTATGCTCTGCAAATTCCTTCCAACCGTTGTTTAGCCAAACATTTCCAGTTGAAGTTGCCAATTCCACTTTCCATATTTTCCCATGTTTTGCTAGAGGTTCCAAGTGGTGGGGTATGGAAAGTGTAATTGACAACTTCAACTGGTGATGTTTGGCTACACAACGGTTGAAGGGAATTTGCAGAGCATCACTCCATATGATTATGGCATTTCTTAGTGTTCGGATATAAAGGATAGACGAAGAGATTCAGTCTCCTCTCCATAAATAGTATACCCCAAATAACCATGTACTAATCACATATTAAAGGTAAGAAGCGTATATTCATCGATTGGTATAAACAAAACTTAAATTTCAAATTCAAATTCAAATTCAATTTATAATAGAAAAATTATGCAGTCCCAAACTGTCCAAAAGTATTGGAATATTTCGGTACAAATTGGAATATTTATTACAAATTGAAAAATTGTTTAAAATTCGAGTTATCATAAAAAATGGATTGATATTCGGTAGGAGCAGCCAACTCATCCACACTACTATTTAGACGTTTTGGCATGTGTTGGACAATTGACCACGACTCGTTGTTGATATACTCTGAGTAAAACACTTGGTTAACCTTTCGAAATTCACAAACAAACAGCTCATTGCTCAAGTGGCCGTTGCTCTGCAACTTGGACAAGTCAACCATGATCAAATTGGTGACATGATCAACTTTACAAGCATTTTTATCCTCAACTCTTACCCAGTCACAGTAAAATACAACCTCTTTGAAGCTTATATAATCCAATTCAAATATATTTTGGATTACACCATAGTAAGTCATTTCAGCTTCAACGAGGTTTTTATCTTTTGCGCTCGCTCGAAAGAAAGTAAGAGCCTTGTATGAAATACCCGAGTTCTGTACATTTGTACTTTCCTCATACACTTTAGCACCGAAAATGTAACCGTTAAATCGATAGTTTTTGTACTCTTGTGCCACAAATAATGGTCTAGTGGCTAGACGAGCAATCCTTGATGTCGCATCACCCGTCTTTAAGAGCTGAGAATATAGATAAATTAATTATATTAGTGGTAAAATTTGAGAGTAATGTAACGTTACATAACGACTATTTTCAGTATAATTACCTCTTGTGTCAACCACAACCTAAATTCGCTGTCTGATTGTACCATTATTTTTCGTCTTTTATTGTTCTCACAGGCTTCATAATTTCTGCATATTATAAAATTAATCATGTATAAAATAATCTAAAATAATGTTGAACATTATAATAATCGAAACTTGCTTTTTCCATTCTTTGACATCTTCATGTGTGTCAAATAGATAACGAGCTACTTGTTCATGTTGCAAACTCGTTAATTTCACTCGTTTTCCCATAAGAAGACCACCATCATCGACGAACTCATCAGTGTCATCAACGCTAGTCAAGTTAGGCATATATTTCCGAGTATATATTGATGACTCCATGGTGATGTATTCCTCTGCAATTGATCCCGTAATGTATCGTGTATTCTTGACGTAATCTTTAAAAACATTCATCAATCTTTCAAACGGATACATCCACCGATATCTAACTGGACCACAAAGAAGTGCCTCGTCGCATAGGTGTACCAAAAAATGAACACTTATGTTAAAGAATACTGGGGAAAAGTACTTCTGTTGATATAGCCAAACGAATGTTGCATTGTTCTCGAGCAAAATCGGGATACTCATAATTCATCCTCCTCCAAGAAGTAGAATCAATAGGACGACGCATGATATTACCCCCTACTTCTTCCCTAGCATGCCAAGTCATTGCCTCTGCTATCCATGGTACTGTGAAAAATTGCTTTAATCTAGGCCCAACAGGAAAATATTTCAATACTTTTTGAGACACTTTTGAGATTGTGCCTTCCTTACTAGTAGATTGGACATATATAGGTTCATCGCATACCGGATAACGATCGAGATTTTCATACTCCTTTAGGTATAGTATGCAGTCATACACACAAGTATGAATCAATTTATACTTCATTCCCAAACCTTTCAAACTGTTCTTCATAATAGGATAACTATTTGGAAGTGTATTCTCCTTGGGTAATAAGCCCTTCACCCATTTCAGAATTCCTGTCACGCTATTTACAGACAAGCCGTACTGCGTCTTCAAACTATGCAAACCAACCATGGCATGTAAAGTTGTTTGATCTTTCTCACAGCCAGAGTAGAACGGTTGGGTTGCCTTAAATTTTAAACTTTGGTAGTCATCGTCAAGTTTTATCGTGATATCTTCACGAGCACTTGAATCTTCTACATCATCAGTAACCTCATTCTTCCCTGCTTCATAAACTCCGTACGCATCATCAACTAAATCCTCTAACATATTATGACCTACGTCGTCCCCTTCTACATCTATTCTACTTGTTGAAGGTTGTTGTGAAGGTTGGTCGGGGACAAAAGGAACTTTCAATTCACCGTGAAAAATCCAAAATCGATAACTATCTTGCATACCCGATCTTAACAAATGTAATTCAATTGTTTTCCACTTAAACACCTTACCATTCTTACACCTAGCACACGGATATGGAAACTCTTCATCATTATGATATCTCTTTGCATATTTCATAAATTCGTTAGCACCTCTGCGAAACACATCCCCCATTCTATTTGTTTCACCCATCCACTCTTTGTATTTCGGATATCCCATCACACCTACCACAACTAATCACTTATTAAAGGTACGAAGCGTATATTCATGGATTAGTATAAACAAAACTTAGATATAGAGTATGGTTCATTTAATTATGTCTTATTTATATTCAAATTCAATTTATCATAGAAATTTCTATTTCCTCCGTCTCCTCTAAAGGGTGAGTGGTCCTATCCCATTCAAGATCGCATTTTTCTGTAATATACTTAACAGCTCATGCACATTGTTACGATTTAAAAAAAATCGACAGCATATCCTCGTAGATCTCCAAGTACACGACGTAAATTGGCAAGTGTGAGTGTTATTTCAATTGATCAATTGAAATAACAGTCACACTTGCCAATCTAGTATGTACCCAGAGAACATTAAGATACGACTGTAGAACTTCCTCCAAAAGTAATAACTTTAAGCCACTAAGAATATTATACAGAAATTATACAGTCTCAAACTGTCCAAACGGGACAATTCGAGAGATCTCATTACAGGGGTAATGACACTCGAACGGGTCTAAGGGCTATTGAATGCGTACGCATAAGAACTAGAAGGCTAGTATCTATGCGCACTATATTTAATTTCAAGTATGTTTCATTTAATTATCATACTATATATATATTGTTCGATATACAAAGTCATTTTCAAAAAAAGTTAAAAAATCCCACCCCCATATGGACAATAATTCAGTGGTCATGTCACTTTTAAAGCTAACCAACCCAACATTTACTAAACAAAATAATCCTACAGCAATGTCAACAACAAATGTGTATTCCGTACTCCTTCTAATTCATCTACTCAATTAATTCATTTCATCAATTAAACTAATAATTAAAGTATACAATTATTAATTTACTAATTTACAATAAGGTGCAATCCTACTTTCATATGAAATGGGCACTAATTATTAATTTACTTTCATCTAAAACTATACAATTAAAGTTACAATTAAAGCTATACAATTTATTAATTAAAGCTATAAAATTGTTAAGATTGCCCCACCACACACACACACACACCCACCACACCACACCACACCCCCTGCCCCCGCCACACACATGCACATACCTGCACACACACACACCCCACCCCACCCCCACCACGCCACCCCCTGCCCCCCGCCACACACACGCACACACATGTACACACACACACACCCCACCCCCAGCTCCCCTCACCCCACCGCACACACACGCACACACCTGCACACACACACACACCGCCCACCCCCCACCACCCCCCTCCCCCCACCACACACATATATATACACACGTATAGAAATGAAAGATAAAGAGAGGAAAAAAACATACCTTAGAGAGAGAGAGAGTTGTAAATCGCTTAGAGAGGGAAAACAAAAAAACGGTGGGAAAAAAGAAAGCGTATGATTTTTTTTACTGAATAATTTGTCACGAACGTGTCACGGTCAAATATCGTGACAAGACTTTATCACGGTCTTGTCACAGTCAATGACCGTGATAAAAAACGTGTGTTTGTTGTCACGGTCAATGACCGTGACAAGGCTAAGCGGATAAAGGGTGCCAATTTGCCCATTTTGGTGTGGTAAAATTGTGATCGCAAAGAGCAGTTATAAAGGTCATTTGTAACTCCTATTAGCAGTTACAAATCTCCTTTTTGGGTGTAGTGGAATTTTGGGGGTCAGGACAAATAAATGTTTGGGACACTTTGTATAAACGATAGTTAATAGTCAAACTGCATAAAACACGTTTAACTAATAATGAAACTAAAATTTCAAATATAATTGTATGTGACCCCCGCCTATTTTAATCACGGGTGATCATTCCTTTATCTAAATAAACATAAATCTCATTTGTTTCATTCTTAGCATCACTGTCAAAACCTTTTTAAATTCCTAACCACCTATGTTAACTTAAGCTCGTGTCAAATTTTATCTTTCATTAATATAACCATATGCAAAAAAAGAAATAACGTAACCCATCCACACAAATATAAGAGTCTTAATCATCACATGATAAATAGATAAATAATAAATACTGAATAAACTATTGGTTCCAAAAGAAGAATCCAAACCACAAGTCTACCGAAATAAAACTGAATCAAAATACATCATTTGATAAATAAAACTAAAATGTATCGACTAAAAGGGGCACATGCCCATATGAAGTACCATATAAAAATCTTAATCGAGGAATGAATAACTAAAGCGTGTATATAAGATCCTGCAAATCTCCACTAATGCTGCAGCTACGCATCCTTAGAATGAGTCCTCAATCTTGTTGTCCTTGTGTCTAGACACCTAAAATATTTTGAAAAAAATATTTTTGACATGGGTGAGAACCCAAAAGTGGTTGAAAAATATTTAGCAAGTAATTAAAATGAAATAATTAAATATGTATTAAAACTTTTCATATTTAAGCAGTTGTTGCACTCTCTTAACATATTACACACCGATCAACTATTGTGCACACCTAACGCTTACGTTCTAATTCAACTAATTATACTACTCCACCTAACTAGTCATGTTACACATCTTTCTATCACTTTAGTCTATCCCGAGCACTTCCCCCTTTTGGTTCATAAGTTATTTTACTCAATAACTTAGTTAATCATTTTCACTTTAATTAATCATACAACTTTCACACTGGTTATATATATAAAATACATTCACACTTTATATATTTAATCCTTATTTATATATTCAAATAAGGGTTAGAAGATTAAGTGAAAATTGAAAATTCAGAGCCCGAACTTTCATGAGTAATCTTGATTCTTCGAGTAAAACTATGTCTTAGAATATTTTATTGAAAATGACTCAATGACTTGAACGAATTTAGTTTAGTTTAAATTCCTTAAGAGGGGAGAAAATGGCCTAATTTAGTTAAGAAACTTATTTTAACCTTTGGATAAAGATTTATTATTACTTTACTATATAATAACATCTGACCCAAGAATCTTTAATGTGAGTGTGCTATTTTTTTAAGAAAACTTGGTGATACATTTTAGATTTTTTAAAAATTAATGATAAAGATAAGTTAAAAAATTATTTTTCAATAAGTTCACGTGTGTTACAGGAATTATTGTAGATACATGAATATAGATATACTTTCACTTATTAATGTAAATATAGTTAACGTTACAATTGCAATTGTATCTACATTAATGTGTGTTCAACCTTGAGAATTTTGAGGCTCAAGGCAAATAAATGTTTGGTCCCTCCCTTGTATCTACGATAGTTAATAATGAAACTTCATAAAACATGTTTAAATGATGATGAAAATAAATTTCCAGGACTAATTATGAAATAAGAAAATAATTATTTTAATTTTTTTTAAAAAATCCCCAAGATGCTGAACCATAACTTCTAATCACTTCTTCTATGTCCAAAATAAAGTGCTCCAAATATAGAATAAAAGTCTAAAACTAAATTGTGATCATTCAATTTTTTAATTTTTTTTTTTGTGTGTGAGGTGGGTGGGTGGGGGACGTGGGGATGTTAAATGGTAGAGAAATAATAGTGTTTGATGATTTAAGCACTGTGGTGGTCTTAAAGGGGGGGGGGGGGGGGGGGGGGTTAAATTAGGACTGACAATTTTTTACACGATAATCCATTTATGGTAATAATTCGAAATTACCTGAACTTGATACGATTAGCTTGTATAGATTTAAGAATACCCAAAACTTATACTCAAATAAAAATCAACATAACTCGAAAATGACACGACTAATCCGAATTGCCACTCCTATGTTAAATGCTAGAGAAAAAATAGTGTTGGCTGATTTGAGCACTATGGTGGTCTTAAAGGAGGAGGTGGTGGTTATTGTGATTGAGGTGGAGGTGTAGGATGAGGGGGGGGGGGGGGGGGGGGGGGGGGGGGGTTAGTGGTGGATGAGAAGTTTGGGTGTTGATTTGGGAAAGAAGATAAAATAAAGGTATTTTGATTATAAAAAAAAAGTGCATTTTGGAATTTAAGTTTAATTATAAAATATAAAATTTTAACCGATCACGAACAAAAAGTAGAGAATTAGGAAGCTGGAGATTATGTCAAATACTGACGGTTAAGTTAAAAAATAAAACCTTAAAATTTAACCCATTTGGACCTTGACTAATAAACTCTTCTTTATATTGCTCCAAATGACCTTCTCATTAAATTTAAAATTCAAGGACTATGCTACCAAAGTAAAAATATAATATTTTTTTTTAATTTTGGGGCCTTTTCATTTGGGGGCCCAAAAGGACCACCTTAGTCGTCTTTGATGAAGCTGCTAATGTTGATTATGGATGTTATGACTCAATTACGTCTTTATTACCTCTAGTACGGTATTTATAATAATTTTAATAAGAGTTGTCGAGTGTGGAGCTTAGTAACTGTTGTGATTTGTAATCAAGTAAGGGTTTGAAGATTAATTATAATATTGATTCTGTGGGTTTTAATAGATTTTACTGAAAAGGACTGCATGGCTTGGACTAATTTAATTTAGTTTTTAAGTTTCAAGGAATTATTTTAACCCTTTGGACAAAGATATAATGTACTTGTACCATATAACAACATTTGACCGAGGAATGTGCTGTTTTTTCTATTAAAAAGGGAGTGTTGTTTTTCGTTTGAAACCAAATTAGTCAATTACCATTGATGGCGATCTAATCCTAAAAATAGTTTTTTTTTTTTTATTATTATTATTTTTAAAGTCCTCAAGGTTCGTTTAATAAGGTTATTTACTATGAAAAATTTGTTAAACGATTAGAAACGAAAGATTTGTCCATTATTTTGTGTGTTTGACAACATTTAATTGACATGAATTTTTTTAACACAAAACGTTTTGAAAATATTTAGTAAGCGTTTAAGGTGTCTCGTCACAGGGACGCCAGGGGTGACTTCATTTCAGACACTCAGCGCTGTAGCATTGTAGATGCTGACATGATTGATTTGATTAGACGATTCCTCCATTCAGATCTAGTGTAGGATCTCATTTTATATTCCATGTATGAACATGTTGTCCATGGCCATTTTCAGTTATTTAGTTATTTTATTATTATGGAGTATTTGGTTAGATTTTTAGCCGATGGTTTATTTGACAAACCTTTATGCATTTATATATTGTGATGGTGGATATCGATGTCCACATGCAGGATTTGCAATCATTTTTTAACTTTTATTGACAATATTTGATTACTTATACCAGTAGTGATATTCTTACCGGAGCTAAGTACCGGTTTAATACATGTACCGTTTTATTTGATTGTACATACGTGGAACTTAAATCATTTTCTGGTGGGACCCACACCATAATACAAGCAAATAAAGTAGTACCGGTACTACCGCCCGATGTGTATAACATTTTTCAACTTGGGATGTCAAAGTTTTTTCACAGATTTGCCCTTCCTTTGGAAATTGCTTTATTTTTTAACTTGTTTTTCTTGGTTAAAACCTTTTTTATTTTGGTAAAAACAATTTTTAATATATTTTTTTTTCGTTAAAACTATTTTTTTTAAAACTCGTTTAAAAAATGCTTTTCGCTAAAAACTGTTTTTCGTAAACAATCAGTACTTTTTATTGTCAAAATTTGTTTCTTTTATCAAAAAACCGTTTTTCGCTAAAAAAACTTTTTTTTTGTCAGAACTATTTTTTTTATTATTAAAATTCATTTTTCGTTGAAAATTGTGTTTTTTTGTCAAAACTTTTTTTTCGTTAAAAATATATTTTTTAAATGTTTATTTTTTATACTAACTGTTTTTCTTGGAAAACTATTTTTATTGTTCAAAACTATTTTTTAAGATATTTTTATTGTTCAAAACTTTAGTTGATTTTTTGTTAAAATATTTTTTTTGGAAACTATTTTATGTTAAGAATTATTTTTCGATTAAAACCCATTTACTTATATATTAGTTTGTTTACATTTGTCGCTTTTGCCATTAATTCTATCAGACATCGTATTTTCGCCATCTGAAAAATTATTGTTATCAAACAATTCTATCTGAAAAATTATAGGATTTGACATGAATTTTTTTTCTATGCCTTTGAAAAATTTGGCATCGAGACCATTTACCCACTTTTGAATCAAACCACTCTTAATGCACATTTTTTAAGTAGAGATAAATTATTTATTGTGTTTTCGGCTTGCTTCCCTCTTATCTTCCTTTGAGGGATTAACACGTTATTTCACCAACCTAATATTTCATAATATAAAAATAACGTAAAATTATCTTCCAGTCTGGCTTTAAATTTGCAAAATGCTATTTTTCTTACATATCGTGTTTTTTACACTATAGAGTATGGACCAAACTAATAATTTGGCATTTTTGCAAAAATTTTATTTTTTAAATTTTTTTTCGTCTTTTTTCCACTTTATTTTTTTATTTTTCTCCCTTTTCGCGACAGTTAAATTGTCTGTTGATGTAAAAAATTAGATTATCTCTAATTATTCAATCACAGATAAAATAAATAAGACAAAAGAATTTTTAAAGTGGTTCAGCCTTAAAAGAATGGCCTACATCCACTGTTTTTGTTATTGCTGACTGTTTGGGAATTCTCGATAATAGGTTTTTACCAAGAAATTACGAGTCCTCTTACAATGAGGATGATACAATGTATTTATATCCTTGAAGCTGTACATGCGAGTGAATATTACATAGCTGTCCAATAGGTGTGTACATCTGTATGATAATAATCAGCATTTAATGCGGATTCAATCCTCTTAATTATCCGGTCATTAATGCTTTGATCGAGGTGCATCTCGAACCGCCTAAGCTGCTCAGACCACCTAAGCTTGTTGCTCGGAGAGTTATAGTTGGTCGGGGAGATTGGGTTCCTCGAAGTCAGAGTGTTGTTAAAAAATATTTGTAGTAGAGTGACACATGTCTCCACATAATTGATCCACGTCAGCGGACTAATTTTGGTATCAACAGAAGCCCCCAATGTTTCACAGTTCGAGGTTGAGGAGTGTGGGACATTCTTCTCGAAATATGGCGGGATTAAATGGTCATCCTAAATTTTAGGAGTGTTTTCTTTGTATTTATTTTTCTTTTCGAATTCATAGAATCAGACTTTTCGAATTTTTCTAACTGCTTCGGTCTCCGCGCCCTTTTTGTCCTTTTAGCCGCCGGTAGCGCAAACGTCTCTCTTTGTAATCATTATTTTTACCCCTTCCCAAGGTAAGGTATTTAAGCGTTGCAGAAAATCCTATCGTCTCTTCACTTTTTCAAATCTGTATCTTTGAGTTCTCCATTTCTTATCTATCTTGTGCATTCATTCTTTCCATTGTTCGTTGTCAACTGATCCATCCTTTTTCTGTAAGATCTTCTTCCTTCTTTTTTATTTCTTTTATTTATCATGGTTTACCTTATTGAGTCGCTTGATAAATTTCGTTCTGATTTCTCTATTTCTTCATGGGTCGTTTTGGAGGAACTTTCTGAACCTTCAGATTATTTTCGTTTGGCTGAGAGACATTGGTTCCCCAGTCTCTTTGTAGCTAAATGTGGCTTTTCTTTTCCTCCAAACCCCTTATGTTTGGAATTTTGTCAATATTTTGATGTGGTACCTGCAAAAATAGCCCCCAATACATGGAGAATAGTTAATGGAGTCCATAGGTTAAATCAGATTCATGGAACTCGTATAGGAATTTCCAAAATTATGTTTTTCTATAGATAGGCTGTCAGTGACAGTACTTTTTATTTGAAAACTAGGTTTTTAAATAGGGCTTTAGTCGTCAATCTCCCAGATGCCAACATGGATTACTTCGAGCATGGTGTTGTCATGAAAAATTGGCAACATGCTCCGCTAATTGGAAATGATGTGTATCAGGGTCCTAGATTCCCTCCCTATGGCAATGGGATAGGTTGTTTTTATTTCATTTTTGAAATTATGCTTTCTCTGTGTTTGATAAAATGTGTCACTGATATTTTAATTTTCATTGATTTGCAGTTGACAGCAAAAGAAGGTCTCCAAAAGAGACAGAAGTTAATTTAAAGCATCTGAAACTTATCTCGGGTTTGCATCAAACTGTCGCTGATGAACATAACAGATCAACTTCATACTTGTTGCAATACAAGAGTTACACCTCGTCTTTTACTGCTCGTCTAGTGATAAGTGACAGAGAACCAGTACCAGCTTCTGAAAGTTCTTCTCCTGAATCACATATTCCTCTTACTGACAGAATGAAGAGAAGAAGAGCTCCTACCCTCTTCGAGAAATCTGCCTCTATTGCTTGAGAGGCAAAGAAAAACAAGCAGGATGTCCCAGAAGGGACAAGACAAATTGATGCACCTCCTCCAGCTGCTACTGTGAAGGTTGCCGAGAATCCCCATGTGACTCCAAGCAAAATTGCATCTATTTCCCCTCCAAGAGAGGTTGCAATTATATCACCGACGAAGACGACATCCTTGGTCGAGAATGTTGCTGTTCCCACGAGGAAGCTGAAGAAGAGCTCCTCGGTCAATTTGGCTGAATCCATCTCTCAGCCTCCAACTATTGGAAGTGGTGTTGCCACTTTCGTTGCTCCGAGCTCTTCCATGAGCTCGGTGAAGTCTTGGATCATTCTCGAGATCCAAGGTATTGAAGAAAATATTTCTCGGGATAGGGTTACCACTTTGGCAGCTCAGCATATTGCCTCAGTAAGTATTGCTAATCTAAATTTTCATTTTTCAATGTTATGTCCTTGCACTGACTTACAGTTATTTTCTTTTTCCAGTTCGTAACTTGCTTTAATACTATTCTGAAGAAGGATGAAGCTATCAAGTCGTCCATCTCCTCGGGTGGTGTAGAGGAGGCTTTTGTAGGTCTGACGCAGTCTTTAAAGGATTCTTATCAGAAGTATGTCGATGATAAAGCTGCTTGGGAGAAGCAGCTTAACTCCACCGAGCAGGAGAGGGATCGGGCTGTTGAAGTCTCCAAGGGGTTGGATAAGAAAATAAAAGACTTAGAGAAGAAAAACAAAGAGCTCGATGTGAAGCTCCAACATGCTGGAGAGTTTGAAAATAAGCTCAAATCTGCTGAGGAAGAGCTAAGTAGACTTCGTAACGCTGGTCGTCAGAAGGAAGAGGCAGAAAAGAAATTGAAAGATGCCGAGGAACTTTTGTCTGAGAAGCTTTCCTCGAAGAAGGTGAAAAGTAAACTGGCTGTGAAGAAATCCTTCAGTGCTGGCTGGGACAAAGGTTGGAATAAGGGTTTGGCTGCCATTGTCTCACAAATAGAGTATGGCAGTCTTAAATATTTCAGGGATGGTTGGGTGGCTGCTCTGACAGAGATGAATGTCGATGAGAACTCCGACCTGTTTCAGCGACACATTCCTGGCCCCCCTCCTACTCCCGGGGAAGAGGAAGAGGACGAAGATGCCTCCGAGGAATCTTCTATGATGGTTGGGGATCAGGTCCCTACTATTGAGCTTCATTACGAATAGCCCCAACCAACTATTACTCCTACCGAGCAAATTTAATCAACCAACATTTCAGCCGAGCAGCTTCCAGCACCCACCGAACAACCTTCTATGCAATCCGAGCAACCTACCTCCTCGTCCCAGCTTCTCGAGAAAGTTTTAAGAGACAAGGAGAAGGTGTAGCGTTGTTCGGACTTTTTCTCTTTGCTTATTTTTGTCAAATGTAACTCTGAACTATGTACTTCTCTTTTATGATGCAATAAAATTTGAAATTTTGATTGTTCATACTGTTGATTCCCTTCTTCTTGCTCTGTTTGTATTCTTATTGATTCTTGCTATCTCTTCCTTTTACTAGTTTATGGCCAGGATGGAATTGTTATCAGCTCATGATACAAAATTGTTGAGACAATGCAATGAATACTTCAAAGCTGGTCATACATATATGACTGAAGCTCAAATTGTTGATATCCTCGGTCCAGATGCTTCGGAGCGAGCATTTGAAGCCTACCAGTATTTAAAGTGTCTGCTCGACCGGGAAGTGGCTAACAATGTAGCATATTATGAGATGATTGAAGACCTCCAGGGAACTCTCGAGGAGCTTCAACAATAATACAAGGAATCTACAGCCCTTTTACACCAGGGATATGAGAAGAAGTATCAGCAACTAAGTGCTGATAAAGGATATGATAGATTGTTTGCTGCTCACGATATAAAGGAAAGAACTTTGAAGACCGAGGTCGAAGAGCACAGGCAGATAGCTAAGTTACTGGAGCAGGAAAACAATAACCTGCGAGGAGAGATATCTCAGCTGAAATCTGCAGCCTCTACCTCGGGAGCATTGGTCCCTGTCAACGATGAGGGTTTTTCTTTCTTGGAGGTCGAAAATGCCAATCTGAGAGACGAATTGGAAACCTTGAAGAGAACTGGAGCCTCTACTTCTACTCGCAGACGAGTAAGAGCTTCTCGGGGACGAGCAAGGGCTACTCGGCTTACTATCGAAGAACAAAGAACTCAATCATCTTTGGAGAATCAGGCCTTCCAGTTAATGGAGAAGAATCAAGCATTAACTAAGATGTCTAAGAAGATTCTGAATCTGGACGAGCAGATCTCTGCACAAAAGTCTGCCTTAGAGAGTAAAGAACTTTTAACTAAGAACCTCCACGAGAAACTGGAGAGGTTAACCTATCAATTCCACAAGCAGCCCGGGGAATTCTGGATGGATGGTTATAATGAAGCCCTCTACCATCTAGATGATCAGATCCAAAATGAAAATAATATGGGCTACAAGCAAGGATGGCTGAATGCCTTGGGCGTGCTGCAGTTGGAACAGGGTCACTATTTGTGGGATTACTATGACCCTGGGTTGCTCGATTTGCCGGTGCCACCTTTCAAACTGGATATGAGCTGGATTCCTGCTCGGGCCATTCCTCAATATCTGATTTTAAAGTATCTCGGTGACTATAGCCTTCATTCCAACTTTGAGATATCTCTCCCAGAGCACCTTCTTGATCGTCCATCAGTGATGAACATCAGGATGCTCAAAGATATTAATTTCATAAATTCCCCCTATGCTTTAGACGGTTCTCCTGCTGGCGAAGAACCTGTTTCAAAGGCAGAGGGGAAGAGACCAATAGAATAGGAATCTTGATGTAATAATTTTTTAAATATGTATTTTCATTCTCAATATATTTTGTTTTGGATTTAATGAAAAACTTCTAGTTTTATTTGTAATTTCGATTGTCTTGGAAATATTCTGTAAGACATTTCTTTTTATTTACTAATGAATGTGCATGTATATCTATTAAAAAGATAGAAATATTTTGTGTTATTTGTCGACCAACTAAAGTTGGTGAAAACTTATTGTTGACTATCTTGAATTGATGATAATCATCTGACGACCAACCAGAGTTAGTGATATTTCGTTTTTTGACCAACTATGCCATAAATATCAAGAAATTTACCACTTTTTAATTTTAAGCCTTGAAATGACTTTCATTTGTTTAATCAACTGTTTCCGACTAACCGGAGTTGGTGTTTTTAGTTCTCGACCAACCTTAGTTGGTAAATTTTTTTTCTTCCCGACCAACCTTAGCTGGTGGATTTTCTTCCCAACCAACCGGAGTTGGTATTTCTGGGAAATTTTTTATTTCCGACCAACCTTAGTTGGTGGATTTTCTTCCCAACCAACCAGAGTTGGTGTTTCTAGGAAATTTTTTATTCCCGGCCAACCTTAGTTGGTGAATTTTCTTTCCAACCAACCGGAGTTGGTATTTCTGGGCTTGATGCGTAGTGTGTAGCACTAGTACTCCGAAAAATTTTCAACAAAATGAGAGAATTGGGCAAAACATCCACAACTTTTATTTATATTGAAGAAAACTGCATTACATAGGAATCCCCAACTACTGATAATATTTGCGAAGATGCTCTCCGTTCCATCTATTCTTAAACTCTTCCCCTTCTAAAGTTTCAATCCTATATGTCCCTGGTCGAACAACCTCTGTTATTCTATAGGGCCCATGCTAGTTAGCTTCCAGTTTATTGTGCTTTTGAATTACTTTCTTTAGCACATATTCCCCTTCTTTCAGGTCGCACTTCTTCACTCTCTTGTTATAAAACGAAGTTGTTCGTTGCTGGTATGTAGCATTCCTGATGGCTGCTTCTTCTCTAACTTCCTCGAGCATGTCCAAGTCTAACCTTCTCATCAAGTCGCTGACAGGGGAATTAAAATTCAACACTCTATGTGTTGGGAGGCCCAACTCAACAGGTATAACAACTTCACTTCCAAATGCCAACATATATGGAGATTCTCCTGTTGATGCTCGGGGAGTAGTACGATAAGACCATAGTACAGAATGTAGCTCGTTGATCCAATTTGCCTTTGCATCATTTAATCTTTTCTTGAAGCCATTCATCAGCGTTCTGTTCGTCACTTCAGTTTGCCCATTGCTCTAGGGATGTCCTGGTGCAGAGTGGATTTTTAATATGTTCGACTGATGACAATATGCAGCGAATGCCTCGTTGTCAAATTGTGTTCCATGGTCGGTGATGATTGCATGGGGAAGACCATATCTACAGATGATATTATTGCAAATAAATTGGTACACCTTTTCGTACGTCATGTCGACAAGAGGCTCAGCTTCCACCCACTTAGTAAAGTAATCCACTGCGACGACGAGATATTTAAACCTTCCTCTGGTCGTTGGAACTGGCCCGACCCAGTCAATTCCCCATAGAGAAAATGGCCAAGGGGAAGTAATGGGTGTCAACAATGCTTGGGGAGTTCATCGGATGGTGGAGAAATGTTGACATTTATCACATTTTTTGGCATAGGCTATGCAATCAGCCCTCATTATCGACCAATAGTATCCTTGCGTCGTTATCCTTTGCAGAAGTGTTCGACCTGCTGCATGGGCTCCACAAGACCCTTCATGGACTTCTTCGATCAAGTCTTTCACTTCGGAGGGATGTACACATCTCTGCAAGACAGCTATAATTTCTCGTCTATATAGAACACCATTGGTCAATACATAACGAGCAACTTTAAATTTTAGTTTCTTGGCTGCGAGTTTATAAGTTGGCAAATACCCCTCTTCAATATATGCCCTGATAGGATCCATCCAAGATGATCCTAAATCAAGGGTAATAAAGTTCATCATCAGATCTTCATCTATGCTCCGAATAGCCAAGACTTCAATTGGGATTGTTCTTCGTAGCTCGGTGCGTGTGGCTGATGCTAAACGAGCTAAGGCATCTGCTCTAGTATTCTCCAATCTTGGTATTCTAATTATCTGCACTGCCATCAGACTTGATAAAATCTCCATCGCTTTTGCATGATACCTGATCATTAGCTCTCCTTTGGCTGCATATACTCCCAGTATTTGATTTACGATCAACTACGAGTCATTGAATACAATAACTTTCTCTGCCCCATGGTTTTTGCCAAATTAAGACCTGCAATCATAGCTTCATATTCAGCCTCATTATTAGAAGCCTTGAATTGGAAGCGCAGAGCATACTCCATATCGACCTCATCTGGGCTGTTTAAAACAATCCCTGCCCCACAGCCTGCAGTACACGAAGATCCATCTATATATAGATTCCATATAGGTACCTCGTCTTCAAATTTTTGATCGGACAGAGTTCCTCGGTGGAATATTTGCTGCTTCCTCTTATCCCCCTCTAGCACTTCTTGCTGCTCGTCGACCATCTTTTCTTGTTCGCCGACCACCTTAAGTTGATCGGGGTTTAAATTCGATGATCCTGTAACATCCACAGGTTAGTCGGTATCCAGCTTTTGCTCCTCGGAGGTATCAGGATAGGTGAATTCTGCTATAAAATCTGCTACTGCCTGCCCTTTTAGTGACGATCTAGGCTCATAAATTATATTATATTCACCAAGTTCTATTGCCCAATACATCAATCTCCCTGATTTTTCTTATTTATGAAGAGCTTGCCTCAACAGCATATCGATATACACGACTATGGTATAAGCCTGGAAGTATGGCCTCATTCTTCTACTCGCTTCGATCAGCGCCAATGCCAACTTTTCTAGTCTTCGATATCTGATCTCTGCTCCTCGGAAGGCCTTACTAGTGTAATAAATTGGTTTTTGCACTCCATCCTCCACTCTTATTGATACCGAGCTAACTTCATTTTCTGAAACTGCCAGATATAAGTACAATCTTTCTCCCATCACTGGCCTGGACAATAGTGGAGGTGCTCCCAGATATTTCTTTAACTCTTGAAAGGCTTTCTCACATTCTTCATTCCATTCAAACGTTTTTCAGAGTGTTTTGAAGAATGAAAGGCATCTGTCAGTTGCTCGTGATACAAATCTGTTAAGTGCTGCAACTCGCCCTATGAGACTTTGTACTTCCTTCTTCGTCGTTGGAGATCGCAGCCCTAATAGAGCTTTGATCTTTTCAGGGTTTTCTTTAATACCTTGTTGGTTGAAAATATACCCGAGGAACATGCCTTCTCGTACTCCGAATATGCACTTTGTGGGATTCAACTTCATTTGATATTTATCTAGTTGATCAAAGGTCTGGCCTAAGTCAATTAGATGGTCAGCAGCTCTCTTGCTCTTTGTCAGCATATCATCAACATAAACTTCCATATTGCAACTGATTTTCTCTGCAAACACCTTGTTCATCAGCCGTTGATATGTTGCACCTGCATTTTTCAAACCAAAAGACATAACATTATAACAATAAGTTCCCCTAGGGGTAATGAAATGGGTACTCTCCTTGTCTTCAGGTTTCTTTTTAATCTAGTTATAACCAGAATAAGCATTCATGAAGCTCTATAGCTCGTGTCCCGAGGTAGCATCCACTAATTGATCAATTCGGGGCAAAGGAAAATAATCCTTTAGGTATGCCTTGTTAAGGTCGGTAAAGTCTACACACATCCTCCACTTGTTGCTCTTCTTCTTCACCATTACTACATTCACCAACCAGTCTGGATATTTGACATCGTCAATAAAGTAAGATTTCTGGAGTTTCTTGACCTCTTATTGTATAGCTTGGTTCTTCTCGGGGCTGAACACTTTTCTTCTTTGCTTCACTGGCTTAATCCCCTTATTCACATTGAGTTCGTGACATAAGAAATTTGGATCTATTCCTGGCATATCCTCATAACTCCAAGCAAAAGTTTATTTTCTACTTTTTAGGAAAACTATCAATTCCTGTTTCAGTGAGGCATCTAACGACGAACCTATTTGAGTTGTTCATTCCGGGTGCTTGTCGTCTAAAATGATGTTTTCAGTAGCTTCTACCACCTGACTTTTCACGAGCTGCGATTCGTCTCTAGGATCTAATGTTACAATCTCTGCACCTTCATTCACTTGGTAGGTCGTAGTCTTTTCCTAGATTCCTCCAGTTCTTCCTGCTCAGCAGATGAGTAGTAACATTCCTGAGCTACTTTTTTATCACCCTTTACAACTTCTACTCCAAAATTGGTTGGAAATTTCAGGCATTGATGTATCATAGATGGTACTGCTTCGAACTTCTTCAATCCTACCCTTCCCATAATGATATTGTAAGCTGACTGGACATTCTTATCCATCACAAAGAAACGTACTCTTTCTGTTCGACAAGCGGGCCATGTGCCGATGAACATATCCAACTTGATCGTCCCAAGTGGAAAAACTTTCTTGCCAGCAAACCCAAGGATGGGCCTGTGATAAGGTTCCAACTGAGACAACTTCAGATTTAAACTATCGAAGCATGAGTAGAACATGATATCCACCGAGCTACCATTATCTACTAGTACTCTTGAGATTATTACTTCCTTCATCCTCATTTTGATCACTAGTGGATCATCATGAGGATATAGTACACCTGCGAGGTCATTCTTGGAGAAACCAATGACCAATTTTTCTTTGTTCACCTTCCTCGGGCGATCATCATCATCTAGATTTATTCGCTGAATGTATGAACAAGCTTGAGCTTCATTGAGGTAAGCTTTCCTTTCCGCAGTAAGGTCCCCACCTCCTGCATCTCCACCTGTAATAACGTTACAATCAAATGTTCAAAAAACGAATTGAAAATACCTCATGTTCTGGCTGTCTTGGTCTCTTGGGGAGATCAGGGTCGTCTTCTGGATCATCTTCATGATCTCTTTTCTTGTTTTGTTCTGATCGACGAGGAGATCTAGACCTCTGTCTTGCTCGGTCGTTGTTTTTTTCTTTCATTTCTTCGATCAACATACTTGGTCAGCTTTCCTCGTTTGATGAGCGCTTCGATTTCATTCTGGAGAGCTATGCAATTTTTAGTTGTGTGACCATGGTCTTTATGGAACTCGCAATATTTGGCCTTATTCCTCTTGTCAGGATCTGACTTCATTTTCTCAGGCCAGTTTAGTTCCTCACTGTTCTTGATCTCTTAGAGGACATGATTTATGTCTACTTTCAAAGGAGTATAATTTTCAAATTTCTTCAATACTTCCCATGATGGCTTTGTTTTTGACTGCTTGTCACCACCATTGTTCTTATGTTCTTTCTTCTTAGCCCTATCAACCTCCACCTTGGTCTCTTTGGTGTCCATGTTCTTCTTCGCAGCCATAGCCTCTTCGACATTCATGATCTTGGCCGCTTTTGCCATTAGTTCTGACATGGTTCTGGGTGGATATTTACCCTAAGTGTAGTACAATTTATTGGGCAACAGTCCACTCATCAAAGCCGTAATTGCTATTTTTTCCTCGTAATCAATAACTTCAAGCTTCTCGTTATTGAAACGAGTTATGTAATCTCTGGTGCTCTCACCTGGTTTTTGTCTAACACTTAACAAATGTGCAACTCGTTTAACTGGTTTTGCTCCAAAACATAAATTTCCAATGAAGAGATCGGCCAATTGAAAGAAAGTTGATATCTTCCCCCGAGGAAGATTATTGTACCATATTTGCGCAGATCTGGTAAGAGTTCCTGAAAATGCTCTGCATCTCATCTCGTCTGGCACGGCATAGATGTCGGCAGCAGCTTGGTATTGTTCTATATGAAGGATAGGGTCAGTTTTTCCATCATATTTAGGGGTCACAACAGGTGCTTTGAACTTCGATGGCGTGGGAAAATCCAAAATTGCCTGTATAAAAGGCGTCCATTGGATAAAAGTTCTTTGTAGAGGATTCTTGGCCTTAACCATTTCCCCTAGTCTATCCTCCAACCTTTGAATGGAGCCTTTCCATGCATCCTTTCCCTCCTCGGGCCTATTGGTTCGAGCAATTGATCGTGTTAAAGTCGCTTCCTAGGATCTATCTTGTCGAGCAACTGGTTGTTATTGGGCAGAACCCTCTCTTAGATCAGATGGTCGTCGAAAGTTTCTCGACATAGCCTTAGGAGGACTTTTATTCTTCCTAGGGCCCAATCGATCAAAAGGAGAGACCCTACTTAATCTTTCCAGTGCACTAGTCCTTTCTGGAGAGAGAGAGTGATGTGTTGTTCAGTATCTGTGGCTCGTACTGACGAAGTTCGACCCGGTTGATAAGAAAAATATCAGATTTCTCAGTGCGATATGAATCGCTTTGCCTAATACGTGAAGAAACTAAACGGGTATTTCTTTGAACACTTCGTTGTCCTGAATAGGTCGACGCTCCTCCTTGGATAGTTTGCATGAGTTGTCGCATAGTCTCTTGCATAGTCGTCTGACCTTGAGCCAAACTAGACATAATTCCAACTAGATCTTGGACATTTGTAGGAGCGGATGGATTCAGGGGGTTTCCAGCGTTTCGATTATTGGATTCAGGATTATCAACCATTGGTGATAAATTGTTTTGGTGAAAAATGAGAATTTTAGTCGTTTTCCACAGACGGCGCCAATCTGTTGATGTAAAAAATTAGATTATCTCTAAGTATTCAATCACAGATAAAATAAATAAGAAAAAAGAATTTTTAAAGTGGTTCATTCTTAAAAGAATGGCCTACGTCCACTGTTTTTTTATTATTGCTGACTGTTTAGGAATTCTCGATAACAGGTTTTTATCAAGAAATTCCGAGTCCTCCTACAATGAGGATGATACAATGTATTTATAGCCTTGAGGCTGTACATGCGAGTGAATATCACATAGCTGTCCAATAGGCGTGTACATCTGTATGATAATAATCAGCATTTAATGCGCATTCAATCCTCTTAATTATCCGGTCATTAATGCTTTGATCGAGGTGCAGCTCGGACCGCCTAAGTAGCTCGGTATGTACAAGTTTCTCAGAGTATACTTGTTGCTCGGAGAGTCATAGTTGGTCGGGGAGATTGAGTTCCTCGAAGTCAGGGTGTTGTTCAAAAATATTTGTAGTAGAGTGACACGTGTCTCCACATAATTGATCCACGTCAGCGGACTAATTTTGGTATCAACATTGTCGTAGAAGCATTTTTGCCACTTTATTTTTGCTAAATGCTTTGGTGGAAATCACCTTTTGGGGAGATCCGAATGCACATTTTTGGGGAAACTAAAATATTTACTGACTTGAACGTGGTCTATAAAGTTTTGAGATTTTTTAAATACATTAAGAAATATAAATAATGTAAATTATTTTTTAAATTAAATATTTTGTTTTTGAAACAATTTTTTTTTGTAAAGTACTTTTGTTAAATAAATAGCTAGTTTTTTTAATATTAATGTTAATATTAATGTGTGTGTGTGTGTGTGTGTGTGTGTGTGTGTGTGTATACACACACACAAAGCCTATCCTTCGCATGATAATCCATGGTCTAAGTTTAGAACGATTTGTTACATGTTTATGACATTTCATGTCATCGAAGTGCTATGTCTTTTTTTTTTTAATTTATTTTTATTTTGTACTTGGCGCTCAAGAAGCCTTTTGTTTCATGTTAAATTAAGTTTAAACAAGTTTTGTGTGTACCAGATATTTGGAATCTCAAAATTATAAATAAAATATTGATAAATCTTTTAGAGTTGTTACATGTTTATGATATTTATTCCACTCTCATCATTTTATCATTTTGTGAAAACATAAAGATTTTGTAATAGCTCTTATCACATTTAACAAATAAAACTTTTGAACCTGCTAATAGCACATATAAATATTAGATTCGTAACTGTTAATAGTAGTCAAAAATATTAAACTCGTCACTACTGCTAATTTTGTCACTTCTAACAGCGTTTATAAATATTAGATTCATAACTGCTGACAGCGGTTACAAATATTAAATTCGTAACTGCTGACAACAGATTCGTAACTAGTAACAACGGTTATAAATACTAGATTCGTAACTGCTGACAGCACTTACAAATTAGGTTCATCAATTATAACTCCGATAAGGGTTATAAAAAATTGTGACTGTTGTTAGGAGTAATAATTATTATTTAGTGGCCTCCCAAATCATGATCGCAAAGAGCAGTTATAGAAGTCATTTGTAACTCCTATTAGAAGTTACAAATCTCCTTTTTTGGGGTAGTGGAATTTTGGGGCTTTTGACAAATAAATGTTTAGGACACTTTGTATATACGATAGTTAATAGTCAAACTCCATAAAACATGTTTAACTAATAATGAAAATTAAATTTCAAAACTAATTGTATGTGACACCCCGCTTATATTTTAATCACGTGTGATCATTCCTTTATCTAAATAAACAGAAATCTCATTTGGTTCATTCTTAGCATCACTATCAAAACCTTTTTAAATTACTAACCACCTATGTTAACTTAAGCTCATGTCAAATTTTATCTTTCATTAATGTAACCATATGCAAAAAAAAGAAATAACATAAGCCATCCACACAAATATAAGACCCTTAATCGTCACATGATAAATAGATATATAATGAATACTGAATAAACCATTGGTTCCAAAAGAAGAATCCAAACCACAAGTCTACCAAAATAAAACTGAATCAAAATACATCGTTTGATAAATAAAACTAAAATGTATCAACTGAAAGGGGAACATACACATATGAAGTTCCAAATCAAAATCTTAATCGAGGAATGAATAACTAAAGCGTGTATATAAGATCCTGGAAGTCTCCACTAATACTGCAGCTACGCATCCCTAGAATGAGTCCTCAAGCTTGTTGTCCTTGTGACTAGACACCTAAAATATTTTGAAAAAATATTTTTGACACGGGTCAGAACCCAAAAGCGCTTGAAAAATATTTAGCAAGTAATTAAAATGAAATAATTAAATATGTATTAAAACTTTTCATATTTAAGCGGTTGTTGCACTCTCTTAAGATATTACAAACCCGTCAACTATTGTGCACACTTAACACTTACGTTCTAATCCAACTAGTTATACTACTCCACCTAACTAGTCATGTTACACATCTTTCTATCACTCTAGTCTACCCCGAGTAGTTCCTCCTTTTGGTTCATAAGTTGTTTTACTCATTAACTTAGTTAATCATTTTCACTTTAATTAATCATACAACTTTCACACTGATTATATATATAAAATACAATTATACTTTATATATTTAATCCTTATTTATATATTCAAATAAGGGTTGGAAGATTAAGTTAAAATTGAAAATTCAGAACCGAAACTTTCATGAGTAATCTTGATTCATCAAGTAAACCTATGTTTTAGAATATTTTATTGAAAATGACTCTATAACTTGAACCGATTTAGTTTAGTTTAAATTCCTTAAAAAAGGAGAAAGTGGCCTCATTTAGTCAAGAAAATTATTTTAACCTTTAGATAAAGATTTATTGTTACTGTACTGTATAATAACATTTGACCCAAGAAAATTATTTTAACCTTAAATTTTTTTTTTTTTTTTGTGTGTGGGGTGGGGTGGGAGGGGGTTGGGGTTGGGGAGGGGAAGATGTGGGATGCTAAATGGTAGAGAAACAATAGTGTTGGGTGATTTGAGCATTGTGCTGGTCTTAAAGAGGGGGGGGGGGGGGGGGGGGGGGGAGATGGGGGATGTTAAATGCTAGTGAAAAAATAGTGTTGGATGATTTGAGCACTGTGGTGGTCTTAAAGGAGGAGGTGGTGGTGGTGACTGTGATTGAGGTGGAGAGATGAGGGGGTGGTGGTGGGTTTAGTGGTGGATGAGAAGTTTGGGTTTTGATTTGGGGAAGAGGATAAAATAAATGTATTTTGATTAAAAAAAAAGTTGTGTTGGGAGTTAAGTTTAATTATAAAAAATAAAATTTTAACTGATCTCGAATAAAAATTTGAGAATTATGTCTAAAAGATTATGAAACTGGGGTTTATGTTAAATATTATATTATAAACTGACGGTTAATTTAAAAAAAAAAAACTTAAAATGTTATCCATTTGGACGTTGACTAATAAACTCTTCTTTATATTGCCCCTGACGACATTCTCATTAAATTTAAAATTCAAGGACTATACTACCCAAATAAAAATATAATATTTTTTTAAAATTTTGGGCCTTTTCATTTGGGGGGCCCAAGACGACCACCTTAGTTGTCTTGGATCAAGCTGCTAATGTTGATTATGGATGTTATGACTCAATTACGTCTCTATTTACCTCTAGTACGGTCAATATAATAATCTTAGTAAGAGTTTTAGAGTGTGGAACTTAGTAACTGTTGTGATTTGTAATCAAGTAAGGGTTCGAGGATTAATTAGAATATTGATTCTGTGGGCTTTAGTATATTATATTGAAAAGGTCTCCATGACTTGGACTAATTTAATTTAGTTTTTAAGTTTCAAGAAAATAGTTTAACCTTTGGACAAAGATTTAATGTACCTGTACCATATAAAAACATTTGACCGAGGAATGTATGAACATGTTGTCCATTGTCAGTTTTCAGTTATTTACTTCTTTTATTATTATGAAGTATTTGGTAGAATTTTTGGCCGGTGATTTATTCGGCAAATCTTTATGCGTTTATATATTGTGATGGTGGATATTGATGTCCACATGCGGATTTTGCAATAATTTTTTCACTTTTATTGACAGTATTTGATTATACAGATGTCAGTTTTTTCACATATTTGCTCTTCCTTTGAAAATTGCTTTATTTTTTAACTTGTTTTTCTTGGTTAAAGCCTTTTTTATTTTGGTAAAAACTGTTTTTAATATGTTTTTCTTTTCGTTAAAACTGTTTTTTTGTGTTTAAAACTCGTTTAAAAAATATTTTTCGCTAAAAATTTTTTTTCGCTAAAAACGGCTTTTCGTTAACAATTAGTATTTTTTTTAATGTTTAAATTGATTTTACGTTAAAAATTGTATTATTTTTGTCAAAACTGATTTTTTATTAACAATATTTTTTTTTAATGTTTATTTTTTATACCAACAATTTTTCTTGAACAACTATTTTTATTGTTCAAAACTATTTTTTAAGGACTGTTTTTTCGTTATAAGTTGATTTTTTGTTAAAATATTTTGTTTTGGAAACTATTTTTTTACTCACTATTTTATGTTAAGAATTATTTTTTTGATTAAAACCCATTTACTTATATATCAGTTTGTTTACATTTGTCACTTTGCCCGTTAATTCTATCAGACATTTTATTTTTGTCACCTGAAAAATTAATATTATCAAACAATTCTATCTGAATAATTATAAGATTTGAAATGATTTTCTTTCTATACCTTTGAAAAATTTGGCATGCAACCCATTTACCTACTTTTGAATCAAACGGCGCTTAATGCACATTTTTTAAGTAGAGAAATATTTTAGTGTGTCTCCGGCTTACTTCCCTCTCATGTTCCTTTGAGGGATTAACACGTTATGTCACCGACTTAATATTTCATAATATAAAAATAATGTAAGATCATCTTCTAGACTGGTTTTAAATCTGCAAAATGCTATTTTTCTTACATATCGTGTTTTTGGCGCTATAGAGTATGGCCCAAACTAATAATTTGGGATTTTCGTGGAAACTTTATTTTTTTCGTCATTTTTCCACTGTATTTATTTGTTTTTCACCCTTTTCGCGACCGTTAAATTGTCGTAGAAGTGTTTTTGCCACTATTTTTGTTTTTTTTGCTAAATGCTACAGAGGAAATCACCTTTTTGGGAGATTAAAATGCACATTTTTGGGGAAACTAAAATATTTATTGACGTGCACATGGTCTATAAAGTTTCGATATTTTATAAATACATTAAGAAATATAATATAATGTAAATTATTTTTTAAATTAAATATTGTGTTTTTGAAATAAAAATTCTATTTTATAAAATACTTTTGTTAAATAAATAGCTATTTTTTAAAATATTAACGTATGTTAATATATATATATATATATATATATATATATATATATATAGGCGTAGCCAAGTGGAGGGCTAGGCCGCGCTCAAGTCCGGGTCACATTAAAAAAAAAAATTAGTGTAAATTTTAAGGTTCAATATATCACAGTCCACCGAATAAATAAAAAAGTTACCCACCCAAACAATCAACCCTCAATTATCCACTTCAAAAACAAATAAAAAAACTATACGAACCATTATTTTGAGCATTATTTTGTGCCTATATTTTTTAATTAACATTCTTTTTCATTATTTTTAAGTAAATACTTAAAATAACCTCAAAATCGAATATAAATTCCTGGTTACGCCCCTGCCTATACATTATATTTCTTGCATCACACATACATCACACCTAGTTATAACCCTAAAAAACATATTTTTTTCAATTTTTTTATTTTACTCATGGAGTTAACCTTTCAATCAATACATGTTCAAAATTCCTTATTTATAACGGGTTTGTGTCAGCAGAATTTTGTAATTTTTTTAAAAATGGATAGAAAATGTATTTTGATCTAATTTTTTTAACACGTGTGGATTGAAAGGTTAATTTTAATAGAAAATTAAAAAATTAAAAAAATTATTTTTTAGGGCCTAGAACTAAGTGTAAGTGTAGGAGAGTCTCTCTCTCTCTCTCTCTCTCTCTCTCTCTCTCTCTCTCTCTCTCTCTTGTTAACAGTTATGCTCAAGTTAATCAAGCCAGCTACAATTCATTACAGTTATAAGCCACTCCTCATACAGCTGCTCACGTCCTATATTAAGCACTCAACTGTTGTCACGTTTTTTGTATCACATTAGTAGTGTTCCTACTTATAAGGAACTGCTTGTAGAAACAGTTGCACTGCTCTTGTATAAAGTTATCTCGTGGTAAATGAATAAATACAGTGCCTTGTATAACTGTTCTCTCTTCTCTCTCCAATTCTTTCATCTCTCTCTCTCTCTCTCTCTCTCTCTCGGACTTATCTTGTGTATATCAGTATGTATTTTAAGAATGCATATTGGACATGTATGAACTGACAGTGAGCGCAGAAAAAAGAGGTTAAATTATAAGCACACTCTATCTCCTTTCTAAATTTACTGATAGATGACACATATCCGGTATACAGTCTTAAAAAAACATATATATATATATATATATATATATGAATACATAATGTACAAATATAATAATGTATGTAGGGGCAAAATGATCTTTTGAAATAATGGGTCAAGTGACTAGAGAACTAGTCAACTAACAGTTTCAATCAATTTTGGACTACAATGAACTAATATGAAAATTTAGTGAATCTCAACTCTCAAATAGTGGCCCAAGGGGTAAATGACCTAAAAGATAATTAATTTACAACCTTTTGTCAATTTACACGATTGTCTGAAAAGGAGTTTTATTTGTTAATCCATCGTGAAAAATATACTTCAGACTTTCTCCATGATGATTTAGAGATGGTTTAAGTCCAACTCAAGATGTTGGGACAAAATTGGTTGTAACGGATGTTGGTCGTTCTCGTTATTGCCCTAATATTGTTCTCTAATTTATCTTAATATTTACAGTTCGAAAATGATATTGGGACTGAATTTTTTACCGAAAGTGGAATTACCGAATGAGGTGGAGGGTTTCTATTGGTTCTTTTGTGGGGTCCACGCCAGTGGGACCAAAGAACAGACCAATAACACGCTGCCACGTGTAATTTCGGTAAAAAATTATGTCAAAAATTATGTTACAATAGAAGTACTCTTTACCGTTCGAGCGGCAGTTACTTTTCCTCCCTAATTTTTTTGTCATTTCATTAAAAAAAAAACTACTAGTGGATTGGCAAAACAAATGTCACTTAGAACTCAAAAACTACCGCAATATCTAGGTTTGCTCGCACTTGTAAAATAAGTTTGGACAATTTTAACCATATGAATTTTCCTAAGCTTGGAGTTGATAGAAAAGGAGTTGTTCATAAAAGGAAGTATAGAATTGGAGATGAACATCATTGATTAAATTAAATTTTACATTAAATATATACACAACTTTATTTTATACTCTAATATGTTCCTTTCAAGTTTTGGTACAAGAACTTTAAAAAAATAAGACATAAAGACGTGCAATGGGGAAAATTTTAAGAATTAAATATTTAACGTGGATCTTGTTTAAAAGATTTTGATGAATATTTTTAAAAAAATAAATGCAATAAATTAGATATATAAAATTGTATATCACATGCTAATGCTTTACACCAGAGAGAAAAACTAATTTGATGGTTCAAAATTATGATGCATTTTATATTTTCATTTACTTAAAACTTACGTTTATCATTGAGGTTTTTTTAAACCTTATAGCATTCGCAATGAATTATACCATTTTCGAATTATATCTTGTACACTTTACTTAAAACTTACGTTTAGCATTGCGAATGCTATAAGGTTTCCATAACACAACACACAATTCGAAAAGAACAAGATATAATTCCCCACGTTGACAATAATTTGCTTTTCCAAATAATTAACATAACTCTAGTAAAATAACATTAATTAAAGTTTAAATATGTAGGGTTCATGGGCCTAAATACGTGAGTTGCCTTCTTCTCAATCATTTGAATGTGCTTTCTCGCGAGGTACATGTACACAACCCAATCCCCATCACTAGTCGCGCTAGGCATTGGCATCACATACCCAGTTTTTCCGCTCCACGGGAAATGGTATGACCCGAACATTAGCTTTCCCCACCCAAAGTCCATCTTGGTTACCGGAAACTGCCGCCCGGAGGACACAACCACCGCCTCTTCTCCGTCGTTAGAGTGGTAGACCTTTGCAACGGCGGGTGAGGGTCGATGTAATTCGACCCAATCAATTAGCCCTTGAAAATGTTCCTCATTAGCCGCATCCTCAATGCAAGTATGGACAATGTTAGCAATCTCACTAAGCGACATTTCCTTGATCTCACCAACACTAGCCTCTTTATATGGGATGGAAAGAACATTTCCGAAATACTTGCACAAATTATTTTTGAACCTTTCTCGCCCATCAACTACGATGCCCATCTTAAATCTCTTATCATCGTCTCGGCCTCCTTCAGCTATTATCTTCCATAAGAATGCACTCAACGACTCAAGTTTACTCCTTTTTTTGCCGTTACTGATAATATTACTAGCTTGGGATTGAAGAAAGTTTAGTTCTTTTGCTGAAACATAATAAATACGGCTTAAAGGACAATTTTCAATACAACCCTCTTGAGATGGCTTAGGCAGAGATGAAATAAGCTCATAGGTATTCTCCACGGAGGAGTCGAAGTGACATGGACGTCGTGGATTGAGTAGTGAACGTCTAAAAGATGGGATGAAAGCCACTGATTTTTCTTGAGTGAGCTCTGCCCACGCAATAAAGAACATGTTGGCCGAGTAAGCATCAGCTACTCGATGATCGAAGGTGCATCCAATCACTAGCCCACCGCACCTGAGCCCCGTCACCTGCACAATTTATGATCTTAATAACACAAGGTTTTTGGATCTTTGATCCATTTTTAAAGGTCACTTGTACTTTCAAATAAAATAATTGAAACACAATTAAGGGATAATTAACCTCGTGATGTTTTATGTAGGGGTGGCAATTCGTGTGCGTCGTGTCGTGTTCGGGTCGTGTCATGTCGGGTTCGTGTTAAGTATTAGTCAACCCTAACCCGACCCATTTAACTAATCGTGTCAGAGGAGCAAACACTAACCCGACCTATTTATTATCGTGTCGTGTTCGGGTTGACCCGCATACCCATTAAGTAAAATATAAAACAATTTTTTTCTTCTCTCTTAACCAATCATACCAATCATAGCGTACAATAACTTAAATTTAATTAATTTCAACTTCTTTCAACACATAAATAATTTATCATCCGATTCTCCATGAATTTTATAAAATGCCTCTCAAGATATATAAATTATCTAATATATTCTCCATAAAATACGAGTTAAGCGGGTCTATTCGTGTCATTTTCGAGTTATACGTGTTTGATACTAACCCAACCCGTTTATTATTCGTGTTGGCGGGTCGTGTCATATTCGGGTTCGAGTCAAGAAATCGTCAACCCTAACCCGCTAACTTCGTGTCGAGTTCGTGTCGGATTATTGTGTCGTGTCAAAAATTGCCATCCCTAGTTTTATGGTGGCTATGAGCAAGTGTTAAGTGTGCGACCCCATAGACCTCTCACTAGCTTATTCATTAATATATATAAGTTTAAGTTTATTTATATTTTTTCACAATTTCTGCACAATATAATGTTCAAATGTACTATCTTGCTCTCTGTAATAAAACATACCCTTAGGGAAAAATATTAAAATGTATTATGAGGTCCGCAAACAAAAAATAATACGCGTTGTAATTAATTAAGCCTTAAATTTAAGTTTGGAATTATAAAAACATTACTTAAACTAAGAGTTTTATATTCCCTTAATAATTAAGTCCTAGGTTTAAATGTAGTTATCATATATATTTCAGACACTATATAATGATACTTACATGGTTGTGACTGTGATGTGATTATTGTACTAAACAGAGACAATTAATTCACTATATTGTAATTGTGACATGCATTATTATAATTCTTCAGGGGCCTGTTATTATACTCTATTGTTTTAAAAATATTTTGAATTGTCATGTACTATAAAAGTTTGGAATAAAAATATCATAGAAAATATTCAGGAAAAAGAATAAAATATAGATATCAATAGATTTTTTTTATTCTGATCTATTTTTTTTTTAAAGTTGAAAAAATAAATAAATTGTATGTATTATACAAAAGCGCAAAAATAGGATTGAATTACTTTTTTTTTGATAAGCAAATGATATCATAAAAACAACTCGCCTAAGGGGGCGGAATCCCGTATACATGAAGTATACCAAGCACAAAAACAAAGAGCCGAAGCCCGGAACAGCCAAGCCTACCACCTAAAAAACCTCCAAAAAGTCAAGAAAATGATCTAGCGATGAGTCATGCCTTTTCCTGAACCAGGTAAGAAGAAGGCTCAAAAAGTTGTACCGAAGTCGAGAGGGATCAATTTCGACCCCCTCGAAGCATCTCCTGTTCCTCTCCTGCCAGACAGTCCAAAAAATACAATGAGGGACCATCCTATACAGAACCCTCGGGCCAGTCCAACCTCTAGGGCTCCTCCAAGCCGCCATCATCTCAATAACAGAATGAGGCATAACCCAATGAATCTGACAAAGCGTGAAGAACAAGTCCCAAAGGCCCCTAGTCACCTGACAGTGGAGAAGGAGGTGATTGGACGTCTCCTCCTCCTTCTTACACAACCAGCACCTGCTGGCCAACCTCCTCCCTCTCTTCTGAAGCCCCTCAATAGTCAAGATAGCCTGTCTGGAAGCGGTCCACACAAAGAAGCAAACCTTCGAAGGCGCAAAACTCTTCCAAATGGACTTCCAGGGGAAAGAGGCACCTCCATCACCCCTCAGTCCAAGATAATAACTTTTAACGAAAAAGAGGCCATCGTGAGACCTCGACCACCTCAACCCATCTGCCCCAGAGGAGGGGATAGGCGCCAAATTCAGCCACTCAAAAAACTCCTCCGCCTCCTCCAGTTCCCAATCCCGGAACCTCCTCCTAAACTTGGGATCCCATACAGCCCGATTCCCAACCCTCCGCCGATGACCCTCAACCGACCCCTCACCGTCTCTCCCAATCCGGAACATCCCCGGGAAGAGAACCTCCAAAGATCCCCCCTCACCCCAATTATCCTTCCAAAACCTTATACGATCCCCACTCCCGAGCTGGTAAGAGGTGAACCCACAAAACTTCCCCCACCCCATCGCAATGTGCCTCCACCATCCCACGCCATGAGCACCGCTCCCCACAGAAGGACCCCACCCAAAAGGGCCAGCCCCATATCTAGCTACCACCACTTTCCTCCACAGCCTGTCGGCTTCTTTATTATACCGCCACAACCACTTGCCCAGTAAAGCCGTATTGAAATGTGTTAAACTCCTCACCCCCGCCCCACCCGCCTGCAGCGGCTTACACACCTCATCCCAGCTAACCAAACAATACTTAAACTGATCATCATGCCCTTTCCACAGAAAATCCCTCATCAACTTATCGAGCCTCTTACCCACGGATGCAGGTAAAGGGAGCACGGACATAAAATAAGTCGGAAGACTTTATAACAGACTTTTGATCAACGTCAATCGACCCCCTTTGGAAAGGTAACTATGCTTCCACCTAGCTAATCTCCTTTGGACCCTCTCAAGGACCGGAGCCCACAACGAAGTAGACTTAAACTTAGCCCCTAGAGGTAGGCCAAGATACGTAGAAGGTAGCGAACCCACCCTACAACCAAGGACACTGGCCAGGAAACCCACGTTCCCCACCCCTCCAACGGCAATCATCTCGCTCTTCCTAACGTTTATGCGCAAGCCCGACACAGCCTCAAAACACACCAGTAATAACCTCACCGACCTCACCTCACCCACCGACGCCCCGCAAAAAATGATAGTGTCGTCCGCGAACAAAAGGTGAGAGATCTCAACCTGATGGGGACCCGTATGACACATCATCTGAGAGAACGCCTCCATAACCAGAATAAAGAGGAGGGTAACAGTGAGTCACCCTGCTGAAGACCACGAGAACTAGGGAAGAATCCTTCTGGAACCCCATTCACCAGGACAGAGAATTTGACCGAGGAGATACACCTATAAATCCACCTGCACCACCTCTCCCCAAACCCCATCCTCCTCAACAGATACAAAAGGAAGTCCCAACTCACATGATCGTACGCCTTCTCAATATCCAACTTGCAAATGACTCCCGGATCACCATCTCTCAATCTGGATTCGATGCACTCATTCGCCACCAACGCTGCATCAAGGATCTGACGACCCCCCACAAACGCACTCTGAGCATCCGAAATAAGAGGAGCAATCACTTTTCTAAGTCTAACCGATAAGACCTTAGACACGAGCTTATACACACTACCCACCAGACTAATGGGTCTGAAATCTCTCACATCAGTCGCCCCACCTTTCTTAGGAACCAAAGTAATGAACGTGGCGTTCAAACTCCTCAAGAAGTACCCCCTATCATGGAACTCGCTGAACACTGCCATCACATCTGTCCTGCGAATCGCCCAACATTGCTGAAAAAAGGCCATAGTAAACCCGTCCGGCCCAGGCGCCTTATCACCGCACATCGACCCTAAAACCTGAACAACCTCCTCCTTTGTGAACCTCCTTTCTAACTGGTCCGACTCGTCCCCCGAAATGCTTGCCAAAGGAAGCCCATCGATCTTGGGACGCCAAGACTCCTCCTCCGTATAAAGTCTCTCATAATAATGACTGATCTCCTTGCGAATCTCACTCTCCTCGGAAAACTCCTGCTCCCCAACTACCACCTTCCCTATATGATTAAAGCGGCGATGGGAGTTGGCCGTTTTATGAAAGAATTTAGTATTGTTGTCTCCTTCCTTAAGCCAAAGAGCCCTAGACTTTTGTCTCCAGCTAATTTCCTCCTAAGCCAAACGCTTCCCTACTTCCCTTTTTTTCTCTACCCTCACCACTCTCTCTACCCCCGAAAGACCGTCCGTCCCTTCTTTCTCGTCTAGAACCCGAATTTCCTCCATGAGCTTCACAATCACACCCCCCCCCACATAGCCAAACACATCTCTGTTCCACCGAATGATATCTCCCTTGAGATTAGACAGTTTAACCGCCAGTTTGAAGCTCGCATTGCCCTCCACCTCGTACCCCTGCCACCATTCTTGAACCCTTCCCACAAAGTCCTCCTCTTTCAACCACATATTCTCAAATCTAAACGGGGTCCTCCCCCCCCCCCCCCCCCCCCCACCACACTCCAGTAAAATAGGGGAGTGGTCCGAAGTCACTCGCGGAAGGCACGATTGGGATAACCTCGAAAAATGCTCCTCCCATGAATTAGAAACAAGAAATCGGTCCAGTCGAGAAAGCGAGGGATCATCCCTTGGAAGATGAAGCTCTTGTTAATGTCAATTTCATAAGTAGTTAACCTCTATTGAGACTAAGCATTAACTTAATTTACATCACAAGGTTGAAATGGAAAAAACTTATTTTATAAGTGTGATAGAACTCAAGTGTCGTGGTATTTTTCGGGTTCGATTGCCCTACTCATAAAGTTTTACAAAATATATAGTGAAAATTTAAGGCCATATTGGGAATGAAAATTAGAGTTTAGCATTAAAGGATTAAGAAAATGGATGACAAAACAAATTGGAAAAATGAAATTGTTGTAATTTTTTTTCATAATTTTTTTTTGTACTTTTTGGGGCTTTTAAACTACGTAATAACACATCGAGTTGTAATTAATATTCTCTTTCTCCTTAACATCTACTATCACCTTCGTATATCTATCATTTATATGTTACTCTCGTTGCACACACACACCAACATCAAAAATGCTGTTGCGCCCGAATTTTTGATCGAAATTTGATGGACAAACTAACGTGACGGGCTTTAATTGGTTGGTTTTTGGGGTCCACACCAGTGGGACCTAGAAACCAACTAATAAAAGACCGCTACATCAGTTTGTCCATCAAAATTCGGTCACTGTGGGACTACACACACACACACACACACACACACACACACACACACACACATATATATATATATATATATATATATATATATATATATATATATATATATATATATATATATATATATATATATATCAAGGTTCTAAAAAACACGGGGCGTGACCGAGGCGTGGAGGCCAACTTTAAGCCTTAGAAGCCTAGGTGGGCTTAGGCGTAAAAAGACGTGAAAAGGCGTTTAGATATTCTAAATGTATTTTATTATTTTTTAACCATAATAAGGCTATTAAAATACTAAAATTGTTCATATCATAAAAATATGTCCGAATATATGCAAATTAAAATACTATTTGATTATTTTGGATGAGATAATGGTCTGGTTACTAAAAAAATTCTTTAAAAGGCGATATCGTTTCACTAAGACATTGTTGTTTTTAGAAAAAAGTGCGCCTTAAGGGTTTTACCAAGAATAAGGTTTAAAAAACTTAAGGCGGACATTTCTCCCAAGCCTTAAGCCTACGCGTGTCTAGACGGAGACTAGGCGAGTTTTTTAGAACAGTGATATTATGACCTTGAGCAAATATTTTGACTTGTGTACAATTAAAAAAAACGAAAAAAATTAGTTCATATAAATTTTTTCATGTATAAATATTCTTTCAGTTTTTCATGTGAGAATCATCACCCAACCTTTATTATTTTTGTTGGTAATTTATTTTGTTTTTAATAAAAAGATAGTTATTAAAGAGGCGAAACCACAACATTTAGTTCTATTTACTTTATTGAAAACAAAAGTCTTAAATTTAACTTTGTAATTATCAAAGAAATCTATTAAACTATAATAATTAATTATAAAATTTCACAAAATCACGTGGGTCATAAAATATAGAACTAGCATGGTCTTACTTTGTGATATATGCATTATTATGATTCTTTGCGTGCCCTTCATTATACTCTATTGTTTTAAAAATATTTTGAGTTGTCATGTACTGTAAAAGTTTGGAAGAGAATAATCATTGAAGATATAGTCAGGAAAACAAAAAAACAAAATATAGATATCTTTAGAATAATTTTTATTCTGATCTAATGTGTTTTTCTAAGTTGATAATCAAAGATTTTGTATGTATTATACAAAAGTGGGAAAATAAGATAGAATAATTGAAAAGAGTATGTCATATTCATAAGTAGTTAACCACAATTACGACTAAGCATAAAGCTAATTCACAAAGTTAAAATATCAAAAACATATTTTATAAGTGTCATCAAACTCAAGTGTCCTAATGTTTTTTGGGTTCCAATGCCCCCCTTATAAAATTTAGCAAAATGGATTACAAAATGAGTAAAATATATATATCTCATTTGGTACCTTCATTGGTACCTTATAATAAGACAAGGTAGTCAGAGATAATATTTTATATTTTAACGAGATTCACAATAATAAAATATAAAATTTTAATATAAAAATATGAAAAATGATACCAAACGAGAGTACACATAATTTTATTACTATAAAAAATATCAAAAAGAAAACTATACTATATAGACCAAGAAAGTAGACAAAAAAAATTATTCAAACTAAAGTGGCGGTGTAATAAGTTTTATAAACCGTTATGGAGTGAGTTATTCATAATAGAAGATTCCACGTGCACAAATAAAATACATAAAAATTTGCAAATATAGTGGTGTACATGGAATGAAGGGATTAGTGTACAGTACTCCAATCCAAAATCATATCACTTTTGGTAATTTCTTTGTGCACACAGTATTACAAAAGATTGATACTCACGATATCTTTTTTCGCTGTTATTTTTTGTGACTCTCTTGATATGACAAATATACATTAAGTGATATTTTAAATGAATTAATGTGAATTATAAACATCATCCGACGTATATTTGACATATTAGTAGGATTGTGAAAAAGACTTTTCCAACTATTCCTCATTACTAAATGTACAATACGTCATTACAGTAACATTTTACATCGGTATGTTTGATTGTGCATGTATATTTTCTTCTTAAAATGCAGCCCAAAGGATGAAAAGTGTAGAAAAAACAAAAAGAAGTTATGAAAATTGCTCCATCCACAATTCAAATAACGCGTGAGAGTGTAATTTGTCACACCGTGCTATGCCAAATCCAATAGTGAAATAGCCTCGATTTTGTCATTTCGTTAACTAAACGTTTGACCAACAAGAATGTTGACACCTAGTGTAAAACTTATACACAATCGTGCTAATCGAAATTTTTGTGCAAAATAACTAAACATTTATGTCTAAAGTAGGTATTACCCAAAATGACTAAACATTTAGGTCTAAAGTAGGTATTAGCAAAACTTTATTTTGATTAAGGAATAAATGCTTTTAAAAATAATTGATCTCATATCCACCCTGGTTAGTTCAATGATAAGCGCCGAATGAAAAAAGACCATAGGCCTCGAGTTCGACACCACCCAAAGGACATCAAACTTTAAGCGGGACGTGTGCAAAGATGGTTCTGACACAGTGTCCCTCTTGTTTAGTTCCCATGGGAGAGTCCAAAGGGCGCGTTCGTATGACGGTTCAGAGTTATCAAAAATAAAATAAAATAATGAGTAATGTCACTCTTACCGAAAAAGTACTCCCCAAATTTACTCAATGTGCTTTAAGAGTATTGTACCATGGTGGGACACACACCATGCCATGATACAATACCCTTAAGTGTATCATTTTATTAAAATAATAGATGTCATATCCGCCCCGACTAATCCAATGGTAAGGAACAAAATGAAAATTGTCATAAATCTTGAATTCGAAACCTCTTAAATGATACCAGATTTTAAGCGAGATGTGTGTGATGGTGACTCCAGCAGAGCATCGAGCATCCCCTGTTTAGCTCACATGAAAGAGTCCAAAGGACACATTTATACGAAGGTTCATAATTATCAAAAATAAAATAAAATAATTGTAAATGTTACTCTTGCCCAAAAAGTGATCCCCTTGTATTATATCAGTGTGGGATCCACACTTTTTTGGATAAGTGTATCATTTTTCTAAAATAATTGAGGTCACCCACCTGAACACAAAGGACACCATTTTTCTTCACAGGTACGAAGTTGCCTTGAACAGACACATCAGGCCTATAAAGGTCAATTTCCTTAAGCTCCATGTCCAAATAAGCTTGTACAAAATCCACCCCACGGTTGTTACATAGCAACTCAGGTTCACCATTGTTGTTTTCAACTATTTCCCCTGCAAAAGCATAAAATGACACCAAAACTTGAGATAAGGCTTTCTTTAGTTCTTGTATTTTTGACATGTTATTCATTTCTCCATTTTTTTTGTAACAAAAGAAAACTCCCACGTCTAGTGGGGGTAGTAGCAAGTCAAGATTTGACATGGCAAGCCAGTGTTCTTGGACTGGTAACACAGCAGCAACCACTTCTTTTTTCTCTATGGTCACCCCAATATTACATGAACCCATGACTAAATAAGAGAATGGGAGAGAGAGAGGATTTAATTTGAAGAGTTGGAGGGGCATGCTATCATATATATAGGGAGAGAAAGTGGAAGGGTACTACAAAAGTTATCACGGAAATTTGTTCACCTTTAGGGAGTACAATTATTTAGTCTCACTTTTAATGATATAAATGTGATTCATTTATAATCACTCTCATCTTTTTATTTTGGAACTTTGTAAATTTATGACCTATTGTAATATATATTTTGGAAATAGAACAACGAACATTTTTTTTTATAGTTTTAGTCTCTATTTTTGAATAAAATCGCTGGCGCGAACCCATATTTATAAAACGTTAACTAATCACAGCATGCCACGTGTCCCTCTAATTTGAAAATAAAGACTAAAAATGAAAACAAAATGTTTGTTGTCCTATATCCATAATCAATATTATTTTAAGTCCTAAAAGTACATAATCTGTTTTATTTTTATTTTTTTGTTTTGTTAGTTGTTGGTCATATTTTAACAATTATGAAACAAATGTCATTTTTTGCGGAATAAAAGAGAGACAATTACAAAGAGGTTGTTGACGGTTTTGAGTAATTATGAGACTTAATACAATTTAAAAAATACATAGGAGGGGAGCCTAATAAAACTTTAAAAATGGGACTAATCTCCAAAAAAACTAATTTAGGGATTACAAGTATTTAGTCCCAATTTTAAAGATTCATTTGTAATCACTCTCATGTTTTGTTTTTTTTGTTGTTAGTTCTATTGTAACAATTATGAGACATCTGTCATTTTATGCGTAAAGGAAGATGGACGATTATAAGGGAGTTGATGTCAGTTTTGATTAGCTATGGGATTATACATATGAGAGAATGCTAAGAAAACTTTGAAAATGAGACTGAATGGAAAGATCTCAAGTAAAGATATTTCAAAAATGAATGAATCATAAAATTTTAAATAAAACAACTTAAATATGATTATTTTCTATAAGTTATGAAGTTTTGTAAAGTTTTTGTGCGTATTATTTTTCAACATATATATGCCATTTTACATATATATTGTTTACATATTAAATTAGATATATTTTATATTATAAATTTTTTGAGAAGTTATGTCACACTTAGAGAAGACAAAGGGATGAAAAGTGACGAGTACAAATTTAAAGTGATGTTTTTATATTAGTAGTTGTTGGTGTTTAAATGGAATTGTGTATAGAGATTAAAAAAGACAGATATGTTATAAAGGATAAAATATGGAATATGTTTAATCATTTTACATATGCTAAATAATGATTACATGTTTAATATTTTTACATATACTAAATAATGATTGTGGACGGTAGGATATTATATTAACATTAGGATGTGTTGGATATGCCTGATAACTTGCTTAGTTTGTTTTAAGATAATATAGTTGCAACTAATTAGTTATATATAACGTGTTTAACTTTTAATTATGGTAGCAAGTCTCAACCAACTTTAGCTTTGTTGTGAAAGTTAGTAACGTTTGGTAAATTAGGATAGACGAAATTAAAAGACTGCGTTGGCTGGTTGCAATCCTTTCAATTCTTCCTTTGAGAGTCATGTTTTTTGTTTGGTTCATTTGTACTTTTGTATTATATTGATTTTAAGACATGTCAAAATAAGATACAATACAGTAACATAATACAAAGTTATTGTTTAATAAGTGAATTCTTCGTAATTTTAGGTTATATCATTGTCAACCTAATAAGACACGATAACTAATAAGTCGAATTTTGTGTTGAACTCCTTCATCCATTAAAGTTCATGAAATTCTCAGAGGATTAATGTAGTTTAACGTGAATTTAATCCTAGTGAATTGTATTAAATGAAAGTTTTAGTAATATTAATTAATGGGTCTAATTAGGTTTCTTAATGTGTTAATGTGTTAACCTTTATACGATTCACAATGATTCATTATTTCAATGGAAAACAACACATTAAAGATAACAGGTTAGATCTAAATATATTTTTGCACGTGATAAAAGTCAATCGTTTAGACAGGAACTCGAAAAAATCCGAATACTGTAAAAATTGATACGAACACAACTCATTGAGAAACCTATTGATAGTAACACCAACCATGTGAGTGCATTACTTTTTCTCCAATCTTGAAACCTTCAAAATTTACCGGCATCATGTGTGTGTGTGTGTGTGTATGTGTATGTGTATGTGTATATATATATTATTGTTTGCTAAAATATGTATAAACGGGGTGGGGTGGGTTTTAATCCCAAATTCGCCACGAACCCACCTCGGTTATAATTTCCCAAACTCAAACCCGCCCCGAACCAAAAAAATAATTTTCAAACCCACCATGTTAACGGTGTAACGAGGCGGGTGAAATGGCCATCCCTAATCAATAAGTTGCCCAAATCAGTCCTATTTTGTTGCTTTGTTTTCACTTTTCTTTTGATATTACATATACGTCCGCGGGACAAAATAAGACAATTCTAGCAAATGAAATATTTCATAAAATACGATAACTTCGAGAGCAAAATACTCTTATGTTTGCCACTTTTTCAGTGACAAAGTTAAAAAATGCAACGATACTCAAAATTATGCGATAGATGGAGTGGCAAGCAAGTATTTTCGGATTTTGTTTTAGAATGTAATTAGTTTCCCAATAAAATTTGTATAATTAAGTTATATTAAAGTTATAATTAATTTAAAATGTATTCGTATGTAGAGGTATGCATGGGAACTGTACTCATCGTGATGATTCTCGTGAGACCCATTATATGTGGTATCCATGACCTTAAGTTTATAAGCACTGTTGTTTTGATCAACCCAAGTATATATGTTATCGACTATTTGATAAGAGATATGAGGGGATTTTATCTCAAGGGGTTCTTTAATAAAAAATATATAAATACGAGGTACTCTCCTTAAGTGGGGACATGAAAAATAAAACCTCGAACCTTTGTCAAATGCACTATATGCATATTAATTAAAGATCTCTACATTTTTGTGAACGTAGTTAACTTGTCGAACCACGTATATTTTATGTTCTTCAATGTATTTGGCAACATTATTTTCTTTCTTAATTTCCATTTTCGCTAGGTGATTCATTATATCCGACATTTGAGTTTGTACCGTTATACTATATTTTATAAAAGTTAGAATTAAATTAAATGACCTCTTGTGTAGAATTTAGTTTTATAAAATTTAGAATAAGTGAAAATTACAATTAAAGAATAATACAACAATTCAATAGATGATTGAAATAGTAATATCATAAAATGTTCAAGTTTTGTGCCAATATAAAAAAACATAACAAAGTTATCAATGGGGCACTACCCTACTACTAGACCACAATTTCCACATTCATATGAAAAGAGTCCTGAGGTTAATATTGCACCATGTCGCGTCACTTGGACTATTGCACATGTCCTTTTATCACGGCATTTCAAATGTCACGAGAAGGTTCCCTATACTAAGAGCCTTGAAGAAACAATTCTAAATTAGTTAAACAAATATTATTGGTTTATTTTACTTAACCAAATTCCTTCAATATATTATAAATGGCCTTATGACATCTTGTCACATTCTTTTTAGTGACATTTGTACTTAAAACTAAATTTATCATAAACTCGTTTACATTACCTAAACTCTTTAATGTCGTCTTTTTCTTTGTTAATAAAAAGATCTAAAACATAGTGTGTATGTGTGTGTGCATGTATATAATTTGCATGTTAAGACAGTCTTGTTATAAGATTTAAAATTTTCAATTGTTCAGGTTGTAGGCTAATGACTCAAAATGCGAAATTTAATTTTTGCATCCCCGACATCCAATTTTCCTCCAAGGAAATTTGTTAATGTGGGTTTTTTACGGTAGTACAGTTGTTGCCAGAGGATAGTCATTGATAGTCATTGCGACAATCAACTTTCCCCGAGACCACTAGCTATTAATTGCTAGTTTTTTACATAACTCAATAAAATACCACTTAATTTTAATCTTTACACCCTCACCTTCACCATTTTTTCTCTATATTTATTTATAATTAAAGCTTCTCTCTTCTCAAGTTTTAATGTTTTCTTCATCAGGCGATTCCATTAACAAGTTTATTGACGAGTCATTATCGTCATCAAAGTCGGATGAACAAATGCTACGATTGATGCGAAATGTAGGTCTATGCCTTTTAGATCTATACCCAGACGAAGGTTCGCGGATAGAGACATGGAAGGAGTTCATCAACGCTTAATGAGAGATTATTTTGATGCAGACCCGATATATAAGGACGATATATTTCAGCATCGATTCCACATACGATGCCCGTGATTCCTCTGTATCCTTGACGAAATAACTTATTACGATGATTATTTCATAAGAAAGACAGACATGAGGGGAAAATAGATTTTTCCAGTGAGAAAAAAATGACCATGACACTTTGAATGTATAACACCTAATTTTATAAAACAATAAAGAGTCAAAGTTTTTGAAAAATTCTCACTACGTAAAGTTTTACATTTGTAAACTTGGGTTGAGATAAACTCAAAATTTTAAAAATAACTCTTGGCATGGATGCAAATCGATTTGGCATCTGTAGAAGGCTTTCCTTTTGGGTTGTTATTTTGTGTGAGACTTTGGATAGAAGATAAACATTTTCGGCTGATAATATGGGGTATTTAGCCAATGAGTCTCATTCCCTAACTACATTTGGTTGAGTTAATACAAAATTTAAGAGGTTCTTTTAAATTGGTTTTAATGGAGGAGAAATATACTTGAGAGCTCGTTTCTCTCTGTAGAAACTCAGTCCCTCTCCCTCTTACAAAAATTCCATTTTAACAAGTTCTTACTCAATATTTTTCCACCATCTTCAAGTATGTTATAGACTAACCACTCTCCTCCATTATCAAGTGTTAAAATAATTTGTATTAAGATTTAATGGGGTTAAAGATGAGGTTTAAGAAGAGATTTTTAGTGGGTTTTTAATTAAGGAAGATTTGGAGCAATCACAAAGTTTGAATATGAATATGAAGAGGAAGGCTAGATTTTGGAACCTATATGAAGTCAAGCTTGAGGAATCTTGGTAACCCCTTTAAGGTCAACTTAGGAGGTTAGGGTTTTACCTTCTAGAATTATATTTTCAACATATGTATGGAGGTTTTATGAGGTGGGGAAAAATTATCCTACACTAGTATTATATTCAATTTTATAACATAATTATCATATGTTTTAGTTCATTTACATGTATGATTTAAGAATTCTTCCCTGATTAGATGAGTTAGGATGAATTGAGATGGTTTAAATAAAAGTTTTTGAAAAGTGTTAAATTTCAGAATATATAAAAAAAAATTATGAAATAAAAATTTATTGGAAAGTATGTTTTATGAGATTATACAAGGATTTTCATGTAAGAAAATTATGAAGTTTTATGTTAAATAATTTGAATGTTAATTATGCATATTTACATGAAAGAAAAAAAGTTTTAAAAATATTTAAACTTTTAGAATATTCAAAGAACATGTTTATGAAATAAAAATGTTCGAAATGAGGTATTATGATGTTAAATAGTGATTTTCAAGCATATAAGGTTTTAATATTTGTTTAAAGAATATTTGAGCCAAAAATATGTATTTTACACATATTGAATAGAATTCCGAGAAGGTTGAATGAAACTTTAATAGAAAAATTATAAAAAAAGTATTCAAAAAGTATGTTAAATGGGATTTTGACATGAAATTTTAAAGTTGTGAAGTTTAGAATTTATACAATATGAAATAGTGTTATTTTATGTGAAGAATAATCAAGGAAACATGACAAAATGTAGCAAAGTAATAGTTAGTATAAATGTGTAAATTGTTATTTTTGTAAGTAAAAGGAATGTGTCCAAAATGGTGAAATTCAGGATGAGTTTTGTAAATGTAAACCTTAAGTATCAAAGTGAGTGGAGTAAAAATATGAAATGGTGTAATATGGAGGAAACAAGGTAAAAAGTGCAAAGATATGTAACACCCCAAGACTTTTGAGACTGAGAAATTTAATTTTGGGAAAATTAAATTTAATTAAATTGGAGAATTTTAAAATTTGGGAATTTAAGTCCAAAAATAGAGAACGTTTCAAAGTATTCCGGATGATATTTTTGAGGGTACCATCGATCCCGGAAGGGTCGAGATAGTCAAAATGACTGTCATTGGGTCTTATTTCGGCTCCGGAATGTTTTTAAGTTGTTTTGACTTGAATTGGAGTCAACGAGTCATTTAAAGTGTGTATTAACATTTAAAACTGGGTTTGTTGTTTTAAAGGATTTAAGGCTTACGGATGAAGCCTTCTCAAATAGAGAAAGAGAGAAAGAAAAAGGAAGAAAGGAAGAAGAAGGAAAAGAAGAGAGAGAGGAAGAGAAAGCTTGGGATTTCCGGTCCAACCGCAACATCGAGGATGATCCAACCTCTACAAACCTGAGGCAAGTGTTTAATCTTGCTAAATAGCTATTTGTGTATTTCATTTAATAAATTGTGGGGTAAAGAAATGGTTTTTGGGTATTAATGTCAAAACCTAGATTTTTAGGTTTAATCTTGAAACATTGTTTAAATTGAGAATTAATGACATAGAAATGATTGGGATCAACTTTGGGTTGGTTAATGGGCTTAAAATCATGATTTGATGAAGGTTTGGGGGTTGGAATGAGAAATTTAGGGTTTAGAATTCGTAGGTTTTGAAGAAACAGATGAAACCTTCAAAAATTGCAGGTCCGAATCGATTCGCCCCCTCAAGCGAATCGATTCGGTTTGGTAAAACTAGCAGGTCTGCCTTGACCGAATCGATTCGGACCCCAAGCCGAATCGATTCGGCCTATTGCAGAAACCCAGGTCTTTGGACCCGAATCGATTCGCCTGGGAGGCCGAATCGATTCGGAAACAGGGCATTTTGAGATTTTTCTCCATGGTGAATTCAAACCCTTTTTGGTTGGGTGTATTAATTTGGGGGCTTTCTCTTAGGATGTAAAAGATATATTCTTGGAGTTACATATGGATATTGGGGGAAAACTCTTTGAGGTTGGAATTTACCAATTATAGATAAAGGTATATATATATATATATGTTTGAGGTTGAGAACTCTTAGAGAGTGAGGGGTCTCCTATCCTTAGAAATATTTAGACTAAGGAATAAATGATAGCCCGATAGGAGTAAGGATTCATAAAATACAATTGAACCATAGGTAAAAGTTGGGAAACAGCTTGCGGGTGTACTATCGACTAGGATAAGCGGTAGCGTAAATTCTAGTTAGGATAGTTTATACGCAATTATGGGGATATGGCCATTGAGATTCCAATACTTGAAATGAGGTTGGAATAAATTGAGGTTTTAGACTATTAAGTCCTATTAATGCCTACGGTTAGATAGTACTAAAGATAATTATGTACTTTCACATTTAGAGGTGAAAGGTGTAGTGATGGATTTCTACACAAATTCTTGGGTGATAATCCTAATGTTGAATGCATATGTATAGATATAAACATATGGTTTTGGGAGACTATTCATCATAGGAAAATGATCGATTATGTTTCAAGTATGGGATTATATTCACGTATCGAGGTAAATTAAAGGAATTGTGGTGACGGCTTGTATATTGAGGACTATGTATACTTATAGCCAGGTATATATATATCTCATGCATATGAACGAGAATTAGTTTATCATATATAGATATAAGGATATGTGTATATGTGTTGATATATATCCGTATGTATATAAATGTATGGATATATTTATGTTATGAACATACATGGTATGGATACTTAAACCGTATATGGTGGTTTATTATTTGATCCTATAATTGGATCATATGGATGTATATATATTGTGCATGTGAATAATACATATACTTATTTGGTTAAGCATACCCCGCTCATGCTATCATTGGGAAGTTGCGCGCGTAGAGGGTGAGCATCCTGGCATATAATGCAGGGTGTGGATATTCCCCAGGTCATAGTCGTCCCTTGTGATTATTATACATATAGATATATATATTTGGGATGAGACGTGGTGGGTATGTTTCGTCTCATTGCCGGTTGGAACTATGACCGCTTCCCAGGACGTCGTGTGCGTGTGTTTACCACGAGATGGGTGTCGTTTAGTCCCACCATGGTGGCCCCAGTATTGCTACGTGAGCCGGGCACTGGGAAGATGATAGCATTGATGCAGTTTATCGGCGATATATATAGCCGGCTATATTATGTGCATGGCCTTGTACATCATATGTAGTATGTACACTTGGTTATTGGATTGATGATGATATATATATACGGTTAGAAATAAATACCTATATATATATATATATATATATATATATATTTATATATATATATCCTATAGATGAAAGGATATGGACTTTTATGAAGTACATCTTAGATGATAATGGTGTACTAGACTGATGGGGGTTGATGTATCGCACCTAAGGTATTATTTCGGTTACATCATCCCGAGGATATTATTGGAGGTTCTTTTATTTTATTTTATTTGTTTTCTTTTTCTTTTTTTCTTTCTTTCTTTAGGAGTTATAGTTAGTATTAATGGTAGTATTAACTTGTATGTTGAGGATTATGGATCTCTAGGATCGACATTGCCCAGGAGTAGTGTAACGAGGTGGTTCCTTGTTTGGATTTCGCTTTGCGAGACACCTCACGCACGAAACGCAGTGCCATGTCGAGATTTGAGAGAAGTAATTCCATAGGTGGCATCACGGATCTCTGGTCTTGACCTTGTCAGGAGTAGTGTAACGGGGCGGTTCCTTGTTTGGATTTCGCTTTGCGAGACTCCCCACGCACGAAACGTAGTACAATTTTGGGATTAGAGAGAAGTCTTGCCAATATTCCATGTGCATATTATTAAGTATATTAATTCTTACGTTTTTAGCCTATATAGATATATATATATATATATGTATATATATATATATATATATATGTATAGGGGTAATGTTTTAGGAACTATGATAATTATAATTCATGAGATTATTAATCGGAATTCATTAAGCCTTTTATGGCATAATTGTTGTAGTCATAATCTAATAGGATTAGAAATGGGTGGATCCTTAGACTATGACGGGATGGCAACTCTCGTGGTTATAGGCTAGGCCTGATAAGTTAGGTTGTCCTAAAATCAATGGGGGTAATTTAACTAAAATTTGATGACGCGAATAGGTGCGCGCCTTTAGATGAGAGGTGAGTTGGGGTTCCACGAGAGTGCGGTCTCACTTATTTATGAAATTAAGTACACCGGTATTTATTATGCACGGTTAACACACTTGCTAAATATTTTACACATTCGGGGCTCTGACCCGTTTACTTCTCCCTCCTTCTTGTATATACATATATATTTCCACAGGTATCCTACCGCATGGATGCCGGATGAATTTCTATCCAGAGTCTTGGGAGCCGTGACAGGTGCGGACTGTTGCGGGATGTTTCATGTAGCCGCTTCCTACTTCTTTAAAATTCTAGGTAGGATTCATGTTGTATATCGGGTTGTATCATAGGGATATTTATATACATGTTTATATTTATTTCATTTCAGTTATTGTATTTGCTGTGACCCGACAGCTTATTCGGGTTTATTTATTTATGGAATATTCATGTATAGTGATTTCTTTCATTTCTTATAGTTCCTTCCTGCATCTCTCCTATTCATTAGTAGTTTTATAGTGTTGGGTTGTTGTATGTTGCAAGTTTTAATTTTTATAACATCTCGCTTATATAATTTCGGGTAGTTAGTCCTATATTATATAGTACCATTAGTTGATGTTGAGACTGGACCATCTGGAGTTCCTGATTTAATATAGTATAGGGCTGGCCACCCGTTATTATTTTAAGCGGGGTGTTACAGATGGTATCAGAGCATCAGGTTCTAGAGTCCTTAGGATCTGTGCGAGTTTCTGCATTCTTCCGTTAACGTTCTTGACATAAAGCCCTAAAAATAGGACTGTGGTGTTCACTGCGTTGTTTTCTTCTGTGAAGTACACTCACTTGATTGGCGTTCTGATAACAGTTGCTCTTGTTCCGTTTCAGACGTCGCCTAGATTTTTTTTTTGTTGTCTAAGAAAGGATAGGATTAGAAGTACAATACCCATAGCATATTTTGGGTACGCTTTGATCGGGGGTAGTTGTTTTCCCCGATTCTGGAGGAGATATTGAGGAGATTTCTATCATTGGTGTGAGGTGATTTATCGGCAGTTGAATAATAAAGGAAATTTGCTCGAATGGCGAATCTTGGTCCTAGTAAGGAAAGTCCGAGGAGAGACATGTAGTGCAGTCCTTGGGAGGTCTAGATTGAGAATCTGTTAACCTTAGTTAGGAAACCTGGTTTTGGTGACTCTTACCGATGTGAGGTAGGTGGAGTTGTCCCAATATTAGGAGTATCGCCTTCTAAGATGAGGGAGAATGCCTTTGGAGACTAAGTTTCGTTGTGTAGAACTGAAGGAGTTTCTGACAGTCGCAATCGCGCCTTGCCCTTCAAAATGGTTAGGAAGGATTTTGAGGAAGATGTTTCTCTTGTAAAGAAATAGGCTTAGGGATAATGATTTTCCTGGAAGGAGTTGAGGACCCTGAGTTGAGATTCTAGGGTGAGGGGAAACCATTGGGTTATGGAAATGTAAGGTAGAATACCTTTCTTTGGGTTCAAGTTACACTTTGTGAGATATTGGGAACGTCGCGTGTGAGGTGTTGAGTAGCTAGCCGCCACACCGTTAGGGTGTGTGGAATTTTCCTAGAGAAGGAAGTGAGCAAGTGTGGCCTTGGTATGGCATTTTTTGAGAAGAAACACCTTTTCATAACTGAGAGGTGCAGGGTTTGGTAGATTTATGAGGAGCGGATAGTTTAGCTCATAGTTGTGCTAGTTTTGAGAACTAGATATTGACTAGAGTATTGTATTTGTTGAGGCCTTGTGTCTTAAACATAAGGTGTTTGTTTGGCGTGTCGAAAGACGCGGAATATATTTATATTGTATTATTGTATAGGCCCTCGGGCAATATCTAAAATATGAAAAAAATCTTTTTCTAAAACCTTAACCCTGGTTCAACTAATCTCAATCCCCGACCTAGCTACACAGTAGTGTATTGGGAGGGTTCCTTGTTTGGATTTCGCTTGCGAGACCTCCCCCGCACGAAGGTGGCTAGCGTCAGGAATTGAGGAGAGTTCAACCAGTGGAAATTTTCAAACTTTTATATTTAGTATACTGTTATAGATTATGTTACCGAGGGTTATCTGACAATTTGAGGCTAATGGAGCCTGATTAGGATTTTTCGAGTAGAAACTCGGGTACAGGGTGTATGGGCGCCCTGGGTAGCTAGTTGATTTTAGGGATCGGTAAGGATCTATATATAGTTCGACATGAGAACTAGGGAGGATCGATATAGTGATCCTAAGACTTGATGTTAGGACTAGATGATATTGAGGTCCTAGGCATATCTTAAATTTCGCGGACGAAATTCTTGTAAGGGGGGAAGATTGTAACACCCCAAGACTTTTGAGACTGAGAAATTTAATTTTGGGAAAATTAAATTTAATTAAATTGGAGAATTTTAAAATTTGGGAATTTAAGTCCAAAAATAGAGAACGTTTAAAAGTATTCCGGATGATATTTTTGAGGGTACCATCGATCCCGGAAGGGTCGAGATAGTCAAAATGACTGTCATTGGGTCTTATTTCGGCTCCGGAATGTTTTTAAGTTGTTTTGACTTGAATTGGAGTCAACGAGTCATTTAAAGTGTGTATTAACATTTAAAACTGGGTTTGTTGTTTTAAAGGATTTAAGGCTTACGGATGAAGCCTTCTCAAATAGAGAAAGAGAGAAAGAAAAAGGAAGAAAGGAAGAAGAAGGAAAAGAAGAGAGAGAGGAAGAGAAAGCTTGGGATTTCCGGTCCAACCGCAACATCGAGGATGATCCAACCTCTACAAACTTGAGGCAAGTGTTTAATCTTGCTAAATAGCTATTTGTGTATTTCATTTCATAAATTGTGGGGTAAAGAAATGGTTTTTGGGTATTAATGTCAAAACCTAGATTTTTAGGTTTAATCTTGAAATCATGTTTAAATTGAGAATTAATGACATAGAAATGATTGGGATCAACTTTGGGTTGGTTAATGGGCTTAAAATCATGATTTGATGAAGGTTTGGGGGTTGGAATGAGAAATTTAGGGTTTAGAATTCGTAGGTTTTGAAGAAACAGATGAAACCTTCAAAAATTGCAGGTCCGAATCGATTCGCCCCCTCAAGCGAATCGATTCGGTTTGGTAAAACTAGCAGGTCTGCCTTGACCGAATCGATTTGGACCCCAAGCCGAATCGATTCGGCCTATTGCAGAAACCCAGGTCTTTGGACCCGAATCGATTCGCCTGGGAGGCCGAATCGATTCGGAAACAGGGCATTTTGAGATTTTTCTCCATGGTGAATTCAAACCCTTTTTGGTTGGGTCAATTAATTTGGGGGCTTTCTCTTAGGATGTAAAAGATATATTCTTGGAGTTACATATGGATATTGGGGGAAAACTCTTTGAGGTTGGAATTTACCAATTATAGATAAAGGTATATATATATATATATATGTTTGAGGTTGAGAACTCTTAGAGAGTGAGGGGTCTCCTATCCTTAGAAATATTTAGACTAAGGAATAAATGATAACCCGATAGGAGTAAGGATTCATAAAATACAATTGAACCATAGGTAAAAGTTGGGAAACAGCTTGCGGGTGTACTATCGACTAGGATAAGCGGTAGCGTAAATTCTAGTTAGGATAGTTTATACGCAATTATGGGGATATGGCCATTGAGATTCCAATACTTGAAATGAGGTTGGAATAAATTGAGGTTTTAGACTATTAAGTCCTGTTAATGCCTACGGTTAGATAGTACTAAAGATAATTATGTACTTTCACATTTAGAGGTGAAAGGTGTAGTGATGGATTTCTACACAAATTCTTGGGTGATAATCCTAATGTTGAATGCATATGTATAGATATAAACATATGGTTTTGGGAGACTATTCATCATAGGAAAATGATCGATTATGTTTCAAGTATGGGATTATATTCACGTATCGAGGTAAATTAAAGGAATTGTGGTGACGGCTTGTATATTGAGGACTATGTATACTTATAGCCAGGTATATATATATCTCATGCATATGAATGAGAATTAGTTTATCATATATAGATATAAGGATATGTGTATATGTGTTGATATATATCCGTATGTATATAAATGTATGGATATATTTATGTTATGAACATACATGGTATGGATACTTAAACCGTATATGGTGGTTTATTATTTGATCCTATAATTGGATCATATGGATGTATATATATTGTGCATGTGAATAATACATATACTTATTTGGTTAAGCATACCCCGCTCATGCTATCATTGGGAAGTTGCGCGCGTAGAGGGTGAGCATCCTGGCATATAATGCAGGGTGTGGATATTCCCCAGGTCATAGTCGTCCCTTGTGATTATTATACATATAGATATATATATTTGGGATGAGACGTGGTGGGTATGTTTCGTCTCATTTCCGGTTGGAACTATGACCGCTTCCCGGGACGTCGTGTGCGTGTGTTTACCACGAGATGGGTGTCGTTTAGTCCCACCATGGTGGCCCCAGTATTGCTACGTGAGCCGGGCACTGGGAAGATGATAGCATTGATGCAGTTTATCGGCGATATATATAGCCGGCTATATTATGTGCATGGCCTTGTACATCATATGTAGTATGTACACTTGGCTATTGGATTGATGATGATATATATATATACGGTTAGAAATAAATACCTATATATATATATATATATATATATATATATATATATATATATATATATATATATATATATATATATATCCTATAGATGAAAGGATATGGACTTTTATGAAGTACATCTTAGATGATAATGGTGTACCAGACTGATGGGGGTTGATGTATCGCACCTAAGGTATTATTTCAGTTACATCATCCCGAGGATATTATTGGAGGTTCTTTTATTTTATTTTATTTGTTTTCTTTTTCTTTTTTTCTTTCTTTCTTTAGGAGTTATAGTTAGTAGTAATGGTAGTATTAACTTGTATGTTGAGGATTATGGATCTCTAGGATCGACATTGCCCAGGAGTAGTGTAACGAGGTGGTTCCTTGTTTGGATTTCGCTTTGCGAGACACCTCACGCACGAAACGCAGTGCCATGTCGAGATTTGAGAGAAGTAATTCCATAGGTGGCATCACGGATCTCTGGTCTTGACCTTGTCAGGAGTAGTGTAACGGGGCGGTTCCTTGTTTGGATTTCGCTTTGCGAGACTCCCCACGCACGAAACGTAGTACAATTTTGGGATTAGAGAGAAGTCTTGCCAATATTCCATGTGCATATTATTAAGTATATTAATTCTTACGTTTTTAGACTATATAGGTATATATATATATATGTATAGGGGTAATGTTTTAGGAACTATGATAATTATAATTCATGAGATTATTAATCGGAATTCATTAAGCCTTTTATGGCATAATTGTTGTAGTCATAATCTAATAGGATTAGAAATGGGTGGATCCTTAGACTATGACGGGATGGCAACTCTCGTGGTTATAGGCTAGGCCTGATAAGTTAGGTTGTCCTAAAATCAATGGGGGTAATTTAACTAAAATTTGATGACGCGAATAGGTGCGCGCCTTTAAATGAGAGGTGAGTTGGGGTTCCACGAGAGTGCGGTCTCACTTATTTATGAAATTAAGTACACCGGTATTTATTATGCACGGTTAACACACTTGCTAAGTATTTTACGCATTCGGGGCTCTGACCCGTTTACTTCTCCCTCCTTCTTGTATATACATATATATTTCCACAGGTATCCTACCGCATGGATGCCGGATGAATTTCTATCCAGAGTCTTGGGAGCCGTGACAGGTGCGGACTGTTGCGGGATGTTTCATGTCGCCGCTTCCTACTTCTTTAAAATTCTAGGTAGGATTCATGTTGTATATCGGGTTGTATCATAGGGATATTTATATACATGTTTATATTTATTTCATTTCAGTTATTGTATTTGCTGTGACCCGACAACTTATTCGGGTTTATTTATTTATGGCATATTCATGTATAGTGATTTCTTTCATTTCTTATAGTTCCTTCCTGCATCTCTCCTATTCATTAGTAGTTTTATAGTGTTGGGTTGTTGTATGTTGCAAGTTTTAATTTTTATAACATCTCGCTTATATAATTTCGGGTAGTTAGTCCTATATTATATAGTACCGTTAGTTGATGTTGAGACTGGACCATCTGGAATTCCTGATTTAATATAGTATAGGGCTGGCCACCCGTTATTATTTTAAGCGGGGTGTTACAAGATAATAACGTTGGAAGTATAATTCTTGAGTTGAAAAAAGTAATATTTTAGTACAAAAGTGTAATTTTATGTGAAAGTTGGACTTACGAATAAATTCTCCAAACTAAAGGACTTTAGTTTAAGAGTTAGATTTTATGTGATGAAAATTCATTTTTGTATACTAAAGATGAAAAGAAGCATTTTTGGCAAAGTGTATAAATGGAAGTTTACAAGTGCGTATGAGTAATGAAAATCACATTAAAGTATATAAAATGAGTATTTGAACTCAAACATTAAGTTTCACAAGGAATGATAAATAAGGTTGTTTACGAAGATGAAATAGCGAGTTAAAGATGAAATGAAAACGGAATTTTGATAAAGTGTGAAATTTAAAAATCGAACGCAGTCAAAGGAAAAGATGTTGGTAATACATTAAGGAAAATTAATAAGGACTAAACGGTAAATTGTGTTCAAATATATTAAAGGAAATCAATGTAGCATTTACCTTGGGTAAAAAAGTTAAATTCAAGTTAAAAGGCAAAAATGTACACTTTTATTGTAAATAAAAGTACGACGGCAAGCCGGAGTTTTGTGTGTACAATTTTATATGTTCGTTGGATATTTATTTTATATTACGTGATAAACATTTACACATAAAATCAAGTAAAAAGATCTAAAAATATTATTTAGGATTTTACACATCACATCACATTTTACGCGTCTGGTTCAATCAGGGTTAACCCACGGGTGGGCCATAAGGTAGGATCAGGGTGTCATAGAATGCTTGTAGAAGGTCGCCCTACCGATTCAATAGATGAGTATGTAAAAATGGTGGAGAGGACTTCCATGCAGATTTTGATACCCTGCAAAATCCATAAATAAATTGATCAGGTCTAATTTATAAATCACAAGAATAAAAAACATTTAGTGACATCCTTAGCTTAAATAAATAAACAAAATCGAATAAGTAACAACAGGATAAAGAAATACTGAATAACACAAATCCAACTCTAATACCAGTCACTACTAAGACAACATAAACGATCACTGAAATATAAAATGTATCCATAAAAAAGTTCAACTATGAATATAAGTACCATATGCACAAGTTAAACGAAACTACGAAAATACAATAAGTGAATGAGATAGACTAATCCACTACTACAACCTTAGAGTAATAACTGAAATGTTGCTGGAGATGCTCCTCTAACAAAGTCGGCCTACAGGAATCATCGCAACCTAAGACCTATGAAAAATGATATGATAACAACATAAAAAAGTTTGTGCGAAATAAGATTATAACTGATTCTAGGCCACATTACAACTATACATATCCCTCTTGTCTTTTATTTAATTTTAAGTTATTAGTCATCCAACCTAACAACCTAAAATAACATGTGGGTCTAAATCACCAACCCATATGTAGCCAATATTATTATTGCTTTACATCTTTATTCTTTTGTTTTTATCGTTCCAATATTAGGTTAATCTTTTTCATTATAAATCACAAGTGTACAAAGGTCTCAAACCTACCATACACTACAATCCATACATTAACTATATTTTATCTCAATTAGCCTCAGTCCAATCTCCCAAGACATCGCATCTAAATATCAATCCACCCCTAATTAATATAAGATCATCAAACATGAAAACTGGCCCCAGTCCAATCTTCTAAGACATCTCATCTAGATATCAATCCACATCTAATCAATATAAGACCATCGAACATGAAAACTGCCCCATTATAAATTTCTTAACTCTATCCAAATCTCACATAAACGATAGATGACCCATTAGTTTATCGTAACCCATTTAATAATCATGGTCACCAATCCCAATCCTCTAAGCTTCCAAAATACCGATTCAATAACACATCCTACTCTCAAGTTTACAACCAAAGGCCCCATCATCAAATTAACCCCTTTAAATCAATAATTCTCCCTAATATCCATAAACCCCAAATATCAATCTCTAACAATTCAATTAATAGAAGTTTATATCTACCATAGGCCAACAAATCCTATCCCTATGCCCCAATATAAAAATTTCCAAAACAAAGTTCAACCTAAAATCGCTCATCCAAAATTTTGGATTTGCGCATCGTTTAGGAGAAAATTCATAACAAAATCAAAACAATTCGAAACCAGTGCCCACACCTTTGTAATTTGATTCTCTATAACCTTATTTGATTCTCATTCGATCGATTGACTCTATACGATCGATCGATGGATCATATTCGCGGTCATCTTCTCAAAAACCATATTTTCTCTCTCTAAAACCTTCATTAATGAACTTTAAAACTTCATTTAATCCCCAACCAACATCCAAATAATAAAATATCATCACATAACCAAATGGAACCTACCATACATTAAAATCCATACATAAACTATATTCAATCTCAATAAGCCCTAATCCAATCTTGCAAGGCATCGTGTTTAAATATCAACCCACACCTAATTTATATAAGACCGTCGAACATGAAAACAAGCCCACTTTAGGTTTCTTATCTAAATGAAAATATCATATAAAGGATATATGCCCCGCCAGTCTATTATAACAGCTCTAATAATCATGATGACCAAGCCCAATCCTCTAAACTTCCATAATCCTAATTTCATAACTCATCCTACTCATGGGTTTACAATTACAGGCTCGATCCTCAAATTAACCCCTTTAAATCAAAAAATTCTTATTAATATCCAAATATCCCAAATACCAATCTCAAATAACCCAATTCGTATAGATTTATCATTGTCATATGAGTATATGAAGACTATAGGCTAACAAATTCTAGCCTTATGCACCCAAGCCAAAATTTCCAAAAGAAAAATCAACCAAAAATTACTCATCCAAAATTTCGATCTTGTTCACCGTTTACTATGAAATTCATACCAAATTAATAAAAAAAAAAAATCAAAAGAATACGAAATAGCACCCACGCCTTCACGAGTTGATTCTTCACAACCTCGTTTGATTTTTGATTTCATCACTCGATCGACTCTGGTCATTCGATCAATGGTTCCCGTACAGTCATCTTCTTTAAAATTGTGTGAAAACATATATGATAACAACGTAAACAACACGTTTATGCACAATAATATTATAAATGAAACTAGGACACATTATAGCTACATATATTCCTCTTGTCTTTTAGTGAATTTAAAGTAATTAGTTACCCAACCCAACAACCTAAACTAACATTTAGCTCTAGACCCCGAATCCATATATAGCCCATGAAATAAAAGTTTTACCTCTTTATTCTTTAATCTTTATCATTTCAATATTATGTTAATCTTTTTCATTATAAACCATATGATATACTAAGAAATCAAAACCTAAGGTACTTCTTACAAAATAATAACTATACCATTAACCTCATATCTAAAATCTATCCATAACTGGCTATCTCTCACCAATAATACAATATATACATCTCAATTATATGTAATACACAAATCCAAAACATAAGTACATATTTGGTCATCCCTATTATATGTCATATACATCTCTAATATATAACATAATTCGGTACAACTATCTCTAGTATCATCGCATAAAAGTCACATGTGGTAGGAGAAAGACTATATCTATGTCTAATATCCATACGTACGTGCGACCCCCAATAAGTAAAATTCAATTGGCTCCGCTAACGCTTGCTATCCATACATAGGTACATCCCCCGGTATGTACAAACCAATGGGTTCTACTCATGCCCACACATAAGGAAGGCCTATCCCTATCTCCTTTGATGATCACCCCCATACTAGGTAAGGTTTTAGGCCATCATAAACCTACAACCCCATTGCATCAAGGAGATAAATCATATACGTACCGGACACCCATATAGTCTATGATACCTAAGACCACATGATGCACTCTATCCGAAAACCCTTTCGCACGCGTAGGTATAGGCGTATGACCCTGGGGTAAAAATAATATGCGCATGGGAAATACAACCCTCGCTTGTATGATTAAAGACTTTGTATAAATCTCATATAAATCACACAAGCAAATACAATTCTCACTAACGGGTAAAGCAGACACATACATTTTTTTAAAGAAAATAATTTATTTATTAGGAGGAGAAAAATTCTCTCCTAGGGCACTTAGAAGCGCTAAATAAAAGAAAAACTTAAGAAAATTTTTGAAATCTAGAGAAACAACTCGCTTTAAATTATATTTTGGAGCTAATTTTTCCTCAACACTTAAGTACGGAAAAGAATCTTGTTTCTCGTTTATCTTTTGATGATATCCTTCTACCTCATAGTTATTTGAGTCTTCCATATTCCCTAAAATCTCAAAAGAATTTGTAATTCGAGTTTTTGACATTTGGTTTCCAAAAATTTTGCCAACCGAGTCTTTAATAAATGCCTGAGCTTTAGAAGAATAAGGAGACATTCTAAGATCAAATTTAGGATTTTCCACATATAAATTAATTTCATGGCCTTCCTTTCCTCATAAAGAATCATTTGTGAGATTATATAAGGTAGGAATGTCTTTGAGAGGAGGCATATCTCCATATGTATCTTCTTTATCCAAAATATCCCCTGATGAAATGTTTTTATCCATATACTTGGGGGTAAGATGTTCGGGGTCAATAAAATTTATTTCCTTATCTATATCTTTTTCTGTAGTAGTTGAGTAAATAAATAAAACTTTCGATATATGTCGAACTATAACTGGATACTTTGGGATAATTTCCATATTATTTTATAAAAATTTAGAAGTCAACTCGGTTGAATCGGTAACCAAGTTATTTAAATGACCTTTTTTTGCTGATGATAAATCACAAACAGGTTATGACAATTCCAACTTAGTCACTCGCATTGGTCACATATTAAAGTTGTGACCATATCTATATCAACATCCTCGTTATGACTGCTGACATGTAAAAAATTATGGTTATGCAGGGCAATCATGGCCCAGAATAGTGGCCAGTGTCTTTATACTAAAGCCCGAACCAGTTTTCATTTTTCATGAGAAAATTTTCAAACCCTTAACATTTCTCTCTCTCCAGCGATTTCAGCTATTTCCAACCCCTTTCATTTTCAATCTCAAGTTTTTCATTCTCAATCTCAAAGGTAACGATTAAAACCTAATATTTTGTATTTGGGTATTTATTCATTTGTATATTTGTGTGTATTTATGTGTGTATGTTTGTGTTTATGTTTGTATGCGTGTATATGTGTGTGTATGTGTGTATTGCATGTGTATTGCGAGTGTGTGTGTACTTTATGCATGTGTGTATTTGTGTGTACTTGAGTATGAATCCATTTATGTGTGTACATGTGCATGTGTTTGTTATGTTTCAAACTAGATATAGGATATTGTGTATTTAGGAAATTTTATTTTGGGTATATGTGTGTGTACTTGATTTGTTTTGTTTCAAATTAGATATATGTGTGTGTATTTGATTTTTTCAATCTAAGTGATGTCAAACTAGATATATGTTTAAAATTGGGTATTTAGAAAATTTCTTTTTGTAGGTTACCAAACAATTTTTTTTTTTTTTCATATTATAATGCTAAACGTATACATTAGTTAACTTGATATGATATTTTTAAGGTAAATTGGTGAAATTGGTTAGTACATTAGCAATTCTTTAATTCTTTTAGCAATGCTAAACATATAAACTATCAACAAATTTTAGCAATTCTTTAATTCTTTACTTTAAATATGAATCGCAAACACGTGTGCACATTAATAACTGTGTCGTTTATGAATTTGTCATGTATAAAATTGAAACCATAATCTTAATGTATATGTTTAATGAGAAATGACCCTACTATAGTGAGATATTATGATTCTGGGTATGTGTTTTATAACCTAGATGATAAAATGAGTACAAGATAATTATTGGTTATTGATTTAGTTGTTGGATACTATGTTGGATTTTTGGTATTGATAATACACGTATAGTTTTAAACTTTCTCATAATAAACCCTAAAAAACGTGTCTTAGCATTTACGGCGGATTGCTGTTTGGATTTCACATCGATGAGATCCAAAAGGCAAGGGGTTAAGAGTAGGGTAGTGATGAATCAAAACCTTAATAAAACTAATATACCCTTATACCTCATATGTTTGAATTAATAGTTATTAATTAATTAGATCCCTTAATTGTAGGATTCATATTCACACACTCGTATAATTTTCTCAGGAAAAATGAGTCACGATGATAATCACGATTACAAGACTGCAAGAGGTTACAATTGGACTGGACATATAACTCTTTTATTAGTGCGCGCTAAATAGATGGTACGCCTATTTATAGGTATGGAAATAAAAAGATCAAATAATTTAACTACCTTGTTAATCTTGGAGATGATCTTCAACAAGAGTAATTGTTAGATTGTATTCTATTTTCCCCACCAAAAAGATGGGATGACACTATACATAATATATTTCACACGCATAATTTCGATGTAGTCCTAACCTTGCTTACGTTGTTGGATAAGGAAAAAAATCCACCCTTTATGGATACAATTGTGTATAAAGAGCATTGAAATAGACTGTGATGACTCGTGCCATATGCACGTAAAATTAAATCTTGCCATAAAGGTAAAAAATATTAAATTTCGAGTTCATGTCACGAATATCTACACATCAATCATAGATACCCTATATGAAATTTCGAGTTACTAGCGGCCCCAAAATGAAAACACGAGTGGCACGAACACCTCGTGCAAGTCTAACATAACATGTAGAAACCAATTGCGTAGTCGCAGGACTCTCAATTTGAGAATAGGACCCAATATTGAAAATAGGCACACTTAGGCATGAAAACGCGATGTGAATAAGGTGAGACCATCAACGGACTGCAAAAGGCATCCCGAGTGGCATGACACATCTAATGTAACACGTAAAACGTTCATGTAGTCATGGGACTCCGTATTTGAGAATAGGACCTGAAATTGAACACAAGCACACTTAGGCTTGAAAATGTGCCGCGAGCGGGTCGAGAGCACCAACGAGACTCAAATGGTATCGCGAGTGGCATAAACACATCGTGTGCATCCAACGTAACATGTAGCACTTGGCCACACAGTCACGGGACTCCTAGTTTGAATATATGACACAAATTTGAAAAAAGGCAGCTTAAAAATGTACCCGGGGGAAGTCCCCTCCAAGGGCCCCCCAAACAGCACCATGAGTGGAACGAACACCTCGTGCACGTCCAACAAAACATGTAGCAACTGTCTACGTAGTCACATGACTCCTGATTTGAGGATAGGACACAAATTTGAAAATAGGCACACTTAGGCTTGAAATCGTGCCGTGGGGAGGAGGTAGGGGCACCACTAGCGGCCCCCAAATGGCATCGCGAGTGTCACGAACACCTTGTGCACATCAAACGTAACACTTATCAATCAGTCACTCATTCATGTGACTACGAATTTGAGGATAGGACACGAATTTGAAAACAGGCACACTTAGGCTTGAAAATGTGCCGCGGGGGGCGAACACGACCAATGGCCCCCAAATGACAAAACGGGTGTCAAGAACACCTCGTGAGATTCCAAGTAACACATAGCAACCAATGGGTACTTTTGGGACTTCTACTTTGAGAATAGGACCCGATATTGAAAAAAGTGCACTTAGGTATGAAAACAAGTTGCGAGTGGGTCGAGACCACAAACGGACCCAAAACGGAACCGCGAGGGGCACATACACCTTGTTTGCATCCAATGTAACATGTAAATACTGGTCGCGTAGTCGCGGGACTTTCGATTTGAGGATAGGACATGAATTTGAATAGAGGCACACTTAGGCATGAAAACATGCCGTGAGAGGGCCGATATCACCAATGTCTCCCAAACGACAGCGCGAGTGTTATCTCTCATATTATCTGATAAAAATATGATGTTTATGTACATCATATTTTTATGAGAACACGAGATATTTTGATTGTTATCTCTCATATTATCTGATAGGAAATAAACATCAGAGAATTTTTCCCATTGTAAACGTTTCCATTATATATTTCTATTTGATTCTTATAAACTTTGATTTGAAGTCTTCATCAATATATATATATATATATAGCTAGATTTAACAATCCGTGTGAACAAATCAGTGAAATCAATCACATATGGGGATTTAGATAATACAACGAAGCAACTTTCACAGGGACATATCCAACAATCAGGATCTCACTTCTTTTATGAAAAAATGGGATTGGAATCATTGTGAACCCTTAATCTTCCCTGTATTTCATAAATGGGGCATCATCTCGGATTTGATTGTTGACAAAAAAAGGTTTAATTTGCTGCCCTGACTTGCTAAAAGAGTTGATTTATTCAATATGGATGATCAAAAATTTGTGGGCTGAAAACGATTTTGTCATGGATGAACACCTAAAAGCGTCGGCGGAGGTTTCACAGAGGAAGGGGTTATCCTAATTGCTAGTCGGTGACGATTGAGATTCCAGGAGTATTGTAGTTAGTCAGTGCCACATGAATAACATGGGATGTTGGTCGGTAACCATCTAACGCTGATCTAGTATTGATCGGAGTAGGTTGGCAACAGATTCTGAGGGTCCCAACCACTTATCAGTCGGCAACCACGAAACACATCTCCCACACATCAACCACATCACCGGAGATATTCTTCATGGTCGACGACTATATTTTACCACCAGATGTCCGGAGAAAATGGCCCATGGACCATATAACTGGTTGGCGCAGGTATAGAGCCAAAACAAAGGGTTCCCGACCTCCTATTTGTTGGTCGGCTAAAGGTATTATACAGTCTTGAAGATACTCGACCTCATATTCATTGATCATCGACTGCTGGATTAGAACTTATAAAGGCAGAAGAAAACCTCAGCTGGTCGACAGAGCACAACACTTGGTCATCGGCATGTTTGAGACATCTGAGAATTCCCCATTCAAATATTTGTACAGATCGGGTAATGCCCGATCATCTATTACTGCCACATTATTGTACGATGGAAACCCCGAACTCCTATTTCTTGATCGGCGACTATCATATTTGATCCTCATCACAAGAACCATAAATTTTATGTTGGTCGCAAACATAGGTCATGGTGTTAAAGATGGTCGCACCACAGGTCGGCGACAAATTTTCACAGGTCGGGGGCTTCCCGACCTCATATACTTATTCAGAAACATCATCGAACTTCCCTTTCTTAACCGTTGCACAGATCTGTGAACCTGTTGATACTCATTGGCAGATGAACAATAGGATCTAGGGTATATTACCTCCAACATGTTACCATTATTGTTGGAAATTCCACCCTTGGTGGTCGGGACCATTGTACTAAGAGGAAAACTCAGGTGACACCTCACAGTGCCAATGTTAGTCGGCAAAGAAGAGCACCACATCAGAGTGTTGGTCAGCTAAAATTTTGGGTCTCAGATTTGACTTGGGGGACTTAAATATATTTAAGTCTATAGAAATGTTTACTGAATAAAAGAGTCTTAACAAACACCTTGGGCACATCCAATGTTACACGTAGTAATCGGCCACACAGTCACGAGACTCCCAATTTGAGGATACGAAACTAATAACAAAACTCGAACATTTAGGCTCTAAAACATGCCGCGGGGGCGAGGCACCCCTAGTTGCCCCCAAATAGCATCGTGAGAGGCACGTACACCTCGTGCGCATTCAACGTAACACGTTACGACGGAGGCTTAAAAACCTGTTGTGGGGGGGGGGGGGGGAGGGCACGACCAGTGGTCCCCAACCGGAACCTTGAGTGGCATGAACACCTCATGCACATACGACTTAACAGATAGCAACTGAATGAGCAGTCGTGGTACTCTCAGCTGAGGATAGGACATGAATTTCAATATAAGAACACTTAGCCTTGAAAACGTGTCGTGGGGGTGGGCACGACCAAAGGCCCCCGAACCACAACGCGAGTGTAAAGTTTCTAAACTCAAATGGAGACACAACAATGATGGGATGAAATGTCTAAGAAGATTTCAACCTCCTACCTCATAAGTTGGCCTGAATGTGGTTGCCTAGCTCCACAAGCATGCTTCATGAAAGGTCTACACAAAACCCTCTTCAACTCAATTAATCTTCCCACTTCATATTCTCCAAAAGAAACCCATCATCAACTCCATAAATTTGTAGCTCTACTCAACAATGGTAAAATGGGTATATATGGCTCAAATATGGATGAATACATGTAAACTAAGGTGGTATAACATGTATGGATAGTTGTGGCATGGTGATTGATGATGGAGAGAGAGGGGAAGAAATGTCAAAAATGGTGGGGGAGACCCACCCCCACTCTCTCTCTTCCTATTAAAACTCAAACAAACCCTAATAACCCATAAAACGCTTATTAAAACACACCCAAAACTTGAAATCCTATTTTTCCCAATCTGGGCTCACCAGGGCTCGATATCTCATCCATCCAACGGAACAAAAATCAAACAACACGTAAGGGAAACCCGATTTCAAATTTTTTTCGACATTCGTTCGAAAGAGAATGAACTCTTATTCAAACGAGAGCCGCTTCTCTTTCGAACTAGCCTTTGAATGAACTTCTAATGGGTCTGTTTAGGTATGCAGTTGGATGTCGTTCGTATCTCCTTCGATCGCATGTTCAAATAAACTTGGGTCCCCATTCGATCCACCCAATCCTCATTGGAACAGGATCCTCATCTCGTTTGAATAACACTGGATTCGTTCAAACCATCCGGTTTCTAAAATTTCCAATATATTCTATTTTTGCACCAAAACTTTCGACAATAATCATCACGACTCCAAAACAATCAAATGCAAATATAAACACATTTATACTAATTTAAATCCCAAGGTTTCATATGTTAACAATTTATGCAGGGAAAAAGTAATAACATCTTGGGCACGGGTATTACATTCTTCCCTCTTTAGGAAATTTCATCCCCGATATTATTGATTTGTCAATCCCTCAAATCCATGGGGTTATCGACTCTTATACTAAGTCATAGGAATCCTCTAAAACTATACCATCAAAGTCCTCAATATCTAATATCACATCACACACTCTTAAACAAGGGTTGTCACCAAAAGCTCAACATGCGACATATTCTAATTACCTTATATTAGTAATTACTCACTTTGAGGAGTAACACACTGATCAAATTATCCTTGGGAACTTGAGTGACACCTTCCAATATGTCACTCTGATGACCATAGTATTACTCTAGGCATCTCACTTTGGATCACTCACTTGAGTATCAAACCAATTCACTTACCGTGGCAAAGTAGCACAACATTTTAGTTTTCTCGAGTTCTATCACTATGCAATATCCTCAAGTCATTATCCTACTCTGTACAACTAGATCCCCTGACTGTCGTGAAGTCCAGTCTTAAGGTCGCTAATCCTATGGAAAGAAAATACTACTATCAAACTGTACGACTTAAAACACAACCACCGACACATGCCTCAAATAGGGGCGCACCTAGTAACTGAGTTGCAATGACCATGCCAGGTACACCCGCACTCTACTGGACCCAACCGCATCGTACCATGACATGGTACAAATTCGAGCTACAATAGTAGTAGGAGTACCAATCCTCAAGTACTGGAGCCAAAAGGAACACACACACGAGAATCGAAAGAATAAATAATCGCTCGAGAATATCCTGTCCCTACATGTAAGACTATGACTTACGAAAAGCAAACCTGTGCCACATGATTGAAGTCTTAAAACTTCTTTTAGACATTCTTAGTGGTACCAACATAGCCAGACAACCTATCTCAAGTCACCAACCATAAGGAATCAAATCATAACTATTCCTTTATATTAGACGAAGGCAACGTACGAACCTTGTCGTTCTTTGTAAATTCAAAATGCAAGACTTCCCTCCTTAGGAGTAAGCCTATCTCCATTACAACCTCGACACACATGAACCACTCTAACTGGCGAATGCCCAACTCATTTTCTATACTGACCTTTTCCATCTTATCGGAGATGATGTCATCAACCTACTATACTTAACTCACTGTCTGCCTTATCCCATCATGATCGCAACCCCAAAGTCACCTTAGGCAGTACCATGTTCATGAAAGACATTCACCTTGTTATAACCTCTAACTATGAAACATTGTCACTAAGCTTATTCCAAGGTTCTAACCATCTAAACATACATGATGGCATCACCAGTCTCCATTAGCATCCTAGGGAAGTAAGTACCACACCGGTGTATATCTTCTAACCCGCATCGGCTTCGCATGACATTCTAAGAACTAACCCCTACCTTGTTAGGTCTATTCTAACTTACGCTAGTGACACAAACCAACACTATAATCATACTTCGATATCCCCCCTTGGGGTTCCACTTTCAAGTCTCCACGTGTCATCATCAATCCAAGGTCCAAATACATTTCCTAGTACTTCTTGAAATCAAGTGACACACTGCCTACACTAGTCATTCTATGACACCCAAGAATTACACCCACTCAAGAAACAAACTTCCAATATCTCTTAGAAGTTTACATCATCCATATGTACTAATTTGGATAATAACACCCGGTACATACACTATTCGACTATTTTAAACCTTTATCAACAGCCTAAAATCATCACCTGACCCTCAGCACATTCATTACTATAATGCCAACACTTATTCATTCCAGACCCAACTGGTACCCCTAAGGACACCGAACACACTCCCCGTGAAAGAAATCACGACCCGATAAGATTTCATCATCTATGACTCTCTCATTATAGGTTCACTCTACAAACCTTTTAATACCGACATCATGATTACCAGGTGCTCACAAGGACACTAGTCTATGAGCCTCTACATATAGCTCACCTTGATCATTTAATACCTTAAGATGTCAAAAAATCTAATTTATATTCCTCAATGATCCTAAACACAATCCGTTATACGGACACTCCAAGATGACCTTAAACCACAGTCACACTAGGTTACCTCGTATCTATCCATTACTTAGGGTGCTAAAATGGGACTTGCCACTTAGATAATAATCTTATCCCTGTTATAAATGATTGTGACCATAAGCCACGTGTAAGGTCACAACTAACACTACTAAGAATTACAGGACGTCGTATACAACATATAAACCTCTTGGTCCAAATAGCTGACATCACTAAAGATCATATCCCTCAAAATCGCATCTTATCTCTTAAACCCTAAAATGGAAGAATATATAGAGTTCACTCCTAAGTCTCCTCAACCGTCATTGTTGCATATGCAACACACTCGCGCAATTCACCCGTAACTCTCATCATAAACTACGAGGTACAACTTTCAATCAATAATCTCCATGACTCTTTCTTGTAGAGATATTATCTTATCGACTCAGACCGAGTACACGTCCCTAGGTGTTAACCAACATGGTTCATCACGTCCACTAAAGAATAAATTGAAAATGATGTAAAACTACCCCAATGATTGAGTTCTCCTAATCATATCATTGTTACTATTCGAAAGAACCTCACTCGGAATTTAATGTATCCCCATCGTAATTCAATACTAGTTAGGCGTAATGTACTAGTCAAATAATCTCCATAGTTGAATTTACACAATTAATGTCTCTAATTCAGAGGACATCATTAAGCTATATTAATATCTCAACGAACCTCTCATATCATCAAGGATTGAGACACAAGAACCTCACACAAAAAACCGTGGTGTCACCACTATTGGCTCACTTGGACTCTCGCAAATTACTAGCATATTTAAATTAGAAGCGCATAAGCGATTAATGATTACTAACTTGGTTGTATGCCACTTGGAAATAAATAACCATCTTGGTAATTGCCTTTACATTACCATAAAAAAATATGAACTAAAACAGTCACCAATCTAGCGTGATCGACCCAAAACAAACATCGACATTAAAAGATCCAATACTGACCTGACCACATCACTCCCTAAAAGTACCTTGAACCTAGATCTCTGATACCATTTGTAACGCCCCAGTCCAAATTTATGGGTTACCCGTGGTCAATCCGATCCGACTCAAGCATTAGATGTCAAGTGAAATAGAACGAACTATATAATGTTGCTAGTCCAATTTTATTCAGTTTAATGTTTCCCTTGTTTGACATATAGTACCAATTTCAAATCAAACTAGATGAGGGACTCATGGGAAGCGTCCTCGGAATCCAAGCATACAAAGATACCAACGTAACATACAAGAGGGTACTTGTGTAACGCTATCAAAATACGAAACTGTACCCAACCTGTCGTAACAAAGACGACGGTATGAGCCGAATGTCAAGTGGGAAATATAAAGAATGCAATATAGAATTGAAAGATAGAAAGAAGACTATAACAGGTTATACCCCCCCCCCCATATATATATATATATATATACACTTAAAGAATGGAACCACTGTTTTCCAAAACGTGATTTATCCCGATAAACACATTAATCTTATAAAAGAGATTCTTTTTAATCAACTCTACATTTATCCCTTAATTTAACACAACCAGTTAAATACTTGAATCAAACACACTTTGTTTCTTAAAATCATTTATTTACCGAAATTACAGATTTCATTTATACCAATTCACATCAGTATCTTCATTGAAAATCTCCCTTTTAACACATGTAACACCATGTTAGAAAATGTTTGTTTTTCTTTTGAAAACCTTTCATAAACACAAACTTGTTTTTCTTTCAAGTTAGGTTGTCATTACACATTTTCAACACACAAGCCATTTATTGACATGTTCTATATTCCTTTATCTTTTTTTAGAACCTGTCATTAACTGCATACTTTAACGGCTCCACACCGCCGGCTATGCGCACCATATGCACTAGCCAGTGATATTGGGTCTTTTAACCCAGGGCTCTAGGACCTCCTTAATTATCATAGTGTCATCAATGAGTTTTAACATTTTGTAAATATCCATCTTATTCCTATTTTTCCCTTTTCCCCGACTGAAGCCCAAACCCAGGGTTTCACCCCAATTCGTGTTACACTTTAAATTTTTTTATCATTTCTTGTCCTTTTTACTATAATATTGATTTTATTCCAAAATCATGTTCATTTAGGACCATTGTGCGTAACACATTTTCCAACATTTTTATTTCATAAATATGTTCCACTTTATGTAAAATTATCATTTTACCATTTTTATTTCCAAACTTATCCTTATCTTCTAATTTAATAATTATTAATCTCCCAAAATATCATCATGTTATTCACACCAACTTCTTAATGTTTTAACCTATTACACTTGTTAAATACCTTTCCTAAACATTCTTCCAAATATAACATTTCTTCACTTTCTTTATCCAAGAAACCCAATTAAATTTGAAAACTATTTTTATAAGAAAATACCATTTCCTTTTATTAATACATGTAGTCTTACAACCTTACACTTATCATACTTTCAACATCTTTATCACAAACTTTAAGGATTAGAGTTTTTACCTCTTTATTTCATGTTTAAATCCAAGAAAACATTCATTACAATTGTTTATATGTTCATTATCAAAATACTACAAGTTTATATGCATGAGAGGATGGATTTTAACTCGAAAAATTCTATTAAATGGGTCAAACATACATTTCATTCTACAAATTCATAATACTTGCAAACTATACTTTTCAAGACATAAAGGATATTTTTATTTCTTCAACACTAAAACATATGTCCAACTTTTATAAAATCTTTATTTTGCAAGAAACTTTAGAATATCATTTTATCAAAACATTTTATCAAGAGAAATATCATTTTCAATATTTTGTCCCATAAAATGTTTAGCATCAAACTTCAAGAAATAAAACATTTCATAGAAATCCCAATCTTTAATTTCAAGACAACTTTGAAATATTCATTCATAATTTACTCTCTAACAAGATAACATTTTTATTCCATAAAAATGTTAAATACCAAATTTACTAGAAACCCATAACTTATTTCATATGCATCCTACTCTTATAATCTAACAACAAGGCTACTAATATGCGAATAGAGTCTTAATACTAAGAGTAGTGTTTTTCACCTCAAATGGAGACCCAACAATGGTAGGATGAAATGTGTAACAAGATGGAAACATCCGACCTCCTAAGTTGGCCTCAAGGAGGTTTCCTAGCTCCATAAGCATGGTCCATGAAAGGTCCATGCAAAACCCCCTTCATCTGCATTAATCTTCCCTCTTCATCTTATCCAAAAATCCCCATCATCAACTCCATAAATTCATAGCTCTACTAAAAAATAATAGAAAGGGGAATGTATTGCTCAAATTTTTAGGAATACATGTAAACTAAGGTAGGATAGGGTGGAGGGATGGTGGTGGCATTGCTGTTTGTGGTGGAGAGGGAGGGGAAAAATGCTAAAAATGGTGGGAGAGACCAACCCTCTCTCTCTCTCTCTCCAAACTAAAATAAATAGAAATAATCCATAAAACTCTTATAAAATAGCCATAAACCTTGAAATCCCATTTTATCCCGATCAGGGCTCACTAAGCTCAACACCTCACCCGTCCAATGACCAAAAATGCAATAAGCACAAAAGGAAAACTCGATTTAATTTTTTTTTGTGTTCATTCCAAGAAGAATGGCCTCTCGTTGAAATGACAATGAGTTTTTGATCGAACTAGCCTTCAAACGACCTTATAACGAGTTTGTTCAAGTATGCAGTTAGGTTTTATTCGATCCTCATTCAAATTACTCTTTGAACAACCTTGGGTCCCCGCTCGAACAACCTAAACCTCGTTCGAACGTTATCCTCATCTCGTTGGAACAACCCTCGATTCCTTTTAACCATTCATCTTCCAAATTTTGCAATATCTTTTATTTGAAACCCAAAATTTTTTAAAAATAATCATCAAGACTCCAAAATTGTCAAATACATGTATAAACCCAATTATATTGATCCAAAATCCCAAGGCTTCATATGTTTTCAATTACTGTGGGAAACAAATAATAAACTATTGGGCACGGGCATTACACTTAGGCTTGAAAATGTGCCACGAGCAGGCCGAGACCATCAATGATCTCCAAATGGCACCACGAGTGGCATGAACACCTCGTGTGACTCCAACGTGATACGTAGAAATAGGCCATGTAGTTGTGTGACTCCCTATTTGAGGATAGTCCAAGAATTTGAAAATAATCACACTTAGGCTTGAAAACGTGCAACGGGGTGTGGTGGAAGACACCCTTAGCGGGCCCCAAACGGTAATGCGAGTGGCACGAACACCTCGTGCACATTCAATGTAATACGTAGCAATAAGTCATGCAGTCATAGGACTCCTGATTTGAGAATTGGACCCAAAATTTAATAAAGGCACAATTAGGCTTGATAATGTGCCACGAGCGGGGCGAGACAATCAACGGACCCTAAACGGCACCTCGAGTGGCATGGACACCGCGTGCGCATCTAACATAGTATGTAGCAACCAACCGTGTAATCGCCGGACTCTCAGTTTAAGAATTGGACCCAAATTTGAACACAAGCATAGTTAGGCTTGTAAATATTCCTCGAGAGGGCCGAGACCAACAACGGCCACAAAACGGCATAGCTATTGGCACAAACACATCATGCACGTCCAACATAACACGCAACAACTGTAGTAATAGTCGCGGGACTCTCGATTTGAGAATAGGAAATGAATTTTGAAAATAATAACATTTAATCTCGAAAACGTGTAGCGGTGGAGGGGGGGGGGGCACGCAAAGCGACCTCCAAAAAGCACCTCGTGCACATCCTGCATAACACGTAGTCACCAGTCGCAATCGTGGAACTCTCGATTTGAGTTTATGAGATAAATGTGAAAATATACATACATAGGCTTGAAAACTTGCCTGGGGCACCAGCAACAACTCCTAAATGGCACCGCAAGTTGCATGAACACCTCGTGCACATCCAATGTACCGCGTAGCAATCGACTATGCATTCATGGGACTCCCAATTTGAGGGTACGACACTAATTTTAAAACATACACACTTATTCTTGAGAAGGTGTCGGGGGGATCCTCTAGCGGCCCCCAAATGGCAATGTGAGTGGCAAGAACACCTCATTCTTATCAAACGTAATACGTAGAAGCCAATCGCATAGTCGCGGGACTCCGAATTTGAGAATAGTACCCGATATTGAACACATGCACACTCAGGCTTGAAAGTGTGACAGAAGTAGACTGAGACCTCCAACGGACCCCAAATGGAACTACAAGTGTCACGGACACCTCAGGGATGTCAAACGTAATACGTAGCATCCAACCAAAAAGTTGTGGGACTATCGACTTGAGAATAGGACCCAAATATGAACACAGGCGTACTTAGGTTTAAAAACATTCCACGAGTGGGTCGAGAACACCAACGGGACCAAACGGCACCTCGAGTAGCACGAACACCTCGTGCATGTCCAACGTAATACGTAGCAACTGGACGCACAATCGCGAGACTCCTGATTTGAGGATACGACACTAATTTGAAAACAAGCATATTAATTCTTAAAAATGTGTCATGAGAAGAGGGGGGGGGGGGAGGAAGGGGTGATCCACCAACGATTCCCATACAACACCGCAAGTGGCACAAAAACCTAGTATGTATCCAACGTAATACGTATCACCGATCGCGCAGCTGCGGGACTCCCGATTTGGGGATAGGACAAGAATTTGAAAAGAAGCATATGTAGGCCTGAAAACGTGCCGCGAGTGTGGGCACATCATCATCAGCCCCAAAATAGCACAGTGAGTTGCACTAAAACCTTGTACGCATCCAACGTAGCATGTATCACCGGTCGTGCAGTCGCGGGACTCCCAATTTGAAGATAGGATAAAAATTTGAAAATAGGTAACTTAGGCTTGAAAAAGTGCCACGAGTGTGTGTGTGTGTGTGTGTGTACCACCAGGGTCCCCCAAATGGAACCGCAAGAGCAACTAACACTTCGTGCACATCCAATGTAACACGTAGAAACCGATCTCATAGTCGCGGAACTCCTGATTTGAGGATAGGACACGAATTTTAAAACAAGTAAACTTATGCTTGAAAATGTGCCGTGGGGGGCGGGCAGCCTCCGCATCCCCCAAACGGAAATGTGAGTGTCATAAACACCTCGTGCGCGTTCAACATAACATGTATCAACTAGCCACGTAGTCGCGGGACTCCAAGTTTAATAATAGAACCCAATATTGAGCAGAGGCACACTTAGGATTGAAAACATGCCATGAGCGGGCCGAGACCACTAACGGACTCCAAACGGCACTGTGAGTGGCATGGACACCTCGTGCACATCCAACATAATACGTATCAATCGGCCACGTAGTTGAGGGACTCCCAGTTTGAGAATAGGATTTCAATTTGAACACTTTGACACATAGGCTTGAAAATGTGCCATGAGCGGGCTGAGACCACTAACGATCCCTAAATGGCACCACGAGTGGCACAAACACCTCGTGTGCATCCAACGTAACACGTAGCAACCAATTGCACAATCATGGGACTCCTGGTTCAAGGATAGGACATGAAATTGAGAACAAGCACACTTAGGCTTGAAAACGTGCCGTGAGGTGGGCAGGCACCCCCACCGGACACCAAATGTACCGCGAGTGGCACGAACATCTTGTGCGCATCCAACGTAATACGTAAGAATCAAACGCACAGTCCTGCGACTCCCAATTTGAGGATATGATAAGAATTTTAAAATAGGTAACCAGCGACCACCAAACAGCACTGCGAGTGGCACAAACACCTCTGTGCATCCAACGTAACATGTAGCAACCGTCTGCGCGCTCGTGGGACTCCAGGTTTGAGGATAGGACATGAATTTAAAAATGGACATAATTAGGCTTGAAAATGTGCCCGGGGGTGGGTGGGGGGTGTGGGGGGGGGGGGGGGGGGGACCACAGAAGCCCCCAAATGGAACCACGAGTGGTGTGAACACCTTGTGCATGTCTAACGTAACACGTAGCAACCAAGTGCACTGTCGCGGGACTCCCGGTTTGAGGATGTAAGAACCAAGATATTTTTCCAGCCATAAATACCTACGAGCATTATTTAAACCCTTATAAAGTGTTCAAAACCCAAAGACTTCTCAGATGAAAGAAACTATACTTGAAAACCTATAATTTACTGATTAACTTAGACCCCTTGAGGTTTCAGTAAATTACAAAATAGGCCCTAAAATTTTCAAAGTAAGATAACTTGATGTGTATTTTATTCCTAAACCCCAATTTTATATCAAATTAACCCTTTAGACCCCAACTAAGACAAAATTATAATTACCGCCCTTGAAGATTTATAAAATTACAAAGGTACCCTAATACTTTATAAAAAGTGAACCTTTTAGGCTATAGAAGTAATTACAAAACCAACCAAGGAAAAAGATCGAAGTTTCTTTAATTTCAGTAAACCATATGTCCAGCTAGTGCCCCACATCAGCACTAGAAGTTAAAAGGCACATGTGTACACCATCCACACATGTGAATCACATTTACCAACTTTGTAAACTTGATATAATTACCTTAAATCCACCACCTAATTCTAACAATCGAATTCCTTGAGAATGTAGTATAAATACCCCACTAATCCAGTAGTTAAGACACACCTCAAACTCTAATTTAAAAGCTCGAAATTCCACTCAAACTAGGTACACTATGATTTTATGAGTAATTTTTAGTTCTTTCAATTCTATTTGCTTTTTGTGTAGTTACTATGCTGAGAACAATCATAATATGCAAGTTTTTATGTGTAGAATAACTTAGGGTAGAGAAAATATGAAGAAACATCATTAAAGCTTGAGCTTAAATGGTGAATCTTGATATAGTGCTCCAAACTTTGATTTAAAGTGACATATAACTTCATTACAACCTAAGAATCTCAAATGTAATGGTTAAAAGCAATGAATGTATCTATTAAGCTCAAATCGATCAAAAGTGTATTTTGAACTCGAAAATAGAAAAATTGAAATTCTCCATGTGTAATCCGTCCGTACTTTTGAAACCAAAACCAAACAACTCCTATATATAGAAGAAACCAACCCAAGATCATAAGAATCCTTGCCATGATCAAGAAATCCATGAATATCAGGTCAAAATTTTAGCAAAACACTCAGTTTTAGAACTTGAGATATACTGCATCTCAATCCACAAAACTTATATATTTGGATTCGTCATTAAAAATTAAGTTAAATTGGTTAAGAAATCATCTTAAATGGTATTAAAATGAAGGAGACATTTGAGGTCAAAATTCTGAAAACTTAAAAGTTGAGATCGTCTGTTTGAAGATGAAGACTTTAACTTAAAACGTTGACCACGCGCGTGAGAGCGCATGGCCAATAATTTTGTTTTTATTCCTTTTTATTTTATTTTTCTAATTAAAATGGTATAAGGTAAAGCCATGTTTGGATGAACCTAGCCTAAGTTATAGAAATATGAGGTTTATACTTAAGAATATATTTCCAAGATTACAATTTAACCCGTCCCAACCTTTTCAACTCATGAATTTAATCCCCAAATTTTGTCTACAAATACTTCAAAATATTTTTATGACAAAAAGTCTCTTACACTAAAGTTTAATAATGATCTTAAGTCCAATTTTTTAAAGTCCCAAAATATTTATAATTAAACCCTTGGAACATTAAAAGATACAGTTTAAGTACAAAACTAACTGACCTAATCCCAAATACTTACATATTCAAACATTGTATATAAAAAATCAAGCACCAGCTCTTCCCAATATCCTCTTGTGATATATAAAGCATACTGAAATACTGAGCAAGTAGGTTTTTCCTATATTTTTAATAGTAAACTTTGCGTATTAGGCATACTTCTATTGATATCACTATGTGATATCTCCTACTTATTCTTTGTGTGTGCATGTTACTATACTATCAAACTACATATTTTGTTACATATCATCGATATTTGAATTATCACCTGTATTTGAATTTAATTATGGATCAATTTTAACCCTTCTCACCTAATAATTGGTATCATGTACCATATTAACTAGTAAGTATACTGACATGTCATCCCACAAAACTTTATACTTAGCCTACTAGTCTCAGTTGATTGAGAGCCATGATTATTACTATATACATATGAGTGCCACTTTAATTATGTGCATAGTTGGTTACTTTTCCACAAAAGTTATGAGTTGACTATTGATTATTAATATTTTTATGGTTTTACAGATGGCTTAATTACTTCCATACCCCTTAGTGAACTGATAAGTATGGGATTATTAGTTCAAGAATCCTTGAGTTTCTTTACATCATCCATAATAAACTGGTAACGACCTCCATTATCCTAAAATGAACTAGTAAGTATGGGATTTCCAAAACTTTGATGTTCCTTATAAACTTATAAATATGGGATTGCCAACTTATATTTCTAGCACTGATAAAAAACTGATTCTATACACACTCCAACTTTCACCTATACAAATATATTTGTTTTAGAACTAGTAGAACCTGCTCAACATATTTTTTCCAATTCCTTTTTTCCACAGATGAGCTCGAAGAAAGAGGATAATATATATCCCATTTTAGAGATAAATACAAGTAACCTGTTTCAGTATGTGACTGTGTGGTAGAGAATAAGCTAGATGGGAGCAAGGAGTAGTACATTTGGATTTTCTGCATTATAATTTATACTAAAAAATGTAACTCACCCCTGCAGTGGTACAACCCCATGTAAACCTACTTAATAATGAACAAAGTTATGTTATTCCAACTTAGAAATAATTCATTTCTTTATGTGTACTTATTGTGCATTCATATCAAAAAGCAGGGAGTGACAAGTGGGTATCCGAGCATGTTTTAAATCTAAACTTGTTGTCGAGATAGCATTCAATGTAGGAAAGAAAATAAGATATTAATTATTTTAACTTTTTGTAACTTCTTTTATTACTATTATTATATGGAAATTTCATTTTGCAACATGGATACATGTAACACTTTCTTATTCAATATAGACATCGAACTAGTTAATCGCTGGGAAAATTATGTTAGAGAGGCATTAGCAAAATTAAGAGACATGATTCGTGCGGTTGATGAAGACTGGACATGCTCGAGTAGTGATGTCAAAAGACTTGTACTGAGAAATAGAGTTATGGGTGAAATGCAAGTTATGAGGAAAGTGGATTAAAATGTGAATGATCCGGTAATATTTCAAGAGGCCATAAATTTTGTACTTGAAGATGAGATGCTAACTCCATCGATGTATCCCGAGGAAACACCCAATGGTTAAGTTCATGGTGACTATTCTCCTCGTACTCAACTGATGGTTCAGATCATGTATATTATTTAGCCAGTACAGAGTCTAGCTCTAGTGATGAAGCTATTGCCCCTACTTAAATATTACAAATTCAAAGTTGTCTTAGTATGGATTTGCAATGACATAGGTTGTTATATATAACTCCAATGTATCATATAATTCATTATGTTAAATATAATAGGCCCATGGCTTATTTTTTGCTTATGATTATTATTTAAATTGTTCTACTTTTAGGATGGTTAGTACTCAAATCCCCTTCGCTAGAACTCAATCTGAACAGACTCAAACAGAAGGAATCATGTGATGTCTTTAGGAACTTACTTCTTTAGCCCAACAATAATTTAAAATTTTAAAATTGTTTAAAGTGTTTTTTCTACACGTTTAATAATTTAAAATAGAAGGAATCAGCTTAAAGTATTTTTTCTACACGTTCAATAATTTAAAATTTTAAAACCGATGCACTAGCATCCAACAAAGTCTCACTACTCCCAACATTTATTTACGCCCATGTGTGTAACATCCCTGTAAGGACACAATTCTCCGGTTGAGTTTTAATGTTGCGTTAGCTCAATTACGGACAAAAACATTTGAGTAATAGGATAGTGTTCTTGTTTATCCATCCAAACCTATGGCATGTTAGTTGAAGACGTAGCGGCCCAGATTATAAAGCTTCATCAAATGTCGAGTTTGTTATGCCTCGTTTCTACGTCAACAACATTTGTTCCATTTACTCCTAAGGTGTGAATGCATTACATATATATATATTGGAGCTTGGAACAATGTTTATTGGGTGTAATATTATTTTAAACTGATGTTTATTTTCAGAAGGTTTCTTTAAAACATTAAAATAAAGTTTTTTGGCTAAAAATCAAATTTTAAGCATTCTGGAACTTCGTTCGATATTGTCGTTTGAACGAGTTTTTCGTTCGAACGAGAATGTCATTCGAACGAGTTTGCCAATGGATTTTCCCACTTGGCCACTGGAACTTTGTTAGAAGTGTCGTTCAAACGAGATTTCTGGAGATAAATTTTTTAGCAGTTTTAATCAGTTTTTCCCCATGTTCCCACTTACTTTTATCCACTAACTCTTGACAGTAGTTATATGTGCAGGAACCATGTTTGGAAAACTAACTTTTGACATTTTCTAAACACCTTTTTTAGACAAAATTTTGAGAGAGAAAATTTTTAAGTTCAAAAGTTCATGTTTTAAGTGTTTGCATTTTCAAGAACATTATTCCAAAACTCTTTAGTTTACTCCCATAGTTTGTTTATTCCAAGTTACCATATATTTATCTTGCTTGGAGTGTTTGGAATCGGTTTTACTCTACCGAATTGAAGAGTTCGTTTGGGTTTACTTCTACATCCCATAAAGAAGAAGTTCGTTATTTTCCTGCGGCATTCTCATATGGTGAAAGGCACCGTGTGTGGTTGATGGTTTCCTAAAAGTCCGATCGGTGGATTTCGAGACCGCGGTGGACCTCCGTGGTTATTCGCTAGGCAGAGGTGTGTACAAGAAGGAGCGTCGGGGGTTGGAAGGAGTCAAGTCGAGTGTTGTAAGTCTTACTGTCTTGTACTTGTAATACCGTACTTAGTGAATTTGAGGTTAGGGTCGTCCGAGATTTTTTGCCGTTGTGGTTATTTGTTTATTTTATCTTTTGCCAATTGACATTAGATGCATGCTTAAGTTAAAAAGATAAAATTGGTACATTTAATTTGGTGCTATTTAATTTGGGTAAAAGTTAATTTAATTAAAGTCTTTAATTTTATTGGACAAAATTTGGTTTGGCCTAATTCGCAAAATTGAATATTTATTGTTAGGCAAATTTCTAGTACTTGGATTGAGTTAATATGATAAAGTGAAAATTGTATCTGTTGATTAATTTAATTTCACTTTGAGTTAAGTTTAATTTTAATTTGAAAGAAATTAAAATTTGGTTTAGATAAAATTTGGTGAGCCATTTTTATTCCGCATGTAAAAGGAAATTACTTTTGGTAAAATCTAAAAATTGGGGGTCCAACAAGTGGTATCAGGGTATTGATTTAGAAAAACTATCGTTTTCAAATTAGTATCAGAGAGGGATCGCTAAATTATTGCGTTTAAGATCCTTTTATATTTTTGACAAAAATGGAATTTTCTCCGTTTTCAAAATTTCCTATTTTCGATGGTTCTAATCAAGCATAATGGAAAGCACGTATGCGTTTGTCACTTAGGTCTCTAGATGAGAGGGTTTGGCTGTCTGTCGTTAACGGGTGGTCTCCACCTACACATTTGGTGGAAAATGAACGTGTTCCCAAACCTACCGATATATAGAGTGAGAATGAATTTAAACTTGCAAATTTTAATTTCTGTGGTTTAAATACCTTATTTAGCACGGTCACACCGGATGAATTCCATCACATTATGACGTGTGAAACCGCTAAAGAAGCTTGGGATATTTTACAACTCAGTCATAAAGGAAATAGTGTCGTAAAAGCTTCTAAACTCCAAAACCTCACCACTCAATTTGAAACCATCAAAATGAATGAAAAAAAACTTTTGATGAATTTTATGCTAGACTTTCCGATATAGTTAATTCATCTTTTAACTTGGATGAGAAAATACCCGACAACCGAGTAGTAAATAAAATTTTAAGGTCCCTACCCGATAGATTTATTCATAAGGTGACCGTGTTAAATTCTTTACCCACTTTAGCCTCTATGAAATTAGAAGAGCTCGTAGGTGATTTACAAATCTATGAACTAGACATGTTTCCCTCTAAAACTGAAAAGAAAATAGATAAGGGTGTTGCTTTGAAAGCCCGAAACGAAGAAAAACAAGTTGTAGAGAGTGAAAGTGAGAGTGACTCGAAAGATATGGCTATGTTTGCTAGGAAGTTTCATAAATTTCTTAAATTTAACAAAGGCAAATTTAAAAATGATTTTAAGAAATTTGAAAAATCTAAGCATGACAAAGCTGAGAAGATCCCTAAAACTTTTAATGAAAATTGAAATAGGGATTAGTCAAATAGGTGTTATGGTTGTAAAGGGTATGGCCATAGGGAAAAAGAGTGCCCCACTAAACTAAGGAGAGAAGGTAAGCAACCAATTTCTTTTAATTCAACCCTTAGTGATAGTGATAATGAAGAGGGACCCGATTCCCCAACTAAGCCCAACTTTGTGGCTTTTATGGCTAGTCATGTGAGTTATGATGAGAACTCTTCTATTGATGAAATTTTAACACATGACACTTCCAAGGTCAAAGTTTACGATTCCCTTATTTTTTATGGTAGTGAGAGTGGAGAAGAAAGAGAGAGTGAAAGTGAAAATGAGGTTGATGTGAGTGAACTTCAAATTGCATTTCAAGAATTATTTTAAGAATCTATTAAATTAAAAACAACAAATTTGAAGTTAGAAGCTAGTTTGAAAGAGCGTATCGAGGTCATTGATGAGAGTGCGCTAGTGGAAGACCTTAGGACATGTGAGAAAGCTCTTCGTGAGAATCTTGAATATGTAGAAGGCGAGAGAGATAACCTTAAAGGTTTAATGGAATCCCTGGAAATGGATCTTCTTACGTTGAAGAGTGCAATGTCTTATTAGAGTCTAACATTTTAGAATTAGAAAATAAACTAAAAGACCCTATTAAAGTCAAATTTGATTTGGAGTGTCGTTTGGAGAAATTACATAAAATATTAGGAACGGTTCAAATAAAAAATGACACTTGTGGTTTAGGCTTCAATACTTGTAATGAATAATCTCATAAAGCCAAAACCAATATTTTAGGAGAATCCTCTAGGAATAATGTTATTGTTCATTCCTTAGGTAAGTATTTTCGACGAGTCTTTAAGTGCTCACATTGTGGTTGAAAAGGTCATCTTAGGAATTTTTGTTTTGATCTTAAACAAGGTCCTAGAAAATACCTACGTAAGACAACCGAGGTAGCCAAGATTCCTACACCCCCAGATCGTCATTCATCATTAGTTTGGGTTAGGAGATCTGACTTAGTAGCTTTACAAGACAGGGTTTTTGATTCTCATTTACTTTCATAGGCTTCCTCCCTTGTAAAATCTAAAGGTTGAATGTGTTAGTTTTATTTGCATACTTTAGCTTTTGTACTACATGCTTTATTATCATGCTAATTGTATGCTTCTTAATTATTGTTCTAGTCTATACTTAATGCTTTATCACATGCTAGAATTATGATGTTTGTTTATCTTTTGTATTATATTTATTTTAGTTTGCTTTAAATTAAAAAATACAAAAAAGATTTTTGTTTATCATTTGTGTTTCATTTTTGTGTAATTTAGGCGTAATGAAAAATACAAATGATTTTTGTTTGTCTTTTGAGTAATTTATTTGGTTTAAATACTTCAAAAACTTAAAATGATTTTTTTTGTGTGTGTATTTTAGTTTGACAAACTCTATGTGGCATATACTTGTGTTTGAATCCCTTCTTTTTTGCTTCCATGTGGCTAGAACTTTTGGTTTAGATTGTCAATCCTTGAAATGTTCTTGACCATGCTTACATGTAGTAATTAGATATAATGGATTCTATTTTTATATGCCTCAATTCACACATGCACGAACTCACTTGAAATTATAACTTCATATGTATATTTGAGCTTTGTGAGGTGTTCTCCTACTAATCTAATCATCTACATATTATATGATCTAGGAGGACTAGTGCATGTTAAAATTTGTTGCACGTGAGATTTGTGTGAGATATAAAAAAAATTGATGTATATAAATGTTCACGGGGAAGGGCTCTGAAAGGAAATATCATCCTTTATGAGTAAGCCACCGTTTGGATTGGACCTATAAGAAATACGTGGTCCAAAGGCCTAAAAAATTAATGGCATTAAAAGAAAATATTTTCCAAAGCCTATTTTATTTAGTTGATTTATTCATTCAAAAGATTAAACTCTATATGCTTAAATTGCGGGAGTTTGGATGGTATATCAACGGTTTGCACAATGTTCGTTTATCCTAGTTGAGCTTTTAATGTCATGACTCTACTGGTTTGTAGAACCACAAACATGCTAGGCTTGTATGCATTGTGTTTGTTTGTTCATTGAGTTCAATTTATATTGTCACACGAGGCTATATCTAAATGTGATAAAATTTTGCAATCAAATGCGAACTCCGTGAACATTTTTAAGTGATTGGGTTTTAAATTCATTAGTATCTAGTTCACACCCCTTCACTTCCATTTCCATATGACACATTTTTTCCATACGAGTGTGAAAAATTTATTGTATTTTATGTCATGTGTGGTGTATATACCTATATATATGTGCGTGTACGTTAGTGATAGTCATTATGTCTACATATATATGGTATTTTTTTCTCTTTGCCTTGCCTTCTAGTCCATATATGCTTCAAATTCATAATTGGTATCTATCGTGTTGCATATTGTTGTTGATATCACATGCTTAGTATCTCATGTATCACATTGATATCATTTTTTTTGCATCTTCGTCGGTATCCGTTATTCTTTGTATGAGTTAGTTATAATTGTGTTGCCCATATGTTTTCATGCTCTTATCACTCTAAGCTTCATCGCGTTTAAATTAGTTTTATCCTTTGTCTATTCCTGAACAAAAAGGGGGAGAATGATAGGGGAGAAATGGTCTCTAATCCTATTATAATCTTATCTATGAAGTTTAGTAGATTTAACTTAGGGGGATAGCGCTATCTTCTTAGGTTGATCATAGTTTCTAAAGGGGAGAATTAATTTAGGGGGAGTAATTATTTTAATTGCATTTAATATTTTGATATTCCTTATGCATTTGATTGTTTTCTTAAGTCTGAAGGAATTCTTCTAAATGGCAACTTCTGTCGGCAAAGATATTTTTCCTTGGGTCTTGAGTCAAGTTTGGGTGGTATGCTTGAGTCTAGTAGAGCTTGACGGCCCTTTAGGATTTTTGTTTGGTTTTTGTCCCAGAATAGCCAAATGATAGATTTGTAAGGACCCAAGTCTCCGATTGAGTCTTAATGTTGTGTTGGCTCAATTCTGGACAAAAATATTTGAGTCATGTAATAGTGTTCATGTGTATCCATCCAAGCCTATGACATGTTGGTTGAAGACGTAGTGGCCAAGATTATAAAGCTTCATCAAATGCTGAGTTTGTTGTGCCTCGTTTCTACATCAACAACATTTGTTCCATTTACTCCTAAGGTATGAATGAATTACACACACACACACATATATATATATATATAGGAGCTTGGAACAATGTTTATTGGGTGTAATATTATTTTAAATTGATGTTTATTTTCAGAAGGTTTCTTTAAAACTTTAAAATAAAGTTTCTCGGCTAAAAATCAAATTTTAAGCATTCTGGAACTTTGTTCGATATTGTCGTTGGAACGAGTTTTTCGTTCGAATGAGAATGTCGTTTGAACGAGTTTGCCAATGAATTTTTCCACTTGGACACAGGAACTTCGTTAGAAGTGTCGTTCGAACGAGACTTCGTTTGAACGAAAATCTCGTTCGAAGGAGATTTGTGGCGGGACTTTTTTTGGCAGTTTTAATCAGTTTTTCCCCATGTTCCCACTTACTTTTACCCATTAACTCTTGACAGAATTATATGTGCGGGAACCATGTTTGAAAAAGTAACTTTTGACATTTTAAACACCTTTTTTAGAGAAAATTTTACGAGAGAAAATTTCTAAGTTCAAAAGTTCATGTTTTAAGTGTTTGCATTTTCAAGAACATTATTCCAAAACACTTTAGTTTACACCCATAGTTTGTTTATTCCAAGTTACCATACATATATATATATATATATATATATATCTTTCTTGGAGTGTTTGGCATCGATTTTACTCTTCCGAATTTAAGAGTTCGTTTGGGTTTACTTCTACATCTCGTAAAGAAGAAGTTCGTTGTTTTCCTGCGGCATTCTCATACGGTGAAAGGCGCCGTGTGTGGTTGATGGGTTCCTAAAAGTCCGATTGGTGGATTCCGATGTCGTGGTGGACCTCCGTGGTTATTCGCTAGGCAGAGGTGTGTACAAGAAGGAGCGTCGGGGCTTGGACGAAGTCAAGTTGAGTGTTTTAAGTTTTAGTGTCTTGTACTTGTAATACTTTACTTAGTGAATTTGAGGCTAGGGCCATCCGAGATTTTTTCCCCTCCTCGTACATCGCGGCGTAGTGGTTATTTGTTTATTTTATCTTTTGCCAATTCACATTAGATGCATGCTTAGGTTAAAAAGATAAAATTAGTACATTTAATTTAGTGCTATTTAATTTGGGTAAAAGTTAATTTAATTAAAGTCTTTAATTATATTGGACAAAATTTAGTTTGGCCTAATTTGCAAAATTGAATATTTATTGTTAGGAAAATTTCTAGGACTTGGGTTGAGTTAATATGTTAAAGTGAAAAATGTATTTGTTGATTAATTTAATTTCACTTTGAGTTAAGGTTAATTTTAATTTGAAAGAAATTAAAATTTGGTTTTGATAAAATTTGTTGAGCCATCTTTATTCCGCATATAAAAGGAAATTACTTTTGGTAAAATCTAAAAATAGGGGGTCCAACAAGTGGTATCGGAGCATTGATTTAGAAAAACTATCGTTTTCAATCCCGCAACGAAGTTCCAAATATCTTTCCCCAGTGCATTATTCCCTAGCATTGTCGATCATCGCAATCCGTGGGTTCAAAGCACATAAGTAAAATATCATAAATTTTTGTCTCCCGACACATAAATCGAATCGTCTATGCCTATGTCTCTCAAGGCGTCATAGGATACGATTTTCTCACTATCACTAAGTTCTCAACACATAACAACAATGAGCTACAAACTCTCTGCTTAACAGTGAACCCGATACACCCTCGATCACATTAGTAAAAGTCCCTACGTACCGGGATCCGATATAACTAGACTAATGTACTCTTTGAAGCTACTCCATAGAAATATTTCCACGAGCTCAACCCTCTTTCAAGTGAGACATCACAAAAATATACATCATGTCCCGGAACATAGATCATGATAGTCTTGCTATAACCGCCCACCATCGCTTAATAGTCCGTATCCAGGAAAAAAACATACCTCCAATATCACCTCTCAAAATGAGCTATCCTCATAAAATATATCCCCTCAGTATCCACACCTGCTCCCCTTTAGATGGAACTAAAGTGATCCCTGCTAACTTAACGGTAAATATACACACACTATAGTGGTATTAACGATACCTTTACTACACCCATCTAATGACAATTTAGTACTAATAAATTACAGTGACTTGCTCGTATCACACAAAATAGACCCAATCACCCCAGGATAAATCTCATACCTTTAATTGCCAATAGCACTAACAGTTCAAATGGTTCCTGGACATAACACCCCGGTCCTAACCAAATCCAAAAGCTTCTTATAATTATTTCCCCTACTGGGCATCCAGTTCCCGTCCCCCAATTCGCTATGGACAAGATCTAAACATGTGTTCCTACTATTTACTCAAAAGACACCTCTTCATGTTATTCCCCTTCTCACAGACCTAGTAGACTTAACCCTTATTTCTACCCCATCATCTTTTTGAATCCATTGGTCCTATGAAACTCGTTACTGGCCTTGACGGCCCCGATTGAATCTACCATCATCTGGTAGGAATTCTATTGATCTCAATCATTAAAATGGGTTCTCAACTGGGTATCCCCTCCTATGGTGCCTCACTAGCACTTTTAAATACATTATTTCCCTTCGTTTAGGTTCTCCAACTCTCTTGGCTCCCGTATCAGGAAAGCGTTGATATCAATTTCTAAATGCACGACATTGACGATAATAATACCCATCGTTCTAGCCAGACATCCCCATCCATGCTTATATATTCTACCCATGAGTTAATTATTAACTCATGAACCTTTTTGATTCTCCGTATCCACCTCATTGAATACGAAGTTTACTAAAGACGACATCTTCCCTTCATGTCTAGCCACCATGCAGTCTGATTGAAATAAGTATTGAAACCTCCTCCACCTCTCTATTTAAATAGCCGATGAAAGGATTTTTTGCCCAACCGCACCCTAACTATTTCATTATTCAAGGAATCTGTCCATAATTATGGTGATTGGCTTCTGCTACTACAATGCCGCTCCTATGAGCTAAAATTTTTGCCTAAAATTTAAATATTCGGTGCCACTGCACTCCACCCTACACAATTTGCCTTTAGGTTATCTCCTTCCATTGACCAATCACACTCCGTCTCTTCCTAAGAATCCTTACGGATGGGTCTTCGAAAGAGTTCCTCCGACTCCCTCCTTTACCAAGTACGCTGGGTGAGTCTGAATTTGCACCATTTCTTTCTACGATAGTGCTCAGGGAAACTACTGCGCCTTAGTGATTTTCCCTACACCATTTTCTTAAATAATAACCATGGTGACCTCTATTCCGGTCACTATTCCCAGAATATTCAATGTCTTCTGCTGAGCCTCTCCCCTGCAGTACTAATAACGACTCTCGCTGGTCATCTTAAATTATTCGGTGAACGAGACCTAATCTGTAACACCTCATAATTTTTGGGTTATTATATTTAATTAATTAATTCACTAATTAGTAATTCACTTGTGTCGTAAATTAATGAGAATCAATTAATGGGAAAATGTAAAAGTGAATATATTTAAATAAGTTAACGGGTGAGAGTTAATTTAGGAATTTATTCCGGATGATGATTTTGAGCGTGCGGTTGAGTTCATTAGGGTCGAAATAGTCTAAAATAAGTGGTTATATGCATATATTGGGTGTCGGGCCTAATTAGACATATTTGAGCTCCATGTAGAGAGTATGGACCCTTTTTAGAAGGCCCAAAGGCCAAAAAATATGAATAGGGTTTTTAACCCCAAATGTGTAAAGGTTAGGCAACTTAAATCACATTAGAAGACTAAAAAGGGAAAAAACTTAAATGGAGAGCCAAAGAGAAGAGGAACTTGGGGTTCTTGGAGAGATTACTTCAATTTCAATTCAAAACTTTCATTCAAAGCGTTAGATCTTAATTTGAGGCAAGTGGTTTAAATTATGATTATTAAATTGCATATATCTTTTCATATAAAAAGAGGTAGAATTCGATTAAATTCTAGGGATTGTTCCCGAGAAAATTGGTGTTTTCCTTTTAATGGGAATTTCAAATCTATAGGGTTTTTGATAGTTGATGAAATTGGTGATTTAATTGGTGAAATTATTATAGCTAGATTTGGGAGCATTTTTGGGAGCATTTTACTGCAGAAATCTGTTCAGAACAGAGGTTGAGACTTGTTAATGACGGACTATTTTTTTTAGCAGAAGAGAGAGAGGAGAAATACCAGGGTCGTTCGAACGACCTAGTATTTCGCTCGAATGAGATCCACTGTCATTCGAACGATAGGGCTCTTTGTTCAAAGCACCTCTGATGTTTGCCAGATTTTTGCAATTCCCCTTATTCATACCTGTTGTGTTTGATATTTACAGTTCCTTCCCTAACTAAATTATGAAATTGAGTATTTAATTAGGGTTAATTTGGGAATACCTAACCATGAAATTTATTAGGCTTAATTGGATAAAATCAGAGATGTAAGTTCATGATTTTGCATATTGTAATCTTGTTGTTTAAGTGATTAGACTTGATTGCATGAAATTGAAGGGTAGATTGAAACTATTGAATTTCGGGATAAGAGACAGAGAGTTTGGGTATACTTGAAAGGGGTACACCAAAATAATGGGAATTGATTAGGGTGTAATTCATAGAAATGAAGTCGGATCATACACTTAAATATTTTAGGCTTGGGTATGGGTGTAATACTCCGGTAGCCTGGAATCCTAAATAAATGTTGATGTGTAGTATATATATATATATATATATATATATATATATTTGTGTGAATAATATATAGAGTAAATCCATATCAATATTAATGCTATCATAAGAGGTTGCATGATGTGGGGGAGTCCCCTGACTAGCGAATGCAGGGTGAGTATATTCCCCAGGCCATAACATCTGTTATTAGGGGTGGGGCCGTTACGGTATGGGGTGGGCACTTTCGGAGGGAACTATGGTTTCCTCCTATGCGTTCGTTGATAGAATTTATATCTGATATATGTGTGAATGTTGAGGTATGATACGTATATATAGTGCAAAATTATATACGGGAATTTATATATATACATGGTGTGAAATGTATAGATAATATAATTTGTGGAAAGGTTACATAATTTAAAGTGAGAAATGATACTTCATGAAAGTTAATGTGAATAATAACTCATAGAAATGTACAATATTCACTTGGGGTATAATAGTTGGGCGATTAGTATAATATTTGGGACAAGGCTAGTTACCGGGAGAGTGGTTAGGTGTATTATGTACAATTCGTTAGGCGTGAACATTAGTTGAGGGGTGAGGTAAATTCAAGGGAGTGCGCGACACTAATTTAAATATGGAGAGCATTTGCATTTTTATTCCTTGCATTTAAATACACTTGCTAAATATTTTCAAATGTTTTGGGTTCTAACCCTTGCTATAAAATATTTTCAAAAACCTTTTAGGTGTCCTACCACAGGGGCGCCAGTCTTGATCTTTCCTATAGGTTGTGCAGCTGCAGATTATGTGGATTGATGTGGGATCTTTGTTTAGACGCATTTCTCATTCTATCTTTAGATAGGGACATTCTCAGTTGTGCTATTGAGTTTGTACTTCTCTATTCGGTCTTATCATGTATCGGTATTCTTTTATACTTGCACTTTGTGGATTTCTTGTAGTTGATGTTGCTCGACAAACTCCTGTACTTATTTTATGGCATGTTTAGTTTCCTTCTTGTAATAGTTAATTTGTTTTCCTAGTATGTTGGTTGGATTTGATTTAATTCATAGATAAAATTTGGCATCATCTTAATTTAAGACTAGGTGATTAGTAATTAAAAGGTTTTTCGACAGTGATGCTAAGAATGAACTAGATGAGATTCCTGTTTGATTTCGTATAGGACTGATCACCCAGTATTTTATTAATTGGGGTGTCACAAATGGTATCAGAGCATCAGGTTCTAGTGTCTTTAGGATCTGTGCGGCTTTTCACATTTCAGCGTAGCGTTCTTTTCATATAAATCCCTATTGTTAGGACTGTCTCTTCTATTTTCATGAATTCGAGTTATTGCGTTTCTGCTATTTATATCTAGTTTTAACGATGAACTTATACAATTTGATTTAAATTTCAAATGATTATTAAGGGAGAATGACAAATTGAGACCATCGAAGAATTTATGAGCGGGCAAGCAGAACAATTGCTTCGAACACCACAGGTAACAGTGACAGTCACAGAGATGGCTAAAATTGTAGCACAAGCAGTGACTACCGCGCTATTGTAGTATCAAGATGGTCAGATACAAAGGTCAGGGACCAAGAGAATAAGGGAAATAAGTCAAGAAGAAAAAATCATAACTAATATCGTACCTAAAACTCCACATTAGGGATAGAGTTCTCGACAGAAGCAGGGGCAAGACCAGAAAAAGATAGATTGCTCCGACTGCTGCTTTGCATGTGGGAGGAAAGGCCATCAAAATAGGAATAACCCTTAAATAATCATTGCTTTATAGGTGGATCAGTGAGTTACCAACAAAATTATTGCCCTTAGAAGCATACAGTACCAGAATGGAAGGTACAAGGAGGATAACAAGACCCTAATCAACAGCAGTTCACTTAGGGCCGCCAGGGCAAGGGGAACAATGGGGGTAGCCATAGAGGCCAACCTTAGGGACCACAGCGTCAAGGATAATAGGGTCAGTATTAGAGAAATGGTAAAAAACACTATTTCATTTTTATTCAAGTAGTCAACCTTAAGAGATATTTCCCGAAGAGAGTTAGGGGCCAACAACAGAGTGCCTCGTAGGGATATCAGGCACCGGGACCTCAGGCATCACCATCTCCCTCGATCCAGTAGCAGTTAGGATAGTTACAGTACAGATGTGTGTATAACATTCGAGATGTTTCGATTCCACAGCACCATCAGTGCCACCGACAGTAGAGGGAGCGTTCCCCTATCCTTGGTGTAGTTGGTAAAATCCTTTTGGTACTGGTGCATCGCATTCGTTTTTAGGTCCCATTTTTCTAGAGTGGTTAGATTTCTAGAAACTCATGTGTGTGGAGTCACCGATAAGGGTTGGATCGGTGATTCACTCTATTTGTAGGGGTAGATATCGTGATTGGGGGTTTGAGTTTTACGGCGGGTCTCTTGGATTTTGAATTTAGAGGGCTATGATGTTACTTTGGGTAAAGATCCGGCTAGAATGACCGGTGTCGTTGTCATCAAGGTAGTACATTTGCATGTATTTTTATCAGTACTCTCGAGACAGGGAAGTTAAGGTAGTTGAAGAAACTATTAGAAAAGTAAGATTGGATGGTTAGAACTAGTGAGGCATCAAGGGAAAGGATAGCCATTAGGGGACCCAGATAAGTGATCGAGATAAATATAATTTCTACCGAGTGAGTATGGGTACAGTAGGGCCGTCGAAGCCATCGACAAGTCTGGGACCAGTGGATCCAAAGGGGCATTTGAGGTAGAAATCAGGTTTGAGACTACCAGGTCCGTGAGAAGGACGACCCCAACATGGATGGTGGGGCAAGAAAAAGGGTAATGACACAGTGAGGTGTCTTATGTGTAGGGGAGTAAAATATTTGTGATAATCTTTTCCGTAGTGAGTTAGGAAACAATAGTGGGATGTCTAGTAAGGGAATTTGTTAGAAAAATATTAGGTTTTGGTTCGGGCGAGAGTGTTATGTCTAATAATCATTGAGCCAACAGTGTTATGGACATATGAAACTACGAGTTTATTTTTGAGATAATTGAGGTTTGTTTTGTGTGACGTGAGTGAATCACATGGATGTATTAGCACTAGATTCACGTGAGAAACGGATTTAGAGGAGGTATTGTTAATATTATTGGTATGTGTATTTTAGCAGGGAGTGGAGGGGAACTCTTCAGTTCCACCTATAGAGGAAACAATAGTTAAGTTGAGATGGTTTATTATTCTGAGGATTAACTCGTTTGAGTGGTGATATTCGAGGTGTGGTTTTATCATGGGTGTGAACGGGTTCGCAATAATGGATAGTTATAGCAAGGCTATAGTGTTCGTTGTACTAGGGCAGAAGGTATGTTTGTGCAATGTGCTACCTGGAAGAGGTTGAGCTGGGGACAATATTTTAGGGTTGTAGACTTCAGAGGGTATGATGGGTTATTGTGGAGCTGAGAGATTTAGCACGTTATAGATATCTAGCACTAAGGGCTTAGTGATAGCGTGAGTGCAGTGATATATGACCCTCTTAGGATACGAGAGTCCAAGAAAGATTTATGAGTATAAGGGCAATGTTTGAGATTCTTGAGGTGTGAGGAGATCAAGGAACGACAATGCGGAAGAATAATTCATTAACAAAAGTTATTTAGGGCTTTGTCGGGAGGTGTTATAAACATAATCCATCACAACATGTCAGAAGTGTGGAGACGTCATTGGATTCTAGGTCATCGGATTTAATGATAATTTGAGAATGTGTGGAGGTACTACGCTGAGCAAAGGACAACCAAGTGATAGGGACAGTGGAGCCGAAAAGTGTTGTGAAAGAAACATTGCGAAGCTTTGGCACCCAAAGTTCCTAGGTTGCGCATATTGTTATGTGTTTTGTATGATTTATTTTAGCCAATTTTGCCATCGTAGGGACCCTTAGGTATGGGACTAATGGAGTATCTTGAGGATCTCACATCGATACTAAAGGTGGGGTAATATCGGGGAGAATCGAATGGTAATGAGTAAGTAATTGGAAAATATTTGGAGGATATAACCACGCCGATAATGCCGGGGGGGGGGATCAAAATTGAGACAAATATGGTTATGTAATTGATGATTGGAAGTTTGTACAATTAGGCTGGAGTTAGAGGGTGTACGGGCACTCTGGGTGGAGCCACAACCTCTACTGTGCAGATACTTAGCATATTCAGGGAGAAGACGCAAGGGCAATGATTTTGGGAATATTTCGGAGGAATGGGAATAAGTTGTCTCTCGAATTATGGAATGATTAAGCATGGGTGTGTTTGGAAGTGACAGTTAGTGCGTCATAGCCTACGATTTTCTATTAGTAAAATTTGTGAGTGAGATGGATATTAGTGGATGTGATGGCATACAATAGCCATTATATATATATATATATATATACAGTGGAAAGCGGGGTTCTTTAGTGTTAACCACGTGGGGTTTACACTAAGAGGATGGTTGCATTATACGAGAGATTTCTACTTTCGAGGATTGTAGGAGTAGCGTGGATGTTTTTCCTAGTTTCAACTGTGTAGCTATAGTTTGGGGGATATAGTGGATACCCATAGTAAGACTAGGTTCTCACGGTACCAGGGTATGAATTATCATTGCTAGGTTTCACCTGAGATAGGGGCTAGTATATATATACGGTAATGTATGTTAAAATATGTCTCATGTCAATGTACTAATATTGTTAAATTGAACTCCCGGGGAGTAGGGACATTTCTGATGTGATTCAGGGTGGTTGGACTTATTGTTGAGCTGGAAGATATAGTTCGGGTTTTACTTTCGTGCAAGAAAACTAGTGTTAGTAAGGGCGCGGTAGTATGTATTCTTTTTTTTCGTAACAGTGGATATGTATACTTTCATGCCGAGAGGAGGGTATTGGGAATGTTATAACCGTGGGATTGAAGTTATATTACGGATTAAGAGCTAGTAAATGTCGTGCTTCATTTAGTGCGGTTAAGCACGGGTACAATTTGGATGGACGCTTTGGTTAATTAAATTCACTCAATAAATTTGTGTACCAATGCTCAGGGTAAGTGATTGCGGGGCTAGTTGAGACTGGGAGTACTAGGCTTATCCGAATTTCGAGGATGAAATTCCGTTGTAAGGGGGAAGTATGCAACACCTCGTAATTTCTGGGTTATTATTTTTTAATTAATTAATTCAGTAATTAGTAATTCACTTGTGTCGTAAATTAATGAGAATCAATTAATGGGAAAATTTAAAAGTGAATATATTTAAATAAGTTAACGGGTGAGAGTTGATTTTAGGAATTTATTCTGGATGGTGATTTTGAGCCCGCAACTGAGTTCGTTAGGGTCGAAATAGTCCGAAATAAGTGGTTATATGCATATATTGGGTGTCGAAGCCTAATTAGACATATTTGAGCTCCATGTGGAGAGTATGGACCCTTTTTTTAAGTCCCATAGGCCCATAAACGTGAATAGGGGTTTTAACCCCAAATGTGTAAAGGTTGGGCAACTTAAATCACATTAGAAGACTAAAGAGGGAAAAAGATTAAAGGGAGAGTCAAAGAGAAGAGGAACTTGGGGATCTTGGAGAGATGACTTCATTTTCAATTCAACACCTTCATTCAAAGCCTTAGATCTTCATTTGAGGTAAGTGGTTTAAATTGTGATTATTAAATTGCATTTATCTTTTCATATTAAAAGAGGTGGAATTCAATTAAATTCTAGGGATTGTTCTTGAGAAAATTGGGTTTTTCCTATTAATGGGAATTATAAATCTATAGGGGTTTTGATAGTTGATGAAATTGATGACTTAAGTGGTGAAATTGTTAGAACTAGATTTGTTTTAACAAAAGAATGGACTTATGATGAATTTAGGAGCGTTTTAATGAAGAAATATGTTTAGAAAAGAGGTTGAAACTTGTTAATGGTTAACTGTTTTTTTAGCAGAAGAGAGAGAGCGGATAATTACCAGGGTCGTTCGAATGACCTGGTATTTCGCTCGAACGAGATCCACTGTCATTCGAATGGAATCAATGAAATGTCTATAGAAAAGTCCTCTATTTTTCACATGAGCTACAACTACGCATCCCTGGATAAAATACTCAAATTGTGCGTCCGTGTGGCCGGACACCTAACAGGTTTTGGAAAAGTTTTTTGACACAGGTTAGAGCCTATGTAGAACATTTTGAAAATATTTAGTAAGATGCAAAATTTAAATAATTAAAAATGAATATACACTTTTCATATTTAACTTAGTGTCGCACTCTCTTGAGGTACAACTCACCCCTCATCTAATGTGCACAGCTAACGCTTACCTACTAACCTTCCCAGTTAAGCTATCCTACCTAACTAGTTGTGTCACACCTTTTTCCACCACCATACTCTAATCCGATAATTTTTATTTTCATTATTAAGTTAATTACTCATTAACTTATTAATTGATTCAAATATATTAAATCTTAAAACGTTCACACTAGTTATATAGGAAATCCCTTTTTAGTCATATAACTTCTACATTAGTTATATAAGAAACCACCTATTAAATTATATAACGTTCACACTAGTTGTATAAGAAACACATTTCCAGTTATGAATTAATCCTGTATATAATTATCTATTCATATTATATATGTACTAGTATATTACAACATTCACTATCATGTTGCATATAACAACTATCCATTTTCGACTAATAATTCACTGGATGCTTTCTCTAAAATGCTATCATGTCCCAGGCATGCTCACTCTAACCCATCCCCCTCAAGTCGAACTGACTCACATCGAACTTGGTTACAAATATTGCAAACGTAGTGGAGGCGGTCATATTCCCCCACGAAAGTGAAACCGAATAATATTCAAAGCATCTCACCTCAGAAAATAAATCACGCAATAAAAATCAGCGATATGAAATGGGGAATACAATCTCCCTATTCCTCAAACCAGGGGATTCACCCACATCGCGCAACCTCCGATGATAACACTAGAGGGGAATTTCCTATAAATATCATTCACACCGATATCTATAGAACACACAAATATATATACTAGTGGAATTCCCCTGCCTGAAGGCATGAAGAAAATTTTCCGAAGTATTGAATGTGTAAACAATTTAGGCCAAAAAAAAAGTACAATGCGTGAATTATTTTTAAAAAAATTTGGGCATAATTTCCTTTGTTTATATGACTATCCACCCTGTTAAGAAATAAAAATTGTCCACAGTAACAATAGTAATAGTTCGTGTTGGACCTCGCATAAACATCATAGCCATCAACACCTCATAACACAGAAACATAAATCTATTCAAGTAGACAAACAATTATGGGATCTTAACTAGAGTAAAAATAAGAAATATGGCATGTTTGTTGACAAAACTATACTAATAATTTGAACACTAAGACGCCAACTAAAATAAATACCGTTAATGTACCTTATTTAGATACCAAAATAACAGAAGTCCAATGTGAAACCAATGTTAATAAATTCTTTCAAGTGAACCCTTTGGAGGTAGGATAATGCAATACATAGTGCGTAAATGGGTAAATCAAACACCTTTTTATTCACAGCACTCTTCACCTTTTTATTCACGTGGGCCTCAACGATCTCCCACGTCTTCATGAGAACCATAGTGACATCTACTCAGCAGTGAATTCCTTGTCCTACCCTTTGTAGTTGACCACGATCTTGGGCCTGTCATCGGGGCATGCACTGACCTTGAATGTCGAGAACTTCATGTCACATTATACACACGAATCACTAAATCTCCTACCAACCAATCGCTTTGCATGAAATACCGTGTTGGTGGGGTTCATCTTGGCGTGGCCTTTGGTTCCATCGCTGATGAGGTTCTCTGTGTCGGTGAAAGCTCTATAAGATGGGGTTGTCCTGTTTCCCTGATCGTTGGTGTTCATTTGAACATGGTTCTTATTCCACACCCAATGCATGAGTTGGTCATCCCGAGATCTATTCCGATTGCCCAACCTTCACTTTTTCTTCCCATTCTTAGTACTCTGTAAAATCAAGTTTATGAATAGTTCACACTATTAGGATAAAATGAGAATGCATAATCAAAGGCATCATTCTCTGAAATTGATTATTCAGTGTAAAATGCACTTACGTGAATCTATTATTTGACATTTTAAAAGAGAAAGTTACGCTAAATTGGAATGTAAATCTTATATGGATCCAAGACTGGATCAGTGGTAAGATCTTATCCAAATATCTCACATCGAAATAAGAAAGCAAGAAAGCACGTTTGAAACTCACCCCAAGAGCATGTAGTCTTGACTATTCTTCTCGGCTACTTTTTAGGTATATACATGGAGCCCACTTTTTATGTCTGCCCTCGCCTGTATACTCTGATGTCCACCGCATGATTGTGTTGTTGCTTGGTTCTCTCTCAGTGACATCTCACGTTTTACTTTTTTCCCCGAGTCTTTCCCGCTACTGGAACAACAACAAAACCATTGAATAATCTACCTGCACTTGAAGCAAAACAGAATTACTGAACATAAATTTTAACATTAACTAAAGCCCACAGTATAGAGAGAAACATATTAGTATAGATGAAAAAGTAAACCCCCATCACATTAACTCAAAATACAATATTCATATAACACCCCACACACACAAAAGGAAAGAAAAAACATGAATGGAATTGGTCTTACATTGGTTGTTATGGAGAAGAGCATGGAAATTAATAGATGTTACTAACTAAAGGTTTAATTGGTAAATGCCAACGTTCAAAGTGTTCTTTCTCGCCCCATTTGGTAATTAACTTAATATCCATCATCATATTAGGAAGTTTGGTTCACCTTTACACATTAAAGCATAACACAATGTTATCATATCATATCATATGGCAAACCATTACAAAATTCCATATAACAATTTGTATCATATGGCATTTATAATAATTTACTTGTATTAGGGAGTTTCACTAACTTTGCTGAAAAATATGTTACATTGGATATCATATGGTGTCTTTATAGGCCTCAGAGTTGCTTCTCTCGCTCCCATGCCTGCTCGCACGATGTTGAAATACGCAGAAAATAATCTATCAGTGAAAAGTGTCTCACAACATTCTCTCACCCTCGTACCAATATTTAATAAAGGAATGCCTCACAGCTCCAGCGCTAGTCGAACTGATCATTTATGGAAATGTCATTTATTTTGGTTTGGGATAAAATATTTAATACTTGGGCAAAAATGGTGAAATGAAATTTTTACCTACTCAAAGTTGAATATTATAATTTATTCTTCTTAAGTCGCAAAATTATAATGTGTAGAATTATTTTCAATTTCACACGAACAAAATGTTACTCTAAAATATACTTTTGAACTCTAATTTAGTGAAAATATTCACCCAGAACCAAATGGATGCTCAAGTCATTTGCAAATTTCAAAGGATCGAGTATTGTACTTTTGGCTTCCAATTTAAGGACTTTATCTTTGAATCTCAAGATTTGACGCACTTGAACCCCAAATGAAAAAGCGCTAAGAGAGGACACAGTTGCTGGAAGCATAATAGACGCAGTAGCAGCAAAATTGCATCCTTTTTTGAAATTTGGTTTGTCGATTGCTTCCAAATATGCATTTAGAAATGCCAGCCTCATTGATTTCACTGCAATATAACAACACATATATATGAAGGGGAGGTGGAAAATAAATAAATCGAACTATTTAGTTCATACGAGAAACATCCCTAAATTATCTTTGATGCAATTCCCCTTGATCTATGCCTTTTTTTTTTGGAAAATGCTCCCTTCTGGTGACATTTTTATAGTCAAGCAGGGGTCTTTGCACTAAAATGCATGATTTAAGGGATTCTTGTAATAAAATACTAAAAATTTCATGGGCTGCATTTTTCCAATATGCAGTGTAGATGCGTCAGCATTTATATATTGTATATCTCAATGAAGTACTAATATTCCATAAGGAGATCTTAGTTTCTAATCCTTAGGGGAAAAAATAAGTAGAGTTAGATCAAATATGATTTTGGCTTTAGGATGCTCTCTGGGTTCTAGACCCAAAGATACCATATGCAATGAGAATTCATAGGAGTGGAAAGAAAAATCAAAATTTCAGCATGAAGATAACAGAGGAAACACAATGCAGATATCTAAACATGAATATAAAATAATTGAAATCTAAGTGAACTGATCTGCTGCCTTGTTGGAAGCCTCAAGTTCCTTCTTAAGAATTTTTACATTCTTTGAACTAAAGCAACATATTAGAAACTGTTATGTTCTATTATGAAAACAATTTCAATGCTTTAGTTGTGAAAACAACTATATGGGAGCTATACTACTGCTTGTAACCAAAATATGGCAGCTATACTACTGATACTTATAACTCAATGTCTTGGGTAAACCTTAGTACTTTGAGAAAATATTACACTACCAAAAATTTGTCCTTTAGAAGCTGCTTGACGAACCTAACTTTCAAGTGTGTTAAAAAAAACTAACTTTCAGGCGTGTTAAAAAAATAAACTTTCAGGAACTGATTTTTCAATAAAAGTTTACTCGTTTCAGAGGGAGAAAGAAATGATCCTATTTCTTCTTGTATATCTCGAACAATTACTTGGATTTCTGAATATCCAGTCTTCGACAATCATCAATAGCTTTTGGATCGTTTACTCGAACCCCTGAAATAGTTTTTTTCAATTTGCATTGTGGATCACTATCAATAAGATATTTGGCCAAAATTGTTCCCTTGAGTGCATTAAACTTGCTAAATCCTCGATTTTTGGAAGATATGGGATTCTTCATAGATGTCTCCTTAGAGAGTTACTGTCGATACATAACACATACCACATTCAAACAAACTTCTCATCATCCCTCGTGAATTCTTGAAGCATGTCCACCTCAAACTCTCATTCCGGATTATCCTTTTTCCTTTTGAGAGTAGAAAACACGATGTCCTTGAAATAATCAATATCTAACTCATCACTATCTGAACTTCACACCTCATATTTCTCCTCACAACGTCTAATGAAAACCGAATTGTGTATTATAGAAGGAACTGCTGGCTGAACATCACTAACATCCAAATTAGGTGTTACAAAGTAGTGATTTTTCGGAGAGATTCTAGGCCCGTGGCTTAATTCTTGAGGGTGCTTACGCTTATCAATCAGGTTGTTATTATCATCACAACCACACTCACCATTATTAGAATTGAAACTCCCAAACAAAGTCAGATTCAAATAGAGAAAGAGAGAGCATGACAAAAATTAGAGTATACCCGGATAATGGTACCAAAAAGTAGTTGTTAGTTACCGTCCACTCAAACCAACCTTCCACATTCATTTGATTTTCTTCAAACTTGGCATGATACGAAGTTTCCTATGCATTTTCTACAAAGCACAAACAGAAAAAAAAGAATTAAACAAAATATGAGAAAAACTCGTTTTCTTCCGAAATTAAATGACTTCAGAATACACAATCATTGAAATTAGATTTTAAAAGCACCCAACTGCTCAGGTTGCTCCCAGAAACCATATTTTGCCCCCCCCCCCTCCCCCCCCCCCAAAAAAAAAATTAGTAAATAAGATTGAAAAAAACTTTAGACACACACACACACACAAAGTATATATGAAAACCTCTTATAATCAACTAGTTGGTCATCCCCATATCCATTCCATTTCATCCCAATAAATAGAATAACAGAAACCTCATATCACTACTTTTATTACCATTGTAAATGATGTGGTGCAAACCGTATTTCCCTCACCTCATGCACTCAGAGAGGACACACCTCATGGACATATAGCCACTCGAAGCATATGCATAAGTACCTGGAAACATTGATGAATAGAGATCGTGATGACTGTTGATACCAAAATTAATATGTTGATGTGGACGAATAGTATGAAGACACGTGTCGATCTACGTGGCACAATAACAGCGAGGAAGATCATTTACTGAATAACCGTGGTTGATACCGAGCAACGAGAATACACCGAGGAACTCTATCATGCCGAGGAACTCCATCCGAGGAACTATAGCATCCCGAGATACTCTAAGCACTCCGAGGAACTCTTGATCAACGAGCAACTAAGGTGGTCCGAACTGCACCTCGGCCGTGTCATCAATTATCAGACGGACAACTGTTCAATTATTCATTAGATTCTTGACGCACACGCTGCATTAAATGTATTACCCATTCATATGTATATCATTTAATGTATTGGACCTTTCATGTACAGCCTTGAGGCTATAAATACCTTGTATCAATCCCATTCAAGGGGATCGGAATTTCTTGAGAGAACTTGTAATCAAGAATTCCACAAATACTCAGCAATAACATAACAGTGGACGTAGGCTTTATTCCTAGCCGAACCACTTTAAAAATCTTTGTCTTATTTATTTATCTGTGATTGAAGAATTAGAGTGATCTAGTTTTTTACATCAACAAAGGAGGTTGGCTACTTATAGCACTTTTGCAAGAACTTTTTGTAATAATGTTACCTCCCGACAAACATAAGCTGTAATGCGAGAGTATATAAAGTCTTACCAACCGTAGTTGATCATGCTGGTCTACACCTCCTAATTAAAGGAGTAGTAGGGTTCTTTCGAACTTTTTGGCTCCTTGGAGCATGTCCTCCTAACCAAAGGGGCAGGCTGTAGCAGATTTTATAGCAGAGTTCACATACCCTGACACCGATCTAGTTTTTTACATCAACAGATTGGCGCCGTCTGTGGGAAACGACTGTTGTTATCGTTTTTCATAAAAATCATTTGTCACCAATGGAAGATAATCCAGAATCCAGTAATCGAAATGCTGGAAATACTGGAAATCTTCCAAATCCATCTGCATCTCCAGATCTGGCCGGAATTATGATGAATCTGGCTCAGGGACAAACCGCCATGCAAGAATCTATGAGGCAACTTCTTCAAACTCTTCAAGGCGGTGTACCTACTCATTCAGGGCAAAGGACTGATCATGGGCAATCACGATCCAGACGTATTGGATCATATCGCAATGGGGAATCCAATGATTCTTCTTATCAACCTGGGCGAACTTCATCAATACGGGCTACGGATACAGATCAACATATCTCTCTTTCTCCGGAGAGAACTAGCGCTTTAGAAAGATTAAGCAGGGTGTCTCCTTTCAGTCGGTTAGGACCAAGGAGGAACATGAGTCCACCTAGGACTCCATCAGGAAGTTTTCGACCACCACCAGGTTCGAGAGAAAGATCTGCACAATCACGACCAATTACTCGTCGAGATAAATCTCAGGAAGCTACGTCAGAGCAATCAGTTGCTCGGACTAAGCGGCCCGAGGAAGGGAATGAAGCATGGAAAGGTTCCATTCAACGATTGGAGGATTGACTGGGAGAAATGGCTAAGGCGAGGAACCCCTTACAGAGAACTTTTGTTCAAGGGACACCTTTTGTGCAAGCCATTGTGGATTTCCCCACACCGTCGAAATTCAAAGCACCTGTAGTGACCCCCAAGTACGATGGGAAGACGGATCCCGTACTTCATATAGAGCAATACCAAGCTGCTGCAGATATCTACGCTGTCCCCGACGAGATGAGGTGTAGAGCATTCTCGGGAACTCTTACCGGATCTGCACAGATATGGTACAATAATCTTCCTCGGGGTAAGATTTCAACTTTTGTTCAGTTAGCCGAGCTGTTTATTGGTAATTTTTGTTTTGGAGCAAAACCAGTAAAGCGAGTAGCGCACTTACTAAGTGTTAGACAAAAATCAGGAGAAAGTACTAGAGATTACATAACTCGTTTCAATAACGAGAAGTTGGAAGTCATAGATTATGAAGAAAAGACAGCAATCACTGCTTTGATGAGTGGTTTGTTGCCTAACAAGCTATACTATACTCTGGCCAAAGATCCGCCTAAAAATATGTCGGAATTGATGGCAAAGGCGGCCAAAATCATGAATGCCGAGGAGGCTATGACTGCGAAGAAAAATATGGATAAAGAAGTTAAAGTGGAGGTCGACAACTCTAAAAAGAAAGAACAGAAAGGTAATGGTGGTGATAAATATTCCAGGAATAACAGGATAAAGTTGGAAGCCCTAAAGAAGTATGATAATTATACTCCATTGAAAATGGGTATTAATCATGTTTTAGAAGAAATCAGGAATAACGAGGAAATCAAATGGCCAGAGAAACTGAAGTCAGATCCAGACATGAGGAATAAGACCAAATATTGCGAGTTTCACAAAGATCATGGCCATATGACCAAAAATTGTATAGCCCTTCAGAACGAGATTGAAACACTCATTCGAAGAGGAAAATTATCAAAGTATGTAGATCGCAGAGGTGAGAGGACAAATGAGGACAGAATTAGAAAGAGATCTAGATCTCCTCGTCGTGCAGAGGAGAAAAAGAGGAGGGACCATGAAGAGGATCCAGATGATGACCCCGATCTTCCCAAGAAGCCAAGAAAACCTGAACGAGAGGTATTTTCCATACGTTTTGGATCGTTTCATTGTAACGTTATTACAGGGGGAGATGCAGGAGGAGGAGACCTTACTGCAGAAAGAAAAGCTTATCTCGGAGAGGCTCAAGCTTGCTCATATATTCAGCGAATAAACCTGGCCGAGGATGATCGTCCGAGGAAGGTAAACAAAGAGAAGTTAGTAATTGGTTTTTCAAAAAATGACCTGGCAGGTGTTCTTTACCCTCATGATGATCCTTTGGTGATCAAAATGAGAATGAAGGACGTGATCATTTCAAGGGTGTTGGTAGATAATGGTAGTTCGGCAGACATCATGTACTATTCATGCTTTGATAGCTTGAATTTGAAATTATCCCAATTAGAACCTTATCACAGACCCCTTCTGGGTTTTGCTGGCGAGAAAGTTTTTCCACTTGGGACGATCAAGTTGGATATATTCATTGGAACCTGGCCTGTTTGTCGAACAGAAAGAATACGATTCTTTGTGATGGATAAGAATGTGCAGTCAGCCTACAACATCATCATGGGAAGAGTTGGATTGAAGAAGTTCGAAGCCGTTCCTTCTACAGTACATCAATGTTTGAAATTCCCAACAAATTTTGGAGTTGGAGTGGTGAAAGGTGATCAAAAAGTAGCTCGGGAATGCTATTACTCGTCGGCCGAGCAAGAAGAACTAGAAGGATCGATGAAAAAGACTACTACTTACCAGGTGGAGGAAGGTACAGAAATTGAAACTCTTGATCCCAGGGATGAATCTCAACTTGTAAAAGGACAGGTGATGGAATCTACAGAAAATGTTATTTTGGACGACGAACATCCTGAACGAATAACCCAGATAGGTTCATCGTTGGATATGTCAATAAAAGAGGAGTTGATAACTTTCTTGAAGAATAGGAAAAATACTTTTGCTTGGAGTCATGAAGACATGCCAGGATTAGATCCAAACTTCTTATGTCATGAACTCAATGTGAATAAGGAGATTAAACCTGTAAAGCAGAGAAGAAGGGTGTTTAGTCCCGAGAAGAATCAAGCCATACAAGAGGAAGTCGAGAAACTCCAGAAAGCCCAATTCATTGAAGATGTAAAATATCCAGATTGGTTGGCTAATGTGGTGATGGTAAAGAAGAAAAACAACAAATGGAGAATGTGTGTCGATTTCACCGATCTCAATAAGGCATGCCCCAAGGATCATTTTCCATTGCCCAGAATTGATCAACTAGTGGATGCTACCTCGGGACACGAGCTACTCAGCTTCATGGATGCTTATTCTGGCTACAACCAGATCAAAATGAAACCTGAAGACAGGGAAAGTACTTCTTTTATTACCCCTAGGGGAACTTATTGTTATAATGTTATGCCTTTTGGTTTAAAAAATGCAGGTGCAACATATCAGCGGTTGATGAACAAGGTTTTTACCGAACAAATCAGCCGCAACATGGAGGTCTATGTCGATGACATGCTCACTAAAAGCAAGAAAGCTTCTGATCATTTGATTGACTTGAGTCAAACTTTTGATCAATTGGATAAATACCAAATGAAGCTTAACCCGACGAAGTGCACCTTTGGAGTACGAGAAGGAATGTTCCTCGGATACATCGTCAATCAGCGAGGTATTGAGGCAAATCCAGATAAGATCAAAGCTCTTCTAGGGCTGCGATCTCCGACGACGAAGAAAGAAGTGCAGAGTCTTACCGGACGAGTTGCAGCGCTCAACAGATTTGTATCTCGAGCAACTGATAAATGCATACCATTCTTCAAAACACTTCGAAAAACCTTTGAATGGAATGAGGAATGTGAAAAAGCTTTTCAAGACTTGAAGAAATATTTGGGAGCACCTCCACTGTTGTCCAGACCAATAACAGGAGAAAAGTTGTATTTGTATTTGGCAGTATCAGAGAACGCAGTCAGTTCAGCGTTGATCAGATTGGAGAATGGAGTCCAGAAGCCAATTTATTACACAAGTAAGGCTTTCCGAGGTGCAGAAATCAGGTACCCAAAGCTAGAAAAATTGGCATTGGCACTAATTGAAGCAAGCAGAAGAATGAGGCCATATTTCCAAGCCCATACCATCATCGTTTATACTGATATGCCATTGAGACAAGCCCTCCATAAGCCAGAAAAATCAGGGAGACTGATGTACTGGGCAGTAGAACTTGGTGAATATGATATTGTATATGAGCCCAGATCATCATTGAAGGGGCAGGCTGTAGCAGATTTTATAGCAGAGTTCACATACCCTGATACCCCCGAGGAGCAAAAGATGCCTGCTGATTTACCTGTGGACGATACAGGATCAACAGAAACATTTACTGACCTACCTGTGGACGATACAGGATCAGCAGAAATAGGTCCAAACCAACCAAGGTTGGTAAAAGGACTTGTGGATGTAGAGAAATCATTATATTCAAACTCAGACCAGCCACGGTTGGTAAAAGGGTACGAGCAGATGACTGACGAGGAGCAAAAGATACCGGGGGATGATGGAAGAAAACAGCAGATATTTTATCGAGGAACTCTGACAGATAAGAAATTTGAAGACGAAATACCTACATGGAGATTATATGTAGATGGATCATCCTGCACAGCTGGTTGTGGAGCAGGAATTGTTTTGATCACCCCAGACGAGATTGACATGGAATATGCTTTGCGATTCCAATTCAAAGCCTCTAACAATGAAGCAGAGTATGAGGCCATGATAGCAGGTCTTAATCTAGCAAAGACTATGGAAGCACAACAAATGATGGTATTCAGTGATTCTCAATTAATTGTGTATCAGATGATGGGAATGTATGCGGTTAAAGGAGATTTAATGATCAAATATCATGCAAAGGTGATGAAATTGTTGACAGAATTTGAGGCCATTCAATTGGTGAGAATACCGAGGATGGAGAATGTACAAGAAGATGCACTGGCCCGACTAGCATCAGCTACTCGTACCGAGATGCGAAGAACCATACCGATTGAAGTATTAGAAGGTCGGAGCATAGATGAAGATCTGACAACGAATGTGATTACCCTTGATTTAGGACCATCTTGGATGGATCCAATCAGGAAATATGTTGAAGAGGGCGAATTGCCGGAGGACAAACTCGCTGCCAAGAAACTGAAGTATAAAGCTGCTCGGTATGTATTAACTAATGGCATTTTGTATAGACGAGGAATTATGGCAGGTTTGCAGAGATGTGTACATCCCACCGAGGTGAAAGAATTGATTGAAGAAATCCATGAAGGATCTTGTGGAGCTCATGTAGCAGGTCGAACACTTTTACAAAGAGTGATGACACAGGGATATTACTGGCCGACAATGAGGGCTGATTGTATAGCCTATGCCAAGAAATGTGACAAGTGCCAACGTTTTTCTTCCATCCGACGAACTCCACAAGCATTGCTAACACCAATAACTTCCCCTTGGCCATTTGCCATGTGGGGAATTGATTTGGTTGGACCACTGCCGACCACCCGAGGAAGATTCAAGTATCTCGTAGTTGCAGTGGACTATTTTACTAAGTGGGTGGAAGCTGAGCCTCTTATCAATATGACGTACGAGAAGGTATACAAGTTTGTATGGAAGAATATCATTTGTCGATATGGTCTCCCTCATGCTTTCATCACAGATCATGGAACACAATTTGATAATGAAGAATTTGCTGCCTATTGTCATCAATCGAACGTTTTGAAGTTTCATTCAGCACCAGGCCATCCCCAAAGCAATGGACAGACTGAAGTGACGAATAGAACATTACTAAATGGGTTGAAAAAGAGGCTAAGTGAAGCTAAAGCAAATTGGATTAATGAGCTCCAATCAGTATTATGGGCCTACCGAACAACTCCCCGAGCAGCAACTGGAGAATCACCATATATGCTAGCATTTGGAAGTGAGGCTGTAATACCGGCCGAGTTGGGTCTCCCAACGCATAGAGTGCTGAATTTCAACTCTCCGATCAGTGACTTGATGAGAAGAATGGATTTGGACATGCTCGAAGAAGTAAGAGAAGAGGCAGCCATTAGGAATGCTGCTTATCAACAACGAACAGCTCTGTTCTACAACAAAAGGGTGAAGAAATGCGATTTGAAGGAGGGTGATTATGTGCTGAAGAAAGTCATTCAGAAACAAAATAAACTAGAAGCAAACTGGCATGGACCTTACCGAGTTACAGAGGTTGTTCGACCTGGAACCTACAGAATAGCAACTCTAGAAGGAGAAGAATTTCAGAATGCATGGAATGCTGAACACCTGCGAAAGTATTATCAGTAATGAAAAATGTAAAGTATTTCCTTCATTATGAATAAAACGAGGATGGTTCACCATTTTCTTTCTGTTGAAAGTTTTTCGGAGAATATTAGTGTTGAACACTACACTGCTTGACAAGAAGAAGACTGCTCTACGGAGTCATGCTCTACGGAGCCATGCTCTACGGAGTCAAGCTCTACGGAGCAAAAGTGCTATAAGTAGCCAACCTCCTTTGGTTAGGAGGATAAGCTCTCCGGAGCGCTCTACGGAGCAAAAGTGCTATAAGTAGCCAACCTCCTTTGGTTAGGAGGATAAGCTCTCCGGAGCGCTCTACGGAGCAAAAGTGCTATAAGTAGCCAACCTCCTTTGGTTAGGAGGATAAGCTCTCCGGAGCGCTCTACGGAGCAAAAGTGCTATAAGTAGCCAACCTCCTTTGGTTAGGAGGACATGCTCCAAGGAGCCAAAAAGTTCGAAAGAACCCTACTACTCCTTTGATTAGGAGGTGTAGACCAGCATGATCAACTACGGTTGGTAAGACTTTATATACTCTCGCATTACAGCTTATGTTTGTCGGGAGGTAACATTATTACAAAAAGTTCTTGCAAAAGTGCTATAAGTAGCCAACCTCCTTTGGTTAGGAGGATAAGCTCTCCGGAGCGCTCTACGGAGCAAAAGTGCTATAAGTAGCCAACCTCCTTTGGTTAGGAGGATAAGCTCTCCGGAGCGCTCTACGGAGCAAAAGTGCTATAAGTAGCCAACCTCCTTTGGTTAGGAGGACATGCTCCAAGGAGCCAAAAAGTTCGAAAGAACCCTACTACTCCTTTGATTAGGAGGTGTAGACCAGCATGATCAACTACGGTTGGTAAGACTTTATATACTCTCGCATTACAGCTTATGTTTGTCGGGAGGTAACATTATTACAAAAAGTTCTTTAAAGAACAAAATATTCCAAACTGTACCAAGTATGGTTGGTCGGGGATAAAAACCCACTAATTGTAGTTGGTCGACGAGGATAAAAGTATTGACCTTAGTTGGTCGGACACATGTTTATATTTGAAAATTGAACCAAGTATGGTTGGTCAGGGATAGAAACCCATCAACTGTGTTTGGTCGACAAACATTATTTATCCACCTTGGTTGGTTGGAAACAATTTTGAACAATTTATGCTTATTATAAATTCTAATTTGGTTGATGAACCATATAATTTGCAAACAGAAAAATAGCTATTGGCAAAACAGAAAATGAAACTCTTTCATTAAGATAAAAATGTATTACATGTTACATGTATGTGCTAACTATTACATTAAAGATTCCTACTCTATTGGTTTCTTTCCTTTGTCCTTTGAGACAGGTTCCTCGCCAGCAGGAGGATCCTCTAGACAAAGAGGAGAATTAATAAAGTTCATGTCCTTCAGCATTCTGACATTCATTATTGTAGGAGTATCCAACAGGTGCTCAGGACGAGATACTTCAACTTGAGAATGAAGGTTATAATCACCAAGATATTTAGAGATCAAACTCCGAGGAATGGAACGAGCAGGAATCCATGCCATATCCAATTTATAGGGAGGAACAGGCAAGTCTAGCAATCCAGGAGCATGATAATCCCATAAATAATGACCTTGTTCCAATTTTAATACACCCAGGGCATTCAACCATCCCTGCTTATAACCTTCGTTGTTAGCATTTTCAAGGCGATCATCCAAATGGTAAAGAGCTTCATTATAGCCTGCATTCCAGAACTCCTGAGGCTGTTTATGGAATTGGAAAGTTAATCTATCTACTTGCTCGAGAAAGTTCTTGATAAGAGCATCTTTATTATTCAGATCAGACTTCATCGCAGCCAATTGATCTTCTAAAGATAAATTTTTCTTAGACAAATCAGACAAAGCACGATCCTTAATATTCAGTTGGAATGCTTGAGTTTCCAGAGTAGATTGGGTGCGAGATTCTTCAACACTACGGCTAAGAACTCTTGATCGACTCCGAGAAGCAACTGGAGAATTTTGCTCCTCGACGATTCTTCCTCGTCCCCGAGAACTCCTTCCTCGTCCCCGAGCAGTCACAGGAATAATAGACTTTTTCAAGTCATCCAACTCTTGCCTTAGTTTGGTGTTTTCAACCTCTAGAAACGAAAAACCTTCATCAGTAACTGGTACTAATGCAGTGGAAGAGGAGGCAACAGATTCATATTGAGCCAATCTTTTCTGCAGACTATTATTTTCTTGTTCCAGGATCTCGGCAATTTGTCGGCAGCCTTCAGCTTCACCTTTTAGGGTCCTTTCCCTAATGTCATATGCAGCAATGATCTTTTTATGACCTGTATCAGAGGAAAGTTGTTGATATCTATTTTCATATTCCTCGTGTAATGAAGCCATCGATCTATTGTGCTGGCCTTGGAGATCCTTTAAGGAACAATGCAGCTCTTCAATCAATTCATAATAAGCGATATTGTTAGCTACAGCTCGGTCGAGTAAACTTTTCAAATACCGATAAGCCTCAGTCGCCTGTTCTGAAGCATCATGACCAAGAATGTCAGCAATTTCAGAAGAACTAAGGTCTGTATGACCAGCCCTATAGTATTGGTGACATTGCTGCATCAGCTCGGTATCATGAGAAGAGATTAGTTCCATTCTAGCAACAAACTAAAGACAAGAAAAAGACAACAATCAACAAAGAATCATCAATAACGGCGATGAGTAAAGAAGTATTTTATTAGATCATAAAAGGATTACAGTGTTCGATTACAAATGATAAAAAATAAGAATGATACCGAACAACTTCACACCTTTTCCTTGTCTCCCAAGACTTTCTCGGAAGGCTGGGACGAGGAGCTCGGTTGCTCGGTGATAACAACAGCTTGGTCGATAGAAATCTTCTCGGCAGGAGGAGGCATAGAAGAAATGTCCTCAATGACAGAGGGTTGAGAAGCAGAGATTGGGAAATCCACAGCTATGGAAGATTCATCTGATGCAGGTTCATCTTCTTCTTCTTCCTCAATTGGTGGAGGAGGACCAGGGAGATGCCTTTGGAATAGCTCAGAATCGTCTTGGGTTTTTAGCTCTTGTAGAGCAGCTACCCAACCGTCATGGAAGTATTTCAACTCCCCATATTTGACTTGAGATGTCATAGCTGCAATCCCTTTATCCCATCCTTTTTCCCAACCAGCACTGAAATGTTTCCTAACTGCAACTTTTCTTTTCAACTTCTCCGAGGAGAGTTTGACATCCAATTGTTCTTTCTGGATTTTGATGTCTCGCAGGATAGACAGTTCTTCTTCTGCCTTCTTCAGTTGGTCATTGCACTTTTGCTGATTGACCTCTAAGCTTTTCACCTTCTCCTCCAAATTCTTGGAGGTTTCAGCCATCTTCATCTTATCAGCCTCAGCTGCAGCCAATTTTTTCTCCCAGGCAGCTTTCTCCTCGACGTACTGCTGGCGAGATTCTTTCACAGATTGGGCTAAACCCAAGAGGGCATCGTCAACATCGGACGAGGAACTAGAAGCTTTAATAGCTTGATCTTTCTTCACGATGGTATTGAAACAATTCACCAGCTGAAAGATAAGGAAAACAATAGAGTCAACACAAATACAAGATTTCAGGAAAAAGAAAAGAAAGACTAAAGGTATGAGAAATTTACTGAAGAAAGATGGCGAGCAGCTAGGGATGTCAGTGTATCCCTAGGAATCTTTTCATCAACCCCGAGAACCTCGGGTATAACTGAGCTCGTTGAAGAGCTCGGAAGAATGATTTTTGAAATACTACTACCACCAGCGGGTAGAGAAGATGCAGTTCCAGCAAGATTAACCGAGGATGATTTCCTCGATCTCTTCAAAGGAGGGTTAGCAGCATCAACCAAGGAAGAAGTCTTGGTCGGAGATATTGTAATTACATCAGCACTAGCACTTTTCTTGCTCGGGGCCACTGGGGGCTTTTCGGCAAATTTGGAGGAACTGGCATCTACTTTTTTAGTCCCCTCTGGGACATCAATTTTACTTTTCTTTGCTTCAACAGCAGAAGAAATTTCACCAAATAGAGCAGGAGGAGCTCTTTTCTTGCCCATTCTCTGAGATAGGGGAATATGAGAATCTGAAGATGAACTTTCTGGTGTTGAGGCTGGTTCAACAGGGCGAGCAGTATAAGAGGTTGTGTAGCTCTTATACTGCAGCAAATATGATGCAGATCTAATATGCTCGTCTGCAATCGTCTTATGCAAATTCCAGATAAGTTTTAAATGCTTGATATTCACTTCCGACTCTTTTGGAGTTTTTCTTTTACTATCAACTGCAAATAAATACATAAATCTCAGTCACACATTTTGTCAAACATGATGAATACGCAATTTCATAAGTAAAATAAAAATGAAAAATAAACCTATCCCATTGCCGTATGGGGGGCATCTGGGACCGTTGTATACTTCATTCCCAGATAAAGGCGCGTGTTGCCAATTTTTTATGACCAACCCATGCTCAAAATAATCTCTATTTGAATCAGGGAGGTTAACTACAAGGGCTCTATTTAAAAACCTAGTTTTTAAATAATAAATATTATCTAAAGTGGCCCATTTATAGCAGTACATGATTTCTGGGATCCCTATACGAGTCCCATGAGTTAGATTTAACTTGTGCACCCCGTTAATTATTCTCCATGAATTGGGGGCTATTTTTGCAGGAACAAGGTCAAAATATTGACAAAACTCAAGACATAATGGATTTGGGGGAAAAGAAAAACCACATTCAGCAATGAAAAGACTGGGGAACCAATGTCCCTCAGCCAATCGAAAGTAATCTAAAGGCTCAGAAAGAACCTCTAGAGTTACCCAAGAAGGAATGGAAAAGTCAGAACGAAATTTCTCAGTAGATTCAACAATATAAACCATATTGAATAAAAGAGATGCAGAAGAAAGGAAGAAGAGCTTACAGAAAGAAAGGAGATATGTTGACAACGAACGGAAACAATGATGAACACACAAGAGAGAGGAAGAGAATAGAAAACTTGAATGCAGAAAAATGGAAAGTGTAGACGACGGTATGGTTACCAAAGGAGTTTAAATACTTTGCATTGGGAAACGGCGAAAGAAATGATTACTAAAAAGAAACTACTGAACTTCCGGCGGCTAAAAAGACAAAAGTTGCACGAAGATCGAAGCGCTTATAAAAAGGCGGAAACTGCGAAATGAGAAGGAAATTTGAATACAATGCTCCTAAAACCCAGGAAGGTCATTTAATATTACCATATAACGAGAAAGAATGTCCCATACTCCTCAAAGTTCGAAATATGAAACATTGGGGGCTTCTGTTGATACCAAAATTAATATGTTGATGTGGACGAATAGTATGAAGACACGTGTCGATCTACGTGGCACAATAACAGCGAGGAAGATCATTTACTGAATAACCGTGGTTGATACCGAGCAACGAGAATACACCGAGGAACTCTATCATGCCGAGGAACTCCATCCGAGGAACTATAGCATCCCGAGATACTCTAAGCACTCCGAGGAACTCTTGATCAACGAGCAACTAAGGCGGTCCGAACTGCACCTCGGCCGTGTCATCAATTATCAGACGGACAACTGTTCAATTATTCATTAGATTCTTGACGCACACGCTGCATTAAATGTATTACCCATTCATATGTATATCATTTAATGTATTGGACCTTTCATGTACAGCCTTGAGGCTATAAATACCTTGTATCAATCCCATTCAAGGGGATCGGAATTTCTTGAGAGAACTTGTAATCAAGAATTCCACAAATACTCAGCAATAACATAACAGTGGACGTAGGCTTTATTCCTAGCCGAACCACTTTAAAAATCTTTGTCTTATTTATTTATCTGTGATTGAAGAATTAGAGTGATCTAGTTTTTTACATCAACAATGACGATTATAACCGCTGATGGCGATAGATGGCAAAGAAAGAAAAAGGGCCCGAAATGATTTTGAATGTGCATAAGGTTATGTGAAATAAAAGTACAAAAAATGACGAAAACTAAAGTGTGAACAACTTGCTTTTATTACATTGGTTACAATTTCACACAATCCATCAAACTCATCAATGTCACAACAAATATGAATTATGGAGATGAAAATATGAAATTACGGAGATGAAAACTCATCAATTTGATTCAAGAGATGGAGAGAGTGTCCTTACTTATCTAATTTGCCACATCACCCTCGATTTGCCCGTGTTTTGACCAATGCCATAGCACCCTCAATTTACAACACTAAATCCGTATGATCTAGAGTTGGCAAGGATATCTCGGAACATATTGTGAATGCCAATGTAAAAAAATCTTAAAACAAGGAGATTAGCATTAAGGTAATTAATCATTGTCTTTACATTGCTATTGAAAGGTAGAATACATTGGTTCACATTATTTGAGTAGTGAGTGGTTGTACTCTGGGCCAGTGTGCTTGGGATACAACCCATTAGTCCAAGCGCAGCAAGCACAAATTTTCTAGCTCCAAGATTGTAAAGTCCAACCCCATTAAGCTAATCAAATGCTAAATTTTTTAGTACCCAAGAAGTCCGAGGAAGAAAATTCTTGCCCCGAAAGAGATGTTAAATGTATCAACATATATTTCACACATTGAAAATATTGCAAGTATCAAAATCCAAAAAAAATGTTTCTCAAATAAGCAAATGATTCAAATAAAAAATAAAATGATTCAATCATAAACATTAACCTGTCACAACCAGCTAACTAAACTTCCTTATTTTGCAAAATCTTTTGAAATCTCGATCAGCTCTCATAGTTAACCCCCGTGCATAACACTTCCTGACAAGCCTACAAATATTACCAAAAGATAACTCTTAATGAAATTATTATTATATAATCTATAAGATATAAAACTAAAAAGATAGCATATCACTCCTGCTAACAAACGCAATAGCATATCACTCCACCTAACAAACGTACAACAAATATAAAACCAAAGATTCAAAAAAATTAATGAACATTTAGTCAAACACAAAAAGAGTGAAAGATCAGATTTAAGAATCATACCCTTTAATAGACTTATGTATACCTCACAATTGCAATAATCTAAAAAATGGGTAAAGATTTCTCATAAAGTACCTTCAAGATGAACGAAATCAACCCAAGTTAACATTGAGCAAAATATACATATCTACCACCAAAAATGCCGATTTCGTACAAAGGAGAGTATACCTAAACAGAATAAACAAAATTTGTACAAAACCTAAATTACAAATCTCAAAAACAAAAGAGTTACATGTGTGTGTGTGTATGATATTATTAGAAAACCGCACCATAAGTTCAGATATAGAAATTAAATGCACGTGTGTGTATGCGTGTGAGAAAGAGTGATGGAGAAAGAGAGAGACAATACCTGTAGTGTGGGATGGGTCGAGAGGATAGAGAGTGGTTCCATGGAGAGATTGATTGAGATTGTGTGAGGGTAAGGGGAAAGGTTATGTCAGTATCAAAGTACCCTTTTTTATTATGTTACAATAATAACCCTTGTATTTCAATTAAAGTAAAATCTCAAATGGTAAAATGGGGGGGGGGGGGGGGGGGATAAATTTGAGTGGGATAAAATTGTAATTATAATTAGAGTATAAAATTAGATGTGGTGAGGTATATAATATTATTGTGTACATATTGATCTCACCCTCCATTTCTTGCTTTGGTGGCCAAATCCTAGCCTCTAATTAAGTTATCATCTTATTGAATAGTAAAACTATTATACTCCTTGTTATTATATATATATATATATATATATATATATATATATATATATATATATATATATATATATATGTGTGTGTGTGTGTGTGTGTGTGTGTGTGTGTGTGCCTTAAATACTCAGAAAATGTACACCAAACTTGAAACCCACATCTACAATGTTGCAAAAACATACCATAAATTGTAAATCCAAAACCCTAAATATCCATTCTCTAAAAGAAATAAATCTGAAATCCAATCTTCTAAATGAAATCAAACACCAAAGTATAATAGAAACCCAAAGCTAATTGACAATGTTGCGAAATGAATCCAACACCAATGTTCAGTGAACACATGGAAAGTACTCAACGAACTGCTATCTTTCATATCCAATCTCTTGATGTTTGTAAATGGCTAAAATTGTAGAGGCAAAATTGAATATATACCAAAGCAAGAATAAAGATAAGTTCCTATGAAAACACCTAAAAATAATAAATTTCATATGAAACTCATATGCCTACATAAAAAAAAACATATGATGCATACTTAATAAAAAAGAGGCAACAAATCTCAAATATCAAGTGAAGTAGATGTGAGTATATCTGGGCTAGACAATTAACTTCCAGCATTCATAGGGTAGTGTAGGTACAAAAAATGCTAAAATGCAGGCCTAATATTGAACACGCATTTAATAAAACATATGAAAGTTGGTCCAAATGTAGGAAGTTCCAAAATTGCGTAATGTATTTTCAAAAAGAAAATAAATAAAAAAAGCACAAATGTAGGGTCAATCAAAGATAAAATTATGACATATATGTATGTCAATCATAACATAAAATTAATATTTACCAAACTAAAATTTATCAAAGACGATAGGATCCAAACGCCAACCAAGGTATTTGATATTTTAATGGAAATGGAAAATAATTTAATCCCACGTCAAAATACAACCAAGTAGGATACAAAAGCCAAGTTACTTGTTTAAAGATGGTTCAGACTAAATGGAACGTGAAAACCCCAAATAATATACCTCATATCTTAAAAGGTCATATCTTCAAAACCCCCCTCAAATGGGTCCACATAAGAAACAAATGTGGCATCTTCAGAAAACCCCTATAATGAATAATGAAATACAACAGCAAACTTAGCTTTATAACATAAGTAGGAACAAATGTCTAGAAATATTTCCAATAAGAGTGGGAGGAGGATACCTCAACTTAAACTTCAAGGAATATCTCAACTCTAATAACCTCAAAATTTTAAAATACAAAAAATATAAAATTTCCAGTAATATTGTGAAAAATTACAAAGGTTTTTCCGAAACAAATATATTCACATAAAATAACTGAACCAAATGTAGAAATCACAATCTTAAAAAATGCAGGGAGAAATAGAAAAACCCTAAATGATCGTACAAATATTGAATTTAACATACAATTAATTCGCATCCATGTTTTACTAATACGATTGTAGATCCAGTACTGAAAACTCCAACAAACTCTACCAGAGAGACCTTGAGGTATCCATTGTTTATGATGCCGGTGAAAGATGAAAGGGGGATCGATTAGAAAGTGTGTCTGAAGGGAACAGAGAAACCGGGTATGAAATTAGTTAAAATTTGACATAGAGGTTTACTACTATTTAAACCGTTAGAGTTCCTTTTTGTATACAATAAACAAAGGGCCCACTTCAATGGATTCAGTTAAGTAAGGAAAATCTAAAATAGTTTCACAAATACATATAGATTCAGTATGAACCAACCCCATTAGAGCTCCATTGGTTCTAGTTCACATGTACAACTGAAAATTCCTCAAGAACAACCCAAGAATATTGTTAGTAACTATGTTTGAAATCCTAAATTTCAAGAAAATCCCCAAATCAACAGTTTGAACACTAAAATCACAACCCCTAAAATTTTAAGAAACCCTAAACTTTAAAAACCATTTTTCAAAGTTGTATACTGTAAACGATAGAAGGTGTGTGTGTGTGTGCGCGCGCGTGCGTGTGTGTGTGTGAGAGAGTGTGTGTGTGTGTGTGTGTGTGTGAGAGAGAGAGAGAGAGAGAGAGAGAGAGAGAGTACCTCTAGCACATTTTATAAGTCAATCGTCGGTGTGAGAGAGGGCTTGCAATATTCTATGGGTTTACTTACTAGAGAGAGTGAGGTTTGAGAAGGTGGATATGAGACGTACGGAGAGGGGCTCGACGGAGATGGGAGGGGAGAGGCAGCGGGGAGAGGGTTTTTTATGAGGGAGGTTTTTTTGTGTGAGGGAGGTGATGAAACAAAAGGAACGGGAGAGAAAATGAGAGGTAGGATTTGAGTTTCTTTTCAATATTAGGCCTATCACGATCTCACACCCTTAGATCTTAATAGGAGGGAGAATCACAACCCTTTAATCGTTCTCATCTAATCCGAACCCTTATTTTTTTGCCTTGTTGGTTCAATCCTAGCCCCTACTTAGCTTATCAACTTATGGAATAGTAAAACTATTCTACTCCTTAGTATATATATATATATGCTATCACACATAACTGTATACTTATATTTTTAAAGTCCAGCTAATCCGTGCCTAACACCCGTAACACTAGCCTTAAACACCCATGTCTATATCTCGACTTGTAATTTAATTAATCTCACATTAATTATTTTTGTTCTCATACTAGCGCCACACAACTACAATACCCAGACCCACTCATTCAGTATGTATCTTCATCTCTCAGATTTTTTTACACAAAATTCCACTATTTAGTTTAACACCTCTCGTTAAATTTAATATTCAATAATTTATTATATAACTCTATAATAAATTAAACCAAATACCCCATTCCTAACTCCCGTCGCACTTAACCTAAAAATATCCGAGTCACCACCCCTACTCTTAATTAAATTAATTTCGCCTCAGTTAATTTTATCCAAGTGGCGTCACTCAACCGTAATTCCCGGACTCCCTAACTTGGTCTGTACTTTAACCTTTTAGGATATATCGCACAAAGTTCCGTTTATAAGTTCGAAACCATTATTAATGCTAATATTCCTTAATACCCAACTCCCAATATCCTAAGTATTTACCTCCATTTGCCCATCTCACTAATTAAATCCACCTTATTCCACAATAAAATCCCAAGCTAAATAAATAAAAAGAACGAACTGCCAAGGGTTTTGCATCGTCGCTTGAATGAGAACACTAGTCATTTGCATGACATACCTATGTCGTTCGCGCGACATACTCGTTCGTTCAAATGACCATCTGGGTTTCAGGCTTTGTCTCCTTCATCATGATTTCTGATTCCCTAAAAGTTCTCCTTTTTTCGCCATTGACACCTAAACAAGCTTCTGAATCCTTACATAGCTTAACCCATATATAACAAAAATAATACACGCAACTAATACTATTTTAATCCTCCTAATAATCTTTAAACATCAACGATTTACATCAAAATCTTTAATTTTTCATATTTAGGTTTTCACGAGTTCAAATAAACTATTTTATACAATTTGCTTCTATTATCCGAATTAACCCACAACATCTTCTGTGTTCCACACATAATTCATATTCTTACAGCATTGAATCATAATACAACATCAATTGAACTTTCAAAACTACACAAAATGCTCAAATCACCAAAATCGATTTTAATGTAGTAACCCATACGAAAATGAATATGGTTTACAACCATCATGATATGAATTGCAATACCGCAGTTTAAATGAAAATAAGTTTAACTACTTGCCTGGATGAATTCATAGGGTCTGATTTCCTTTGGGGTGGATGAAGGTTTGACAAAGAACACGTCCCACTTCTTGATTTGTCTCCAAAAAGCTCTCATAATTTCTCCCTATTTTCTCCTTTGCAAAACTAGGATTTTCTATTTGAGTTGTGTCATCCACAAACTCCCTAATGTAGGTTTTATACCACTAATCCCGAAATTAAGCCTATGGGCAAATGACCTGGACACCCCAGTGTGAGCTCGGTTATGCCTAAAAATGCCCCGAGACCTAATTACTACACCCGGGTACTCTTTTTCAACTATCTCGACCTATTCGGAGTCAACCGTGCACTCAGAATCACCATACGAGTCACTTAACTAAAATCTCCAACGTCGACATCAAATTACGACACATGTAAATTTTAAAATAATCTGAATTAATTAAATCTCAATTCACTAATTTAATTAATCCTCTAGATAATTTAAATCATATCTCACCAAATTTATTAAATTCTACATCCTTTTAAAATACGGGGTGTTACTCACACAACCTATTTCTTGACATGTTCCATATTTCTTTACTTTAATGGGCTCCACACCATCGACTATACAAACAATATGCCCTGTCTAGTGGTTTTGGGTCTTTCACCCAGGCTCCGAGCCCTCCTTAGTTATCCCGATGTCATCTGAGTCCTTATTAATGTGTTTCAGCAATTTGTAAATGTCCACATTATTCCTCTTTTTATTTTTTCCTTCCGAAGCCAAAACCCGAGGTTTCACCCCGATTCATATTACACTTTAAACCAATTATCTTTCTTGTCCTTTTTACTCTAGCATTTATTTTATTCTAAATTCATGCTCATTTAGGACCATTTTGTGTAACACCTTTTCCAAAAATTTTATTTCATAAATATGTTCGACTTTACATAAAAATCTTACCCTTTTTGTTTCCAAACTTATCCTTATCTTCTAATTTCATAATTATTAATCTCCCAAAATATCATCAAGTTATTCACACCAACTTCTTAATGTTTTAACCCATTACACTTGTTAAATACTTTTCTAACCATTCTTCCAAATTAGACATTTCTTCACTTTCTATATCCAATAAACCCAATTACATTTAATGACTACTTTTATAAGAAAATATCATTTTCTTTTATTATCACATGTAGTCGTACAATCTTTCAATTATCACACTTTCAACATCAAAATCACACACTTTAAAGACTAATATTTCTATGTATTTGTTTCATGTTTAAACACAATAAAACCTTCATTACATTTTATATACGTTCATCACCAAAATACTACAAGTTTATATGCATGAGATGATGGAATTTGAACTCAAAAAATTCGATTAGATGGGTCGAACCTACATTTCATTCTAGAAATTCATATTACTTGCAAAATATATTTTTCGAGACATAAAGCACAATTTTATTTCTTCAACACTCAAACATATGTCCAACTTTTATAAAATTCTCATTTTTGCACAAGAATTTAGAATATCATTTTATCAAAATATTTTAGCATGATAAATATTATTTTTAACATTTTATTCCATAAAATATTTAGCATCAAACTTCTAAAAATACACCCCTTCATAAAAAGCCCAATCTTTAATTTCAAGACAACTTTGAAATATTCATTCATAATTTACTTTCTACAAAAATAACATTTTGTGACATTTTTATTCCATAAAAATGATAAATACTAAATTTAGTAGAAACCCATAATTTATTTCATATGCATCCTACTCTTATAATCTAACAACAAGACTACTAATATGCGAATAGAGTCTTAATACTAAGAGTAGAGTTTCCCACCTCAAATGGAGCCCCAACAATAGTAAGATGAAATGTCAAAGAAGATGGAAACCTCCAACCTCCTATGTTGTCCTCAAAGAGGTTGCCTATCTCCACAAGCATGCTTCATGAAAGGTCCAAGAAAAACCCTCTTCAAATCCATTAATCTTGCCACTTCGTTTTCTCCAAAAAAAAACCTTCATCAACTCCATAAATTCGTAGCTCTACTCAACAATGGTAGAAGTGGGTATATATTACTCAAATATAGAGGAATACATGTAAACTAAGGTGGTATAAGGTGGAGGGATGGTGGTGGCATGGTGATTTTTGGGGGAGAGAGAGGGGAAAAATGATGAAAATGGTGGTGGTGGTGGGGGGTCCCGCCGCCACTCTCTCTCCAAACTTAAATAAACACAAATAACCCATAAAGCCTCATAAAAACACCCTACAACCTTGAAATCCTATTTTAGCCCAATGTGGGCTCACCTGTGCTCGACACCTTTTCCATCCAATCGCCCAAAATGAGACAACACACAAGGACAACCCAATTTAAAAATTTCTACTGTGCTTGTTCAAACGAGAATGGCCTCTCATTTAAATGAAAATCACTTCTCGTTTGAACTAGCCATCGAACGACCTTCTAACAAGTTTGTTCAGGTATGAAATTGGATGTCATTCGTTTCTCATTCGATCTCCTCTTCAAACGGACTTCGGTCCCAGTTTGAAACACATGAACCTCATTCGAACAAGATACTCATCTTGTTCGAACAACCCTAGATTCATTTGAACCATCCAACTTCCAAAATTTCTAATATCTTATATTTTAACCCTAAAACATTCAACAATTATCATTAAGACTTCAAAAACTATCAAATAGAGATATAAACATAATTATATTGATCCAAATCCAAATATTTCATGTGTGTACAATTTATGCAGAGAAAAAATAATAAAATATTGGGCATGGGTATTTCATTATTCCCTCTTTAGGAAATTTCATCCCCAAAATTATCGATCCGTCAATCCCTAAATTCCATGGCTTACCGAATCTTATACTAAGTCATAAGAATTCGCGAAGACTAAACCATAAAATTCCTCAATAGTGGTGATCACATCACACCCTCTGACACAGGGGTTATAACCAAAAGATCAGCATGCGACATATTCTAACTCTCACCGTCACGCTAACCATCATTGTCGTAGAACCGACCCCATGTTCTCATTCACTATATGATCACCTTCAATTAAGTCCTAGTACTACCTTGCTAATACCCAAGGCATAATGGTGCCTCTACTGGGCAACCCTCTGTAGTGATCGATACTTACCCAAGAGTGGACCATAATACAACCAATCGTCAAATTCATAACCAAGAGCCATTTTTAGTTTTAGGACCGTTTCCCCATAAAATTTTTAGTCATCTTGATTACATAATTTTTCTTGATCTTGATACTAACCTTACATTGCTAATTACTCACTCCGGGGAGTAACACACCGATCAAATTATCATTACGCACACAGGTGACACCTTACGCTGCGTCACTTTAATTACCCTAGTATTACTATAGGCATGTCACTTTGGAGCACTCACTTGAGTATCACACCAATTCACTCACTGTGGCAAAGTAACTCTTCATTCTAGGTTTCCTCGAGTTCTAACAGTATGCAATGTCCTTAAGTCATCCTAAGGTCGGTAATTTTAAGGAAAATAAATACTACGAGAAAACCGTGCAGACTAAAACACATAACTTTGTGCAATAGCAAGGATACCTCAGATAGGGGCGCACCCAGTTACCGTGTTACATTGACCCTGCGAGGTCACTCTATCAGGACTAACCAAACCATACCATGACATAGTATAAATTTGAAACAGTCATTAGAATACCAAACCTCGAGTACCAGAACTGGAAGGAACACACGCATGAGAATAAAAGGATAAATAACCTATCGAGAATATCCCATCCGTATGCGTCAGACTATGACTTAAGAAAATCAAATGTGTGCCACATGCTTGAAGTCTTACAAATTCTCCCATTCATTATCACTAGTAACGACCTAGAGACACACCCTGGATTGAGTCACAAACTATGACGAATCGAATCATAACCAGTCACTTTAATCATATGAAGGAAACATACGAACCTGTCATTTTCTATAATGTCAAATAATATACTTCCCTCTTTAAGAGTAAGACCATCTCTTTTACATCCTTGACACGCATAAGCCATTCTGATTGGTGAATGCCTAACTCCTTGTCTAAGTTGACTTTGTTAGTCCTACAGGTGATGATGTCACCAGCTTACTACACTTAGGTTACTATCTTCATTATCATATCATGATCACAACCCAAAATCTCCTTAGTACGTACCCCATTCATGAGAGACATTCACCTTTTTATAACCTCTAACTTTATGATATTACCAATAAGCTTATTATGTGGTTCTAACTAGCTGAACTTACGTAATGGCATCACCGGTCGCCATTGCCATTCTAGGGTAGTAAGTACCACACAAGGCTATATCTTCTAACCAGCATCGACTTCACACAACGTGCTAAGAACTAACCCCTACCTTGTTAGGGTTATTCTAACTTATGATGTTGACACACACCATCACTCTAATCATACTTCGATATCCCCCCACAAGGTGCCACTGTCAAGTCTACACATGGCTTCATCAATCTATGTTCCGAATAGATTTCCTAGTACTCCCCGAATAAAGTGTCACGCTGCCTACACTAATCATTCCATGACACCTAAGCATTACGCCTACCCACGAAACGAACTTCTACTTTCTCTTAAAAGGTTACAACATCCATTTTTGCCAATTTGGATAACAACACCTGATACGTATGCTATTCAACACTTACCAGTATCCTAAGATCATCACCTCTCCCTCAGACACAATCATTACTAGAATGGTAACACTTATTTATTCCGAACCTAAATCGTTCCCCTAAGGACACCAAACATACTATCGTAAAAGTCCTCAAGACCCAATAAGATTTCATTATCTATGACTCTGTCATTGTAGGTATACTCTACAAACCTTTCAACACCCACATCGTGATTACTAGGTGCTCACAAGGACGCTAGTCTAGGTCTCTCTACATATGGTGCACCTTAACCACTGAGTACCTCAATATGTAAAAAAACAGATTTATATTCCTCAATGATGCGTCTCACAATTAGTCTTACAGACACTCCAAGATTCCCTTAAACCACACACACACTAGGACTACCTTCCAGCTAGTCATTACTTAGGCCGCTAAAATGGGCCTTGATACTTATATAATAATCTTATCTCTCTTACAAACGGTTGTGACCATAAGCCACATACCAAATCATAACTAAGACTACTAAGGATTTTGGAAGGATACACGACGTCACGTACAACCTATAAACCTCTGGGTCTACATCACCAACATCACAAAAGATCTTATCCCTCAAAATCGCATCTTATCTCCTAAACCCTGGCATGAAAGACTGTCTAGAGTTCACTCCTAAGTCTCCTTAACCATCATTATTATATATACAACACACTTTCCGAAATTCTCACATAAATCTCATCATACACTACGAGGTAAAACTTTCAATCAATAATCCCCAGTACACTTTTTTATAATAATATTATCTTACCGACTCAGACCGAGCTCGCATCCCCAAGTGTTGACAAACACGATTCATCATGTCCACTAAATCATCAATTGCCTATGACGTAACACTACCCCTAGGATCGAGTACTAATAATCACATCATGGTTACTATCTATTCTAAAGTACCACATTCAGAACTTAATGTATCCTCATCGCAATTCAATACTGTTTATGCCTGACGTACTAGTCACCTCACTCACACGATTTACTTTACACAATTCAAATATCTAATTCAACGAACATCATTAATCTCTATTAACATCTCATATCATCAAGGGTTGAAACACAAGAAGATCACACTAAAAACCTCGGTCACCACTATTGGCTCGCAAGGACACTCAAAAATTACTAACATATTTAAATCAGAAGCGCGAAAGCGATTAATGATAACTAAATTGGTCGCATGCCACTTGGAAATGAATTACTTGTTGTGGCAATCTCCTTGACTTTACCGTCAAGAATACGAACTGAAATAGAAACCAATCTAGCATGACAGACCTGCAACTAATACAAACATTGAAAAATCCAATACAAACATCACCACGTCACTCCTAATAGTAACCTTAAGCATAGAGATCTGATAACATTTGTAACGTCCCGATCAGAATTTATCGGTTACCCGTGGTCAATTCGGTTTAACTCAAGCATTACGTGTGAAATGCAATGGAATGACCTCTATAAACCCAAAATAGATAGAAACCCAGTTATATTGATCCAAATCCAACGGTCTTATATGTTTGTAATTGATGCGGGGAAATATAATAAAGTGTTGTGCACTAGTATTACACTTAGGCTTGAAAAACGGGGGGGGGGGGGACCAGTAGCCACCAAATGGCACCACGAATGGCATGAATACCTTGTGTGCGTCCAACATAACACATAGCACGATAGGATAAAAATTTGAAAAAGGCACACTTAGGCTTTGAAATGTGTCGTGAATGCAACGAACACCTCGTGAACTTCAAACATAGCACGTAGCAACTGACCACGTAGTCATGGGATTCCCAGTTTCAGGATAGGACATGAATTTGAAATCGGTCACGCTAAGGCCTTAAAACATGTCGTGCGGGGGTTAGGGGCAAACACATCAACCTCTAAACGGCACCATGAGTGACATGAAAACCTCGTGCATATCTAGCATAACAAGTATCAATCGATCGAGTAGTCGCAGGATTGCCAATTTGAGGATAGGAGATGAATTTGAAAACAAGCACACTTAGGCTTGAAAACGTGCCGCGGGAGGGGGGGGGGGGGACCCCTGCATCTCCCAAACGGTAGAGAAAGTGGCATGAACTCCTAGTGAGTATCCAATGTAACATATAATAACCATCCACTAAGTCTCGAGACTCCTGGTTTGAGGATAGGGCACGAATCTGTCAACAGATACACTTAGGCTTGAGAATAGGCCGCGGGCGGGCGATCACCCCCCACCCATCCAAATGGAAATGCGAATGGCATGAACACCTCCTGCATGTCAAATGTAGCATGTAACTACCAGTTGCATGGTTACAGGATTCTCAATTTGATAATAGGACCCGATATTGGACACAAACACATTTAGGCCTGAAAGCATACTTCAAGCGGTCCGGGACCTCCAACGGATCACAAACGGCAACACAAGCATCACTATCACCTCATGCATGTCCAACGTAATACGTAGTATCTGGATATTAAGTCACAAGACTCCCACATTGAGAATAGGACCCGTGTTTGAACACAAGCATACTTATCATGAAAACATGTCGCGAGCGGGCCAAGACCACCAATATCCCCCAAGAGGCACCTTGAGTGGAATTAACACCTCGTATGCATCCAATATAAAACGTAGCAACTGGCCACGTAGTTGGGGGACTACCAATTTGAGGATACGACACAAATTTGAAAATAAGCACACTTAGACTTGAAATTGTGCCCGGGGGTGGGCACCACCAGCGGCCCCCAAACAGCACCACGAGTGGCACGAACACCTCGTGCACATCCAACGTAACACACAACAACCAGTCATACAGTCGTGAGACTCCCGATTTGAGGATAGGACATGAATTTGAAAACAAGCACACTTCTGGTTGAAAATTTTGCCATGGGGGAGGGCACCACCAGTGGCCCCCAAATGAAAATGAGAGTGGCATAAAAACTTTGTGCACGTCCAATATAATACGCAGCAACCAGTCGCGTAGTCATGGGACTCCCAGTTTAAGAATAGGACCCTATATGTTACACAACACACTTAGGATTGAAAACATGTCGGGAGTAGACTGAGACCACCAACGGACCCCAAACGACACCGCAAGTGGCACAGATACGTCGTGCATATACAACGTTGTAATGCCCCGACCCGAATTTATGGGTTTCCCATAATCAGCCTGATCCGACCCGAGTGTTAGGTGTGAAGTGCGATGGGTCAACTGTATATAATATTGCTAGTCCAGTTATATTTTAATTAATGGTTCACTTGTTTATCATACAATACCGTTTCAAAATAAACTACGCGGGCGACCCATTGGGATAGCCCCAAATTCCAAGTAAACAGAGCTACTAACGTAAACATAAATATAATATACTTACCTTTATATTTCCCTCAAACTATGAAACCGCTCCCAACCGGTCGTGACGAAGCGAGGGTGTGAGCTTATGCCTAGTGGGATTTATACAAGCAGTATAAAAATGAACGAAAAAAAGGAATACTCACATACATGCTAAAATATGTATATATCTACATACGTATACCTTTGAAAATTAGATATTCCAATGCATTAACCATTATAATTTCAAAAATCTTCCTTGCCTAGGTTAATTGACCATAATCTTGATAAAGGCTTTATTTATTCATACTTAGCATCCTCACTTTATTTTACACACCCGATTCAACATTTGAAACCATTACACTTCATTTACCCAAACCGATTCCTTTACCTAAATTTAACCCTTTCATTTATTTACGTACGCTTTAGTATTTCCATTGAAAATCACCATTTCAGCACACGCATTCACCGTGTTAGAAAATACTTATTTTTCATTTGAAAACCATTTCAATACATGCTTATGCAAATTGTGGGTTTATCAACTTGATTGATTAGTTACCCATTTACCCACTTACTTCATCCTTTTTACCTTATCTTATGGACATTAATAGATTTACGCATTCATTTGTCCATTTCTCCTTTACCGAAATATTTATTACATTAAATGAAGTTCGGTTTTATAACCACATTTTATCACGCAACCCATTTCTTGATATGTTCCATATTTTCTTTATCTTTTCCCGGAATCTTTTGATACCACATACTTCCACGAGCTCCACACCACTGGCTATGGGCAACATATGATATGGCCAGTGATTTAAGGATTTTCACCCAAGGGCTTCAAGCCCTTCTTGCTTCATCCCGGTGTCACTCGAGTCCCTTTTAATGTGTTTTAACATTATATAAATGTCCACAATATTCAACTTATCCTTTCTACCCGGATGAAGACAAAAATTTGGGACTTTACCCCCCATTTGTGTTACACTTTGAAAATTTGTCATTTCATGTCCTTTACACTTTAACCTTAATTTTTATTCCAAAAATCATATTCATTTAGGGCCACTTTGTGTAACATTCTTTTCAATATTTTTATTTCATAATCATGTTTCACTTTAAGTAAAATTACCATTTTATCCATTTGTTTCCAAAATCACCTTTTATTTCATTTTCCAAGTGTTAATTTCAGTCAAATACACTATTAAGTTATTCATACCGATTTCCTAAGTGTTTTTAGCCCTTTGACAACTTTTTACCCTCGGACTAATCTTTTACTTGATTGGAAATACTTTTACACCTTTAATCCCTTTTTAATCCCGTAAGTGTTAATATTTCACAACCTTAGTAAGTTACACTCACTAACCATTTCATATTTACCCATTAATAGCTAATTAATATTTTTTTATCAACATTTTCCAAGTACACATTTCTTTACTTCTTCATTCAAGAAATACATTCACACTTAAGAGTACTTTTATTAGAAAATTACCCCTTTCTTTTTATTTAACACGCAGTCTTTTAATTTCAAGTTCCTTATACCCTTTAGTCTCAATTATACACACCTTGAAGACTAAATTTCCAATAATCTTATTTTATGTTTAAACACAACAAAACCTTCTCTAAATATCCTTATTTATACATTTAATATCAAAACACTACAAGTTTATATGCATGAGAAGATGGATACGAATCTCGGGTCAAATGTGGGTAACTTCATACTTGTCGAATCAAAGTTTTCACAACTCAAAATTTACATTAGAAATATTCGATGTCATTTTAACGACAGGCATTCTCGTTAAAACAAGATCGTTCAAACGAGGCATCTAACGACCTGGGTTTTTTATGACACTATAATCTTATTGGAAGGGTCATTCAAACCACGTCGTTCGAATGAGATATCTAACCACTTGGGTGCTACAATTTCGTAAGTAGAGTCATTTGAACGAGGTTATTGGAATCAGATCTAGGGGTAGATTTGAAAATCTTATCATTTTAATTTGCTTTCAAGGAGTGGTCCATTCGATTTGATGACAAGTCGACTTCTTAACGACCCAGATCAGGTGTGGGGTTAATGACTAGATTATCCTTGTCTTTAAGAGTTGGATGTGGGGGTATTTGGGGAATTTAACCGCTCAGGGTGAAATCAAATATTTAAGGGAGAGTTAGCCCATTTGGGCATTTTGAGATCAGATTTCCTCAATCTCTATCTCTATCACTCTCTAACCTTGAGAGCTTTTCAACCATTCAACCAACACAAACCACCCTATACCACCATTCCACCACCTTGTGCCACCATATATAAGCCTTGTATACACACTTCCACCATAGAAAAAATGGAGATACTAATTTTGGGCTTATTATTGGGGGTTTTAAAGATGAAGTTTTAATGAAGTGTGGAGTGGGTTATGGCTTGGAGCTTTGGAGGATGCATTGGTAACCCTTTGAGTCCACCTTTGAAGGTGGGGGTTGCTCCGCCTGCACTAACAACACCTTTAGATCCATTGGAGGTGGGTAACTTTACTCTTAGTGTAAGAATGTCATTTTTGCATTATAGTCTTATATTTAGGCTAATTGAGTAGGGTGTAATTTTTTAAATGGTATATATTGTTGTGTAGAATACAATAAACATTTTTAAGGAATAAAAATGTTCAAAAAATGATACTTTGTTTAAAATAAAGAATGGATAATTATTTGAAAGTTTTTAAAATAATGAAAGTTGATGTTTTATGAAAACGGTGTACTTTTTAGTAATTTAAAGAAAAACATTTTATGAAGTAAAATATTTGCAAATAAGGTGATTTTTGTGAAAAAAATAATGCCTTATTGAAATTAAAGAATAAGTAAATATTTCAAGGTTTTGGAATATTGAAGGATGATATTTTTATGAAATGGGCATTTGTAAAAAGATTGGTGTTGAACATTTTATGAAATCAAATGTTTGGAAATGATGATTTAATTGGTAAATATTTGGTGAAAAATATGTTTAAACTATATAGTTGGATTCTTGGAAACAAATGGGTGAAATTATAATTTTACTTAAAGTGGAACATTTTTATGAAATATAAATGTTGAAAAGAGTGTTACACAAAGTGGTCCTAAAAGAATATTTTTTTTAGAATAAAAATCAAGGTTAAAGTGTAAAGGACATAAAGGGGAAAATTTTGAAAGTGTAACACAAATGGACCGGTAAAGTCCTGAGTTTTTGTCTTCGACCAGGTAAAAAGGATAAGTGGAATAATATGGAGATTTGTAAAATATTAAGAACACTAAAATGGACTCATATGACACTGGAATAAAGCACGAAGGGCCTGAAGCCCTAGGGTAAAAAGCCTTAAATCACTGGTCAGAGCATATGGTGTGAATAACCATTCGTGTCGAGCTCGTGGAAGTATGAGGTATAAGAAGATTTCCAAAAAAGATAAAGGAAAAATACGACATATCAATAAATGGGTTCTATTGAATTTTAATGGCATAAGAATCATGTGAGATGCTGAGAGAATGGAATGACGCCCAATCGATATGTGGCACGAGTTTCATATAGTCAATAGTAGAGGTTGATGGTTAGGGTATCTCGATTAGGCACTAATGATTGGTGATTAAAGGGTGAATGTGTAACCCTTAGGTTCAGCGCTTACGGGTAGTTAACGCCGGTGATGTAATTAGGCAAGTCCGGTCCTTGGGGTGATATCACAATTGCAGGAATTTCGGTGAACACATGCAATTGTGTAGGATAATTGTGGAAATGCCATAATCTTTGTGTGAGAGGCGTGTTGAGATGACTTTGGTGGTGAGAGTAACCTTGTAGTGGCAAAAATGGGTAGTCTTCACTACGACCTAGTGGTGAAGGTTGTGTGTGTTTCATGTATGGAGACTAGACAACTAAATAGTATCCACAAGTAAAGAATTTAGTGGTGAACATATATTAGACCATTTGGTTGAAGACTTAGTTTAGGTGTACCTGGGTTACGAAATGATATTTGGGAATAGGATCTTGTGTGGTGTTCGTGGTGTAGGCCTTGGTGTTTATAGACAATACCCAATGCCTTTATCCTACCAAGACTTATGTAATTTTGTTAACTCTGGGACTGGGACATGGTGCTATATTCACATAGCAAGGCAATTTAGTTTCCATAGTTGAGCATTCATTTAAGGATTGGGTTAGGCAGGCTTGGAGGTTTATAAAATGTAGGGGACATCATGCATCCTTCCATGACTCATAATATCACTAATTATAGATTCAACATGACTTATAGTCACACCGTTTGGAAGAAAGGTGGGATTAGTATCTAAATGTTGGACTCATTTTAGCCACCGAGGTAATGACTAGGTGCAAGGAAATACTATAGTGTGAATAGTTCATAGGCACGTTGAGGTGCCCATATGTAAAGCATCATTGAGGATGAATATAGAATGTTGTGGTGTCTTGAGGTATTTGATGGTTAAGGTGCATGATAATCCTAAAGCTCATAAACTGGTGTCCTTGTGAGCACTAAGTAACATCGATGTGGGCATTGGAAGGTCTGTAAAGTGCACCTATGATCATGAGGTCATGGATAGTGAAATCTTTTCAGGCCTTGGTACTTTTTCACAAAATGTATTTGGTGTTCTTAAGTGACCAATTCAGTTTGAGGAATCGAGGCAGTAGAATTTTTAGTAATGATCGAGTTGAGGGTTAGGTGATGATCCCAAATTAACAGTCGTATAGTGTACCTTCCGGGTTTGGTTTTCTGATTGGCACTAAAGGGTGGTGTAACCCCTAAGGTAGGGTAACAGCTGTATCCTTTTATGAGTGATGCTCGGATGTCATGGAATGAATAGTATGGGTTTGGTAATAATCAGTTTTAGGATGTACTTAGAAATGTGTCCAAGACTTAGAGTGATGATGCCATGGGGAGACTTGAAAATGGCAACTAAGGGGGGTAGCATCGAACACGATTGTTTTGTAGGGGTGTTGACCGTATATGTTAGATTAGCCTTCACAATGCACGGATTAGTTATTAACAGATCTTGCCAAGATTGCACGAGTAACAAAAATGTGGCCCAGTATGATAGTAATTACCCTTAGGGTGCTAATGACGGTGGGTGTGGTCATCACATAAATAGTGTATGGGTGAAAAGCGAAGGTGAATCGGTGGCAATCTCTCATGGTCAAAAGAACACGGTTAGGTGAGCGCTTCTCTTGAACCGAGTAATGTCTGTGGATTTTGGGATTACATTTATTCGTGGTATTAACCTCCTCTTAGACTAGTGGACTCCAAACTGTACGATTCGGTAGTCAGTGGCTCGAGTATGAAGAGAGGAATAGTGCTTTGAGGATACAATATAAAGCTATAAATGGAGGAAAAGCTCAGCACATGATGTTGCTTTGCCAACGTGAGTGGATTTGAATTAGAATCTTGTGAGTGCTCGAGGATGAGACACCTAAGGTAGTGTTAGGTTCATCCGTGTGATATAGCGAAAGGTGTAAACATGGCGTACAATAATGGTTTGATGGAATTATTCCTCATTAGATCGAGAAAATGACATGGTATGGTTATCATCAAATTCATGTGTATTATATAGTTAAGATAAACTGAAATTTTTCTGAACATAGGATGTATGGTCCTAAGCATGAAATTGGTTTTGGTGATATATACGACGGATGGTTGTATCATGATTTTTTTTGGGAAAGCGTTGATCGCTAAAAATGATTTATCCATAAAGGCAGCGGTATGCCTTAGATACTAGCATAAGTAGTTCTAGGAATGGTTTAGACTTGATCATAAGGTCAGTGGAGACTCAGAGTAAAGTACATAGTGACATGGTTAACGAAATAGTGAGCACTAAAGCATGTTGTAGGTTATATATTGGCGACTTTAATGCTAAGCACTTCGAAGAATTGTCTTAGAGGATTTTTAGTACTTATGATGGAAGTTGGTGGACCCATGAGTTTGAGGATTAATGGAATGAGAATTTCGGGGACGAAATTTCCCTATGAGGGAAGTTTGTAATACTTCGCCCCATAATTTTAATCGTATTCATGGTATTTGGTGATTTAGTAAGACTAGACATGTTTAGACGGATCTCGGGTCAAATGTGGGTAACTTCATAGCCTTCGACATGTACGAAGGCTATGAAGGTATCCATGTTCTCATGCATATAAACTTGTAGTATTTTAATATTAAATGTATAAACAAGTTTAAAGAAGGTTTTGTTGAGATTAAACAAAAAATAAGAATATTTGTAAATTTAGTCTTCAAGGTGTGTGGAATTGAGACTAAAGGGTATAAGGAACTTGAAATTAAAAGACTACATGTTAAATAAAAAGAAATGGGGAAATTTCTTTTAAATATAGTGTGAATGTATTTCTTGAATGAAGAAGTAAGGAAATGTGTATTTGGAAAATGTTGATAAAATGTATTGGTTAGAGAGTGTAACATACTGAGGTTGTGAAATATTAATATTTTTATGGGATTAAAAGGGGATTAAAGGTGTAAAAGTGTTTCCAATCAAATAAAAGATTACTCCAAGTGTAAAAAAGTGTTAAAGGGTTAAAAACACTTAGGAAGTTGGTATGAATAACTTAATAATTTTTTTAGGTGAAATTGACACTTCAGAAATGGAGTAAAGGTGATTTTGGAAAGAAATGGGTAAAATGGTAATTTTACTTAAAGTGGAACATTTTTATGAAATAACAATGTTGAAAAGAGTGTTACAAAAAGTGGTCCTAAACAAATATGATTTTTGGAATAACAATCAAGGTTAAAGTGTAAAAGACATGAAATGAGAAATTTTCAAAGTGTAACACAAATGGGGCGGTAAAGTCCCAACCTTTTGGCTTTAGTCCGATAAAAAGGATAAATGGAATAATGTGGACATTTGTAAAATGTTAAAACACATTAAAAAGGACTCGAGTGACACCGGGATAAAGAAAAAAGGACCCGGAGCCCTTGGGTAAAAACCATAAATCGTTGGCAAGAGCATATGGTGCGCATAGCTGACGGTGTAGAGCTCGTGGAGGTATGCGGTATTGGAAGATTCTAAGAAAAGATAAAGAAAACATGGGACATATCAAGAAATAGTTGTGTGATAAATTTGTGGAAGATCTCTCAAGGTTATATATATATATATATATATATATATATATATATATATATATATATATATATATATATAGAGAGAGAGAGAGAGAGAGAGAGAGAGAGAGAGAGAGAGATAGATAGATAGATAGATAGAGAGAGAGAGAGAGAGAGAGAGAGAGAGAGAGAGAGAGAGAGAGAGAGAGAGAGAGAGAGAGAGAAAATCTGATCTCAAAATGGCATCCTATCACTATAAGGATTCGACACAATTATCGGCCTACTATTCCATGTCGTACCCTCACAACTCTCTGAAAGGGACCTTAACCTTATATCATAACTAGGCTCATTTATGACCCCTACATAGAACTCCCGTTCTCAATGAGATTCCCCACTATATCGATATGACCCTCTCCAATATATATGGATCTAAGTCCCCAAAATAACCCGCGGTCCCATCATGTGAGGAACTTCTAATAAATCTCCAAAACATCTTTCTTACATCATATACTCATGTCCCAAATCAATAAACCCAACCAAAAATGGTTAGAAGTCATCCTAGAGAAAAATTCACAAAACAACCCTATTTCCGAATCGATTCGACCTGTCCCGAATCGATTCGGTCTCAAGGGCGAATCGATTCGCTCTACCTGCGAATCAATTCGGTCCAAAGGACCTGGAGACTTTCCCAAGCCGAATTGATTATCTTTAGGTCCGAATCGATTCGGTCACACAGACCTGGGACTCTACAACATTCTGAATCGATTCAGAAAGAGGCCGAATCGATTCGGCCTGTTCAGCAGACTACGAAATGGTCATTTTTCTACAAAAACCTAATTTCCCAAAATCCCAAATAAACCATTTCTATGTATAAATTTGTAACCCAATCATGTTTCCAACATCAAAACACATCCTATACTTCATCTCATCAATTTAGACCCCTTAAACCCATGTGTAAACATCAATTTCAAGATTTAACCCAAAAATCTAGGTTTTGGTAAATATACCCAAAATCCATTTCTTTTATCCACAAATTATGAAATGAAATACACAAATGAAATATTTAGCAAGATTAAACACTTGCCTCAGATTTGTAGAGGTTGGATCGTCCTCGTGATCGCGGTTGGGCCGGAATCTCCAAGTTTTTTCTTCTTTTTCTCTTCATTTCTTCTTCTTTCTTTCTTCCTTCCTCTTTTCTTTTCTCTTTCTCTCTTTATCTAAATGAGAAGCCTTGATCCGTAAGCCTCTTAAATCCCTTAAAATATAAGTCCCAGTTTTAAACGTTAATACACACTTTAAATGACTCGTTTACTCCAATTCGAGCCAAACAGACTTAAAAGTAATCAGGAACCGAAATAAAACCCAATGACAGTCATTTTGACTATCTCAACCCATCCGAAAACAATGACGCATTCAGAATTTTCATTCGGAACACTTTAAAATGTCCTCAATTTTTGGGCTTCGATTTCCAAATTTTAAAATTCTCCAATTTAAATAAATTTTATTTCTCCCAAAATTAAATTTCTCAGTCCCAAAATCGTGGGGTGTTACACTCTTCCCCCCTTACAAAAATTTTGCCCCCAAAGTTCAAGATATGCCTAGGACTTCGATCTCATCTAGTCCTTATATCTCCCTCTGGGTCACTATACCCATCTAAACTAGTTCTCACATCGAGCCATATAAATTAAAAAAAAATCAAACTAACTACCCAGGGTGCCCATACACCTTGTACGTCGAACTCAACTCGTACCATAATAACTCGGCACCACTAGCCTCAATTCGTAATATAGCTCTCAACAATATAATCTATAGCAGCATTTTTTTAACAAAACAAGAAGATTTTATTCAAACAAAACAAGAAGAGAACATGGAGTAATTACAAGGAAAAATAAAAGCAAATATACAAAGAAAACATCTTGTCTTAATGAAACCTATAAGAAGGCATGCCCATGAAGTCATTGAAGACATGACTGAAGAGAACTTTGGGGCAATGGTCTAACCATAGGCCATTGTTATGGGACAGACCTATGTTGGCAAGCTTGTCAACGGGGCAATTCCCTTCTCTATAGATGTGCGAGAATTTGAAGTTCATATGTGATATTTGATGGAGATAATTAATCCAAGCAATTTTTAAAGGCCATGGAGGGGAGAAGCTACTGTTGTTGAAGCAAGAGACAACACTATGAGAGTCGCATTCCAACCAAAAATGAAGCCATCCTTTAGAGAAAGCTATGTCAATAGCAGTAATAGCTCCATTACGCTCAGCAAAGAAATAATTTTTCCAACCGATATTCAGACAAAAGCTGCCAAGAAATTCACCCTTGAAACTTCTAAATATGATTCCAAAAGCAGAGGGTCCAGGGTTTCCTTTGGATAAACCATCAGAATTGGCTTTAATCCAAGGAAAAGGGGGGGTTTTCCACATGGCTGGAGAGATATTTGGAGCTTTTCTTTACCCAGGAAGAATTCCTAAGTTATTAAGAATGACCAAGTCATTATTATTTCTGAAGAATCCAGGAGAATATGGACTGATAAAGAGGAGCCAAGCCTTTATGCTACTGCATATAGCAACTTTATTGGGATGAATGTTCTCAAATTCGAGTTTATTCCTTGCACACCAAATCTTGTAGACAACATAAAGAGAGGCAGCTTTCTAGAGGTTATGTACTTGAGGTCCATGATGAGGATTACTAATAAAGGTCCAGAAAACAACAACATCATTAGTGACTGGGATCTTTAGGTTGAAAATACCTGTTATCTAGCTCCATAAGAATTTTGAAAAAGAACATCCCATGAAAAGGTGGGCTGCATTTTCTTCAGAGTGTATATTGTCACAGGGGAGGCATGTTGAAACCATTGGAATTCCTCTAGCTTTGATTCTATCATCCGTAGGCAAATAATTATGAAGAAGTCTCCAACTTATCATGGATATTCTAGGAGGAACAAAGTTATTCCAAATATTTTTGAAATTAGAGTTTATTTGAGTATTATTTTTAATATAGCTGTAGGCTTCTCCAAAGTAAGATTTCCAGAAGAAGAACTATCCCATATGAGAGAATCAGGGGTATTGACCAATGGAAGTTTCATAGAGATAATCGATGAGCAGATTTGAGGGAAGGAGTTGAGAAAACCCGATGGAAGTCTCCAAGAACCTTCATGGATGAGATGAGGAGAGGAATTAATGTTTAAGGAGGAAATAATGGAAAAACCAAGCCAAACATCGATTGAAGTGCCATTGCCAATGATCCATATAGAATGAATTTTTATGAGAGGCATCGAGTATTTAAGACCAGGACAAATAGAAGATTTGTAATAATGGGATCTACAATTAGAATCAGAGAATTTGAATCTAGCTTTAAGAAAAGAGGAACAAGTGGAATTTTGATTGAGGATATTCCAGGTTGTTTTAAGCAGGGCTGCTTTGTTCAGAGTGGCTGCATTTTTTAAACCAAGACCTCCATTGATTTTGGAGTCACAAACTTTGCTCCAGGAAACTGTGACTAACTTATTAGTGCTAATTTCTCCACTCCAAATGAAGTTTCTAGCACTAGAGTTGAGAACTTTGAGAAGGGAAGTAGGCCACTTATAGATTTGGAAGCTATGAAGGATGATACTTTGAAAAACTGACTGGACCAGCTGGACTCTTCCAGTCATAGTGAGCAGGAAAGCTTTCCAACTACTGAGTTTGGCAATAGCCTTATCAGCAAGAGTTTGAAGAAATGTTTTCCTTGGAGATCCCACAAAGATGGGAAAACCTAGGTAAATAAATGGGGTTGCACATTCTTTAATACCTAGGATGTTCGCAACAGTGTTTCTCCTATGAGTAGAAAGAGACCCCAGGTAGAATATTCTTTTATCTTTGTTCATGAATTGACCAGATGCTTTGCCACATCGGTCAATAAATTTGAGGAGATTGGATAGAGACTTGCTATCTTCTCTTAAAAAGATAATAAGATCATCAGCATATAGAGAATGAGTAATGGGAGGACAGCCTCTAGGATGAGAGATATGATTAATTTTCCTTTGAGTGAAAAGGTTAGACAACCCTCTGCTTAGGCCTTATTCCGCAATGTAGAATAAAATAGGAGATAGAGGATCTCCTTGACGAACACCTCTACTACAAGAGAAATAACCTACCGGGGATCCATTGATAAGGATGGAAAGCTTAGCTGATTTTAGAAGAACATGGATCAAGTGAATAAAACTTTGGTTAAAACCAAACTTGGATAAAACTTAAAGAAGATAGTCCCAATTGAGAGTATCAAATGCTTTAGTGATAGCCACCTTTAAACCAAGATTCCCACTAAAACATTTATTTTCCATAAGGTTGAATCCTTCAGATACTACTCCTATGCAATCAGTAATGTTTATACTCTAATGCAACATTTTAAATATATATGAAAGTTTAAAATTCCCAATGGTTGAACTCTTCTCAATTCCTGACACCAGCTACCTTCATGCGGGGGAGGTCTCGCAAGCGAAATCCAAACAAAAAACCCTCCCAATACACTACTGGGTAGCTATGTCGGGGATTGAGATTAGTCAAACCAGGGTTAAGGTTTTCTAAAATATTTTCGAGTTTTAAATATTGCCCGAAGGCCTATATAACAATACAATATAAAATAATTCCATGTCTTTCAACACGCCAGGCAAATACCTTATGTCCAAGACACAAGGCCCCAACAAACACAATACTCTAACCAATACCTAGTTCTCAAAACCAGCACAACTATGAGCTGAATTCTCCGCTCAAAATAACTCTACTAAACTCTGGACCTCCCCAGTCATACAATTCCTATATATTACATCAAAGCATTTGCCACAAGGTAAGTCCTGCTCTCATTGGAATACCACAAGTATATGCCCAAGCATATCAATAAAACAATAACATAATAACCACTACCCAACAACCGAAACAATCCACACTTCCGGAAATCAATAGCATAACTCTCTACTAGCTCATCACAAGACGGTTTAACATCCCCAGAAGATGTCGCACAAAGACTACACTTACTCACTCCCTCTTCCCAGAAGGCAATAATCCCAATATTGGGACAACTCCACACACCTCACATCGGTAAAAGTCACCAACACCAGGTTTCCTAACACATGTTGAAGAATTTTCTCAATCTAAACTTCCTAAGATTCTCTCCTCATCAGTACTTACCTTATCGATCACGAAATTATCCTTCTTATCTCTGCCTGAATCACGAAAAGAAATACCTCAAATCAAAGTGTACCCAAAATTTGTTATGGGTATTACATCTATCATCTTTCCCCTTCCTAACCGACTTATTTGTGGCGACGTCCGAGAAGAAAGCAACTGTGTCAGAACGTCATTCGAGCGAGTGCATCTTGGGGAAGAAAATAAAGGTAGTGAATACAACAATCCTACTAGTAGGGCTTTATATCCAGAACGTCAACGGAAGAACGCAGAAAACCCGCACAGATCCTAAGAACACTAGAACGTGATGCTCTAATAACATCTATGACAACCAGCTTAAAATAATAACGGGTGGCCAGCCCTATACTACACAAAACACATATCTCAGATGGCTCAGTCTCAACATCAACTAACAATACTAAATAATATAAGGCTCACTACCCGAAACTATTAAAAGCGGATGCCAAAAACTAAATAAAACATACAATGGAAATCAAACTAACTATGTATGTACAACTACTAATAAAGGTAGAATGCACAAGTATGATGATGAAATAAAGTGCTAGTATAACGTAAAATGCGTATATACAAAGGAATATACCCGAATAAGATGTCGGGTCACAGACAGTACAACATCCATGGGGAAGAAATATAAACAAATAAAAATAACTCTAAAGTATAATCCCGATGTACACAATGAATCTTGTCTAGATTTACAAAGAAATAGAGAGCGACTATAATCTAGGTCCCGCAACAATCCGCACTTGTTACGGCTCCCATAAATCTGGATAGAAGGGGATCCGGCATCCCTGCGGTAGGACACCTGTAGTAATATATATATATATATATATATATATATATATATATATATATATATATAGCAGGAGAGAAAATATAAACGGGTTAGAGCCCGAGTTGTAAAAATATTTAGCAAGTGTGTTAACCGTGCATAATAAATATCAATGCACTTATTTCATAATTAAGGTGGAGTCTCACTCTCGTGAAACCCCAATCTCACCTCTCATCTAAAAGAGCGCATGTATTCGCGCCCTGGAATCGTAATTAAGTTACCCCACCCATAAGGACAACCTATCTTTTAATAATACCCTGAAATCCTTCTCATTCTAATCTCACTTAATTAAATTAACACATGTATGCCATACTAGGCTTTATTGATTTCAACTTAACTTAATTAGTTATCAAAATTTTATTACTTCAGATATTAACATTAAAGTTCAAATTTAGAATTTATTCACTGAATAACATGCACAATTTAATAAGGACAAAATTTCTCTCTAATCTCAACATTGCACTGCATTTCGTGCGTGGGGCGTCTCGCAAGAGAAATCCAAATAAGGAACCCCCCCGATACACTACTCCTTGACAATGTTGATCCTAGAGATCCATTATGTCATACACATAATCATACTACTCATACATACAAGTACCAAGGACAATAATTCTCTCTACACTCAACATAGCACTGCGTTTCGTGCGTGGGGCATCTCGCAAGCGAAATCCAAACAAGGAACACCCCTGATACACTACTTCTTGACCATGTTGATTGTAGGGATCCATGTTGTCATCACACAATTCACTACTACAACTATGTACAAAACTAAATACAAAACTTCTGTCTACTCTCAACATTTCACTGTGTTTCGTGCATGGGACGTCTCGCAAAGCGAAATCCAAACAAGGAACCCACCGATACACTACTCCTTGACAATATCGATCGTTGGGATCCATTATGTCATCTACACGAAATGGGCTACTACTATATGGATTACTAACTAAGAGTAATACCAAAATCTCCAGCAAATATCCTTGTGTTGATATAACCAAAATATTCCTTAAGTGAGATACATCAACCCCCAATAATCAAGTACACCATAATCTCCCAAGATGTACACCATAGAACTTTTATATCCTTTCACCTATGGGATATAATAAATATATGTATTTACTCTAAACACACACACACACACACACACACACACACACACACACACATATATATATATATATATATATATATATATATATATAACCATTCATTCCCATAGCCAAATGTACATATCATATATAATGTACAATGGCCATACACATAATATACCCGGCTATATACTGCCGATATACTGCACCATGCTATCATTTTCCAGTGCCTGGCTCACGTAGCATACTAGGGACCACCTGCAGGACTAAACGACACCTCCCTCGGTCATAGCTCCTAACCGGTCAATGAGACAAAACATTCCCACCACGTCTCATCCCAAAAGAAATGTAAATCACATAATAACACAATGGACGACTATGACCTGCGAAATATCCATACTCTGCTCCTCGATCCAGGGTGCTCACCCTCAACGCGCAACTTTCCAATGATAGCATGTGCGGGGTATGCTTAACAATACAAGTATATATATCATTCACATGCACAATATATATACATCCAGATAATCATATCATATGACTAAACCTTCGTATACGGTGTAGGTATTCACGCCATGAGTATTCACGTATATTCATATCTATACAAATATGTATACATACATATATACATACTATCTCTCATTTGTATGTATGAAACTTATAAACTCGCCTATTGGCGTCCATATTCCTCAATATACTAACCATCACTTCAATCATATTAGCTTAATTCGTTATATGAATACGATCCCTCACTTGAAGCATATTCATCCATTACTCTTATGATATAAATAATCTTCCAACATAGATATATCTCCAATATGAAGGTTATCACCCAAAGTTTAGTGTAGGTAACAATCACTACGTAGCACATCTATATTTGAAAGTGCATCCATATTTCCAGTACAAATTTCGACTGTTGGTATGTACATAACTAATAGTCTACAAACCTCAAGCTCAATCTTAAATTCATCCCATGATCACATCTCTTAGTAAAAATACCAGACTGATATATAATCACTATTCCGACTATGGCTCAATTACTCCTATGAACCCCTAAATCTTATTGCGCTTGCAATTTATTCCTTAAGTTAAACATTACTAGGGATACGCAACCACTCTCTCTCGTCGGTCCCCAATCAATTTTAAGTGGAATCATATCACTATAAGGATTCGACACAATTATCGGCCTACTATTCCATGTCGTACCCTCACAACTCTGTCAAAGGGACCTTAACCTTATATCATAACTAGGCTCATTTATGACCCCTACATAGAACTCCCGTTCTCAATGAGATACCCCACTATATCGATATGACCCTCTCCAATATATATGGATCTAAGTCCCCAAAATAACTCGATACGTTCCCGCGGTCCCATCATGCGAGGAACTTCTAATAAATCGCCAAAACGTCTTTCTTACACATCATATACTCATGTACCAAATCAATAAACCCAACCAAAAAGGGTCAGAAATCATCCTAGAGAAAAATTCACAAAACAACCCTGTTTCCGAATCGATTCGACCTGGCCCGAATCGATTCGGTCTCAAGGGTGAATCGATTCGCTCCAACTGCAAATCAATTCGGTCAAAGGACCTGGAGAATGTCCCAGGCCAAATCGATTCGCCTTAGGTCCGAATCGATTTGGTCACATAAACCTGGGACTCTGCAACATTCCGAATCGATTCGGAAAGGGGCCGAATTGATTTGGCCTGTTCAGCAGGCTACGAAATGGTCATTTTTCTACAAAAACCTAATTTCCCAAAATCCCAAATCGACAATTTCTAAGTATAAATTTGTAACCCAATCCTGTTTCCAACATCAAAACACATCCTATACTTCTCCTCATCTATTTATACCCCTTAAACCCATGTGTAAACATAAATTTCAAGATTTAAGCCAAAAATCTAGGTTTTGGTAAATATACCCAAAATCCATTTCTTTTATCCATAAATTATGAAATGAAATACACAAATGAAATATTTAGCAAGATTAAACACTTGCCTCAGATTTGTAGAGGTTGGATCATCCTCGTGATCGTGGTTGGGCCGGAATCTCCAAGCTTTTTCTCCTCTCTCTCTTCCTTTCTTCTTCTTTCTTTCTTCCTTTCTCTTTTCTTTTCTCTTTCTCTCTTTCCTTAAATGAGAAAGCTTGATCCGTAAGCCTCTTAAATCCCTTAAAACATAAGTCCCAGTTTTAAACGTTAATAGACACTTTAAATGACTCGTTTACTCCAATTCGAGCCAAACATACTTAAAAGTAATCAGGAACCGAAATAAAACCCAATGACAATTATTTTGACTATCTCGACCCATCCGAAAACAATGGGGCATTCAGAATTTTCATTCAAAACACTTTAAAATGTCCCCAATGTTTGGGCTTCGATTTCCAAATTATAAAATTCTCCAATTTAAATAAATTTTATTTCTCCCAAAATTAAATTTCTCAGTCCCAAAATCGTGGGGTGTTAAATTTCGTTACCCCAAACTATATGGCATGAAAATAACACATAAAAAAATGGGTGAAATAAATAATATATTATGTGAGCATATAATACATATAAATGCAATAGATAGCATGGATATAACTAAACAATTAAGTTTAATAGGTGTAGTATACTAAATTAATAATGGGAGAACGAAACTAGCTCAAGAGAGTCGAAATCCACAAATGTAGAACTGTTTTGGAAACCCATAAAAATTAGATCAAAACATTATCCAAATTACAAATCTGACTTTAGATTTGGATTCTACAAAAAAAAATTGGATCAGGTATGTGCTTTGAATTTTTCTTAAATCTCATCCAAAAGCACTCAAGAAGAAGATCTAAAACACCCCAAGGCGACTATTTTCATTCCATTCATTTTTGCCTTTATGGATTTCGTTTTTGGCCTCTTTACTTGTTGTCCTTGTAATTAAAACCAGGCCTAAAATTTCTTATCAACTTTCCCTCAAAACCTTGCTTGGAGTCTAAGATAACACATATTTCCACATTGCCCTTTGATTAGAAAATTGTGTACTTTACATATTTAAACTATTATAAAATATTCAAAAAAAAATTAAATTTAAATTTAAATGTTTGATTCGATTTCAAACCAAAATAAATTATTTCTTAATATAATATAAATAACAGTTTTTTTTTTATTTAAAATTAGTACTGAAATATTGTATAATATTCTTAAATAAGCCCTTAAAATAATGTGGTATTACAGTTGGATAATGAGTATACTTCGCAGTGATCATCAGTTCGATTCCGTGAGGGGCCACGATGCAAAGAAAAATCTCTATAATAGTATCATTAGGGTGAAGGGATTAATCTCGTGATGCATACAAGCTGACTCGGGAATTACTTTTTATGAAAAAAAAAGTTATATTGATCTTGTCCATCCATATAAAATAAAGGTCCACATTTGGACACATCACCAACCAGTTAATATATGAAGAAAAAATCGTTTAGTGAATTCCATTGTTCTTTAATCTAAAAGGTGGTTCATGTTCTCAAAGAGAAATAAAATGTAGACCGACATGATAGTTTTTTAATAAACAATTTATTATACCTAACACGAACATGACTCAAATAGAATGCATCATGACATGAGATTGATTTATTTATCTAACTTTCAGAAAAAAAAAAGGATAAAATATGAAATTTTAGATTTTTCCTCAGAGCGCCTAATTAAACCCGGACATGAAATCTAATCTTTTTCACAAACACAAACACGGTCAAATTGAAATCCGACACGACATGAATTCGTATTTTTTTCCAACATATGAACTTTAATACATTTATAGCAATTTAATTAATTTTTATACAGACACAATTATATAATTCTAACAAATACATATGATACTTTTTAATATTTGCAATTCTTTAGGAGGCGGAAAAAAGAAAACTCAAGAGGTCTGATGGAAAATTTATGGGATATAAAAGAAAATTTGCTCATTTCATTTTATTACTCATTGAGCACATGAACCATCTTTTGGATTAGAGTAATGATACATCCCCCCAAAAGAATCCTCCAAAACTTCTCCCAAAATGCATTAAGTGCTTGTACATAGGGGAGGGGTTCACACATGGTACAAACACGTAATCCACTTTGGGGGAGGTTTTGGAGGATTTTTTTTAGACTCGCAATGTTATTCATTGGATTATAGGCTAATGGAATTCTCTAAACAATTTTTGCTGCATATATTAACTTGTTGGTGATGTGTCCAAATGTGGACCCGTTATTTTATATGGAATTACTCTAATACCCCGTATTTATTTGCTATATTAATTTGGAGATTTATTAAATTTAATGTGAGTTAATTATTTAATAAAAATCCGGATATTAATTATGTTATAATTATTAACGTGACGAGAGTTAGTAATTATGGGAAATTTGTTGAATATTACTAATGAGCAAAGTAATATATGATATTGATTATATTGAATGTCACGAGTGAATAAAATGACAATTTTGGAAATTTGAATCGGGACGCGCCCGTGTCGCGTCGGGACTAAATATTGATAAATAAAAGTGAATATTTTATAAGTCATTCGTATGGTCGTTTTGAGTGCGCCAACGCGTCCGAAAGGGTCGAGATAGTCAGAAAAGTGTACCAGGGGGTTTAGTTTGGGTCTCGGGGCGTTTTTAGGCCTAAGTGGTACCCCGGGAGGGCATTTTGGACATTTCACATTTATGGGTAATTAAACCCACGAAAATCCAAAGGGTTATATCAGATATCTGGATTGTCATCTAGGGTTAGAAACTCCAAACACAAGTGACGGCCATAGGAGAGGAAGGAGAGAGCTCTCAAGGCAAATTCAAGGCCCGAAATCCAACCGTTTGCATCGCCCCCACCACTAACGCGTAGATCGCGCAGCGGGCTACGCAACCACACCAAAAAATCTGCAAATCGGAATACCAAAAATCCCAGGCAAGTGTTTATCTTGCTTATTTCGTTGGTAAAATTTCCATATTAGTTTAGGAATGAAATATATGGAAGAAAACCCAATTTGTGATAGAAAAATCCATGTAGTATTGGTTTATATGATGATTCTGGAAACCCTTGCCATGTAGAGGAAATTAACCACGAAATTTTGATAATTATAAGAAGGAAATTCTGGAGAAAATTTGTTAGAAACCTGTTTAAGAAAATTTTAGGGTTCTTGATAATTAGATGAAATTTTGGGTTGATAATCCATGTTTTAAATGATAGAAATGTACATGCCTTATGTTAGAAACATCTGTTATATTGTTATAATGTTAGTAGTAGAATTTTTGGGACGTTTGGCTTTGGAAAATATGGATTTGGATGAAGAGTAGTGGTAGAACCCGTAACTGCAATTCTGCAGAAATCGAAATACCTGCTTGATCGATCGATCGAGCCTAGAGCTTCGATCGATCGAAGGCTCGATCGATCGAGACCCAAACCTCGATCGATCGACCCCTCCTGGCAGACTCCTATTTCCCATTCTAAATTTGTTAAGTTCAATATATTGTGAAATAATTCTTGGGCATCCTTAATAAAATGTTTTGGGAGATGGGGAAGACCAGTAGGACATGTGAATAAATTTTGGGACCCTTGATGTCGGGCTAAGATTGTATTTTTGGGATAATTACATAAGGGTCGGTGAATTTGTGATTTAAAGAGAGAGACACGTAGGAGAGTTACTTTGGGACAAATGTGTATACCTACTGAATTTATAATTTAGAGAATAAAGCCAGGAGAGTTGTGTGGTACGTTGGAATAATACCGAATCTAGGTTAGAAACGAGCCGTTATAAGTGTTTATTAAAATATGATAATATGGATAAAAGTTGTAACTATGGGATTTGAGAATATACCTAATATGGATATGGTAATATTAGTATAGTTATATGATTGTGTATGCATATGCTATCTATGTGTGAAAAATCATGCCCACGCTACTTGATATCCCTGAGGTTGCCGCGCTGGGACGATCTTATCCTGTGTTGCCTTATGGGGGATATTGACTCGTACCCTAGAAGATAGATATCCTTGGTACAGGCTATCGACGTGATAGTTCAGACGGTCCTAAGAGACGCAGGCATGTGCCATCCTCTTAGAGACTTGGAATCTATTCTTCGCCTCAATATTGTTTGTGTATGTATGTTAATACAATTCGAGAGTGATTCCGAATGTATTCCCCTTAATATGAGTGATATGGGGCTTTGGATAGCAGAGTATGCCGCACCATAGTTTATTTGGGGTGCTGCTATAATATATATATATATATATATATATATATATATATATATATATATATATATATATATATATATATATATATATATATATATATATATATATATATATTATACGAGTAGTTAGTATATATATGAAATTCTGAAATCTGGAACTGCCTACTGTAATTTGATATGTAGGACATGGTTGATGACTCAAATTATAAATGCTGGTTTTGAGAAAGTATAATATGAAATTGGAAAGCTTTATTGATTAATAAAGTCAAAATGAGAACTTTGGTTACTAATTGAAATATTATTTTCAAACAATTGAATTGTGAAATTTTGAATCTTACGAGTAATCTAAGATAAGTTAAATCATTGGGAAGATTAGTGCGATAGATGGTAAGACAACCCGTTGGGAAGGTTAGTACGATAGGTGTGCACATTAGAAGAGAGGTGAGAATTTCTCAAGAGAGTGTCGCACTAATATGTTGTTGCATTGGCCTGTATCAATTTAAATACTTGCTAAACGTATTTTAAATCAAACACACTATCGGGCTCTGACCCGTTTCTTTTTCTCTCTCTCTCTCTTGTGTATATATGTATGTATTACAGGTGCCCAGCCACATGGGCGTCTTGCTTAGGATCCCTTGAAAGGAACGTGCTGCAGCTTAGGTGGGAGTTGCAGGCCACTTGCATAGACGACTTCGTTCACTTGATTCCACATCTATCATACTCATTTATTGGGCATGTGTCGCCCTTTCCACTATTTATCTGTTTTATTGGGACATTTGTATTTCAGTTATTTCTAGTACTGTTACTATGGGATTTATTTCAGTATGGATGTTTTACCTTAAGTCTTAAATGTTGGGACTTTGAATGTTGAATGTTTAAATTAATTGGATTATGTTCCTGGTTAATTGTTGTATGACTCTTACTTGTTGAAAATGTGGTAACTAATTAAATAAATAAGTTTTTCTTTAAAAATACAATTTGGTTAGAAAGGTAAAAAAAAATTATTTTGACACTTAGCTTAATTAATTAGGGTGTTAATTTGGAAAAGTTTATTTTTACAACAGTGATGCTAAGAATGAACTAACTGTTCACCTTGATTTTAATTTAATAAAGGAGTGATCGCCCGGTATTTAATTAGGCGGGGTGTCACAGGTGGTATCAGAGCATCAGGTTCTAGTGTCCTTTAGGATCTGTGCAGCCTATTATGCTTTCAGCATTGCTTTCTTTGATATAGAGCCCTAAATACTAGGAATGTTGTGTTCATCTCTATACATTGGGAATTCGGGCTTCTGCCATTTGTTTATTTGAATGATGAACTCATCCAAATTTATTTAAATTTTCAGATGGACCATCAAGAAGAACTAGCTAAAACGGTTAAGGGAGTCAATGAGCAAGATCAACTCATACCTCAGGTATCCCCAGAGTAAATATCAACCGCCGAGTTAGCAGGTATCGTGGCACAAGTAGTTACCACTGTAGTTTTACAATACCAAGAACGCAGCCTACAACTTAAAGGAGGAAAAAGACCTAGAGAGGTTAACCAAATGCATGTGACTAAAGCTGAAAAATGTGCGAAGACACCGAAATTGCGACAACAAACTACCCAAGACCAAGTCAGTTCTAGTCAACAACGTGGTAAAATGAAGTAGTTTCGAAAGAGGAATAAAGTCCCAAGTCAGCAAGGCCGACACCGACAGCAGCAGGGTCAGAGGGGTAGAAACTTCAGAGGCCGATGTTTCGTGTGTGGCACGCATGGCCATAAATGCCAGGATTGCCCAGAGAGTGTTAGGGCCCCACAGCAGCAGGGTGCCCGTAATGATCCACAGGGGACACTTTTTCTAATCGCTCTCCCAGCACCAACTCAGGTACTAGACCTACCAACCTTTCCAGTAGCTCCAGTGCAGCAGGGGCAGTTACAGTACAGACATATCTATAATGTCCACCAGGCAACCGCCCCACAGGCACCACCCGCGATTTGGGGTATGTTTTCTATCCATGAAATTTTGGGTCGAATTTTGTTTGTTACTGGGACAACGCATTGTTTTATAGCTACATATTATGCAAAGACATTAGGGTTATTAACCACAGTAGAGAGCACTGTAACGTAGGTAGACTCACCACTGGGGAATGGTTTACTTTTCTTTATATGCCGGGGAGTGGGGGTAGAGATTAGTAGCTTGGTATTACCTGCATACATGTTAGTTTTAGACATGCATGAGCATGATGTTATTATTGGTATGGATTGGCTCGCAGCTTATAGAGCCATGATTGATTGCTTCGGTGGGAGCATTGTTTTTTCCATTCTGGGGCAAGAGATGTTTGTAGTGGCGATGCCTCGCCCAGAGAGAGGTTCGACCGCTCATTTATATTAAATAGAGGAGGATACCTCTAATGAGGTTGAAATCCCGTTAGACTCGATTCCAGTTGTTCGTGAGTATTCCGATGTGTTTCAGGAAATACCAGGCCTGCCCCCAGTCGAGAGATAGACTTTGTTATAGATTTATTGCCAGATACGACCTATAGCACGCGCACCGTACCGTATGGCTACGGCAGAGATGCGAGAGCTACGAGATCAGATAGGGCAACTGTTAGGTCAGGGCTTCATTCGCAAGAGTACCTCATCTTGGGGCGCTCCAGTTTTGTTTGTGAAGAAGAGATATGGTTCACTGAGATTGTGTGTGGATTACCGGGAGCTGAACAAGGTCACGATACGGAATAAATATCGGTTACCTCGAATCGATGATCTGTTCGACCAGCTGAGGGGAGCAACTTTCTTTTCGAAGATAGATCTGAGGTCGGGGTACCATCAGCTACGTATTATAGAGAAGGATGTTTCAAAGAGTGACTTCTTGACGAGATACGGGTCTTACGAGTTCAGAGTGATGCCATTCGGTCTCACAAATGCTCCAGCCGTATTCATCAACTTAATGAACCGAGTATTCAGGGAGTTCTTGGATCAGTTTTTCATCGTCTTTATAGATGACATTTTGATATATTCACACTCCGAGGAGGATCACGCCGAGCAGTTGAGGCAAGTTCTTCAGACTCTACGGGAGCATCAGTTGTATGCTAAGTACGAGAAGTGTGGATTCTGGTTGTGAGAAGTACAGTTCTTGGGCCATGTTGTTTCTGAGCAGGGGATAACAGTTGACCCGAGTAAAGTGTCAGCAGTGAGGGAGTGGGGACAACCCACGACACCGATGGAAGTGCGTAGTTTCTTGGGGTTAGCTGGTTACTACAGGAGATTCATTCGGGGATTCTCCAAAATAGCGGGTCCGCTGACGAATCTGACTCGCAAGGGGGTACCATATGTTTGGGATGACGCTTGTCAGTTGGCTTTCGACGAGCTGAAGGATAAGCTTACTTCAGCACCAGTCCTTGCGTTACCGAAGCCAGCTGTGGAGTACCTGGTTTACACCGATGCGTCCTTACGGGGACTTAGGGGAGTACTTCAGCAGGAGGAGAAGGCTATAGATTTTGCCTCCCGTAAGCTTAACCCGCATGAGAAGAATTACCCCACCCATGACCTGGAGTTAGCAGCGGTCGTTTTTGCATTGAGGATATGGAGGCACTACTTATTGGGGGAGAAATTCCGCTTGTTCACAGACCACAAGTCATTGCAGTACCTGTTCACTCAGCGAGAGCTGAATATGCATCAGCGCAGATGGCTAGAGTTTGTGAAGGACTACTAGTTCGATATACAGTGTCATCCGGGAAAGGCCAACGTAGTTGCTGATGCGTTGAGTCGTAGACCGATAGATGAGGTAGCGAACCTTTGGAAGGCAAAGTGGAAGGAGTTGGGTCACCAGGACGCAGTAGCCCGTTCTTTCATATCCGTTATGTCAGTCACACCCGAGATTATTACAAGGGTGATACAGGCACAGACCACAGACCCGTTTTGCCAGGAGCAGATTGTGCGACTTCTAGCCGAGGGTGCTGAGTCCTATTCTGTTAGTTCCGATGGAGGTTTGCAGTTTAATGGGAGGTTGGTAGTTCCTTAAGGGGATGAATTACGTCATGCAGTGATGACCCAGTCTCACGAGTCCCAATTTGCAGTACATCCTGGAGGAGATAAGATGTACCAGGATACGAGGAGGCAATACTGGTGGAGTGGGATGAAAAAGGACATTGCTGAGTTCGTGCCCAAGTGTTCTACCTGCCAGCTGGTGAAGGTGGATCATCAGAAACCGTCAGGGTTGCTTCAGCCGTTGGAAGTACCCGCGTGGAAGTGGGAGAGCATTTCCATAGATTTTATTACAGGGTTACCTACATCACAGCGGGGCCATGACTCTATATGGATGATTGTAGACCGTCTGACCAAGGTGGCTCATTTTCTACCGGTGCGGACAGATTATACCACGGGTCAGTATGCTCAGCTATTTATTGCCGAGATTGTCAGATTACATGGGATGCCCCTGAATATTGTGTCAGATAGAGACAAGATCTTCGTGTCACGCTTTTGGGAAAGCTTTCAGGAGGCTATGGGTACTGAGTTGAGGTTGAGTTCAGCTTATCACCCACGGACAGATGGACAGACAGAGCGTAAAAATCAGTTGTTAGAGGATATGCTACGCATGTGTGTTCTTGATTTTGGAGTAGGTTGGGAGCCACGTCTTCCACTGGTAGAGTTTGCTTATAATAACTCTTATCAGTTTACGATTGGTATGACTCCATTTGAGACTTTGTATGGCAGGCCTTGTCGTTATCCAACTTGTTGGCTCAAGGTAGGGGATAACAAGTTGCTAGAACTGGAGGTAACTCAGGAAACCTCCGCGAGGATTGAGATGATCAGGAGTCGCATTCGGGTAGCCCAGGACAGGCAGAAGAGCTACGCGATGCGAAATGATTCTTCCGAGAGTTTAATGTGGGGGACCAAGTGTTATTGCGTGTATCTCCTATGAAGGGAGTGATGAGGTTTGGGAAGAAGGGGAAGTTGGCTCCGAGGTACGTGGGACCATTTCCCATAATCGAGAGGATTGGGCCGGTAGCATACAGATTGGGACTGCCAGAACATTTGCATCGCATTCACGACGTATTCCACATCTCGTCATTGAGACGGTATCTTCGGGATGATATGGCCCATACTCACATTGCAATAGATGAGATAGACCTACAACCTGAAAAATCTTACGAGGAGAGACCGGTGGATATCCTAGACTACAGTGAGAGGAGATTGAGGTAAATGATAGTTCCACTTGTACGGGTCCAGTGGGAGCACCACAATGTGGAGGAATCCACTTGGGAGTGCGAGGCCGATATGCGCGAGAAATATCCAGATTTGTTCTTACCAGGTATGCCTTTTTTTTCGAATTTCGGGATGAAATTCCGTTATTAGGGGGGAAGTATGTAATACCCCGTATTTTTATGCTATATTAATTTGGGGATTTATTAAATTTAATGTGAGTTAATTATTTAATAAAAATCCGGATATTAATTATGTTATAATTATTAACGTGAAGAGAGTTAGTAATTATGGGAAATTTGTTGATTATTACTAATGAGCAAAGTAATATATGATATTGATTATATTGAATGTCACGAGTGAATAAAATGACAATTTTGGAAATTTGAATCGGGACGCGCCCGTGTCGCGTCGGGACTAAATATTGATAAATAAAAGTGAATATTTTATAAGTCATTCGTATGGTCGTTTTGAGTGCGCCAACGCGTCCGAAGGGTCGAGATAGTCAGAAAAGTGTACCTGCGGGTTTAGTTTGGGTCTCGGGGCATTTTTAGGCCTAAGTGGTACCCCGGGAGGGCATTTTGGACATTTCACATTTATGGGTAATTAAACCCACGAAAATCCAAAGGGTTATATCAGATATCTTGATTGTCATCTAGGGTTAGAAACTCCAAACACAAGTGACGACCATAGGAGAGGAAGGAGAGAGCTCTCAAGAAAAATTCAAGGCCCGAAATCCAACCGTTTGCATCGCCACCACCACCAACGCGTAGATCGCGCAATGGGCTACGCAACCACACCAAAAACATCTGCAAATCAGAACACCAAAAATCCCAGGCAAGTGTTTATCTTGCTTATTTTGTTGGTGCAATTTCCATATTAGTTTAGGAATGTTTAGGAATGAAATATATGGAAGAAAACCCAATTTGTGATAGAAAAATCCATGTAGTATTGGTTTATATGATGATTCTGGAAACCCTTGCCATGTAGAGGAAATTAACCACGAAATTTTGATAATTATAAGAAGGAAATTCTGGAGAAAATTTGTTAGAAACCTGTTTAAGAAAATTTTAGGGTTCTTGATAATTAGATGAAATTTTGGGTTGATAATCCATGTTTTAAATGATAGAAATGTACATGCCTTACGTTAGAAACATCTGTTATATTGTTATAATGTTAGTAGTAGAATTTTTGGGACGTTTGGCTTTGGAAAATATGGATTTGGATGAAAAGTAGTGGTAGAACCCATAACTGCAATTCTGCAGAAATCGAAATACCTGCTTGATCGATCGATCGAGCCTAGAGCTTCGATCGATCGAAGGCTCGATCGATCGAGACCCAAACCTCGATCGATCGACCCCTCCTGGCAGACTCCTATTTCCCATTCTAAATTTGTTAAGTTCAATATATTGTGAAATAATTCTTGGGCATCCTTAATAAAATGTTTTGGGAGATGGGGAAGACCAGTAGGACATGTGAATAAATTTTGGGACCCTTGATGTCGGGCTAAGATTGTATTTTTGGGATAATTACATAAGGGTCGGTGAATTTGTGATTTAAAGAGAGAGACACGTAGGAGAGTTACTTTGGGACAAATGTGTATACCTACTGAATTTATAATTTAGAGAATAAAGCCAGGAGAGTTGTGTGGTACGTTGGAATAATACCGAATCTAGGTTAGAAACGAGCCGTTATAAGTGTTTATTAAAATATGATAATATGGATAAAAGTTGTAACTATGGGATTTGAGAATATACCTAATATGGATATGGTAATATTAGTATAGTTATATGATTGTGTATGCATATGCTATCTATGTGTGAAAAATCATGCCCACGCTACTTGATATCCCTGAGGTTTTCGCGTTGGGATGATCTTTTCCTGTGTTGCCTTATGGGGGATATTGACTCGTACCCTAGAAGATAGATATCCTTGGTACAGGCTATCGACGTGATAGTTCAGACGGTCCTAAGAGACGCAGGCATGTGCCATCCTCTTAGAGACTTGGAATCTATTCTTCGCCTCAATATTGTTTGTGTATGTATGTTAATACAATTCGAGAGTGATTCCGAATGTATTCCCCTTAATATGAGTGATATGGGGCTTTGGATAGCAGAGTATGCCGCACCATAGTTTATTTGGGGTGCTGCTATAATATATATATATATATATATATTATACGAGTAGTTAGTATATATATGAAATTCTGAAATCTGGAACTGCCTACTGTAATTTGATATGTAGGACATGGTTGATGACTCAAATTGTAAATGCTGGTTTTGAGAAAGTATAATATGAAATTGGAAAGCTTAATTGATTAATAAAGTCAAAATGAGAACTTTGGTTACTAATTGAAATATTATTTTCAAACAATTGAATCTTGAAATTTTGAATCTTACGAGTAATCTAAGATAAGTTAAATCATTGGGAAGATTAGTGCGATAGATGGTAAGACAACCCGTTGGGAAGGTTAGTGCGATAGGTGTGCACATTAGAAGAGAGGTGAGAATTTCTCAAGAGAGTGTCGGACTAATATGTTGTTGCATTGGCCTGTATCAATTAAATACTTGCTAAACGTATTTTAAATCAAACACACTATCGGGATCTGACCCGTTTCTTTTTCTCCTTCTCTCTCTTGTGTATATATGTATGTATTACAGGTGCCCAGACACAGGGGCATCTTGCTTAGGATCCCTTGAAAGGAACGTGCTGCAGCTTAGGTGGGAGTTGCAGGCCACTTGCATAGACGACTTCGTTCACTTGATTCCACATCTATCATACTCATTTATTGGGCATGTGTCGCCCTTTCCACTATTTATCTATTTTATTGGGAGATTGTATTTCAGTTATTTCTAGTACTGTTACTATGGGATTTATTTCAGTATGGATGTTTTACCTTAAGTCTTAAATGTTGGGACTTTGAATGTTGAATGTTTAAATTAATTGGATTATGTTCCAGGTTAATTGTTGTATGACTCTTACTTGTTGAAAATGTGGTAACTAATTAAATAAATAAGTTTTTCTTTAAAAATACAATTTGGTTAGAAAGGTAAAAAAAAAATGATTTTGACACTTAGCTTAATTAATTAGGGTGTTAATTTGGAAAATTTTATTTTTACGACAGTGATGCTAAGAATGAACCAACTGTTCACCTTGATTTTAATTTAATAAAGGAGTGATCACCCGATATTTAATTAGGTGGGGTGTCACAATGACAAGATGAAGAGAACTTTATATTGTAAAGCTCTACTAAAAGGTAGAGGAGTCGTATCCTTTACTTAGAATTGAAACCACCAGGGTTGTGCATTTTCTAGTTTGATTTTGATTTCTAATTAAATCGGAAGCAAAACCAATGTATGACTAGTTCCATAATTTTCGAATCAAAATCATAACTGAACCAAAGTGGAACCGAACCAACCTAACTAATCGGTTCTATTTTTGGTTCGATTTAGTTCTCGCTTCCGTTTATATTTTAATGACATTTGATATAAATAAATCATGCCTAAAAAAAGGTGTTTATGCTGTTTAAAATTTTAGAAAAATCAAAGTGAAAAAACTAACAAAATTATCATTTTTAAAGTTCATACGATAAAACTTACAATAGATCAGAGAGTATCAAACAAACTTTTGACAATCAAAATTTCTGTATATAAAAAGAAATAGTAGCAATGCAGTATGATTTCAACTTATAAATAGTTGAAATGGAACTTTAACATTTGTTTGTCAACATTGACATGTCAAAACAAAATGTTAAAGATAATACAATGAAGAACATAAATATATATAATACATGCGCATTTGAAAGACTAAATGGTTGTTTATGTATTTTGTCAAATTATTACAAGAAACTGTTCAATTTATTACGAAACAAATCGTGGCAAAAAGTTAATTTTTTTTTTGTAAAAGATAATTGGTAACGATTTTTTTTTCGTTGCATGGTCGTGGCCAAAGCCCCGTGGCTAAAGGTATATGAGAAAAAAATGAGTTTTGTGATCAATTGTTAACTTATTGGCTACGAAAAAAAAGGCATTATCTAATGTGTACCTTTCGAAACAATCCTTGTTACTGTTGTTTGTTAATATATTTCGTTTCACATAGTCATATTTCGTGGAAAATTGTATTGCATATATTCTTAAAAAATCTTGTCTGAATATATTTTCACTTTTTTCCACATCTAAAAATCGTTGCAAATAGAATGTTTTTAGCACGATCGTCCACAAATAAAAATTGTGGCTAATGTTAATATATTTATCATTTTCCCCTTATTATTTCGACTAATGTTATTAACTTATTTTTGTTCAAAACAGTTATTAAAGAGTCACTTCTGAAATCATTTTAATTTGCAAAATTTGGCAAGTTCATCCAAACAATAATGAAATGACAATTAGAACATAAAATTATATTCGAAAGTACATATATTTAAAACACAAAGTGTAATCAACAAAAGAAGTCACCATCTCTATGTCACAAATTTCCACTAAAAAAGCATCTTGTAATGTCTAATAACAAACGTTTAAAAAAATATGCCACAATGTTTAATAACAAAATATCGCTGTCGACATCAATATTCTCCCAAATTTTCACTTTGATTCGCACCACAGCATAGCATACAAAAACGTTTCGCCAATAAGATTCTTCATTCGTTAATATCTTCAATTGATCACAAAATATTGTTAGTTAAGTTCTATAAATAAGAATAATAAAAAAAATTACACCTTCAATATTTATGACTTGAATAGAAACAGAAATCTCGAGTGACATGCCATTTACCTAATTATGTAGAATGCACTCCTCTCGAAACATATCATTGGATGATCTTATCAGATTGAGGTGTCTTAACTAAAATGGTATCAATGTCTGGTTATTGAGAAGAGGCCTCCTCTCGTTGCTTTACTGTCTCTTCATGATGAGCTACAGACTCATGTCCTTGACATTTTAGGCTCACCGTCAACTCTTCTTGAGCTCTAACAGATTCCTTAAGAGCTTCCTCTAATTGTGCATTTTTTTTCAAAGTTGTCTTAGAATTAGTTGGTTTGGGGCCATGCCCAACACCATAAATATACCCTGATTTCTTCCCGAGCGCATGATCTTCTATCTCATCTGGGTCATTAACGAACCCTCCTTAAATACGAAGACAAACTCAAGATTTTTCATTTCCTCCTAAGTAAAAGAAATATAAAATTAGTATCTAAAAATTCTCATCAAAAAATTTCGACAGAGTTTCTTTTTTCTTTTTACATGAAAACCAAACTATTCAATTATACTCAATCCTAACCTTCAAAATAACAAATATAAGTCAACACACCTAATCTCGACCTCAAATAAGATATTTTATATATAAGTAAATTTCGGCAAAGTTTTTTTTTTCAAGAAAACCAATAAGTTCATTTCATTTAAAAAACACAGATAAGATAACAATAAACAATTATACTTAATATAAACATCTAAAATAGAAATTATAAGTCAACATACTTAATCTAGACCTCCAATAATCCTACATTCTTAATTCGGCCGAGTACAGTAAAAAATAAATTGCAATTTTACTTACGTTGATTTCTTTGGCTTTAGAAGACGTCAATTTGTCATCTTTACAATGGGGCACTATATAAAACTCAATCATACTGGGTTCATCACCATTGTCCCCACCTCTATGTCAAAATAAAAAAGAATATAATTAGTAAGCATATTTACTACAGAAAATTCAAATCTAAAAATAATTACATATTACAATTATGATGAACAACCACAAATGCTTTGGACCCCTTGTTGTGCTGCACAGTTTTATTCGCTTTATTATTTTTGTTTATTTCACATCGCCACTACAATATATTATAAAATCATTATATTGAATATAAAAATTTTCATCTTACATATATAAAAATTGTAGTAATTTTGAACCTCGTATTTAAGATCAGCATATAAATCTCACAACTCGTGCCAATTTGCCTCGGTGATACCAAAAGGAATATTTTCATGTGCCTCATCTGGTGACTTATATTGCAAATAATGTTGACGGAGTTTACTTTTTCGATCCCTACTACTCCATTTCATCCACTCTTCACAACTGTGATTTCCACACTCATCCAAGTCAATTTCAAATATCTCATGAAAATACATTTTGGTAACTACTCAAATGAACAAAAAATGCAAAAATTAATACAAAACAGAATCCTTAAAAAATTTTAACTTACGTTAAGTATATCAATGGATTCATTCTTATCATGTTTACTAAGTTTTTTCCATTTTGTTGGCACCGGGATAATATTCTGAGATATAATCCCAATGTCAGTAGAATGTTTGATAGATTTCTCATATATATAGGCCTTCCTTTCTCTTTGAAATTTCTAATTGCATTTTGTTTCCCGTTGCTTTTGTCATCTTATGCAATCCTTTATGTTTGGTAGGTCCCTGAATTCTATTTTTCCTTTGGTAAAGGTTGTGGATAACAAACATTGAATAAATAAGACGGAGAAAGTATTATACAAGTGTGACACCCCGCCTAATAAAATAACGAGCGATCACTCCATATCAAATTAAAACAGGAGTCTCATATGGATTATTCTTAGCATCACTGTCGAAAATCCATTTAATTACTAATAACCAATTAGGTTGGCGTCAAAATTTTTACTTAACTACTCTTTTTAAACAACTACTAAATTAAAACATCCACACAGTTTATATATATGAAACTGAAACTGAAATGAAATAAAATAACCGAACACTCGGTCAAAATATACAACCATATTGAATGCCGCACAAATAGGCGATAAAAGAATAATTAAATGCAATTGGGTTATTAACCCGAATGTGTATACAGTACCTTCTATCTAGAGTACAATGATAGAAGCGTCTATCGATAACCTGCATGCATCCACAGCTGCTACAGCTGGCGTCTGACTCGAAAGAAGTGCCATCCAAACGTCCCTGTGTCTAGACACCTATATAATATATATATATATATATATATATATATATATATATATATATATATATATATATATATATAGCAAGAGAGGAAAAGTAGATAAACGGGTCAGAGCCCGAGTTTTGAAAATATTTAGCAAGTGCACAAATGCCTTATTTTTAAAAATATGTTTTATCTCATATTTAAATTTGGTATCGCACTCCCATGAGATACCCCTCACCTCTCTTCTAACAGTGCACACCTAACGCATCCCTCTAACATCCTAGTTAAGCTACGCTGCCTAACTAATCCATCACCCATCTCCTAACTAAACACCCTAGTTAGTCCAAGTACTAAGGTCTAACTTCTCCCCAGTCTCAACACTAAGCCATGTTCGTGCGTGGGGTGTCTCGCAGAGCGAAATCCAAACAAGGAACCCCCCCGATACACTACTACGCGGCAAGGTCGATCGTCGAGATCCATTAGACCCTCAGTACACGAAAGATATATATATATATATATATATATATATATATATATATATATATATATATATATATATATATATATATATATATATATATATATATATAAGAAATCCCAATATTAGAGAACTAAGGGTTAAACTTCTCCCTAGTCTCAACACTAAGCCATGTTCGTGCGTGGGGTGTCTCGCAAAGTAAAATCCAAACAAGGAACCCCCCCGATACACTATTACGTGGCAAGGTCGATCGTCGGGATCCATTAGACCCTCGGTACTTAATTTATAGATATATATACTCATATTTTATATACATATCGTGTTACACATTCGGATATATCGCCCGGAATGAGAATTCATTTACAACATGTATACCAATTTCATTTTCATTTGCTTTTTATCTCAAAACTTTCCATTTCCTTTCTTATATCCAGGAAATGTATTTAAAGCAAGTTTTATTATCATAAAAATGCTTTTTCGTTTCATAACATCCCATTTCCCTTCTTCCATCCAGGCAATGTATTTAAAAGCCAATTTTATTATCATAAAAATGCTTTTTCATATCATATGCTTCTATTTCCCTTCTTCCATCCGGGAAGTGTATCCGAAGCCAATCATTTATCCCATTTCCCTTCTTCCATCTGTGAAATGTATTTAAAGCCAATTTATTATCATAAATTGCTTTAACCTCAATAATGTCCCACATTATTGAAAATAGTTATATATCATATCATACAACGCATCTAAGACCGCCTGTCCGGGTTTCCTCGCTGTGCGCGCCCCTAAATGGCTATCATCTTCCAGGGCCTATCATTAAGACAACCCGGGATCCTACAATGCAAGACGTCGGGAAGCAGCCATATGCCTGCGGGAGCGTCATAACCACACCGATAACTTACCTTACCATCGCAGAAAAACATATAATAATTGCTCATATGGCCTGGGGTTATATTCCCTTGCATTCATTAGCCAGGAGACTTCACCACACGCACGAACTTCCCTTATGACAACGATTTAGAGAGGTGTGTATCCATAAATTATCATTTATGAAAATCATTTCTTTTTCCATTTTGAAAACATTCATATTTTACATTTTCAAAATCATTTACATCATATCATATATATACTTTAATCCCATAGTATATATATATACTATATATTCTTCCTCGAATATATATAAATGGCCATAATTGCCAATCACATCTAGCAATGACCAATAATCCCAAAGATTCTCTCAAAGAATCATAATCATGCATTCATATACGCATGATACTATACCCAAAGTATTTTTATCTCTTTATGAATAATAAATACCTTATTCTCATCTTAGGATTTAGCGGATATATCCAATCCCAATTCCATCCAAATAATTTTGTAGGATTCTCTCAACCAATATCAATATAATTATGTTTTCGTACGCGCATAATTATATAGGCCTAAATGCCCTACCGAAATATCTCAGGGATTATTCTCCCCCGAATACCCTTAAATTAAATAGGTTGTGGATTTTCTTCCCACAAACCCAAGGACTACATTTCTCTCAAATAGTGATCTAGAGGTCCCCACTCTATATTTAGGAACATCTAATATTTTTCTCCAAACAATTCTAGCCTCAATTCTCCCAATATCTGGTTTGATTTCTAACTAACGATTTTGATCTCGGACAACTTTCCATAGAAAAATCACTATAAATCCAAACAAAATCAGAAAAATACGTGGTCAGCGCCCACACGACCATATCGAAAAGATATACAATTTTCCTTTTTTGACCAAGAGCCGAATCGATTCTCCTTTAGGCTGAATCGATTCGGCAAGCACTCTAGCTACTATTTATCGTCTTCTCTGAGACTGTTTCGGCCATTAAAGCTTCTCCTAAGCTTTTTTCTCCTCTCCCGACAGCCTGCAACCTCAACCAACAACATATACACATATAACAAGGGTTATAAACATCCTAGAACCCGAAACCAACAACTAATTTTGATTAAATCTTAAGTTCCTCTAATTGAAATATTATTGGGGTTTATTCGTTTTAACTCCCAAAAACCCGTTTTACCACGAAAACCCAACCCGAAATATTTAGGGTTTGTTAATACCAAACTACGATATGAGATTTATGCTCAAAAGTAAATAAAGCAAGTAAACACTTTCCTCATGGATATAATCCGACGATCCCATGTCGAATCCCGCGAAGGTTGGCCGGAATCTCCCCTTTTCTCCTCTTTTTCTCTCCTCCTCTCTCTCTTCTCTCTCTTTTCTTTCTTTTCTTTCTCTTTTCTCCCTCTCTCCCTCTTTATATAGTGAGAAAAGGGTTTTAACCCTTAAAACCCAAAAATGACTCGTTTACTCAATTACGAGCCCATTTAACTCTAAAATTCCCCGAAACTCAATTTTGACAATCGGACAGTCCTTTTTGACTATCTCGGACATTCCGAGACTCACGGCGCAGTCAAAATTTCCATCCGAGGTACTTGACGAAAAATCACTATTTTAACCCAAAATAAGTTAATGCGAGTTTTCCAATTAAAATCTTACCTTTTTTCGCTTTACCAACGACGACATATAATTAAAATGCTTCGACATAATGACTTAATCCAAAAAGTAAATATTTCATCCATCGACAATCATCTAGTCCTCAAAATTCCAAAAATTAATATTTCGGATTCCAATTTATACCCAATAATGGAATTTAATTATCTCCAAAAGGACGGTTGTTACATACTCCCCCCCTTATAATGGAATTTCGTCCTCGAAATTCAGATACAACCTACACCGCCAATCATAGAATCGCTCCAAATCCTAATACCTCAAGAGGAACGATACTAACCCAGTGGTTCCCAACCACACACTATACGGCTACCACGGTCGTAAAGTGACTCCAATAGCGTCACATTGCACCCATCATTTCTAGTGCCTCACGTATAATCTTCAAATTTATATACTATGCCCCTTCTATTTAAGGCAGTATATAAAACCAACTCGCTAAGTTGCCCATACACCTTTCTAACTCGTGCACATCTGCACATCCATTGTGAACGTTCGACACGTAACACTCTCTTTAAATATGGGTCTCCTTTCCTCAGTGAAATACTCACACATGGGTCCTCCCAACCCGCGAAATTCAATTCTCCTTACATCGGCGCCACTAACTCTATTGAACTTACATCCTACTAATGCTACTGTCTAAGCGTTACCCTACCTATGCGAAATAAGTATAATCCTAAGTATATCCCTAGTGCCCAAGGCCTCTCTCAACTTCCGACATTTCTTGGTTTCATGCATGAGACATCTCGCAAAGCGAAATCCAGACAAGGAACCCTCCCGTTACACTACTCCCTCGCGTTGTCGGTCATCGAGATATAGCGACCTAAGGCACACCAGCGGGACATCCTAATTCCTACCTCGCTAACCTACAGATGCATATCTACTATTCTATCCTTCCACCTATACGGAAAGGAAATCTAACTAATCGAAGTGCCTACTATCTGGGAAGCGTCACGAACATCATACCCAAAACATATTTCCTCAAAATTTGCCTTTTCATTAAGGCCTGACTATAATCCTCAAATCAATTTCTCTAAGTCCTACTTCACCCACCCACTTGTGGTGAGAGGACCACTTTAGTGATTTTCCATAGCACAATATTTCCATAAGCATATTATTACATACGGCTCATAGTCTATAGTGTTTCATCCACACTATATGACTTATCAACAAAACCAACATCCTCGCATCCTATAACATCTCTCCACTCCCGACGCCGTTAAGGTTCATGCGTGGAGCGTCTCGCAAAGCGAAATCCAAACAAGGAACCCCTCCACACACTACTACTTAACTTTGTCGGTCATGGAGGTCCGTTATTTTTTAATATGCAACCGGGATAATCCTATCCCCTCTTTCAGCCAAATGTGGTCTGAACTCCCATCTCATTTCAGGAGCTATACCACTAAGCGCATCGCACTACACTCAGTTTCTGCGCAATCAATAATGAGCTTAAACTCACAGCTCAACAATAATCCGTGCACACCTTAAATCACATCTATAAGGTCGCCACATACTCACATTACGATAATGAAACCTTTACTCATCGAAGTTCCATCTATGCACATACTAAAGGCGAACTCAACCTGTATCCAAGTGAGATATCGCAACAACAACCCATTCCACCCTGGAACTGCGGACACGATAGTCTTACCATCATTAGCCTGCTATCGCTCCGATATACCACAACATATTATACTCACCATATTACCATACTCGTATAACACATATAAAACGAGTATCAAAATCCATATATATATATATATATTCAAAATATCAACACCCGCCTTTATGGCGAATGAAGGAAAATAAAACTCCGGTGCCACAAAAAACACATAGATATGCATTATATAATGTTATCGAGACATCCACAAAACTCAAATTACACACACGAGTCTAGGGCTAACAAAACACCGCGACTTTATCAAGCCACGCCAATAATACCTCTTCCTTCTGAGGTGAAACTCATAAAAATAACTTAACCTTGATCCTTACAATCATCATACTAGTCATCTTAACTTCTCCGTTAAAGGGAAACTCCACTACAAGCTTCAACCCTATTTCAATAAATTCCCGAGGTGGATGTCCACCAATGGGTTCCTCGAACACACATTATCCATAAGTGTTAGCAACACTTCTCTAGTGAGCTTATCATTTCTCAAAAGGACTCATTATTCATTATACCTACCTCACCTCGGTACAAGGTTCACTTCTCCATATTACTCTTTATTCACTATCGACCTCTGGCCGATCCTTATGTGAATACTTCCGAAACGGCATTCTTCTCATTCCTGCTAATTCATGGGGACTCACGGTTAAAACTATCCATAAGATCCCTTTCGAACCCTTATCATCACCGGGAAATTCAACTTTAGTACCACTCTCTACTACAGCGGTACTGTGGTACTCATAACTACTATACTTTAGTAGTCGCCACCCACAATCCTTAGCAATCACTACAAAGGAAGTGACCTCTATTACGGTCCTAGCCTCCAGCTGCAGCTAAGCCCCGCCTCCTAATACCCTTAAATTAAATAGGTTGTGGATTTCCTTCCCACAAACCCAAGGACTACATTTCTCTCAAATAGTGATCTAGAGGTCCCCACTCTATATTTAGGAACCCCTAATATTTATCTCCAAACAATTCTAGCCTTAATTCTCCCAATATCAGGTTTGATTTCTAACTAACGATTTCGATCTCGGACAGCTTTCCGTAGAAAAATCACTATAAATCGAAAAGAAATTCGAAAAATACGCGATCGGTGCCCAAGCGACCGTATCAAAAAGATCTACAATTTTAATTTTTTGACAAAGAGACAAATCGATTCGCCTCTAGGCTGAATCGATTCGGGAAGCACGCTGGCTACTGTTCATCGTCTTCTCCGAGATTGTTTCAGCCATTAAAGCTTCTCCCAAGCTTTTGTCTCCTCTCCCGATAGCCTACAACCTCAACCAACAACGTATACACATATAACAAGGGTTCTAAATATTCTAGAACCTAAAACTAACAACTAATTTTGATTAAAGCTTAAGTTCCTTGAATTAAAATATTATTAGGGTTTATTCGTTTTAACTCCCGAAAACCCGTTTTATCCACGAAAACCCAACCCAAAATATTTAGGGTTTGTTAATAACAAACTACGATATGATATTAATGATCAAAAGTAAATAAAGCAAGTAAACACTTGCCTCGTGGATATAATCCGACGATCCCGAGTCGAATCCCGCGGAGGTTGGACGGAATCTCCCTTTTTCTCCTCTTTTTCTCTCCTCCTCTCTCTCTTCTCTCTCACTTCTTTCTTTTCTTTATCTTTTCTCCCTCTCTCCCTCTTTATATAGTGAGAAAAGGGTTTTAACCCTTAAAACCCAAAAATGACTCGTTTACTCAATTACGAGCCCGTTTAACTCTAAAATTCCCCGAAACTCAATTTCGACAATCGGACACTCTTTTCTAACTATCTCGGCCATTCCGAGACTCACGGCGCAGTCGAAATTTCCATCAGAGGTACTTGACCGCAAATCACTATTTTAATTCCAATTAAAATCTTACCTTTTGTCTCTTTACTCAACGACGACATATAATTAAAATGCTCCGACATATTGACTTAATCCCAAAAGTAAATATTTCATCCATCGACAATCATCTAATCCTCGAAAATCCCAAAAATTACTATTTCGGGAAATTCTTCAAATTCCAATTTATACCCAATTATGGAATTTAATTGTCTCCAAAAAGACGGGTTGTTACAATAAGCATGTGCAAATAATAAATATATGTTAATTAATCATGTTAACAATGTACATATTTAGCGATTGATTGAAAATATGTGTATCGTTGATTTTTTTTCTTGTCAAAAGTGTGTTGGCATTTAGAGGATATAATATATGATAATTTACTTTTTGCACACCTAGATATCCGTAAATAAAATTTAAAAAAACAGGATGTCGGGAGTTTGGAAGAGTTTAGTCTAATGTAATACCCCGTAATTTAAATGACTTTTAATATGAGATTAATTAAAAATAAAATGGGGATTAATTGGAATTAATTATGAAAAATAATTGAAATTAATCTGTATTGAATATTACTCAAGAATAAAGTAATATGTGATTGATATTGAATATTACTTCGTGATTAAAAGTAATATATGATTATATGGTCTCAAGCGAATATTATGAAAATTATTAAAATTAAGTCGGGATGCGCATGTGAGTCGTGTCGGGACTAAATTAAAAGGGCTAAAAGGGAAATTATTTTTAAGTCACTAAAATGGTCATTTTGAGTGTATGGTTGAGTTCGGAAGGGTTGAAATAGGCAGAAAAGTCTACTCGGGGGTTTGATTTAGGTCTCGGGTTGCTTGGGAACCAAAAGTACACCCCAGAGGGGTAGTTTAGTCATTTTAATTAGGAGGTGAATAGTAACCACAAAAATTTCGGTCTTATTATATAAGTGAAGAGATTAAAGACTTAGGTTCACTGACCCAAAAACAAAGGATAAATCTGTGAGGAGAGTGAGAGGTTTTCCAAGGAGAGGAAGAGGGTTTGAAATGAAACAAAGGGACAACCACCTTGCACGACCACCAAAAAAGTGATCGAAAAAGAGGAGGGGACTTCCTACAATTATCTTCTCCAAAGGACCAAACCTACACCTTAAGAAAATTTTAATTCTTGTTCCAATTAGTGTGTATATTATCCATGTTAGAATAGGATTAATATTTACCCATGAGAATTATGAAATTCGGCATGATATGATGAGTAAATAAATTAATGTGATAGGTATTGAATGTTGTTGAGAAATTCACATATTGAGGTTATCTGATTGAGGATTTGAATTGTAAATCACAAAATTATATTCTTGGTTTTATGAAGAACAATAATGGTATATATAGAATTTTGAGAATTTTAAGGATTATATTGATTTAGATATAAACTCTTCTTGAAAGTAAGGAATTTTATATTTTCTATGTGTTATAATCACCCATAAACATCTATAAATTATTTTTGGATAATTGGGATTTGTTAGAATATATTCCATGTGAGTTTGGGTGTATGAAAATGGAGAAAAACGTAGAAAATTGAGCTTGATGACGAACTGTTGAAACATCGAACGATCAGGAATGTCGTTTGAAGTCGTTCGAACGACATATGTTATCGTTCGAATGTGATGCTATCTTGTTTGAACGAGAATTCGTGACTTCTAATGAGATTCCAGAAATCCTGTTTTAGCCCAGAAAAGTTTGGAGATTTGTATTTTGGCCCACAGTGGGATCTAAATAATTTTGGTACATTAATAAGGAGTTAGAGACTTAGTTTACTGTTAGGAAATTCAATATTGAATTAAGAAGGGAATTATGTGAGTGATAACTACATAATAAAATACGATAATGAGATTAAATCGTAATTATCAAGAATGCATAGTATTCGAGAAATACAACGGGTACTTAGGGTAGGCTAAATTCCGAGTATGAGACATAGGTCGAGTGTGTACCTATTATTATATATGTTAAGTATATACCTATTGTTTCATGATTCATGTGTATGACATACATATCCTACTTGCTATCAACAAGAGGTTTGCGTGTTGAGGGCAGTCATATCTTGATGAGCCTTATGGGAGATATTTGACTTGTTGCCTTAGAACATAGGACTTAGGTTGGATTTCCATTTGTGAGAACACTAGTATTAAATGATCATTTGGGAAAGTAGGTATGTTCATAGACCAAAGTCTTAGGACTAGGTCCGCCTCCACTACTTGTGTTTTGATATTTGCGGTTCGAGGGATATACCGAACCACAGTCCTTTATACAGTGACGAGATGTATTGGGACTAGATAGCAGAGTATGCCTGCACCGCAACTGTGTCTTGGGATGCAGTATTATATATATATATATATATAATAGAGTGAATGTATATATATACTTGTAATATTATCTACTGTGTGAATTAAGTAGACATGAAAGATAGTAAAATATGAAATTAATTAAGTTTGAGAACACTTAATTGAACTAATATAAATTTATTTATTCCATGTGTTGCGAAGAAAATACATTGGATAGATGACACAATATCTAGTGAACGTGGGAATAATAACTAGAATAACTTGGAGACACGTTAGGCGTTCACACTACATGAGTGGTGAGAATCTCAAGAGAGGGTCCGAGAATCTAACATGTATATAATAATTGCAAATTATAGCATTTATTCACTTGCTGTTTTTAAAATATTTTACAATCGGGCTTTGACCCGTTTTCTCTTGCATATTCTTTTCCCCTTTGTATATATATTATATCAGGTGCCCAGCCACAGGGGCGACCATCGTAGAGGATTGGATATTTATTTTCTATAGATACTATGGAGTTGTGGACTTTGCATTAGACGCATCGTTCTATTGATTCACGTACTTTGTAGTTATTTCTTTTATGGCATGTTGCCAAAGGACTCGTGTCATTTCCATTCTTTCTCAGTTAGTGGTTTTATTTGTGTCGGTGTTGGATACATTTAGTTTATTTAGTTTATTGTATTGAGATTATTAAAACTGGGACGTTTATTCCAATTACATTAATTAAGTTGTGATGACACTTATTCATTATTCATTGTTGTGGGATGGTTTAAATTATAATTTGTTAGTATTGTTAAAAAGGAATTTTATTAAAATTTTGTAATACCCCGTATTTTTGGCGATATTTATTTTTTAGGAATTAATCCGGATAAAATACTAGCGAGATGTGAGTTGGTATTTGACTATATTGAGTATATATGATGTTATATGAATATTGAATTATGAAAATTTGTCGTGATATTGATATACGGCAATTTGGACATTTTATTGGGACGCGTGAGATAGTCGCGTCAGGATATAATTATTTTAATTGTAAAAGTGAATTTATATTCTATTAACTGTATGGTCATTTTGAGTGCGCCAACGCGTCCGGAAGGATCGAGATAGTCAGAAAACACTAGCCGGGGGTTTAGTTTGGGTCCCGGGGTATTTTTAGGCCATACCGGCAACATTAAGGGTAGTTTGGTAATATTGTATTTTTTGGGATTTAATAATGACGAAAATTAGGATTTATAATCTGATTTGGGGTAACTAACCACTAAACCCACTACCAACCATATTGACCCATAAGACTACGGGGAGTTTTAAAATTTGGTTTTCTAAGTCTCCAAAACAAACCCTAGCCACCCTAGCCACCTTTGGAGAAGAAGGCTTGTAGAGAGAGAGAGAGAAGGAATTCTGCAGAAAAAGCTTCATCAAACCAACACCAAATTCAGAGACACTCGATGCAAGTGATTTAATTCTATTTAATTCAGAGAATGTTTCTCCCATGTTAGATAAATTGAAAGATTTACATTTGTTCTTGGAAGTTAAATAAAAACCCATTTTAATTGGACTTAGGACTTGAATTTTGAGGACAAATTTCATGTAGAATAGTATGGAGATGATTATTCTGATGTTAATATATGTTGGATGTAACAAAAACGGATCTAGAATGGACTTATTGAGGATTTAAAATTCTAGGGTTTATGTTCTTGAAAATTTGGGGGAAAGGGTAGAGATTTGATGAATTAATGATGTTTAGGATGTGTTAATTCCTTAAAAGATGTTAGTATATGACCTTAGTATGTTTTAGGATGATTGGATACCTTAAAACTTTGATTGGACGAATTTTGGTTGAGATTTGAGGTGTAGAAATTGGTGAAAAACGAGATAGGATTTCTGGGCTTGAATCTGGTCACTCGTTAGAAGACCTACCCAGGTCGTTCAAACGAGCTTCTAACGAGTTGAAAGTTTGGGGTTCTAACGAGAGGGATGTTCGTTCGATAATCTCGTTCGAACGAGATCTCGTTAGATAGCCCAGTTCGTTCGAACGAAATCTCGTTTGAACAGCCTCGTTCGAACGAGACTTCTAACGAGCTGGCAGTTTAGGCCTTTTTGGCCTGTTTTGATTTTGGGAATCCCGTAAACTTGTTCGAGGATAGAGATAACACTCCTTTGGGGATTTATGGGTAGATTTGGAACATTTGTGTTGTTATGAGGAGAAAATCTTATATAAGTGTGGATCGAATCAAATAGACATTATGAGCTGAGACGTGAGTGCCTACTACGACGTGAGAATAAATTATGGCGCGTATAAATATGGACCTGGATTATATAAGTTGTATATGTATTAAGTTGGTACGAGAATGCGATAAGTACTACAATTAAACTACGGTGATTACTAAGGTGCGTGTTTACTTAGTATGGATATATGATTTGTGTGTATGACATACCTACCATACTTCTTATCACGGGAGGTTTGCGTTCGCTTAGGGCCCTCTAATCCTTGTGTTGCCCGGATTTAGACTGGTTACCTCGATGAACATAGGTCAGAGAAGGACTTATTGGGATGTTAATAAGTCTGCTGATCGTGGGAGCGCAGGTATGTGCGTGACCCATGTGATGTGACTGTGTTCGCCTCCATTATTTGTGATTTGTGTTATCTGAACGATTCCTGAGAGATTCGGAATGCGTGATCCTTATGTACGTGATGTACCGGGATGGATAGCAGAGTATGTGTGCACCGCAGCTTAGTCTCGGGGTGCTTATATTGTATATTTATGTTGTGGAAAAATATACACTTAATAAAATGAGAACTTTCATATGGTATCATGTGTATAACTATGGAATAACATAAAAGGCATAATCTATAACGGGTTGTATTACTTTTGTATGAGAACCTGAATTTACGTTAAGCCCCTATTTAATTGAGATCGTTATAATGTTAATGGGAACCGAGTAATAAGGGTAGAACCTATGACAGTCTAGCTAGATATGATGTCACTTAGCTAGTGATTAGTGTCATTTTAGATGGGTACTTACGTTAGGAGTGCACATTTAGTCGAGAGGTGAGGATTTCATGTGAGTGCACGTCCTAACATGTACTTTGCATTTAATGTTTTAAATGTTTTTAAAGCACTTGCAGGTTTTTTAAAATATCTCCACATTCGGGCTCTGACCCATTTGCTTTCAAATCTATTTTTTTTGTAAAACCATTTTAGGTGCCCAGCCACAAGGACACCATGCATAGGATACTCATTCAGGTGACGAGATGTAGCTGTTTGTGGAAGCTACAAGGATTTGCTTTTAGACGCTTCTACCATTTGGATTCCATATTCAGTATTCTTCAGTTGTAGGGCATGTTGCCCAGATTCTATTAGAGACTTTTCCATTTCAGTTTTTCAGACTTGGCATGTATTGTTTCAGTATTCAGTATTTAGTTATTCATTTCAGTTGTGGAGTTTGTTGTGAGGAGTTTTTCCTCCGGATTTATTTATATCGTGTGATGGTTATTCTATTATTTTCGTTATAGTGAATGGTGATATTATTCTTGCTTTAAATCTTTTGCTGCATGTTAATCAGACTTTAATTAAAATTTGGCAACTTACTTTTTAAATACTAGGTGGTTAGTAATAATAAAATGTTTTCGACAGTGATGCTATTAGCTGAGCCAACTTGGCATTTTGAATTAATTTAATAAAGGAGTAGCTACCCGGTATTTAATTAGTCGGGGTGTCACAGGTGGTATCAGAGCATCAGGTTCTAGTGTCCTTTAGGATCTGTACGGCTATTATGTTTCCGCTAAGTTTTCTTTGATATAGAGCCCTATATTTTAGGACTGTTGTACTCATTTTGTGTATGCTTCGTTCTTCAGCTATTTTAAGTTTATAAACAATGAACTTATAAACTTCATTTTTATTTCAGATGCCTCCACGACGTGCACGACGAGTTCCCAGGGATGCAACGCCCGAACCCCAGCCCGCTCCAGTTCAGGGCATGATGAACGCCGCTGAGGTTGCAGCCATTGTAGCCCAAGCGGTAAATGCCGCAATTGCTGTAGTTCAGCAGGCACCACCTCAGGCGCTGGTTGCCGTGCCAGTACAGGCAAATGCATTCCCGTCTGCTTGGGAACGTGTACGTGACGCTTTTCAGAAAGCGCATCCGCCAGAGTTTGCAGGTAGCTCAGATGTGGTAGTCTCGAGCCAGTGGAGGAAGGATATGCAGAGGCACTTGAGGATGTATGAGTGCACGGACGTTCAGAAGCAGGTGCTAGCTACTTTCAAGATAGTTGGATCTGCACTGCAGTGGTGGGAGTCTATTACCACCGTGGAGGAGAGGGATACTCTCACTATTCAGGACTTTTAGGTGCGGTTCGACCGCAAATACTTTCCGTCAGCTGTTCACATGGAAATGAGGAGGAAAATGATGAATCTGAAGCAAGAGGGTAAGACCGTGGCCGAGTATGAGGCCGAGTTCACGAATCTGTTGAATATCGTTCTGGATGAGATACCGACAGAAAAGAAGAAGATTGAGAAATTCACCGACGGGTTAACATGGAGGATCCATCATCATCTGTTAGGGAACCTTTCGTTGGCCACTTATTCTGATATGGTTAACACAGCTTTGTTACACTGCCAGGATCACCGCTTTCATATGACTGAGGGCAAGAGATCGGGAGAGTCTAGCCATCAGGGCAGGACTGGAGGACATGGTGCCGGTGGGGCACAATCTGTTCAGGGGCAGAGACAAGGTGAGCAGGGTTCCCAGCAGGGGGATCAGAAGAGGTTCAGATCAGGGAATTACAGGCACGGACAGGGAGGTTTCCGTCAGGGCCATCAGGGTCCAAACGGCCATCAGGGCCAACAGGGGCAGAATGGGCAGCAGTTTCAGCAGGGCCAGCAGGGCCAAGGGAGGAACGGTAACGGCCACCAGGGTCGGGGACCGCAGGGGCAGAGAGGAGGGAACTTCCCAGGGAAGTGTTTTGTTTGTGGCAAGACTGCCCATAAACGACAGGATTGTCCTGATAGGGGCAGGGCCCCACAGCAGCAGCAGTAGGGTGCTCGCCAGGAGCCGCAGAGGCCTATGTTTCCCGCCGCTCTCCCCGCACCGCCACAGATGGAAGCATTTCCACCCATTCCAGCAGTCCCAGCTCAGCAGGGGCAGCTACAGTATGGACGTGTCTATAACGTACACCAGGCAGCAGTTCCACAGGCACCGCCCGCGATTGAGGGTACGTTTCCTATCCATGGCACTATGGGTCGGGTATTGCTTCATACGGGGGCTACACATTATTTTATAGCTACACATTTTGCGAAGGCTTTAGGATTGTTAGCTACGGCAGAGAGCACAGTGACGTGTGTAGACTCACCATTGGGGAGTGGGTCACTTATTTTCTTTATATGCCGGGGAGTGGGGGTAGAGATTGGTAGTCTGGTATTACCTGCAGACATGTTGGTATTAGATATGCATGTTCACGATGTGAATATCAGTATGGATTGGCTCGCTGATTATAGATCCATGATTGATTGCTTCGGTGGGAGCATTGTTTTTGCCATTCCGGGGCAAGAGATGTTTGTAGTGGCGATGCCTCGCCCAGAGGGAGGCTCGACCGCTCATTTGTATTACCTAGAGGAGGATACCTCTAAGGAGGTTGTGATTCCTTTAGACTCAATCCCACTTGTCAGGGTGTATTCTGATGTGTTTCAGGAGATACCAGGCCTACCCCCCAGTCGAGAGATAGACTTTGTTATAGACCTATTGCCAGATACGAGGCCTATAGCACGCGCACCGTACCGTATGGCTCCGACAGAGATGCGAGAGCTACGAGATCAGATAGAGCAGCTATTAGGTCAGGGCTTTATTCGCAGGAGTACCTCACCTTGGGGCGCTCCAGTTTTGTTTGTGAAGAAGAGGGGCGGTTCACTGAGATTGTGTGTGGACTACCGAGAGTTGAATAAGGTCACGATACAGAATAAGTATCCGTTGCCTCGAATCGATGACTTATTCGACCAGTTGAGAGGAGCTTCCTTATTCTCGAAGATTGATTTGAGATCGGGATACCATCAGTTGCGTATCAGGGAGGAGGATGTCTCGAAGACTGAGTTCTTGTCGAGATATGGTTCTTACGAGTTTCGGGTTATGCCTTTTGGTTTGACCAACGCTCCAGCAGTGTTTATGGACTTGATGAACAGAGTGTTCAGGGATTTCCTAGATCAGTTTATCATTGTCTTCATCGATGATATTCTGGTTTACTCCTAGACAGAGGAGGAGCACGCCGAACATTTGAGGCAAGTTTTACAGACACTACGTCAGAACGAGTTGTATGCAAAATATGAGAAATGCGGGTTTTGGCTGAAGGAAGTCCAGTTTTTGGGACATATTATTTCCGACCGGGGAATATCTGTTGATCCGGGGAAAGTATCCGCGGTGAGGGAGTGGGGACAGCCCACGACACCGACTGAGATTCGTAGTTTCTTGGGCCTAACAGGATACTACAGGACGTTCATTTGGGGATTTTCGAAGATAGCGGGCCTTTGACACATCTGACTCGTAAGGGTGTGCCATTCATCTGGAGTGATGCCTGTCAGTTGGCATTTGATGAGTTAAAGGACAAATTGACCTCAGCACCTGTGTTAGCATTGCCGAGACTGGGAGTTGAGTATTTAGTTTACACCGATGCATCTTTGCACGGACTTGGAGGTGTATTGCAGCAGGAGAGACATGCCATAGCTTATGTTTCCCGTAAGCTTAAGCCTCATGAGAAGAATTACCCCACGCATGATTTGGAATTGGCGGCAGTGGTATTTGCCCTACGGATTTGGAGGCACTATCTTTTGGGGGAGAAGTTCCAATTGTTCACGGACCACAAGTCCCTACAGTACCTGTTCACGCAGAAGGAGTTGAACATGCGGCAAAGGAGATGGCTTGAGTTTGTGAAGGACTACCAGTTCGATATCCAGTATCACCCGGGTAAGGCTAACGTGGTAGCAGACGCGTTGAGCCGTAGGCCAGCAGATGAGGTGGCAGGGGTGTGGAAGGCAAGGTGGAAGGAGTTGGGACACCAGGATGCAGTGGCCCGATCTTTCATGTCTGTGATGACCGTTACACCGCAGATTATCACGAAGGTAGTACGGGCACAGGCTAATGACTCGTTCTGTCAGGAGCAGATAGTTCGATTACTAGCAGAGGGAGCCGAGTCCTATACCGTCAGCTCAAACGGGGGATTACGCTTCAATGGGAGATTGGTGGTTCCGGAAGGGGAGAAATTGTGACACGAGGTGATGGCAGAGTCGCACGGCTCACGGTTTGCGGTACATCCCGGAGGGAACAAAATGTACCAAGACATGAGACGGCAGTATTGGTGGAGCGATATGAAGAGAGATATTGCTGAGTTTGTTTCGAAATGCGCCACTTGCCAGCTAGTAAAAGTGGATCATCAGAGACCGACAGGACTTCTACAGCCGTTGGAGGTCCCGGTGTGGATGTGGGAGAGCATATCCATGGATTTTATCACGGGGTTGCCTACGTCGCAGAGGGGTCACGACTCCGTTTGGGTAATTGTGGACAGGTTGTCCAAAGTCGCTCACTTTCTACCCGTAAGGACTGACTACACTACGGGACAGTATGCCCACCTCTTCATTTCAGAGATTGTGAGACTTCACGGTGTGCCCCTAAATATCGTGTCTGACAGAGACAAGATATTTGTTTCAAGGTTTTGGGAGAGTTTCCAGGAGACCATGGGCACGGAATTGCGGTTGAGTACGGCTTATCATCCGCAGACCGATGGGCAGACCGAGCGCACAAATCAGATGTTGGAGGACGTGCTACGCATGTGCATTATTGACTTTGGAGGTGGATGGGAACAATTCCTTCCACTGGTAGAGTTTGCTTATAATAACTCCTACCAATTCACTATTGGAATGGCTCCGTTTGAGGCATTGTACGGTAGGCCTTGTCGTTCCCCAGCATGTTGGTTAGAGGTGGGGGACAATAAACTACTTGGTCCGGAAGTGATTCAGGATACTTCGGCAAGGATTGAGTTGATTCGGAGTCGCATTCGGGTAGCTCAAGACCGGCAGAAGAGTTATGCTGATGCGAAGAGATTTTTCAGGGAGTTCCAAGTGGAGGACCAGGTTTTGCTCAGAGTATCTCCTATGAATGGGATTATGCGTTTCGGGAAGAAGGGGAAGTTGGCACCGAGGTATGTGGGGCCGTTTCCTATTATTGAGCGGATTGGACCAGTTGCGTATAGACTCGGGTTACCGGAGCATTTACACCGGATTCACGATGTGTTTCATATTTCCTCGCTAAGGAAATATCTCAGAGACGATTTGGCTCATTCTCACATCGCTTCGGAGGAGATTGATCTACAACCTGATAGCTCCTACGAGGAGGGGCCGATTGCTATTTTGGACCGAAGTGAGAGGAAGCTGCGGTCAAAGATAGTTCTGTTAGTGCGTGTTCAGTGGTGACATCACAATGTCGAGGAGTCCACATGGGAACGCGAGGATGATATGCGCGAACGTTATCCAAAGTTGTTTTTATCAGGTACTTTCTAGTTCCGAATTTCGGGACGAAATTCTGTTATTAGGGGGGAAGTATGTAATACCCCGTATTTTTGGCGATATTTATTTTTTGGGAATTAATCCGGATAAAATACTAGCGAGATGTGAGTTGGTATTTGACTATATTGAGTATATATGATGTTATATGAATATTGAATTATGAAAATTTGTCGTGAGATTGATATACGGCAATTTGGACATTTTATTGGGACGCGTGAGACAGTCGCGTCAGGATATAATTATTTTAATTGTCAAAGTGAATTTATATTCTATTAACCGTATGGTCGTTTTGAGTGCACCAACGCGTTCGGAAGGGTCGAGATAGTCAGAAAACACTAACCGGGGGTTTAGTTTGGGTCCCGGGGTATTTTTAGGCCATACCGGCAACATTAAGGGTAGTTTGGTAATATTGTATTTTTTGGGATTTAATAATGACGAAAATTAGGATTTATAATCTGATTTGGGGTAACTAACCACTAAACCCACTACCAACCATATTGACCCATAAGACTACGGGGAGTTTTAAAATTTGATTTTCTAAGTCTCCAAAACAAACCCTAGCCACCCTAGCCACCTTTGGAGAAGAAGGCTTGTAGAGAGAGAGAGAGAAGGAATTCTGCAGAAAAAGCTTCATCAAACCAACACCAAATTCAGAGACACTCGAGGCAAGTGATTTAATTCTATTTAATTCAGAGAATGTTTCTCCCATGTTAGATAAATTGAAAGATTTACATTTGTTCTTGGAAGTTAAATAAAAACCCATTTTAATTGGACTTAGGACTTGAATTTTGAGGATAAATTGCATGTAGAATAGTATGGAGATGATTATTCTGATGTTAATATATGTTGGATGTAACAAAAACGGATCTAGAATGGACTTATTGAGGATTTAAAATTCTAGGGTTTATGTTCTTGAAAATTTGGGGGAAAGGGTAGAGATTTGATGAATTAATGATGTTTAGGATGTGTTAATTCCTTAAAAGATGTTAGTATATGACCTTAGTATGTTTTAGGATGATTGGAGACCTTAAAACATTGATTGGAAGAATTTTGGTTGAGATTTGAGGTGTAGAAATTGGTGAAAAACGAGATAGGATTTCTGGTCTTGAATCTGGTCACTCGTTAGAAGACCTACCCAGGTCGTTCGAACGAGCTTCTAACGAGTTGATAGTTTGGGGTTCTAACGAGAGGGATGTTCGTTCGATAATCTCGTTCGAACGAGATCTCGTTAGATAGCCCAGTTCGTTCGAACGAAATCTCGTTCGAACAGCCTCGTTCGAACGAGACTTCTAACGAGCTGGAAGTTTAGGCCTTTTTGGCCTGTTTTGATTTTGGGAATCCTGTAAACTTGTTCGAGGATAGAGATAACACTCCTTTGGGGATTTATGGGTAGATTTGGAACATTTGGGTTGTTATGAGGAGAAAATCTTATATAAGTGTGGATCGAATCAAATAGACATTATGAGCTGAGACGTGAGTGCCTACTACGACGTGAGAATAAATTATGGCGCGTATAAATATGGACCGGGATTATATAAGTTGTATATGTATTAAGTTGGTACGAGAATGCGATAAGTACTACAATTAAACTACGGTGATTACTAAGGTGCGTGTTTACTTAGTATTGATATATGATTTGTGTGTATGACATACCTACCATACTTCTTATCACGGGAGGTTTGCGTTCGCTTAGGGCCCTCTAATCCTTGTGTTGCCCGGATTTAGACTGGTTACCTCGATGAACATAGGTCAGAGAAGGACTTATTGGGATGTTTATAAGTCTGCTGATCGTGGGAGCGCAGGTATGTGCGTGACCCATGTGATGTGACTGTGTTCGCCTCCATTATTTGTGATTTGTGTTATCTGAACGATTCCTGAGAGATTCGGAATGCGTGATCCTTATGTACGTGATGTAACGGGATGGATAGCAGAGTATGTGTACACCGCAGCTTAGTCTCGGGGTGCTTATATTGTATATTTATGTTGTGGAAAAATATACACTTAATAAAATGAGAACTTTCATATGGTATCGTGTGTATAACTATGGAATAACATAAAAGGGATAATCTATAACGGGTTGTATAACTTTTGTATGAGAACCTGAATTTACGTTAAACCCCTATTTAATTGAGATCGTTATAATGTTAATGGGAACCGAGTAATAAGGGTAGAACCTATGACAGTCTAGCTAGATATGATGTCACTTAGCTAGTGGTTAGTGTCATTTTAGATGGGTACTTACGTTAGGAGTGCACATTTAGTCGAGAGGTGAGGATTTCATGTGAGTGCACGTCCTAACATGTACTTTGCATTTAATGTTTTAAATGTTTTTAAAGAACTTGGTTCATTATTAGCATCACTGTCGAAAACCAATTTAATTACTAATAACTTATTAGGCTTGCGTCAAAATTTTATTTAACTAATTTTTTTAGCCAAACGAACCACAACAGTTTATATACACTAAAACTGAAATGAAATAAAATAACCGAATACTCGGTATAACATAATACAACCAAATCGAATGAGGAACTAAAAGGCGGTAATAGAATAAATGAATACAGTAGGGCTATCGGCCCGAATGTTCCTACAGTACCTCCTATCTAGATCACAAGGATATAAGCATCTAAAATAAATCTGCCCGCATCAACAATTGCTACAGCAAGGTCTGACTCGAAAGAATCATCATCTAGGCATCCATGTGTCTGGAAACCTAATATATATATATATATATATATATATATATATATATATATATATATATATATATATATATATATATATATATATATATATATAGAAAGATAGGGAAAATAGAGAAACGGGTCAGAGCCCGAGTTTTGAAAATGTTTAGAAAGTGCTTAAATGTCATATTTTAAAATATGAAATCTCTCATATTGAAACTGGTATCGCACTCTCATGAGATGCACCTCACCCCACTTCTAACAGTGCACATCTATCGCATACATTTTAAACGTCCTAGTTAAGCTACCCGACCTAACTAATCTCTTTCACCCATCCTCAGAATTCTCATAACTATCACTTGCCCGGCATAATATAATATACGTTATACTGTGAGCTATCACATAAGCTTTAATTAACATATTCATCGATTTGATATATATATATATATATATATATGTATATCGTTCATTTTTCGAAACCTTCACTAGTTTAAAATGACAATTTCACTTTAACATATAGTATCCTTTATATATACAATTCTCACTTGAACCTATGATTCACACTTGTATTTGTCCGGATATAAATCTACTGGTAGAAGAATAACCTCTTATTCATTTTACACTTTACACCAGTCAGAGTTATATGATATCGCATCTTCATATACAAGAAATATACTATACGTAACAAGTATATCTATACCTATTTTACAATCATAAGTATAATAACTATCCCATCAAACTATAACTCGAGGATGCAGTCTTAAAGTACTATCATCATCTAGGAATGTCACTTAACCCTTGTACCAAGTTTTACTCACTCAAAGATCATGGTAGATACTAAACGGTGGAGGCGGCAATATTCCCTCCTGAAAGTGGAATAAAAATATCGCACCCATATGCGGGACGATATGACCTGGGGCTATACTCTACCTGCTCCTCAAGCTAGGGGATTCACTCACATTGCTCAACTTCCATGGATAGCAAGAACGATTGGTGATGATACGAGAAATCATCCACTTGTCGTTCTCGTATCAGCAAGTCAAGAGTAAAGTGTGTAATAAGTAAATAAAGCAAGTAAATAGGGAGAAGCTAAGATATAGAGTGGTTCAGCCCCTAAAATAGGCCTACATCCAATGTGTTGCTCCGTTCTCATTAAATGCGTTACATTGTACAATATAATCATGCCTAAAGAGGCATACAAGTATGAGAATAAAGGGGATTACATGATGATTGATGATTCTGGTGTACCGGAGTGATGGTTGCGAGGCGGATGAACATCCCCATGTTGTATGTTGAGTTGTGTGGAGGGAATAGGTACTGTAGATCCTGCCCCGGCTGTGTCCAGAATTCGCCCCCCCCACCCATCTCTCGAGGTGTGGTCCTCAATTTATAGGATACATGCTCACGTGCAATGTGCACGTGACGCAGTCTGGAGTTATGATGGAGTGGGATGCGGACTGCAAGGCAAACAACGTAAGCGCCGCATCCTCACTGGCAACAGGCAAAGGTATCGCGCCCTTGACTAGATGAGTCCGCGGCATGTTGATGGTGGCCGCGCCCCTTGATGAGGGGTCGCGCCCTGTATGAGGTAGGGTCGCGCCCTGTATGAGGTATAGGCCGCAGCATATAATCATGTGCAGAATAGCATATCATCTGCAGCAGGGTGTTATATTTGTACTATCAATAATCCCCCAAGTTGTAGGACCAAGAGAATTCGATTGGGGTTGCGGCTTAGTTAAGTTTCCTTATGTGCCGCGATAGTTTTCAAGGTGACGATTCATCTTTCGCGCTCTCTTATATAAATTATTTCAGGCCGTGGACTTCATTACGTTTCTAAAACTTTGAGAGCAAATCGAGAGCGAATTTCTGTGTTCATCTTCTTTCATTTTTCGATAACCCTCCGAGCCTGTGCGTGGCGGTTCCAAGGTGGTGTGAGGCTGAGCATTATTGGTTCTTCTATTTTTAGGTAAATTTTTCAACCAATCCTTGTAAATAGTTTTTGTACCTCGTACTTCCTCTTTGAATATACAAACACATGAGCTTTTGCATTGCTTGATAGAAAACTATGGTTTCAATTGAATACTCTGCTATCACTCTAGAATCGAACACACATGAACGCTGAGCACATCAATAATTGTTAGGATCAATCTTCATATGCTGTACTTGACCCCCGATCTTCTAAATGCCATGAAAATCATATAGCTGTTCTTACTGATCATAATCAAACTCTTTATATTCTGTGAATTTGATCTTAAAACTATTAAACATTAGATACTTAACTGTTTAAGATAGGGACCGCGACCTGGTAGATTATCACTAATCTAGGGGTCCCCTGAACTGTTTTGGACCTTATCCGCGGTATACAATGGGGGATGGCCGTGGCCCCTTAAGTTCTGAGATTTATCCTCTGCGACACTTTGATGCCTATCCACTTAATCTACCGCAACGGTGGGGTCTTTTAGGGCTCTGAATCCCCACCCTTGTATTTTGAACAATCTTTAAACTTTTAAGAACCAAATATACATCCATTATAAATAATTGTAATTGTTGCTAGAATTCCTTGAATCGACCTTTAGTAATTTTAGAGATGGTTGTGGCAACAGATATCTAATTCCATTTGAGACTGTTGTCGCGGCAGTGTAAGTTCCCTTGCTAATATAGGAGGTGGCTGCGTCTAGTAGGTTCAGAGGGTAATCCCTTAGGTTCAATGAATAGAGTTGGCAGTGTTTTTGCCCATTAGTAACTACGTTACGGAAATAATTCCCATCAAAAAAATATTTACTATTCATATGAATAATCTTCCCACGGCTTCTTAAAGTCTTTTTCAAACCATACTGGTTGCGGCACCTAACTGCGGACTCTGTTTTTCAGGTACTGCTGCAGCCATATGAGCTTTGACCCAGACGAATTTCTGAGAGGCTTTTTGGCAAAGCATTTTGGAACTTCTCCTCCTGAATTTCCTTCCGTGCCTCCTTTTAGATCAATAGGGCCTTGCCAACTGAGGGATTGCCCTAACTGTGTTATACTAGACTCAGACTCCGCGGACTCTGCCTGTGAGAAGGATTCTGAGTCTTCAATGGGGGAGGAAACCAACTCTAGTAATCATCCATTGGGCGTAGGAGATGATGCCGCGGGAGTTAGGGATACTCCAGCTGGTCCATCTGGGAGGGTAGAGAGACCCCTAGTTGCGCTTGATATCCGCGGCATCATGACCCAAGACTGGGTTGACCAGGTGGCTGAGGCCTTCGAATTTCCAAAAAATTTGATGTGCTTAGTACCTACCGCGAACCAAAGACCTTGCACAGTTCTAGCTGATGATGTAGTTTGCTTGCCACTTAACGCATTTATTTATGGGATGCGGCTGCCTGTTCCTATTCCCATCCGCCGCATTTTCCAGACGATGAAATTGGCCCCAGCCTAGATAGATCCCAATGGCTGGAGGGCCATACTTGCCACGGTCGTTCTTTGGAAGAACCAGTTCAAAAAGGACATTACTCCTGTGGAGTTCTTTCATTTTTTACCGCCCAAAGGAAAACTCCACGAAGTTCGTCGGGTACTACTACTTCTCTGTCCACGGCATGGACGGGACCCTATACTCTGGGAGACCGACCAGTGTAAAGAAGTCGAAGGGCAAGTACTTCTACATATTCGGAGAAGGTTGGGAGATTCACCCTGAGGAGAACGAGAGGGAGAGTTCGTATAGAATGCCGCGACAATGGGGGTCTCCCTCTAAACTAGGTATTTGGATAATGTTCGCGTCCCTTCTTTCTTTGTAATTGTTCATTCTCTGTACTAACCTTTTGAATGTTTTCTGTAGTTCTTGACAACATGCACTTGAGCAAGCGGCAGGAAAAGAGAATTGCAGAGGCCGCGGTAGTTCCTGCTGAGCATAAGAAGTTCAACACACTTGTTACATCAGTAACTGTATTTGAAGCAGGTTTCTTTCCAAGCAAGTCCATTCCAAAAGACATGGCCATGGGAGGTAATAATCTGATTCCATATTTGTCTGTGGCATTTTATCGTGACTTCGAATATTCATTGTTCCTTTTCCCTTTTCAGGTGAGAAAGTTGTCTGGGAATTATTGGTTGCGCAGCTGGCAGAGATGGATGAGGACGCAGTCGTTCTCAATAATACTACGCAGAGCAGGAAGAGAAAGAGGTACAAGGCCAAGGCACCTACCGCGGTCCCTTTAAATGATCAAAACACTCCCGTTGCGACCTGAACTCATGACGCGCAGAAGACTGACGCTCCTGCGACCCAACCACAAGCTGAATTTGATGATGATATTGGAGCTAACCTGGTCGCGGCAAGTTTATTGTCAACTGATGATACCCCCCTTAATGCATCTTCTCCACCATCGCCACCTATCATTGCAGTAAATACAAACCTGGCGCCCCCTCAGTGTCGCGACAGAGTTGGTCCCGATGGTCGTCCGCGGCCTCAGTTGAGGCAACCTGACCTAGAGTCCTCACGGGTCACTACCGCGAAGGCTGCGCGGAGGATGAAGAGGGCCCTTGATGCAGCGGACCTCGACAGGCTGGTGGGAGAAGACCATGACGACCTGGAGGACTCAGTCCTCCGTAGTCTTCTGAGGGTAAGTGCTTCGTATTTTCTTCTATATTCTTTTGCGTTCCATATATTGCAACTAACTTTTTAATTTTAGGCCACGGATGTCATGGTGGCCCAAAAGAAGAAGTATGAGGCTCTCTACCAGCTGAAATAGGCCATGGATAGGGTGCACGCCGCTGACTTGGAGGCCGCACAGACTTCATCATTTGAAGTCGGGAAGAATTCTCCTGTCACGACCCTCTAAGCTGCCCAAACGGACTTGGCTTCTGCAAACAGTGCAAGGGAGGAAGTGGAGGAAAATTTTAAACAAGCCGCAAAATCCCTCAAAGCCTCCCTGGCTCAGACTGCGGAAGCTGCACGGGCCGCAAAGATTTCAAATAATAAGCTCGAACTATTATAAAAGAAGTACCAAGAGCTGGAGACCAAGTCCACCCAAGATGCCCTAAACCATGCCGCGGCACTAAAGAAGTTGGAGGCAGATCATAGCGATGCTCTTCAGCTAGTCGTTCATCATACTATGGAGTCATTCAAAGGCTCTAGGGACTTCGTCCTCATCAATAATAGGGCCTACCTCCGCGGATACCAGGAGCTAAGGCATAGGATTATAAAGAACTTCCCTGAGACCAAGGAGAAGGTTCTTGCACGGAGACTGAGTGATGTTGAACACCAAGAATGCATTCCTGAGCTAAAGGCCGCGGAGGAAGAGAAAGTTAGGCTCAAAGAAGCAGCTAAGGCGGCGACAGTGGATGAGGAAATTGAGGCTGCCGCGGATGGAGAGGAGGGTGATGATCAAGATGATGCAGCCTCATGATTTTGATCATTGATGCAGGGCTGCGTCCCTTCTGAAACTTTACTTTTGTAGTGGCTGCGACCCATTTGCTTGTAATCTTAATTGATAATATCAAGGCTGCGGTCACATTTACATGATCTATACTTGAGTAAATGTTTCAATACTGGCAGTCTTTTTCTTTTGCTCACCGAATAGATAACTTAAGCTTTGAGATTTGCTTACTTGATTGAATGAGCCTTCTGCGGCACCAATATATAAATGTTGTGTAGACATGTGGCTGCGGACACTCTTCTTCGATTTTTCAATTCCTTCCGTCTTTGTTGTAGAAGGCTTGGGGTGCCGCGGCGCTTTAGCCAAAGCATCAAACTCATTGGTATCTACAGCCATACTCATTGGGCTGTGGCACATTCGTACTCTAGCTAGCACTGTGGACCATTGGGTCACTGATTGGGTCACTGATTGCTTCAATGATTCAATGACCATTTCAATACAATTGCTTTATATTTAAAAGGTTCGCGGTGCCATAGCGTACATGTTTCTACCGCAGCTATGTTTATAATGGGACCTATACACGGGATGTGGGCCTTTGCCCCTTGCACCATCGGTTGGAAGTGCTGCAGCTTGAATATGGCTGCGGCCATTTGATAAAGCTGCCTTAATATTTGAAAGTGGTTGCTACATATTTAGGTTTTCACTCATGGGCTGCGGAACCTTCTAGTGTTTGAAACCCATCTTCTGTAGCTTTGTTTGTTCTCATCCCATAACCAATATGGATCATATAGAGTAGGCTATGTCTTTTCCCATGGCTTCCCCTTTAGTCGCTTTAACTGTGTGAAGCTTTTCGAAGGCCGCTTTTAACCGTTGCAGCTGTATAAACAAGACTATTATAGATTTTTGGCCCCTTCATCTGAACATGAGCCTTTGTAGATATGGGGGATACTTTCAAGCCTCCCCAGGCTGGGTTATGTTATTAATCCAACCACAGCTAACATATAGGATATTTTCAAGCCTCCCCCGGCTGGGTTATGTTATTAAGCCACCCACAGCTAACATATAGGCTATTTTCAAGCCTCCTCAGGCTGGGTTATGTTATTAAGCCACCCACAGCTATCATATAGGATATTTTCAAGCCTCCTCAGGCTGGGTCATGTTATTAAGCCACCCACAGCTATCATATAGGATATTTTCAAGCCTCCTCGGGATGGGTTATGTTATTAAGCCACCCACATCTAACATATAGGATATTTTCAAGCCTCCTCAGGCTGGGTTATGTTATTAAGCCACCCACAACTAACATATAGGATATTTTCAAGCCTTCCCAGACTGTGTTATGTTATTAAGCCACCCACAGCTAACATATAGGAAATTTTCAAACCTCCTCGGGCTGAGTTATGTTATTAAGCCACCCACAGCTAACATATAGGATATTTTCAAGCCTCCTCAGGCTGGGTTATGTTATTAAGCCACCCACAGCTAACATATAGGATATTTTCAAGCCTCCCCAGACTGGGTTATGTTATTGAGGCACCCACAGCTATGGATATATATAAAGCCATCCCTGGCTAGATATTACAAGTCTCTCGACTTAACGACGCATCCCGAAAGCCAAGAGCGGGCATTGGAAGCCCTTATGAGTGATGTTGCAGTCCAACCTGTATAACTACTTCCAATATTTACTATCGCTATTTTTAATTATCATCAACTTTCAGACAATCAGGCATATTGTCGGGCATCGTTGCCCATTTAGATATTACCATTCCCGATATAACATATTGCTTCGGATCGGGATCTATTTATGACAAAAATGGTCTTTATAAGATAACATTTCATGGTAATGAGAATCAAAATATAACACTATAAAAGTGAACTTGATTTTATAACTATTCATATATATATGACTTTGTAAGGACAACATAAAGTTTTAGTTTAAAACAGCATAAGAGGAGTTGTCACTATAAAGTAGAGACAGATGGCATATAAAGGATAAGCATGAAAAATGAGCATGTGGCATCCCCTGAACATCTTTGAGGAACCCCCGCAGCATCCCTTACCCAATTAGCCTTTCAACTTCATCCTTCAAAGCATAGCATTGCTCAGTGTCATGGCCATGGTCCTGATGGAATCTACACCACGTAGCTTTGTTCCTCTTGTGGGGTGGAGCTCTAAGCTTTTCGGGCCACTTCCGTAGCTTGTCTTCTTTGATTAACTCAAATATATCTTCAATTGGGAAGGCCAACGGAGTGTAGGCCCTAGATTTCTTCTCTGCCCTCTCCAACCTCCTTTTTTGGCACCTTATTGGCTTCTTCCGCGGACAGATCCTATTGAACTATCGCGGCATCAAAGGCAGTTGGAGCTATCTTCTTCGGCGCCGCTCCCACGTTGGGTGAGGCCGCAGCCTCTAGCAATAGTACCGTCTAAGTCAAATAGTTGACCTGGGTCTGGAGTGAAGCATGACTGTTGTAGAGGTGGTTGAGGTGATTGTATAGTTGCACAATCTCATTCTTAATTTCTGTGCTATGGCTGGACTCTCCTTCCATTTTCTGCTTTTGTTAGTCTTTACAAAGTATATGTATAATCTGGGATAGAACCAGTAGAAGTTAGTAATCACAGAAACATTGGAGCAACTACGTAGGAAATGGGGATGCAACGTTGTACTGCTGCACTGTTGAATGGTGTCGCGGCCAGTATAGCACATAGGCGCACTGCCATGGACTTTGTATTACATTCACCAAGGTTGACTTGGATACCTCCCGAGTCCATTCCTTGATGTTTTGAAAGTTCTGTAATATAACCGCACTAGCACAGGCCGCGGCATAAAGGTATTTAAACTACCTGTCGCATCCCTTGCTAGGTAGGGGGAAGCAATCTCAAAATCGAAACCCAGAAACTGAATTTTTCTCCCAAAACACGGGGAGAGCATGCCTACTAGGGTCTATCCATGAGAGAATAACCTCTCGGTGCACACAATGGAACAATTCTAATGATAAACCCAAGATCATAGGCAAAGAACAACAAAAAGGGGCGTAAACATAATTCTTTCCCTAACCATTCATCTTTTCGGGGGTAAAACCCATCATGCTTTTAAGTACTATCTAGATGAAATGATATCATAGGGGCATGTAAGATAGATCCAAGGTCATAAAAGAGAGACCAGAATAGATCTGAATATACAACTTACCTATTTAAGGGTGTGAATATAAAATAGAGCTCAATAACCAGAATTTAATCGAAATATAGAGAAACAAGATTGAAATATCTTGTTTCCCATAAACGGTGATAGATTGATGATAGGAGAAATCGTCCACTTTTCATTCCCGTATCAGCAAGTCAAGAGTAAAGTGTGTAATGAGTAAATAAAGCAGGTAAATAGGGAGAAGCCAAGATATAGAGTGGTTCAGCCCCTAAAATAGGCCTACTTCCACTTTGTTGTTCCGTTCTCATTATATGCATTACATTATACAATATAATCATGACTAAAGAGGCGTACAAGTATGAGAATAAAGGGGAGTATACGATGATTGATGATTCCAGTGTGCTAGAGTGATGGCTGTGAGGCGGATGAACAACCCCCAAGTTGTATGCTGAGGTTATGTGGAGGGAATAGGTATTTTAGATCCAGCCTCGAGTTTGTCTGGAATTCCCCCCCATCTCTCGAGGTGTGGTCCTCTATTTATAGGATACATGCTCACGTACAATGTGCACGTGACGCAGTCTGAAGTTGTGATGGAGAGGGATGCGGACTGTAAGGCAAACAACGTAAGCGCCGTATCCTCATTGGCAACTGGCAAAGGTGCCGCGCCCTTGACTAGATGAGTCCGCGGCATGTTGATGGTGGTTGCGCCCCTTGATGAGGGGTCGCGCAATGTATGAGGTAGGGTCGCGCCATGTATGAGGTATAGGCCGCGGTATGTAATCATGTGCAGAATAGCATATCATCCGCAGCAGGGTGCTATATTTGTACTATCAGTTGGGATCGATTTTTTTTTACGTTCTAAGGGTCTCATATTGTGCCATGTCACCATTTACCCATTGCGACATGGCAAATGAGACAACTTAATCTTTGAATCCCGGTACCCTACCCGACATCTCATTCTCTCAGCCATCACTCATCTCACTCATCCCTCTAAACCCTACCCCTCTCTCCCTCTCACGAACCAGCCGCCGTCCCTCCTCCTCTCATTTTCGTGCTTCCCTTCCCCCAAGCCCACTCCGTCCCTCCTCCTCTCTCTCTTTTACACACACACACACACACACACACACACACACACACACACACACACTGATTTCAATATACACACACACAATCGTGCACACACACACAATCGTGCGCACACACAATCGCACACACACACAATCACGGCTAATGATTCCTCCTCACGCAAATCAAAGTTGTTGCCCTCCGACCCCCCCCCCCCCCCAGGTATACACACACGCACACACTTTGGGGTTTGGGTTTTTTGAAATTTTGTTTTGGGGTTTTTTGAAAATTTTATTTTTAACCCCAGATCTAGCGAGATCCACATCTCCCCGCAACTACAATTTGTTTTCAGGCATTATTTTTTACCCTTAATTTCAATTTTTTTGTTTGTAAGGTATACTCAGAAGCTGAAATTATATTTATACAATTGCGTTGTATTTTTCAGTTTCGAAATTGATTACTTCAGTTTCCAAGGTAGAATTCTAAGGTTTCTCAATTAATTATTATTGATTTGTTTGCGTGTTTTCATTTGTTAGTCTCTTTTTCTTTCAAGTACTAACTTAGTGCCTCTTTATTTTGTTATAGGTTTGGATTATTGGTCTAAAAATATTCATGGTATAACCTATACAATTTTTATTTCAATTTTAGCATTATTTGTGAGTGTGTATTGTTTACTTTTAATAAATTTGGCTTTGAGAGCTTCTATGAAAGAAAAAAAAAATCGAACAAGCCTAATAGTTAGTATATAACAGTAGTGTGTATTACTTTTAATAAATATGTTTTCTATGTCCCAATTTAAATAGTCTGTATTATTTTGGTTCAATTGTAAATAACCAAAAAATACAATTTTTATTTCAATTTTAGCATTGTTTGTGAGTGTTTATTGTTTACTTTTAATAAATTTGGGTTTGAGAGCTTCTATGAAAGAAAAAACAAATCGAACTAGCCTAATAGTTAGTATATAAAAGTAGTGTGTATTGCCATATTTGAGTTGAAAATTTATTTGGAACAAGAATTTCCCTATCTCTTTAAGTTGGAAATTTATTTGGAACAATAATTTCCCTATAAAAGTCCCTAATCTAATCTACCATATTTGTTGTATATTCTTTTATTTAACAACTAAATATTATGAAAGAGGGATTTGTGGTTCTATTTTTGTTGTAAATATGTTTGGATAAGATTGGAACACCCTTCACCTCAATGGGTATGTAACATTGAATGAATTTCTAATATTTAGTTGGTATTGACCCCTCACAGGCTCTCCTGCCCATTTTGATTTTAACCCATCCATCTACTTCTATACTTTCTTACCTCAAAATATTAGTTTTGCTTCTAGGCTACCGAAATCGGATTGGAAAGGCAGTGTTCATATCCGCTGCACATACCTGATCGAAAGCATGGAAACACTTTTCAGAGTTTAACGTTGTAATCACTGCACAGAGTTGAACACTGCTCATAAGGTTTTCGCCATTTGTTCATTTTGGGTCTCATTTCTATCCAATGTATACATTTTATTTGTATTGATTTTCTTTTGGTCTTCAAATAGAAATTTGTTACATATGTTATAATTATTTGATTTGGTTTGTGAGTTTGAGGTAGGGGATGATGGGAAGCAGCAGGTGTGTGTGGGAGGGGGGGGGGGGGGAGGCAGCAGCAGGTGTGTGTGGGTGGGTGTTTTGCATTGGGGGTATGTAACATTGTTTATATATTTACTCACCATGTTTGTAGGTTACGGGATATGAAACTCCAGACCATTTAAATACACATAAATGCAGACGTATTTGCTTGATTTCTGTGAATTTGTAGACGCAAATTGAAGATGTTAATGAGGTTTATAAGCTTTGCAATCTTCCATCGAAGCAGATCACAAAGCTTCACAAGCTGTTAATGAGGTTCCTGAATTTTAAAAGCTGTTTTACAAGCTGAATTTTACAAACCGCCCTACGTACAGGTAGTTACGACACTCAGTCGCTCCATTGAATTTCGTTTTGCAAAACATATTTCATGGCTCATTTTGGAGAGTTACATATTCAAGTGCATTTCACAGACTGAAATATATGGATTTATTTTGGAGAATTTTCAAAATTATGACATTTATTTATGTTCAAAGATTGTGGAATGAATTGTGGATCCTGCACCTATAGCAGCTCCCAACCCAAAATGTGAAGAAATTTGAATTTTGTTGTGGGATTTAGTCCCGGGTCAATACTTTTATCCTTTCTTTTACAATTACTTTAGTTTATAATTCTCACTATTGTTAATTTTCATTTTCTTTTACACGAACACTGATGGTTTAGTTCTACATTTTCTTATTATTTATGTTGGCAGGTCTCTTTATTTATTTCAGAGCAAGCATTACAAATGCAAAGTAAGATACATATTTCTCACATTAACTTTTTTATTTATAGTTATTTATTCTTATCAATCAAATTGTTGCTTTGTAGATAAACTCGAGTTGGAGAGGGTTGAGGTTGTGGGTTGAACAAAAAAGAGGCAGGAGTCCGAGATGGAGGTGCTGCATGGCCGTGTTGTTCCATGTTTTTTTTTTCGAAAAGGGGGTAACTTCTTTTTTTGTTAATTGTATTTAAAATTGTTGGACACAACAAACTACGTTTGCATTATTTTTAGTATGCATAGTTGTGTATAATTACATTATAGGTTTGTGTAATTTGCGTTGAAGAATTTGTTGGATGAATTTGGCCTCTTTGTATATTATTTGATTGGTCGGTATCCCTTAAGGAGGGTGGATAGTTCAATAAATAAAGGAGGCTATGACCAATTTTTTTTCAATATTGATATTTTATTTATTTGAGGCACAATGTGAATTCAGTTGATGAATATTGTATATTTCATGTTATATGTGAATCTGTTTGATGAATTTAGATTATTTTAATATTGTTGGACTATGTGTTGTTTGTTAAGAGGGGTGGATAGTCCTACGAACATACGAAATTATGGCTAATTTTGTTAAAATTGCACTTTATTTTGTTGGGGAATGAAATTTTTTTCATTTTGCAATTACGTACCTTGAAAATTTTTGTCGTTTTGCAATTATGTACTTTTGAAATTTTCGTTGTTTTGCGATTATGTACTTTGGAAATTTTTGTCGTGCCTTCAGGCACGGGCATTTCGCTAGTATATATATATATATATATATATATATATATATATATATATATATATATATATATATATATATATATATATATATATATAATCTGGTTATCCATCCCGATGCCCATGGAACCAGCCTCTAAAATACAAACATACCAATCACACACATATATGTTTATATTCATATCATATATATACTGTAACAACTCCCGTATATATAATATATATCATTCCTCAATATGCTCGGGCTATAATTGCAGAACTCTTACAGCGATAGCCAATATGCCGAATGTTCCCATTCGTAATAGTATATAGGTATTCATACACTTAATATTCTAAACTTATAAGTATTGTCCTACTTAAGATTTAACTCACACCTTAATCATTTTTTAAGGATTTATATACAAACCCGAATATATCAATTCGTATTACTTAAATTAGTATACAAGTTACTTATCTTAATTCCATAGGTATTGCATCACCTATAATGATAGTCGTCAATAGACGTACCGAATAGCCTCTCAATCATCTTTAGACCATATCCTAAATTTCCATCCTACTCGAATCCTAGGATTCACTCAACCATATAGTCAGCATATAAATATACATTCTGCGCCCATAATAATATATAATCGCCGACCAAAATACTTCCCCGAGTGTTACTCATCCCAAACACCCTTAAATTAGTAAGTTCTGGATTTTAGTTTCAACTAACCCAAGGTATACACCTCACTCAATTAATGATTTAAAAGTCCTCAGACTATTTTTAGGAACCCCAAATGTTTATCTCCACAATGCATTTTTCCTCAAAACTATACATTAAGTACTACACCATTTTGCACCCTCTTAGCCCCCATTATATCCCTTAAATGGTTTGGAATAAATTCCCCTAGTTAGTTATTTATTTCCTCAAATAATTAAGCTAGAAATAATTAATTAAGGAATTCTCCCATATAAACAAAATAGGCCGAAACTATCGACAATTTTGTAAGGTCAATCGATCGATCCCTGGCCGTCGATCAAGTGTTCTTCTTCTCGGAGACTCTGTTCCGACTATTAATATAACCCCAAGCTTTTTATCTTCTCTCCCATTATCATTCAACCTCAACCAACAATATATTCACATATAAAAGTGGTTATAATCATCCTAGAACCAATACCCAAAAATCAATATCAATTAATTCCAATGTTTCCTCAAATCGGATATTATTCGGGGTTTATTCGTTCAATTACAGAAAAATCCATTTTGATTCAAGAAACCCAACCCGAAAATCATATAGTCTATCACTACTAACTATAATATGAGATACACACTCAAAAGAATAAATCAAGTAAACACTTTACTCGTGGATAAAATTGGACTACCTCGAGTCGAATCCCGCGGAGTTTGGCCTGGAATCCTCTTTCTTTCTTCCTCCTTATATTCTCTTCTTCCTTTTCTCTCTTCCCTTTCTCTCTCTTAGTGCTGAAAAATGAGAGAAATAAGGGTTGTAAAGCTTTATAAGGCTTATCCCCTTATTAAACCCAAAATTGACTCGTATACACATTTGCTAGTCCGTACTAGTCCAAAAGTCTCCGGAACTTAAGCACTACCCCCGGATACTATATTCTGACTATCTCTACTATTTTGAAACAAATCGTGCACTCAAAATCTCCATCCGAGTCACTTAACTAAAATTCACTAATTAAATCCAACACATCTTAATACGCGTGTTTTCCAAATAAAATATTATCCTTTGTCGCTTTACCCAACTGCGATATGTAATTAAAATAATCCAACTCGTTTACTTAGTCCAGTAAGAAAACATAACCCATGTATATATTAATCCGGCACTTGCAAACTAATATTTACTATTCACTTTAAATTCTCAATTTATTAAATTACACTCATAAGTTCCAAAAAATTTATCTATAGTAATTTCCTCTAATTACCGAATTTCGCCACCTATGTAATTTAAATATCTATAAAAGTACGGGGTATTATACAGAGCATCAGGTTCTAGATTCTTTAGGATCTGTACAGTTTATCATGCTTTCAGCTTAGAGTCCTTTGATATAGAGCCCTATCATTAGGATTGTTGCATTCTTATTACGCACTTACGTACTTCTTCCATTATGTGATAATTAAATTGAATACTGATGGGGATAATCTCTCTCATATCAGATGCCTCCATGATGTGCACCCCAACCCGCTCCAGCTCAGGGCACTACGAACACTGCAGAGGTTGTTTTCATTGTTACACAAGAAGTCAACACAGCTTTAGTGATTGTTCAGCAGGAACCAGCACAGGCATAAGCAGTGGCACCCGCACCAGCTCATGCATTTCCCACTGCTTGTGAGAGCATTAGAGATGCCTTTCAAAAGGCACACCCACCGGAGTTTCAGGGGGTTATGATTTCTTTACTGCTAGCCAATAAAAGAAATACATCCAGCGGCCCTTGAGAATGTAAGAATGCACGGAGTTACATAGTCAGATACTAGCTACTTTTAAGCTAGTTAGGACAGCGTTGCAGTGGTGGGAGTCCACTACCACAGCTGAGGAGAGAGATACTTTGAGGATTCAGGACTTCTGGGTGTTGTTCGATTGCGAATATTTCCATTTTGCCGTTCATACTGAGATGAGGAGGAAATTACTCAACCTAACCTAGGAGGGACGGACAGTGGAAAAATATGAAGAAGAATTCAGGAGGATGAGAAATTTGGTGCCATGAGAGGTACCTACTGAAGAAAAGAGAATTCATATGTTTATGGATGGCCTAACCTAGAAGATTCGCCAGCACTTATTGGGCAATATTTGTCTACAAACTTACACTGATCTACTTAATGATGCAATGCTTCACTACTGGGACCACCGCCTCTATGATGAGGGCGATAGGTGAGGGATTGAGTCCAGTCAACAGGGATAGAATAAGAGATATTTTACTAGTAGATGCTTCATGTGTGGCAATCTTGGCCATAAACGATAAGATTATCCCGATAAGGGCAAGTTTCCTCAGCAGCAGGGTGCTCATCAGGAGCCGCAGAGACCCATATTCCCTTCAGTTTCCCCCTAGCACCAACTTAGGTGCCATCACTACCTGCTCCAGCACCGTAGGGACAATTACAGTATGGACGTGTCCACAATGTTCATTAGGAAGTAGTCCAGCAGCCAGCGCCCGCAGTCGAGGGTATGTTTTCTATCTATGGGGCTATGGGGTGTATTCTGTTTGACACGGGATCCTCACATTCTTTTATAGCTAGTAGATTTGCACGGGACATAGGGTTATGAGACACGTATGATATTATTGTTACTTTTGTAGACTTATCGATTGGTAATGGGTTGCCTATTTTATTTATATCTCAGAATATGAGTATAAAGATAGGGAGTCTGATTTTACCGGCTGATATGCTTATATTAGACATGTTCGAGTATGATGAAATTATTGGCATGGATTGATTAATCGCGTACAGAGCTATGGTTGATTGCTATAGTCGGAGCAATATGTTTGCTGTTCCAAGACATGAGATGTTCCTTATGGTGATGCCTCATCCCAAGGGAGGATCGTCACTTCATTTGTATTATATAGAGGAGGGGACCTTTACAGAAGTGATGATTCCCCTTGGTTCAATACTGGTAGTTTGTGAGTTTGTCGATGTATTCCAGGAGATAGCAGAGTTACCTCCCAGTTGGGAAATAGATTTTGTGATTGATTTAGCGTCGGGTACTCGGCCAATAGCTCGTGCGCCTTACCGTATGGCTCCTGTAGAGATGAGGGCCTTAAGAGATCAGATAAAGCAACTTTTGTGATAGGGGTTTATCCGTAGGAGTACCTCTCCTTGGGGCGCCCATGTGTTGTTTATAAAGAAGAGAGATGTTTCTTTATAACTGTGTGTGGATTATCGAGAATTAAACATGGTCACAATACAAAAAATATATACGTTACCTTGAATTGATGACTTATTTGATTAGTTGAGAGGAGTAGACTACTTATCAAAGAAAGACTTGAGATCTGGTTATCATCAGCTATGTATTAGGGAGCAGAATGTTTCTAAGACTGCATTCTTAACCAGATGTGGGTCGTATGAGTTTCGGGTTATGCCATTTGGGTTAACCAATGAGCCGACAGTTTTCATGGACTTAATAAACAGGGTGTTCAGAGAGTTTCTAGATCAATTTGTTATTGTATTTATTGATGACATCCTATTTTATTACCAGACAGAGGAGGATCATGCTGAGCATGGTCCTGCAGACACTACATGAGCATCACTTGTATGCTAAATATGAGAAGTGTGAATTTTGGCTCCGGGAGGTACATGTTTTGAGGCATATTGTGTCTGAGTTAAGGATATCAATGGATACTAGCAAAGTATCAGCGGTGAGGGAGTGGGGATAGCCTACGGCATAGACGGAGGTGCGCAGTTTCTTGGGTTTGTCCGATTATTATAGGTGGTTCATCCGAGGTTGATCTAAGATTTTGGGTCCGATGACTAATCTAACCTGTAAGGGTGTACCATTTATTTGGGATAATGCGTGTCAGTTGTCATTGGATGTATTGAAAGATAATTTGACATCATCACCCTTACTAGTACTGCCTAGGCAAGGAGTGGAGTACTTAGTTTACGGTGATGCATCATTACAAGGGCTTGATGGCATATTGTAGCAGGAAGAGAAGGCTATAGCTTATGCCTATAGGAAGATTAAGCCTCACGAGCAGAATTACCCCACCCATGACTTGGATCTAGCAATGGTCTTGTTTGATCTTCATATTTGGAGACATTATTTATTGGGAGTGAAATTTTACCTATTCACGGATCTTAAGTCACTACAATATTTATTCACTCATCCAGAGTTGAACATGTGCCGACGTAGGTGTCTTGAATTCATGAATGATTATCAGTTTGAGATACATTATCACTGAGTGAAGGCTAATGTGGAAGCAGACGCGTTAAGCCAAAGTCCAGTAAAATAGTTCATCACGATGTGGAAGTAACTGGGACATCGGGATGCGGTTGTCAAATCATTTATGTTAGTTATGACTATTACACCTCATATTGTGACGAGGGTGGTACAGGCTCAGGCAACAGATCCATTTTTCCAGGAGAGAATTCAACAGTTTTTGGCCGAGGGAGCAGAGTCCTACTCATTGAGTTTAGAGGAGGCTTATGCTATAATGGTAGACTGGTTATTCTAGAAGGAGTGGAGTTGAGACATGCGGTGATGACAGAGTCGCATGGGTCCCGTTTTGCGATACATCTCAGTGGAGATAAGATTTACCAATATATGCGACAACAATATTGGTGGAGTGGGATAAAGAGAGACATTGTTGAATTCGTCTCTAAGTGTTCCACTTGTTAGTTAGTGAAGGTGGATCATCAAAATCCTACTAGGTTACTTCAGCCATAAGAGATCCCGATGTGGAAATGGGAGAGCATTTCCATGGACTTCATCAAAGGGTTACCTACTACTCAACGAGGTCACGATTCTATATGGGTGATTATGGATTGGTTGACTAAAGTAACTCACTTTTTGCCAGTTCAGACTGATTACTCAATGGGACAGTACGCCCAAATTTTTATAGCCGGGTACCGCTCAATATTGTGTCCGATCGGGATAAGATTTTTGTGTCCCAATTTTAGGAGAGTTTTCACGAGGCTATGGGTAACGAGGTGAATTTGAGTACGTCTTATCACTCGCAGACTGATGTGCAGACTGCGCGTACTAACCAGATGCTAGAGGATATGTTATGTATGTGTATCCTTGATTTTGGGTGAGGTTGGGAGCAGTACCTTCCACTCGTGGAGTTTGCATAGAATAACTCCTATTAGTTCACCATCGGTATGGCCCATTTAAGGCTTTATACGGTCGACCTTATCATTCTCCTACGTGTTGGTTAGAGGTGCGGTACAATAAGCTACTTGGGCCAGAGATTATACAGGATACGTCTACCAGGATTGAGATGATTCGGATAGCTCAGGACCGACAAAAGAGCTACACCAATGCAAAGCGGTTCTTTAGGGAGTTCAGTGTAGGGGACTATGTCCTTTTGCGAGTGTCTCCTATGAAGGGGATAATGCGTTTTAGAAAGAAAGGGAAATTAACACCGATATATGCAGGACCATTTCCTATTATCGAGAGAGTTAGACCGATAGCATACAGACCGGGGTTGCCGGAGCACTTGCATCGTATCCATGACGTGTTCCAAATTTCTTTGCTGAGGCGATATCTCCGTGATCAGTTAGCTCATACTGATGTTTCATTAGAGGATATTGACTTGTATCCCAATAGTTCTTACGAGGAAAGACCAATGGTGATCTTGGACTATAGAGAGAGACGGCTGAGATCGAAAGTAGTTCCGCTCATGCGTCTTCAGTTGGCGCACAATAATATTGAGGAGTATACTTGGGAGCATGGAGATGAGATGTGCGATAGATACCCGGATTTGTTTATACCAGGTATGCTTTTATTTCCAAATTTCGATACGAAATTCCGTTATAAGTGGTAAAGTATATAATATCCCGTAATTTTAATGACTTTTAATACGACATTACTTAAAAGTTAAAGGGAGATTAATTGGAATTAATTATGAAAAATAATTGGAATTAATCCGGATTGAATATTACTAGAGAATGAAGTAATATGTGATTGATATTGAATATTACTTAGTGGTTAAAAGTAATATATGGTTATATGGTCGCGAATGAATATTACGCGAATTATTGAAATTATTGAAATCAAGTCGGGAGGCGCATGTGAGTCGTGTCGGGACTAAATTGGAAGGGATAAAAGGGAAATTATTTTTAAGTCATTAGAATGGTCATTTCGAGTGTACCGTTGAGTCCGAAAGGGTCGAAATAGGCAGAAAAGTCAACCCCGGGGTTTGATTTAGGTCATGGGTCACTTGGGAACCAAAAGGACACCCCAGAGGGGTATTTTATTCATTTTAATTGGGAGGTGAATTGTAACCACAAAAATTTGGGTTTTATTATATAAGGGAAGATATTGGAGACTTAGGTTCATTCACCCAAAAACAAAGAAAAAATTTGTGAGGAGAGTGAGAGGTTTTGAGAGCAAACCAAGGGACAACAACCTTGCACCACCTTGCACCACCGCCAAAAAAGTGACCGAAAGAGAGGAAGGGACTTCTTAAAATTATCTTCTCCAAAGGATCAAAACTACACCTTAACGCATGTGTAATTCTTTTTCCAATTAGTGAGTATATTATCGATGTTGGAATAGGATTAATATTTGCCCATGAGAATTTTGAAATTGGGGATGAAATGATAAGTAAATAAATTAATGTGATAGGTATTTCATGTAGTTGACGAATCCACATGTTGAGGTTATCTGATTGAGGATTAAATTGTAAATCACGAAATTATATTCTGGGTTTTATGAAGAACATCTATGGTGAATATAGAATTTTGAGGGTTTAAAGGATTATATTGATTTAGATATAAACCCTTCTTGAAAGTAAGGAATTTGAAGTTTTATATGTTTTATAATCACCCATAAACATGTGTAAATGATGTTGGGATAATTGGTATTCGTTAGAATATATTCCATGTGAGTTTGGGCGTATGTGTTGATGTAAAAAACTAGATTACTCTAATTATTTAATCACAGATAAAATAAATGAGACAAAATATTTTAAAGTGGTTCAGCCTTATATGAATGGCCTACGTCCACTGTTATGTTATTGCTGAGTGTTTGGGAATTCTCGATTACAAGTGCTATCAAGAAATTCCGGTCCCTTTTGAATGAGGGTGATACAAGGTATTTATAGCCCTTAGGCTGTACATGAAAGGGTGTTACATTAAATGATGCACATATGAAAGGGTAATTCATTTAATGTTCTTCAAACGTGCGCGTCAAGATGATAAGCATTCAATGAATAGTTGAACTGTTGATTATCTGGCAATTAATGCCGTGGTCGAGATGCAGCTCGGACCGCTTTAGTTGCTCATCGTCAAATAGTTCCTCGGAGCATCGGAGTTCCTCGGAGGGCTGGTGTTCCTCGGAGGACTGATGCTCCTCGGAGTGAGTATGTTGGTCGGGGGAATGATCTTCCTCGTTTCTATTGTGCCACATAGATTGACACGTGTCTTCTTATTATTTGTCCACATCGGCATACTAATTTTGGTATCAACAGAAGCCCCCAATGTTTCATATTTTGAACTTTGAGGAGTATGGAACATTCTTTCTCGGTATATGGAAATATTAAATGACCTCCCTGGGTTTTAGGAGCATTTTCTTTGTATTTGAACTTCCTTCCAAATTCGCAGAATCTGCCTTTTTGCCTTTTCATAAGCGCTTCGATCTTCGTGCATTTTTTATCCTTTTAGCCGCCGGTAGCGCAATAGTTTCCTTTTTGTAATCATTTCTTTCGCCGTTTCCCAAGGCAAAGTATTTAAACTTCAGAGGCAATCCCATCGTCTTCTACCTTTTCATTTTCTGCTTTCAAGTTTTCTAAAGCTTTTCTCTCTCTTGTGCGTTCATTTCCTCCTTCGTTTGTTTGCCAACAGATCTCCTTTTTTCCTGTAAGATTTTCTTCCTTCTTCTTCATTTCTTTTTATTCACCATGGTTTATATTGTTGAATCTCTTTAGAAGTTCCGTTCTGACTTTTCTATTCCTTCTTGGGTAACTTTGGAGAGTCTTTCTGAACCTTCAAGTTATTTTGATTTGGCTGAGGGACATTGGTTCCCTAGCCTATTTATTGCTGAATGTGGATTTTCTTTTCCACCAAATCCGTTGTGTTTGGAGTTCTGTCAGTACTTCGATGTTGTCCCTGCAAAAATAGCCCCCAACACATGGAGGATAGTTAATGGGGTACATAGATTAAATCAAACTCATGGAACTCGTATAGGAATTCCTGAGATTATGTACTGTTACAGATGGGCTGTTTTAGACAATGTTTTTTATTTAAAAACTAGGTTTTTTAATAGGGCCTTAGTAGTCAACCTCCCTGATGCCAACAGGGATTATTTTGAACACGGGGTAGTTATAAAAAATTGGCAACATGCCCCTCTGGTTGGAGATGCAGTATATGAGGGTCCCAGATGCCCCCCATATGGCAATGGGATAGGTTATTTTCATCTTATTTTGTTTTTTGAAATTATAATTTCATTGTGTTTGACAAAATGTATGACTGATATTTCACTATGTTTTTGTTTGCAGTTGACAGCAAGAGAAAAACTCCATAAGAAACAGAAGTTAATATCAAGCATTTAAAACATATCTGGAGTTTGCATCGAAGAGTTGCAGATGAGCACATCAGGTCTGCTTCATATTTGCTGCAGTACAGGAGCTACACATCATCCTTTACTGCTCGCCCTGTGGTCAGCAGTAGTGAACCATTGCCAGCTTCCGAGGAATCTTCACCAGAATCTCACATTCCTCTAAGTCAGAAGATGAGCAAGAGAAGAGTTCCTGCTATCTTCGAGGAGACTTCCTCTGCCGGGGATGGAAAGAGGAATAAGGCTGAAGTCCCAAAGGGGACCAAGAAAATTGATGATGTTCCTTCTGTTGCTGTTCAGAAGGCTGCAGAGAAGCCTCCAATGGCTCCGAGCAAGAGAAGTACTTCTGTGGAAGTGGTCACTATTTCCCCCACCAAAGGTTCTTTAGCTGAAACTGCTGAAGTTCCACTGAGGAGATTGAAGAAATCCTCCTCGGTTAGTTTTTCTGAAGCCATCCCCCAGCTCCAAACTAGTGGAGCTGGTGTTCCAACCATCATTCCCCCGAGCTCTGCAATGAGCTCGGTAAAAACTTGGATTATTCCTGAAGTCCAAGGCATCGAGGAAAACCTGCCTAGGGATATGTTGACATCCCTAGCTACTCGTCACATTGCTTCAGTAAGTTTCTTTCTATCTTGAATTTTTCCTTCTATCAATATATGTATCTCGGCACTAACTCATCACTACCTTCTTTTTTCAGCTGGTGAGTTATTTTAACACCATTGTGAAGAAAGATGAAGCGCTCAAGGCTTTAAGCTCCTCGTCTGGAGTAGAGGATGCATTCCAGGGTTTGGCCCAATCTCTGAAGGAATCCCGTCAGAAGTACGATGAGGATAAAGGTGTATGGGAGAAGAAATTGGCTGCATCTGAAGCAGAGAAGGTGCAGTTGGGAAACAAAGTGAAGGACTTGGAGAGGGAGAACAAGAAATACTCCGAGAAGCTCACTACTTTCGAGGAGCTTGAAAATAAGCTGAAATCAGCTGAGGAAGAGCTGACACTTCTGCGCGAAGCAAATCGTCAGAAGGAGGAGTTGGAGGCCAAGTTGAAAGCCTCCGAGGACCTTATATCCGAGAAGCTCTCCTCGGAGAAGGTGAAGAGAAAAACAGCTGTGAAGAAATCCTTTCGAACTGGTTGGGATAAAGGATGGGATAGGGGGTAGCAGCAATGATGACCCAGGTGAATTATGGAAGTTTGAAATACTTCCATGATGGTTGGGTTGCTGCCTTGCAGGAATTGAAGGTGAGCGAGGACTCCGAGCTATTTCAACAACATCTCCCTGGTCCTCCTCCAGTTATTGAAGACGAAGCTGCATCTAAGAATCTTCAATGACAGTGGGTGATCAAGTCCTTGTTCCACCACCCCACCAGACAGCCACCGAGGAGATTTCTTCCTTGCCTACTCCTCCAGAACAAGTCCCAGCTTCTACCAATCAAATCAGTGTTCCCACCGAGCAACCAAGCTCCTCGTCCCAGCCTCCCGAGAAAGTCTTGGGAGACAAGGAAAAGGTGTGAAGTTGTTCGGTACTATCTTTCTATTTTTCTTCTTACTTGTACTTTGTATCTCAGATCTTTGTAACTTTGCCTTATGATCTAATAAAATCTCCTCTTTTTGTTCCTCTACATTGTTGATTCTCTGTTTGCTTTTTTTATTAACTCTCGCCTTCTCTCCTTTATTAGTTTATGGCTATAATGGAATTGATATCTGCCCAAGATACAAAGCTGATGCAGCAATGCCATGAATATTATCAAGCTGGTCACACAGACCTGAGGATGGGATTGAAGATGAAGATAAACATTCACATCAAACATATAAGAGACAAATATTTTTAAAGTGGTTCGGCTATAAGGAAAAGCCTGCGTCCACTGTTATTTAATTCCCAGGGGTGATACATAGCACACGGAGTTCCTCAAAAGAAAGATTAGCAACCATCGATCAGCCTGCATCATATGTCGTCCAGGAGATAATGCACTTTATGTTGAACAAATCAAGAAGGTAGATCAAGAATTTCATAAGCACCGAGCAACACTGCAGAATAAATACTTCATCCTTTCAAGTAAACCATCAAGCATAGAGCATTGGGGGCTTCTGTTAACGCAAAAATTCTCCATCTACGAGGACCAATCAGAAAAGGACACATGTCATCCTACGTGGCAATATTCGACGCCCAAGGAGAGTTGGTCGTCATCCGAGGAGAGTTGGTCGGCACCCGAGGAGTATTAGCCGGCACCCGAGGAGAGTTGGTCAGTACTCAAGGAAAATTAGTTGGCACCCGAGGAGTATTAGTTGGCACCCGAGGAGAGTTAGTCGACACCCGAGGAGAGTTGGTCGGCATACCAATAGGGAAGATCAAAGGATAACTATGCATTTAATGATCATTAATGTACATTTATACTGTAGATGATAACACATAGCATACCAAGAAATTCAACAATTAGATTCGTTGAATGTAGACATAATGTATAAATGTCTACATACAATGAATCTCTTTATCTCCCATCACTATAAATACATGTATTCCCTTAGCCAAAAAGGGGGAGGGGAGAGATCCAAGATATCCAAGAGGAGAAGAAAAAAAAGAGAGATCCAAGAGAACCAAGAAACACCGTACACAAGATACACATCCTTTCTCTCTCTACCACATTGTGCTATTGTAAACCCCTGGGAATAAAATAACAGTGGACGTAGGCTTTTCCTTATAGCCGAACCACTTTAAAAATCTTTGTCTCTTATATGTTTGATGTGAATGTTTATCTTCATCTTCAATCTCATCCTCATCATTTATCTGCTGTTGACGCCACTAAAATGGCAGTGGCCAAATCTGTTGATGCAAAAAACTGGACCGAATCCCATTTTTATGATCACAGATAAATAGATAAAAGCAATCCAATCAAGCACATGAGAGACAAAGATTTTTAAAGTGGTTCTGCTATAAGGAAAAGCCTACGTCCACTGTTATTTTATTCCCAGGGGTTTACAATAGCACAATGTGGTGTAGAGAGAGAAAAATGTGTAGATCTTGTGTATAGTGTCTCTCATCCTTGTCCGATCTCCTTGGTTCTCTTGGATCTCTTGGATCTCTCCTCTTTTTGGCTAAGGGAATACATGTATTTAGAGTTATGGGAGATAAAGAGATTCATTGTATGTAGACATTTATACATTATGTCTACATTCAATGAATCTAATTGTTGAATTGCTTGGTATGCTATGTGTTGTCATCTATTAATACAGTATAAATTTACATTAAGGCTCATTAAATGCGCTGCCATCTTCATTAATGCACATTAAATGCATAATTATTCTTTTGATCTTCCTGGTTGATATACCGACCAACTCTCCTCGAGTGCCGACTAACACTCCTCGGGTGCCGACTAATTCTCCTCGGGTGCCGACTAACACTCCTCGGATATCGAATATTGCCACGTAGGATGACATGTGTCCTTTTCTGATTAGTCCTCGTAGATGGAGAATTTTTGCGTTAACAGAAGCCCCCAATGCTCCATGCTTGATGGTTTACTTGAAAGGATGGAGTATTTATTCTGCAGTGCTTCTCGGTGCTCGTGAAATTCTTGATTTACCTTCTTGATTTGTTCAACATAAAGTGCATTATCTCCTGGATGACATATGATGCAGGCTGATCGGTGGTTGCTAATCTTTCTTTTGAGGAACTCCGTGTGCTATGTATCACCCCTGGGAATTTGGATGCAGCCATGCCATAGTATGCAGCTTGTAGCTTGTCATAATCTTCAAGTATGTTGATCGGTTTGTTAGCCGACCAACTACCTCTTGTGCCGAGCAACTGAATGCTAACTTTACGTGCTTGATTTTTCTGATTTATGATCCTCTGAATAATTAGTCGAGTAACATACTAGCTTTTGAACCCAACTCTTCAATCTGATTAGTACCAAGATAGTGGTGGACTTCGAAACATTTTCATACAACTTCTTCTTCATTATTGGTCGAGACAGTAGTAGCAAAGATCTCAGTGCTGTAGATGCTGATTTTGACTTCTACCTCTGCTCGGGGACGAGCAAGAGGTTCTCGGGGATGAGCAAGAGCTGCTCGGACAGACCATCTGTGATGAACATCAGAATGCTGAAAGATCTTAACTTCGTGCACTCCCCTTATGCTTTGGATGATCCTCCTGCTGGTGAGGAACCTGTTTTAAAAGCAGAGGGAAAGAAACCAATAGAGTAGGAATCTCAATGTAATAGTTAGTATACATTTTCATTCTCAATGTATTTTGTTTTTGATTTTAATGAAAGTCTTTCATTTTTGTTCGCAATCTTAATTGCTATTGTCTTGTAAAATACTCTACATCTGTGCATATGTATAAGTTAAAAAGATAACAATATTGTGTTGTTCATCGACCAACTTAGTAATAAAAAAGTTACAAGTATTAGTAATGTTGCTCGATCACTTAATAATAAAGTAATGAGTATAAAAATGTTTAAAATTTTTCCAACCAACCAAGGTTGTTAAATTGTGCTCGTCGACCAATTATAGTTAGTGGGAGTTTATCCCCGACTAACCATACTTGGTAAATTTTTGTCTTTTTCATAAAATGCGTCCGACCAACCAAGGTCGATAAATTCTCCTCGTCGACCAACTATAGTTAGTGGGTTTTTATCCCCGACCAACCATACTTGGTTCAGTTTGGAATATTTTGTTCTTCGAGGAACTTTTATATTTTCTGTAATAATCTTACCTCCCGACCAACATAAGTTGGAATTTGAGAGCATATTTTGTTTTCAAACCAACCGAGATTGGCATTTTTAAGAATGTTGTTCTTGCCCTTTTACCAACCGGAGTTGGTCATGGGTTTGAACTATCATGTCCACTGACTCTTTTACCAATCGAAGTTGATCACATTAGTGTACGCCTCCTATCCAAAGGAGTATAGTTTTTTCTCGCTATTTTACCAACCGAAGTTGATCACGCTCGAACTATCATGTCCACTAGTTATTTTACCAACCAGAGTTGATCACGCTAGGGTACGCCTCCTAACCAAAGGAGTATAGTTTGTTCTCGCTATTTTACCAACCGAAGTTGATCACGCTCGAACTATCATGTCCACTAGTTATTTTATCAATCGGAGTTGATCACGCTAGTGTACGCCTACTAACCAAAGGAGTATAGTTTTTTCTCGCTATTTCACCAACCGAAGTTGATCACGCTCGAACTATCATGTCCACTAGTTATTTTACCAACCGGAGTTGATCACGCTAGTGTACGCCTCCTAACCAAAGGAGTATAGTTTGTTCTCTCCCTTTTACCAACCGGAGTTGGTCGTGGGTTTGAACTATCGGTGTTTGCTTTTATTGCTGAGCAGCGTAGTGTTTCACACTAGTATTCCCCGAAAAACTTTCAATAAAAGAAAGAAGATGGTGAAACATCATTATTTTATTCCAACTTACTGTGCTTCTGAATGACATTCTTTAACACGTAATCTCCTTCGTTTAAGTTGCATTTCTTCACCCTCTTGTTGTAGAACAGAGTTGTTCGTTGTTGGTAAGAGACATTCCTAATATTCTCTAACCTCCTCGAGCATATCCAAATCCAGTCTTCTCATTAAGTCGCTAACTGGGGAATTAAAATTCAGCACTCTGTGTGTTGGAAGACCCAACTCGGCAGGTATTACAGCCTCACTTCCAAATGCCAGCTTATATGGTGATTCTCCAGTTGCAGCTCGGGGAGTTATTCGGTAAGCCCACAATACTGACTGTAGCTCATTAATCCAATTAGCCTTATTTAGCCTCTTCTTCAAACCATTTAGTAATGTTCTGTTCGTCACTTCAGTTTGTCCATTTTTCTGAGGATGACCTGGTGCGGAATGAACCTTCAAAATGTTTGACTGATGACAATAAGCGGTAAACTCCTCGTTATCGAATTGTGTTCCATAGTTTGTGATGATGGCAAAGACGAGGTATTTGAATCTTCCTCGGGTCGTCGGCAGTGGTCCAACCAAATCAATTCCCACATGGCAAATGGCCAGGGGGAAGTGATGGGTGTCAACAATGTTTGTGGAGTTCTTCGGATGGATGAAACGCGTTGGCACTTGTCACATTTCTTGGCATAAGCTATACAATCAGCTCTCATCGTCGGCCAGTAGTATCCCTGCATCATCACCTTTTGCAAAAGTGTCCGACCTGCTACATGGGCTCCACAGGACCCTTCATGGATCTCTTTAATCAATTCTTTCACCTCGGAGGGATGTACAGATCTTTGCAAACCTGCCATAATTCCTCGTCTATACAAAATACCATTAATTAGTACATACCGAGCAGCTTTAAACTTCCATTTCTTGGCAGCGAGCTTATCTTCCGGTAATTCTTCCTCCTCAATATATGCTCCGATGGGATCCATCCAAGATGGTCCTAAATCAATGGTAATAATATTCATCGTCAGGTCTTCATCTATGCTCCGACTTTCTAATACTTCAATTGGTATCGTTCTTCGCAGCTCGGTACGAGTAGCTGATGCTAATCGGGCCAGTGCGTCTACTTGTGCATTCTCCATTCTTGGTATTCTGATCAACTGAATGGCATCAAATTCTGCCAACAACTCCATTACCTTTACTTGACCATTATTTCTCCTTTAACTGCATATGTTCCCATCGGTTGATTCACAATTAATTGAGAATCACTAAATACCACCACTTGTTGCGCCTCCATAATCTCTGCTAATTTAAGACCTGCTATCTTGGCCATATACTCAGCCTCATTATTGGAGGCCTTGAATTGGAATCGCAGAGCATATTCCATGTCAATCTCGTCTGGGGTGTTCAAAATAATTCCTGCTCCACAACCTGCTGTGCAAGATGACCCATCTACATATAATCTCCATGTAGGTAACTCGTCTTCAAATTTCTTATCTGACAGAGTTCCTCGGTGAAATATTTGTTGTTTCCTTTCATCCTCCCCTGGTATTTTTCGTTCTTCATCGAATTTGATGATCTTTCTAAATCCACAAGCTCTTTTACCTACCGGAGTTGGTCTGAGCTTATGTCTGTTGGTCCTGTAACATCCACAGGTCGGTCAACGAGAAATTTTTGTTCCTCGGGGGTATCAGGATATGTAAATTCTGCTATAAAGTCTGCTACAGCTTTCCCTTTTAATGATGATCTGGGTTCATACACAATATCATATTCACCGAGCTCTATTGCCCAGTACATCAGTCTCCCTGACTTTTCTGACTTATGAAGGGCTTGTCTTAATGGCATGTCGGTATACACGATGATGGTATGGGCCTGGAAATATGGCCTCATTCTTCTACTTGCCTCAATTAATGCCAATGCCAATTTTTTTAACTTTGGGTACCTGATCTCTGCACCTTGGAAAGCCTTACTTGTGTAATAAATTGGCTTCTGGACTCTATTCTCCATTCTGATCAATGTCGAGCTGACTGCATTCTCTGATACTGCCAGGTACAAGAACAACTTTTCTCCCGTTAATGGCCTGGACAACAGTGGAGGTGTTCCCAAATATTTCTTCAAGTCTTGAAAGGCTTTCTCACATTCATCATTCCACTCGAAAGTTTTTTGAAGTGTTTTGAAGAATGGAAGGCATCTATCAGTTGCTCGAGATACAAATCTGTTGAGCGCGGTAACTCGTCCTGTAAGGCTTTGCACTTCTTTCTTCATCGTTGGAGATCGCAGCCCTAATAAAGCTTTGATCTTTTCAGTATTTGCTTCTATGCCTCGTTGATTGACAATGTAACCGAGAAACATGCCTTCTCGTAATCCAAATATGCACTTCGTCGGGTTCAGCTTCATTTGATATTTATCCACTTGATCAAAGGTCTGGCCTAAGTCAACTAGAATATCGGCAACTTTCTTGCTCTTTGTCAGCATATCGTCAACATAGACCTCCATATTGCAACTGATTTTCTCTGCAAAGACCTTGTTCATCAGCCGCTGATAGGTTGCTATGAAATTTTAATAGGCTGCCCGAGCACCTGTCGAGACTAGGGAAAATAATTATTATCATGAGAATAATTATTCAGCCAAACAATATGTGATGTGTATCAGCATAAAATAATAAAAATTTCAAAATATGAAATAATATTTTTGTGCCAAATGTGTGTGAGATGGACAAATTTTTATCTGATATGCATCATAAATAAGATGTAGAGTTATTTAATCTCCAACAACTAATCAGGTATAAGTTGTTGTTTGAAAATTATTTACCACTTGGTTTTAAAAATATTTTTGGGGTGATCACAAGTTAAAAAAGACTTAAGCCCCCTGCTTGTCCCCAAGCTGAACTAATGTTTAAAGAAATATCTAGGGTGCTTCGCATTTTTTAATACCCCAAGATTCTACTGTTGCCGACAAACAACATGGATGTTGCCGACCAACATTTAAGGATATCTCAAATTATAGAATATATGGTTGGATGACCAGAATATCTCGAATCTTTAGATCAAAAAATAACATTCAATGTAAAATTTAAGCCTTAAGAATGTTAATTAAATGAATAAATATATAACCCACTAGATCGTGTGATTTCTACAAAGAAACCTTGTGATGTGATGAACGAGGGGCCAACATATCAAATTTGTGCCCAGAGTCTTGATATGGTCATGATTGTTTTACTGATCCTCTTTTACAAGAGGTGAGTAATGATTTTTCAGGTGAGAGAAAATTATTTTTTATATTGATCCCTTCCTATTCCTTATTTGGAGAGAGAAAAATATGCTGAATGATAGAAGTTATTACCAAATTTATATAAAAAATCAATCAATTTGACTTTATTGACATAGATGGAAGATGAACCAAATTAAGTATATAATTCATAAAAGTGAATGCAAAGAGACTCAAACTTGAAGAGAGAGAGAATATATCTGGGTCATGATTTCTATGAGAAGACTTTTTATTGTCTTTAACCTTTTCCTTTTCTTTTATTAAAAATATGATGGGAATTTGAATAGACATCAAAGATCTTACAAAATTTATAATGAAAATTATCAATGAAAATTATCAATGAAAATTATCAAATCTTATCATCGTCGTATATATTGGTATATGTAATCATTTACACAAAATTGAAACTTGAGAATCAAGCAAAAATTTATGATTTATGAAATCCACTATTTTTCAGATTTCTAAATAAGAATTAATCTAATAGTTATGATTTAAAAATCATGATATGCAACATTTTGCAGACAAAAATTGGACAATTAATTTATGTATATAAACATAAAAATCACGATTGAATCAAAAGATGTATGTATAATTGATTATACGTAGAGAAAATAAAAAACTTAGCTTTTGATGGAGAACAATGCTTGTAACACGTTCCCACAGACGGCGCCAATCTGTTGATGCAAAAAACTGGACCGAATCCCGTTTTTATGATCACAGATAAATAGATAAAAGCAATCCAATCAAGCACATGAGAGACAAAGATTTTTAAAGTGGTTCGGCTATAAGGAAAAGCCTACGTCCACTGTTATTTTATTCCCAGGGGTTTACAATAGCACAATGTGGTGTAGAGAGAGAAAAAGGTGTAGATCTTGTGTATAGTGTCTCTCATCCTTGTCGGATCTCCTTGGTTCTCTTGGATCTCTTGGATCTCTCCTCTTTTTGGCTAAGGGAATACATGTATTTATAGAGATGGGAGATAAAGAGATTCATTGTATGTAGACATTTATATATTATGTCTACATTCAATGAATCTAATTGTTGAATTGCTTGGTATGCTATGTGTTGTCATCTATTAATACAGAATAAATTTACATTAAGGCTCATTAAATGCGCTGCCATCTTCATTAATGCACATTAAATGCATAATTATTCTTTTGATCTTCCTGGTTGATATACCGACCAACTCTCCTCGGGTGCCGACTAACACTCCTCGGGTGCCGACTAACACTCCTCGGATATCGAATATTTCCACGTAGGATGACATGTGTCCTTTTCTGATTGGTCCTCGTAGATGGAGAATTTTTGCGTTAACAGTATGAAAATGGAGAAAAACGCAGAAAATTGAGCTTGAGAAAAAACTATTGAAAACGTCGAACGAAATGGGATGTCGTTTGAAGTATTTCGAACGAGACATGTTGTCATTCGAACGAGATGCTATCTCATTTGAACGAGAATTCAAGACTTCTAATGATATTGAAGAAGTCTTGTTTTAGCCATGAAAAGTATGGAGATTTGTATTTTGGCCCACAATAGGTTCTGAATAATTTTGGTACATTAACAAAGAGTTAGAGACTTGGATTAATGTTGGGAAATTAAATATTGAATTAAGAAAGGAATTATGTGAGTGATAACTAGATAATAAAATATGATAATGAGATTAAATCGTAATTACGATGTGCGAGTAGTATTCGAGAAATACAACCGGTACTTGGGGGAGGATAAATTCCTAATATGAGACATAGACCGAGTGTGTACCAATTACTACATAGGTTTAGTACATACCTACTGTTTTATGATTTATGTGTATGACATACCTAGCCTACTTGATATCGATGGGAGGTTTGCGTGTTGAGGGCAATCATATCCTGATGAACTTAATGGGGGCCTTATGGGGGACTTTTGACTTGTTGCCTCATAACATAAGACTTAGGTTGGATTGTCATTAGTGAGAATAATGGTATTGAATGGTCATTTGGCTGAGTAGGTATGTGCATAGCCCAAAGGCTTAGGACTATATTCGCATCCACTAATTGTGTTTTGATATTTGTGGTTCTAGGGATACACCGAACCAACAGTCCTTTATACAATGACGAGATGTATTGGGACTAGATAGCAGAGTATGCATGCACCGCGGTTGTGTCTCGGGGTGCAGTATTGCATATATATAATAGAGTGAATGTATATATATACTTGTGATATTATCTACTGTGTCAATTAATTAGACATGAAAGATAGTGAAAACTAAAATTAATTAAGTTTTATAACACTTAATTGAACTAATATACATTTATTTATTCCATATGTAGCGAAAAAAATACACGGGGAAGGTAAGGGATATGGATAGATGGCACACTGTTATAATCTAGTGAACGTGGAAATATTAACTAGAATAACTTGGAGACATTTTACACGTGCACATTAGATGAGGGGTGAGAATCTCAAGAGAGAGTCAGAGAATCTAACATGTATAAAATAGTTGCTAATTGTAGCATTTATTCACTTGCTATTTTAAAAATATTTTACAATCGAGCTCTGTCCCGTTTTCTCTTGCATATTCTCTTCCCTCATGTATATATATTATATCAGGTTTCCAACCACAGGGGTGAACATCGTAGAGAATTGGATATTTATTTGCTATGGATACTATGGAGTTGTGGATTTTGCATTAGAAGAATAATTCTATTGATTCATATACTATGTATTTATTTCTTTTATGTCATGGTGCCAAAGGACTCGTGTCATTTCCATTCTATCTCAGTCAATATTTTTATTTGTGTCGATGTTGGATGCATTTAGTTTATTTGGTTTATTGTATCGATATGTTTGAAACTGGGAAGTTTATTCTAGTTACATTAATTAAGTTGTGATGATACTTATTCATTATTCATTGTTGTGGGATGTTTTAAATTATAACTTTTTATTATTATTGTTAAAAAGGAATTCTATGAAAAATTAAAATTGAAAATTTTAACACTAGCTTAATTGATTACTAGGTGGTTAATAAAGAAGGAAAATTGTTTTGGACAGTGATGCTAAGAATGAGCCATCTGAATAATTTGAGTTAATTGAGTAAAGGATTGGCCACCCAGTATTTAATTAAGTGGGTTGTTACATCTAGTTGACGAAATGAACGTTATGCTTAAACAACAAAGTCTCACTTGATACTTATTGTTTAACTCTAAAAACAAATTCCTTTTTTTTCATTTCCTTCACCGATTTATATGACATTTTTTCCTTTTTTTTAATTTTATATTTTCTTCTCATTTATCTTTATAATCTATAGTACTCAGCTCTTTTAATGTTAAAAAGGATGAGGTAAAAAAGAATAATTAAGTTTATGAGGTCTAAAAAATGTTTCTTCTCTATATGAAGTGTCCTTCATTAATCCATAAATACTTTGTTTTTGTTAAGGTTATTAATAAAAATATCATGTACCCTTCAAGTGTTTCTTCTTTCAGTATTGTACCCATGTAAATCCTATTGTAAACTAACGTGACACAATGTGATATCTGGTTTCTAATACAGTTTTACAACTTGAAGATAATATTACCCACTGAGATATATGTATTATACTGAAATTATTATTATCCTTATTCCTTTTGAATTGTTCCATAAGAATACTAGGGGTATTAGCATATATGCTAATAAAGATATTCCACTCTTAAAGAGAAATCACCGAAAAAGGATGTGGCACATCATCATGTAAGGGCCACCGTTGCATCTCCCGTAGGGACTCTCAACTCTATTATCTTGCTATTTGTAATTTTTTCTTCTACGAAATTAAAATTTTATTGAGTGCACACCTTCCCCACCGGAAGTCACTACACTGCCTACAATATCACCTTCGCCTAAACAAACACAACCACCATTACCGGTAACAATTATGCTGCCACCACTGCTAATTTCTTTGCTGACTACCCCATTAACAATTTCTTCAATCAACGCCATTTTAACAACAAGCTATTTTTTAAACAAAGCTATACATATGCCAAGCTACTTGTCCTATCTTCATATTTTAGCATATTATAATGAGTCCATGTGGAGCACCTGTCATAGCTTTGGAATTTTAGATTCAATGTACCATCACATTGTTTCAATTCATTTCGTGTATACATTTTATGTATTTTGTAAGGTATGGGGTTAACACTTGTCTTTGTTTGAGATTATATGTACTTCCAATTCGAGATTATATGCACCTTTCATAGCTAACTTATGGGGGTCAACACATGTCTATGTTGTGTAAGTTAATTTGATTGATGCTTATATATCTTAGTACCTAATATGATGTGTTTTGTGTTTGTTAGTTGACTCATTTGATGATGAGAGAATTTGTACTCAATTTTATTTGATATCTCCATTTGTTTTGTCCACAAACAAACGCCTTGAATTTCAAAGAATGGCTGAGAGGTTTTCATGCATTTTCTAATAGGTTTTCCAAGTTGGCTAACTATGGTGGAATTGATGAATCTCATCTCCTAAAATGGAACAAAACTTTCTACATAATTGGAGTTGTACTCACGGACTCCGAGGACAAGAAAATTGAAGACCACTCTCTGAAAATTATGGCTTGATGATCTCTAGGATTTGTCTTACGATTTAGCTAAAATAATTGACGAGTTGTTTACCAAATATTCATGCCAACACTTGTACAATCAACCTCAACAATCCACCACTAAAACTAAGGTATGGGGGTCAACACATGTCCCTATTTTGTAAGTTAATTTAACTAATGTTTATATACCTCAGTACCTAATACGATGAGTTTTGTTTTTATTAGTTGTCTCAGTTGATGATGGGAGCATATGCACTCTATATTTATGTTTGCAAATCCCACCCCTAACAACGTGTAGGTGGGATGAAAACTATGTGAGTTGATTGGAGTTGGGTAGATAAAGAAAATATTGTGTTTTTAGTACTTTGTGAGGGAGTGAAGGAGAGGTATTTCAATATCATGACACCTTTTTTGGGCATATGAACAAATTCATAAATCCATTGCTTTAAATGATAGAGACTGGTGTATTGATTAGAAGGTGGCCAGTTTAGTCCTTAGACACCCTATCTTTAAAAGGCATGAATTTTACTGAAATCAACCTCCTAACAAATTTAATATTAATTAATATCTCATAGCATCAACCTTCTAGCAAATCTAACATTGATTAATATCTAGTAGCTCAGAAAGGAAATCTCATGCATATCAATAATGCATTTTCAGGATGGAGTAAAATGAAATATCAACCAAGAGAGTGGGTTTATGATTCACATAAAATTAACAGTATTATATTCATCTTCCCATATCAAATTAATAGTATGTAGAATGATTGACTATAATTTGAAAATTTTGAAAATTCATCACCTGGTTGGAGGTAAAACAAATGCTTGTTATTTGAAAAATAATAATCTTTTGTCTCTAGACAAAACAAGATGGAAAAACATGACTCATGTACCATAGTAAACTCCAAGTATGTTATACAATGCTTTACTAAGTATACTACATTAATGTCAGAGATGAAAACTCAAATAAACTGATTATCTCATATTCCATATTCATTTCCATTTCCAGCACCATTGCTAATTAGACACGCTAAATCTCTCATGTTTTGTCTCAAGAACATAAATGTATGTGCATAACAAGTGAAAAGGATTATAACACTCCAAACATACTATTTCACTAATTTAAAAGTATGTTGGGACCTAATAGGCTTACAAGGTTCACAAAGTAGGATTTTAACTGATGTTATGACTGCCATGATGCATCCTAAATTTGTTATAGACTTACACACTTAGGTGTCTTCATTTTGGTACACTTAATTCAAAATTCGCACACAATCCCAAATTAATGGCACATTTATCCCAATAAGCATTTAATAAGTAGGAATGAAAGTTACAGTTTTTTAAGAAGAAATACTATAATATGTGTGTGAAGAGGAGAAATTTTTTTAGGGGTTTGACTTCAACGAAGGTTTTGGTATCGAGAGCCATAAGACTGTCCATGATGGCTTTCACTAGTTCGTTGGGGGTTTGAGGCTAAGATGGATTGAAGAATGAGAATTACATGATCGTTTATTTTATTTATCCAATTCTCCCTCTCTTTCTCCTTCTCCCTTTCCCTCTCCCCTATATATCTAAAGACTTATATGTTGAAGATCGTCAACTATTTGGAGGATCCTCCCTAGTGTGTACATAATCATATATCATGTGTACATTATAAAATTCCATTAAATTATATCAAAGAGGCATTAGATTTACTACCATGTCTATCCATAGGATTGTAGCAATTGGTTTCTTGAGACGAATGTGTGGAATCTCCAGAATTCATGGCTTGTACAATGGGAGGTTGGATATCTTGTACAATAGCATATTGGAACTCTTTTACGGCTGTTGTAGCCATTGTAATTGATCTAATTGATCTCAGATTCTTAGAATACCCCGGTGCCATGAAAAATGATCTACAATTGAAAGATCAAGTTATGACGTGAGTGAATAGTAATTTTTCAAAGTAAATAAAAATATATTCCTTTAAAAATATCGTCCAAGTGCATTAGCCCTATCATTTTACATAAAACATATAGTACGAAAAAGGCATAAACAAATCACATGTCAACGATGGAACATAATAGTAATAAGAAATTCCATTTTCATTCTCGAACAATAACTTAAGGATGTCATACAGGTGCATAAACAATATAATGTCATACCACACAAGACATATGTGGAAGGCATTATCAATTTACACATCAATGATGGAAGGTAATGGGGATAAGAAAATCTATTTTCATTAAAACATACTATCTAAATTAAACCTAAGGATACATTCAAATATAATAACCAACAAATTAAATTTATATCAATCTCATCAAGCGACAAACAAACAAGATCTTCCTCATCACAATATACATTTACTGTCTCGTCTTTTTCATCATCCCATCACATTGTAACACCGTGTAAGTTCGAGGACATTGAATTTAATTATTTTGGAGGAAATAGAAATCATATTTATTTGGATATTTAAATTTATGATTTCGAGTATTTATTTAAATTAGCGGAATTATTTAAATTCGGTAAATTTAGATTTAATTGTTTAGATTATTGTTGTGTCCCATTTTTTAGGTAAAAAAATTAGAGGATGTTATAAAGTATTTCGGATGAAAATTCTGTGTGCACTCTTGAGTTTGGATGGGCCGAGATATAGTCTAAAAAGTGTATTTGAGGTTTTTAAATGGGTCACAGGGTATTTTTGGGCATAGTCGGGCCCACATGGGGGTGTTTGGGCCATTTTAATTAGGCCCATATGACTAAAAACGGGATTTGGGGATAAAACCCTAAGTTTAGGAGTTGTAGGATGCCATAACACAATTGGGAGAATCGGAGAACGTAGAGGGACAAATAGGGAGGCACTCTTGAGAGCCAAAGAGGAAGAACAAGAGAGGTGTTCTTCATCACACAACAATCTATACACCAAAGGATTAATCAGACACTACGAATCCTGAGGTAAGTGGTTGAACTTACTTTGAAATTAATTCTTGTTTTCAATTCATATCATGGTATGTGTATAAACAAATTATTTTGGGTTGAATTGATACATAAATTGGGTTTTCACAAATTTATGGAAGAAATTGGTATTATATTTGGAAGAAAAATATTCTATACTGTTTGGGAATTTAGTAGTGATTAAGACCTAGGAATTTATGTTTTATATTGTTTATATGAGACGAAGATAGATGATATTATGGTGAATTTGGGTATTTTGACACATAATAGGTTGGGGACAAATTATAGATATGATGATGGTGTCAAATCTATGAAACCGGATTCAAATAATTAATGAAAATTGGGACTTAAGATTTGATTCTGGAATTTGAATTGGCTTAGAATTATTTAACGATTTAAAGCCCTTGGCAGCCATTTACTTATGTTATAATATCAACTAGTAAGTTTCTGGGTTTGGAGAAACAACGAAAACCTCCATGGCGTCAAATTGAAGAAGAAAAAGGGAAGAGAGAGAAAATCCTCAGGGATGTTCAAACGACTTGGTATATGGTTTGAGCGACTGTGCTTGTCGTTCAAACGACATCACCAGTCGTCGGAATGCTGTCGTTTCTCGTTCGAGCGAGATGGATAGTTTGGCTTATTTCTGGGGTGGATTTAATACAGGTCTTTAGATTGTTTGGGGACTTTAAGGGACACAAATTATGGTGATGCTTGGGTATAATTAATGTGTGAGGGAAACATTAAGTATAGAATAATTAATAAGAGTGTGTCAAACATGGGGAATTTAGGAAATAAATTCGGATTATTTAATTTTGGGCCAAGCGAGCGAGCCCGAGTATATTGGTTAAGTGACGCCAAGGTATTAAATTAATTATTGAGAGAAATAGATTAATTTGGAGTCGAAACATAGAATCGGGAAGGTAATTAATTAGTGGGTAAATTAATTAAATTAGAGTCAGACCATAGACTCGGGAAGGTAATAAATTAATGGGTAAATTAATTTAATTAGAGTCGGACCATAGACTCGGGAATACTTTAGGGTAGTTCTACTTATTTTTGTACACGGTAAAGCCATAATTTAAATTATATATATGGTGTGTGATAGTGTATATATAATGTGTGCTTATAAATATCAGTGATTAGATAATTATTTAATTTATATACTCTAGTGTTGTCGGGGGAGGTTGCGCGATGTGGGAGAATCCCCTAGTTTGAGGAGTAGGGCGAGTATATCCCCAGGCATAGCTTCCAATTTCAGAGATGGGACTTTGAGATGATGTCCTCATACTCTGGGTAATATGACCACCTCCAATACGTTTATTATTTATGTTCCGATTCGGCGGACCATAGTTGTCTCGGAACTCCAGCTAGGATTGAGTAGCCTGGGTTGATAGCACTTTAGAGAATACATCCAATGAGGTATTTCTTGGGAGGATGGATTGTATATATATATATATTTATATATATATATATATATATATATATGTTCAACATATGTGTGAATGTTGTAATATAGTGTTATGTATATAATGGGGGAAATAATTATATATGGGTAATCTCATACATGGAGAAAAATTGTATTTAGTATATAACTAGTGTGAATGTTATATGGACTTAAAGGAAAGATGATTATTTAAGTTAAAGTGATAAATAACTTATAGATCATATTTTAAACATACTCGGGTTAAAGTAGTATGTTAGGGAAGAATTATATCAAGATCTAGTTACGGGGTAAAGGACTAGGTGGGATATAAAGAAAGTGTTAGGTGTGCTCATTAGTTGAGGGGTGAGTATGTCCTAAAGAGAGTGCGACACTGGATTAAATATGAAAAGCATTCATGCATTTTAAATTTATTGCAATTTAATCACTTGATAAATATTTTCAAAATATTTTGGGTTCTAACTCTTGCTTTCAAATATTTTCAAAACCTTTTAGGTGTCCAGCCACAGGAACATCAAGCTTGAATTCATTCCAGGAACTCGTCGTTGCACCATATGTGGATGTTGCAGGATTTGGATAGTTGCATCTATTTTTCTATTCCTAGAGTAGGGATTCATATCAGTCTATCTCGAGCATGTCGCTCACAGTTTTATTTAGTTTCTTGTCATATTGTATGGGATTTATTACTCTCTGTCAGTTTGGTTTGGTTTTGGTTTTAGTCGATGGTTTATTGGTCAAGACTTTCTTATTCTATATGATGATTGATTCTATCATCATTGAATGTTTTATTTTAATTCAAATTATTTTGTCTTGGATTAATAACGATAAAATTTGGCACTAGTTTTTGAATACTAGGTGGTTAGTAATTTAAAAAAACGTTTTTGATAGTGATGCTAAGAATGAACCAGATGAGATTCCTCTTTTATTTTGATATAGGATTGGTCACCCGATATTTTGTTAGGCGGGGGTGTCACACACTTATGAAATCATTTTCTTCTAATATAATTTCGGTATTATCTACAACACTAACATCAATGATATCTGCATCCATATCATTTCTATGCAGGACATCAACATCAACTTGTGCAATTTTAACACCCTCAGATGACGCTCTCTCCTCGTAAACAAAAATCTATTCCTCTTTCCTAATACCCATGTCCATCCGTTCCACATCTGCATCATATAAGTGTCTATGTTGAAACTTTTGAAAAACTTTATGATCTTCCCCAACTCTCCGTCATTGACATAAAATACCTATTTTACTTGAACTGCTAGCACGTAAGGGTCATTCTTATACCACCTACCATTAATATTAAATCTTTTGAAGTGGTAATCTATTTGTATTCCACACTTTTTCTTCTTATCATCTTCAAAACCTCGAACACTCAAAAAGAAGGGCTAAGTTCCCTTTGATATATCCCAACTCAACAATATTTGACAAGATACCATAAAAAAATTATTTCTTCATTGTCACGGTGTCCTTGGACGACCAAACTGCAGTTTTGAATTTTTTGACGATTGTCACAATCCCTACTGTGAAACCTAAGTCTATTATCAATGAAACTCTTATACTTCATAGCTCGAATGTCATGATCGTAAGGCAATATATATAGTTACTCGGTAGCTTTTGGAGACTTTTGGTCATATGACTTCCCCATCTATTATGAAAACATATGGATTGTATTAATGAGTGTAGTTTAAGGTAATAATAAAAGCCATATTTATTTACGTCATTACTTAATTATCTACTTCAAAGAGACAATGAATTATTCTTGTTTAGCTTACATGTATTTTGAACCAAGAAGGGAATTGTCGTCGCTATCTCTCTTTCAAATTTAAAAGGCTTTCTTTCTTGAGTTATTCCATATGATCAATGTATTGAAAGGTGTTATTTATTTATTGTGATCATGACAAATTGCAAATTCACTAACCATAAAATTGACTTACTCAATATATCTCGCAACTTCCTCGCAATTATTCAACGTATACCAACTCATCATTTATTTCTAGCTCGGTATAAAAAAAAGTCATATGAACATGTTCCAAAAGGACGTTCTTTATGAGTGAACATTTCCAATCCATCTTCTTGCATATCTCCCTCGTAATTTCACTCCGCAAAATTAAATTCAGTTTCTATTCCATTGAAATACATTGAACAAAATGTTAAGCACTCGTTAACGATGTAAGCCTTTACTATGGAACCTTCAGGGTGAGCTTTATTAAGAACATACCACTTAAGTGTTCCCAGGTACCTATATACATATGAAATGTTACACAATGTCAAATTAAACCCAAAAACTACCAATATAAAGTAAATAATAACAAACAAATAAATATTAAAGCACACTGTGACACCCCTCCTATTTTAATCCTGGGTGATCAGCCCATTATTAAAATAAACTGGAATCATTGATGGTTTCATTCTGAGCATCACTGTCGAAAACTTGTTATTTACTAATCACCTATGTCAAATTAAGATGGTGCCAATTTTTTTTATTTTAATATTAACACATGTAACAATAATTTAAATGAATTAAACCCATCATACATGAATCTAATCTGAATAATCCCACGATAAATATAAATAATTAAATAAGGGAGACTGAATAAATCATCGGTTCTCTATGTAAAATAATCCAACCACGATCAGAAATAAGTAAAGAAAATCTTAATAAAGTCTGCTGCATAACTGAAATAAATAAGGAGTCTGAAGGCAACACGCCCAGATGAACTGGTATTGAAATATCCTATCTCAAAAAAACGAGCTGAAGTGTCTAAGAAAATTTCTTGCAAGCCTCCACACTGCTGCAACTATGTGTCACTAAATAGGATCTCTAAGTTGGGCATCCCTGTGGATGGAAACCTAAAATGCTTTGACACGGGTCAGCGCCCGAGTAAAACATTTTGAGAATATTTAACAAGTATTTAAATCAGTTATTTATTACACATCCATTATTCACGTACAGTCACTTGAGATTCTCACATCTCAACTAATGTGCACGCTTATCGTATTCTACCTAACTAGTATCCCCTGTCCAACTAGATAACGTATTTGACTACTCTCGATAAGTTTAATACTCACGTATATCCCCATATTATACGGTATTACGGCTTTAATAATAAATTATTTATTCTCATTTTATTATTGAGCCATTTATTTAAATGTCACCATTTAATTTCCTTTTTAGATATTCATCATCTATCAATTCTATTATTTCACATAAGTAGGTATATTATATGGGTATATATATTCATCACACATACAATATATACACACATATAGCATCCCTGGAATGATCCCTCGTGATGCTGGCATACTCTGCTATAAAGTCCATGTACCTCTCGTACTTAATAAAGGAATATTGGTTTGACGTGTTTACTCGAAACCAAAATAAATCAACATGATATTGGAGGCGAACATGGTTCTACGGCTTTGTGATACCCACATACCTAACATACCCAAGTGACCTGCCAATCCTACTAGTACACGAAACATAGTGGATTGTCCTAAGTTCCATGCTTTGGGGCACTAATCCTGACTTGCCTGGAATAGTCAAGCTGGGTTCGTCCTCTGTGCGTAAACCTCATGATAGCAGGTAGCGTATGTATATTCACACACAAAATCAAATCATATCTATAGGTATTAACATAACCTATTTATATATTATTCAGTAGGGATACACAAAACCTAATTTCCTCAACTCGTGCGTAGCATATATTTTACTCATATATTCAATGCACCATAATTTTCCATTAAACTTCCATTTCACATAATTTCGATTATCTCTCACTAATATAAGGGTCCTATTTACCCCTTACTTAATATTACTAGTTTAAAATACGAACTAGCAGCCACTTGTTCGCAACGAAAAGATATATCTCCATGACCTAAAACCTAGGTTCATTCAAGCGACACACCAATCTCGTTTGAATAATTTACACCTTCTTGAGGCTCAAACCCTTTTAAAATAACCTCGTAGTTCATCATCGAAGTACAGAACAGTAATCAAAATAAATCAATCGGGACAACCTCCAAGGGAACTACAAACCAAAAATAACATTTCTTAAAATTTTCCCCACGAATCTGCCCACATTTTTAAAATGCAATTTTAAGGCATTTCGGAGCCGTTTTTGGAGAAAACGTATCAATGAACAAAATGCAGGAAACGGGATTTTCAATGAGGCATCGCTAACGGAATAGACATTTTCGAAACAAAAACAAAGCAAAACAGTTTTTAATATAACAATTTAAGTTTTAAATGATTCATAATTTACTCAATTTCATAGACTTCTCAAATTTAAGAAGTTGTTCTACAATTCAATCCCTAGAATAATGTTATTGCATTTATATCTAGATGTAGGGTCTCATGATCTAAATCTCACAACTTCTGATTTAGTTCTGTTTATACAAGTGGATTCATTCTACATGCAATCCTATTCCCAATTATGAGGTATATTCATCAAATCACAATATATCATCAATTTTACTATATTCAAAGGCCCTAATCTACATCGGTATTATAACTCATAAAAATTTGAAAGATAAATACTTGCCTTATATTGGAGTGGTCTAATTTTAATCCTCTTTGATGAAGCTTCTCTTGAAATCCTTTCTCCAAGAGTAGTTGTGATGCTAAATTGAGCTTGAATTCTCCAAAACTCTTGCTTGAGCTACAAGAAAAAAACTTCCTCTTCTTTCTTCTAGCCTCCAATTGTTTTCTAATCTCTTTACCCTAGCCTCACATCACCACAACTATATATAATACTCAAAATACCAAATATCTCTTAACCCTAGGTTATAAAATGACTAAAATGCCCTTTTGGGTTGTCATTTATGTCTAAAAGTGTCCCAGAACTCAAACAACACACCCGCGTATACTTTTTTGAATGTTTTGACCCTTATGAACTCAACCATAAACTCAAAATTATCATCCAAGTTACTCATAATTTATTTTCTATCTCTATCTTATTTAGTCCACTCACAACATTCGGTTGAGATATCATACTATCATGACATTGTCATTCGTTGTGACATCAATTTTATAATTACTTTTCACTTAGTAATATTATTTAATAATCATTAATCATTTCTCTCCGATTAATAATTTAGTAAATCCATCATATTTCTATTAAATTTCGTCACACGTATAATTTAAATTTTAACCAATTTAATTCATTTTTAATTCTTTAAAAATATGGGTTGTTACATACTTCTCCCCTTACAAACGAATTTTGTCCTCAAAATTCAGACATACCTACTGTAAATAACTATCAGTACTGCTCACGCGTGTCATCCTTCCATTCTCAAGTCGACTTGTTTACATGATGGTTCCCCAACTGAACTCAAACCAAGGATACCACCTTTGACCGCAGTCCACGCTCACTACGATCAACTATCTCTAATGATCTCTCCTCATATAAGATGTCGAATGCAAACCAATATCCTCTAGTGGAGCATTCCAAAAAGCTCTCTAAATTTGTCGGTATCTCTTCATCGAAGACAAGTGAAACATGTCATAAATCCGCTGAACATACTCTGGTAATCCCTGTAAGCCACTGGTCCCACCCTATCAATGATAAAAAACGGTCCCAAGTATCTAGGTGTCAATTTCCCTTTGTGCGAAGTCTCATCGCCCCTTTCATGTGAGACACTCGTACCAGTACCTTCTCGCCAACTTGAAGCTCACCATATCTCATGTCTGCATCTGCATAACTCTTCTACCTATCTTGAGCTATTCAGATGTGCCCTCGAATTAGCTAAATCTTAGCAGTGGTGTCCTGAATCATCTATGGCCCCAATAATTTATTGTTCCCTACCTCAAACCAACAAGTAGGTGAACAACAAGGTCGATCGTACAATGCTTTAAATGGTTCCATTCCGATAGTAAATTGGTATGAGTTATTATAGGCAAACTCCTCCAAAGGAAGATGTTGTTCCCTTTCACCTCAATGTTGAGTATACACATTTATAGCATATCCTCAAGCATATGATTAACCCTCTCAGTATTCCCATCTGTCTATGAGTTATACATTATAATCAATTGAAAATATGTCCCTATCGACTCCTAGATACTCTGCCAAAAATGGGAAATAAAGATCTTATCCCGATCGGACACAATATTAAGTGGGACCCCATGTAACCGTACTATCTCAGTGATAAATAACTGTGCATACTACTTTGTCCTAAAATCAGTATGAATTGAAAGAAAATGAGCTAGTTTGGTCAACCGATCCACTATCACCCACATAGAATCGTGACCTCGCTATAATAACAGTAACCTAGTGATAAAGTCCATGGATATACTCTCTCATTTCCATACAGTAATATCTAATGGCTGCAACATCCTTGTCGATCTCTGGTAGTCTACCTTCACTAGCTGGAAGGTAGAACACTTCGAGATAGATTATGTTATGTCCCGTTTCATCCCTGACTACCAAAACTTTTTATGTCTATCTTGGTACAACTTATCCCCACCAGAATGTACTGCAAATCGAAACCCATGAGCCTCTGACATCACTGTATTTCACAAATCATCACCCTCTGGAACCACTAGTCTCCCATTAAAACGTAAGCCACCCTCTGAACTGATCCTGTATCCCTGTATACCATCGGTTAGTAACTGGTGAACTATGTCCTGGAAAAAATGATCCTCTTCCTGTGCTTTCACTACCCTCATCACAATATTGAGTATGATAGTTAATATGAACATACAAGCCATAGGAATTTCATCATCGCGTCAAAGATCTCTCGACTTCGCTTTCCAAATCGCTGCTAGCTCACCTGCTAGTCTATGACTTAACGCATTCTCCATAATGTTAGCCTTCTTATGATGATACTGAATATCAAACTAGTAATCCTTCACGAACTCTAACCACCTCCTCTGCCTCATGTTCAAATTCTTCTACGTGAATAGATATTGAATTGATTTATTGTCCATGAATAAAGTAAACTTCTCACCTAACAAATAATGTCTCCATATCCTCAAGGAAAATAAAATAGCGGCTAACTTTAAATCATGCGTGGGGTAATTCTTTTTGTAGGGCTTAAGTTTGTGTGATTCATACGCTATAACTCTTTCATTCTGCTGCAATACACCCCCAAGTCCCTGAAAGGATGCATTAGTGTAGACACAATATGCTACTCCTCCCTTAGGCAATGCAAGTATGGGTGGTGAGGTAAATTTGTTCTTTAGCTCATCGAAAGCTAACTAACAATGATCATCGCAATTAAACGGCCCCCCTTTAAGAGTCAAGTTTATCAATGGACCCGCAATCTTCGATAAACACTTAACGAACCTCCAGTAATATTCTGCCAACCCCAAAAAGCTATGAACCTCAGTCGGTGTCATGGGCTGTCCACACTCCCTCATCATCAATACCTTATTTGGATCAACTGTTATACCCTTATCGAACACTATGTGGTCCAAAACTATAACTCCCAAAGACAGAACCCACATTTACTAAACTTTTCATATAACCGGTGTTCTCCTAGTGGATGTAAAACCTTCCGTAAGTGAGAGTAAACCAGAATATCGTCGATAAACACAATCACAAGCTGGTCAAGGAACTCTAAAAAACCTCAGTTCATCAGATCGATAAACACTGTTGTCGCATTGGTGAGTTCAAATGGCATCATTCTAAACTCATAGGACCCATATCATGTCAAAAAGCAGTCTTAGGAACTTCCTCCTCCCCGACGTGTAACTGATGATAACCGGATCGTAAATCAATCTTGAAAAAGTAAGCTTCTCCCCTGATCTAGTCTAATAGATCATCAATAAGAGGTAGTGGATATTTATTTTGAATCATGGCCTTATTCAAATCTTTATAGTCAATACACAATCGAAAAGATCCATTTTTCTACTTGACAAACAACATGATTGAACCCCACGGTGAGTACTCGGTCGAATAAAACCCTGCACTAAGAGCTACTGAATCTACTCTCTCAACTCCTGAATCTCAGATGGGTCCATATGATAGGGAGATTAAGCTATAGGTCTCGTACCTAGTGCCAGATCAATAATAAGATCGATTTCCCTGCTAGGTGGAAATTTAGGTATATCGTGGAAGACATCCTCGAATTCCCTCAGCTGGAATCGAGTCTAATAAAGACACCACCTCCTCTGTCTCCTCCTTAATGTAGTATAGATGAGTGCTCAACCCTCCCTCAGGAAGGGGCATCACCACTAAGAACATCTCTTATCCTGGTATCGCAAATATAATAGTCCTCTCATAACAATCTACCATCGCCCGATAACCTTCTATCCAATCCATCCCCAAGATAACATCATATCCATTCACATCCAATACAAGAAGATCGGCAGCTAAACACAATCTACCCACCTCGATATCCATACCTCCACAAATCGAATGTATAAGTGACCCACTACCCATCGATGACTCCACACACATAAGGAGACTACGAGTTGTCTCTAATAGGCTGACAACTCGTGTAAATCTAGTCGCTATAAAAGAGTGTGATGCCCCAATATCAAATAAAACACTAAATGCAAGACCATGTATAGTAAACATATCCACTACTGATGTTGTTGCCTTTGAGTCCTGCTGAATGGTGACATTTCAGACGTTATAATCACGCCTATAGTAAAGTTGTCCCTACTGTAGAGGAGCGGGTGGGGTTGGTGCCGCAAGTGGCCTTTGTGCCTTCTGCTTCTGCATCTCTCTTCCTTCCTGTGGGCAACCCCTCCTCTTGTGGCCCGTCTGTCCATAAATAAAATTCTATCAGGGGAATTCCCTCCAGCGCTGGCCCTAACTACCCTGATGGTATTGACCCTACTGTTGGACTTGCTGTGGAAAATATTTATTTTAGTGACTCGCCTCCCCACAAATATAACAACGATCGGTTAATTTTTTCTCCTTCTGTTGGTCCGATTGAGGCTTCTCCTTAGATTTCTCGGACAAAGTTGGAGTTTGTGGCCACCCTTTACACATGTAAAACATCTCCCTTTGAACTCTCCCTGCTCCTGGTCGTGTTGGCCCTGGTGGCTTTGACTCTTCTATCCATCTCTATTATTTTCATGGCCCTGATGGCCTCGAGTAACCTATCGTTGTTCCTTCGGTGTTACATTGTTATTGTTTCTTCCTGACTTGCTTGAGTAGGTTCCCTTGCTCTTTTGGTTCTTATTAGCTGGAAATCATGCTCTTGGTAGTGTAATAATGTGGCAATAACTTCTTGTGCTATGATCTTAGACCCTTTTGTGACGGTCACCATACCCTGTGGTACTAGAGGTAGTCGTTAACCCTTTCCAGCGTCACCTCTTCTAACAATCCTAACCTGTCGTTTCCTCCTAGGTGACATCTGAAAATTGATCAAATTGTATGAATTCATCGTCAATACAAATATAACCACAGAAGAACGCAATCTCAAATAAATGAATATGAATACAACAATCCTAATAATAGGGCTCTAAGTCAAAGAACGTTATGTTGAAATCGTAGTAAGCCTTATAGATCCTATGGACACTAGAACCTAATTCTCTTATACCATGTGTGACACCCCTCCTATTTACTCTTGGGTGATCAATCAATTATTAAATTAAACTCGAATCATAAATGATTTAATTTTTAGCATCACAGTCGAAAACTTTTTATCTACGAGTCACCTATGTCAAATTAAGCTCACGCTAATTTTTTTTCTCTTAATATTAGCACATGCAACAATAATTTAAATGAATTAAACCAAGCATACAAGAATCTAATCTGAACAATCCCACGACATATATAAACAATTAAGTAAAGAAGACTGAATAAACCATCAGTTCTCAAAGTAAAATAATCCAACCACAATTTGAAATAAGTAGAGAAAATCTTAATACAGTCGGTTGCATAACTGAAATAAATAAAGAGTCTGAAGGCAAGACTCCTAGATGAACTGATAATGAAATCTCCTATCTAGAAAGAACGAGCTGAAGCGTCTAAGAAAATGTCCTACAAGTCTCCACACTGTTGCAACTATGTGTCAGTGGATAGGATCTCTAAGTTGGGCGTCCCTGTGGATTGACACCTAAAATGTTTTGAAAATATTTTGGCACGGGTCAGGGCTCAAGAAAAATATTTTGAAAATATTTAGCAAGTATTCAAATCAATTCTTTATTACACATCTAGTATTCACGTACACTCACTTGAGATTCTCACATCTCATCTAATGTGCACACCTATAGTATTCTACCTAACTAGTATCCCTTATCAAACTAGATAAGGTATCTGACTACTCTTGATAAGTATAGTTCTCACGTGTATCCCCATACTATACGGTACTAATAATTCAATAATAAATTATTTATTCTCATTTTAGTAATTTAAATTTCACCACTTAATTTCCTTTTTAGATATTCATCATTTATCAACTCTACTGTTTCACATAAGTAGGTATATCACACGGGTATATATATTCATCACATATACAATATATACACGCATATAGCATCCCCGAAATGGTCCCTCATGATGCTGACAGACTTTGCTATCAAGTCCATGTACTGTTCGTACTCAGTAAAGGACTAATGGTCCGGCATGCTTCCACGAAACCAAAATAAATCAACATCATAGTGGAGGAGAACATGGTTCTGAGACTTTGGGATAGGCACATAACTAATGTACCAAAATGACCTATTAATCCTACTAATACACGATTCATAGTGGACCTCCCTAAGTCCAATGCTCTGGGGCACAAATCCAGACCTTACTGGAATCGTCAAGGTAGGAATGCCCTCTGCGCGTAAACCTCCTGATAGCAGGGAACGTAGGTATGTTCACACACATAATCAAATCATATCTATAGGTATTCACACAACCTATTTATATATTATTCATTAGGTATACACACAACCTAATTTCATTAACTAGTACGTAGTATATATTTCACTCATTTATTCAATGTACCCTAATTTTCAATTAAAATTCCATTTCACATAATTTCAATTATCTCTCACTTCTCTAAGGGTCATATCCACCCCTTACTTAATATCACTAGTTTAAAATATTAATTGGCTAGCACGCATTCGTAATGAAAAGATCTATCTCCAAGATCTAAAACCTAGGGTCGTTTAAGCGGCACACCAATCTTGTTCGAACAATTTACACCTTATTGAGGTTCAAACTCTACTAAAATAACCTCGTAGTTCATCATCCAAATATAAAATAATAATCATAATCAATCATTCTAGACAACCCCAACGGAACTACGAAGCAAAAAAAACATTTCTTAAAAATTTCCCCACGAATCTGTCTAGATTTTAAAAATGTAGTTTTGAGGCATTTGGGAGCCGTTTTTGGAAAAAAACGTATCAAAGAACAAAATGCATAAAATGGGATTTTCTACTAGACAGCGGGAATGGAATATCCATTTTCAGAACCAAAACTGTACAAAATAGTTTTTAAGATGACGGTTTAAGTTTTAAATGATTCCTAATTTACCCAATTTCATAGACTTCTCAAATTTAAGAAGTTGTTCTACAATTCAATCCCTAGAATGATGTTATTTTATTTGTATCTACATGGAGGGTCTCATGATCTAAATTTTGTAACTTCTGATTTTGTTTTATTTATATAAGTGGATTCATTCGCCCCTTCTTAACTCCATATTAATCTCAAAATCATCATCCGAGTTTCTCGTAATTTATTTTCGATCTCTACCTTATTTAGTCTGCTCACGATATCCGGTTGATATATCACAATGTCATGTCATTGTCATTCTTTGTGGAATTTATTTTATAGTTACTATTCACTTAGAAATTTTATTCAATAATCATTAATCATTTCTCTTCGATTAATAATTTAGTGAACCCATTATATTTTTATTAAATTATGCCACACATGTAATTTAAATTTTAACCAATTATATTCATTTTTAATTCTTTAAAAATATGAGTTGTTACACACACCTTTCAATAGGATACATCCACATATTTGGAACCTGTCCTTCGAGCATAGCCTCTCGCGACAAGTGAACAACTAAGTGGACTATTATATTCAAAAATGCCGACGGATAAATCATTTCAAGTTTCCAAAATATTAGGACGATGTCTTTTTCCAATCTTTTTAGTTCTTCTTCATCTCTCGTTTTATAACACAAGTCATCCAAGAACTTTCCCAATTCAACTAATGTAGTATATAAATCCTTACGCAAGTATCCACGAGCACAAATTTCCAATAATCGTTGTAACAAAACCTAACAATCATGACTTTTCAACCTTTTTATTTTACCATCACTAACATTCGCACATTAAGAGATATTAGAAGCATAGCCATCTGCAAACTCAATGGATTTTATGAATTGCAAGACTCCTATTTTTCTAACTTGGAAAGAGTATACGATGCGGGTGGCATCATATATGTATCACCATTCTGCTTCAAATGCAGTTCCTTCCTTATTTTCATATCCTCCAGATCTTATCTCGCTATATACGTATCTTTTATTTTCCTTCAATGTTCAATAATGTTCCTAATACACTTTCACGCATATTTTTTTCCAATGTACATCACATCAAGATTATGGTGCAACTTCAATATTATCTAATACAGTAATTCAAATAAAATCCTTTTTTTAGTCCAATTCAACTCTTGGGGTGTACACTTTATCTTTCTATTCTCCGAGTGTTTCCATGGCACATAATCCTTAAGAAGATGTAATTGTCGCGATAAGTCATTCCAATCTAACTCCATAGGCTTTGGACGAAGCTCATGCATACTATCAAAATTTTTACTCTTTCGCCAATTATGATTTTTCTCTGAGTGCTGACGATGGCCCATATAACAGATTTTACTTCTTAAGTTTTGAAAAGCAGTATCCTCATTATAAGTAGGGCGTGCCATATATCCTTTAGTACTCCAGCCGAATAAATTACCATAGGCTGGAAAGTCATTTATGGTACATAAATCCTCCGCATGCATTTGGAATGTCTTTTAAGTGGGCACATTGTATTTCTCCACACCAACGTCCCGTAACTCCTTCAATTCATCATTTAATTGATGTAAATACACGTCCATGTCCTTACCAAGAACCTTTAGTCCAGTAATGAGAAACGACATCATGAAAATGGATCTTTCATACATTTCCACGAAGGCAAGTTGTATGGAAGTAGTATAACTGGCCACATGATATAAGAGTTGTGTAATGCCCTGGCCCGAATTTATGGGTTACCCGTAGTCAACTCGGTCTGACCCGAGCATTCGGTGTGAGGTGAAATGAAACAAACAATGTAATGCTGCTACTCTAGTTTTATTTTAGTTAATGTTTCACTTGTTTAGCAAGAGACTCCATTTTCAAAATAAACTACGTTAGGGACCCATGGGGAGCACCACAAAATCTAAGTATACCCAACTACTAGCGTAAAAATAAGGAAAATACTTACCTATATAGCGCTTTAAAAATACGAAACCACCCCCAACCTGCCATAATAAAATGAGAGTGTGAGCCTATGCTTAGTGGGATATATAGAAATAAAGTATAGAATTGAACGGCAGAAAGGAGACTCAACACGTTATGTCTATGTGCACATGCAACTACATAGTATACATATATACAACTTTACGTTCTGAATGAAGCAACTTTTACATCTGAAACCTTATTTATCTAGATTAATTTACCCCAGTCTTATATAAGACTCCATTTCTACTCATTTCATAATTTCTCGTTTTATTTAACACACCTGGTTCAACATTGAAATCACTACATTTGGCTTACTCGAAACATTCCTTTAATGAAATCACCCTTTTATTTTGTCCAACACACTTAGTATTTTTGTTGAAACTCACCCTTTAAACACACACGAACATCGTGTTAGAAAATACTTATTTAATCTTTGAAAACCTTTAACAACACATTCTTGTGTTAACTAGGGGTTTAACCACTTAGGTTGCTTAGTCACCCGTTTACCCACTTACTTTACCTTTTCCCTTACTTTATGAACATTAATCAATTACACATTTACTTGTCCATTTTAACCTTTACCGGAACATTTATTACTTCAAGTTAGGTTGTATTAACACATTTCACCACATAACCCATGTCTTGACATGTTCCTTATTTCTTTTATCTTTTCTCATAATCTTCCAATACATCATACTTTAACGGGCTCCACACTACTCACTATGTGCAGATAATGCTCTGGCCACTGGTTTTGGGCTTTTCACCGTAGGGCTCCGTGCCCTTATTGCGATTTCATTTTAATGTGTTTTAACATTTTGCAAATGTCCACATTACACACTTTTTCTTTTTACCCGACCCAAGCCACAACTCGGGGTCACACCCCAACTTCTGCTACACTTTAAAATTTTACCAAATCATGTCCTTTACATTTAAACCTTGATTTTATTACAAAAATCATATACATTTAGTACCACTCTATGTAATACCTTTTTCAAAAAAATGTTTCGCTTTAAGTAAAATTACCATTTTACCCATTTGTTTCCGAAATCACCTTTTACTCCATTTCATCGTGTGTTAATTTCTTACAAAACACTATTAAGTTACCTATACTAACCCCTTAAGTGTTTTAACACCTTAAAACCCTTTTTAGCCATGGAGTAATATTCTTCTTATTTGGAAACACCTTTGCCTCTTTAATTCCTTTCAATTTCATAAGTGTTATTATTTACAGCATTACTAAGTTACACACACTAACTTTCCCACTAACACTTGTTGAATACCTTGACTAACAATTTTCCAAACCACACATTTATTTACTTCTTTATTCAAGAAACCCATTTATACTTAAGACTAACTTTATAAGAAAGTACCATTTCCTTCATTTTTTATGTAGTCTTACACTTTATCCTTATCACATTTTTAACACTAGTTTCACACACTCAAAAAACTAGAATTTCCACTTTTTATCATTCCATGTTTAAACCCACTAATTCTTATTTAAACTTGTTTATACACTTAGTGTCAAACTACTATAAGTTTATATGCACGATAAGATGGATTTTAAACCTTAAAATCCTACTAAATGGTTTGAACATGTTTTTCATTCCATGAATTTATCATACTTGAAAAAATATAAGTTTAGGCATAAAGGACATTTAATTTCTTCAAACTCACAAAATGTCCATTTTTCATAAAATATTCATTTTTGCAAGAAACTTAAAAAAATTATTCCACCAATGTTTACAAAAGTAAATCACTATTTCAACATTTTATTTCATAAAATATTTTAATATCAATCTTTCTACAAAATGCACTGTTTTCATAAAAATCACAACCTTTATTTCAAGAAACTTTGAATTTTGACTTCTTCATTTATTCTCAACCAAATGACATTTTCCAACATTTTTATTTCATAACAATAATTATTATTATTTTTTTCCATAAAACCCACTTTCATACATTTCATAAGGATATCAACCTTATATCTCATATCCATGCTACTCTCAATTTCTATATCAAGACACATACCAGAATCGAGTTATAAATTTAAGAGTATAATGATTCCCACCTCAAATGGAGTTCAACAACGGTAGGCATGGAATGTCAAAGAATATGGCAACCTCCCACCTCCTAAGGTGGCCTCAAGGAGGTTACTCCACCTCCAAAAGCATGCTCCACCAAGTATCCAAACTTGAACCTCCATCAAGCTCCCAATTCCATCTTAAAAAAAAACAATCACTCCAAAATTTTGTGTCTCTCCTCATCCATGGTGAAAATGGGTATAAATGTTCAAATGTGATGGAATACACCACGAAAATGGTGGAAGAATGGTGGTTTGGTGGTGGGTGGAGGTGGAAGGCCACCCACCTCTCTCTCTCTCTCTCTCTCTCTCTCTCTCTATCTCTCTGATTTTAATTTCTACCGACTGAAAATAACTCAAATAACCCAACAACCCCTAATAACACCCTCCCAAAGTCTAAAAATACTATTTTCCCCTTTTGGGTTGATTTGGGCTCGACAGCTCAAAGATCCAAGGGCCAAAATCGTGATATAACACAAGGGCAAGTCAGATTAAAAATTCGATTTACTTCGTTCGAACTACAACCCAAGGTCATTCGAACAACTTTTCCATCTCGTTTAAACTGTGGATTGTGCGACCCTTTGTGCGACCTGCCTTCATAATGAAGTGGCATATTGTTTGAAGGCCTGCTGCTAACGACCTTCGCGTGACACCCCCTAGTCGTTAGAACAACCCTTTTTCTTTTTCTTTTATTTTTCACCAATTATACCCATAATTCTTCTATAAATATCATTAACCCCATAATTCATGTAAAATTTAATTAGATTATTGGGATAGGGTATTACAAACTTCCCTCCTTGGGAAATTTCATCCCTAAAAATCTCGATCTTATAATCCTTAAGCTTATGGGGTTCCCTCATTTATATTCTAAACCATATAAATCCTCCAAGATAGAATCCTATAAGTTCTCAACACTAAGGTCACCATATAATCAACATGCTCGGTGTTCACTATCCCGCTAATAATGACATTACATAATTGACTCCAAGTCTCCCCTCGCATTATGATCAAGTCCAAACAATTTTTAGCACGACCCATACTAGTACTTAAGGCGTACCGGTGTATTTATGGGCAAACACATTTTTGGAGATCAACACTCACCCAATATGAATCATAATACAACCAACCGATGCATTCATTATCAAAATTAGTTATAGCTAAGATCGTACCTCCTATGTCCCACAATGTTTCAGTCTATCCTTACTACACAAATCGCATGAGCTTCCCGACACCCATATTATGCTATTCTCCCACTCAAAGCAGTAATACTCAAATCAATCCATCCCCATGTGCCCTACTTACACCTTCCACTGCGCCACTCTGATGAACCCAGTACTACCCTAAGTGTCTTATCCTTGATTACTCGCTAGAGTCTCATTCTAATCCACTCACTGTGGCAAGGAAACATCATGCACTAAGTTTTCTAGATTTCCAACACTGTACCATGTCCTCAAGTAATCATCTCACTCTTCGCAATCCACACCACTGACTTCCAAGACGGCCAGTCGAAATTCCACTAGTCTTAAGGAAGATTAATAGGACGAGCAAATCGTGTGGATGAAAATGCAGCAACTCATGCGCGGAACTTTATGCAATAATAAGAAAACCTCAGATGGGCGCACCCAGTTACCGAGTTGCATAGACTAAACCTATTGCACCGCACTCTCTCGGGCCTTATCTCACCGTACCATGACATGGTACCACTCCGAGTAACCTCGTTGGTGAGAATACCAATTCTTGACTACCAAAATTGAAAAGAACACACGAGAGTTAGAAGGAACAAGAAATTGTCCCAAGGAATTTTTCCCATAAGCGTTCGACTCTGACTTACAGAACTGAACCTATGTCGTATACATGAGTTCATGCCCCTCATTCCTATAGTTATCACCGAGCACAAATCCTAACCATGCCCCCTAACTTGGGTCACTGGAAGTGAACAATCTAATTAAAACCATCCATTATCACAATATGAAAGAAATTTATGAACCGGTAGTCCTTTAGGTAGTCAACGTATTACTTCCCTCCTTAGGAGGAACTACCTACCTTTCACATCCTTAGAGTACATGAACCATCTTAATTGGCGAACACCTCACGCTCTATCCTACATTGATCTTGCCCAATCATTAGTGGCACGTCACCGACCTAATACACCTAGATTATTATCTGCCTTAACGTATTATAACCAAAATCCAAGATATCCATAGTCGTTACCTAGTTCAAGCTATACACTCACCTTGTCATGTCCTTTGACCACGCTAGATTAATACCCCCTTAACGTTAATTTCAATCAACACAGAATTTATGTGATGATCAGCCCCATTGCCATTTTCACTTGAAGGGTAATAAATACCACATTGGACTACATCTCCTAATCCATACAGCTTGGTTGTACCTGCTAAGAACTAATCCTTACATTGCCAAGGCTACCCTATCATATACTATCGACTCAGTATAACATAATAATCATGCTCCTATGTCACCTCACTTCGATTGACATTTTCACGTCTCCACATGGCGTCATCACTCTAAGTCTCGAATATATTTCCTAGTATATACCGAAATTAAGTACCACCATACCCATACTTTCTATTCCAAGATACCCGAGCATCATGCCTACAACGACACAACTATCTCCTACCTTAGCAATCATATCACCATCTGTGCTAATTCGGAAAGTGTAAGGACACAAGTCTCCAATTGAGTCTTATGTTGCATTGGATCAATTCCGGACAAAAACACTTGAGTCATAGGATAGAGTTCTTGATCATCCATCAAGCCTACGACATGTGAAAGTTGAAGACCTTGTGACCTGCTTGTCAAGAGAACATCATTGCTGAGTTTCAGTGCCACGTTTCATGTCATCAACATCATATTTTAAGTCTCCAAAGGTATTAATTCCTTTATATATTTATAGGAGACTTGGAATATTTTTTAATGGGAGTAATTTTTATTTAAAATAAAGCTTTTAGTCTTAAATCGAAAAATGCACAATTAGACATTTCGTTCGAAGTTGTCGTTCGAATGAGAATTTTGTTCGAACGAGTTTGCCAATGAGTTTCCCATTTTGGCCACTGACTTTTCGTTAGAAAAATCGTTCGAACGAGATTTTTGGCGGGAATTTTTTTTGGCAGTTTTATTTCATTTTTCCACTCTTTTGTCCCACTCTCTTTTGATAGTTTATAAACCGACTTCGGGACAGACTCTCCTTAAGACTTTTGCAACATCTTTGAGAGCTTTTGGAGAGCAAATATTTAAAAATAAACGCCCCTGTTTTCATGTGAAAATTTAACTAGAAAATTCTCTCATACACGTGTTTACACTCATAAAATTGTTTAGTTTAGAATTCCAAGTATATATATATATATATATATATATATATATATATATATATATATATATATATATATATATATATATTAGCTTGGAGTGTTCGGCACCAGGTTCACTTTTTAACCCAAGAAGAAAAGATTTTGGGTCTTGTTTCTCTACCTCAACTAAAGGAGAATTATTTTAGTTTATGTTGCGGTGTTCCTACTCTAAGAAAAGATTCACGTGATGGTGATGGTGTCCAAGAGCCCCATTAGAGGAGTCCGAGACTGTGGAGGAGTCCACGATTATTCGCTAGGTGGAGGTTGAAGTTTAAAGGAGCGCGTCAAGGCTTGGACAGATTCAAGTCGTGTTGTGTAAGTCCTCTCTGTCGAGTCTTTAAAAACTATCATACATAGTAAATTTGAGGCCATGACTGTCCGAGATTTTTCCCATTTTGGGTTTCCTCGTACATCGACTCGTCGTGTGATATTGATTATTTTATCTTGCTAAAACACCTTAGAACACATGCTTAGGTTTAATAAGATAAAATTGGTTTAATTGTCACACTTATGTATTTTGGTGCTTAAAATTAATTGGGTGAAATTTAAGTTAACTTAATCAAGTTAAATATTTAATTTGACAATTTGGTTTGGCCTAATTTGGTTATATTGAAAATATTATGTAGGCAAATTTTAGGACTTGTGTTAAATTAATTTTGGGCTAAAAGTAAATTTCTCATATTTAGCTTTAAGTGTTATTTTTGTTTTTTGAGAAAATCCAAAATTTGCTTTGTGTGAATTTTGTGTGTGTATGTATTCACCATAATTCACTTCTTTAGGTTCAATTTTAATTTGACTTAAAAATTAAAATTTGTGTTTAATTTAATTTTTCATCTTTTAAAGAAAAGAAAATTAAATAAGTTTTGGAAAATTAAATTTTGCTAGCAACCATATTTATTCCGCACTTGTTAGGAAATTAACTTTGATTAAAAAGAAAGAATTTTTAAAATTGGTGGTCCTTGCACTTTCAAATTGGTATCAGAGCCGGAGCGCTAATTTATTGCGTTAAGGTCGTTTTAAATATTTTTGGTTAAAAATGAATTCTCTCCATTTTCAAAATTTCCTATTTTCGATGGTTATACTTACGCTTATTGGAAAGCACGTATGCGTTCGTCACTTTGGTATATAGATGAGAGGGTTTGGTTATCCGTAATTAATGGGTGGTCCCCACCTACTTGCTTAATAGAGAATGAGTGTATCCCCAAACCTGTCGAGCATTAGAGTGAGAATGAACTAAATCTACTAACTTTAATTCCCGAGGTTTAAATGCCTTGTTTAGCGCGGTCACACCAGATGAATTATGACGTATCATGATGTGTGAAACCGCTAAGGAGGCTTGGGATATCCTACAACTCACTCACGAGAGAACAAGTGTCATAGAAGCTTCTAAACTCCAAAACCTCACCACTCCATTTGAAACCATCAAAATGGATGAAAAATAAACATTCGATGAGTTTTATGCTAGAGTCTCCGATATAGTAAATTCTTCATTTAATTTAGGAGAGAAAATACCCGACGATCGAGTTATAAAGTAAATCCTTAGGTCCCTACCCGATAGATTTATCCCTAAGGTGGCCGTGTTAAATTCTTTACCCACCCTTCACTCTACCAAACTTGAGGAACTAGTAGGTGATTTGCAAACCTATGAACTAGATATGTTCCCTTCCAAAAATGAAAAGAAAATTGATAAGGTCATTGTTTTGAAAGACCGTACGGAGGAAAAACAAGTTGTGGATGACGAGAATGATAGTGACTCGGAATATGTGGCTATGTTTGCTAGGAAGTTTCATAAATTTCTTAAATTTAACAAAGATAAATTTCAAAATGATTTTAAGAAATTTGAAAAATCTAAGCATGACAAAGCCGAAAATATCCCTAAGACGTTTAATGAAAATTTAAATAGTGATGAGTCAAGTAGGTGATATGGTTGCGAGGGTTATGCCCTTAGGGCGAGAGACTGCCCCACTAAACTAAGGAGAGAGGGTAATCAACCTATTTCTTACAATGCCACCCTTAGTGATAGAGATAAGTAAGAGGGACCCGAATCCCCCATTGAACGCAAGTTTACTGCGTTCATGGCTTGTCATGTTAGTGATGGAGAGAAATTGTCTGACGATGACATCTCAAATCATGACACTTTCGAGGCCTTAGTTTGTGAAGCTCTAAAAGATGATGGTAGTGAGAGTGGAGAAGAGAGAGAAAGAATGAAAGTGAAAATGAGGTTGATGTGAGTGAACTTCAATTTTTATTTCAAGAATTATATGCCGAATCTATAAAATTAGAAAGGGAAAATTTGAAGTTAGAAGCGAGTTTAAAGGAGCGTGCCAAGGTTGTCGATGCGAGTGAATTAGTTGATGTCCTTAGGACACGCGAGAGAGCTCTTCGAGAGAAGCTTGAGTACGTAGAAGGCAAGAGAGATAGCCTTAAGGGCTTAATGGAATCCTTGAAAAAAGAGCTTCTCGTGTTTGAAGAGAGCAATATTTTATTAGAGTCTCACATTTTAGATTTAGAAAATAAATTAAAAGACTCTAGTAAATTCAAATTTGATTTGGAGTGTCATTCGGAGTAATTAGATAAAATATTAGGAACGGTCCAAATTAAAAATGGCACGTGTGGTTTAGGCTTCGATTCTTGTAACGATTCCTTTATTAAAGCTAAAACCAATGTTTTAGGAGAATCCTCTAGTAACAATGTTATTGATCATTCCTTAGGTAAGTCTTTCACCGTGTCTTGACTTGCTCACATTATGGTCGAAAAGGTCATCTTATGAAGTTTTTCTTTGATCTTAAATGAGGTCCTAGAAAATCCCAACGTAAGACAACCGAGGTAGCCAAGATTCATATATCTCGAGAGTGTAAATCTTCATTAGTTTGGGTTAGGAGATCCGACTTGGTAGCTTTACAAGATAGAATTTTTTATTCTCATTTACTTTCACATTATACCTCCCTTGTTAAATCCAAAGGTTGAAGGTGTTAGTTGTTTGCATACTCCTGATTTTTGTTGTTTATATCATATATCCTTGCTAGTTGTATTCATGTTTAATCATTTTCTAGTCATTGCTTTATTTCATATCTCATCCTAGAAATTATGACTTGTTGATCTTTTGTATTATATTTATTTTAGTTTGCATTAAATGAAAAATTCAAAAAGATTTTTGTTTGTCATTTGTGTTTTATCTTATGAGTTATTAGGCTTAATGAAAACTACAAATCATTCTTGTTTGTCTTTTGAGTAAATATTTTTGCTTAGTTAATATTTTTGAAAAACTCAAAAAGATTTTATTTTTGTGTGTACTTTGGTTTGACACACTTTATGTGGCATATACTTATGTTTGAATCCTTTCCTTTTCACTTCCATGTGGCTAGAACTTTTGCTTAAGATTGCCAATCCTTAAAATGTTCTTTGTCATGCATGCATGGAGTAGTTGGATTTTTTTTTGCTTAATAGAATCTATTTTTATGTGCCTCTTTTCACACATGCACGAGCTCATTTAAAATTTAAATGTCACATGTATATTTAAGCTAAGTGAGATGTTCTCCCATCAATTTAGTCATCTACATTTTTCTACAACTATGGAGGATTTGTGCATGTAATAACCATTTTCTGGATTTAAATAAAAAAAAATATATGTTTATTCGGTTAGTTGTCGGGCTGCGAAAGATAAAATTACTTTGCATGAAAAGCCACGATTGAATTTTAGGCCTTTAAAAATGTGGCATTAAAAAGAATATTTGCCAAGGCCAAAAATAGTTTGTTTAATATGTTCAAAAGAACAAGAAAAAAAATTATGAGGAGTTTGGTTGGATGTATTAATGGGTTTGGACAATGACTTTGAATCCTAGTTAAGGTTTTATTATTATGACTCTATTGGTTTGTAGAATCATCAAAATTCTAGACTTGTTTGCATTATGTATGTTTGTTCATTGAGTTCAACTTATATTATCACGTGAGGCTATATCTAAATGTGACAAAGTTTTGCAATCAAATGAAAATTCCATGAACATGTTTTAAGTGATTGGGTCGAAATTTAATTGTTACTAGTTCACACCCCTACAATTACATTTACCACATGTATTTGGACACATTTTTGACATACGAGTGTGAAAAAGCTTAATGTATTTTTGTGTCATATGTGGTGTTTATTCTTGTATATATGTCTGTGTGCGTTAGTAATATACATTATGACTACGTATATATGATATATTTTTTTAGTCTTTGCCATTTTAGTTAGTCCTCCTATGCTTTGATTCATAATTGGTATCTAACTAGTGCCATAGTATATTGCAATTAGTTTTCATTTTTACTTCTTTTGCAATTTTTATTTTAGAAAAAAAAGATATATTGGTGAGGGATGGTAATTGAGAATTTTGGTTGTAATTGAAGAGTTGCCCCAATTCAAGAACAAATTGGTTTGATCTATTCCTCAATAATTTCTCTTGTTTCAATCTCCAAATACTTTAATTGGTTATTTTAGATTTTGGATGATGATTAATGAAGAAAAATCTCCCGTTCATAGGATGGATTTCGAAGCCCTCATATGTCCAATTTAGTTGGTTTGCTTTTTAGCACAATTTTGTTTTCTCTTATCAGATATTACATCTTAATTAGTATTTTCAAAATTAGTATAGTTAGTTAATGATAAAATCAGAAAAAATAATAATAAAATGCAAATGAATTTACACATGTCTTCATATATTTTATGTTTCATCCTTAGATTAGGATTGACTCCTTTACTTACCCTATGCATATTTTGAGTTTATTTGAAGGTTGAAGGGAATATTGATGGAAAAAGAGTTGCGACAATGACATACACATTAGAAAATCTTTATTTTTCTATCAGTAAGAGAAATAACCTTTAGTGTAATAAAGTCAAGGCATTAACCTTAAACATGAATGGATTAAATGAGGTTGATCACATAATAAATGTTCTCACATCAAACTCTCTTGTCTGAAAGTATTTTGGCAATAGTTTTATGCTAGAAAAGTGTGATCCGCAAATAGTAAAACTTCGGAGGTATTTATAGGAGGTCAAAATCATTCGAGTGACCTTCCTATAATAAATGAGTTTGACCCCTGTTAATGTCAATAGTCTTGTGCATTTAAGGCCAACGATATTGCATTAAATGATTTAGATATGATACTTTAGCGAGACCACTGTTTGGACTCTCAGAGTTGTGAACACATTAAATAGGATGTGATGTGTCAGTTATAGACTTGCCATCCTAGGAATATCTTCACTTCAGTGATATTTTATTGAGTTCTTGAATGTTAGAAATGCTGACGTCAAATAGTTGGTAAACAGTAACCTGCAAAGGATGTGCTGCCACATCATTCAAAAAGGCAGTTCATCGAATTGAAGGTTGCTAGACTAATGACTATTCGAGTAACTTTTGGTGTATTTAAACATTAGAGGTTAACCTTTTGGAACAATTTTTTTGCATTGAGTATCCTCGAGTGGGTTCCCAGAGATTGTATCTCAAGGGACTACTGAGCCATTTTCTGTATAAACTAAGGTTTTGCCTAAATACTATAAAGGGGTTGGTCTCTTTCAACGTTTCATTGCATCCAATCATTCAAACCAAATCCATATGATATTCCCGAAATGAGGTTGTTTGATAGAACATGTAAGCTCTTCCATGCCCTGCCAGACATAGTCCCTTGAGGGTACCAAACAACCTCACAACTTTACAAGGTGAACTTTATATTTACAAAGAGAGATAAATACAAGTACATCAAAGTTACTATTACAATTTGTATTTTCCAAACTTATCTCTTGGGCTTGGTCTTTGTGAGAGATCTTTCAAGTAGCTTCATCTATGTGCGAGCAACCATCCCCAATCTTTGTTGTAAAGTGTTGGCGTTGTTTTATCAACTTTAAGCCTGGACCTCCATCAACATTTGCCGCTTCGTTTGGATATTTGTTTGTTTGAAGAAATATTTGTACGAAAAAAATAAATTCACATCCTACCTAGATTGATCTGCACATGTATGTTTTAGAACAAGGAGAATTCATATATTTGTATTTTTACGCGGAGTATCAGAATAAAACTTCGGGTAGCTTTAGCCTGTGTTCAAGTTATTTTGAGAATCTTACTTCTTGCATGTTATTACACCTCACATAAATTTGTATTTTTATGCGGAGTATCAGAATAAAACTTCGGGTAGCTTTAGACTATGTTCAAGTTATTTTAAGACTCTTCCTTCTCGCAATTTATTACACTTCATGCAACTTCTTTTTCTCAATCTTTTATCTTGGCGAATTACAATGGTTTGTAATAAAATTTTCATGAAAACTGTTTATATGCCCAACTGTTAAAGGGCATAAAGTTTCACAATGCCCCTGACAGTCCTTCCCCCAGCTGTACATGCGTCGATTAATGGTTCATGCGTGTAACCCACACAGGCTACTTGAGCCAGCAAAAATCTTATTTTGACGATTATATTTCCCCACGCTCGTATTTTTGTATCAGTCATGTCTTTTTCAAAACAAGATGTCCCTTATAAAAAGGTTTCCTCTAATACCCATTTCTTTTTACCTTTGGGTTTTTTAAGCGAAGTGTTTTCTTTGATTGTGAGAGAAAGTAGTATTCTCTGATTCCTAAATCTTTTTCTTTTCCTTTCTTGTCTTCGATTCTTCATTCTCTGTCATGGTACCAGTTATAAAAAAAAAACTTCTGTCATGGGTACCGCCATCTGGGAAACTTCCTCTGATGTTGCTGACCGCCGTCTCTAGTGGGAAAAATACCGTCGTGCCCCCTATTTTGGCACTAAAGGCAAGTTTTGGGAGTTTGTCAATGTTTTTCCTCGCTCCCTTGTTTTTAAGGAACAAGATTTGAACTAGTTCGTTGGTGAAGATAATGTGATAGAGAACTATGCCTATATTCCTGGTTTTACTCTTACCATGTTAAGAATTGAGAGGGGATACTGTCCCTACTCAAATGTGGAATTTGAATCAACTGGTGGATTGTGTGAAAGACTGGGTGCCTATACTATTTATATTCATCGAAAGTATGTTGTGAAGTTACTAAGAGTTGTCTTGGCAAGCACCAAATGATTTGGTAATGTGACTTTGGACAAAAACAACAATATGTTAAGAACACTATTTTCTTGTTGGAGTCATAGGACTCACACTTTCACTATTGCCTGGGGCAAGTTCATAATTACCTTGGAGGATGTGTGCAAGCTCCTTAGTTTGGAAGTTGTTGGTACTGATACTTACTTTGAGAAAGCCACTACAAAGGAAGAAGTTGGTAAGCATAAGTAACTGAAAGGTGTAATCAAGAGGTGAATGAAGACTTATAGTAAGTGTACTTCTTCAAAAATTATCAGGTATTTATTTTATACGAAGGATAGAGTGAGTGCCCTTACTCCCAAGCAGGAAAAAAAAGATCCAAAGGGAAAAAATATTATGAAAATGCCCCCCACTGAAGAAGGGCATGTGAGAAAAATTGAGCTCGTTGGGTACATCTGGATTTTACTCTCGACAATCTATTTGCTCGGGAAACCCGACGAATGTCTGAGGAGGAATCTTATAAATCTTGTTGTTTGCCTTGCCTATGGGGTGAAATTCCCTTTAGCTGCTATTACTCTTGGTTCTCTTTACACCTAGCTTGATACAGTTCAAACTGATTTAGCCCGGTCTCTTGGCCGTTCTGACATGTCCAACTATGCCAACCATATACTTCTCACAGCATTCATCAATGCCAGGTTTTCTGATTATACCCCAACTGATTTACTTCCTACCTCCCATGAGATCAAAGTCCCCCGAATCCTTTCCTCGAAACACAAGCAATCTTGGAAGTCCTTTCACTCCTTTATTGAAAATGTCAAATGCTTTAATTTTTCCCTTACTCTATCACTGAACAATTTTTTACCAATGCCATTTCTGAGGATGTTTCTCAACTAATTTAGGCAATCGAGCAATGCTTCTCCCTCAATTTACGTTCTTCTAATGTTGTATTTTTGATGATGTTGCTCGACCCGTTCAGGCAGTCGAGAAATGTTTTTCCCTCAATTTTCGTTCTTTTAATATGCTCTTGGTTCTTACTCCTATTACCTTCCCTTGTGTACCGAATGGTCTAACTACTTCACAACGTACTCACCCCATCGAGTAGCCATGCAGTTTTGTTTTGATCATGAAGTTCCCCTTCTTGATCACAATACTACCGAAAGACCTTTAATATTTTCGAAGGCGTGCAGTTATTTCCTAATCGAGACAGTAGCCATTATTTTTGTCCAGTTGCAAGGCTAAATTGTTATCCCTACCAAGTGTACATGAGGTAGTAGGTATACTAAATACCTTATTGTATTCTAGCCCAACACACTTGGTCATTTCCTTGAGGTTATTAAGCGAGAACCCATTTACCCCATTTTTGAACGTTTTCCCCCATCTGAGTTGGGATTACAAACTTAGGCCATCAATCAAGCCCAATTTCCTCGAAGTGAAACCAATAATAGCACCCCAAAAAAACTTCCACCCTTGGAAAATCTTAGTGAGGCCATTTTGAAAAAGAAGAAAGGGTTTTCTAGTTCTCAACAGGTTGAGGAGGCTGCAGATCCCCCTGCTACTTCTCAACCTTCTGTTAAAGAGGAAACCCCCATCGATGTCTCAAGTGTTGTTGTGGATAAGGCCAAGAAAAGAACCCCCAAGAAAGAAAATAAAGGTTACACCCTTAATCCCTTCTCAATCATCTCAATCCCACTTTTCTATAGACCCTCAGTTGGTCGATCAATGCATGGAGATGCTTGATTTTTTATTAAGGCATCTCGATCAAGAATCTGCAGATGCGCAGTCTATTTTGGCCAAACAGATGGATGAAAGAGGTATCTCCTTTACTCCCCTGCCTCTATTGCTGGTCATAAGAGTACAACATCTAGTCCCGAGGTTTAACTTCCTCTTGATGATATTGATGATGAGTTTCTTCCAGAAAAGGGTGAAGAAGAGGAAGAAGAGGATGAGGAGGATGCCCATTTGGTTTGACCATATCAAATGCCGCGTTGAATGTACTCTACTAAGAAGCCTAGTTCCATTTCAATGGATTATACAATTCTTGATGATTATAGCGATGACCCATAGCATGATAAATCCAAGGCAATGCCTAGTGTCGAAGACCATTCTTCCCAACATTCTCTTAGTTTCGATCCTCATTCGTCATATCCTCATCACAAATGAAATATTCCCCTGATATTAGAGCCCATCCCTTATTAGAGATTTGTTCCTCAGGTCGAAGAAGTGGTTGAGGTTGGATCAATAACAGTTGTTGGTCCTATAACTGTGGTGAGTGTGCACTATTTCTTGCACTTTGTGTTTATCTTCCATGTGTACATTACACTTACATTTTGTGATGTCTTTCATAGGTTTCCCCTATCAAATAAGTTAACACTAACACTTATCACGATCTTGTGGTTGTTCCCTCAAGGCCACCATCACTGACCAATTTTTGGTGGGGTTGTTTGGTCCCTCCATACTGGAAGGAAAAACAGCCTCTCCTGAGGAGGGAAAAGTTCTCCCTACTCTCAATTTCCTTAGTCAAACCATTATTTATTTCTTTGAGTAAAATCTAGAAGTTATAGTCAACAAGTATTTCACTGAGTCGAGCAACCACTTGGGTGTTTTAGATAAACTGAGGCTTGAAAATGACCAATCTTACCTAGTCGAGCAACTATAAAGGTGCTTTAAGTAAAAACAGGTAATTTGAAGCAACAATAGTTCTACAAAGGTGATTTAGGCAAACCGAGGCTTAAATATGCACATTTTTACTTAGTTGAGCCACTTTAAAGGAACTGTAAGAAAAACTTGGACTTTTAAAGCGATAATTGTTTACCTGGTCGAGCAACCATAAAGGTGATTTAGGCAAATCGAGGCTTAAGAATGCCTAGTCTTACTTAGTTGATCAACAATAAAGGTGCTTTAAGCAAAACTGGGACTTTTGAAGCGACAACACTTTACCTAGTCGAGCAATCATAACGGTGGTTTAGGCAAACTGAGGATTAAAAATATTTATTATGCATATACTCTATTTTCTTTCAACTTGACTTTTTCCTCATTCTCTCAGGTTGAAGTGCAATAGCCAAAGACTTTGGGGGATGCTACTTCCCCTATCAAGTAAGTGCATCTTGAGAATATTCCTTTGGAGTCCGTAGGGAACTTTGTTGAACCCAACACTGTACCTCTGGCAACCCAAAATGTGGAGGTAGGGAAACGAGACCCAACTCCCATTTTGCAAGAAGGTGATAAGGCCTCAAATTCTATCTTTCCCTCTGCTAGTGACAGCGCTTTCAGTGTGCATCTTCCAGAATTGGCTCCTGGTTATATTGTGAGGTAGACTTTGAAGGATTTCACCTATATCATAACCCCTCCTTATAAGGAACTGATTGAGCGGTTATTAGAATGCGACCCTTCCACCTTTAGCTCTCGCTGTATTCAAGCCATCCCTATCATGATGGCTTGCAGAATTTTAGGATTTTCCACAGTCTTGGCTAATGTGATGCATACTCCTTTACCCTCTTTAAGTCCCCAGAATATCAAGGAGATGATGGTCCAAATCAATATCCTTGTGGGTGAGGGTTTTTCCCTAAAATGGCTTGTTGATTTTCTCAAATCTTTCAAGAAGGCTGACTTGCCCTCCTCTTATACAAAGATCCAGGCTACTACACGTTCGCAAACTGTGATGGCTAAGAAGATGGCCACCTTAAACTCTGAACTTGCTAAGGCTAAGGAGGAGGTTGTGGTTATTAAGGAGTGTTTGGGTAAGGCGGAGGCAAAGTTCCTATAACAATTTGTGTTTTCCAAGCTTATCTCCGAGGCTTGGTCTTTTTTGGAGATCTTTCGAGCAGCTCCATCTTTTTGCGAGCAACCATCCTTAATCTTTATTGTGAAGGGTTGGCATTGTTTTAATAAAATTTAAGCCTGAACCTCCCTTTACAATTTTAGTAGATGACTGATCACCCACTATTGAAATAGGGAGGATGTCACATCTTTGGATGTAGGTCTCGATCTTGTAGCTCACTGTTACATTATGCATTTCTTTCGGTATCTTTACTTCCCTTTGAGTATTCATTAAAGTAATTTTTTTGTATTGGTGTTAGTTTTATTTATTTAGATTATGGGTCTTTATCTTGTTGGGACATTTACATTCTAGTGCAAAGCTTTATTTCATTTATGTTTGGATTGGTATCAGAGTTATGTTGTGGATGCCTTTACCATTCTATTTTAGTTTTGTTATATTCATCGTTTTATTTTATTTCAATTATGCTTAGAATGATACAAATTATTTTGACTTTTGTACTATATATGTTTGAACCTAATCAATATATTTATAAATTTATGAGGTGCCATATGGGGTTTCTCCCCCGTGAATCCATCTTCGGGACTCTATTTTTCCTCAATCTATATATATATATATATATATATATATATATATATATATATATATATATATATATATATATATATATATATATATATATATATTAAATTTTATTGGGTTCCTTGAATTGTTACGTGATTGCACTTTCTCTACTTCGATAAAAATTTACCTTGAGATGGGTTCGGTATAAAAAAAATGAAATAGGTTTTGTAAAAGAAGAGGCGAACTTGACGAATATGAGGAATGTTGAGCCGATGGAATCATGCACAATAATGATTTAGTTTCCTTACAATTTGAAACAACGTTGGACTATGGAGATACAAATTGCCATTATTCAAGTATTTTTTTTCTAATGAAAGAAAATCATCGTGAACATTTGGAGAAAAAAATCACCCATACACATACACACACACAATCAGGAACTCCAACATACCTCCTAGCAACATGCCTATTTTTTAAAATAGTAAAAAAAATGCATTTTTAGACTTAATTTTGAAGACACGATCTCCGTAATGAGGAGATCTTCTACAATAATAATCATAAAAAATTCAACCCGAAAACGGGTGAAATGAAAAGTGGGTATATTTGAACATTTTCGACTCTTCAAATTTTTTACCATCATCTCATCCACTTTCGAGTTGATTTTTGTGATGATTTGTTTATTATAGATGATCTCCTTACTGTGTAGATCATATATTCCGAATTTGGTTAAAAAAAATTACTATTCTAAAAAAATAGGTCTATTCATAGGTATGTTAAGTGATGTATGCTAGAAGGCTTGATTATATATATATATATATATATATATATATATATATACACACAATACCCATTTTCAAGAACAATGGACTGAATGAAATATATTATATGGGTTTATTTCCTATTCTTCTATTGTGCCACAAATCATTACATTTTCAAGAACACTATGATAAAAGGTCTTGAAAACAATGGAATAAACAAGAAATATATAAATAAAAAAAGGGACCTACGATAGATAGAATAAGGATGAGAAATAGAAAGAGAGATACATATGAGAAGAGCGAGAAAATATATGTGATACAATAGAGATAAAATGTATTCATGGTCGTTCTGTTAGAGAAAAAATGGTACCTTAAATTCTCACACCTGAAAGACATGGTACCTTAATCTAATGTGAATTCACACCACAAAAGTGCAAATTCAAATGTAAATTCGCATTTCTCAAGTGTGAATTCTTTAAAAATAATATTTTATAATTATCTTTAAAAGTGCCATATTTTTATAAATATATATTAAACTTATATTTTTTTTAATCAAAACTCAAATGAAATGATCTCATTTTTAATATCATATACTATTTCTACCTAAATATAAATGTATACCATTATGTTGATTTAACTCCTTTTCCCCATGTTAATGTTACTTAATGCAATTGTAAAAATAAAATGATTAAACATGTTTTGTTTTTCCTTTTTACATAAAAAATATACTTCAATTTTTTATCCAATCTTCGTTTTCATACTCTAAAAGTATTTTGGTATGATGTATTAAGGTGAAATGAATTGTATGCAATGCTTTATAGATATGATATAAGTATAATGCACGATTCTATTGTAGGTTCGTGTACCTAGAAATAATTATATGTATAATGTATGACTGTATAAGTATAATGCATGACTGTATTCAACATGTACAATACCAATAACCTTATTAGAGTAGGAATCACTGAGGAATACCTTTTTATCTTCATCCTCAGAATAAGTCTTAAATCTAGTACGATCATAACAAATATGGCGAGGAGCGCCACTATCTACCCACCACCATTCGTCTTCGGTTATCATATTTATTTCAGCAATGATAGCACATAAATCCTCTTCGATTAAGTTTTCATGTGGAGTTATATGAGGTCCATTCCAATATTTACGGGCTATATGTTCAGCCTGTTACACCTAAAGTAGAAAAAATGTCGGGTGTTACTAGTCTGTCCATTTCCAGTAGGGTGATTCTTATTTTTATTTTTATTTTGATGTGGTTTAAAGTTTTGGTTATGGTTATTTTTATCAAATTTAATATTTTTTTCCTTTTGGTTTCAAAATAATTGGAGTGTTATTTTTGCTATAATTCTTGTTTTTAGACACAACAAAAATTTCATCTTTATAATCTTATTTTCGGGTTTCATGCTCAATTCTCAAATGAGTGATTAAGCTTTCAAGTGAAAATTCTTTTGATTTATGCCTTAAAGTATTTTTAAAATCTTTCCAACTGGGAGGTAACTTATCAATAATAACAACAGTCTGAAATTACTCATTTAACTCAATTCCCTCGAAATAATTTTGTGAGAAATTTTTGGTAAATCGTGAGTTTGAGCAACAATAGATCTGTAATATGTCATTTAAAATTTCAAATAATTGATGACTACATATTTTTTTGTAACTGTCTCCTCGTTATCATATTATTTTATAATGCCTCCCAAACAGCTTTGGCATTATTGTAATTAGCGGAATAACCATAAATATCATAAACGTGGAAAATTCAAAATATATATTTTACAAAGGAAACTATTTCCATCCCAAGTTCGTATTTCCCTGATTTCATCAGCAGTGGGGGGTCAAACATAGTAGGTTTATCTAATTAAAAACTTGATATACTAGTTTCTTAGTAGTCAGATAAAATAACATTTTCTTATCTCCATCATTTAAAATGTAGTCCCTCAAATTTTAAAGATCTGTTAATTGCAGAGGGATTTTTGTTATCAATGGCAGAAATAAACACCTTAAAATTATTATTTCTAAAATAAGAGAATGGAACGAAATTATCGACTGCAAAAACTCAACAGCAGAAAAAATTAGAAGATGACCCAAATTTGTGTTGTAGTCCGATTAATGCCTTGCTACCCCCAGAATAAAACAACTCATAATTGATATCAATTTCTATCTTAGGAAACAATGCATGTATTAATCTAGTATACTATCACCCATTCACTATTAGTTGCTCAGTATCACAATTTTATTTTGGGGAAAGACTGATCAGATAAGGAAAAGACAAAAACTACTCAAAAAGAGCTAGACTATTTGTGTGTTCTTCTCCTCTGTGTGGCAGATAAAAAATTGCTTGGGATTAGAGAAAGAGTATCTATCTTGTGAGTGTTTTTTGTTCTTTTCAATAATGGCACAAATGAGGCTTTTTAAAAAATATATATGAACGGTTAGTGACCATGGGGGGAGAGTTAACCATGGAGAGACAGAGAATTTGGGTCGTAAAGGACCCAGGCTGTGGCGGCGCGCGCTTGTGGAATTTGGCCAAACGAGTTCTTTTATCCATCACACATAAAATTCTAATACCCAAAGGGATTGCGCGTTAGTGTCAAGATAGGTGTATATTAACTATGTCATATTAAGTCATAAAACCGATGTGGGATAAAGGGGTGTGAAAGACATAAGGATTTCTAAAATTTCAAAGTTTACACTACTGAACTAAAGTTGCAACAAGGACCACCTAAGAAAATCATTATAAATCCTATACATGTGTGTGTGTGTGTGTGTGTGTGTGTGTGTGTGTGTGTGTGTGTGTGTGTCTATGACATTAAGTACAGAAGAATATGGATGAGTTTTAAAAGGACAAAGGGCATCGACCATTGCTTATCAACTATGTACTCAAATAGTTTCAATGATTTTTTTTTGTTTTAATACGTTTTATGTAAAAATATTTTTATTCTAATATGTTCTATTTGTAAATAGGTAATGAATATGTATAAATAAGATCTTGTGAATTTTATTTTTGAATGGACCAATTAAAAAATATTTTATATAAATACGACTTATTGGTCAAGATACCTTTCAAAAAATAGTTTTCAACACAGAGAAAAAAAAATTGTTTTTTTAAGGAAAATAGTTTATGTAAAAAAAAAACAAGTTAAAAAAATAGTTTCAAACAACAACAAAGAAAACAGTTTTAACGGGGGAAAATAGTTTTTAAAGACGAAAAAATAGTTTCTAACAAAATAAAATAATTTATTTTTAAAAAAGATGAAAATTTATGGGAAAACTATTCCTTGCTATGAAGCAAAGGAAATTTTGCCAACAAAAGTGAAAAAATGATGACAAATTTTCATGTAGACATTTGTATCCCTGAGAAAAAATCCATGGCAAATAAGAGCAATAAAACATACAAAATAATGGACCAATCTTATATTTATCATTATTTAACACATCTGCCATAACAAATAGGTATATCAAACAGATCCTTATATTTAGGGGGACCTACCCCATCCCGTATGGGGGCGGGCGCACCCACGAGTTTCCCCAAAATTCTGCTGTGGGTTTTATAAATTGTTTTAGACCTACTTGTGAGTTTTTAAATCTTTGGGGGTGATTATCGAAATAACCAAAATTATTAAAACCTAAAAATTGAATAAACCTTTTTTTTGCTGAAATATGTTTTTTTTTGTTGCTGAAATACCATTTTTTTTATTGTTTGTTGTTGATTGTTGCTGAAATATCAACTTATTTTATTAGTTAATTTTTTCAATATGTTTTAATTGTTGCTGAAATATCTCAGATATGTTAATTTTTTCAGTATGTTACTCAAATTTTAGTTGTTGCTAAAATATCTTAGTTAGGCAAATCTCTTTGTTTAAATGAGTTTGATTTTTAATAGGAGTCCAAATTTAGTTAATTAATGGCTCAACATTTTTAAGGTTAAAAAATTGCAAAAAAAAGGTAAAAACAACCCAAAAAATTCGCCTCGGGGGCTACCGTACTCAAACCCCCAGGCTTCGTCAGACCTTTTCGCACCCATCAACTCAAAATCCCGGGTCCGCCATTGTTTATATTTAAGAGTGGCTCATCAAAGTTTTGAGCATGTGAACATATATTAGTAGTTGGCTTCTCTTTGAGCATCCCTAATGGGTAGAGTTAAAATACACTATAAAGTGTTATATTTACCATGTGAGTCAACGAACACTTTAGTGTTTAAATGTTATATTCACTTTATGAAGCTTAAACTAATGGGGCAGAATTTGAAACTCGCACGGAACATCAAGTGACCCTTAAAATATTTTCCTTACCACACGATATATTTTTCATGCCACACATTGATCTTTCATCTCATATTTTTCCTTATTCACTCTAACCACCCGCCACCCATCATCCCTGATTTATATTTCAACCCCTAGCAATTAATCCCCAACCAACCTCATAAAGTTAAATACCAACCCAATAAGTGGATATTTAAAGTAATGTAGAAAATCAAACCAGAAAAATATGTCTAAAAACATCTCTTGCAACATATATATACGGGTCGAAAAGTGATAACCTTTAGAAAGTAGCCGTTGTTATTCAAATTTTGAAAGCAATTTCAATTCTCCCACATAAGATGATGTTTTGATTGGGAATTAAGGGTGTATTCTCACGCACTGCATGATGCACTGCCCCAAAATGGACCCGTTTCGCGCTTTGCATTCGTATATTAAATTTGACTCTCATTTATAATACCACATTCTATATTTAACCTTTTAACAACCCAGTATAGAAAAACGAGTGGCAGAGCCACAAGGAAGGAAGGTGGGGCAGTTGCCCCACCTAAAAATTCAAATTCAAAATTTTACCTCTAGATAATTTGTGACCCAATCTTGAATAATGTACAACTATTATCTAACACTTTCTTAGTATTGTCAAAAAAAATTAAAAGCATCATGAAAAAGTTGTTCAAATAAAATATCCTCAAAAATACAAATTATCAATTAGCTATTTGTAAACACATAAAATAACCCTAAAAAAATTCGAGTGCTCCCTCTCCCGAACCCCCGATAATAATTTGTGCCCCACCCAAAATAAATTCTTGACACCCTCACTAAAAAAACAAAATATATTTTTACTATAATACTTAGAGAATACTCTTATACAAGATCTACAAAAATATTTCGATATAATAAAACAATAAGAATTTAAGTCTCCATAAGGTACATGCTCACAACCCAAGAAAGCAATATTTTTTATCGAATTGGGAAACAAAAAAAAATATGTGTAGTCAAATGACTCCATAATTTAATGCATTGTATGAAGGTTTCATGCGCAATCTAAACGTGTCAAAAGTAAGTGGTACAATCAATCTCATACAAGCAACGCAACAAATGGCTAGACTCATTTTCAATAGTCATATATTTGTTCCACATATATAAAGACCTAATTGGAGATCAGATTTTCACATAAAAATACAAAGCACTATAAGAGTCCTAGGTAATATATGTATTTTAAACCATCTCTCTCTCTCTCTCTCTCTCTCTCTCTCTCTCTCTCTATATATATATATATATATATATATATATATATATATATATATATATATATATATATATATATATAAGATGGAAAATTTTGAATGGTCGAAAATACACATATATACCCACTTTTCGTTTCATTAATTTTCAAGTTGATTATTTTGATGATTAATTTTATAGATGATCTTCTTATAATGGAGATCATGTATACAAAATTTGGCCAAAAAATACATTTTTTACTATTTAGAAAAAATAGGTATGTTTAATGAGGTATGTTGGAGAGCCATATCTATCAACATACCCATTTTTTTTAAATAGTAAAAAAAATAATTTTTAGTTGATATTTTTGATATGGGTTCATGATATTTCAATGTACCCTTGTAAAAATATTTAGCTCAAAATAAATGACTTTGTTATTTTTTAAAAATAGGTAAAAAAAATCTAACAATTATATAGTGTAAAAACTGTTAGTTTTTTTTACCTATTTTTTAAAAATAACAACAAATATTATTTTCAGTTGATTTTTTTTACAGTGGAACATTGAAATATCATGAACCCATATAAAAAATATCAACTCAAAATTATTTTTTTTACTATTTTAAAAAATGGGTATGTTGTTAGGAGGTATGTTGGAGAGCCTGACTGTATATATATATATATATGATTTATTTAAATTTTATAAGATATATATGCACTAGATTTAAAATTGTTTTAACTTATTAGTGACTAGTACTACACCAAAAACAGAGATTTGTAATTGTCATTAGCAGTTACAAATGACCTTTTTAACTTTTATTTCAGGGGGTCACAAAAAGATAATTGTCACTCCTAATAGCAGTCACAATTTTTTATAACCCATATGGGGATTATGACATGGTGACCGCAATATGTAACTGCTGTTTGTAACTGTAGTCAGGAGTTACGAATCTAAAATTTGTAACTATTATTTGCAGTCACAAACCAAATTTTCGTAATTGCTCATAGCGTTTACAAAATTGGTAGTCATGACCATTTTGTGACTGCTATTTGAAGTTACAAAGGTTTGTTTATTAAATTTGCCACTAGTAAGAACAATTATAAATATCTTTACATTTTTAAAAAATGATGAAATTTTGTCAATAGAATAAAAAAAACTACACTAAAATTGAGAAGTAGATGAAATATCATGAACATGTAACAAGTCTGAAAAATTTGACAAAATTTCATTTATATTTCGGACATTCCAAATATTCGGTACACATAAAAATTCTTTACACTTAATCTAAAATCAAATAAACCCATCTTAGATACCAGATACAAAATGATCATCGAATTAAAAATAAAATAAAAGATTGACACAACACTTCAATGACATGAAATGCTATGAACATGTCAGAAATAATTGCGAAACAAGACCAGGGGTCATCATGTGTCGAAAGACACTTCGTGAAGTATAGGTATATGAACCGTGGGGGTATTGATGCGGTAACGACCTCCCACATGTACTTAGAGTACACATGTTGAGTAAGTTCAACGGACTCAAAATTGTTACAAGCAGTGTCTCGGTATCCATTGACTAGTGTTGCTTGCCACGAAGTGTAAATACCTGGATTTGAGACTCTGAAAAGTACGTATGCAGGGTATGCCATGTGTAAACCTGTTGTGGGTACTCTTTTATCGACCAGGCCCATAAAAGTAGTCGACCAAGCCGCAGTGAATAATAAAAGGCACCTGACCCAAATTATGAGTCTTGAATGACGGTTGGAGTAAAAGGATATGATCGAGTCCGTCCCTAAAAATCTCATATGAGATATTCAAGGGATACTGGGTTAACGTATTGGTTACTAACACACACACACTCTCTCTCTCAAAATTGAATATATATTGTACCCCTGGCCCGGGACATAGGGGCATGTAGCAAAAACTATCTCGACAGTTACTTAATAAAAAAAATAGTAAACCTCTCCATGAACGTAGGCAAGTTGCCGAACCACATAAATTCTTGTGTTGCTATTGCGATTGTTTCTTTTTCTTATTTTCTTGGTGATTGTTTTCTTTCATTATCATTTGTGTTCTGATTTTTGTCACCATAATTGGCGCCGTCTATGGGAAGCTATTGTTTTTCCTACGAAAACCTTCATTAACAAGAACCAGTGATGTCCCATCACAGCAATAACGTCCCTCAAGCAGGAGACATTCAGCAGCAGCCTAACCCTCCAAGGGTAAGGTCTGAGATTCGTTATTCAAACCCAAGACTTCGCCTGGATAGGAAACTCTCTGAAGAAAGCCAGGGGCCACCCCGGTCCACGCGGATCTCTAGGTTGATAGATCCCTATGAGGCCAGACTCCATAAGCAGGAGGAGGCTACTCTCCAGTAGGAAGACGAAAATGCTCGCCTCAGGAGGCATGTATAAAGGATGGAAAGAGAACTCCATCGAAGAAAAAGGCGACGCCACAACCGGACTCTTAGCCCTAAGGTGAGCAAGTCTCACAGTCGAGGAAGGAGATCTAGGTGTGAGTTAGAAAGAATCGAAAAGCACTGTCAGATGCTGACCATTCTGAATGACTACAACCAGCTCGCCGTTATAAGAGTCCTGGTCGGCAGAACGATGACATACGAAGTTTATTTCGGAGAGAGTTGCACTAGCACCCAGATCATATCGGTTCTAGATCTATGAGAGAGCTATCTAGGCGAGCTCTCAAAACCCGAATGAAGTCCCCTTTTTCAAGGGAAATGGAAAAATAAGAGGCCCCGAAGAAGTTTGCGATTCCTAGGTTCAAGATTACGATGGGAAGACTGATCCCATTGATCATGTCAGACAATACCAGCAAGCTATGACTCTATGGAGTCATAATAATGCGCTCATATGTCAAATCTTTCCTTAGGTCTTGCACGATGTGGCCCAAAAGTGGTTTGAGAAGCTATCTCATAGGTCCATCTAAAATTTCATATCCTTGGCTGAGAAGTTTACAACTCGCTTCCTAACAAGCATCTCCCACCTGAAGAGGATGGATGCACTGCTTACTATGAAGAAGAAGCCACAAGAGAACCTCAGAGACTATGCGAAGAGGTATTGGTAAGTATTTAATTAAATTGAGGATTGTTTGTAGAAGGTCATTGGAGCATCCTTCAAAATCAATTCGTCGAGCTCTTTCCTCCTGCACCAGTCCTTAATGAAGAAGTAGGTAACATCCATCGACGACTAGATAGCTCATATTGATGAGTATTCAAAACTTTAGGATGTGACCCATATTAATGAATGGGATAATAGTCTCGTGAAGGCTCGCAAAGGAGTGGAAAATAACGAACCTCGGAAGAAAAGGAACAATAATGAGGGCAAAAATGGCTCCAAGAATGGAAGAAAAATGACACCTCGAAGGCATTTTAGGCTGTGAATACAGTCTTCAAGTAGCCAATATACAATATTCTTGCCAATATCAAATATGAGTATTTTATTAAGTGGCCGAGGAAGATGGTAGGGGACCCCTCCTAGAAGAATAATACACTAAGGTATGCCTTTCACAAGGAGGGCGACCATAAAATTGAGCATTATGAAGCTCTCAAATCTCATCTTGAGGAACTGCACCAAGTCAGTCATCTTAATGAGTTCATGGAAAAAAAAAGTAGAGAAGGTAGCAGTAAATGGCGAGCAAAGACCCAACAACATCCTCGAGGAGGATATCGGCCACGAGTTCACGGTAGTACATGGGGAATCAGACCTCAAGCAAATTCAAGGAAATGGAGCTATGATGGAAGTGAAGAAACATACTGCAGTCATGCAGGCCTTTCAGATTGACCTAGACAAAACTCAGGTCGGGAAGCATCGATGAACGCAGGATATCGATTATAATAAGCATATTGTGTTTACTAACGAAGACTTGATTGGGGTCAGAACCCCTCATCATGATGCACTGGTCATCACACTCAAGTAGCCAACTGGGACGTCGATAGGTTTCTCATCGACTAGGGTAGCTCGTCTGAAGTGATTTACTTAGAGTTGTTCAAAAAGATGAAACTAAGCATAACCGACCTCAACGAAGCCACGATTCCATTGGTTATCTTCGCTGGAAAGATTACCGTGACTTTGGGAAAGATTGTCCCGTCAGTCAGGGCAGGAATCATTTAAAAATTAATCGAGTTTCTAGTAGTTGACATTGAATCTCAACACCACGCCATCCTCGAAAGGGGGTGGCTCCATTCAATTAAGGTCGTACCCTCAATGTATCATCAAAAGCTGAAGTGTACAATAGATTGGGGAGTGGTCTAGATACATGGCGACCAAGATATGGCCAGTAAATGTTTCATCGCGACCATTCGCCTAAGTAGGAAAGGAAAACTGATGAATTAAAAAGCAAGGAAGAGGCCCAGGAGCGATTGGAGCCCTCCAAATAGCAGCTAAGGTATGATCGATCAGGAGTGGAGGAGACCAGACTCCTTCCCTTTGAGAGGGTCATTGTTGAGCTAAAAGAAGTAGCAGCTAGGAGTAGCTTGGTTGTAAAAAAGTTTTTAATTAGTAACTCCTTGACCGATCGCGAGAAGAATGCATGAGCGACCTATCAATGGCTTGTTACAAAGATGTTTAAAGATCAAATGGGGGATACTATGGAGGTTTACATCGATGACAAGCTTAAGGATGATCACCTCTCTTACCTGGCGAGGACTTTCAAAATCCTCAGTAAATATCGAATGAAACTCAACGCAAGTAAGTGTTCTTTCAGTGTCCAGTCAGTAAAATTCCTTGGATACTTGGTCAGCAAGAGAGGAATAAAGTCAAATCCTGACCAGATAGATGCAATCAACAAAGTTCAGCCCCCTCAAACAGTAAGAGATGTACATAAGCTCATGAGAATGCTCATCGCGCTTAATTTGTTCATTTCCATCTCTTTAGAGCAGTGTCAACCATTCTTTTAATTATTAAAAAGAATCAATGGCATGACATGGAACGAGGACTTCTCTAGGGCCTTATAAGAACTGAAGGCCTATCTCACTAGGCCCCCTTTGCTCATGATTCCTAGAGAAAATGATCATTTATATCTTTACCTTTTAGTATTAGACCATGATGTGAGCTATGCCTTGGTATGTGAGAGAGAGGGGAGCTAGCATCTAGTCTACTATTCAAGCAAGACCCTTTTGGAAGCCGAGCAGCAATACTGATCACCCACGCGAAATGCGTGCTCGTGTAAGGGAACGGTCGTTGTTTTCATTTCATCGCGATAATAAAAAAACCTAAATTATGACTACACTTGCGAGACAAGCACAGCGGTAAGTCGGGTATCAAAAGTCCACCGAGACGAGATGCTAGAATTTTAGTGATTTAATACTCCTAAATAAAAGTGTAAAAAGTGATTACAAACTAAAACGGAAAATATGCATAAAAGAGAAAGATTAATCTAGGCGAGGGAAAATGAATCTAGATTAAGAAAGTGAGTAAAACTATAGGTTGCGTCGAATATCCCTCACCTGAGTTAATTTGTATAAAATGGTCACATGGGTCGACGAGTTATTACGAATGCATCTCGTTTCGATAGTTAATTAAATCAAGGGTTGTCACGCCCTTAAATTCTCATAAAAGCCTAATGAGATTTTGGCATCAACAAATACCTCGAAAATCATGCACAATAGGTCGTAAGCACATGACATACATGATATTCCCCTGTCAATTCTCCTAGGCACAATAACTAGGCCAACGCACCCAAAATAGACCCGTAAACGCCATCACCAAAGCAAAGAAACGCGTCAACCCGAGTAAGTTCCATTCAAACACAACCTAATTTAATTTAGCTAGAAAGCATGGTAAAAACTAGATAAATAAACGCGATAAATCTACACTAGAAAGCAAGTAAAGAAAGCATGTAAACCTAAATACGAAAGCATGTAAATCTAATTATCAAAGCAAGAATGAAGGAAAAACAAGTTAAATTAATGGAGAGGGTAAATGAATAGTCAAGTTACAACCCAATTGGGTGTCAAACTAAGAACAATTGAAGAAGAACTCTCCAAAAACCCAAACCCTAACCTAAAAACGATTTTAAAACCTTAATATCTGATATTTACACAAAATTTGGCATTTATACTAAGTGGAATTAAATTAGAAACGAAAAGAAAAGAACAAAATATCTGCAGAAAATAGGGGGATCGATCGATCGATCCCCTGTGATCGATCGATCAATGCTCAGAAAATGATCCCATTGTCTCCCACGATTTGGAAAAATAAAAAGGATCGATCGATCGATCCATTTGATCGATCGATCGATCAAGCAGGTATGCAACTCCTGCCTTGCTGTTTTGGCATGTTTGCATTTCTCGTTCGCTAAAATCTCCGTAACTTCTTCGTTCTGAATCAGAATTGCGCACCGTTTGCGATCACGCGAAGCTTACAAGGAGGGATACAACTACCATGAAGATGATGGGCCAAGTGCCCAAAATGTGAGTTGACTAAATTTCCCTTGAACGTGCGATCGCGTACAAAAATTGAGCGGAACGTGTCCGAACATCACACTTATCATCCAAATACCTATAAAAGCTCAATTAATCCATACAAAACATGTTAACGTAGAAATCCGAGGTTATCTGGTTAACGAGCATAAATAGAGGGAATAAGAAACCCGAGCGGGCTAAAATGCATCAGTTTAGAGGTTGAAATATGTAATATTTGCGTCGTATCACACCCCCTAACTTACACCTTGCTAGTCCCTAGGAATGAAATAGGATGCAACAAGAACTACATGAAAACCAAAAGGAGGATAAGTACAAAAATATGGTATAAAACCATAAGGCCACTTTCGCGGGTGATTCGATTGCATTTAGCGTATGCAATAAGCCGTTAAACCCCTAGGTCACCCTAGTGGACGAGTGTCATCTCGTGAGGGTTTTGAGGGATGATACCCACAAACATCAATTGGTTTCCTCAAAATATGACCAACCCAACATGCGATAAGCCCAACAATAGAGAATAAGATTTCATACCCATTATTAGCACATTGAACAGATTCAAACAAAAGTCTGAATCATTAACATTATAGAATGTACCTCATAGAATTGAAACCTTAAAATATGGGAGGGGAGCGAGCACAAGAAAAGTGTGATTTGGCAAAAACTTATATAAATCGGATAAACATTAAAGCAAGAATATATTCAATCCTCATGGGTATTACACTCATCAAGTGAATTCACTCAAAGCAGGGAGGTAACACACAGAACATGCAGGCATAAAGAGTATTGTAAAGGGAAACTAGTCCGCACACATGTCACAAATGAAGAACGCTATATAGGAAATAAAAACTTGTAATATCAATGAAAGATATCGCACATTAAAAGAGGCGAAATGTATTTTCACAAATTATCAAAACTATTTCAACTTTTGAATTACATCAACCTAAGATCACATAGGACTTTAATAGGGTTGTAATGTAGGCTAGGCTAGGGTACGAAATGAAAGGATATGTATATACGGATTCAAAGTGTTCGGGATGAAAACTCGGGATAATGGGAAAATGCGGAAAATAACAAAATTTGAAAATAACTTACAAAACAAGCATTAGACATATCATCATGGAGAGCAATCAAAGCTTATTGAACTATATACAACACGTACAACTTTCTCTTTCTTTTCTTTTTCTTCTTTTTCTCATTTTTCCTTTTTTTTTTTTTTTTGCCTTTTCTTTTTCTTCACTTTTTTCACATCTCTCTTTTCTTTAATTCTCATACTCTCATATGCCTAAATTGCAACCACAATAAAACCACATCATTCAATCCCAAGTAACATTCCAAACAAAGGTATGGAAAGTGTATGTATGGGCTAAAACTTAAATTCAGAGTCGTTTATGGGAATTTGGTTATGAAACGAAAGGCTAATATTTAGGCTCAAAGGGGTTGACTAGGGAAAACATATAAGGCGAGGTCAAGGTCAATATGGGTGATATAACAAAGATGGCCTATGATAATTTCCGAAAGTTTACGCAATTTTCGAATCAAAATAATATATGGAAATCATGCTCAAGTAACACATTTCAAGTATGAACTCAATTAATGAACGATCAAATGAAAGAATAGTGAGATTACCGTTGAATTCAACGTTTTCAAAGAGGAAAGAATAGTGTATACACTCACAAACGATGAAAGGTACAAAGCTTACTCGGTGTAAGTATATACAATGCAACAAAATATTACCGAGTTATAAATATCTTAAACCAAGTCAATAAAGCAATAAAAGTGCATGTGCTCATGGGATTAAAGCTTAATTCATGAAGCTATTCATAATATAAATAATGGAGACTAAATTCTAATAACTTCTAAAATCGAGAACATGCATCATTGGGTTGTCTATTGGATCGGGCAATTACTGAAATTTATCATTGGAAACAAAGGCAAAATACCCAAAAAAGGAGAAAAAAGAAAGAAAAACTTTTTGAAATTTTTCAATTTTTCTAAGGAAAGCGTACTAAGTAACTAACATGTGAGAAAAAACATGGAGGAAATTAAGAAATGGATAGAATATCCCACACCCCCTAACTTAAAACTTGACATGGTCCTCAATGTTAATTAAGAACCAAGTTAAAGAGAGGAAAATAGCGATATTACCTCAAATTGGAGCGATTCCCATAAGAACAAGTCCAAAGAATCTACAAAACAAGTTACTACAGAGAATAGCAAAAAACAAATAACTAAAAGTTAACTAATTACATTAGACTACATTAAAAAGGAAAGAAAAAATAAAAAGAAAGAAAGAATAAAAAGCTAACTATATACAACCTACTATTTAGGCTTCACAGTAACTATACACTAGAAGTCTAAATAGCTGAGGGTCCACCGTGAAAACGATTTTACTTTGGAGGATAACCGGTGTAACCTCACATATAAGCATGCCTTCAGAAAAATATGAATTCCGTTTGAAGAACGGAAGGCATGTGTAAGGCGTAAGAAATGAACCATCGTCAATTAAAAGTTTTGGAGGGACGATCGGGGGTTTGGATTGAACGGGTGACAAAAACATGTGGGGACCGATAAAAGATGAATCTCCTCCCAATGATTTTGAAATTAGAATGGGAGGTGGCGCACACAAAGGCATGGATGCGATCATGGAAGGCGACTCAAGCAAGTACTCCTCATCGGCGAAAAGGTTTAAAACATTAAAGTTTGAAACCGAATCATCTGGTACTTGCGACGGTGTGATAATAGAGAATGAAAATGGGGATGAAATAAATTCAATCTCACGAGATGAATCATCATCGCATTAAGATTGAGTTTCGAAGGAAATAATATCATTTCAATGAAATGTTCTTCCTTGGGGGCCAAAGAAGAAATCATTTCATCGCAAAAAGATATTACGTCATTTTCATCCTCACTTTCGATATCTATTATGCAATGGGCAAAGTCTAGAATGGTTTGTTCCAATGTAGGCACAAATACCTCATTTGGTTCATAACATTTTTTGACTTCAAAAGTCTTGAAAGCAAAATCGTCGTCGGACTCAAATAATAAATCCAACTCATGTTCCCACAAACGATTTTCTTCCCGATAATGATTTTCAAGTTTCTCATTCTCATACATACGCATGCCCTCATCGAATGTCATAGGTCGAGGTGTGAATCCATGAAAATGGGAACTTTCAAAATTACCATCGGACTTAAACTTAAACTCATTATTATAGGAATTTTGAAAACTATTGAAATTTGTTTCAAAATTCCAATTATAAAGAGGTAAAGGCCCAAAATCATTGTAGTCATCATCAAAATTCCAATAACCAAAGTTTTGACTTTCGTTATACTCGCCCAACGTCATATTTGAATTTAAAATTCTTTGAGATTCTAAGTATTCACCGAAAGTCAAAGGATTACGAGCATTTTGAGAATTATAACAATGATTACCGAAAGAATTGGAATAATACATGCTTACCCCAAAAATGGCTTGAAATGGCGAATTCCACAAAGATATGCATGCGGGAAAAATTCGAGCGTTTCCAAGTGCTCAAATGTGGAAGTCCTGCAAAAAGATTAGAAAATAATACAGATAGAAATAAAATATTATGGAATACTAAATCAAATAAAGTCAAAAATAAACTAGTCCCCGACAATGGCACGATTTTGATCACCCGCATGAAATGCGTGCTCGTGTAAGGGCGCGGTCGTTGTTTTCGTTTCTCCGCGATAATACAAAAACCTAAATTACGACTACACTTGCGAGGCAAGCACAGCGGTAAGTCGGCTATCGAAAGTCCACTGAGACGAGATGCTAGAATTTAAGTGATTTAATACTCCTAAATAAAAGTGTAAAAAGTGATTACAAACTAAAAAGGAAAAGATGCATAAAAGGGAAAAATGAATCTAGGCGAGAAAAAAAGTATCTAGACTAAGAAAGTGAGTAAAACTATAAGTTGCGTCGAATATCCCTCACCCGATTTAATTTGTATAAAATGGTTACATACGTCGAAGAGTTATTACGAATGCGTCTCGTTTCGACAGTTAATTAAATCAAGGGTTGTCACGCCCCTAAATTCTCATAAAATCCTAATAAAATTTTGGCATCAACAAATACCCCGAAAATTATGCACGAAAGGTCGTAAGCACGGGACATACATGATATGCCCCGTCAAATCTCTGAGGCGGAATAACTAGGACAACGCACCCAAAATAGAACCGTAAATGCCATCACTAAAGCAAAGAAACACGTAAACCCGAGTGAGGTCCATTCAAACACAACCTAATTTAGTTTAGCTCGAAAGCATGGTAAAAACGCGATAAATAAATGCGATAAATCTACACTAGAAAGCAAGTAAAGAAAGCATGTAAACCTAAATTAGAAAGCATGTAAATCTAATTATCAAAGCAAGAATGAAGGAAAAACAAGTTAAATTAATGGAGAGGGTAAATGAATAGTCAACTTACAACCCAATTGGGTGTCAAACCAAGATCAATTGAAGATGAACTCTCCAAAAACCCAAACCCTAAGTTATTCTAACCTAAAAACGATTCTAAAACCTTAATATCTGAAATATACACAAAATTTGGTATTTATACTAAGTGGAATTTAATTAGAAAAGAAAAGAGAAAAGAAAAGAAAAGTCTAAAATATCTGCAGAAAATAGGGAATCGATCGATCAATCCCCTGTGATCGATCGATCGATGCTCAGAAAATGAGCCCACTGTCTCCCACGATTTGGAAAAATAAGAAGGATCGATCGATCAATCCATTTGATCGATCGACCGATCAAGAAAGTATGCATCTCCTGCTTTGATATTTTGGAATGTTTGCATTTCTCATCCGCTAAAATCATCGTAACTTCTTCATTCTGAATCGGAATCGCGTACCATTAATGGCCACGCGAAGCTTGCGAGGAGGGATACAACTTCCGTGAAGATGATGGGCCAGGTGCCCAAAATGTGAATTAAGTAAATTGCCCTTGAGCGTGCGATCACGTACGGAAATCGAGCGGAACGCGTTCGAACTTCACACTTAGCATCCAAATACCTATAAAATCTTAATTAACCCCTTTAAAACATGTTAATGTAGAAATCCAATGTTGTCTGGTTAATGAGCATAAATATAGGGAATAAGATACCCGAGGGGGCTAAGATGCATCGGTTCAGAGGATGAAATACGCAATATTTGCATCGTATCAGGTACCTACCATTAGAGAAGCTCGCTTACGCACAGGTGATAGACTAAAGGAAATTGAAGAATTATTTTGAGGCCCACTCCATCTTTGTGGTTAATTCACACCCCCTCAAGGATGTTTTGAGGAAAGCAGACCTCTCTGGCCAACTGTAGAAGTTGTTGGTCGATCTCGGAAGGTTTGATATTGACCTTCAATCAAGAACAACCATCAAGGGGCAAATCCTAGCCAATTTCATCGCTGAGTTCACGGGAGAATAGCTCTGTAAACAGCCAGAAACAAGTCGATCAAGGAAAAGCTTACGGGAACTAAGTGTTTGGACCTTATACGTTGATGGAGCCTCCAACTTAAGGGGACAATAATAGGTATCGTACGTAAATCCTGAAAATATAGTGCTCTAGCAAGGAATTAGACTTAGATTTGAATCCTCCAATAACGAGGTAGAATACGAGGCGCTGATCGTCAGACTATGCAAAGCACAACTGCTAGGGGAAAGGCACCTTCAAGTCTTTGACGACTCTCAGCTGGTATCTAACCAGATAAACGGTGATTTTAATGAAAAGCATGAAAGGATGGAAGCTTATCTCGCCATTGTGAAAGGGGTAATAGCCAACTTCAATCAAGTGCATGTTTAGTAGTTCTACAGAGGATAGAACAACCATGCAGAGTCCCTAGAAGCTCTAAGTTCAACAATAGACTCTAACTTGAGAAGAACGATCCAACTAGATTTCCGCGCACAGCCTAGCATTGATCAGACTACTAAGGCAGTGAATTCCAAGAAGGTTCTCCACATTAAAAAGGATTCGAGCTGGATGGATCCCATCGCAAACTACTTATAAAGTGATATACGACCAAGTGACAAAAGGTCAGCTCATCAGATAATAGTCAAAGCTACTCGCTTTCACTTATTTCCAGATGGGAAGTTGTATAAAATATCCTTCACGAGCCCATACCTCCAGTGCGTTCATCCGCAAGACATCGAGTAAGTTCTATACAAAATTCATGAGGGAATTTATAAAAGTCATGAAGGAGGAAGGTCGTTAGCCTTTAGAGTAATAAAGAAAGGGTATTGGTGGCCAAACATGAAGAAGGACACTGGAGTCTACTTTCGAAAATGTAAAAAATGCCAAAAACACTCACCTATGATCCACCAGCCCGCCAGCAACCTAAAATCACTAACCAAACCGAGGCCCTTTGCCCAAGGGTTTGGACATCGTAGGTCCTCTACCTACTGAGACAGGCAACTGGAAGGATCTGTTGGTCGCCATAGACTACTTCACTAAGTGGATAAAGGTAGAACCACTCGCAAACATCAAGTATGAAGACATGATGAGGTTCATATGGAGAATCATTATTACTCACTTTTGCATACCCAGAACAACCTTTATTGATAACAAGACCCAGTTTGAGAGTGGCCCCTTACAAAGCTTTTTATAACGATAATGGAATTAGACATTACTTCAGCTCTATAGCATACCCTCAGAGCAATGGTCAAGCTGAGGCTTCTAACAAAATAGTGACTGATGGACTAAAAAATGACTAGAATGGGCTAAAGGAACTTGGGCGAACAAGTTACCCTACATCCTCTAGGCCTATCATACCACCCCAAGGAGAGAAACTGGGGAAACACCCTTTGCGCTCACATATGGAATGGAATCATTTATTCTGCTAGAAGCTGGTTTCCTTACCATGAGGTGCACTTTGGTGGATTAAGGCAAGAATGATGAAGCATTGCTCACTGAATTTAACATAGCCAACGAGGGAAGAGAATTTGCTCTAGTTAGACTGACTTCTTACTGGCAATAACTAGCCAAACAGTATAATCAAAAATTCAATCCAAGGAAATTTTAAGTTGGGGATTATGTCCTGAGGAAAGTCCTTGTACGTGCTGTAAAACCAGCACATGGCAAACTGGGACCGAACTGGGAAGGACCTTTCAAGGTAGTAAGGGATGACTTACAAGGAGCTTACCAGTTGGAAATTCTGGAGGGCGAGGAGATACCAAGGGCTTGTAATGAGGCTGTGACACCCCCACTAATTAAATACCGGGTAGCTACTCCTTTATTAAATTAATTCAAAATGCCAAGTTGGTTCAGTTAATAGCATCACTGTCGAAAACATTTAATGATTACTAACCACCTAGTATTTAAAAAGTAAGTTGTCAAATTTTAAATTAAATCAGATTAACACGCAATAAAAGAATTATGAAAGGATAACATAACCATTCACCATAAAGAAGCAATAGAATAACCAACAAATAATAATAAGTCTGGAGGAAATACTCCTCACAACAATCCCACAAATGAAATAATAAAACAAGTCTGAATAACTGAAATATAAAAAGTCTCTAATAGAAATGGGCGACATGCCCTACAAATGATGAAACTGAATATAGAGTCAAGACTAGAAAATGAGGCGTCTAATATCAAGGCCCTGTAACTTCCACAGCAGCTACAGCTCGTCACCTGAATAGAATTCCTATGCATGGTGTCCTTGTGGCTGGGCACCTAAAAAGATTTTTACAAAAAATAGATTTGAAAGCAAACGGGTCAGAGCCCGAAAGTGGAGAGTATTTTAAAAACAGCAAGTGCTTTAATAACATTAAAACAATGAATGCAAAATACATGTTAGGACGTGCTCTCACATGAAATACTCACCTCCCGACTAATTGTGCACTCCTAACGTACCGTACCCATTCAAGTGATTCTCATATCTAACTAAACCGACATAAGTTCTAACCTTCCTACTCAATTCACAATATGAATTCCCAATGTTATCACTTAAATAGATAGCTTTACTTAAACTCGGATTCTCAATTATCAGCATTACCATTTCACAACAGGTTATCCCTTTTTATCTTTATCAAGACGTTATTACAATCATACTCGCAATTAAACATAACAATTCCTTTTCATTTAATCGTATATTATTCACATCCTAAATATACAATATAAGCACCCCGAGGCTAAACTATGGTGCACACATACTCTGCTATCCATCCCGGTACATCACGTACAAAAGGATTACAAATTCTGAATCTCTCAGGAATTTTTAGAATAAGCACGACACACAAAAAATGGAGGCGAACATAATTCAACATATCCATGGGTCACGTACATACCTACGCTCCATAGTCAGCTGACTTATTAACTCACCAATAAGTCATTCTAGCATTATGTTCTTAAGGTACCAATCTAAATCCGGGCACACAAAGATTAGATGGCCCTAAGAGAACGTAAACCTCCCGTGATAGCAAGTATGGTAGGTATGTCATACACATAAAATCATATACTTATACTAAGCATGCACACATCTTAGTAATTACCATAATTTATTAGTGGTATACTTCTCATTCTTATACCAATACACGTGTCCCCGGTTTATATATACACATCATCCATTATCCTCACATCGTAATTAGTTATTCGCGTCCTAACCCACAATTACCATTTGGTTCAAATCATTCTTCCATATTTTACTCCCCAATATATCCCGAATATCCCAACTATATCAATTAGTCATCAAGGTAATGTTATCTCTACAATTAAACAAGGTTACGGGACACTAGAAATCAAACCAGGCCAAAAAGGCCAATTTATCAACTCGTTAGAAGTCTCGTTCGAACGAGAGTTCGTTCGAACGAAATGGGCATCTAGCGAGATCTCGTTCGAACAAAAGGCATCGAACGAACATCCCACTCGTTAGAATCTCATTCGAACGAGCTCGTTCGAACGACTTGGGCAGGCCTTCTAACGAGGTGACAGTTTCGAGTCCAGAATTTTCCTATCTTGTTTTTCCCAATTTTCTTCACCTCTAATCTCATCTAAACATCATTCCAACAGTAGTTCAAGGTTTCTAATCATTCTTAAACATACTTAGGTCGTATATTAACATATATATGGGATCAAATCATCCTAAACCGCATCTAATCATCAAATCTCCCCAATTTTTCCCAAACCTTATGAACATGAAACCTAGAAATTTAAAGTCTTCAATTTGCATAAATAAATCCGTTTTTGTAACATAAAAAGTAGTAATTCTTTTAGTTCAATCACCCAACAACAATTCTACATGCAAACCTATATCATAATCTGAATTTATAACTCCAAATTACATGGGTTTTTACAAGTCTCCCAATACAATGCAATTTTATCAATTTCTAAGCATGGAAGAAGCATTCGCTTGAAATTAACGTAATTAAACCACTTGCCTTGGATTTTTCTCCGAATTTGGTGTTGAATTGATGAAGGTTTCTCTCCCCTTTTTCTCCCAAGGTTGATGGTTGAAGATGGAGGTTGTGTTTCTCTTTTGGGAACTTCTCCTGACCTCTCCTATAACTCCCGTTGCCCTTTAGTTGGTTAAGTGCTGGTAATGGCTTAGTGGGTCACTAAATATCCTAATATTTAACTCCCAAAATTCGTTGGTTAATTATCCTAAAATTTCAAAATTACCAAAATACCCTTTTAAGTTGCCGGTATGGCCCAAAACTGCCCCGGGACCCAAACTAAACCCCCGGCTAGTGTTTTCTGACTATTTCGACCCTTCCGGACTCGTTGGCGCACTCAAAATGACCATACAATTGATAAAAATAAAATTCACTTTTTAATTTAAATAATTACATTCCTGACGCGACTGTCACGCGCGTCCCAACAAAATTTCCCTAATTGCCATATTTCAGTCTCGCGACAATTTTAATATTTTCAATATTCATATACTACCATATATGCACATTATAATCAAATACCAACTCACATCTCGTTAGTATTTTATCCGGATTAATTCTCAATTAATTCACATATAATTTAATTAATCCCATAAATAAATATCCATAATTAATCCCATAAATAAATATCCATAAAAGTACGGGGTATTACATACTTCCCCCCTAATAACAGAATTTTGTCCCGAAATTCGGAAAAGTAAGGCACACCTGGAAGAATTAGGTATCCTCCAGTATTCAAAAAAATTATAAAGAAAAGCCCAAATCACTAAAACCCTCGCTTCACAATAAGCTTGTTTAACATACTTGATACCTTATCAGAATAATCTTCGATAAATGCACCTCATGTTGTGCTCTTATTAAACAACCTTCGAATAAAAATAGCCCATACATCATTAGCCGCATTATTTTTATTAGTATTGTGAGTCTGCACCTCACTACTAACTCCCGCATTTATCAAAACTCCAAACTCCCATCATGGGATGAATCAATAACACATCTGACTACACTTGTCCATCCCTTTAAGTATCCCGACGTTGTGACTTTTACACAAGGGAAAACCACTTAAGCCTGTTGGTGTCACACAAACCTTTGTAAACACCTTATCCACCATAAATAGATACGGGTGCTTTTCCCCCAACTCTACCATTAGGTAATATCTCCTCCTCATGACTACAATATACCTCACTAGTTATACCCGATTTGGAATTGAAAATATCGCAATGAATCCAAAATTTCTTTCATACAATCCATCAGTCGTTAGTCACCTTGCGCTTGCACCTCGGGTTATAGGTGATACAACCCTCAGTTTGAATCGTTATTTCCCACTACTTATTGTCACCCCACCTAAATGTGGATTTCGGGGATTTTATCCTAGTTCTAAATAATACTACGTCGAACCACGTACCGGCGTGTTCACTATCTAATAGTGTAAATCATTCAAGTATATAGCAATTTCTCTCCTTCTGGACAACATGTCCCACATAATCGAAGGAACTCATTACTTATCAATAAGTTGGATACCTCTCAAGAAAATTCTCCAACTTGACCCTCCCATTCTTGGAATCGTCGTCTTGATACAAAATTATTTGGTTGATCATCTAATCCCAACTGTTCTACTACTTACTATACTTCTTTCAATGTCGATATTCACATAAAAATTTTCCCCGTTAAATGATACTTAATGATCTTATTCTCCCGACGAATACCAAAAGTTTGGACCTTTACACTTTTCACCACTTTGTGCATATCTGGACTTTATACCTGATTGGCATCCTCATTCTATTTACTCTTGAGTCACCCTCAACATTCGATTGATCGGAACTCCACTCCAAATTGCTCATAATAATTTATTCGCCTTCTCAAGAGATATCCTTTTATTAAATGGCTTTCTACTGCCTTTCCTCCAAATTTGAACGTGTTACACTGACTACACATGATATTCATTCACACCTTTTCTTATGACGCTTAATCTCATAAGTAATAATCTCACCCGTCTATGTTCCCTCTTCCTTTGATTTACACTTTAGCAAATCAAGATGTCTACACCCCTTATAACCCAACCATACGGTTGATAAAAATAAAATTCACTTTTTAATTTAAATAATTACATTCCTGACGCGACTGTCACGCACGTCCCAACAAAATTTCCCAAATTGCCGTATTTCAGTCTCGCGACAATTTTAATATTTTCAATATTCATATACTACCATATATGCACATTATAATCAAATACCAACTCACATCTCGTTAGTATTTTATCCGGATTAATTCTCAATTAATTCACATATAATTTAATTAATCCCATAAATAAATATCCATAATTAATCCCATAAATAAATATCCATAAAAGTACGGGGTATTACATAAAACAATATAACCTGAATTAATTACATGCCAACAATCTGAATAACTGAAATATGAAATGTCTCTAATAGAAATGGGCGACATGCCTTACAAAGGATGAAAACTGAATAGAGTCAAGACAAAAGAAGCGTCTACTAGCAAGGCCCTGTAACTTCCACAAACAGCTACAGCTCGTCACCTGAATGGAAATCCTATGCATGGTGTCCTTGTGACTGGGCACCTAAAAAGGTTTTTACAAAAAATAGATTTGAAAGCAAATGGGTCAGATCACGAAAGTGGAGAGTATTTTAGAAACAGCAAGTGCTTTAATAACATTAAAACAATGAATGCAAAATACATGTTCGGACGTGCTCTCACATGAAATACTCGCCTCTCGACTAATTGTGTACTCCTAACGTACCGTACCCATACACGTGATATCCATATCTAACTAAACCGACATAAGTTCTAACCTTTATACTCGATTCACAATATGAATTCCCAATGTCATCACTTAAATAGGTAGCCTTACTTAAACTCGGATTTTCAATTATCAGCATTACCATTTCACAGCAGGTTATCCCTTTTTAACTTTATCAAGACGTTACTACAATTATACTCACAATTAAACATAACAATTCCTTTTCATTTAACCGTATATTATTCACATCATAAATATACAATATAAGCACCCCGAGGCTAAGCTGTAGTGCACACATACTCTGCTATCCATCCCGGTACATCACGTACAAAAGGATTACAAATTCCGAATCTCTCAGAAATTTTTAGAATAAGCACGACACACAAAAATGGAGGCGAACATAATTCAACATATCCATGGGTCACATACATACCTACGCTCCATAGTCAGCTGACTTATTAACTCACCAATAAGTCATTCTAGCATTATGTTCTTAAGGTACCAATCTAAATCCGGGCACACAAAGATTAGATGGCCCTAAGCGAACGTAAACCTCCCGTGATAGCAAGTATGGTAGGTATGTCATACACATAAAATCATATACTTATACTAAGAATGCACACATCTTAGTAATTACCATAATTTATTAGTGGTATACTTCTCATTCTTATACCAATACACGTGTCCCCGGTTTATATGTACACATCATCCATTATCCTCACGTCGTAATTAGTTATTCGCGTCCTAACCCATAATTACCATTTGGTTCAAATCATTCTTCCATATTTTACTCCCCAATATATCCCGAATATCCCAACTATATCAATTATTTATCAAGGTAATGTTATATCTACAATTAAACAAGGTTACGGGACACTAGAAATCAAACCAGGCCAAAAAGGCCAATCTGTCAACTCGTTCGAACGAGGTCGTTCGAACGAGAGGTCGTTCGAACGAAATGGGCATCTAACGAGATCTCGTTCGAACGAAAGTCATCGAATGAACATCCCACTCGTTAGAAGTCAAACTGTCAACTCGTTAGAAGCTCGTTCGAACGAGCTCATTCGAACGACCTGGGAAGGCCTTCTAACGAGATGACAGTTTCGAGCCCAGAATTTTCTTATCTCGTTTTTCCCAATTTTCTTCACCTCTAATCTCATCTAAACATCATTCCAACAGTAGTTCAAGGTTTCTAATCATTCTTAAACATACTTAGGTCATATATTAACATATATATGGGATCAAATCATCCTAAACCGCATCTAATCATCAAATCTCCCCAATTTTTCCCAAACCTTATGAACATGAAACCTAGAAATTTAAAGTCTTCAATTTGCATAAATAAATCCGTTTTTGTAACATAAAAAGTAGTAATTCTTTTAGTTCAATCACCCAACAACAATTCTACATGCAAACCTATATCATAATCTGAATTTATAACTCCAAATTACATGGGTTTTTACAAGTCTGCCAATACAATGCAATTTTATCAATTTCTAAGCATGGAAGAAGCATTCGCTCGAAATTAACGTAATTAAACTACTTGCCTTAGATTTTTCTCCGAATTTGGTGTTGAATTGATGAAGGTTGCTCTCCCCTTTTTCTCCCAAGGTTGAAGGTTGAAGATGGAGGTTGTGTTTCTCTTTTGGGAACTTCTCCTAACCTCTCCTATAACTCCCGTTGCCCTTTAGTTGGTTAAGTGCTGGTAATGGATTAGTGGGTCACTAAATATCCTAATATTTAACTCCCAAAATTCGTTGGTTAATTATCCTAAAATTTCAAAATTACCAAAATACCCTTTTAAGTTGCCGGTATGGCCCAAAACTGCCCCGGGACCCAAACTAAACTCCCGGCTAGTGTTTTCTGACTATTTTGACCCTTCCGGACTCGTTGGCGCACTCAAAATGACCATACGGTTGATAAAAATAAAATTCACTTTTTAATTTAAATAATTACATTCCTGACGCGACTGTCACGCGCGTCCCAATAAAATTTCCCAAATTGCCGTATTTCAGTCTCGCGACAATTTTAATATTTTCAATATTCATATACTACCATATATGCACATTATAATCAAATACCAACACACATCTTGTTAGTATTTTATCCGGATTAATTCTCAATTAATTCACATATAATTTAATTAATCCCATAAATAAATATCCATAATTAAATCCATAAATAAATATCCATAAAAGTACGGGGTATTACAGAGGCCAACTTGAAGAAATTATACTTCTATATTTCTCTATCCATGCACCATTTAGTTTAGGTAAATTTTTATTTTACAACTAATGTTGCTCTTTATTTATGACTTTAATTAATAAAACTCGATTGGCCCGTGCATCTATGTATTGGTTGTCTTAAATGTATTTTGTTATATGTACCCTTTCCAAGTTATGACCTTGACTCTTTTATGAGTATAATAGAATTCCTAAATTATAGTGAGTTGGCTAGCTTACTTCAATCGAAGGATCTTTTGAACCAGCCTCTTATGATTGCAACATAGTGGTTAGGACTATCCTAGCTTAATTTATTCAAAGCATAACTAGCAGGGTCAACAGGTAATAACCCTCATCAAGACTTTGTTCCAAAACACAATTGGCTTCCTAAGTTTCTCCGATAATAAATAAAGACCTAGAGGTGATCCTTAGGCAATACGACCAACTCTGGTAGGTCGCCAACGTAGTTTGGCTCCAAAATCCTACTCGTGCGTATCACCCATCAATCAGGTGTATTCTCTCCATTGCCCTACTTAGGCCTAAGGTAGTGTGATGACTCAACCTAAAAGGTAAAGTGGGCGGAATGGTATGGATAAGTCCTGCTAGACTGGGAGAATACTCAATTGAAATTAAACTCTAAATAACATTTAATCGGCGGAAGTGCCCAAAATAACTAGAGTTTATCAATAAGTCAAAAGCAAGAAACACATGTTTAGTCGGCCTATGCCTAAAGCATAAATATTTTATTTTTTACTAAGAATTATGTAGTTATATGTATAATAGTAATGAAATAAGTCAACCCTAAGAGGATCCAGTTCGTTGGGCAAGGTAGTCCGCTACTCGAGCTCTCCGACCATAATCAGGGTGAGGGGAAAATCTCTCCATATCCTCTTTCAAGTTCAGATCCAGCAGCTGCCTTGGAATTGCATCAATGGGGATACAATGATCATCCCTTCGAAAGGGATTCATCTCCAAGATTGGGGGAGTAATCTCATGCCTATACCACAAGGGAGAATTTTTTAGGCCCATTAACTCCATGAGGGAACTTATCCACCCTCTAATAAAGGCTAGCTCATCCCTTTGTTTTAGCTTAGTGGGGGCATCTATCTAGCCTTGATCATAACCATCAGCCCACACCTGTCGAGGACCCTTTCAAAATAAATGCCTTAGACTTGTAATGTCCCTTTACAGCCCGACAGCGATAACATATACTCATCGAACGTCGCCCTTCATCTCGGCGATCTCCCTCTGGGAACTGCTATCATCTCTCCTAGCTCACCACGTGGATGATGATGAGTAACCTTGAATAACTCTAGGGGTACCGCTTGGAGAATTTTCTTTAAGAGGCTCAATCTCCCTCCTTAAGGCATTATTTTCCTACAGAAGAACCTCTCTAACCTGATTGATCTCGAATGCGTCCAACAACTTAGCTTTCAGAGCATCCATCTTCTTATGAACGGAGGCACAAACCTCCTCCATCTCTGCAATCCTATCCTTCATCCTGGCAACTACTTCGAACTAATCTTTGTAGTATTGGTTCCTTTACCTAAGGTATTTACAAATCTTGATAGACGCTTGACGAACTTAGTTACTTACATTCAAACCAAGGATTTTCCTTAGATGAGAGGTGGGAGGAATGTAATCATCAAGATCAACAAACTACAAGACATGGAACACAAATGATAAGTATATCAATGAATGAGAAAACAAAATTCCTTCATTTCATTGAAAATGGCACTAACTAGGTACACATACATGGAATGACAAAAAGAAAGAAAAAAATACACGAGTGAAGGAAAAAATCCTAACTGTCTCTCAATTCCTGACCCTTACAAAGTTTTGTGTTTGGGACGTCTCGTAAGTGAAATCCAAACAAGGACCCCCTCCCCCCGATACACTATTACGTACCTTAGTCGATTATTAAGATCCATTGGTTTGAAAACAAACATATAACACAATAATACCCACATGAACCAAATACCCGTCATGAGGTAAATCCGAACATGACTATTCCCATAAAAGGCTCACCCATTCTGAGATGGATACCTAAACTCCTTGATTAATCTATCCAACATCTCTCGAAAAATGTTACAGGTTCCCAAACACTCGATAGAGCATAATCTTCCCATTTTGAATATAATAGAGTGTTTTAACCACTCATTTATATCGAAACATCTAACCAGTCCAATAAGGGCCTACTATCAGTGGTTATTTGGTCATTGTTATTATATAATCACCACACGTGACCATACACTACTTCGTATAACCGGGGCCAAACCTAGCCATATAGTTCTAAATATAACTCAATTGTTCTCATTATAAATGCTTCTTATCGAGTGTATCCTCATACACTAAGAAAAAATCCATCATTGGCTAACTAACCACATAGTCATCCCACAAGGTATGCAACCACTAACATATAACCCCATCTAAGTACTCCAAACTCAAAAGTTACATCCAATAGGCACACTCACGCCATATGTAAAAATCATTATAATTAATCAACCCACTCTGTAAATCCATAGTAGGGCATTCCTCCGCCCAAGAATAACTAATAAAGAGCATAGAAAGCCCACGGAACTCATCAACCAATAGGGTCCCATTTACTCATAAATAAGTAACATAACGTACAGGACACTCACATGTCCACAAAAATAAAAATATATAGGGGACACACATATAATCTAATCATACACAACAAATCGCATAATCACTACCATATAGGATGGCATCACTCAACGCCAAAGCCATATCCTAGAGAAAATTAAAATCATAACCAAGGGATTGCATCAATAGGCAATCCACACATAAAGAGATAACTCTCAGCAAAAAAACTATGCCCAAACAAAATGTATCATCATACAACATCTTTATACTCTTATAAAATGCTAGGTAGGGGATGGCTCATCCCCCTTGTCAGTAGTATCCTCGCTCATCTCAGCGCTAAGTACACCTCCCTCACCTGGGGTAAGATTCAATCCCTGGTTGTCAACAGGGACATCAGCAGTAGGAGCAGCAGGATGCACAGCAGTCCGAGCAGCAGGGACTTCTTCATCGATGATCGGCTTTAGACCAGGATTGTTCTCGCCAAATAGAGATGAGTCAGCAACAACTCCAATAACAACTAAGGCTCGATCCCAACCTTTCTTTAAGTTTGACCGATTGATGTAGTCGATCTCCTTTTTGACATATTCATAAGCTGCCTCCCAGCCCTCATTGTAACCAATCTCTCTAACGATGGCCACCTTTATCTTAAATATTTTCACCTTCTAAATAATCCCTTTATTTTTATATGTGATGGGAAGTTTGCTCGTCATGACTAGATCGTAAGCCTCACAGAGTTCCTTCAGCTCTTTGGCCACCCCAACCCTTTTCTTGGCAAAAGAAGCCTTAGCCTATGTGAGAGTCGTCTCGAAGGACTTCTAGGCCTCCTGGGTAGCCTTCAGGATCTCCTCGAGCTCAGAGTTCCTCTTCTCCAGATCATTGCGGCTATGCCTGAGGATGGTGTAGTCAAAGAAAAACTTTAGGTAGAAACAGATGTGAGTCAAAGAGTACGAAAAAATTACAAGAGACAGAGTAAAAGAGGAAACCGTCTTACCAAAGCAAGCCCCTGACCTTCCTTCAGGGCTAACTGGTTTGGTCCCATCTTTGAAGATCACTCATTGTCCACTATCAACACGGATCTCTCAATCATCATGGTAGTGAGCTATGGGGCTAGAGCCACAGAGGCCCCCTCAGTTGGGACAACCACAGGCACAAAAGAAGCCTTTGTTTTCTTCGTCCTCTCTTCTCATATCCTTCTCTCCTTTTCTTTCTTCTTCGTCTCCTCTTCTCTCTTCATCTCTTTCTCTTTCTTTATCTATCTCTTTTCTCTTCTTTTTTCCTCTTCATCTCCACCTCCTTATTATGAGTTGTTGTTTGGGAACCACTAGCAGTATCCGCAGACCTTGTCTTCTGGATCTTCAGCCTGTTGGACAACAAGAAGTCATCATCATCATCATGGATAAGGTTCTTTCTTCTAGGGGGAGCTATATCTTTCTTACTAGAACTTGTTGACCTGGAACCTACTGAACTAAAACCTTCCTCACTGGACCTCTTTCCATCAGATTCTTCCTTGCTAGATTCATCTTCATTGGATCCTGCCTCACCACTACCACCTTTGTCACCTACATCAACACCAGACTCTGAGCTTCTCTCATCCTCATCGTCTGGCTCGATGGGTTCAAGATCACCTTCTACCATTTCTTCCTCCTCTAGATATCAAGATGGGCAATGGAGTCAATTGGATAGGCGATAAAGCTGGTGGTAGTGTTCTTGTATTCCAATAAGAAGGTATATTCCTTAGGATTCTCACCTTCTATAATAGTATCCCTTATCTTCCAAGCTTTGATCAATTAAGTAGCATGGAGATCGTGAGTAGCAGGTTCTTGATGTTTATATTTTGCTTAAAAAGAAAAGTAAATATCATAGGAACAACATAATAAAGAAACAATCAATAAGCAATAAGGTTGGACAACAACCTATACACTCCTCCCCATACGTAGAGATATGAGATCCTCTATACCTTGCTCCCCTTACTTAGGGAGGGAATTTCCAGTTCTTAGGAATAACCCCTCAAACCAGTAGTCCTTACGGTAATCAAGTAGGTTCACTACCAATACCCTGTCTAGACTCCTCACTTTCAAATAAAAAAAAAACTAGAGCTCGTGCGAGAGAAGGTATAGCAGAACCATATTTTAACCAATCCTCAGTTAATGCCATAAAGTTATTTTATCCTATTAACACCATTAATGATCTTCCAGACATTTGGAGATAATTGGACAGGGACTATATCAAAATATTGGAAGAAGTACCAAAAAAGACAATTCGTGGGAAAGGTTAAACCCCTCTAGGATAATAAAAGAACATGAATCAAGTGGCCATCCTCAACGTCTCGGATGTTACGAGGAACATGGGCACACTCAATATCCACCCAGTTAGGGATATTATAGCATTTTCTGAATTTATTTAAAGACTTGTTGTCCACTTTTTCCAAGAATGAACCCTAACATCAGTACAAAGGAAAGAACTGTAGAAAGAGAAAAGGACTGAGGACTTCTAAAGCCAATACCAAGGTTGAGATGATGAGAAACCGTAGGTGAATGAGGACGAGGAGCAGGAAATAGATTTTGAACAATGAAGAGAAAACTTGAGAGCAAAAGATGATTTGGAAGTGAGAGAAAGTAAGTAGTTGAAGTAACGAAGTGAATCGTCCAACACTTTGGTTTAAACCCCTCAATGATAGTGCATCAAAGAAGATTTATCGCATAAATTGACTGTAAAATGGCGATTCACGCCCCTATCAATTCTACAAATAACAAAAGTGACATCAGAGGAAGACCCGAGATGTTATATAAAATTTATGAGACCAAATTGTGGCCCCAAAAGTTTAGGGCCAATTGTGGGTACACTTTTGTCGACCAGGCCCATAAAAGTAGCCAGTCAAGCCCAAGTGGATAATAAAAGGAACTCGGCCCAAATTATGAGTCCTGAATAACGGTTAGAGTAAAAGGATATGACCGAGTCCATCCCCAAAAATCTTGAATGAGATATTGAAGGGATACTGGGTTAACGTGTTGGTTACTAACACACTCTCTCTCTCAACTGAATATATAGTCTACCCCTAGCCCAGGACAGAGGGGCATGTGGAAAAAACTATCTCGAGAGTCACTTAATAAGAAAAATAGTAGACCTCTCCGTGGACGTAGGCAGGTTATTGAACCACGTAAATTCTTGTGCTGTGATTGCGATTGTTTGCTATTATTATTTTCTCCGTGATTGTTTTCTCTTATTATTATTTGCCTTGTGGTTTATGTCACCTCACTTGCAAATAATAAAATGTAATTATTATCATGTGACCATAAAGTTAAAGTTGAAATTAATTTGAAATAAAGACATATAGTCACGCACGCGCACATGAACATCAGAAAATTTGTAATTATTACACCCTTGTTGTTTTATGAAGGAAATTATCTTTTCAAATTATTATTTATAAAAAAATATTTTGAAATTATTTTCCACTTGTATCTTGATTTTTCTTTCCAAGAAGCTTCCTAATATTTCAAAGCATTCTTAAGATTTGATTGGGTCAAACCTTCAGAGTCATTTCTAATATGGTTATGCCATATGTCATGAATTTCATAATGAATTGAATAAGTGAGTATTACAAGGCGAGAAAGTTAGTGTTTACCTTTGGTCCACAATCCCGGTAGTTTTAATGATACTCCTTTTATATTGTACCTAAGCATAATATGCCCATGCATTGTTAAACGGAAAAAAGATAGATTTCAAATGTAACCCAACGTCACTATTACTTCTCATACCAAAATACTGAATATTATAGAAATATACCTCATATGATGAAAAAAAAACATGTTAGCATATTGGTCTTACTGAAATCGAAATAAATAGTGTTAATAAATATTTAGGCCTTACTAAACAGCGTAATAAGTTTAGGGCTTAATGAATTGGACTACGATGAGGATAGGGATTTTAACAGTGAAGAAGGAGAGAAGGATATCGGGAGGTAGAAGAGGGAAGTTGAAAAGGGAGAGAGGTAGCTTGAAGATGAAAGAGGAGATAGAAAGTGGAAATTAAATCTAGGTGAAAATTATAATTATAAATATGCGACCCCTTGTAGCAGTCACAAATTAAATCTTAGGACAAAATTTATGACTGTTGTGAACAGTTACAAATTTTCAAAATTTGTGACTACTACGATCGGTTACAAATTTGTGACTGCTAATAGCAGTCACAACATAAGTCTTAAGCCAAAAATTTTGATTTCTCATAGAAGTTTTAATTTTATGACTCCTCATAATAGTCATAATGAATTTGTGACAACTTGTGGCAATTAAAAATTTATGACTATTTATAGCACTCACAAATTAATCATATGGCAAGATTTGTAACTGTCATTAGCGGTGACAAACCATTTGACTCAAATTTTTCATTACCCAAAGATTTTACCACTCCTAATGGCAGTTATAAATAAATTTGTGACTGCTTCCAGCAGTGATAAATTTTCTCACCCCCATTAACAATTACAAGAAGGCGCGCACAAAATTAGTATTTTGGTGTAGTCACTACACCAAATCATGCGAATGGTCACTCTCAGTGGGTCACGGCCCTAGTCTGCGACAAGCTGGTTGCGGACTTGGTCCGTGACCATTTTATTTTTTAGTGTGACCATATTCATTACCTCACTGATTCGTGGATACTCTAGAAGTGGTCATGGCCCAAATCCCTGACCATTGTGGGTCACGGACTTGGGTCGTGACCATCTTGGCGCTAAATACGCTCCAAAATTCCTTCCAAGCTTGGTCGTGGATGGCTCACGGACTTGGGCCATGATCATAGGCATGACAAAGAAGAAAATACACACTGAGGGTCACGGTTGGGGTTCATGACCATTTCTTGGCGTGGGTCACGGCTATGGGCCTTGACCATATGCAGATTGATGGGGTAATATGGTTTTATTAAAGGGTTTCCCTGGTGGGTCACGACTGAAAGCCGTGACCATGTTCAATATGAAAAAAATGTTGCTTCCCATACGTGCTGCCTTCATTTCATTCATTTGCCCACAATGAAACCCCCAACGAAACCCCGTTGCCTTCGTCTCTCCCTCTCTCTCTCATCGGCTCCTACATATCCCTTGTAGAGGACCCTCGCTGTTCTCTTTTTCTACGTGCAGCAAAGGTACTTAGAGAAGCAAGTGCTTGCTTGCTCCTCCTCCTCCGCACGCAGCAGGTGCTCGAAGCAGGTACATTTTTTTCAGTTTCTTTTTTTATTTAATGCATTGGTGTCATGTATCAAGAGATTTTCTATTGTAAGTAGTTTTCAGATCCCTTATAAATTAGATATATTTCTAAGTTGTGAATCAATTTATATTTCTAAGTCCTCCCACCATTTGCCTCATAATTTGTCTCATTGTTTGATGTTGTGAATTGTGTCTGCTCTTAGTATATCCAATGCATATATGCTCCACTACCTAGATTGTTTAAAGAATTATATACATGGATCCATTCTCGAAAAGTGGGGTTCACATTAATAGAGTGGAAACTTAGGATCTTTAAGAATAACAATTGGAGGTGTATCAAGGCTCTTGAGTTCCTCTATACCGAATCTTTTGTTTTGTTGAAATCAGTTGTAATATTTTTTATGTTAGGGGACATTATTTAATATGTGTATCATTTATGTTATTTTTTGTATCTTTGTGCTATTTGATAAGTGATCTTCACATACACTTAACATAAAAAACTAATATGCAAATGAATGTTGTTGTAAAATGCAATTGGAAGATGTCCAAGGACGTTGGTCATCCCTTTAATTGAAATGATTAGTATTCTCTTAAAATGAGCAACGACTAATTTGTCGGTGTTTTCTAAGTGCATGGGTTGTTAAAGTCAATACCAATGGCACTAATATAGGTGTCGATTCATTTGAGTCCCTCTTTCATGATGAATTTTGAGTCATTGCAGCTGCCACTCGAGAACAATTGTCACAACCATTCACACCAGATGAAATTTGTAAAATTTTCTTTGCCTTGAAATCTGATCAGGTAATTGTTTGTGTTTTGTTTTCTAACATTTTCTTCATTTTCATTAATTAGTAATTTCGTTAATCATATTCCAATGCAGTATAACTTGCATTTTGTCTATTTATATTCAATTGATATTTTTTGATGAGTATCAAAATGAATTATCTACTATACAAACTGATGTGCTATAGGAGTAGCTACTATATTAGTTATTATAGTTGCTATACAAACTGCTATAGCTGCTATATAAAGTAGCTTCCATATGGTTACAATATAGTTGTTGTACAAACTACTATAACTGTTACATAATTGCAATGGTATCCCAATATTGAAAAATAAAGAAGGAAAAATTGCGATTGTATGTAATATTTGAGTTAAAAAATATTGACGTTCATAGAGTGAATACGTAGTGTTGGTGAATTTTTTAATCTGTTTTGTAGGAAATTATACTATTACAATGTTAAAGTGATTCAAATAAACATGTTAGAGTTAGGTGTTTCTTGCAGATTATATTTAAAACTTTGGATTTATCGAATTTGTAACTGTTCTTTACTTTAAAAAATTCAGTCATGCCTTATGTTATGTTATGTTATGTTATGTTATGTTCTATGATAGACATCGTGACCTATATTGAGCGGGTTTTATGTTAATTGTAGATGGTTAATTAGAATATTGAGAATTCATTTATATTATCTTATGTAATGACAATAGTGACAATTTAACGGTATTGGTGGTTGTTTAAAGATATTGGGTGATGATTTAATGGTACTGTGTGAGGCTTCAGTACTATGTGAAGGTTTTCAACCTGTGTTTATGGTTAAAAGTACTAAGTGACTAAGACAATTTAGAAATGGATGAGTCCGAGAGGAAAAAGTAGATTTAGGATTGTCAACGATTGTTTCTTAGATGGCATGTTATGTATTTGATAGTATAATACGTCTTTTAGCTAATGGATTAGGGTAGGTGATTTTGAAAGTATAATATGAAATTTTGATAAACATGTTACTATTCTTTCTAAATGTGTGCATTTTTTTGTCTGAACCATTATCTAAATAGTATTTGTGAATTTCCTTTAGATCCATTGTGTAAAGGATATGGAGTGAATCAATGACAAGAATATTTTTTGTGGCAGCATGCACCCTTGCTTGCAAGGTATTAAACCCCATTTCGTCACTCTTTTATGCATACATTAAATTGTTATGATTATTCCAATGTTAAATGATAAGTTCCATTTGACACTTTTTTCATGTAAGATATAAACAAAATTGAAGGGAAATTAGATGCACCACCTCTAACTTTTAGTATTGTTTCTTTCATGGCGTTAGAGTGAGACATCCCGAAATATCCCCCTAATGCCCTCGTGAGAGGCACCGACATGTTGCACGAGACCAATATAACTGGTAGGAACTAACAGCAAAATCACAGGACTCCTGGTTTTAGAATACCATGATAATTTGAAAATATCTAGACGCGTGCTTAAAAACATGGAGTTAGAAGGAAAAATTTTGAAACTGTACTTGAACCGCCCCATGAAAGGCACCAACACCTCGCGGGGGACCAATGTAATTCGTTGGAACTGATCGTGTGGTCACGGGACTTCTTGTTTGAGAATACGATGATAATTTCCAAATATATAAACTCGGGCTTAAAAACATGGCACTAGAGGGCAAAACCCCGAAATAGCCCCCTAATGGCCCCGTGACCGGTAACAACACCTCGAACAGGACCAATGTAACTCGTAGGAACTGATCGCGTTGTCACGGGACTCCAGGTTTGAGAATAGTATGATAATTTAAAAACATATAGACTTAGACTTAAAAAGTTATTGTTAGAGGGAAAAATCCCAAAATAGCCCCCGAATGGCCTTATGTGAGAGGCACGTACACATCGCACGAGACCACTGTAACTCGTAGGAATATACCGCATGATCATGGGACTCCTGATTTTAGAATACAAAGATAATTTATCTATACTCAGACTTAAAAACATGGAGTTCGAAGAAGAAATATGAAAATATCCCCTGAACTGCCCCGTGAGAGGCACCAACACCTCGCATGGGACCAATGTAACTCGTGGGAACTCACCTCGTGGTCATGGGGCTCTTGATTTGAGAATATGACGATAATTTAAAAATATCTAGATTTAGGCCTAAAAAATTGGCGTCAGAGTGCGAAACCTGAAACAGTCCCCGTCAGAGCCATCAACACCTCACACGAGACCAATGTAACTCGTAGGAGCAGACCGAATGGTCGCGGGGCTCGCAGCTTTAGAATACGATGATAATTTGAAAATATCTAGACTTAGGATTAAAAACATGGCATTAGAGGGGAAACCTCAAAATAGCCCCCAAACGAACCTGTAAGAGGCACCGACACCTTGCACAGGGCTAATGTAACTCTTAGGAACTAACCACATCGTCAAGGGACTCCCGATTTGAGAATACGATGATAATTTGAAAATATCCAGACATAGGCTTAAAAACATGGAGTTAGAGGGGTGAACCCCGAAACAGCCCCCCAAACGGCCTCGTGAAAGGCACCAAAACCTCGCACGGGACCAATGTAACTCTAAAGAACTGATTGCGTGGCCATTAGGCTCCCGGTTTGATGATACGATGATAATTTCAAAATATATAGACTTAGGCTTATAAAAATAGCGCTAGAGGAGGAAGCCTGAAATAACCCCCAATCTGCCCCGCGAGAGGCAACGACACATTGCATGAGACCAATGTAACTCGTAAGAACTGACCGTGTGGTCACGGGGCTCCCTATTTGAGAATACGACGATAATTTCAAAATATTTAGACTTAGGCCTAAAAACATGGCGCTTGAGGAGGAAATCCCGAAACAATCACCAAACGGCCCCGTGAGAGCCATCGACACTTTGCATGGGACCAATGTAACTCGTAGAAACTGACCTCGTGGTCACGGGACACCTGGTTTAACAATGTGGTGATAATTTGAAAATATCTATACTTAGTCATAAAAACATGGCCTTAGAGTGGGGAACCCCGAGGGGGTACCGACACCTCGCAGGCGACTAATGTAACTCGTAGGAACTGATTGTGTGGCCACGAGACTCTCGGTTTGACAATACAGCAAAAATTTGAAAACATCTAAACTTGGACTTAAAAACATGGTGCTAAAGGGGAAATCTTGAAAGATCCCCCAAATAACCCCGTGAGAGGCACCGATAACTCGCACAGGACCAATGTAACTTGTCGGAACTGACCTCGTGGTCATGAGGCTCCTGGTTTGATAATACGATGATAATTTATAAATATCTAGACTTAGGCCGAAAAATATAGTGTCATAGTGAGAAAAACCAAAACATCTTCCAAAAGACCACCCCGTGAGAGTTATCCACACCTCGCACGAAACCATTGTAACTCGTAAAGAATGACGTCGTGGTCACGGGACTCCCAGTTTGAGAAATAGTGATAATTTGAATTTATCTTGACTTAAGGGGAGGAATCTAGAAACAACCCCCAAACGGCCCCATGAGAGGCACTGACACCTCGAATGGGACCAATGTAACTCGTAGGAATTGATCTCGTGGTCACGGGACTCCTGGTTTGAGAGTATGTAGATAATTTGAAAATATCTAAAAATGGGCTTAAAAACACGGTGCTAGAGGGGAAAATCTCGAAACAACCCCCAAACGGCCCCGTAAAAGGCACAAACATCTCGAACAGGACCAATGTAACTCATAGGAACTGACCTCATGGTTAAAAGGCTCTCAGTTGAGAATACAACGATAATTTGAAAATATCTAGAGTTAGGCCTAAAAACTAGGGCGTCCGAGTGAGAAAACCCAATATAGCCCCTAAATAGCCCCGTGAGAGGCACGAGTACCTCGCATGGGACCAATGTAACTCGTAGTAACTGACTACGTGGTGACTGGGCTCTCAATTTGAGAATATAGTGATAATTTGAAAATATTTAGATTTAGGCTTAAAAACATGAAGCTAGAGGGGGAATCCCAAAACAGCCCCCAAACGATCCTGTGAGAGGCACCGAAACCTCACATAGAACCAATGTAACTCGTATGAACTGACTGCATGGTCACGAGGCTCCCGGTCGGAGAATATGGCGATAATTTCAAAATATCTAGACTTAGGTTTGAAAACATACCTATAGAGGGGAACCTCAAAATAGCCCCCAAACTGCCCCGTGAAAGGCATCAACACCACGTATGAGACCAATATAAGTTGTAGGAACTGCCATGTGTTCATGGGGCTCTCGATTTCAGAATATGACTATAATTTAAAAATATTTAGACTTAATTTAAAAATATTTAGAGTTAGGCCTAAAAACATGGTGCTTGGGGGGAATCCTGAAACTGCCTCAAAACGGCCCCGTGAGAGGCACCAACACTTTACACGAGACTAATATAACTTGTAGAAACTGACCTCGTGATCGCGGGTCTCCCATTTTAAGAATGTGGCGATAATTTGAAAATATCTAGACTTAGGCTTAAAAACATGGCACTAGAGGGGGGAACCCCGAAATAGGCCCCAAACGACCTCGTGAAGGGCACCGACACCTCGCACATGACTAATGTAACTCGTAGGAACTGACCGTGTGGTCAATAGACTCAGGGTTTGAGAATACGGAGAAAATTTGAAAACATCTAGACTTAGGCTTAAAAACATAGCGCTAAAAGGGAAAATCCCGAAAGAGTCCCCAAACGACCCCGTGAGAGGCATCGACACCTCGCACAGGACAAATATAACTTGTAGGAACTGACCTCGTGGTCATGGAGCTCCCGAATTGAGAAAAATATGATAATTTGAAAATATCTAGACTTAGGCCTAAAAACATGGCGTCTGAGTGCGAAAACCCAAAACATCTTCCAAACGCCCCCTTGAGAGTTACCAGTACCTCGCACGGAACTAATGTAACTCGTATGAAATAACCTCGTGGTCACGAGATTTCCGTTTTGAGAATATGAAAAATAATTTAAAAATATCTAAACTTAGCGGGGATCCCCGAAACAGCCCGGTGAGAGGCACCAATACCTCGCACGGGAGCAATGTAACTCATAGGAATTGACCTCATGGTCACGAGAATCTTGGTTTCATAGTACAAAGATAACTTGAAAATATCTAGAATGTCTTAAAAATGTGGCGCAAGAGGGAGAAATCCCAAAACAACCCCGAAATGGCCCCGTGAGAGGCGAGTGATACCTCAAACGAGACCAATGTAACTCGTAGGAACTGACCTCGTGGTCACAAGGCTCCCGGCTGAGAATATGACAGTAATTTGAAAATATCAAGAGTTAGGCCTAAAAACTTGGCATCAGAGTGTGAAAACCCAATATAGCCCCCAAGCGGCCTCGTGAAAGGTAGGAATTGACTGCATGGTCAAATGACTCCCAGTTTAAGAATATGGTGATAATTTGAAAATATCTAGACTTAGGCTCAAAAACTGGGAGCTAGATGGGGAAACCCCGAAATAACGCCCAAACGGCCTCGTAAGACGCACCAAAACCTCGCACGAGACCAATGTAACTCGTACGAACTGATCGTGTGGTCAAGGGGCTCTCAGTTTAAGAATACGATGATAATTTCAAAATATGTAGACTTAGGCTTAAAACATGACGCTAGAGGGGGAACCTCAAAAAAGCCCCCAAACTGCCCCATGAGAGGCACTAACACCTCGCACTGAACCAATGTAACCCGTAGGAACTGATCGCATGGTCAAAGGGCTCTCGATTTGAGAATACGACGATAATTTGAAAATATTTAGACTTAGACCTAAAAACATAGCGCTTGAGGGGGGAATCCCGAAACAACCCCAAAACTGCCCCGTATCGACCCCGTGCATGAGACTAATGTAACTCGTAGGTACTGACCTCATGGTCACGGGACTCCTGGTTTAAGAATATGGTGAAAAATTGAAAATATCTAGACTTAGGCTTAAAAATATGGCGCTAGATTTGGGAACCCCGAAATAGGCCCCAAACGATCCCGTGAGGGACACCGACACCTCGCAGAGGACTAATGTAACTCGAAGAAACTGACCGCGTAGTTGATAATACGCAAATATTGTGTATTTCATCCTCCGAACTAACGCATTTTAGCCCCCCCGGGTATCTTATTCCCAATATTTATGCTCGTTAACTAGACAACCTCAGATTTCTATGTTAACATGTTTTGTAGGGGTTAATTGAGCTTTTATAGGTAATTGGATGCTAAGTGTGAAGTTCGAACGCATTTCGCTCGATTTTCGTACACGATTGCACGATCAAGAGAATTTTAGTCTTTTCACAGCTTGGGCACCTGGCCCAACATCTACACAAAAGTTGTAACCCTCCTCGCAAGCTTCGCGTGACCGCAAACGGTGCGCGATTCGAATTCAGAACGAAGAAGTTACAACATTTTTGGCGGAAGAGAAAAATAATGAAACAAAAAGAGGAGAAAAGAGGAGGAAAAGGAATGCAGTGGGATGACACCTACTAGATCGATCGATCGATCAATACCATCGATCGATCGATCCTTCAGTTTTTGCAATTTGTGGGGAGACAATGGGCTTGGATATTTACCATCGATCGATGGATCACAGGGGATCGATCGATCCATCCCCTGTTTCCAGCTGATATTTTGGATTTTCTTTTCTTTTCTCTTTTCTTTTCTAATTTAATTCCACTTGGTATATAAGCCTTTTTATTGTACATATCAGATATATTGTAGTTTAGATAGTTTTAGAAGATAGTTTAGCTTAGGGTTTGGGTTTTTGAAGAGTTCTTCTTCATTTCTTCTTGGACTGACACCCTTTTTGGTTTGTAAGTTGACTATTCATTCACCTTCTCCATTAATATAGTTATTTTTACTTCATTCTTGCTTTGTTGATTAGGTTTACAAGATTTTATAATTAGATTTACATGCTTTATTTACATACTTTGATTTAATTGCTTTCTAGCGTAGTTTTACCGCATTTATTTATCGCGTTTTTAACATGTTTTCTAGCTAATTTAGTCTAGTTTGTGTTTGAATGGAACTCACTCGTGTTAACGCGTTGCTTTGGTTTGGTGATGGTGTTTACGGGTCTATTTCGGGTGCGTTGTCCTAGTTATTACGCCTAGGAAATTTAACGGGGCATATCACGTATGCTCCGTATTTGTGACCTTGCGTGCGTAATTTATGAGGTATTTGTTTACGCCGAAATCATATTAGTCCTTTATGGGAATTTAGGGGTGTGACATCTCTTAATTTAATTAATTGACGAAACGACATGCGATCATAATAATTCGTCAACCCATATAACTATTTTATACTAATTAACTCAGGTGAGAGATATTCGACGCAACCTATAGTTTTTATTCGCTGTTAAATTTAGTTTAAATACACTCATGTCGATTTTATCTTTTATTTCTTTTTAGTTAATAAATTATCTTTTACACTTTTATTTTAGAAATATTAAACCCTATAAATTCTAACAACACGTCTCTGTGGATTTTCGATACTCGAACTTGGCCGCTATACTGACCTGTTGAGTGTAGTCATAAGTTTAGGTTTTTTTATTAAGGCGGTGAATAGAAAACAATGATCAGGTTTGACACGCGTTACTTTTCACGCACTAATCAAAATGGCGTCGTTGCTGAGGATGAGTTTGTTTTAGACTTTATTTGATTTAGTATTTCGTAATATTTTCTTTCTATTTGTATTATTTGCTAATCTTTTTGTAGGACTTCCACATTTGAGCACTTAGAAATGCTCTAATTTCTCGCGCGCACGTATCTTTGTGGAATTCGCCATTTCGAGCCATTTTTGGGGTAAGCATGTCTTATTCCAATTCTTTCAGTAATCATTGTTATAATTCTCAAAATTCTCGTAATTCTATGACTTTTGGTCAATACTTAGAATCCCAAAGTATTGCAACATCTAAAATGACTTTGGGCGAGTATTACGAAAGTCAAAACTTGGGTTATTGGTATTTTGATGATGATGATAATGATTTTGGGCATTTACCTCCTTATAATAGGAATTTTGAAACGAATTGCAATAGTTTTCAAAATTCCTATAATAATGAGTTTAAGTTTAAATCCGATGATACTTTCAAAGTTTCCATTTTCATGTATCCGATCCTCGTCCAATGACATTCGGTGAGGGCTTGCATATGTATGAGAATGAGAAAATTGAAAATCGTCATCGGGAAGAAAATCGTTTGTGAGAACATGAATGTGATTTATTATTTGAATCCGACGACGATTTTGCTTTCGAGACCTTCGAAGTCGAAGAATGTTTTGAACCAAATGAGGACTTTGTGCCTACTTTGGAACAAACCATTCTTGATTTTGCCCATTGCGTAATAGATATTGAAAGTGGGGATGAAAATGACGTAATATCTATTTGCAGTGAAATGATTTCTTCTTTGGTCCCCAAAGAAGAACAATTCATTGAAAATGATATTATTTCATTCGAAACTCAATCTTCATGCAATGATGATTCATCTCATGAGTTTGAATTTATTTCATCCCCATTTTCCTTATTTATTATCACACCGTCACAAGTACCCGATGATTCGGTTTCAAACTTTAATGTTTAAAACCTTTTCGCCGATAAGGAGTACTTGCTCGAGTCGCCTTCCACGATCGCATCTTTGCCTTTGTGTGCACCACCTCCCATTCCAATTTCAAAATCATTGGGAGGATATTCGGATTTTCTTGGTCCCCGCATATTTTTGTCACCCGCTCAATCCAAATCCCCCATCGTCCCTCCACAAATTTTAATTGGTGATGGTTCATTTCTTCCGCCTTACACATGTCTTTCGTTGTTCAAACGAAATCCATATTTTTCGTAAGGCATGCTTGTATGTGAGGGTAAACTGGTTATCCTCCAAAGTCAAATCGTTCTCATGGTGGACCCTCAACTATTTAGACTTCTAGTGTATAGTTAGTGTGAAGCCTAAATAGTAGGTTGTATATAGTTAGCTTTTTATTCTTTCTTTCTTTTTATTTTTTTCTTTCCTTTTTAATTTAGTCTAGTGTAATTAGTTAACTTTTTGTTATTTGTTTTTGCTATGCTCGGTACTAACTTGTTTTGCAGATTCTTTGGACTTTTTCTTATGGGGATCGCTCCACTTTTGGGTAATATCGCTCTTTTTCTTCTTAAACTTGGTTCTTAATTAACATTGAGGACAATGTCAAGTTTTAAGATAGGGGGTGTGGGATATTCTATCCGTTTCATTATTTAGTCCATATTTTTGCTCACGTGTTAGCTACTTTGTATGCTTTTTTTAGAAAATTTAAAAATTTCAAAAATATTTTCTTTCTTTTTTCTCCTTTATTGGGCATTTTGCCTTTGTTTCCGATGATAAATTTTAATAATTTCCCGATCCAATAGACAACCCAATGATGCATGTTCTCGATTTTAGAAGTTATTAGACTTTAGTCCTCGATTATTGATATTATGAATAACTTCATGAATTAAACTTTAATCCCATGAGCACATGCACTTTTCTTGCTTTATTGATTTGGTTTAAGATTTTTATAACTCGGTAATCTTTTGTTGCATTGTATATACTTACACCGAGTAATATTTGTAACTTTCGTCGTTTGTGAGTGTTATACACTATTCTTTTCTCATTGAAAATGTTAAATTCGTCGGTAATCTCTCTATTCTTTCATTTGATCGTTCATTAATTGAGTTCATATATGAAATGTGTTACTTGATCATGATTTTCATATATTGTTTTGACTAGAGAATTGCGTAAACTTTGTGAAATGATCATAGGCCATCTTTGTTATATCACCCATATTAGCCTTGACCTCACCTTAAATATTTTCCCCCGTTAACCCCTTTGAGCCTTAATATAGCCTTTCGTTTCATTACCCAAATCCCATAACCAACTCCGAATTGGAGTTATAAACCATACATACACCTTACATCCCTTTGTTTGGAATGTTACTTGGGATTGAATGGTGTTGTTGTGATGTCGGTTGTAATTTTGGCATATGAGAGTGAGAAAAGTAAAGAAAAAAGATGTGAAAAAAATGAAGAAAAAGAGAAAGCAAAAAGCAAAAGAAAACAAAAGAGAAACATGAGAAAAAGAAGAAAAGAAAGAAAGAGAAAGTTGTAAATGTTGTGTATATAGTTCAATAAGCTTTGATTACTCTCCCCGATGATATATATAATGCCCTTTTGGAACTTGTTTTCCAATTTTGATATTGCCCGCATTTTCCCATTATCCCGAGTTTTCATTCTGAACACTTTGAATCCGTACATACATCCCTTTCATTTCGTACCCTAGCCTAACCTACATTACAATCCTATTAAAGTCCTGTGTGATCTTAGGTTGATGTAATTCAAAAGTCATAATAGTTTTGATAATCTGTGAAAATACATTTCGCCTCCTTTAATGAGCGATATCCTTTCATTGAGATTATAATTTTTCAGTTTATATATAGCGTTCTTCATTTGTGATATGTGTGCGGCCTAGTTTCCATTTACATTTACTCCTTATGCCCGCATGTTTCGTGTGTTATCTCCCTGTTTCGAGTGAATTCACTTGATGAGTGTAATGCCCATGAGGATTGAATATATGTTTTCTTTATTTAGTATCCGATTTATTCAAGTTTTTTCCAAATCAAACTTTGCATGTGCTCGCTCCCCTCCCACATTTTAAGGTTTCAATTCTATGAGGTGCATTCTATAAGTTTAATGATTTCGGACTTTTGTTTGAATACGTTTAATGTGCTAATAATGCGTATGAAATAATTTTCGTTATTGTTGGGCTTGTCTCATGTTGGGTTGGGCATATTTTGAGGAAACGATGTGATGTTTGTGGGTATCATCTCTGAAAACCCTCACGAGACGACACTCGTCCACTAAGGTGACCTAGGGATTTAACGGCTTATTGCATACGCTAAATGCAATCGAATCGCCCGCGAAAGTGGCCTTATGCTTTTATACCATACTTTTGTACTTATCCTGCTTTTGGCTTGCTTGTAGTTCTTGTTGCATCCTATTTCATTGCTAGGGAATAGCAATGTGTAAGTTAAGGGGTGTGATAGTACGTAAATATTGCGTATATCATCCTCCGAACCGACGCATTTTGACCCCCTCGGGTATCTTATTCCCTATATTTATGCTCGTTATCCAGACAACCTCGGATTTCTATGTTAACATGTTTTGTAGGGGTTAATTGAGCTTTTATAGGTAATTGGATGCTAAGTGTGAAGTTCAGACGCATTCCACTCGATTTCCGTACACGATCGCAAGTGCAAGGGCATTTTTGTCTTTTCACAGCTTGGGTACCTGGCCCAACATCTACACAGAAGTTGTAGCCCTCCTCGCAAGCTTCACGTGTCCATAAACGGTGCGCGATTCGGATTTAGAACGAAGAAGTTACGACATTTTTGGCGGAAGAGAAAAATAATGAAACCAAAAGAGGAGAAAAGAGGAGGAAAATGAATGCAGTTGGCTGGCACCTACTTGATCGATCGATCAATCGATCAAAACCATCGATCGGTCGATCCTTCAGTTTTTGCAATTCGTGTGGAGATAGTGGTCTTGGATATTTACCATCGATCGATCGATCACAGGGGATCGATCGATCGATCCCCTGTTTCCAGCTGATATTTTGTCTTTTCTTTTCTTTTCTCTTTTCTTTTCTAATTTAATTCCACTTAGTATATAAGCCTTTTTTGTTGTAAATATCATATATATTGTAGTTTAGATAGTTTTAGAAGATAGTTTAGCTTAGGGTTTGGATTTTTGAAGAGTTATTCTTCATTTCTTCTTGGATTGACACCCTTTTTGGTTTGTAAGTTGACTATTCATTCACCCTCTCCATTAATATAGTTATTTTTACTTCATTCTTGCTTTGTTAATTAGGTTTACAAGCTTTCATAATTAGATTTACATGCTTTGATTTAATTGCTTTCTAGTGTAGTTTTACCGCGTTTATTTATCGTGTTTTTAACATGTTTTCTAGCTAATTTTGTCTAGGTTGTGTTTGAATGGAACTCACTCGGGTTGACGCGTTTCTTTGGTTTGGTGATGGTGTTTACGGGTCTATTTCTGGAGCGTTGTCCTAGTTATTACGCCTAGAAAATTTAACGGGACATATCACGTATGCTCCGTATTTGTGACCTTACGTGCGTAATTTTCGGAGTATTTGTTGACGCCAAAATCATATTAGTCCTTTATGTGAATTTAGGGGTGTGACAACTCTTAATTTAATTCATTGACGAAACGAGACGCGATCTTAATAATTTCTCAGCCCATGTAACCATTTTATACTAATTAACTCGGGTGTGGGATATTCTACGCAACCTATAGTTTTTATTCGCTTTGTTAAATTTAGTTTAAATACAATCAGGCCTAGTTTATCTTTTATTTCTTTTTAGTTAACAAATTATCTTTTACACTTTTATAGTAGGAATATTAAACCCTATAAATTCTAACAACCCGTCTCTGTGAATTTTCGATATCTGGACTTGGCCGCTATACTCACCTGTTGAGTGTAGTCATAAGTTTAGATTTTTGTATTAAGGCGGTGAATAGAAAACAACGATCAGCGTTTGACAAGTACTACTTTTCACCCTTAATCAGTAGTCACGGGACTCCTGATTTGAGAATACAATTAAAATTTGAAAACATCTACACACAGGCTTAAAAACATGGTGCTAAAAGGGGCCTAAAGAGACACCACGACCCTCTGAGAGGAACTGATACCTCAGTTTGAGAATACCGCCCCCAAGCGGCCCTGTGAGTGGCACCTACACCACGCACGAGACCAATGTAACTCATAGGAACTGACCGTATGATCACGTGACTCTCGGTTTGAGAATACGACGATAATTTTGAAATATCTAGATTTGGGCTTAAAAACATGGCACTAGAGGGGGGAACCCCGAAATAGCCCCCAAATGGCACCTTGAGAGGCACCGACACCTCACACGGGACCAATGCAACTCATAGGAACTGACCGCTTGGTTATTGGACTCTCGGTTAGAGAATACGACGATAATTTGAAAAACTCTAGAATTAGGCTTAAAAACATGGCTCTAAAGGGGAAACTCCGAAACAACCCCCAAACGGTTCCGTGAGAGGCACCGACACCTCTCACTAGGCCAATGTAACTCGTAGGAAATGATATTATGATAATTATAACTCGTACATGCAATTTTACAACTTGAATACGATTTTTTAAAACTACTTGGTTACTGATATCATTTCTTTTTTGTATCCTATTTTTTGCAGGATGACATTGTATCGTTTTATTTTATGCACGTGGAACACATGAAAAAGGCAATGGTTTACAATATGAAGATTGTTTATATAATGTTATTTACATTCAGGATTATGTTTTTATGTGTTACGGCCGTGGGGGCTTTAATAGTTATATTATATAGTTGTATGACCGTGCGGGCTTTTATAATTTGATTGTTAAATCTTATGGCCGTATGGGCTTATAATAAGCAGGTTTTATATTAATAGGGTTTGGAGGAAACTTTGCCCATTTTTTTTGTGATCTGTGAACTATTAAAATTTATAATATTTTTAAGTTTGTATATATATTAGTTTATTAGTAATGTTCCTGATTCGCAATTTGTGATTTTTTTTTTCCAAGAATAAGTATTTGTAACACCTCGTGCGTGTCCAACGCAACACGTAGCAACCAGCTGCGTGCAATCATGGGACCCACAATTTTAGGATTGGACTTAAAAAACCCATTTTTTTTATTATAGTTAAATATGGTCATCGACTTTGTCCATGACCATTTTTATATTTTTTGTCGCGCATAAAAATGGTCGTGGCAAAGTCCATGAGCCCCAGCCGTGACGAAAAATTTTCACGACCAAAGTCCATGACCCACACCGTCATAAAAAAAAATTAGAAAAAATGGTCGCGGTATGGGTCACGGATTTGGTCGCGACCATTTTTCATCACGGTTAGGGGTGACAGACATTGGCTCCGACTAGTTTTTTCCTTTTTTTTCGTTGCGGTGTGGGTCACGTACTTTGGCCGTGATCAGTTTTAGTCACAGTTAGGGGTCGCGGACTTTGACCGCAATCATTTTTTTCCAATCACGGTGTGGATCACGAACCAACTCCACGACTATCTGTCGTGACCTTTCAGGGCTGTGACCCCAGATTGGTCACGGGCTTGGGCCGCGACCCACGAAATTGGTCGCCCCCGAAATGGCCACAACCCAAGTCCACGACCCACAGTCTTGGTTAGGAATTTTGGCCGTGACCATTCTCCAGTTTTGATGTAGTGAGTGTAGATGGATATATTTAATTTATAATGTTTACTTAGATTATTTTGAGAATCTAGTTATTTTATTTATATTTTTTAATTCTGCTTGAAACCGATCTGGTCTTAATCAATCCAATAACTATTGATTTGATTTATTTTGGTTCCCAACTGGCATAAATGTTGGTTCTTAATATATGGAATGACCAACGCATGATTTTTTTAGCACGCGAAATCATCCTCTTTAATTTATACGATTCTGTAGTATTACGAAGGGGCACATTGTTGTGCTGATAAGACTCGATGTTTGAACGAGGCGTGTCATGTTGATCCAATGCTTATTTTTTATTAGAAAATATAAATTGATAGTGTACTATTCACCATTCCCAAAACATAAGTAAAGAAAAAACATTTTATGAATAGACTCTTATAAAAACTAATAACATAAAATAAAAACACCATGTTTATTAGAAAGATGAAATATAATCAAACAAATAACTAAAATAAAAGGAACATAAGCTAATACTTTGAACTAAATGTCAAAATCCAAATTACCATATTTATTTTTTGTTACAATGTTAAATAAACTTAGGAATTAGACTTGGCAAAATGAAGCACGACACAATAACACAACACGAACCGATACAAAGTTATAAGTTAATGACATGATCCTTAATGGTTTCAAGTCATATCAGTATCACCCCGGTAAGACATGATAGTTACAGGATCGTGTTAGTGTTGATCCCTCTCACCCATTAATACCCGATAAAATGGATTAAGGCCCATTAATTTAAAGAAATGAGATATATTGTTGTGACTTAAAAAGATTTTATAAAACTTAATATTAATTTAATTATAACCATTTTTACTGAATGAGAGATTTAATATGTCAATAAATAATTAAGTCTAATTGTATTAAAAATTGAGCTAATATGTCAACATGTATAATGGGTAATAATGGGTGACCACGACACGACACGTTAAGAAAACGGGTCGGGTTTGAATATGATTTTTTTACACAATAAAAAACTCGTATATTTAGACATGAACCCGATCAGATCCGAACACGATAAAATCGTAAAGAGCATGACTCGACACGATATATTGCCAGGTCTACTAGGAACTGTTCATTAAAACCCGAGCCACAACTTTTACCTCTTCCTCCCATTAAATCATTTATACAACAATACTTGTGCTCGTGAGACGCGGAGACTAACACTTCTATTTTTTTTTTTACTATAATAGTTAATTGACATTTATTGTTTAATTGAAATTTTTTGTAATTTGGTAGAAAATAAGAGGATAATTATATGTAAAAAATAGACAATTAAGGTAAAGGTCATGTTTTTTACTATATTTGAATTTTTAGGACTATGCTTTTTAAATTTATAAATCTAGTCCTTATAGTACAATAACAATTATTTGCTTGGTCCCTTTAGAGTTAAGAGTTCATTTTTTTTTTGTCCATGCCAGCAGTATCATTTTTTGTCATTTTTAATAATGTTTTTAATGAAGAGTCTAAATTTATAAAATTATACAAAAAATTTTATTTTTATACACTATAAAAATTATGAAGTCATTTTCTCAAAACCTCCTTCCAAAAATTGGACTCGTAGTCAATTTGATGAATTGAAGTGAGTTAGTGTGGTGTTCTTAAGAGCACCATCTCAATTGCTGTCGGCATATGTAATTGCGTGGGGGTTTGAAACTTTTCCTTGAAAGCACATAGTAAAATAAAACGTTTAGGTATGTACACGTCATGCACAAAACATAGTATATATATATACTCAGGTTTTAAAAAACGCGGGGCGTGGTCGAGGCGTGGAGGCCAAGCCTTAAGCCTTAGAAGTCTAGGCGGGCCTTGACGTAAAAAGGCGTGAAAAGGCGTTTAGGCCTTCTTAATATATTTTAATATTTTCAAACCATAACAAGGCTAATAAAATACTAAAATTGTACATATTATAAAAATATGTCCGAATATATGCAAATTAAAATACTATTGGATTATTTTGGATGAAATAATGGTCCGGTTAGTAAAAAAATTCTTTAAAAGGCGATATCGTTTCACTAAAGCATTGTTGTTTTTAGAAAAAAGTGCGCCTTAAGGGTTTTACCAAGAATAAGGCGTGAAAAACTTAAGGCGAGACGTTTCTCCCAAGCCTTAAGCCTAGACGGATTTTTTAGAACAGTGATATATACAAAGGGGTTCTACAGCGAATTGAAACAACGGGTGTATTGAGCGGATGCTTAATGATTGGCCAAATATAAGACACGGGGCATTGGAAAGAAAGGGGTGTTGAATGGGTCAAATACTCATTTGGAAGTATTTATTTAAAGTGACGTTTCATCTTCAAAGAGTAAATTTCTCACTTTCTAGTTACCCCATCTCTCTTTCCGGTTACCCCATTTCTCCGCCTTACTTTATGATAAATATTGTCGCAAGTAATTAATACGTGTTCATTTGTTTCTTTTTTTTTTAATTATGTTTTATGCAATTTATTTTAGGGACATATTGCAAATAGTCTCTTGAATATTTTTTAATATCCATTTAGTTCAGGGTTTTTTATTTTATTTCAAAAAGTCATTTGCCACATATTTTGGAGAGGGAGTGCCGCTGGCGCGGAGCTCTAAAAATAAGAGAATATTAAGTGCTTGAGTGACTAAATGGATTAAATTAAAAATATGTGTCATTTAAAAAAAAATATATTTATAGTGGAGACTATTCAATAATTGACCCTTTATTTTATGTTAAAAATCTAAAAAAAAATCTTATACATTGTTTTTTTAATTGCAAAATAGTTTTTTAATTAAAAACAATATTTTTAATAATAAACTTAGTTTTTTATTTATACAAAAATTATTTTTAAAATTTTAATGAAAATACTTTAATTTCATATCTTAGATTCACGATTGATTAGTGCCGCTGACGCGGATCCACATCATTTATTGAATGTGGGTCTACGCCAACGAACTAATCAATTGCGAATTTAAGTCATCACAGTTTACCCCATCAATGTAATATAATTAAAAAATAAAATTTAAGATCAAATATAAAAAAGTCACTCAAACATTTTTTAATATACATTTAGTCCAAGCTTTTTATTTTGTACCAAAAAGTTCCTTATTCTATTATCTTTAAAGGTCCGCTCCAACGACATGTTAAAGCCTTTTTGGCATGGTGAAGGACTTTTTGGTACAAAATAAAAAGACTTGGACTAAACGTGTATTAAAAAAACTTCGAGGGACTATTTGGTATATGCCCCTAAAATTTATCCATTAAAAAATTAGAACTTGCAAAGTAAATCATTAATACAAAAACAAACAAGATAAAATAATGTGATTCCACATGAACCGTCATTTGACACCGTCTTGTAACAATAGATGTGGTACGCGCGGTTCATGTGGAATCACATTTTTTTTTATCTTGTTTGTTTTTGTATTAATGATTTACTTTGCAACTCCTAATTTTTTAATGGATAAATTTTATTTATTAGTTATATTACATAGATGGGGTAAAATTTGATGTCTTAAATTCGCAATTGATTAGTTCGTTGGCGTGGACCTACATTCAATAAATGATGCGGATCCGCGCCAGCGGCACTAATCAATCGTGAATCTAAGACATGAAATTAAATAGTTTTTCAATTAAAATTAAAAAAATATTTTTTTAATAAATAAAAAACTAAGTTTAATATTAAAAATATATTCTTTATAAATAAAAAACTAAGTTTAATATTAAAAATGTTGTTTTTAATTAAAAAACTATTTTTCAATTAAAAAAACTATGTATAAGACTTTTTTTTAGATTTTTAACGTAAAATAAATTGCAGAAAACATAATTAAAAAAGAAAGAAAGAAACAAATGCATCCGTATTAATTATTTGGGAAAATATTTATCAGAAAGTAAGGTGGAGAAATGGGGTAACTGGAAAGAGAGATTTATTCTTTGAAGATGAAACGCTACTTCAGATAAATACTTCCAAATGAGTCTTTGACCCATTCAACACCCCTTTCTTTCCAATGCCCCGTGTCTTATTTTTGGCCAATCATTAAGTACCCGCTCAATACACCCGCTATTTCAACCCGTTGTAGAACCGCTGTGTGTGTGTGTGTATATATATATATATATATATATATATATATATATATATATATATATATATATATAAAATAACGTTTTTGTGCAAACTAGTCTGTATGTGTCACCTAACGGTGCATCTAAAATTTATCGCTTAAATTATAGGCACACTCTTTCTCTTTTCTAGGGTCACCGCCAGGTGACACATGTTTGGTCCGCATTCTTAAAATGCGAACTAGTCCGTACAAAAGCGGAATTATATATATATATATATATATATATATATAGAGAGAGAGAGAGAGAGAGAGAGAGAGAGAGAGTAATGTTCTTGTGCAGATTATTCTGCATTTTAAAAGTATGAATTGGACATGTGTCAACTGACGGTGCGCCCAAAAAAGAGAGAGAGAGTGCCAATAATTTTGGTGATAATTTCTACATTCACCGTCAGGCGTCACACGTCAAGTTCACACTTTTAAAATGCAAGACATGCGAGACAGTCGGCTATATATATGTGTGTGTGTGTGTGTGTGTTCACTGTGGCCATTCATGTCTCATGAGTTTTAATAATACATGTTTCATAAATTACTATATATTTTGTATGCCAAAGTGATAAATAGACATTGATGCAGGTCAAGTGTATTTTTATCATGTGCTTTTCACCGACTGATTTATTATAGAAGATATGGAAAGCTTTAGAGTAAATAAAAAATTGATACAATATTAATATTATTGGTTAATTACACTAAAACCTTTAGGTCTAACGTGGGTTTCCGGGTCATCCCTTATATTAAAAAAACAAACAAAGTGCCCCCGAACTTTTTTGACTAATTACAACTGGCACATAAATTCGGTTTCGCCATTTTTTCTATAAATTGATTTGAATACCGTCAACCCCATCCAACACGTGTACAAGACTAAAATACCATCTATAAAGAAACAACTCAAAATCAACATCTAACACCCAATTAAAACCTAAACATCTAACCAAGCGACTTGGTCCAGTGGTATAAGGCTGCCACTGGGACAGTCTTGGTGATGGATTGGGTTTGGTCCCCAGTTCGATCCCCGGCGCTGTCAAAATAATGCTTGGCCAACGAAAGCCACGAACTGCGAATGAGGATTAGTCGAGGTGCGCGTAAGCTATCCCGGACACCTCATAATATGTTACCCAAAAAAAACTAAACAGAAAGGCAAAAGATCAAATACCCTATTTTTCTAATTGGTATTAGAGGGCCCAATACATTTTTCTAAACTATATGAATTTTTTTTAGTTGTGAGGATGTTTCCTGAGTCCAAATTAGTTTAAGGGGAGTTAGTGTTTTACTCAAAAAAATAAAAATTAAATTCATCAATTTGCAAAGAAGAAACGGATTAAATTTTCACTTTGTCCACATATTTTCATTTAATTTTTTTATCACATGAATAGAAACAAAATGTCACCAAATTGCACTATTGTGGTGGGCACGAAAAATTATGAGGACCATTTGGCTTTTCAGTGGATGACCAAATGTGGGTCATTGCCAATCGAGAAATTGCATGATTTCCACGTGAGCACATCCAATATTTCAACTAACTGTTTTGACAAATATTTACTTATGGTATCCAACCCTCGTTGTGTTATATGAGAATTGGACACATTAATAAAATCTCTATTTCGGAATAAAATATTAGATTTAATTCCAGTTTTTTATAAATAATTAGGCATCGTGTCATTTTCATACAAATTGACACGTATTTCATATAAATCAACTATTATAAGCACACGTCATGAAAAACTACATATATTGATTGCAAATCAACGCATTTTTTCATGAAAATCAACACTTTTTTTTTAATAAAATTAGTGTGATGTATAATTATTTGTAAATATTAGGGTTAAGTCTAATTTCGTAATATCAAGGTGGGATTTTTTCATAAATGCCCTTGTAATTATACATATGTAATAATATGATTGTTTTTAATAATTATAATAAAGTATATTTTAATAAAACATTCACACATTATTATATTGGGTTAAAAGAGGGTTTGTATCCTAAAGTATGTGAAAGGTGAGGGATCACAACTTAAAAAAAAGTGTTAAATCCCGTGCTAACACTTGTAAATGTTGGGGGCTAATAATGGAAGGAGCTTAAAAATGTAATTTTACTGAAAGAAAAATGTGTACAGTGTTTATTTTCTTAATACACTAGCGTGGTAAACTGTCATGTATTTCTCATTCATTTTTTGTCAAATTATCTTATCAGGTTGTAAATATTTTGTAAAATTTTATTTGTACATTTAACACTACTCATTGTCATATCCACGTAAATTTATGTATATTAGGAATAATTAAGGCACGTTTAGTTGTAGAAAATTATTTTATGTCTTCGTTTTTGAGTTTTTAACTATTTTTCATTTTTATTTCCACTAAAATATTTACAAGAGTGGGAAACACGTTAATTCATTAGAAATAAATCATTATTTTTAAAATGGGATTTATATAAATTTTGCAAGTCAAAATATAATTTACAGAAAGTTCAAGTGCCAGAATATAAATTACAAAAATTCCAGGGGCCACAACAAAACTTACAGAAAGTGTTGGTCATGTAATTTTTTTGTTAAAATTTAGACGTAAAAATCTAATTTTTTAAAACTTTTGGTGGTCAAAATGTAATGTAAAAAAACAGGAATCTAGATATAATTTATATGATAAATGATGTTTTGAAAATTGGTAGACAACATGATAAATAGTTTTTCAATCTTATGAAAAATTGAAAATTAAAAATTTTGTTTTCTAGTTTTATATTTGGAAAAATATTAGATTCAAAAACATTTTTAAGTTTTATTTTTGTCGAACATTTTCAGAAAAATTTCTTGAAAAAGAGTCTTGTTTTCACTACTAAACATTCCTAAACTTTGCTTCTAATCTTTTTTTTTTTGGTAAAATATAACGCTGTCACTGGGACACAATTTGGAGGTAGATTAGATTTGGTTCACAGTTCGATCCCTGACAGTGTTAAAATAATGTTTCACCAGCGAAAATCACGAATCGCGAACGAGAATTTAATTGAGATGCGCATAAACTGATCCGAAGATCTCGTGGTATAAAAAATACCTTACCAAAAAAAAAAAATCACATGAATAGGAAAAAAAAATGTCACCATATTCCGCTATTGGGGCACGAAAAATTAGGCTCTTCTACTTTAATTATTTTTGGGTCATTGTCAACCGAGAAATTTTATGATTTCCACGTAAGCACATCCAATGATTATTCTCGCCAATATTTCAACTAACTGTTTTAAGAAATAATTGTTTCTAGAAGTTAGATGATTTGTTTAGGTTGGTTTAGGTTTGGTTCATTATTTCTTCAGTGATTAGTATCCAACCCTCGTGTTGTTATATGATAATTGGACATATTAATAAAATCTAAATTTAAGAATAAAATATTAGATTTAATTCCAGTTTTTTTAAATAATTAGGCATCATGTCATTTTCATACAAATTGAAACGCATTTCATATAACAGTAGTGCTATTCTTACCGAAGCCATTTTCCCCAATTCAATCCGAATCCCAATTGGCACCTCATTTTGTTCAACTAATCGTGTTTTTACAAAAAATAAAAAGAAAAATGTAATTTTATATAAAAAATTGTGTTTTTATAAAAAAAAGAAACTTTGTTTTTGTAAAAAAAAAAAAAAAAAAGGAACACGAACATGACTAAATTAAAATAGCCCGAATCCGACCCAATTAAATCAGACAAAAAACGATTTTTTTTATCACATATGAATATGACCTAATTAAAACACAACATGACGCAACATAAATTATTTCGGTAGAAATATTTTTTAGGTAATATTTTATTCTTTGTTAAAATCAATTTTATATCTTTTTTTAGGTAGTTTTTATTTTTGATAAAATCAGTTTTACGTCGTATCTAATGTCAATTAAATCGTGCTAGGTAAGACACGATATGAGTTTTTTTCTAATTACACCAATTTTAATAAATAAAAAAACTATTTAATTTTAAGTCTTAGATTCGCAATTGATTAGTGCCGCTAGCGGGGACCCAAATTCAACAAATGATGTGATCTGGGAATGTAGGTCCGCATCAGCGGCACTAATCAATCTCGAATCTAAGGCATCAAAATTATGTTTACTATTTTTTTTATAAATGAAAATACTATGTTTACTATTTTTTAATACACGTTTAGTCCAATTTTTTTTTATTTTGCTCCAAAAAGTCTTTCACCACATTAAAACACTGAATATGTGCTGCTGACGTGGACTTTTAAAAATAAGATAATATTGGTTAAATTAGTATTTGGGGATTTTTTCAAACAAAATAAATTTCATTTTTTATTAAATCAATTTTAATAAAAAAAAAAAACTTGTTCAATTTGATGTCTTAGATTCGCGATTGATTAGTGCCTTTGGCGCGAACCCACATTCGACAAATGATGTTGGTCCGTGAATGTAGGTTCGCGCCAGCGGCTCTAATCAATCGTGAATCTAAAACATTAAATTTAACATATTTTTTATTATTAAAATTATAATAAATATTTTTTATAAATAAAAAAACTATGTTTACTATTAAAAAGTTCCTCACCACATAAATAAAAAAAACCATGTTCCAAAAAGTAACTCACCGCATAAAAGCACTTAATGTGTGCCGTTTGCACGGACCTCTAAAAATAAAAGAATATTTGTTAAATTAGTGTTTGAGGTACTTTTTGATAATTGATCAATTAAATATTAGTTTAATGTAAAATTTATTTAACACCACATAAATAAAAAAAATTGTGTTCCAAAAAGTCCTTCACCACATAAAAACACTCAATGTGTGTCGATAGTGGGAACCTTGAAAAATAAGAGAATATTAGTTAAATTAGTGTTTGAGGACTTTTTAGAATAAAATAAAAAAGAACTGGACTAAATACGTGTTAAAAAAATATTTGAGGGACTTTTTGATAATTGACACGATAAATATTAATTTAATGTAAAATTTATTTAACTTTAAAATAAATTATAACTCTAGTTATTTATCAATCTAAAATAAATTTTAAAAAAATTAATAGAATATCTTTTAGTTTTAGTTTAAAATAGATTATAACTCTAGAGATATAATTCATTGATTTAAAAAAATAAAATAAAGGTCAAGATTATTTTGTCATCTAATGAAACTAAGGGTAGGGATTAGTTGGTAGGAAATCGGTAGCTCCCCATTCAGGGAGTCTATCATTATTCTTCATATAAATCTACTATTATATACACACATGTCATGAAAAACCATGCATATTGAATGCAAATCGATACATTTTTCATGAAAATCAACATTTTTTTTAATAAAATTAGTATGATGTATAATTATTTATAAGTATTAGGGAAGTCAAATTTCGTAATATCAAGCTGGGATTTTGTCAAAAACGACCTTGTAATTATACATATGTAACCATATAATTGTTTATAATATTTTTTTTTTTTGGAAGAGGGTTACGACCCCAATGTTTTTAATAGTTATATTAAAGTATATTTTCATAAAACATTCTCACATTATTATATTCAGTGAAAAAAGGGATTGTATCTCGAAGAAAAAAAGTGTTAAATCTCCTGCTAACACTTGTAAGTGTTGGGGATGAATAACGGACCAAAAAAAATGTGTATAATATTTCTTTTCATAATAAATGAGCGTGGTAAATTATCACTTATTTTCTCATTCGTTTTTTTGTCAAATTATCTTGTCAACTTTTAAATAATTTGAAAATTTTTATATGTACATTCAACACTACTCATTGTTATATCCACGTAAATTTATGTATATTATGAATAATTAGGGCATGTTTAGTTGTAGAAAACTATTTATATTTTCTAAATTTTGTAAGTAAAAATATAATTTACAGAAAGTTCAAGTGCCAAATGGTTTATTACAAAAAATTTAGGGGCCACAACAAAATCTATAGAAAGTGTGTGAAATGTATTTTTTTTGCTTACAATATTTCACACGTTTGGCTAATTTTGTGCTAGACGATGTGAACAGTGAAGAGAAGAAGAAGTTGAGATTTATGTATGGGCTAGCTTGGAGGATCAGGCAACACTTGATAGGTAACCCTGCATTGATGACTTATACGGATGTCGTCAATGTAGTACTTCTGCATTGCTAGGATCATCGTATCTATCTGAAGGGCACCAAGAAAGGGAGTAAGCCTAGCCAGACGGGCAAAGGAGGTAGGAACGGTGCTAATGGAGCACCACAGTAACAGACATGCAGACAACATGGGAAGGATTCCAGGAAGGGGAATTCAGCTAAGAGGTTTAGATCTGGGGGTTACCAACTCGAAGGAGGTTTCAAGCAGGGAAGCAGGGCCCTCAGAAACAACAGCATGTTCAGGGCTAAGGTAACAATAGGGGAGGCGAGTAGGGACAAGGGCACCAGGGTCAGCAGCAGGGGAAACCTCAAGAGGGCAATTAGGGACAAATGCAGAGAGACTTTTCGGGACGTTATTTTATGTGTGGACAAACGATCCACAAGAAGAGAAACTTCCCACAGCATGACATAGCGCCACAGGAGTAGGGTGCCCAACAGGGGCAATAGGCACAGTCACCACCAACAGCACCAGCACCACAAACCCCACCACACTAGGGGAAGTTATAGTATCAACGTGTTTATAACATTTGAGATGAAGTCACACAATAGTCCGTATAGGCACCACCTACAGTAGAGGGTGCGTTTCCTATTTACGGGCTTGAGGGTAAGATTTTATTTGATACGGGGACACACTCTTTCATAGAGACCACATTTACACGAGTTTACGATCAATTAGAGATAACCAGTAGTCCCCTTATGTATGTGTAGTCATCTTTTGGTAGTGGTTCACTTATACACTCGATTTGTAGCCTTGTGAACATCAATGTGGGTAGATTATATTTAGTCGTAGATCTTCTAGTGTTAGGTATGGAGGCGTATGATATCCTTTTGGGTATGGATTGGTTAACTGGATGTCGAGCGATGTTGGATTATTTCAGGATGACTATTATGTTCTCTATTCTAGGGAAGGAGATTTTCTCAGTGGCGGTGCCTATTTCCGAGGGAGGATCGAGCACACATTTATATTACATTGAGGAAGAGACTTCACATGAGGTGGTAGTTTCTTTAGAATAGATTCCAGTGGTGAGGGAGTTTGAATACATGTTCTAGGAGATACCCGGACTACCTCCGAGTATGAGGCCTATCACCCCAGGTCCTTATCACATAGCCCCATCAGAGACGCTGGAGTTGAGAGAGTAGATTCAGTAACTTCTAGGGAAGGGCTTTATTAGATGGAGTACATCACTATTGTGTGAACCGGTGTTGTTCGTCAAGAAGAATGATGGATCACTTCATTTATGTATCGATTACACGAAGTTAAACAAGGCCACGATCCGAAATAACTACCCACTGTCTCAGATCAATGATTTGTTCGACCAGTTGAGGGGAGCACTTTACTTCTCCAAGATAGATTTGAGGTCAGTATTTCATCAGTTGCGCGTCAAAGAGGAGGATGTACCTAAGACTTCTTTTTACACGATATGGGTGATACGAGTTTAGGATGATGCCATTTGGGCCCACGAATGTGCCATTAGTGTTCATGGATCTGATGAATCGGGTTTTCAGGGAGTTCCTTAACTAATTCGTGATCGTGTTCATCAATGATATTCTGATTTACTCTCGTTATGAGGATAAGCATGCCGAGCATATGCAAATAGTTTTACAGACACCACAGGATCATCAGTTGTATGCCAAATTCGAGAAATGTGGCTTTTAGCTTCGGAAGGTGCAATTTTTGGGCCACATTGTGTCTGACAGGGGCATTATGATTAATTCGAGTAAGATATCGGTGATGAGGGAGTGGGGATAAACACAACACCAATCGACCTTTGAAGTTTTTTGGGGTTGGCTAGATACTATCGATGATTCATTGAGGGTTTCTCATAGATTGCAGGTCCGTTGTCGAATCTGACTCACAAGGGGGTGTCGTTTTCTTGGGACGACCATTTTTAGTTAGCTTTTGATAAGCTGAAGGACAAATTGACCTCAGCACCTATACTTGTACAGCCTTAGGGAGGAGTGCAGTACCGTTGTTACATAGATGAGTCCTTGTAGGAACTTAAGGGTGTACTACAGCAGGGTAGAGGGCTATATCTTATGCATATCACAAGCTTAATCCCCACGAGAGGAATTACCCTACACGTAACTTTCATCTAGAAGCGGTTGTGTTTGCCTTGAGGATTTAGAAGCATTATCTTTTGGGTGAGTAGTTTACTTTGTTCATGGATCACAAATCACTTCATTATCTTTAAACGCAAAAGGATATGAACATGAGGCGAAGGAGATGGTTAGAGTTTATGAAGGATTAGAAGTTTGATATTCAGTATCATCCTAGGAAGGCTAATGTGGTGGCAGACGCGTTGAGTCGACGACCTGCTAGGGAGATAGCAGAGATTTGGAAGGAAAAATGGAGAGAGTTTCGACATGATGATGAGTTCGCTACAGATTAAATCTTCGTATTAAGGGTCACGCCCGAGATTGTTATGAGGGTAGTGCAAGCACAGACAGGGGATCAGTATTTTCAGGATAGATTTTGCTAATTATTGGCTGATAGGGAGGAATCTTATTCGATTAGTTCATAGGGAGGCTTGCACTTTAATGGTAGACTCATGATTCCATAGGATGAGGATTTGAGACATGCAGTGATGTCAAAGTCTTACGAATCGAGATTTATGGTACATCCCGGTAGGGAAAATATGTACCAGGATATACATAGGTGATATTGGTGGTCGGAGATAAAGAGGGACATAACAGAGTTTGTCTCAAAGTACGCTACCTGCGAGGTAGTGAAGGTAGACCACCAAAGACTGATAGGGATTTTGTAGCCACTTGAGATTCCAGTATGGAAGTGAAAGAGTATCTCCATGGATTTCATTGTCGAGTTATCGATATCGTAAGGAGGTCACGACTCCATCTGGGTGATAGTGGATAGATGGACTAAGGTGGACCATTTTTTATCGGTTCGTACGAATTTTGAGACGAGGTAGTATGCGCAGTTGTTCATTACTGAGATACTGCGGCTGCATGGTATTCCGAATAATTTTTTGCCAGACCATGATAAGATTTATGTGTCCCACTTCTGGCAGAGCTTTCAAGAGGCCATGGGCACGAATTTATCGTTTAGTATATAATATCATCCATAAACAGATAGGTTGACAGATCTAGTTAATCAGATGCTTGTGGATATGATGAGGATGTGCATACTTGACTACAGGGGAGGATGAGAGCACTATCTTCCATTAGTGGAGTTTACGTATAATAACTCCTAGCAGTTCACCATTGGCATGACCATTTGAGCCACTATATGGATTGCTTGCTGGTTAGAGGTGGGAGACAACAAGCTATTAGGACCAGATATGATTTAGGACAACACTGCAAAGATTGAGATGATTCGAGATCGCATTCGTACAACTCAAGACTGGCAAAAACGTTATGCCAATGCAGATTGGAGGCACATAGAGCTTGAAGTTGGTGACGAGGTTTTAGTGAGACTGTCACATATGAAGGGGACTATGAGATTCGGCAAGAAGGGGAAGCTAGATCCGAGATATGTGGGATCATTTTTTATTATTGAGAAGGTGGGGCCAATGTCATACAGGATGGGTCTACCAAATCACTTACAGTGAATTCACGACATGTTCCACGTGTCATCGCTGAAGAGGTACTATAGGAGCGAGAGGGATTTTGGCATGCCCCATTGGAGGAGATGAAATTTCGTCCAGATATCTCTTACAAGGAGATAAGGGTGGTGATACTTGATCGTAATGAGCGTAAGTTGCGATCTAAGGTGGTACCCTTGGTTCGAGTTCAATGGGCGCACCAGAATGTTGATGACATGTGTGAGTATTATCCAAAGTTATTCACCATAAGTATGTACCAATTTTAAGGGAAAAATATCTTTGTAAGGGAGGAAGTATGTAACACCCAGTACTTCTGAGTATCTAAAAAACTTAATTCGGTTATTTTTAATTACACGCATGACGTAATTTAATTTAATTAAAAATTATGTATTAATTAAACTATTAATCGGGAGAGATGAAGATTAATAATTTTGGAGTAAAATTACTAGGTGAATAGTAAATAAATATTTTACGTCATAACAAGTGATAGTGACGTGATAGTGTTGTATCTCTACGGGGAGTCGAGTGTAGACTATCTGAGGTCGATATAGAAAATTGGTGCAGAGTGGCTCAAATGGTGATTTCTAGGTCATGATTGATTTAGTATGGGTCGAAATAGTCAAAATAGTGTACCGAGGTGTGTTGATGGGGTCCTAGGGTGATTTTAAACCAACCTGACACCCCGTAAGGTTATTTCGGTCATTTAGGCGACTACGGTTGGAGGAGTTGCGAATTTATAAGTGTCATATACGTATATAGTTTGAGGAGGCTAGGGTTATAACCAAATAAAACCAATAGAGTCCATAAGAGAGGAATAATAGATGATTCTTGGAGCATTCAACGCCATTCTTGCACTGCCAAACACAAATTCAAAAACAAGTACACTTAGACTTCAAAATGTGCTGCCGAGGGAGGGGAGGGCACCCCCGACGGCTCCCAAATATAACCGTGAGTGGTGCGAGCACCTCATGCGTATCCAATGTAACACGTAGAAACCGACCATGCAATCATAGGACTCTCGGTTTAAGGATAGGACATAAATTCAAAAACAGGCACACATAGTCTTAAAAGCATATCATGGGGCTATAGGAACTCTCAACGGCACCCAAATGGCCCCCCAAGTGGAACAAATGCCTCTTTTGCATCCAAAGTAACACGTATCAACTGGACTCATAGCTGCAGAACTCCCAGTTTCAGGATATAACCTGAGTTTGAAATGAGGCCCTCGAATGCTAGAAAACGTCATTGGGGGGGGGGGACCGTAGGGGCACCGAAACGGCCCACCGAGTGATACAAACACCTCATGCGCATCCAACATAATACGTAGCAACCGATCGCACAGTTGCATGGCTCCCAATTTGAGGATAAGATGCAAATTCGAGCACATGAAAATTTAGGCTTCAAAACATGCAAGGGTCTAGCACCCCCATCGGCACCGCCTGTGGCATGAACATCCATTGTCACATGCAACAAGTAGCCGAACAGTCACGGGATTCTCGATTTGAGTTTTGTACTCGGATTTGAACACATACACACTTAGGTTTAAAAACGTAATGAGGGGAGGAAAATGGACCCAAGAGTGGTATGAAAACCTCGTGCACATCCTACATAACATGTAGCAACTCGTTGTGTAGCCGCACAACTCCTGGTTCGAGATTAGGACACGGATTCAAAAAACAGACACACTTAGGTTTGAAAATGTGCCGCAGGGGGTTCGGTCACCCAAACGGCATTGCAAGTTGCATGAACATCTCGAGTGCATCCAACGTAATATGTAGCAACTGGTCGCTTAGTCATGAGACTCCCAGTTTATAATATGACACGAATTCAAAAACGACCACACTTAGGCTTCAAAACGTGCCGAGAGAGGGTGGGCACCACCAGTGGCAACCAAACAGCACCACAAGTGCCACGAACACCTCATTCGCATCCATACTGACACATGGCAACTGGTCGCCTAGACACAGGACACCCGTTTGAGGATAGAACCCAAGCACGAATTAAAAATAGGCACACTTAGTCTTGAAAACGTGTCATCAAGGTGGGGGTGGGGGCACCCCTAGTAGCACCCAAACGTCACCACGAGTGGTATGAACTCCTTATACTTATCCAACATAACACACAACAATCAGTCGCTCAGCTGTGCGACTCCCGATTTGAGGAAAGGAACTGAATTAAAAAACAGGGACACTTAGGCTTAAAAACGTATCGCGAGGGGGCGGGCACCCTCAGTGGCACCTAAATGACACCATGAGTGACTCGAACACCCTGTTCAAATCCAACGAAACATGTAGCAACAGGTATCATAGCTATGGGACTCTCTATTTGAGGATATGACCCAAACACGAATTCGAAAATAGGTACACTTAGACTAGAAAACGTGATGTTGAGGTAGGGGCGGGCACCCCAGCGGCTCCCAAACGGCACCACGAGTGGCGCAAACACCTCGTGTGCATCCAATATAAAATGTAGAAACTGATCATCCAACCACGGGACACCCGATTCAAGGATAGGACACGAATTTAAAAATAGGCACACATAGTCCGGAAAGCATATCGTCGGGGGGTGGGCACTCCCAGCGGCAGCCAAATGGCCCTCTAAGTGGAACAAATGCCTCTTTCACATCCAAAGTAACACGTATCAACTGGCCTCATAGCTGCGGGACTCTCAGTTTGAGGATATAACTGAAATTCAAAAAGAAGCACTCGTATGATAGAAAATGTACCGGTGGGAGGGGGATCGTAACGGCACCCAAATGGCACCGCGAGTGGTATGAGCACCTCGTACGCATCAAACATAATACATAGCAACTGATCGCACAGTCGTATGACTCCTGGTTTGAGGATAGGACCTGAATTTGAGCAAATGCACATTTAGGCTTGAAAACATGCTGGGGGAGGGCACCCCCCATCGGCACGGCAAGTTCCACGAACACCTTGTGCACATCCAACGTAACACGCAACAAGTGGCCGAATAGTCACGGGATTATCGATTTTATTTTAGGACCCAAATTCAAGCACATACACACTTAGGCTTAAAAACGTGATGGGGGCAGGCAAGCGGGACTGCGAGTGGTATGAAAACTCGTGCATCCAATGTAACATGTCACAACCGTTCGTGTAGCCGTGTAACTCACGGTTTGAGAATAGGACACGAATTTAAAAATTGACACACTTAGGCTTGAAAATGTGCCGCGAGGGAGGGTGGGGGGTGTCAGCTGCACCCAAATGTCATTGCACGCGGCACTAACACCTCGAGTGCATCCAATGAAACACATATCAACTGGTCTCTCAGCCGTGAGACTCCCAGTTTTACGAGAGGATACGAATTCAAAAACAACCACACTTTGGCTTCAAAGCCTTCCGCGAGGGGGTGTGCACCAGCAGAGGCACCTAGATAGCACCACAATTGCCATGAACACCTCATGCACATCCAGCCTGACACATAGAAAATGGTCGCATAGACACAGGACCCCGATTTGAGGATAGGACCCAAGCACGAATTCGAAAACAGACACACTTAGTCTTGAAAATTTGTCTCTTGGGTGGCGGGTAGGGGGCACCCCCAGCGGCACCCAAACGTCACCATGAGTGGCATGAACTCCTTATACTTCTCCAATGTAACACACAACAATCGGTTTCTCAGTCGTGGGACTCCTGGTTTGATGAAAGGACCCAAATTTGAAAATATGAACACATAGGCTTTAAACGGTATCGCGAGGGGGCGGAAACCCTCAGCGGAACCTAAACAACACTGTGAGTGACTCTAACACCTCATGCACATCCAACGTAACATGTATCAACTAGTATCATAGCCATGAGACACTCAATTTGAAGATAGGACCCAAACATGAATTCAAAAACAAATACACTTAGACTTGAAAACGTGCCGTCGAGGGAGGGGAGGGCACCCCCAACGACTCCCAAATAGCACCGTGAGTGGTGCGAACACATCGTGTGCATATGATGTAACACCAGCAACCAAGCGTGCAAACGCGGGACTCTCGATTTAACGATAAGACATGAAATCAAAAATAGGCACACATAGTCTTGAAAGTGTATCGCAAGGGTGTGGGAACTCCCAGTGGCACCCAAATCTCCCCCCGAGTGGAACAGATACCTCTTTCCCATCCAAAGTAACATGTATCAACTAGACTTATAGCTGTTGAACTCCCGGTTTGAGGATAAAACCCGAATTCGAAAATAAGCACTCGAATGCTAGAAAATGACCCGGGGGGGGGGGGGGGGGGGGGGACCGCAACAGCACCCAAATGGCACCGCGAGTGGTACGAACAACTCATGACCATCCAACATAATACGTAGAAACCTATCGCGCAGTCGCATGACTTCCAATTTGAGGATAGGACCCGAATTTGAGCATATGCACATTTAGGCTTGAAAACGTGCCGGGGGCAGGCACCCCCATCAACACCGTAGGTGGCACGAACACCTTGTGCACATCCAACGTAACACACAACAAATGGTCGAATAGTCGTGGGATTCTTGGTTTGAGTTTAGGACCCGAATTTGAGTACAGACACATTTAGGCTTGAAAACATGACGGGGGGTGGGAAACGACACCACCAGTGGTATGAAAACCCCGTGCACATGCTATGTAACATGTAGTAACTTGTCGTGCATTCTCTCAAGTCCCGGTTTGAAAATACAAAACAAATTCGAAAATAGAGACACATAGGCCTGAAAATGTTCTGGGGGGGAGTAGCATTCAAACGAAATTGCAAGTGGCTTATAATGTAACACGTAGAAACTGGTCACTCAGTTGTGAGACTCCCAGTTTTAGGATAGGAAACGAAATTGAAAACATCTACACTAAGCCATCAAAACATGCCGCGACGGGGTGGGCACCACCAGCGGCACCCAAACAGCACCACAAGTGCCATGAACTCCTCGTAGACATCAAGCCTGACACATAGCAACTGGTCCCGTAGACACATGACTCCTGGTTTGAGGATAGGACCCAAGCACAAATTCGAAAATAGGAACACTTAGTGTTAAATATGTGTCGCCGGGTGGAGGAGTAGAGGGAACCCCCAGCAGCACTGAAATGTCACCACGAGTGGCATGAACTCCTTATAATTATCCAATGTAACACACGGCAACCGGTCGCTCAGTCATAGGACTCTCGATTTGAGGAAAGGACCTGAATTCAAAAACAAACACACTTACGCTTAAAAATTTATCGCGAGGGGGTGGGAACCTAAACGACACCATGAGTGAGTCGAACACCTCATCCGTATCCAACATAACATGTAGAAGCTAGTATCATATCCACGAGACTCTCGATTTGAGGATATGACACAAACAAGAATTCAAAAACACGTACACTTAGACTTGAAAAAGTGCCTCCGAGGAAAGGGCAGGCACCCCCAGTGGATTCCAGATGGCACTGCTAGTGACGCGAACACCTCGTGCGCATCCAATGTAACATGTATCAACCGATCGTGCAACTGTAGGACTCCTGATTTAAGGACAGGACACGAATTCAAAAATAGGCACACATAGTCTTGAAAGCGCATCGCGCGGAGGTGGGGGGGCACTCCCAGCGGAACCCAAATGGCCCCCCGAGTGGAAAAATTACCTCTTTCACATCCAAAGTAGCATGTATCAACTGGTCTCATAGTTGTGTGACACTCAGTTTGAGGATATAACCCGAATTCGAAAAGAGACACTCGTATGCTAGTAAACTTCGAAGTGGTGTGTGGGGAGGACAACAAAGGAACAGAAACAAAAACCCAAGTGGTACGAACAACTCGTATGAGTCTATGATAGCACCTAACAAACATCCACGCATTCGTGAGACTCCCGGTTTGATGGTAGGACCCCAATTTGAGCACATGCACACTTAGGCTTGAAAACGTGCAACAGGCGAGCACACCCAGTGGCACTGCAAGTGGCATAAACAACTTGTGCTAACATATGGCAAGTTGCTGCGAAGTCGCGGTATTCCCCATTTGAGGATATGAAACAAATTTGAGTACAGGCACACAATCTTGAAAATGTGACGCAGAGGGAGAGCAACCCCAGTGGTGCCCAAACGGATTTGAAAACAGGAAAACTTATGATAGGATTCGAATTTGAAAACAGGAAAACTTAGGCTTGAAATTGTGCCCAGGGAGGGCGACAACCCCAGTAGCACCCGAACAGAACCGCCAGTGGCATGAACAGCTCGTTCACATTCAACATAACACGTAGCAACTGGTTGGCAGTCACGAGAATCTCGGTCTGAGGATAAGACACAAATTCAAATAAAAGCCTACATAGTTTGGAAATGGGTCGGGGGCGGGAACCACAGAGTCACCCAAATGGAACCACGAGTGGCACGAATACCTCATGCACATCCAACGTAACACATGGAAACCTATTGCGCTGCTGCGGGAATTCCGGTTTCAGAATATGACTCGAATTCAAAAATAAGCAAACTTAGGTCGAAAAACGTTCCTCGGGGACACCCTCAGCTGCACCCAAAATGCACGGAGATTGGACTAAACACCTCATGCGCATCCAACGTAGCACATAGCCACTAGCCGTGCGGTCATGGGACTCCTAGCATGAGGATTGAACTCGAGTTCAAGCACAAGCAGAATTAGTCTTGAAAATATGCCATGTAGGGGGGAAACCACTAGAAGAAGTTAAACGGCATCGCAAATGGAACAAACACCATGTATAAATCCATTATAAAATGTAGCAACCCGTCGTGTAGTCGCATGACTCCCGATTTAAGGATAAGACCTGACTTTGAGCACATGCGCACTTAGTCATGGAAACGTGCCGTGGGGGGAGGGGCACCCACAACGGCACCCAAACGAAATCGAAAGTGGCATGAACACCATGTGCGCGAGTAATGTAACACATAGTAATCGTTCGTGCAGTCATTGGAGTCCTTGTTTTAGGATAGGACATGAATTCGAAACAGGCACACTTAGGGTCGTTCGAAAATAGACTCACTTAGGCTTTAAAATGTTTCGTGGGGGGACAGGAACCCCCAACGGAACCCAAACGGCACCGTGAGGGCAGGAACACCTCATTCGCATCCAAACATAACACGTAGAGACCGATCGTGCAATTGGGAGACCCCTAGTTTGATGATATGGCCTAAATTTGAGCACATACACAGTTAGTCTTGAAAACGTTCAGCATGGGGCTAGTACCCCAGCGGCACAGAAAAAGTAGGGTTGGTGGCACAAACACCTCGTGTTTCTCTTCCAACGTTACACGTAGCAACTGGTCGCGTAACCATGGGACACCCGATTTGAGGATAGTAACCTAATTAAAAAATGGCCAAACTTAGGCTTGAAAACGTTCCCAGGGGGCATTCCTAGAGGCACCCGAATGATATCGCGATTGGCACAAACATCTTGTGAACGTCCAGTGTAACACATACCAAGTGGCCGCACAGTTGCAGGATTACCATTTTGAGGGTAGGAACCAAATTCGAGCACAAGCACACATAGTCTTGAAAATGTTTCGCGGAGAGTGGACAACACCAGTGGCCCCTAGACCGTACCCTAAGTGGAATGATCACCTCGTTTTCATCCAACATACCACATAAAAACTGGCCACGCAGTCGTCGGACTCCCAGTTTGAGGATAGGTCCCGAATTCGAAAAGAGGCACACTTAGGCTTTAGAACGTGCCATGGGGGGCAACCCCATCGGCATCCAAGCCGAACCTCAAGTCACTCGAATAACTCTTGCACATCCAACGTAACATGTCGCAATCATTCGCATAGTCGCGGGACTCTTGATTTGAGGATATAATACAAATTTAAAAAAAACACTTAGGCATGAAAATGTGTCGCGGGGGTGCAACACTCCCAGCGGCGCCCAAATAGCACCACGAGTAGTGCTAACACCTCATGCATGTCCAACGTAACACATAGCAACCGACTGTGCAACCTCAAAACTCTTGACTAGAGGATAGGAGTAGAATTTAAAAACAATCAAACTTAGGCTCGAAGATGTGCCCGGGGGAAACCCCAACAGCACCCGAATGTCACCGCGATTGCATAAACATCTTGTGAGCTCCAACGTATCACATATCAACTAGACGCACAGTTGTAGGACTCGTAGTTTGAGGATAGGAACCTAGTTTAAGCATAGGTACACTTAGGATTGAAAACGTGACTGGGGGGCACCGCTAGTAGCTCTCAAACGGCCCCGTGAGTGGAACGAACACCTCATATGCATCCAACATAACAATAAGAAACCGTCCACGCAGTCGAAGGACTCCCGATTTGAGGATAGTACCCGAATTCAAAAATAGGCACACTTAGGCTTGAACCCCCCTAGCGGTACCCAAAGGGAACCGCGAGTGGAACGAACACCTTGTGCATGTCCAACATAACACGTAAAAACTGACCGCGCAGTCGTGGGACTCCCGAGTTAAGGATAGGAAGAAAATTCAAAAACATGCTAACTTAGGTTTGAAAACATGCCCGGGTGTGCACCCCCAGTAGCACCCAAGCATCACCACTATTGGTATAAACACCTCATGCGCATCGAAAATAACACATAGCAACTAGCAGCATAGTCGCGGGACTCCCGATTTGAGATACAACCCATGCTCGTGCACCGACACAGTTAGGTCTAAAAACGTGCCATGGGGGGACGATACCGCCAGTGGGACTCAAACGGCACCGCCAGTGGCATGAACACGTCATATGAGATCGTAACATTAATCAATCGGACTTTTTGTTGCGGGACTCCCGGTTTGGGGATAGGATCTAAATTCGAGCATATGCACACTTAGTCTTGAAAACATGCCATTGGGGGGAGGGAACCCCCGACGGCACCCAAATGGTACCGCGAGTGGAACAAAGACCTCATGCGTGTACAACGTAACACATAGCAACCTACCGCATTGCCGTGGAACTCTCAGTTTTAGGATAGGATCCGAATTTTAAAACAAGCACACTTAAGCTCATTCAATGTGCCACAAAGGGTGGGGGGCTCCCCCAGTGGCATGCAAACATCACCGCGAATGGAACAAACACTTCGTTCATGTCCAACATATCATGTAACAATGGGCTATGCAGTTGCAGGACTCCCAGTTTGAGAATAAGACCTAAATTAAAGCACATGCGCACTTGGTCATGAAACGGGCCCGGGGGGAGCTCCCCATGCCGCACCCAAACGGCATCGTTAGTGGAGCGAACACCTCGTACGCTTCCAACGTAACATGTAAAAACCAGATGTGCAGTCGTGGAACTCGTAGTTTGAGGATACGACCCGAATTAAAAAATAGACACACTTAGGCTCATTCGAAAACAAGCACACTTAGTCTTTGAAACGTGCCTGCAAGGGGGGGAGAACACCTAGCGTCACCAAAACGGAACCGCGAGTGGCACGAACACCTCGTGTGTATTCATTGTAACATGTAGCAACCGTTAGCACAGTCGTTTGTAATGTAACATGTAGAAACCGTTAGCATACAAACGTCATCACGATTGGCATGAACACCTCATACGTGTGCAATGTAACTCGTAGTAATTGTACGTTTTGTCGCAGGACTCGTGGTTTGAGGATAGTTCCCGAATTTAAGCACAAGCACACTTAGGCTCTAAAATGTGCTGTGGACGGGCACTCCCAATGGATACCCAATGGAACCTTGAGTTTAAAAAACACCTCATGTGAATCCAAGGTAACATTTAGCAACTATTCTCACAGTCTTGGGACTCCCATCTTGATGATAGGATCCGAATTTAAAAAACAGACACGCTTAGGCTTGAAAATTGGTTGCGGGGGAGGGGGTGCATCGGCACCCAAACTGTGAAACTCCGAATATAATTACGATAAATTATGTTTAAATCAAGATTACCTTATGTGTTATGGATAATATGTTTTTATTATTATATATAATGTTAAGTGATTATATTTAGTCTAATTCTACATTCCTAAAGTATGAAATATTGAATTAGTTATAAACACCAAATTTTGAAGTTTTCGGTAAGAATGTTCATATTGGAGGCTAGTTTTGACCATTATAATATAATAATTGACTTGATGTATAACTAGATATTTGTAGATATATGCGTTAGGTTTGTAATACAGCAAATGGTTCAGCTAACGGGCATCCAAGTGAGAAGATATTATCTTTTTACGAACAGGGGGTAAAGTAGTCATTTAGCCTTAAATAATATTTTGTTTTATATGATGCCACATGTTATATTTTAATTTGACCAAGGGGGTGAAATTATGCCGACTAATAACCCTTGAATTAAGCTCTTCCTTCAACATATTTCAGCCATGGAAGAGTTTTAACCTAAGGAAAGAGAGTTTTGAAGTTTCGGTAGAAGGTCTGAGGAGAAATTGAAGAAAAATTCATAGAAAATTACCTAAAATCCCCTAAGGTAATTCCATCCATAAATCTATTTTATTTTTTTTATTACTTATTTAAATGATATAAATCATCATTTTTTTTACTAAAATTCCATGTCTTGATGTGTACTTATGGTTAGATGCAAGTTTAACCAAACTTGAATGGGTAAACCCTTGAAATTGCTTCGTTTAGAAACCTTGTGTATTCAAACTTCCATATCTTTTTGTATACTTACTGGAATTGATTGATTCCAATTAGATATTTCAATAGACTCGTATATGTATATTATATCCAAAAATCATGTAAAAAAATACCAAGAAATGAATCTTGGGTGATCGCTTGAAGTTCGGTTATGAAATCTGCCCCAAGGGTGAAAGTATGCACGCCATGTGTTCGATGTTTTGCTTGAGATAGCAAATGAACCTTAAAATTTAGGAAAGTTTAATTTTTTATGATTAAATATGTTTACTGATATTGGGTAGAATATCATAGAAATTTATAATGGATAAAAATTATGAAAATTCCTGAAAGTTGATTGAACAATAGAGGGGCCTATAGGGCAGATTTTTGATGTAGTGAACCAATGGGCATATCTTGCTCTAGGTAACTTGAAATAATTCTCCATATTTTATATTGAAATCCTAATATGTTAAGGATTTAATTACTAAGAAGAAATGATTGTATGGTTTGTCTATGATTTGGATATGTCAAATATATTAACATGAGTTGGATGGAACTTCACTTGTGATAAATGATTTGAATAGAACCATATGATACTTATTTATTGAGTTATGTTAAAGTTATTCCTTGGATTTTTAGGATTCTTAGGATGATAATAATATTTTAACAATGATAGGAAGGGAAGAAGAACTAATGGAACAAGTACCGGATAAAGGTAAGGGAAAATCTAGTTAAACTGTCAAGGTGAGTGTACTTATTATTGTTTCGTATATACAAATATATGAATATATCTCTAAGAGAAGGATTTGTTTGAATACTTCAGTATTCAAGATTTTTTTGGATATTCAAATATCCAGGATTTGTCCGGGTCTTATGATACAGGATTATAATTGAACAAAGATCCAATGATTTGATTTGTCTTATGACAAAGATTTATTGGAACTCATATTCCACGATTTATTATTACCAATGGGAAGAATTATTTGGATCTTATGATCTAGGATTTGTTATTGCCAATGGGCAGGATTGTTAGGATTTTATATCCATATATTCGATATAGAATTCTTATTTCATTGTAGGTAAGGAGTACATCACTAACCTTAATTATTACGGTTAATATTTTAACAATTTTAGGTTATACGCCGCCAGCTAGGATACCATATGACCGGTAACTTTAAGAGTTGCACCGTTGGAAAGAGCTGGGGTTTTAATATGAAAATTTATCATTGTCACACTAAAGATTTTAATCTACTCACGCATTGTATATATTGCATTAGCATGGATTGAGTTGATGATTGTGAAATTTTATCATAGTTAATCATAGTATTGTATGTCTGCTTAATTATTACTCTGATATTGATTTCATTACGGTATAAGAATAATATTATGTTCATTATGCACATTATGCAGAAAAATATTGATAAATGAATTATATTTCCAATGGTCTCAAGATTATGATCCAATTATTCTAATAACTAATGATTAGTATGGATATTGGGTTTGGGGTGTCACAATTACTGGTATCAGAGCGTGGTTATTAATTTTGGACGTGTGTGACAACTAGATGGTAGTATTGAGTTGATTTGATATTTTTGAATTGTCCATGTACTAACCAATAGTTTAGTATTATAAACTGTTTATATTGGTTGTTAGAACTTTGTTGTATTATAGATAATTCCCGATGAAACCTGGGAATGGACAACATAGAGAAGAGGTAGTAGCTTCTCGTACTGACAATACTGAGGTAGAGGAGAGTGTTGCTGGAAGGTCTAGAGAGTATGAGAAGTCTACAGAGAAGAAAATAATGGCACAGGAAATATTGAGGATGGTATAACAACAATAAAGAAATATGGCATTAATGGCATAACAACAATCTAGATATCTAGAATCAAAGTTTGTGGCCAGGATTGAGAAAGAGGCAAGGAAGGAAATGAAGGATTACATGCGTGAGAAGTTTTTAAAGTTGAATCCTCCAGAATATTCAGGGTTAGTTGAACCTACAAAAGATGATATGTGGTTCAGGGATCTAGAAACTATCTTTGCAGTTATGAAGGTTCCAGATAACCAGAAAGTGAATCTAGTTGTTTTTAAGCTGAAATGAGAGGGAAAATATTGGTGGGAAGCCAGCAAGTATTTGGGGCACAAGATGGAAGGTTCTTGTGTTATTACTTGGGATGAATTTATTAAAGCTTTGTATGTCAAGTATTTGCCTAAAGTTTGTAGGAGGGATAAGGTGAGTGAATTTATAAATTTGACCCAAGGGAAAATGTTTGTGAGGGAGTATGAGCCTAAATTTATTGCTTTGTCTAGATTTTCTACTAAGTACGTGGAGGATGAAGAAAATAAATGTAGTAAGTTTCAAGATGGACTGATTTGTCCTATTCAAAGTAGATTGGTCGCTTATGAGTTAGAAGATTATGCTTCTCTGGTAAACAAAGACACAATAGCGAAAAGGTAAATAAACCAATGGACGGCGAGTAGAGAGAGTTTTAAGAAAAGTAGATTCGACACATCTCAGTCTAAGGGAGGTGAGGGTGGAAGTGTTAAGATGGAACCTCATAAATTTCAGATAGGTGGTGGAGATAGTGGTAGAGGTCATGGGAGATTTGGTAGAGATACTAGGGGTGGAGCATCTTCTAGTCTAGTTAGGAGGTAAGGAAAAGGTGCTGCATCAGATAGAGTTGTTACATGTTTCTTTTGCAAAGAGGAGGGGCATTATAAATACGAGTGTCCTAATATTAAAGGAGTGGAATGATACCATTGTCATTAAGTGGGACATGTTAAGAAGAATTGTCCGCAGTTGGCAGAGACTCCAGCAGCACCTAGTGAAGCAGTAAGCAGGGTGTTGTCTCCAGGCAGTGTAGTGAAAAGAATGGGTAGAGGACAAGCTAGTAGTTACAGTCTATGTGGGCGAGTCTTTACAATGAAAGAAGCTCATATTACTCCAGATGTGGTGACAGGTACACTTTATGTTACTGATAGAAGTTCTTCTATTTTGATTGATCCTGGTTTCGCACATTCTTTTGTGTCCTATGCTTTTGCTGTATAAGTGAATAGATTGTATACTCGTTTAGATGTGGGGTTGGGTATTTATATGCCTATGGGGGGATATGGTTGTAGCCGAATATGATTTTCATGATTGTGTTTTGACTGTGGGGGTTAGAGATACAATTATAGATTTACTTCCATTGGATATTTTTGATTTTGATATAATTCTGGGAATGGATTGGTTATCTAAATATAATGCATCTTTGAATTGTTTCTGTAAGGAAGTTGTTTTTAATATGATTGGTGAGCCTGAATTTAAATTTATGGGGGAAAGGAAAATTGTTCCCAGTTGCATCATTTCTGCTATTCAAACGAGGAGATTATTGAGTAAGGGTTTTGAGGGTTTTATTGTATATGTTCTTGACACTAGGAAGGGGGATTTATAGTTAGTCGATGTTCCTATTGTATGGGATTTTCCAGATGTGTTTCCTAGTGAGTTGCCTGGGTTACCTATAGAAAGAGAAGTTGAATTTGGTATTGAATTAGCACCGGGGACATAGCCTATTTCTATAGCATCGTATATAATGGCACCTGTTGAATTGAAAGAACTTAAGATTCAGTTACAGGATTTACTTGATAGGGGGTTATATGACCTAGTGTATGTCCATGGGGTGCACCAATTTTATTTGTAAAAAATAAATATGGCACTATGCGTTTGTGTATTGATTATAGGCAACTAAATAAAGCTACAGTTAAGAACAAATATCCTTTACCTCGTATAGATGATTTGTTTGATCAGTTACAGGGTGCTAAGTGTTTTCGAAAATAGACTTGCGATCGGGTTATCAGCAGTTGAGGGTCAAGGAGAGTGATATTTCTAAAACTTCTTTTCGTACTCGGTATGGTCATTTTGAATTTTTGGTGATGCCTTTTGGGGTGACTAATGCTCCAGTTGTATTTATGGATCTTATGAGTCGGGTACTGCATCATTTTATTGATTCATTTGTGATAGTTTTTACTGATGATATTCTGATGTATTCACGTGATGTGGTTGAGCATGAAAAGCATCTCATAACTATTTTGAATCTGTTGAAAGATAAGAAGTTGCATGTTAAGTTTAGCAAGTGTGAATTTTGGCTATCACAAATTGTATTTTTAGGCCATGTTATTTCTGGAGATGGTATATGTGTTGATCCTAAAAAGGTAGAAACTATTGTAAAATGGGAGAGGCCTAATAATGTGACTGAGGTAAGGAGTTTTATGGATTTAACTGGGTATTACAGGAGGTTTATAAGGGGATTTTCTTCGATTGCCTTGCCAATGACTAAACTAACCTGAAAAGATGTTAAGTTTGAATGGAATTCGGTTTGCAAAAATATTTTTGATGAATTAAAAAAGAGGTTAGTAACTGCACCTATTCTTACTATTTCGTATGGTGGAGATGGTTTTGTTATTTATACTGATGCTTCACATCAGGGGTTGGATTGTGTTTTTATGTTGCATGGTAAAGTTATTGTTTATGCTTCTAGGCAGTTGTGTACACATGAACATAATTATCCTACACATGATTTTGAACTCGCTGCTATTATGTTTGCTTTGAAATTATAGCATCATTATCTATATGGTGAGGTATGTGAAATTTTTACTAACCATCAAAGCCTTGGGTATTTATTTACTCAGAAGGAGTTGAATTTGAGGCAGAGGCGATGGATGGAGTTAATTAAAGATTCTGATTGTACATTTCACTACCACCCAGGGAAGGCAAATGTAGTTGCAGATGCTCTGAGTAGAAAGTCTTCGGGCAGGTTATCTTGTATTCGATGTGCTAGAGTTGCCCACGTTATGGAGTTGAGATTGATGGGAGTAGAATAGAAGCTAGAAGATGGGGACAGGTTCTTTGCTCATGTAAGTGTGAGGCCTTTGTTAGATACCCGTATTCATGATTTGCAAAGTCAATATCCGTTTTTTGAGAAGAAACAAAAAGATGTCCAAGATGGTAAGTCTGAAGATTTTTGTATTGTGAATTATGGGACTTTATTGTATAAGCAGCGGTTATGTGTGCCAAATGTGGGTGGATTGAAAGAGGAAATTTTAGATGAGGCTTATAATTCCATTTATACTATGCATCCTTGTAGTACTAAAATGTATAGGTATTTAAAGGAGCATTATTATTGGAATAATATGAAGAAGGAAATAGCTGATTTTGTTGCTAGGTTCCTTATATATCAGCAATGGAATGTGGAGCATCAGAAACCTACTGGTCTTCTTTAGCTATTGCCAATACCAAAATGGAAATGGGATCATGTAACGATGAATTTTGTCGTTGGTCTTCCTCAATCTTAGAAGGGGTCAGATTCGATTTGGTTAATGGTGGACAGATTGACCAAGTCCGCCCATTTTCTAGCAGTCAAGACTACGTATACAGTTGTTAGGTATGTTAGATTGTATGTTAATCAGATTATTCGATTACATGGAGCACTGGTATCTATTATTTCAGATAGGAACCCTACTTTTACATCCAAATTTTGAGATAGCTTGCACTATGATATCGTTACTAACTTAAAGTTTAGTACGGATTTTCATCCTCAGACAGATGGGTAATCTGAAAGGACAATACATATTTTGGCAAATATGCTTAGAGCTTGTGTTGATTTTAAAGGAAATTGGTATGAATATTTTCCTTAGATAGAATTTTCATATAATAATAGTTTTCAATCTACTATTGGTATGGCGCAATATGAAGCGTTGTATGGTAGACGGTGTCGTACACCCGTATGTTGGGGCGAAGTTGGTGAAAGGAAAATAGAGGGTCCAGAGTTGATTGAAGTCACCACTTAAAAAGTGAAGATTTTTCAAGATAGAATGAGAACGGCTCAAAGCAGACTGAAAAGTTATGCGGATAAGCGACGAAAAGATTTAGAATTTCAGAAAGGAGATTACGTATTTCTTCGAATATCACCATGGAAATGAGTTATGAGGTTTAGAAAGAAAGGTAAATTAAGTCCACGTTACATTGGACCTTATGAAATTCTTGAGAAAGTCGGGATGGTTGCCTACAAGTTAGCGTTACCACAGGAGTTAGCTCGGTTACATGATTTTTTCTATATTTCTATGTTGAGAAAGTATGTAGCGGACCCTTCACATGTATTGGTAGAACAACCTATTGAGTTGAAGGAAGATTTGATCTATGTGGAAGAACCCCTTGTTATCGTAGATAGGAAGGAACATATATTGAGATCCAAAGTGATCCCACTTGTGAAGGTTGTATGGAGAAGGCATCCCATGGAAGAAGCAACATGGGAGAGTGAGGATAGAATGAAAATGCGTTATCCATATTTGTTTGATTTGGACAACCAAGGTATGTCAAATTCAAGGACGAAATTTCCTAACAGGGGGAGAATTATGACAACCCGAATATAATTATGATAAATTATGTTTAAATCATGATTAGCTTATATGTTATGGATAATATGTTATTAGTATATATAATGTTAAGTCATTATATTTAGTCTAATTTTACCTTCATAAAGTATGAAATAATGAATTAGTTACAGACACCAAATTTTGAAGTTTTCGGTAAGAATGTTCATGTTGGAGGCTAGTTTTGACCTTTATAATATAATAATTGACTTGAGGTATAAACTCGATATTTGTATATATATGAGTTAGGTTTGTAATACAACAAACGGTTCATCGAACGGACATCCGAGTGAGAAGATATTGTCTTTTTACAAACAGGGGGTAAAGTATTGATTTAACCTTAAATGATATTTTGTTTTATATGATGCCACATGTTATATTTTGATTGGACCAAGGGGGTGACCTTATGCCGACTTTTAAAAGTTTAATTAAGCTCTTACTTCAGCATATTTCATCCATGGATGAGTTTTAACCTAAGGAAAGAGAGTTTTGAAGTTTAGAAAGAAGGTGTGATGAGAAATTGAAGAAAAATTCATAGAAAATTACATAAAAGCCCCTAAGGTAATTCCATTCAGAAATCTTTTTTATTTTTTTGTATTACTTATTTAAATGATATAAATCATCATTTGTTTACTGAAATTCCATGTCTTGATGTGTACTTATGGATAGATGCAAGTTTAAGCAAACTTGAATGGGTAAACCTTTGAAATTGTTTCGTTTATAAACCTTGTGTATTCAAACGTCCATATATTTTTTTATACTAACTGGAATTGATTGATTCTAATTGTATATTAGAATACTCTCGTATATGTATATCATATCCAAAAATCATGTAAAAATACCAGGAAATGAATCTTGGGTGATGGTTTGAAGTCCGGGTATGAAATCTACTCCAAAGGTGAAAGTATGCACGCCATGTGTTTGATGTTTTGCTTGACATAGAAAATGAACCTTAAAAATTAGGAAACTTTAACTTTGTATTATTCAATATCTTTACTGATATTGATATTGGGTACAATATCATAGAAATTTATGATGGATAAAAATTATGAAAATTCTTGAAAGTTTATTGAACAATAGAGGAGCCTATAGGGCAGATTTGCGATGTAGTGAACCAATGGGCATATCTTGCTCTAGGAAACTTGAAATGATGCCCTGTATTTTGTATTAAAATCCTAATATGATAAGGATTGAATTACCAAGAAGAAATGATTGTATGGTTGGTCTATGATTTGGATATGTCAAATATAACATGAGTTGGATGGAACTTCATTTGTGATAAATGATTTGAATAGAACCATTTGATACTTATGAATTGAGTTATGTTAAAGTTATTCCCTAGATATTTAATATTCTTAGGATGATACTAATATTGTAACAATGATAAGAAGGGAATAAGAATTGATTGAACAAGTACCGGATAAAGGAAAGGCAAAATCCAGTGAAACTGTCAAGATGAGTGTACTTATTATTGTTTCATATATACAAATATATGAATATAGCTCTAAGAGAAGGATTTGTTTGAATACTTCGGTATTCAGGATTTGTTTGGGTCTTATGATCCAGGATTGGAGTTGGACAAAGATCCAATGATTTCATTTGTCTTATGACAAGGATTTGTTGGAACTCATGTTCCAAGATTTGTTATTGCCAATGGGTAGAATTATTTGGATCTTATGATCCAGGATTTGTTATTGCCAATGGGCAAGATTGTTCGGATTTTATATCCACCACATATTCGATATAGAATTTTTATTTCATTGTAGGGAAGGAGTGCCTCACTAAGCTTAATGCTTACGGTTTATATTTTAACAATTTCAGGTTTATGCGCTGCCAGCTAGGATACCATATGACCGGTAACTTTGAGAGTTGCACCGTTGGAAAGGGCAGAGGTTTAAATATGGGGATTTTATCATTGTCACACTGAAGATTTTAATGTACCCACACATTGTATATATTGCGTTAGCATGGATTGAGTCAATGATTGTGAAATTTTATCATAGTTAATCATAGTATTGTATGTCCTCTTAATTATGACTCTGATATTCATTTCATTATGGTATAAGAATAATATTATGTTCATTATGCACATTATGAAGAAAAATATTGATAAATGATGTATATTTCCAATGGGCTCAAGATTATGACCTAGTTATTTTAATAACAAATGATTAGTATGGATATTGGGTTTGGGGTGTGACACAAATGGCACCACAAGTGGAACAAACATTTCGTGCACATCCAATGTAATATGTAGCAACTGACCACGCAATCACAGGACTCCCGATTTCAGGATAAGACCCGAATTCAAAAACTAGCATACAATGGCTTGAAAACGTGCCGGGATGCGGCACCCAAACATCACTATTAGTGGAAATAACACATTGTGTGCATCCAACTAAACATTTAGCAACTGATCGAGTAGTCTCCAGCCTGCCGATTAGGGGATATGGCCAAAATTCGAAAAATGTCACACTTAGGCTTGAAAATGTGTTGTCAGGCGGTTCCTCTAGCGGCACACAAATGGCAACGAGAGTGGAGCTAAAACCTTGTGATCATACACTGTAACACGTAGAAATAGACCACATAGTAGAGGAACTCCCTATTTGAGGATAGGACCCGAATATGAAAATAGGCACCCTTAAACTTGAAAACGAACTGAGGGCGGGCACCCCCAATGGTACCCATACGTAACCGTGAGTAGAACGAACACCTCGTGATTTTTCAACATAATATTTAGCCACTGGACACCCAGTCACGAGACTCCCTATTTGAGGATAGGTCCCGAATTCAAAAATAGTCATGCTTAGGCTTGAAAACGTGTCGTGGGCTGGGGCACCCTTAGTGGCACTCAAACAGTACCGCGAGTGGCATGAAAACATTGTGCGCGTCCACCGTAACTCATAGCAACTGGACACACAGTCACGGTACTCTTTGTTTGAAAATAGGTCCTAAATTCGAAAACAGGCACATATAAGCTTGTAAAAGTGCCGAGGGGGTGGGTGGGGTGAGGGGAGGCACCCCCAGCAGCACCCAAATGGCACCGTGAGTGGAAAAAAAACCCTTTACATATATCAATCGTACGTAGATTCGTCAGACTCCCTTTTAAAGGATAGGACGCGAATTTGAAAATAGACACACTTTGGCTCGTGCAAAAAAAACAGGCACACTTAAGCTTGAAAACGTGCCATATGGGAGCGGGCACCAACAATAGGACCCAAACTATACCATGAGTGTCACGAACACCTCATGAATGTCAAAACATAACACATAACAACTAGACACGTAGTCGCGAGACTCTCGATTTGAGGATAAGATTTGAATTCAAGCACATGCACACTTAGGCTTGAAAACATACCGCGAGGGGCGATCACCACCACGGGAACCCAAACGGAACTGTGAGTGGCACAAATACCTCATGCGCTTCCAAGGTTATACGTAGAAACTAGATGCATAGTCGTTGGACTCATGATTTGAGGATTGGACCCGAATTCGAAAGCAGACAATATTATGCTTGAAAACATGTCCCGGTGGGGTGAACATCCCCAATGGCACCCAAACTGCACTGCGAGTGGCACGAACACCTCGTGCGTATCCAACATAATGCGTATCAACTTACTTCGTAGTTTCGGGACTCCCGGTTTAAGGATAGGACCCTAATTCAAAAATAAGCAATACTTGTCCTGAAAACGTTCCGCGGGGAGGAGGACACCCCCATATTTACCCAAACGGCACCATGTGTGGCACGAACACCTCGTGAGCATCAAATGTAACACATAGTTGGACGTGTGATCATGGGGTCCTTATTTTAGGATAGAACCCTAATTCAAAAACGGGCACACTGAGGCTTAAAACCATGACGTGGTGGGGCGAACACCCCTAGTGGCACCCAAACGGCATTGCGAGGGGCACAAATGTAACATTTAAAAATCGAACGCGCACTCGTGGGACTCGCGGTTTGAGAATGGGACCCAAATTCAAAACACAATCACACTTAGGCTTAGAAATGTGTCGCAGTAAGGAGAGGGTCACCCCCAGCGGCACCTAAATGTCACTGCGAGTGGCATGAACACCTCGTGCATGTCAAATGTATCACATAGAACCATCCGCACAGTCACGGAACTTCCGGTTTGAGGATAGGAACTAAATTCGAAAGCATGCACACTTAGGCTTGAAAACGTGCTGCGGGTTGGGGGCAGGTACCCAAATGGCACCGGGAGTAGAACGAATACCTCATACGCATCCAATGTAACATGTAACAACTAGTCGTGTAGTCGCGGGACTCCCTGTTTGAGGATAGGACCCGAATTTTAAAACAAGAACACATAGACTTGAAAACATGCTTGGGGAACCTTCAACAGTACCAAAATAGAACGACGAGCGTCATAAACAACTATTGTGCATCAAACGTAATATTTAGTGACATGTCACACAGTCACGGGACTCCCAGTTTGGGGATAGAACCCGAATTCGAAAATAGGAACACTTAGGCTCATTCAAAAATAGAGAAACTTAGGCTTGAAAACATGCCGCGGGGGATGGGAACCACCGGTGGCACCCAATTTGAGGATAGGACCCAAATTTGAACACAAGAACACTTTAGATTGAAAACATACCGTCGGGGGGGGGGGGGGGAGGTGGGACTCCCTTTGGCAATCAAATGGAACCAAGAGTGGTATGACCACATCGTGTACATCAAACGTAACATGTATCAACTTGACGCATAGTTGGGGGACTCCCAGTTTGAGGATTGGAGCCAAATTCGAAAACTGGCACACTTAAGCTCGAAAACGTGCTGGAGGCACCCGCAGCTGCACCCAAATGGCATCGTGAGTGGTACAAACACCTTGTTCACTTCCAAAAAATATGTATCAAGTGAACGCACGGTCGAGGGACACTTGGTTTGAGGATATGACCCAAATTCAAAAACAGGCACCCTTAGGCTCATTTGAAAATAGGCACACTTAGGCTTGAAAACGTACTACGGGGGGTAAGAAACCCCAGTGACTCCCAAGAGGTACTGGGATTGGCACAAACACCTCAGGCATGTACAACAAAACAGATAATTACCAGATGCCCAGTTGTGGGACTCCCAGTTTGTGGATAGGACCCGAATTCGAGCGTAAACACACTTAGGTTTGAAAAGGTTTTACGGGGTGCGGACAAACCCAGCGGCACCCAAATGGAACCGTGAGTGACATGAATAACTCATGCTTATTCAACATAAAACACAAATATCGTTCAAGCAGTTTTCGGACTCCCGGTTTGAGGATAGGACCCAAATTTGAAAACAACCACACTTAGGCTTAAAAACGTGCCGGGAGGCACCTCAAGAAGCACCAAAACGACACCACGAGTGATAAGAATACCTCTTATGCATCCAGTATAACACTTAGCAACCAGACTCATAGTCTCAAGGCTCCCAGTTTGTAAATAAGAGCCGATTTTGAAAACAAGCACACTTAGCCTTATTTAAAAACAGGCACACTTAGGCTTGAAAATGTGCCACCGGGGGCACCCCCAACAACACCAAAAAGTCACCGTGATTGGTGCAAACACCTCGTTTGCATCTAATGTAATAAGTAGTAATTGATCGCGTAGTTGAAGGACTCCCGATTTTAGGATAGGACCTAAATTCGAGGATATGCACATTTAGGCTAGAAAATGTGACGTGGGGGCAGGCATTCCCTACAGAATTCAAACGGCAGCGTGAGTGGAAATAACACCTCGTGTGTGTCAATATAGCACGTAAAAACTAGATGCGTTGTCGTCGGACTCCTGGTTTCAGGATAGGACCTGAATTCAAAAACAGGTACACTTTGGCTTCAAAACGTGCTGCGGAGGGAAGGGCACCCCTAGCGACATCCAAAGGCATCGAGAGTGGCACGAAATCTCATGAGCATCCAACGTAACATGTAGTAACTGGACGCGTAGTCTCGGCACTCATAGTTTGAGGATAGGACCCAAGTTCAAAAATAGTCACATAAAGAATTAAAAATATGTCGTAGGGGATGGGTACCACCAGCGGTACCCAAACAACATCGTGAGTGGTACGACCACCTCTTAAACATCAAAGGTAACATGTATAATTGACCATGCAGTCGCGTGACTCCTGGTTTGAGGATAGGACGCGAATTCAAAAAATACCAACTTGGGCTCATTCAAAAACAGTCACACTTAGGCTTGAAAATATTTCGCGGGGAGCGGATACCCCCAGTGCCACCCAAATGGCACCGCGAGTGGTATGAACATCTCGTTCACATCCAACATAACACATAGAAATTGGTTGCATAGTCGTGGGACTTACGATTGGAGTATAAGACTCGAGTTCGAGCACAAGCACACTAGGGTTTAAAACATGCCAAGGGGGGGAACCCAGCAGAACCAAAATGGCATTGGGAGTGGCACAAACACCTCATGCAGGTCAAACATAATAGTTAGAAATTGGTCGCGTAGTCACGGGAGTCCCGATTTGAGGATAAACCCAAATTCAAAGCACGCACACTTAGGCTTGAAAACGTGTCAGGGGGTGGGGGAACACCAAGCGGCACGCAATCGGCACCCCGAGTAGCTCGAACACCTTGTGCATATCAAACATAACACGTAGCAACCAGCCACGTAATTGTGGGACTCCTGATTTGATGATAGGTCCTAAAATAGGCACACTTAGGCTTGAAAATGTTCCGCAGGGGGTCGAGCACCTCCAGTGTCACACATATGGTACTGCGAGTGGCATGAACACCTTGGACACGTCCAAAGTAACACGTAACTATTGTCCGGGAATTTTTAGGACTCCCGATTTGAGTATAGGACCCGAGTTCAAAAACAGGCACACTCAGGCTCATTCAAAATGAGGCACACTTCGACTTGAAAATGTGCCGCGGGGAGGCGGGCACTCCAATGGGACCACGGGTGGAACAAACATCTCGTGCATATCCAGCGTAACATGTAGAAGCCGATCGTGCCATCGCGGGACTCCCGATTATAGGATAAGACCGAAATTAGAAAACAAGCATATTTAGGCTTGAAAACGTATCGATGAGAGGGGTCCGCCCATTATGGTCCCCAAACAGCAACGTCAGCATCATGAATACCTTGTGTGCGTCCTACGTAACACGTAGATTTGAGTATAGGAATGAGAAAACTCGTATTTTTGTATTACGGTTAAATGGGGTCATAACCAAAGTCCATGACCATTTTTTCCTAATTAAAAATGGGGTCATGACCCGGATCCATGACCATATTTAGAATTGTAACCGTGGTCATTGGTTACTTCTCTCCCCTTTCTCACGAACTATAGCCATGACCATCTGTTGACTCGTCCCCCTGGTCACAAACCATAGCAGGCACTAGTAGTATGCCTCAATACCAACCCTTGTCCGCGACCGTCCTCCATGATGACGAAGGCCCATGACCACATGTTTGGTTAGGGATTTGGTCTGCACCCACAAAAATTGTCACGCTTGAAATGGTCACGGCTTTGGGACATGACCCATAGGCTGGTCATGGCCAAAGTCCATGACTATTAACCTAATTTGGTGCAGTGACATGAAAGAAAAATGGTTTTAAAACTATTTAAACGTTCAAAATATTCAAAGAACATGTTTATGAAATAAAAGTGTTGGAAATGAGGTTTTATGATGTTAAATGGTGATTTTCAAGAATAAAAGGTTTTGGATTTCGTTTGAAGATTCTTTGAGCTAAAAATATGTATTTTACACATATGGAATGATATTCCGAGAAGGTTGAATGAAACTTTTATAGAAAAAGTATAAAATAATATTAAAAAAGCATGTTAAATGGGTTTTTGATGTGGAACTATAAAGTTGTGAATTTCAGAATTTATACAACATGAAATAGTATTGTTTAATGTAAATAATAATTAAGAAAACATGACAAACTGTTTCAAAAAAATAGTTGGTATGAATGTGTCAAATGATATTTTTGTAAGTTAAAGGAGTGTGTCCAAAATGATAAAATTCAAGATAGCTTTAGTAAATGTAAAACTTAACTAGCAAAGCGTGTGGATTAAAAATATTAAATAGTATAATATGAACACATAAATTGATAAGAAACAAGGTAAAAACTGCAAATACAACATAGTTGGAAATGTAAGTCTTGAAATGGAAAAAGTAATATTTTAGTACAAAAGTGTCATGTTATGTGAAAGTTGGGCTTATGAAAAGTCTCAAAACAAAAGGACTCTAGTTAAATAGTTAAATTTTATGTGATGAAAACTCAATTTTTCAAACTAAAGATGAAGAGAATCATTTTTAACAAGGTGTATAAAATGCAAGTTTACAAGTGTGCATGAATCGTGAAAAGCACATTAATGTGTATAAAATAGGTATTTGAACTCAAACATTAAGTTTCACAAGGAATGATAAATAAACTTGTTTTCAAAAGATGAAATAACAAGTTAAAGGTAAATGGAAATAGACTTTTGATAAAGTGTGAAACTTGAAAGTCAGACAAAGTCAAGGAAAATATGTTGGTAGTACATCAACAAAAAGTAATAAGGACTGAACGGTAAAATGTCTTCAAATATATAGAAGAAAATCAAGGTGGAATTTACCTTGGGTAAAAAGGTTAAAATATAGTTAAAAGGAAAAAAATGCACAGTTTTATTGTAAATACAAGTATGATGACAAGCTGGGGTTTTTGATCAGAAGGAAGTTCGGTTGCAAGAAAAAAAGTAATTAATGTAAAAGAGTTCTCACAAAGGAGAACTGAGAAATTTAAGAAGGGCCAAGAGCCCTAGGGTATGACTTCTACTTAAACCCAATACATGCATGATAGGGAGCATATTACAGCATTGTGGCAGTCGGTGAAAGGCCATAAACACACATGGGATATGGTCAACTGCAAAATAAAAGCATATCACAACGTTTGTGGCTGTCAGTGAAAGATCATCAATACAAATGGAATACAGTAAACTATAGGATAAAAAGTAAGGTAATTAGAATTGATAATTGATTGAGTGGAAAAAATGAGCGTTCATGTAATACACTAATCGTTGTTATCGGCTTTCGACCACAATACAAAAAAAATATAAACTTTAACTACACTCTTATGGAGTATAGCGGCGAGTTTGGGTATCGAATCCACAGGGAATGATTGATAGATTTTAATTGATTTATTTCTTCAAAAATAACGTGTAAAAGATGATGATGGGGTGAGAAAGGAAAAATAGGAAAAATAAGGAAGTTAACTAAAACTAATTGGAAAATTAAGGTAGGGACACAATCCCTCAATTCCTAGTATGTTTACCGGGTATAACACTAGTTATGAATTACATAATTGATTAAATCCAGTCTTTATTAATATCAAGCATTATATATATGAGGCTACTAGCCCACACCATACATAATCAAAAGTAAGAATAAAGCGGTGCCATTATATCTACACTCGCATCGCACTCTTAAGCGTACCGATTATCTAAGGCAAACGAGATCAAAAGTCATACAATGGTTGTGATCACTACACAACACGATTCTATCATTTATTTAATTCATGAAACTAATTTTACACACATGCAAACCACATCGGATTGGGTTCATGCACCCAAACCCCTAAAAAATCTAGCCTAGCATGGTTTAATTATGATTAACTACACAAGAATCCATTAACAAATATGTGAAAAAAGTAAAGAATGATAAAAGTGCTGGAATTTAAGGTTACTAAGAGTGAAGAACACAACCACGCAATAAGAAATCAAAGATTGAAGAAAAATCAGAATTGAAGGTGCAAAATATATAAATTCTTCTCCTAAATGTTCCTCCTTGATTAGAAGCTTTTACATGAATGAAATCTGAATAAAAATATTCCTAATGACTAAATATATAGGTTACAAGTCGTTTAGGAGAGTCCCCTAAGTATAAAACTCTTTTGGCTAAAAGATAAGGACAAAATAAAAATCTTGTATCTAGAAATTTGTCACACTTAGAAAGTGTGACTAATTTTGTAACAGGTCTAGAGCGTGACAAATGACCGGACCGGATCTTTTATTTTTAATAGGTCTCGATCGCCCCTAAAATTCCTCCATAACTTTTTTCTTGACTTCTCTGATCTTCAAATGATCATAACTTCTTCACCGTAGCTCGAATTGAGGTGACATTTTTTCCAGTGTTCTTGTATTTGAATGCTGTTCAACTTTCTAGTTGGCCCCTACTCTAGACTAAGGCTGAAAATTATGAAAAGGCCCTTTAACTCCCCATTTATTGGTTTCTTTCACTATTTTGAGTTCTCTTTTCCATCTTTCTTGCATGAAAAACCTGTAAAACACAAAAGAGATACATAAAACATGAAATACTTGCCAAAAGGGGTTACTAGCATAAATATGAGACAAATCCAAGATTTGTACACCGCATGGGATCATAAAAGGACCAAAATCAAGGGGATAAATGTGAAGAATTTATGCGTAATCAAACCCCCCAAACTTAGAACTTTGCACTTCCCGAGCAATGTAAAAGCATAAGTGCATGAGTTAAAGAACCTTCAAAAACTTTATTGGGATCAAATACCTTTTTTGTGGGCAGGCGATTACATTTAGCGTATGCAAAAGGCCTTTAAACCTCTAGGTTACCCTTGTAGGACGAATGGTGTCTCTTGAGGGTTTGCAGTGAATATACCCACAAAATTCATTATTGACGTAAAGAAAAATCAAAATACTTAAAAATTGTTCAATTTAAACTCCCCAAAAATGGACACCGCAAATTCATATTCAAGAGTCTCAAATCATAGTGTGTGTGTGCGAAGCCAAAAATCAAGCTGCAAACTTCCACCGATTGATCATTTTGTTACTTTTTCAAAAATTCCTTTTGATTCAAATGATCTTGAAATACTCTCACAGATGAATCACTCGAAAATGTGTCTTATTCTCTCGGTATGTGTGATAAAAAGAGTAAATATGATGGACACAAATTCACGCACGAACTATTTGAGGTGAAAAGATCTCATCATCGGGATACGGTTATTGGAAAACGAAAACAGTACCACATACTCACACATTTAATCTCTTTTATTATCTTTTGTTACTTAACTCTCCTTGCGGTAACAAAATTCGTAATTCGGACTCGGTTAGGACTTTTTCGGATAATAAGGTATAATGGATAAAAGGAGATGGTTGGATATATTTGAAATTGGAAAATTTTCTTGTGATGTCCGTTAGTGCTTTTCCAGGCATTTGTTCAATTTCTCTTCCTTTTCTACTTTTCTTTTCTTCCAATTTTTTTGACCATTTTCTATTTTTCTCTTGCCCTTTTTTATTGCACCTTTTTGGACAAAATTTCTGAATTTTTCATTTTCACAATTTCGGGCTAATTTGGATTTTTCGAGTTGTCAAACGAGAAGAAAACCTTTATTAGGCTCACATTGGGTTGCAAAGGGGTGAATTTTTCAAGAATTTTTATGGCTAATCTTTTTGGGTAACAAATGATGGCCTACTTCATTGTCTAAATGAGAGTTGCTTTACCATACGCGTTTCAAGATTAATTTAAGTTTAGAGATATCTTTAGCGCACTTTTCGAGACAACATCTCACATATTTCCCATAGCCGATCAAAACAATGGAATAAAGATCATCAACAACTTTGTAAAATGCTAGAATGAACTTTGAGTTAACCATTAAATCGAATTGATTTAAAAACACTCAAAAAGTGATAGGCTCAAATTCTCACCGAGTTGGTTAATCCCCACACTTATTCGTTAAGTCGTCATTTTTTGCTCAATTTCCATCTTTGGTTAATTTTATCTTTGTACATTTAAATTTTTACAACTTGAGACTAAAAAGAATTTGTGACATTTTTGAAGCTTTTAAATACCAATTTTTATTTATTTTGAAGAAAAATATTTTTGGCTTCCCTGATTTTTTTTTTAAAATTTCTAATTTGACACACTTGAAAAGAACATGTGATCGAATCAATGAAACTAAATAATAAATTGGAAGAATATTCCACACCCCCTAACATAAATGTTGCATTATCCTCAATGCAAATCAAGAACACAACACAAAGAAAGGAAAAGAAATATATTACCCAGATGGAGCGATCCCCGATGAGTACAAGTCTATTGAATCTGCAAAAACATGTTAGAACCAAGCATAACAAAAAGAATAGAAAAAACTTTAATTAATTACTCTAAACTATAAAAAAGGAAGAGGAAAAAAAACTAATTATGTATAACCTACAATTTGAACTTCTAATAAGTCATACACTAGAATTCAAAAAATTTGAGGGTCTACCCAAAATACAATTTGACTTTGAGGAGTTATCGGTGTACCCTCATTTTCATGAATGCCTTTCAAAAAATAAGAATTATGTTCGAACAACAAAAGGCATGTGTGAGATGGAAAAAATGAACCATCACCAATTAAAAATTTTAACGTGATGATGGAGGATTTGGATGCTAAGGGGATAAGTACAATTGGGATCCAAGAAAAATATAGTCACTTTTCAAACATTTTTGAAGCAGTATGGGAAGCGGGGCACACAAAAAGGGAGAGTCGATATTGGAAAATAATTCAAGTAAAGATTACTCATCGATAAACAGTTTAAATGTTTTCAAAGTTTCAACTAACTCATAGGAAGTTAGCGGTACTTGTAATGCTTCAATAATGGTGAACGAGAATGGTGTTGAAATAAACTCAATCTCTAGTGATTCATCATCACTTGGAGATTGAATTTCAAAGGGAAAATACTCACTTTTAATGAGATGTTCTTCGATAATTGAGGTGACACATAAGTCTCAACATCCTCTTTGCTTTCCAAAGAAGAACTAGTCTGCTTGCAAAGTGTTTAAATTTCCCAATCATCACCGAGGATCCTCTTCACCGTTTGCATGTAAAGATGGTTGGTTTCTTCCAAAGTATGATTCCTTGGCTCTAGAACCTTAATTCTTCATTTGATTGAAAACATTCTTCGTCTTAAAAAATATCAGAAGAAAAATCATCGGTGGATTCAAATAGTGCACTCAACTCTTGCTCCCCAAAACGATTTTTTTCTCGATATTTATTTTTAGGCTTTTCATTCTCAAGATTTTGATTGGCCTCACCAATGGTAGTAGGCCCAGGCACGGGTTGTGGTACACAAAAAACTAGAGAACTACTCCCATACAAACATAAGTTCTCAATCCCTTCCTTCTGAACAATTCGAAGACCCTCACCAAGGGGAACAAGTCGAGGCCATTCAAATTCTTGAGAATAAAAAGCTTGAAAATGATTCCCATATGAACCATTATAGTTATCGAACTCACTATAAAAAGACATGATTATCAAATGGTTTGTAGAGGGACAATTCGCATAAAGAGGTGTGCAATTGAGGATTCAACGTTTCTTGTCACTCGCTTGTGCAATCCTGCAAAAAAGGTTAAAACAAAAAAAAAACACAAAGGAAAAATATCTTACGAAATAGTAAATCAATAATAATCTATAACAAATCACTCCCCGACAACGGTGCCATTTTGATCGAGTGGAAAACCGAGCGTCCGTGTAATACGCTAATTGTTATTATCGGCTTCCGACCACAATATAAAAAAAACCAAACTTTAACTACACTCTTATAGAGTATAGCGGCGAGTGTGGGTTGATCGATTTTAATTGATTTATTACTTGAAAAATAAAGTGTAAAATATGATGATGGGGTGAGAAAGGAAAACGGGGAGGGAATAAAGAAGTTAACTAAAACTAATAGGTAAATTATGGTAGGGACACAATCCTCCAACTCCTACTATGTTTACCGGGTATAAGACTAGTTTTGAATTAGATAATTGATTAAATTTAGTCTTTATTAATATCAAGCGTTATATATATGAGGGTAGTAGCCTACACCATACATAATCAAAAGTAAGAATAAAAAGGTGTCATTATATCTACACTCGCGTCGCACTCTTAAGCATCCCGGTTACCTAGGGTAAACAAGATCAAAAGTCATATGACGATTGTGATCACTACACAACACGATTCGATCATTTATTTAATTCAGGAAACTAATTTTACACACATTCAAACCACATCAGGTTGGGTTCATGCACCCCAAGACCTAAAAAATCTATCCTAGTATGGTGTAACTATGATTAACTACACAAGAATCCTTTAACAAGTATGTGAAAATAGAGAAAGAATGATAAAAGTACTCGAATTTAAGGTTACCAAGATGGAAGAACACAACCATACAAGAAGTCAAAGAGTGAAGAAAAATCAGAATTGAAGGCACAAAATATATAAATTATTCTCCTAGATGTTCCTCCTTGATTAAGAGCTTTTACATGAATGAAATATGAATAAAATGAGTCTTAATCACTAAATATATAGGTTCCAAGTCGTTTAGAAGAGTCCCCGAAGCATAAAACTCTTTTGTCTAAAAGATAAGGGCAAAATAAAAATCCCGTATCTGGAATTTTGTCACATTTAGAAAGTATGACTAATTTTGTAATGGATCTGGAGCGTGACAAATGCCTAGATCAGATCTTTTATTTTTAATAGGTCCGAATCGCCCTTGAAATTCCTCCAGAATTTTTTTCTTGACTTCTCTCATCTTCAAATGATCATAACTTCTTCACTATAGCTCGGGTTGAGGTGTTGTTTTTTCCAGTCTTTTTGTATTTAAAGCTCTTCAACTTTTTAGTTTGCCCCACCTCCAGACTAAGGCTATAAAATTATGAACAAGGCCCTTCAGATCCCCGTTTCTTGGTTTCTTTCACTATTTTGAGTTCTCTTTTCCATCTTTCTTACATGAAATACCTGTAAAACACATAAGAGATACACAAAACACGAAATACTTGCCAAAAGGGGTTACTCGCATAAATATGAGATAAATCCAAGATATTTACACCGCACGGGATCATAAAAATACCAAAATTAAGGGGACAAATGTGAAGAATTTATGCCTAATTAATAATAATTCTAGAAATGGTTCATAAAGGCAAATGAATACTGGTGTGACCCGAAAAAGTTTTAAAATGGTCTTAAAGGGAATTAATGAGAATTAAATAAATTCCATGTATAGGTAAGTCAAAAGTAATAAGGATAAGGGGGGGGGGGGGGGGGGGACAAATGGCATAACCGAGGTTAACATGGGAAAGTGTTCATAATGGTGTACTTTAAGAGTACTAAGGTCAAAATATGCAAATGATCACCTTAACAGCAGTTATATGTGTGTTTGAAGGATACTAATTAAAGTAACGTTTTTGTAAAACAATAAATTTTTTTCCCAAGAAGTGATAAGTAAAGTGTTTTCTTAAATCAACCATGACGGGTTAATGAATAAGTTCATTTTTGTGAATGTAATAAGGAAATATCGTTGAAAGGTCTAATGTAATTTAACCGGGAAAAAATAAGAATTTCAATATAAAGTGAATATTTATGGATATATATAATACCCCGTGGTTTTGGATCGTAAATATCTTTTTATAAATCAAAAATTGAAAAAATATTTTATTGGATTTTATTATTTTTACTATTTAAAAGTTTTGGTTTCGATATATAAGAACTAAGGTTTTAATTGGATTCAAAATCGGGAATTAAATTGAATTTTTTTAACTTTTCTTCTCTACCGACTGATTGGGGGGGGGGGAACAAATTTAGCCCGAGGGGGGGGGGGAATCGATTTTCCCTAAGGGCGAATCGATTCGGACACAGGAAGAATCGATTTCGTCCGGACCAAATTTGGTGAAACCTCTTTTTAAGTATTTGAGCTCTTTTGTTTTCCTATATTAAAACGTCTCCGATATAGACTTTTTCTAATACTTTTAACTCATCTCAAGAAGCAGTAGCCTCCCAATTATTCTTTCTACTCTTCTACAAAACCTAAACCCCATTAAAAATATGTTTCAAATCAAGTTTGAAGATTCAAATTAAGTTTTATCGAGATCAACAAAGAACGAGTCTTTACTATTTACATGAGAGGATCGCAACCGTATAATCGGAATTTGGGAGTGACTTCTTAGCAGGAATGAATATTTATGTTGTTCCCCTTAAGAGTTATTTGTTTTAAATATAGTCCAAACCTTAATTAATCACGGTTTGTTAAAAATAAGTAGGAAGATTAATTAGGGAAAGTGAGAATAAATTCGGGGTTGTTTTTACTAAACCTAAAAGTACGATTTAAGACTTGGAACAATCGTATGCTTAGATTAGTATTTTTGATTAAGGTGGATTGTGTGACGAAACGCATCTTATAATAAAAATATGAACCCGGAGTAATGGTTTTACTAGTAAATCATATTTTTATATATGTATGTTATAGAACAAAAATTATTGTTATGTAATGTTGTTAATACGCACAATGGAATTGGATTATGTGTTGAATTGTTTAAATATCACTTTTTTGAAATTATGGATTTTGACAACTTGTGCGACTATTTTGAAGAATTCGATTATTACGTTATTAGATGGATAAGAATTGAATGGAATTGAAATCGTAGGAGTAATTGGAGGAATGTAGTGTTTAATTAAAATATAATTTCTATGGAGATTATTTGTGTTAATATTTTCACGACGCGCGAACGTTGAGAAAATTAGGAGTAGTTGTGCTTTCAACTGTTTAATATGTTACTTGCTAGGTGTGGTACTAGTAGGTAGACTTTGTTGTTGTTGGAACTTTATAGATTTGAGACTAGTGAGTGTATGCTTATACAGTTAAGTATTTTTTGGGTGGGTTTAGGTAGTACGTTGTTACATTATTCCTTTAGCCTAGGTGAAGAACAATGTAGTGATTTTTGTTAGGTATTCTTTCTAGATGAGGTAGGTAATACTTATGGTTTGGTGATCTCTAGGTTGGGACTAGGGGTAATTTTAGGCCGTGATACCCGAATTATAGGTGGGGTCATTGTGAATAAACAAAACTTAATTTAAAAGTAATAATTAAAGACTAAGATAATAAATGGATATTAAATTGATTTTTTATCACGAGTATGTGAAGGATTAAAGATAATTGGACTGAGCAGCTATAGCAACATTAGTTTGTGTTGGCATCATGACTATGTACATGACTAACGATAATTGGGCCGACTAGATATAGTGACGTGTCGGGCGTGGAACATCAGGAGTATGTGCAGAGTTAATGAAATTGGGCTAAGTGACTATAGTGATGGAAATGGGTGTGAGGTGTTGAAACTTAAGTGCGTCAGAAGTATGTGTAGGACCAATTGACATGTTGACTGACTATACTAGTGTCGCATTAATAAAAATAATTAATGTGAGTAAGATAAAATGTTTACTTCTAATTCATTGTTGAAACAACATCATTGGACTTGAATATGTTATATTTCACAAAATCTAAGCCCATTCGGGGTGAAACTTATATCTTTGGAAAACTCTCGACAAGATCTATCAAAATGAATTTATAAATAATATTTGATTTTTAAAGCTTGAAATTTACAATTTCACAATGTTCCAACGTGTTTTTCAGGTGTGAAATTTCTACTATTTTGGATTGAGAAATTGGATTGTGAAATTTCATAGTTTTAAATTGGATTTTCAACATGTGACAGGATATTTCAGAGTGAGAAATTTCAATTTTTAATAAGATTCAAAGCAGGTGTCATCTCGACCCCATACAACTTGAGGGGGTGTATTATGCTCTGCACATATAGGCGTAACCATCAAGAACTAAAGCACTATGTTTTCCATGCTTATCTATTCACTTAATTGTCTTCTACATGTAAATCTCATGTAATTGAAAAGAATAATGATATGAGTCCAAATATACGATATCATTGTTATTCTACCAAAAAGTGTGCGTCTTGTGTTAAATATACTTCAGTTGTTGTACAAGGTTTTAAGTGAACCATGCTAACTAGAGGTTGAATTTTCTTTTCATGGTGGGTGATATGCTTATGATGGCCAATATTAAGGACATTTTTATAGATCTATATATCCAAAAGACCCCATAAACAGGTTAGAAAAAATGGACCATTTTTTTCAAATGATAAAATAATGGTTTTGATTTGATTTTCTTTTTAGGGTGTTTAAATATTTCACATAACCTTTAAACAAATCAGCTCGACATGATTTTTTTCTACTTTCAAAAAATTGGCCAAATATATGCTAGTTTTAACAACTTAAAAACTGACAAATATTGTCCTACTTTTCAAAAAAAAAAATCATTTGAGCTGATTTTTTAGACGTTACTAAAATGTTTAAATACCCTACAAAAGATAACCCATTTTTTATTTATTTTAAAAAAAGTCTATTTTTTTAACCCGTTGGACATCCTCTTTATATATATATATATATATATATATATATATATATATATATATATATATTAGCTTGAGCGACTTAACCAAATATTTTTTTTTAAATAGTAAAATACGTTATTTTGAGTTGATTATTTTCTTTTAGATACATACACATCCATGGGTACCCTTAAAAAAATTATTTAAAAATGAATTGGTTTGATATTTTAAAAAAATCAGTCACTAAATGTCAGTTTTTAAGCACCTTAAAAACTAACATATATTGATTGATTTTTTTTAAATAGTAAAATAATTCATTTTGAGCTGAATTTTTCTTACATGTACCCATGGATGTGTATGTATCTCTAAAAAATAATCATCTTAAAATAAGTATTTTACTATTTTAAAAATAACAATCCGTTAAGTGAGTCCATTTTTTTTGTATGTTGGAGACAAAACCCCTATATACATGTGTATGTGTGTGTGTGTGTATTTGTGTGTGTTCAGCCATGAGAATGTTGAGGCTCAAGGAGAATAAATGTTTGGGCCCTTGTATATTCGATAGTTAATAATCAAACTACATAAAACATGTTTAAATGATAATGAAAATAAAATTTTAAAACTAATTGTAAAATAAAAAAATAATTTTTTTGAATTTTTTGAAAAAAAAATCCCAGAAATGTTGAACCATATCTTCTAATCACTTCTTCTAAGTCCCGAATCAAGTGCTCTAAATATATAATAAATGTCTAAAATTAAATTATGTTCATTAAAAAAAATTGGGGGGGGGGGGGGGGGGGTGTTAAATGGCAGAGAAAAAATAGTTTTGTCAAAGTAGAGGTAAAAAAAACCCTAGTAGGTCCAAATGGTGGTCACACATTCTTCAATGTAAGGTTTGGACCCTTTAACATTTTGGGTTTTTGTTTACTTAACCCCGAGTTTACTATATTGTACTTGATACAATCTTCAGTTTCATAATCTCTTAGATAACCCCCAACTTGTTAACAACGTTAGAGACGTGTTAAAAAATTCGTGTTTCATAATTAGACTTAAATCCAACTCAAAATTTTGACCAAAATACATTTATTCCGTGTTCTTCCCCAAATCAAAATCCTAATTTTTCATCTAACACTAAACCCACCACCACCACCTCATCCTCTACCTCCACCTCCACCTCCATCAAAATTACCACCACCACCTCCTCCCTCAAGGACACCACAGTGCTCACCTTCACCCCCATCACAATTACCCAAAAATACACCACCTTCATTCATCAAAAATAAAATCACTAGATGACTTTGATTGGCTTCCTCAGGCACTGTCAGGGTAAGCACCTCCATTAATTACATCATAGCTGCTAGGGTAATTGTTGGTGTCATAGAGTATCATAGTATCACCGACTAAAAATGGGGATTAAGTGATCATATTTGAAGGGTGTCTAATTGTGATGGTAGGGATAATAGGAAAGAGAGTAAGGTTGATGAGGCGTATCGAATGCTGGAGGTGAAGTGGGGATGTGGTGTGTAAGTCGAGGGATTACCAATGGATGAAAACGGGGGATCAATGTGTACGTTGTAGACGAAGGATTGAAATGACGAACGATGGGGTTATGATTTTTGAAGTGAGGTTGATAATATTGGCTTTACGAGTATATAGACTGAATATAAATCACCACAAGCGTTCATATATATGAGTATATAGATTAAACGAAATTTCGATCATCCATTGAAATTCTATAGATCACTAATCTTTATATATAAATCCCACCCCCTGAAAAAAATTGAACAATTATTAGGTGGTGTATTTCTGGGTGGTTGTGGTGGGAGTGGAGGTCAGCACTGTGGTGGTCTTGAAGGAGGAGGTGGTGGTGACTATGATGGAGGTGCTGGTGTAGAATGAAGAGGTGAGGTGGGTTTAGTATTAGATGAGAAGTTTGGATTTTGATTTGGGGAAGAAGATAAAATGAGGGTATTTTGATTAAAAAATTTGAGTTGGGAGTTAAGTTTAATTATAAAATATGAATTTTTTAACAGATCTCTAACAGTGTTAAAAATTTGGGGGTTAGGTCTAAGAGATTATGAAACTTGGGTTTATATCAAATATTGTATTGTAAACTGACGGTGAAGTTAAAAAACCCTTAAAAATTTATACATTTGGACCTTAAGTGATAAACTCTTCATTATATTATGATTATTGGATTAGGGCCTCTATTGTTGATTATTAATATTATGATTCAATTATGTCTTTATTTACCACTAGTACGATATTAATAATTATCTTAACAAGAGCTATTGAGTGTGGAACTTATTAACTATTATGATTTTTAATAAAATAATGGTTAATATTAAGTGAAATTAGAAAAGTGGGAGCCGGAACATTCATGAGTAACCTATGCTTAAAATATTTTATAAAAAAGGACTCTTCGAGGCTGGCCCTATTTTCTCACGTAATGGTTGGAAAGGTATGACACACCGGAGATGGGGCTTGTTATATAATCTATATCATCCTTAGAATAGACCATAATAAAAATTCATATAATGAATCGCATTTGAAATAAAACTGAATTGAATAATAGTGAATAATTCTAGGTACCTTCTTCCTCTTTTAGGCCCATGAGAGTAGCTAGACGAATCCCAATTTGAAATAAGAGGTGTCCGAACCAAATTATGGGATGCTCTAAATGACAGTTAGAATTGAAGATCTGGCACAGTCTATCCCCAAAAATCTCGAAGGAGATATTCAGGGGATAGTGGACTAACGTGGTGGTTATCAACGCCCCTTTCTCTTTTATGGAATATATATTGTACCCTTGTCCTGGGGCAAAGGGGATATAGGAAAACTTCTCTCTCTTAGGCCTATGAGAGTAGCTGGACGAAACCCAATTAGAAATAAGAGGTGTTCGGCCCAAATTATGGGATGCTCCGAATGACATTTAGAATTGAAGATGTGACCCAATCTATCCCCAAAAATCTCGGAGGAGATATTTAGGGGATAGTGGGCTTACGTGGTTGTTATTAACACCCCTTTCTCTTTTACGGAATATATATTGTACACCTGGCCCAGGACAAAGGGCATATAGAAAAACTTCTCTTGAGAGATACTTAATAAAAAGGTAGACCTCTCCGTAGATGTAGGCAGTTAGCCAAACCACGTACAACTTTGTGTTGTGTGATTGTGATCTTGATTGTTCTTCTTTTCCTGGTGATTTCTTTTCATTATTATTTGTGCTGAGATTTTTGTCACCATAATTGGCGTCGTTTGTGGGAAACAGTTATTTTTCCTTTAAGAAAGCCTTCACCAGTAAGGACCTGCAATGTCCGATCATAGCAGCAATGCCCCTTAAGTAAGGGATATTCAAGAGAAGCCTATCCCTCCTAGGGTAAGGTTCAAAATCCGTCATTCAAACTCAAGACTTCGAAGAGAGAGGAAGCTCTCCGAAGAAATCCAGGGGCCAGTTAAGTCCATAAAGATTTCCAGGATGATAGATGCCTATAAGGCCAGGCTCTAAGAATAAGAGGAGGCTACTCTGAAGCAGGAAGCTAAAAATTCTCACCGCAAAAGCCGACTGGAAAAGATGGAAAGAGATATCCATAATAACACGAAGCATGCCATAATCTGACTCCTAGACCTTAGGCGATCAAAACTCATAGCTGAGGAAGGAGCCCAGGGCGTGGGTCGTTGAGATTTGAGAGACACAGTTTGAATGACGACCAGTCCGAGCAGTAATAACCAACTCATTTCTACAGGAGCCTTGGTTGAAGAAATGATGATATATGAATCTTGGTCCGGAGAAAAATAGATCAACACCCAGTTCATCGGGGTGTCATATCAATAAGAGAGCTGGTCAGGTGAGCTCTAAGAACTCAGATGAAGTCCCCTTTTTCGAGGGCGATTGAGGAAGAGGAAGCCCCGAAGAAGTTTAGAGTCCCCAGGTTCAAGATTTACAATGGAAAAACTGATCCCAATGATCATGTCAGATAATATAGGCAAGCCATGACCCTATGGAACCATAACGATGCACTCATGTGTCGAATTTTCTCATCAAGCCTGCATGATATCGGCCAGGAATGGTTCGAGAGGCTCCTTCACAGATCCATTAGGAACTTCAAGTCTTTAGCCAAGCTGTTCATAGATCGCTTCATTATAAGAAGCTTTCATCCGAAAAGGATGGACGCTTTGCTGATAATAAAGAAAAAACCTCAGGAGAACCTTAGAGGCTACACGAAGAGATACTGGGAAGCTTTCAATGAAATTGAGTATTCCTCAGAGAAGGTCGGTGTAACATCCTTCAAGATCGGCTTTCCCCACTCCTACCTCCTACACCAGTCCCTAACTAAGAAGGAGGCCACAACCATCAGCGACTTAATGGCCCGTATTGAGAAATATGCCAAAGTTGAAGATGTGACCCATCCTAGTACGGGATAAAATGGTTGAACTAAGGTTGTCGAGAAGGGGGGGGGGGGGGGGTGGGGGAGAAGAGTGAGGCTTAAAAGAAAGGGAATAATAATGGGGGAAAACGTGGCCCCAAAAAATGGGAGCAAAGGCGATGCCTCGAAGGCATTCCAAGCCATAAATACAGTCTTCAAAGAACTGATCTATTAGATTCTAGATTAAAATCAAAGATGAACCATTCATTAAGCGGACTAAGAACATGGGTAGAGACCCCTCCAAGCAAAATAACCTATTGAGATGTTCATTTCACAAGGAAGGCGATCACAAAATTGAGCACTACAAGGCCCTCAAGTCCAATCTCAATGAGCTAGCTTAAGATGGACACTTAAATGAATTTGTAAAGAAGAAAGTAGATAAGGTAGCTAAAAATGGAAATTAGAAGCTCGATAATGTTCTCTAAGAGGATATCAGCCACGAGTTTACGGTAATTCATGGGGCGTCTGACCTCAAGCAGATTCAAGGGAACACAACTCGAATGGAAGGGAAGAAGCTTACAGTAGTGATGTAAGCTTTTCAAATTCATCCATCCAAAACCCAAGCTGGGAAGCATCGACGTCTGAAGGAAGTCAACTACAAAAAGCAAATTGTGTTTATAGATGAGGATTTGGTGGGAGTGAGAACTCCACATCATGATGCATTGGTCATTACACTCAGGATAGATAACTACGATATCAACAGGTTACTTATCGACCAATGCATATCATCCGAAGTAATGTACCTCGAGTTGTTCCAAAAGATGAAGTTAAGCATTGCGGACATAAGAGAGGTCACTGTTCCTTTGGTTGGTTTCGCTGGCAAGATAACCATCCCCTTGGGAAAGATCATCCTACCGGTGAGCGTAGGGAATATATTGAAGATGATTGAATTTCTTGTTATTAATATTGATTCACCATAACAATCCATCCTCGGCAGAGGATGGCTGCTCTCGATGAAGTCCGTCTCATTGACCTATCATCAGAAATTAAAATGTGTGATAGAACGAGGAGTAGTTGAAATTAATGAAGATTAAGCAATGGTAAGAAAGTTCCTCATAGCATCTATAAGCCCTAAATAGGAGAAGAAAGTGGAGGGAGTGAGAAACAAAGATAAAGAACAAGAGAGGCTGATGCCCTCTAAATAGCAGTTAAGGTATGGCAGACCAGGAGTGGAGGATACCAGGCTCCTCCCCTCTAAGAGGGATGTCGAGGACCTAGAAGAAGTCGCAGTTGGGAGTGGCTCGACTGAGAGAGAGTTTTTTTTATTGGAACCTCCTTTACTAATCGTGAGAAGAAGGAATTGGTCACCCTCCTTTGGAGAAATTTGGACGTTTTCAAATGGGATCCCTACGAGACGCCCAGAATCGATCCTAGCATTACCTGCCACCTATTACATGTGGACCCAACCTTTAATCTAGTTATACAGATGGCTCATCGAATAGCACCAAAGAATGACAAAGCAGTGGAGAAAGAAGTGGAGAAGTTAGTGGATGTAAGATCTATATGGGAAGTTTAGTTCCCCAAATGGCTATCTAACCAGTGGTAGTCCCTAAGAGCAATGGGAAGTGGAGAGTCTATATCAACTTCACTGATCTCAATAGGGCTTTCCCCAAGGACAGATTCCTCCTTTTGAAGATTGACAAGCTGGTGGACGCCACATCAGCTCATGAGAGAATGAACTTCTTAGACGCATATTCTGGTTATCAGTAGATCCCTCTGCATGAGGCAGATCAAGATAAGACTTCCTACATCACCACTATTGGTTTATTTTGTTTCAAAGTTATGACCTTTGGACTTAAGAATACAGGAGAAACTTATCAGCGGTTGGTTACCAGGATGTTTAAAGACCAAATGGGAGACACCATGGACATGTATATCAATGGTATGCTCATCAAGAGCAAGCTCAAATATGACCACATATCAGACCTAGTAAGGACCTTTCAAATCCTTAGAAAGTACCAAATGAAACTCAATGCAAGTAAGTGTTCTTTCGGTATCCAGTCATGAAAACTCCTTGTATACATGGTCGAAGCTAATCCCGAACAAAATGATGCTATCAGTAGGGTGCATTCCCCTCAAACTATGAGAAATGTACAGAAGCTCACAGGAATGCTTGCTACCCTAAATCGGTTCATCTTTAAATCTTTAAAAAAATGCCAGTCGGTCTTCCAGTTGCTGAAACAAACTAAGAGCGTGGTGTGGAACGAGGGTTGCTTGAGAGCCTTAAAGGATATTAAGTCCTACCTTAATAAGCCCCATTTGCTCGTAATCCCTAGAGAAAACAATCCCATATATCTCTACCTTATAGTATCAGATCATGTTGTGAGCTCCGCATTGGTATCTGACAAAGAGAGGAGCCAGCATCCAATCTATTATGCAAGCAAAACTCTTTCAAATACATAGAAGTAGTACCTATAAGCTCTCCTTTAAACTGGTAGTAACCTCGAGAAAACTCAAGTACTACTTTAAGGCCCACTCCATCTTCATAATAACTTCGCACCCCCTCAAAGATAAACTAAGGAAAGAAAACCTCTCTGGACGACTGTCGAAATAGTCAATCGATCTCAAAAGATTTTACATTCATTTTTAACTAAGGATTGCTATCAAGGGGTAGGTCCTCGTCGATTTCATTATCGAGTTCATAGGAGAATAACCCTGTGATCAGCCCGAGACCAGTCATCCAAGATATGTTCCATAAGAAAAAGGCATCTGGAAGTTGTATGTCGATGGACCCTCCAATTCTAAGGGGCCAGGAGTAGGTATCGTGCTAGTTACCCCCGAGAACATAGTGCTCGAGTAAGGAATCAGGCTTGGATTTGAAGCCTCCAACAACGAGGCAGAGTACGAGGCGCTAATCGTTGGTCTATGGAAGGCACAGTTGCTTGGATCAAGGCATCTTCAAGTTTTTAGCGATTCACAACTGGTATCCAACAAAATAAGTGGTGATTTCAGTGCAAAATATGAAAGGATGGCAGCATACCTCACCACTGTGAAGGGATTAATGGCTGACTTTGATCGTATTAGTGTGTAATACCCCGTGATTTTAATGACTTTTAAAATGGGTTATATTTTAAATTAATGGATTAATTGGATTTTATTATAAATTAATTCATTTGGGTTTTATCCAAATTGTGGATATTAAAATGAATGATTCTGTATATTACTTAAATATATTTAGGTAATATATGAATGTGATGATTATTGATATTGCTGTGAGTTATTAATTTAATAATTTGAATTTTTAGTCGGTCGCGGTATGGGACGTGTCGGGACTAATTTGTTAAATTAAAAAGAAAACTTATTTTCTATCAACCTTATAGCCATTTTGAGTGCTTCATTGCATCCAGAAGGGTTAAAATAGTCAGAAAAGTCTATTTGGATGTTGGTTTTGGGTCTCGGGTCATTTGAAAATGAAAAGACAACCCAAAAGGGCATTTTGGTCATTTTTACAAGGGGGATGCATAGTGATTTCGGATTTTGTCTTATTATAAGTATTTGGAGATTAGTTGTACATGGGTTCATTCATCTCTTCTACACAAAATTGAAAGGTCACCTTGTGAGAGAGAGTGAAAGGTTGCTTGGGAGAAGAGAAGCTTGCTTGGAAAGGAGGAGAACTAACGACCAAAGGTCACCACCACCAACCACCACCGAAAGTTGACCAGAGAAGGGGAGAACCACATGTGTTATAAAACCCCAAAGGATCAGATCTTCATTAAAGGTAAGTATTTGATGATTGCAATCTAAGTTTTTATATTGTCCATGTTAGGATAGTTATAAAAAGATGAGATTTTGCATGTTTGGAAGATAAAGATAGAGTTGTTAATTGATTTCTGAAAAATGGAGATATATAGGAATCAAACTCATGTTATAGGTAGATATTAATCCAAGAAATAATCATAAATCTATTGAATAAATTCTTATAATCAATGGTGTGTTCTTGAAGATATCATAAATATAATTTTTTGGAAAAAGAGGATAAACATATGCCTTTAATTCAAACTCTTGATGATTCTAGGATGTTTAGAGCATTAGAAATCATTTACATATGTTGATACATCATGTATTAAGTTTTATAAGGAATTTGGGTTATTAATATGAAGGTTTGAATGATCAAAAGTGATGAAACCCATAGTAGAAGAAATGCAGAAAACTGGGTTGATATCTGGGCGATCGATCGATCGACCCCCTACCTTCGATCGATCGACCTCCCCAGAATTTGTGAAGTTGTTTCTTTTTAATGATTATTCTTAGCCCAAACCTTTTGTAAATATTTGGTGATTAATAATTGGGTATAATGGGACTTAGGGAAGATCAGTAAGCCCTAGATAAGAATCGAATTAATGTGATTGGGATTTAATTGATTAGAAGTGTGCTAATTAAATTGAAAGAAATTTCGGTTGCTAGATTTATTTGTTGGATTCTAATTTGTATGAATGAGGATTAAGGATAGTACCAGTAGAGGAAAATGTGACATCACCTGGGAAGGTTTAGGTTTAAAAGAGGGTTCAATCCTAGGTGATAGAGGATGTGTTTATAAGAGATTAGAAATAATCGGTTATAACCCTAATTAAAGGGGAGTTTAATTCGTAGTAATTCGGGAGAGAAGATGATATGGACCAGTAGGATATTGGTGAGTTCTTACTGAATAAATATATTATGGAAAACCTATTTGAACCTTGAGTAATGAGTGAGACTCTGGAATAATTAAATTAAGAAGTGAAGCCATAATATTTTAATACGTAGGATTTTAAGAGATATAATGCTACGTATGGGAATTATCTGAGGGTAGTGGAATTACCTTGTTGATATCACATCTATAGGTAGATGATAATGCCTATTTGATTATTGATGATTTAAGTGTATGACATACCTATCTTACTTCCTATCGACGGGAGGTTTGCGCGTGAGGGCAGTCATATCCTGATGAATCCATGGGATTTTTTATTTGTCGCTCGAGAACATAGGTCTATGAAAGACTTATCGGGGAGTTGATAAGTCCGCTGACTGTGGGTATGTAGGTATATGCGTGACCCATGGATACGAGAACTATATTCGCCTCCAATTTTTGTGTTGTTGTTCGTGGTTCGAGGAATCCTTACCGAACCTTTAGTCCTCTATTCGGTGACCAACGATATTGGGACATGATAGCAGAGTAATACATGCACCGCAGCTGTGACTCGGGGTGCCTTATTTATATATATATATATATATATATATATATATATATATATATATATATATATATATATATATATATATATATATAAGGGATTAAATGAATGTATATATAGTGGTTTGATTAATCTACTGTGTGATAATTTTAGATAACGGATAATAGAGAAAAATAATTGAATTAAGTTAACGAATGTTTATTCTTATAGATTTGAAAAGCTTAATTCATATTAATGAGAAACGATTCATGTTAATGGGAAATGTATAAGAATGATTATACTACATATGGTATTGGACATACGGGGTTATGATATGGGATAGAATCATACTATGAAAACTAGTGAAGAGGAACCATTAACTAGGAGGTTAATAGGAAACGTTAAGTGTGCACTCTAGCTGAGAGGTGAGAATATCAAGTGAGAGTCTGGATACTAACATGTACATAATAAATGATTAATTTCACTTGTTAAATACTTGCTATTTTAAAAATCATTTTACGTCGGGCTCTGACCCGTTTCCTTGCATATTCTCTTTTCTATTGTACCTTCTATATCAGGTGTCCTGCAGTAGGGATGCCAACCTTGGAGAATTATGACAAGCTATGGATCTATGGAGTTTTTACTTAGACGACTATATTCGTTTGATTCATAGTGACCTTTTATTTAGGGCATGTCGCCCAAAGGAATTCAGTTACCTCTTTTCTATCTGAGTCATATACTCTTGTACTCGTGTCATTTTAATACATTTGTTATAGTTGGGATTACTGTGTTGGATTATGTGGGAATGTTTATTCCAATTGAATTTAAATTATTTTGAGTTATCTTTTCGGTTATTGGTGTTGTAGAATAATGTGTGTAGTGTTATTTGTAAACTAAAAGGAAAGGATTTTATTGAATTAAAATTTGGAAAGTTTTTAACACCAGCTTAATTGGGTATTGGGTGACTTGTAAATGTTTTCGACGATGATGCTAAGAATGAGCCAACTGTATATTTTGTTTTAATTTGGTATGGGACTGGCCACCCAATATTTAATTAGGCGGGGTGTTACATAGCGTTCAGCAATTCCCCAGGGGATAAAATAGCCATGTCGAGGCCCTAGTAGCTCTAAACTCAGCAATTGACTCTGACTTGAGGAGAATAATTCAAATCAATTTCCTTGCACAATCGAGCATTAACCAAACAAGAGAATCACTAAATCTCGACAATATTCTCCATATTGAGAAAGCTCCCAACTGGATGGAACCCATAGTAGATTACTTGCCAAGTAACGTACTGCCAAGTGATAAGAAGATCACCTATAAGAAAACAGTTAAATTTATTCATGTTCACTTATCTCCTGAGGGCAAATTATACAAAATATCATCCACATGCCCATATCTCCACTATGTTCATCCACCGGACATCGAGCAAGTCCTACACGAGCTACATGAGGGAGTTTGTGGAAGTCAAGCGGGAGTAAGGTCGCTCACTTTTTGAGAAATTAAGGAAAATACGAGAAGTGCAAAATGTATTCACCCATGGTCCACCAACAAGAAAACAATCTGAAATCTCTCACCAGCCTACGGCCTTTTTCCCAGTGGGGTTTAGACATCGTAGGCCCTCTGCCCACTGCAGTCAGCAATCAAAAATATCTTTTGGTCACTACAAATTACTTCACCAAATGGATAGAGGCAGAACCACTGGAGAACATTCGAGATGCATATATGATGAGGTTCATATGGAGAAATATCATTACTCGCTTCGGGATACCCAGAACAATCATCACTCATAACGAAACCCAGTTGAAGAGTGGCCTTTTCCAAAGCTTTTTCAACGACTATGGAATCAGGCACTACTTCAACTCTGTGGCATACCCTCAGAGCAATGGTCAAGCTGAGGCTTCTAACAAAACAATGATCGATGGACTAAAGAAGTGCCTAGAGCAGGCTAAGGGTGTATGGGTAAACGAACTACCCCACATCCTCTGGGCCTATAACACCACCCTGAGGTGAGAAACTAGAGAGACACCATTTGTAGTCACGTATGGAATGGATGCAGTTATTCCATTGGAATCTGGTCTCCCTACCATGAGGTCCATGCTGATCGAACAAGGCTAGAACAATGGATCGTTGCTCTCTGAACTTGACTTTGTCGACGAGCGATGAGAATTGGCTCTAGTAAAACTGGCTTCCTACCAGTAACAGCTAGCCAAACAATATAATCAAAAAGAAAATCCAAGGACATTCCAAGTTGGAGAGTATATCCTAAGGAAAGTCCTTGGCAGCACTGCGAAGCCATCGGACGACAAGTTAGGGCCAAACTCAGGGGAACGAATAAAGGTGATAAGGGAAGACCTACAATGATCTTATCACTTGGAAATGCTGAAGGGAAGGAAGATATAAAGAGATTAAAATATGGCCAACCTGAAGAAATTATACTTCTAGATCTCTCTATTTATGCACAATTAAGGAAATTTTTTATTTTACATCTTAATATTGCTCTCTGTTCCTGACTCTAACTAATAAAACTCGATTGTCATTGGCATTTTATGAGTATTGGTTTTCTCAGATATATCTTAGTATATGCATCCTTTCCAAAGTTATAGGCCTCACTCTTAATATGTGTAATAAAGATCACAACTTACAGGAACTTAGTCAGCCTACTCCAGCCGAACGATCCTAGGTGTATCCCCCTACCACTTCACCACATTGGTTAACTATTAGTGGGGTTAACGTACAATAACCCTCCTCATGCCTCTATTACTAACACAATTGGCCTCCTAATTTACCCCCGACAATAAATAAAGCCTTACAGGGATTCCTTAGGTAATTTGGCTAACCTAGGTTAGTCGCCTATACAGTTTGGCTCAAAACTCCTGCTTGGATGGATTGTCCGCTTACCAGGTATATCCTCGCAATTTCCCTACTTACGCCTAAGGCATTGTGATGACACGACCTAAAAGGTAAAGAGAGGCAGAATGGTATGACGAAAGTGTACTGGAATGGGGGGATATTTATTTGATAATTAGATCTATCTAATTCATACTTAGTCAGTTAGAAGATAACTAGAGATAAGGCCAACAAAGCCAAAAATGAAATAACACATGTTTAGTCGACAATTTCCCAAAACATAAATATTTCATTACACCACTAAATGTACGAACAGTTACATGTACCAAAACAAATCAATCCCTAAAGAGGACTAGGTCGCTGGGAAAGGTAATCAGTTACCGATGCTCTTCGACCATCATTTGGGTGAGGGATAAATTCATCCTCGACCTCGTCCGAGCTCAGCTCCAACAGTTGTCTTGGTATTGCATCAATTGGTATCCAATGGTCATCTCCTCTAAATGGATCTGGGATCAAGGATAAGGGCGTAATCTCATGCCTGTACCAAAGGACGGAGTTCCTGGGCACTTGTGATTCCCTGAGGGCACTTCGCCACCCACTTATGAAGTTTAGTTCCTCGACCTCCTTCAACTTTGTGGAAGCATCTGTCCAGACTTGGTTGTAACCATTTGCCCACACCTGTCGTGGACCAATTTTGAGTAAATGCCTCAGTCTGGTGATATTCCTCTGGAGCCCAACAACAATCACATAAGCTCGGCACACATATCCTTTTACTTTGGAGATCTCCCTCTAAGAACTGCCAACATTATCTCCAGCTCACTAACTTATTGACGATAAAGAGCTCCGAATAATTAGCAAGGCAATACCCAGTGCATTCTACCTTAAGTGGGCAATCTCCCTCTTTAAGGCATAGTTCTCTTGTTGAAGCATCTCGCCTACCAAGTTAATTCCGGATGCCTCTAAGAGCTTCGCCTTAAGAGCATTCACCTCTTCTTGAATAGAGGCACCAATCTCTCTCATCTCCTCAAGTCTATCATTCAACTTGGAAACCAACTCGGACTGGTCTTTGTAGTCCTGGTTCCTTGATCTGAGAGACTTACAGATTTTTACAAAGGCACGACGAACTTGATAGCTCACGTTGGTACCAAGAATTTGGCCTAGGCGATAGATAGCAGGAATATACTTATCAAGGTCAACAAACTAAAAATCATAAAGGCATGAAGAGTAAACATATCAGCACGGGAAAAAATCCAAAACTTCTTCATGTCATTAAAATCGACACAAGTCGAGTATAAGTACATTGATCAGAAAAAAAAGACAGGAACACAAAAATACAAGGGAAATCCTAGGAGACTAGTTGGAAACCTTGACCTGTTTAGAAGAGGCCGTCTCTTTTCCTTTGTGAACCACGGTCTCACTCATCCTAGTTCCACCTACACCTCCCTCAAATGGAGAAAGGTCTACTCTTTGATCAACAGAAGCATCAACAGCAAAGGGGGCCCCACCAATTCGAGCAGTTGGAACCCCTCCATTAGTAATAGGAGTAGGTACATCTTCTATAATTGGCTTAGGACCTGGGTCGTGCTCGTCGAAGAGAGGGGAATCAGTAGACACCCCGAAAGTAAGCAGAGCCCTGTCCTAACCCTTTTTGAAGTTGGACCGACTAATGAAACCAATTTGAACTCAGCGTCCTCGCACGCCACCCCCCATCCATCGTTGTAAGAGATCTCCTTGATTAAGGAGGCTTCATACTTTACCTTTCCCACCTCCTCAATGAGCACCTTGTTCTCTTCGGTAACTTCCAGTTTTCTCGTCACAACCAGGCCATAAGACTCCCACAACTCCTAAAGCTCCTTGGTTGCTGCTTCTCTCTCCTTATCAAAAGGGTCCTTAGCCTCTATAAGGGCACGCTTAGAAGACTTCTGAGCCTCACCGAAAGCTTTGAAACTCGCCTCAAGTTAAGAATTTCTCTTCGCTAGCCCATCGTGACTGCGATCGAGAACGGTGTAGTCGGACAAAAACGTAAAGGGATATAGAATATGAATAAAAAGAATATAAGAGGAACTACAACAAAGAGAGGAAAGAATGAGCATACTTACCGACGCAAGCCCCTGACTTGCCTTTAGGGCTAACTGGTCAAGTCAAATTTTTGATGACCGCTCGCGGTCCACTACCAGAACTTCTATCTCGAGCATCGCAGGAACGAGCTGAGGGGTTAAAGCTACAGAGGACCACAAGGAACAGAATAGCCTGCGCATTTTTTTTTCCTTGCATCCTCCCTTATCCCTTCTCCTTTCTTCCTCTATCTCCTTCTTCCCAGCTTCCTTTTTCTCTCTCTTCTTCTCTTTTTCTCTCCTTCTCTCTCCTCTCCTCACCTCATCTTCTTTCTTCTTCCCCTCTTTTTTGTGTGGTGCAGTCTGGTAACCACTAGCAGTATCCCCACACCCAGGCTTCTGTATCTTTAGCCTACGCAATAGTAGAATATCATCATCATCGTCATCTTTTATTTAATTTTTCCTCATTGGTGGAGCCATGCACTCCTCGTTGGAGATCTCTGAACTTGATTCCAAGATGGAGGTTCCCTCGACTAACCTTCCACCACTCGAGCCCTACTCATTAGACTCCCCCTCACTAGATCCTGCCTCACCACCACCTCTAGCATCACCAGACTATGAACTTCTCTACTCATCTTCGTCTATGTTGATAGGTTGAATATCACCTTCTTCTTCCTCTGAGATGTTAAGATGAGGGATAAAGTCAATTGGGCGGGCGATAAAGATGGAGGTAGTGTTCTTATATTCCAATAAGAAAGCAGCCGATCTCGGATGTTCACCTTATGTAATGGAGTCTCGTATATTGCAGGCCTTAAGTAACTCAGCAGTACGGATGTCTTGGAGAGCAGGCTCCTAGTTCTTAGACTTTGTACTAAAGAAAAAAAAACATTAAAAGAATAATACACTATAGAAGCGATGAAAAGACAATGAGATTGGACAACAACCTACACATTCCTCCCCATAGGTAGTAATTTGAGGTCTCGTGTACCTCGCACCTCCTACATGAGGAGGGAACTGCCAGTTCCAAGCTATGAATCCTTCAGTCCAATAATCTTTAGGGTAATCAGGTAGATTAACTACCAACACTCAATTTGAACTCCTCGCTTTCAAATAAATAATACCACAATTGGTACAAGAAAAGGAGTAACAAAAACAAATTTCAACCAAGCCTAACCTAGTGCCATAGAGTTGGTTTATTCTATGAACACCATTGACAACCTTCCAAACATTTGGAGAGAATTGGTATTGGACTATATCGAAATATTGAAAGAAATGTAAGAAGAAACTATTTGGGGGAAAAGTTAAACCCCCCGGGACAACAAAAGAACATGCATCCAGTGCCCATCCTCAACGTCTTGAACGTTGCGAGGAATGGGGGCACACTCAATATCCACCCAGTTGGGGATATTAGAGCATTTACTAAATTCAGCTAGAGACTTGTTGTCTATCTTTACCATAGACAAAACTTAATCACAACAGAAAAGAAAGATAGGCAGAAAAAGAAGAGGATTGGAAACTTACACAGCTAAGGTCAGCCTGAGACGATGCAAAGCCACGGGTGAATGAAGATGAGGGATGGAAATTAGCTTGAATGTGATGAAGAACAAGCCTAAGGAAAATAATAAGCTTTGATAACAAGAGACGATTTGAGAGGAGAAGAGGTTGAAGTGAGGTTGATGATCGTCCAACCTAACAATTTAAACTTTCTAATGATAGTGCACTCTAATTGAAGAAGATTTTGTGACACCCCGACTAATTAAATACCGGGCAATCAATCCTTTATTAAATTAAAATCAAGGTGAACAGTTGGTTCATTCTTAGCATCATTGTCGTAAAATAAAATTTTCCAATTTAAACACCCTAAATAATTAAGTTAAGTGTCAAAACAATTTAAAACTTTATTTCCACCTTTATTAAATCCAAATTTGAAAACCTTTTAAATAGCCAATAGTTTAAGAATCACATAAGTGCTACGGATAACAATTAGCACAAAAGAATTAATCCATCTAGATTAACCAAACCAAATTTAAGCTACAAATGAAATCATCCTGACAAGAGTTAATACCCAAAGAGTATCGAATACTGAAAATAAATAAACATACATCTCTGACAAATCTACACTGAATGGAAAATGGGTGACACATGCCCTATCTTTGAAGAACTATAACAAGAACCGAATCAATGAAGAGGTCGTCTACAACAAAGACCTGCAACTCCCACATAAGCTACATCGCGTCCAATCCAAAGAACCTATGCATGACGCCCGTGTGGCTGGGCACCTGTAATATATACATATATATATATACAAGAGAGAAGAGATAACAGAAAATGGGTCAGAGCCCGATTGTAAAACAGTTTTAAAAATAGTTTAGCAAGTATTTAAAATGCTTACCTGCTAACACAACAACCATGCTAGTATGCGACACTCTCTTGATAAGTCTCACCTCTCCTCTAGTCTGCACGTCTACCGTACTACTGAACCTCAAAAGTCTATCTCATTTATTTTCCATAAAGTTTTATCACTTGAAAATAAGATTATGATATTCTCTTTAGAAAAAAAATCTCTTCGGGATTTATTACGTTATTTAGAATAACTTCGAACCATCATAAAGTTTCCAAATACTTATAGTGAAGTTGAAGAATTTATACATTACTTAACTACTATTATGCACAGTAGAATGTTCTCATATAGATATACGTATATACATTAGTTACACATATAACATATATACTAACGGCACCCCACATAAAATCTATGGTGCAAGGTTTCCATATATAAGTATATATATATACCAATCACTCATATAATATATATATACTAACGGCACCCCACATAAAAACTATGGTGCTGGCATACTCTGCTATCAAGTCCCTGTATCACACATATTTAGGGAAATGCTTGTTCGGAATCACTCTCGAATTGCATTAACATAAAACACATACAAATGGAGGCGAAGCATAGTTCCAAGTCACTAAGAGGTCAGCACATACCCTCACATCTCTTAGGACCGTCTGACTATCAATCAGATAGCCTGTACCAAGGAATCCTATGTTCTAGGGTACGAGTCAATATCCCCCATAAAGGTCCCATCGAGATAAGACCGTCCCAGCACGGAAACCCCCGTGATAGCAAGTAGCCCGAGTATGATTTTTTTATACAGATACAATATATGCACAATCACATAGTCATATATATATACACACATCCACATTCCTAAATTAGGTGCGCTCACGACCCATAATTAATATTATCCGTTATTACACATTCTACTCGATTAATTCATATACCGGACTCGTTATTTGTATTCTCATTTATTTTTCACTTCATACTCACTTCTCCTCTCTCGAAGTATTCAAAGTGTAATTTCAGTAGGCATTTACTCACTTACATTCCGGTCTAACCCCCTTACGAGTCCCGATCTTTTTATTAAATAATACGCGTGATTTCTTATACACATGAATCATTCCTCGTTAACCCAAAATCTCATCCTACACTAAAATGTTACTCAACGGGGTCTAACTAGGCCCTACTGGTCATCTCTATATACCATTATACTCCAACAACAACAATCAAGGGTTCCCATACATTTTAATCGGATTAAACTAACAAATGAGAAATATGCAGTTTTCCAGGAGGGGTCGATCGATCGAAGAAAAGGGGTTGGTCGATCGATCGATGCTCTTTGCTCGATCGATCGATCAAGCAGTTCTTGCCCAGAAACTGCAAACTAAACCTACGTGTTTCATCTTCCAATTCCTCCAAAAATGACATTAACAACTCTAGAATTCTCAAATAATAATACTACAAGTTCCATATACATATATATAAGCTTTCCAACGTGAAACATGTGTAATTTCATCAACGATGTCGAATTAATGGGGTAAAATTAACATATTCTTTAAGAACCCTAATTTTGGAAGAAATATACATTCCTCTAATCAATTCCCATAATTCTTGTTTCTAAATTCATAATAATTCGTGGCTAATCCTCTACATGTGATGGGTATAACCAGAATATATTGAATCTATCTAAACATGCGATTTAAAGTCTCCAAATTAACAATTTCTTTCATAAAACATGATCTTGGCAATCCTAAACTAACATGGGTGAGGCAATAACCAAAAATAAAGCAAGATAGATACTTGCCTAAAATTCAAGGTTCTGATTTCGTGGATGAAATGGTATGGTTGCGTTCCCCATCGCACGATCTACGTTTTGGTGATGGTGGCGGTACAACCGGATGAGTTCTTGGCCTTAGATTGCTTGGAAAGCTTCCTACCTTCCTCTCTAATGGCCGTTCTAAGGTTTTGAGTTTGCTAACCCTAAGAGACAACTCCAAATGGTTGATATAACCTAATTAAATTCGTGGGATTAATTCCCTAAAAATATAAAATGTCTAAAATACCCTCCTGGGATGTCAATTAGGCCTAAAAATGCCTCGAGACCCGAACTAAACCCCCGGGTACACTTTTATTACTATCTCGACCCTTCTGGACACTTTGGCGCACTCAAAACGACCATACGAGCAACTTATAATTTATTCACTTTATATAGTAATAATTTAGTCCTGACACGACACAGGCGCGTCCCGACTTAAATTTCCATAATTCTCATTTTATTCACTCGTGACAATTTTAATAAAATAAATCTCACATATTACTTTACTCGTCTAGTAATATTCAACAATTTTCTAATAATTACTAACTCACATCATGTTAGTAAATATAATAATAAATTTTCGATTTAATATTAAATTAATATCTCAATTTAAATTTAATAAATCCACAATTTTAAAAGCCATAAAAATACGGGGTATTACAGATTTGTCGCCTAAATCTTCTGTGAAGAGACGTTTCACACCCCAAATTTTTTATGATTCACAATAATGCCATCTGGAAAGAAGCAGAGTCACTGTTAAATTTTTTTAGCCCAATCTGTGAGCCTAAAATTTTAAGGGCAATTGTGGGTACCTTCCTCCTCTTTTAGGCCCATGAGAGTCGTTGAACAAACCCCAATTATAAATAAGAGGTGTCCGACCCAAAGTATGAGATGCTCTGAATGATAGTTAGAATTGAAAATCTGACCCAGTCTACCCCCAAAATTCTTAGAGGAGATATTTAGGGGATAGTGGGCTAACGTGGTGGTTATAAACACCCCTTTCTCTTTTATGGAATATATATTGTACCCCTGGTCCGGGCCAAAGGGCATATAGAAAAACTTACCTTGAGAGATACTTAATAAAAGGTATACCTCTCCATGGATGTAGGTGGTTAGCCAAGCCACGTACATATTTGTGTTGTGTGATTGTGATCTTGGTTGTTCTTCTTTTCCTGGTGATTCCCTTTCATTATTATTTATGCTGAGATTTTTTTATCACCACAATAATAATGAAACCAACATCCACACCCCCCCCCCCCCCTCCCCAAAAAAAACATGAACAAATACTATCTCAACTCATAATAAAAAATGACTCCGGGCTTATAACCTTATAATAATCCAAAATAAATAAAAACGGGAAGGAGTATCAACCTATACTAAAATCAATAAATGAATCTTCGAGGAATAACTCTTAAACGCAAGTCTCATATTCCTTCCGTTATGTTATCCTTGTCTATGCAAACCCGGGGGGGAGGTGGACATTTTATTTTGGGTCAGGGCCCTCGATGTGAAAGAATTAACTTACCAAATCTAAAGTGAAAAAATACAGTTTATTCAAAGTAAATAACCTCCATTGTCACTCGCTTGTGTTAAAAATCTCATCCCTCATCTAAGTGTGATAAATTCAGTATAACCGAACAAGTCCCAAATAATAAATACTATTTGTGCCACTATAATATAAAATTCATTAGGTATTAACCGACATACTAAAACATAATTATTTATCTTCATATTACCATTTTTCCAAAGTAACCCAGTCCGTTTACCCATAAAAGAAACAAAACATCTAATATACACATTACATAGTATTAGGTCTATGCTTTATTGTTTATGTTCTTAAACACATAAATTAATCTCATTATATTTATATAGTCATATGTCCTTTCATCTGTGCGACACTTAATGACATCTACCAGTAGTGTCTCGTTCGCGCCCTATCAGTAAGTCTGAAGGAATCTCTTATCCAATCAGACAACACAAAATACACATAAGTGGGGCGGTCCCTATGTAGTACATCAGTCCATCGACCATACCCAATGGTGACAAAGGATCCCAGTATAACCAACTACCTCTCGTAAATGGCACTGCATCGTAGTACCTAAAATCACCTACACAACATCTAACCCACCCATACCAACGTGAGCTACTGTCCTGAACTCGGGTAACCCCAATGATAGGACCGTTCACGAACATAGGAATATTCACACAAAAATGTAAGTATATATTATACGCATATACTATGCATAGGTAATCACCCTTCAATTATCCCCAAAATATCCCAATTGATTTCCTTTAAGTAATTATGCTTTTACGATTACCAATCTACTTATTTATTTAATTTTTCCTCTTTAAAAGTATCTATCCACCTATGATAGTTCCACATTTAAAATTTGTGACATAAACGTATTTTTAATAAAATTCTCATTTATCTAAACACCGGTTAACCCAATGGTTTCCAAAAAATGTCCCGACTTGCCCAAACTCAATCAATTGGATTCTTGGCCAAATAGATTCGTTGCCAGGCCAAATCAATTTGTTCCATGTCCGAATTGATTCGAAATGTCACAACAACCCAGATCTGATAGTTTTCTTAATACGAGATTTATTATTTCTTCTTCATCTACCAACCCATTGATTTATACATTTATATAAACAATACAACAGGTCTTTAGCGTTTAGTTTATCATCTCAGGTTAATTATTTACATAAATTGGTGTCGCTTTCAATCCCCAAGATCCCATAATTTAACCCATTATTCATGACTACATAAATCAGATTTTTCTCACTAAATCCCTCAACGTATAATCAATTTACAAGGGCCTCAATAATCAAGATTACCAGACTCCTAAATATGAATGTAAATCCTATACATGTGCATAAATATTTCCAATTTTATCATGGTTCTAAGGCATGAATTTCATCATTTAAAGTATATCTAACCGCATCCAAATTTCTGGATTCATCAAATTGACTATAGATTTGTATTGTCCGCATACATGCAATTTAATTATATCATTTTAACCATCAATTCCCTATGAAATTCAGAATCTACAATAATTTTCTTGCCTGATTAATTGGGTTGACTTATTCTTTAATCTCTTTACCCCCCCTTCTTGAGTTCTTCCCTTTGGATCTTTAGTGTCCTCCTCCCTTTTGATATTAGTTGTAAGGCCCTAAAACATGGTTAGGAAGGTTAATTACATGATTAAGTAAAATTTATTAGTTATTAGTTATAAATTGGTTATGTGTGTTAAACATGTTAATTATCATGTTTAGGGGATGCATGCTCATGTGATATATATGTGGTTTATATTACATGTTAATCGAGCTTATGATCGGGGATAACATGTTTAGATCATATGACTAGTTATGTAGTCAAATGAATCATAAAATAGGTTTCTAATGAATGATTATGTTTATAAAAGTAGATCAGGGTGTTCATGTGAAATTGGCAATGTTTGGTCGCCAAATGTGAAAGTTTTGAGATTTTCGGTAAATTGCTACTTTCCTCTTCGAAGCCTAAATTAGGCATACTAGTTTATGATTTTGGAAAAACATAAAATATGAAAGTTATATATATATATATATATATATATATATCAATTAGGATTGTTACAAACAAACGGTGTGTTAAACGGAGGTTCGATCATGAAGTTATACCAAAAGTACGAAACAAGGGCAAATATGTCCATCCCTTATGTGATAATTGTCTTATTAGCACAATATGTGCTATTTTTTGATTGGTTAGAGGGTAGGTTATGGCTTGGATGACTTAAACCTCTTAAAAAAATCCCCCTTGTTCTGCCAATTCAGCAATGAACAAGAGTTTTTCCTAAAGAGAAGAAAGTTAAGGAAGAAATCTTTAGAAAATTTCAATAAATCGAGGAATCCTCATAAGGTAGTTACTTCTTTATTAAAGTTGGTCACATGGATGAGTTCTACACTTGGCATATTTTTATTTTTTATTTGGATAAATATTTTAATTATACCCATATTTCTAAATTGTGTTGGAACAAAGATGGTTTAAGAACATGTGTAAGAACGTGTATTAGGGTCGTAAATGTTGACTTAAAAGTTAACAAGATTTAAATTCCCACCTCGTGATGCTTTTTAATTTAGGAAATTTAGGTTTTCGATGTGTATATGTGTTGAAACATGTTTATTATAAGTTTCCATGATTGATACCCAAGGTGGAGTATATGTATGCTTAAAAATGTTATGTTATGCTTTAATGTTCTTTTTCGACCTAGTTGTGCTAAAAATGGTATTAATCATGGAATACTTATTGGAATTGAGTGATTCTATTTGGAGAGTAAACTAGACTCATACATGTATAAAATAACCAAAAATACAGTAAAAAGACCAAGGAATGAACCTTTGGTGATAGTTTGAAGTTTTGGTTTAAAATTCGCCCTAAAGGAGCAAGAATGCATACCAGGTGTTTGACGTTTTGCTCGACAAAGAAAATGAACCCTAAAAATTATGAAACATTAATTTTGTATTATTAAATGTGTTTACTTATATTGGGAGGATTATCAAGCAAAGTTATGATGTATACAAATTATGAAATTCCAGGAAGTTGAAGTTCTGTTGTTGTTTTTCTTGAAAAACGATTTGGAACAGGTTGTAATAAAATGGGCATAACTTTGTCTAGCGAATTCGTAATTTCATTTTGTAAATTGTGTTTGAACCCTAATTAATTGGGTGTTATAGAAATAAGAGTCATCATATTTAATTCCTTGTTAATTATTTCTGATTGACCAAATTATGTGATGTATTACTGGTTTTGATGTTAATTCGTGTATTCAAATACTAATGACATTGACTTGTTAGGTGGGGAAGAAACTAATACTACCATACCAAGGAGATTATTTGATATTAATCTTAGCACCAAATCCAAGGTGAGTGACTTGTCATATGAAATATACATGCTTACATGTTCCTACAGAAATGTGAATTTAAATACATGTGTTAAAAATGCTTACGGGAGTGATGTTGTATTTAGGAAACATATGCATCTGATTAAAATGTTAAGTGATGTTATATAATGATACGGACTGGTGAGTCCTTTATCTAATGTTAAGGACTAGTGGGTCCTACGGGATGCAGTAGTCCCATTAATCCAATTTAAAGGTTTGTTATACTCGGGCCTAATTAGGGGATTTGCTGTTCCCCATTAACTTGGAGTTAATTGGACTGGCGGGTCCAGATTTTCAAGAGCTACACAATTCCTATTGGGTTATAACATTAGAAAATAGAAAAAAAATTGGTTATTTGAATTGCTTATATGTGTGGAATATGGTCATTCACTAAGATGGTGTTTCTTACACTCCTATAATGTTATGTTTCAGGTATGCCTATCATTTGGAGTTCACTCCCAAGTTAGGACCTTATACCGGGGGAGTGACGGATATATAGTCTGATGTGAATATGAAGAATCTTTTTGTGTAAATATTAAACTAAGGATCTTGGTTATGTAAAGTTGTGTAGTACTTATAAGTTACATGTAAAGGTAGTTATGTTTTCATCTATACATGCCTTTACAAAAAAATCTTATGCTATTTTTTCTTAGAGATTTAAATTAAAGCATTGCTTATTGTTTAAGGCAACTTATCTCTAATTAAAAAGGACGAGTTTAACTTAATTAAGTTGGGGTGCGTCAACTTGGTATCAAAGTGTGGTTATTAGGTTCTGGACAGGGTGTCAGGGTCTAGATTGGCAGTGGACACTAGAAAGTGAGTTTGATATGTGTCTGGATTTTTTATTGACAATGTCAATATTAAACTACTGGTATTGTATTTTGTTTGAGTTTATTATATTGTAGTGAGTGATGAATCCACACGAGTCGCATGATAAAGTAGAGGGTGAGGCATCATATGTACCTAATAGTTAAAAAGGACATAAACATATTGAAGTGGATGAACTAGAGGTGCAACAACAACCTATTGATGATGTGGGAGGAATATTACATGTTGTGGCACAATTGGTGGAAGAAACAAGAGGTGGAGTACATGGCGATAATAGGGATAAATTGCATGAGAGGTTCATGAAGTTAAGTCCTCCAGCGTTTATGGGGACTACGAATCCATTAATGGAAGAGGGGTGGATTCGAAAAATGGGAACAATATTCAAGGTGATGGAAGTGCGAGATGGACAAAAGGTTTTGTTAGCAACCTTTAGATTGGAGGATGATGCAAAGTTATGGTGGGAAGCTACATAGAGGTTACTTACTACGATTGGGGGAGTAGTTCCAGCAAATCCTCCACCAATTACATGGGAGAGGTTTGTGAATGTGTTCTTTGAAACATACTTCCCAAGGCTTTAAAGGAAGGAGAAAGAGGAAGAATTTATCATGCTGAAACAAGGGAACCGTACAGTGGCAGAGTATGAAAATTTATTTATATCCTTATCCAGATTTGCACTTGATTTGGTGAGGACAAAAGAAATTAAATGTGATCAGTTTCAGTCTCGGTTAGATATAAAAGATATGGTTGCTAATATGAAGATAAAAAATTATGTGGATCTGGTGGACAGAGCTATGATATCTAAAAAGTCAATGAAAGAGATGAAAGTTGAACATTCGAAGAAAGCTAGACATGATAGTATGAAGTCATATGGATGGGATACGGGAACCTCATCTCAAGATGTAGCACGAGGAGTATCTAAGGGAAAAGAATTTAAAAATAATAGAAGTGCACATGGAAGATTTCAGGCTCGAGGTGGAAGGACTGGGATGTGTCGGTCAGAAAATGTATCTGGGATGGGACCGAGGGCCGTGTTTTGTTTTAGATGTGGTGGTCAAGGGCACATGTCTCGGGAGTGTACAATAGCTGAGATGACACCTTTATGTTTCCATTGTCATTAACTGGGGCACTTACGAAAGAATTATCCAGCGATGGGAGATAAAACTTTAGTTGGGAGTGTGACAGTAGGATATAGGATTTCTACATCGAAAGTTAGGGGTGGTAAACGGACGGATACGGATCGGATACCATGTTTTCCATATCCGTATCCGCTATCTGGATGCACTATCCATATTCCTATCCGTATCCGCCCGGATAGTTAAAACACTATCTGTATCCGTATCCGCTCGGATACCTCGGATTCGGATAATATCCGTATCCGTTTACATTGCTTAGCCATTACAAAAAATAACTATTAAAAAAGCTACAATATAATTCTATAGAAAATTAGTAATAAATGAAGTAATAGCCTTTAATATCCATACTCATAAGATCATTTGTGTGTCCAGATTGTTTCCTTAAATTAGCGTGACAATCACGTTCCAAAAAAACCTGTTGATTGATAGAATACGAAGTGCATACAATAATAAAATCAACTAATAATGAAAATACTATAAATAACAAGTAAATGATTTGAACTAAATGTAAATAGTTTTGCAATATAACAAAAAGTGGTGCCACGATACATAGTCAAGTTTGCAATGTCCATAAACAAAAAGTGGTCCCACGATACATACTAAGAATTGAAATAACAATAAAGATTGTTTTTGCCAAAAAAAAAACATTGCTTCATAAACAAAAAGTTTGCAACGTCTCCGTAGTCGTCGTTCAGTATCCCTTGTGACCCTCAAATTATCTGAAATTTTTTTATGAATTAATGAAAAATTAATTGACTACTTAGATTTTTTTAATATGTAATAAATAATTAATTGACTTACTTTGTTTGCCACCAATTGATGGCAACCAGTCTTTTATGCATATAAGAGTCTCGACGGTCTCTGAAGCCAACGATGAACGTGAGTCATCCACAATCCTACGTCCCCAACTAAAAGCGGACTCTAACGCTACGGTCGAAACAGGTATAGCTAGAATATCACAAGCCATCTTTGCAAGTATTGGATACTTTGGCCTATTAAGTTTCCACCAATTCAATATATCAAAAGAAAGGTCATTTGAATCATCAAGAGGAAATAAAGCCTCCTCAAAATATTGTTCCAACTCCGTCTTTTGCACCAAAGAAGTGCCGGAACGCTCCTTTATGTACCTCTTAAACCCTCCAGTAAATCCAACCCTTATTTGGTTTGTTATTTCACCATCACTATCACTTGTACGAGAATGCTCAAATATTGTGGGAGAAGAAGATGAAACATTTAAACTCTTATACTCGCCATACAAATCAAATAAAGCTGCACGAACTCTATGTATGTAACTATCGGCCAAAGAACCATATATCTCATGGTAAGCAAATTGAACAAACTCCATTTTGTACCTAGGATCAAGCACTAATCCAAATGTCAATACCAAACTACAATCCTCCCAATATTTTTCAAACTTAACTTGCATCTTCAATGCCATCAAACGAACGTAATCTACATTACTTTGTTGCCACTGCATCAACTGAAAATTAATTTGGCATACATCATTAAAGTAATAGTTTGCCGTTGGATATTTTGTGCCAGAAAGACGATTTGTCATGTCATAAAATATTTTCAAACACTGACAGATAAGTTTACCACGCTCCCAATCTTGTTCACTTAGAAGCCATTGGTATTCCTTATCCAATTCCGCTAAATGCTCAAATGCTGTTCTCACATCTATAGCACTCTCAAGCAGATGGTAAGTGGCATTCCATCTAGTTTGACAATCAAGTTCAACATTCTTTTTCGAATTCAATTGGGTTTGTCGTAAAACTATACTCCATGTGTGACCTCTTGGAAGTGACGAACCAACATACTTAGCATTGTTCCTAATCCTTTCAATAAAATGATCAATTACTTTCAACCCATTCTTCACAATTATATTGATTATATGTGCGGTGCAACGAGCGTGAAACATATCACCGTTTTTAAGAAGGGATTTTTTAACATTCAACCAAAATTTAATATGATCAACCATTGGCTTATTATAGCTAGCATTATCAACTACAATAGTCATTAGTTTCTTATCAATATTCCACTCCAAGATTCTAGCCTTCACCCACTCTGCCACATTTTCCGCATCGTGAGGACATTCAATCCAACAAAAAGCAATTATCTTTTTATGCAAATCCCATTCATCATCAATATAGTGACATGTTAAACAACAATAATCGGTGCCTTGAAGCTTAGGAGTCCATATATCAGTGGTTAGGGTAACTCTTGAAGAAAGATTTTCCAAAACTTTGTAAAGTGTTTCTTTCTCGATCTTGAAACATTTTTTCAAATCATTTTTCACAGTAGCTCTTAAACGAAATTTGTATGTGGGGTAACAATAAGAAAGCCAATACCTGAAATACTCGTGCTCAGCCATAAGAAATGAATAATCGTGTCGTTCAACCATTTGAGCATATAGCATTCGCTCCACCTCCGGGTCAAACTTATGATTTCCGAACTTTGGAATTGGATCGATGGAAGACTTGAAACTTTCGAGAATTTTTTGTCGAATATCAACACCACCATCTCTTGTTTTTTCTTTACATGATTTCCAATGATTATTTAAATGAGACGTCCCCTTCGAACTTCCAGCATCAAACTTTCTCTTACAATAATTACAAGTGGCGGTAACATTATTATCCGGGTGTGTCTCACGAGAATAGTGATTCCAAGCCTCAGATGTGAGCTACTTGTTTTCTTGTTTTGATGCATCACTGATTTGATTCTCACTAGTGGGAGGAGCAGGGGAAGATGCATTGGTTGAAATATTTGTTCGGCTTGCCTCTTCTTCCGACATAATCCTATAATCACGAATAACAAATTTAACAATTTTAGCACAAAAATAGTTTAACGGTTGCAATTCAATTCTAATGGTCAAATGAGTTGGATTTAAAGTTCTCAAATTTAACAGTCTTTTATACGAAAACAAATAATCTATACATGGCAATTGGATTACTTTAATACCCTCATTCACTTTAACAGTCTTTTATATAAAAAATAAATAACAGTCTTTTATATAAAAACAAATAATCACTTTAATCTATATATAAAAACGAAACAGTCTATACATTGTTGCTTGAATAACAAAATAGACTATACATACAAAATTCAGTAAATAATTCAACAACAATTGTATATCAAAATAGACCACTACATTACATCACTGATCAGAACAGACCACTGCATTACATCACTACATAATATAAAAAAAAAATAGACCACTATAAAATATCAATACATTACATCAATATCAATAGACCACTGCAGAATATCAATAGAATATCACTACAGAATATCAATACCACTACATAATATCACTACATAATATCAATACCAACACCAATACAGAATATCAATAGACCACTACAGAATATCAACACAAAATATCAAAATACACTGTCTCGGCCATCATCACTGATTTAATACATATCAAAATACACTGTCTCGGCCACTACAGAAAGACTGTCTCGGCCATTATCATAAAAAATAACCAAACCAAGGAGAAACATGAGCCCTGCAAAAGATTAAGCCCTAGAGACTGTTGGATCTACAAAAATATTATGAGACCAGCAATAATATTACCTCGGTATCAGTTTTCGTCGTCGGCGGCCTACAAGGAAAAGTTTGGGTGATTTTTATCGTCGGCGGCGGCTGGACAGACAATCGAAGACTGGAGACTGGAGCGTTTGGGCGGGCGGGATGGAGCGTTTGGGCCGCGGGATGAGGGAGAGGGTTGGACCGTTTGGGCAGCTGGACGAGGGAGAGGGATGGAGCGTTTGGACGGCTGGACAAGATGGAGAAAAGGGCACAAATGTGTTTTGGTTTGCACGATTTCTGTTTTTGATTTATTAGGTTAGAAGATTAGATTTTAAAGTTTTCATAATTAAACATCTACCCTAACTTTTAATTTAAGTATTACTTTATACCTAAAATATTATATAAGTACTATTTTAAACTAGTGTTAGACGGATACGGATATCCGGTAAAATGGATACTCCGCATCGGATACGGATTATCCGTGTCGGATATTACTACTATCCGTATCCGTATCCATTTCTTCGGATATTTTTATATAGTATCCATATTCGTATCCATTTCCATTTTTTTGGATAAATATCCGCAAATTCGGATTCGGATATCGGACGGATGCAAATTTTCGAATATCCGTTTACAGCCCTACCGAAAGTACACAGGGGAGGTAGAGGAGGTGTGTCTCAAAACTAAGGCCAAGGTAGAGTGTTTGCACTAACGCAACTTGTCGTCGTGACCGAGTCTATTCAGTTCTTGGCCGAATCGATTCAAAATCTCATAGCAACCCAGATTTGATAGTTTTCTTAATATGGGATTTCTTATTTCTTCTTCATCTGCCATCAAAATGGTTTATACCTTTATACAAACATTAAAGCAGGTCTTTAGGAATTAGTTTATCATGTTAGGTTAATTATTTACATAAATTGGCATCTATTTCAATCCCCCAAGATCCCATACGTTAACCTATTAATCATAACTACATGAATCAGATTTTTCTCACAAAATCCCTCAATGTTCTATCAATTAATTTACAAGGGCCTCAATTATTAAGATTTCCAGACTTCTAAACATAATATGAATCCTCCACATGTGAATAAATCTTTCCAATTTCATCAAGGTTTTAAGGCATGAATTTCATCACTTAAAGTCAATCTAACCGCATCTTAATTTCAGGATTCAACAAACTTGTTATAGATCTATATTGTCCACATACACGCGATTTAGTTATATCATTTTTACCATCAATTCCCTATGAAATTCAGAATCTACGTTGAAGAAAACTTCGATGATTTAAGAAGTAATTTGGACATTTAAATTTAAGCAAGGCAATTTTTTCATCATAAAATTGGGTTGATGACTTGTTCTTGAATCCCTTTGCCTCCCCTTCTTGAATTCTTCCCTTTGGATCTTTAGTTTCCTCTTCCCTTTTGATTTTGGTATCCTCTGGCTGTTAGGTTTAGGTCTTGTTAAATGTGGGGAATCTCTTAACCTCCCTCCTTAACTTATATTATTCTAAATCCTGAGTTAGGCCAAAAGTCCTACTTTTAGACCCCAAATGGGCCTGAACCCATATCTAAACTAGCCCAATAACCTCATAACTTATATACCTATACCTCATGACCATTACTAAAGGATTAAAACATATAAATGAGCCCATAAAGCCTCCCAAAACGGATCCCAATTATTTGCATTCCACTTAGACATTTTTATTGTGTTTAGATGACACGTACCCATAAATTTATTAACGTACGATTTATTCACTCGTGAACTCATTACGCCAAATTGAGTCTTGTATTTATATAATCATGAATAAATATTTATTTTCAATTTTAAATCTTGCCCATTTAATTTAAATCCGTCCGATTTAATTTATTCCCAAAATTAATCCAAAATTATTAAATTTATTTATGTCGTAATATTTTATTCCAAAAATACGGGTATTACATCTATGACTTGGACCAATTTATGCACCAATTTAGTTTAGTTTTTAAATTCCTTAAAATGGCCTAATTTAGTAAAGAAAATTGTTTCAACCTTTGGACAAAGATTTAATGCACCGGTACCATTTAACAACATTTGACCCAAGAATCCTTGCTACTGAGTGTGCTATTTTTTCTCTTTTAAAAAAAATGTACTAATATTCGTTTGAAGCCAATTAGTCAATTACCATTGATTGCAAATATAATCGTAGAAATAGTTTTTTTTAAAGCTCTTAATGCACATTTTTTAAGTAGAGCCAAATTATTTATTGTGCCTTCTACTTAATTCCCTCTAATTTTCCTTAAAGGGATTAATACATTATTTCAGTGACTTGATGTTACATAATATAAAATTAACATAAGATCATCTTCAAGTCTATTTTAAATTTGCAAAATGCTATTTTTATATATATATAATTAACAATTAAATTCATTAATCAATGTAAAATAATATATTTATTAACCCATCATTTGATATATGAAGTTGGTAAATTTAATTGTTCACTTGCTTATATTTTCTAACGTGAGGTTGAAGCCACAAATTAATTTCTCGGTTTCTCAATAACCCTCATAACCAAGTTTCAATAGTTTATTAAAATAAAGTGATAAAAAGCTTACCAGTTATGGCAAAAAGCTTTACCAGTTATGAGCAAAAGCTCAACAATTATGGCACTGATGACCACATCCAATATTAACACAACACTTACTTTGTCCATAAAATTAAGAAAATAACCATAAAATTAAATGAGCTAAGTTTGGGAATGGTAACAATATTTTGATTAATGAATTGATACTTTTTTTTTAATTATGAGTTAACAATCCAAAATCCGTTTGGATTGTTTATGAATTAATAAAGAAAAAATGACTTGGCGTGACACTTAAAAAATCACAGAGAATAAGAAGAAGAAGAAGAAGAAGAAGAATCTTGTTCGGTTGACCACTTTTGTCATTAGTTGACCATTTTTTCAACTAGAATGATTGTTTTGCCCCTTGATGCATTACTATACATATATATTTATACGTTATATAAAATATTATAAATATATTAAGAATTATGTATATAATGTACATTATTTTTTTAAATTAAATAATGTATTTTTGAAATAAAAACTATTTTTTTATAAAACACTTTTGTTAAGTAAATGACTGTTTTTTGTTTATAAATATTAACGTATATTAAACACACACACACACACACACACACAGGGTGTCAGTTATTTCCGAACTTTCAAATTTTCCGTTTTCCGATTCGAATTTTTTTAATTTTGGCACCATTTTTTTTATTTCCCGATTTTCGAATTTTCCGATTCCGAATTTTTCGAAAAAAATTGGAATGGAATTAGAAATCATGTATGGATTCCGAATTTTCGATCCGAAATTTTCAATATCACGCTGATCCGATCCATCCAAAATGTTTTTCGAAATAATAATATTTTTGTTTATTTTAATACATTTTTACCACCCTTTAATATATAAATATATTATTTATTAGTGTAATCTTGACCCTCCTTTTAAAACCATCTCAACCATTAATATATACCAATATATATTAACCTTCTACATCACACTAACCCTAAATCGAAAGACAACATCCGGAATTATATTCAATTTTTATGCAAATTTAGATTCCAATGATAATTTATATTAATTTTCCCTCATCTTCCTTTTATTCATTTTTTTATCTGAAATACTGATGCGCAACCTCTACTACAGTTGTTAACCATTCTTAAGTTTCCTTTTTTTTCGAAGGTAAACAATAGTTTTTTTTCCATTCACATAGCTTTGTAGTTTCTTAGTATCATAGTCAAGCCTTGATTGATCTTTCTCCAAAATGGTAAAAGATGCATAAATCTGTAGTTTATTGCATTTTCAAAATGGTATGAGATGCATAACCTTATCGTTCACATAGCTCCGTAGTTTATTGCATAGGTGATGAAGAGTGGAGTGTTTGATTTTTATTTTTATTTTAAAATTTTTCTTTTCAAAAATGACATTTCCGATATTTTCCGAAAATATTATAACTGATAATTCCGATTATTCCAATATTTTTACGAATAATAAAATTTCTGAATACTCCGAATTAGCTGAATAGGAAAAAAATGATTTTTCGATTTTTATTTTTTCCAAATTGGAAAAGATTTTAAAATTCCGAAAATTTTGCATTTTTTTCCGAACACTCCTATTCCAATCCGATCCATCCGAAACACACACACACACACACACACACACTCATATACATTATTATATTTGTACACTATTTACTGTTACGTTTTATGTATACATCTAATATTGTAAATACGTTTATATATATACAGAGCCGATCTCTGGCGGGTGCCAGAGACGGACATATGAACGGGTCACTTAAAAAAAGAAAAGGATGCGTGTGTATATGTAAAAGACAAAGCTGAAATGTTTGAAAAGTTAAAACAAAACATTTATCTCTCTTTTTTGTACTTAGTATCTCTCTATTTTGAAGACAACATTACCATGATGAGCTAATATTTTGTTTACTTGTTTTTTTTAATTTCTTTTCAAAGTCAATCTGCTTAACATTTGTAATCCTTTTTCATCCTTTAAAATTTAGAATCAATTTTTTTCCTAAACATGTGGACATGACACTGTCATTTTCACTGTTAAATCAACTCTTATTTTTAAAAACTAAAACAATGTTATAAATAATATAAAAAACTATTTTTACAAAAATAAATTTATAACTGTTAAAAGTTTGTATTTTATATAAAAAACTTGTACTTTTTATTTAAAACTGTATCATAATACCACATATACATACCGTTGGCGCGGACCAACATATTAGAAAAAATGATCCGGGCGCGTGAACCATTTTTTCTAAATAGTAAAAAGATTATTTTTATAATCGTAAAAAATGGTCCGAGATAGACATGTAAAGATGGCGCGGACATGTAAAGATGGTTCCGCTGGTAAAGATGGCGTACATTCCCCAGCGGAACCATCTTTACATGTCCGTCTCGAACCATTTTTTACTATTACAAAAAATAGTCCGCGCCATCTTTACATGTCTATCTCGAACCATTTTTTACGATTATAAAAATAATCTTTTTACTATTTAAAAAAAACGATCCGCGCCAGCGGTATGTATAGCGGTCCGACCGATATACATAAATAATATTTAGAAGGGGCAGTCCCAAATTTAAAAATGCTGTGAGCACCAACAAATACTCCTCAGTATGATGGGCACCAACAAATAAATAATATTTTGGCTGCTATAAAAGGAACAGAAATGTGGGGTAGTGGGTTATTACTCAATTATATGGCTGGGATCAGTCCCAACAAAAGTGTTGCATGCGCAAATATGCTGGGAATGAGTATGGAGCACAGGGGGATGGGCAAAAATCAATTAATATAGAGACATTGTTAATAGAGTAGTTCTAGAGAGCCTGAATTTTTGACCGAATTTTGGTCGACACACTGACGTGTCGGCCTGCTATTGGTTGGTTTTGAGGTCCCGGGTTTTGAGGTCCCGCTGGCGCGGACCCCACAAATCAACCAATAGCAAGCCAACACGTCAGTTTGTCGGCAAAAATTCGGTCAAAAATTCGGTCAAAATAGAATTTTTGTTGTTAACAAGAGAAAAGAAGTGAACGCAAGTGGGTCAAATGTCAGATATGTGGCAGAATAAAAAAGAAATGGGGTATTACTTAAGTTATGCACGGATTGATTTTCGGTCAAAGATTCAAACACGCGCGTGTCCGGCCGGCTCGATTCGGTTCGGACTTATCTCTTATATTTTTTGGCCGAATTAATTTAACTTTTTGGGCTTTAATTATTAATTAATTACGAAATTAATTAATTAATTAATAAACTGTTGGCAGTTATTGCCAACAGTTAATTTCGTTTAACTGTTTAACTGTCTCTTGACAGTTATTGTTACTTTGCTATAAATACAGATTCCCCCCCTCCGTTTTTAATAATGAAAAAATTTCCCTCCTCCAGAATTCCTGTCATATCTGTTCCAAAAATATTTTTCCTGCATAATATCTGTTGCATTGTTGTTGAGTAAAAGCCACAGAATTTGAGGTCATTGTAATTAATTATTGTCGTGCTACATAATTAATTGGAAAATCCGTTCTATCTTGGGAGACAATATGAGAAACGTGTGCTCGCGTTCAAATGATCAAATTATATATAAAACCCTTTTAACACAAACAAACCCTAAACATGCAGCAGTATGTGATTGAATAAATTGATAATCTACGCAAGAACATTCAAACACATGCAATTAAGGAAAAATCCCCCTCAGGGGCAAAACCATTTATTTTCACTATAATTTGTAAGAAAATGGCTTACAATCGGATTACAATGAAAATACAAGTTGACTAAGAATTACCCTCGGGTATCGGATTCTGTAGTCGCGGCTGGAATTATCCCTTTCCAGTAGAGCTGCAATGAAGAAGAGGAACGGCTTCTCCACAAGGGTTGAACAAACCAAAGTTGTGTTCTTGGGTTACAAAAGGATTCACAAAGGTTTGGCAATTATGTGTGAATCAAAACATGAGTCTTGGGACTCAAAAATATGAAGACTAGATGTATTTGGACTCTCAAATTCGTCTCCTAAAGTCTTGCAAAACAACTCCCCCGAAGTTGGTATTTATAGGAAAAAAGATGAAGAGTTCCGCTTTTTTAAAACTCTAAAAATCTTATCAGTGTACAGGTACACCGAACCCCATCTGGGGTACACCGAACCGGTTTGGTGGTACCATTCTGGTATGGGGTTAAAACACAGCATTCTTCAAGGAATTTTCTCCAACTTCAAAAGGTCATAACTTCTTCATCGTAGCTCGGATTGAGGTGTCGTTTCTTCCAGTATCTTCGTTGCGGCGAGCTCTACAACTTTCCAGTTGACTAGACCTCCGAACTATGTATGTGAAATTACGAAAATGCCCTTGAACTTCCCTATCAAGCCTTGTTTCACTGTTTTGACTTCCCCTGCGTTCCACTCGCATTCTGTGCCTAAAATCAAGGAACGTGAAATCGTTGTGGCAGATGAGGGACACATTTAGGAGTTGTTGAATGCTTGATGCTTGGAATTCGGATAGAGGCCGTCGTGAGCGATCGTGTAGAGACGTGACAGATGTAGCCGAATGTAGCGGCGTATGACATACAAAACTGTAAGATAACGGACAAGAGAATTATGTCCTTACAAATCTCCCCCTATGTCTATGCCGGTACATACATAAAAATCCGAATTATCAAGTAACGAAATTGCCTATACAAATCTACCCTTCCATGAACCCAAAACTGGAAAGATAAAAATGAATAAGTCTACATCGTTTGTCCTTCAAGTCTTCAATAATCTTCACGCTTTTCTCATCAGGGTGTGCAACATGGGATTATCCAAAGATGTACCTACACACATGAGACAAAGCAAATACCAAGTGACATATCGAGTTTGAAATGAGATAAATCTAGATACCAATTTATGAACAAACCTCAAAATTTCAAATCTCCCCCATAATAAGATAATTCTTTCTCCCCCTTTTTATGATGTCCCCAAATAGACAAATGAGATAAATAAATCAAGCAATCAAGAACCGGGGTGACATAAGGCGTAAAATCACACCATGAATGAACATAAAACAACCAAGTCGGTGATAGCGTAAAAGAATGGGTGTGATCAAAATTCGATAGGAAAATCAATGCATACAGACATGACATATGTGCACAATGAATATTGGATATTCCTAACGAATGAACTCAAATACTTCCTTTGGTGTAAAAGAGTGGAAAAATAAGATATTGACTATATCAAATCTACAAATCAAAGCTCAAAGTGATTTCTACACCAATAACGTCCAAAATGTTTTTCATGCTTTTTCAGGACTTTCAAGGAAGTGCAAACCCGTTTTTCAATCTCCAACCAAACCCCCTCAGATTTATATTTTTAATAGAGGTATACTAAATTCTCAAACTTTGGAGAATTGATGGTGAAATCTAAATGGCCCATATTTGGCATGTATTGCTTTTTATTGCCTTTCAATTTTTTCGGGCTCTTTTAACCTCTTAGGACCTCGGATATTACAATTCCTCCATTTTTTAGGTCCTTTTTTAACGGTGGCTTTTGCGCAAAGGATAAGAATCAACTTTCGCAGCCCCTCTCCGTTATGCAAATTATCACACAGTCTCACCAAAACGGTTTTTACATGCAATCCAATCTTGCAAGTTTTATCGCATTTATACATTGTATAGACAGGATTGAGATGGAAACACTCAAGCCAACATGAGATTGACAAGTGCAATAATCAAATATAGCCGTGCATGTGTGCAATAAAGGATATAGGAGTCAAGCATGTAGGAAATATCACTAATTACATCTCAAAGACTCCAATCAATGTTAAGCACATGGATGAAATGATGTAGCCTCTCAAATCTCTATCAAACAGTCACATGGATATATGGAATGAAGTTGTGACTTGGCTATCTTAAATGCTCATCCATAAAAGGCAAATCTCTTTTTGAATTTTTCAAAAATTTTATCAAAATAAAATCTTTTTGTATTTTTCAAAATTTTTCAAAAATAAAAATCTATACAAAAAGTACATGTCACAACGCTAGCAAACATAAAGATCATGAAACGAAAACTAGTGTATGACAAACATGCAAACACAATCATCTATATGATATGGCAAGAGAAGAATCATGTGCAAGCAAACGAGAATCAACTATTCTAAAATCTAGTGTATCCAAAAGTGATTTCCTAACCCAAATGGATAAAACACGTCGACAAGGGGTTTTGGAAACCAAAAAAACACTAGACTTCGAATTCCTAGGACCTCTTCCAAGATCAAAACAAAATCTCCTAAGGTGACCTTTCCTACCACAATGTGAACATGTGTAAACGGAAGGAATGTTACCTAAAGTGTGATCTTTTCTAATGTCCTTGGGATTGATTGACCCTCTAAAACAAATAATGGTTTTGGCTTTAGCACTAGAAGCATGAGAACAAGATGAGCCATTACCATCACAATCAAACCTACTTGAATCGTTTAAATCATTTTTCATCTTCAAAATATTTGATTCAAGCAACAAATTAGACTCTTCCCAAGACAGGGATTGCTTTTTCAAATTTTCAACAATTTCTAAAAGGGTATCCCTCTCCCCCTCAATTAAAGCAAACTTTTCCCTAAGAGTCTCTTCACGTGCCACAAACTCATTGATTAAAATATTTCTTTCATCTTTGGCACAAACACAAACCATCGAATTTTTAAGGTCCTCCAATTCCTTTTCTAAAAATAGGACCCTATCATCACTCTCCTTTCTGGCAATTTTCAAAGAATCAAAATCAATACACAAATTACCAAAGTGCTCACGACAAATACCACTTTGAGTTTGGAACTCTTGCAAATATTCAATCTTAATTTTAAAACGAGAATTTTCTTTTTCCAAAACTTTAATTCTTTTGCAAAGTTTCAAATTCAAACTTTTTAAATTTTTAGCTTGGTCGTGAACCTTTTCAAAAATAGGCTCCTCATTAAACGGGCGTTCCATTGAAAAATTGCGATTTTTCACAAAATTGATTTTTCAAAAAAAATAATCAATATTACACGATTTTGCGGAAATCAGGAAGTAAATCCTTGAAAAATCAGGATCACGCAATAAATTAGCGTAACCCGCTCTGATACCAATTTGAGAAACGTGTGCTCGCGTTCAAATGATCAAATTATATATAAAACCCTTTTAACACAAACAAACCCTAAACATGCAGCAGTATGTGATTGAATAAATTGATAATCTACGCAAGAACATTCAAACACATGCAATTAAGGAAAAATCCCCCTCAGGGGCAAAACCATTTATTTTCACTATAATTTGTAAGAAAACGGCTTACAATCGGATTACAATGAAAATACAAGTTGACTAAGAATTACCCTCGGGTATCGGATTCTGTAGTCGTGGCTGGAATTATCCCTTTCCAGTAGGGCTGCAATGAAGAAGAGGAACGGCTTCTCCACAAGGGTTGAACAAACCAAAGTTGTGTTCTTGGGTTGCAAAAGGATTCACAAAGGTTTGGCAATTATGTGTGAATCAAAACATGAGTCTTGGAACTCAAAAATATGAAGACTAGATGTATTTGGACTCTCAAATTCGTCTCCTAAAGTCTTGCAAAACAACTCCCCCGAAGTTGGTATTTATAGGAAAAAAGATGAAGAGTTCCGCTTTTTTAAAACTCTAAAAATCTTATCAGCGTACAGGTACACCGAACCCCATCTGGGGTACACCGAACCGGTTTGGTGGTACCATTCTGGTATGGGGTTAAAACACAGCATTCTTCAAGGAATTTTCTCCAACTTCAAAAGGTCATAACTTCTTCATCGTAGCTCGGATTGAGGTACCGTTTCTTCCAGTATCTTCGTTGCGGCGAGCTCTACAACTTTCCAGTTGACCAGACCTCCGAACTATGGATGTCAAATTACGAAAATGCCCTTGAACTTCCCTATAAAGCCTTGTTTCACTGTTTTGACTTCCCCTGCGTTCCATTCGCATGCTGTGCCTAAAATCAAGGAACGTGAAATCGTTGTGGCAGATGAGGGACACATTTAGGAGTTGTTGAATGCTTGATGCTTGGAATTCGGATAGAGGCCGTCGTGAGCGATCGTGTAGAGACGTGCCAGATGTAGCCGAATGTAGCGGCGTATGACATACAAAACTGTAAGATAACGGACATGAGAATTATGTCCTTACACAATATTCATCAACCTCGGAGCACATTGGAGAGAATAAATTTCCTTAAGGAGACTGTTCTTAACCGGGGGCGGATTATTTCTTTTATTCTTACATTATTTCTGCAAATTCAAGTAAGTGTTTCATTTCTGTAATTCTGTTTTAATTCTGTAATTATATTAATAATTCATAATTCTGTACAATTGTTATTTATAAATAGTAGACATAACAATCTTAAGACAATTTATAAAGTTCTACTGTTTTGTAGTGTACATAATTTTTTTTATTACATAAATTTATTTGTTGGAAATAATTCTGTTTTGACGGAAAAATAAATTTGAATTAATTTATTAGTTTAATGCAGAAATTAATAAAACAGTTTTGGTATAGAAATTAATTTCTATACTGTTTTTATATTCTGTTTTAGAAAATAAAATTTTATTTGTGAATTTTGTTAAAATCTGTTTATTTAAAAAATTTAATCTTAAAATTATAATTCTATTTTGTACGGAATTCTTTTTATTATTAAAAATTAGTGTGACACAGATTTTATAGTTTAATTCTGTTTTGTACGAATTTCTGTTTATATTATAGTTTAATTCTGAATTTTATTTAGAATTCTTTTGTAATTCATTTATTGTGAATTATATTTGGAGGAAATTGGTGCACAGAATTTTGTATTCTGTTTTGATTAATTCATTATATATGAATTTTATCATTCATAAAAATTCTGTTTTTGTACAGAAATGGAATCACAAAGTACGAACACTACTCCTACAAAAATGATTGTCACCAACACAAATATGACTGCACCCGTATCTATGACACATGGGGAGAAACCAAAAAAGTTCATTGGGGCTGACTTCAAATGTTGGAAAGGACAAATGTACTTCTATCTCACTACCTGCCAACTGGGCAGGTTTGTATATGAAGATTGTCCCTCTATTCAAGAGGGAGATGACGCTGAAAGGGTTGCTGCTATCGATGCTTGGAAACATTCGGACTACCTATGCTGAAATTATATTTTGGCCTACTTGGACAAGACTTTGTATCATGTCTACTGCACTATCAAGACATCCAAAGAATTGTGAAATTCTTTAAAAAAGAAGTACAAAACTGAAGATGTTGGGATGAAGAAATTTATCGTAGGGCGTTTTCTGGACTTCAAAATGGTTGATTCTAAATGAGTGATCTCGCAAGTGCAAGAATTCCAAGTGATCCTCCACGACATTCATGCTGAAGGAATGTCAATTAGTGAAACTTTCCAAGTTGCTGCAATTGTTGAAAAATTGGCACCATCTTGGACTTTATTCAAAAACTATCTCAAGCATAAGCGAAAGGAGATAAATATGGAGGAGTTGGTGGTCAGGCTAAGAATCGAAGAAGACAACCGTGAGTCTCAAAAGAAAAGTGGGAAGAATCCGATGGAAACAAAGGTCCATGTCGTTGAAGGTCCTAAAAAGAACAAACGAAAGTATGATGGGGAAGGCACTTCCAAACATAACAAGAAAAAGTTCAAAGGCAAATGCTACAATTGTGGTAAACCTGGACACCGCTCAAGCGAGTGTCGTAAGACGAAGAAGCAAAATCAAAAGAATCCTCAATCAAATGTAACTGAGGGTGTGAATATCGTTAATGATTTGGCGGATATGAATTATTCTGCCGTGGTCTCTGAATGTAACTTGGTTGGAAATACCAAGGAATGGTGGGTGGACACTGGAGCCACACGACACATTTGTGCAAATAAATGGATGTTCACCACCTATAAGCCTTTGGAAAATGAGGAGAACCTCTTTGTGGGAAATTCTTCCACTTCGAAGGTGGTGGGACAAGGAAAGATAACTATGAAAATGACTTCTGGAAAGGAACTTACTCTCAACAATGTTCTTCACGTGCCTGATATCCGAAAGAATCAGATTTCTGGATCTCTCCTTACTAAAAATGGTTTCAAGCTTGTGTTTGTGTCTGATCGCTTTGTGTTGTCTAAAAATGACATGTATGTAGGAAAGGGCTACCTAAAGGAGGGGCTCTTTAAACTCAACGTTCTTACTGTAACCTCAAAAACATCTGTTTCAATGAATGAAATTGCTAGTTCTTCTTACTTGATTGAGTCATCTAATATTTGGCATGCTAGATTAAAACATGTTAATTTTGATACATTGCGTAGATTAATTAACTTGGAATTTTTGCCAAAATTTAATATTGATAAAAATCATAAATGTGAAATTTGTGTGGAATCTAAATTAGCTAGATTACCTTTCCAGCCTATTGAAAGGATAACTGAACCTTTAGAATTAATTCATACCGATATTTGTGATTTAAAATTTGTTCAAACTAGAGGTGGGAAAAAGTATTTTATGACTTTTATTGACGATTGCACAAAATATTGCTATGTATATTTGTTACATAGTAAAGATGAGGCTATAAATGCATTTGAACAATATACGAATGAAGTTGAGAATCAATTAAGCAAAACAGTAAAGGCTATTACGAGTGATAGAGGAGGTGAATATGAAAAGCCATTTGAGGAATTTTGTTCTGAAAATGGGATTATTCATCAAACAACCGCTCCTTATTCTCCTCAATCGAATGGTGTTGCTGAACGCAAAAACCGTACTTTGAAAGAAATGATGAACTCAATGTTATTAAGTACAGGAGCTCCACAAAATTTGTGGGGGGAAGCCTTACTTTCTGCTAATTACATTCTCAATAAAGTACCTCACAAAAAGACTCACAAGACACCTTATGAATTATGGAAAGCTCGAAGACCTTCCTATAAATATTTACGAGTGTGGGGGTGCTTAGCCAAAGTGATGGTTCCTAAACCTAAAAAGGTAAGAATAGGGCCAAAAACAGTGGATTGTGCATTCATCGGTTTTGCTACTAATAGCAGTGCATATCGATTTCTAGTTTGTAAATCTAAGATTTTGAATATTCATGTAAATACGGTTATTGAATCGAGGGACGCTTCATTTTTTGAAAATGAATTCCCGTATAACATGACCCAAGAATTTGGTCCTTCTAAAAGGACAAATCAAGCTACTACAAGTGGTACTCATCAACCTATTGAATCAATAGAGGATGAACCAAGACGTAGTAAAAGAGAAAAAAACTCGACTTCTTTCGGTCAGAATTTTCTAACATATTTGCTAGAAAATGAACCTCAATCGTATAAATAAGCTATATCCTTACCCGATGCGTCCAATTGGAAAGAAGCAATTAATAGCGAAATTGAATCCATATTACAAAATCATACATGGGAACTAGTGGATCTTCCACCAGGTTCAAAATCGTTAGGTTATAAATGGATCTTCAAAAAGAAATTGAAGGCCGATGGATCAATTGATAAATATAAAACTAGACTTGTAGCTAAAGGCTATAGGCAAAAGGAAGGGTTGGATTACTTCGACACATATTCACCGGTAACAAGAATAACGTCCATTCGGATGTTAATAGCAATAGCTGCTATTAATGTACTTGAAATACATCAAATGGATGTAAAAACTGCATTCTTAAACGGTGAACTAGAAGAGGAAATTTCTATGGAGCAACCTAAAAGGTTTAAGGCTCCCGGACAAGAAGGAAAAGTATGTAAGCTTGTTAAATCACTATATGGATTAAAACAAGCACCTAAGCAATGGCATGAAAAAATTGTTAATGCAATGTTATCAAATGGTTTCAAAATTAATGAATGCGATAAATGTGTTTACTTTAAATACATTCATAATGGATATGTCATTGTATGCCTCTATGTTGATGATATTCTTATCATGGGTAGTAACTTGGAAATTATCAAAACTACAAAACAAATGTTGAGTAGTAGATTTGACATGAAAGATATTGGAATCGCCGATGTTATATTAGGAATTAAAAATTCTAGAACATCGGATGGACTTATATTATCTCAATCTCATTACGTAGAGAAAGTACTTGAAAAATTCAAGAAGTATGATATTAGTCCTACCAAGACACCTGTAGATGTAAATTTACATCTTGCAAGAAATAATGGTGAAAGCATATCTCAACTAGAATATTCTCGTATTATCGACAGTTTAATGTATATCATGAACTGTACGCGACCGGACATAGCATACTCAATAAGTAAGCTAAGTCGATTTACGAGTAATCCAGGAAGAGATCACTGGAAAGCAATATTGAGAGTTTGGGGTTATTTAAAATATACTCAAAACTATGGACTGCACTACTCAAAATATCCAGCTGTTCTTGAAGGACATTGCGATGCAAATTGGATATCTGATACAAAAAACTCTAAGTCTACGAGTGGGTATGTGTTTACCCTCGGAGGTGCAGCCGTATCTTGGAAATCCTCAAAACAAACGTGCATTGCTAGATCGACAATGGAATCTGAATTCATTGCACTAGACAAAGCTGGAGAAGAAGCTGAATGGCTTCGAAATTTCTTAGAGGATGTTCCAAATTGGTCTACACCTGTGCCCGCAATATGTATACATTGCGATAGCCAATCAACGATTGGAAGGGCACAAAATCACATGTATAACGGAAAGTCACGATATATTCGTCGTCGACACAATACCGTTAGACAACTTCTCTCAAATGGAATTATCTCAATTGACTATGTAAAGTCAAAAGATAATATATCGGATCCACTAACGAAAGGTTTAAACCGAGAGCAAGTTGAAAGATCATCGAGAGGAATGGGTTTAAAGCCTATAAATAAATAAGAATCAATTTAGTGGCAACCCAACCTAGCTGACTGGAGATCCCAAGATCTAGGTTCAATGGGCAAACCGAACTACGTTGTATTCAGTAAGCACTGGAGGATATCCAATATTATCCATTCCAAAGATGAGGCAGTGCACATCTGCAGCGAAATTAGGATAAGTTATGCTTTTAATGACATCTATATCTTAGTACGTCTAAGTGGGGTATTGCAGGATACTCTTTATGGAAGTCACTTACGTGAGTAAGAAGGGGGCCACTTCTATGAGAATAATGAAAGGCATATTCTCTAAAATACTCACGGAACTAAGTGGTGTTCATGGCCAAAATGAACACAAACGTGAGAACCAACTGTGTTGAAGAATTGTTGTGTGAATATTATTGTCCAGGTTTACAAAAACGGTTGACGGTTCAAGGACGTGAAATCTACTGATTAACCAAGTAAATCCGATAGTATATCACTAAGGAAAGTTCAAGGCCACTAGGCTACTTCTCCCGATGCAATAAATCTTCGGTTTTAATCAACATGTGTCTGCATCTGCATTAGCATCTGTTCTGTTTTATTTATAGCAATATATCATTCATATGGAGGATTGTTGGAAAATTGGACAACTTAAAGCTGTCAAGATTTTTCTGGACATAATTTTGAGCAACTTTGAGCTCAAATTTAGGTGGGACCCACACTACGATAATTATGGGACCATATACGAACGCGTTCTCCTCCGTAAGGAGATTAACGTAGTATATTCATATGTCCAATTTCAATAAGTTATGAATGATAAATATGTCCCCAAAGTGACTCACAAAGCAATGAAAGTTAATGAATTGGGTATGTTTGACTCTTGTCCCACATTGGAAGAGTAGTGGGAAAATGATGATTTAATAAAACCCAAATGATGGACTAAGGCTTGGATGCCTTGAGGGTATCCCAACTCTTTGAAGGGGAGATGACCTAAGCTATGCACGGGTTGACTTTCGGTCAAAGGTCCACACGCGCGCGCGCGGCCGACAGGCTCGGCTCGGTTTGGGCTTGGTCTTATAAAAATCTCTTACATTTTTGGGCCAAATTAATTTAACTTTCTGGGATTTAACTATTAATTAATTACGAAATTAATTAATTAATTAATAAACTGTTGGCAGTTATTGCCAACAGTCAACAGTTAATTTCGTTTAACTGTTTAACTGTCTCTTGACAGTTATTGATACTTTGCTATAAATACAGATTCCTCCCTCCGTTTTTAATAATGAAAAAATTTCCCTCCTCCAGAATTGCTTCCATATTTATTCCAGAATTCCTGTCATATCTGTTCCAAAAATTCTTTTTCCTGCATAATATCTGTTGCATTGTTGTTGAGTAAATGCCACAAAATTTGAGTTCGTTGTAATTAAGTATTGCCGTGCTACATAATTAATTGTAAAATACGTTCTATCTTGGGAGACAATATTCATCAACCTCGGAGCACATTGGAGGGAATAAATTATCTTAAGGAGACTGTTCTTAATAGGGCTCGGATTATTTCTTTTATTCTTATATTATTTCTGCAAATTCAAGTAAGTGTTTCATTTCTGTAATTCTGTTTTAATTCTGAAATTATATTAATAATTCATAATTCTGTACAATTGTTATTTATAAATAGTAGATATAACAAGCAGTACTCGGGGTAAGATCATTCACAATCGGGGGAGAAGAAAACAAGAGATTTGATAACTTTATCGAATTTGACGCTTGTAGTGGTGGGTGAAAATGAACAAATTATGTAGAAGAATTTGTAAGTGTTCTCCAAGTTTAGAGAATGGTTACAAATTCTGTAAGGGTTCCTACGAACTTCCTTTGTTCGTAGCAATTGATACGAACAAATGAAGTTCGTAAGAAATATAAATAATCATTTTTATCATATTTTTGGGTTCTTACGAACAACAAAAGTTCGTTAGAATTCCTACGAACTTCTATTATTCTTAAGAAGTATTGATTTTGTTTCCTACGAACTTTTATTGTTCGTAGGAATTGTTTTACAAATCCTTAAGCTTTCACCACTGCATGAACACCTACCTATGAAAAGACAAGCCCACTTTTTAATTTGTAAAGTTGCCTTTCATTGGCTTCCTCCATTGCTGATGCTCTAACAATCTTAACAAGACAGGGGACTCTGCCAATAATGGGTCCTATCCCAGAAATAATGGGGAAGGTACGGAGGTTTCGAAAGGGTCGAGAACAGGTGTAAAGGTGGGCGGAGTGTTAGTGACCAAATCAACATAAAAAAAAATTTTGATGCATGAATTAAGAATTGGAGAGATACAGAAGCGGGAATTAAAAAAAAGGCGGGGGCGAAAGTTGGGAAAAAAATCGAAAAGGGAAGAAAGATGTATATCTCTGTAATGGCATGTTAGGTCTCAAAAATATCAAGACCTTTACGAACATGGGGAATAATTGCAAGAAAAATAATGTTTTGGGGAAGCCGATTGGTGGGAACACATCAACGCATACGGGGAGTAAAAAAGAGGGTAAAATGAACACCCAATTATGTGGGGATCTAGTGAACAGGGGGAAAACTGTAGTGGTGGCGAGTGAGATGTGTACTATGACAGGGAGGGGGGCGTATTTTGATGAGTTAAATGATTATAGGTAATGGGTGGATTTAGAGATTGCGAGTCAAGAGGAGGAAATAGGGGGTAGTGAGGAAGAAGGGTGGGACGAAGACCCGGTAGGGTGGAGGGAGGATTTGTTAAGATCTTTTAGCAAAGACTCGGGAGTAATTATTGAGGGGTTGGAGAGCGAGGCGTGGGATATATTGGAGAAGATACAAGGTAATGGGGGGGGGGGGGGGGGAGTTAAGTGGGGAGGGAAAACTAAAGGTCTAAAGAGTGTTTTGTGTTTAATAAAATTACACATCATTTCGTGGAATGTGAGGGGGTTGAATGATACTAAGAAAAGGGGTATTGTTGGTTGGGCTATAAATAAGTGGAAGCCCGATATATTGTGTTTATAGGAGACTAAGATGAGTCTAATGGATGATGGTTGCATTAGGTCTATCTGCGGAGGGCGGGGGATTAACTGGGTCAGCTTGGACGCAGAGGGTGTCTCGGGAGGGGTGGTGATTTTATGGAATTCAGCGGTGGTCAAATTGATGGAGGGCATTGAGGGTCGATGGTCCTTGTCCCGTCCTTTTAAAAATGCGGAGGATTGTTTTATTTGTAGTTTCTCGGGCATCTACGGGATAGTGGAGGATATAATTAGGTGGGAGTTGTGGGAGGAATTGGCTGGAGTGAGGAGGGTGTGGGGATCCCCTTTCTGTATGGGAGGGGATTTCAATGTGGTGAGATTTGGAGCAGAGAAAAGTAGCGGAGGTAGAATATGCAGATATATGAGCGAGTTCTCCGATTTTATTGATGAGTTAGAGTTGATTGATATCCCCCTAGAAGGGGGTTTGTTTACTTGGTGAAGCTTTAGAGACAGGCCAACAATGTCGTGTTTGGATCGATTCCTCATATCTCAGAGGTGGGAGGAATATTTCCTAGGGGTGATTTAATCTACCTTACCTAGGGTTACATCCGATCATTTCCCTATACTATTAGAGTGTGGTGGGTGGAGGGAGGGAATGATTCCTTTTAGATTTGAAAATATGTGGCTTAAAGGGAAGGATTTTGGTGAGAGGGTGAGTGTGTGGTGGCTTGGGTATGAGGTGGAGGGAAATACCAGTTTTCGATTGGCATCAAAGTTGGGTATGCTCAAAGAAGATATCAAAAGATGGAATAGAGAGGTATTCGGCCAGGTGCGCCTGGTCACATCGAGATATATGGAAGAGGTAAGGAGGTTAGATGAGAAAGAAGGGAGAGTCGGTCTCTCCGAGGAGGAACGGAGGGGGGGGGGGGAGATTAAAAACGTGGAGATAGGGAAGAGGCTCATCCAAGAAGAGATTAGTTGTCTCTAACACCAAGTTTTTCCATTCAGTGGAAAATTCGCACAGGTGGGGGAATCACATTGGGAAAATCCCAGTGGGGGGTGTGGTGTTCAATGAAAAGATAGGGGTGAGGGGGGTTATCACTCAATACTATCAGGATTTGTTTAGGGAAGAAGTGGCGTGGAGGCCTTCTATTGATGGGGCCGAGTTGGAGAGTATTTCGGCAACTGAGGCTGAAGGTATTGAGTCTCCCTTCACTGAAGAGGAAGTGGATCAGGGGCTTAAGTCAATGAGCGGGGATAAGGTGCCGGGGCTAGACAATTTTATGATGGCATTTTTTCAGCAAATGTGGACGGTTGTCACGAGTGATGTGATGGATTTCTTTGAGGAGTTTCATGACTGGGATTACTTTTTGCCGAGGTTAAATGCGTCTTTTATCACTCTCATTGCCAAGAAGAGGGGCTCGATTGATATAAGAGATTACATACCTATTAGTCTAATTGGGAGCATGTACAAGCTCCTAGCCAAAGTATTGTCAGTTTGACTCAGGAAGGTTATTGACCCTTTGATTTCGGAGTCTCAAAATGACATTGGGGGGGGGGGGGGGGGGGGGGGAGACAGATCCTCGACGTTGTTCTGGTGGCCAATGAGTGTGTGGAGGCTAGGTCTAAAAGTGGGATTCCTGGACTGGATTATAAACTAGACATCGAGAAGGCGTACGATCATGTGAATTGGAAGTTCCTCCTTTAATTATTAAGAAGGATGGGATTTGGTGATGGATCGGGGGCTTTCACGGTTAAAGGTTACTATGCTACATTGAGTGACAAGGGTACCACTAGGTGAAGATTCCCCTGGAAGAAGATTTGGAAGGTGAAGGCACCTCCTAAGGTGAGATTTTTTATTTGGACGGCGGCTAAATAGGAAATTTTGACGATGGAAGGTTTGCAGAAGATAAGATATCTGATGGCTAGTCGGTGTTGGTTATGCAAAGAGGAAAAGGAGAAGACCAACACACTTCTTCTACATTGTAGGGTGACGAGAGGGATGTGGGATATTTTTTTAACAACCGCGACAGTGAGGGATCTATTAGAATCATGGAAGCCTCCTTGGGGGTAGGTGGGAGATAAACTGATATGGCACATGGTGCCGCACTGTATTATATGGACGATATGGAAGGGGAGGAACGCTCGTTGCTTCGAAGGTGTTGAGATGGCGCCCTCAAGACTTCGTTATTTATTTTTAAGTACCCTATTGAGTTGGTCTAAGGGGAAGATTTCTGTCACAATTCAGGACTTGATTCAGTTTATGGAGGATATCCACAGTGTGTTGTAATTTGGGAGGCAATCGTTGAGGTGGGAGTCGGTTGGTTCGATTTAGTTCGCTCTTGTTTCCCTTTATTTTGTATACTCCCTGTATACAGGTTCGCTCCCTAAGCGATTGGTTATTATAGAATTCATTTAATTATAAAAAAAAAATACAGACTAAAGACGTCGGGAAAAAATTGGTTGTAACCAATGTTGGTCATTGGTGTCATTGTCCTTATATTGTTCTCTTATTTATGTTTATATTTTTAGTTCGAGCGACACTTGCTTTGCCTCCATAACTTTTTTCGTCATTTCATTAAAAAAAAAATACTAGCGGACTTGTAAAGCAAATGTCACTTAAAACTCAAAAAATACCGCAACATCTAGGTTTTCTCGCACTTGTAAAATAAGTTTTGACCATTTTAATCAGGTAAATTAGCCAAAATCTTGGAGTTGATAGAAAAGGAGTTGTTCATTACAGGACGTATAGAATTGGAGATGCACATCATTGTTTAAATTAGATTTTACATTAAATTTTTACACCACTTTTTTTTATTCAAGTTTTGGTACAAAAACTTTTAAAAACAAATAAGACACAAACATTTGTAATGGGGTAGATTTAGAGAATTAAATATTGAATAAGAATCTTGTTTGATAGATTTTGATGAATACTAATAAGAATACGATAAATTAGAAATGCAAAATAGTATATCACATGTTAATGTTTTAAATTAGAGAGAGAAAAGTTATTTGACACTTTAAAATTATGGTGCATTTTATACTTTTATTTTACATTTTCCTAAGTTTGTAATTACTTTAACACCACTACGAGAGTAAGCCATTTTATACTTAGTGTATATTTTACTTAAAACTAACTTTTAACATTGCGGATGCTTTAAGATTTCCATAACACAACACATAATATGAAAAGAACAAGATACGATTCTCCACATTAACAATAATTTCCATTCCCATACAATCAATAGGACTTTAGTAAAATAACATTAATCAAAATTTAAATAGGTAGGGGTCATGGGTCTGAATATGTGAGTTGCCTTCTTCTCAATCATTTGAATGTGCCTTCTCGCGAGATACATGTACACAACCCAATCTCCATCAATACTCGCGCTAGGCATTGGCATCACATACCCAGTTTTTTCATTCCATGGAAAATGGTATGACCCGAATATCAGCTTTCCAAACCCAAAGTCCATCTTGGTCACCGGAAACCCCCTACCAGAAGACACGACCACCGCTTCTTCTCCATCTTTGAAGTGGTAGGCCTTTGCAACGACTGGCGAGGGACGATGTGATTCGACCCAATCAATTAGCCCTCGAAAATGCTCCTCCTTATTCGCACCCTTAATGCAAGTATGAACAATGTTAGCAATCTCACTAAGCGACATTTCATTGATCTCACCAACACTAGCTTCTTTATATGGGATGGAAAGAGCATTTCCAAAATACGTGTACAAATTACTTTTGAACCTTTTGCGCCCATCTACTACGATGCCCATCTTACATCTCGTATTATTGTCTTGACCCCCTTGAGCTATTATCTTCCACAAAAATGCACTCAATGATTCAAGCTTACTCCTCTTTTTTTCGTCATTACTAAAAATATTACTAGCTTGGGATTGAAGGTGGTCTAGTTCTTTTGCTGGAACGTAATAAATGCGGCTTAAAAGAGAATTTCCAATACAACTCTCTATAGGTGGATTAGGCAGAGATGAAATGAGTGCATAGGTACTGTCCACGGAGGAGTCGAAGAAACATGGGCGTCGTGGGTTAAGTATAGAACGTCTAAAAGATGGGATGAAAGACACTGAATTTTCTTGAGTTAGCTCTGCCCATGCAATAAAGAACATATTGGCTGAGTGAGCATCAGCTACTCGGTGATCGAATGTGCATCGATCACTAGCCCACCGCATCTGAGCCCCGTCACCTGCACAATTTAAGATCTTTAGTAAAATGATTAATTTAAATAACAAAACGTTTTTGGGTCTCTGATCCATTTTTAAAGGTAATTTGTACTTCCAAATCAAATAATAGAAACACAATTACGTGATAATTAACCTCGTGATGTTTTATGGTGGCTATGAGAAAGTGTTAAGTGCGCGACCCCATAGACCTCTCACTAGCTTATTTGTTAAAATATATATGTTTAAGTTTATTTATATTGGTTCACAATTATTGCACAAGGCCTTATTATAAGTTAAAATGTATTATCTTTTGACCCTTGATGGTTCCCCCTACCTCCAAAACCCCCAACCCTCACCTCACCTTTTATCTCTCTTTAAATATATGTCCAGGTTGGGTATACTTTCTGTATATGGGATTCCGCCCCCTTAGGCGGGTTATTTGTTTATTAATTATTTACTTAGCAAAAAATCAAAACCTCTAGGTGAGCTTTACCCAGAAAAATATTAAAATGCCATATAAGGTCCCAAAATAACAAAATAATGCGCATTGTAATTAATAAAGCCTCAAATTTAATTTCGTAATGATAAAAACATTCCTTAAACTAAGAGTTTCGTATTCCCCCAATAATTAAGTCCTAAGTTTTAATATAGTTATCATATATATTTCAGAAATTATAGATTTTTTCAATTATCTATGCATAATAGTACTTACAAACTTGTAAAAGCTAATAAATTCAAGAACCACCAATCACCCCTATCACTATGATGCGATTATTGTACCAAACCGAGATAGTTAATTTACTATATTGTATATGTGATTTGCATTATTATGATTCTTCACGGGCCCTTAATTATAGTCTATTGTTTTAATAATATTTTGAATTGTCATGTATTGTAAAAGTGTGGAATAGAATAATCATGGAAGATCGAGTCAGGAAAGGGAAAAAAAAACAAAATATAGATATTTTTTGAATACTTTTGATTCTGATCTATTGTTTCTTTTTTAGTTGATAATAAAAAAATTTGTATGTATTATACAAAAGTGGGAAAATAAGATAGAATATTTTAAATGAGTATGTCATATTCATAAGTAGTTAACCACAATTTAGACAAAGCATAAAGCTAATTCACATCACATGGCTAAAATGGCAAAAACTTATTTTACAAAATATAAGTGTGATCAAACTCAACTGTCGTGGTATTTTTTTGGTTCAAATGCCCCACTTATAAAATTTTACAAAATATACTGAAAATGTTATACCATGTATAAAATCGGGGTCTTATGTTAAAGCATTAAAGCAAAATGGATTACAAAATATATTAAAAATCTATGTACACAAAGAAAATAGACAAAAAAATTATACAAACTCAAGTGGTGGTGTAATAAGTGCTGTAAACTGTTATTGAGTGAGTTATGTACAATAAAAAAATAATACTTGCACAATTAAAATACATAAAAAAATACACAAACTGATATGACAGTTAAATTAAGTGTTGTACATTGTATGAAGTAAATAATGTATTGCAAAATCACATCACTTCTGTAATTTCTTTGTACACGTAGTATGACTAAATGTACAATATTTTATTGCACTATCATATTACATCAGTATGTGTAACCTTTGTGTAATTTATTTGTACACGTATATATTCCTTGTAAAATGTCGCTCGGAGGATAAAAAGGGTAAAAAAAACAAAAAGAAATGATGAAAATTGCTCGATCCACCATTCAAATAACACGGGAGTCTAATTTGTCACATCGGACTATGCCAAATCTGATAATAAAATAGCCTCATTTTTGTCATTTTCGTAACAAAATGTTATTTTCCTCAATGGCTAACTTTGCTAAAAAATGGAAAACGTTTGACGAACAAGAATGTTGACACCTTGCGTAAAACTTATACAAAAACATGCTAACCGAATTTTTTCTGCAAAATGACTAAACATTTAGGCCTAAAGTAGGTATTAACAAAACATTGTTTTGATTAAGAAATAAATGATTTTGAAAAGAGCAATTCTACTGGCTCCGAATTTTTGAGCGAATTTTTGTGACTTAATGACGTGTCGGCTTGATATTAGTTGGTTTTGAGGTCCCACTGGCGTGGACCCCATAAACGAACCAATAACAAGCTCACACATCTTTAAGTCAACAAAAATTCAGTTAGAATGGAATTTTTATTTTGAAAATAATTGATGTCGTATCCACTCTGGTTACTCCAACGGTAAAGGATAAGACTATAGGTTTGGACCGTCAAACCTCCCAAATGACAAGACTCTGAGCAGGACATGTGCGAAGGTGATACTTACATAACGTCCCCCTGCTTAACTCGCATGAAAAGTTCAAAGTACGCATTCGTGTCAAAAATAAAATAATTAATGTCACCCACCTGAACACAAAGGACACCATTTTTCTTCACAGGCACCAAGTTGCCTTGAACAGACACATCAGGCCTATAAAGGTCAATTTCCTTAAGGTCCATGTCCAAATAAGCTTGTACAAAATCCACCCCACGGTTGTTACATAGCAACTCAGGTTCACCATTGTTGTTTTCCACTATTTCCCCTGCAAAAGCATAAAATGACACCAAAGCTTGAGATAAGGCCTTCTTTAGCACTTGTATTTTTGTCATTTTATTGTTTTCTCCATTTTTTTTGTAACAAAAGAAAACTCCCACATCTAGTGGGGGTAGTAGTAAGTCAAGATTTGACATGGGAAGCCAGTGTTCTTGGACTGGTAACATAGCAGCAACCACTTCTTTTTTCTCTATGGTCACCCCAATATTACAAGAACCCATGACTAAGAGAGGATTTAATTTGGAGTGTTGGAGGGGCATGGCATGCTATCACACTTATATATAGAGACAGGGAGAGACATACGTAAGTTATAATAGACATAGAATGTGCTACTAAAATAAATTTTAAAGTGACAACCATACGTAAGTAATCACATAGCACCATTTTGTAGCAACGTGTGTCATGTTGATAGTAAAAGAACATATCTATATATATTGAGAGAGAGAAATCGGATCGGTTGGCTCAGCGGGTTAGATCTTGGATTTATTTCTTAGAGGTTGTGAGTTCGAGTCTCGCAAGGGCACGGACAACGGACTGCTTCTGTGTGTACTTAATTGTGTGATTTCACACTTCCTGTTTCGAAAGTCTTGTTCGGAACGAAAAGATTAGTTTCGAGGTGTGCGTAAACTGATCGGAAAATTACCTCTGTATCAATATATATATATATAATATGTGTGTGTGTGTGTTAATACTTTTTACCACAATCTCACTCCTCGGCCAACTGAATTTTTTAATGAAAAAAATTTTAATAAAAAAATAATCTTTTTTACTAGATTCGAAAAATTAATCCGCCTGGCTGATCTGAACAATTTGATATGCACAATAACCACATGTGTTGACACGTAACGTAGTATTTTCGTGATAAACTTTTGTAGTACCCTTTGTCTTTCTATGTGATATGATAGTCAACCCTCCAAATTATATATATATATATATATATATATATATATATATAGAGAGAGAGAGAGAGAGAGAGAGAGAGAGAGAGAGAGAGAGAGAGAGAGGGTTGGTTACAGTACAAGAACTCATGACTAAGAGAGAGAATGAGAGAGATAGATTTAATTTGGAGGGTTGGCTATCACATATATAGAAAGACAAAGGGTACTACAAAAGTTTATCACGAAAAACTACGTTACGTGTCAACATTTGTGTGATTATTGTGCATATCAAATTGTTCAGATCAGCTAAGCAGATTAATTTTTTGAATCTAGTAAAAACGATTCATTTGTTTATTGAAACTTTTTTCTTTAAAAAATTCAATTCGCTTAAGGAGTGAGATTGTAGTAAAATGTTTTAACGATTTTAAATATACGCGCGCGCGCGCGCACACACACACACACATATATATATATATAGCTAGACTCTTCAATATACCTTCTATCAAGATATCTATGAACATATTCATTTTTTAAAATGGTAAAAAAAAATTGTGATGATGTTTTTTTATATAGATTCAAGATATTTCAACATGCCCCGTAAAAAAATCAACTGAAAATAATATTTTTTGTTATTTTTAAAAAATAAGTCAAAAAATTGATATTTTTTACCTTTTGAAAGTGTCATTACTTTTACCTATTTTTAAAAAATAACAAAAGACATTATTTTGAGCTAAATATTTTTACAGGGACACACTGAAATATCATGAATCCATATAAAAAAAATCAACTCAGAATTATTTTTTTTACTATTTTAAAAAAGAACAATTTGCAATTAGGTCCCTTGGTAACAATTTTTAAATATTTAAGGACAATTTGATATTAGGTCCACTTGTTATGCCACTAGCGTTAAATTCTACAAGAAGAGAATTAGTGGACCTAAGTATTTAAAATTTTTCAAAATTCATTTAGTGTTTAAAATTTATTTGGGAGGGCCTAAGAGTACTTTCCACTTTAAAAAATAGGTAGGTTCATAGATATGTTTAATGAGATATGTTGGAGCCCTGACTATATATATATATATATATATATATATATATATATATATAGTATTGCTCTTATGCGGACCAGTCCACATTTTAAGAGTGGGACGAGACATGTGTCCCATCGCAATACGCTTAGAAAATAGAGAGTGTCCCTATAATTTAACACATAATTTCTAGGCTCACCACCTTGTGATACATGTTCGATCCGTACTCTTAAAATGCGGACTGGTCCGCACAAGAGTTGATATATATATATATATATATATATATATATATATATATATATATATATATATATATATATATATATATATATATATATATATTGTCACTCCTTTCTTAACATCAGTTATGTGTACTGGTTTATAACATTTTCTTACAATCGGTCAAACTTTTGCAAATTTTAAAGGGCTTAAAAGCTGCTAAAGTTGACCAATTTTTTTAAAATAATAATTTTTTTAATTTATCTTTTTTATATGAGTTCATTGAAATGTTTAAATATCACACAAAAAACATCAACTTAAAATTATTTTTTTAATATTTTAAAAAAATAATGTGCAAACTTAGTGTGTAAACTTTAATGTGTACAAGATCCTCTCTCTCTCTCTCTCTCTCTCTCTCTCTCTCTCTCTATATATATATATATATATATATATATATATTAAACTCGGTATATTTTATATTATAATTTTTTCGAGAAGTTATGTAACACTTAGAGAAGACAAAGGGACAAAGGGATGAAAAGTGACGATTACAAATTTAAAGTGATGTTTTTATATTAATAGTTGTCGGTGTTTGGAATTGTGATCGAGATTTAAAAGGACACATGGTATCGAGGATAAAATATGGAATATGTTTAATGATTCTACCTATATTAAATAATGATTACATGTGTAACATTTTTACACACAACATGAAAATTTGTGTTTTTCATCCATAATTGTGGGTTGTGATTGTCAACAGTGGGATCTTATTAGGAAGTGTTAGATTTGCCCTATAACTTGTTTAGTTTATTTTAAGATAATAGTTGCAACTAATTAGTTATATATAACGTGTTTCACTTCTAGTTATGATAGCAAGTCTGAACCAAGTTTAGCTTTGTTGTGGTAGTTAGTAACGTTTGGTAAATTAGGATAGACGAAATTAAAAAAACTGCATTGGCTGGTTGCAATCCTTATATAATTCTTCTCTTGAGAATCATGTTTTTTGTTTGTTTCATTTGTACTTTTGCATTATATTGAGTTTTAGACAAGTCAAAATGAGAAACAATATTGGTTAATGGGTGAGTTCTTCGTAATTTCAGTCATAGCATTACCAGCCTAATAAGACACAATAGTTAATGAATCGAATTTTGTGTTGATCTCTCACTCGTAAAGGTTCATAAATTTCTTACATAATTAATGTAGTTTAATGTGAATTTAATCACAGTGAATTGTACTAAATGAGTGTTTTAGGAATATAAAATGAATTAATGAATCTAATTAGGTTTTTTTTTTTTTTTTTTTTTTTTAAGAAACTAGAACTTTATTAAGAAAGAGAGAAATAGCCTCTCTCATGGCCTTTACAAAGCAGAAGAGAACCAAAATTCCTATACATCTTTAGATATTTTCCTCAGATAAGGATAACAGATCCTATCAAGTCTAATTGCACCTTTAATATTTCTAGGAAGGTCTAGAACTGTAGAGAAATCTAATTAGGTTTCTTAATGGGTTAATGTGTTAATCTCTATACGATTCACAATGATTCATTATTTCTGTGAAACACAGCACGTTAAAGATAACAGGTCAGATCTAAATATATATTTTTTCACATGATAAAAGTCAATCGTTTAGATTGGAAAAACTCGAAAAAAATCGAAATATGATAAAAATTGACACGAACACAACTCATTGAAAAGCGTATTGATATTGACGCCAACCATGTTATTCACTACTTTTGCTCCAATATTGGATCCTTCAACATTTACCGGCACCATTTATATAAAGCGTGACCTAAAGGCAACAAAAAAAATTCTCTGCAACGTCATATAATGCATAGAAAATATTGTACATTATGGATACCACAATGTTAATGAAATTTTTATGACAATCAACATAACTGAATACCGGTGAGATCTGCTAAATAAATAATAGGGATGGAACCGGGGCATGTTTAGGGCGGGTTGTACAAAACTCGAACCCAGCCCATTTAAGAAAATACAAAACTCGCCCCGTCCCGAACCCTAAACTGGTTTTAATATTTATCACGTGAACCCATCCTGAATTGATATTTAAGAAACCCGAATCCGACCTGACCCGATCCGCTTCTTAAAATTAATTAATTTAATGAAATTATATTTTACATATTTAAAATAATGCATAAACACACCACCATTATTACCAGCTCATATAATTATTAATGGAAAAAATTTGACTTAAAAAAAATATTTATCTAAGGTATATCTTATAAAATATATTTTTTAATATTATTTTTTGCTAAAATATGTATAAACGGGGCGGGTGGGTTTTTTAGGCCTAAGCCCGAATTCCCTTCAAACCCACCTCTGTTATAATTTCTCAAACCCGAATGCAAAAAACTAATTTTCAAACCCGCCCCGTTAGGGGCGTGACGGGGCGAAAACCCGACAGGGAGGGTGAAATTGTCATCCCTAATCAATAAGCTGCCCAAACCAGTCTTATTGTGTTGCCTTGTTTTCACTTTTCTTTTGATATTATATATATATATGTTCGTGGGGCAAAATAAAACAATTCTAGAAATTCAAATATTTTACAAAATATGATAAGTTCGAGTGCAAAATACTCTTATGTTTGCCACTTTTGGTATGACAGGGTTAAAAAAAGCACGACACTCAAAATCTTTGATAAATGGAGTGGTGAGCAAGTATTTTCGAATTTTTTTTTAGAATGTAATTAAGTTATATTAAAGTTATAATTAATTTAAAATGTATTCTTATATAGAGCTATGCGTGGGAAGTGCATTCATCATGATGAACCTTGTGAGACCCATTAGATATGATATCCATATCCTTAATCTTATAAGAACTCTTGTTTGGATCAACTCAAGTATATATGTTATCGACTAATTGATGAGAGATAGGAGGGGATTCTATCTAAAGGGGGTCTCTCATAACAGATGTATAAATATGCGGCGGCTCGCCCAATTTGGGGACATAAAAAATAAAGCCTCGAACCTTTGATAAATGCACTATATGCATATTAATTAAGGATCTCTGCATTTTACATGAACGCTGTCAACTTGTCGAAACACGTATATCTTATGTTCTTCTATTTGTTTGGAAACATTATTTTCTTTCTCAATTTCCATTTTGGCTGGGTGATTTATTATATACAACCTTTGAGTTTGTACATTTATAATATATTTTATAAAAGTTAGAATTAATTTATATGACCTTTTGTGAAGAAATTAGTTTTATAAAAGTTCGAATAATTGAAAATTACAATTAAAGAATAATACGACAATTTAATTGATGATTGAAGCGGTAATATTATAAAATGTTCAAGTTTTGTGCAGATACATATGAAACTTATCAATGGGGCACTGCCCTAGTGCTGGACAACGATTTCCACATTCATATGAAAAGAGTCCTTAGGTTAATATTGCACTTTGTCACGTCACTTGGACTATTGCGTGTGTCCTTTTATCACGGCATTTCAAATGCCACGAGAAAGCTCCCTATACCAAGATCCTTAAAGAAACAATTCAAAATTAGTTAAACAAAATATTATTTGTGTATTTTGCTTAACCAAAATTTTTCAATATATTGAAAATGATCTTATGACATCTTGTCACATTCTATTTCATGACATTTGTACTTAAAAATGATTTAATCATTAAATCGTTTACATTATCCAAACACTTCAATGTCATCTTTCTCTTTGTTAATAAAAAGATCCATAACATAACGTCTCTCTCTCTCTCTCTCTCTCTCTCTATATATATATATATATAATTTTCATGTTGAGATAGTCTTGTTACGAAATTTGAGTTTTTCAAATGTACAGGTAGTAAGCCAATTATTCAAATTGCGAAATTTCATTTTTGCATCCCCGGTATCTGTTTTCCCCTAAGGAAAGTTGTAAATGTGGATTTTATGAGGCAATACAGTTGTCTCAGGAGGATAGTCCCCGCGACAACCCACTTTCCGTGAAACCAATTACTATTAATTGCTAGTTTTTTCATAACTTAATAAAATGTTACATAATTTTAATCTTTACACGATCACCTTCACTAATTTTTCTATATATTTACTTGTAATTTAATGCTTCTCTCTTCTTTAGTTTAAATGTCTTCTTCATCAGGCGATTCCTTTAACAAGTTTACTAACGCGTCATTCTCTTTATCCAATTCGGATGAACAAATTCTACGATTGATGCGAAGTGTTGTTCTACGCCATTTAGATCTATACCCAGAATATAGGGAAGGAGGTCATCAACGATTATTGAAAGATTGTTTTGATTCAGACCCGATATATAGGGATGATATGTTTTGGCATCAATTCCACATACGATGCTCGTGATTCCTATGTATGCTTCACAAAATAACTTATTACGATGATTATTTAATAAGAAAGATAGACATGAGGGGAAAATGGAGTTTTTTTAGTGAGGAAAAAATGACCATTGCACTCTGAATGTGTAACACCCGATTTTATAAAATAATAAAGAGTCAAAATTTCCAAAAAAATCGCTTTAGGAAAAGTTTTTATGGTTGTAAACTTGGGTTAAGATAAACTCAAAATAAAAAAATAATAATTATTTGCGTGGATACGAATCAATTCAAATTTGGATTGATTGGAATTTGGACTAAATCTATTCGGCACCAGTAAAAGCCTTCCCTTTTACGCTGTCATTTTGAGTGAGATTTTGAGTAGAAGACATATTTTCGACCAATAAATTGGGGTCTTTAACTAATGACCTATCATTTCCTAACAATATTTGGTTGAGTTAACACAAAAGTTAAGGGGGTTCAAAGCTTGTTTCTCTCTGCAGAAACTTCGTCCCTCTCCTTCCTACAAAACCTCCATTTTATCAAGTTCTTCCTCCATATTTTTTCACCGTCTTCAAGTATGCTATACACCAAACTAGTCTCCTCCATTATCAAGGGTTAAAAGAAGTTGTATTAAGATTTAATGGGGTTAAAGATGGGGTTAATGTGACACCCCGCCTAATAAAATACCTGGTGATCAATCCCATACCAAATTAAAAAAGGAGTCTCATATGATTCATTCTCAGCATCATTGTCGAAAACCAATTTAATTACTAATAACCTATTAGGCTCACATCAAAATTTTATTTAACTAATTTTTTTAATCAAACCATTCAAATAAAATATTCACACAGTTTATAAGCAACAACTGAAATGAAATAAAATAACCGAACACTCGATTTAACATAATACAATCAAATCGAATGTCCTACAAAAAGGCAATAAAGAATAAATAAATACAGTCGGGTTATCGGCCCGAATGTTTCTACAGTACCTCCTATCTAGATTACAATGATAGAAGCATCTACAGTAAACCTGCATGCATCCACAGTTGCTGCAGTGACGTCTGACTCGAAAGAATCTTCATTCAGGCATCCCTGTGTCTGGACACACACACACACACACACACACACACACACACACACACACACACACATATATTTATATCCAAATATTCCAATCACACAGAGATATATTTATTCATATCATATTATATTATATATACAGTAATCACATCGTATATATAATCAACATCACTTCTCATATATATATATATATATGGCTATAATTGCCAACTCTTAAAGTGATAGCCAATAATCCCGAATGTTCTCATTCGTAATAGTATTTAAGTATCGACACACTTAAAATACTAATCCCATAAGTATTCTCTTACTTAAATATAACTCGCACCTTAATCACTTTTAAGGATTTATATACTCTCCAAATATACCAATCATACTAATTAAATAAGTATACTCTCAACTTATTTCAGTCATATAAGTATCGCATTTTCTATAACAATAGTCGTCAATAGACGTATCGGATAATCGCTCAGTCATCTTTAGCCTATACCCCAAATTCCATCCTCGTCTCCTCGTAGGATTTACTTAAACACAATCGACATAATTATCCTAACCACATAAATATGCTTACATACTCTTGCCGAATAATTTTCTCGAATGTCTCTCGTCCTAAACATTCGTTAGGTTCGCACCATGGATTGTACCCTTAACTAACCCAAGGATTTTATGGAGCTCCTCAAGTCGTTTAGGTCAGAACCCTCTATAATCCACTAATTTAGAAGGCCCCTAAGTTTTAAACCCAAAGAGAAGAAGGAATAGAAAACTCCAAATTCCTGGGAAGAAAACAGAGTACCGGTCTACCGGTCCCTGACCCCCGATCAACCTTGATATGGGAAATTGCCTAGCGAGCCAAGAAGTAGCCTTTTCCCTTGACCCGGTCGACCGACCATAGGGGCGTGGTCAACCGGTCACACCAGATAGGTCGGACAACTATCCATTTCTTGTAAAACCTAAATCTCCAAAACACCAATGATCAACCCAACCTCCATTTTTCTGGTTTCTAATCTCAACAAACAACACTACAATCACTTAAACATTGATTTATAACTAACACCTCAATTATTTAGGGGATTAAACCAGTTTTCTTAGATTTAAACCCTGAAACCATTCAAGCCCTAGTTTTATCATTTCTCCCATTTCTAATCATTTCTACAGTCCATTATCATGGGTTTACCACTAGAAATCGGTAAGAAATTACAATACATCAAATTGTAAACTTAAACTCAAATTTTCTCAAATTTATTTTAAGGGTCCTAACCCAAAATTATATAGTTTATCAACTATAATATGAGATATGTACACTTAATTAAATAAAGCAAGTAAACACTTGCCTTGTGGATAAAATCCGATGACCTCGAGCCGAATCCCGTGGAGTTTGGCCGGAATCCCCTTTTTTCTTCTCTCTCTGTTCCTTTCTTTCTTCTCTTTCTCTCGTTCCTTATATAGAGAGAAATGAGGGTTTATCCCTTATAAATCCAAAAATGACTCATTTACTCAATTGCGAGTCCCTATTAGTCCAAAAGTCCCCGGAATCTAAACAATACTCAAGGATAATCTATTCTGACTATCGCGGTCATTCCGAAACCAACCGCACACTCGAAATCTCCATTCGAATCACTTAACTACAATTCACTAATTAAACCTAACACATCTCAATACGAATTTTCCAATTAAAATAATATCCTTTGCTGCTTTACCCAACTGCGACATGTAATAAAATGATCAAACTCATTTACTTGATCCTAAAAGTAAATGTGACACACTTCAATAAATATCTAACGCTCATAAACTTCAAAAATTATTTTTCAGAGAAATTCCTCAAATCTCCAAATTACACCCATTTACGTAATTTAAATATCCATAAAAGTGCGGGGTATTACAGTTAAAGAAGAGAGTTTTGATGTGGTTTTTAATTAAGGAGGACTTCACGAAGTTTGAATATGAAGATGACGAAGAAGGCTAGATTTTGTAACCTATATGAAGTTAAGTTTGAGGAAGATTGGTAACCACTTTGAGGCCACCTTAGGAGGTGAGGGTTTTACCTTCTATAATGATATTTTCAACATATGTATGGAGCTCTTATGAGGTGGGGAAAAATCACCCTACATTGGTATTACATTCAAATTTTATAAAATTATTATTACATGTTTTAATTCATTTATATGTAGGATATTAAGAATTCTTCCACGATTAGTTGAGTGTAATAGGTTTTCATGTGTTAAAATGAATTGGAATGGTTTAAATAAAGGTTTTTAAAAGAGTTAAATTTCATAATATATATAACAAATATTTTTATGAAATAGAAATTTGTTAGAAAGTATGTTTTATGAGATTAAATATGGATTTTCAAGTAAGAAAATTATGAGGTTTTATGTGAAGTAATTTGAATGTTAATTATACATAATTACATGAGAATTTTTTTTAAAGATACTTAAACTTTATTATATTCAAAGAACATGTTTATGAAATAAAAATGTTAGAATTGGGGTTTTATGATGTTAAATGGTGATTTTTAAGAATAAAAAGTTTTGAATTTTGTTTGAAGGTTATTTGAGCCAAAAATATGTATTTTACACATTGAATGTGATTACCAGAAGGTTGAATGAAACTTTTATAGAAAAAGTATAAAACTTATACAAAAAGCATGTTAAATGGGCTTTCCCAGGAAATTATAAAGTTGTGAAGTTCATAATTTATACAATATGAAATAGTGGTATTTTAAGTGAAGAATAATCAAGGAAACATGACAAAATGTAGCAAAGTAATAGTTGGTGTAAATGTGCAAATTCATAATTTTGTAAGTTAAAGGAATGTGTCCGAAATGGTGGAATTCAAGACGGGTTTAGTATATGTAAATCTTAAGTATCAAAGTGAGTGGAGTAAAAATATGAAATGGTGTAAAATGAACGCTTAAAATGATAAGAAACAAGGTAAAAAGTGCAGTGACAACAAAGTTGGAAATTTAAGTCTTGAAATAGCAAAAAGAATATTTTAGTTCAAAAGTGTCATTTTATATGAAGGTTGGACTTATGAATAAATTCTCCAAACTAAAGGAGTCTAGTTAAAGAGTTAGATTTTATATGATGAAAATTCATTTGTGTAAACTAAAGATGAAAAGAAGCATTTTTGGCAAAATGTATAAAATGCAAAGTATGAATAGTGAAAAACACATTAAAGTCTATAAAATGAGTACATGAACTCAAATGTTAAGTTTCGTAAGGAATGATAAATAAAGTTTTTTCAAAGATGAAATACCGAGTTAAAGATAAATGATAACGAACTTTTGATAAAGTGCGAAACTTGAAAATCGAATGAAGTCGAAGGAAAAGATATTGGTAATACATCAAGGAAAAGTAATAAGTACTAAACGGTAAAATGTGTTCAAATGTATTAAAGAAAATCAAGGTAGCATTTACCTTGGTTGAAAAGGTTAATGTCGAGTAAAAGCCGAAAAGGTATTTTTATTGTAAATAAAAGTATGGCGGCAAGCCGGGGTTTTGTGTGTACACTTTTATATGTGCATTAGAAGGAAACTAAGAAAAGTAACGTTTATATGTTTGTTGGAAGGAAACTAAGAAAAGTAACGTTTTTTTTGTAAATTAAGATAGTGTTTTCCTAATATGTGACAAATAAAGTTTTTCTTAAATTAACCATGATGGGTTAATGATAAGTTCATTTTTATGAATGTAATAAGGCAATGTCATTGAATCGGTTAATGTAACTTAACCAGAATAAAGTAAGAATTTTTATATATACATACACTACACGAAAACGCGCATTTAGTAACACAATTTTACTGCTACTAAAATATTAGTAACATAATTTTTCCGTTAGAAAAAAGGTGTGGGGTACGAAATTAGTAACATAATTTTATTGCTACTATTAGTAACGGTAAAATTCTGTTGCTAATAGTAACGGTAAAATTCAGAATTCGTAATGGTAACATTCTGTTACTAATAGTAACGGTAAAATTCAGTTACTAATATTAATACATATTTAAAAGAAATATATTTTCAAGATCAAGATCCAATATCCTGAATTTAAAAAAAAATTCAATTATTCTTACCACACTATTTAAATCCTAAGAACATATACAAAAATAGTCCACAGAAATAAGGTCATTATATTCAACATTTACATTTATATAAGCCTCTACTCTTTATTTACAAAAGAAACTTAACCAAACAAATGAAACATTGTAATACAAACGCCCCGAAAGTTATATTATTTTAATAAAAGCATCAAATATAAGATCCTAATACAATCATCCCCAAATGAGATATTTTTATATTATAACCAATCAAATAAAACATTAAAAAAGTCCGTTGTTGATGACTATCAACTTTCGTTTAATTATCATCACCATCAACGTCGTAACCCACAACGTTGGAAACTTAATGAGGATCTAAAAATAACAATCTGTCAACAAAAAAAAATTATCATATTAGTTATAATATCAACATTTAGTCATACAATATTAATTTAGTACAAAAAATTATCCACCCGCAAAATTAATTGCACAAGTATGTGAACTTATAATATCACACTTTCACATCAGCACTTAAAAGTAGGAAATTTTACACATAAACAAGTATGTAAACTTATAATATCACACTTTCATATCAGCATGTGGCACATATGGTTTTTTACACAAATTCAATTTTTTTTGTACAACTAACACTGTTCACACAAACACAGAAACATACACTCACGCTGCAGACAAGAACTTAACACACACTTTACACTTTTCACACAAACACAATACAAATATTGCTCGCAGACACCCGCAATTTTACATACTATTTGGTTTCATGTAAATATGCACATAGTAAAGCTTAGCACTATTTAGGACATTCCCCATTTTGTCCTCGTGTCCCGCAATCCATGTATCTACTCGTGTTAATACTTGTCCTGAGTTCGATTAAACCTACAATTTAAATATCACATGTTATACACAAAGGTAGTGTTGATAATTGAAAAAAATTATGTTACATACTATTTCATATTGCAAAGCGGCATAGGTGCAACCCAAGTGTCTGGGAATATTCTAAATTGTTCGATTCTTTGCATTTTGAATGTTTTGTGACTTATTTTTTTCTTTACTTTCATTCTCACAAAATAATCTCCATGCATTGGGATCAACACCTTCCGGTAGGACTCCAGGATGGTCTTCAGTGGGCAAAAAATATCTCATATTATTTTTGTGTGTCCTAAACTTCTATGCAAACCTTTTCTCCATCAGCGGGGAGGCCACCTCCAGTTCAACATCTAACTCAAATCTTACCATTAAAACATTCAAAACATAATCTTTGTGATTGTCTGGCATAACTTTCCAATCTTCGCAACTCATCGGGATATAAGATCTAATAAGATCACCAACACGAGTGCTCCATCTGCCACTCCACGAACCGACTACACTCCCATCCAATAGAATGGTGACAATAATTTTACCATCTTGGGTCATATACTGTCATTGTTTAGCCGTTTTAACCATTCCTTCTTTGTTTATTTTTTTTTATTTTAACTTGAAGTAGGTTTCTCCTAACCTCCATCGACTAATTCTTGTTAGGGAATAGATGATATTTGTTATGGTGTTGATGACATTTGTTGCTTCGGACCACCACTTGAACTTGAAGCCACAACGCCCAATACAGTGCGTCCTAAACAAAAAATAGATGCCAACAATGAAAATAACAATCATAAAATAATATGTATTGAATTATCATATTTCCACATCATTAACATATTGATAGAAGATACATATAAAAATCATAAGAAGATATCATTGAAATCATAAGATGCTACTTTCAACGGTTAACATACCACCAATAAATTTATATATTAGCAACGGGGTAAAACAAAATGTAGTCATGTTAGCAAAACAATACAATTTTCAACGGTTACAATATCCAGAAGAAAATATTAAAACAACTAAATGGAGTTGTATTGTTTGAGAAAACATTCCAAATGCGGCTGGTCTTCAAGAATAGATTGGGAGACTATTGGTATCTCTAAGTCGTCCACTTGACTCGTCAATCTCTTCGGTGAATGTATAACAACCCACCAACTGGGATTTTTAAGATCTTTAGAATAGAATACTTGACTAGCCTCGGATGCGAGAATGGCAGGCTCATTATACTCATTATCAATTCTCTTAAACTTATCAAAATTTACCACCACTAACTTAGAGTCCGGAAAAAGTTTACAACCATTAGTCTTATCCTCCACTCTCACCCAATCACAATAAAATACCACCTCCTTAAACAAGGTATAGTCCATCTCAATAATTTGTTTCATAATTCCATACCACATAGTCCAAGTATTTGTGAGATTCTTATCACTTTTTATAGCTCAAAATTGTGTCCACGCCTTCAAGAAAAGACCTATATACTATGTGAAAAAATTATCGTCATGATACTTAGGAGAGAATATGAAACCATTTACATGATACATTTTATATGTTTAGCCTTAAATTGCATCCCTTGAACTAACCGCCACAATGTTTCATACTGACGGTTTTATTTTTACTAAAATTCAAGGAAATATGAATTTGTTACTTATATCAAACTATATCAAACTACATATTGCCGCTAGTATGAAACATCATCATGATACTTAGGAGATAATACGAAACCATTTAGACATGATACATTTTTACTACCTTATACAAATAACATAAAGTATCGTCATGATATAATGTTTCATTTGTCTTCGTATCTCCTGATTTTGGCAACTATTTGATGGAAACAAATCATAATTAATACTATGTTTCATTTCTCATTATACGTAATGGAAAGATTAATAAAAACATTAATATTTATATAATCACCTTCTCGAATAACCAAGGTATAAAAGAAGTTTGCTTCTCCACTTCTGTCATTTCAATCTCCTTCCCTTTACTACGAGACACGAATTTCCGTGATGTTTCATACTGACGGCAATATGGAGTTTGATATAAGTAATTATAACTCGAGATTCTAATTAATTCTTAACTATAAACAAATGAAATAACTCAAACCTATAGTACTCTTGAAGTCCATCGACATTAAGTAGAAATAATACCCATCGACGTATATGTTGAAACTGTACATGTCCAAAAATTATAGTCTCGTCATCAAACCAAGGCCCTTCATTAGAGAACTCTCCACCTTTCTCTAAAAATGCTTCACGTGAGAGTTTATGATTTCCATTGGATGGATTTGGCATGTCCTCCATGTAATATCTAACAGATTCAACAACACTGTATGATTCTGTAATGGAACCTTCAACATACCACTTATTGTTGGGTATATATTTGAAATCTTCCATCGTCCTATTTGTATAAGGTAGTTAAAATTAATAACAATATTTATTTTAAAATATTCATATTAAATCGTTTAATAAAAGTTAAATCAGTTACGTAAGACCCGAGTTATTTTCTTGAGGAAACTCTTTTCTAAAACAATGTAAGAACACATGATGTGTTTGAGTGAAGTGACTAACACACTTGCATGTACTCTCACACACTAATAAAAAAAATTCCTACGAAGTACATGTTTTTTCTAAGTATGAAATGTAATATTTCACACTATTGAAATTAGGTGTGATCTTAAACTTTAATTTTTAGATTTGCGTAAATAAGAATCTTTCAAAAATAAAAAACCTTCGAAACTTATTTATCTACAAGTTTTTCAAAGTGAAAACTCTGATCTGAAACATGCAAACCTTATTTCAGTTTTGTAAAAGAAAATACAGATTTCTTGGATATAACTTTGATAAAAACGTTGTAAAAATAAATCCAACACGAGAGGATGATTTCTAAACTAAAGAAATCAAATCTTAACCCTTGTAATTGATTGTATCACTTTTGAATCAAATCTATGAGTTTCTACTATAGAAAATGAGATTCAACTCTAGTGAAGGTGTTAGACGAGAGATTAAAACCAAAGAGGGTTTTGAACAGCTAACCATGGACCCAGAAAACCCTAACTCTTTCTCATAAATTTTCTGAAACAATTTTGACAGAGTTTGGTTTGGGTTTGTTAATTTTCTCTTGATTTATTTTTCTCTCTTCTCTCTCTCTCTTTTCTCTCAAACCTAAAGTCTCCAAAAGATTGTAAATGTGGGAACGATGGTATATATTTATAGTGAGGTTAGAAGGCTCTGGAATGTTAAATGAAATCAACGGCTCGATGTAAATCACACGGCTCACAATGGACCGTATTTAAATGATAATTGATTGGTTCAAAGAGTTGTCATATGGATTGATTTAAAATACATGCATAATGTTGATAGCTTTTAATCCAAATATGTAAAATCAATATGAAATATGTGAGAGTAAACAAACACAAATCCATCCGCTAAATTCTCAACACGTGTAAGGCTCAGATGTACTTTTACACGCGTGTTTTTGAATTCCAGATCATACCATTTACTACCCCAATATTATCTAGCGCTATTCGTTCCTACCCAAGGCAGTGTGACACCCCTCCTAATTAAATACCGGGTGATCAGTCCTTTATTAAAATAATTCAAAGTGCCCAGTTGGTTCATTCTTAGCATCACTATCGTAAAATAATTTTCTTCATTAACCACCTAATAAATAATTAAGCTAACTATCAAAAATTTGGATTTATAAATTAAGACCTATCGTTATGCTTTAAAATGAAACCATTTTCATGAACACAATTAATAATATTAAACCAAACCATCCAAATGAAATATCCAAGCTAGATTAAACAATCCAAATAATAAATCCCAGTCGCAGGACAATGAAATAAATAAAATAATCCTAACAATAGCTAAATCTTGAAATGATAAAGAGAACAAATCTCTATCTGAACTAAGAAGAAATATGGAAACGGGCGACACATGCCCTGTCTGAAAATAACTAGTAAGACTCGAAGATCAAGAAGGGAGTCGTCTACTGCAAGGACCTGCAACTTCCACGATAGCTGCAGCACGTCGATGGTCCAAAGGTCTTAGCCTGACGCCCCTGTGGCTGGGCACCATATATATATTTATATATATATATATGTACAAGAAGAAAAGATAATAGGAAACGGTCGGACTCCGAGTGTAAAAAAGCTTAAAAAATGGTTTAGCAAGTATTTAAAATGCTTACTAGCTGATATGACCCACATGTTAGTACACGACACTCTCTTGAGAATTATCATCTTTCATCTAGTGTGCACGCCTATCATACTACGAAAACGAATCATAAGTCCAGCCCAATTCTACTCCCATAAATTCTAATTCGCGAGATCGTATGTCGTTGATTTAATTAAGATACCATCTTCTTAAGGATTATTTAAGTCAATTTTGTATTTCTCAACACTGTTGTGAAGTTCCAAGCACTTACCATAAATTAGGAGCATTTATTCAATATTTATCTACATATACGAGCAGTAGATTCCGGACATATGTATATGAATACTAATAACTCATATAATATATATACTAATCGACAGCCCACATAAAATCAATGGTGTTGGAATACTCTGTTATCAAGTTCACGTATCTCTCGTATAAAGGGAAATACTAGTTCAGAATCACTCTCAAACTGTATTAATACAATACACACATAATGGAGGAGAAACATTATTCCAAGTCACTAGGAGGTCAGCACATACCCTTACGTCTCTTAGGACCGTTTAACTATCATTCTCAGATAGCCTGTACCGAGGAATCCTTCTAGGGTACAAGTCAATATTCCCCATAAAGCTCCCATCAAGATAAGACTGTCCCGGCGCAGCAACCTCCGTGATAACAAGTAGCGCGGGTATGATTATACATAGATATATACACTATACACTCGGTATATATATATATATATATATATATATATATATATATATATATATATATATATATATATTCACATATCTCAATTAGGTTCGCCCACGACCCATCATAATATTTTAACCATACGTGGCACAAATCACCCAAGTCCTACGTATAATTAACACCTTTCTTTTATTCTAAATTATCGCCATTTCATAAGTACTTCTCGTCCCTCTAAGTGTTTTGTTATGCTATATTCAGTAGGTGTACCCTCACTAACATACTAGTCTAAGTCTTCCTAGAGTCTCCCAATACCTCACTTAACGTACGCACGATTTCTATCCAATTTTATGACCCCGTTATCCCACGGTTACATCTCGTATGAAATTACATTTTCCAGAACCTACTTAGACCCAACTGGTCCTCCCCATGACCCATTATGACCTTTAATTTATATCCGAGGGATCCTACACATTTTAATCGAATTAATCAAAAAAGGGAAGAATTATACAATTTCTAGGAGGGGGCGATCGATCGATGAAAAGGGGGTCAATCGATATCGATCGATCGACATTCTTGAGTCGATCGATCGATTGAGCAGTTCTTGCCCAGATTCTGCAAATTGATACCTCTGGGTTTCTTCCATAAATCTTACGCAAATCGCCATTAGCAAGTCCCAAACTCCTAACCAACCATAAGGATCATTATATAAATAATAATAGATGATTTCTAATGTACGATTTCCATTAATTCATCAAGAATCATCATCAAACGAATTAAATTCAAGAATTTGTTCTAACCCTAGTTTATTTTATTTCACATTAATTCCATTGATTTTTAGATTCCTATCTCTACAGCGTATCAATTTTGTGTTCACCAATCTAAATCCAACAAAGGAATCATCATAACATGATTTCTATTATGTAATTTCAACAATTATTCCCAGACATCAATTATCTTTTTTTGAAACATAAATATTATCATCCTACACTAGCATGGGTGTGATATAAACCAAAATACCAGCAAAATAGATACTTGCCTCTGAGATGAAGGTCTGATTCGTTGGTGTTGATGGGTATGGTTATGTCCCTCATTCCCCAATCTACGTGTTGGTGGTGAAAAATGGCAAAGGTGGTGTAGTTTTGTGGCTCTCGTCCTTAGAAGGTTTCTCTCTTCTCTCTTCCTTAGCCTCTCTGCAACTCTACAATTTCTAACCCTCGAGGACTCTAACTCCCATCAGATATAACTTTTCAATTTTCGTCCATAATTAAGCCTTAAAATGGATAATTACTAAAATGTCCTCCTAGTTTATCGGTTAGGCCTAAAAACTTCTTGAGACCCAAACTAAATTCTCGGGTACACTTGTTTGACTATCTCGACCCTTATGTATACGATGGCATGCTCGAAATGACCATACATGCGACTTATAATTTAATTACTTTTTATTGCATTAGTTTAGTCCTGACACGACACATGCGCATTCCGATTTAATTTCTATAATTATTGTATTATTCACTCGCGAAAATTTAAATAAATTCAGTTATACTCATTAAGTAATTTTCACCAAATAATTACTAACTCTCGTCAGGCTAGTAAATATTTATTTTTAAAATCCGAATTAATATTAAATTAATTTATCCCAATTTAATTTAATAAATCCAATAATTAAATGTCATAAAAATACGGTGTATTACATACTTCCCCCTAATAACGAAATTTCATCCCGAAATTCGAAAAACAAGGCATACCTGGTAAAACAAATTTGTGTATATTTCATGCATATCTGCCTCGCTCTCCCAAGTGGACTCCTCCACGTTGTGATGCTCCCACTGGACCCGTACAAGTGGAACTACCTTCGACCTCAATCTCCTCTCTCTATGGTCTAGGATAGCCACTTATCTCTCCTCATAAGAACTATCCAGATGTAAGTCAATCTCCTTTATCACGATGTGAGTGTGGGCCATATCATCCCGAAGATATCTCCTCAACGATGAAATGTGGAACACATCATGAATACGGCGCAAGTGCTCTAGAAATTCCAATCTGTATGACACTGGTCCTACCCTCTCGATAATGGTAAATAGTCCTACATACCTCGGAGCCAATTTCCATTTCTTTCCGAACCTCATTACTCCCTTCATAGGAGACACTCACAACAATGCTGGGTCTCCTATGCCAAACTCCTTGAAATACCGTTTTGCATCGACGTAGATTTTCTGCTTGTCCTTGGCTACCCGAATGCGACTCTTGATTAACTCGATTCTGGCTGAAGCATCCTGAATCACCTCTGTCCAAAGAAACTTGTTGTCCCCCACCTCTAGCCAACAAGTGGGAGAATGGAAAGTTCTGCCGTACAATGCCTCGAAAGGGGCCATACCAATCATAAATTGGTAGGAGTTGTTATAAGCGAACTCCACCAGAGGAAGGTACTGCTCCCATCCTCCTACAAAATCAAGGACACACATGCATAGCATATCCTCCAGCATCTGATTAGTACGCTAAGTCTGCCCATCTGTCCATGGGTGATACGCTGTACTCAATCGCAACTCGGTACCCATAGCCTCTTGAAAGCTCTCCTAAAAGCGTGACACAAAAATCTTGCCTCTATTAGACACGATATTCAGGGGCACCCCATGTAACCTCACTATCTGAATAATAAATAACTGAGCATACTGTCCAGTAGTGTAGTTTGTCCGGACCGGCACTAAGTGCACTACTTTGATCAAACGATCCACTACTACCCATATAAAATCGTGACCCCGTTGTGATGTCAGCAATCCAGTGATTAAATTCATGGAAATGCTCTCCCATTTCCATATAGGATTCTCTAGCGGCTGAAGTAACCCTGAAGGTCTCTGATGGTCCACCTTTACCAGCTGAGAGGTGGCATACTAGGACATGAACTCTGCAATATCCTTTTATATCCCACTCCACTAGTACTATCACGTCATATCCTAGTACATCTTATCCCCTCCGGGATGTACTGCAAATCAGGATCCATGTGACTCTGTCATCATCGCATGCCGTAAGTACTCACCCTCCAGGACCACCAATCTCCCATTAAATCACAATCCTCTATCTGAACTCACCGAGTAGGACTCTGGGCCCTCAGCTAGAAGCCGTACAATCTGATCTTGGCAAAACGAATCATCTGCTTAGGACTGGATCACCCTCATAACAATCTCTGGCATAACTATCATGGCGAATATAAAGGATCGGGCCACTGCCTCCTGATGTCCCAATTCTTTGCACTTCGCCTTCCATAATTCCGCTACCTCACCTACCGGCCTACGTCTTAATGCATCAGCAACAACGTTAGCTTTACCAGGATGATTATGTATCTCAAACTGATAGTCTTTCACGAACTCTAGCCACCTGCGTTGACGCATGTTCAACTTCCGCTGAGTGAACATGTATTGCAGTGACTTGTGGTCTGTGAATAGGCAGAATTTTTCTCCCAGCAAATAGTGTCTCCAAATCCTCAAGGCAGACACAACCACTGTTAGCTCCAAGTCGTGGGTGGGGTAATTATTCTCATGAGGCTTAAGCTTATGGGAGGCATAATTTATAGCCTGATCCTCCAGCTTAAGTACTCCATCGAGTCCCTGTAGAGAGGCGTCAGTATACACCAGATATTCCACCCCCCGCCTGGGTAAAGAAAGAACTGGCAACGAAGTTAACTTATCCTTCAGCTTGTCAAAAGCCAATTGACAAGCATCATCCCATATGTACGCTACCCCCTTGCGAGTCAAATTCATCAACGGGACCGCTATTTTTTAAATGCCCCGAATGAATCGCCTGCAGTATCTGGTTAACCCTAAGAAACTATGCAACTTTGTCAGTGTCTGGGCTGTCCTCACTCCCTCACTACTGACACTTTTCTCGAGTCCATGAATATCCCCAATTCTGACACAACAGGCCCCAAAATTGTAACTACTGTAACCAGAATCCGCACTTATCATACTTGGCATACAGCTGATGCTCTCGTAGAGTCTGAAGAACCCGTCTCAAGTGTTCGGCATGCTCTTCCTCCGTCTGTGAATAAATCAGTATGTCATTAATGATGATGATAACAAATTGATCTAATAACTCTCTGAACACTCGGTTCATCAAGTCCATGAATACGACTGGATCATTTGTCAGCCCGAACGACATGATTCTGAACTCGTAGGACCCATATCTCGTCAAGAAAGAAGTCTTAGACACATCATGCTCCTTAATCCGTGGTTGATGGTATCCCGATCTCAAGTCTATCTTCAAAAAGAAGGAAGATCCCCTCAGCTGGTTGAACAAGTCGTTGATTCGGGGCAACAGATACTTATTCTGTATCGTGACCTTGTTCAACTCTCGATAGTCCACCCATAATCTCAATGAACCATCTCTCTTTTCACAAATAACACTGAAGCATCCCAAGGTGAGGTTCTCCTGCAAATGAAGCCCTGGCCTAGAAGTTCCTCAATCTGATCCTGTAACTCCCTCATCTCGGCTGGAGCCATATGGTATGGTGCACGGGCTATCGGTCGAGTTCCCGACATCAAGTATATAACGAAGTATATCTCTCTACTGGGGGCTAGGCCCGGTATCTCATGGAATACATCTGAAAACTCAAGAACAACTTGAATCGAATCGAGGGGAATCACAACCTCCATAGAGGTCTCCTCCTCTATGTAGTATAAATGGGTGGATGATCCTCCCTCAGGGCAGGGCATAGCCATAAAAAATATCTCCTGACCGGGAATGGAAAAGATAATACTTCTACCAAAATAATCTATCATGGCCCTATAAGTGTCTAGCCAATCATGCCAATAATGGCGTCATGCTCATGCATATATAAAACTAGCATATCCGCAGGTAGAATCAATCTACCAATCTCTATACCTACTCCCCGGCATATAAAGAAAATCAAAGGCCCATTCCCCAATGGTGAGTCTACACGTGTCACTGTCCTCTCTGCTGTGCCTAATAATCTCATGGCCCATTCAAAGATAGTGGATATAAAATAGTGCGACACCCCAGTATCAAATAAAACACGCCTCATAGTGCCATGGATAAGAAACTTACCTTTAATCGCGGGTGGCGCCTGCAGTGCTGCTGGCTGGTGGAAGTTATAGACACGTCCATATTGCAATTACCCCTACTAAATGGGGGATGCTGGAATGGATGGTAGGGGTGGCATCTGAGCTGGCGATGTGAGGGAGACTGGAAAGAGCGGACTCTGCGGCTCATGATGGGCATCCTGCTGCTGTGAGGCCCTATCTCCCTCTGGGCAATCTTGGTGTCTACGGACATTCTTTCCACATCCAAATAACATGCCCCTGAAGTTTCTTCCCCTCTGTCCCTGCTGACCTCGGCCCTGATGGCCATTACCACCCCGCCATTGGCCCTGCTGAAAACGTTGTTGGCCCTGATGGCCCTACTGCTGACCTGCTGTTGACGATGTTGGCCCTGCTAGCCATGCTGACTGGACTGGCCCTGCTAGCCTTGCCTAAATACTCCATACCCCTATCTGGAATCACCAGATCGAAATCTCTTAGTAGGGTCCCCCTGATGGGAACTCTGCTCACTATGGCAGATTTACCCCCTATGCCGCTGGTGCCCCACCAGCAACAATACCACCTGTCCGACCCCGCTGGCTGGACTCCCCTGCTCGCTTGCTTCCCTGCCGATGGAAGTGGTGATCCTGGAAATGCAACAGAGCGACGTTGAGTACATCAGTGTAAGTACTAAACGACAGATTGCCTATGAGATGCTGACGAATCTTCCAGGCCAATCCATCCAAGAACAACAAGATTTTCTTCTCTTCGGTGGGTGCCTCATCCGGCACTATAGGCACTATAGGAAAATATTTGTTGTCAAACCGCACCCCAAAAGTCAGAATCGACATACTATCCCTCTCCTCCAAGGTGGCGGTGGATTACCACCACTGCAAAACGACCCCCACTAGCTTAAAAGAAGACATTAACTGTCTCTGCACGTCCATGCACTCATACTTGCACAAATGCCTCTGAATGTCTTTCTTCCATTGGATGGCGATGATAATATCGGAACTACCCAAGAACTCCGGTGGATGTGCCTTTTAAAAAGCATCCCTAACCCTTTCCCATACCATGGGATGTTGTGCTAGCACTGGCGCTATAGCCTGAACCTGGGGTGGAGCCTGTTGTACCAATGCTAACGCTACATTCACTGCCTGAGCAACTATAGCTACGACCTCAGTTGCGTTCATCATTCCCTAATCCTGAGCTACTAGCTGCTCGGGCTGGGCATTCCTGTCTCGGGGTGATTGTCTCGGAGGCATCTGAAACAAGAAGGAATCTTATTAGTCCAAAGTTATTATTAAATCTCAAATCGATGAAGACGTAATCATATGAACAAGAATACAACAGTCCTAAAAATAGGGCTCTATATCAAAGATGCTAAGCTGGAAGCATAATAAGCCGTACAGATCCTAAAGGACTCTAGAACCTGATACTCTAATACCACCAGTGACACCCCGCCTAATTAAATACCAGGTGATCATTCATTAAATTAATTCAAAGTGCCCGATTGGTTCATTCTTGGCATCAATTTCATAAAATAATTTTCTTTATTAACCACCTAATAAATAATTAAGCTAACTGTCAAAACATTGGATTTATAAATTAATACCTATCGTTATGCATTAAAATGAAACCATTTTCATGAACACAATTAATAATATTGAATCGAACCATGCAAATGAAATATCTAAGCTAGATTAAACAATCCTAATAATAAATCCTAATCATAGGACAATGAAATAAACAAAACAATCCTAACAAAAATCTCTCTCTGAACTAAGAAGAAATATGGAAACGGGCGACCCATCCCCTGTCTCAAAATAACTAAGAATACTAGAAGATCAAGAAGGGAGTCGTCTACTGCAAGGACCTACAACGTTCATGATAACTGTAGCACGTCGATGGTCCAAAGGTCTAAGCCTGACGCCCCTACGACTGGGCACCTGTAATATATATACAAGAAGAAAAGATAATTGGAAACGGGTCAGAGCCCGAGTGTAAAACAGCTAAAAAAATTGTTTAGCAAATATTTAAAATGCTTACTAGCTGATATGACCCACATGTTAGTACCCGACACTTGAGAATTCTCGCCTCTCATCTAGTGTGCACACCTCTTGTACTACTAAAATGACTAAGAAGTCCAACCCAATTCTCCTCCCATAAATTCTAATTCGCGAGATCGTATGTCGTTGATTTAATTAAGATACCATCTTCTTAAGGATTATTTAATTCAATTTTGTATTTCTCAACACTGTTGTGAAGTTCCAAGAACTTACCATAATTAGGATCATTTATTCAATATTTATCTACATAGACACACAGTAGATTCCGTACATATGTATATGTATACTAATCACTCATACAATATATATATTAATCAGCATCCCATATAAAATCGATGGTGCTGATATACTCTGCTATCAAGTCCCCGTATCTCTCGTAAAAAGGGAAATACTAGTTCAGAATCACTCTCGAACTATATTAACACAATACACACATAATGAAGGCGAATCATAGTTCCAAGTCACTAAGAGGTCAGCACATACCGTCATGTCTCTTAGGACCGTTTGACTATCATTCTCAGATAGCCTATACCGAGGAATCCTATGTTCTAAGGTACGAATCAATATCCCCCATAAAAGTCCCATCGAGATAAGACTGTCCTGGCGCGGCAACCTCCATGATAACAAGTAGCGCGGGTTTGATTATACACAAATATATACATTATACACAAACATTCGGTATATATATATATATATATATATATATATATATATCAATTAGGTTCGCCCACGACCCATCATAATACTTTCACCATACGTGGCACAAATCACCCAAGCCCTACGTATAATTAACCCCTTTCTTTTTATTCTCAGTTGTGGGCATTTCATAAGTACTTCTTGTCACTCGAAGTGTTTTCTTATGCTAGATGTAAATTCAGTAGGTGTACCCTCACTAAGATACTGGTCTAAGTCTTCCTAGAATCTCCCAATACCTCACATAACGTACGCACGATTTCTATCCAATTTTATGCCCCTGTTATCCCATGGTTACATCTCGTATAAAATTACATTTTTCGGAACCTACTTAGACCCTACTGGTCCTCCCCATGACCCATTATGACCTTAAATTTATATCCGATGGCCCCTATACATTTTAATAGAATTAATCGAAAAAGGGAAATATTATACAATTTCCCAGAGGGGTCGATCGATCGATGAAAAGGGTCCGATCGATCGAACTATTGATCGATCAACATTCTTGAGTCGATCGATCGATCGAGCAGTTCTTGCCCAGATTCTGCAAATTCATACCTACGGGTTTCTTTCATAAATCTTATCCAAATCGCCATTAGCAGGTCCCAAACTCCCAACCAACCATAAGGATCATTATATAAACAGTAATAGATGATTTCTAACGTAAGATTTCCATAAATTCATCAAGAATCATCATCAAACGAATTAAATTCAAAAAACAATTCTAACCCTAATTTATTTTATTTCAGAAAAATTCCATTGATTTTCAGATTCCTATCTCTACAGGGCATCAATTTCGTGTTCACCAATCTAAATCCAACGAAGGAATCATCCTAACATGATTTCTATTCTGCAATTTCAACAATTTTTCCCATACATCAATTATCTTTTTATGAAACATAAATATTATCATCCTATACTAGCATAGGTGTGATATCGACAAAAATAATAGCAAAATAGATACTTGCCTCAGAGATGAAGGTTTGATTCGCTGGTGTTGATGGGTATGGTTGCGTCCCTCATTCCCCGATCTACGCATAATGTGGTGTACTTTGGTGGCTCTCCTCCTTGGAAGGTTTATCTTTTCTCTCTTCCTTAGCCTCTCTGCAACTCTACAACTTCTAACCCTCGTGGACTCTAACTCCCATTAGATATAAATCTTAAATTTTCGTCCATAATTAAGCCTTAAAATGGATAATTACTAAAATTTCCTCCCGATTTGTCGGTTAGGCCTAAAAATGTACCGAGAACCAAACTAAACTCCCAGCTACACTTTTCTGACTATGTCGACCCTTTTGGACACGTTGGCACACTCAAAATGACCATACTGGCGACTTATAATTTAATTACTTTTTATTCCATTAATTTAGTCCCGACACGACACATGCGCATCCCGACTTAATTTCTATAATTGTCGTATTATCCACTCACGACACTTTTAATAAATATTTATTTTTAAAATCCGGATTAATACTAAATTAATTTATCCCAATTTAATTTAATTAATCCCGTAATTAAATGCCTTAAAAATACGGGTTATTAGAAGCAGTTTTTAGGAAGATTTTGTATTTGCAAATAGAACCCAAACATTTTAAAACCTAAGTTTTAATTTCTTAAAAAATAGATTTTAAATGTTAAAAAATTCCTAAAAATCCTTAAAAAATGTAAAAAAAAAATCATTTAGGCGAAATTAACACACACACCTCATAAATGTAATGAAATGCAATCCTAGAGTGTGTAGTGTTGTTGGTTTACTACCTTGAGGACCATTGTACCTTTGTTGATGCATATACCTTTGAGATTCTTTAAAGATGCAATGAAGCAACGGGGATGGATCAAATTTTGTCTTTTTTTCCACACTAGATGAGCTCCTACATAATATAGACTCAAGTGAGTCAAATATATAGTGCGCTTCAATCTCCCCCTTTGGAAATGAGAGACAAAATCACCTTTGAGTCATCTAGAACTCGTAGGGATAACAAAGAATAAAAATCCTATTCCTATACAAAATTCTATTTTCCCCAGATCCTTGAAATGAAAAAGTACATAACTCAACTATTTACAGACCAATACCCTAAATATGTCCAATAAAAGTAGTGGTACTGAAATCTTGAAAATAAAATAATCTCAAGGCCAAGTTTAAGGATTTTAGTTGAATTATGCAGCAAAATGTCCAAGATGGACTCAAATATCTCTCCCCCATTTTGTCTCAAATGGACAAAGGGTGAAAAATCACAAAAAATCACATCTAAAGAATAAATCGAAGATATATCTATCAAATTATAATAATCAATGGGTCACATCACGGATCTCTTACATAAAATAGTTATAGGAGGCGTCTTTTGTCACTTTTTAAACGACCTTTCCCTATACCCTCAAAGATCAATTATAAGCATGAATATGATAGGATGATATATTAAAAGAAGATAGATACTATTCAGGATGTATCATGCCAACAGACTTCCTTAAAGATTCAAATCTTGAGTGATCTAGAGGCTTAATGTGGGTAAATAATTGATTTCCAATTCCTTAGATTCCACTAATTCACGTATAAAGTGATGTTGAATCTTTATGTGTTTAGTGCATGAATGTTGAACCGAATTTTTGGAAATATTAATCTCACTTTGATTAACGCAGGAGAGATGTAATTTATCTTCATTAATGACATATTCACTTAACATTTGCTTAATCCACATGAATTGAGCACAGAAGCTACCTGCGGCTATATATTCTGATTTGTCTTTGGAAAGCGAAGTGCAGTTTTATTTCTTACTATTCCATCCGACCAAGTTATTACCTATGTAATAACATGCGCCTGATGTGCTTTTGCTATCATCAGAACAATCGTGCTAGATGTGTCATTTGTGTACAAAATTCTTAGATTGATTGTGCCTTTGACATATTTTATAATCATTTTTACACATTGCAGGTGACTTCCCTTAGGAGTGCTTTGATAGCGGGCACACACATACAAAATACATTATATTCGAACACGAGGCGGTGAGGTATAATAGGCTACCTATCATACTTTTATACAAGGTAGGATCAATAGGTTTTCCATGTTCATCTTTAGATAATTTGACTGAGGTACTCATGGGTGCCCTAACGTCTTTGGCATTTTCTAATATGAATTTCTTTACTAACTCTATTTCATATTTGGATTGTGAAATGAATAACCCTTAAGATATTTGTTTGACTTGGAGACCTAAGAAATATTGTAGCTCCCCCATTAATGACATTTAGAACTCCCCATGCATAATATTTGAAAAGTTTTTAATTTTAGTAAGGGATGTTGATCCTACATTGTGTCTTGTTCACTATACTTGTGTCTTGTTCTTTACTCTCAACATTAAAGTCGCTAATAATCACATTTATAGATTCCATAAGAACTTTGGTACGCGTCTTATAAACACGCTAGGTCCGACTATTAAGGGAGTAAACCAAAAATATTGCCTTGTTGCCACGGGTTTCAAATTTAGATAGGTGTTATTTGTCTTTGCAAACATTGAAAATACTCCCAAATGTTCGAAAATATTTTAAATTGGGATTTTTGCCATACCAGGGTTCATAGGGAGTTTGTTCGGTATTTTTCATAAGATAAACCCTATTGATTATGTGACATGTTATCTGAATTGCCTTAACCCAAAAGTATTTTGGTAAGTACCTAACATGTATCATTACCCTAGCCATCTCTTGGATTGTGCAATTTTTACGATCGGCTATACCGTTTTATTGTGTCATTTTAGGAGCATTGAATTCGTGTTTGTAACCATTATAGTCACAATAGTCTGTTACGCCCAAGTCTTTAAATTCACCTCCTCCATCGCTATGAATTCGATTTACTTGGGTATCCTTTTTCATTTTCAACATGTAAAAGAATTTTAAAAAATGCACGAAATTTCTCGGATTTTTGTTTAATGAAAGCTATGCAAGTGAATTGAGTGAAATCATCCTCTATTACCAAAATATAATTATTACCACAAAGGCTTATAATTCGTGAAGGACTCATTAGGTCCATATGGATAAGCTCTAGATGTTTTGTTGTTAAGGTGTCTTTAAATTTTTTGTGATCAATTTTAACTATCTTTCCTTCTTGGTAGGGCCCACAAATAATGTTTGAAATAGATTTTATTTTAGGCAGACCTCTAACTATTTCTTGGGAGCTTATTTTGACAAGGTTTTCGTAATTTATGTAACGCAACCTGTTGTGCCAGATTTCATTATATTCCATCCTGGCTATATTACAAATTTCAGTACAGAGTTAGCTCGATATACTTATACATAGGGTATTTCTGGAATAATAATACTCGGGGTGTAGGAGATTGAACGGATAAAGTGATTTTCGACTTATGCAATTAGGCCTAGTTGGTAGAGTCTGGTACAATTCTGTTATGAGAAACATGTTATATTATTTAATCAAGAGGAGAATTTACTTAGTTAAGAGTCGGGGAATAGACTCGGGATAATTGGCTAGTGTTTCGGTTGATAGGCAAAGAATAGACAAATTTTGTGAATATATATACGGGTGTATATATATATATATATATATATATATATATACGAATATGAATAATGTTTGTGTGTATTATGATTATGTGAAACATACCCCTCTAGTTCTATCAACAGAGGCTGCGCGATGTGGGTGATCTTCACTGGCCAGTGAATACAGCCTGAGTATAGTCCCCAGGTCATAGCGACGCACATGTGCCCTCGTGAGGGTTGATGTTCTAATTGAGGTAATTTTGGGTATGGTTATGGCTCACTATCGAAGGACTATGTCCACTTCCAATACATTTGTGATTATTTTTACCGAGTTAGTGTGAGATTCCAATCATCGATAATCGGGATGAAGTGAGTATGCCCCGTATAATGTTAGCATTATAGAGAAAAGGCCTCTAATGAGGTATTACTCAGTGATGTCATTGTTATGGAACATATATGTGCTTGTTGAGGTATATCTCTACGTATATAATAGTGCAATTAATTATATTCGGACTTAACACGATAAGAGTGACTATGTGTAATTTGTGTAGTGTATCTCTATGTATATAATAGTAGATTAATACATTAAGTGAGAATGTTTATATATAACTGGAGTAAATATATAAGAGTGGTAAATGATGAGATTGATTAATTAAGTTAACGAGTAAATTAACAAAGAAATAAACGATAGACAATACTCGGTGTGGGCATCCTGGGAATCTTCACCCCTTCTCCTCTCTCTTTTCTCCCTGAGCATTTTTTAGAGGAGGGTAAAGAGGGAGAGATTAAGGTCTCGTGCCCCTCGCTGCATTGTGGGGTTCTTCGACCATCGTCAATGCGGGGTGATATAAAAAAAATTGAGTCGCCAGCCTATTTTGCACAAAGAAGGCAAAATTATATGTCACCTCTTCGAGAGAGTGGCATCAAAGACAAACTGATGCTTAAGAAACCAATATTTTAGTTGTTTGGGGGATAAGTTACAGAATGAGAAGGTGTTAGGCACCCATCCCACCCTTTCGATCTCTCACGGCTTATGTTACTATTTTCCTTAATTATTCGGTGAAGTGTGTGTTTGTGCATGTTTATATATATGAAGATCGGAATCACGCGACTCGCCTCATGGAAAATTGGAGTGCAGTCATCCAAAGGAATATTTCAAAAATAATAATAAAAAATATTATGTGAGAACTTATCGAGATATTAATCGTTATAATGAAATGATAAGATGCAAATATAAATCACAAGTATGATATATATGAAATAATATAGGAAAATACGACTCGAGTCTGGGGCTTTAGCCCGAGATGCCTATGTAGCCTATAAAGGACTCAAAGTCCATGTAATTCGCATGCGGAATAAGGGTGGGGTTTATCCGATTGATTCAAATGGGAGTTTATTATATGTGTGTGTGCAGAAAATATAATTTTTGTTTTGAGAAAATGTGATGAAGAATCCCATCGAAATTTATAGGTGTAACCCTCTTTTTCTTTCTTTTGGATTTTTTGTAGAAAATAAATTATGTGCAATATATCTGATAAAGAATGAGATATTAATGTATGTGATTAAAAGCTAAATAAAGAACTAATGCAAAATTAGATGGAATTTAAAAAGAGAAGAGTAGTTGGACCTTCATGGGAGACTTGGAGATTGATCTTGATTCATGATGAGCTTCCTTGAAAGTGAATGAAGAATGTTGGAGGAGAGAGAAGGAGATTTTTTTTAAAATTGGGTATGAGAATGATGGGAATGAAAGTTGGTGAAGATTTTCACAAAGAAAACTTTGTTGATTGTAGAAGAATGTTGCTGAGATCACTGATATTGATGGATATGAGGTATTTTGGAAGTGAGCTCATGACATCCTTATATTGGGTAGGGGCTTGCTGATAGACATAGACCGTGTCCTGCCTATCAAAAGGGAACCTTAGACACACTGCCAATAAGTAGGGAAATGGACCTGCCCATTGGTCGTCTCGTGTAAATGTTTTTGTAAAATGGTCATAGAACGCAATCCATAAATACAAATTATGCATGGGTCATACCATTAAAAAGGTAATTTAGAGACATTTGAGAATCTTTTAGGCTTCTCACAGGCTCAGGAGGTTTCTTTGGGTGAAATGATGCGCAAAAGTGCCTGTCTATCTATTAGACAGAAAATCATCGGACGATGATGGATCGTTTATCTGAAACGTAAGTTTGAAGTATGATCGGAAAAAATAGTTGGAAAGGTTATGCGAGACACTTTGATTTTACAAAGAGCTTCCATTGGTTGGAAGATTTAACCTTGGTCAATTAGGGCCCGAAAGCGCCCGATGACCTTTCAGAGTAAAATGGATCATTCGTCTGTACTGTAAGGTTAATTTGCACAAGAGGAAGACCATTGGAAAGAGTATTCAGTTCCCTTTAAAGATTCATTCAGTTTCATTTGAGCTGAAGAGATGACTTTGGTCAAACAGATCCCGGGAGCACCCGGTGGCCTCTAGATCAATTTTTTAGGGATAATGAATCGTTCGTCTGAATGGTTATGCCACTTTACGCATGGGGTGGACCATTGAAAAGGAGTTTCAGTGACCTTCAAAGATTCATTGATCTTTCTCTCTAACGATGAAGTTTATTGGGGAAAATCGGGGACCAAGAGCGCCCTGTGGCTACTAGATCGGTTTTTGGTAGTAAAATGGTTTGCTAGTTTGAACCATTATGCCTATTCCCACGTGAGGAGGACTAATAGAAACTTTATTGATAGCCCTTCGAAGATTCATTGAGATTTTTCTATGATAACGGAGTTGACCGGAGTTAAACTTTATCTAAGAGTGCCCGATGGCCTCTAGATCGTACTTGGAGCATGACCTAGGTTTTTTATCGAATTAAGGAGGTTCTAGGAACCTAAGAAGAGACTTAGGGGGGCCTATAATGTGGTGTCTATAGATCCCCTCGACAGTTGATCTTGGAACAAGTGAAAGGCATCATATAGACACCACATGATGGTTAGGAAAGAGGTCAATTCTGAGGACCTATGATAGTGCTTAGGATAGCCAATTATGGGGGTCGAGGTCAATTCTGAGGGTTGAGACCAATTATGAGGACCTTAAGTGGGAGCAAAATATTCTGAGGGTCGAAGCTAATTCTGAGGGCTGTAAGTAGGGTGCGACCAATTCTGTGGGCCGATCCCAATTTTGAGGACCTTAAGTGCGAGCTACCAATTCTCAAGGTCGAGGCCAATTCTGAGAACCTTGAGTGGGAGTGACCAATTCTGAGGGTTGAGGCCAATTCTGACAGCCTTAAGTGGGATCGACAGATTCTAATGGCCTTAAGTGGGAGCGACCCATTCTGAGGGTCAAGGAGATTTATTCGGACCCTAAATAGGAGCGACCAATTCTGAGGGTTGAGGCCACTTTTAAGGGCCTTAAGTGGGAGTAACCAATTCTGAGGGTCGAGGAAATTCTAAGGGCCTTAAGTTGAAGCTACCAATTCTAAAGGTCGAAGTTAATTTTGAGGGCCTTAAGTTGGAGTGACCAGTTCTGAAGGTCGAAACCAATTATGAGGGCCTTAAATGGGAGCGACCAATTCTAAGGGACGGGGTCAATTTTGCGGACCATAATTTGGAGCGACCAATTTTGAGGGTCGAGGCCAATTCTGAGGGCCTTAAGTAGGGAGCGACCAATCCAATGGGTTGAGTCCAATTCTGATGGCCTTAAGTGGGATCAACCTTTTTTAAAATGGAGGCCAATTCTGAGGACCTTACGTGGTAATGACCAATTTTATGGATCGAGGCTAATTCTGAGTACCTTAAGTTAGAGCGACCAATTCTGAGGGTCGAGGCCAATTTCTAGGGGTCGTGGTCAATTCAAAGGACTTTATAAGGACATATTTTCATAGGTCCGTTATCAATTTATTATGTCATATACCGCTACACCGTCGAAGAGCATTCAAGAGACATCTACATAAAAAACGGATCTGAATTACTCAAGTTCTTCATCATTCAAGACTCCACAAAGTTTACTTTGTTAAGGTTATATTTTTAATACCTTAACTTTTCACTTAGAGCTTTGGGGATATTTTTATAAAATATTTTCTAAGTGTTGGAGCGGACTTTTTTGTCAAAAATTGAGAATGAGTATTTTTTCTAAGTGTTGAAGCGGATATTAAAATATTATTTTTTTTCGAAACTATCGTTCAAACAAAATCTGTACGTCATTCAAACGACAAGCAGTGTCGCGCGATGTCGTTTAGATGACATCGCTGTCTCGTTCGCGTGACATGTAATCTCATTTGAACGAGCTCAAATTTCGAGGCGGTACAGTTTTTGTATAAATATTCATTAAATGGTTCCGTTTTGTTTGAGAAGTCACAGCATTTTGACGAACAGAAAAACTGCTAAAGCAGAATTCTTTTAGGCTTCTTCTTTTAGGGTTTAATCCCTTTTTGATTTTTCAATTGACAAAACTCCCATATGCTTTAGTTAATTGATTTGGTTTTCAAGAACACTTTTCTTATGTCATCTTTAGTGGAGTGCGTCTCTACACCGTATGGCTGCGTGTCATTGAGGATCTTGCCGTGTGAAGATTCTTTACTGAAGATTGGGCTGCGAGTCCTTGGACGGTGCTGCATGTATTCTCTTGCTGAGTTCACGATTGCGAGTCTTTGTGTGTTGGTTGCGCGTTGATCCATTGCAGATTTCTGTATGTAGTTGTAAGTTGTAATTTATGAATTCATAGTGAAATAAAGGTTTTACCCGAAAGGTTTTTTTTCCTAAAATCTGTGTCTCGACATATTTATTGTGTGGTATGCTTTATATTTATTTATGGGTTGACACACGCACTTTAAATGCTTGTTTAGGGACTGAATTAAATAAGGTTTTATTGAAAACTTGCGAGTTTGTTTTAATCAGTATCACACGCTTTTCAGACTTTAAATGAGGAACAGCCAATTCTGAGGGTCGAGGTCAATTATGAGGACCTTAAGTGGAAGCGACCAAATTTGAGGGTCGAGGTCAATTATGAGGGCCTTAAGTAGGGAGAAACCAATCCAACGGGTTGAGGCCAATTCTGACGGCCTTAAGTGGGAGCGACCTTTTTTAAAATGGAGGCCAATTCTGAGGACCTTACGTGGTAATGACCAATTTTACGGCTCGAGGCTAATTCTGAGTACCTTAAGTTGGAGCGACCAATTCTGAGGGTCGAGGACAATTTCGAGGGGTCGTGGTCAATTCTAAAGAGTTTAAATAAAGAACAACCAATTTTGAGGGTCGAGGTCAATTATGAGGACCTTAAGTGGAATCGACCAATTTTGAGGGTCGAGGCTAATTTTGAGGGCCTTAAGTGGGAGCGACCAATTTTGAGGGTCGTGTAACACCCTGCCTATTCTAATCCCGAGTGATCAGTCACTATTAAATTAAATAGGAATCACTAATGGTGACATTCTTAGCATCACCGTCGAATGTCAATTTAATTACTAATACCCTAATAGGCCAGGTGTCAAAATTTTAATCTTAATTATTAGCATGCAATAAATAAATTAGAATAAATATATCATTCAACATTTCCATGCACATAACAATGAATAATAAGATAATGACATAATTATATAACTGAGTCTGGGAGTAACACTCTAGAGAAAATCTAAATACAGTCATCCATAAGAAATGTCTAAGTAATTGTTGGAAATGAACGGGAATATGAAGTCTCTAAAAATGGTGTCCAACTAAGAATGGGAGACATCCCGATTGAGATAAATAAGGATGCATCAGAACTGAAATAAATATGGAAGCATCCAATAGCAAGGTCATGTAACCTCCATAATAGCTACAACACATCAAATGTTAGAACTCCTAGGCCTGGCGTCCCTGTGGATGGGTACCTAAAATGGTTTTTACAAAAAGTATTTGAAACGGGTTAGAGACCAAGTAAAATAGTTGACATTTTTTAGCAAATGTTTAAAATATAACAAGATAAGATATTAAACACATGTTAGTACCACATGCCCTCACTTGAGATCCTCACCCCTCAACTATTGTGCACGCCAAAAGTACTACTCTAACACGCCTAGTTATGCTACCTGCCGAACTAGTCTAACTTACATCTCTTCGCATCTAATCCATTATAGTGCCCCATGTATTTCCCATACAATACATCACAACATTTTCCCAATTCTTTGTACTCATTAGTAATTTCTACTACACGATTTAGTTCTCGTATACTTTAGTTATTTTAGATATCACTATCTATTAGTTATGGATTTAGTTCTCATACTCTTGAATAATTTAGATATCACAATCTTTCTTATCTACAAACATACTAGTAGAAGAATCAATCACACATACATATATACATAACTCTTATCATATATACATATACAATAACCCTAGGTGGAGACCTGCAGTGTGGGCATACTCTGCTATCAAGTCAAGGTACAACACGTACTATTTAAGGAGACTGGCTCGGATAGTCTCCCTCGAACTATAAATCAAATCACACAATATTGGAGCTGAACATAGCTCTAAGACTTTAGGATACTCTCATATTTAAAATACGTAAATGACCAATCACACCCTCATTAACACAAGTGGTGCTCAATCCCTAAACTCTATGTCCTGAGGTACAAGTCAATATCCCCCCAAATGGGCTCATAAGAAGAAGACTGTCCACGATGCGAAACCTCCTGTGATAGCAAGTAGCCTAGGTATGATTACACATACAAATCAAACAATAGACATATACACCACCCATCTATATCTATAACATCATCATAGGAATACACGTAACCTATATCATATGCCCCATACATAGTATTATATCTCTCCAATGTTCTACATAACATAATACTTCTCATAGTAAATTCCCGAGTGTTACTCAATACCCAAATGGTTGCCAATTGTCTCTTAAGTAAATTCAGTAGGCAATCCACTCAAGGCCTACTGGTCTTGGTCATACATTCTGTTAATTTTTCCATAATTGGAAATCAATATCAGAATAAGGTTTTATTACCCGTTAAGAGAAACCAATTTTAGTCTTAAAATCTCCTCGTGTGACTAATCTCAAACCCAACTTTAGCCCACTGGTAATTAGAATATACCTTAATAGGTTCTTACAATTAATTCAAGGTCAATCCAAACATTCCCCATGAGTTCTAAGTGAAAAAAGGGGGAAGCTACGTAATTCTGGGAAACCGAACCGATTCGTCTTTAGTCCGAGTCGATTCACTTTCCGAATCGATTGGGCCAAGGAGCTAAATCGATTCGCCTGCTACAAGTCTCGTTTTCTCCACTTATACGAATTACGGAATTCACCATTTTCAACTTTAAAACCCCTATGATTAATTCCCCATTTCCAAACCAAACATACTAAATATTATACCATCACATATACATGATTTCTAACATATTGGAATCATTGAATCATCAAAGAACACCTTTAAATTCAATTAATTCAAGATTAAACATTCAAAACCCTAGTTTATCATTAATGTTCAAGAACTTTAATGTTTTTTCATATTTCCTCCTAAATTTCATGATTTTTCTTATCAATTTCAGTCTGCATGTGTAAGGGATCAAATATAACACCAATCCTACCCAATAGCATGATTTATACCTCAAATTATAAAGCCAAATTTCATGAATTTCACAAGATTATCACCCTATTCTAACATGGATGATATATCAAATCACATTTTAGCAAGATTAAACACTTACCTCTGTATGAAGGTTTGATTCCTTGTAAAATAATTGTATTATTGTGATCTGCGCTTACCGATCTACGTGATGGTGGTGTTTGTGGTGCAAGAATGGTGCAATTTGTCCTTGGGATCTCCTCTATTCTCCCTCCTATAGCCTCTCTGTGATTTTTGCAGATACTAACCCTAAATCCCTCATCCTAACAGAGGATATAAACCAATAAATTTCGTAGGTCTCTTTTCTCCAAAAATGCAAATGATCAAAATACCCTCATGGGATGTCGATTTGGCCTAAAAGTGACCAGGACCCAAGCTAAACCTCCAGGTACACTTTTCTGACTATCTCGACCCTTCCGGACACATTGTCTCACTTAAAATGACCCTATGGAAAATAAGAGGTGAAATTATACTTTATTTCTCAAATTAAGTCCTGACACTCACGACTAAATTTACTGTAATTTCCGTATCACTCACGGCAATTATAATTTTTCCTTATCATTATTATTACTCATTCACTAAGTAATATTCAATATAAATAAATATCAACCCTTATGTTTCTAATTAATATTTATTTTACTAGATTAATTTCCATATATAATTTAATTAATCCCAACTAATTCCCAATATAAAAATCAATAAAATTATGGGTTGTTATATACTTCCCTCCTAATAACGGAATTTAGTCCCAGAAATTCGAAAAAGCAAATACCTGGTATGAATAACTCTGGATACTTTTTGTGAATCTCATCCTTGCTCTACCAAGTGGACTCGTTGGCATTATGATACCCCCACTTAACCCGTATAAGTGGAACTACCTTCGACCTGAGTCTCGTCTCCTATTGTCTAAGATAGCAATCGACTTCTCCTTATATGAAATATTGGGATGAAAATCGATCTCCTCAAATGTAATTTGAGTGAGAGCCAACTCATCACAAAAATAATGCCTCAATGAAGAACTATGAAATACATCATGAATCTGATGCAAATGCTCCAGCAACTCAAGTCTATATGCAACTGTCCCAATTTGCTCAATGATAGGGAATGGCCTTATGTATCTCAACGCCAACTTCTGTTTCTTCCCTCACAGTGGATACACGTAGCAGGACCTGATCTGCACATTAAACTCCAGGAAGTACCTCTTGCCATCTGCACAACTCTTCTGTCAGACCTGGGTTATCCATATACGGCTCCTAATCAACTCAATCGTGGTCGACGTATCCTGAATCAATTCCGTCCAGAGAATCTTGTTGCCCCCAACTCTTACTAACAAGCGGGTGAACGATAAGGTCTACTATACAACGCCTCAAATGGTGCCATGCCAATCGTGAATTGGTAGGAATTATTATACATGAACTCCACCAGTGGAAGATACTGCTCCCAACCTCCCCCATAGTCAAGGATACTCATCTGTAACATATCTTCAAACATCTGATTAGTCCTCTCCATCCTTTCATCCGCCTACGGGTACTCAGATGCAACTCGGTACTCGTAGCCTCTTTAAAACTCTCCAAAATTGAGACACGAGAATCTTGTCCCTATCGGACACAATATCTAATGGCACCCCCTGCAATCTCACAATCTCAGTAATGAAAATCTGGGCATACTATCCCATGGTATAATCAGTTCGAACTGGAAGAAAGTGAGATACCGTAGTCACCAATCCACTATCACAAATATGGAATTACGACCTCACTGTAAAGTATGGAAACCAGTAATAAAATCCATGGAAATGCTCTCCCATTTCCACATCGGGATCTCTAATGGATATAAAACCCTTGCCGGCTTCTGATGGTCCACTTTCACCAACTGACAATTGGTACACCTCAAAAGAAACTTGACGATTTGTCTCTTTATCCCACTCCAAAAGTATTATCATCTCATGTCTTGGTATATTTTATCCCCTCCAGGGTGTACCATAAACCAAGACCCGTGTGACTCTGCCATCACTATGTGCCATAAATCCTCCCCCGTTGGGATAACCAATCTCCTGTTGAACCGTAATCTTCCCTCAGAACTCATGGAATACGACTCTGCTCCCCCGACTAAGAGTTGTCTGATCCTCTCATGACAAAAAGAATTTGTTGCCTGTGCTTATAATACTCTCGTGACAATCTAGGGGGTGACGATGATGACTGACGTAAATGACTGGGCAACCAAATCCTGATGTCCCAACTCCTTTCAATTTTCCTTCTAAACTTTAACTACATCCCTTACTGACATGTGGCTCAACGCGTCTGCCACTATGTCAGCCTTTCCCAGGTGATACTGGATGTGAAATTAGTAATGTTTCATAAATTCAAGCCACATGTACTGACGCATATTCAACTCCCTCTAAGTGAACAAGTACTGGAGTGACTTATGATCTGTGAACATACAAAATCTCTCCCCCAGCAAATAATGTCTCCAAATTCACAACGCTAACACGACTACCACTAACTCCAAGTTGTGAGTGGGGTAATTCCTCTCATGAGGCTTAAGCTTGCGGTAAGAATACACTATAGTGTAATCCACCTGTTGGAACACACCCCCAAGTCCCTATAGGGTTGCATAAGTGAAAACAAGATACGCTACTCCTGCCCTGGGAAGTTCGAATATGGGTGTTGAAGTCAACTTGTCCTTCAGCTCATCAAAAGGTAGCTGACAAGCGTCATACCAAACAAATGGTACACCTTTGCGAGTCAAATTAGTCAATGAACCCGCAATATTCGAGAGTCCCCTAATAAACTGTTTGTAGTACCTGATTAACCCCAAGAAACTGCATACCTCCATTGGTATTGTGGACTATCCCTACTCCCTCACCGCTGACACCTTACTTAGGTTCACCGATATCCCTAACTAAAAAAAAATATACCCTAAAAATTGTACCTCACGTAGCCAGAACCCTCATTTCTCAAACTTTTCATACAACTGATGCTCACGTAGTGTCTTTAAGACCCCATGCAAATGCTCGACTTTCTCATCCTCAATACGAGAATAAATTATAATGTCATTAATAAAGACGATAACAAACTGATCTAAGAACTCTCTAAACACCCTATTCATCAAGTCCACAAATATGGCTGGCACATTGGTTAGCCCAAATGGCATAACTCGAAACATGTAGGACCTATATCTTGTCAAGAAGGCCGTCTTCCTACTCCCGGATACGCAATTGGTGATACCCGAATATCAAATCTATCTTAGAAAAGTAGGCGGCTCCTTTCAACTGATCGAATTAGTCATCTATTTGGGACAACGAACCTTATTCAACTCCCGATAATCCACGTACAAGTATTAAGACCCATCTCTCTTCTTCACAAACAATACTAGGGAACCCTAAGGCGATGTACTACGATGTATAAAACCTTACCACAATAGCTACTCAATCTGATCACATACCTTCCTCATCTCCATAGGATCCATATAGTACGATGCACCAGTTATTGACCGAGTGCTCAGCGCCAAGTTAATGACAAACTCCATCTCTCTACTAAGTTCTAGTCCTGGTATCTCTTGAAACACATCGGCAAACTTACATACGCCTGGGATTGAGTCGAGGGAAATCACCACCACCTAAAGGTCTCCTCCTCTGTGTAGTGAAAATGATTGGATGATCCTCCTTCAGGACGAGGCATCGCCACTAAGAACATCTCCTGGCCAGGGATCACAAACACTATACTCCTACTATAGCAGTCAATTTATGGTCCTGTACTCAGTTAGCCAATCCATGCCTATGATGGCGTCGTACTCTAACATATCTAATACGAGCATATCAGCAACCAAAACTAATCTCACAATTTCTATACTCATTCCCCAACAGATAAAGAATATCAACGTCCCATTACCCAATAGCGAATATACACATGTAACTATACTACCTATCTCATATAATAACCCTGTGGCCTATGCAAATCTAGTAGCTATGAATGAGTGTGAAGACCTAGTGTCAAATAAAATTTTCCCCAAAGCACCAAGGATAAGAAACATACCCTCAACAACGGTCCAAGCCTGTAGAGAGGGAGCCTGGTGGACGTGATACATGCACTCATACTATAACTGCCCATGCTGAGGTGAGGCTGCAGGAATGGGTGGAGTTGCAAGTAATGCTAGTACAGGTGGTGGTATGGGGAGGGAGATAGGGAAAATAGGTATTCGAGGCTCCTGGAGGGCTCCCTGCTGCTACTAAACCTTGCCCTTATCACGACAATCTTTTCTCTTATGATCAGTCTTGCCACAAATGAAACACTTGCCCATAAAATTACCTCCCCTCTGGCCCTGTCGGCCTTAACCCTACTGTCCATTACCACCACTACCCTGACCCTCATGATATCGCTGTTATCCTAATGGATCCTGCTGGACCTACCTATACACCCTATCCCTGCCGATTGTACCCTGAACGAAACCTCTTTGAAGCATCCCCCTAGTGGGGACCCTGCTCATTCTGCCTCTGTTGACTCTGAGTCGATTGTGTCCCATCGGCACTGCTACACCCAATCCTGTCCTGCTGGCTAGATTTTCCTGCTCGTTTTCTCCTTTTAATATGGAAGCGGTGATCCTGAAAATGTAACATAGAAGCATTCAACACTTTAGTGTATGTCTTCAAAGCATTATTACCTAACAAATGATGTCGGATCCTCCAATTAAGACCATCCGTAAATAACGGTATCCCCTTTTCCTTCGTAGTTACCTCTCCTGGAATGAAGTTAGTTAACCTTGTGAATTATTCCACATAATCAACCATGGTCTTCCACTCCTGGGTGAGATCTAATAGTTTTTGACTCATTTATGTCTGGATGGGGGATGGGAATGTTTTGCAGTCAAACTACTCCCCAAACTTCTATATCGGCATACTAAATTTTTCTTTTATGGTGGTAACAGACTCCCACCACTGCAGTGCCACCCAAACAAGCTTAAATGTAGCCAAAGTCTACCTTTGAACATCCATGCACTCGTACATCCTCAAATGCCTCTGGATGTCTTTCTTCCATTTGTTAGCAATCACCACAAATGAACTCCCCTAGAACTCGAGACGGTGTGCCTGATGAAAGGTATCTCTAACTCGCTCCCAAGCAAAAAGGAACAAATGCATCTGAGTTGGTGGCACGACCTGTGCCTAGGGTGGTTCCTGTTGTGCAACCAATTCTCCATTAACCAACTGTGCAAATATAGTGACAATCTCTTCAACATTCATGGTACCTTAGGCTGGAGTTGGCTGAGGCTCTGGCTGTGCCTCTGGGGTGGCTCGTGATGCACGTCAAGGAGGCATCTGAAACGAGAAAGACTTTTCCATTAGTCCATAATTCAATATGTCTTAAAAGAGCTAAACACGTAAATGCGTAGTAGAGAATACAACAGTATTAGTAATAGGGCTCTATATCAAAGAACACTACACTGAAAATCGTAGTAAGCTGCACATATCCTAAATACATTATAACCTAGCTCTAATACCATCTATGACACCCCGCCTATTCTAATCTTGAGTGATATGTCCATTATTAAATTAAACATGAATCATTAATGGTGTCATTCTTAGCATTACTATCGAATTTCAATTTAATTACTAATACCCTAATAGCCCGGGTGTCAAAATTTCAATCTTAATTATTAGCATGCAATAAATGAATCGGAATAAATATATCATTCACCATTTCCATGCACATAAAAAATGAACAATAAAATAACGACATAAGTAAATAACTGAGTGTGGGAGTAACACTCCAGAGAAAATCTAGGTACAGTAATCCATAAGAAATGTCAAAGTAAATGCTAGAAATGAACACGAATATGAAGTCTCGAAAAATAGTGTCCAACTAAGAATGGGCGACATGATCGACAAAGACAAATAAGGATGCTTCAAAAGTGAAATAAATATATATATGTATAATAGCAAGGTCCTACAACCACCATAGCAGTTGCATCACCTCAAATGTGGGAACTCCTAGGCCTTGCATCCATGTGGCTGGGCACCTACAAAGGTTTTTACAAAAAGTATTTGAAACGGGTCAGAGCCCAAGATAAACAATTTAAAAAGTTTAGAAAGTGTTTAAAACGCGACAATATAAGATATTAAATACATGTTAGTACCATGTCCCCTCACTTGAGATCATCACCCCTCAACTATTATGCACGCCTAACGTACTACTCTAACCCGCCTATTTATAGTACCCGCCTAACTAGTCGGACTTACATCTCTTCGCATCTAATCCATTATAGTGCCCCTTGTATTGCCCATACAATGCATTACTACATTTTCCCAATTATTTATACTCATTAGTAATGTCTACTACATGATTTAGTTTTTCTATACTTTAGTTAGTTTAGATATCACTATCTATTAGTTACGAATTTAGTTCTCATACACTTGAATAATTTAGATATCATAATATATCTTAACTACTAACATACTCATAGAATAATCAATCACACATATATATATACATCACGTTTATCATATATACGTATACAACACCCCTATGTGTAAACCTGAAGTGCGGGAATACTCTGCTATCAAGTCTCGATACATCACGTACTATATAAGGACACTAGCTTGAATAATCTCCCTCGAACCATAAATCAAATCACACGATATTGGAGGCAAACATATCTCTAAACCTTTGGGATACGCTCATACCTAACGCACCCAAATGACCAGTCACACCCTCGTTCACACAATTGGTGATCAATCCCTAAAGTCTATGTCCTGAGGTAGAAGTCAATATCCCTCCAAATGGGCTCATCAGAATTAGATTGTCCACGATGCAAAACCTCCCGTGATAGCAAGTAGCATAGGGTTGGTTACACATACAAATCAAACAATAGGTATATACACCACCCATATATATGTATAATATCATCATAGGAATACACATAACCCATATTATATGCCTCGTACATAGTCTAATATATCTCTATTGTTCTACATAACATAATACTTCTCATAGTAAACTCACAAGTGTTACTCAATACCAAAATGGTTGCCAAGTGTCCCTTAAGTAAATTCAATATGCAATCCATTCAAGGCCTGCTGGTCTCAGTCCTACATTCCCTTAATTTTTCCATAATAGGAAATCAATATCCGAATAAGCTTTTATTACTTGTTACGCAAAATGAATTTTGGTCTTAAACTCTCCTGGGTCGACTAATCTCAAACCCAACTTTAGCCTACTGGTAATTAGAATATCCCTTAATAGGTTCTTATAATTAATTTCTGGTCAACCCCAATATTTCCCATGAGTTCTAAGTTAAAAGGGGGAAAACTATGAAATTTTAGGAAACCGAATCGATTCGGCCTTGTTCTGAATAATTTCACTTTTCGAATCGATTCAGCTAACGAGCCGAATCGGTTAGCTTGCTACCGATTTCGTCTTCTTCACTTATAGTAGTTACGGATTCACCATTTTTAACCTTAAAACCTCCATGATTCTTTCCTAATCTCCAAACCAAGCATACTAAATATTATACCATCACATATACATGATTTCTAACGTATTGGAATCATTGAATCATCAAAGAACACCCTTAAATTCAATTAATTCAATATTAAACATTTAAAACCCTAGTTTATCGTTCATGTTCAAGAACTTCAATGTTTTTATAGATTTCCTCCTAAATTTCATGACGTTTCTCATCAATTTTAGTCTACGTGTGTAAGGGATCAAATATAATACCAATTCTACCCAAGAACATGATTTATACCTCAAATTATAATGCCAAATTTCATGAATTTTATAAGATTATCACCCTATTCTAATATGGATGATATATCAAATAAAATTTTAGTAAGATTAAATACTCGCCTCTATTTGCAAGTTTGACTCCATGTAGCAGAATGGTATGGTTGTGATCCGCTCCTCCCGATCTACACGATGGTGGTGTTTGTGGTGCAAGAATGGTGCAATTTGGCGCCTTGGGACCTCTTCTCTTCTTCCTCCTATGGTCTCACTATGATTTTGTAGATACTAACCCTAACTCCATCATCCTAACTGATGACATAAACCTATAAAATTCGTAGGTCTCTTTTCTCCAAAAATGCAAATGACCAAAATATCCTCCAGGGGTGCCGATTTGGCCTAAAAGTGCCTCGATACACAAACTAATCCGTAGGGTAGACTTTTCGGACTATCTCGATCCATCCAGACAAACGGGCTCACTCAAAATGACCATATGGAAAAGAAAAAGTGAAATTATATTTTATTTCTCAAATTAAGTCCTGACACACGTGTCCCGACTAAGCTTACCGTAACTGTCATATTTTTCACTCACGATAATTATAATTTTTCCTTATAATTATTATTACTCAGTCACTAAGTAATATTCAATAAAAATAAATATTAACCCTTATATCACCAATTAATATTTATTTTACAGTATTAATTTTGAAATGTAATTTTATTAATCCCAATAATTTCCAATATAAAAAACAATAAAATTATGGGGTGTTACATGTCGAGGCGAATTCTAAAGACCTTAAGTAGGGAGAGACCAATTCTAATTGCTGAGGTCAATTTTGAGGACTTTAAGTGGGAGTGACCAATGTTGAGGGTCGAGGCCAATTCTGAGGACCTTAAATGGGTGTGGCCATCCCAGTCCGAGCTTGGGAAATTGGGTGGCACTTCGCCCGTCGTTGGTGGGGGGTAAATGTAAGTAGGTAGAGTCACCAGTCTATTTTGCTCAAAACATACAAAAGAACATATGGCTGCCTCAAGTGGATGGCATCAAAGATAAACTGATGCATATGAAATCATTAGCTCAGAGGGTTCGGGAGATAAGTTACAGAATGGGAAGGTGTTAGGCATGCATCTCACCCTTTCGGTTTCTCATGTGCTTATGTTATTGTTATCCTTTATTTCTCCGTGAAACTTGTGTGCGTGTATATATAATGGAGATATAAATCACTCAAGTCATATCATGGAAAAGATAGAGTGAAGTCATCCAGAGGAATGTTCCCAAAGATATATATATATATATATATATATATATATATATATATATATATATATATATAATATGATTTATGCGCTTATCACGATATTGACCAAAATGGAGATATTACAATATATGTTGGATGGAGCGATAAAAAAGGATTACCAAGATATAATCATGCAAGAATATGATGAAATATAAAGGTTTTATGAAAATTGGAAAATCAGAAGTTGGACTCCAGTCTCGGGTTTTAATCTGAAACGCCTACGTAGCCTATAAAGGCAATAAAGTCCACGTAGTTCGCATGCAGTGTGAGGTTGGGGTTTTATCCCATAGATTCGAACGAGATTTTATTATAAAAGTGTGTGTGGAAAAAATATTTTTAGTTTTGGAAAAGTGCAAAAAGATGAATTCGTTCGGAATTTATGGGTATAACCCTCTTTTTATTGATTTTGGGTTTTCTTTGTAGAAAATAAAGTATGTGAAATATACTAGTAAGGTAAGAACTAGAATATGAATCTAATATAACTAATGCAAAAATAAGAAGTTTAAAGAGATAAGGGAAGGATTTGGACCTTCTTTGAAGAACGAGAGCTTGCCCTTGATTTTGGATGAACCCCATGGATGCTTGATATGAATATTGAATGAGTTCTTTCTAAATTGAGTATAAAAGACATGAGAATATGAACTTGGATAAAATTTCACATTTGGGAACTTCGCTGATTGAGAGAATGTTGCTGAGATTAATGATGCTAATGGATTTGAGTTGTAGGTGTGCTTTGGAGTGAACGTCGTCCTTTGGATGAGAGATTATCGGACGTAAATGGATCGTTCATCCAAACGGTAAGTCAAAATCGTGCACGAGGTGGACCATTGGAAATGTACACAGACATTCCAAAGATCTTTGCTCAATTCAGATAGTTGACCTTGGTCAATTGAGGCCCGAAAGTGACTGGTGACCTATAGGAGTAAAATGGGTTGTTCGTCCGTATCATAACTCAAAATCGTGCATGGGGCAGACCGTTAGAAAGGGAAGTCCTCTCCCTTAAAAGATTCATTCAGTATCAATTGAGTTGAATAGTCTACTTTGGTCAAACAGAGTTCGGGAGCGCCTGGTGGACTCCGAATCAATTTTTGTGGAAAAATTGATCATTCGTCCAAATGGTTATGCCATTTCATGCATGGGATCGCCCATTAAAAGTGGTTTCAAAAGAGGTGATGACTATGGCTCGAGGTCAATTTTGACCAAAAAGAGGTGACAACCGGGGGCCGAGGTCAAATCTGACTAGAAAGAGGTGACGATTAAGGGCCGAGGTCAGTTCTTACTTAATGAAGGAGACGACTGGGAGTTGAGGATAATTTTTTAGGCGATGACCAGGGGCCGAGATCAATTCTAACATAAAGGAGGTGATAACCAGGGGCGAAGGTCAATTCTTTTAAAAAGGAGGGGATGACCGGGGGCCAAGGTCAATTCTGACCTAAAAGAGGTGATGGCCAAGGTCCGAGGTCAAGTCTGACCTAAAAGAGGTGAGGACCACGGGCTGAGGTCAATTCTGACATGAAAGAGATGGCGATCGGAGGTCGAGGTAAATTCTAACCTAAATGAGGTGACGACCGAGGGCCGACGTCCATCTGGACCTAAAAGAGGTGATGAATGAGGCTGAGGTCAATTTTGACCTAAAAGAGGTGACGACTGAGGGACGAGGTCAATTTTAACATAAAAAAGGTGATGATCGGGGGCCGAGGTCATTTCTGACCTAATGGAGGGGATGACGTGTGGCCGGGGTCAATTCTTTAGGTGACCCCCAGGGGCCGAGGTCAATTCAAACATAAAAGAGGTGATGACCAGGGTTAGTGGTCAATTTCGACCTAAAGGAGGTGATGGTGGAGGTCCGAGATCAATTATTCCCAAAAATAGGTGATGATTGGGGGCTTAGGTCAATTTTGACCTTAAAGAGGTGACAGTAGGGGGTCGACGTCAATTCTGACCTAAAAGAGGTGATGACAGGGGGTCGAGGTAATATCTGAACTAAATAAGGTAATAATCGAGGGTCGAAGTCAATTCTGACCTAAACGTGGTGACGACCAGGGGCCGAGGTCAATTCTTACCTAAAAGAGGTGACGACTAGGGGCCGGGGTTCACTCTGACCTAAAAGAGCTAACGACTGCGATTTGAGGTCAATTATCACATTAAAAAGGTAACGACTAGGGGGCCAGGTCAATTCTAAACTAAAAGAGGTGATGACTAGGGGGCGGGGTTATTTCTAACAAAAAAAAGTGACCGAGGGCTGAGGTCAATTCTGACCTAAAAGATGTGATGATCGGCAGTCGAGATCATTTCTGACCTAAAAAAGATGACGATCCGGGCCGAGTTTAATTTTAATTTAAAGGAGGTGACGACTGGGGGCAGATGCTAATTCTGAGCTAAATAAGGTGATGATCGGGGGCCCAGGTCAATTCTGACCTAAAAGTGGTGATGACTGAGGGCCGAGGTCAATTTTGACATAAAAGAGGTGACCACCAAGGGCTGAGGTAAAATATGATGTAAAAGATGTGATGACCGGCGGTCGAGGTCAATTCTGACCTAAAAGAGGTGACGACTTGGGTCGAGATGAATTTTGACCTAAAGGAGGGGATGATGGGGGGCCTAGGTCAATTCTTTAGGTGACGACCAGCGGACGAGGTCAATTTTGACCTAAAAGAAGAGATGACTAGGGTTAGAGCTTGATTCTGACATAAAGGAGGTGACGGCCGGGGGCCGATGACAATTTTGACCTAAAATGGGTGATGAAGGCAGGCGAGGTCAATTCTGACCTATAAAAGGTGACGATCGGCGGCCGAGGTCAATTTTAACCTAAAGGAAGTGATGATCGGTGGCCGAGTTCAATTCTGACCTAAACGAGGTGATGATCGGGCCCTGAGATCAATTCTAACCTAAAGGATGTGACGACCAATAGCAGAGGTCAATTCTGACTTAAAATGGTGACGAACGAGGGCCGAGGTCAATTTTGATATAAAAGAGGTGAAGACCAAGGGAAAAAGTCAATTCTGACCTAAAAGAGGTAACGATATGGAGTTGATGTCAATTCTGACCTAAAAGATGTGACGACCGGTGACCGAGGTCAATTTAGACCTAAAAGAGGTGACGACATGGGGTCGAGGTCAATTCTGCCCTAAAGGAGGGGAAAATGGGGGGCCGAGGTCAATTCCTTAGGTGACGACCAGAGGATGAGATCAATTCTGATCTAAAAGAGGTGATGATCAGGGCCGAGGCCAATTCTGACCTAAAGGAGGTGGCGAACGGGGACCGATGTTAACTCTGACCTTAAAGGGGTGATGATCGGGGCCGAGGTCAATTCTGGCTTAAAACGGTGATGACCAGGGGCCGATGTCAATTATCACCAAAAAGAGATGATGAACCATGGGATGACATCAATTTTATCATAAAAGAGGGGATGATCATAGGCCGAGGTCAATTTTATCCTAAAGAGGCTGATGAACGGTGGCCGAGGTCATTTCTGACCTAAAAACGGTGACGATTGGGGGTCGAGGTCAATTCTGACCTAAAAGAGGTGATGAATGGGGGTCGAGGTCAATTCTGACTAAATGAGGCGACAATCGAGGGCTGAAGTTAATTTTGACCTAAAAGAGGTGATGGTCGAGGGTCGAGGTCAATTATGACCTAAAAGACGTGACGAAAGGGGGTTAAGGTCAATTCTGACCTAAAAAAGGTGACAATCGGGGGCCGAGGTCGATTCTAACCTAAAAAAGGTGACGATGAGGGGCCAATGTCAATTCTGACCTAAAGGAGGTGATGAACGGGGGTCGAGTTCAATTCTGACCTAAACGAGGTGACGATTGAGGGTCGAAGTCAATTATGATCTAAATGAGCTGACGGGCAGGGGACGAGGTCAATTCTGACCCAAAATAGGTGACGACTAGGGGTCGGGGTCCATTATGACCTAAAAGAGCTGACGACCGGGGGTTGAGGTCAATTATCAAATAAAGAAGGTAACGACCAGATACCGAGGTCAATTTTGACCAAAAGAGGTAACGACCCGGGGATGAGGTTAATTTTGACATAAAAGAGGTGATAACTGAGTATGAAGATCAATTCTGACCTAAACGATGTGACGAGTGAGGGTCGAGGTGAATTATGAACTAAAAGAGGTGATGATCGGAGTCCGAGGTCAATTCTAACCTAAAAGAGGTGGCGTCTGGGGGAAGAGTTCAATTCTGACCTAAAGGAGGTGACGATTAGGGTCGAGGTCAAGTCTAACATAAAAGAGGTTACGACTAAGGGTCGAGGGCAATTCTGACGTAAAAGATGTGACGATCGGCAACTGAGGTCAATTCTGACCAAAAAGAGGTGATGACTTGGGGCCGAGGTCAATGTTGATGTAAAGGAGGGGATGATGGGGGTTGACGTCAATTTTTTAGGTGACGACCAGGGGAAGAGGTCAATTTTGACCTAAAGGAGGTGATGACTAGGGTTTGAGGTCAATTTTGACCTAAACGAGGGGACGATCGGGGGATGATGTCAATTTTTAACTAGAAGGAATGACGACAGGGGGTTAAGGTCAATATGACCTAAAAGAGGTGAGGACTAGGGCCCAAGGTCAATCCTGACAAAAAAAAATTGATGAACGGGGGCCGAGGTCAATTCTGACCTAAAGGAGGTGACGACCAGGGGTCGAGTTCAATTCTAACCTAAACGAGGTGAATATTGAGGGTCAAAGTCAATTATGGCCTAAAAGAGGTGACGATCAGGGGACGAGGTCAATTATGACCTAAAAGAGGTGACGACTAGGGGTCGGGGTCCATTTTGAACTAAAAGATCTGATGATCGGGGGTTGAGGTCAATTATCACATAAAGAAGGTGACGACCAGGGGCCGAGGTCAATTTTGACCTAAAAGAGGTGACGACCGACGATCGAGGTTAATTACAACATAAAAGAGGTGACCACCGACGACAAGGTCAACTCTGACCTAAAAGATGTGACGACTGGGGGTCGAGGTTAATTCTGACCTTAAAGAGGTGATGATCGGGGACAAATGTCAATTCTGTCCTAAAGAATGTGACGATTGGGGGCATAGGTCAATTCTGACCTAAAGGATGTGATTATCGGGGGTAGAGGTCAATTCTGACCTAAAAGAGGTGACGATCAGGGGCCGATGTCAATTATGACCTAAAAGTGGTGAGAATCGAGGGTCGATGTCAATTCTGACCAAAACGAGGTGATAATCAAGGGTCAAAGTCAATTATGGCCTAAACAAGGTGACGACCAAGGGCTGAGGTCAATTCTGACCTAGAAGAGGTGACGACTAGGGGTCGAGGTCCATTCCGACCTAAAAGATCTGACGATCGGGGGTTGAGGTCTATTCTCACATAAAAAAGTTGACGACTAGGGGCCGAGGTTAATTATAACCTAAAAGAGGTGAAGATCGGGGGCCGAGGTTAATTCTGACACAAAAGAGGTGATGACCGAGGGCCAAGGTCCATGCTTACCTAAAAGATGTGACGACTGGGGGTTGAGGTCAATTATGACCTAAAAGAGGTCACAATCAGGGCCTAAGGTCAACTCTAACTTAAAGGATGTGGTTTTATGAGGTGATTGGGTTTAACACCCAACTAATTTCTTTTGAGGATGAGTCTATTGGGTACTTCTACTGGATGTACTAGTGGCGAAAGTCCAATCGACTGTCGAAGAAGCCTCTTTCTCTGGTGACTGTGTGTCAGGTCCTGAATGGACTGACTAGAGAGAGGGTAAGTCCTTCTTATTTATCTTTCAACTTTTTTCCTCAAGATGATCCTTTATGATATTAATCCTTATCTGGGGACTTTACCAGGTGACCGTCTACCCTTGGGGGACCGCTATTCAGGATACGAAATGACTAGGGCGAATGCGCAAATGCTGCTTTTATTGGCGCGTGAGTTTGGCTACTCCTGGTATCTTAGGGAAAGGGTTGTCCGACATATTGTGGAGGAGGAAGTGGTGGTTCCATCGGTTCACCCCCCGATGTACATGAGGCGGGTGCAAGAGATAGTAGACGATGTGTGAATAACGACAATGATGGGTGATCCTTACTCTTTTTATAACGACACAGCGGTGTTGTATGATTATCTCGACTTTATATCTAGATGGATGATGTCACCCAACATATAAAAAGGGATACCTCTTCCTCGGGAAGGTTTGCGTCGACCGATGGGATCTTACCAAAGTGCAGGAGGTCCGTCGACATCCACTGTAATGACATCCTCAGAAATTTCTTTTGTACGACTGCACTCTCCTACTTACAATATTCAAGGGTTTGATGGAGGGTCGGTGCACATACATCATTGCCCTAATGCGATGGATCCGAAGGAGATGGGCTTAAAAGAGGAGGTCCTTTATCCCGAGGTATACTTTTAATCTTTTTTCCTTTTGATTTTATGATTTCTTTCTTGGTTTTCGATTAACTGATTCGTTCCTTCTAGTTTTCTCACAACATGTCCGGGTGTCGACCACTTAGCTAAGGGATGTTCGGGACTTGATATCTTTGGTGACTACCTATATCCGGGATGCAATTCCGGCGCCTTCATGTTTGGTATCGTCTTCTTCTTCTTTTGAGGAAGGTTCTATCTCGAGAAGTGGAGGTACGTCATCTCACCACCAGGGACAGAGAGTGCGCCATAGGGAAAGAGGTTCCTAAAGAGAGAGTAGAGAGAAAGATAGAGGGAGGAAAAATGTAGGTGGAACTAGTGAGAGGGAAATAAAAGATGTGGGTACGGGCTGAGTCCCGTTGTTATTTCTTTTTTCCTATCAAAAATGATGTAACACAACAATATATATCTATGCAATGATTTTTTTAAATTTTATTGCCTCAGTGACTTAATGCGCATGCTCTTTTTACCTTGCTGCTAAGACCATAAAAATAAATGATTTTGAGAGAGTTTATTTAAAACAGAGTTAAATAAAGAACAAGGACAAGGAAATTTTAGAATAAAAATTTGTTTTTATTGAGTTTTTCTATTTTGATAAAAAAGGAAAAAAATGAAATTTCCCAAAGTAGGCTTGTCCAGTAAAATCAATCTAAGACCTTGATTTCACTTTCTTCAATGGGTTAGTACTTGGTGGGGTAGGTTTCCGTCCGATTTTTGTAGGATTCTTTGTCTTTATTCGGGCCTTTCTAAGTATAAATAAGGGGCATGAATGGAGTATTTCCTCAAACTTCCACATTCCTTCTTCTTTGCAATCTTTTGCTCACTATCTCTTCATTTACGACATGACTCTTCCCGGTACCGTTGAATTTGCCAACTGCCTCGAGACATTGGAGGCAATGTGTTCATACAATATCGACTATGATGCTTTCCATATGCGTCGAGTCTCTTTATGGCGCAACTGGTCCATAGAGTGGAACATGCTAATGGCAGCCGTGGAATTCTAGTACTCTGAAGACCATGTGTTACTCTTTGGGTTGGATGAGGTCTGTCCAACCTATGAGGAATTTTCTGCCATGTTGGTGATAAATACTAGTGTTGCGATGGTTGTTCCTGAATTTGATCAGTCCTCTAGAGAGCTGATATTCCCAAGTGTGACCTCGGCCTAGAGGCACCAACCTTCATCGAGATTATGGCTGAAGTTGGACGTCTTGGACACACGATACCAGCCCTCGGCCATAGTAAGGTCGGCCCAGGTCGACACTACCGTGACCCTCTCCAAGGGACATCACAAGGATCATCAGCATTCTCGTATACCTTGGAATGGCAACCACGGCCAAACATAGGCCGAGCTTACATAAAGCCACCAGCAACCTCATCAAGACATTAGTCAACACTCCAAACACTACACCTCAACCTCGTCTCGGGACGACCTCATGCATTATCTCGGTTGGGGTTGGGCCGAGACCTCCATAAAATACTCGGACCGAACAAGTACCTAGACTTACCAACCTCGGCCTCTCCCAGGCCGAGGTCATACACCAGGTGCGATAGCCGAGCATCTGCTGACATTTGGATAAGGGCACGTGGGCACAAATCAGTTGTAACAAGATTATTCCCCACACGTGTGGAGAATATTGCATCATCATTCTCTACATGTGACAGTGACAGATGGCTTTCCCATATTGGTGAGGCAAACACACACATGCTCATTGCATGCATGGGGGGTACATTACACCCCCTAGGTACTATATATAGAGGTCATCCTCTACCTTGCAAAGGATCCCCCAGATATTCAACCCTAGCTGAAACTCTGTCTAGATACACAGTAGAGAGAGAAAGCTTGAGAGATTGTATCCATGGCCATTAGTGCCTTATTGCAGTGAGGTTATTCACACACACACACACACACAGTGGACGTAGGCCAATTTAGGCTGAACAACTTATATCCTGGTGCTCTCTCCTCTTCTCCTTATCTCATTCTCTTACCTTTTACATAACTGTGTTGCCATTGTTGTTCTTAGATTGAGCTTGAAAACACCTTATCTGGTGGTGCTAATTGCAGCATCATCATTTTGGCGCTGTCTATGGGAGCGAGAAGCTATCTCTTCCTCTTTTTCTGCTTAACCTCACCGGGGACTCTGGTGGTGAACCAGGCCTCCCCCTAGCACGGAGCTGTTTCACCATTGAAAGAGGTCCTGTGAGGCACTAAGCTCATCTGCTACTCAAGCTCCATAGTGTTAACATATGGCACCAGACTTACCAACCCCTCTTCCGCCACCTGGGGGTGGAGGGCCTAGTTCCAGTCAGGCACCCCCCTAGTCCGAAATGGCGGAGGTAGCTACAGCCTTGAGATCTTTAACTGCAACACAACAAGCCATGCAGGAGCAATTTACACAGCTCAGCCAAACTATGATGAGGCCACTTGGAATCTCACCGGACATGATCACTCCGGCGGTAGTTCAGCCCCATCCTGACGCCAGGGGACCACCCCAGGCACCAATGAAGGACCAACCTGCACCCCAGCGGAGAAGGGACGTTGCTGACCCTAGGCGCTTGCGCCTGGGGAGGCAGGGAAACCCTTGCCCAGAGGACAGGTATGATAATCTAGAGGTGGAAGAAGCCCCGGAAGACTGCTGGGAGCCGTATGAGGTGTCAAATAACACTGTACGGCCTCTTAGGCAAAGTCAAGGTTGTGTCGGTCGAAGAAGTGAAGAGGCCCAACAAAGAGGGTCATCCTTTGATAGGTTGAGCAGAGGGTCGGCCTTTGAGAGATTGGGATGGATGAATGACCTAAGATAGAGACTATCGAGATCAAGGAGCGCAGCAGGCTCTCAGAGAGGGAACAGGCAGGGTCGGCCAGATCAAGGCCGACACTATGAAAGAAGAGGCAGGGAACAGGAAGAGGTCAACAGCCGACGTGTCGCGGCAGGGGAACTCTCGGTCCATCCCAGGGAGGTGGCAGGGGATAACCTCGGCCAAGTCGATGGAAGAAGACCATGGAATGATTCTATCCAATGCCTTGAGGAGAAGATAGGAGATCTCATTAAAAGCAGGGACCCATTGCAAAGGGGTTACTCAGAGGGCTCCCCATTTGTGGCTAGGATAGTGGGGTTCCCAACCCCAGCTAAGTTCAAGCCTCCTACAGTGTCTCCCAAGTATGACGGCAGCACTAACCCTGTGCATCATATTGAAATGTACCAGTCGACAGCAGACATCTACTCGATACCCGATGAGATGAAGTGTAGGGCCTTCTCTGGGACCTTGATAGGGGCAGCACACAGTTGGTTCACCTCCCTTTCGAAGAACTCAATTGAGAACTTCAAAGGCTTGGCTGAGCGATTCATCCACAACTTCTTCTTTGGGGTGAGGCCTCAAAAGAAGACTACCCACCTGCTGTATGTCAAGCAGGCCAAGGGTGAGAGCCTAAGAGACTACATAGCAAGATTCAACAAAGAAAAGTTGGAGGTCGAAGATTATGAAAAGAACATAGCCATGACCGCCCTTATAGGAGGTCTCCAGAAGGGGAAGCTAATGTGGAAACTGGCGGAAGAGCCCCCTAGGTCTATGGTGGAGCTGCTGGAAACCGCAGGGAAAGTAATGAATGTGGAAGAGGCAATGGCCGCCAAGTATGAGGATGAGAACCGCGGTGGTAGTGGAAAGTCCCAAAGCAAGAAAGATGGGAAGAAGAGGTCGGGTGATGACAAGTTTGCTCACTATACACCTCTGACTGTAAGCTGCGAGCACATCCTCAATGAGATTAAGACTGACAGGACTCTGAGATGGCCGGAAAAGCTGAAGGCCCCACCACATAAGAGGAACAAAAACCTATGGTGTGAATTCCATCAGGATTATGGCCATGTCACGGATAGATGCTTCGCTTTAAAAGATGAGATTGAAAAGATGTTAAAATTTAGAAAGCTGAGGATATGTGGATGGTAAGGGTCCAAAGGGTGGAAAAGATGACCCTAAGAAAAGGAGAAATGACAAATGCCGTGACAATGTCCCGTCCAGAAGAGACGATGATTCAGAAGGAGATGACGAAGACGATCCGAATCTTCCGGCGAAAGATGACAACACCCCAGTGAAGAGGGTCGGTACGATATCCTTTGGTGTTGACACTATATGTGGAGGATTTGCAGGAGGTGGCTCTGAAGTAGCTGATAGGAAGGCTCACGTAGCAGAGGCCAGGTCAGTGGCCAAGCTTGAAGTTGTGAATCTAATGTCTTCCGATACAGTGCAGAAGAGGAAGAAAATAGACATGGACACCCTCATAGTTGGGTTCTCCAGACTCGACTTCAAGGGTATCTTAGCCCCCCATGATGACCCTCTGGTCATAACAACAAGGGTGCATGGGTTCGAGGTGCATAGGATCCTCATAGACAGGGGGAGCTCGGCGGACGTCATGTTCTGGACTTGCTTCAAGAGCCTAGGTCTTAGCAGAGCAAGGCTGATGCCCTATCATCACCCATTGATAGGCTTCAGTGCCAAAATAGTCCACCACTTGGGCATGTATGAGATGTACATACGGATGGGTGATGAGTGGCCTAAGAGGCTAACCAAGAAGATAAATTTTTTCGTCATGGACGAGAACGTGTTCTCGGCCTATAACCTCATTATAGGAAGGGTGGCCCTTAAAGAGTTTGAAGTTGTGCCATCGACGGTCCATCAGATGCTAAAATTCCCGACTCCTTATGGAGTAGGGGAAGTGAAAGGTGATCAGACCACAGCACGAGAATGTTACTTCAACTCGGCCGAAGAGAGAGAATCCCATAAGAGGGCAACCACCACTTATAGCATTGAAACTCTTGACCTAAGAGATGAAACAAAGTTAAAGAAGGGAGAGGTGACGAAAGAGGTAGAATCCATCGTCCTCAATGAGGACGAGCCAGAAAAAACCGTCCACGTAGGTAAAGCCCTAGAGCCAGGAACCAAGGAAGAGCTGATAAACTTCCTCAGGAGGAGACAGAGTGCCTTCGCATGGAGTCACGCAGACATGCCTGGCATCGACCCTGAGGTGATGAGTTACAAGCTCAACGTGACCAGAGATGCCAAGCCTATCAAACATAGACGAAGAGTCTACTCCAGGGAGAAATACGACGTCATCCGAGAAGAGGTCAAAAAGTTGGAAGAGGCCGAGTTCATAAGAGAAGTTACCTATCCGAAGTGGCTTTCAAATGCAGTCATCGTGCCTAAGGCCAATGGGAAGTGGAGAATGTGTGTGGATTTCACTGACTTGAACAGATCTTATCCAAAAGACAGCTATCCCATACCTTGAATAGATCAGATGGTGGATGAGATGGCGGGACACGAGCTCATGAGCTTCATGGACGCGTATTCAGGCTATAACCAAATCTTCATGGATGCTGAAGACTCTGGGAAGACAACCTTCATTACTGACAAAGGGACGTACTGCTACTAAGTGATGCCCTTCGGTCTGAAAAATGCAGGGGCAACGTACCAACGTCTTGTCAATAAGATGTTCGAAGAGCAAATAGGTAGGACTATGGAGAGGTATGTAGACGATATGCTAACAAATAGCTTGAGAGCTTGCACTCACGTACCAGACCTTGAGAAGACCTTCGATGTTATAGACTCGTACAGAATGAAACTCAACCCAGCATAGTGTGTCTTCGGAGTAGGAGCTGGGAAGTTCCTGGGATTTATCGTTAACCAGAGAGGAAGTGAAGCGAACCCTGAGAAAATCAATGCATTACTTGACATGAAGACTCCTAGGAGTATCAAGGATGTCCAAAGACTTACGGGGATAGTGGTTGCCCTTAACATGTTTGTTTCTAGGGCAACGGACAAGTGTCTTCCATTCTTAAAAGTTCTAAGAAAGGCCTTCCAATGGGACGAAGAGTGTGGAAAAGCCTTCAACCAGCTCAAATCTTACTTGGGATCCCCCTTATTTGCTATCTCGACCCGTCGCAGGAGAAAAGTTGTATGTGTATCTGGCAGTCTTTGAATCAGCCATCAGTGCTGCCATAATACGGGAATACGATTGGATCCAAAGGCCTGTGTATTTCAACAGTAAAGCCTCAAGGGGCTGAACAGAATTACCCTCGCATGGAAAAGTTGGCCTATGCCCTGATACATGCTTCGAGAAAAATGAAGCCCTACTTCCAGGCTCACTCCATGGTAGTCCTCACTGACTCCCCACTAAGACAGGTCCTGCATAAACCTGAGAAATCCGGGAGGTTAATGACCGGGGCCATCGAGTTGGGGGAGTACGATCTTACCTACCAACCTAGGACATCCATCAAAGGGCAGTCCCTCGCAGATTTTATTGCTGAGTTCACATGGGAAGAAGCCGAGGCAGAGAAAGGCCTGGGGGCATGGAAGAGACAAACCGCAGTGTCTTCTGAAATCAGGAAGAGACGACACCTAGCGTCTTCCGAGAGGAGGAAGAGACGACACCAAGTGTCTTCCAAAATCTGGAAGAGGTCGCATCTAAAAAAGTTATGAGCAGAATTGCGGAGGACGAGGAGGATCGATATCTCTTCAAGCAAGGAGTCGTGACAGAAGTAGCCTTTTCATCAGATACAAACGTCTGGAGCCTCTTCGTTGATGGCTCTTCCTACGACAGGGGAAGCGGTGCGGGGTTGATACTCTCGGCTCCGGATGGTGCGAACATTGAATACGCCCTGAGGTTTAACTTCCAGGCCTCAAACAACGAGTCCGAGTATGATGCCATGATAGCAGGTCTCTTATTGGCAATAACTCTTCGTGTAAAGCGACTCCTACTCCACAGCGACTCAAGGCTGGTTATCAATCAAGTACTGGGGATCTATGAGGCTAAAGATGAAAGGATGGCCAAGTACTTGAAGAGGGTAAGAAGGTTGTTAGAATATTTTGAAGAGGGAAAACTGAAGAGAGTGCCTCGACAAAGTAAGAGTCACACAGATGCATTGGCAAGGCTGGCCTCGGCAATAAAGATAGATGTTTGAAGGACCATTCCAATCGAGGTCTTGAGAAAGGCAACCATCACGGAAGAAGAGTAATATAACCCGTGTCACAATTTGAACCTAGGAGACTCATGGATCGACCCCCTCGTCAGGTATATTAGAGGGGGAGAGCTACCTGAGTCCAAGCTAGAGAGGATAAAATTGAGATATAGTGCTACCAAGTTCTCGATGATAGGAGACGTCTTGTACAAAAAGGGATATCTATTGCCTCTCCTCAGATGTGTGCATCCCACGGAAGTTCCCCGGGTCTTGCAGGAGGTTCATGAGGGTTCTTGCTCTAGCCATATATAGGGAAGACCCTTTGCCAAGAGAATCATCACACAGGGGTACTGGTGGTCAACTTTGTCCAAGGACGCCGCAGCTTACGTGAAGAGGTGTGATAAATGTCAAAGGTTCGCCACTATTCCTCATCAGCCCCATCAGCCTATGATGTCAATCACCTCTCCATGGCCATTTGCAGTATGGGGGATTGACTTAGTAGGACCCCTACCAAGAGCCGCCAACAACTATAGATTCTTGATAGTTGCCATAGACTACTTCTCAAAGTGGGTGGAGGCAGAGCCAATGATAACAATCACAGAGCAGAAGACCTTCCAGTTTATTTAGATGAATATCATATGCAGATATGGCCCCCCAAACACTCTCATCTCGGACAATGGGACCCAGTTCAAGAACTTTTCTTTAGAAAAGTATTGCCTAAGAGTAGGGATTAAGCAATTATTCTTATCTCCTGGCCGACCTCAGGCAAATGGTCAGACCGAGGTCATAAACAGAACTATCCTGGATGGAGTCAAGAAGAGGTTAGAAGATGCGAAGGGAAGATGGACTGAAGAGGTCTATGCTGTGTTATGGGCCTAAAGAACCATGACAAGGACACCAACAGGTGAAACCCCGTTCATGTTGGCACATGGCTCAGAGGCCGTCATACCAATGGAGATAGGGCTCCCAACTCATCGAATTCAGACCTATGACCTTGACAATAATGGAGAAGAGAGGGGGCTAGACCTAGATCTTATCGAAGAAAGAAGAGAGGATGCAGAGGTCAGATAAGCAGCCTACCAACAAAGGGCAGCAAAATTCTACAACCAGAGGGTGAAGTCAAGACCCATTGCAGTGGGAGACCTAGTGCTAAAGAAGACCCTGCAGAAAGCAAATAAGCTTCACCCAAACTGGCATGACCCCTACAAAGTGACAGAAGAGGTTGTGCCTGGCACCTACATGCTAGAAAACCTAGAACAAGAACCTTTCGCTAACCCATGGAATGCTGATCACCTAAAGAGATATTACATATGATGTTGCATAGAGTTTTATGTAAATGCACCATCTTAATATGAAGAAGTTATTAATAAAGATCAGTTCCCGTGACAGTTCTCACTTCATTCTTTAGTTAGAGATTAATTATGAGGATAACATCTTAGGTGATGATGTCAGACCCTTAACATCATTAATTTGGTGAGACTAATTATGAGGATAACATCTTACGTGATGACCTCAGACCCTTAACATCATTAATTTGGTGAGATTAATTGAGGATAACATCTTAGATGATGACCTCAGACCCTTAACATCATTAATTGGGTGAGATTAATTATGAGGATAACATCTTAGGTGATGACCTCAGACCCTTAACATCATTAATTTGGTGAGATTAATTGAGGGTAACATCTTAGGTGATGACCTCAGACCCTTATCATCATTAATTTGGTGAGATTAATTATGAGGATAACATCTTAGGTGATGACCTCAGACCCTTAACATTATTAATTTGGTGAGATTAATTATGAGGGTAACATCTTAGGTGATGACCTCAGACCCTTACAACATCATTCTATGGTGACGAGGTCTGAGCTCAGATACCATAATGGGATGACCTCAGACCCTTAACATCATTAAGTTGGTGAGATTAATTATGAGGGTAACATCTTAGGTGATGACCTCAGACCCTTACAACATCATTCAGTGGTGACGAGGTCTGAGCTCAGACACCATAATGGGATGACCTCAGACCCTTAACATCATTAATTTTGTGAGATTAATTATGAGGATAACATCTTAGGTGATGACCCCAGACCCTTAATATCATTAATTTGGTGAGATTAATTGAGGGTAACATCTTAGGTGATGACCTCAGACCCTTACAACATCATTCAGTGGTGACGAGGTCTGAGGTCAGACACCATAATGGGATGACCTCAGACCCTTAACATTATTAATTTGATGAGATTAATTATGAGGATAACATATTAGGTGATGACCTCAGACCTTCATAACATCATTCAGTGGTGACGAGGTCTAAGATCAGACACCATAGTAGATGACCTCAGACCCTTAACATCATTAATTTGGTGAGACTAATTATGGGGATAATATCTTACGTGATGACCTAAGACCTTCATAACACCATTCAGTGGTGACGAGGTCTGAGCTCAGGACCATTGGTTGAGTTGAAACAAGACATCATTACAAAAAGACAAGCTTAGAAAGAGGACTTCAGAGGTTGAAGCTCCGATTACAAATTTATTTTTAGTAGACATCATTACAACGAAACTAAGAATGAAAAACATCACATGACATTGAATGAAAAAAAGTGAAGATGGTCCTCCTCAGAGGTTGATATATATTCAGAAATAATAAGATGTTCAACGATTACAGACAAGCTCCATAATGCAATGAGTTACAAATAATGATAAAAAAATCCTCTAAGGGTTTGAAGGGGGAACGTTGACATCCTCGGCTTGATTAGTCACCTCGGCCACATCATCACGATGGTCTGCCCCTCCAACCTCGGTGCCCTCCAACGTAGCAGTCTCGGCAGGAGTGGCAGCCTCTTCCTCGACCTCCTAAAGAGCCTGGGCGAACTGAGGATCAGCAAAGTCGAGACCAATGAAATCAGAGGCCTTCAAAGTGCCGGCCTCTCTCTCCCTGACGTCGGCCCATTTAATAGTGGCTTTGATACCTCTTTCAAGGTATTCAAAGACGAAGCCCATAAACTCATCAGAGGAATTGTAGTCAACAATTATCTTCTCGGAGGCGTCATCAAGGGCGGCCCTTACAGTTGAGTTGACTTTCTGCTGCAGAATGTCATCCTTAGCCTTCAGAGCTGCAACATGATCCTTGCCGAACAACCCCTTCACCTTCTTCTCAGAATCCTTCAGCTCAGTTTTGAGATGATCAATCTCGGCGTTCAGAGTGCTCTGGACTTTCTCGGCCTCTTGCCCCTTTTGGATGAGGGGTAATTTCCTCAGAGTCCAGTTAGATAAGTGATGCATAGCTGCCAGGCCCTGCATATTTTATGATAATGAATGAGCTGGAGAACAATCAGATGTTGCACTTGGGTGAAGAACAATCAGAAAGATCAAGTCGTACCTGAATGGATCTGTGAATGCCGAACTCAACCAACTGTGGGGTGTCCAGTGACCTGAAGAAGCGTTTGTCAGCCTCGGTCATTGTAGAGCCGAAAGAATCTAGGGCCTGAAGACTGTGGCCGACTATGCTGTCAGTTATTTTCAACGGATCCAGACGAGCCGACAGGGCGTCAGCTGAAGAGATGGGGATGGAAGCATCAACAGTCTTCTTCTTCGGCCTCTGATCCTCAGGGGCATGACCTTCTGGAGCCCTCTTCTTTGTGGCTGGGGGCTTAGAGGCAGAGGGAGCTGGGGGAGGGGCGTTAAGGCCTGCTTTCTTGGCAAGTCTCGTCAAGCTGGGTGTAGCCATCTCCCAAAGCTCATCCGAAATATCCTGTGGTCGCTCTGTAAAAAATTAGTAGATTTGAGTTAGATAATCAGATATGAATAAAATCAGAGGTTAAACTTAAAAAACAAAAATGCTTACCAAGGTCGGCAAGGGGACTTCCACCTAGACCTGTCCCAGAGGTAGTGGGGAGTCATCAAGTGCTCGAACCTGACTAACAGACCATGTACCCCCTGATCTTGAAGGGCTTTCACCTTCTGAAGGTTCGATGGGCTCATGCTAGGGTCAGCCCTCGCAGACATTGTGACTTTACCCCACCTTAGGGGCATCCTTGGCTCTAAAATAGATGAGGGAACACATGGGCCAAATTCCCATGGCCCAGAAGCAAAGAAATACCTAGGCTTCCAGTTATGGTTGGAAGTCTGAGTTACTTGAAGCATTTTCTTCTCAGGCTTCCGAACTACAAAATGGTAGTAGCTCGGACAATTTTTGGCCGAGGAAGGGACATAGCAACCTACGAAGACCTGAACTGGAAGGTCTGAATGGTGAACAGCCTTCAATAAGACTATGGCCCTTATTATGACTCTCCAGACATTAGGGGACAGTTGAGAGGGGGCCAAATTAACATAAGAATGGTTGGAAGTCTGAGTTACTTGAAGCATTTTCTTCTCAGGCTTCCGAGCTACAAAATGGTAGTAGCTCGGACGATTTTTGGCTGAGGAAGGGACATAGCAACCTACGAAGACCTGAACTGGAAGGTCTGAATGGTGAACAACCTTCCATAAGACTATGGGCCCTATTATGACTCTCCAGGCATTAGGGGACAGTTGAGAGGGGGCCAAATTAATATAAGAAAGGATGGATTTGATAATAGGGTGAATGGGCAGACGAAAACCCAACTTGAACATCTGCTCGTACAGGCAGATCTCGCCATCTCGGCCATGATAAGCCCTCTCCTCCCTCAGAGATCTCCTAAGCTTTATTGAGGGACTGATAGAATACAGATATCTGAAGCGAAGAAGATCTACCTCAGTAATAGTACTCTCGATCTCGTCCGCCTCAGAGACTTCGACATCACTCTCAGCCTCATCATCATCATCATCCAACTCAATGTCGACCGGAGAAGATGTTGATGGGTTACTCGAGAACTTCTGAGCGAACTTTACACCAGTGAAGGCCGACAGAGGGATGGCGTCAAGTGGTGGTGGTATAGCCACACTTGGCTCAACAATTTTAACCTCTGAGGAAGAGGCTGAGGTGCTTGAGCTATTATGGGATGAGGCTCGGCTGGAGACCTCGGCCTGATTAGGGGCCTGATCAGGACGAGGTGTGAAGTCCATGGCCTCCTGAAAGGAATCCACAGACATGGGGTCTGAGGTAGAAGATTCTGACTCAGACATCGGTATGGGATCAGCAGGAACCGCTGTCCAATAGAAAAACTCTAGGGGGTCAGGATATATCACCTTCAGAGGTGGTGGAAATATGGGTCTAACAGGAAAATATTGTGACCTACGAGCCTCCTCCTGTGCTCTTTCTATTTGTCTAATCTTTTCTAAAGTCTTCTCTCTAAGGGAGGGGAACTCCTCAAGAAGCTGATATAAGGGTCTGAGCATCAGAGGATGACACTACACTTGGGAGACTTCCTAAAACCACAAATAAGATTGGCTAGTGAAGTAAAATAGTAGAAGATTAAACTACCTAAACGTGGCAAGAATTGTTCGCCTGAAATAATGGTGATCTCGCCGGGAAACTCAGAAACTCGCTGAGAAATGAGAAGACGAGAAGACTCAAGAAAACCACCTTCCAAAAGTATGGCGAAGGTTACCTGAGGATGAAATAGTAAGGAGGAGACGAAAAGACGCAAGAAAACCACCTTCCAAAAGCTTCAGCAAGGATCTTGCTAGAGAGAGAAAGCTGCAGGAACGAGTTGGCTGGAAATGAGAGAAGTGAAGAAGGAAGAAGGGAAATAGGGTTCAAAACCCTTAAATATACAGGCACAACTCCCAAGGCCCATCATTGCCTTGGGAGCCCCAAAGGGCGGCTGACAGCACACGCCCAACACACAAGCATACCTCAGCATTGGACAAGTGTCAAACAAATATTGGCACATATTGTAATAGACAGGACTCGGAGGTGTGATAAACCCCTAGTCACCTGCTCTCACATATGACTAAGGGCTGTGGGGTGATTGATATGCCCAAGTGTGACCTCATCCCATAAGCACCAACCTCCACCGAGATTATGGCCGAAGTTGGACGTCTTGGACACGCGATACCATCCCTCGGCCATAGTAAGGTCGGCCCAGGCCGACACTACCGTGACCCTCTCTAAGGGACATCACAAGGATCAGCAGCATTCTCGTATACCTTGGAATGGAAACCTCGTCCAGACATAGGCAGAGCTTACATAAAGCCACCAGCAGCCTCATCAAGATATTAGTCGACACTCCAAACACTACAGCTCAACCTCATCTCGGGCCGACCTCGTGCATTGTCTCGGTTGGGGTTGGGCCGAGACCTCCATGAAATACTCGTTTCGAACAAGTACCTAGACTTACCAACCTCGACCTCTCCCAGGCCGAGGTCATACACCAGGTGCGATAGCCAAGCATCTGCTGACATTTGGATAAGGGCACGTGGGCACAAATCAGTTGTAACAAGATTATTCCCCATACGTGGGGAGAATATTGCATCATCATTCTCTACATGTGATAGTGACAGATGGCTTTCCCATATTGGTGAGGCAAACACACACATGCTCATTGCATGCATGGGGGTACATTACACCCCCTAGGTACTATATATAGAGGTCATCCTCTACCTTGCAAAGGATCCCCCAGATATTCAACCCTAGCTAAAACTCTATCTAGATACATAGTAGATAGAGAAAGCTTGAGAGATTGTATTCATGGCCATTAGTGCCTTATTGCAGTGAGGTTATTCACACACACACACACACACACACACACAGTGGACGTAGGCTAATTTAGGCTGAACCACTTATATCCTGTTGATCTCTCCTCTTCTCCTCATCTCATTCTCTTACCTTTTACATAACTGTGCTGCCATTGTTGTTCTTAGATTGAGCTTGAAAACACCTTATCTGGTGGTGCTAATTACATCATCATCAAGAGCTATTAGTGGGAATTCTCCATATTTTTCTTTTAGAAGCTAGATCACTGGTAGTGGGGGGACTTATCTTTCTTCCTACTGTGTTCCATTCTGTGCATATGCAAGGTGTTAGCGATGCTGGCTCCACTGAGCCATCATTCCGGGCCTAGTTTTGAAACTATTATTGGTGATTGGGGAGCTACTAGTGGACTCTCAACTCACAACCATTGTTTCCTCAATGTCGTACCATCGTAATCCTACAACCATAATATGGGCAGAGACTCTGAATGGTCTGGATGGCTGGTGGGAAAGCCATTTTGATTTTCTAAGGGGTAGCCATGTAATGCTGTTCATGTGTCTATCAAGGAGGTTCTGTATGGCAGTACCATTTGAGTATCCATTTTCGGATATACCAAACTTTTTTTTGCACCACTTCATCAGTGTAGGCTTGGATATTGAAAGTTGGGAGAACTAGTTTGTGGAGCATAGGGCTTGAGGCTTGCACTGGTCAGTGCCTTGGTGGGGGGAATTATTGCCCATTCTTGAATTATAGGAGTACCACTATGTTCGGTTAGTTAGCCTCAGGCAGACCTCTTTCTACTTTTCCTGGAAGCTCTTGCGCAAATTTGGCTGGGAACAGATTGTGCCATCGTAGACACTGAATTTCTTCCCGATGGAGGACCTAACAGAGCAAATGCGCATACGGCTTAGCTCTTTGTGGGAGAATCATCGACCATAATCTCGTCCTTCATAGTTTACTAGGAGGGTCTGGCATGTCTCAGGGGACTACATGAAGTGGTTATTCAGGAGGGTAATTGCTAAGATGCTGGCGGTGGAGATCGATCAACGTTGGTTCATCACTTTTGGCTCCATGGAGGGAGGCATTATGGTTATCCCTAGTCTGGTCTGAGCTTATCATGTCATGGAGAGTCAGGGGCATTCCATTCAGGCAGGGGAAGTTTTGGGGCCCCAAGATATGGATAACGATAATAGGGTTGGATCCTTTATCACCTGTGGGTAGGGTTGCCTCAGAAGTTTATTTGTGAAGTTTTTGATATGGTGTTTGGTAGTGTATCTGGTTATTTTGATTATGTTGTGTGGGAATAATTTTGGAAGGTTTGTTTTTACATGTGGATTGTTTTTAGGAAAGTAGGAGTTGGTTGGTAAGGGAAGTCATTTGACTCCCTATGCCGATGTAATCGTACCTAAATTTTCAAATAATGGAATAAAAATGTTTTTGATCATCTAGTTGTGCCTCTTGATGAGTTTTGAATTTGAATTATCTTTACTAATCGCTAAGGCATACATAATCCTTTTGTTCAGATATATGTTAAAATGAGTTGTCATTCTCGGAGATAATAAAAGAAGAGCATTTTGGGAAAAAAAGAAGGGGATCGTACTCATGTGATGTGTATGAGCTGCCTACGTACCTCAGTGGTTTTTACAAAGTTTGGTTTTTGAAAGCAAAAAGGTTTTTGTAGAGGATCAGGCCCCATGTAGTTCTGGGTGGGGGAAATAAAGAGGATTTTTTTTAAGAATAGAAGGGAGATGAGAAGAATCGCTCCACGTCGAGATTTCGAACTAGGGGTAGGACTTCTTGAGACGGTCCAGGTTGATTGGACGGTACATCTCTTCTCCATTAAGGTCAGAGAGCATAGAGATGCCACCTAATTGGATTTTCTTTACGACGTAGGTACCTCTCTAATTGGGCTTAAATTTCCCTCGGGGTCCCAAATGGGTTCTACTATTTCTTTAAGGGCTAAGTCCCCTTCTTGGACATCGCGATCCTTAACTCTCTTGTTGAATGATCTTACTATTCGTAGATAGTACCCCTGTGTGTGTTATAGAGCTTTCAATCTCCCCTCGTCCAAGAGTGATAGCTCGTCAAGATGGCTCTGATGCCAGTCTTCTTTGTCGACTTTACTTTCCATCATAACGCGTAGTGAAGGAATTTCCAGCTCCATGGGTAGGAATGCTTCTATGCCGTAAACCAGAGAGTAAAGGGTGGCCTCAGTAGAGGTTTGAACTGAAGTGTGGTATCACTAGAGGGCATAAAGGATCCATTCGGCCTAATCTCAAAAAATTTCAGTCATCTTTCTGATGATGGCTTTGATGTTCTTATTGGCAGCTTCGACTGCACCATTGGTTTGAGGTCAGTAGAGGTAGGATTTGTGTCTCTTAATCCCATATTAGTCGACCACTTCTGTAACTTGTGCCTCGAAATGTAACCCATTGTTTAATACCAACTCGTGCGATATCAACAGATGATATTCCTTCTGATGAACTTGGCTATCTTCTTAGCGTTCAAACCTGCGTATGATTTGGCATCACCCATTTATTGAAGTAATGAATGGAAACCAAGATGAATTCATGTCCATTGGAGGCTTTAGGCGTAACGCTCCCTATGATGTAGATTCCCCATATAGAGAACGTTCGGGGAGAAGTCATGTTATATAATTCCCAGGGAGGCAAGTGCTGAAAATTAGAGAACTGTTGGCATTTTAGACATCTCCAGACATAAGCGATACAATCCGAAACCATGATAGTCCGAGAGTAACCCTATCGGATGATTTTCTTGGTGAGCATATGACTGCACATGTGAGGTCCACACTCCCCACTATGGATTTTTTGCATCATTTCTTCAATGTCAGCCCCTGTAATGCAGTGTAAATGGGTTCCATCAAAGTTCCTTTCGAATATTAATTTATCACGAATGATATACTGGGCAACCAGATTGTGAAGAGTTTCTTGGTCTTTATTGTCAGAGCCTTGGGGATACCTACCTTGTTTGAGGAGGCGCCAAATATTATAGTACCAACAGTCAACCAGTTCAGGATTTTCCTTTGTGACAAGCTCAATATGGTAACAATGGGTTGGTTTGCCTTGCTTTTGGACTAGGAAATGGGCCATTTTTATTCCTTCGGGCATGTCAACCATGGAGGCTAAGGTATAGAGGGCATCGTTTAGGTTGTTCTTTACTTGACGTAGGTAGTGGAAGGTAATATCTTGGAATTAAGAGGCTATCTCTTCTAGGCAGGCATGAAAGGGTAAGAGTTTCTTGTCCTTGACTTTCCATTTTTCGAGCACTTGACCGAGGATGAGGGCTGAGTCCCCATAAATAACTATGTATCGAATTCTTTTTTTGAGAGCAACGTTGAGTTCTACCATATATGCCTCATATTCCGTCATGTTTTTGGTGCAGGGGAAATCCATCTTGATGGCAATGGGAGTGTGAGATCCATCAAGGGCAATTAGGAGAATACCCATGCCATAACCCTTTTTGTTGGTGGCGCCATAGAAGAACATTTTCCATCAAAGGTCTTCTTAGTAGGTACAAAGGATATTCCCATCTAAGAACTTGGAAATCCAGACATCGGCTTCTTCCAAAGTGTAGTTAGTGAGATAGTCAGAGATGGTTCTTCCTTTTATGGACTTCTGCGTGACATACAAAATATCAAATTTGGCTAGAAGAATCTACCAACGGGACATTCAGCTGGACAAAGAAGGATTTTTGAGCAAGAACTTGATACGATCCATTCGGGATACAAGTTTTATGGGAAAGGCTAGCATGTAATGCCACAGATTTTGTGTAACCTAGACAATGGTGACATACGCTTTTTCCCAAGCAATGTAATTAAATTCATATCCGAATAACTTGTGACTAGCGTAGTAGATGTCCTTGCCTTTGTGGGATTCTTCGAGGCATTGGGATAGTAAAGCCCCCGCTGCAGTATCAGTAATGGTTCGGTATAGGAGTAGGGGAAGAGCAGGCTACGATGGCATGAGTACCGAAGGTCAGGTTAGGTATTATTTAATTCGATCAAAGGGTTCTTGGTTGAATCCTTTCGGAGGAGTTTGAAAATGGGTTCACAGATAGAAGTCAACTGACTGATGAATCGATTGATGTACTGTAATTTCCTAAGGAATCCTTAGACTTCTTTATTTGTTTAGGGTGGTGTCATCTCGAGTATGTCTTTCAATTTGGATGGATATGCTTCTATAACTTTCTTGCTAATCATAAATCCCAAGATTTTTCCTTTTGTAACACCGAAGACACATTTTTGGGGGTTGAGCCACATCTAATATTGTTGCAGTCACTCGAGGAACTTTTGAAGAGCGGGAAAATGACCTTCCCTAGTCTTGGACTTGATAATCATATCATCCACATAGACCTCGACTTCCTTGTGTATCAGATCATTCAAAATGTTTGTGGCAACCCTCTGGTAGGTATCCCCTACATTTTTTAGACTGAATGGCATAGCGGTGTAGAAAAAGGTTGTGCACGGGGTGATGAATGGAGTTTTGTCTTGGTGATCTGGGTGCATCTTAATCTAGTTATACCCGACAAACCCATGAACGAATGATTTAACTGCATTATTGGTCATGTTGTTTACAATCATGTCAATATTGGGTAGCGGGTAATCATCCTTAGAAGAGGCCTTGTTCAAGTCTCGATAGTCAACACACTTCCGAACCTTCACTCCTGATTTTGATAGGGTCACGATGTTGTCTAGCCATATGGGATATTCGATTACACGAATGAAACCCACATTTAACTATTTGACCACTTCTTCTTTAACCTTGAGCGACCATTCAGTGCGGAGCTTTCACAGTTTCTGTTTGACCAGTTTACATTCTGGGAAGGAAGGAATCTCATGCTGAGCTATCTTGGGATCAATGCCGAGCATATCATCATAAGATAATGCAAAGACATCCATAAACTCCTTCAGTAATCCTTCAAATTGCGCGCGCTCATTCTCTTCAAGGGTGGCCCCTATCCTAATCTCGTGTAGTTGGCTACTAGAACATATATTAATAACAATAGTTTTATCTTCATTAACTTGAACGCAGTTATGTTATTTGTTATTAACCTTATTTAGATCAGTTAAGAATTGTTCATTTACAAAATCATCATCATCAAGAGTTTGATTAGAATCAAGACAATTGATATAAGGCATAATAAGATACTCAAAATCTTTGTTTATTTCATTAATATGAAAAATAATATTGAGAACCTCGTTAAAAGAGGTCTCTATTACATCAAAGTGAGAAGAAACAATATAAGAAGAAATGAGATAAACATTAGGCTTAGGTTGAGTTTTGGTAGGTGGAACATGCCAGTTGAGGAGAGGTGTGTTAGTAGCTTCAATAAGGTGGGATATGTTAGATAAGGTAGCCCCTGAGTGGATCATGCACAGTGCTAACACCAGTGTTTGTAAGTTGAAGGAACCTTTAGATTCACTTTTGAAATCTTCGGCATTGGCTATGGTTTTATCAGTGAGAGATTGCACATGATACCGGGAAATATCAACCCATGAATATGTCTTGGAAAAAGATATCCATTACAGGTTTTATCTTCTTGTACACGTAGTCGTACCAAGGTTCAGGAAAGCCACAGAAGTGGAAATCTTCACTGATATATCTTCCATTCAAGGAGTCTCTTGAGATGGTCTTGACACATTTTAGTCTTCTGTTCAGTCGAGGTTGGAGAATCGTCCTGAGTTCTTCAGCTGATGGTTGATAGCCCAGGCCACAAGGAGGAAAATCTTTCTTCAGTACAATGGGTTTAAGTAACCCTTATTATTTTCACCCGATCCCCAGTCCGGGCATGAAGTGCATGCTATAGAACATCTGCATCACGTTGACGTTGCTATGGGGGTCATACTCTGAACAAACCCTGTCTTTTAAATCGTCCCCTGTTAGGAGTGGAAGTGGCTTAACTCAAAAACCAGATAGGAGCATATCATTTTACCCATATTGTATCTCAAGTACTGGATTACTGGTGCTTGCATCATTGGTACTGTCATCATCTCCCAAGACGGTAATGACTTTCCCATTAGTGAAGAACTGATGCAGGGAAGAAAAACACCCTTGATACTATGGATCCATGGTCATCTAAGCAAAAAACTGAAATAAGATGGTATGTTGATGACTTGGAATTCTACGATAATATTTATAGGGACAACCCCTATTTCAACCTTTACGGATCCCTTTACTACTCGACGAGTATTATCGTAGGCCCTTACAGCGATAGAGGTTGGAGCAAGATCGCTCACTTTCAATTACAAAAAGTTGAGGGTTCTCAGTGGTAAAACATTCAGATTAGATCCATTATCGACAAGAAAGAGAGGGACAGTCTTTCCCATAACTTCGATAGAGATATTGAGAGAATTATTGTGGTTTGGCCCGATCTTGGGGATTTCCTCTTCAGAGAAAGAGAGCATTCTTATAGAGGTTAGATATTTAACCATATTCAATACTTCTTCTGGCATGGTAGTAGAAGGACTGTGGACCCGATGAGTAACTTGATCAAAGTATTTATGTATAGTTGGGAAGACACAAAGAGTCCCCATATAGTGATGTTAGCTTGGATATTTTTCAACAGATTGAGTACCTTTCTCTCCTCGAGAGTAATGTCTTCCTGACCAGGTCATACGATTTATAGAAAAGGGGAAAACCATAATCCCCATTTCCTCATCGATATTGAGTTATTCAACCACCCTGTTGATCTTTCTTAGCAGCTCCTCGAATGACATTATCCCATATATGTTGACTACCGAGCTAGTTCTTTTAGAACTTTCCTCCTTATCTGAATCATTGAATTCATCTCCCTATCTGGTGGCGGCAATATTATCTTTTCATAAAAAGTCAATACACTCCACAACTTCAATGGCTTCTTCATATAAATCCTCCCTTTAGGCGGCGAGGTGTAGAGGTGAAGGGACCAGGAATCCTTGTAGTTTTAGAGCATCTAACAGTTCGAACATGCTGCTAATATCACCAATTTATTGAAATAAATATGCCATGATCTAGACGACATCATCTAGACTGACTTCATTTGGAGTTACTACCTAACTATCTGATTCCTGGGCCCATTTTCGTGCTTCTAAGAATAGCGTACTGAAGCTTTGGCAATCGATGATCATCTGGGAGGGCAATTTCATCCTGAAATTAAGGAGTAGGTTTAGTACTTCTGGTACTTCCATACTTCTATCTCTAGGATAGGTACGGACAACAATGCATTTGTTGGTAAGGAGTGATAGTGCCTGGTCGGTGAGGCTAGCAGGATATAGGAGGAAATATGGTTAAGTTTGGAGAGGTTTAAGAGAGTACATGAATATGATGGGTAATTAACTTGTTTTACTCTGGGTTGATGGATAAAAGTCTAGATCTTCTTCCAAGATGATCGCATTGATATGATTTGGGAGAGGATTGTGAGACCTTGGATCATGTCTTGTAGGTGAAAACATTGGTCGGTGGTATGGCCAAAAATTTGATGGAAGTCACAGCGGGCATCTGGTTTGATGTTTTTGGGAAGTGGGTTTGGTAACAGGCGAGGATCCAGTTGGCTTGATAATATTTCAACTTAGGAGGGCCTGATAAACTTTATAGATGGTAGTATGGAGCTCGATGTATTCCTTTTGGACAGGACATGGCGGCTTTCTGGTGCCCATGAAGTGCCTGGTCGAGAAATGTTGTTAATGTTTGAGACTATAACATTGGTTGGATTTTCATACTTCCTCAGAGTAAACTGTCCATAAAATCTATTCGGTTCAACTTTCGACTTGACAAAACCTTCTTTAATCCCCACTCCTCTTTATCGGATATCTCTAAAATTAGGGTAGTATTGTCCTCCCATCATCGCTCGATCATGAGGTAAGAAGTTCTTCTTTACGATGCTGACTTGCTCCTCCTTGAAAGGTCAGTTGGTTATAGTGGCATCTTTTTCTCTCCATCTAGCTATGAAGGTGATAATTAATTCCCCAATTTATTATTTGAGCATCTCGAAATACCGATGGGTGAGAGATAAGAACCAACGAAGGGTGTTGTCATTTAAAGTTTGCATAAACATTTGGGATATTATTTCTTCATAAGCCCCCAGGAAAGCCATGGCTTGGTGATAACTATGAATATGAACAATCGATGGTACGCTACCTCCAAACTTCTCAATTTGGACATCTTGAATTTTTCGGGCAACCTGGCTTTCGCATAGGGAGACATGTGGGTATAGTCCATGCAGTTTCCCAAGATTCTGACTTGGTCGAACTTCTTAGTTATAATCTTGATATCCTCCTTGACCTTATTTAATTCCTCCTCTTTCGGATCAACGGTCATGGCTAAGTTAGCCCCTGGCTGGGCGATATTCTGCATAGGATGCTAGGCAGGCGGTGGCCCATTAGTAGGAGGTGCACGTGGAGTATGATAATATTATTTGACAACCCAGATAGGCTCGAGTACGGGAGGACCCATGGCACGAGGGAAAAAGGACTCAGGCTCTTTGAGAATAGGGACCCAATTTCGTTGTGTTTCACGGACCTAAGCTTGCAGGTTGCCAATCTTGTAATGAGTTGATTTAGGACTGTCATTAGATCATGCTACTCAATCGGTACTTGATATGTGTTCTCCATATAAAATGGGTGAATCCTGAACTCAGAGGAAGTGAGGATACTGACAGAGCTCTGGGGGAGGCTCTACTGAACACCGAAGCCAATAGGGAGCCAGGCCAAGGGTATGCTATCGACCTGAGAAATAAGAAAATTGAATTTATTTTTGAAAGGGAAAAAATGGTATTTGAAAAAGAGGGAAAATATTTTTGATATTTTGGAAAAGATGAAGGCAAAATGTTTTGGACAAAAGGGAGAAAAAATATTTTTGATACGAGAAAGGGGAAAATGTTTTTGGTATTATTTTTTTGATAAAAAAGAAAGAAATGTTTTTGATATTTTCTTTGAAAAAGAGGGAAAAGACGAGAGATGGGTCTCAACATGAATATTATGTTCATTATGTTCTCACTTGTATTAGTGTTACCTAAATGCAAAAAGAAATGTCGAACATGACCTGAGCCTAGAAAAATTGGGTTTGAAAAATATGATAAAATATGGTTGGACTTGTTACTCGGCTCATGGGCAGGGCCTCGTTTTAAAAATTACACAAAAATTTGAGCGGCATGCCAACCCGTCATTCTGACAGAGTTTCAGGTAGATACCAAAGATTAAATACGAGTGTCCTAGGTCTGACTCCTATATTAGGGTATTCAATTGTTGGGTTAATTGGTAAGGGTTCCCACCTTTGGCATGACTTCCACGATATACGTCTTGGTTTTGAGGGCAATCGGTACGTGTGGACAAGTCATTTGATATACTTGAGTGTACGCGAATTTCCTCACTATATACCTCATGAGGATAACACATGTGAGAGTGAATTTGATATACTGAACGTAAATGAACGAGTTCCCTGTGATAGACCTCCCGTCATGACTTCGATCAAGCGGGACGATGCGGGGGGGAACCGTTCAATATACGTCGAAGGTACTTGACCAATGGAAGGTGAGAGTCATATCGCTTAAGCTAACTGTGACCTGTCGGACCAGTGCCCATCACGAAGTGACCCTACAGTTATGGGACATAATTCGATCATAGCAATTCTCTTTGGTGATGTGGAGTGCAAAAATTCATGATTATTTGATTAGTTTCTTATGGAGAGAGTATCTTTATTGATGAAAATCATGCCAAGAAGGGGATCATGTACGAGTATATAAAATAAATCAATACTAAGCATGGATACGTGAGGGTGAGTGATGTGTGACTATTCACAAGTGAGTGTGTGGTACCTGAGCATGGATCATCTACAAGTGGTGTGTGATAACTATGAGTGTGTGTTAGTGACACCTAAGTATGGATTTCTAAGTGTTGTGTGAAACATGTGGATATGATTACTACTAGATGAACATGGTGTGAAGTGTACATGGAGAATTTCTACGTGTGTGTGAGTGAGTAAGTATGAGGTATATAAGTGCAGGAAATAATAGAGGAGAAAAAGGGAACATACAGGTGGGTGCATACGCACAGAAGGAAATAAAACACCCATGCAAATAGGGTCTAGCCTTCTTATAAGTACCCTTATGGAGTCTCCACTGTGTCCATCCCGATCTGAGCTTGGGCATCTCAGAGAGGTCTTATATCCCGTTCGGGTGCACTTCAACCATTGTCAGTGTGGGGTAAATGTAAGGAGATTGAGTCTCCAGTCTATTTTGCTCAAAATAGACAAAGGAACATGTCGCCGCCTCGAGAGGACAACATCAAAGACAAATTGATGCATACGAAACCAATAGTTTGGAGGGTTCGGGGGCTAAGTTACGGAACGGAAAGGTGTTAGGTAGCCATCCTTCCCTTTCGACCTCTCAGGGTCTTGTGTTATTATTTTCCTTTATTTCTCTGTGAAATGCATGTGCGTGTGTATATAATGGAGATATGAATCACTCAACTCATATCATGGAAAAGATAGAGTGAAATCATCGAGAGGAATGTTCCCAAAGATTATATATATATATATCACTTTTCTAAAAAACCCGCCTAGGCTTAAGGTTTGGGAGAAACGACTCGCCTTACGCTTTTCACGCCTTATTCTTGGTAAAACCCTTAAGGCGCACTTTTTTCTAAAAACAACAATGCTTTAGTGAAACGATGCTGCCTTTTAAAGAATTTATTTACAAATCGGACCATTATCTCATCCAAAATAATCAAATAGTATTTTAATTTGCATATATTCAGACATATTTTTATGATATGTGCAATTTTTGTATTTTAATAGCCTTGTTATGGTTAAAAAATATTAAAATATATTAAGAAGGCCTAAACGCCTTTTCACGCCTTTTTACGCTTAGGCCCGCCTAGGCTTCTAAGGCTTAAGGCTTGGCCTCCACGCCTCAATCACGCCCCGCGTTTTTTAGAACCTTGATATATATATATATATATATATATATATATATATATATATATATATAGCGAGAGAGAGAGAGAGAGAGAGAGAGAGATAGGAAGGCTCACCTACATCATGCACTATACATCACACCGTACATCACACCTAATTCTAGGCCCTAAAAGCCTTTTTTCTCAAATTTTATATTTGTCCTTTTAAATTAACCTTCCAATCAACCCATGTGCAAAAAATTATGTCAAAATACATTTTGTAGCTATTTTTAAAAAATCCACAAAAAAATGTTGGCGCAGACCCTTAAAAATAAAGTATTTTTAACAGTTTTTTGTGAATTTTTTAAAAATAGATACAAAACGTATTTTGACCTAATTTTTTGTATATGGGTTGATTGGAAGGTTAATTTCATGGGAAAAATATAAAATTTGGAAAAAAAGTTTTTTAGGGCTTAGAATTAGGCGTGATGCATGGGTGATGTATCGAGCATGATGTAGGTGAGCCTCCCTCCCTCTCTCTCTCTCTCTCTCTCTCTCTCTCTCTCTCTCTCTCTCTCTCTCTCTCTCTATATATATATATATATATATATATATATATATATATATATATATATATATATATATATATATATATATATATATATATATATATATATATATGATTTTTGCACTAATAACGATAGTGACCACTATGGAGACATGATAATATATGTCGGATGGGGCGCAAACAAAAAATTATGAAGATAGAATATGATGAAATATAGAGATTTTATAAAAATTGAAAAATTGGAAGTTGGACTTGAGTATCGGGATTTAATTTGAAATGCCTACGTAGCCTATAAAGGCATCAAAGTCCACGTAGTTTACTTGAGACATGATGTTGGGGTTTTATACCATACATTCGAACAATATTTTATTATAAAAGTGTGTGTGGAAAAAAGAGCTTTAGTTTTGGTAAAGTGTGAAAGATGAATTCGTTCAGAATTTATGGGTATAACTGCCTTTTTGTTGATTTTTTTTTTGTAGAAAATAAAGTATGTACAATATACTAGTAAAAATGTAGAGATTAATATGTATGAATTAAGTTAAGAACTAGATTATGAATCTAATATAACTAATGCAAAAATAAGAAATTTAAAGAGATAAGGGAAGGATTTGGACCTTCTCTATAGAATGAGAGATTGCCCTTGATTTTGGATGAACTCCCTTTATGCTTGATAGGAATATTGAATGAGATCTTGATAAATTGGGTATTAAAGGGAAGGGAATATGAACTTGGATAAAATTTCACATAAGGGAACTTCACTAATTGAGATAATGTTGATAAGACTAGTGATGGTGATGGATCTCAGATGTAAGTGTGCTTTGGAGTGAGGTCATTCTATTTTTTATAGGGAGAGGGTGTTTCCAATCGGCATAGCCCTGGTCCTGCCAAATGGGAGGTGACCCTAGGCACACTGTCGATAGGCAGGGTCTGGGACCTGCTAATTAGAAGTTTCGTGCAGATTTCCCTGGAAAGATGTCATAGAGCGTAATCCGTTGATCCGAATTGTTCACGGGGTATACTGTTAGAAGGTACTTCGGAGACCTTCAAGAGTCTTTTGGACCGTTCCGGAGTCTTGGAATTGACTTCAAGTCAAATGTGGCTCAAAAGAATACATCGGTCCTTTAGACGGGAGACTGTCAGATGAAAACGGATTGTTCGTCTGAACAGTAAGTCAGAATCTCTCATAGGGTGGACCTTTGTAAAGGTTAAGAGATATACTTAGACAGTCTAAAGAGTTTCTCTAGGTTATGACAGTTGACATTGGTCAATCGGGGTCCGAAAGTTCTTGATGACCTGTTCGAGTAAAATGGGTCGTTTATCCTTACTATAAGTCAAAATCGCGCACGGGGCAAACCATTGGAAAGGGTATTCAGTGACCTTCAAAGATTCATTCAGTCTCGGTCAAGATGAATAATTTACTTTGGTCAAAGGGAGTTCAGGAGCGCACGATGGCTTACGGATCAGTTTTTTAGGGAAAATGGATCGTTCGTTCGAACGGTTATGCCGTTTCGCACACAAGGCAGACTGTTAAAAAGGGGTTTTAGTTCTCTTCAAATATTAAAAGATATTTCTCTCTGACAATAGTCTTTATTGAAGTCAAATGGGGCCTGGGAGCACCCGATGGCCTCTAGATCGGTACTTAGAGTATGACCTGGGATTTGTGGTGAATTGGGGAGGTTCTAGGGACCTAAGGAGAGACTTTGGGGGGGGGGGGGGTAGAATGTGGTGTCTAAAATGGTAACGACCAATTATGTGGTTAGAGTCCAATTTTGAGGGCCTTAAGTTGGAGCGGCCAATTCTGAGGGTCGATGCAAATTCTAAGGGCCTTAAGTGGGAGCGACTAATTCTGAGGGTCGAGGCTAATTCTGAGGGCCTTAAGTTTTAATGTAGGGAATAGAAATCATGGGGAATTTTGAATTTAACCTTTTGAGACTTTATTGGGGAAGAGTTGTCAGTCTGGGGATTATGTGGTTGGATTGGGAAGAAGTTTACATAGTGCTATTGGGGATGATTTTTATTCCTACTGAGGATTTTGGGAATCCGTTGAAGAATGTGTATCTTGGAGACGCCACTGGGGAGAGATATCCGGTTAGGGCTTCTACTTACTTGGGAAATTTGGAATTTTTCTTGGAGAAAGTTTTAATTTGATAATTCTTGCCGAGGAAATGGGTAAGATATTACGTAACCCTATCGAGTCAACATTTATTTGAGGATGAGTTTTCAGATTCCACTAGGAAGTTGTAGTACGCTTTTTGGACACGGATGTGTTAATTTTTACGTTTTTAGGGTGTGGTTAAAATGTGGTTTTAATTCGGCTCGGAATTTGGGATCTTTAAAAATGGTTTTCTTGGTGAAGAAATGTTTTGCCATTTATTTGGAAATTTTTGGAATTTTTTGAGAATTCTTTGGATTTCTTTAGGTATTTTATGGGATTTTTGTAACAAATTTCAGGGGTATTATCGATCGGAGGGTGGTAGAGATTGCCAACTGGTAGTTGAATGATCTCTTAGGATGCCTTGGGAAGGGGAAGGGACAGTGCCGATCGGTGGGTGTTAGGGGTTTAATATCTGCTAGGGATTGATTATGAGGGTACGTAGATAGAGGTGGATCGTATGCTGAGGGTGATGTCGGAGGCAGGGTAGGAGGTGTTGGGTAGGATTGTTTAATCTCTATTGGGTATGTAGGTGACATCCGATTATGGTTCTTTCCTTTTGAGATTTTCTTTTAGAATCCTCCTTGACTACGGATGCTTGATGCTGACCATATTGCATGCTAGATGTAGTGGCTTTACACCTGAAAAGAGACTCAAAAAGGAAAAAAAATATGAATATTTTATTCGAGTATCTGTATTTGGTGGCTTACTTTACATGCATTTTAATTTGCTTGCTGAGTTTTTATTTTGAGAAATATAGGAGAACGTGTGTTTTTTGTTTTTGGAAATTTTTGAATATGTTTGAGTAAAACATGGCTTTGGAGGCCTGGTTAAAACAGAGCTTCCCTTTTGGAGGGATTTAATTTGAGACATGGTAAAAATGAGTATTTTTTTAGAATCTTTTGAATAGAGGAAGGCCTTGGTGGCTTGGTTGGTATATGGCTTAGGGGAAGAGAAATCTGGGTTGTAAAGTGGAGCTTGTCGCCTTTGTGCTGAATCTGGTGTGTTGAAAAGACTGTACTGATGTTGGAGCTACTGCTCGGGGGCCTGATGGTGGACCCTCAACTAGCTGCTATTACAAAGTGGATGTCATATCATTACAATCATGCGGCGGTGACCCTAAACAATTAAAATGCTTGGTGGGAAGGCAATTATGATTTTCTGAGAGGAAGCCCGATTATGTTGTTCATATGGATAGATGCAAGATTTTGTTTGGAGAATCCTCCTAAGTACCACTTTGCAGCTGTGCCGAATTTCTTCACTCGTTATTTCATTAGCTTTGTACCATCTATAGAGAACTGTGTAAACTAGTTTTGGAGCATGAAGCTCGATGTCTGCGCTGGTTGGTGCCATGGTGGGGGGAGCTGTAGCCTATTCTAGAACTGGTATAATACCAGTACATTGAGTTAGTTAGTCTCTGTCAGACCACGTTATATTTCTGCTAGCAGCTCCTGCGTTAAGTCAGATGGGGGAACATTTTGCATTCTCGTACCCTGAAAGGCTTGCGCATGTGGTTGGGCTCTCTGTGGGAGAATTATCTACCATCAATCCATCCATATCAATCTATTGGCAGGGTTTGCCATGTTTCTGAAAACTATATAAAACTATTATGGAGGAGGGTAGTGGTTATAATTTTGGCAAAAGAGACGAAGCATATATGGTCTGTCATGTTTGACGCTATGGAGGGGGGCTCAGTTATTTTCTCTAGGTTGGTTCGATCTTATCGTTCCATGGATCTACTTTGGTATACCATTAAAGAAAGGGAAGTTTGGGGTCCTCAAGGACTAGATGATGATAGTGTTGGGACTTTCGACAACTTCAAATAGGGTTCTTTGTAAAGCTGGTGTTTATTTGTGAAGCTTCTATGACAAGGATGTGTTGGTTGTTTTTGCTTGTTCGAAAATTATCTAGGAAGGTTTGGTTAGTTTGTAGGAACAAATTGTGAAGGTTTGGTTAGTTTGTTAAGGAGCATTTTGATTATGATTTATTTTAGGATAGTCACTTTGGTGGGGGTAGTTGTTTGAATTCCTACGTTGATATTTCCTACAATTGTGCCAAATTTTCTCGTGATGGAATAAGAAAGTATTTTAATTATGTTATTGTACCACTTGATGAATTTTACATTTGAATTATCTATACTAATCTCTAAGGAATATATAATCCTTGTGTTCATGTAATGGTAAAACGAACTATCATTCTCGAAGGTAAGAAAAGAATATCATTTTGTGAAAAAAGAAGGGGCCCATGTCCATGTACAGTGTATGAGCTACCTATGTACCTATGGGGTTTCAAAAATTTTCATTTTTTAAAGAAAAATGTTTTTTTAGAGGATCAGCTACCACGTAGCTCTGAGTATAGGGAAATGAAAAAAAATTCTAGAATAGAATGGGGATGAGAGGAGTCATAGTGCGCCAAAATTTTGGACTAGGTGTAAAATTTCTTGAGATGTTCTAGGTTAACTAGACTCACCATCTATTCTCCGTCAAGGTCAGGGAGCATAGTGGTGCCACCGGACATGATCTTTTTCATGATGTAGGGTCCCCCCCTTTAGTTTGTATTGAATTTCCATCTGGGGCCCAAGAAAGGTACTATGATTTCTTTGAGGGATAAGTCCCCTTATCAAAAACCACAATCTTTGACTCCTTACTTGAACGATCATGCTATCCGGTGACGGTACCCTTGTATATGATATAGAGCCTTTAGCGTGCTTTTGTTTAAGAATGACAACTTATCCAAACGGCTCTAATACTAGTCTTCTTCATCGACTTTTCTTTTAATCATGATGTGTAATGAAGGTATTTCCAGTTTAACGGGTAGGACTTCTTCCATAACATATACTAGATAGTAAGATGTAGCCCCAATAGATATTTGGACTAAAGTACGGTAGCCCCAAAGGGTGTAAGGGATCCGATATGTCCAATCTTGGAAACTCTTTGTCATCTTAAGGATGATTGCTTTGAGGTTGTTAATGGCGTCTTTAATTGCACCGTTAGTTTGTGTTCAGTAGGGAGAAGATTTGTGTCTCTAAATCCTTTTCTCATCGACTAATTCTATGACTTCTTCCTCAAAATGAAACCCCTTATCTAATACTAACTCATACGGAACCCCGAAGATTTGTTTTTCGGGTGATCTTGGCGACCTTTTAGCGTTTAATACTGTGTATGACTCGTCTTTGACTCATATGCTGAAGTAATGGCAGCCAGACTGAACCCCTGCCCATTAGAGGCTTTCGGTGTGACTTTCCCTATGATATCGATGCCCCATATGGAGAAAATCTAAAAATAGGTCATGTTGTATAATTCTCATGGAGGCAAGTGTTGGAGAGTGGAAAACTATTGTCATTTAAGGCATCTCCGAACATAGGCGTTGCAGTCCTAAACCATTGTAGTCCAATAATACCCCTATCGAATAATCTTCTTGGTGAGCATATGGCAATTCATGTGGGTTTTGCATTCCCCGCTATGGATTTTTTGCATCATTTGTTCAGTGTCACCACTTGCGATGCAGCATAAGTGGATTCCATTAAAGTTTATCTTTAACGATGCTTTATTGCAAATAATGTACTAGGAAGCCAGTTGAGGAGGGTTGCTCGATCTTTCTTGTTGGCATCTTATGGATACTTATCATGCTTGAGGAGGCACCAAATATCCTAATAGCATAACTCGGACATATCAAAATCCTCTTTTGTGATGAGATCGATGTGGTAGCAGTGGGTTGGTTTATCTTGTTTTTAGATAAAGAAAGGGGCCATCATTATTACTTCGGGCATGTCGACTATGGAGGCTAAAGTATCAAGGGCATCAACTAAGTTGTTCCTTGCTCGTGGCATGTAGTGGAAGGTGATATCTTGGGACTGGGAGGCTATCTTTTCTAGGTGGTAATGTAAGGGTAAGAGATTTTCATCTTTAACTTTCCATCTTCTAAGATCCTGGATGATGATGAGGGAAGAATCCTTGTAGACATCTAGGCACTGGATTCCTTTTTTGAGAGAGATTTTGAGGCCTACAGTGCATGCCTTATCTTCGATCATGTTGTTGGTGCAGGAAAAATATAGTTTGATGGAAATATGAGTGTGAGAGTCATCAGGAGCAATCAATTGTATCCCAATGTCGTATCCTTTTTTGTTTTCAGCACCATAAAGAACATTTTCCACCGATGTTCTTCCTGAGAGGTGCAAAGGATATCTTCATTCGAGAAATCATAGATCCAAACTTCGGATTATTTTACAGGTAGTTAGCAAGGTAGTCAGAGATGGATCTCCCTTTCATGGCTTTCTGTGTGACAAACACAATATCAAACTCAGCTAGTAGCATCAACCATCGGGCCATTCGACTAAACAGGGAAGGTTTCTCCAATATGTATTTGATAAGATCCATTCGGGATACAAGTCTAATGGGAAAAGCAAGCATGTAGTTCCATAATTTCTGAGTGACCTAGATAAGGGCGGCACGTGCCTTTTCTAAGGTAGTGTAGTTAACTTTGTACCTGGACAATTTGTAACTGGAATAGTAGATGCCCTTTTTTAAGGGAATCTTCAAGGTATTAGTCTAGCAAAGCCCCAGCTGCAGTGTCTGTTACGATCAAGTATAGGAGTAGAGGGAGATGAGGTTGTGGTGGAACGAGTACCGAAGGTCGGGTTAAATATTACTTAATTCGGTCAAAGGATTCTAGACAAGCCTTATTCCAAGTTTTGTTCAACTCCTTTCGGAGGACTTTGAAGATGAGTTAACAAAAAGAAGACAATTCGTTGATGAATCGGCTGATATACTATAATTTTTCAAAGAATTTTCGGAGCTCATTCTCCGTTCGGGGTGGTGGAATTTTGAGTATGGCTTTCAGTTTGGTAGGGTCTGCTTTTATCCCCTTCTCTCTAACCATGAATCCTAAAAAAATTCCTTTGGTGATGCCGAAGACAAAATTTTATGGGTTAAGCCGCATTAGGTATCACCGTAGCCGTTCGAACAACTTCTAGAGGACAGGAATGTAACCTTCTCTAGTCTTGGATTTAATGATTATGTTATCCATGAATACCTCACCCTATTTGTGTATCAGATCATCCAAGATGGTTGTGGCAACCCTTTGGTAGGTAGACCTTTTGTTTTCGAGCCCGGATAGCATAACTGTGTAGAAGAAGGTTCCCCAAGGGGTCATAAATACAGTTTTTTTCTTGATGATTAGGGTGCATATTGATCTTATTATTTTTGGCAAACCCAATAATGAATGATTTGAGAGCGTTACTAGCCATGTTTTCCACGATCATGTTGATGTAGGGCAATGGGTAATCATCTTTTGGATATGCTTTATTGAAATCCCGATAATCAATGCACATGCGGACCTTTCCTCCTGATTTTAGCATGGGTACCATATTGGCTAACCATGGGGGATATTTTATCACCCAAATGAAGCCTACTTTCAACTGTTTAACCACTTCTTCTTTAACCTTGAGCGACCATTTGATGCCGAGCTTTTGTAATTTCTGTTTGACCATTTGAATTCCGGGGGTGTTGGAATTTTATGTTGAGTGATCTCGGGATCGATGTCAGACATGTAATCCTAGGACTATGCGAAGAGGTCCACAAATTCCTTCAATAGTTCTTCGAGTTGCGCATGCTCATGCTCATCACGGGTGGATTAATCACACCCTAATTTCTCGAGGGCGAATGTTTCCTTCAGATAATACTAAATCAAAAATTTAGCCATGAATGCTATGTTAATTAAGAATTTATAAAAGCTACAATAGTCTTACACTGTAGTTTAAAAGCTTAATCTTCTATGATTTCTCTGCATATCTCAACTGTTGCAGTATAATTCCTGGATACTTGTCATTTTCGATTGGTACTTGGGCAAAGTAACTAGAATGAAACGAATCAGGAAAATTGCTAGATAGGCTCTACCAGTTCTATAACAAATATAAATATAAATAGAGTTTGGAATGTGTATAGAATTCAGTATTTATCAATTTAATAAATAAAGCGAAAGCAATTATTTTTTTCATAATAGCCCTTAAACAAAATCAAAGATTATGAACTAATAATTCCACATTTACCTGATCATTAAGGGTCATGTAAAGAAAATCAGTGTTATCGAAAATGTAATGGAAAAATGGTTCCTGGTAATAAATATCAAAATGTTGGAACTCATAATTTCATAGTAATTAGTCCGTTTAAGAAATACGGTTCGTTGCCAGTTTAGTTAGAATCATGTTTAAAGAAAGTCAAGGAATATGAACTAATAATCCCATTCTTACTAATTCACTAAAATGAATAGAGGTAATTAAGCCATCAATAAAACCTTATATAATAATCAAAAATCAACCCAAAACCTTTGGGGAAAAGTAACCGGCTAGGAACACTAGCTAAGTGGCGCTCACACATATATAACAATAATTATGGCTCTCAATCATCTGAGACCAATAGGTTATATAGAAAGTTCATTGGGATAACACGTCAGTCTACTTCTAAGTTAATACTGATGCTTATGGTCAAATGGCAAAAAAGTGCAAGGGCAAACTGAATCAATAAGGTACATGATGTTAATTATTAGGTGAGAAGGGTTAAAATTGATTCTAAAATTTAAATACCGGTGATAATTCAAATATTGAAGGTTGTTAACAAAATACATAGTATGGTAACATAATAACGTGCATATACTCAGAGTAAATTTGGCCATGACATAGAGATATTAATAGCAGTATTTCAAATACGCAAATTATAATAAAGAAAAGGTAAAAAACACCTACTTGTGGTTTATGATCTTGATGTTGTCATTCAGAGATCTTCCATTATTGCGTTCAAGTTTCCAGTAGTCATTTGTTCTCGAGGGTTTCCATAAGAGTAGGTGTATCGGTGTTTTGGGAAGAATGGACTGCGTTTAATATCGTACGTTATTTGGTAAATATCAATAAAACTTATTCTATATGAATTTCATATATAATTTGAACTAAGATCCCTCATTTATGGGTCGGTTAAACATATAACGTTGACTGATAACTGATAACTTGTACGAATTCAAGTTATACAGACGGGTTTATACGTAATATGTTCGAAATGGTCGGAGAGATAGGGATATAACTTGTTTTATATGTAATGTCGAATTCACATAATTTTACTGATCACATTACTAAACTAATAATTTCCCTTATTGATGAAAAATAAATACCAAGTACCATGGTAATGCCATAATAAGAGTTTTTAGAAAATAATCGTTAAAAGGAATAAAACGATTTGATATATTCAAATATATTGTAATTTGAATAAATAGTAATTGTTATTCATATAAAATAATATTTCGATCAATATTACTTTTGATCCGTCAGAAGTTGAGGTTTATGGTTTTCATTTATATTCCTCGAATATATTAATACGATAAAATATTGTTCGTGACACAAAATAATTTTAGAAAAAAGTTGAAAATTCCCCCCTTATTTGGATAATAATCCAGTGGTCGTGTCACTTCCAAAATTAATCAACACAATAATTTAAGTAGCCCAACACCTTCATAATCACAATATGACTCATAATATAATTTGGGGTTATAATGATGACATAAGATCGAGTCGTTTGGTATCGTGACTCGTTATCACATATATTTCTAAAAAATGAGAATTAAGTCAAACATACATCTTTACAAAAAATACGATTACTCTTACATATTCAGGGATTCCTGTTAACGATATTTTATACGTAATCAAGTATATATAAGGACTCAAAATAACACAAAAATATCCCATTTAATTTTTCCAAATCCAAATACCAAATTGGCAATATCCCCAAAAATTAAGTCGGGTTGTAACAAGTATTTGGGCATATAAATGCCTGTGTGTGTATATATACTAGCGGATACTTATGCCTAAAGGCACAATGAAAATTTTCAAAGTACGTAGTTGCAAAACGGCAAACATTTCGAAAGAACGTAATTGCAAAACGAAAAAAATATCATTCCTCAACAAAATATTTATATATCGTTCCTCAATATATATAAGTGCATAACTATTACATGTAACTTAACTATTTCACATGATACATCTAATTGTGTAGTACTTAATATAACTGTTAACATATATTATTAAATATTAACACCTAGAGAAATTAAATCAAAAGTTTATTTTACAATACAAATAAATGTAAACAATTTAGAAAATTCGGGTAAAGATTCCTTTGTTTATAGGAGTGTCCGTCATGTTTAAGAAATTAAGAATACTCCAACAAAATTGATATTCCGTTTAGGACCTCGTATAAATCACATCATTGATAAAACAATTGAATTCATAAGCTAGAGCTGGATATAAACATGGACCAATAGTTAACACAAAATCAAATGTAGAAGAAGCCAAATTGAAACATTTTGTACAAAACATAAAATTCATTGTTTAATTAAGTAGAACACTCAAGAAAAAAGAAAATCATTCATGTATATATGAATAAATTAAAGATAAGTACATTATAATGCAACTCTTCAATGAGTGGGCATATTAAAACCTAGTTAACTAAACTCTTGAAATATTCTATCAAGATCCAAGACGATTGTTAAAAATTAGTCTCCAATTTGTTCTCATGACCGTCCTTCATATCTCACATATAACTTAAAAAGAATAACATTAGGAAAAGCACATGATAATTAATAGACATTGGTAATTAACAGGTAAAACAATAATTAACGCATTTAAAAAAACTAATGTAATCACACAAACAAACTTTAAAACAAATTTGAAAAATAGTATTTCATAAAAAAAAATAGAGGGTATGAGATATTTGAAAGAAAACATCCACCTTTCAATGCTTTAAAAAACTGTCAAAACACTCAAGAATAACCAACATACCTAGTTCACTACATATATTATACGCTACTATTGTATTGATAAACTCCATATATTTTCTCAGTAATCCGAAGGACCCCTGGGATTCCTTAATTGGAGTATAATTTTTTCAAAAGTCAAAGAATCAATCAACTAAATAAACAAAAGTTAACTTCGAGTATCCTTTATCTATTAGAAGTGAAATTAGGTCTACTATTTGAAAATCTTATTTGTGGTGTCGTGTGATTTGTTATATAATAAATTTAGGGACTAAATATTTGTTAGGTTAAGCACCTTAACAGTAATTGTTGTACTAACACTTGATATATATTAGAGAAGAGAAATGAAGGGAACGAAAGTGAAGATTGACAATAATAGATTAAGATCCGAACAGTAATAACTCAAAAGAAAAGATAAGAGAAAGAAAGGTAACGAACATGAAGAAAACGTAAAAAGAAAACTGGAGCAACGAAGCACCTATTTTATTTATATCAGAGAGTTACCTTACACATAATCACATGATATAACCACTCATTTACACAAAAAAAGCCACAGAATCCCCCTTACATTAGACTCGTCCACTCCATAAACTTCCCCTCAACTCACTCACTCACGCATCAACACGACCTTCCTGTTGTTGGCATGGCCCCTTAAAGAAGAACTCTTTAATCTGATTTCCAAATACCTCATCAATCTCTCTCATTGGTACACCAAAAGCCAGCTCCTTCGCCACCTTCTCCCACTGATTGAACACATTATTCTTCCAACACCAATAAATATATTTTTAGACCATGAATTAAATATGTACAAATCAGTGCAAAACTTAAGAAAAGTGTCAAACGCGCATATATTGATTTAGATGTTATCAATCTCGTAGATGAGCATGAAAATTAACGTAGAAAATAAGAAGTTACCTTTTGGGGGTCTTTTAACAAAAAGATGATATGGTCAATAAAATAATGGATAATATATGGAGATACTGTTTTAAATATGCATCTAAAATCCAGATGTAAGTTTGATGACTTACAGAAATTCTACATTTTTTGTTGAAATTTTGAAACTCGGGTACCTCTGCATTGGTCCTTTCTTGTGAACCTCCATCATTTTCCTCCAATGGGTATTTATTAAAAACTTGGGAAGTTGCAGTGTTAGTATAAGAAGCTAAATTTAATCCAGTGGCACTGCCCCAACAATACTTGCACATTAAAATAAGAGGTTGTATAAGTTGTACGTAAATGAACATAAAGAATTATGGTTTTGAGAGAGAAATGAGAAATACCTTTTGGAAATTGGAAGTAGATTTAGGCCGAAAGTGATGAAAGAATGACCCATGCAGTAAACTTGGATTTGGAAGCATGAATAGTTGGATTTTGGTCACCAATAGTACCTAATAAGAGAATATGTTGCCTGGTAACTCTGTTTTTTCATGGAAAAATTATTGTGTCGTTACTAATATCAAACACAACGCCCCGTGAAGACAAATTATAACTAACAGTAATAAACTTGTATATATTGATTTAGTTGTTATCATCCAGACATAGCTGAAGCTTATGCAGAAGCTATTACAACTGGTACTACTAATTCAAATGTCTTATGTTATTTCGACCTCCATACTTGCTCCTCCACACCTTCTCTGTGAGAAATTAGACGAATTATCGCTCCAAATAATACAATGTTAACAGGCTTCTTGCCCAATGCTCTTCTAGCCACATATAATCCACAATTGAAGATATCTAATCAGAAATGAAATTGAACATATCTGATCGGAAATGAAAATGCCAATAAAAAATTCAGAATCTAAATTAAAACCAAAAGAATACTCGAATAACAAAGTAACTAAGGTATAAATCTATAGTAGTATTAAAACCAAAATAATGCTGTAACAGAATCTAAATTAAAACCAAAATGATGCCCCACGAGTTGATTCATAACCAAAAAATCTCAAATTTTAGACTATTAATAAAGTAGTATTCTATTAAAGGTAGTAAAGAACATAAGAATAATGGTATTACAACAGCAAAATATAGGTTCATTGACCCTAACATCCTCATTACCACCTTTCTTTTTAGACACGAGATTAGTGACAGTTTTTGACTAATCTTCTGATAATTAAGTATCACAACCTTTTTCTTCTTCTATTTCTACAACTTGACATCCAATTCCTTGGAATAAAGCAACAGATCTTCAATATAAGGGGTGTTGTATCTCCATTGGTTTTTTGAATCTGATGGGTACATTATATCATAAAGAGACATTGCAGACTTTAGAGGCAAATCAATCCTTCTAGGTGATGAATTAGAATTTTATGTGGCCTTTACTTCCTCCTTTTCAACATTTACTAATTTGATTTTGCTGTTCAATCACTTCAATATCATCTTCCTCTTCCTCTATAAGATTCCCTACATTATTTGTTCTTTCTTCCAGTCTAGGGACCGACCCCATCCGCTAGTTTCTTCTGAGACTTTTTTACCACTACATATCAATCTTGCTCCATGCCATTGTTTACCCACTCAAATGCTCACACTATTTGTGCCATCCATATCATTTAAAAAGTTAACTTGATTCATTAACTATAATAATCAGTTTACTGTTTATAAGTAGATCTCATTGTTGTATTAACTACTCAATAAACTAAACATGAACAAATGATAAAAGATGGAACTCATTTTCGTACATATAAAAAATCATATTCTAAATCTATAAAAAAATTGAAACTAAACCCCAAATAAGTAATCACAAATACCTTCAACCCGAAAAAATACACCACGTTGTTATCAATTAAATCCCCAATCGAAACCTGCATCTGAACCAAAGCCAAAAGAAAATACATGAAATTGAAAAGTAGAATAATGTATCGCCATCACCACCGAAGACAAAATTAGAAAGTTAAAATTTAAAAATAAAGCTTTTGTTTTATTCATTTTCATTTTTAAATAGAATTCTTATTCAAAAATGAGAACATGCAAACATAAAATTCTTCATTTGTGTACTTAACCTAAAGGTTAAAACAAACACATATATAAACATTAGATCTAGATTAAACGTTGTCTTCCATGTCACTCACATTTGCCCAAAAAAAAAAATCGAACACATATACATATAAATTAGTCCGCGATGTTAAAATTACAATGGATAGTAATATCCACGGAGATACCTCGAATCCACACCTGATTCATGAACGTGCCACTTACAAAAGAGGGCATATGCTTAGTAACATATCACACTATTTAGCTCAAAAAAGAAAAATAAATAAGAAATATATTTCACAACTGAAATAAAAATAATCATGAGAGTGCAATGTCTAAATCACACTCATTGTAGAATTTATAAATCAAAATACTACCAGTGCTCAATAATTTTACAATGAGAGTTAAAAAAATAAAGAGAGGAACAAACCCAAACAAATAATTTTATCAACAGTCACAGAGTGGTATACTAGATATGATTTAAAGAATTACATGCACCGTAAACCCCTGTGAATTTTAGAGAACTTGTCGGTTTAAAAAGGAAAAGAATGGTATACCTGATTTGAACCGTGATTTGGTGAATTAGGGTGAGATATCTGAAGACAGTAATAAAAACACATGAGTTTGAACCATAAAAAGTGAAGTAATGCCACTTATGTTGTCATATGCGCATATCCATGTAATAACGGACTAAAATTAGTAAAACCACGAACAAATCACAACCAACGACACTAATGGGTGATTCAAGAAAAAGATCATATAGAGGTTGAGCCACTGTTTAGATGTGAAAAAAAATATTGGAACAAAAAAACACACAAACTTCCAATCAGAGAGAGAGCCAAATGGGTTTCTTCGAACAGTACCTTAAAATCCCAAATGGATTTCTTCAAACATTCAGATGGAGTTATTCAAATAGTCAAATGGGTTTCTTCGGGTAGGTGGTGGATGGATTGTGGTGTTGGGGTAAATGGTTTAGGTGGTGTATGATGATGAATGGAGATGGTGTATGTGGTGGATGAATGGTGAGAAAAACAGAGACATTGTTGGACGGGTTGGTTCAGATGTAGAGATAGTTCGAGAGTAGTGAGAAAATGAGATAAAGCGGTGTTTAAATGTATAGATAAGGTGTTTACCAAATTACCCTTGTATATTAATTAAAGTGGAAGAGGAGGAATTAATTAGTGAGAATGAAAAGAGGGGGAACCCAAAATTTTCAAGGGTAAAATATGAAGTGTAAAAAAATCCATCTTGTGACATCACAGTTTTATCTTATGGCATACATAAGTTTTGTAACTTATTATATATATATATATATATATACACATATAAAAAGAAAAAAGAAATAAAAAAAATTAGCAGGTCGGTAAGACCGAAACAAAAATGGGTACAAGGGTCATCAGTCATGGTTGACAGGTCGAAGCTCCACTTTCACACACTCACATGTATGTTTACACACATACACATGCACAGAAGCTCAAATATTCATTTACACGGAAACAATGAGAGATAAAAGGTTAATAAAAAAGAAAATAGGGGGAAAAATGGACCCTAGTTCGGTCGGAGGTGGTGGAGAAAAATAGAGGCAGGGCGGCGGTTCGGTCAGAGTAGAAAGGGATTGCTGTAGGTCGGTGGTTTCTTTGTTTATCAAGTGGAGAAAGGGGCTGGAGGGATCTCGAAGGTGGAGGTTTGAATGATTTTGAACATAGTTTCGTTTCTTCATGGTGGGTTTTGGGATTTTGAACCTGGATTTAGAGGTTTTCTTCATGGGTTTTAGGTGTAAGAATGGAGGTTGGAGAGGTTTATTCTTCGTGGATGTTTTGAACAAAGCTTTGGCTCTTTGATTATTGAAATAATAAGAGCAGGGCTTCGGCTCTTAAATTTCTTCAGAGAGAGAGAATAAACTCATTTGTTTCAAATGAGAATCATGTACAATTTTTTCTTTAGGTACTAGTGTTAGTGTTCTAAACTGCACAGTTAGTACACAGTCAGTTCGATAATCATTCAACTGAGTGTTTTTGCTACTCAACTATAATTATTTTTTTTGTGTAATTTGAATAATTCTTGAAATTGCATCCAACTATAAAATTAGTATTGTAGCGTGTAAGACAAATTTTTGTATTTGTAAGGACACAAATTTACAATTGAGTCTTATGTAGTGTTGGTTCAATTCCGGACAAAAACATTTGAGTCATAAGATAGTGTTCATGAGCATGCTTCAAGTCTATGACTCATAAAGTTGAAGATGTAGCGACCAGCATTTCAAGTGTACAACAATGGCCAGTTTCTAGTGTCTCGTTTATGCGTCATCAACATCATTGTTCCAATGTCTCAAAAAGGTATGAATGCAACTATGTATATTTAGGACCTTGAATATTTTCTTTTAATTGGGAGTATTTATAAAATAGTTTTAACGACTTTAGTTTACTTAGAAAACAGTTTTTTATAACTTTACATAAAAAATTTGGGGATTAAAATGAAGCATTAAATTTTCTGACAAGTTGTTCGAACGAACTGGAATCTCGTTCGAACGAGATTTTGAGGTCTTTAGAATAAGAACTTCTAACGACATTAACTTTTTTCTACTGGATTTCCATTAGAAAGGTCATTCGAAAGAAATGTCGTTCGAACGAAAAATTCGTTTGAACGAGATTTGGCGGGAACATTTTTTTGGAAGTTTTTCCCACTTTCTCCACTGCTTTCCCCCACTAACTTTTGCCAAATTTAAATGTGCGGGAACCTACATTTTTTAAGTAACTTTTATGAGATTTCCAAAGCCTTTGACTGTGATGTGAATGAAATTCAATTTGCATTTCAAGAATTATATGTCGAATCTATAAAATTAAAAAGAGCAAATTTTAAGTTAGAAGTGAGTTTAAAAGAGCGTGCCAAGGTCGTTGATGAGAGTGCATTGGTTCATGACCTTAGGACACGTGTGAAAGCTCTTAGTGAGAAGCTTGAATATGTATAAGGCGAGAGAGATAGTCTTATAGGTTTGATGGAATCAATAAAAAAGGAGCTTATTATGTTTGAATAGAAAAATGGTCTGCTTGAGTCTAGGATTATAGAGCTTCAAAAGAAAGTGAGAAACTCGTGTAGAGTCAAATTTGATTTGGAGATTCGTTCAGAGAAATTAGATAAAATCTTAGGAACAGTCCAAATTAAAAATGACACTTGTGGTTTAGGCTTCCATACTTCTCATGATTTAACTAATAAATCCAAAAATAATGTTTTGAGAGAATCACCTAGGAAAGCTTATAGAGGTCAATCCTTAGGTACCACTTTTGGATGCATCTTTACTTGTTCACATTGTTGTCAAAAAGGTCATCTTAGGAATTTTTATTTTGATATTAAAATAATCTCTAGGAAATCCAAAGGTAATGTAACCGAGGTAGTTAAGATCCCCAAATCCCGAGAGTGTCAATCATCATTAGTTTGGGTTAGAAAATCTGACTTGGTGGCTTTACAAAACATGATTTTTTATTCTTATTTACTTTCACACCATATCTCCCTTGCTAAATCTAAAGGTTGAATGTGTCAGTTGTTTCCATACTCTAGCTGTTTGTGCTTTATCTCATATATCCTTGCTAGTTGTATGCATGTTTAGTCAGTTTCTAGTCATTACTTTATGACTTATCTCATGCCAGAAATTACGAGTCGTTTATCTTTTGTATTATATTTCTTTTATGTTAGTTTGCTTTAAATGAAAATACAAAAATATTTTAGTTTATCATTTGTGTTTTATATTATGATTTATTTAGGCTTAATGAACAATACAAATGATTTTTGTTTGTCTTGTGAGTAAATATTTAATGTTTAGTTAAAATTTCCAAAAACTCAAAAATATTTATTTTTGTGTGTATTTTGGTTCTACACACCTTTTGTGGCATATGTTTATGTTTGAATCCTCATTTCACTTCCATGTGGCTAGAACTTTTGGTTAAAATTTCAATCCTTAAAATGCTCTTTACCATTTTTACATGGAGTATTTTAAGTTTGATTTTCTTAATGGATTCACTTTTATATGTATTTTAACACATGCACGAGCTTTTTATATTTGAGCTTTGTGAGGTGTTCTCCTTACAATCTAGTCATCTACATATTATGTGACCTAGGAGGACTCGTGCATGTTAAACTCCGTTGCACATGAAAATTGAGTGATAAAAAATGATATATATATGAATGTGAACGAGCAAGGGATCTGAAAGGAAATATTTTTCCTTTGCGAGTAAGCCACTGTTTGATATGGACCTAAAAGAAATACGTGGTCCAAAGGCCTAAAATAATTTGGCAATAAAAGAAAATATTTAGCCAATGCCTATATTTTTTTAGATTGATATAGTCATTAAAAAATTTATCTACATACTTTGAGGGAGTATTGGATGGTATATCAATGGTTGGCACAATGTTCGCTTATCCTAGTTGTACTTTAAATGTCATCAGTCTATTTGTTTGTAGAGCCATCAACACGTTAGGCTTCTACGCACTGTGTTTGTTTGTTCATGAGTTCACTTTATCCTGTCACATAAAGGCTAAATTTTAGTTGATAAAGTTTTTCAATCAAATGCGAACTCCGTGAACATGTTTAAGTGATTAGGTTTTAATTTCATTAATATCTAGTTCACACCCCGTCACTTTCGTTTCCATATCACACATTTATGCCATAAGAGTGTGGAAAACTCCTGTTATATCTATATATATGTGTGTGCTTGTATATATTTTATATTTGTTGTGTATACATATATATGATATTAGGTTTGTTTATGTCTTTGCCACGTTAGCTAGTTCCATGCTTTAATTCATAATTGGTATCCAACTTGTTGCAAATCTTTTGTTTGATATCACATGCCTAGTCTCTTATGTTTCAAATTGGTATCATTTTGTCCACATCGTAGTTAGTATCCATTATTAATTTATTGGATTAGTTATTGTCTTTTGTTGCCCATAGCTCTTAATGATCCTATCTCTTAAGCATCGTTGTGTTTTATTTATTTTCCCTTAATTATATCCTTTATGTAGTTTTTAGGGGGAAATTGAACTTAAGTTATATTGGGGAGAACTGAGTAATTAATTAGTTCTTTTGTCCTTTGTCTATTCCTGAACAAAAAGGGGGAGAATGATAGGGGGAGAAATGGTATATATACCTATTGTAATCGTATCTTAGTTTGGGGGATTTATCTTAGGGGGAGACATCGCCTTCTTAGGTAAATCATGTTATAAAAGGGAGAGAATTAATTAAAACATTACTTTTGTATTTAATATTGTCATATTCCCTATGCATTTGATAGTTTACCTAAGTGTGCAGGAATTATTCTAGCGTCACCTTACTTCTGCATCGACAAAGCTAGTCATCATTGAGTTTTGAGTAAAGCTCGTATTCTTTATTTTTAGGTGGGAAGTTTTTGAGTCTAGTAGAGCTTGACGGCCCTTTAGGATTTTTATTTGGTTTTCATCCCGACATAGCCAAAGGGGGAGATTTGTAAGGACACAAATTTCCAATTGAGTCTTATGTAGTGTTGTCTCAATTCCAGACAAAAATATTTGAGTCATATGATAGTGTTCATGAGCATCCTTCAAGCCTATGACTCGTAAAGTTGAAGACGTAGCTGCTAACATTTCAAGTGTACACCAATTGCTAGTTTCTTGTGCCTCGTTTATGCGTCACCAACATCATTGTTCCAAGGTCTCTAAAAAGGTATGAATGCAATTATGTATATTTAGAACTTTGGATATTTTCTTTTAATTGGGTGTATTTTATAAAATAGTTTTAACGACTTTAGTTTACTCTGAAAATAGTTTTTTAGAACTTTACATAAAAAAATTTGGGCTTAAAATGAAGTATTATATATTCTGACAAGTCGTTCGAACGAACTGGAATCTCGTTCGAACAAGATTCCCAGGTCGTTCGAATGAGAACTAATAACGAGATTAGCTTTTACCTACTAGATTATCGTTAGAAGGGTCGTTTGAACAAGAAAGTCTTTCGAACGAGATTTGGCGAGAATAGTTTTTTGGCGATTTTTCCCACTTTTTCCACTTCTTTTCCCCACTAACTTTTTCCAGATTTAATATGTGAAGGAACCACCCTTTTTGAAGTAACTTTTGTGAGATTTCCAAAGCCTTTGAGAGCAAAATTTCTACTAATAAAAAGTTCCTTTGGTTTTTGTTAAAAATGCTTAATCTTTATAACAAAACCAAGTGTTTTAGACCCAAAATATTTATTTAGTTTCTATCCAAGTTCTCTCTCTCTCTCTCTCTCTCTCTCTCTCTATATATATATATATATATATATATATATATATATATATATATATATATATATATATATATATATATATATATCTTTGTTTGGAGAGAGTTTGGCACCTGTCTTATTCTCAATCATTTGAAGGAGATTGTTTGGGTTTCTTCACTACCCTCAAAAGGAAGACATTTGTTTTGTTGCGGTGTTCTCACATGGTGAAAGGCACCATGTGTGGTTGATGGTGGGTTGTGCCTCAATTAGTGGACTTTAATATTTCAATGGATTCCGAAGTTATTTTCTAGACGGAGGTATTTGCAACGTCGGGGCTTGAAGGGGGGTCAAGTCGAGTGTAGTAAGTTATTTATCTTGTAACTGTAAAACCATATCTAGTGAATTTGTTAGGTCAGGGCCGTCCCAGATTTTTCCCATTTAGGGTTTTCTCGTACATCACCGCGTAGTGAGATTGTTTTTTTTATCTTGTTTAACTCACCTAGAACGCATGCTTAGGTTAAAAAGATAAAATTTGGTTTAATTTGCAATCTTTCTTAATTTGGTGCTAAAATATGTTTGGGTATGTTTAAGTTACTTTAATTCAAGTTGACACAATTTAATTTGATAAAATTTGGTTTGGCCTATATAAAAAATGAATTAATTATTATTAGGAAAATTTTAGGACTTGGGTTGAATTAAATTTGTAGTTAAGAAAAAAATCACATATTTGTTCTAGTTTAATATTAGTTTTGAAGAAATTAAAATTCCATATTTTAATTTTGAATTTGGATAAGATAATTTTCTTGAAACATCACATTAAGTTTAAAAATTTTAAAATTGGGGTCCTCGTGTTCCAACAAGTGGTTCTTTTCCCCACTAACTTTTGCCAAATTTAATATGTACGGGAACCAACCTTTTTGAAGTAACTTTTGTGAGATTTCCAAACCTTTGAGAGAAAAAATTCTACCAACAAAAGTTCAAGTTCGTGTGTTTTAATTTTGTCAATAAATGATCTTCTAAAACACATACACCCATTGTTTAGTTTAAATTCAAGTACTCTACATACATATATATATATATTGACTGGAGTTTGTTTGGCACCGTGTTATTTAGGTTCTACCTATCAAAGAGTTGTTTGGGTTTGCTTCTACATCCCTCAAAGGAGAAGGCAAGTTTGTTGTTGCGGCGTTCCCACTTGAATAAAGGCTTCGGTTGTGGGTTTATGGTTGTCCATAAGCCTCATTGGTGGATTTCAAGGTTCCGGTGGAGTTTCGAAATTATCAACTAAGTAGATGTTGGTACAAGAAGACGCGTTAAGGGATTGAAGGAGTCGAGTCAAGTTGAGTAATCCATTTGTCTTATACTTGTAAAAATTCCGTCCTTTGTGGACATAAAGGCTAGGGACGTCCGAGATTTTTCCCGATTTGGGTTTTCCACGTACATCGGCGCATTGTGGGATTGTGAATTTATTTTATTTTTTGCAAAAATCTCCTAGAACTCATGCTTAGGGTAAAGAGATAAAATTGGGGTTAATTCGCAATCTTGATTACAATGGTGCATGTTTAATTATTTGGGTAAGTTTAGTTTAAGTTAATTTAATTCAAGTTGGAAATAAATTAATTGGATTATATACTTGCCTAGGTTGTTTAAAGTTGATAATTAAATTAATTTTTTTTAAGTGAATTTAAAGTGTGTGTGTGTGTTTATTTTAATTCACTTTGTAGTGTTTAATTTTAATTTGTTTTAAGAAATTAAAATTTGTGTTCACTACAATTTTCCATCTTTTAAAGAAAATAAAATCAAATAAAATTTGGAACTTACTATTTGTTAGTAACCATATTTATTCCGCATTTCTTAGGAAATTAAATTTAATTAAAAAGAAAGATTTTTAAAATTGGGGGTCATATAGCGTGCTCAACATTTTTTGCATTGACATTACTTTTGGATTATGATAATTTGTACACACTATAATTTAAATAATAATTAAAAATAATATGTTTTAAATTCGTTCGAATCTCAGTTTTATATGAAAATATTATATTTTAACTAAGAACATAGACGTGTCGGTGCTGTTTTCATGTTACAGACAATATGTACGGGTCGTAAATGTCGCGAAATTCATTAATAGTCCGTAAAATGTATTTTCACACATAAATAATTCAATTGAAATGAAATTAAAGTCAGGGTCTTACAATCTACCCACCTTAAAAAAAATCGTCCTAGAAATTTCCTATATTCTGAGAGTTTCAAGTGCTCATGCTACTCACATCGTCTATGATATGATAACACATTTATTCGAGTTTGTAAATCTATTGTAGAACTTTGACGATTTCCTTCAAATTATTCTTTCAAAATTTGCAAGTTATGCGGCATTATCGTATAAGAAGTACTTGAAACAACTTATGATTAGAAACAATTGACATTCACCTAACTAATCGCCATTTTTACAAGCTTTGCATGTGTCATCTATTGTCACATAGGTTTACGTAATGAAGGTTTACATATCGTTTAGTTATATAAAGTTTGGTCCTATATCAATAATCTGATATTCTCAAGATGTTGGTATTGGTAGAAATCATCGTAGGTTGTATATAGTTCATGAAATAATGATATCTTACTACATTAAATATAGTGTCGGCTTGAGAATAGCGTAGGTTTGAAACATGGATATCGTAATAATAGTATTTAACAACAATTTGTATCATAGGTAAGTGTAAGTATAACTTTTGTTCAGGAAAATAAGTCGACAGTTTCCTTATCTTGAGTTCTTAATAACGTAATAGTAAGTTGCGGTCTTCCATAATATGTAGGATTCTCGTACGAAGGGATCTCTTTTATATACCAAGAGTAATAAGTTTACTATCAAAAGTTTCAATTCTAAACTTGGTGGTAAAATTATTATTTATTCTATTAGTATTTTTATAAATTGCGGACAATTTAGGGATCTACTAGGGATGTAAAATCATGTGCTTATGTAATAAAAAAGAATCGTCAACTTTTCGATGTAGTTAATACTTCTATATGGAAGTTTCCTTAGGGTTTTAATTATGAAAAGAAACTATATCAAGTATTCTAATGTAATGTTTCTTAATACCAAAACTTTGTTTCTATAGGATTTGACTTTTCCATTAAGTATCTATTTTGACGTCTTATACTTTCATTAGGCTTGTTGATTCGATTGGTGCCTATGTTCACATAATATTAATAAGTATCATAGTTGGCATCGTATCTAATGTTGTATAACTGATCACATGGAATCTATGATAGATATATAAAGATAACCAGTTCTTTAAAACACGTAGAATTACTCTGGATATACTCCGAACTTTCAGGCTAATTTAGGGACCAGATAGATAGGAGTGGTTAACTTAAGATAATGTGAGTATAGTTATACAATTATATTGAAGCACCTTATACTCTTGACTCAATTGTGTCTACATTGTATAAGTGATCATCTAGTTTGGAAATAGTGACAAAATTGAGTCCCTCCCATAGATACCAAAAAGCCTCAAACACTACTATACAATTCATTCCTCTTATTTTTTTTATCAAAGGTATATTCACAAACACTCACACACATTAGGACTGCATACATGGGTCATATTTTACATTAAATTATTTGTGTGTGTGTGTTGTGTACGTTAATTTTCCTTATAAAAAAATTAATAACTTTTTGGGAATTTGTAATGTATTTAAATGATTTTTTTCTTAATTAAAATTGGGATTAAAAAGTTTTGGGGTCAATCTATAAATTCTGATTATTGGTTTTATTCCTATAAAGTTCACTTGGTTAGAAACCGAAAGCGCTTGAGAATTGAGGTTGTCTGTGTAATTTGTTTGAGACGCGCGTGTGAGGTTCGATATTAGCCCTACACTTGTCGCCTTTTTTCTGGTTGGATTTGTGTTTCTTTTAAGAGACAAAACCGTTATTCATTATCAGCCCTTGGATTGATGTTATCAATGATCTGCATGCGTTCAATCCCAATCCATGTGAACCTCTCTTAGGCAATCATAAAGCATTTAAGTTACCGCTTCTCTTAAACCATTGGATGGAAGTCAAAAGGCCAAGACTAAATCTCATCCTTTAGATTCATCTCAGCCTTATCGATCCTTCTCAGCCCACTATAAAAGGAGGCTAACCCTAAGCCTTTGAGAGACTTTTGCCGCTTCGTTTAATTAGAGTGAGAAGAGAGAAGAGAGAGGAACCAGAGAGAGAATAGAAGCCCCAATTCGTTCAAACACCTTTTCAAACCCTAACCCTTTTTCCAAAAACCAGTTTACACCAAACACCATCCCTGAGTGTTTGAGAGTTTTTGAGTGTTGGTGTGAAAGATGTTTCATGGTTTAACCTCTTCGTTTTAAGATCTTGTGTCCAACTTAAACATTAGGTTAGATCTATATTTATGTTCTATAGAAATCATAGATCTGGTCATTTTATGTTATATTACACTTAAATCTGCAATTTTATTTTCTCATCTTGAGAGATCTTTTGTTGATTATTTTCTATAAATGTTTTCATCTTCAAAATCAACAAAATCATTTTCTGTTTCTAGTTATTTTGAAACAAAAACTTTGACCTATTCGGAATCACACTTGGCGGTTTTCAATTTGAAAAATATTTTCAAAACCCTGAAATTGATTAAGATCTTGAAACGTCTTTCGAGCTAGATAGTCGTGGATTCCGAGATTATTTTAAAAGGTCAAATAAGGTTTTAGTTTTCTGAGAAGAGAGAAACTGAAATCACAGCATATAGATCTAATTTGTAATTTGTTAGGACTGTTTGTATAAATAAGCATGAGTGTGTATGCATGCATGTGTTAGAGCACCATCACAAACACTTACACCCTACAACACTGAAAGTGTTGGTAATAAGATCTTAAAACAAGAGTCGATGTAAAGACTGGAACAAATAGGAAGTTAGCAAACTAGGAGAACCACATCAACAATCAGAATTGCAGAAAAGTTAGGAGGAAACTAGTGGGTACATTCCTAAACTTGTATAGGACTGATGTGTGTGCATGTGTGTTATATAGTTTGTAACTGATATATTTTGTTTTAGTGGATTATTTTTCTTTTACTCCGTAGAGGGAGTTGTGGATGTTTCCTCAGTTGGGTGAGGCTTTACCAAGTTAAAAATCTATTATCATTAATATTTCTACATCTCCTCATCTCAGTCTTGCTCGTGTGCTGATTTAATCTTTTCTGTTTTATTTGTCAAAACTTGTTAAGAAATCTTGAACTGATCTCGTGCATGTTTTATTAAACACATCTTGTCATTAACCTGAGTTGATTTAAAGAAAAGAGTTTCCTCAAAAAATGGTTCGAAGTTACTTAAATAGTTTAATCTTGTATTAAACGGCTTTAGTAATAGTTTTCCAATTGGTATCAGATCTTCGGAAATCTTTTTAAAAAGATCTTGTGTTTCCGAAATGGTTTTCTTGAAATCAAAATAATGGATGAGAAAAATGAAAGATTTGGCAACTTGACCAGACCCCCTCTCTTTGTTGGAAATAACTTTGCTTACTGTAAGGTAAGAATGGTTGCTTTCATACAAGGAACCTTGGGAGATGATGTCTAGGATATTGTTGAAAATGGCTACACTTATCCTATTAAACCAGCCACTGAAAGAAGTAATGAGGGGATTAAGAAAGAATTCAGTGAATTAAGTCAAGAAGAGAAGCAAACTTCTCGAAACAACAACAAAGGAAAGAATTCCATCTTTATGTCCGTAAATAAACATGAGTTCAAAAGGATGTCATCTTGTGCCACTTCCAAGGAAGCTTGGGATACACTGATCACTGCACATGAAGGTGACACTAGAGTTAAGGCTTCTAAAACTCAAATGCTTGTCAAGTAGTATAACTCTCTAATTATGTCAGATTCTTAATCCTTTGATGACTTTTACATGAAATTGACTGACATTGTGACCAAAATGTATGCAAATGGGATAACATATAACAGACATGAAATTGTATATAAAATTCTAAGATCACTACCACAAAAATTTGACAAAAAAAGATATGTTATTGAGGAAATGTGTGATCAAAATCTCACTCTTGAATTGCTCAGTAGTAAACTAAGAACTGTGGAAATGGAATTAGAATTTAAGAAATAAATGACCCAGTCCCATAGGAAACAAACTAGTTCTAACTTAAGTTTTTCCTCTAAGCTGATGAAACCTGAGTTTACTATTCCCACTAATGACTCTGATGAGGAATGTGATATAGATAGTTTGGATAATCAAATTGCCTTAATGTCAAAACAGTTTAAGAAAATTGTCAAATTTAGAAATAAATTGGGAAATAGACAAGGCAAGCTACATTATCCAACTAAGTCTAACTACAAACCTCATGAGAAAGGTCAAGACAAACATCACAAGGACATGAGACCCAACAAAGACTTCAAGAATATTGAATGTTTTAGATGTGGAAAACTAGGACACATAGCACCAGACTGTAGAGTGAAACTGAACACTGGCAATAAACATACTAGGGCCAACATTTGCAAAATATGGGATGATTCAAGTGATTCTGAAAATGAGGAACCTAAATCGTCTGATGTTTTTTATCCTTACATGTCTTTCTTTGCCAAGATAATCTATAATGATGATATGCTTGTGCCTGTGTATGAGAATGATGTTAGTAACTCTACTTCTGTTGTTATGAATCACGTTGCTACTGGTTTAGATGCATTAATTTCTGAGAATATTGCTAGTTCTACCACGGGGTGTGTGAGTCAAAGGGAAAGCGATAATGACGATGTCAATGGGTGCGTGAGTTCAAGAATTGAATCCTTAGGGGTGCCTTCACACACCAAAAGAAAATCACTAGACTAGAGAAGATAGTGAAGGTTCTCATTAAGAAACTAGAAGACCTAAGTCTGATGGTTAAATAAAACGCTGAAGAGTATACTACCCAATGTCTAACTCAAGAAAATGAAGTCAAAAGTTTTTATAAAAAATTTAAGAATTTGATTGAAGAAAATGAAACTCTCGAGAAAAAATATAAAGGGACAATATTAGAATTGGAACAATCCAAAGAGAAGACAACAACGGTTTTCAAAAAATATGAAAAATTTAAAAATAATTCAAACGGTTTTGATGGTTTTCTTGCTGATTCAAAAACCAATTCTAATGATCGAACTGGAATAGGGTTTTGGCCAAATTTGAAGAAACAAACAAAAACATTGAACCAATCAAGTGTGTGTCTGGAGGCAAAAGACCTATAAAAACATGTTCAGATTTTCATTCTCTAAAAAATGAGTGTGATGAAAAAAAATCAAAGTTTGATATTGGGGAATCAAGTTGCTCTAAGTGTGAAAGTCCACCTAAGGCTAAATATGTCTGCCCTCCAATTAGGAAGAGTGATTCTTCCTTTCAAACTGTACTCCCTAGGAATAAGGTTCAACCCCAAAATACCATGAAGCCTATGTTTAGAGACTTTCCTAAAGAGATACCATCCTCGAGCAATTTATATTGCTCTTACTGTGACTTATATGGTCATTCCTTTGAAGGTTGCTACTCTAGACGTTTAGTCAACCCTGTCTATAATACTCCTGTGTACCAAAATTTAACTATTCTAGGAAAATCCGTAACAATTATGTTCTCCCTAGACAACCAGATAAAAACTCTAACTATAGAAAGAGAAAGACCAAACCTAAAAGATCATTTCCAAGAAGGATTCCTAGACACTTTCCTAAACCAAATGCACGTGTTGTTCATAAAATTCAACCTCGTGCGCAAAATATTTTTCAACGGAAATCTAATGCTCGCAAATTTTATCAAATGAGAGAAAATAAGGCACAAAATGAAAACAAGAGCTATTTGGGTTAGAAAAGATGAGCTATTACCCCAGATGAAGTGTAACATTGTGATTACTGCTTTAAAAGCTGAACACACTCTCTCTGGTTGGTATTTGGACTCTGGATGTTCAAAGCACGTGACTGGGGATGATACCAAACTTTAAAACAAAACCAACTTTGCTGGAGGAAAAATTATTTTTGGTTATGGTGTATCATCTCAAATCCTTGGTAAAGGAAAACTCCAAGAAGAAGGATTACCTTTACTTAAAAATGTTCTTCTAGTAAAAGGTCTTAAGGCTAATTTACTTAGTATCTCACAATTTTGTGACTCAAATCATACTGTTACCTTTTCAAAGAATAATTATAAAATTTTAAATAAAAAAGGTGAGTGCATAATTACAGGACTCAGGACTCCTAATAATTGTTATAATGTCCAGAACAGTACCGAGGTCTGTAACATTGCCAGAATAGATGACAATGAGATATGGCATAATCGAATGGGTCACATAAATTACGAAAATCTTAGTAGATTATCTTCACAAGAAATAGTTAGAGGTATTCCCAATATCAAACCTATTTCTAATATTGTATGTGGATCATATCAGGAAGGAAAAATTATTAAGAAACCTCATAAGAAAGTTAAAGATATCCTTACCTCTAAACCCTTGGAGCTCATTCATATGGACCTAATGGATCCTTCTCGAACTGTTAGTCTCTGTGGACACAGTTACATTCTTGTTATGGTTGATGACTTCACCAGATTTACTTGGGTAGCTTTCTTAAAACAAAAGTATGACACTTTTCAAACCTTTTTAAAGATCTTACTTCACATTGAAAATGAGAAAGACACTTAAGTAAATAGAATTCGTAGTGATACAGGTGGAGAATTCATAGATACTGGTGTTATAGAGTATTATGATTATAATGGTTACAAACATCAATTTAGTGCTCCTAAGCCTCCTCAACAAAATGGTATTATTGAGAGAAAGAATCGTACCCTTCAAGAGAAGGAACGTGTTATGATTCATGCCAAATCTTTACCGAAGTATTTTTGGGTAGAATCAATTCGTACTGCGTGCCACATTATCAATAGGGTCTATCTTTGAAAGAATTCTAAACAAACTCCTTAAGAACTATGGTATGGGAAGAAGCCCAATCTTAAGTATCTTAGAACCTTTAGTAGTACGTGTTATGTCTGCAAAGATAGAGAACACTTATCCAAATTTGAGACTCGTGGAGATAAAGCTATCTTTCTTGGATATTCTCCTAACAGTAGAGAATACCGTGTCTATAATCTTCACACTAAGACATTGATGGAATCTATAAACGTTATTGTAAGTGACACTACTGTAGAGAGTAAGACTGGAGAACCAACTATTATGGAAGAGTTTGAAAATGTTTTAAAAAATGACTCTCCAGAAATAGATGATTCTTTACCAATTAAGACACCTAAAGTACCTAATTGGATTTCTAAAGACCATTCCACAGATAACGTTGTTGGTAACCCTAGTGAGACTGTATGTACAAGATCTCAATTAAGAAACTTTGCACGTTATGCATGTTTTGCTTCCCTTGTGGAACCAAAAAATGTAAATGATGCATTGAATGATCCTCATTGGATTTCTACAATGCAGGAAGAACTTCTTCAATTTGTTATTCATGATCCTGATCACAAAAAGTTTATTGTCACACGTTGGATATTTAAAAATAAATCTGATGAAAGTGGGATAATCATTAGAAGTAAAGACAGATTAGTTGCTCAAGGATACTCTCAAATTGGAGGAATAAATTTTAACGATACTTTTGCTTCTGTAACTCGCTTAGAATTTGTTCGTCTTCTCTTTACCATAGCTTGCTACTTACATTTTACGCTTTACCAAATGAATGTCAAATCTACCTTCCTTAGTGGAATTTTGACTGAGGAGACCTATGTGGAACAACCAAAATGGTTCATTGACCTAACTATCCAAATCATGTCTTTCGTCTTAAAAAGGCTTTGTATGGCCTAAAATAAGCGCCAAGAGCCTAGTATGAGCACCTTTCCAATTTTCTCTTAGATAAAGGTTTTAAGAGATGTGGAAATGATCAAAACCTTTTTGTCAAACATTTTGACAAACATATCATTATAGCTCAAGTTTATGTTGACGATATCATCTTTGGATCAATTCCCCTTCAGAAGGTAAATCATTTTCTGAAATTATGCATAATGACTTTCAAATGTCTCTTATGGGGGAGTTACAATTTTTCTTGGGTCTTCAAGTCAAACAAAATTCAGAAGGATTATTTGTTTCGCAATCAAAATATGCTTTAGAGATTATTAAAAATTCGGCCTTGAGAGTGCAAAAGATGCTAAAAATCCCATGAGTACTACAGTCAAACTGTCTAAGGATGAAACTGGTAAATCCATAGATACAACATTATATCGTAGTATGATAGGAACCTTGATATACCTTACCATCTCGCGTCCTAATATTATGTACGTTGTTTGCATGTGTGCCCGTTATCAAAACAATCCTAAAGAGAGCCATTTAACTTGTGTTAAAAGAAATATAATATACATTAAAGGCACTCTAAATTTAGGACTTTAGTACACCAATGATACTCCTAGCACTATAATAGGATACACTGATGCCGATTGGCCAGGGTGTATTGATGAAAGTAAGAACACATCAGGAGCATGTTACTATATTGGTAATAATTTGGTAAGTTGGAGTAGTAAGAAACAAAATTGCACTTCTTTATCAACAGCTGAATCTGAATACATAGCCGCTGAAAGCTGCTATGCTCAATTACTTTGGCTTAAGCAAATGCTAAGTGATTATGGTATTAAAGAGGAACAACTACATATCTGTTATGATAATCAAAGCGCGATCAATATCTCTAAAAATCCTGTTCCACACTCACGAACTAAACACATAAAAATTAGGCATCACTTTATACGCGAATTAGTTGAGCATAAGGAATTAGAAATCAATTATCTTCCTACTGATTTGCAACTCGTTGATATGTTTACCAAACCTTTGGATTTCAATAGATTTATTTCTTTGCTTAAATCGATAGGAATAGTTTGTACTGAATAAACTCTTTGACTTGCATAGTTTTTCCCTTTGTCCATTTGAGACAAAATGGGGGAGAAATTTGAGTCTTATGAGTTCATTTCTTTTGTACATATTATAATAAGCTTGATCTTAGTGATTATTTGTAGGATTCCGTACAGTTATTCTCAATAAAAGTAATAGGTCATTGAATTGTAATTAGTTGAGTTATGTAATTTTCTTTTCTAGGAAATGGGTAGATAGAATTTTTGTATAGGAATAGTTTTTTTTTTTTATTTCTTTGTAACCCTACGAGTCCAAGATGACTCAAAGGAGATTTTCTCTCATATTTCCATTGGGGGAGATTGAAACACCTTATACTCTTGACTCAATTGAGTCTACATTGTATAAGTGCTCATCTATTTTGGAAATAATGACAAAATTGAGTCCCTCCCCTAGATACCAAAGAGCCTCAGACACTACTATACAATTCAATCTTCTGGTTTGTTTGATCGAAGGTATATTCACAAACACTCACACACATTAGGACTGCATATATATGGGTCATATTTTGCATTAAATTGTTTGTGTGTGTGTTAATTTCCCTTAAAACTTTTTTTAATAACTTTTTGGGAATTTTTAATGTTTTTTAAATGATTTTTTTCTTAATTAAAATTGGGATTAAAAAGTTTTGGGGTCAATCTATAAATTCTTATTGTTGGTTTTATTCCTATAAAGTACACTTGGGTAGAAACCGAAAGTGCTTGAGAATTGAGGTTGTATGTGTAATTTGTTTGAGACGCGCATGTGAGGTTCGATATTAGCCCTACACCCGTCGCCCTTCTACTGGTTGGATTTGTGTTTCTTTTAAGAGACAAAATCGTTATTCATTATCAGCCCTTGGATTGATGTTATCAACGCTCTACATGCATTCAATCCCAATCCATGTGAACCTCTATTAGCCAATCAGAAAGTGTTTAACTCACTGCTTCTCTTAAACCATTGGATGGAAGTCAAAAGGCCAAGACTAAATCTCATCCTTTAGATTCATCTCAGCCTTCTCGATCCTTCTCATCCCACTATAAAAGGAGGCTAACCCTCAGCCTTTGAGAGACATTTGCCACTTTGTTTAATTAGAGTGAGAAGAGAGAAGAGAGAGAAACCAGAGAGAGAATAGAAACCCAATTCATTCAAACACCTTTTTAAACCCTAACCATTTTTCCAAAAACCAGTTTACACTAAACACCATTCCTGAGTGTTTGAGAGTTTTTGAGTGTTGATTTGAAAGTTGTTTCGTGGTTTAACCTCTTCGTTTTAAGATCGTGTGTCCAACTTAAACATTAGGTTATATCTGTATTTATGTTTCATTGAAATCATAGATCTAGTCATTTTATGCTATATTACACTTAGATCTGCATTCTTAGTTTCTCGTCTTGAGAAATCTTTTTTTGATTATTTTCTATAATTGTTTTCATCTTCAAAATCAACAAAATCATTTTCTATTTCTAGTTCTTTTGAAGCAAGACCTTTGACCTAGTTGGAATCACACTTGGCGGTTTTCAATTTCAAAAATATTTTCAAAACCCTGAAATTGATTAAGATCTTGAAACGTCTTCCGAGCAAGATAGCCGTGGATTCTGGGATCATTTTAAAAGGTCAAATAAGGTTTTAGTTTTCTGAGAAGAGAGAAATTGAAAATCACAGTAAACAGATCTGATTTGTAATTTTCTTGGACAGTTTGTATAAATAAGCGTGAGTGTGTATGCATGCATGTGTTAGAGCATCATCACAAAGACTTACACCCTACAACACTGAAAGTGTTGGTAATAAGATCTTGAAACAAGAGTCGAAGTAAAGACTGGAACAAAGTGGAAGTTAGCAAACTGGGAGAACCACATCAGCAATCAGAACTGTAGAAAAGTTAGAAGGAAACCAGTGGGTACATTCCTAAACTTATATAGGACTAATTTGTGTGCATGTGTGTTATATAGTTTGTAATTGATAAATTTTGTTTTAGTGGATTATTTTTCTTTTACTCCGTAGAGGGAGTCGTGTATGTTTCCTCAGTTGGGTGAGGTTTTACCAAGTTAAAAATCTCTTGTCATTAATCTTTCTACATCTCCTCATCTCATTCTTGCTGGTGCGCTGATTTAATTTTTTCAGTTTATTTTTCAAAACTTGTCAACAAATCTTGAACTGATCTCGTGATTGTTTTATTAAACACATCTCGTGACTAAACTGTTTTGATTTAAAGAAAAGAGTTTCCTCAAAAAATAGTTCGGAGTTACTTAAATAGTTTAATCTTGTCTCAAATGGCTTTAGTAACTGTAGGTGCAAAAAATCTCACCCGTCGGGGTGTGCTAATTCATCATGATACCAGTATAAATATAAATACGAGAGATACAAAGATTTACGTGGTTCGGCCATGAATGGCCTACGTCCACGGGGCTGCTAGTGTGTTTCATTAGAATGATCAGATAGTTTTACATGAGAGTGTTTCTCTAAATTCTAAGCCCCCTTTCATAATGGGGTGTGTCCCCTTTATATAGAGTTAGGTGTTACATTAGGGTTACAAATATGGATGAGTCCTCTCTTCGTGGAGTTTGATTCCAATCAGATACTGCTCCTTGGTCTTCTAGTTTATTAAGGACTTTAGTCGTCCCTATATTGTTGTCACGTCTCCATCTTGACCGGGGTGCTCGCCACATGTCATGCTATTATGTAGGCATATATTTTCCCCCCACAATAGCCCCACAGGTCGTAGTTCAGCTGAGTTGATTCTGAGATGAGCTGGGAGGTGGTCCACAATCTCTTTAAACATATGCAGTTGTTGATGTGAACTGGACTGGCATTCTTTGATCTGTCGTTCAACTTTTAAGCCTTCTTTGGTTGATCTTCTCGCCTTCATAGGTTTTTAGATGAATGCTTGTCTTGAGTTGAGAGGCGTTCAATTGATATGGGAACCGGACTCGAGAGTGTCGAGTTGCCTACGTACCCTCTTGGGATCAGGTCAAACGTAGTTCATTGTCTATTTTATTGCATGGCCCAATTCGTGAGGCCGACCATAGGCCTGTTTAGAATTCGATTGTTGAGGCTTTCTCAAGTGTGCATTAAGTTTAGGGAATCTGCCTGTATTTTCATCGTGTATGGTCCATTTACTGAGGCCGACCACAAGCCTATGCGTCGAGTATTACTCGAGCATGTACTTACTAGGGGTAAGATCCTACCTTAGGTTTTTCATATGTTCCAATTGGAGAGGCCGACCAGAAGCCTATGCGTCGAGCCTTGCTCGAGCATGTACCTAGTAGGGGTAAGATCCTGCCTTAGGTTTTTCATATGGTCCAATTGGAAAGGCCGACCAGAAACCTATGCGTCGAGCCTTGCTCGAGCATGTACCTAGTAGGGGTAAGATCCTACCTTAGGTTTTTCATATGGTCCAATTGCAAAGGACGACCAGAAGCCTATGCGTCGAGCCTTTCTCGAGCATGTACCTAGTTAGGGTAAGACCCTGCCTTAGGTTTTTTATATGGTCCAATTGGAGAGGCCGACCAGAAGCCTATGCGTCGAGCCTTGCTCGAGCATGTACCTAGTAGGGGTAAGACCTTGCCTTAGGTTTTTCATATGGTCCAATTGGAGAGGCAGACTAGAAGCCTATGCATCGAGCCTTGCTCGAGCATGTACCTAGTAGGTGTAAGATCCCGCCTTAGGTTTTTCATATGATCCAATTGGAGAGGCCTACCAGAAACCTATGCGTCGAGCCTTTCTCGAGCATATACCTAGTAGGGGTAAGACCCTGCATTAGGTTTTTCATATGGTCCAATTGGAGATGCCGACCAAAAGCCTATGCGTCGAGCCTTGCTCGAGCACGTACCTAGTAGGGGTAAGATCCTGCTTTAGGTTTTTCATATGGTCCAATTAGAAAGGTCGACCCAAAGCCTATGCGTTGAGCCTTGCTCGAGCATGTACCTAGTAGGGGTACGACCCTGCCTTAGGTTTTCTAACCTGTGATATGTAATCGGTATGCTTATCGTACCCAAGCTTTTCCCTTAATTTAATGTAATACCAATTACGTTTGCATTTTTCCATTTTCTAATGCCTCGCATGTAAATATCCGCCTATTTTACCTTTTAGGTTGTGCCGTCACACTTCCTTAGGCCTAAAAAGCGATGGCAGAAATGCACCTGGTTTAAGGGCCATCCACCCGTTTAGGATTTTAACCGACCAATATAGTTGGCGACCAACCTGAGTTGGCTTTTTGCCTAGGGATCCCCCGTAGGGCTTTTATTGTTGCTTGGGCAACTCGTGAGGCCATTTGTGTTTGGAGATGACAAAGGCCTGTAGACATACTTAATTTAGTAGGAACAAGCAAGAAGGCTGTTGTAACTAAATCAAGCTTGGTCTTGATCATCATTTGAAAGACTAATTTCGGTGTTAACCATGTTGGCATCTGTCTTGAGTCGACCTCTTCATTTTTCTTTAAATGTTGCAGTGAATATATTCACGTGTCATCGTTGTCATGGATCCCCCAATTGAGCTGTGAAGAGAAGACTGCCCGACCATCCATCGAGTCATTTGGTCTATATAACCATGATGATAAGCGTGCCCGATCGTTCCTCGGGGCTTTGTTATGTTGAAGAGTGTCACGTTGATCGTTCGTCGAGCTGGATATAATTAAAGATTATCTGCTCATATAGCTCCATATAATGTATCATTCCTCGGGGCACGCTTATTCTTCGACCATGCATGGTGGTTCCAAGAGGCTTTGGAAGACTCCATATAGCTCGTGCACCTAAAAAAATTGATATGAGTTCAGAGTGTCCTTGTGCAGAAATGCATTGATCTGATATGGTGTTCAAGAAACGTTGGTCCTCTAGAGTGGATATCTTAGTGTTGATGACGCGCTAATTAGTTGCTTGGTGATCGTCGATCACCATGGGTTGTCTGACGACGTTGCTTGATACATTCAGGGTGGTCTTGTGTTGTTATCAACATGTTCTGCTCGTTGACTGTGATTGTGCTGGATATGTGACTTCTTGCAGGGAGGATTCGCCCTTGTTGATAAATATAGTTGATCGTTGCTCTTCATGCTGCTTTATGTGTTATTGGATCTTTGTTGTATAGATCGCCCAACTTTTCATTCGATGAGGTTGAATTAAATAAGAACTGTATTACCCAACTGTTTATTGGAGCTCGAGACGTGATCACACAATGTTAACTATCCATCGAAGCGAAGGGTCCGTCAAGGCAAAATTGCAAAGGACCTAGTAGACGTTGCGAACGACCCATGCCCAAGCAACTGTCGGAGCATTGATAAGATAAATGATGCCTGAATGCCTGTCGAGGCAAAAACTGTAGAGAAACTGGTAGATATTGCGGGTGATCCATGCTCGAGCGTCTGTCGAGGAAAAAAGGACCGAGCAAGTATTACGAATGATCCTGTAGTGTAAGTGAAAACTAACCTTCCAATAAATGCAATGGTGATCATTAATCGACTGTGCCAACCATCTGTTGGGACTAAGTATAAGAATTATCCTGACCAACCATTTGTTGGGGATAAAATGCGACATGTGTGGAAAATATCTTCGGGACTAAATATATAGAAATATTTTGCCGATCATTTGCCAAGATGAGCCTTGGATATGCGTGATCATCCTACAGGTCAAGAATCATAGAGCCAGATAATCAATACTGGAATTGAAGAAATATCAACGTCCGAGCATCTGTCGGTTATCACACATAATGTTGCCTAAGAATTTGTTGGGTCCAAGGTGGTGTAACGGGCTCGACCATCTATCAGAGCATTAACGAAATAAGTGGTGCTTGGGTCATCTTCCAGGGCTAGGTTGTATATGTTCGAGTAGATATAGAGAGCGATCAGTGCTCGAGCATCTATCGATGCATTAATAAGACTTCCAAGAGCTTAAGATTGTGGCCGAGCATTCGTCGGGACTGAATCTTGTACCTGTAGAAGTTAATAAGTTACTCGACCATTTATCGAGGCTAATTCAAATAGAATTTATCATGCACTATGATGTGCATCTGTTCGAGCATGTGCCGAGGAAAATATTCATAGTATTAAATGAATGACATGAATGATCCCATAATCTTTGTGATAAAATATCACGAGGTTAGCCGTGCCCGAGCATCTGTCGGGGCTAAATAAAATAGAAGACGATAATATTAAAAATTAAATGATCGAATAAATGACATGAGTGCTCTATAAGTGCCCCCCACTTATTTATGTGAACAAAATAATTGTAATAAAGTCAAATAGGAGATGCAAAATTTGTCAAATATACCCATATGTATGACATAGGAGTAGTGATAATTGTAATAAAGAAAAATGTTTTCACAGAAAATTTGTGTAGTGACAATTGTATGCAGTATAGATAGCCCCCTGCTAACAAATTTATGATGATACAAATTGTGAGCATAATTTGTGAGCAAATAAGATATTATGAGACAGAGATGAACAATGTACAAATAAATGTGGGTATCCATCAACTGGGGTTGTGCTAAATATAAGAATTATCCTGACCAACCATCCGTTGGGGATAAAATGTGACATGCGTTGCGAATATCTCCGACACTAAATATATAGAAATATTTTGCCGATTGTCTGCTGAGATGAATCTTGAATGTGCCTGACCATCCTTCAGGTTAAGAATCATAGAATTCGAGCTTCAGTCGGAGTAACAATAATTTTGCCCAAGCATTTCTTTGGGTCTAAAGTGCTATAGTGTGCTCGACTCTTCTATCGGAGCAATAATAAAATGAATGGTGACTAGATAGTCCGTCGAGGAAAAGTTATAGAATACCGAGTAGATATAGCGAGCAATTCGTGCTCGAGCATCAGTTGAAACATCGATGTGATTTCCAAGGTCTTAAGATTGTTGTTGAGCCTCCGTCGGGACTGAACTTGTACCTGTGGAAGTTAGTAAATTGCCCGACCATCTGTTGAGGCTAAATCAGATAGAAGTTATCATAAAAATGATATGTTCAACAAAGTATATAAGATATGCATCCGCTCGGCCTTATGTCGGGAAAAAACTTCATAGTAGCGTATGAATGTAATAAATAACCCAATGATTTTTATGATAAAAATCCCACTGAGATAACCGTGCCCGAGCATCCGTCGGGACTGAGCTAAATAACCAATAATCTCCTTCTGGTGAGATTAAACTGTTGCGGCTGAATGATAATATTGAAAATTAAAATGTTCGAATAAATGACATGAGTGCTATATATGTGCGCCCCACTTATTTACGTGGACAAAATAATTTGTAATAAGGTCGCATAAAAAAAAGGTGCCAACTAAACTCATTGTAATAAAATCACTTGGTCCCTTAAAATAATTTAGAGAGAACCGAGCAATGCAAAAATTAGTCAAAAATATATCTTAAATGTAAGACACATGGCTGATTTAGAATTTTTGCTAAAATTATTTAAAGTCCAAATAAATAATGAGTTATAAATTGATTTGCAAAATTGTTTCCTTGGGAGGCTTTGTAAAGCCACGAATTAGGATTACAAATAGCAGGAATTTAATAAAAGAGTGGGGCTTGACTAAAGCTGGTGTGAAAACCCACGCGCCTCAAAAGGCTTCTACCCCTGTTTGAAATGCCTGTAACGTACAGGTCGGAGAATAAGCGGAGTGAGATGGAGGAGCTCGTTTATGCTCTATTGGCTGCCCAGTGATCGTCTGAGGAGTATTACGACCTGTGATTATGGCCCAGTGTTGTAGCTGAGGCTCGCCGACCATTGATTATGGTCCGGCATCGTAGCTGATGCTCGAGCTATATGATTTTTCTGAGGTCTCCGCATAAGGACCTGACGTTGTGGTGATGGTTGCCGAGCTCGCCGCTTTGGTTCTCTATTTGCCTAGCTTGTAGCAGATGTCGACCAGCGACTATGGTCGCAATTGAAGAAACTCATTCCTGGCTCCTCGCTGTAGCATATTAGTGGTCGCCAGCCAAGAACGGTGGTCAGGAAAAGTTACTGACGTGTGGAAGCCTCTGTATGGTGATCGCCGACCATCGAGAGATTCATACGATCCTATCAGAGGGTCCTCGATCAATTTCTAAAATACATCACAGAAGTTTTTTGTTGCCAGAGTTGGAGATTTCCATAATAAATTTGGCGATTCATTGCCTGATGGGTTAAAACCCCAAATGGGTCCCGCTACTCCCAGTGTGCTTGCCATCGTTTGTGTGGGGTTCCACCGTTACTGTGTGAGAGTTGTTCTATAGTGGTTGCAGATTGATAGGGGCTCTGATTTTAAGGCAGGTAGCTTTCGATTGAAAAATTCAGTGTGTAAAAGTCCGGTGATTGAAATTTTTCATTGGTTCCACACCAAATTTTGATTACACAGAGTTGTGACTCCGCCGTCGAAGAGTTAAGATATGAAAAATTTGCTCAGGTGGGTGGTAATCCTAAATTATAGGTTGGAGAAAATTGTTGACCTGAAGAGGTAATCAGAAAATTGTTGTATTCCACAATTTCATTCAGATCGAAGAAATTGTACGAATGGAGACCAAAATTGACGACTGGTTATGTGACTAGATCTGTGTGTATCTTTGTGAAAACATATTTGTTGAGATAATTACCTTCAATATGTTTCAATATCTCTCACGAGATAGAAAATTTTAGACGGTTACCCTATCCAAAAATTCCGGATCTGGGAATCAAGATATGATGTAGCTCAGTAAATAAACGTGCTTGGCCAGGACTCTCTCAATAGAGTCCAGATATTTGGAGTCTTCATAGACACCTCTGATAACAAATTCCCTCTGAAATAAAGAATGAAAATTGTCTAGAATCAAAGTTGTTCTGCAGATTTACAGATAACAATTAAATATAGGATTTGTAATTATATCTGTATGCAAAATCATGTATCAATGAAATGATATTTGCTCAAAACAAATAATTATATATGAAACACATAACTGCTCGTGCATAGATCAAAAAGGAAAACTTATCTTTTGATTATATGCGTAGTGTAGGCACCGTTGTTCTTGAACGTAAACCTAGATCTCTTATAGCAATAAGGGGAAGGCCTTTTGTGCCGGTTCCCAAAGACGGCGCCAATTGTAGGTGCAAAAAATCTCACTCATCGGGGGGTGCCAATTCATCACGATACCAGTATAAAAATAAATACGAGAGAGACAAAGATTTACGTGGTTCGACCATGAATGACCTACGTCTACGGGGCTGCTGGTGTGTTTCATTAGAATGATCAGAGAGTTTTATATGAGAGTGTTTCTCTAACTGCTAAGCCCCCTTTCACAATGGGGGGTGTCCCCTTTATATAGAGTTAGGGGTTACATTAGGGTTACAAATATGAATGAGTCATCTCTTCGTGGAGTTTGATTCCAATCCGATACTGCTCCTTGGTCTTCTAGTTTATTAAGGACTTTAGTCGTCCCTATATTATTGGCACGTCGCCATCTTGACCGGGGTGCTCGCCACATGTCATGCTATTACGTGGGCATATATTTTTCCCCCAGAGTAACAGTTTTTCATATATGAAATATGTTGATATTCCGGGTGTCGTTTAACAGAATGAGGCTATTGTTTAAAGTATATTGAATCCATGTACTAATGTTTTCTGAAATCATAACAATAAGGGAAACTAATTCTGTAATCATATGTGTACATTCCGTGTCGGAAGGATAAACAAAATGACTTATTAATATCTTATTGACCAATCCATTAAATAATTGAACTGCGAAAAATCTTAGGCTTTGGTCTATTTCGACTTTTCAAACTATGATTTGGAATGTGTTAGTCACATTGAAAAATATAGTTTTTAAAAATTGACAATGCATTTTGATTTTCAGGTCAGTTCCGAGGTCTTTGCTTAACAAGATAGGTATGGGGCAAGACTAATTTGGAGGAGTGGATAAAAGGTGGGACTCTTTTGGGCAAAGAAATATAATGTAGCTAATTTTTTGGTAAGACAGCCCTGCCTTCCCCTGTTGGTCCATCACACATTCCATGATCAAAATACAGTAATAATAAATTGTCCCAAATGCGAGGATGTTTACTATCCTCGATCCAATTACCAAATGCGAGGATGTTTACTTTGGAACTACGTTTCCTCACCTATTTTTGATAAAATATGGGCACCTCAAGCCACAAAAGGTAGCACAGAGCTATATGCAAAGAGTATTTGGGTTTAAGATACACAAACTTTGACATCAAAGTTTCATCATCTTATTTCAATGATGCACGCATGGTTATAATAAGCCAGGTAAAAGGGCACTGTAGTTCTAAATATATCAAAAATATTTTATTGCTTCATGAAGAGCATAAGGGTTTTAATATAAAATGCACGCAGTTAAGATAGAAACTCTTACATGGAATTATGGTATATGTCCACAGCATTAGTTATTGTATTCTTACCTGTGGTAATTTTTGTGCTAAAGGCAACTTCATGTTGGTTTAAATACTGCAAGGTGAAAATACACAAAAATTACTGACTCAACTGCAGATATAAGTACATTGAACCTTCAGCGTTTTACTTATTCTGGCATCATCATACCTTCTAAATGAGTTCCCCATGAAACCACCAGCCGCCATCAAATTGTACTTAACAACAATAGTGCTTATATGAACTCTGGAGAGCGTTTGAGCCAAAGATCCAAGGTACTTCTATAGAAGAAATTCTTCTTTGTTTATGCCTGGAACTGCATTCTTCGGATCCATTTTCCATTGAACCATCTTTGGTACTGTGATGTTCATCTGCGGGGATTACATTCAAGCTCAGATCTCACATGATGTACTAACCTTGTTAATATGATAATTAAGTATTGAAATATCAAGTGTCATTAAAAATGAAGAGTGGTCATACATCAGCTCCAATTTTATAACCCATGTCTTACTGTTCAGAAAAATAAACTAAAGAAGAAAATAAACTTCAGGTGTTGTATAGTGTCACAACATCCAAAAGTAATGTACTTAAAAATGAAGAAAGGTCATACATCATACTTAGTAAAGAGAATACTATGAGTATGGATTTTATCGTAGAGGACTTTCGAATCTACTGTTTGAGGTTGCAAAAATAACTAAAATTGCTCACTTTGGCATTTTGACGATGCTAATAAGAAATGACTTCTTAGTATAATGCATAAAAATTTAAAAACAAGGAAAGTCCGCAACAACATACGGTATACTACCAAACAAATATATACTGCCAAAATCTGAATACCTGCTTTCATTGCACACAAGCACAAAATAATCGTGAACCTTATAATCGACTCCACATTCTAATTTTAACATATATTCTCCTGCAAAAAAAGAAAGATGAATATGAGAGGTCACATTCCATATGAATTTGGTACGCTCAAACTAATTATACAGATTGTATAAAACATATTTAAAATTAGAAAAAATATAAAAATCAAATTTTAAACAAGAAAAATACAAACAATAGTAAAAATGTTTACTCACTCTATATCCGTATATTTGTTTGATAGAGTATAAGATTATAGAAGACGTAAAAATCAAGAAACTTAGCATTGTTGAGCGATAAATACCGTGTGCATTTGTTAAGTTTGGTTTCCTCTTAGTGCACTTTGCCCGGCCATCATCCCCAATGAGTGAAGAACGAAAACCACGGGAATGATCATGACTCTTTCTGATGTCTCTCAATTACAATTGGGAAGGATCAATGTAAACCCCACTACCAAGCTTATACATGTGCATCAGCAATGATCTCCGTTCATCCAAATGTCGGAACTTCTCATCGTAGCAATCCTTGACAGGAGATCATCACAACAATTGACAACTCCACTGACCTTATCTTGTAACACAAACACACTGTTATACACACTGACATAATCTTGCAACCTTCATAATAATTTCATTTAGTTGAAGTCCATCACCTAACATTTTTTTAGCTTAATCTGATAGATCTCTTCTTTTGTTACCTCTTAAATGAGAAAAAATAGAGTTAATAAACTTTTGGGTATCAATAGAAAACATCAAATATCTTAATCAAAACAAATCATTTTACATGTAACATTATAACTCATTACTTGAACAATTTAATTAATTGAATTTACATAATAACATATCATTTTTACTATTAATTAAAGTTTTAACATTCAGTCACACCTACAAAGTAGGTCACATATAAGCTATAATTATATCAAGTATAAAAAACTATCAATATGAAACTGACCAAGTTTAGAAATCTTAAGTGGATTCAATCAAAATTATGAACATGATGTGTCCTACTATAAACACCAACCTCAACATCAACACTTTACAAAAGTACAATTCATGATATAATAAATCTTAAACGAATTAAGGGACCCAAGTCCACAATTCATGTACACCTACGGTAGAAAACAAGCTCAAGCACTGTAGTATTAGAGACTTAAATCAAATACAATAATTCAAAACTATACGACCATAAGCATTCAAAACAGTATCATAATTGTAGCCCCGATCTCAAGCAAGTAAAATATATCAAATTATCTTTGGAATCTTCATTTTTTTGCATCTGGGGATGACTCATATGGCAATGACGCATCTTCAGTATCATAATGGTATTTTTCTCATCTTCAATTTTCTTTGCCATTTGGGGATGACTCATATCTCCGCATCTTCAATTCGCTTTGGTATAAAATTAATAGTATCTAATAATGTAGAGTCTAAATTGACCAATGATCTTGAAATACCAACATACTCATACTTAAATCTAAATGACCAACTTTAAATACAAACCTACCCATACAAATGATTTAGCAACATACTCATACAAATGAGCTTAACATATTTGTCTTGTTGGTCCAATGATTCATCTCACATATACAACTTTAAATGGATCAATTCACATGTATCATACCAACCAAAACAACCTAAAACTTATAAAAAAATGAATACTAATTATATAGTTCATTATTGGCACTATAATGAGAAAATAAAGTCCCAAACCAAGGAAAAAAGCATAAAAGTATATGAAATGTGCAAATTACCTCCCAAATCTTGAAGAAAAGTTTATCATGTAGATTAGATTTGATAATGCACATTATACAAACGTACAACAAAAAAGGAAGATAGATTCAAACATGCATTTGCTTAAATCATATCTCATAATTCACATAACACGTAATACAAACATAGGACAACCTTCGGATTTCATGTCAACAACACAAATAACAGTTTCTTTCTTAATTATTTTCAATATGTTTATGTTCAAGTATAAAGATTCAAAGACGTGCAAATCATAAACAACATTTTATACATCACATATTTTACAACTGGAATTAATTAGGATAAAAAAAATGGGGACATCTCAGTATACAAAGAAGTTACATTTTACGAATCATCTCGACTTTAAAAACTGACCAATATATGACCATCAAGGGTCTAGATGACGAACCCATAAAAGAATATATATATATATATATATAACAGTAGATAAGGACCATCAAAACATAAACCCCAAACTGAAAAGCAGTAATAAAAACCTAAACTCCACAAAATATTTTTGGTCATATATTTATGCAATACTCCCCAAAATATATGTTTGTCGAAGAGAAATGACATTGTACAACAGTCCCCAAAATACAAATTTTTGGCCAGTTAATCAAATTTAGCACTTGGGCTGTCATGGGTTCATCAACCTGACTGAAGTATGTGGCCCAAATCTAATGTAAACATATTATAAGACATGAAAAATAAATCCAAATATAATGTAAATCCATAAAACAATACAAATTTAAACAGAGTAAAACCCATTACCTGCTAAAGAGTACTCCAGTCGTCTGATTGCGGGGGAGAGAGATATACATAGGTGTTCCAGCAATTTTGTTCGATCATCATAGTCTGATCATTGGAAAATAGGGTTTCAAGGGTGTAATTTCCTATTTTATCCATGTTTTTGAATTTTGGGCAAATATGAGAAAATGAATTCAAGTGAAAAAAAGAGAGGAAATGAAATAATCAAGGGACAAAAGAGGAAAAGGGGTTCTTTTAATATCAACCGTTCATTTCCTGCCTAGGTGGCTTTAATTCTAAGAACAAATTATCTTATCATTTTATACACCATGCTACTTATATATATATATATATATATATATATATATATAAGTAAAAAAAGAAATAGAAAACGAAATTATAGAAAGTAAATAAAAAGCGAACCAAAAATGGGTACAGAGGTTGTCATCCATGGCTGATAGGCCAGAGATCCTCATTCACACTCTCACATGCACGTCTACCCACATACACACGCACAAAAGCTCAAAGCTTCATCTCCATGGTAGCTAGTAGAGAGAAAACATAAATAAAAAGGAAAACAAGGGAGAAAATGGACCATAGGCGGTGGAGAAAAGGAGTAGCAGGGTGGTGGTTCAGTCAGAGCAATAAGGGAAGGCTGAAGGTCAGTGGTTTCTTTCTTCGGCGAGTGGAGAATGGGGTCGGAGTGAGCTCGAAGGTGGAGGTTTAAACGATTTTAAACCAAGTTTCATTTCTTCATTTGAACAGGTATTTGGAGGTTTTCTTCATGGGTTTGTGGTGAAGGAACGAAGGTTGGAGAGGCATGTTCTTCGTAGGTTTTTATTAATAGAGCTTGGGTTCTTTAATTTTTGAAATAATAAGAGTAGGGCTTCGACTCTTAAATTTCTTCAAAGAGAAAGAGAGATACAATAAACTCATTTGTTTTAATTGAGGATGAGGCGCAATTTTTTCTTTAGTACACAATCAGTTGGATAATCGTTCAACTGAATGTTTTTGGTACTCAACTATAATTATTTTTCGGTTATAATTTTTATAATTCTTGAAATTTCATTCAACTATAAATAAGAATTGGAGCGTGTAAGACACGTTTTTCTATTTTTTCACATTGACATTACTTGTGGATTACGCTAATTTATGCACACTATAATTTAAATAAAAATTTAAAATCATATGTTTTAAATTCGTTCTAATTACCATTTTATATGAAAATAATAGACATGTAGACCCTATTTTCATATTACAGACAATATGCACGGGTCGTAAATGTCTCAAAATTTATTAATAGTCCGTAAAATGCATTTTGACACATAAATGATTTAATTAAAATAAAAGTAAAAGTCAGGGTCTTACTAGACCCTATCCTAATCTCACGCAGATGGCTACTAGAATCGGGATTGATAACAACATCTTCATCCTCATTAATTTGAATGAGATTATGTTGTTTTTTTATTAACCTTATTAAGATCAGTTAAGAATTGTTCATTTGAAAAATCATCATCTTCAAAAGTTTGATTGAAATCAAGACAATTAAATATAAGGCACAACAAGATACTCAAAATCTTCATTTATTTCATTCTTGGAAAAAAAGTGTTGAGAACCTCATCAAAGGATGTCTCTATTACAATGTTATCAGAAAGGGGAAGAACAACAAAGGAGGAAGAAATAGGATAAACATCTGGGTTGAGTTGCATTTTAGCAAGTGGAACTAGTATAGCATTCCAGTTGAGGAGGGGTGCATCAATATCTTTTATCAATATGGACAGATCCAACGATGTATTACCTGGGTGGATCATGCAGAATGAAAGCCCCATTATCTACCGATTGAATGAGTCCTCGAAGTCACTTCTCTCGAAAACATCGGTAACAACTGTAGTCTCCTCAACAAGTGGTTGTGCATGATGCTTGGAACTTTTGGCCCATGAGTAGTTTTCTTGGAAGAAGATATCCATTCCTAGCTTCATATTCTTATCCACATGATCATACCATGGTTTGGGAAAGACACAAAAAGGAAATGTTCACCCTCTTTGATGAATCTTCTATTCACAAAATCTCCTAAAATAGTCTTGGCACTATCTAACCTTCTCTTCAACCAGGGTTGGCAGAGCATTTGGAGTTATTATGATAATGGTTGATAACCCTGGACACATGTAGGAATGACCTTCTTTAGTACTATGGGTTCCAGTATCCCATGTTGTCGTCGTCCTAACCCTAGTTTGGGCATGGAGTGCATATTCTTAAACATTTGTATCACGTTGACATTGTCGTGAGGGTTATGCTCTTAACACACTCGGTCATTGAAATCATCCTCTGCTAGAAGTTGAAGTGGTTCGACTTGGAAGCAAGACAAAATCATGTCATTTGCCCCATTCTATATTTTTTGTACTGAATTATTGGTGCTTGCATTCTCAGTACTATCATTATCGCCCAAAATGGTGATGACCTGTCCCTTTGCGAAGAACTTAAGTTTTTGATGGAGATATGAACATACCCACTTAATGTTGTGAAGCCACGATCAACTAAGTAATAGATTTAAACAAGCAGGTATGTCGATAACTTGGAACTCAGTAACGGGATTGATAGGGCCCGCCCCTACTGTCAGTGTTATGGATCCCATCACCTCTCGGTGGGTGTTATCATAGGCACACATTGCAACAGAACTTGGAGCAAGGTCACTTATTTTCAGACCCAGGAAGTTAAAGGTTCTTAATGGGTATAACATTGAGTGCTAAATCGTTATTGACGAGTGAGAATGGGACTGCCTTCCCCATTACATCAACAAAGATGTTGAGAGAATAGTTGTGATTAGGACCAAACTTTGGGATTTCTTCTTCAGAGAAGGAAAACATTATAGTAAGGTTAAGGTCCTGACTAGGTTCATGATTTCTTCTGAAGTGGTTGAAAGAGGGAGTGTGGGTTCAGTAAGAAATTATTTGGTCATTTCAGTGTAGTTGGGAAAACATAAATAGTTGCTATAAGATGATGTTGGACTGAGTTTTCTTTAACTGGTCGAGGATCTTGCTCTCCTCAATCGTAATTTTTGGCATGGGAGTTTCTCAACAACACCCTTTTCTTTATTTATCCTTGCTGACTAAGGATTTTGACTATGGTAGTGCCTCCCAGATCCTATCTTATGGTTCACAAAGGAGGGGCAAAACATAAACCTTGTTCATTCATCTATCTCGAGCTATTGGGCCACATTATTGATTTATCCTAGTATATATTCAAATGATATCATCCCATACACATTGACACCAAAATTTACCATCTTACGTGGACCAATTACAAGACAACATGTCTCACCATATGTGTCACAAGTCCAAGTCAGCATGATAGAAAAGCCCGACCAACAAGGAAGCTCGATAAACATGGTTATCCGACTAATTGGGAATCTCGACCAATAACTGAAAATCCATTATGTACAGCCAAACAAGCCCAGCATTCTTACAGCCTATATTTGCCTATGAAGCGACAACGTTCATATAATTAATTCTGATTATGTATTGATATAAATGCCTAACAAATAAAGGCATTCCATCATTTCACATGACAACGATCAAAACCCTCCTTGGGCTATAAATACAATGTATCACCCTCATTGCAAGGGATCAGAAAAACAACTCAAGGCAGTCAATACATAACAGTGGACGTAGGCTATTCCATTGAGTCAAACCACTTTAAAAATTTCTTGTGGTTTGTGTGTTTTACTTACTTTATCTGTGATTAATTAATTAGGCTTAGTCTAGTTTTTTGCATCAATAGATTGGTGTCGTCTGTGGGAATGTATTGCTAAACATTTTAACTCACTCATCATTCATTATCCATGGATAAAATTCCAGAATCAAGTGCCAGAAATGAGGGAATCCTTCCTACTCCCTCTGTTCCTCCAAATAACAATGATTTAATAGGAATTTTGGTTACCTTGGCCAAGGGTCAAGAAGCTATGCAAGATACTATACGACAGTTGGCTCAAACTCTCCAAGCTAGAGTTTTGGCACAAGTTAATTAAAGGAGTATGATATCGCCGCCTATAAGGAGTATTGGGCATAGTCGTTATAGAACTTCTAGGGATCCTTCATACCAACCTGGAGAAACTTCTTCTATTAGGGTCACTATTTCCACTGATGAACAATCTTTCATCCTAGAAAGATTGAGTGACTTAGAAAGGCTAAGTAGGGATTCTCCTTTCGATCGTTTAGGACCCCATAGAAATTCCCTACGGGTTGCGTCAAGAAATACTCGACGACTAAGCTATTTAAGGGAAGGTTCAGCCCAATCCAGATTAAATACCCGACGAACTAATAGGTCCAGTCAGAGATAAGGTTCGCAAGAAGAAAGTTCAGCGCGACCTTCTGGTCGGCATAAAAGAGCTTCCATCAATGGCGCTAACAGTGATGCTTGGAAAGGATCCATTCAACGTTTGGAAGACATATTGGGTGAAATGGCCAAATCCTAGAATCCCCTCCAAAGAATTTTTATTTAAGGGTCCCCCTTTGTGCAAAGCATTGTAGATTTCCCTACGCCAACCAAGTTTAAAGCTCTAGTAGTCAATCCCAAATACGATGGGAAGACTGATCAATTTCTTCATATAGAACAATACTAAGAAACTGTTGATCTATATGTTATTGAGATGAGATGTAGGGCGTTCTCGGGAACAATCACTAGATCAGCTCAAAACTGGTACAACAGCCTTCCTCGGGGTCAGATTTATTGCTTTTAAAAACTCGCCGAGTATTCATTGGTAATTTTTTCTTTGGAGAAAAACCAATGAAACGATTAGCTTATTTACTCAGTGTAAGATAGAAGGAGGGAGAAAGAACTAGGTATTACATCACTCGTTTCAACAACGAGAACCTGGAAGTCATTGATTACCAAGAGAAAACCGCAATCACTACCCTCATGAGTGGTTTGCTCCCTGATAAACTATATTTTACTTTGGAAAAAGATCCACCAAAGAAGATGACAAAATTGATGGCCAAAGCAGCCAAGATTATGAATGTTGAGGAAGCTATGACTACTAAAAAGAATTCAGACGCAAAGGCGGAAGAAAAAATATAAGGGAAGTTAGATAAGAAGAAGAACAAGAATCATAATGAGTGCAGGATTTCGAACGTAAAGGAAGTCCTAGATCGGCTCCAAAAATTCACTAATTACACTCCCTTAATGATGGATATAAATCATATGATGGAGGAAATCAAGCACAACAATGATTTGAGTTGGCCTGAAATGTTAAGGTCACCTGTTGATAAGAGGGATAAGTTCAAGTATTATGATTTTCATAAAGATCATGGTCATACTACCAGCCGTTGTATTGCCCTCCAAAATAAGATAGAAGCACTCATACGAAGAGGGAATTTGGAAAGATTTTTTGATTGGCAAAATGGGGGAAAACATGGCGGAAAAGGTCAACAGAGATCTAAATCTCCACTTAAGCCCAGGGAAGAGAAGAAGAGGAACCACGATGATGATCCATAAGATGATCCCGATCTTCCTAAGAAGACTAGACAATCGGATCATGAGGTGTTCACACTCAGTTATGGATCTTTTAATTGTTACATGATTAGAGGTGGAGATGTCGGAGGAGGAGATCATACAGTTGAAAGGAAATGTTACCTTAATGAGGCTCAAGCTTGTTCATATATCCAGCGGATCAACCTTGCCGAGGAAGACTGACCAAGAAAAGTTAACAAGGATAAACTCGTAATTGGTTTTTCTAAAAATGATTTATCGAGAGTGTTTTATCATTATGATGATCCTTTAGTGATCAGAGTTAGGATGAAAGAATTATTGGTAGCAAGAACATTAGTGGATAAGGATAGTCCGGCAGACATCATGTTCTATCCCTATTTTAATATTTTGGGTTTAAAACTCAATCAACCAGAGCCTTATCATAGGCCACTCATTGGATTCTCAGACGAGAAAGTGTTTCCTTTGGGGACTATCAAGATAGATGAGTTGATCGGGATATGGCCGACGAACAGGATAGAGAAGGTGAGATTCTTCGTAATGGATAAAAATGTTCATTCTTCTTATAATATGATTATGGGAAGAGTTGGTCTGAAGAAATTCAAAGTTTTGCCCTCAACTGTTCATCAATGCCTGAAATTCTTGACAAACTTTGGAGTTGGAGTAGTGAAAGGAGATCAGAAAGTAGCTTGGGAGTTCTACTATTCCTCTTTCGAGGAAGAAGATATGTTGGAGACAAAGAAGAAAACAACCACTTATCAAGTGGATATATCTGATCCGAACAGCGAGTCTGAGGTTGAAACCTTAGATCCACGAGATGAATCTGAGCTTGTAAAATTCCAAGTGATGGAGGCAATGGAGAGCATTATTCTGGACGATGATAAACCAGAACGAATAACTCAAATAGGAGCGTAATTATAACCGGTTCTTAAACAGGAGTTAGTGGCTTTCTTGAGACAAAAGAAACATGTATTCGCGTGGAGACATGAAAATATGCCAGGCATAGACCCAAATTCCCTATGCCATGAGCTTAATGTGAAGAAGGAGGTTAAACCTATGAAGCAATCAAGAATAGTTTTTACACCGAAGAAGAATCACACTATATAGGAAGAGGTGGAGAAGCTTCAAAAATCTTCCTTTATTGAAGATGTGGAGTTCCCAGATTGGTTGTCCAATGTATTTATGGTCAAGAAGAAGAACAACAAGTGGAGGATGTGTGTGGATTTTACTAACTTGAACAAAGCGTGCCCGAAGGATCACTTTCCTTTGCCACGAATTGATCAATTAGTAGATGCTACTTCAGGGCAGGAGCTGCTGAGTTTTATGGATGCATATTTTGGTTATAACCAGATCAAAATGAAGCCAGAAGATAAAGAAAGTACTTCCTTTATCACTCCCCAAGGAACTTATTGCTATAATGTTATGTTGTTTGGTTTGAAAATTGCAGGTGCTAATTATCAGAGACTGGTGAAAAAAGTATTTGAGGAGAAGATAGGAAAGAAAATGGAGGTGTATATTGATGATATGCTCAGTAAAAGTAAAAAATCTACTGATCATATTACCGACCTCAGCCAGATGTTTGATCAATTAGAAAAACACAAAATGAAGTTAAACCTCACCAAATGCGTCTTTACAGTGCAGGAGGGAGTGTTCCTCGGGTATATAGTGAATCAAAGGGGAATTGAAGCTAATCAAGATAAGATTAAAGCTCTGATCGAAATGAAGTCCCCGACCTGTAAAAAAGATGTTCAAAGGCTAACTCGGTGTGTAACAACACTCAATAGGTTTTATTCAAGACCAACGAAAAAGTGTTTTCCATTCTTCGAGGTACTCAAAGAACCTTTGAATGGAACGATGAATGTGAAAAAGCCTTCCTGGAGTTGAAGAAGTACTTAGGAGTACCACCAGTCCTCTCCCAACTAGTGTTAGGAGATAAGTTGTATTTATATCTGGATGTATCTGAGTCAGCAGTTAGCTCTGCATTGATCAGTGAGGAAAATGGAGTTCAAAAGCCAATTTATTACACCAGCAAAGCTTTTTGAGGAGCAGAAGTGAGATATCTCAGACTGAAGAAATTAGCAATAGCCTTAATTGAGGCTAATAGACAAATGAAGCTATATTTCCAAACCCACACCATCGTGGTATACACTAACATCCCACTAAGTCAGGTTTTGCACAAACAGGAGAAGTTTGGAAGATTTATGTATTGGGCTATGCTGTTAGGAGAATATGACCTTGTATACGAACTAAGGACTGCTTTAAAAAGTCAACCTGTGGCTGATTTTATTGAAGAATTCAATTACCCAGAGGTCCCGAGCAACAAGGAACTCTAGTCGAGTAACATGCAGGAGTGAGCAGTCCAACTGGAGATATGGCCAACCAACTCCAAATAAGGGAAATTATAAAAAAATACCTACCAAAACTATCCAGTGGAGTACAAGAGATGAAGAGGAAATATGAGGAGGCAAAAGATAAAATCTTCCATCAAAGGACACAAACAAACTAAGTGTTTGACAGCGATAACCCCATATGGAGTCTTTATGTTGATGGGTTATCTTGTGCAACCGGATGTGGAGCTAGAATCATTCTCAATACTCCAGACGAGATAGACATAGAATATGCTCTACGATTCCAATTTTAAGCCTCCAATAATGAGGTGGAGTATAAAGATATGATTATTGGTCTAAATCTTGCTAATTATTTTATAAAGTGGGTGGAAGATTCAAGTACCTGGTTGTAGGTGTTAATTATTTTATAAAGTGGGTGGAAGATGAACCATTGATAGATATGTCATACGAAAAATTTAGTAGTTCATCTGGAAGAGCATTATATGTAGGTATGGCTTACCTTATGACTTTATAACTGATCATGTCACACAGTTTGATAATGACGAATTCGCTTCTTATTACTCCTAGTCCAATGTCCAAAAAATCCACTCTACTCCTAGCTATCCTCAAAGAAACATCCAATCAGAGTTAACTAATAGATCTTTGCTTTATTCGATCCTATGGGCTTACCAAACGACTTCCAGAATAGCTACTAGAGAAACTCCCTACCTATTGGCATTTGGTACTGAAGTCGTAATCCCTGTTGAGCTAGGTTTACCTACGTATAGTGTTCTTAACATCAATACCCCAGTCAGCAATTTGATGATAAGGTTTGATTTAGATGTGCTAGAAGAAGTTCGTGAAGATGCAGATTTAAGGAATACAACCCATCAACAAACAAATGCACGTTTCTATAACAAAAGGGTCATGCCGAGAAACTTAAAAGAGGGAGATTATATTTTAAAGAAAGTGATTCAGTAGAATAATAATACGGAAGCCAATTGGCATGGGCCTTATCGTATTACTACAGTTATCTGACCAGGCACATATCAAATTGAGACTTTTGAAGGGGAAGAATTCAAGAACCCATGGAATGCAAAGCACCTGAAGAAGTTTTATTAGTAAATGTTGTTTTACTCAGTTCACTTCAGATTTAATGAGAACATGACTTTACCAAAATTGTTATTTTTTGTTTTCTTTTTCGTATTAATAGTGCTATGCACTTACAAACATAGTGAAGACCACTAACAAAGTTGGTCAGTAATAACAAAGGCTACCAACAAAGTTGGTCGGCATGAATAAGGTCACCAATAAAGTTGGTCGGCATCAATGAAAGCCACCAACAAAGTTGGTCGGTAACAAATAAGCCACCAATAAAGTTGGTCGGCATCAATGAAGGCCACCAACAAAGTTGGTCAGTAACAACTAAGCCACCAACAAAGTTGGTCGGCGTCAATGAAGGCCACCAACAAAGTCGGTCAGTAACAACTAACGCCACCAATAAAGTTGGTCGGCATCAATAAAACCACCAACAAAGTTGGTCGGCTTTAATTAAGGGACCAACAAAGTTGGTTGTGAAACATATAAAACCATGCAAGGCAAAATCGTAAGTCCCATATGCTTGGTTAACAAAGACCCGGATGAATAATTTTCATGTAAACTGGGCTAAAAGATGGACAAATGTTCCACTCATGCTAGGGAGCCAAGTTAACTAATGAAATTACCCTAAAATTTAGGTACATTAGTAAAACCATGGTGAGACATTGGTAATTGGTATAAAAACTTGGGATAATCCTAAGGATAGTAATAGAACCGATGAAAAAATAAATATTAACTAAAAGTTGATCCCCTCATAGTCAAAGACTAAGAAAACATTCACAGACATTTAAAGATTAACTAAAAGTTGATCCATTCAAAAAATAAACTTTTCATTAAAATTAAATGATTACATATTGTTGCTTAAACATGGAAAAACAAAATGCAAAAGTTTATTCTACATTACACTTTCCTTCAGCCTTAGAGACAGATGGAGGATCATCCAAAGTAAAAGGAGAGTTGATGAAGTTATAAGTTCCTGAAGAATCCTGGTATTGCTACTACTAGGATGGTCAAACAGATGAGGAGGAAAGATGATCTCTAGTTCATCATGCAATTCATAATCCCCTAAGTACTTAAAAATCAAGCATTGGGGAATACGGTGAACAAGCACCCAATTAACATCCAACTTAAATGGATGATTGTTAAGCTACAGTAATCCCGGATCATACCAATCCCACAGAGAGTCGTTCCCATACACCTTCATGATAGTTAAAGAGTTTATCCAACCCCATTTGTAGAATTCTTTAGTCATAATACCCCAAAGCTTCATTATACCCACCCATAAAAAATTCTCTCGGTTATTTATGGAATTGAAAATTTAATTTATCAACTTGTGATTGTAGCTTCTTCAGTACCCCATCTTTAACCTTTAATTGTGAAAATTGAGTGGAAAGTTGTTTGGATAAGGTCTGCAGCTTTTGGGACATCACGATGATAGCTCGGTGTTTTTCTTTTAGATGTGCATCTTGATTGGAAAGGGCCTGTTAGGTGCTAACTTCCTATGTAGTTCCTCGGCTAGGCCTATTTCTAGCTCGAGAAGAAGAAGAATTAAATTTTTTCAAGGCCTTCAATTCATCTCTCAATGTGGCGTTATCACCTTCTAAAAATGAGTAACCTTTATCTGTAGTAGTAACAATAACTCCAAAGGAAGACTTCAGAAGATTCAATTCGTCCCTCAAATTATTATTCTCCGATTCCATGAGCTTGGCAATAGTACTAGTTTCTTCAACTTCAACCTTAAGTAAATCTTCCTTTTTATCATAGACAGAGACAATTTTATCAAAGCCACTAACCTACACTTAATCTTTGATATTTGTGCCCATAGCTCTGGTGCAACAGCACAGTGGATTCTTTATACTATTCTTGAAGTTCTTCTATCATTTCATAATAGGTAACATTATTTGCCACTACCCGATCAAGTAAGTGCTTAAAATACTTGTAGCATTCTTTCACTTGCTCTGAGGCATCAGCACCGATCACCTGAGTGATTTATTCTTCGAACAAGTCCATATAACCATCTTTGAAAAAAGCATTACATTTCCTCAGTAGTTCGGTATCATGAGAAGATAATTGTTCCATCTTTGCAATAAATTAGCAAGAAGAAATAACCATCAATAAATAATAAGGATGGAGAACAGGTATAATCAACAGAAGATAAAAAAGAACAACAAAAGGTTCTTTTATTGATAACAAAGAGTTTAAGTACAATTAAAACAGAGGAAAAAAAATTATAAAGCTAAAAAAGAGAAATGTCGGAAAAATTTACACCTTATCCCTATCACTTTTAACCTTCTTGTTCTGCTCACAAGAAGGGGCTGCAGGCTGGAGTTGCTCAGTTTGCTCAGCTGAAGGAATAGAAGACTCATGGACTTCAGGTTGTTTGGCAGTAGACCTAACCACAAATGAAGACTCTTCAGAAATATTTTCATCTTCAACCTCATCCTCTATGACTGGAAGAGGACCATGAATATACCTATGAAAAAGTTCAGAGTCTCCATTTGTGTTTAACTCTTGAAGGGTAGCAACCCAACCATCTCTGAAATATTTTTTCTTCACATGCTCAATCTGAGGAGAAGCATCATAAATGACTTTGTTGCAGCCCTTTTCCCAACCAGCATTGAAGGAAGACTTCACATCAGACTTTCTCATAGCTCTGACAGAGGATACAATCTCTTCAGTAGCCTTTTCCCTACGCTCAGCTTCCTCTATCCTATGCTCAACTTCCTCATTCTTGCGCATAGCTTCCTCTTTCTGGAGCCCAACTTCCTTTGCCTTGCTCTCCACTTTAAGGGCATTTGTATCAAATTTTTTATGAGCAGTTTTAGTTTTCTTTAGTTTCTCTGTCCAAATGCTCCTCTCAGTCTCCAAGGCCTGCTGATATTCGAGCAGAAACATCTTCAAACCAGACAAAGCTTCATTCACCACATTTAAAGAAGAAGAAGAAGAAGCCTTAATTGCATCATCCTTCTCAAGCATATTATTGAAGTGTACCAAGAACTAAAAAATACGAAGATCAAATTGAGTATATGAGATATATAAAAGACAACCAAACCAATAAAAGGGAAATTACTTACTAATGCAAGGTTATGAGAAGCTAATTCAGAAACCCTTGTTCTAGGAAGCATGGCATCCACCCCCTCTGGTATGGAAGAGTAGCAGACTTGATTAACCATTTAGCCAAACTAGGAGTAATAGCTGTTGGAGGAACATCATCAGAAGAGGCTAAATCAACCAAGGACAGTTGATCGGTCACTTGGTCGACTTGTTTCGCTCCAAGCCCTCTCCTAAGTCTTATCATAATAAATTCAATCTATTTGGGAGTTACACCCTTAGGATCCAGGTCTTTGGGGACTGGGTCTTTAGGGGCTAGATCCTTTAGGGTTGGGAGCTTCATAACATTCCATGTTTTATTCTTGGACGCCCCTTCAACAGATGATTGGGAGCCAAAAGCAGTACTGCTGAAAAGGTCAGGAAACTTCATCTTCTTCATAATTTTAGACAGAGGAGTATCAGAATCAACAGAAACCTCTTGGTCAAGATCAATTACCAAAGAAGGAGAGGCAACATGTCTGGAAATAAAAAAAGAAACAGTGTTTTTGTCCTGGAGCAGATAGGAGGCAGACCTAACATGCTTTTCAGCAAGTACCTTATAAAGACCCTAGATAAACTTTAACTCTTTGAAATATACTTCACTCTCTTTGGGGAAATTTCTTTTTTGCTCAACTGCAAATAAATTTATTAAACAATAGTCAATATGACATTTTATCAAATATAAACAGGGAAAATTTACTAAAACATAAAACAACCTATTCCATTGCTAAAGAGCGGACATCTAGGTCCTTGGTATTTAGAACCTCCAACTAAAGGGGTATGTTGCCAATTTTTTACAAGGACTCCATGATCAAAATAATCCCTATTAGAATCAGGGAGATTAACTACCAAAGCTTTACTAACAGCCCTACTTTTCAAATAAAAGGTGGTATCACTATTTACCCATTTATAATAAAACATAATTTCTGAAATGCCTAGACGGGTTCCATAAATTTGATTTAACCTATAAACTCCATTAAAAAATCTTCATGTATTAGGATCCACTCTTGCAGGTACAATGCCAAAATATTGGCAAAAACTCCAAACACAAGAGATTGGGAGGAAACGTGAAACCACATTTAGTAATGAAGATGGAGGGGGATCAATGACCCTCAGCAAGAGAGAAAAAATCAGAAGAAAAAGTGGAATGTTCTAATACATCCTAAGATGGAATATTAAAATCGGCTCTGAACTTATCAAGTGACTCGATAGAGTAAACCATGATGAAGAAAACAAAGAAGAAGAGAAGAAAAATTCTGACAAAGATTTAAGGATTCAGCAAGAACTGAAGACAGAAAAGAAAACGATCGCACGAAAGCAAAGAACACAACATCAGAATCAAAAGTAAGAGGTAATAGATGATTGAATTTTTACCACCTTTTTTATAAAACGCATCGAAAAATGGGCAAAGTAATGATTAAAGAGAACGACAGTTGGATTTACGACGGTTGACCGATGAAAAGACAAAGATACCCTAGAAATATTGGCTAAAATTTGAAATATTTACAAAATTTCCATTCGCGCTAAAAAACTGTCAATTAAGTGAGTAAATTTCACAAGTATGGGAGCTATGCAGCGAATCAAACATCCCGAGCTACTGCCAAAGCATAATATTTCACACTTTTTCATCAACTCCAAGTCTGGAACATTAGGGACTTCTATTGATACCAAGATTTACCATCTTACGTGGACCAATTACAAGCCACCATGTGTCATCCTATATGGAACAAGTCCAAGTCAGCATGATAGAAAAGGGCGACTAACAAGGAAGCCTGACCAACATGGTTATCCGACCAACAGGGAACCCCGACCAACAGTCAAAAATCCATTTTGTACAGCCAACCAAGTGCCAGTAGTCTTACAGCCTATATTGCTTATGAAGCGACAACGTTCATATAATTAATTCTCATTATGTATTGATGTAAATTCCTAACAAATAAAGGCATTCCATCCTTTCACATAACAACTATCAAGACCCCCTTGGAATATAAATACATTGTATCACCCTCGTTGTGAGGGACCGAAAAAACAACTTAAGCCAGTCAATACATAACAATGGACGTAGGCTATTTCATTGAGCCGAACCACTTTAAAAATTTATTGTGTCTTATTTCTTTTACTTACTTTATCTATGATCAATTAATTAAGATTAGTCTAGTTTTTCTCATCAACACCAAAAGAATATTTTCTTAGTTTGTTTTTTTGTCTGAGCTATCAAACTCATCCCCCCATCCGGTGGCAATGATGTCATATTTCCACAAGAAATTAATGCATTCCACAACTTGAACGGCTTCTTCATATAGATCCTCCCACTCAATGGGGAGATGTATAAGTGAAGGGACCAACCATGCTTGTAACTTTAAGTCACCAAGTATCTCGAACATACTATAAATCTCACTTGTTTGTTGAAACATGTCTGCCATAATTTTGTCTGCATCATCTAAACTGACTTCATCAATAGGTAGAACCAAATATTTTTACTCTAGAGCCCACTTATAGTCTTCCATGAATAGGACACTAAACTTCTACCAGTCAATGGTCATATTTAGGGCAATTTCATCCCAAACTCTAGGAGCTAGTTCAGTATTGCTATAAATTACATATATTTCACTGTGGACTGGGTACGAACAATAATACACATTCTCTTGAGAAGCAACAGAGCTTGGTCGGTAAAATAGGTAGATTATAGGAGAAAATACATTCAAAATTTAAAAGGTTTAAGTGAAAATATGGGTATGATGGTCGATTTACGGAGTACAATCTGGGTATATGGGTCAAATTTCGGATCATTTTCAAGGAAAATGGCATTCGCATGATTTAGGAGTGGATTGTGAGTGTTGTTGGATTTAGAATTGGTTGGTGGGTTGATGACACCTAGGTTAATCAAACCTAGGATTACATTCCAGAGATGGAAGCACTGATTAGTGGTATATTCAACATTTTGGTGGAAATAATAATGGGCGTTGAGTTTGAAATTTTTGGAAAGTGGGTTGGTAATGGACGAGAGTCCAAAGGCTTGATGAGATTTCGGCTCAATAGGTCTTGGTAGACATTATAGAGGAGAGCATGAAGTTTGGTTTACTCTTTTCTAACTGGGTTAACATGGTTTTATCGGTTTCAATAGGTAGCACACTGTGAGATGTTATTGATTGTCGAGACTATAGCATTGGCAGGCTTCTCATATTTTCTTGGAGTGAACTATCTGAACACTTTCTCTGTCTCAACTTTTGTCTTATCGGTAGTTTCTTTAATCTCCACTCCAACTTTTCGAAGGGCTAAAAAATATAGGAAATAATGTCCTCCCATCATCGTTCAAACATGGGGCAAGAATTTTTTCTTCACAATCCTAACTTGCTCCTCTTTGGACGGTCGATCGGTCATGGTGGACTCTTTCTCCCTCCACCTTGCTATGAAATTGCTGGAAGTTTCTCCAGGGTTCTGTTTAAGAAGTTATAAATTACGACGTGTAAACTACGGTTCCTCATTGTATTTGTACTGCAACATGAATTCAAGGGCAACGTCTTCCCAACTGCGAATTCTATATTCCTCGAGGGATAAAAACCACGAAGAGCGTTCTCTTTAAGATTTTATTGGAACATCTGTGCCAATATTTCCTCGGAGTCACCTAAGATAGTCAAGGATCTGTGGTATCTTCAAAGATGAATAATTGGGTGACAGCTACCCCACACTTCTCAATGTTAGGCATATTGAATTTTTTTGGTAGTCTTGCTTTACGGTAGGGAGATATATGGGTGTAATCCATGTAGTTCTTAGAGATTCAAACCTGGTCAAACTCCTTAGCTAATAGATTAAGGTCCTCCTTGAGCTTGCTCAACTATTCTTCCTTAGGATCGATGGGTACTAACAGGTTAGCCCCTGGCTGGGCAAGATTTGGCATAGAGAGTTGAGCTAGCGGTGGCTCATTCGCAGGAGGGGCACGTGGGGTGTAATGATATTCTTTCGAGACCCACATTGGGTCATGAACGGGTGGACCCATAGCATGAGGAAAAAGGACCTCAAGATTATTGAGAACTGGGATTCGGTTTCACTGCATCTTATGAACATTGATTTGGAGGTCATCAATCTTAGTGATAAGTTGGACAAGGACCGTCATCAAATCAAGTTGCCCATTTGGCACTTGATATGCGTTCTTCATGGATAGCTGGTAAACGTAGATTTTGGACTCGAAGTAAGTAGGGGGAGAACTAACGGAGCTTCGGGCCAATTCTCCAGAAGACTGAAGCCAACAGGGAGACAAGCCAAGGGTCGGGTATACGATCGACCTGAGGAGGAAAATGATTCAAATTTATTTTCGAAAGAGAAAAGTGAGAATCTTATATTAGGTAAGAAGAAAATGTTTTTGATATATATATTTTTTGAAAAGGGAAAGACAAAATATTTTCGATATATTTTGATAAAAGGAGTGGAAAAAGTTTTTGACATTTTTGGTGAAAAAAAGGAAAAAAGTTTTTGGTATTTTTATAAAAAAATGGGGAAAATGTTTTTTAACACTTTTGATAAAGAATAAGGAAAAATGAAGGAATGGTCTCAGCATGATTATTATTATCATTAAGTTTTCACTTGTATTAGGTTTACCTAAATGCAAAATAAATGTCGAACAAGACCCGAGCTTGGTAAAAAATGGGTTTAAAATATACATAAATATGGTTTGACTTTTTACTAGGCTCGTGGACATGGTTCCATTTTGAAAAAAGTTGAAATCGAGGAAAAATTTAGGAAGCACGCCAATCCAGCATTTCGACAGAGTTTCGGGTAGTAACCAACAAACTAAACATGAGTGGCCTAGGGTTGATACCTATATGAGGCTATGCAGTTATTGGGTGAGTGGAAAGGTCCCCCCCCCCCCCCTCCCCCCCCTTTGCATGACTTCCACGATATACATCTTTCTTTTGAAGGAAATCGATACATGTGGAAAAACCATTAGATATGCCTGAGTATACGTTAATTGTCTCACTATATACCTTGTGGGGATAGTACGTTTGAGAGGGAATTCAATATTCTTAAAGTACGGGAATGAGGTCCCCGCTATATATCTCCCGTCATGACTTTGGTCAAGTGGTATGATGTGGGGGGAACCATTCGATATACGTCCAAAGTACATAGCCAATGGAAGGTGAGAGTCATATTGTTGTGTAAGGTGAGAGCCCGTCACAAAGTGACCCTAAAGTACATAGCCAATGGAAGGTGAGAGCTCATCACAAAGTGACCCTAAAGTACATGCCAATTTTTTGTCATTATAGCAATGCTCTTGGTGATGTAGTGTGCAAAATGCATGATTCTTGATTAGTATATCATGGAGAGCGTATTTTATAATGAGCATAATACTAATAGGGAGGAATGTAAAAGTATTAGGAAAAGTAAATCTATCATAGAGCATGAAAATTACACTAACCATGGATACGTAAGAGTGTGTGATGTGTGAATATTTACAAGTGAGTGTGTGGTTGTGAACCGAAACATGGATAAACTAAAAGTGGCGTGTGATAAGTGTTAATTATCATGGATATATACAAGTGTGATAAGTGGAGGTGTGTGTTAGTGACACGTAAGCATGGATATTCTAAGTGGTGCGTGTAACATGTGGATATAAGTGAACCCATATACAAGTATATGTAGTGTGAGGTATACATCGAGAGTATAAGTGAAATGTGTGGTAGATATATATAAGAAATAATAAAGTAGTAAAAAGGGAACATGCATGTAAGTGCATATGCACACAAGATGAAAATGATAACACCCATGAGGATAGAGTTAAACCCTCTTATGACAAGTCGCGTCCCCAATGGAGTAGCCACTGTGCCCATCCTGGGAATCTTCTCTGATTCTGCTCTCTCTTTCCTCCTTGGAAATTTTTAGGAGGAGGGTAAAAAGGGAGAGATAAAGGTCTCGTTCCCCTCGCTGCATCGAGGGGTGTTCCGATCATTGTCGGTGCGGGGTGAGGAGTCTCCAGTCTACTTTTCACAAAACAGGCAAAAGATTATGTTGCCACCTCGAGAGAGGGAGACATTAAAGAGTAATTAATGCTTATGAGACCAAAAGTTCAGAGGTTTAGGGGGATAAGTAATGGAATGGGAAGGTGTTCGGCACCCATCTCGCCCTTTCGGTATCTCATGGGCTTATGTTACTATTTTCCTTAATTTCTCCGTCAAGTGTGTGTGTGTGTGTGAGTGTTTATATAAGTGGAGATCAAAATCATTCGACTCGCGTCATGGAAAAGATGGAGTGAGGTCATCCAAAGGAATGTTCCCAAAATAATTTTAAAAAATGATGTGCGCACTTATCGAGATATTAATCATTATAATAAAACGATAATATTTGTTAGATAAGATGAACCCAGATATGGTACAATAACTTACCCCGAGAAAAAATTTCTAGTTTTAATCAACTTGTCGAGCTGTTCATCAACAACTTCTATTTTGGGGCCAAGACAGTTAAGATAGTAGCTCATCTTATTAGTGTTAAGCAACGAGCAAGAGAGACCACCAGAGAATACGTCACTCGTTTTAGTAACAAGAAACTAGTAGTGGCTGATTATGAAGAAAAAATATCCATCACCACCTAAATGAGTGGGTTGCTTCCAGAAAAGTTGTATTACGCATTAGTAAAAGATCCTCCCAAAACCATGATAGAGCTCATGGCAAAGGATGGAAAAATCAAGAATGTCGAGGAAGCAATGGCTGCAAAGTAAAGCGGTGCCACTAAGCCTAGAAAGAAGGAACATAAATAGAAAAAAGAGGATAAGCTCAAAAGTATGATGCATACACTCCATTGACGGTCAGTTTCCACCATATCCTGGAGGAAATTAGGCACAATAAAGATTTAAAGTGGCCTGGGAAGTTGAGGGCACCTCCCAACAGGAGAGATAAATCAAAATATTGTGAATTCCAAAAGGATCATGTCCACACAACTTATAATTGTTTTAATTTAAAGAAATAAATTGAATACCTCATTTACCGAGCAAAGTCGAGAAAATTTGTTGATTTGCATGAGAGCCGAGAAATAGGAGGACGGTCAAACTCTCCTTGCAAGCCTATAGATGACAATAAGTGAGGTCATAAGGATGGTTACGAAGATGATTAAGACTTACCAAAGAAGCCTAAGAAACTAGAAATTTAGGTGGCTATGATAAATTTTAGTTCTTTTAATTGCCATGTCATCAAAGGTGGAGACGCAAGAGGAGGAGAACATACTACTGAGAGGAAAGCTTATCTGAATGAAGCACAAGCCTGCTCCTACATACAATGTATCAATTTAAATGATGATGATCATCCCAGGAAAGTAAATAAAGATAAAATTATCATCGCCTTTTCTAAAAAATGACCTCTATAGAGTACTGTATCATCATGATGACTCGCTGGTCATCAAGTTTAGAATCAAGGAAGCCATTATTTCCAGGGTTCTGATAGACAATGTAAGTTTAGCTGATATCATGTTCCATCCATGTTTCCAGAGCTTAGGATTGAAGCGTAGTCAATTGTAACCATACCACGGACCCTTCATTAGATTTTCAGGGGAAAAAGTTTTTCCCCTAGGAATAGTTAAATTGGAAGTCTTATTAGGCACTTGACCAAAAAGTCGTACTGAAAAGATGTTTTCTTTATTATGGATAAAAATGTTCAGTCAGCTTATAATGTGATCCTCAGCATGGTAGGATTATATAAATTTAAAGTTGTACCATCCACTGTCCACCAATGTTTAAAGTTCCTTACTCACTTTAGGGTTAGCATAGTAAAGGGTGATCAAAAAGCGGCTAAAGAATTCTATTACTCTTCATCTGAGTAAGAAGGTTTTGTTGATTTGAAGAAAAAGACCACCACTTACCAAGTTGACACTCTGGAGCCCACTATTGAGTCGTAAGTTGATACTTTGGATCCCCGAGGTGAAACACATCTAGTCAAAGGGCAAATTGTAGAAGCTACTAAAAGCATAATCTCGGATGATGAAAAACCAAAAAGAACCACCCAATTTGGCCCCACATTGGCCTCACTCCTCAAACAAGAGTTGGTTACGTTCTTAATGGAACTAAGGATTGTATTCTCTTGGAGGCATGGAGATATGCATGGGATTGATCCCAAGTTCGTCTGTCATGTGCTCAACATTAACAGGGACACCAAGCCGATCGAACAATGGCACGAGGTGTTCAGTCCTAAGAAGAACCAGGCCATTTAGGAGGAGGTAAAAAAAACTACAAAAAGCCCAATTCATTGAGGATGTCTAATATCCATCATGGTTGGCAAATGTTGGGATGGTGAAGAAGAAAAATAATAAGTAGCGAATGTGTGTAGATTTCACTGATCTTAATAAGGCTTGCCCAAAGGACCATTTTTCTTTGCCCATAATTGATCAGTTAGTAGATGCTATAGTAGGACATGAGTTCTTAAGTTTTATGGATACCTATTCCGGATATAACTAGATAAAAATAAAATCAGAGGATAAAGAAAGCACTTTTTTCATTACAAATCGAGGTATTTATTTCTACAACTTGATGCCCTTCGGGCTTGAAATACTGGAGAAATGTACGAGAGATTGGTTAATAAGGTGTTTGATGAACATATTAGGAGGAATATGGAGGTGCAAATAGATAACATGCTAACTAAAAGAAGAAAAGCATCATATCAGATCAAGGACCTCAATCAAACTTTTGACTAACTGGAAAAGCATTAGATGAAACTAAATCCGACCAAGAGCGTATTCGGTGTATAAGAAGGAATGTTCCTTGACTTTATAGTAAATTGTATAGGAATAGAAGCAAACCCTGCTAAGATCAAAGCTCTAATTGAAATGAAGTCGCCAACCTGCAAAAAAGATGTTCAAAAACTTACTGGTAGAGTGGAGGCCCTAAACCAGTTTATTTCTCGAGCAACATATATGTGTTTACCGTTCTTTAAGGTACACAGAACGACCTTCGAGTGGAATAAGAAGTGTGAAGAAGCATTTGAAGAGTTGAAGAAGTATTTAGGGTCTCCACCATTATTGTCCTCACTAATGTTGGGAGAAAAATTGTACTTGTATTTAGTTATTTCTGAATTCGCAATTAGCATGACATTAGTTCGGCCACATAATGGGATCCAAAAATGAGTCTACTACACCAACAAAGCATTAAAGGGATAAAAAATTAAGTATCGAGACTTGGAAAAACTGACCGTAGCTCTTATTGAAGCCTTAAGGCGAATGAAGCCGTATCTTCAAGTGAACACCATAGTAGTATACAGTCATCTACCTCTTCCGCAAGCACTTCATAAACCTGAAAAGTTAGGTAGATTGATGTATTGGGTAGTAGAATTGGGAGTATACGACATCATCTTCGAGCCAAGATCATCATTAAAAGGAAAAGCTTTGGAAGATTTTATTGCATAATTCACATATCCAGACGTTTTCGAAAGACAACTCGATCAACTAGAGTCATCCATTCTTCAAGAAATGGCCCAGTAATATGAAGAAAAAAGTAAGAAGGTATTTCTCCATGGAATTTTATCTACAAAAAGATTTAGCAGGGAAATTCCATTATGTAATTTATATATGGATGGATCTTCATGTGCGACTGGTAGTGGAGCTAGTATCATATTTAACACTCTTGACAATACTGATGTGGAATATTCCCTCAAGTTTTAATTCCAATCTTTAAATAATGAAGTCGAGTACGAGGCTTTAATTATTGGACTTATCCTAATCATTAGGCATTGAGTAAGTAGTGGCACATAGTGATTCCTAATCGATCGTCAACTAAGTGCTTCATATATATGGACTCAAAGGAGATTTGATGGTGAGATTCTTGTCCAAGGGAATGGACGTCATTTCCAAATTTCCATCTATACAGATAAGCAGAATACAAAGGATAAAAATTGCCCAAACTGATGAACTTGCTCGCCTGGCTTCAGCAACAAAAATATAATTATGAAGAAGCATTCATGTAAAGATCTTAGCAACCCAAAGCATATATAAGGATCTAATGATCAGTTTCATTGATTTAGATTTAGGACCATATTGGATGGATCCGATTAGAATTTATATCAAAAAAGGAATCTTCTCAGCCGATCCAAAAGACGTAAAAAAGCTCCAGTACAAAGCAGCTAGATATGTAGTGGAAAGGGGAGTCTTATACAAAAGGGGATACACTATTTACTTACTATGCTTTGTTCATACCTTGGAAGTTGTTGACTTAATCAAGGAGGTACATGAAGGTTCTAATGGAGCTCATTCAGCTGGTCGATCATTAGTCCATAGAGTTACCACACAGGGTATTACTGGCCAACTATGAAGGCAGATTGTAGGTCCTTCACAAGAAAATGCTAAAAGTTCCAGAGGTTTGATATAGTCCACAAAGCACCAAGCGATGCTTTAACATCGATCACTTCTCCCTGGACATTCGCAATATGGGTAATTGACTTGGTCAGCCCATTGCCGACCACTAAATGCAGGTTCAAGTACCTAGTGGTAGATATGGATTATTTCACGCATTGGGTAGAAGTAAAGCCATTGATAGAGATGACCTACGAGAACGTATATCAATTGATATGGAAGAACATCATATGTATGTATAGAATGCCTTACGCCTTCATTACTGACCATGGCACCTAGTTTGATAACGATGAGTTTGAAGCACATTGTGTTCAATCCAAAATCCAAGGGTAAAACGGAAGTGATAAATAAAACCTTGATTAATGGACTAAAGAAGAGACTGGATGCTGCTAATGGTAACTTGATTAATGAATTGCACTTTATACTTTGGTCTTATAGAACCACGTCGAGAACAACAACTGGAGAAACACCTTATATGTTTGCATTTGGGATAAACGTCATGGTACCAACTGAGATATGTCTACCAAATTGTAGAGTGTTAAACTTTGATTCTACCAAGACTGATCTAATGAGACGATTGAACTTGGATATGGTGGAAGAAATCCTAAAAGATATCGCCCTCAGAACTTCTACGTATCAAGAAAGGAAATCTCGCTTTTACAATAAAAGGGTCAAGCCGACCAGCTTAAAAAAAGGTGACTACGTTCTCAAGAAAGTCATCGAAAAAGGCAATAAGCTTGAGGAAAATAGGCTTGGTCCATATTGCATTTCAGAAGTAATCCAACTAGGAACTTTTCCACTAGAGACACTTAATGGGGAAGAATTCAAGAACCCTTGGAACGCCGAACACCTCTAAAAATACTATCCGTGAAAAAGGCATTTTGTATTTCTTTTTGCTTTATGTTCAACAAAACTTATTTCAGTTTCAATAAAATATCATGATTTTAGTTTCTATATTTTTTAATTTTTTTTAAGTACGGCGATATACATCCCCAGAAACAATATCACTTGGTCTTCATCCCTTGTCGATCAATAGATGACAACAACTACATAAATCAACTACTTAATCAAGTTGAACTTATCAAATTAGAGATGCACCAATAGCATAACACGTAGTCAAGTTTACCCAACCAAGTTATTACTTCATGTATAACTTCATATCAAAATGTCACGAACAAGAAGCCAGTAAATCTTCATGTTTCATCACTAGATGCTTTACCCAACCAAGTTAAACACAGGAATACAAGTATGTATTCCTAATACACTTGACCGCCAATGATAATTACTTCATGTATGACTTCGTCTTTGATAAGTCAAGAGCAAGAAACCTATAAAATTTCATGTATACACACAATAAGTTTTACTCGACTAGGTTAAATCCAAGAATTCATGTATACATTCCTAAACACAGGGGTACATACGTACATTCCTTATACAATTAGTCACCACTGATAACTAATTCTATGACTTGGATCAACGAAACTATTTACAATTTTATCTAAGTGCATTAGTATAATCTACGACCACTAAATTATAGTTTAATAAGTCATCATTAAGCAAATTACTTATTCAACCAATTGATTACCTAATCATAAGTTGACAACAAATACATATACTTTGATTCAAATACTAAGGGTATTACATTCAAGATCAAGCAAGTACAAAAACAGAAGAATCATTCAGATGGACATTTACTTTATTCTTTGGTCTTATTAGAAGATGTATGTTGTCCATCCTAGCAGGAGGATCATCCGGGGTATAAGGGGAATTTATGTAATTAAAATCTCTCAGAATTTGCCTATTGCTACTGCTCGTCCTATTGATCATGTGAGAGGATGAATTATTTCATGCACATCATCAAGGCCGTAATCTTCCACGTACTTGGTGATCAAATATTGGGGAATGTCATCGGGAGGTATCCATGATATTTACAACTTGAATGCAGCCTTGTCACAATCCAGCAAACTAGGATCATTCCAATACCATAGCTCACTGTTTTAGTTATATTTCAGCAAGGTAAGAAAGTTGGTCCATCCCCACCTATAACCGTCACGATGACTTTCTTCAAGATGATCATCCATATGGCTTAGGGCCTCATTATAACCTTCCATCCAAATCTCCCTGGGCTTCTTGTGAAATTAACAGGTCAACCTATCTACCTGATGTTGAAGTTTCTTCAGAATATCATTCTTGAATTTCAACTGGGTAGATTAGTCGACAATGGCTTTATCTTTAGCTTCCAACTGGATAGACAAGTTATAAATGGACTGACTCTTTACTTTTAATTAGGTTGTTTATTCAACCAGAGTTTTCTTAGTTCTTTCCTCATCCACAATTGGTCGGATAGACACCCTTTGCCTATAAATTTATACAGGTCTAGTGTTTTACAATGCTTTCAGTTCTTCCTCCAACCTTTCATTCTCAGTTTCCACGAAAGAGGCACCATCATCAGGACCAATGGTAGATGATTTTTCAATACTTTTAAGATCATTCCTTAAAAGTATTATTCTTCCTCTCCAGCATAGCAGCATTTCCTTGGGCATTCTCCACATCTTACTTCAAAGATAATTCTAATTGTTTAAAGAAGAAGTACTATCTTTTAGATTTTTCTCAAAGCCCATCCTTCGCTTAAATATTTATACTTAGCTATATAATCATCATGCATGAAAGCTTTGGACTGATTATGATTCTCCTTAAGTTTATCTATCTTTTCATAATAGGCAGCATTATTGTCTACTACCCTGTCCCGAAAATAATGAAGATGAGCATATGACTCTTTGACTTGCTCGGATACATCAGGGCCTAGTAATCAGACTAAATTCTCTTCAAATAAGGGGACATGACCAGCTTATAGAAAACTTCTACTATGCCTGAGTAGCTTTCTTATCGCATCAAACTGCAATTCATAAGGGTAAGAATACAAAGACTACAAAGATTATGATCAAGTAAAAGCTTTAAGTAAATATAATTTCACAAAAACCAAGCAAGATGAAAACAAAAATACGTAAGTTGGATCGAAGTAAAGTCTTTTCATTAATAAGCAAAGGGATGTTACAAAATATTGAACCTAGTACAAGAACAAAAAAGACACATACAGATAGAGAAAATAAAGAAAATATAAAATAAGGAGCTAGACCCTCTCCTTATCCTGGGCATTAACTTCAGGAGGTGGCTTCCTAGGAAGAACAACTCTACCAGATGATTTCATAATAGGCTCAACAGGATATAGGGAAGACTCCCCTCACCCTTGTTCATCATCAAACTCTTCCTCCAAATTTGGAGGAGTGTTAGGGTCATGTCTCCGGAATAGCTTAGAGTTATCAGTAGTGTCAACTTCCTTGAGTGACTTCGATCAACCATCCTTAAAGAGTTTTTCTTGGTGTGCTCAATCTGGGATGAAGCAGTCAATAATGCCTTCTCCCAGTTCCTTTCAAAAGTAATGTCTTTGATGCTCTTATTCTTGGTCTACTCTGCCACAAGATTTTCCTCGGTAGATGAAAGAAGAGTACAATTTTCCAATAACTTATTTTTAGACACCTTGGCCCTATCCTCTATAGCTCTTAGACTAGTATCAGTAGTCTTTAATTTCCCCTCAGTAGTATTGTCCCTTTCATTGAATTTCTGTATTTCTTCCACCCAAGGTTTTTTCTTTGTCTCCAAAGCATGTCGACTAGCTTCTAAGGATTTATTTAGACCTTCAAAGGCCTCTTAGACTTCTCTTAAAGAAGAATGAAGTTGATCATACTTCTCCATCATCTGATTAAGTCCACCAAAAACTACCAAAATGAAAAAGTAACAAGTGAGTGAAAAATGAATAAGACAGTAAATGTGATAAACAGATGAAAGATGGTTACTAAAGCCAAAGCTTGGCAAGATCTCTTTGTCAGTCTAGAACGGGACATAGGAACTAAGTTGCCCTGTCAGTAGGAAGAGTTCCATACTTAATCAACTTCTAAGAAAAACCAGGATTAATAGCCACCAAGGATGACCCATCAACTTTCAGGTCAAATTTAATTTTTTTACCAACTCATGTTGGTCGGTAGAAGTTGTCTTGGCTAATTTCTTTGGAAGTCTCTCTTCATTACTTTTAAGTGACCCCTTCCAACTTTACCCTCCTCAGTATGGCTAGCCTTAGGAACCTTCTCCACAATTTTAGACCCTTTTTTAGTCACTCTAGACTTCTGGGTATCAGCCTCTCTTTGGAAGTATTGGAGGTGGGAGATAAAGGCCCCTCCATCAAATTGGGAAGTTTTCTCTTCCCTATGATAGCTAAGGGGAAGTAGGAATTGCCAAAATATCCAAAGATTCCAATGAAGAGGATGTTTTAAGGTCCTTCTCAACTCCAGTTGATTCCTCAGTCGAGGAAGTGGGAATTGCTTCCTCTTCCAAATTAATGGGTATTGATGGTGCTTCATCAGTTGACCTAGCAACAAACGAAGTAATAGAGCTTCTATATTGCAACAGGTAGGAGGTTGCTTGAGAGTGCGGCTGCAATAGACTTTTCGTGCAGAAGTAAACTTATATACCGAATAAACCCCTAATACCTACAAGTTTATATGAATGATGCAAAGGGGACCAAATTAAACTTTCACTTAATTTGATAACTTTATGAAAATGAATTTGATTTTCAAAGTTAATTAACAGTCCAAATTATTATCTTCTTAAATCAAGGTGATTTACAAAAATAATAACCAATTCAATTTTAGGCGGGTTTCTATTTAGTTAAGCCTACTTTTTCATGTGAGGTGATATGCAAAAAATATACAGCACACTGTGTTTATTTTACGTCGCAAAAACCCTTCCCCGGGAAAAACGACGGACTCCTCTGGAGTCACCTAATCTACTTCTACTAAAACAATAAATCAATAGGAACGATTTACAAACAATAAACTCAACAAATAAAGAAGAAAGATCTAGCTATTACCCCACTCGACCAAGTCTCTAGCCTAGTTTCTTACTCTGTTCTCTCTTTAAACTGTCCTTGCTTGCTCTTTCTTTCTACACGTCTCAGCCTCCCCTCTAACTTCTTTAAGCGCAGGTTGGCTCAGTGCCTATTATTTATTTTCTAGTGAAGTGATAATGTGTGATGCAACACACTATATCACCTATATCTTTGCAAGTCTTATGTTATTCAAATCAAGTCATCTTGACTTTGAATATAATTTTGAAAAGATTTATTTTCTTTCTTTCAAATCTTGAACACTAGACTTGTTCAGATATTACACAAACACGTGTCTACGTGAATACAACGTGAGTGATTATATGTGAGTGATATTAGATGAACACAGATCCTGAAAATCACTTACATAATCAAGTAATCATGTTCACAGAATATGACTGAAAATATATTCAATAAAAACAGAGACAGTCAAATATTCCCAATCTTGTTTTTCAGAAAACAAATATAGATTAAATAAGATTTTAATCTAAAATCTTATCAAGACTATTTTCACAAATATTTCAGATTAAATCAAAACAGTCTTAAACACACAAACAAATAATATTCAGGCAAGATATTAAATCTTCCACAAATCAGATCTCAAAAATCTTAGGTTTAACTTTCTAAACCTCAAACAATACAAATCTGAATATTACCAAAATATTTTCTGAAAAATCTGTTTTAAAAAAAAAACGTTTTAAAAACATTCAAGATCTCACAAATATGTCACAAGCAGAATATTCACACAAAAATTTATTTCGCGAATAGTGTGTGTTGTGTACAAATATTAGATCTAAAGACTGATCTAAATAATACACACAGATGATAGAACTCACTTACAAAGATTATATACTCTAGAAAATCATAAGTGCAGATTCAGAATGAGAGAAGTCCAATCTTCATTTTAGTTTTGATAGAAATCAATACTTGAAGATGACACAAAAATAATCTGTTTTAATCTCTCTCTAAAAATTTTGACAGAGTTCTGCTATAAAAATTATTTTCTCAGCTCTCTAAAAATGATACACAACGCGTACTATTTATAGAGTGCACAAGTGTGTGCAGATTGGTGTAAAACAGAGTCACATGGATCACTAAAGAAATACACACAACCATAGATAAAATCAGATCTGACGGCTTACAAAGAAGCACAAAGTGATGTGTTAAAAATGTGACACGTGTAATGCAAGCTGTTACACACTAACAGATTCAAGAAAATCGATTTTATAAAACACAGTCGTTTTGAAAAACTGAACGTCAGCTGTTAAAACAGTATAGCGTAACTAAGACGCGACAAATATTACCGTTGAGAGATAAAAGCCATCCGATGTCGTTTTAAATGAAAATCCAAAAACCATTTTTGGTTTCAAAAATCGTGGGCGTAAAATACCAAGGGCTGACACGTAATTACCCAGAAATCAATTACGAAGACGACGTCGCTAGCAAACTAATAGGCGCCAGCTGTATTTTGTTTATCGAAAGTTACAGTTGTACCCACACATAATATCAACTTTTAATAAAATGATGGGACACATTGCAATACTCAATGGAACACGCAAAAGTCAAAAGGTTTGGCTGAAGGCTCCTAGGGCCTGACACGGTCAAATCGAATGCAGGCCTATGGGAAAAATGCTATCAGCTTTATATATGGGACAAAACACTCATGGATTGAAAGAAATATAATATATATATAAGAACATATGCATCCAACAACTTATATAAAGGCTAGGGGACAAGCAACATATACATGCGCCAACAGTTATGGCAATGGGGGGGTAACACGCATACAGGAAAATATGTACACTTACATATATTAAACTAATATACTATATATATAATAATGTACGCATATCGACATACATACACATATATAATATACTAACGTATATATATAAACAACACGCATACATTATATACAATATATAAACATGCCATAGCATCCTTAATAACATATATATATTAACATATACGCAAACAGATTACATATTATACATAATATATATGACACGCATTTACGCATATAACATCATAACAAATTTTAATTTTAACTTCAAAAAAAAATTATTCTGCAACTTTTATTAAAAAAATATTTATTGTCAAAACATATTTTCCAAGAAATATTTTTCCTATAAAAATTTCAAATAAAATTTTTGAACTCAAAAAGAATTTTATTATGACGAAACAAAACATAATCATAAGATATGAAAAAAATGTAAATGTAACGTGGTGTTGTGTCCTACGTGACTAAAATTCCTATGAGCCATAGAAAATGAGAATTACCTTTTCTGAGAGGGCGGACTGAATCGAGTGATCATTTGATGTAGATGGACAAAGAGATCTTGGCATCGAAATGGGGACACACAATCCTAAATTACAAAAATATTTTGTCAAAATTCAAGTCCAATTAGATGAAGTCCTATATAGATAAAGCACGAAAAGCAAACCCTAGGTGTGCTTTATATAGGTCTTTCATTGCTTTGGGATGTTCCTCACCAATTCTTTGATGTATGCTCCAAAAATATTTAAGCTCTTGAAGATTGATGTCCCATTACTTTGGGAACTTTTTCTTGATGTCCACTGCATAAAAAGGAGATAAAAAGGTTAATTGAAATATTATCAAACAGTAAGTCCACAAAAGAAAAAAGAAAAAAGGTTCGCAACCTATGCCATGTCTCTCATAGGGACACCTGGGCCAATCATAAACTTCTCCTCTTTGAAGAGGAGCATGTTGCCAGTTCTTCACCATTACTCCATAATCAAAGTAGTCCGTATCGAAATCCGGTAAGTTGACCACTAGGGCTCTATTGGCAAACCTAGTTTTTAAGTAATAGGTGTTGTCCCTAGTAAACCACTTATAGCAGAACATCAACTCGGGAATACTAATATAGGTTTAATAAATCTGATTAAGCTTATGAATCCCATTTACTATTTTCTATGTATGTAGGGCTACCCTAGTAGGGAAAACATCAAAATATTGACAGAACTCAAGGAAGAAGTGGTTGGGGGGGGGGGGGGGGGGGGGGGAGATAATACCACACTCATCTATAAACATCGAGGGTGTCCAATGTCCCTCTAGTAATGATAAAAAATCAACTGGAGGAATTGGCACTTCTAATTCTACCCAATCAGGGATATTTATTTCCCGCCTAAATTCATCCAAAGAGTCCCCATGAACGATGCACACCATGATTTTAGCAAAGAAAGAAATCGAAGGAAAGGGAAATAGAAAGATTACAAAGAAAGTGATGGCAGAATAAAGAGTGGAAATGAACGAAAAAATAAATATTAAAGACGAAAGGCTTGGAGACAAAAGATAGTTCGAAAGTTTGAAAATTTATGGCATAGAAATTAGTAAAAATTTCGTCTCTTATTTCTTGCATATAAAATAGTGCAAGTAATGATTAAATATATAAATGATTGACATTATGATGGCTTCACATCCCAAAAGATGAGAAAATTACTAATGTGCCCTTTGGCGGTTCACTAAATTTTACATTATTCATAAAATTGCCATCACATGATCAAATGATGAAAAAATTTACAAGTCCTATAAGTCGACAGTCGATTAGAACCACGAAAGATTGTCGAGCAAGTTTATATGACTCATACTTCATCTTTTCAACAAAATATCATGAATGAAGCATTGGGGATTATGTTGATGCCAAAAATTATCCATCTATGTGGACCAATTAGAAATGGGCACGTGTACCCTTACGTGGAAATAGTCTTGGTCATTAATTACTTGATCGGCTTAGAAGATAGTTAATCGGCCAGTTGGCTGACTAACCTGAAGAATAAAAATCATCACTATAGAGAAAAGTATCCAAGAGTCATTCCACATGTGACCAATACTATCAACAGTCTCATTTATTATGTACGAGTGTAAATGCTTAAATGTATAAAGTCATTCCAACCCTTGATCTCCGGATCACTATAAATACAATGTATTCCTTTCATAAAAGGAGAGAGAGAAAAGTACAAGGTCATTATTCTAATAAGAATACATAGTTTTCTGTGATCAAAAATAAAAAATACAACCACAGTGGATATAGGCTTTTCTTATAGTGGAACCACTTAAAAATCCTCGTGTCTCATTTATTTTTCTCTCATTGTGTTATTTGTGATTATAAAATTGACATTTTATAAATCACTAACAATTTTAAACATCAGCAATGGCTATGAAGAATTAAAAAAAAGGGTAATGAAGCACTACCCAGATATAGCTTTCGAAGTCAAGAAGTGAGAAGGAGATGATGCAGAAGCTATAACCCTCGATGCCAAATAATTGTAAGAGGGTTCTACTTATGAAGCTGAGCAGGTTGATGAAACTGGCCAAATCCCTGCTAATGAGGTTGCTCTTCTCCCTGTGAAAGATACAGTCATTATTGATGCCTCTGTCCCGATTGCTATTGACGATGTTCCTTTTGCTTGATCCTCTCTATTTGGGATGGGTTTTTATATGAAGCTCTTATCTCTGATCTTCCATCTATTGACATAAACATTTTGCGATTTGTGATGAAAATATTTGTGATCCTCTTTTGTCGTAATGGTTAATCTTATATCACATATTCCAGCTTTACTGCATGTTTTTCCTTATTATGTTGACTTTGAAAATATTTACAGGCTTTTAACTAGATCATATTACATTCAAAATATTTTATGCAAGTAAATGTGGTCAGATATCTTCGACCCATTTAGTTATAGTACTATGGTATTATTATAGCATATTTCTTATTTTCCATGTCAACTTAATAACTTCTTTGGTGCTTTGTATGGTCCTTCTAATTTTTTTGTCTTACGATCATGTGGTCAACTAATCAACAGCCAGATCAGCCTAGATAGCTATCAGTTTTTGGAAAAACCTGAGTTACCCTGACATAGGATCTACCAATTCTTGTGACAACTTACTGGTCATATATGCAAATGTCGTCATCCTAGCCGAGTGTCAGTATTGATTACCCGAGTCAATCAAATTTACTAGGATCTATCCTTACATTGGCCAATATGTTCGGATATGGTCAGTCATAAGAAAACATTGGATTTCTTATACTTAGATAGATTTCTTGATCTTGACATGTTCATAGATACGGTCATACATGAAATGTCACGATAGTCTTGATAATAGTTTAGGCTAAATAAGGTCAAATCATGTCGACCTGATCTGCCTTACTAGTTGCCAATTTTGGACGAACTTGGGTTGTCCTGACTTAGGATCTACCAATGCATTTGCTAGCTTACTGGTCGTATAGAAGGATATTGTCGTCTTGACCAAGTATCAGGATTGGTTAACAAAGTCGACTAAGTTACTGGGATATATCCTTGCGTTAGTCGGTTATGATTGGATCTCATCACCTATAAGACTTCACCGGATCCCCAAACTGGGTTGAAAATTCTTAATTTTGACCCGTCAAGAGTCAAGGTCATACATGAAGCAAGTTTTCTGATAGTGAATCATGACGTGCTCGGCTCTGAAGTGTCTTCAGCATAGGATTCTTACACGCCTCTTAAAATGACAAAATAGTCTTTGAATAATTCATAAATGCTTGAAATGAGTACAATTGTAGAGGATAAAGTTTTGGCTCTTATTGATCACTAAGTGAAATTACAAATGAGTGAAAAAAGAAGTTTTACATATGATTTTTCTAATCAATATGGAATATATTGTTAGTGCTATTGACAGTACCTCCTTAAGTGTTCGGAGTTCTAAGGATTCTTGAACTTCTCACCATCTAGAGTTTCAATCCAATAGGCCCCTAGTCATAAAACATCAGATACTCTATATAGACCGTTCCAATTGGATTCCAACTTGTTTATTTTCTGAATAACCATTTTTAGCACGTAGTCTCATTCCTTTAAAATTCTTGATTTTACTCTTTTATTATAAAATTGAGCAGTCCTCTACGGATAGGTGACAACCAATAGTGTAACGCACTACATGGCCTATTTAACTAGGTTAAGATCTATTTTTCTCATTAGATCACTCTTTTGTGTGTAGAAGTTAATCATTTGATGGTTGGGCACACCGATCTCAGTGATCATTAGTGCTTCAATTTCAAATGGTAACATGAATGGAATTTCACCCCTAACCATTATTGGGGTTAATCTGTATGCCCATAACTTTCATCATATAGTCTTTTCTCCATTCCTCTAAGAAGGATTTTATTTGTTATCTATGTATTCCTGTGGCATTACGGGTGACCAGGTGCTGAGTGTAGTTTCTGGATATTTGAACATATGAAATAGTCTTCATACTCTTTGTCATCAAATTGTATATTATGATCTGTGATGAAGGAATATGGCATTCCTTAGAGGCAAATTATGTTATTCAATATAAAGTGGAAGACTTTTTTACACGGCATCTCAACTAAAGGCTCGGCTTTGACCCACTTAGTGAAGTAGTCCACTGCAACGACTAGATATTTGAACATAACCATTATCTTCGATAAGGGGGCGATCAAGCCAATTCCCACTATGGAAAATATCTAAGGGGAAGTGATTAGCGACGGTTTTTCTCCTGGACTTTTATAAATCACAGCGTATTTTTGGCACTTGCCGTACTTTTTTGCATAATTTGCATAATCTTATTTCGTGGTGGGCCAATAATATCCTTGAGTAACAACTCATTTTACTAATGATTTGCTCACTAAATAGTCTCCACACGAGCCTTCGTGTACTTCTTTTATTGGGTTATTTACTTCAGCTGGGTGAACACATCTGAGTAGAGATATGAAGAATCATCTTTTGAACATAATTCCACTTTCCCATACGTACCTCTTCGCCTTGTATCAATGTCTCCTTGACTCTTTTGGATATGTCAAAACTGTGTCGACCTCCAAATATGCTCAGATGAGACCCATACAGGAGGGCCCCAAGTCCCAATTTGTCACCAATACAATTTCCTCATCTATATTGCAATGCATTAGGACTTTTACTAGTACAGTTCTACATAGCTCGACGAGCAAGTGCATCTGCTTATGTGTTCTTAGTTCTTAGTATTATGACCATATTAATAGCTAAAAATATGGATAATGATGCTTTCTCCTTTACCAAGTATTTTAGAATTGACTCTTCTTTTGACTCGTAGATTCTAAGTGACGATAACAATGCCAATCCTCAACCCTAAGTGACGATGCCAATCCTTGACCTGCTATGATGGATTCATATTCTTCCTCATCGTTGAAGCCCTCAAAGGGGAATCTGGGAACATACTCCACATCACCCTCATCTAGAATTGTGATTATCAAACTCTTTCCATTTCCATATCCATATGATTATCCATCTACAAATAATTGCTAAATTGATAGGTCCTTATAAAAACTGCCTTCTACTAAGTGCCAATTTTTTAATAATTTGTTCATTTTCTAATGATCACGAGCCCTTTATTCTTAACAAGCCAATGACTCTAGTATGTCCAAAACCTTTTCAGATGCACAATTTGTTAAGCTATCTTTCATAAAAGTCTGCTCGATAGGTTGAGTTATTGAGCTCTCTCCAGGATAAGTCTGCTCGGTCTTCTTCTTAGTTGAGCTATCTCCCATAGAAGTCTCCTCATTTGATTGGGCCGGTGAGCTCTCTTCCAAATAAGTTTTCTTTATCAGTTTTGTTGTTGACCTCTCTTCTGTATAAGTCTGGCTGGTAGGTTTTTCTTCATAAGTGAATTACGCTATAAAATTGATCACTGATTTCCCCTTAATTATTCTCTTGGGCTTATACTGAATATTATACTTTGTTGGTTCTATTGCTTGAGCCATCAGTCTATTAGATTTCTCAAGTTATAAATAGCTTAGCGTTGAGGGAGGTCTATATAAATGACAATAGTGTGCACCTGGAAGTGCGGTTTCATTCTTCTAGTGGACTTAATCAAATCCAAGGCTAACTTCTCCAGCCTAGGGAACTGAATGCCTTCATAGAGTAATAAATTGGTCATTACACCCAGTATCTTATCGGACCAGTGCTGAACTGATAGATGATTCTGAAACTGTTATGTACAAATAAAAAATTTCACTAGGATTGTCCTAGACAATAGCGGTGCATATCCTAGGTACCTCTTTACTTCCAGAATGGTTGTTTTACATTCGTCGTTCCATTCAAAAGTCTTCCATAGCACCTTGAAGAATGGGATACCCTATTAGTGTCTCTAAACATAAATTTGTTTAGTTCTACCACTCTCCCTAGTAATATTTTATTATCCTTTTTACTCGTAGGAGACTGCATGTCGATTAGTGCTTGGATCTTTTCTAGGTTTTCTTTTATACCATTCTGGTTGACGATGAAACCTAGGAGTCTTCCTTCCTTGACCCAAAAAACACACTTTGACGGGTTGAGCTTCATTTGCTGTTTTTCTAGCTGCTAACAAGGTATGACATTATAACATTATGTACCTCATCAAAAGAGCCCCAAATCACCTCCAAATGACTAAAAACTTTACCTAAGCCTTATACTAACCTTATAGGCCTAAAACCCATCATTTTAACGTAAAAACAAAAATTCTAATCATCCCAAAAGACAAATACAAGACATGCCGAATGAAGCAACTAACAACTTAGTAATTTAATAATCAACTCGTATAAGTCCAAATATCAATTATTTAATTAATGAATTTTTGTATATTAAGTCTAATTTCAATTATGAATCAAATAGCATATAAAAATTCAAATAGTGATGTCTCCTATCATAGCAAAGACATCATTAATTTTTCACTAATTTCCGTAATTAAATAATCTTTATAAAAATACAAGCTATTACACTCACCCCATTAACTACCAACCCATTATAATTAAACCCAAAAATTAGGTTTCTAGTTTTTTTCAATGTAAATGGATAAAATTACCCCCTGATCCAAATTTAAAAATACCAAATAACAATAATAAGTTAAAGTTAAAAAACTAGCATGTCTCTCTCTCTCCACACACCTCTTCAATAAAAATCAAAACCCTAAGTCCACCACTTCCTGCCTTCGACCCTTTGTCGTCCCCCATCATCCCCCAATCGCTTCCACCCCCACCATATACAACTTTGCCTACCCTTTCCACCAAAACACATGTGACCCACCTCTCTCTCTCACCCACGCCGTCTCCACTCCCACCGCACACCATTCCTAACTCTTCCCACCTTTCTCGCCACCATAATCTCTGTGACTCACCTCACCACCCCTCTCTCTCTCAACCCCGTACACTCTTCAAACTGAAATAGTTATATATATATACACTTAGATTATTCAAATAAATAGTGTTATATATATATATATATATATATATATATATATATATATATATATATATATATATTTACTAAACTTATGGGGAGGCATTAAAATTACTAGGGAGTTAAAGGACCCGAGTATACACCCAACCGTCCGCTGCAGCCTCACGAGGCTTATGTCCGCATCAGTGACGTTATGGTGGTGAAAGAAATAAAACCATGTGGTCGAGTGAGAAATGTGGCATGCGGAATATTGGGGGATGTGTTGGTTCTTATATTGTATGTCCCATCTTTCGCCTCCACTCTGAGAATCAATGAACATTTACTTTTTACGTAGTAATTTGTATTGAACATTCAAATTCGCGTTAATATATTTTATTCCTTATTTATATTTGGTTAGTGATTGATTATTATTAATATTGGTGTTGATTGTTGTTAGTTATTATTAGTACATATATATGATTGTTGCTACAGATTAATAATATACTGTTGGGCAGGGGTAGTGGCCATACTACCAAATAACTTTTTTTATTCTGCTGCCTAATTTTGTCAATGGCTTTGACCATGAAAAGTCCTTAACAAGGAATACTTATCAAGGACTTGTCACAATCAACGTACTGGACAGGAGTTCATTTATCAAGGATTTATCATGGTTAAAGTCCGCAATAAATAAAAACTTTCATGAACTTTGACCATGACATGTCCGTGACAAATAAAAACTTCTTGCGGACTTTGACCGTGACAAGTCCTTGATGAAATAGTTGTCACCCCCATTCCTATCACTATATTTAACCATGACGAGTTTGACTTGCCAAGGTGTATGGCTGTGACAACTAGCTCATTTTGGTGTAGCCGACATAACGTTTCCTCTAAGCTAACTCATTATAGAGTTTTGTGAATACTCCAACATAGTTCCTACCCAATATACCCCAAACACATGGAGTATATTCAATGGAGTTAATAGGATAAATGAGTTGTAACAAAGTCATTTAAGGCTCCAAAAGATCAAGTACTGCTACATGTGGGTACGAACGAATGGCAATACATTTTAACTGAAGGCGAGGAACGTGGTGAGGGTGTTGGTTGTAAACTTGCTTGATATCAATAAAGATTTTTGGTATCTTGGCTTTGTTGTGAAACAATGGGAACATCAACCCATTCCTGAGAGCGATGAACCTTACAGGGGCTTCAAGTGCCTCATTGGGGATAATAACGTAGGTTAATAACTATTTTTAGTTGTCTTTTATTTTGGTCGACCAGGCCTTCTATGAATGTTTATTGATGGTTTCTGTCTTTTTTTTTTTTGCATAAGCTTCCAAGAGAAAAGATCCCGACCAAGCACACATCAGTTTCAATGATTTGAGCAAGGTTTGGAAACTTAAGAGACCTTGGACTATACTATCTGAGCACATACAGTCAAGTCTGGTTCATTTCCAGAACCCTTTATGGAAACGTATAACTTTGGATATAATGTATTTAAATTTCTTATAACTAATTTTAAGAAAAATCACCATAGTAATTAACGATTGGTTCATTTCCAACCTTTATATATGAAGGTACAACTTTGTATATATTGTACAGATTTTTCATGTACATGAAAAATGCCAAACTCATTAAAGCCTGGTCCACTTTCAAGCATCTTATATATTAGGGCACACCCTTATTTATATATAATCACACAGTACAAAGCCGACTTTTATCAAGATTAATATATCAAAGAACCTATTCCCGGATTTATCTTTCCACAAGATCCATTCTTCTCATCATTTATCATTTCCACATTATAATAAACCTACTAAACCTAACAAAATTAAAAGTGTGTAGTTAAAGTACGCTAACAACGAGTTTCTTAGCCTACCTTAACTCTCTATCTTGGTCCATCCTAGATATTGAATATAAACTATGTGAAAGTCTAGGTTCCTTTGGATCTAGCCTTCACATCAACATTCCATATTATAAAATATGTCATTAGATCCATAACCAATGATATTCAATCACCATCGCTGCAATAAAAATATCCGAGTTAACATACTCCACCTTTTTTACGAAATAAAGTGCCTTTAGCTAAAAGCCTTCATGATGTGATGTCCTAGAAACCTATCGAATCAGAGACAATCCATATCCACAATCTTTTTAGCAAAAAACACTTTTGTCCAATAGAGGATAAGTAAACCCTAAAAGTATGTTTAATAGAACATCCCTGTCGACACCTCACTGATTGCTTTCCTGAAGCACTAACTTAATATCATCCTTTAGAAATGGAATGCTAGGTGAGGGACGAGTTATGAGTAACATAGACATATTCATAATTTCTACACTTAGTATCCACGACTAAAGTTGTGGCTTCCTGTGCACCCAGGAAGAACAATGTAGGAATTGATCATGTCGACAAATAGGTATGCAGGACCAATACTGAATCCTATTTATAACCACAAGCCTTTGTGACATATTTGTCATATATCACCCTGTAATATGCCTTGACAGTGTATTGCAACCTAAGATGTGTCCGACATCTTTTCAAGATACACCCTATTTTCCACCGTGAGATACACAATATCTCTACTTGCGGCTTGCCCTATTCACCCTACTAAATATAATGATATCTCTAAACTACACTTTTGACACAAGAACATTGGTAACATATCACCCGAACTACGTAAGATTTGATCTCATTGAGAAATGGGTATGTAAGCATAATGCTACGCACTCACTCATGAGCCCATGCCATTACACTAGCACACACTCACTCCATCAAGGCACACACACATAAGAGGTACCCCATTGTCCACCCCTAGGTGTAATATGTTGTTCTTGCTTATGAAACCAATGCATCATTTTAAACACACACACACTTTCAGAATACACATGTACAACGTTTTCAGAGCGCCCACACACATACATTCATAGTACTCACGCATTCACGTTCTCAGATCACACCCACACTCATGATTCTAGAACTCTCACATGACATCCAAATGCCCACCCCTAGTAGCTAGTGACTTGGCTTCTCGGGGACAATCATTCTTTGAGCCTAATTACATCATTTACACATATTTAGGTTCTAATCCTAAAGTTTCTTGACAATTACCTATACCTAATTTAAGAAGTAATTAAGAATTATAATACAAATTAATATATAAAGAAAATAAAGAATGAATGGAGTTCTTAACACCTTCCTCTCTCGTCATATGGTTCCCAAACCTACATCCCAAATTTTTGGTTTAACACATGTCCACCATTTCTTTAAGATGAGCTCATAAGGTATCGTCCGACCTCTTTTTTATTTTGATTTAAAAGAAAACGACAACTCTGATCAACCCCGCGTGTTCACTTTTATGTCTTCACATAAACAAGAATGGAAAACGAACACTCCAAGGGAACATCGAAAAAAAATCAACTATCATGGTCACAAGCAAGTGGGTAGGAGAATTTTGGGTCCGCAATATCGTAGTGGAAACTCTTTTAGGGATGAGTGGATTTATCCTCTCCACTGGACCAAAATATTTTTATTTACGTTATTATATATGTTTGTTTATATACTTCTTTATAAAATGATCACATTTAGTACATGAATCAAGTACATATCTTAGATTTTAAGCACCATTTCTTAATCCCCCATTTCTTGTTTTCATAAATTGCTTGATCTTTCAACACATAGATTCTTGCAAAGGACCTCAAATGAAATAAACATTAAAATGTGTAAATACAAAATTTCCCATTTACATAATGCAACACATATTCTTGATTTTTATATTATTTAAATACTCCACCTACAAGGCCGATTGGGATAGCCAAAAGACTGATCACTAATGAATGTTCTCACTTTTTCGTCCAACCGTCCAGCATATCAAATTATTTATCTCTTGATCCCAAAGTACCGGTGACTGGGAACGTTTGAAACTCTTTCATTATCAGGGTATATTGAATTGTCTTTCATAAAAATTAAATACTAGGTTAAAGTGCTATCACAATACGTTAAAGATCGCTCCGTCAAAGTTCCCTTGTTATATCGTGTTCCATGGAAATGAGATGTGAACTAGACTTAACTGATTTGTTTGACTTTTTGCATCTAAAGAAAAATCATAGGACATATCTAGTTGCCCCCCACCCATCCCCAACTAGTTTATACCGAGTCTTGACTTGTAGTATACTAATTGAATTTTAGGTGGCCAAAGTCTATTCAACGATCTAACTGATTCTACGTTGGCTATTTTTCACCTTTTGGTGAGAGACTAAACACTCTGAATCATAAGAATTTATCAAAAAAAAATCTCATACATTGAATTCCCCCAACCAACTTCATTTGGGGAAGATCATGCTCCAACCCAACTTTCCTCATATCTTCGCATGATAACAAAGAACTTATCCATTTCACTTGAATCCACCGGGAACTCTGTCTGATTTTCACCGTAAAAGATTGTAGAAAAAAAATAATGTGCATAACATAATAAATAAAGCCCCAAAATTCCTTTCTCAAAAGGAGGAACATAAAATACATATATGAATCAAAGTACAAAAGAACATACATGCATGCATTCTTTTTTTGTATCCTTTTAGTTATTTTTCTCTTATTTTCTAAACGAAGGCCTCACGTACATTTGTATAATTCGCTCCACACCAAAAGTCCTTTAGACTAACATACCATGGATATATATGTCCAAGCATGGTGTGGGAGTTTAGTCCTACCCAAATAACTTCACACCCATAATCATTAGTCTTGTCCCACAGATAACATCATGTCTACCGAAGAGGATTAAATTCCGTTTGCCATCAGTCAAGTTATGAAAACGATACAGGGGCTCACCACCTCTGAGAATGTTATCCAAGACGAACATCGGGAACTATAGTTGGATAACTCTCACCTTCGAAAGGCCCAAAAGGTTCCTGAAGTCAAAAATATGAGTAACCAGCCACTCTAACCCACCTTGGGAGCCCTCAACCAACAATTGATTCGCCATATCCCTGGTAATCTTCTGTAAAAGTCAAAGCTCCCCCTCCAATCCATGTTAGGTATTTCCATATCTAGGTGACATTCACCCCTCAGAGGTTCTTCCAAAAATGTCCTCAATACTCTAAATATCCCAAATATCCTTGCCTTAGTCCCCGTCGAGACAAGTTAGTGTCTCATACGGCCAGCGATGAGGTCCCCCCGGCGCCAAACCCTACACTAGCCATAGTTTATACCGAAATAAAAATTCTTTAAGAATCCATCATCAAGATACACACCTATAAAAAATTTGCGAATATCAAGAGAATGTCTCTCCATTTGACCAATGTCTCTCCACTTGACCACCTACCTCCCTGTAAAAGTTCAAACTTCCCGTATTTAAGACACACAAGGGCTCCGACCATTCGTCACCCATATGTCTAACTACCATTTACAAATGAAAATCCAGGATGTCGTCCTAGGTGTTATGATGAGGATTTTTCCTTCCACCCTTAGCAGGGGAGCCCTCATTTAGGATATGGGATTGAAGAGAGGGGGCATTGCAAATACCTAGGACGATGTCCATCGGGATTTTTAAAAATAATACGAGTACAGTGAGGAATTATGTATCATCCGAAAAGAGCTCGAGATAATGAAATAAGATAACAGAGATATCGAAAGAACTTTTATCACATGTACGAGGGAAAATGCAGCACAAATGGTTAACCGCCCGCTAAAGGATAATCAAATAAACATAGTCAGGAAAAAGCTCAGAAAGGAAGTTCAAAACGAACTGAGGCTCACTAGATCCCTAATTTCAAGGCCCTCAACCACGTCGAGTGTTAAGTGTAAGACAATCTATCTACCAAGACTGTCAAACCGATGATAGAGGAGTCCTACAAGTCTGCTAACTAATTTACGACAAATAAGATATCGTTTGGACATCCCATATCCCACATCAATGACTTCACTAGGGCTTACAATTATAAATATTTTGAGTAATTACATAATCAATTGAATGTACTTGAAAATAATTTGTAAAGGAAATTAAATTTGAAAGGATAATAACGTGAATGCATCAGTTGTAATGAAAGTAGTATGGTGATATAACCAGATATAACAATATCAAATCGTATAAAGTAAAGGTTAAGATATTTCTAAAGTAAGATAACCTATAATTATTCTATATAAAGGTTTAAAGTGTATAGCAATACATGATAATAATCATCAAATATGATATTTGAGATAAAGTAAAATTCATGATAACATTTTTGAGCCCAACTTCGAAGAGCGGCACCCATATGGTTAGCTAAACTAGGAAACCAATACCCTGAGTACTACATGCCAAATAACACCATCATGAGAAGAATAATTGTTTCTTTCTTGATTATAATGTATACTATTAAGGGTTAAATGAAATCAGATTTAAAATGAATTCACGAGGTTTAAAAAAGACATAGGGTTACTATGTTTCTAATATTGAATCAAGTTTAACATATTGTGAACTAATTCGTAAATAAGAATAAGAGTTCATGGACAATCAAAAAATGATATAAATAATTGTGGAAATCATAGTAATTGTGCGAAATAATATTGAATTAAAAATCACTTACTTTGAGATTGGGATTTGTTTAATTGGAAACTTCATGCGTAGGCTTTGAGGCAGAGTTTTCAATGATGAGATAAATTAAGGCAGGCGTCGTTTTATCAAAATCTAGTACCGTATGATAATTAATTTTTACAACAATAAAGCTTTAGGGTTTAAATTTAAAATATAAGCTGGTTTAAATTAACTAGGGTTACAACGTTGGTTGGAATTTGGTGTAAGAGACTTTTATGTTTATTTTATGTTAAACATTTTAACAAACTTTATTCATACCGATGAAATTGCATTACATGAGAGTTTACATTACTGATAATATTTGCGCAGGTGTTCTGCATTCCATGCATTCCTAAACTCCTCCCCCTCTAAAGTTTCTATTTTGTATGTCCCTGGTCGAACAACTTCCTTGACTCGGTAGGGTCCATGCCAGTTTGCTTCCAGTTTGTTGTGCTTTTGAATCACCTTCTTTAGCACATAGTCTCCTTCTTTCAAGTTGCACTTCTTCACTCTCTTGTTGTAGAACAAAGTTGTTCGTTGCTGGTAAGCAGTATTTCTAATGGCTGCCTCTTCCCTAACCTCCTCGAGCATGTCCAAGTCTAACCTTCTCATTAAATCTCAGACAGGGGAATTAAAATTCAGTATTCCTTAACCTTCTCAATACTGATGACGCGTATTCGTTCTGTTATAATGTTTGAGTAGTCCAAAAAAAAATAGCAGTTTCAATTGTATTAAAGGACCTATATTTGAAAATGGGGGTCCAAATTCACAAGTTGGAAAAGTTCTGGGGTTTACATGGAAAGCAAAAATTGTAAGTTTTAATTATTTTTCTAAGCTTTTTGATAAAATGAATTTTGACTGTCAAAATAGAGAGTTATAATATACCATTTTGGCTAAAAAAAAAAAAAAAACTATTTTTGGGGAAAAAAGCAAAAAAAATTTATTAGGGATGTGCCCTCACGTGCTGGGTCAAATCCTACATGCACCTAGTTTGACCCCACTCTCACGCGTGTTCCACACTTCATCTTCAACCTTCAAAATTTTGACTTTATGATTTTAACAAATTGACCATTGGTTCCTGCCATTATATAATACCATTTGAGTTTATTGAAAAACCATACTTTCCAATTTTTCACAGGGAATTCAACCATATAACTTTCACGAGTTAAGGTTGACTGTAGGCTTGTATTGAGTTTCTATAAAAATGGCCAAACTTTGACCTGTATATTCATGAGATTCTGGTAAAATTCGAACTATGTCTTGTGCATGGTGGTGTTTCTAGATAAGAATTGAAAATAATTTCTTTGGTTTTAGGCTTTAATTTATACATTACAACGAGAATTTCATCTCTGAAATTTTTAGGGCTGAAAAACTCAAGTTTTTATTTAGGCTATCAACAGGTATTAAATGACAAATTAATGATTGTACCTAGGTTCTTAAGAACCAGAAGTTTGAGTTTTTCCACTTTGAAACTTGTTCAAAGTGAGGAATACATAATACACCATTGAAGCTCAAGCTTCCATGGTAGTTTTTTATATTCAAGGTTCTTCAGTGCAATATATACGTAATGAATAACATCTAATTAATCAAAATAATCTGATTTTAGTGCATAAAGACAACAAAATTGAAAGAACTAAATTTGATACATGAAATAATAGATCACAAAATGCTATAAAACTAAGCTTCTAATTTTAATAGTGAAAGGGTGAGTTTTTACTTTGGTAAGTTAGGATTTTTATAGGTTTGGTTAAGGGGAGTTTACTGGTTGGTTTGGAGGTAGATTTCAGGCTTGGTTTAATGGAGTTTAGGTTTGTAATCTTGTGGATTCAAGAGGCTGTCGTGTGTTACCATGTCTATATGCAGCTTACTAGGCTACCTAGGTGGGTCCACATCAGTAGATGTTTAGTGTAATTGTTAGGTTTGAGATTTAGGTCCATAAGTAGTTTATAGTTCCATATTTAGGACTTTTCAATGTATTTTTAAAAGTTTTAAGGGTCAATATGTAATATTACAAACTTGATAGGATAGGTCTTTGTAAATATAGTAATTCTAAGGGTTATGGTTTATTGTGTAATAATTTTTGAGATTGAGGTTTAATTATGAGGGTCTAATGAAGTTTTAAATTTTTCTAAGGAATTTTTGGAAATTTTGAACCTTGAGGGTCATTATGGTAATTTGAATATCTTTATGATTTAGTTGGCTATTTATCTATTCCTTTGTTTCTATGAATTCTTGCACCAATAAGGTATATATATATATATATATATATATATATATATATATATATATATATATATATTGTTTGGTAAATACGTTTTCGATATGATGTTTCTTAAAGTATGACTATACGATGACTAAATGTAATATAACGTATACGAAAATTACGGAATGTTACAGTAGTCCTCATTCATGAAAAACAATAACCCCTATGCACTCAAAGTCCCCATCCATCATAAACCGAGGATATAGACCAACCCTGCTTGTGAAATAGAATCCATCTCAAATCGAACCTCCCTTTCTATGTGTGCACTACATAAAACAGATCGATCGTCGACCACATGGACTTATTTATACGAGCCATGGACTTTCATATCCATGTATGGAACAAAAAAAACATCACCATACTCTAGTTGGTTGAGTTCATATTGTTTTAAAAGACAGATATAAGTCCAATTCTTGACCAAAACTCTAAAGATAACCAATCCTCTTAAGGGAGAAAATGTATGAAGACGCCTTCCAAGAAATAAACTTCACTAACTCGACATATTCGGCCGAACTAACATCTTGATAACACCCTTCAAATAACGATTCCATGTGTTATATCTCGGATGACTACCCCAATGATACCGTGGGATCAACCCTCACCCAACAATATTTGACATAGATGAACTTGAAGTGAACAAAAACACTTCCTCCAAAGGACCCTTACCACTATATTCTCCTCCCCAAACTAACCATATGTATGCCACTACACCAAAATGATAAAATTGTCACCTTTCAGCCGACCACCTTTGTCAAGGTCATTGACCGTGATACAAATCTCGCATTTTGTGTCACGGTCATTGACCTTGACACGATCGTGACAAAGAATTGTCACGATTAATGACCGTGACAAGGCCGTGACAAATTTACTTGTCACGATCATGTCACGGTCAATGACCGTGACAATTCTTTGTCACGGTCGTATCAAAGTCAATGACCGTGACACAAAACCCGAGATTTGTGTCACAGTTAATGACCTTGACACGACCTTGATAACTTTTGCAGTAAAAAAATCCCTAGGCTTGTTTTTTTCCCACCTTTTTTGGTTTTCCCCCCTCTCTCTCTCTAAGCGATTTCTGCTCTCTCTCTCTAAGGTATATTTTTTTTCCTCTCTTTCTCTTTTATTTCTATATGTATGTGTATGTGTATGTGTGTATATATATGTGTATATGTATGTGTGTATGTGTGTGTATATATATGTGTGGTGGTGTGTGGTGGGGGAGGGGGGAAGGGGGTAATGGGGGTGGGGTGGTGCACATGTGGTGGGGGTGGGGTGGGGTGGGGGTGGAATTTTTTAACTAAAAATATGATAATATTTTGTTATAATTTGTTAAAACTATGTAAACCTTAGTATGAATGCAAGGTTAGTGATAGTTAGAATTATGTAAATGTTAGAAAAGTTCTAGAATTCATATGTTAAATTTAATTATATAAATATTTAAATTTGATAATAATTTTATTCATGAAATTAATTCAATTAGGTAAAACCCTAGATAATTTTTTAACAGAATTTGATAATATATATAAAGTTTAGTAAATTCACAAAATGTTGACAATTGTATGTTTTTAGGAATATCATTAGTTACTTTCATGCCCAACTATGTAGAATCCATACACATGCATGTTGTTAGAAAGTCTTAAATTTAATTCTCACTTTAATTTGTAGAATCTCTGTACTTGGTTGGATTTATCCCTTTCTGATAATGAAATTTATGCTCCAATTATAATTATCTCATGTCATAATTTTATTGATAAACAATAAATTAATAAAGTAATAAAAATATGAAAATACCCCAATTGATTTAGTAAGATTCGTTCTAGACTTCATTACAAATTATTCACGCCAAACCTGACTCTCTTATAAGATATGCATATTGTGATAAAATATAATGAGGATAAGAGACTTTTGAAATATAAAAGAATCTCAAAGAATAAATATAAAGATAAAGGATTAAAGAAGTAGATAATTGCAATGAATATACATATAAGATGATGATAAAAGATCGTGCAATGAATAAGATGATAAAACACGCGTTTTGTTTCACGGTCATTGACCTTGACACGATCGTGACAAAGAGTTGTCACAGTCATTGATCGTGACAAGGCCATGACAAATGTAGTTGTCACGGTCGTGGTGGGGGGGGAGGAGGTGGGGGGGTTGGGGGGGTGGGGTGGTGAGGCAATTGTAACAATTGTATAACTTTAATTAAGAAATTGTATAGCTTTAATTGTATAGTTTTAGATGAAAGTAAATTAATAATTAGTGTCAATTTCATATGAAGGTAGGATTGTCCCTCATTGTAAATTAGTAAATTAATAATTGTATACTTTAATTGTTAGTTTAATTGATGAAATGTTGGGTTGGTTAGTTTTAAAAGTGGCATGACGTGTGCGTGTGTGTGGTGGGGGTGGGGGTGGGGTAGGGGTGTGTGTATGTGTACTATTAACATTTTTTTTATCTGTACTAATAACATTTTTTACAGCAAATGTCTCCTTCAGATATTAAGGCGAAGATGATGATGATGTTTATGATGATTTCGTCTGGGCTCGGTGGTAGCGAAGGCGACGAGGGCTCCTCCGCCCCTTGGCTCCCCAAATATGGAAAATTTGGTATTACCGTCGAGAACAAATCGTAGCTATTAGCGAGATCCCTCAAGCTGCTAAAGACGGTCATCGGCCTGGGGTTTATGAGTCGGAAGGAGGTGCCATATGAGCTCAAGTTAGCTGTTTGGGCGGCACTACAGGTAATATATTTATATTTATATGAATATTTCAATTTCAATTTCATTTTATATTTATATTTATATTTATTCGCAACTAACATTGAATTTGTTGGACAGGAACAATTCAACTTGGATCCAAAGCTACGCGATTCCGTCTTGGAGCAGTTGAGGGAGCAACACAAGACGTGGAAGAAAAATACGCGTACACGGTACTTTGGGAAAACACGAGAGTCCATTATACAATGGCGTGGATCCGTCCCGCCCAAGGAGATGGTCTCATTGGCACAATGGCAAAAGTTCATTGACAATGAGATCGAGGATCGACAATTGGCATCTCGCCAATCAGGGAGGGAAAACCGGGCAAAAAAAATGGGCGTGCACTACTCCGGCCGGACCTCTAACGCCGAGGTGGAGCATAGGATGAAGGTAAGATTTAATTTTTCTATAACTACATAAATATATTATTCTTCATTATTTTACTTTGCGGAGCCGATACTAACTTTACTTTATTTTATATCAGGGGGTAAGCCACATAGGCTCGATACTTATGTGGCTCTTCGGACGAAGAAGGGGAAGGACAATGAGGTGTCCCCGAGCGTCGCGACGACGATTGTAAGTAATCCGACAATTTAATTTTTATTAATGACATTATAATTTTTTAGTTTACTTATTTTACTAATCATGTGCTTTTTGTCGTTTCAGGCAAAGCTTAAGGAAGTGCATGAGTCGTAGTCTGATGCTGACAAGGCGTCTTTGTCCACAGACGCACTCAGCCAAGTGCTTGGCTCTGATCGTAAGGGGAGGACAAGGGGGTGAGCTCATGGGTGGCCAAATCTAGGATCATCGGATTGGAGACGAGCGACACCGGATTGGCTCGAATGGTGGATTCACACGACGCGAAGTTATCCCATTTGGAGGAGACGGTCGAAGATATGTACGCATTCATGAAGAGTACGTTGGGTGGAGACCGAAAGGGGAAGGGGAAAAGGAAAGGGAAGGAGAAGGCGGTGGAGGAGGAGGTGGAGGAGGAGGAGATGCGGGAGAACGAGGCGCAGGAGGACGAGGATGTGGACCTCGCTACTTCTTCACCGTCACGTGCATATTTTGATGACCCACTTCCTTATTTGGCTCCCTTCCCCAGACCATTGTCGACACTTGGTTGGCCGAGCGTGTTCATATTGGATGTATTTGATGGCCAGCGGATAGGGAGGGGGTTGAGGGACCCGAATATCATCGAGGTTGGAATAGTTCATGGACGTACGCTTCAAGGGATCGAGTCCAAAGTGCTCGTCACGCATGTGATACCCGAGAAGGAGAACTCCCTATTGTGGTTGCGCGAATAATGCGGAACGATGTATATTAGTGGGTGTGTCAAGTCGTATATCGTGTGGACAACTCACCTCCTCACATTTACCCAAGACATGTAGTAACATTATTTTTAAGTTTGTACATTTTAATTATATTTGAATTATATTGTCATGTATATTGTTTCTATTTTGAATATTTGGATTATATCGTCATGAATATATATTTGCACTATCTTGGGTATATTTGGATATATGATGTTTGAATAAGTAAAATCAACGTTGTTATAACAGGTACTAATATACTGCTGGGCAGTGGCAGTGGCAGTAGCCATACTGCCCAGCATAATTTTTTTCAATTCTGCCCAGAATTGTCACGGTCATTGACCGTGACAATTTTTTTAAAATATTGTCACGGGTTTGTCACGGTTGTTAACCGTGACTAAAATTGTCACGGTCCATGACCTTGACACGACCGTGATAATTCTAACGAACTTGTAATGGTCAATGACCGTGACATGTCGGTGACAAAAAAATTTATCTCTCCCAGAATTGTCACGGTTATTGACCTTGACAAGTCCAATTTGTCAGGGTCAATGACCGTGACAATAGTGCAGATTTGGTGTAGTGTGCCCTCCCTCGAAGAACTACAAACACTCCAAGAAGTACGGGAAGAGAATAACATACATTGAAAATTTGAGGGTAGAAATCAGACTCCAAAAGAGGAAGAAAAGCACTATAATAATAGGTGGGATAACAGGATAGTTTCTTAGAAAACATAATGTAATAATTGATCCAACCCAAAATTGTTTGCACCTGAGTATGGTCTTACAAAGATAGAATGGGCTCCACTATCAAAGGATTAGAGATCAATGTTAATTATGCTACAGTTATTTCAGGTCAATGAATCTATTGTCGGATGACCCTCTTCCACTAATGGACCCCTACTATGACCTGTAATCAATAACTCGCATTGCCTATCTCTCAAATAGTATTTGTTATTTACATTGCCTCAGACTCCAACTTAGACATTTGCCGACTCATTATGATCGTCTTGAGACAACACAGTTTAACAGGGTTCATAGAGAAAGAAAGGTATTGAATCAAGGACATTATCTACTACCTCTCAGAGAACGACTCTAGTGATAGTAAAATATCAAAATTCACATGCCCCTCTTTATTCGATAGTAATCATAATTTGGGAACCTCTTATTAAAGAATCATTTATCACGCGTAACTGAGATGATAGCCACATAGCTTAGGAATATCAGGTTAAACATAAAAAATTCTATGAATAATAATAATGTGTTCTCAGCAACATCAAACAAAGAGCCACCAAATGGCTATCGAAGATTTTATCACACCTAGTACCTACTCTATTCTTGACAAAATATGGAATCTCCCAATCTAACTAACCCACTTAACCTAAAATCCATCGAGGCTAGATTAAGATCTCGAGGTTCTATAAATGTTATGTCCTAATTTATAAGATTCTTGAAGAGTCTCCATCAATGACACCCTCGTTATCTAGACCCGACAATCCCCCGTCATCAATTGACAACATCTGCGTGATCTTTATTGACTCTAAAAAAATATTAAACCCTCCCAATTGTTCAAAATTGGCCCAAACCCTCCACTAATTTCCATACTCGTATTATTTATTTATTAAGACAACTTTTAGGGGTTGTTAACTTTACTCGAGTCAGAGCTAGTCTACCTAATAGATCTATATGAGAATATTATAAAATACCATTATGATGGTCTCCTCACCATGGCTGGTCGGGAAATAAATGGAATCGGGGATGATTTATCACTTGAACAAGACATTAGGGATGTGATGATAAAGGGGAACCACCCTTATATAGGAAAGTCTACTTGGGAAAGTCCGCATGAACCTACATGTGGGGTACTGGACTTGGGTACTTAGTCGGATAATGATCGCATCTCCTTTAAAAAAGACATATCCATGAACGGGGATGAGACTAAAAATCCATAAAACAAGTTAAAACGTCTAATCCATCAATTGGGTTATGAACTTTTTGTCCAAGGAACCTCTTTTTGGACTCACCACTAAGGATGTCAATAGGGAGAGTTTTCACGGGAATCCAACCTGACTCGATCTTAATGGAGTAAATTTTTGGGTAATTAAATGGGGAGGGGTTAGGTTCAGATTTGAAAAACCCATTGGGGTCGGGTCGGTTTTTGTATATAAACACCCCAAACCCTTCCCGTTTAAGGGTATTATTACAAATATACCGTTATATATAGTTATGTTTTAGTTTTTTTTACCCATTTGTCTTATATTTCCCCAAGGAAGACAACTTCTCTACCTTCCTTCCCCCCATTATATTTATCTCCATTCCTTTTCGAAGTGACTCTGGATCCCTCACATACGGACTTTGATGTGTTGAGTTGGTGGAAAACAAATGAGATTAAGTTTCCAACTTTGAAAAAAATAGTTTGTGGTGTTTTATGCATTCCCGTATCAGGTGTTGCATCCAAATTAGGGTTTATTAATAGTGGGATATTGGTTAATCTACATCGTAGTAGGCTTCACCCGAATACTTTAAAGGCTTTTATGTGTGCACAAAGTTGACTATCGAATGACATAAATCATAAAATAAATCATTACGAGCTTGTTTATTTATTTTCTTATCAGACATCCATATTGAATGTAATGACTATTAATATTTTCTCTAGCTAATTGTTCGATCGTCAAAATTTGGATGTGTGCCTCCACGATGTATTAAGAAGGGGATGATGCAACCATGGTGTACTTTTAAATTTTATTAATGAATTAAAGAAAGATAATTTTTTTCAAATTTTGAGATTTAATTATTTATTTTATTTAGTAATGTAGGACAAGGAGTAAAATTTTGGGAGGATGGAATATAATGGAGTAACATTTTCAGAGGATGAAAGATGATAAAGTATTAACGAAGGATGATATTTGACTATGGGATCTTATATTGTTGTCTTTTGATTTTGATGAAACATTTAGGGAGGATGAAACATTTTTTTTTTACTACTTTGGGTTTAGACTAAATTGTAATGAAATTTTGATGGATTTGGATTCTGTCTGTTGGATTGTTATTTGATTGCTAAAAAATTATGTGATTTTAGTGATATTTTTTGTAAATATATAAGTTGTCTTTAGTTGTTAGCAGGTTAAGTGGGATGGGTTTGGGGCAGCTTTGGATTTTCTTAATGGGTGAGGGCAGTTTTGGATAGGGGGGTTAAGTGGGGCGGGGTTGGTTGGCAGGTTTGGGTCAGGGAGGGGCACCCCCACCCCAAATTACCCCCGTTGGCATCTCTAATCACCCCATATTTTTGGGAATACTTAAATTACATGTGGCAAAGTAATTTAATTAAAATGAAAAATAAATTGAAGTGAATAATATTATGTAGCGAGAAATGGATTAATATTTATGTATCATTATATTTACTTGTGTGATCTGTAAATTAAATTTCATTATTTTATATACATCATAAGTGGGTAAAAGCGATGAGTTGATAAGATCTTATTCGGGACGTGCGTGTGGGGTCATGTTGGAAATAAGATGTTAAATTGATAATGGGTGACTCGGATGGTGATTTCGAGTGTACAGATGATTCCGGATGGGTCAAGATAGTCGGAATTGGGTACTTGACGGTTATAATCGGATTTTGAGGACTTTTTAAGTTATACGGGACCCATACAGGAGTATTCAGGTATTTTAATTTTATTATTTAACCTAATTTTAGGATTAGGGGAAGATAAAAGGTTTAGAGAAGGAGGCTGTAAGAACATATTTTATAAATGTCCGGGGTAGAATCTAAGAATTTTCCAAGTGTCCTAGATCACAATTAAGTATGGAAAATACCGCCACATTTGGCACGTCTCCACGATCATCCACGGCGACCTTGATCCGAATTCATGCATCCATCATCTTCGTACGTGCATCTTGTGTCAAGCACCGTACACTTCAACCGTTCCCACTACTCCACGTTCTTATGGTAAACATAATTTTACATGGGGTTTTTATTTATTTGCATAAATAGTTGGGAATATTTTTTAAATAAAATTTGAAGTCTAGAAGATGATAAACACGCAAGATCTTTTTTAAGAGGTTTTTTTAGACACGTCACTGATGTCATTCGAACGACATCGTATATGGTTCGAACGAGATGCCATATCGTTCAAACGACATCGTATGTCGCTCGAACGGCACACCGCTCAACCGGCTTATTTAAACAGTGTTTATGCATCACGTTTCTCTCAAGTCTGCATACCTTCGATTTTAAGGTTTTAATACTTTTTTTGATTCACAAATAATTCCCAATCCTTTATGTGAATCCTCTAAACCCCAAGGAAGATTATATTACTCATCTGGAGTAAACTTGTGGAGAAAACGAAGCTTTTCCATTGCTGACCTTCTGGAGCTCTTGCAGGAATTCTAGTCGACGACATCGAAACTGATGCCTGCGGGTATTTCGTATGTCACTGCTTGTATTTTCATTGTAATCTGTGTAAACCAAACTTTAAAAATTATAGTAAAAATAAGATGGTTTTGCCCCTGTGGGGGATTTTTCCTTAACTATGATTGTCTTGCATGCTTAGACTATTTCTTTATTCAATCACTTTTGTTTGCAAGAGTTAAGACTTGTTGGGACTAAAATTGGAATTTATTTAAATAAGTTGGACATTGATTACTGGCGCACTCTCAGAGGCAACCATAAATTATTCTAAACCATTTTAGCTTCTGAGATAGGCAAAAGGAGATGGGGAATTCAAGAGATAATTTAAGAACACCATGCCAGGAGGAGATTAAAAAATTCCAGGGTTTGGATCATTGTGGGTTAAGGATACCAAAGATAAAGATCTGATTTCTATAATTAGAGGAAAGTGTTTAACTTAATTTTATATTATATGTTGTGTTTTAGTTCATATCATGATTGGTGAAAGATTAATATGAACTTTTGGGTGGAATTTACATGCCAAAATGGGGTTTTTAGGAAATATTTCATGAAAATTTATTTGAGAAATACCTGATATGAAATCTGAGATGAATCCTACAAAAAGGTTAGAATCTTGATTTAAAATCTGAGTTGGAATCATGAAGGGAATATATGTGATCTTAATTGATAAATATGGCAAAATAGTGAATTTTGATGTTAGAATTAAGATGTGAATTAATTTTGGTAAAATTTATGTTGGATCACATGTTTAGATGCCTATTGGATCAATTGATATGTGAAAACATGTATAATGTTGACAAGTAATGTTGAGGATGCTTCTAAGTGTAAAAGAGCAAATAGATAGGCCAAAAATTACTTGAAACATGATAAATTACCTTAGGATGTCCATAAAGGAGTTTAGGACTTCTGGAAAATTACTTGAAATGTGATAAATTACCTGGAGATGGTTGGGATAAATCTGGAGTGAAATTTAGAGTGTTTAGGATGCTTAACACTCGGGAGAAACAAATAATGAATTTGTGATGAAAAATTTAGATAGAGTTAAATAAGGACTGATTGGGGATGGCTAATTGTCCAGGAGTATTATTATATAGGTGAATGAATTAATAAAGAGATTATTTATATATTTGAGAGTCGGAATTATAGTAAAAAATAATAGGCTAGTGCTACGAGTGACATGCACGGTTAGCCGAATATATATATATATATATATATATATCCACTGATAGCATATCCGCTAGGATAGGTATGATTCATATAAATATATCATACATACTAATATGAGCATACATACACATATACATACATAATATATCCACTGATAGCATATCAGCTAGGATATGTATGTTTCTTATAAATATATCATACATACTAATATAAGCATGCATATTGGGCACTACGGGCAATTTCTCCTGGAGAATCCCAACAGGTGTAATATCGCCCCCCCTGGGTCACAGGTTTGTCGCATGACCACCCTGTGTGAGTTTAGAGTCGGGTCGGGGTAATGTGGTATGGTTACACCACATGGATGTATGATTATGACTACCTCTAGGTTGTTTTTATAATTTGGGTTCGATTGTGATATTCTGACCCGATTGCCCAGGTAGAGGTGTTATTCCCTGGATCTTGATAGCATGCTAGTGATTCGCATCCGATAGGTAATGCTTTGGGGATTACGATTATACATATATAGTGAGTGATATATATGTATGCATACTTGATTTGATATGAAAATATGTATATAAATGTGAAGAAAAATATATATATACGGGTATAAGACACTAATGTGTGAACATTGAATTAATAACTACTGAAGTTATGTGGAATCAATAAGATTATAATTGAGATTTATAATGAATACGCATATGAAAAAGATTAATGTGGATTCTGAGTTAAATAAAAGTATATGTGGTGCATAAGACATTGTATGGGATTAAGAGGAGCATTGATACTATTTAGACTGGGTAGCATAACTAGGGTGACTAGAATATATGCGTTAGGTGCACACGATTGATGAGGGGCAAGGGGTATCGCATGGGAGTGCGATACTGGTTCAAATATAAAATATTGTAGGACATATTTATTAATGTATTTTAAACACTTGAAAAATGTTTTCAAAAGGTTTTAGGCTCTGACTGATATCAAAATATTTTCAAAAACTTTTAGGTGTCTAGCCACAGGGACGCCAAACATGATTATCATTTTCAGGTCATCGTAGCTACATCATTTGTGGAGTGTTGCAAGGATTGATTAGCCATCTTCTTTCTTTGAGATTCTACATAGTAATCATTCAGTTATTATCTGATCATGTTGCCCAATATCAGTTCTTATTTCAGTTTTATTTAATTCAGCTTTATTGGATTATTGTAGTGGATTGTAAACCAATGGTTTATTTGGTTAGTGGATTTTATTTTATTCTAGTATTCATATTATGTGATTGTGTATTTACTTATTCATATGGAATGGTGTATTGTGAATTATTTTATTTATGATAATTTAATTAAAGTTTAAAATTGACATAAGGCTTGATTAAATAATAGGTGGTTAGTAATTAATTGGTTTTTCGACAGTGATGCTTAGAATGAACCATTTGAGATTTCTTTTTTATTTTAGTAGACGTATGGCCACCAGATATCTTGATAAGAGGGGTGTAAAAGATGGTATCAGAGCATCAGGTTCTAGTGTCCTTAGGATCTGTGAGGACTTACCACATTTTCAGTGTTTCTTTTCTTTGATATAGAGCCCTATGCTTAGGACTGTTAATTCCTATCGTGATTTAAGTTCTCCTATTATTGCGTATAATTAGAGTGAATCTTAGATGAGTTCATTTGAGTTGGGTATTCTGAATGGTAAAGGATGACCATCGACGACCTTTAGGAGAACCTAAGGAGGAAAGGCTTAGTCAAAGCTGCTCAATATTCAAGGAACGGTGACTACCGCAGAGGATGCCATTACTGTTTCTTAGGAAATTAATGTTGCGAAGAAATCCATGTCATAGAAATTTCCCAAGTGCCTCCATAGAGGATGGTGATGCTAATTCAAAATTACCTAGTTCAGTCAGTATGGGAGAGAGTCAGTGGGGCCATTCAGAAGGCCCATCCGCCGGAATCTTCGAGAATGGGGACATTTTACTAACTACCCAATGTAAGGGACACATGCAAAGGCGCTTGAGTATGGTGGATTGTAGTGACACTTAGAAATAAATTATGGCAATTTTGTTTAGCTCGTACGAGTAGGTTCGCAGTGGTGGGAGTCAGTCACCACATTTGAGAAAAGATATACTATAAATATTAAGAAATTATCACACCCCGCAAAATTCGAAAGACGGGGTAGCCAGCCACTGCTGCCAAACTACGCCAGGCGTGAACTAAATAAATACCATTCTTAGCATGAGACAGATATGAGACATAAATAAATCAGTCCATAAGATAAATATTTGAATAAATTTCAAATGATAAAACAACTGAACGATTATAGATCCATCACATGCTACACTCCGAATAAATACAATCTCCAATAATGAGAAAATAAAATTTGAATAAAGATCCAACTCTGAATAACTGAAATAAATCCCATAAACAACTTTGGAACCGAATGGACCAATAACTCTCTTAACTAAGTCTCATAATAAAATACGACTGAAACGAAAGTCTAAACTAAAACAAAGCAATAAAGTAAATCAGCTCCAGCTGTACCTCCAAACAATAATCTCCAAAGAATCTTATGTAGCCACTCAAAATATTAATCCTGAAAAAGGTTAGTCAACGCATGGGTCAGAGCCAAAGCCCCGAGCAAGAATACACACTACTCCCCTCAAATAAGATCTTTGAATCCAGACAGTAGCATTATACGCAATAAATATCACAATAGAATATTTTAAATTAAACGAGATAATTAAATGTGATAAATATAAATCACTAACTACCCGAAGGAATCCACATTTAAAAAGGCACACCAATATGGTTTTAAATCCCCAAGTCTCACGATGTTAATTTAATTAAATTAACCAACTTCTATTATTCCTCAATTTATTAGGGTGGTCCTTTCGCCTCGGGTGATTCCTCCACCAAAATATACATCCCCTCGTCAAAATGTCGGCTGGCCCGTTTAAACTGTCGGCCCTTGCTGATTATGTCTCCAACATATATTAATATTCATCTTATTATCTTAGGTATTAATTCTCAATTTTCTCAATTCACAATTTCAAATTATCCCTTAGTCCCATAACTAAGGGTCCCCAAGTTATCAATACGTCCTACCCTATGTATAGGAGGATTTTATAACATAAACCTCAACCTAGTCTCATAACTAGACTAGCGTAAGGATGATAAAGTAATAAAAATCAACCCACCCCTGACATAATAAAACCGTGATAATTTACCCTCACTAGTCCCATACCTAGAAGGCGTAAATCATAAAAAGGCCTACCGACTATTCCCATTCCTAGAAGTCATTCTAAAATATATGGAGAGCAAAAATACCCAACAAACCGTCATTACAATGATATTTAATAATACCATCAAGTCACACAAATATACATAATAAATCAATGTTCCAAACTATGCATGATAGTCCAATACATTAAATCTTAATTTAATTATCACCTCATTATAAACACCCAATTAATCTCATTTAATTATTTTAAATTATGTATACCAATATTTCATCATTTTAAAAAAACATGATTCAAATTTCATTATCTCAACAAAAATTACATGAGTTATACGCCCCCAAATTCCTTTATTTCAAAACTAGGGTTTTTCTACATGCAACCTACACCAGTAAAACCCAAATCACTCATAAATCCTACGTACCCACGGGTTATGAATATTATTCAGATTAAAAGATTTAATAAAAACAGTCCCATAATTAGTGTCCACTTTTCCTAATTAAGTCACTACTTTCTTTTAAGAAAACATGTAATTAAGTGTTTACGCGACACCTAAAATGCATAATACTAAAGGAAAAGAATATAATATTCATGCCTATGAATATTGTGTTGAAAATCGTATTAGAAATCTAGACTCCTCTCGAAAAATTAGCGAAGAAGTGTTCTTGAACAAACTTGATTAAATCCCAATTAAGCCTCCCAAAACTTATGACAAAAGAACTTGATTGTGTTGGAGGTTGATGATTATGGTTGAGAGGAAAAATATTTGGAAGTGTTCTCTGGTGAAAAACTTGAGAAAAAATGATTATGAGAAGTTCCCCTACGGATTATTAAGGTTTTATAGTGATTACGAGTCCTAATCCTAAACAAACTCTCATAAAATAAAACTTACAGTGCACGATTTCTACTAGGGTCGATCGATCGGTCCCTTCCGTCGATCGATCGATCGCCTAGAAAACCTGACAGTTCACCTTAAAAATTATAAGGGACAAATATTTAAAAATTTATATAAATCCATTTTAACTCCGATTTTAATTACGCTTGAAGTTTTATTCTTCTAAAATCATAACCAACATATTTAACCAATAAAAATTATTAAATCAAAAAAAATATTTTTCTCGAATATTCCAATTAATTACTTAAATTAAATAATAAAAACACGGGGTGTTACCGAAAATTTTGGGTGAAATTACAAAAGAAATTCCCATTAAGTGAAGGTGGACTCAGATAGGGCCATAAGGGACAACAACGTATTGCACAGGATTAGGTGAGACAAGGGAAGAATTGGGGTAGCCATCATGTCCGAGGCTGCTAGGGCCATTGAGTAAGGTAGCCCCAACATGTTCGTTGGGGCCAAAGATAGGGTGATTACACAGGAAGGTGTTTTATATATGGAGAGAAAGACCACATATATCGATCTTGTCCCTATAGAGAGAGGGGACGGGTGTTGGATGCCCTGTAAGGGAAACAGTTACAACAATTTTTGGTTTAGATTAGACGTGATTACTACGTCAAGGAACCATTTGAACTACCAGTCCCATTGGTAACAAAAATTACAATTTTATCCTTAGGCAAATGTGGTAGTATAATTTTCATGACACGAATGCGTCACAATATTTTATTATCACTATATTCACGTGTTAGATGGGTTTAGTGGATGTATCGTTAGTATCACTATTGTGTGTATATACTAACCATTGAATAGTGGGGAACTCTTTGGTTCCATTTATAGGGGAACGAGTGCGGACACTGAGAGGATATGTTTTAGTGGAATGTCTCGAATACAAGAGATATGTTATGCGAGTATGATGTTATCATGGGTATGGACTAGTTAGCGATGGTTTCAGCGATGGTGGACTCTTATAGTAAGGCTACCGTGTTCACTATTCCAGGGTTGTATGTGCTATTTTTGCGATGACTCACCTGAAAAAGGATCGAGCCCGCGTATATATTATATTGAAGTGGAGAGTTCGGAGAGTATAGTTATTTGGTATTAATCTATCCCGATGCATAGGGATTGTACTGATGTGATTCAGGGTATATTGTGTTTACCACCGAGTAGAGAGATTTAGCTCGTTATTGATTTTGTATTGGGGACTTAATGATAGTTCGATCATCGTATTGTAAGACTCCTTTAGAGATGTGGTAGTTGACGATTAGACTTGTTGATTTTGGGTTAGGATTTTGAGCGTCTTAGTTATGTGCTTTGGGTCAAAGGACCACGATTACCGATAGTGATAAGTGATAGTCCATTGGGGTGTAATACCCCATAATTTTATGACTTTTAAATTGAGAGAAATTAAAAGTTAATGGGCCAAATAAATGGGGATTAATTATGAAAAATTAATTGAGATTAATTCGGATTTAATATTACTAGAGATTAAAATAACTTATGATTTTGAATATGACTTAGTGATATATAAGTAATATATGAATAAGATGTTATTTATATTGTCGTGAGTTAGTAATACGACAATAATGGAAATTAAGTCGGGACGCGGTTATGGGACGTGTCAGGACTAATTTAAATCAATAAAAAGAAATATTATTTTATATCAAATTTATGGTCATTTTGAGTGCGTTGTTGTGTTTGGAAGCATCGAAATAGTCAGAAAAGTCTACCCGGGAGTTTGATTTGTGTCTTGGGCCAATTAGAAGATGACAGGATATCCCGAAAGGACACTTTAGTCATTTTGCTTGGGAGATGAATAGTATACACGTTTTTGTCTTTTAGATAGCCTGGGAGACTTATTATATTAAGTGAGTTTAGACTCTATATCAGATTCATTTCACCAAAAAACAAGTGAGAAATTTTGAGAGAAAAAGAAAAGCCTTAGAGTGAAAATGAAAGGTTAACTTCAGGAGAGGAAGAGTTGCTTGAAAAGGAGGAGTTACCTAGGGCAAACTAAGGGGACAACCACCATATCTACACCTTGCACCCCCACCGGAGAGTCGTCAAAAAGTAGCTAGAAAAAGGGAAGAGGAGATTCTAACATTATTTTCACCAACAGTTCAAACCAACTTATAAGGCAAGTGATTCTTGCTTTAATTTTTAGTGCTTATAATATCCACGTTAGAATAGGATTTCTTTTGGATTGGTGAACTTATGAATTTGGGATTTAAAATGATTGACAAATCAAAGATAAGGGTTATGCAAATTCATGTAGTAGATTATTCACATGTAAAGGCTATGAACATGATGAACTTGTTAGGATGAACATTTAGAAAAAAAATATGTTTATGGAGAAAATGGAAAATGATGATAGGTATCGCATGTAGATGAATCCTACTCGTGATTGAATATGAAATTTGATGATTTAGAGAAGGAATCATAATTCGAAATTCTGGGTTTTTTAGGTGTAAAAATGGAGAATTTAGATGAATGAAATTTTGAGGGTTAATTGGGTTTGATGTTAATTCTCATATAAACTTGGTGATTTAGATGTTTTTTATTGTATTTTAATTGTCCATAATCATGTAGAAATGATGTTGACATATTTGGAGTTCGTTAAAATATATTTCATGTGAGTTTGGGTGAAAGAAAATGGATAAAAATGCATGAAAAATTCTTGAAAAAGGACGAACATTGTATGATAATTTTAGGAATGTTTTAAGAGGAAATTGGTAGTGTGATTGAGTTTTTTTTGCATAAAATCACATTCTGTACAACTTTTCAGTTATAAGTTTTTTCAAATTTAGAGTAGAAAAGCCTCAAAATTGTAATTTTATATTTCTGGCAGAGTGTACCTGTATAAAAAACAAAGGTTGAAAAATGGTAATTTGGCCCATGGTGAGATTTTGTTAATTTTGGTACATTAACAAGGAGAGAGGGACTTGGGTTAATGTTGAAAAATTATTTGTATTTGAGGATTAAATTTTTGTGAGAGATATTTACATAAATATATTACGATTTAGAGGAGAATAATCGTTATATCAAGTACGAGTAATATTGATGATATACTTACGGGTACTTGGGTTGGATCAAATATTCTGTGGGTAATAACTACATAATAAAATATATGATGATAATCATGATTACAAGTACGGGTAGTATTCAATAAATACAACGGGTACTTGGGATAGGATGAATTCCTAATATGATGTAGGGAGTGTAACTACCTACTTTTATATAGGTACATGATAAAGCCTATTGATTGATGATTTATGTCTATGGCATACCTAGATTACTTGTTATAGGGGTAGGTTTACGCGTAAGGGTAGTCATATCCTGATGAATCCATGGGCTCTTTGACTTTTCGATCGAGAACATAGGACTTAGGTCGATTACCATTAGTGAGAACAATGGTATAGAACGGTCATTTGGGTGCGTAGCCCAAAGGCTTAGGACTATGTTCGCCTCCATTATTTTTTATTTGATATTTGAGGTTCGAGGGATCTTTACCGAACCTATAGTCCCCTATACAGTGACGAGATGTATTGGGACATGATAGTAGAGTAATGCAGTACCGCAGTTGTGTCTCGGGGTGCAGTATTGTATACATATAATATAGTGAATGTGCATATATATACTTGTGATAATATCTTCTATGTGAATAAATTATAATTAATAGATAACAAAATCTGGATTTAATTAAGTTTGATAATACTTAATTACGTTAAATAATTCAATGGATTATCCATGTTGAATCTAAATGGATATGCATATACTATAATTACATGTATTATGAGGGAAATAAGTGGGAATGAATTGGGATATGGTTAGTGGATACACTGGGTTGAATTAGTTAGCATGGGAACTGTAACTAGGATGGCTTAGAGGTACGTTAGGCGTTCACTCTAGATGAGAGGTGAGAATATCAAGAGAGATAGAGTCCAATAATCTAACATGTATCTAATAATTGTTGAATATAGCATTTTTTCACTTGTTGTTTTACAAAACTATTTTTACTATCGGGTCTGACCCATTTCCTTGCATATTCTCTTCTATCTCTCATATCTTCTATTTTAGTTGTCCATCCACTGGGACGGTAGCTATAGGGGATTGGTTATTAACGTGCTATGGAGTGGCAGATTTTGTATTAGACGCTCCATCTTCTTGATTCAAATGTTGTAGCTATTACATTTAGGGCATGTCGCCCAAGATCCTATTTGTTTCACTTCCATTTCAGAGGTTGTAATAATTTATGTCATTAATGTGGATATCAGTTTTAATCGATAATAGTGAAATATTTTAATGGTTGAGTTAATCCAGTCATATTTATTCCTATTCAATTGTGTTTTGATATTTTTATTATTGCTCCGCTTTGTGGAATGGTTTTAATTAAATTAAATGAAAATAAAATTTGACACTAGCTTAATTAATTATTGGGTGAATTAATGTTTTCGGCATTGATGCTAAGAATGAACCAACCATATACTCTGATTTAATTGGGTATAGGACTGATCACCCGGTATTTAACTAGGAGGGGTGTTACAGGTGGTATCAGTGCATCAGGTTCTAGTGTCCTTAGGACCTGTACGTCTTTCTACGTTTGAGTTTAGCGTTCTTTGATGTAGATCCCTATTATCAGGATGTTGTATTCCTCTGCGTGTTACGACTTACGTGCTCCTGCCAAAATATATAAGTGATGAAATTCTTATATGAGATTGGTCGGGCCTCAATGATTAGCGAATGTCGTTAGAAGGACTCCATGAGTATTACTTAGCCAATGACATAGAGTATTTTTTTAAATGGTGATCGCGATAGGACTCACTATAATTGTTGTTCGAGCTGAAAAGAATAAGGAAGTCATTCGGGAACTGTAGTTCCCCAAGAACCGTCATTGATGATGTTTGTGACATTCCAAACTCACTCAGAAATGACGGTGAAGGGGGGATAGGGAGTTGGAATGACTTTTGAGAAGCAAGAAATTCAAAAGGCAATTATGTAGGGTGAAATGTAGTAACACCCAGGACTTAAACATTTCAGGTGAAATTTTTTCTCACAAGTGCAATCTAAAGAGATAAGAGTTAGACATCACATATAATGAAGAACGAGTGAAGTTAAAATGAGAAATTTGGGTATGGTTCGATCGTGAAATCATCCATTAGATGTTTTAATTGGGGTGTGAATGGAACTTTGAAACTTATCTCACATGGGCAAGAAAGCCCAACGTGAGAGAGAAGACAACTCGCTTAATAAATTCCTTAGCCAGGGACGGAGGGGTACATAGAAGATAAGAAGAATTCATTGCGCGGAAGGAATCATGAGTTAAATACTCAAATATAGAAAGGAAATCGAACGAAGATGACTAAGGTCGATCTCTTCAGGAAATTGTTTAACGCTTCCAGAAGAAGGGGAGCCAGGAGAGTTTAGAAATCTAGCCGAAAGGCAAGATTAAATTAAACAGTGTTTGTGGAACATAACTAGAAGGTATACCCAGTGGGGGACCTATTTAAATAAGTTAATTAAATCCCTACTAAGTGGCGATGAGTTTAGCCAAAACTAGTTAGGTCAATAATGTGTTCCATAGGATCAATAGAACCAAAGGAACAACAAAAATTATAATTGGGAGTTAAGACTGCCAGGTCCGAGAGAAAGGGATCCAAAATTGGCCAGTGTGACCAGTGACGAGGAAATAGCACGAGAAAAAACCCTATGTGTAGAGAGCGATACTACCAATGATGAATATGTCTACGTTGAGAAATGAGACCGATCAGATTGGTAATGATAAACCATTCCAGTTAGGCATAACAAATAAAGGAGGGAAAATTCTAGTGGAGCAATTGGGTTAAGAGAATTGGGCCCATGAAATTTATAGCCCAAGAGTAGAGGGTTTAGGCAAGACTTGTGGAGTCCTTGGTACCAGTAACATACAGTATTTTAGGTTCGAAGGGGCCTAAAAAGTAAAAATGGAGGCCAATAAGGCCATAATTGCGGCCTAGAGATTTGGGCCAACGTTTCAGTGATGGGCATGTAAGCCTCACAAACAAAATAATTTACCCACAACAAGGAATGAAAATGATTGGGTGAAATACTAGATGTATAAAGTTAACAGATGCTTATGGTTCGTGTTGGCAGCTATGTGCTGGGACGCTACGATCAGGTGGGCTGATGAAGATTTGTTTCATTCTTACTAGAAAAAAGATTAGGCCAATTTACATGGGTGTGTCACAATACATATTTGAATTGTTAACAATAAAATTCGCATGCGAGTCAAGTTTAGTTGGTACGTTAGTTTTAACAGTCTAGTTATAAACGTATTTATCATGGGTAACGGGGATTTTTAGATGTCACCCGTAAGTGAGCCAGGTGGGCACTAAAGGTATATTTTAACGTTATAATTTACTATTGCATTGAGATAGAAAAGTAGAGCTTATTATGGTAATGTATAATGATAATTACCGAATGTTGGAACGATAGGAGATTGAGTGATAAGACTATTGAACTAGATGCTCCGAGTGAGTAATATTACTTTTGTAAGGCGCCACCTGAAATAGAGTTGGGCCTATATATATATATATATATATATATATATATATATGTGTGTGTGTGTGTGTGTGTGTGTGTGTGTGTGTGTGTGTGTAAATTTTTCATTGTATCGTAGACTTCAGTGAGTATGGTGTCTAGTTATATGTGATCCCGGTGCGCAGGGATTTATTTACTGATGTGACTCAGGGTACATTGTGTTCCTTATCGAGCAGCGAGATATTGCTCGTCATTTCTATAGCGCCCTTGGCATAGTGATTGGGCCATGTTTCATGATATCTTTACGAACATAAGTAGACTTTTTGGCCAACATACGGATATTGTGGAAGGTACATATTATGGACTAAGGGCCTTGCATATCTCAACGACCGACTATGTTAGGTAGTAATGTATCGGGGGGGCTCCTTCTTTGGATTTCGCTTTGCGACACATCCCAGACATGAAACTCACAAACGTCGGAAGTTGGGGACAAGTTTGGTTGAGAGTACATGGGTTTCGTACCTTGGTTATTCTATATCTATGAGAACAAAATGTAGAGTTGATAATTCTATTATGACTTAAGGCTGGTAGAGTCGCCTAGTTCGAATATCATTATGAAGAGAATAATGAGGCCACTGAAAGAGTGATTAAGTTATGCCTAATGGGATGGTTGAACACATCCCTACCATATCAGCATACCAAGTATGCAAGTATTGATCTAAGCATAATATATTTCAATTCTGCAATAATGTGAGAGATATAGGTTGTATGGGCGCCCTAGGTAATTGAAAGTATTGTATATGGTATTAGATTATGATTGTCATGTGAATTCGACAACATTTATCCGGGAAGTTGAAGTTTATTCCATAAGATTTGGCAGAGACCTACGTTTCACGAACAAATAAATGAAATTTTAGAGTAATTGAGGATTTGCGACATGCATTGTGGTAAAGTCGCATAGATCATGATTAGGGGTACATTCGGGTGAACATCAAATGTATCAAGTATAAATGGCGGTGGTGTTGGTATCTAATGAAGAGAAATATTGCTAAATTCTTTCTGTAATGTATCACCTGGAAGTTGAAAAAGGGTGGACCATCCAAAACCAGTAGAGGTTTTTTCAACCATTAGGATTCCGAAGTAGTGATGGGAGAGTATTCCCAATAATTTTATTCCGGAGGGGGTTATGATCCTATATGGATAATAATGGATCGGTTGATTGAAATAACTCATGTTATGCCAGTTAATACTGGTTATATTACGAGGCAGTTATGCGCAAATCTTTATAATCGAGATAGTGAGGTTATATGGAGTGACGCTAGATATCGTGTCCTATCGAGACAACATCTTTATTTTATGATTTTGGACGAGTGTTCACAAGGTCATGGGTACCGTGTTGTGATTGAGTACGGCCTATCCTCCGCAGATGAATGGACTAACCAAGTGGACAAGTTGGAAATTGTAATTTTATATTTCTAGGAGAATGTACCTTTATAAAAAAAAATGGTTAGAAGATGGTAATATGGCCCATGGTGAGATTTCATTAATTTTGGTACATTAACAAGGAGTGAGGGACTTGGGTCAATGTTAGAAAATTATTTCTATTTGAGGATTAAATTTTTGAGTAGATATCTACATAATTATATTACGATTTAGAGGAGAATAATTGTTATATCAAGTACGGGTAATATTGATGATATATTTATGGGTACTTGGGTTGGATCAAATATTTTGTGACTAATAACTTCATAATAAAATATATGATGATAATCATGATTATAAGTACGGGTAGTATTCAATAAATACAACGGGTACTTGGGATATGATGAATTCCTAATATGAAGTAGGTAGTGTAAGTACCTAGTTTTATATAGGTATATGATAATGCCTATTGATTGATGATTTATGTGTATGACATACCTATCTTACTTGCTATCGGGGGAGGTTTACGCGTGAGGGCAGTCATATCCTGATGAATCCATGAGATCTTTGACTTTTCACTAGAGAACATAGGACTTAGGTCGATTACCATTAGTGAGAACAATGGTATAGAATGGTCACTTGGGTGCGTAGGTATGTACGTAACCCAAAGGCTTAGGACTATGTTCGCCTCCATTATTTGTGATTTGATATTTGTGGTTCAAGGGATCTTTACAGAACCTATAGTCCCCTATACACTGATGAGATGTATTGGGACATGATAGCAGAGTAATGCAGTACCGCAGTTGTATCGCAGGCTGCAGTGTTGTATATATATAATAGAGTGAATGTGTATATATATACTTGTGATAATATCTTCTATGTGAATATAGTAGAATTCATAGATAACGAAATCTTCGATTTAATTAAGTATGATAATACTTAATTATGTTAAGTACTTAAGGGGATTATCCATGTTGAATCTAAATGGATATACTTATACTATTATTACATGTATTACGAGGGAAATACGTGGGAATGAATTGGGCCATGGTTACTGGATACAATGGGTCGAATTAGTTAGCATGGGAACTGTAACAAGGATGGCTTAGAGGTACGTTAGGCGTGCACTCTAGATGAGAGGTGATAATCTCAAGAGAGAGTGTCTGATAATCTAACATGTATATAATAATTATTGAATATAGCATTTATGCACTTAATGTTTTAGAAAACTATTTTTACTATCGGGCTCTAACCCGTTTCCTTGCGTAATCTCTTCTCTCTCTCGTATCTTCTATTTTTGGTGTCCAGTCACTAGGATGCCATATAAAGGGGATTGGTTATTGACGTGATGTGGATGCTATGGAGTTGCAGATTTTGTATTAGACGCTTCAACTCCTTAATTCACGTGTTGTAGTTATTTCATTTAGGGCATGTCGCCCAGGATCCTAGTTGTTTCACTTCCATTTCAGTGGTTGTAATCATTTATGTCATTAATGTGGATATCATTTTTTATTGATAATGGTGAAATATTTTAACTGGAGAGTTAATCCAATCATATTTATTCTTATTCAATTGTGGTTTGATATTTTTATTATTACTCCGCTTTGTGGAATGGTTTTAATTAAATTAAATGGAAAAAAATTGACACTGGCTTAATTAATTATTTAGTGAATTAATAAAGAAAAATGCTTTTGACGGTGATGCTAAGAATGAACCAACTGTATATTCTGATTTAATTCGGTATAGGAGTGATCACCCGGTATTTAATTAGACAGGGTGTTACATGGGGAAATTCCTTAGTTGGATTTCAATTGTGTGACGTTACATACATGAACCTTAATAAGCATTGGGAGTTGGGAGATATTGTTGGATTCTAGTGTATTGGTTTTAATGATAATCTTTGTACGTATGATGAAAAAACTTTGAGCTGAGAGCTATTATACGATATAAGGCCAGTAGATCTGGGGTAATACTGTATAAGAAGCCCTGGGAAATTGTTTACACCACTAGTGGATATGTGGGACAATCTTAAGGATAATTAAGTCACGATTATTAGGGTAACTATTTATAACCTTGCGGTATAGCCATACCGAGCATGAGGGGCCAAGTTAAATATTAATAAGTTACATCTATAATGTTTGTACAGATATGCAGGGGATATAGGGAGTATGGGTACCCTCATTAGTTTGATTTTCAAAATCATTCAGGATAAGGGGATGCGGTAATAAAAGTTTGAGACGTATGCCTATAGGGAAGTTAGAAATAGAGTAAGAACAATATGATGGACTGAACATCAATTGAAGAAGGAGATGGTACGGATATATAGATACAGCAAGGAGAGTTATCACACTCTAGAAGGATAGTAAGATATACCACTTGACATGGGAGGTTGAGTGTGTGGTGTAACACCCCGCCTAATTAAATACCGGGTGGCCAGTCCCATACCAAATTAAAACAGAATATACAGTTGTCTCATTCTTAGCATCACTGTCAAAAACATTTACAACCCACCCAATACCTAATTAAGCTAGTGTTAAAAACTTTCCAAATTTTATTTTCAACAAAATCCATTTTTAGTTTACAAATAACACAACACATATTATTCTACAACATTGATAACCGAACAAATAACTCAAAAGAATTTAAATGCATTTGGAATAAACATTCCCAAATAATAATCCAATACAGTAATCCCAACAATAGTAAATGTATTAAAAAGACACGACTACAAGAGTGTTTGACTCATATAGAAGAGATAACTGAATTCCTTTGGGTGACATGCCCTAACTAAGAGAATACTGTGAATCAATTGAAGATAGGTGTCTAATAAATACTCCATAGCTTGTCATAATTCGCTAAGGTTGGCGTCCCTGCTGCTGGACACATGATATAGAAGGTACAATAGAAAAGAAAATATGCAAGGAAACGGGTCAGAGCCCGATTGTAAAAATGATTTTTAAAACATCAAGTATTAACAAGTGCAATAAAGCATTTATTATGTACATGTTAGTATCCAGACTCTCACTTGCTATTCTCACCTCTCATCTAGAGTGCACACTTAACGTTTCCTATTAACCTTCTAGTTAATGGTTCCTCTTCACAAATTTTCATAATATGATTCCATCCCATATCATAACCCCGTATGTCCCATACCATATGTAGTACAATCATTCTTATAAATTTTTCATTAATATAAATCGTTTCTCATTAACATGAATTAAGCTTTTTAATAAATATTCATTAACTTATTTCAATTCTTTTCTCAATTCACCATTATCTACAATTATCACATAGTAGATTATTATACCCACCATATATACACATACATTTAATTCATTATATATATATATATATATATACACACACATATATAATACGGCACCCCGGGTCACAGCTACGGTATAATGCATTACTCGGCTATCATGTCCCATCATCACTAGTCGTCGAATAGGGGACTAAAGGTTCGATGAAGATTTCTCGAACCACAAACAACAACACACAAATTGGAGGCGAACATAGTTCTCGTATCCATGGGTCACGCACATACCTACGTTCCCACAGTCACCGGACTTATCAACTCCCCGATAAGTCTTTCTTAGACCTATGTTTTTGAGCGACAAATCAAAGATCCCATGGATTCATCAGGATATGACTGCCCTCACGCACAAACCTCCCGTCGATAGCAAGTAAGCTAGGTATGTCATACACATAATCATTAATCAATAAAATAGGCATTATCATACCTATAATATACTATCAACAAGGTACTCACATTACCCTTAGATTATTCCCATACGTAGCATTATATCTCTTTAAATCCCACGTATTAAAATATCAGAACTTTACTTCTTAATTTAATTATCCCCGAGCCTCACTCAATACTCAAGGTTCAAATAGGTTTTCCTCAATAGTATATTCAGTAAAAAATCACTAATTTCCTACTGGTCCATATCATCATATCTCCCGAATTACGATGAATTAAACTCTCCCTTAATTTGGGTTAAAACTGATAGTTTCAAATCTCTTATAAACACATCTTCTATCACTTAGAATTAAACCCTCTTGTAAACTTAAGGCTACCCAGGTGTTATATTCAATCACCACTAATGGACCTATCTTATGCTCATGCATACCAATTATAATCCAACAAATGAATCTAGCAACCGAAATACCTTTCAATATAATTATCGTCATCCTGGTTTTAGTTATGGGAAACAATGTGCCGCAATGAACCATCCTTCATATGTTGTCCCTCCTCCACCACAACACTTTCAACAAGCTCCACACATGCAAGGACATGTGCAAGCACCACCACCTCAAGGAGAATATATACCTCCACCGCGGAGAACTTTTGAGGACACTATGAATCAATTTATCAATAGCCAGACTGCAACCAATGCTAAATATGATCGCCTGATCAATGACATAAATGCAAATATGTCAAAGATGCAATCCTCGTTGAGTGTCCAAGAGAAGGGCAAGTTTCCTGCCCAGGGCCAAAGACCTCCCCAAGATCAAACTAGTGTTAGCTCCACCTCTACTGATCATCAGGAGCAATGTCAAGCTGTGACCACTCTTCATAGTGGGAGAGTCATTGATTTATCACCTCCCCCACACGACACAGTGAAAGACAAGGAGATTTTTCCCGGCACGAAAGAGGCCGTAGATGTCCCCTTGAATGAGAGTGACAAAGAAGACACTAGTGAGCCAGAGGTAGTAGTGAAACCACCCTCCATGGCACCGTTTCCTCAAAGGTTGATTCCTTCCCATAAAGGAAACCCACGTGATGATGTGATACACGTACTAAAGCAAGTAAAGCTGAATTTACCTTTCCTCGATGCTATTAAGAAAATTCCAACTTATGAAAAAGTCATCAAAGACTTGTTGACGGTAAAGAGAAAGATAAATGTAAAGAAGAATGTCTTTCAAACATCTCGGTGCACCCACCATTTCCTACATCATTGGAGAAAATAAAATCGAAAAGGCCTTACTAGATTTGGGGGAAAGTGTCAATATCCTCCCTTATTCTATTTATAGGCAACTTGATTTTGGGCGATCTCAATCCCACAATGATCACTCTCCAATTAGCGGATCGAACTGTGAAGATCCCACGAGGTGTAGTTGAGGACGTGATCGTCCAAGTTGACACTTTCTACTTCCCGGTAGACTTTGTCATTTGGGACACGGATCCTTCCTTCGTCTCGAGCAATCATGTTCCCATCATTCTCAGGCACCCATTTTTAGCTATGGCTAATGCTATTATCAACACTAGGAATGGGCAGATGCAACTCACATTTGGGAACATGACCTTAGAGACCAACATCTTCCATATAGCCCAGCATATGGGGGAAGAAGATGATCTTCATGCGGTGAGCCTCATAGATGAGATAGTAGAAGAGTACTTTGAGGAGAATTATTACGGAGACACCTTAGGGTCCTGTTTAGTGTCGAGCCACGAGAGTGAGGGGACGTACACCAAATTTAAGAGGGAGGTTGAGGAGTTGAGAGAGTTACTCGATGAGAGAGCGTCGGACGAGGATGCGAGAGATGTTAGTTGGGTTTCTAGATTCGAGGAATTGCCTCCGAGGGATACACGCATGGTTCCCTCCAGCGACAAATTTCCAACCCTTGAATTAAAGAAAATCCCCTCCCATATTAAATATGCATACCTAGGAGAGGATGAGACATTTCCTGTTGTTGTCTCCTCTAGCCTGGACGAAGAGCAGGAGGGTAAATTGTTGAAAATTCTAAAAAAGCACCAAAGTGCTTTTGGTTGGTGCATTGTTGATTTGAAGGATATAAGTCCTTTAATTTTCACTCACAAGATCCATCTCAAAGAGGATGTCAAGCCCTCAAGAGAAATGCAAAGAAGGCTAAATCCCAATATGAAATAAGTAGTGAGAACCGAGATTATCAAATTATTGGATGTCGGGATTATCTACCCAATTTCGGATAGCAAGTGGGTGAGACCTATTCAAGTCGTCCCGAAGAAGTCGGGCATGACAGTGATTGAAAATTCTAAGGGAGAGCTAGTTCCCCAACGTTCCACCACCGGGTGGTGCGTTTGCATTGACTACCGGAAACTCAATGCGGGAACTAGGAAATACCATTTCCCCTTGAAATTTATCGATGAAATGCTTGAGAGAGTCACGGGCCACCCTTACTATTGATTTCTTGATGGTTATTCCGGATATAACCAAATTGAGGTAGATGTACTTGACCAAGAGAAAATGACTTTCACTTGCCCTTTTGGTACGTTTGCCTACAAACGTATGCCATTTGGCTTGTGTAATGCATCCGCGACCTTTCAAAGGTGCATGTTGAGCCTATTTAGCGATATGGTCGAGAGAGGACTCGAAGTGTTCATGGACTATTTCATCATTTTTAGCACCTCTTTCGATCATTGTGTTGAAAAACTGGAACAAGTGCTTGCCCGGTGTGTGGAAAAGAACATAGTGATGAATTGGGAGAAATGTCATTTCATGGTCACTGAAGGAATAGCTCTTGGCCACGTAGTATCATCCAAAGAGATAGAAGTTGATAGGGCGAAGATAGATGTCATAGCTGACCTTCCCCCACCAAAATTGCTCAAAGATGTGCGCTCCTTTTTGGGCCACGCGGGGTTTTATCGAAGGCTCATTAAGGACTTTAGCGCCATCGCTAGACCCTTAAGCAACCTACTCATGAAAGACACCCCATTCGAGTGGACGGAAGCATGTCAAACCTCTTTTGAAAAACTGAAAACCATGTTTGTGTCCGCACCCATCATGCAGGTTCCGGATTGATCTTTGCCATTCAAACTTATGTGTGATGCTAGTGATTATGCGATCGGGGTTGTTTTGGGCCAAAGACGAGATAAGCAGGCTCACATCATCTACTATGCTAGCCGGACTCTTACCGGGCCACAACTCAACTACTCTACCACGGAGAAGGAGTTATTAGCAGTAGTCTTTGACCTTGATAAATTTCGGTCATACCTCATCGGTTCTCCCATTACTTACTTCACCGACCACACGACATTGAAATACCTACTTGCAAAGAAAGATGCAAAGCCGCGTCTCATAAGGTGGATCATACACCTACAAGAGTTCAATCTCTCCATTAAAGATAAGAATGGAGTAGAAAACGTCGTTGTTGACCACTTATCGCGGCTTTCGTCCGACGTACCTAGTGATCCCATACCCATAGACGAATACTTTCTGCATGAGCAACCTTTTGCTACCTCTTCTTTGCCCTGGTTTGCGGACATAGTGAATTACCTCGTCATGGGAGCCGTCCCTCCTAATTGGACACCGCAAGGTAAGAAGAGGTTTATTACTTGGTCGCGCATGTTCTTCTATGATGATCCCTTCCTGTTTAAATATTGCGCCGACCAAATCATCCGACGATGTGTACCGGATGACAAGATCCTGAAAGTCATCCAGTTTTGTCATTCGGAAGCTTGTGTAGGCCACTTTTCGACAAAAAATACGGCTTCTAAAATTATGCAATACGGCCTCTATTGGCCCATAATATTCCGGGATGTGAACGCTTCTTGCAAATCTTGCAATAGGTGCCAACGGATGCGAGCCATTACCCGACGAGACATGATGCCTCTTACCCCCATACTCATTACTGAGATCTTCAACTGTTGGGGTATTGACTTCATGGGCCCTTTCCCCCCGTCCTTTGGTTTCCTATAAATACTTGTTGTGGTATACTACATTTCTAAATGGGTGGAAGCTATAGATACCAAGACAAATGACAACAAAGTGGTGATAAAGTTCCTGCAGGAACACATACTTTCTCGCTTCGGTGCACTGAAAGCGATAATCAGCGATAATGGCCCGCACTTTTGCAATAGGCTATTCGAGAAGCTAATGAGAAAGTATGGAGTCGTTCACAAGGTTGGAAAGACTTATCACCCACAAACGAATGGGCAGGACGAACTAGAGAATAGGGAAATCAAGAACATTCTCGAAAAGACCATCAATCCTACCCGGAAAGATTGGTCACTTAGATTGAACGATTCGCTATGGGCCTATCGCACCACATGTAAAAATCCACTCGGCATGTCCCCTTTTTGCTTTGTGTATGGAAAACCTTGCCATCTGCCCGTGGAGTTAGAACACAGGCGTATTGGGTATTTAAGGAGTTAAACTATGCCATGGATAAAGTCGGTGAAGCTCGCAAGCTTCAAATAAATGAGTTAGAAGAGATACGCAATGATGTGAATGAGAATGCTAAAATTTCCAAAGAGAGGATGAAACTCGCTCACGATAGCATCATTCTACGCGAAGAGTTTCTTCCTAGGCAAAAAGTGCTTCTTTATAACTCTCGGCTTCATCTCTTTCCGGGAAAGTTGCGGTCACGATGGTCTGGCCCGTTCATTATAAAGAATGTTTTCCCTCGCGGAGTTATTGATTTAGACGATTTAAAAGGGGGGAATACATTCAAAGTAAATGGACAACGCCTAAAGCCATATTTAGAGGCGTGTGTGGAAGAAGTCGACACTGTTTGGTTGTCGAACCCCGTTTACGGGGCAGAGTGAGCTGTTACAGAGAGGTCATCGCACCCCTGACACGTATGGGGTGAGAGTTGTGTGTGTAGTGAGAGTCGTGTATGTAGTGAGTGTTGATAGGATTAGGCTACATTCGGGAAAGAGCATTCACATTTTCGAGAAATTGAGCCAAGTTGCGTTGGCCATTGGTATCGAGAGGTTTTGAATAAAAAATTGATAAGGAGTATGTTGTGAAAGTGAAACATTTCGGAGAAGAACAATAGAAATTAAGTTAGGGGAGAAATCCAGCTCAAATACAAGAGCCGGACTGGTTCTTTTTTTAGGGCTGGACCGGTCCGCCCCGAATCGGTTCCTTTATTTTTTAGCCGGACCGGTCTGGTAGTCGAATTTGCTTGAAAATTAAGGGATCAGACCGGTCCGGTCCCCAGGCGGACCGGTCCTCTTTTTGCAGATCTATTTTCCCCTTTTCCAAGGTTCATCCCCTTCTCCCCAATCCCCTTCATTCCCTCCAATTCGTCTCCCCAACTCCCAACTCTTCCCTTTCCCTCCCAAATACACCCATTTTTCCCTCCAAACCTTTTCCCTCCAATTCCTAACCCTACCCGCCCCTTTCACCTATAAATAACCACCCATCCCCTCCATTTCTCTCCACACCTTCAACCATCACTCCTCCCTTCTCTCTCCCTAAATTTCCAGAAAACCCTCTCCCTGCTATCATGGCCCAAAGAGCTGCCCCCACTAAGTATGACTCCACCGACATCCTCCCCTCCGACCATGGGGAATTCCATTCCCGCCAAGAGGAGCTATGGTTCCATAAGTTCTTCAATCCGGATCGTAAACTCCATTTGGAGCGCGCTGTCCAATGGACCGATCTGCCCAACTCCATCACCGCCCTTTTCATGGCTAGGGGTTGGTGCCGATTCCTCAACGAACCATATGAAGCGGCATGGGCGGCTGAGGTGCGCTCCTTTTATGGCACCCTTAATTGGACGGGCCAATTCGAGGCTCAAGCTTACGTGGATGGGATTGTCGTCCCCTTTTCGTTGGCCTTTCTCATGGCCAAATTGCCCGAATACGATGTTCCCGACGTTCAGGAATTCACTTACCCAAGGAACGTCGTCCCAGTCGCCAAAGAAGTGATCATGGGACCCATTTCCCCCGATGTTGCATGGACGGGGCAAACCATCGTGTTGGACGTCTTAATGAGACAGCGCGCCTCACTTTTCAAATTGTGTGTGCCAATATTTTACAAACGTCCAACGACTCCGCGATGCGGCCCCGTCAAGCCACCTTAACTTACCACCTCTTTGACCCACACACTTCCATCCACATGGAACGCACTCTATATGCCGACATCATGGTCGCATCCCTTTATGAGAAGGGTGCTGCCCCACTTCCCTATGCCCATTTGATCACTTCAATCCTCAAGGATGCTGGCATTGCGGCGCCGCTCGATCGAATTCGCCTCCCCGATCCTTTTTTCCAGCGGACCCGCACTAAGAGCGCCAAACAGCTAGTTGTCCTTCGAGGAAGGTGGGGAAGTGATAGTGAAGAAGAGGTTGCCTCGAGTGAAAGCGAAGAAGAGGAAGAAGAAGCAGCCGGTACCGATGTAGAAATGGGAGATGTAGGTGCGGACGAAGAGTCGACGGACGAGGAAGATGACCCTGATTTTGAATGGGCGGGTAGCGACCCCACCAATCGTATGGCAGCACTTGAGACGAGATTTGGCAACTTTTTGACCGATTACCGTCGCGATACGAGCATGATGTTTCGGTTCCAAGCGGACATATACCGACGTCAAGGGGATCCCAACGAGTCATTGCCCTCCTATTTCTATGACCCCTATGGCCTCGACGCGCCCGGTTCCTCCTAACCCCCACCCCAATGAAGCTGTATTTTAGTTGTGGCAATTTTTATTTGTTTTTTTTTCTGTTTCACGTGGATGTTTTTTCCCTGTAATTGTACCACAGTCCTGTTGGTTATAAAAATCTGCATTTTCTCCATTTGTTTGCTTTATTTATTGAACTTCTTATTTTGCCTTATTTAGCTTTTAGTACTTTTTGCTTGAGGACAATGCAAAAGTCTAAGTTAGGGGGGTCACAAGTGCATATTTCTAAAACTCCACAAATTTTCAAAAATGCCCAGAAATTTCCAAAAAAATCATAAAACTTTGAAAAAACCAAAAATATTTTTGTTCAAAATAAATAAAAATTGGAATTCAAATTTTTCAAAAATATCATTAAAAATCGGATTGAAGTCTCAAGTTGTAAAATTCAAATACACAAAGCCAAAAGTGACCAAAGATGGAAATTGAGCGAAAATTGACGACTTAACGAATAAGTGTGGAGATTAACAAATCCGGTGAGATTCGAGCCTATCACTTTTTGCGAGTTTTTAAATCAATCTGAGTTAATTGTTAACTCAAAGTTCTTTTCAGCGCCTAAAAAGTCGTAAAGGATCTCAATCCTTTTATTTTGATCGGTTATGAAAAACGTGTGTAATATTGCTTTGAAAAACGTGCCAAAACTGATCTCTAAACTTCAATTCATCTCGAAACGCATATGGTAACGCAATTGGTATTTTGGACAATGAAGTAGGCCCTCGTTTGTCACCCAAAAATATTGGCTAGAAAAAAAATGCAAAAAATCACCCCTTTTGTAACCCAAATTGAGCCAAATAAATTTTTCCCCTTCGTTTGACAACCCGAAAAACCCAAATAGCTCGGAATTGTGAAAAGTGGGAAAATTCAGAAATTAAGTCCAAAACGTGCATATAAAGGGGCAAGGAAAGAAAAAAAAATTATGCTCAACAAAAATAGTGAGAAAAGAAAAGAACTGAAAAACAGAAAAAAATAGAAAGAGAAGAAAAAAAGGTGCAATAGGCCGGAAAAAGCACAAATGGACATCATTAATGACTTTTCCAATTCCAACCTCCCTACCATTGTCATTTTACCCCATATACCTTAAAACCCGAAAAAGCCCTAACCAAGTCTAAATTACGAAATTGGTTATCGCGTGGAGAGCTAATACACCAAAAGATAATAAAAGAGATAATGCGTGAATAAGAGGCAATGTTCCCATTTTTAAAATCGTATTTCATTCATGAGATCCTATCACTATGAAATTTTCGTCACTCTACTTGTATGCGTGACTTTGCGTCCACTATATTTACTCTTTATATCACGCATAGCGAGAGATTAGCAACATTCCGAGTGATTCGTTTGAGAGATCATTTTGTGAGAATTTGAAATCAAAACGAATTTTCGAATAAGTAACGTAATGGTCAATTGGTGGAAATTTGCGGTTAAATTTTTGGCTTCGCACACGCACTATGAATTGAGACTTGTAAATATGACTTGATGATGATTATTTTCTGGAAAAGTTTGAATTGTATAATTTTTGCGTATTTTGAATTTTCTTTGAGTCAAATTTTGTGGGTATATTCTCTGCAAATCCTTATGAGACACAAGTAGTCCTACTAGGGTGATCTATGGGTTTAAAGGCTTGTTGCATACGCTAAATGCAATATCTTGCCCGCAAAAAAGGTATTCTATCCTAATAAGATATTTTTCGAGAGTTGAGCCTTGTTAGGATTCTTTTACATTGCTCAGGATGCGCAAAGTTCTAAGTTAAGGGGATTTGATTAGGCATAAATTCTTCCAAATTTATCCCTTTAATTTAGTTACATTTAGCACCTCGAACAACGTAATCGATTGGATTTTATTTCATAATCTTGCTACTGACCTATCCTAATGATTACACCAAGTTTTCGGTATTTCGTATGAATTTTGTAGGTATTTAATGTCAAAAATGAAAAAAAGAAATCGGAAGAATCAAGAAAGAAAAGAAGGAAAAGTTAAAAGGGCAAATGTGTCATTTCTACCCGGAATTCGGATGAGGTACCTAAAGAGAAGTTGAAGATATCAAGTTCATGAGTATATAGGAAGAAACTGCACCTCAATCGGTGTCCCGAAACAAAAGTTATGAGCAGTCAAACTTGGAGAAAAAAGTGAAATAGGCAGACCAGTCCGCAGTAGCCCCGGACCGGTCCGCTGTGCCACACTCCAAAAGACCCCGGATCAAAAGAAAATCAAAGAGGGATGAAAAATAAAAGAACATGTACGCCCCGGATTGGTCTGCCAGAAAATAAAAAGAATCGATCCGCTTTCAAGGTAGACCAGTCCGCCTATGCCCCGGACCGATCCGACTATCGAGTTTTGATTTTTTATCCTTCTCTAATGGAGAGTCCTAGTGCAGCTAAAACTCCTGAAATTTTTTAGGGTATATAAACCCGAGTTTTTATCATTATTAGCACGGAGAATTTTAGTTAATTTTCCATTCTTTTTCAGAAACCCTAGTTTAGAGATATTTGACAATTTTAATTTCAAGATTGAAGGTTATTCAGAATTCTGTGTTCTTAATTACAGTTGTTACTGCTTTGGTAAGATTAGTGAGTAATTTCCTCTCTTTAATTTCTTTCTACATCTTTCTACCAATTTTCCTTAGTTTAATCATGGTTTTCTGCACATCAAACACTGTTGTCATTAGTTTCAGCATGTTAGGCTAGATTTTCTAAGGCCGGGATACATGAACCCAGCCTGATGTGATAGTTGCATGTGTATAAAATTAATCCTCTGAATTTAGTGATTTTTTACGACCGTATTGCATAGAAACACAATAATTGTAGATCTTTGGATCTCGTTTACTTTCGGGTAACGGGGATGCTTTAGAATGCAATTCGAGTGTAACTATCGTAATACTGATTTACTCGTTCTCAGATTAAGTATGATGCAGGATTGAACCTCATATACGTAATGCTTGGGAGTACTAAATTCGGGGTCTAATTAATCATTTAAATTTACGATTAATATTTTACCTGCAATACACTAGGGTTGGGGGATTGTATTCCCGTCCTATTTTTCTCATCAGATAGTTTAAAGTTTTAAATCATCTTTCATCAATATTTTAGGTAATTTAGAATAATTGCATCTTTTCATAATTTCATAATTGCTCTTAGTTGTAGTCAATTCTCAAAACCAAATCATTTTTCCTTTCTTTTTAGAGTCAGAGTTAGGATTCCTTCGTCTTTTCCGTCGTTACAACTTCGTTTTCCTAGTTCCCTGCGGATACGATCTCGACTTACCGAGTTTATTACTAACGCGACAGGCTTGCACTTGAGCCTAGAGTGAACGCACAATAGAGACACTTTCTGAGTCGTGTCACCGATGCATCTTGACAGCCATCCTTCTGCATTTATGTAGTAGAGGTTTCCCTGATTTGTAAAGTATTTGGCTAGTTCTTTCAGCTCCATCTCTCCATCCTCAGACTCAAATTGTTTTTTAATCTCTCCCCTCCAGTTAGAGTCATCCTCCATCGACATAATTGATTGTAGCGCCGAGGGAGCTGTTCTTTATTGAATTACGACTGTAGTTGTATCGTCTCTCATGATCATCTTCTAAATAATGGTGGCATAAGTATCTGGATGGTGGTTCATTATTCGGGGATGCCTCTTGATATTAGTCTAATGGAACTAGTTGAGAAGCCTCTGAATGATTGTTCTGTAGGGTGCTAGACTGAGGTATTTTAACGCATATTCTCCATTTACTTGTTGAATCACAACCTTTGAATCACCCTTGATGTAAAGTGAATGAACCCCCCTTCGAAGGTCCTCCAGCAACCCCAATACTAACACCTCATACTCTGTTTCATTGTTGGAACAAAAAAAATCTAGCTTATAGGAAAGACAAATTTCTTTAGTTCCTCTTGAAAGAATAACCCTTGCTCCTCCTTTCTTCTCTGCTAAAGATCCATGGAACTGCATCGTCCATTCCTCGTCGCTTGTGGCCAGGTGACTGGCCTACAAATCAACTCCTAGAATGATCTCTCGTGGTGTCTCAGATATCCCATATGGGATGATTGCCAAGAGATCTGTGTATGCCTGGCTCTTGATTACGCGAGGGACCACGTATTTCAAGTTGTACTCTGAGAGAATGAAGAAAAACCTAGCTGCCCTACCAATCAATATAGTTCTTGACAACAAAAATTTAATAAGATCACATCGGGTTACAATATGAATTATAAAAGACAACATATAATGTCTAAGTTTTTGTGCTACAAAGACTAAGGATAAACAATGCCTTTCCAAGCTACTATACCTGACCTCTGGCCTATGTATGATTCTACAAAGGTAGTAGACTGGTCATTCTTGCCCATCAATCTCCCGTGCTAACAGAGCTCCGACGGACCTCCTGGTGGATGTGAGGTATAGTTGCAATGGTATTCCTGCCCTTTGAGGGATCATAGTTTAAGGTGAAACGAGCAGTTTCTTCATCCTAGTGAGATGGTGAACTTCCTACCACTTGAACTTTGTCTTCTTTCACAAAAGTTGCATCAATGGTTGTGTTATTTTGGCCAATCCAAGCATAAATCTCCTAAGGTAGGAAACTTTATTGAGGAAACTTTTGAGATCCTTCGTCGTTCTAGGACTTGGCATCTTCAAGATCGCTCACTATTTGTCTTGGTCCATCTACACCCCCTTTCGATCTACCACAAAGCCTAGAAACTTTCCACTGGTTTCTCCAATAATGCATTTCAGCGAGTTTATCTTCAATTTATACTTCCTACATTTGGAAAATACTTTCCTCAAATCACTCAGGTGGGACCCCTCCTTCTTTGATTTGATGACCAAATCATCCACATAAAACTTCACAAATTTATGAGAGAAGTCATGAAAAATGGCCATCATTGTTCTTTGATAAGTAGCCCTAGCGTTTTTGAGTTCAAACGACATCACTTTGTACATGAAGTTTCCCAACGGGGTTCTAAATGCTCTCTTCTCTACATCTGTGGGGTCCATCTTGATCTGGTTATACCCTACATACCCATCCATGAAACTATACATCTCGTGTCCAACCGTTCCATCTATCAAGCTATCAATGGAGGGCAAAAGGAACTCAGCTTTGGGACAAACCCTATTCAAGTCTTTAAAATCCATGCAGATCCTTATGTGATTCTTGTCCTTCTTACCCATTGGGATAATTCTAGACATCCAGAGTGGGTATTGTATTGGTTTGATGAACCCTACTGCTAATAGGCATTAGACCTCTTCTTTGATCTTCAAGTCTAGATCCAGCTTGTAAGTCATCACTACTTATTTGCTGGAATTGAAGAAGGCATCACGTTTAATTTTTGGAAGCTTACTTCCTCATCTAGCCCATACATCTCCGTATACTTCCATGAAAAAATGTCTATGAACTCCCGAATTAGCTCAATCAAAGCCTTTCATTTCTCCATGCGAAGATCCTTCGAGAGGAAAATGGGCCTTAGCTCCTCCCCATCGTTTATTAGGTTTAGCTTCTCCAATTCTTGTGCTTGTGGCTTCTGTTGGTCCACCATGTAGTCTGGTACTTCAGCGACATTCGTTACAAACTCCTATACTTTAGAATTGTTATCACCATACATTTTCCCCATTGATCCACCAGAAAACACTCATATATTGGGTTAGCCTCCTCGTCAGTCTCTACCATAGCTCCTTCGGCTGCTCATTCACACCAATATAGGAGATAAACCACCTTCCCTTCCTTAGTAATAATCTTCTTACATTGCATGTTGGCCGTTGCAACTGCCTTTATTTTCCTCTCCCTCGAAGCCTCTATCATTCTTCCTTCAGAGAATCAACCCAACACACTTTTCCGTGTGATTGCGTGTTCCATCGGGTCCATTATAGACCATATCCTATCCTTTAGTTTCTTTGAGATCTTCTCAGGTCGAGGGACCACTTAGTGGGCTTCTTCTATTACTCCTCTTCCGCTTGCAGTTTTGTCATTATGGTCGTTCACATGCCCCATCTTTTATCTGATCGAGGGAACCCAGGCTCCCTCCATTCTTCTAGTTAGGACTCTGGCATCCTCCTCTAACTCTGTATAAAACATTACCTCCACTAGGTGGGCTTCTTCGACAGCGAGGGACGTCTTCATAGCTCGTATAGTGATCTCAGTTCCATTAACATTCGCCTTGGCACATTTGTGATACGTCGAGGGAACTAGTCGTTGGTTGTGCATCTACACTCTTCCTATCAACAAATGGTTAGGAAGTTGCACTCTCTATCATGTGGAATTTTATATGGGAACTCAGATTTCCCATTACAATCCCAATATTCACATAACCAGTAGATTTGGAAGACTGGTTGTCATAACCTGGAATCGCCAACGGCATGGGGACCAGTCTTTCTTCTATTATGTTAGCTGCATGGAAAGAACTTATTGGCATGATGTTGATGGATGTTAATCCATCCATAAGATCTCTCGTGAAGCTAACTCCATTGATGTTGGTAGTCACATATAATGGTCGATTGTAAGGAAATCTCACGGCCATATCTCCATCGCTGAACTTTATTTCTGACAAAAAATTCTTCACCAGCCTGGCCATGGGTCCCTTACATATCAGCGAAGGAAATGTGATCTTCCTCGTAATATAAAGGATTTCTTGGGTTATCTCCAACCTACATTCTATTGCAATTCCCACCTGGTCGAAGAACCAGGCAAACTTTGGGGACCGTGAAACTGCGCAGTACTCCAGGCTTTGATCCATTTCCTCGCTTTCAACGTTATATATGTCCTCCATATCTCTCGCACTTGATTCATCATAGGCTAACATCACATTATCCATTCATCTAGTACAGTCCTCCAACGCCTCTTAAAACTCCTCTTGCTCCACTATCATCTCCCTCGCTTCTCTTTCTGCCTCATCATTATAGGCCACCACCAGATTGGCCCCATGTGCTGGGAATGGGTTGTCGTTAACATTTTGCAGAGGGATTTGCAGTGTCCCAGCCTTTACATGTTTATCGATGATTTTACTTAGCATAAAATAACTCTCCAGCGAATTTTGAATTTTTCGATCGATCCGACAATATTTGGGATCCGCTCCGATTGTCGCATATGGTTCCATGGTGGGGATACCCTTAGGTTCATACACTGTTCCTCCTTGAACCATGGCATTATAATAGCTAATAGCCTCCTCCACTGTACAGGGTTACGGTAGTGGGTCTTCCCTATCTTTCCCAAACTTTCTCTTATTATCTTTCTTCGGTTATTTTCTTCCTTCACTTCCATCGATGAATCCCACCCGTGCGGGTGGCCTAAGGTGTCTGAACATTAATGGTATCGCAACAGGGTTCGACCGAACTACCAATGATATATTACTTGCTTCTTTTAGAAATGCTGCAAAAGTCCCTTCGTGAATTTCATTAATCATGTGATAGATGTACTCTGCGAGCAAACCCTCAGCACAGAGTTGCAATAGTTTGGACTCATTGGCTTCTTCCCTCACGTCAAGGGACTTCTCCTTAAATCTTCAAACATAAGCCACCACATCCTCTCCTAGTCGTTGCTTCTCCCAGCCCAATTGTGTTAACGTGAACTCATTTTCAACCAGAAAGAACATCTGTACAAATAAAACATGCATCTCTTCCCACGTTGAAACACTCTTTGGAACCAATTGAGAGTACCACGTATAAGCTTTATCGGTTAATTATTTTGAGAACTCCCTTAGTCTGAGCTTCTTGTTGTTGTAGCGAGCTGCTAGATGTTCGATGAAACATTTAATGTCGTCCTTCAAGTTCCCCCCTTTTCTAGTGTATTTCTCAAAGATGGGATGGATGTATTCCTTTGGGTAAGGCTCATCATTGTATTCTTGAGGATAGGGCATGAAAAAATCATCATACAGTGAAGCTACCTCGCTGGTCGACTATGAGGAAGCTGCTATCATTTTTAACACCTCTTTTTGCATTTCTTTCCTCATTTCTTCTAACGTGAACCCCGGCATCTTCTCAACCGTGGAAGGAGTGGACAAAGGGCCACTGATGGAACATTGGTGGCATTTGGAGGGGCTACTTATGGGACACTAGTCACACCCGTTATGGCCGTCGTTAAGGCAGGAGTACGTGCAGTGCTTATGGGTCCAGTCCCCGTGGGAATAGCTGAAGCAGGGTTCTTTGGAGCTACTAGGACCACCCTAGGTGTCACAAAACTGCTAGGATGGGTTCCTCCTCCTAGGACTGTGGCAGCCTCAAGTGTTTGCAAAAACTCAAAAAACTTAACCTTGAGGAGGGTTATTTGCGTTGGTCCTAGGACAGCACTAGTAGAGGCTTGAGTGACAGTTGGGACTCCAGTCATCGTTGGATCGCGAGGAACCTCTACCTAAGGGGTAACCTCACTTCTGGGAGCCTCTATCTCGCTTATTATTTGTTCCTCATTGTGTTGGGCATCATCAAAGTTGAGTCTATGATCAACATTATCATGCGTCATACTCTTTTATCATAAGAATACCTTCCCAGCATAGTCGCCAAATGTAAGAGGGTAGTTTAGATTAGATAGAGGCATAACCCCTTTTAAGTATAGTAATGATAAGTTAATCGGGAACACTAAAAGACACACAATGATGACCTAGTGAAAATAAACTCAATTTGAACTCACAAATCTCTCATGTATAACTCAGAATATAATAATGAACTCAGAAGTAACTCATTTAGAGGGAGGGAGAAGTAAGCAGCCAAGATACAACTTAGTAGGCAGCCAAACACACCAACTCTCAATGGTCTCTAATCAGATATTAAAAGCTTCGTAATAAATGACAATGGTGGATGAGTAAAGCTTTTGTTTTTGCAATAACTTCTTTCTCCCTGATGATAATCTCTCTATAGCCAAAAATCTCTGGAAAAGAACTCTCTCCTCCTAGAAGTGGTTGAGGCCAATAAAAAATCCCCACACCACTCCTGAGATGCTTCAGTCCTTCATAACTATGAAAGACGTCCCTCATACTTTATGTCACAAACATTAAATGCATGACAGACTAGTCAGCTCTACATCATAAGCATTAAATTCCAAGACATGCCTTTTGCCTAACCATTGTGCATCAGGAGGCTGTCGTCACAGAGGTGGCTCACCTACTATCTGATAGCCCTAAATACGAAAGTGGTTTACTCAGGTGCAGATTTCACATTGCTTAGCTAGCTATTGACATCACCTAAAGTAGATGTGACATTAAGTAGAAGGTGCAAGTGGTTCACAATTCAACGCACGATGGAACTCAAGGTTGTATCGCCCAAGGTTCCACGGTCAAGGACTTTTGGTGTTTTACTAGGTGTATCTAAGATGGTCAGGATAGGCCCTAACGTTGCCTCACTTATCTATCCTAAAAAATAAGCCCCTCTGAAGTTCCCACGACGAGGTCGCTCGATAGAGCATGAAACCTCTCCCAGGACCTGCCAGACCAGGTCTCTCGTTATTATCATTCGACCTCACACTAAATAACATTATAATCATTACAACTCATAGTCAATATAAACAAAAGATACGATAAGACTAAGTAAAACAAACAGATATAAAGAATGAGTTCTCTTGGACTGTTTCTTCGCTGGAAGATCTCCCTGGGGTGCCACGCCGAACTACCTCACTTGAGCTTCCTTGTTGAGCTGCATCGCTTGGGATGCCTTGCTGAGGTGCATTTATTGAGATGCTTTACTGAGCTGCATCGCTAGAGATGACTCGCTTCCTTAATCTATTGAGTCAGTTGTATTAGTTGGGGGATTATCTCTAATCTGGAGATTATCTTCAAGCCCCCTGTAGGTGTTTATCAACTATGGAGAATTCCATTAGATCACTCACAACAAGCTCAATGTCTCTTGAGTGGCTGGACCAATACAAAAGACTGGGGATGGAGAACCCAAATGGGGTTATTCCCATTCTTCATAGAGGAAGTCACCATGTTCAAAAGAAGCCATCTCTGTAGATTTCCTGAATGCCTGGATCACTGCATCATCCTCCCTTAATCCATTTGAAAAAAGAAGGAAACTCATTGATGTCTTAGCACTCAACTTGTACTCTGATTTTTTCCTTTGTCCCCTTATAATTATGAGTGGAAACTCTTACATGAGACACCATATGTTGACCCAATGTGTAAGTAACCAAAAACTAGACGAGATTCCAACAAATTCAAAAATCTTAAGAACTCTAAGTCATGTTATCCACTCTCCAACCTTAGGGGAACCATCATCACTGTACCAATCAGCTAGAGATAATTGAAAATTATCTTCCATAAGGATCCCTCCAGGCTCATTATAAGAATTACCTAGGCTGCCCTGTTGAATAATTGGACATCAATCACATCCCTGTGAACTCCTGTTGGATGAGTACTCTTATAGTTTGTCTTGTTATAGTTCGAGTCCTCCTTTATCCCCTTGACTACTTTATTCTCCCACGAGGCAGACTGTTATTGCCTCCTCAATGTTGTCTTTACCCTTTAATGGAATAATAAATTATGATTTCCCATACTTGCTCTCATGTTCTCTATGTTACAATACTAAACTCTTAAATGTGTCAAATAACACACCCAATAATAATGATGACTCTACGAAACAAAATATTTAGAACATTTACAAAATCTTGTCAAATATTAAGACAATTGAGTAGCTCGCAATGAAGACGAGATGACGAACATAAACTTGTCCACCCACAGAAGCCCCCCCAAAACATTCTTATAGGGTATTTTATAAACAATATCAAGAGAGAATAATTCACTAAGCTAGTCTCTAATTTCATGAATATATTTTCCTGGTTATATGCCAACAATTCTGGAATAGACCTTGACATCCTCATGAATGAGATTTACACTATCCAAGAGATAAGGATGGTCAAGCAAGGATTACCCAATATCGTCTGAGAATGGTCTGTAAAATTCAAGGAAGAAGTTGAAAAATAGGTCATTGTCGGGTTCATCGGGGTTCTGGAGTACCCAAATTGGCTCACTAATATCATCCAAATATCAAAACCTAGTCTTGAAGTCCAGATGGGTGTATTCTATTGGGACCTCAATGACGCGTACTGAAAGATGACTTTCCTTTTTTCGAACATAGACATTCTTATAGATACAATGACCAAAATATCACGTAAATACTTCATAGATGGTTTTATGAATAAAACTAAATTAAAATGCTTCCGTACCACGAGGACATGACTTGCTTCACCGTGCAATGGGGAACCTACTGCTACACCGTAATTCCCTTCGAGATAAAGAACTCCAAACTACATACTAGATGGTGGAAATCGCTATCCTATATGATCTTAACTGATAACTTGTCTTTCTATTTATTGTCGTGTATTTTTCGTTGTTGAAGCCAAGTTAATCAAAACCCTTGAATACCTAAAAACATGATAAAAATATAATTGCGGTAAGTATTGGTGGCAATCCAACTCTAAGTAGTGAAACAAATGTGAAATCATGTAATCCACTTTTCGATTTATTTTCTTTTTAGATTTTTCTATTTTTGCTTTTTCTATTTTTTATGGATTTTTCAAGGGATTATTAATTAACTAACTAAATTAATTTTTAAAGTATTAACTAGGATATAAAAGCTAATTATAGAAATATGAGATAAAGAAAATTGTGCTAACAAGTCAATTAACAAAATTGGACTCATAAGGGATTCAATATTCATCCCTAGAATGGAAGATTTTCCCTCATTAATCATCATTCAGTACATTGAATAAACAAATAAAAACATGCAAGGATTAAATCAAGAGTAATTAAAGAGGAATAGATTAAACCCATTTTAGCCTTGAATTGGAGCGACTCTTCAATTACAATCCAAAATTCTCTCAATTACAATCCCTCACTAATATATATTTATTTCTAAAATAAAAAATAAAAATAAAAAAATAAAAACTAATTACAATATACAATGGATGAATTCATAATGGACTCTAAAATGATAAGAGAGATTTTCTGAAAATTAAAATCCTCAACTTATAAAATTGTACACTAGAATTCATCGAAGGAAATAAATTCTACATCATCACTTTATGTTGAAATATTTGCTAAAAATGCAAATATTCGCCATAAAGGAATGGAGAAGAATTTGCTCCCAAAAGGGATGAATTCAACCACATCACTCTACATTGAGATAGTTGCTAAAAATACAAAAACTCACTATAAAGGGGTGGAGTGGAATTCATCGAAGAGATAAATTCTACCACACCACTCTATATTGAGATATTTGCCAAAAATGGAAATACTCTCTACAGAGCGATGGAGGAGAATTTATCACACAAAGTTAAAAGCTAAAATAGAGATTTTTCCTTCAATGGCACCAAGTCTTCAATTTATAGGTGGATTGAGGCTAGGGGTATAGTAGGAAGGGTAATGGTGTGCATGAGGGGTGTAAGCTGTGAGAGGGGTAATGTGGGTAATGAACGCATGTGCATGTGGATGAGGTGATGAGAGTGTGGGGGTAAGTTGGGGGTATTTTGGGAAGAAGGTCAATAGGGGTTTAGAACATGTGGGTTTAATTTTTTTGGTTTGTTTTGACATATATGGGAAATGGTTCACGTTTGGGTTGAAATAGGTTTGCAAGTCTAAGTTTGGAAACCAGGTTTGGAGGAGGTGGAAGGTCCGGGTTCGTGGAAGATGGGTTAGGATCGGGTCTCCAGTAAGTAGATGGGTAATGGTTTGGTCGTAGGCAAGGAAACCGAAGGGATTTGGATAAACAGATGGGATTTTGGGTATGGATCAAGGTTTGGAGAAGGGAGCAGCTGGTTCGTTTTTTTTATAAAGGTTGTCGACGGTTGTGGGATTAGAAGTGGGTCGCGACCTGGTTTGAGGCTGTGAGGTAGCCATGTGTTGCGTTTTGGGTAGGAGGTAGCAGCGGGATTCGGGTTGGTAGTTTTGCGGGTTTAAAGTAGCAAGTGGGTCATAATATGGGTATTGGATTCTGAGGCTGGAGTGATAATGTTGGTTTGAAGCTTTTGGTTATGGAGCATGGAGAGAGGAGAGAGAAGATGTAAGGTGGGAGATCATGAATAGTAATTGGTGAGGGAGTTGTTTTAGTTTAGGTGAGGTACATGGTATGTTGGTGTATCTTAGGGAGGTGTTATGGTGTGTATGAAAATTGTGTGTCTGTATGTAATTTATTATAGAAAATAGCAAATATGTATATAAATATTTACAACACACACTGAATAAAAATATAAAACACAAACACGAACATATAAATTGTAAAAAGACTCATATTGAAATAAAGTAAAATATAAAATATAAAGAAAAAAGAACAATAAAAAGATATTATAAACAAAATATTAAACATACACCTGAATATATACAGACACAGACATGACGACACACACGATATGATATTTAAAGAAAATAATAAAATACTAAAAATAAAGATCATATAATAAAAATAAAAATAATAAAAATAACACAACCTGAATAAACTATATATCTATATTAAAAATAACAAAAATAATAATAGAACACACACATTGAACTTATATAGGACAGGGTATGGATGGACTGTTCTAGGTTAGGGGACATGGTAATAGGTATGGGAATTGGGTCTAGGCTCACTAAAATGCGCATCTTACTCGAAATACGGTTTTTAAATCCACAATTAGCGTTTGACCTACAAAATAGATAGATACGTGCATAAGACCAATTTTTACCGAGAATTAGCAATTAAAAACTATCTATTTGGGGTAGAAAATATAGACTTTTAGTTTCTTATCATTAACCATAATGAGGTGCAACTCTATTTCAACAACATGATCATTAAATCTAAAGATCATGATAGATGCATACCCTAACTTTGATCCAAAGGTTTGCTAATTCAAGATGAGACTTAATCCACAAAAGTTTGTCTTTATGGTCACCAAAGGAAATTTCCTCGCTTCATCATTATCAAATAAGGAATATAGGTAGACCTAACCAAAGTCAAAGTCAATCGGGAGATTTCGTCACCCAGAAAAGAAAGGGAGGTCTGAGGAAGCTTGAGGGAGCTATAGTTCATTAGTAGCTTCATCAACCATCTCACTTCCACATGAAAAACTATTTTTTAGATTCTAAATAAGGATTTAACCAAAGTATTTAACTCTCAATGGAAATATGCCTTTAATAAGATCAAGAAATACCTCACCCATCCATCCATTCTAACGTCGCCTTAGCTAGGGAACCCGCTACTCCTATACATAACTATCATAAACACAGCAATTGGGGATATGTTATCCCAATAAGTGAAAATGTTCAAGTAAGAATGATATATCTAACATGTTATCATAAATATAGTATCCTATGATTTCAACTATACCTATTGGAAAAAGATTGTGTCTCCCTAGTCTGGGTCACCCAAAAGATCTACAATACATGCTATCATTCAACAATGTGATTATCTCTAGAACGAACCCCCTAAAATACCTGTTTTAGTAACTTATCTTTTCCAGTGGGATGTCCAAGTGATTAATGACTCTGGTCAAATTCGAGATCACGTACATCACTCAGAAGTTAGTCATAGGCAAAACTATAACAAATTTCCCAGCAGAGAAGCCCCTGGAGGATAAATAAGAAGACACAATATAATTTTGTAATGATAACCTCTTAGGTCTCAGTGATCGACGAAGATGGAAACTCCATTTTGACGGACCGTCCAACATAAAGGCTTCAGCATATGAATTCTCCTTATATCTCCTGACACATGTCATTTCCCCACCATTATTAGGATCACCTACGGATGTAGCAATAACTTTGTAGAATATTGAGCTTATATGACTGGCCAAAAGATCTCTTTTGAAATAAGAATTCTTGAATTATAGGTGTATGGTGATTCTATGATGGTCATCCTTCAAATCTTGGACAAATGGCAAATTAAGGAAGAAAAAATCCAACCTCACCAGTTGTACCCTAACTAGGTTGCCTCCAAGTTTTAACATTTTGCGCTCAACTCCCTTCCCCAAACTAATAGCAACTTCGTAGATGTTATTGCCACCCTGACATCAATAATCACCACTCCTACTTATTTTTACATTTTTTTAAGCCTAGTCAATTTCAAGCACCCTGTATGTAAATGTATAACTTTGCATACACTGTATGAAGGTACAACTTTGTATATATGAATAAATTTATCTTGTACATAAAAATGCCAAACTCACAAAAATATTGGTCGACTTTATAACAACTTATATACAAGGGTATAACCTTGTATATATTTTATATCACTACACCAAAATGTGTTAGTTATTGTAGACACCCCATTCAGTTACCCTCTAACTCTCCTTATGTCCCTAGTACCTCCCTTTAGCGCTACAAACCCAGGTCATGTCCCGAGTACTGACCTAGAAGCCATCGGGCATTCCTCGGCTCAGTTTAACTAAAAAGTCAAACTCTTCGTCTCGACCGAGACTGAATGAATCTTCGAAGGGCACTGCATACCCTTACCAACGGTCCATCCCGTGCGCAATTCCGACTTACCATGCGAACGAACGATCCATTTGCGTCCGAACGATTCCCCGTCCAATGGACCGATAAACGCTTCCGAGCCATATTTGACCCAAAGTCAACTCCCAAACTCGGGAGTGGTCCAAAGGACTTTCAAAGGTCTCTGAATTAACTTTCCAACGGTATACCCCATGCATAATTCTGACCAACGATTTTCCCTCGGCGGTCAATTTTCCAAAAAAGCCTGAAGCGCACTGCCAAATGGCAAGTTCCAGATCCTACCTATCGGCACCCGCCGATAGGCAGTAGCATGCCAATGCCGATCGGCATTCCCATGGGCCTATAAAAGGAGGCCTTCACCTCATTTGCAAGAGGAGCCCAGATCTGATAGAAATCTCTCTCAGAGAATCCCAGAAAACTCTCTCGAAGGCAGTGTGATTTCAACTTCCAAAACCCTTTTTTACTTCCACATCTCATCATCCTCTTCATCAAACTTGCTGAATTAGAAACTCTCCATCATCATCCAAGTGCAAGGGCTGCTCTCCAACATTCAAGATCAAGCTCAAGATCTTCAAGAAGGTCCAACTTTCTCAAACTCTCTCTTAAATTCTCTTAAATTCTCTTAAATTCTCAATAACTTGCTTTCTTACTTAGCACTTTTATTATCTCATCTCACACATCCTAATATACTTTTTATTTAGTATTATTTCACATCTCTTATTTTCATATAAATAAAACCCAAAAAACAAGAAAAATAGGGTTTGCTCATAAATTCCAAATAGGGATTCTCACACTTTTTCCACACTTTTCTCACAACTAAAACACTTTTTCTACACACACACACACACACTCACAAATAAGAGATTTCCCATTTGGATTTATGGGATAAACCCCACCCCTCGTTTTTATACAAACTACGTCGACTTTGATGCCTTTATAGGCTACGTAGGCGTCTCGGGGTAAAACCCGAGACTCGAGTCCTTTTTCTCACTTTTTCTCTCATTTTCTATCTTCTCTAAATCGACTTTCCTTATATTCTATATACTTGCTCTTAGTAACGTTTTACTCCATATGCATTATCGTTCCATTATAACGATCAACGTAGGGGTAATCGTTTCTAATATTATTATTATACCTTCTTACGGATGACTCGCTTTATCATTTCCATGATATAAGTCGAGGATTCCTACCTCCATTCTATATATACACATGCACACATATCATGGGGGAAATATAAAGGAAAATAATAAATATTCATGAGAGAATGAAAGGGCGGAATGGGTGCCTAACACCTTCCCATTTTGTAACTAAGCCTCCGAACCCTTCTCGAATCATTTTGGTTTCACACGCACCAGTATGTCTTTGGATGCCATCCTTCGGGGTGGCTTCCCCTTTTTCTTTTGTCTGTTTTGAGTAAAATAGACTAACGAATCTGAATCTCTTTACATTTTTGCACCACATCTCAAACGACGCCGGCCGAAGCGCTCCCGAGAGGGACGCGCGGGACCCGAAGGATCCTTTCCTACATGCGCTCGCCCGCGCGGTGAGGATCGGGGATGGACACAATGGCGACTCCGCTGGGGAAATTATTTATTTGTGGGATTGACTCTATTTGCATGGATGCTATATTTGTTTATGTTTCCCCCCATATCTGCATGTTCCCCTTTTTCCATGTGTATCCCACGATTAAGCTTATGTTCACACACTTGTAGAAATTTCTCCATGTACACTTCACACCACGTGCACCTAGGATCACATATATCCCCATGTTGCACGCATCACCCATCCATATTTGGTGTACCTTTTCGGGTACTTATACTTTGCTCCCTGTTTGTCATAATCAAGAAAGGCATTCTCATCATAAGATACTAATAAGAGAATCATTCATGATTCACACAACATCACCAAAGAGCATTGCTATTGACCAAATTTTACCCAGTAACTGTAAGGTCACTTCGTGATGGGCGCTGGTCCGACAGGTCGCAATTAGCCTAAGCGATATGACTCTCACCTTCCATTGGCCAAGTACCTTCGATGTATATCGAACGGTTACCCCGCATCGTACCTCTTGACCGAGGTCATGACGGGAGGTATATCACAGGGAATTCGTTCACGTACGCCGAGTATATCGAATTCTCTCTCACACGTACCGTCCCTACGAGGTATATGGTGAGGTAATTCCCGTACACTCAGGTATATCAAATGGCTTGTCCACACGTACTGATTGCCCGCAAGAGCAAGATGTATATCGTGGAAGTCACGCCAAAGGGGGGAACCCATGCCGATTCACCCAACCAATTGCATACCCGCATATAGGAGTCAAACCTAGGACACGCACTTTAGATTGCCGGTTTCAACCCGAAACTCTGTCGAAATTCTGAGCCGATATGCCGCCCAATTTTTGCGCATTTTTAAAATGGGACCCTGTCCATGAGCCTGGTTACAAGTCCAAACCGTAGCTTTGCATATATTAAAATCCCCACTTTCCAGGCTCGGGTCCCGTCCGACACTGCATTTAGGAGAATTAAATACAAGTGAAAATATAATAATTGTAATAATCATGCTGAGTTCCGTCTCCAAAAACATTTATCCCTTATTTATTAAAAATAAAAAAACATTTCTCCCTTCTTTATTAAAAATCCAAAAACATTTCTCCCTTCTTTATCAAAAATCCAAAAATAGTTCTTCCTTTTTTCTCAAAAATATATCCTATCCTACGCCTTCTTAGGTCGATCGCAAGCCCTTGGCCTGGCTTCCTATTGTCTTTGGTCTTCAGTCAAATCACCCCTAAGTTTCATCCGTTCCTCTACTACTTCTTTCGAGTCCAAAATCCACCCACTTTCCATGGAGAATACGAATCAAGCACCTGTCATACAGCCGAATCTGACAACAGTCCTAGCTCAGCTCGCGTTCAAGATTGATAACCTCCAAACCGAGGTCCGAGAGATGCAATGAAACCAGGTTCCAATTCCTCAAGAGCCCGAGGCCCTATTCCCTCGTGCTATGGGTCCACTCGAACCTATCTGGGTTCCGGAAGAATATCAGCACGCTCCACATGCCCCTCCTACTAATGGGCCACCGCCTGCCCAACTTCCAATGCCAAACATTGCCCAGCCTATGGCTAACCTGCCTGTGGTCGCTTATCCAAAGGAGGAAGAGTTGAATAAAGTCAAAGAGGATCTCAAGATGCTCACCAAGAAGTTCGACCAAGTCGGGATCTCTAAAAATTACATGGACTACACCCACATGTCTCCTTATCCTAAAGCGAGGTATCCCGAGAAATTCAAGATGCTAAATATCGAGAAGTTCGGAGGGAGTGGACCCCCAATTGTTCATCTTCGCAGTTATCATCGTTCCATGACTCTAGTAGGGGCTTCCGAAGAGGTGATGGCCCAATTGTTTCAGCAAACTTTGAAGGATAGTGCCCTCCGATGGTTTTTATCTCTTGAGGAATCCAGAATTCGTAGCTAGGAGGATGTAGCCCGAGAATTCATGTCGCAGTACAAATATAACGAAGAGCTTGAGGTCACCCGTCGTGATTTAGAGCTGCTCAAACAGAATCCTGGAGAATCATTCAGTAACTTCATAACCCGGTGGAGCGAGCAAGCAGTTACCATGACCAATCGGCTATCCGAGGAAGAGCAGGTCAACATAGTGAAGAAGAACTTCTTGCCCCATGTTCGAGCGATGATGGGAGGATAATATTATCCCCACTTCTGAGCTCTCAGAGTGGCTGGAGTGGAAATCAAGGAAAGTCTCGTTAAAACAGAGGTTGAACCAAAGAAGGTGTCCGGACAGTTCACCCCTAGAAAGTATGACAAGCCTGCTAGTGCTTCAGTCTCGACCATCAACAACATATCTCAATCAACTACATCATGGGCACCAGAAAGCCGCCCTGCCCCCATCTAAAGGGAATACACTGAGCTCCATGATCCCCTCTCAAAATTTTACCAAGCCCTGTTAAGCCAAAACCTCATCAAACCCTTGGATCCCTGTCCATTGTTAAATCCACTCCTAAGAAACTTCAAGACCGATGCACATTGTGCTTTTCACCAAACTGCTGGCCATACCACCGACCAATGCTTTCATCTTCGAAACATAATCCAAGATCTCATTAACTGGGGTACCATTTCCCCACCAGCCAATCCTAAGCCAAACACTACTCACAACCCACTCCCAAATCACACCAATGCCCTCTTCTCAGAAGAAAACTCGGATTTTGATCCCTCAACTCAAATCACACCCATATACTCTCCTAAACCTCTTCAAATTTTCCAATATTTCCTCCTACACCCTACTAGCCTCACTGATCAGGCACTGTCACTCCTTACCAAAGCATGCATCGCTGTCCGTATTCGTTTTGAAATTGAAAGTATGGAATTGTCAGAAGTGTTAAACCAAATCCTAAAGTTCGGGCTGAAATTTCCCTCACAAATGGTCATCGACTGCCAAAAATTCAGCACACTGTTCTTGGAAGCACAAAAGTGGGCCCGAGATTCAGACAAGTGGGTGGTACCAACCGACGAAGTCAGTTTAGATGATATTGTCCAGACTATGGGAGAATGTTACTTGACACTTTGAAGCTACAAGGGCGCTTGGTCCCTTAGATCACACATATCCCCACAGAATGGGAGGAATTATATGAACAAGCCGTTGAAGTTGTGGAATGCATCAACTTTACATGGAAAGACAGAATTGTTACCACCGGATGGGGGGAAGAATTTGAAGATTCGAGCAAAGAACAAGCTTCAGGAAGAGCTGGCCTAATAGCCGACATATGTGGGATGATATCATTTGAAGAACTCCTCGGAGAAATAAACAGAGTGGAAGAACAACTCGAGATTGACGAGGAAGCGGAGTTCATGTTCTTCCCTTCTTCAGTAAATCACATGACCAGATCAGGGAGACATTACCAAGTTCCAAACTCACTACCAGCAAATGACAAAGGGAAGGGCGTTGAAAACCTTCATATGCCAGAGATGACCGTCGAGGAGAGCAAGATCCTCGATCAACTGAAGAAAAACCAAGCTAACATCACTCTATGGGGGCTTTTTATGTCTTCCCAGCTGCACAGAAATGCTTTAGTCAAATTACTCATTAGACCCATAGTTCCTCCATCTACCACACCAGAAGAAGCGGTAAATCTGGTCAGATCCTTGACATCTACCCGAATGTTATCATTCTCTGATAAAATCCCCAGAATTGGGCTGAATCACAATCATGCACTCAACATCTCCGTCGAAGTCATGGGGAAGGCCGTGCCACTCTCCCTTGTCGACAACGGATCCACCTTGAACGTTTGCCCTCTAAGAACCATCAAGTGTTTAGGCCTGAAAGAAAGCAACCTTTCTCCAACCTCCACCGCTGTACGTGCCTACGATAATACCCGTCGTGAGGTAATGGGATCCATAAAACTTGCAATAGGGATTGGCCCTATAAACCCTGTCATTGAATTCCAAGTCATAGACATCCCAGCCTGTTTCAACCTGTTGCTCGGACGCCCATGGCTCCACAATATCAAAGGTGTGTCTTCCTCACTCCATCAAAAATTAAAGTTCTTTGTCGACGGGCGAGTCATCACCATTTTGGGCGACAATGAAAATGTCAAGGGTGCAAGCACCAGCACTCCAATTATCGAGATACAGCACGGGTCAAATGATATGCTCTTATCAGGATTCCGAGTTGAGCCACTCCTACTCCCGGTAGGGGACGGTTTCAAAGAAAGGGTTTGTCCAGAATATGACCCTCATGGAAATGTCAATGTGATTCAGATGTTCACAAACATGCACTTCATGCTCGGACTGGGGCTAGGCAAAGGCAGCAAGGGATACCTGAACCCATCGAACTGAAGAAAGCTTTCCCTCCTTGCAGCTTGGGGTATCAACCATCAGAACAAGAGCTCAGAATGATCCATCAATCCCAACCAAAGAGAAGATTAGACTTCACCCGAACTATCTCAGGAGACTCCTTAAATGGATGAGTCATCAAATAAGGTGAGGACTTCCCTTTTTACGGTTTTCCAGAACCATGGTATGACCACACAGACAAGAAGATGAAGCCTGGAATGGAGATCTTTTTCCAAGATAGCTACCCATGGGCCGAAAGTTTCCAACACCGAGTACAATCGCTCATCAAAGATACCGAAGAGATTGAGGAAAGTGATTCTGAAGATTCCTTCAACTTGTAAACACTGGGGCTGGCACTCTGCATGGTTCATTCAGGCACTACATCAATGGACCCATCCCGTCTGATTAAAGTTGTTGATACTCCTCTCCTCAACTAGCATGTTGCGCCAGTTTTATCTCTTGAAATCTCCCTTAAACCCAATGTTTACCCTATTTCTTCTTCTGTTGTCTATCCTTGCTCAAATGTAATCAAGACCTCTTATGATAAGGTTCTCAATGCTGTTTTTCCTATCAATGAAATAAACGAAGATTTTGAGTATCTTGTTGTGCCTTACATTAACTTCTTGAATTCTAGGCAAACTTTTTATGATAAAGATTTTGCAAATGAACATTTCTAAACTGATCTAAATAAGGTTAATAATAAACAACATAACCGCGTTCAAGTTAATGAAGAAGATACTGTTGTTATCAATATCGGTTCTAGTATTTAACTGCCAAGATTAGGATAGGGGCCACCCTTGACGAGCATGAGCGTGCATAACTCGAAGAATTGCAAAAGGAGTTCGTAGATGTCTTCATATAGTCCTATGAAGATATGCCCGGCATTGATCCTGAAATAGCTCAGCACGAGATCCCCACTCTCCCAGATTGTAAGCCGGTTAAACAAAAATTGAGAAAGATCCGCACCGAATGGTCGCTCAAGGTCAAAGAAGAGGTGGTCAAACAGTTGGACGTGGGTTTCATTCAAGTGATCGAATATCCCACATGGCTATCCAACATTGTACCTGTGCCGAAATCAGAAGGGAAGGTTCGAATGTGTGTGGACTACCGAGATTTAAACAAAGCTTCTCCAAAAGATGATTATCCGCTGCCCAATATCGATATGATCGTGGACAACACAGCCAGTCATGCTCTCAAGTCATTCATCGATGGGTTTATCGGATACATCCAAATCAAGATACACCCCGACCACCAAGAAAAAAACACATTCATCACCCCATGGGGAACCTTTTGCTACACTGTTATGCCATTTGGTCTCAAGAATGCTGGGGCTACCTACCAAAGGGCTGCCACAACCATCCTGCACGATCTGATTCACAAAGAGGTCGAGGTTTACGTGGATGATATGATTATCAAGTCCAAAACTAGAGAAGGTTATGTTACTGCTCTCCAGAAGTTCTTCGAACGACTGCGACGATATCAGATGCGACTCAATCCATAGAAGTGTGTCTTCGGCATTACAAAAGGAAAACTCTTGGGATTCATGGTCAGCTAAAAGGGTATTGAAATAGATCCTGTAAAGCTAAAGACCACACTTGAGATGCCACCACCCCGAACGGAGAAAGAAGTCCGAGGTGTTCTTAGGAAATTTCAATATATCAGCCGGTTCATCAGCTAGCTAACCTCCATCTGTGAACTGATCTTCAAACTCCTCCGAAACGATTCAGCCAAGGTTTGGAATGAGGCCTGTCAAGAAGCTTTTGGCCGAATCAAATAATGCCTGACCCAACCTCCAGTTCTCATGCCACCTGGTATGCCCTAAATGTACCACCTCGTCTCAGAGACGTCAACCTCGGCCAAGGATATGGCCGAAGGTGGAAGGTACTTGGGTCAATGGCCAAAAGCCTCGTCCCAAGTAAGGTCGCCCATGGCTGACGTTACTATCAACCTCGTCAAGAGAGGTCTTCATAACTCCTGGGAATAGTCGTTCATCAGGTCACCCGGGCTCTGACAACCTCGGTTAGGAGTAGGCCGAGGTTACAAAAGCAACACTTCCACCAAGGCTAGGTTCGGCAGGGAATCATCCGGTGTTACTAGCATGTTCCAGTTTAACCTCGGCCCAGGCCGACCTTATGCCCTCACTTACCTTACCTCGGCTTCACATAAGCTGAGGCCATTATAACTCATCTCGGATTGGATAACAGATACTTTACCAACCTCGTACTCTTTCAGGCCGAAGTTGTGACATGCACAGAGGGTCGATCCCTTATGCGTATATGTGTGGATAAGGAAACGTGGACATAAATCAGTTATAACAAATCATTCTCCTCACGTGGGGGAATATTTCATCGTCATTCTCTACATGTGACAGGGACATATGTCTTCATCATACTGGCTAGATCAACACACATGCTCATTGCATGCATAGGGGTATACTACACCCCCTAGGCACTATAAATACTTGTCTTCTCCTTCTTGGAAAGGGATTCAAAATTAGAAATCCTAGATGAAACTCTGTTCAAATACACAGTAGAGAGAGAAAGGTTGAGAGATTGTATCTATGGCCATTAGAGCCCTCATATAGTGATACACATCATACACTTGCACAGTGGACGTAGTCCTGATTAGATGAACCACTTATATTCCGGTGTTAATCCTCTTCTCCTCACCTCCTTCTACTATATACCCTTATGCTGCCATTGTTGACAGTGAATTGAGCTCATATACACCTTGAAGGGTGGTGATATTTCCAGCATCATCATTTCGGCGCCGTCTGTGGGAAGGAGAAGCTGTTTCTTCCTCTTCTTTCACTTAGCCTCATCGGAGACTCTGGTGATGAACTAGGACCCACCCCTTGCGTGGAGCTATTTCACCATTGAAAAAGGTCCTGTAAGGTATTAAGCTTATTTACTACACCAGCTCTTTTGTGCTAACACATGGCACCAGAATTACCACCACCTCTTTCGCCGCCCGGTGCGGGGGGACCCAGCTCCAGCCAGGCACCGTCGCAGTCCGAAATGGCGGAGGTGGCCGCAGCCTTGAGGTCTTTGGCTACAACGCAAAAAGCAATGCAGGAGAAGTTTGCACATCTCAGCCAAAATATGATGAGGGCACCTGGAGTTTCACCAGAAATGATCACTCCGACGACTTTTCAGCCTCATCCTGACGGCATGGGACCACCCCAGGCACCACGGAAAGACCAACCTACACCCCAGCGATGGAGGGACATTGCTGACCCTAGGCTCTTGCACCTGGGGAGGCAAGGAAACCCTTGCCCTGAGGACAGGTATGATGATTAAGATGTAGAAGATGTGCCAAAAGAATGTTGGGAGAAGTATGAGGTTTCAAAAAATACGGTTCGTCCAGTCCAACGAAGCCAAGGTTGTGGGGGCAGAAGAGATTAAGAAGCCCAACAACGAGGATCAGCATTTGATCGACTAAGCATAGGGTCGGCCTTTCAAAGGCTTGACCCCGTAAATGACCTAAGACAGAGGTTGTCAAGGTCGAGAAGTGCAGCTGGCTCACAAAGGGAAAAGAGGCAACGTCAGCCTCATCAGGGATGAGGAAGAGACCAAGAGGAGGTCAACAGCAGACGTTGTGCCGCAACTGGGGAACCCTCAGTTCACCCCTTGGCAGTGGCCGGGGATAACCTCAGCCAGGCCAACGTTGCAAGGCCATGGAATGACTCCATACAACGTCTTGAAGATAAGATAGGAGACCTCATCAAAAGTAGGGATCCACTACAAAGGGGTTTCTCAGAAGGCTCTCCGTTTGTGGCTAAGATAGTGAGATTCCCTACCCCAGCCAAGTTCAAACCACCCATGGTGACTCCCAAGTATGATGGTAGCACAAATCCTATTCATCATATTGAGATGTACCAGTCGGCGGTAGACATTTACTCTATACCGGATGAGATGAAGTGTCGGTCTTTCTCCGGGACCTTGACGAGAGCTGTGCACATATGGTTCACTTCTCTTCCGAAGAATTCAATTGAGAACTTTAAGGGCTTGGTTGAACGGTTCATTCACAACTTCTGCTTTGGGGTAAGACCTCAAAATAAGACCACCCACCTGTTGTATGTCAAGCAAGAAAGCACGAAAGCCTAAGAGACTACATCGCCAGGTTCAATAAAGAAAAACTTGAGGTGGAAGATTATGAAGAAAATATCACCATGACCGCACTCATAGGAGGTCTCCAGAAGGGAAAGTTGTTGTGGAAATTGGCAGAAGACCCTCCAAAATCCATGGCAAGGCTATTGGCAACTGCAGGGAAGGTCATGAACACTGAAGAGGCTATAGCCGCTAAGTATGAGGACGAGAACGGCGATAGTAGCAAAAAGTTCCAAAGGAATAGGGATGGAAAAAAGAGGTCAGCTGATGATAAGTATGGGCATTATACCCCTCTTACGGTAAGCTGCGAACACATCCTCAATGAGATTAAGAATGATCGATCCCTGAGATGGCCAGAAAAGCTCAAGGCTCCTCCATATAAGAGGAACCAGAACTTATGGTGTGAATTCCAATAAGACCATGGCCATATAACAGACAAGTGCTTCGCCTTGAAGGATGAGATCAAGAAGATGTTGAAGTCAGGGAAGTTGAGGAAATATGTTGATGGCAAAGCTCCCAAAAGGGGAAGGGATGACCCCAAAAAGAATAGGAACGATAGATGTCGTGATGACGCCCCAACAAGAATAGATGGTGGCTCAGACGAAGATGACGAAGACCATCCGAACCTCCCTCTTAAAGATGACAACACCCCAGTGAAGAGGGTTGGTATGATATCCTTTGGCATTAGAACTATATGCAGAGGACTTGCGGGGGGTGGTTCTGAGGTTGCTGACAGGAAAGCTCATATGGCAGAAGCCAAGTCGGTGGCAAAGCTTGAAGTTGTAAATCTAACGTCTTTCGATACAGTGCAGAAGATAAAGAAGGTGGACATGGACACTCTTATAGTTGGGTTCTCCCGACTCGACTTTAAGGGCATATTAGCCCGACATGATGACCCTTTGGTAATAACAACAAGGGAGCATGGATGCGAGGTGCAGAGAATTCTTGTGGATGGGGGAAGTTCTACAGATGTGATGTTTTGGCCCTGCTTCAATAGCCTAGGTCTTAGCAGAGCTAGGATGGTACCCTATCATCATCCTTTAATGGGATTCAGCGGTGAAAAGGCCCACCAAATGAGCATGTATGAGATGGACGTACGAATGGGTGATGAGTGGCCTAAGAGGTTGACCCGGAAGATCAATTTTTTCATTATGGACGAAAACATCTTCTCGGCTTATAACCTCATCATAGGAAGAGTACCCCTTAAGGAGTTTAAGGCTGTGCCGTTGACGGTTCATCAGATGCTAAAATTCTCGACCCCCTATGGGGTAGGGAAAGTGCAGGGTGACTAGACAATAGCACAAGAATGCTACTTCAACTCGGCTAACGAGAGAGAGGCCCATAAGAGAGCAACTACCACTTACAATATTGACACACTTGACCCTAGAGATGAAACGAAGTTGAAGAAGGGAGAGGCCACGGAAGAGGTAAAATCCAACGTCCTCAATGAGGACGAATAAAAAAAACCGTTCAGGTCGGTAAATCCTTAAAAACATAAATCAAGGAAGAGCTGATAAACTTCTTGAGGAAGAGGCAGAGTGTCTTCGCTTGGAGTCATGCAGACATTCCCGGCATCAACCCTGAGGTTATGTGTCACAAGCTCAACGTGACTAAAGATGCCAGGCCTATCAAACAAAGATGAAGAGTTTATTCTAGGGAGAAGTATGACGTCATTCGGGAAGAGGTTAAAAAATTAGAAGAGGCTGAGTTTATTAGAGAAGTCATATATCCGGAGTGGCTAAAGAATGCAGTCATTGTGCCCAAAGCCAATGGCAAATGGAGAATGTGCGTTGATTTTACTGACCTGAACAAGTCTTGTCCAAAAGACAGCTATCCCTTACCTCGGATAGATCAGATGGTAGATGCTACTGCAGGGCATGAGCTCATGAGCTTCATGGACGCGTATTCAGGCTATAATCAGATCTTCATGGATGTATAAGACTTAGAGAAGACAACCTTCATTACCGACAAAGGGACATACTGCTATAAGGTTATGCCCTTCGGTCTGAAAAATGCAGGGGCAACATACCAGCGTCTTGTGAATAAGATGTTCGAAGACCAAATAGGTAAGACTATGGAGGTATATGTAGATGATATGCTGACGAAGAGCCTAAAGGCCTGCACTCATGTGGCAGACCTTGAAAAGAATTTTAATATTATGGATCTGTACCGTATGAAACTTAACCCGGCGAAGTGTGTTTTTGGGGTAGGAGCGGGGAAGTTTCTTGGATTCATCGTCAATTAAAGAGGAATAGAAGCGAACCCTGAGAAAATCAAGGCTTTGCTTGACATGAAGACACGAAAGAGTATCAAATACGTTCAAAGGCTCACTGGAAGAATGGCTGCACTCAACAGATTTGTTTCCAGAGCAACGGACAGGTTTCTTACTTTCTTTAAGGTGCTCAGAAAGGCCTTTGAATGGGACGAAGAGTGTGAAGAGCCTTTTAACCAACTCAAGTCCTACCTTGGGTCTCCCTTGTTATTATCTCGGCCCATAGTAGGAAAGAAATTGTATGTTTATCTTGCAGTCTCTGAATCGGCTATAAGTGCAGCCATAGTACGGGAGGATGTTGGGATCCAAAGGCCTATATACTTCAATAGTAAAGCCCTTCAAGGGTCTGAGCAAAATTATTCGCGTATGGAAAAGTTATCCTACGCCTTGATACATGCTTCAAGGAAGATGAAGCCCTACTTCCAAGCCCATTCCATGGTCGTCCTTACCGATTCCCCACTAAGACAGGTCCTCCATAAACCTGAGAAGTCTGGAAGATTGATGACTTGGGCCATCGAGTTGGGGGTGTATGACCTTACGTATCAACCTAGGGTGGCCATCAAAGGACAGGTGCTAGCAGACTTCGTTGATGAGTTTACATGGGAAGAGGTCGAGGTAGAAAATAACCTAGAGACCGCTGAAGGGTCAAACAATAATGTCTTCTAGGAATCGAAAGAGGTTATACCAAACGTCTTTCGGGACTGGGAAGAGGTTATATCAAAGGGAGTCGGAAATAGAATTGCTGAGAATGAGGAAGATCGATACCTCTTCAAGCAAGGGATCATGTCAAAAGGGGCTTAGCTCCAGATGGAACCAACATTGAGTATGCTTTGAGGTTCAACTTTAAGGCATCTAATAACGAGTCAGAATATGAGGCCGTGGTCGCAGGCCTCTCCTTAGCAAAGACCCTTGGGGTAAGGCGACTCCTACTTCATAGCGACTCGAGGTTAGTTGTTAACCAAGTTTTGGGGGTTTATGAGGCCAAGGATGAAAGGATGGCCAAATACCTGAAGAGGGTGCGAACGATGCTGGAAGGTTTTGAAGAGGTAAAGATGAAGAGAATACCTCGACAAAACAACAGACACGCAGATGAATTAGCAAGGTTGGCCTCGGTAATAAAGACAGATATCAGAAGAACAGTTCCAGTCGAGGTCTTGCTGAGGGCGACCATCGAAGAAGAAGAGGTTAGTAACCCTTGCCTCAATTTGAACCTGAGGGACTCATGGATGGACCCCCTCATCAGATATATCAAAGAGGGAGCGCTGCCGGAATCCAAGCTAGAGAGGAGGAAATTAAGATACAAGGCTACAAAATTATCCATAGTAGGAGACGTCCTATATAAGAAGGGATTCCTATTGCCTCTCCTCAGATGTGTTCATCCCACAGAAGTTCCCCACGTCTTACAAGAGGTACATGAGGGTTCTTGCTCCAGTCACATAGGAGGAAGACCCTTGGCCAAAAGAATTGTTACACAGGGGTACTGGTGGCCAACCTTGGCCAAAGATGCTGCAGCTTACATGAAGAGGTGCGATAAATGTCAGAGATTCTCCACTATTCCTCACCAACCTCATCAGCCTATGACGTCAATCAGTTCCCCTTGGCTATTTGTAGTATGGGGAATTGACTTACTGGGCCCACTGCCAAGAGCTGCCAATAATTATCGATTTCTGATAGTTGTCATTAATTACTTATCAACATGGGTGGAGACAGAGACGATGATAACGATTACGGAGCAGAAGACCTTCCAATTTATTTGGAGGAACATTATATGAAGACACGGCCTCTCAAACACTCTCATCTCAGATAATGGAACCCAGTTCAAGAACTCTTCCTTAGAAAAGTATTGTAAAAGAGTTGGGATAAAATAGTTCTTCTCTTCTCCTGGCAGGCCTCAGGCAAACGGACAGATCGAAGTCACAAACAGAATAATCCTCGACGGAATAAAGAAGAGGTTAGAAGAAGCTAAGGGGAGATAGACTAAAGAGGTTTATGTTGTGTTGTGGGCTTACAGGACAACAACAAGAACACCGACAGGAGAAACCCGTTCATGCTAGCACATGGCTCAGAGGCCATCATACCAACAGAAGTGGGACTCCCTACTTATAGGGTTCAGACCTATGACCCTAAGAAGAATGGGGAAGAAATAAGGCTAGACCTAGATCTGATAGAAGAGAGAAGAGAAGATGCAGAAATCAGACAAGCAACTTACTAGCAGAGAGCAACAAAATTCTACAATTAAAGGGTGAAATCAAGACCCATTGCCGTGGGAGACTTAGTACTGAAGAAGACACTGTAGAAGGCAAACAAGCTTCACCCAAATTGGCACGGTCCCTACAAAGTGATCGAAGAGGTTGTACCCAGGAGCTACAGGCTAGAAAACCTAGAGGGGGAACCTTTTTCCAATCCCTGGAATTCTGATCATCTAAAGAATTATTACATATGATGTTGCCATAGTTTGTGTAAATGTATTATCTTATGAAGAGATTATTAATGAGAAGATCAGTTTCCATGTCAATTCTTGGTTCATTGTGCTCTAGTGGTGAAATTATTTATGTGGATAACATCTTAGTTGATGACCTCAGACCTTATAACATTATAATTTTGTAGAAAGGTCTGAGGTAAGATATCATACTTGGACGACCTCAAACCCTTAACATCATTAATTTGGTGAAATTATTTATGAGGATACCATCTCAGTGATGACCTCAGACCATTAACATTATTAATTTGGTAAAATTATTTATGAGGATAACATCTTAGTTGATGACCTCAGACCTTATAACATCATAATATGGTGACAAGGTCTGAGGTAAGACATCATACTTTGATGACCTCAGACCTTATAACATCATAATTTGGTGGCAAGGTCTGAGGTCAGATATCATACTTGGATGACCTCAGACCCTTAACATCATTAATTTGGTGAAATTACTTATGGGGGTAACATCCTAGTGATGACCTCAGGCCTTAACATCATTATTTGGTGACAAGGTCTGAGGTCAGACATCATACTGGGATGGCCTCAGACCCTAACATCATTATTTGGTGACAAGGTCTGAGGTCAGACATTATACTTGGATGACCTCAGACCCTTAACATCATTAATTTGGTGAAATTACTTATGAGGATAGTGATGACCTCAGACCCTAAAACATCATAGTGGTGACAAGGTCTGAGGTAAGACACCATTCGTTAAGTATAACAAAGACATCATTGCACCAAGAATTTAGAGCTGAACATATTACATGGCAAAGAAAAGCATTCAACAAACAAATCATCAAGTGAAGAAATAAAATCCCTCCTCAGAGGTTGACATTAAGTTACAAAATATAAAAAGTAACGATGTTCATTAGAGGTTACAACAAATTGGGAGTTACAAAAAATCAGGAGCTTCACAAAAACTAAGTGTTTACTGCTTCTGGGTTAATGGTCGTGTCTGCATTTTCTTGGCTAAGGGTGGCCACCTCTACCCCTTCGTCTTGAGCACCAACATCTTCAGTCATGGTGTCTCCTTGTGGGGCAGTCTCGGTGGGTGCAGCACCTCCCTCTTCTTTAACCTCCTGCAAAGCCTGAGCAAACTTGGGGTCGGCATAACCCAGGCCGATTAACTCAGCAGCTGAAAGGCTTCCAGATTCTTTCTCTTTCATGGCAGCCCATTTGCTAGTTGCCTTGACCCCCCTCTCCAGGTATTCAAAGCCAAAGATGATAAACTCGTCAGAGAGCTTGTACTCCTCCAAGATCTTCTCGGAGGCATCTTCCAAGGCAGCCTTGACAGCAACATCGACCTTGTGCTGAAGGGAGTCAGCCTGAGCCTTCATAGCAGTGTTATGATCTTCCCTTTGCTTGTCTAAGTCCTTCAGCATCCCCTTGACATTGGTCTCGGCCTTCTTTAGGGTGGTCTTCAGACGCTCCACCTTCGCATTTAAAGTGGCCTCGGTCTTCTCAGCCTCTTGGCCCTTCTCTATCAGAGGGAGTTTCCCCAAGGTTGAGTTAACATAGTGGTACATAGTGACAAGACCCCGCAGAGCATATCCAAAGGTCATTCTAAGGTCTGATGAAGCTCAAATGCCGATGTTACACTTGTAAAACTCAGAAGCAAAAACTTAAAGGTCTTACCTGGATAGAATGGTGAAGAGAGAATTCAGCCAGTAGAGGCTTATCCATGGATCAGCAAAAGAGCTTGTCAGACTCGATCATGACACCACCGATAGCATCGAAGGCCTTTATACTTTGTCCAATGACACTTTCATCGATCTTTAATTGCTCGAGATGAGCAATCAAGGCATCCTCAGAAGAAATGGGGATGGTACGATCCCCACCTTTCTTCTTCTACCTCTGATCCTCAAGGGCAGGGTCAGCAACCTTCCTCTTCTTGGTGGCCTCAGCCCTCGAGGTAGATGGAGGGGGAGGAGGAGCATTCAGACCTGCCTTTTTGACGAGCTTTGTCAGACTTGGTGCGGCCATCTCCCACAACTCGTCTGAAATTCCTTTGGGGCGCTCTGCAAAATAGAAAGGTCTGAGTTAGAGCATCAGATATACATATATTCAGAGGTATAACTCGTTGAAATGAAAAGCACTTACCAAGCTCTGTAAGAGGACTCCCCCTAGACCAGTCTCAGAGAGGTAATAGGGGGTCATCAGGTGCTCGAATTTGACAAGCAGATAATGCTCCCCCTGATCTTGAAGATCTTTGACCTTCTGAAGATTTTATTGGCTATGCCTAGGGTCGGCCCTAGTATCCATTATAATCTTTCCCCATCTTATAGGCATCCTCGGCTCTAATGAGGAAGAGGGGGCACTGGACCAAATTCCCAAGGCCTTGAGGCAAAGAAATAAAGTGGCTTCCAGTTATGGTTTGAGGTTTGGGTAATCTGAATCATCTCCTTTTCTGGCTTTCGAGCTAAAAAATGATAATAGCTCGGATGATTTTTGGCAGATGAAGGGATATAACATCCTGTAAAGACTTGGACGAGAAGGTCTGAGTGATGAATAGACCTCCATAAGACAATGGCTCCAATTATCACCCTCCAAGCATTGGGTGACAACTGGGAAGGGGCCAAGTTGATATAGGCCAATATAGACCTGATAATGGGATGGATGGGCAGATAAAATCTCAACTTGAACATCTACTCGTACAAGCAAATCTCACCATCTCGGCCGTGATAATCCCTCTCTTCCCTCAGAGGTCTCCTGAGCTTTATGGAGGGGCTTATGGAATATAAGTACCTGAAGGATAGGAGGTCGATCTCGCTGATTGAACTCTCAATCTCGACCGCCTCGGAGACGTCAATATCACTCTCAGCATCATCATCATCATCTAGCTCAACGTCGGCATGAGCGAACGTTGGGGGATTACTTAGAAACCTCTGAGCGAACTCAGCTCCTATGATAGCCGACGGGGTAATGGCTTCAAAGATTGGTGGAATAGCCACACTTGGTCCAACAATTTCAACCTCAAAGGAAGAGGTTGATGTACTTGAACTTTTGTGGGATGAGGCTCTACTGGAAACCTCTGCCTGGTCAGGGACATGATCTTGTCAAATTGAGAAATCCATGGCCTCTTAAAAAGAGTCCGCAGACATAGGGTCTGAGGTGGATTACTCAGACTCAAACATTGGTGAGGGTTCAGCAGGGACCTCTGCTTGGTTAACTAGTTCGGATGGTTCAGGGTATACAACCTTCAGAGGTTGAGGAAAAATAGGCCTAAGAGGGAACGCCTCTACCCTACGAGCTTCCTCTTGGGCTCTTTCTATCTGTCTAATTTTATCTAAGGTCTTCTCCCTAAGAGAGGGGAATTCCTCTAAGAGTTGGTAAAGGGGTCTGAGCATACGAGGCAGACGCTACACTTATGACTATCCTAAACAAACAGGATTTTCAAATGGAATTAAGGATAAAATTATCAAACTTCAAATAAAAATAACCAAGAACAATAGTCGCCGAAAAACTCAGAAACCTTGCCGGAAATTGAAGAGACAAGAATAAAAGGGGGTTAAAAAATGGCAGAGCAAGGTGGAGACAATACCTAAAGACTTGTGGAATGAAGAGAGGTTGAAGAAATGCAGAAATCCTAAACAATGAAGTAGCCAAGCTTTCTAGAGAGAGAGAGTTGCAGAAAATGCCCAAGTTCGGTGAAAGAGAGAAATGAGGAAGAAAGAGAAAAATAGGGATTAAAACCCTTAAGTATGAGTGCACACTTCCCAAGGCCCATCATTTCCTTGGGAGCCCAAAAGACAACCAATATAATTACCCTTGTCAGACACGCAAGCCACTTCAATAATTGACAAGTGTCAAAAAAGGAACATTAGGACAAAGCAAAAGGACCTCGGAGTTGTAGATCCCATAGTCCCCTGCTCCCACTGGTAACTAAGGGCTAGGGGGTGATTGATATGCCCTAAATGTACCACCTCGACTGAGAGACATCAACCTCGTCCAAGGATATAGCTGACGGTGGAAGGGTCTTGGGTCAATGGCCAATAGCCTCGTCCCAAGCAAGGTCGGACATGGCCGACGTTACTACCAACCTCGTCAAGAGAGGTCTTTATAACTGCTGGGAATAGTTATTCATCAGGTCACCCGGGCTCTGACAACCTTGGCTAGGAGTAGGTCGAGGTTATAAAAGCAACACTTCCATCAAGGCTAACTTCGGCAAGGAATCATCCGGTGTTACTAGCATGTTCCAGCTTAACCTCGGCCCAGGTCGACCTTATGCCCTCACTTACCTTACCTCGGCTTCACATAAGCCGAGGCCATTATAAATCATCTCGAATTGGATAACAGATACTTCACCAACCTCGTACTCTTTCAGGCCGAAGTTGTAACAGGCACAGAGGGCCGAGCCCTTATGTCTATATGTGTGGATAAGGACATGTGGAAACAAATCAGTTATAACAAATTGTTCTCCTCACGTGGGGGGAATATTTCATCATCATTCTCTACATGTGATAGGGATAGATGTCTTCATCATACTGGCTAGATCAACACACACATGCTCATTGCATGCATGGAGGTACACTACACCCCCCAGGCACTATAAATACTTGTCTTTTCCTTCTTGGAAAGGGATTCGAAATTAGCAACCCTAGCTGAAACTCTGTTCAAATACACAGTAGAGAGAAACAGCTTGAGAGATTGTATCTATTGCCATTAGAGCCCTAATACAGTGATACACCTCATACACTTGCACAGTGGGCGTAGTACTGATTGGCTGAACCACTTATATTTCGATGTTAATCCTATTCTCCTCACCTCCTTCCACTATATACCCTTATGCTACCATTGTTGACACTGAATTGAGCTCATATACACCTTGAAGGGTGGTTCTATTTCCAGCATCATCACCACCACAACCTGGTCTCCCTTTGCGCCTATATCTAACCATAATCGACACTGCAGTTGGGGCTTTGCTAGCCCAATACCTTAAAAACTCCCACAAAGAAAGAGCAATCTACTACGCCAGTTAAAAATTGGTCGGGTACGAGGTCAACTACACTACTTTGGAAAAGGTGTCTGTTGCACTTATCTGGGTCACCTAAAATTTACGACACTACATGCTCGCCTTCCCCCATTAAACTTGTATCCCGAATGGATCCCATCAAATACCTGCTTGAGAAACCCATCTTATCCAATCGAATGGCCCGATGGTTGATGCTCCTAGCCGAGTTCGATATTGTGTACCTCACACAGAAAGATGTTAAAGGAAGAGCCATCTCTGACTACCTCGCCGATTACCCCATAGACGAAGCAGATGTATGGATCTCTGAATTCCCAGATGAAAATATCCTCTGCACCACTCAAGACCGCCTTCGATGGAAAATATTCTTTGACGGCACTGCCAATAAAAAGGGGTATGGCATTGGGATACTTCTGATCCCCCCGGATGACTCCCACACTCCCATCGCCATTAAATTGGACTTCCCGTGCACCAACAACATGACGAAATACGAGGCATGCACAGTGGGCCTCAAAGTTGCTCTCAAGAAAGGTATTCAATACCTTGACGTCTATGGGGATTCTGCCCTTATCATTGGTCAAGTGCTCAGAAAGTGGAAATAAGGAAGAAAAGCTCCAACCCTTTCATGCTAAATTAGAAGAGTTAGCCTCCCGGTTTTGAGATATCACCTTCCATTACCTACCTCGAGCAAAGAATAACCTATCCGATGCTCTCGTCACCTTGTCCTCCATGGTCGACATGCCCGAAGGAATAACAATGACCCCCTTCCTAGTTCAAAAGAAATACAAAGCGACCCATTGCTACCATACTGAGCTTGTCTCCACCGAAGATCCCAAACTAGCCGATTACTGGTACTATGATATCTGGTGCCTCCTCAAAACTGGTAGGTATCCCTTGGGTTCCAACAAGAAAGATCAAACAACACTCCGAAGACTAGTCGCCCAGTACATCATTTGTCATAAAAATCTACTCAAAAGGAACTTCGATGGAACTTATCTACACTGCATCGCAGGGGCTGAGATTGAGAAAATAATGCAGAAAATCCACAGCGGGGAATGCGAACCCCACATGAACGCTCACATGCTTGCCAAAAAGATCATCTGACAAGGCTATTACTGGACCACCATGATCCAGGATTGCACTGCCTACATTCGGAGGTGCCTCAAATGCCAATAATTCTCCAATCTTCAACACTTGCCTCCTCGAGAATTATACAACATGACCTATCCCTGGTCGTTCTCCACCTGGGGTATCGACATCATAGGGAAGGTTACACCAAAGGATTCAAACGGACATGAGTTCATCCTGGTTGCCATCGATTACTTCACCAAATGGGTCGAAGCGGAGTCATACGCAGTATTGAATGCCAAGAAAGTGGCCAAATTCCTCAATAAAAATATCATCTGTCGATATGAGGTCCCGCATGAGCTAGTGTCAGATAACAGGTTACACTTCGAAGCAGAGGTCATAGAAATATTCAATGAGTACGGGATTCCGAGACACAAATCTTCTCCCTACCGACCTCAGACCAATGGTGAAGTTGAAGCCGCTAACAAGAACCTCAAATCTATCATCAGTAAGATGACCAAAAGTTGTAGGGATTGGGCCGACCGGATCCCGTATGCCCTCTGGGGCTATCGAACCTCAATCCGAACCTCTACTGGGGCTACCCCTTACTCCCTGGTCTACGACATGGAAGCAGTCCTACCTGTGGAGCTAGAAATACCCTCGCTATGTGTCATGATCGAAAGCAAAGTTAGTGAAGAAGACTGGTGCCAAAGTCGTCTTAATGAGCTTGCCCTCCTAGATGAAAGAAGATTAGAAGCTCTTTACCACATACAGGGGTACCATCGTCGAATAGCGCGATCATTCAAAAAGAGAGTCAAGGATCGCGGTGTCCCGAAGGGGGATTTAGCCTTCAAGGAGATAATAGAACCCATCTGGGACCCCAGAGGGAAATTCAAGACCAATTGGAGCGGCCCCTACATTGTGAAAAAGATCTTATCCGGCGGTGCCTCCATGCTCACTGACCTAGATGGTGAAGAGATGGATCGTCCAGTCAACCTAGACCGTCTCAAGAAATTCTACCCCTAGTCCGAAATCTTGGCGCGCTACGACTCTGCTCATCTCCCTTCTATTCTAAAAAAAAAAAAAAACTCTTCATTTCCCTCTACCCAGAACTATGTGGGCCTGATCCTCTACAAAAACTATTTTTAAACATTTTCAAAAACCCCAGAGGTACGTAGACAGCTCATGCACCTCACATGAGTGCGGCCCTTTTCTTTTTTCATAAAATACTATTATTTTATTACCTCTGAGAACGGCGGCTCATTCTAAAAATACTTGAACAAAAGGATTATGTATGCCTTAGCGATCAGTATAGATAATTCAAAATACAAAACTCATCGAAAGGCACAGCTGGATGATCAGAAACTTGTTTATTTCATTAATAAGAAAATTCAGCACGGATTACATAGAAAAAGGAACAGATAACTCCCTTCCCCCTATTACAATAAAAGCTAAATAAAATCCCCCACATCTGTTACACAAATAAACTCCCCAAGAGTCCTACCCACAGCTACCATAGGAGCCTGCACCCTCATCATCTACATCCTCAGGTCCCCAAGTTTCCCCTACCTGAATATAGTGCCGTAAACATTTCATGGATTTATGGGCCTTAACCATTTTCGAAAAAATCACAACACCCCCTTCCATGGTGTTAGATAAAACAAACCACCTTTGTCCAGTCTCCACTGCAAACATCTTGCTGACTACTTTCCTCCACAACCACTTCATATAATCTTTGGGGATATGCTAAACCTTCCAACAGACTGAGAGGGATGGGTCGACGGACGTCGATTTTCCCACAGAGACCCAAGCAACAGACGCAGACGCTCAGTCAAGTCTTTTACCGGAAAGAAATTTGAGGTCCGGGGGGGCACGACCTAAGCCTAGCCGAATTGGCTCAAAAGTCGCCAAGGGAAATAAAAAGAGGTATATCTGAGACCAACCAGCAGCACATACGAATACTCTCCTAGCTCCAGAATAGGCTGCAACTGTCCCCACCATGGCACTGACCAATACATCCCACGACCCCATGGTCCACAAGCCAATTCTCCCGGTTCTCAACATATAGGCCAACGCTGATGAAGTAGCGTGAAAAGAAGTTGGGTACGGTCGACAAGGGATACTCTGGAGGAGTCGCCAAGCGGAATCTTTCAGATTACCATATGAACAGCATCACAGGGCTACCCCTCAAAAATTCGGAACGACCTTCTCTCCAGGCATCCAGGCCATTCAGGGTCTCCACCAGTATCACCACCGCAAGATTACGACGATATGACATCCATAAGGTAACGGCTGCAAGTTGTGGGTCCACTTGCACCTCCACAGTCACCAACAGTAATTTGGAAACCAGACCTAGAACAACGGCTCCAGCATATCCAGCATTACCTACTTCCCACAAATTCACGGACTGCAGCACCACCGGGAGGGAGATCATTCCTTCAGTGACCAATGATCTAGCCGTCGAAGGCAAAATATGAAGAAGCCCAACCAACAAATCCCTGGGAGAGCGGGAAAATTGGGGCAAAGTCACAGCAACACTGGGATTTACACCCAGCATAGCAGAAAATTCCTCTTAGATAGGATAAACTTCCTCCAACCCAAAGCGGAATACATGGTCTTTGGGGTACCAAAATTCTACCGCCGCCGTCAACACGTTCCACTCAAGAGGCCGATTGCGCCACAAGGAAACTCGACGCATGTTGAAAGCCTCGTGATCAACATTATAAGAGCACATAGCTTCCAAGACTTAGAGGTAGTTAGAAAACTCGGTGCTACCAGGGAGAGCCATCTTGCAAGGCTAAGAAATAGTGGGCAAGTAGATAAAAATGCAAAGGTGTGATGAAAACACTCCACCCTTCCAATTTTTAAACTTGAAAACCCTTACAAGGGACATAATCCCTGCAGAAATCGGAAGAAATCCTACCCCACAAGGTACCAAAGGCTGAAGAGGGTACCAATCAAAGCTTTCAATTGATAGGACTGGAATGAACTGCCGATAGGCAGGTCAGGGTGCTTGTCGATCGGCAACCCCCCATTTTTAGAAATTTCCCTTTTTTTCCTCTTTTGTCAAATCAGAAAACTCAATAAAAATAAATTGATATTCTCAACAGAATTTAAAAATCCCCTTTCCTCCTTATATAATTTCCCCTTTTAATTAGACACTTTCCTTCACAAAATTCCAAAAAATATTCCTTTTTACGGTCTCAACAGCAAAGTAAAAAGTGCATGTGCATTTCATTCATCATTAATAATAGATAATAAAAAAAACTCCATTGCATTGCATATATTTATGTTCTGTGTTACATCAATTTTGTAGGAGGAAATAAAAAGAAAAATGCAAAAACAACGGGACTCAGCCCGAACACACATTCTCTCTCTCTTTCAATAAGAGCTTCCACCCCCGTGACGTGCTCTCTTCCCCCTACGGCGAGATGACGTACCACCACTACCCGAGCCAAAGTCATCTCCAGACGAGGCAGACGGCACCAAGCAAGAAGTAACAGGAACCGCATCCCGAATGTGAGCAGTCGCCGAAGATATCCAGTCTCTGATGTCCTTGAGCCAAGTGGTCGACACCCGGACTTGCTGCAAGGAAAGGAAAAAATCAGTATCAAAGCAGAGATGACCAAAACAAAAAAGAAGGAAAGAGAGGAACAGAAAGATATACCGCAGGGCGAAGGACCTCCTCTGTCAAACCCAACTCCTCCGGATCCATCGCATGAGGACGGTGTAACATAGGCACCATCCCTCCATCAGCTCGCCGGATGTCATACGAAGGGGTATGCAACCGCACAAAAGGGACTTCCGAGGTCGCCGCCACCGCAGATGCTGACGAACCAGTGCCTCTATGGGAAGAACCCACCGCTCGACTCGAACCCGCAGAAAGAAAGGGCAGGGCATCATATATGCTGAGCGCCATCAACCAGCTCGTCACAAAATCCATATAGTCATACGGTGCAGCCGTATCGGTGTTAGCAGGTAGGACTCGCCAATTATTGCCGCGATCCTCTCATCCTCTGATAGCAGTCGCTCCCGCCTCATAGACGTAGGAGGCTGCGCGAGTGGCACCACCACCTCTTCCTCAGCAATTGGAAGAATCATCCTCTCCCCGAGATACCAGGAATGGACAAACTCATGTGCCAACAAACACCTCATCCGCGCATTCACCCTGATCACCCCCGCATCATGAATGGTTGTCCCCCAGGGATAAAAGGTCACCTGAAAATCTCCAAGCGAGCATAAATCAATACAAGATCAGAAGGTGCAAAAACCAAGACTAGAATGGAAAGAGTCTTACCCTACCACTGGTCAGGTCATTCAAGACCTGACGCACCGCCTCCGGGGAGAGAGATCCCTTCGACTGCCGGTTGGCCTTGCACCATCGATACAAACGACAGAAGTCCCCAACGGTGTCATCCTTCAGAGCGATCAGCGGGGTATTGCACCCAATCACCTCATAGAACCACGTCTGAATTCGGAAACAAAACGATACACATAAGGAAAATGCGAATGCATGAAAGGAAAATGCGAATGCATGAAAAGAAATGCACAAACTGAAAAATACCTCAAGAAGGTATGTGGCCCCAGTAAAGGTCTGTCGGTAGCACCGGTTGAATGCATCCAGAGAAAAGTAAAAGGCCACCAAAGTCAGACTCCCCCAATCATAGAAAGGGATGTTTGAAAACATCCTCAAGTACGGCAGAAACCACAAATGGACGACGTCGCCGCTCGACGCCACCATGAAACCTCCCAATACCAGCAGAATAAATAACCAGGCCATCTGCCTCACTTGCAGCCCGTCCTCCACATCAATCACCCTGCTCAGCAGAACGTCCCTCAGCAGGGACAGCCGGATAGAATCCCCAGAAACTATCCTCCCTACATCACCAAGTGTCGCACGCACTGCCTCCGATCTCACATGAAAAGAGCGATCCACCCTATCTGCTCTCCATCACAGTCCATCCCCAGCAATTGTTGCACGTCTATGGGAGTCACAGTCATCTCCCCGAAGCCGAAATGAAAGGTGTGGGTAGTATCCCACCACTTCTCTCCCAAAGCGCACAAGATCGTTGTCGAACGAGGTGTCTCATCCAGCGCAGATGCCAATCGCCCAAAACCCGCTGATGAGACCACCCAGCGCACCACAGGTGGGAGATTCTCCCAGACATCCTTGAGAGTCGTCATCCCACGGGCACGCATATTCTTCAAAGAGATATCAGAGTGGCAAAAAGAAAAGTCTCATCAAAAGTCAAGAAAGAAAGAAAAATCACCAAAAGAGAAGAATGCCAAAGGTCGGGTTACTTACATAACCACCGGGAACCACTTTCGAAGAGCGATGATGCGATGGCTCCCGCAGCAAGGTCTGCTCATCCGCAATAGGCTCAAACGCATCAAAGGAGTTATCACTCCCCAAAGCAAGAGCCGCCCTAGCCCTCCACTCCACATTCGACCATTTGTCAACAGTCAACCACTCCCGGTGGACTGCAGTGCTCAAAAAAGCGGCCATTTCTTGAAGATCGGAATGCTAGAATGATTTGCAGAAGAATCGTAGAGAGAGAGAAAGCAAAGAAGCTGTGAAAAAATGAGGGGATTCGCCCCCTTTATATAGGATGCCAAGCGCCATGACGATTGGCACTTCCCCCCACCACACCGATTGTCACTGACCCCTTGCCTTCCCGAGGTAGCCCAAAAGTTCGTGCCACTGCCGAATGGCACCCTTCATATTACGCCGACCAGCACCCCCCTTAAATTTCATACAGAAATTCTCAGATAATACCAGAAAGCCTCGAAAAATCCCCGAAAAAATCCTAAAAATCCCAGGATGAATTTTGAACATTTTCATCAAGAAAATTTCGCATTCCCTCAAGCAGAACCCCTCTATCCCTAGTAGAATCCTCAAAAAGCAAGTAAAACTCCTCCCGGAAAAGCTCCGGAGGATCTCTAAGGATCACCCGATCACTTCCCCAGTGGAATTCTCCTACGGTACCCAAAATAGGTTGTTCCCCCCTGCGAGGTCTCCTAAAAAGCTTCCCCAGCTATCAGTTCCCCAGCTCAGATCAAAATCATAAAGCTCTTTCTCCAGCAGAATCAAAATCCAATCTTCATCCACTCTTGGGTGAGAATTGACCCCGGTCTTGGATCGTCACCTGAGTTAAGTCAGAATTGACCTCGGTCCTCGATCGTCACCACTCTTGGGTCAGAATTGGCCCCGATCTTGGATCGTCACCTGAGTTAGGTCAGAATTGACCTCGATCCTCGGTCGTCACCACTCTTGGGTCAGAATTGGCCCCGGTCTTGGATCGTCGCCCTAGTTAGGTCAGAATTGACCTCGGTCCTCGGTCGTCAGCACTCTTTGGGTAAGAATTGGCCTTGGTCTTGGATCGTCACCTGAGTTAGGTCAGAATTAACCTCGGTCCTCGGTCGTCACCACTCTTTGGGTCAGAATTGTCCCAGATCTTGGATCGTCACCTGAGTTAGGTCATAATTGACCTTGTTCCTCAGTCGTCACCACTCTTTAGGTCAGAATTGGCCTCGATCTTGGATCGTCACCTGAGTTAGGTCAGAATTGACCTCAGTCCTCGATCGTCACCACTCTTTGGGTCAGAATTGGCCTCGGTCTTGGATCGTCACCTGAGTTAGGTCAGAATTGACCTCGATCCTCGGTCGTCGCCACTCTTTGGGTCAGAATTGGCCCCAATCTCAGATCGTCACCTGAGTTAGGTTAGAATTAACCTTGGTCCTCGGTCGTCACCACTCTTTGCGTCAGAATTGGCCCCGGTCTTGGATTGTCACCTGAGTTAGGTCAGAATTGACCTCGATCCTCGGTCGTCATCACTCCTGGGTCAGAATTAGCCCCAATCTTGGATTGTCACCTGAGTTAGGTCATAATTGACCTCGCTCCTCGGTCGTCACCACTCTTAGGTCACAATTGAACTCGATTATTATATCTTCACCCTAAGCTTGCGGAATTAGCTTTGACCCACAGAATCGGTCACCCTCTTCACCCTAAGCCCGCATATTTGGATTTGACCCACAGAATTGGTCATCCCCTAGTAACACTTAAGGTCGTCATCCCATCCCCAGCACACTCCTTAGGTCCTCAGAATCGACCTCGACCCTCTAAATTGGTCATACTCCCTCAAAAGCATCAGGTGGTGTCTAATCGACGGTCATCATTTGTTCCAAACTCACCCATCGAGGGGCTCTGTAGACACCCCATTATGTTACCCCCTAACTCTCCTTAGGTCCCTAGTACCTCCCTTCAGCGCTACAAACCCAGGTCATGTCCTGAGTACTGACCTAGAATCCATCGGGCACTCCCCGGCTCAGTTTGACTAAAAATTCAAACTCTTCATCTCGACCGAGACTGAATGAATCATCGAAGGGAACTGAATACCCTTTCCAACGGTCCATCCCATGCATAATTCTGACTTACCATGCGGACGAACGATCCGTTTGCGTTCGAATGATTCCTTGTCCAATGGACCGACAAACGCTTCCGATCCATATTTGACCCAAAGTCAACTACCAAACTCGGGATTGGTCCAAATGACTTTCAAAGGTCTCTGAATTACCTTTCCAATGGTATGCCCGTGCGCAATTCTGACAAATGGTTTGCCCTCGACGACCGATTTCCCGAAAAAGCCTGAAGCGCACTGCAAAATGGCAGGTTCCAGATCCTGCCTATCGGCACCTGCCGATAGGTAGTAGCATGCCAATGCCGATCGGCACTCACCTGGGCCTATAAAAAGAGGCCTTCACCTCATTTGCAAGGGGAGCCCAGATCTGATAGAAATCTCTCTCAGCGAATCCCAGAAACCTCTCTCGAAGGCAGCGTGATTTCAACTTCCAAAACCCTTTTTTACTTCCACTTTTCATCATCCTTTTAATCAAACCTGATGAATTAGCCACTCTCCATCATCATCCAAGTGCAAGGGCTGCTCTCCAACATTCAAGATCAAGCTCAAGATCTCCAAGAAGGTCCAACTTTCTCAAACTCTCTCTTAAATTCACTTAAATTCCCAATAACTTGTTTTCTTACTTAGCACTTTTATTATCTCATCTCACACATCCTAATATACTTTTTTATTTAGTATTATTGCACATCTCTTATTTTCATATAAATAAAACCCAAAAAACAAGAAAAAGAGGGTTTGCTCATAAATTCCAAATAGGGATTCTCACACTTTTTCCACACTTTTCTCATAACTAAAACACTTTTTCTACACAAACACACACACTCACAAATAAGAGATTCCCCATTTGGATTTATGGGATAAACCCCACCCCTCATTTTGTATGCGAACTAAGTGGACTTTGATACCTTTATAGGCTGCGTAGGCGTCTCGGGGTAAAACCCGAGACTCGAGTCCTTTTTCTCACTTTTTCTCTCATTTTCTATCTTCTCTAAATCCACTTTCCTTATATTCTATATACTTTCTCTTAGTAACGTTTTACTCCATATGCGTTATCGTTCCATTATAACGATCAACGTAGGGGTAATCGTGTAAATCTTATTTTTCTAATATTATTCTTATACCTTCCTACGGATGACTCGCTTTATCCTTTCCATGATGTAAGTCGAGGATTCCTACCTCCATTCTATATATACACATGCACACATATCACGGGGGGAAATATAAAGGAAAATAGCAAATATTCATGAGAGACCGAAAGGGAGGAATGGGTGCCTAACACCTTCCCATTTCGTAACTAAGCCTCCAAACACTTCTCGAATCATTTTGGTTTCGCATGCACCAGTATGTCTTTTGATGCCATCCTTCGGGGTGGCTTCCCCTCTTTCTTTTTTCTATTTTGAGTAAAATAGACTGGCGACTCTGAATCTCTCTACATTTTTGCACCACATCTCAAACGACGCCAACCGAAGCGCTCCCTAGAGGGACCCGAAAGATCCTTTCCTACACGCGCCCGCCCGCATGGCGAGGATCGGGGATGGCCACAGTTATCACGGTCATAGACCTTGACAAATCTAACTTGTCACGGTCAAAAACCATGACAGAACTAGAATTGACAACTGGTTATGTTAAGGACTTGTCACGGTCAAAGTCTGTGATAAGTTTTCTTTTGTCATGGACTTTAACTGTGATAAGTACTTAACGAAGGAAAATTTGTCTTGGACTTTAACTGCGATAATTCCTTGACAAGTATTCCTTATCAAGGTCTTGTCATGGTCAAAGTCGGTAATAAAACTGGGTAGCAGAAATAAAAAAACTGTTAGGTAGTATGACCACTACAACAGTTGAATTGTAGTAACAATCAAAGATATATATATATATATATATATATATAATAACCAACAATAATAAACACCAATATTAATAATAATCAATCACTAACCAAATATAAATAAGTAACACAATATATTAACCCGAATTTGAATATTATATACAAATTATAACATAAAAAGGATATTTTCGCTGATTCTCAGGTTGGAGGAGAAAGATAGTCCATACAATATGACAACCAACACATCCTTCAATATACCACATGCCACATTGTTCATTCAATCGCAGGGTTTAATATTATTTCCCCATAACAACGTTAGTGACGCGGACCCGAGCCTCGTGAGGCTGCACCAGATGGTTATGCACCATGGAACCTGGGCATATACTCGGGTCCCTCAACCCCTTGGAAATTCTATCGTCTCCCCTTAAGGCTAGTAAATACAATTTCTCCCAACCAATTATAAATGGAGTCTAGATAGTTGGGAAAGGAGGGGGAAGGGGAGGAGAATAAGTAATACGAAGATGAAGGGTCTATTGGCGAGGGTGAGAAAGATGGATTAGTGATCCTCTCATACACTAATTTCTCATTTCCTTTCCCTAAGACGCTCCTGGATCGACCTTGAAACCATGCTTAACCATCAAAAACATTTTATTCAATGTTCTCAAACTTTTGGTCCGCGTTGATCTTAAAATCGTCGGCCTTGCTTGACAATCGATTGTTGCTCGACAAAATCCTGATGAGATTCGACTTCCCCACCTGAGAGATAACACCTCGAGTACAGAAATTATGATCCAGCCCGAGCACTTGGATAAGTTCATACGTACTCAGAGATGCCTTATCAGCATCACTCTACGAGTTGTGGACTTCTTTATGCTTTCTCTAAAATAACAAAAAAGTATGCGATTAGATTAAATAACAGAAAGGTATTTGATTATAAAAAAATGAATTAATAGAATAAATACAATTATAACTTACAGTAGTGGAGACCACGACTGGATTGACCTCCTTATCCTTACCTTTCTTTGTTAGAATCACTAGATAGGCATTGAGTCTATACAACTTACCCCAGAACCACTCCTGCTCTCCTGAAATAAAATAATGCAATATTGCTGAATTAGTATACAATTATCACTAAATAGAATACAATAAAAGTAAAATGAAATACCATTCAAAATAATCCATCCTATGGCCCACCTCGTCATAAGATGTACACCCTGAGTAGTGCACATTAACCTTCTTGGCCCGATTTTCCCTCCTTGATTCGTGAGTGGAAAACTGCCTCTCTTATATCTCATTATCGACAAATTGTTGCCAGTTTTCCCATGACATTGGCTCCTGCTCGAAAATTGTGTCCTTGGGATGTAAGATGGACTCCTGATCATATCGTGCACAATTTTTTTCTTCCACATTTTCCATTGCTCCTTTAGCTGTTCCAACGTGGCGTCACATGATTATGGGGGCAAGTTGAATTGTTTATGTCCAACAAATACAATAAAAATATTAAAGTAAGTGACTTAGTATTATTTAAATTATCAAATAAAATTCAAATATTATTGAATCAAGAGTATACATGTAATGCCCCCTAAACAACCATCTTAAGCTCAACAGGAACCCTCCTAAAATACGTGTACCCAGGGCCAATTCCAAGACCCTGGATTGGAAGCCTATCTTGTTCTTCACTATGGTCCCCAACTTGAACCACTTTAGGGTCTTAGTTTTATATTAGGCTTCCTTGTCGTTGCTTCCTTGATCACGCCCTGATGACGACATATCCTGCAAAAATTGTTATTAGTAGAAACATATATACAAGAAGATGATTTAGAAATATAAATAATGAATTAGTTTGACATTGTTAGATAATATGCATGATAAATTACCAACGACATTAGAAGAATGCAAATCCATATCGTAAACCAAACTAAATTATATAGAAAAATAAACATTTATTAAATAAATGAATAAACACAATTGGAATCCTTATTACATTCACTAAAGCAAATAACACTACTTACTCAATCATGGGAATATTTTTTACATATCTCATAATTGGAATCCTTATTAAAAATATAAGAATTATTTCAAATTCGGGTTATCATTCAAAATGGATTGATATTTGGTAAGAGAAGCCAAGTCATCCAATCTACTAGTTAGTTTCTTTGGAGCATGTAAGACGATTGTCCATGGAACGTTGTTGATATACTACGAGTAAAACACTTGCTTGAACTTTTGAAAAGTGCAAACAAATGGCTCATCGCTCACATGCTCGTTCCCATTCATTTTTAATAAAAATGAATTGCCACTTTATATAGAAAAAATAAGTGGAGCAGAATAACCCTATTCGATGATTATAAAAATTGAGGAAGCACATAAAGCGTCTTTGTGAATCTAAAATTAGGCAAACTAGACAGGTCTGATCTAGGCATGCCAATCACAGTAAAACACAACCTCTTTAAAGCCTATTTAGTCTAATTCAAATATATTCCAAATGACACCATAGTAAGTTGTAGAGGGGGCTTGCAGCTCAAGTGTGACATCTTGGTGAGGCAGCTCAGCGTGGCAGCTCAAGCGTGACACCTTGGTGAGGCAGCTCAGCGTGGCAACTCAAGCGTGACATCTTGGTGAGGCAGCTCAGCGTGGCAGCTTGGGGAGGCAGCTCAGCGTGGCAGCTTGGGGAGGCAGCTCAACGTGGCAACTCATATTTTAGCCTGTTGCTTTAATCACATTGTACTTTCATTATTGATTTCTGTAAGCTTTAACGATTGTAATGACGTAACGATAATAACTAAAGGGTTTGTATGAGGTCAAACGGTACTTGCGAAAGACCAGGCTTGGCAGGGCCTGGGAGAGCTTTCATGCTCTATCGAATGACCTCACTGTGGGAACTTTAGAGGGACCTGGTTTGGAGGATTGAGAAGTAAGGCACCGTTGGGGCTTGTCCTGACCATCTTAGATACACCTGGTAAAACACCGAAGGACCCTGACCGTGGAACCTCAAGTGGAGCAGCTTGGAGTTCCATCGGGCATTGATTTATGGACCAAACGACCCTCTACTTAATGTCACATCTACTGTCGGTGATGTCACTAGCCATCTAAACGTTGTCAGACATGCACTTGAGTAAACCACTGTGGTATTTGGGGCTGTCAGGCAGTTGGTGAGCCACCTCTGCGACAACAACCCCCTGACACACAGTGGACAGGCAAAAGGCATGTCTTGGCATTTAATGTTTATGACGTGGAGACAACTAGTGCATCAGGCATTTAATGTTGTGACATAAAGTATGAGGGATGTCTTTCATAGTCTTAAATGACTGAGTTGCCTCGGGGGTGGTGTGGGGGGGCTATTTAAGGACCCCAACCACCTTTGAGGAGAGGATACTGTTTTTTTGGAGAACTTAAAAAGAGTTATTGCAAACTGGAGAGCTCATTGACTCACCATTGTCATTTATTACGAAGCTTTTAATACTTGACAGAGATTCTTGAGGGTTTTGGTGTGTTTCTACCTGCCTATCAGGGTGTATCTAGGGTGCTTACTTCTCCCTCCCTCTAGCTAAGCCACTTCTAAAGATCCATTAGCATGACCTGAGTTATACACGAGAGATTTGAGAGCTTAAACTGAGCTCATCTTCATTGAGTTTGTGTGTGCATTTCCTATAATTAGTCTAGGGTTTTGGCTAATTTAACTTGTGATTACCATACTCAATAGGGGTTACGCCTCCATATATATAATCTAAAGTACCCTCTTACATTTGGCGACTCTGCTGGGGAGGCATCCTTCTAGAGAAGGAGTATGGCGCAGGATAACGCTACTAGAAGAATCAAATTCGATGACATACAGCATAATGAAGAACAGGCTGCGAGGGAGCAGGAGGCCCTAAGAGATGGGGCTCCTCGAGTAGAGGTACCGCTGGCTCCAACAACGATAGGCGTCCCAGGGGCGGCACAACCTTCCACGAGCGCGGGGCTGGGACCGGCCCAGATGGCGCTCCTCATGAGCAAATTTTACGAGTTTTTGCAAACCCCAGTAGCTTCAACTATACTCGGAGGGCTGGAGACTAATGCCTTCGTAACACCAGGAGTGGCCCCAGGGGCCCCACCAGGGGCAGGCATTACGGGAGCGGTCCCAGCAAGTGTACCCTCTGTTGTGAATCCCACTGAGGGTGGCTCAGGAGTTTCAACGGCGCAACCGATAACGTTCGCTCCGGTTGCAACGAGCGCTCAACCGTCTGCTCCGTTGCAGGTGGCCCCAGTAGCCTCGCCCCTAGAAGAGATGAGAAAAGAGATGCAGAAGGAGATGCTTAAGTTCATGCAGTCTTCCTCGCAGGCTGTGGGCGAGGTGGCAGCAGTCTACGATGACTTCCGGACACCCTACCCCCAGGAGTATAACGACGAACCCTACCCGAAGGACTATATTCCCCCTACCTTTGAAAAATACTCAGGGAAGGGCGGGAACCCGAAGGAACACATTAAGCGTTTCGTTGAACACTTGGGGGCGCATTGCAATGACAAAAAGCTTAGGCTGAGGGAGTTTTCCAAATCCCTGACTGATAAAGCATACACTTGGTACTCTCACCTGCCGCCCAATAGTGTCTCCACGTGGGAGGAGATGCATGTATTGTTCGTCCGAAAGTTCTTCTTGGCAGAAGATGAGTTCACCTTAACCCAACTTGGCAGGGAGAGGCAAAGGCCAGGAGAGGAGGTAGTGGCCTACATCCGAAGGTTTAGGGAAAGGTCCCTCGACGTGAGGGAAGAAGCTAAGGAGGCTAGGTTACTACAAATTTGTGCTGAGGGATTACTTCCTGAGTATATCTGTCACCTGATCAATGAGACACGCGAGGGAACATTTTTAGCATTCTTAAAGTCCGCGAGAAATATATCTTTGGTGGTGCGACCTAGCCCGGTAGTAGCTCCCATGATGTTCAGACAGCCGATACAACCCATCGGGGGAAGGTCTCAGTCCCCACGAGTGGGATATGTAGAGAGAGAGGATGGGGGCAAGGCCCAGAGGAAGGACAACAAAAGAAAGTTTGGAAGGGATAGAGAGGACCCGCCAATGTTGCCTTGTACGGTGGAGGAGGCTGTGAGTTGCTATAACGCAATGGTACAAGGCGGAACGGTTTATGAACCGAAAGGCGTCCCGGAGGAAGAACCCGACGCGGCAACCAGGGCCAATCCCAAATATTGTCAGGTTCATCGAAAGGTCCAACATCCAACGTAAAGCTGTTTCACGCTGCGAAGAATCATTGACAAGCACATGAGGGCGGGAACATTACAAATCCCCCCGCGGAATGTTAACAATAACCCGCTCCCGGCGCATGGGGCCAATGTTGTGACGGCCTACGATAAGGAGGCAGAGCGAGAGGGGAGAGGGGCAACGATGGAGTTCGATAAAGCACTGGAGTATTGCACTAGGGGAATGGCTAACGTAGTTCTGGCGTATAATGAAGCAAGTGCTAGGGACGTAGAAGACGCATATAGCGTTGAGGGCGAGGAAACGGATCCAGTCATAGAATATAGCGTAGTTTCAAAATCCCCAAAGTTCGCTTGGTTCTTCGATCAAGTGGGGATACCAAAAGAGAGCAGACTAGAAATAACTCGGGCGATCCTTGACATCGCGAAGAAGGACGCGGTTCCCTCGCTGAAATGGAGGGGACCCATGGCGAGGCTGGTGAAAAAGTTTCTATCAGAGGTGACCTTCAGCGATGCAGATAGAGCTGTAAGGTTCCCTCATAACAGGCCCTTGTATGTGACGGCCAGTATCAACGGGGTTAGTTTTGCAAGAACGCTTATGGATGGGGGTGCTTCCATCAACATTATGCCGATCAACTCCTTCCACGCAGCTGATATCCCAGAAGAAAGATTGGTCCCCATGCCTCTGGTAATCTCAGGGTATGACAACCAATCTTCCAAATCCATTGGGTATGTGAATGTGGGAATTGTAATGGGAAATCTGAGTTCCCACATCAAGTTCCATGTAATAGAAAGTGCAACTTCCTATCATTTACTAATAGGAAGAGTATGGATGCACAATCAAGGTTTAGTTCCTTCAACATATCATCAATGTGCCAAGGCGAATGTCAAAGGAACAGAAGTGACCATTAGGGCTACAAAAAGGCCTTTTGCTATCGAGGAAGCTCACTTTGTAGATGCGGACTTTTATACGGAGTTGGAGGAGGATGCTCGAGTCCTAACGAGAAGAATGGAGGGGGCATGGGTTCCCTCGATCAGAGATAGAATGGGGCCTCTGAACGAGCAAAGCAAAGAAACCGCGAGTAACGAAGGGGTGAGGGCCGAAGAAACCCATCAGGTGATCCCTCGACCCCAAAGTACCACGAAGCAGCTCAAAAACAAAGTAAAGCTTAGAATGGATCCTGTGGAGCATGAGGTCCAACGGCAAAGCGTGCTGAGTCACTTTTCAGGGGGAAAAATCACTGAGGCTTCGAGAGAAAGAAAGAGGAAGGCCGTGGCAACAGTTTCCAACAGGCAATGCAAGAAGGTGGTCACTGAAGAGGGGAAGGTGGTATACCATTTATAACGATGTGAGCGGGCGGCCGAAGAGACCGAGGATGGGGCTGACCCGTTATATGAGTGTTTCTTGGTAGATCAACAGGGACAGTGTATGGTGATAGACAACTCCAACATACAGGAGTTCGTGGAGGAGGTCGCCGAAGAACCAGACTACATGGCAAATTAACCGAAGCCCCAGGCACAAGAGTTGGAGCAGTTGAACCTGGCAGGAGAAGGGGAAGACCCAAGGCCCATCTTCCTCGTGAAGGATCTCGGTAAGGAGAAACGAGAAGCCTTGGTTGGGCTAATCCGGGAGTTCATAGATGTCTTTGCATGGAAGTATACCGAAATGGAAGGGCTAGATGAGGAAGTGAGCTGCCACAAGCTAAACGTGATGCCTTCAGCCATCCCGGTGAAGCAGGCAACAAGGACTTATAAACCTGAGTTGGACTTGAAGATTAAGGAAGAGGTTCAGCCTTTGTTAGCAGCAGGATTCATCAAACCAATACAGCATCCCCTTTGGCTATCTAGCATTGTGCCAGTAGGAAAAAAGGACAAGAATCAAATAAGGATCTGTGTGGATTTTAGAGATTTGAACAGGGATTGCCCCAAAGATGAGTTCCCTCTACCCTCCATTGATAGCTTGATAGATTCCACGGCTGGGCATGAGATGCATAGCTTCATGGATGGGTACGTAGGGTACAACCAGATCAAGATGGACCCCGTGGACGCAGAGAAAACGGCATTCAGAACCCCGTTGGGCAATTTCACGTACAAAGTAATGCCGTTTGGACTTAAGAACGCGGGAGCTACTTATCAAAGAACAATGATGGCCATTTTTCACGATTTCTTCCACAAATTTGTAGAATTCTATGTGGATGATTTGGTCATCAAATCGAAGAAGGAGGAGTCCCACCTGAACGACTTAAAGAAGGTGTTTACTCGATGTAGGAAGTATAAATTAAGGATGAACCCATTGAAGTGCGTCTTCGGAGTAACATGTGGGAAGTTTCTAGGCTTTGTGGTTGATCGACAAGGGGTGCAGATGGACCAGGATAAACAACGCGCGATCTTAGAAATGACGTACCCAAGAACGGCGAAGGAGCTGAAAAGTTTCCTCGGTAAAGTCTCCTACCTTAGAAGATTTGTACCAGGATTGGCCGAAGTAACACACCCGTTGATGCAGCTGCTGCGAAAGAACACAAAGTTCAGGTGGGAAAAGGATCACCAGGAGTCTCTCGATGAGTTGAAGAAGATGCTCGTTTCACCACAAATCATGGTTCCTCCTTAGGCAGGAGTACCATTGCAGCTGTACCTCACCTCCACTGCAAGGTCCGTTGGATCTTTGCTGGCACAAGAGATTGACGGGCAAGAACATCCAGTGTATTACCTCAGCAGGATCATACATGGGCCAGAGATTAGATATAGCAGCCTAGAAAGGCATTGTTTGGCCTTAGTCTTTGTAGCACAAAAACTTAGACATTATATGATGTCTTTTACAATTCACATTGTAACTAGATGTGATCCTAATAAGTATTTGTTGGCTAGAACTATCTTGATTGGCAGAGCAGCTAGGTGGTTCCTTATTCTCTCCGAATATGATTTAAAGTGTGTGGTTCCTCGTGCTATCAAGAGCCAGGCGTATGCTGATCTATTGGCAATCTTTCCATCGGGAACATTTGAACCACCTAAAGAAGACGTTCCGGGAGACGACTTACAAGCCAACTATCTGGATACAATCGATGAGGAATGGACGATGCAGTTTGATGGGTCTTCGGCTGAAAAAAAAGGAGGGGCAGGGGTCATCCTTTCAAAAGGAATGGAGGAGATTTGCCTTTCCTACAAACTAGATTTCCCTTGCTCCAATAACGAAGCAGAATATGAAGCATTGGTACTAGGGTTGCTGGAGGCTCTTCGAAGGGGAATTCGTTCACTCTGCATCAAGGGTGACTCGAACTTAGTAATTCAGCAAGTTAATGGAGAATATGCGTTGAAGCACATGAGTTTGGCACCGTACAGAACGATCATTCAAAGGCTCCTCAGCCAGTTCCATCGGACCAAAATCAGAAGACATCCCAGAACGATGAACCGTCATCCAGACGCTTATGCCACTATTGCTCAAAAGATGGTCATGAGGAGCGATACAACTATCGTTACGATCCAACGAAGAACAGCTCCTTTGGTGGTGCAGTCAATACTACCGATGGAGGGAGACGCAGATTGGAGAAGAGACATTAAGAAGCAACTGGAGTCTGGCGAGGGGGCGATGCGGCTAGGAGAGTTGGCCCAATATTTTACATGCCAGGGAAATCTCTATTTCAGAAATACAGGAGGATGGTTGTCAAGATGCGTCAGCCCCGAGTAGGCCGAGCAAATATTGAGGAAAACGCATGAGGAGCATTGCGAGACGACTGAGATACCTCTATATAGGAGAATTCAAAGGGAGGGGTATTTCTGGCCTAGAATGAAGCAGGATGCGGCAGAGCTATAACGGAAATGCAACAAGTGTGAGCTATTCTTCGAAGCAGCTGAGTGCCATTTTATTGAAGCCCAAACGGACTGGAGGCAGCCCTACATCGACTTCATTCTGGAGGGGGTTGTCCCAACGGAGAAAATAGATGCAATGGGTCTAAGGCGAAGGGCTCCAAGGTTCTACGTCCAGGAGGGGCAGCTTTATCGAAAGGGGTACTTTAACAGGCCCTTGCGATGTGTCACAAGGGAAGAAGCAGCGGAGGTCCTCAAACAAGCGCACGATCCAGCACACATAGGAGGGGCTAAGTTGTATGATCAGTTGATGACGTTGGGGTATTATTGGCCAACTATGGAGAAAGACTCTGCTGAGTTCGTTCGAAAATGCAAAGCTTGCCAACTTCATGGAAATACGATCCATGCCCCGTCGGTGGACTTACACTCTCTGTCAACACCCTATCCATTTCATACTTGGGCGTTTGACCTAGTGGGGGCAATACAACCTTCTTCGAGAGGCAAGATATGGATACTGGTAGCAACAGAGTGTTTTACAAAATGGGCCGAGGCAATACCACTCAAATGGGCAACGGTCGGGGTGGTGAGCAACTTCATCAGAGAATACATCATTTGCCATTTTGGGATCCCAAAAGTAATTCTCTCAGATAATGGGACCCCCTTCATCAATTCTGAAGTAACAATGCTCACGGACAAATACTCCATTGTTCATCACACTTCAACGGTGGCATACCCAAAGGGAAATGGTCAGGCCGAAGCAACTAACAAAACCCTGATTAATATTTTGGCCAAAATGATGGAAGACTTTCCAGGGGCGTGGGATGACAAGATACCAGCTGTCTTGTGGGCCTATCGAACAACCAAGCGAAAACCCACAGGATACACGCCGTTCTCTCTTGTCTATGGGGCTGAGGCAATCCTCCCAGTAGAATTGGAAGTTCCCTCTGCCCGTTATGCCTTGAGAAGTAGCATGCTCCCTCATAGTAGACATATACAGCTGGAAGCGTTGGATGAGCACAGAGATAACTCGATGCAACACTTTTAAATATATACGAAACAACTCTCCAAAGCATATGACAACTTGGTGAGACCAAGGAAGTTCGTGGAAGGAGACCTCGTATTGAAAGTGGCAGTAAAACACATCAGGGGACTTCCTCTACCAAAGTTCGCAGCCAACTAGGAGGGACCTTACGTTGTGAAGGAAGCACATGACTCAGGTTATTGCTTAATTTCGAAGATAGAAGAAGACAAGCCATTTAAGATTAACAATAAGTGGCTGAAGGTTTATCATGTGTAAAATAACCAAGTTTGAGCTGATGTTATATCGTTATAAATATACAAGTTTTGGGTGACATTTTTCTTAGAATAAAGAATTTCAGAAACACAAAACTCTATAGCACACAACAACAGTCACAACACATAAAGGGATTGAAAAGTATGCGTTCTTCATTCATAAACAATAGAGTATTACAAAATTTCCTTTGGAAGCTATTACCCAAGAATTACATAGAGAAAAAGAAGTAAACGATCTGTATACAAGAGGTAACTACCTTAAAAGAAAATATAAATCCGAGGAAGAGAAAAAATCTCCAGGCAGGCCCGAAGAAGCTGCTGTGAAGGAACGTTGGGCATTAATGGAAACCTCCAGCCTCGTTTGCACTTGCGTACGTTCGATCAGGAGTCTCTCACGCTTTAGTTTGGCCAGGCACAAAGCTTCTTCGGCATCCTTCACCTCTTGTTCCACCGCTTCCAAAAGAGGGGCCAATACGACCAACCTAGCCTCCTCAGCTTGCTGGTCCTCTTGGTGCTTGCGCAATACCTCCCTCTGGCTGATCAGTTGCTAGTTTTTCAAGGTCTTCAGATACATAGCAAGCCAGTCAAAACGGAAACCATCACATCCCAACTCCTTCAGAAAACCTAAAAATTGGTTGAGAAGGGATCTGGTAACACTGGCAGTGGGGGTACTGACAATTTCAGCAACAACGATCGCCATGCCTTGCAGTCTGAGACTCATCACATGAATATTTGAGCGCAGGCAATCCGGTGTGAAGGTCTCAGGATGGCGATCCACCAATTGTTCAATCACCAGGCGATGGTTGACGGGCATTTGAGGAGACTGCCGAAGCACCATGAGGCAGAACGAGTGAGGAGCTAGGTCGGGAAGAGGCAATTCACACCCAGATTCGCTCTCGGCTGCTGCACCAGTCGTAGAACCTTGATCATCATGAATAGAATTTTCCGAAGCATCAGGTTCTCGGAAGGGCGAGCCTACAGGTGAGAGGACTGGGGGCGAATCTTCCCGAGCAACCTAAAAAGAAAAGCCCAAATGATGGAATTATGAATAAAAAAAAAACTTAACAAGTGTTTTCGTTGTTAAGTCACCGTTATAAGGTGGAGTTTGTGAAAAAAACTTAACAAGTGTTTTCGTCGTTAAGTCACCGTTATAAGGTGGAGTTTGTGAAAAAACTTAACAAGTGTTTTCGTTGTTAAGTCACCGTTATAAGGTGGAGTTTGTGAAAAAAAAACTTAACAAGTGTTTGCGTTGTTAAGTCACCGTTATAAGGTGGAGTTTGTGAAAAAACTTAACAAGTGTTTTCGTTGTTAAGTCACCGTTATAAGGTGGAGTTTGTGAAAAAAAACTTAACAAGTGTTTGCATTGTTAAGTCACCGTTATAAGGTGGAGTTTGTAAAAAAAAAAAAAAAAAAAACTTAACAAGTGTTTTCGTTGTTAAGTCACCGTTATAAGGTGGAGTTTGTGGAAAAAACTTAACAAGTGTTTTCGTTGTTAAGTCACCGTTATAAGGTGGAGATTGTGAAAAAAAAAACTTAACAAGTGTTTTCGTTGTTAAGTCACCGTTACAAGGAGGAGCTTAAGAACAATCTTACATAAAATCACAAGATGGAGATAATGGAAAACCTTAATGAAAGATAGCAAGAAAAATATACCTCAGTCACAACGGGAGCAGTTGAGGCAGCCACAGGGACAGGAACCATTGGGGGAGCGATTATTGCCTCAGATGGCATAACGGGGTCCCTTGGCGCAGAAGCCTCCACGCTTGTCCAAACCTGATCACCCGTATAGGGCACAAGGGTCAGCATATTGGGATCATCATGAGAAGACACTAGGCCCTCAAACAAAGCCACGTCAGGAGGAGGTGTAAACACACCAACCTGGGCCCTCACTACGGGAGTTGGTACAAGATCAGGAGACAACTGTGCACAAAACCAAGTGTTAGAAAAGAAGAATGGGCACAGAAATTATGAAGAAATATCTTGACGAGTTACTTACCTCGGTTAGGGTGCTAAACAAAGGAATGACAGGCGGGGGCCTTATCAGCATCGTTGGAAGAAGAATGCTCGCCAACAACGAGGACACTTCCACCTGGGGTACCCAATACATATCACAATTCAGTAAGCCAAATACGAAAAGAGTATGACCGAAAGGACTACAACAAACAAATTATAGATCACATCATACCTCGGGCTCACTCTCTACCACAAGTACAATGGGCAGAGGAACCTCAGGTGAGGCATGTGACTCAGAAGGGACAAAGGAGGTTATCTCGGGATGTGCCACTTCGGGCAAGATTACCACTTCAGGCGAGGAATCACTCGCACGATCAACGTCATCATATCCCACAAAAGCTTCCCTCGCACGTTGGCTGGCTCCACGGCGAGAATACGTGAGCCCCGTCATGGGGGAACGGGGAGGAGTTACATCGGTATGAGGTGCACTAAAGCGTCCCCCCACAAAACGGCTCACGGGAGGACTGGAAGGGTTTGGGTTTTCTATTTCAACCCCCTGTAAAACAGTTGTCAAAGAAAGGGGGGAGGGATAAGTATACACACAAGCAAAGACAGTCATCCTCAAGCAAAAAGGAGATAATAATTAAGTCAGCCATACATACCTCCGATTCAGAAGGAGAACGAGATGGCACAACCACGGGCGAAGTGGGAGGAGTGGCAGCAATTGAGGGGGCAGGGGTGGATTGCACCTCAGGGGTCAGGTGTACTTCAGGAGTCCGTTTCTTCTGGGACTTGGTGCCCAGAGTCTTCTTCCTAGAGCTAGCTGCACCAATGCTGACCCCTTGAGGAACCCTGGAACTCTTCCTCTTTTTAGCCGTTGGCTTTGAAGGACCCACCACCACCGTGGGGAAAGCAACGGAGGAAGGGACAACGACTGCATGCCGTTGATACTCAGCATTTATTCGGTCCAGTTCTGCCTGGGCCTCCCTCCTCACACGCTCAGCCATCTCAACGGGCATGGGAGGAGGAACGGAGGCTATGGGAAGGGCTGCCACAGGAGTTTGGGCTTCTGGGACTTCGACTTCGATTTCTATGTCCCACTCTTGGCCGTTCTTGATTTTTTAGCAAGAGGTTGAGAAGCCCCCTCATCGGTAGTAGCTGCATCAGAGGGGGCAGCCTTCTTTGCAGCAGCAGTTTTTGACTTTGGCGTGGCAACTGGGACCATGGCACAAAGTGGGGGAAGCTCGTTGGGAGGTGCTTTGTGGGTTGAACTTAGAGGGAACTCTATCCCAAGCACAGAGTTGCCCTTTAGCCCCAACTCTAGGGCAGAAAATGAGCAAACAGGAGGGTACACCGGCTCTTGCTCGATGAACTTAGCAATTTCAGCTAGTTGTCTTGGCCAATATTTGGTGGCAAAACAGAGGGGTCACATCCCCATGCCTAGTAATACTAGGAACGGTGACATGCCCAGCCATTGCTGAGGATATCCCCCACGCAGCAGTTGAAGAAAACAACGAACATGCCTCGCCAAAGGAGACTTTGGGGTTTGATGATTGGAAAACTGGACGTGGCACCCCCTGGTCAAACCCAAACTGACGGCTGCATCGGTTGGGGTTATAATGCTCGCTCGAGTATCCCCACTCGGTGTAGGAGGGCAGATATCCAGGAGAAAGAAGAAGAACTACGGCCAGCGAGGGGTCCTCGATGTCAGGAGAGGGATCCCGTATCATTCTGGCATCAAGATGAAAAAACTTACAAGTGTGGAAAAAGGCCTCTTCTTGATAAGGCCTCATAACGAAGCTCTCAAAACGGTCAATCACTGAAATCAACTCCTTTCGGCTTTGCCTCTTATGGTAAATAAAGGACCGAGGAGGCAGAATCGATTTGGCCGAAGGAGGTCTGTTGGACTTGGCCGCTACGGCAGGAAAGCGAAAGTAAAGAAAGCTAGTCAGAAGCACACTATTGGCAAAATTGGCCAAGTTATAACGACCAATGGAGCGTTCCATGTCGAATAAAGTCATGTCCAACCAGGTGTACAAGGATCCCAAGGCAATTGCAGCCAGGGGAAGCTTTATGCCTCGAGCTAGGCGAAGGGACAGGTTGATGAGGTCTCTTCGGGGCTGATCGTTAGGCTTGCCCGTCAAAAAGAAACGGGACAAAATCACAAGAATGTAAGCAGGAAGCTCCAACGATGTACCTTAACCAGGGGCAGTTGATGAAGAGCTGCCTTCGCTAGAACTCTGGAAGAAATAGTTGATTAGGGGAGAAAAAGTAGCTTTGTTGGAAGAACCGATGCAGCTTCGGCATATGCGATCCAACTCTGAACGATCCGCAGTCTCTTGAGCATCAAGAGCTTCATCGGTGTAAGGCTCATGGCCTGTTGCATCGAGGCCCAGGAGCTCACACACATCCTCCAGAGTTATGGTAAACTCACCCCAGGCAGCAATGAACGTATGAGTATCCACGTTCCATCTAGAGATCAAGACAGGAAGGGCAGCATTGTTCTTTGAGATGGTGAACTCACCAAACCATTTAGCCCGTTGCAGCCCGATCTTGGTGAGGATATCAGCATAGGAACTCTGCATGTGAGAGTTCCAGGCAGCAAAGTGGGCGGGGGATCCCCCGGGTGCTTCGCAATCAATGTGGGACCATGGAAAGTCCCCTCGCTCTAAGCGAAATCTCAGAGTTCCTTCTGGGGGCAAAAATCCCCACTTAGACACCTCTTCATCTTCATCACCCAACAAGAGGGCGTCAAACTTGGAGGAAAAGCAAACAGCCTTACAGGCAACAGCAAAGCCATCACCCTCCCCAAAAATGGGAGAGCGACGGTAAAATCTCAGCTGTTCTTGGCGAGCAGCACCCTGGGCGGAGGCAGAAGTGGTGGTGGCAGAAGGAACACTGGTGGCAAAAATGGTGGGGTTGCTTGAAGACGCCATGGCAGAAATGGTGCTTGAAGCCGTAACAAAGAAAGCTTCGAGAGAAAAGGGATTGAAGGCAACAATGGAGACGGACGATCACAAGTAGTGTTATAGCTCTCTACAACAATGGCGTATCTCTCTCTCTCTCTCTTTATGAGAACAGAAGCGATAGTCTGAGGAAAGAAGATAACAATGAAGTAAGGAAATAAGTGAAGAAGAAAGAAGAAGTAGAAACAGACCCTTTAGGCCCACGTGGTTAAGGTTCAAAGTATTTTGAAAAATGGCTGTTGAGACTTTCGAGTTTGGCGTTTAGATTTTCCCACCCTCGCACGTGCACGGCCGCCTGTAATCATTTTACAAGAACACGTGGCACTTCGGGAAGTGCTGCGACAGTTGAAAAGACAGCGCACGTCATTAATGAAATGACGCATAGAGAACAGGAAGCGTTGCCTTCTTCAGCAAAGCTTGAGTTTTTGGCGCCAATCTTTTTATCAGACTTATCTAACAAGGCCCCAACGAAGAAGATGTTCCAACAGCTACACAAAGAAAAATCCATCAAGTTGAGTCATTTCGTGCAGACATTTCTTGTCCCAACAAATCTCTCCACGAGGGGGTAAATGTAGAGGGGGCTTGCAGCTCAAGCGTGACATCTTGGTGAGGCAGCTCAGCGTGGCAACTCAAGCGTGACATCTTGGTGAGGCAGCTCAGCGTGGCAGCTTAAGCGTGACACCTTGGTGAGGCAGCTCAGCGTGGCAACTCAAGCGTGACATCTTGGTGAGGCAGCTCAGCGTGGCAGCTTGGGGAGGCAGCTCAACGTGGCAACTCATATTTTAGCCTGTTGTTTTAATCACATTGTACTTTCATTATTGATTTCTGTAAGCTTTAACGATTGTAATGACGTAACGATAATAACTAAAGGGTTTGTATGAGGTCAAACGGTACTTGCGAAAGACCAGTCTTGGCAGGGCCTGGGAGAGCTTTCATGCTCTATCGAATGACCTCACTGTGGGAACTTTAGAGGGACTTGGTTTGGAGGATTGAGAAGTAAGGCACCGTTGGGGCTTGTCCTGACCATCTTAGATACACCTGGTAAAACACCGAAGGACCCTGACCGTGGAACCTCAAGTGGAGCAGCTTGGAGTTCCATCGGGCATTGAGTTATGGACCAAACGACCCTCTACTTAATGTCACATCTACTGTCGGTGATGTCACTAGCCATCTAAACGTTGTCAGACATGCACTTGAGTAAACCACTGTGGTATTTGGGGCTGTCAGGCAGTTGGTGAGCCACCTCTGCGACAACAACCCCCTGACACACAGTGGACAGGCAAAAGGCATGTCTTGGCATTTAATGTTTATGACGTGGAGACAACTAGTGCATCAGGCATTTAATGTTGTGACATAAAGTATGAGGGATGTCTTTCATAGTCTTAAATGACTGAGTTGCCTCGGGGGTGGTGTGGGGGGGCTATTTAAGGACCCCAACCACCTTTGAGGAGAGGATCCTGTTTTTTTGGAGAACTAAAAAAGAGTTATTGCAAACTGGAGAGCTCATTGATTAAGTGCGAAAAGTAGCGCGTGTAAAGACGCTAATCGTTGTTTTCGTTTCGCCAACTCAATACAAAAACCTAAGTTACTACTACACTTGCGAGGCAAGCACAGCGGTAAGTCGGGTATCGAGAATCCACAGGGACAAGTTGTTAGAATTTATAGGATTTAATACTCCTAAAATAAAAGTGTAAAAGATGATTACAAACTAAAAGGAAAAGTTAATCTAGGCAATGTGTTGAAACTAGATTATGAAAGCGAGTAAAACTATAGGTTGCGTCGAATATCCCTCACCCGAGTTAAGTAGTATAAAATGGTTACATGGGTCGACGAGTTATTACAAGTGCGTCTCGTTTCGACAGTTAATTAAATCAAGGGTTGTTACGCCCTAAATCATCATAAAAGCCTAATAAGATTTTGGCGTCAACAAATATCCCGGAAATTACGCGCGAAAGGTCGTAAGCACGGGACATACATGATATGCCCCGTCAAATCTCCTAGGCGTAATAACTAGGACAACGCACCCGAAATAGACCCGTAAACTCCATCACCAAAGCAAAGCAACGCGTCAACTCGAGTGAGTTCAATTCAAGCACAACCTAATTTAAATTAGCTAGAAAGCATATTAAAAACGCGATAAATAAACGCGGTAAATAAACGCGAAAAATCTACCTAGAAAGCGATTAAATAAAGCATGTGAATCTAATTAACAAAGCATGTAAATCTAACTATCAAGGCAAGAAAGAAGGAAATACAAACTATATAAATGGAGGGGATGATGAATAGTGCAACATTCAATCCAAAAGTGTGTCAATCCAAGAACAATTGAAGAAGAACTCTTCAAAACCCTCAAAACCTAAGCTATTCTAACCTAAAAACGTTTTATCTACTGAATGCTTGATTATTACAACAAAAAACCTTTATATAGTAAGTGGGAATAAAAGAAAAGAAGAAAGAAAAGAAAATGCAAAATATCTGCCAAAAAAAATAAGGGGTCGATCGATCTACCATTTTGGTCGATTGATCGATCATATAAGAGGGGGCAAAAATGGGAAGGGTCGATCGATCTACCACTTTGGTCGATCGATCGATCAAGCAGGGGCAGACTGCATTTTCCCCTATTTTGGCTTGCATTTCTTCTCCGCTAAAATCGCCGTAACTTCTTCGTTATGAATCGGAATCGCGCACCGTTTGCGGCCACGCGAAGCTTGCGAGGAGGGTTACAACTTCCATGAAGATGTTGGACCAGGTGCCCAATCTGTAAAATGACTAAAATGCCCTTGAACGTGCGGTTGTGTACGGAAATAGAGCGGAACGCATCCGAACTTCATACTTAGTACATAAATACCTACAAAAGCCCAATTATACCTCATATAGCATGTTAACAATATAAATCGAGGTTGTCTGGTTAACGGGCTTAAATATAGAGATTAAGGCACCCGAGGGGGCTAAAATGCGTCCGTTCGGCGGATGAAATACGCGATATTTGCGTATTATCACTCATTGACTCACCATTGTCATTTATTACGAAGCTTTTAATACTTGACAGAGATTCTTGAGGGTTTTGGTGTGTTTCTACCTGCCTATCAGGGTGTATCTAGGGTGCTTACTTCTCCCTCCCTCTAGCTAAGCCACTTCTAAAGATCCATTAGCATGACCTGAGTTATACACGAGAGATTTGAGAGCTTAAACTGAGCTCATCTTCATTGAGTTTGTGTGTGCATTTCCTATAATTAGTCTAGGGTTTTGGCTAATTTAACTTGTGATTACCATACTCAATAGGGGTTACGCCTCCATATATATAATCTAAAGTACCCTCTTACATAAGTAATTTTAGCTTCAACGAGTTTTTTTATCTTTTGCACTCTCTCAAAAATAAGTAAGAGCCATATATAAAATGCCTGAGTTCTGTACATTAGTATTTTCCTTATACACCCTTACACCGAATACATAACTATTCAATAGATAATTTTTGTACTCTTGTGCCATGAAATTGGGTCCAGTGGCTAAATGAGAAAGCCTTGAGATCGCATCATCCATCTTTAATAGCTGAGATTGTAGATAAATTAATTAGGTTAGTTTTAAAGATTTATTACAATTTGTCATTTATTAAAAGACATTCTCATAATAATTGCCTCATGTGACACCCATAACCAAAATTCACAATCTGATTGTGCCATTATTTTTCATCCTTTATTATTCCCACATGCATCATATTTCCTACATTGAACTTGACAAACATATCGTGAAGTTTATCAAGTATAAGATTTAAAATAATGTAAAAGGACAACATAAACTTACTTTCTCCATTCTTTGAGATCTTCATGAGTTTAAAATATATAATGAGCTACTTATTCATATTGTAAACTTGTTAATTTAAGTCATGTGTCCATTACATGACTAGCCACATCGATGAACTCATCACTATTATATACAATTCTTAGGTCGAGCATATAATTTCGAGCAAAGATGATGACTCCACAGTAATGTATTCCTCTTCAATTGATCCTTCAATGTACCGTGTATTCTTAACATAATCTTTGACAACTTTCATCAACCTTTTTAACGGGAATATTCATCGATATCTAACTGGGCCATAAAAAAGTTCCTCGTCTCATAAGTGTATTAATAAATGAATACTTATGTCAAGAAATAATGGGAGAAGTAATTCTCCAACACACAAATTGGGTCAGTTATAGCTACTTTGCGGCCATGATGTACTTTTAGCTGAATACTTTTGCATTTAAAATTGTCAAGCAGAGGCTACATTATATAATAGCCCTCCGCAAATACGTATGCTTAGAGAAACGGTGCTTAAACAACAAATTAACCAATTGCATGATCACATGCCAATCATGAGACTTGCACTTATGTAAATCATGGATGGCATAATTAACACTAATTTGCAAGTTAGATGAAAAATTATAGGTAACTTTCAAATTATATACTGTGTATAAAAGAACCTTTCGTTCCTCACTTATCAAGGTAAACGTACCAAGGGAAATTATTTCCTTTCGTTACTATCTTCTTTCAACCATAACGGTGGCTTAAGTTTCAACAATTTAAGGTCAAGTCATGCATTTTCTCCACCCTTCGATTGACTCCCCCTAAAGCATGTGTCCAAAACATGTTCGGTGATGTTCTTCTATGCATGCATTACATGTAATACATGGCACACCGAGTTAACCATCCAATAAGGCTAGTTAAATAAAACTGACCTCCTACATCATGCCTTTTTTTCCTCAGTTTAATTCTCAATCGGGGTCTTCTTATGCTTATAAATATTCAATTTATGATTCTTGCCTTGTATATTAGGTCCACAATTAGAAGATTTACTCTCAATTTCTAAACCTAAATTTTTTCTCGGAACTGGCCAATCTTCAACCCTAGTCAGTAAAAAATTGGAACCTCGTTCAAATCTAAAATTATGGCCAGGGGAAAAAAACCTCCTATGTGAATGTTATATACTTTTCCCATTAGCTTTTAGATGTTGAGATTCAGTATTCTCTCCACAAATGGGACAACCTAAATAATCATGAACTACACAACCAGATAATGTCTCATAAGCTGGGAAATCATGAATTGCCCAAATTAACATAACTTTAATTGTAACCTCTTCTTTTTTACAAGAGTCAAACGCTTTCACACCCTTTACCCATAAATTATTCCATTCTTCTACCAAATGGGGACAAATACACATTAATATCTTCACTCCATGCCTTTCGGTCCCCATTTGACCTTAGTCAACTCCATGAATCTATTGAAGAAGAATGAAATCTTAAAGGGGCTAATCTTCAAGTGCCCGTGGATCTCAAAGAGGAGGAACTAAACAAAGTCAAGGAAGACCTCAAATTGCTATCAAAGAAGTAAACCAAGTCGAGATATATGAGAACTACATGGATCACACACATATGTCTCCTTATCCTAAAGCTGGACTGCTAGAAAAGTTCAAGACGCCAGACATCAAGAAGTTCGATGGGAGTGGACCCCTTATGGTGCACCTTCGAAGCTATCATTGAGCCATGACCCTTCTTGGTTCCTTCGAAGAAATAATGGATCAGTTGTTTAATACCATGAAAGAAAGTTCCCTTCGATGGTTCCTATCTCTTGAAGAATACAAAATTTGGAGTTGGGAGGATATCGCCCGAGAATTCATGTCCTATACAAGTATAATTAAGAGTTAAAGGTCATGCGTCGAGGCCTAGATCTACTCAAATGAACCCTGGGGAATCAGTTAGAAGCTTTATTAGAAGGTGGAGAGAGAAAGCTGACACTATGATGAACAGGCCTTTCGAGGAGGAACAAGTCAGTATTGTCAAGAAGAACTTCTTACCTCATATCCAAGCATCCATGGGAGGATAGTACTACCCACACTTCTGAGCTCTCCGAGAAGATGGTGCAAAAATTAAAGACGGTATCACAAAAATGGAATACAAACTAAAAAAGGTGATGGAACAGTTCACACCCCCCCCCCCCCAAAGTATAAGAATCCTTCTATTACTATAGTCTTAAACATCAACAACATATCCCAACCCGCAACTTCTTGGGCACCCAAAAGTCATCCCAATCCTGCCAGAAAAGAGTACACCAAGATCCATGCTCCCCTATCCAAAGTTTACTTGGCGTTGTTAAGCTGAAATCACATCAAACCATTGGACCCCCATCCATTACAAAATTTACTCCCTAAAAACTTCAAGCTCAATGCCCGCTATGACTTTCACTAATTCTCAAGTCATACCACCGACCAGTGCTTCCACCTAAAAAAATATGATCCAAGGCCTGATAGATCGGAGTATCATCACCCCACCAGCCAAACCTAAAACCCAACACCACTTTCAACCAACTTTTAGCATATACAAATGCCATATTTCTATAAAGTGACCCAGAGTTTGACCCATCTACTTAAATCGTGCCTAGAAAAGTACCCATCATCCCCACAGTCTCTCCTAAACCTATTGAAGTTTTCCCATCCTTCATCTTACACCCTACGTGTATTGATGATCAACATTTGTCACTCCTTACAAGGGCCTGCATTACCGTCCGTACCCAATGTGAAGGGGGAGTCAGGGAGCTACCTGTTGTGCTGAACCAACTCTTACAATTTGGGCTGAAATTGCCCATCGAGATGTCCATCAACTACCAAAAATTCAATAGCCTATTTATGGAAGCCCGAAAGTGGGATCGAGATTCAGATTAATGGGTAGTGCTTTCTTAAAGAGTCCATTTAGATGATGTGGAACAGATTATGGCCAATATATTTTACCAAACGAAGGAAATCTCCAGCATCTCTGAGTTACTCACTGCTTTAAAACTTCCGGGACGGTTAGTTCCTTCACTCCTACACTTCCCCGGTGAATGGGAAGACTTATATGATGAATCCATTGAGGTTGTCGACTATATTGATTACTATTAATAAGAAGACACAGTCACCACCGGATGGGGGATAACTTTAACAGCTTAGACAATGAGTCAAACCATGAAGAAGCTAGTCCAGTTTCCAACTTGTGTGGAATGATCTCCTTTGAGGATTTATTGAGGTAAATAAATAAAGTGTCTGTTTAGCCCGAGATAGATAAAGCCAGTGGGTTCTTATTCTTCCCTACCTCGATGAAACACATGACCCAATCAGGTTGGTACTACAAAGATTCGATTCCTCATGCAATCAAAATAGACAAAGGAAAGGGTGTGTTTAAAGAACTTCTATTGTCAGAAATGACCATTGAGGAAATCAATGTCCTTGATCAGCTCAAGAAGATCCAAGCTAGTGTCATACTATGGAGACTCTTCATGTTCTCTTAGTTACATCGAAATGCCTTGATAAAGTTTCTTATCGGACCCATATTTTTCCATCTACTACTCCTGAAGAAGCCATAATTATGGTTAAATCCCTAACCTCCTCCAGAATCATCTTATATTCTGAAGAAGAAATACCGAAGTTCGTCCTTGATCATAATTATGCTCTCAACATCTCTGTTGAAGTCTTATGGAAGGTGATCCCACTATCACTTATTGGAAATTGATATTCTCTTAATGTTTGTCCGCTCAGAACCTTCAACTATTTGGGACTCAAAGTCAGTGATCTCACTCTTACCTATGTTTTCGTGCACATTTATGACAATACTCTCTAAGAAGTAATGGGTTCTATAAAACTCACACTAGGGCCTGACCATGTCAATCCTCTCACAGAATTCTAATTCATCGATGTACTTTCTTGCTCTAACCTACTATATGGTCACCCTTAGCTCCATAACATTCGAGGGGTATCCTCTTCACTTCATAAAAAATTGAATTTCTTTGCCAAAGGTTAGGTCATCACTATTTTGGGGGACGACGATGGTACAGATAGTGCCAACACTAGCAACCCAATATTAGTGATCCAGTATGGAACTAATGACATGCTTCTCTCAACTTTTAGAATTGATCCGCTCCTCTTCCTAACAGGGGACAACTTCAAAGATCGAGTCTATCTAGAACACAACTATCCTGGTAATGTCAATGTGATTCAAATGTTCAAGAACATGCACTTCGTTCTTAAAATGGGGTTAGGATGACGCTAGTAAGGAATCCTTGAGCTTATAGTCCTAAAAAGTCCTTTCCCCCATGTGGCTTGGGTTACCAGCCTTCACCGGCTGAACTCAAAGCACTTCGTCGACCAAGACCCAAAAGATGCCTAGAGAATGAAAAAACTATTTTAGAAGACTCTTTGAATGGAATATTTATCAAGGAGGGTAAATACTTCCCCTTTTGTGGATTCTTTGAACCATGGTACGACCATGTTGACAAGAAGATGGAACCGTGCTTGGAAATCTTCTTTCAAGATAGTAACTCTTGGGTCGAAGACTATAAATATGAAGTGTAACCTCTCGCCTAACAAACCATGGAAATTACCAAGGACTCTGAGGAAAGTGACTTCGAATCATCCTTCTACTTTCAGACACTGAGGCTAAGTCTTCGTATGATTCACTCAGATATCACATCGTTAGACCCGTCCGCTAAGACCATAGCTGATGACATGCCTATCCTCAACTAGAATACCATACTAGTCCAACCTACTCAAATTCAACCCAACCCAACCCTGTTATTTACCCTGTTCAAGTCTATTCATCTATTACTATTTTTCCTATTCCTGATATGAATGTAATCGAGACATTTTTTATGAATTTCTCAACGCTGTTTTTCCTGAAAATGAAATAAATGAGGATTTTGAGTATCTTTCTATGCCTTACATTAATTGTATCGATTCTAATTAAACTATTGATGATGATGATTTTGCAAATGAATAATTCTTCACTAATGTCAACAAGGAAAACAACAAATAACATAATCGCATTCAAATTAATGATGATGAGATTATTGTTATTAATCTCGATTCTACTAGCCATCAGTGCGAGAGTAGGATAGGGTCCACCCTTAACGAGCATGAGTGTGTGAAATTTAAAGAACTACTAAAAGATTTCTTGGATGTATTCACATGGTACTATGATGATTTGCCTGAAATTGACCCGAAAATAGCTCAACATGAGATCCCGATATTCCCAGAATGGAAGTAAGTTAAACATATGTTAAGAAAGCTATGTACCTAATGGTAGCTAAAAGTTAAAGAGAAAGTTGTCAAATCGTTGAGCATAGGTTTTATTAGCATGGTTTAATACCCAAAATGGATTGCTAACGTTGTCCCCATGCCAAAGTTAGGAGGAAAAGTCTGTATGTGCATCGACTACTAGGATTTGAACAAAGAATCACCAAAGGACGATTATCCGTTACCTAACATCGACATGATTATAGACAACACGACTAGCCATGCCCTCAAGTTGTTTGTCTATGGATTCTATGGATATAACCAAATCAAGATGCACCCTGACCATCAAGAGAAATCGCCTTCATCGCCCCCCGAGGAACCTTTTGCTATACTGTCATGCCATTCGAACTCAAGAATGTCGGGGCTACCTACCAAAGGTCTTCCACAACCATCCTGCACAACCTTATTAACAAGGAGGTCGAAGTTTATGTGGAAAAAATGATCATTAAGTCTAAGACACAATAAGGTCAAATTCCCGCCCTCCGAAAGTTCTTCAAGCAGCTGCGATAATATCAAATGCAACTAAATCTATAGAACTGTGTTTTCAGCATCATGAAATGAAAACTCTTGGCATTCATGGTCAGTGAGAAGGTAATCGAAGCATACGCTGCTAAGCTGAAAGACATACTTGAGATTCCATCACCACAGATAGAGAAGGAAGTCCAAGGATTCCTAGGTAAACTAAAGTACATCTGTCAGTTCATCAGCCAACTGACTTCTATCTGTGAACCCATTTTTAAACTTCTCTGAAAGGATTCAACTAAAGTCTGGAATGAGTCCTTCCAAGAAGCCTTTGACTAAATCAAACGATACCTCCCTTGACATTCGGTGCTCATTCCTCTATAGCCAGGTCTCCCCCTCATCTTATACTTAACCATAACTGATACAGCAGCCGAGACTTTGCTAGCCCAATATATTAAAGACTCATGCAAGGAAAGAACCATCTATTATGCCCGTTGAAAACTATTCGAATACGAAGTTAACTATACTACTTTTTAGAAAGCGTGTGTCACCCTAGTCTTGGTCACGCAAAAGTTTCAAAATTACATGCTTACCTTTGTTATTAGACTAGTATCCCGAATGGATCTCATCAAGTACCTACTAAAAAAAACCATTTTCTACAGCTGAATGGCCTATTGGTTGATGTTATTAGTTGAATTGAATATTGTGTAAGTCACATAGAAAATAATGTAAGGGAGAGAAATATCTAACTACCTTGTCGATTACCCCATGGAAGGAACCGATGTTTGAATATCTGAATTCTCAAATGAAGATATTTTTTGCACTTCTCAGGAAGACCTTAGATAGAAAATAATATGTGATGCATCTACCAATAAGAAACGTTACAGCATCGGGATACTACTGATCACCCACAATGACTCTCATACCCCCATTTCCATAAAGATAGACGTTTATTGTACCAACAATATGACTGAATATAAGGCATGCACTATAGGAATCAAAATGGCCCTAAAAATGTATCAAGTACCTAGACATTTATGGGGACTTTCCACTCATTGTCGGTAAAATCATCAAAAAAATTGAAAGTCAAAGACGAGAAGATCCTACCCTTCCACAACCACCTAGAAGATCTTTCCTCCCAATTCAAAGATGTTTCATTCTATTACCTACTTAGTATAAAGAACAACCTAGCCTATTCCCTTGTAACCCTGACCTCCATGGTTGACATGCCCAAGGGGATAATAATGGCCCCTTTCCTGGTTCAGCAACATGTTATGCCCATCACTGCTACCATATTGAGCTCGTCATTAAGGAAGATTACGACATAGTCGGGTTATGATACAATGACATATGACGCCTCCTCAAAAATGGTAGGTATCCTTAAAATGCAGACAATAAAGACAATAACATAGAAAACTGGCTTCCTAGTACATCGTCTGTGATAAAGTGCTTTTCAAAAGAAAACTTTGATGGAACTTATTTGCACTGCATAGCAGGGGCTGATATTGAAGGAATAATACAGAAGATCCATAGTGGGGAATGTGGTCCCCACATGAACTATCATATGATTTCCAAGAAGATAATATATCTAGGGTACTATTAGGCCACCATAATTAAAAATTACACTACCTATGTTCGAAGACGCCTCAAATGCCAGCAGTTTGCCAATCTCTAACACTTACCTCCTCGGGAACTATACAACATTACCTTTCTCTGTCCTTTATTCGCTTGGGGCATTAACATCATAGGGAAGTTCACTCCTAAAGTTTCTAATGGTCATTAATTCAGCATGGTCGTTGTTGATGCCGATAAGATATCCTGGCTGCTATTTCTAGTCATCAAACAGTCGTCATTGATTACTTCACTAAATAGGTTGAAGTCGAGTTATACGCAGTGATGAATGCTAAGAAAGTGTCCATGTTCATAAAAAAATATCATTTGACGACATAGCGCTCCTCGTGAGTTAGTATCAGATAATGGACCTCACTTCGAATTGGAGGTCACAAAACTGGTCGACAAGTACGGGATTCAGAGACCCAAATCTTCTCCCTACCAACCCAAACCAATGGTGTTGTCGAAGCCACCAATAAAAACCTCAAAACTATCATCAATAAGATTATTAAGAGTTATAAAAATGGGGTTGACTGGATTCCGTACAGCCTTTGGGGGTACCTTAGTTCAATCAGAATATCTATAGGGGATACCCATTATTCTATGGTGTACGATATGGAAGAAGTCCTATATATTGAGCTATAAATACCTTCCCTGTGCTTCATGCTCGAAAGCAAAATCAGTGAAGAAGATTGGCATTAGTGCCATTTTAATGAACTATCACTCTTAGATGAAAAGGGAGTTAAGACTCTATACCACATACAAGGGTACTATCACCAGATATCGCGATCACTCAAAAGAATAGTCAAGGACCGCGGTGTCTAAGATGGAGACCTTGCCCTTAAGGAAATCGTAGAACCCATCTTGGACCCCCAAGAGAAATTTAAAACAAATTAGAGAGGCCCCTATATTGTGAAGAAATCCTATCAGGAAGTGTCGCTATGATAACAGATCTTGACAGAGAAGAGATGACACATCTAGTCAATTTGGACCGTCTCAGGAACTTTTACCCTTATTCTAAATCTCGACACGCTAAGACTCTTCTCATCTGCCTTCTATTCTTAAAAAGAAATTCATTTCCCCAACCCATAGCAACGTGGGACCTGGTCCTCTAAAAAATATTTCTTTTCAAAATAAAGCTCACAATTTTTCAAAACCCTTAGAGGTACATAGGCAGCACATACAACATACATGGGCATGGTCCCCTTCTTCTTCACAAATTGCAATTCTTTTCTAACCCCTGAGAAATGTGGACCATCTTATCGTTTACATGAACAAAAAGATTATATATGCCTTAGTGATTGGTATAGATAATGGAAATGAAAAACTTATCAAGAGGCACAACAAAATATGATATTTTTATTTCTAATAAGGGAATACATCACCGTTACATGAAGTATTAGTGAAGGGATTTAAATATACCACCCCTTTTCACTGACAAAACCATCTTAAAACCTACGTAATCCCTACCAGCTTCACAAAAATTACCCCTAACCCCACAGAAAAACTCCAAAATCACCCAAAACACAAGTCATCCTCCATAAAATGTTACCCCAACTTCATAGATATTGACCTCAACTTCCAGACGGCCCAGTCTCATCCTCATTCCAAGCCCCTGGAGGTCCCTAAGTCTCCTACTCTTGGTTAACAATCCATATGCACTCCATGGATAGATATGCCCTAACAAGCTTAGACGAAACCACAATACCCTCATCTATGGTGTTGAAGGCGATAAGCCACCATATGCCCATTATCTTACTCCATAATATTCTCCACTAATAGTTTCGACAACCACTTCATCCAGTCCCTAAACACATGACATGCCTCTCTTACAAATTATGACGGATGGGTAAACGGTCAGAGATGCTGCCACACGGAACCCAGTACCATCCATAATGATTAAGTCAGGTCTTCCACTGAAAAGAAATTCATTATGTGAGGAGGAACTATTTATTCCCACCTACCTTCGCGTAGAAACTGTTAAGGGAAGAAAAAGGAGGTGTATTAGAGACCAACTAACCCCACATACCAATACTCCCTTAGCTACAAAAAGGTTGCCAGTCTCCCCACCATAGCACTGACCAACGAAGACATCAGGCTCCATGCTCTAAAAATCAATTGACCCAGTTCTTTATCGATGAGCCAAAACTAAATAAAGGCCAAACAAAGAAATTAGGCACACCCGCCAAGGGATACTCAATATGGGTTGTCAGACTGAACCTCTCTGCAAGCCACATAAACAACATAATTGGGCTCCCCCTCAAAAAATTGAAATGACACTCTTTTCAAGCATCGAGACCATTCAGGATATCTTCCAACACAACTGCCACGGGACTACGGTGATAAGAGATCTATGGCAATATCGCAGCCACTTGGGGATCAACCCTTAAGGCTCCTATCATTAGTAACAGCCTCGTAGTCAAGCCCAAACCAATAGCTCTGACAAAGCCAGCATCATCAAAGTCCCTATGACGCAATGAATGCAAAACCACCAGAAGAGAAATAATCCCTCCAAGAATCAACGATCGAGCCGCTGAAGCGGAAATATGGAGCAACTTTACCAGAAATGCCCAGGGAGAATGAGAAAAATTGGGTGTTGCCTCCACAACACTAGGGCCAACCCCCAATATTGTAAAGAATTCCTCGTAGGTAGGAAAAGCCTCATCCAGGCAAAACTGGAAGACATGGTCCTTAGGGTACCAAAATTGTACCACCGTTGCAAGCAAGTTCCAATCTATAGCACGATTATGCCAGAGAGAAACCCAATGCAAGATAAAAGTATAATAGTCAATAGTGTTGAGGCACATGGAATCTAAGCCTTCGAGATAAGAAGAAAATTCTGGGAACATTAGATAATCCATTTGGAGAATAAAAAAAGTAAAGGCAAGAGAAGAGAAGAAATATGGGTGTTGGCGACAAAAACACCCCATACACTCTCCTTTTATAATAAAAATCCATGAACAAAACTAATTTTTGGGAATTCTGTTCAAACCCTAGCGCTACAGAAGTACACTAGTATGCGGGAAAGTGCAAGCAAAGCCTAGGAGTGATTTGACTTGACCCCTATGACGATAGGCAGGTCAAGAGCTATGTCTATTGGCAACCCCCCAATTTAAAAAAAATCCATTTTCCCTTTTTTTCCCCAAATCAATTTCCAAAAATCCTTACTTTGAAAAGCTACCCCCTGGATCGTTCCATTATATTACTCATTTTTAATAAGAATTTTCCTCAAAATCTTATTTTTATCTTCGCAAAATAAATTATTACAAAAAAATCATTTTCCATTTTTGCTCAAAACTAAAAAATTCTTGCTTTGAAAAGAAATATTAACCCTCGAGTTAATTATTTTTACTCTCTTTTTTAGAAAAATTAAAAAATTTCCAATTTAATCATCTCCATATTTATCTCTATCTTTGCATAAAATAAACAATCTCAGCAGAAAATTAAAAATTAATATAGATAGGTCACTAAATCAAGAAAAATACCAATAAGGAAAATGCATATTTTTCATATATATTCTTGCTTTGCATGATTACATTTTGCAAGTATAGAGAGAAAAGGAAAAACAAAAACATACAAATGGGACTTCGCTTCTCTCAACCTTCCCCTTAAAATCCTTAGCCCCCATTGCACACACGCTTTCCCCGACGATGAGCGGTGCACCTTCTACTCCTAGAGTCGAACCCCTCATTTGAGGTGGAATATGGAACCAAACAAGAAGGGGTAGACTTATTTATATAATCAGACATGGAGGCCATCTAGTCCTTGACGTCCCACATCCAGTTGGTCGGTACCCGCGCATACTGCAAGCAAAGAGCAACAAAAAAGACGAGCCAATCAGTAAAGAGCAAGGAAAGAATCAGTGGAAATAGAAAGAGAAAGAGAAAGGATATACCTTAGACGGGAGGGCATAATCCGTAATATCCATCAGCCCAAACACTGACACGTGAGAACGGTGCGTCACACTCAATGACTCCCTATTACTCAGTCGAAATTGTAAGAAATGGGAGTAACCTGAATAATCATAGCCTCCTTTGTCGTTGCCACTGCCGTCAATATACCACCACCCGTGTTGTGGGTCGATACCACTAGTATACTGGAGCCCCTACCTAACGTCGTGGTGCATGAAGGCATATTGTCCACATCATAAATAAAGGAGGGCATCAACCAACTTGTTACAAAGTCCAGATAATCGTAAATCACCACCATTTTTGTGTAATGTGTATAAGGCTCCCCTATTATCACTGCCTCAATGGCATCATCAGACATCTTACTCACCTACCTCATATACATAGGCGGCATCGATGGTGGAACCTCCACCACCTCCTCCACTATCTTCTTGACCACCCTTTCTCCCAGATACCATATGTAACTGAACTCGTGCGCAATCAACCATCGCATCTGCGCATGCATGCCAATAACCCCCGTGTCCCCTGAAGACACCCCTAGGGGTAGAAGGTCACATGCATCCCCAAAAAAGAATTAATATCCACTCATGAAATAAAGATGCCAAGAAGAGACATTCAAGACCCGTTGCACGTCCGTCAGAGATGAGGACCAGTTCGAAGGCCGATTGGAATTTCACTACCAAAATATTCGATAGAAGTCCCCAAAATCATTATCCTTATGTGCCAACAAGGTTGAGTTATGCTCAATCACCTAGTAGAACCACATTTGCAAAAAGATAAGAATCGGCAAATAGAATAAAAGAAGAATGCAAGGAAAGGCATAAAAAGAGAAAATAAATCCAAAGTTACCTCAGAAATGTGTGTGGCTCCCAAAAAGGTTTACCGATAGCACTGGATAAATGCATTCAGAGAAGAATAATGGGACGCCAAAGTAAGGCTCACATGGTCATACGTCGAGAAATTAGAAATCGTCCTCAAATATGACAGAAACTAAAGATAAACGACATCGTCACTCATCACCCCTAAGAAACCCCTAAGAAAAATGAAAATAAATAGACGGTTCGTCTGTATCACCTGATTGTTGTCAATCACATCCAACCTTATCCTAAAAATTATCTCCCTCAAAGAAGAAATCCAAATAAAATCCCCCGACACGATTGTACCCACATTTCTAAAAGTCACCTACACTGTCTCAAACGTAACCCTCAAAGTGTGATCCACCACAATCTGGAAACCCTCGCAATCTAGGCCCAATGGATGTTGAACATAAATTGGAGTAATGGTCATCTTCCCGAACCCAAAATGGAATTAGTGGGTAATGTCCCACCACCTCTCCCCAAGATCACATACCATTAAAGTAGAATGCGGTGTCTCATCCAAAGCCTTCGCCAATGGGCCAAACTCGGCATACGATACCATCTAGTGCACAACAACAGTGAGCTTCTCGTAAACCCCCTTCAACCCAGTCATCCCCGAGATCGAATTCTCAAAGGAGATATGTTAGTCTGCAAGAAAACAGAAGAAAAACCCTTCATTAAGCACAAGGAACAAAAGAGAAAAATAAATTAAGAGACTAAAAGTCACCATACTTACATAGCCATTAGGTTTATTCACACTAGCAAAATTATGATATGTGGGATAGTGAAATAAGATACGCTCATTAGGAACTGGCTTAAAGAAGTCAAAAATTATTCTCATGACCCAATAAGTGGCACCGTGGACCGCCACTCTAGGCCATCCTAGTCGCCAATCACTAGCCACTTGTTGTAGTAAACATCACTTGAAGTACCATCCATTTGATAAGTTGAAGAATAAAATACTTAAGAATGACTCCTAGAGAGAAAGAAGAAGATTCAAACACTTGACGGTCTGAAAAATGAAGAGGGGTCGCCCCCTTTTTATAAGAGACTAAGGGGCCTGTCGATCGACAACCCCCGTACCATGTCGATCAGAACCTACCTTTTCGTCTTCCTAAAAAAGCCCAAAATTTCGTGCATCTTCCAAATGGCAACTCCACAAGCCTGCATATCAGCAGTCCTCTTCAAATTTTGTACAAAAAATACCAGAAAAATCCAAAAATTACTCGAAAAAATCCCAAAAATTCTTAAAAATATGAAACATTATTTACCCTCAAGAAAATCATTTTTAGAGCATTGGTTCCATCATAAACTCTTAAAAACCTAAATTCGATTAAACTTACACTCTTATCTCCATCATATCCAAGTCTACTACAATTCCCTAGCCAAAACTTCAAAACTAAACATTCCCTGGTGAAATTTTGAGACAACACCATCCCTAGAGGAATATAAAGTACACCAACACCCGAAATCATATACAATTTCCCCAACAGGATTATCCCCCTCCAAATCAAAACTTTAGGTCCTCAGAGTCAACCTCGGCCCTAGAATCGATCATCATAACTTTAGATCCTTAGAATTAACCTCGGCCCTCAGAATCGATCGTGACAACTTTAGGTCCTCAGTATTGACCTCGACCCTCAGAATTGGTCGTCCTAACTTTAGGTCCTCAGAATTGACCTCGACCCTCAGAATTGGTCACCCCAACTCTAGGCCCTCAAAATTGACCTCAACCCTGAAAATTAGTCGCCCTAACTTTAGGCCCTCAGAATTGACCTTGGCCCTCAGAATTGGTCGTTCCCACTTTAGGACCTCAGAATTGACCTTATTCCTCAGAATCGGTTGCCAAAACTTTAGACAATCAAAATTGACCCCGGCCCACAAAATCATTCACCACAACTTTAGGTCCTTAGTATTGACTCGACATTCTTCTCTCAGAATTAGTCATCCAAACTTTAGGTACTCATAATTAACCTCGGCCCTCAGAATTAGTCACCCCAACTTTAGGTCCTTAGAATTGACCTCGGCTCAGAATTGGTCGTCCCAACTTTAAGTTCTCAAATTGACCTCATCCCTCAGAATTGGTCGTCATAACTTTAGGTCCTCAGAATTTACCTCGACCCTCAAAATTGTTAGTCCCAACTTTAGGTCCTTAAATTTGACCTCGGCCCTCATAATCATTCGTGACAACTTTAGGTCCTCATAATTGAGCTCGGCCCATAGAATCGGTCATCCTAACTTTAGGTCATCAAAATTGACCTCGGTCCTCAAAATTGGTCATCACAACTTTAGGTCCTCAAAATTGACCTTGGCCCGCAGAATCGATTGTCACAACTCTAAGTCTTCAGAATTGACCTCGGCTTATAGAATTAGTCGTCATCACTTTAGATCCTCTGAATTAAACTCGTCTCTCAAAATTTATCTTTCGAACTTTAGGTCCTCATAATTGACCTCGACCCGTTGAATCGGTCATCTTTCGTCTCCTTAACTCCCCATAATTGACCTCGCCCCAATGAATTGGTCACCCTAGACATTTAGAATCAACCTTAACACCTCTGTGACCCGCTAAATCTATCATGTTTATCCTATTAGGTCCTCAGAACTGAGCTCGACCCTCTAAATCGGCCATCCTCATCCTCTAGGTCCACATAATTGACCAAAAATCCTCTTCCCTAATGTCGATGTGGTGTCTATCATTCGACGGTCTTCACTTGTTCCAAACTTTCTCGTCGAGGGGCTCTCTGTAGACACCCCGTCCTAAGACCCCCTAAGAACCTCCTTAGGTCCCTAACACTCACTTCTCATCTCACACTCTCACTCTTAAAGCACATTTTCTACACACATACATAAGAAAAATCCTATGTTTGGATTTATGGATTAAACCCCACCCTATGTTATCTTCGAACTAGCTGGACTTTGTTACCCCAAGGGCTACATAGGTGTCTTGGGTTAATACTAAGATTCGAGTCCTCCTTGGTGCATGTTTATATGTTTCCCTCCTATCTCTCTCTCTCTCTCTCTCTCTCTCTCTCTCTCTCACACACACACACACACACACACACACACACACACATATATATATATATATATATATATATATATATATATATATATATATATTCTTCATGAGTTCATATTCTTACATGCTTGTGTTTCGTCCGATATACAAATTCGCTCTTCCATAGTGAATTGTGGCTCAACAAACACTCATATTATATTTTGAATTATTATTTTTAGGAACACTCCTAAGGATTAATTCACTCCGTCCTTTCCATAATATGAGTTTAATGATTACATTCTCCACCTATATTATGCACATGAGCACACACTTCACGAAGTCTAACAGGAGAAGATTAACACATGACCATGAGGACCGAAAGGGTGGGATGGTTCCTAACACCTTTTCATTTCGTAACTTAGTCCCCAGACCATTGAACTACTTGGTTTCACAAGCATCAGTATTGTCCTTGATGACGTAATCTTGAGGCGGTGACATTTCTTTTGCCAGTTTTGTGCAAAATAGGCTAGAGAATCTATCTCTACACATTATCCCCCACATTAATAACGGTCGATCACCTAGAGAAAGGGCGCACACCTCGTGCGCATGCTCCAGAGAGAATCCAAAAGTGGGGTCTAGAGATGGCCACAGATACAGTCATACATACAAATGGGATTTTCATGCAGTCATACCTAAAAGCATAAATTGATTTATAATTCATTACCAAACCTTTCAAAGTGTTCTTCATACTAGGATAACTATTTGTAAGCGTATTCTGCTTGGGTAGCAAATCCTTCACCCAATACATAATTCTTGATACGCTATTGTTAAACAAACCATATTGGGTCTTCAAACTATGCAAACCAACCATGGCATGGCAAGTTGTGTGATCTTTGCCACAACCAGTGTACAATGGTTTGGTAGCCTTAAATTTCAAACTTTGATAGTAATCGTCTAGGTTTATCCCAATACCATCATGAGCACCAAAACCTTCTACATTTTCAGTGACCTCATTTTCTTCCACTTAATGAACTCCATAAACATCATCATCTAAATTCTCTAACATATTATGATCTACATTATCCTCCCAACCTTGTACATCTGTCATATTTGATGATTTTTGTGAAGGTTGCTCGGGGACAAAGGGAATATGCATTTCCCTGGGAAAAACTCGCGATCGATAATTCTCTTGCACATACCCCAACTAAGAAGATGTAGTTCAACTATTTTCCACTCAAACACCTAACCAATCCTACAATGTGCACATGAACACGAAAACTCTTCATCATTAAAACATCTCTTTGTGACTTTTACAAAATCATTAGCACCTCTACGATACTCATCCCCTAGTTTATTTATCTCACCCATTTACTCTATGTATAGAGGATATCCCATCACCACTACTACGAACAATGACCTGTTATGGGTGAGAAGCATATATTCATGATTAATATCAACAAAAGTGTGAAAATTTCAAGAACCCTTGGTTAATTCCAACATATAAAAAATTTGACAAATTCATGGGTTATTTCCAATTTAAATATCATATACACATAACAAACATTATACATACATACACAAATATATTCTAGTGTGTTAATTTTAAGAAAAGTGTGAAAAATGTAAGAACTATAGGTTAATTGCAACGCACAAAGAAATTGACAAATTTATGGGTTATTTACAATATACAAACATCATATACACATAGCAAACATCATACATACATATACCAACATATATTCATTGATTAATTTCAAGAAAAGTGTGAAAAATTCGATAACCCTAGGTTACTTCCAACACATAAACAGATTGATAAATTCATGATTTATTTCCAACATATAAACATCATATACACATAACAAACATTATACATATAGACATAAACAAAAATTCATGGGTTAATTTCAATAAAACTGTGAAAACTTCAAGACTAGGTTAATTCAAACACACAAATAAATTGACAAACTTGTGAGTGATTTCCAACATACAAACATCATATACACATAACAAACACCATGTATACATATATAAATAATTTTTACCCATCAACACACTAATTTCCAATATACAAGCATATGTATACAAGAAAATATCCTCAAGTGTGTAAATGAAATGCAACATGAGTGAAATATGTAAATAATAACTTATTTAGAGGGAAAAAGAAGTTAACGGGTTGAGTTGAGGAAGAAGATGGTGTTTGGAGTTTGGGGGTGTGGCGGGGTTCGAAAAAAGTAAAGGGGGAGAGTTTGTCAGGTGGTAAGAGGGGGGTGCCGGCAGTGGGATGAAGATTTTCATCTTAGAGAGAGTTTAGAGAGAAAAAGTGAGAATTAGGGGAAAATGGGTTGTTTCATTTTGACAAATATTAAAAAAAACTCCCAGTTTTATCACGGTCTTTGACAATGATAAGACCGTGACAACCAATTGTCAAGGACTTGTCACGATCAAAGACCTTAATAGAATTCTCGTATTTTTATGTCATTATTTTGGACCGTGAAAAGTCTTTGCGGGTGAAAGGTGACAAAATTCCTTTTTTGGTGTGGTGTATAATCACATTGTATGAAGCCGGCTTTTTACTAGGCTCAATATTGTACAGAACCTCAACCCAAATTTTGTATTTTCAAAAGTATCATTCTTGTAATCATTTATCATTAACACATAATAATAAGCCTAGTAAATCAGACAAAACAATAGTGTGTAGTTGAAGTATGCTAACATCGTGTTTCTTAGCCCATTTTAAATCTTTGTCCCACCCCACCAAAAATATTGAATACAAACTTTGTGAAAGTCCAGGTTATTCTAAATCCAACCCTCACATCAGCCATCCATTTCATAAAATATGTCATTACATGCATGCCCAATGACATTTATTCACTGTCGCTACGATAAAAATATTCGTTCTAACATACTCCACCCCTTTTTAAAAAATAAAGTGCCTCTAACAAAGATCATGCATCATTTAATGTCCCCCAAATCTAGTGAATCATCCATATTAAGTCGTTCCATCTCCGCACTCTTCCCGAATAGAACACTTTCATCCAATGGAGGATAAGTAAATCGCCAAAGTACGTTGAACAGAACATATTTGTCAACATAACACATATTGCCTGACTCAAGCACCAATATCATATCATGCACTAGAAATGGAATTCTATCTAAGGGATGAGTCTCGAGTAACATAGACTCATTCACACCTTTTACAATCACTCCCCACGACTAAATTTGTGGCTTCCCAGGCATCTGGTACGAACTACATAGACTTTAGTACCATAACCTATGGATATGTAGGCGCAATACCAGTCCTATTCGTGAGCACAAGCCATTATGATATATCCATGATATATTACCCAACAATATGCCCAACAATTTAGTTTACCTTAAAACGTGTATGACATCTCTACGAGTGACACCCTACTGTCCACCTCGAGATACACATGATTTCTACATGTGGCTTCTCTCATTCACCTTGCGAGATATCATGATATCTCTAAACTACACTTTGCACATGAGAACATTAGTAACATGTCACCTGAAGTACATAGACTTTTTGCTTATTGACAAACGGTTACATGTGCACAATACCAAGACCTCGCTCATGTGCCCAAGCCATTACACTAGCACAAACTCACACCATCATGGAAAACACACATAAATGACACCATGTTGTCCACCATAGGGTATAATACCGAGCTCTCGCTCGTGGACCCAATTCATCACTTTAGCGCGCACACACGCTTTTGTAAGGCACATATACAACACTTTAAGCTCCCCCCTCCCCCCCCCCCCCCCCCCCCACCCAACACACACACACGCGCGCGCTTGCTTGCTTTAAGAGTAATCACACATTCACACTTTCAAAGAACACCCACAACCGTTCTTCCACAGTGCTCACACGACATTTATATGTCCACCCTCCCCCCCCCCCCCCCCCCAACCGGCATGCACCTCAACTTCTCAAGTCCAATCACTCTTTGGGCCTAATTAACGCGTTTACACATCTTTGAGGTATAAATCCTAAAGTTTCTAATAATTCCTTGTACCACATTTAATTAGTATAAAAAAAGTAATTTATAAACAAAACATACAATGAGTGGGGTGCCTAAAACCTTCCCCACTCGTAACTCGATCCTTGAACCCACATCTCGAATCTCTAGTTTAATGCAGGCACGCCATAGCCTTTGGATAAGACCAACCTCTATTGTTTATTTTTATATTAAAAAATTGATAAATCTGATCAACCATGCGCTCCCGAGTTTATCGGCGCACGTAAATTGGATATGGTAAATGAACGCTCTAGGGGCACACCAAACCGAAATCAACTACCACCATCGGGAGTGAGCGAGTAGGTAGATTTTGGGATCATAATACAATAAATACGCAACAACGTAATAAGTTATGAAATAATTTCATAATTCTATCAAGAAAATATTGTCTACGACATATTAAAGTGTGCAATCAAGATTAAGAAAGATATATTAATTTTCACATTTAAGATTAAGAAGCAGGTTCAAAATTATTGAGTCTTCACGATTCATAGCTATGGACAAAATATGTTTGTTTATATTTTTCCTTATGGATACATGTGAAAATCATGAAGCTCGACATTCTAGGTTTATGAATTATTTATGACTTACGTTCTACACAAAATATTACATTGCACAAGTTATGATACTAATACAAGCAAAATGTAAAACGAAGGGTTGATAAAACATGAGATTTGTTTCTATAATTCTAATGGACAACATTCATTCAATTCTCTTCCTTTGGTTTCAAATGGTAAGAACAAAACACTTAAGGCTGAAACAAGTATTATAACTTCAGTCACAACAACTGCAGTAGTTTGATGACAACCTCTCACCAATCCCACTGCTACCATTGGGCATACCATTCCACCAATTCTCCCGATAGCTGTTGCAATCCCAACACCAGTTGACCTTACATTAGTTGGATACACCTACCAAAAAAATGAGAGAGAAATCACATGGTTGTCTATGTGAAGTTTGTAAGAGAAATAATGAACTATTCACAAAATTTTACCTATAATCTACTACAAACACTAGTGATTATATATTATTAAAATAGATAAACTACTTAAAAGAGAGTTACAACTTTAAGTGCTCATTTTTTGAGCTACATTTCTAAGAAGAAGCCATAAACTTTACGTAGAATGGCTGTCTAAAGCCTTCAACTTCACGAAGATTCAAAGCCTCTAGATCGTAAGAACGTATGGAATCGTTGATTTTCTTTAGTTATTGAGATGAAGAAACCAACAATGTATAAAGGAGAACCTGTAGTTATTTTCTCTGAAGACATTGAAAACTATTCAAACCTTTCCAACATGATCTTATAAGGAAGTTCTCACATGGGAGACCAATAATGGAAGTGATTCGTAAGACTTTCTTAACCTTCTCTCTAAAGTCCACTATTACTATTGGTTTGTTAGATCAAAAAAACATATTTTGATCAGATTTAATCATGAAGAAGACTTTGCAAGAGTGTGGTTACGGGAATCTTGGAATATTGGAAGATACCCTATGCAAATTTTCAAATGGACCATTGATTTCCACCCTGAGATTGAGAACAGTATCACCCCTATATGGATCTCTTTCCCTATTTATCTGCTGATTAAGGTTATCTGCTACACGCTCGAGTCTTCGTAAATGTTCCTAATTTTTATTTTTATTTTTTAATTTTTTTATTTTTTTATTTTTTGCTTTAGCTCTTGTAAGAGTCCTTAGAGAGGTTTTTTCTCCTATTTTGTTTATAAATAAATTTATTTTCTTGTATAAAAAAAATAAAAAAGTTACATGCACTTTTAAAAAAAAGAGAGAGAGAGACTAATTAAGAATTTAGAGTAAATATTTGTGAACTTTTGTGAGATTAACATTACTAGGGTAAGAGATGAATGCTTATGCTATATAGTTCATATGAAGTCAAACAAAGAAAAATAAGACTTTTATAATTTCTGTAATTTTAAATGTCTTTCTCTTACCTTTTGATGCGTTGGATAAAAAGGTTATCTCACAACAAGAAAAAATAAGATGGAATGGTTTTATCCCACAATCGATGGGATAAATGGCTTAGGATAACTATCCCATTCCGTGCAACACCAACTTCTATATTAGAGGGAATAAAAGAGATACATTTATAGTTGCATTAGAGACTTATTTTTGTGTCATTTTCTATGGATCCATTAAGTGTCACATACTTCAATGTGACGAGAACTTATTACATCTAAAGAGACTCCTTCTTATTATGACTCGCACATGAAAATTACGAAGGCTAAACAATAATATGTAATTAAAATGTACATCGGGGTTGATATGCAAGCAATTGTGAAGGTTGCTGAAATAAACATTCGAGCTCCAAATAATGAGGCTGTGGTCAATGTCTCGTGTTGATGGGTGACCAAGGGCAGGAGTAAAATAAACCCTAAAATGAACATAATTTCCATTGAAAGCTTGCGACCCACTTTGTCCAATATTACTATTGATCAAACAAGCCCCGGTAGCTCTGAAAAAAATAAAACTTATTTCATGTTATTTCACATTCACTAGTGATGAGAATATGAAATCAAGAAAGATAAAGTGTGATAACAATGTTGTTAAGGCCTTGCTTTGAAATGAAATATTTTTTACTTAGGGCGTGCTTGATTGATTTGGAAAAAAAATTCATGAAAAACAACTATTTGATTCATGTTTTTTATTGTAATACCTTGATTGCAATCACTTTATATAAGAATAGCAATCATTCAAGTAGCAAGTGCACTATCTCAAACCTCATTTGTATTAGAAAATATTTTTTATAGGCCCACCAAAGAATTGATTTCCATGGAAAATAGAAAAAGTAAAACAAAAACTCGTATCTTTTTCCGCTCATTTTCCAACTTCTCATAAAAAAGAACTGTTTTTCACGTATTTTTCATGTTTGCAATCAAACGCAACCTTAATGGAAATTAAACTCTTTGTTTGTATAAAATTATAAATAAGCGGAGCATTGTAATAATGTGATTTTAGACAAAACAGTGAACAAATTTAAGTCCAAATAGATGAAAAACATTTTTCATAACTTTACCCATTTTTCACTTGGGTGCGTTTGATAGAACAAATTGAAGAAGTAAAAAAATTCAAAGCTAAAATTTCATTTCTTTATGTATTTGGTTGTAGTGTGTTAAAACAAGGAAAAAATGAGTTTCGTTAGGCTAAGGAAATCAACAATTGCCTTGGAAAATATTTCTCGGGGAATGGGGATCAAGAAAATGAAAGTTACAAAATGGAATTTTTTAGGCGTTGACAAGCGAGTGGAAAAAAATTTCAAGGCAAATTTTTGCAATTAAAACACACCAAAAGTTGGAAATTTTTTATATATTACATGACAAATGTTGACAATTAAAAATACCAAATGCGTTCGAGTGAAATGATGGTAAAAAAAATGTTTTACATGGAAGAAATTATATAGGCAAGTTTGACTCAAAAATTGTTTTCAAGCTAATTTTTTTATTTTTTATTTGATGATAATAATGGAAAGTAAATTGTTAGATGGAAAATAAAGTGTTTATATACGTTAATAATTTTACATTTTATTATTATAAAATTTTCATGTGTAGAGAGACAAAAATAAAAGTTGAAAAACAAAATAATTAGGCTTAGTTAGTTATATTCTTGAACCTGAATCTTTTTCGAGCAAAACTTTATGTATTAAATAGGACTAAAAGTCGAAAAATTCCAAAAGTTATATACTTTTTCATAAAAAAACAATGCCTACCAAACATACCCAAACTAGTGATGAATACATCTGTGTAGAGACTAGCATTCTGAATATTTTCTCTATGTAAAGTGATGGAGCCACACTTGCTTTGTCCACTGCTTAACTCAGAGGTTAGCAATATAATGCCATAATAAGAAAATGTGTTTCCAAAATACAAAAGCCATAGAATAAGGGTGTTTCTTATTAATTTTGGTGAAAAAATTATAAAGGTCCTTGAGGAACTTGTTTCAAAATCACGGGGTTTGGTTTTTGTTAGGGGGAGTAGATGTGTATCTTCAAATGAATCAAATTCATCATCAAGCTTAGTTATTTGAGTGGAAACAAGCATGCCAATAGGTAGTTGTTTTTGGTTGAGAATAGCTCCTTTTTCTAGTATATGATGTGCTTCCAATGTTTTTCCTTTCATGCATAGGTATTTTTGGTGACTCGTACAAGACCATAAAATAGAAGCACCAAAAAAGATGGTGTAGAAGATAGGGCTACTAACCACCTCCAACCTAATCTTGGCATGACAATCTACACACAAAAAAATACATTTAGTTGAGTTTGATCATTTATAAGAATATTCAAGTTTTCATGTATAGGTTGGTAATAAAAAGTTAGTAGAGATTTGGAATGAGAAGAATAATTATAAGGTGACAGTTTTTGGACAATGTTTATCTAACACATTGATGTGTCATAATCGCATTGACTAGTCTTTGACATCTTAGTTATTTTTTTATTTGTTCTAGCCTACTCCTACGGGGTGGGGGTGCCACTATGTGGCTACAAAGGGTGTTGAGTGGAGCTTCGGATCGAATAAATCTCTACAGGTGCCACCACATCGACAAGAATAGGTTGATAACCTCATCCATAAGGAATCGAACCCGAGACCTCCTGTCAATATACAAGGAGAAACATCATCAGGACACAAGGCCATTGGTTGTTTCACATCTTATTGATTAGCAAGGTTTGACTAATCCACATATTCCTCAAATCACCGTGTGTGTACACCATGTCGAAAAAATGTATCGACCTAGAACTATGCTTATGAGAATGGAGTGTGTTGAAGCAATCTAAATTAGTGGATGCATGTGATACTACAAATATTATCTTTCGTATGTCATGCTCTACTTGCGAGTTGTGCCTACGACACTATTTAAGGAATTTTATAATCTTGAAAAAACATATGCTAAAATTTATTTTATTAAAGTTAATTAACTTACCGAGCTAAATTACTACACATATTTACACGATGAAAAAATGTGTTCGTATAAAAGCTCTCACAATATCATATGATCTCAATTTCAATTAGATAATTCTCACGCGAGAGAGTACATATGTCTTTATATATCATATGTACTTAGTGACCAAGTTAACTATGATATCCTGAGTGATGTCAGAGAATTATAACCTAAACGCTGAAATCATTAACGTAACTAACATGCTCTAGATTATTGTCATCTCGATGGTGAGGTGTATCAGCTGGTACAAACTACACTCCAAGGGATCAAATCTTGTCATCTTTGTGATTCCTAGTATTTAGACCATGTGTATCTAGGTTAGCACCACGCGTGTTATGTTTCGTTTGACTAAGCTTCCCAATCTAGGTTGACCTGGGCACCAAACGTACTTTAGAATTTATAGGCGTGATCAGGCAGTTGCAGAGCCAAGAATTTTAGGTGACTCGGGCACCAAAGGAAAATTTCGGGGGTTCGAGAGCAAGGGAGCTCCCAAAATTTTTTTTGAGGAGTAAATTAAAATTAAAATTAATTTCAACAATTTCATGCCCCAAAAATAAATACTACGTACAAACCAATAACAACAACATTTATATTAATATTAAAAGAGGTAAAACAACACTGTGATATTAAAAGGGGTAAAACAACTATGACATTTATACTAATAATTACTACAAACCAATAAGCACATTTATACTAATATTAAAAGGGGTAAAACAACACTGATATTATAATCTCGGCAATCTCAGAATCTCAGCAATGTGTACATATATATATTTAAAAAGAAAAAAAAAAAAAAAAAAACACAACGGGGGATTTACCTAGGTTGGCCTGGGCCTGTGCCCAGGTCATGTACAATGTGTCTCCGCCACTGTGACCAGGGGAGAGGGATCTTTGACGTCGTAGTCGGTAGTGAGAGCATTGATTCTAGTGCCATTGTCAGGTAAGGGATTCGTGTTGGCATTGAGCTTAGGTTTTTAGAGTGATGTCGTTTTTTTTAATCACTTAGATCTTGGATATTATGCTTCAAGCCTTAGCATTGTTCTAGGATGTGCCCAATGCTGTTGTGGTGTTTGTTGTGTAGATCAACATAAATTTTTTTCCAGTAGATCATTAGGTAGGTGCTTTGGATTTTTAGGATTAAAAATCCCCTTCTTATTAAGATCTTAATAAAATGTATTCATGGTATTGTATAGGGAGGAGATTTGGTGATATGCCCACTGATCCTAGAAAAGGTCAAAAGGACAACTATGCTTTGAAATTTATAGGATTGAAAATTATTAACAGTTAGACTAGAAAAATGTGTGCCTAAAATACCAATTCTTAATGAAATTCCTAGTGATTGGACGTTGGTAAGAATATTCTAGCGAAGGAAGGACATAGTTTGGCCATGAGGCAATGGATATTAGCCTTAAGATGACTGAGTTCTCTAAGATTCTTTCAAAAACATGAGTTCAATGGAATTGAAAACCGGAATATGACACAAAAATAAAAGAAGCATGCTGACATGAGTTTGGTCATGTTCTCCACTTGTCAAATGGTATAAACATATTCTCAAGTGTTTCTATAGTCATTGTAAGGCTACTATATACATCCACTAAGACGATAGAAGTAGGTATGCAACTGTCAGCAAGACATAATGCCTTGTAATCGTCCTCAAGAAATTAATAAACAAGCTTGCCCTTTTTTTTCTAGGCATTGTCATGGTCAAGGACCATTATAAAAAAAAAAAAAATCGCTTCTTATCACGATCAAGGATCGTGACAATTATGTCGGGGATAGCCCACTTAAAACCCTTTTTCCTTAACATTTGTACTTTCCCTCCTCTCTCTCCAACTCTCTTTCTCGTGGGTCAAAATCTCATATTTATATTCTCTCAACGTAATGGTTTACATATAGTGGACACACACACGCGCACACACACACATATATATATATATATATATATATGATAGGGCAATTTTTGAAAATGTACACATTTGAACGGTTTGGATGACTGCCACCTCAGTAGACATTTAAAAAAATGGAGTGTTGAGTTCACTTATAATTTTAAGAGTAAAGTACCCCAATAGTTCCTTACCTTTGTATTGGTTTTAATTTAGTCCCTTACCTTTTTATTGCCTTAATTTAAACCCTCAGCTTTCGAATTGGTTCAATTTCATCTCTACTCTTTTTTTGTTTCAATTTCATCCCCAACCTTTCATTTTGTCTCAATTTAGTCCATCTGTTAAATATTTTGGATACAATTGACTATTTTACCCATATTTATTGAAAAATAATATAATGAATGTTATAAATTTGAAAAATAAGCTATTTTATTATTTTTTGGGGATAAAAATAGTTTTTTATCCGAGAATAATAAAAAAATAGTTTTTATTTTGATTTTATCCTAGTTGTTTTTAATTTTTCATAAAAAAAACTTGAATTATAATTTTAAATAAAGGACTTGACTACCGTGGCTTATTCTCACGTCCCTTATTTTAATGAATGTGGGTCCGATCTAGCGAACTAACCAATCGTGAATCTAAGACATCAATTTCCCCCCTATCTATATAATATAATTGATAAATAAAGATTTTCATATGATGTGGGTTCGCGTCAGCGGCACTAATCAATTGTGAATCTAAAACATCAAATTTTACATTTTAATTAAAATTAAAAAAAAAAAAAGTTTTTTATAAATATAAAAAACTATGTTGACTATTAAAATTATAATTCAAGTTTTTTTTTTTGAAAAATTAAAAATAACTGGGATAAAATAAAAATAAAAACTTATTTTTTTATTATTCTCGGATAAAAAACTATTTTTTATCCCAAATAATAATAAAATAACTTATTTTTCAAATTTTATAACATTCATTATATTATTTTTCAATAAAGAGGGGTAAAATAGTCAATTATATCCAAAATAGTTAACAGATGGACTAAATTGAAACAAAATAAAAGGTTGAGGTTGAAATTAAAACAAAAAAAAAGGATAATGATGAAATTGAACCAATTTAAAAGGTGAGGAACTAAATTGAGATAATAAAAAGATAAGAAATTAAATTGAAACTAATAAAAAAGTAAGGAACTAGTGAGGCCCTTTCATTTAATTCAAAATGGCTGACACTTCACACAACCCAACATTGTTATACGGATATCTATGCCATAATTAGGGCTGGTAAACGGACGGATACGGATCGGATACCATGTTTTCCATATCCGTATCCGCTATTTGAATGTACTATCCATATTCGTATCCGTATCCGCCGGATAGTTAAAACAACTATCCATATCCGTATCCGCTCGGATACCTCGGATTCGGATAATATCCGTATCCGTTTACATTATTTAGTCATCGCAAAAAATAACTATTAAAATATCCAATCCAATGAAATCCAATTCAATCCAAACAAATATCTAACAAAATTACTGCCTCCTAACAATTATGGATTCCATAATAATAGTATCATTCCATAATGATAATATGGCTTAAAGTCATCCATACTTTACAACCATATAAGCTTCAAGCCATCCAAAAAAAATAACAGTCGCATTCCATGACAATAGAAATAAATATGCACCTTTTAGATTAAATCAATTTTTTTTAATAATGATAACCTCATGGACCTTTTGCCTTTAAAACATACTGATATTTTTATTGTAATAAGTATACATTTTTATTTTGTATATAATATATCTGTTGTTAACTTCAGTTCTCCTCACAATCAAAACCATCTCTTTACTTTTATGTTTCTCTCTTACATTCAATTATGTTTCTCTTTTACATTCTTTTTTGTTTCACTCTTACATTTATTTATACCCAACAAAATATTAATACATGATATTTTATAATATACCGAATAAAATAATAACTTTATGGTGTTTTTGTTTTTAGTGGAGTATATGTTTATTTTGTTTAAGGGAATAAACGATTGATTTTTTTTTTAAATTATTTTATTAGTAATACTAATACTAATACTAATATTATTAGTAATATTTTAAACATATGTTTGACGGATACGGATATCTGGTAAAACGGATATCCGATAAAATGGATACTCCGCATCGGATACGGATTATCCGTGTCGGATACTAGTACTATCCGTATCCGTATCCATTTTCTCGGATATTTTTATAGAGTATCCATATTCGTATCCGTTTCCATATTTTCGGATAAATATCCGCAAATTCGAATTCGGATATCGGACGGATGCGGATTTTCGAATATCCGTTTACAGCCCTAGCCATAATCTACCAAATCTATAATCTCCTCTTCATCTCTCATAAGTTTTCATATTTGAAACAGTTCCCTAGCCTACAAGTTCTCTCTTCTTTTTTATAATTTTGTAAAAAATGGTAACATCTCATCAGGTATACCCGATTGTCCGTGCTTGATTTTTTGTTTGTTTTGGTTGTTATAAACTTCATCTTTTTTTTTTTTTTTTGTAGTATACCATGATGTGTTCGGATTGTTTACGCGTACCTCGACTAATCCCTATTCGCGATTCGTGACTTTCGCTGGCCAAGCATTATTTTAACAGTGCCAGAGATCGAACTGGGGATCAAACTCAATCCACCCCAAGACTGTTCCAGAGACAGCCTTATGGATTTCAAGATTTAACAGTTGCACCAAAAAAACCATAAAGCTAACTTTTTAGTCTTTTTTTGTTTGTTTTCTCTACCCACTCTCTCCGATTTCAGTTTTGTATTTTTGTTTGTTTTAGATTGGTAAAAAGATTTTTAGAAATGGTCCACGTGTCATTTTTTTCTTCATGTGCTTTCTTTTACACAATTTATGTTTCTATCTTTTGATGCAGATGTATTTTCCATCTATGATTCGTTTTTTTCCTTAATGATTTCAGTAGGTTAACTCAACCTCAACCCTTTTCATACAAATGCATTTGGTATCTATGTGTTCTTTTACCCACTTTTTGTTCTATGTTTTATGGATGTTTACTATTTGGTTTACCCTTTTATCGGTATGGTAATTAGGATTACCATCAGTAATTGTTTAGCCTATGATACATGTTTGACAAAAATATCAAATGGGTATTTTTCTTTATCTTGAGATTTATTTGCTTCGGTCTATTTTTTTTTATTTTTCAATTGTCAAACATTTATTGTTGAGCACTTCTACACGGATAGATTTTTTGACCGAATTTCAGCCGACACACTGACGTGTCGGCTTGTTATTGATTGGGTTTGAGGTCCCGCTGGCGCGGATCCCACAAATCAACCAATACCAAGCCGACACGTCAGTGTGTCAGCTGAAATTCGATCAAAAAATCGGGCACACAATAGTATTTTTGTTTATTGTTATTGTCACCCCTCATAGTTTGATATTAAATTAGGCCTGTATTTCTACTAAGCATTGGAGATTTGTGTGTTTGTGTTTGTGTTGTGCACTTGGGTCTAAGGGTTTTTAATTGTTTCAAATCGGGGAATAAAAAAGTTTAGAAATAGATATTATGGCATTTGGGTATGAAAATTCTGATTTCCTTTCCTCTTGGGTTATATGTTGGGTTTCAACATAAGTGTTTGGGGAGACTTTATTTGAATTTTATACTGAATGGTAATATCCATGGTTCAAAGTCTCGGTATTGGTACCGGAATCGAACACTCGATTTTCAACTCGGTTGCGATATCGGTCGCGGTATCGGGCGATACGCAAAAATACGCAATTTAGAGAACGTAAAAAATTCCGAAAAAAATGTAGAAAATTTTAAAAAAATAAAATTAACAATGTGGATCAATGAGATACATTCAAACTCATCATTAAATATGCATTGCATTGTAGAATTGATTATATTGAAGCACGATAAACTTGTCAGATTCAATATTCAATATTCAATAAGAGTTCTAAACATTTTTTGTAAACATTTTGCAAAAATTCAAACATTTGTTACATTTTTGTACAAAGATGTTTTTACAAAAATGTACAAAAATATAGTTTGTATTCTTTGTAGAAAATGTACAAAAAAATGTTTTTTACAAAAAAGTACAATATTAAACATTTTGCAAAAATTAAAACTTTTTTTTTACATTTTTCTAATAAGATGTTTTTACAAAAACGTACGAAAATATAGTTTGTATTCCTTATACAAAATGTACAAAAAAAAATTTTTTACAAAAAGTACAATATTAAACATTTTGCAAAAATTACATTTTTTTACATTTTTGTAAAAAGATGTTTTTACAAAAATGTACAAAAATATAGTTTGTATTCTTTGTACAAAATGTACACAAAAAATGTTTTTTTACAAAAACGTACAATATTAAAGATTTTGCAAAAATTAAAACATTTTTTACATAAATGTTTTTTTAAATAAACTACAAAATAACATTTTTGTAAACAAATGTTTTTGTAAAAAAAATGTACACAATTGTTTTTTACACACGTTTTTGTACAAAAAAAAATGTATATAAATGTGTTTACAAACGTTTTTTTAACATTTTTAACGCCCCGGTTTGTCTTTAAAAAATAACTAAGAAAAAACAACATAAGGAGGCAACGTAACCCACCAGCCTAATCTAAAACATAAAACAGGGTTTCAAAACACACATCACAGCTGGAGATTGAAAGGTTTCTCCATTCTTACCTAAATACACCACCGGCCGACAACAATAGGTTTCTCCCTTCAATTATTTATGCCTTCGTCTCTTTTTTTGGGGGGTAAAACTTGATTATCACGACGAATCGGTTGTCTCGGTCGATATCGCGGCTGTCTCAACCGATATCGCAGCAAGGCGTCTCGGAATCGGTTGTCTCGGCCGATATCTCGGCGAGACAACACGATTCAATATTTTTTTAAGCGCCTCTTGGTATCGTATCGGTACCCTCCGATTCCGAGTTGACTCGGTCGATACCGAGTCAACTCGGCCGATACTTTGAACCATGGTAATATCCGTAAAAAGTAAGTGTTTTTCTACTTGATTTTCCTATACTTACATGCTTCCATCTTGGCTAATTATCTTTTTTGCATTTCCTTTTTTATTTTCAAGTGTCAACCACCGTACCAGATAATGAAATTGGTTTTTATGTTTTGAATTTTTGTTCCCTCTATCTCATTCCTTTGGTTATTAATGGTGACTTTTTGTAGAACTGCCTTATTTGAGAGTTTTTTCTTTTGTTTTTCCTGCTCACTCAACAAGTAAATCTTGGTTTTTAAATTTTAATCAATACTTTTAATAACTCATTTTGTGGGGGTTGAAATAATGTTTGATATAATAACTTATACTTTTTATTTACTCTGTTATTTAAAATATTGTTTGATTTCTTAATTTTATTGTGTATACATGTTTATATTGTGTAATATATATTCGTGTCTTCTCACGTACTATTTATTTTGTATACATATTTGTATATTTTTTAGTTTGTATACATGTTTGTATTGTAGAACCTATTTTGCATACATGTTTGTATTACTATGAGTTTAATAACATATTTGGAAGTAATGCAAAGGTGTAGGTACATACAATATGTACGAGAGACATAATTTTTTTTAAATGTTTGAAATGTTTAGATCTATTTGAGAAACCCCATATATATTTAATAAATATGCATAAATTTTAATCTGATAACATAGTTAGATACGAGTGTCCATAAGTAGTTTGCTAACGGTATATTGTTTGGGATTCCTGCAAAAACATACTACTAATTGAGGAAATTTCGCCCAATTTTTTAAAATTGTTTAAAACTATAAGTAATATATAAAATCTTTTTGACTTAAATTATAAATGACTTAAAATTATAAATGACTTAAAATTATGGTGTTGACAAGTTATAGGCAAAAGTGTGAAAACGGTCTCCCGAATAATGCTATTAATTTGACATGAGAATGGATGTACTGGAAATATAATTGAATTTCAATATGAGAAGCTTTGTAAAAACATTCATCGAAGATTAGTAACATTTTTAATTATTATAATTATGAGAATCGCTTCCTAAACAATCATTTGACTTACATTATACACGATTTAATACTTTAGGAAATTATTTGTCCATTTTTTTCATATTTGTTTATTTGAGGCACAATGTGAATTTTATATTTGAATATTATATATTTCATGTTGTTGAATATTATATATTTTTTTATTTGAGGCACAGTGTGTATGTTGTTGTACTATTTGTTATTTGTTAAACAGAGTGGATGGTTATTTAAACAAGGAGATTATGGCCATTTTTTTTTAAATTGCACTTTGTTTTATTAGGGAATTAAGTTTTTACTGTTTTGTAATTATATACTTTGGAATTTTTTATTGATTTACGATTACGTATTTTAGAAATCTTTGTCCTGCCTTCAGGCACGAGCAATACGTGTAAAACCCCGTATTTTTTATGATTTAAATAATTATGTGATTAATTATTATTGTGGAAATAAGTATGTAATTAATTATTGTTGTTGGGTTAATTAAATTAAAATGCGAGAAATTAATTTGTTATTAATCCAGATTAAAATGATTATTAACTAGCGTGCCAAGGGTTAATACTTGTTGTTGAGAATTATTGAATATTACTGTGCGATATGTAATATGAAATTATGAAATTTGATAAATTGCTAAGAGTGAAATATATACGGTAGTTGAGTAATTTAAGTCTGACACACGTGTGAGCGGTGTCGAGACTAATTGAATGGAATATAAAGAGAAATTATTTTTATTAACTCGTATGGTCATTTTGAGTGCGCCGTTGAGTCCTGGAGGATCGAGATAGTCAAAATAGTATACCCGGGTGTTTAGTTTGAGTCCCGGGATAATTTTAGGCCTAACCGGTATCCCGAGAGGACATTATGATAAATTGTATTTTTGGATTTAATTAATGGACGAAAATTGGGAGTTATTTTATCAGCCAAGAAAAGTCCTTTAGACTTGTGAGACATAAAAAGGAAAGAACGACCATAGAGGGTGTGAGGGAGAACCAAATTCCAAGAGGGAAGGCCAAATTATCCTCACCTTGCACAACCGTGACCACCAACGCATAGATCGAGAAGAGAGGAATGCGTCTATACCAACATCACCAAAGGATTCTGACCTTCGATCTAAGCCAAGTGTTTATTACTTGCTTTCTTTTCGCAATAATCATGCTCATGTTAGTGTAGGTGAAATTAATCATGATTTACATATGAATTGGGTGAAAATTGGAGATTTAAATTATGATTAAGGATTTATTTAATTAGTAGTTTAACGTCCTTCATGTATGTAGAGGATTAATCACGGAATTGGATTATATAATGATGAACGAATCTAGGTTGATTAGATTCTTTAATTGAAAATTTTGAAACTATGGTTCATATGAATTAATTTGGGGATTTTAAATAATTATGATGAATAATGACGAATTAATGATCCTAGGATGTTAGGAAAGACTTATAATCTGTTATGGGTTGATGGGTATTAATGATGAGGCATTGGGTGTTGAATCTTAGAGGTTTTTAGGTTCATAAATGGTGAAAAAACGCAGAATTCTGGGAAAGAAGACGAACAGTGACATCTCGCGCGATCTCGTGCGAAGTAGTTCACGCGAGATAGGGATCTCGCGCGAAGTCGTTCCATTATATTCTCTAAAATCACATCATAGAAGACTACCTAGGGTTTATTCCTATGTCACTTAAACTCCTCATCGTTACACGTAACTCACTTACCACCCATGACCCGTTACTCTCATCATAGCTCACGAGATGCAACCTTCAATCGACAATCACCAAGTCACTCACCTATAATGATTGTATCCTATCAATTAAGGCCAAAGTACATATCCTCAAGTAATGACCAACACAGGTCTACATGCCTACCGAATTGTAAAATGCTTATGACATGACACTACCCCGAGGATCAAATTCGCCTAATAATATCATCATTATCAACTACTCGCAAGTACCCTAACCAAGGAACCTAATGTGTCTTTATCACAAAATCAATACCACTTAGACATGACACTCTAGTTACTTAATCTCCACAGCTGACTTTACATAACTCTTGTCTCTAATTCAATGTATGTCATTTACATTTATTAACATCTTAATAGGCCTAACACATCATCAAAGGTTGACACAAAGACACCTCACACTAGAGAACGGCGGTGTCTCCACTAATGGCTTATGCAAACACTCACAAATTACTAACACACCTGCGTTAAAAGCATCGATAAATATTACTGGCAACTAACTAACTTGTCAACTTTCTACTTGGTAAAAATTTGCTCATCATGCTAATCTCCTTGACTCTATCATCGATAACACAAACCAAAAACATCACCTATCTAGCGTGACCGACCCAAAGCCAACACCTATATCAAAGATATACTATCTACCTAGCAATGTCACACTCGAAAGGAAACTTGAAACTAGACCTCTGATACAATTTGTAATGCCCTGATCTAAATTTATGGGTTACTCGTGGGTCAACTTGGTCGGCCTCGAACATTAGGTGTGAAGTTCAATGAGACAACCTAGATAATGTTGTTAGTCCAGTTTTATTTAATTAATATTTTATTTCTTTAGCATACAATTTCAGTTTACATCGAGCTACGTGTGGGACCTTGTGGAAAGCATCCCTAGGATCTAAGCATTCAGAGCTACAAACATAAAATAAAAGGATACTTACCTGTAAAATGCTCTCAAAATACATTATCGCACACAACCTGTCGTAATAAAGAAGAGGGAATGAGCCGAATGCCCAGTGTGAAATTCACTAATAATATATAGAATCGAATGATAGAAAAGAAACTCTAACACATTATGCCTACATGCACAATACAACATAGGAATTAAAATTGATTGGGTGTTAGGTGTTTTTTATTAAGCTTCATTAAAATGTTCATCTTTTATGTTCACTTTTGAACCTATATATATATATATATATATAGGTTCAAAAGTGAACATAAAAGATGAACATTTTAATGAAGCTTAATAAAAAACACCTAACACCCAATCAATTTTAATTCCTATGTTGTATTGTTAAGGTATATTAAAATGTTCATTTTTTATGTCCACTTTTTAACCTCTCCATATATATATATATATATATATGCACACACACACACACACACACACATATTATTGCGTGAAACCATTTTTATTCCAAAAACGTTACTAGTTCTGATTAAATCACATTAATCCTATGAAGAGACCCTTTTTTCTTAACTTACCAATTTTCCCGATTTAATACCTTAATATTTTTCTTGAAAATAATCCTTCATTAAAAGGCTTTCACAATCACACACTTGTGTTAATCATTGGTTAAAACCACCTTAGGTTGCTTAATTACCCATTTACTCACTTCTCTTTACCATTGTTTCACTTTACATGGACATTAGCCATTTCTCATATTACTTGTTCACATTATCTTTCAACCGGAACATTTATCAATTTTATTTCAAGTTAGGTTGTCTTTTCTTATATTCACAGCACAACCCATTTCTTTACCATGGTCCATTATCTTTTTCTCAGAATCCCCCAAATAATCGCGTACTTTAGCGAGCTCAACACCGCCGACTATACTACCATATGCTCTGCCCAGTGTTTTGGGTCTTTCACCTTAGGGCTCCGGGTCCTTCTTAATTCTTTGTCGGTCTCATTCGAGTTCATATTAATGCGTTTTAACATGTTTCAAATGTCCACATTATTCCATTTTTATCATCTTAAGCCAAAACCCGGGGATTTAACCCCACCTTGTGTTACACTTTGAAAATCACCATTTCTTGTCCTTTACACACTTGCGTTGATTTTATTCTAAAAATCACTTCATTAAGACCACTTTGTGTAACACCAATTTCAATTTTTTATTTCATAAAAATGTTCTACTTTATGTAAAATTATCATTTTACCCATTTATTTTTAAACTTGTCTTGTCCTCCATTTTCTCAAGTGTTATTTCCCTAAAACACTGATAATATACCCACACTAACTTCTTAAATGTTTTCAACTTATTAACACTTATTTAACACTTTTGAGTAACATAATTTTCGAGTTAGAAATGTCTTTATTTCATTGCTTTCTTTATCATAGAAATCATTTGACATTTTAAGACTACTTTACAAGAAAATCACCATTTTTCCTTATCATCACATATAGTATTGAAAATATACACTTATCTCATTTTCCACATTTATTAACACACTTTAAGGGCTGAGATTTCTATTTTCTTTATTTTATACTAAAACTCATTAAAATCTTCACTAAACTGGTTTATATGCTCATCATCAAAATACTACAATTTTATGCACATGGAAAGAGGGATTTCAAAATCTAAAATAATGAGTTTAACACATGATTTATTCAATAAATTTCATAATACTTAAAAAAAACATGATTTTCAAGATTTAAAAGACATTTTGTTCTTCGAACTTGAATAAATGTCTAATTTCACCAAAAATCCTATTTTTTCAAGAAAACTTTAAAACTTTGTTCACAAAATATCTCAACAAGATAAATACCATTTTAAAATATATTATTTCATAAGATGTTTGACACTATGTTTTCTTGAAAATATATTATTTTCTCAAACCTTGGAACCATTTGTAAAACCATTTTTACACAAATCTACAAGAATTATCCCTCTTAATTCATATATGCATTATACTCTTACAAACTCTAATCGTAAGACCAATACTATGGGAAATAGAGTTTTTAAGCTAAGGAGTAGAGTTTCCAATCTCAAAGAAGCTCCAAAAATGGTTGGATGAATGTAGAAGATGATGGAAACCCCCACCTCCTATGGTGGCCTTAAAAGGTTGCGTAGCTCCACTAAGCTTGGTCCTTTAAAGCTCCATGACCCCCCCCCCCCCCCCCTCCCCTCCAAACTCCATAATTTTTTTTCATCTTCTCTTCAAAATCTCCAATAACATCTAAAAAATCCATAACTTTGCCCAACAATGGTACGGGTGGATTTTATAAGATTAAATATGGAAGAAAATGATTAATCTATGGTGGTTTCGAGTGGAGTAATGGTGGTGTTAGGATGGTGGAGGGTGGAGGAGCTCAAAGAGCTAGAGAGAGAGAGAGATAGAGACCAAATTTGATAAGAATGCCCAAATGGGCCAAAACTCACTTCAAATACTCCCAAAGGGTTAATCCCCAAAAGGCCCCAAACTCAACCCCTTTAACCTTTGATCCATCAAGCCTTTATCCCACCTTTTTATTTGAGCCACTGAGAGCTCGACACGTCATCCAATCTGACGATCCATATCGCGATAGTAAATTTAAATCTGCATAAATTTCTTATTTGTATTCGGTCATTCGAATGACTTTGGACTTCATTTGAATGACAGTTCCAACGAGGGATCTAACGAGTGCAAAATGTGGCTTAAATGATCAAAAGACACCAAATCTTTCGAATAGGGAACTACCCCTCATTTGAATGATAATGCACCTAGTTTCAATGAGGGTGTTCCAAATAAATTCTAGAGAACGATGGAAATCGAACATGCCCTAGTCGTTATAAGTTCGAACGATAGCCTTTCTCGTTCTAACAATGTGGCCACTCATTCGAACAACGAACAAATTTCTGCATCTCAACTTCAGGCCATACAAACCCAGTTTAATCGTATTAGGGCCACTACATTACCCAAATTTAACCTAAGATCCATCTTGCCAAGTCTAAAGCCCCAAATGGTCATACCAACTTACCAAATCACACAGGTACGATCAAAATCGCGAGGGGAGGTGTTACACATTCTACCCCTAATAACGGAATTTTGTCCCCAAAATTTGAATGTACCTGGCCCAAAAAACTCCAGATACTTTTCTCGCATGTCATCCTCACTCCCATGTCAACTCCGCAATATTATGGTGTCTCCATTACACACACACTAATGGAACCACCTTTGACTGAAGCTTCCACTTGATACGACCCAAAATGGCACCATCTCTCTCCTCGTGAAAATATTTGGCTGCAGGTCAATATCATCCAATGAAAAATGCCGATAAGCCATGTCATCCCTGAGATACCTCTTTAATGACGACACATGGAACATATAGTGAATTCGTTACAAATTATCCGATTAGGCAAGTGATAGGAAAAGGCCCCACAAACCTAGGTGACAACTTCCCCTTCTTTATGAGCTGCATCACTCCATTTATGGGAGATATTCGCTGCAACACCTGATCACCCACGTCTAACTTTAAAAATCTCTGGCTCGCATCCACATAACTCTTCTTCTACCTGAATATGACTCCTGATCAACTCAATCTTCGTTGATGTCTCTTGAATCAAGTTTAGCCCGAGAAGCTTTTTATGATCCACCTCTAACCAAAAAGAGAGAGAATGAAAAGGCCTCCCGTACAAAGCCTCAAACAGTGCCATACCTATAGTGAACTTGTACGAGTTGTTATATGTTAACTCTACCAAAGGCAAATACTGCCCCTAGATACTCTTAGTCCAGAATACACATCCTCAGTGTATCCTCTAACATTTGATTCACCCTCTCCGTCTGCCCATCGGTTTGTGGGTGGTAAGTCTTACTCAAACGCAACTCCGTCCCAATCGTATCCTGAAAACTTTTTTAGAAGTGGGATAAAAAAATCTTATCCCGATCTGAAATAATATTGAGCAACACCCAGTGCAATCTCACTATCTCTACTATGAATAGTTGTGCATACTGCCCTGTCGTATAATCCACCCGAACTGCCAAGAAATGGGCTACCTTGGTCAACCTATCCATAATTACCCAGATGGAATCATGACTCTGTTGCGATGTCGATAACCTTGTGATGAAGTCCATCGAAATGATCTCCCATTTCCACACCCAGATTTCCAATGGATGTAGAACCCCGGCTAGTCTCTGATGATCAACCTTCACCATATGACAAGTGGTGCACTTAGAGACAGACTCTGTTATGTCCCACTTTATACCATCCCACTAATACTATATCCTCATATCATGGTACTTCTTATCCCCTCCGGGATACACCAAAAATCGTGACTCGTGCGCCTCCTTTATAATTATATGCCATAGGTCCTCATCATCTGGGACAATCAACCTCTCATTGAAGCATAAGCCACCCTCATAATTGACTGAGTAAGACTCCGCTCTACCTGCCAGTAATTGTTGAATCCTATTATGACAAGACGAATCCCCTTTATATGACTTCATAATCAATAAAATGATATCAGTTGTGACGGTCTTCATTTCTATATAGGCCCAGACTACCTCATCCTCCTGACAAAGCTCAACCTACTTTACCTTCGACACTACTACCAACTGCCCTGCCGACATACGGCTCAACATGTTTGCCACTATATTAACCTTCTCTAGATGATATTAGATGTCAAATTGATAATGTTTCACAAACTCAAGCCATCTACATTGACTCATATTCAGTTGTTTATGTATTAAAAGATACTATAGTGACTTGTGGTTCGTGAACAACCAGAACTTCTCCCCCAGTAGATAATGCCTCCAAATCCTCAAGGAAAAAATGACCATTGCTAAATGGATGTCATGAGTGGGATAAATATTCTTATGGGGCTTAAGTTTGTGACACGCATAAGTTATAGCCCACTCATCCTCCTGTAGAACTCCCCAAAGTCCCTGTAAGGACGCATTGCTAAAAATAAAGTACTCCACTCCTCCCCTAGGCAATGCGAGTACTGGTGCTAAAGTTAACTTTTACTTTATCTCATAAAAAGCTATCTTATAGTGGTCATCTCAAATAAAAATCACTCCCTTACGAGCCAAATTTGTTAAGGGACCCACAATCTTAAAAAATCCTCTGATGAACAAGAGGTAGCACCTTGTTAACTCCAGAAAACCACGAACCTCCATCGGTGTTGTGGGTTAGCCCCACTCCCTCACCACTGACACCTTACTTGGATCCACAGAAATACCTCTCTCAGAGATAATGTGACCCAAGAAATGCACCTCTCGTAACCAGAATTCACACTTCTCGAACTTGGTAGACAACTGATGGTTCTGCAAAGTCTGAAGAACCATACACAAATGATTTGCATGTTTACCATTTGTTTGAGAATAAATCAAGATGTCATCTATGAACACAATGAAAAACTGATCCAAGAAATCCCCGAACACCTTATTCATGAAATCCATGAAAACTGTTGGCGCATTGGTTAACCCGAACGGCATAACCCTGAACTTGTAAGACCCGTATATCAGTAAAAATGTGATCTTAGGGACATCTTGCTCCCTAATATGTAACTGATGGTACCCAGATATCAAATCAATCTAAGAGATATAGGATGCTACTCTTAGATGATCAAGCAAGTCATTAATACGCGATAATGGATACTTGTTCCGAATCGTGACCTTATTCAACTCTAAATAGTCTATACATGATCATAACGACCCATCCTTCTTATTTACAAATAGAACTGGGTCACCCCAAGGTGATGTACTCTTGCGGATAAAACCCTAGCCTAATAGTTATTAAATCTGATCCCTCAACTCTCGTATCTCTAAAGGAGCCATACGATATGACGCTCACGCCATCGTCATAGTCCCTAAAGCTAATTCGGTCACAAACTCAATCTCTCGACTGAATGGTAACTCTGGTATCTCCTGAAACACATCAACGTATTCCCTAACCACAGGGATCGAATCTAGTGAGATGACTATACCTTCATAATTTTCCTCCTCAATATAGTTAAAGTGTGTGCTCAACCCTCACTCCGGACGAGGCATCGCCAAAAGAAACATGTCCTACCCTAGAATAACAAACATGATAGTCCTACTATAACATTCCATCATCGCTCTATACGTCGCTAACCAATCCATACCCAACATCATACTCATTTAGCTCTAAAACAAGCAGATCCTCTACTAAGCATAACCTCCCCATGTTCACTCCTTCTCCCCTGCAGATGGAATGACTAAGAGTCTCGCCACCTAATGGTGAATCTATGGTCATAATGACGTCCAATGCTAAATCCACTAAACCCATTGCACGTGAGAATATAGTGCTAACAAACGAATGTGACACTCATATATCAAATAAAACCCTCCCTATGTATCCATGGATAGAAAACATACCCTCAATCGCTGGCAGCACTAGTGATAAAACTGGTCTTCAGACATAATACGTGCACCCAAACTATCCCTGTGGAGGTGGTAATATTGGAACTTTCGGTGGGGCTAGAAGTTTTTGTAACTACTACCCCGGTTGGGAATCCTATTGCTAACCCCTAGCCCTATTCGAGAAAGCACGTTGTAAGTGGCCTTGCTCCCCACATACGAAACACCTACTCGTAAAGTCTGCCTACCTCTAGCCTTGTTAATCCTAACGAGGCTGCCCCTGTCTCTAGCCTTGTTGGCCCGAATAACCCTAAGCCTTACTGGCTCCCGTCTGAGTCCCCTGTCCATGTGTGTCCCTTCTTGAAATTGCCATTACCCAAACTGAATATCTTAGTCAAGTCCCCCTGCTAGGAACCCCGCTCATGCTGCCTCCCTTATTGATGCGATGCCCCGCTGGTACTGTTATCCCTAGTCTTGCCCTGCTGGATAGACTCTTCTGTCTTCTTTTCCCCCCTCAGATGGAAGCGATGGTCATAGAAGTGGAGCAACGCTGCGTTAACAACCTCCGTGCAAGTCCTCAATGAAGGGTTTCCTAATAAATGTTGGAGAATCATCTAAATAAAACCATTTGTAAACTTGAAAACCTTTTTCTCCTCAATGTTCACCTTGTTTGGCACAAAGTTTAACAGGGGGTGAACACCTCCTCGTACTCGGCCACAGTCCGACCCTCCTACAAGAGGTCTAAAAATATCTTCTTCACCTCCGTCTGAACTGCCGATGAAAAGAACTTATGGTCAAATTGCACCCAAAACTCATATATCATCATTGTATCTATCTCCTCCACAGTGGTAACTGACTCCCACTATTGAAGAACTGCCCCAACTAGCTTGAACGTAGCTAGTATCTTCTTTTGAGTGTCGATGTACTCAACCATATGCAAATGCCTCTGGATGTCCATCTTCAGTTGGCTGGTGGCTACAACATTTGCACTCCCTTGGAACCCTGGCGAATGACCATTCTAGAAGTCCTCTCTCACTTACTCCCATTCTGACGACAGTGAGTGAGTCTGAACTGCTGTTGCCATTGGTGGTTGTGGTTGTGCCTGTGTAAACTATTGTGCTAAGGTGGTCATAGAGGAATTAAGCGCATGTGTGACTATAGTTGTGACCTCTGCTGCGATCACAGTCCCCTGAGTAGCATGTGGCTCCGATTGAGCCTCCTCATCTACGACCCTCCTCGTGGCATGTGCTGGTCTACATCTCCTAGCGTTTGGCCTCTGAAATTGAACCAAAATTGTATGAGACTAACTTTAATCATAAATAATAGCAAAATAATGTAAATGCGCAATATGAAACAACAATCCTAAATATAGGGCTTTATATAAAAGAAATGCAATGTTGACAACGTAGCAAATTCGTACAGATACTAAGGACACTAAAACCTGATGCTCTGATACCAACAATGACAACCCACCTATTCTAATACCGGGTAGCCAATCCTTTATTAAAATAAAATAGGAATATCAATACGATTTTATTCTCAACATTACTATCGTAATAAGTAATATAAAATAGTACGAATAAACCATACAACTAAATGAATAGAATAAATCCTTATGCTTGAATAAATAATAAAAGTGAACTGAATAAACTACCTGTCACCAAATAGTAACATCCAACTGAAACTAACTGATAAATTAAGTATCTCTCTGACGTGAATGAAAAATCATAACCAAGCTATGAGAAACAATCCCAAAATGAAATACTAGAAATAAAGTATCTTATCTAGATAGAATGAGCTAAGGCAGTTAAATTCAATTCTGTAGCTTCCACTGCTACTACAATGACAAGAAAGGACCTATCTCTATGGTCCCGGCTGCTACTGATGCACACCTGGGATTTTTTAAAATAAAAGAAGAAAAATAATTTGCCCACGGTCAAAACCCGAAAATTTGAACAAAGCCCGAAAATTTGAAAATATTTTGCAAGTTATTAATTGTTTTGAATCGAAAAAACTTGTAGTGTATTACTTTCATAATTAATTATTCAGTCCCACGCACATGAGATAAAACCTCACCTCTCATCTACAGTGCACACTTAAAGCATTTATTTTATTACCCTAATTAAACTACCCAGTCTAACTAGGACACATAACAGTTGTCGAAGACCAAGACTGCTAATTCTCTTTATTACCTAAGTATAAACCACCCTTACTAGGTATACGTTCATAAACAATATCATAGTGACACACGTGCTATAGATAATTATTCCACAAAATACAACATAGTTATACTAGTGTTATATATATATATATATATATATATATATATATATATATATATATATATATATATATATATATATATATATATATATATATATATATATATATAGGGAGAGGTTCAAAAGAGAACATAAAAGATGAACATTTTAATGAACCTTAACAAAAAAAACACCTAACACCCATTCAATTTTAATTCCTATGTTGTAATTGGTCCACGCCAGCAGCAACGGACATGCGTGTGGCACGCGTTTAAACTTTTTTTAATACATGTGTGTCAGTTGCCGCTGGAGCGTGTCACACGCGTGTCCGCTGCCGCTGGCGCGGACCAATTGCAACATAGGAACTAAAATTGACTGGGTGTCAAGAGTTTTTTTATTAAGGTTCATTGAAATGTTTATCTTTTATGTTCACTTCTGAGCCTCTCACTATATATATATATAACGCTCGCTATGTACATATAATTGTATCCCTATAGCATGGCTCTCGCTGATATATCACACGTGTGCTATCAGACTTGAGGCATCACGCATCACACTAAGCCATTGGGTCGGAGTCTCACCACCGTACCCAAACGTAAACACATACAACAGAGGAAGTCATAAGCATACGCTTGGGGTTCGCAACAATACCATATCGCACTCAACCGGTCTCCAAACCGATACCTATCCTCACACATGGATAGCATGTAAGGACATAATTTTATAAATGTCCAGGGTAGAATATAGGAATTTTCTATTTTTCCTAGATCACTGTTTGTATTTCTGATACCGCTACATTCGGCACGTCATCACAATCATCCACGACGACCCTTATCTGAATCCATGCATCCATTATGTTCACACGTGCATCATGCTACATGAGATGTGCTTCTCAACTATTCCCACTACTCCACTACGCATTATTGATAAAATGATTTATTGGAGTTGTTTATATTTTCATAAATATATGAGAAATTTTTTAAAAAAATATTTTTTTGAAGTCTGATTTATTTTTATAAAAAGTAGAATTTTTTCTAAGTGTAGAAGTGGAGTGCCTCGGTCGAAGAGCTCGTTGAAACGAGATTGCACTATCGTTCGAGCGAGATCAGCATCTCGTGCGAAGTCGTTCGAGCGACACGTGTCCTTCGTTCGAGAGAGATGCCTATCTCGTTCGAGCGACGTCGCCGCCTCGATTTTCGTATAAATGCCAGTGTACCTTTTACACATTTTCCTAAGTCTTTTTGCAAACACGAATTCTGCGAAAACAACCCAGAATCAGACTTCACCTTTTAAGGTTTTCTTAAGCCTTTTTATTCACATAATCACTCCCATTTATATATGTGAATTGTTAAACCTTCCAGAAGATCATTTACTCTTCTGGAGTACTTTGTGGAGGAGCCGTCTTCTTCTCTACTGCTGCCCACCTGGAGTTACTGAGGGAGATTCCAGTCGACGACATCAGAACCGACACCTGCGGGTATTTCTGTGTCACACTCATTTTCATTGTAATCTGTGTAATCGTATCTTACAAAATTATAGTGAAAATAAAAAGGGGTTTCCCCTTTAGGAGATTTTTCCTCACTTGTGTGTGTTTGAATGTTCTTGCGTGATTTCATCATCTTCAATCACAGCTAGATGCATGTTTAGGATTTAATTGAAAAAGTGAGTTTAATTAAATAATTTCTTTATTTGAACGCAAGCGCACTCTTCAAATTGGTCTCAGAGCCAATTACACAATTATACCGTGCAATTTTTCGCAAAACTTTTGTAAGATATCAATTTAAAAAAAATAATTTTTGAAAAAGAGCATGTTCATAATGGAGAAGTTATATAATAAAATGGCAGTTTTTGACGGGACAAACTATGCATACTGGAAAGCCCGCATGCGGTCTGCATTAAAAGCCATTGATGAACGTATCTGGATTTTGGTTGAAAGAGGGTGGACACCTCCCTACATCACTGTTGCGAACATGACTAGTTTAAAATCCGTGAATGCATGGACTGAAGAAGAATTTAAATGGTCATCTTTTAATTCAAAGGGTTTAAGTGCTATTTATGGATTCGTCACACCTGACGAGTTCAAACGCATAATGACGTCCACTACGTCAAAATAGGCATGGGATGTTTTACAACTTACCCATGAAGGAACTAATGCTGTGAAAGAGTCTAAACTACAAAATTTAACAACTCAATTTGAAACCATCACCATGCTTGAAACTGAATGTTTTGATGAATTTTATGCTAGACAGTCTGATATTGTTAACACTAGCTTTATTCTTAGTGAACACATTCCTAATGCTAGAGTTGTTAAAAAGATTCTTAGATCACTGCCTAAGCATTTTATCCCTAAAATCACTGTGCTAAATTCTATGGGTAATTTAAAAACGCTTAAATTGGAGGAACTTGTAGGAGACTTACAAACATATGAAATTGATATGTTTCCTAAATCTGTCAAGCCTAAAGATAAGGGAATTGCACTTAATGCCCAGGAGAGAAAGAGTGATGGGTCGGTAAGAAAGAGGGGAGTGTCATCTAGAAAAAGAGAGATAGATACGTCAGACTCTGAGTGTGACTTTGATTTAGATGATTTGGCCCTGTTTGCTAAAAAATTCAAGAAAAATGGTAATTTCAAAGATAAAAAGAATTTTGAGAAAAATAAATTTAAAAAGAAATATGATAAAGATTTTAAATACCCTCCTAAGAAAGACAATGAGAGATGTTATGAGTGCGACGGTAGGGGTCATAGAACTTTTGAGTGTGCTACTAGGTTGAACAGAGAAAAGGGCAAAGCTGTCCTTAATGCTACCCTTGATGACGACAGTGAGGTCGAGTCGGTGGACTCTGGAGAAGAGTCATCACATGAGTGTAACTTCATCGCATTCATAGATAGTCTTATGAGCACTTCTAGTACTCCTCACAACGATGATGATTCTACTTCACAGGGACACCTCGACAATGAGAGCGATGTGAGTGAGGGGGACAATGACGCAAGTGAGAGGAATCTTCAGCGCGCCTACGTTGAGTTATATAATGAGTCATTTAAAATCAAAAAGCGTAACAAAGCATTAGTTATTAGGATCACCGCGTTAGAGGAAGATTTAGTAGAAGCGAGAGAGAGAGAAAATCCTCCACCTGCACTATCTTGAGAGAGAAAGAGTCTACCTGTGTTGAGAAAGAAAGTTTGTTTAGGGGGAGAGAGAGACTGTTTGGAGAGAGAGGTAGTGGTTTTGAAAAAGAGAAAGGGGAGTTGACTAAACAAGTGGCTAGTCTTACGAGTGAGCTCCATTCCTCCCTGATGACTCGGAAGAAACTTGAAACCCTTGTTTCCCATCTTACTCATGATCTTGAGAGAGCACGAGAAGTCAAGGTTCAAATCGAGGACAGATCAGGAAAGATGGGAAAGATGCTCCTCGGCCCCGCTTTAGTTTTTGGTCATAGGAAGGGAATAGGTTATGATGGTGCCTCCATGTCTCAAATTATACCTGGACCAGTTCATGAGTTTAGGACGACTCCATATGGACATCATCAAAAACCACAAAGAAGAGTTTGACTAAGAAAAGCAAACCCAGGTTCGCCTAAGACAGTGTTCTTTTGTACGTACTGCAAAAGAAAAGGCCACCTCATGGAGTTTTTCCATAATTTGGGTCGGACACAACGTACTACTGCTCCACCACATCGCACTGATGATTTTTCTAGTCTGAGATAGCGTGTTGAGTTTTTAGCTGCCACATTACAGAGTTTGATGGAGGAATTTCGACGGATGTCCTTGCCGTCAATGAATGCTTCCCGCATCCCTGCTAAAACCAACAACAACAAGGGTAAACAAAAGGTTACCACTTCTTGAGTACCTAAGAAAGATGAAAAGGCCCTTGTTGTTCATGTCGCTATCAAAGCACATAATACCTCACAGTGGTATTTTGATAGTGGGTGCTCCAGACATATGACAGGTGATGTCTCATTTTTTACCTACCTAGAGGAGTATAAGGAAGGTAGAGTCACCTTTGGAGATGGGAGAAAGTCTAGAATCATAGTACGAGGTACAATAGAGTTACCAGGATTTCTTAAGCTAGAGAATGTTTTGTACGTCAAAGGTTTGAAAGGAAACCTTCTCAGCATTAGTCAGCTGTGCGACGTTGACTTTGCTGTAAAGTTTGACTGGGACGCGTGTAATGTCTACAATTAAGTCGGTAAAATTTTAGTGCAAGGGGTGAGGATAGAGGATAATTTCTATGGGACTGTGCCCACATCCTCACTTGTCTACAATAGCCCCACGATCACTCCTATAGATATGTGGCACCAACGCTTAGGTCATGTGAACATTAGAGATTTGACACGCTTAGCTAAAAGGGACCTAGTACGTGGCTTACCATCACTTAGAAAGCTGACTTCCACGGTTTGTGGGCCCTATCAGTTGGGAAAGCAAATTCGTAGCGCCCATAGAAAGTTGCATTCCATTACCACCTCCCATGTACTTGAGTTGATTCACATGGATCTTATGGGTCCTACTCGTACTGAGAGTCTGGGTGGTAAGAGGTATATCCTCGTGATGGTGGATGATTTCTCCAGATATTCGATTGTAGGTTTTCTGGAAAAAAAATCTGGTGCTGTAGAGTTTTTAACGACCAAGTGTCGTGTCCTACAAAATCAACACGGAGTCACTATTAATAGGATGCGTAGTGATAATGGCACGAAATTTAAGGAAGCAAAGGTAGATCTTTACTGTGATAGCCTAGGAATCATATATGAGTTTTATTCTGTGAAGACTCCTCAGCAAAATGGGATTATTGAGATAAAGAATAGGACGGTTCAATAAATGGCTAGATCTATGCTTCTAGGTCGTAAGGTTCCAAGAGATTTTGGACATAGGAAGTGTCTACTACATGCCACACGATGAATAAGGTTTACCTGCGTCCACACACACTTAAGACGCCTTATGAATTGTGGACTAGCAAGAAACCCAACCTTGCATATTTCCGTGTCTTTGGGAGTAAATGCTACATCCTACGGGATAAAGAAAAATTAGGAAAATTTGACTCCCGAAGCGACGAGGGAATATTGCTAGGATATTCATCAAATAGTAGAGCGTAATGAGTTTTTAACATGAAGAGATCTAAGGTTATGGAGTCAATAAACGTCACCATGCAAGATGATGACCCTTCGAAGTTTATTGATTCAAGCCTTCAGTGTGAGGATGAGAACTTTTCTGGCAGCGATTTACTTGTCCCTCACCCACCCCCTGTGAACCTTACTCCTATGTCAGGGGACACACCTGCTTAGGTTCGTAAGAGTCATGATCCCTCTGCCATTGTTGGAGATCCCACTTTAGGGGTCAAGACTCGTGCTCAGCTAGAGAGTGTTGTTAGTCATTTTTGCTACACGTACAAAGTCGAGCCCAAGAATCACAAAGAAGAACTCAAAGATGAACACTGGACATCTATTATGCAGTATGAGTTGCTTAAGTTTAAAAAGAACAATGTCTGGGAACTTTTCCCCTGACCTAGTGAGACTCATGTGATAGGTACCTGGTTGATTTTTAAAAATAAAATGGATGAAAATGGTACCATAATCAGAAATAAGTCTAGGTTGGTCGCTCAAGGCTACGCACAGATAGAGGGTGTAGACTCTGGGGAGACATTTGCTCCTGTTACGAGGCTTAAGTCTGTCCGCTTACTACTCTCCATCGCATATCATCTTCGCTTTAAGTTATATCAGATGGATGTCAAGAGTGCCTTTCTAAATGGCATTCTTCAGGAGGAAGTTTACATGGAACAACCAAAAGGGTTTGAAGACCCTAAGCACCCGGAGCACGTCTACTATCTGAGGAAAGCCTTGTATGGTTTGAATCAAGCACCTCGTGCTTGGTATGAGAGGCTTACTTCCTATTTCTTAGCCCATGGCTTTAAGAGAGGGGGAGTTGATATGAAGTTGTTCGATAGGAGAGATGACGGTGCTATTTTGGTTGCCCGGGTCTATGTGGACGACATAGTCTTTAGATCCACGTGCTCCCAGCATGCTCACCACTTTGAGGAGGAAATGAAAAGTGAGTTTGAGATGAGCATGATAGGTGAGCTTACTTTCTTCCTTGGTCTCCAGGTTTGTCAGCTAGAGGATGGAATGTTCGTCTCCCAATCTAAGTATACTAGAGACCTAGTGAACAAATTTGGTTTAGACTCCGCTAAGCATGCACGTAAACCTATGAGTACTTCTATCAAGCTTAGTAAGGACACTTCAGGCAAGGACGTAGAGCAAACCTTGTATCGGAGTATGATAGGTAGTCTTCTCTACTTGACTGCCAGTTGCCCCGACATAGCCTTTAGTGTTGGAGTCTGTGCGTGATATCAGGCGTCCCCAAAAGAGTCACACTTACTCGCTCTAAAACGTATTATCAAATACGTGAGTGGGACTCTCATACACGGTATTTGGTATTCCTTTGATACCGATGACCGTTTGTCCACCTATTCGGATGTCGATTGGGCTGGGGATGTAGATGGTTGTAGGAGCTCTTTGGGTGGGTGTTTCTATTTTGGTTCTGCTTTTGTCTCCTGGTTGAGGAAGAAGCAAAACTCCATCTCTTTGTCCACTACGGAGGCTAAGTACATCGCCGCCGGGAGTTGTTGCACGCAACTCTTGTGGATGAAGCAGATACTGGAGGATTATGCGATTTCACAGGACACCATAACCATTTCATGTGATAACACAAGCGCGATACACATATCCCTCAATCCAGTCTAGCATTCGCGCACAAATCACATCAGGATACGCGAGCACTTTATACGTTAGTTAATTGAGGAGAAAGTCGTATCCCTGAGTTTCGTACCCACTGACCTTTAGTTAACTGATATATTCACGAAGCCTTTAGTTGCCCTTAGATTTTAGAGTCTTAAGAAGTCTTTGGAGAGTTGCATAGTTCACTGAGGGGTTGGTTCATGTCTAGGATAGGATGCATTATCATGTTCATATCATATAATTCCTATTCCTAGGTTGTATCATATGTATTATTTTTTTTACTTTTTCTATTTTTTGAAAAATCCAAAAAGATTTTCGTTTTATAAAAATTTTAGAAAAGAACAAAAATATTTTTTTATTTTCTTTGCACCTTTTATGGATGATCATTTAAGATAACCGGGTCACAAATTTTATTCCATTTATCCATGTGACTGTTTGATAGTGATTTGAGATGCTACATTATTGCATCAATGTGCTTTATATTATTTGGAGTCTTTGAGATGTGATTAGTGATATCTTTCTACATGTTTGACTCCTTATCTCCTTTATTGCACACATGCACGATTTTATTTGATTATTGTACTTATCTATGACATATTGGCTTCAGTGTTTACATCACAATTTTGTCGATACAACGAACCATATGCAATAAAACTTGACAAGATTGGAATGCATGTAAAAAACCGTTTGGTGAGATTGTATTTTTAAACGGTGAAGGGCTACGAAAGGTTCTTATCTAGTCTTTGCGATTAAACCACCGTTAAATCGGACCTAAGAAATTGAGGAATTTTATTATTTGGGGTCCAAAGAGGTTAAAAGAGCCCGAAAAAATTTAAAGGCAATTAAAAGAAATACATGCCAAATATGGGCCATTTAGGTTTCATCATCAATTCTCCAAAGTTTGAGAATTTAGAGCACCTCTATTCAATATATAAATCTGAGGGAGTTTGATTGAAGAATTTAAATGGGTTTGCACTTCCTTGAAAGTCCTAACAAAGCATTAAATCGTTTTGGAAGTTATTGGTGTTGAAATCATTTTCAGCTTTGATTTGTTGATTTGATTGAGTCATTGTCTCTTATTTCCATCTTTTAACTGTGACACCCCGCCTAATTAAATACTAGGTGATCAGTCCTTTATTAAATTATAATCAAGGTGAACGGTCGGTTCATTCTTAGCATCAGTGTCGTAAAAATAACTTTTCCAATTTAAACACCCTAAATAATTAAGCTAAGTGTCAAAACCATTTTAGACATTACTTTCCAAATTTTATTTTATAAACCAACATTTAAAACTTTACATAATTCATAGATAAAGAATCACACAACAACTATCCTGGAACATATAATCCAAATAATTAAACATTCAACTAATTGATTCCAACATTAAAACTTAAAGGAAAAACATCCTAAAGTGTAAATGCTGGAAATAAATGAATCACAATATCCAATAAAACAACAGAATAATGGAAAAGGGCGACACATGTCCAACTGTATAAAATAAATGCTAGGAGTGGAATCAAGAAATGAGGTCGTCTAAGCAATAGGCCTGCAACTCCCACCTAAGCTGCAGCGCGTTCCTTCCAAAGGATCCTATGCAAGACGCCCCTCTGGCTGGGAACCTGTAATATATATACATATATACAAGAGAGAGAAGAAAATGGAAACGAGTCAGAGCCCGATAGTAAAAACAGTTTAAAATTAATTTAGCAAGTATTTAAAATGTTTACTGGCCAATGCAACAACATATTAGTGCAGCACTCCCTTGAAAAATTCTCACCTTTCTTCAATTGTGCACGCCTATCGCACTAACCTTCCCAACGGTTTAACTTATCTTATCTTAGGTTGCTTGTAAGATTTACATTGACAAATTCAATTGTTTAAGAGGTTAATTTCATTTAATAACAAAGTTCTCATTTAAACTTTATTTGGTAATAAAGTTTCTCAGTAACATATTATACTTTTCAAACACTCATTTCTATGTTGAAATAACTATTCATTTCTTACTTACCAAAAACACAGTAGGTAGTTCCCAAATTCCAGAATTAAATATATATATTAAATACTCATATAATATATATATTCTAACAAAACCCCACATAATAATTATGGTGCGGGCATAATCTGCTATCCAGTCCTCGTATCACTCGTACTAAGGGAAATACAAGTTCGGAATCACTCTCGAACTGTATTGACACAAAACACAAACATTATTGAGGCGAAGCATAGTTCCAAGTCTCTTAGAGGTCAGCACATGCCCTCATGTCTCTTAGGACCGTCTGACTATCTATCCGATAGCCTGTACCAAAGGATTTCTATCTTCTAGGGTACGAGTCAATATCCCCAATAAAGGTCCCATCGAGATAAGACTGTCCCAGCGCGGTAACCTCAGGGATAACAAGTAGCGCATGCATGATTTTCACACGTATATAGCATATGCATAAACATAGTCATATAAATATACTACTATTACCATATCAAATTTAGGTACATTGTCATAACCCATAATTATGATATTTATCCTTATTTCTCATTATTTAGTCATCATGTATAACAATTTGTCTCTTATTCATTTTATTTTCGAGATTTAATTTATTCCAACTCACTTCTCGTCTCTCGAAGTATTTCCTTTACCTAAGTACAATTTCAGTGAGCCCTCACTCACCTCCTAATCCAACTCCTAGACATTTCGATTTTTTTAAGTCTACGCACGTTAGATTTCTTAGGTATGAATATTTTCCCGTTTACTCTTCGTTTGTCCCATTTCATTAAAGTTTCACTTAACGGGGTTACCTTGACCCTACTGGTCCTTTTTATGTTTTCTTATGTCCTAATAACATTAATCAAGATTTATTACGCATTTAATGGGATTAAGTCAACCCAAGGAAAATCTTATTTTTCCCAGAAGGGGTCGATCGATCGAACTGTTGATCGATCGATGATCTTGGCTCGATCGATCGATCAAACAGGTATAGTGAAATCTGCAGAATACCAGTTACGGGTTCTATCATCCAACATCATCCAAATCCAAATTTTTAACTCCCAAAATCCCAGAAATTTATACCACAAACATTATAAACCCAAATGAACAATATTCTACGTAAAGCATGCGAGTTTTCATCAAGATTCATGGATTAAAAGGGCCAAAACTTATATAATTCTCATGAACCCTAGAAATTTCTTTAACTTAGTTCTTCTTATTATTTTCCCAGCATTTATACTTCTAAACCAATATAAATTCGTGGTCAAGCCTCTACATGTGAAAGGGATTTCCAGATTATTGTTTATGTCACTACAACATGCGATTTCTAATCTCCAACATGGGTTTTCTTTCATAAAAACTCATCCTAATCAACCCTAAACTAATATGAATGAAGAATTAACGAAATTAAGAAAGATAAATACTTGCCTGGGAATTTTTGTTTCTGATTTGTGGCTGAAATCGATGTGGTGGTGATTCTCGTTACTCGATCTATCGTTTGGTGGCGATAGCGGCGCAAACGGAGGAGTTCTTGGCCTAGAACTCTTTGGCAAGCTCTCTCTTTCCTTCTCCAATGTCTGTCTCTTGTTTTTGGTTGTATTAACCCTAGAAGAAAACCCTAAGCATCTAATATAACCTTAAAATTTTCGTGAGTTTTCAGGCCTAAAAATGTAAAATGTCTAAAACGCCCTCCCGGGGTGTTAATTAGGCCTAAACCCCCCCGAGACCCGAACTAAACCCCCGGGTACATTATTTTGACTACCTCGGCCCTTTCGGACACTTTGGCGCACTCAAAATGATGATACGAGTGACTTATAATTTATTCACTTTTGTTAATCGACATTTAGTTTCAACATGACACGGGCGTGTCTCGACTTAAATTTCCAAAATTGACATTTTATTCACTCGTGACATTTAATAGAACCAATATTATATATGACTTTGCTCATTAGTAATATTCAACAAGTTTCTCATCACGTTAGTAATTATAAAAATAATAATTAATTTTCGGATTTATATTAAATTAATAAGTCACATTAAATTTAATAAATCCCCAAATTTAGAAAGCATAAAAATACGGGGTATTACATACTTCCCCCCTAATAACGGAATTTCCTCCCGAAATTCAAAAAATGAGGCATACCTGGTAAGAATAAATCTGGGTATCTCTCGTGCATATCTGTCTCGCGCTCCCAGGTGGATTCCTCCACATTATGATGCTCCCACTGGACCCGTACAAGTGGAACTACCTTCGACCTCAATCTCCTTTCGCTATGGTCTAGGATAGCCACTGGTCTCTCCTCATAAGAGCTGTCAGGCTGTAAGTATATCTCTTCTATCGCGATGTGGGTGTGGGCCATATCATCCCGAAGGTATCGTCTCAACGACGAGATGTGGAATACATCGTGGATGCGATGTAAATGCTCTGGCAGTCCCAATTTGTATGCCACCGGCCTAACCCTCTCGATAATGGGAAATGGTCCCACGTACCTCAGAGCCAATTTCCCTTTCTTCCCGAATCTCATCACTCCCTTCATAGGAGATACATGTAGTAATACTTGGTCCCCCACATTAAACTCTCGGAAGAACCGTTTTGCATCGGTCTAGCTTTTCTGCCTATCCTGGGCTACTTGAATGCGGCTTCTGATAATCTCAATCCTAGCGAAGGTTTCCTAAATCACCTCTGGTCCGAGCAACTTGTTATCCCCACCTCTAGCCAACAAGTTGGGGAACGACAAGGCCTGCCATACAAAGCCTCGAATGGAGCCATGCCAATCGTGAACTGATAAGAGTTATTATAAGCGAACTCTACCAGTGGAAGATGTGGCTCCCAACCTCCTCCAAAATCAAGGACACACATGCGTATCATATCCTCTAACATCTGATTAGTACGCTCTGTTTGTCCATCTGTCTGTGGGTGATAGGCTAAACTCAATCTCAACTCTGTACCCATAGCCTCCTGATAGCTCTCCCAGAAATGCGACACAAAAATCTTATCTCTATCTCACACAATATTTAGGGGCACCCCATGTAATCTGACAATCTCAGCAATGAACAACTGAGCATACTGACCCATGGTATAGTCTGTTCACACCGGCAGAAAATGAGCCACCTTGTCAAATGGTCCACAATCACCCAGATGGAGTCGTGGCCCCACTGTGATGTAGGCAACCCAGTAATAAAATCCATAGAAAAACTCTCCCACTTTCACCCGGGTATTTCCAATGGCTGAAGCAACCCTGACGGTTTTTTATGGTCCACCTTTACTAGCTGGCAGGTAGAATATTTGGACACGAACTCAGTAATGTACTTTTTCATCCCACTCCACCAGTACTGCCACATCATATCTTGGTACATCTTATCTCCCCTAAGATGTACTGTAAATCGGGACTCGTGAGACTAGGTTATCACTGCATGATGTAAGTCTGCTCCTTCTGGGACCACCAATCTCCCATTAAACCTCAAACCCCCATCAGAACTAACAGAATAGGACTCAGCACCCTCAGCTAAAAGTCGTACAATCTGCTCCTGGCAAAACGATTCTGCGGTCTGCGCTTGTATCACCCTCGTAACAATCTCGGGTGTCACTGTCATGACAGATATGAAGGAATGGGCTACTGCGTCCTGGTCACCTAACTCTTTCCATTTTGCTTTCCAAATGTCCGCTACATCGTCTACTAGTCTACGGCTCAATGCATCGGCAACTACGTTGGCCTTCCCCGGATGGTACTATATGTCGAACTGATAGTCCTTTACAAACTCTAACCACCTGTGCTGACGCATATTCAGGTACTGCAGTGACTTGTGGTCTGTGAACAAGCGAAATTTCTCCCCCAATAAATTGTGCCTCCACATCCTCAAAGCAAAAATGACCGCTGCTAACTCTAGGTCGTGAGTGGGGTAATTTTTCTCATGCGGTTTAACCTTGCGGGAGGCAAAAGCTATAGCCTTCTCCTCCTGCAAAAGTACTCCCCCAAGTCCCCGTAAAGAGGCATCGGTGTAAACCAGGTACTCCACGCCCGACTTAGGTAAAGCAAGGATCGGTGCTGAAGTAAGCTTGTCTTTCATCTCATCGATAGCCAATTGACAAGCATCATCCCAAACATATGGTACCCCCTTGCGAGTCAGGTTCGTCAATGGACCCGTTATTTTGGAGAACCCCCGAATAAATCTCCTGTAGTATCCGGTTAATCCCAAGAAACTACGCACTTCTGTCGGTGTCTTGGGTTATCCCCACTCCCTCATCGCTGACACTTTACTCGGGTCAACTGCTATCCCTTGTTCAGAAACAACATGTCTCAAGAACTGCACTTCACGTAACCAGAACCCGCACTTCTTGTACTTAGCATACAGGTAATGCTTTCGTAGAGTCTGAAGAACCTGCTTCAAATGCTCGGCATGCTCCTCCTCGGAGTGTGAATATATCAGGATGTCATCTATGAAGACGATAACAAACTGATCCAAGAACTCTCTGAACACTCGGTTCATCAAGTCCATGAATATGGCTGGAGCATTTGTGGCATCACTCTGAACTCATAGGACCCATATCTCATCAAGAAAGCAGTCTTTGAAACATCCTGTCCCCTAATACGTAGCTGATGGTACCCCGACCTTAGATCTATCTTTGAAAAGAAAGTTGCTCCCCTCAGCTGGTCGAACAGATCATCGATTCGAGGCAATGGATACTCGTTCCGTATCGTGACCTTGTTCAGTTCACGGTAGTCCACACATAGCCTCAGTGAACCATCTGTCTTTTTCACAAACAAAATTGGAGTGCCCCAAGGTGAGGTACTCCTGCAAATGAAGCCCTGACCTAACAGCTGCTCTATCTGATCTCGTAACTCTCGCATCTCCGTCGGAGCCATACGGTATGGAGCGCGTGCTATAGGTCGAGTATCCAGTAATGAATCTATGACAAAATCTATCTCTCGACTGGTGGGTAGGCCTGGTATCTCCTGAAATACATCGGAATACTCACGAACAACTGGGATCGAGTCTAAGGGAATCACAACCTCCTTAGAGGTATCCTCCTCTATGTAATAGAAATGAGGAGTCGAGCCTCCCTTTGGGTGAGGCATCGCCACTACAAACATCTCTTGCCCCAGAATGGCAAAAACAGTACTCCCACTAAAACAATCAATCATGGCTCTGTAAGCTGCGAGCCAATCCATCCCGATAATAATGTCGTGCTCATGCATATCTAAGACTAACATGTCTGCTGGTAATACCAAGCTACCAATCTTTACTCCCACACCCCGGCATATAAAGAAAATTAACGATCCATTTCCCAGTGGTGAGTCTACAGACGTCACAGTGCTCTCTGCTGTGGCTAATAACCCTAAGGCCTTCGCAAAATGGGTAGCTATAAAACAGTGCGTCACCCCAATATCAAATAAAACCCGACCCATAGTACCATGGATAGGAAACATACCCTCAATCGCGGGCGGTGCCTGTGGAGCTGCGCCTGGTGGACGTTATAGACACGTTCGTACTGTAACTGCCCCTGCTGCACTGGAGCGACTGGAATGGCTGGTAGGGATGGTACCCGAGCTGGTGCTGAGAGGGCGGCTGGAAAAAGTGGCCTCTGTGGCTCATTACGGGCACCCTGCTGCTGTGGGGCCCTATCACCCTCTAGATAATCCTGGCGCTTATGGCCATTCTTGCCGCACCCAAAACATAGGCCCCTGAAATTACCTCCCCTCTGACCGTGCTGACCACAGTCCTATTGGCCGTTACTGGCCCGCCACTGGCCCTGATGAAAACACTGTTGGCCCTGCTGTTGACCCTACTACGGGCGGTGTTGGCCTTGTTGGCCCTGCTGATTAGGCTGGCCCTGCCTAGAATCACCTGATCGGAACCGCTTGGCAGGGTCCCCCTGATGGGAACTCTGCTCATGCTGACGAGTCTTCCCCTGAGATGTTGGTGCTCCACTAGCGCCACTTCCCCCTGTCCTGCCCTGCTGGCCGAACTCTCCTGCTCCCTTACTTTCTTGCAGATGGAAGCAGTGATCCTGGCAGTGTAGCAAAGCAGCATTGAGTACATCTGTGTAGGTACTCAGAGACAGATTCCCTATAAGGTGCTGACGGATCCTCCAAGCTAACCCGCCCATAAATAATAGTATCTTCTTACCCTCAGTGGGTGCCTCATCTGGCACTATAGTGAGAAGTCTTGTGAACTCCTCTTCATACTCAGCGACAGTAGAATTCTCCTGCTTCAAGTTCAGTAACTTTCGCCTCATCTCAGTTTGCACGACGGATGGAAAATACTTGCGGTCAAACCTCTTACAAAATGACTGAATCGGGATAATATCCCTCTCCTCCAAGGTGGTGGTGGACTTCCACCACTGCAAAGCGGCCCCCACTAGCTTAAAGGAAGCCAACAACTGTTTTTGCACGTCTGTGCACTCATACATACGCAAATGCCTCTCGATATCTTTCTTCCATTGGCTGACAATGATGATATCTGAACTACTCGAGAACTCAGGGGGATGCGCCTTCTGAAAGGCATCCCTAATCCGCTCCCATGCTGATGGAAGCTATGCAGGTACTGGCGCCACTGCCTAAACTTGGGGTGGAGCCTGCTATACTACCGCTACCTGCTTGGCTTGGGCATGCCTATCCTTTGGTGCACATCTCGGAGGCATCTGAAATGTGAAGAAATCTATTAGTCTATAATTATTATCAAATCTCAAATAGCTAAAGACGTAATCATAAAAGCAAGAATACAACAATCCTAAAATAGGGCTCTATAACAAAAATGCTAAGCTGAAAGCGAAATAAGCCGTATATATCCTAAGGACACTAGAACCTGATGCTCTGATACCACTTGTAACTCCCCGCCTAATTAAATATCGGGTGATCAGTCCTTTATTAAATTATAATCAAGGTGAACGGTCGGTTCATTCTTAGCATTACTGTCGTAAAAATAACTTTTCCAATTTAAACACCCTAAATAATTAAGCTAAGTGTCAAAACCATTTTAGACGTTACTTTCCAAATTTTATTTTATAAACCAACATTTAAAACTTTACATAATTCATAGATAAAGAATCACACAACAACTATACTGGAACATATAATCCAAATAATTAAACATTCAACTAATTGATTCCAACATTAAAACTTAAAGGAAAAACATCCTGACAATAATAAATACCAAAGTGTAAATGCTGGAAATAAATGAATCACAATATCCAATAAAACAACGGAATGATGGAAAAGGGCGACACATGCCCAACTGGATAAAATAAATGCTAGGAGTGGAATCAAGAAATGAGGTCGTCTAAGCAAGAGGCCTGCAACTCCCACCTAAGCTGTAACGCGTTCCTTCTAAAGGATCCTATGCAAGACGCCCCTGTGGCTAGGCACCTGTAATATATATACAGATATACAAGAGAGAGAAGAAAATGGAAATGGGTCAGAGCTCGATAGTAAAAACAGTTTAAAATTAGTTTAGCAAGTATTTAAAATGTTTACTGACCAATGCAACAACATATTAGTGCGGCACTCCCTTGAAAAATTCTCACCTCTCTTCTAATGTGCACGCCTATCGCACTAACCTTCCCAACGGTTTAACTTATTTTATCTTAGGTTGCTCGTAAGATTTACATTGACAAATTCAATTGTTTAAGAGGTTAATTTCATTTAATAACAAAGTTCTCATTTAAACCTTGTTTGGTAATAAAGTTTCTCAGTAACATATTATACTTTTCAAACACTCATTTCCATGTTGAAATAATTATTCATTTCTTACTTACCAAAAACACAGTAGGTAGTTCCCAAATTCCAGAATTAAATATATATATATTAAATACTCATATAATATATATATTCTAACAGAACCCCACATAATAATTATGGTGCGGGCATACTCTGCTATCCAGTCCCTGTATCACTCGTACTAAGGGAAATACAAGTTCGAAATCACTCTCGAACTGTATTTACACAAAACACAAACAGTGTTGAGGCGAAGCATAGTTCCAAGTCTCTAAGAGGTCAGCACATGCCCTCACGTCTCTTAGGACCGTCTGACTATCGATCCGATAGCCTGTACCAAAGGAATTCTATCTTCTAGGGTACGAGTCAATATCCCCCATAAAGGTCCCATCGAGATAAGACTGTCCCAGCGCGGTAACCTCAGGGATAACAAGTAGCGCATGCATGATTTTCACACGTATATAGCATATGCATAAACATAGTCATATAAATATACTACTATTACCATATCAAATTTAGGTACATTCTCATAACTGATAATTATGATATTTATCCTTATTTCTCATTATTTAGTCATCACGTATAACGGTTTGTCTCTTATTCATTTTATTTTCGAGATTTAATTTATTCCAACTCACTTCTCGTCTCTCGAAGTATTTCCTTTACCTAAGTACAATTTCAGTGAGCCCTCACTCACCTCCTAATCCAACTCCTAGACATTTCGATTTTTTTAAGTCTACACACGTTAGATTTCTTAGGTATGAATATTTCCCCGTTTACTCTTCGTTTGTCCCATTTCATTAAAGTTCCACTTAACGGGGTTACCTTGACCCTACTGGTCCTTTTTATGTTTCCTTTTGTCCTAATAACATTAATAAAGATTTATTACGCATTTAATCGGATTAAGTCAACCCAAGGAAAATCTTATTTTTCCCAGAAGGGGTCGATCGATCGATAGAAAGGGGTCGATCGATCAAACCGTCGATCGATCGATGATCTTGGCTCGATCGATCGATCAAACAGGTATGACAAAATCTGCAGAATACTAGTTACGGGATCTATCACCCAACATCATCCAAATCCAAATTTTTAACTCCCAAACTCCCAGAAATTTATACCACAAACATTATAAACCCAAATGACCAATATTCTACGTAAAGTATGCGAGTTTTTATCAAGATTCATGGATTAAAAGGGCCAAAACTTATATAATTCTCAAGAACCCTAGAAATTTCTTTAACTTAGTTCTTCTTATTCTTTTCCCAGAATTTCTACTTCTAAACCAATATAAATTCGTGGTCAAGCCTCTACACGTGAAAGGGATTTCTAGATTATTGTTTATATCACTACAACATGCGATTTCTAATCTCCAACATGGGTTTTCTTTCATAAAAACTCATCCTAATCAACCCTAAACTAATATGAATGAAGCATTAACAAAATTAAGCAAGATAAATACTTGCCTGGGATTTTTTTTCCTGATTTGTTGCTGAAATCGGTGTGGTGGTGATCCTCGTTACGCGATCTATCGTTTGGCGGCGGCGGCGCAAACGAAGGAGTTCTTGGCCTAAAACTCTTTGGCAAGCCCTCTCTTTCCTTATCCAATGGCCGTCTCTTATTTTTAGTTGTGTTAACCCTAGAAGACAACCCTAGGCATCTAATATAACCTCAAAATTTTCATGGATTTTCAAGCCTAAAAATGTAAAATGTCCAAAACGCCCTCCCGGGGTGTTAATTAGCCTAAAAATGCCCGAGACCCGAAATAAACCCCCGGATATATTATTTTGACTATCTAGACCCTTACGGACACTTTGGCGCACTCAAAAATGACCATATGGGTGACTTATAATTTATTCACTTTTGTTAATCAATATTTAGTCCCGACACTACACGGACGCGTCTCGACTTAAATTTCTAAAATTATCATTTTATTCACTCGTGACATTTAATAGAACCAATATTATATATTACTTTGCTCATTAGTAATATTCAACAAGTTTCTCGTCACGTTAGTAATTATAAAAATCATAGTTAATTTCCGAATTTATATTAAATTAACAACTCACATTAAATTTAATAAATTCCCAAATTTAGAAAGCATAAAAATACGGGGTATTACATTAAGACCTAAGGAAGATGCTGAGTTTATTCGTTAGGAGTATCCGATATTCATCGTGCACATATATCATGTTTGTATGCATTGATTTTCCTATCGAATTTGATCACGCCCCTACATTTACGCTATCATCGACTTGATTGTTTTTGTGTTCTTTCATAGTGTGATTCTTTGTTGTATATTGTGTGTGAAAAATTGAAAAAATTCAAAAATAGTTTGTTTGCTTGATTACCGTGACACCCAGATTTGCTTTATGAGATTTATTCCTTTCCTTGTCTATTTTGGATAAATAAAAAGGGGGAGAATGAATTATTTTAGTATGGGGGAGATTTAATTGTGCTAACATTGATTATGTTTATATCATTTCAAAGTTAATACATCATGAGATTTTTGCTTTATCTCATGTGTGTAGGTACGAAGATTTAAGATCCAACTATTGCACACCCTGATGAGAAAAGCTTGAAGCTTTAAAAAATTGATTGTTGAAGCAAAGTTTGAAAGTTTGAAGACTTGTCATTTTATCTTTCCTTGATTGTCTTGGAAGGGGTCTTTCCTTGATTGTCTTGGGAGGGTAGATTTTTATAGGTCATTCTTGTGATTAGTAATTCGGATTTTTTATGTATGTACCGGCATAGACATAGGGGGAGATTTGTAAGGACATAATTTAGAAATGTCCGGGGTAGAATCTAGGAATTTTCTGTTTTCCCTAGATCACTGTTTGTATGTCTGATACCGCTACATTCGGTACATCATCACGATCATCCACGACGGCCTTTATCCGAATCCATGCATCCATCATCTTCACACGTTCATCATGCAACATGCGACGTGATGCTCAACTGTTTCCCACTACTCCACTATGCATGATTGGTAAAATGATTTATTGGAGTTGTTTACATTTGCATAAATATATGGGAAAATTTTTAGAAAATATTTTTTCGAAGTCTGATTTATTTTTATAAAAAGCAAAATTTTTTCTAAGTGTAGAAGCGGAGTGCCTCGGTCGAAGAGCTCGTTCAAACGAGATTGCACTATCGTTCGAGCGAGATCAGCATCTCGCGCGAAGTCATTCGAGCGACACGTGTCCTTCGTTCGAGCGAGATGCCTATCTCGTTCGAGCGATGTCGCCGCCTCGATTTTCGTATAAATACTAGTGTACCTTTTACACGTTTTCTTAAGTCTTTTTTGCAAATACGAATTCTGGGAAAATAACCCAGAATCAGACTTCAACTTTTAAGATTTTCTTAAGCCTTTTTATTCACATAATCACTCCATTTATATATGTGAATTGTTAAACCTTCAAGAGGATCATTTACTCTTCTGGAGTACTTTGTGGAGGAGCCGTCTTCTTCTCTACTGCTGCCCACCTTGAGTTCCTGAGGAAGATTCCAGCCGACGACATCAAAACCGATACCTGCGGGTATTTTTGTGTCACATTTATTTTCATTGTAATCCGTATAACTGTATCTTATAAAATTATAGTGAAAATAAAAAGGTTTGCCCCTTTGCGGGATTTTTCATCACTTGTGTGTGTTTGAATGTTCTTGCATGATTTCATCATCTTCAATCACACCTAGATGCATGTTTAGGATTTAATTGAAAAACTGAGTTTAATTAAATAATTTCTTTATTTGAACGCAAGCGCACTCTTCATAGCGGCTATGAAATAGTATACCTATGACCCGAGGAATCAACTGACACCTGCTGGTCAACACCAGGGTGGATTGCCCACTACATGCAACCTCCTAACGATAGCACTGCCGAGTAGGTATGTTTAATGTAAATACATAGCAGTAACACCCACCCACCCACACACGCGCGCGCGCACACACACACATATAGTCAGACTCTCCAACATACCTTATAGCAACATACCTATGAACATACCCAATTATTAAAAAAGTAAAAAAAAATAATTTTGAGATAATATTTTTTATATGGGTTCATGATATTTCAGTGTACTTCTATAAAAAAATCAACTAAAAATAATGTTTTTTGTTATTTTTAAAAATTAGGTCAAACTGATAATTTTTACCTTTTAAAACTATCAGTTTTTTTACCTATTTTTTAAAAATAAAAAAAACAAATTATTTTGAGCTTGATATTTTTACAATAGCACATTGAAATATCATAAACCCATATAAAAAATTTCAACTCAAAATTATTTGTTTTACTATTTTAAAAATATAGGAATGTTCATAGGTATGTTTAATGAGGTATGTTGGAGAGTCTGACTCTCTCTCTCTCTCTCTCTCTCTCTCTCTATATATATATATATATATATATATATATATATATATATATATATATATATATATATATATATATATATATATATATATATAAGAGTGTGTGTGTATGTATACATATAAGTCCTTAAATATGTATATATATAATGCTGGTTTCGTACGAAATCCCACAACGTACAAGTCTCCTAAATCCCGAAGTCCAAACCGACTTCCCGATTTACAACTCAGTATTCATTCATTTGAATTCCCGATTCTCCTCACCCGAACCCATCTATTCGTTGGTCTATCACAAATGCCAAACCCTGTAAAGAATTTTGCAGCCCCGCAATACCCGAAAAGCCCCTATGGTCATTCCCCAAGATCTAATGGGTCAAAATAATACATGAACTAAAACTGGGTAGGCTAGCAAACCGAACAAGTTCGGTTGAGCGAACAGATTCGCTCCCTCAGCGAACCGTTTCGGTTCACTGGGCTTTTTGTCATCTTCTTCCTCGGGATTTTCTCTCCTACATCATTATACTAACATCCTATAAGTATAGTAATCTAGAATTAACCCTGAATCCATCCCTGAAACCCTAGGATTCCAAATCAAACATTAATTTTATCAAACCCAGAATTTACCCAAATTGAATTTTCATTAATTCAAACATCATATCATTGTTCTACATGCTCATCATTAAAAAGCCAGATTAAATTTTGAAATTCCTACATGATCAACATCAACTAATTATCAATTCTATTTTAAGATTAATTATGATCTACATCTCTTAATCAATTAATCAAAGTTCCAACATTTAAACCTTTAAATCAAAGATTTTTACATCATTAACTTTGAAAGTGATTAACTACCCAATCACGAAATTTAAAGTAAGTAATTACTTGGCTTAGAAGATTTAAATTCGAAGTTCTGACTGCTGTGATGGGTTGAATCCGGAGATGATTCCCTTTCTTCTCTTCTCCAAGCCTTTCTCTTCCTTTCCTTTTTCTTTATCTTCTCTTAAACTCTCTCTAACTCTCAAATATGTAGAGATTAAAAAGTGGAGCTGTCATCCACCCCTCTAACCCTTAAATACCTCCTAATTACACCTTGATTCTATTTTTTCAGTAAACCCTAGGTGTAAAAATACCACCCCACCCTTATACAGGTCCTGTTATGTCTAAAGAGCCCCCAGAACCCAATCAAAACACCCGAGTACCTATTCTGGACTATTTTCGATCCTTCCCGAATCACCGGTGCACTCGAAAAGGTCATTTGAGTCACCCAATTATAAATATTTCCATATCTCATTAATCGGGCCTGATACGTGCGTACTGTACGCATTGCCCATAAAATATATCGATTCGCCGATGTAACACTCTATCGACATATTATAATAAACCGTCGCTTTTCACTTATACGCAACATATAGTAAATCATTGATCTATTTACTTATCACAAGCAAGTAAATAATAATAAATATTAATCATTTATCTCGCTAATTAATATTTATCAAAACCCAATTTAATTTCTCCTAATAAATTAATATTTATAAGCACACGAAAATTAAATAATCATAAAAATACGGCGCATTACATTAATCCCCAACCAATAATTTTTTTTGTTATAAACTACAAACATATTTATTTTGACAATATTAGCCCCCACCCCTTAATATATACCTTATATGTTAGGGAATAGACAAACCAAATACCTGTACATTACAATGATTAATGCACACTTTATAAATTATACATATGAATCATCAACAAGTTTTTTTTTGCTAAACTCCATAGTTGTTAATTTTTTAGGTTAATGACTTCATAAGTATATTCTCAATTTTTCAATAATGTATACATTAAATTTTGTAATGTGCGTAGGATTTTTTTGGGAATAAATTTTTATTTGTATGTGAACACGAACACGACACGATATTATATTTTTTTTGCCTAACACGAACATGACCCATTCAAAATACGACATGAATATCATGATATTACTATTTCGTGCCAATTAGGCACGATTAAACATGACCCACTACATTAACCCGCTTTTTTTATATGTAAATGATTTTTATATTTATATTGCATGAAATATATTAATTATAAAGGGCTGTAATCGGGCCAAATTGGGTTACTTCTTCGTGTCGCAATTGAGCCAAAATAGACAAATATCGTGTCAAAACTATGAAACAAACACAACACTATCCGCAATCGGGCCAAAATATCTTGGCCCAAATGCCACCCGAACACGACACACCTTGTTAATTTCGCATTGAACTGTGTCTTGTTTTCATATCATTTTAGAAATTACTAGAGCTAAACTCAATAACAAAAAATTATTGCGACCACACCAAATAACTCTAATTTATATTCCTCCAAGAAAATTCAAAAATTATATATATAAAAGTAGTTCTAGGTTGACTCTCATTTAAGACTCAAAGGGTGCGACTCGCTCGCATTGACTCGTGTCCAAGCCCAACATCATTGGGGTTCAAATCCGAGTCAATGTGAGTGCGACACGTCAGCGAGTCGCACCCTTTGAGTTCTAAACGAGAGTCAATCTAGAATTATTATAAAAATATCATTTTTATCTCCATAGACCTTTTAACAATTTATTTCGTTTGTGACACATGCTTTAAATAAAATAAATATTTGTGTATGCCAGCATGTACATTGGAGACCACATCTCTCTGTTCCACCCACTAGCAAAGACTCAAGCAAACTCAATAAAACAGGTAGTTAAAGAAACCCAACTGCCTTATATATGAAAACATCCAACCAACTGAAGGTTAATATCAAATATACTGATTATCAACTACAAGGTATGTAACATAAAGGCCAACTTAAATTACACACACACACACACACACACACACTATTTTTTACGTTAATTTATATTAATTGTTAAAAGTCTAGAGGACAGAGATAGATGTTTTTTTAAGTTCCAAATTCAATAAATCTTAGTTATAGTAGTAATTTAAGAAATTACAAAGTACCCATCTTTTAATTTGTCTTCTGCAATGGCATGTAATGAATGGGTTCCTGTCACACCTTTAATTTGAATTTTGTTTAAGCCCAATTTTAGCTGGAATCATGGTCTGGGTTTGTGCCATTTTCTAACCCTAGCTGCCCATTTAGTAATCAATTGAATTTGGATTTTTTGACTTTGACCCGTGAGAGAATTGCATAATTAGATTTGCCCCTTTTAAGTTCAAAAGTTTTACTTACCCCCCCGCCCCACCCCTGGCGGCGTATGCATTAACCCACCTGTACCTTGTGCATTAACCCACTTGCACTTTCTGCATTAACCCACTTGCACTTTCTGCATTAACCCACTTGTACCTTTTGCTAAGGGTGTTCACGGATCGGGTCGGTTTTGGACCATATTTTCTGGCTGAATCGACCGGTTCGGTTTTGGTGGAAGAAGGCCCGAAACCAAACCGAGGATGAGGAAAACCGTCGGTTTTTTAAGCCAGTTAATGGTTTTTGGATATAAAAATTGAAGTTACTTAAGGTTTTTTTCACATAAATATTGATGTGAGTTCGGCTCGGTTCGAATCGACTTTTTCCTTGTCTAAACTGTCGACCTAACCGACATGGTTGGTTTCTAAATCTTTCAATCGTAGGCCTAATAGGGCTTAAAAAACCCTTCGGTTTCGGCCGGTTTTGTTCCGGTTCGGTCGGTTTTCTTGCACATTCCTACCTTTTGCATTAACCCACTTGTACCTTGTGCATTGACCCACTTGTACTTTGTGCATTAACACACTTGTACTCTTCTTTACATGTTATCAATTTTTTTAATTGTTAAATTCTAGATGATAGAGATAGACTGGTTTTGTAAGTTCCCAATTTAAACAAACCTTGTTTATAATAGTAATTCAAGAAAATGAAAAGTACCCATCTGTTAGTTTGTCCTCTACAATGGCATATAATGAATGGCTTCCTCATACACCTCTAATTTTATTTTTATTTTTGTTTAAGCTCAATTTTAGTTTAAATCTTGATCTGGGTTTCTGCCATTTTCTAACCCTAGGTGCCCACTTAGTAATAAATTGAATTTTTGGTTTTTTTGAGTCTGGCCGTGTCGAGTTGTGTTCTTTTATTGTGTTTGGGTCTTATCAGGTGATTTTTTTTGGTGGAAAATCCATATTCAAACACGACTCGTAACTTTAATTTGTTTCAATTGTATTATCCGTCAAGATATTGAATCATTTTGAATCGTATACGGGTTGACATATTAGTCCAATATCAAACATGACCCATTGAATCATTAACATTACTAAAGCTTTGTTTAGTAAAATTTACTATGAGTATTGAGTAAATTAATATTAAACTGCATAAACTCCTTAGAAGCTGAACCATATTCCTAATTTAGTAATGAATCTTAACAGGTATTAACGGGTGAAGGGGGTCAACACTAAACCCGACACGTTAAAAACTGTGTCGTATTAGCATGGTATGCTACGACCCCAAATCACTAATGGTCCACCCATTGGCCAATAACTTAGTGTCGTGTCTCATTTTCTCAAGTTTACCCATGGGATAATTGCATAATCAGACTTGACCCCATAGAAGTTTGAATATTAGACTTGCCTCTCATGTACGTTTTTTAAACTTCTAGGGGGTAATTCTAATTGTGCAATTATCTCAAGGGCAAAGTCTGAAAAACCCTTGATATTTCTTACTCTCTCGTGTTGTACTAAATTTGTTGACGTGACAGTTAAAATGACACTCGAATGATATGGGTTGGAGTAAAACCTGAGGACAACTTCTTGAGTATTAATATTATTGGTTAACTTTTACCAATTGAGGGCCAACTAATTTGGTCTGAAGTAAAAATTGTATTAAATTTATTATAGGGTGCATTTGATTACAAAGTTAGAAAATGATCAAAAAACTTTTCATTTTTACTAAAAGCTGGAAAAGAGTGGAAAAAAATGGTGGGACTCTCTTTATTTCTCATTTTTCCATGGAATCCGATTCGCTGAGGGTGGGTATGAAATGTTTTCCATGACTAGTAAAATATGGAGCACATGTCAGTTTAAAGGCTATTATTCTCATAGAATAAATTTGGGAACACGCACCACAAAAGTTAAAATTGGAAATTTCATAGAACAATGTAATGTCATTCAAACACACTATTATTTTCGTTAAGGGGTCTTTACGTATGTTTTAAAAAAAAGTCGTACCCAGTGTACAAGGTTCCCGCTTAACTGTAAGGTCTGGGAGAGGCGGATGTCGGCTGGTCTTACCCCCATATATGGAGAGGCTGCTCCCATGTCTCGAACCCGAGACCAACTGTAGCTTGGGCGAGGCAACTTGCCATCGAACATTAGACCAACCGTAGCTTTACTTATGTTTCATAAGTAGAGCATTTCTTTATTCAAAAACTCAAGTTCTAAAAAGTGTCGGATCTCTATCATTTTTTTCTTGTTTCTTCTTTTGAGTTGGTTTATCTTCATGTAGAGAGTATAGGGCGTGTTTGGATTTTCCGGGACTTGTCGATTGAAGTGTTGTTTATATAGTACGAAAATGTCATTCAATATTGGGATATGAAGTTCATCACGACTTAAGCTACGATGAGGGAATGAATATGTCTCAAGGAGACGGGGCTTAACTTTGATATTCTTCATATGGTTTGTAGGTTAACCCAATTTGATTCTTTCAAGTTTTATTATAGTTGTTTGAATATGCATCACATTTGACTTTACATCATATTTTGATTTCACACAGAGCAGTATATATTCCTACAATTACCACTGCTTCTACTGGTATTAACAATGGATGATTAATAACATCTCCAATGTTACTCAAAGTCATAATTCACATGTGTTATTTTCTTCGAGTCCACACTAGTCATTTGCCAATTTGACATGAGAATTAAACCACAAAATTAAAGACGAGTTTGCATCCATTGGCCGCGATTTAATTTTGACATTAGGTGCAAACATTGTTTTTGCAACTCTTGCCACATCACCATCTTTTGCAATAAATAGCAACATTTGTATTTTACTTCCTCCAACCATTACTTGCACTCGTTAAGTCAGTGCGGCACATAAGCTAGATTTATGAGATTTTCTTGCAAAATGCGTGAAAATATGTTTTTTGCATTTTGGTTAAGAAATCTGGAACATTGTATATATATATATATATATATCAAAACCTCACAAATTCGAAACTTTTGCATTTTGTCAAAATGCTCTGATATCGTAAGCATTTATTTGGCTGCTACATTTTTTTTTACTTTACCCATGAATTAATTCAGTATTTAGACTTACCTCTTTACACGTTCATTGATTATGACTTACCCCCTGCCACGCCACGTGTGCATCAACTCACTTGCACCTTATGCATGCATGTGTGTGTGTGTTTCGGGGGGGGGGGGGGGGGGGGGGAGGTCTCTAATTAATGACTGTGTAGGGGATAAGTCTAAATATTGAATTATCTTAGGGGGTAAAGTGAAAATACCCATTATTATCATGGTTCTATCTGTAGATGGAAGAAAGTGGTCCCGTGTACACACTGGATGAGGCACTTGTTGCCATTGGGTTTGGCAAGTTCCAAGGTCTTGTACTCACTTATGCGGGATTGGGTTCAATTGCCGAGGCCATGGAGGTGATGATTCTCTCTTTCATCGGGCCCTCCGTTAAGCTTGAGTGGGATCTCTCCTCTACCCAAGAAAGCCTCATAACAACCGTCGTTTTCATTGGCATGCTTATCGGGGCGTATTCGTGGGGTCTCATTTCGGATCACTACGGAAGGAGGTGAAACCCCTTTTCAATTTATACTTATATTTTTGCCTCTACCTTTTTTATGCCTATAAATATATATATTCTAAGGTATCCTACAAGATAATGGTTCTCTTTTTATTTAAGGGAAAAATTACAGGAAACCCTCCTGAACTATAGCGGTTTTGCAGATAACCCCCTACTTTATGAAAACCCGACAAAGAGCCCCCTAAACTATTGAATTATGCATATTTTTTAGGTGTCAAAATTCAATAGTTTAGGGGGCTCTTTGTCGGATTTTCTAGGTTGGGGGCCTATCTGCAAAAGCGCTAAAGTTCAGGGGGTTTACTTTAATTTACCCTTTATATAATGAATCATTTCTCTCATTTGGTTGTTTAACTAGGAGAGAAATTGAGAGTATTTTATGGTTTTAATGAAAACTTTTTCTCCAAATTGTAAAGAGAAGGAGAGAGATAACGTTCTTGTATTGACATAATTATTGATAGCATCCATCCTCATATATTAGTACATAAATATGTTATTTATTTGTAAAATTGTAATAATACTTTGTTGTTTTTCCTTTCTTTTCTTCTTAACTGTCAAACAAGTGCGAATGAAAGTAAATTTCTCTGTTCTCCTAAACTCACAAACATAAGAAAGAAATTTACTATCTTTTCTCTTCTCTCTTTCTATCTCATTCTATGGATTTTTGTCACCTAGTTAGGCCGTAGTATTGAACAATTAGCTTTCATTAAGTTCAGTTTAAAATGATAAACTTTTGATGTCATAATTCATTTATTGCAAACACTTTTTAGTTCGCAAAGAAAGATATCTAGTTAACTGTCGTTTAAGTTATTTAACACTGCTGCTGAAAATATCACTGTTGTACTTTATTTCTCTTTTTTTCCCCTTCTTATTATTTGAGAACTTCATTTATATTTTCCTACGAGACAGAGATACCTGTGTTTGTGCGTACTGATATGAACACCATTTTGCGTCAATATTTTGAGAGCAATACATACAAATGTTCAATATTACCCTCTTTTCTGATATTATGACATACACGCTATATTCAAGTAATTTGTCTATCCCATTTGCAGTGATGCTATTGTTTAGGCTTGTTGATTGATAACTCGCTCCATCTCCACTTAAGAGTTGATATTTGAAGTTCAATATTTTTAAGGAAACACTATTTTTTATGTAATTAATGGTTAATTATGTACCGACTGAAAACGCGTGCGGCTCTTAATTTGAAAAAGAGGGTGTTTTTAGTAATTCATCAATTCGTTGTATACCTACAACGAACAAAAATGCGGGTGTGACATTTTGGGGGTGGGCAGGTTCAACAAATTTCAAAATAGTCAGATTCGGGTGCGTTGGGCAATAAAGTAATAATGTGTTTATATATATATGTATATATAAAATATTGTTTGTTTAATTATGTATATTTTTGTACAAGCAGCTGCATTCTTCAATCTCGAACATAAAAAGAATGGATATAAAAGATTGTAAATGTTAATATTGATTTTGTATAAACTTGTCATCACCACTTCATGCAAGTTATCCTGAAGCTATTTTTACTAAACACCATTCATGTCCGAAAGATTTTAAAAGTTGATTTACAACATAACAAGCATCTTGAGCTTTAACATTCACATTAATAACATCTGAATCAATGATGGAAAAAATGCAATGTTCTCTCTCTGTGTGTGTGTATATAACTATATATATACATTTCAAGTAATCCACAATATAACTCATCTTACCTTCACCTTGATTTATAGATGACATATATTGGTTAAAAGATGCAACCAATCTTAGGATTCGTGAATATTTCATGATTCGAAAAGAATCCGTAATTGAGTTTTAATTAAATACCTTGGTGCGATGGCAAGTATCCTCACCCAAGCTATGGTTGGTCTCGGCTTCAAGACATGGGAACAGCCTCACCATATATGGGGGTAAGGCCAGCCGACATCCTCCTCTCCCAGACCTGTAGTTAAGCGGGAGCCTTGTGCACTGGGTATGACCTTTTTTAATCTGGATACGCGGTGGGTTCGAATCAGGGGAGAATCTCCCGATTCGGGTGCATTGACCATTTTAAATGATCCATGCTTCATAGTTGTTTATATGTTCCACTTTATTAGTTATATGAAAAGGTAACATTTCCGTTAAGAACTTTTGATCATTCAAGTCAGTTGTGTCCTTGTTTTGTTGATGGACTTTAAATTCAACGATCATAACAATTGTCTTTTTTCATTTGTGTTCACTAGGATGGGTCTTCTGAGTATAGCTATAGTGACCACTGGAGCCGGGTTTCTAAGTGCTTTCTCCCCAAATTATACATCATTGGTCATTCTTCGTTTTCTCGTTGGCATTGGTCTGGGTGGTGGGCCCGTGTTTAATTCTTGGTTTCTAGAGTTTGTTCCTGCTCCAAATAGAGGCACTTGGATGGTTATCTTTTCGACTTTTTGGACCGTTGGGACAATACTCGAGGCTTCACTTGGTTGGGTATGCCCGTAATTTACTCAACACATTAACTCTTGTTGATATTAATTTCTTGGATCCTGTTTTCATTTAAGAAGCTGGGTGAGGTGTGATTCATTCATTTTGGAAGTCTTAATGTCTTACTAAATATTGTCAAATCTTCCACATACACGTGATATGATAAAATTACATATCCTCCCGTTGTTAGTAGTCTTCTGTAACTTTCAATGTGTTCTTGTCGAGCATTTTTTGGTCTGTGGGTGGGGGGATGGTGGAGGTGATTCAATTGGTTCTTTTTTTTTTTTTAATTTATGTTTTCCCTATGAGATAATTTGGTATTTAGGAATACCCCCTATAGGTCCATTAATTAGAGTTACCCCTGGGCTTGCAACAGGTAATGCGTAAGGTACAAGTAAATGGGTTGATGCACCTGCCCGGGGATGGGGGTTAACTCTAATTAACAAAGATGTGTGAGAGTATCTCTAAATATCAAATTATCTCGGGGGGTAAGTCAAAGAGACCCTTGATTCTAACACTTTCAACATTCCGTTTTCTTTGTTAAATGCTTCTTCCTGGGAAGCATAAATTCATTTTAGAATGCAATTTGTCGAACTATAAAGTTGTGGTACGATTCTCTCGCTAATTCAAGCCCTTAAAGAACGCGTCATGTTCACTACGGTTTCATGTCCATGTTTACACTCTTCGACATTCTTGGACATGTGTTCTACGCTGCTTTCATGTGTCTGTAATATTCAATATAAATTATTCATTTTGGAAAATTGTTCAGCACTTATTGGATGCTAAGCGTGACAGAGATATACTAGCTCTTGAGACATGAATTTTTTTTGTATGTGAAGGAAATTTAATCATTTGAAGAAGTCAAATGAATTTTCTCAAACAATGAAGATCTTATTAAAATAACGAGGGTGGGAGGATAAACATTAGTTACATGTATATATATTATCACCTCGCTCCCCCCCCCTCCCCCTTTGAAAAAGTTCGTCCTCGAGTTTCGAAGGGGAATGCCATTTGTCTTTGGAGGAACAATCACACGTAACAGCATATGTTTTATTCTATTGGATCACCTGGAACATCTTCCTCTTCTACCCTTGCACCCTCGGTGACAACCACGGGGTCCACTTCTTTATTGAGGTTGGCCCGCGTGTAGGGGATATGAAATTTCTCCGTGTACTAGGTTACAAACATCAAATTCTTCCATAACGTTTACGCGAGTGAACAGGTCGCTACTATGTTGGGGGAAAAATGCAGCCTGCTAATACTTTTTCATCTTACCCCACGAAGCTAGTGGCTTTCTCCACTCTCTTGATTCTACCAATCCTTTGCATTTCCCATGAGTTTGGTAGCCCACTAGCTGCACGCATTTGACCCCCATATACCCTTTGCCTTTTAGAACGGTTTCCACCGAGTCAAGCTAATTCATGAACACATCTGTGCCCATTTTTCCCTAAAAAAATTGACACGTACACACGTCGCCAGGCATGTTCTTTTTCTAAAATCTGGATGCAGTGGGTCAACACCTTTAATCCAGTGAGGAAGGCTGAGTGGTGGGGTCTTGGCAGCGCTTCTGCGATTGGACGGCGAAGCGCGGCCCCTCTTTCTCACTTCTATACAGTTCAGGCAATTATGGACCATATGACCCGGTTGGTGGCCTCGGTAGCATTGTCATTCATTGATTGCCACAAAATTAGGAGAGTCTTTACCAGTTAGTTTGCGTTGCGGTGTTGGGTCACCCACGAAGTTCGGATCCTTCCATGTCCTCCCATTACCATGTGTACAGATCGGCTTGTCTCTACAATCCTTTCAATCTCGTTGGTGGAAAATTACCGAAGTGAAGCGGTGGCACGGGCCAAATACGATGGAGCCACTATTTAATTTGGTTTTGCTTGTCGCGCTCATCATAATTGAAATCTCCTGGGGTGGAAAATATCGATCATCCATAGGAGGGTGGCGGATGCGACGGAATGGTTTCCCCTCAATGTTCCATTACTAACGGATATACAGAACACTTGGTCATCGTCTGAGCAGCCACCGGCTTGCTATGCGGCTATTTTCTCAGCAATGGTTTGATCGCGAGCCTCCATGCAGTTATGGGCTTTTCAGCAAGGGTAGTCGAGGTCGCCCACGGTGTGACAAGTGGAAGGTCTGCCCTGTGATGGAGACTAGAACAGCCCGGGCAATGCCGCTAAGACAGGTGCTGGAACAGGGTAGCCTTGGGCTGCTGGTAGAGGCGATGGGATTAGAATAGCTTGGGTGAGGGCTCGTTGCGTGACTATCGATTGTTCAACCAATAGTTTCATCGTCTTCTCGAGCCTCTCATTCCCCTCTGATTCCATCATATTTCGGGTCTTAGCCATTGCATAAAACTTACTACTATTATTTTTATTATTATTATCATTATTTCCATAGTTTTCTTTAGGATAATTCAGGTCTCTTTGTATTTCAATTCCATTAGAATTCTAGTGTAATAACCTATAAATAAGAGGCAATCAATCCATTGTAAAAAGCGCTTCCTCTCAATAATAATTCTGATTTGGATTATTTTGTGTGCTTCCGCTTAACATCAAATTGGTAATCATAGCTGATTTACCTTTTGGTTGTGGTATGACCTAGTTGTGTTGTGTTTTCATACATATACACAATAGACATAACAAGCATTATGGCGGAATCCTAATATTCGAAACGGCAACTGGAAAGTATTGATAAGATGATGGAGATTCTCGTTGAGCAGTCGATTTTGACCCAAATGACCCTTGCTCAAGCCATTCTTCTGTCACAGCCTTCATCGGTAGCCCTAGGCCACCTGGCCTCCCCGCCGTCCCAGGGGGAATCCCGCAGCCCTGCATTGCGAGTCTGACGCATCCCACTACCATGCCACTGCAAGCTGGTCCCTCCACTGCCCTCTTCGCACCTCTTTCGACCTCCACGAGTCCTGCAGAGGGTATCGCGCGACTGATATGGAAGCTCAAGACCGGGACATTGCTGAAAGATATCCGGAAAACAGCTTGTGGAGTGCCCCGAGTAACGATGGAACATTGAAGGTCATGCTCGTTCTTCATGTTCGACTTCCACTCATGGAGTGGCGATCCATTTTTCAACCCGGGATGATTTCAAGAACAACTAACGCGCAAGCATGACTGAACGAAGGAATGTTCCATCGCCTTAAGCTGGCACCACTACTTCACTTTGGAAATTTCTTAAGCAACGAAATCGAAGGAATTTTGGAGACAAGGCACTGTGTTCAAGGTGATGGGAGGATGAAATCGTTCCAAATTTAGTAGGCAACCTGGAAACACTTGCTAATCGATATGAAGATTCTTCTAACTTTGTGATGGTCAATGAACGGTTTTGCTACCGTCGCCACCAACCGGGACACATGGTTCACATGTGTCCAAATTGAAATGAATTAAAAAGAAAGATTATTCCCAGACAACCCACCCACCCTCGTGTAGCCCCAACTGCTCCACGGAATCTTCCTCGAGGGGTGGCGAGCCATGACGGTTCATTGGACGACGACAAGGGTTATCATTTTTCCGAGTCAGATGTGTAAAGTTAGTGGCTAATAACTCACAGGAAATACAAAATTTTGGTGGAACAGACTTTGCAAGCGCCGCCACGAGAGTGGTAAGAATCCTGTAGTCACTAGCAGAGTATGAATGGGATGCTTTTATTTCTCCGACATCTTGCATGATTTAATTACTCGGGTGCAAACTTTACGAAAACTTTTATGGCAGTGACGGATTACACAAAACAGCAGCAAATTTGCGTAACCAATCTTAATGAATCTCCTTTATATTAATGGTTTAGAACTGCGTATCAAATTTGCATTGTACTTATGATCAGGACACGAGAGAAGACCGTGGAGTATGCGATGAAGGTGGATGATTATCTCAAGATCATCGCATGCACTTAAGGGATGTTTTAATGTTTATCTGATGCATTAATAAAGTTGGGATGGTAAAATTGTAAAAAAGGTTTCTTAACAATTTGAGAATGTTTAACTGGGACTCTGAATCTAGATGGAGAGAATATTAGTTAAAAGAACACCAACCAACCAACCTGTTAATAAAGGTGATCATAGATATAACCATGATCAATAAAGGTGATCATAGATGAAATGCATGAAGCATTTATTCACTCCAACCAACCTGCTAGTATTTTGCCCACCTTAAATTTTTAAGTCGGATCCATCCGAAATAGAACTCTCTCCGTAAATAGCGGCGACTTGGCTCAAAAGTTGCAGATTTCGGCCTAAATATTGGTTTTCACTCCCAACCCGCTCGTTTATCTCCCAAGTGATTTCCCTCGTTTGCTTATACACGTTTTAACTACTAATATATAGTAATTAACTTTTATATCCATAATCTAGATATATAGTTATGTATATAAGTTTATAATTCACAATTTCATTATAAATTCTTTTTTAATTAAAAATATTTGGAGATCATGTACTTATAACTTTTGTAACAATCCAATTGACAAGTGTACCTTGCGTTTAGACTATTCCATGCATATTGAATGATGATTTTGTAATGATCCATGTTATCATTCTTATTTTTTCAAACTTTTCTAACGTTTCTTTAAAAAAGGTTCTATTGTTTTGTAGATCATTATGCCAAGATTGGGTTGGAGGTGGTTACTTGCACTATCTTCAGTACCCCCATTTGCAACACTTCTCCTTTATGTTTTTACAATAGAGTCTCCAAGGTATCTATGCATGAAAGGTCAAACAACCGACACTCATAATGTTCTAAAAACAATGGCAGCAATCAACCAAACCGAACTTCCAATTGGAAACCTTCTTTCGGAACATTTGACCAGTCTTGATGAAGAAAATGCCCATTTACTCTCACCAACAAGAAAAATAAGTAGGGTGTCCAAAACAGGCTTCTTAACCCTTTTCTCATCAAGATTATTAAGAACCACATTTCTCCTATGGGTGTTATTTTTTGGAAATGCGTTCTCGTATTATGGCATTATATTGCTTACCTCCGAGCTGAATACCGGGCAAAGTAAATGTCGCTCGTTTACTCTGAATTCGGATAATTCCCAGGATGCTAGCCTCTACAGAGATGTATTTATTACTAGTTTGGCAGGTACAAAAACATGTATAAGTATTTTCATTTATTTTATTAAGTTTTACCCTTTAGATAATACGCGGTATTTAGAGATACCCCCTTACATGTTCAATGATTAGAGTTCGCCCACCCTTGCATGAAACTAATAATGCATTAATATAATGATTGAACATGTAGGGGGTGTCTCTAAATACCACAGCTTCAAGGTTAAAGAAAAAACCATTTATAAAATTATTCAGCCATCCATCTTTTTATATAAAGCTAGAATTATAACGAAGTTATATGTAGAAAAAGTACATTATATAACCTAAATCTATATATAATAATTTTTTCAATGGATTTTATTTTCACCCACCCTTATTTCTCTCACCAAATTGATGTAAGCCAAAAATCAATCCCATTTCAAAATACAGGAGCTTTGATCCTATTTTATATGGGTAGGTTGACATTTCGTCGCTAAAGGTTTTGTGCGAAATTTTTTTTCCTTGTCAAATTCGAGCAATTCGCGTCGATAAATACTTGGATTATTTGGGTTTTGGCCCCCTTTAGTTTTGTCTGTTTGGGGATTAACCTCCATTTTTCACTTTTAGCAACACTTTTTGAAGTATGGCTGAATATACAAAAAAATTCAAAAAGTGTCGCTAAAAGTGAAAAATGGGGGTTAATCATACAATAGTTTTTAATTGGGAGTTAATCCCCAAACAGACAAACTAATGGGGGCCAAAATCCAAATAACCGTAAATATTCTTTGCAGCGAAAATGTGATTTCGTGATAGAATGGAATTTATATAATATTTTCTGTAATGGGTTTAAGGATTTTTCCGCTTATGTTCCTCTTTTTATTTCTCCCCTTTTTAGAGCTTCCCGGACTAGTTTTATCAGCAGCTATAGTTGACAGAATTGGTCGCAAACTTTCCATGGAAATTATGTTTACATTTGGTTTCATTTTCCTCTTACCATTGGTCTTCCACCAGCACGAGTTTTTAACGACGGGTCTATTATTTGGATCCCGTATGTTCATTATTGGAACGTACACCATCGCTAATATTTATGCTCCCGAGGTAAATACTGAATCTCTACTTATTTCGAAAGAATCTCTACTTATTTCGAAAGCCTCTGTTTAGTTCCTTACTAAGACTTAAATCTTTACTTATAGCTTTTGTTTTTGGGTAATTGAGTTTAACATCCGTATTTTTCATTTCTTGAGGTTTGACCCCCAAATTGACTTTTAGCAATGCAAGAAGTTTTACCAATTATTTCATCACAAAAAGTAATTTTGGGGGTTAAATCCCCCAAAAGTGCAAATGTTGGGGGCCAAAGTCGATATCAAAGAATTAATGGGGCAAACCCCAAAGAATCCTTTGTTTTCTCTACTACCTCTAGCCTCTAGCATGTGTACACCTATGAAGCCAAGACTCAACACATAATACGTGTTTCGACACGACACGCGACACGCGACACGTGATTTTTCCAAAAACTAGGATACGTATAATCAATAATCTATATATATATATATATATATATATTAATGAAATAAAACAAAGTTTTTCTATAAAATACATTATTAGAGCATTCTTAACATGAAATTATGAAAATGGACCATACAAAACAAAATTAAAACACATTTAACATTAAAAATCATAAATAAATCAAAATCACCATCACATACGAAAAAAATAAGATAAAAATAAAAAAAAATACAAAGTGCCCCAGTGTGTTCTTTTACGTGTCCCAACGTGTCATTTTACGTGTCCCATCATGTCGGCAACGTGTCCCAACGTGTCGCGTGTCAGACTCGTGTCAAAGCTGACTCGTGGCTTCCGAAAGAGTGTCTGTGCTTCATAGGTGTTCACATTAAATCGAAGTCAATAATCCTTTAGGCATGCCAAATGTCGAACTTTGGTTGCCAAGGTAATATACGCCATAATAAACTGAGACCAAAGGCCAAAGGATATTTTGTTGATTTGGGGTTTAGCCCCCATTAATACTTTGATCCTGATTGTAACATTCAAAGATTTCATTTCTTGGGGTTCAGTCCCCAAAATAAGTTTTAGTGACGCAAAAAGTGGTGCAAACACCTTTACAAAGTGTCACTAAAAGTCATTTTGTAGGTCAAAACTTTTGAGCCAAAGTTGGTATAAACAAATTAATGCGGGTCAAATCCCAAATGTCGTGAATTGATGTTGTCCCTAGCAAAAAATCTTTTGTACTTTCAATTATTTCAGTTCATACATGTATTATATGTTTATTTTTCCATTGTGTAGATATATCCAACATCTGTGAGGGCAACTGGTGTTGGAGTAGCAAATTCAGTGGGAAGGGTCGGGGGCATAATAAGCCCTCTCGTAGCGGTTGGGTTGGTGAGTGGTTGCCACCAAACTGCTGCAATCATTCTCTATGAGTGTGTTATTATTCTTTCGGGACTGTGTGTTCTTCTCTTCCCACTTGAAACCAAGGGCCGACAGTTAGCCGACACCGTCGTCGTATCAAATACAACTCAAGATGATAATTAAACGAAAAATTTACGATCCTTAGTATTGTTTAGGCTTGTGTTTTAGTCTGAGCAAGCCCAAAGGCCGCTCGTTTGGCATGCTAAATTAGGCCCGAGTTTTAAATGAGTAAGCCCAAATTTTATGCTCGAACTATAATTCAGATTGAGCTTGGGCTACATGTGGTTTGAGCAAAACCCGGGAAATCTCATATATATGTTTATATACTTGATGCTAATGAATTCTATATGTAATGTCTTGTGGATTTAGACAATAGATTTAAAGAGATATGGACGATGACTTTTGTGTTTTAGTCTTTTACAATAAAACTTTTGAAATTTATAATTTTTATGCGAAAGTTACAGGCACTTTTTTTTTTTTTTCCGTTATTTTATTTTTATGTCCATGATTTTTCGTTTGGCATTAGCATAATAGTATTTCAAAAATTCTACCAGTTGATATCAAGTTCGGGCCGAGCTCAGACGTGGGAAGATCAAGTGCAATTCGAGTCGAGGTTGAACAACCCCAAGCATGGCCTTTTAGCCCGATTTACAAGCCTATACTATTGTGAAAAGAAACAAATGGTTTGCCAATGTTTTACTCCTGTGTATTCTTATTGTGCAGAAGACTTGGTTCTCACTTAATAATTTTTGCAACATTTTCAGCATTTTCAAGCACAAGAAATGAAAAATAACCTCTCTCTCTCTCTCTCTCTCTCTCACACACACACACACACACACACACACACACACACACACACGTGAGCCAAAGGAACACGCTTTTGGTACTCGTTAATTTCTTTTTCTACTCTCATACTCATACTAAGACACACACACACACAAACAAGCGCGTGCGCTCCCATGCACCGAAGGAATAAGGCAAAGGAACTCGGTGGAACCGAGAGAGTTTTCGAGGGTGAAGCTTGACAAGGCAAAACCCCAAGATTTTGCATGGCAATATCCAATGAACATGAGTTAAAATCCAAATTTGATATGGAAAATGGCTATTGAAGGCTGACTTGTGGTGCGAGTTTGGTAGTTATGGTCGAGAGCGCAAATATGATGATCACCAAGCAGATGACTAATTTGGATAACGTTTTCGAAGACGAGATGATTGATAAGGAGAATCTTGGGGACAAGATTAAATTTTTGGCAGTTTGCTTCTCCAGTTACTGGGCAGTTTCCTTTCTCTTTTAATGAATCTTAGTTGGAATGATTGTATTGTGTGCGTGTGTTTTCGAACTTCAGGTTTTTCCAATTTTTCATAATATTTTCAACTTCCGATTTCCAATTTTTTATTATAAAAATCGGATTGGAATTAATCCTGCATTTCTGATATTAGGTGATCCGATTTTTCCGAAAAATTTCTGAATTTTCCGCAATTGTACTATTCCGAATTTTTGTAATCCATGCTAGTTATGAATTTTCCAAGTTCTTCTGTTTTTCCGGATCTATTTCCGATATTTAAGAATTTTCCTGACCGTATCGATTTTTCTTGCTTTTAGGTGGACTGGTCCCCCCCCCCCCCCCCCCCCCCCCCCTCCTCAAAACAAAAACAAAAAATCTCACTTTGACCTTTGATAAAATATATTTTTTTATTTATAAAAAAGGTTTATTTGACTTGGGTAACTCACAAATTGTTGTATATATCCTTTGTAGCTTATCAGTCGGTGAATGTAAATGTTTCGTTGTTGATTGCAATTTTTTCCGACCTTCGTACATTTAGTCACGAAATATTTACCATCAACGACGAAACAAGTACTGAAGTCTAAAAACAATTATTGAGGAACCGAAGTCTAAATACGAATATTAATGAGGTATCTATGTCAAAATCATCCCTCAAAAACTAACCAATACACTGTTGTATTATGGTGCTTCTTTACTGTTATACCTGCATGTATGCAAATGCCTATTAGTGAAAAATATTATGGAACTGGACTATTTTATTGATTTTCCAATGGTGCTACGTGGTTCACTTCTCTACAATTTTTGCAGCTAGTGATTAAGAACAAGTGCAGCCACAAGTACTTACTGAAGTTTGCTATTTTGATTAAACAATTGCATGATATTTTGCTTTCTTGTGAGCTTAGCCATAAGTGTTTTGTATTTAGGGAGGGATATGTAATAGAGGTATGATGTGTGTGTGTGTGTGTGCGCGCGCGCGCAGTGGCGGATTCAGGATTTTTGATCAATCGGGGCCAAAGTTTCGAGTGGTGCCAAGGGTTCGGGAGCGGGAGCCTCCGAGGCGATTTTTTTTTGGGTTATTTCGAGTTTTATACAAATTATAGATCATCCAAATTGACTAGAAATTATATGGTTCGAGTTTTTTTTTGGCATATATGTTTGGGACACAAATTAATTAATTACAAAAATTTGACAAGGTTTAGATTTTTAATTAATTACAATCTTACACCCTCAATTTTGAATATAATTAGAGTTATACCTTAAAGTTTAAAATTTTACCAAAAAATCCTATATATATATATATATTTTCCAAAATTAAACCGGGGCCAAGGCCCCCCCTTGGTCCCATGTGCATCCGCCCCTGTGTGTGTGTGTGTGTGTGTGTTTATTGGATTGGGGGTGGGGGTGTTGGGGAGGTTGACTTTGTCTCCTGAGAAGGGCCGACACTGAGGATTTGGGGGCCTAAGGCAAACTTGTAAAATGGGGCGTTTTATATAATGATTTTTTTGCTAAAGATAGTGTATTTTTATGAGATAACAATGAATGTTTTTTTATTCACTGACGCAACCGAATAACCATTAAGTTGATGCATATCAAGTATCAGTTACAACGTAAAAGTCCTTTCGCGTAAAAAAAGAATGTTGAAATAAAAACACTTAACTTAGAATATAAATTAACGGAAAAACAGTAACATACAAAAATAACAACAGCTTAAAAGGAAAAATTAATTAACTAGGCCATGTTAATTTTTTGTAGTAAATTTGTTGCTATTAACTAGTTCATGTGAATTTTTTGTGGTAAATTTGTTGCCGCTAACTTTTTAACAGAAAAAATTAACAGCATATTCACAGTTTCAATCTAACATTATATTAACAACATATTAACAAAAAAAATTAACATTATATTAACAACAAACAATTATGGCCAATAAATTAACTAAGTTCTAGATTAAAAAAAAGATTACAACTACACTTATAGTATAGATAGAAAACAAAGACAAACTTGTTGAGTGCTGAATATTTTGGGTTCAAATTTGAGAGTGTTGTGGTCAATAAATTTATACCCAAATGCTTTAAGAGTGTTTTAAGTCATTTTGAATTTTAAAGGTTGCTGGGTTTTTGGGTTTTGAGACACTAATCTAGATTAGGTGACTGCTCTTGGACATGAGAAGGTGAAAAGGCTGTTGGTTTTTAAAACAAGAGTGGAAGGGAATGGAAGGGATGAAATGGAAGTTGCCGATCAAGTGAAGGGTTTGTTTTTAAGAGATATTTTTATGTGACGTATAAACATTAAACTAGAAATTGGGGGTCTATAAAAATTAACTAAATTTGGGGGCCCAAGGCTCTTGCCTCATTGGCCTACCCCTTGGGCCGACATTGGTCCTGAGATAATGCCATAATTAGACCTAATCCTCCCATTTTCATACAATTAGAGTTAACCAGTGCATGTGGATCATCCCGCTTATACCTTATTCATCAACCCACTTGTACCTTATGAATACAACATTATCTCGGGGGATAAAGTAATTTTTTTTTCACACTTTTCTAAACCAAACATTTCACTTTTAATTTATTTATAAGAAAGACTTGAGCTTTAGATTTGCCAATGTGGGGCCCTCCTTAAATTTTGGGTGTTGTCAAGGGCACCTTAATTTTTTCTCCCGGCACCGTGCAATGCTTGAAAATGCTGTATATTATGTTGGAAAAATAGTACAGAGGTGTCAGTGAGAAAAAGTTAGGTGCATTTAGCAAGACCTTGATTTTTTTGGGGGGTAAATTAGGTAATAGAGTTTGGGATGAAAAAAAAAATTGAACTATAAAACATTAACTGACTTGAATGGAGGAAAAATGTAAATACTAACTTTATATTTCAACTAGGGGAATGGGAAAAAAAAGGTTTACATACTTTTTAACAACATGAAGAAAGACATACAAATGTTTCATTATAAAATTAATCCTTATAAAATTTCATTACCAAAAAAACCCTTTGAATCTTTGTCCTCATCAATTGAAATCATATATATTAATTTTTCCCCATCATAAATAAGAATTTCTAGATTCGTACCCAACAACGCGACATTCTAAATGACCTTAGGTGTTCGATGAGTGTAACATCCATGAGTTGATTGTTCTCAATCAACCGAAAAAGATGGGTTTGGTTTGTTGATTGATTGAGTTTCTTAAGTTATTTAAGGTCGAGCGACCCATAGTTATTTTGGTATCCGTTGTTGCTTTCCCCTCACGCGTCGCCATTGAATACTTGCAAACTACCCTTGTTTGTTATGTTTCATAACTTTCACGTAAGCAGAATGCTCACTAGGCATACAAGTGCATTGCGTTGACCAATTAATAACTCATGTGTGACTTAGAACAAAAAGAAAACAAATCAGGAAAAAATACATTAAAATTTTTCCACCCATTAAAAAAATCTAGAAAAATTAAAATTAAAAAAGGAACTAAACACTCCACTAATAATATAAAAAAACACCCATTAAAAATGAGAAAACAAAACTCACAAGAAATGGAAAAAAAAATTGTTATCTCCAACCCCTTTCCCCTCCGCTACCCATTACCCCCTACGCCTCATGCTTTCTCATATTCTTCTGCACCCCCCACAAATACATATACATATACATACATACATACATACATACATACATACATACATATATAAATAGACACACAGACATACACTTTTATTTACGTACTAGTTGGTGCACACACGTGTGACCAATGTGTTTAAGCCAGTTGTATACTTGTGTTAGTTTATCGAACAATGTGTTTGAAATAATAATAACATAGCATAAACGAAAACCTATTTATATATGTAAATAGGCCATGCTGAACGCATATCGCACTAAGTATAACATTATTGTTATATATGCATTTAATACTGCAATTTAATAACATAATATGTTTGGAAAGAGGAGTCTCCGTGTAGTAGTTGTAGTAACAACGACAATCCAACAACAACAACATGAGATGGAGATGGAGTAGGAGTATGAGTAGTATCAGCAACAACAACAATATAGAAGACTAAGTTTTCTATCTTAGTTGTAATACCCTACCCCGATAAATTAGTGAAACTATGTATGGATAGTATATGATGAGGAATTGATTATAATTATAGGCGAAGAAAATCATGGGATCTTGTGTAAGTTATAGAAACTCTTGGTTATAAACTATATAGGCCTTCTTGAGATTTTGAATTTATAAAATTAGTAGTTATAAATTAATTGACTATATATATATATATATATATATATATATATATATATATATATATATATATATATATATATATATATATATATATATATATATTAATTTCCTCCATTGTTAGAGCTCATTAAGGTGGAAAAAACTAACTTTGATCCAAGTTTGAATGTGTATTGTGTTTTCAGCATGTTATTTACATATATTGTGTTAAAAATATGTGTATTGGAAATTAGCTTGCATTGTAGTGCTGATTAGTAATCATATTAGTATTTGTATGGAATGGCCTCACAAAGATGAATCAAAATGGGTCTTGAAAATAGAGTAAAAATTCAAAGTAATAAATAAACAGTTTTATGTAGTAAAAATGTTAGAAAAATATTGTTGTGATGGTTTTTCTTAATAATCTGAAAATATACATTTTTATGGAATAAAAATGTATGATAATATTAGTCCAGTGCAATTGCTAATAAAGCTGAAATTATACATTTTTATGAAAAAAAAATGTAAGAAATGTCATTTTTGGTGTATTTCTAAGTGAAAAAGAAATAATAAACATTTTATGGAATAAAATGTAAGATATGATATTTTGGTGCAATTCTATTGAAAAAGAAAGGATGGACATTTTTATGGAATAAAAATGTAAGAAAATACTATTTGCGTATATTTCTAGAAAGAGTTAATAATGGCCATTTTATGAAATAAATATTTTAAGTTTCTTGCAAAATGAAGACTTTATAAACAAATGGACATTCATTGAGTTTGAAGAAGTTAATAATGTCTTTGTTACTTGAAAAGTATGTTATTGTAAACGGTATAAATTTCTAGAATAAAATGTATGCTTAATCCATTTGGTAAGATTTTTGTATTTAAAGTTCAATTTCTATGCATATAAACGTGTAGTATTTCGATAATAAATATGTGAGCAAGTTTAAAGAAAAATCTTGTCGAGCTTAAGCATGAAATAAGACAAATGGAAATTTGGAAGCTTAAAATGTAAAGAGTGTTACTTTGCGTGTTCAAAGTGTTAAAGTGACAAGTGTGAAAATTGGCAAAAGTTTAGTATTAAACAAGTGTTAAAATGCCTAAAGTGTTTAAACGTTAAGTTGGGAACTTAATAACCATTTTTGAGAAATAACACTTGTTAAGGGACGAAATTGCAAGTTTGGTAAATAAAGGGTAAATTGGTAATTTACTTAAAGTGAAACTTTTTTATAGAATAAAAATGTTAAACAATGTCTTTATACTAATGTGTGTGAAAATGAATTAGTTCCTAATGCGTGGATGATTTTAGTATAAATCACGTGTGTGTGTGGGTAAGGGACTTAAAGAAGAAAAGAAATAGTTTCCCAAGTGTTAACGAAAAAATGGACAGTTAAGTCCGGGTTTTGCTTCGATCGGGTGAAAGTAAAGTAGTGGAATAATGTAGACATCTGTGAAATGTTAAACACATTAATAAGGACTCGGATGCAACCGGGAATAACCAAGAAGGGCCCAGAGCCCTTGGGTGAAAAGCCCTAAATCACTGGCCAGCGCATATGGTGCGCATAACCGTCAGTGTGGAGCCCGTGTAAGTATGTGGTAAATGGTAAAATTCTGAGAAAATATAAAGGAATAAGGAATATGTAAAGAAACGGGTTGTGCAGTAAAATATGTTAATACAACCTAACTTGAATGAATAAATTAAATGTTTCGGTAAAAGGTGAAATGGACGAGTGAATGCGTAAACCTATTAATGTCCATAAGTTGAGGTAAAAATGATAAAGTAACATGGGCAAACGGGTGGTTAAGTGACTTAAATTGTTAAACCCGTAATTTGAATAAGTATATATCGAAAGGTTTTCAAATGACAAATAAGTATTTTCTAATACGATGAATGCGTGCGTTGAAATGATATTTTTCAAGGAGATACTAAAGTATGTTTTAATGAAATAAAGAGGGGTGATTCCGATAAAGGAATGTATTGGAATGAACCAAGTGTAGTGGTGTTAAGCGTGGAATCGGGTGTGTTAAACAAAGTGAGAAATGCTAAGTACGAATAAAGGAAGTCATCTCAAGATTAAGGTAAATTACTGTTTGTATAAATTCCACTGGGCATAGGTTCATGACCCCACTTTGTTACGACAGGTTGGGAGCGGTTTCGAAATTTAAGGGCGTTTTATAGGTAAGTATCTTTATTTATGTTTACGTTAGTAGCATGGTTACTTGGACTTCGGGGTGCTCCCCATAGGCCTATCGCGTAGTTTATCTTGAAATTGGACTCACATGCTAACAAGTGAAACGTAATTACTATAAAACTGGATTAGCAACATCATATAGGGTGTTCCATTGTACTTCACACCTAACGACTCGATTCGAATCGGGTTGACTCACGGGCAACCCATATATCCGGGTCGGGGCATTACAAATGGTATCAAAGCTCTAGGTTCAAGGTTCCTTTTGGGTGTGACGTGGTGAGGCCGGCATTAGATCTTTCGACATCGGGATGGTTCGGGACGGTCATGCTAGTTTGATGATGGTTTGGTTCGTGTCCTCAAAAGTAAAGTCTAAGAGGTTAGTGTAATACCCCGTATTTTTACGCATAACTATTTTTGTGGAAAATGGGGATTAATTAAATTAAAGGGGAGAAAATTTAAATTTAAATTAATCCAATTTTATGATAATAATCACTAATGGGATGAGGCTTAGTAATTATTGAAATAATAGTATGGCCGGGAATGAGATACACGACAGTTATGTTATAAATATTTGGGACGCGTATGAGTCGCGTTAATTGTATATATTTGGGGGTTAAAAGATAATTTATTTTTGTATAACTCGGACGACTGTTTTAAGTACGCCAGAGTGTTCGGAAGGGTCGAAATAGTTAGAAAACACTATTCGGGTATGTTATTTGGAGTCCGAGACTTTTTAACCCAAAACGGCACCCAGGAGGGGTATTTTGGTCTTTAGGAATTTTAAGGTAACTAAATGGACGAAAATTGGGTTAATTAAAAAGGCATTAAGGGTTAGTGGCTGTTAGTTTCAACCTACGTGACAAGAGAGGGAAAGAGAGAGAGAACCAAGGAAGAAGAAGGAGACTCCATTGGAGCCTTAGCCAAGAATTCAACCTTTCACAACAAAAAGTACACCAACGCGTAGATCGTGTCAGGAGGATCGTCCCTATACCAATTTCAACCTGCAAAATCAAAAGTCATTTTTAAGGCAAGTGATTATCTTTCTCTTCTCTTAGCCATTATTACTCTTATTAACATATATTGAGGTTTTAGAACAACAAATACCAATTTGGGTTTCCCTATGATGAAATCGTGTAGAATATTTAGAAAATCTGATGGACGTTTGCATGTAGAGGAATTTTTTCCCTTAGTAGAATTGTGAAAGTTGATGAACTAGATGTAAATCACGAATTAAAATGGAGCTTTTATGAACAAATAAATTTTGGGTTCATGTTAATAGGGTTTGTGGTAAAATTTGGGAATTTATTGAAATTACATGATGATTAGAAGGATTTGACCTCCAAACTTATGTTATTATATGTCCTAGGATGACTTAGGATAGTCAGAAACATTTTATCTGGATTGGAATGAAGTTAGGTTGAGTTTTGTGTGTTAAAAATTGGGAAAAATGAAGTTGAGAGACTAACTGGGCAACTTCGGAAATTTCGTTAGAAGTTCAGCCCAGGTCGTTCGAATGACCTCGTTCGAATGAGACTTCTAACGAGGTTCCAGTAGCCCTTCTATCGAGATTGGTGGTTCGTTCGAAGCCCTTCGTTCGAACGACCCTCGTTCGAACGATCTCATTCGAACGACCCTCGTTCGAAAGATCTCATTCGAACGAGATTTCTGGGCCTTCTAACGAGATTCTAGAATGGTCCTTTTTAAGCCGATTTTGTTTTGAACTTCCCGTAGGCTTCTTTTAATGAGTGATAAACTAAAATGATCATCGAGTGACTTATATTGATAATTAATAGTGAGAGGAAAATATGTCGACCCTCGGAAGGTATAAAATTCATAAGATTGATGGGGTGCGAAACTACAAGGTAGGGTATACACGAATAAAGTACGGGTTATATAAGAGTTAAAATACGTACTGCAAACACTAGACTGTGGGAAAGCTAATGAATTCATATAAGTGGTGTGCATGCTTATTGTTCAAAATATTATGTGTATAACATACCTAGCTACTGGCTATCGAACGGAGGTTAACGCGTTGTGGACAACCGAATCTTGTGTGCCTTCGGGGGATTTAGAGTTGTACCACTAGAGCATGAAACCTAGGTACGGACTATCCATGAGAATGATAGTGATGACGATCGTATGGGTTCCTAGGTATGTGCATAGCCCATCGGCTTGGGACTATGTTCGCCTCTAATATGTGTTTATATTTCTATTGGTTCTCGAGAGATCGAACCTGTTGTCCTCTATGCGTGAGCTTTGCAAATGGACTAGATAGCCGAGTATGCGTAGTACTAATGGGTTCTTAGATAAGAGTGTAATACTGCAATACTTATATAATTTGATATGTATACATAAGGATAATAAGAGGTGTGTACCGGAAATCATGTTTTGTTACCTTTTGCTGTTGTCAATTGATTAGGCATAAATTCTTCCTAATTTATCCCTTGATTTTGTTACTTTTAGCACCTCGAATAACGTAATTGAGTGGACTTTATCTCATAATCTTGCTACTGACTGATCTTAATGAGTACACCGAGTTTCTGGTATTTCATAGTTTTTTTACAGGTATTTGATGTCAAGAAACGGAAGAAGGAAATCGAAAGAATCAAGAAAGAAAGAAGGAAAGTCAAAAGGGCAAAAGCATAATTTTCACCCGTAATTCGAATGAGGTACCTAAAGAGAAGTTGAAGATATTACATTCATGAGCACATAGGAAGAAACGACATCTCAATCGGAGTCCCGGAACAAAAGTTATGAGCAGTCAAAGATTGAGCAAAAAGTCAACAGGCAGATCGGTCCACCCCTACCCCGGATCGGTCCGCTTTGCCAAACTCCAGAAGACCCCGGATCACAAGCAAACCGAAGAAGACAAAAATTAAAAGAACCGGTCCGACCCAAGACCGGTCTGCCCCAAAATAAAAAGAACCGATCCGCTTCAAGAGGCAGACCAGTCTGCCTAAGGCCTGGACCGGTTCGAGTATCGAGATTTGCAAATCTAATCCTCTCCCAAAGAATCCTAGTGCAGCTGAAATTCCTCAATTTTTGGAGGGTATAAAAACCCGATTTATTATTGTTATTAGGGACGGATTTTTTTAGAGAGAATAATAGTTAGTTTTCCTTTTTTTCCAAAAACCCTAGTTTATAAAAACCCGATTTATTATTGTTATTAGGGATGGATTTTTTTAGAGAGAATAATAGTTAGTTTTCCTTTTTTTCCAAAAACCCTAGTTTAGCTACAAATTCCAATTTTAATTCAGAGATTGAAGTTTTATTCAGAGATTAGTTGATTACCAGTTTTAGTTATTGCTGCAATTACTGCTTGGGTGAAATTAGTGAGTTATTCCTTCTTCTAAATTCTATTCTACATCATTCCACTAATTTTTCATAGTTTAATCATGTTTTTCTGCAAATCCAATATTGTTTTCATCACTTTCATCATGTTAGGCTAGATTTTCTAAGGCCGGGGTACATGAACCCAGCCTGATGTGTTAATTGTAAGCGTATAACATTAATTCTCTGAATTTAGTGATTGAATACGACCGTATTGCGTAGGAACATAACAATTGTAGGTCTTTATATCTCGTTTGCCTCTGGGTAACCGTGATGATTTAGAATGCAATTCGAGTGTTACTATCGCGATACCGATTTATTCATCCTCAGATTAAGTATGACGCGGGCTTGAACCTCGTATACGTAATGCTTGAGAGTACTAAATTCTGGGTCAATTTAATCAGTTCAATTTACGATTAATATTATAACTGCAATTCACTAGGGTTGGGGGATTGTATTCCCGTCCTGTTTTTCTTATCATTTAAACAAAACTTTCAAATCATCTTTCATTCTTATTTTAGGTAGTTTAATATAATTGCATCTTTTTATAATTTCATACTTGCATTTAGTTGTAATCAATTCCCAAAACCAAATCATTTTTTCCTTTCTTTTTAGAGTCAGAGTTAGTGTTCCTCCATTTTTTCCCGTCGTCACAACTTTGTTGTCCTTCTTCCCTGAGGATCGATACCCGACTTACTGGGATTATTGCTTGAGCGATAGGCTTGCACTTAAGCCTAGAGTGAACGTACTTCTGAGACTCATTTTCAGTCGCGTCATCAATATTGTTAATTTCACACTTATGATATTATCAGTTGGGCATTTAGAAGAATATGAGAATAACCTAAAGAAATCCTAATTCTATATTTAAATCATAAGTACGTCGGTTTTTACGTTATTTAGAGAGACTTTCAAACTTCATATTATACACTTAGTAGTCAGTCAGAGTATCATGACTAGTATGGATAGTTAGGCTCGTTAGACGTGCACACTAGATTGAGGGGTGAGTATCTCAAGTGAGTACGCTAAGTTAACTTGATTAATAATTGTGCTAATTGAATCAATTTAAGCACTTGTTATTTTAAACTGTTTTTAACTCGGGCTCTGACCCGTTTTTCTGTCTATCGATTTCCTACTGTTGCATTATTTTAGGTGCCCAGCCACAGGGATACGAACCTTAGGAGAATCTATTCAGTTGTCGTGATGTAGCTGCTGTGGAAGCTGCAGGATTATTGCCAGTAGACGATTCAGTTTATTCTTCCTTTTTCAGTTATTCATCTTGCTTGAACATGTCGTTCTCACTCATGTTTACTTTCAGAGATTTATTCGTTTTAAACTCTCTTTTGGATTTTGTTTCTTCCATTTGATTTATTGTATGGGATTGTATTTGGAGATGTTTACTCCAACCATTTATTTTACTTCAGTCAGACTTTACTTATACTACTGTGATGCATGGCAATCGTTAGTATTCTTTTTGATTGGTTAACAACAAGATAAAATTTAGACATCAACCTTTTTAAATACTAGGTGGTTAACTCTATTTAATTAAAATTTAAGATTTCGACAGTGATGTATTATCTGAACCAACTTGATATTTAGAAATTAATTGATTAAGGACTGATCACCCGGTAATTAATTAGGCGGGGTGTCACAGGTGGTATCAGAGCATCAGGTTCTAGTGTCCTTAGGATCTGTACAGCTTATTATGTTTTCGCGTAGCGTCCTTTGATATAGAGCCCTATATTTTAGGATTACTGTACTCTTATTATGTTTTACGTTCTTCTGTTAATTTGCGAATATAACTATAGACTTATGAAATTTTTCTCTCTTTTCAGATGCCTCCTAAATGTGCACAGAGAGTTCCCAGGGAAGCCCAGCCTACACCTGCTGAGGGTATGATGAATGCCGCTGAAGTTGCAGCCATTGTGGCTCAGGCGGTCAACGTTCGTTTATCGTAGCACAACACGCACCACCTCAGGCACCAGTGGTGGCTCCAGTTTAGGCACAGGTTTTCCCGTCTGCTTGGGAATGAGTTAGGGATGTTTTGCAGAAGGCGCATCCTCCGGAGTTTTCAGGGAGCTCCGATGTAGTTGTAGCAAGCCAATGGAAAAAGGACATCCAAAGGCATTTGAGGATGCACGAGTGCACGGAAGTATAAAGTCAGATTTCAACCACATTTAAACTAGTGGGGGCAGCACTGCAGTGGTGGGAGTCCATCACCATCGCTGAGGAGAGAGACACACTTAGTATTCGAGACTTTTGGGTGCGGTTCGATCGCAAGTATTTTCCTTTGGCTGTCCATACAGAGATGAGTCAGAAGTTAGAAAATCTGAAATAGGAGGGAAGGATCGTGGCAGAATACGAGGTAGTATTTACTAATCTGCTTAACATTGTACCGAGTGAGATTCCGACCGAAGAGAATAAGATTCAGCGCTTCATGGATGGGTTGACATGGAGGATCTGCCAGCATCTAATAAGAAATCTCTCCCTGGACACCTATTCAGATGTGGTTAACGCAACACTACTCCACTGCCAGGACCACCGCTTCCACTTGTCCGAGGTTAAGAAGGTGGGAGAGCCCAGCCAGTAGGGTAAGGCAGGAGGACATGGTGCCGGTGGGACACAGACAGTTCAGAGCCAGCATAGGCACAATGATCAGGGTTCCCAATAAGGGGATCCTAAGAGGTTCAGGTCAGGAGGTTTTAGACATGGACAGGGAGGCTTTCGACATGGCCATCAGGGCCAACACGGCCATCAGCAGTTTCAGCAGGGCTAAAATGGCCAAGGGAGGGGTGGTAACTGCCATTAGGGTCGAGGAAAGCAGCAGGGACAGAGGGGAGGACCTTTCCCAGGGAGATGTTTCACGTGTGGCAACACTGGCCACAAACGCCAGGACTGCCCTCAGAAGGGTAAGGGCCAGCAACAGCAGCAGGGTGTCCGTCACGAACCCCAGATACCGTTATTTCCCTCCGCCCTCCCAGCACCTCCACAGATGGTAGCATTGCCACCCATCCCAGCCACCCCAGTTCAGCAAGGGTAGCTTCAGTACGGATGAGTTTACAATCTGCACCAGGCCGCAGTCCCACAGGACCCACCAGTGATTGAGGGTATGTTTTCTATCCAGGGGACTTTGGGGCGTATTTTATTTGACACAGGAGCCACACACTGCTTTATTGCCACGGGATTTACACGTATTACGGGATCGTTTGATATAACAGAGGGTACGACCACTTGTGTGGATTCTACGTTGAGTAGGGGTTCCGTTATTTCTTTCATTTGTCGAGGGGTAAGTATAGAGATTGGGAGGCTTATTTTACCCGCTGACATGCTCGTATTAGACATGTTCGAGTACGACGCGATTGTGGGTATGGATTGGCTTGTCAGGTATAGGGCCATGATTGACTGTTATAGTAAGAGTATAGTTTTTTCCATACTCGGGCAGGAGATGTTTCTGGTGGCGATGCCTCACTCTGAGGGAGGATCGTCCACTCATTTATACTATATAGAGGAGGAGACCTCTACGGAGGTTGTGGTACCGCTTGATTCGATTCCTGTAGTTCGAGAGTTCTCCGATGTGTTTTAGGAGATTTTGGGGTTTCCAACGAGTAGAAAGATAGACTTCGTTTTTGATTTAGCGCCAGATACTCGACCGATAGCTCGCGCACCTTACCATATGGCTCCAGCAGAGATGAGGGAGTTGCGTGACTAGATTGAGCAGTTATTGGGGCAGGGGTTTATCCTTCGGAGTACTTCGCCGTGGGGTGATCCCGTATTATTCGTTAAGAAGAGGGATGTATCGTTATAGTTATGTGTTGATTACCGGGAGTTGAATAAAGTCACGATACGAAACAAATATCTTTTTCCTCGAATCGATGACTTATTTGACTCGTTGACAGGAGTGGCTTTCTTATCAAAGATTTATTTGAGATCGGGGTACCATTAGCTACATATCAGGGAACAGGACGTGTCGAAGACTGCTTTCCTGATGAGATATGGTTCCTATGAATTCAGGGTTATGCCATTTGGGCTAACCAACGCCCTAGCCGTATTCATGGACTTGATGAACAGAGTGTTAAGGGAATTCTTGGACCAGTTCGTCATCGTAATCATAGATGACATTCTGGTTTACTCACAGACCCAGGAGGACCATGCCGAACACTTGAGGTAAGTTTTGTAGACACTGCGCCAGCATTAATTGTACGCAAAATACGAGAAATGTGGATTTTAGCTTAAGGAGGTGCAGTTTTTGGGGCATATCATCTCCGATAGAGGGATATTCGTGGATCCATGGAAGGTGTCAATGGTGAGGGAGTGGGGATAGCCCACGACACCGACCGAGATACTCAGTTTCTTAGGTTTATCCGAATACTACAGGAGATTCATTCGAGGGTTTCTAAAGATAGCGTGCCCGTTGACTCACTTGACTCGCAAAGGTGTGCTATTTATCTGGAGTGACACCTGTCAGCTAGCCTTCGATGAGTTGAAAGATAAGTTAACCTCAACACCAGTGTTAGCATTACGCAGGCCGGGAGTGGAATATCTAGTCTACACTGATGCGTTTTTATTAGGACTTGGAGGTGTAATTCAACAGGAAGATCAGGCTATAGCTTATGCTTCCCGTAAGCTTAAGCCCCACGAGAGGAATTACCCCACCCACGACTTGGAGTTAGCAACAGTCGTGTTCGCACTTCAGATTTGGAGACACTACCTCGTAGGGGAGAAATTCCGCTTATTCACGGAACACAAATCACTACAGTACCTCTTCACACAGAAGGAGTTAAATATGCATCAACGTCGGTGGCTTGAGTTCGTGAAGGATTATCAATTTGATATCCAATACCACCCAGGGAAGGCTAACGTGGTAGCAGACGCGTTGAGCCATATGCCAGTTGGTGAGGTTGCCGAGGTGAGGAAAGCAAAATGGAAGGAGTTAGGGAACCAAGATGTAGTGGCTCGATCATTTATGTCTGTAATGACAGTTACGCCCCAGATTATTACGGGAGTAGTACAAGCTCAGGCAGATGATCTGTTCTGCCAAAGCCAAATAGTGAAGCTGCTTGTCGAGGGGGATGAGTCTTATAACGTGGGTTCAGACGGGGGCCTACGTTTTAATGGGAGATTAGTTGTTCCCGAGAGTGAAGATCTGTGACATAAGGTGATGACAGAGTCCCACGGTTTCCGGTTTGCAGTGCATCCCGGCGGAGATAAGATATACCAGGACATGCATAAACAGTACTGGTGGAGTGGAATGAAGAAGGATATTGTCGAGTTTGTCTCGAAATGTCCCACTTGTCAGCTAGTAAAGGTGGACCACCAGAGGCCGGCGGGACTTCTACAGCCATTAGAGGTTCCTATATCGAAATGGGAGATCATTTCCATGGATTTCATCACGGGATTACCTACATCGCAGAGGGGTCACGATTCGATATGGGTGATAGTGGATCGATTGACCAAAGTAGCCCACTTTTTGCCAGTCAAGATAGACTACACCGCGGGATAGTATGCCCAGTTATTCATAGCAGAGATAGTTAGACTCCATGGAGTGCCTCTCAATATCGTGTCTGACAGAGGCAAGGTGTTCGTTTCTCAATTTTGGGAGTGTTTTCAGGAGGCATTGGGTACGGAGTTGCGGCTGAGCACATCCTATCACCCGCAGACGGATGGTCAGACAGAGCGAACGAATCAGATGTTGGAGGACATGTTACGGATGTGCATCATTGATTTTGGTAGAAGTTGGAAGCAGTACCTTCCACTAGTGGATTTTTCCTATAACAACTTCTACCAGTTTACTATCGGTATGTCTCCTTTCGAAGCCCTATACGGAAGACCTTGTCTCTCCCTAGTATGTTGGCTAGAGGTGGGGGACAACAAGTTACTGGGTCCAAAGATAATTCAGAATACTACAGCAAAGATAGAATTGATACAGAGCCGTGTTCGAGTTGCTCAGGATCGGTAGAAGAGTTATGCTGATGCAAAACATTATTTTCGGGAGTTCAACATTGGGGATCAGGTATTATTTCGAGTGTCTCCTATGAAAGGAGTTATACACTTTGGGAAGAAGGGAAAGTTGACACCTAGGTATGTAGGGCCATTTCCCATCATCGAGAGGATTAGGCCAGTTGCGCATAGACTTGGACTACCGGAGCACTTGCATAGAGTCCATGACGTGTTTCATATCTCTTCGCTGAGGAGATTTCTTCGAGATGATTTGTCCCATACTCATATTGCGTTGGAGGAAATAGACTTACAGCCTGATAGCTCATACGAGGAAGGACCGGTTGCTATCCTGGATCGTAGTGAGAGAAAGTTGAGGTCGAAAGTGGTACCACTAGTACGTGTTCACTGGCGGCACCATAATGTTGAGGAATCAACTGGGAGCGCGAGGATGACATGCGTGAACGTTATCCAGAGTTATTATTGCCAGGTATATATATTCTTTTTGAATTTCGGGACGAAATTCTGTTATTAGGGGGGAAGTATGTAATACCCCATATTTTTACGCATAACTATTTTTATGGACTATTTTTATGGAAAATGGGGATTAATTAAATTAAAGGGGAGAAAATTTAAATTGAAATTAATCCAATTTTATGATAATAATCACTAATGGGACGAGAGTTAGTAATTATTGAAATAATAGTATGGCCGGGAATGAGATACACGGTAGTTATGTTATAAATATTTGGGACGCGTATGAGTCTCGTTAATTGTACATATTTGGGGGGTTAAAAGATAATTTATTTTTGTATAACTCGGACGACTATTTTGAGTGCGCCAGAGTGTCCGGAAGGGTCGAAATAGTCAGAAAACACTATTTCGGGTATGTTATTTGGAGTCCGGGACTTTTTAACCCAAAACGGCACCCAGGAGGGGTATTTTGGTCTTTAGGAATTTTAAGGTAATTAAATGAACGAAAATTGGGTTAATTAAAAAGGCATTAAGGGTTAGTGGCTATCAATTTCAACCTACGTGAGAAGAGAGGGAAAGAGAGAGAGAGAGAACCAAGAAAGAAGAAAGAGACTCCATTGGAGCCTTAGCCAAGAATTCAACCTTTTACAACAAAAAGTACACCAACGCGTAGATCGTGTCAGGAGGATCGTCCCTATACCAATTTCAACCTGCAAAATCAAAAGTCATTTTAAGGCTAATGATTATCTTGCTCTTCTCTTAGCCATTATTACTCTTGTTAACATATATTGAGGTTTTAGAACAACAAATACCAATTTGGGTTTCCCTATGATGAAATCACGTAGAATATTTAGAAAATCTGATGGAAGTTTGCATGTAGAGGATTTTTCCCCTTAGTATAATTGTGAAAGTTGATGAACTAGATGTAAATCACGAATTAAAATGGAGCTTTTATGTACAAATAAATTCTGGTTTCATGTTAATAGGGTTTGTGGTAAAATTTGGGAATTTATTGAACTTACATGATGATTAAAAGGATTTGACCTCCAAACTTACGTTATTATATGTCCTAGGATGACTTAGGATAGTGAGAAACATTTTATTTGGGTTGGAATGAAGTTAGGTTGAGTTTTGTGTGGTAAAAATTTGAAAAACGAAGTTGAGAGACGAACTGGGCAACTTCGGAAATTTCGTTAGAAGTCCAGCCCAGGTCGTTCGAACGAGACTTCTAACGAGGTTCCATTAGCCCTTCTAACGAGATTGATGGTTCGTTCGAAGCCCTTCGTTCGAATGACCTCGTTCGAACGAGATTTCTGGGCCTTCTAACGAGATTCCAGAATGGTCCTTTTTAAGCCGATTTTGTTTCGAACTTCCCGTAGGCTTCTTTTATTGAGTGATAAACTAAAATGATCATCGAGTGACTTATATTGATAACTAATAGTGAGAGGAAAATATGTCGACCCTCGGAAGGTATAAAATTCATAATATTGAGGAGGTGCGAAAATACAAGGTAGGGTATACACGAATAAAGTACGGGTTATATAAGAGTTAAAATATGTACTGCAAACACTAGACTGTGGGAAAGATAATGAATTCATATAAGTGGTGTGCATGTTTATTGTTCAAAATATTATGTGTATAACATACCTAGCTACTGGCTATCGAACGTAGGTTAACGCGTTGTGGACAACCGAATCTTGTGTGCCTTCGGGGGATTTAGAGTTGTACCACTAGAGCATGGAACCTAGGTACAGACTATCCGTGAGAATGATAGTGATGACGGTCATATGAGTGCGTAGGTGTGTGCGTAGCCCATCGTCTTGGGACTATGTTCGCCTCCAATATGTGTTTATATTTCTATTGGTTCTCGAGAGATCGAACCTGTTGTCCTCTATGCGTGAGCTTTGCAAATGGACTAGATAGCCGAGTATGCATATTACTAATGGGTTCTTAACCAAGGGTGTAATACTGCTATACTTATATAATCTGATATGTATACATAAGGCGAATAAGAGGTGTGTACCAGAAATCATGTTTTGTTACCTTTTTCTGTTGCCAATATTGTTAATTTCGCACTTATGATATTACCAGTTGGGCATTTAGAAGAATATGAGAATTACCTAAAGAAATCCTAATTCTATATTGAAATCATAAGTACATCGATTTTTATGTTATTTAGAGAGACTTTCGAACTCCATATTATACACTTAGTCGTCTGGCAGAGTATCATGACTAGTATGGGTAGTTAGGCTCATTAGACGTACACACTAGATTGAGGGGTGAGTATCTCAAGTGAGTACGCTAAATTAACTTGATTAATAATTGTGCTAATTGAATCAATTTAAGCACTTGCTATTTTAAACTGTTTTCAACTCGGGCTCTGACCCGTTTTTCTATTTATCTTCCTACTGTTCCATTATTTTAGGTGCCCAACCACAGGGACACCAACCTTAGGATACTCTACTCAGTTATCGTGCTGTAGCTTCTGTGGAAGCTGCAAGATTATTACCAGTAGAAGATTCAATCTATTCTTCCTTTTTTAGTTATTCATCTTGCTTGGACATGTCGTCCTCACTCATGTTTACTTTAAGAGATTTAGTTGTTTTAAACTCTCTTTTGGATTTGGTTTCTTTCATTTGATTTATTGTATGGGATTGTATTTGGAGATGTTTACTCCAACCATTTATTTTTCTTCAGTCAGACTATCCTACTCTGATGCATGGAAATCGTTAGTATTATTTTTGATTGGTTAACAACAAGATAAAATTTAGACATCAACCCTTTTAAATACTTGGTGGTTAGCTTTATTAAATTAAAATTTGAGATTTCGACAGTGATGCATTAACTGAACCAACTTGATATTCTGAAATTAATTGATTAAGGACTGATCACCTGATAATTAATTAGGCGGGGTGTCACAGTTAGCACGATAACTAAGTTAGTGCCGAGTGGCATACAATCAAGTTAATTATATTAAATCGCTTTCGCATTTTCTGATTAAGCATGTAATAATTTACGGGTGTTTACGTAATCTAGTAAGTGGGGAGACCGTGGCTTACAGTGTGAGGTGTTTGTTTAAACCTTTGATGACTTAGAATCGTTGGAGATATTAATAGAATGAAATATCGACCATCGGGAAAGTGTCCCCAAATTGTGAATAATCAACGACAAGTATTGATTTCTAGAGTGTAATAATTATGCAAATCAAAATCATGATTTAAATTATATGCAGCCTTGGGTGTGACACACATGAGATGTCAATATCGATGTGATAATTAGGCAATTCCGATCCTTGGGGTAATACCTTGATTGATGGTAAGATCAATGAGCATATAGATTGGTGAAGGACAACGCTAGAGGATAAGTCAATCTTAGTTGATAAAATGCTCTCCTTATGGTTTAACACCATAGTGGGTTATTGGTCTATGAATGTATTTACAAGTGTTAGTTCTGTGGTAAGGAAGCACCAGGTCCATTCGTTGAGGTTTTAGATTTAGTGCACCTCGATTCATGTGCCTCGACTGTAATGTGGGTTTAGATAATCTTGATGATTGAAATAACCTAGGAGTGAGTCTAGATAATCGTGGTGACTTGGTATTAAGTAATTAAGTTGTGATATTTTTTAATAGGACCTCTTGCGGCGGCGTTAGGGTGGGGCCCCTCTTGGGTGCTACCCGACGTACCTCGTCCTACCAAAATCCTAGATGATATTAATTTATAGTCTAGTGATTATAGTGTGGCATTACGAAATAGGATCCCTTGTGGCACTTATAAGCATGGGCCTTAGTGTTTGTAGGCATTGCTCGGCGTCCCGCATCCTACGTGGAAATATATAGTTGAGTTAAATTAGTATATTAGCATGTGGTATGAGGACTACATAGTAAGGCAATTCAGTTATGGTGGGTGAACACTCATTGGGAATCAAGTGATGTGGTCTAGTGAATTTAACTACGGGTCGGCATTCTGGGTACACACATGAGTTGCCTTAAATGCCCTTGGAGATAATTCTAAGGTGGTTGATGGAATTGACCTTAGATTAAGAATTAGGATGGACGTGCAAAATAAGTATTGATAATTCCTCGAGAAAGTATACTAAGGTTTAGCTAGAAAGATATTACTACGAGTGCTAGTCATTCCCTAGCAATAGTGAATATGAGGTTGTGTATCGTGCATTACAACGAGGATAGTATCTCTTTCAAAAACTTGAGATTTATTGTTGCACTAAGGTTTATGTAGTGGTGTTCATTTCATGGCGATAGACTCAAGATTGGGTAGCGTAGGTCATGGTATGACTAGTGGTTCCTTGTAATAGATGTGTAAGTTGTTTAGAAATAAATAATTGATTTTGATTTGATCGCCCATCAAGCATTGGGAATCATTGTTATATTGAAGTTTACATGAGTGATGGTAGACTATTGGGGATTTTAGTACGGTTAGATCATGTCAATTTTTGGCAGTACGTTAGAGTTAGTGCTATGACTTTTGTTTATAGATATGTGTCATGATATGACCTTCGAGGATAATTTTGAGAACAGGTTGATAATTGCTTGGTGGTGCCCCTGGGAGACTTAGAATAAGATGAGGTTCATTTTGGCTTTTAGAAATAACATTTGGGATGAAGTGTTATACTTTATTATAGCACCTAAGTGTGCTACCTGCATGGTTAATAGTGAACTAGTTGAGGGAAATCATTGGGCATGAGTGATGCTTGAAAGATGAGATGCCATTAGAGTGATTATGACTTGGTATCATGTAGGAAGTGCTGGGAGTGGTAGCAATGGTTCATGAATTGAATGTGTGAAACTATGTGAGAGCTATGTTCACTTAGTGAAGGCTATCTCGAAAACCAAGGTTAGCTACTGTATGTTGAAAATTTTGGGGGCCAGTGGTGATAGGTCAATAACTAGTGGTAAATGGAAAGAGAAGTAACTTCGTTTGAATTAGGATAGTTAAGCTTACCAGTGAGAATAGGTAGCATTAATCCTAAGGAGGTAAGCCTAGTGTTTTAGTTTCCCGAAGGAAATTGTTTTGTGTTTCGTCCGTCTAGGATGAACGAATGATTCTTGAGTAGAACTAGTCAAGGTTGAGAGGACGAAGCAGGGTACGTGGCACGAATAAGGTGCTTAGTAGGTATCGGCAAAGAGTTATAGAGTTCAAGTATACCTTATACGTTTGCACTCCGTGTGGGTTAATTCCTTGTCAGAAATGGATTATTTCCCTTGGGCATGACATTCCCCTGATTCGTTGCATCTCTTATGTCTTCGTTGATCCCGATAATGGGAAGCTATTGATTAGTTTTAATTCGGATACGAAACTGCATAGGCTCAGTAGTGATGCGGGTTAGGGCAGTTTTGGCTGATGCATCACGATGTGAGTGTGCTTTTTTCAGATGCACCTTTGTTCTATACAAGTTATGTGTACGCGTAGTCTCGCATTCTTGCATATAATTGACGCGTGTTAGCTAATTCCCTTAGGTTGACCCATTAATAGTTAGCCGATGTAACTAGTTACGATTTGGTCATGTGTCCTGAGGTTGTGATCTGATAGTATTTTGAATATTGGAACCCGATGAACATTGAATGATAGCGTTGCACTTGGTTCAAAATTTTTGAGATCTAGGAGATGATCGCTTGCATGTGTGCATGTTGCGATACCCAGGGTGACCCTAGGTTAGCGTAGGAATCTCGTAGGAGATATTGGCTAGGTAAAACCATGCTATAGGTGTTCATGATTGATATGTGTATCGAGGAGTGTCGGAATTGTATCAGCTTAGGCTAGGCATGATTCATGATAGTTCGAGGAAAACGTAGGTTGTAAATCCTAACGTACTAATGATCCATGTTAATGAATTCATTAGTGATATTGTGATATTTGATCTCAATCATATCGAGGTTTGGATAGGTAGATATATTAGGCATACTTGAGATTTTTACAATAAGACCCTAAGGTTGTCGTGATCGGACAAGCAAAGGTGGTTGATTAAAAGAATCCTTGGGTTAAACCATAGATTGAGGGTACTCAGAATGGAAAACTGGTCATGAGTAATCGGAGTATAAATTGTGATAAGTCGAGAATTTTGAGGACGAAATTCCCTAAAGAGGGAAGTTTGTAATACCCTGCCCCGATAAATTAGTGAAAATATGTATGGATAGTATATAGTTCGAAGAAAATCATGGAATCTTGTATAGGTTATAGAAACTCTTGGTTATAAACTATATAGGCCTTCTTGAGATTTTGGATTTATAGAATTAGTAGTTATAAATTAATTTACTATATATATATATATATATATATATATATATATATATATATCTTATAAGGAGGATTCAGAACTGTTAGGGCAAATGTGAGAAATTGAGAAGTTAGGAAGATAAAAAGGAAATTCAGAAATTTATCAGGTCGTTCAAAAGACATGGAAGTCATTCAAACGAAGGGCTCTTATCGTTTAAACAACATGGAAGTCGTTCGAACGACGGTCTGAGGATTCAGACCTGTTGCTTCGATCTTTGTTTTGTGCGTTGCCTCTATTACAAACATTGGATCAAATGCATTGTCAATGCTGGGGGAAATGCAAACCTGATAAGGGACGGATTTTTGGATTTGAGAGAATTCGTTTTAAGGTTATAAACCATGGGATAATTATAAGAAGAGAAATTGTGTTGGACTTGGAAAAACACCCATCAAACTGCGAAGTTTTTCCTCTCTATTTTAGAGCTTCCATGGAGAAAATTCTTCTGCTCAGACTTCGGCCAAACACTCCCACCATTTAACCCTTATAATAATAATTCCTATAAATGTTACACCCACACTTTAAAGGTAGAAACCGTTGGTATGAGGTAAATGGTAAAATTTCAAGAAAAGATAAAGGAATAAGGAACATGTCAAAAAATGGGTAGGGTGGTAAAATATGTTAATGCAACCTAACTTGAATGAATAAATTAAATGTTCCGATAAAAGGTGAAGTGGATGAGTGAATGCGTAAACCTATTAATGTCAATAAGTTGAGGTGAAAAGGCTAAATTAAAGTGGGAAAATGGGTTGTTAAGTGACTTAAATTGTTAAGCTCGTAATTTGCATAAGTATGTATCGAAAGGTTTTCAAATGATAAAAAAGTATTTTCTAACACGATGAATGGGTGCGTTGAAATGGTACTTTCAATAGAGATACTAAAGTATGTTTTAATGAAACAAAGGGGGTGATTTCGGTAAAGGAATGGGTTGGAAAGAACCAAGTTTATTGGTGTTAAGCATGGAACCTGGTGTGTTAAACAAAGGGAGAAATGCTAAGTATGAATTAATGAAGTCTTCTCAAGATTAAGGTAAATTAATCTAGATGAGTAAAGTTTTGGAAGTAAAATGGTTAATGCATTTCGATATGTACTTTTCAAAGGTATACCTACATGTATGTAGATATATATACTTTCATATGCATGTGATTGTAGCCTGTGAGTATTCCTTTCTGCATTTCGTATCTATACTGTTTGTATAAATCCCACTGGGCATAGGCTCACGGCTCCACTTTGTTACGGCAGGTTAGGTGCAATTTCAAAACTTTAGAGCATTTTAGAGGTAAGTATATTTTATTTGTGTTTAAGTTAATATCTCTGTTACTTGGGTTTTGGGATGATCCCCATGGGTCCCTCACTTAGTTTATCTTGAAATTAGACTCGCATGCTAACAAGTGAAACGTAATTACTATAAAAACTGGATTAGCAACAATATATAGGTTGTTCCATTTCACTTGACACCTAACGACTCGATTCGGATCGGTTTGACTCAAGGGCAACCCATAAATCCTGGTCAGGGCATTACATTAGTTGTTTACAAATTGGGGACTATGACCTCTTATACTTGTTGGGCTACAAGTTGACCTGAGGTTCAGTCATTGTCACTCAGCTTCTTGCATTTGATGAACATGAAGTATTTTCCATTGCATGGAAACACCCACACCCACACACACAAATGCGCGTGCTCACATGCACCGAAGGAATAAGGCTATGGAACTCGGTGGATCCGAGAGAGTTGTATTTCAAGGGTGAAGTCTGACCAGGCAAAAACCCAAGATTTTACTTGGAAATATCCAATCAACACGAGTTAAAATCTAAATTTGATATGGAAAATGGCTAATTAAGGTTGACTTGTGGTTCGAGTTTGGTAGTTATGATCGAAAGAGAAAATATGATGATCACTAAGCAGATGACTAATTTGGATAACGTTTTCGATGACAAGATGATTGATAAGGAGAATCTCTGGGACAAGATTAAATTTTAGGTAGTTTGCTTCTGCAATTTTTGGGTAGTTTACTTTTTTTTTTAATATTATTTGGAATGATTATTTTTTTGTATAGGTGTGTGCATTTTTGAACTTCAGATTTTTCCAATTTTTAATAATATGTTCAACTTCTAATTTCCAATTTTTCTACTAAAAGTCATATCGAAATTAGTCCTGCATTTCTGATATTAGGTGATCTGAATTGTCCAAAAAATTTATGAATTTTCCTAAATTGTACTATTTTGAATTTTTATAATCCATGCTAGTTAGGAATTTTCCAAGTTTTTTCGTTTTGCCCCGGATCTATTCCCAATATTTTCGATATTTCATAATTTTCCCGATTGTATCATTTTTTCTAGCTTTTGAGTAGATTGCACACCACCACCACCACCCAAAAAAATGTGATAGCACTTTGTTCTTTGGTAAATCTTTTTATTATAAAAAAGGATTTATTTGTCTTGGGTAACTCGCTAATTGTTGTATATTGACTTTGTCATTTTTTTGTCGCTGAATGCAAATGTTTCATCGTTGATTATAATTTTTTCCGACCTTGGTACATTTAGTCACGAAACATTTACCCTCGACAATGAAACAAGTACTGAAGTCTAAAAACAATTATTGAGGTACCAAAGTCTAAATACGATTGTTAATGAGGTACCTATGTCAAAATCATCCCCCCGAAAAATTACCAATACACGGTTGTATTATGGTATTTTTTAACTGTTATATGTACATCTATGAAAATATATATTAGTGAAAAATATTATTGAACTGAACTCCCTTATTGATTTTCCAATGGGTTATGTGGTTCACTCCCTTATAATATTTGCAACTAGTGATTAAGAATAAGTAAAGCATGGTGCAACCACAAGTACTTCTTGAAGTTTGCTATTTTGGCTAAATAATTGCATGACGTTTTGCTTTCTTGTGAGCTTAGCCATAAGTGTTTTGTATTTAGGAAGGTATATGTAATATAGGTCTAATGTGTGTGTGTGTATGTGTGTGTGTGTGCGTGTTGGGTGGGTGGGTGGTGGATGGGTTTGTGACTTTGTCTCCCACCATAATGCCATAATTAGACATAGTCCTCTACTTTTCAAATAATTAGGGTTAACCACTGTATTTGAATCATCCCTCTTGTACCTTATTGATCAACCCTCTTGTACTTATGAATAGAGTGTATGTCTAATTATTGAAAAGTGAGGGGTAGTGTCTAGTTACGACATTATCTCGAGGAACAAAGTAAAAAAACCTTTTCCCTTTTACTTTTCTAAATCAAACTTTTCGCTTTAAATTTATTTATAAAAAAGAACTTTAGATCTGCCAATGTGGGTCCCTCCTTAAATTTTGGGTGTTCTAAAGGCACCCAATTTTTTTCTCATTGCACCGTGCAATGCTCGACATATGTTTGAAAAATAGTGCGTAGGTGTTAGTGAGAAAAAAATAGGTGCATTTACCAAGACCCTGATTTTTATTTTATCTTTTTTTTTTTTTGGGGGGGGGGGGGGGGGGGGGGAGCTGGATTAGGTAATGGAGTTTGGGATTAAAAAAATTTGAACTATACAACATTGACTGCCTTGAATAGGGGAATAATGTAAATACTAACGTTATATTTCAACTAGGGGAATGGGAAAAAGGGGTTAATATACTTTTTCACAATACGAAAAAGATATACAAATGTTTCATTATAAAATTAATCCTTATATAATTTCATTACCAAAAATACCCTTTCAATCACTGTCCTTTTAATTGAAATCATATATATTATATTTTCCCCATCATAATAAGAATTTCTAGATTCGTACCCAACAACACGGCATTCCAAATGACCGTAGGTGTTCGATGAGTTGATTGTTCTTAATCATCCAAAAAAGTTTGGTTTGGTTTGTTGATTGATTGAGTTTCTTAATTTGGTTAAGTTCGAGTAATCCATTGTAACACCCCCTATTTTTATGAATATTTAAAATGGAATTAATTAGAATTTAATTAGAACTAATTCGTAATTGGAGTTTAATTGAAATTAATCAGGATATTTAAAATGGGATTAATTGAGTATTTATTATGATGAATATAATTGGATATTACGGAGAGAATAAGTAATATGCCATTGTATGTTTAGTCATTAGTGAGAAATACGACACTTATGATAATTTAGTCAGGACAAGCGTATGACTTGTGCCGAGACTTAAATATGTGGATTAAAATAGAAGTGAAATATAAGCAACCTATATGGTCATTTCGAGTGCGTAAAATTGTCCGGAGGGATCGAAACAGTCTAAAAACTATAATCGGGGGTCGGTATAGGGTCCCGGGTCACTTTTGGACCAACCCGGCATTCCAATAGTCATTTTTAGTCTTTTGAACTTCTAGGCTAATAAGAGATACGAGATTCATCAATTTATAATAGACTTTTGGTTTAGAGAGAAGGGGTATTGGAAGAAACAAAGAAGAAGAAGTTATAGGTGAGGCATAGGAAGAGTCCCAATAGGAATTTGAAGAGTTTTCAAGGGGAGAACCATAATTAGCACCACCTAGCACCACCAACCGCCGCCAGAATCGAGAGAGGAGCGGGGAAACACCTACACCATTATCTAAACGTGGAATTCATACCTTTATTTAGAGGCAAGTGTTTACTTTATTTAATTATCGAGTTCTTAAATTATGCATGCTAGAGCAAGATGCATGTTTAATTAAAAAAAAACATGATTTTTAAAAAGATTACATTGAGATAATTCCATATGGTGATGTAGAAATAATGCTAGGGATGAATCATATATTTTAAATCACGAAATTGGGATTATAGCATGTATTTAATTGGAGATTAAATCTGAATTTATAATTGAGTGCGATTCTTGAAGAAAAAATAGGATTGTTTTTATGGAAAGTTCATGGATAACATTAAGGGTTTATTAGAGAATGATATTAGCGATTATTGAACTTTATTCATGATATGAAAATTTGTAGAGAAAGAATTTTATAAAAGGGGAATTCTGGGTTTCAAAGTGATGAACATGGATTATGGTTAATGTTAGATTTATATAGAAAGATGATGAAAAAAAATGGTTTGTATGGTGAATATAATATATATTTTTGCCACAATTTTTTATGCGACTTCAAACAGATGCCATTTTTAGTGTACTTTGAATTAGAGTTAAAGCCATACATGGACGGAAAGGTCTGTGTCTTAGATTTTCATTGAGCTTTGAATAAGCTCATTTGGACTTCGATAAAGGGAAAAATTTCAATTTTACTATAGGGTGTTTAATCTGTCAGAAAATTTAGGACCCCATTCGGTTGCTCAGAAAATGGTCATTTTGTAGTTTAGGTGTAAAACTTTAAATAAATTATTGGAACCATACTGATCGAGTGCGAAAAGTAGCGCGTGTAAAGACGCTAATCGTTGTTTTCGTTTCGCCTACTCAATACAAACAAACCTAAGTTACTACAACACTTGCGAGGCAAGCACAGCAGTAAGCCGGGAATCGAAAATCCACAGGGACGAGATGCTAGAATTTATGAGATTTAATATTTCGAAATAAAAGTGTAAAAGATGATTACAAACTAAAAAGGAAAAGATGCATAAAAGGGAAATATTAATCTAGGCGAATGTAATGAAACTAGATTAACAAAGCGAGAAAAACTATAGGTTGCATCGAATATCCCTCACCCGAGTTAATTTGTATAAAATGGAGACATGGGTTGACGAGTTATTTAGAATGCGTCTCGTTTCCACAGTTAATTGAACCAAGGATTATCACGCCCCTAAATCCGTATAAACGCCTAATATGATTTTGGCGTCAACAAATATCCCGAAAATTGCGCACGAAAGGTCGAAAGCACGGGACATACATGATATGCCCCGTCAAATCTCCTAGGGGCAATAACTAGGCCAACGCACCCGAAACAAACCTGTAAACACCATCAACAAAGCAAAGCAACGTGTCAACTCGAGTGAGTTCCATTCAAACACAACCTAATTTAAATTAGCTAGAAAGCATCGTAAGAACGCGATAAATGAAAACGTGTAAATAAACGCGATAAATCTACACTAAAAAGAACATAAATCAAAGCATGTAAACTATTTAGGAAAGCATGTAAATCTAATTAGAAAGCAAGGAAATAAGGAAATACAAACTATATTAATAGAGAGGATGATGAATTGTGCAACATTCAACCCAAATGGGGTGACAATCCAGAACAATCGAAGAAGGACTCTCCAAATCACCCAAACCCTAAGCTAAAATCTCTAAAAGCTAATATCCTACTTAATATTCTGATATTTACACAAAATTTGGTCTATATAGTAAGTGGGAAATGAAATAGAAAAGAAAAGAAAAGAAAAGGCAAAATATCTCCTGAAAATAGGGGATACATCGATTGACCAAAATCGTCGATCGATCGATCAAGAAGAAAAAAGTACACTGTCGAGAAGGATCGATCGATCGACCAAAATCGTCGATCGATCGATCAAGCAGGTATCAACCAGTGCATTGCTGTTTTTACATGCTTGCATTTCCCGCCCGCTAGAATCGCCGTAACTTCTTCATACGAACTCGGAATCGCGCACCGTTCATGGCCACACGAAGCTTGCGAGGAGGGATACAACTACCGTGTAGATGTTGGGCCAGGTGCCCAAGCTATGAAAAGACTAAAATACCCTTGAACGTGCAATCGCGTACGAAAATCGAGCGGAATGCATCCGAACTTCACACTTAGCATCCAAGTACCTATAAAAGCTCAATTAACCCCTGCAAAACATGTTAATGTAGAAATCCGAGGTTGTCTAGTTAACGAGCATAAATATAGGGAACGAGGGTTGAAATACGCAATATTTGCGTATGATCACATACCTTGAGTACTTTGGGATTATGGAAAAATTAATGGAATACCAGTAATATATAGTTAATATATAGGGGTAGTCGAGGAGTCGAAATGATAGACTAGAACCTATCGAAAATTATTGCACGTATTAGCGTATGTGAATCAGATGAGGATACGTAGAGAGCCGAGATGAACCCAAGATTTGGATTAGTAGAATAATGTGATATTAATAATTGAAATTATAAAATAGATTATTAGAACTCTTCGAATAGCGAGTGATATTCTTAATAAATACGAAGAAAAATAAAGTGCGAAATAGTAGTACGTTGAATATTGAGATATATATGGGACGTACTATATGAATATACATGGGTTGTGTGAATGCCTATTATGTATTATTATTATGTGTACAAGCATACCTACGTTGTCTGTTATCATGGAAGGTCACACGCAGTGGGCGATCCCACCTTGGCGATGCCAACAAGGTCTAGATATGCGCCCCAAAAGATGGGATCTTGGGCTAAAATGCATCGGTTCGAGGGATGAAATACGCAATATTTGTGTATGATCACACCCCCTAACTTACACATTGCTAGTCCCTAGCAATGAAATAGGATGCAACAAGAACTACAAGCAAACCAAAAGCAGGAGATAGTACAAAAGTATGGTATAAAAGCAAAATGCCACTTTCGCGGGCGATTCGATTGCCTTTAGCATATGCAATAAGCTGTTAAACCCGTAGGTCACCCTAGTGGACGATTATCGTCTCGTGAGGGTTTTCAGGGATGGTACCCACAAACATCACACGGTTTCCTCAAAATATGACCAACCCAAGGTGAAAAGGATTTCATACACATTATTAGCACATTGAATGAATTCAAACAAAATTCCGAATCATTAACATTATAGAATGCACCTCATAGAATTGAAACCTTAAAATGTGAGAGGGGGAGAGAGAACATGCAAAATGTGATTTGGCGAAAAACTTATATAAACCGGATAAACATTAAAGCAAGCATACATTCAATCCTCACGGGCATTACACTCATCAAACGAATTCACTCGAACAGGGAGGTAACACACGGAACATGCGGTCATAAAGAGTAAATGTAAATGAAAACTAGGCCGCACACATGTCACAAATGAAGAACACTATATATAAAATGAAAAACTGTAATCTCAATGAAAGGATACCGCACATTAAAGAGGCGAAATGCATTTTCATAGATTATCAAAACTATTTAAACCTTTAAATTACATCAATCTAAGATCACATAGGACTTTAATAGGGTTGTAATGTAGGTATGGCTAGGGTATGAAATGAAAGGAATGTATGTACGGATTCAAAGTGTTCGAAATGAAAACTCGGGATAATGGAAAAATGCGGGTAATATCAAAATTAAAAAACAAGTTCCAAAAAGGCATTAGATATATCATCTAGGAGAGTAATCAAAGCTTATTGAACTATATACACGCCATTTATAACTTTCTCTTTCTTTTTCTTTTCTTCTTTTTCTCACTTTTCTCTTTTGTTTTCTCTTGCTTTTTGCTTTCTCTTTTTCTTCACTTTTTTCACTACTTTCTTTTCTTTACTTTTCTCACTCTTATATGCCTAAATTGCAGCCGATATCACAACAACAACATTCAATCCCAAGAAACATTCCAAACAAAGGTATGGAAAGTGTATATATGGTACAAAACTCCATTTTAGAGTTGGTTATGAGATTTGGGTTATGAAACGAAAGGCTATATTTAGGCTCAAGGGGGTTGACGGGGGTAAACATATAAGGGTGAGGTCAAGGTCAATATGAGTGATATAACAAAGAGGGCCTATGATCATTTCACAAAGTTAATGATATTCTTGATTCAAAACAATATATGAAAATCATGCTCAAGTAACACATTTCAAGTATGAACTCAATTAATGAACGTTCAAATGAAAGAATAGTGAGATTACCAACGAATTCAATGTTTTCAAAGAGGAAAGAATAGTGTATAATACTCACAAATGATGAAAGGTACAAAGCTTACTCAGTGTAAGTATATACAATGCAACAAAAGATTACCGAGTTATAAAAATCTTAAACCAAATCAATAAAACAATAAAAGTGCATGTGCTCATGGGATTAAAGTTTAATTCATGAAGTTATTTCTAATATCAATAATCGAGGACTAAAGTCTAATAACTTCTAAAATCGAGAACATGCATCATTGGGCTGTCTATTGGATCGGGCAATTATTGAAATTTATCATCGGAAACAAAGGCAAAATGCCCAAAAAAGGAGGAAAAAAAAGAAAGAAAATATTTTTGAAATTTTCAATTTTTTCTAAGAAAAGCATACTAAATAACTAACATGTGAGCAAAAACATGGACTAAATAAAGAAATGGATAGAATATCCCACACCCCCTAACTTAAAACTTGACATTATCCTCAATGTTAATTAAGAACCAAGTCAAAGAGAGGAAAATAGCGATATTACCCAAAATTGGAACGATCCCCATAAGAACAAGTTCAAAGAATCTACAAAACACGTTAGTACCGAGCATAACAAAAACAAATAACTAAAAGTTAACTAATTACACTAGACTAAATTAAAAAGAAAAGAAAAACTAAAGAAAGAAAGAATAAAAAGCTAACTATATACAACCTACTATTTAGACTTCACACTAATAATACACTAGAAGTCTAAATAGCGGAGGGTCCACCGTGAAAACGATTTGACTTTGGAGGATAACCGGTGTACCCTCACATACAAGCATGCCTTTCGAAAAATATGGATTCCGTTTGAACAACGGAAGGCATGTGTAAGGCGGAAGAAATGAACCATCGCTAATTAAAATTTTTGGAGGGACGATGGTGTAACAACCCGCCTAATAAGATACCGGGCGATCACTCCAATATTAAATTAAAACAGGAGTCACAAATGGATCATCCTTAACATCACTGTCGAAAATCCATTTAATTACTAATATCCTATTAGGTGGCCATTAAAAACTTTTATCTAACTACTCTTTTTAGCGCACAAATTAAAACATTCACAATTAAATGCGTAATGAACTGAAATGGAAATGAAAGGAACTAAAATAACCGAACACTCGGTCCAAAAATACAACCATATCGAATGCTGTACAGAAAGAATAAATAAATGCAATTGGGCCATTGGATCGAGTGTTTATACAATATCTCCTATCTAGAGTACAAGGAAAGAAACGTCTACCGATAACCTGCAAGCATCCACAGCTGCTGCAGTAGACGTCTGACTCGAAAGAGTTTCCATCCAAGCGTCCCTGTGTCTGGACACCTATATATATATATAGTAGAGAGAAAGAAAGGAGAGTAGACAAACGGGTCAGGGCCCGAATGTTTAGAAAATATTTTGCAAGTGCATAAATGCTTTATTTTTAGAAAAATAGTTTTATCTCATATTTAAATTGGTATCGCACTCTCATGAGATACCCCTCACCTCTCCTCTAACAGTGCACACCTAGCGCATCCCGAAAAACATCCTAGTCAAGCTACCCTGCTAAACTAGTCTAATACCCAACCACTATCTAACCTAGATAGTCAAATAGATGTACTAAGGGCTAACTTCACTTTAATCTCGACGCTATGCCATGTTCGTGCGTGGGGTGTCTCGCGAAGCGAAATCCAAACAAGGAACCCCCCCGATACACTACTATGCAGCAAGGTCGATCTTTGAGATCCGCCAGTCCCTCAGTACAGAAAGATATATAATATATATATACTATAAACATTTAATGATATAAGAGCACTAAGGATTAAACTTCTCCCCAGTCTCAACACAGTGCCATATTCGTGCGTGGGGTGTCTCGCAAAACGAAATCCAAACAAGGAACCCCCCCGATACACTACTACGCGGCACGGTCGATCGTCGAGATCTGCTAGTCCCTCAGTACAGAAAGATATATATAAATATATATACCATAAGAATTAATAATGTAAGAGCACTAAGGATTAAACTTCTCCCCAGTCTCAACACACTGCCATATTCGTGCGTGGGGTGTCTCGCGAAGCGAAATCCAAACAAGGAACCCCCCCGATACACTACTATGCGGCAAGGTCGATCATTGGGATCCATTAGATCCTCGGTACTCGATTCATCCATATATACATATTCATACTATAATACACATCCGGATCTATCTCCCGGACTGAGGATTTACTTGATATATAAATTATTTATAAATACTTATCCTTTTCATTTCAAAAACTTCCATTTCCCTTCTCATATCCAGGAAATGTATTTATAAATGCCAATTCATTATCATGAATTGCTTTAACAAACCATATACTTTTTGAAAGCCAATTTTATTAACATAAAAAGCTTTTCCTTTATCAATTATCCCATTTCCCTTTTTATACTCAGGAAATGTATTCAAAGACATTTTCATTATCATAAAAATTCTTTGATCAAAACATATGCTTCCACATCCCTTCTTCCATCCGGGAAGTGTTACCGAAGCCAATTTATATATAACCCATTTCCCTTCCTATATCCAGGAAATGTAATTAAAGCAAATCCATTATAATGAACTGCTTTAATATAAACGTGTTCTAAGACCGCCCGTCCGGATTTCTCCACTGTGCGCGCCCCTAAATGGCTATCATCTTCCAGGGCCTCCAAGACAACCTGGGATCCTATAACGAAAGACGTCGGGAAGCGACCATGTGCCTGCGGGATAGTCAAGACCACACCCGGAATCTCCTAACCAGCGCAGAAAATAAAACAACAAACGCTCACATGGCCTATAGGACTATATCCACCCTGCATCATTAGCCAGGGGGCTTCACCATACGAACGCAACTTCCCTTATGATAGCGATTTAGAGAGGTGTGTAATCCATATTTTATTAATTATGAAAAACATTTATTTTTCCATTGTGAAAATATTCATTTATATATTTTCAAAATCATTTCCATCATCATATATATATACCTAAAACACACAGTATATACATATCCTATATTTTCTTCCTAGAATATATATAACCGGCCTTAGTGGCCTATAGCATTTAACGATGACTAAATATCCCAAAGATTCCCTCCAGGAATCGTAATCATGCTTTCATGGTTGCATGATTCTAAATCCAAAGTATTTCTTACTTTAATAATCACTATATACTTCAATCCTATTCTAAGGATTTTATTGGATATCTCCAATGATACTATTCTCCTCTAAGTGAAGCATATATATATATATATATATATATATATATATATATACCCCCAAATTATCCTAATTGTCTCCTAGGATATACTTAATGATAATCGATATAATTATGCCTTCTATTAGCATAATTATATAGGCTTATTTGCCTGCGAGAATTATCCTCAGGATTTCTCTCACCCGAACAACCTTAAACTTAATGGGTTAAGGATTTCATTTCCTTGAACCCCAAGACTACACCTAGTCCAATTAATCGTTTAGAAGTCCCCAATTAAAGTTAGGACCCTAATCCATCAATTTCTACAATTACTCTATTTTCCTCGAAAATATAGATTAAGGGTTATATACTTAAAACCCTTACTTTACCCTCCTAAATTACCTTAATTTATGGACCATGAAGTCCTAAAAGGTCCCTTAGGTTATCACCTAATTAACCTCAAAACAAGATGAAATGGAATCTATCCCATCCAAATCACCCTAAAGAAATTGTTCATTTTCATCAGAGGTCGATCGATCGACCCATGACCTTCGATCGATCGAAGCCTTCAATCGATCGATCCCCGAGGCTCGATCGATCGATCAAGTCGGGCAGCTTCTTTTCCGAGAAGCTGTTTCGGCCATGGAAGTTTCCCCCAAGCTATCATCTTTCCACCCAACGGCCTACAAGTTCTACCAACAACAAATACACTTATAATACGGGTCCTAAACATCCCAGGACCCGGAATCACCCAATATTTTTGGTTAATTACTAAAATCTCCAATTTACCAATTTTAGGGGTTTGTTCGTTTTATCTCCCGAAAACCCATTTTTTCCACGAATACCCAACCCAAAATCATTAGGGTTTGTTATACCAACAATGATATGAGATATTTATGCTCAAAAATAAATAAAGCAAGTAAACACTTGCCTCGTGGATACAATCCGACGTCCTCGAGCCGAATCCCGCGGAGGCCAGCCGGAATCTCCCCCTTTTTCTTCTTTTCTTCCCTCTCTCTCTCTCTTCCCTCTCTTCTTTCTTCTTTCTTTCCTCTCTTCCTCTATATATATAGAGAGAAAAAGGGTTTTATCCCTAAAAACCCAAAAATGACTCGTTTACCTAATTACGAGCCTATTTAACTCCAAAATTACCCGGAACTTAATTTCGACAATCGGACACTCTTTTCCGACTATCTCGGACATTCCGAGACTCGTGGCGCAGTCGAAATTTCCATCCGAGGTACTTGACCACAAATCACTATTCTAATCCAAAATAATTAAATGCGGTGTTCTACTCAAAATCTCACTTCTTTTGTCGCTATACTCCGTGGCGACATATAAATAAAATATCTCGACCTATATGGTCCCAAAATAATTTATAACACCCTTCAAAAATCATCAAATCCTCGAAAATCCCATAAATCACTATTTCGAGAAATTCTCCAAATTCCAAATTTTACTTAATTATAGAATTTAATCATCTCCAAAAGGGCGGTTTATTACATACTCCCCCCCTTACAACAGAATTTCATCCTCGAAATTCAGATGTAACTTACACCCTCTAACTAGGATTACTACAAATCCTAAAAACCTCAAGGAAAAAAAAATACTAACCTAATGGTTCCTGATCGTACACTATGCGGCTACCGCAATCATAAAGTAACTCTAATACGTCACTCAATACCCATCCTCTAAAATGCCTCTTGGCATGGATTTCAATCTTGTATACTACTCCCATCTTAGCTAGGCGGTACATCAAACTACCTTACCAAGGTGCCCATACACCTTTCTAACTTGTGCATATCAGCACAAACATTACGAACGTCTGACACGCATCACTCTCTCCCAATAAGGATCTCCTTTCCTCGGTGTAATACTCACCTATGGGTCCTCCAAACCCGCGCATTTCAATACTCCTAACCTCGGCGCTGCTAATACTAGCGAACCTATATCCTAAAAATGATACGATCTAAGCGTTACCCTACCTACAAGAAACTAATATAATCCTAAGTATGTCCCTAGTGCCCAAGGCCTCTCTCAACTCCCGACAATTGCTTGGTTTCATGCGTGGGACGTCTCGCCAAGGCGAAATCCAAACAAGGAACCCTCCCGTTACACTACTCCCTCGCGTAGTCGGTCATCGAGATATAACGACCCAAGGCACAGAAGCGGGACGTCCTAAATCCTACCAGGCTAGACTACGAACGCATTCCTACTATCTTATCCTTCCGCCCATACAGAAGAAAACCTAACTAATCAAGTGCCCACTTTCTGTAGAAAGTGTCACGAACATTTCACCCAAAATGTAGCTCCTCAAAACTTGCCTTTTCATTAAGGCCTGACTATTGTCCTCAAATAAATTTCTCTAAGTCCAACCTCACCCACCCATTTGTGGCGAAGGGACCACTTTAGTGCTTCTCCATAGCACAATATTTCCATAAGTATATTAACATTATGTGGTTCATAGCCTATAGTGGTTCATCCACACTATAAGACCTTTCCACAAGATCAACATCCTTGCATCCCATAACAGCTCCCCACTCCCGACGCCGTTAAGAGTCATGTGTGGAGTGTCTCGCAAAGCGAAATCCAAACAAGGAACCCCTCCACACATTAACCCTTGACTTCATTGGTTGTGGAGTTCAGTCATTTCAACATGCAACCGGGATAACCCTATCCCCTAATCAAACAAAAGGTGATCTGAACTCCTATCTCTAACTAAGAGTCATACCACCCTGCGCTCGCACTCATTTCTAAGTCCTTGCGCAAACCAATACTGAGCTAAATCTTACCGCTCAACAATGATTCTGTGGGCCTTAAATTATATCTGTAAGGTTGCCACATATACCATCCAAAATAAGGAAGCCTCTGCTCATCAAGGTTCCATAAATCCATAATAGCAAAGGTGTACTCAACCTGTATCAAGGTGAGACACCAGAATAACAACCTGTTCCCTCCAGGAACTGCATACAATATAGACTTGCCATTATTAGCCTGTTATCGCTCCGTTACACCATATACCGTATACATATATATACAAAATATAATCACCCGCCTCTATGGCGAATGAAGGGAAATAAAATTCCGCTATTGCGGAAAACACATAGTCATACATTAAAATGTTATCGAGACCGCCACAACTCAAAATACACACACGAGTCTAGGGCTAACTAATACCGCGACTTTATCTAGTCACGCCAAATACTCACACCATATACCTCTGCTGAACCTTAGGCGAATAATTCCCAAAGCTGCATTCTTCTCATCCTGCTGATTCATGGGGACTCACGGTTAGAACTATCCGTAAGATCCCTTTCTAATCCTTATCTCCACGGGGAAATCCAACTTTAGTACCACACTCTATTACGGAGGCACTATGGTACTCGTAACTACTATGCTTTAGTAGTCATTGATATAATTCTTAACAATTACCATAGAGAGAGTGACCTCTACTAAGGTACTCATCCCAACCTTCTACCAGCTGCACCAGCTAAGCCTCACCTCCTGCTGCCATCCAAGCTCCGCACACGATTCTCAAACGAGCGCGCAAAAGATTTCTATAATCTCATAATACGGCAGGAGAACGAAATCTCACAAGAGATATTAACAATCCTAATCCTGGGGCTCTATACAAATCGAGAGCAACGCTGAAAGCGTAGTACGTCCGCACAGATTCCTAAAGACACTAGAACCTGATGCTCGGATACCATATGTAACAACCCGCCTAATAAGATACCGGGCGATCACTCCAATATTAAATTAAAACAGGAGTCACAAATGGATCATCCTTAACATCACTGTCGAAAATCCATTTAATTACTAATATCCTATTAGGTGGCCGTTAAAAACTTTTATCTAACTACTCTTTTTAGTGCACAAATTAAAACATTCACAATTAAATGCGTAATGAACTGAAATGGAAATAAAAGGAACTAAAATAACCGAACACTCGGTCCAAAAATACAACCATATCGAATGCTGTACAGAAAGAATAAATAAATGCAGTTGGGCCATTGGCTCGAGTGTTTATACAATATCTCCTATCTAGTGTACAAGGAAAGAAATGTCTACCGATAACCTGCAAGCATCCACAGCTGCTGCAGCAGACGTCTGACTCGAAAGAATTTCCATCCAGGCGTCCCCGTGTCTGGACACCTATATATACATAGTATAGAGAAAGAAAGGAGAGTAGACAAACGGGTCAGAGCCCGAATGTTTGAAAATATTTTGCAAGTGCATAAATGCTTTATTTTTAGAAAAATAGTTTTTTTATCTCATATTTAAATTGGTATCGCACTCTCATGAGATACCCCTCACCTCTCCTCTAACAGTGCACACCTAGCGCATCCCGAAAAACATCCTAGTCAAGCTACCCTGCTAAACTAGTCTAATACCCAACCACTATCTAACCTAGATAGTCAAATAGATGTACTAAGGGCTAACTTCACTTTAATCTCGACGCTATGCCATGTTCGTGCGTGGGGTGTCTCGTGAAGCGAAATCCAAACAAGGACCCCCCCCGATACACTACTACGCAGCAAGGTCGATCTTTGAGATCCGCCAGTCCCTCAGTACAGAAAGATATATAATATATATATACTATAAACATTTAATGATATAAGATCACTAAGGATTAAACTTGTCCCCAATCTCAACACAGTGCCATATTCGTGCGTGGGGTGTCTCGCAAAGCGAAATCCAAACAAGGAACCCCCCCGATACACTACTACGCGGCACGGTCGATCGTCGAGATCTGCTAGTCCCTCAGTACAGAAAGATATATATAAATATATATACCATAATAATTAATAATGTAAGAGAACTAAGGATTAAACTTCTCCCCAGTCTCAACACACTGCCATATTCGTGCGTGGGGTGTCTCGCGAAGCGAAATCCAAACAAGGAACCCCCCCGATACACTACTATGCGGCAAGGTCGATTATTGGGATCCATTAGATCCTCGGTACTCGATTCATCCATATATACATATTCATACTATAATGCACATCCGGATCTATCTCCCGGACTGAGGATTTACTTGATATATAAAGTATTTATAAATACTTATCCTTTTCATTTCAAAACTTCCATTTCCTTTCTCATATCCAGGAAATGTATTTATAAAAGCCAATTCATTATCATGAATTGCTTTAACAAACCATATACTTTTTGAAAGCCAATTTTATTAACATAAAAAGCTTTTCCTTTATCAATTATCCCATTTCCCTTTTTATACTCAGGAAATGTATTCAAAGACATTTTCATTATCATAAAAATTCTTTGATCAAAACATATGCTTCCACATCCCTTCTTCCATCCGGGAAGTGTTACCGAAGCCAATTTATATATAACCCATTTCCCTTCCTATATCCAGGAAATGTAATTAAAGCAAATCCATTATAATGAACTGCTTTAATATAAACGCGTTCTAAGACCGCCTGTCCGGATTTCTCCACTGTGCGCGCCCCTAAATGGCTATCATCTTCCAGGGCCTCCAAGACAACCTGGGATCCTATAACGAAAGACGTCGGGAAGCGACCATGTACCTGCGGGATAGTCAAGACCACACCCGGAATCTCCTAACCAGCGCAGAAAATATAACAACAAACGCTCACATGGCCTATAGGACTATATCCACCCTACATCATTAGCCAGGGGGCTTCACCATATGAACGCAACTTCCCTTATGATAGCGATTTAGAGAGGTGTTGTAATAACCCGCCCTTTTGGAGACAATTAAATTCCACAATTTAGTATAATTTGGAATTTGGAGAATTTCTCGAAATAGTAACTTCTGAGATTTTCGAGGATTTAATGATTTTTTAAGGGGGTTATAAATTATTTTGGGACTATATAGGCCGAAATATTTTATTTATATGTCGCCGTGGAGTATAGCGACAAAAGATGTAAGATTTTGAGTAGAAAACTCGCATTTATTTATTTTGGGTTAGAATAGTGATTTGCGGTCAAGTACCTCAGATGGAAATTTCGACTGCGCCATGAGTCTCGGAATGTCCGAGATAGTCGAAAAAGAGTGTCCGATTGTCGAAATTATGTTTCGGGTAATTTTAGAGGTAAAAGTAACTCGTAATTGGGTAAACGAGTCGTTTTTGGGTTTTAAGGGTTTAAACCCTTTTTCTTTCTTTATAAAGAGGGAGAGGGGGAGAAAAGAGAAAGAAAAGAGAGAAGAGAGAGATGAAGGAGAAAAGAGGGGAGAAAAGGGAGATTCGAGCCAAACTCCGCCGAATTCGACTCGAGGTCGTCGGATTTCATCCTCCAGGCAAGTGTTTACTTGCTTTATTTACTTTTGTGCATTAATCTCATATCACATTTGGTATAAATATGATTTTAGGGTTAGAACCCTTAAAATAAATTGGGTAAAAGTTGATTATGAGTTTACATATTGATGTAGTGTAAACTCTTAATGATATTTAGTGTTAAAACCATGTTAATGGAGTATAAAAATGGGTTGAAATGTTAAGTTGGGGTTTTTATGGTTTTAGGGTTTAATACTAAGAGAAATGATTTAATACCCCAAAATAATTGATGTGTTACTTGTAAAACATAGATTAGATGTTTGTTGAGTTGTTGGATAAGGTTAGAAACAACAAAAATGGAGAAAAATGGAGTTTGGGAGTTTGGGGAAGATAATGAATAGTGAACCCGTAGCCTTTGGGGTCATTTTCGGCCAAGCAGATAAATGATTTAGCTCTTGGCCAAAACACGAAAGTTGTATATCTTTTCGATACGGTCACGTGGAGTCCGACCGTGTATTTTTCTGATTTTTCTACGATTTGATATGATTTTTACAAGATGACAGCTCCCGGTTGAAAGTACCAACTCGGAAATCAAATCGGGAATTGGAAAAATAAAGGCTAGAAATTATTGTGTAGATGTTTGGGATGATTTTTGGTGTAGAGTAGAAACCATGAAAATGAATTTGGATTGATTTTTGGGTATTTTGGAGTTTGAGAAATCGCCCAAACTGTGACCCTCGAACAGGCCGAATCGATTCGGGTACAGGCCGAATCGATTCGCCTAAGAGGAATTGGGTTTCTGCAATGGGCCGAATCGATTCGGGTACAGACCGAATCGATTCGCCATTTACAGACCTATTTGCAGAATACTTTCCGAATCGATTCGGATTGGGAACCGAATCGATTCGCCCATCCGAATCGATTCGCAAAAGGGGCGAATCGATTCGCTTAGGCCAGAATTTTTAGTTTTCTCCCTTTAAGAGTATGGGGAGTTGAATTACCATTTGGGATTTTTATGGGGATTCCTAAATAAGGGTTTTGAGGATAAATAAACCTTTAAGAGATGATTGAGGTAATTAGTATTGAACAAAGTAAGGAAATACTTTGGGTTTAGTATCATGCTTATATGAAAGCATGATTATGATTCCTCGAGGGAATCTTTGGGATTAATGGTCATCGCTATATATAGTTGGCAAATATGGCCATTTATGTATATTCAAGGATGAATATATGGTATATGTATATACTATGTGATTAAAGTATATATGATATGATGAAAATGATTTTGAAAATAATATATAAATGTTTTCAAAATGGAAAGACAAATGATTTTCATAAATAATAAAAAATGAGGACACACACCTCTCTAAATCGCTATCATAAGGGAAGTTGCGTTCGTATGGTGAAGCCCCCTGGCTAATGATGCAGGGTGGATATAGTCCTATAGGCCATGTGAGCGTTTGTTGTTATATTTTCTGCGCTGGTTAGGAGATTCCGGGTGTGGTCTTGACTATCCCGCAGGCACATGGTCGATTCCCGACGTCTTTCGATATAGGATCCCAGGTTGTCTTGGAGGCCCTGGAAGATGATAGCCATTTAGGGGCGCGCACAGTGGAGAAATCCGGACGGGCGGTCTTAGAACGCGTTTATTAAAGCAGTTCATAATAATGGATTTGCTTTAATTACATTTCCTGGATATAGGAAGGGAAATGGGTTATATTATTTGGCTTCGGTAACACTTCCCCGGATGGAAGAAGGGATGTGGAAGCATATGTTATGATCAAAGCATTTTTATAATAATGAAAATGTCTTTGAATACATTTCCTGAGTATAAAAAGGGAAATGGGATAATTGATAAGGAAAAGCATTTTTATGTTAATAAAATTGGCTTTCAAAAAGTATATGATTTGTTAAAGCAATTCATGATAATGAATTGGCTTCTATAAATTACATTTCCTGGATATGAGAAGGGAAATGGAAGTTTTTGAAATGAAAAGGATAAGTATTTATAAATACTATATGTATCAAGTAATCCTCAGTCCGGGAGATATTATCCGGACGTATATTGTAGATGTACGTATATGTATAAATCGAGTGCCGAGGGTCTAATGGATCCCGACGATCGACCGTGCTGCATAGTAGTGTATCGGGGGGGTTCCTTGTTTGGATTTCACTTCGCGAGACACCCCACGCACGAATATGGCATTGTGTTGAGACTGGGGAGAAGTTTAATCCTTAGTGCTCTAATATTATTAAATGTTTATGGTATATATATTATATATATCTTTCTGTACTGAGGGACTGGCGGATCTCAAAGATCGACCTTGCTGCATAGTAGTGTATCGGGGGGGTTCCTTGTTTGGATTTCGCTTTGCGAGACACCCCACGCACGAACATGGCATAGCGTCGAGATTAGAGTGAAGTTTAGCCCTTAGTACATCTGTTTGACTATCTAGGTTAGATAGTGGATGGGTATTAGACTAGTTTAGCAGGGTAGCTTGACCAGGATGTTTATAGGGATGCGCTAGGTGTGCACTGTTAGAGGAGAGGTGAGGGGTATCTCATGAGAGTGCGATACCAATTTAAATATGAGATAAAAAAACTATTTTTCTAAAAATAAAGCATTTATGCACTTGCAAAATATTTTCAAACATTTGGGCTCTGACCCGTTTGTCTACTCTCCTTTCTTTCTCTATACTATGTATATATAGGTGTCCAGACACGAGGACGCCTGGATGGAAATTCTTCCGACTCAGACGTCAGCTGCAGCAGCTGTGGATGCGTGCAGGTTTTTGATAGCCGCTTCCATCGTTGTACTCTAGATATGAGGTACTGTATAAACATTCGAGCCAATGGCTCAATTGCATTTATTTATTCTTTCAGTACAGCATTCGATATGGTTGTATATTTGGACCGAGTGTTCGGTTATTTTAATTTATTTCATTTTCATTTCAGTTCAATTACGCATTTAATTGTGGATGTTTTTAATTGGTCGCTAAAAAGAGTAGTTAGATAAAAGTTTTTAACGCTCACCTAATAGGATATTAGTAATTAAATGGATTTTCGACAGTGATGCTAAGAATGATCCATATGAAACTCCCGTTTTAATTTAATATTGGAGTGATCGCCCGGTATCTTATTAGGCGGGGTGTTACAGGTGTGTAATCCATATTTTATTAATTATGTTTATTTTTCCATTTTGAAAATATTCATTTATATATTTTCAAAATCATTTCCATCATCATATATATATACCTAAAACACACAGTATATACATATCCTATATTTTCTTCCTAGAATATATATAACCGGCCTTAGTGGCCTATAGCATCTAACGATGACTAAATATCCCAAAGATTCCCTCCAGGAATCGTAATCATGCTTTCATGGTTGCATGATTCTAAATCCAAAGTATTTCTTACTTTAATAATCACTATATACTTCAATCCTATTCTTAGGATTTTATTGGATATCTCCAATGATACTATTCTCCTCTAAGTGAAGCATATATATATATATATATATATATATATATATATATATATATATATATATATATATATATATATATACCCCCAAATTATCCTAATTGTCTCCTAGGATATACTTAATGATAATCGATATAATTATGCCTTCTATTAGCATAATTATATAGGCTTATTTGCCTGCGAGAATTATCCTCAGGATTTCTCTCACCCGAACAACCTTAAACTTAATGGGTTAAGGATTTCATTTCCTTGAACCCCAAGACTACACCTAGTCCAATTAATCGTTTAGAAGTCCCCAATTAAAGTTAGGAACCCTAATCCATCAATTTCTACAATTACTCTATTTTCCTCGAAAATATAGATTAAGGGTTATATACTTAAAACCCTTACTTTACCCTCCTAAATTACCTTAATTTATGGACCATGAAGTCCTAAAAGGGCCCTTAGGTTATCACCTAATTAACCTCAAAACAAGATGAAATGGAATCTATCCCATCCAAATCACCCTAAAGAAATTGTTCATTTTCATCAGAGGTCGATCGATCGACCCATGGCCTTCGATCGATCGAAGGCTTCGATCGATCGATCCCCGAGGCTCGATCGATCGATCAAGTCGGGCAGCTTCTTCTCCGAGAAGCTGTTTCGGCCATGGAAGTTTCCCCCAAGCTTCCATCTCTCCACCCAACGGCCTACAAGTTCTACCAACAACAAATACACTTATAATACGGGTCCTAAACATCCCAGGACCCGGAATCACCCAATATTTTTGGTTAATTACTAAAATCTCCAATTTACCAATTTTAGGGGTTTGTTCGTTTTATCTCCCGAAAACCCGTTTTATCCACGAATACCCAACCCAAAATCATTAGGGTTTGTTATACCAACAATGATATGAGATATTTATGCTCAAAAATAAATAAAGCAAGTAAACACTTGCCTCGTGGATACAATCCGACGTCCTCGAGCCGAATCCCGCGGAGGCCGGCCGGAATCTCCCCCTTTTTCTTCGTTTCTTCCCTCTCTCTCTCTTCCCTCTCTTCTTTCTTCTTTCTTTCCTCTCTTCCTCTATATATAGAGAGAAAAAGGGTTTTATCCCTAAAAACCCAAAAACGACTCGTTTACCCAATTACGAGCCTATTTAACTCCAAAATTACCCGGAACTTAATTTCAACAATCGGACACTCTTTTCCGACTATCTCGGACATTCTGAGACTCGTGGCGCAGTCAAAATTTCCATCCGAGGTACTTGACCGCAAATCACTATTCTAATCCAAAATAATTAAATGCGGTGTTCTACTCAAAATCTCACTTCTTTTGTCGCTATACTCCGTGGCGACATATAAATAAAATATTTCGACCTATATGGTCCCAAAATAATTTATAACACCCTTCGAAAATCATCAAATCCTCGAAAATCCCAGAAATCACTATTTCGAGAAATTCTCCAAATTTCAAATTATAATTAATTATAGAATTTAATCATCTCCAAAAGGGCGGGTTATTACAGATGGGAGGTTGGGATTGAATGGGTGACAAAAATATGTGGGGACCGAGAAAAGCCGAATATCCTCCCAAGGATTTTGAAATTGGAATGGGAGGCTGCGCACACAAAGGCAAAGATGCAATTGTGGTGGGCGACTCGAGAAAGTACTCCTCATCGGCAAAAATATTTAAAAAATTAAAGTTTCAAACCGAATCATCGGGTACTTATGACGGTGTGATAACAAAAAATGAAAATGGGGATGAAGGAAATTCAAACTCATGCGATGAATCAACATCGCATGAAATTTGAGTTTCGAAGGAAATAATATCATTTGCAATGAAATGTTCTTTGGGGGCCAAAGAAGAAATCATTTCGTTGCAAATAGATATTACGTCATTTTCATCCTCACTTTCAATATCTATTATGGAATTGGCAAAGTCTAGAATGGTTTGTTCCAAAGTAGGTAAAAGTACTTCATTTGGTTCAAAACATTCCTCGACTTCAAAAGTCTCGAGAGCAAAATCGTCGTCGGACTCAAATAATAAATCCAATTCATGTTCCCAACAACGATTTTCTTCCCAATAACGATTTTCAATTTTCTCATTCTCATACATACACAAACCCTCACTAAAAGTCATAGGTTGAGGCGCGGATGCATGAAAATGGGAACTTTGAAAATTACCATCGGACTTAAACGAAAACTTATTATGATAGGAATTTTGAAAAATATTCGAATTCCTTTCCAAATTCCTATTATAAGGAGGTAAAGGCTCAAAATCATTATCATCATCATCAAAATTCCAATAACCTAAATTTTGACTTTCGTTATACTCGCCCAAAGTCATATGTGAATTTGTTATACTTTGGGATTCTAAGTATTCATCGAAAGTCATAGGCTTGCGAGAATTTTGAAAATTATGACAATGATTACCGAAAGAATTGGAATAAGACATGATTACCCCAAAAATGGCTCGAAATGGAGAATTCCACAAAGTAAGTGCGCGTGGGAAAGATTCGAGCGTTTCTAAGTGCTCAAATGTGGAAGTCTTGCAAAAAGATTTGCAAATAATACAAATAGAAAGAAAATATTATGAAATACTAAATCAAATAAAGTCTAAAACAAACTCATCCCCGGCAACGGCGCCATTTTGATCGAGTGCGAAAAGTAGCGCGTGTAAAGCCTCTATAGGTTGTTTTCGTTTCGCCTACTCAATACAAACAAACCTAAGTTACTACTACACTTGCGAGGCAAGCACAACGGTATGTCGGGTATCGAAAATCCACAGGGACGGGATGCTAGAATTTATGAGATTTAATATTCAGAAATAAAAGTGTAAAAGATGATTACAAACTAAAAAGGAAAAGATGCATAAAAGGGAAATATTAATCTAGGTAAGTGTAATGAAACTAGATTAACAAAGCGAGAAAAACTATAGGTTGCGTCGAATATCCCTCACCCGAGTTAATTTGTATAAAATGGATACATGGGTTGACGAGTTATTTAAAATGTGTCTTGTTTCGACAGTTAATTGAACCAAGGATTATCACGCCCCTAAATCCGCATAAACGCCTAATATGATTTTGGCATCAACAAATATCCCGGGAATTACTCAGGAAAGGTCATAAGAACGGGACATACATTATATGCCCCGTCAAATATCCTAGGCGCAATAACTAGGAAAGCGCACCCGAAATAAACCCGTAAACACCATCACCAAAGCAAAGCAACGCGTCAACTCGAGTGAGTCCCATTCAAACACAACCTATTTTAAATTAGCTAGAAAGCATCCTAAAAATGCGGTAAACGAAAGCGTGTAAATAAATGCGATAAATCTACACTAGAAAGCACGTAAATCAAAGCATGTAAACTATTTAGGAAATCATGGAAATCTAATTAGAAAGCAAGGAAATAAGGAAATACAAACTATATTAATGGAGAGGATGATGAATAGTGCAACATTCAACCCAAATGGGGTATCATTCCAAGAACAATTGAAGAAGAACTCTCCAAATCACCCAAAGCGTAAGCTAAAACTCTCTAAAAACTAATATCCTACTTAGTATTCTGATATTTACACAAAATTTGGTTTATATAGTAAGTGGGAAATGAAATAGAAAAGAAAAGAGAAAAGAAAAGAAAAGAAAAGGAAAAATATCTCCTGAAAATAGGGGATAGATCGATCGACCAAAATCGTCGATCGATCGATCAAGAAGAAAAAAGTCCACTGTCGATAAGGATCGATCGATCGACCAAAATCGTCGATCGATCGATCAAGCAGGTATCAACCACTGCATTGCTGTTTTTGCATGCTTGCATTTTTCGTCCGCTAGAATCGCCGTAACTTCTTTATACGGACTCAGAATCGCGCACCATTTGTGGCCACATGAAGCTTGCGAGGAGGGATACAACTTCCATGTAAATGTTGGGCCAGGTACCAAAGCTGTGAAAAGACTAAAATGCCCTTGAACGTGCGATTGCGTATGAAAATCTAGTGGAATGCGTCCGAACTTCACACTTAGCATCCAAATACCTATAAAAGCTCAATTAACCACTGAAAAATTTGTTAATGTAGAAATCCACGATTGTTTGGTTAACGAGCATAAATATAGGGAATAAGATACCCGAGGGGGCTAAAATGCGTCGGTTCGAGGGGTGAAATACGTAATATTTGCGTATGATCACATACCTTGAGTAGTTTGGGATTATGGAAAAATTAATGGAATACCAGTAATATGTAGTTGATATATAGGGGTACTCGAGGAGTCTAAATGATAGACTAGAACCTATCGAAAATTATTGAACGTATTAGCGTATGGGAATCAGATGAGGATACGTAGACAACCGAGATGAACCCAAGATTTGGATTAGTAGAATAATGTGATATTGACAACTGAAATTATAAAATAGATTATTAGAACTCTTCGAATAGCGAGTGACATTCATAATAAATAGGAATAAAAATAAAGTGCAAAATAGTAGTACGTTGAATATTGAGATATATATGGGACGTACTATATGAATATACATGGGTGGTGTGAATGCCTATTATGTATTATTATTATGTGTACAAGCATACCTACGCTATCTGTTATCATGGGAGGTCACACGCAGTGGGCGATCTCACCTTGGCGATGCCAACAAGGTCTAGATATGCGCCTCAAAAGATAGGATCTTGGGCTGACCAATATTTGAGTGTACGATAGTGTGACCGGTCATTTGGGTGCGTTAGATATGTGCGTAGCCCAAAGGCTTATGACTATGTTTGCCTCCATTATGTGCTTATTAATTTATGGTTCTAGCTTCCATTCCGAACTGGTAGTCATTATTGGTACGTGAGGTGCATATGGACAAGATAACAGATTATGCCGCATCATGAGTTCTTTCTCTAGGGATGCTTTACTAGTGTGTGTGTCTGTATATATATATATATATATATATATATATATATATATATATATACATACTTGTTATTATTATACTCTGTTGTGTGTAGTAGAAGATATATATTGTGAATATCTAAATTGAAATTAAGTATGTGAAACTTATCATAAATCTCGTAAAAAGGAAAGTAATCTATTTACGTATCGTATGGGAGATACGGGTAGGATAAATAAATAATAGGGATTCTTAGTGGAGTATGTGAGTTAGTTAGGCGGGTAACTTAAGTAGGAAGAATATCAGGAGATGTTAGATGTGCACAATAGAATGAGAGGTGAGGACTCGTGTGAAAGCATGCACATCTAACATGGATATTTATATTGTTAAATTTATTGCATTTAAATACTTGCAAAATATTTTAAAAATATTTTAGGTCTTGACCCATTGCAAATATTTTTCAAAATATTTTAGGTATCCAGCCACAGGGCCACCAGAATTAGAAGTTCATTCCAAGTTGACATGTTGTAGTTGTTGTGGAAGCTGCAGGACCTCATGATTAGACGATTTCTTTTCCTATACATTCTAGAATAAGTTCTCAGTTATTTCATTCGATCATGTTGCTCCTTGTTTAGTCAGAAATTATGACTCAGTATTTCCATTTGTATTTCAGACATTTTATCTCAATATTTATTTAGGGATATTGTTTGGGTTCTGGTTATGAATTTTATTCAAATGATTTATCCATTTATTCTTCAGTGAATGTTTTTACTGTTGTGAATGTGGTCGATGAATATTCAATTGTATTATTATTAATTTAAGGTAAAAAGGAAAAAAATTTATAATTGGCACTGGTCTTAATAGGTTATTAGTAATTAATATGTTTTTGGCGGTGATGCTAAGGATGATCCATTTTTGTGACCTGTTGAACTATAGTAATGGACTGATCACCCACGGTTTTATTTAGGGGGTGTCACAAATGGTATCAGAGCATCAGGTTCTAGTGTGTTTAGGATCTATGCGGACTTTTTACGTTCTAACATTGTGTCCTTTTTTATAGAGCCCTATTATTAGGACTGCTGCGTGCATATTACGTATTTTTGTCCTCATCTTTTGTGATATGTTTGACCCGTGGACCTAAGGAAATTTTCTCTCATTTCAAATGCCTCCCAGACATGCATAAAATGCCCTTACAACTGCTGAGATTACCTATATTTTTGCCCAGGAAGTAAACGCAGCTATGAATGTTCATGCTTAGTAGGCACCCCAAGTTCCACCTCAATCGCAGGTAGTGATGCCTGGCTAGAGATTACAATTCCTAACAGCTTGGGAGGAAGTTCCGGATGCTTTTATGAAAGGCCACCCTCTAGAGTTCCAGGAGAGTTCTGATGTGGTGATAGCTTTCCAATGAAAGAAATATATCTAAAGGCATTTATACATATCTAAGTGTACTGATAGAGATAGACGGATACTAGCTACCTTTATGCTAGTTAGCGCATCACTACAATGGTGGGAGTCTATCACCACTATACAAGAGAGAGCCGAGATGCTTATTCAGGACTTTTAGGAGCAGTTTGATCGCAAGTACTTCCCACACGCAATTCAGACTGAGACAAGGCAAAAATTCATAGATATTTCCTAGGAAGAGAAGACTGTGGATGAATATAAGTAAGAGTTTAAACAATTGGCAACCTTCATGACAGATGAAGTGAATACGGAAGCTAAGAGGGTGTAACATTTTTTTGATGGTCTGACGTGGAGAATTTGACAATGCTTGTTGGGTAATTCGGCTCTGGTGACTTACAGATATGTGGTCAATGCAACATTATTACATTGCCAGGACCACCGCTACCATGTTAAGGGAATAAAAAGGGGAGGTGAGTACAGCCAGCAGGGCAGGATAAGGAATAGCCATGCCAATGGGGCACTTTAAATTCAGCTAAAGCAGGGAGAGAAGGTTTCCCAACCAGGAATTCTTCCAAACGGTTATGTTTCAGGCGATTCAGATAAGGGCAAGGTGACTTCAAAAAAGGCTATTAGGGCCAACAGTGTCAGCACCGCTAGTAGCATGTTAACAAGGGCAAATCGAATGATAGTGGTGTCCAGTAGGGTTGAGGCCAGCAGGGCCAATAAGGGAGTAGAATTTTGGGTAGGTGTTATATTTATGGAAAGACGAGCCACAAGATTCAATATTTACCTGATAAAGGGAGAGTTCCTCATGAGCAGGGTACTCGATAGGAACCACAGAGGCAGGTATTTTTCGCCACCATTCCAGTGCCTGCAGTAACTCTAGATCCATCAGCCCTTCCAGTAGCCCCACAACAACAGGGACAACTTCAGTATGGGTGAGTGTATAATGTTCATCAGGATGCAGTCCAAGTGGCACCAACTACAGTTAAGGGCATGTTTTTTATTCATGGGACTTTGGGGAGATTTGTATTTGACACTGAGGTGTCACATTCATTCATAGCTACTAGATTTGCATGAGCCGCAGGGTTATTAGACACGGCTAATAGTACTACTACTTGTGTAGAGTCACTTTGGGTAACAAGTCCCTTATCTTCTTTATCTGTATAGGTGTGAGCATAGGGATTTGGGAGATTAGTTTTACCTGTCGATATGCTTGTGTTGGACATGTTAGAATATGATGTCATTATTGGTCAGTGATGTATAGGTTTATGATTGACTCCTATAGTAGGAGCATCAATTTTGCTATTTCGAGCAAGGAGATATTTCTCGTGGTGATGCCTTGCCCCGAGGGAGGATCATTCACTCATTTGTATTATATTGAGGAGAAGAGTCCCACGGGAGTGGTGATATCGCTTGATTCGATAAAAGTGGTATGAGAGCTTGCTAATGTCTTTTTAAGAGACACCGGGGTGCCTCCTAATAGGGAGATATAGTTTGTTATAGACTTAGCACTGAGCATATGACCAATAGATCGTGTTCCATACCATATGGCTCCAACTGAGATGAGAGATCTTAGAGATCATATCAATAAGCTTTTAGGGAAGGGTTTCATCCGTAGGAGTACCTCACCCTGGGGTGCTCCCGTTCTGTTTGTGAAAAAAAAAGGATGGATATCTCTGATTGTGCATTAACTATAGGGAATTGAATAAAGCCACAATACATAATAAATATATGTTGCCTCTAATTGACGACTTGTTTGACCAGCTAAGAGGAGAATCCTAATTCTCAAAGATTGATTTGATATCGGGGTACCATCAACGATGCATCAGGGAGCAAAATGTTCATAAGACTACATTTCTCACAAGATATGGGTCTTATGAGTTTCGGGTTATGCTATTTGGGCTAACAAATAAGCCAGTAGTATTCATGGACTTAATGAACCGCATGTTCAGAGAGTTCCTAGACCAGTTTGTCATCTTATTTATAGATGATATTCTGGTATATTCTCGGATGGAGGGAGAACATGTAGAACATCTACGTATGGTTCTTTAGACACTGTGTGAGCATTTATTATATGAGAAGTTCGAGAAATGTGGATTATATCTTTGAGAGGTATAATTCTGGGGTCATATTCTCTATAACGAGGGGATAGCAGTGTCTCCAACTAAGTTATCTGTGGTGAGGGAGTGAGGACAACCCATGACACTGACTAATATTTATAGCTTATTGGGGTTAGACAATTACTACAGAAGATTCATTCGAGGGTTTTCAAAGATTGTGGTTCCGTTGATGAACTTAACACACAAAGGGGTGTCATTCACATAGGATAACTCTTGTCAGTTATCTTTTGATGAGATAAAGGAGAAGTTGAATGCAACACTAGTACTCGCACTGCCTAGGCTAGGGTTTAAGTACTTTGTATATATAGATGCATCCCTACAAGGACTTAAGGGTGTGATACAACAGGAAGAGAAGGCTATAGATTATGCTTCATGCAAGATTAAGCTCCACGAGAAGAATTACCCCACACATGACCCGAAGTTAGCAGTGGTTGTGTTTGCATTGCGGATATGGAGACATGATCTGTTGGGGGAGAAATTTTGTCTTTTCACTAACCATAAGTTACTGTAATATTTGTTTACACAAATGTAGTTGAATATGTGAAAATGCAGGTGGCTTGAATTAGTGAAAGACTATCAGTTTGATATTCACTACCACCTAAGGAAGGATAACGTGGTGGCAGACACATGGAGCTGTAGACTGGTGGGAGATGTAGCTGAAGTATGGAAAGAAAAGTGGAAGCAATTGGGAGAACATGATTTTGTGGTTTGATCCTTTATGTCAGTTATGACTTTCACTCCTCATATTGTTATCACGGTTGTGAACGACCAAGCAACCGACCTATTTTGTCAGGAGCGTTTACATCAGCTTTTAGTCTAGGGAGCTGAGTCTTACTCTGTGGGTTCAGATGGTGGCTTACGCATTAATGTTAGGCTCATTGTTTCAAAGGGCGCTGATTTGCATCATCCGGTGATGATAGAGTCGCACGATTCAAGGTTCGTGATATATCCTGAAGGGGATAAAATGTGATAGGATTGGTGGAGTGGAATAAAGAGAGACATTGATGAGTTTGTTTATAAATGCACCACTAATCAGCTAGTAAAAGTGGATTACCAAAAACCAGCCGAACTTCTTCAACCATTAGAAGTTTCGATATGGAAATGGGAGAGTTTTTCTATGGATTTCATCATGGGACTGCCGACATCGCAGATAGGTCATGATTCCATTTGGATTATTATGGATAGATTGACCAAGGTGGATCATTTTCTTCTAGTGCAGAAAGATTATGCTACAGGGAAGTATGCTTAAATATTTACCGCTGCGATAGTGAGATTAGATGGGGTTTTAATAGATATTGTGTCTGACAGGTACAAAATCTTCCTGTATTGCTTTTAGCATAGTTTTCAAGAGGCTATCGGTACAGAGTTACATTTGAGTGCAACATACCATTCGCAGATGGATAGTCAAACTGAGCAGACAAATTAGATGTTGTAATACATGTTGAGGATGTGTATCCTAGATATTGGAGGAGGTTGGGAGTAGTACCTTCCACTGGTGGAGTTTTCTTATAACAACCCCTATTAGTTTCCTATTGGCATGGTGCCGTTTGAGGCATTATATGGTAGACCTTATCATTTTCTCGCTTGTTGTTAGAGGTGGGGGACAACAAACTTCTTGGATCAGAGGTTATACGGGATACTTGTTCTAAGATTGAGTTGATTCGTAGTCATATATGGATACCTCAAGATACAAAAGATTTATGCAGATGCCAACAAGTCCTTCAAAGAATTCAGTGTGGGAGATTAGGTATTGATACAAGTATCTTCGATGAAAGGGATCATGAGGTTCGGGAAGAAAGGGAAGTTGGCGCCAAGGTATATAGGGAAATTTCCTATTATTGAGAGGATAGAGCCCGTTGCATAAAAACTTGGGTTGCCGGAGCACTTGCATCATATTCACAACGTGTTCCACGTTTCTTCGCTGAGACGATATCTCTAAGATGAGTTGGCTTACACTCATATTGCGTTAGTGGAGATTTATTTTCAACCCGATATTTCTTATGAGGAATGACCTATTACTATCTTACACTGCAGTGAGAAATGGTTGAGATCAAAAGTAGTTCCATTTGTATGAGTACAGTGGGGCCATCTTATACTGACGAGTCTACCTGGGAGTGAGAGGATGAGATGCACGAGAAACATCCATAGTTGTTTCTACTAGGTATTTTTTCGGATTTCGGGATGAAATCCTGTTATTAGGGGGGAAGTATGTAACACCCCATATTTTTATGAATATTTAAAATGGGATTAATTAGAATTTAAATAGAACTAATTTGTAATTGAAATTTAACTGTATTTAATCCGGATATTTAAAATGGGATTAATTGAATATTTATTATGATGAATATAATTGGATATTATAGAGAGAATAAGTAATATGCCATTGTATGTTTAGTCATTAGTGAGAAATACGATACTTATGATAATTTAGTCAGGGCAAGAGTTTGACTCGTGTCAGGATTTAAATATGGTGATTCAAATAAAATTAAAATATTAGTAATAAACATGGTCATTTTGAGTGTGTAGAAATGTTCGAAGGGGTTAAAACAGTCAGAAAACTATACTCGGGTGTCGGTATAGAGTCCCGGATCACTTTTGGGCCAACTCGGCATTCCAAAAGTCACTTTATAATAGACCTAGATGAAAGGGTTATTGGAAGAAACAAAAAAGAGTAAGTTATAGGTGAGGCATAGGAAGAGTTCCAAGAGGAATTTGAAGAGTTTTCAAGGGGAGAACCACCATTAACACCACTTAACACCATCAACCGCCGTCGAAATCAGGAGGGAGCGGGAAAACACATACACCATTATCTAAACGTGAAATTCAGACCTTTATTCAGAGGCAAGTGTTTATTTGCTTTAAATATTGAGTTCTTAAAATATAAACTCTAGAGTAAGATGCATTTTTGATAAAAACCTTGATTTTTAAAAGGATTACGTTGAGATCATTCAATGTGGTTCTGTAGAAATCATGATAGGGATGAATCATATATTTTAAATCATGTAATTGGTATTGTATCATGTATTTAATTGGATATTAAATCTGAATTTATAATTGAGTATGATTCTTGCAAAAAATAGGATTGTTTTGATGGAAAGTTCATGAATATCATTAGGGGTTTATTCTAGAATGATATTAGAGATTATTGAATTTTATTCATGATATGAAGATTTGTAGAGAATGAATTATAAAAGGGTAATTATGTGTTTTGAAAGTGATGAACATGGATTATGGTTAATATTAGATTTCTATAGAAAGATGATGAGAAACAAAGGTTTGTTGGGTGAATATAAGATAGAAATCTACCAGAATTTTTTATGCGACTTCAAACAGATGCCATTTTTAGTGTACTTTAAATTAGAGTGAGATCCATACATGGATGGAAAGGTATGTGTCTTAGCTTTCCATTAACCTTTGAATTGGCTCATTTGGACATCGGTGAGGGATAAATTGTAATTTTACTACAGGGTGTTAAATCTGCCAGAAAATTTACGATCCGATTCGGTTGCTTCGAAAATGACAATTTTGTTAGTTTACATGTAAAACTTTAAATAAATTATTGGAATCACAACTTGAGTAGCTTGGGTTTATGAAAAAATTAATGGAATACCAGTAGTATATAATTGAGATATAGGGGTAGTCGAGGAGTCAAAATTATATACTTAAACTTATAGAAAATTATTGAATGTATTAGTGTACATGAATCAGATGGGGATACGTAAAGAATTGAGATCAACCCGAGATTTGGATTAGTAGAATAGTTTAATATTAACTACTAAAATTATAAAAGATATGATTAGAACTCTTCTAATAGAGAGTGATATTCATAGAAATGGGAATAAAAATAAAGTGTGAAATAGTAATACGTTGAATAATTGAGATATATATGGGACGTACTATGTGAATATACACGGATTGTGTGAATACCTATTATATATGATTATTATGTGTACAAGAATATCTACAATGCCTTTTATCATGGGATGTCACGCGCAGTGGGCGATCCCACCTTGGCGATGCCAATAAGGTCTGCATGTGCACCCCAGAACATAAACCTAGGGCTGGCCACTATTTGAGTGTACAATAGTGTGATAGGTCATTTATGTGAGCTTTCCGAAGTCTTAGGACTATGTTCGCCTCTATTATGTGCTTATTGATTTATGGTTTGAGCTGCCATTCCGAACTGGTAGTCCTTATTGGTACGTAAGGTGCATATAAACTCGATAGAGTATACCGCCTCATGAGTTTTATCTCTGGGGATGTTGTATTAGTGTGTGTGTGTGTGTGTATATATATATACACACACATACTTGTGATTATTCTACTCTGTTGTGTGTAGTAGAAGATATAGATTGTGAATATCTAAATTAGAATTAAGTATGTGAAACTTAATAAATAATGTGGTGATTTTAAATCTGGTAAAAGGGGAAGTAATCTACTTACGTATCGTATGGGAGATACGGGCAGGATAAATGACTAATATGGATTATTAGTGGAGTATGTGGGTTAGTTAGGCAAGTAGAATAAGTAGGAAGAATATCAGGATACATTATATGTATACAATATAATGAGAGGTGATAACTCATGTGAGAGCACGCACATCTAACATGGATATTTATATTGCTCAAATTTATTGCATTTAAACATTTGCAAAATATTTTTAAAATGTTTTAGGACTTGAGCCGCTGTAAATCGTTTTCAAAACATTTTAGGATTCCAATAACCGGGCCACAAGATTTAGCAGTTCATTCCAGGTTGACGTGCTACAATTGTTGTGGAAACTGAAGGACCTCATGATTAGAAGATTCCATTTCCTATTCATTATAGAATAAGTTCTCAGTTATTCATTCGAGCAACATTGATCCTTGTTTAGTTAGCAGTTATGACTCATTATTCCCATTTGTATTTCAGAAATTTTGTCTCAGTATTTCTTTAAGAATATATTGTATGGATTTTGGTTATGAATTTTATAAGATTATTTATCAAGTTATTATTCAATGAATGGTGTTATTGTTTTGAACGTGGTTGATGAATATTCAATTATAATATTGTTAATTTAAGATAAAAGGGAAAATATCTTTATAATTGGCATCGGGCTTAATAGGTTATTAGTAATTAATATGTTTTCGGCAATGATGCTAAGAATGATCCATTTTTGTAACCTGTTTAATTATAATAATGGATTAATCACCCATGGTTTTAATTAGTGGGGTGTCACACCCATAAGTGTTTTCATATCCAAGTCACAAGTGCATTGCGTGAATGAATTAATAACTCACATGTGACTCAGAAAAAAGAAAAAAAAAAGTAAAAAGTACTCTTAAAATTTTTCCACCCATTAAAAAAATTAGAAAAATCAAAATTAAAAAAGTAATTAAACATCCCACTAATAAAAAAGACCCATTAAAAATGAGAAAACAAAACTCATAAGAAACGGGAATTTTTTTTGCTATCTCCAACCCTTTTTCTCTCCTCCACCCATCACCACCCCTACGGCTCATGCTGCCTCTTGTTCTTCTGCCCCCATAAATACATACAAACACATACACATATACATAAATAGATACACATACATATACACTTGTATTTGTGTACTAGTTAGTGCACACACATGTTACCAATGAGTTTAAACCAATTGTATATTTAGGTAAATATATTTTGTCGAATGTTTAAAATAATAGTAACATAGCATAAACGAAACCCCATTTATATGCATAAATGGGCCATGTTGAACACATATTGCACTAAGTATAACATTATTGTTATATATGCCTTTAAAACTACAATTTACACTCGACATAGAATAATGTGTTTGGAAAGAAGAGTTTGTAACACTCCACCTATTTTAATTATGGGTGATTAGTTCTTTATCAAAATAACCAGGATTCTCATATGGTTCATTTTGAACATCACTGTAAAAAAAAATTAATTACTAACCACCTATTTTAAATCAAGTGGGTGCCAAATTTTATCTTTCAAAATAATAACAACATGTTAAATTTAAATTAATTTACATAAACCATCCACACAATAATAATCTGAGTAATCACATGATGGATATATAAATAAAGAAGACCGAATAAACCATCAGTTCTCAACACAATTAATCCAACTACAATCTGAAATAAAATAACTGAATTTGAATACAATACGATAAATAAACTGAATAACTAAATAGTCTGAGGGGGCAACACGCCCAGATGAAATGCTGAAAGAAATCCTATGTAGAATGAATGAGCTGAAGCATTTAAAGAAACTCCTACAAGACTCCACATCACTGGATAAAATCATCAAGGTTGGTGTCCATGTGTTTGGACACCTAAAAGGTTTTAAAAATATTTTGACACGGGTCAGAGCCCTAGAAAATAATTTGAAAATATTTTGCAAGTGTTTAAATCACAGTTTAAATCATTTACTTATTACACATGTAAATTTCCACGTACACTCTCTTGACATCCTCACCTTTCAACTAATGTGCACACCTAAAGTACCCTATCTAGATGTGTTACCCATCCCAACTAGATAATGAACCTAAATAACCTCGATAAGTCTAGCTCACTCGTATTACCAGTCTTAATAATCAAGTTTTTATCCACGTATTATTATTGAGTCAATTAGTTAAGTTTCTCTACTTAAATATTTTTAGATATACACAATCTATCAGTTCTACGATCACACATAAGTAGGTATATTTCACTTGTATATATTTAACACACATATAATAAATACAACTATAACATCCCCAGAATGGCCACGCGTGATGCTGACATACTCTACTATCAAGTCCATGTACCTCTCATACTAATCAAGGACTATTGGTTAGACATGTGTCCTCAAACCCATAAATCAATCAACACATAATGATGGTATACATGGTTCTAAGCCTTTGGGACATGCACATATCTAACATACCCAAACTACACGTCAGTCCCACTAGTACACTTAACAGAGTGAGGCTCCCTAAGTTTCATGCTCTGGGGCACAAATCCAGACCTCGCTAGAATCGCCAAGGTGGGAACGCCCTTTGCGCGAAAGCCTTCAGATAGCAGGTAGCATAGGTATGTTCACACACATAATCAATCACAATAATAGGTATTCACACAACCTATCTATGTATATTATTCCGTAAGTATACACATAACCCATTATATAAGTCATTGCGTAGTATATATCTCTCGGATACTCACTGTACAAATAATTTCAATCATGACATCTTATTATATATTTTCGGATATCACTCACTACCCTAAAGGTCTTAGTGACCACTTAATAAATATCAGTATCTAATATACTCATACACCACTGGTCTAAAACATAGGTTCACTTATATCTCCATGATCCATTCCAAATCTCGTGAATTTATTAACTTTGGATATATGCTCGATACCCCCTAGCCTTAATTCTCCTCAATTTGGGTAAGCCTTAACCCATTATAGGCTTACTGATTTTCATTATATCCGTTTCTATAGTTTTATAATACCCTAAAAAGTCTCCCCATAAATTATTCACAACTTTTTAATGATTAAAAGTAAAAATTTCACAATTTTGGGCAAACCGAATCGATTCGCCCAAGGGGTCGAATCGATTCGAAAAGTAGCAGTTCTCTTCTTCCTATACGCAATTACGTTTTTCACCACTTTCATATTTTCAAATCTTCATGCAAGGTTCCAAAACTCCCAAATAACATTACTAATCGTCATTCATGTGTATCGGGATCATTTTTATCACCATTAACATAATAATTCCTCCAAAAATCAGCCCAAGAACAAATCAAAACTCAATATTTATAAAAACTCCAGTTTTTATATTTTCACAGATGCTCCTCAAAAACCCAGTTTTCTTTTATGATGATTATTACATAACTTCTTATTTCATCTCCTTATCATATATGGATCCATTCTACATGCAAATCCTATTCCAATTCATGAGTTCTATATTTCTTCACCTCAAGAACATCATTTGATTCAATTATTTAAAACTCTACACTATATAGGTATTATAACTCATAAAATCATGCAAGATAACACTACACCAAATCTGCCGAATTATCATGGTCATTGACCTTGACAAGTTGGACTTGTCAAGGTCAATGACCGTGACAATTCTGGGGGTGACAAATTATTTTGTCATGGACTTATCACGGTCACTGACCGTGACAAGTTCATTAGAATTGTTACGGTCGTGTCACAGTCCTTGATCATGATAATATTTGTCACGGTTAAGGACCATGACAAGCCCGTGACATTCTTTAAGAAATTGTCACGGTCATTGACCGTGACAAGTCCGTGAAAAGTTTCTTTGTCAAGGACTTGTCACGGTCAATGATTGTGACAATTATGGGCAGAATTGAAAAAAAATCTGCTGGGCAGTATGGCCACTGCCACTGCCCAGCAGTATATATGTACCTGTTATAGCAACGTTGTACCTGTTCAAATATTATATATCTAGATAAAATAGAGATAGTGCAAATATACATTCAAAATAGAGAGAATATGCATCACCATATAATCCAAATATAATTCAAATGTAATAATTTAAATCAATTCAATTCAAACTTAAATCAATGTCACTAAATGTCTGGGGTATGGTTAACGCTGAGGAGGTGAGTAGGCCACACGATATACGAATTAACACATCCACTAATATACGCCGTGTCGCATTGTTCGCACAACCAAAATTGGGAGTTCTCCTTCCCGGGTATCACATGCATGACGAGCATCCTGGACTCGATGTCTTAAGCTCGCGCCCATGAACTAGTTCACCCTGGACGATATTCGGGTCCCTCAACCCCCGCCCTATCCGTTGGCCATCAAATATGTCCATTATAAACACGCTCGGCCAACCAAGTGTCGACATCGGTCTGTTGAAGGGAGCCAAATAGGGAAGTGGATCATCAAAGTTCGTATGTGTTGGCGATGAAGCAGCGAGGTCCACATCCTCGTCCTCCCACACCGCCTCCTCCCGCACCGCCTTCTCCTTCCCTTTACCCTTACGGTTTCCTCCCAACGAATGCTTCACGAATGAGTACATATCCTCGATCGTCGCCTCCAAATGGGACAGCTTCGCGTTATGTGAATCCACCGTTCGAGCCAACCCGGTGTCGCTCATCTCCAATCCGATGATCCTAGATTTGGCCACCCGCGAGCTCACTCCCTTGTCCTCCCCTTGCGATTAGACCCAAGAACTTGGCTGAGTGCGTCTATGGACAAATATGCCTTATCGGCATCAGACTGCGACTCATGCACTTCCTTAAGCTTTGTCTCAAACGACAAAAAGCACATGATTAGTAAAATAAGTAAATTAAAAAATTATAATGTAATTAACAAAAAGTAAACTGTCGGATTACTTACAATCGTGGCCGCAATGCTTGGGTACACCTTATTGTCCTTTCCCTTCTTCGTCCGAAGAGCCACATAAGTATCGAGCCTATGTGGCCTACCCCCAGGGCCACTCCTCGTCCCCTGAAATAAAATAAAGTAAAATTAGTATCGACCCCGCAAATTAAAATAATGCAGAATAATATATTTTATGTAGTTCTAGAAAAATTAAATCTTACCATCACCCTATGCTTCACCTCGGCGTAAGACGTCCGGCCGGAGTAGTGAACGTCCGTCTTTTTTGCCCGGTTTTTCCTTCCCGATTGGCGAGATACTAATTGTCGTCCTCGATCTCATTGTCAATGAACCTTTTCCATTGTGCCAATGAGATTGGTTCATTCGGCGGGACAGATTCACGCCATTGGATAATGGACTCTCGTGTCTTCCCAAAGTACCGGGTCCGCATATTTTTCTCCCACGTCTTGTGTTGCTCCATCAACTGCTCCAAGACGGAATCGTGTAGCTTTGGATCTAGGTTGAATTGTTCCTGTCCAACAAATACAATATTAGTTGCATATAAATATAAATATAAATATAAATATATTACCTATAGTGCCACCCAAACAGCTAACTTAAGCTCAAATGGAACCTCCTTCCAACTAATGTACCCCAGAACCATGATCGTCTTTACCAGCTCGAGGGATCTCGCTAATAGCCCCGACTTGTTCTCGATGGGCATCCCTAACTTGCCATATTTTGGGAGACTAGGGACCGAGGAGCCCTCGTCGCTTCCACTACCACCGAGCCCAGACGACATCATCATAAATAGCATCATCATCCTCTCCTTAATACCTGAAGGAGACATTTACTGTAAAAAAATGTTATTAGTACATATCAAAATGAATTAAAAGAAGACATGCAAATATGTACAATTACTACAAATAAAAATGAATTGTTACTGTTAAACACCTCAATGGACAATAATCCAGTGGTCATACCACTTTTAAAGGTATGAAGCGTATATTAAAGGTACGAAGCGTATAAACAAAGTAATTTTCAAAAAAAGTTGAAAAATCCCACCCCCATATGGACAATAATCCAGTAGTCATGCCACTTTTAAAACTAACCAACCCAACATCGATCCACTATAATCCAACAACAATGTCAACAACAAATGTGTATCCCGTACTCCTTCTAATTCATCTACTCAATTAATTTACTAATTTACAATGAGGGACAATCAATCAATTCATTTATAAGGGACATTACGCACAAACACGCACCCTACACACATACACACACACGCACATACACACAGACACACACACACACAGCCCCCCACCCCTACCCCACCACACAACTACTTTCAACACATACTATATCCACCTCCACCTCCACCCCCCACCCTGCCCCACCCCCTACCCCCACCCTGCCCCACCCCCACCCCACCCACCACACATGCACACACACACATACATACACACACACACATGCACACACACAGCGCCCCTGCCGCACCCCCACCCCACCCCCACCCACCACACACGCACACGCTGCCCCACCCCCACCCACCACACACACACACACACACACACACACACACACACACACACACACACACACATATATATATATATATATATACACTACACCAAATCTGCCCATTTGTCAAGGTCATTGACCTTGACAAATTCACCTTGTCAAGGTCAATGACCGTGACATTTCGAGGCGAGACAACATTTTTTGTCACGGTCGTGTCACGGTCATTGACCTTGACACAAAACTCGCGTTTTGTGTCACGGTCGTGTCACGGTCATTGACCTTGACACGTTTGTCACGGTTTAAAACCGTGACAAAGCCGTGACCCTTTTTAAAAAAATTGTCACGGTCAATGACCGTGACAAGTCCTTGACAACATTTGTCACGGGCTTGTCACGGTTAATGACCGTGACAATTTTGGGCAGAATTTAAAAAAAATCTGCTGGGCAGTATGGCCACCGCCACTGCCCAGCAGTATATTTGTACCTGTTATAGCAACGTTGTACCTGTTCCAAACATCATATATCCAACACAAACTAAAGATAATGCAAATATATATTCATGACAGTATAATCCAAATCTTCAAAGTAAAAATAATATACATGACGATATAATCCAAATATAATTAAAATGGACAAACTTAAAAATAATGTTACTACATGTCTTAGATAAAACTGAGGAGGTGAGTAGGCCACACGACATACGAATTGACGCACCCACTAATATACGTCGTGCCGCATTGTTCGCGCAACCACAATAGGGAGTTCTCCTTCCCGGGTATGCGTGACGAGCACCCTGGACTCCATCTCTTGAAGCACACGTCCATGGACTATTCCACCCTCGACGATGTTCGGGTCCCTCAACCCCCGCCCTATCCGCTGGCCATCAAATATGTCCAATATGAACACGCTCGGCCAACCAATTGTCGATAATGGTCTGTTGGAGGGTGTCAAATAGGGAAGTGGATCGTCGAAGTACGAACGTGTCGGTGATGAAGCAGCGAGGTCCACATCCTCGTCATCCTGCGCCTCGTCCTCCCGCACCTCCTCCTCCACCGCCTTCTCCTTCCCTTTCCCTTTACCTTTCTCTTTACGGTCTCCACCCAACGTACGCTTCATGAATGCGTACATATCTTGGACCGTCGCCTCCAAACGGGACAGCTTCGCGTCGTGTGAATCCACCGTTCGAGCCAACCCGGTGTCGCTCGTCTCCAATCCGATGATCCTAGATTTGGCCACCCGCGAGCTCACTCCCCTTGTCCTCCCCTTGCGATCAGAGCCAAGCACATGGCTGAGTGCGTCTGTGGACAAAGATGCCTTGTCGGCATCAGACTGCGACTCATACACTTCCTTAAGCTTTGCCTGAAACGACAAAAAGCACATGATTAGTAAAATAGGTAAACTAAAAAATTATAACGTAATTAACAATAATTAAACTGTCGGATTACTTACAATCGTGGCCGCGACGCTCGGGGACATCTCCCTGTCCTTCCCCTTCTTCGTCCGAAGAGCCACATAAGTATCGAGCCTATGTGGCTTACCCCCTGGCCCACTCCCTACCCCCTGAAATAAAATAAAGTAAAGTAAAATTAGTATCGGCCCCGCAAAGTAAAATAATATCCAATAATATATTTCTGTAGTTATAGATAAATTAAATATTACCTTCATCCTATACTCCACCTCAGCGTAAGAGGTCCGGCCGGAGTAGTGCACGTCCGTCTTTTTAGCCCGATTTTCCCTCCCCGATTGGCGAGATGCCAATTGTCGATCCTCGAGCTCATTGTCAATGAACTTTTGCCATTGTGCCAATGAGATTGGCTCCTTGGGCGGGACGGATCCGCGCCATTGTAAAATGGTCTCTCGTGTTTTTCCAAAGTACCGTGTCCGCATAATTTTTTTCCACGTCTTGTGTTGCTCCCTCAACTGCTCAAAGACGGAATCGCGTAGCTTTGGATCCAAGTTGAATTGTTCCTGTCCAACAAATACAATGTTAGTTGCGAATAAATATAAATATAAATATAAATATAAATATAAATATAAATTGAAATTGAAATATTCATATAAATATTACCTGTAGTGCCGCCCAAACAGCTAACTTGAGCTCATACGGCACCTCCTTCCAACTCATAAACCCCGGGCCGATGACCGTCTTTAGCAGCTCGAGGGATCTCGCTAAAAGCTCCGACTTGTTTTCGACGGTAATCCCAAATTTTCCATATTTGGGGAGCCTAGGGGCGGAGGAGCCCTCGTCGCCTCCGCTACCACCGAACCCAGACGACGACATCATCCTAAACAGCATCATCATCTTCGCCCTAACGTCTGAAGGAGACATTTTTGCTGTAAAAAAAATGTTATTAGTACAGATAAAAAAAATGTTATTAGTACAGATTAAAAAAATGTTATTAGTACAGATATTATAACGTATGTGTAAGTTCCGTCAATACCATTTCGTTTCAATTTTGTAATATTATGTTTTTTCCAAATATTTAAAGAGTTATTAAATGGGTGCCCCACCCCTGCCCCCTCCCCCCGCCACACACACACGCACACCTACGCACACGCACACACACATATAATTTTTAGATTATGTATATGAATTGAATTTTAATATTAATCCTTCATAAATCCCTTGAATACATGCATAAATTTGTAGAGATTGAAATTAAATTGCTTGAGATTGAATTTCTATGTTTCGGGGTCATTATTTGAAAATACTTAATTACCCTTTGAAAACCTTTCATAACACACCTATGTATTAAATATGGGTTAGACCTCTTAGCTTGCTCAACCACCCATTTACACACTTACTTTACCTTTTATTTACATTATGGATATTAATCAATTCACACGTTTTTTGTCCACTTCAACCTTTACTGAAACATTTATTAATTCATTCAAGTTAGGTAAAACCACGCAAGTATCTAATACCAAGTTTTGACGACACGGATCTCTAGAAAGAAAAACAAGGATTTCCAAATTAATATGCCCTCTTTCTTGTTTAGTGTCTCGTGAATTGATAGTATGATTTTAAAAATAGTATACAAAACTAGGTGAGATTTTAGAATTACACGTCGAAATAATACATGTTGTATAATAATAATAATACAAGTGCATGCTTTGCAATCAAAGGTATTTATCTTTATAAGGAAAAAATTATCTTAAAATGATTGGTAGGGAATGTCTATGAGGTGGATGATAATTTATTTGATATTTTATTTTATTTCTTTTGGTTAGGTTATTAAGACTTTATTTGAATTGATATCTTAGTAATTATTATTTAATATTTATTTTGAGCAATTATCTTATAGTAGGATTATTATCCTAGAAACAATTCTAACATTCCATGAAGGAAATAATTTCCGTCCTCCACCACCCCCTCCCCCACCACACACCACCACACACACACACACACACACACACCCCACCCCTCCACCACCCCCTCCCCCACCACACACCACCACACACACACACACACACCCCACCCCACCCCACCCCCTCCCCCACCACACACCACCACCACACACACACCCCACCCCACCCCACCCCACCCCCTGCCCCACCCCACACCACCACCACACACACACACCCCCTGCCCCACCCCACCCCCTGCCCCACCCCTCATCCACCCCCTCCCCCACCACACACCACCACACACACACACACACCCCACCCCCTCCCCCACCACACACCACCACACACACACACACACACACCCCACCCCACCCTCCACCACCCCCTCCCCCACCCTGCCCCACCCCACCCTCCACCACCCCCTCCCCCACCCTGCCCCACCCCGCCCCACCCCCCACCCCCTGCCCCCCTCCACGCACACACATACACACATATATATATACACATACACACATAAATATACACACAAATATATATATAAATGGAAGAGAGAGAGAGAGAGAGAGAAAATGGACCTGAAAGTAGAGAGAGAGAGAGAGAGAGAGAGAGAGCAGCGTCGAGAGAGAGATGGAGGGAACGGCGCGGGAGGGAAAAAAGAAGGGGGACAGGGTTTTTGCTGCGAACATTGTCACGGTCGTGTCAAGGTCTTTGACCGTGACACGACTTGTCACGGTCATTGACCGTGACACGACCGTGACAAATTTACTTGCCACGGACTTGTCACGGACTTGTCACGGTCAAAGACCGTGACAAGTCTTTGTCACGGTCGTGTCAAGGTCAATGACCGTGACACAAAACGCGTGTTTTTTTGTCACGGTCAATGACCTTGACAAGGCTGGCCGGCTGAAAGGTGACAATTTGCCCATTTTGGTGTAGTGATATATATATATATATAATAATAATAATAATAATTACATTATAATAAATTTTAATATAACTCTTTCTTTGACTCTAATACCCCCACCACACAACTACTTTCAACACATACTATATCCACCACTTATACCAGTGTCACTCGTCAACACCACAGCTTGCCATCAACTCTACTACCACCACTTTGCAAAAAACTCAAAATCATAACTACAAGTACCACAATAATTGTACCACCATAAGTAATTTGAAAAATTAACACCAAAATAGCCATATTTTCATAAATCCAAATGGGCTTTTTTTCAACTCTTGTAGGGGGAAAAAGTTAATTATATCTTAACCAAAAACACAAAGTACCATTATTATTATTATTATTATTATTATTATTATTATTATTATTATTATTATTATTATTATTATTATTATTATTATTATTATTATTATTATTATTATTATTATTATTATTATTATTATTATTATTATTATTATTATTATTATGAAAACATGCAAATTAAACCTTGAAGTTTGGGGTTAATTTCAATTTAGACTCGACATTTCAAAAGTTATAATGTTAACCCTAAATTTTTAACATGGTTGTTAACTATCGGCTTCTTTCCATTAAAAACTTAATGCAAATTAGTACAATTCTATGTGTACAACCGATGTATAATGTATCAATTATTTGCGAAGTAGGTGCTATATAGATTAAAAAAATTATTTAAAATTATATTACCATTTAAAATTGCAATAATATATATATATATATATATATATATATATATATATATATATATAATTTATTGCATTAATAATAAATTAATTAAGATAATTTTTCTATCTCTCCCCCATGATATCCATTAGTACACACTTACCACTGCCCACACCCCCACCCTGCCCCACCCCCACCCCACCCCCATCCACCACACACGCACACACACACATACACACACGCATAACCCCCACCCTTCCCCACCCCTATCCCCACCCCCTCCCTACACACATACAGTCACACACATGCACATATATACACACACACACACACACATATATATATATATAAATGGAAGAGAGAGAGAGAGGGAGAGAGAGGGTAACCTGAAAATAGAGAGAGAGAGAGAGCAATGTAGAGAGAGAGAAAAAGGGAGGGAAGAACGGTGGGAGAAAAAAAAGAAGGGGAAAGGGTTTTTTTACTACGACATTTGTCACGATCGTGTCACCGTCATTGACCGTGACAACATTGTAAGTATTGTCACGGTCAATGACCGTGACAATACCTTGTCACGGACTTGTCACGGTCAATTATCGTGATAAAAAATGCGTGTTTGTTGTCACGGTCATTGACTATGACAAGGATAAGCGCTGGAAGGGTGACAATTTACCCATTTAAGTATAGTGTAAACACTTGCTTTATCAAGCAGGTCTGATTTCGTGTTTTGTTGGATGATGATTCCTTCTTTTCCTTCCATTTTCACTCTGGTGGTAAAGGTGGTGAAAGAAAATGTTGGATTCTTCAAGAAAACCTCTCTTCTTCCTCTCTAATGGCCTCTCCTCTCTTCTCCCTTAATTCTTGGGGTTTAAGATATGTTATGTTGCTGCCCAAAATGACTAACCTTAGATTTTAAATCCTAATTCTCGAAATTAGGCTAACAGGCCAAGCCCAAATGAACTGAAAACTCTTGTGCGGGCTTGTTTATGGCTAAAAAGGCCCCGAAACCCAATTACAATCCCCGGGTATTCTCTTCCAACTGACTCGACCCAGTCGGTGTCAACCGTAATCTCTAAATTTCCATCTATGTCACACTACAATAAAGTCCTATCCCGACCCCAATTATTCTACGCACGACTTTCGATTGGGATATAATGATGTCACGTCACTATTCCTCGCAAGGACGTAAATTAATTATTTTATATTCTCTTAGTAATCTTATTCCACAAATATTAACCACTATATCTCTCGATTAATATTTTTAATTCACACATAATAATTAATTCAATAAAATTACGACACACGTGCAATTTATAAATAATCGAATTAATTAAATATTAAATGCTCAGAAATATGAGGTGTTACATACTTTCCCCTTACATAGGAATTTCGCCCTCGAAATCAGGACGTACCTGCGGTGAATAACTCTGGATACTGCTCTCACATTTCATCCTACCGCTCTCATGTCGACTCCTCAATATTATGGTGCCCCCACTGAACTCTAACTAAGGGTACCACCTTAGACCACAACTTATGCTCACTACGATCAAGTATCGCCACTGGTCTCTCCTCGTACGAGATATATGGTTGTAAGTCAATCTCCTCTAATGGAACGTGTTAAAATATCTCTCTCACCTCTGGTATTTCTTCAGCGATGACAAGTGGAATATATCGTGGATCTAGTATAGGTTCTCCGATAGTCCCAACCTATAAGCTACTGGTCCTACCCTCTCGATGATCGAAAATGGTCCCACATATCTCAATGATGGCTTCCACTTCTTGCTGAATCTCATTTCCCCTTCATGGGAGATACCCTCACCAACACCTGATCACCAACCTCAAGCTCTATGTGCCTCCTGTCTACATTGGCACAACTCTTCTGCCTTCCTTGAGCTATACAAATGTGCCCTCGAATCATCTCAATCTTGGCAGTGGTGTCATAAATCATCTCTAATCCCAATAACTTGTTGTTCCCCGCCTCTAAAGAGCAAGTGAGAGATCGACAAGTTCGATTGTACAACGCCTAAAATGGTGCCATGACGATGGTGAACTGGTAGGAGTTGTTATACGCAAAATCCACCAAAGGAAGATACTACTCCCATCCTCCCGCGAAAGTCAAGTATGCACATCCGCAACATATCTTTCAGCATTTGATGAGCTCTCTCTGTCTGTGGGTGATATGTTGTACACAATCGTAAATCTGTGCCCTCTTGTCCCGATTGGACACAATATTAATCGGAACCCCATGTAATCATACTATCTCTGAAATGAACAACTATACATACTGCCTTGTCTCAAAGTCTATGCGAACCGAAAGAAAATGGGCCACCTTAGTCAATCGATCCACTATCACCATATGGAGTCGTGACCTGAATGAGACAACGGTAACCCAGTAATGAAGTCCATGGAGATACTCTCCCACTTCCACACGAGAATATCAAGTGACTGCAATATTCCTATCGGTCTATGGTGGTCTATCTTCACTAGCTGGTAGGTATCACACTTCGAGACGAAATTTGCTATGTCATGCTTTATCCCCGACCACCAATACTGCCTGCGTATATCCTGGTACATCTTATCCCCATCAAGATGTATCACAAATCTAGAGTCATGAGACTCTGACATCACCGAACGTCTCAAATATTCATCTTATGGAACCACGAGTCTCCCATTAAAACGAAAACCACTCTCTGAACTGATCGAGTACGACTCTGCCCCATTAGCTAAAAACTGGTGAACTTTGTCATGGAAATACTGATCTGCTGCCTGTGCTTTCACTACCCTCATAACAATCTTGGGTGTGACATCTAAATACAGACAGACAAGCTCTAGAAACCTCATAATCATGTCGAAGCTCTCTCCATTTTGACTTCTAAAACTCCGTTATCTCCCATGCAGACCATGGGCTCAACGAGTCTGCCACCACGTTAGCCTTCCTAAGATGATACTAAATATCACACTGGTAAACCTTCATGAACTCCAACCACCTCCTCTGCCTCATGTTCAGATCTTTCTGCGTGAAAAGATACTGAAGAGATTTATGGTCCGTGAATAGGGTAAATTGCCCCAATAGATATTGCCTCCAAATCCTCAAGGCAAAAACAACTGCGTCTAACTCCAAGTCATGCGTGGGGTAATTACTATCATGGATATTAAGATTGTGAGATACATATGCTATATTCCTCTCCTCCTGCTGTAATACACCCGCAAGTCCATGTGAGGATGCATTAGTATAGATTCGATACTTCACTCCTCCCCTAGGTAGTGCGAGTACGGGTGCTGAGGTCAGTTTTTCCTTTAGCTCATCAAAGGCTAATTGACAATGGTCGTCCTAAACAAATGACTCCCCTTTGCGAGTAAGATTTGTCAGCGAACCTGCAATCTTTGAGAAACCCCAAATGAAACGTCTATAGTATCCGACCAATCCCAAAAAATTGCGAACCTCGATTAGTGTCGTGGGATGTATACCTTACTCGGATTGACTGCTATACCCTTGTTAGACACAATATGGCCCAAAAACTGCACCTCCCAAAGGCAAAACCCAGATTTCTCAAATTTGGCATACAACTGGTTATCCTGTTCAAATGCTCGACATGCTCATCCTCAGAGGAAGAGTAAATTGGAATATCATCCATGAACATGATCACAAACTGGTCAAGGAACTCTCTAAAAACCTGGTTTATCAAGTGCATGAATACTGCTGGTGCATTGGTGAGCCCAAATGGCATCCCCCTAAACTCATACAACCTATATCGTGTCAGAAAAGCAGTCTTAGGAATGTCCTCCTCTTTGACGCCCAACAGATGATAACCGAACCTCAGATATATCTTGGAGAAGTAAGCTACTTCCCTCAGCTGGTCGAACAGGTCATAGATCCGAGATAGCGAAAACTTATTATTGATCATGACCTTGTTCAACTCTCTATAATCGATACACAATCGAAACAAGCCATCCCTCTTCTTGACGAACAACACCAGTGCACCCCACGGTAGTACTCCGTCTGATGAAACTCTACCCCATGAGCTGATGAATATGCTCCCTCATCTCATATGGGGCCATGCGATAAAGCGCTCGGATTATAGGTCCCGTACTCGGCGCTAGGTCAATAATAAACTCAATTTCTTGGGTAGGTGGTAGCCCCAGTATCTCTAGTAATACACCCCCAAACTCTCTCACCACTGGAATCGAGTCTAACAAAACAACCACCTCCTATGAGGCCTCCTCCTCTATGTAATAAAAATGTGATTGAACCTCCCACAGGAAGAGGCATATCCACTGATGATGCTAAGATTCAGCACCACCAGATAAGAGGTGGAGAGCTCAAATAGTGATAACAATGGAAACCATAGAGATATATATGTATAAGTATATAGAAGGGGATGAGTATAAGAGGAATAAAGGAAATGCTGTATAGTGGTTCAGCCAATCAGGCCTATGTTCAGTGTGAGTGTGTGATCCACTAAATATGGGCACTAATGGCCTTGGATACAATGAACATAAGCTCACACTCTCTCTCTATTGTGTGTATAAGCAGAGTTTTTTCTAGTGTTACACTTATCGATCCCTTTACAAGGTTGAAGGTGACAAGTATATATAGGGCTTGGGGGAGTAGTGTACCCCCCTAAGCATGCATGGTGCATGTGAAGGATGGTCTAGCCAATCCCCTGCTGATACCTGGATGTCCTACCTGTAATTAATCATGACATAATATTCCCTCACGTGAGGAGATGATATTATTATAACGGTCTAGTCCACGTGTTATATAAGTCCCACGCACACTGTTCCATGCATCTCCCAAATCACGCGTTGTGATGATGTCACCCTCGACTTATGATGTTAGGCCGAGGGTAAGGTTCCCGCTGGTAGTGTGCCTGGAAGGATGCGGGCCTCTTACTGTCGACCCCTCATAGGGTTGTCCGGGCCACGCTGAGGGGTCGACCCCTTGTAGGGTCATCTGGTCCAAGCTTAGGGGTTGGCCCCTTGAAGGGTCATTTGGGCTATGACGAGGGGTCGGTCCCTTGAAGGGTCGTCTGGGCCATGATGAGGGGTCGACCCCTTAAAAGTCACCCTCGCCCTGGCTGAGGGTATATATGGGTATATCAATCACCCCCATCCCTTAGCCATCGATGTTGTTGAGATAGTTGAGGGGTAATGTTGCCTTTGAATGCCAATTGCATGATTAGTTTGATAAGTGACATTCGTCAAGTTGCTTAACACCTTGTCAGATATCCATCATAATTTACGTCTCCCAAGTGTGACGGCTGCACACCATTCTTGGTCTTCGTGCCCTAATGATGCCTCTCCTCGTGGGCTGTGTCTTGCATTGATTATTGGACCTTTCTTCTTCGCGCTTAAGCTTTCTCTCTCTAGCTCCTTTAGCAACTCCAATCGACATTTCTACCATTCTCTACCTTTCTTCGTGTTCTAAGCTTGACTATGTCATCATTCTTTCTCAGGTACTATTTCTGCCCTAATTCCCTCTTTATCTTCCATTTTTGTTTGCTTTCTTGATTTAGGTTTGTTTTCCAGTTTTTATTGGTTATTTTATACCCTTCTGGCGTGTGAACCTGCACTCCTGTGGCGGTTGTAGGGTTGAACCTTAGGTTTTAGACTTCTCAGTATTACTCCTCCACCAATTCGTCGTGGTTTAGTTCCTCTTTATGGTACTTCTTAGGTTTTTCGATTGTTCTCCAGCACTCTTCTCTGGTGGACCTGTTTCCATTTGCTCTTGGGTATTCATAATCAAAACCCTTAATTTCTTTAGTTTGAATCCAAAAGTCAACGTGGTCAAACTTTAAAACTTGTTTGTAGCTAGTTGGAACAAATTGCTCAAGTGTAGGGTCTTCCTCTTAATGCTTAGAAGACTATATGATTTAGCCGAGGAATTTCCAACCTTGAGGGAGGAATTCTATGTTGAGATTAGACGTCTAGAGGAGGAACACGAATGAAGATGAGGGGCCGACCCTAATTGGGTATGACCCATCTTCCCCATTCCTTTGGCCATAATAATTCCATCTGAGTCCAGTGGGTATTCTTGTCATCCAGTCGACTCTCAGACATACGAGGGATAGATGATTGAGAGAGCATCGTCACCAACAGGTGCTGGGCCTTCTGGGAGGAGAGAGACGTCCAATATTATCCTAAGATGATAGGCCGAGGGAACAGTACATTCTAAGGCCATCCCTATAATATCCATGTCCCCTCTTACCTTCCAAGTTTCCTTTCTAGATGGACCACCAATAGGCATTGAGGCTGAGAGATCTGGGGATAAGGGGCATGAGGATGATAGTGAGGATCTGGATGCTGATCAAGTTGACACTTCTAGTGCCTCAACTTATGTCCCATCCATTAGAGATCGTGACCTCTTACCGTGGAGGCGCACATTTGGTATACAGCCCAACATAACTATGAGGGTCGTAAATGCAGACGAGAGAGTCTTTCAGGGGAATGAGGGGGAGGTTGCTATTTATGAGCAAATGCTTAGGGTAGGTGTTAGGTTCTATTTGCACCCTGCAATAGTTGACATACTATCTACACTTGGGGTTTCTCCTTCTCAACTACCTCCCAACTCTTGGAGAATCATCCTCAGCTATATCTCCCTTTGGAAGAATACTTTCATTGATGATCCCTCGGCTGATCTCTTTATAGCCTGCTACAATATCACTTCCTCCTCCAAGCAACCTGGATATTTTCATCTAGGGGCGAGGAAGTATGACAAAATACTCATTTACGTGGCCCAAACTTCAAACCATGACTGAAAGAAGAGATTTTTCTTCATCTCTGGGGATTGGGAATTTTTCGCTGAGCTAGAGCCTTTAGAAGACAGCTCGATGGTTCCAAGGTCATGGTCCAACCCTTTAATGAGAGCACTATCAAACCCTAGACTCAGCTTGGATGAGAGGGACATTGTTGGCTACCTGAGGGAACAAGGGAAAGAGGGTTAACTTTCCAAATTTAAAGATTTAATGACCCCTCGCTTCCTCAAAGAAGCTGGTCTGAGGGTCAGCACCCTGCATAATTATGTGAGTAGATTTTTGCTTAATTTTTAATTTTCTCCAAGTGTTTCCTCTTTGCCACTGTATCCTTCTGATGTATCGTCTCCTTTTCAGGTCGTCCTACAAATATATCTGATCAACTCTGGGAGATAACTGCCCCAAGTTTACTATCTGGCTTGGGAAAGAAAAAAGGCAAAGAGCCCCAGCAGGCTCAGAAGAAGACAAAGGACGTGGGGTTGACACATGTTGAGCCGACCGCTGATAGTCACAAAAGGAAGGAGCCTGAAGTCCCTGAGGGCTCTCGGCCTGATTCACGGACGAGGGCGAGGGTGGTGGTGTCTCCAGCACACACTGAGGGGACCAATTCCTCTTCCAGTATGGGCTCCTATTAGTCTTAGAATCTGACTTCCCTCAAAGCTGAACCCTCTTCCCTCATAGCCAACTTAAGGGCGGCCAAAGCCTCAATGTTTTCTGCACCCTCGGTCTCAGATTATGAATTCTTATCAAAGATGCCCCCGGCTAAGGTCTATAACTACGGTTTGCACACTCCGGCTCAGGTATCTCTTTCGACTTCATTATTTTTGATTTACCAACATTTCATGAACTGTTCCCTCGGCCCCTTTCAACATGTGTTTGTCTGTGCAATCTGTCTGCGCCTTCACCTCTGCTACTAAATGGATGGCTGCCAATTAGCAAAAGTTTTATGATGCTGAGAGAGCTATTCAGCATGAGGCTGATATAAAGACCGAGATGGAGACTGCGAGGGAAGAGTTGGAGAGTGCGAGGACCGAGCATGCTAGGGTCCTAGATGAGCTGGTGAAACAGAACGAGGCTGACTTGAAGGTGAAGGACTCCCTCATTAAAGAAAAGGAAGAGGCCTTGACCAACCAGGGGGGCCAATTCAAGGCTGAACTTGAAGAGGCAGTGAAGAAGGCTGAGTCCGATGCTATGGAGGCTTACAAGCTCTCAGATGAATTCCAAGGCTTTGGCCTTAAGTACCTGGAAATAGGGATTAAGACGGCCTGTCGGTGGGTCATTTTAAATTTGCTGATGTCGTGTCGTCCATCCATCCCCCTCTTGAAGCAGTGGAGATGGAAGACCCCTTCATAGCTGAGGCTCTAGCCCATGTAGAGTCTCAAGTACACATCGAAGGCATCAGCACCTCTGAGGATCAGCCTGTTTTCGTCACTAAAGAGACTCCTCTAGTGGATGTTGAAGCCTTGCCTGCTGATATTGCCCAATAGGGTGGATGTCTATAGTCCATACCCTCTTCACGTAAAAAACATTTTTGTACTTTATTTTTGTTGGACAACCATTTGTAACACTTGATTTATAATATAATGTCTCTTCCTGTCTTCTATGCTTGCCTTAGCTTATGATATTTGAATTATCCATCCTATGACCCCTCATCTTTCTTGAGAGTGAATGGGGGGTCGTGCCCACCATTCACCCTCATCATAGCCGAGGGTGGTTACCACCAAATTAATGATGTTTTCAATTATTTCAAGTCCCCCCTCATCTTTCTTGAGAGTCAATGGGGGGTCATCCCCACCATTCACCCTCATCATAGCCGAGGGTGGTTTTCACCAACTTAATGATGTTTTCAATTATTTCAAGTCCCCCCTCGTCTTTCTTGAGAGGGAACGGGGGGTTGTCCCCACCATTCACAAGGGTGGTTTTCACCAACTTAATGATGTTTTCAATTATTTCAAGTCCCCCTCGTCTTTCTTGAGAGTGAATGGGGGGTCATCCCCACCATTCACCCTCATCATAGTTGAGGATGGTTTCCACCAACTTAATGATGTTTTCAATTATTTCAAGTCCCCCCTCGTCTTTCTTGAGAGTGAATGGGGGGTCGTCCCCACCATTCACCCTCATCATAGCCGAGGGTGATTTCCGCCAACTTAATAATGTTTTCAATTATTTTAAGTCCCCCCTCATCTTTCTTGAGAGTGAATGGGGGGTCGTCCCCACCATTCACCCTCATCATAGCCGAGGGTGATTACCACCAAATTAATGATGTTTTTAACTATTTCAAGTCCCCCCTCGTCTTTTTTGGGAGTGAATGGAGGGTCGTCCCTACTATTCACCCCCATTATAGCTGAGGGAGATTTAACGAGGATAACCCTAATCATACTAGAATTAACAAGCACAAGATGAGGGGCCAATATGACATTTTCATTTACATTCCAAGTGTTCTGTTGAAGCAACACATTCATTACAACCGTGGTCCGATAGGACATTACAATATTACTGATAGTATTTCTTCAAATGATCTGCATTCCAAGGGTTGGAAAAGGGTTCCCCCTCAAGGTTCTCTAGTCTGTAGGTTCCTGGGACAACTTCATCAATGACCCTATATGGGCTGTGCCAATTTGGGTGGAGCTTGTTAGGCTTTTGCCAAGTCTTTTTGAGGACTAGGTCCCCCACAACGATTGGCCTTTGCTTCACCCTATGGTTGTAAACCTGGCAGTCCTCTGCTGGTAGGCAGCTTGCCTTATCTCAGCGTCTTCCCTCCTTTCCTCGATCAAGTCTAAGTCAAGCCTCATTTCTTCTATATTTCTCTGGGGGTCATACATTTGGACTCTGTGAGTAGGAAAGCCAATCTCGGTGGGGATGATGGTTTCTGAGCCATACGCCAGCATGAATGGGGTTTCTCCGGTAGGAGTCTTTATCATCATCCTATAGGCCCACAGTACAGCGTACAACTCCTCAACCCATCTTCCTTTTACCTCCTCGAGTTTCTTCTAAATCCCGTCTAGGATTGTTCTCTTTATAACTTCAGTTTTCCCATTAGCCTAAGGTCGTCCTGAGGTAGAGAAGAACTGTTTTACCCCCGTTGTTTCACAGTATTTCTCCAGGGATACATTCTTAAATTGAGTCCCATTATCTGAGATGAGGGTGTTACGTAAACCATATCTGCATATAATGTTTTTCCAGATGAACTGGAAGGTCTTCTGCTCGGTAATCGTGGCCATCGTCTCTGCTTCCACCCATTTTAAGAAATAATCAATTGCTACAATCAGGTAACGATAGTTATTGACGACCCTAGGCAAGGGTCCTACTAGGTCGATTCCCCGTACTGCGAATGGCCATGGGTATGTGATGGAGGTAAGAGGTTGATGGGGCTGGTAAGGGATGGTGACAAATCTTTGACATTTATTACACTTTTTTACGTATGTTGTGACATCTTTCCCTAGGGTCGTCCACCAGTATCCCTAGGTTACTATCCTCTTTACTAATGACCTGCCCCCAATATGGCTTGAACAAGACCCCTCGTGCACATCTTATAAGATGTGTGGGACTTCAGTCGGGTGCACACATCTGAGTAAAGGGTGTAGGAATCCCTTTTTATACAAGGTGTCTCCGATGATAGTGAACTTCACAGCTCTATATCTCAGCTTCTTCCTTTCTTATTTTTCTTTTGGTATCTCCCCCTCCTGAATGTATCTGATCAGAGGGTCCATCCATGAAGCTTTCTTGCTGATATTTAAGCAAGTAAGTGTTCTGTCTGCATTTTCAATTGTTGGTCGAAGCAATATTTCCACTGGGAATGTCCTCCTGCTATCTGTCTTAGTTGCCGATGCTAGCTTGAAAAGCACATCGGCTCGGCCATTATCAAGCCTAGGTATCCTCTTCAATTTCACTTCTCTGAAGTTCTTCAATAGTGACTTCACTCTTTCAAGATATTTGACTATTCTCTCATCCTTAGCCTCGTAGGCTCCTAGTATCTGATTCACTACCAGTCTTGAATCATTATGTACCAAGATCTGACCGACACTAAGAGACTTAGCCAAGCAGAGTCCTGCTATTAGGGCCTCATATTCAGACTCGTTGTTAGAGGATTTGAAGTTAAACCTCAGGGCATACTCGATGTCTGTGCCGTCGGGTGTTGATACAATTAATCCAGCCCCACTTCCGCTCTCGCAAGAGGACCCATCAACGAAGAGGTTCCATACAACCTGTTCCTTTGAGAATTTCCCACACTGAGGGATCCCTATCTAAAGAGATATAGTCCCTCCTCATTTTCGATAACTTTTTCTCTAGCGGTGCTTGTCTCTGCCTTATCTGTGGATGGGTAAAAATTTTTACCTTACCTGGTATCTATCTTCTCAAGGCTCTTATCTTTAGCCTCATCATCTTCCCAAGTAAATTCAGCCACCAAATTTTCTAATGCTTGTCCCTTAATGACCACCCTAGGTTGGCATACAATGTCAAACTCTCCCAGCTCTATAGCCCAAACCATTAGCCTCACTAATTTTTCTGGCTTGTGTAAGATCTGTCTAAGAGGAGAGTCAGTGAGGATGACCATTGTATGGGACTGGAAGTACGGCTTCCTCTTTCTTGATGCATGGATCAAGGCATAGGCTAATTTTTCCATCCTGGGGTATCTTTTCTCTGCCCTCTGGAGTGCCTCACTATTAAAATACACTAGCTTATGTACCCCGTGTTCTTCTCTTATAATGGTTGCGTTGATGGCTGATTCTAAGACGGCTAGGTACACATGTAGTCATTCACCCTGTATTGGTCGTGACAATAGCAAGGGAGACCCTAGGTACGACTTTAATTCTTTGAAAGCCTTGTCACACTCTTCGTTCCATTCAAAGGCCTTTCTGAGAATTTTGAAGAAAGGTGAACACTTATCTATAGCTCTGGATACGAAACTATTCAAGGCAGCCACTCGTCCTGTGAGCCTCTGAACGTCTTAATGGTCCTGGGGGACTTCATTTCTAACATGACCTTTATCTTCTTGAGATTGGCCTTTATGCCTCTTTGATTGACGATGAACCCTAAGAATTTCCCTGCCCTGACCCCAAAGACACATTTGGTTGGGTTGAACTTCATTCGGTACATGTCCATTGTGTTAAAGGTCCTCTCGAGGTCAGCCACATGGTCCTCTGCCTTCAAACTCTTGGTCATCATGTTGTCTACATAGACCTCCATGGACTTACCAATTTGGTCTTCAAGCATTTTATTCACAAGGCGTTGATATGTTGCCCCTGTATTCTTTAGGCCAAAGGGCATGACCCTATAACAGTATGTCCTTTTATCGATAATGAAAGCCATTTTTTCTGAATCCTCAGGGTTCATGAAGATCTGGTTGTAGCTTGAATAGGCATCCATAAAGCTTATTAGCTCATGGCCTGCGGTAGCGTCTACCATCTGATCAATGCAGGGGAGAGGGAAACTATCTTTGGGATAATGTTTACTGAGGTCGGTGAAGTCTATGAATATCCTCCACTTCCCGTTGGCTTTTGGGACTATTACTGCGTTGGACATCCATTCGGGATATATGACCTCCTTGATAAATTCAGCATCTTTTATCTTCTTGACATCATCCCTTATGACTTCATATTTTTCTCGAGAATAGATTCTTCTTTTCTGCCTCACTGGCTTTGCGCCCTCTACCACCTTGAGCTTGTGGCTCATGATTTTGGGGTCAATCCCCGACATATCTGTATGACTCCATGAAAAGATGTCTTGTCTTCTTCTTAGCAGCTTGATGAGGTCTTCTTTTATACCTGTCCTCAGAGCTTTGCCAATTTGGATGGTTTTTTCCAGCTCATCCTCATTAAGGATGATGGGTCCTACCTCTTCCGCGACTTCTCCTTTCTTCAATTTTGTTTCATCCCTGGGGTCGAGGGTATCAATATTGTAAGTAGTCGTTGCCTTCTTGTGTGCCTCTCTTTCTTCGACGGAGTTGGAGTAACATTCCCGTGCTGTCATCTGGTCTCCCTGAACTTCCCCTACCCCGTAAGGGGTGGGGAATTTTATTATCTGATGAACCGTAGACGGCACAACCTTAAACTCCTTGAGGGCCACTCACCCCAGTGTAATGTTGTAGGCTGAGAAGACATGTTCATCCATCACAAAAAATTGACTTTCTTGGTAAGCCATCTTGGCCACTCGTCCTCCATCCTAACATCAGCCTCATACACTCCTAGAGGCTAAAATTTTTCCCCACTGAAACCAATCAATGGGTGATGGTATGGGATGATCCTATCATGGCTAGGCTTTCAAGCACGGCCAAAAAATCACATCTGCAGAACTTCCCCCATCCACCAAGATCCTCGGCACCTGACATCCGTGTACCCTAGTGGTGATGACAATAGGGTCATCATGCGGGGATAAGAGGCCCTTGAAGTCCATTCTTAAGAAACCCACTATCAGAGTATCCATATGAACTTTATTCCTCTTTTCTGACTTTGCTTCAACAGAGGTTAAGTGTACGACTTTCTTTACTGCCTTGGTTTCAGCCACATGGGACTTTCTGTCGGCAACCTCTGATCCTCCTCCTACTAATCCCTCAGAGATTATACCAACACCGAACGAGATCATATTAAGTTTTTTTATAGGTCCGTGGTCATCTCTCGATGGGAGGTCAAGGCCGTCCTCATCATCCGAAGGATCGTCCCTTCTGTTTGGAGGATCTTCTCTGCACGCATCACCTCTCTTCTTCTTAGGGTCATCCCCTCGGCCCATCTTGAAGGAACCCTTGTCAATGTATTTCCTTAGCTTCCCTTCTTTTAACATTTTATCAATTTTATCTTTCATAGCAAAACACTTGTCGGTCAAATGGCCATGGTCTTGGTGAAATTCACACCACAGGTTTTTGTTCCTCTTATGGGGAGCTGCCCTCAACTTCTCAGGCCACTTCAAGGACCGACTCTTTATCTCATTCAAAATATGTTCGCACCCCCACTAGTGCCTCCTTTTTCATCTTTGAATTTTGCGGCTATTGCCTCTTTGGCGTTCATCACCTTTCACGCCATTGACAATAATTCAACCATCGTTTTTGGAGGGTCTTCGGCAAGCTTCCATAATATCTTCCCCTTATAGAGTCCTCTAATGAGGGATGTCATGGCTATACTCTCCTCATAGTCTTCGACCTCTAAATTCTCTTTGTTAAATCTGGCTATGTAGTCTCTTAGACTCTCATTCTTCCCCTGCTTAACATAAAGTCGGTGTGTGGTCTTCTTCTGTGGCCTCATTCTAAAGAAAAAGTTATAGATAAACCGGTCTGCTAACTGATTAAAATTTTCATTGGAGTTCTTTGGGAGAGACATATGCCAGACATGTGCGGCCCCCGTCAGAGTGCCGAAAAAGGCACGACACCTCATCTCATCTGAGATAGAGTATATGTCTGTCGCTGATTGGTACATCTCAATATGATGGATAGGGTTGGTAATCTCGTCATACCTTGGGGTGACCACAAGTGGCTTAAACTTATATGGCGTTGGGAAGTTGACTATCTTCACCACAAACGGTGAGCCTATGGAGTATCCTCTCTGAAGATGGTCCCAGCTCTTCAGGATATCACCAATTTTATCCTCTAGCCTTTGGATCGAGTCATTCCATGTCCTCGTAGGGTCAGCTTAGCCGATGTTATCCCCTACTGCCTCTTTGAGGTGAACAGAGGGTTCTGCTGCAATAGATCTGTGTCGACTGTTTACTTCTCCCTGACCGTCATCCCGTCCGTGGGGTCGTTCCCCATGGGGTCGGCCATCTGCTGCCTCCCTCCTGGACCTCATAATACTTCTCGACCGAGATAATTTTTCCCGCAGGTCATTTACTGGGCCCAGCCTCTCAAAGGTTGACCCCCTGCTCAGGAGATAGAAAGCAGAGCCTCTCGGGCGATCGTCAGGATTTTGCCTGCCACACTTCCCTATGCTCTCCTAGAGAGGTCGCATAATATTGTTGGAGACCTCATACGGCTCCCAACACTCTATGAGGGCCTCTTCCCCCTCCAGATCATCATATCTGTCTTCTGGGCAAGGCTTTCCTTTCCTCCCCAGGCATAAACGCTGGGGGTCAGCAACATCCCTCTGCCATTGTGGAGGTGGAAAGTCTTTGTGTGGTGTCTGGGGTGGTCCCCAGGCCTCATGCTGCCCTGGAGCCATTGCCGGAGTAATCATCTCCGGTGAGATTCCTAGTGGTCTTAGTATGTTTTAATTGAGAGAGGTAAATTTCTTCTGCATAATCCGTTAGCTTATCGCCAAAGACTTCAGGGCGGACACCACATCAACCATCTCAGACTGAGGTGGTGCATGACTTGAGCTAGGTCCTACTCCACTATCCGATGGAGGAGGTGGTGGTGGCATTTTTAGTGCCATATGTTTGAGCTATGAAGAGCTGAATGATCAAAAGAATGATGAGCTTGAGAACCTTAATGGACCTCTTTCAATGGTGAAATAGATCCACACGAAGGGGGAGGACTGGTTCACCACCAGAGTTTTCAGTGAGGTCAAGCTGTATAAAGGAAGATATATCTTCTCGTTCCCACAGACGGTGCCAAACTGATGCTGCTAAGATTCAACACCACCAGATAAGAGGTGGAGAGCTCAAACAATGATAACAATATCATCCATAGAGATATATATGTATTAGTATATAAAAGGGGATGAGTATAATAGGAATGAAGGCAATGATGTATAGTGGTTCAGCCAATCAGGCCTACGTCAACTGTGAGTGTGTGATCCACTAAATATGGGCACTAATGGCCTTGGATACAATGCACATAAGCTCACTCTCTTTCTCTACTGTGTGTATAAGCAAAGTTTTTTCTAGGGTTACACTTATCGATCCCTTTACAAGGTTAAAGGTGACAAGTATATATAGGGCTTGGGGGAGTAGTGTACCCCCCAAGTATGCATGGTGCATGTGAAGGATGATCTAGCCAATCCCTTGATGACACCTGAATGTGCTACTTGCAATTAATGATGACATAATATTCCCTCACTTTCAATTAATGGTCTAGTCCATGTGCTATATGAGTCCCACGCTCACTGTTCCACGCGTCTCCTAAATCACGCACTGTGATGATGTCACCCTCAGCTTATGATGTTAGGCCGAGGGTAAGGTTCCCGCTGGTAGTGAGCCTGGAAGGATGTGGGCCTCGTACTATCGTCCCCTCATAGGGTCGTCCTTGCCACACTAAGGGGTCGGCCCCTTGTAGGGTCGTCTGGTCCAAGCTGAGGGGTCGGCCCCTTGAAGGGTCATTTGGGTTATGATGAGGGGTCGGCCCCTTGGAGGGTTGTCTAGTCTATGATGAGGGGTCAGCCCCTTGAAGGGCACCCACTTCCTGACCGAGGGTATATATCGGTATATCATCCACTAAGAACAACTCATGTCATAGAATTGAGAACACAATAATCCTCCCCAAATAATCCACCATCGCTCGATATCCTGCTAACCAATCCATACCTAAAGTAACGTCATACCCCTTCATATCTAACAGAAAAGGTAGGAGACTAAACATAATCTACCCACATCGATGTCCACACCCCTACAAATCGAGTGTATAAGTGACCCACTACCCAACGGTGACTCCACACACATAAGGAGACTACCTAGGATGAAAACTCATGCAAATCTAGTCGTTATGAAAGAGTGTGATGCCCCAATATAAAAACGAATCCTACCCTCAAGTTCTTGAACAGGAAACGTACCATCTACTGCTGGTGGTGCATGTGGGGCCTACTGCACGATGACATCTCGAACCTTCTAATAACATCCATACTATAACTTCCCTTGTTGCGGTTGGGCGGGTGCTATAGATGGTCTCTATGCCTGCCGCTCTTGTAGGGCACCCTGTTGTTGTGGTACTCTGCCCTAGTGTGGGCAATCTCTCCTCTTATGGTCCATTTGTCCACAAATAAAGTACTGGCCTGGGAACTCCCTATGTCTCTGACCCTGATGACCTTGATGGTACAGACCGTACTGTTGGCCCTTATGGCCTCCCATATTATTCCCTTGCCCCTGACGTCCCTAAGGAACCTACTGCTGCTAAGGAACCTACTTGCCCTGCTTATAACCTCCATCGGGTCAATATCCCCCAGATCTAAACCTCTTGGCCTGATCCCCCTATCGATAATCCTTCCCCTGGTGTCTGCCTGACTGCTTCTATTGTTGTGGTGCTCTGCTAGCACCGCTCCCTCATTCCTTTCCTAGCTGGCTAGGCTCACCTCCTTTCTTGCTTCCCTTCACATGGAAATGATGGTCCTGGTAGTGTAAAAGTGCGACATTGACAACATCTGTATAAGTCACCAATTTGGGGTTGCCAATTAAGTGTTTCCTGATCCTCCAGGCTATCCATCCATAAACTTCACCTTCTTCCTTTAATCATTTTCAGCTCATCTAGCACAAAATTAGACAAATGAGTGAACTCCTCCTCGTACTCAGCTACTGAACAGTTTCCCTGAGTTAGCTCACTAACCCTCTTTCGCATCTCCGTCTCAACTGCTGATGGAAAGTATTTTCAGTCAAACCGTACCCAAAACTCTGTAATTGACATTGTGTCTCTCTCCTCCACAGTGATAACTGACTCCCACCACAATAAGGATACTCCGACCAATCTGAATATGGCCAACATCTTCTTTCACATATCGTTGCAGTCGACCATGCACAAATAATGTCGTATATCTTTGTTGCACTAGCACACCGCAATCACATTTGAACTATCATAGAGATTGGGTGGGTGGTCCTCCTGAAAAGCCTCTCTAACTCTCTGGCAATCTAACGTCCCTGGGTGGCCTTGGACAACTGGCGACACTAGCTACGTGGATGCTGGGCCTGAGGAAAATGGAGAGCCATGGTAGTCATCGCCGCATTAACTACATGTGCCACTATCGCTACCAGACACTGTCCCTTGTGGTGGCTGTGGTTGTAGTGCTTGTGTCTCCTGATGAGCCTCCCTCACATTATACCTAGACGCTGCTCTCGCCGCTCGCTCTCTCCTAGGTGGCATCTAAAAATAGATTTAATTGTATGAGTTCACAGTAAATACAAATATAATAGCACAAGAACGTAATCTCAAATGCATAATCATGAATGCAACAGTCCTAATAATAGGGATCTATATCAAAGAATGATATACTGAAATCATAGTAAGCCATACAGATCCTATGGACACTAGAACCAGATGCTCTGATACTATCTATGACACCCTGCCTATTTTAATCACGGGTGATTAGTCTTTTATCAAAATAACCAGGAATATCATATGGTTCATTCTTAGCATCACTATCGAAAACTTTTTAATTACTAATCAATCATGTTAAATCAAGATGGGTCCAAATTTTATCTTTCAGTATAATAACAACCTGCGAAATTTAAATTAATTTACCCAAACCATCCACACAATAATAATTTGAGCAATCACACGACAGATATATAAATAAATAAGACGGAAGAAATGATAATTTCTCAACACAATTAATCCAACTATAATTAGAAGTAAAATAACCGAATCTGAATACAATCAGATAAATAAACTGAATAACTAAATAGTTTGAAGGGAAATAGGCCCACATGAAATACTGAAAGAAATCCTATCTAGAATGAATGAGATGAAGCATCTAAAGAAACTCCTACAAACTTCCACAAGTGCTGCAGCTCCGCATCCCTAATCAGAATCATCAAGCTTGACGTCCCTATGGCTAGACACCTAAAAGGTCCTAAAAATATTTTGACACGGTCAGAGCCCAAGAAACTGTTTAAAATTATTTTGCAACCGTTTAAATCACAGGTTGAATTAGATATTTATTACTCATGTAAATTTTCACATACAGTCTCTTAAGATCCTCACCTCTAAACTAATGTGCACACCTAATGTACCCTACCTATCTATGGTGCCCATCCCAACTAGATAATGTACCTAAATAACCTTCAAAAGTCTAGATCACTCGTATTACCCATACGACACACTACTACGATCTCAATAATCAATTTTTTATCCATGTATTATTATTGAGTCAATTAGTTAAGTTTCTCTACTTAGATATTTTTAGATATACATAACCTAGCAGGTATACCATCATACATAAGTAGGTATATCACACTTGTATATATTTAACCCACATATAATATATACAGCTATAGCATCCACAGAATGGCCCCTCGTGATGCTTGGAATACTCTTCTATCAAGTCCATGTACCTCTCCTACTAATCAAGAACCATTGTATCGTCCTTTATCCTCGAACCCATAAATCAATCAACACACAATGGAAGCGAACATGGTTTTATGCCTTTGGGATATGCATGTACCTAACTTACCCAAATGACACGACAGTACCACTAATACATGACACATAATGAGCCTCCCTATGTTCCATGCTCTAGGGCCCAAATCTAGACCTCGCTAGAATCGCCAAGGTGGGATCACCCTCTGCACGAAAACCTTCGGGTAATAGGCAACGTAGTTCACACATGTAATTGATTATAACCATAGGTATTAAAACAACCTATATATGCATATTATTCAGTAGGTATACACATAAACCATTATATAAGTCCGTACGTAGTATATATCTCTCGCATACTCCCCGTACAAACAATTTCAATCATGACACCTTATTATATATTTTCGGGTATCACTCACTACCCTAAGGTTCCTAGTTACCCCTTAATAAATATCAATTGCTAATATACTCATACACTACTTGTCTAAATCTTAGGTTCACTTATCTCTCTTTGATCCATTCTGAATCTCGTGAATTTATTAACTATGGATATATGGCCGATAACCCCTAGCCTTAATTCTCCTCAATTTGGGTAAGACTTAACCCCATCACATGCCTAGTGATTTTCACTATATCCCTCTCTATAGATTTAGAATACCCTAAAATTATCCCCAAAAATTATTCACAACTTTCAGGGCCTAAAAGAAAAAAATTCACAATTCTAGGCAAACCGAATCGATTCGTTCAAGGGGCCGAATCGATTCACCCTTAAGCCTAATCGATTCGTCCAAGGGTCTCTTCTTCCTCTACACATTTACATTTTTCACCATTTTCATATTTTCAAATCTTCATGCAAGGTTCTAAAACTCCCAAGTAACATTACTAATCACCATTTATGTGTATTGGTATCATTTTTATCATCATTAACACAATAATTCCTCCAAAAATTAGCCCAAGAATAGATCAAAACTTAATATTTATAAAAACCCTAGTTTTTACATTTTTCATAGTTATTCCTCAGAAACCCAAATTTCTTTCATGGTGATTATCATATAACTTTTGATTTTGTGTCATGTACAGATATGGATTCATTCTACATTCAAATCCTATTTCAATTCATGAGTTATATATTTCTTCACCTCAAGAACGTCATTTGATTCAATTATATGAAACCCTACATAGGTATTATAACTCATAAAATCATGCAATACAAACACTTTCCTTATTAAGAAGGTCTGATTTCATGTTGTGTTGGATGATGATTCCTTCCTTTCCTTTTGATTTCACTCTCGTGGTAAAGGTGGTGTAAGAAAGTGTTGGATTCTTGAAGAAAACCCCTTTTCTTCCTCTCTAATGGCCTCTCCTCTATTCTCCCTTGATTATTAGGGTTTGAGATATGTTACGCTGTTGCCCCAAATGACTAACCTTAGATTTTAAATCCTAATTCTCGAAATTAGGCTAATGGGCCAAGTTCGAATGACCCGAAAACTCCTGTGCGGGCTCAGTTATGACTAAAAAGGCCCTAAACCCCAATTACAACCCCCGGGTACACTATTTTGACAATCTCGATCTATTTGGAGCCACTCGTGACCTCCAAATCGCCATCTGAGTCACACTATAGTAAAGTCCCATTCCGACCCCAATTAGTTTACACACGACTCTCGGTTGGGATATAATGCTGTCACGTTACTATCACTCGCAAGGGCGTAAATTAATTATTTACTATTCACATAGTAATCTTATTCCACAAACATTAACCATTATTTTTCTCGATTAATATTTTTAATTCACACATAATAATTAATTCAATTAAATTATGGGAGACGTATAATTTAAAAATACTGGAATTAATTAAATATCAAATGCTTATAGTTATCGATAAAATGGCTAACGCATATTATCCTGCATTAGTGTAAGAGTGAAAAGAAAAGAAAAGAAATAAAGAAAGAGAAACATGATGAGATGCAGAAACAAGATATGTAGAGAGATAAATGATAGAGAGTCCATAATTAAAGGAAAAGTGGAATTATTTTCTTACCAAAAAATTGCAAAAACACCAATATAAACAATTACCCAAATGAAGTGAAAAGAAAAATTCTTGAGGAGAAATATTGAATTCAACGAATAATGGTGTGTGATTGATGTAAGTAATGTTAGGTTTTAATATAGTTTGATAATTAATTGAGTATCTCAAAGGTTATTATAGATATGGAAAATGAAGGTTTAAAAAAGTATACAAAAAATAGGTTATCAATAAAAATATGAAAATACCAAGAAGTCCTTAATTATAATAAATATTTGTAATTATTTTTGTTTTAGAATTCCATCACCTTCATTAATATAATCTTACTAAAAATCCAAACAAGTTATATAACAACACAACTTACTATATTCAATCAATGATAAAAATCATTTAGTTTTGAATTATTAATTTTCCATACCATTATTTTAAATAATCGTAATTGATGCTTATGTAAATGGGAGCTATATGTTTGAATAGGGGAGAGAGATAGAGCTTATTGTTACTATACAGTTAGAGATGGAAGGCAGAGTGTGGAAGCTAAATGGGTTAAGAGAATAAATTTGTCATTAGTCATTACTAATGGCTCAGTCAGACTAGTTTAGATCTCAAAGGGTAGAAACGTCAAAATTTTCACAATCTATTAAAGCCGCATTTTAAGTTAGTATAGATATATAAGGGGTGAAAGTAGAATGGTGATGGGTGGAGAAAGAGGATAAATGGAGACGGGAGAAAGGAAAAGGGAAGATGAGAGAGGAAATGTTGTAGCTGGTTAATGTGATGTTTTTTTGTTTGGGGGGTATTTTTAGTATTAAAAGGCGACTGAAGGGAGGGAGATTAGGTTGATTACGCAACATGGAATGACATGTGGCACCTAGGAGTTGAGGCAGTGTAATTGGCCAATTATTAAAGGAAGATTAATAGAGAATCCAATAAGATCATGATATATCATAGACGATTAAATCAGTTATAACTCTACCACTTTAATGATAAGCTCTACGAGAAGAGATGTGGATTTGTAGTCACCGTGTACTTGTAAATGACGACGACCCAAACAAATTTTGGGGTATGAAATTATGTTTAATCATGCCGACTTGGACTCTCATCTTGCAACCCTAGCACTCCAATCGTCCTTCCCCTTTTCTCAACTAAAATAGAACTCTCCCTTTTCCTAATGGACTTAGGAAGGAGGATTTATTGAACCATGTATATCTGTGTCACTTATGGGTTCAATATCCCCTACAATTTGGCATCGTCTGTGGGGAAGTTGGAATTCTCATCATCGTGAAGTATCAACCCTACAACAATATGTGTGCTTATCAATCTCACCATTCATAATCTAGAAGTCGTGTCTTGTCTGAGCTACGATTCATTAGGAGGTAGTCAATTACTTCCCTCCACCTCCTAATTAATAGAGGTCAAATGGATTATTGACTAAAAGGTCGGGTCTTAGCTGATGACGTGACACTCCTTCTGCAAAGCGACATAAGAGTAATATAGCTCCAGTTCTCATAACCTGGAATGACATAAGAGGTGAAAGATCCGTTCTCTAAGGCACTTCAAGTCGAACAAAATGACTTAGTCTTCAAATCAAGGAGCCCTCGTGTAGTTCAATCTAATCCTCAATGTATTAACCATGCATCGACTCATCATTCCTCCAGTTGCAATCGTGTACCATCAGCTAGAAGATGTTGCACACAACAATAATTTGGCCCATTCTAGGGAGCCACCGAAGAAGATCAGAAGTGACGATGTTAGGAACCACATAAAAAGCAATTGTAGGGAAGGCTAAACCCAAACTTGGCATGAGATCCAAGGGATATTGATAGGAAAATATTAGGGTATGGCTCAGCCTCACCCTTTATTATGGAGATAGAAACGTCAGAGCCACCAAATAAGTTTTCCTTCCCAAATATCACCACATATGATGGAAAGGCAGACTCCTCTCACCACATCAGGCACTAATGATAGATGATGTCTCTATGAAATCACCATGACTACTTTAAGTGTCAAGTTTTCCCCTCTAATCCGGGGATATTGGTCTTAAGTGGTTTAAAAAATTAACAATCAATTCGATTTCATCATTTAAAGAGCTAGTACAAAAGTTCATCGCTCGCTTCATCACCAGGGTAAAGCAGTCAAAGAGGTTAACTCATTATTCTCCCTCAGAAGGAAGAAAGGAGAGTCCCTTAGGCAATACGCATAATGCTATTGGGAGATGTTCAATGAGATCGAAGATTATAATGACCAATTGACCATTTCGTTCTTCATATTCAGACTTTCTAGATCATACGATTTTTACTAGTACTTGGTCAAGAAGGCAACTTCAATTATGGATTATTTCATAGAACATATTGAGAAACACACAAAGGTAGAAGATGATCTTCCTAAAGTGGAGACACAAGATAATTAGGGTTCTAAATAGCTTAAAAAGAATGATACAAAAAATTCATCCAAAGAGGGGAACCGATCAACTCCAGCAAAGAAGGGAATACTGAATGATACTTCCAAAGAACATTGTAAGTCACAAAACATCGAAAGCATTTATCAAAAAATCGATAATTTTTTCAAGGAGCCGATCTATAAATTGATTCCTCAGATAAATGACAAACCATTCTTCAAGAGACCAACCGAGATAACTAGCGATCCAAATAATAGGGATGCCAACCTTAGGTGTACCTACCACTAGGACCACAATCATCTCACAAAGAATTACAAGATGTTTAGAGGACATCTAGAGAATCTTATACTATTTGGGCATCTTAAGGAGTGATGTTTACTCAGCCAAGACAAAATCCTCAACACGGGTAAATGTAGTGCAGAAAATGGGTGAGTATGATGATATGCCACCTTTGGGAATGGTGTTAGCTATACATGGTTATACCGATCCTCACAGTGCATCGAGAATAAGATAAGATTAATAGTAAATATTACAACTTGCATCCAAGTAGCTTTCCATATAGAAGAATCCAAGCCCATCCTAGCTAAGAAGGAGCACAAGGACATAGATTTTAACCGAACAATAATGTTCACCGACGAGGATCTACTCGGTGTAAATATGTCCTATAAGGATGCTTTTGTTCTAACCTTAAGAATAGAAAATTTTGATGTAAAGAGGATACTGTTCAATTAAAGGAGATCTTTAGAGATCATATACCTCAGCTATTATTCAAAATTGGCTGCACTCTCCACGATTTGGGCACAAAGGTAGGAACAATGATCGACTTCAACAGAGATGTAGAGATCCCACGTGGGAAAATTTAACTGCCTATCAAGGTCAATCTTGTCAATTGAGAGATAGAATTTAACATTATCCACTCAGAGTCACCCTATAATGCTATTATGGTAAATGGATGACTCCATACCACGAGGGTCATCCCTTCATCTCTTCACCAAAAACTTAAGTTCTTGAGCAATTAGGGGGTTGTGGAGATTAGAAGAGACCAAGCAGTAGGATGGAGTTACTTCATAGCGGTCATCAAAACCAAGAAAATCAGTCCAAAAAGAGTCATAATGATGACGATTTAGAGGACAACCAACTCAAGTAGCAATCAAAGGGAGTTCAACTGGGAGCTAAAGAGACCAGATTGTCTCCCATCTAATGGGTAATGAAGAAACTCACCACTGTTCCTCTATATTATCCTAACCAGATAAAGTCTTTCTGATCAAATAGGAGTTACCTTTAGAAGAAGTAGGGCAACTCATTCACTTTCTCTGAACCAATACGGACGTTTTTGCTTGGCAACCCTATGATCTTTCTGGTTTAGATACAAATATTATCAATCATCGGCTATATATGGAACCAACTTATTAATCGATCAAGCATAAGCCAAAGAAGTCAGCTCTAGAGAAAGTAAGAATCATAGAAAATGAAGTCGAGAATCTCCTTTATATTGGTGCCATAAGATAAGTTTAATTTCCACACTAGATTTCCACTATCATTGTAGTTAGATAGAAGAGAAAAAAATTTGTGATGATCTCAATGTTCTCAATTTTCATTGTTAAAAAGATTATTTTTCATTGTCTGAGATTGATCAGATCGTGGATTCAACAGTCAGACATCAGCGTATGAGTTTTATGGATGCCTACTCCGAATACCATCAAATACTATTGTTCATCCCAGATCAGGATAAGACTTCGTTCATCAAGATATTAGGATTTTATTATTACAAAGTAATCCCATTGGGCTGAAGAATTTCGGAGCCACTTATCATTACCTCATCACCATGATGTTCAAGAAAGTGACTATGGAGGTCTACATCAACGACATGCTTGTCAAAATCAAACAAGCAGTCGTCAATATCAAGGTCTTAACAAAGACCTTTAAGGTACTCAAAGAATATGAGATGAAACTTAACACCTCCAAATGTGTCTTTGGAGTTAGCTCTGATAAGTTTTTAGTCCATTTAGTTACACAAAGGGGGATTGAATTTAATCTGAACTAGATCAAGGCTTTATAGGACATCAGAAAGACGACCATCATCAGAGATGTTTATGTCCTCATTGGGGTTCCATTGGCCCTAAATTGGTTCATATCTCGATCCTCTGATAAATGTCGACTTTTTTAAAAGCTCTAAAGAAGGCAAGTGCAACAGTCTATACGAGGGAATATGATCAGGCATTGAAGGGAATTAGATGGTACTTAGGATCTCCTCCCTTGCTGTCAAATCCTACCATTGGAAAAGATCTCTACATATATTTGGAAGTTTCATAGCAAACTACTAGCGGGGTACTTGTTCGATTATAAGACGAAGAATATCTTCTGGTGTACTATTTCAGTCATACTGTCCTTGAGGTGGAAATAAGATACATGCCTATTGAGAAGATGGTCGTAGCCCTAGTTATGTTTGTAAGAAAGCTCCGACATTATTTCAATGCTTACACAATAGTCGTCTTATCAACTTATCAATTGAAGGAAGTTGTTAAGAAGGAAGACTTATCCAATAGGATGATGAAGTGGTCTTTGGAGTTGGACTAGTTCGACATGAAGTATAAGCTTAGAATAGCCATCAAGGGACAAGTTATAGCTGATTTTGTTATCGAATTCTCTATTTCACCACCATATAAGGAAGAGGTAGAGTCGAATATTTTGGAGTCACTCTCCATCATTAAGGATGACCAACAATTGGGATATAAGTTGTTTATACACGGGGAATCCAATGAGCGTGGGACTAGAATTGGGATTATCTTTTGTCAGACCTCAGGGGTGTCTTATTGAGCAAGTAGCTAGACATGGGTATAAGCGATTTGACAACGAGGCTGAATATGAGGCCATGATTCATGGTTTACAACAAACGATCAATATAGGCGCTAAAGATGTGGTACTTTACTATGAATCGAGACTTATTGCAAACCATTTAAGCGGAGAATACGAGACCATGGATCCTAGGGTGCTCGATTATATGAATAAAGCAAGAGGATTCCTCAAGATTTTCAGATCGTCTTCAGTGGATAAATTTCGATGGAATAACCACATTCATGCGCATGCATTAGACACCCTAGCATTTGTCATTGGTATCGACCTAAAGAGACCCATCGAGTTAGAGTACATAGATCACCTCAGCATTGATGAACTATAGACGACCTTAAAAATCATAAAGATCCATCTAGCACCCTCATGGATGGACCCAATCATGTTATTTTAAACAAAGACGATTTGCCATTATATGGTAAAGGGGCTAACAAGATAAAAATCTAGTTGCCAAGATTTTGGCTTAACTTTGAGGGAAAACTTTACCAAAGTTCATCCACGGGTCCTCTCCTTAAGTGTGTCCATCCAGATCAAGTGGAAGGAATCCTCAGTAAGGTGTACGAAAGTATCTTTGGAGTTCACGCACATGAAAGATCACTCGCCTATAGGGAGATTTGATAGGGATACTGCTGGCCTTTCATTCAAAGAAATGATCTTCACTTCGTTCACAAGTGTACTAAATGCCACCAATCATTAAGCAGTTAATTGGCGACCCTAACCACCTCATGAGTTCTTGGCCTTTTTCTCAATGGTACATGTACATCGTGGACCCATTACTTGTAGATCTAGGAAATAGGAAGTACCTGATAATTGCCACTGACACTACAAGAAAAAAGACTTTTAGTTGTAAAACGAATTTGTGACAAATCATTAAAATTTTTGCATTAAATCATTTAGTGGAAGTTTTTTTTTGTCACAGCTTTGCTACTAAAGACCTGTTGCTGATACCTTTAGTGGCATTTTTTGGCGTTTGCTACTAAATGTTACAAATTTAGTGGGAAACTGATTTTGCTACTAAATGGTGTGCTTTTAGTGGAAAATTATTTTCTACAAAAAACCATCAAAATTGTTACTAAAAACATGTTATTTTCCACTAAAAGGTTCTTTTTGTAGTAAATATATGATTTGTTAGCCAAATTAAATTTTTGCTTAAGGTCAAGATAGTTCTATGGCAATTCAGATTTGCCACTAAAAGGTTCATTTTGTAGCAAATATAAGATTTGCTACCAAAAATAAATTTTTTCTTAAGGTCAAGATAGTTATATGGCAATTCATATTTTTCACTAAAAATATTTTTATGTAGCAAGTTATTGCCTCCACTAATAGTTATTGCATTTAATATTCAGATTTTATGTATAAATTAATTAAATGAATAATATTAAATGCATTTAATTTTTATATTTAATATTTACGATAATAAAAACAATTTAGTAAGAACTTTTATCCTTCGTTGCTTCACAAAATATAGTTATAATATTGTATAATCAATGTGACAATCAATATTTGAACTATTCCACATCAAAATTAAGTCAAGTACATAAAGGGCAAACCCAGTGCACGAGGCTCCTGCCACTGCGGGGTACTGGGAGGGTTGGATGTACGCAGCATCAAAATTAAGTCAAGTACATCAATTACAAAAATCGTTTCATCGTTAAAAAATAAATAAGTACACTCATGTATTATTATGCGCTATGCAATTAGATAACTCCTCAAATCTTCCAATAAAGGTCATCCATTCGTTCTTTTATTGCAGCGTTCTCCCTTCAAGCTTCATTTGCTTCTATCCTTACTTCGTCATCTTCCCTTCTCGCCTCATCAGCTTCTTTCCTCGCCTCAGAAACCTGTATATCCCTTACAATATCTTTCTTCCTTTGCATAGTTTCAAGTTGTTTGGTCTTAGAACCAGCCCCTGTTCCATGTACATATCCAGAGCGATACCCTAAAATATTTTGAAATGCTTCTGCATCATCCATCTTCACACCATCTTCAGATTGTGATGCAAATATTTCTTTCACCTCATCCTATTAATAGTTATAAATAATGTATAATTTAACATAATGTTAATATATTGTAGTTAAAAAAAACTTAAAAACATCTTACATATACACCTCCAGCCTTTGGAGTAACCCAATTGTCCTTTCTTTTGCTCCAATGAGTCGTATACCACACATTTATCATAGGTGCGGGATCTTCAGTTTCCTTATCACGCTAAACAAATTTGAAGATAAATAAAGTATCATAACCACTAAAAAACATAATTACCAAACATAACGTTTAAAAAAAATATATGTTACCATCTCATACTCCACTTGACGAAATCCTTTAGTTCCACTACAATGCAGAATTTACTTCTTAGATCTATTGATAGAGTTAATTTCACTTCTTTTCTGAAAATAACATAAGGCATTTATTTTCAATAAAACATTAAAATAACTCGCATGAAAAAAGAATTGCATAAAATTTAATATTACCTTGTACTTTACATCAACAAATGTCCCACAAAGATCAATCGATTTATCATTCGATGATAATTCCGGTGGACGACACTTAAGAGCTCGTTCTAAAGAGCCGTGTGGTTTGAAGTGTTCACAATGTATTTTTGACCAGAAGTTACGAAATTTTGTATTGAGTTGATCCATCACTACAACCTTTATATAATCTTAATTTGGAAATTTAAACTTATCCTATTTAAAAGAAAAGAAAAACATTAAAATGAACATTACATGTGGATACGTTCTTGTGGTGACAATTATTATGCAACACAAATAAATATGAGAGAAGCAATTACCGAGAAAGAATAAGGAAAACAAAATGTCAATCACACAACAAAAGATATACGTGGTTCAACAAAGATGTGCCTACGTCCACGGTGGTGCAGTCAATATTATTTCTCTATATTCTGGAGAACGATTACAGAGAATACAACTTGTCCTTTTGCCCTTTGGTGACAGCCGCTTCGCTTACTGTGCACTATGATTAGATTTTGAAGACTCGTTGGAATAACCACATTTTTTCCATCGTTTTAGACTTTCCAGCACTCTTCTATCTTCTGATAACTCTAGCGCTTCATTCCTTTTGCTCTCAATCTCCATTTCCATTGCTTCTTAGTCATCTTGAGCTCGTGCTTCTTCGTCACTTGAACCGATCTTCTATTTTGTAAGTTTTTCGTGCCCTTTCTTTGCACTTTCTCTTTGGTTTGTAGCTTTTCTTTGTGCTTTCCAATGGCGAAGATTGGAAATAGATCAGTCTCTGAGTTTAGAAAGTTCTACAACATCCCTGAGTGGGTAGAGATTAAGTGTTGTGCCTCGCCTCCTAAGAACGTTAGGGATATAGAGGATGCCCACTGGATCCATGTTTTATTGCTTTCTCAGGGGGGACTTACTTTTCCCCCTAATGATCTATTTTTGCATTTCTTTGGCTATTTCAATATCGTCCCCGCACAATGCTCGCCAAATGTGTGGAAAATAGTGAACGGCGTGCATAGGATAAATCAGTTGTATGGCACTAGGTTAGGACTTACCGAGGTCTGTTTCTGTTACTCTTTTTCTCGAACTAGCTCAGGTGTCCTATACCTCAAAATCAGGAGTCCTGACAGGGTATTGGTAGTTAATCTACCTGATTCCCCCAAGGACTATTAGCAAGAGGGCTTCCTTGTTAGAAATTGGCAATTTTCTCCCCAATTTGAAGGGTTGAGGTCTGAGAGGTTTACTGTTCCCTTTTATGGGGAAGAATATATAGGTAGACATTGTACTGTTGTTTCAATCTCTGTTGATTTATGACTTTTCTAACTCCTCTTTGCTTTTTCTTCTACAGCGGGGTCAAAGAACTTGGAGCCTGCTCTTAGCGAGGTTCGTATCTCGGAGTTGGTGAAAGCTTGGAATATCAGAGAGCCTTTGGGCGACGGCGAGCATCCCAGGTCTGCTGCCTTCTTGTTAGAGTATAAGAACGTAGTCTCCAGCTTCATAGCACGGCCTGTGGACAGTGTACCAGAGTTTGATTCTTTGGGAGAGACTACTGCTGAGCCGATCCAGTTAGACGAAGAAGAGAGCAGCTCTGAGAGTGAGCCTGCAGGAAATTTGGGTGAAGGGAGCTCTGACAGTAGTAGTTCCTCTGCTTCTGAGGAGAATTCTGAAGTTCGAGGATCGTCGAGCACCTCCAGCAGTTCGGGTGAAGAGATGCCTCTAAGGAAGAATCTGATTAGAGATGATGATGATGATGACGTGCTTCTTGCACAAAGGTTGAAGAAACAGAACTCTACTTCTGGGGCCATGGCTACTGGTTCTCGGTCTTCTACTCAGGATCAAGAGAGGAAGAGGAGAGAGGAAGAGCAGGTGAAAGAGAGGGAGAGGAAAAAGGAGGAGGAGAGAAAGAAGGTGGAGGAGAAGAAGAGAGTGGAGGAGAGGAAGAGAATGGAGAAAGAGAAGGAGGAGGAGAGGAGAAAGATGGAGTCCAGGACAAAGGCAGGGCAAGCCTTGGTCCCACTATCTGCTTTGCCCGAGGGGGCTTCAGTTGCCATTTCTCCTCAGCTAGCTCCTGCACTGCTTGAGAGGGCAGTTCTCCCTGCAGATCGCCAGAGGGCACTGGGGTCTGATCAATTGGCCCTGCAAGCTAGCCAGAGGCTAGCCTTGGTAAGATCCTCTTCCAATTTTCAATTCTTTAATTAGTTTTAGTTGCTTCTCCTTCTTGATTTCTTCTTTATTTCTGGCAGTTTATGACTGACTTCGCTGTGCTCTATCGCTCTCGCGATGAGTTGGTGAGGAGTAACGGCGAGCTGGAGCAGCAGAAGTCCGCTCTGGAAGCCAGGGGTTCTCAGCTGGAGGCTGACTTAAAGACTGCTGACGCAGCTCGAGTGTCCTCTGATCTGGCCCTCGTCAACTCTAATCGAGAGAGGGATGATGCGGTTAAGGAGCTGGGCGAGCTGAGGCAGGCTTATGACTTAGTCTGCTCGAGCAAGCTGGATCTCACAGAGGAGAACAGGGTTCTGACCGAGCAGCTAAAGGTGGAAAAGGCCCAGGTAGCCACCATTAAGGAGGATTCATACAACTTCGGGTGGGCTGCTGCTTACGAAGATGCCGAGGTTCAGATAGGCTACATCAGCCATCTGAACTTCAAGAAGGGATGGAACAAAGATCTTTTAGCTGCTGGTGTTGATGCTGAGTCTCCTCTGTTCGATGAGCATGACCCGGGTCCCAAGCCAACTGTGGATGAAGAGGCTCCTGCCCCAGCCATCGAGGGTGCTGATCTGTCCTCTCAGGTAGTTCCTGCTGGTGTTTGCCCTGCTCAGGCGACTGAGGGCATCCCTACAGAGGGGGATGAATCTGTTGCTGCTGACAAGGGGAAGCGGCCATCCACCTCTAGGCAGCCTGAGGTTGCCAGTTAATCTGCTTTTAGGATTTATTTTTGTACTTTTGCTTGTAATTTTCCAAGTTTCTGCTCGATGTACTTGACCTTTATTAATGAAATGAGAAGATTTTTCTTTTGCTTGTGCTGATCTCTTTTTCTCCTCTATCTTTATTTTACTTGTAGTTGGTTGATGTTGATGACTATATTCCCGCTACTTCCCAACTGGGTAGGACCCTTGGTCCTAATGCAAGCCCTGCAGTTCTCCAGGCCTTTGTTAGACTGTGCAAGTCACTTAGGTCTAGGAACCAGAAATATAAAGAGCAGTCCGAGCTAGTGGCTAAGCTAAAGGACAGTCTCCAGGAAATGGAAGAAATTGGTGCCTCAGTGCAAGAGGAAGTCAGTGTACTGAGAGCAAGGCTATTAGAGGCCACCGAGATCAACCAAGTTGGGGAGTTCCTATAGCAGGAGAATGAAGATATGAGGAAGGAAGTCTTAAAGCTTAAGGCGCATGCACCGAGCATCGCTTCAGCAGTCCTATAAGGCTCCTCGTCTTCAGGAGCTGGATCTCATCCTCCCCTTTCGCGAGCTGGTAGGGGCGCCAGGGGCAGGAACAGGGAAGCCGAAGAACATCATGACAGGGAGATGGAAGAGCTTCGCGATGATGTCCGGCGAGCCTATGTAATTGCTTCCAGGCTCCAAAGGGACATTACCCGACTGCGACATTTATTAAAGAAAGGTCCTCGACAAGCGTGGGTTGATGGATATGATCAAGGCTGGCTGGATGCTCTAACGAGACTATCAGAGTTCAAGGAACTTTCTTTCATCAGAGGGTGGTTAAGTGCCCTGAAAGAGCTGCAGGTCCCGAGGAACTCGGTATTATGGTATCGTCACGAGATGTCCTCCTCTACTCTGATGCCCAATCCATTCATGAGGGATGATCAATGGATCCCCATCGATGCTATTCCTCGACAATTACTGGAGTTGGACGTAAATGAGATCGTGGAAGAGCTAGCCCCCGCTCCTGATGATGGAAGAAGAGCTAAAGTGGCAGACTATCTTGTTCGGAGGCTTCCACCTCCTTGAGATTTTGTAAGTTTATTCTTTAGTTCTTTTTGATAATGTAAATGCTTTGGGCGAGCTTCGCCGAATAAACATGTATTATCATTGTTGTAAATATAAGAGATTAATGAAAAGTTCATGTTTTGGGCAATTTTGCCGACTAAACGTGTTCATCCAATCATTTTATATTCTTGCTGCTTCATAATCCTTCTTGTTTTGTCATGCGAGTATCCCCCCAGTCCAGTATGATGCCAAAATACCACTGTGCCCTACTTTACCTTTTAGGTTGTGTCGTCACACTCCCTTAGGCCTAAGTAGGGCAATTGGCGAGGACACACCTGATATTGGATGTCTTCATCCGATCAGGATTTTGTTCAACCAAAGTAGGTTTGTTGCCTAAGAATACTCTGTAGGGCTTCATATATTGCTAGGGGCAATGCTAAGAGGCCTTTCGTGCTTCATGACGATGACCTGAGGAGGGGTGTTCCCCTGCTATGTCGACCATCGTGCCTGTGATTTGGAAAGGATGTGAAATAAAATACAACTTTCACAGATCAGAGAGTAATCAACTAAGAGACTTTCATTAGTGATAAGGGAAATGAACTGTCCTTTTACATAACAGATACAAGAAAAAGAATCAATAATAGAATTCCTAAAAATAGAAATTCTTGAGATTAGCTGCGTTCCATGCTCGTGGTATCTCCCTGCCCTCCATAGTTTCCAAATGATAGGCACCTTGCAGGTCGTCTCTAGTTATTTTAAAGGGTCCTTCCCAGTTTGGGCCTAGCTTTCCATCTGATGACTTCACCGCATTGCCCAGGACTTTTATTAGAATATAGTCCCCAACTTGGAATCTTCTCGGGTTTACCCTTTTGTGGTACTGCTTTGCGAGCTGTTGCTGATAGCTCGCAAGTTTTATCAGTGCAAATTCTCTACGCTCGTCGGCCAGGTCGAGTGTGGCGAGCAATGTCTCATCATTCTGTCCTTGCTCGACAAGGTCAGATCTCATTGTTGGCAATCCCGCTTCTAGTGGGATGATCGCCTCTATACCATATGTTAGTGAGAATGGCGTTTCTCCTGTTGCTCACCGAGGGGTAGTTCGGTATGCCCATAGGATGTGGGGTAGCTCGGTTGCCCATGCGCCTTTGGCTCGCTCTAACCGCTTCTTCAATCCATCGATCACAGTTTTGTTGGAAGCCTCTGCTTGTCCATTACTCTGAGGGTAGGCCACCGAACTGAAGTTGTGCCTGATCCCGTGTTCGTTACAGAAGTCTTGAAAGGGACCACTCTCAAATTGTGTCCCATTATCAGTGATGATGGTTCTGGGGATTCCGAATCGAGTGATTATATTCCTCCATATGAATCTTATCATATCAACATCTCGGATGTTCGCCAATGGTTCTGCCTCGATCCATTTGGTGAAGTAGTCAGTTGCGACCAACAGGTATTTGCGATTGCCGGGAGCGGTGGGCAGTGGTCCCACGATGTCTATTCCCCATTGGGCGAAGGGCCATGGGCTGGTCAGGGATTTTAGGTCGCTGGCGGGTTGATGGACCATAGGAGCATGGAGTTGACATTTCAGACATTTTCGGACGTATACCGCGGAGTCCTTTTGCATGTATGGCCACCAATAACCTTCCTTCATTGCTCTAAAGGCTAGAGACCTTCCTCCGACGTGACTTTCACAGATTCCGTCGTGAAGCTCGCGCAATACTTGCTCGACGTCGCTTGGATGGACGCATCTAAGATAGGGGCTGGAGAAGTATTTCTTATACAAGTCACCCCCTGTAGATAAGTGAAAGCGAGCAGCTTTGACTCTTATCTGGTGGGGGGTTTTCTTATCCTCTGGGAGCGTGCCCTCCTTTAAATAGTTTTTTAAGGGATCCATCCAGCTGGGGGCTGATCCCACCTGGAGTATTTGTTCCATGTTTGACAGCTTGCTGTTGTGGTTAATGCTCGGACAAATGAGGAAATCGATGGGGATGACCCTTTTAAGGCTGGAGTCAACTGCTGAACTTAGGGCTGCTAAGGCATCAGCATGACTGTTTTGCCCACTAGGAAACTGCTGGATGTTGATCTCCTCGAAGCTTGTCATTAGTTTTTTCACCAAGGCGAGGTAGGCTTCCATTCTTTCATCCTTCTCATTATAATCTCCACTTATCTGGTTGGAGACTAGTTGCGAATCGCTGAACACCTGTAAACGCTTCGCTCCCAGAGTTTGCGCTTTTTAGAGACCTGCTATTAGGGCTTCCTACTCCGCTTCGTTGTTGGAGGCTGCGAATCCCAGCCTGATTCCTTGTTCAAGGATTGTGTTTTCTGGAGTGATGAGGACAATGCCTACCCCTGCCCCCTTTGAGTTGGAGGCTCCATCAACGAATAGTTTCCAGTCTTCCAATGTCGCTTGGTTGTTTTGCTTTGTTGGCTGAGGCTGGTCGGAGAGTTCTTCGCCTGTGAATTCAGCTATGAAATCAGCAAGGATCTATCCCTTGATAGCTGTCCTTGGTTGAAATTGGATGTCAAACCGGCCGAGCTCGACTGACCACTTAGACAGTCTGCCCGACAAATCCGCCTTCCTTAGGACTGCCTTGAGGGGGTGAGATGTAAGGACGACGATAGTGTGAGCTTCGAAATAATGCTTTAGCTTCCTCAAGCCTATTACTAGGGCAAAGGCGAGCTTCTCCAATGGTAGGTACCTTTGCTCGGCGTCTAATAACGTTTTTCTCGCGTAATAAACGGGGTGTTAGATCCCTGCCACCTCGCATATTAGCGCAGAGCTGATGGCATGATTGGATACAGATAGGTACAGGTATAAAGGATCCTTTTGCTGTGGTATGACAAGCAGTGGTGGTGTGCTTAGGTAGGATTTAAGCTCGTCCAATGCTCGCGAGCAATCTGGGTTCTATTCTATCGATCTACTCCCCTTTAGGAGCTGGAAAAAGGGCTTGCACTTCTCGGAGGATCTGGAAATGAAGCGGTTTAAGGTAGCGAGCATCCCAGTGAGCTTTTGCACGTCCTGGATTGTGCGAGGAGGTTTCATTCTATTGATTGCATCGATCTGGTCTGGATTGGCTTCTATGCCTCGCTTACTGACCAAGTACCCAAGAAATTTTCCTGACTGGACACCGAAGGAACACTTGCTCGCATTAAGTTTCATCTGGTACTTCCTGAGGATTTCGAAGGTGCTTGATAAGTCCGAGAGGTGATCTTCTTTTTTCTTTCTCTTAACGAGCATGTCATCGATGTATACCTCCATTGTGTCTCCCATTTGGCTCTTGAACATTTTAGTAACCAGCCGCTGATAGGTTGCCCCGGCATTTTTGAGCCCAAAAGGCATGACCTTGTAACAGTATAAACCAACTGTCGTGATGAACGTCGTCTTGTCCTGGTCTGGTGCATATAAGGGGATCTGATGATATCCCGAGTATGCGTCCAGGAAACTCATTCGCTCATTCGCTGCGGTGGCATCTACCAGTTGGTCTATCTTTGAGAGGGGGAAATTATCCTTGGGGCATGCTTTGTTGAGGTCAGTGAAGTCGATGCAAACTCTCCACTTCCCATTACTCTTCAGAACTACTACTGGGTTGGATAACCACTTGGGGAATTGCACTTCCCGTATGGATCCTGCATCCATCAGTTTCTCGACTTCCTTTTCTATTGCTTTAGCCTTCTCAGGTGCAGTTCTCCGTGCCTTCTGTGTGATTGGCTTGAATGTGGTGGCTTGAATGTGGGGTCGACGTGCAACTGATGACAGACCACACTAGGATCAATTCCGGGCAGCTCGTAGGGTTCCCATGTGAAAACATCTATGTTGCATCTCAGCAAGGTTGTCAACTCCTTCTGCTCTTCGCTGGTGAGAGACGCTCCTATCAAGAAAACTCTGCTACTGTCACCATCTTCGGCCATAATTTCTATTAGGTCCTCGACAACACGCTCAGAGAGGAGGAGCCTAGTTTCCTCTACTCCGAGTCTTCCATACCTTAATTGCTATTTGGAATTCATCTCACCTTCTTCATCTTTCTTATTAGGTTGACCGACTTTCTTCTCTGGCTTTGATCGGATGGCTGCTATGAAGCACCTTCTCGCCATTGCTTGGTCACCGTGGATCTCCATTACTCCTTGCTCGGTTACATATTTGAGCTTCTGATGGTAGGTCGAGGGGACTGCCTTCATCGCATGAAGCCATCCCCTGCCGAGGATGGCCTGATATGGCGAGTCGATGTCGACTACCAAAAACTCAATCATCTTGGAGATGTTTCCAGCACGTACTGGCAGTACTATCTTTCCCAGTGGCATGGTAATTTTTCCAGCGAAGCCGACCAAAGTAACAGTAGCTTCCTTTAGGTCGGCGATGCTCAACTTCAACTTTCTGAATAAGTCGAGGTACATTACTTCGGATGAGCTTCCTTGATCGACGAGAAACTTGTCAACGTCGAAGTTGGCTATCCTGAGTGTAATGACCAGAGCATCATGATGTGGGGTCCTTACTCCCACCAGATCTTCTTCTGTGAAAATAATATGCTTGTTATAGTTGACGTCCTCTGCTCGCCTACGCTTTCCTGACTGGGACTTTGCTGGATCGATTTAAAAGACCTGCATTACCGCCGTAAGTTTTTTCACTTCCATCTGAGCTGAGTTCCCTTGTATTTGCTTGATGTCAGATGCTCTGTGGATTACTGCGAACTCATGTCCAGCGTCTTCCTCCAACACGTTGTCGGGTCTCGCTTCTTTGTTGGAAGCCACTTTATGTACCCTTTTCTCCACGTAGTCATTCAAATGCCCAGACTGGGCCAACTCCTCGAGGTGAGACTTAAGAGCTTTGTAGTGTTCATTCTTATGTCCTCCCTCTTTGTGGAAAGCACATCTTAATGCATTGTTCCTCTTCGAGGGATCTCCTCCCATTTTTCGGGGCCACTTGATGAACGGCTCATCCTTGATCTTCGCGAGAATTTTGTAAATTGGTTCTTTGAAGACGGTGTTGACCGCCTGGAATGATTTCGACACATCAGGATTCCTTCCGTTCTTGGAGCCATTTTTGCCCCCACTCTTTCCTCCTTTCTCCTGGTTCTTAGTTTTCTCACTTCCCTTGGTAGTGAGTTTAGCTCGACCGTTTTCTCCTGCATTAAGGCGGGTGACATCTTCCACCTTTGCGTATTTCTCGATCCGGGCCATCAAGTCGTCAATAGTCATAGCTTCCTTCTTCGTTAGGGACTGGTAAAGGAGGGAACAGCTAGGAAGCCCAATCTTGAAGGAAGCCACTGCCACCTCTTCTGCACAGTCCTCGATCTCGTTGAATAACTCCCAGTACCTTTTCGCATAGTCTCGTAGGGTTTCTTGAGGCGTTTTCTTCATTGTCAGCAGAGCATCCATCCTTTTGGGGTGGGAACTGCTGGTAATGAATCGGGCCGTAAAGAGTTCGGCTAGGGATTTAAAATTCTTGATCGAACGGTGGGGAAGTCTTTCGAACCACTTCTGTGCTACATCATGCAAGCTCGAGGAAAAAATGCGGCACATCAGGGCATCTCGATGATTCCAGAGGGTCATGGCCTGTCGATATTGCCGGATGTGATCGATGGGATCAGTTTTCCCGTCGTAAATCTTGAACCTTGGAATGGAAAATTTCTTGGGAGCCTCTTCCTCTTCGATCTCCCTTGTGAAGGGTGACTTCATCTGGGTTTTGAGAGCTCTCCTCGCGAGTTCTCTGGTTGATCTCGCTCCTTGGAGAGCAGGGTGTTGGTCCATCTCTCTGCGGACTAGGTTTCGTATGTTCTCGTCGCTGCGAGCAGGGCTCTGGTAGCCGCGAGCTCTTCGCAGCTGTTCGCGGAGGTCATCGTCTGATTCGCCACCTTCGACTTTTTGAGATTCTCGCCTAGGGCTCCTTCCTCGGCTGCGAGACTTGCTCGCCTGAGGGCTAGGAGTGCGATATGGGTGTCTCCTGGTATCAGGACGTAGTTCCTTCTCCAGTCTTTCCAGTCTTCTTTTCAAGCGAGCATTCTCAGCCTCGTATCTGTGAGAAGACTCCCTCTGCTCATGGAGCCTTGCCTCATATGCATCAATTAATCTGGATATCTGTGTGGACCTCGCTGGTCCCTAACTTTCCTCTGAGGCTGGCCTTTTTGGGCGAGCTCTCTGGTCTGATCGCCAGATTTCAGACCTAATCCTACGAGGAGCAGGTGGCTCTTGAATATCTCCTGCTTGAGGGGCATTGCTGCTGTGACCAGACATCTTAGATTCCTTTCTTGGTGTGGGCTCTTCTCAGGGAAAGATGAACGGTTTCCACAGACGGCGCCAATTGTGGTGATAATTATTATGCAACACAAATAAATATGAGAGAAGCAATTACCGAGAGAGAACAAGGAAAACAAAATGTCGATCACACAACAAAAGATATATGTGGTTTAGCAAAGATGTGCCTACGTCCACTGTGGTAGAGTCAGTATTATTTCTCTATATTCTGGAGAACGATTACAGAGAATACAACTTTTCCTTTTGCCCTAGACCTAGGGTTTAATATATACATTTACATGTAGGTGAGCGGAGGTCATGGGTTCCTTCACGTTTCCCATTTCCCCTATAACTTCCCTTTATGGGATCGTGGGGGGGGGGGGGGGGGGGGGGGGGAGACCGGATCAATATATAAAAGATGAAGGGCCTGGACTTTGGGCCGCCAGGACTGGGCTACTCGTCCAGGCCCATGGTTCTAAATTCTGGGTACCCACAGTTCGATATACTAGCATAAGTAGAAGCTTACCCGCATAAGTGTCCACATGTGTTCTTTGCTTTCTTCCGAAATGTCATCCCATAATCAGAATTTAATGGAGCATGATCGCGAATAACAATGACGATTCCAGATTTAAAATTAAATGAAAAATTACCCACTATACGGCCCTCCGAGATGATGATTTTGTTATTCTCCCCATTTTAAAGTTTCTTGTGAAAACCAATTCCTCATGTGGGTCCTCTGACTCGTTTTTTGGAAGATGAACCTAGTAAAACGTATATGCAATGAAAAGTTAGTTTTAATGTTTACACGTTTTCATACAATGAAAAGCTTAGATGAAAGTCTATATAACACTAACATAATCGCAGCAGGTACAAATTAATCAACTAATATGGTTTAACTAAGAAAACACATGTCCCGATCACTTAGCAGGTACAAATCACAGCAGGTATAAATCGAGAAGGTACATAAAATCAGGACATGTGTGAATCGCAGCATAAATTTATTGTACATAGAGCAGGTATAAATAGAGGAGGACATAATGCCCTGTACAAATTTTGATTTTGTTATCGTCTCAAACAAGAAAATGTACTGCCAAACCAATTCAGTCTAAGTATGTGTGTGTGTGTAAAGCTCAAGGAATGAAAAAGGAGGGTGGTCAATTCAGTGTATGTCTGTGTAAAGACAATTCACTATATGTGAAATGCAACAGACTGGAAAGGAGGCCTTTATGGCAGTACATTGAATCTTTAATCTTTAAACTTTTTGGACTGCAGTATATGAGAATTGCTTCTAACCATGATCCTCTCCTCATCTCTGTATCCTCTAATACTAATATCCATTTTAAAAGGTTTTATTTTCTTAACTTTTGTACTAAGAATGAATCTCTGAAGGATATTGTATCGAATAATTGGGTAAAACACCACACGGGGAATCCTATTATCAACTTAGCTATGAACATTAAAAAGCTGAAGCTCATTCTATCGAATTGGAGTAAAGAATTATATGGGGACCATTCCTATTAATGAGTTGCCGAGAGGCTAGATAACTTCTTTCCAAAGCCATTGCGGACTACAATAAGAAGAATCAAATAGTAAGGCAGAGAGTTTCTTTCCCATATGAATGCTCCCTAATAGGAAGAATCAAATAATAAGGCAGATAACTGCTTTCGAAAGCCATTGTGAACTACAATGCCAAAGAGAAAATTGAAGCAGACTACTAGTCCCAAAAACCTAATCAGAAATGGCATTGAATCCCAAAAATAGCAAAGGATAAACAATATATTTACCGAATAAACAATACTCAATATTTAACTACCAATATTTAGTCAAATTTTAAAAAAATAGTTAGCAAACAAAACATTGAAACAATAACAGATATATTTTAGGATAAATAAAATTAATAAGGTTTCAATTAATCTCCATATAACAATAAGTGAATAATGAATATTGAATTGAAAAAAAAGGATAGAAAGTAAACGTTACCTGCTTTAGAGAAAGAGACCCGGGCGGTGGCTACAATCGCTGGTTTGCCCTAAAATGAGAAAGAGACCCGAGTGAGAGGAGTGTGCTTGCTGCGATGGAGGATCGACAGTGGTTTACCGCCATCGCTCCTGCTGGTTTGGCACTGGTTTAGGTAGCAGAGGGGTGGGAATGATTTGGGAAAATCGCACCTGGCTAATGAATTTGGGAAAATCAGACTTGCTAAACTCAAATCAGCTAATGGATTTGGGAAAATCAGACTCATACCAAGTCAGAGGATTTGGAAAAAATTTATAGTATCTCGTAGCAAGAGATAAAATGCACCTGGCTATTGAATTTCGGAGATGAATGGAAGATGAAGAGGGATTGGGGGGATGAATGCGAGAAGTTACGGATTGGGTGTAGTTTGGAGGGAATGCTCCTAAATATTTTTTTTTTAGAAATTAATTTTGGAGGATAAGTGGAGTGTATCTGAAATAATTTTGTGGCAAAGTAGAATATTTGCTACTAATGAATATAAATTAGTAGAAATTATTTTAAGCTTGCAACTAATTAAAATTTTATGTTCTCGCTAAATGTCTAATTCTTCTCACTTAACATTTAGTGACAAAATTAGTGGCGATTTTAATTTCTTACCACTAATGCATTATCTTTTAGTGGCAAACATAAATTTTGCAATAAAATATAATTTTTAGTGGCAATAAATCATTAGCTACTAATAAAATTGCTACGAAATAATATTTTTCTTGTAGTCATGACTACTTCACTAAGTGGGTGGAGATGAAACCGCTTACCCACATAAGAGAAGTGGATGCCTTACGTTTGTTTGGGGGAACATCGTTACCATATTTGGAATTCCTAGAACTCTGGTAAACGATAATGGGATGCAGTTTGACAATGATAACCTACATTATTGACTTCGTCACTCGATCTAAACGAAAAATAATACTCATAATTGGGAAGGGATGGAATTTGTTCAACTCGTGAAGGTTTTTATAAATCTTTTACTTTTACTGAGTTTATCAATTGACTTCCCTAACCTATATTATACATCTAATACAATAGTATTAAAGGTATAGATGAAGAACCTTACAATTAATGCCAACACTCATTTAAACAACAATTTATTCGTCTCCTTTAAAATATGTTTCGTTTTCTTATGTTCTTTGAAATCCTAACCGATATTGACAGACAAACTATTTGAAATCCTAACCGATATTGACAGACAAACTAAGAGACGGTATAATCCTTGGTTTGTCCAAGAGACTCTGGTAATACATATTCTTTATTTTTTTTCCACCTTTTCTTCCATTGGAACGATAAGAGACATAATGCATTTTTCCTCTATTATTTCTTTAGCCATCAGGTCAACCCCAGATTGATGAGCCACAAATTGAATTCTTTAATCCAAGGTGAGTGTAAACCATTGAAATATAAGATGCATTTTCTTTCCATATATATATTATTTACTTAGCTAACAAGTCTACCCCAAAATGAGAACCCACAAATGGGAGTCTTAATTCAAGGTGAGTGTTAACAATGACATATATGATGCATTTTCCCTTCCTTTATATATTTTTTCTTTAACCAAAAGATTTACGCCGAAATGAGAAGCCACAAACGGGATTTTTAAATCCAAGGTGAGTGTAAATCATTGACATAATACGAAGTTATATACTTCTTAATTTAAAATTTGATATCTTCAAAACTTTCAACTGTAATTATTTTTGTGCATACTTCATTAGTTGATGGAGAAAAATAATTTAGTTGTGGAATTTATTTGTTTACATTATTTTTATTGATTAGAGGGTAATTTTAAATAACTGGGATTTAGAACTCATTTTCTCTAACTGATCGAAATTTTTGAAGTTACAAGTCATCGTTTCAATAAACCCATTGAAAAAAACGGTGTCAAGCTAGTCCCATGCACCCCTCCAGATTATAAAATTCATTAATTATTAAAGTTCTTTTTATTACAAGATGGGAGCTTGAACTATCATGCATAAATGGTAATCTTCTGTCACCACTAAATCTGAATAGGCTGTTGACATTGTTTTGAGTAAGTAGCTTTTATAATTTATATTTGATCATATTGTTAGTAGTATAATCTTTATATTTGCTCCTATATATTTTTTTTGTGAAAAAATTTAGTTTGCTTTATGTTCTAAGTGTTCAATATTCAATCCAATATATTCCCACATAATTATTTTTCCACAAAAGTATTTTTATTCCATAAATTATTTTCACGCGTATTTTTCACTATAATTATAAGTTCGTAAATTAAAAAATTATAAAGCGTCCAAGCATCGAATTTGATTTTTACCCATCTAATAATGTACGCATGTCAATGATGTTTGATGGGTATGGAAGATTGCAGTTCCCTCACACAATTCATAAATTGTGTATATTGGAGGTATTTGATAGTGTTTTTGTTCATTCTTACATTGATTATTATCTTTATATTATTTAATTAATCTTTGAGATTCTTCTCACAACTCAAGTAGCATAATCATATTTAAAGAATAGTAAATTTACTAAGTTAAAGAATATTACTTTTATTGTTATCAAATGTTTGAGAATTTTTCGCACACCATTATGTAAAATATTATAGATCTTATATTTCACAAAATGTCTTTCCTAACATTTTCATCTTTTTTTATCCTATCTAACGATCGTGCATCGCCGGAATTGCATTCTAGTTATTTTTTTGTAATAATAATATAGAAAGAAATGATTTGAGTATCACTAACACCAACTTCAAGCATCAAATATTTTGTCAGGCTTAATAGTCAAAATTTCGCATTTAATTAAATGCTAGAGCCTTTAACTCCAAGCTTTTGGGAATATATCAAATTGTGGTCAATGCAACCTGAACAAAATTTCAACAAAAAATGGGTTTGAAAATGGCTCAAACCAATTTTTCGTGGCCGCCTGGATTGTGTTTGGCCGGGCCGGGCACATGAAGAAGGTGGTCTTAAGTACAAAGAAATGTTTAGTTGACTTCTTTTATATTGGTACAATTTATATATTATAATTAAAGATTACGGCAAAGTGTTTTATGGAGAAATTGAATATTGAAGATAAATCTTTTATCCTAGTTCACTGCTCATAATTAAATTGTTATCTCATACGATTATTGCAAAAATGAACCGTTGCTTTGGAATCCAAATATATATTACACGATAAAAAATAAATAATATTACCTCAATTATTTATTAAATCTGTAGTAGATAATTTTTGGATTTAGTCGCGGAGTAGGTCGATATTTTTAAGACGATTCGCCGCTGTACTTTCTTTGTGTAGATAACATACAGTCACGATGTTCTCAGGATAAACACGCACATAATTAACTTTGTCTCATATAACTCTTCATTGTAATTATATGGTATAGTAATACTCATTCTGGAATTAATTGCTCAATATCACAGTGTTATAATTGTGGGAATATATATTTTTGTGAAGCAAAAATATTTCTCGCAAGCATTCTTAAAGATAGAGCCAATTATTTTTCAATTATGTTTGAAAACTAATTGCAAAGAGAAAATATTTTCTAATGAAAAAAAAAAACTATATGAGAGAGCACCATTTTTTTGTTCTCAAGTGTGAGCCAAAAATTTTGTTTTTACACCCATGAGGGTCTTCTCAATTATAGGGAGATGGTGGACATTTATATAAGGATCAAATACCTAAAAGTTCCTCAAATATTTTTTAATACAAATTTAGTTCAAGTCTTTTATTTTGTACCAAAAAGTTATTTATTCTCTTATCTTTAAAGCTCTACGCCAACGGCTTTTTTGGCATAGTGAAAGACTTTTTGATGCAAAATAAAAAGGCTTGAACTAAACGTATATTAAAAAAAGTTCGAGAGACTATTTGATATATACCCCTTTATTTAAATGGAGATAGTGGACAATTACTTTATAGGTTGGATGGATTTAAGGCTTAGAAGACGCCTTTGTTTTGAATAATGCTATAAGTCTAAAAATTATTTTCCAAATCATTGTCCAAATAATATTAAAGTACTGTGCACCAGGTACACCACTTAATAGTGTTTGAAGGATGATTTGAAATTTTTTTTGAAATTCATAACATTTTTTTTTAATAAAGAATCTTCCCAACCTCGGCTTTCATAAAGTTCCACTATATTTTAAAACCACAACATGCTTGCTCCTATTGTTATTTTATAAAATACACACCGGCATGTGACAACATTGTAACTCACTAAAAACATGTGAAGGTACATAAATACTTTTTATTTTTGGGGGGGGGGGGGGGGGTAATATTTTGCAATCAATCTTAACAATGAAAGGAATTAATTGGAGCTCGGCCCCCATTAATTCATTAATATTGACTTTAGCCCCAAACATTTTTACTTCTTTGGGTTTGAACACCAAAAGATTATTAGTGACGGAAAAAAAGTCATTAGAAATACTTGGTAAAAAAATTGTGACGCTTTTTGCATCTCTAAAGTCATATTGAGGGCCAAACCCTAAGAAATAAAAATTATGAGGGTTAATCGCAAATAGAATTAATGAGCGTCAAAAACTAAATAACCACAAGAAAAATCATAAAATCATGCAGGGGTAGCATGACTAGCGTTTTATAAGACAAAAAGAAAAAACGTGTTTACTTTTGAAACTATTTATGAAATTATACATGCATTATTATTACAATAATAATTATTATCTTTTTGAAACTTATGTCTATATGGCAGATCCATCTCCTGTTGCACATGTCCAGCCACAAATAATCTATTATCTTTAACAAAAAGTCACAAATCAATAGCAACACGGCAAGAAAAAATATTTTTCAAAGACAACATCAGATACTTTGATACATTGAGGACTTTTTTTATTCAATTACAGCTTGTTTATAATGATGATAATAAGAATAATATTTAGGGCATTATTTGTCCTGTCCCCTAACTATTTGATATTTGGTTTTAAGATTGGTTCAGTTCTTACATGGTTTTGAAACTGCAATAACGAAGCCTCTCTTTTATTTTGGTATTTTTTATTCTACTCTCACTTGTTGATTCTATATGCAATTTTATTTCATCCCTACTTTTTAAATGGATGTTCAACAACAAGTAATGTTCTCTAACTTTTAAGTTCTCATCTAAAATTTCAAATTCTCTCTCTCTCTCTCTCTCTCTCTCTCTCTCTCTCTCTCTCTCTCTCTCTCTCTCTCTCTCTCTCTCTCTCTCTCTCTCTCTCTCTCTCTCTCTCTCTCTCTCTCTCTCCGGGTTAGGTCGGTTCAATGCTGAACCAAAACCAAACTCTAATTTTGGAACCAGAATCAAACCGACATTACCCTAGAATCGAGCGAACCATTGGTTCTCGATTTGGTTAAGGTAGATTCGTGGTTCGACTTCGGTCTATTAGTGGTTCTATTACATGGCCCTACTTTATTTTTTCAACTCACAAATATTAAATTTTTATAGTTCATAATTATGTCATGAGTATAATGTATCTAAAATTTTGAGTTTTGAGTTTTGAGTTTTCTTTAATTCTTTGGTTAAATGGACTAAATTTAGTCCGGTTTGGTTCATGTATTAATCCGTAAAAAAAACCAAAATCTTTCGTTTCAACCATAACCAACCCATGCATTGAAAAATCGAACCAACTCAACCCGCATACGTTGGTTTTAGTTTGGCTTCACTTTCACCAAGTGTACACCTCTAAATTGTGACCGTAAAATGAGATGGCTGGCAACACCATGCCACGTTGCGTCCTGTTTGTGTTAGGTAATATTGAGTTTGTGTTAAAAATTTCTCAATTCATATCCGATTCACATATGACTCATTTTGTGTCATATCGGGTTTCGTATTTAAATCGCGTATTCGTTGTATAGAGAATTCATGTTGTATGTGACCGGGTTATGACACTCATGAGTGTTAGGGTGTGTAATGAGTCTTATCTATTAATGACCCGAACAGTTAATAATCATGTCATTAACTGATAATTTTGTATTGATCCGTATCTTGTTATTGCATCGATTTCATTTTCACATGTCTCTAAATTTTTCTGCTTCATTGTAATTTGCATTTGTGCATTAATGATTGCTATTTGTAACTATTCTTATTTTTCTAATTTAAGAGGATTTTGTATTCTTGCAGCTGTAAAGGGGTTTATGGTCCAGCTGAATTATCAGATATCAAGGTGCTGGTTTAATTTTGTTAACCAATCACGCCAATATTTATGTGCTGATTTTAAAGGTACGTTTATTCCTTTTATTTTTTATTTTTTTAACAATTCCTTTATAATAGGTTACATGGATTTTGTGATGTATATAAAGTTAGGTCAAATAAACACACACACATCATATAACTCTTAAGTAATTACAAAAAGGGAATAATACTACTTGGACTCCTAATAATAAAAAATAAAGGTTAATTATACTTTCTCCCTAAATTTTATCATGTTTTACACTTACCATCCGAACTTTTAATTTCGACATTTAACCCCCTAAATTTTCAAAACGACTAAAAGTAACCCCCTAACACTAATACCGTTAGGTTTTTGTTAACTTTTATATGTTTTGAACAAAAATACCTTGTTTTGGACAAAAATACCATGTAATGAGTAACCCTATTTTTCAGTGTTTTTTAAATGATTTATTTTGTAATTTTTATTTTTTCTTAAACTTTTATATTGTTTTGAAAAAATACGTTCATGTGCATGGCACATGACCCATTTTTCATTCAAAGAGTTAACGGTGTTAATGTTATGGAGAAATTTGAAGTCGTTTAGTAAGTTCACGAGGTTAAATGACAAAATTGAAAGTATATGTGGTAAAGTGAAAATGTAGTAAAGTTCAAGGGGGGAAAGTATAACTAATCCTAGAATTAAACCACTAAAATAATTAAAGATAAACAAGAAAATAATAAAATATATCATAATCTAATAAGATCTGTAAAATATGTCCTAAAGATCCGCCGCAAACTCTTGAGCTTTCCCTACTTCACGTTTTTGTCCCCTTTCCCGACGTTTCGTTTGTTCGCGATTTTGGAATAACATTTTCAACTTTGGATTTCTAGTTCTTCTTATCCAAATTTTCACAAATTATGTCGAGATTTTTTTTCCCGTTTTATGAAATATAATTCAATTAGGAATATATATCTAGTGGGAAAAAAATCTTTTATATATATAAAAGATTTTTTTCGATATTTCCCGACATACTTTTGCTGAAATTTCCAATTCTCCCCAAAATATTATGATCTTGACAAAAAAAAAATGTTTTTAAAAAATAGAATTAGAATTAGACTCGACATGATTTTTTTTAGTCAAAACAATGAAAACTTGAAAAAAAATCAAATATGCATGGCACTTTATCACTAACTAGGTGTAAACTCGTCCGATGCACGGGTCACGTGATTGTGATAATCATTTTGCGGGTTAAATTGTTTACTTTGCGTCATCTAAATTCTTTTAATTTGTATTAATATATAATGAGAAATAATAACTTGTAAGGGTATAAAATATCGTAATTCCAAAATAAAAGTCGTGTCGTGTTCGTGTCAAAATTATAAGTCGTGTTATCGTTTCTTGTCGTATTAATCGTATTTTTATTCGAGTTATCGTGTCTATGTACTTTTAATTTAATGTAAAATTTAAGAAATTTTGTTATTAATTATGTGTTGTTTTGTGTTCAATTTGTGTCAGCTAAAAATGGATCAAACTCACCCATCTTCATCCCCTATAGCCCATCTCGAGCACCATCCCACCAATAATCTCAATGAACTCGAAGAGTCCGTTTGTCAACTCATTTCCAAGGCTTAGAATTGAAATTAGAAATTGAAAGGCCAATTTCAATTCCATGCAATTAATAGAATGGAAACGGAAATCACCGAGGACATAAGAAAACCCAAATCACCCAATCATATTCAAACTAATAAAAGAAATTGAACAAAAAAATTGGTAAGGAAAATTGTCTTCCAGTGTGAATATTTGTATCCACAAGTCAAGTTTGTCAAAATCCAAATCCAAATCCAAATCCAAATCCAAATCCAAATCATTATCAATATGAAGAACCAAAAAATAGAGAATAAATTTCTGAATGAGACTACAATGAAATAAGATATTTTTATTGATTATTCTAACAAATTCAGATCAATGGAAATGACCTTGATTGGAGATTGTTACTTATTCAAAAAACCTGTTATCAAATACAAGTTCTGGATATGTAGACCAAATAGATCCCCAGTTGTTTGACAAAAAAATGTCTGAACATCAAGCTCAATCCTCCCCCAGTTACATCTCTAGCAGAACTGTAGATATGAATATTTGTTACCAACCCCTTGACATTTAATCTTTTACACAATGAACTGTAGATATGAATATTTATTACCATAGAAAAAGAGAATTAAACACATCAACAACAAAGTAAGCAACACATTTATTCACTACATATGAGCAACATATTTGGTTTCATTATTAGCTCAAGTAATTACATCTATACTTCCAAATAGATAATCTACATAGTTCAATAGGATCATCCACAAGTCACAAGTTTCTTTGTATACACAACATAATGTATACAAAAATCCTTACAAACAAACAAAAATTCATTATTTTTACTTCACGAATTTCAAGAAAATTGTTAGTAAATAATATTATTTGTCAATGTATACGTGTAACACACACAAAATTGGTAACCCCCCCAACACACACACGCATATATATATTTATACATATATACTATATGTATATTTATATTATTATGTACATATATAAAACTATATATATGTATCATGTATGTATAGATAATATTATTTAACATATAGATCTTAGTATACGATACAATTTAATAATGCATACATATACGTAATTTTATGTATATGCACATGTATAATTTTTATTTATTATAGTTTCACACATATTAATGTAGTATATATTATATATTAAGGTATAAATGCATAAAAATGTAGATAATGAATGGTTTTGAGTTGAGAAATCGAAAACATAATTTAAAAAAATAAACTTTTAATATTTCTTGAAAACATGATTATAACTAAGGGTGGTAAACGGGCGGATACGGGACGGATACCATGCTATCCATATCCGTATCCGCCATATGGATGCACTATCCGTATTCGTCCGGATAGTAAAAATAATTATCCATATACATATCCTCTAGGATTCTCCTGATTCGAAAAATATCTGTACCCGTTTACGTTGTTCATCCATTGCAGTTGACGCTAATTTTGAAATTAAATAAAATTCATATTGAAAAAAATTTAGACGATCAAAGTCAACCTTTAATGTTCATATTGAATATAAACTTTTAAAAGAATGTTTGAAATCAATTACTAACCTTTAATAATCATATTCATGAATCATGAGTTTACGAAACATAAATAAGTCACTGAATTTACGAAAAACAACTAATAATGGAAATAATAATAATAATAATAATAATAAAAACAACAACAACAACAACAACAACAACAACAATAATAATAATAATAAAGGTTGTCATCGTCAACAAAATTCACATCTCCAAAAATCACATGTCTCCAATCTCCAATCTCAGAATAATTCCAATTAACTGTAAAATCAACTGTGTGTGCTACTGTCTATGATGCACAGACATATAGTGTGTTACTGTCTAAGAAGCACAGACACTTAATGTCTCCAATCTCCAATCTCTGAATAATTCCATTCAACTATAAAATCAATAGTGTGTGTTACTGTCTATGAAGCACGGACACGTAATACGTGTTTCGACACGCGACACACGACGTGTGATTGATCCAAAAACTAGGATATGACATGATATGATACGTATAAATTACATATATTAATGAAATAAAACAGATTTTTTTCATAAAATACATTATTAAAGAATTCTTAACATGAAATTAAGAAAATGGATACTCCGCCTCGGATACGGATTATCCGTATCGGATATACATACTATCCGTATCTGTATCTGTTTTCAAATATTTTAACATACTATCCATATCCGTATCCATATTCATTTTTCAGGCAAATATTTGTAAAATTTGGACTCGGATATCAGACGGATTCGGATTTTTGAATATCCGTTTACACCCCTAATTATAACATAGAAAATATTATAATTCGGTATTTAAAAACAAGTGTCTCAAACACAAATTTTTTAGAATTTATTTAAACACAAAAAATAGTATTATAATTCATAACCAAGTAGGCCCATAGTGTTTATCACATATTTTGCTAAATTTTATTTTAATGACACGCTCTTCTCACCGTTAAGGGGATGGAAAAACGTACCTAAAGTACAAATTATTCCTCAAGAACTGTTTGTTCTCAAAGAACGACGAGAATTATTATGGAATACTTTCACTATTGTCTCGTTTAATCCCGCGTATAACTTGGGAAAGTAAAGTGAAAATGATATTTCAACATCAAATTAGTAAAAAAGTTAAAATGTTAGATGCAAGCATGTGGACTAGTTGGAATTAAACTTGCTAGAATCATTGTCCCAGTAAAAGTAAATAAATTTTCTTGTTGCACGCCAAAAGCTTGTCAAACTATATGTCTCAACTGCTAGACTCCCTCGTAGTGGAGGTAAAATAAAATCATGTCCAAATAACGCTATATAAAGGGGTTATGATCAAAAGATTCACTTTATCTAAAACCCCATAAGAGGTTATTGACTATGAAAATACACAAGTCCCTAAAATGACTATAAAACTCCTGAAGCAGGCAAAGGTACCTAATATTAATGAGATCTCTATGTTTTACATATAGAAGTGAAAAGTGGGATCTCCAAAGGTGATCAACGTTGTTCATAATTATATATGTTGTAGTTACACAAAAATCAAAGAGCAATGATACTACAAATTCACGTACTATAAATTAATATCGATAAAGAATATATTGGCCCAAATGATAAAATGCCATGATGACATAATTCGAGTATTTAAATAAACGTGGTGTATTCTGACATGTAGTACAAACCCTATGATACGTTAATCCAGAAGGTTACGAATGTGTATTTATAAGAAAGTGGAGTGAAAAAGTCAATAAAAAGTACACAACTTATCGCATATGGTTTTCAGTAGAAGCTTCGTATAGATTATATACGAATATACCATCCCGTTATGGCTGTAAATACTTTTCAGATGTCTGACTAGCTTAGCAGTTTTTGAAATATATTATATATGAGATGCACGAATATTAACTACTTATTTATACAAGACTTAGACAGAGAATACATATGAAATTATTTTCTTGAAGCAAAGCTATGGAGTATGTACTCAATTCAAATAAGACGTTCACTATACAACTTGAAACAATCAGAAAGGATATAGGTACATTCGTTTTAGAAAATATTTGTCTAAAGAAAGATATGAAAATAATTATATATGAAAATGCGCCATTATATAAATATCCTTAAAAGGATGTGCTTCTAAAGAGCTCAATTGAAATGTAAAATATCCTATTAAGGAATTCAAAAATGATCGAACTTCGGGTAATTAGTGCTTATCACGCCCTGCAGATTGAGACTAATTTGGTGAAACAGTGATCCATCAGTCAAATGGATTGAAAAGTCCTTCCATGCTTTAGCATATATTAGGCATGTCATTTTAGTATACCCATGATGTTCGATTTTTGGATATCAAAATTTTCATATCATCCTAAAGAGGATGAAAAATCTAACTTTGGTCCATAAGTACCATATTTGTATGTTATTATTGCATTGTTAAGTTTGTTACATAAATACCATTCTTGTACGTTATTAGTAAATTACTATGCGTAGCACAATGCATGATATTGGATATAGTATTCGGAGTCAAATCCCTTGGAAATAAACAAATACCATTGACTTGCAAGTATGGGACTGATATAAATTATATTATGTGATACATCCAATCTAGCGATCCATGTCTAGTTAGTTATGTAGATGTAGGTTATCTTTGTGATCCTCACAAGGAATAATCAAAGCACTTATGAATTTTACCCAACAACATATGTTACCACCATTACCTACGAAGCCAATTATGCATGTATTGATCAAATTCAAGGTGCTTAAATTAAGGGAGATATGATCGACACATTTCAATTTCTCTATATACATGAAATCCAAAAGAGTTATGTTATTGAAGTCAAATAGATAAGATAAAGTGACATTTTCTCCCCTCTTCACCAAAGTTTTATGGAATTCGCTCCAAAAGAAAAATGAGATTGAAGTAGCAACCTATTTAATATTTTCACCAAGTCATTTCTGAAAGAAACATTCTAGAAGATTGTGTACGATACTAGTATGAGTCAACTTAATCATCATATAAATGCCACAATGTGTGTGTGTGGGGGGGGGGGGGGGGGGGGGAGGGGAGTATCCAATCAAAGGGTGAGCAACTTATCAGGGGGAGAATATAACATGATATTTATGGGACATATGTGCGTTGTACTCTTTTCTATTTAACTAGGTTTTGTCCCACTGTGTTTTCCTAGTAAAGAATTTAGAGAGGTAACATTAAGCGCGTCCAACATTAGTTCAATGATTTCAAAGAATGTTGTACTCCTTCTCCTTCGCTTTGGTTTATTCCAAGAGTTGTCGTTAATAGGGTCTTAATTAGACAAATGTCATTGAAAAGTGGACATAATGAACGTCCAAGGGGAAGTGTTGTAAACGATATTATTGGTGGATGTTCACATGTAAAAGAGAGTACAACTTGTCCCATATTAATTTTCTGAGACAAGTGAAAAGTTGTCCCTTGTGTATAAATAAACACCTCGTCCTCCCATTATTCGCACATTATTAAGTAACAGATCGTCATTTCAGATGGAACTGCCTTTGGTGGGAAACGCTTTGGGCCATGATTTGACCAACATGAAAAGATCTATAAAAATACGAACATTACAAGATAGTGTATGACATTTTGTCTTCTACTTCATTAGAACATGACTCATTTATAACACGACACTACATAATTAATACAATTTCATATGTTCAAAATCCAATTGAACATAAAAGACATGAAAACATGATATCACACAAATAACATGAGGTATGATTTTGACAAAAAACACAAGACTTGTTAAAACATTACACGACATGGTATTTTTTTACTTGAAACGAATAAGACTAATTTCAAACAAGACCCGATTAATACGATTCATAATTTTTACACTCAATTAAACATAACCGGACACAAGAACATTATATAACTTGATGAAGACAACTAACACATGTCATTATTTGACACAAGCACGACATGACTTTATGTCAAAATGCCTTAACACGAGTATGACACGAACACAATATATCACGTCACTTTGAGGTTAATTTCATATCGTGTTATCTTGTCATTTCTAAAATTTCACCCCTAGCAGCTTTGCGTGAAAAATGTTATTTTTTCTTTTTCTTTCCACCAAAAGTTTATTTAATATTGTAAGGTGTACTTCCTCAATGTTTTGTTTTTTTCTAAACTTAATATGCATGTTTAGATGGGAGATGAGACCCTTGTGTACACATTGGAAGAAGGATTGTCCACAATTGGATTTGGGAAGTTTCAAGGTCTTATTCTTGGTTATTCTGGATTAGGTTGGGTTGCATATGCATTTGAAATGATGCTTCTCTCTTTTGTGGGACCAGCAGTTCAAGTTGAGTGGGGTCTTTCTTCTAGTAAGGAGAGCATGATATCAACTGTGATTTTTGCTGGGATGCTAATTGGAGCATTTTTTGGGGGCTTCATTTCAGATAACTATGGAAGGAAGTAAGATTTTTTTCAAGTTTTATTATCTTAATCCATGTTCTTTGTCCTATAATTTTTAAATTTAAATTCATGACATTGTCATATAGTAAGTGTCTTTCATTTTGTTAACATAATCAAGGGTTAAATAATATTAGTACTTGGAAAATATTTATTTAATTTTTAACTTATAGTTAATATAAATTTACCAAAAAAACTAAAAGTGACGTTAAATAGAATATTGATTTTTAAAGTCTCACTGAAAGGGTGGTTGGAAAAGTGAATGGAAAATGCAGACGTGTTGTTGTCAAGTTATCATCCTTAGTGTAGAGTTAGTATTGACTTAGCAGAGTCCCATAAACAAAGTCAATAATGTGGTAGTGACATGCTATAGCCTAAATATAAAACACCTTTTAGGCCTCTCAAAAGATGACATATGTCCCCATTATCTACAGATAATGGGGTCGGCCCACCTCAGTATCTGATCAGCTATATACAAGGAGGTCGGCTCAGGTATAAAGGAATTCGGCCTAGTTATATCCTTGCCTATTTGAATACCATTACTTAACACTCTTAAGGTAATCATGAGCCACATGATAAGATGCCTCCAATGATACTAACTAGACACATTCGTGGAATATATATTTTTCAATTCCTCCACTATTGGCAAAAAAACATGGGTTATGTTTATCCTCTCCCCAATGCATGTAAAAGTGTACCTGCCTCACTTATAAAGGAATGACGCCTATCACACTACATTCTTTTTGTCTCCACTAACAACACATATAAATATGGCACGTAATCCCTTGTGAAAAGGGGGAGAGATACGTTTTCCTAATGTGATGTTTCCCATGTCTATAGTGAACAAGAGAGTTTATAACATCCATTCATCCATGTCTTTTGTCCATTGAATAAGCATGGTCATCACTACACTTGTGGATATAGGTACCACTTTGGACCGAACCACATAAACTCGGTTTCTATCTTACTTATCTCAACTTTTCTCTATAATACTTACGTTGTATTAGTATAACTTGGATATATATCTCTTTATCTGTTATAGTTTAAAGTGAGTGTACTTAAGCTAAGGACCTAATTCATACACTATTTTTAGACAATAACAAACTGGCACCATATGTGGGAAAGTAACAATACTTTGATTGATTTCTACCTATATTTTTCTCTCAAACTTCAGGACACCCAGTTCTGATTCACTATTATTTCATTAGGTTCCAATCTATTTGTTTACAAAATTCCTTTTGATCCTCTTTTATTCATTGGGTACATCATTTGACTTAGTTATTTCCACTCTAGATGCACTTTTACTATAACTCTTGATAGTGCTCCGTTCTCTGGGCCATAATACTTTTTTTGCTTGGAATTCCGTGAAAATGGGTGAAAACCCAAAAAGAAATAGAGATGCCAAGAAAGCCTCATCTTCCACACATGTGGGCATGGACGACCAATAGGGAATATTATAACACTTATCTAGAGGCAAGAGGCTATGCAAGAGATTGTTAGGTAGTTGACAAAAAGCATCCTAGCCAAAAAAAGGAGGATCGACCAACATCCCTCTATCCTAGTAGGGGTGAAAACCCCAATAGGAGGCAAGAAATACCTCCTCCATCCCCATACAAAGACAGGGTAAATGTAATGCGAGAGGCCTGTAGAAAACCCCAGACAATTAGATTTAAGTTCGAACGAGGCAACTAGTAGGTCCAAGTACTCTGGACCCGAATTCAATGACAGATCTTATCGCCTATGAGTTATATCCACCATCAGAACAAGTAGATATGATGATGAAAAAACTTACTCCCTTGAGTGCCCAAGCATTTTGGAGAGGCTTAGAAAACAGTCCCTATTTAACCGACTAGGCCTATGATCTGCAAGAGCCCATTAATACAGGGATCCTACGGAGCATAGAAATGAACCAAAAAGAGGTGAAACTTGGAAGGCTGAATGATCAAACATGTATAGACCGAGCGTGAGAGGGATAACCAAAGTCAAGCTAACTTATCAGGAAGAGAGCTCGGACAAAAATTGAGGATGAGTAGGAAAGACAGTGTTGGCTAAGGCCAACAAGAAAGAACAGCCGTGGAAGGGGTCTATCCAATGCTTAGAGGATCGTCTAGGAAAGACCAAAAACCCTTTATAGAAGGGTTTTGTGCAAGGATAGACATTCACATCATCGATTGTGGGTTGTCTAACACTCACAAAGTTCAACCCGCCAGTGATCATCCCCAAATATGGCAAAAAATTTGACCTCATGCAACATATGAAGAAATACCAAGTCACTTTAGATATTTATTTCGTACTAGATGAGATGCACTGCCAGGCATTTTCCAGTTGGATCACTGGATCAATACAAATTAGGTATAACGGTTTACCAAGGGGTTAGATCTCAAACTTCTACCAGCAAGTTGACTTCTTCATCATCAATTTTTATTTCAGTACTAAGCCAAGCAAAAGGTTGGCTAATTCATTAAATGTTCATCATAGAACAGGTGAGACAATAAGGGAGTTTATCACATGGTTTAATGCTGAAATGTTGGAAGTCATGGATTATGAAGAGAAAATGGTAATCACAGCATTCATGAGTGGTCTATTGCTTAGAAAGTTGTATTGGACGTTAGCAAAGGAACCATCGAGTATAATGTCTAAGATATTATCCAAAGATGGTAAGATTATGAAGGCCAAAGAAAATATGGTAGCTAAGGAGTTAAGCCATTCTAAGGCATATACCAATAAGAGCTCGGAGAAGAAGAATGAGTCCAAGGATAACAAAAGGTTGATAGGCCGAGGAAGTTTGATGAATATACCCTGTTGACTATAGGGGTGCACCACGTCCTCGAAGAGATTCAAGGTAATAACGAACTAAAATGGCTGAGAAAATTAATGGTTACTCCTAAAAGAAGGGATGAAACCAAGTACTATGAGTTCTATAAAGATCATGGTCACAACATGAATAACTGCCTAACTCTGAAGAATGATATTGAGATTCTCATTAGACAAGGAAAACTGAGGAAGTGTGTTGATAAAGGTATCCAATCTCATAGGAATTCATAAAATAAACCAAGAAGACGCCTATCAGAGTCCCCTGGTAAGAGTATGGAAGAGAAGAAATAGGGTCGGGATAACGATTTAGAAGATAATCCAGACTTGCCTAAGAAACCTAAGGAGCCTATAAATGAGGTCAAGATGATCTCCTTTGGCTACTTTATAGCAGGATGGGATGATGGAAGTAAAAATGAACCGATATAGAGGAAAGCCTAGGAACTATTGAGCTGGAGGTTGTGGTCGGCAACTGGCCAAATTACCGAATAAGAAAGATTCTCTTTTTCATTCTCGACGAACATGTCCATTCATCCAATAATATTATATTCGAAAGGGTCAGATTGAAGAATTTCGAAGTTGTTCCATCTACCGTTCACCGTGCCTAAAGTTCTCAACCAATTATGGGGTCAGCCTGGTGAAAGGAAATCTAGTGGAAGCCCACGAGTGTTACTACACTTCGACTGAATGAGAAGAATGGAAAAATTAACCACCACTTATCAGATCATGATGCCGGATCCTTGAGTTGAATATACGTTAATAAAAGTCTAGGTAATTGAGAAGATGGATCAAGTGATGATAGACGACGAACACCCTGAACAGACAACCCAGATCAACTCGTCACCGAATTCAACTTCTAAGAAAGAACTAGCTGAGTTATTAAGAAGGAGAAAGAATATGTTCGCCTAAAGATATGAAGAATTGCTAGTGTAGACACCCCATTATGTTACCCATTAACTCTCCTTAGGTCCCTAGTACCTCCCTTCATCACTATAAACCCAGGTTACGTCCCGAGTACTGACTTGGAAGCCATCGGGCACCCCCGGCTCAGTTTGACCCAAAAGTCAAACTCCTCATCTCGACCGAGAATCAATGAATCTTCGAAGGGCACTGAATACCCTCTCCAACGGTCCACCCCGTGAGCGATTCCGACTTACCATACGGACAAACGTGCCATTTGCATTCGAAACCTGACCTAGAGGCCACCGGGCGCTCCCGGGCTCTATTTGACCTATGTCAGCTCTTCAGCTCGACCGAGGCTGAATGAATCTTCGAAGGGCACTGAATACCCTTTCCAATGGTCCATCCCATGCGCAATTCTGACTTTCCATGCGGACGAATAATCCGTTTGACTCCGGGAAGCCACCGAGCGCTTCCCGGGCCCGGTTGACCAAAGTCAACTCTCCAACCGGGTCAAACTCTTTGGAATGTCGAAGTACACCTCCTAACCTTTCCAATGGTATGCCCCGTGCACAATTCGGACTTACCTTCTGGATGAACGCGTCGTTTGCGTCCGCGCGATTCTCCGTCCAATGGACCGACAGACGCTTCCGAGCCACATTTGACCCAAAGTCAACTCCCGAACTTGGGATCGGTCCAAAGGACTTTCTAAGGTCTCTGAAATACCTTTCCAATGGTATGCCCCGTGTGCGATTCTGACCAACGGTTTTCCCTCGGCGGCCAATTTTCCGGAAAAGCCTAAGGCGCACTGCCAAATGGCAGGTCGCAGACCCTGCCTATCGGCACCTGCCGATAGGTAGTGCCATGGCAATGCCGATCGGCAGACCCCTGGGCCTATAAAAAGGAGGCCTTGTCCTCATTTTCAAGGGGAGCCCAGATCTGATAAAAATCTCTCTAAACGAATCCCAGAAACCTCTCTCGAAGGCAGCGTGATTTCAACTTCCAAATCCCTCTTTTACCTCCACTTTCCAACATCCTTTTCATCAAACTTGGTGAATTAACCACTCTCCATCATCATCCAAGCTCAAGGTCTGCTCTCCAACATTCAAGATCAAGCTCAAGATCTTCAAGAAGGTCCAATTTTCTCAAACTCTCCCTTAAATTCTCTTAAATTCTCAATAACTTGTTTTCTTACTTGGCACTTTTATTATCTCATCACACACACCCTAATATACTTTTTTATATAGTATTATTGCACATCCCATATTTTCATATAAATAAAAACCCAAAAAACAAGAAAAATAGGGTTTGCTCATAAATTCCAAATAGGAATTCTCACACCTTTCCCACACTTTTATCACAACTAAAACATTTTTTCTACACACACACACACACACCCCTATAAATAAGAGATCCCACATTTGGAGTTATGGGATAAACCCCACCCCTTTTCTTTGTATGCGAACTACGTGGACTTTGATGCCTTTATAGGCTACATAGGCGTCTCGGGGTAAAACCCGAGACTCGAGCCCTTTCTCTCACTTCTTCTCTCATTTTTTTATTTTCTCTAAACCCATTTTTCTCATATTATATATATACTTATTCTTAGTGATGCATTACTCCATACGCGTTATCGTTCACTTATAACGATCAACGTAGGGGTAACCGCGTAAATCTTATTTTTCTAATATTACTTTTATATCTTCCTACGGATGACTCGCTTTATCTTTTCCATGATACAAGTCGAGGATTCCTACCTCCATTCTATATATATACACATGCACACATCTCACGGGGGGAAACATAAAGGAAAATAGCAAATATCCATGAGAGACCGAAAGGGAGGAATGGGTGCCTAACACCTTCCCATTTCGTAACTAAGCCTCTGAACCCTTTCTGAATCATTTGGTTTCGCATGCACCAATATGTCTTTGGATGCCATCCTTCGGGGTGGCTTCCTCTTTTTCTTTTGTCTGTTTTGAGTAAAATAGACTGGCGACTCTAAATCTCTCTACATTTTCACACCTCACAAAATCGACGTCGGCTGAAGCGCTCTTCCGAGAGGGGGTACGCGGGACCCGAAGGATTCCTCCTCCCTCCGCGGCGGGGATCTGCGGGGATGGCCACAGTGGAGACTCTGCTGGGGATATCATTTATTTTGAGGGCTTGACTCTATTTACATGGATGCTTTATTTGTTTATGTTTCCCCCATAACTGCATGTGCCCCTTTCTCACATGTATATCCCATGGTTATGCTTATGTTCACATACTTGTAGAAAATCCTCCATGTACACCTCACACCACGTGCACCTAGGATCACATATATCCCCATGTTGCACGCATCACCCATCCATACTTGGTGTACCTTTTAGGGTACTTGTGCTTTGTTCCCGATTTGGCATAATCAAGAAAGGCATTCTCATTATAAGATACTAATAAGAGAATCATGCATGATTCACATGACATCACCCAAGAGCATTGATATTGACCAAATTTTACCCAGTAACTGGAGGGTCACTTCGTGATGGGTGCTGGTCCGGCAGGTCGCAGTTAGCCTAAGCGATATGACTCTCACCTTCCATTGGCCAAGTACCTTCGACGTATATCGAACGGTTCCCCCGCATCGTACCGCTTGACCGAAGTCATGACGGGAGGTATATCGTAGGGAATTCATTCACGTACGCCGAGTATATCTAATTTGCTCTCACACGTACCATCCTCATGAGGTATATGGTGAGGCAATTCACGTACACTCAGGTATATCAAATGGATTGTCCACACGTACCGATTGCCCGCAAGAGTAAGACGTATATCGTGGGAGTCATGCCAATAGGGGGAACCCATGCCAATTCACCCGACCAACTGCATACCCGCATATAGGTGTCAAACCTAGGACACGCACTTTAGATTGCTGGTTTCGACCCGAAACTCTGCCGAAATTTTGGGTCGATCTTCCGCCCAATTTTCGTGCATTTTTAAAACGGGACTCTGTCCGCGAGCCTGGTTACAAGTCCCAAACCGTAGCTTTGCATATATTAGAACCCCACTTTTCCAGGCTCAGGTCTCGTCCGGCATTGCATTTAGGAGAATTAAATACAAGTGAGAACATAATAATCATAATAATCATGCTGAGTTCCGTCTCCAAAAATATTTCTCCCTTTCTTATCAAAAATCCAAAAAACATTTCTCCCTTTTTTATCAAAAATCCAAAAACATTTCTCCCTTTTTATCAAAAATCCAAAAATAGTTCCTTCTCTTTTTCTCAAAAATAAATCTCACCCTACGCCTTCTCAGGTTGATCGCACGCCCTTGGCCTGGCTCCCTATTGGCTTAGGTCTTCAGTCAAATCACCTCGGAGTTTCGTCCGTTCCTCTACTACTTCTTCCGAATCCGGAATCCATCCATCTTCCATGGAGAATACAGATCAAGCACCAGTCATACAATCAGATCTTCCTACGGTCCTAGCTCAGCTCGTGGCCAAGATTGACAACCTCCAAGTTGAGGTCTGAGAAATGCAATAAAACCAAGTCCCTATTCCTCAAGAGATCGAGGCCCTGTTCCCTCGCGCTATCGGTCCACCCGAGCCCATCTGGGTTCCGGAAGAATATCAGCACGCTCCGTGTGCCCCTCCTGCTAATGGGCCGCCGCCTGCCCAGCTTCCAATGCCAAACATTGCCCAGCCTATGGCTAACTTGCCTGTGGTTGCTGATCCAAAGGAGGAGGAGTTGAACAAAGTCAAAGAGGATATCAAGATGCTCACCAAGAAGTTTGACCAAGTCAAGATCTCTGGAAATTACATGGACTACACCCATATTTCTCCTTATCCTAAAGCAAGGTTACTCGAGAAGTTCAAGATGCCAAATATCGAGAAGTTTGAAGGGATTGGTCCCCCGATTGTTCATATTCGCAGTTATCATCGTTCCATGACTCTACTAGGGGCTTTCGAAGAGGTGATGGCTCAATTATTTCAGCAAACTTTGAAAGACAATGCTCTTCGATGGTTTTTATCTCTTGAGGAATCCAGAATTCGTAGCTGGGAGGATGTAGCTCGAGAATTCATGTCACAGTACAAATACAACGAAGAGCTTGAGGTCACTCGCCGTGACTTGGAGTTGCTCAAACAGAATTTCGAAGAATCAGTCAGTAACTTTATAGCCCGATGGAGGGAGAAAGCGACTACCATGACCAATCGGCCATCTGAAGAAGAACAGGTCAACATAGTGAAGAAGAATTTCTTGCCCCATGTCCGAGCAACCATGGGAGGACAGTACTACCCCCATTTTCGAGCTCTCAGAGAACAAAGAGTAGAAATCGAAGAGGGTCTTGCCAAAACAGAAGTTAAACCAAAGAAGGTATCCGGACAGTTTACCCCTAGAAAATATGATAAACCTGTCAGTGCCGCAGTTTCAACCATCAACAACATCTCTCAACCAACCACATCATGGGCACCGAAAAGCCGCCCTGCTCCCGTCCGAAGGGAATACACTGAGCTCCATGCTCCCCTCTCTAAAGTTTACCAAGCCCTATTAAGCCGAAACCTTATAAGGCCCCTGGATCCACGTCCATTACCCAATCCACTTCCCAAAAATTTCAAGACCGATGCTCATTGTGCCTTCCACCAAATAGCTGGCCATACCACCGACCAATGCTTCCACCTTCGAAACATAATCCAAGATCTCATTGATCAGGGTACCATCACCCCACCAGCCAATCCTAAATCAAACACTACTCATAACCCACTCCCAAATCACATCAATGCCATCTTCTTGGAAGGAAACCCAGATTTCGATCCATCAACTCAAATCACACCCTTATACCCTCCTAAACCCCTTCAACTTTACCCATATTTCCTCCTACACCCTGCTAGCCCCGCTGATCAGGCTTTGTCACTCCTTACCAGATCGTGCATCACTGTCCGGACCTGTTCTGAAAGTGGAGGTATGGAATTATCAGAGGTGTTAAACCAACTCCTAGAGTTCGGGCTGAAATTGCCCTCACCGATGATTATCGACTGTCAGAGGTTCAGTACGTTATTTTTGGAAGCACGAAAATGGGCTCGAGAATCAGATAGGTGGATGGTACCAATCGATAAAATCTGCTTAGATGATGTTGTTCGGATCATGACGGAAGCATTCAGGCGAACCAACAACATTTGCAGTATCACCGAGTTACTTGGCACTCTGAGGCTACAAGGGCACCTGGTCCCTTCACCCTTACACATCCCCACAGAATGAGAAGACATATATGAAGAAGCCATTGAAGTTATGGAATGCATTAACTTCACAAGGGAAAACAGAATTGTTGCCATCGAATGGGGGAAAGAATTCGAAGATTCGGGCGAAGAACAAGCTTCAGGAGGAAATGGCCCAGTAGCCGACATATGTGGGATGATAACATTTGAAGAACTCCTCATAGAAATAGACAGGGAAGCGGAACAACCTGAAATTGATGAGGAAACTGGATTTAAGTTTTTCCCTTCTTCAATAAATCATATGACCAGATCTGGGAGACATTACCAAGTTCCAAGATCGCTACCAGTAAATGACAAGGGGAAGGGCGTTGAAGACCATCCTATGCCAGAAATAACCCTCGAGGAGAGCAAGATCCTCGATCAATTGAAGAAAACTCAAGCTAACATCACTCTATGGGGGCTTTTTATGTCTTTCCAGCTACACATAAATGCTTTGATCAAATTGCTCACTGGACCCATAGTTCCTCCCTCTACCACACCAGAAGAAGCGGTGAACCTGGTCGAATCCTTGACATCTACCCAAATGCTGTCCTTTTTTGAAGAAGAAATCCCCAAAATTGGGCCAAATCACAATCATGCACTCAACATCTCCGTCGAAGTTATGGGGAGGGTTGTACCACTTTCTCTCATTGACAACGGATCCGCTTTGAATGTCTGCCCACTGAGAACCTTCAAATGTTTAGGCCTAAAAGAAAGTGACCTCGCTCCAACATCCTCTGCCGTGCGTGCCTACGATAATACCCGTCGTGAAGTGATGGGATCCATAAAACTTGTAATAGGGGTTGGACCTATAAACCATGTCGTCAAATTCCAAGTCATCGATATCCCCACCTGTTTTAACCTGTTTCTCGGACGACCCTGGATCCACAGTATAAAGGGTGTCTCTTTATCATTCCATCAAAAACTGAAGTTCTTCGCCGATGGGCGAGTCATCACCATCTTGGGTGACGACGGTAACACTGAGGGTGCAAGCACCAACAGTCCAATTCTTGAGATACAGCATGGGTCAAATGATATGCTCCTATCAGGTTTCCAAGTTGAACCATCCCTACTCCCGGCAGGGGACGGTTTCAAAGAACGGTTTTGTCCAGAATATGACCCTCATGGCAATGTCAATGTGATTCAGATATTCAGAAACATGCACTTCATGCCCGGACTGGGGCTAGGACAAAGGCAGCAGGGGATACTTGAGCCCATCGAACTGAAGAAAGCTTTCCCTCCTTGCGGCTTGGGATATCAACCATCAGAACCAGAACTCAGAATGAACCGCTAGACTCGATCAAAGAGAGGGTTAGACTTCGTCCGAATTATCTCGGGAGATTCTTTAAATGGACGATTCATCAAGGAGGGCGAGGATTTCCCCTTTTGCGATTTTCCAGAACCGTGGTATGACCATACAGACAAGAAAATGAAGCCTGGAATGGAGATCTTTTTCCAAGATAGCTACCCATGGGCCAAAAGTTCCCAACATCGCGTACAACCGATCATCAAGGATACCAAAGAGACTGAAGAAAGTGACTCCGAAGATTCCTTCAACCTGCAGACACTGGGGCTGACACTATGAATGGTTCATTCAGTCACTACATCAAGGGACCCATCCCGTCTGATTAAGGTTGCTGATACACCTCTCCTCAACTGGCATGCTATGCCAACTCTACCTGTTGAAATATCCCCTAACCCCAATGTTTACCTTGTTTTATCCACTGTTGTCCGTCCTTGCTCAAATGTAATCGAGACCTCTTTTGATGAGGTTCTCAATGCTGTTTTTCCTATCAATGAAATAAACGAAGATTTTGAGTATCTTGTTGTGCCTTACATTAATTATGTAGATTCTAATCAAACTGTTGATGATGATGATTTTTCAAATGAACAATTCTTAACTGATCTAAATAAGGTTAATAATTAACAACATAACCGCATTCAAGTTAATGAAGAAGAGACTATCGTTATTAATCTCGGTTCTAGTAGCCAACTGCACGAGATTAGGATAGGGGCCACCCCTGATGAGCATGAGCGCGTACAACTCGAAGAATTGCTAAAGGAGTTCGTGGATGTCTTCGCATGGTCCTATGATGATATGCCCGGCATCGACCCCGAAATACCTCTGCACGAGATCCCCACTCTCCCGGATTACAAGCCAGTTAAACAAAAATTAAGAAAACTCCGCACCGAATGGTCGCTTAAGGTCAAAGAAGAGGTGATCAAACAGTTGAATGTGGGTTTCATTCGAGTAATCGAATATCCCACTTGGCTAGCCAACATTTGCCTGTACCAAAATCAGGAGGAAAGGTTCAAATGTGTGTGGACTACTGAGATTTAAACAAAGCCTCTCCGAAGGATGATTATCCTCTACCCAACATCGACATGATCGCGGACAACACAGCCAATCATGCTCTCAAGTCATTTGTCGATGGATTTGTCGGGTACAATCAAATCAAGATGCATCCCGACCATCAAGAGAAAACTGCATTCATCACCCCTTGGGGAACGTTTTGCTACACCGTTATGCCATTCGATCTCAAGAATGCTGGGGCTACCTACCAAAGGGCGGCCACAACCATCCTGCATGATCTGATCCACAAAGAGGTCGAGGTTTACATGGATGATATGATTATGAAGTCCAAAACTAGAGAAGGTCATGTTCCCGCTCTCCGAAAGTTCTTCAAACGACTTCGACAGTATCAGATGCGACTCAATCCACAGAAATGCGTCTTCGGCGTTACGAAGGGAAAACTCTTAGGATTCATGGTCAGTGAGAAGGGGATAGAAGCAGATCCCTCCAAACTGAAGACCATACTTGAGATGCCACCTCCCCGAACAGAGAAGGAAGTCCGAGGTTTTCTGGGGAAATTACAATATATCAGCCGGTTCATCAGCCAGCTAACCTCCATCTGTGAACCAATCTTTAAGCTCCTACGAAAGGATTTAACCAAGGTTTGGAACGAGGCCTGCCAAGAATCTTTTGAGGGAATCAAACAATACCTAACCCAACCTCCACTTCTCATGCCACCACAGCCTAGTCTCCCTTTGCTCTTATACCTAACCATAACAGACACTACAGCTGGGGATTTACTAGCCCAGTACCTCGAGGACTCCCGCAAAGAAAGAGCCATCTATTACGCCAGTCGCAAGTTGGTCGGGTACGAGGTCAACTAAACTGCTTTGGAAAAAGCATGTGTCGCACTTGTCCGGGTCACCCAAAAGTTGCGACATTACATGCTCGCCTTCCCCATTAAAATAGTATCCCGAATGGATCCCATCAAATACCTGCTTGAGAAACCCTCCTTATCTAGCCAAATGGCCCGATGGTTGATGCTCCTAACCGAGTTTGATATCGTGTACGTCACACAGAAAGACGTTAAAGGAAGAGTCATCTCTGACTACCTTGCTGACTACCCTATAGAAGAAGCAGATGTCTGGATCTCCGAATTCCCGGATGAAAACATTCTCTGCACCACTCAAGACCGCCTTCTATGGAAAATGTTCTTTGACGGCGCTGCTAACAAAAAGGGATATGGCATTGGGATACTTATGGTCGCCCCAGATGACTCCCACACTCCCATCGCCATTAAATTGGATTTCCCTTGCACCAACAACATGACAGAATACGAGGCATGCACAGTGGGCCTCCAGGTCGCTCTCGAGAAAGGTATTCAATACCTTGATGTATACGGGGATTCTGCCCTTATCATCGGTCAAGTTCTTAGAAATTGGAAAGTCAAGGACGAAAAGCTCCAACCCTTTCATGCCCGATTAGAAGAGTTGGCCTCCAAATTCCGAGATATCACCTTCCATTACCTACCCCGAGCAAAGAATAACCTAGTCGATGCTCTCGATACTTTGGCTTCCATAGTCGACATGCCCGAGGGAATAATAATGACCCCCTTCCTAGTTCAAAAACAAGACAGACCGACCCATTGCTACCATATTGAGCTTGTCTCCACTGAAGATCCCGAACTAGCCGATTGCTGGTACTATAATATTTAGTGCCTCCTCAAACACGGTAGGTATACCTAGGGTTCCAACAAGAATGATCGAGCTACCCTCCGAAGGCTGGCCGCTCAGTACATCATCTGCCATAAAGCACTACTCAAGAGGAATTTCGATGGAACTCATTTGCACTGTATCGCAGGGGCTGACATTGAAAAGATAATGCAGAAAATCCACAGCGGGGAATGCGGACCTCACATGAACGGTCACATGCTTGCCAAAAAGATCATCCGACAAGGCTACTACTGGACCACCATGGCCCAGGATTGCACCGCCTATGTTCGGAGGTGCCCTAAATGCCAACAGTTCTCCAATCTCCAACATCTACCTCCGCGGGAATTATACAACATGACTTCTCCCTGGCCGTTCTCCACCTGGGGTATCGACATCATAGGGAAAGTTACACCAAAGCGTCAAACGGGCATGAGTTCATCCTGGTTGCCATCGATTACTTCACTAAATGGGTCGAAGTTGAGTCATACGCAGTATTAAATGCCAAGAAGGTGGAAAAATTCATCAAGAAAAATATCATCTGCCGATACGGGGTCCCGCACAAGCTAGTGTCGGATAATGGTTTGCACTTTGAGGCAGAAGTCACAGAAATAGTCAACGAATACGGGATTCAGAGACACAAATCTTCTCCCTACCGACCTCAGACCAATGGTGCAGTTGAGGCCGCAAACAAAAACCTCAAAGCCATCATCAGCAAGATGACCAAAAGTTGTAGGGATTGGGCCGACCAGATCCCCTACGCCCTCTGGGGCTATCGAACCTCAATTCGAACCTCTACTGGGTCTACCCCTTATTCCCTGGTTTACGGCATGGAAGAAGTCCTACCTGTGGAGCTGGAAATACCCTCGTTACGTGTCATGCTCGAAAGCAAGGTTAGTGAAGAAGACTGGTGCCAAGGCCGTCTTGCTGAGCTGACCCTCCTAGATGAACGGAGATTAAAAGCTCTTTACCACATACAAGGGTACCATCGCCGAATAGCGTGATCATTCAACAAGAGAGTCAAGGACCGCGGTGTCCGAGAGCGGGATTTATCCCTCAAAGAGATAATCGAACCCATCTGGGACCCTAGAGGAAAATTCAAACCCAATTGGAGCGGCCCTTACATTGTGAGGAAGATCTTGTCTAGCGGTGCCGCCATGCTCACTGACCTGGATGGGGAAGAGATGGCTTGTCCAGTCAATCTAGACCGTCTCAATAAATTCTACCCCTAGTCCGAAATCTCGGTGCGCTACGACTCTTCCCATCCCCCTTCTATTCTAAAAAAAAAAAAACTCTCTCCATTTCCCTCTACCCAGAACTACGTGGGCCTAATCCTCTGCAAAAACTATTTTCAAACAGACAAGAACTTTTTTTTCAAAAACCCCAGAGGTACGTAGGCAGCTCATACTCCTCACATGAGCACGACCCCTTCTTTTGCACAAAATACTATTATTTTCTTACCCCCGATAACAACAGTTCATTCTAAACATCTACTTGAACAAAAGGATTATATATGCCTTAGCGATTGGTATAGATTATTCAAAATACAAAATTCATCTAAAGGCACAGCTGGATGATCAGAAACTTATTTATTTCATTAAATAAGAAACTACAGTACATATTGCATAAGAAAAATGAATGGATAACTCCCTTCCCCCTACTACCATAAAAACCAGACAAAATCCCCCACAATTGTTACATAAATAAACTCCCCAGGAGTCCTACCCACAGCTACCTGAAGAGCCTGCACCCTCATCATCTACATCCTGAGGACCCCAAGTTTCTCCTGCCTGAATGGAGTGCCGCAAACACTCCATGGATCGATGAGCCTTAACCATCTTCGAGAAGACCACAACACCCCCTTCCATGGAGTCAGATAAAACAAACCACCTCTAACCAGTCTCTACTGCCAACATCTTGCTGACTACTTTCCTCCACAACCACTTCATATAATCTTTGGGGACATGGAAAACCTTCCCAACAGGTTGAGAGGGACGGGTCGACGGACGCCGATTTCCCCACAGAGATCCAAGCAACAGACGTAAGCACTCAGTCTAATCTTCTACTGGAAAGAAATTTGAGGTCCGAGGAGGCACGACCTGCGCCCAGCCAAATTGGCGCAAAAGTTGCCAAGGGAAATAAAAAGTGGTCTGCCTGAGACCAACCAACCGCACATATGAATATTCTCCTAGCTCCAGAACAGGCTGCAATTGTCCCCACCAAGGCACTGACCAATACCGTCCACGAGCCCCGTGCTCCACAAACCAATTCTCCTAGTTCTCAACATACAGGCCCATGCGGATGAAGTAGCGCGAAAAAAAGTTGGGTACAGCCGAAAAAGGATATTCTGGAGGAGTCGAGAAGCAGAATCTTTCAGACAACCACATGAACAGCATCACAGGGCTCCCCCTTCAAAAGTCAGAACGACCTTCTCTCCAGGCATCCAGGCCATTCAAAGTCTCCGCCAATATCACCGCCGCAGGATTGCGACGGTATGACATCCATGAAGTAATGGCTGCGAGTTGTGGGTCCACTCGCACCTCCCCAGTCACCAACAACAATTTTGAAAACTGGCCCAGAACGATGGCTCCAGCATAGCCAGCATCACTTACTTCCCGCGAACGCACGGATTGCAACACTGCTGGGAGGGAGAACATTCCTCCCGCAACCAATGACCTGGCCGCCGAAGGAGAAATATGGAGAAGCCCGGCCAATAGATCCCTAGGAGAACGGGAAAATTCGGGTAAATCCGCGACAACACTGGGATTCACGCCCAGTATGGCAGAAAATTCCTCGTAGGTAGGACAAACTTCTTCCAACCCAAAGAGGAATACATGGTCTTCGGGATACCAAAATTGTACTGCCGCCATCAGCATATTCCACTCAAAAGGTCGATTACGCCACAAGAAGACTCGACGCATGTTGAAAGCATCATAGTCGACATTATAAGAGCACCTAGCTTCCAAGGCTTCAAGGTAATTGACAAACTCAATGCTACCAGGGAGAGCCATCTCGCAAGACTAAAAGATGATGGGTGGGTATTTAAGAATGCAAAAGGTGTGAGGAAAATACTCCACCCTTCTCCCTTTTTATACTTAAAAATCCTCACAAAGGATATAATCCCTGCAGAAATCGAAAGGAATCCTACCCCACAAAGTACTAGAGGCTGAAAAGGGTACCAATCAAAGCTCTCAATTGATGGGACTGGACTGAACTGCCGATAGGCAGGCCAAGGTGCTTACCGATCGGCAACCCCCCATTTTTGGAAATTTCCTCCTTTCCTTTTTTGTCAAATCAGAAAACTCCATAAAAATAAATTGATATTCTCAAAAGAATTTCAAGAATCTCCTTATGGGATTCCCCGTTTTAAATAAAATAACTTTTCTTTGAAAGATTTCTAAAAATATTCCTTTTTTTACGGTCTCAGCAGCAAATTAAAATAAAGAATAATAACCAAAAGAACTACATTGCATTGCATATATATATTTTCTGTGTTACATCATTTTTACAGGAAATAAATAAAAGCCAAAAACAATGGGACTCATCTCGAACCCACATTCTCTCTCTCCCTATCTCTCTCAAGAGTTTCCACCCCTGCGACGCGCTCTCTTCCCCCTATGGCGAGATGACACGCCCCCACTACCCTAGCCAAAGTCTCCCCCGGACGAGGCTAACGTCACCAAATAGGAAGGAACAGGGACAACATCCCGAATGTGGGCGGTCGCCGATGATATCCAGTCTCTGATGTCCCTGAGCCAAGTGGTCGACACCCGAATTTGCTGCAAGGAAAAGGCAGAATCAGTATCAAGAAAAAGAAATCAAAAAAGAGAGGAAAAGGACCGAGAGGTTTACATCAGGATGAAGGACGTCCTCTGTCAAGCCCAGCTCCTCCGGATCCATCGCAAGAGGATGGTGTAACATCGGCACTGTCCCTCCATCAGCCCACCGGATGTTGTACGAAGGAGTGTGCAGCCGAACAAAAGGGACCTCCGAGGTCGCCGCATGTGCCGACGGACCACCACCACTGTGGGAAGACCCCACCGCCCGACTCGAACCAGCAGGAGGGAAAGGCAAGGCATCATGTATGCAGGGCGCCATCAACCAGCTAGTCACAAACTCCATATAGTCATACGGAGCGGCCGTATCAGTGTATAAAGCATAGGACTCACCGATCATCGCCGCGACCCTCTCATCCTCCAACAACTGTCGCTCCCACCTCATAGATGTAGGAGGCTGTGCGGGAGGCACCACCACCTCCTCCTCAGCAATCTGACGAATCACCCTCTCCCCGAGGTACCAGGAATGGACGAACTCATGCGCCAACAAATGCCTCATCTGCGCGTTCACCCCATACCGATCGGCACTGTCTCCTTACCTTCCCGAGGCAGCCCAAAAGTTCGTGCCACTACCGAATGGCACCTCTCAGTCTATGCCGACCGACACCCCCCTTAAAATTTCGTACAAAAATTCCCAGAAAATACCAGAAGCCTCGAAAAATCCCCGAAAAATTCCTAAAAATCCCAGGAGGGATTTAGAACGTTTTCATCAAGAAAATTTCGCCCTCCTTCGAACGACACACCGTTTTCCCCAGTGGATCCCTCAAAATCCAAGCGATTGTCCTCTCGGGCAAGGCGCCCGGACCACCTAATCACCTCCTCATCAGACTTTAAAAAAGGCCTCCCCAACAATCGTCTATCCGGTACGGTACAAAATCAGATGGTATTTTTCCCAGCAGAAATCAGAAGAACCACTCGCCCCGAGCAATCTCTCCCAAAGGACAATCCAAATTTTCCCCGGCCCATTCATCATTCCCCAGCGGAATCTCAGATCCAAATTCTTATTCCCAGCGAAACCCCTCTTCCCCAGCGAAATCCTCAAAAACTAAGTGAAATCTCCTCCCGGCAAAACTCCGGAGGATCTCTAAGGATTATCTGATCACTTCCCCAGCGGAATTCTCTTACAGCACCTAAAATAGGTTGTTCCCTGCGAGGCCTCCTATAAAGTTTCCCCAGCTAGCAGCTCCCCAGCTCCAATCGAAATCACAAAGCTCTTTCTCCAGCAGAATCAAAATACAATATTTATCTACTCTTAGGTCAGAATTGGCCCCGGTCTTTGATCGTCACCTTAGTTAGGTCAGGATTGACCTCGGTCCTCGGTCGTCACCACTCTTGGGTCAGAATTGGCCTCGGTCTTAGATCGTCACCTTAGTTAGGTCAGAATTGACCTCGGTCCTCGGTCGTCACCACTCTTGGGTCAGAATTGACCCCGGTCTTGGATCGTCACCTTAGCTAGGTCAGAATTGACCTCGGTCCTCGGTCGTCACCACTTTTGGGTCAGAATTGGCCCAGGTCTTGGATCGTCACCTTAGTTAGGTCAGGATTGACCTCGGTCCTCGGTCGTCACCACTCTTGGGTTAGAATTGGCCCCGGTCTTGGATTGTCACCTTAGTTAGGTCAGGATTGACCTCGGTCCTCGGTCGTCACCACTCTTGGGTCAGAATTGACCTCGGTCTTGGATCGTCACCTTAGCTAGGTCAGAATTGACCTCGGTCCTCGGTCGTCACCACTTTTGGGTCAGAATTAGCCCCGATCTTGGATCGTCACCTTAGTTAGGTCAGATTTGACCTCGGTCCTCGGTCGTCACCACTATTAGGTCAGAATTGGCCCCGGTCTTGGATCGTCACCTTAGCTAGGTCATAATTGACCTCGGTCCTCGGTCGTCACCACTTTTGGGTCAGAATTGGCCCTGGTCTTGGATCGTCACCTTAGTTAGGTCAGAATTGACCTCGGTCCTTGATCGTCACCACTCTTGGGTCAGAACTGGCCCCGGTCTTGGATCGTCACCTTAGTTAGGTCAGGATTGACCTCAATCCTCGGTCGTCACCACTCTTGGGTCAGAATTGGCCCCGGTCTTGGATCGTCAACTTAGTTAGGTCAGAATTAACCTCGGTCCTCGGTCGTCACTACTCTTGGGTCAGAATTGACCCCGGTCTTGGATCGTCACCTTAATTAGGTCAAAATTGACCTCGGTCCTCGGTCGTCACCACTCTTAGGTCAGAACGGACCTCGACCCTCTGAATTGGTCATCCTCATTTCCTTAGGTCCTCAGAACTGACCTCAATCCTCTGAATTGGTCACCCTCGCTTCCTTAAGCCTGTAGATTTGGCTTTGATCCACAGAATTGATCATCCCCAGCATACTTCTTAGGTCCTTAGAATCGACCTCGACCCTCTGAATCGGTCATACTCCCTCAAAAGGCATCATGCGGTGTCTAATCGACGGCTATCATTTGTTCCAAACTCACCCATCGAGGGGCTCTGTAGACACCCCATTCTATTACCCCTTAACACTCCTTAGGTCCCTAGTACCTCCCTTCATCACTATAAACCCAGGTCACGTCCCGAGTACTGACCTGGAAGCCATCGGGCACCCCCCGGCTCAGTTTGACCCAAAAGTCAAACTCCTCGTCTCGACCGAGACTCAATGAATCTTCGAAAAACTGAATAACCTTTCCAACGGTCCACCCCGTGCACGATTCTGACTTACCATACGGACGAACGCGCCATTTGCGTCCGAAACCTGACCTAGAGGCCACCGGGCGCTCCCGGGCTCTATTTGACCTATGTCAACTCTTCAGCTCGATCGAGGCTGAATGAATCTTTGAAGGGCACTGAATACCCTTTCCAACGGTCTATCCCGTGTGCAATTCCGACTTTCCATGCGGACGAACGATCTGTTTGACTCCGGGAAGCCACTGAGCGCTTCCCGGACCCGGTTGACCAAACTCAACTCTCCAACCGGATCAAACTCTTTGAAATGTCGAAGTACACCTCCTAACCTTTCCAATGGTATGCCCCGTACGCAATTCGGACTTACCTTACGGATGAACACGCCGTTTGCGTCCGCGCAATTCTCCGTCCAATGGACCGACAAACGCTTCCGAGCCACATTTGACCCAAAGTCAACTCCCGAACTCGGGATCGGTCCAAAGGACTTTCGAAGGTCTCTGAAATACCTTTCCAATGGTATGCCCCGTGTGCGATTTTGACCAACGGTTTTCCCTCGACGGCCAATTTTTCAGAAAAGCCTAAGGCGCATTGCTAAATGGCAGGTCCGAGACCCTGCCTATCGGCACCTGCCGATAGGTAGTGCCATGGCAATGCCGATCGGCAGACTCCTGGGCCTATAAAAAGGAGGCCTTGTCCTCATTTTCAAAGGGAGTCCAGATCTGATAAAAATCTCTCTGAACGAATCCCAGAAACCTCTCTCGAAGGCAGCGTGATTTCAACTTCCAAATCCCTCTTTTACCTCCACTTTCCATCATCCTTTTCATCAAACTTGGTGAATTAACCACTCTCCATCATCATCCAAGCTCAAGGTCTGCTCTCCAACATTCAAGATCAAGCTCAAGATCTTCAAGAAGGTCCAATTTTCTCAAACACTCCCTTAAATTCTCTTGAATTCTCAATAGCTTGTTTTCTTACTTGGCACTTTTATTATCTCATCTCACACACCCTAATATACTTTCTTATATAGTATTATTGCGCATCCCATATTTTCATATAAATAAAAACCCAAAAAACAAGAAAAATAGGGTTTGCTCATAAATTCCAAATAGGGATTCTCACACTTTTCTCACACTTTTATCACAACTAAAACACTTTTTCTACACACACACACACACCTACAAATAAGAGATCCCACATTTGGAGTTATGGGATAAACCCCACCCCTTTGCTTTGTATGCGAACTACGTGGACTTTGATGCCTTTATAGGCTACGTAGGGGTCTCGGGGTAAAACCCGAGACTCGAGCCCTTTCTCTCAATTCTTCTCTCATTTTCTATTTTCTCTAAACCCATTTTTCTCATATTATATATATACTTATTCTTAGTGACGCATTACTCCATACGCGTTATCGTTCACTTATAACGATCAACGTAGGGGTAACCGCGTAAATCTTATATTTCTAATATTACTTTTATATCTTCCTACGGATGACTCGCTTTATCTTTTCCATGATACAAGTCGAGGATTCCTACCTCCATTCTATATATATACACATGCACACATCTCACGGGGGGAAACATAAAGGAAAATAGCAAATATCCATGAGAGACCGAAAGGGCGGAATGGGTGCCTAACACCTTCCCATTTCGTAACTAAGCCTCCGAAACCTTTCTGAATCATTTGGTTTCGCATGCACCAATATGCCTTTGGATGCCATCCTTTGGGGTGGCTTCCTATTTTTCTTTTGTCTGTTTTGAGTAAAATAGGCTGGCGACTCTAAATCTCTCTACATTTTCACACCTCACAAAATCGACGCTGGCCGAAGCGCTCTCCCAAGAGGGGATGCGCGGGACCCGAAGGATTCCTCCTCCCTCCGCGGCGGGGATCGACGGGGATGGCCACATCTAGGTATAGATCCAGAGTTCCTCTGCCACGGTTTAAGCATAGTAAAGGATGCCAAACATGTAAAGCTGGAACCTTGAGTATTCAGTCCGGAGAAGGAAATAACAATCCAGTAAGAGGTGGATAAATTGCAAAAGGCAGAATTCATCGAAGACGTGAAGTACCTAGATTGACTTTTGAATGTTGTTATGATCAGAAAGAAGAATGATAACTGACATATGTACGTAGATTTTACTGACCTCAATAAAACTAATCCAAAAGATCATTATCCTTTATCCAGGATTGACCAGTCGATCGATGCTACAGTAAGGCACAAGTTACTCAGTTTTATGGACGCTTATACAGGGTACAGTCAAATAAAAATAAAGCTAGAAGACCGGGAGAAAACCTCATTTATCAATAGTTGAGGTACATACTACTACAACGTTATGCCTTTTAGGATTAAAAACACTGGAGAAACATATTAAATGATGGTGAAGAAGGTCTTTGAAGATCAGATCGATAAAACTATGGAAGTCATGTCGATGATTGGCTAACGAAGAGCAAGAAAGTTGTAGACCACATCAGTGACCATGGGCGAACTTTCAACTAACTAAAAAATCACCAAATGAAGCTCAACCTCTCTAAATGTGTTTTTGGGGTCAAGGAGGAAAATTTCCTAGGTTTCATAGTTAACCAGCAGGGTATATAGGCTAATCCGAATAAGATACGAGCACTGATTAACATGTAGTCTCACATGAGTAAAAAAAGGACATTTAGAGATTGGCAGGACATGTAGCAGCACTAAATAAGTTTGTGTCTAGAGCTATGGACACATATCTTCCCTACTCAACATACTGAGAAAAACCTTCGAATGGAACAGGGAATTTTAAACAACCTTCCTGGAGTTGAAGAAATACTTAAAATCTGCACCATTGTTATCTAGGTCGATCGTGGGTAAAAAACTTTATTTGTACTCGGTAATTTCAGAATCGATTGTCTGTTCTACAATAGTTCTATAATAAGATAGGGTGAAAAGTCTAGTCTACAACACTAGCAAGGCATACCGTGGAGCAAAAATTTGGTACCCTAAGCTAAAGAGTTTATCCTTAGCCCTAATTAAATCCTCGCCACGAATGAATCCGTATTTCCAAGCACTTATTATAATCATGTATACAGACCTACATTTACAATAAGTTATTCATAGACTTGAGAAATTAGGAAGTTTGATGGCTTGTGCAGTAGAACTAGGAGAGTACGACATTCATTATGAACCCAGAACAATAATTAAAGGTCAAGTATTGGATGCTTTTATCGCAAAATTTACTTGTGAAGAAAAGACTGTTAAGAAGACTTGTACAGAAGAGAGCTTAGAAACAAAGAAGGTTCCTATAGAATATAATTCGATATGAGAAGAAAATCGAAAAGACTTATCCGGAAGAGAGCTCAGTGGTCCAGCCAACTGAGCAGACTTCTCCATAAGAGGACTCAATTATCCATCCAACTGAGTAGACATCTCCCGAAGATATCTCGACAAATCCTACCAAAAAGTTCATTGATAGACTAGTTCTCAACCTAGAGAAAATAAAAAAAAATTTCAAAAATGGGTGTTTAGTGGAAGGGAGTTTTGAAGAAGAACTCCCAGTCTGGTAACTATTCATAGATAGCTCATCATGTGCCAACGGCAGTGGAGCATGTTTTAATATAACAACACTTAATGGAACTGACGTGGAATATTCCATTAAATTCCACTTTGAGGCTTCCAAAAATGAGGAAGAATATGAATCCCTCATAGCAGGTTTGGGGTTAGCATCGTCTCTAAGCACCGAGCAACTGTCAGCGCATGATGATTCTCAACTCATGGTAAATCAAGTTCTCGAAGTTTATGAGGTAAGAGAAAAATCCATGGAGAAATACTTGACTAAGGTGAAGGCATTGTTGTCAAAATTCTTAGTTGTTCAGAAAGTCGAAATACCAAGAGCTGAAAGCACATGAGCAGACACATTGGCTCGCCTGACATCAGCCACTGGAACAAAACTGCGTAGAATAGTTCCGATAGAAGTCTTGATACACAATAATACATTTGAGTAATGCTTATTGGTGTTAGAGTTAGACTTGGGTCCATCCTGTATGGATACCATCTGAGAATATTCCACGTCATAGTAGTAGATTACTTCACTAGATGGGCGAAGGCCGAGCCTTTGGTTGAGATGTCATACAAAAAGGTCTTCCACTTTATATGGAAAAACATCATCTTCCACTATAGAATGCCATATGCTTTCATTACGGATCATGGTATCCACTTTGACTACAAAGAATTCAAAAACTACCGTATATCTTCAAATATCCAGAAACTACACTCAACACCTGGTCACCCTCAGTGCAACGGGCGAACAAAGATAACAAATATAACTCTACTCAGGGAAATGAAGAAAATACTCGATGATGCCAAGGGAAGTTGGATCAATGAGTTACAAAGCATGCTTTGAGCGTACAGAACAATGCCAAGAAAGACAATGGGTGAGACTCCGTTCATGTTTGAATTTGGTACTAAAACTGTAGTGCCCAATGAAATCGGCATGTCCAACCATCGGGTGCTAAACTTTGACTCGCCAAGGAGCGATCTAATGAAAAGACTTAATCTAGACATAGTAAAAAAAGTCAAGGAGTGCATAGCACTACGGGTAGATGCCTACCAGCAGAGGACTACTTGGTTATACAATAAAAGAGTAAAACGTAGCACTTTAAAGGAAGGAGACTACGTGCTTAAAAGGTAATTAAGAAACTGAACAAGCTAGAACCTAACTGGCACGATCTGTACAGAGTATCTGCTGGTATACAATTAGAAACTTACATAATTTAGACTCTAAAAAGTGAGAAGTTTAAGAACACTTAGAACTCTAAGCACGTGATGAAGAAATACTCGTAGCGATAATAACATATGGAAGACAGAAGGAAATCAAATATGTAAACCTCTTTTCACTCTCTTGTAATTCAACTCCGTGAATAATGAGAACCAAAACTACATCCTCTATATATGTTGTCATTTCAAGCTTTTTTCTTTATTAAATGTATATTTCCTCGGTTAAAGAGATGTACAAAAAATTTAGACCACAGACACTTCATGACCCAGAACATCAAGATGCATGATCAAAACCATGCTCCATGTATGACCTCGTCTTAAGAAAAGTCAAAATCAAGATGTTTTAACCAAACCTGGGAAATCTAGTGCAGTCTTATGGATAATAAGATCCAACCATAGCTGACTAATGCAATGATACATTTGATCGAATCTCGTAACCAATGCTGACACTTAACCAGGAAGATAAGATTCGTCCATACGACCAGTAAGCTGGGATAAGAATTTATGGATCCTACATTGGGATGACCCAGGTCCATCCAAAACTAATAGCTAATAAGACAGATCAGGCCGACAAGATTCGACAGCATGATCCTGAGTATAAATTACTAGAAGGCCTACCCTAACACTTCATTCATGACCGTATTTTTGAATAGGTCATGATTAAGAAGTCTAACCAAATCCAAGAAATCTAGTGCAGTCTTATGGATGACACGATTCAATCATAATCGACTAACGTAGGGGGAGATCTTAGTACATTTGGTCGACTGTGGTAACCAATGCTAACACCTAGTCAGGACGAAAAGATTCTTTCCTATGACCAGTAAGCTGGCACAAGCATTTGCAAATCCTAAGTCAGGATAACTTATGTGAGCCTAAAATCGACAGCTAGGAGGTCGATGCGATACGATCATATTTACTTTGAAACAAGTAGATTAACAGTCTGGCCGAATAAAATAAATCGGAAGAAGATGTAAACCTAAAGCAAATGCATACATGAAAATAAGAAATGAATTTGATTACAAAGTTAAACATGCATAAATGCAAGTGTTCATTACAAGTCACCAAATAAAATGTTCATTAAAAATCAAGTAAAAAACATTAAACAGAAACATAGATGATTAAGCCAGAAGGACATCATCAGCAGTAACAACATCCTGAGCTAGAGCGGTAACAGGGGAATCAATAATAATAGTATCCTCAATAGGGAGAAAAGAAGTCTCATCGACAGGGATCTGGCTAGCTTTGTTAGTTTGATCAGCTTCAAAAGAAGACTCTTCCGCCACTAATTATTCAGTAGTAAGGGTCGTAACCTCTGCATCATCACCCTCCCACTTTTTGACTTCTGCAGCTATGTCAGGGTAGTTTTTCATAACCCTTTTCTTTAATTATTCAAATCCATCAAGAAATAAGGAAATTCGATCCACATTACAGTCAACCGAGGACTTCTACTTCTCCGCTGCTGCCTCCCCAGCAATTTCCAAAGCCTCTTCAGCCTCCACAAGATTTTGATTATCCATGTACAAAACTTGGTTAGACACCTCCAAGCCATCATTAAAATTCTTTAAGGGCTCCTCTAAACTCTTAAACTTGATAGCATCTATATTGGTGTAATCCTTCAACTTGTAGACCTCCTCCTCGGCGTAGCTAAGAGACACCGTCTCATCAACGACCTCCTCATCTTTCTACTCCATCTTGGTGAAGGTTTTCTTTAGATCATTCATTATTTCCTATAGGCTTTTCCTAAGATTAGTATTCTCCTTGATCAGTGCTTCTACGACATTTCTATTCTCCTCATATGCCACATGATTAGTGACAACATTCTCTCTCAAAATTATGGTGACCGTATAACACTATCAACAAAACAAGGAGTCAAGAAAAGTGATAAAATTTTGAACATGGAAGATAAAAAACAAGTTCAGTAAACTTACTATTGTAAGAAGATGTCAGGCCAGCCTCCACAGAGCTCCTGAATCACAGGACCTTAAAAACTGAAAAGATTTTCTATGACCATGGTAGCCATAAAGATTAGTGGAATTATTTATATTATGATATATGGAATAAGGGTCTTTTTTGAGATATTCTAATGTCACTAAGTGGACAGGGTCAAATTTAAAATCTTCAACCTCCCCATGATGTGAGGTCAACCCTTGTCCTCAAAATAGACAACGAGATGTTCGACTCTCAATCTTCATTATCTCAATGGAGGATCCAATTATTGGAACCTTAAGTTCAACTTGAGGCCTTGGGTTTTTAAGTGGTCTCTTATACCCTACTGCAACAAGATAGGGGAAGTAGGGGCTTTACCTTTTGCCTTGGCCCTTGCGACAGCTTGAGCCTCAGCCTTAACAGTCAGTTGAGCAGTAACTTCTATTTTCTTTTTGTCCTCAACATCAACTCTTTTTTAGGCACCCACCTTCTTCTTATCCCTAGCCTCATCATCGACCTTTATTTTCTGCTTGACCTCCATCTTCCTATGACGAGCCTAGTTCATTTGAGTCCGGTTAAGATTTTTGGGGGGCTATTCCAAATGAATACTAAGGTTATTCTGAAGATGTGGGAGAAGTAACTATACAAACAAGCAGTTAACAAAGTACTAAAAAAATACCCAGGACGAGTAAAATTGGTAAAAATTATTACTTCTCTCAGCTTCGGTCTATGCACCATATCAACTTGTGTCTCTAAGTTTGTCTCAAACAACATTCCTTCTTTCAAGGGGACTGATACCGCTACTGGAGAAACTCGACCTGGAGGGGTATGGTATCCAACACTTATGAATTTTAAAACAGAAAATAAATCCTCAAATGTGGGAGTCTTGGATACATAATAAGTCTTAACCAGGTCTTGTACTGTATTTGGAAGCTTAAGAGACTCTTCACTGAAACGGATAACAAAGACACCAAAACAATGCAACTTAAAAAATATGCATAATGTAAGAAAAAGTTAAGAAGTTTACCTATCAAGTTCATCCCATTCCACTAACATGGAACCTTACAAGACCAATATTTCTCATGGCTACTGAAATCCTAATCACCCCTCGCAAAGACAGATTGACCCTTCCAACTATGATTATTGGTCTGAATGACCTTAACCGTTCTTAGGTGTGACCTCCTGAAAGAAACATAATAGTACCCTAGGGCCTTAGCATTGTCTTTCAGGTCATGGACATATCTAAATATGTCCCCGATAAGGTCAAACCCAGTTTGAGCCTTCCATAACATCATAGCTCCCAGGATAGTCCTATAAGCATTAGGGGATTTGGGTAAGGATGACACCATACACATTTAGAATGGACCTAATAACAAGGAGTAGAGGTATGCAGAGTTCAACTTGAAGGTCCCATAGGGGAAGGAAAATATCATCCGAGCAGGAGGTGTTATAAACTCTCTCCTCTCCAGTAGGCAAACTAGTGGAGATGCTAATGGGAATATTGTATTTCTCCCTCAGTTCATCCAAGTCATATTTTAATATATCACAGGCGTACCACCTGGCATTAGTAGTTAGGGAAGGGTCCCCTGAAGCACTATTTTAATCAACTGGTTCTTCACCAACTGGATCCTCGATACGGGAAGGGGAATGTATAAACCTCACATACGCTGCTCTATTGTGCATAGCTCTTTAAGAAGAAGAGTCAAAATCTACGATAGACATTGACAAGGTGTTTACCAAATTCTCAATACCCTCTTACTTCTCCACTGGGTCTGTTGCTTCATGTTCCTTAAATTCATAACCCTCGAATGCTACTTCGTCATCCGATAATGGGGAAGAACTGCAACAAGAAGTTTCCCTAGGGGTATAATTCTGGTATCGAGGCTCATCTTCGAGGCGGATAACTTGTAGGGGTTTTAGAAACCTCCTCTCAAGGATACCTGGATAGCCAACCCCTAAGTGAGACAAATATTTTAGCCTCTTATGCACGTGGGGTTCGTAACTCTTTAAGACATAACAAAATTAGGGTATTGTAAGGTTTGAGGGCTATAGAAATGATTAAAATAGAGGGTTTGTACATAGACCAAAACCTAGAAAAGCCCTAAAAATGGCGTGACCCTAGTCCAACCAACTCAATGGCCACCTAAACGATTAACCTTCCCAAATTAACACCAAATACTGGTCGATTCAACAATATAAGAAGAATGGACATAGATAACTACAAAGAACTTGGAGAAGATAGGAAAACCCCTAAAAGAATAAAGCTCAAGTAATTACATACCTCAAATCCTAAAGAGGTTCAAAGATAGAGAGGAGAAAGCAGGAACTTAACTAAAAATGGAGGAAACTGGTTGGAGATCAAGAAGTTTTGGAGGTGAGATGATCCTTCTCTCTCTAAAAATCTCAAAAAGATTTAAAATGTTGTGGGAGTTCAAGCGATGGGGGATCCATGACTTAGATAATTTTCTTTTCGAGGCAAGTTCATATAATCATGACATGTAATGTCATCTTGAAAAAACAATCGATGCAGCGGGTACAAAGACCAGAAACACGTGTTATCCCATACGCGCGTGATGATTACTTTAAGCGTTGGTCCAAGTCATTTAACACATGTCATTACGATGTCAAAACCAATATGTTATAAGTGTATCTGCCTGGCCCGCAATGAGCATAATTTAAAGACAGACACATCCTACTTTTCAAATATTCCATCCATTTACTTCACGTGTTACTCGCTCCGATCATGAATAAAGTCTTAGGAATTTCTTCATACCCTAGATATGGAACACCTTGTAGGCCTTTCTGAAGATGACATGTATCCCTATTATCTGTAGATAATGGGGTCGGCCTGACTTAGTATTTGACCGTCTATTTATAAGGAGGTCGACTCAGTTATAAAGGTGTTCAACCTAGTTATATCTTTACATGTTTGAATACCATTACTTAACACTGTTAAGGTAAACATGAACCATGGGATAAGTTAATGCCAGGTGCACTCACTAGAAATGTGTGTGAGACATACATATTTCTATTCCTACACTATTGGCAAAAAACATGGGTTTTATTTATCCTCTTCCCAATGCATATCAATGTTTACCTGCTTCACCTGTAAAGGCATGACACCTGTCACACTACATTATTTTTGTCCCCGCTAACAACACATATAAATATGGCACATAATCCCTTATGAAAACGGGGAAGGATACATTTTTCTACTGTTATGCTACCTAATCCTAGAGTGAACAAGAGAGCTTATAACACCCATTCATCCATGGCTTTTGTCCATTGAATAAGCACGGTCATCACTACACTTGCGGACGTAGGTACCACTTTGGACTGAACTATGTAAACTCGATTTTTATCTTTCTTATCTCATATTTTCTCTACAATACTTTCTCAAGATTATTATAACTTGGATATATATCTCTTTATCGGTTATAGTTTAAAATAAGTGTACTTAAGCCAAGGCCCTGATTCACACACCATTTTTAGACGATAACATGATACACCAACATTGTCGATGGCACCACAATACCACCTCAACACTATTGATAATACGACACTCCAAATTATTATTTTCTATCGAGGTCATAAAAAATGCTGACATGACACTAGCACCTAAGACAATAGAGATAATGTGGCACTACCCATAATGCCTACTTCTCATTTAAAATTAGTACAAGGACTAAAAATTATATTTGAAAAAATGTTGGGCTAAAATTATTTTAAATGATATCATAATTTTTTAGATTCCCCAATAATTAATTCTTCTCGGCATCCTATATTAATAGAACCAGTGCTAAGAGGTAATATTAGTCCACCCCCATGACAAGTAAATAATTAATCATACCATGCGAGCTATAGTTGATTGATATCTAAATTCCATAAGTTGATTGCTATTTTTTTATCTCATTTATCTATTTCAGGAGGGGTTTTTTGTGTGCTGCTATAATAACTAGTGGAGCAGGGCTTATAAGTGCTTTCTCAGTAAACTATATAATATTGATTACCCTTCGTTTTATGGTTGGTTTTGGGCTTGGGAGTGGGCATATATTTGCATCATGGTTTTTGGAGTTTGTTCCTACTCAAAAGAGAGGAACTTGGATGGTCATCTTTTCCAGTTTTTGGACAATTGGAACAATTCTTGAGGCTTCACTTGCATGGGTATGTATTTTAATATTCCTTTAACTACATAATAAGTGGACTATTAAGGTTGTATTATCATATTATTCTTGTCGAGTAGAACATATTTATTATATAAATTGACTTACATAGTGGTTTATTACGAATGTATTAATCAATTATATTATATTAATAATTATAACTTACGCATTAACATATTCACGACATATTACTGTGTGACTATGTCATATTATTTATTCTCTCTCTCGTTATTGATTCTTATCAAGCACCATTCTTTTGCAAATAAGTACAGGGTAGATGAGTTGTCTCACATCGAAAGCAATCACACAAATCTTTCTCAATCCATTATGGTTTATTACAAAGGAGGAACACATATAATTATAGGCTTGACATGATTTTCACACTAAAACTCAAAATTAAAATTTTTAATTTAAAATTCAAAAAGGAAAAAAAGTAAATAGGATCAATACTAACCAAGTGCTAAATACTAGATTTAATGGAAAAAAAATAAAAGATTTCCTACCCCAATTCCCACTGATGGGCCCCGTTCATCATTTTTTGCTCTAATGAGTGGCCGATCCAGGGTTGGTCCTAAGAATTTTGGGGGCCAAGGAAAAATTTAAACATGAGATCCGTATTATAAAAATTCTAACAAAAAAGAAAAACAAATGAATTATTTACGACGATTTTATTAAAACTATCATAAATAACCTTTTTACAACGGGTGAAGGAAAACATCATGAACATGATATTTTTTAACGCTTCAAGTAACATTTGTACCTAGTTGTTATGGAGATTTCAACAAAGGTCATAAATAATATTTTCTGAATTCTTTTTGGGACCTTTAAAAATTGCCTAAAATTTAGGTCAGGAGGAGAATGTCTCCCTTTAGAATCATGACCGCGTCATATAAAAAACATATACTAAGATGAAAGAAAGATGTAAATATTAGTGGAAATTTTTTAACACCTTAGATTTATAAACATTGAAAGAAGTAAATAGCAAAGACAAAACTATATACATGTTGTTCAATCTTACCGTTAACAACGTCCATGGGGGTCTTTTATGCTTGACATTCTTCGATTACCCTTTAAATATGGCAAGTCAAATAATATTGACTGCTTAGACCACCACTTCCTTTTGTCGGCTTGATTCTAAGAAGGTGTCTTTTTATGCTTGACATTCTTAAATTTAGGATTCTTCTGTGGCATATTAGATCCACATTTGGAATCCCTACTTTCAATTTTTGAACCTGTAATATTTTTTTGGAGATAGCCTATGTTCGACCCCCCCCCCCCCCCCCCCCCGATAAAAAAATTCGAACTTTTATCAAATCTAGACCTATGATCGGCAGGCAAGAATCTAATATGAGTACGGTAAATATTTTTTCCACTATCCTTGAGATGTTGAGATCCACTTTCCTCTCCACAAATGGGACACCCAATGTAACCATAAACATTACCTCCCGATAAAGTCCCATACGATGGAAAATAATTATTTGCCCATATCAACATAGCTTTCAACGTGAACTCTTCATATTTTATAGAGTTAAATGCTTTCATGACCGCTACCCACACCTCATTCAATTATTCTACTAATGGTGTCAATTAGACATCAATGTTGTCACTTGGTGTCTTTGGCCCAGGTACCGACAAATACAACATCGAAAATTATGGCCTCATGCAAAACGAAGGAATTAGATTTAGGGGCGATAAGATCACCAACCATGCACTTTGATTAGTACTTAGATTATCAAATGGATTGAATCCATTTGTTGATATTTCCAAATGAATATCATGTTGTTCATTTGAAAATTTTGGCTAATTAAAATTTATGCCTTTCGAAATGGTTGAATAAATAGGATGATGCATAGGATTACACCCTACTTCTACTCTAGTGTGATAATTCATTTCCTTCTCTATACATGGTTTTATGAAAAATCTTTGCAACATGGGACGAGTGGGGAAATATTTCAATAATTTTTTAGGCACTTTGGAAAGTGATCGTCTCTTACCATTCAAATCACGCTCTAGCACATATCTAGGTTCCCCGCATACCAAACAATGATCACAATTTTCGTACTAGTTCCGATATAGTATGCACTAATAATTTCAAGCATGAATTGATTTATACTTCATTACCAAACCTTTAAAATTGTTCTTCATACTTGGATAGTTATTTGGAAGCATATTCTGTTTGGGGATAAAACCTTCCACCCAATTTAAAATTCCAGTTACACTATTGCCAAACAAACCTAAACAGATCTTTAAACTATGCAAACCAACCATGGGATTTAAAGTTATTTGATCTTTATCGTAGTTAGGGTACAATGGTTGGGTATATTTGACTTACAAACTTTGGTAGTCATAGTCAAGGTTTATCCCAACACTGTCATGAGCACTATAACCTCCACCACAAGATTTATTATCTCCCGTATCAGAATCCTCATTGTCTTCCATCATATGAAATCTATAGGCATCGTATATTATATTACCTAACATATTATGCTCTACGGTATCCTCTTATCCTTCCACTTCTGTCATACATAAAAATTGTACGGGAGGTTGTTCAGGGACAAATGGACAATGTATTTCCCCATGAAAAACCCTCACCCAAAAACCGTCTTGCATACCCTATTTAAGAAAATATAATTCAATTGTTTTCAACTCAAACCCTTTACTATTTCTACAATGTGCGTAAGGATTTGTGAACTCTTCATCATTGAGACACCTCTTTGCGAATTTTATAAACTCGTTAGCACCTCTATGGTACACATCTCCAAGTTTGTTTGTCTCGCTCATCCACTCTTTGTATAAAAGATACCCCATAATATCTTGTACGAATCACTACCTACCATTTGTAAATAAATGGGGTGGTTAAATTATTTGCTAAATCAAACTCAAGCACAACCCAACAAGCGCAACCTAATTAACGACGTAGTTAACTCAAATACAAGAGAAACCTAATTAACAACCTAATAAACAACCTAACTAACATATTACTTAACGAAATTAATAATAATAAAGAGTCCTAGCAAGAATGGGTTAATTAAAATGTGTTATGTGAGGCCCTTGACACTATCATGTTGAAACTCTAAGCCACGTATACATACCAAATTAGTTTTAATTATAATTTATAACCTAATTGAGTCCAACTTTCATAACCTATGTACATTTAAAGAATATTAAAAATTATCGATGAACATTCTTTGTATTCTTTGTCATTTTCACCCAAAATCGCAAAATACTTCATATTTTTAAATAAATCCACAAATTATATGGTTTAACCAAAATGATTCCATTTACAGCAAACAAACACATTATAATGAAGCCTAAACAAATATCAAAGTCAAATATTGATATTCTAATGAATAATGATTTGAATGTTTAAACCTAATATTTGCACAAATTATTTTCAATAATATCAAAGTCATACATATATACAACTAGTTTGAAATAAATAAACACATTATAATGAAGCCCAAACAAATAAATAAAGTGAAATATTTATATTTTAGTGAACAATGGCTTTAATGTTCAAACCTAGTTTTTGAATAAATTATTTTCAACAACATCAAAGCCATACATGTATATACAACTAGTTTAAAACAAACGAACACATTATAATGAAGCCCAAATAAATATATAGGTAATTATTCACATTTCAATGAACATTGGTTTGAATGTTCAAACCTAGTTATTGCATAACATGATTTCAAGGGATAAGAAAACAATAAATGTATATACAACTAGTTTGCAACACATATATTCAAGAAATACACATACATTTATATATACATACATATACATATACCATTTCATATATATGTATACTAGGGTATGCCCGTGCCTGAAGGCACGAAGATAATTTTGAAAAGTATAATGTCGTGTATAGTGTAAATAATAAACATTTTATATATTATAACAAAGGTGTGTAAAGAGTTCGAATACTAATTCGTGTTAAAAAGAAAAGGAAACATGTATTCGTAATAATATTAAGCCGAAGATAGAGTGCTGTAATGGTCCAAAGTAGTTCATCATCTTAGTTTTGAAAAACATACGATTGCGAGAGGTCTTCAATATCATTGTAACCATATCCAACCAAACTTTAATTAATACTGTTCTTTATTTACGGACATTGAATAATCATTTTAATAACTTCGTACATATGTTGAATGGTTCTGATAACAATTTGTATCAGCATAAAGGAATTAGACTCGACCTTTTCTAACTTCTAACAATCTAATTGTCAATTCACCAAATCGAAAAGATGTATACAAATAAACAACCCAGAATACTATACATAAAAATATAAAATCAGTTGAGAGAAACCCATAATCAGTTGCATCCGCAGCAACTGAGATGAGTGTGTGTTCCAGTTCTCTCTCTCACAGCAGAAGAAAACAGCGCCCTCTCACTTCCACACTTGGAGTTTTGTTTGGATCTATAAATCTAGGGACAAATGATACTACTGTAATAATCAATAATGGAATTATTTGTCTAATTCAATTAAAAAAAAGGACATAACTTGATTCCTTTGGAACAGACCGTGTGAGAGAGATAAAATACCCTTTTTGTGGCTAAAAGAGTTTGAGTTAGAAAGGGGAGAAGCATATGATACCTCTCATTTCAATTAAGCCTAGCACTGAAATAGAGTGCAACAACTAGCAACCAAGAATCAGTGTGCATAACAACCAGTGACAACCAATCTCTCCTGTGCATCCCATTTCTCGTAAAATTGATCCATAATGCTGGTTCTGGCAGCTCTGGCGTCACTTCCTCCATGGGTACCAACCCCAAATCAACATCATTCTATATTTAAACAATGAGTTAAGACCGATATTTACCTAAAGCTAAACTACAACGCCTATACTCAAAGAACAACTCGAATGAATAATTGATGACTATACTTGTAAAGGGAAGAAAAAAAGAGAACAGGGGCCAACCATACTAACTGTAAAGTACAATTAAAAGAAAAATGAGCAGAAGTATTATAGCTGAGTAATTTTGTCATCCAAGATGAACATAAGTAATAAATGCCCAAGTTAGTACACATTACCAAAAAAAACTTGATTTCATCTGCAACAATTAAGATTTATCTAGAATGGTCAATAGAGAATATTGTCAACATGAACAGCCTATATATGAGAATATAGAGAATATAGAAAAATAAAGAGTAGTGTCAACATTAAAAGTCTATATATGAGTGAACGTGTTCACGTAAGCAAAGTATTAAAAAGCTCCCAAAAAAAATTGAACGCAGAAAATTTCATCTAAAAATAACCTGCGAGGATATGTTTACAAAATTCATATGTTGGTATCTACAAACAGTTTCATGAAAAAATAGTAGTTTCAATTTATAATTTCTAAGATTGGTTACAAAAACAACCCAAAAGAACAACTCTCCACCGATTAAATACAAATTATCTTGGCAAAAAGGCTCCACATTTATTACAAAAAGTCAATCTGTAATATGTAAATAGAGTACTTGCAAAAAAATTGGCATATAGACATTACATAATAAAAGTAACAAAAAGGAAGTCAACAAAGTTAGTTGCAAAGTGACATACACCATTCATTTTGAAAACTCATTTAGTCATACATAACAAAACCTAATTTGAAAAGAGAAAAAATGAGAAGAAATTTGAAGTTCCACGTAGATCTAGGGCAACCCATTCTAGTGAGGAAACAACTTTTGGTAATCTTCAAAGAACCCTTTGAAAATCAGGCTTCCCAGTTCTCTCCCCCAAAGCATATATCAAATTTTCCCTCTGTGGGTCCAATAATGCCCCCACTGTAGCCTTCTGCCATCCATTAAGTCGGATGCGGGCGCCTTCTATCGTTGTACGTATGCCTTGAATATCCAAATGTAATTAAATTATAAAGAACCATATATTATGAAATCTTAAACAATTGCAATATGATGTTTATTTCTCAAAACAAAATTATCATACCAAGAGGTTAAAATCAAGGGCAAAACCAAACTGAGTCGTAATATACATTTTTCAAATATGCACTATATAGTTACATAGATTGATTCAGATAGTCATTATATATAAATGAAACAATGGGAAAAAACATAGTTCATGATAACATTCTATCAGACCATATAAATATAGACATGATTGATAATACATGTCTTATTCCAGGACACAGTAGTAGACACTAAGATATTGCCAAAAACAACAACATCACTATTTCATCACAAATAAGTTGTTTTCATCACATTTATGATAGCCAAACTATTTTTCTTTAATGAAAAAAGAATCTACATATGCAACACTGGGAAAGTAGAATCTACATATGCAACATTGTGTAATATGCCATTAAAATGAATAAGCTTTGTGTAATATTCCATTGAAATAACACTTAAATGCTAATAGAAACACAGAGAAAATATTGATACATTGATGGTAATATGCATAATATATCATTAAAAACAGAGGAATAAATCAAAACAGAAATTGATAGAGCAAAACAAAGGAATCCAATCATATAAATTGCTTATACAAAACCATAAGACCATCTAAACCCACACAAACCCAAATATTTTTTATATATAAATAAAAACCCAAAGAAATCACTCGATGTATCTGTGAACCAAAACCCAGATAAACCCAAATCAAATATCTATGAACCAAAACCCAAAAAAAACTTTGTGTCGACTATTGTCGTGAACCAAAACCCAAACAAATCTCACCATATACATAGATTGAATACCATAAGTCCGTAAATCCCAGAATACCAATAATGTTAACCAAAAAAGAAAAAAAGAAAAAAAGAAAAAAGAAAAAAGAAAAATAATTGATAGAATTATTTACCTTCATTGTAACTTGGGCTTTATTTTCATTTCCACAACTAAACCAATGACATGTTTGAAACCTTAACATAACTCAAAAAATTGTAAACACATAAAAAGGGGAGAGGGGATAAATGAAAGAGATAGATCAGCACAATGTATATACCTGATCTGATGAACATGTTGATCTTTTGCATAATCTTTTAAAAGATTGAATTTTGAGATGAAATTGATAGTGGGTTTTAATTTATATTTTTTGCTTCTTCGGGACATGAAATATTATCACCTTTCAAAATTTTGAAATGATCCAATAAATGATCCTATGTGAAATCAATTGAGGGAGTCCGATGGTATGTTACCAGACCCTAATTTGACGGATGATGGCACTTTCTCTTAGTACTTATCTTTGGCTTTTCTGAGGTAACCTCAACTCAAAAATAACCCCGAGTTAGTGCATAACATCTGAATATGCTCAACACCATTGTATACCTGTAACTTCAACAAAATAAAAAAATGGAGGAGTAAAAATGTTTAACAACCCACTACTATAAACCTCCATAAAAATGCAAATTTAGAAAAACTTTTATTCTGAAACAATTTCTTGATTATTCTCTTCATTATTCTGGAGAAGATTAAACTAAAATAAGGACCATGGTTGAACATCATCACCCTCATCATGAATAACCCAATTGATAGTAAACTAACCATGTTGTATAACCATGTACTAATGCGATATTGGATATTCAACTAACCTTGTATAGCTACAATATAGGATATAATACAAATATGAAAGAAATATATACCAGGGGTGAAATTGCATGTACTAATGCGATAGAGATTAATTGCATAACAATTAATAACCAAAAATATGAATGTGAATGTTTGGATTTAGAGACTGATTTAAGAAGTAAAACAATAAACTATACTTTCATGTGCAAACTAATAAGTTCAAAAGCCAAAACCCTCATTTCAATCATCATTCGAAATCATACCTGACAGGAATAAAAGAATAATTTAAGAACCTAACATCAAACCGATTTTAAACCTTTGTGTCCTTTACACACACGTATGAATCGTATAAATCGACCATGAATTGAAATAGCAAACCGCAAACGTGAACAAAAATAGGGTATTAAGTGAACAACAAACAATGAATTAAACATGAATCGAAGAGGTAAACATAGTGTAAACAGGTATAAAATCGATCATTAATGCGATCCAAAATTAAATGATGGAACAATTAAATTACTCAAGGAATCCAACTCTATTTTTAAAGTAAAGGAACCCAACTCTATTTTTAAGGAATCCAACTCTATTCATATTACAACATCTATCACAGTAAAGGATAAAATTGAAAAAAATAAAGATCAACACAAACATATATGTTACCCGTAAAACACCTACAAAATGGTTAGAAGAAGTAAAATAAAAATCGAACTAAATGAAATGATACCAGTGAAACCAAATCGAAACCATAAAACCCTAAAATCGAAACCATTCGGGAGTATAAAATACCCAAAAGCCCTAATGAAAATGCAACAAAGATTCAAAATAAAATCAAAATAAGATACCTGGTGGTATCGATCATAGCTTGCGATTTGAAACCTAAATGTAACAAAGTAAGATTCAAAATATTATAGATCTAACACAAATCTAACAAAAATCTACAGATCTAACAAAAAAATGTTGTTGGAAGAGATGTGTGTACGCGTATAAAAATAATCGCATCTGAGATGTGCGTGTGAGAAAAAAACGGAACTAAACCAAAAGCCCACTAAAAATCGCATCTGAGATGCGTGTGTGTGTGAAAACAATCGCATTTGAGATGCGTGTATGTGAAAGAAATTACCTATAGGAGTGCGAAGAAAAGAAAGAGGAGCATTGGTAGGGGTGACGACCGAGAGAGGGAGTAGGGTTTGTTTTGGGAGGAGTAGAGAGAGGGGGATTCTCTTTCTTTCAAACCTGTTCAGCGTTGCCTAATTTTTGTCCAAAAGAAAAGTGTGTGTAGTCTAATGCGTGGATGAGAACCCATGGATCGTACACGTGGCAAAATGTAGACCCTTTGATTACTTTGATAAGATAAGATAAGATAAGATGTTACTATTCATAACACCATTGTCCCATATATATATATACACACACACACACACACACACACACACACACACACACTAGCGTATTGCTCGTGCCTGAAGGCACGACAAGAATTTCCAAAGTACATAATTACAAAACACAAAAAATCATTCCCTAATAAAATAAAGTGCAATTTAAAAAAAATTGCCATACTCTCCCTTGTTTAAACAACTATCCACTTTGTTTAATAAATAACAAATAATACAACAACATTCACACTATGCCTCAAATAAAAAAATATATAATATTCAATAGTATGAAGTATATAATATTCAAAAACAAAATTCACATTGTGCCTCAAATAAATAAATAAATAAATAAAATGGACAAATAATTTCCTAAAGTATTAAGTCGTGTATAATTTAAGCCAAATGATTGTCTAGGAAGCGATTCTTATAATTATAAATAATTAAAAATGTTACTAATCTTTAATGAATGTCTTTTACAAAGCCATTCTCATTCTGAAATTCAATTCTATTTTTAGTGCATCCATTCTCGTGGCGTTGTCCAAACTAATCTTATTATCCGTGAGACCATTTTCACACTTTTGCCTATAACTTGTCAACACCATAATTTTAAGTCATTTATAATTTAAGTCAAAAATATTTTTATATATTACTAATAGTTTTAAAGAATTTTAAAAAATTGTGCAAAATTTCCTCAATTAGTAGTATGTTTTTTCAAGAATCCCAATCAATATACCGTTAGCAAACTACTTATGGACACCCGTATCTAACCATGTTATCAGATTAAAATTTATCCATATCTATTAAATTTATATAGGGTTTATCAAATAGATCTAATCATATCAAACATTTAAAAAAAATTGTGTCTCTCTTACATATTGTATGTACCTACATGTTTACATTACTTCCAAATATGTTATTAAAATTATAGTAATACAAACATGTATACAAAATAGGTTCTACAATACAAACATGCATAAAAAATAAAAAAATATACAAACATGTATACAAAATAAATAGTACACGAGAAGACACGAATATATATTACACGATACAAACATGTATACACAATAAAATTAAGAAATCAAATAAATTTTTAATTAGCAGATTAAATAAAAAGTATAAGTTATTATATCAAACCTTATTTGAACCCCCACAAAATTAGTTACTAAAAGTATTGATTAAAATTTAAAAATCAAGATTTACCTGTTGAGTGAGCAGGAAAAACAAAATAAAAAAACTCTCAAATAAGGCAATTCTACAAAAGGTCACCATCAATAACCAAAGGAATGAGATAGAGGGAACAAAAAATCAAAACACAAAAACCAATTTCATTATCTGCTACGGTGGTCAACACTTGAAAATCAAAAAGGAAATGCAAAAAAAGACATTTCCCATTGTTGATGTAAAAAACTAGATTTGATCTAATTATTTAATCACGGATAAATATGAATAAAGAAATAAGACAAAGGATTTTTAAAGTGGTTCAGCCTTAATGAAATGGCCTACGTCCACTGTTTTGTATTGCTCGGTGTTTTGCCTTGATTTTCATTATCTTCGCTTATGATAGCTTACCCCGCCATATGGGTATTACAATGTATTTATAGCCCTTGGGTTGCCCATATGAATAGACAATACGCCGTTATTAAATAGACATATATATCGGTACATAATAAGAATATTCATTGGATCTGCCTTGGTCGTTTAATCTTCCCAGCTAGTTGCTCGGTATACTGAATTGCTTGGTACTCTTAGTAGGTCGACGCTTTAAGTTTTTCGGCACATATATTTGTGCCATGCTGGATAACACATGTCTTAACGTAACTGGTCCACGTCAGCTGACTAATTTTTGTATCAACAGAAGCCTCCAATATTTCATAGTTGAGGTTGGATGCGAGAGTGTGGAATATTATACCCAAAAGTTGTTCGGGCATATTTTCCATGTTCTGTTTGGTCACCGACCTCCAACACTTGTGAATTTTTCCTCTTAGCATAATAGTTTTGAGCGCGAAGTGGAAAACTTGTAAATATTTTGAATTTTTGGCGAATGCTTGGGTACTTGCGTCTTTTTCCTTGATTAGCCGCCGGAAATGCAATCGTCATCATCTGTGATCATTATTTTTCCCGTTTTCCAAAGCGGCGTATATAAAGGTGGTAAAAGAAGATTATCTTCTACCTTTTGCCATCTAGATTCCCAAACTCTTTGTCTTCTCACTATTCTTATTACGATCATCTTCTCTGTCATCTGCCTTAGCGGATTTCTTAATTTTATGTAAGAACTTCTTCCTTCCTTCTTCTTTCTTTATTTTAGCCATCATGGTTTACCTTATCGAATCGTTGGATAAGTTTAGGGCCAATTTTGGGATTACTTATTGGGTTATTCTGGAAGAACCTTCTTGCCCTTCTAATTTATTTTCTCTAGCTGAGGGACATTGGTTTCCTTCTATTTTTATGGCTGAATGTGGTTTTTCTTTCCCGCCTAATCCGTTGTGTTTGGAATTTTGCCAATATTTTTATATTGTTCATGCAAGAGTAGTTCCAAATACATGAAGGGTAGTTAATGGCGTACATAGATTGAATCAAATTCATGGAACTCGTCTGGCATTCCTGAAATTATGTACTGTTATAAATGGGTTACCAGCTACACCACCTTTTATTTAAAAACTAGGTTTTCTAACAGAGCTTTAGTGTCCAATCTCCCTGATGCTAATAGGGATTATTTTGAACACGGGGTTGTGATGAAAAATTGGCAACATCCCCCACTAAAGGGGAAAGACATGTACTAAGGTCCCAGATTTCCACTTTTTGAAAATGGGATAGGTTGTTTTGTTTTTTAAATGAACTCTGTTTTTGTTTGATAAAATGTGTCACTGACATTTATTTTTTTATGTTACAGTTGACAGAAAGAGAAAATCCCCAAAAGAGAGTGATATTAATATAAAAGATTTGAAATTTATCTGAAGTTTGCATCAAGCAATAGCTAGGCAATACGTGAGGTCTACTTCCTATTTGTTGAGATACGAGAACACCACTTCCTCTTTTATTACTCGGTCTCTTGCTCTTCCTTTGGTGATTGATCTTGAGCAAGTTCCAGCAACTTCTTCAATTATTGAAGAATCTTCCTTTGATTTGGGCACCTCTATTGCTGACCTGATGACATAGAAGAGGAGAATGCTTGATTTCTTTGTCAAGGTTGCTCCTGGTCCTGATGGGGCGAAGAAGAGCAAATAAGATGTCCCAACTGAAGGGACTAAGAAAAAGGATGTTGCTCCATTTGGGGGAGCAGTCACAACTGTCAAGGAAGTCGGGAGAAATCCCCTAGTTGCTCCAAAAGAGGCAACACCTTTTATTGAAGGGGTTACTGTTGTTTGGGAAGAGACAATATTTCTGATTGAAGTTATTCCTCTGAAAAGATTGAGAAGGAGTCTTCCTGAGAAGATCGTGGATGCTGCTGCTCAATCTTCTGGGGTTGAGGTACCTTCTTTGAGAGTTAGTTCCCCATCACTCATTTCTCCTAGCTTGGCCAAGAAATTGATCTAGTCTGGAACACTTCCTGACTACCGAGCTGATGAGACTTCTACTCCTCGGGAGAAATTAACTAACTCGTCAGACCAACACCTTGCATCAGTAAGTGTCATTATACTTGTCATTTTGATTCTTCGGACATCATTCATTTTTTTATTTGGGCTTCTCTTCATTTTGCAGTTTTTGGTGTATTTTAATAATATCCTGGAGAAGGATGAAGCTATCAAAGCTACAACTTCTTCCAGTGGAGTAGAAGAAGACCTTGCTGGGTTGTCAAAATCTTTGGAGTAATCCTGACAGAAGTATGAGGATGATAAAAATGCTTGGGAAAATAAAATCAAGTCTGCTGAGACAGCTCAACAAAAAGCTGTGGAAGCTACCAAAGAGGCTGATCTAGCTCGGAAGAGATCTGTGAATGTTGCATAAGAGGCTATAAATGCTTTCAAGGAGGTAGAGGACAAATTGAAAATGGTCATTTCTAGCAAGGAGGAAGCTGAGGTCAAGCTTGAAGAGACTGAACGGCGTAAGAAAGATCTTGAACAGAAAGTACAATCTGTTGAAGAGCTTCTTAGGGAAATACTTCTTCGGAGAGGGCGAAAAGAAGAGTTGCTGTGAAGAAGTCCTTTAGCTCCAGATTGGACAAAGGGTGGAATAAAGTTGTAACTACTTCTTTTACCCAAATGGAGTACGCAAGTTTGAAATTCTTTAGGGATGGATGGGTTGCAGCATTGAAGGAATTGAACATTGCTGAGGATTCTGAACTATTTCAGAGACACGTTCATGGTCTTCCTCCTGCTATTGAAAAAGAAGAAGATAAAGTTGGATCTGATGAATCTTCTTTATTGATAGTAGAACAAACACCTGCTGCCATTATTCCTTAGTCCTTCGAGCAAGTTCAGCAGGCAACAACCTCTCCCGAGCAATGCCAACTGCCCACCGAGCCACCAATTCCTTCTTCAAAATCAGTCGAGGATGTTGTAGGGAATAAGGAGAAGGTGTAAAGTTATTTGGCCATTTATTGATTTTTTCTGTTTTCCCTTTTGTTTTATACCTTTGGTTGTACCCTCTTCTCTTATGATCAATAAAATGGACTTTGTTATTTATTCTGAGCTTCTCCTTTATAGACATGCTGTTGTTGATCTGTTTTTACTTTTCCTTGCTAGTTTATTGCTAGGATGGAATTATTATCAGCTCATGAAACATAGTTGATGAAGAGGTGTACTAATTATTTCAAAGCTAGTCGTGCAGACTTCAATGAAGCACAAATAATTGATATTCTTAAATCTGATGCCTCTGAGCGAGCAATTGATGCTTACCAATATTTAAAATGTTTACTTGATTGGGCTATAGCAAATAACGTGGCTTACTATGAGATGATTGATGCCCTTTAAGGAATGATTGAAGAACTTCAACTTCAACACAAGGAAGCCACTCCTTGTCTGCATGAAGGTTATGAGAAGAAGTATCAACACTTGAGCGCTGATCGGGGCTATGAAAAATTTATCTCAACCCATAATAAGAGAGAGAGTGTGCTAAAGCTTGAGGTTCAAGATCACAGAAATATTGCCAAGTTGCTGGAGGAAGAAAATAATGCATTGAGAGAAGAATTGAGACAACTAAAATCTGCTTCTTCTTCTGTAGCTCTAGTCCCAGTCAATGATGAAGGTTTTTCCTTTTTGGAGACTGAAAATGCTTCATTAAGAGAAGAATTAGACGCTTTGAAAAGAGCCGGACCTATGTCCTCTTCCCGGGGTAGAGCAAGAGCTGGTCGGAGCAGCATCGAAGAGAATAGGACTCAATAGGCTTTAGAAAACCAGGTTGTTCAATTGAAAGAAAAAAATCAAGCTTCAGTTGAGATGTCCCAAAAAATTCAAAATCTTACCGAGCAACTTTCCAATCAGAGTTTTGCATTGAAGAATAAAGAAAATTTGGTGAAGAGGATTTATCAGCATATTGAACGATTGACGTATCAATTCCACAAGCAGCCCTGAGAGTTTTGTACGGGGGGATACGATGAAGCTTTGTGTTATCTTGATGCCAGGTTGAAGCAATCAAACAATGAGGGATACAAATAGGGGTGGTTGAATGTGCTAACTGTGATGAAGGTTGAGGAAGGAACCGAGTCGTGGGATTGGTACGACCCTGGATTACTTGATCTGCCAGTACCTCCTTTAAAACTAGATGTTATATAGATTATAATTAGATCCATTCCTCAGTGTTTGATTTCCAAATAACTTCGTGACTACAATCTTCACGAAGATTTTGAAATATCCCGACCTCCTCATATGCTTGACCGACCAAGTACGAGCAATAGCAGAATACTGCAAGATTTGAAAATTTTCAATTCTTCTTTTGCTTTAGATGATCCTCCAGCTGGAATGGATCCTGTACCTAAATCTGAAAGAAAGAAACCAGTAGAATAGGCTATTTATATTTCGTTAGTGATTGTTTAACGAAGAAAAATCATCTTTTTGTAATTTTGTTTTCTTGGAAATAAATTAATTGTATGATGTTTAGCTTGTCAATCTTTATGAGATCAAATATAATAATGCTGTACTTATCAGTCACTAAGTATATATATATAAATGGACAATTTATCCTCTATTGATTTGGTTGCCTAAACAATGGAACTTTGCCCCATATGTTTGCCTATTTGTAGTGGCTTATCACCCATAAGTGCCTAAGCAATGGAATTATTTTTATCCCATGTTCCTGCTTAGTTGTAGCAATCATTTAAGTAAATAATTGCCCTATTGCCTAGGCATTGGATATTTTACCCATCTTCTTGCCTAGTTTAGATGCCACTTGGGTCACCCATAATCAAACAGGCCTTTCCTTGCTCGATTGTTGTACCAACATTATTGGTTATGTTGATGTCGACCAACTTATAGTTGGTGATTGCTGATGCCGACCAACTTTGTTGGTGTTTGTGCTGAGTTAAGTGTAGTGTGTAGCACTAGTACTCCGACAAAAATAACGCAAACGAATATTGGGAAATCCTTATTTTCATTCATACTGAAACAATGGGGTACATGTACAGTTACATTACTGGCAATACTTTCTCAGGTTCTCTGCATTCTAAGGATTTTTAAATTCTTCCCCTTCTAGAGTTTCTATTATGTAGGTGCCAGGTTGAACAACAGCTGTGACACGATAGGCCCCATTCCAGTTGGCTTCTAACTTATTGTTCTTTTGAATTACATTCTTGATCACATGATCTCCTTCCTTGAGATCGCACTTCTTGGCCCTTTTATTGTATAACATGGCAGTCCTTTGCTGATGAGCTGCATTTCAGATTGCTGCTTATTTTTTGACTTCTTCGAGCATATCCAAATCCAAGCGTCTCATCAAGTCACTTACTGGAGAATTAAAATTAAGCAACCTATGAGTAGGTAATCCTAATTCAGCAAGTATGACTGCTTCACTCCCCAAAGTCAACATCTAAGGGGACTCCACAGTTGTTGTTAGGGGTGTTGTTCGGTAGGCCCATAACACTGAGTTCAGCTCATTGATCCAATTCCCTTTAGCATCGTCCAATCTTTTCTTCAACCCCGTCAGTAGAGTTCTATTCGTCACCTCTGTTTGTCCGTTACTTTGGGAATGACCTGGAGCGGAATGGATGTTTTAAATGTTGGACTGTAGACAATACGCGGCAAACTCATCATTATCAAATTGGGTACCATGATCAGTGACAAAAGCATGTGGCACACCATATCTGCAAATAATATTATTCCAGATGAATTGATTGGCCCTTTCATAAGCCATATCAATGAGAGGTTCAGCTTCCACCCATTTGGTAAAGTAATCAACAGCTACCACCAAATATTTGAATCGTCCTCTTGTAATTGGTAAAGGCCCGACTAAATCTATTCCCCACATAGCAAATGGCCAAGGTGAAGTGATTGGTGTTAACAATACCAGAGGAGTTCTTCGTATAGTAGAAAATCGTTGACACTTGTCGCATTTCTTGGCATAATCTGTACAATCATAGCGCATTATTGGCTAATAGTATCCCTGCGTATTTATTCTCTATAACAGAGTTCTACCTGCTACGCGAGCTCCACATGATCCTTCATGAATTTCTTCAATTAGATCTTTAACTTCTGCCGGATGAACACATCTTTGCACACCAGCTATCACACCTATTCTGTAGAAAACTCCATTATTTAAGACATATCTGGCAGCCTTAAACTTTAACCTCTTGGCTGCAAGTTGATCGACTGGAAAAGTGCCTTCTTCGATATAAGCCCTGATGGGGTCCATCCAAGAAGTTCCCATATCCAAAGCAATAAAGTTCACCATTAAATCTTCATTAATACTTCTGCTTACCAGTATCTCAATGGGAATTATTATTCGTATCTCGGTGCGTGTAGCTGAAGCTAACTGAGCAAGTGCATCTGCCCTTGCATTCTCCAGTCTTGGTATTCTAATCACTTGGACAGCTACCAAATTGGATATAATCTCCATAGCTTTAGTTAAATACCTCGATATGAATTCACCTTTGGCTGCGTAAAGACTGAGCATCTGATTTACCACTAGTTGCGAATCACTGAACATCATAATTTTCTCTGCATTAAATAATTTAGCTAAGTTGAGGCCCAGAATGACTACTTTATATTTAGCTTTATTGTTGGAAGCCTTGAATTAGAAACGCAGAGCGTATTCTATATCTATGCCATCTGGACTATTAAGAATAATTCCATCTCCGCAACCTGTTGCACATGAAGAACCATCAACGTATAAAGTCCATATAGGGATATTATTATCAAACCCTTCGTCTGACAAAATCCCTTGATGGAATATCTTATCATTCCTTTCTTCATCCCTCAACTCTGACTTCTTACCAGAAGATTCTGGTTGATCGAATGCCATCCCTTCTGGAAATTCTACTACTGGGAGTTGATCGGGGATAATTTTTCGTTGATCCTCCAGCATCCTTGAGTTTCTATGGATTAGCCCCCTATTCATCAGAGATATCTGGGTAGGTAAATTCAGCAATGAAATCCGCGACTGCCTGCCCTTTGAGGGAAGAACTTAGCTCATAGATAATGTCGTATTCTCCTAATTCCACTGCCCAATACATCAATCTTCCATACTTTTTTGGCTTATGGAGAGCATGTCTGAGTGGCATGTCAGTATATACCACGATTGTATGGGCATGAAAATATGGTCTCATCCTCCTGCTCGCCTCAATCAGTGCTAATGCTAACTTCTCCAATTTTGGATACCTAATCTCTGCTCCCCTGAATGCCTTGCTTGTGTAGTAAAATGGTTTTTGCACTCCGCTTTCTATTCGTATCAAAGCCGAACTGACTGCACTTTCTATAACAGCTAAGTACAAATGTAATTTTTCTCCCGTCACCGATCGGGACAATAGAGGAGGTGTTCCCAAATATCTCTTAAACTCTAAAAATGCCTTATCGCATTCATCGTTCCACTCAAAGGTCTTTCTGAGCGCCTTGAAGAAGGAAAGACATATATTAGTTGTTAGGAAGACAAATCTGTTGAGAGCTGCAACATGCCCCGTAAGGCTTTGCACTTCCTTCTTGGTGGTTGGGGATTGTAATTCAAGCAAGGCTTTTATCTTATCAGGATTTTCTTCAATTCCTGTTTGATTCACAATATACCCAAGGAACATGCCTTCTTGTACGCCAAAAACGCACTTGGTTGGGTTCAGCTTCATCTGTTACTTCTCCAACTAGTCAAATATTTGGCTCAAATCAGCTATATGGTCAGCTGCTCTCTTACTTTTGGTCAACATGTCGTCGACATACACCTCTATATTTTTGCTAATCTGCTCTGCAAACACTTTGTTCAGCAGCTGCTGACATGTAGCACCTGCATTCTTAATACCATAAGGCATAACATTGTAACAATATGTTCCTCGTGGGGTAATGAAAGAAGTAATTTCCCTATCTTCTGGCTTCATTTTAATTTAATTTTATTCAGAGTAGGCATCCATGAATCTTAGCAATTCATTCCCCGAAGTTGCATCTACTAGCTGATATATCCTGGGCAGAGGGAAATGATCTTTTGGGCAAGCTTTATTCAGGTCTATGAAATCCACACACATTCTCCATTTTTTGTTCTTCTTCTTCACCATCACAATATTAGCTAGCCAATCAGGATATTTGACGTCTTCGATGAAAGAAGCCTTTTGCAACTTTTCCACTTCCTCTTGAATAGCCTGGTTCTTCTTCGAACTAAAGACTCTTCTTCGTTGCTTCACTAGTTTGATCTCTTTATTAACGTTGAGCTCATGACATAAGAAAAATGGGTCTATCCCCGGCATATCTTCATGACTCCACATGAATACTTATTTTATGTGATTCAGAAATGCCACAATATCTTGCTTCATTATCGGGTCAAGTGAAGCACCAAACTAAGTTGTTCTTTCTGGCTGCTCGTCATCCATAATAATGCTTTCTGTTATGTCCATAACTTGACTTTTAACGAGCTCCCTTTCATATCTTGGGTCTAAGGTTTCAATATCAGACTCATCAGATTCATCCACTTGATAAGTAGTAGTTTTCTTCCTGCCATCCTCTAATTATTCTTGCTCGGCAGATGAGTAGTAACATTCCCGAGCTACTTTTTGACCGCCCTTCATAATTCCAACCCCAAAGTTGGTCGGGAACTTTAAACACTGATGTACAGTGGATGGAACTGCTTCAAACTTTTTCAAACCTACTCTCCCCATGATTATATTGTATGATGATTGGATATTTTTATCCATCATAAAGAAGCGTACCTTTTTTAATTTGCAAGCAGGCCACGTACTAATCAGCATGTCTAACTTGATCATCCCCAGTGGAAAAACTTTTTCTCCAAAGAACCCAATGAGGGGCCTGTGATATGGCTCTAATTGACCAAGTTTTAATTTCAAACTATCGAAGCAAGGATACAACATGATGTCTGCCGATCTACCATTATCCACCAGTACTCTTGAGATGATTACATCCTTTCTTCTCATTTTGATCACTAGAGAATCGTCATGAGGATACAAAACACCTTCCAGATCATTTTTGGAAAAACTAATGACCAGTTTATCTTTGTTAACCTTCCTTGGGTGATCCTCTTCTGCTAGATTTATTCGTTGTATATAGGAACAAGCTTGTGCCTCATTGAGGTAAACTTTCCTCTCAGTGGTATGATCACCCCCTCCTGCATCTCCACCTGTAATCATATTACAATCGAATGAACTAAAATGAATCGAAAATACCTCACGCTCAGGTTGTTTAGGCCTTTTGGGGAGATCGAGGTCATCTTCATGGTCCCTTTTCTTATCGTCTCTTGGTCGGAAAGGAGATTTGGACCTCTGTCGAGCTCTATTGTTGGTCCTCCCACCATTCTGGCGTTCAACATACTTGTCCATCTTTCCTCGTGTAATGAGTGCCTCTATCTCATTTTGGAGAGATACACACTGCTTAGTCGTGTGACCGTGATCCTTATGGAACTCGCAATACTTGGATTTATCCCTTCTTTCGGGAGCTGTCCTCAGTTTTTCTGGCCAATTCAGTTCCTCGCTATTCTTGAATCTCTTCCAAAATGTGGTTTATATCCACCTTTAAGGGAGTATAATTTGCATACATCCTCAAGTGTTCTAATGTTTCTTTGCCTTTTGATTGCTTTCTTCCACCGCTATGCTTGTGATCTTTCCTCTCCGATTTACTTCAACTTTAGTTTCTACCTTTGCTTCATCATTCTTCTTCGCAGCCATAACTTCTTCGACATTCATAATTTGAGCTGCTTTGGACATCAATTCAGCTATGGATTTGGGGGGTCCTTGGCCAAAGTGTAGTACAACTTGTCTGGTAAAAGACCACTCATGAGATCCGTGATGGCTGTCTTCTCCTCATAATCAATGACTTCCAATTTTTTATTGTTAAAATAAGTGATATAGTCCCTGGTACTTTCTCCTTCCTTTTGTCTTATACTCAACAGATGTGCTACCCTTTTGACTGGCTTTGCACCAAAATAGATATTTCCTATAAAGAGTTCGACCAGTTGATGGAAAGTCATAATCTTTCCTCAAAGAAGGCTGTTGTACCATATCTGAGAGGATCCAGTAATGGTTCCAGAGAATGCCCTGCATCTTATTTTGTCTGTGACTGCATAGATATCTGCGGCATCTTGATACTGCTCTATCTGGAGAACAGGATCGGTTTTGCCGTCATACTTGGGCGTAACCACAGGAGCCTTGAACTTTGATGGTGTGGGGAAATCCACAATTATTTGTGCAAATGGAGATCCTATGATAAAGGTTATTTGGAGAGGGTTTTTGGCCTTAACCATTTCCCCTAATCTGTCTTCTAGTCTCTGTATAGACCATTTCCAAGCATCATTGCCAGTCTCTGATTTGTTTGTAGTCGCACGAGCAACAGATCGTGCAAAATTCTCCTCTTGGAATTTTTCTGTATGAGTTACATGCCAGGGATTGGGATATGACTGGGTTGAGCCTTCCCTTAAATCATCTGGTCATTGAGAATTTCTCGACGCAATCCGAGGAGGATTTCTATTCCTCCTGGGGCCCAAACGATCAAAAGGAGAAACTCTGCTCAACCTTTCCAGAGCGCTTGTTCATTCTGGAGTTAGAGTAACATCTTCTTGAGAATCCAAAATTCTTATTGGTGAAGTTAGGCCAGGGTGATAGGATGGATCACTTGAATTCTCGACATGACGGAATTCAGTATGTCTAAATCGTAACGACGGTGGATGTATTCTTTTACGAACGCTTCGTTGTCTTGACTGGGTAGATCCTCCATTTTGGACAGTTTGAATGAACTGTCGCATGGTTTCCTGCATAGCTGTTTGTCCCCTGGCTAAATTTGCCAGGATCCTAGTGACATCATGTGTATTTGGAGGAGCAGAAGGGTTTGGAGGATTCTCGTCATTGTTCATGTTACTAGATTCTGGGATATCAGCCATTTATGATAAGTTTTTAGTGCAAAATGCTACGTACAGTGGTTCCTATAGATGGCGCCAATCTGTTGATGTAAAAAGCTAGATTTTATCTACTTATTTAATCAAGGATAAATATGAAAAAAGAAATAAGACAAAGGATTTTTAAAGTGGTTCAGCCTTCATGAAATGGCCTACGTCCACTGTTTTGTATTGCTAGGTATTTTGCCTTGATTTTGATTATCTTCGCTTATGATAGCTTACCTTGCCATGTGGGTATTACAATGTATTTATAGCCCTTGGGTTTTCCATATGAATAGACAATATGCCATTATTAAATAGGAATATACATTCGTACATAATAAGAATATTCATTGGATCTGCCATGGTCGTTTAATCTTCCCAGCTAGTTGCTCGGTATACTGAGTTGCTCGGTACGCTGAGTAGCTCAGCGCTTTAAGTTGCTCGGCACATATATTTTTACAATGGTAGATAACACGTGTCTTAACGTAACTGGTCCACACCAGCTGATTAATTTTTGTATCAACATCCATCATTTCACACCTAAAAAGGAAATGCAAAAATAATAATTAGCCAAGATGGAAGCATGTAAGTATAGGAAAATCAAGTAGAAAAACACTTACTTTTTACGGGTATTACCATTCACTATAAAATTCAAATAAACTCTCCCCAAACACTTATGTTGAAACCCAACATATAACCCAATAGGAAAGGAAATCACAATTTTCAAACCCAAATGCCATATATCTATTTCTAAATTTTTTTATTCCCTGATTTGAAACAATTAAAACTCTTAGACCCAAGTACACAACACAAACACACAAATCTCCAATGCTTAGTAAAAAAAATAGGCCTAATTTAATATCAAATTATGATGGGTGACCATAAAAATAAATGTTTGACAATTGAAAAATAAAAAAAATAGACCGAAGCAAATAAGTCTCAAGATAAAAGAAAAACACCCAATTGTTAATTTTATCAAACACGTATCATAGGCTAAATAATTAGTGATGGTAATCATAATTACCATAACCACAAACCGGTTAACCAAATAGTAAACATCCATAAAACATAGAGCAAAAAGTGGGTAAAAGAACACGTAGATAGAAAATGCATCTGTATGAAAAGGGTTGAGGTTGAGTTAACCTACTGAAATCATTAAGGAAAAAAGGAATCATAGATTGAATATCCATATGTATGAAAAGATAGAAACAAAAATTGAGTAAAATAAAACATAAGAAGAAAAAAAGACACGTGAACCATTTCTAAAAATATTTTTACCAATCTAAATCAAACAAAATTACAAAACTGAAATTGGAGAGAGAGGGCAGAGAAAACAAAAAAAAATGTAAAAAGTTATTTTTATGTTTTTTTTGTGCAACTGTTAAATCTTCAAATCAATAAACAATATAAATTGACCCCATGTGAATATTACATCTAAACCATTTGGTATTCAATCGAAGGTCAAATTAAAATTTAATCTAAAGAGGTGAAACCAAACAACCTAGAAAAATCGCCTTTGATAAATCTACGATCCAAACATTCTGAAGCAGAGTATATGGCACACATTAATGGGTATTTTGAAGTTGTATTTGTTACACTCCCAATCGCCGTTGTAGTTGTTGCACACCCAACTAGATCCAGTAGATTTGAAGTAACACCCATGTGAAGCCCTTGTGATGAGCATGTGTTTAAAGTGATGACCATGTGCTGAAAGTGGGACCAAACCCCATGTGAAATCCTTATGATGGGCATGGTCGTGGATCTAGGATAATAGTGAGAGAGAGAGAGAGAGAGAGAGAGAGAGAGAGAGAGAGAGAGAGAGAGAGAGAGAGTCCTTATGGTTTAAGCTCTGTTACGAATTAAAATCCACAGTAATCAACAAAAAAATGAAAAAGAGATATAAGAGTATATACTCAATGAGAGAGATGGAATTTACAACAACATAAACAAATAGAAAATAAAGCACGGACAACCGAGTATACTTGATGGTTTGTTAATCAACGCACCAATTTTTACAAAATTATAGAGAAAAAAAATGTTACTTGAAAAAGAAGAGAGAACTTGTGGGCTAGGGAACTGTTTCAAATATGAAAACTTATGAGAGATGAAGAAGAGATTAGAGATTTGGTAGATTAAGGCATATATATCCATATAACAATGTTGGGTTGTGTGAAGTGTCAGCCATTTTGAATTAAAGTGGAAGAGAGAGAATGAGCGGGTCATTTGAAAGATCATAAAAATTATAAGTGATCTCAACCCTTCATTTTTTTAAAATGTCTACTGAGGTGGCACTCATCCAAACCGTTAAAATGTGTACATTTTCAAAAACCGCCCTATCATATTATATATTTATATATATATATATATATATCACTACAAGAAAAATACCTTTTTATGATACTCGAAAAATTAATTTAAAGACATTTAATACAAAAATGTCATTTGAAGATTAATACTGTTATTAATGTGACATATCTAATATAAAATGTCATTTTATATATATTAATATTATTTTTCATGACACTTTAAATATAAATATCGTAATTGGTCATAGATAATATGACCCTTTTTTATAATTTCTATACTAAATGTATATATTATGACATTTTTACTCTAAATTTGTACGCGCGCCCGCGCCAATAAGAAAAACAATGTGAAAGAACCTCCCCGTCGAAATTTTCCCCTAACATCAGCCCTAGTCAAATCAGGTACTCTTATCTCTCTCTCTCTCTCTCTCTCACACACACACACAGAGTTAACCTATGTTATTCTCAGTGACAATTACATCTAGGTGATTATCAATTTCTTCCATTTTGTTCTCTTTTGAATCATATGTAGTGCTTTATGAACATCATATACACCGTGTAAACCAGAACACGAAATCATTCATAAAAACAACCCTAACTTCGATTTGCCTATGATTTTCTTCTGTTAATTTTCACTACGACTAGAACCTCGTGTATAGGTATCGTTTAATCGGTAAGACATTTACATGGTTTGGACTTTTGGTATTTGTCTGGTAAAACATTTATCAGACTTAATTGTTGCATAATTAAAACAGTCTTTTACTTTCTCTTCTTTTTCCACTTCGATAATTGATTATATTATTTTCAATAGTTGTTTTACCTACTATGTCTCAATTTTGATGTACTGGATAAAAGGTGGGATAATAAATTTATTCATCCCTAGGTGGGTAAATAGGTTCACTCCCCGAGAAATCATTAATCTTGATCGTCTGAACCTTGTAACTTGTGCTTTAAGTAGATGAAACCAAAGTTTGTTTTCCAGAAATGATTTGTTTTTCATTACCCAAATATGTACGAGGTTGGACAGCTCATAGTTTATTTCCACGTAAAAAAGAATTCGATATCTAAATTGGAGAATGGAGAACGTTTATTTGATTGCTGGTATGAAATAGGGTTTTAAGATTGTATATTCGACAATGTCGCTTTGGATGTTGGTCGAATTAGAAAAATGATACATTTATTCTTGTAATAAGTAATTATTGTTTGGAAAAATGATAAATGTCTCGCCTTTATCGGTTACTCGTAGTTTGTTGGAGGAAATATTAGATTCCCTTCGGCAAAGGGACGATGAAGAAAAAGAAAAGGACATGCCGCTGGCATTGCCATCACGCCCAATTTTAAAGGCTCGTCGTCCTTCAGCAAAACTCTCTTTGCCTAATAAGTTTGACATGGGTGATGGCGCTGCCACAATAGAGAGGTTAAAGGATGGAGATGTGGTAGTTTTGGGGCCAAAAAGGTTAAATAAATGCACCCTGGTGAATCCCCTTGTGTTATAGAGTTGGAAGACAAAGGCATTATACCAGAACCTTCTTCTTCTGCTTCATTGCACAGGTTTAGGGAGTCTAATTGGAATGACTACATTGGTTATTTCACTAACAAGGTACATATCTTGCTTTAATATCAAGTGTTCCTCCCATTACTTTTCTGACTCGGTCATTAACTCTTCAATTGTATATTTGGAATAAGTGTTTTTTTTTAAGATGGATTCATTTAGTGTTCAAACTATGTTTCAAAAACTTAGAGTTTGGTGTCGGCTCCAAAATGGGCAGTGGGAATCATGACATATACAATCAAGTTTAGGATAAAAAACATTTGTTTTATTTTTAGATGGGAGTGTGTTGCTATCAGACAACATGATAGTGAACATAAGCGGGAAGAGGACTTCGATGCATTACTATCTAAAATTATGAAGCGATTATTACTATGGAGGAACACTTAATTTTGATAGACAAATTTTATTTGGTTGATGTACTAGCTCAATTTGATTTCATGTAGTTTTGTTTGATGCTCGACAAAAAAATGTTAGTGGGAGTGTTGTATTTCTTGGCGAAATGTTATAATCTATAATGTGTCAATTGTAATATTGAATGTGAAATAAATGATTCTATGAATTTTGGTTTGTGTTTAGATCTATTTATCAACTCTGACATTAATATTGGTTATTAATTTTTTTATTATATGTTTAATTTATGACAGTTTATATTAAATTTTCATGTGATGAAATTTTTTATATGACCTTTTTAATATTTTGAAAACTGCTTATCATGATGCCTTTTAAATTAAATATGACATTTTATAGAGTATATTATGACCATTTTTAGAGCAGATATGATCGTTTTGAAAAAAAGGGTCATATCTAACCATTATCTAATATGACACTTTTTATGGGTATCAATTATGATACCCAAACTTATGACGTTTTTTATTGAAAAATAAAGCGTCATAAAATGCGTTTTATGACACTTAAAAAAGTCATAAAAAGTATTTTTTCTTGTAGTGTGTGTGTGTATATATATATATATATATATATATATATATATATATATGTCTAGGTGTGTGTGTCCACCATATGTAAATTATAACTTTGAGAGAATGTAAATGGGATATTTTGACCTGGGAGAAAGAGATTTGGAGAGAGAGGACAAAAAGTAAAAATGTTGGGGAAAAAAGGGTTTTAAGTGGGCTATCCCCGACATAATTGTCACGATCCTTGATCGTGATAAGGAGCGGATGGTTTTTTTGTCATGGTCCCTGACCATGACAATGCCTAGATAGAAAATGGAAGCTTGTTTATTAATTTCATGAGGAGGATTACAAGGCATTATATCTTGGTGACAGTTGCATACCCACATCTATCGTACTAGTGGATGTATATAGTAGCCTTACAATAACTATAGAAACACTTAAAAATATGTTTATACCTTTTAATAAGTGGAGAACATGAACAAACTCGTGTCAGCCAAAAGCTTTAGGTAGTGGTCCCTCACCCATGGATGAGTGGGATAGTGAAACCTCATTTCATCCTTGTGTAGAGATCATGTGTTTTGAAGACAATGGAATATAAACTGTTAGTTCTTCTCTTTTCTGCCATACCAAATACTAGGTCAATCACCCACTAATGGATGAACATTTTCACCCCCATTAGAGAGGATTGATCTTCCTCTTTAGCTTACCAAAATTTTGGCGTCTAGTGACCACAAAACCTTATGCGTTAATTTAATTGTTGGAATTGACATTATGTTTGGATTTGAGTTATTGATTTTCATATTGAGGTTGCATTTATTTTTGTGTCATATTCCATTTTTCATTTCCATTGAACTCAGGTTTTTCAAAGAATCTTAGAGAACTCAGTCATCTGAAAGCTAATATCCATTGCCTCATGACCAAACTATGTCCTTCCTTTGGTAGAATATTCTTACCAACGTCCAATAACTTGGAATTTCATTACAAATTGGTATTCTAGGCACACATTTTCCTAGTCCAACTATTAATAATTTTCAATCCTATAAATTTCAAGACATAGTTGTCCTTTTCACATTTCTAGGATTAGTGGACATATCACCAAATCTCCAAACTTTATCTATGTTAATTCGTATTTCCCCTTATATTGAGTGACTCCAGTCATTTCAGAATAGTCTTATCTAAGACCATATTGAGCATGGAAATTTTAAGAGAGAGAGAGAGAGAGATTAGGTTATATTTTTTATAATTGTAGAGAAGAGTTTGACATGATATAGTTTACTGGAGAAGAAAATTCATCCACTGGACCCTGTCGACCCACTAGGTTATTTTTATGCCCATATGCAGGAGAACACTTGGGTACCTTCATTTCTCATTAGAGATATAATGCTTATCAAATGGTGAAATGACCTTCGAAAGAGGAACATGTAAATCATAAAGTGGAATCTGGTTCAAACCTACCACAATCAACTAAAATATCAGCATTTATCCTACTTCAAAGTCCTTATAAATGTAGGGTCTCGGCTAGAGTATGGCCTGATGAAACGTCCACCAAAGTCTAAGACTGAGGATTGGATGAATACCAATCACTTCACATCTAGGAAAAAGGCAAAGAAAAAATCACGGCTGTTAACGCCATTTAAGAACCTATGCCTATTCATGGTCAATGGACACCAAAAATTTTATGATGTCCATTTCCTCCCTATACACTACCATGAATACATTTTATTAAGATAGCCTAAAGATCCAAATCATCTACATAATAATCTACTAGGAAGTCATTTATGTTGATCTACATAACAAACACCACAACAGCATTGGGCATAGCCTAGAACAATGCTAAGGCTTGAAGCATAATATCCAAGATGTAAGTCATTAAAAAAAATAACATCACTCTAAAAACCTAAGATCAATGTAAACACGAATCCCTTAGCCGATAATGGCACTAAAATCAACGCTCTCACTATCGACTAAGACGTCAAAGATCCCTCTCCCCTGGTCACACCTATAAATTCTAAAGTAGAATATCAAACTAGACTGGGAAGATTAGTCAAACGAAACATAACACGTGTGGTGCTAACCTAGATACACATGGTCCAAATACTAGGAATCATAAAGATAACAAGATCTGATCCCTTGGAGGGTAGTTTGTACCAGTTTATGCACCTCACCTTCGAGAGGAATCCCAGTTTACTTATCGTAGATACTGTCCACTTGCATGAATATCTCTACGAGTATTAGGTGGTCTTGTATTGTGAATTCTAATAATAAATCAAATACATCAAAGGTCCACAAATTATAAACAGCTTCTCGATTGTTTGGATGCGAAGAACTCACAAAATAAGACAACCAAGACCCATGGGTATGTGACTTTACCAATGACATGCTAATAATGGGACCCTACTCTCAGGCATACATGATATTCCACCCTCAATACCTACTTGTTTTTCCACAACATGAAGATCCTGACCATATCGGCATGCTCAGTTTTTGTCAAAGTTACTGATAATTGATAGATAATTGGTATACATAGGCCAATTCAACCGATCGGGAAGGTTTATAAGAATCTTACACCTAACCCCATCTCAGTACGAGGGAAAGGTATAAATAAAGAAAATAAATAGCTAACATATCTATATGGGGATTTATCATATAATGTCAACACTATAAGGACTTCTTCCTTAAGAAGTTATCCCAACAGAAAATGACCATCCCATCCACTACTCAAGAACTCATGGAAATAGTAGTAAGTATAAAATTGGGGAAGAGTACATCTTTCTATCATGTTGAACTACCAAGCATTAACCATCACAATCAATATTAAAAGATAAAGGATCCTCACAGTCCTCATCGATAAGGGATATGGTATGAATGTTTTCCCTTATCGGACCTTTAAATGCTTATGAATCAAACATGGACAACCCACATAAGCCATCATGGATTATGATAATATAACGAGAGAAGTTATGAGTTTAATAAAAAATAAAATAGGGATTGGTATACTTGAAAGTCATACTAAATTCTAAGGAATTGACATACCTTCATTTTCAACCTTTTTCAGGAAGACCTTGTCTTGATAACATCAAGGGAGTTTCATCCTCACTGTACCAAAAGGTTAAGTTCTTATAAAGAGTGAAATTAATAATCATCTGGGACTTGGTAAGGACAGATCACCCCAGTATTTGAAATCCAACATGAGAGTGGGGTATAACATCAAAGTCTTCAAAATAGACCCGTTAGTTTGAGATATTTTTGTCGACACCAAGGAGATTATTCCACCACCATATTATGAATATGTATGTTGTAATGTGACCCACATGATAAATTAGATGAGGTATTTACCCATAATGGGTTTTAGAAGGAACCGATAAGTTATAATTGAGCCTATCAATATCTTTCAGCAGCCCAACACTACAGGGCTAGATTACAAGCGTAAGAAAGATGAATCCTACGCTAGATAATTGAAAGTTAAGAAGATTAACCTTAAGGAGCTAGGGGATGCTAAAACATCTTACTATCCTGACCATAATGAATGATTCATTAAGGAAGGAGAGGACTTTACTTTTTGGATTTTTTAGCCATGAGTTTATACCACTATAGGGAACAAAATATGAGGGTGGGCGATATTCTTTGAATACTTTCCCATATGGATAGAGAATGATATACACGAGGTTATCGGCCTAATCAAAAAATGAGATAAGCCCTCCTCGGAGTGAGACCCTATTAAATATCTGAGGAACACTAAATTATTATGTGAGATTATGATGTAAGATGAGAAAATTTGGACATTCCATCGCCTGCCAATTCCCAAATACCTGTTCGAGGAAAATGTTTTCTATATACTTTAAGAATAACCATATACTTCCATTATTGATATATATAACGTCCTTTTAGAGGAAAAGGACCATGATGCTAATTACTTCGATGTATTAGACAATATCTCTCATTTCGTGGAAGAAATAAACTTTATCTCTGAGTATTCTTTTGTGTAGTGAAAATGATGATGATGAATGAGAAAATCAAAATCAAGAATCTAATAATAGAAAGCTAGAATACCATTTCAAAAGTCTTAGTAAAAAATAAACCAATCTCGCGTAACCCATCAATGAAACTAAAACAATCAACTTAGGGTCTTAAAATTATAAAAAAGAAATTAAAATAGGTTCTCTTTAGGCGATATAGAAAGGTCCAAACTAGTCAAACTACTTAAGGAATATGTTGATATATTTATTTGGTCTTACACTGACATGCCTAGAATTGATTTAGAAATAGTGGTTCAGCGAATACCCATATATTCGTAATACAAACTAGTTGACCATAAGCTTCTCAAGCTCAAACCTGAATTGTCCCTCAAGGTCAAAGAAGAAATAATGAAACATCTCAATGTAGGCTTCCTAAGGGTTGTATAATACCTAATTTGATTATCCAACATAGTTCTTGTTCTAAAGAAAAGAGGAAAGATAAGAATGTGTGTGGATCATATGGATTTAAATAAGGATAGTCCCAAATACGATTACCCCTACCTAATATCAACATTATAGTAGATAATACTCTTGACCATGTCTTGAAATCCTTCATGGGATACAAACATATCAAAATGCACCTAGAAAATTAGGAGAAAAAAACTTTCACAACCCCTTAGGGGACATTCTGTTACATTGCCATGCCTTTCGGAGTAAAAACTTCAGGTGCTACATATCAGGGAAGGGCTATAACTTTGACGCACAACATAATCCCCAAAGATATTGAGGAATTTGTGGATGACATGATCATCAATTCTAAGATTCATGAAGGTAGTATGACGGATTTAAGGAAGTTATTTAAACCATTAAGGAGATATCAGATGAATTCAAATCTTTAAAAATCATTTTGGAAGTGATAAAAGGAAAATTTCTAGTTTGGCATTAGCAAAAGTGTAATTGAAGTGGATCTCGTTAAAGTAAAGGCCATATTTGAGATACAACCACCAAGAACAGACAAAAGAGGTCATAGGTTTCCCATGATACCTCCAATATATCAACATATTAATTTCACAATTGATCTCCACGTGCGAACTAATCTTCAAGTTGCTATGGAAAGATCAAACCAAGATATGGAATTCCTCATATCAGGAAGCCTTCAATAAGATTAACAAATACATGACTAATCTACATGTACTAGCTCTTCCTAGACCATGGTTTCTAGTTCTACTATACCTCATGGTAACTGATACGACTGTAGGAGAAATGTTGACACAATACATTAAAGCATTTCAAAAAGAACAATCTATATACTCTGCTATTAGAAAATTGATTTCTTGCAAATAAATATATGCAACCCTAGAAAAATCATTTATATCCTTCATGTGGGAAACTCATATGATGCAACATTTCATGATCATTTCCAAAGTCAAGTTGGTTTCTCAGATAGATCCTTTAAAGTAATTATTCAGAAAGCCCACACTTACTAGTAAGATAGCCAATTGGATATTCTTACTAAATGAATTTGACATAGAGTATGTACAGCAAATAGTAATAAAAGAAAGGGTAATTTCAAATGATCTAGTCAATTTTCCTTTAGAGGAGAATGAAGAAATCATCAAATTTATCGAACGAAGATATCAAGGTGACAGAAAGTGAAGATGAACATAGGTGGAAGTTAGACTTTGAAGGGATAGTCAACAAGAAGGAATATGCCATTGAGATGTTATTGATATCACAAAATAGGAAACAACAACCCATCATTAACAAAATAAACTTTGACTGTACCAATAACACAACTGAATACAATGTCTGCATTATGAAACCAAAGATATCTCATGACAAAGGAATATATCGTATAAACGTATTCGAGGATTCAACTTTAATCATCTGTCAGATTTTGGAACACTAAAGACCAAAGAAGAAAAGTTAAATCCTTACCATGAGTATCTATATTAAATGGATTCTCAATTTGAGAACATAAGATTCTTATATCTCCCGCGAGCTCATAATAGATTTTTTGATGCCCTGGCAATGTTTACCATAATGGTAGATATTCACGGGGAAGAGGACAAAATACTAATTAAGATATACATGAGAGAATGACTTGGTTTCACAAACGAAATAAGAATGATCAAAGCCATGGATGAATAACCCTGGTACCATGACATTAAGATACTTCTCTAAGAAGGAATATACCCTCTAGAGGCTAAGAATATGTCACTTCGATGATGGGCCACCCAATTCATCCTATGCACGGGGATACTGATATGAATAATTACATGTTATCAAACAAGATCATACGCTAGTGATACTATTGGATAACCCTTCAGTACGATTGTATCACATACATCTAGAAGTGTTCTAAGTGCCAATAATTCGCAAAGTATTAACACCTAGCTCCAAGGGAGCTCTATAACATGACGTTGACATGGCCTTTCTCAACTTGGGGTGTCGATATCATCAAAAAGGTAACTCCAAAAGTATCCAATGTCCATGATTGCATGCTAGTAGCTATTAACTACTTCACTAAGTGGGTTGAAGTTGAATCTTATAATAATCTAAATGCAAAGAAAGTAGTTCAATTTATACGCAAGAACATTATTTATTGATACAACGTACCATTTGAAATGATCCCTGATATTGTGATGCATTTCGAACTAGAAGTTACTGAGCTCAAGAATAATACGAAATATAAATGAACAAATTTTATCCTTATCATCTATAGACCAATGATTTCGTCAAAGCTTCTAACAAAAGTGTGAAGGCTATTCTGAGAAAAATGATTGAAGGATGTCACGATTGGTAAAATTAGATACTGTATAAATTATTCGGATACTGAATATCAATCAGGACACCCACTGGATGCCAATCTATATTCCCTCATCTATGGGACGGAAGTCGTGCTACAAATAGAACTGGAAATCCACTCCTTAAGGGAAATTCTAGAGAATCAGATCGCTAAAGCTGGCTAGTTGCAGAGTTGACACAATGCATTAGATTTATTATCTAAGCATTGATTACTAGCTCACTACCACACACATGGGTATCACCGAATCATAGTCCATGGCTTTAATAAAAAAATCAAAGACCAAGGAGTTCGATAAGGAGACCTCATACTAAAGGAAGTCATAGAGCCTATATGGGACCAACGGGGTATGATATACCCTAAATGGATAAGGCACAACCCACCTAACCAACATCTATGGAGGAGAGTTATCCAGGACGACCAATCTATATTTTCTCAAGAAGTATTACATTTGAACAGAAATAAAAAATACATTTCGCTTCCATATAAGAACTACATATGACCTGATCCTCCACGTTATATTATTTAAAACTACATGAATAATTTCTCTTCTAGCATCTCTGCCAATTTATAATGGTATGTAGGCAACCCTTAAGGGTCCATTAAAAAAGTTAAAACCTAGGGTAACATTTTTTTCAACTTAATTTATCTTGTTTTAAGCCAATTAGAAATTAGTTGTACAGTTTAAGGATGATAAAGAAAGGTTTGGATCATGCAAGAGGACTCACTCTTTATTTTATAACTTGCATTACATTCATCATCATCACTAAAAAAATAAATATAAGATTCTACACAAAATTTTATTAAAGGAATGTTTCCCTCTATAATCTGTAACGATCCCACACTCCTCTCTTCCGCAATGTTTGTGTCCTCTAAACACTACTCAAATTGGCCTTCATCCTATCTTCTCAGCACCTTAAAAAATGATGGCCTATTTGTACTAAATCTTTAGAATACATTGAACCTCCCCCTACCTAGAGGAAGTCAATAAAAATGTCCAATGTAGACTCACATCATTTACGTCCACCGTATTTTTTATAATAACCCACAACCACAGGATATACCATTTGGAGAGATGGGTAACCATGGTACCAAAGAATCTCTTTAGCATCAGGAGAATGAGAGGGATTGATTTCTATAGCGACCCAAAATTAAATTTTCTATATAAGGGAAATAGGATCCATTGGGTAACCACCCTTAGGAGGAAGGACTTCTTGACGAAGAACGAACCAGTGCATGAGTCTCTGTGGTAGATATAATGAATTAAAATGTAAAGAATAACATTGTACATATTTCTACGGTCCCATGGATAATCAAGGAACCACATTCCCCCACTATGGAAGAAGCCAAAGAATGCCAAAATAAGTTGACTCAAACATCAATTGAACCCATTCCTCATGCATTTCAATGAAATAATGGATAAGCTCGAGTAATATGAAGTTAGAAAGATGATAAAGAATGTACAATGAATCCTCAATCAGGCTTAGTCTCTCAAGGAACCACATGTTTCAAAGTAGAGGATTCCCAGGAGGTACTCTCACTATCGAAAACGATTGGTAGTCTAGATATTTAATGTCTTAGCTAAGATTAACGGGGACATGGTTCCTCACCTCTTTCACATATAAAACGACATCACCAAGTTGACGATCAACACAGGTAAAGACGATAAATAGGAAGAAATGAGACATCATTACAAAGGCTAGTTCACCACAATGGAAACTCCGGTGCATCTGTTCAGGAATTTCATACCGAAAGAAGGTGATGATAATAAAGAGATCGATATGGTCGTCTAAGAAAAAATCACAATCTATCAAGTAATCAACATCGAGAAACTGTGCCAAAGAAAAAAGGCATCTTGAGGGATGCAAGTCTTTGTTCTGGTTGAGTATTAACACATATTTGTGTTCGTTGGGATTAACTTTGGTAGGACTAATATCATACTTCTTGAATTTTTCAAGTACTTTCTCTATGTAATGAGATTGAGATAATATAAGCCCATCCGATGTTTTTGAAATTTTTATTCCTAATATAACATCGGCGATTCCCAAATCTTTCATGTCAAATCTACTACTCAAAATTTGTTTCGTACGTTTGACAATTTCCAAGTTACTACCCATGATAAGCATATCATCAACATATAGGCATACAATGACATATCCATTTTGAATGTATTTAAAGTAAACACATTTATCGCATTCATTAATATTGAAACCATTTGATAACATTGCATTATCAAAATTTTCATGCCATTGCTTAGGTGCTTGTTTTAATTCGTAAAGTGATTTAACAAGCTTACATACTTTTCCTTCTTGTTCGGGAGCCTTGAACCCTTTGGGTTGCTCCATATAAATTTCCTCGTCTAGTTTACCGTTTAAGAATGCAGTTTTTACATCCATTTGATGTATTTCAAGTCCATTAATAGCAGCTATTGCTATTAACATCCGAATGGACGTTATTCTTGTTACCGGTGAATATGTGTCGAAGTAATCCAACCCTTCCTTTTGCCTATAGACTTTAGCTACAAGTATAGCTTTATATTTATCAATTGATCCATCGGCCTTCAACTTCTTTTTGAAGATCCACTTATAACCTAACGGTTTTGAACCTGGTGGAAGATCCACTAGTTCCCATGTATGATTTTGTAATATGGATTCAATTTCACTATTAATTGCTTCTTTCCAATTAGAAGCATCAGGTAAGGATATGGCTTATTTATACGATTGAGGTTCATTTTCTAGCAAATATGTTAGAAAATCCGGAGCGAAAGAAGTCGAGGTTTTTGCTCTTTTACTACATCTTGGTTCATCCTCTATTGGTTCATTAGGTTGATGAGTACCACTTGTAGTAGCTTGATTTGTCCTTTTAGAAGGACCAGATTCTCGGGTCATGTTATGCAAGAATTAGTTTTCAAAAAATGAAGCGTCCGTCGATTCAATAACCATATTTACATAAATATGCAAAATCACAGATTTACAAACTAGAAATCGATATGCACTGCTATTAGTAGCATAACGTATGAACACACAATCCACGGTTTTTGGCCCTATTATTACCTTTTTAGGATTAGGAACCATCACTTTGGCTAAGCACCCCCACACTCGTAATATTTATAGGAAGGTCTCTGACCTTTACATAATTCATAAGGTGTCTTGTGAGTCTTCTTGTGAGGTACTTTATTGAGAATGTAATTAGCAGAAAGTAAGGCTTCCCCCCACAAGTTCTGGGGAGATCGTGTACTTAATAACATTGAGTTCATCATCTCCTTCAAAGTACGATTTTTGCATTCAGCAACACCATTCGACTGAGGAGAATAAGGAGCGGTGGTTTGATGAATAATTCCATTTTCAGAACAAAATTCCTCAAATGGATTTTCATATTCACCTCCTCTATCACTCATAATAGCCTTTATCGTTTTGCTTAATTGATTCTCAACTTCATTCTTATATTGTTTAAATGCATTAATAGCCTCATCTTTACTATGTAATAAATATACATAGCAATATTTTGTGCAATCGACAATAAAAGTAATAAAATACAGTTTTCCACCTCTAGTTTGAACAAATTTTAAATCACAAATATCAGTGTGAATTAATTCTCATGGTTCAGTTATCCTTTCAACAGAATGGAAAGGTAATCTAGATAATTTAGATTCCACACAAATTTCACATTTATGATTTTTATCAATATTAAATTTTGGTAAAAAATCCAAGTTAATTAATCTATGCAATGTATCAAAATTAACATGTCCTAATCTAGCATGCTAAATATTAGATGACTCAATCAAGTAAGAAGAACTAACAATTTCATTCATTGAAACAAATGTTTTTTGGGTTACAGTAAGAACATTGATTTTAAAGAGCCCCTCATTTAGGCAGCCCTTTTCTACATACGTGTCATTCTTTGACAACACAAAGCGATCAGATACAAACACAAGATTGAAACCATTTTTAGTCAGGAGAGATCCAGAAATCAGATTATTTCGGATATCAGGCACATGAAGAACATTATTGAGAGTAAATTCCTTTTCAGAAGTCATTTTTAGAGCAATATTTCCTTGTCCCACCACCTCAGAAGTAGAAGAATTCCCCATAAAGAGGGTCTCCTCATTTTCCAAAGGCTTATAGGTAGAAAGCATCCATTTGTTTGCACAAATTTGTCGTGTGGCCTAGTGGCCACCCACCATTACTTCGTATTTCCAACCAAGTTACATTCAGATACCACAGCAGAAAGATTCATATCCGCCAAGTCATTGGCGATATTTTCACCCTCAGTTACATTTCCTTGAGGATTATTTCGATTTTTCTTCTTAGGCTTACGACACTCACTTGAGCGGTGTCCAGGGTTACCACAGTTGTAGAATTTTCCTTTGAACTTCTTCTTGTTCTATTTGGAAGTGCCTTCCCCATCATATTTTCACTTATTCTTCTTAGGACCTTCAAAAACATGGACTTTCATTTCCATTGGATTCTTCCCACTTTTCTTTTGAGAATCACGGTTATCTTGTGCAATTCTCCGCCTGACCACCAACTCCTCCACATTCATCTCCTTTTACTCGTGATTGAGATAATTTTTTAATAAAGTCCAAGATGGTGGAAATTTTTTCACCAATTGCGGCAACTTGGAAAGTTTCACTAAGGGACATTCCTTCAGCATGAATGTCGTAGAGGATCACTTGGAGTTCTTGCACCTGCGAGATCACTGGTTTAGAGTCAACCATTTTGAAGTCCAGAAAATGCCCGACGATAAATTTCTTCATCCCAGCATCTTCAGTTTTGTACTTCTTTTCCAAAGAATTCCACAATTCCTTGGATGTCTTGATCGTTCGGTAGATATGATACAATGTTTTGTCCAAGTAGGCCAGAATATAATTCCGGCACAGGTAGTCAGAATGCTTCCAAGCATCAACAACAATAACCTTTTTCGAGTCACCTCCCTCTTGAATAGAGGGACAATCTTCATATACAAACCTACCCAGTTGGCAGGTAGTGAGATAGAAATACATTTGTCCTTGCCCACGTTTGAAGTCAACCCCATTAAATTTTTTCGATTTCTCCCCGTGTGGCATAGATACGGGTGCAGTCACATTTGTGTTAATGACAGTCACATTAGCAGGAATAGTGTTCATACTATGCGATTCCATTTCTGTTACAAAAATAAAATTTTTATCAATGATAATATTCATATATAAATGAATTAATCAAAATAGAATACGAAATTCCGTACACCAATTTCCTCCAAATATAATTAATAAAAAAATGAATTTCAAAAGAATTCTAAATAATATTCAGAATTAAACTAAAATATAAACACAAGTTTATACTAGTCCAAAAAAAATCCGTGTCACACTGTTTTTAATATTAAAAAAAATTCCGTACAAAACAGAATTATAATTTTAAGATTAAAATTTTATATAAACAGATTTCAAAAATTTACAAATAAAATTTTTATTTTCTAACACAGAAAATAAAAATAGTATAGAATTAAATTCTGTAACAAAACCTGTTTTATTAAATTTCTGTAATAAAAAAATATTTTAATTCAAAATTTCCTACCAAAACAGATTTATTTTATACAAATAAATTTTTGTAATTAAAAAAAATTCTGTACACTATAAACACTAGAACATGATAAATTTTTCTTAAGATTGTTATGTCTACTATTTAGTTACCAAAATGTACAGAATAATTAATGAAATAAATATTACATAATTAAAACGAAATTACAGAATTAAATTAACTTACTTGATATTACAGAATTAATAACAAAAATTAAAAACAAATCCGAGTCCTGTAGAACAGTCTCCTTAAGGTAAATTTATACCCTCCAATGTGCTCCAAAGTTATTGAATAATTGCCTCCCAAGATAGAACGGATTTCTCGAATTAATTATGTTGCACATCAATAATTAATCCCAACGAACACAAATCTGTGTTAATACTCAACCAGAACAATAACATGATATGCAGAAACGAAGAAAACATTTTTCTGGATGAAAGAACATTTTTCAAAATTTTTCTGGAGGGGTTATGTTGACAGCAACTTAAAACTGAAGGGAATGGTTTGTATTTATAGCTTTTGTGTTAAAATATTTAAGAGAGCCCAAGCCTGAATCGGCCGAACGTACGGTGCGCGCGTGTGGGCTTTTGGACCAAGCCCAACACATGCATAGGGTAGGCCACCTCCCCTTCAAAGAGTTGGGATACCCCAAGGCATCCAAGCGTTAGTCCATACTTGGGTTGTTATTAACTCATCAACTTTTCACTACTATTCCAATGTGAGACAAGAGTTAAAACATACCCAATTCATTAACTTTCATTGCTTTGTGAGTCATTTTGGGAACATATTTATCATTCATAACTTAATGAAATTGGACATGTAAATATATTACGTTAATCTCCTTGCGGAGGAGAACGCGTTTATATATGGTCCCACAATTATCGTAGTGTGAATCCCACCTAAATTTGAGCTCAAAATTATTCAAAATTTTGTCCAGAAAATTCCGAATAGCTTTTTCTAAATCTTTCTAAGTCCAATTTCCAATAGTTTTCACTATGACACAGTGAGAAGAGTAGGCCATCAAACTGCAGTAATACTCAAGCATTGGAAAATTTTCTCTAAGGAAAAACAGAAAATATAGCTTTCCAAGTACTAATAATTATTACCAGTAATAAGAAAATTCTAGTCAATGGTGATGGTCCACCACAAGAGCAGAGGAATCATATTGTACCTTTCTAGCCTCCGAAGGGACCAAGCATCAAAGCTATATGAATCATCCTAACTAACAATTGATAGAAAGCTAAAGATTGGTCATTGGAACAAACATTTCAAGACAAAAAGAGAGACTAGTAGTTATTTTGCGAGACTAAACGACAAAAGGATCGAAGGTATAAGGTTTTGAGTTTAAAATAACTCCATATGTATAGAAAAAACCAAAGAAGCTATTTAGGACCAACCGGTTCTGGCTCATGGCCTACAGGTTATGACTGACATGGTAGATTATGTAGTCTACCCATGCATAAATGTAGTGAATTTGCTTCACCAATCCAAAAAGGGGAACTATTAGGATTGTTTAAGCATTTAAAATTGACTTTTCCATTTTTACTCATTCTTTGTCTCATGTTCATAGTTTCTTATAACATGTAATTAACAAGATTAAATACATAAATAAAAATAAAGATGTTATAAAATAAAAAAACATTCTTTCGTATATTGGAAAATCTTAGTAAAATACACTCCATGGTAATAAATATGATGTTTTTATATATCTGGAAACATATTCAAAGAAAAAGAAAAACCCAGAAAAACTTAAAATCCACCTCTTCTAGCTGACAATCCTTTAACTCCGGGTCACCAAACATATGAGGAATGGTAAGCATGGTCTTCATCATTATCGCTCGGGTCAGTCACAATAGTCTCCTTGACTACACCCTTGAAGTGACCCAGATGAATGAACTTTAATTTATCACAATTGTAGGCAGGCTTATACTAGCATTTTGCACTATTCGACAAATGAAAGCCATATATGGGCCCATTATGTGGGACATTTTCTCAAGGGCAGAGCGAGGTACAATGAAAGCTTATAAGATAAAGACAAATATTTTACTATTACACCAGAAGAAAGTCTATAATATATGGAATGACAATTTACAAAGGTCTAACATACCTCTCTACCCTAAGGGACTGTGAGTAATAGTTGTGAATGAGGAACATAAGCCTCATACTAAGACCCATCATCCCTCATGTATTTAAAGGACAATTCGGGCACCCTGATAAAAAAAGGGTGAATTAGAATAGCGACCCAACAAACCTATCAAACCTACAAATGGCCCTTTAGAAGGAGGGACCGAGGTTGTCTCTAGAGGAACCTCTCTGGAACCCTAATCCTCGCAGGTCATCAGGATAGAGCAAGTGAAACTCCCTCATTACCACTATGGGAACTACCGGTTTCGCTATCTCCATATGTTCGGATAAATATCATGTGACCCTCTCTCTAAGGTACAAAACTATGGCCCCATCCGTATGGAATAATAAATGGGACGTCGTTTGGGTGACTGTCTGTTCCTAGAGCCAATGCTCACATGGAATGTCCTATATAAAGAATATGACTTGTAATAAGGTAATAAAGTTAGAATAAAGTTGAATCAAAAGGGTATATTCAAAATATGAGGTAAACAATAGTCAAGAAAACCTACTATCTCTATTTGGAAATCTCATTTAATAAATCCTACGTATCCTCGTATGAATACTTTCAAGCACCTGAAAGGTGATTCATCTTCCTCCACCTATGCTAACGAGGCTAGACATCCTCCTCAAAATCTCTCAAAGTCCTTTAATGAAGGCTGAAGACCTCGAAGAGGAAAAATGCTTAAGAAGAAGAAGAACAATAAAGAATACAACTAACTAAAACAATTGTAAAATAAAATGTACCTCATAGACTACATGGTAGATGATGGAACTTAATGATTTTTTCCTCGATAAACCACCCATGTTGGCATACATTAGACCTAAGGATAAACTACACCAATCGTAATGCCTGATGTAGCTAAAGTAGATAAGGGAGAAGATCAGACTCCTAAGAACTACATCATGATGCGATGCACATATCATCGACCTGGAGCACATACAAAGAAAACATTGGTAAACATTTTGAATTGTATTGGGTCATCCCCCGACTGTCGTATATGACCCTAAATACATGACTTGAGTGTCCCTAATGGAATATCGATCAATATGTGCAAGGATGAGGGTCATCTCACCCATCGATAGATGGAAGGCGAACATTTTGTGCCACCATTTCTCAGCAAGAATGCACTACTACCAAAGCCTGGACCATCACGAGGGAGTCCATAAACGGGGGAAAACCAAGCCCCCGTTAGATATCCTTGACCTCATCAAGTGAGTGCTCATCCATCCATAATGATCTAGAACGAGAGTCTGAATAAGGACACTGTAACAAATGATACACATATACCAATAAATAATAGTCATTTTAAAAGCATAAATTGAATAAAAAAAACAAAACTAAAAAGTTCAAATGCGTACCTCATCATGATGGATGATCGGGCTCATGGATTCGTACCTTTTAATTCCCCGTCGTAGGGATATGCTTGTGTATACTCGTATCTTTTACTTAAGGTTCCATCAACACCTCAATGTCTTACCAATTTTCAGGATCTCCATCCTTCGGGATAGGCCAATATTCTGAAAACTACCCAAGAGCATCTCTATAATCTTACCCATATTAAGCTCCTCTTATGCCATCTTAGTAATTAAAAAAACTACTCTAGACAGTGTAAGACTCAAAGAAACAAATATTGATCTTTAATATGGAGAGAAAAGTTAGAATTAACAATATGAGGCAATTACAACCCTTTTTATAAAGAAACTACAGGCGCGTGTTTAATTAACAGGTCATGTGTGTGATTAACCAACTAGCCATGTTTGTATTGGACCGATCGATTATGATCTTAGTTATTAACATAACTGTGCAGAACTGACATACAGTTATTTTTTGAATTTTAGAAACCTCTTGAAACCACTTGCTGTTGAACTATATATACACTCTTGTACATTGTATTTTTATATACATCAGATAAGTTGTAAACTCTTTATCTTCATTTGGTATCAGAGCAACATTTTTTTTTCTTTCTCTTTTCAAAACATGGGAGAAACCATGTCTCAATCTCATTCCCCATCCTCCACACTTCCAAACTCTCCTACACCCACTACTTTTTCTCGCCCAACTTCCTCCTCCATATCTCCTCTAAATCATGCGCATCATTTTCTCCAAATTAAACTTACACTCACAAATTACATTTTCTAGAAAACTCAAATCATTCCCTTCCTCAAAGGCCAAAATTTAATGGGTTTATAGATGGAACTCACCCTAGTCCATCTCCCACAATTTCTACTGATGCTACATCACCACTTCTTCCCAATCCAACAACCCTACTATGGGAACAACAAGATCAACTACTACTTAGTCTGATCAACTCATCACTCTCCCAAGAAGTTCTATCTATTGTTGTTGGAAAAATAACGTCTCGTGATGCATGGATTGCTCTTGAATCTGCATTCGCAAATCCCTCTAATACCCGAATTATTAACATTCATTATAATCTTCAGAATATTTGTCAAAATGATGATTCTGTTACAAGTTATCTCCAGAGTGCCAAGACATATTCTGATGAACTCGTTGCGGTTGGTAGCCCCATCTCAACCACTGAATTTAATGTGTATGTACTAAAGGGATTAAGGCCAGAATACAAGTATTTGGTGACCTCTTTAAATGTTCGTCAAGATCCCGTCTCATTTTTGGAACTTCATAGTCTTCTCTTAAGCCATAAATTCCTTGATAACGATGCATTCTCCTCTCTCAACCTAAACCATTCTTCCTCCCCCAACCCTCCTCCTACTTCTGTAAACAATCAGCCCTCTGTTAACATAGCACAACATCAAGAATCTATTGTTGCCTCGCATGGTCGTAACCACCGTGGAAGACGTCGTGGAAGAGGCCGGTACACTTATTCTCCCCGTTCTTTTGATAACCGTCGCAACTACCCCACTCCCTCTCGCTCGTCATGCCAAATATTTCATGGTTCTAATGACACAGATACAATGTGTCATCATCGCTACAACACAGGAACCCCACCATCTGCCAACCTAACTATAATTCCCAACTTTCCCTACCAATCTCCATTTCCCCAGTCTTCGTGGTTTTCGGACACAGGCGCAACCCATCACATTACTCCTGATTTATCTTCACTCACTAATCCATCCGAGTACCATGGCACTGATCATGTCCAAGTTGGTAATGGTAAAAATCTCGAAATATCCCATGTTGGTTCTTCGTATCTGAAAACACCCTCATATAATTTTCATTTATCTAATGTTCTTCATGTTCCTAATATCAATAAACCCCTTCTTTCTGTTCAAAAGTTCTGTAAAGATAACAATGTATTTTTTGAATTTAACCATTCTTATTTTGTTGTAAAGGATCCAATTACACAGACTACACCCCTACACGGACCGAGTAAAGATGGATTGTACACGCTCTCTCCAAGTTCTTCCATTTCAGCATCTCTTTTTGAAAAGGTCTCTCTAAATTGTTGGCATCGTCGACTGGGGCATCCTCACATGCGGATTCTTCGTCAAATTCTAAACAAAAATAATTTACCTTGCATAGCATCCTCCAGTAGTTCACTTTGTACGGCTTGTCAACTTGGCAAGTCTTATAGGTTATCATTACCCAAGTCAGTTAATTCCAGTCAAATGTGTTAGAACTTATTTTTAGTGATGAATGGGGTCCTGCACCCATTCTTAGTAGTAATGGGCATCGTTTTTATATTATTTTGTTGATCATTTTTTGAAATATATTTGGTTTTATCCTATTTCACAAAAATCAGAAGTTTTCACAATTTTCCCTAAATTTCAAGCTCTTGTTGAACGTCAATTTGATACAAAAATAAAATCTATTTAAACTGATTGGGGTGGTGAATATCGAAAATTAAACCAATATTTTAATAATCTTGGAATTATTCATCGTCTCGCATGTCCACACACTCATGAACAAAATGGCACCGTTGAACGAGGACATCGTCACATAGTTGAAACGGGCCTCGCTTTACTTGCCCAAGGGTGTGTTCCACAACGTTTTTGGCAGTTTTCTTTTGAAACGATTGTTTACTTAATCAATAGAATGCCCTCCTCAATGTCAAATAATTTGTCACCCCATCAAATTTTATTTAAAACACCTCCAAATTATTCATTTTTAAAAGTTTTTGGGTGTTTATGCTTTCCTTTTCTTCGTCCATATAATTCCCATAAAATGGACTTCCGTTCCTCTTCGTGTGTTTTTCTAGTGTATAGTCCATCTCATCTTGGCTACCGTTGCATGGATTTAAACACAAATCGAATCTATATTGCTCGACATGTGCGATTTGATGAATTTTCATTCCCTTTTTCTGGCCCCTCAATTTTAGGTTCCGTACCGAAAAATACTTCCCAACATGTAGACACATCTAATGTACCTTTGGCATCCGTTCCAAACACCATTTCTGTCAATCGTATTATCAAAAAAAATCCACATACAACACATTTTTTATCTACTCCAAACAAACCTTAATTATCTCTTACTTATGCCAACCACAAAATACATACCCATTCTAACTCTCAAAGACAAATACAACCTGCTCCTCTCTTTTCTACCCCACCCACACATCCGTCAACTACACACCAACTGTCCAATTTATCTAAACCAATTCCTACTCCTTCCAATACTATTACTTCTACTACCTCTCCCCCCAATTCCCACCCACCATACCTCCAACCTACAAATGTCACTCCCCTCGTTCATAATCCAAATGGGATTAACCTCTTTGTTGATATTTCCTCCAATAACCAACGTCAAACCCACCCCACTGTTACTAAAAATATATCCACCTCTTCTCCATCTTCACACCCGTCGGCCTTAACATGTACATCACTTCCTACTTCGGAACCTTCATGTTTTAGTGCTGCCAATAAACAACCCGTTTGGAGACGCGCAATGGCCGAAGAAATAAATGGTTTTCTTCAAAATGGTACTTACAATCTTGTTCCGTCAAATCCTCAAATGAACATTGTCGGATGCAAGTGGGTATATCGTATCAAAAGGAAAGTTGATGGTTTAATCGATCGCTACAAAGCCCGACTTGTCGCCAAGGGATTTCATCAACAACATGGCATTGATTATGCGGAAACGTTTAGTCCCGTTGTCAAACCGACAACAATCCGCATTGTCATATCCATTGTTGTTTCAAGTGGTTGGCACATTTCTCAACTTGATGTCAATAATTCATTCTTACATGTACACCTTAACGAAGACGTGTATATGTCACAACTTCTCGGGTTTGTTGATTCAAATCACCCTAATTATGTTTGTAAACTTCATTGTTCCTTGTACGGTCTTAAGCAAGCTCCACGGGCCTGGTTTCATCGTCTTACTACATTTCTTATTCAATAAAATTTTGGCGGCTCTAAAACAAACACATCCTTGTTTATCAAAACCACCAGCAGTGTCACAATTTTCATACTAATCTATGTGGATGATATTTTAATAGCAAGCAATAGTGAATCTCATGTACAGTCCCTTATTCAAGTAATGAAATCTGAATTTTCACTCAAGGATTTAGGGCCTCTTCACCATTTTCTGGGCATTGAAACTGTTTCACACTCTAAAGGGCTTCTTCTATCTCAAAAACAATATATTCTTGACCTTTTGACAAAAACCCGCATGACCGAATCTAAATCAACTCTTACTCCAATTTCTGTGACCGCCACCTTGTCTAAGATAGGGGGTGCATTTTTCGAAGACCCCACCAAGTATCGTCAAGTTATTGGAGCTTTACAATACCTTACACTTACACGTCCTGATATTTCCTTTGTTGTGAATAAAGCTTGTCAATTTATGCACAATCCAACGGACGACCATTGGGTTCTCGTAAAGAGGATTATGCGTTATTTAAAGCACACTGTCAACCATGGACTTTTGTTCACACCATCTTCTTGCACCTCCATTCAAGCATTTTCAGATTCATATTGGGCGGGTTGTAGTGATGATCGAAGATCAACCGGGGGCTTTGCTATTTACCTTGGCTCGAATCTAATATCTTGGTCCTCACGAAATCAATGAATAGTTTCCCACTCTTCCACCGAAGCTGAATATAAGTCTCTTGCTGATACCACTGCAGAAGTGACTTGGATTAAGTCTTTAGTTTCTGAGCTTGGCATTCATCTATCAAGTCCTCCTATTTTATGGTGTGATAATATCAGTGCTACTTATTTATCCGCAAATCCCATATTTCATGCCCCACACAAAGCACGTTGATATTGACTTCCACTTTGTCCGTGAAAAAGTTTCTCATCGTGACATTCAAGTTCAATTTATATCCACTCACGATCAAATTGCTGACATCTTCACCAAGTCGTTGTCCTCCCCTCGCTATACATTTCTTCGGGACAAGTTGAAGCTTACCTCGCGGTCCCCATCAACTTGAGGGGGTGTATTAACAAAAGTGTGCAGAACTAACTTACAATTATTTTTTGAATTTCAGAAACCGTTTGAAATCACCTGCTGTAACCACCTGCTGCTCAACTATATATACACTCCTGTACATTGTATTTTTATATACATCACATAAGTTGTAAACTCTTTATCTTCACTTTAGTCAACAAAAATCTCATCCTCTCTCTTAAAGTCTATATTTCCTCTCAACCAAGGCCCAACCGGGCAAATAAATCACACCTGACTCACCCAAATGAGTTTTTTATCAATGTTTCGTTCTCTTTCACAATGATTACACTTGTCAAAATGAGTCTCTGCACGTTTCATTCCCTTTCATGATGACGTGACTCGCTAAAACGAGTTTCTCTAAATTCCTTAGATGATGGTCTGACTCACCAAAATAATTACCTTTACACTTTTTTCCCTTGCATGATGATTTAACATGAAAAAATGAGTCCTTTGATGCTTCATACCCTTGCACGATGATCAGACTTGCTAAAATGAGTATTTTTATGCTATTTACCCTTGCACGATTATTTATCTCACCAAAAAAATATCTATATGTACTGTGTCAGTACACAATGGTTTGACTCACCAAAACGAGTCTTGTTATGGTTAGTACTCTACAAAAGTAAATTAGACTCTGCAAACCGATTCTTGTCAAGGTTAGTTTTTTTGCAAAAAGTACACCAACAAAATCCCATCGAGATTTCACGCAATCTTGACTTGCCAAAGCGAGATGTCTTTCAAACCATGCCTTTTAAGGAAATCTCACAATTGTTTTTATTGAGACAACATTCTGTGAACTAATACACCTACAAAGAAAAAGAAGACAAGTCACCGAACGAGAGTCTCTTTTTGGAAGCAACGTTGTTTTTTTTTGTTAAAATAAAAAACCTACTAGTTGAACTAATACACTTACTAGTTGAAACGTTGTTAAAATAAAAGGATACTCGCTTGACATCACAAGTACATTTTCTTCAACTTCATTTATTTTGAATGTTTAGATCTAAAGGGCGGTGTTGCGAAGAAACACCGCCCTGCTCTCTTCGTCTTTATCTTTGTAATCATTTTTCTCTTTTCTAAAGCTTATATATGAACTACTTAACTTTGATTCGGCCTATGGTGGATATGTGGGCATAATAGGGGCCCACCCTAAAGGTCAAGTCAAATCTTGTATATATCTATGTTCGTATATATATATATTTATATATTTATTTCTAGAAATATCAAAAACCCATATAAAATACTTCAAGACCTTTTTATCAAAATAGTAGACTAGAGGATTACTTTATATGGGATTTCTACCTATTGCCTTTATCTTAATGTGGGAGATCTTAACCCCCTCTTTTTATCAAAATAGTTCTTATATCTAAGATATAGTTCTATCACAGAATTCCAATCAAACACAAAAGTTTTCAAACACAATCAAATCAAGCCATTTGACAACTAACCCATTTTCAAGTTATCAAAGGGAGTTACAATCTCATACATTGAGTTAAAGTAAGAGGTAGGGTCCTTTTAATCACTCTGCAAACTATGTGGGCTTTGAATTGATCCGTGCAAGTAAGTAGGTTAACTTGGACCTCCGTTTGATTGAATAAGTTCAACTTTGTACATATTAATCATTTGCATACACTATATACAGACCTCACACAATGCACTGCAAGGTTTACCTACATATAAATATTTTAACTTTATAATTTATTTTACACTAATAAAATTTTGATATATATGTTCAGCTCTTCATTTGAGACCCAAAGTGTGGAGCGGGTGCCTGATACATTGACAATGCGTAACCTAATCCCCTGGATATTATCTCTATGGTTAAACACATAGATCACTTGCTATCATTAGGTCTCCAGGGAGGCCATAACCTTTTTTTTATCTATATAGTGTAAAATAAACTATAGACTCCATTTTTTAAAAGACAATGAAACGATGACCACAAATGTCCCACGAGATTTTTCGAGGGTAGAGTCACTTGGTCATGGATTAGGGTTCTCAAAACTTTATATTTTTTATTTGTCTTCTTGTGTTGTGACGTATTCCATGAGGAAATTCAGCAAATGATCTACCCATAGCTTTTTGGACTTATCCATGTCTTCAAACCATGGAGTATCGTGGTGTTCATTACTTCAACTTAACCCTTGCATTGAGGGTGTTTGGTTATTGAGAATAAATGTTTGGTTTTAAAAGCATCACATCGTGAGTCAATCTTTGTGTTATTTAATTGCAGTCTATTTGTGTTTATGGAATAAGGTACTCTATATTAGGTTATGATCATCTTCCACATGAATGATTTGACTTTTAGCTCATTGATCTAGGCAAGCAACTATATTTATACCCACTTGGGTTGCGTTTGTTTTTTTATCTGAATCTGAAATATGAAGACTGAATCTGAAGTCTGAAATCTGAATCTGAAAAATATGTTTGTTTTTATATCTGAATATACCTCTGAATGAATGTATTTAGACTGATTCAGACTTCAGATTCAGACTTCAGATGTAACTTTACCTCTTAACCATTAAGAGCCAAATATAGCTGTTAATCTCTTAATCATTTAAAAAAACAAACACTTTTTGGTACCTCTTAAATCTGAATGGTTCAGATTCAGACTTAAAAGGTAAAAACAAACGGGACCTGGTGAAGTAATCAATTATAACTAAGAGTAAATAGCATTGACCTCGTTAGGTCATGAATGGGCTTAGGATGTTTATACCCCAAAGGTCTATGGGCCATGGGACCAAAATAGGTGTTAGTTCTTTAGTAGGCTCGTTGAGAAATATGGTTATCTTCTAGCATTTTTCACACCACCGAACACAATATCTAACGTATTCAACCATAATAGTTTATCTTCATGTTCTTGGGTGATCACCACAGATCCCCTCACGGTTTCCAGGAAAGATTATTATTTCTTCCATTAGGTAAATGTATCTAAGTATCATACTAGTGGAGATTATCTATTTATGATGATTTGGAGTCTTAATTTGACATTTTTCTTCATTTTATAGTTTTAAAGGCGCTACTTGTCCATGCTTTGGATACAAAATGGCCTTGTCTCTCTCTATAAATGCTATGGTGTTCGGTTCATTGCCTTAGAAAGTTTTAGGGCAGAGTAGTAGTGGAAAAATGTGGCCCAAATAATAAAACAACCAATATTAGTCCAGTCATCTAAATATGAGACCCATATTTCAAAGATATGAGTTAAATATGGGGCCCATATCTCAAAGTTATGAGTTAAATATGAATCCCATATTTGAAAGCTAGGAATCAAATAAAGATCCCAATTTTAAAAGATACAAATCAAATATAATACTCATTTTTAAAAGTGGTGAGTAAAATATGATTTTTTTTTACATATACCTCGAATTGTAATACTTATTTTAGTAGAAAAATAATGGATTGGCCCAACCCATATTTGGTCCGCCCATATTTGGCCCGGCCCATATTTAACCCAACCCACATTTAGCCCAACCCATATTTGATCCGTCCAAATTAGGCCCATCCCATAATTTTGCCAGTGCTAGGGTAGAGTTTAGATTATCTTGCTCTGGGTTGGTCAAAACGTGGCTTACTTGTAATTTTTTGCTAGCATGTATGGGGGTAGGTTTTGTGGATGGCTTCCATTTCAAGTGGGGGAGTGCGGAGATGTTTGTAAAACTCCAACGATGTACTTCTTCCACTCTTGCACACTCCCATCGAGATTTTTCCAAGTGATGTAGTGTGCGTGAGCTTTCGTGGCTTAATTGTATTTTTAAGTTTCATTTTAGTATTAGTATGCCATTTTAGTAAGAATATTCACTAGGAATATTCTAGATCATGTTAGTTAGGTTAATGATTTCAGGGCTTAGGTTATAATTCTCTGACACCACTCATGACCAGAGGTGGATGCACATGGGGATCAAGAGGGGCCATGGCCCCAGTTCAATTTTTGAATTTTTTATTTATATATATGTAGGGTTTTTTGGTAAAATTTCAAACTTTCGGGTATAACTCTAATTATATTCAAACCCATCAGGTATTTTTTTAACCTTAAGCTGATTTTTGTGTATGATTTTTGTATGTATGATTTTTGTAGGTATAATTTTTGTGTATGATTTTTGTGTATTCTAGCCGGAGCCACTAACTAATCACCATCAGGTATTTTTTAAACCTTAAGTTGATTTTTTGGAGAAATTGTATGTATGATTTTTTTGTAGTCCCACCAAATATATTCCCTTATTTCTGTAATCCGCCCCTTGTCAAATTTCTGTAATTTGTGTCCCAAACATATATGCCCCAAAAAAACTCGAAATACACTCGAAACATATAATTTGTAGTCAATTTGGATGAACTATAATTTGTAAAAAAACTCGAAATAAAGTTATAATTTGTATAAAACTCGAAATAACCCAAAACAAATTCGTCTCGGGGCCTCCCGCCCCCGAACCCCCTGCACCATTCGAAACTTTGGCCCCGGTTGACCAAAAATGCTGGATCCGCCACTGCTCATGACATCATAGTTAACTTGGTCACCAAGTACATATGATATATAAAGACATATGTACTCTCTCGCGTGGGAATTATCTAATAGAAATTGAGCTCATATGATATTATGAGAGCTTTTATATGAATAAATTTTTTCATCGTGTAAATATGTGTAGTAATTTAGCTTGTTAAGTTATTTAATTTCAATAAAAAAAATTAGCCTATATTTTTTCAAGATTATAAAATTCCTTAAATAGTGTAGTAGGCACAACTCGCAAGTAGAGCATGACGTACGAAAGATAATATTTGTAGTATCACAGGCATCCACTAATTTAGACTAGTTCAACACACTCCATTCACATAAGCAAAGTTCTAGGTCGATACATTTTTTTGACACGGTGTACAGACACGGTGATTTGAGGAATATGTGAGTTAGTTTTTTTTTTCCTACTAACTTCTTGTTTTATTGGGATAGAGATGAAGAAACGCCCTTCATCGGTGGCAGAAGAAAATGAAAACTTTTAAAAACAAAATAACACCAAATCGTGCATAAAATAAATGAAACCTTGAAAATAAATTTAGGACCTACGATATCTTGAACGTGTTTTCCTGCGGACGACGTGCCATTTGTCATGATTCGAGGTAGAGTCAAACCTTGCTAACCAATAAGATATGAAACAACCAATGTCCTTGTGCCCTGATGGTATCTCTCCCTGTATATTGACAAGAGGTCTCGGGTTCGATTCCTTATGGATGAGGTTATCAACCCATTCTTGTCGATGTGGTGGCCGTTGTAGAGATTTATTCAATCCGAAGCTCCACTCAACACCCTTTGTAGCCACATCGTGGCACCCCCACCCTGTAGGAGTAGGCTAGAACAAATTAAAAAAAATACCTAAGATGTCAAAGACCAGTCAATGCGATTATGACACATCAATATGTTAGATAAACATTGTCCAAAAACTCTCACCTTATAATTCTTCTTCTCATTCCATATCTCTACGAACTTTTTATTTACAACCTATACATGAAAACTTGAGTACTCTTATAAGTGATCAAACTCAACTAAATGTATTTCTTTTGTGTGTAGATTGTCATGCCAAGATTAGGTTGGAGGTGGTTAGTAGCCCTATCTTCTACACCATCTTTTTTGGTGCTTCTATTTTATGTTCTTGTACCCGAGTCACCAAGATACCTATGCATGAAAGGCAAAACATTGGAAGCACATCATATACTAGAAAAAGGAGCTATTCTCAACCAAAAACAACTCCCTATTGGCATGCTTGTTTCCACTCAAATAACGAAGCTTGATGATGAATTTGATTCATTTGAAGATACACATCTACTCCCCCTAACAAAAAACAAACCCCGTGATTTTGAAACAAGTTCCTCAAGGACCTTTATAATTTTTTCACCAAAATTAATAAGAACCACCCTTATTCTATGGCTTTTGTATTTTGGAAACACATTTTCTTATTATGGCATTATATTGCTAACCTCTGAGTTAAGCAGTGGACAAAGCAAGTGTGGCTCCATCACTATACATAGAGAAAATATTCAGAATGCTAGTCTCTACACAGATGTATTCATCACTAGTTTGGCAGGTACCACATGTCTTAACCCCTACCCACCCACCCACCCCCAATATAAGGGTTTGTTTGGTAGGCATTGTTTTTTTATGAAAAAATATATAACTTTTGGAATTTTCGACGTTTAGTCCTATTTAATACATAAAGTTTTGTTCGAAAAAGATTCAGGTTCAAGAATATAACTAACTAAGCCTAATTATTTTGTTTTTCAACTTTTATTTTTCTCTCTCTCCACATGAAAACTTTATAATAACAAAATGTAAAAGTATTAACGTATATAAACACTTTATTTTCCATCTAACAATTTACTTTCCATTATTATCATCAAATAAAAAATAAAAAATTTAGCTTGAAAACAATTTTTGAGTCAAACTTGCATATATAATTTCTTCCATGCATAACATTTTCTTTACCGTCATTTCACTCAAACGCATTTGGTATTTTTAATTGTCGACATTTATCACGCAGTATATCAAAATTTTCCAACTTTTGGCGTGTTTTAATTGCAAAAATTTGCCTTGAATTTTTTTTCCACTCGCTTATCAACGCCTGAAAATTTCCATTTTGTAACTTTCATTTTCTTGATCCCCATCCCCCGAGAAATATTTTCCAAGGCAGTTGTTGATTTCCTTAGCCTAACTAAACTCATTTTTTCCTTGATTTTACACACTACAACCAAATACATAAAGAAATGAAATTTTAGCTTTGAATTTTTTTACTTCTCCAATTTTTTCTATCAAACGCACCCAAGTGAAAAATGGGTAAAGTTATGAAAAATGTTTTTCATCTATTTGGATTTAAATTTGTTCACTATTTTGTGTAAAATCACATTATTACAATGCTCCGCTTATTTATAATTTTATACAAACAAAGACTTTAATTTCCATTAAGTAAAAAATATTTCATTTCAAAGCAAGGCCTTAACAACATTCTGATCACACCTTATCTTTTTTGATTTCATATTCTCATCACTAATGAAGGTGAAATAACATGAATTAAGATTTATTTTTTTCAGAGTTACCAGGGCTGGTTTTATCAATAGTAATTTTGGACAAAGTGGGTCGCAAGCTTTCAATGGAAATTATGTTCATTTTAGGGTTTATTTTACTTCTACCCTTGGTCACCCAACAACACGAGACAGTGACCACGGCCTCATTATTTGGAGCTCGAATGTTTATTTTGGCAACCTTCACAATTGCTTGCCTATACACCCCCGAGGTACATTTTAATTACATAATATTGTTTAGCCTTCGTAATTTTCATGTGCGAGTCATGTGACGAAATCTAAGTTTGTGTTTAATTGAAGACATTTGTCGTGAAAAAAAATATAAAATATAAAGAAACTATAGGAAATATGGTGATAAGTCCTTAGACTGTTCAGAAATTAATGATAAGGACAAGGTAAAAATAATTTTTTCACTAAGTTCGTGTGTGTTACAATTATTTATATAGATATAGTTATACTGTTGAATATAAATATAAGAATAGATATAATTACACTTATTAATGTACATAGAGTTATAATGGCGAATACAATAATAAGAGTAGTTGTATTGTTTGAACTTATCATTAATTAATTAAAATATTTATGAGTTTAAGATACCAACAAGATTACCGATTCAACTGATCATAGATTCATATATCATTCTCTTTTGAAGTTACAAAGAATAAAACTTACTATCAATTCTCTTCACTTCTTTTCTCTTCTATTGAAACTTTATCTTCTCTCTTAAAAGTCGTGTTTTGAAAAATGAATGTGCATAATTCCACAATAATTAAATATCTTTATATCTTTATGATTAAACCATTAATTACACCTTTATAGTTAATTATAAAAAAAAATTACTTTAACCAGTAACTTTTAACGTAAGAGTGATAAAGAGGTAAAGAAAGCTTGGCTACAAGACACTATAGCATCTAGAATTCTAACTTGGATTGAAAGAAATTGAAGCGTCAACTAGGATTCAAGCTCATTAAAAAAATAGCTTTTCACTAAAATATTCTACGAGAAATTAAGTTTTCATAAGAAGGAGACTCTTTAGATGTAGAAAGTTCTCGTCACATTGTGAAGTATATAACACTTAATAGATCCATAGAAAATGACACAAAAATAAGTCTCTAATGCAACTATAAATGTATCTCTTTTATTCCCTCTAATATAGAAGTTGGTGTTGCACGGAATGGGATAGTTATCCTAAGCCATTTATCCCATCGATTGTGGGATAAAACCATTCCATCTTATTTTTTCTTGTTGAGATGAGATGACTTTTTTATCCAACGAATCAAAAGTTAAGAGAAAGACATTTAAAATTACAGAAATTATAAAAGTCTTATATTTCTTTGTTTTACTTCATATGAACTATATAGCATATTCATCGCTTACCCTAGTAATGTTAATCTCACAAAAGTTCACAAATATTTACTCTAAAATATTAATGTCTTTATCCGATTAGTTAAAAAATTAGTCTCTCTTTTAAGTAGTTAAAAACAATATACAATCACTAGTGAATATATCATTATTTCTCTTACAAACTTCAGATAGACGACCATGTGATTTATCTCTCATTTTTTTGGTAGGTATATCCTACTAATGTAAGGTCAACTGGTGTTGGGATTGCAACAGCTATTGGGAGAATTGGTGGAATGGTATGCCCAATGGTAGCAGTGGGATTGGTGAGTGGTTGTCATCAAACTACTGCAGTTGTTGTGATTGAAGTTATAATACTTGTTTCAGCCTTAAGTGTTTTGTTCTTACCATTTGAAACCAAAGGAAGAGAATTGAATGAATGTTGTCCATTAGAATTATAGAAACAAATCTCATGTTTTATCAACCCTTCTTTCTACATTTTACATGTATTAGTATCATAACTTGTGCAATGTAATATTTTGTGTAGAACGTAAGTCACAAATATTTCATAAACCTAGAATGTCGAGCTTCATTATTTTCACATGTATCCATAAGAAAAAATATAAACAGACATATTTTGTCCATAGCTATGAATCTTGAAGACTCAATAATCTTGAAGCTGCTTCTTAATCTTAAATGTGAAAATTAATATATCTTTCTGAATCTTGATTGCACACTTTAATATGTTGTAGACAATATTTTCTTGATAGAAATTATGTAATTATTTCATAACCTATTACGTTGTTATGTATTTATTGTATTATGATCCCAAAATCCACCTACTCGCTCACTCCCGGTGGTGGTAGTTGAATTCGGTTTGGTGTGCCCCTAGAGCGTCATTTACCATATCCAACTTACATGCGCCTGTAAACTCAGGAGCGCATGGTTGATCAGATTTTTCAATTTTTTTATATAAAATTAAACAATAGAGGTTGGGCTTATCCAAAGGCTACGGCATGCCTGCATTAAACTAGAGATTCGAGATGTGGGTTCGAGGATCGAGTTACGAGTGAGGAAGGTTTTAGGCATCCCACTCATTGTATGTTTTGTTTATAAATTAGTTTTTTTTATACTAATTAAATGTGGTACGGGGAATTATTAGAAACTTTAGGATTTATACATCAAAGATGTGTAAATGCATTAATTAAGCCCAAAGAACGATTGAACTTGAGAAGCTGAGGTGCAGGCCACCCGGGGGGGTGGGGGGTGGGGGGGGGGGGGGGGGGGTGGACATATAAATGTCGTGTGAGCACTTTAGAAGCACGGGTGTGGGTGTTCATTGAAAGTGTGAATGTGTGATTACTCTTAAAGCGTGTGGGTGGGTGGGGTGGGGGGTGGGGTGGGGGGGAATGTTATATATGTGCCTTACGAAAGCGTGTGTGCGCGCTAAAGTGATGAATTGGGTCCACGAGTGAGAGCTTGGTATTACCCTAGGGTGGCCGACATGGTGTCATTTATGTGTGTTTTCCATGATGGTGTGAGTTTGTGCTATTGTAATGGCTTGGGCTCATAAGCAAGGTCTTGGTATTCCGCACATGTAACCGTTTGTCAATAAGAAAAAAGTCCATGTACTTCGGGTGACACATTACTAATGTGCTCATGTGCAAAGTGTAGTTTGGAGATATCGTGATATCTCGCAAGGTGAGTGAGAGAAGCCCGTAGAAATCATGTGTATCTTGAGGTGGACAGTAGGGTGTCACTCGTAGAGATGTCATACACGTTTTAAGGTAAAATAAGTTGTTGGGCATATTGTTGGGTAATATATCATGGATATATCATAATGGCTTGTGCTCACGAATAGGACTGGTATTGCGCCTACATATCCATAGGTTATGGTACCAAATTCTATGCAGTTTGTACCAGATGCATGGGACGCCACAAATTTAGTCGTGGGGAGTGATTGTATAAGGTGTGAACGTGTTTATGTTACTCGAGACTCACCCCTCTGATAGAATTCCATTTCTAGTGCATGATATGATATTGGTGCTTCAAGCAGGCAATACATGACGTGTCGACATACATGTTCTGTTCAACATACTTTGGCGATTTACTTATCCTCCATTGGATGAAAGTGTTATATTCGGGAAGAGTGCGGAGATGGAACTACTTAATATGACCGATTCACTAGGTTTTTGGGACATTCAATGCTGCATGATCTTTGTTAGAGGCACTTTGTTTTGTAAAAAGGGGTGGAGTATGTTAGAACGAATATTTTTATCGGAGCAAAGGTGAGTAAATGTCCTTGGGCATGCATGTAATGACATATTTTATGAAATCGATGGCTGATGTGAGGGTTGGATTAAGAAGAACCTGGACTTTCACAAAGTCTGTATTCAATATTCTTAGTGAGGCGGGACAAAGATTTAAAATGGGCTAAGAAACTCGTCTTAGCATACTTCAACTTCGCACTATTGTTTTGTCCTATTTACTAGGTTTATTATTATGTGAAAGTGATACATGATGACAAGAACGATACTTTTGGAAAGATAAAATTTGGGTTGAGGTTCTGTACAATATTGATCCTAGTAAAAGTCAGCTTTATACAATGTGATTATAGACCACACCCAAAAAGGAATTTTTTCATCTTTCACTCACAAAGACTTGTCACGGTCCAAAACTGTGACATAAAAATACGAGAATGTTGTCAAGGTCTTAGATCGTGACAAGTCCTTGACAAATGGTTGTCACGGTCTAATCACCGTCAAAGATCGTGATAAAACTGGGATTTTTTTTTTAATTTCTGTCAAAATGAAACAACCCCTTTTTCCCTAATCCCCACTCTTTCTCTCTAAACTCTCTCTAAGAGGAAAATCTTCCTCCCATCGTCGGCACCCACCTCTTACCACCGGCCAAACTCTTCCACCTTCCTTTATTCGAACCCCACCACACCCCCAAACTCCAAACACCATCTTATTCCTCAACTCAACCTGTTAACCTCTTTTTTCCTCCTAAATAAGTTATTATTTACATATTTCACTCATTTCCATATACATGTTGCATTTCATTTACACTCTTGAGGATATTTGCTTGTATACGTATCCTTGTATGTTGGAAATTAGTGTGTTGATGGGTAAAAATGATTTATATACGTATACATGTTGTTTGTTATGTGTATATGATGTTTGTATGTTGGAAATCACATATAAGCTTGTCAATTCATTTGTGTGTTTGAATTAACCTAGTTTTGATTTTTTCACACTTTTGTTGAAATTAACCCCTGAATTTTTGTTTGTGTATATATGTATGATGTTTGTATGTTGGAAATAAATCATGAATTTTCCAATCTGTTTGTGTGCTGGAATTAACCCAAGGTTCCTGAATTTTTCACACTTTTCTTGAAATTAATCAATGAATATATGTTGGTATATGTGTGTGTGTGTGTATATATATGATGTTGGCATATTGGAAATAACTCATAAATTTGTCAATTTGTTTGTGCGTTGGAATTAACCTATAGTTCTTGAATTTTTCACACGTTCTTAAAATTAACACGCGAGAATATGTTTGTGTATGTATGTATAATGTTTGTTGTGTGTATATGATATTTAAATTGGAAATAACCCATGAATTTATCAATTTGTTTATATGTTGGAATTAATCAAGGTTTCTTGAAATTTTCACACCTTTGTTGATGTTAATCATGAATATATGCTTAGTACCCATAATGATTGTTCATAGTAGCTGTGATGGAATATCCTTTATACAAAGAGTGGACGGGTGAAACAAATAGACTAGGGGATGAGTATTGTATAGGTGCTAATGATTTTGTAAAATTCATAAAGAGATGTTTTAATGATGAAGAGTTCCCGTGTTCATGTGCATATTGTAGGATTGGTAAGGTGTTTGAGTGGAAAATTATTGAACTACATCTTCTTAGATGGGGTATATGCAAGATAATTATCGATCGTGGATTTTTCATGAGGAAATGCATATTCCCTTTGTCCCTGAGAAACCTTCACAAAAATCATCAAGTAGGATAGATGTAGAAGGTAAGGAGGGTAATGTAGATCATAATATGTTAGAGGATTTAGGTGATGATGTTTATAGAGTTCATTAAGTGGAAGATAATGAGGTCACTGACAATATAGAAGGTTTTGGTGCTCATGATGGTATTGGGATAAACCTAGACAATGACTGTAAAAGCTTTGAAATTTAAGACGATCAAACCGTTGTACCCTAGTTGTGGCAAAGATCAAACAACTTGGCATGTGATGGTTGGTTTGCATAGTTTAAAGACCCAATATGGCTTATTTAGCAATAGCGTATCAAGAATTATGTATTGGGTGAAGGGCTTTCTGCCCAAGCAGAATACGCTTTTGTAATACCCCTTACTTTTGAGTAATTATTTTTATATTAATTTGCCATGTGGGTTAGTTATATAAATAAATCAAATTGAAGTAAATATTAATTTCAGAAATTTAAGAGTTAATATTTATGAGTACCGCATATTTACCTTTACGTGAATGTAAATAGTGTAATATTATGTTATGATAAGTCGTTGGGCTTTAAAACGATGGTTATGATTTATATTCCAATTGGACTAGTATTATTATGTTAATATGATGTTGTAATAGAAATTTATGAAGGAAATCCCGGATGTCGGTTTGGAGGGTGCGGTTAGTCCGGGAATGGTTGAGATAGTCAAAATAAGTGCCAAGGTTATTTTTGGGTTCCGGGGTACTTTTATGTAGTTATGACTTAAATATGATGTTACGAGTCATTTTAGGTGCGTAGTAGCATTTAATGTTAGACTTAAGTCATTTGGGTATTTAAGTCTTGAAAGAGTATTTTATACCTCATTTTGAGTGTTTTAGACCTAGAGAGTTAGAGGGAAGTGAGAGCTTGAGAGAAAGAAGAGAAATAAGAGATTTTTCCATTTCAAGCCCGAAATCGTTTCAACGAAGAAGAATCCGTGAGTACAATCCCAAGGCAAGTTATTATACTTGCAATACCTTATGATTATGTTGAATAAACCGTGTGATTTGTTGATGTTATTAGGATTTAACCCATTTAGGGTTTTGTTTGAGTTTGTTGTTCAAACCTTCACCTATATAAGTTAGATATTATTTGAGGTTGTATATTGTTAGGAAATCATATAGAAATGATTTGTTGATGATAGTTGGTGTAGAGGGAAGAAGAAGAATTGAAATATTTAGGTTTTGTAAAAAAATGGGGAATGGCCGACTTACAAGGTACCGGGCTGATCCGATCCTCCAAAAAAACGGATCGATCCGGCACCCAAAATTTTCTGCATAAGGCATATTTAGCGGACCGATCTGGTTGAAATGAAAAACAGATCGATCCGGTACTCTGTTTCCAGCCCGAGAATTGGATTTCCTTTCTACTCTTTTTCTTTCGGGTTTAAGGCTTAGGAACCTTCTCTTAGGATGTATTGAGAAGTCATATGGCCTCATAAGGAGAGTGGTACTCTAGGATAGTACAGGAGTGTTTGAGCTTATATCGAGGACTAATCATAAGGGTATAATGTCTCATTTTGTTTAGTAAACGAGAGTAGGACAAGTGTAGAGTCGGCTAGGGTGTGTTGGACCTTCGGGGGCTGGTGTGATAATAGATATCTCTTGTAGACAAATTGCATGCACATATGGTTTCGGAACGTAAAGATCGTATGTTTAACTTAATATAGTTTGTAATTATGGCACATTTTCACATACCTCTCTAAATGCTATCATAAGGAAAGTACGCGTTAGAGGTGAATCCTCTAGCTAATGATGCAGGGAGAGTATAGTCATCACACCATGATATCGGTGGTTGCGTTGCATGATTGTACTGTTCGTAGTGAGGTAATTCTAGGTATGGTTATGACTCACTATCGAAGGTATATGGCCACTTCCCACGCGTTGTGATTTATGATGCCCAGGTGGTCTTGGTTATAGGCCCTCGAAGATTATAGTATTTTAGGGGCGCATCCAGTGGGGTGACCCCCGTAAGGATGGTCTTATAATCGTTATTAGAATGATTGTAACTGTTCTCATTGAAATGGTATTTCACCCGAATGGTTGATTAATTTAAGAAAACTGTGAATCAACTTTAATTGCACATAGTCCCTAATGATTATTGACTTATAGATATATCTTCAATTGATAAACTTGGCATGGGGAATATAGTTAGGTTACTCCTAGTAAGTAGATGGGTAGTTTAACTTAAAATGAATTGTACGCGTTAGGATGTGCACTTAGAAGAGAGGTGAGGATGATTCCTTGAATGAAGAGCGAATTGTATTGTTTATGAAAGTATTATTCATAACTGTCATGCATTTATTCACGTGTATATCATATCAAACGGGCCCTGACCCGTTTATATTTCTTCTTCTTGTATGGTTCTTATATATGTTCAGGTGCTTCGCCGCATGGGCGCCCGCTTTGACTTTCCTTCCAGTGTTAAGGAGCTACGGCATTTTACGGATGTTGTAGGAATTTTTGTATTAGATGCATCACTTCTTTTGATACTCTAGCTATGATACGACTGTATATTCGAGCGTGTAGCCCAAGTTTAGTATTCGTACATACTATCATACTTGATGTATTCTTTTGTATGTAGTCTGTTAACCGAAGCTTATTCGGTTATGCCTTCTAGTATTGTTGATAAACTGATATATATTTATACACATCAACCTTTTGTTATAAACTGGATGATGGAACTTGCTTTTAATCCTATTTGCAAAATTATATATGACATCCGTTTTTAAAATATTTAGTGATTGTCTCGTATATTTATTATGCGATAGTAATGCTGAGAATTGACCATTTAAGATTCCTGCTTTTATTAGAGAATTGGGATGGCCACCTCTTATTTTAGTAAGCGGGGTGTAATAAATGGTATCAGAGCCTCAAGTTATAGAGTCCTTAGGATCTATGCGGACTTATCACGTTCTACCGTAGCATTCTTTGATATAGAGCCCTATTATTAGGATTGTTTTGCTTCTCTGCGTTTACGATTTTCCCGTAAGGATAAATTATTTTAACTGTATATTGATTCAGTTGCTTTTTATCTCAGATGCCGCCTAGACGAGGTCACCCGACAAGGGTAAATCGAGTAGAAGATGATGTAGACCCCCACCACCATAAGGCACTATAAATGCGATGGAGGTGGCTAATATTATGGACCAAGCGGTAAATGATGCAATGACCGCTATGGCGCAACAATTTCCCTAAGCTCGACAACCGATAGCACCGGTGGCTCAAGCCCATACGGGGCCTTCCGCATGGGAACTAGTTAGAGAATCCTTCTTGAAAGGTCACCCTCCAGAATTTCAGGGTGGCGCTAGTGTGATTGTCGCAAATCATTAGAAGAAGGATGTTCAACGCCATCTTTGAATGGTGGAATGCAGTGAAGAGAGGAAAAAGATTCTCGCCACTTTTAAACTCGTGGGAGAAGCTCTCCAATAGTGGGAGTTGGTGACCACTCCAGAACAGAGGGATACGATGACGATCACGGAATTTTGGGCCTTATTTAATCGAAAATACTTTCCTCCAGCAATCCAGAAGGAGATTGTAATACCCCATATTTTTATGATTAAAATAACTAAATGATTATTATTGTGGGATTAATTGAATTAAAATGTGAGAATTTAATTGTTGACTAATCCGGATTTAAAATAAATATTAACTAATGTGCTAGAGTTAATACTTATTGATTGAATATTACTGTATGATATGTAATATGGAACTATACACTTCGGTAAATTGTCAAGAGTAAGAAATATGACAGTTTAGTAAATTAAGCCAGACGCACGTGTGAGTCGTGTCGGGGCTAATTTAATGAAATAAATATATAAATTATTTTTAGTAACTCGTATGGTCATTTAGAGTGCACCGTTGAGTCGGGAAGGGTCGAGATAGTCAAAATAGTATACCCGGGTGTTTAGTTTGGGTCCCGGGGCAATTTTAGGCCTAATCGGCACCCTGTGAGGGCATTACAGATTTTACTTTTGGGCCATATTAATGGACGAAACTTAAGAGTTTTTTATCAGCCTAAAAAAGTCCAATTAGGGTTAAAAAGTGTCAGGAAATTAAGAACGTCCATAGAAGGTGTGAGGAAGAGCTATTTCCAAGAGAAAAGGGCCAAGATAACACCACCTTGCACAACCACCACCACCACCACCGTGTAGATCGGGACAAGGGGAACACAACCATACCAACAACGTTAAGAAATCAGACGACAAATTCAAGAAAAGTGTTTATAACTTGCTGTACCCTAGCAATTTTTATATTCATGTTAGTGTAGGGATGTTATAATCATGTTTTAGTGCATAAAAGTGATGAAAATTGAGGAATTAGAATATGTAGATTGAATCTGAGAATTATTAAATTGACACCCCTCATATATGTAGACTAGAAATCACGTTTTGATGAACTCATGTGTAGAACGAATCTGGAAATTTTGTGTTATTCAATATGAATTTGAAGAACTAGGGTTTCGGTAAATTAAATTGGGGATTCCATGTTGTATTGATGATTCGTAATGAATTGATGATTCTATGATGTTAGAATTCATATATAATTGATAGGATTCTAATTGGAACTATTTATTTGGAGATTGGGATGTTAATTTAGATGTTTTAGGGTTAAAAATGGTGAAAAATGCTAAAATTCTGGGTAGGAGACGAACAATGCAGTCTCGCGTGATCTCGCGCGAAGTCGTTCAAGTGAGATTGCATCTCGCACGAAGTCTCTCGAGCGACACGTGGCAGTCGTTCGAACGACATGCCATCTGGTTCGATCAGCAGGCTGAATTTCTGGAAAATTTCTTAGGGGCAGTTTAAGGATTTTCCAGTCTTTACGAATGAGAGAAATTTATCAGTTAACAGATTTAAAACGAGGTAGGCCTATGAGGAAGTATGTGAGTTTATACTTTAATTAATCTGGAAAGAAGAGTTACTTTGGAAATTACTGAGGAACGGAAGTAATTTAGTAATACATTAATATACGTAATAATGAGAATGAAATACGTATGGAAAATATATAAGAAGGTTGGGAGAATACGTATAATTATAAATAGGATGTGTGAATACCTATTACTTACTAGTATTATGTTTATGACATACCTAGCTGCTTGCTATCACGGAAGGTGGTGTAGAGACAGTCATATCCTGAGGGGATTATTGACTGGTATCTCAAAACATAGGACTATGAAGTCTTATTGGTGAGTTGATAAGCCATCTGACTATGGGAGCGTAGGTATGTGCGTGACCCATAGATATGTGAACTATGTTCCCCTCCATTATATGTGTTTTGTATATATGGTTCATGGTAAATTCCGAACCGATAGTCCTTATTTGAGTACGAGATGTACCGAGACATGATAGCAGAGTATGCAATGCACTACAGGTTTAGCCTTGGGGGTGCTATATTAGTATATGTATATTATAGTTGTGAATATATGTATATATATACTTGTGTTATTACTACCGAGAGATAATTGTAGGATATTGGGTTAGTACAATCTTAAGTGATGTAAGTTGTGAATATTTAAGTTAGTGTGATAACACTTAATCGAATTTATTAATAAAAGCTGATATTAATAATGTGGGAAATTAGGAAATGTGAAATGCTACTACGAGTTATAATAAGAAGCGTAAGTCTTCATCTAGTTAGAAATGTTACAAATAGATTGGTGGGGATAGATGTACGTTAGGCGTGTACAATAGACGAGAGGTGAGAATCTCATGTGAGAGTTCGAACTAACATGCAATTGATACTTGCTTTATTATAAATTTTAAATACTTGCTAAAACAAATATTTTTACACATCGGGCTCTGACCCGTTTCTTGCATCTCTTCTCTCTCTTGCTATATATATGTATTATATCAGGTGCTCAGCCACAAGGATACCAGGCTTAGAGATTGGATTGCTGGGCGTGCCGCAGCTGTATCATTTCATTTCTATTCTTTATAGACTTTCTGTTTAGGGCATGTGTTTCCCATTCCTTAGACAGTTTTTCAGAGATTACGTTCAGTTTACTTTCCGTTCATTTTCATTTAGATTTATGGTTTCTATGGTTTGGTTTGGAGTTTTGGAACTGGAGGGTTTTATCCAGTCTTAGTTATCTCTGCATGTGATTCTGATTCAGTATTGTATTAATTAATTATGCGTGGATGGTTTATATTAAATTTCTTGGATTGGTATTTAAATGGTTTCAATTAAAAAGGAAAAAAATGTTTTGACACTCAGCTTAATTATATTAGGTGATTAAACGAGTTATTATGTTTTCCACAGTGATGCTAAGAATGAACCAACCGAACATTCTGTTTTAAATTTTATAAAGGACTGATCACCCGATATTTAATTGGGTAGGGTGTCACAGGTGGTATCAGAGCATCAGGTTCTAGTATCCTTCAGGATCTGTACGACGTACTATGTTTTCAGCTTTGCGTCCTTTGATATAGAGCCCTATCTTTAGGACTGTTGTGATCTTAATTTTGCATTTACGTATTCAGTTATTTTAGGTTTAGTGATAACTGTGGACTAATAATAATCTTTCTTGTCTCAGATGCCTTCTCGACGTGCACCAAGAGACCGACAGGCCCAGCCAGAGAAACCGGCGGTACAGACTCAGGGGACAATGAACGCAATAGAGGTTGCCACGATAGTTGCACAAGCGGTGAATGCAGCCTTAGCGGTGGTGCAGCAGGCCCTACCCCAGGTTCAGGCAGTAGCACCAGTTCTAGTGCATCCATTTCCCACTACATGGGAAAGAGTGAGAGAGTCCTTTCAGAGTGTATGTCCCCTAGAGTTCATGGGCAGTTCAGATGTGGTTATTTCTAGTCAGTGGAAGAAGGACAAACAAGGACACCTTCATATGTTTGAGTGCACGGAGGTACAGAGAAAAGGTTTGGCTACCTTCAAGCTGTAAGGGCAGCCTTAAAGTGGTGGGAGTCCACTACTACTGCTGAGGAGCGAGATTTGATGACGATAAGTGATTTTTGGGTGCGGTTCGACCACAAGTATTTTCCTTTCGCCGTCAAGACTGAGATGAGGCAAAAACTTATAGACCTCACCCAGGAAGGGAGGACAGTTGCAGAATACGAGGAGGAGTTCACGCGATTGGTGAATTTGGTACCGGAGGAGGTACCTACTGAAGAGAAGCATATTCAGATGTTCGTGGATGGCCTCACCTGGAGGATCAGGTAGCATCTTCTAGGAAATCTCTCATTGTAGACATATTCTAATGTGCTTAATGCAGCACTACTGCATTTCCAGGACCACCGCTTCCATTTCACTGGGAGAAAACGAGCGGGGGAGTCCATCCAGCCGGGCAGGACAGGAGGAAATGGTGCCAGCGGGGCACAACCAGCTCAGGGTCAGCAGAGGCAGGTTGATTAGAGTTCCCATCACGGGGATTCTAAGAGATTCAGATTAGGGGGTTTCCGTCAGGGTCAGGGAGGTTTTAGTCCTGGCCAGCAGGGCCAACAGGGGCATCAGGGCCAAAAACAATTTAGACAAGGCCAGCAGGGCCAAGGGGGAGGTGGGAACGACCAGCAGGGCCGAGGACAGCAGGGGTAGCGAGGGGGAAACTTTATTGGGAAGTGTTTTGTATGTGGTAAGACTGGCCATAAGCGACATGACTGTCCTGAGAAGGGCAGGGCCCTACAGCAGCAGCAACGGGGTGCTCGACAGGAGCCCAAAATACCGATCTCTCCCGCCGCCCTCCCGGCACCACCTCAGATGCCAGCATTGCCAGCTATACCAGTCATTCCAGTCTAGCAGGGGAGACTTCAGTATGGATGGGTTTATAACCTCCATCAGGACGTAGCCCCACAGGCTCCACCCGCAATTGAGGGTATGTTTTCTATCCAGGGGACTGTCGAGCGCATTTTATTTGATACGGGGCAACACATTATTTTATTGCCACGAGGTTTGCACGTACTTTGGGGTTATTAGTTACAGCAGAGAATACTGTTACTTCCATAGATTCACCTTTAGGTTGTGGTTCCCTAATTCACTTTATATGTCGAGGGGTGGGTATAGAGATTGGGAGACTTATCTTACCGGTCGACATGCTTGTATTAGAGATGTCCGAGTATGATGCGATCATTGGTATGGATTGGATTGTTGCATATAGGGCCATTATCGATTGCTTTAGTAGAACTATTATTTTTGCCATACCTGATCAGGTGATGTTCCTGGTGGCGATCCCACATCCTGAGGGAGGGTCGTCCACTCAGTTGTATTATATAGAGGAGGAAACCTCTAAGGAGGTAGTGATACCGCTGAATTCGATACCGGTAGTGAGGGAATTCGCTGATGTGTTCCAAGACATTTCGAGACTGCCACCTAGTAGAGAGATAGACTTTGTCATAGATTTGATGTCGTTCGCTCGGCCGATAGCTCGCGCACCGTACTGTATGGCCCCAATAGAGATGAGAGAGCTACGGGACTAGATAGAGCAACTGTTGGGCCAGGGGTTTATTCGTAGGATTACTTTACCTTGGGGTGCCCCTGTGCTATTCGTTAAGAAGAGAGATGGTTCGTTATGATTATGCATTGATTACCGAGAGTTGAATAAGATCACAATACAGAATAAATATCCTTTGCCCCGAATCGATAACTTATTCGACCAGCTGAGAGGAGCTGCCTTTTTCTCGAAGATTGACTTAAGGTCGGGATACCATCAGTTAAGGATCAGGGAGCAGGATGTGTCGAAGACTGCCTTCTTGTCGAGATATGGATCCTATGAGTTTAGGGTTATACCTTTTGGGCTAACCAACGCTCTAGCCGTGTTTATGGATCTGATGAACATGGTGTTTATAGAGTTCTTGGATCAGTTTGTCATTGTCTTTATAGATGAAATTATGATTTACTCCCAGACTGAGGAGGAGCATGCCGAACATTTGAGACATGTTTTGCAAACACTGCACTAGCACGAGTTGTATGCAAACTATGATAAATGTGGATTTTGGCTGAAGGAGGTTCAGTTTTTGGGGCACATTATTTCTGATAGAGGGATATCCGTAGACCCTGGGAAACTGTCGGTAGTTAGAGAGTGGGGGAAACCTACGATGCCAACATAAATACGTAGTTTCTTAGGCCTAGCAGGATACTACAGGAGGTTTATCCGGGGATTCTCTAAGTTAGTGGGTCCATTGACTCATTTGACTCGTAAAGGAGTACCATTTATCTGGGATGATGCCTGTCAGTTGGCTTTCGATGAGCTGAAAGACAAGATGACTTCAGCACCGGTGTTAGCACTACCCAGGCCAGGAGTGGAGTATCTCGTCTATATAGATGAGTCCTCATTAGGAGTTGGGGGTGTACTTCAACAGGAGGATCAGGCTATAGCTTATTCTTCCCGTAAGCTTAAGACCCATGAGAGGAACTACCCCACCCACGACTTGGAGTTAGCGGAAGTCGTATTTGCACTTCGGATTTGGAGGCACTATCTCCTGGGGGAGAAATTTTTCTTATTCACGGATCACAAGTCACTACAGTACCTCTTCACGCAGAAAGAGATGAACATGCGTTAACGTCGATGGCTTAAATTCATGAAGGATTATTAGTTCGATATCCAATACCACCCTAGAAAGGCTAACGTGGTAGCCGATGCGTTGAGCCACAGGCCAGTGGACAAGAGGGCCGAGGTGTGGAAGGAAAAATGAAAGGAATTAGGGCATCAGGATGCCATGGCCCGATAATTTATGTCTGCGATGACTGTTACGCCTCAGATTGTTATGCGGTTGGTACATGCACAAGCAGCGAATTCGTTCTGTCAAGATCGAATTAGGCAGTTTTTAGCCGGGGGAGCCAGTCTTATTCAGTGGGTTCTGAGGGTTCTTTTCTCTTCAATGGGAGACTCGTTGTCCCAGAGGGAGAGGACCTTCGGCATGCAGTGATGACAGAGTCGCATGGGTCCCGATCTGTGGTACAACCCGGTGGGGATAAAATGTACCAGGATATGAGGCGACAGTATTGGTGGAGCGGGATGAAAAAGGATATCGCAGAGTTCGTATCTAAGTGTACTACTTTCCAGTTAGTGAAAGTGGACCATCAAAGACGATTAGGTTTGCTTCAGCCGTTATAGATTCCTATATGGAAATGGGAAGGCATTTCCATGGATTTTATCTCCGGACTGCCCACTTCGCAAAGGGGGTACGATTCTATATGGGTTATTATGGTTCGGTTGACAAAAGTAGCCCACTTTTTGCCCGTCAGGACAGACTACACAGCGGGACAGTATGCTCAGCTATTTATTATAGAGATAGTGAGACTGCACGTGTGCCTCTTAGCTTTGTGTAGAATAGAGACAAGACATTCGTATCTCATTTTGGGGAAAGCTTCCAGGAGGCTATGGGTACCTAGTTGTGGTTGAGTACATCGTATCACCCGCAGAACGATGGGCAGACTGAACGCACTAATCAGATGCTTGAGGATATGTTGCGTATGTGTATCCTTTATTTTGGGGGAGGTTGGGAGCAGTATTTCTCACTGGTGGAGTTTGCTTATAACAACTCCTATCAGTTTAAGATTGGCATAGCCCCATTCGAGGCATTGTATGGTAGACCTTGTCGTTCTCCAGCATGTTGGCTAGAGGTGGGAGACAATAAGCTACTCGGGCCAGAGGTAATTCAGGATACGTCGAGAAGGATCGAGATGGTTCGCGATCGCATACGGGTAGCTCAGGATAGACAAAAAATCTACGCCGATGCTAACAGGTCCTTCCGAGAGTTCACAGTGGGGGATCAAGTTTTTTTTAGAGTATCTCTGATGAAGGGAGTAATAAGATTCCGGAAGAAATGAAATTTGGCTTCGAGATATGTTGGGCCATTCCGTATTATAGAGAGGGTCGGACCAGTGGCTTACATACTTGGGTTACCGGAACACTTGCATCAGATCCATGATGTGTTCCACATTTCGTCACTGAGGCGATACCTTCGGGAGGAGTTGACACACACTCACATTGCGAGTGAGAAGATTGAGTTACATTTAGACAGTTCATATGAGGAGAGACCGATGGCCATCCTAGATTATAGTGAGAGGAGGTTGAGATCAAAGGTAGTTCCACTTGTTCGGGTGCAGTGGAAGCATCATAATGTTGGAGCGGGAGACGGATATGCGAGAGAAATATCCAGACTTATTTGTACCAGGTATACCTTATTTTTCGAATTTCGGGACGAAATTCCGTTATTAGGGGGGAAGTATGTAATACCCTATATTTTTATGATTTAAATAATTAAAGGATTAATTATTATTATGCGATTAATTGAATTAAAATGTGAGAGTTTAATTGTTGATTAATCTGGATTTAAAATAAATATTAACTAATGTGCCAGAGTTAATACTTATTGATTGAATATTACTCTGTGATATACAATATGGAACTATACACTTCGGTAAATTGTCAAGAAGAAATATGACAGTTTAGTAAATTAAGCCAGACGCGCGTGTGAGTCGTGTCGGGGCTAATTTATTAAAATAAATATATAAATTATTTTTAGTAACTCTTATGGTCATTTAGAGTGCACCGTTGAGTCCGAAAGGGTCGAGATAGTCAAAATAGTATACCTGGATGTTTAGTTTGGATCCCAGGGCAATTTTTGGCCTAATCGGCACCTCGTGGGGGCATTACGATAATTGTACTTTTGGGCCAAATTAATGGACGAAAATTAAGAGTTATTTATTAGCCTAATAAAATCCAATTAGGGTTAAAAAGTGTTAGTAAATTAAGAACGTCCATAGAAGGTGTGAGGGAGAACTATTTCCAAAAGAAAAGGGCCAAGATAACACCATCTTGCAAAACCACCACCACCAACGTGTAGATCGGGACAAGGGGAACACAACCATAACAACAATGTTAAGAAATTAGACGACAAATTCAAGGCAAGTGTTTATAACTTGCGATACCCTAGCAATTATTATATCCATGTTAGTGTAGAGATGTTATAATCATGTTTTAGTGCATAAAAGTGATGAAAATTGAGGAATTAGGATATTTAGATTGAATCCGAGAATTATTAAATTGAAACCCCTCATATATGTAGATTTGAAATCACGTTTTGATGAACTCATGTGTAGAACGAATCTGAAAATTTTGTGTTATTCAATATGAATTTGAAGAACTACGGTTTTGGTAAATTAAATTGGGGATTCCATGTTTTACTGATGATTCGTAATGAATTGATGATTCTAGGATGTTAGAATTCATATATAATTGATAGGATTCGAATTGGAACTGTTTATTTGGAGATTGGGATGTTAATTTAGATGTTTTAGGGTTAAAAATGGTTAAAAATGCTGAAATTCTGGGTAGGAGACGAACAGTGCAGTCTCGCGTGATCCCGCGCGAAGTCGTTCAAGCGAGATTGCATCTCGCACGAAGTCTCTCGAGCGACACGTGGCAGTCGTTCGAACGACATGCCATCTGGTTCGAGCAGCAGGGTGAATTTTTGGAAAATTTCTTAGGGGGAGTTTAGGGATTTTCCAATCTTTACGAATGAGAGAAATTTATCAGTTAACAGATTTAAAACGAGGTAGGCCTATGAGGAAGTATGTGATTTTATACTTTAATTAATCCGGAAAGAAGAGTTACTTTGGAAATTACTGAGGAACGGAAGTAATTTAGTAATACATTAATATACGTAATAATGAGAATGAAATACGTATGGAAAATATATAAGAAGGTTGGGAGAATACCTATAATTATTAATAGGATGTGTGAATACCTATTACTTACTAGTATTATGTGTTTGACATACCTAGCTGCTTGCTATCACGGGAGGTGGTGTAGAGACAGTCATATCCTGAGGGGATTATTGACTGGTATCTCAAAACATAGGACTATGAAGTCTTATTGGTGAGTTGATAAGCCATCTGACTATGGGAGCGTAGGTATGTGCGTGACCCATAGATATGTGAACTATGTTCCCCTCCATTCTACGTGTTTTGTATATATGGTTCATGGGAAATTCCGAACCGATAGTCCTTATTTGAGTACGAGATGTACCGAGACATGATAGCAGAGTATGCAATGCACTACAGGTTTAGCCTTGGGGGTGCTGTATTAGTATATGTATATTATAGTTGTGAATATATGTATATATATACTTGTGTTATTCCTACCGAGAGATAATTTTAGGATATTGGGTTAGTACAATCTTAATGTAATATCCCGTATTTTCATGATATTTATTTTTGGGGATTAATTGAATTAAATGTGTATTAATTCGAAATTAATCCGGATAAAAATATTAACGAGATGTGAGTTAGTATTTGATTATAATGTGTATACTTGGCTATATATGAATATTTGAAATATTGAAATTGTCGTGAGATTGAAATATGGTAATTTGGGAAACTTTGTTAGGAGGCGCGTGACAGTCGCGTCAGGAATATAATTATTTGAATTAAAAAGTGAATTTTATTTTTATCACCCGTATGGTCATTTTGAGTGCGCCAACGCGTCCAGAAGGGTCGAAATAGTCAGAAAACACTAGCCGGGGGTTAAGTTTGGGTCCCGGGGCATTATTGGGCCATACCGGTAACTTATAGGGGCATTTTGGTAATTTCGGAAATCTGGGAATTAAAACCCACGAAAATAAGAGATAATAATCTGACTTTTTCCTTATCCACTAAACCCACTAACCACACTAAGGGACTTAATGGGCTACGGGAGAAGTTAAGATATAATCCCAACTTACCAAAAACCAACCACACCTCCATTGTCATCTTCCTTAGAGAAACTTGTAGAGAGAGAGAGAGAGAGAGAGAGAAGAGAATTCTGCAGAAAGAGAGAGGGAGAACAACTTAGCCTTCAAGACTCAACATCAAATTCAGAGAAAGATTAAGGCAAGTGGTTTAATTACAATTGATTCAAAGCTATGCTTTTCCATGTTTAGGAATTATCGAATTTATCTTGGAAGATGATATAGACCCATGAATTGGAAGTTTAAAACTATGAATTATGTTAGGGACTGCATGTAGTAACAATCTGGACGAATTATGAACTCAGAATTATGACCCTTGATGATTTAAAAATGGATTTTTGAAGAAGTTTATTAATTTTCTTGAAAGAAATAGTAATCTGGAATTCTTGATGAAGATTTGATCCATACAAAGCCCTTGAATGATGAATTATTGGGTTTAGAACGTTATTAATGTTGTAAGATGGTTATATGATGATGCTATAACGTTATATTAGAGATTCATGCATTAAAAGTATGTTTTGGGTTGATTTGAAAACTGCAAAACAAAGCAGTCCGTAACCATACCTGGTGCAATCGATCGATCGACATTCATCAGTCGATCGATCGACCACCATAGATCGATCGAAGGAAAAGGTCGATCGATCGACCTTCCCAGAATGAGTAAAGTTTTTCCCTATTTAAATTTTAATGATGTTAACCCTTGATTAATATTGTTGAAGACCATATGAATACCCTTAACCTTAAGGAAGACCAGTAGGCTTGGTTATGAGATTTGGACCTTAATTAGAATTCAATTTAAGGAATTATTCTAAAACTAATGAAATTCGATAAGTGAGTAAATATTTGGGTTAATAGTGTAAATTTGAATACTTTGATGAAATGAGGTTTGGGGCAGAAGTAAGGACCTTAGAATTAAAGATGATATACGTGGGAATAATAGGAACTTAATAATCTATTTTAGATAGGTTTTAAGTATAAGAAACTACGACGTGAGACGTGTCGACAGTTTAACTTTTATATTATCGGGAGACGTAAAATATATATATTTGGAATTATGGTATAAGGATGTAGAGTACACCTTTATTAATATTGTGATATCTAAGATGTGTGAATGCTTAGCATATAATTTTATGTGTATGACATACCTACCATACTTGCTATCACGGGAGGTTTACGTTCGCTTAGGGCCTTCTAATCCTTGTGTGCCCGGATTTAGTTTGGTACCTAGAGGACATAGTTCAAGGAGAACGACTTATTTGTGAGTTAATAAGCCCGCTGACTATGGAGCGTAGGTATGTACGTGACCATGGATATGTTGAATTATGTTCACCTCCATTTATGTGTGTGGTGTTTATTCCAACAATTCCTGAGAGATTCGGAATTTGTAATCCTTACGTACGTGATGTACCGGGATGGATAGCAGAGTATGTGTGCACCGTAGCTTAGCCTCGGGGTGCTTGTATTATATATTTATGATGTGAATAATATACGGTTAAAGGAAGAAGAAATTGTTATGTTTAAATTGTGGGTATAGTAATTATAATATTATGAAAAGATAAAAGGGGACATATATCAATAAATGGTTTTGTTAATAATTGGGAATCCGAGAATTAAAGTATGGCTCTCTATTTAATTGTTAAGGTTGGAAATTAAACGTGAACCGAGTAGTAGTGTTAGAAACTCTTTGGAATTAGATAGTTATGAGATAACACATGAATGGGTACAGGAACGTTAGGAGTGTACAGTTAGACGAGAGGTGAGTATTTCATGTGAGAGCACGTCCTAACATGTATCTTGCATTCATTGTTTTAATTATTATTAAAGCACTTGCTGTTTTTAAAATACTCTCCACATTCGGGCTCTGACCCGTTTGCTTTCAAATCTATCTTTTTGAAAAGAAAAAACCATTTTAGGTGCCCAGCCACAAGGACACCATGCTTAGGATCCTCATTCAGGTGACGAGTTGTAGCTGTTTGTGGAAGTTACAGGACATTGATTATAGACGCTTCATCTATCTTGACTCTATACTCAGTATTTATCAGTTGTAGGGCATGTCGCCCATTTCTTTTAGAGGCATTTTATTTATTTCAGTTATTCAGACTTCGGGCATGTAATTAATTCAGAATTCAGACTTGTCTTATTATTTTCAGTTGTGGGATTCTTGCGAGGAGTTTTCCTCCGGACTTATTACTATTGTTGGTTATTTCATTACTTCGTTATGGTGAATGGATTCATGTTGTTCTTCCTTTATTCTTTTATTGCATGTTAATCAGACTTAACTTAAAATTTGGCAACTTACTTTTTAAATACTAGGTGGTTAGTAATCTTTAAAATGTTTTCGACAGTGATGCTATTAACTGAACCAACTTGACATTTTGTATTGATTTAATAAAGGAGTAGCTACCCGGTATTTAATTAGTCGGGGTGTCACACTTAAGTGATGTAAGTTGTGTATATTTAAGTTAGTGTGATAACACTTAACTGTATTTATTAATAAATGCTGATATTAATAATGTGGGAAATTGGGAAATGTGAAATGCTACTACGAGTTATAATAAGAAGCGTAAGTCTTCATCTAGTTAGAAATGTTACAAATAGATAGGTGGGGATAGATGTACGTTAGGCGTGTACAATAGACGAGAGGTGAGAATCTCATGTGAGAGTTCGAACTAACATGCAATTGATACTTGCTTTATTGTAAATTTTAAATACTTGCTAAAACAAATATTTTTACACATCGGGCTCTGACCCGTTTCTTGCATCTCTTATCTCTCTTGCTATATATATGTATTATATCAGGTGCTCAACCACAAGGTTACCAGGCTTAGAGATTGGATTGTTGGGCGTGCCGCAGCTGTATCATTTCATTTCCATTCTTTATAGACTTTCTGTTTAGGGCATGTGTTCCCATTCCTTAGACAGTTTTTCAGAGATTATGTTCAATTTACTTTCCGTTCATTTTCATTTGGATTTATGGTTTCTATGGTTTGGTTTGGAGTTTTGGAACTGGAAGGTTTTATCTAGTCTTAGTTATCTCTGCATGTGATTCTGATTCAGTATTGTATTAATTAATTATGCGTGGATGGTTTATATTAAATTTCTTGGATTGGTATTTAAATGGTTTCAATTAAAAAGGAAAAAAAATGTTTTGACACTCAGCTTAATTATATTAGGTGATTAAACGAGTTATTATGTTTTCGACAGTGATGCTAAGAATGAACCAACCGAACATTCTGTTTTAAATTTTGTAAAGGACTGATCACCCGATATTTAATTGGGCAGGGTGTCATAGAGATGAGGAGGAAGCTACAATATGTAATTCAAGGAGAGCGAACAATTGAGGAGTATGAAGAAGAATTTACCCGTTTGGCTAACATTGTGCCAGACGAGGTAAATCCAAAAGAAAGGAGGATTTCAAAATTTGTCGGGGGATTGAGTTGGAGGATAAGGCAACACTTGTTGGGGAACCCGGCTTTGAAAACTTTTGGCGATGTGATGAACACAACTTTACTTCATTTCCAGGATCACCGCCTTCATCTGAAGGTGAGTAAGAAGATAGGAGATTTTGTTCAATCAAGTAAACCAGGAGAGAATGGTGCCGGTGGAGCACTACTACAACCACAACAGTCTGGGTATAAACAAAAGGAGTGGAACCTTCAGTAGGGGGACTTAGCTAAGAAGCAACGCTTTGGGGGTTTCAACTTTAGCGGAGGAGGTTTTAGGCACGATATGGGTGCTCAAAAAAATCATCAGTTGGGGCAACCGAGCAGAGGGAATAATGGGGGTCGAGGCCAACAGGGCCAAAGCACGGGACAATTTCAAAATAAGAACCGAGGCCGATACCTGGCGGGCTTCGTGGGCCGTAGTTTTTAGTGCGGTGAGACAGGTCACATGAAGAGAGTTTGTACACAGTTGAATAGGGGTCAGTTGCCAGGAGGCGCTAAGAATACGCAGGCACAACAACAACCTCCAGCACCTATTCCAGCCTTCCCATTATAACAAGGACAACTCCAGGTTGGATGTATGTATAATATCCAAGACGTTTTTTCCTCTAGCACCGTTAGCACCTATAGTTATTGAGGGTAAGTTTCTCATCCAGGGGTTTATGGGTCGGGTGTTATTTGACACCGTCGCCACACACTCATTTATTGAGAGGCAATTTGCTCTTTTTACGGGTTTGTTTAAGTCTGCTGAAAGTACTTTCACTAGCGTCGAGTCTTCTATGGGTGATGGTTCACTTATACTTTTTATTTGTAAAAGGGTGGGAATAGACCTTGGTGGATTGCATTTTGAGGCCGATTTACTCGTCCTGGACATGGTTGGATATGATGTTATTTTGGGAATGGATTGGTTAGTGAAGTACCGGGCCATGGTAAATTATTATGGGAGGAGTATAGTTTTTTCCATTCCAGAGAAAGAAATGTTTTTGGTGGCTGTGCCTCTTTCGGGTGGAGGTTTGAGCACCCACTTGTATTGTATGAAGGAAAAGACTTTACAAGAAATTATGATTTCCTTAGACTCGATTCCAGTTGTAAGGGAATTTGGAGATGTCTTTCAGGAGATCCCTGACTTACCTCCTAGTCGTGAGATTGAGTTCATAATTGACTTAGCTATGAGGACCAGGCTGATTGCACGAGCTCCATACCGTATGACTCCTCTGGAAATGAGGGAGTTGAGGGATCAAATTCAACAACTGTTGGGGCAGGGTTCATTCAGCAGAGAATGTCTCCATAAATTTCCCTCGTATTATTCGTGAGAAAGTGAGATGGTTCCCTACAGTTATGCATCGACTACAGTGAATTGAACAAGGTAACCATCAGAAATAAATAGCCCTTACCTCGAATCAATGATTTGTTTGATCAATTATGAGGAGCGTCGTACTTCTCTAAAATACATTTGAGGACAAGATACCACCAGTTGCGAATTCGAGAGCAAGATGTGTCAAAAATTGCATTCTTGACAAGGTATGGGTCCTAGGAGTTTTTGGTTATGCCCTTTGGGCTGACTAATGCTCCTGCGGTATTTATGGACCTTATGAATCGAGTATTTTAGGACTTTCTAGACCATTTTGTGATCATGTTTATCGATGAAATTCTAGTCTATTCTCGAACTGAAGTGATCATGCTGAACATTTGCGATTGGTCCTGCAGACTCTACGGGATCATCATCTTTATCCCAAGTTCGATAAATGTGGATTTTGGTTGCAGGAAGTGCAATTTTTGGGGCATATCATGACGGTTGAGGGTGTTTTCGTAGACCCAAGCAAGGTTGCAGCGGTGAGGGAATGGGGTCAGCCCACGACACTAATGGAGATTCGTAGCTTTCTGGGTTTGGCGGGATACTATCTCCATTTTATTAAGGGTTTCTCCAAAATTGCAGGCCCTTTAACGAACTTAACCCAGATGGGAGTACGATTTGTTTGGGATGACTCCTTTCAACTAGCTTTTGCAGAGCTGAAGATTAAGTTGACCTCTGCTCCTGTACTCGCGTTACCAAAATCGAGGGTAGACTATTTGGTCTTCACAGATGCTTCTCTACAAGGATTGGGAGGTGTGCTACAATAGGACCATAGAGCCATTTCATACGCATCTCACAAGCTTAAGCCCCAAGAATAAAACTATCCCATGCATGATTTAGAGCTTGCCACAATGGTGTTTTCCTTGAAGATATGGGGGCACTACCTCTTGGGTGAGAAATTTAGTCTTTTCACGGACCACAAGTCGTTACAATATTTTTTTCTCGCAAAAATATCTAAATATGCGGCAACGACAGTGGTTGGAGTTCGTAAAGGACTATCATTTCGATATTCACTATCACCCAAGAAAGGCAAATGTGGTAGCTGACGCTCTGAGTCGAAGACCCGTGGGATAAGTAGCGGAAGTGTGGAAGGCTAAGTGGAAAGAACTTGGCCAGGATGATGTTGTAGCTAGAGCATGCATGTCATTTTTAACCATTACGCCTGCTATTATGATGAGAGTCGTAAAAGCGTAAGGAGGGGATAAAGACTATCAGGACCAGGTACGCTAATTACTGATCGAGCGAGCAAAGTCCAACTCTATTAGTTCTGATGGTGGGTTATGTTTCTATAAAAGACTTATAGTCCCGGACGAAGAAGACTTGAGATGTGATGTCATGACAGAATTCCATGGCTCAAGATTTGCGGTGCATCTAGGCGGGGACAAAATGTACCAAGACATGCACCGTCAACATTGGTGGGCGGGAATGAAAAGGGATATTTCTGAATTTGGCTCCCAATGTGCCACTTGTCAATTGGTAAAGGTGGACCCCCAGCGGCCAACTAGATTGTTGCAACCATTGGAAATACCGGTGTGGAAATGAGAGAGTATCTTGATGGATTTTATCACGGGATTGCCGATCTCGCAAAGTGGTCGTGATTCTATTTGGGTAATTTTTGATCGTTTGACCAAATTGGCCCACTTCCTACCAGTATGGACGGATTATAACACAGTGCTTTATACCCAACTCTTTATTGTAGAAATTGTGAAACTTCATGGAGTGCCTATCAATATAGTCTCAAATCAGGACAAAATGTTTGTATCCCATTTATAGGAAAGTTTTCAAGAGGCAATGGGGATCGAATTATGGTTGAGTACATCATACCATTCTCAAACCGATGGGTAAATGGAGAGGGTCAACCAAATGTTAGAGGACATGCTTCACATGTGCATACTTGCCTTTAAAGGAGGATGGGAGCAATACCTTCCGTTGGTCAAATCTGCATATAAAAAATCAAACCAATTTACAATAGGTATGGCACCGTATGAGGCATTGTATGTCCGACCGTGTCGATCACCTTCTTATTGGTTGGAAGTAGGAGACAATAAGCTCCTTGGACCTGAAATGATCCAAGACACCTCTTTAAAGATTGAGCTTATTCGAAATCGCATACGAATTGCGCAGGATCGCCAGAAGAGCTATGCCGATGCAAACCGAAGGCACGTGGAATTGGATGTAGGGGATCAAGTTTTAGTGAGGGTGTCCCCGATAAAAGGTGTGATTCGATTCAAGAAGAAGGGCAAACTTGTGCCTTTTTATGTGGGCCATTTTCCCATTATTGCAAAGGTAGGCCTCATCGCTTATCAACTTGCATTGTCGAAACACTTACGGAAAATTCATGATGTATTCCATGTCTCATCTTTAAATAAGTACAAAAGATGTGAGGGATCCCACTGGCATGTACCATTAGATGATATTGAGTTGCAACCCGATGTTACATACGCGGAACAACCGATTACCATTTTATACCACGGGGAGCATAAACTAAGATCTAAAGTGGTGCCCTTGGTTTGAGTCCAGTGGTGTCACCACAATGCCGATGAATCAACTTGGTAACGAGATGAGGATATCCAAGAAAAATACCCACTCCTCTTTTTACTAGGTACGTCTAATTTTGAGGGAAAAATTCCCATGCAAGGGGGAGAGTATGTAATACCCCTTACTTTTGAGTAATTATTTTTATATTAATTTGCCATGTGGGTTAGTTATATAAATAAACAAATTGAAGTAAATATTAATTTCAGCAATTTAAGAGTTAATATATATGAGTACTGCATATTTACCTTTACGCGAATGTAAATAGTGTAATATTATGTTATGACAAGTCATTAGGCTTTAAAATGATGGTTATGATTTATATTCCAATTGGACTAGTATTAGAATGTTAATATGACATTGGAATAGAAATTTATGAACGAAATCCCTGATGTCAGTTTGGAGGGCGCGGTTAGTCCGAGAATGGTTGAGATAGTCAAAATAAGTGCCAAGGTTATTTTTGGGTTCCAAGGTACTTTTATCTAGTTATGACTTAAATATGATGTTACGAGTCATTTTAGGTGCATAGTAGCATTTAATGTTAGACTTAAGTCATTTGGGTATTTAAGTCTTGCAAGAGCATTTTATACCTCATTTTGTGTGTTTTAGACCTAGAGAGTTAGAGAGAAGTGAGAGCTTGAGAGAAAGAAGAGAAAGAAGAGATTTTGCCATTTCAATCCTAGAATTATTTCAACGAAGAAGAATCCGAGAGTACAGTCCTAAGGCAAGTTATTATACTTGCAATAACTTATGATTATGTTGAATAAACCGTGTGATTAGTTGTTGTTCTTAGGATTTAACCCATTTAGGGTTTTGTTTGAGTTCTTTATTAAAACCTTCATCTATAAAAGTTATATATGGTTTGAGGTTGTATATTTTTAGGCATTCATATAGAAATGATTTGTTGATGATAGTTGGTGTAAAGGGAAGAAGAAGAATTGGAAGATTTAGGTTTTGTAAGAAAAATGGGCGATGACCGACTTACTATCTACCGGACAATTCCGATCCTCCAAAAAACGGATCGTCCCGGCCCCCAAAATTTTATGCATAAGGAATATTTAGCGGATCGATCCGGGTGAAATGAAAAATGGATAGATACGATACTCTGTTTCCAACCCAAGAATTGGATTTCCTTTCTACTCCTTTTCTTTCGGGGTTAAGGCTTAGGAACCTTCTCTTAGGATGTATTGAGAAGTAATATGACCTCATAAGGAGAGTGGTACTCTAGGATAGTACGGGAGTGTCTGGGATTTTTTTGAGGACTAATCATAAGGGTATAATGTCTCATTTGATTTAGTAAAGGAGAGTAGGACAAGTGCAGAGTCGGGTAGGGTGCGTTGGACCTTCGGGGGCTGGTGTGATAATAGATATCTCTTGTAGCCAAATTGCATGCACATATGGTTTCGGAACGTAAATATCGTATGTTTAACTTAATATAGTTTGTAACTATGGCACATTTACACATACCTCTCTAAATGCTATTATAAGGGAAATATGCGTTAGAGGTGAATCCCTGGCTAATAATGTAGGGAGAGTATAGTCCTCAGGCCATGATACTGGTTGTTACGTTTTATGATTGTATGGTTCGTAGTGAGGTAATTCCGGTTATGGTTTTGACTCACTATCGAAGGTATATGTTCGCTTCCCACGCGCTGCGATTTATGATGCCCATGTGGTCTTGGTTATAGGACCTGGAAGATGATAATATTTAGGGGCGCATCCAGTGGGGTGACCCCCAGAAGGATGGTCTTAGAACCGTTATTATTATGATTGTAACTGTTTTCATTGAAATGGCATTTCACCCGAATGATTAATTGATTTAAGAAAGCTGTGAATCAACTTTAATTGCCCATGGTCCCTAATGATTATTGACTTGTAGATATATATTCAATTGATAAACTTGTCTTTGGGAAGATAGTTATGTTACTCCTAGTAAGTAGATGGGTAGTTTAACTTAAAATGAATTATACGTGTTAGGATGTGTAATTAGAAGAGAGGTGAGGATGATTCCTTGAATGAAGAGAGAATTGTATTGTTTATCAAAGTAGTATTCATAACTGCCATGCATTTATTAACATGTATATCGTATCAGAACGGGCCCTGACCTATTTATATTTCTTCTTATTGTGTGGTTCTTATATATGTTCAAGTGCTCCACCACATGGGCGCCCTCTTTGACTTTCCTTCAAGTGTTAAGGAGCTACGACATTTTGCGGATGTTGTAGAAATTTTGTAGTAGACGCATAATTTCTTTTGGACTCTAGCTATGACCCGTCTGTATATTCGATCGTGTTTCCCAAGTTTAGTATTCGTACATACTGTCATACTTGATGTATTCTTTTGTATGTAGTCTGTTAACTAACAACTTATTCAGTTATACCTTCTAGTATTGTTGATAAACTGATATATATTTATATACATCAACCTTTTGTTATAAACTGGATTTTGGAACTTTCTTTTAATCCTATTTGCAAAATTATATATGAAATCCGTTTTCAAAATATTTAGTGGTTGTCTCGTATATTTATTATGCGACAGTGATGCTGAGAATGGACCATTTAAGATTCCTACTTTTATTGGAGTATTGGGCTGGCCACCTCTTATTTTAGTGAGCGGGGTGTCACAACTTCCAAATAGTTATCCTAGTATGAAGAGCAATTTGAAAAGTTGGTAATGATGTATAAATCAATTCATGCTTGTAGGTATGACTGCATGAAAATCCCATTTGTATTTAAGACTGTATCTGTGGCCATATAGGGACCCCCCTTTCCGTATTCCCTCTGGTGCCTACACACGCAGTGTGCGCCTTTTCTCTAGGTGCTCGATCGTCATTAATGTGGGGAATAATGTGTATAGATAGAGTCTCCAGCCTATTTTGCACAAAACAGGCAAAATAAATGTCACCGCCTCAAGATAACGACATCAAGGACAATACTGATGCTTATGAAACCAAGTAATTCAAAGGTTTGGGGACTAAGTTACGAAATGGAAAGGTGTTAGGCACTAATCCCGCCCTTTCGGTCCTCATTATCATGTGTTAATATTATCCTGTTAGACTTCATGAAATGTGTGCTGATGTGCATAATATAGGTGAAAAATGGAATCATTCAACTTATATCACGGAAAAGGATGGAGTGAATTAATCCTTACATGTGTTACTGAAAATAATAATTCAAAATATAATATGAGTGTTTTTCGAACCACAAGTCACTGTGGAAGAGAGAATGTGTATATCGGATGAAACACAAGCATGTAATAATATGAACTCATAAAGTATATATATATATATATATATATATATATATATATATATATATATATATATATATATATATATATATATATATATATATAATATGAGTGTTAGGCAAGTAATTCAAAGGTCTGGGGACTAAGTTACGAAATGGAAAGGTGTTAGGCACTAATCCCGCCCTTTTGGTCCTCATTGTCATGTGTTAATCTTATCCTGTTAGACTTCATGAAATGTGTGCTGATGTGCATAATATATGTGAAAAATGGAATCATTCAACTTGTATCATGGAAAAGGACGGAGTGAATTAATCCTTACATGTGTTCCCGAAAATAATAATTCAAAACATAATATGAGTATTTTTCGAACCACAAGTCAATGTGGAAGAGAGAATGTGTATATCGGATGAAACACACGCATGTAAGAATATGAACTCATAAAGAATATATATGATGTGTGTGTGTGTGTGTGTGTGTGTGTGAGAGAGAGAGAGAGAGAGAGAGAGAGAGAAAGGAAGGAAACATATAAACATGCACCAAGGAGGACTTACATCTCAGTATTAACCCAAGACACCTATTTAGCCCATGGGGCAACAAAATCCCGGTAGTTCGAAGATAACATAGGGTGGGGTTTAATCCATAAATCCAAACATAGGATTTCTCTTATGTATGTGTGTAGAGAAAATATGCTTTAAGAGTGAGTGTGTGAGATGCAAAGTGAGTGTTAGGGACCTAAGGAGGTTCTTATTGGGTCTTAGGACAGGGTGTCTACAGAGAGCCCCTCAACGGGCAAGCTTGGAACAAGTGAAGGTCGTCAAATGATAGACACCACATCGACATTAAGGAGTATGATTTTTGGTCAATTATGTGGACCTAGAGGATGAGGATGACCGATTTAGAGGGTCAATATCAATTATGACAACCTAATAGGAAAAACATGATAGATTTAGGGGGTCGTGGAGGTGTTATGGTTGATTCTAAATGGCTAGGGTGACCAATTCATTGGGGGTGAGGTCAATTATTGGGACTTAACTGATTCAATGGGTCGAGGTAAATTATGAGAACCTAATGTTAGGAAGACAAATTATGATAGACGAGGTTAATTTTGAGGACCTAAAGTTATGACAACTAATTCTATGGGATGAGGCCAATTCTGAAGACTTAGAGTTATGACGATCGATTCTGCGTGCCAAGGTCAATTTTGAGGACCTAAAGTTGTGACAACCAATTTTGAGGACCGAGGTCAATTTTGAGGAACTAAAGTTAGGATGATCGATTCTATGGGTCGAGCTCAATTATGAGGACCTAATGTTGTCACAAACGATAATGAGGGTCGAGTTCAATTTTAAGGACCCAAATTTGGGATGACCAATTTTTTAGGACCGAGCTTAATTCTAAGGACCTAAAGTTATGACGACCAATTCTAAGAGATGAGGTAAAATTAAGAACTTAAAGTTAGGATGGCCAATTCTGAGACGAGGTCAATTATGAGGACCTAAAGTTGGGATGACTAATTCTGAGGGACAAGGTCAATTATGAGGACCAAAATTTAGGATGACTAATTCTGAGAGAAGAATGTCGAGTCAATACTAAGGACCTAAAGTTGTAGCGAATGATTTTGTGGCCTGAGGTCAATTCTGATTGTCTAAATTTTTGGCAATCGATTATGAGGGACAAGGTCAATTCTGAGGTCCTAAAGTTGGAACGACGAATTCTGAGGGTCAAGGTCAATTCTGAGGGCCTAAAGTTAGGGCAACCGATTCTAAGGGTTGAGGTCAATTTTAAGGACCTAAAGTTGGGGTGACCAATTCTGAGGGTCGAGGTTAATTCTGAGGACCTAAAGTTAGGATGACGAATTCTGAGGGTCGAGGTCAATACTGAGGACCTGAAGTTGCGATGACCGATTCTGAGGGTCGAGGTTAATTCTAAGGATTTGAAGTTATTATGACCGATTCTAGGGCCGAGGTCGAGTTTGAGGACCTAAAGTTGTGACTTGGAGGGGGATAAGGCATCTCTGAGTACGAATGAACTTAGCCAAGTGCTCGGGCTTGATCATAATTTTCTTACTCGGGGCGTTAGCTCTCAGGTGGGGCAGTCGAAGCTCATCAGGATTTTGTTGAGCAACAATCGATGGTCAAGAAAGGTCGGCGATTTAAAGTTAAACACGGACCAAAAGTTTAAAAACATTGAATAAAATGTTTTTGATGGTTAAGCATGGTTTCAAGGTCGATCCAGGAGCAACTCAGGGAAGGGAAATGAGAATGTAGTGGATGAGAGTATCACTACTCCATCTTTCTCACCCTTACTGATAGACCCTTAATCTCCGTATTACTTATTCTTCTCCCCTCCTCCCTGTCCTAATTGTCTAGATTCCATTTATAATTGGTTGGGAGAAAGTCTATTTACTAAACTTACAGAGAGAAAATAGAATTTCCAAGGGGTTGAGGGACCCGAGTATACGCCGAGGTTCCATGGTGCATAACCATCTGCTACATCCTCGCGAAGCTCGGGTCCGCATCACTAATGTTGTTGTGGGGAAATAACATTAAACCCTGCGGTTGAATGAACAATGTGACATGAGGAATATTGAGGGATGTGTTAGTTGTTATATTGTATGGCCTATCTTTCTCCTCCAACATGAGAATCAGTGAACATTTCCTTTTTATGTAATAATTTGTATGAATTATTCAAATTCGGGTTAATATATTGTGTTCCTTATTTATATTTGGTTAGTGATTGATTATTATTAATATTGGTGTTTATTATTGTTGGTTATTGTTAAAATATATATATCTTTGATTGCTTCTACAGTTCAACAGTTGCAGTGGTTATACTGCCTAATAGTTTTTTTTATTCTGCTACCCAGTTTTATTACCGACTTTGACCATGACAACACCTTGATAAGGAATCTTGTTAAGGAATTGTCGCAGTTAAAGTCCTAGACAAGTTTTCCTTCGTCAAGGACTTGTCACAGTTAAAGTTTGTGACAAAGGACAACTTATCCCAAACTTTGATCGTGACAAGTCCTTAACATAACCAGTTGTCAATTATGTTTCTGTTATGGTTTTTGACAGTGACAAGTTCGATTTGTCAAGGTGTATGACACAACTAACAAATTTTGGTGGAGTGATATAAAATATATACAAGCTTGTACCCTTGTATATAAGTTGTTGGAAAGCCGACCAATATTTTTATGAGTTGGGCATTTTTATGTACGAGATAAATTTATTCATATATACAAAGTTGTACCTTCATATAGTGTATGCAAAGTTATAAATTTACATACAGGGTACTGGAAATTGACTAGGCTTAAAAGAACGTAAAAATAAGCAGGAGTGGTTATTATTGATGTCAGGGTGGCAATAGCATCTACGAAGTTGTTATTGGTTTGGGGAAGGAAGTTTAACTCAAAATGTTAAAACTTGGAGGCAACCTAGTCAGGGTACGAGTGGTGAGGTTGGAGCTTTTCTTCTTTAATTTCCCATTTGTCCAAGATTTGACTAATGACCGTCATACAATCACCATATACCTATAATTCAGGAATTCTTATTTCCAAAACGATCTTTTGGCCAATGATCCAAGCTTCATATTCTACCATGTTATTGCTACATTAGTAGGTGATCCTAATAATGGTGAGGAAATGACATGTGTCAGCAAATACGAGGAGAATTCATATGCTAAAGCCTTTCTATTGGAAGGTCCATCAAAATGGAGTTTCCATCTTGGTCGATGATTGAGATCTAAGAGGTTATCATTACGAAATTATATTGTGTCTTCTTATTTATCCTCTAGGGGTTTCTTTGCTGGGAAATTTGTTATGGCTTTGCCTATGACTAACTTCTGAGTGATGTACGTGATCTCGAATTTGACCACCGTTATTAATAACTTGACCATCCGACTGGAAAGGACAAGTTACTAAAATAGGTATTTCATGGGGTTCGTTCTAGGATAATCATAATGATGAATGATAACATGTATTGTAGATCTCTTGGGTGACCCAGACTAAAGAGACAAAATATTTTTCCAATAGGTATAGTTGAAATCGTAGGCTATTATATTTATGATAACATGGTAGATAGATCATTCCTACTTGGACATTTTCACTTATTGGGATAACATATCGCCAATTGTAGTGTTCATGATAGTTATGTATAGGAGTAGCGATTTCCCTAGCTAAGGAAACGTTAGAATGGATGGATGGGTGAGGTATTTCTTGATCTTATCAAAGGAATATTTTCGTTGAGATTTAAATACTTTCGTTAAATCCTTATTTAGAATCTAAAAAATAGGCTTTCACTTGGAAGTGAGTGTGACACCCCGACTAATTAAATACCGGGTAGCTACTCCTTTATTAAATCAATACAAAATGCCAAGTTGGTTCAGTTAATAGCATCACTGTCGAAAACATTTTAATAATTACTAACCACCTAGTATTTAAAAAGAAAGTTGCCAAATTTTAAATTAAGTCTGGTTTACATGCAGTAGAAGAATAATGAAAGAATAACAACCATTCACCATAACGAATCAATAGAATAACCAACAAAATAATAAGAGTCGGGAGGAAACTCCTCACAACAATCCCACAACTGAAAATAATATGACAAGTCTGAATCCTGAATTAATTACATGCCAGAAGTCTGAATAACTGAAATAAATGAAATGTCTCTAAAAGAAATGGGTGACATGCCCTACAACTGATGAAATCTGAATATAGAGTTAAGATAGATGAAGCGTCTACTAGTAAAGTCCTGTAACTTCCACAAACAGCTACAGCTCCTCACCTGAATGAGGATCCTAAGCATGGTGTCCTTGTGGCTGGGCACCTAAAATGGTTTTTACAAAAATAGATTTGAAAGCAAATGGGTCAGAGCCCGAAAGTGGAAATCATTTTAAAAACAACAAGTGTTTTAATAACATTAAAATAATAAATGCAAAATACATGTTAGGACGTGCACTCACATGAAATTCTCACCTCTCGACTACATGTGCACTCCTAACGTACCGTACCCATCTAAATGACATACATATCTAACCAAACCGTAGTAAGTTCTACCCCTTACTACTCAATTCCCGTTAAACATTCTAGCGTTAACATTTAAATAGAGGACTTTACTTAACTCAAATTCTCAAGTATTAGTAATACAATTCACTATCGGTTAACCCGTTATGTTTTCTCAAAACATTACTATAATTATATTCACAATACCAACATGAAAGTTCCCATTATTTAAGTGTATATTAGTCACGCCATAAATATACAGTACAAGCACCCGAGAGTAAGCTGCGGTGCACACATACTCTGCTATCCATCCCGGTACATCACGTACATAAGGATCACGCATTTCGAATCTCTCAGAAATCGTTCTCAGATAACAACAATCACAAATAATGGAGGCGAACACAGTCACATCACATGGGTCACGCACATACCTACGCCCCCACGATCAGCAGATTTATTAACATCCCAATAAGTCCTTCTCTAACCTATGTTCTCGAGGTACCAATCTAAATCCGGGCAACACAAGGATGAGATGGCCCTAAGCGAACGTAAACCTCCCGTGATAGCAAGTATGGTAGGTATGTCATACACACAAAATCGTATACATATACAAAGTATGCACACATCTTAGTAGTCACCATAATTTATTTGTGGTACACATCTCATTCTCGTACCGACTTATAAGGTTACACAATTTACATATTCCCGGTTAATATAATGATATAAGCCGTCAATAACTCTCGCATCGTAATAGTCACTCATGTCCTATTCCTCAATTTCCATCCAAATCAAATCACACTTCTATGTCTTACTCCTCAATATATCCCAAATGTACCAACTATATTAATTTATCATCAAGGGAAATTTATCTCTGCCATTAAACAAGGTTACGGGACACGTGAAATCAAAACAGGCCAAAAAGCCTAAACTATCAGCTCGTTAGAAGTCTCGTTCGAACGAGGCTGTTCGAACGAGAGTTCGTTTGAACGAAGTGGGATTTCTAACGAGATCTCGTTCGAACGAAAGTCATCGAACGAACATCACCCTCGTTAGAAGTCAAAGGTCAACTCGTTAGAAGCTCGTTCGAACGACCTGGGCAGGTCTTCTAACGAGAGGCCAGTTTCGAGCCCAGATTTCCTATTTTCATTTTTCCAACTTTTCTTCACCTCTAATCTCATCTAAACATCAATCCAACAATTGTTCATGAGTTCTAATCATTCCTAAACATACTTAGGTCATATATTAATGTTTATATAGGGTCAATTCTTCCTAAACATCATTGAATCATCAAATCCCTTCATTTATCCCCAAATCACATGAACATGAACCCTAAAATTTTAAAGTCACCAATGGGCATAATTAAATCCGTTTTTGTTATGAACAAGGTGTATTTCCATCAGAATAATCCTCCTAACACAATTCTACATGCACTCCTTTCATCAAAATATAAAGTTCTAATTCCAATTAATGGGTTTTTATCAAACTCCCAAGAACAATACAAATTTAGTCAATTTTCTACGCATGGAAGAAACATTATTTGTAATAAACGAAATTAAACCACTTGCCTTATGTGTATCTCTGATTTTGATGTCGAATTGATGAAGTGTTCTCTCTCTCTGCAGAATTCTCCTCTCTCTCTCTCTACAAGTCTTCTTCTCTAAGGTGACAATGGTGGCTAGGGTTTTGCCTTAGGAACTTTTTGGGACTAATTCTAATAACCCCCATAGCCCATTAGGTTATTAGTGGGTTTAGTGGGTAATTACCAAATCAGATTTTTAATTCCTAATTTTCGTTGGTTTTAATTCCCAAAAATTCAAAATTACCAAACTACCCTTTTACGTTACCGGTATGGCCTAAAAATGCCCCGGGACCAAAATTAAACCCCCGGCTAGTATTTTCTTACTATATCGACCCTTCCGGACGCGTTGGCGCACTCAAAATGACCATACGGTTAATAGAAATAAAAATCACTTTTTAATAAAATAATTATATACCTGACGCGACTGTCATACGCGTCCCAACAAAATTTCCAAATTGTCGTATTTCAATCTCACGACAAATTTCATAATTCAATATTCATATATTGTCATATATACACATTATAATCAAATACTAACTCACATCTCGTTAATATTTTATCCGAATTAATTCTCAATTAATTCACGTTTAATTTAATTAATCCCATAAATAAATATCACAAAAATACGGGGTATTACAGTGAGATTATTGACGAATCTACTAATGAACTGTAGCTCCCTCAAGCTTCCTCAGACCTCCCTTTCTATTTTAGGTGATGACATCTCCCGGATGGATTTGACTTTGGTTGGGTCTACCTATATTCCTTATTTGATAATGATGAAGTGGGGAAATTTCCTTTGGTGACCTTAAAGACACACTTTTGTGGATTAAGTTTCATATTTAATTAGCGAACACTTTGATCGAAGTTAGGGTATGTATCTGTCATGATTTTTATATTTAATGATCATGTTGTCGAAATAGACCTGCACCTCCTTATGGTTAATGATAAGCAACCAAAAGTGTATATCTTATACCCAAACAGATGATTTTTAATTGCGAATTCTCGATAAAAATTGGTCTTATGAACCTATCTATTTATTTTGTAGGTCAAACGCTAATTGCTAATTTAAAAGCCGTATTTCGAGGAAGATGTGTTGTTTAATGAGCCTAGCCCCAATTCCCATACCTATTACCATGTCCCCTAACCTAACCTAGTCCATCCATACCCTATCCTATACATGTTCAATGTGTGTGGGGTATTGTTATTTTTGTTATTTTTAATATAGATATATAGTTTATTTAGGTTGTGCAATTTTTATTATTTTATTATTTTTATTTTATTTTCATTACATGATATGTATTTTTAGTATTTTATTATTTTCTGTAAATATCATATCGTGTGTGTCGTCATGTCGCTGTCTGTATATATTTCGGTGTGTGTTTAATATTTTGTTTATAATATCTTTTTAGTGTTCTTTTTTTATATTTTATATTTCACTTTATTTTATTATGAGTCTTTTTATATTTTATATGTGCCACTATGTTTTTTATATTTTTATTGAGTGTGTGTTGTAAATATTTATATACATATTTTCTATTTTATATAATAAATTACCTGCACACACACTATTTTCATACACACCATAACACCTCCCTAAGCTACACCCACATCCCATGTACCTCACCTACACTAAAATAACTCCCTCACTAATTACTATTCATGATCTCCCACCTTACATATTATCTTTCCTCTCTCCTCTCTCCTCTCTCCATACTATATAACCAAAAGCTTCAAACTAACATTATCACTCCAGCCTCATAATCTAATACCCATATTCCGACCCACTTGCTACTTTAAACCCATAAACCTGCCAACCCGAAACCCACTGCTACCTCATACCCAAAACGCAACCCATGGCTACCTCGCAGCCTCAAACCCGGCCGCAACCCACTTCTAAGACCACAACCATCGATAACCTTGATCGAAAAAACAACCTGCTCCCTGCTCCAAACCTTAACCCATACCCAAAATCCCATATCGGATCATCCAAACCCCTTCGGTTTCCTTACCCATGACCAAGCCATTACTCATATACCTATTGGAGACCCGATCCTAACCCATATTCCACGAACTCGGACCTTCGACCTACTCTAGACCTGCTTTTCAAACTTAAACATTCAAACCTATTTCAACCCCAACGTGACCCATTTCCCATATCTTTCAAAACGAACCCAAAAAATAAAACGCACATATTCTAAACCCCTATTGCCCTTCTTCCAAAAATACCCCCAACTTACCCCCACACTCTCATCACGTCATCCGCATGCACATGTGTGCATTACCCGCATTACCCATCTCACACCTCACACTCCTCATGCACACCATTACACTTCCTACTATACCCCTAGCTTCAATACACCTATAAATTGAAGACTTGGTTCCATTGAAGGAAACAATCTCCATTTTAGTTTTTAACTTTATGTGATAAATTCTCCTCCACCCCTCTATAGTGAGTATTCGCATTTTTAGCAAATATCTCAATATAACGTGGTGTGGTAGAATTTATCTCTTCGATGAATTCCACTCCACCCCTTAATAGGGAGTTTTTGTATTTTTGGCAACCATCTCAATGTTGAGTGATGTGGTTGAATTCATCCCTTTAGGAAGTACCTTCTTCTCCATCCCTTTATGGTGAATATTTATATTTTTAGCAAATATCTCGACATAAAATGATGATGTAAAATTTATTTCCTTCAATGAATTATAGTGTCTAATTTTATAATTTGAGGATTTGCATTATTAGCAAATCTCTCTTATCATTTTAGAGTCCATTATGAATTCACCCATTATATATTGTAATTAGTTTTTATTTTTTTATTTTGTAGTTTTTATTTTAGAATAAAATATAAATTAGTGAGGGATTATAATTCAGAGAATTTTGGATTGTAATTGAAGAGTTGCTCCAATTCAAGGCTAAAATGGGTTTGATCTATTCCTCTTTAATTCCTCTTGATTTAATCCTTGCATGTTTTTATTTGTTTATTCAATGTATTGGATGATAATTAATGAGGGAAAATCTTCAATTCTAAGGATGAATATTGAAGCCCTCATGAGTCCAATTTAGTTAGTTTACTTGTTAGCAAAAAAAAAAATTTATCTCATTTTTCTCTAACTGGCTTTTACATCTTAGTTAATACTTTAAAATTTAGTATAGTTAGTTAATTAATAATCCCTTGAAAAATCCATAAAAAAATAGAAAAAGAAAAAATAGAAAAATCTAAAAAGAAAATAAATAGAAAAGTGGATTATATGATTTCTCATTTGTTTCACTCCTTATAGTTGGATTGACACCATTACTTACCACAATTCTAGTTGTATCATGTTTTTAGGTATTCAAGGGTTTTGATTGACTTGGCTTCAACAATGAAAAATACATGAAAATATACAAAAAGACAAGTTATTAGTTAAGATCATATAGGATAACGATTTCCACCCGCTAGTATGTAGTTTTGGAGTTCTTTATCTCGAAGGGCATTACGGTGTAGTAATAGGTCCCCTATTGCACGATGAAGGAAGTCTTCTCCCGGTAGTATGGATGCATTTTAATTTAGTTTTATCCAAAAAACCCATCTATGAAGTATTTAAGTGATTTTTTAGTCATGTTATCTATAAGAAGGTCTAGGTTCGAAAAAGGGAAACTCGTCTTTTAGTAAGCGTCATTGAGGTCCCAATAGACTACACCCATATGAACTTTAAGAATGACTTTTGATATATGGATGATATTAGTGAGCCAATTTGGGTATTCCGGAACCTCGATGAACCCAACCATGACCTATTTTTTGACTTCTTCCTCGAATTTTACAGACCATTTTAAACCGATCTTGGGTAATCCTTACTTGACCATCCTTATCTCTTGGATGGTGTATATCTCATTCATGAGGATGTCAAGGTCTATTCCCGGATTATTGATATAATTAGGCAAATATATTCATGAAATTAGAGACTAGCTTAGTGAATTATTCTCTCTCGACATTGTTAATAAGGCTTCTGTGGGTCACCAAGTTTATGTTCGTCATCTCGTCTTTACTACGAGATACTCAGTTCTCTTAATCTTGGATAAGATTTTGTAAATATTCTAAGTATTTTGTTTCATAGAGTCATAATTGTTCTTGGGTGTGTTATTTGACACATTTAAGAGTTTCGCATTGTCACATAGAGAACAGGAGAGCAAGTATGGGAAATCATAATTTATTATTCCATTAAAGGGGTAAAGAAAATATTGAGGAGGAAATAACAGTCTGCCTCATGGGAGAATAAAGTAGTCAAGGGGATAAAGGCATACTCGAACTATAACAAGACAAACTAAAAGAGTACTCATCCAACAGGTTTTCACAGGGATGTGATTGATGTCCAATTGTTCAACAGGGCATCCGAGGTAATTCTTGTGATGATCCTGGAGGGATCCTTATAGAAGATAATTTTCAATTATCTCTAGTGGGTTGGCACAGTGATGATGGTTCCCCTAAGGTTGGAGAACAGATAACATGACTTAGAGTTCTTAAGATTTTTGACTTTGTTGGACCCTGTTCTAGTTTTTGGTCACGTTCACATTGGGTCAACATATGGGGTCTCATGTAAGAGTTTCCACTGATAGTAACAAGGGGATAAAGGCATAAATCCTTGTGTTTTTTTAATTAGTACTCAGAGGTACAAGTTGAGTTCCAAGACACCGATGAGTTTCCTTCTTATTTCAAATGGATTAAGGGAGGATGATACAGTGATCCAGGCATTGAGGAAATCTGCAGAGGTGACTTCTTTTGAACATAGTGACTTCCTTTGTGAATAATGTGAATATTCCCCATTTGGGTTCTCCATCCCTAGTCTTTTGTATTGGTTCAGCCGCCCAAGAGACATTGAGCTTGTTGTGACTGGTCTAATGGCATTCTCCATAGTTGATAAACACCTATTCCTATCCTAGTTGCATCTTGTTTTGTTGTTCATCTCACTGAGTCTTGGGTAGCCCATGGTAGGGAAAATCATCTCCCTAAAGGCTAAAGTGACTCTTCCATCCAGTTTTTAAGGTTTCTATAATGGATGAGCCTGAGTATGTATTTATGGGTGATCCTTGGTATCCTAGACCTCTCATGCCTTGGTATACAAGTGGTGTGTATACCTAAAGGTTTTCTTGTTAACTATTACCTAACCCTAGGCCAATCATGTACCCTATCTTCTTAATCATGCAATAAGGAGTATCTTTGACGGATATTTCTTCTTTGATAGTTTTCATTAGTGAGATGAGCCTAAATATGTTCGAGTAGAGACCACTTTTATCATGGATAATATTTAGGTTAGTGAAATGTTGGCACTGGTAATGGAGGCCCAACCATTATCCTCTTGAATTGTAGTGAGTTTTGTATCAAATGGGCATTTGACTTTCATGTGAAGTAATAAAGGTAATGTCTACATAGGATGGATCTAGGCTCTTCCTAGTACCAGGTTGAAGATGGTTGGTACGTCAAGTTTATAAAACTCAATATCACATTTGATGGGCCTGATGACTAGCATACGTAAAATAGCCTTGATAGATTATTAGTGTGTGTTGTCATAAGACCCGATGGCAATAGTTAATAGGCTAAAGTCCGAAGTGGTTTATCCTAAATGGGTGGCAATGTGTAGATGTAATGCATTGATGGTTGATCCATTATCAATGTGTAGCATAGGATAACTTATTCTAGTACCTTGATAATGATGTGTGGTGAAAACTGATTGTCCCTCCCCTGGGTGGGTATATCTTTACTTTAGAAGTTAATATATAATTGCATGGTGATGGAGACAATGGTGGAAAACATGGGGTCAAGTGACAAGTATTTTGGTACAAAGCTCGGGATTATTGTTGTATAAGTTTGGTACTGTGTTCTCAAGAGGTAGCGAACAATTCTTAGATTGAGAAGTTGACGGAGGTTTTCCTGAGCTAAACTTGTATTTGGACCTTGTGACACCCCGCTTATTAAAATAATGGGTGGTCATCCCTGAACTTAAATAAAACATGAATCTCAAATGGTTCATTCTTGGCATCACTGTCGAAAAAACAATTAATTACTAACCACTAATTATTTAATTAAGCCTTATGTCAATTTTAAACTTTAATTAAAATATCATAAGTAAAACTGTTCACCATACACCATTCCAGATGAATAAGTAAATACACAATCACATAATTAAATCTGAATACTAGGATAAAATAAAATCCACTAACCGAATAGACCATCGGTTTACAATCCACTACAATAATCCAATATGGTTAAATTAAATAAAATTGAAATAAGAACTGATATTGGGCGATATGCCCAGGTAATAACTGAATGATTCATATCTAGAATCTCAAAGATAGAAAATGGATAACCAGTCTCTGCAACACTCCACAGATGTTGTAGCTCTAATGACTAGGAAACGATAATCATGTTTGGCGTCCTTGTGGCTAGACACCTAAAAGTTTTTTAAAACATTTTGATATCACTCAGAGCCCAAAACCTTTTGAAAATATTTTACAAGTGTTTAAAATACATTAATAAATATGTCCTGCAATCTTTCATATTTAAGTTAGTATCGCACTCCCATACGATACCTCTTGCCCCACATTAATCGTCCGCACCTAATGCGTGTATTCTAGAAACCCTAGTTATTCTATCCATCCTTTGTGTTAGTCTTGCTCATCTTAGTCTCATCTAACTCATCTTAATCTTAATCTTTCATATACGATACCTATTGCTCATCTTAGTCTCATACGCTGCCTTATGCTCCACATATACATTTATTTAACTTGGAATTCGCATTAATCTTTTTCAACTGCTTATTTATTATAATTCTCATTTATAACCTTATCAATTCATTTCACATAACTTCAAAAATTATTGATTCAACGATCACACATTAGTGTCATATACCCGTATATATTTTTCTTCACATTTATATTCGTATTATCATATCACATCACACACACACACACACACACACACACACACACACACATATATATATATATATATATTCACATTTCCCAGAGCGTTACCTTACGGATGCTAATCACTAGTATGATATCAAGCTCCAGGGAATACACACCTGTACCTGGGCAACTGTACCTGATCGAATTCGCCAGGAGAGATCGCCCACTGCATGCAACCTCCATAGATAGTATATCCACTAGGATATGTATGTTTCATATAAATATATCATGCATACAAATATAATTAAACACACACACACAGACAGATATATATATATATATATATATATATATACACACACACACACACACATAATTCATTCTTGAGTCTAATCCAGAATCCCGAATAATCTCTTATTTAATTCATTCACCCATGTAATAGTACTCTTGGACAATTAACCATTCCCAACCAACCATTATCCAAGTCTATCCGAATTTTTCATCACAAATTCATTATTTGTTTTTCGAGTGTTAAGCATCCTAAACACCCTTAATTTCACTCTGAATTTATCATATTTTAATTAATTTTTCAGAAGTTCTAAACTCCTTTACCGACATCCAAAACCATCCCAGAATTAACCTGATCACCAATATCCAGTAAAACAAACAAACTGGCTAAGAATGGCAGTCGAATTCAAAATCCACAATTGTAAAAAAAATAAGATCCAAAAATTATCCAAATCACTAATCCGTCATCAGATTTGGATTATATATGAAAAATTGAGTCATGTATTTGTTTTGAATTTTTCTCAAATCTCTTCTGAAGCACTCAAAAAGAAGATCTAAAACTCTCAAAACTGAGTATTCTCATTCCTCTCGCTTTTGTCTCTTTTGAGTTTCATTTTTGGTATCTCTATTTGTTCTTCTTATACTTAGAATAAGACCTAACATTACTTATAAACAATATACATGTTTTCAAATATCAATTGATCCAATAACCATCTAAATATGTGATCTAACACAAATTTTCCCAGAATTAATTCACATCATAATTCTAACATAGAAAATCACTATTTTTTTCTTCGTATTTATCAATTAGGATCACATATATTCCCATCATGATTCCAAATCATATTTTTAAATCAAAATTCTTCCTTTATGTAGGATTCATCTCAGATTTCATATACAGTATTTCTCACATAAATTTTCGTGAAATCTTCCCCCCAAACCCAATTTCATAGGTAAATCCCACCCAAAAATTCATATTAATTTTCACCAATCATTATATGAACTAAAACACGGCATTTAATATTCGAGAAAGTTAAACACTTGCCTCTAATTATAGAAATATAATATTGCTCTTTGAGATATTCAACCCGCAATGATCCAAGCTCTGGAATCGTTTAATCTCCTCCTGACATAGTGTTTTCACATTTTCTCTTGAATTCCCTATCTCATTTTGCCTCTCTCTCAAGATAAAATAATTTAGAATGATATATAACTTCCTCCATTCTTTAAAACCATTTTATCTTCCTCTAATCCCGAAATTAGGTTAAATAGTAACATTAAAATGACCAGAATACTCATGTAGAGGTCTCGTATAGCTTAAAAAGTCCACCAACCCCGATTACAACCCCTGGGTACCTAATTCTGACTATCTCGGCCCATCCCGAATCATTCGCACACTTGAAATCACCATATGAATCACTCATCATCAATTTACCATCTTATTCCCAATACAATCTCACACGCGCGTTCCGAATAAGATCATGTTACCCCGATGCTTTTACCCACTTACGGTGTAATATAAAATAATGCAATTTCATATACTTATCATACAAGTACATATAATAATACATAAATATTAGTACATTTCTCGCTAATTAATATTCATTCACTTCAGTTTATTTTTCAATTTAATTAAATTAGTGTGACACGTGTAATTAAAGTATTCCCAAAAACATGGGGTGTTACATACTTCCCCCTTGAAAGGAATTTTGTCCCCGAAATTCATATATGTGTGGTATCAAAAACTGTGAATACTTATCCACACGTCATCCGAACTTACTCAAAATCAAATCATGATAACATTATGGTGCTTCCTCTATACACCCGCTGATGGTACCATCTTTACTGAAGTCCTACTCGCTACGGCCCAAGATTAGCAACATTTATGTTTGAATCATTTCATACCGATATACTCCATCTTTCTTAAGGTCTCATATTGATGGTGATACGCAAAACCATTGTCAACCGATAACACTGCTCCAATAATACGAGCCTAAACACCACTGGCTCTATCGTCTCAATGTTGCAGAAAGGCCCCACTTCCCTACTTTCCAAACCACATCACTCCATTCGTGGGAGAACTATGCAATAACACCTGACCACTCATTTTAGACTTCAAAATCTTTAGTTTACGATGATGTAACTCTTACGATGTTTCCTTAACTACACCAGATATTTCCAATTAACTCGATCCACACGCTCAACCTCCCACATCAAGTGGTACATCTTACTATCCTTCTAGAGTGTGATAACTCTCCTTGATGTATCTATATATCCAAACTATCTCTAATAAGCACCCAAAACTGTACACTTTATACCCTGAATAGACGTACTTTAGTTGCTAATTCTCGGCAATATGGGTCTTATGTGCTTAAATGTTTATCTTGTAGGTAAAATGTCCGTTTGCGGTGTCAAAAGCTATATATCGAGGCAAATGCACGTTGAATGGTGCTAAATACCCTTGTCCCGTATCCTAGCCTACCCTAAACTGAGCCAAAACCTACCCCAAACCCTGTGTGTGTTTTGTTTATCCCTTTTTAATATTTTTATTTTGTGTCGTTTTATTTTTTTTAAGTTTTATTTTAGATTTATTTAGAATTTCTAGGTTATAATTTCTATTTTCTAATTTTATTTTATTAGGATTAGATTTTTTTAGGATTTCATTTATTTTTTTTGTTTTATTAGATTTTACTTTTTTTATATAGAATTTTAGTTTTTAGCTTACTAGATTTCTATTTTTTATATTTATTTTATTTCAATTTTTTTAGTTTTATTTTTAATTTTAGTATTTATTTTATTATTATAATTAAGATTTTTATTTTTATTAGTTTTAGTTTTTTTATGTTATTTTTAGGTGCCCAAATAAAACACACACATAAACTCCCCTACACCTAAACCCACTCACACCCACCTATCATACACTAAACTACACACAAACAAATCCTCATCCCTACCATATACTCACATACACACAAACACCATCTCATCCCCACCATACACCCTACACATCACACATACTCTAATCCCCCACTCATCATCTTCCCCACTCAACCCAACACCCACACACTCTCTCTCCTCCATTAACAGACCTTTCATCCAACTAAAAGCTCCATTCGCGGAGCTACTCAACCTCCACTCGACACCACCGGACCTCCATCCCGTCCCTCACCCTAAACAAAAAAACCGGCGACCTCAAAACCCACATGTCAACCCCACAGCCCGGAACTTACCCCGACGCTAACCCCTACCCAACCGGTAAACTTCCATCCTAACCAGCCCATGGCGATCCCCGCGGACCCCCTCAACCCCGGAACCTCCGACCCATCTCGTCGGAGCTCCCAAGCTCCGACCTACAAACCCCTGTCGCTGGCCAACGAACCAACTCAACCCCTGCCCCGGTCGGAATACCCACGGACATGCCTCCTACCTCAAAACCGAATCCACCTCACCTTCGAACCCAGTTCCAAACCACAAGACCCATTTCTCAATTTTCACCCATTTCCTCTTACCCGATTTCTCCACCTTCTTTCAAACCAAACATAAAACAAAACCCCACATGCCAACTTATTCCCTTTTTAATCATTTTACCCAAATTCCCCCAACTGCCTATTTAACCCAACTTCCCATTATACCCTCTAAACCAAATCAGATTTGGTCACCCCATTTAACCCACATGACCTCACACCTCTCTTACTTCATGTGTACACACCCCATTTCCATACACACTCAAGCAAATTCCCAAAAATACCATTTAGCCCCATGTGTGCCATGCATCTACTATAAAAGAAGACTCAAGACCCCATTTGAGGAGATATCATCAAATAGAGACGAAAAATTCCAGAGAAATGTAGAGAGTTAGGTTAGAATAAATTATGTAGAAATGTTTGTAAATAGTTTTATTTTTATTTTTGTTAGATATTTGTGAAGTAAAATTTTGTAAAAGATTTAATTGAGTGATTATTTAATTGCAAATAACTTGGATGCTCAATTAGAGGGATTGTATGCTTCAAATTGGAAGATTAGAGTTCAACTTTCTCAAAAAAAATTGGTTTGCTTGTTCTATTTCCTTATATTTTATTTTAGTAGCCTTGATTATTTGTTCATCATGTTTAATATCATGTTCGGCTAAAACCCCTTTCAAGTGGTGGGGGGAAACCCTTATTTGATATTATTTTAGTTTAATTAGTTTGATTACTTGAAAATTCCCTTTGAATATTAATTTTGATCCCTCACCCTTAAATTTACGCCTCGAGAGAGAGTAAATAATTTTCAAGAGAAAATTGAAAATCTAGTTATAATACCCATTTTAGATTCGAATAGAGATAGGAGTTTCTTAAGTGGGGTATTATTACTTGAATTTCAACTCTAAATTTATTTTCTAAGATTTACATAAATTTTAATTGATCGATCCTAGCGAGTGATTAATTAAAAGGAGTGTAGATATATTTTCTAGAGTTGTGCGTTTTAAACTTAATTTTCTAAAATGTTACTATTAAAATTACATTTGCAACGAGAGTTAATTTGTAATTTTGACATTAATTTGGTAGAATTCAATTAATTAAATTAATTAGTTAGAATAACTAAAATTTGTGGTGTAATCCCATTCCTTGACTGTTCTCACTATTATTTACCTCACTTTATCTCTTATTTTAGTGTTAGACTTTATTTTTCACTTTTAGTCACTTTCTAGTTAGTTTTTTTCATCTCATATTTTAGTTTAATGTTATTTCACCTCACCTCACCTAATTGTTTTAATATTTAAAAGAGCTAAAAAAAATAGAAAAAGTAAAAGCCCAAAAAGAAAATAAAATTGAACTACACTGAGTTTGTCTCTAGCTTACCCCCTTGAGGGGGATTGATACCCTTACTTACCTCTACACTTAAGTTTATTATATTTTGTAAGTAATTGAGGTTTTGATTAACTTGGCTTTCAACAACGACGACACATAAAAAGCAAAGTTATCAATCTCCTTCTTCTATTGAAGTTCAGTCCATCATACTGCTCTAACTCTGTTTCTAACTGCCTTATAGGCATACGTCTCAAACTTTTATTACATCATCCCCTTATCCCGAATTATTTTGAAAATCAAACTAATCAGGGTGCCCTACTCCCTATATCCCGTTCATATCTGCACGAACATTGTAGATGTAACATATTAATGTTCAACTTGGCCCCACATGCTCGTCGTGGCTATACCGTAAGGTTATAATCAGTTACCCTACTAATCGTGACTTAATTATCCTTAATATTGTCCCATATATCCAGTAGTGGTGTAAAAATTTTCCCAGTGCTTCTTATACAGTATTACCCTGCCCTACTGGCCTTATATTGTATAATAGCTCTCAACTCAAAGTGTTTTCTTCAAACGTCAAGGATCATCATTCAAACCCAATACTCTAAAATCCAACAATGTCTCCCAACTCCCGATGTTTATTAAGGTTCATGTATGGAACGTCACACAATTGAAATCCAACTAAGGAATTTCCCCAATGGCCTATCACTTATCACTGTCAGTTATTGAGGTCCTTTGACCCAAAGAAAATAACTAAGACACTCAAAATCCTATCCCCAGATGTATAATTTAAATCCTAAACTCCCACGTCTCTAAAGGAGTATTACAATCCAACGATCGAACTATTATTAATTCCCCAATACTAATTCAATAACGAGCTAAACCTCTCTGCTCGGCGATAAACCCAATATACCCTGAATCACATCAGTACAGTCCCTATGCACCGGGATAGAATAATATGAGATAACTATACTCTCCGAAGTCTCCACTTTAATAAAGTATATATGCGGGCTCGATCCTCTTTCAGGTGAGACATCAAAAAAATAACACATTATACCGTGGAATAGCGAACATGATAGCCTTACTGTAACAGTCCACCATCGTTGAAACCGCAGCTAACCAGTCCATACCCAGGATAACATCATACTCGCATAAAATATCTCTTGTATTCTAGAAATTCCACTAAAACATATCCTCTTCATGTCCGCACTCGTTTCCCTGCAAATGGAACCAAAGAGATCCCCACTACTCAGCGCTTAATATATACACACAGTGGTGATACTAACGATACAACCACTAAACCCATATAGTGGTAATAAAATACCATGATACACTTGTGTCATGAAAAACTTACCTCATTCGCCTAAGGATACAATCGCACTTTTTATTGCCAATGGCACTAGCAGTTTAAATGGTTCCTTGACATAGTACTCACGCCTAATCTAAACCAAAAATTTATGTAACTGTCTCTCTTGCTGGGAATCCTTCTCATGTCCCCTATCTCTCTAGGGACAAGATCGATACATGTTACCTTTCTCTCCACATATAAAACACCTCCCTGTCTAATCTCCCTATCTCTGGCCCTAATGGAAATGTCGGGGATACCTTACTCTATGGCCCTAGTAGCCTCGACCCTGATGTCTAGCCCAATTCTTCCCTTGGATCAGCTTGCCTTGTGCAACACATTGCTGGACCTTATGCCCCTATCTGAATCCACCTTCACTAGATCGAAATTTCTTTAGTAATTGCACCCAAATTTTTTTTAATATTTATAGTATATCTTTTCTCAAATGTGGTGACTTACTCCCACCACTGTGACGCTACTCCTACGAGCTAAAAAAATCATTAAAATTTGTTTCTAAGTATCACTGCACTCCACCATACTCAAACGCCTTTGCATGTGTCCCTTACATTGGCTAGTTAGTACAATGTCCCTATTTTTGGAGACTCCGAAGGATGGACCTTCTGAATGGACCCACTGAATCTCTTTCATACTTAATGAACTTGGGGAGTTTGAATTAGCACCACCATCCTCTCTAGCGGCACTTGGGAAATTTCAATGCCATGGAGTTCTTCACAACATTAACTACATGAGAAACAATAGTGTCATCCTCGGCGGCAGTCACCGTTCCCTGAATATTCAGCGGCTCCAACTGAGCATCTCCTCCTGAGGTTCTCCCAAAGGTCGTCGATGGTCGTCATTTACTGTTCATCATACGCGGCCCAAATGAACTTGTATAAGATTCACTCCAATTATACGCAACAATAGTAAAACGTAAATCATGATAGGAATTGATAATCCTAAGCATAGAGCTCTATATAAAAAAAAATCAATGCTGAAAATGTAGTCCGCACAGATCCTAAGGACACTTGAACCTGATGCTCTGGTACCATCTTTGACACCCCGCTTATCAAGATATCGAGTGGCCATACCTCTATTAAAATAAAAAAGAAATCTCAAATGGTTCACTCTTAGTATCACTGTCGAAAAACTAATTAATCACTAACCACCTATTATTTAATCAAGCCTTGTGTCAAATTTACTTTAATTAAATTATCGTAAATAAAACCATTCACAATACACCATTCCATATGAATAAGTAAATACACATTCACATAATATGAATACTAGAATAAAATAAAATCCACTTACCGAATAAACCATCAGTTTACAATCCACTACAATAATCCAATAAAGCTGAATTAAATAAAACTGAAATAAGAACTGATATTGGGCGACATTACCGGATAATAACTGAATGATTACTATGTATAATATCAAAGAAATAAAATTTCTAATCAATCCCTTCAACACTCCACAGATTCTGCAGCTTTGATGACCTAAAAATGATAATCATGTTTGGCGTCCCTGTGGCTAGACACCTAAGAGTTTTTGAAAATATTTTGATATCAGTCAGAGCCCAAAACCTTTTGAAAATATTTTTCAAGTGTTTAAAATACCTTAATAAATATGTCCTGCAATCTTTCATATTTGAACTAGTATCGTACTCCCATGCGATACCCCTTGCCCCTCATCAATCGTGCGCACCTAACGCATGTATTCTAAACACCCTAGTTATGCTACTCAGTCTAACTAGTATCACTTCTCATCTTAATCCCATATACTGTCTTATGCCCCACATATACTTATATTTAACTCAGAATCCACATTAAGCTTTCGCATATGCGTATTCATTACAAATCTCATTTATAATCTTATCCATTCCACATAACTTCAGTAGTTATTAATTCAATGTTCACACATTAGTGTCTTATACTCGTATATATTTTTCTTCACATTTATATACATATTTTCATATCACATCAAGTATACATACATATATATAACTCACTATATATGTATAATCATAATTCCCAAAGCATTACCTCGCGGATGCGAATCACTAGCATGATATCAATCTTCAGAGAATACACACCTCTATCAGGGCAATCGAGTCAGAATATCATAATCAAACCCAAAACATAAAAACAACCTAGAGGAGGTCATAGTCATACATCTCTGGGGTGTAACCATACCACATTACCCCAACCTGACTCTACGACAAACCTATGACCTAGGACCTGATATTACACCTGTTTGGATTCTCCAGGAGAGATTGCCCACAGTGCCCAACCTCCACTGATAGCATATCCGCTAGGATATGTATGTTTCATATAAATATATTATACACACTAATATAAGAATACACACACACACACACACACACACACACACACACACATATATATATATATATATACAGAGAGAGAGAGAGAGAGAGAGAGAGAGAGAGAGAGATTTAGGCTATCCAACATACCTCATTAAACATACCTATTTTCTTAAAATAGTAAAAAAAATAATTTTGAGTTAATATTTTTTATATGGGTTCATGATATTTCAACATGCCCCTGTAAAAATATTCAGATCAAAATAATATGTTTTGATAGTTTTAAAAAATAGGTAAAAAAAACTGGCAGCTTTAAAGGGTAAAAACTGACAGTTTTTTTACCTATTTTTTAAAATAACAAAATCCATTATTTTTAATTGATTTTTTTATAGGGGCACATTGAAATATAATGAACCCATATAAAAAATATCATCTCAAAATTATTTTTTTTACTATTTAAAAAAAGGGTATGTTGCTAGGAGGTATGTTGGAGAGTCTCTCTCTCTCTCTCTCTCTCTCTCTCTCTCTCTATCTATCTATATATATATATATATATATATATATATATATATATATACACACACACACACATATTTGGCTAACCGTGCATGTCACTCGTAGCACTAGCCTATTATTTTCGAGTCTAATCCTGACTCCCGAATATATAAATAATCTCTTATTTCATTCATTCACCTATATAATAGTACCCTTGGACAATTAGACATCCCCTATCAGTCCTTATCCAAGTCTATCCGAATTTTTCATCACAAATTCATTATTTATTTTTCCCGAGTGTTAAGCATCCTAAACACTCTAAATTTCACTCTAGATTTATTCCAACCATCTCAAGGTAATTTATCACATTTCAAGTAATTTTCCAAAATTCCTAAACTCCTTTATGGACATCCTAAGGTAATTTATCATATTTCAAGTAATTTTTATCCTCTCTATTTTCTCTTTTTACACTTAGGATCATCCCCAACATTACTTATCAACATTATACATGTTTTCACATATAAATTGATCCAATAACCATCTAAACTTGTGATCCAACATAAAATTTCCCAAAATTAGTTCACATCTTAATTCTAACATCAAAATTCACTATTTTTTCACATTTATCAATTAGGATCACATATATTCCCTTCATGATTACAACTCAGATTTTGAAATCAAAATTCTATCCTTTGTGTAGGATTCATCTCAGATTTCATACAAGGTATTTCGCAAATAAATTTTCATGAAATCTTTTCTAAAAATTCCATTTTGGCAGGTAAATCCCACCCAAAAGTTCATATTTATTTTTTACCAATCATGATATGAACTAAAACACAACATATAATATGAAATCATGTTAAACACTTTCCTCTAATTAAAAAAATATGATCTTTCGATTTGGGATCCTTAACCCGCAATGATCCAAGCCCCATAATTATTTAATCTCCTCATGGCATAGTGTTGTTGAATTTTCTCTTGAATTTCCCATCTTCTTTTGCCTCTCTCTCTCAAGCTAAAATGGTTTAGAATAATATATGGTTGCCTCCTTCTCTAAACCCTTTTATCTTCCCCTAATCCTGAAATTAGGTTAAATAATAACCTTCCATACGGGTCCCGTATATCTTAAAAAGTCCTCAAAACCCGATTATAACCCTCGAGTACCCAATTCAGACTATCTCGACCCATCCCGAATCATCTATACACTCGAAATCACCATCTGAGTCACCCATTATCAATTTAACATCTTATTCCCATTACGACCCCACACGCACGCCCCAAATAAGATCATGTCAACTCATCGCTTTTACCTACTTACAAAGTATATAAAATAATGAAATTTAATTTACTTATCACATAAGTAAATATAATAATACATAAATATTAATCCATTTCTCGCTAATTAATATTATTCACTTCAATTTAATTAAATTACTGTGCCACGTGTAATTTAAGTATTCCCAAAAATATGGGGTGATTAGGGATGTCAATGGGACTAATTTGGGGTGGGGGTGCCCCTCCGTGCCCCAAACCCGCCAACCAGCCCCGTTCCGCTTAACCCCCTCTCCAAACCCTCCCTCGCCCCATTAAGTAAATCCAAAGCTGCCCCAAACCCACCCCACTTAACCTGCTAACAACTAAATACAACTTATATATTTACCAAACATATCACTAAGATCACATAATTTTTCTACAATCAAATAACAATCCAACATACATAATCCAAATCCATCAAACTTTTATTACAAATAAGTCTAAACCCAAAGTACTCTAAAAACATCTTCCCAAAATGTTTAATCTAAGTCAAAAGCCAACAATATAAGATCCCATATTCAATTATCATCCTTCATTAATACTGTAACAACCCTCGATTCTGGGAGGCTCATTTTATACTAATTTTACCGCATAAGGTAATTATATAAAATGTGGGGACTGGAGTAAATATTAATTTAATGAATTGAAAGTTAATATTTACTAGATTGATGCTATTTACCGCATGTGAAAGTAAATAACATCAGGTTACATGTCTGTGGTGTCATGTATTTTAAATGGCCTTTTAGTTTAAATGATTTTGGAACTCGAAATAATTTATAAAATTTCCGAATGCCAGTTTAGAGGGTGTAGTTAGTCTCGGAAGGTGCGAGACAGTCAAAATAAGTGCCATATTTTATTTTTGTGTTTCGGGCACTTTTACCTGGTTTTAGCTTATATGCGTATTTGGGAGTCATTTTAATGTGGTATTGACCATTTGAGCTGGGAGTTTTAACTTAAGACACGATTTTTGGTCTTGCCCCTTATTTCATTCCCTCATTTTTTATGTCTTGAACATAGAGAGTAAAGGAGAGAAAGAGAAAGAATGGAGAAAGAAGAGAAAATGAAGATTGAAGAGGGATTGATGCTCCAACTCAAAGAAATCTGATATTCCCTACATCAAGGCAAGTTTTCTACTTGCTAATATGTGATTTAAGATGCATAAATTGTATGATAATTGTGTATTTATATTTATGGTTTGAAAATGGAATTTATGGGATTTAAGCCCTAATCTTAGTTTTTGATGATGAAATCTTGGGTTATAGTTGTTATTAACCATGTAGGATGTTTTGGGGTAGATTATTGTTGCTGGATGTGTATAAAGGGAGAGAGTTGGAGTTTGGAAAAATTAGGGTTCATAACCCTTCGTAGCCATTTTTGGCAGATTTGCAGGTCCGAATCGATTCGGCCCCTTGGGCGAATCGATTCGCTAAGGGAGATTGGCAGGTCTGCATAACCCGAATCGATTCGGGTTAAGACCGAATCGATTCGGCCAATTGCAGAATGTTGGTTTAGTAGTCCGAACCGATTCTCTTTTTGGGGGAATCGATTCGGCCCTTGGGCGAATCGATTCGTTTTCCTGCTGTTTTTGAGTTAATTTTATAACTCAATTTCAATCCTTTTCTTTAAATATAGGGACTAGGAACCTTCTTGAATGAAGTAAACTTAGAGTCCTAGAGTGTGAGACGAGTTAGATGTCTACCCTACATTAGGAATGGGTTATGTGGGGATTTTTCCGGGGTTAGGCCTATTAATGATAAGGCATTCTTTTCTTCTAGTTAATTATTATAAAACTAGGAGTTGTAGTGTTATGTTCGGGAGACCTTAGGAGCTTAATTAAGCTATACTAGTTTTGATGGCTTATATTACCACCCCAAAAGAATGTTGGGAGATTTTAAAAGTTCGATTGAACTATGTTAACCTTGGTGGTTCATAATAACGCCATAAAGGTGAGTTTTGAGAATAAATTGAAAGTCATTTCATTCCTTCGAAAGATGATAATCTTGGGGTTCTAAAATAACCTCCTAGAATGCTTGGAGATAATGAAGAGTTTATTTACTCCTTTGAGGTTGTAGTATTGATATAAGCTATCGTATGGCTCCGGATAATAAGTTCTATCTATTACTAGAAGTAAACAGTAATGGTTTCGAATAAAATGAAACATATAAATGGAAGTGGTATTGATAGTAGTAAATGATAATTTACTTAATCATGAAACCGATAAATAATGATTTACTTGATTTTGAAATGATAAATAAAATGGCTTAAACACACCTCTCTAAATGACATCATAAGGGAAGTCCGCGCTTGAGGTGAAGCCCCCTGGCTAATGAATGCAGGGTGGATATAGTCCTAGGCCATGGGAGCGCTTATTGTTGTATATTTTTCTGCGATGGGTAGGAGATTCCGGGTGTGGTCTTGACTACCCCGCAGGCTCATGGCCGCTTCCCGACGTCTTGCGATATAGGTGCCCAGGTTGTCTAATGATAGGCCCTGGAAGATGATGGTCATTTAGGGGCGCGCACAGTGGGGAAACCCGGACGGGCGGTCTTAGAATTCGTTATATGTATATAAATATAACAATTCATAATCAAGTGGGACTTGATGTATTTGATATGCCATATAGAGCATGATGGAGTGCCACAAAGAGCACATGTAAATGCCACAAAGAGCATTTGAAAATGATTATTTTCCTGATAAGGAAAGGATTTTTACAAAGGGTAAAATTGAGATATAATTGTCTTAAAGAGCAAAAGATTGTGATTATATATATACTTCCTGCTAAGGAAAAGATATATGAAATAATTGGCACCTTTGGTGAAGTTTTTAGTTTAATGCTTCTTATTTTTATTCCTGCTTAGCTTATATTTTAAATAGTATAGGTTGCTTCTTATTTCTCTTTCTTCACGATTTATTATACATAACTGTCATACTCTTTATTCATCTGGTAATCATATAGAACCGGGCCCTGACCTGGTTACCTTTCTTGTTGCATATTCATCTTGTCTCTGCTCAGGTACTTCGCCGCAAGGATGCCTGATTTGAATTCCTATTTCGATGTTATCGACGAGCCGTGATGCATTGCGGGTATTACGGGATACATTTGGTATAGACGCTTTCATATCTTTCATTCTAGTTAAGCTCAAGTCTTTTATTCGGGCAAAGAGCCCAAGCTTTTGTAATTGATTAATGTAATGTATTAAGTAGCTTATTGTACTTGTGTATTATTGTTGTATCAGTTTAGTGACCGGTTACCTATTCGGTCTTTTTATCGTATTCTTGTTGTATTATTTATATATGTCTTGGGATTTCCCTTATCTTTCAGGAATTGGGTTGTTTGTTTTCATTTATTTACTTTCAAATCAAAATTTTTGGCAACCCGTTTTCTGAAATATTGGGTGGTTATCCTAGATACTCTATATTTTTGTTATGATGCTGAGAATGATTCCATCCATGATTCTGTTATATTGGAGTATTGGGCTAACCACCCCTTATTTCGGATCACGGGGTGTCACAGATGGTATCAGAGCATCAGGTTCTAGAGTCCTTAGGAATCTGTGTGGGCGCCTTAAGTTTTCAGCGTTGCTCTTGATTTGATGTAAAGCCTTAGGATTAAGATCGTTGATTTCTCTTGTGAGATTTAGTTCTTCTACCATGAGGTAGAATCTATAAAATCTTTTGCGTATTCGTGTGAGAATAATAGGTCGATTGAAGAAGGGCGTTATGGGAAGGTTTGTGGAGAACATTAAGTTGTGGTCTGGGATGAGGACCGCTTTAGAGGCCGTTCCCTTTTTATAACACTTTCTTGTCTTGCTATTACGACTGCAAATTTCAGTTGATGTAGTTTCCCAAGTACCGCTAGAAGTAGGAAGTGGTACTAAACTTGAGAATTCACGCGATGTTATATTGAAGTGGAGAAGTGCCCTGTAGTAGAATGGAGGAAAATCCTTCACCCGTAGAAGAAGTGTTGAGGTGGTGAAAAATGTGGTCACTATATTCGTGGGTGCCAGAAGTTTGGACCATAGAGAAGCCCGGTGGATACTTGCAATGGCGAGTTTCTCTGGGATAACTGGACTGAGGAGAAGGTGGATTCCCGAATGTTCACAAAATGTTCAGTTAAAGACCAATGGCGAATAAGGTGTTGTACGGTTAGGGAGTCGAGACCATGCACCATGAAGTGATAGGCTCCAAAATAGGTGTTGTTAACACTTCTGATGGAGTGAGGATCGTGAAACCCCATTGGTGGACACCCACCTGGGGAAGTTTCATTAAACTGAGGAAGAGGAGGCCAAAAGCGTTTCCTCTTTTACTGAGAAAGTAAGAGGGACTGCATGGGCAATTATTGTCAGCCAGAGTCGGAATAACGGCTATGCTGTGGAGTGTAGAACCACTCATTTTAAACTTCGTTGAGTGGAGAGCAAGGGCAAGAGTAAAGTGCCTGGTTGGGGAGTTGGTGGAGATAATGTTGGTATGTGTAAGGCTCGAATATGGAGTCTGAGAACCATTAGTATTGACCCGGAGTGCTTGGCAAGTTGTGGAGGGAATTCTACCTTATAGGTGGGTAGTGTATATTCCTTAGGATAAGATTTAGTAGTATTGTGTCTACGATAGACTCGGGTGTGTATATTGGGCTTGTAGTAGTATTTACTCTATTATAGAAGGGTAATTATATGACTTCCGTGGTATGGAAGTTCTATCTTTTCTTCACTCGTTATGAAGCGAGTGATGACATTTTTATGTATATGTGTCATATGTGTTACCTGGTTTGAGTGTTTTATTGCTTGTTTGCATTGTATGTGGATGTTATGACTTATCTTCACGACCAACAAAGTTAAGTAGTAATGCATAGGAGGGGTTCCTTGTTTGGATTCCGCTTTTGCGGGACGCTCCACGCGTGAACCTTAACGACGTTGGGAGTGGAGAGATGCCATATTTTCTTTCTCTTATTTCATATATAGAATGCTAAGGTAAAGTCTAGAAGTAGAATCTTATTAGTAGAATTGTAAATTAGAATTGTACCGATCCCGATCATGTGTCTTAGACCGTCACATCTTAATGACCGACAATGCGAGGTAGTAGCGTAACGGGAGGGTTCCTTATCTGGATTTCGCTTCGGCGAGACGTCCCACGCATGAACCCGAGCGAATGTCGGAAGTTGAGTAAGGTTTTGGGCACTAGGGATGTATTTGGTATTATATGCGTATGATTTAGGTAGGATACATATAGATAGACCTTAGGATTTTTTTTTATTTTGATGTTAGACCTTGAGGGTAGATGGTGTTAGTTTAGGAAAGCGATAGGGAGTTGACCACGAATAAGTTGTGGGTTAACTCTATAAGAGATTAGATCCCTTAGGGGCGAGATTATGGGGTCTCGAGAGGTTTAGTAGGTTCGACTGAAGGAGATGAGGCATTTCTTAGAGATAAGGTTACGTTGGTAACTTCATTTCCGGGGAGTTAATAAGGACGGGTGGATCCTCACTCCTGAGCCATGATTGTAAGCTCGAGAGTGAGTTTAATGAGTAAGCTCTGCCAGGATTGGGGAGTAATAATACTAGGACGTAGACTCACTGTTTATACGTCGCACAAGCTTAAACTTGTGGAAAGTAATATCCTGTGCTTGAATTAAGATTCATCGTGGTAGTGATCCCCTTAAATAGATGAGGCACTACTTCCTGGGCAGGAAATTTGGTCCTTCTCGTAGGCAACAGGTTGTTGCAATATGTTGTGGGAGGAATCGAGTTGGTGCTCACAGTTCAGAAGAACTAGTGGTTGGATATTTTCTCATTCGCTAAGGAAATGCGATTGGGCTAGTGGACGTGTCGAGTAGAGAACTCGTCAGAGATGATGGTAATGGCATGGAAGGCCAAGTAGAATGAGCATGAATAGGAAGACTCGGTAGTAAGAGCGTTTATGTCTGTGATTGACCATTTCACCTACTCGTGTAAAAAGAGTAGTAGTGGAACGAAGAAGGGTATTCATAGACGTCTGCATGGAACTACCGGCATCGAACTGGTCATGATCCCATTTGAGAAAATGGTTAATCGTTTGATCAGACTGTTGCATTCCCGGCCATTATGGACGGACTACTTGTAGAAGAGTATGCCCCGTTCTCGATGGAGGAATAATACACCCGTGGGGGGGTGCCTATTATAATAGGGTGGACCGAGACTAGATCTTCGTGTCGAAGGTTTGGCAAAAGTTTCCGCGAAGAAATGGGAACCGTATGGAAAAGGCGTATATCCTACCACCCTAAAGTGGATGGATGAAATGGAGGAAATTTACTTATGCCGAAAGGCATATTACGAACGTGCGCCTTAGTATACATAGTAGATGGGGGCAGTAATGGTATGGATGGAGATTTTTGTGCAACCATTAGGTTTTGGAGTGGTCTTATGGACCAATTCCTAAGGCATGGTTTCGTGAGTGGCCTAACGCGGTCAGTTGAGTAATTCGTATGCTCGTTGGATGGAGCCAATAGGTAATATGTTCCTTGGACTTGGAGTGGTCTCGGAACATTTCTTTAGAGATTTGGCTTTTAAGCCATACTCCTTGATGAGACACGTCGAGGCGGGGGATAGCTGAGTAGCGTTAGGGCTAAGCCACTTAGAGTTGGTACGAATGCCCCAAGGTGTGATGTAACATGATGCTAGAGATTCGGATAATTTTGCCGAGTCGTGAGGACATCACCTTTCGACGTAGGAAGATAGGATCCGTAGTTGGTGAGGAATGCTTTGTGCTATGCTAGAGCACAAATGATATAGATTGAGATTGATAGGGTCGATCTTAGTCCGGGTCCATTTGGGGCGTTGCAATAACGAGGAGTTTGTTTGGGATGGTAGAATCCTGATTTAGAGTAGTATACCCTTATCAGATTTGGGTATGCCCGAATTTTGGGGGCAAAATTCCCTCTTAAGGGGGGGAGTATGTAACAACCCTCGATTTTGGGAGGCTCATTTTATACTAATTTTACCGCATAAGGTAATTATATAAAATGTGGGGACTGGAGTAAATATTAATTTAATGAATTGAAAGTTAATATTTACTAGATTGATGCATATTTACCGCATGTGAAAGTAAATAACATCAGGTTGCATGTCTGTGGTGTCATGTATTTTAAATGGCCGTTTAGTTTAAATGATTTTGGAACTCGAAATAATTTATAAAATTTCCGGACGCCAGTTTAGAGGGTGTAGTTAGTCTCGGAAGGTGCGAGACAGTCAAAATAAGTGCCATATTGTATTTTTGTGTTTCGGGCACTTTTACCTGGTTTTAGCTTATATGCGTATTTGGGAGTCATTTTAATGTGGTATTAACCATTTGAGCTGGGAGTTTTAACTTAAGCCACGATTTTTGGTCTTGCCCCTTATTTCATTCCCTCATTTTTTATGTCTTGAACATAGAGAGTAAAGGAGAGAAAGAGAAAGAATGGAGAAAGAAGAGAAAATGAAGATTGAAGAGGGATTGATGCTCCAACTCAAAGAAATCTGATATTCCCTACATCAAGGCAAGTTTTCTACTTGCTAATATGTGATTTAAGATGCATAAATTGTATGATAATTGTGTATTTATATTTATGGTTTGAAAATGGAATTTATGGGATTTAAGCCCTAATCTTAGTTTTTGATGATGAAATCTTGGGTTATAGTTGTTATTAACCATGTAGGATGTTTTGGGGTAGATTATTGTTGCTGGATGTGAATAAAGGGAGAGAGTTGGAGTTTGGAAAAATTAGGGTTCATAACCCTTCGTAGCCATTTTTGGCAGATTTGCAGGTCCGAATCGATTCGGCCCCTTGGGCGAATCGATTCGGCCAATTAAAGAATGTTGGTTTAGTAGTCCGAACCGATTCTCTTTTTGGGCGAATCGATTCGGCCCTTGGGCGAATCGATTCATTTTCCTGCTATTTTTGAGTTAATTTTATAACTCAATTTCAATCCTTTTCTTTAAATATAGGGACTAGGAACCTTCTTGAATGAAGTAAACTTAGAGTCCTAGAGTGTGAGATGAGTTAGATGTCTACCCTACATTAGGAATGGGTTATGTGGGGATTTTTCCGGGGTTAGGCCTATTAATGATAAGGCATTCTTTTCTTCTAGTTAATTATTATAAAACTAGGAGTTGTAGTGTTATGTTCGGGAGACCTTAGGAGCTTAATTAAGCTATACTAGTTTTGATGGTTTATATTACCACCCCAAAAGAATGTTGGGAGATTTTAAAAGTTTGATTGAACTATGTTAACCTTGGTGGTTCATAATAACGCCATAAAGGTGAGTTTTGAGAATAAATTGAAAGTCATTTCATTCCTTCGAAAGATGATAAACTCGGGGTTCTAAAATAACCTCCTAGAATGCTTGGAGATAATGAAGAGTTTATTTACTCCTTTGAGGTTGTAGTATTGATATAAGCTATCGTATGGCTCCGGATAATAAGTTCTATCTATTACTAGAAGTAAACAGTAATGGTTTCGAATAAAATGAAACATATAAATGGAAGTGGTATTGATAGTAGTAAATGATAATTTACTTAATCATGAAACCGGTAAATAATGATTTACTTGATTTTGAAATGATAAATAAAATGGCTTAAACACACCTCTCTAAATGACATCATAAGGGAAGTCCGCGCGTGAGGTGAAGCCCCCTGGCTAATGAATGCAGGGTGGATATAGTCCTAGGCCATGGGAGCGCTTATTGTTGTATATTTTTCTGCGATGGGTAGGAGATTCTGGGTGTGGTCTTGACTACCCCGCAGGCTCATGGCCGCTTCCCGACGTCTTGCGATATAGGTGCCCAGGTTGTCTAATGATAGGCCCTGGAAGATGATGGTCATTTAGGGGCGCGCACAGTGGGGAAACCCGGACGGGCGGTCTTAGAATTCGTTATATGTATATAAATATAACAGTTCACAATCAAGTGGGATTTGATGTATTTGATATGCCATATAGAGCATGATGGAGTGCCACAAAGAGCACATGTAAATGCCACAAAGAGCATTTGAAAATGATTATTTTCCTGATAAGGAAAGGATTTTTACAAAGGGTAAAATTGAGATATAATTGTCTTAAAGAGCAAAAGATTGTGATTATATATATACTTCCTGCTAAGGAAAAGATATATGAAATAATTGGCACCTTTGGTGAAGTTTTTAGTTTAATGCTTCTTATTTTTATTCCTGCTTAGCTTATGTTTTAAATAGTATAGGTTGCTTCTTATTTCTCTTTCTTCACGATTTATTATACATAACTGTCATACTCTTTATTCATCTGGTAATCATATAGAACCGGGCCCTGACCTGGTTACCTTTCTTGTTGCATATTCATCTTGTCTCTGCTCAGGTACTCCGCCGCAAGGATGCCTGATTTGAATTCCTATTTCGATGTTATCGACGAGCCGTGATGCATTGCGGGTATTACGGGATACATTTGGTATAGACGTTTTCATATCTTTCATTCTAGTTAAGCTCAAGTCTTTTATTCGGGCAAAGAGCCCAAGCTTTTGTAATTGATTAATGTAATGTATTAAGTAGCTTATTGTACTTGTGTATTATTGGTGTATCAGTTTAGTGACCGGTTACCTATTCGGTCTTTTTATCGTATTCTTGTTGTATTATTTATATATGTCTTGGGGTTTCGCTTATCTTTCAGGAATTGGGTTGTTTGTTTTCATTTATTTACTTTCAAATCAAAATTTTTGGCAACCCGTTTTCTGAAATATTGGGTGGTTATCCTAGATACTCTATATTTTTGTTATGATGCTGAGAATGATTCCATCCATGATTCCGTTATATTGGAGTATTGGGTTGTCCACCCCTTATTTCGGATCACGGGGTGTCACAAATACTTTATCATCTTTCATCCTCCCAAAATGTTACTCCATTATCTTCCATCCTCATAAAATGTTACTCCTTGTCCTACATTACTAAATAATATAAATAATTAAATCTCCAAACTTGAAAAAAAATTATCCTTCTTTAGTTCATTAATAAATTTTAAAATTATACCATGGTTGCATAATCCCCTTCTTGATACATTGTGGAAGCACACATCGAACTTTCGGCGATCGAACAATTAGCTAGAAAAAATATTCATAGTCATTACATTAGATATGGATATCTGATAAGAAAACAAATAAACAAGCTAGTTATGAATTATTTTATGATTTATGTCATTCCATAGTCAACTTTGAGCACACATCAAAACCTTTAAAGTATTCGGGTGAAGCTTACTACAATGTATATTAACCAATCTCCCACTAGTGGTAAACCCTAACTTGGATGGAACGCTTGATACGGGAATGCATACAACACCACAAACTATTTTTTTCAAAGTTGGAAACTCAATCTCATTTGTTTTCCACCAACTCAACACATCAAAGTCGGGATGTGAGAGATCCGGAGTCACGTTGAAAAGGAATGGAGATAAACGGAATGGGGGGAGGAAGGTAGAGAAGTTGTCTTACTTAGCGAAGTATAAGACAAATGGGTAAAGAAACTAAAACATAACTATATATAAGGGTATATTTGTAATAATACCCTTAAACGAGAAGGGTTTGGGGTGTTTATATACAAAACCCGACCCGACCCAATGGGTTTTTTAAATCTAAACCTAACCCCTCCCCATTTAATAACCCAAAAAGTTTACTCCATTAAGATCGAGTTAGGTTGGATTCCCGTGAAAACTCTCCCCATTGACATCCTAGTGGTGAGTCCAAAAAAAGGTTCCATGGACAAAAAGTTCATAACGCAATTGATGGATTAGACGTTTTAGCTTATTTTTATGGATTTTTGATCTCATCCTCTTTCATGGATATGCCTTTTTTTAAAGGAGATTTGATTGTTATCCGACTAAGTACCCAAGTCCAGTGCCCGCAGGTTCATGCAAACTTTCCCAAGAAGTATCTCATGTAGGAGGGTGGTTACCCTTTATCATCACATCCCGAATGTCGTGTTCGAGTGATAAATTATCCCCGATTCCATTTATTTCCCGACCAACCATGCTGAGGAGACCATCATAATGTCATGTTATAGTATTCTCATATAGATCTATTAGGTAGACTAGTTCATACTCGACTAAAGTTAATAGCCCCTAAAAGTTGTCTTTATAGATAAATAATACGAGTGTGGAAATTAGTGGAGGGTTTGGGCCGATTTTGAACAATTGGGAGGGTTCCATATTTCTTTTACAGTGAGTAAAGATCATGCGGATGTTGTCAATTGATGCGAGGGATTGTCTGGTATAGATGACGAGGGTGTCATTAATGGAGATTCTTCAAGAATCTTATGGATTAGGTCATAACATTTGTAGAACCTCAAGATCTTGATCTATCCTCGGTGACTGTTAGGTTAAGTGGGCCAGTTATCTTGGGAGACTCCATATTTTTTCAAGAATAGAGTAGGTCCTAGGTGTGTTAAAATATCAAATAGCCATTTGGTGTCTCTTTGTTTGATGTTGTTGAGAACACATTATTATTCTTCATTGAAATTTTAATGTTTAACCTGATATTCCTAAGCTATGTGGTTATCATCTCGTTTGCACGTGGCTTCCTTGCCAACTTAAGGGGGGGGGGGGGGGGGGTTAGGGGAATGTTGGGATATCTATCAGGTATACTGATAAATGATTTTTTTATAATAGGTTCCCCAATTATGTTTACTATCGAATAAAGAGGGGCATGTGAATTTGATACTTTGTTATCACTAGAGTTGTCCTCTGAGAGGTAGTAGATAATGTCCTTGATTAAATACCTTTCTTTGTCTATAAACCCCGTTAAAGTGTGTTGTCTCAAAACGATCACAATGAGTCAGTAGATGTCTAAGTTGGGGTCTGAGGCAATGTAGATAATAGATACTATTTGAGACATAGGCAATGCAGGTTATGGATAACGAGTCATAGTAAGGGGTCCATTAGTGGAAGAGGGTCATCCGGCATTAGATTCGTTGGACTGAAATAACTATAGCATATTTAACATTGATCTCTAATCCTTTGATAGTGGATCCCATTCTATCTGTGTAAGACCATACTCAGGTGCAAACAAGTTAGGATTGGATCAATTCTTACATTCTATTTTATAAGAAAATATTCGGTTATCCAACCTATTATGATAGTGCTTTTCTTCCTCTTTGGAGTATGATTTCTACCCTCAAATTTTCAATGTATGTTATTCTCTTCCCGTACTTATTGGAGCGTTTGTAGTTTTTCGGGGGAGGGAATACACATGGTTAGTTTGGGGAGGAGAATATAGTGGTAAGAGTCCTTTGGAGGAAGTGTTTTTGTTCGCTTCAATTTCATCTATGTCAAAAAAATTTGGGTAAGGGTTTATCCCATGGTGTCATTGGGGTAGTCATCCGAGATATAGCGTATGGAATCCTTATTTGAAGGGTGTTCTCAAGCTGTTAGGTCGATCGAATATGTCGAGTTAGTGAAGTTTATTTCTTGGAAGGTATCTTCATACATTTTCTCCCATAAGAGGATTGGTTATCTTTAGAGTTTTGTTCAAGCATTCGAAGTATATCTTTCTTTTAAAACAATATGAACTCGACTAACTAGAGTAGGGTGATGTTTTGGTGTTCCATGCATGGATATGAAAGTTCATGTCTCTTATAAAGAAGGCCTTGTGGTTAACGGTCGGTCTGTTTTATGCAGTGCACACATAGAAAGGGAGGTTCGTTTTAAGATGGATTTTATTTCATAAGAAGGGTTGGTTTGTATCCTCGGTTTATAATGGATGGGGACTATGAGTTCATGGGGGTTATTGTTTGTCATGGATGAGGACTACTGTAACATCCAATACTTTTCGTATACGTTATATTACATTTACTCGTCGTATAGTCACACCGAAAGAAACATCATATCGAAAACGTATTTACCAAACATTATATATATACCTTATTGGTGCAAGAACATATAGAAACTAAGGAATAGATAAACAACCAACTAAATCATAAAGATATATAAATTACCATTATGACCCTCATGTTTTAAAATTTCCAAAAATATCGTAGAAAAATTTAAAACTTCATTAAACCCTCATAATTAAACCTCAATCTAAAACATTATTACATAAATAACCCATAACACTTAGAATTACTATATTTACAAATACATGGAAAAGTCCTAAATATGGAACAATAAACTACTTAAGGACCTAAAACTCAAACCTAACAATTACATTAAACCCCTACTGATGTGAAGCAACCTAGCCAGCCTAGTAAGCAGCATGTACACATGGAAACACGTGGCAACCTCTTGAATACACAAAATTACAAACCTAAACTCTATTAAACCAAGCCTGAAATCTATCTCCAAACCAACCAGTAAACTCCCCTCAACCAAACCTATTAAAATACTAACTTACCAAAGTAAAAACTCACCCCTCACTATTCAAATTAGAAGCTCTGTTTTAGAGCATTTTGTATTATATTATTTCATGTATCAAATTCAATTCTTTCAATTTGGTTGAGTTTTTGCACTAAAATCAGATTATTTTGATTAATTACATGTTATTCATTACGTGTATATTGCACTGAAGAAGCTTGAATATCAAAAACTACCATGGAAGCTTGAGCTTCAATGGTGGATTTTGTATTCCTCACTTTGAACAGGTTTCAAAGTGGGAAAACTCAAATCCCTGGTTCTTAAGAACCTAGGTAATATAGTTAATTTGTCTTTTAATACCTGTTGACACCCCAAATCTACAAGGTGAAGCGACGAAGTGATGGATCAGTCGAAGGGGCGCGATTGGTTGCTCGTGCTTTCTCACAGCAGTACGGGATTGACTGCGACGAGACGTTTAGTCCCGTGGCAAAGATGACTACTGCGCGAGTGCTCATCTCTCTAGCAACAAGTAAGTAGAGATGAAATTCTCGTTGTAATGTATAAATTAAAACCTAAAACCAGAGAAATTATCTTCAATTCTTATCTAGAAACACTACCATGCACAAGACATAGTTCGAATTTAACCAGGATCTCATGAATATACTGGTCAAAGTTTAGCCATTTTTATAGAAACTCAATCCACTACAATCGACCATAACTCGTGAAAGTTATATGGTTAGGTTCCATGTGAAAAATTGGAAAGTATGGTTTTTGAATAAACTCAAACGGTATTCTATAATGGTAGGAATCAGTGGTCAATTTTTTAAAACCCTAAAGTCAAAATTTTGAAGGTTGAAGATGAAGTGTGGAGCACGCGTGAGAGTGGGATCAAACCAGGCGCATGTAAGATTTGACCCAGCAAGTGAGGGTGCATCCCTAATCAAATTTTTTAGTTTTTCCCCCCAAAAATAATTTTATTTTTTAGCTAAAATGGTATATTACAACCCTCTATTTTGGCAGTCAAAACTCATTTTATCAAAAACGTTAGAAAAATAATTAGAACATACAATTTTTATTTTGCATGTAAACCCCCGAACTTTTCCAACTTGTGAATTTGGACCCCCATTTCAAATATAGGTTATTTAACATAAAATAAACATAAAAGTCTCTTACACCAAATTCCAACTAACATTGTAACCCTAGTTAATTTAAACCAACTTATATTTTCAATTAAACCCTAAAGCTTTATTGTTGTAAAACTTAACTATCATACAGTACTAGATTTTGATAAAAAGATGTCCGACTTAATTTATCTCATCATTGAAAACTTTGGTTCAAAGCCTACACATGAAGTTTCTAATTAAACAAATCCCAATATTAAAGTAGGTGAATTCTAATTCATTATTATTTTGCACAATTACCATGATTTCCATAATTATTTATATCACTTTTTGATTGTCCCTGAACTCTTATTCTTATTTACTAACTTTTTTGTGTAGTTCACAATCTGTTAAACTTGATTCAATCTTAAAAATAGAGTAACCCTATGTCTTTTTTAAACCTCGTGAATTCATTTTAAATCTGATTTCATTAATCATAGAATACACTATTATTCTTCCCATGATGGTGTTATTTGGCATGCAGTACTCAGGGTATTGATTTCCTAGTTTTAGCTAATAATATAGATGCCACTCTTCAAAATTGATCTCAACAATGTTACCATGGCTACTTTTACTTTATCTCAAATATAATATTTGATGATTATTATCGTGTATTGCTATACAATTTAAACCTTTATAATAGAATAATTATGGGTTATCTTGTTTTAGAAATATCTGAACATTTACTCCATGCGACTTGATATTGTTATATCTAGTTACATCACCATACTTCTTTTATTACAATTGATGCATTCACGTTATTGTCCTTTCAAATTTAATTTCCTTTACAAATTATTTTGAAGTAAATTCAATTGATTCTGCAAATACTCAAAATATGTATAATTGTAAGCCTTAGTGAAGTCATTGATATTGGATGTGGGATGTCCAAGTGATATCTTCTTTGCAGTAAATTAGTTAGCAGACATGTAGGACTCCTCTATCATCGGTTTAGCAGTCTTAGTGGATAGATTGTCTTCCACTTAACACTCGACATGGTTGAGGGACTTGAAATTAGGGATCCAGTGAGCCTCAATCCGTTTCAAACTTCCTTTCTGATCTTCTTCTTGACTATATTTATTTGATTATCCTTTAGCGGGCGGTTAACCATTTGTGCTGCATTTTCCCTCATACATGTGATAAAAGTTCTTGCAGTATCTTTGTTGTCTTGTTTCATCGTATCAAGGTATTTTCGGGTGATGCATAATTCCTCACTGTACTCGTATTATTTTTTTAAATCTCGATGGACATCATCCCAGGTATTTGCAATACCTTCTCTCTTCAATCTCGTATCCTAAATGAGGGCTCCCCTACTAAGGGTGGAAGGACAAATCCTCATCATAACACCTAGGACGGCATCCTGGGCTTTCATTTGTAAATGGTAGTTAGACATATGGGTGAAGGATGTCTGGAGCCCTTGTATGTCTTAAATACTAAAATTTTGAACTTTTACCGGGAGGCAGGTGGTCAGGTAGAGAGACGTTCTCTTAATATTCACAAATTTGTTAGAGGTGTGTATCTTGATGATGGCCTCTTAAAGAATTTTTATTTTGGTATAAACAATGGCTAGTTTAGGGTTCGACATCATAGGGACCTCATCGTTGGGCATATGCGACACTAACTTGGCTCGACGAGTACTTAGGCAAGGATATTTGGAATATTTAGAGTCTTAAGGACATTTTTGGAAGAACCTATGTGGGGTGGATGTCATCTAGATATGGAAATCCCTAACATGGATTAGAGGGGGAGCTTTGACTTATGCGTAAGTGTTCTGGGGAGATGGCAGATCAATTGTTGGTTAGGGGCTCCCAAGGTGGGTTAGAGTGGTTGGTTACTCATATTTTTTACTTCAGGAACCTTTTGTGACTTTAGGAGGTGAGAGTTATCCAACTATAGTTCTCAGAGTTCGGCTTGGATAACATTCTCAGAGATGATGAGCCCCTGTATCTATTCTATAACCTAACTGATGGGAAACCGAACTTAATTATTTTTGACAGACATGATGTTATCTGTGGGAGAAGACTAACAACAATGGGTGTGAAGTTCTTTGGGGAGGACTAAACATCAACACCATGCTTTGACATATATATCTAGAGTATGTTAGTCGAAATTACTTTTGGTGTGGAGAGAATTATACAAATGTACGTGAGGCCTTTGTTTAGAAAATAAGAGAATAATAACTAAAAGGATACAAAAAAAAGAATGCATGCATGTCTGTTCTTTTGTACTTTGATTCGTGTATGTATTGTTCGCTCCTCCTTTGGAGAAAGGCATTTTGGGGTATATTTATTATGTTATGCACATTTTGTTGTTGTTGTTGTTGTTGTTGTTGTTTTGTACGATCTTTTGTGGTGAAAATCAGACAGAGTTCCCAGTGGATTCAAGTGAAATGGATAAGTTCTTTATTATCACCCGAATATCTGAGGAAAGTTGGGTTGAATCAAGATCTTCCCCATATGAAGTTGGTTGGGGGAATTCAATGCATGGGAAATTTATTTTGATAGATTCTTATGATTCAGAGTGTTTAGTCACTCACTGAAAGGTGAAAAATAGTCAACCTAGAATCAGTCAGAGTGCTGAGTAGCCTTTAGCCATTTGAAATTTAAGTAGTATACTAGAAGACAAGACTCGGTATAAACCAGTTGGGGGAGGGGTAATTAGATATGTCCTATGATTTTTCTTTAGATGCAAAAAGTCAATACAACTCAATTTAGTCTAGTTCACAACTCATTTCCATGGATCACGATATAACAAGGGCACTTAGTCGGAGCGATCTTTAACATAATGTGATATCACTTTAACCTAGTATTTAATTATTGTGAAAGACTATTCGATATACCATGATAATGAATGAGCTTCAAACGTTGCATGTCACCGGTACTTTGGGATCAAGAGATAAACAATTTGATATACTAGATGATTGGACGAAAAAAGTTTGAACATTCATTGGTGATCATCATTTTGGCTAGACCAATCGGCCTTATAGGTGGAGGATTTAAATAATATAAAAATTAAGACTATGCGTTGCATTATGTAAATGGGAAATTTTGTATTTACACATTTTAATGTTTATTTCATTCGAGGTCCTTTGCAAGAATCAATGTGTTGAAAGAGCATGCAGTTTATAAAAACAAGAAATGGGGGATTAAGAAATGGCACTTAAAATATAAGATATCTACTTGATTCATGTACTAAATGTGATCATTTTATAAAGAATTATAGAAACAAACATATATAATAAGGTAAATAAAGATATTTTGGTCCAGTGGAGAGGATAAATCCTCTCATCCCTAATAGAGTTTCCATTGAGATATTGCAGACCCAAAATCCTCCTACCCACTCACTTGTGACCGTGATAGTTGATTTTGTTTAGATGTGCCCTTGGAGTGTTCGTTTTCCATGTCTTGTTTCTGTGCAAACATAAAAGTGATCACGTGGGGTTGATCAGAGTTATTAGTTTATTTTAAATAGAAGTAAAAAAGAGGTTGGATGAGACCTTATGAGATCATCTTAAAGAAATGGCGGACCTGCATTAAACCAAAAATTTGGGATGTCGGTTAGGGGACTAGGTTACGAGAGGGGAAGGTGTTAAGAACTCCACTCGTTCTTTATTTTCTTTATATATTAGTTTGTATTATAATTCTTAATTACTTCTGAAATGAGGTATAGGTAATTGTTAAGAAACTTTAGGATTTAGACTCTAAATATGTGTAAATGATGTAATTAGGCTCAAAGAATGATTGTCCACGAGAAGCCAAGTCACTAGCTGCTAGGGGTGGACATTTGGATGTCATGTGAGAGTCTAGAATCACGAGTGTGGGTGTGATATGAGAACGTGAATGCGTGAGTACTCTAAAAGTATGTGTTCGGGTGCTCTGAAAATGTCGTATATGTGTGTTCTGAAAGTGTGTGTGCCTAAAATGATGCCTTGGTTTCACACGCAAGAACTACATATTATACCTAGGGGTGGACACAGGGGGTACCTCTTATGTGTTTGTGCCTTGATGGAGTGAGTGTGTGCTAGTATAATGGCTTGGGCTAATGAGCGAGAGCTTAGTTTTATGCTTACGTACCCATTTCTCAACGAGATCAAATCCTACATAGTTTGGGTGATATGTTACCAATGTTCTTGTGTGAAAAGTGTATTTTGGAGATATCATTATATCTGGGATGGGGAATGGGGCAAGCCGCGAGTAGAGATATTGTGTATCTCGCGGTGGAAAACAGGGTGTATCTTAAAAAGATGTCTGACACATCTCATGGTGCAATACACTGTCAAGGCATATTACAGGGTGATATATCACGAATATATCACAAAGGCTTGTGATTATAAATAGGATTCAGTATTGGTCCTTCATACCTATTTGTCGATAGAACCAATTCCTATATTGTTCTTACTATGTGCACAAGAAGCCGCAACTTTAGTTGTGGATAATGAGTGTAGAAATTATGAATATGTCTATGTTACTCATAACTCGTCCCTCACATAGCATTCCATTTCTAAAGAATTATATTAAGTTAGTGCTTTAGAGTAGCAATCAGTGAGGTGTCAACAGACATGTTCTATTAAACATACTTTTAGGACAGTTGAATGGGGTTAGTAAACAAACTAATCTTCTCTAGTGTAGCTTGTTTCAATCATTTTGAATTTTTAATTTACCTATGATGATCAAAACCATGATCTATCATGTATTGACAAAAAGCAAGTACAAATATACTCGCTATCTGTCATTTCATATCACAAGCACAATTGGTTGGCGATCAAGAGAAATTTTCTATCAACCCTACCAGATCTGGTACCTCAGAGGTACTGAGGACTATGAATGGGACGAGATTGAACAAAATTGGGAACAAAATTGGGAACAAAATTGGGAAATTGCACTACCGTTGGACCAGTTGGACACAACGAGATATTGGTCACAAAACCTGATCAATACTTCAAACTATGCACAGTATTTTTGTCGGGAATCAGCATTAAAATTCATGGTAACTGATGGCAGACGATTATTTGTTACCGATTTACCGATAAATTATATTACCTCGCTTTAACAACGAGCGGCAGTAAGGGAGTTTCTAAATAACTTGAAAAACAAAAATAATTTGGATGTTCCCTTTGAACAATTAAGCCATGCGGAGGAATATGAACAAGCCCAATTACATGGACCTCCAAATCACAGCCCTAACGATAGTATGTCTTTCGACTCTGTCGCTGAGGCTAATATTGCCAATGCATTCGATGCATGACAATTGGAATAAGGAAATAAACCCACATGGACGACTGCAATTCATCCAGCACACGAAGTGGGATATGCACATGGACAGTAAACAACTGACGCATGTGATGACGATTTGAACGTATAAAACAAAACATCCAAATCAGTTACTATTTGCTTTTTAATTATTAGAAATTACTGTGTACTTTTTACTGTGCACCTACTGTACACTTTATGACTTTTCCTTTTTCAGCAGCCCGCGTTTTAAATGATATAACCTTTATGAAGGTTATAAAAGGAGCATTCCTCCTCTCTTGTAAATCATCAGTTGTAATATTTCTCTTACTCTTTTGTACTCTCTTGTAATATTCTCCACATATAATATTAGTCCAATCATTTCCGCCGATTTGTGTAATTGGTATAAGAGCCTTGTTATCAGAGGTTAGCATTTTAACTATGTTTATATTTTTATGCTAATATGAATGTTAAAGTAGAAACTATTATACTCCATCACAGAACTTATGTTTCTAGAGAAACTTTTAGGGTAAAATATAAAGTTTTTGGAACTAAGTGTCGTAATAATTGTTGTATGAAATATCGTTTAATCCTAGTTTTATATAAATAACTATGTTATTTGATATTACTGTTTGTTTTGTTGCTAGAATTAATATATTCAATTATAATCTCCATATTATAATCAAGTTACGACTGTCCTTAAAATTAAAAAGAGTAAAAACAGAAAAATAATCATACATCCTTTTTATAATCACGGTGAATTAAATATAAAGATATTATTATATTATTTTGAAAATCTTTAAAGTTTTCATAAAACCCATATCCCTATTATTGTTTCAAAGCTCATATTTCCATTCGCCAAAAAGCTACTCTAGTTAAGCAATAGGCGTTAGGAAAACTGGTTTTAGGCACCTGAAACAACATATAATAGGAGGTCTTAGGTACTAATGGAATCTAGAAAAGATGAACAAAATAATAATAATATTAATCTACAATGTTTAGCACCATGGTTACAAAAAGATGAGTCTATGTATAATCATAGTTTACATATAGATAAAAAATCTGAAAATGATATTAGTAAAATTAGTACTACGTTAAATAGTTTAACTGATATAGTTTTTAGTTGGGTCAAACGAACTGAAAGACATCAGGTCGTTAATCAAAATTATGTAGAGAAAAAATTAGATTGTATTGAATTCAACTTAAACAAAGTTGATCAAAAAATTAGTCAACTCGAAACGGTTAAAAATTTAGATCTAAAAGAGGAGACTAAACAATAAATTGAAAATCTATTAAACAAAATAGATAATCAAAATCCAAAACAAACTGGAATGAATAACCCAGGGGATAACAAAATTCCTAGGTTATATTATGGTTCGGAAGAAATTAAAGCTCTTCAAATAGAAGAATTTAATTACACTGAATCTATAAACGTTCGTGAAATATTAGATTATTGGAAACATCTATACAAAGATCCAATATTAACTGTTTCAGAACGTAATAAACTCATTGAACAAATACAAAACACATATTTGGAAAATGAAAACTTATTACAACACTATCAGTATGAATTAAACTAATATTCATCTGATGAAGAATAAATTCCACCACATGTAGTAAATACAATTGATGGAAAAAGGAAGGCTAAAAACCCACTTCAGGAATTCCAAAATTGGGAAGCTTTTGAAGATTATATGCAAACCCCTGCATATAAAAATGAAAAAGAAGATTTTTTTAAAACATGCAATGCTTCTACAAGTAATACTAAAAATGAGGATGAACCAAACCCTTTTTTCTTAAGAAGAGATGATTTGAATAAACAAAATATATCTCAACATGGTATTTATCTTGATCTAAGGCATGTACCTTTTAAAGATCAAGAACAAACTATTAATGAGGGGGCACAATCCATGTCTATACTCATTACTAATTATAAGAGTACATGGTCTAAAGAAAAAATTTTAGACTACCTTGTTGCAACACTCCAAGGTGATGTTTTTATAGTGGTTGCAACAATGGGAAAGCTCAGAAAAAGGAATTCAGCAAAAAACTGAACTCCTACAAACCTTCAAATCTTTTGAGGAAATATTAAAAGGATTTGTTGAAATAATTAAAGAAAATCTAATTGGATATACTGGAGAACCCAGACTCCAAGAGGATGTATGTTACATCTTATCTAAACTAGAATTATGTAACATTTGTCAATTTGAAGAATTTGTTGAACTATATAAAAAATATTATTTCAAACTAAAACATTCACAGACCAAACACTGGATGGATCAATTCTTTCATAAACTCCCAAACCGATGGGATGAAATAGCCTTAAAATCTTATCCTGGCTAGTTAAAAACTATCGGGAAGGACGAGAAAGATGACAATCTTGGTTTTCGCATTAATTGGGTATTAAGAAATATATCTGACCACTGCATTGAAATAAAAGCCAAGAAACAAGTTAAAAATCAAATCACAAATTCTAAAGCTGGTTATAAATGTTGTGATAAGGTTTTAAAAGAAAACTGGAAAATAGGATGTAATCCACCTCCTAGAAATTCCAAATATTCTAAATATTCTCGAAAGAGAAAATTTAAATGGAAACCTTGGAAAAAGAAAACATCTTTTTCAAAGAATAAAAAGTATATTAGAAAAAAGAAATGTTCTAAAAAACCACCTCTAAAAAAGAAGTGCCGTTGTTACATTTGCAACGAAGAAGGCCATTATGCACCTGATTGTCCTAAAAAAGGAAAAAGTGCAAATAAAATGATAAAATTTCTTGAAGAACAAGAATTAGAAATATTTTTTGGAGAAGATTTATCTGATTCTGATATTTATAATTATGAAATTCTATATGAGATTGAATCGGATTCGGAAACATTCGATGAAGAACTCGTATTTATGTATAATACTGCAGAAGTACGAGGTAGTAGCGAAGATGAGCTACAAACAATAGCCCTTCATGAAATAGTTGGAGAAGAAATCACTTTTACCAACGAACAACTACAAGAAATTAATAATCAAAGGCAACTTATAAAAAAGGAAGATGTCTATAAATTATCAAAATTCAAGTTATTCTCAACAAGAATATTTGAACAATTTAATGGTAATACTACTGCTGGCTCAACAAATGATTGAAACAAGCTACACTGGAGAAGATTAGTTTGTTTACTAACCCCCATTCAATTATTTCAATATCCCAAGGTGTATATCCTTCTTTAGTAATGAAATGCAGTTTTGGCATGTCATCACTATAATTTAAACTAGAGTAAAAATGTTGGAGTAAAAGACTTTTTATCTTTTGCTCATGGTCCTCGTTTTTTGGTAAAATTTCGATTTGGAATAGAGGACGTGGTAGAATTATCTTTGTTTTTTCAAACAAAAAAATTCTCCTGATAGTATTGAAGATCTTGTCAGAAAAATTATTTTCCAGTAATTCAGAAAATTCCAGAAAAGTATCAATTTTTTCAAAAGGAAAATCTTCATTTTCATAGTTTAAGCTTTTTATGAGTTTGAGGCTCAGACTTTTGAATTTGTCCGAAGTTGCTGTTTGTTCAGCAATTTTGTTAGCAAGGATACTCATATTTTTTCTAAAATCTTTTCTTTTATCTCGGAGATGAGATTTCCATGCTTCATTTAATGGTGTATACAACTCGCAGGGGATTCCTGGGTTGTGAAAGTCATAAGTTTCAGTATTAAGGAGGCTTTCCTTGGTCTGTAGAACTGGTAAATCATATTAGGAGGTCCTAACTGTTTCATCCAATTTTCCCATGCTGTAATGGCTTCTGGCATAGTGTCATATTTTTTGTGGCATGCACAGGGTATTTGTTTACTTGCATAAAACATTGATTCCAGTGGTCATAGAAGCCTGGATTTCTTCCACTGAATACAACATAAACAGGATTTTGTTTAGGTTGTGCAGATGATGATGCTTGGGTTTTTGCCTTTTTAGCAATAGTTACCCAATCTCCTTTTACTTCTTCTGGGTGCTTATCTCACATCCTGAAAATAGAAAACTCCACTTGTTTAGTGGTTTTGATAAAATATATTTCAAAATATTCCACTTATTTAGTGGGTGTTATTTTAAAATATGCAACATACTCCACTTGTTTAGTGGGTTTCTAAAATCTCTACTTGGTTAGTAGGTTTTTCTTCATAGTTCCTGCTAAGATAATCTGCAAGAAAATTATTAGTACCATTTAAATGTTCAACTTCAAATGTATAGACAGCAATTTGGTTGAACCATTTAAGTCTTCTTCCTTCTAAAATATTTCTTTTATTTATGAGGAAGTCTTTGACAGCTTTATTATCTGTTCTGACAATAAAGTCTTCAGGTGCTAAGAAAATATGGAATTTTTTAATAGCAAGCTTAATTTCTAATAATTCCTTTTCAAAAATAATATAATTCAGTTCATTTGGTTTAAATTTTCTTGAATTATATCCGCATATCAATTCATGTTTTTGAATTATTTTTGGGATAGTGGTTTTCTTACCACGAATACCAAAAGTATTGGAAGGATTGTTTTCATTCCAATATTCCGCAGGAATTGCTTTGCGAACACATCCCCGGCAATTGTCCGAAGCATCAGTTTCCAATATTAATTTATCTCCTATTTTAGAAAAATAAACTTTTGGGCAATTATTAATAATTTCTTGTTTAATTGTTTTAACAACAAGAGTATCATTAGCACTCCATGTAAAAACTTCATTCTTTTTGAGTTTTTCAAGAAGTTGTAATTCTTTTTGAGATAATCCTTTTATGAAATTTCTTCCATAATTAAGGATTCCTAGGAAACTTTGTAATTGTTTTTTATCCAAAATTTCCTCATTAAAATCTCTTATTTTAGAGATGATATGATCTTGTAATTGTAGGCCATCCTGGTTTAGGATTATGCCAAGAAAATTAATTTCTGTTTTTTCAACATCAATTTTCTTAGGTGATAAAATGATTCCATGTCTTTGAAATTTTTCACAGATAATTTTCAGATGATATATATGTTCTTCTATGGTTTTGGAAAAAACAAGAATGTCATCTATATAGACAATAAAAAAATCTTTAAAGTCTTTAAAGATTTTGTCCATCCATCTTTGATATACCTGAGGAGCTGTGTTTAGTCCAAAAAGCATAACATTCCATTGATAATGTCCTCTAGGGGTACTAAAGGTTGTTAATGGCTTGGATTCTTCAGTTAGTTTTAACTGCCAAAATCCAGATTTACAATCGAATTTGCTAAAGAACTTTTTTCCTTTAGTTTGGTTAATTAATACATCTTTTCTTGGACTAAACTAACCATCAAATTCTAATTGTTCATTTAGTCTTTTATAATTTATAACCATTCTAGCTTTTCCTCTCATGACTTCATTGTGTTTTCTCACCATGAAGGCAGGGCTAGAGTGTGGACTTATTGTTTCTTCAATAAGGTTTATATCCAATAATTCTTTGATTTGTTTATCAAATTCATCTATATCATTTCTGGTATAGATCATTGGTTTTACTCTTATAATGACATTGGGATCTCTTAGTCTGAGATTACAATATCTTAGACTTTTATTCCATAATTTTAGTGGGTTTTCACTAAAATTATAATTTAATATAGTATAAAGCCAATGAGTTTCTTCAAGGGCTTTGATAAAAGGAGTTATATCCCCTTTCTTAGTAGGGAGAAAATCTCTTTCGCACTTATATTTATGTTGTTATAGTAAAGGGATTTTTACTACATCTTTGTTAAGGGTTAAATTTATAGTTTCCTCATCAATACTTATAGGCAAATATTCTGAGATAAAATTGTTGCCTAAAATAAAATCTCCATGCATTTCTGGAAAGCATAAGATTTTCGGAATAATTAATTTCTTTTCATTAAACCATATAGCCACTTTTTTGGCTTTTAAATCAATGAAATTTTGTGTCCCATTGATGCCTGTTACAGCAATAGGGTTTTTCATTTTTATCCATTTTTCAGGAGGTAAAGCATAGGTCTACAAGAACATATAGTTGCTCCCATATCAATTAATGTGCAAAGACTATATGGTTTATAGCCTGCAAAATTGAAGTAACCTAATACATAAGTATATCTTCTCTTTCCATGGCTTGGTGAGAAGATTATTTCTTCTTTTCCTAATTGGAAATGATAAATGTAACACCCCGCTTAATAAGATACCGGGCGATCACTCCAATATTAAATTAAAACAGGAGTCTCATATGGATCATTCTTAGCATCACTGTCGAAAATCCATTTAATTACTAATAACCTATTAGTCCGGTGTCAAAATTTTAACATTACTATGCGGCAAGGTCGATCGTCGAGATCCGCCAGTCCCTCAGTACAGAATATATATAAATAAATATGTATACCACAAGTAATACTAATATTAGAGAACTAAGGATTAAACTTCTCCCCAGTCTTAACACAGTGCCATATTCGTGCGTGGGGTGTCTCGCAAAGCGAAATCCAAACAAGGAACCCCCCCCCCCCCGATACACTACTACGCGGCACGGTCGATCGTCGGGATCCATTAGACCCTCGGCACTCGATTTATACATATACATACATTTTACTATATACATCCAGATCTATCTCCCGGAATGAGAATACATTTACCAAGTATTTATCAATACTTATCATTTTCTCAAAACTTCCCATTTCCCTTTTTATACTCAGGAAATGTAAATATAAAAGCCAATTCATTATCATGAATTGCTTTAACAAATCATATACTTTTTAAAAGCCAATTTTATTATCATAAAAATGCTTTTCCTTTTCAAAATATCCCATTTCCCTTTTTATATTCAGGAAATGTATTCAAAGCCATTTTCATTATCATAAAAATTCTTTGATCATATCATATGCTTCCACATCCCTTCTTCCATCCGGGAAGTGTTACCGAAGCCAATCCATATAACCCATTTCCCTTCTTATATCCAGGAAATGTAATTAAAGCCAATCCATTATCATGAATTGCTTTAATATATACGCGTTCTAAGACCGCCCGTCCGGGTTTCCCCACTGTGCGCGCCCCTAAATGGCTATCATCTTCCAGGGCCTATCATAAAGACAACCTGAGATCCTACAACGCAAGAGGTCGGGAAGCGGCCATGTGCCTGCGGGGTAGTCAAGACCACACCCGGAATCTCCTACCCATCGCAGAAAAATATATATCAACAAGCGCTCACATGGCATATGGGACTATATCCACCCTGCCTTAATTTGTCAGGGGGCTTCACCATACGCACGCAACTTCCCTTATGATAGCGATTTAGAGAGGTGTGTATCCTCATTTTTATTATTTATGAAAATCATTTGTCTTTCCATTTTGAAAACATTCATATTTTATTTTCAAAATCATTTACATCATATCATATATACTTTAATCACATAGTATATACATATACCGTATATTCATCCTCGAATGTACATAAATTGCCATATTTGCCAACTATATATAGAGATGACCCTTAATCCCAAAGATTCCCTCGAGGAATCATAACCACGCTTCCATATAAGCATGATACTAAACCCAAAGCACTTCCTTACTTTGTTCAATACTAATTACCTCAATCATCTCTTAAAGGTTTATTTATCCTCAAAACCCTTATTTAGGAATCCCCATAAAAATCCCAAATGGTAATTCAACCCCCATACTCTTAAAGGGAGAAAACTAGAAATTATGACCTAAGCGAATCGATTCGCCCCTTTAGCGAATCGATTCGGGTGGGCGAATCGATTCGGTTCCCAATCCGAATCGATTCGGAAAATATTCTGCAAACAGGTCTGTAAATGGCGAATAGATTCGGTCTGTACCCGAATCGATTCGGCCCATTGCAAAAACCCAATTTCCTTTAGGCGAATCGATTCGGCCTGTACCCGAATCGATTCGGCCAGTTCGAGAGCTACAGTTTGGGCGATTTTTCAATCTCCAAAATACCCAAAATTAAATCCAATATCCATTTAAATCCTAACTTGGTTTTATTACTACAAACCCAAAGTTTTTATATCTCCTTAAATTATTAATAGTTCCTAACCATTCTTTTGAGAACCCCTAATATCTATCTCTAATAAGTTTTAACTAATGATTTCAATCTCGGACAGCTTTCCGTAGAAAAATCACTATAAATCCAAAAAAAATCAGAAAAATACGCAGTCGGTGCCCACATGACCGCGTCGAAAAGATCTACAATTTTTATTTTTTGACCAAGAGCCGAATCGATTCGCCTCTAGGCCGAATCAATTCGGGAAGCACGCTGGCTACTGTTCATCGTCTTCTTCGAGACGGTTTCGGCCATTAAAGCTTCTCCCAAGCTTATGCCGCCTCACCCAACATACTACAACCTCAACCAACTACAAACACACATATATAAAGGATTCTAAACATCCTAGAACCCTAAACTACCCATTAATTTCGATTAAAACCTAAGTTCCACAAATTGAAATATTATTGGGGTTTAGTTGTTTTAACTCCCAAAAACCCGTTTTATCCACGAAACCCCAACCCAAAATCTTTAGGGTTTGTTTATACCAAACTAAGGTATGAGATATTTATGCAAAAAGGGAAATAAATCAAGTAAACACTTGCGTCGTGGATATAATCCGACGACCTCGAGCCGAATCCCGCGGAGTTTGGCCGGAATCTCCCCGTTCTCCTCTTTTTCTCTCCTCCTCTCTCTCTTCTCTCTCTTTTATTTCTTTTCTTTCTATTCTCTTCTCCTCTCCCTCTTTAAATAGGAAGAAAAGTGTTTTAACCCTTAAAACCCAAAAACGACTCGTTTACCCAATTACGAGTTACTTTTACCTCTAAAATTATCCGAAACTCAATTTCGACAATCGGACACTCTTTTCCGACTATCTCGGCCATTTTGAGAATCATGGCGCAGTCGAAATTTCCATCCGAGGTACTTGACCACAAATCACTATTCCAACCCAAAATAACTAAATGCAGTATTTCCAATTAAAATCTTACCTCTTTGTCACTTTTCTCCATGACGACATATAATTAAAATATTTCGACCTATATAGTCCCAAAAATAATCACAACATCCTTCGAAACTCATTTAATCCTCGAAAATCCCAAAAATTACTATTTAGGAAAATTCCCCAAATTGTCAATTTATATTTAATTATGGAATTTAATTGTCTTCAAAAGGGCGGGTTGTTACAATAAATTTGACTGGATTTTATATTATCTTCTTTTAGATAATTTGTTCCAGGTAATATTGGTACTTGTATATTTTTCATAGCAATAGGAGGTTTACTATTACTACTTTCGCCTTTTAAAAGGTTTTTTTCCTTTAATTTTTTCCAATCATTGTCAGGAAAATTCTTTTGCCAATTTTCTGAATGTTTATTTTTAAAATAGACATTATTACCAGATACCTGTAATCAACGCTGTTTCGTTGTTTTTCAGGAGGTGGTTCTATTATTTGGGGTAGTATCCATTGTCTTGGTACTTCCAAATCTCTCCAGTTGATTAATCTGGGCTGTATTGCCGAATCAAATGGTCGAGGTTCAAATATTTCTATAATATTTCTATACACATTTTGTGTATTTGTATGTGGTAGAGTTGTCAATTCATGAATTGTTTTCCAATGTATTGACATATTTCGTGAGGTATCTTTCATTCCTATTCCTTTGGTTTGGATTTTTATAATGGCAGATTCCTCAATGTTTGGATCATCAATAGATATGAAGAAATTTGATTTTATGTTAAACCAAATAACTCCATTTACCAAATTGGATTGGACTCCTCCAATTATGGCATTCATAGGATTACTGAATCTTTTGTCTAAGACCAGTATAGCTACGGGTGTATCCATACCTTGTCTAAACAGGGCAGTAACACAGATTTGAATAAACCCGATATGTATATATTTAATATTTGGGTGTTTCTTCTTCCATCTTTTGATCATCAAAAATTTTAATATCAGCTGTTTCATCATCTGTTGAGCCAGCAGTAGTATTACCATTAAATTGTTCAAATATTCTTGTTGAGATTAACTTGAATTTTGATAATTTATAGACATCTTTCTTTTTTATAAGTTGCCTTTCATTATCAATTTCTTGTAGTTGTTCGTTGGTAAAAGTGATTTCTTCTCCAACTATTTCACGAAGGGCTATTGTTTGTAGCTCATCTTCGCTACTACCTCGTACTTCTGCAGTATTATACATAAATACGAGTTCTTCATCGGATGTTTCCGAATCCGATTCAATCTCATATAAAATTTCATAATTAGAAATATCAGAATCAGATAAATCTTCTCCATAAAATATTTCTAATTCTTGTTCTTCAAGAAATTTTATCATTTTATTTGCACTTTTTCCTTTTTAGGACAATCAGGTGCATAATGGCCTTCCTCGATACATATCACCTCATCTCAATGGTTTTTTGTATTGAATTTTTGATGAAAATAATTTGTTATGATCTTCTCACAGTGGAGATTATATGCATGAAGTTTCATCGAAACAATTCATTTTGTTACTATTTTAAAAAAATGGTATGTCTCGAGTCTGCACCATAAGGAGTCCTTACAGGAGGGAACATATATGTGTGTGTGTGTGTGTGTGTGTGTGTGTGAATATATGTATATATTAAAATATAATGATTAGAAAAGGATTTTAATGTTATCAACTTAAAAATTTTGTCAGTAGTTTTTTTTTTGTTGGTGAGAGACGGGAGAGGGTCAGTGGTTTTTTTGTGTGTTAGAGAGAGATGAGAGAGTGGGGACGGGGTTTCCTCTCCCATCTCTCTCCAAAACAAAAAAAAACTATATATATATATATATATATATATATATATGTGTGTGTCTGTGTGTCTGTGTGTGTGTGTGTGTGTGTGTACGCGCGCGCGTGTGTATGAATATATGTATATATTAAAATATATAGATTAGAAAAAAATCTTAATGTTATCAGCTTAAAAATTTTGTTAGTACTTATTTTTGTATTGGAGGGAGATTGGAGAGAGTTTCCTTTTGAATTTAAATTCCAGCTTGTTAAGTTCTTCATCAATTCATTCTATCTCATTGACATAATATTCTCAGAGATGATCCGGTTCTTTGCGCAATTAATTTTAACAACTAATTAATTTCAATATTTTTAAAAATAACGTAGCATTTAAAAAGAGATGTTTTAATCTATCGGTTAGTATAATATTTTTTATTGAATAATAACATGAGTAGAAAATATGCTTGGACATTATTCTCCAAATATTGTATCACTGGAAAAGATATTTTGAATAGTATTTTAAACACTTTATTGCTATTATTCAACACTCTATGGATAGGACACAATTTTTTTATAATAAAGATACATACACCTATTGTTACATATGATTAGGCATACATTCTTCCTAATTTATCCCTTGATTTAGTTACTTTTAGCACCTTGAACAACGTAATTGAGTTAACTTTATCTCATAATCTTTCTACTGACTAATCTTAATAAGCACATCGAGTTTTTGGTATTTCGTAGTGATTTTACAGGTATTTGATGTCAAGAAACGGAAGAAGGAAACCGGATGAATCAAGAAAGAAAGAAGGAAAGTCAAAAAGGGTAAAAGCGTAATTTCCACTCATAATTAGGGTGAGGTACCAAAAGAGAAGTTGAAGATATCACATTCATGAGCACATAGGAAGAAACGGCACCTCAATCGGAGTCCCGGAACGAAAGTTATGAGCAGTCAAAGATTGAGAAAAAAAGTCAACAGGCAGACCGGTCCGCCCCTACCCCGGACCGATCCGCTTTGCCAAACTCCAGAAGACCCTGGATCACAAGAAAAATGAAGAAGGCAAAAATTAAAAGAACCGGTCCGCCCACGGACCAGTCCGCCCCAAAATAAAAAGAACCCATCCGCTTCAGAGGCAGACCGGTCCGCCTAAGACCCGGACCGGTCCGGGTATCGAGATTTGCAAATCTAATCTTCTTCCAAAGAATCCTAGTGCAGCTGAAATTCCTAAATTCATGGAGTGTATAAAAACCCGATTGATTATTGTTATTTTACATGGAGAATTAGTAGGATTTTCCTCTCTTTTTCCAGAAACCCTAGTTTAGCTACAAATTCCAGTTTTAATAAAAAAGATTGGAGCTTTATTCAGAGATTAGTGGATTACCACTTTTCTTAATTGCTGCAATTACTGCTTGGGTGAGATTAGTGAGTTAGTTCTTCTTTTCAATTTCATTCTACATTAATTCACAAGTTTCCTTAGATTAATTATGAATCCCTGCACATCAATCACTGTTTCCATCACTTTCATCATGCTAGGCTAGATTTTCTAAGCCCGGGGTACATGAACCCAGCGTGATGTGTTAATTGTACGTGTATAACATTAATCCTCTGAATTTGGTGATTGAATACGATCGTATTGGGTAGGAACATAACAATTGTAGGTCTTTATATCTCTTTTGCCTCTGGGTAACTATGATGATTTAGAATGCAATTCGAGTGTTACTATCGCAACATCGATTTACTCGTCCTCAAATTAGTTATGATGCGGGCTTGACCCTCGTATACATAATGCTTGGGAGTACTAAATTTCGGGTCAAATCAATCAGTTAAATTTATGACTAATATTATAACTGCAATTCTCTAGGGTTGAGGGATTCTATTCCCATCCTGTTTTTCTCATCACTGAGTTCAAAAAATTTAAAATAATCTTCCATCATATTATAGGTAGTTTAGTGTAATCGCATTCTTCAATAATTTCATAATTGCATTTAATATAATCAATTCTCAAAACCAAATCATTTTTCCTTTATTTTTAGAGTCAGAGTTAGGATTCCTCCGTCTTTTTCCGTCGTCACAACTCCGTTGTCCTTTTTCCCTGAGGATCGATACCCGACTTATTGGATTATTAATTGAGCGACAGGCTTGCACTTGCGCCTAGAGTGAACGCATTTCTGAGACACATTTTCAGTCGCGTCAAGTTTTTGGCGCCGTTGCCGGGGAACTAGGTAGACTTAGGATTAGATCGAGTCACTCCAAAGCTTTGACCAAAAATTTCCAAAAATCCAAAAACATAAAAAAATTTCAAAAAGCACAAAAAGATTCAGAATCATCTCTCACAAGTTTTTAATGTAAAATTCTGAACTCACTCCCATACCCCATAATACTCCAACCAGCATTCACGAAAATCCAATTGTTGAGTATAATCCCGATAGTCCCCACACTCCTAACGCCCCACAGTTCTGGATCCCACCTCCCACACCGTCGCACTCAATATCCAATAACACTCCGTTTTCCTTCTTAGGACACACTCCGAGCACACAAGTGAGATCACTGAGTCGTTAAGTGAGGAAGATATGTCGCAACACGGCAGTGCACCCGCCGGTGAGGAAGAGCCCCTATACTGCCCGCTGAGAGAATTCTTATATCCCGAGCGCACTATCACTTCGGGATGAATTATACTCCCATATAATGCCGGGCAATTCTGTTTCAAAAATGGGATGATCCAGATGCTACCACATTACCATGATATGGATTCTGAAAATCCATACCTCCACATTAGGGAATTTGAGGATGTGTGCGATATGCTCAATGATCAAACTTGCACCCAAGAGGTGATCCACCTCAAACTCTTCCCTTTCTCACTCAAAGATAAAGCTAAGACCTGGATATGGTCTTTACCTCCGTGCTTGATTCCATCATGGAACGAGTTGCAATCGAGATTTCTCAAGAAATTCTTCCCAACACATCGAACAATCTCCATAAAGGCTCAAATTCAAGCGTTCAGACAAGCTGAAAATTAGCCATTTCATCGATGTTATGTACGTTTCAATGAGTTAGTTACTTTATGCCCCCATCATGGATTTGATTTAGCGCAAATCATCTCTTTTATCTATAACGGGCTGAATCTTATCTCCAAGCAACTTGTTAAAACTATGGGAAGTGGTCCTTTTGTCGACTTAGATGCCCACGATGCTGAGCTTCACCTGAGGTATGTCGCCGAGACTACCCAATTCTGGGCTACATCTGACCCTAATGCTCAAAATCGAAATCGGAAAGTGACCACCACTCCGTCGGCATGCGGCCTATTTCACATAGATAAGAATTCTATGACGGACAGCCGATTGGAGACTCTAGAGAAAGGATTTAGAGACCTATACAAGATATATGGAAAAGGACCAGCTGGATCCATACCAAACCCCGTCGAGAAGGTGTGTGCAATTTGTGAGGCGGGACATTCAACTGAGGAATGCCCGACTATACCCACCTACAAAGTAATGCTTCAGGAGCAAGTTAGTGGTATAGGAGGATTTAAGGGTAATTTCGGTGCACCGCACGGGAATTCATATAACCCTTCATGGAAAAACCATCCCTGTTTTAGCTATGGGCTACAACATGCCGCGATGAACCCTCCTTCACATGTTGCCCCTCCTCCACCACAACACTTTCAACAAGCTCTACACATGTAAGGACATGTGGAAGCACCACCACCTTAAGGAGCGTATATTCCTCCACCGTGGAGGACCCTCGAGGATACTATGAATCAATTTATTGCAAGCCAGACCGCAACCAATGCCAAATATGATCGTCTGATTGGCGACATAAATGTAAGTCTGTCAAAGATACAATCCTCGTTGAGTGTCCAAGAGAAGGGAAAATTTCCTGCCCAAGGCCAAAGACCTCCCCAAGGTCAAACTAGTGTTAGCTCCACCTCCACTGAACATCAGGAGCAATGTCAAGCTGTGACCACTCTTCGTAGTGGGAGAGTCGTTGATTTATCACCTCCTCCACATGACACGACGAAAGGCAAGGAGATTTCGCCTGAAATGAAAGAGGCCGAAGATGTCCCCTTGAATGAGAGTGATAAAGAAGATGATAGTGAGCCTGAGGTAGTAGTGAAACCACCCTCCGCGGCACCGTTTCCTCAAAGGTTGATTCCCTCCCAATAAGGAAACCCACGTGAAGATGTACTAGAAGTGCTTAAGCAAGTAAAGCTGAATTTACCTTTTCTTGATGCTATTAAGCAAATTCCAGCTTATGCTAAAGTCATCAAAGACTTGTTTACGGTAAAGAGAAAGATAAAGGTGAAGAAGAATTTCTTTCTAGCACAAAACGTGAGCTCCATTCTACTAAACGAGCTCCCACCTAAATTCAAAGATCCCGGTGCACCCACCATATCCTGCATCATTGGAGAGAATAAAATCGAAAAAGCCTTACTTGACTTGGGGGCAAGTGTAAACATACTCCCTTACTACATTTATAGGCAACTTGATTTTGGCGACCTCAAGCCCACAAAGGTCACTCTCCAATTAGTGGATCGAACAGCGAAGATCCCACGAGGCATAGTCGAGGACGTGATCGTCCAAGTTGACACTTTCTACTTGCTGGTAGATTTTGTCATTTGGGACACGGAGCCCTCCTTCAACTCGAGCAACCATGTTCCCATCATCCTTGGGCGCCCATTCTTAGCTATGTCTAACGCAATCATCAATACTTGGAATGGGCGAATGCATCTCACCTTTGGGAACATGACATTAGAAACCAAGATCTTCAATATAGCCCAACATACAGGGGAGGAAGATGATCTTCACGTGGTGAGCCTCATAGATGAGCTAGTAGAGGAGTACTTTGAGGAGAATTATTGTGGCGACGCCTTAAAGTACTGTTTAGCGGTGAGACACAAGAGTGAGGGGACGTACACTAACTTCGAGAGGGAAGTTAGGGAGTTGAGTGAGTTACTCGATGAGAGTGCGTCGGACGAGGATGCGAGAGATGTTAATTGGGTTTCTAGATTCGAGGAGTTACCTCCGAGGGATACACGCATGGTTCCCTCCAGTGACAAATTTCCAACCCTCGAGTTGAAGAAACTCCCCTCCCATATTAAATATGCATACCTAGGAGAGGATGAGACATTTCTTGTTGTTGTCTCCTCTAGCCTAGACGAAGGGCAGGAGGGTAAATTATTGAAAATTCTGAGGAAGCACCAAGGTGATTTTGGTTGGTGCATCGCTGATTTAAAGGGGATAAGTCCTTTGATTTGCACTCATAAGATCCACCTCGAAGAGGATGTTAAGCCCTCTAGAGAAATGCAAAGAAGACTAAATCCCAACATGAAAGAAGTTATGAGAATCGAGATTATCAAGTTGTTGGATGTCGAGATTATCTACCCAATCTCGGATAGCAAGTGGGTGATCCCTATTCAAGTCGTCCCGAAGAAGTCGGGTATGACTGTGATTGAGAATGCTAAGGGAGAGCTAGTTCCCCAACGTACCACCACCGGATGGTGCGTTTGCATTGATTACCGGAAAGTCAATGCGGGAACTAGGAAAGACCATTTCCCCTTGCCATTTATTGATCAAATGCTTGAGAGAGTAGCGGGCCACCCTTACTATTGCTTCCTTGATGGTTATTCCGGATATAACCAAATTGAGGTGGATGTACTTGACCAGGAGAAAACGACCTTCACTTGCCCTTTTGGTACGTTTGCCTACAAACGTATGCCATTTGGCTTGTGTAATGCACCCGCGACCTTTCAAAGGTGCATGTTGAGCTTATTTAGCGATATGGTCGAGAGAGGACTCGAAGTGTTCATGGACGACTTCAGCGTTTTTGGCACCTCTTTTGATCATTGTTTAGAAAAGATGGAAAAAGTACTAGCCCGATGTGTGGAAAAGAACTTAGAGCTGAATTGGGAGAAATGCCATTTCATGGTCACCGAGGGTATATTTCTTGGCCAGATAGTATCATCCAAGGGAATAGAAGTTGATAGGGAAAAGATAGATGTCATAACTGATCTTCCCCCACCAAAATCGCTTAAGGATGTGCGCTCATTCTTGGGCCATGCGAGGTTTTATCGAAGGTTCATTAAGGATTTTAGCGCCATCGTTATACCCTTAAGCAACCTACTCATGAAGGACAACCCATTCGAGTGGACGGAAGCATGCCAAAGCTCTTTTGAAAAACTAAAAACCATGCTTGTGTTCGCTCCCATCATGCAAGTTCTGGATTGGTCCTTACCATTCGATCTTATGTGTGATGCAAGCAATTACGCGATCGGGGCTGTTTTGGGCCAACGAAAAGATAAGCAATTTCATGTCATCTACTATGCTAGCTGGACCCTTACCGGACCTCAACTCAACTACTCTACCACGGAGAAGGAGTTGCTAGCGGTAGTCTTTGCCCTTGATAAATTCCAGTCATATCTCATTGGTTCTCGCATTACTTGCTTCACCGACCACGCGGCTTTGAAATACCTACTTGCAAAGAAAGATGCCAAGCCGTGCCTCATAAGGTGGATCCTACTACTATAAGAGTTCAATCTCTCCATCAAAGATAAAAAAGGAGTAGAAAACGTTATTGCCGACCACTTATCACGGATTTCGTTCGACGTACCTAGTGATCCCGAACCCATGGACGAATAATTTTCGGATGAATAACTTTTTGCCACCTCTCCTTTACCTTGGTTTGCGGATATAGTGAACTACCTTGTCAAGGGAGTCGTCCCTCCCGATTGGACACCGCAAGATAAGAAGAGGTTTATTACTTGGTCGTGCATGTTCTTTTACGATGATCCCTTCCTTTTTAAATATTGCGCCGACCAAATCAACCGACGATGCGTACCAGATGATGAGATCCCGAAAGTCATCCAGTTTTGTCATTCGGAAGCTTGTGGAGGCCACTTTTCGACGAAAAGACGATCGCTAAAATTCTGCAATGCGGCCTCTATTGGCCCATAATATTTCGGGATGCAAATGATGCTTGCAAATCTTGCAATAGGTGCCAACGGATGGGAGCCATTACCCGACGAGAAATGTTGCCTCTTACCCCCATACTCATCACTAAGATCTTCGACTGTTGGGGTATTGACTTCATGGGCCCTTTCCCCCCGTCCTTTGGTTTTCTATACATCCTTGTCGCGATAGACTACGTTTCTAAATGGGTGGAAGCTATAGCTACCAAGACGAATGACAACAAAGTGGTGATAAAGTTCCTGCAGGAACACATACTTTACCGCTTCGGTGCTCCGAAGGCGATAATTAGTGATAATGGCACACACTTTTGCAACAGGCCATTCGCAAAGCTCATGAGAAAGTATGGTGTCGTTCACAAGGTTGGAACGACTTATCACCCGCAAACGAATGGGCAGGCCGAACTAGCGAATCGGGAAATCAAGAATATTCTTGAAAAGACCGTCAATCCTACCCGAAAATATTGGTCACTTAGATTGAACGATTCGCTATGGGCCTATTGTACCGCATACAAGAATCAACTCGGCATGTCCCCTTTCCTCTTTGTAAATGGCAAACCTTGCCATCTTCCCGTTGAGCTCGAACACAAGGCGTATTGGGAAATTAAGAAATTGAATTATGCCATGGACAAGGCCGGTGAAGCCCGCAAGCTTCAATTGAATGAGTTAGAAGAACTACGCAATGATGCATATGAGAATGCCAAAATTTCCAAAGAAAGGATGAAACTCATTCATGATAGCATCATTCAATGAAAAGATTTTCTTCCCGGGAAAAAAGTTCTTCTCTACAACTCTCGGCTTCATCGCTTTCCGGGAAAGTTACGGTCACGATGGTCTGGCCCGTTCGTTGTGAAGAATGTTTTCCCCCATGGAATTGTTGAATTAGATGATTTAAAAGGGGGAAATACATCCAAACTGAATGGACAACACCTAAAGCCATATCTAGAGGCGTGTGCGGAAGAAGTCGACACCGACGCGTATGGGGTGAGAGTCGTGTGTGTTGTGAGAGTCGTTAGGCCTAGGTTCATTCGGGAAAAGCATTCGTGTGTTTCGGGAATTTTGAGTCAAAGGACGTTGACCAGCGAAATCGAGAGGATTTTAGTCCAGATTGATAGGGAGTATGTTATGAATGTGAAAATTTTCGGAGAAGAGAGATCGAAACCAAGTTCGGGAAAAATCTAACCCAAAAGCCCTGGGCCGGACCGGTTCCTTTAATTTAAGGCCGGACCGGTCCTCCCCCGGACCGGTTCCTTTAATTTTAAAAAGGACCGGTTCGCCTGTCGAATTTTTGAATATTTAAATACCCGTATCGGTCCGCCCCTACCCCGGACCGGTCCGCCTTCTGCAGATTTGACTTATCCCCTTCCCAAGATTCACCCCCTTCTCCCGAATCCCATTCATTCCCTCCAATCCATTTTCCCTCCTCCCAACCCCAACCTTCCCCTCCCAAATCCACCCCCTTTTCCCCCCAAACCCTTTCCCTCCAATTCCAACCCCTCCCCTCACCCCTTCCACTATAAATACACCCCAATCCCTCCCTTTCTCTTCACACCTCCAATCTAAATCCTCTCTTCTCCCTCTCTAGCTTTCCTAGAAAAAATCCCTTATGTTTAAATGGCTCCCTACGTTGCCCCCACCAAGGATGACTCCACCGATATCCAACCCTCCGGTCACGGAGAGTTCCGCTCCCGCCAAGAGGAGCGATGGTGCAATCAGTTTTTCAGTTTGGGCCGCAAATTCCATATGGAGAGGGTTGTCCAATGGGAAGGGCTGCCCAACTCCGTCACCACCCTATTCATGGCTCAGGGCTGGTGTCGATTCCTTAACGAACCGTACAAAGCAGTTTGGGCAACCGAAGTTCGCTCCTTTTACGGAACCTTAGTTCGGACGGGCCAATTCGAGGCCTAAGCTAACATGGATGGGCATGTCATCTCATTTTCCTTGGCCTATCTCACGGCCAAATTGGTCGAGTATTACGTCCCGGACGTTCAAGAATTTACCTATCCCCGAAACGTCCCCCCGGTCGACAAGGATATCATCATGGCCCGAATTGCGCCGAATGTGGCTTGGGTGGGGCAAACCGTCGCCGTTGGACGCCTTAACGATAAGGTGCACCTCACATTTCAGATTGTGTGCGCCAACATACTGCAAACGTCCAACGATTTCGCCATGCAGCCTCGACAAGCCACTTTGACCTATCACCTCTTTGACCCCCCACACTTCCATCCATTTGGGCCGCACTTTATACGCGGATATCATTAACGCGTCCTTGGATGAGAAGGGCACCACCCCACTTTCCTATGCCCGCTTGATCACTTACATCCTTAAGGATGCTGGCATAGCGGCGCCGATCGATCATACTCGCATTCTCGATCCTTTTGGACAAGGGACCCACACCAAGAGCGCCAAACAGCTAGCTGTCCTACGGGCTAGGCGGGGCGGTGATAGTGAAGAGGAGGCTGCCTCAAGTGAGAGCGAGGAAGAAGAAGGACCGCCAGTGAGGACGTCGAGATGGGGGATATCGGTCCAGATGAGGAGTCGACGGACGAGGAGGATGACCCCGATTTTGAGTGGGCAGGAAGCGACCTATCCGACCGCATGTCGGCACTTGAAACGAACTTTGACACCTTTATGACCGACTACTGGGGCGACATGAACTTAGTTCTCCACATCCAAGCGGACATCTATCGACGCCAAGGGGATCCTAATGAGCCACTGCCATCCTACTACCATTACCCCTATGACCCAAACGCGCCCGGTTCTTCCCATCCCCCACCCCGCTGAAGCTTGATATGGTGTTGGTAGATATTGATTTGTTTTTCCTGTTCACAGTTGTATGCTTTTCCTTGTACTTGTAACACAGTCCTGTTTGTAATAAAAGTTGCATTTTTCTCCATTTGTTTGTTTTATTTATCGCACTTATTATTTTTCCTTATTTAGATTTTAGTCCTTTTTGCTTGAGTACAATGAAAAAGTCTAAGTTAGGAGGGGTCACAAGTGCGTATTTCTAAAACTTCACAAATTTTCAAAAATGCCTAGAAATTTTCAAATATATATATATATAAATCAAAAAAAATTTGAAAAATCCAAAAATATTTTTGTTTAAAATAAATGAAAATTGGAATTCAAATTTTTCAAAAATATCATTACAAGTCAAAATTGAAGTCTCAAGTTGTAAAATCCAACATACACAAAGCCGAAATTCACCAAAGATGGAAATTGAGCGAAAATTGACGACTTAACGAATAAGTGTGGAGATTAACAAACCCGGTGAGATTCGAACCTATAACTTTTTGCGAGTTTTTAAATCAATCCGAGTTAATTGTTAACTAAAAGTTCTTTTCAACACCAAAAAAGTCATCGAGGATCTCAATCCTTTCATTTTGATCGGTTATGAAAGACGTGTATGATATTGCTTTGAAAAATGTGCCAAAATTGATCTCTAAACTTAAATTCATCTCGAAACGCATATGGTAACGCAATTGGTATTTTGGACAATGAAGTAGGCCATTGTTTGTTACCCAAAAATATTAGCCATAAAAGATGTGAAAAATCACCCATTTTCCAACCCAAATTGAGCCAAATAAATTTGTCCTTTCGTTTGATAACCCGAAAACCCCAAATAGCCCGGAATTGTTAAAAATGAGAAAAATTCAGAATTTAAATCCGAAAAGTGCATAAAAAGGGGCAAGAGAAGAAAAATAAATATGCTAAAAAAAATAGTGAGAAAAGAAAAAGAAAAAAAAACAGAAAAAATAGAGAGAAAGAAGAAAAAAAATGAGCAATAGCCTGAAAAAAGCACAAATGTACATCATAAATGACTTTTCCAATTCCAACCTTCCCTACCTCTTTCATTTTACCCAATATACCTTAAACCCCAAAAAAGTCCTAACCGAGTCTAAATTGCGAAATTGGTTACTGCGTGGAGAGTTAATACACCAAAAGATAATATAAGGGATTGAATGTGCGAAAAAGAGGCAATGTCCCCATTTTTGAAATTGTAATCCATTGATGAGATCCTATCACTTCAAAATTTCCGTTTTTCTACTTGTATGCGTGACTTTGCATCCATTACATTTACTCCTTATATCACGCATACCGAGAGAATAGCCACATTCTGAGTGATTCGTTTGAGAGAGCATTCCATGAGAATTTGAATTCAAAGCGAATTTTCGAAGAAGTAACATAATGATCAATCGGTGGAAATTGGCGGTTATATTTTCGGCTTCGCGCACACACACTACGGTTTGAGACTTGTAAATATGACTTGATGATTACTATTTTCTGGAAAAGTTTGAATTGCACAATTTATATGTGTTTTGAATTTTCTTTGAGTTGAATTTTGTGGGTATATTCTCTGCAAACCCTCACGAGACACAACTCGTCCTACTAGGGTGACCTAGGGGTTTAAAGGCTTGTTGCATACGCTAAATGCAACCGCTTGCCCACGAAAAAGGTATTTTTTTCCCGATAAAATGATTTTCAAGAATTGAGCCTTGCTAGGATTCTTTTACATTGCTCGGGACGCGTAAAGTTCTAAGTTAGGGGGTTTGATTATGCATAAATTCTTCCTAATTTATCCCTTGATTTAGTTACTTTTAGCACCTCGAACACCGTAATTGAGTTGACTTTATCTCATAATCTTGCTACTGACTGATCTTAATGAGTACACCGAGTTTCTAGTATTTCAAAGTGATTTTACAGGTCTTTGATGTCAAGAAACGGAAGAAGGAAACCGGATGAATCAAGAAAGAAAGAAGGAAAGTCAAAAATGGCAAAAGCATAATTTCCATCCAGAATTCGGATGAGGTACCTAAAGAGAAGTTGAAGATATCACATTCATGAGCACATAGGAAGAAACGACACCTCAATCGGAGTCCCGGAATGAAAGTTATGAGCAGTCAAAGATTGAACAAAAAGTCAACAAGCAAACCGGTCCGCCCCTACCCCGGACCGGTCCGCTTTGCCAAACTCCAGAAGACCCAGGATCACAAGCAAACCGAAGAAGGCAAAAATTAAAAGAGCCGGTTCGCCCCAAAATAAAAAGAACCGATCCGCTTCAGAGGCGAACGGTCCGCCTAAGACCCGGACCGGTCCGGGTATCGAGATTTGCAAATCTAATCTTCTTCCAAAGAATCCTAGTGCAGCTGAAATTCCTAAATACATGGAGGGTATAAAAACCCGATTGATTATTGTTATTTTACACGGAGAATTAGTAGGATTTTCCTCCCTTTTTCTAAAAACCCTAGTTTAGCTACAAATTCCAGTTTTAATAAAAAAAGATTGAAGCTTTATTCAGAGATTAGTGGATTACCAGTTTTCTTAATTGCTACAATTACTGCTTGGGTGAGATTAGTGAGTTAGTTCTTCTTTTCAATTTCATTCTACATTAATTTACAAGTTTCCTTAGATTAATTATGAATCCCTGCACATCAATCACTGTTTCCATCACTTTCATCATGCTTAGGCTAGATTTTCTAAGCCTGGGGTACATGAACCCAGCCTGATGTGTTAATTGTACCTGTATAACATTAATCCTCTGAATTTGGTGATTGAATCCGACCGTATTGCATAGGAAAATAACAATTGTAGGTCTTTATATCTCTTTTGCCTCTGGGTCACCGTGATGATTTAGAATGCAATTTGAGTGTTACTATCGCAACACCGATTTACTCATCCTCAGATTAGGTATGACGCGGGCTTGAACCTCGTATACATAATGCTTGGGAGTACTAAATTCCGGGTCAAATCAATCAGTTAAATTTATGACTAATATTATAACTGCAATTCAGTAGGGTTGGGGGATTGTATTCCCGTCCTGTTTTTCTCATCACTGAGTTCAAAAATTTTAAAATCATCTTCCATCATATTTTAGGTAGTTTAGTGTAATTGCATTCTTCAATAATTTCATAATTGCATTTAGTATAATCAATTCTCAAAACCAAATCATTTTTCCTTTATTTTTAGAGTCAGAGGTAGGATTCCTCTGTCTTTTCCTGTTGTCACAACTCCGTTGTCCTTTTTCCCTGAGGATCGATACCCGACTTATCGGATTATTACTTGAGCGACAGGCTTGCACTTGAGCCTAGAGTGAACGCATTTCTGAGACACATTTTCAGTCGTGTCAACATACGCCTATTATTAGTACCAATTTAATACCGAGTATGCTTTAAATGCATTGTACCAAAGTGTGGAGCTCACCACTAAAAATGTCGCGCCCATTATGGTACAATACATTTAAAACACATTCGATAGTTAATTGATACTAAGAGTTGGTGTGTATAGCGTTACTTTTTTTTATGGATCATTTGAAAATATATGTATTAGTCGCTACATTTGTCAAACGCCTAGCTATGCATTGTCAATTCTTGCTTTCACTACCCCAATTGGGACACGTAATTGAGAACAATTCATTTAATTTTTGTATATCATTTTTAGCAGATTTATTCTTCTTCAATCCAATATATCTTGTTTGAAAATTTTGGTTGCAACCCAAAGTGTTTAATTTCTTGTTGTTGGGTTTTGCATATGAAGCGTTCGTGTATGTAAATTAGTCCAACCATGACTAGTTAGTTTGAACAACCACTTACATTCATTTATTGCACAAATGACATACAGATGGAATGCTTGCTCTATAAATACTTGAGTTCGCCATTCATTTTACACATAGTACTCTCCTTTTATTTTTGCTTCTTTTGTCAACAATTTTGAACTCCCAAATCTGTGATCTTATCATAGTGGAAATGGAGAAGATCCAACACAAGTATGTGGATGTTAGAGGGCTCAAATTCATGTTAGATGGATGACAGAACCTCATACGACAAAACAATATTCAATAGGTAAGTGAGAGACCAAATGAAATTCACGTAAGATTTTGTGAAACTTTTCGTCAAAATTTTTGTACTCATATCATTATTCATCGTAATAAAGTTGTGAGTCAAACTCCATTTCTAGGTGTTGTATTGAAGCGATATTGTTATCGACACTGCGTTTATGTGTTGCTTCGGTGTTGTAGTCAAGCCTATGATTATATCAGCGATTAACTGGATTTGTTTGAAAGAGGCTTAATTTTCTTTGACCTGATGCTGCCTGTATGAATTAACTATTGTGAAGCCTTTGGAGAAAAACTATCATGCACTAAGGGAAACACTAGATCTATCAATGGATCGTGTTGAGTCGTGTTCGTGTCATTTTTTACTGTGTTTGGGTCTTATTGGATTCGTGTCTAAACGGGTGACTTTTTATCGGGTGAAGAAATCATATCCAAACCCGACCCGTTATGTTATCGTGTCGTGTTCACTCGTTAATACTCATTAAGATAATCAATTATTTTGAATTACATACAAGTTGACATATTATCTCATTTTTGAACCCAAATATACCCATTAATTCATTAACATTACTAAATCTCTCATTTAGTAAAATTCATTAAGATTAAATTAACATTATGCTTCATAAATTATTTATAAGTTCCAAAAGTATATCTTATTTACTTAAATTAATGGGTCATAACGGGTTTTATCAGGTATTAATGGGTGAAGGGGGTCAACCCTAACTCGGCCCGTTAACTATCGGTCTTATGGAATTGGCACTGATATGACCCGAACCCATTAAGGGTCCACTAATTAACTTATAACTTCGTGTTGGTTCGTGTCATGTTATCGTGTCGTGCCTCATTTTTCCAAGTATAGGCAACACATATCTCATTGAAATTATGTCCTCTATTAGTGTTAAGCACGAACACCAGATGCCCTAAATGCACGATACGTTTTTCTCGAAGCCTTGTATTTTCAGTTGAAAAAACCAATACTTACTGGTCAATACTACGATGTATAGGCTTTAAAATGACCTCGCATTTTTTTTCTCTTCTCTGTAATTCATAAGGCTTGAATTTCAATTCAAACCTACCCAGTGTTTTAGTAAAAAAATATTTGAGCAGTCCACTTGTTCTGTCTTTCCAACAATTAATATACTATGGCTGGTCAAGTTACAACTAGTACTCTACCAACCCAAAATCATCGACCAGATGTTATTCACAGCAATTCAAATTTCAAACCCAGCATATGGAGTGATCGTTTTCTCAACTTCACTTTCATGAATGGGCATGAAAGAAAGAAAATATTATGCATCCATTTTGAAAATGTCATGCATAAAAGGTGGAGATATTTTTCAAATTTTTTTTGAAAAATATCTTCACTTTTTGAATGTATGATATTTTCTTCTTTCATATCCATGCATGAAATGTCATGTTAAAGTTTTTTTTAATTTTATTTTAATAAAAAGGGTTTTGTTTTTGTTTTTTCAAAAGGGAAATAATTATTTTTAAAAAGGGAAATAATTTTAAATAATTTAATTTATATTTTAAAATATATATATATATATATATAAAGAGAGAGAGAGAGAGAAATGATCACAAGTGGACCAAAAGAATGGACTTTTTAATGAACTTAACAAAAAACACTAATAACCCTTTAATTTTAATTCTTATAGTTTAATAGGTCCGCGCCAGTGGCACCCGAGACCCACTTTCACCCCCTACCCCCCCCCCCCCCCTCCCCACCCAAATCCAGACAGCACACCTGCTGCTGTACAGCACATCTGCTGTACCCATTTGATGGCAGATGGGGGGTGGGGGTGGGCGGGGGTAGGGGTGGGTGGGTAGGGGGTAGGGGGTAGAGGGTAGGGGTGAAAGTGGGTCTCGGGTGCCGCTGGCGCGGACCAATTAAACTATAAGAATTAAAATTAAAGAGTTATTAGTGTTTTTTGTTAAGTCCATTAAAAAGTCCATTCTTTTGATCCACTTGTGATCCTCCCTCTCTCTCTCTCTCTCTCTCTCTCTCTCTATATATATATATATATATATATATATATATATATATATATATATATATATTTTCATTTTTTCTTTAATTTTTATTTTTTATCACGGGGGCAAATTTATCGACGTGCCCTCGGTATGGGCCAGGAAATCATTTTAAATAATTTAATTTTAATTTTTAAAATATTTTTTGTTATTTTTTCTTTAATTTTTATTTTTTTATCACGAGGGTAAATTTATCGTCGTACCCTCGGCACGAGCATCCACTAGTGTGTGTATGTATATATATATATATATATATATATATATATATATATATATATATATATATATATACACACACGCACACACTAAAGTAGCTCCATGTATGCATGCATGATATTTCATGCCTTCATGGGCATGCATAGAATATCATGCTAAAAGCAAATGGCTTGGGTCTTGCTACTAATGGGTTTGGGTTTTCAAATATGGCTTAGGTTTTTCTTTTATTTTTTTATATATTTTTTTTAAAAATTAATAATTTTTTTAAAAAAAAAGTTAATAATCTTTTTTAAAAAAATAATAATTTTTTTTGAAAATTGTTTTTTATAGCATTTTTTAGCCCCGGGGCAACTTTAGCGTCGTGCTATCGGCACAGGCACACACTAGTGTGTGTGTATATATATATATATATATATATATATTAAAAAAAATTAAAAAATGTCATCATGGGTGACTAATAAAAGGCCATTAGTCCATATTACATATATACTAGGAGGAAATTTTCGAAGTATGTAATCACAAAACAATTTTTTTTTTTCATATTATGCAATTACGAAATGGTGAAAATTTCGTTCCCCAACAAAACAAGGTGTAATTTAAAAAATTGGCTATAATCTCATTTATTTATAGGACTATACGCCCTGCTTAACAAATAGTCCAATAACATTTAAATAGTCTAAATTCATGAAACAAATTCGCATATACAATATTCATCAATCGAATTCAGTGTGTGCTTGAAATAAACAAAGTGTGAATCTTTAAAAAACAAACTATAAAAAACAAAGTGTCATCTCACATATAAATTCAAACTATAAAAAACAAAAGCCTCATGACCTTTATAGTCTAAAAGAAAATGGAAGTTATTACAAAATGAAACACCAAATGCAACAAACTATCTCTATTTTCTATGTTTGCTAGATCCCAAACCAACCATCGAAAAATCATCTTCTGTACTTCAAACATATTTTCATATTCATTTTCTATGACGCATACAAAAATAAGAAGAGATAGTTAAGAAAACTAATTTTCTATGAACATGGATGATGATTGTTGATGAGCATATGTCATTCATCTATAATTATTCGATAGAAAACACATAGAAAATCCCTATGACACTATTGATAGTCTAACGCAGATAAACTCTGTGCACATGAAATAAAAATGTTTTACTCGACAAAAATAACAAACTTGAACCCAATTTCCAAAAAAAATATGAACCTTGATAGCATCCCTCATCTCACCCCTGTCTTACATTCAATTCGTCAACATCCAAAATGGATGCTATCAACCTTAATAGCATTCCTAATATATTACAAAAGAGTTAACAATGTGACAGTTATATAAATAGTAATCTAAGGTCATACAATTGACAACAAAAGATGAGAACAATTTGGTATGTAATCTATATATACGCTGCTAAGTCCTGAAATGTTTTACCTAATATAAAATCCAAAAAGAGAAGAAAAAGCACACATGAACAGAAAAATAGGGGTTCTATAGAAGTGTGTTTATATGATGTGGCACAGCATAATCCCTAAGATGCCAAACTCATATAATATTAAAATAATATTACAAATAATCCAAAGCAGTGCATCCCATATTAATAACCTCCTACATGGTAATAAAAGTTTCTTTAGTAATATCGTATGTGTATAATAATGTAGCTCCATTTCTAATATCCCGATGACACAATTTTTATTTATTGATTGATTCGGTAATGGACATGTTTTTTACTTTGGTTAATTTTAGTGAGGCTTTGGATTTGTGTCAGGTTTTGAAGACAAATAATAAGGGATAAATAAGACAACAAAAACAAAGCATACAGTTTGTAATAGGAAAAGGATCACCTCAAGTCCTAGTTTTGAAATTGATAAGGACACGTGGAGTACAAATAATAAGGGATAAATAAGTGAGTGAATCCCAATCCATGGCTATATATATATATATATATATATATATATATATATATATAATAAAGGAGGAGGGTTTTTTTTATCTCTCTCAACTAACGGTTGTGATTCTATCTTGGAGGTTTGGTCTTTATCAACTAATGGTTGAGATTAAATTAGAAGAGTTTCAATCCAATGGCTTAGAATCAAGAAGGATTTGATCCGTGTAACCTTACAATCTTTTGGGATTGACAATCACTAGAGTGGCTACAGTACAACCTATGATACATATCTGCACTCTTTAGAGTTAGTACCTCTCATAACCCACAACACAAACCTCTAGCTTCTCTCCATCTCTCCAACCCGACAACAAAAACCTAACAAGATACTACTCCGTCTCTCCAACCCAGCACCAAAAACCTCACAATAGAAACCCACCCCACTACCTGTTCGTCGATTGTTACTTCCCTCCAACCCCTCCCCTGTTCGTCGATTCTTGACGAGCAACAAAAATAAAGAAACCCACCCCACTACCTGCAAATCTCTAACCTCTTGATCTCCCCCCCTCCCCCTTTTCTTTCCAGAGGCCCATAATCTCTCACTCAGCCTAAGGACTCTGATCTCTCATGTAATGTCAGTATTGTCCGTCCGACGCGTTTGCTTGGGGTAAACACTGATTGTTTGCATGCATCCATCATCACCGAAAATGTGGGTTTTTCTATTATTTTGTTTAAGATCTGATCTCCGGTGATGAAGTGGAGAAGATGTTGGTGGGTTTTTATATTATTTTGTCTATTTTTCCATGCTGATGGTTTGGGGCTTGCTGTTCCCCCTCTCTCTCTCTCTTCTCACTGTATGTGTTTTGGTTCAGAGGGGTTTCGTTTGTAACTACAACTCCGACCCATTTTCGTAACTACTGTTGGCTCAGAGAGGGTCTTCGTTTTGGTTCATTTTTTGGCACGGTGAGGACCTATTAACAGAATGGTATCACACATATAGTTTTGATGCCACATACGGGTACATATTTCATTTTGATTCACGGGTTGGGTTCTTAGTGGGTTGATTCACGGGTTTGTTTTTTTATTCACCACCCTTCTGAGATATCAGACATTTTATCTCTCCTACCCTCTTAAACAGGTTTGTTTCCATTTTTCTTTTGAAATGTTTACAAATCATGAGCAAAATACCTTTTTGGTTATAGAAGGCTTATTATGTTTTGTTTATGTTCCGAATATATGTGGTACACACTGGCTATTTAGGGGAGATAAGGTTTATTGTTAAGCTATTAGCACCACATACAGTTTTGACGCCACATATGGGTACATATTTCATGTTGATTTTCGTGAACGGAGGCATACGATTGATGTTAATCATGATGTTGTGAGGTAAGTTGAGGTCTTTTAATGTCTATTCCTTTGGAGTTATGTTTATACCCTTTTGAGTTTGGGGCCTAAGTTTATTTCATTATTGTAGTTGTTTGTCTCCACAAAGTCATTTACAGTTTGCCTAACCTGATTTTTCTCATTTGCCGTACTATTATTTTAGGTAAGTTTGGGTTTAAGCCAGGGTTTAAATCATGTTTATATTTGATACTTTTGTTGATTCTAAAAAACAATTTGTGGATGAGATTTTAACATTGTCATTCTCTCCTAATCCAGGGTAATCTTTCTTATTCTACCCAAATTTTCTGAAAGTATATTGTCCCAAACCTGTTAACATTATGGTATCACGCATTCCTCTTGGGCATGTTGTGCTGTGTAAGTTGGTGTTGATTGATTTGCTGAATGTCGGGAATGGGATGGAGAAGGTGATGTATTTGGACGGAGCAGGGGACGTATTTGGACGGATAAATGAAGAAACCCAGATGAGAGATGATTCTCCCAATCCTTTGTTGTGATCAGAAAATGTACCCATGAGCCTTGCTTATTTTAAAGTTTCGAACGTGACAGGTAGTACATACTCTAACAGCTGGTAACCTTTTCAAATCATACTAACATTTTCTACAGTATTAACACGTACTGATTGTAAATGTTTAGTACGGCATCTATTGACCAAATCTTTTAGATTAGTGGTGAGATTGTGTATGGGTTTAAAAGTGTACAATCTACATACAGTAAATTCGATTTGACATGAACAACAACCTAATAATGTGTTTTATTTGAATGGGTGTGTATATATATATATATATTGGTTGTGTGGATGGTTGTATTTATATTGATTTTTATTTCGGCGTGTATGGTTGTGTTGGGTGTATATATATTGGGTATTTATATTGATTTTTTTTAGTAAAATGGATGTGAATAAAAAAAAAAAATTCTTTAATAAAAGTTAGTTGTCTCACATGTTCTTCATTATATTTAAAATATTTAATTTTTGTACCTCCTTTGCATTTATAATAATCACGAAATTTTGATCTACTTAAAATACTCTCTTACAATGCTAACACAAGTAAAAAATATTGAGGAATAACAAATTACTAAAATATTCCTCAAAATATTTTTACCGTGCCATTAGAAAAACTAAAAAAATACTAAAACAATTTTAAACTCTATAGTTGAAGAAAAACAACAAAATGAAATAATGTACAATTTATATTTCATAAGATTGTTTTTTAAATCTAAAACCCCTTTTTAAAACAAATTTGCAAGTCATTTACAAAAATATAAAAACTATTTTATTTAAAAGACGTACAGTATTTTAAAAGATTTTTAATAGAGGGCCCAATGAGACTTTACTACAGTAGATAATAAGAATTTTTTGTAGTTTTATTGTGATAGATGAAGGGACAATTGCCATTTGAAAATATATAATATATATAGGCGTGTGAACATTTATAAAAAAATTATGTTAATAGTTGTAAATAAATGTATGTGGTATATGCAGTACATAGGTGTGTAAGAGACCAATTGAGAAATTACAAGAAGTATGACGTATAATTGTCGAAGGCATTGGATTGTTTTAAGCATATGAGTTATATGTGCAGGATTCTATGACAGTCAATGTGTTTATTCATATTTTCATAGTTGTTACGAGGCTTGAGAAAGAGGGACATGCCCATATTATCAGAGTACAAGGGTAACTCACAACTTCAATAAAGTTCATAAAATTTGGTTTAATAAGGTTTGAAATGTTATAATAAAAACTAGGTGTTCCTAAGACACAAATGAGCTGTATTAAAATTGTAATCATGTCACGATTGTACTATGGGATGACCAATACTATTTATATTTGCAATATTGGCGACAAATGATTTTTTTTATTGTCGTGTCGAAAATATCACGGTAATCAATTTATCGTCGTGTCATCATAAATAAATAGAAACTATATTTACTAATAAATCGCGATATTTTTACCAGCGGCACTAATTAATCGCGATATTATGATACAATATTTTTTAATTTTAATTATAATAAAAAAATTGATTTTAAATAAAAATTTATTTTTTATATTAATTGAAAAAACAATTTTTTTAAAATAAAAATTTGTTTTTTTTAATGTAAAATTATTTTTTTAATATAAAAAACTGTTTTTATATTAAAAGTTAAAAGCAAAATAGTAAGAAACTTGAAAAAAAAAAGAAGAATAGATAATGCGGTCGCTGGGCAGTACAAATCGGTGGGACATATAGCTTTTCTCAAAATATAATTATGTATCGTACTGTATAATGTACTGTTTTAATTGTGTCATTTTCGTGTTCCATAAAAAAAAGAAAAAAAGTGAGGATGTGTAAAGAAGTGTGAATTGTATTTTTTTTTACATAAGTTGTTTTTGTTATAAATAAACATGATACTTAAAAGTAAAGTACACTAAATATGTAAATATTTTCTGGCCATTGTTTCAGCGAAAAAAAGTAAATAGTGTTGAAAAAGTTTTTGTAATGTTTACGTTGTTAAAGCTCACGCCCAATCAAAGGGATACCGGTCTTTTGCATAAATGATAATGTGGATTTGTGTCAAATGTTTTTTCATACCTTCCCTTTTAAGATAAAAAGAAACTTGAATAGCTTATTGTACTCACTCTTGAGACGCATAAATGATAATGTGGATTCGTGTCAACTGTTTTTTCATGTCCTCCCTTTTAAGATATAAATAAACTTGAATAGCTTATTGTACTCACTCTTGAGAGCAACATGAGATGGCCTAATGGAGATCCATCACTCTCCAAAACAATATATCTATATTTTTGTATTATATATATGATTTTGCAGTGAGTCTTTTAATTATTAATAAACATTAATAGGTACTTTAACAATTAACAAGAGTGGTATGCAAATGTCATAGATGACCCTATTAATATAAGAAAATCAGAATATATACATTTTTATTTAATGGTTAAAGTAAATATAATCTACAAAAACTTAGGGCCCGTTTGGTTCTCTATTCAGAAAATTCGATTTAAACACTGTTTTTAAATACAGTTTTAAAATTCAGTTTTTTGTGTTTATAATTATTGGTGTGCGTTTGGTAAAATTGTTTTTAAATACAGTTTTTTGAAAATTTACAAAATTGACAAATATGTATATTTATATCATACATATGCGTGTGTGTGTGTGTGTGTGGATATATATATATATATAATTAAACTCCACAACATACCTCATTAAATGTACATGTATATAATTTATGATGTATGTATGTATGTATACATTCATGTATCATGTATGTATGAAAGTTTTATGTATGTTTATATGTACATACATATATATATAACATACCTCATTAAATGTACATGTATATAATTTATGATGTATGTATGTATGTATACATACATGTATCATGTATGTATGAAAGTTTTATGTATGTTTATATGTACATACATATATATATAACATACCTCATTAAATGTACATTAAATGTACATGTATATAATTTATATAACATACCTCATTAATGTACATGTATATAATATAATTTATATAACATACCTCATTATATACATGTACATGTATATAATTTATATAACATACCTCATTAATGTACATGTATATAATATAATTTATATAACATACCTCATTATACACATGTACATTTAATGAGGTATGTGTAGGTATGTTATATAAATTATATACATGTACATTTAATGAGGTACACATACCTCATTAAATGTACATGTATATAATTTAATGAGGTATGTTATATAAATTATATACATGTACATTTAATGAGGTACATGTACATTTAATGAGGTATGTTGTGGAGTTTAATTATATATATATATATATATATATATAATTAAACTCCACAGTACATGTATATAATTTATGATGTATGAATGTATATATATATATATAATTAAACTCCACAGTACATGTATATAATTTATGATGTATGAATGTATATATATATATATACATTCATACATCATAAATTATATACATGTACATTTAATGAGGTATGTTATATATATATGTATGTACATATAAACATACATAAAACTTTCATACATACATGATACATGAATGTATACATATACATACATCATAAATTATATACACGTACATTTAATATCATGTATTTTTAGGTATATTTAATGAGGTATGTTAGGGAGTTTAACTCTCTCTCTCTCTCTCTCTCTCTCTCTCTCTCTCTCTCTCTCTCTCTCTCTCTCTCTCTCTCTCTCTCTATATATATATATATATATATATATATATATATATATATATATATATATATATATATATATATATATATATATTTATAATGATGTCGCATATATAATTCACTATAAAATTATATACATACATGAATTGATAATATTTTTTAATACATATGTACTATATGTATATTTTATATTATTCCATACATTAATAATATATGTATAAAACTATATATAAGTATCATGTATCTATTGATAATATTATTTAACTTTATATTATTCCATACGTAATTTTGTGTATATGTACATATATATTTTTTATTTATAAGAATTACACACATTAATGTATTATGTATGTATATTATATATTAAGGTATAATTGCTTTAAAATATTAAGAATGAATAATTCTGAGTTGAAAAATAAAAAAAACAGATGTTATAAAACACCCAAAATCTGTTTTCTGAAAAACTTGATTATAACACAGGAATATTATAATTCTGTGTTTAAAAACAGGTTGCCAAACGAAGATTTTTATCAGAATTGTATTTAAACACAGAAAACAGAATTATAGTTGCAAACCAAACAGGCCCTTGAGTCCCAATAATTTTTTTTATTTATTACCGTGTCATCGGCATGGGTACACCCTAGTATATATATATAAGAGAGGGGTGTTTGAATAGTACCTACAAATTAACGGTTGAGATCGAATTTTTTGGGATAATCTAAGGGTCTTACATTGTACCATGTTACAACTTCAAGATTATGAGATCACAACTTCAAATTGTGACATCGCAACTTATTCACTACCTATTTATTAATTTTTCTTCACTACCTATTTTGTCCCTTACAAATTTGATTTCCCCCTCTTTTCACACCCTCCAATTTATTCCCCTTCTTTTTAAAATTCAAAATCAAGGTACAATAGTATTTACACAATTTTCTCACTTTCTCACTTACCGTCATTATCAAACCTACCCGTCTATTCTTCTTTATCATTTCTACTCTTCACCCTACCATTAAAACAACAACAACAACAATCAACAATGGGAGAGAGAAACCACAGTCCTACCCCCATCGCCCTCATCCCCCCTCTAATTACAGTCCCTCATTATCTCCTCCCCACGTTGCTCTCCCTTCCCCCCTCATTCTCTACTACCCCGCTGCTCTCCCCTCCCCCCCATTCTCTCATCCCAAGCTGCGCTCCCCTCCCCCCTCATTCTCTCCTCCTCCCCACTCTGCTATCCCCTCCTCGCCTCCATCACCCTTTTTAAGCCCGCTGCATCAGTTCCCCTTCTCCATCCACCCTTCTCCGGCCATCTCCGCCTCACACCCAAAAGACATTCTCCTAACAGGTAAAATGATCTCACAGATCTACGATTTCACGCACAAATCTTTGATTAACAAATCTACTATTAACATATCTACGATTAGCACATCTACGATTAATAGATCTACGATTTCTCAAACAACACCGTTTTCTCACCGTTTTATTTTATTTTATTTTTTTGTTTGCAGTTGGAGCAGATCTCTTGGTTTCAAGTTAATGGAGATTTCGAGTCTGGCCGAAAAAATGGTTGTTCAGTTCTTGATGGAAATGGTTTTTTGCAGTTTGAGGCGGTAATCACACGAAATGGGTCCGTTTTCCACCCTCTCCGCCACCATCGCTGCCGCCGCTGCCTCTATCAGGTAGCCACTATCGTTTCCTCTCTCTTTATTTGTGTGTTTACACACACAATACAACTGTTGGTATAATTTGGGGGCTTGGATTTAGATTTACGTTTCTTTTAAATCGATTTTTTTTATGTTTTTTGCAGATCCCTCTTCATTGGCACTTAAGAAATAGGAGAACACCCATGTATTTTTTATTCTTGGTTCTTGGTATGTAGAGTTCATTTGAGGTTTTTTTTAACTGAGTTTTTTTTATATCCCAGTGAGAAATCAATTTTGTTTGAGTTAGTACCATTAAGGAGCAATCTCATTCAAGAACAAAGAAACCCACGTATTTAATTTGTTTTGTAGTTTCAGGTTTAATTTGTTCTGTAGCTGGGTAACCTTTAGTTGGAAGAGATCCATGGAGTTCTTTTTTATTTCAGGTTTAATTTATTTTGTCTCTAGGTAACCTTTAGTTGGAAGAGATCCATGTGGTTTTTCTTTTCTTACAGATTTGATTAATTTGATTTGTTTACAAAAACATGACCCTGATAGCAGGACCAATTTTATTCACGATAAAAAAAAATCTTTATATGGTGGTGGAGTTAATGTCCTCATGTGCGATGATAATGCTATTTTATGGCAATTGCAGGTTTGGAGATGATGGTATTTTTATTATTACAACTTTTTTTTATTTTAAGTATATTTTAATTTTTTCTTTTTAGAATGTCAAACTGTAATAACAGGTTTGGTGTGATTTTTTTTTGCGCCTCAAACTCTATTAATGTGGTTGATTCCCCGAGAGCAACTGATTCATCTCAATTTTTTTTGTTCTATTCTATTCAATAATGTTGTTGAGGCCAAGTTTCCAAGGATGCAGTTGATGTATAGTTTGTATCGTTAAAATATTATTCATATGCTCATCATTGCAGTTTATTTGAATATCTAAATTGAGTTAGCAGATTTATAGGTCTGTATCTATGAATATCCCATAGTCCACGTAGATATGCATTGGTTTACAAAATAGATTAGTGATTTAGTACCTAAAGTTATATTTAAAAAATATCCAAATGCTACTTTACCAGTACATCTTTTTCAATATTTTAACATCACAATCAACCTTGCTCTTTCATGCAACACAGGGTCATATGAGCAAAAAAATAAAGCAAAAGTTGGCCGTCTATTGTAGTTCGATATATGGGGTTGGGTGGGACCTAGAGTGTCACACATTATTATTTTTCAGAACGAAGAGCGTCACGTGACATGTTGTTCATTACCTAGGCATGAGCACACCCTAATTATATTTGCACTATTGGTGACACGAGAACAAATTTATCACGGGAATAAATTTATCGCCATTTCATCGTCACAGGTACAATATATCACGGGACCAAATTTATCGTTGTGCCAATTTTTTTGTCATTTTTGCAATTAGGTACTTGTTTTGTTATTGTCGTTTTGCAATTAAGTACTTTTACTGTTATTGTCGTTTTGCGATTACGAACTTAAAAATTTTTCGCCGTGCCTTCAGGGATGGGCATATATATATATATATATATATAAACTTGATAGCGTGCCAAGCTATAGGTGCATCTTGAATTTGATAGGTTCAACTTGATTAAGTAGTTTATTTATGTAGTTGTTGCCATCTGTTGATCGACAAGGGCTGAAGACCAAGTGATATTGTTTTTGGGGATGTATATCACCATACTTAAAAAAAAATAAAAAATTTGGAAACTAAAATCATGATATTTTATTGAAGTTGAAATAAAGTTCTGTTGAACATAAATAGAAAAGAAATACAAAATGCCTTTTTTCACTAATAGTATATTTGGAGGTGCTCGGTGTTCAAAGGGTTCTTGAATTCTTCCCCATCAAGTGTCTCTAGTAGAAAATTTCCTGGTTGGATTACTTCTGAAATGCGATATGGACCAGACCTATTTGCCTCAAGATTGTTGCCTTTTTGGATGACTTTCTTGAGCATATAGTCGCCTTTTTTTTAAGTTTGTTGGCTTGAACCTTTTATTGTAAAAGCGAGCAGTCCTTTCTTGATACGCAGCAGTTCTGAGGGAGATATCTTTTCATAATTCTTCCATCATGCCCAAGTCCAATCGCCTCATTAAATCACTCTTGGTAGAATCAAAGTTTAACACTTTATGAGTTGGTAGACCTATTGTAACTGGTACTATGGCCTCTATCCTAAAATGCAAGCATATAAGGTGTTTCTCAGTTGCTGTTCACGGCGTGGTTCTATAATACCAAACAATAGAGTGCAATTCATTAATCCAGTTACCCTTGGAAGCATGAAGTCTCTTCTTGACTCCATTAATCAGGGTTTTGTTTATCACTTCTGTTTGACCGTTGCTTTATGGATGTCTTGGGACAGAGTGAAGCTTTTGGATTTTCGATTAAACACAGTATGCTTCAAACTCATCATTATCAAGCTGGGTGCCAAGGTCAGCAATGAAGGCATAAGGCATGCCATACCTTCATATGATGTTCTTCCATATTAATTGATATACCTTCTTGTAGGTCATCTCTATCAATGGTTCTACTTCCACCCAATTCATGAAATAATCCACATCTACCACTAGGTACTTGAACCTACATTTGGTGGTCAGGAATGGGTCGACCAAGTCAATTCCCCAAATCGCGAATGGCAAGGGAGAAGTGATCGGTGTTAAAACAGCACCTAGTTCTTTCTGAATTGTAGAAAACCTCTGGAACTTATCGCATTTTCTTGTGAATGAACTACAATCTGCCTTCATAGTTGGCTAGTAATACCCTGTGTGGTAATTCTATTGGAAAATAAATTCAATCCAAAATGCGATATTTTCGTGTGATATTTTAATGTGTGGCATTCATATTAATTTGCGTTTGGACTTTATTGTTAGGATGTTGCCCCAAAATGTATCGATTTTGTGTGTTAACCTAGAATATATCAATTTCAATCGACATTGACAAATGACTTATGTGAAAAAAATTTACATGACAAATTGTCACCGAAAATTCTATAATTTTTCAAATAGGGTCGTTTGATAACATTTATTTTTCTGGAGGCAGTTTATTTTCTCCATAATTTCTTAAAGAATTTGGATAAAGAATGAAAAGTGTCGTATATGATGTGTGACTTAATGGAATAGCTAATTATAAAAAAATCAAATGTAAAAAATGAAAATATCAAAAAATATTTTTTAGGCAAATAAAAACAATTTTAACAAAAAAATAAAAAAAGTTTTTAACAAAATAAAAAGCACTTTTAACAAAAAATAGTTTAAATTGAAAAAATAAACAGTTTTTTAAAATAGAATGACAAATTTGTGAAAAAGACATTCCTTTGCTATCGAGTCAAGCAAATTTGCCCAACAAAGGGGGAAAAAGAAGATAAATTTTCATATGAGCACGGCTAGTGGACACGTCTCTCATTCACCACCATTTATCATGCCAAATTCTGAAAATTGTGTAAAATGGCTTTTCAGTTCTTGAACTTTCATATCAGCCAAAAACCTTTAAATTATTCCAAGCATGACTAGCTATTTTGAACAACTACTCGCATTCATTTATCCCCCACATGATTTTGTGTGTGTGTCAAGTAAAAAAGATTTTTTATCGTTTTATATTTTAATTGGCTATGTTCTTATTTGGTTAAAAAAATTGTATTTATTGATTTTAATATATATATATATATGTGCGCGCGTGTGTGTGTGTATGAACATATGTATATATTAAAATATAACGATTAGAAAAAGATCTTAATGTTATCACCTTAAAAATTGTCAGTATTTTTTTTCTTTGTGTGTGTGTGTGTTGGAGAGAGGGTTTGCAATTTATACCATTAAGGTTAGTTTTGTCATTCAATAGCTTTTTTGGAGTGCAGAAAGTTTTCAAAGGAGCGAGGATAGCCATACCTAAAAATCACCTCTAATTTCTTAGTAATTAAAAATTAATATTTATAATTTTCCCATATTAATTAAAAAATTTGATGCAGGCAAATTTTTAAAATAAAAGTTAACAATGATGAAAATTTAACATGTGAGCCCAAATAACCATAAAAAAAGTTATGAAGAAAATAAGTCAATGAAATACACAAAAAGGTGAACAAATTTTTTATTTGTAACCATTTATCGCATTTGTGATGGCAAAAAGGTTATTATAAAATTTAACTGAAAGTTGACCCCCCTTTTCAGAAAATGTTATAAAATGAATTTTCAAATCTTGTACTTTCATATCAACCAAAATCTTCAATTCAGAAGAATTTATCCTGCTTCTCGAGTGGAAATTGTTGGAAAATTGGAAGCTGTCCAGATTTTGGACGTAATGTTTTGTGCAACTTCGAGCTCAAATTTAGGTGGGACCCACACTACGATTATTGTGGGACTATATACGAATGCGTTCTCCTCTGCAAGGAGATTAACGTAGTATATTCACATGTCCAATTTCATTAAGTTATGAATGATAAATATGTCCCCAAACTGACTCACAAAGCAATGAAAGTTAATGAATTAGGTTTGTTTTAACTCTTGTCCCACATTGGAAGTGTAGTGGAAATTGGATGAGTTAATAACACCCCAAATATGGACTAAGGCTTGGATGCCTTGGGGTATCCCAACTCTTTGGAAGGGAGATGGTCTACACTATGCATGTGTTGGGCTTGGCCCAAAAGCCCACACTCGTGCGCCGTCCGTCTGGCTCGGCTCGATTCGGGCTTGGGCTTGGGCTTAGATCTCCTAAATTTTTGGCCCGAATTAAATTAAACTTTCTCGACTTTAATTGTTAACTAGTTGTAAACCCGCGCGATGCGCGAGCGTGATACATAAATATGAAAATTAAATTTATACAATTTTAGTTTACAATTGTGTGTAGTTAATTGGAACAACTTTTATTTTCAAAACAAAATAAAATCTAAAAAATTAATGGTAAAGACATTTTAATCGTTTTACTAAATTGAAAAGTTACTTATATTTAAAAGTTGTCATAAATTATATAATATTATATATAAAAAAAGATACTTTTAACCATCCCATGCCCTTATTATTATTTTGGTTGGTTCAAAGTAAAATCTTAATTATGGTGGAATAACATTTCTATACAATAAAACATAGAACACAATGATAAATTATAAAGTGATAATTACAATTCAACTGTTGAATTAGTTCCCACTAAAATAATTGATATTTAATGATAAAATAAATATTATTATATGTATTATCATATATTAAATGTATAGGAAATCTATTTTCTACCACTTTTATAAATATTAGACATGATACAAAATCAAGAAGTTTGTAAAAATTTAATAAAAGGGATAGGGAATTCCTAAAGAATTTAAATTAAATTTATACATTTTATTACTCAAAGTCTATTAGAGAATAATATAATAAGGGTCCTGATAACATGTGTCCTAAGTTCACACATTAAGATCTCAAAAATGGTATACATTTAATTGGATACAGATACTCATGTGTAGCTCTAATACTTACTATTTTGACGCTCATAACATGTGTTCTAAAGGCACAAGTTATCATTTTTCATGTAATAAAACTCACTTAAGCTATAACATATTAACACAATCACAATGTTAATCTAGAAAATGGGATAGTATTGATCAATTATCAACTATGTAAATATACAAAATAAAGCCCATAAAAATATCCTCACCAAACCATCAAAATTCCATCAAATAACAAAATCGTTTTAGAATTGACACGATAAAACCATTTTAGAATCAAAATGATAATTTTCAAATGAGAGAAGAGAGAAAATAAAACCATAAAAATACCCACACGAAAAAATCCATTTTAAATATAAAGTAAACAATATTACCTAAAATAAAATACCAAACTATAATTTTGCGGGTTGCACCTTGGGTTGGTTGTTGTTGCCTCTAATAATGGCGTTCTAATGCAAAACTTGTAAGAAAAATAAAATTTTCTTTAACCAAAGAGTAGTATAAATAACATTAATTTACAATAAAGATCAATATATAAAATATATATATATATATATATATATATATATATATATATATATATATATATATATATATATATATATATATATATAAACCGACCATATCAGCAACAAAACTGTTCGGCTCTTCTGGTACTAATAGCTCAAAGCAAAAAAATCCTCTTTCTAATTGCCTTCTTTTTTGTCTACTCTGGTGGTTATTTCATATAAAGCTCTATGGTATGTAAAAATGGATACTTTGTGGTGGGTTCTTTACTTGTTTGTTGTCATCCCACTAACGTGTTCCAACTTTGATGCCATTTTTGTTGACCTTGTTCAGTTCTCCCAACAAAAATATACTCATTCGTAAATGGGTTTTGCGATCTCTGTTCGTCAATGCTTGCTCAGATCTGTTGACCCATCCAATTTGGGTTTGGGTTGGACCTGATATGTTGATCTTAACTCGATTTGGGTTTCTTTCTTATATCTAGATGTTAATTGAAGAACAGGGGAGGGTGAAACCCACCTTTATCATTGTTGCTTGGCTCTCTCTCTTCGACATATTCTAGTTAGTGGGTGGGTAAGTGCACATAGACCTGCGTTGTACATGACCTGTTGACGTGTTGCCACTCATCACTTTCGTTAAGTGCCTATTGGCATGTCCCCATGATTGCATCAATGGAATCAACATACACGGTGGGTAAACGATTTTCTGGTTCTAAACGATAGTCAACGGTTTTCTGATGCTATATGATTTACCGGTGCTAAACTCCGTTAACCTCTTTTTCTACAATAACATATACAATCAAAGCTCATAGTGGTAAGAAAGAAAAGAAAAGGTATAAAAATATTTTTATAAGGCAACAAACAATTTACTTTGTTTGGGAAAACAACAATATACCTTCACTTTCTAAATAAAAGGTTTTTGTGAACCACTATTGATGGTATATGAGCTAGAAATGGCTAGAGAAATAGGGAACGGTGGGTGTTGACTAACGACATTTGAGGGAAGCTATTTAAAGGGAGACTTATTCGATTTACGATAGAGGGAGAAGAAGGGTTACTCAGAGAACTGAAAAGGCACGAATCAATTCCAAATAAGAAAAATAGTTGTAGAGGAGTTATTGAGAAGAGAGAGAGAGAATGACAAATTTCCTTGGTCGTATGGGTTTCCTCATAAATAGTAAGTGAATATAGACAACCGTGAGTCGTATGGGTTTCCTCATCTCTATACCGTGAGCTTATAGAATAACGGGAGATAATAAGAATGCCACGTGGATAACTTTAGAGATTGAAGCTCTTAAATGCTTGAATAGCATTTTAGAGTATTATAGAGATTAATTAATTATTAATTAACTGTCTGTTAGTTAATTACCAAGGGTCAACAACTAACGAAATTAACTGTATTGACAGTTAAATTCAGTTTTAACTGTTCCCAATAGTCAAAACGTTTGCTATAAATAAACCCTTTCCCCTACAGTTTTTAGTGTTGTTAATTAACCCCTCTGAAATTATGCAACATTTTTTCCCAGAAAATAATCCCTCCATTACTGCTATTTCATACATCTCATATTCTTACTGTAACCCCAAAAATCAATGTTCTTACTGTAACCCCAAAAACATATGTTTCAATGAATGGAATTTGTAGCTCTTCTTACTTGATTGAGTCATCTAATATTTGGCATGCTAGATTAGGACATGTTAAGTTTGATACATTGCGTAGATTAATTAACTTGGATTTTTTGGCAAAATTTAATATTGATAAAAATCATAAATGTGAAATTTGTGTTGAATATAAATTAGCCAGATTACCTTTCCATTATGTTGAAAGAATAACTGGACCTTTAGATTTAATTCACATTGATATTTGTGATGTAAAATTTGCTCAAACTAGAGATGGGTGTGACAACCCGCATTCCGAAATAAGGGGTAGCCAGCCCGATACCTCAACCTAACGGAATCATGGATAGATATCATCCTCAGCATCATAACAATAAAGTAGGTATACGGGAAAACCACTCCATAAGTCAGAAAACAGGTTGTCAAAAATTTTGATTTAATAAAGATTTAAGGAATAAATTAAACAACCCAAATCTGATGAAAGTGGAATTTCAAAGGAACATATATATAAATACCAAAACAACATACAATAAAATAACCGAATAATCTGTCGGTCCACAGCTACATTCAAAGTGTTTCCACAATTCAATATTTTACATACTACATTCATTAATAATTACAAAAGATGGGCCACTAGCCCGAATGAAAGACCCGATCATAACTAGATCCCAAAAATGAGGGCATCTAACAAACATCCTGTAATAATCCGCAAGGTCATACAGCTCGTCAAAAGCATAAGAGTGGGAAAAATCATAACGGGCGCCCTTGCGGAGGAGCACCTGAGCGGATACAACAACATACACAACATGGAAAAATGAACGAGTCAGGGACCGATTTATATATGATTCCCAGAAGAGTAAGAAACATGATAGATATGGACAATGAATCATAAATAATGTGAAATGAGAATCTAACAACCAAATCATAAAATGTAATGATTCAATTATATAGGTTTCTAACAGTTATTAAATTAAGCAAGAGAAATAAAATTAAATCTCATTTCTTTTCACATCTTATCATTTTCCATTCCTTAATAGGAATATAGTTTTCATCATATCTTTCCTTTTTCAATTCCTTAGCAAGAATATAATTACCATCTCATATCTTATGGAAATTTACATACCTCAAGTCCCACTTGAGTTAGAAAGGTTATATTCTTATACATATAACGTTTCTAAGACCGCCCCTTCGAGTTTCCCCACTGGGCGCGCCCCTAAATGACTATCATCTTCCAGGGCCTATCTATACAAGATAACTTGGGCACCTAACGCACGTCAGGATGTGGCCATATGCCTGCGAGTCAGTCATAACCACACCCGAAATTACCTCACTAGCGCAGAAAAATATCTACAAACCCCGCATATGGCCGAGGACTATAGTCAGCCTGCATTCAATAGTCAGGGGACATCACCTCATGCGCGAACTTCCCTTATGATAGCATTTAGAGAGGTGTGTTTAAGTAATTTAACAATTACCAATTTAAATCTCATTTTCATTACCGTTAATCACATGTGTTTCATTTTATTTGAAACCATCATCTTTGAATATTTCTTATTCAATTTCATCATATAATTAGGTCCCGAAGTATTCTCCAAACAATTGCCCAAAATCTAATAGGTCCCAAGGTTTTATATACCTCAAAAAGGCCTCTCAAAGCTCCACATATGGGCTTAGAATCCTATTTCGCAATTATCTATCAAATAAAAAGTGATTCCTAAACATCACTTTAAATACCTCTGAATTAACCCCAAGCGATCCCATTCAACTATAGGCTAACGACCAAACTCGACTAAAACTCTGGGATCCTATGTTTACTTCATTCAAGAAGGGTCCTAGGTTCTAATCCTAAGGGAAAGGGTCAAAATTTACAAAAAGAAAATAAAGGAAATTAGGCTTTCCGACTCGATTCGGACTAGCCGAATCGATTTGGGTTCTCAAAGGCGAATCGATTCGGATTAGCCGAATCGATTCGTCCAGAAAAAGTGATCTTCTGCATAAATTGTCGAATCGATTCAGATGAACCGAACCGATTTGGACAACCCAGGCTTGGAAACTGTCTCTCAGCGAATCGATTCGGCCAGGCCGAATCGATTCGGTTTTGCAGAAATTCCAAGTTTTGTTTATGGAGTCTTTGACTCAAAATTCTCCCCGACTTCAACCAACTTAAATCCCAATCCTTTAATGCTACCAACTGATCATAAATACATCATCCAACCATAATTTACCTCAAAATCATATCAATTCAACTTCAAAAGATCTAAAGCCCATAAATCAAATAAAAACCTAAGTTCCATAAACCACACATAACCATAACTATCAATGCAAATTACTCTACTTAAATCATAAAATAGCAAGTAGATAACTTTCCTCAAGCTTGCAAGTTCAAATTTTGATGAAGTTGTATGCAAGACAATCACCCAAGCTTCAATCTATCTCTTTCTCTCCTTTGGTTTATTCTTCTCTTTATTTCTCTAAGTTTACCAATATAATTAGGGTAATAGTGACTTAGTTCAAGCCATGAATCGTGGCTTGAGTCCAAATTTCCAGCTTAAGTGATTAATATGCCGTAAACTAATACGGAACTACTCATATAAGCTACAACTAGTCAAAAGTGCCTCGAAACTAAAAATACATATGGCACACAATTTGACTATCTCGAACCTCCCGGAACTATTGGCACCCTCCAAATTATCATTTGGAGATTTTATAATTCATTTTAGGTTTCGATTTCATTTTAAGCCAAATGTCATTTTTAAATCATATGACATTACAAAACATAATATAGCGAAATTCACCTTTACATACGGTAAATATGCAACATCATAGTAGATATTAACTTTTCTTTCTTAAATTAATACCTACTCCACATATCAACATATTTATATATAATCACTATATTTAGCAAATTAAAAATAAAATAGGACCTCAAAAGCGAGGGTTGTTACATACTTCCCCCCTTATGAGAATTTTGTCCCCAAAATTCAAGCGTACCTTGTATAAAGAGATGCGGATACTTCTCCCGCATGTCATCCTCGTGCTCCCACATAGATTCCTTGGCGTTATGGTGACTCCATTGAACCCGCACCAAGGGTAACACACGAGACCTCAATCTACGCTCCCTATGCTCTAATATAGCAACCAGTTGTTCTTCATATGAAACATCGGGTTGCAAATCAATATCCTAGAAAGGAGTGTGCCAAAGTGCACCTTCACATCTCCTATACTTATTTAAGGAGGAAACATGGAATACATCATGAATTTATTGCAATGGTTCCGATAACGCAAGTCGGTATGCCACTGGACCCACCTTTGCAATAACTGGAAATGGTCCGAAAAAGCGCGGCGCAAGTTTCTCCTTCTTACTGAAACGCTTTATTCCTTTCATGGGTGACACTCGAACCAAAACTTGGTCCCCAATCTCCAATTCCATGTGTCGTCGACCTATATCGGCATCGCTCTTTTGACGGTCTTGGGCTATTCGAATACGATTTTGAATCAACTCAATTTTCGAGGAAGTATCTTGGATCATTTCAGGTCCAAGAAATTTATTATCACTCACTTCCAACCAACAAGCGGGTGATCTACACGGTCTCCCATAAAAATCTTCATAAGGTGCCATTCCAATTGAGAATTGGTAGGAGTTGTTATAAGCAAACTCATCCAATGGGAGATATTGTTACCAACCACCTTTGAAGTCAAGCATACACATGCGAAGCATATCCTCCAACATTTGATTTACCCTTTCAATTTGGCCATCTGTTTGAGGATGATATGAAGTGCTTAACCTCAATTCGGTCCCCATCGCTTCTTGGAAACTCCTCCAAAAGTGGGAAACGAAAATCTTGTCTCGATCGAAAACTATATTCAAAGGCACCCCATGGAGTCTCACCACCTCCTCGATGAACAAGCGAGTATACTGCGCAGTGTCATAATCTGTCCGCACAGGTAGGAAGTGTGCCGAATTTGTCAAGCGGTCGACAATCACCCAAATAGAATCACACCCGCTTTGTGATCTTGGCCAGCCCGTGATAAAATCCATTGATATGCTTTCCCATTTCCACACTGGGATCTCTAACGGTTGCAACAAACCTGTCGGTTTTTGATGATCGATCTTGACCAGATGACAAGTAGTGCATTGGGACACAAATTCCGAAATATATCTTTTCATACCTGGCCACCAATACTGATGGCGCATGTCCTGGTACATTTTGTCCCCACCAGGATGAACCGTGAACCTATACCCATGTGATTCAGCCATCACCGCCCGTCTCAAATCTCCTTCCTCCAGAATGATGAGTCTTCCATGGAAGCGTAATCCACCCTCAGGACCAATCGAGTAGGACTCCGCTCCCTCGGACAGCAATCGACGAATATGGTCTTGACACCCTTTATCCCTTCCTTGAGCTTCTACCACCCTTGCCACAATGGTAGGAGTAACGGTCATTACCGACATGAATTCTCTCACCATCGCATCCTCCTGACTGAGTTCCTTCCATTTAGCTTTCCAAACCTCAGCTAATTCTCCCTCGGGCTTACTACTCAAGTCATCCGTTACAACGTTCACCTTACCCGGATGGGAACGAATGTCAAATTGATAATCTTTCACGAACTCTAACCATCGGCACTGTCGCATATTCAAGTCCTTCTATGAAAATAAATATTGCAACGATTTATGATCCGTGAAAAGACTAAACTTCTCTCCCAAGAGATAATGTCTCCATATCTTCAAGGCAAAGACAACCGCGGCTAGTTCTATGTCATGCATCGGATAGTTTCTTTCATGGGGCTTCAACTTGAGGGAAGCATAAGCGATAGCCCGTCTCTCTTGCGGAAGTACACCTCCTAATCCTTGAAGAGATGCATCGGTGAAGACTAGATTTTCCAATCCTGGTTTTGTCAATGCAAGGACCAGAGCCGAAGTCAATCTATTTTTAAGCTCATCAAATGCAGCTTGGCAAGAACCATCCGAAATAAAGCTCACCCCTTTTCGGGTCAAATTTTTCAAAGGGATAGCTATTTTAGAGAAACCCTTGATGAACCGATGGTAATAACCCGCCAAACCCAGAAAACTGCAAACTTCGGTAGGTGTCATGGGCTGACCCCACTCCCTTACCGCAGCTACCTTGCTTGGATCCAACGATACACTCTGGGACGTCACCATATGACCCAAAAACTGTACCTCCTGTAACCAAAAGCCACACTTCTCGAACTTGGCATACCTTTGATGGTCCCGTAATCTCTGTAGGACTAACCTTAAATGCATAGCATGTTCAGATTCCGTTCGAGAATAGACTAAAATGTCATCTATGAACACAATATCAAATTGGTCCAGGAAATCCCGAAACACCATATTCATGAGATCCATAAATACAATGAGGGCATTGGTTAGTCCAAAGGGCATAACCAAAAATTCATAGGACCCGTACCTCGTTAGAAAAGCAGTCTTGGATACATCCTCCTCTCGTATCCTCAATTGGTGATACCCCGTCCTCAAATCGATTTTGGTGAAGTACGTCGCTCCTCGAAGTTGATCAAACAAATCATCGATACGAGGTAAAGGATATTTATTCCGGATGGTGACCTTATTCAATTATCTATAGTCCACACATAACCGGAGAGAACCATCTCTTTTCTTAACAAACAAAAGTGGAGCACCCCACGATGATGTACTATGTCGAATAATCCCTGCTCCAACCACTTTTGAATTTGATCTCTTTGCTCCATCATTTCAATAGGAGCCATTCGATAGGGAGCCCTTTCAATAGGCCTCGTTCCCGGCGCTAAATCGATCACAAACTCAATCTCACGGCTAGGAGGCAAACTCGGTATTTCCCTGAAAACATCCTCGAAGTCTTTCACAACCGGAATGGAATCCAAGGGAACAACTACATCCCTAGAAGTCTCCTCAGCAATACAGTACAAATAAGTACTAGTACTCCCCTCTAAACGAGGTAAAACTACCAGGAACATTTCTTGTCCCGAAACGGCGAAGACTATACTCTTCCCGTAGCAATTTACAATAGCATGATATTTTATAAGCCAATCCATACCCAAAATCACGTCATACCCGACCATATCTAGGATGAGTAAATCGGCCTCAAAGCATAAATTACCGAGAGAGATTTCTATATTTTTACAAACAAAGAAGACGAGTGAACCATCACCCATAGAGGAATCCACACTAGTAAAAGTTCTTTTAGCAGATTTAATCAACTCGGTGGTCTGAGAAAAGCTCATAGAAATGAACGAATGTATTACACCAGTATCAAATAAAATACGACCCATATGTCCCTAAATAAGGAACTTACCCTCAATGGCTGGCGGTGTAGGCGGAGCTGGAGGAAGCATAGCATTCTGAATATGATAAACCCCACCATAATGTAATTGACCCTGTTGTGGAGGATTAACTCGGTTGGGCACCTACGGAGGGAACTGAACGTACGGCTACTGTGGAGATCGAGTAAACTATCCCCCAATCAATTGAGGACATTCCTTTTTATAGTGACCCACTTCCCTACATTGGAAACACCGACCTATCATATTCTCAGCATTTCGACCACGATTGTTTCTAAACTGATTCACACCTTGGCCCTGCTGGCCTCTGCCTCCCTGACCCCCACGGCCTGTTTGTTGTTGTGGAGAACCCTGACCTTGGCTAATATTTTGGTTTCCCGAATTAAACCCACCAGAACGCTGCCTCTTCGACAAGTCCCCTTGTTGGGGATCCCTTTCTTTCTGTTTACTCCCTGAAGGTTAGGACGAGGGAAAGACTACTCCTCCAATCCCACTACCTCCCGGCCTTCCCCCTTGCCCCACTACGGAGGTCTTCTTGCCACTTTGCAAAAATAGTCTATGCTCTTGGCAATGTAGTAGAGCTGCATTCATCACATCCCCAAAAGTATGTAAAGCCGGATTACCTAACAAATGTTGTCGAATTCTCCAGTTCAACCCTCTCAAAAACTTCGAAACTTTCTTTTCTTCGGTAGTCACTTCATCCAGTACAAAACTTGCCAGCTGGGTGAATTCCTCCTCATATTCCGCTACTGACCTCTCCCATTGTACAAGGTCCTGCAACCTCCTTATCATCTCCCCTTGAATTGCGGGAGGAAAGTACTTATGATCAAATAAAACCCATAATTCAGAGATCGACATTGTATCCCTCTGTTCTGGTGTAGTCACGGACTCCCACCAGTGTAACGCGGCCCCAACCAGTTTAAAAGTAGCAAGAACTTGCTTCCTGTCCTCACCACACTCCACCATACGTAGATGGCGTTGTATATCTTTCTTCCATTGATTCGCCTTTATAACATCCGAGCTCCTGTCAAATTCAGGGGGCTGACCCTTTAGAAAAGATTCCCTAGCTCTCTCCCACGGAGAAGGTTCGGTAGGAACTTGGGCACCTGGCGCTCTCTGTTGAGCTTGTGGCGCTTGTTGGGCCACTGATGTCATGGACGCATTAACGGTTTGAGCCACTATATTCGCCACATCCGCGACATTGAATGTTCCTTGTGGCGGAGGAGGAGGACCAACATCCTCATCTAAGACCCTATTGCGTCTCGTCGGGTGACCTCTTTTAGGCGGCATCTGAGATGGAGAAACAATAGAGTTAGAATTTCACTTAAAATAATCTATATTTGCAGAAGATCGTAAGCATAAGCAACAAAGCAGTCCTAACATTAGGCTCTATGTCAAAGAACGCTACGGTAGAACGTGACAAGTCCACCAGGATCCAAAAGACTCTAGAACCTGATGCTCTGATACCATATGTGACAACCCGCATTCCGAAATAAGGTGTGGCCAGCCCGATACCTCTACCTAATGGAATCATGGATAGATATCATCCTCAGCATCATAACAATAAAATAGGTATACGGGAAAACCACTCCATAAGTCAGAAAGTAGGTTGTCAAAAATTTTGATTTAATAAAGATTTAAGGAATAAATTAAACAACCCAAATCTGATGAAAGTGGAATTTCAAAGGAACATATATATAAATACCAAAACAACATACAATAAAAGAACCGAATAATCTGTCGGTCCACAGCTACATTCAAAGTGTTTCCACAATTCAATATTTTACATACTACATTCATTAACAAGTACAAAAGATGGGCCACTAGCCTGAATGAAAGACCCGATCATAACTAGATCCCAAAAATGAGGGCGTCTAACAAACATCCTGTAATAATCCGCGCAAGGTCATACAGCTCGTCAAAAGCATAAGAGTGGGAAAAATCATAACGGGCGCCCTTACGGAGGAGCACCTGAGCGGATATAACAACATACACAACATGGAAAAATGAACGGGTCAGGGCCCGATTTGTATATGATTCCCAGAATAGTAAAAAACATGATAGATATGGACAATGAATCATAAATAATGTGAAATGTGAATCTAACAACCAAATAATAAAATGTGATGATTCAATTATATAGGTTTCTAACAGTTATTAAATTAAGCAAGAGAAATAAAATTAAATCTCATTTCTTTTCATATCTTATCATTTTCCATTCCTTAGTAGGAATATAGTTTTCATCATATCTTTCAGTTTTCCATTCCTTAGCTAGAATATAATTACCATCTCATATCTTATGGCAATTTACATACCTCAAGTCCCACTTGAGTTAGAAAGGTTATATTCTTATACATATATAGTTTCTAAGACCACCCCTCCGAGTTTCCCCACTTCGCGCACCCCTAAATGACTATCATCTTCCAGGGCCTATCTATACGAGACAACCTGGGCACCTAACGCACGTCAGGAAGTGGCCATATGCCTGCGAGCGAGGCATAACCACACCCGGAATTACCTCACTAGCGCAGAAAAATATCTACAAACCCCGCATATGGCCGAGGACTATAGTCAGCCTGCATTCAATAGTCAGGGGACATCACCTCATGCGCGAACTTCCCTTATGATAGCATTTAGAGATGTGTGTTTAAGTAATTTAACAATTACCAATTTAAATCTCATTTTCATTACCGTTAATCACATGTGTTTCATTTTGTTTGAAACCATCATCTTTGAATATTTCTTATTCAATTTCATCATATAATTAGGACCCGAAGTATTCTCCAAACAATTTCCCAAAATCTAATAGGTCCCAAGGTTTTATATACCTCAAAAGGCCTCTCAAATCTCCACATATGGGCTTAGAATCATATTTCTCAATTATCTATCAAATAAAAAGTGATGCCTAAACATCACTTTAAATACCCCTGAATTAACCCCAAGTGATCCCATTCAACTATAGGCTAATGACCAAACTCGACTAAAACTCTAGGATCCTATGTTTACTTCATTCAAGAAGGGTCCTAGGTTCTAATCCTAAGGGAAAGTGTCAAAATTTACAAAAAGAAAATAAAGGAAATTAGGCTTTCTGAATCAATTCGGACTAGCCTAATCGATTTGGGTTCTTAAAGGCAATCGATTCGGAATAGCCGAATCGATTAGTCCTGGAAAAGTGAGCTTCTGCATAAATTTCCAAATCAATTCGGATGAGCCGAACCGATTCGAACAACCCAGGCTTGGAAACTGCCTCTCAGCGAATCGATTTGGCCAGGCCGAATCGATTCGGTTCTGCAGAAATTCCAAGTTTTGTTTATAGAGTCTTTGACTCAAAATTCTACCCAACTTCAACCAACTCAAATCCCTATCCTTTAATGCTACCAACTGATCATAAATACATCATCCAACCATAATTTACCTCAAAATCATATCAATTCAACTTCAAAAGATCTAAAGCCCATAAATCAAATAAAAACCTAAGTTCCATAAACCACACATAACCATAACTATCAATGCAAATTACTCTACTTAAATTATAAAATAGCAAGTAGATAACTTGCCTCAAGCTTGCAAGTTCAGATTTTGATGAAGTTGCATGCAAGACAATCACCCAGGCTTCAATCTCTCTCTTTCTCTCCTTAGGTTTCTTCTTCTCTTTCTTTCTCTCGGTTTACCAATCTAGTTAGGCGAATAGTGACTTAGTTCAAGACATGAATCGTGGCTTCAGTCCAAATTTCCAGCTTAACTTATTAATACGCGGTAAAATAATATGCAACTACTCATATAGGCTACAACTAGTCAAAAGTGCCCGAAAACTAAAAATACAATATGGCACACAATTTGACTATCTCGAACCTCCCGGAACTATTGGCACCCTCCAAATTATCATTTGGAGATTTTATTATTCATTTTAGGTTCCGGTTTCATTTTAAGCCAAATGTCATTTTTAAATCATATGACATTACAAAACATAATATAGCGAAATTCACCTTTACATACGGTAAATATGCAACATCATAGTAGATATTAACTTTTCTTTCTTAAATTAATACCTACTCCACATGTCAAGATCTTTATATCTAATCACTATATTTAGCAAATTAAATATAAAATAGGACCTCAAAAGCGAGGGTTGTTACATACTTCCCCCCCTTATGAGAATTTTGGCCCCAAAATTCAAGCGTACCTTCTATAAAGAGATGTGGATACTTCTCCCGCATGTCATCCTCGTGCTACCACATAGATTCCTTGGCGTTATGGTGACTCCATTGAACCCGCACCAAGGGTAACACATGAGACCTCAATATACGCTCCCCATGCTCTAATATAGCAACCGGTTGTTCTTCATATGAAACATCGGGTCGCAAATCAATATCCTCGAAAGGAATGTACCAAAGAGCACCTTCACATATCCTATACTTCTTTAAGGAGGAAACATGGAATACATTATGAATTTGTTGCAATGGTTCCGGTAACGCAAGTCGGTATGCCACTGGACCCACCTTTACAATAACTGGAAATGGTCCAACAAAGCGCGGTGCAAGTTTCCCCTTCTTACCAAGACGATTTATCCCTTTCATGGGCGACACTCAAACCACAACTTGGTCCCCAATCTCCAATTACGTGTGTCTTTGACCCGTATCGGCATAGCTCTTTTGACGGTCTTGGGCTATCTGAATACGATTTCGAATCAACCCAATTTTTGAGGAAGTATCTTGGATCATTTCAGGTCCAAGAAATTTATTATTACCCACTTCCAACCAACAAGCGAGTGATCTACACAGTCTCCCATACAAAGCTTCATAAGGTGCCATTCCAATTGTGAATTGGTAAGAGTTATTATAAGCAAACTCAACCAATGGGAGATATTGTTCCCAACCACCTTTAAAGTCAAGCATACACATGCGAAGCATATCCTCCAACATTTCATTTACCCTTTCAGTTTGGCCATCTGTTTGAGGATGGTATGAAGTGCTTAACCTCAATTCGGTCCCCATCGCTTCTTGGAAACATCTCCAAAAGTGGGAAACGAAAATCTTATCTCGGTCGGAAACTATATTCAAAGGCATCCCATGGATTCTCACCACCTCCTTGATGAACAAGCGAGTATATCGAGCAGTGTCATAATCTATCCGCACAGGTAGGAAGTGTGCCGACTTTGTCAAGCGATCGACAATCACCCAAATAGAATCACACCCACTTTGTGATCTTGGCAAGTCCGTGATAAAATCCATCGATATTCTTTCCCATTTCCATAATGGGATCTCTAACGGTTGCAACAAACCTGTCGGTTTTTGATGATCGATCTTGACTAGTTGATAAGTAGTGCATTGGGACACAAATTCCAAAATATCCCTTTTCATACCTGGCCACCAATACTGACGGTGCATGTCCTGATACAATTTGTCCCCTCCAGGATGAATCGTGAACCTATACCCATGAGATTCAGCCATCACCACCCGTCTCAAATATCCTTCCTCCAGAACGATGAGTCTTCCATGGAAGCATAATCCACCCTCAGGACCTATCGAGTAGGACTCCGCTCCCTCGGACAGCAATCGACGAATATGGTCTTGACACCCTTTATCCTTTCCTTGAGTTTCTACCACCCTTGCCACAATGGTAGGAGTAACGGTCATTACCGACATGAATGCTCTCACCATCACAACCTCTTGACTGAGTTCCTTCCATTTAGCTTTCCAAACCTCAGCTAATTCTCCCTCGGGATTTCTACTCAAGGCGTCCGCTACAACGTTCGCCTTACCCGGATGGTAACGAATATCAAATTGATAATCTTTCACGAACTCTAACCATCGGCGCTGTCGCATATTCAAGTCCTTGTGTGAAAATAAATATTGCAACGATTTATGGTCCGTGAAAAGGCTAAAATTCTCTCCCAAGAGATAATGTCTCCATATCTTCAAGGCAAAGACAACCGCGGCTAGTTCTAAGTCATGCACCGGATAGTTTATTTCATGGGGCTTCAACTTGCGGGAAGCATAAGCGATAGCCCGTCTCTCTTGCTGAAGTACACCTCCTAATCCTTGAAGAGATGCATCGGTGAAGACTAGATTTTCCAATCCTGGTTTTGGTAATGCAAGGACCGGAGCCGAAGTCAATCTATTTTTAAGCTGATCAAATGCAGCTTGGCAAGAACCATCCCAAATAAAGCTCACCCCTTTTCGGGTCAAATTTGTCAAAGGGATAGCTATTTTAGAGAAACCCTTAATGAACCGACTGTAATAACCCGCCAAACCCAGAAAACTGCGAACTTCAGTAGGTGTCGTGGGTTGACCCCACTCCCTTACCGCAACTACCTTGCCTAGATCCACCGATACACCCTGGGACGTCACCATATGACCCAAAAACTATACCTCCTGTAACAAAAAGCCACACTTCTCGAACTTGGCATACAGTTGATGGTCCCGTAATCTCTGTAGGACCAACCTTAAATGCATAGCATGATCAGATTCCGTTCGAGAATAGACTAAAATGTCATCTATGAACACAGTAATAAATTGGTCCAGGAAATCCCGAAACACCCTATTCATGAGATCCATAAATACAGCGGGGGCATTGGTTAGTCCAAAGGGCATAACCAAAAATTCATAGGACCCGTACCTCGTTAGAAAATCAGTCTTGGATACATCCTCCTCTCGTATCCTCAATTGGTGATACCCTGTCCTCAAATCAATTTTGGAGAAGTACGTCGCTCCTCGAAGTTGATCAAACAAATCATCGATACGAGGTAAAGGATATTTATTCCGGATGGTGACCTTATTCAATTCTCTATAGTCCACACATAACCGGAGAGAACCATCTCATTTCTTAACAAACAATACTGGAGCACCCCACGGCGATGTACTACGCCGAATAAATCCCTTCTCCAACAACTTTTGAATTTGATCTCTTAGCTCCCTCATTTCAATAGGATCCATTCGATAGGGAGCCCTCGCAATAGGCCTCGTTCCCGGCGCTAAATCGATCACAAACTCAATCTCACGGCTAGGAGGCAAACCCGGTATTTCTCGGAAAACATCCTCGAAGTCTTTCACAACCGGAATGGAATCTAAGGGAAGAACTACATCCCTAGAAGTGTCCTCGGCAATACAATACAAATAAGTACTAGTACTCCCCTCTAAACGAGGTAAAACTACCAGGAACATTTCTTGTCCCGGAACGGCGAAGACTATAAGTGGTACTTATCAACCTATTGAACCAATAGAGGATGAACCAAGATGTAGTAAAGAGCAAGAACCTCGACTTCTTTCGATCCGGATTTTCTAACATATTTGCTAGAAAATGAACCTCAATCATGCAAAGAATCCATATCCTTACCCAATGCTTCTAATTGGAAGGAAGCAATTAATAGTGAATTTGAATCCATATTACAGAATCATTCATGGGAACTAGTAGATCTTCCACCAGGTTCAAAATCGTTAGGTTATAAATGGATCTTCAAAAAGAAGTTGAAGGTCGATGGATCAATTGATAAATATAAAGATAGACTTGTAGCTAAAGGCTATAGGCAAAATGAAGGGTTCAAATCTCCTGGACAAGAAGAAAAAGTATGTAAGCTTGTTAAATCACTTTATGGATTAAAATAAGCACCTAAGCAATGGCATGAAAAATTTGATAATGCAATGTTATCATATGGTTTCCAAATTAATGAATGTAATAAATGTGTTTACTTTAAATACATTCAGAATGGATATGTCGTTATATGCCTCTATGTTGATGATAAGCTTACCATGGGTAGTAACTTCGAAATTGTCAAAACTACAAAACAAATGTTGAGTAGTCCATTTGACATGAAAGATTTGGGAATCGCCGATGTTATATTAGGAATTAAAATTTCTAAAACATGGGATGGAATTATATTATCTCAATCTCATTACATAGAGAAACTACTTGAAAAATTCAAGAAGCATGATATTAGTCCTACCAAGACACCTGTAGCTGTAAATTTACATCTAGCAAGAAAGAATGGTGAAAGCATATCTCAACTAGAGTATTCTCGTATTATCGACAGTTTAATGTATATCATGAACTGTACATGACCCGACATAGCATACGCAATAAGTAAGCTAAGTCAGTTTATGAGTAATCCAGGGAGAGATCACTGAAAAGCAATATTGAGAGTTTTTGGTTATTTGAATTATACTCAAAACTATGGACTGCACTACTCAAAATATTCAGCTGTTCTTGAAGGACATTGCGATGCAAAATGGATATCCGATACAAAAGACTCTAAGTCTACGAGTGGGTATGTGTTTACCTTTGGAGGTGCAGCCATATCTTGGAAATCCTCAAAATAAATGTGGATTACAAGACCGATAATGGAATCCGAATTCATTGCACTAGACAAAGGTGGAGAAGAAGCTAAAAGGCTTCGAAATTTCTTAGAGGATGTTCCAAATTGGTCAAAACATGTTCCCGCAATATGTATACATTGTGATAGTCAATCGGCAATTAGAAGGACACATAATCACATGTATAACAGAAAGTCACGGCATATTCGTCGAAGACATAATACCGTTAGACAACTTCTCTCAAATGGAATTATCTCAATTGACTATGTAAAGTCATAAGATAATATATCGGATCTACTAATGAAAGCTTTAAACCGAGAGAAAGTTAAAAGATCATCAAGGGGAATGGGTCTAAAACCTATAAATAAATCAGAATCAATATAGTGGCAACCTAACCTAGCTCACTGGAGATCCCAAGATCTAGGTTCAATGGGCTAACCGAACTACATTATATTCAATAAGCTGTAATAACCCTCACTTTTGAATAATTTATTTTATATTAATTTAATGTGTAAAGTAATTATATAAAATATTGGGTAAAGTAGTAAATAATATTAAGTGAGTTAAAAGATAATATTTACTAGATTGTTGCATATTTATTGTATGTGTATGTAAATATCATCATGTTGCGTTTTATAGTGTCGCATGCTTTAAACGACATTTATGGTTTAAATGGAGCCAGAACTTAAAATGATTTATAAAATTGTCGAATGACAATTTAGAGGGCGTAGTTAGTCCCGAAATATGCAAGATAGTCAAAATAAGTGTCATATTGTATTTTTGGGTTTCGAGCACTTTTGACTGGTTATGACTTAAATGTGTAGTTACGAGTCATTTTTGTGGAGTATTAGCATCTTAAGATGGAAACTAATATTAGTCCCTGATTTTTAGTCTTCAAATTCCCTTAATTTCCCTAATACATGTTCTTAAACATAGAGAGTTAGAGAGAGGAAGAAAGTTGTGGAGAAAAGAGAGGAAAAAGAAGAAAAAAATTGGAGATTGAAGATTGGAGTTCTTGCTATCAAAGGAAATCTGAGATTTCAAGCTCAAGGCAAGTTTCCTACTTGCTAATAGGTGATTTAGGGTGAATAAACTATGTGATTGTTGTGTATGTGAATCAATTGAATAAATATGGATTTTATAGATTTTGTGGTGTTTGAGCCCAAATCATGGTTTAATTTGATGATTATGTGGAGTATAGTAGTTGATTATCATGTAGGATGGTTTTGGTTAGATTAATGGTAGTTGATGTGTATAGAAATGGAGGAGAAATGGGTTTTGGGGAAAACTAGGGTTCATAACCCATAGCCCCATTCTTGGCAATTCGCCCTTTTTGCGAATCGATTCACTAAGGGGTAAGGCTACAAGTCTGGGAACCCGAATCGATGCGAGTTAAGTCCGAATCAATTTAGCCTGAGATAGAAACTTGTTTTCTCCATCCGAATCGATTCGCTTTTGGGCGAATCGATTCGAAATCTTATTGTTTTGAGTTATTTTTCTAACTCAATTCCAACCCTTTTTCTTTAGGCTTAGGACCTAGTAACCTTCTTGTATGAAGTAAACTTAGAGTCCTACAGTTTTAGATGAGATAGGTAACTATCCTACATTAGGAATGGATTAAATAGGGCTTGTTCCGGGGATTTCCAAAGTGATGTTAAGGTATTATTTTCCTTTAGTTAACTATTAGGAGACTAGGATTTATAATGTTATATTGGGGGTCTTTAGAGTCTCATTCGAGGTATGCTAGACTTGGTGGTTTATAATAACACTATAAATTCTTGGAGAAGGAATAATAGGTCTATTAATCATTGAGGTTATAATGATGGTATAAACTACGTATGGCTCCGAATAAAATGTGATGTACATATTGAAATGGGAATAAAATGTAAATGAAAATTTACCTAAACACACCTCTCTAAATGTTATCATAGGGGAAGTACGCGCATGAGGTGAAGTCCCATGGCTAATGAATGCAGGGTGAATATAGTCATTGGCCATATGACCTGTTATTATGTATTGTATTTATTGTTCGAAGTGAGGTAATTTTGGGTGTGGTTATGACTCACTGTCGAAGGTGTATGGCCACTTCTCGACGTTGCATTATAGGATGCCGAGGTTATCTTGTTGGATAGGCCCTGGAAGATGATAGCTATTTAGGGGCGCGTCCAGTGGAGAAACTCAGAAGGACGGTCTTAGAATCGTTATATATGATTGAATATAACTATTCTTAATCAAGTGGGACTTGATGTATGATAAAGTTCTCTAACAGTTAATGGGTGCTGAATACGTTTCCTAATGAAATATGGAATGATAAAATGAAACAAGGTCAATGATGGTGATTCTTAGTAAATAATAATTACCCATATCCTCTTGTATAATTGAATTAAATTTTATGGTCATCTTAATTGCTTTAGTTTATGTTCGAGATTCAGTATATAGATTCTTATCCTTATCAATGATGATTAACTGCTCATAACTGTCATACTCTTTATTCATCTGGTTATCATATAAAACCGGGCCCTGACCCGTTCATATTTCTTATTTTGCATGAATCTTTTATTTGCTCAGGTGGTCCACCGCAAGGACGTCCGTTTTGACTTTCCTATTCCGGTGTTTTGGAGCCGTAATACTTTGCAGATGATTACGGGATATTTTGATATAGACGTCTCCATTGTTGTACTCTAGTTATGATCGGGTTGTTTATTCGGGCGTGTGGACCAAAGCTTTTATAATTGTTTAATGAAATGTATTATATAACTTATAAACTTGTTATTTATGGTTTGTATACTGTTAATCGATAGCTTATTCGCTTACTTTATTGTGTACTTGTCGTTGATGTAATAGAAGTCTTTTTGGGTATCCACCTTCTGGTAAATTAATTAGTTCAAATGTTTCTTTTAAATTACAAATATTATTTTGGCAATCCATTTTTCAACAATAGTGGGTGGTTATCCCGTATACTTATTATATTATGGTGATGCTGAGAATGTTCCATCTATGATTCCTGTTATTATTGGAGTATCGGGTTGGTCACCTCTTATTTTGATAAGCGGGTTGTCACAGATGGTATCAGAGCATCAGGTTCTAGAGTCTTTAGGATCTATGCGGACTTGTCACGTTCTACCGTAGCGTTCTTTGATATAGAGATTAATGTTAGGACTATTTTGTTGCCTATGATAGCGATCTTCTGCAAGATAGATTATTTTTAATAGTATTCTAATTCTATTATTTCTTGGTCTGAGATGCCACCTAAGAGAGGTCGCCCCCCTAGAAGAAACAGAGTCGTAGAAGAGGATGTTGGTCCTCCACCGCCGCCACAACAATGAACTATAAATACTGCTGAAGTAGAAAATATTATGGCCCAAGCCGTCAACACCACGATGACTACTGTAGTTCAGAAATTTCCACAAGCCCAACAACCACAAGCTCAGGAGGTACAAGCTCCTGTGGGACCTTCTCCGTGGGAGAGAGTTAGAGAATCCTTTTTAAAGGGCAATCCTCCAGAATTTCAAGGAGGCTCTGACGTTATAGTAGCTAATCAATGGAAAAAGGATATTCAACGCCATCTGTGCATGGTAGTGTGCAGTGAGGAAAGAAAGCAGATCCTCGTTACTTTTAAATTAGTGGGAGTTGCGTTGCATTGGTGGGAATCAATGACTACTCCAGAGGAGAGAGATACTATGACTATCAATGACTTTTGGGTGTTGTTTGAACGGAAGTATTTCCCTCCCGCGGTTCAAAGGGAGATGAGAAGAAGACTACAAGATATGGTGCAAGGTGAGTGTTCCGTTGCGGAGTACGAAGAAGAATTAACTCGGCTAGCTAGTTTTGTGTCGGACGAGGTGACTCCGGAGGAGAGGAAAATATCAAAGTTCATGGGAGGTTTACACTGGAGGATACAATAACATTTGCTGGGCAATCTAGCTTTGTCGACTTTTGGGGATGTAATGAATGCGGTGTTACTCCATTGTCAAGAACATCAGTTGTATGTCCAAAGTGGTAAGAAGGCTTCAGTTGTGGGGCAAGCGGGAAAACCAGGAGGAAATGGGATAGGAGGAGGAGCATTACCCTCATCCCAATCTTCGGGAAATAAACAAAAGGAAAGGGATCTCCATCAAGGGGACTTGTTAAAAAGGCAGCATTTCGGTGGGTTTAATGTGGGTGGCAGTAATGTTAGGCACGGTCAAGGTGCCCCGCAATAGCAACAAGCAGGTCGGGGTGGAAATGGTGGTAGAGGCCATCTAGGCCAAGGCTTCGGGCAATTTAGAAATAACTTGGGGTGAAATTAGGAGAATATTGCGGGTCGATGCTTCTTTTGTGAAGAGTCGGGCCATTTCAAGAAGGCGTGTCCAAATTTAATTGGGGGACAGCTTCCTAGGGTTCCACAACAGCCACAGGTCCAGTTGCTGCCACAAGTACCTAACCGAGTTGTCCCTCCACAACAGGGAGAACTATAGTATGGGCGTGTTTATAACATACAGGATGTTATGCTTCCTTCGGCCCCTCCAGCACCACCAGCGATTGAGGGTAAGTTTCTCATTCAGGGGCACATGGGTCGTGTATTATTTGATACAAGTGCGACACACTCATTCATTCCTAGAAGTTTTGCTCAGTCTACAGAGTTAATTAAGTCTGTAGAGAGTACTTTCACGAGTGTTGAATCTTTTATGGGAGATGGGTCACTTATTTTCTTTGTTTGTAAACAAGTAGGAATAAATCTTGGTAACTTTTGTTCTGGGTCCGATTTGCTCGTCCTTGATATGGTCGGGTATGATGTTATCCTGGGAATGGATTGGTTAGTAAAGTATCACGCGATAGTTAATTGCTATGGGAAAAGTATAATTTTTTCCATTCCGAGGCAAGAAATGTTTTTAGTGGTTATGCCTCGTATGAAAGGAGGTATTAGCACTTACTTGTACTGTATCGCAGAGGAGACTTCTCGAGATGTAGTCATTTTCATAGATTCAATTCTGGTTGTTCAAGATTTCCAAGACGTTTTTCGAGAAATAATGGGTTTACCTCCTAGTAGCGAGATTGAGTTCATAATTGATTTAGCATCGGGAACCCAACCGATTGCGAGAGCTCCATATCATATGGCTCCTGTTGAGATGAGGGATCTAAGAGACCAGATTCAGCAGTTGTTGGAACAAGGGTTCATTAGGCGTAGTGCGTCGTCGTGGTGTGCTCCGGTGTTATTTGTGAAGAAGAGAGATGGTTCTCTTCGGTTGTGTGTAGATTATCGGGAGTTGAATAAAGTCACTATCAGGAATAAATACCCTTTACCTCGGATTGATGATTTGTTCAATCAATTTAGGGGAGCGTCGTACTTATCAAAAATCAATTTGAGGATGGAGTATCATCAGTTGAGAATACGGGAGCAGGATGTGTCCAAAACCGCTTTCCTAACGAGATATGGGTCCTACGAATTTCTATTTATGCCTTTCAGGCTAACCAATGCCCCCGCAGTGTTTATGGACCTTATGAATAGGGTGTTCAGGGACTTCCTCGACAAGTTTGTCATTGTGTTTATTGATGACATCCTATTGTATTCCAAAATAGAAGCCGATCATGTTACTCATTTACGGGTGGTCCTTCATACGTTGAGGGATCATCAATTGTATGCCAAGTTTGAGAAGTGTGGGTTTTAGATGCAAGAGGTACAGTTCTTAGGTCACATTATTACTTCTGAGGGAATTGTGGTGGACCCGAGCAAGGTGGTTGTGGTGAGGGAATGGGGTTAGCCCACGACACCTACCAAGATTCGTAGTTTTCTGGGTTTGACTGGATATTACCGTCGATTCATCAAGGGTTTTTCAAAAATTGCTAGCCCTTTGATAAATTTAACCCGGAAAGGGGTGAGATTTCTTTGGGATGAGTCTTCTCAGTCTGCTTTTGATGACTTGAAGGATAGATTGACTTCTGCTCTAGTCCTTGCATTACCAAGGCCAGGATTGGAATATTTAGTCTTTACAGGTGCATCGTTGCAAGGGTTGGGTGGAGTGTTACAACAGGAACATTGGGCTATTGCTTATGCTTCTCGTAAACTAAAGCCCCATGAGAAGAATTACTCGGTTCATGATTTGGAACTTGTGGCCGTAGTTTTTGCCTTGAAGATTTGGAGACATTACCTCCTGGTGGAGAAGTTTAGCCTCTTCACGGACCATAAATCGTTGCAATACTTATTTTCACAGAAAGATTTAAATATGCGACAGCGTCGGTGGTTGGAGTTCGTGAAGGATTACCAATTTGATATACACTATCACCCAAGAAAGGCGAATGTAGTGGGGGATGCATTTAGCATAAAACCCGAGGGGGAGTTAGCCTCGGTATGGAAAGTTAAATGCAAGGAGCTTAGCCAAGAGGACGCGGTTGCTAGGGCGTTTATGTCGGTGTTGACCATTACGCCTACTATAGTGGCAAGGGTTGTGGAAGCTCAAGTAAGGGACAAAAGCTGTCATGACCGTATACACCAATTGTTAATCGAGGGAGCGGAATCCTAGTCTGTAAGTTCGAAAGGTGGGTTACGTTTCCACGGGAGACTTGTTGTTCCGGACGAAGGGGACTTAAGGCGGGCCGTAATGACGGAATCTCATAATTCCAAATTTGTAGTGCATCCTGGTACCAACAAAATGTACCAAGACATGCGCCGTCAATATTGGTGGGCGGTCATAAAGCGGGATATTTCTGAGTTCATTTCCCAATGTACTACTTGCCAATTGGTTAAGATAGATCATCAGCGACCGATAGGATTGTTACAACCCTTGGAAATCCTGGTATGGAAGTGGGAGAGCATCTCGATGGAACTCATCATGGGCTTGCCAACGTCCCAAAGTGATCATGATTCCATATGGGTTATTATGGATTGCTTGACTAAGTCGGCACATTTCTTACCAGTACGTACCAACTACAATACTGCTCGTTATGCTCGGTTCTTCATTGCGGAGATTGTTAGACTCCGTGGGGTGCTCATAAACATAGTCTCCGATAGAGATAAGATTTTTATTTCCCATATTTGGAGAAGTTTCAAAGAAGTTATGGGAACCTAATTGAAGTTAAGTACCTCTTATCATCCTCAAACAGATAGGCAGAGGAAAAGAGTCAACCAAATGTTGGAGGATATGCTTAGAATGTGTGTGCTTGATTTCAAAGGTGGTTGGGAATAATATCTCCCTTTGGTGGAATTTTCTTATAATAATTCATATCAATTCACCATCGGGATGGCACCCTATGAAGCCTTGTACGACCAACCTTGTAGATCGCCCACTTGTTGGTTGGAGGTGGGGGATAACAAATTTCTTGGACCTCAAATGATCCGAGACACTTCTTCGAAGATTGAACTCATTCGAAATCGCATTCGAATAGCTCAAGACCGTCAAAAGAGTTATGCCGATGCGAATAGAAGGCATGTGGAGCTAGAGGTTGGAGACCAAGTTTTGGTGCGAGCATCGCCAATGAAAGGTATTATGCGCTTTGGGAAGAAAGGAAAGCTTGCACCGCGCTACGTTGGACCTTTTCCCATTATTGCTAAAGTAGGCCCGATAGCGTATCAACTTGCTCTGCCTAAACACTTACAACAAATTCATGATGTGTTCCATGTTTCATCATTGAAAAAGTACAAGAGGTGCGAAGGAGCTCACTGGCATATTCCTCTAGACGATATTGAATTGCAACCCCATATTTCATACGAGGAACAACCAGTTGCAATTTTAGACCATGGGGAGCGTAGGTTACGATCTAGAGTGGTACCGTTGGTTCGGGTCCAATGGGGTCATCACGAAGCTGAGGAATCTACGTGGGAGAGTGAGGATGTTATGCGAGAAAAGTATCCATATCTCTTTTTTCAAGGTACGCCTGAATTTTAAGGGCAAAATTCCCTCATAAGGGGGGGAGTATGTAATAACCCTCACTTTTGAATGATTTATTTTATATTAATTTACTGTGTAAAGTAATTATATAAAATACTGGGTAAAGTAGTAAATATTAATTAAGTGAGTTTAAAGATAATATTTACTAGATTGTTGCATATTTACTGTATGTGTATGCGAATATCATCATGTTGCGTTTTATAGTGTCGCATGCTTTAAACAACATTTATGGTTTAAATGGAGCCAGAACTTAAAATGATTTTTAAAATTGCCTAATGACAATTTAGAGGGCGTAGTTAGTCCCGAAATATGCGAGATAGTCAAAATAAGTGCCATATTGTATTTTTGGGTTTCGGGCACTTTTGACTGGTTATGACTTAAATTTGTAGTTACGAGTCATTTTTATGGAGTATTAGCATCTTAAGTTGGAAAATAATATTAGTCCCCGATTTTTAGTCTTCCAATTCCCTTAATTTCCCTAATACATGTTCTTAAACATAGAGAGTTAGAGAGAGGAAGAAAGTTGTGGAGAAAAGAGAGGAAAAAGAAGAAAAAAATTGGAGATTGAAGATTGGAGTTCTTGCTATCAAAGGAAATCTGAGATTTCAAGCTCAAAGCAAGTTTCCTACTTGCTAATATGTGATTTAGGGTGAATAAATTGTGTGATTGTTGTGTATGGGAATCAATTGAATAAATATGGATTTTATAGATTTTGTGGTGTTTGAGCCCAATTCATGGTTTAATTTGATGATTATGTGGAGTATAGTAGTTGATAATCATATAGGATGCATTTGGTTAGATTAATGGTAGTTGACGTGTGTAGAAATGGAGGAGAAATGGGTTTTGGGGAAAACTAGGGTTCATAACCCGTAGCCCCATTCTTGGTAAATTCACAGGGGCGAATCGATTCGCCCTTTTTGCGAATCGATTCGCCAAGGGGTAAGGCTACAGATCTGGGAACCCAAATCGATTGGGGTTAAGGCCGAATCGATTCGGATTGAGATAGAAAGTTGGTTTCTCCATCCTAATCGATTTGATTTTTGGCGAATCGATTCACTACTTGGGGCGAATCGATTCGAAATCTTGCTGTTTTGAGTTATTTTTCTAACCCAATTCCAACTCTTTTTCTTTAGGCTTAGGACCTAAGACCCTTCTTGTATGATGTAAACTTAGAGTCCTAGAGTTTTAGATGAGATAGGTAACTATCCTACATTAGGAATGGATTAAATAGGGCTTGTTGTGGGGATTTCCAAAGTGATGTTAAGGTATTATTTTCCTTTAGTTAACTATTAGGAGACTAGGAGTTGTAAGGTTATATTGGGGGACTTTAGAGGCTCATTCGAGGTATGCTAGACTTGGTGGTTTATAGTAACACCATAAGTTCTTGGAGAATGAATAATAGGTCTATTAGTCATTGAGGTTATAATGATGGTATAAACTACGTATGGCTCCGAATAAAATGTGATGTACATATTAAAATGGGAATAAAATGTAAATGATAATTTACATAAACACACCTCTCTAAAGGCTATCATAGGGGAAGTACGCGAATGAGGTGAAGTCCCCTGGCTAATGAATGCAGGTTGAATATAGTCCTCGACCATATGACCGGTTATTATGTATTGTATTTATTATTCGAAGTGAGGTAATTCCGGGTGTGGTTATGACTCACTGTCGAAGGTGTATGGCCACTTCCTGACGTTGCGTTATAGGATGCCAGGTTGTCTTGTTGGATAGGCCCTGGAAGATGATAGCTATTTAGGGGCGCGTCTAGTGGAGAAACTCAGAAGGACGGTCTTAGAATCGTTATATATGATTGAATATAACTATTCTTAATCAAGTCGGACTTGATGTATGATAAAGTTCTCTAAGAATTAATGGGCGCTGAATACGTTTCCTAATGAAATATGGAACGATAAAATGAAACAAGGTCAATGATGGTGATTCTTAGTATAATTGAATTAAATTTTATGGTCATCTTAATTGCTTTAGTTTATGTTCTAGATTCAGTATATAGATTCTTATCCTTATCAATGATGATTAACTGCTCATAACTGTAATACTCTTTATTCATCTGGTTATCATATAAAATCGGGCCCTGACCCGTTCATATTTCTTGTTTTGAATGAATCTTTTATTCGCTCAGGTGCTCCACCGCAAGGATGGCCGTTTTGACTTTCCTGTTCCGGTGTTTTGGAGCTGTAATACTTTGCAGACGATTACGGGATATTTTATTATATACGTCTCCATTGTTGTACTCTAGTTATGAACGGGTTGTTTATTCATGCGTGTGGCCCAAAGATTTTGTAATTGTTTAATGAAATGTATTATATAACTTATAAACTTGTTATTTATGGTTTGTAGACTGTTAACCGACAGCGTATTCGGTTACTTTATTGTGTACTTGTCGTTGATGTAATAGAAGTCTTTTTGGGTATCCACCTTCCGGTAAATTAATTAGTTCAAATGTTTCTTTTAAATTTCAAATATTATTTTGGCAATCCGTTTTTCAAAAATAGTGGGTGCTTATCCCGTATACTTATTATCTTATGGTGATGCTGAGAATGTTCCATCTATGATTCTAGTTATTATTGGAGTATCGGGATGGCCACCTCTTATTTTGATAAGAAGGTTGTCACATAAGCACTCGAGGATATTTAATCCTATCCATTCAAAAGATGAGATAGTGCACATATGCTGCGAAATTAGGATTAGTTACGCTTTTAATGACATCCATATCTTAATATTTCTAAGTGGGGTATTGTAGGATACCCTTTATGAAAGTCACCTACGTGAGTAAGAAGGGGGCCACTTCTATGGGAATAATTAAAGGCATATTATCTAAAATACTCACGGAACCAAGTCGTGTTTATGGCCAAAATGAACACAAATGTGAGAACCAACTGTGTTGAAGAATTATTGTGTGAATACTGATGATGCTAAGATTCAACACCACCAGATGAGTGATGGTGAGCTCAAACAATAATAACAATGGCAGCCATAGATGTATATGTGTGTAAGTGTATAGAAGGGGGGTGAGTATAAGAGGAATAAGACAATGATGTATAGTGGTTCATCCAATATGGCCTACATCAACTCTGAGTGTGTGATCCACTAAGTATGGGCACTAATGGCCTTAGATACAATGCACATAAGCTCACTCTCTCTCTCTCTCTCTACAGTGTGTAGAAGCAGAGTTTTAGCTAGGGTTACAATTATCGATCCCTTTGTAGGGTTATAGGTGACAAGTATATATAGGTCTTGGGGGGGTGTAGTGTACCCCCCAAGCATGCATGGTGCATGTGAATGATGATCTATCCAATCCTCTGCTGACACCTGTAGGTGCCACCTGTGACTAATGATGACATAATATTCCCTCACATGAGGGGATGATATTGTTATAATGATCTTCCACGTTCCATTGAGCCCCACGCGCACTGTACCACGCGTCTCCCAAATCACGCGCTATGATGATATCACCCTCGGCCGATGATACGAGGCCGAGGGCAAAGTCCCTGCTGGCAATGAACCAGGCCTTATTCGGGCCTCGTACTGTCGTACCCTCGGAGGGTCATCTGAACCATGATGAGGGGTCAGCCCCTTGAAGGGTCGTCTAGGCATGATGAGGGGTCGGCTCCTTGAAGGTTCGTCTGGGCCTGATGAGGGGTCGGCCCCTTTAAGGGTCGTTTGGGCCTGATGAGGGGTTGGCCCCTTAAAGGGTCATCTGGGCTCGATGAGGGGTCGGCCCCTTAAAGGGTCGTCTAGACCTGATGATGAGGGGTCGTACCCTCATATGATCGTCTGGGCAAGGGTGAGGTGTTGGCCCCTTGAGGGTCGTCTGACATTGGTTGAGAGATCATCCTGGCCTCGTCTAGATGGAAGACTCCCTCGGCCTGGCCGAGGGTATATATGGGTAAATCAATCACCCCCCAGCCCTTAGCCATCGAGGTTGTTAAGATGGTTGAAGGGTAGTGTTGCTTTTGAGATAAATGTGTGATCAGTTTGGTGAGTGACACTTGTCAAGCTGATGTGACACCTAGGCAGATATCCACTGTCGTTCCAGTTTCCCAAGCGTGGCGGCTGAGCACTTGGCCTATGACTTTGTGCCCTAATGATGTCCTCCTCGTGGGTCATGTTTTTCCTTGGTTAATGTTCCCCCTCATTAGCAAGGTATTTAAATAATTTTTTGAAGTTATTTCCCTTCTTCTTCTTCGCGCCTTAACTCTCTCTCTCTCTCTAGCTTCTCAACAGCTCCATAACCATTTCTGCAATTTCTCCTGCACCAAGCCTCGCTGTCTTCGTCTCCATTCTCAGGTAACCTTTCTTTGTTTTGTATTCTTGCTTGAGCCTTCAACTATAATTTGCATTCAGGTTTCTTTTCTCTTTCCCCTTAGTTATTTACTTTTTTTGGCATTCTCCTCCGGCGAGCTGTTATTCCTGTTCTTTGAGTGTTCTTGATTAAAACCCTTGCTTTCCTTAGTTTCAATCCAAAAGTCCATCTTGGTCAACTGCAAACTTGTTTGTAATTAGGCTAGCCAAATTCCTTTAAGTGTTGGGTCTTCCCCTTAATGCTTAGGAGGATTTATGATTTAGCTGTTGAATTCCCATCCCTGAGAGAGAACTTCTTCGTGGAGATTAGACAAATAGAGGAAGAGGAGGAGAGAAGATGGGGGGGGGCGACCCTAATTGGGTACGACCCATTTTTCCCATTCCATTAACCACTATCATACCCCCTCTATCTTGTGGGTCGTCTGGTCGTCCAGTCGAGAGTCAATCGTACGAGGGAGAAATGGATCAGTGAGCATCGTCCCCGACAAGTGCTGGCCCTTTCGGGAGGGGAGAGACATCACCTCTCAACCCAGGCTGACGGGCCGAGGGCACAGCCCTTTCTGAGGCTGTAGCTGTAACAGCACTGTCCCCTTTTGAATTTCAAGTTGCCTTTCCAGATGGTCCCCCAGAGGTTGGGGGATCTAGGGATGAGAGAGATGAGGACGACAGTGAGGGTTCTTCTGATGGTGATGATAGTCAAGTTGACACTTCAACTGCTTCGACTTATCTATCGCCAGTCAAAGACCGTGATCTCTTAGTGTGGAGGCATTTCTTTGGTATACATCCCAATATAAGTATGAGGGTCCCCACTGAATCTGAGAGAGTCTTCGAGGGTGACGAGGGAGAGATTACTGTCTATGAGCAGATGTTAAGGGTAGGTGTTAGGTTCCCTCTACACCCTTCTATAGTCAATATCCTGTTTGCCCTTGGGGTTACCCCTTCTCAACTTCCTCCCAACTCCTGGAGGACCATCCTCGGTTATGTCTCTTTGCGGAAAAATACCTTCACCGATGAGCTCAACCGATGTGTTCTTAGCTTGTTACAATATCACGTCCTCATCCAAACAGCCTGGGTATTATCATCTGGGGGCAAGGAAATCTGATAAAAAACTTCTCCACGTGGCACAAACCTCTAACCATGACTGGAAGAAGAGATTTTTCTTCATTTTCGGGGATTGGGAATTTACCGACGGGGTTCAGCCTTTGGACGACGATCCGAGAGTCCCAAGGAGATGGTCTAACCCTTCCATGAAGGCTAGGTTAGACCCCGGACTTAGTTTGGAGGAGAGGGTCATCGTTGAATATCTGAGGGAGCGAGGGAAAGAGGGCAGACTTACAAAATTTGAAGATTTGATGACCCCTAGCTTCCTCCAAGAAGCTAGTCTGAGGGTCATCCCCTTAACAGAACTATGTGAGTTGTTTTTTGCTCAATCTTTGATTTTTTCCAAGTGTTTCATCTTTAACTCTGTATCTTTCTGATGTGTCGTCTCCTTTTCAGGTCGTCCAAAAAATAGCTCTGGCCAACTTTGGGAAATGACTGCCCCAAGCTTGTTGTTGGGTCTGGGCAAGAAGAAAGGCAAAGAGCCTTAGCAGGCTTCGAGGAAGTCGAAGGTTATGGGGCTGACACCTATTTAACCACCTTCCGATAACCACAAAATAAAGGGCCCAAAAGTTCCTACCGACCCTCGACTGGATTTTAGGACGAGGGTGAGGGTGGAGGCGTCTGAGGGGAGCGACTCCTCTTCCAGCATGGGGGACTTTTGGTCCCAAAACTTAACATTCTTGAAGGCTGAACCGTCTTCCCTCATATCCAATCTGAGGGCGGACAAGGCTTCTACGTTCTCTACTCCCTCGGCTGCCGACTATGACTTTTTGTCTAAGATGCCCCCGACAAAGGTGTATGACTATGGTCTATCCTCAGTTGAGCTTTTCACAAACTGTTCCCTCGACCCCTTTACATGTGCCTTCTTTTGTGCACTCTGTTTGTGCCTTTACATCAGCTACTAAGTGGATGGACGAGAACCAATAGAAATTTCATGAAGCCGAGAGGGCTATTCAGCACGAGGCTGACCTGCAGAGCAAGCTCGAGACTGCAAGGGTCAATTTATAGAGTGCGAGGACCGAACATGCAAGGGTCCTGGAAGATCCGACGAAGTAGCATGATGCAGATCTGAAGGCCAAGGACTTACTTATTAAAGAGAAGGATGAGGGCTTGATCAACCTGGGGGCTCAATTCAAGACTGAGCTTAAGGGGGCAGTGAAGAAAATCGAGGCTGATGCTGTGGAGGACTACAAACTCTCAGACGAGTTTTAAGGCTTCTATCTTGAGTACTTAGAGAGGGGGATTAGAATGGCCTGTCGGTGGTTCGTCCTCAAGTTTGTTGATGTTGTCTCTTCAGTCCGCCCCTCTCTTGAGGCGGTTCAGCTGGATGACCCCCTGATTGCCAAAGCCTTAGCTCAAGTGGAATCTCAAGTGCATGTCGAAGGTACCGACACGTCTGAGGGTCGGCCTATCTTGGTCATAAAGAAAACTCCTATTGATGTTGAAGCCTTGCCCTCCAATGCTTCTTAATATGGTGGTTGTCTATAGACTATACCCTCTCTTGATGTAAAAAATATTCTTGTCCTTTATTTTTGTTGAACAAGCATTTGTAACAGTGTTTATAATATCATGTCTCTTTCTGTCTTCTATGCTGGTCTATTGTATGGTTTATCTTATGATGTTTTAAATTGATAATCTCACCAACTCCTCCCTCATCTTTCTTGAGGGTAAATAAGGGGTCGTCCCCACAATTTAACCTCATCATAGCCGAGGGTGGTTTCCACCAACTTAATGATTTTATATTTTAAGTCCCCCCTCGTCTTTCTTGAGGGTGAATGAGGGGTCGTCCCCACCGTTTACCCTCATCATAGCCGAGGGTGGTTTCCACCAATTAAATGATGTTTTGAATTTAAAGTGCACCCTCGTCTTTCTTGAGTGTAAATGAGGGGTCGTCCCCACCATTTACCCTCATCATAGCCTAGGGTGGTTTCCACCAACTTAATGGTTTTATATTTTAAGTCCCCCCTCGTCTTTCTTGAGGGTGAACGAGGGGTTGTCCCCTCCATTGGCCCTCATCATAGTCGAGGGTGGTTTCCACCAACTTAATGGTTTTATATTTTAAGTCCCCCTCATTTTTCTTGAGGGTGAATGAGGGGTCGTCCCCACCATTTACTCTCATCATAGCCGAGGGTGGTTTCCACCAATTAAATGATGTTTTGAATTTGAAGTCCCCCCTCGTCTTTCTTGAGGGTAAATGAGGGGTCGTCCCCACCATTTACCCTCATCATAGCCGAGGGTGGTTTCCACCAACTTAATGATATTTTCAATTATTTCAGTCCCCCCTTGTCTTTCTTGAGGGTAAATGAGGGATCGTCCCCGCCATTAACCCTCATCATAGCCGAGGGTGGTTTTGTGAAGATGATCCCAATCATACTAGAATTGATAAACACAAGATGAGGGGCCAATATGATATTCTCATTAACATTCCAAGTGTTCTGTTGGAGCAACACCCATTACAATTGTGGTCCGATAGGACATTACAACACTACTGATAGTATTTCTTCAAATGATATGCGTTCCAGGGGTTGGAAAAGGGCTCCCCCTCAAGGTTATCTAGTCTATACGTTCCAGGGACAACCTCATCAATGACCCTGTATGGGCCATGCTAATTTGGGTGGAGCTTGTTAGGCTTTTGCCAAGTTTTTTGGAGGACTTAGTCCCCCACTGCGATTGGACTTTGCTTCACCCTCTGATTGTAGAACCTGGCAGTCCTCTGCTGGTAGGCAGCTTGCCTTATCTCGACGTCTTCTCTCTTTTCCTCGATCAGATCTAAGTCAAGTCTCCTCTCTTCCATATTTCTCTGGGGGTCATATATTTGGACTCTATGGGTAGGAAACCCAATCTCGGTGGGGATGATGGCTTCTGAGCCATAAGCCAGCATGAACCGGGTTTCTTCGGTAGGGGACTTTGTCGTCGTCCTATAGGCCCACAATACAGCATACAACTCCTCAACCCCTCTTCCTTTTGCCTCCTCGAGTCTTTTCTTGATCCCGTCTAGGATTATTCTGTTTATTACTTCAGTTTGCCCGTTGGCTTGAGCTCGGCCTGGTGACGACAAGACGAGAAGAATTGTTTGATACTCACCCTTTCACAGTACTTTTCTAGAGATGTATTCTTGAATTGAGTCCCGTTATCCGCAATGAGGGTGTTGGGGAGACCATATCTGCATATAATATTTTTCTAGATAAACTACAAGGTCTTCTGCTACGTGATCGTTACCATCGGCTCCGCCTCCACCCATTTTAAAAAATAGTCAATTGCTACGATGAGGAACCGATATTTATTGCTGACCCTAGACAAGGGTCCTACCAAGTCGATCCCCCACACTGAAAATGTCCATGGGATGTAATGGAGGTAAGAGGCTGATGGGGCTGGCGAGGGATGGTGGAAAATCTTTGACATTTATCACACTTTTTACATATGCCGTGACGTCTTTCCCCAGGGTTGGCCACCATTATCCCTAGGTCACTATCCTCTTTGCCAAAGACCTACCCCCAATGTGGCTTGAACATGACCCCTCGTGCACATCTTGCAAGATGTGAGGTACTTCATACGGGTGCACACACCTAAGTAATGGGAGAAGGAACCCCTTTTTGTACAAAGTGTCTTGGATGATAGTGAATTTTGTAGCTCTATAGCTCAACTTTTTCTTTTCTTGACTTGCTTCTGGCATCTCACCCTCTTTAATGTATCTGATCATAGGGTCCATCCACGAAGCTTCCTTAGAAATATTTAAGCAAGTGTCAAGTGTTCCCTCAATATCTTCAATAGTTGGTCGAAGCAAAATTTCCACTGGGACTGTCCTCCTGATATCTGTCCTAGTTGTCGAGGCCAACCTAGCAAGTGCATCATCTCGGCCATTATCGAGCCTAGGTATCCTCTTCAATTTCACTTCTCTAAAGCTCTTCAATAGTGACTTCACTTTCTCAAGGTATTTGGCCATCCGCTCATCCTTGGCCTCGTAGGCTCCTAGTATCTGATTCACTACTAGCCTTGAATCACTATGGACCAAAATCTGGCCGACACTAAGAGACTTGGCCAAGGAGAGGCCTGCTATCAAGGCCTCATATTCAGACTTGTTGTTCGAGGCTTTGAAGTTGAACCTCAGGGTGTACTCAATGTCTGTGCTATCAGGTGTTGATACTATCAGTCTATCTCCACTTCCGCTTTCGTAAGAGGACCCATTAATGAAGAGGTTCCACACTGTCTTTTCCTTTGAGAAATTTCCCTCGATGAGGGACCCCTGTCTAAAGAGATATCTTCCCTCTTCATTTTTGGCCACTTTTTCTTTGGCGGTGCTTATCTCAGCCTTATCTGTGGGCGTGTCAGTGAGCCTACCTTATAGGGTATCTGTCTTCCCGAGGCTCTCATCTTCAGCTCCATCATCTTCCCAAGTGAATTCCACCACGAAATCTTCCAACGCTTGCCCCTTAATGGCCGTCCTAGGTTAATACACAATGTCAAACTCCCCCAGCTCTATAGCCCAGGCCATTAACCTACTTGACTTTTCTGGCTTGTGTAAGACCTTCTTAAGAAGAGGGTCAGTGAGGATGACCATTATATAGGACTGGAAGTATAGCTTCATCTTTCTTGATGCATGGATCAAGGCATAGGCTAACTTATCCATCCTTGGGTATCTTTGCTCTGCCCCCTGGACTGCCTTACTATTGAAATACACTAGCTTCTGTACTCCGTCCTCTTCTCTCACAATGGCTGTGCTGATGGCTGATTTTGAGATGGCTAAATACACATGTAGCCATTCGCCCTGCACTGGTCGTGACAACAGCAAGGGAGACCCTAAGTAGGACTTTATCTCCCTAAAAGCCTCATCACACTCCTCATTCCATTCGAAGGCCTTTCTGAGAATTTTGAAGAATGGTAGACACCTGTCTGTGGCCCTAGACACGAACCTATTCAAAGCAGCAACTCTCCCTGTGAGTCTCTAAACGTCTTTAATGGTCTTGTGGGTCTTCATTTCTACGAGGGACTTTATTTTCTCAGGTTTGGCCTGAATGCCTCTTTGATTCACGATGAACCCCAAGAATTTCCCTGCTCTAACCCCGAAGACACATTTGGCTGGGTTGAGCTTCATTTGGTACTTGTCCATCGTGTTAAAGGTCCTCTCGAGGTCAGCCACATGATCCTCTGCCTTCAAACTCTTGGTCAGCATGTCATCTACATAGACCTCCATAAACTTCCAAATTCGGTCTTCAAATATTTTATTTACAAGGCGCTGATATGTTGCCCCCGCATTTTTTAGGCCAAAGGGCATGACCCTATAACAGTATGTCCCCTTGTCAGTAATGGAGGTTGTTTTCTCTAAGTCTTCAGGGTTTATGAAGATCTGGTTGTACCCTGAATAGGCATCTATGAAGCTCATGAGCTCATGGCCTGCGATAGTGTCTACCATCTGGTCAATGCGGGGGAGAGGGAATCTGTCTTTGGGATAATATTTGTTGAGGTCTATGAAGTTCATACACATCCTACACTTCCCGTTGGATTTTGGAACAATGACTGCGTTGGACAACCATTCGGGGTAGATGACCTCTCTGATAAACTCCGCATCTTCCAGCTTCTTGACCTCATCCCTAATGACCTCATACTTCTCCCGAGAATAAATTCTCCTCTTCTATTTTATTAGTTTTGCACCCTCTACCACGGTGAGCTTGTGGCTCATAATTTCGAGGTCGATCCCTGACATGTCTGCGTGGCTCCATGCAAAGACACTTTGTCTTCTCCTTAGCAGCTTGATGAGTTCTTCTTTTATGTCTATCTTCAGAGCTTTGACAACTTGGACGGTTTTTTTGGCTCATCCTCATTGAGGATGATGGATTCTACCTCTTTCGCGGCTTCTCCTTTCTTGAGTTTTTTCTCATCCCTGGGGTCATGGGTGTCAATGTTGTAGGTGGCTGTTGCCTTCTTGTGTGCCTCTTTTTCTTCGGCGGAGTTGAAGTAACATTCCCGTGCCATCGTCTGGTCTCCCTGAACTTCCCCTACCTCGTAAGGGGTCAAGAATTTGATCATCGGATGAAACGTAGATGGCACAGCCTCAAACCCCTTGAGAGCTACTCACCCCAATATAATGTTATAGGCCGAGAGGACATGTTCATCCATCACGAATAAACTGACCTTCTTTGTAAGCCATCTCGTCCATTCGTCCCCCATCCTGACATCGACCTCATACACTCCTAGAGGATGAACTTTTTCCTCACTGAACCCAATCAATGGGTGATGGTATGGGACGAGTCTAGCACGGCTAAGGCCTAAGGCTTTGAAGCATGGCCAAAACATAACATCAACAGAGCTACCCCCATCTACCAAGATCCTTGGCACCTCACATCCATTCACCCTGGTAGGATGACGAGAGGGTCATCATGTGGGGCTAAGAGGCCTTTGAAGTCCATTCTTGAGAACCCCACTATCAGAGTATCCACATAAACCTTCTTCCTCTTTTCTGACTTTACTTCCAGAGAGATTGAGTGCACAGTTTTTGTCACTTCCATGGCCTCAGCTACATGGGACTTCTTGTCGACGACCTTTGACCCTCCTCCTTCTAGTACCCTGGAGATCACCCCAACAGCAAGAGAAATCATATTAAGTCTCTTTAAAGGGCCGTGGTCGTCTCTCGGAGGGAGGTCAGGGTCGTCCTCATCTTCAGAAGGGTCGTCCCTCCTGTTTGGGGGATCTTCTCGGCATGAATCACCTCTCTTCTTTTTGGGGTCATCCCCTCGGCCCCTCTTGAAGGCACTCTTATCAACGTACTTCCTTAACTTCCCTTCTTTTAACATTTTTTCAATCTCATCTTTTAGAGCAAAGCATTTGTCCATCACGTGGCTATGGTCTTGGTGAAATTCGCACCACAGGTTTTTGTTCCTCTTGTTGGGGGCTGCCCTCAACTTCTCAGGCCACTTCAGGGACCGGTCACTCTTTATCTCATTGAGAATATGTTCACAGCTGACTGTCAGAGGGGTGTAATCAGCGAACTTATCGTCTGTAGACCTCTTCTTCCCCCTCTTTGTTCTTCTTATGGTACTTACCCCCACTAGTACCTCCTTTTTCATCTTCATATTTTGCGGCCATCGCCTCTTTGGTGTTCATCACCTTTCCTGCTGTCGACAGCAATTCAACCATTGTCCTTGGAGGGTCTTCAGCGAGCTTCCATAACAGTTTCCCCTTCTGGAGTCCTCCAATCAGGGCTGTCATAGCTACGCTCTCCTCAGAGTCTTCAACCTCTAACTTTTCTTTGTTGAATCTGCCTATGTAGTCTCTTAGGCTCTCATTCTTCCCCTGCTTAACATAGAGCAGGTTTGTGGTCTTCTTTTGTGGCCTCAACTGATAGAAATGCTTATGCGTGTATTTTTCATTGTTGTACAAGCTCATTCTAATCAAAACCTTAAATTACCTACAAAATATAACATTCTAAAGTGTAGAGTGGTAAGTAAGGATGTCAAACCACTTTCTAGGGAGTAAAGCTAATGGAACAAATTCACATGTAGTTCACTTTTTATTTTCTTTTTGTACTTTTTCACTTTTCTAATTTTTTTTAGCTTTTTCAAATATTAAAACAATAGGGTGAGGTGAGATTTTAAACTAAACTAAACTAAGATGAAAATAACTAACTAGAAGGTGACTAAAATGAATAATAAAGTCTAACACTAAAAATAAGAGATAAGTGAGGTAAATAATTGTGAAAACAATCAAGGAGTGGGATTACACCACAAATTTTAGCTATTCTAATTAATTAATTGAATTCTCCCAAATTAATATCAAAACTACAAATCAACTCTCGTTGCAAGTGTAATTATAATATTAATCTTTTAGAAAATTAAGTTTAACACCCCACAACTCTAGAAAATTAGATCTATACTCCTTTTAATTAATCACCCGCTAGGATCGATCAATTAGAATTTATGTCAATCGTATAGAATAAACTTAGAGTTTAAATTCAAGTGATAATACCCCACTTAAGAAAACCCTATCTCTAGTTCGAATCTAAAATGGGTATTATCACTAGAATTTCAATTTTCTCTCGAAAATCATTTACCCTCTCTCGAGGCGTAAATCTAAGGGTGAGGGATCAAAATTAATATTCAAAGGGATTTTTCAAGTAATGAAACTAATTAAAATAAAATAACATCAAATAAGGGTTTTACCCCACCCCTTGAAAGGGGATTTAGCCTAACATGGTATTAAACATGATGAACAAATAATCAAAGGCATTTAATATAAAAGAGTAGAGAGAAGAATAATCAAACCAGTCTCTTGAATTCACTAGACTTCAATCCTTGAGTTGAAATTCACATCCTTTAATTTGAATGATTCAAACACAATTACATCAATAATCTCACTCAATTTAATCCTCACAACAATTTATTCTCTCCTCACTATCTAAAAAATAATAAAATAAAAATTCTAATCTAAAACTTACACTAAAATATTATTTCTCTCTCTACAACCCTAGATAGGTTTTCTAGAACTCAAAAACTCTCATATTTGAGGCCTTCATCTTCTTTTTATACAAGGCATGGAGCATGGGGGGTTAATTTGGGTATTTGGTTTAAGTGTGCATGTGGTTTGGGTGTGTCATGTGGATGAGGGCGGTGAGGATAAAATCTGATTTGTTTTATTGGGTATTTCAGGAAAGTGGGTAAAAAGGGAATTTGAGGGTAAAATGGGTATAAGGGGTAAAAGGGTTTTATTTGGCACATGGGTTTTAGTTGGTTTATTTTTGGCTTTGGTTGTCTTTTGGCAGGCCGTGCAAGGCATATGGCCAAATGGTTTTTTGTGTAAACGGCTTAAAAAAGGAAAATGGGGGTAAGGGGAGATATAAGGAGGTCGGAGGTTGTTGCTGGCCGGAGTGGAGATGTTCGGCGAAGAGGGTATCGCTGGAGTGGAGTCGGATGGCGTCGGCAGTAGGTGGCTGGCCGCCGGCTGTTTATGGTTAAGGGTCCGGCGCAGGGGGAGGAGAGGGCGACGGGGTCAACGACGGGGTAGGTCGGGCAAAAGAGAGAGAGAGAGAGAGAGGCGTAGGGTAGGTTTAAGGGCTGACGGTTTAATGGGGATGGGCGCGGCCGGTGCCGGCGGTGAGTTTCAGGCGGGTCTGAGGTCCGGCGACCGGGGGGGTTTGAGTAGGTGGATACCGAGTTTGGTGGTGTTGGGGTTTTCAGAGAGAGATGGGTTTTAGTTTTTATTTTGTGGCTATGAAGTTTGGAGAGGAAGAGAGAGAGAGGGGTTTTAGTTGGGAGGTTGAAGATGATGAGTGTGGGGTTAAGGTCTAGGTGAGGTGTATGGTAAGGGGGTGAGGTATTGGGTGTAGTGAGGGTGTAGGGTTAATGGTGGGGATAAGGGTGTGATTTGTGTGAGTTTTTAATTTGGACCCTAAAATAACGCTAATAAAATTAAATTAATAAAATAAAATAAAAACCTAAAAAAATCCTATTCTAAATTAAAATCAAGACTCAAATAAAAATAAAATTAAAAATAAAAATAAAAATAAAACTTAATAAAACTTATGATTAAAATCCTAAAAAGAAAATGCAAAATCTAATAAAACTAAAAATACAAAAAATCCTAAAAATTCTTATCCTAATAAAATAAAATAAAACTAAAACTAAAAACTAATAGAATAAAAATAAAAATACTAAATAAAAAGAAATATAAAAATTTGGAAAATAAATCCTAGAAATTCTAAATAAATCTAAAATAAATTCTAAAAATGAAAATGACTCAAACTAAAAATCTAAAAAATAATAAAAAAAAGGGAAATTAGACACACACGGGGTTCGGGGTAGGTTTAGGCTAGGCTAAGGCTCGGGTGAGGTTACGGGATTGGTAATTAGCTCCATAAAATGCACAATTGCCTTGAAATACGCATTTGAACACCGCAAACGTGCATTCGGCCTGCATATTGAACAATTAAGCGCATAAGACCCATATTGTCGAGAATTAGCAACTAAAAGACATCTATTCGGGGTATAAATTGTACAGTTTTGGGTGCTTATCACACCACCCCCAAACAGCGCATTGCTAGTCCTCGAGCAATAAGATGGAGAGAAAGAGAAAGATAAGAAACCAAAAGTGTACCACTTTCGCGGGCACTTGCGATTGCACTTAGCATGTGCAACAAGCCTTTAAACCTATAGGTTGCCCTACAGGACGAGTTGTGTCTCGTGAGGTTTTGCAGGGAATATACCCACAAAATTCTTATTTTCAAAGATTTATTGAAAGGCAGTCAATCTCATATTAGACATAGAATAATCTCACAATCCATCATTTGAGAAATAATTTCAGAAATACAAGCTAGAATGTGTAAAATTTTTAGCTAAGTAAATACTCAAGGCACATACTTCCTAGAACTCAACGTGAGTAGTGTGAATCATTCAAAACGGGTCGAGTATCACAAGAGTAATTCCTAGATTGCCTTTTCGGAATCAACGCTTCAACTTCAAATCTCACGGATATAACTCTCTCAAACGAACTCTTGAGATATGGGTTAGTGTATCGCTCTTGTGTGTGAGGATGGGAGTAAATGTAAACAAGTTCAAACGTCTCACACACATATAAGAAAGAACGAACAATAAGAAAGAAAATGATCTCATGAAGAATGTTAATCACTTTAGTGAGAACGTCGAGTTATTCACCACGTCGACTTTCATTTGCCCGAACACCTATGGGAAATATGGATGTATATGGGTGAGGAGGTAAATGAAATGAGAATGGTATGATATATAGGATAAAATGGGATAGTGATAGTGATAGTGATAGTGATAGTGATAGTGATATGAAGGATGAAAGATAATGGATGAATGTATAAAGGATGGATGGATGGTGGATATGTAAGAAGAGTGTATACACTTTAGGCACAAATGTCTTTATTACTAACTACAAACTCTCTTTCTTTTCTTTTCTTTTCTCTTTTCTTTCTATTTTTGTTATTTTTTATGTTTTTCTCTTTTTTTTTCCTTTTTTTTTTCTTTTTTTTATTTATTTTTCTCTCACTTTTCAAATCAACACTGAAGACATTTAACATTTTGAACAACACTCTTTTATTTGAAATGATGTAAGATGATAGGTGACGGTGTGGGGAAATATCTGGGAATATGGAAGAGCATGGGAATATAATGGGTGAAGTGAATGGTAAATGGTGTATGGAAAATTGGTAAGTGTATGGATGAAAATTTAGTATTCGGGACAAATTTCAAGACACGTGTTTCTTACAACTCGAAAGTGATGTCGTTCTTAGTGATCAAGCCAAAAATGAAGAATAATGAGATCATACAACAATTTAAGTGCGGACCCAAAAGAAGTTGAATCAACTTGTGACTCGGAGATTGCGTAAAACACTCTGAAAGGGTGAAAGGCACAAATCTCACAAGTTAAAGTCTCCACTAGTGATCCTTAAGGTTCTCTTTAGAATTGTAGTACTCCTCAACTCTAAACGTAATGACGTGATAATTGCGCAAATTTGGTTGAGTATATAAATTCATAGTGCAATATGCCTTGTTATGTATTACATAAGCTATTTAGAAAAATGTTCTCTAGCTTGATTCCTAGACTTTGAAAGATGGACGATTGAAAATTCACATCAATGATTGAGATGAAAGAAACTGCATGAAATTTTAAAAATTAGGTTCAAAAATCAAATTTTTCAAAAGAAGTACGATTTTGATAAAATTCCCCACCCCCAAACAAAAAGGAACATTGTCCTCGATGTTAAGTGAAATAATTTTGAAAATTGAGAGCATAAGGTAGGAAAGAGATTACCAGAATGAACCGCTAATGAAGTGGAAAGATATCGCCAATAATAAACCTGAAATGTGTACAAGTCTATAAGCATGGTAAAAGAGAGGGTGATGTGAAACACCACCCCCAAATAGGATGAGACTAGTACAAGAAACGCGGGTTGCCTCCCGATAGCGCTAAGTTTAATGTCTTCAGCCAGACCGATGAAATCTCACCCTAAAGATAAGATCTATGATGGCCCAGGGTGGCAGAAAAATTGGGGTGATGAGAATCACCCCCAAACAAGACTGAAGCGCTAGTCTTGTTGGAAACAGGCTAAAAGGGTTAATGCACTTGTATGGCAAAGTGCATCACATAATTCAAAGCATCGGTGGACCATGGGTGGGTGGGTATTAGGGTAAAGGTGAGGGTGGAAAGGGTGAAGAGGTATCGGCCACGGGCCTTATTGAACCGAAAGGTGAGGGAAACTAGGGCCCTATAAGCATAGTGCTCAAGTTGGTGAGGGAGGCGGAATGGTGTAGAAAGTGGAATGGGATGGGCCTTGTAAAAATCACACGACCATTCTATAAATGGGCGACGGTAATGATCGTGCCGTGACACTCCAGGGAGTTGTCGATGGGAAAAATCAACACCACAAGGAAGTGGTGTGCGTGGAGGAACCAGCTCGGTGTCACGGTGGAGAGTAGCACCAAAAATACTCTCGTGGAAAGTGGAGGATGGTTTCAGGTGAGGATCTAAAAATGTTGATGGAAACTTGAAATGCGTAATATCAAGATCCAAACCAGGTGGTGGGGTGGAAAGGATAATGGGTGGGTTGGGGGACAAATGGTGTATCGGCTGGGATAAACGGTGGACGAAGATGATCCAATTCAAGCGTGGGAGACACACACTCCTCATGAGGCGTAGAGTGATCCACAAGGGAACTCGCGGGAGGAAGAGTGGTATCTAAAGATGGAGTGGTCAGCTTCTCCACAAGAATATCGGCGGGGAATGTGGTGGGTGGGTGAGACGAGGCACCAAGATCAGAGATAGAGGAATCACTAAAAATTTCGGGCTCAATGGGAGCCATGCATGGTATAACATCATCCATATCCGGATAGGTAGACACTATCACGGATTCTATCTCGGGAAAATGGTGAGCACTCATAGCCAGAGCTAACCTAGGATAAATTGGTTCCTCGGGAACACAAGGGTGAAGATCGATAGGTGTAGACTCGGGTATTGTTTTGGATATTACGGGAGTAGGAAGGTGAATGGGAACCGCAAGGTGGGGTTCATATGGACATAGTGGGATTTGATCAGGCTCACTATCTAAAGGTAAGTCAACACAATTGTCGACTTGAGACCCGAACCATGGGATGGTCTCAACTTCGAGATTCTCGGGATGGTAGGGTTGGTCATACTCAAAATTCATGTCATAAGAGGACACATCATCGTCACACTTGGTGGCAACGATGGGTGGGGCCATGGGAATATCCGACTCTCGCTCACACTCCAATTCATTTAAACGTTGTTCAAGCCTTTGGAGAGCTTGAGTTTGAATTTGAGTGGCTCGCTCTTGCTCAAGGATGAACTTTTGCAAGAGGGTTTCGATAGCGGATGTGGATGACGGTGTTGGTGGAATGATGGGTGGTGGTGGTGGTTGAAGTGGACACAACTCGCTATGATCATGACTATACGGAGAATACTCAAATGAAGTGGGTGGGGTGGGGCCAAGTGCATCATACACGAAAGCATCGCTTTCGTGATCGACAAATGGTTGATGCGCATGGGGTACGTAGTGAGGGAACTGATCGTGAACGGGTGCACAAGGTTGCCATGACGACTGTTGGAACGTGTGAGGATCCACAACATCGGGTTGGGATACGTATTGCGTGGAAGGGTTATCAGGCCTCCACGAATAGCTCGGGGACTCACACAACTCGGGATTGGGTATATACGGAGAATAGGCCGAGGTGGGTTCCGGAACAGTGTCATATTGATACACATGATCCGTGGTGGGTTTGTATTGATATGAAGAGTATGGGAACTCATGGGACATGTGATCGGCATAAGAACAGTGGGTGCACAACAAGGGAGGAGGCATGGTGACACTTGACACCGAGGGTGATGGAATAGGAGGTGAGTGCGTAGATGGGTCAAGAGTACCAACGGTACTCGTGAGAGAAGTGAAACCACTAAGAATATCATAAAGAGACGACTCAGGATCACTCTCACTCTTGTCACGTGTCAATGGGAAATTACCAAAGTAGTCCCGTAAAGGACGTTCTTCGGCCATGAGGAGAGAAATATTTTTTTTTTGATTTTTTGGAATGTTTTCAAAAGGAAAGAAAATATTTTTGGATTTTTTTCTAAAAATGAGAAAAAGAAAATATTTTTGGATTTTTTTTTCTAAAAAGGAAAGAAAGAAAATATTTTTGGATTTTTTATAAAAATAATATAAGAAAATATTTTTGAATTTTTGTGAAAAATAAAGGAAGGAAAAATATTTTTGGAAGAAAAAGGGTGGGGAAAAAATATGGACTCTTGATTTGGACGAACCAACTAAAACTGACTACCAAAAATGGAATTGGACACACACAAGTGTCAAGAAAATGTCCTAACTAGCACATAGCCAATTTTTATCTTTAAATTTAGTGAAAGGGTAGTCAAATTTTAATTAAGTCCGCGGGCGATAAAAAATCACGAAAATCTCTTTGTGATCGCCTTTGCAAAATTATTCTCCTATTGGGCTACCTAGTTGATTGATTTTAAATTTAGTGATGGCTAGGGTAGCACTCAATTGGTAAGCGAGTGAGTCGGGTGATGAAATCCCTTCTCGTGAGTGACCGGGTGTAGGTCTTAGTCAATTAATTCATCACACCATTCGAAAATAAATGCAAGAATAAAATCACATAAGAGCACACAAAGCACACACACAATAATGGACTCGCTAACAGGAGAGGCGCGAGGGTGTAAGATATGTACCTCCCACTGTTTTTAGGCCGTGGGGTGCCGAAAAATTTGAGTCGACCGGGAGGAGATCACGCCTATCTCAGTCGTCCCCGAGAGTCCTACCGACCCAAAATAGAGAGGCTTCTAAATCCTCGCCTTTGGACGCCCTCTCTCTACCTTGTCCGGTTCCCCTATCACGCTTTTCAATTATTACAATTTCAAATGAAAAATAAATGGTGTCCTATGCACCGCATTACAAGCCAAGATAATAACGTCCTAATACAAGCCTTCTAAAATATAAAAAATGGTACAAAAAATAAAGTACAAAAAATTGAATGAATTACAATATGAAATCCGCTCCAAGCTTCACAATCCCAAGAATGGCAACGACGCCATTTGATAGAAATGCTTATGCGTGTATTTGTCGTTGTTGTACAAGCTCCTTCTAATCAAAACCTTGAATTATCTACAAAATATAACATTCTAAAGTGTAGAGTGGTAAGTAAGGATGTCAAACCACTTTCTAGGGAGTAAAGCTAATGGAACAAATTCACATGTAGTTCACTTTTTATTTTCTTTTTGTACTTTTTCACTTTTCTAATTTTTTTTAGCTTTTTCAAATATTAAAACAATAGGGTGAGGTGAGATTTTAAACTAAACTAAACTAAGACGAAAATAACTAACTAGAAGGTGACTAAAATGAGTAATAAAGTCTAACACTAAAAATAAGAGATAAGTGAGGTAAATAATTGTGAAAACAATCAAGGAGTGGGATTACACCACAAATTTTAGCTATTCTATTTAATTAATTTAATTAATTGAATTCTCTCAAATTAATATCAAAACTACAAATCAACTCTCGTTGCAAGTGTAATTATAATATTAATCTTTTAGAAAATTAAGTTTAACACCCCACAACTCTAGAAAATTAGATCTACACTCCTTTTAATTAATCACCCGCTAGGATCGATCAACTAGAATTTATGTCAATCATATAGAATAAACTTAGAGTTTAAATTCAAGTGATAATACCCCACTTAAGAAACCCCTATCTCTAGTTCGAATCTAAAATGGGTATTATCACTAGAATTTCAATTTTCTCTCGAAAATCATTTACCCTCTCTCGAGGCGTAAATCTAAGGGTGAGGGATCAAAATTAATATTCAAAGGGATTTTTCAAGTAATGAAACTAATTAAAATAAAATAACATCAAATAAGGGTTTTACCCCACCCCTTGAAAGGGGATTTACCCTAAAATGGTATTAAACATGATGAACAAATAATCAAAGGCATTTAATATAAAAGTGTAGAGAGAAGAATAATCAAACCAATCTCTTGAATTCACTAGATTTCAATCCTTGAGTTGAAATTCACATCCCTTAATTTGAATGATTCAAACACAATTACATCAGTAATCTCACTCAATTTAATCCTCACAATAATTTATTTTCTCCTCACTATCTAAAAAATAATAAAATAAAAATTCTAATCTAAAACCTATACTAAAATATTATTTCTCTCTCTACAACCCTAGATGGGTTTTCTAGAACTCAAAAACTCTCATATTTGAGGTCTTCATCTTCTTTTTATACAAGGCATGGAGCATGGAAGGTTAATTTGGGTATTTGGTTTAAGTGTGCATGTGGTTTGGGTGTGTCATGTGGATGAGGGTGGTGAAGATAAAATCTGATTTGTTTTATTGGGTATTTCAGGAAAGTGGGTAAAAAGGGAATTTGAGGGTAAAATGGGTATAAGGGGTAAAAGGGTTTTATTTGGCACATGGGTTTTAGTTGGTTTATTTATGACTTTGGTTGTCTTTTGGCAGGAGATTTAATCGTGCAAGGCATATGGCCAAATGGGTTTTTGTGTAAACGGCTTAAAAAAGGAAAATGGGGTTAAGGGGAGATATAAGGAGGTCGGAGGTTGTTGCTGGCCGGAGTGGAGATGTGCCGGCGAAGAGGGTATCGCTGGAGTGGAGTCAGACGGCGTCTGCAGTAGGTGGCTGGCCGCCGGCTGTTTATGGTTAAGGGTCCGGCGCAGGGGGACGAGAGGGCGACGGGGTCAACGGCGGGGTAGGTCGGGCAAAGGAGAGAGAGAGAGAGGCGTAGGGTAGGTTTAAGGGCTGACGGTTTAATGGGGATGGGCGCGACCGGCGCCGGGGCTAGGCGCCGGTGGTGAGTTTCAGGCGGGTCTGAGGTCCGGCGACCGGGGGGGAGGGGTTTGAGTAGGTGGATACCGAGTTTGGTGGTGTTGGGGTTTTCAGAGAGAGAGAGAGAGAGAGAGAGAGAGATGGGTTTTAGTTTTTATTCTGTGACTACGGAGTTTGGAGAGGAAGATAGAGAGAGGGGTTTTAGTTGGGAGGTTGAAGATGATGAGTGTGGGGTTAAGGTGTAGGTGAGGTGTATGGTAAGGGGGTGAGGTATTGGGTGTAGGGTTTATGGTGGGGATAAGGGTGTGATTTGTGTGTGTTTAATTTGGACTCCAAAATAACACTAATAAATTAAATTAATAAAAACCTAATAAAATTCTATTCTAAAATAAAATCAAGACTCAAATAAAAATAAAATTAAAAATTAAAATTAAAATAAAACTTAAAATTAAAATCCTGAAAAGAAAATGCAAAATCTAATAAAACTAAAAATACAAAAAAATCCTAAAAATTCTAATCCTAATAAAATAGAATAAAACTAAAACTAAAAACTAATAGAATAAAAATAAAAATACTAAATAAAAAGAAATATAAAAATTTGGAAAATAAATCCTAGAAATTCTAAATAAATCTAAAATAAATTCTAAAAATGAAAATGACTCAAACTAAAATCTAAAAAATAATAAAAAGGGAAATTAGACACACACGGGGTTCGGGTAGGTTTAGGCTATGCTAAGGGTCGGGTGAGGTTACGGAATTGGTAATTAGCTCCATAAAATGCACAATTGCCTTGAAATACGCATTTGAACACCGCAACGTGCATTCGGCCTGCATATTGAACAATTAAGCGCATAAGACCCATATTGTCGAGAATTAGCAACTAAAATACATCTATTCGGGGTATAAATTATACAGTTTTGGAGGGTCTTCAGCGAGCTTCCATAACAGTTTCCCCTTCTGGAGTCCTCCAATCAGGGCTGTCATAGTTATGCTTTCCTCAGAGTCTTTAACCTCTAACTTTTGTTTGTTGAATCTGGCTATGTAGTCTCTTAGGCTCTCATTCTTCCCCTACTTAACATAGAGCAGGTGTGTGGTCTTCTTTTTTGGCCTCAACCCAGAGAAAAACTTATGGATAAACCGGTCTGCCAACTGCTTAAAGCTCTCAATGGAGTTTTTTGAAAGAGACATGTAGCAGACATGCTCAGCCCCAGTTAGAGTGACAGAAAATGCACGACACCTCATCTCATCTGAGATAGAGTATATGTCTGCCGCTGATTGGTACATCTCAATATGGTGAACGGGGTTGGTACTCCCGTCATACCGAGGGGTGATCATTGGTGGCTTGAACTTGGATGGCATTGGGAAGTTAACTATCTTCGCCACAAAGGATGATCCTACGGAGTATCCTCTTTGAAGAGGGTCCCGGCTCTTTCGAATATCACCAATCTTATCCTCCAGTCGCTAGATTGAGTCATTCCAGGGCCTCATAGGTTCAGCTTGGCCGATGTTATCCCCTGTTGCCTCTTTCAGGTGGACGGAGGGTTCTGCTGCGGCAGGCCTGTGTCAGCTGTTTACATCCCCTTTACCGTCGTCCCGTTGGCCCGCATGGGGTTGGCCATCTAATGCCTCCCTTATGGACCTCACAACACTTCTCGACCGGGACAATTTCTCTCGCAAGTCATTTACTAGGCCTAGCCTCTCAAAGGCCGACCCTCTGCTCAGACGATTGAAAGCAGAGCCCCTTGGGTGATCGTCAGGGTTTTGCCTTCCACACTTCCCTCTGCTCTCCTGGCGAGGTCGCACAGTATTATTAGAGACCTCATACGGCTCCCTGCATTCTATGGGGGACTCCTCCCCCTCCATATCATCATACTTGTCTTCAGGGCAGGAGTTTCCTTGCCTCCCCAAGTGTGGACGCCGGGGGTTAGCAACATCCTTCCGCCGCTGTGGAGGTGACAAGTCATTGTGTGGCGCCTGGGGTGGTCCCCTGGAGCTCCTGTCGGGGTAATCATCTCCGGTTAGACTCCTGGTGGTCTTAGTATGTTTTGGCTAAGAGCTGTGAACTGCTCCTGCATAATTCATTAGCTTGCTGCCAGAGACATCAAGGCGTCCGCCACATCAGCCATCTCAGACTGAGGCGGTGGTAGACTGGAACTAGGTCCTACTCCACTATCCGGTGGAGGAAGTTGTGGTAGTGGCATCTCCGGCGCCATGTGTTTGAGCTATAGAGAGTTGAATGCTCAAAAGACTAATGAGCTTGAAAACCTTGATGGGTCTCTTTCAATGGTGAAACAACTCCACAAAGGGGGAGATCTAGTTCACCACCAGAGTGCCCGGTGAGGTCAAGATGTATAAAGGAAGAGATGTCTTCTCATTCCCACAGACGGCGCCAAACAGATGATGCTAAGATTCAGTACCACCAGATAAGTGATGGTGAGCTCAAACAGTAATAACAATGGCAGCCATAGATGTATATGTGTGTCAGTGTATAGAAGGGGGGTGAGTATAAGAGGAGTAAGACAATGATGTATAGTGGTTCAGCTAATATGGCCTACATCCACCGTGAGTGTGTGATCCACTAAGTATGGGCACTAATGGCCTTGGATACAATGCACATAAGCTCACTCTCTCTCTCTACTGTGTGTAAAACCAGAGTTTTAGCTGGGGTTACAATTATCGATCCCTTTGCAGGGTTGTAGGTGACAAGTATATATAGGTCTTGGGGGGTGTAGTGTACCCTCCAAGCATGCATGGTGCATGTGAATGATGATATAGCCAATCCCATGCTGACACCTGTAGGTGCCACCTGTGGCTAATGATGACATAATATTCCCTCACGTGAGGGGATGATATTGTTATAACGGTCTTCCACGTGCCATATGAGCCCCATGCGCAATGTACCACGTGTCTCCCAAATCACGGGCTATGATGATGTCACCCTCGGCCGATGATATGAGGCCGAGGACAAAGTCCCTGTTGGCAATGAACCAGGCCTTGTCCGGGCCTCGTACTGTCGTACCCTCGGAGGGTCATCTGAACCATGATGAGGGGTCGGCCCCTTGAAGGGTCGTCTAGTCCTGATGAGGGGTCGGCTCCTGGAAGGGTCATCTGGGCCTGATGAGGGGTCGACCCCTTGAAGGGTCGTCTGGGCCTGATAAGGGGTCGAACCCTTAAAGGGTCGTCTAGGCCTGATGAGGGGTCGACCCCTTAAATGGTCGTCTGGATCTGATGCGTATGATCGTCTGGTCCAGGGTGAGGGTTCGCCCCTTGAGGGGTCGTCTAACATTGGTTGAGAGATCATCCTAGCCTTGTCTAGATGGAGGACTCCCTCGGCCTGGCCGAGGGTATATATGGGTATATCAAATACTATTATCTAGGTTTACAAAAATGGTTGACGGTTCAAAGACATGAAGTCTACTGATTAACCAAGTAAATCCGATGGTATATCACTATGGAAAGTTCAAGGCCACTAGGCTACTTCTCCCGTTGCAATAAATCTTCAGTTTTACTCAACCTGTGTCTGCATCTGGATTAGCATTTGTTATGTTTTATTTATAGCGATATATCATTAATGTGGGGGATTGTTGGAAAATTGGAAGCTGTTGAGATTTTGGAAATAATTTTTTGAGTCCCAAATCACGCGCTATGATGATGTCACCCTAGGCCGATGAACGAGGCCGAGGGCAAAGTCCATGTTGGCAATGAACCAGGCCTTGTCCGGGCCTCATACTGTCATACCCTCAGAGGGTCATATGAACCATGATGAGGGGTCGGTCCCTTGAAGGGTCGTTTGGGGCTGATGAGGGGTCGGCCCCTTGAAGGGTCGTCTGGGCCTGATCAGGGGTCGACCCCTTAAAGGGTCGTCTAGGCCTAATGAGGGGTCGGCCCCTTAAAGGGTCGTTTGGACCTGATGCATATGATCATCTGGGCTAGGGTGAGGGGTCGTCCCTTTGAGGGGTCGTCTGACATTGGTTGAGAGATCATCTTGGCCTCGTCTAGATGGAGGACTCCCTCGACCTGGCCGAGGGTATATATGGGTATATCAAATACTATTGTCTAGGTTTACAAAAACGGTTGACGGTTCAATGACGTGAAGTTTACTGATTAACCAAGTAAATCCGATGGTATATCACTATGGAAAGTTCAAGGCCACTAGGCTACTTCTCCTGTTGCAATAAATCTTCAGTTTTACTCAACCTGTGTCTGCATCTGGATTACCATATGTTATGTATTATTTATAGCGATATATCATTCATGTGGGGGATTCTTGGAAAATTGGAAGCTGTTGAGATTTAGGAAATAATTTTTTGAGCAACTTTGAGCTAAAATTTAGGTGGGACCCATATTACCATTTTTATAGGACCATATAAGAACGTGTTCTCCTCCACAAGGAGATTAACGTAGTATATTCATATGTCCAATTTCATTAAGTTATGAATGATAAATATGTCCCCAAAGTGACTCACAAAGTAATGAAAGTTAATGAATTGGGTATGTTTTAACTCTTGTCCCACACTGGAAGAGTAGTGAAAATTAGATGAGTTAATAACACCCAAAATATGGAATAAGGCTTGGATGTCTTGTGGTATCCCAACTCTTGGAAGGGGAGATGACCTACACTACGCATGTATTGGGCTTGGCCCAAAAGCCCACACGCTCGCGAGCGCGCCATCCATTCGGCTCGACTCGGCTCAGCTTGGCTCGGTTCGGGCTTGGGCTTGGGATTGAGCTTAAATAATTCGCCTAAATTTTTTGTCTGAATTAAATTAAACTATCAGGGCTTTAATTGTTAATTAATTATGAAATTAACAAATTATTAATTAACTGTCAGTCAGTTAATTACCAAGGGTCAACAGTTAACGAAATTAACTGTTTTGACAGTTAAATTCGGTTTTGACTGTTCCCAACAGTCAAAACGTTTGCTATAAATAGAACCTTTCCCCTACAGTTTTTAGTGCTGTTAATTAACCCCTTCGAAATTATGCAACATTTTTTGCGAGAAAATAATCCCTCAATTACTGCTACTCCATACATCTCATATTCTTATCGTAGCCCCAAAAATCAATGTTCTTACTATAACCCGAAAAACATCTGTTTCAATCAATGAAATTTCTAGTTCTTCTTAATTGATTGAGTCATCTAATATTTAGCATGCTAGATTAGGACATCTTAATTTTGATACATTGCGTAGATTAATTAACTTTGATTTTTTGGAAAAATTTCATATTGATAAAAATCATAAATGTCAAATTTTTGTTGAATCTAAATTAACCAGATTACCTTTCCATTCCGTTGAAAGAATAACCGAACCTTTAGATTTAATTCACACTGATATTTGTGATTTAAAATTTGTTCAAACTAGAGGTGGGAAAAAGTATTTTATTACTTTTATTGACGATTGCACAAAATATTGCTATGTATATTTATTACATAGTAAAGATGAGGCTATTAATGCTTTTAAACAATATAAGAATGAAGTTGAGAATCAATTAAGCAAAACGATAAAGGCTATTAGGAGTGATAGATGAGGTGAATATGAATATCCATTTGAGGAATTTTTTTCTCAAAATGGAATTATTCATCAAACAACCGCTACTTATTATATTCAATCGAATGGTGTTGCTGAACGCAAAAACCGTACTTTAAAAGAGATGATGAACTCAATGTTATTAAGCCTGGGAGCTCCACAGAACGTATTAGGGGAAGCCTTACTTTCTGCTAATTACATTCTCAATAAAGTACCTCACAAAAAGACTCACAAGACACCTTATGAATTATGAAAAGGTCGAAGACCTTACTATAAATATTTACGAGTGTGGGGGTTCTTAGCCAAAGTGATGGTTACTAAACATAAAAAGGTAAGAATAGGGCCAAACACCGTGGATTGTGTGTTCATAGGTTATGCTACTAATAGCAGTGCATATCGATTTCTAGTTTGTAAATCTAAGATTTCGGATATTCATCTAAATACGGCTATTGAATTGAGAGACGCTTCATTTTTTGAAAATGAATTCTCGTATAACATGACCCGAGAATCTGGTCCTTCTAAAAGGACAAATCAAGTTACTACAAGTAGTACTCATCAATCTTTTGAACCAATAGAGTATGAACCAAGACGTACTAAAAGAGAAAGAACCTCGACTTCTTTCGATTCGAATTTTCTAACTTATTTGCTAGAAAATGAACCATAATCGTACAAAGAAGCCATATCCTTACCCGATGCTTCTAATTGGAAAGAAGCAATTAATACTAAAATTGAATCCATATTACAAAATCATACATGGCAACTAGTGGATCTTCCACCAGGTTCAAAACCATTAGGTTATAAATGGATCTTCAAAAATAAGTTGAAGGCCGATGGATCAATTGATAAATATAATGCTAGACTTGTAGCTAAAGGCTATAGGCAAAAGGAAGGGTTGGATTACTTCGACACATATTAACCGGTAACAAGAATACCGTCCATTCGGATGTTAATAGCAATAACTGCTATTAATGGACTTTTAATACATCAAATGGATGTAAAAACCACATTCTTAAATGGTGAACCAGACGAGGAAATTTATATGGAGCAACCTGAAGGGTCCAAAGCTCCAGGACAAGAAGGAAAAGTTTGTAAGCTTGTTAAATCACTTTATGGATTAAAAAAAGCACCTAAGGAACTATATGAAAAAATTGATAATGCAATGTTATCAAATGGTTTCAAAATTAATGAATTTGAGAATTGTGTTTACTTTAAATACACTAAAAATGGATATGTCATTGTATGCCTCTATGTTGATGATATGCTTATCATGGGTAGTAACTTGGAAATTTTCAAAACTACAAAACAAATGTTGAGTAGTCGATTTGACATGAAAGATTTGGGAATCGCCGATGTCATATTAAGAATTAAGATTTCTAAAACATCGAATGGACTTATATTATCTCAATCTCATTACATAGAGAAAGTACTTGAAAAATTCAAGAAGTATGATATTAGTCCTAGCAAGACACCTGTAGATGTAAATTTACATCTAGCAAGAAATAATGGTGAAAGCATATCTCAACTAGAGTATTCTCGTATTATCAGTAGTTTAATGTATATCATGAGCTGTACACGACCGGACATAGAATACTCAATAAGTAAGCTAAGTTAATTTACGAGTAATCCAGGGAGAGATCAATGGAAATCAATATTGAGAGTTTTTGGTTATTTGAAATATACTCAAAATTGTGGACTGCACTACTCAAAATATCCAGCTATTCTTAAAGGAAATTGCGATGCAAATTGGATATCCGATACAAAAGACTCTAAGTCTAATAGTGGGTTTGTGTTTACCTTTGGAGGTGCATCCGTATCTTAGGAATCCTCAAAATAAACGTGCGTTGCTAGATCGATAATGGAATCCGAAGTCATTGCACTAGACAAAGCTGGAGAAGAAGCTGAATGGCTTCGGAATTTCTCAGAGGATGTTCTAAATTGGTCAAAACCTGTGTCCGCAATATGTATACATTGTGATAGTCAATCGGCAATTGGAAGGGCACATAATCACATGTATAATGGAAAGTCACGACATATTCGTCGGAGACATAATACCGTTAGAAAACTTCTCTCAAATGGAATTATCTCAATTGACTATGTAAAGTCAAAATATAATATATCGGATCCACTAACGAAAGGTTTAAATCGAGAGCAAGTTTAAAGATCATCAAGGGGAATGGGTCTAAAGCCTATAAATAAATAAGAATCAATATAGTGGCGACCCAACCTAGCTGACTGGAGATACCAAGATCTAGGTTCAATGGAAAAATCGAACTACATTGTATTCAGTAAGGACTGGAGGTTATTTAACCCTATCAATTCCAAAGATGAGACAGTGCACATCTGTTTCGAAATTAGGATAAGTTATGATTTTAATGATATCCATATCTTAGTATGTCTAAGTGGGGTATTGCAGGATACCCTTTATTGAAGTCACCTACGTGAGTAAGAAGGGGGTCACTTCTATGAGAATAATGAAAGGCATATTCTCTAAAATAATGACGAAACCAAGTGGTATTCATGGCCAAAATGAACACAAACGTGAGAACCAAATGTGTTGAAGAATTATTGTGTGAATACTATTGTCTAGGTTTACAAAAATGGTTGACGGTTCAAAGACGTGAAGTCTACTGATTAACCAAGTAATTCCGATGGTATATCACTAAGGAAAGTTCAAGGCCACTAGGCTACTTCTCCCGATGCAATAAATCTTCAAAGGGGCGAGCATAGACATACCTAAAAATCACCTATAATTTCTTAATAATTAAAAATTAATATTTATAATTTTCCTAATTTACCTATATTAATTAAAAAATTTGATGCAGGAAATTTTTTAAAATAAAAGTGAACAATAATGAAAATTTAACATGTGAACACAGATAACCATAAAAAAATTATGAAGAAAATACGTCAATGAAATACACAAAAAGGTGAACAATTTTTTTATTTGTAACCATTTATCACATTTGTAATGGCAAAAAGGTTATTATAAAATTTAACTGAAAGTTAACCACCCTTTTCAGAAAATGTTATAAAATGAGTTTTCAAATCTTGTACTGTCATATCAACCAAATTCTTCAATTTAGAAGAATTTATCCTGCGTCTGGAGTGGGAACTTCAATGCACTCGCTTATGGAATGCTGTTGAGAAGTTAAAAGTAAAAAATTAGAATAGTACGACTATTCATGTCTGTCAAACCCTTGTTCAACCTAGAAAAGTTGAAGGAAAAATAAAACTTCTATTAGAGAATAAATTCAATCCAAAATTCTACATCGGCATCCAAATGCGATATTTTTGTGTGATATTCTGATGTATTGCATTCATACTATATTTTGTTTGGACTCTATTATTAAGGTGTCTCCCTAAAAAGTGCCCTTTTTGTGTGTCGGCCTAGAATATTTCAATTTCAATCGCTATTTACTATCTTTTGGAGAAACAACTAAGGATCCCCTTGATAAAAAAGTGGAAAAATGATTTGAGTGACAAGTTTTTACATGACAAAATTTGCTAGCGACAATTCTGTAAATTTTCAAATAGGGTCATTTAATAACATTTATTTTTCTATAGGCAGTTTAATTTTTTCATAATTTCTTTTAAGGGTTTGGATAAAGAATAAAAAGAGTTTTATACGATGTGTGACATGGAAGCATATTTATAAAAAAAATGGAAAAAAATAGTTTTTAAGAAAATAAAAATAATTTTAACAAAAAAAATTCTAAAAAATAGTTTTTAACAAAATAAAAAACTGTTTTAACAGAAAACATTATATTGTGAAAAAACTAGTTTCTTGAAATTAGTTTTTGACAAAATAGAAGCAGTTAAAAAAAATGATAAATTTGTGAAAAAATATTTCTTTGCTATCGAGCGAAGCAAATTTGCTTATGATCATGGCGAACCATGAAATTTTTTCCATAACATCTAAGGATAATCATATATACAAAATAGTGGACAAGACTCTCATTTACAACCATTTATCATGCCAAATTATGAAAAATGTGTAAAATGACTTTTCAAATCTTGAACTTTCATATCTGCCAAAAATATTTAAATTACTCCAAGCATGACTAGCTAGTTTGAACAACTACTCACATTCATTTATCCCACACATGAATTTGTGTTCTTATCATGTATCGTTTTACATTTTAACTTGATCACGTTCTTATTTGATTAAAAAAAGCGTATATATATATATATATATATATATATATATATATATATACAGAAAGTCTCATGTAAGAACTCCTTATACTGCAGACTTGGGTACATACAATTTTTTTAAATAGTACAAAAAAAACTTTGATGAAACTTCATGTATATGATGTCCACGGTTAGAAGATCATTTCTAATTTTTTTCATGATATTTTTTATTAAAAAAACTGTTGAGATGAGGTGATATTTAAAATAAAGGTATAAATTTTCAATTGTAGAAATGTTGGGTTGGATCCAGCCACTTTATTAATTGATTTTTTTTTTATGAAAATTCATGGATATGATCTACTCACTGTCGAGATCATATCCATGAAGTTTCAACAAAAAGTGGGTGAGATGATCGCCAACATTTCAACGGTCGAAAATGCATATTTATACCATTTTTTTACATATCACCTCATCTAAATGGTTTTTTATTGAATTTTTTGATGAAAATAATTTGATATGATCTTCTCACAATGGAGATTATATGCATGATTCATTTTGTTGCTTTTTAAAAAAAATGATATGTCTCGAGTCTTCCCCATAAAGAGTCCTTATAGGAGGGGACGCACACACACACACACACACACACACACACACACACACACACACACACACACATATATATATATATATATATGTGTGTGTGTGTGAATATATGTATATATTAAAATATAATGATTAGAAAAGGATCTTAATGTTATCAACTTAAAAAAAATTGTCAGTAGTTTTTTTTATTGGAGGGAGATGGGAGAGGGTCAGTAGTTTTTTTTTGTTGGAGAGAGATGGGAAAGAGTGAATAGTTTTTTTTGTGTGTTAGAGAGAGATGGGAGAGTGGGGAGAGGGTTTCCTCTCCCATCTCTCTCCAAAACAAAAAGGAAAACTATGTACATGTGTGTGTGTGTGTGTGTGTGTGTGCGCGTGCGTGTATGAATATATGTATATATTAAAATATAAGGATTAGAAAACTATCTTAATGCTATCAACTCAAAAATTTTGTCAGTACTTTTTTTTGGGTTGGAGGGAGATGGGAGAGAGTTTGCAATTTATACCATTAAGGTTAGTTTGTCATTCAATAGTTTTTTTTTGCAGTGCTGGATGTTTTCAAAGGAGTGGGGATAGCCAAACCTAAAAAACACGTCTAATCACCTAAGCATTAAAGACTAATATTTATAAATTTCCTAATTTTTCCATATTAATTCAAAATTTAGACAATTAAAACCTTTTGAATTTAAATTTTCACTTGTTAAGCTCTTCATCAATTCATTCTATCTCATTGACATATTATTCTCCGAGATGATCCGGTTCTTTGCGCAATTAATTTTAACTACTAATTAATTTAAATACTTTTAAAAATAACGTAGTATTTAGAAAGAGATGTTTTAATTTAACAGTTATTATAATATTTTTTACTGAATAATAACATGAGTACAAAATATGCTTGGACATTATTCTCCAAATATTGTATCACTGGAAAAGATATTTTGAACAATATTTTAAACACTTTATTGCTATTATACAACACTCTATTGATAGGACACAGTTTTTTTTTTTAATAAAGATACATACACCTATTGTTAGTACCAATCTAATAGTGAGTATGCTTTAAATGCATTGTACCAAAGTGTGGAGCCCACCACTAAAAATGTGGAGCCTACTGTGGTACAATGCATTTAAACACATTCGGTACTGGATTGGTACAATGCATTTAAATGTTAGTTTATTGTTTCATATAATATTTTTATTATCTAAGATTCCAGAGCATAAGACAGAATATGTTTATTCATAATCCATAAAACTAGAGGATATAAGGCAACCTTCAAGTCAAAACACAACATTTCTAATTAGGTTCCCACTACATAGACCTAAGTCCCTTAATCAATGAAAAAGCAACACACAACATTAACAATTAAACGGGGGTTTTCGCCAATCTTACTAAATTTTTCCTACATATATTAGCACGCTACATATGCGGGGAATAACAAGTTAAGAAGTAGAAAAAAAAAGTTAGAACAAGTGGGATCTAGTAATATACTAAACAAAGTCGTAGTAAATATATTTAATTTATAATCCACAATTCGAATGGTACAACTCATTAGATTACAAATTACTGTTCGAAAATAGGTCCTAACAATAGTTTAGGACTAGAAAAAATAAATTAATGATTCCATTCGGACGAGTGTTAATCAAACACTTAATTTTCACCAGTTATAACTTTAAAAAAAATAAGAATCGCATTATATATTTATATTTTATTAAGACTTTAACAAATTACTCTTCACTAATTAATATACTAGAGATAACAATTATGTTTTCTTAGTAATTTAATAGGAATATAATTAACTATCACCTTAAATAGGACCAAAAGCACGGTTTCTTTTAAACGTATTTACCTATCCTATTAAAGATTTCTTGATGTAAAACGCAAGACATGGCAGGGTGCCCTTATTGGTGAACAAAGATTCCAAGACTGAAATATATAGAAATTTGATGTCATAGAGATTTAACTTTTCATTCTTTGCTAACTCTCTTTTAACTTTCTTGGTTATTTAAAAATGAGAGAAAATATATAGAGAGAGAAAATTGAAAATTTTCATTGTACATCCCTATTCCCCAAGACACAAAACTTTCTTGATGCAAAATGCATTCGAAGTTCCAGTGAATACAAATGATCGTCCTATTAAAGCATTCGAAGTTCCGGTGAAAATAGAGAGAGAGAGAGAGAGGGAGAGAGAGAGAGAGAGGGAGGGATAGAGAGTACTTGACAGAGAGAGTGCGACAACGAATGAGATTTGTGGGTTTGTGGGTTTTCGTCTCAAACGCTGTTCTTCCAGTTTTGGAAGGATTTGTGAATGGCGCGATAGAGATCGTGTGGGACTGTAGATTGGTATTAAAAAAAATTAACTTTTGACCACAAAAGAAATCGTGGGCCAATAACTTATATATTAGGCCATGAACAAATTTTTTTTGCAAATACAGTATATTAATTTCTACGAATTATTTCGTTGCCAGTGATACTAATTTCGTTGCAAAATATTTTGAACTTACACAAAATCGCGGGAAGACTTTGGCGCCCATCTTTTAGGGACCTATTGTCAACGAAATTTTAATTTTCCTTGCTAAATCTTATGTTTTTCGCCACGAAATAAATTTTGTATCCGATCTTGTTTTTCTGCAACGAATTTTTTTTTTAGGTCAGAAAATCGTAACTAAATGTTAGTTTTGTTGTAGTAGCATGGTGATATAGAAATGAGATTCGAAAGCTCGAAAGAAGAAGTGAGAACGAAACTAATGGCCACAAATTACAACACAATGAAACAATTTAGTGTTATTGACGGGGTTCAACATCTTGGTGTGGCATACCACTTTGAAAGTGTAACACCCGGAATTTTCTGAGTATTTATAATTTACTTAAATTGGTTAATTTTTAAATTGTGCGTGGGTCGTAGTTTAATTGAATTGAATTTTACATATTTATTAAATATTAATCAGGAGAGATTATGATTAATATTTACGGAATAAAGTTATTAAGTGAGTAGTAAATAACTTGTAATGATTATTATACATTTTAATGAGTGATTTCGACGTGGCTGTGTTATACCTCAATAGGGAGTCGCATGTAGACTATATTTTGATCGAGATAGGATGGTTATTTATAGGGAATCCAATTGTGATTTTGAGGTAACCGTTAATTTTGAATGGGTCGAAATAGGCACAATAGAGTACCCGGGTATATGGATTGGGTCCTAGGGTAGTTTTAGACCAAATCGGCACCCTAAAAGGGTGTTTCATTCATTTGGAAGTTTAGGGTTGGGAGAAATCCGAATTTGGGAGTTATATATCAACCTTTTGGGTGAAGAGGCTACGGTTTCAATTCTTGGTAGGGAGGAGAGGCCATATGAGAGGAAGTAGGGAAGAAAATCTATGTTATTTCACAACGTTTCGCATCACCAATGTTGCCGGAATTAAGATCTGAGCAAGGGAAGAATATCCTCATTTTCTTAGAACAAAAATTAGACTTACTTTATAAAGGAAATTATTTATCTTGCATTATTTTATGCATGATATAATACCCATATAATGTAGGGTTTCAAATTTATGATTGAAATCATTTTCTTGGGATTTGTATGGGTGAAATTCATAATTCGGGGTAGGAATAGATTCGTAGATATAGATACTACGAAATCAGAGAACATGTGATGATTATCTTGAAAGAAATATTGGTATAATGATGAATTTGTATGAAGAACCTCAAAAACTAGTGTTTTATTATTTATAGAGATTAAATATATTTGTGATTAAATTTCATAATGAATTGATGTGTTATTTTCGTTACAAGCTGTTAGAATACACTCATGTCAAGTTTAGTTGAATTGGTAGGGAGTTTGGGGATTTTTTTAGGTTTAATAGATAGAAAATGGTGAAAAATGAAGGTGGGACGATGATATGACCAATACGGTCCCCTACTGACAGAAGGTTGCTGCTTTGGAATAAGGAGGTCTCAACCTCATACTTATCTAGTTGTGCCTTCATCAGCCACTGGTTACTACATTTTTCCTGATAAGTCACTGCACATACAAGATTAGTCTACCTCTTAGGCCACAACACCATTAGACCTGCTGCAGTCTGGGTTCAAACAGGCATAGCCCTTACTCACAGAGTTGTTGTCCCACCAAAGGTATTACTCTACAGACTTAATTCATATGTCACGTGCTTAGGACACAAGACACAACTTACATACCTCCTATAAATAGAGGTCCATACCTCGAGATAGGGGTTCGAGATCCAACAATCACCTTTAGCAAAGCCCTGCCAAAACTCTCTACACAATACCAATACAGCTTTGGGGGATACTCACCTGCCTTGTAGTCATCTCCCCGACCTGCCCGGAATCGCTACAATCATGTATTCTCCTCTATTAACTCTATTGTACGCCTTTCATTTCTATGTAACTTTTATTACGACAGGTATATAATGAGAGTGGAGAAACAAAGTGGTCGTAGGCTCATTTTTATAGTCAACCACTCTATATATTGTATTTTGTCTCTCCTACTTATGGATATCTATTTTACACTTGACTTGATGGTATGAGAATGATGTGTGTCCGATTTCTCGTTTAACCAATCTGGCACCATTTGTGGGAAATAGGTATTCCTATCTTGTTTCTTTACATTTCGGGTTCTTAGCACCTTATTTCATTTATGGGGGCCCCCTGGGTCATCATCCCATAGGTGAGGTTTGGTTATTGATCTCCTATTTTGCACATATAACCTTTGTTGGGTGTTGCTTATTTTCAGATCTGTTAGTGGTCCACTTCTTCATAACCTAAGATCTAATTTGTTTACCTCGATGATGCTACCTTACCTTGAAAGTGTTAAAAAATGTAGAAAGGCAACAACCCTACAAAGGTGGGTAGCTAGGGGTGGGATTCTTACCATTCACTGCTATCTTAGCCTATGATCTAGGATTTTTTACCATAGTTGTGCCATTTTTGGGGCACTTGAAGACTATTTTGTCCTTGGTGTATTCCTAGATGTCTCGTTGTTTACATTTATATGGATTAAACACAGCTTAGGGGTCAAATTTTGGAATCGTACCGCGCTTGCGCCTGCAGGATTTGGCCTGGGAAAATAATTACCCTTTTGTGCTGCAACCCCTTCAGTGTATATGGTGCGTATTCTCTAATTCAACACCTAGGGGAGGCCATGATGAATATTATCTAGGGGAGGCTGCGACACCAACTCCATGTGTTCAGTACGTCGCAGCCACAGAAGTACATTCGACAAATTGACAAAAAAAACTACATCCTTGTTACTGTACTTGGTTATTTTCTCTGCACTCTTGATTTTCCACCACTGTTTAGTTCATCTCAGAGTATATCTTTAAAGACTAACAGAATAAATGGAAGGAAATTCCAGCCAAAGTGCAGAACAGAAAGATGAGATTGCTTAGCTGTATAACCACCTAAACCATCTGTACGATAGTCATGCCTCACTTCAGACTCAAGTAAACTTTCTGACCCTAAGGGTTCTTATGTTGGAAGCTATAGCACCAAAGGCCACAACCCTTGCTTTAATGGTCCCATAAACAACTATCTTAGAGGCCACATACAAGAACCAAAAAAGGAAGATCGAGAAACAGAAGCCAGAAAAAGGCTTTGAGGCTTACATCCCTCTAATTTAACAAATTGAATATATTTTCAAGATCATCAAAGAAGACAAGTTGATCAAGTGGACTGAGAAGATGAGGTATCTTTACCACAAAAGGAACTGGGACCAGTGGTGTGACTTTCACCAAGGCCATGGCCATAGCACTAACAAATACTTCGCATTGAAATATGAAATCGAAAGGCTTTTGAGGCAAGGGATTTTGAAGCAATTCCTAAAGGCAACAACTCTCAGAATTAGTGAGGCCAATTGACATATATGCCACATACCTCATACCTGCCTTAATTTCCACTCTGTTTCAGCTTTATATTGAAAATCATTATTTAAATGTTTCCTTTAAGACTTTGTATTTTCTAACAAGGTCATGAATACATGTATATATGAATTAGGTTATTTTTCCATATCTCATTCCTCTTGTTTTCATTATCTGTTATATCATAAAAGGCCTTCGTCTTAAGAATATTTAAGATGAAGTCAACATATTATCTCGGGAATAATTACCTAAGCATATGGAAGCATATGATATTTAAAATCATAAAGGCAGATTTGAGGATGATTCAACTAGCCACTTGGGCTACTAATGTCCATTATTTACTTTCGGAAGCTCACACTATCCATAGGGGGTACTAATGTCGTTACTTGCTTTCAGATGCTCTTATTAGCCAGAGGGGCAATTAATGCCCATTATTTTCTTTCAGATGCTCCTACTAGCCACGGGGGCTCCTAATGCCCGTTACTTGCTTCCGAATGCTCTTATTAGCCACTGGGGCTACTAATTGCTGTTATTTGCTTTCGAATGCTCTTATTAAGCCACGAGGGATACTAATGCTCGTTATTTTCTTCTGAATGCTCTTATTAAGCCAAGAGTGCTCTTAATGCCTGTTATACGCTTTTAGATGCTATTGTTAAGCCACGGGGGCTACTAATGCCCGTTATTTGCTTCCGGAATGCTTCATTTAGCTAGGGATGGCTTGATACATTTCCATTTATATCTTGGGGAAGTTTCATAATACCTAGCCTGGGGATGCCTGATAATAACCCAATTAAAGCAATAAAGAGAAGTTGTGAAAGTTCCACGCAATTAAAGCGACTAAGAGATGTTAAGGCAATAACATCATGAAACATAATAAAGCTACAAAGAATAAGTGGTTACATCCCAACTTAAAGTCCACTAGAATATAGACTTAGTTCCTACAGTCGCATCCTCAAAGTTTTCATTGGCACAAAGACTTGGGGGCTCATTTCTTGATGAAAAATCATGAGAAAATCAAAGGCAAAAACTAATGGCCACAACCCTGTTCGAGAATCCATTTTATGAGAAGTTACCATGGCCCCTTGTTCTATATATTCATTTTTTAAAATAAATAGTCTAGTGCATTCAAGCAGTCAAACCACAATGATGAAGAAAAATAAAGCATTCATTCGAGCATTCAAGATGCAGAGGTGAAAGATTCATGCAGACAAAAGTTAAATATATTGATTATGGATACAATTGTAAAAAAAGGCACAACCCTATCTGAAAATTTAGTTCAAAGTTATAAATGGCCACAACCTTGTATAAAGTTAAGTTCAAGAGACAGTTCATTACATCCCAAAAATGATTGCACAAGGGGAAAATTAAAAAACTATGAGGATGCTTCATCTCCTTCTTCACCATCCGCAGCAGTCTCAGTTTCTTCTTCCCTTGACGCAGCCACTGCTTCCATCTGCTTCTTAGCCCTTACCTCTTTTGTGGCCCTAATCTCTTCCACATATTTAGCATGCTCAATATCAATGATCTTCTAGGCAAGGATCTTATCCTTGGATTCAGGAAAATTTTGGATAACCTTATGCCTGAGCTCTTGGAAGCCACAGAGATAGGCTTTGTTATTTGTCATAAAGAAGTCCCTGGATTTTTTGTACTCAGCTAAAGTATCATCTGCAACCTGTCTTAAGGCTGCGATATGGGACTCTTATATATATTTTAAGACTGCATCATGATCATTATTCTTTTCTTGGAGCAAGGAGGTATTGCGTTGCTCCAATTGGTCATACTTTTGTTGAAGCTGATTCAGTTGGATCTCAAAGTTGGAGGCATGTCTAGTAGCCTCCAAAACTTTAACTTTAGAAGCTTGAAGGGATATTACATTCATGGCAATGTTCTGTTCAGACTTATCGCTTGCCTTGATAGCAGCATCTAAATCCATCTTTGCCAAATTAATGGCCATAATAGATGAGTTTTTACCTGCCTCGAAGGGAGAGGCCTTTGCATTTTACAAATCAGTCTTATGAACTGACACCTGATTCAGTTTGTACAAGCCTTCATACTTTAGCCACTAGGACATGACCAAATCCATGACCTGAGATTGAAAAAAGTTTAAAAAAGATACGCAAAAAAATAAGGTGAAAGAAAATGAAATAATTACCCGTAGCAGAATGTTGAGGGCATATTCTTCCATGTGTTCGTGGTTTTCATCCACAAGACGATTAATGTCGTTGTTGTTTGTTACCATCCTCATCTTGTGGACTGTCCTCGCAGTTGTATACCAAGAGGATTGGGGATTTGGGGTCCTCAACTGAGGCCGTGGATGGCCATCATGACCTACACTTTGGCGACTTTGAGGAGGGGCAGATTGTCGTTAACAGCCATTACCCTCTGCAGAGGAGGAGATGGAGTATGAGAATCATGGATAGGTCTATGCCCACCCTGATGGACCATATCCATAGGAAGTAGATTGATTGCGGCCTGTTGATCAATAATGTTATCATCAAAGACTTGCCTCATGTTGGCTACAGCATCATCAACATTGGCATCTCTTGCAATGTTCTCCAGTGATGGATTGGTTGCGACACCTTGAACATCAAGATTTTTCTTACGAATGCCATTGGGACCACCTGCCGTAGGATCCTTGGCCTTGTACCTATTCTTTTTCTTCCCTTTTTTCGCAGCATTATTGAGGATAACAGTTTCCTCATCCATTTCTACCAGCTGGGTAGCCAAGAGTTCTCTGTCTATTTCCTCTCTTGAAAAAGTAACATAAAGTAAAAATCATATAAAAGTACCTTCCTTAGAAAAGTTGAGTTGAATAATAGATTGCTACCTTCAACATTCATTTTTTTCGACAAATGTTTGTTAGGGAAGTAGCCATAGTCAAAGACCTATACGGAAGTGACCAAAGTGCTAAAATTCTTTTTCTTACCACTAATGACCGCGACCCTCTCAACTCCCCTTTCTTGCCTACCACTGAGGGGTAGATTATCAAGGTTTGTACAAATGATTAATGTTAGTAGTGTCACAATAAATACTATCACAATGTACAACTGTAGAGTGAGATGCAACACGATGTAGAGGCTGCAACATATAATCACCTAACATTAAGGGTTGTCCCCACTGCCATGACATTCTATGAGTTTTCTCTCTCTCTCTGATTCTTTTGGATGAGTTTCCCATCCCTCTCCCAAAATATAGAAGTATTTTCCCTTTCAACTCTTTACACTGGAAGGTCCCCCAGTATACAAAATCGCTTCATTATTTTGAAGGGCCAGGTAATAGTACCATGCGAACTTAACATAGTTCTCCTTTAGCCGTCGGTAGAAATCAAACAACTTCGCATGAGTAATATCTCAGTTGAACTTGTCCTTCAAAGTGCCAGAGAGGTAAGAATTATTCTCCAGCCTGTTGGATCCAATTAGGCTTGGGTCAGGTTAATGGTACTAAAAATCTTCCTAATGGGGACAGGTACAGGTACAGGCAGCCACAACCCATATATTAAGGCATGCAAAGGGAAGCAGATCCCATCGTTAGGGACCGCAGAACATGGTTTTTGTTCTGCGAAAGGGGCTAAATAAATTAACCCAATAAAAAATTTGAATGTCGCGGCTACTTGGTTGACCCACTCTTCGATCATTATGCAACTAATGTCTAAGCGTATAGGGGCTCTTTGAACTTAGAGAGACGGGCCAACTAGTGCATCTCTGGACTCAGAAGGACCAACTACTGCGGCCTCCATTTTTCTAGGTTGATGGTTAGTAGAGTGTGTATCCTCCTCCATTAATGAGACTTCAATAATATTCCTATAATTCGTGAAGTCCACAAAATTAGAATAATGAATTACACAATTAGGGAAATCTTTGAGCAAACAAGGCCCAATATCCTTCAAAGTCTTTATCAAAGGAATTTCTGGTGGAGGAATGAGAAAGTTCTTTCTCCAAAAGTCATCTAGAAATTTTGAAGGATCCCAACTCATAAGGTTACAGTAGGACCTGAGAAGCAAAAAGTCTTCGTCGTTAGGGTGTCGCAACCACTATGGTTAGAAGCCTCAAATAGAGGTCGTGACGTATTCTATGCATTCAACATTAACAACTATGAAAGACTGCACCCAAGATGAATTACTATGTCTTCTAAATATACAGATTATACAAACTGAAGTTAATGCTGAAAGGCAAGACCGACAATAAAGATTAAAGGACAAAGCTAATCAGTTCAGAACCAGGCATTGTAATCATAATAGTTAAGTGATGACATAGCTTCAGCAAAATAGGGTAAGTCTTACTTCCTACCGTAGCCAAAAGCAAAAACATAATTCTTATTCAACTACCAATTCACTAAAGATTGAAAACCTATAATTCTAAGATTCTGCCTAAGAACATCAGGAACAATGCCAAAAATTGTATGGTTTAAACCTAAGAAAACCAAGTTTTGAACCCAAATAGAAACCCAGAAACCTAAAATCCCAAATCCAAATTAACAAATAATATCTGCATTGTACATTATTTAGGGGTTTATGGCACGTGAGATTATGGATAATTATATAAACCCTAATTTCTACTTAAATTGAGAAATGGGAAATCACATGAATGAACATAATGGCAAGCATGAATTAGAAGCTACAATTTGTAGAAATATGGACGAAAATGTGAAATTAGTTGGAAGCTTACCTGGAAATTCAACAAATGCAAAGAAATGATGGGTTCTCACCCTCAAACAGTCTCAAACCACCATGGAAAGCTTGCCAGAAAACTCAAAGGAAGGAGTGATAGAAGTTGGCTCTTGATTTTCTCTTATAGGTATGGAATACATAATGAAGGCCACAATAATATCCATTTATATAAAAGGGCACAGGAAGTTGAAGCTTAGCTTTGCAAGTGACTATATAACGTACAACACACCATGGCAGTATGACACTAAGCTGCATCACCAAATCACCAACTTTTAGCACTACGGCTTGGGGGCTTATTGATATGAGTAATATGGTCCCCTATCGCGAACCCTACTGACAAAAGGTTGTTGCCTTGGAATATAGAGGTCGCGACCTCATACTTATCTGGTTGTGCCTTCATCATCGACTAGCCACTGTTTTATTCCCGATAGGCCACGTAACGTACAAGATTAATATACCTCTTAGGCCACATCACCATTAGACCTGCTGCTCCCTGGGTTCAAACAGGCCCAACCCTTACTCACAGAGTTATTGCCCCACTAAAGGTATTACTCTACAGACTTAATTCATATGTCACGTGCTCAGGGCACATGACACAACTTACATACCTCCTTTAACTAGAGGTCCATACCTCGAGATAGGGGTTAGAGATCCAGATCCGAGACAATCACCCTTTGTAAAGCCGTGCCAAAACTCTACATCTTGGGGGCTACTTACCTGCCTTGTAGTCATCTCCTCGGCTTACCCAAAATCTCTATAATCATATATTCTCCTCTCTTAACTATACGCCTTTCATGGCTATGTAACTTTCATTACGGCAGGTATATAATGAGAGTGTGACAACAAAGTGAACGTAGGTTCATTTTTATAGCCGAACCACTTTGTACCTTATGTTTTGTCTCTCTTACTTATGGATATATATTTTACACTTGACATGATGGTATGAGAACGACGTGTGTCCAATTTTTGGTATTATCAGATGAAGATATTAAACTCATGATCGATCGATCGAAGGATGTCGATCGATCGATGGGTCATTTGAATGGCTTTAGGTTCTCATTCGAACGAGGTTGGTATTTCGTTTAAACGACCCTTGGTTTTAGATCATGGAGATAGATTTTTTCTCTACGAACGCATGGACGCCTATTTCGTATTTTTTTAGTTTTTTAATTAGTTATGAATTTTCTACGGTCCAAGAACGAAATCTTTAGTCGAAAATTAAATCAGGTTTTAGAATGGTTTATGAACTATATGTGGACTTTGGTAATTTCAATAGACTTATAGTCATGGCTTAGGCTGTCTTAATGAGGGTAAAATTAGGACAAGGACCGACAAGAGTTAACCGACTGTGTTGCGTATCGAGAATTTATGAATTGGATTACGGGAAGAGTAAATGATGACCTAAGGATTCGTACCAGTAGAATAGTGAGGTGTTAAATCTTAAAATTTCTTAAAGGATAATGAGGACCCTTTGAGTAGTGAGTGATACTCGAAAAAAATCAGGAAAATAATGTTAAGTTTCGATCGTTAGTATGTTCAATATTCTATAGATATATACTACGTGCATAATATATTTATAGGTTGTGTGTATACATATTAGATATATTTATAGGTTATGTGTATAACTATGCTAGATATATTTATTGGTTTTGTTTATGACAATTTTATTTATGTGAACATACCTACATTGCCTGCTATCATAGGAGGTTCCACACAGTGTGTGATCCTACCTTGGTAATTCTAGTGAGGTCTAAACGTGTGCCCCAAGACAGACAACATAGGGTGTTTCACTATGTGTACTATACTAGTGGGATCGGTGTGTCATTTGGGTACGCTAGTTCGGGACTTATCCCAAAGGCTTAGAACTATGCCCGCCTCCGATATGTGCGATTTTATTTATGGTTCAAGGCAACATTCCGAACTGGTTGTCTTTGATTTGGTACAATAGGTACATGAACTTGATAACAGAGTATCCATGTATCGCGGTGGTCATTCCCGGGGATCTTGCAGTTATATATATATATATATATATATATATATATATATATATATATATATATATATATACACACACACACAAGTGTGATTATTATACTTATGTGTGATGGTAGAAAATATAAATATTATATATCTAAGAGTAACTTAATTAAGAGTTCCATAATAATATTTGGTCAATATTAATTATTTATTTTACGGTAGTGTATCGTACGGATGATACGGGTGAGATAAACTTGTTTTGGTTAGTTAGATACTTATGACGTCTAGTTAGGTTGGGATTCATAACTACGTGAGTTGAATAGGACAAGAGGTAAGGAACTCAAGGGAGTGTGCAAGAAACTAATGTGTGTATCTAATAACTGTTTTTAAAATGCAATTTAAATACTTACTAGTTTTTCAATTGTTTTGGGATTTGACCCGTATCAAATCTAATTTTCAAAAATATTTTAGGAGTCTAGTGTAATACCCCGCCTAATAAAATGCCGGGTGATAAGTCCTATATTAAATTAAACAGAAATCTCATTTGGTTCATTCTTAGCATCATTGTCGAAAACTTTTTAAAACTTACTAACCCCCAATTTTATCTTTTTTACTTAACATCTCTAATAACATGAGAAATGACATAGAATTAGCCATTCACACAATCACTGAATTCGTAATGCAGAAAAGGAATAAATATAATCATTGCCGAAACAACCAGCGGCTACAAATCGAATACCAAAAATAAACCATCAGAGGAAAAACTGAACACATCATCTAACTGAAATAAAATTGAACATCCACATGTGCTGCAGCTTCATAATCCTGGAATAGAAAAATTCTGGTATCCATGTGGCTAGACACCTAAAAGGTTTTAAAAATATTTTATAATAAGGGTTAGAACCCAAAACATTCTGAAAATATTTCGCAAGTGAATTTAAATACAGTAAATTAAAATGCATGAATGCTCTTCATATTTAAGCTAGTTCCGCACACTCCCTTGAGGACACCTCACCCCTCGACTAATGTGCAAGCCTAACGTACCTGTACATGACCCATCTATCTATCTACCCCATAACTAGTCTTTTCATGTATATCCTATTATTTCCCACCACTCTATACCGAGTGAGTTTAGTATACACTTTATAAGTTATTAATCACATTAAATTATTTAAGTCATTTTAATTTGATATCATATAACAATCTCTCAAGTTATATAATTATACACTTCACATCATGTGTTCACCTCTATATGAATCTGAACCATATATACGTATCACTATATCACAACATTCACACGCATGTCGTAGATATATAAATGCTCTCACAAACGCATAGGATGCGGCCACAGTTTCCCCCCCAAAGTGACCGTCCCATACCATAATGACTCACCCCTAACAAAAGACGCACTGAGCTTGGGATTATATCCTCCATGCATTCGCTAGTCAGGGGACTCACCCACATCGTGCCACCTCCTAAGCTAGCATTAATATTGGTATGCTTTACTATAAATATTATTCACACAAATATATATATATATATATATATATATATATATATATATATATATATATATATATATATATATATATATATATATATATATTCCCCAGCTTAAAACATACAAGTCTACAATCCGACTTAATTTCAATTAATCATGCACTAATAAATTTCACTATCTTGGTGTCACTCTACCAAATATACCCGGACTATCTCTCTTGGACCGAAATCTCATCATGTAGAACTTATTCCTCAATCCCACATATTACGGTTAACACCCTTTTTATATTCGAATCTTCTTTAATTTATTATATATCCTATAATAAATTAAACAAATCCGTGCCTAAACGCTCGTAGCACTAGTCCAAACTTCGCCCGAGTCCATATCGCAACATAAAATTTACTTAACCATACCTTAATTAATTTATTAGAAGGGTGACAATCAAAATGCTCGAGCTCACTCTTTGGACCCGTATTCCAATTTCATTCGAAATTTCCATTTGAATGCGTTCATATCTTTTCGAGTGTTGTTCATTCTAAAAACTCTAAATCAATAACCTGAATTCTCTCCCACCAAATTACAAGGTAAAAAATAATGTTCCTTAATATTTTTCAGAGTCCTACACGCACCTACGGACATCCCTAAGTAATCCATATTTTATTTCTCACAAAGGATTTCAGTTTCGGACACACTGCATTAATAAAATCACAACTAATTAAAAAATAACAAAAATAAGAAACTGGTGGCCACACGTTCGTAATGAAAATAGTTATATCCATGTCCAAAGCCATGGTCATTTGATCGAGATAACCATCCCATTCAAACCTACGCACAACCCCAAAACCTTCCAATATTCCTCCTAAATCCACCCATTTCACTTTCTCAATCGAATTAAATCACCTACACAAATTGTGGAATCAAAATCCGCATATTCTTATCATCTCTACAGATTTTTAAATCACAACATGAAATTTCAAAATTCCAATATACAACTAACCCTAACATATTAATCACTTCACACCTTCAATAATATGAATAGGAAAAATGGAATTGATAAAATGCAAGTTAAAGCACTTGGCTTAGGGTTTGTAGAATCAAATCCTTTGATGAAGATGATGGGTTGATTCTAGGGTCTCATCTCTTGTTGTTGGATTTATCTCTCAAAATCTCCTCTAGTTGCTCTCTTCTTTTGCTCTCCTCAACTTAGTCTTCTAAAAATGAATTAAAGTTCCCTCACCCTTTCTCAATTAGGGTTATTAACTCTAATCCCATTTTTGGTCTTATGGACCTTCTAAAAAGGGCCTAAACACTTATTTGAGAGCTCAAATTTGTCTAGAAAGGTCCTAAAACCCACTTTTTACCTATAGACACTCCTTTCCAACTATTTCGGCCCATCGGGACTCAACCGTGCACTTCGAATTGCCATCCAAATTAATCTATAACATTCTCCAAAATTTTGATCTCAAAATGCGACCCAAAATAGTCCAAATAATTAATCCTCATTTCGCCCAATTAATAAATTCCTCAAATTTAAAAAATTTTCCAATTCATAAATTTAATTCCTCCCAATAAAATAAATTCTTTCTCTCCAAAAATGTTATTTAATTAAAGGTTCTTGAATTTATGGGGTGTTACATACTTTCCCCCTTACAATGGAATTTCGTCCTCAAAATTCGGATAAGCCTAGTACTCTCAGTTTCAACTAGTTCTGTAATCACTTACCAATAGCATTTCTACACATAGTTCTTAAGCGAATTGTAAAATACTGTGTGCGATACTGATTTAAATAGATTTGCAAGTTTCAATCATAAACTTATTTAATTATTGTTAATGTAGGAGGTCTAATGGTGGAGTTTGCGAAAAACCTTAACAAGTGTTTTCATTGTTAAGTCACCTCTAACGGTGGAGTTTGCGAAAAACCTTAACAAGTGTGTTTTCATTGTTAAGTCACCTCAAACGGTGGAGTTTGCGAAAAACCTTAACAAGTGTGTTTTCATTGTTAAGTCACCTCTAACGGTGGAGTTTGCGAAAAATCTTAACAAGTGTGTTTTCATTGTTAAGTCACCTCTAACGGTGGAGTTTGCGAAAAACCTTAACAAGTGTGTTTTCATTGTTAAGTCACCTCTAACGGTGGAGTTTGCGAAAAACCTTAACAAGTGTGTTTTCATTGTTAAGTCACCTCTAACGGTGGAGTTTGCGAAAAACATTAACAAGTGTGTTTTCATTGTTAAGTCACCTCTAACGGTGGAGTTTGCGAAAAACCTTAACAAGTGTGTTTTCATTGTTAAGTCACCTCTAACGGTGGAGTTTGCGAAAAAACCTTAACAAGTGTGTTTTCATTGTTAAGTCACCTCTAACGGTGGAGTTTGTGAAAAACCTTAACAAGTGTGTTTTCATTGTTAAGTCACCCCTAACAGTGGAGTTTACGAGAAACCTTGACAAGTGTGTTCTCACCATTAAGTCACTTCGTAGGTGTGAGTTTGCGAAATACATTAAAAAGTGGTAATTTGAGCAAGTCAATATTATGTACACGCACAAGAAAACTCATCGAGAATGAAATAAATCGAAAACATGTGCATACACTAAAAGATTAATCGAGAACAATGAAGTAGTTATTATGTAAACCATAATAATACTTTCACCAAACTTGAGAACGACTAGGTAGTTATTATGTAAACCATAATAAATACTTTCACCAAGCTTGGTTGAGAATGACGAAAGAGAATGCTAAGGTAGTTATTATGTGTTCATGATATTACTCTTTACCAAAGCAGAGTTACAAACAATCGCAATAAAAATGTGGATGCATGATCATTTAAATAGGAATGGGGGCAACACTCGGTGTATACCATTCATATGAAAATAATGATAAATGAGGTCCTTCGGAATAACCTATGAGATCAAAACTGCAAAATGGGATTTAAGAAAGATGAAATGAGATATGAGATTATTACCCATGATCCACAGGTCAATCGAACATATGAAAACTGACTAAAGTTATTTCGTACATACAGTCGATATATTTCAGACATGTATCAATATATCAACTATATGTACGAGGGGGAAAATGTAGGAGGGGCTTAATGATAAGCCTCTCATTAAATTATTAAATGAGATTAGAGATGATTAATATTGACAAAAGTCCATGTGTTTATGCGACTGAGGTATTATTATGCGTGTCGGACATATCACACGTATTTGTGTGTTATTTACATATTAACTAGACAATATTCTAGTATTAAGAGTTTTGACATATGTTATGGGACACATGCCACTTAAAATAGGACATGTGTAACCACGAGTTAATTGACATGTGGCGACCCACTTGGGTGGGTTTTTCTATAAATAAGCCCTACCCCCATACATTTGAGAGAGATCTTCTTGGAAGAGGAGGGTGATTTTCTTATCTTATGAGATTTTAGAGAGAGTTTTGAGATGAGTTCTTTGAGAAGAGTGGCAACACCTCCCATCACTCCGAAAAACCACCACAATGAGTTTTCCGGCGAATAGTACGAACCCACGAACTACGCTGACTTTGATTCCGAATATAACGGATACGTAGGCGCAACCGAAGTTGCTCAAGTCAAACACGTGCTAAAATCCGATATTTCCCCAAAATTAGACTACTCTCTTACAGTTAATTTATGAATCAAAATAATTCACCCTTTAAACTCAAATAGCTACATGCGTGCAAATGGCAAACCATTATAAATAAAGTATGTGACACAAAGTTCATGAAAAATCCCCTCAGGGCAAAAAAAATTTACTTCTAGAACTTTGACAAGTTTACAAGACCATTGACTTATAAACAACATGATAATCGCCCACAAGTGTAATGCACAGTGTCTTCGTCAAACCTTTAAAGCAACGACTAGAAATCAGTAATGGTTCACACCAAGCTATACCAGAAGGACAGGCAGTCTTAAAACTCCGTAGAGACTTCCTACACAATAGCACGCAACTCTTAGATGTAGAGATCTCCCCAAAAATAATGAACAATAGAAAACTATATTTTGGTTTCATAAAACAACTCACACAAAAGCAATTGGGACTGTGAATTGTAAAACAAAAGATTGAACCCTCAAAATAGTTGGAGAATAAACCAAAACACTAAAAAATGTATTATATTTTAAAATTAGTGTTTCACCAAGCGAAATTAAGTAGTCTGAAACTCAATTTATATTAAAAATCAAGTTGGTAACGTGTCAGATAAAAAGTCTTGTCGTTTGAATGAGATACGACATCGTTTGAGCGAGATAGGTCCTCATTTGAATGAGAACACTATCATTTGAACGACAATCCATGATCCTCAAAAAATATTTAGACTTTTAAATAACTTGGAAACCTTAGAAGTTAAAACTCTTCATGGGATCAGAAAATATTTATCCAAAACTTTTATAAGAAAATGTTTTTGAATAATAAAATCCATTTATAAAAAATTTAAAAACTATTTTTTCATAAATAGAAAAATATTTTAACTTTCATAAAAATATCCCAACACTTTTAATGCAAAATGTAAATGGAACATAAACATATTTTATGAAATTAGTCCTTGTTGGTCTTGAATGTTAAAGTCTTCTTGAAATTCGGATCATCTTTTATAGACGTGACCTTCTCAATCCTTTAACGACTTGTAGCAATATACAACATAAATAATTATGACACATAATGTCCTTACAAATCTCCCCCTATGTCTATGACAGTACAAAATAAAAATATCCGAATTATCAGTCTCGAATGACCTATACAAATCTACCCTCCCAAAAACTTAAAAGTGGAAAGATAAACTGCTCAAAACTTTTCAAACTTCGGCTTCAACATTCAACTAATCAAAACTTCAAGCTTTTCTCATTAAGATATGCAATCCAAAAGTCTTCAATTGTGCCTACACACATGAGACAAAGCAAGTATCACGTGATGTATCGAGTTTGAAATGATATATAAGCATAAACATGAAAGCATAATCAAATCTCCCCTATACTTAAAGTCCCCCATAACATCATAATTCGTTCTCCCCCTTTTATTTGTACGAAATAGACAAGGAAAAGAATAAATCACAAAAATTAAATCGGGGTGTCACGAAAAACCAAGGCAAACAAACTATTGTTTGATTTTTCTTCTTTTTCATACAAAAATACAAAAATTATGTTATAAAAATCACACACCACGAATTTTTACTAAGAAAATCAAATCGTAGAAACTGAATGAATTGGTGTGAATAGATTCGATAGGAAAATTGACTCAATCATGACATGTATGCATGATATAGAAGTGTACTAACGAATGAAGATCAAAATAGTCCTTAGGTGTAAAAATTGTTGAACTTAGATGACATCGTCTTAATCATATCAAAAAATCAAAATATAAATGATTTCCACACCAATAACATCCAAAACTTATGTAATACTTTTTCATGACTTTTAAGGACGTGCAAACCGTTGAAAATTCCATCCAAACTCCCTCATTTAATGCTAATGATTTTTATTTTTTCTTATGAGGTGATGAAACTAAAATCTATTGGCCCTTTTTGGAATATATTTCTTTTTATTGCCTTTAAATTGTTTTGGGCTCTTTTAAACCTCATTGGACCCCGAATAATCTTCAATTCCTCACTTTTTTAGGTTTGATTTAAATGGTGGCTTTATCGCAAAGGAAAAAATGAAATACCTTTCGCAACCCTTTTTTTATTTTTTCAAAATAAGACACACAAACTCACAAACGGTTATGACATGCACTACTTTCGTGTCAAGTTGTATCACATTTATTTCGTTGTATAGACAGAATTGAGATGTAAACACTCAACCAATATGTGATAGACAAGTACAAACATCAAATAAATCCATGCATGTGTACAATAAAGGACGATGTGAGTTAAACATGTAGGTAGTAACACTATATCATCCCAAAGACTCCAAACCTTGTAAAGCACATGAATGACACAATATACTATCTCAAAACTCTATCAAATAGTCACATGGATATGGCATGATGTTGTGAGTTGGACATCCTAACTGTGGATTCATATATGGTTAAAAAAAATACAAAAATCTTTTTGGATTTTTCAATTTTTTCTCAAAAATGAAAATCTTTTTATATTTTTTAAAAAATTTTGAAAAACGAAAATTTGTTTGTGTTTTTCGAACACTATTCAGAAACAACCCAGCAGTACCAATTAAGTATAACAAGATGAAATAGAGGACTGCAAATAGAAAATTAATTCCAGGGGTCATTCGAACGAGACTCCTTATCGTATGAACGACGGAGGATCTTGCGAGATGAGCTCTCGTTAGAACGAGAAAAGAAAAATTTCCCAGATTACTCAGAATGTCATGTAGTTTTGTCCAATGAGAAAATTTCGTAAAAATAGTTCCTGGAATGGGCAACCAGATCCAAAACAATGATAAAACAATTCAAAAAATAAGAAAAGGAAACAAAAATGCTAACAAACTATAAAACAAATGGTACATACTAGAAATATGCAAAAGTGTTACTATTTAAATCACCTTATGCTAGCAAACATGTGTAGACCTTATCCAGTAAGTGCGATGGAGTTTTTCAAAGATGGTGACATCTTGTGAGATAACTCCATCAAATCGTGTGAAGTCTTGACCAAAAACTTTACTTTCTCTCGAGTATGTGTGAACTCTCTATCATTATGTGCAAGAAAAATATCATGGGTGGGTGCATGCATGTGAACATGTGTAGTATCATAACGTAGCACGTAACCCAATTTAAAGAAAAACTCCCTAAGGTGTCCTCTCTTTTTTCGATTAGCGCGAACATAAACTGGCCTAGGTACATCTCTATCAAAAACTCTAGGAAGTTCTCTCCTAATAGGTACAGGATGCCTCTAGGTGGGTTGGGTCGAGTCACGAAAGTGGGAACCGACTCGGTTGCAACAATAGAAGTGGATACACTGTCATGACCTTTTCCTAAATTTTCACCACCACCTAAAATGGGATTAAGAAACTTATTTTCAACTTTCTTAGATGCGTTCTCTAAAGGGACTTTGACCTCCTGGGCACGTTTGAGATCACTCTTGAGTTGGGGTACATGTGTCATCAGACTGGACACTGTGTTGATCAAGTCACACTTTTACCTACTCAAAGCTTCATTCTCTTTCCCCAAATCTAAAACCCGATAGCCTAAGCCCCTATTATACTTCTTCATTTTCAAGGTCTCGGTGTAAAAATCCATTAAAGATTTTTGGAGCTCACTTTCATCTCCACTCTCAAACTCGCTCTCATCTCCAGTAGAAACACTCGAGTCATCACCGCCGCTATCATGAAAACTATCATCGTGGGACAAAGTGGGTGTGCTCACATGACTCAAAAAAGCTGCACACATCCCATGTACTAAACCTCTACCAGACGCATCGTCCTAATCTCCCTCTTCTCCCTCACTATCACTAAGGGTGGCTAGCATGGAAACTTTCTTCCCCTCTCTCCTAAGCCTAGTGGGACACTTAAACCACTTATGCCCTCTCCCCTCACACTCAAAACATTTCACATTTTACAAATTTTCTTCACCCTCTTTCTCTTTCTCACCACTTTCTTTTTCCTTGTATGTCTTTTTGTTTTTCTCCGAAAACCTTTTATTGGAAGAATTTTTTTTTGAAAACTGGAGAAATGTTTTGAAATGCTTTGCAAGCAGGGCCATGTCAAAATGAGACTCGTCCTCAGACTCAGATTCACAGAAACTCACTTTCTTTTTCCTCTCACTTATGTACACTTCCTTTCTTTTCCTAGTTTGGGATTTAAGTGTTATCCCTCTATCCATAGGTTTGATAGTGTTCGGGAATATGTCAATTCCGTATGTTTGGAGGTCTCCTACCAACGTTTCTAATTTCAAACGATTCAAATTTCCTAACGTATTCAAAACCATCACTTTAAGGATGAAACGTTTAGGCAGCAATCTTAAAATCTTTTTAACCACTCGTGCATTAGGTATAATCTCACCTAGGTTAAAACTAGTGTTGACAATATCAGATAAACGTGCATAAAACTCATCAAAACACTCAGTCTCTAACATAGTGTTTGTCTCAAATTGAGTTATCAAATTTTGAATTTTAGACTCCTTGCCTACGTCAGTGCCCTCGTGGGTGAGTTGCAAAATATCCCACGCTTCTTTAGACTTGATGCACGTCATTAACCTTCTCTGTTACCAATTTGTAAAATACCGTGTGCGATACTGATTTAAATAGATTAACAAGTTTCAATCGTAAACTTATTTAATTAGTGTCAATTTATGAATCAAAACAATTCCGCCCTTAAACTCAAAAAACTACGTGCCTGCAAGTGTCAAACCATCATAAATAAAGTATGTGAGACAAAGTTCAGGAAAAATCTCTAAGAAAAAATCCTTTTTATTTCTATAACTTTGACAAGTTTATAAGACCATTGACTTACAAACAGCTTGATAATCTCCCATAAGTGTAATGCATGATGTCTTCATCAAACCTTTAAAGCAATGGCTAGAAATCAATAGTGGTTCACACGCAACAATACCACCAGGACACGCAGTTCAGACATGCAGTCTTAAAACTCCACAGAGACTCCCTCCACAATTGCACGCAACTCTCGATTGTAGAGATCTCCCCACAAAGAATGAACAATAACAAACTATGTTTTGGGTTCCACAAAACAACTCACACAAAAGAAATTGGGATAGTGAATTGTAAAACAAAAGATTATACCCACAAAATGGCTGAAGAATAAACCAAAACATTCAAAAATGTATTCTATTTTAAAACCTATGTTTCTACACACGAAATTTAGTAGTCTGACACTCAATTTATATTAAAAATCAAGGTGGTGATGTGTCAGATAAAAAGTCATGTCGTTTGAACGAGATATGACATCGTTCGAGCGAGACAGGTTCTTGTTTGAACGAAAACATTGTCATTTGAACGACAGTCCCTGATTCCCAAAAAATATTTAGAGTTTTAAATAACTTGAAAACCTTAAAAGATAAAATTGTGCTTGGGATTAGAAAACATTTATCCAAAACTTTTATGAGAAAATGTTTTTGAAAAATAAAAACCATTTATAAAAATTTCAAAAACCATTTTTCATAAATAGAAAAATATTTTAACTTTCACAATAATATCCCAACAATTTTAATGTAAAACATAAATGGAACTTAAACATATTTTACTAAATTTGTCCTTGTTAGGCTTGAATGTTGCAGTCTTCTTAAAATTTGGATTGTCTTGTGTGGATGTGACCTTCTCAATCCTTTGACAACTTGTAGGGATATACGACATAAATAATTATAATGGACAATGTCCTTATATGAATGTAATTAACCAGAGCGCCCATACACCCTGTACCCATACTTAACCGCACATAATAAAACTTATCTTTTACCATCCCTTAAACCGCAAAACAACTTTAATCCCACAGTTATACCATTCCAAATACCCTCCTCTCGGCATAAAAGTATACATATCCACTGTTATACTAAAAAGGACAACATACACTACTGCGCCCTTACTATCAATAGTTTTGTTGAGTGAAAATAAAACCCAAGCTATATCTCCTTGCTTGACAATAACTCAACCAACCTGAATCACCTCAGAAATTCCCTACTCCTCAAGATTTCAATTAACAATTTTATTACATTAATATGCAATACATTTAACATACATAACCGTATATATACACTAGACCATATCTCTGGTGAAACCTAGCAACAATAATTCATACCCCGGTACCGCAAACATTCAATCTTACTATAACTATGAACTATGTCCCCAAACTATAGGTACACAATTAAAACTTGGAAAGACATTCACGCTACTCCCATAATTCCTGAAAGTAAAAGTCTCTCATATAATGCCACCTTCCTCTTAGTGTACCTTTCACTATCTTGTGGTTAACACCAAATAACCCGCTATCCCACGGTACTTACATATATACACTATGGCTATTTCATCCAACACATTAACTAATATCCATCTCACTAGCGCATCCTAGTGGTAAGAAATCATAAGTTGTGATGCACTCAATGTCACGTCCAAACACACCTCCACACTTCAACGTTTCATAATTTGTCGAACATCTTACTCCTATTCGTATGGAATATATCCAACATCATCTCCTTTGCATCTTCTCCCTGAATATGCTAATTATCTATACATTAGAGACTCTGGCTCCTCCCAGGGTGCCCATAAACCCTATATTTCGTACTTATTTGCATAACCCTTCGATCATCAGATACGTAATGATATTTATCTCCCACCTCGCACCCACATTTTTGACGTGTCGATATCCTCCACATGTTTCTAATGACCTTACTACTTACTATTCAATTCTTCCCAATTTTACCCCACCTATCAACCTGTGGTGCAAAACTTCGTAGTATTTCTTTCACAACACTTCCTGGCTCCACTGGCCCTATCTCTGAGGGACTCTCTCCTCTCCGTATTTTCTCCACACATTCACTAATTATCATTAAATTCGATGACCTTGAAGCCAATGACATCTTCCCACTTTCGGTATTTTATCAAGGCTTATGCGTATAACACCTCCTAGAAAATCCCAAAAGAACATTTCCTAAAGCACTATTACTTATCATTATCATCCTTGATTTTCAAAGAACCCAAATTATATGCCCGGGACTCTCAAACCTTTCCCATATACTCACAAGTCTAATCATGGACTCTCGCATCTCAAAAAGAGTCATATATTACTACGCTTGCACTATTACTAATCCAATAGCGCTAAATATTAATAATGAGCTAAATATATCCACTCCATGGCAACTCTACATCCCTTGAATCTCATCAATATGAGTCCCTACGCACCGAAATCCAATATAACTAGACAACTGTACTCTCTGAAGTCTACTTCACAAGATATTACCACGGACTCAACCCTCTTCTAGGTGAGACATCTCAAGAAGAATATATACCCTCCATTGAAAACAACGAACATGATAGCCTTCCTATAATTGCCCACCATTGGGAACCCGTCATACCCAAGAAACCACACCTCAAATATCTTCTCTCAAACGAGCTAATATTCAAGAAATACATCGTCTTAATGTACCCACTCATTCCTTTCAGGTGGAACCTAAGAGTACCCTGCTACTCCATGGTAAAAATACACGTACTAGTGATATTAATGATGCCTCCACTAAAATCCGCTTCTTACACGAATCTGGTACTAATACATTACTGTGACCCTCTTGCATCACACAAAATAGACCCCAATCATCTTGGAATAAAAATTAAAGTTTCAGTTGGCCATAACACTGCCGACTCCATGCTTACTGGATATAACACCCTCATCCTGACCAAACCCAAAATTTCTCTCACTGTTGCCCCTAGTAGGCACCCCTCTCCTGTCTCCTGATTCGTTGCGGAAAATATCCACCCATATGTTTCCACTCTTTTACACATAAGACACCTCCCTATGTCATTCCCCTATCTATGGACCCACCGGTCATGTCTTGGTTATTTGTCTCATGAGATTTGTAGTCTTAACCCTATTCACTACCCCAAATGTCCCTTTAGATCTGCTGATCCAATAGACTTGTTGCTGGCTTTGACGGCCCTAAATGAACCCACCGTCTCTTGGTAGAAATTCTATTGATCTCGATTATAAATCTGGGTTCTCTAGTGGTTATCCCTTCCCTTGGTGCCTCACTAGCACTAAAATCTAGTCTTACTCTTCTGATAGAGTCTCCAACTCCCTTAGCTCTCCTCTCTTGAAAGCATTGATACAAATTATAAATTTTCAACCTTAACGACAAAGACACCAGTCACCATAGCCAGATCTCCTTTCCACGCTTGTTTTTTCTACCCATGGGTCTATTATTAACTTAAAACCATACTTGATTCTTCGTATCCCTCTTATCAGTTACGAAGTTTGCGAATTTTGTCAACTTTCCTTACCATCCAGCCATTTTCTGTCACTTTTGAAAAATTACTGAAATCTTCCTTACCTCTCAATTTAACCTCTAGTGAGATGATTCATAATAATTCGCACCCCAGATTCCACATTATTCACGGTATCTCCCCACGAATGTGGTGATAGGCTCCCATCACCCCATAATGCTTCTAAAAGCAAACTTCTTTGCCCGGAATTTTTACTTGAGTGTTACTACACTCTCCCACATGTGATCCCAATCAGATGTTTTCCCGTTTATTTGTAAATCACCCTTCAGCTCCTCCCTCGAATTCCAGCGGATTGTTCTTTTGAAATAAAATTTTCTTTGACCCTTACCCCTTATTGTCTACACTTGGGGTTTAAACTTTGCAGTGTCGTCCCTTCACGATGGTACTTGGGGAAACTACTGCACCCCAGCGATTACTCCAACTTCAATTTTTTTTCGAACAATATGGTGACTCCTACCGCATCACTGTTTCCAGAATGATCTATGGCTTCTGATGAGTCCTCCCTCCTGCAATCCTTTTAATATCCCACGTTTGTCGTTCTATAATTTTTTATCTGCCACTCTCGACCGAAACTGAATTTGAATCACATGAACTATTCCTTATAGCAGGAGAATGTAAATCGCATATGCGAAGGAATACAACAACCCTATAATAAGGCCCTATATAAAAGAACGCTATGCTGAAATGTGAAAAGCCGTACAGATCCTAAGGACACTAGAACTAGATGCTCTGATACCATATGTGACACCACGCCCAATAAAATACCGGGTAGTTATTCCTATGTCAAATTAAACATGAATCTCATCCGGTTCATTCTTAGCATCATTGTCGAAACTTTTTAAAACTTACTAACCACCTCCTATTCAAAAGACATGGTGCCCAATTTTATCTTTTTTATTTAACATCTCCAATAACATGAGAAAGGATATATAATTAACCATTCACACAATCAGTGAATTAGTAATACAAAAAAGGAATAAATATATTCCCAGCCGAAACAACCACCGACTACAAATCAAATACCAAAAATAAACCACAAGAAGAAAAACTGAATGCATCATCTAACTGAAATAAAATGGAACAACTAGGGCGACATGCCAAAATGGAATAATGACTTCATCCTACTCTAGGAATGAAATGACTGTAGCGGCTAAGTCAAAGTCCTGCAACATCCACAGGTGCTACACCTGCGTAACCCTGGAATAGAACAATTCTAGTGTCCCTGTGGCGGGATACCTATAAGGTTTTGAAAATATTTTATAGGAAGGGTTAGAACCCAAAACATTTTAAAAATATTTAGCAAGTGAATTAAAATGCAGTAAATTAAAATGCATAAATGCTCTTCATATTTAAGTTAGTGATGCACACTTTCTTGAGGACATCTCATCCCTCAACTAATGTGCCTATATATGACCCATCTAGGTATCTACCCCGTAACTAGTCTTGTCATATATATCCTACTATTTTCCACTACTCTATCCCGAGTGAGTTTACTATATATTTTATAAGTTGTTAATCACATTAACTGATTTACGTCATTTCTCATTTGATATCATATAACAATCTCTCAAGTTATATAATTATACATTTCACATCATGTATTCACCCGTATATAAATCTGCACCTTATATACATATCAATATATCACAACATTCTACACATGTCGTAGATATATAAATGCTATCACAAACGCATACGAGGCAACCATAGTTCCCCCCCGAAAGTGAACGTCCCATACCATAATAGCTCACCCCCTAACAACAAATGCTATGACCTAGGGATTATACTAGCACTGCATTTTCTAGCCAGGGGACTCACCCACAACGCGCAACCTCCTAAGATAAAATTGATATTGGTATGCTTTTCTATAAATATTACTCACACAAATATTCATATATATATATATATATATATATATATATATATATATATGTGTGTGTGTGTGTGTGTGTTAAATCAAGGCTACCGGTGTACTACATCCACACACTAGCCTAGAACATACAAGTCTACAATCCGACTCAAAGTCAATTAATCATGCACTAATTAATTTCACTATCTTGGTGTCACTCTACCAATATACCCGGACTACCTCTCTTGGCCCAAAATCTCATCATGTAGAACTTATTCCTCAATCCAACATATTACGGTTAACACCCTTTTTATATTTGAATATTAATTTAATTTATTTTATATCCCTATAGTAAATCAACTCGACGGAAACCGTGCCTAAACTTATGTAGAACTTGTCCAAACTATACCCCTGTCCATATCCCAAATAGAAATTTAATTAACCATACCCTAATTAATTCATTAAAAAGGCGACACCCAATCAAAATGCTCGAACTCACTCCTTGGACTCGTATTCTAATTTCATCCAAAATTTGAATTTGAATTCATCCATATCTTTTCGAATTTTGTTCATCCTGAACACTATAAATCCATACCCCAAATTCCTTGCCATCAAATTACAAGGTAGAAATGTTGTTCCTCAGTATTTTTGAGAGTCCTACACTCACCTACGGATATCACTAAGTAATCCAGATTTGATTTCTCATAAAGGATCTCAGTTTCGGACATCCTTCAGTAATAAAATCATAACTAATTAAAAAAATAAAATAAATTACGAAACTGGCGGCCACGCCTTTGTAACGAAAAGATCTATATCCATGTCCAAATCCATGTTTGTGTGAATGAGATAACCATCTCGTTCGAACCAGAACCTGCATCGTTGCCCGAGAAACCCATTTCCACCATTATAGTTTTTAACCCTACATTTCTGCACAGATTTTACCCCAAAACCTTCCAATATTCCTCCTAAATCCACCCATTTGATTTTCTCAATCTAACTACATCATCTACACAAATTGGGGAATCAAAATCCACATATTTTTATCATCTCTACAAATGTTTAATTCACAGCATGAAATCCATAAATTCCAATATAGAATTAACCCTAACATATTAATCAATTCACACCTTCTATAATATGAATAGAAAAAATGCAATTAATCAACTGCAAGTTAAACCACTAGTCTTAGGGTTTGCAGAATCAAATCCTTTGATGAAGATGATGGGTTGAGTCAAGGGTCTCCTATCTTGTTCTTGGATTAATATCCCCAAATCTCCTCTAGTTGCTCTCTTCTTTGGCTCTCCTCAATTTGGTCTTCTAAAAATAAATTAAAGTTCCTTCACCCTTTTACAATTAGGGCTATTAAATCTAATCCCGTTTTGGGGCTAATGGGCCTTATAAAGGGAGGGGGGGAGGGGGGGGGGGGGGGGGGGCAAACCATTATTTGGGAGCTCAAATGTGTCTAGAAAGGTCCCAAAACCCATCTTATACCTATGAACACTCTTTTCCAGCTATTCGATCCCATTAGGACTCAACCGTGCACTCCGAATTGCCATTCGAATTAATCTATAACATTCTACAAAATTTTGACCTCAAAATGCGACACAAAATAGTCCAAATAATTAATTGTCATTTTGCCCAATTAATAAAATCCTCAAATTTAAAAAAATTTCGAATTCATAAATTTAATTCCTCCCAATAAAATAAATTCTTTCTCTCCCAAAATATTATTTAATTAAAGGTCCTTGAATTTACGGGGTGTTACATCTAGCCACAGGGATGCCAAGCTTGATGATTCATTCCATGGATTCATAGTTGTAACATTTGTGCAGGCTTGCAGGAATTGTGTAGATGCTTCAGTTATTTATTCCTAGATTATGATTTATGATTTGGTATTTCATTTGGACATGTTTTCCCTTCAGTTAATACACTCATTTAGTTTTATTTATTAGACTATGTATTTGGATTCATTTTTTTTCCATAGACTTATGGTTTTGATATTACTGTAACAACCCGCGTAATTTTGGCTATTTAATTAATTCTGGAAAATGGAAGAAAAATAAAGTTTTTGATAAAATTATTTTTATTGCTCAAATATGTTGGTTATTATTTTTAAAGGCGAGAATTTCAAACGGTTTCGAAATCGGAGTTAAAACGGATTTTAAAATGATTTTAAAATGTTTTTAACTCTTGGAATTGTTTTGACTTCCAACTCTTCATTTCTTTGCCTTATTTAAAGGAGTCTTTTGGATTTCAACTTTTCATTTCTTTGCATTATAAAAGGAAGTCGTGGGCAGCCCTTTTAACATACTTTTGGCACAAATTTTGGCAGCAAATATATTTTATATTCCTCTTCTTTTTATATACACATTGGCCCTTGAGATTTGTGAGTTCCAACCATAGATTAGAGGTGTTCTTGGGGCTATTTTATTGGAGGTTCTTGGAGGAGATTTTGTAGATCTTTTGTGTTGATCTTGAGGATGTGATCATTGGTTTCTCATCATGGTTTTAGGTATGGGGTTTTACACAATATGCTCCTTAAATCTCGCGAGTGTCATTCTCTTTGATTTCATCTTTAATTGAACTCATATTTGAATTGATAAATTCATTGAAATCTGGAAAATAATTGTTGAAATTATTTTGATTCATGTGGTATCAATATATTGTTGATGATCACGTTGTCATGAGATTTTAATATGGCACGGATGTTGGGCACCCGCCAAAATACCTATTCCCGGGCTATGGCTTGATAAAGCATATGCGAATGGGGTGAGGCCTGGTTACCCGATTAAAGTGTTGTTGAGAAATTATATTGATAAATGCTTTGAGATTTGCATTTCGATTTGAATATTCGTACTCGTGTTGTTACGTTTTATTCATCGTTAATATATTTGTTGAGCATCTTTCGTGTCGTATTGTGTACTTTCCCATATTTTCTTTTAGTGGCAGGTTAGCATGGATTTTGGGGCGCTATGGAGATTGATTTTAGTGAGGATTGTTTGGGAAAGATTTGTATTATTTTGATGTATAAAGCTTTGGATATTTGTATTTTATTTTTAGAGTTAGATGTTGTATTTATTCGTGAGACTTGTTGTAATTGTAGAGATTGAGATTAGTGGATTTATATTATTGTGGGTTTATTTAGATGCTCTATACCTTGTCACTTGTGGATTTAGATTTATTTTATCGCATTAGCGCTCCATTCGCTCTCCCCGGGTGGACGGGGTGTTACAATTACTTTTGGAACCAATGGTTTATTCAATAATTATCATCTATTTATTTATCATCTGATGATTCAGACTTCTATTATTGTGTGGATGAGTTATATTATCTCCATTTCAGAATGTCATTATATATTAATGAAAGATAAAATTTGACACTGATTTAATTTAACATAGGTGGGTAGTAATTTAAAATTTTTTCGACCGTCATGCTAAGAATCAACCAAATGAGATTCATATTTATAATTATAAAGGATTGATCACCATGTGATTAAAGTAGGCGGGGTGTCACACAAAGAGAAATTGAAGAAATATTAGAATAAATATATATTACTCACAAAAATATTGATGATGATCTCAATAATGTTTATCTTTTATTTCGCTTATTTAGACAACAAGGATTCAATATTCCATATGGTAAGCTTGATTAACGAAATGGTTTTCCATACGTCATTTTCACTTTGATGGCATGTAGTCTGATATATACTTTTATGATTTAAAAACAAAAATGTTCAAGATTTTTACAGATTAGAAAATAATGTTTCGTGAATCCTTAAAAAGTGATGTGGAGGGTATGTTAGGGTTGTACGAAGATACACATCTCCACAAACACGGAGAAGATTTTCTTGATGTATCACACATTTAAGCAATCCATTATTAGCAAAAGTAGGTAATCCACTAGGGCAACCTCTGCACAAAGGTTTCCTTAGGGTTGAAGCCAATTGATATATTTGTACCTACCAAGTAGAGGCATCACATAATGAGATGTTGTTAGACCTCTCTAAGTTGGATTTCAACTTAGTCCAGTCACTGCACATGAAGGGATTATGGGATATTAGTAGGTACATTTAATATCACAATGAGACTGGTCTGTGGGTTTACAATTAAGTCTAACTTTTGTAGAAGCTATGAGTGGCTGTTAGCCTATAAATTTTTAAGAACATAAAATTGCAAAATTAGTTATTTTCATTTATTGAACTAATTATTGAAATATTCAGGTGGTTAGCTCATTTTGCGAGAGATATAGTGGCTGGACTATACTTTTAGATGGTGGGAGTGTACTTTGAACCCAAATACATACTTTTAAGAAACATACTTACTAAAGTACTATCTTTAACATCAAATATTAAGGATATGTATGATGTGTACGAAACTCTTGAATAAATTGAGCTCTTTACAAATTCAATTGAGAGGTATGACACATCTTCATTAACCATTTTTTGTCTAAAATGGAAAAGAAATTAACTCTATATTTTTGTATACATGTTTATCATTTAAACATACCCTAGTAAGGGTAGTGTTGCAATGAGTACTATAATTGATTTTTTACTGAAAATAAGTAATTCAAACATAATCTTTGTGGATCTCGCAAAGTTTAATATACCAACCAATCAGAGATAATGGTCATGATAATCTTACCCTTGAAGTTGTCAGAAAATTAGAACCTTTTCCAACCATTTCGTGTAAATACATAAAAATTCTCGATAATAATTATTATTCTGAAGAAATAATTATTTTATAATTTTTACCATGAGTTAAACATGAAAGGTGCTACTAAAAAACTTAATTATTTTAATAACATTTTTGTGACTATTATTGAATTTTTTTATTTCAAAACACTGTTTTGTTCAAAATCGACTTTCAGGTGGGACATTAGTAGCATGGATGAACTACCAGAATACATGAAAATATGTTATAATGTTCTTTTGGATGTTTTCGAAGAGATTGAAAAAGAGATGGTCAAGGAGAAAATATTGTACAAATTTCACTATGCAAGAAAAGCGGCATGTTGTTTCCAAAAGTAAAGGTTTTTTTAAACCACAATGTAAACCTTCTTCATAGTTTAAATAATATCACATAGTGAATGATAATATTTATGTGATAACAGTAACCATTAAAAGTAATTGTTTTGTCACTGTTATGATGTGATGTGATGTGATTTTTCTTAATTATTTTTTTAGATGAAAAGTCGAGTTCGAGCCTACTTTGGAGAAGCCAAATGGTTTCACAAAAAATATATTTGAATAATAGAAGTATTTGCATTTGTCTCTTTGGTCATCAGTGGTTAAGCTAACAACTGCCTATTTCTTTGGCACGGGTCATATTGCAACAAATGAGGCGTTTGATTGTGTGTGCACAAATCCAAAAATTATTAAAGGTTGGGAAATAATTTCCAGGCTCATGAATGACATGGTGTCACCTAAGGTATACATATGGGATGCCTTCTGTAGTTGTCATGATCCCGTTTAAGGAAGTTTGTGTAGGTGAAATTTTTTGTAGCTATAGTACGACATGTGTCAACATGATCAAACGATCCAACTAGACTTATTAAAGGCAACTGAAACGATTATTTACTAATTAATATTTTGTATGTTTTTATCTAATAAATATTATTTATGAGGGGGAAAAAGAATTTTTCTCCATGTGTCAATATAAAAAATGTGATTAATAACCATCTCCCTACTAAATGTTTTCCCAAGTTGCACTTCACCACCAAAACTTCCATATTTGTAATAGATTTCATAAGTGTTTTTCAAATTAACCACTTTACACCATAACTCAAACCTACTTAATTTTATAAACGACATTGTGTGTGCACCTTCCTTGCGAGGGTCAATTTAGTCATAAATTGTTAAAAAAAATTATAATTCTCTAGTTACATATAAATATTCAGGGAATCCAACCCTCTCTCTAGTTCCTTTATTTCCTTTCTCATTCACTGTCTTATAATTTGTAATGTCAATGAGAATATCCATATCATTTTTTCTTTTGTTTATCCATTTCTTATCTAAAGTTCTTTTATATGTGAAGACCTTCTCGATATATATTCTCTTTTATTATTTTGTTCATATCTTCACTGCAAAAAGTAATTTACAAATTAAGGTGCATTGGAAAAATTTCTCACATTATTTTGGAAAAGAAGTAGTCATATGTTATACACATGATTCATATTTAGAAAAAATGTGAGTGGGGTTTTGTGTGAAATGCTTGATTGTCTAACATTTGGGATGTGAAGTGCAACTTATTGTAAATTTCAAAGGCAATGCATTATTAATCCTTATTTTTCTTATCATTCTATCGTCTCTCACTATTTATTGAACATTAATCAACCATTTAATTGTGATTTTTTCTTCTTAATCGTGACGCTTATATATTTAACATTTTGGCATCTCACTAGTACGTCTTATATAAATGAGTCGATGATATTGAAATAATTTAGGACCCCGCCTTACACACACACACACACACACACACACACACACACACACACACACACATATATATATATATATATATATATATATATATATATAAGCCTTTTCATATTATAGAAAACACTAACTCTGTATTTATCCATGTATGTAGTTTGAACACAAAAGAGGGCATTGCGCCTATGCAATTGAGTGCTATAAGGACGAATATGGTTTTATAGAGAAAGAATTAATATGCAAATTGTGAATGCTTGTAAGGATATAAAGGAAGAATGCCTCCAACCTACTGTCATACAAATGCCTCTACTCTCTTGAGTTCTAAATCTTTCTCGTCTCGCAAATGCCATTTACAAAGAGGGTTATGGGTACACCAATGTCGGGGAAACGATTATAAAGAACGTCTCAACATTATTCATTACTGCAGTGCCAATATGATTTTATCAATGGGTAGTTGATATATATGTTATTTCTGTAGTACTAAGTAATATTTATAAAGGTATTGCCTGAAAAAATAATAACATAAAGGAATCTTATTGTAATAATTGCTTAAGATGCATCCATCTTATCTCAAAGAGTTGAATTTTTGATATTTAAATATATCTGATTTACTATTTATTCTTATTATTGGTAGGAGAAATACATTTCATTAAATGAATATGAGAAAGTATAAATGTATTTGAACGACTAAACCCATTTAATTGGGCAAGAAGTTCATTAGTATTGTATTACTAAAAATATTTTGAATTATGGATATTGAGATAGAAGTGCAAAATTTATATTTTGCAAGTGTCTATGGTGAAGGAAATTTCAATTAGTAATAAAAAAACTATATTGAAAAATAAATAAATAAATATATATATCAACCAATACCACACTTCTAAATAGGATAAATCAATTGGTATTACGGTGGTCCTCCAATTTTTGCCTCTGTTGCTAAATGAATAATCAAATGATCCATGACATAGAAAAATAAAGGTGGAAAGATGCTCTCAAGTCGGCATAGCATGAGATCAATGCAAGATGAACCCGATCAAAATTGGTTACATTCATCACTTTCGAGTACATATTCCTACAAAAGTTACTTAGCTTAACTAATGGTCCAAGCATATTATTAGGCAACTTATTTCATAAGGCAATGGAAGTAGTTCTTGCATTAAGATATGATTTTCATGACTTTTTTGTCCTTATATCATATGTTGTATAAGGTTAACATGATGCGATATGTTTGAAGCATAACCATCTATGACTTTTAGATCCTTTAACATTTTACAAACTATTCATTTACCTTTAGTGTCCAACGTCGGACATGAAGGTGTCAAATAATATTTGTTTTTTACCCGTTTTTGAGGATAAAGTGGCTTGCGAAAACCCATATCTTCAACTTATGAATGGAATTTAAGTTATCCTTTCCCCGTCCATCAACATTTAATAATGTCCAAAGCACACTATCACACACATTCTTCTAAGCATTCATTATATCAAGATCATGACATAAAAAATTGTCCATTTGATAATATAACTTAAAAAATATACTTTTTTCTTCCAATTCTGTGTTAAGGATTCCTCTCTCCCATCAACCCTTTTACTCTCACCTCCTACATCTCAATCCTTCATAAAATTATTATTTATGTTTTTTTAACTTATCATATTTTTCATCTCCAGATAATCGGGAGGGCTTTGTTATAACTCTACTATACCATCAAAGGAGTTTTTATATGTTCTAAATTTATACCTTTCAGGCAACCATTGGCGATAACCCAAGTAATAATGCTTACCCCCTCTAACAACAAACGATATGGAGTGTAATTATAATAATAGGGACACACAATATTCCTTTTGTGGTTTTTTTATGAAACTCTAATTAGAAATTCCAATTTGAGCTATATAATTTATTAAATATGAGCTACACAAAGTGGGGGTAGCCCTCCCCATGGAAACTGGGGTTTTTGAAGAAATTACCTAAAGGGAGGACTCTCGAGGTTTTGAACCCAACACCTCTTAATTAAGAGAGTGCATTCATACCTTTTGTGCTCCATCTTGATAAGTTTGCATAAATTGGAAAATCACTAATTTTATATAATGGCGATGCACCCTTTTTAAACATTTGATTAGTGGATACATCATAATTGCTTAAGCAAACCCATAATTACTTTAATTCATCAATTCAAATGAGTAAATAAACATTAATGCAATCATTAGGGTGTTCATGTGACTTGTTTTACTCTAGCCCTAAGTTTGCAATCAACTTCATTACTTTGTAAAATTAATTTGGTAATGTTTCACCATCCGGAATTACATCTTTTAATAATGCAAGCAACATTTTGAATGTCATGCAACTACAATCACCACGATGCTTTATATGAACTAATCGAAAAAGAAATTAGAGAGTTTTATACTTCGTACAATCTTGGTACAAATCTCTTTTAGATTATTTTATCAAATTTTAGATTTTATGGGATTCTTCATTGGGGACATCCACATTTTTATGCACATTACCATCACACATAAAGTTAAGTGGACTTGTATAAGGAAATCCAAAATCATCATGTATCATCTCTCGTGTTTCATCAATAATAACCGAGTTATAAGAAGGAACCAAAGATGACGCATATTCCCTGTGAAAAGTCCAACACACCTAGCTATCTAAAAACCAATTTAGCAATATATGTTCTACAATATCATCTTTCATGTACGACATATTACTGCATCCCTTACATGGACACAATATTCTTTCGGCATCCGATCTATTATCCAAGGCAAACTTAACGAATTCTTCTGAACCTTTATAGTACAAAGGATCGCCTCAATGTGCTATATTAATCCAACTCTTATCTATCCGTATGATTAACTTAATGAAATGAATAAGTAGATGTAACAAAATATTGTCATTTATTATGTTCAACATAAATAACGAAAAAGTTACATGCAACATGACTTTTTTTTTTCCATAACGAACATCATGGTCTAATGATGCCAATTATAGAAACAAGAGAAAAAAAGATGATAAACTTGATACTATTTTCAATTTTCTATAAAATAATATTTTTGGATGCAAAAAGTAAAATATTACACATCTTGTCAAATGTAATAGAAATATATAAAATCCACTAATGAGATGAAATTTATAAAATTGGACACAACTTACGACTTACTAAGACTTCATTTTGTCCCCATAACAAACATCATAAAGTACTTGTAATTAATTCAACCTATCCGATCAACCACACTCTAATGGGCTAAAAAACTTATTTATCATTACAAATAAGAAATATTAAACATTTTCTAACTTCTGAGTGCTTTTGATATTAATTATTCATCGTCCAACTTTCACTAAAGCATTATTAGTCTATGAACATTTTAAGGACACCTTTGATATTATTTTGTCATTATTATTTCATTAGATACAATAGTATAAGTAAAAATGATACCTGAATAAGAGAGGGTATCTGAAGGCTAATATTAGAAAGAGCTCGAGGTAACCGGTTTGATAGGCCTATTATCCTGATCGTCCTTAATTGTTGCTATGGGTTCAATGTGACACCCCGCCTATTTTAACCACGAATGATCAGTCCTTTATCAAAATAAACTCTAATTGAATTTGGTTCATTCTTAGCATCACTATCGAAAACTTTATAAATTACTAACCACCTATGTTAAATTAATCGGGTGTCAAATTTTATCTTGCATGAACATATATCAACATGTGGAAATAGAAGTAGTATAACTCATACATATAATAATAGAACTCTGAATCATCAGTGGATAAATAGATAAATTATAAATATCGAATAAACCATCGGTTCGAAAAATAATATCCAAACCACAAGTCTGCTGAAATGAAACTAAATTTAAATACACAGTCTAATAAATAAAACAGAACAAATGTATCAACTTAAGGGGCAACATAGCCAAATGAAATAAGTGAATATGAATCCTAATCTAGGAATTAAATGACTGAAGCATCTACTCAAATCCAGCATGCCTCCACAAGAGTTGCAGCTGTGCATTGTAATACCCCGTACTTTTGGCTATATTTATTTTTGGGATTAATTAATTAAATGTGTATTAATTGGAAATTAATCCGGGTTAAAAATACAAACGAGATGCGAGTGTTTTATATGAATATTGAATTATGAAAAAATTGTCGTAAGATTGATATACGGCATTTTAGAAATTTTGTTGAGACGCGTGTGACCGCCGTGTCACGGTGTAATATTTTGATTATAAAAGTGAATTTAAATTCAATTAACCGTATGTTCATTTCGAGTGCGCCAACGCGTCCGGAAGGGTCGATATAGTCAGAAAACACTAGCCGGGGGTTTAGTTTGGGTCCCGGGGTATTTTTAGGCCATACCGGCAACATAAAGGGCATTTTAGTAATTTTGTATTTTTGGAGAATTAAAAGTGACGAAAATTGGGAGTTTTAATTTGATTGGGAATTGACCCACTAAGACACTAACCAACCCATATTAACCCAACAAGCTACGTAGGTTATTAGAATTAGGTTTTCTAATACCTTCCCAAAAGCAAACCCTAGCCACCATAGCCACCTTTGGAGAAGAAGCTTGGAGAAAGAGAGAGAGAGGAAATTCTGCAGAAAAGCTCCATCAAACCAACATCTAAATCAGAGATAAACTTGAGGCAAGTGACTTAATTCCATTTAATTTCAGAGAATGTTCTTTCCATGTTAGATAATTCCAATTTTATGTTTGTTCTTGGTGAAATATGAAAACCCATGTAGTTTGGAACTTAGAACTTGAAAATATTGAGGAGAATTGCATGTAGAATGATAGGTAGATGATTATTCTCATGATATTTGTGATTGGAAGAAATTAAAATGGATTTTTATTAGGTTAATTCATGATTTAAAATGTTAGGGTTTGTGTTCTTGAAAAGAATTGGGGAAAAGTGTAGAATCTTGTGATCTAATGATGTTTAGGATGTATTAATTCCTTAAAAGGTGTTAGTATATGACCTTAGTATGTTTTAGGATGATTGGAGACCTTGAAACATAGTTGGGACGAAGTTTAGAGGAGATTTGAGGAGTAGAAATTGGGTGAAAAACGATTTTGGAATTTCTGGGCTCGCAGCTGGTAGCTCGTTAGAAACCAACCCAGGTCGTTCGAACGAGCTTCTAACGACTTGACCAGTCGCTTCTAATGAGGGGCAATTTCGTTTGATAATCTCGTTCGAACGAGATATCGTTAGAAGGTACAGTTCGTTCGAACGAACTGGATCTCGTTCGAACAGTCTCGTTCGAACGAGACTTCTAATGAGCTGATAGTGGAATCTCGTTCGAACAGTCTCGTTCGAACGAGACTTCTAACGAGTTGACAGTTTAGGCCTTTTTGGCCTGTTTCGATTTTTGGAGTCCCGTAAACTTGGTCGAGGATATAGATAACCTTCCTTTGATGATGTATGGATAGATTTGGGACTTTTGGATTATTACGAGGAGTAAATTATATACGAGTGATTTAAATCAATGATCCGTTTGGGTTGTGACGTGAGTGTCTACTATGACGTGAGAATAGATTATAGCGCGTATGATTATAAATCGGAATCATATAAAGTGTGTAAATTATATATTGGTACTAGAATGAGAATAGTACTACAATTAAACTACGGGATTACTAAGACATGTGTTTACTTAGTATTGGTATATGAATTGTGTGTATGACATACCTACCATACTTGCTATCACGGGAGGTTTGCGTTCTCTTAGGGCCCTCTAATCCTTGTGTTGCCCGGATTTAGACTGGTTACCTTGATGAACATAGGTCATAGAAAGACTTATTGGGATATTAATACGTCCGCTGATCGTGGGAGCGTAGGTATGTGCGTGACCCATGTGATGTGACTGTGTTCGCCTCCATTATTTGTGATGTTGTTATTTGTGAACTATTCCTGAGAGATTCGGAATACGTAATCCTTATGTACGTGATGTACCGGGATGGATAGCAGAGTATGTGTGCACCATAGCTTAGTTCTCGGGGTGCTTGTATTGTATATTTATGATGTGAATAATATACACTTAATTAATGGGAACCTTCATGTTAATGTTGTGAAAATAATTACCGTATTGTTTCGAGAAACATAACGGGTTAGCGGATAGTGAAATATATTGCATATTGAGCATCTGAGTTTACGTTAAACCCCTATTTAATTACGAGCGTTATATTGTTAATAGAACCGAGTAATAAGGGTAGGACCTATGGCAGACTAGCTAGAGATAATGTCACTTAGCTAGTGGTTTGTGTCGTTGTAGATGAGTACTTACGTTAGGAATGCACAGTTAGACGAGAGGTGAGAATATCATGTGAGTGCACGTCCTAACATGTACTTTGCATTTAATGTTTTAAATGTTTTTAAAGCACTTGCAGGTTTTTAAAATATAACTCCACATTCGGGCTCTGACCCGTTTGCTTTCAAATCTATTTTCTTTGTAAAACCATTTTAGGTGCCCAGCCACAAGGACACCATGCATAGGATACTCATTCAGGTGACGAGCTGTAGCTGTTTGTGGAAGCTACAGGGATTTGCTTGTAGACGCTTCTATCACTTGGATTCCAGATTCATTATCTATCAGTTGTAGGGCATGTTGCCCATTTCTATTAGAGACATCTTTCCATTACAGTTTTCAGACTTTGGCATGTATTGTTTTAGTATTCGGTTTACTTATTTCAGTTGTGGGATTTTAGTGAGGAGTTTTCCTCCAGACTTTATTTACATTGCGTGATGGTTATTCTATTTACTTCATTATGGTGAATGGTGTTATTATTCTTTATTACACTTGTTTCATGTTAATCAGACTTAAATTAAAATTTGGCACTTACTTTTTAAATACTAGGTGGTTAGTAATCTTAAAAATGTTTTCGACAGTGATGCTATTAACTGGACCAACTTGGCATTTTGAATTAATTTAATAAAGGAGTAGCTACCCGATATTTAATTAGTCGGGGTGTTACAGGTGGTATCAGAGCATCAGGTTCTAGTATCCTTTAGGATCTGACGGCTTATTATTCCGCTAAGTTTCTTTGATATAGAGCCCTATATTTTAGGACTGTTGTACTCTTTTTGTGTATGCTTCGTTCTTCAGCTATCTTAAGTTTATAAACAGCGAACTTATAAACTTTATTCTTATTTCTGATGCCTCCACGACGTGCACGACGAGTTCCCAGGGATGCAACGCCCGAACCCAGCCCGCTCCAGTTCTGGGCATGATGAACGCCGCTGAGGTTGCAGCTATAGTAGCCCAAGCGGTAAATGCCGCAATAGCCGTTGTTCAGCAGGCACCACCTCAGGCGCCGGTTGCCGCGCCAGCACAGGCAAATGCATTCCCGTCTGCTTGGGAGCGTGTACGTGACGCTTTTCAGAAACCGCATCCGCCAGAGTTTGCAGGTAGCTCAGATGTAGTAGTCTCGAGCCAGTGGAGGAAGGATATGCAGAGGCACTTAAGGATGTATGAGTGCACGGACGTCCAGAAGCAGGTTCTAGCTACTTTCAAGCTAGATGGATCTGCGCTACAGTGGTGGGAGTCTATTACCACCATGGAGGAGAGGGATACTCTCACTATTCAGGACTTCTCGGTGCGGTTTGACCGCAAGTACTTTCCGTCGACTGTTCACACGGAAATGAGGAGGAAATTGATGAATCTGAATCAGGAGGGTAAGACTGTGGCCGAGTATGAGGCCGAGTTCACGAATCTGTTGAATATCGTTCCAGATGAGATACCAACAGAGAAGAAGAAGATTGAGAAATTCACCGACGGGTTGACTTGGAGGATCCGTCAGCATCTGTTAGGGAACCTTTCATTGGCCACGTATTCTGATGTGGTTAACGCTGCTTTGTTACACTGCCAGGACCACCGCTTTCATATGGCTGAGGGCAAGAGGTCCGGAGAGTCTAGCCATCAGGGCAGGACTGGAGGACATGGTACTGGTGGGGCACAATCTATTCAGGGGAAGAGACAGGGTGAGCAGGGTTCGCAGCAGGGGGATCAGAAGAGGTTCCGATCAGGGAACTACAGACAGGGACAGGGAGGTTTCCGTCAGGGCCATCAGGGTCCAAACGGCCATCAGGGCCAACAGGGGCAGAATGGGCAGCAGTTTCACCAGGGCCAGCAGGGCCAAGGGACGGACGGTAACGGCCACCAGGGTCGGGGACAGCAGGGGCAGAGAGGAGGGAACTTCCCAGGGAAGTGTTTTATTTGTGGTAAGACTGGCCATAAGCGACAGGATTGTCCTGATAGGGGCAGGGCCCCACAGCAGCAGCAGCAGGGTGCTCGCGAGGAGCCATAGAGGCCTATGTTTCCCACCGCTCTCCTCGCACCACCACAGATGGCAGCATTGCCACCCATTCCAGCAGTCCCAGCTCAGCAGGGGCAGCTACAGTATGGACGTGTCTACAACGTCCACCAGGCTGCAGTTCCACAGGCACCGCCCGTGATTGAGGGTACGTTTCCTATCCATGGCACTATGGATCGGGTATTATTTGATACGGGGGCTACACACTGTTTTATAGCTACACACTTCGCGAAAGCTTTAGGATTGTTAGCTACGGCAGAGAGCATAGTGACGTGTGTCGATCACCATTGGGGAGTGGGTCACTTATTTTCTTTATATGCCGGGGAGTGGGGGTAGAGATTGGTGGTTTGGTATTATCTGCAGACATGTTGGTATTAGATATGCATGTTCACGATGTGATTATCGGTATGGATTGGCTCGTAGCTTATAGGTCCATGATTGATTGCTTCAGCGGGAGCATTGTTTTTGCCATTCCGGGAAAAGAGATGTTTATAGTGGCGATGCCTCGCCCAGAGGGAGGATCGACCGCTCATCTGTATTACATTGAGGAGGATACCTCTAAGGAGGTAGTGATTCCCTTAGATTCTATCCCAGTAGTCAGGGAGTATTCGGATGTGTTTCAGGAGATACCAGGCTTACCCCCTAGTCGAGAGATAAACTTTGTTATAGATTTGCTACCGGGTACGAGACCTATAGCACGCGCACTGTACCGTATGGCTCCAGCTGAGATGAGGGAGTTACGAGATCAGATAGAGCAGCTGTTAGGTCAGGGCTTTATTCGCAGGAGTACCTCACCTTGGGGTACTCCAGTTTTGTTTGTGAAGAAGAGGGACGGTTCACTGAGATTGTGTGTGCACTATCGAGAGTTGAACAAAGTCACGATACGGAATAAGTATCCGTTGCCTCGAATCGATGACTTATTCGACCAGTTGAGAGGAGCTTCTTTCTTCTCGAAGATTGATTTGAGATCGGGATACCATCAGTTGCGTATCAGGGAGGAGGATGTCTCGAAGACTGCATTCTTGTCGAGATATGGTTCTTACGAGTTTCGGGTTATGCCTTTCGGTTTGACCAATGCTCCAGCAGTGTTTATGGACTTTATGAACAGAGTGTTCAGGGATTTTCTAGACCAGTTTGTCATTGTCTTCATTGATGATATTCTGGTTTACTCCCAAACAGAGGAGGAGCACACCGATCATTTGAGGCAGGTTTTGCAGACACTTCGTCAGAACGAGTTTTATGCAAAATATGAGAAATGCGGGTTTTGGTTGAAGGAGGTCCAGTTTTTTGGACATATCATTTCCGACCGGGGAATATCTGTTGATCCAGGGAAAGTATCAGCTGTGAGGGAGTGGGGACAGCCCACGACACCGACTGAGATTCGTAGTTTCTTGGGTCTAGTAGGATACTACAGGAGGTTCATTCGGGGTTTCTCAGAGATAGCAGGTCCTTTGACACATCTGACTCGTAAGGGTGTGCCATACATCTGGAGTGACGCCTGTCAGTTGGCATTCGATGAATTGAAGGAAAAATTGACCTCAGCACCGGTGTTAGCATTGCCGAGACCGGGAGTTGAGTATTAGGTTTACACCGATGCGTCTTTGCAAGGCTTGGAGATGTATTGCAGCAGGAGAGACAGGCCATAGCTTATGCTTCCCGTAAGCTTAAGACTCATGAGAAGAATTACCCCACGCATGATTTGGAGTTGGCGGAAGTGGTATTTGCCCCACGGATTTGGAGGCACTATCTTTTGGGGGAAAAGTTCCAATTGTTCACGGACCACAAGTCCCTACAGTACCTGCTCACGCAGAAAGAGTTGAAAATGCGGCAGCGTAGGTGGCTTGAGTTTGTAAAAGACTACCAGTTCGACATCCAGTATCACCCAGGTAAGGCTAACGTGGTAGCAGACGTGTTGAGACGCAGGCCAACAAATGAGGTGGCAGAGGTGTGGAAGGCAAAGTGGAAGGAATTGGGACACGAGGATGCAGTGGACCGATCTTTCATGTCTGTGATGACTGTTACACCGCAGATTGTCACGAAGGTAGTACGGGCACAGGCTAATGACTCGTTCTGTCAGGAACAGATAGTTCGATTACTAGCCGAGGGAGCCGAGTCCTATACCGTCAGCTCAGACGGGGGATTACGCTTCAATGGGAGATTAGTGGTTCTGAAAGGGGAGGAATTGCGACACGAGGTGATGGCAGAGTCGCACGGCTCACGGTTCGCGGTACATCCCATAGGGGATAAAATGTACCAAGACATGGGACGCCAGTATTGGTGGAGCGATATGAAGAGAGATATCGCTAAGTTTGTTTTGAAATGCGCCACTTGTCAGCTTGTAAAAGTGGATCATCAGAGACCGGCAGGATTGCTACAGCCATTGGAGGTCCCGGTGTGGATGTGGGAGAGCATATCCATGGACTTTATCACAGGGTTGCCTACGTCGCAGAGGGGTGATGACTCTGTTTAGGTAATTGTGGACAGGTTGTCCAAGGTCGCTCACTTTTTACCCGTAAGGACTGACTACACTACGGGACAGTATGCCCAGCTCTTCATTTCAGAGATTGTGAGACTTCACGGTGTGCCCCTAAATATCGTGTCTGACAGAGACAAGATATTTATTTCAAGGTTTTGGGAGAGTTTCCAGGAGGCCATGGGCACGGAATTGCGATTGAGTACGGCTTATCATCCGCAGACTGATGGGCAGACCGAGCGCACAAATCAGATGTTGGAGGACATGCTACGCATGTGCATTATTGACTTCGGGGGTGGATGGGAGCAGTATCTTCCACTGGTGGAGTTTGCTTACAACAACTCATATCAGTTCACTATTGGCATGGCTCCGTTTGAGGCATTATACGGTAGGCCTTGTCGTTCCCCAGCATGTTGGTTAGAGGTGGGGGACAACAAACTGCTTGGTCCGGAAGTGATTCAGGATACTTCGGCAAGGATTGAGTTGATTCGGAGTCGCATTCGGGTAGCTCAAGACAGGCAGAAGAGTTATGCTGATGCGAAGAGATTTTTCAGGGAGTTCTAAGTGGGGGACTAGGTTTTTCTCAGAGTGTCTCCTATGAAGGGGATTATGCGTTTCGGGAAGAAAGGGAAGTTGGCACCAAGGTATGTGGGGCCGTTTCCTATTATTGAGCGGATCGGACCAGTTGCGTATAGACTTGGGTTACCGGAGCATTTGCATCGAATTCACGATGTGTTCCATATTTCCTCGCTGAGGAAATACCTTAGAGATAATTTGGCTCATTCTCACATTGTTGTGGAGGACATCGATCTCCAGCCGGATAGCTCCTACGAGGAGGGGCCGATTGCTATTTTGGACCGAGGCGAGAGGAAACTGCGGTCAAAGATAGTTCCGTTAGTGCGTGTTCAGTGGCGACATCACAATGTCGAGGAGTCCACATGGGAGCGCGAGGATGAGATGCGCAAACGTTATCCAGAGTTGTTTTTAGCAGGTACTTTCTAGTTTCGAATTTCGGGACGAAATTCAGTTATTAGGGGGGAAGTATGTAATACCCCGTACTTTTGGCTATATTTATTTTTGAGATTAATTAATTAAATGCGTATTAATTGGAAATTAATTCGGGTTAAAAATACTAACGAGATGCGAGTTGGTATTTGATTATGTGCATACATGTTTTTATATGAATATTGAATTATGAAAAAAATTGTCGTAAGATTGATATACGGCATTTTAGAAATTTTGTTGAGACGCGTGTGACCGCCGCGTCATGGTGTAATATTTTGATTAGAAAAGTGAATTTAAATTCTATTAACCGTATGGTCGTTTTGAGTGCGCCAACGCGTTCGGAAGGGTCGAGATAGTCAGAAAACACTAGCTGGGGGTTTAGTTTGGGTCCCGGGGTATTTTTAGGCCATACCGGCATCATAAAGGGCATTTTAGTAATTTTGTATTTTTGGAGAATTAAAAGTGACGAAAATTGGGAGTTTTAATCTGATTGGGAATTGACCCACTAAGCCACTAACCAACCCATATTAACCCAACAAGCTACGTAGGTTATTAGAATTAGGTTTTCTAATACTTCCCAAAAGCAAACCCTAGCCACCATAGCCACCTTTGGAGAAGAAGCTTGGAGAAAGAGAGAGAGAGGAAATTCTGCAGAAAAGCTCCATCAAACCAACATCTAAATCAGAGATAAACTCGAGGCAAGTGACTTAATTCCATTTAATTTCAGAGAATGTTCTTTCCATGTTAGATAATTCCAATTTTATGTTTGTTCTTGGTGAAATATGAAAACCCATGTAGTTTGGAACTTAGAACTTGAAAATCTTGAGGAGAATTGCATGTAGAATGATAGGTAGATGATTATTCTCATGATATTTGTGATTGGAAGAAATTAAAACGGATTTTTATTGGGTTAATTCATGATTTAAAATGTTAGGGTTTGTGTTCTTGAAAAGAATTGGGGAAAAGTGTAGAATCTTGTGATCTAATGATGTTTAGGATGTATTAATTCCTTAAAAGGTGTTAGTATATGACCTTAGTATGTTTTAGGATGATTGGAGACCTAAAAACATAGTTGGGACGAAGTTTATAGGAGATTTGAGGAGTAGAAATTGGGTGAAAAACGATTTTGGAATTTCTGGGCTCGCAGCTGGTAGCTCGTTAGAAACCAACCCAGGTCGTTCGAACGAGCTTCTAACGAGTTGACCAGTCGCTTCTAACGAGGGGCAATTTCGTTCGATAATCTCGTTCGAACGAGATATCGTTAGAAGGTACAGTTCATTCGAACGAACTGGATCTCGTTCGAACAGTCTCGTTCGAACGAGACTTCTAACGAGCTGACAGTGGAATCTCGTTCGAACAGTCTCGTTCGAACGAGACTTCTAACGAGTTGACAGTTTAGGAATTTTTGGCCTGTTTCGATTTTTGGAGTCCCGTAAACTTGTTCGAGGATATAGATAACCTTCCTTTGATGATGTATGGATAGATTTGGGACTTCTGGGTTATTACGAGGAGTAAATTATATACGAGTGATTTAAATCAATGAACCGTTTGGGTTGTGACGTGAGTGTCTACTACGATGTGAGAATAGATTATAGTGCGTATGATTATAAATCGGAATCGTATAAAGTGTGTAAATTATATATTGGTACTAGAATGAGAATAGTACTACAATTAAACTACGGGATTACTAAGACGTGTGTTTACTTAGTATTGGTATATGAATTGTGTGTATGACATACCTACTATACTTGCTATCACGGGAGGTTTGCGTTCACTTAGGGCCCTCTAATCCTTGTGTTGCCCGGATTTAGACTGGTTACCTTGATGAACATAGGTCAGAGAAAGACTTATTGGGATATTAATAAGTCCGCTGATCGTGGGAGCGTAGGTATGTGCGTGACCCATGTGATGTGACTGTGTTCGCCTCCATTATTTGTGATGTTGTTATTTGTGAACTATTCTCGAGAGATTCGGAATACGTAATCCTTATCTATGTGATGTACCGCGATGGATAGCAGAGTATGTGTGCACCACAGCTTAGTTCTCGGGTAGCTTGTATTGTATATTTATGATGTGAATAATATACACATAATTAATGGGAACCTTCATGTTAATGTTGTGAAAATAATTACGGTATTGTTTCGAGAAACATAACGGGTTAGCAGATAGTGAAATATATTGCATATTGAGCATCTGAGTTTACTTTAAACCCCTATTTAATTACGAGCATTATAATGTTAATAGAACCGAGTAATAAGGGTAGGACCTATGGCAGACTAGCTAGAGATAATGTCACTTAGCTAGTGGATTGTGTCGTTGTAGATGAGTACTTACGTTAGGAGTGCACAGTTAGACGAGAGGTGAGAATATCATGTGAGTGCACGTCCTAACATGTACTTTGCATTTAATGTTTTAAATGTTTTTAAAGCACTTGCAGGTTTTTAAAATATAACTCCACATTCGGGCTATGACCCGTTTGCTTTCAAATCCATTTTCTTTGTAAAACCATTTTAGGTGCCCATCCACAAGGACACCATGCATAGGATACTCATTCAGGTGACGAGCTGTAGCTGTTTGTGGAAGCTACAGGGATTTGCTTGTATACGCTTCTATCACTTGGATTCCAGATTCATTATCTATCAGTTGTAGGGCATGTTGCCCATTTCTACTAGAGACATCTTTCCATTACAGTTTTCAGACTTTGGCATGTATTGTTTTAGTATTCGGTTTACTTATTTCAGTTGTGGGATTTTAGTGAGGAGTTTTCCTCCAGACTTTATTTACATTGCGTGATGGTTATTCTATTTACTTCATTATGGTGAATAGTGTTATTATTCTTTATTACACTTGTTGCATGTTAATCAGACTTAAATTAAAATTTGGCACTTACTTTTTAAATACTAGGTGGTTAGTAATCTTAAAAATGTTTTCGACAGTGATGCTATTAAATGGACCAACTTGGCATTTTGAATTAATTTAATAAAGGAGTAGCTACCCGGTATTTAATTAGTCGGGGTGTCACATTCATCCCTAGAATAAATCTTCATGTTTGGAGTACATATGGCTAGACAACAAATTTTTTTTTGGAAAAATAGATATTATATGGGCCAAAGCCCTAAACCTTAAAAAAAATTTAACATGTATTTAAATTGCAGTTGAAAGTAGGTATTAGATATACACGATAGTTGTACCGAACCTTGTTTTTTTATGTAAATGCTGGCCAGGCACGATACGCCGAAGATAGGGATTGTTTGTCAATTAATACTATCCTTAGCACAAAGTAATTATAAATAAGTTATTTTCCAATTTTTTTGCATTTGTAAGATAAGGAGCATATACACAATAGTCCAATCTTCCAAACCACCATAATAATAATAATGATAATAATATCCAACTAGAGTGATAAAATCCCAGCTAACATAAAATGAAAGAGTATCGGGCTTAAGCCCTTATAAAAGTTCCAAATAGTAAAAGACTGAAGATGAAAAGAACCTATACTAGAAATAATTGAATCTAGATTTGGAGAGTAATCAAGGTCGCAGGACTGCTATAGCACAATCCAACTATCCCTGTCTAGGAGAACCTGGGGGGAGAAAACATTTATATTTTGGTTAGAGACAGAGGTGTGAAAGAATTAACTTGGATAAAATATGAATGTAATTATAACATCTACTCACAATAATTATTTCCCTTTTTCGTCCCTCACATATGTGTGACGCCTCACCCCTCATGACCCGAAATATCATTCGTTCCCCAACAATTCCCAAAAAATGAATGGTGAAAATGGCTCAAGTTATAAACAGGGACAATAGTAAGAAATTATTTTAATGTAATTTCTACAGTAAGTTACCCACAGTCAAATTTTTCAAGCCTCATAAATCTTTCAAAAAGGGCATACGCATTTATTATGCATTAAGGAACATCATATATAATTATTTTCAATTCTCCTTAGATAATTAAATTTATTGAATTTCAAATCCAGTCAATTAATTATATACATCCTTTCATATATGTGACACACAAGGGCTTCTACCATTGGTGTCAATTCGTGCTCTATCGACAAGTTCGGAAAAAATTTGTTATCCCTAGATGGATGACACAAAACACACATACGTTGGGGGTGGTCCCTACCCAGGACACCTGTAAACGGCCCATACCTAGCGATGATATAGGAACGGTACACGCCGACCCTACCTATCGTGGGTGGAGCCTCAACGTTGTACCAATATGGCCTACATATCGTCTAGCCCGCCTATGTCGGTGTGTGGTATACGGGCCGAACGTGTGAACCCCCAAGTCGATAGGACAATCCACGAATAAGGTATCTACACACAAATACATACTAATACATATCATTTATCTCTATAATATGCATAGGCAGTTTATCTGCAATTATCAATAATATTCCTCAATTAATCATTCGTAATATTTTCCCTTTTATTAATAATTTAAAATCTGATAAATTATTTATTCCAATCCATAAATAATTACTTAGCGACCTAGCTAAGAGTAAATATTATTGATTTATGTGTGGATGAGTTCATTAGACCCATAAGTAAATTAACCCATTGTACCAACACTTCCTCCTAAATTTTGTATTTGAGCAATGCCCAGTTTAATATAGTGACATGAGCATGTACCGAATTGGGCAAGGCAGAATAGGAAAAATAGCGTGAGATTTCGGCCTGTCGTTTGAATGGCTAGAGGTATAGTTCACGCGACAGGGGATGTCATTCGAATGACATGTCCCGTCATTCGAACGAGGCGTCGTCTTCTACCTCTGCCTTTCCCAGTTTCTGAGTTTCCCATATTTTTCCAACCTTCTTAATTCTCTTAACAATAACATGATTTTTACATTCTTAAGTCCAGTTTCCAATAAAAATCCTAGTTGCAATCATTAATATACTCAGATGCTTAAGAAATTAAAGCACCAACATTCAAACATGATTAATTCATAAGGAGGGTATTTATTTGGAGAAATAAACATATGGAAATCAACCCATAAACGAATCATCAATCACCTCTATAATTATATACCATTTTCTCCAATTATCATTAAACTTAAGGGAAAACTAATCATCAACATTTATGTTTTCAATCCCTAATTTCCGAAATAACTTTACATGTATATTTTTCCTCTACGTGTGCGTTTTCATCTTCAAATCAAACATAAACAACCCTAATTTCCAGAATTCAAAAAGGGGAATGGATTATGCACTGAGAAATACATTAGAAACATAATTTATGCAAGAAAATTCTTTCGTTTAAATTTTGTAGAGCAGAACCCTTGAAAACCTTTTATCCCCTTTGCTCTTCCTCTTTTGCCTTCCTTTAGGAGTTTCTCTTTTCTCTCTCCCATGGATTCTTTCTTAAGTTATGATTTGTCATAATGGGGGAGTGGTTTGCTCCCACTAAACCCCTAAATTTAGTGCTAATCCCGAGTTGGGTTATGGTCCTAACTTTTGGGCCCCAAATGAGCCCGAATTCCTTTTCTAATTAGTCCAAAACTTTCCCAACCCATGTGTTATTGACCCAAGACCATTTTTAAAGGTCTAAACCACTTAAAAGGGTTCATATATGTCCCAAACGGGCTCCACATTATTTATGCCAAAATTATTACTTTTTATTGTGTCGCACATAAATTATAATATTTTCTTTTATGATGTGCAAATAATATATTCATGAACAAAATGAATAATACACACATGTATGCCAAATAATAAGCTTGCACTTGACACTTTCGAATAATATATATTTTTTTATTAAATTTCTAAATTAGAAAAAGGAATATTTTCCACAAATTAATTTAGAGAAAAGTGAGGGGTATTACATTCTTCCCCCCTAATAATAGGATTTCGTCCTCGGAATCAAGAAGTACGTACCTATCTAGAAGAGTTTCGAATACCTTTCGTGCATGTCATTCTCTCTCTCCCATGTCGACTCGTCCACCCAGTGGTGCCCCCACTATACCCGAACTGAAGGAACAACCTTGGACCGCAGGCGGCGCTCCCGTCTACCCAAAATGGCTATCGGTCTCTCCTCATAAGTAGAATCTGGTTGGAGCTCAATATCGTCGACATTAATGTGCTGGTATGCCACCTCATCTCTAAGGAATCTCCATAATGAGGATATATGAAAGATATCATGCATCCACTCTAAGTGTTGTGGTAAAACCAATCGGTATGCTACGGGACCAATCCTCTCCATAGGGAACGGTCCCACATATTGAGGTGATAACTTTCCCTTCTTTTCGAATCTCATCACCCCCTTCGTAGGAGACACTTTAATTAACACTTATCTCCAACATTGAAGTCTAATTATCTCCTACCCTCACCTATGTAGCTCTTTTTACTATCATGAGTAATCCGTATCCTGGCCTGAATCATCTCAACCTTCTCTGAGGTATCATGAATGAAGTCGGGCCCTAACAATATGTTCTCCCCCAGCTCTAACCAACATGAGGGGAACGATAGGGTCACCCATATAGTGCCTCAAATGGTTTCATAACTATAGTGAATTGGTGTGACACCCTGCTGAAAATAATAACGGGTGGCCATCCCTATACTAAAATAAATCAGGATTCTCAAGTGGATCATTCTCGGCATCAACTGCCGACACTAAAATAAACATAGCTAACTACCTAGTACTATAATAAGCGGATGCCAAAAATTGGAAAACACACAATAAATCAACATACCAACAACATAAAGACTACTAAAACTGATAATGTGTACTCACATACCACGATCAAAAGTAGTACTCATATAAAATATTATAAGTACAACAAAAGAAATATACCCGACCCGAATATGCTGTCGGGCTACAAACAATACAACAAACCAGAGGAGAGAGATATAAAAGTTCTAAATATAACCCTTGGGTATAAAATCAATACACAAAGTGAATCCAATCTATATTTACAAATAGTAGGAAACGAATGTAACAAAATCCCGTAACAGTCCGCATCTGCTACGACTCCCAAAATGTAGGATGGAAAAGCATCATCGGTCTCCTTGTGGTGGGACACATGTGCTACACATTATATATATATATATATATATATATATATATATATATATATATATATATAGCAAGAGAGTGATACACACAGGTCAGAGCCCGAGGTGTAAAAACATTTATAGCAAGTGTATTAAAATGCAAAATAATTAATAAGTGCACAATTTCATGATTAAAGTGGAGTCGCACTCTCATGGAACTCAAACTCACCCCTCGACTAATGAGTGCCCTCAAGTGACAATATAAAGTGAACTCTACGAACAAACAAGCACAATTTACACAAGACTAGAATATTAATGATTCTACAAATCAATAGACTCGCGAAAAAATAAGCATAACTAGGATTCATTGTGAAAACTCGTTGATCTTCAACTAAACACCCTCAAAAGATAAACATATATCATATTTTTCTTCTCTCTCAGGTATTTTGAAGCTATTTTAGTTGAAAATGAAACAAACTAAACTTTCTCTTTGCGAAAAAGCCACCATTGGCAAACTAAACTTGTTGGCCTTCGATAATTTTTCTGTTTTTATTGCCTTTAATATTTTCATTAGGATTTTTCCAATGGTGGATTTTTCGCAAAGTATATTTTCTCCTTTTATATCGCTTTCCCGTCCACCCTCCTATTTTGTCAATACTAATAAAATAAACTCACAGACAATAATTCTTACAAGCATAAAAGCCCCATAATCACAAAATATATAGATGACAAAATTGATGGAACAACATATCACATAGCTAAAATATACATGTGAAGTTAAAACTCAAAGAGCTCGTGCATGTGTGTGTGGAGACATATGAGAAGCGAATCCATTAAGCAAATCGAAGCCAAAATAACTCAATGCAAGAATGATTAAGAACAATATAAGTATTTGCAATCATAATCAAATGTTCTAGTCACATGGAATGCATGTAATTAACTCGACCAATATGCCACACAATTTTTAAAACTAAAATACACAAAGACCAAAAATCTTTTTGAGTTTTTTTAAAAAATTTCAAAAGAAAATACCAATTTTTGAAAACAAACACTAACTCGAAACACAAACAAATTATTTTTGTATTGTTCAATATGAATTAATAAAATTAAAATTAAAATACAAAAGATACATGTCACACCCCGCTTATTAAAATAAGAGGTGGCCAGCCCGATACTCCAATAATTACAGGAATCATAGATAGTCCATTCTTAGCATCACAATAATAATAATAAGTATACGAGATAACCACCAATTAATTTAGAAAACGGATTGTCAAAATTTTATTTTGAAAGTTAAAGAAAACATTTAAACAATCCAATTGAAAAGTAGGTGGATATAGAATAAGGACAGATCATACAACAGTAACCATACATAACAAAATAATCAAATAAGCTATCGGTTAACAGACCCGTACAATTAGTTACACCGAATATTAAATTATAATATCACATATATACAATATGTACAAAACTTGGGCAACACACCCCAATGTGCAACTGATCATAACTAGAATACAAAAGATGGATGCATCTAAATTCAATATCCGATAACATCCATAATATGATATAGCTTCGAGGACACTTGAAAGGAAAAGTAAATCCGGGCGTCCTTGTAGTGGAACACCTCAGCGAATATAATATTCATGCAAAATAAAGATATAGGAATGGGTCAGGGCCCGGTTTGATATGATCACCATCTGAATAAAATTCATTACACTTATGAAATAATTAATCATTATGAATCTGTTTATATCGTTCACCCTAAACAGTGATAAGGAATCCAATCTATCAATCTAAAAGCATAATCTAACACAGTTATCATGACCATGATCATAATCATTTATGAGGGATAATATAAATAAAATATTATTTAAGGAAATTCCATTTCCTCTTTATACAATTTCATTTCATTGTTCCTTTTCTCATTAGGAAAGATATTCAAAGCAGATTATTTCACAAAGTGCTTTACCGTATATATAAATTCCACTTTAATAGGAATAGTTCTATTACATCAAATATAATGATTCTAAGACCGTCCTTCTAAGTTTCCCCACTGGACGCGCCTCTAAATTGCTATCATCTTCCAGGGCCTATCGTACAAGACAACCTGGGCATCATACAATGAAACGTCGGGAAGCGGTCATATGCCTTCGACAGTGAGTCATAACCGCCCATAATTACCTCACTTCGAATAATAATCGCACAATATAATAATAATAGGTCCTATAACAGAGGACTATATTCACCCTGCATTCACTAGCCAGGCAACTTCACCTCATGCGCGTACTTCCCCTATGATAACATTTAGAGAGGTGTGTATATTTGATGAGTGCATTATTTTGTATATTTTATACCCACATTTTTACTTTGTTAGTCCCATTTTAGTGTATTTAATAATTTCTTAGGACTATTTTATTAAAAGGAGGAAAAAATGCGAGAATGATTGAATTCATATCGAAAATGGTAATTTTAAATAAAAAATGGGCACTTTGATAATTTTATAATATTCTTGTGCTAATTTGTGAAAAAAGTTGCCTAGTGAAATTTTTGCAGATAATGATGGAATTTGGTGCAAATTGATGATCAATTCAAAAAAGGCGCGAAAAAGCTGATTTTTACGGTCGTTTGAAAAGATGCTGTTTTTACACTTGTGAAATTATAAAAAAGTCGGAAATTTTTATTCTCCGATGTGGACGAAACTCGGCATGCGTGTTCAACAAGAAAATATAAGAGTTTTCGAGTGGGGGGAAATTCCGTCCCTTATCACGATCCAAAGATTAAAGAGGTGGAGAGATAGCTATCAACGCTATTCGGCCAATCAGAAAGAGTCCCACCACAACTCAAATACCTCACCACTTGTCCTATAAAAAGGACCCTTGGGCTCATAATTTCATGGAGAATTGGAGACAATTAGAGAGGACTTTCGTGGAGGATTTCGGGGAGCAATTTTGAGTGATTGTAATCAATTTGAGGGCCAAGTTTTATCATTTTTTTAGAGGATTCAAGATTGTTGTGAGAGAACTATTTGTAAGTTTGGTTTATTAATGAAGATCTCTACTCATTCTTGCAATTTCTCTTTCATTATGGTAGCTTGATTCTTATATTAGGAGTAGGGTGAAGTTTATCATAGTTAACTAATATTTTCACGTTAATTTTATCGTTGTTTATTCACTACTTGTTTTAATTGTTATTAAAGATTCGGTATTCATTTTAAAGCGACACGAGAGTGTGTTTTAGAACCTTCAAGATTGTTTTGTCAAATCAAGTTTTGAGATTTAAAAATAGTAATTTTTGATGGATTATGCTTTCACTTTGATTGTTTTGATAGTCCATGCTTAAATACATTTACGAATTTTAAAACTTGTATTTTCTAAGGGAATAGGGATTTTAGCCGTCTATTAGAGACGTTAAAAATATTTTGATCATAACCGTCATATTTTCCGAATTAAACACGGCGAGAGTCGGTTTAATTTGAGTTATAAAAAGGGAATGGCAACATTAAATTAGTGTGCAATATTAGTTACGTGATAAATGGACCCCGAATCCTAATTATTTCCTAATTGTTTACAAATCTCTTGCGTTACTCTCATTTATCGTAGTTGTTTTATTTTGTATAATTTATAATTATTCTCTACCCCATTTGATCTAGTTGGACAGTTGTAATTCTTTTAATAATTAAAATTGACAAATCCTCGTGGGTTCGACCCGTACTCACACTCGCTATTCTATAATAGCCCGTGAACTCGTGGTATTTTATAAATTGACAACAAGTTTTTGGCGCCGTTGCCGGGGATTTGACAATTTTTTTTCTTAAAAGAAGTTGTGACTTTCGGACTAGTTTGTTTTACTTTTTGCATTTTTTTAGTAAAAATTTCATAAAAAATAAAAAATAAAAAAAACTCTTAACGTCAAATCTATTCCGTTTCACCTTGTCTAGGATTGGTGGTTTTTAATGAGTCTTCGTACCGACCACCTACCTGGAGGTGAAATCGAATTTGAGGAGACAACCGTAGTTGGTCCTCTTTTAAATTCTCCCTTGTCAAAGGGTAGAAGCTATCCAAAATAAATAAATAAATTCATGTGTTGTAAATTGCAATGGGTGATCCTCATATTGTTATCCCGTCATCTTTCTCATATTCCTCAATGGATCCTGTGGACGTGTTTTTACAAAATACTGAAAATCTAGATGACCACGCATTTCAATTTAATTCAGATGGGTCAGTAGTCATTTTAAAAATTAAAGGAGGTATGGATGAGATTCCAACCCCTGTAATTACTATCGGTCCACCAAAGTGTATCAATTGGAGAGAGGTGAACAAACGGTATAATGATGTTATTTCTAAAAATAACCATGAATTAATTGGGGATAATCAATTTTGTGAGGAGAAAAAAATTGACAATCTTGACACGTGTAATACTTGTGATGATTTGAATGTTTGTCAAGATTTTTCTCCTAATTTAATTGAGCAGAATGCTGCTTCTTTTTATATGTGGGAAAATTTATTGGAGGATTTGTCATCCGATTTTACTGATACTTCAAGTATTTATGACGATCCTCCTGTTTTTGATGAAGAAAGTGTATCACCTAGTGATAGATCTTCTTCCCACGCTTTTCATAAAATCTCACATTTAGGAGTAGAGTGTGCATCCCCAATTTTACTTGACTATTTTCAAAAAAGGGATAATAAATATTTGGATCCTTATTGCAATTTATTACCTCCATGTGATGGATCGACATATGATTCAGGCGATTCATATTTATTTATTATTGATGATGTCGGTACTCACCATTATGACCATAGATTTAAGATTGAAATTTGTGTTGTGCGTTCATGCTCTCAAATTTATGATATTTTGGTACTTAATGCTATAAAGTTTATTAATTGGAATGACCCACAACTATTTCGATTATTAATTTATGGTGAGGATGGTAATTGTCATGTGTTTGTATATTATTTGTGCATTTTTTTTTTTAGTTAACATGTATCATATTTTTACTTCTTTACTTTATTTTCTTTGTCCACATTTTTATTTGCGCATACAATGAGGACAATGTAAAATTTAGGTTTGGGGGTAAGGATGATATTTTTTTTAAAAAAAATCAGAAAAATTTTCAAAAATTCAAAAAGATTTTCAATATAATTGAGTTTTGAAACGATTTCTTAATATAGAATTAATTCATGGATCTCTCATCTTATGAAATTTTTACACATTAGCCATATAATATGATCGAAAATGGATATTGAGGCGAAAGTAATATGCTTAAGGAATAAATGTGGAGATTTTAACCCGATGAGATTTTGTGCCATTCATCGTTTTCGAGATATTTAAATTAATCCGAGTTAAAATTACTCAATCTTTCCTTCAGTGATAAATTCGTTGATGATCTCAAATTCTTTGTTTTGTTCGATTACTGAAAACAAAAAGTCAAAATGTGAATCTTAAGCACTAGAAGTCTTAGTAAGTCGTCTTGAGACACAAATCAGATTAACGAAACTTGAGAAATGAGACTAGGCCATCGTTTGAAAGCCCAAAAATAAGCTTAAACTCCAACCTTTTTACAATATTCCGTTGCAAACCCATTTGAGGCAAAAAAGAAAATAAGCCTTTTGTTGAAAACCCATTACCCTACCCAACTCCAACTGGGAGTTTAAAGCCTATAAAAACAAGCCATACCTATTTTCTGAGAATACTAGGGTAAAGTTACGGTAGAAAAAAGACCAAAAGAAAATGAGGTTGCAAGAATGTGAGTTTGAAAAAAAATGTGAGCTTGAAAAGAAAAAGCGAAAACACAAATTGAGGTTAGAAGAAAAAGTGCTTAAAGTCAAAATACCGAAAAACCTCTATATTCTCAGAAATTTTGAACTCCAAAAACAGCCATTCTTTCTAGCCAAAATTCGAGCCTACAATACAACCAAAGAAAGTCCTAATCGATATCATGGGAAGTTAGTTATAGTGTGGAGAGAAGACGAATAGGATCTATGGTGTGATTCAATGTTTTCAACAAGTCATCGATTTTCTGTTCATGAGATCATATTCATCCATTGTACAAAAATCCATTTTTGATTATGTATATGTGAAATTTGTTCATATAAATTTACTCTTTTATTCACATATACCGAGAGAAAATAACCCATTTCTGAGTGTTCGATTGTGAGTGCATTCTGTGAGATTTTGAAATCAAAACGAACTTTCGGATAAGAAATGCAACGATCAAATCTTTTGAAATTGACGGTTATATTGGCTATGCACACACAGACACAATAAGTTGAGATTGAGAAATGAAGTTCTACTATATTTATGAAGTTTGCATTCAAACTTGGTTATATTACTTTTTAGTCATTTGTATTGAGTCAAGCTTTTGAATTTTGTGGGTATATTCACTGCAAACCCTCACGAGACAAAACTCGTCCACTAGGGTAACCTAGAGGTTTAACGGCTTGTTGCACATGCTAAGTGCAATCGTGATTCCTACGAAAGTGAGTTAAATTTTAAAATTTTTAGTTTTGCTCGAGGACTAGCAAAGTTTAGGTTTGGGGGTATTTGATGAGTGCATTATTTTGTATATTTTATACCCAAATTTATACTTTGTTAGTCCCATTTTAGTGTATTTAATAATTTCTTAGGACTATTTTATTAAAAGGAGGAAAAAAATGCGAGAATGATTGAATTCATATCGAAAATGGTAATTTTAAATAAAAAATGGGCACTTTGATAATTTTATAATATTCATGTGCTAATTTGTGAAAAAAGTTGCCTAGTGAAATTTTTGCAGATAATGATGGAATTTGGTGCAAATTGATGATCAATTCAAAAAAGGCGCGAAAAAGCTGATTTTTACGGTCGTTTGAAAAGATGCTGCTTTTACACTTGTGAAATTGTAAAAAAGTCGGAAATTTTTATTCTCCGATGTGGACGAAACTCGGCATGAGTGTTCAACAAGAAAATATAAGAGTTTTCGAGTGGGGGGAAATTCCGTCCCTTATCACGATCCAAAGATTAAAGAGGTGGAGAGATAGCTACCAACGCTATTCGGCCAATCAGAAAGAGTCCCACCACAACTCAAATACCTCACCACTTGTCCTATAAAAAGGACCCTTGGGCTCATAATTTCATGGAGAATTGGAGACAATTAGAGAGGACTTTCGTGGAGGATTTCAGGGAGCAACTTTGAGTGATTGTAATCAATTTGAGGGCCAAGTTTTATCATTTTTTTAGAGGATTCAAGATTGTTGTGAGAGAACTATTTGTAAGTTTGGTTTATTAATGAAGATCTCTACTCATTCTTGCAATTTCTCTTTCCATATGGTAGCTTGATTCTTATATTAGGAGTAGGGTGAAGTTTATCATAGTTAACTAATATTGTCACGTTAATTTTATCGTTGTTTATTCACTACTTGTTTTAATTGTTATTAAAGATTCGGTATTCATTTTAAAGCGACACGAGAGTGTGTTTTAGAACCTTCAAGATTGTTTTGTCAAATCAAGTTTTGAGATTTAAAAATAGTAATTTTTGATGGATTATTTTGCAGTTTGATTGTTTTGATAGTCCATGCTTAAATACATTTCCGAATTTTAAAACTTGTATTTTCTAAGGGAATAGGGATTTTAGCCGTCTATTAGAGACGTTAAAAATATTTTGATCATAACCGTCATATTTTTCGAATTAAACACGGCGAGAGTCGGTTTAATTTGAGTTATAAAAAGGGAATGGCAACATTAAATTAGTGTGCAATATTAGTTACGTGATAAATGGACCCCGAATCCTAATTGTTTACAAATCTCTTGCGTTACTCTCATTTATCGTAGTTGTTTTATTTTGTATAATTTATAATTATTCTCTACCCCATTTGATCTAGTTGGACAGTTGTAATTCTTTTAATAATTAAAATTGACAAATCCTCGTGGGTTCGACCCGTACTTACACTCGCTATTCTATAATAGCCCGTGCACTCGTGGTATTTTATAAATTGACAACAAGTTTTTGGCCCCGTCGCCGGGGATTTGACAATTTTTTTTCTTAAAAGAAGTTGTGACTTTCGGACTAGTTTGTTTTACTTTTTGCATTTTTTTAGTAAAAATTTCATAAAAAATAAAAAATAAAAAAAACTCTTAACAAGGCTAGAATTAAAAGCTACTCCAACGCGAACTTGTCAAATCGATTCCGTTTCACCTTGTCTAGGATTGGTGGTTTTTAATGAGTCTTCGTACCGACCACCTACCTGGAGGTGAAATCGAATTTGAGGAGACAACTGTAGTTGGTCCTCTTTTAAATTCTCCCTTGTCAAAGGGTAGAAGCTATCCAAAATAAATAAATAAATTCATGTGTTGTAAATTGCAATGGGTGATCCTCATATTGTTATCCCGTCATCTTTCTCATATTCCTCAATGGATCCTGTGGACGTGTTTTTACAAAATACTGAAAATCTAGATGACCACGTATTTCAATTTAATTCAGATGGGTCAGTAGTCATTTTAAAAATTAAAGGAGGTATGGATGAGATTCCAACCCCTGTAATTACTATCGGTCCACCAAAGTGTATCAATTGGAGAGAGGTGAACAAACGGTATAATGATGTTATTTCTAAAAATAACCATGAATTAATTGGGGATAATCAATTTTGTGAGGAGAAAAAAATTGACAATCTTGACACGTGTAATACTTGTGATGATTTGAATGTTTGTCAAGATTTTTCTCCTAATTTAATTGAGCAGAATGCTGCTTCTTTTTATATGTGGGAAAATTTATTTGAGGATTCGTCATCCGATTTTACTGATACTTCAAGTATTTATGACGATCCTCCTATTTTTGATGAAGAAAGTGTATCACCCAGTGATAGATCTTCTTCCCATGCATTTCATAAAATCTCACATTTAGGAGTGGAGTGTGCATCCCCAATTTTACTTGACTATTTTTGAAAAAGGGATAATAAATATTTGGATCCTTATTGTAATTTATTACCTCCATGTGATGGATCGACATATGATTCAGGCGATTCAAATTTATTTATTATTGATGATGTCGGTACTTACCATTATGACCATAGATTTAAGATTGAAATTTGTGTTGTGCGTTCATGCTCTCAAATTTATGATATTTTGGTACTTAGTGCTATAAAGTTTATTAATTGGAAGGACCAACAACTATTTCGATTATTAATTTATGGTGAGGATGGTAATTGTCATGTGTTTGTATATTATTTGTGCATTTTTTTTTGTTATTTTTTAGTTAACATGTATTCTATTTTTACTTCTTTACTTTATTTTCTTTGTCCACATTTTTATTTGCGCATACATTGAGGACAATGTAAAATTTAGGTTTGGGGGTAAGGATGATATTTTTTAAAAAAAAAATCAGAAAAATTTTCAAAAATTCAAAAAGATTTTCAATATAATTGAGTTTTGAAACGATTTCTTAATATAGAATTAATTCATGGATCTCTCATCTTATGAAATTTTTACACATTAGCCATATAATATGATCGAAAATGGATATTGAGGCGAAAGTAATATGCTTAAGGAATAAATTTGGAGATTTTAACCCGATGAGATTTTGTGCCATTCATCGTTTTCGAGAGATTTAAATCAATCCGAGTTAAAATTACTCAATCTTTCCTTCAGTGATAAATTCGTTGATGATCTCAAATTCTTTGTTTTGTTCGATTACTGAAAACAAAAAGTCAAAATGTGAATCTTAAGCACTAGAAGTCTTAGTAAGTCGTCTTGAGACACAAATCAGATTAACGAAACTTGAGAAATGAGACTAGGCCATCGTTTGAAAGTCCAAAAATAAGCTTAAACTCCAACCTTTTTACAATATTCCGTTGCAAACCCATTTGAGCCAAAAAAGAAAATAAGCCTTTTGTTGAAAGCCCATTACCCTACCCAACTCCAACTAGGAGTTTAAAGCCTATAAAAACAAGCCATACCTATTTTCTGAGAATACTAGGGTAAAATTATGGTAGAAAAAAGACCAAAAGAAAATGAGGTTGCTAGAATGTGAGTTTGAAAAAAAATGTGAGCTTGAAAAGAAAAAGCGAAAAGACAAATTGAGGTTAGAAGAAAAAGTGCTTAAAGTCAAAATACCGAAAAACCTCTATATTCTCAGAAATTTTGAACTCCAAAAACAGCCATTCTTTCTAGCCAAAATTCGAGCCTACAATACAACCAAAGAAAGTCCTAATCGATATCATGGGAAGTTAGTTATAGTGTGGAGCGAAGACGAATAGGATCTATGGTGTGATTCAATGTTTTCAACAAGTCATCGATTTTCTGTTCATGAGATCATATTCATCCATTGTATAAAAATCCATTTTTGATTATGTATATGTGAAATTTGTTCATATAAATTTACTCTTTTATTCACATATACCGAGAGAAAATAACCCATTTCTGAGTGTTCGATTGTGAGTGCATTCTGTGAGATTTTGAAATCAAAACGAACTTTCGGATAAGAAATGCAACGATCAAATCTTTTGAAATTGACGGTTATATTGGCTATGCACACACAGACACAATAAGTTGAGATTGAGAAATGAAGTTCTACTATATTTATGAAGTTTGCATTCAAACTTGGTTATATTACTTTTTAGTCATGTGTATTGAGTCAAGCTTTTGAATTTTGTGGGTATATTCACTGCAAACCCTCACGAGACAAAACTCGTCCACTAGGGTAACCTAGAGGTTTAACGGCTTGTTGCACATGCTAAGTGCAATCGTGATTCCTACGAAAGTGAGTTAAATTTTAAAATTTTTAGTTTTGCTCGAGGACTAGCAAAGTTTAGGTTTGGGGGTATTTGATGAGTGCATTATTTTGTATATTTTATACCCAAATTTATACTTTGTTAGTCCCATTTTAGGGTATTTAATAATTTCTTAGGACTATTTTATTAAAAGGAGGAAAAAATGCGAGAATGATTGAATTCATATCGAAAATGGTAATTTTAAATAAAAAATGGGCACTTTGATAATTTTATAATATTCTTGTGCTAATTTGTGAAAAAAGTTGCCTAGTGAAATTTGTGCAGATAATGATGGAATTTGGTGCAAATTGATGATCAATTCAAAAAAGGCGCGAAAAAGCTGATTTTTACGGTCGTTTGAAAAGATGCTGTTTTTACACTTGTGAAATTGTAAAAAAGTCGGAAATTTTTATTCTCCGATGTGAACGAAACTCGGCATGCGTGTTCAACAAGAAAATATAAGAGTTTTCGAGTAGGGGGAAATTCCGTCCCTTATCACGATCCAAAGATTAAAGAGGTGGAGAGATAGCTACCAACGCTATTCGGCCAATCAGAAAGAGTCCCACCACAACTCAAATACCTCACCACTTGTCCTATAAAAAGGACCCTTGGGCTCATAATTTCATGGGGAATTGGAGACAATTAGAGAGGACTTTCGTGGAGGATTTCGGGGAGCAACTTTGAGTGATTGTAATCAATTTGAGGGCCAAGTTTTATCATTTTTTTAGAGGATTCAAGATTGTTGTGAGAGAACTATTTGTAAGTTTGGTTTATTAATGAAGATCTCTACTCATTCTTGCAATTTCTCTTTCCATATGGTAGCTTGATTCTTATATTAGGAGTAGGGTGAAGTTTATCATAGTTAACTAATATTGTCACGTTAATTTTATCGTTGTTTATTCACTACTTGTTTTAATTGTTATTAAAGATTCGGTATTCATTTTAAAGCGACACGAGAGTGTGTTTTAGAACCTTCAAGATTGTTTTGTCAAATCAAGTTTTGAGATTTAAAAATAGTAATTTTTGATGGATTATGCTTGCACTTTGATTATTTTGATAGTCCATGCTTAAATACATTTGCAAATTTTAAAACTTGTATTTTCTAAGGGAATAGGGATTTTAGCCGTCTATTAGAGACGTTAAAAATATTTTGATCATAACCGTCATATTTTCCGAATTAAACACGGCGAGAGTCGGTTTAATTTGAGTTATAAAAAGGGAATGGCAACATTAAATTAGTGTGCAATATTAGTTACGTGATAAATGGACCCCGAATCCTAATTGTTTACAAATCTCTTGCGTTACTCTCATTTATTGTAGTTGATTTATTTTGTATAATTTATAATTATTCTCTACCCCATTTGATCTAGTTGGATAGTTGTAATTCTTTTAATAATTAAAATTGACAAATCCTCGTGGGTTCGACCCGTACTTACACTCGCTATTCTATAATAGCCCATGCACTCGTGGTATTTTATAAATTGACAACAAGTTTTTGGCCCCGTCGCCGGGGATTTGACAATTTTTTTTCTTAAAAGAAGTTGTGACTTTCGGACTAGTTTGTTTTACTTTTTGCATTTTTTTAGTAAAAATTTCATAAAAAATAAAAAATAAAAAAAACTCTTAACAAGGCTAGAATTAAAAGCTACTCCAACGCGAACTTGTCAAATCGATTCCGTTTCACCTTGTCTAGGATTGGTGGTTTTTAATGAGTCTTCGTACCCACCACCGACCTGGAGGTGAAATCGAATTTGAGGAGACAACTGTAGTTGGTCCTCTTTTAAATTCTCCCTTGTCAAAGGGTAGAAGCTATCCAAAATAAATAAATAAATTCATGTGTTGTAAATTGCAATGGGTGATCCTCATATTGTTATCCCGTCATCTTTCTCATATTCCTCAATGGATCCTGTGGACGTGTTTTTACAAAATACTGAAAATCTAGATGACCACGTATTTCAATTTAATTCAGATGGGTCAGTAGTCATTTTAAAAATTAAAGGAGGTATGGATGAGATTCCAACCCCTGTAATTACTATCGGTCCACCAAAGTGTATCAATTGGAAAGAGGTGAACAAACGGTATAATGATGTTATTTCTAAAAATAACCATGAATTAATTGGGGATAATCAATTTTGTGAGGAGAAAAAAATTGACAATCTTGACACGTGTAATACTTGTGATGATTTGAATGTTTGTCAAGATTTTTCTCCTAATTTAATTGAGCAGAATGCCGCTTCTTTTTATATGTGGGAAAATTTATTGGAGGATTTGTCATCCGATTTTACTGATACTTCAAGTATTTATGACGATCCTCCTGTTTTTGATGAAGAAAGTGTATCACCTAGTGATAGATCTTCTTCCCACGCTTTTCATAAAATCTCACATTTAGGAGTAGAGTGTACATCCCCAATTTTACTTGACTATTTTCAAAAAAGGGATAATAAATATTTGGATCCTTATTGCAATTTATTACCTCCATGTGATGGATCGACATATGATTCAGGCGATTCATATTTATTTATTATTGATGATGTCGGTACTCACCATTATGACCATAGATTTAAGATTGAAATTTGTGTTGTGCGTTCATGCTCTCAAATTTATGATATTTTGGTACTTAATGCTATAAAGTTTATTAATTGGAATGACCCACAACTATTTCGATTATTAATTTATGGTGAGGATGGTAATTGTCATGTGTTTGTATATTATTTGTGCATTTTTTTTTTGTTATTTTTTAGTTAACATGTATCATATTTTTACTTCTTTACTTTATTTTCTTTGTCCACATTTTTATTTGCGCATACATTGAGGACAATGTAAAATTTAGGTTTGGGGGTAAGGATGATATTTTTTTTAAAAAAAATCAGAAAAATTTTCAAAAATTCAAAAAGATTTTCAATATAATTGAGTTTTGAAACGATTTCTTAATATAGAATTAATTCATGGATCTCTCATCTTATGAAATTTTTACACATTAGCCATATAATATGATCGAAAATGGATATTGAGGCGAAAGTAATATGCTTAAGGAATAAATGTGGAGATTTTAACCCGATGAGATTTTGTGCCATTCATCGTTTTCGAGATATTTAAATCAATCCGAGTTAAAATTACTCAATCTTTCCTTCAGTGATAAATTCGTTGATGATCTCAAATTCTTTGTTTTGTTCGATTACTGAAAACAAAAAGTCAAAATGTGAATCTTAAGCACTAGAAGTCTTAGTAAGTCGTCTTGAGACACAAATCAGATTAACGAAACTTGAGAAATGAGACTAGGCCATCGTTTGAAAGCCCAAAAATAAGCTTAAACTCCAACCTTTTTACAATATTCCGTTGCAAACCCATTTGAGCCAAAAAAGAAAATAAGCCTTTTGTTGAAAACCCATTACCCTACCCAACTCCAACTGGGAGTTTAAAGCCTATAAAAACAAGCCATACCTATTTTCTGAGAATACTAGGGTAAAATTACGGTAGAAAAAATACCAAAAGAAAATGAGGTTGCAAGAATGTGAGTTTGAAAAAAAATGTGAGCTTGAAAAGAAAAAGCGAAAAGACAAATTGAGGTTAGAAGAAAAAGTGCTTAAAGTCAAAATACCGAAAAACCTCTATATTCTCAGAAATTTTGAAGTCCAAAAACAGCCATTCTTTCTAGCCAAAATTCGAGCCTACAATACAACCAAAGAAAGTCCTAATCGATATCATGGGAAGTTAGTTATAGTGTGGAGAGAAGACGAATAGGATCTATGGTGTGATTCAATGTTTTCAACAAGTCATCGATTTTCGGTTCATGAGATCATATTCATCCATTGTATAAAAATCCATTTTTGATTATGTATATGTGAAATTTGTTCATATAAATTTACTCTTTTATTCACATATACCGAGAGAAAATAACCCATTTCTGAGTGTTCGATTGTGAGTGCATTCTGTGAGATTTTGAAATCAAAACGAACTTTCGGATAAGAAATGCAACGATCAAATCTTTTGAAATTGACGGTTATATTGGCTATGCACACACAGACACGATAAGTGAGATTGAGAAATGAAGTTCTACTATATTTATGAAGTTTGCATTCAAACTTGGTTATATTACTTTTTAGTCATTTGTATTGAGTCAAGCTTTTGAATTTTGTGGGTATATTCACTTCAAACCCTCACGAGACAAAACTCGTCCACTAGGGTAACCTAGAGGTTTAACGGCTTGTTGCACATGCTAAGTGCAATCGTGATTCCTACGAAAGTGAGTTAAATTTTAAAATTTTTAGTTTTGCTCGAGGACTAGCAAAGTTTAGGTTTGGGGGTATTTGATGAGTGCATTATTTTGTATATTTTATACCCAAATTTATACTTTGTTAGTCCCATTTTAGTGTATTTAATAATTTCTTAGGACTATTTTATTAAAAGGAGGAAAAAAAATGCGAGAATGATTGAATTCATATCGAAAATGGTAATTTTAAATAAAAAATGGGCACTTTGATAATTTTATAATATTCTTGTGCTAATTTGTGAAAAAAGTTGCCTAGTGAAATTTTTGCAGATAATGATGGAATTTGGTGCAAATTGATGATCAATTCAAAAAAGGCGCGAAAAAGCTGATTTTTACGGTCGTTTGTAAAAGTGCTGTTTTTACACTTGTGAAATTGTAAAAAAGTCGGAAATTTTTATTCTCCGCTGTGGACAAAACTCGGCATGCGTGTTCAACAAGAAAATATAAGAGTTTTCGAGTGGGGGGAAATTCCGTCCCTTATCATGATCCAAAGATTAAAGAGGTGGAGAGATAGCTACCAACCCTATTCGGCCAATCAGAAAGAGTCCCACCACAACTCAAATACCTCACCACTTGTCCTATAAAAAGGACCCTTGGGATCATAATTTCATGGAGAATTGGAGACAATTAGAGAGGACTTTCGTGGAGGATTTCGGGGAGCAACTTTGAGTGATTGTAATCAATTTGAGGGCCAAGTTTTATCATTTTTTTAGAGGATTCAAGATTGTTGTGAGAGAACTATTTGTAAGTTTGGTTTATTAATGAAGATCTCTACTCATTCTTGCAATTTCTCTTTCATTATGGTAGCTTGATTCTTATATTAAGAGTAGGGTGAAGTTTATCATAGTTAACTAATATTGTCACATTAATTTTATCGTTGTTTATTCACTACTTGTTTTAATTGTTATTAAAGATTCGGTATTCATTTTAAAGCGACACGAGAGTGTGTTTTAGAACCTTCAAGATTGTTTTGTCAAATCAAGTTTTGAGATTTAAAAATAGTAATTTTTGATGGATTATGCTTGCACTTTGATTGTTTTGATAGTCCATGCTTAAATACATTTGCGAATTTTAAAACTTGTATTTTCTAAGGGAATAGGGATTTTAGCCGTCTATTAGAGACGTTAAAAATATTTTGATCATAACCGTCATATTTTCCGAATTAAACACGGCGAGAGTCGGTTTAATTTGAGTTATAAAAAGGGAATGGCAACATTAAATTAGTGTGCAATATTAGTTACGTGATAAATGGACCCTGAATCCTAATTGTTTACAAATCTCTTGCGTTACTCTCATTTATCGTAGTTGTTTTATTTTGTATAATTTATAATTATTCTCTACCCCATTTGATCTAGTTGGACAGTTGTAATTCTTTTAATAATTAAAATTGACAAATCCTCGTGGGTTCGACCCGTACTTACACTCGCTATTCTATAATAGCCCGTGCACTCGTGGTATTTTATAAATTGACAACAAGTTTTTGGCCCCGTCGCCGGGGATTTGACAATTTTTTTTCTTAAAAGAAGTTGTGACTTTCGGACTAGTTTGTTTTACTTTTTGCATTTTTTTAGTAAAAATTTCATAAAAAATAAAAAAAAACTCTTAACAAGGCTAGAATTAAAAGCTACTCCAACGCGAACTTGTCAAATCGATTCCGTTTCACCTTGTCTAGGATTGGTGGTTTTTAATGAGTCTTCGTACCGACCACCTACCTGGAGGTGAAATTGAATTTGAGGAGACAACCGTAGTTGGTCCTCTTTTAAATTCTCCCTTGTCAAAGGGTAGAAGCTATCCAAAATAAATAAATAAATTCATGTGTTGTAAATTGCAATGGGTGATCCTCATATTGTTATCCCGTCATCTTTCTCATATTCCTCAATGGATCCTGTGGACGTGTTTTTACAAAATACTGAAAATCTAGATGACCACGTATTTCAATTTAATTCAGATGGGTCAGTAGTCATTTTAAAAATTAAAGGAGGAATGGATGAGATTCCAACCCCTGTAATTACTATCGGTCCACCAAAGTGTATCAATTGGAGAGAGGTGAACAAACGGTATAATGATGTTATTTCTAAAAATAACCATGAATTAATTGGGGATAATCAATTTTGTGAGGAGAAAAAAATTGACAATCTTGACACGTGTAATACTTGTGATGATTTGAATGTTTGTCATGATTTTTCTCCTAATTTAATTGAGCAGAATGCTGCTTCTTTTTATATGGGGGAAAATTTATTTGAGGATTTGTCATCTGATTTTACTGATACTTCAAGTATTTATGACGATCCTCCTGTTTTTTATGAAGAAAGTGTATCACCCAGTGATAGATCTTCTTCCCACGCTTTTCATAAAATATCACATTTAGGAGTAGAGTGTGCATCCCCAATTTTACTTGACTATTTTCGAAAAAGGGATAATAAATATTTGGATCCTTATTGTAATTTATTACCTCCATGTGATGGATCGACATATGATTCAGGCGATTCAAATTTATTTATTATTGATGATGTCGGTACTCACCATTATGACCATAGATTTAAGATTGAAATTTGTGTTGTGCGTTCATGCTCTCAAATTTATGATATTTTGGTACTTAGTGCTATAAAGTTTATTAATTGGAATGACCCACAACTATTTCGATTATTAATTTATGGTGAGGATGGTAATTGTCATGTGTTTGTATATTATTTGTGCATTTTTTTTTTTTAGTTAACATGTATCATATTTTTACTTCTTTACTTTATTTTCTTTGTCCACATTTTTATTTGCGCATACATTGAGGACAATGTAAAATTTAGGTTTGGGGGTAAGGATGATATTTTTTTTAAAAAAAATCAGAAAATTTTTCAAAAATTCAAAAAGATTTTCAATATAATTGAGTTTTGAAACGATTTCTTAATATAGAATTAATTCATGGATCTCTCATCTTATGAAATTTTTACACATTAGATAATATGATCGAAAATGGATATTTAGGCTAAAGTAATATGCTTAAGGAATAAATGTGGAGATTTTAACCCGATGAGATTTTGTGCCATTCATCGTTTTCGAGAGATTTAAATCAATCCGAGTTAAAATTACTCAATCTTTCCTTCAGTGATAAATTCGTTGATGATCTCAAATTCTTTGTTTTGTTCGATTACTGAAAACAAAAAGTCAAAATGTGAATCTTAAGCACTAGAAGTCTTAGTAAGTCGTCTTGAGACACAAATCAGATTAACGAAACTTGAGAAATGAGACTAGGCCATCGTTTGAAAGCCCAAAAATAAGCTTAAACTCCAACCTTTTTACAATATTCCGTTGCAAACCCATTTGAGCCAAAAAAGAAAATAAGCCTTTTGTTGAAAACCCATTACCCTACCCAACTCCAACTGGGAGTTTAAAGCCTATAAAAACAAGCCATACCTATTTTCTGAGAATACTAGGGTAAAATTACGGTAGGAAAAAGACCAAAAGAAAATGAGGTTGCAAGAATGTGAGTTTGAAAAAAAATGTGAGCTTGAAAAGAAAAAGTGAAAAGACAAATTGAGGTTAGAAGAAAAAGTGCTTAAAGTCAAAATACCGAAAAACCTCTATATTCTCAGAAATTTTGAACTCCAAAAACAGCCATTCTTTCTAGCCAAAATTCGAGCCTACAATACAACCAAAGAAAGTCCTAATCGATATCATGGGAAGTTAGTTATAGTGTGGAGAGAAGACGAATAGGATCTATGGTGTGATTCAATGTTTTCAACAAGTCATCGATTTTCTGTTCATGAGATCATATTCATCCATTGTATAAAAATCCATTTTTGATTATGTATATGTGAAATTTGTTCATATAAATTTACTCTTTTATTCACTTATACCGAGAGAAAATAACCCATTTCTGAGTGTTCGATTGTGAGTGCATTCTGTGAGATTTTGAAATCAAAACGAACTTTCGGATAAGAAATGCAACGATCAAATCTTTTGAAATTGACGGTTATATTGGCTATGCACACACAGACACGATAAGTTGAGATTGAGAAATGAAGTTCTACTATATTTATGAAGTTTGCATTCAAACTTGGTTATATTACTTTTTAGTCATTTGTATTGAGTCAAGCTTTTGAATTTTGTGGGTATATTCACTTAAAACCCTCACGAGACAAAACTCGTCCACTAGGGTAACCTAGAGGTTTAACGGCTTGTTACACATGCTAAGTGCAATCGTGATTCCTACGAAAGTGAGTTAAATTTTAAAATTTTTAGTTTTGCTCGAGGACTAGCAAAGTTTAGGTTTGGGGGTATTTGATGAGTGCATTATTTTGTATATTTTATACCCAAATTTATACTTTGTTAGTCCCATTTTAGTGTATTTAATAATTTCTTAGGACTATTTTATTAAAAGGAGGAAAAAATGCGAGAATGATTGAATTCATATCGAAAATGGTAATTTTAAATAAAAAATGGGCACTTTGATAATTTTATAATATTCTTGTGCTAATTTGTGAAAAAAGTTGCCTAGTGAAATTTTTGCAGATAATGATGGAATTTGGTGCAAATTGATGATCAATTCAAAAAAGGCGCGAAAAAGCTGATTTTTACGGTCGTTTGAAAAGATGATGTTTTTACACTTGTGAAATTGTAAAAAAGTCGGAAATTTTTATTCTCCGATGTGGACGAAACTCGGCATGCGTGTTCAACAAGAAAATATAAGAGTTTTCGAGTAGGGGGAAATTCCGTCCCTTATCACGATCCAAAGATTAAAGAGGTGGAGAGATAGCTACCAACCCTATTCGGCCAATCAGAAAGAGTCCCACCACAACTCAAATACCTCACCACTTGTCCTATAAAAAGGACCTTTGGGATCATAATTTCATGGAGAATTGGAGACAATTAGAGAGGACTTTCGTGGAGGATTTCGGGGAGCAACTTTGACTGATTGTAATCAATTTGAGGGCTAAGTTTTATCATTTTTTTTAGAGGATTCAAGATTGTTGTGAGAGAACTATTTGTAAGTTTGGTTTATTAATGAAGATCTCTACTCATTCTTGCAATTTCTCTTTCATTATGGTAGCTTGATTCTTATATTAAGAGTAGGGTGAAGTTTATCATAGTTAACTAATATTGTCACGTTAATTTTATCGTTGTTTATTCACTACTTGTTTTAATTGTTATTAAAGATTCGGTATTCATTTTAAAGCGACACGAGAGTGTGTTTTAGAACCTTCAAGATTGTTTTGTCAAATCAAGTTTTGAGATTTAAAAATAGTAATTTTTGATGGATTATGCTTACACTTTGATTGTTTTGATAGTCCATGCTTAAATACATTTGCGAATTTTAAAACTTGTATTTTCTAAGGGAATAGGGATTTTAGCCGTCTATTAGAGACGTTAAAAATATTTTGATCATAACCGTCATATTTTCCGAATTAAACACGGCGAGAGTCGGTTTAATTTGAGTTATAAAAAGGGAATGGCAACATTAAATTAGTGTGCAATATTAGTTACGTGATAAATGGACCCCGAATCCTAATTGTTTACAAATCTCTTGCGTTACTCTCTTTTATCGTAGTTGTTTTATTTTGTATAATTTATAATTATTCTCTACCCCATTTGATCTAGTTGGACAGTTGTAATTCTTTTAATAATTAAAATTGACAAATCCTCGTGGGTTCGACCCGTACTTACACTCGCTATTCTATAATAGCCCGTGCACTTGCGGTATTTTATAAATTGACAACAATATATACCAATTTATCATTCATAATTTTAATCTCAATTTAAAATATACATCACATTTTATATCCGTAGCCATACGTGATTAATATCATTACTATAAACCTCAATATTCCATCATCTCCAATACAAATCTCCATGAATTAGCATTCATCCTTCAATCCATAATGTAAGATCTTACTTCAACCAAATTATAAAGGTCCACATTATGTCACTTTATTTCCCTTAGACCTAATCTAACTCATTTTGTAAAAGAATCATTTATCTACATCTAATTTAGTTACTAAATTAATTTCCATTTAAGTCCCAACTCTCATTTCTAATTTAGGTTCTTAGATACGTTATTAATAGACTCCAATACTCTAGTTTTACTTCATTAAAGAAGCCATTAATAACTAAACAATTTAAGGTGGAAAAACAGGGGATCGGTCGACCGATCAGGGGACCGCGGTCAACCGCATCTCAATGGTTTTGCCTAGGGATGAATGCAGTTCCCCCAAAGGGCCGATCGACCGGTCATGGGACCGCGGTCGAGCACGCCTAGTAGACCTTCGAAAATCCCTTCTTATACAATGCTAGATCCAAAACCTAAATTCCATATTCTTACAATTCCTTCATTCTTGTCATCCAACAACTCAACCTCAACAATTATACACGAATATAAACTCATATAACCAAATTAATTCACACCAACAACGTGATCCAAGGGTTAAACATCAAAACCTTACAAAACCTACTATTTATTCCAATACTCCAAATTACACAACGATCATAACAATTTATTCACATTAAATCACATACTAGAAAGTAAGAAAGTTGCCTTAAACTGAAATCTCGGATTCTCGGAAGATAAATGCAAGATCAAGCCCCAATTTCTTCTTTTCTTCTTTTTTCTCCTCTTTTCCCCAGATTCTCTTCTTCTCTCTTTCTCTCTAGGTTTTTGAATGTGTAAAGGAGAAATAAAAAGGATGATAGGACTTTAAACGTGCCTTAGCATTTGTTTCCGTCTTTTAATTGTTAATACACCCTCATAACTACATAATTAAGTTATAACCTGTTAAAAGTGCCCGGAACCCAAAAATATAATATGACACTTATTTCGACTATCTCGACTATTTTGGGACTAACCGCGCCCTCTAAATTGGCATTCGAAATAATATAAATCATTCCAAGTTTCAACTTCATTTAAACTATAAATGTCGTTTAAAGCACAACAACATCATGAATCATAACACAATGCTATTTACATTCACATAACAGTAAATAGGCAAAATTTAGTAAAAATTATCTTTTAATTCACTTAAAACAATATTTATCCCATTTACCAATGTTTCATATAATTACCTCACATGGTAAATTAATATAAAATCAATTACTCAAAAGTAAGGGTTCTTACACTCTCCCCCCTTATAAGGGAATTTTGCCCTCAAAATTCAGGCGTACCTTGCAAAAAGAGATGTGGATACTTTTCTCGCATATCGTCCTCACGCTCCCACGTTGATTGCTCAGCATTATGATGACCCCATTGAAACCTAACCAAGGGCACCACTCGAGATCTTAGCTTACGCTCCCCATGATCTAAGATTGAAATAGGTTATTCCTCATATAAAATATCGACCTGAAATTCGATATCATCCAAAGAAATATGCCACTGAGCTCCTTCACACCTCTTGTACTTTTTCAAAGATGAAACATGAAACACATCATGAATTTTTTATAAGTGTTTCGAAAAGTCAAGTTGATACGCTACTGGGCCTACCTTAGCCATAATGGGAAAAAGGCTTACGTAACACGGTTCAAGCTTTCCTTTCTTACCAAATCACTTTATACCTTTCATTAGCGATACTCGCACCAAAACTTGAGCTCCAACTTCCAATTCCACATGCCTTCTATTTGCATCATCATAACTCTTTTGACGATCTTGAGCTATTCGGATGCGATTTTGAATAAGTTCAATCTTCGAAGAATTATCTTGGATCATTTCAGGTCTAAGAAATTTATTATCCCCTACTTCCAACCAACAAGTAGGTGATCTACACGGTCTTCCATATAATGCTTCATAGGGTGCCATACCGATAGTGAATTGTTACGAATTATTATAAGCAAATTCAACCAAGGGAAGGTATTGTTCCCAACCTCCTTTGAAATAAAACACACACATTATGAGCATATCCTCCAACATTTGGTTGACTCTTTCCGTCTGCCCACCTGTTTGAGGGTGATAGGATGTACTCAACTTCGACTCGGTTCCCATAGCTTCTTAAAAACTTCGCCAAAATGGGAAACAAAAATTTTTTCTCGATCGGAGACTATATTAATAGGCTCCCCATGGAGTGTAACAACCTCCGAAATAAATAGTCGAGCATAACGAGCAGTATTATAGTTTGTACGTACCGATAAAAAATGTGCTGACTTAGTTAAGCGATTAACAGTAACCCAAATGGAATGATGACCACTCTGCGATGTTGGTAATCCCGTGATGAAGTCCATCGAAATACTTTCCCACTTCCATACCAGTATTTCCCAGGGTTGTAACAATCCTGTCGATCGTTGATGATCTACCTTCACTAGTTGACAAGTAGTACATTGGGAAACGAATTCAGAAATGTCCTGTTTCATGCCTGCCCACCAATACTGGCATCGCATGTATTGGTACATTTTGTCCCCACCAGGATGTAATGCAAACTTGGACCCATGATCTTCTGCAATTACGGGCCGTCTTAAATCCCCTTCATCCGAGACAACAAGTCTCCCGTGGAAACGTAACCCACCCTCAAAACTTGTAGAGTAGGATTACGCACCCTCGGTCAATAATTGGTGTATATGGTCCTAACAACTTTTGTCTCTTTCTTGGGATTCCATAAACCATGCCACTATAGTAAGCGTGACAGTCAGCACCGACATAAATGATCGAGTAACTGCATCCTCCTGGCTAAGTTCTTTCCATTTAGCTTTCCATACCATGGTTAACTCCCCCTCGAGTTTTTGACTCAATGCATCCTCCACTACATTAGCCTTACCCGGGTGATAATGAATATCAAATTGGTAGTCCTTCACAAACTCTAACTATCGACGTTGTCGTATATTCAAATTCTTTTGTGAAAATAAATATTGCAATGATTTGTGGTCCATAAAAAGACTAAATTTCTCCCCTAGGAGATACTGTCTCCAAATCTTTAAGGCAAAAACCACTGCAGCGAGTTCCATATCATCCTCGGAATAATTCTTTTCATGGGGCTTTAGCTTGCGAGATGCGTCACACCTTCCAAACCTTACAGATATGCATCAGTAAAGACCAATTATTTCAACCCCGGCCTTGGTAACGCAAGTACTGGAGCGGAAGTCAATTTATCTTTCAGCTCATCAAAATCTAACTGACAAGAATCATCCCAAACAAACTTCACTCCTTTCCGAGTTAAATTTATCAAGGGGCTAGCAATCTTAGGAAAACCCTTGATAAATCGGCAGTAATATCCAGCCAAACCCAGAAAACTATGAATTTTTGTAGGTGTCGTGGGCTAACCCCATTCCCCCATCGCAATAACTTTACTCAGGTCTACTGAAATACCCTGAGCGTCATAATATGACCCAGAAACTGTACTTCCTATAGCCAAAAACCACACTTCTCAAACTTAGCATACAATTGATGATCCCTCAACGTCTGCAGGACCAACCGTAAATGCGTAGCATGATCAGCTTCCGTTTGAGAATACACAAGGAAGTCATCAATAAACACGATAACAAACTGGTCCAGGAAGTCCCAAAACACCCTATTCATAAGCTCCATAAAAACCGCGGGGGCATTGGTTAGCCCGAAAGGCATAACCAAAAATTCATAGGACCCATATCTAATTAGAAACGCAGTTTTGGACACATCCTGTTCTCGTACCCGAAGCTGATGATAACCCGTCCTCAAATCTATTTTAGAGAAGTACGACGCTCCCCTAAGTTGATCAAATAAATCATCAATCCGAGGTAGTGGGTATTTGTTCCGGATGGTAACTTTATAAAACTCCTTGTAGTCCACACACAACCGGAGAGAACCATCCCTTTTCTTCACAAACAATACAGGAGCTCCCCTCGATTAAGTACTACATGTAATACCTCGTAATTTTATGGATTTTTATTTAAGGGATTAATTGAATTAAATGGGAAATAATGGGAAATTAATCCGGATATAAATACTAGTGAGATGTGAGTTGGTATTTGATTACGATGTTAAAAATTGGATATATCTGAGTATATATGGTATTGAAAATATTTAAATTATCAAGAGGCATAAATACGATAATTTAGGAAATTTAGTTGGGACGCGCGTGATAGTCGCGTCAATAATGAATTTATTTAAATTAAAAAGTAAATTAAATTTTTATCAACCGAATGGCCATTTTGAGTGCACCGATGCGTCCGGAAGGGTTGAAATAGTCATAAAACATTAGCCGTGGGTTTAGTTTGGGTCCCGAGGCATTTTTAGACCAAACCGACAACCTAGAAGGGCATTTTGGTAATTTTAAAAATTAAGGGATTAAAACCCACGAATTTTAGTGTTAATTTAGTTATTATTAAAAGAGCCACTAAGGCCATTATCAGGCAAAGAGTGAGAGAGTGGGCTACGATAGTTTTTGAGAGAAGTTAGAAAGAGGGAAAAAGGGTTTCCAAACAAAAACAACCACCATCATCATTTTGGAAGAGATTGTGACCAAAAAGAGGGAAGAATCAACCTTGAAACACCGACAACACATCAGAAGAACAAATCTAAGGCATGTGTTTTGATGTCGTTATTTGCAATGAATATTTCCTCCATGTGTAGTGTAGAAAACTGTTTATGCCTTGGAAATTTTGATGAAGAACACCCAATGGAATTATTGTGAAACTTGTGGTTTTGGGTAGGAATTTGCATGTATAATGATTATGGACGAATTCAATATACAAAATATAACTTTTGATGATCTGAAAACGGATTAATAAGGAATCTTTTTAGGAAATTAAATTATGGGTTCAAGTTCATAGGGTTTGGGACAAGAATTTGGGATTTATGATTTTGGCATATTAATTTGTAAGATTTGACCCCAAAAGTATGTTAAAGAATGATCTATGGTGACTCAAAATAGTTTACAAACATTAAAACGTAATTTGGATAGTCTTAGGGTGGATTTAGAGAAGAGAAGAATGAAGAAAAACGAATTTGGAGATTTCTGGGCGAAGTCTGCCATCTCGTTAGAAGACCTGCCCAGGTCGTTCGAATGACCTCGTTTGAACGAGCTTCTAATGAGATGACAGTACTCCTTCTGACGAGTTGGTAGTTCGTTCGAAGCCATTCATCGAACGACACTCGTTCGAACAACCTCATTCGAATAAGATTTCTAACGAGTAGACATAATGGCTTTTTAGGCCTGATTTTTTTTTCAAACATCCCGTAGACTTATTTAATAGAGTACTAACCTTCCCTTATTGACTAGTGGGTATAAGTTGTGAGATGGGATTACGTTGATGAGTAAAACTTAGAGTTTTGTAGTAAACCGGATGACATTTATGGGTTAGGAAACGAGTACCTAAAATTATGACGTGAGAAGAGTTGACAACTTTAATGTATATAAATCGGGGACTTGTAAACGTATAACATTAAATGATGGTATAAGAACGAGAATTATACCTTTATTAATATTCTGAGATGTCTAAGATGTGAGAATGCATAATATATGTGGTTATCTGTGTATAATATACCTACCATACTTGATATCATGGGATGTCGGCATTCGATCAGGGCCATCTAATCTTTGTGTGCCTACGGGGGGATTTATATTGGTACCTCGAGAACATAGGTCAGAGAAGGACTTATTGAGAAGTTAATAAGTCTGCTGATCATGGGAGCGTAGGTATGTGCGTGACCCATGTGATGTGAACTATGTTCGCCTCCATTATCTGTGATTCTTGTTTATTGAAAACGATTCTTGAGTGATTCGGAATACATGGTCCTTATGTACGTGATGTACCGAGATTTGGATAGAAGATTATGCATGCACCGCAGCTTAGTCTCGGGGTGGCAGTTTTGTATATTTTATGATGAGAATAATATACAGTTAATTGAAATGAACTGTCACGTATAAATGTAAGTGTGAATAATAGCAACATTTTATTAGAGTTAAAAATAAAAAATCTCTAGTGATTAGCATTACTAATTTTGGGAACTAAGAAGAAAAGTAAAACTCTCTGTTTAAATTAAGATGTCGGGAATTAAATTGTAAATTGTATAGAAATGTTAGATTGTGTACGGGTCTAGTTAGATATGGGAATAACTATAACGAGTATGGTACGTTAGGAGTGCAGACTTAGTTGAGAGGTGAGGAACTCATGTGAGTGCACGCACTGTCATGTACTTTATATTCACTGTTTAATGATATTAAACACTTGCTGTATTTTAAACTGTTTTCACAATCGGGCTCTGACCCGTTTGCTTTCAAATCTAATTTTCTTGTAAAAACCTTTTTAGGTACCCAGCCACAAGGACACCAAGCATAGGAGTTCCATTCCGGTGACGTGCTGTTGTTGCGGTGGAAGTTACAGGACCTTGACAGTAGACGCCTCCACTTTCTATCTTGATTCTATTATTAGATTTCCTCATTTGTTGGGCATGACGCCCCATTTCTTTTATAGACATTTTATCTATTCACTTTATTTCATATTTTAGGTTGTAATTAATTTAGTGATGCAGACTTTGTATTTGTTTATTTCAGTATTCAGATGGTTGTGAGGAGTATTCCTCCAGATTCATTATTATTCCATGGTTATTCTATTGTGACTATGTTGTGGTGATTATGTTAGCATTTCATAATCTAACTTATTGCATGTTAATAGGATTTAAAATAAATTGACAACCCACTTTTTAAATATTAGGTGTCTAGTAATTGTTAAAATGTTTTCGACAGTGATGCTATCAACTGAACCAACTTGACATTTTGTATTAATTTGAATAAAAGAGTAGCTACCCAGTATTTAATTAGTCGGGGTGTCACACTACGCCTAATAAACCCCTGTTCCAATAACTTCTGAATCTGATCTCTTAACTCCCTCATCTCTATAGGAGCCATACGATACGGATCTCTAGCAATCATTTGTGCTCCCTGTGCTAAATCAATCACAAACTCAATCTTCCGACTTGGAGGCAACCCCGGTATTTCCCAAAAAACATTTTGGAATTATCTAACAATCGGAATTGAATTTAAGGAAATGACTACATCCCGATAAGTCTCCCCCGCAATGCAATACAAGTAAGTGATAGAACCTCCCTCAGAACGAGGCACAACCACTAAAAACATATCTTACCCCGGAATGGCAAAAACTATACTCTTTCCATAACAATTTACTATCACACGATACTTCACTAGCCAATCCATACCCAAGATTACACCATACCCGACCATATCAAGGACGGGCAAATCGGCCTTGAAACACAAATTACCAAGATTTATTTCTACTCGTTTACAAATAAAGAAAATAAGGGAACCATCACCCATAGAAGATTCAGCACTAGTGAAAGTACTTTCTGCACTTTTAATTAGCTCTGTAGACTGAGCAAAACTTCTAGAAATAAATGAGTGTGTCGCATCCGTGTCAAATAATATACGACCCATATGCCCATGAATGGGAAACTTACCCTTAATAGCTGGCGGCACTGGCTGGGCTGAAGGAAGCATAACATCCTGTATGTGGTAAACACGCCCATACTATAGTTGTCCCTCTTGTGGAGGGATGACTGGATTAGGCACTTGTAGTGGTAACTGGGCCTGCTGATGTTGTGGAAATCTAGGGAATTGTCCCCCAAGCAACTGCGGACATGCCTTCTTATAATGATCCGACTCCACACATTGAAAGAAATGAACCGTCATATTTTCCTGATTACGACCCCGATTATTTCTAAACTGCCCAAAGCCTTGGACCGAATGGCCTCTACCCCCATTGTTACCTCGACCTGCCTGCTGCTGTGGCTGGGCACTCTGTCCGTGCCTAAAATTACTGCCACCAAAATTAAATCCACTGAAACGCTGTCTTTTGGACAAATCCCCTTGTTAAGTTCCCCTTTCCTTTTATTTACTTCTCGATGATTGGGATAAGGGTAGTGTTCCTCCTCCTACACCACTGCCTCCCGGTTTACTTGCCTTCCCCACAAGTGAAGCCTTTTTACTACTTTGAACATGCAACCGATGATCTTGACAATGAAGTACACAGCATTCATCACATCCCCGAAAGTTTGTAAAGCTAGATTTCCCAACAAATGTTGTCGTATCCTCCAATGTAAACCTCTAATGATTTTTGATGTTCTCCTCTCCTCTGGAGTTACCTCATCCGACATAAAACTAGCCAAAGGATTAAATTTCTCCTCATATTCTGCCACCGAACGTTCATCTTGAACTACATCTTAAATCTTCCTCCTCATTTCGCTTTAGACTGTTAGAGGAAAATATTCCCGGTCAAAAAAAACCCAAAATTCAGTGATAGTCATAGTATCTCTTTGCCCTGGCGTAGTCATCGACTCCCACCAATGTAAGGCTAGTCCCACTAGCTTAAAAGTAGCAATGATTTGCTTCCGTTCCTCACTACAGTCTATCAAGCGAAGATGACATTGCGTATCCTTTTTCCATTGGTTAGCTACAATCACGTCGGAACGACCCTGAAATTCTGGGGGATGACCCTTTAAAAAGGATTCTCTGACTCTTTACCATGGAGAAGGTCCCACATGGACTTGTACCTCCTGAGCTCGTGGTTGTTGAGCTTGGGGAAGTTTCTGAACTACGGCAGTCATTGCAGCATTAACCGCCTGAGCCACGATATTGGCTACTTCAACAGCATTTATAGTTCCTTGCTGTGATGGTGGATGACCTACCTCATCTTCCACAACTCTATTTCTTCTCGCAGGGCGACCTCTCTTAGGCGACATCTGAGATGAAGAAATAATCGAATTAGAATATTATTAAGAAAACATATCTTAGCAGAAGATCACAAACATAGACAAAAAAAATAGTCCTAACATTAAGCTCTATATCAAAGAACGATACGGCAGAATGTGAAAATTCCACATAGATGCTAAAGACTCTAGAACCAGATTCTCTGATACCATCTGTGACACCCCGCTTATTAAAAGAAGAGGTGGCCATACCGATACTCCAATAATTGTAGGAATCATAGATGGTCCGTTCTTAGCATCACAATAATAATAATAATAAGTATACGAGATAACCACTAATTATTTTAGAAAACGGATTGTCAAAATTTTATTTTGTAAGTTAAAGGAAACATTTAAACAATTCAATTAAAAAGTAGGTGGATATAGAATAAGGACGGATCATACAACAGTAACCATACATAACAAAATAACCGAATATGCTGTCGATTAACAGACCCGTACAATTAGTTACACCGAATATTAAATTAGAATATCACATATATACAACAAGTACAAAAATTGGGCAACACACCCCAATGTGCAACTGATCATAATTAGAATACAAAAGATGGATGCATCTAAATTCAATACCCCATAACATCCGCAATGTGCTACAACTTCGAGGACACTGGAAAGGAAAAGTCAATACGGGCGTCCTTGTAGTGGAACACCTGAGCGAATATAATATTCATGCAAAACAAAGATATAGAAACGGGTCAGGGCACGGTTTGATATGATCACCATGTGAATAAAATGCATGACAGTCATGAACTAATTAATCATCATGAATATGTTTATATCACTCACCCTAAACAGTGATAAGGAATCTAATCTATCAATCTAAAAGCATAATCTAACACAGTTATCACGACCATGATCATAATCATTTGTGAGGGATAATATAAATAAATATTATTTAAGGAGATTCCATTTCCTATTTATACAATATCATTTCATTGTTCCTTTTCTCATTAGGAAACATATTCAAAGAAGATTATTTCACAAAGTGATTTACCATATATATAAATTCCACTTTAATAAGAATAGTTATATTACATCACATATAACGATTCTAAGATCGTCCTTCCGAGTTTCCCCACTGGACGCGTCTCTAAATTGCTATCATCTTCCAGGGCCTATCGCACAAGACAAGCTTGGCATCCTACAACGTAACGTTGGGAAGCGGCCATCCACCTTTGACAGTGAGTCATAACCACACTTGGAATTACCTCACTTCGAACAATAATCGCACAATATAATAATAATCGGTCCTATAGCCGAGGACTATATTCACCCTGCATTCACTAGCCAGGGGAGTTCACCTCATGCGCGTACTTCCCCTATAATAGCATTTAGAGAGGTGTGTATATATACCAATTTATCATTCACAATTTTAATGTCATTTTAGAATATACATCACATTTTATATCCGGAGCCATACGTGATTAATATCATTATTATAAACCTCAATATTCCATCATCTCCAATACAAATCTCCATGAATTAACATTCATCCTTCAATCCATAATGTAAGATATTACGTCAACCCAATTATAAAGGTCCACATTAAGTCATTTTATTTGCCTTAGACCTAATCTAACTCATTTTGTAAAAGAATCATTTATCTACGTCTAATTTAGTTACTAAATTAATTCCCATTTAAGTCCCAACTCTCATTTCTAATTTAGGTTCTTAGATACCTCATTAAAAGACTCTAATACTCTAGTTTTACTTCATTAAAGAACATTCCTAAGTAACTATCTTAAAATAAAGAAACTAGATGTTGATACCAAATTTAGTCTGCTAACATGGACCACTCACTTACAGACACGTGTCTGTCAACATGGTAATTATGTATACTTCTATCGAGCAACACAAGATCACCAAGTAACTAAGAAGCCACGGGGAACTCAGGGGCCCCGAGCAGCTCAAGCGTGTCGAGCAGCTTAAGAGGTCCGAGCTACTTAGGGGGTCCGAGAAACATAGCACTCTAATCAAGAAAATCAAGGAAACGACGGCGCATTAAATGATCATTTATTATCATACAGATGTACATGTCTACTAGATAACAGCTCATTGTCCTGTCATTTGTACAGACTCAAGGCTATAAATACATGGTAACCTCCTCATTGGAGGGGGATCGTAATTTCTTGAGAAAACCATTCCTCGAGAATTCCAAGCAAACAGTCAGCAATACAAAAATAGTGGACGTAGGCCATTCTTATAAGGCTAAGCCACTTTAAAAATCTATTGTCTATTATTTCTTTATTCATTTTTATCTGTGATTAAAATAATTAGGTCAAATCTAATTTTTTACATCAACAGATTGGCGTCGTCTGTGGGAAACGACTGTAATTATCGTTTTTCATCAAAATAATTCATCACCGATGGTTGATCATCCTGAATCTAGCAATCGAAACACTGGGATCCCTCCAAATCCTCCATCTACTCCTCCAAATGTTCAAGATTTGGATGGTACAATGGCTAATTTGGCCCAAGGGAAAACGACCATGTAAGAAGCCATGCGTCAACTCTTACAAACCGTTCAAGGCGGAGTACCAGCCCAATCAGGGCAACGAAGCGTTCAGAGAAATACTCGTTTACTCTCTTCGCGAACTAGGTGAATGTTATTCCCAGAGGAATCTCAATCCAGACACACTGATTCATATCGTACTGAGAGATCTAATGATCCTTCTTATTATCTTGGACGGACTTCCTCGGTGCGAGCTATAGACACTCAACAAAACATCACTCTATCTCTATAAAGGACAAAGTGCTCTTGAAAGATTGAGTAGAGTCTCTCCTTTTGATCATTTGGGTACTAGGAGGAATAGAAGTCCCCCTAGGACTATGTCGAGGAACTCTCAACGACCATCTGATTTAAAGGAAGGCTCTACCCAATCACAACCAGCTGCTTGTCATGAAAGATCCCAAGAGGCAAATTCAACACGATCAGTTGCTCGAACCAATAGGATCGAGGAAGTAAGTGATGCATGGAAGGGCTCAATTCAAAGGTTGGAGGATACATTAGGGGAAATGGATAAAACCAAAAATTCTCTACAAAGGACTTTTGTCCGAGGAACACCATTCATACAAGAGATTGTGGACTTTCCCACACCGTCAAAATTCAAAGCCCCGGTAGTAACACCAAAATACGATGGAAAAATTGATCATGTTCTCCTTATAGAACAATACCAGGCAACTGCTGATATCTATGATGTTCTAGACGAGATGCAATGCAGGGCAGTCAAAATCAAAGCAAGCATTGGAACAATTGAAGAAATTTGGAAATTATACTCCTTTGAAAGTAGTTATAAACCACATTTTGGAGGAAATCAAGAACGACGAGGAGTTAAACTGGCCAGAGAAAATGAAAGCAGACCCTAACAAGAGGAATAAGTCCTAATATTGTGAGTTCCATAAAGACCATAGTCATACGACCAAAAATTGCATACCTCTTCAGAATGAAATTGAAGCACTCATGAGACGAGGAAAGCTGGCCAAGTATGTTGATCGTCAAAATGGTGGAAAGAGCAACGAACGAGCAAGGCAGAGATCTAGATCTCCTCGTCGAGCACGAGAAGATAAGAAGAGAAGTCATGAAGAAGACCCGGATGATGACCAAGACGACCCCGATCTCCCCAAAAGACCAAAACAGCCAGAACGTGAGGTATTTTCTATCCATTTTGGATCATTTGAATGTAGTGTCATTACAGGTGGAGATGTAGGAGGTGGAGATATGACTATTGAGAGAAAATCTTACCTCAACGAAGCTCAAGCTTTCTCGTACATTCATCGAATAAATCTGGTTGAAGATGATCGCCCGAGGAAGGTGAATAAGGACAAACTGGTCATTGGTTTCTCTAAGAACGACCTGGCAGGTGTACTATATCCTCATGATGACCCATTGGTGATCAAGATGAGAATGAAGGAAGTGGTGATTTCACGAGTACTGGCGAATAATGGTAGCTCGACAGATATCATGTTCTATCCATGCTTTGACAGTTTGAATTTGAAGTTATCCCAGTTAGAGCCATATTATAGACCCCTCATTGGTTTTACTGGCAAAAAGATTTTTCCAATTGGGACGATCAAGTTGGATATGCTTATTGGTACATGGCCTGCTTGTCGAACAGAAAGAGTACGCTTCTTCGTAATGGATAAAAATATCCAATTGGCTTACAACATCATCGTGGGAAGGGTAGGACTAAAAAAATTTGAAGCAGTACCATCTACTGTACATTAATATTTAAAATTCCCAACCAATTTTGGAGTAGGAGTGGTGAAAGGCGACCAAAAAGTAGGTCGGGAATGCCACTATTTATCTACCGAGCAGGAGGAGCATGAAGAATCCAGAAAGAAGACTACTACCTACCAAATAGAACATGCAGAGATTGAAACATTAGACCCTAGAAACGAGTCCCAACTCGTTAAAGGGAAGGTTATGGAGGCTATTGAGAATGTCATTCTGGACGACGAGCATCCAGAACGAACAACTCAAATTGGTGCATCCTTGGATGAATCAATAAAACAAGAATTGATAGCATTCCTAAGGCGAAGAAAGCAGACTTTTGTGGGGAGTCATGAAGACATGCCAGGAATAGATCCAAATTTCTTGTGTCATGAGCTCAATGTGAATAGGGAAATCAAGCCAATAAAGGAGCGAAGAAGAGTGTTCAACCCTGAGAAAAATCAAGCTATACAGGAGGAAGTAGAGAAGCTACAAAAAGCCTCTTTTATTGAGGATGTCAAATATCCTGACTGGTTAGAAAATGTGGTGATGGTAAAGAAGAAAAATAACAAGTGGAGGATGTGAGTAGACTTTATCGACCTTAATAGGGCATGCCCAAAGGATCATTTTCCTTTGCCCCAAATTGATCAACTGGTGGATGCTACCTCGGGGCACGAACTATTAAGTTTCATGGATGCTTATTCTGGTTATAACCAGATTAAAATGAATCCTGAAGATAGGGAGAGTACCTCTTTTATTACCCCGAGGGGAACTTATTGTTATAATGTTATGCCTTTTGGACTTAAAAATGCAGGTGCTACCTATCAGCGGTTGATGAACAGGGTGTTTGCAGAGCAAATCAGTCATAACATGGAGGTTTATCTTGACGACATGATAACCAAGAGCGAGAAAGCTGCTGATCATCTAGTTGACTTAGGCCAGACCTTTGATCAACTAGAGAAATATCAAATGAAGTTGAATCCCACCAAATGCATATTCGGAGTACGAGAAGGCATGTTTCTCGGATATATTGTCAACTAACGAGGGATTGAGGTGAACCCCGACAAGATCAAAGCTCTATTGTAACTGCGATCTCCAACCACAAAGAGGTAAGTACAAAGCCTCACAGGGCGAGTTGCAGCACTCAACATGTTTGTGTCACAAGAAACTGATAGAGGCCTCCCTTTCTTCAAAGTACTCCGAAAGACTTTTGAGTGGAATGATGAATGCGAGAAGGCCTTTCAAGAATTGAAGAAATACCTGGGAGCACCTCCATTGTTATCCAGACCAGTGATGGGAGAAAGACTATACTTGTATCTGGCAGTTTCAAAAAACGTAGTGAGCTCGGCATTGATAAGAGTGAAAGATGGAGTATAAAAACCTATCTATTACACTAGCAAGGCCTTCCGAGGCGCAGAGATCAGATATCCAAGGCTGGAAAAGTTAGCACTGGCGTTGATCGAAGCAAGTAGAAGGATGAGACCATACTTCCAAGCTCATATTATAGTTGTGTATACAGACATGCCGTTAAGGCAAGCTCTGCACAAACCAGAGAAATTAGGAAGATTGATGTCTTGGGGTGTAGAATTGAGTGGATAGGATATAATTTATGAGCCTAGGTCGTTACTCAAAGGGCAAGCAGTGGCAGATTTTATCGCAGAGTTCACCTATCCAGACACCTTCGAAGAGCAGAAGTTGAATATCGACCAGCCTGTGGATGTTACAGGATCATCAAATTTTAACACCGATCAACTTAAGTCGGTAGACGAACAAGAGAGGATGATCAATGAGCAGCGAGAAGCGTTGGAGGAGAATAAAATAAAGCATCAAATATTCCACCAAGGAACTCTGTTTGACCTAGAATTTGACAATGAGATACCTGTATGGAATTTATATGTAGATGGCTATTCTTGCACTACATGCAGTGGAGCAGGGGTTATTTTAAACAACCCTGATAAAATTAATGTGGAGTATGCTCTGTGTTTTCAATTTAAGGCTTCTAATAATGAGGCTGAATATGAAGATATGATCGTGAGTCTCAGTTTAGCCGATACTATAAAAGCGGAGCTGGTCGTTGTATTCAGTGACTCACAGTTGATTGTAAATCAAATGTTGGGAGTGTATGCAGCAAAAGGAGAATTAATGATCCAATATTATGCGAAAACAATGGAGATTGTATCGAGGTTTAATGCAGTGCAGTTAATTAGAATACCAAGATTGGAGAATGCAAGAACAGATGCCTTAGCTCGGTTAGCTTTAGCCACATGCACCGAGCTACGAAGAATAATCCTAATAGAAATAATCCGACAAGTCGGGTATCGATCCTTAGGGAAAAAGGACAACGGAGTTGTGACGACGGGATAAGACGGAAGAATCCTAACGATGACTCTAAAAAGAAAGCAAAAGATTTGATTTTGGTTTTTGGGATTGATTAAACCAAATGCAATTATGAAATTATGATGAGATATGCAACTAACTAAATTATCTGAATGAGGAATGAAGAATTAAATTGAAATTGCTAAACTTAAATGATGAGAAAATAGGATGGGAATACAATCACCCAACCCTAGTGTAGTGTAGTGACAACGTCCATCATAAATTTATCCGATTAATTCAAACCCGAAATTTAGTACTCCCAAGAATTATGTATACGAGGTTCAAGCCCGCGTCATACCTAATCTGAGGATGAGTAAATCGGTATCGTGGTAATTACATTCAAATTGTGCTCTAAATCATCACGAGTACCCAAGGGAAAACGAGATATAAAGATCCACAATTATTATGAAATTACACGATATGATCAAAATTAATCATTAAATTCATAGGATTAACGTTATACACATGCACTAACACATCAGGTTGGGTTCATGCATCCCAACCTTTAAAACCTAGCCGGACATGTTAAATGGACTAACACATGAAAGAATAACGTTGCATGTGTATGAATTCATGATAAAACTAGATTTAAACATGTAAATATATATGATGAATGCAACAATAATTTGAATCAACTACGGAAAATACGCATGCAAGAACAATAACAAGAATCTTGAATTAAAACGTGAAAAGCAAACCCGAAACAGTGAAATCTTGAAGCAATATAATCTCTTGATGTTCCTAGATGTTTCTCCTTCTTCTTCTCTATCAAAAACTGAGTAAAACTACTCCTAATGGCTCCTCCTAAGTTGTGACCTATGTTCCCTACAATATTGGAGAGTTTAAAACCTAATAGGAGACTTGGGAACCAATCAGCATAAAAGACAAAATTCGCGCATCAGGTACCCCGAACCGGTTCGGGTGTACCTGCGAACCGGTTCACCCACCGAACCGGTTCAGGTTTGGGTTCGCGAATGTGTGCTAGCCTGGAGTTCAACACTTAGAATTTTTCTGACTTTTCTCTTCTTTTCTTGGATTTTTCTTCAACTTCAACTGAGCATAACTTTTCAACCGTAGCTCGGATTTGGGTGCCGTTTCTTCCAGTGTTCCCGTTGTTCTGAGCTCTTCAACTTTCCAGCTGACTTCTCCTTCCGGATCTGGCTGCAAAATTACCAATTTTCCCTTGAACTTGCCTTCTTAGCTTTTCTAGCATTGTCTTGCTTCCTCTTTTGCACTGCTTGCATAATTAACCTGTAAAACCAATAGGAGAATCACAAAACACGAAATACTCGCCACGAAGGTTAGTAGCATAAAAGTGAATCAAATCCATATATGTTACATCACTCGGGCTCACAAAAGTACCGAAATTAGGGAGATAAATATACAATATTTATGCCCAATCAAACCCCCCTAACTTAGAACTTTGTGCGTCCCGAGAAATGTAAAAGAATGAGAATATGAGTTAAGGATCAATAAAAGACTTTATTGGGATAGAGTACCTCTTTCGCAGGCAAGCGATTGCATTTAGCGCATGCAACAAGCCTTTAAACCTCTAGGTTACCCTAGTAGGACGAGTTGTGTCTCGTGAGGGTTTGCAGTGAATATACCCACAAAATTCGACTCAAAGAAAATTCAAAATACGTAAAAATTGAGCCATTCAAACTTTTCCAGAAAATAGTCATCATTAAGTCATATTTACGAGTCTCAAACCGTAGTGTGTGTGTGCGAAGCCGGAAATATAACCGCCAATTTCCACCGATTGATCATTACGTTACTTATCCGAAATTTCATTTTGATTTCAATTTCTCACGGAATACTCTCTCAAACGAACCTCTCGGATTATGGCTATTCTCTCGACATGTGTGATATAAAGAGTAAATGTAATTGAAGCAAATTCACGCATGCAATTAGAAAGACGAAAATTTTATGGCGAAAGGATCTCTTCAACGGACTACGATTTTTAAAAATGGGAACATTGCCTTATTTCGCGCACTTAGCCTCTAATATTATCTTTTGGTGTCTTAACTCTCCACGTGGTAATCAATTTTCGCAATTTGGACTCGGTTAGGACTTTTTCGGGTTGGAGGTTGCATTGGGTAAAATGAAGGAGGTATGGAAGGTTGGAATTGGAAAAGTCATTCGTGATGTCCATTTGTGCATTTTCCGGGATATTTCTCATTTTCTTTTCTTTTTTTTTTATATTTTTTTTTATTTTTTATTTTTGTTGAGCATACTATTTTGTTTCTTGCCCCTTTATATGCACTTTTCGGACTTCAAATCTGAATTTATCAATTTTCACAATTCCAGCTATTTTGGGTTTTTCGAGTTGTCAAACGACAGGAAAAATTCATTCGGCTCAATTTGGGTTGCAAAAGGGGTGATTTTTCACATCTTTTTCTGGCCAATATTTTTGGGATGACAAACGAGGGCCTACTTCATTGTCCAAAATGCCAATTGCGTTACCATATGCGTTTCGAGGTGAAGTTAAATTTAGAGACTAATTTGGCACGTTTTTCAAGGCAATATTGCACACATTTTTCAAAACCGATCAAAATGAAAGAATTGAGATCCTTGACAACTTATTAAGCGCTAAAAAGAACCTTGAGTTAACAATGAACTCGGATTGATTTAAAATCTCGCAAAACGTGATAGGCTCGAATCTCACCGGGTTTTGTTAATCTTATTCGTTAAGTCGTCAATTTTCGCTCAATTTCCATCTTTGGTTAATTTCGGCTTTGTGTATATTGGATATTTACAATTTGAGACTCCAATTCGACTTTTAATGATATTTTTGAAAAATTTGAATTCCAATTTTTATTTATTTTGAACAAAAATATTTTTGGATTTTTCAAAATTTTATGATTTTTTTTGAAATTTTGGGCATTTTTGAAAATTTGTAAAGTTTTAGAAATACGCACTTGTGACCCCCCTAACTTAGACTTTTGCATTGTCCTCAAGCAAAAAGGACTAAAATCTAACTCAAAGCGAATAATAAGTGCGGAAAAATAAAACAAACAAATATGAAAAAAATGCAAGCTTGTATTGTAACCAATGAGAAACCTGTGTTACATGAGAAATGGGGAAACAACTGTGAACAATGTGAAAGCCCTACCACAACTAACAATTACACCAAAATATAAAAACAATGATAGGTCATGGTGGAGGTGGGTGGGAGGTGGAGGGTGCATTCGGATCATATGGGTCATAATAGAAGGGGGGGGGACCGCCAAAGTTGAGGTGGTGAAGGTGGACTTGGAGTTGGTACATCATCCGGGTATCTCGTCGGTAGTCCGCTTGGTCTTGATTGTATTGGTTGATGAACCCATCGAAACGAGCCTCAACTGTCGAAAGGCGACTATCGAAGTTTTCCCCCGGGTGCTCGAAATCGGAATCCTCCTCATCATCCTCAACTTCTTCCTCGTCGACGTCCATCATCGGGTCGTCATGTGCTTCCTCGGGCACATCCTCTTCATGAATGGGACGGTGCGCTCAGGATATAAGAATTCTCTCAACGGGCGGTACGGAAGCTCGTCCTCACCGGTAGGTGCATTACTATGTTGCGACATCTCTCTCTCACTTGACGATTCGGCGCTCTCACTGGGTGTGCACGAAGTGTGTCCTACGAAGGAGAAGGGAGTGTTACTAGAGATTGACTGCGACGGTGTAGGCGGTGGGATCCAAAACTGTGGGGCGCTCGGAGTGTGGGGACTATCAGGATTATACTCAACGAGTGGATTTTCGTGAATGCTGGTTGGAGTATTATGGGGTGTGGGAGTGGTTTCAGAATTTTGCATTAAAGCTTAGGAGAGAGGATAATTGTGAATCTTTTTGTGCTTTTTATTTTTTATTTTTTTTTATTTTTTTTGGTCAAAGCTTTGGATTAACTCGATCTAATCCTAAGTCTACCTAATTCCCCGGCAACGGCGCCAAAAACTTGACACGACTCAGAATGTGTCTCTAAAGTGTGTACTCTCTAGGCTCAAGTGCAAGCCTGTCGTTCAAGTAATAATCCGACAAGTCGGGCATCGATCCTCAGGGAAAAAGGATAACGGAGTTCTGACGACGGGATAAGACGGAAGAATCCTAACGATGACTCTAAAAAGAAAGTAAAAGATTTGATTTTGGTTTTTGGGATTGATTAAACCAAATGCAATTACGAAATTATGATGAGATATGCAACTAACTAAATTATCTGAATGAGGAATGAAGAATTAAATTGAAATTGCTAAACTTAAATGATGAGAAAATAGGATGGGAATACAATCCCCCAACCCTAGTGTAGTGTAGTGACAACATCAATCATAAATTTATCCGATTAATTCAAACCCGGAATTTTAAACTCCCAAGCATTATGTATACGAGGTTCAAGCCCGCGTCATACCTAATCTGAGGATGAGTAAATCGGTATCGCGGTAATTACATTCAAATTGTGCTCTAAATCATCACGAGTACCCAAGGGCAAACGAGATATAAAGATCCACAATTATTATGAAATTACACGATACGATCAAAATTAATCATTAAATTCATAAGATTAACGTTATACACATGCACTAACACATCAGGTTGGGTTCATGCATCCCAACCTTTAAAACCTAGTCGGACATGTTAAATGGACTAACGCATGAAAGAATAACGTTGCATGTGTATGAATTCATGATAAAACTAGATTTAAACATGTAAATATATATGATGAACGCATCAATAATTTGAATCAACTACGGAAAATACGCATGCAGGAACAATAACAAGAATCTTGAATTAAAACGTGAAAAGCAAACCCGAAACAGTGAAATCTTGAAGCAATATAATCTCTTGATGTTCCTAGATGTTTCTCCTTCTTCTTCTCTATCAAAAACTGAGTAAAACTACTCCTAATGGCTCCTCCTATGTTGTGACCTACGTTCCCTACAATATTGGAGAGTTTAAAACCTAATAGGAGACTTGGGAACCGATAAGCATAAAAGACAAAATTCGCGCATCAGGTACCCCGAACCGGTTCGGGTGTACCTGCGAACCGGTTCACCCCCCCGAACCGGTTCAGGTTTGGGTTCGCGAATGTGTGCTGGCCTGGAGTTCAACACTTAGAATTTTTCTGACTTTTCTCTTCTTTTCTTGGATTTTTCTTCAACTTCAACTGAGCATAACTTTTCAACCGTAGCTCGGATTTGGGTGTCGTTTCTTCCAGTGTTCTCGTTGTTCCGAGCTCTTTAACTTTCCAGATGACTTCTCCTTCCGAATCTGGCTGAAAAATCACCAATTTTCCCTTGAACTTGCCTTCTTAGCTTTTCTTGGCATTGTCTTGCTTCCTCCTTTGCACTGCTTGCATAATTAACCTGTAAAACCAATAGGAGAAGCACAAAACACGAAATACTCGCCACGAAGGTTAGTAGCATAAAAGTGAATCAAATCCATATATGTTACATCACTCGGGCTCACAAAAGTACCGAAATTAGGGAGATAAATATACAATATTTATGCCCAATCACCACACGCACCGAGCTACGAAGAATAATCCCAATAGAAATATTGAATAGTTGGACTATTGACAAAGATATGATGATGAACTTCATTACCCTTGATTTAGGACCATCTTGGATGGATCCTATCAGGGTCTATATTGAGGAGGGGACTTTACCAACTGATAAACTCGCAACCAAGAAACTAAAGTTTAAAGTTGCTCGTTATGTATTAACTAATGGCATTTTATATAGACGAGGAATTATAACAGGTTTGCAAAGATGTGTCCACCCTTCCGAGGTAAAAAATTTGATTGAAGAGGTCCATGAAGGGTCTTGTGGAGCCCATGTAGCAGGTCGGACACTCTTGCAAAGAATGATAACGTAAGGGTATTATTGGCCGACGATAAGAGATGATTATGTAGCTTATGCCAAGAAATGTGATAAATGTCAACGTTTCTCCTCTATTCGAAGAACTCCCCAAGCATTTCTAACACCCATCAAGTCTCCTTGACCATTCTCCATATGGGGAATAGACTTGGTCGGGCCACTTCCAACGACCCGAGGAAGATTTAAATACCTTGTGGTCGTTGTGGATTATTTTACTAAATGGGTAGAAGCTGAGCCTCTTATTGATATGATGTATATGACAAGGTGTATCAATTTATTTGGAAGAATATCATTTATAGATATGGGCTTCCCCATGCATTCATTACAGACCATGGAACTCAGTTTGACAACGAGGAGTTTGCTGCATATTGTCATCAGTCAAACATATTGAAGACCCACTCTGCACCAGGACATCCCCAGAGCAATGGACAAACTGAGGTGACGAACAGAACGCTGTTGAATGGTTTGAAAAAATGACTGGATGATGCAAAGTCAAATTGGATTAATGAGCTACATTCTGTGCTTTGGGCTTATCGTACTACACCGCGAGCAGCAACAGGAGAAACTCCATACATGCTGGCATTTGGCAGTGAAGATGTTATACCTACTGAGTTAGGTCTACCCACATACAGAGTGCTAAATTTCAATTCTCCTATCAGTGACATTATGAGGCGATTAGATCTAGATATGCTCGAAGAAGTTAAAGAAGAAGCAGCGATCAGGAATGCTGCATACGAACAACGAACAACTCTATTTTACAACAAAAGGGTAAAAAAGTGTGATTTGAAGGAAGGAGACTATGTACTGAAGAAAGTAATTCAAAAGCACAATAAACTGGAAGCTAACTGGCATGGACCCTATAGAGTAACAGAAGTTGTTCGACCAGGGACATACAGGATTGAAACCTTGGAGGGAAAAGAATTTAAGAATGCATGGAATGCAGAGCATCTACACAAGTATTATGAGTAGTTGGGATTCCTATGTAAATGCAGTTTTCTTCAGTATGAATAAAGTGTTGAATGTTTTACCCAGTTCTCTCTTTTTGTTGAAATTTTTCAGAGTATTAGTGCTACACACTATGCATCAAGTTTAGAATCAATTTACCACCAACTCCGACAAATAAATCTCTTCCAACTTCGACTGGTCGGGAACAAATATCTTCCAACTTAGGTTGGTTGGAAACAAATCTCGTCCAACTCCAGTTGGTCGGGAAAAAATTACCTCCAACTCCGGTTGGTGGAAAAATAAATCTCTTCTAACTCCGGTTGGTCAGGAATAAATCTCTTCCAACTCCGGTTGGTCGGGAACCAATATCTTCCAACTCCGGTTGGTCAGGAACAAATCTCTTCCAACTACGATTGGTCGGGAACAAATCTCGTCCAACTCTAGTTGGTCAAGAACAAATTACCTCCAACTCTCGTTGGTCGGTAAATCAATCTCTTCCAACTTCGGTTGGTCGGGAATCAATTACCTCCAACTTCGGTTGGTCAGCAAATCAATCTCTCCCAATTTTGGTTGGTCGGGAATTAATTACCACCAACCCCGGTTAGTCAGTAAATCAAATACAATCAACACCGGTTGGTTAAACTAAGTAGGATCATGGGATGTAATTTGTTTCATTGCTTAGGATCAAGGAGTGATAAGTCACTATAATCAATAAATAAAACAGAATGGACATATCAAAATATCCATATATTCACAAACAAAGACATTATGTAGAATACTTAGAAGAATATGGAATAGCAGAAGACTAAATTTCTTCATTCAAATAAAAAAGAATTACAAATGATGTGAAAAATGTACTTGATTACATAAAAAATCCTATTCTATTGGTTTCTTCCCTTCTGCCTTTGATACAGGGGCTACCCTAGCTGGAGGATCATCAAGACTATAAGGGGTATTTATAAAGTTCAGATCTTGCAGCATTCTAACGTTCAATATAGATGGACGATCAAGCTGGTGTTCTGGGCGAGATATTTTGAAATCTGAATGAAGATTATAATCATCAAGATACTTAGAGATCAGAACGCGAGGAATGGCTCGGGCTGGAATCCAACTAAGGTCAAGCTTGAAAGGAGGCATGGGTAAATCAAGAACTCTAGGATTATAATAATCCCACGGGAAATGACCTCTCTTCAATTTTAAAACATAAAGAGCATTCAACTAGCCCTATTTATACCCTTCGTTGTTCGACTGTTCTAAACGAGCATCAAGATAACAAAGTACTTCATTGTAACCAGCCATCCAAAACTCTCTGGGCTGTTTATGGAATTGCTAAGTTAACCTCTCCAGTTGCTCATGAAGATTATTCACTAGAAGTTCTTTATTTTCCAAAGCAGAATTCTGGGTAGAAAGTTTCTCTCTGAGGTTCAGAATCTTCTTAGACATCTCCGCCAAAGCTTGATTCTTCTCCATCAATTGAACTACCTGATTTCCAAAGCTGCTTGAGTTCTTTCAACTTCAATAGAAACTCGACCAACCCTTGCTCGTCCCCTAGAAGAAGATCTTGCTCGTTCGAGAGTAGAAGTGGAGGGTCCAGTTCTTTTTAAAGTTTCCAACTCATCTCTTAAGTTGGCATTTTCTTCCCCCAAGAAAGAGAATCCTTCATCGTTAACCGGAACCAAGGCTCTCGAGGAAGATGCAGAAGATTTCAGTTGTTTATTCTCTTCTTGTAAGGCAATGATTTCCTGTTCTAGCAATTTGGCAATATGCATATGCTCCTCAACTTCAAGCTTCAGAACACTTTCTCTCTTCTCATAAGCACAAATAAATTTATCATACCCTCTATCAGGACTCAGTTGTTGATATTTATTCTCGTACCCCTGGTGCAAGAGTGTGGAGGACTCTTTGTACTGCTGCTAGAGTTCCTCGATAGTTCCTTAGAGGTCCTCAATCATCTCATATTAAGCCACATTATTGGCTACTGCACGATCGAGCAAACACTTCCGATACTGGTAAGCTTCAACTGCTCATTCAGAAGCATCTGAACCCAGAATATAAATATTTGAGCATCATTCAGATCTACACAACCAGCCTTGAAATAGTCATTGCATTTTTTCATCAGTTCGGTGTCATGAGCTGACAAGAGCTCCATCCTAGCCATAAACTAGTAAAGAGAAGAGATATAAAGAATCAATAAGAATGCAGACAGAGCAAGTTGAAGAAAAAGTCAAGACAAATAACCAAAAGTTCGAATTTTCATTTCATCATAAAGGAAAATACAAAAGCCGAGGTTACATTCAATAAAAAGATAAAATAAACACCCAAACTACTCTACACCTTCTCTTTATTTCCTATAACTTCCTCAGGAGGTTTTGAGGAAGAGACTGGTTGCTCGGTGGATAAGAGTAGCTGCTCGGCAGGAGTAATAGTTAGTTAGGGTTGCTCGGAGCACGATTGAACAGCTGGAATAGAAAGGGACTAATCTCCAATCATCATGGAAGATTCATTTGAGGCAACTGCATGCTCTTCTTCTTCTCCGGAGGAGGGAGGAGGGCCATGAGTGTGTTGTTGGAATAATTCAGAATCCTCAACAACTTTCAACTCTTGTAAGGCTGCCACCCATCCATCCCTAAAATATTTAAGACTAGCGTATTCCATTTGAGAGGATATGGAAGCCAGACACTTATTCTAGCCTTTATCCCAACCAGCGCTGAAGGATTTTTTGACTGCTTTCTTTCTTTTTGCCTTCTCCGAGGAGGCCCTTTCCCTAAGGAGTTCCTCGACAACCTTTAATTTATTCTCCGCCTCCACGTTCAACATCTTGAAGTTTAACGACTTCCTCTTCAACCGATTTGAGCTTAACTGCTAGCTCCTTATTGCTCTGGTCAAAAACCTTGTTGCTCTGATCAGACTCTTTCAACTTTTTCTCCAATTCTTTGGAGGCATTCGTAGCTTGATCTCTATTCAACTCAATAGACTTAAGTTGTTTCTCCCAAGCAACCTTATCCTCCTCGTACTTTTGATAAGAATCTTTTAAGGATTGAGTCAAACCAACAAAAGCCTCCTCTACACCTCTCGAGGAGACTGAAGCCTTGATAGCTTCATCCTTCTTCAGAATAGTGTTGAAACACGTTGCCAGTTGGAAAAAGAAATAATTTTGAGTCAGTACAGGGACACAGGAATGAAAAGTGAAAAATTAGACTAATAACACTTATTAAGGCAATATATTGAGCAGCTAAGGTAGTGACTCTATCATGAGAAAGAGTATCTTCAATACCTTGGACTTCTAGGATAATCCAAGACTTCACCGAGCCCATAGCAGAGCTCGGAGGAACAAAAGTGGGAATACCACCTTCAACGTTTAAAGATTGAGAGACAGGTTCAACAGGTCTCTCAGAAGAACTTTTCTTTAACTTCCTCATAGGAGCAGGAACATTCTCAACCAAAGATGTTATCTTGGTTGGTGAAAAAACAATAACCTCACTTGGAGGAGAAACAACAACAACCTTGCTCGGGGCCATTGGGGGCTTCTCAACAATTTTCTTGGTAGCAGCAGGAAAGGGTGCATCAATATTCCTTGTCCCTTCTTCTGGAACATTTTGCTTACTTTTATTTGCTTCTCCAGTAGTAAAGACAGACTTATCGAAGAAAGCATAAACTTTTCTTTTCTTCATTAGATCACTAATAGGAATACTTGATTCAGAGGCAGAACCTTTTACACCAATTTCAGAAGCTAGTACCTGGCCAAAATTAACTGCCAATGGACGAGGACGAGCAATGAAAGATGAAGTATAGCACTTATACTGCAATAAGTAAGAGGCAGATCCAATATGTTCCTCGGCAACAGATAGGTGCAAACTTGAGATAAGTTTCAAATGATTTAAATTAACGTCAGTTTCTTTGGGAGATTTTCCTTTGCTGTCAATTGCAAATAATAAAAAAATTAAATGTCAGTGATGAATTTTATCGAACACAAAGAAAGCAAGATTTCAAAAAATAACAACAACCTATCCCATTTCCATAAGGAGGACATCTAGGACCTTGGTATACAGCATCTCCATTTAATGGAGGGTGTTGCTAATTTTTCATTACCACTCCATGTTCAAAATAATCCCTTTGGCATCAGGAAGATTGACAACTAATGCCCTATTAAAAAACCTAGTTTTTAAATAAAAAGTATTATTGCTGACAACCCATCTGTAGCAATACATAATCTCTGGACTCCATTAACTATTCTCCAGGTGGCGCTATTTTTGCAGGAAAAACGTCAAAATATTGATAGAACTCCAAACATAAAGGATTTAGAGGAAAATAAAAGCCACATTCATCCACAAAGAGACTTGGGAACCAGTGCCCCTCAGGCAAAGAAAAATAGTCAGAAGGTTTAGAAAGTTCTTCCAATATGACCCATGAAGGAATTGAAAATTCAGAACGAAATTTGTCAAGAGATTCAACAAGGTAAACCATGATGAACAAAATAAGTAAAAGAGAAGGAATAAAATCTTACAGGAAAAGTCTGAACCAATTGACAATGAACAATGGAAGAAACGAATGCACAAGATAGAGAATAAATGAAAAGTTCAAAGACACAGATTTGAAAAGTGAAAGACAATAGGATTTCTGCCACGTTTAAATACTTTATCTCGGGATTAGAGAAAAGCTATGATTACCAAGGCAGACGTTTGCGTATCCGGCGGTTAAAAAGAAGAAAAGGGGCACAAAAATCGAAGTTGTTATGGAAATTCAAAATACTTTAAAAGCCTGATACTATTGCACTAAAAAAAGGATTGATATGCAATGAAAGTTTGCCTAAAATCCATATGAACCAAAAATCTAACCAGCGGAATGTTCCTTACTTTTCTTCATCATGAAACTACGAATCATTGGGGGCTTCTGTTGATACCAAATTTAGTCTGCTGACATGGACCACTCACTTACAGACACGTGTCTGTCAACGTGGTAATTATGTATACTTATATCGAGCAACTCAAGATCACTGAGCAACTAAGAAGCCACGGGGAACTAAGAGGCCCGGAGAAGCTCAAGCGTGTCGAGCAGCTTAAGCGATCCGAGATACTTAGGCGGTCCGAGAAACATAGCACTCTAATCAGGATAATCAAGGAAACAACGACGCATTAAATGCTCATTTATTATCATACAGATGTACATGTCTACTAGATAACAGCGCATTGTCCTTTCATTTGTACAGCCTCAAGGCTATAAATACATGGTAACCTCCTCATTGGAGGGGGACCGAAATTTCTTGAGAAAACCATTCCTCGAGAATTCCAAGAAAACAGTCAGCAATACAAAAACAGTGGATGTAGGCCATTCTTATAAGGCTGAACCACTTTAAAAATCTATTATCTATTATTTCTTTATTCATTTTTATCTGTGATTAAAATAATTAGGTCAAATCTAATTTTTTACATCAACACTAGAAGAAACTAAAAAATTTAAGGTGGAAAAATAGGGGACCGGTCGACCGGTCAGGGGACCGAGGTCGACCGCATCTCAATGGTTTTGCCTAGGGAAGAATGCAGTTCCCCGAAGGTCCGATTGACCGGTCATGGGACCGCGATCGACCGTGCCTAGCAGACCTTCGAATGCTAGATCCAAAACATAAATTTCATATTCTTACAATTCCTTCATTCTCATCAACCAACAACTCAGTCTCAACAATTATACACCAATATAAACTCATATAACCAAATTAATTCACACCAACAACATTATCCAAGGGTTAAACATCAAAATCTTACGAAACCTACTATTTATTCCAATACTCCAAATTACACAACTATCATAAAATTTATTCACATTAAATCACATTCTAGCAAGTAAGAAACTTGCCTTAAACTGAAATCTCGGATTCTCGGAAGATGGATGCAAGATCAAGCCCCAATTTCTTCTTTTCTTATTCTTTCTCCTCTTTTCCCCAAATTCTCTTCTTCTCTCTTTCTCTCTAGGTTTTGGAATGTGTAAAGGAGAAATAAAGAGGGTTGGAAGACTTTAAACGTGCCTTAGCATTTGTTTTCATCTTTTAATTTTAATACACCCTTAAAATGACTCGTAACTACATAATTTAGTTATAACCTGTTAAAAGTGCCCGGAATCCAAAAATACAATATGGCACTTATTTCGAATATCTTGGCTATTTTGGGACTAGTCGCGCCCTCTAAATTGGCATCCGGAATAATATAAATCATTTCAAGTTTCAACTTCATTTAAACTATAAATGTCGTTTGAAGAACAACGACATCATGAATCATAACACAACGCTATTTACATTCACATAACAGTAAATAGGCACAATTTAGTAAAAATTATCTTTTAATTCGCTTAAAACAATATTTATCCAATTTACCAATGTTTCATATAATTACCTCACACGGTAAATTAATATAAAATCAATTACTCAAAAGTAAGGGTTGTTATAATACACATGTCATAACACTATAAAAACATATATTATTAGGCCTAAACTAGAGTATAACAAACATGCAAACAAAATCAACCATTTGATATGGCATGGAAAGTATCATGTGAAAGCAAAGGAGAATAAAGAAGTCTAACATGTAAATTCTCAAAATCATATTTCCAAACCCATAAAAGTGTTATGTGATGCTCTCGAGTGTTAGGAACCTTGGTGACTCTATTCTTAAACTTCTTAGGATTGTTTAAGAACGTAGAAAAACCTCCTAAGGTGACATTTCCTTTAGCAATAAGAGCGAGTGTAAACACATCGAGGGGTATTACCAGAGGGTTGACCTTACCAAACGTTCCAAGTCAATTCTCTCAGATGCATGGTCTTGTCTTAGGTAGCGAAAGTTTTTTTTATCCTCGAATCCAAATACGCACTTGTTATATTTGATTTATACGGTGCCTAACATCTTATCTAACATTTTCGACCTAAATTCCAAATAAAATTTGACCCTACTCAAATCTATCAATTTTTCCTTTAATTCAACTATCCTGGACTCGAGTAATTGTTTAGACTTCTCAAACTCTAGAAACTCTTTCTTCATAGACTTTGTTAAGCCACAAAGATTATCTCTCTTAACCTCTACGTACTTTATCTCCTCTCAAAGATTTCTCTCATGTGCTCTAAGATCGTCAATCAAAACACTAGCATCATTTTCTATGGAACAATTTTTCAACTTAGCTTCCAACTTCAAGTTAGCCTTTTTTACTTTTAACATCTCCTCGTACAACTCACTAAAGGTAACTTAGAGTTCACTCTTCTCCTCCTCTTTATCATCCTAACTTTAGACTCCACTCTCTCAAAGATCACTCACTTGGTATCCAAAAACTATGGCCTCTGAAGTATCATGTACGAAAATATCTTTATAGGAATATTTTTCATCAAAGCTCACATGACTAGCCATGAACGTGGTGTAATTGCACTCAATAGGGGAATATTTTACCTCTTTCGAATTACTATAACTAAGGGTGGCATTATACTCCTTCTATTTCTTGCCCCTTTTCCTTAGTTTAGTGGGTCATTCGGCTACCTTATGGCCATAACCCTCATAACCATAACATATTTATGACTCATTCCTCTTAAAGTTATCATTCCGGTTATTAGGGAAGTGATCTCACTTGTTATTCATGTTTTTCTCAAACTTTTTTTTTCGTCTTTTGATTTCTTTTAAAACTTTAGAAATTTCTTGAATTTCTTTGATATCAAGGCCATATCCTTGGACTCGATGTCATACTTATCATCCGAAATAGGTATTTCCTCCTTTGAACTTTTGAATCAATGCACTTCTCTTTCTTCTTCACAATCTTAAAGGTAAATATATCAAGCTCATAAGTTTGTAAGTCACCTACAAGCTCATCAAGTTTGGTAGAGTCTAAAGTATGCAAATAATTCAAAACAGTCACTTTTGGATTAAATCTTTCTAGAAATGAACTTGAGATTTTCTAAAATATTCGGTTGTCAAGTATCTTCTAGCCTAAGTTAAAAAAATGAGTTAACTTTATCGGATAGTCTAGCGTAAAACTCATCAAAAGTCTCACTCTACAATATCTTAATAGTTTCAAATTGAGTGGTGAGATTTTTGAACTTGGAATCCTTCACATCACTAGTTCCTTCAAGGGTGAGTTGGAGTATGTCCCAAGACTCTTTAGATGTCCAAACATTTAAAATATCTTATCATCCCCGCTCATCTATAGCCTAAAGGGTTGATTTTCATACGCTTTTTCCCAAATTCGTAGTTTAACCCATCAAACATCAGGTATATAATACCATTAAATCCACCCAAATTCATTCCTAAAGACATGGGATCAATGCACAACAATTTAACACAACCCTCTCTAATACCAATTTGAAAATGTATCCCATATACGATGTGTGTTTAGACATCGATGGTATTGCAAACACAAAGTCTAATTTTTAGATTTGTCAATTTTAAAAATTAAAACATTAAACAAATTAAACCCACATAAACTTTTAAACCTTTGTTTTGAAAAATTAATTTATATCATTTTATCCATTTAACCTAAAACATGCATCTACATGACAAGCGGTTAAAATAAATAAATCCAACACAACACGTCAATTTATGACGAAAATAACAAAGGGAAAAACCACGGACGACCTATCCAAGTAGTTCACTATGATACAAAATTATACAAGATGACAAATGACTTACACAATGAATCGATCCCCACAAGCCTTGATACTTCTTCAATATTGAATCGCTCATCCATAGTGCAATACAAGAGTCAACCCATGCAAGCTTCCATAACACATGAGTCCATGCATGTCTCAATATCCATCGATGAGGCTCAATAACCATTTATGGATTTGAACACGAAATCCTAGCTTTTTCACTATAAAACCGTAAACACGGAGTCCACTATGTGTAAATAAGAAGTATGGAATCCACCACACAAAACACATTCTCTCAAGATGATGAAAACAAACTCAGTTTCCCAAACAAAACAAATTAAAACATATGAATACGAAACACTTGGATCTTTAAACTCAAAGGGTGAAACTAGAGTCTCAAGACTTTTATAACATGATAGGGAATTGATTTTTGCCAAAATTTATTTAAAACACTAAATCCAACAAGCCTTAAATAGTGAAAATATGAAGAAAAGAAATTCAAAATGCATCCATACCTATGAGATCCTTGATAAACGTGAAGATAAACTTGGCATGACAAACATGGCACGATGCATATGTAACTCTGAAGCTTGGACGCTATGTCTTCATCAAACACGTCATAGGCTTGCGCGATCATCAATACAAGGCGTAACATATGACTCAAATATTTTGTCCAGAAGGAGTTAATTCCAAATAAATTGACTCAATTGGAAATTTTTCCTTACAAAATCTTAGTTATATATTCTGAAATTTAACTCTTTAAAAAAAATTATTTAAAGAATTACAACTCATCCTAACACATGAAAAGATATTACACTCAACTAATCATGGAACCATGCTTAAATCCTAAATGTAAATAAACTATAATATGTAATAATCATGCTATAAACTTTGAATGTAATACTAGTTTAGGATAGTTTTTCCCCACCTCAAAGGAGCTCCATAAATATTATGGAAATATCATTGTAGAAGGTAATACCCCTACCTTCTAAGGTAGCTTCAAAGGAGTTACGAATCTTCCTCAATCTTTACCTCATATAGGTTCCAAAATCTAGCCTTCTTCTTCATCTTCAAACTTCGTGAATGCTCCAAAGCTTCCTCAGTTAAAAAATTCCTTATTTTAACCTCATGTTGACCACCATCAAATCTTAATACAACTTATTTTAACCCTTGATAATGGAGGAGAGTGGCTTGGTATGTAACATACTTGAAGATAGGGGGAAAATATGGAGTAAGAATTTGTTAAAATGGAGGCTCTATGGGAGGGAAAGGGGTTAAGTTTCTGCAGATTGAAATAAGCTCTCAACTATATATCTCTTCTCTTAAAACCAATCTAAACAAACCCTTTAACTTTTAGGTTAACTTAACAAAATGTGGTTAGGGAATGAGAGTCCTTTAGTGAAATCTCCCAAATTATCAAACGAGAGTGTTTGTCTTTTACCCAAAGTCCCACTTAATGTGACAACTCAAAAGGGAAGCCTTGTGGAGGTGCCGAATCGACTCGATCCAAATCCAAATCGATTCAGTCCAAATCTGAATCAATTCTCATCCATGCCAAGAATTATTTATTTTATTTTGGGTTTATATTAACCCAAGTTTATAACCCTACAACATTACGTAGCATAATTATTTTTGGAAATTTTGACTTTATTATTTTATAAAATCGGGTGTTACACAGTCAGAGTGTCGTGGTCATTTTTTATTCACTGAAAAAACTCTATTTTCCCATTGTCTCTCTCTTCCTTATGAAATAATTATCGTAAGATGTTATTTTGTCAAGGATACAGAGGAATCATTAGCGTCATATGTGGAATCGATGCCAAAATATAGTTTCCTTAGATATAGGGTCTGAATCAAAATAATCTTTCTTTAATCGTCTATGATCTCCTTCCATATCCCGATCCATTACCCTTCATTTGGGTATTGATACCTAATGGCTTGAGCACTTTACTTGCACGTTGATATCTAAAAGTCTTAGAAGCGCACTTTACATCAATCGTATCATTTGTTCATCTGAAATAAATGAAGACAATGACTCATCAATAAACTAATTAATGGAATCTCCTAATGAAGAAGACATTAAAACTTGATAATGGAGAAGCCTTAAATTACAAGTAAATATAGAGAAAAATTGATGAAGGTGATGGTGTAAAAATTAAAATTATGTGGAATTTTATAGAGTTATGTAAAGAACTAGCAATTAATATTTATTGGTCTCACGAAAAGTGGGATGTCGTAAGGACCATCGTCCTGAGGCAATTGTACTTTTACAGAAAAACCACACTTACAAATTTCCATGGAGGAAAACAGGATACCGGGGATGAAGAAATGAAATTTCTCATTTCAAGTCATTAGCCTACTACCTTAACATTTGAAATATTCAAATCTTATAGCAAAACTATCTTAGCATGAAAACAATATATATATATATATATATATATATATATATAAAGAGAGAGAGAGAGAGAGAGAGAGAGAGAGAGAGAGAGAGAGATTATGTTATGGATCGTTTTGTTAATAAAGAGAAAGACAACATTAGTTTGTGTAGGAGGGTAGTGTGACTGGGGTTTGATAATATACTGAAACGGGTGAGGCGTGACCCACTTTAATAAACTCTGCCTCCAAGGTCTTCAAGGTTTTCTAGAGTAGCACCTGGTAAAACCTTCCTTTTTTGGTGAAAATGGAACCAAAGATAGAACCACCTCCTACAAGAAGATGAACTTTACAATAATAATAGTAACTTTTGTCAAGAGGATATCCTGAGAATAGTGTCTATCAGTGTGGGAGTGAAGAAACAATCACTTAACACTTAGAAAGAGAGAGCAAGAAGAGAATACTAGGTGGTCTGGTGTGATTTTGACAGAGTAACGGTATGACTTGAGTTTTTGATATCTGATTTGATCTCCCTAATGGTATTATTTATAGGTGAACATGGGACTGGTTTGGGCCTTTTGGGGTGGAAAAATCAAGAGAGAAAGCCTGGAGGGACAAGGCCTGCAATGTATGTTTTGGCTCTACTAGGTCTGTAGTCGCTTATCCCTTCTGATAGATGAGACCTAGTGTGAACCAAAGTCAAAAAGCAAATATGTTTCCTAATGGAAAAAAAATATATGATTTGATAAATATCTTTTGAAAGGATAACTTGTTGTATAAAATTTGTAAACTTGAGAGGGGTCTCGACAACCACCTCCTATAAAACCATTAAACATGAGAGGGGGGCTTGAGGACCCCCTTCTCCAAAATATTTTTACTTGAGAGGAGCCTTGAGGACCGCTTCCTCTAAAATAATTTTATAAAAAGTTCATTTCTTATGAGCAACCTCTTAGTCGCTCACTTCTATTATGATTAGGTGTGAATTGTGTAATGACTAGGTGATCCTAAGGGTGTTCTCTCAATTTTAAATTTCTAAGTGGTTTATCTTGCACAACTAACCTTGTTCCTCAACCATCATGCCGAAATTCCCAGGAGATACCACCTGACCTAATTGAGCCCTGCTTGATAAACCAGGATACTTATACAAGAAAGTAAAATATTAGTACTTTGATATTTTATAGGCAACAAACCTTGGAGAAGAGGTAACTCTAGGTGGACCTCCTCGCCCAGCATCATTTATGTGGTAAGTCATTTGGGAGTAGAGGGATCATGCTGGGTAAACCTCTTTACCCTTCTTCCATTTTAGTGATATGCTGATTGGGGTAGAGAGGGTTGCTCGTAATGAGTTCCCTTGCCTTGGCCTTTTTCTATGTCTTGAGGTTAGAGGATGAGGAACTCCTCGTTGTGGGCCTCCTCGTCCAAACTTCCAATCTTATGACTTTGAGCTTTGGGCATGAAGGGCTCCTCGTTGTGGTCCTCCTCATCCTAACTTCATTTCTGTGATCAGTATCTTTGAGGATGAGGGGCTCCTCGTGGTGGGCCTTCTCGACTTTCTGTGATCAATATCTTTCAACCGAGGGGCCCCACATGGTCGGCTTCCTCTGTGTAACTCTCTATCTGTGATCTTTAAGCTTTTAGAACGAGGGGATTCTCATGGTGTGTAACAACCAGCCTAATGGGATACCGGGCGATCACTCCTATATCATATTAAAACAGGAGTCACATATGGATAATTCTTAGCATCACTGTCGAAAATCCATTTAATTACTACTATCCTATTAGGTGAGCGTTAAAAACTTTTTCTTAACTACTCTTTTTAACGATTAAAATAAAACATCCACAAGTTAATGCGTAAATGAAACTGAAATAAATTAAAATAACCGAACACTCGGTTCAAATTATACAACCATATCGAATAACGTGCAAAGAATAAATAAAATCAGTTGGACCATTGGCCCGAAAGTTTGTACAATACATCCTATCTAGATTTCAAGGATGGAAGCGGCTATCAAAAACCTGCACGCATCCACAGCTGCTGCAACTGACGTCTGGCTCGAAGGAAGTGTCATCCAGGCGTCCCTGTGTCTGGACACCTATATATATATATATATATATATATATATATATATATATATATATATATATATATATATATATATATATATATATATATATATATATATATAGGAAGAAAGGAAAAGTAGATAAATGGGTTAGAGCCCGAGTTTTGAAAATATTTAGCAAGTGCATAAATGCCTTATTATTTTGAAAAAGGTTTTATCTCATATTTAAGTTTGGTATCGCACTCCCATGAGATAACCCTCACCTCTCCGCTAATTGTGCACGCCTAGCACATCCCTCTAAACATCCTAGTCAAGCTACCCTGCTAGACTAGTCTATCACCCAACCACTATCAACCCTAGATAGTCCAAGCAATGTACTAAGGGCTAAACTTCACCCCAGTCTCAATGCTATGCCATGTTCGTGCGTGGAGTGTCTCACAAAGCGAAATCCAAACAAGGAACCCCCCTGATACACTACTACGCGGCACGGTCGATAGTCGAGATCCGCCAGTCCTTCAGTAAAAAATATATATATCTATATATATTTACATCATATAGTAAATATCAATATAAGAGCACTAAGGATGAAACTTCTCCCTAGTCTCAACACATTGACATATTCGTGCGTGGGGTGTCTCGCTAAGCGAAATCCAAACAAGGAACCCCCCCCCCCCCCCAATACACTACGACGCGGCACGGTCGATCGTCGGGATCCATTAGACCCTCGGTACTCTATTCATCCATATATATATAATCATATTTTACCATAACCATCCGGATCTATCTCCCGGACAGAGGATTCATATATCATATTTATCAATACTTTCATTTTTCTTAAAACTTCCCATTTCCCTTTTTATACACAGGAAATGTAAATATAAAAGCCAATTCATTATCATGAAATGATTTAACAAATCATATACTTTTAAAAGCCAATTTTATTATCATAAAAATGCTTTTCCTTTATATGTCATCCCATTTCTCTTTTTATACTCAGGAAATGCACCCAAAGCCATTTCCATTATCATGAAAATGCTTTGATCAAATCATGCTTCCACATCCCTTCTTCCATCTGGGAGTGTTAACGAAGATAAACCTTTATCCCATTTCCCTTTTTATACTCAGGAAATGTAAATTAAAGCCAATCCATTATCATGAATTGCTTTAATAAATCTAAGATCGTCCCTCCGGGTTTCTCCACTACACGCGCCCCTAAATGGCTATCATCTTCCAGGGCCTATCTATACAAGACAACCTGGGAACCTACCAACGTCAGGAAGCGGCCATATTGCCTGCGGGAAAGTTAGGACCACACCCAGAATCCCCTAACCAGTGCAGTAAACAAATAAACGCCCATATGGCCTAGGCACTATATCCAACCTGCTCAATAGCTAGGAAGGCTTCACCACAACGCGTGCAACTTCCCTTATGATAGCGATTTAGGGAGGTGTGTATAATCCATATTTTATCAATTATGAAAATTATTTGTCTTTCCATTTTGAAAATATTCATTTTTATATTTTCAAAATCATTTCCATCATATCATATATATATACTTTAATCACCTAGTATATACATATAACATATATTCCTCCTAGAATATATAACTGTCCATAATGGCCTATATCATCTAGCGATGACCATAATCCCAAAGATTCCCTCTAGGAATCACAATCATGCATTCATATAAGCATGATACTAAACCCAAAGTATTTTCTTACTTTGATGACTAATAACTACCTTAATCAACTCTTAAAGATTTATTGGATATCTCCAAATATAATAATTCACTCTAAGTGAATATATACATACATATATTCCCAATTCCTCAAGTCCTTTAGGACATAACCCTCTATAATACTCTAATTTAGAGGGCCCTTAAACTTTAAACTCAAAGAGGAGAAGTAATCCTAATCTCCAAAATCTTGGGCTAAAAACAGGGCAATACTCGACCGGTCCTAGACCCCCGGTCGACCGCGGGTTGTAAATAAGCTTACGAAACAAAGCAGTAGTCCCTTTCTCCTTGACGCGGTCGACCGGCCTTAGGGGAGCGGTCGACCGGTCACACCAGGTCCTCAAAACTTAATTCTCCAAATCCTCCATACAACAACCCAATTTCATTATCGGGGTTTCTAAACTACCCCAAAAATTATCCCAAACATCTACGCAATTGATTCTAGCCGTAATTTTTCCAATTCCCGATTTGATTTCCGAGTTGATGATTTCAACCGAGAGCTGTCATCTTGTAAAAATCATATCAAATCGTAGAAAAATTATAAAAATACGCGGTCAGCGGCCATGTGACCGTATCAAAAAAATCTACAACTTTTGTGTTTTGACCGAAAGCTAAATCAATTCTTTTCCTGGCCAAAAAGATCCCCTAAAGTCACAGGTTACTATTCATCATCTTCTCTGAGATGATTTCGGCCATTAAAGCTTCTCCCAAGCTTTTGTCGCCTCACCCAACGTCCTACAACCTCAACCAACTTCAAATACACATATATTAAGGGTTCTAAACATCCTAGAACCCAAAACCACCAATTAATTTAGGTTAAAACCTAACTTCCACAAATTGAAATATTATTGGGGTTTAATTGTTTTAACTCCCAAAAACCCATTTTATCCACGATAACCCACCCCAAAACCTTTAGGGTTTGTTTATACCAAACTACGGTATGAGATATTTATGCAAAAAGATAAATAAAGCAAGTAAACACTTGCCTCGTGGATAAAATCCGACGTCCTCGAGTCGAATTCGGCGGAGTTCAGCCCTAATATCCATTTCTCTCCTCCTCTCTCTCTTCTCTCTCTTTTCTTTCTTTTCTTTCTCTTTTTCTCCCTCTCCCTCTCCCTCTATTTATAAAGAAAGAAAAGGGTTATACCCCTTAAAACCCAAAAACGACTCGTTTACTCAATTACGAGTTACTTTTACATCTAAAATTACCCGAAACTCATTTTCATCAATCGGACACTCTTTTCCGACTATCTCAGATATTCCAAGACTTACGGCGCAGTCAAAATTCCGATCCGGGGTACTTGACCGCAAATTACTATTCCAACCCAAAATAAATAAATGCGGGTTTTCCAATTAAAAATCTTACCTCGTGTCCCTTTACTCAACGACGACATATAATTAAAATATTTCGACCTATTTAGTCCCAAAAATAATTACATCACCCATCGAAAATCATTCAATCCTCGAAAATCCCAAAAATTACTATTTAGAAAAATTTCCCAAATTGCCAATTTATATTTAATTATGGAATTTAATTGTCTCCAAAAGGGCAGGTTGTTACATGGTGGGCCTCTTGGCCCAATTAAGTTTTTGTCTTTAACAGCGCACTCTTTGGAGGGGGCTTCTCGAGATAATCCCCCTCGCCATATGGGCCTGCTTGCCTATTTATTTAGGCAAATGGGTGTGCACCCTCTACATTAGTCCCCTCGTACAAAAAACTTTGTGTTGGCTAGACTAAAGAATTTTGTACGCAATGATTCACTATGTCTTGGAATATGAATAGTGTGATTTGATATCATCATTGTATTATTTGGCATTTAATATGTCTGTCACATCATCCCACATTGAGGATCTCGATATGACACATGTCAGATTGTGAATAGACATCCAATTATTAGGGAAATAATTTACTCCCTTTTAGTTGGAAGGGGAACGTGTGGCTTAATATGGTATAAAAAGCCCTTTTTTCAAAACCCTTGTTCTCTTTACTTTGGCATTTTTTTTCAAGCTTGAGCCTTTAGAGAGAGAGAAAAAAATGTAGAGCTTTCCACCGTCGTATTCCTCCTTTCTTTACCACCATAAATGGCCTTTTCTTCTTATCAAAACCCTGCATTCGTTGTCTCTATCACCACTAGAGAGGTGCTAGTGGGGATGGTTCCCATTTTCGTCATTGTCTTGATGGTTTTGGCAATGGGATCCACCACCGTCACTTCTGCCATCTAAGAATTCACCACCTATACTCTAGCCGGGGTGTCTATTGGTATTCTCACGAACCAGGGTCCCTCATCCATAATAACCTCTAAATCTCATAGGTAATACTTGATTGCTCGCACGAAGAGGTATTTTGATCTCCATCACTTGGCGACCTACTTTGGCAGGGAGGATACCTTCATGTCCTCCCTCACATATTTTGAGCAAGAGTTTGTGGCAAAAATAAACGAGCAGCCCCGTGTGGGTCTTGGTGAGTCTTCTGATCTTCCTATTGTCTTTCCTGATTCAATTCTTAGAGTAAGAGTATATATGGGTGACTCTCCCCATTCTAACATTGAGGTCAAAGCTTATGTAGGTTCTCCATAAGAATGGAGTCTTTGGGTGGATCGTGTCTTGTCCACCCCCTCGTAAAAGTCTGTTATCAAGGGGTTGGTTCTTCTAACGACTATCAGCTGTCTTAAATATTGTTCCATTGCCAAACTTTGTTGCCTTCTTATTAGAGTAGGTACTTACATACTTTGGTTACCAGTTGGGATGAGTTCGCCATTATCATGGAAGACATTTATGAGTTGCTCACCCTTCCTTACTAGGGAGAGAATATACTTACTGATGGTTTTGAGGATGAAATAGAGGAGAGAATGGTAGGAGATCTTCATTCAGATCTAGGTGAGTGCTCGAAATATGTTTCTATTAATCAATCTAGAGCCACCAAGCACTCCTTCACCAAGTGGAAGAGGTATTGATTCAAAGACTTCGAGCATCTTCCCAAAGGTGAGATCTCGAGCAGGGCTTTGAGGAGTCAAGAGGGCCCCCAAAAATTAACTCTCCCTTACACTTGGAAGCATTCTTTGTTACCATTTTGATCAGGTCCGTACTTCTATGGAGGCCATATGACTCTCCTCATGAGCTTATTTTTAAGCTAAATGTGAGACTTGCTAGAGGGAAGGCATTCCCCCTTGCTTCTCTAACATTGGGATCTTTATATACTTAGATAGATCTCACGTCGATGTCGAGCATTCTTCTGGACGATATAATTCCATTTATTTTTCCAATACTTTCATTATCATGTCTTTTCTATTTGAGAGGTTTTCAAACTTTGCTACAGAGTCCATAGGTTTCCATAGTAATGCATCTCGTGCTGTAAGGTGGTACGAAAAGATTATCAAGGCCTTCCTAGGGACTTTGATAGATAATATTGATAAGTTCTCTTTTAGACCTTACAGCAAGACAATAGGTGTCATTTTCACTTGGAACTCCTTTTATACTTCTAGGGGCACCTTCTATTGCCATGCTGATGCTTATTCTATTTCCACTTGCTCCTTCCTCCATGTAGTTATTCTGCTTCTACCATGTTCTTTGCCTTCCTTGATTGATCTGGGACAAGGTGTGGAGTTTTATCATTCTGAGAGGGTGAGAAGGTAGTTTGGGTATGATCAGGGTGTTCATACCCCTATTTATCCTTCAAGAACCTCCCCATCCGAGCTATACCTTGAGGCTTTTTTAAATTTTACATTTGAGGGGGTGGTTAAAAGATTTGTCCAATTGGGAGGTTTATTTGTTCCTTCTCGAGATTACTTTCCTCCCTTTACTCATTCTTGGTTTACTCTCTGAAAAAGGTAGGTCCTCCTCATTCAAAACTGCGTGAAGGATGTTCCTCATGAGACTATCTCTACCAAGTTTATGAATAATGATAGGTATCTAGGCAAAAGAACACAAAAGACACTACGGTACCGAAGCTTTATTTCTAAGACCCCTCTTGATCTAGTCACCCCATTCTTGGTGAGGCCCTTTTTAGATGAGTCCATTTACTCCAAGCAACGTGAGCCCCATCCTTTCAAGCCTAAGGTAAAAGGAAAAGCAAAAGTCCCTGCTGCTTCGAAGAGGAAGCATCCTGATGTGGATGTTTCCAACCTTATACCATCTACTACTACCCCACCTGCCACTTCTGTTACCACTATTGTTGCCCCTGCTCCCCCCTCCCCCCTCCCCCCATCAGTAAGAACTAGGTCCATAAGGAAAAATACAAGAACAAGTGTTGAGGTTACTACTCCCTCCCCTGCACCAGACCAGGGGCCTGACGCTGATGATCTTGGAGTGGAGGAGACATAGCGGATGGTGTGTGAACAAAGTTATGCATCCTTAGGATTATCTTCTGAGGAGCCTGTTGTTACTTCCATTCCTGTTGGCAAAGGTACTATACCTTACTCCTCTTTACTTATCGAAACTGGATTTTACGGGGTATCACGTGATGGTTCCCCTTATCTATCATTGGAAGAGGAACTAATCGATTATGGAAGCAACCCTTCCTATGATAATGATGATTCTTCTTCAAATGATATGAGTTCCATTGACCTTTATGATGATCAAAATCTTGATACTTCTTCTTTATTGCTAGTTTCGAGGGAGTTCTCTAATGAGGACATCATGATAGACTCTACTTCTACTAGCAGTCCTACCACCGAATATCTACCATATGGGAAGACCGCTCATACAAATACTATAAGTCTCTTCCTTTTCTTTCTTTTATATGACTTACTATTTGGATAGAATTTCATAAGTTACTTTTTTATCCATATTTAACTTTGTGACATTTGTAGGGCACTTCTATTGCAGAAAGCGATCCTTCACCTCCTCTTCCTTCTTGAGGTCCCTTTCCTAGGTTTAGGGATTCCATGTTGTTTTCCTCTTTGGGTCTGGCTAGAGAGGCTTATTTCATCCTCTTTGTTTTAGTATTATTCTCATTTTATACTTTTCTTTGCTGACATGATATGATCTATTCTTCTGCTCTTGCAGTTATCTTATATGTTACTGACGACTATGAGAGCTTCTTCTGTGCCATCCTCTTCTATTCAGGTAATCATCCATTCTTCTCTTTTATGTCATCTTATTATATATTTTTAAAACATGTCTTCAGGTCTCCCTTATTTTATGTGTCCACAGCTGACTATCCCTCCTAGTCATACTTCTTCACTTCCCATCTCCGATGTAGTGGGCGGTCTTTCTGTCGGGCTGTCTGAGGTATTTTGAGTTTTCCATTCCAACTGTATTTATATATTTGTTTTTATTTTCTATGTATAATTATATTTTTCGTGTCTTCCTTCTTTGCAGGGATTATCCTCACATATCCCTTCCTCTACTGGGGGAATAGCATAGTTTATAAGAGTCACTGCCCAGGTTTGTCACCTGACTATGGATAATAAGCCTCACATCCAGCCTATTCCCTCTTGGCCATTTTTCACTATTGCATCCAATGATCCCATTATACAGGTTATCACTTCCAACCAGGTATTGCTTACTCCTGTTAGGCTCAGGTTCTTTCTTTCTTTATGTTTGATTCTTTGACAACATTGTGATGATTAGGCCCCCACTTCTTCCGCGGACACTCCACCAGTCATCTTTCATCCTTCTTTATTAGAGGGAATACAAGTACACCACTTTGGATCCTTCATCTCTTAACTCACTTTTCTTTGTCATTGGTATTTCTTTCTCATGTCTTGCTCCATCTATTTATGTTTTAGCTGGACAGTGCTACTATCTCACCATCTAGTTCTTCGATTGATCCTCTTGTAGCTCTTGCAATTAGCGAGGAAGCTCCTACTACCATTGTCTCTGTTGGAGACATCGTCATAGATTCTCTCCCGATACTTACTTTGACTTGACTCTACTTTCTCTCTATATATTTTCTTTGCTATTATGGAAAACTTTTCGATGCTTATATTCTTCTTCTATTCGCAGGTCGGTGCTAGTGACAGTTCTTCATCCATGGTGCCTGCGATGGGAGCCACGGAGATAGGTCCCTCAGCACCACTTGTAGGTCTTTATTTGACTACCACAAAGGTGACCACACATGTATCAGTTCATTCCTTTCATAAGAGTAGTTATTTCTATGCTCTCTTTTTACTTATGCATTTTTTACTCTTTCATTTCCCGCAGGCTAGCGTAGCTAAAGTCCCCTTGTCTGAGGGGCATGCCTCTAGTTCTGTAGGGATGACTTCGATGGTATGCAAAAAAAAAAAAAATTATACCCCTATTTGCTATGTTTATCATTCTTTTTTTATATGTCTGAAGACTTTGGGTCTTCTTCTAACATATATGTAGTTGTGGTCCCTTTACCTGGAAGACCTATACTTGAGTTCTCTAGTTAGCATTGTTCCAGCTCCTGCAATGGCGTAGACTTTGGCTATCATTCTGGAGGAGAAGGCTCCGGTACATATAACATTATACGTTTGCTTCTTTATTAACTTGTGATTTCCTCTCTTTATTAGAATAATGGGTCATTTGTTGGTGAAATTTTCAAATTCCCATTTTCCAAAATAATATTTTAAAATTCAATTAAATTAATAAATCTATATTCATTGGTTTATATTAAATTCTTCTTCAAATTCAAAACCCCCTTTTCACCCAATTTATTTAAAGGAGCACAAGGATTTAGTCCCTTTTATGAAAAATATTTTCATCCCATCCCATGTATTTTTATTATCTGTTGTTGGTCATGTTAAAGATGAAAATGACCTCATAAATAATCACCTAACATCAAATGCCTGGCTGACTTGGTAATAATTATGGGAACAAGTTCAAATTTGTTGACCCTCTTCAAAAAGAGTGAGTGTGGCACCCTAATTCCATTAGTTAAGACGCTAAATTCATTAACACACCTATTTAGCGGGTCACTAAATTTTTAATGATTTAATAAATAGCTAGAGAGGGTCACTATTACACTTTTTTGAGGAGGGTGAACAAATTTAAAGTCAAATAAAGAATACCTTAGATTGGAGCCAAGTACAAGCGTTAAATGAGTAATAAACACTAATGATCTATTTAATTAACAAGTCCTCAACTTCTCATAATATATAATCTAATAACTAATTATATAAATACATGTTGTTCCTGTAGGGAATATTGACCCACAATAAAAAGTAGTAATTAGATATTGACCCCTAAATAATTATGAACGCAGAAAAGGAGCAAAGAACAGAAAATGTACATGGTTCCGCAGGTCGTTTTGCCTATGTCCGCGGGGAAAGGAGGGAAATTGGTGTATTACGTAGGAAGAACAATGGTGATTTGAGTGCTAGGATTGCAAACTGAGAGTCAAAGTCACCACCTGCAGGTTACAATCAATACCCTAAAATTGGGTGAGGTTGCCCTTACTTATAAGCTTAATGATCCTACTAACCTAAGTCTCTTCATATTAACTTAATTATAAGTTATAGAGTCCTACAAGGACTGGTCTTCTATCCAACAAACATGAACTTCCAAGATTTAAACGTATCTCCCTATACATTCATGGTCTTCTGAGATAAATCATGTGGCCTCCACATAACAAAAATTCCACGAGTCTCCCTTCAATTTCCCCTAAGGTTATGGTAATCGACCAACACATTGTTCGGCCCGAACTTGTTTTTAAGCTATTGGCCAAATGTTATTAAAATAATTATTTAAAAATATTTCCTAAGTTCACAGAGGCATACTCCTTGGACCACGCGATGCGATTTCAATTATTGCTTTGGTAATCATTTCTCACGTATTTCACTCATTGGGAAACCCAATCCAACGCCACTTCACTAGGTAATGATGGTCCATGAGCACGTGGTTACTTGACACAATGGATGGAAGGTAGTTAAGTTGACTCACGGTAGAAGGTATAAGGCTCCTAAAGCCCTATACCTTGTTATTCCAGCGTCTACATAAGTATTCTTATTTTCACACACACACACTCTCTCTCTTTAGAGCTTTTAGATACCAAATTTTGTCTTCTTGTCTTCTTCTTCTTCCTGTCAATTCCACTATGCATAGATGTGGTAGAAAGTATAAGGTATTTTCAACAGATAACATTTGAGAATTTTGTGAAAAATATGGAATCCCTGATAATGTCAACATTAGGTTATCTCTAGAGGAATAAGACATTATGAATCTTACCCGGGTGAGGTAGCTTTTATGACTATTTCCACATTAGAAGGGGGTTCGTTTCCCCCTTCCCCATTTACTGTGATAGTACTTTGATATTATGGAACATTCCCATCCTAAGCAAACAGTATCTTTTATCGGATTGTGATGACTACAATCACTATCAACCATTTTATGGGACAAACCTAGACCTTGAGGAGATTAGGTATTGCTATGACTTAAGGTCTTCCCCAAGATCATATCCATACCATTTCCAGGCCAGGAAAATGTCCCACAAGTAGGAAATATTTTTTTCCTCGATCCACTACAACAAATGCAACAGTCTAGCACGGTTTAAAATCGTACCCGTGCCAGATTTGATCGTGCCATATTTTCTAGCACGATTTAAAATTTTACTAGATTACCAAATCCGACCCGCTTTTGGCATGATTTTAAACCGTGCCATATTTTTAATCTGACGGGCTTTTGGCATTCTTTTAAACCATGCCAGATATTGAATATGGTACACTTTTGGCACGATTTAAAATAGTGTGAGGTTTTCATTTTCTGCCACGCTTTTGGCATGGTTATAAAGTGTGCTAGATTGTTTCATGAGTGAATTTAGATTTCATAAATTTAATACAATTTTGGCATGGTTTTAAATCGTGCCTAATTTTTTAATTATTAAAAAAATATTAGTTGACAACAAATTAGGAAAATCACTAAATTCCAAATCTGGTAGAAAAATATTTTTTATTAGCAAACAAATCAAGAAAATTTACAAATTGTGAATATGGCACGTTGTTTATAAACTAATGTAAATATAAACTTTTAAACATTACAAGTCGTAATAGTTCACGGATAAAAAAATGAGCCGAGTGTTTCACTTTTAGACATTCTAAATCCTGTTAATCTAAAACCTGCGCAATGTAAAGTTCACACGACTATAAAATTTAACAATAAAATTAAAAAATCCCTCACGGATATAAAATTATAAAAGCCCGCACAACCATAACATGTAAAAAACGGAATCCTGAATGTCAACAACATTAAATAAAAAAATCTTCCTATTATAAACCATTGCCTTCTTCATGTGTTCCACATGGATAAAATCTTATAGTAAAAAGTTATCCTGTAAAAAATGGGATACAAAAAAGAGATGATATCAGTAACCAAATGACATATTTTTAATTCTAAGTCTAGATATTTTTTGAAATATCTTTGTCTTATTCTCAAAACGAGAGTCCCGTGACTACGCGATTAGTTCCTACAAGCTACATTGATCCTCTACGAGGTGTTTGTACCTCTTACAAAGACGTTTTGTGGTTGTTTTGGATTTTTTTCCCACTAACTGCATGTTTTTAAGCCTAATCAAGATATTTTCAAATTATTTTCATATTCTCAAATCGGGAGTCCCGTGACTATGCAATTAGTTCCTACAAGTTACATTGGTCCTGTACGGGATGTTCGTGCCTCTCACGGGGTCATTTGGGAGTTGTTTTGAGTTTTCACCCTCTAATAGAATGTTTTTAAGCCAAATAGTAGATATTTTCAAAGTATCGTCTTAGTTTCAAATAGGGAGTTCCATGACAACGCAATCAATTTCTACGAGTTATATTGGTCCCATGCGAGGTGTTAGTGACTTTTACAGTGCCGTTTGTGGGTTAGCTTGGATTTTCACCCTCTAACGACATGCTTTTAAGTTTAATCTAAGTATTTTTAAATTATTGTCATATTCTCAAACCAAAAGTCTCGTGACTATGCGATCAGTTACTACAAGTTACATTGGTACCGTACGAGGTGTCCATATTTTGTACGGGGCCGTTTGTGATCTGGTTTGGGTTTTCATCCTATAACGGCATGTTTTTAAGAATAACCTAGATATTTTCAAATTATCACAGTATTCTCAAACCGAGAGTCCCATGACTACGTGATTAGTTCCTAAGAGTTACATTGATCCCGTGAGAGGTGTTCATGATTCTTATGGGGCCAATTGGGGGATGATTTGGGTTTTCACTACCTAACGGATTTTTTTTAATCATGATTTATATATTTTTCAAATTATCATCATATTCTCAAACCAAGAGTCCAGTGACTACGTGGTCAGTTCCTAAGAGTTAAATTTGTCCCGTGCGAGGTATTCGTGCCTCTTATAAGGCCGTTTGGGGGATGTTTGGATTTTCACCCTCTAATGATATATTTTTATGCCTAACCTAGATATCTTCAAATTTTCTTCATATTCTTAAATCAGGAGTTTCGTGACTACACAGTCAGTTCCTATGATTTACATTGGTCCCGTGCGAGGTTTTCGTGCCTCTAACGGGACCGTTTGGGGGCTGGTTTGAGTTTTCACTACCTAAATCTATATTATTAAGTCTAAGTCTATATATTTCAAATTATCATCATATTTTCAAACCAGGAGTCCCATGATTACACGACTAGTTTCTACGAGATACATTGGTCTCGTGCGAGGTGTTCGTGCCTCTTACAGGGTTATTTAGGGGCTGGTTCGAGTTTTCACCCTCTAACGACATTCTTTTATGCCTAATCTAGACATTTTCAAAATATCTTCATATTCTCAAATCGGGAGTCCGATGATAACGCGATCAATTCTAACGAGTTACATTGGACCCCGCGAGGTGTTCGTGCCTCTTACGTGGCCATTTGAGGTTGTTTGGATTTTCAACCTCTAACGATATGTTTTTATGCATAATCTCAATATTTTCAAATTATTATAATATTCTCAAGTTGGGAGTCCTGTGACTGCGTGGTTAGGTCCCATGATTTACATCCATCCCATGTGAGTTTTTCGTGCCTCTTAGGCGACCGTTTGGGGATGGCTTGAGTTTTCACTACCTAACAACATTTTTTAAGATTTAGTCTATATATTTTCAAATTATCATCATATTGTCAAACCTAGTGTCCCATGATTACACGGTCAATTCCTATGAGATACATTGGTCCCGTGCAAGGTGTTCATGCCTCTTATGGGATTGTTTAGGGGCTAGTTCGAGTTTTCACCCTCCAACGACATGTTTTTGTGCCTAATCTAGACATTTTCAAATTATTATTATATTCTCAAACCGAGAGTCCCGGGACTACACAGTCAGTTCCTGTAAGTTACATTGGTTCCCTTCCAGGTGTTCGTGCCTCTTATGTGGACGTTTGGGTTTTTTTTCCGGATTTTCACCCTCTAACGATATGTTTTTATGCCTAATCTAGACATTTTCAAATTATCATCGTATTCTCAAATCGGGAGTCCTGTGACAGTGTCGTCAGTTTTTACAATTTGTATTTGTCCTGTGAAAGGTTTTACTATCTCTTACGGGACTGTTTGGGGGCTGGTTTGGGGTTTCACAACTTAATGGCATATTTTTAAGACTAAGTCTATATATTTTCAAATTATCTTCCTATTCTCAAACCAGGAGCCCCGTGATTACATGGTCAGTTCCTACGAGTTACATTGGTCCCATGCAAGGTGTCTGTGCCTCTTACGGTGTTGTTTGGGAGTTGAATGTAGTTTTTACCATCTAACGACATGCTTTTATATCTAATCTAGACATATTCATACCATCGTCATATTCTCAAATCGAGAGTCCCGTGACTAAATGATTATTTCCTATGATTTACTTTGGTCCTGTGCAAGGTGTTCGCGCCTCTTATGAGACCATTTGGGGGTTTTTTATAACACCCCGTAGTTCTGATCGTACAGAATTTAATGAATTTGGTGATAAAGGATTTAAATTTATTTGTAGGATTTAATTAAATTAGTGAATTAATATTTTATTTAATTCGGGTTATTTTTAAATTCGCACGTGTTATAATTTGAGGTTGAGATCCCATGATGATTCTTAGTGCACGGTTCATTCTGAATAGGTTGAGATAGTCGTGAAAGAGTACATGGGGGTAGTAATTGGGTCTCAGGGCATTTTTAGGCATAACGGGGCTCACACGGGGGTGTTCGGGTCATTCAGTTTTGGCCCATTAGTCAACAAACTTGATTAACATTATTCAACCTAAGATTAGGAGTTAGTGGAAACCATAACTCATTTAGAAAAACCTATATCTGAAGATGAGGATAGAGGGGGAAATTGAAGGGATTTTTGGGAGCCAATTCAAGGAGGGATCGAGGTGCTTGTGTTAAATTCATCCTATTCATCAAAGCAATCAGAATCTACGAATAAATTCAGGCAAGTAATTAAACTTGATTTCATTTAAATTGGGGTATTGCGATTCATATCACGGTGGGTGTAAACCATATTATTTTTGGGATGGTAACACATGTGAGAAATTGGGTTTTGGGGGAGATAGGCATTAAAGGTGAAATTGATGTTTAATTAATATGGAGACAATATCATATGATGTTAGAATATGACTTAGAATCGTAGCCCAGTAATAATTGTTGTTGAATTTGGATTTTTTAATCGAATTGAAATTGTGATTTAAAGAATTTTGAGAAAACCAAATTAGTTAACCCTAGAAGTTTTTATGAAAATCAGTGATGACTGATAACATATTTTGGTGATTCGAACTTGTTTATGGATGAAATAATCATAGGATTTTATTTGGTTGAAGTCTGGGTTGGAGTCAAAGATTTGAGGTTTAAAAATAGTGGAATTTGTAGTCGGAGAAGAAGACTATCACCTGCTCGATCGATCTATTACTGTGTTTCATCAATCGATCGATCGATCCAAAAAATTTGGCAATTTTTTCTATTTAATTATATATGTTAAATTTTCTTTGGAATTTGTTTTAGGCTTATCTATTTTGTGAAAAATGAATATGGTGGCTATCTCTTAGCAATTATAGATGGATGTAATTGGGATTAGGAGGGTGAGACAAGGTGTGTCACATAATTAGGTAATTGGGTAAAATAAATTCTAAAGAGTTAAATTATGGACTTAGTGAGCGAGTCCGGGCATTGTAATTGAGTGACACTGCTTTAATAAATTAAATAATGTGTAATTTATTAAATTAAGAGTCGGGATAAAGGCTCGGATATTTTTAGGCTGGTGCTACGAGAGTTAGGAACATGTTAGCCAGGTTAAATTAAATTATATATATATGGTGATAGGGATAGTATATATATATTTATATATATGTATATATTTGTGTAAATTATACATATTAGTGTGAATCGTTAATAAAATTAATTAATCTGTGATTAATTAAATTACAAGTCGGGATATAGACTTGGGTACTTTAGGCCAGTGCTATGTTAGGTATGGGTTAGCTAGACTTTATTAAATATATGCATACGAATTATTTCGTATAGTGTGTGTGTATATATATATATTTGTGACCTATAGATATCAATGTTAATTATATTTATAGGAATACATAACCCTATAGAGCTTTCATAGGAGGTTGCACGATGTGGGTGAATCCCCGGGCTTGAGGAGCAAGGAAAGTATAATAACGAAATGATAAAAATATGAGAACAAAGTGTTTATTGATAATTGTATCTCATTGTGTTTACATGTACATGACCAGAAGCTATATATAGGTTTTCAAATTGTAACTAAACTCTAACAACCTCTGCAAAGTATGTCTACAAGTGTGATTGGGTGAAACTGAATGAGTGGGCCTCTATGTGATCGTTGGATGAGTTGCTTATTTATAGGAGTTATGGAGACATGTGGGCACTAATGTTTAGCATCATGAACTATGGACATGGCTAGAAGAAAAGGTTTAACTGGGTCTGTAGTTCTGACTTGGTCTTATGAGCTGTGTTATCTTTCCCCCTAAAGCTTGGTGTTGTTGTGGAGAAGACATCGAGCTTGAGCCATAGATTTTAAAATTACGGAGGAGATAAAGTTTTGTTTGAATATTGGGCAACTGATGTTGATTGGGATCGAACCGAATGTGAAGATCACCACTATCACCAAGATCCTTGAGAATAAACATAACCCAAATTATTTCGATCACGGTAAATGAAAAAGCACGATATTCATCCTTGATTATCGATTTTGGCTAAACTGACACCTGTAATGGGCTCTTAGACCAAAATTAGCTTTGATCACAGTGGATTCAGAGGCTTTTTTATTCTTCCTCTTGATCAGGATAGGTTTAGAGGTTCTTTGATTCTTAAGATTGATCACAATGGATTCAGAGTCTCTTTTATTCTTGGCTTGATCATAATGGATTCAGGGGTCGTTCAATGTGAGGTAACTTCCCTTAAATCTAGATTATTTTTATAAGCTTTTTCGTCCGAAAAAATTCATGAAGATTATATTTCGCGATTCCCATATTTTCTATATGTTGGTTGCATTTATTAACAAGGCTTGATGCCTGTATTTTTGCGCACATACGGGGTCATTACAGAGAGTGTGATCTACAGTTATGTAACTATTTTGGTGGATCTTTGAAGTGGAAAGCATATCCCTTAAATCCATGCTTTTGATTTGATAAGGGGTCTCATGGCCTTAACCATGGAAGGAAAATATGCAGATGATGATGCAAGTGCAATATTTGAACTTTCTTCAAAGAAATGTCTCCAATATGATAATAGGAATGGACCTGATATCAAGTTTCTTCTTACATGAGAGGCACCCCTTCAGAAGAAGAATGAGGTGTCATCACGTGCTGTAATGGGTCTAACAAACAAACTCCAGTAGTGATGTCAACCATGCTTTCTCCTCTTTGAAAGGGTTTTGTAAAAAAGGAAGATGCCAAATGTCTATACCCATCAGATGATAGGAATGAAAGGTGTCTACCACCGCTAGAGAAACGATAGACCAATGTGGATTATCATGATCAATAATGCTCGCGATAGCTTTACCGCTCCCATACCATAAGGAAATGATAAAAATATGAGAACAAAGTGTTTATTGATAATTGTCTCTCATTGCATTTACATGTACATGACAAATAACTATATATAGATTTGAAAATTGTAACTAAACTTTAATAACTTTTGCAAAGTATGTCTAAAAATGTGATTGGGTGAAACTGAATGAGTGGGCCTCTATGTGATCGTTGGATGTTGCTTCTTTATAGGAGTTATGGAGACGTGTGGGAACTGCTATTTAGTGTCAAGCACAATGGTCAGGGATAAAACAAAGGAATAACTGGGTCTTTGGTTATAACTTGTTCTTGTGAGCCGTGTTATCATATAATCCCCAGGTCATAACATCCAGTATTTATATGTGTGATTATTTTCAGGGTGAGATGTCTTGAGTATGATTTCATCTCACACCTGGGGAACTATAATCGCCTCTACCACGTTTATTTATTTTTCTTAATATCGAGAGTGATTCCAACTTAAGGTAGTCGGGTTAGAGTGAAGATGCCTGGAATATGATAACACAGTAGATAAAGCATTCGGTGAGTGTTTACTCAGTAAAGGATGGTTATTATACTTAACACGTGTGTGAATGTTGTAGTATACTAGTATGTTTCTAATATGAGTAGATAATTATATACAGTATTAATACATAAGTGTGAATGTATCTCTTATATAACTAGTGTGAAAGTTATATGATTTAACAAGGGAATTTCTTATATAACTAGTGTGAAAGTTAAATGATTAAAAAGGCATTGCCTATATAACTTGTGTTAATATTAAATGATTTAATATAGTTGAACCTATTAATAAGTTAATGAGAAGATAACTTAATAATCAAAGTAAGAATACTCGGGTTAAACTAGTGCGGTAGAAAGAGGTGTGATACGGCTAGTTAGGTGGAGTAGCTGAACTAGGAAGGTTAAGTCAAGCATTAGGTGTGCACATTATATGAGGGGTGAGTTATAGCTCAAGAGAGTGCGACACTAGCTTAAATATGAAGAGTGTGAATGCATATTTGATTATTGCAATTTAACTACTCACTAAATTTTTTTCAAATTGTTTTACTTGGGATTCGACCCATGTCAAAATATTTTTCAAAAACTCTTAGGTGTCCAACCACAGGTACGCCCAGGGACACACAGCTACATCTCGGGTGGAAGTTGGAGGACTTTGCTATAGACGCTTCGTTCATTCACTCCTAGAGTCGGGACTTTACTTCAGTACTCATTTGGGCATGTTGCCACCAAATTTATTATTCAATTAATTAATATCCAGGTTACTGTTTCAGTTTATTATTGTACTTCATTATAGAACCGATAGTTGATTCGGTCACCTTTATCTATATTATTCATTTGTGTTGGATTTAGTTATCGGTTTGTGTTGATGATTTAATTGTTATTTATTTCCGCACGTTGTTAATTAATGAAAGATAAAATTTGGCACCTATCTATTTAAATTACTTGGTGGTTAATAACTTTGAAATTTTTTTCGACAGTGATGCTAAGAATGGGCCATATGTGACCAACATTTTATTTTGATCACTTGGTGGCCACTCGGTATTTTTGTTATCCAGGTGTCACGTTTCTTAGGATTTTCACCCTATAACGATATGTTTTTATGCCTAATCTAGGCATTTTAAAACTATTATCATATTCCCAAATCGGAAGTCTCGTGACTATGTGGTCAGTTCCTATGAATTTCATTGGTCCTATATGAGGTTTCGTGCATCTTGCGGGACCGTTTGGGGTCATGTTTGGGTTTTCACTACCTAACGACATATTTCTAAGCCTAAGTCTATATATTTTCAAATTATCATCGTAATCTCAAACCGGGTGTCCTGTGATTTTATGGTCACATCCTATGAGATAAATTGGTCCCGTGTGAGGTGTTCGTCACTCATACGGGGTTGTTTTTTGGTTGGTTCAAGTTTTTAGCCTCTAACGACATGTTTTTATGCCTAATCTAAATATTTTTAAATTATCATCACATTCTCACATCGGGAGTACCGTGGCTACATGATTAGTTCCTATGATTTATATTGGGCTCGTGTGAGGTTTTCTTGCCTCTTATGGGGCTGTTTGGTGGCTAGTTTAGGTTTTCACTCTTTAACAATGTATTTTTAAGCCTATGTCTTGAGTTTTGCAAATTATCGTCATATTATCAAACCATACTAAAATGTTCCTCTTAGCCACTATGGTATTAAAATATAAACTTCAATGAAGATGACAAATTTTATTTTAAGTATTTAGAGTGAACCAACAACAATGTCGGCTTTCCATTACAGAAGACAAGCCTCTGACGATTTCAGTAGTAAAGTTCTATCCAAGTTTGCGTTATAATTATAAGCATTTTTATTTGTTTAAAGGGAAATGATTTTTTTATCAAACATATATGTTTTCAAATCTTTCTACCTCCTTCGATCAGACAACTATAACCACAAGATGAATCAATCGAACACGGACGTAAATAAATTTACAAACCTGTAGAACTGGTGTGTCGACTTCGACAAAGCCTACAGATTCCATCATCTTGCATATCTTCGATACAATCTACAGAAGGAAAACATAGATCAACAAACTATGCTTTAAATACAATAGTTAAAATGTTGGGTAGTTTTCTACTTTCATCCTCACTGTTATTTGAACTTTTGTATTATACCCTCTCTTATATAATAATTTGAGATACACTCACAAAAGCATCGCTAAAGCTCACATATTGTAATACAAGGCCCTCAAAGTGACACTTACATGGATTTATCAATGCTTTTGGGAATATATATCAAACTTACAAAAGAGTGGGGCTATAATAATCTTAATTTACGTAATGTAGGCTAAAACAATAAGAAGTGTAGAAGGACAAAAAGTGATAGTTGATTTGTCTTTATAAATAGACGGGCCTGAATATGTTATAAAAAGAAATTAAGATATTATTAATATGTGTGACAGTTAAGGGAGTGGGTTGTAGAAAGAAAATACAGTTGCCAGAAAAGGTCAAAATAGGTAAAGTGGGAACATTATTAGATGGAAAAAGAGAAATATTGTTTTTTAAATACAGTCAGTCTCCACCTATCTTAAAAAACATCCAAAGCAAAAATGAATATCTAAGGTTGGATTGCCTTGGTGTTGATCACGGGTGGGTGAGAAAGAGGGCCCCATTTGACCATTTAATAGAGTGGTGAATGACATGGAGGAGATGCAGTCCATAATGTATTGGATCCAAATGTTCGGAAAACCATGTTGCTATAGAATCCATTTAATAAAAGGCCATTCCAGTTGATAGTAAGTTTTAGTAAAATCAATTTTTATGGAACGACTGCCTTTCTTATTTTTTTTATTTTATCATAATATGTAGAATATCATGAGTAGTAAGTATGCTATCTTGAGTGTGCCAATTTGCAATAAAAGTATTTTGATAAGGGGACACAATATATTGAAGGATTTTACGCATACGAAAAATAAGAATAGTAGATATTAGTTTATAACTGACATTGCACGAACTTATAGGTCTAAAATGTTTAACCTGGGTTGGGTGATTTATTTTTTGGTATAAAAATGAGTATGGTTTTATTTATAGAATTGAAAAAGCACGAATTAGACTAATGACTAAGGGGCCTACAATATCCCAATGTTTTTGGAAAAATTCACAAGTCAATCCGTCAAGGCCTGGACTTTTATTTTCCTATATGTGATAAATTCGACAAAATTTCAACTTCTCATATAGGTTTGAGTAATACAGAATGATCAGTTTGTTTATTACGGACAAAGGAATACTCGGATTGAAGTTAAAATTTTATCACCAATTTTATTAAAAAAACAGCACACTCACTATCAAGGATTCTAGGGTCAAATGTTGATATATAATAAATGTACGTTACATCTTTGTCCAAATGCTAAAAAAAATTCTTGATTAAATGAGGTCATTTCCTCCCCTGTAAGCTTCTAAAGAACTTGAAACTTAAGTAAATTGATCCAGGTCATAGAGTCCTTTTCAATAAAATATTCGAAAACATATGTTTACTTTAATAATATCGACACTCAACGACTCCCACTAAGATTATTATAAATACCGCACTAGTTGTAAATAAATATATAATTGAGTCATAACATCAACAATCAAAATTAGCATCCTAATAATGAAAAGGATATTATGAGTAATATAATAAACATGTTATTAGTTAATGCCCAAATGTATGAAATTTCATAGGGTCTAAATACACCTTAAAAAAGGTGTGACCGCCAATTGGACTTACTAGTTTTTTTTTCTCTATTTTGACAAAAAAAACTATTTTTTATATACAATTAAACATCCCCCACCCCTAACAAAATTTGGATGATCACAATTTAATTTTATACTTTTATTTTATATTTGAGGCTCTTGATTTTGGACTTAAAAGAAGAGATTAGAAGACATAGTTCTACAGTTTGGGGCTTTTTAAAAAAAAATCCAAATAGCTACTTTTTTCATTTTATATTAAGTTTTAAAAATTTATTTTAATTATTAGTTAAACATGTTTTATACAATTTGATTATTAATTATCGTATATACAAGTTCCCTAAACATTTATTCACACTGAGCCCCAAAATTCTCATATATATATATATATATATATATATATATATATATATATATATATATATATATATATATATATATATATATATATATATATATACTGATCATCCAAATACTAACCAAATTTTACATAAGCGGTCTCCATAATGAGAAGATAATTTACAAAATAGCCGGTCAAAAAATATAACTTGGAAGACGGTGAGATGATGATCACAAGCTTTAACGATTAGCAATACATGTATTCATACAATTTTGAGATAACCCATTTTCAACTTGTATTTTTTAAGGAAATGTTTTTTTTAAATAATCTCCTCACTATGTAGATCATGTACATAAGATTTGTTTGAAAAATATATTTTTTACTATTTTTAGAAAATGGATATCTTCATAGATATTTTTTTAGGAGGCATATTGGTTATATATATATATAAGGAGTGCGATGTTTTTACTATTCCATAAGAATATAAGTTAATTACAGGTGATGATTTGACCACATCACTCACAAATGAAAGGTTGAGATTATTTCTTCCATTTGCACACTAGAATCCCACACCACATATCTTATTTTTACATACCTACCCCTCATTTTTTTTTTGGTTTCCCCCTCTTTTCCTACTTATTAAACTTACACTTTCATTCAAAAATCGGATATTTTAGTAAGACTCTCCAATTTTGAAAAACCATTTGGACACAACAACTTTGACGCAACCCGACTCTATCTATCTATCTATCTATCTATCTATCTATCTATCTATCTATCTATCTATCTATCTATCTATCTATCTATCTATCTCTGTCTCTCTCACACACAAACACACACACATACACAATCATATACGCAACCCCCGCTTAGAGTCAACCCACCATCCATGATCGTTCCAGAACAACCACGCAAACGGTCTATCATTCTCGATCCTCAGACCCTCGGGTTTTTATGATTTTAATCTCAGTTATAACATCTATTTTTCTTTTATATTTTGGTTAAAATTTATTTAGATCTTGTAACGTTTTTCTAGGGTTGGAAATCCTTTTTGTTTTCAGCATTTATAAAAAATAATTTTAGGGAATAAAATGGTTTAGGGGTTTAAATATGATTTGATTTGTAGGTAATAATCTGAGATAATTTTGTAGGTGTTAATTTCTTAAGTAGGTACTAATCAGGTATGATTCTCTATGTTTGAAACCAAAAGCACGAAAGATATTTTCTCTTTTTCTTTTTAGATCTAATATTTTTTTTTTATTTCCTACTCAAATCTCTAATCATGTTCCACTCCCACTTTAAATTTATTACAACTAATTTTGTTTACATATAAATAATATGAGATGTTGTAGGCTTAAAGATTGAATGGAATGTTACATAAGAACTAATTATGTCCACAGTTTGAGTTTTGGTTTCTGTACGAAAATTGAATGGAAGGTTACCTACTTAATGAAATGGGATTCTGTACATAAGAACCGTTATTATGAGTTGTTGTAGGCTCCAATATTGATTGATTGAGTTTTCGTACAACCATTTATATACAAAGTTTACTTTTTCAATATATGACGTATTCGTTGTTGTATTATTTTTCATATTTGTTTCACCATTCACATATTAAGGGGTATAATGTTTAGAAACTTTAAATCATTCTCCCACTCTCTCTCTCTTTTGTCTGTAACAATAATAATTTTATAATGGTTTGTCAGATATGATTCCCACTACATTAGTGATGTTCATACCATTTTTCTCCTATTGTAGTGTATTGTGATAATATCTAAAATAGGAGAAAAACTCATAACTTTTGTTCATTTATATTAACAAATATAATTGATTTTTTTTTCTATTTGTATTTATAGGTGTCACTATTAGAACAAATTTTTATCTAAGTTTTCTCAGTGTCAGGTCTTTCAATGTCACATGTCTCTATTGTTGGGTCTACATGCCAAAATAAAGATTCAATAATTTTATTGTTTGCACATATGAATATAACTAAAATTTTATGCATTTAAATATAATGATGTTCTATTGTTCAGTTAACTTTAAATGTATTAAATGAATTTTCAATCTAATGTTTAGGAGATCGTAGTTCATTGCCCCTTGACCCTCCTTATACGAGTTGGTCCCGCAGATTCAAGAAGGTACTTTTGAGGTGTTATGGTTGCATTTAATTAGTGGAATGTATTAAATGTTTTTAATTACAAGATTTTGTTAGCTCAAGCAGATTTAGTCTATTAATTGGTCATGGAATTGCTACTAAAACAAATCGGTTACAAATGCGATATGGTAAGGAGGCTACGCTTGATTTATAGATAATATATATTGCATATGATTGACATGCTCTAGTTCCATTGTATACATTTTTCCTTTTCCATTTAATAATTTTGAGTGCTTGCTTTGGCCTTTTAGTTCAAATATAGGGTTGAGGTTTATTTTTCAGCACTCTCTCGATGCATTCGCCCATTCATACATCTATCTCTTTCTCATATTCCCTCTCATTGTAATTAAGGTGTTTGATAAAGTTATCGGTTTTACTTTGCAATTAAGGTGTTTGATTACAAATGCATGTGAAATTTTTCCCTTGCCTAAAGGTGTTATATTACAAGGGTGTTTGCAATTAAGTCGTTTGATTACAAAGGTGTTTAATTTCATTTTGAACGCAACTGCCTCTCTTTTAAACCATCAGGAGGTGAAGGTGAGCAAATCCAAACCTGCCTCTGTCACCATCTTCGTCCTCAACACTTGTTGTCGTTACAGTCAATGCTTGCTATCGTCACTATCACGCGGTAATACCTCTTTTAGATAAGGGTTTTTACCTTTCTCTCTATCACTTCGAATGCAACAACCTCTCTTCTAAACCATCAGGAGGTGAAGGTGAGGGAATCAAAACTTGCCTCCATCACCATCTTCATCCTCAATACGTGTTACCTTTGCCATCACGCAGTAATACGTCTTTGAGATAAGGGTTTTTAATATTTACGATTTTGTCCATTATATGCCATTTTAAGGTTTTTTGACGATTTTAATGATTTATGATTTGTCAGCCACTGTCGAAGGTTTAAAAAAGGTTAATTTTACATGCATGTATTGGATTAGGGGTCCTCAGTACAAAATGTTCATAGCTAAAAGTTGATGACAATTTGGTTTCATTTAAATTACTCAGAAACACGATTTGGGGTTATTTTTAGCTTTAGTGAAATTGTTATTACTTTTGTTTCAATTATTTTTTTAAGTCGGCTTGGTTGGGTCTTTGAATCATTGTCATTTTTATGCATAATGTTAGAGATTGTATCCCTCTCTCATTTATTTTTCCTTTCAGGTTACTTTTTCTGCTCAAATCTATTTGGCATATTTTCTTTCTATAAAAAAATTAGTTTTGTGTTGGCAACTGTTGAATATGTGTATTGTTTGAAATATCCTATACTCTTGCAAAGTATCCTCCTTCTAATCAAACACGATTGTTTATTATCGTCATTTTGATTCATTGGCAATATTAAAAAGATTAGATGATTAGATACCCATTAGTTGATTATACAAGTAATCTTCTTATGGATATATTTATACTTTGGGGGATGTATTTATGCTGTTCTTCTTCGGGATATGTTTCATCGAAGAATCCAGAGTATTATATAGACAATAATATCATGATGGAATTTTTCACATGAAGTTGTTAATCTTTTTGTGTATTCTTTGATCAGGTGCAAAAATTATGAATTACATTAGTTGTGTTTAAATTGGTCATTTTCGTACGCGGTAAGAAACATGATATTTAGGTTAGGCATGTTCGTGTCTTAATAGTTAACTATTTATATCTTGATAAAAATTATGAATCACATTAATTGTGTTTAAATTTTGATGGTTTAGGTAATGACCATAAATGTCATACTTGATTTATGGATTGTCTTTTCGATGTTGTGGATTGTCATCGATGCTTTCACTCTTAATAGCTAATAGTTTGGCATTTACAATATTCAAAATTTATGTTATGTTTGGTTTTAGTTTATTTTATTTGTTATGTTTCGTGTTTTTTAGTTGATAGATTTAAGGACAACATATGTCTCATAGTTTTTTACTTTTTTAATTGCATTTTTTTCCTATTCACTTTTTTATAAAGTTTGATTTTGCTAAGCAGGTTGCTGAAATTGATTGCCTATGAGGAATTATACGCTGCCATATTCGTTTCTCACATCATCATTCCTTTTCAACCAAGAACTCATTCTCTATTTTACATTGGAAGGTTATTATATATATTAATCTACTCCATTTTCCATTGGAAGGTTATTAGAATCTATTAGTACTTGAATCAAGTAATCATATGGAGAGAGATGATATAGAAGTTGATCCCTTGCGTGAGGATGGAAAATTTTGGTTGAAGCAAGCCATTGAAAATAACTCATGAACTAAATTGACGATTGCATCTCTTTATCAGCTAAGAAAATTGAAGTAAATTTTAGCAAAACTCTGTTATCACGCATTTTTTCCAACTATATGTTTATTTTTGTTTTATTCTTAAAACTCTAATTTTTTTTTTGTTGAATGGTGATGATGAATGTTCGTTCCCTGAATGAAACATATGTGTGGTAATTTTTTGAGTACTCTACATTAATTATGAACTTTTTCGTCGATTTTTTTAGTGAACTGTGTAAGTTTTAGTGCCTTTCCTTGTGTTCCAATTAAAGTTTTTTCTATTAAGACAAGGAAAGTGAAACATTGATTAAATTCATCTATTTTGTTGTGTATGACTATTGAATTATTTAGTGTTGGGAATTCATTTGATCTATTTCGTTATAATTGTCATTTTCAAGTCCATTTCGATATTCCATTTTATTCGAATAACATGTAATATTACTTTTTTGCCCAATTACTTTTACTTGATATTTTAACCTACATGTTTACGAAAAATCCAAGTACATATCAAATGAGTAAGTTCGCAAAATCTTGTCTACATATGCCAAAGTATCCTTAAGTTATTGGCCTTACATTAATAATGTGTATTACATAATGCATGTACAATTGCTTTAAGTTAGGTACATAATGTTCTGTTGATCCATCTAATGTTTTGCTGATCCATTTAAGTTAGGTCCATAATGCATGGTCTACTGATCCATCTAATATTCTGCTGGTAGTCTATTTTGATAAACCATGGTCTATTGATCCATGTAATGTTTATGTCAATATAAATTTTATAAAGCTTTGTTATACTCAAACAATTTGAAGTGATGCCATATATAGTATCGATTGTGTCATGTCTTGGAAAGCTCGATTGTGTCATGTACTTGATTCATAGTAGTATTAACATACATTGATTTACAATCTCATTTTATTCTACAAGTATTATTAACATGCATTGATTTCAGTGTGTAAATGGAGAAATACACATTGGAGTTTCAAAATGACAGTTATATGACGAGCTAACCTATAAAATTTGGATGGAAATTTTCAAAGGGGGATTAAGAGCAAGAGATATTAGTTTCCTAAATATTTAATTTATAATGTTGATATTTATTTTTTTCTCTCCATCTATTGTTTTTCGATTAAAAATAGTGTTTTGCATCTACTTTGAGGTTTTTTATCTTTTACTCTTGGAATGCTCACATAATTTTATTTTTGTTTAATGATGTAAAGATATTTCTCTAAGTAGGGTAATGATGTTCATCTGCAAGAAGATCCATCTCAAGCTGAATTTCTATATGAAAAACTTAAGGTCAACAAGGAGGAATTGAAGTTGATTTTGATCGCACTGGTAGGATCATAAAAGTCTAGGAGATGGCCATTTCCAAGAGCAAGTATAAGGAAGACATCTTCATCAACAACCCCACTACGGCTTGGGGCTCATGGTGGAAGGGTCATCAGTGGGGACACAAGTGCTACAAATAAAGTATTAGGAACAACTATGGTACTAGTGCTGCTAGAATTGATGCAGTTAAAGATGCAACAGATCTCTTGATGGACAATCTTGTACGAAATGAGGCTGTTGAAGAAATGGCTACCCCAAGTGAGAAGAAACAACTTGGTACATAGGGAACTGATGTGCCAAATGATTTGGTTCTGGACCTAGGAAAACTAAATGAAGCACTAAAGAAGGAGGATCAAAGGAGGATAATAGAATATAATGTCAAGTGGAATGATGAGGTTACTTCTAAGGATATGAAAGCATACCCCGCCACCTGTCAATATTGCTGCACAGGTATATGAATTTCATTATTACTCCACGTGCCTTAGATTAAAACTGACTTTTATCACGCAAAGTTCATTAATTTAACTTTGACCCACATATTATACAGTCCTATTAGTGAAGAATTACCAATCATATTAAATAAACAAAACGTCAAATTCTATAAAAAAAATGTGGTGGGGTTAAACTATGAATAATTTAGTCATTTTATATGATTTGTAATGGTCACGAAATGGTATCACTAAACGTTAGGGATAAAGTGCTGTAAACCTTTGGTGACTAAAGTTAGTTCCCGAGCGAAACACTCAAGCAAAACACTCCGGATTTTTATAGTTTTAATGAGAGTTTTCTTTTGTTTTAATGGGTAATTTTAAATTACAAGTGTGTCGTAATTTAATTGAATTAATTATTATGTGTTAATGAAAATATTAATCGAGAGAGATAATGGTTCATATTTCTAGAATATAATTACTAAGTGAATAGTGAATTATTAATTTTACGTCTTAGCGAGTGATAGTGATGTGGCGATATTTTATCTCAACCAGGAGTCAGTCTACCGATATTGGGTAATTTGGATTTTTGAATTGGATTGAATATGGGATAGGTTGAATTTTGATAAAAAAAAAACAATTCGTTAACCCTAGAAGTTTTTGTGAAAATCAGTGATGATTGATGACATATTTTGGTGATTAGAACTTGTTTATGGATGAAACAAACATAGGATATTATTCGGTTGAATTTTGGGTTGGAGTCAAATCTTTGAGGTTTAAAACTGGTGGAAATTGCAGTCGGAGGCGAAGGTTGTCACTTGCTCGATCGATCGATAAATGATCCCATAATCTTGGCAATTTTGCCTATTTAATTATATATATTAAATTTTCTTTGGAATTTGTTTTATTCTTATTTATTTAATGAAAAATGAATGTGAGGCCTATCTCCTAGCAACAATATATGGATGTAATTGGGATTAGGAGCGTGAGACAAGGTGTGTCACATAATTAAGGAATTGGGTGAAACAAATTCTATGGGTTAAACTACGGCCTAGTAAATGAGTCCAGGTATTGTAGTTGAGTGACACTATGCTAATAAATTAATAAAGGGGGTTTTGGGGAAAGGTCCTCGTAATCCTCAAAGTGTATAAAAATAGGACACCCCAAATAATTTTATAAATTTAGTTTTTGTGTATAAAAACACCATAAGAAATGGTGAAAAATAGTGTCGCTGCCACGGACCAAAAAAATGAACTCTTAACTCTAAAGGGACTACACAAATAAATGCCATTGTACCACAGGTACTAAATTTATAAACTTGAAAAGCATTGTCCTAAAAATCCAATTATGGGAAGGAACATAACCTTTACCTCAATTCTCTAATTAATAAATGGTTCATTAATTAAATTATGAGCCAGTATAGAGACTCGGGTATTTTTGGCTAGTGTTACGGGGGTTAGGCACGAGTTAGTCAAACTTTTATTATATATATACGGTTAGTGTGATAGTGTGTGTGTGTATATATATATGAATTATAGATATTGATGTGAATGATATTTATGTGAAAAGCATACCCCTCTAGTACTATCATAGGAGGTTGCGTTATGTGGGTGAATCCACACACACACACACACACACACACACACACACACACACACACACATATATATATATATATATATATATATGTGTGTGTGTGTGTGTGTGTGTGTGTGTGAATTATAGATATCGGTGTGAATGATATTTATGTGAAAAGCATACCCCTCTAGTGCTATCATAGGAGGTTGCGCGATGTGGGTGAATCCCTTGGCTTGAGGAGCAGGGAGAGTATAGGCCCCGGGTCATATTGCCTATTTTTATTACATGATTTATTTTTTGAGGTCATACGCTTTAGGTATGATTCGGTTTCACTTTCGAGGGGAATATGACCGCCTTCAATGCTTTTGGGAGATTTTTGCCCAAATCGGTGTGAGCTAATCCGAGGTGGACGGGTTAGAGAGAGCATCCCTGGGACGTGATTTCATTTTAGAGAAAGCATCTGATGAGTTAGTACTCATGAATGGATGGTTATTATACGCACCATATGTGTGAATGTTATAGTATACTAGTACATATATAATATGTGTAGATAATTATATACGAGATTAATACATAAGTGTGAATGTATTTCTTATATAACTAGTCTGAAGGTTATATGACTTGAAAAGGTAATTGTAACAACCCTCGATTCTGGGAGGCTCATTTTATACTAATTTTACCGCATAAGGTAATTATATAAAATGTGGGGACTGGAGTAAATATTAATTTAATGAATTGAAAGTTAATATTTACTAGATTGATGCATATTTACTGTATGTGAAAGTAAATAACATCAGGTTGCATGTCTGTAGTGTCATGTATTTTAAATGGACTTTTAGTTTAAATGATTTTGGAACTCGAAATAATTTATAAAATTTCCGGATGCCAGTTTAGAGGGTGTAGTTAGTCTCGGAAGGTGGGAGACAGTCAAAATAAGTGCCATATTGTATTTTTGTGTTTCGGGCACTTTTACCTGGTTTTAGCTTATATGCGTATTTGCGAGTCATTTTAATGTGGTATTAACCATTTAAGTTGGGATTTTTAACCTAAGCCACGATTTTAGTCTTCTAAATCCCTTATTTTCCCCATTTTATGTCTTGAACATAGAGAGAGACAAAGAGAGAAAGAAGAAGAAGAGAAATGGAGAAATGAGAGAGAGATTGAAGATGGAGGATTTGGGATTGCTTCTTCTCCAAATAAATCTGAGATATCAACCCTAAGGCAAGTTTTCTACTTGCTAATATGTGATTTAAGATGCATAAATTGTATGATAGTTGTGTATTTACATTTATGGTTTAAATGTGGAAATTATGGGAATTAAGCCCTAATCTTAGTTTTGATGATGAAATTTTGGGTTATAGTTGTTATTAACCATGTGGGGTGTTTTGGGGTAGACTATTGTTGTTGGTTGTGTGTAAGATGGAAGAGATTTGGGGTTTAGATAAATTAGGGTTCATAACCCTTCGTAGCCATTTTTGGCAAAATCGCAGGACCGAATCGATTCGGCCCTTGGGCGAATCGATTCGGTAAGGGGTAGCTTCCAGGTCTGCATAACCCGAATCGATTCGAGTTAAGGCCGAATCGATTCGGTCAATTGCAGAAGGTTGGTTTAGTAGTCCGAACCTATTCGATTTTTGGGCGAATCGATTCGTTAGGGCGAATCGATTCAGCCCTTGGGCGAATCGATTCGGTTTCCTGTTGTTTTTGAGTTAATTTTATAACTCAATTTCAATTCTTTTCTTTAAATATAGGGATTAGGAACCTTCTTGAATGAAGTAAACTTAGAGTCCTAGAGTGTGAGATGATTTGGTTGTCTACCCTACATTAGGAATGGGTTATGTGGGGACTTTTCTGGGGTTAGGCCTATTAATGATAGGGCATTCTTTTCTTCTAGTTAATTATTATAAAACTAGGAGATGTAGTGTTATGTTCGGGAGACCTTAGAAGCTTAATTAAGCTATACTAGTTTTGATGGTTTATATTACCTCCCCAAAAGAATGTTGGAAGATTTTAAAAGTTCGATTGAGCTATGTTAACCTTGGTGGTTCATAATAGTACCTTAAAGGTGAGTTTGGAGAATAAATTGAAAGTCATTTCATTCCTTCGAAAGATGATAACCTTGGGGTTCTAAAATAACCTCCTAGAATGCTTGGAGATAATGAAGGGTTTAGTTACTCCTTTGAGGTTGTAGTGTTGATATAAGCTATCGTATGACTATGGATGGTAAGTTAGATTATTTACAAAATAAATAGAAATGGTTTCGAGTAAAATGAAACATACACGTGGAATGGAAATGAAATGGAAATGGTATTGATATTTGTAAATGATAATTTACTTAATCATGAAACCGGTAAACAATGATTTACTTGATTTTGAAATGATAAATAAAATGGCTTAAACACACCTCTCTAAATGACATCATAAGGGAAGTCCTCACGTGAGGTGAAGCCCCCTGGCTAATGAATGCAGGGTGGATATAGTCCTAGGCCATGGGAGCGCTTATTGTTGGATATGTTTCTGCGATGGGTAGGAGATTCCGGGTGTGGTCTTGACTACCCCGCAGGCTCATGGCCGCTTCCCGACGTCTTGCGATATAGGTGCCCAGGTTGTCTAATGATAGGCCCTGGAAGATGATGGTCATTTAGGGGCACGCACAGTGGGGAAACCCGTACGGGCGGTCTTAGAATTCGTTATATGTATATAATTATAACAATTCATAATCAAGTGGGACTTGATGTATTTGATATGCCATAAGAGCATGATGGAGTGCCACAAAGAGCACATGTAAATGCCACAAAGAGCATTTGAAAATGATTATTTTCCTGATAAGGAAAGGATTTTTACAAAAGGTAAAATTGAGATAAAATTTCCTTAAAGAGCAAAAGATTGTGATTATATATATATACTTCCTGCTAAGGAAAAGATATATGAAATAATTGGCACATTTGGTGAAGTTTTTAGTTTAATGCTTCTTATTTCTCTTTCTTCACAATTTATATTACATAACTGTCATACTCTTTATTCATCTGGTAATCATATAGAACCGGGCCCTGACCTGGTTACATTTCTGGTTGCATATTCATCTTGTCTCTGCTCAGGTACTCCGCCGCAAGGATGCCTGATTTGAATTCCTATTCCGATGTTTTCGACGAGCTGTGATGCATTGCGGGTATTACGGGATACATTTGGTATAGACGTTTTCATTTTTATTCTAGTTAAGATCAATTCTTTTGTTCGGGCGAGAGGCCCAAGCTTTGGTAAATGTCTAATGAAATGTAATAAGTAACTTATTGTACTTGTGTATTATTGGTGTATCAGTTTAGTGACCGGTTACCTATTCGGTCTTTTTATCGTATTCTTGTTGTATTATTTATATATGTCTTGGGGTTCCCCTTATCTTTCAGGAATTGAGTAGTTTGTTTTCATTTATTTACTTTCAAATCAAAATTATTGGCAACCCGTTTTCTGAAATATTGGGTGGTTATCCTGGATACTCTATATTTTTGTTATGATGCTGAGAATGATTCCATCCATGATTCCGTTATATTGGAGTATTGGGCTGGCCACCCCTTATTTTGGTGAGCGGGTTATCACAGATGGTATCAGAGCATCAGGTTCTAGAGTCCACAGGAATCTGTGTGGACGCCTTAAGTTTTCAGCTTTGCTCTTGATTTGATGTAAAGCCTTAGGATTAAGATCGTTGATTTCTCTTGTGAGATTTCGTTCTTCTACCATGAGGTAGAATCTATAAAATCTTTTGCGTATTCGTGTGAGAATAATAGGTCGATAGAATAAGGGTGTTATGGGAAGGTTTGTGGAGAACTGTAAGTTGTGGTCTGGGATGAGGACCGCTTTAGAGTCCGCTCCTTTTTGTATCACTTTCTTGTCTTGCTATTACGACTGCAAATTTCAGTTGATGTAGTTTCCCAAGTACCGCTAGAAGTAGGAAGTGGTACTAAACTTGAGAATTCACGCGATGTTATATTGAAGTGGAGAAGTGCCCTGTAGTAGAATGGAGGAAAATCCTTCACCCATAGAAGAAGTGTTGTGGTGATGAAAATGTGGTCACTATATTCGTGGGTGCCAGAAGTTTGGCCCATAGAGAAGCCCGGTGGATACTTGCAATGGCGAGTTTCTCTGGGATAACTGGACTGAGGAGAAGGTGGATTCCCGAATGTTCACAAAATGTTCGGTTAAAGACCAATGGCGAATAAGGTGTTGTACGGTTAGGGAGACGAGACCATGCACCATGAAGTGATAGGCTCCAAAATAGGTGTTGTTAACACTTCTGATGGAGTGAGAATCGTGAAACCCCATTGGTGGACACCCACCTGGGGAGGTTTCATTGAACTGAGGAAGAGGAGGACAAGAACGTGTCCTCTTTTACTGAGAGAGTAAGAGGGACTGCATGGGCAATTATTGTCAGCCAGAGTCGGAATAACGGCTATGATGTGGAGTGTAGAACCACTCATTTTAAACTTCGTTAAGTGGAGAGCGAGGGCAAGAGTAAAGTGCCTGGTTGGGGAGTTGGTGGAAATAATGTTGGTATGTGTAAGGCTCGAATATGGAGTCTGAGAACCATTAGTATTGACCCAGAGTGCTTGGCAAATTGTGGAGGGAATTATGCCTTATAGGTGGATAGTGTATATTCCTTAGGATAAGATTTAGTAGTATTGTGTCTACGATAGACTCGGGTGTGTATATTGAGCTTGTAGTAGTATTTACGCTATTATAGAAGGATATTCGTAGACCCATCTGCATGGAACTATCGGCATCGAACTGGTCATGATCCCATTTGAGAAAATGGTTAATCGTTTGATCAGACTGTTGCATTCTCGGCCATTATGGACGGACTACTTGTAGAAGAGTATGCCCCGTTCTCGATGGAGGAATAGTAAATCCGTGGGGGGGTGCCTATTATAATAGGGTGGACCGAGACTAGATATTCGTGTCAAAGGTTTAGCAAACGTTTCCGCGAAGTAATGGGAACCGTATGGAAATGACGTATATCCTACCACCCTAAAGTGGATGGATGAAAGGGAGGAAATTGACTTATGCCGAAAGGCATATTACGAACGTGCGCCTTAGTATACATAGCAGAGGGGAGAAGTAATGGTATGGATGGAGATTTTCGTGCAACCATTAGGTTTTGGAGTGGCCTTATGGATTATTTCCTGAGGCATGGTATCGTGAGTGGCCTAGCGTGGTCAGTTGAGCAATTCGTATACTCGTTGGATGGAACCAATGGGTAATATGTTCCTTGGACTTGGAGTGGTCTCAGAACATTTCTTTAGAGATTTGGCTTTTAAGCCATACTCCTTGATGAGATACGTCGATGCGGGGGATAGCTGAGTAGCGTTGGGGCTAAGCCACTTAGAGCCAGTATGGATGCCCCGAGGTGAGATGTAACATAATTCTGAAGATTTGGCTAATTGTGCTGAGTCATGTGGACATCATGTTCCGCCATAGGAAGCTAGAATCGGTGGTTAGTGAAGAGCGCCTTGTGCTACTAGACTAGAGAACAAATGATGATTGACTGAGATCGACAGGGTCGACCTTAGTCCGAGTCCATTTGGGACGTTGCAATAACGAGGAGTTTGTTTAGGATGGTAGAATCCTAGTTTAGAGTAGTATACCCTTATCAGATTTGGGTATGCCCGAATTTTGGGGGCAAAATTCCCTCTTAAGGGGGGGAGTATGTAACAACCCTCGATTCTGGGAGGCTCATTTTATACTAATTTTACCGCATAAGGTAATTATATAAAATGTGGGGACTGGAGTAAATATTAATTTAATGAATTGAAAGTTAATATTTACTAGATTGATGCATATTTACTGTATGTGAAAGTAAATAACATCAGGTTGCATGTCTGTAGTGTCATGTATTTTAAATGGACTTTTAGTTTAAATGATTTTGGAACTCGAAATAATTTATAAAATTTCTGGATGCTAGTTTAGAGGGTGTAGTTAGTCTCGGAAGGTGCGAGACAGTCAAAATAAGTGCCATATTGTATTTTTGTGTTTCGGGTACTTTTACCTGGTTTTAGCTTATATGCGTATTTGCGAGTCATTTTAATGTGGTATTAACCATTTAAGTTGGGATTTTTAACCTAAGACACGATTTTAGTCTTCTAAATCCCTTATTTTTCCCCATTTTATGTCTTGAACATAGAGAGAGACAAAGAGAGAAAGAAGAAGAAGAGAAATGGAGAAATGAGAGAGAGATTGAAGATGGAGGATTTGGGATTGCTTCTTCTCCAAATAAATCTGAGATATCAACCCTAAGGCAAGTTTTCTACTTGCTAATATGTGATTTACGATGCATAAATTGTATGACAGTTGTGTATTTACATTTATGGTTTAAATGTGGAAATTATGGGAATTAGGCCCTAATCTTAGTTTTGATGATGAAATTTTGGGTTATAGTTGTTATTAACCATGTGGGGTGTTTTGGGGTAGACTATTGTTGTTGGTTGTGTGTAAGATGGAAGAGATTTGGGGTTTAGATAAATTAGGGTTTATAACCCTTCGTAGCCATTTTTGGCAAAATCGCAGGACCGAATCGATTCGGCCCTTGGGCGAATCGATTCGGTAAGGGGTAGCTTCCAGGTCTGCATAACCCGAATCGATTCGGGTTAAGACCGAATCGATTCGGTCAATTGCAGAAGGTTGGTTTAGTAGTCCGAACCGATTCGATTTTTGGGCGAATCGATTCGTTAGGGCGAATCGATTCAGCCCTTGGGCGAATCGATTCGGTTTCCTGTTGTTTTTGAGTTAATTTTATAACTCAATTTCAACTCTTTTCTTTAAATATAGGGATTAGGAACCTTCTTGAATGAAGTAAACTTAGAGTCCTAGAGTGTGAGATGAGTTAGTTGTCTACCCTACATTAGGAATGGGTTATGTGGGGACTTTTCCGGGGTTAGGCCTATTAATGATAGGGCATTCTTTTCTTCTAGTTAATTATTATAAAACTAGGAGATGTAGTGTTATGTTCGGGAGACCATAGAAGCTTAATTAAGCTATACTAGTTTTGATGGTTTATATTACCTCCCCAAAAGAATGTTGAAAGATTTTAAAAGTTCGATTGAGCTATGTTAACCTTGGTGGTTCATAATAGTACCTTAAAGGTGAGTTTGGAGAATAAATTGAAAGTCGTTTCATTCCTTCGAAAGATGATAACCTTGGGGTTCTAAAATAACCTCCTAGAATGCTTGGAGATAATGAAGGGTTTAGTTACTCCTTTGAGGTTGTAGTGTTGATATAAGCTATTGTATGACTATGGATGGTAAGTTAGATTATTTACAAAATAAATAGAAATGGTTTCGAGTAAAATGAAACATATACGTGGAATGGAAATGAAATGGAAATGGTATTGATATTTGTAAATGATAATTTACTTAATCATGAAACCGGTAAACAATGATTTACTTGATTTTGAAATGATAAATAAAATGGCTTAAACACACCTCTCTAAATGACATCATAAGGGAAGTCCGCACGTGAGGTGAAGCCCCCTGGCTAATGAATGCAGGGTGGATATAGTCCTAGGCCATGGGAGCGCTTATTGTTGTATATGTTTCTGCGATGGGTAGGAGATTCCAGGTGTGGTCTTGACTACCCCGCAGGCTCATGGCCGCTTCCCGGCGTCTTGCGATATAGGTGCCCAGGTTGTCTAATGATAGGCCCTGGAAGATGATGGTCATTTAGGGGCGCGCACAGTGGGGAAACCCGGACGGGCGGTCTTAGAATTCGTTATATGTATATAATTATAACAGTTCATAATCAAGTGGGACTTGATGTATTTGATATGCCATAAAAGCATGATGGAGTGCCACAAAAAGCACATGTAAATGCCACAAAGAGCATTTGAAAATGATTATTTTCCTGATAAGGAAAGGATTTTTACTAAAGGTAAAATTGAGATAAAATTTCCTTAAAGAGCAAAAGATTGTGATTATATATATATACTTCCTGCTAAGGAAAAGATATATGAAATAATTGGCACATTTGGTGAAGTTTTTAGTTTAATGCTTCTTATTTCTCTTTCTTCACGATTCATATTACATAACTGTCATACTCTTTATTCATCTGGTGATCATATAGAACCGGGCCCTGACCTGGTTACATTTCTGGTTGCATATTCATCTTGTCTCTGCTCAGGTACTCCGCCGCAAGGATGCCTGATTTGAATTCCTATTCCGATGTTTTCGACGAGCCGTGATGCATTGCGGGTATTACGGGATACATTTGGTATAGACGTTTTCATTTTTATTCTAGTTAAGATCAATTCTTTTGTTCGGGCGAGAGGCCCAAGCTTTGGTAAATGTCTAATGAAATGTAATAAGTAACTTATTGTACTTGTGTATTATTGGTGTATCAGTTTAGTGACCGGTTACCTATTCGGTCTTTTTATCGTATTCTTGTTGTATTATTTATATATGTCTTGGGGTTCCCCTTATCTTTCAGAAATTGGGTAGTTTGTTTTCATTTATTTACTTTCAAATCAAAATTATTGGCAACCTGTTTTCTGAAATATTGGGTGGTTATCCTGGATACTCTATATTTTTGTTATGATGCTGAGAATGATTCCATCCATGATTCCGTTATATTGGAGTATTGGGCTGGCCACCCCTTATTTTGGTGAGTGGGTTGTCACAGTAATTTCCTATATAACTATAATGAAAGTTATATGATTTACAAAGGAGTTTCCTATATAACTAGTGCGAACGTTGAATGATTTAAAATAGTTAAACTGATTAATAATTAATGAGAAGATAACTTAATAATCAAAGTAAGAATACTTGGGTCAGAGTAGTGAGATAGAAAGAATTGTGATATGGCTAGTTAGGCGGGGTATCTTAACTAGGAAGGTTAATAGGCAGGAGTTAGGTGTTCACATTAGATGAGGGGTAAGATATACCTCAAGGGAGTATGGCACTAGCTTAAGTATGAAGAGTGCGCGTGCCTATTTAATTATTTCAATCTAACAACTTGCTAAATATTTTCTAAATGTTTTACTTGGCCTCTGACCTGTGTCAAAAAAAAATTCAAACCCTTTTAGGTGTCCAGCCACAGGGATGCCTAGTTTGAGGATTATATTCAGGGATGCGCAGATGCAGATCATGTGAAAGTTGTAGGACTTTGCTATAGACGTTTCGTTCATTTATTCCTAGTGTAGGATCTTTATTTTACTACTCATTTGGGCATGCCGCCCTCAGTTTTAGTATTCAGATATTTACTTGACCTTGTGTATCCAGGTTGTTGTTTCAGTTACTTTTGTATTTTATTGTTTAGCAGAAAGTTGATTCGGTCATCTTTATTCATATTATTCATTTGTGTTGGAGTCGGTTAACAGTTTATGTTAATGGTTTAAATTATTCTTTATATTTCACATGTTTTTAATTAATTAAAGATAAAATTTGGCACCAGTGTATTTGAATTACTAGGTGGTTAATAACTTTAAAATATTTTCGATAGTTATGCTAAAAATGGGTCATATGTGACCAAGGTTTTATTTTGATAACGGGTTGGCCACCTGGTATTTTAGTAGGCAGGGTGTCACAGATGGTATCAGAGCATTATGTTCTAGATTTCTTAGGATATTTGCGTTTTATTATGTTTCATCGTAGCATTCTTTGATATAGAGCCTTATTATAGTACTATTGTACTCATTTGCATTTGCGACTCGCATTCTCCTGATATTGAGATTCATATTTGAGTTTGATATGGCTTCATACACCGAACAACTTTGGATGACCAGCGAGGGCCTTTAGAAGGATTGTAGGGGGTGAGGCTCAGCAGAAGCCATGGAATATTTTGGGAAATCTGACCACGATAAAAATCACCATGGTTATTGTTCAGGCATATGACGTTGGGATAATTACTAGGGCACAGTAGTTTCCCTAAGAATCATCGAAGAAAGTGGTGGTGCGAATTTGAACTCACTCAGTGTAGTCGGTAAAGAGGGGAGAGTCGACGGAACTCTTACACAGAGCCATCTGTAAGGATTTGGGAAAGAGAGGGAGTGTGATTAGTAAATATAATGAGATAATACAATGGCAATTATGTAAGGTGGAGTGCAGTGACACCCAGGATTAAATTTCAGGCGAAATTTTTCTCATAGGAGCGGCGTTGTAGTGATAGGTGTCAATAACCACAACTATGGAAAGATACCATGAATAACGAGTATTTTAGGGTGCGGCTTGACCGCAAATACTCTCATCAATTGTTTAAGCAGAGAGGCAAGGGATATTTCAATACTTATTTCAGAAGGTTCCTAAAGTTTGGTCATGAAGGAAAATTAATGTATTTCATGAACTTTGTGCCTGATGAGGTGGATACGAAGAATAAAAAATGTCCTTAAGATTAATAATTGACTCATGGGTTGAATATACAAGCATGGATGGGGAAATTCGTCTAGAACGGATGGTATTATTGTCATCACTGTCGTACGTTTATAATTTTATATCAGCGCTTCATTAAAAAGGGAGCCAAGAGAGCTGGAGAATCTAATCGAAGGGCAAGACTGAACTATACAGTGCTAGTGAGGCACCACAAGAGGGGATATCTAGTAAATGACCCATTTTAATGATTTATATCAATAGAATTCCTACCAGGTGACAGTGGATTCAGTCAGGGCCATCAAGGCCAGCAACGATTCCCATAGGGATAGTGGAGCCAAAGGGACAACGAGGGTAGCAATTAGGGTCAAGGCTACTAGGACCATGAGAAGAACAATCCCTACATGGCTAGTGGGACCAGAGAAAGGGGAATAACACAAAGAGGTGTCTTTTGAGTAAAGAGTAGGAATACATGTGTGGATCATGTCCGCAATAAGTTAGGGACAGGAGCGAGATTCCCAGAGGGGCAATAGTTATAAGAAGTTTTTGGTTCGATTGGGACTAGAGTGTTATGCCCAAAAAACATTTGAACCCCTAGTGTTATTGGAAATTGAAAGTATGAGTTTTATACCGGGGTGAATGGGGTTTGCTTTTGGTGACACGAGCAAGTCACAGTAGTTCGTTAGCGCTAAATTTGTGCGTGAAATGATTTTAGTAGAACTATCATTAAAAGTACTAAAGTTGTATATATTTACAGTTGAGTAACAGGGATCTCTTTACTTCCATCTACAAGGGAGTGGGTATGGACATTGAGAGGATATATTTAATGAGGATGTCTCATTTTGAGAGGTAATATGCGATTTATGATTTTATCCTGGGTACAGACTGGTCAACAATGGTGGGCGGTCATTGCAAGACTATCATGTTCGTTGTTTTGGGAAAAGATGTACATTCTTGCAATGTCTCACTTGAAAGAGGGTCAAACCCACGGTAATATTTGTATGAAGTAGACTTCACAGAGTATAGTTGTCTAGTAAAATTGGATCCCGGTGCGTAAGGAATTTTGCTGATATGATTCAGGGTATGTCGAGTCTACCATTAAGTGAAGAGATTTAACTCGTTATTAACTTAGCGCTGAGGACTTAGTGATAGTACATTGGTGCATTGGTGACCGACAATGCTAGAGAATAGTGCATTGGTGAAAGCTCTTTTGAGCTTTAGTGTGGGATGTAACACGCATAAAACTTAATAAACATCGGGATTGGAGAGACGTTGCTAGACGCTAGGGCATGTTTTATACATTAATTGTTGAACGTATAGAGAATACACTTTAAGCTGAGAGTTATTACAAAATAGGGCCAGTGGAGCCGGGTAGTACTGCAAAGGAAGCATTGTGAAAAATTTTGCACCACAATTTAACGAGTGGGATAATTCGAGAAGAATGAAATCGTAATTTCTGGGGTAATCGATAATACCCGTATGATATAGCCACACCAAGAGTGTGGGGATGAGCTTGAAATAATTATGTTACGTATGAGACATTAATGATAATTATGACGGGATGCATAGGCTATAGGGTGTATGGGCGCCCTAGTTAGTTTGATTTTCAGAATCGTCCAGGATAAAGGAATGTGAAAATAAACATGTTAATGTATGCCCGTGGGGTAATTAGGAACATGTGTGGAAAGGTATGATGGACTGAAATCCATTTGAAAAAGGAGACAGTCCGATTATATGTATATCAGGGAGAGCTATCTCAACCGTGGTGAGTTGAAAGGAGGTAGAGGCACATGTAAAAAAAATATCCGTATACAAAGGAGGACCCCAAAATTTTGAAAAAGTGGAGAAGAGTATCACTTAGTCAAATGCCTAGGGTGGGTTATGCATAAATAAGATGCTGATTACACCCAGATGAGAAAGTGCCCAAAGAATGATCTGTTTAGGAGCAAACGCAAGGGCAATGAGTTTGGTATATCCTCAAAAAAGGGAAGTAAAATGTTCCATGTGATGTGAAACATTGAGCATGGGGATTGGTGTTGAATGAGACATAGCGAAGTTGTGTCCAGGTACACCATTTAAGGATTGAAAAAGGTTGATCTGAGGTTATCAACAAGGATTTTTGTAATTTTGATGAATCTAGTGATGGGATTAATGCGCAGATTAGTTTCGATCCGATTTGCAAAATGGATTGACCCAAACGGAATAATTGTTATTTTGGGGTGGGGTATACTATCGAGTAGTATATCTAACGCTTCATTTGAAGAGAAGAAGTCAAATGGAACAAGGTGCCATCCAATATTGTTGTAAATTAGGATGAGATATTTTAGTCCCACCTCGGATAGGAAGTGTCAAGAGGCGATGGGGACGGAGTTTCATATCATGATAGACGTGTCACCCACAATTTGATGGGTAGACGAGAGGTGACTAGGATGTTCAAAAATGTGAGAAATGAATATTCAAGATTCGTGGGTAATTGGGATTATTAATTACCGTTGGTAAAGCTATGCATGATACCTTGTAGCCGTTTATTATCTACGCGACGCCTTTTGAGGCTTTATACGAAATTGTTTTCAACCACGTTTCGTTTGGTTAAGAGTGGGGAATAACAAGCGTCTCGTATTTGAGATGACTTATGGTCCGTCGCTAAGGATTGAGTTATTCTACATCAGTTTTGTGTAGTTCAGGAATGTAATGAGAGTTACATCACCGTGAATCGAATTTTTGAAGTCTAACATGAGTGGTCAGGAATCGTTGCGAGTACTTACCTTCGATTGGGGAGATCATGAGGTTTGGCAAGAAAGGAAAGCTAGCGCTGAGGTATGTGGCACACTTTTTGATCATTGAGATGGTGGAACCAGCTGCATATAGGCTGGGCCTACATGAGCATCTGCAATGGATTCATGATGTGTTTCACGTGTCATCGCTAAAGAATTATCGTATGAGCGAAAGGTACTTTTTGGTGTGTTCGGTTAAAGGAGATCGATCTACATCCAAATATCTCTTATGAGGAGAAACAAGTGGCGATACTTAATCGCAGTGAGCGTAAGCTACGTTTTAAGGTGGAACCTTTGGTTCGAGTCTAGTGGGGGAACCACAATGTTGACGAGCCGACATTGGAGTGGGAGGATATGAGAGAGCATTATCCAGAGTTATTCACTGCAGGTACATCCTAATTTCGGGGATAAAATTCCTTTGTAAGGGGGGAAGTATGTAACACCTCGTATTTTTGAGTATTTATCAATTAATTAATTTGGGTAATTTTAAATTACAATTGTGTCGTAATTTAATTAAATTAATTATTATATGTTAATTAAAATATTAGTCAGGAGAGATAATGGTTAATATTTGTAGAATAAAACTACTAAGTGAAGAGTAAATTATTAATTTTACATCCTAGCGAGTGATAGTCACGTGGAAATATTTTATCTCAACCCGGAGTCAGTATAGACTACAGAGGGTCAAGATAGGAATTTTTTGTAGAGTGAATCGGACTGAGATTTCGAGGTCATGGTTGATTCCATATGGGTCGAGATAGTCGGAATAAAATACCTGGGGGTAGTAATTGAGTCTCGAGGCATTTTTAGGCATAGCAGAGTTCCACACAGGGGTATTTGGGCTTAACCCGTAATCCTACTTTTGGGATTAGATATAATTAACCTAATTTCAGGAATTGGAGCAGCAGCTCATCATTATGGAAAACCCTAGTATTGGAGAGGAAGGAAGAGGAAGAAAATGATAAGCTTTGGGGAGCCAAATCCAAGAAGGAATTGGGCATGCTCTGTTAGATTCGTCATCTTCTAACGTGAAATCAGACCCTATGAATATAATCAGGTAAGTAGTTAACTTTCTTTCGATCTAAATTGCCGTATTTTGATTCATATCATAGTGGGTGTAAATCCAAACCCGTTTTTCGGTGGGTTGCCATATGTTAAATTGGGTTTTGGGGATTTAAACATTTAGTTGTGATATTGATGTTTAATTAATGAAGAGATGCATTCTCATGATGTTAGTATCTGATGTAGACATGAAATCCAGAAAACGATTTTGTGTAATTTGGATTTTTGAATCGGATTGAATATGGGACTAATAGAATTTTGAGAAAAAAAAAACAATTCGTTAACCATAGAAGTTTTTATGAAAATCAGTGATGATTGATGACATATATTGGTGATTATAACTTGTTTATGGATGAAATAAACATAGGATATTATTCAGTTGAATTTTGGGTTGGACTCGAAGCTTTGAGGTTTAAAAATGGTGGAAATTACAGTCGAAGAAGAAGGTAGTCACCTGTTGGATCGATCGATTGATGATCCCATAATTTTTGCAATTTTTCCTATTTAATTATATATATTAAATTTTCTTTGGAATTTTTTTTATGCTTATTTATTTAGTAAAAAATGAATGTGAGGCGTATCTCCTAACAACAATAGATAGATGTCATTGGGATTAGGAGGGTGAGACAAGGTGTGTCATGTAATTAAGGAATTGGGTGAAATAAATTCCATGGGTTAAACTACGGGATGAGTGAATGAGTCCAGTTATTGTAGTTGAGTGATACTACTCTAATAAATTAATAGATGGTTAATTAATTAAATTACGCGACATGTGTGTGAATGTTTTAGTATACTAGTACGTATATAATATGAGTAGTTAATTATATACTAGATTAATACATAAATGTGAATGTATTTATTATATAACTAGTGTGAAAGTTATATGACTTAAAAAGTTAATTTCCTATATAACTAGTGTGAATGTTATATGATTTAAATAGTGGTTTCCCATAAAACTAGTGTGAACGTTATATGATTTAAAATAGTTGAACCGATTAATAAGTTAATGAGAAAATAACTTAATAATCAAAGTAAGAATACTTGGGTTGGAGTAGTGCGGTAGAAAGATGTGTTATGTGGCTAGTTAGGTGGGGTAGCTTAACTAGGAAGATAAGCAAGCAGGTATTAGGTGTGCACATTTGATGAGGGGTGAGTTATACCTCAAGAGAGTGTGACACTAGCTTAAATATAAATAGAGTGTGCATACATATTTAATTGTTTCAATTTAATTTCTTGCTAAATATTTTCAAAATATTTTACTTGGGCTCTAACCCGTGTAAAAATATTTTTCAAAACCTTTTAGGTGTCTAGTCACATGGATGCCCAGTTTGAGGATTCTATCCAGGGATGCGCAGATGCAACTCATATTGAAGTTGCAGGACTTTCCTATAGACGCTTCGTTCATTTTTTCCTAGTGTGGGATATTTATTTCAATACTCATTTGGGCATGTCTCCCTCATATTTAGTATTAAGATATTTACTCGTCCTTGTGTATCCAGGTTGTTGTTCCAGTTACTTTTGTATTTTATTATTGAACAGAAAGTTGATTCGATCATATTTGTTCATATTATTTATTTGTGTTGGATTTAGTTATCAATTTGTGTTGATGGTTTAATTATTCTTTATTTTTCGCATGTTGTTGATTAATGAAAGATAAAATTTGTCACTAGTCTACTTAAATTACTAGGTGGTTAGTAACACTAAAATGTTTTAGATAGTGATGCTAAGAATGAGCCATATGAGACCAATGTTTTATTTTGATCACAGACTGGCCACCCGGTATTTTAATAGGCGGGATGTCACATTAGCAAACTAAAGTAATATTGTTTTTTCCAAAATGGTATGGTATGGTTATAAATCTTAATGTAATAACTCACATATTGGAAAATTAGTATTGAGCAAATCTCAATATTAAAATACAAAAAATTCAATAATTAAAAATATCATTCTTAGTATGTGAAAGAAATATCGGATAATTAAAACTTTTTCCAGCTATATAAAATGCGAGAAATAATAATATGAATGATCACTAAATATAAACACCAACTATTACATCCACCTGGTAATACAACCATATATAAAAGTGCCGGTGAAATATCCCAAGTACAACTTGGGTAAATCTAAAAGTTATCTCATATAAAATATACGACGAAAAATAAATTAAACAATACAAAAAGTAATTATCCAAAGTCCATCCTACTTTTTAAAGTCCAATATGCTATTAAAAGTTCAAACATAACATGAGAGGTTAGTTAATGCAATGGGTCAGGGCTCACTATAAGAATACTGACTACGCCTTCCAAATAGGATAACTGTAACAACCCCCATTTTCTCACGTAAAGGTTGGCTAGCACGATTCGTCGAAGATGAGGCTTATCAACATTTTATACCGTTCTTAGCACTAAAAAATATAGACGTTGATTCTAATATTCACCAAATTTCACAATTAAATAACAATGTCTGAACAAACTAATTTAATGCATGAATAGAAATTGAATCATCATACAATGCTCATAAAGTAAATACAAGTATAAACTGATATAAATACACCATTGGGTTTATGTCTGTACAAATATCGATATGAAATAAAATAACCAAATGAATAAGTGTAGCCTATACAAGAATCAATGGAATCTACTATGTCCAATGCAGTTGCAAGTCTGGTCCATCGTTGGTCCTGCTGTCCCTGCTAATGAGAAAACCTGGGGGAAAAATATTTATAATATTGGGTCAGAGCCCTAAAGTTGCAATGATTCTTCACTAATAAATATGAAAAATGTAACTAACTCATACTTTATGTCTCGCCATCGATGCTTACATGTATCAAGTATCGCACCTCTCATCTAGAAGGAATCCTACTTCTATCCTCAAACAAATACCAGTTATGAACTCCAATATCCAATCTGAGTTTTAATGATAAAGCTATCCAGCTATGCGTAAACTAAAAGTGACTATTTACGCTTAATATCCCATATCTCGGATTAACTCCATAATGTTGCCCACTAAGTTCCACATAAATTTTCCGTGCGTAATTTTATGAAACATAATGTTCCTTTACTTTAGTCTACCTTGTTATACTATTTGATTTTTTATTCGTACTAATTATCGTGTACACAATTAGACTATAAGTTCCATTCTCTGTAATTACCATATATATTCTTAGACAACCCAATTATTATTCTCATTAATAATTGTCTACCGCATTCGACCATTAGAACTTATTTTCTTACCAATATTTCACATAACTATTTTAATCTAACTTTGTTATCATTAAGTATTGTCTACATCTATAGACTACGAGAAAACATTCTCATACAAGGCACACCACAATGTGTATATATAAGAATACTTATGTCCGCATATATATGTATGACACATGAAGACATCTATCTTCGGCATCCTAATCATGCTCTATCATTTATACTAGGAGGAGTCCCTCATCCTACAGTGGATAACAAGAAAACACAAACAAGTGGGGCGATACGTACGTAGTACACCATTTCATGGGCCATACATAATGGTGACAAAGGATACCATCATCAACACCTACCTCTCGTAAGTGGCACTGATACATAGTACTAATAATACGACCTAACACTAAACCTAGCCCACCTGTGCCAACGTGTACTCCTGTCCCGAACACAAGCGCAACCCCAACCTATAGGAAGGTCCAAGAACCCAAGTATGTCAACACAAAATAATATAATACATACTATCATGCAATATGTATAAGTAATTACTCTATAACTACTTTTACCTTAGAAATATCCATCCATATAAATATGACCTTCTTGGCTTAATCATAACGTTTTAGCCAGTTATATCATAACCAATTATTAAGTCGCTATCCTACGACTGCTCCCCAATTAATTATTAAGTCCGATATAATACCTCCTAGGCTCACTTATTCATTTACTTGATTATTTACTTCACCGTATACACATGTATAGTTATCCCATACTACTTATTTCATTTTAAGTATTGATTCCCATATTTTGTTCTCTTAGGTACAAGTTTGTATGTACATATATAAGGACTCAACTAAGTGAATAAGGGTTATATGTACATATATAAGGTATCCACTAATATGAATAAGTAGTTTCGTCCTAACTACTATCATAACCGATACTAACCATTTAAAGTTAGCCCACTAGGATTAGGGTGTTGTGACACCCCGCCTATTCTAATCTTGGGTGATTAGTCCATTATTAATTAAGCCTGAATCATTACTAGTTTTATTCTCAGCATCACTGTCGAAATCCAATTAATTATTAACGCCCTAATGACCCAGCGTCAAGATTTTAATTCTTTTTATTAACATGCAGTTGATATAAACAAAATAAATATCATTCACAATTTTCACGCACATAATAATGAACTATAAGATAACAAAATAAATAAACGTGTCTAAAATAACATTCTAGATAAAAATCCCAATAAAGTCATCCATAAATAAAATCTAAAACACAAGATGGAAATAAAATAAAAGTACAATATCTCAATAATAACCACTAATTAAGAAAGGGGTGACATGCTCAACTGAAATAGATAAAATGTGAAATAGTAAGTGAAAGTTGTGGAGGTGTCTAGTACCAAGATCCTACAACTTCCATAACAGCTGTAGCACGTCAAGTGAAGGAACTCCTAAGTCTGGCATCCCTGTGACTGGGCACCTAAAATATTTTTACAAAAATAGATTTGAAATGGGTTAGAGCCCAAGTAAAATAGTTTGAAAACATTTTACCAAGTATTTAAAATACATTAAATAGTACATATTAGATACATGTTATCTCCGCATGCTCTCACTTGAGATCCTCACAACGTACTCTTCTAACCCACCTAGTTATGCTACCCCGCCTAACTAGTTTGACTTGAATCTCTTTCCGCTTAATAATTTATTGTTCCCGCCCGTATTACCCATACAATACGATATTAAGTTTCCAATCTCTTTCATTTGTTAAGAGTCGCCAGTTAATTGTCAAGTTCACACACACTGAGATTAATTTAGATATCACTATACATAATAACTATACAAAGACCAGTAGTAGAGTAAATCACACGTGTGTGTATGTGTGTGTGTGTGTGTGTGTGTGTGTGTGTGTGTGTGTATACGACATCCCTAGGTGGAGACCTGCGATGCGAGCATACTCTGCCATCAAGTCCTCGTACATCATGTACTAAAAAAGGACATCAATTCGGATATCACCCTCGAACCATAAATCAAATCACACATATTGGAGGGAAAAAAAGTTCCAAGTCTATGGGTCACACAGACACCAAACGTGCCTAATTGATCGTCGAACCTATCATACACTCAAATAAAATGTACCTAGGTTCTATGCTATGAGGCACAAGTTTGAAATCCTCCTAAATGGGCTCATCAGGATGAGCCTGTATACAATGCGTAAACTTCCTTTGATAGCAATTAGTGTACGTATGTTTACACATAAGGATTCACACAATAGGTATTAACACCACCTATATATAAATAACATCAATATAGGTATACACTCAATGTATAATATATATTATGTACATAGTACAATTACTCTCGAATATTCTACAGATCTTTATTTCACCATAATACTTCTCATCGTATAATCCCGAGTGTTTCCCAATACCCGAAGGTTACCCATTGTCACTTGAGTTAATTCAGTAGATAACTCACTTGTACCCTACTAGTCTAGGTCATACATTCCCTTGATTTCTCGTGACACGATATAATTCTCTGAACAAGTATTTATTACCCGATCAAACCGAATCAACTTTTCCCTTAAGTTCTTCTCATGTGACTAAGTCTTAACCCTAACATTAGCCTACTGGTAATTAAAATCTCTCTCATCGTGTTATAAATTACCTCAAAGGTTAACCCAATCGGTCCCTATGAGTTCTAAGCAAAAAAAGGAAAATTGTCCAATTATGGGAAATCGAATCGATTCAGTGTTGGTCCGAATTGATTTGCCTTCTGAATAGGTTCGGCTAAGGAGCTGAATCGATTTGCCTGTAACAGATCTTATGTTCTCCATTTTTACAGTTATGAAATTTACCATTTTTAGTCCTCTAAACCACCATTATAAAATCCCAAACTCTCAATCAGAGGTCTCAAACATCACAGTAATAGATATAAACGATTTTTAACATGATAGAACCATCAAATCATCAAAGAAAATCTTTAAATTGAATTAATTCAAGATTAATCCTTCAAAACCCTAGTTCCTCATTTTGTGGAGAACTTCAACAAGATTCCAGATTTCTTCACAATTTCATTACACTAATTCATCAAATTCGTTCTACATGCATCAAGGATTAAGCCTATCACAATTCCTGCCCTAGAATATGATTGATATATTCCGAATTAAAGCAAAAATTTATGAATTTTACAATATTTTTCATCCTACACTAACATGGATGATATATCTACTCATAATTCAACAAGGTAAATTCTTGCCTCTATATGTAGGTCTAAATTTTCGCAGATTGGTGGTCAGGTAGCGTTCCTCTCCTTCTGATCTATCCAACGGTGGTGGTGGTGGTGCAAATTGTGTGAGAATGGCCTTGAGACTCTTTTCGAACCCTTCTCCTTGGTCTTCATGTGGCCTCTCTGTGCCGCTTATGATTGCTACCCTAACTTCCCTCACGTATCTGATGATTTATGTCTCAAATTTTTGTCGTTCACTTTTTCGCAAAATTTCAAAAGACCAAAATATCCCTTCGGGGTGCTGGTATGGCCTAAAAATGCCTCGGAACCCAAACTAAACTCTAGAGTAAACTTTTATGACTATTTTGACCCTTCAGGACACATTGGGGCACTAAAAATGGCCATTTGAATTTTCTAAAATGAAATTATATTTTATTTCCCAAGATTAAGTCCTGACACAACTGACATGCGTGCCCCGACTAAATTTATCGCAATTACCGTATTTCTCACTCACGACAATCACAATACTTCCTTATAAATTTATCACTCATTAACTAAGTGATATTCAATATAAATAAATATTAACCCTTGTCTCGCTAATTAATATTTATTTTAATCCGGATTAATTTCCTATTTTAATTTAATTAATCCCAATAAATCCTAATATAAAAATTCATTAAAATTACGGGGTGTGACAACTGCATTTTTACTTAGTATCTTTATTTGGTAATAATTTGAGGAAGCTAACCATTAAGTATATTCTCGAGCATTCTACATTTATTTAATAAGAAATTCCTTTATTTAAACTTACCTCATCCAAATTGTAAAAAAACCATCGTATCTTTTAGGGTCTTATCACCTATGTGCCCCTTCCAATATTCCCCGATCATCGAGGCACGTCCCTGCGATTTAATACATTATAGCTTTATTGAACAATCCCATGTAAATCCTCTTATTCATATAGTTAACTTATACTTTAAGTTATCGCAAAATCACGTACCCATCTAGGTTTAACTACGTATATAAGTTCATAACAATATTATTAATATCTTGGAATAAGTCTCTATCCCTTGCATGAAAAAAAATGGTCTCGCACACCCTTTCATAGAAAAATCATAACTAATTAAAAGAAATAACAAAAATACAAGGTTCGCGCCCACACGATCATAATGAAAAGGTCTACAAGCAGGTGTACCAAATCGATTCAGTAGGGAGGACAAATCAATTTGATTTTTCCAGCAAGCCGAGGATAGGTATTCTTCCAAGATGGGATTTTTCCAATCAATTCTAAATGCATCAAACTTTGTTCTACTAATTCAACAAACTAATTTATGATATGATAATTGGGAATAACATGTAATGGGAACATTCTAAACAATATTTCTCATCTCAAACATACTCAAACATAAAACAATTAAATTAAAGATTTTCAAGAACCTTAGGGTGTACAAGTCTCCTCTCACCTTCAACTCATGAGTTTTATAATGGATTTCAAAATTAAACAATCTACATTTAGATTTTTACATCGAGGAAACATGGATCTAAGATTGCAATTCATGAATATCGTCAAAGTTCTATAAAAACTCAAGAACCCTAGACATGGTTACATTACATCAAGATTTAAATCCTATTCTAATCATTGATTAAAGATTAATACAAGAATAAAACATTTTCAATAATAATGGCAAGATAATCCATGCCGAAAAATATCGAGGAACATCTATTTTCTCCCTCCTATGGTGGTTCTTCCTCTCTCCCACAGTGTGTGGCCTCCAAAAAAGTTGGTCGGGGAGGTTATGGAACCCTAGGGATGATCTAATATCTTTTTAATATCATTTTAATTAGCCTAAATTCGTAGGTCTCTATAGGGCTAGACTTAAGGCCCATAAAAAGTTCCTATTCTTACCTTGTTTGACCCAAAACTCTACCTAAGGTCCTACCCAACCCATAGGTCCATTTTTAAGCACTTAAAATGCATATTTAAGTCATATGGTCACATTTAAAAGTTTATAAACAATTTATACATTTATTTTTATGTCCCATCATTATCATATACATATATCCTTAATACGACTTAAAAATCAACGAGTTAACAATTTATTCGCGATTGTCTTCATTATTCGTAATATAATGTCATACCACAAAAAATCATAGTGCTTGTATCACTTTTACGAGATATGATATTTAAATTAAATACTCCCATATAGGAAAACATACTCGTTTAACCATTACGCTGAATTGAGGAAATAGTGCAATTATTCCATCCGAATAATAATTCCCACAATTTGAGTTAAATAAATATAACTTCAATTTAATACTCATAAAAATTCGAGGTATTACAATAACATGACCCAGAAAAATCACTGAATGAAATAAATACCATTATAGAGTCTTTTATTTAACATTAACATTTAGTTTAAGAATCATTGCCGATGTTCACCAGATGATATAACATATTTAACTATTTGAATAATAACATGATGTATCAATATTTACTAAAATCAAGAGAATAAAGAATAATTCAGTTACTAAACAAGGTATAACAACTAATAATACAATATTGAGTAAATCACAATTATTTACTCATTAATTAATATTAATAACACATATTTATAAAGGAAGGTCTCAATAACTATCAGTTTAACATCCGATACAAAATAACTCATAATATTCAACTCAAAATATCGTTTCAATCCTTTGAACCACTTTAGAGTTTCATATTTTGTTAATTTCATCATTTTATTTTCATTAAATCACATCGATTCATTTTTCATATCTACTCGAGCCAAGTGGACTTATCAATATCACATTTAAATAAACATTAACCTCTTATATGTGTCTTATCTCATTTACGATATCCTTATCTCATTAACTCTATTCTAGTTAATCAGTCTCCCTAAATGCCCGAAATATTATATTACATGAAATTAACTCATTAGTGTCATCAATTAATAAATATCTTAATTAATTACAATGTTAACAATATGTGCCCCTTCTTCCTGAACATCTCAAAAAACCTGCGATACATCCATAAAAAACCGTCACACAAACTCAAACCACTTGCTTCATTGTGTCGAAGAAACCGTCGTCACTTGCTACGGAGTGCCGAATTTTTCACCACATCATGTGACACATAAACATGCCATTATATATTTCATCGCTACCATTTGCTCGCCTAGCCAGAATTTCACAACTCGTGTAAGCAACCAAATGTCCATATCAAACTATACCCCATAAAGAGCCATCACACAAACCATAGCCACCTGTTTATAGTGTTGGAGAAAACGTCCACACCTTTTACGCATTTTCATATTTCCACCATACTGCATGACGCACATCTATATTAAGCCCTACTCCTCGAATACACAAGCATAAAAGTACATTTTCTCTGTCCACAACCAAATTCCACATTCATTTATTTTCTACAAGAATTTTAAAACATTCAAAACTTCAAACCATCTCTAGGCCCCATGCATGGGACATGTAATAAATAAAATCCAAACAAGGTACCCCCCCAATACACTTCTATCTAGATTTGGCAGTCATTGAGATCAAACAACTATTAAACCATTATTCTAAATACCAAGGAATATAACTTAATCCATCAATCATATATTATTCAAAAACCACGACATATTCACCACATTACAATTTCCCTCGTTTACTTACATGGAACTTCACACATTTTCGTGGCATCTCATAATTGACAATTAAAATATACCCACAAGTTACGCATCCCAATAACTACTTTGTTAGGAAAAATAACTTGAGTTTGAATTTTAAAACGCAAAAAAGTTGTAGCACTAAAGATCTTTGATTAAGCATACATTGAAAAGAAAAATAAGAACTAGGTTTAAAGATTAAACCTAGGGTTTTAAGAATGCAATCCCTTTGTGATTCATGTTTTGATTTGTCTGAGGAGACAAAGGTTGAAGATGATGATGAAATCCTTTTTTCCCTATAATCACTACACCAAAACTGGCGATTGGTCATGGCCAAAATCCCTGACCAAAACTATGGGTCGTGACCATTTCGGGCGTAACCATTTTCGTGAGTCACGGCCCAAGTCCGTGACCAAAAAATGGTCACGACCGAGAGGGGACACGGCAGATGGTCGAGGACTTGAGTCGTGACCCATACCGTGACAGGTCACGGCTCTCATCCGTGACCCACAATCGTGACAAATTAGTCGTGGTCAAAGTCCACGACCCATGTCCGTGACAAAAAAAAATTAAAAAAATTGGTCGCGGACCTCATCCGTGACCCACAACCGTGACAAATTGGTGGTGGCCAAAGTCCGCGACCCACGACCGTGACAAAAAAATAAAAAAACAATTGGTCGCGGCCCTCATTCGTGACCCACAACCGTGACAAATTGGTCGCGGCCAAAGTCCGCGACCCACAACCGTGACAAAATATATATAAAAAAATGGTCGCGGCCCAAGTCCGTGACCCACAACCGTGACAAAAAAAAAGAAAAAAAATGGTCGCAGACTTTGGCCGCGACCATATTTATGCGCGATGAAAAAAAATAAAAATGGTCATGGACAAAGTCCATGACCATATTTAACTATAATTTAAAAAAAATGTATTTTTTTGGTCCAATCCTAAAATTAGGGTTCCTGTGAGTGCACCGTCGGTTGCTACGTGTAACGTTGGACGCGTACGAGGTGTTACAAATATTTATTATTGGCAAAATAATAAAAAAAATCACAAATTGCGAATCGAGAACGTTGTTAATAAAAAAATATAAATACAAACTTAAAAATATTATACGTCTTAATAATTCACAGACAAAAAAAATTTGGGAGAGTTTCCTCTATTTTCTTGACATTCCAAACCCTGTAAATGTAAAACCTGCTTATTATAAAGCCCGCACGGCCATAAAATTCAAGAATCAAATCATAAAAGCCCGCACGGCCATAAAACTAAACAATAAAAGCCCACACGACTGTAACACATAAAAAACAAAATCATGAATGTCCACAACATATAAACAATCTTCACGTTGTAAACCATTGCCTCCTCTATTTGTTCCGCGTGCAAAAATCCTACAAAATATAGGATACATAAAAAAAATATCAATAACCGAGTAGTTTTACAAAAAAATTAATAAAGATGAAAAATTGAAAATATGAGTTAAAATTATCAACATATAAATATTTTTATGCCTAAGTCTAAAAATATGCAAATTACCGTCGTATTCTCAAACCGGAAGTCCCGCGGCTATGTGGTCAGTTCCTACGAGTTACATTGGTCCCGTGGGAGGTATTGGTGTCACCCACGGGGCCGTTCGGGGGCCATTTCGAGTTTTCACCCTCTAACGCCATGTTTTTAAGCCTAAGTCTAGAAATATGCAAATTATTATCGTATTCTCATACCGAGAGACCCGCGGCTGCGGGATCAGTTCCTAAGAGTTACATTGGTCCCGTGGGAGGTATTGGTACCACCCAAGGGGCCGTTCGGGGGTTGATTCAAGTTTTCACCCTCTAAAGCCATGTTTTTAAGCCTATGTTTATGTCTAGAAATATTCAAATTATCATCGTCTTCTCAAACCGGGAGTCTCGCGGCTGCGCTGTCAGTTCCTACGAGTTACGTTGGTCCCATTGGAGGTGTTGGTGCCACCCACAAGGCCGTTCGGGGGTTGTTTTGGGTTTTCACCCTCTAACGCCATGTTTTTAAGCCTAAGTCTAGAAATATGCAAATTACCATCGTATTCTCAAATCGGGAGTTCCGCGGCTGCGCGGTCAGTTCCTACGAGTCACACTGGTCCCCTGGGAGGTTTGGTACCACCCACGGGGACGTCCGGGGGCTGTTTTGTTTTTTCACCCTCTAAAGCCACGTTTTTAAGCCTAAGTCTAGAAATATACGAATTATCGTCGTACTCTCAAATTGGGAGACCCGTCGCTGCGGGGTCAGTTCCCACGAGTTACATTGGTCCCATGGGAGGTGTTGATGCCACCCACGGGGCCGTTCGTGTGTTATTTCGAGTTTTCACCCTCTAACGCCATATTTTGCTTAAATCAAGAAATATGCAAATTATCGTCGTATTCTTAAACCAGGAGTCTCGTGGCTGCGCGGTCAGTTCCTAAGAGTTACATTGGTCCCGTGGGAGGTATTGGCACCACCCACGGGGCGATTTGGGGGCTATTTTAGGTTCTCACCCTCTAACGCCACATTTTTAAGCCTAAGTCCAAAAATATGCAAATTATCATCGTATTCTCAAACCGGGAGTCCCAGGACTGCGCGACCAGTTCTTACCAGTCACATTGGTCCCGTAGGAGGTGGGTGTACCACCCACGGGGCCATTCGGGGGCTGTTTCGAGTTTCACCCTCTAATGCCATGTTTTTAAGCCTAAGTCTATAAATATGTAAATTATCGTCGTATTCTCTAACTGGGAGACCCGCGACTGTGGGGTCAGTTCCTACGAGTTATGTTGGTCCCGTGGAACGTGTTGGTACCTCCCACGAGGCCGTTCGGCGGTTGTTTCGAGTTTTCACCCTCTGATGCCATGTTTTTAAGCCTAAGTCTAGAAATATGCAAATTTCCGTCGTATTATCAAACCAGGAGCCCCGCGGCTGCGGGGTCAGTTCCTACGAGTTACATTGATCCCGTGGGAGGTGTTGGTTCCACCCACAGGGACGTTCAGTGGCTGTTTCGAGTTTTTACCCTCAAACGCGATGTTTTTAAGCCAAAGTCTAGAAATCTGCAAATTATCATCGTATTCTTAAAACTGGGAGTCCCGCGACTGTGCGGTTGGTTCCTACGAGTCACATTGGTCCCGTGGGAGGTGTTAGTGCCACTCACAGGGCCGTTCGGGGGCTATTTTGGAGTTTCACCCTCTAACGCCATGTTTTTAAGCCTAAGTCTCAAAATTTGCAAATTACCGTCGTCCCGTGGGAGGTGTTGGTGCCACCCATGGGGCCGTCCGGGGGCTTTTTTGGGTTTTCACCCTCTAAAGCCACATTTTTAAGCCTAAGTCTAGAAATATGAAAATTATCATCGTACTCTCAAACCGGGAGACCCGCGACTACGGGGTCAGTTCCTACGTCTTACATTGGTCCCGTGGGAGGTGTTGGTGCCACCCACGGGGCCATTCGGGAGTTGTTTCGAGTTTTCACCCTCTAACGCCATATTTTGCTTAAATCTAGAAATATGCAAATTATCGTCGTATTCTTAAACCAGGAGTCTCGCAGCTGCGCGGTCAGTTCCTACGAGTTACATTGGTCCCATGGGAGGTGTTGGCACTACCCATGGGGCGATTTGGGGGTTGTTTTTGGTTTTCACCCTCTAACGCCATGTTTTTAAGCCTAACTCTAGAAATATGCAAATTATCGTCGTATTCTCAAACCGAGAGTCCCAGGGCTGGGCGGACAGTTCCTACGAGTCACATTGGTCCCATGGGAGGTGGGTGTTCCACCCACGGGGCCGTTCGAGGGCTATTTCGAGTTTTCACCCTCTAACGCTATGTTTTTAAGCCTAAGTCTAGAAATAAGCAAATTATCATCGTATTCTCTAACTGAGAAACCCGCGGCTGTGGGGTTAGTTCCTACGATTTACATTGGTCCCATGGGAGGTGTTGGTGCCACCCACGAGGCCGTTCGGGGGTTCTTTCGAGTTTTCACCCTCTAATGCCATGTTTTTAAGCCTAAGTCTAGTAATATGCAAATTACCGTCGTATTCTCAAACCAGGAGTCCCGCGGCTGCGGGGTCAGTTCTTACAAGTTACATTGGTCCCGTGGGAGGTGTTGGTGCCACCCACGGGGACGTTCGGGTGCTGTTTTGAGTTTTCACCCTCTAACGCCATGTTTTTAAGCCAAAGTCTAGAAATATGTAAATTCTCATCATATTCTTAAAATCGGGAGTCCCGCAGCTGCGCGATTGGTTCCTATGAGTCACATTGGTTCCGTGGGAGGTGTTAGTGCCACACATTGGGCCGTTCGGGGGCTATTTAGGATTTTCACCGTCTAACGCCATGTTTTTAAGACTAAGTCTCAAAATTTGCAAATTACAGTCGTATTCTCAAATCGGGAGTCCCGGGGCTACGCGGTCAGTTCCTACGAGTCACATTGATCTCGTGGAAGGTGTTGGTGCCACCCACGGGGCCGTTCGGAGGCTGTTTCTGGTTTTCACCCTCTAGCGCCATGCTTTTAAGCTAAAGTCTAGAATATTCCAATTATCATCGTACTCTCAAACCGGGAGACCCGCGGCTTCACGATCAGTTCCAACGAGTTACATTGGTCCCGTGGGAGGTGTTGGTGCCACCCACGGAGCCGTTCGAAGGCTTTTTTGGGTTTTCACCCTTTAAAGCCACGTTTTTAAGCCTAAGTTTAGGAATATGCAAATTATCATCGTACTCTCAAACCGGGAGACCCACGACTGCGAGGTCAGTTCCTACGAATCACATTGGTCCCGTTGGAGGTGTAGCGGCCACCCACGGGGCCATTCGGGGGCTGTTTTGGGTTTTCACCCTCTAAAGTCACGTTTTTAAGATTAAGTCTAGAAATATAGAAATTATCATCGTATTCTCAAACCGGGAGACTCGCGACTGGGCGGTCAGTTCCGACGAGTTACATTGGTCCCGTGGGAGGTGTTGGCGCCACCCACGGGGCGGTTCGGGGGCTGTTTTGGTTTTTCACCCTCTAACGCCTTATTTTTCAGCCTAAGTCTAGAAATATGCAAATTATCGTCTTATTCGCAAACCAAGACTCCCGGGGTAGCGCGACCAGTTCCTACGAGTCACATTGGTCCCGTGGGAGGTGGGTGTGCCACCTAAGAGGCCGTTCGGGGGATGTTTCAAGTTTTCACCCTCTAACGCCATGTTTTTAAGCCTAGGTTTAGAAATATGCAAATTATCATCGTATTCTCTAATCGGGAGGCCCGCGACTGCGGGGTAAGTTCCTACGAGTTACATTGGTCCCGTGGAAGGTGTTGGTACCACCCACGGGGCCATTCGGGGGTTGTTTCGAGTTTTCACCCTCTAACGCCATGTTTTTAAGCCGAAGTCTAGAAATATGCAAATTATCATCGTATTATCAAACCGGGAGACCCGCGGCTGCGGGGGCAGTTCCTACGAGTTACATTGGTCCCATGGGAGGTGTTGGTGCCACCCACAGGGCCGTTCGGGGATTGTTTCGAGTTTTCACCCTCTAACGCCAAGTTTTGCTTAAATCTAGAAATTTGCAAATTATCTTTGTACTCTCAAACTGGGAGTCTCGCGGCTGCGCGGTTAGTTCCTACGAGTCACATTAGTCCCGTGGGAGGTGTTGGTGCCACCTAGAGGGCCGTTCGGGGGCTGTTTTGGATTTTCACCCTCTAAAGCCACGTTCTTAATCCTAAGTCTAAAAATATGAAAATTATCATCGTATTCTCACACAGGGAGTCCCGCGACTGCGTGGTCAGTTCCTACGAGTCACATTGGTCCCTTGGGAGGTGTTGGTGCCACCCACGGGGCCGTACGGGGGCTGTTTCGCATTTCCACCCACTAACGCCATATTTATAAGCCTAACTCTAGAAATATTCAAATTATTGTTGTATTCTCACACCGGGAGTCCCGCGGCTGCGCGACCAGTTCCTACGAGTCACATTAGTCCTGTGGGAGGTGTTGGTGCCACCCACGGGGCCGTACGGGAGCTGTTTCGCGTTTTCACCCACTAACGCCATGTTTTTAAGCCTAAGTCTTGAAATATTCAAATTACCATCGTATTCTCAAACCGAGAGTCCCACGACTGCGCGGTCTGTTCATACCAGTCACATTGGTCCCTTTAGAGGTGTTGGTGCAACCCACGGGGCCGTTCAGGGGATGTTTCGGGTTTCACCCCCTAACGCCATGTTTTTAATCCTAAGTCTAGAAATATGCAAATTATCATCGTATTCTCAAACCGGGAGTCCCATGGCTGCGCAGTCAGTTCCTACGAGTCACATTGGCCCCGTGGGAGCAGTTGGTGCTACCCATAGGGCCGTTCGGGGGCTGTTTCGGGTTTTCACCCTCTAAAGCTAGGTTTTTAAGCCTAAGTCTAGAAATATGCAAATTATCATGGTATTCTCAAATCGGGAGTCCCGGGGCTGCGCGGTCAGTTCGTACGAGTTACATTGGTCCCATGGTAGGTGTTGGTCCCACCCACGGGGAAGTTCAGGGGCAGTTTCGAGTTTTCACCCTCTAACGTCATTTTTTAAGCCAAAGTCTAGAAATATGCAAATTATCATCGTATTCTTAAAATCGGGAGTCCCGCGACTACGCGGTTGATTCCTACGAGTCACATTGGTGCCGTGGGAGGTGTTAGTGCCACCCACTGGGCCGTTCGGGGGCTATTTTGGGTTGTCACCCTCTAACGCCATGTTTTTAAGCCTAAGTCTCAAAATTTGCAAATTACCATCGTATTATCAAATCGGGAGTCCCGAGGCTGCGCGGTTAGTTCCTACGAGTCACATTGGTCCCATAGGAGGTGTTGGTGCCACCCACGGGGCCGTTTGGGGGCTGTTTCGAGTTTTCACCCTCTAACGCCATATTTTTAAGCCAAAGTCTAGAACTATACAAATTATCATCGTACTCTCAAATCGGGAGTCCCGCGGCTGCGTGATCAGTTCCTACGAGTCACATTGGCCCCGTGGGAGCTGTTAGTGCCACGCACAGGGCCGTTCGAGGGCTGTTTCGAGTTTTCACCCTCTAAAGCTAGGTTTTTAAGGCTAAGTCTACAGATATGCAAATTATCATGGTATTCTCAAATCGGGAGTCCCGGGGCTGCGCGGTCAGTTCCTACGAGTTACATTGGTCCCGTGGGAGGTGTTGGTGCCACCCACGGGGACGTTCGGGGGCTGTTTCGAGTTTTCACCCTCTAACGCCATGTTTTTAAGCCAAAGTCTAGAAATATACAAATTATAATTGTATTCTTAAAACCGGGAGTCCCGCGGCTACGCGGTTGGTTCCTACAAGTCAGATTGGTCCCGTGGGAGGTGTTAGTGAAACCCACTGGGCCGTTCGGGGGCTATTTTGGGTTTTCACCCTCTAACGCCATGTTTTTAATCCTAAGTCTCAAAATTTGCAAATTACCGTTGTATTATCAAATCGGGAGTCCCGGGGATGCGCGGTCAGTTCCTACGAGTCACATTGGTCCCGTGGGAGGTGTTGGTGCCACCCACGGGGCCATTCGGGGGCTGTTTCGGGTTTTCACCCACTAACGCCATGTTTTTAAGCCAAAGTCTAGAAATATACAAATTATCATCGTACTCTCAAACCGAGAGTCTCGCGGCTGTGCGGTCAGCTCCTACGAGTTACATTGGTCCCGTGGGAGGTGTTGGTGCCACCCACGGGGCCGTTCGGGGGCTATTTTGGGTTTTCACCGTCTAATGCCACATTTTTAAGCCTAACTCTAGGAATATGCAAATTATCGTCGTACTCTCAAACCGAGAGACCCGTGGCTACGGGGTCAGTTCTTATGAGTCACATTGGTCCCATGGGAGGTGTTATAGCCACCCACGGGGCCGTTCGGGGGCTGTTTTGAATTTTCACCCTCTAAAGCCACGTTTTTATGCCTAAGTCTAGAAATATGCAAATTAAAAACGTATTCTCAAACCGGGAGTCTCGCGGTTACGCGATCAGTTCCTACGAGTTACATTGGTCCCGTGGGAGGTGTTGCCGCCACCCACGGGGCGGTTCGGGGGCTATTTTTGTTTTTCACCCTCTAACGCCATGTTTTTAAGCCTATGTCTAGAAATATGGACATTATCATCTTATTCTCAAACCGGGAGTCCCGGGGCTGCGCGGCCTGTTCCTAAGAGTCACATTGGTCCCGTGGGAGGTGGGTGTGCCACTCACGGGACCGTTCGGGGGCTATTTCGAGTTTTCACCCCTAACGCCATGTTGTTAAGCCTAATTCTAGAAATACGCAAATTATTGTCACATTCTCTAACCGGGAGACCTGCGACGGCGGGGTAAGTTCCTACGAGTTACATTGGTCCCGTGGAAGGTGTTGGTACCACCCACGGGGCCATTCGGGGGTTGTTTCAAGTTTTCACCCTCTAATGCCATGTTTTTAAGCCGAAGTCTAGAAATACGCAAATTATCATCGCATTATCAAATCGAGAGACCCACGGCTGCGGGGTCAGTTCCTACAAGTTACATTGGTCCCGTGGGAGGTGTTGGTGCCACCCACGGGGCCGTTCGGGGATTGTTTCGAGTTTTCACCCTCTAACGCCATGTTTTGCTTAAATCTAGAAATTTGCAAATTATCGTCGTATTCTCAAACCGGGAGTCTCGCGACTGGGCGGTCAGTTACTACGAGTCACATTAGTCCCGTGGGAGGTGTTGGTGCCACCCACAGGGCCGTTCGGGAGCTGTGTTGGATTTTCACCCTCTAAAGCAAAGTTCTTAAGACTAAGTCTAGAAATATGGAAATTATCGTCGTATTCTCACACCGGGAGTCCCGTCACTGCGCGGTCAGTTCCTACAAGTCACATTGGTCTCGTGGGAGGTGTTGGTGCCACCCACGGGGCCGTACGGGGGCTGTTTCGCATTTTCACCCACTAACGCCATATTTTTAAGCCTAAGTCTAGAAATATTCAAATTACCATCGTATTGTCACACCAGGAGTCCCATGGCTGAGCGGCCAATTCCTACGAGTCACATTAGTCACGTGGGAGGTGTTGGTGCCACCCACGGGGCCGTACGGGAGTTGTTTCGCATTTTCACCCACTAACGCCATGTTTTTAAGCCTAAGTCTTGAAATATTCAAATTACCATCGTATTCTCAAACCGAGAGTCCCACGACTGCGCGGTCTATTCATACGAGTCACATTGGTCCCTTTAAAGGTGTTGGTGCAACCCACGGGGCCGTCTAGGGGATGTTTCGGGTTTCACCCCCTAACGCCATGTTTTTAATCCTAAGTCTAGAAATATGCAAATTATCATCGTATTCTCAAACTGGGAGTCCCACGGCTGCGCAGTCAGTTCCTACGAGTCACATTGGCCCCGTGGGAGCTGTTGGTGCCACCCATAGGGCCGTTCGGGGGCAGTTTCGGGTTTTCACCCTCTAAAGCTAGGTTTTTAAGCCCAAGTCTATAAATATGCAAATTATCATGGTATTCTCAAACCGAGAGTCCCGGGGCTACGCGGTCAGTTCCTACGAGTTACATTGGTCCCGTGGGAGGTGTTGGTGCCACCCACGGGGACGTTCGAGGGCTGTTTCGAGTTTTCACCCTCTAACGCCATGTTTTTTTAAGTCTAGAAATATGAAAATTACCTTCGTATTCTCAAACCGGGAGTCCCGCGGCTACGCGGTCAGTTCTTATGAGGCACATTGGTCCCGTGGGAGGTATTGGTGCCACCCACGAGGCCGCGGGGGTTATGTCGTATTTTCACCCACTAATGCCATGTTTTTAAACCTAAGTCTAGAAATATTCAAATTACCATCATATTCTCAAACTGGGAGTCCCTGGGCTACGCGGTCAGTTCCTACGTGTCACATTGGTTCCGTGGGAGATGTTGGTGCCACCCACGTGGCCGTTCGGTGGCTATTTGGGGTTTTCACCCCCTAACGCCATGCTTTTAAGCTTTAGTCTAGAAATTTGCAAATTATCAATAATATTCTCAAACCGGGAGTCCTGCGGCTGCGTGGTCAATTCCTACGAGTCACATTGGTCCCATAGGAGGTGTTGGTTCCACCCACGGGGCTGTTCGGGGGGCTATTTCGTATTTTCACCCACTAAAATCCAGGTTTTTAATCCTAAGTCTAGAAATATGTAAATTAACATCGTATTCTCAAATCGGTAGTCCCGAGGCTGCGCGGTCAGTTGCTACGAGTTATATTGGTCCCGTGGGAGGTGTTGGTGTCACCCACGGAGGCATTCGGGGGCTGTTTCAGGTTCTCACGCACTAACACCATGTTTTTAAGTCTAAGTCTAGAAATATACAAATTACCATCATATTCTCAAACCGAGAGTCCCGCGGCTGCGCGTTCAGTTCCTACGAGTCACATTGATCCCGTGGGAGGTGTTGGTGCCACCCACAAGGCCGTTCGTGGGGCTATTTCGGGTTTTCAACCTCTAAAGCCACGTTTTTAAGCCTAACTCTAGAAATATGCAAATTACCGTCATATTCTCAAACCGAGAGTCCCACGACTGCGCATTTAGTTCCTACGAGTCACATTGGTCCCGTGGGAGGTGTTGGTGCCACCCACGGGGATGTTCGGGGGCTGTTTCGAGTTTTCACCCTCTAACGCCATGTTTTGTTTGAGTCTTGAAATATGCAAATTACCCTCGTATTCTCAAACTGAGAGTCCCGTGGTTGCGCGGTCAGTGCCTACGAGTCACATTGGTCCCGTGGGAGGTGTTGGTGCCACCCACGGGGCCGTACGGACCAAGTTCGCGACCACTGTGGTCACGGCCCAAGTTCGTGACCATTTCCAGAGCATCGATAATTTAGTTTGGTAATAAATATGGTCACACCAAATATGGAGTGGATCACGGCCCAAGTCCGCGATCAGCTGGTCGCGGACTTGGGCCGTGACCCACTGGGCGTGACCATTCGCAGGATTTGGTGTAGTGAATGTATCTAAAAACCTTGATTAAACATTTTGTAGGCTAGGATTTTATATTATATAATCCTCCCTAAAACCAGGTTAGTGGGTGGATACCATTTGAGATGAAAAACCTTGCTTATGATTGAGATATGGTGGTCTCTTTCTAGACATCTTCATAAAAAACATGAATAGTATTTTCTATCGTCCCTCCCAAACCTTACTAATCGATTATTTTTATTAAAACCCCTTCACACACCTTTATACACAAGTATAAAAGATGGGCCTCTGTTAAATAAGGTTTCTTGAGTGTATGGGTCAGATTACCTAGGTATATCGACTAAACCAGAGACCCAAGATAAATAAGTAAATTAGCTCCGAATAAATATTCAAAAATTCGAGTTACAATTACCATAACTATTTTCTTTATTTATATAATCTTGAGTAACTCCACTAAATAATCATTACTACACTCAAATTTAATTATATCATATATCATTCGGATAAAATAAGGTCTTATTTGCAAAGTTGAATATGGTTCATAATATGATTCCCCCACATGAAATGTTTGATTCTTGCCCAGCCAAATATATTTACTGTTAATTGACTTTAATCAAAATCTAATCAATTTCTCGATTCTCAGACTTAACCTATTTGCTACTCAAACATAATTGTACAATAATCCACTGATCAGGTTTTACTCAGTGGAAACAAAACATATAAGTCTCTCAAGGGTGTATCACAATCCGCGGTATCCCTTAGATGAGGATTCCTTCGATTTATGATCTTGATCCTACTTACACAACTGTCACCTAATATATTGGGATCATTTGAACCGATACAAATCAAATCGTACACCTATCACTCAAAGTGAAATTTTCACAAGCATTCAAATCCAAATAATTCTCGATATTAAGAATCTATGCATCCTTTGAAAATGGTGTGAGATTTCCTGTGTCCAATTAAGACAGTCCTTAGACTCAAATCTCATGGGTGGCCTTGTTCAATACATTCGTGGAATATAGTGATCACAATCCTATGTTAAACTATCATATATGTTCTTGAAACATCAAACAACATACAATAGTTAAAGATAAACTAATAGGATTCCATTGCAACCATTCTAAATAGGATGTCAATTACTTGCCTAGGTTATGAATATTTTAATAGTGCTAGAATCGAAATCCTGATCTCCTAGTGATCAACCTGAAGCCGACCAACCAAAATTCATACTAAGCTCTATTGATCAACTTGTCTACAATATATTTGATCCAAATATAAGTCATTCCCGAAACTATGATTATTATTTCAAAATATTGACACATCTTTACCAAAAGGTGATCGTCATACATGTTTATAATAATAAAAGCCCAAAAATATCCCCCTTACTCATAAAGTCGCGTATCCCTCTCCTGACCCATCTACATAGCAGTTTGTTGCGTATTGGTACAAGGACTAACGGGGTGTTATCTGACATAAATTTGTGGTAACATATCACCCACTCTTATGGATCTCTTAAACTAGTTGAAACATATACTTAATGTTTTTAACCCTGCATGGGTTATGGGTTATCTCGAACTTGCAATCGTATTTCTATGAACACCAAAGGTGTAATCGCTAATTTGACTTGAAGTAACCTCACCCAAATTACTTGGGAAGTAATCTACCCATATAGCCTCTTTAGTTGCCTCCGAAGTGAAAACAAGTCTAGCCTCCCTAGTGGATTCAGCAATCCAGGATTGCTTTACACCCCTCCAACTTATAGCTTAATCTTCTATAGGTAAACACATATTACGAGGTAAAAAACTTGGAATACTTATGTGAGTAAAAACCTAGTCTTTGTGGCTAAAACATACAAGGCTATTAGACTAAGATATGTTGACCATGTCGAAGGCGTGATATATTTTGATACACAATATAGCATACATAAGGTTGCGCACCGTTGGAGCATTAGGTATATTCCTCATTCCTTCCATCTAATAAAATGCCTTAAGACATTTATTCCCACACATATTGATTCCAAACATGAAAATAACTCTTTTCATCGAATCCTGATGCTAATGATGTGTATAAGACACTAATAAAATCAACTTGTGCTAAGCCCAACATCTTTTGCTACTGATCTAGTAAAACCTTGATCATAAAGATAGTGACTTATCATAAGTACTTTATATTGAATATCCGGACAACCACACTCCTATGTAAGACAGTAATCCCACCTCACTCCCGATTGGGCAAGTATTATCCATAATTTGTACATAGAAATACCACCACATTTTCGTCATGCTTCTTATACTAACAATTATTATTTGGACTTCGATCAAAATCAAAATTTTATTAATTTATCAAACGGAATGACCCAAGACCTTTATTTTATCTTAAATACATAAATGGATCTCACGAGCTTACACCACTTTTCTTTTCCTGACTTCTTACTATGAACTTATTAAGATGATCGTTCAAGAATACGATCATAACGTTAAAATAATCTCGACAGACGTTAGCATGGCTATTGCAAGAAAGTTTTCTCATAATCAAATCATTTATTTTTGAGTGAATACTTTTTCAATCCTTTCCTTGATGGTTTTCACCTTCCCATCCATCTATCTTTTAACTTCTTACAGATACACTTGTACCCTATGGGCTTTACCCCATCGATAAGTCTATAAGTCCCCAAACTTAATTTGAATATATTGAATCCTTTTAGTATCCATAGTAATAAGCCAAAGAAAAGTCACTTTCTTAAAATTCCTCATTGTAGTTGAATCCTTTAAGTACCCATAGTAATAAGCCAAAGAAAAAGTCACGGCCTTAAAATGCCTCATTGTAGTTGAATCCTTTTAGTATCCATAGTAATAAGCGAAAGAAAAAGTCACTGTCTTAAAATTCCTCATTGTAGTTCCTAAGACCCGATCACGTTTGCATGGGATCTTATCAAAATGATCACCTAAATCACTAACCATTTAGGATGACTCCTATTGTTCCCATTACAGCATGGCCCCACTTTTTACCCACTATATGTGAAACATGCACCCTGATCATCGTTAGTTCTCCCATTATGATAAGATAGTGTATTATCAATATCATGTTGGATTTCATCATATAGGAGTGGTATAGAAACATTATTAATATGATTTACCTTGGTATATTGTAAGACCAACTTACATTGGGCCGATGGTTACAAGAATCGAGCATTGATACAATCAATGTCTTCTCGTACTTAGGAATATGATATAAACAACCTTTATATCATTTGGTATAACTATCTTAGAGGTATACATATATCTTAATTTTAACTTCCTTTGATCGTTCCACATCACGTGTGTCGGGCACCTCGAAATCTGAACATCCCCTAGAATGAGCTTACTCCCACTCTAATGTTCAATGGGGTTTGAAGAGATCGATTAAGAAGAAACTAAATTCAAAATGAATATACCCTTCTCCTAAGTAAAATCCAAATAAGAATCTTGAAGTCCTAAATAACTTACCATGGACCTTATTTACTCCTTAATTTCCTCCACACCATTCCAAAGTGGAATACCTATGGTAGATGGTTGGGCTAAAACCTCACACCTTCGATAAATGATCCCTTAACTATCCCAAGAGGTAAGCACCTCTAAAAATAAGATCATCGAATTTTTGATTAGTTTACCTCACCTACGCTCCATCTTTGCGTTGCACACTTTGAAATAATGAAAGGTTTTAGACTTGTAACGCATGAGGTAAACACATCCATACCTTCGAGTGTCATCAATGAAATCAATGAATCACTAAAAAAACACATATTTATCAGATAGTCACCGAATCACACTAATCGAAACGAATCATTCCCAATACATCTTTGGCTCTTTAGCTTTGGGATGTGAAGGATACCTTGGTTATTTGACCTTTTACATACGATTTAATACTAGAAATTACTTTTACACCCCACCTATTTTAATCACGAGTGATCAGTCATTTATTAAAATAACAAGGAATCTCATTTGGTTTATTCTTAGCATCACTGTCAAAACCTTTTTAAATTACTAACCACCTATGTTAAATTAAGTTGGTGCCAAATTTTATCTTTAATTAATATAGCAACATGTGGAATATAAATATAATAACTAAAACAATCATATAAATAAAATAGTCTGAAACCACCACATGAGAGATAGATAAATAATGAGTACCGAATAAACCATCGATTCTAAAACTAAATCCAAACCATAAGTCTAAAAAAATAAAACTGAATGCAACTACATCATTTGATAAATAAAACTGAAACAATGTATCAACTGAAGGGGCAACATGCCCAAATGAAGTACTAAATCAAAAATGACAATCTAGGAATTAATAATTTAAGTGCCTGAACAAAGTTCTGCAAGCCTCCACAACGTTGCAACTACCCATTCTCGGAATGATTCATCAATCTTGGCGTCCCTGTGGCTGGACACCTAAAATATTTTGGAAAATATTTTGACATGGGTTGGACCCCAAAACCATTTGAAAATATTTAAATTGCAGTTATAAAAGCAGTTATTAGATACACACGTTAGTCCATCATACACTCTCTTGAGTTCCTCACCTCTCATATATAATGCATACCTAACGTCTCTTATTTTACTCACTTAGCCATGCTACGTAACTTAACAAGGACTCAGTATCATACTAACCATACTTGGTTGAGCTCCCTCATATCACCCATACGATTAAGTTACTCCCCTTAATCGTTAAGTCAATAATTATCCTATCAACATATTATTATTATATTACTTTATTAAGTTACTCCCCTTAATTTAGTTTTTGATGCACACATAATTACACTTTCTTATTGCATCATTAATTAAGTTCCTCACCCTTAATGTTGATAAGAGAAGTCGGACACACGTCATTCTCATACCAACAAGTCAAGTGTAAAATAGATATAAACAAGTAAAGAGAGACAAAACCCAAGATATATAGAGTGGTTTGGCTATTAAAATGAGCCTACATCCACCTTGTTGCCATACTCTCATTATATACGCATTGTAATACAAGTTTACATAGCCATGAAAGGCGTACAATAGAGTTAAGAGAGGAGAATACATGTTTGTAGCGATTTCAGATGAGCTAAAGAGATGATTACGAGGTAGGTGAGTAGCCCCCAAGTTGTTTTATGATTCTGTAGAGAGTTTGGCGGGGCTTCACTAAGAGTGATTATTTAAAATCTCCTTATCTTAAGGTGTGGACCTCTATTTATAGGAGTTATGTAGGTTATGTCACCTGCCCTGAGCACGTGACATGTAAATAAGTCTGAAGAGTAATTCGTTTGATGGGGCAGCAACTGTGAATAGGGGTTGTGGCCTCTTTGATCCCAAGAAGTAGCTAATCTAAGGTGTTGTGGCCTAATAGGTAAACTATTCTAATAGATGCCACGACAGGTCTAATACAAATCCACGACCTATAAATGGGGAGCCAGAGAAGCATAAGGCCTTCGCCTCCCAGCTCTGGGCAGCGGCCTTCTGTCACTATATTCCACGATAGGGGACCATATTGGTCACATCAATAAGCCCCCAAATTGTAGTGTCAAGGGGTGATTTGGTGATGCAGCTTAATGCGATGCCATGGTTGCCGTAGTGTGTAATCTTTGCAGTGTAGCCACTTACCAAGCGACGTTTCACCTTCCTGCGCCCTCTTATATAAATGGTCCTAGTCGTGGCCTTCATTAGTTTTTGCAAACCTTGAGAACGAATCTCTGTCACTCCATCTTTTTTTTCAATTATTTTAGAATTTAACTAAACTCCCTTATTATTTTTCTAATAAATTTTACGGCCCCTAAGAGGCGCTTCTGAGCATAGTGGTTGCGATACCTAATTGTGGAGCCCTTCTTCTTTTCAGGTTCTGCTATAGCTCTATGAGTTGGGATCCTTCAGAGTTTCTAAACGACTTCTGGAGAAAGCAATTCAGCACTTCCCCTTATGATATTCCTCTAATAAAGCCTTTGTAGGCTATTGGGATCTTCACACTCAAAGATTGCCTAAACTATGTAGTCCTTAACTCTGACTCCATAGAATCCTTGGATTATAGGGAACGACTGAGGCTGCCGAAGTTATGGAAGAAGATACAAATTCCAGTATGAATCCTATTGAAGAGGTTATAGCAGTTTATCCTTCTGAGACCAGAGATGTGCCACTTGGTCCGTCTAATAGGACAGAGACAATTCTTGCTGCCCTAAATGTCCACTACATTATGACCGATGAGTGGATAAATTAAGTTGTCACGACATTTGAGTTTCCTGATGGAGTAATTATTTCCACTCCTTCCATTGATTAAAAATCATTCTCTGTTGTTCCTAATGATGGGATATATTTCCCCTTGCATGCCTTCGTCTATAGGCTGTGACTACCTGTGTCAGTTCCTATCAGGAGAATCTTCAGTACCATAAACTTGGCACCAACCCAACTAGACCCAAATGGCTAGAGGGCTATACTTGCCTCAATAGTGCTTTAGAGTAAAAAGTTCCCAAGGAATATTACTCTCGTGGAGTTATTTCACTTCTACCGACCAATGGAAAACTCTATTAAGTTTTCATGGTACTATTATTTTGCCCTACGAAACAGTGATAAGGTCTTATTTATTGGGAGTCCTTCCAGTGTAAAGAATTGGAAAGGAAAATATTTATATGTTTCTGGAGAGGGATGTAAAATCCATCTAGACTAGTCAGAAAGAGAGAAAACACATTGAATGTCGTGATAGTGGGGATGACCCTCCAAGCTAGTTGAGAACATGTCGTAGCCTTTACACTGTATTAAGCAACTTTTCTAGAAGTTTCTTTATTTTCACCTTTTGATATTTTCTATGGCATATAGTGATATTGACATTTGTGTAACCCTTGACAATATATCACTCAATAGCTGGTAGCAAAAAGAGTTGCATAGGCAGTGCGAATTAGTGGTGTGGAGAAATATTTCAATACCATGGTGACCTCTGCTTCCATTTTTTAACAAGGCTACTTCACTAACAAAAGTGTACCAAAAAGACTGGTTACTTCACCTTAAGTTTTCTGTGGAAGGTACTTTTATATGATCCTTACTTTGTTATTTTTTCAGGTGAGGAGATAGATAGATAACTCTTAGTTTCCCAGCTGGAAAAAATGGATAATGATGCCATTGTCCTCAAAAACACTTCCAAAAAAGGTAGGAAAAGGAAAACATCCCAGAAAGGGAAAGAGGCTGCGATAAAAAATGGGTTACACCTAGTGATAATGCTGTTACGGATTATTAGACAAATACTGTAGCTGGGGGAACGTACCCCCTACATGTAATACACTGCATATTGATGATGTCGCGGACACTAAAGGAGAGGGCCAATTTGATGATGACATTAGTGATCACTTGGATGCGGCAGGCTTGTTACCATATGAGTCTAAACTTCTAGTTGTATGCATTCCTTCACATGTTATTTCTTCCAACTCTCCGCTTCCACAGACTATCATGGCCGTCAATGCTAACTTTCCACCTCCTCAAAGTTGCCAAAGTGTTGGCCCTTATGGCCGTCTGCGACCTCCGTTGAGGACTCCAAACCCTTAGTCTTCCTGGGATACAACTTCAAAGGTTATTTATAAGATGCGGAGGGTACCAGACAACATTGATTTGGACCACCTTGTGGATGGCGATTGTGAACACTTGGAGGAGTATGCCCTCCGCAACCTGCTATGGGTAAGGACTATTTCTTTTCCTTTCACTTAATTTTTCTTTAGTATATCTTTTTTTAACATACAATTTTCAGACCGCAAACTTTGTCATATCCTAAAGGATAAAATATGAAGGCCTATTCAAACTAAAGGAGGCCGTGAAGAGAGTTAATGTGGTTGATTTGGAGAATGCCAATACTTCAACCCTTAAGGCAGGTAAATAATCTTCTATCGCGTCACTCAAAGCTGCACATATAGATTTGGGGGCTACCATCAAGGTATAATATGCGACCAAACTGAACTTTACCATGGCTACATCACCTTTTCAAGCTTCTGAAGCCAAGGCTACGGAGGTTGCCAACTTTGAGAGCCAACTAAATCGGATTTAATAAAAATATGACCAATTAGAGCAACGCAACACCTATTTGCTCCAATAAACGGATAATGATCATGTCGCAGCCCTTTAGCAGTTGAAAGAGTCTCATGCTGTGACCTTACCTCAAGCTGTAGACGATGTCGTAGCTGCGTATAAGAAATCCAAGGATTTCTTTATGATAAACAGAAAAGCCTATCTTTGCGGCTTCTTAGAGCTCAGGCATAGGGTTGTTAAGAATTTTCCAGAAGACACGGATAAGATCATTGCCTGGAAGCTCAGAGATGCTGGGCATGATGAATGTGCGGAAGAGATTAAGGTTACAGAAGATGGAAGCAGACGCTACGACAGCGGATGATGAGACTGAGACTGTTATGGATGGTGAAGAAAATAAATAGGACAACGCAACCTCATAGTTTTTTAGTACTTCACTTTTGTAATCATTTTGGGTTGTAATGAACTCTTTTTGAACTTCAACTTTATTTAGGTCTGCTACCGTTTATAACTTTGAACTAAATTCTCAGATAGGGTTACGCTCTTTTCTGCAAGTTAGAGCCATAATCAATATATTTTATCAGCATGCTTCTTTTGCCTCTGCATCTTGAATACTTGAATGCTTTCTTTATTTTCCTTCATCATTATATGTTTTGACAACATGGGGATACGGCCACTTCTCCTAAAAGAATTCTTGAATAGAGCTGTGGCCAATTATTTTTGCCTTTGCTTTTCTCATGATTTTTGATTTAAAACTTATGGGCCCCCAGGTTGTGGTGGCAAAGGAAAATGACTTTGGGGATGCGGCTAAATTCCTTTGCCCTGCTTCTTAATTGTTCTTCACTTGAGCCCCCAAGTCTTGGTACCAATGGCAACGTTTGGTCTGCGGCTCGGTTGCATGCCTGCCGTAGTATCTGAGGTGACATTCTGGTGAACTCTATACTGGGTTGCGACCACTTATTCTTTGTAGCTTTAATATGGTTCATGATGACATTACTGCATCATCTGTTAGTCGCTTTAACTACATGAAGCTTCTTCAACGTCTTTTTTTAGTCACTTTAATTGCATGAAACTTCTTCCACGGCCTTTTTTAGTCGCTTTAATTGCATAAAGATTCTTCCACAATTTATTTTATTCGCTTTAATTGGGTTTTTATCAGTCCTCCCCGAATAGGTATTATGAAGCTTCCCCAAGCTATAATTGGATATATAGTAATATCCATAGACAATTAAGTCTTTGGCCACTTTGAGTAGATATATGATTATCCACAGAAAATTAAGTCTTTGGCCCCCTTGGATTATTATTAGGCCTTACCAGGCTAGGTATTATGAAGATTCCCCAAGCTATAATTGGATATATATCAAGCTATCCCTGGCTAATTGAAGCATTCCGGAATCGAATGATGGCCATTGTAATCCCATGTGGCCAATTGGGGCATTCGTAAGCAAATAACGGGCATTATAAGCCCCTGTGGCGAAATGATGCATGCCGACAGCTAAGAAAGGGCATTGTAAGCCCTCGTTGCTAAATAACGCATGCTGACAGCTGAGAACATGCATTGTAAGCCATGTGACTAGTCGAACAATCCTGAGAGCCACCTCTGGGATTTTAAAGATCATATGCCTTAACATACTTAGGCATCATGAGGGGCGTTGTGAGCCCATTTAGGTAATTATTCCCGAGATAATATGGTGTCTTCATTTGAAATTTCTTTAAGGCGAAGGCCGCTTATGAGATAACAGATAATGAAAAAATAAGAAATTAGATATCACAAAATAATCCCCCCCAACTTCGTATATGATTGTATTCATGACCTTGTTAGAAAACTACAAAGTCTTAAAGGAGATATTTAAATAAAACTTTTCAATAGACTAAAAAACATAGTACAAACTAAGGCAGATATGAGGCATGTGGATTGTTAGTCAATTATCCGTAGTGGTTCTGAGAATTGCGGCATCTCTCATGTTGTCCTTAGAAATTGTTGTAGCATCCCCTGTCTCACAAGCCTTTAAATTTCATCTTTCAATGCGAAACATTTGCCAGTGCTATGGCCATGGTCTTGGTGGAAATCACACCACTGGGCTCAGCTCCTTTTGTTGGAAGGAGCCTTCATCTTCTCAGGCCACTTGAGCAATTTGTCTTTTTGATGGACTCAAAAATATCTTTAATTTGGCAGGTCAATGGGGTATAGGCCTCAAAGCCTTTTTATGCATTCTTCAACATCTTCCTCTTTTGGTTCTTGTCTGCGGCTTCTGAGGTAGAAGCTTTTGTGACTGCAGTCATGATGGATGGAATAACAACATTGGGTGCTGCAGCTTCCAATATAAGAACTCTTTGGGTCAAAAAGTTGACCTGAGTCAGGAGTGAGGCGTCACTGTCATACAGATGGTTGGGATGGTCGTACAGCCGAGCAATCTCATCTTCATTATATATATATATATATATGACCAGCAAGAGTGAGTAATGAAAGAGAAGTAGAGGAGATTACTATGTAAAGTAACAAGGAAGCAGTTTTGGTGATTAGCCAATTAAGGTTGTATGTGAAAAATACGAGCTCAATAGCCAAACCTCATATATGGGATGATGACCCGATCGGCCCCCATGAATGAAATAAGGTGCTAAGAACCCAAAATAAAAAGAAAAAAGATAGAAATACCTCGTTTTCCCATAGACGGTGCCAAATTGTTGATATGAGAAATCGGACACACGTCGTTCTCATACCAACAAGTCAAGTGTAAAATAGATATAACAAGTAAAGAAAGACAAAACACAATATATAGAGTGGTTCGGCTCTTAACATGAGCCAGGATCCACTTTGTTGACGTACTCTCATTATATACACGTTGTAGTACAAGTTTACATAGCCATAAAAGGCGTACAATAGAGTTAAGAGAGGAGAATACATGTTTGTAGCGGTTTTTGGTGAGCCGGGGAGATGACTACGAGGTAGGTGAGTAGCTCCCAATCTGTATTGGGATTATGTAGAGAGTTTGGCAGGGCTTCGCTAAGAGTGATTATCTCAGATCTCCTTATTTTGAGGTGTAGACCTCTATTTATAGGATGTATGTAGGTTGTGCCACATGCCCTGAGCACGTGACATGTAAATAAGTTTGAAAAGTAATCCCTATGGTGGGGCAGCAGCTATCAATAGGGGGTTGTGGCCTGTTTAATCTCAGGCAACAGCTAGTCTAAGGTTACGTGGCCTAATAGGCAAACTATTCTAGTAGGTGCCGCGATAGGTCTAATAAAAGGCAGTGGCCCGTAAATGGGGGTCCAGATAAGCATAAGGTCACGACCTCCCAGCTCTGTGCAGTAGCCTTCTGTTACTATATTCTGCGGCGGGGGACCATATTGGTCACATCGCTTAAGCTACTTTTAGATATACACTATCTATCTTTTATACCATCACACACATATAGAACAATCACACTTGCATATATATATATATGTATGTATGTATGTATATCACACTATAATATCTAAAATTAGCATCCCCGAAATTACCACCATGATGCACGCATACTCTGCTATCAAGTCTATGTACCTCTCGTACCAAATCAGGGACTATCAGTTCAGAATGTATCCTCAAACCATAAATCAAACAACACATAATGGAGGCGAACATAGTTCTAAGACTTTGGGCTATGCACATACTAATGTATCCAAATGACCTGCCTCTCCCACTAATACAAAATACATAGTGAGTTGCCCTAAGTTCTATGTTCTAGGACACACTTCCAAACCTCACTAGAATCGTCAAGGTGGGATCGCCCTTTGCACGAAACCTCTCGTGATAGAAGGAAACGTAGGTATGTTTATATATAGATATAGGGAGAGGTTCTCTAGTAGACTAAAAGAATGGACTTTTTAATGGACCTTAACAAAAAACACATAATAACACATTAATTTTAATTCCTATAGTGTAATTGGTCCGCTCCAGTGGCACTCGAGACCCCACTACCCCCGCCCCACCACCACCACCACCACCCCACCCTCCCCCCCACCCAACCACCACCATCACCATACCAACCCTTATGACAGCAGGGCTACCATGGGGGTGGGGGTGGGTGGGGGGGTTGGGGGTCGATCGACAAGCGTGTTTGGTGCCGCTGGCGCAAACCAATTACCCTAGAGGAATTAAAATTAATGTGTTATTATGTGTTTTTTGTTAAGGTCCATTAAAAAGTCCATTATTTTGGTCCACTAGAGAACCTCTCCCCATATATATATATATAGGTAAACACACAACCTACATTATCCAATATAGGCATACACACAACCTATGATATTTCCCGTATGTAGTATTTATATCTCTCGAATACTCGACGTACTAATATTCAAACATTTTATCGTTTTCGTATTTTTTGAGTATCACTCATTACCCAAGGATCCCAATTATCCCTTAAAGTATTTCAGTAGTCCATACATCCCTATACCATGGTCTACATCTTGGGTTCACTCATGCTCTCCGTAACCCATTTCAATTCTCATGAATTCTTAAGTTTCATCATATGCCCGAATTTGTCCTAGACTTAATTATCCCATTTTAGCTCAGCCTAAATCCTATCATAGGTCTACTAGAATTCAGTATGTCTCTCATTATAGTTTAAGGGTAACCCAAAAGTCCCTCGATTAATTATTCGCAAATTCGGGGCATAACCAAAAGAAACTTGGCAAATTTGGGTAACCAAATCGATTCGGTGAGGAGGCCAAATCGATTCGCATACTGAATCCATTCGCTCTTTGAGCCGAATCAATTCGAAATGGTACAAACTTATAGGTCATCTTGTTTATCTAATAGCTACGAGCTTCTTCAAATTTAATATTTTGAACTTCTATGAAACAATCCCAAACTCCTAACCAAAAAAAATTCTAATGTAAATAATACATTAAATCCATAAGAATTCCATCCAAGAACATATTTAAACCCAATAATTCTCAAAACTCTATTTTATAAATATCTTCATGCATATACTATAAGATTTCCAGATTTCTTCGAGGTTATTCATCATCAATCCTTGTTTTCGTCATACTAAACTAAAGGAATCATTCCTACTTCAAACCATGAATTACACCTACCTAATTCCCATTTATTCTTCCAAAACACATAATTCAAAGCATACACTACATGATATTATAACATGTTTAAAATAATGCAAGATAAAAACTTTCCTTGGTAAAATAGGTCTGATTTTCATCAATTGGCGATGGGGTTGATCTTCCTTTGCTCCGATCTTGAGTCTGACGATGTTCGTGGTGCAAACTGGTGTGGGAAGACCTAGCTTACTTCTCCTATTACTCTCCTATGGCCTACTCTCTCTATAAAGTGTTCAAACCCTATCCTCACACTCAAATGGGATGATATACTTCTTAAATTTTGGAGTTCCATCTACCCTCGAGTTTTAATGATCGAAACGCACTTATTTGGTGTCGGTTTGGTATAGAATCGCCCCCGAATCCCATCAGCACACCTGGGTACACTATTTGTCCTATTTTGACCCATTAAGAATTAATCTTGACCTCAAAATCCCCATCCGATTCATTATACACAAATTTCCTATCTCGACCTCTTATAGTCTACTCTTGACTCCTTGTTGAAATATGACACTATTACGTCACCATCGCTCGTTATGACGAAAAATAATTATTTACTACTCATGTAGAAATTAAATTCCATAAATATTAATATTTATTTCTCAGGATGAATATTTAATCAATAAAAAATAATCAATTCAACTAAATTGCAACACACTTTTAATTTTAAAATCACGAAATTAATTAAATTCTAAATGCTCAAAAACACGAGGTGTTACATACTTCCCCCCTTACAAAGGAATTTCATCCCCGAAATTAGGATAAGTTTGTTACTAATACCTACAGATACCTCCTCACACAACATCCATCTCTACCCAAAGTCGAATCTTGATATGTTATTCGTGCTATATTTCTACTAATGGTACTCCTCAGTCCGACGGTCTATACCTTACCGTTCAATACTAGTGACTTATCCTCTTTAGTCACCTTACACCAAAATATTCCATCATTTTCTTTACTATAACACTTTCCTTTACGATAAGCCTAGATACTAACAATTATAGCATCCTTCCTAGTAGGGAAAGCTTCAATATCCCTAGGTGCCAACTCCCTTATTCACCTACACTTATGTTTAACACATACTTTTCCGCATACTTTGATTGCAGACCATAGTAAAATCCAACTAACTAGGGCACCCACCCACCCTATGTACGGTGCATAACTACATAAATAATCTCTGGCTCCATTGGCCTTAAATCATAAAATAACTCTCGATCACGGTTTTATCCACATATCCGTGCAATAACAAAAATACTAAATTCATATCCTAAACACCACACATATCCCAACTTTTGACGTTTGCTAAGGTTCATGTCTGGGATGTGTCACAAGTGAAATCCAAAAACAAGGAACCCCCCCCCCCCCCCCCGATACACTACTACATAGAATTGTCCGTCATTACGATTCGTGGGTCCAAAGCACATAGATAAGATACCTCAAATTCTATCCCCCAACACATAAGTCAAATAGTCCATGCACATGTCTCTCAAGGCGTCATATGATACGACGCTCTCATTATCATTAAGTTCTCAGCTCTTAATCAATAACGAGCTAAATATATCCACTTAACGATAAACCTAATACAACCTAAATCACATCAATAAGTTTCTTTTAGATATTCACTATCTATCTTTTCTACCATCACACATAAGTATAAAAATCACACTTGCATATATATATTTATCGCATTAGAATATACACAACTAGCATCCCCACGAATCACCACCGTTATGCATGTGTATTCTGTTATCAATTCCGTGTACCTCTGGTACCAAATGAGGGACTATTGGTTTGGAATGTCTCCTCAAACCATAAATCAAACAACACACAATGGAGAAGAACATAGTTCTAAGCCTAAATACTATCACAGGTCGACTGGAATTCACTATGTCTGTCACTATAGTTTAAGGATAACCTGAAAGTCTTTCGATTAATTATTCATAAATTTGGGGAATAAACAAAAGAAATTAAATCTGGGTAACTGAATCGATTCGGTGACGAGGTTGAATTGATTAGCTCCTTAAGCCTAATCGATTCGAAATGTTATAGGTCGTCTTCTTCGTCTAATAATTACGAGTTAATTCAAATTTAATTTTCCCAACTTCTAGGAAACAATCCCAAACTTTTAACCAAGATAATAAAACATCAAATATATGTGTAGAGACAAATCCTAACGTAAAAAACACATTGAATCCATAAATATACTATCCAAGAATAGATTTAAACCTAATAATTCTCAAAACTTTTTTTTTATAAATTTCTTCATTCATGTACTACAAGATTCCCTGATTTCTTTGAGGTTATTCATCATCAATCCCAGATGATATCATATTAATCTAAAGGAATTATTCCTACATGCATTCCTACTTCAAATCATGGATTACACCTACCCACTTCCCATTAATTGGTCAAAAACTTATAATTTAAACCTTACACTACATGGGTATTATAACATGCTTAAAATAATGAAAGATAAACACTTCCCTTGGTCCATTACGTCTTATTTTCATTAATTGGTGATCGAGTTTATCTTCCCTTGTTCCGATCTTGATTCTGATGATGTTCGTGGTGCAAAACGGTGTGGAAGGCCTAGTTTCCTTCTCATCTTCCTCTCCTATGTCCTCTCTCTCTCTCTCTCAAAAGTGTTCTAACCCTATCCTCACACACCAATGGGCAGATATACTTCTTAAATTTTGAGTTCCATCTACCCTAGACTATTTAATGACCAAAACACCCTAATTTGGCATCGATTTGGTCTAAAATTGCCACGGGATGCCATTAGCACACCCGGGTACATTATTCTGACTATTTCGACCCATTAAGAATCAATCGTGACCTCAAAATCCCCATCCGGGTCACTCTACAGATTTTACAATCTCGACCTCATTTAATCTACACTCGACTCCTAGTTGAGATATAACAATGTCACGTCACTATCGTTCGTCATGACTAAACTTTGTACTCCATAAATATTATTCATTATTTCGTCCGATGAATATTAGAATCAACACAAAATAATTAATTCAACTAAATTACGACACACTTGTAATTTAAAAATTACTGAATTAATTAAATTCTAAATACTCAGAAATACGGGGTGTTACAGTGCCTCCACTTATAATGAACTCAATTCTCTATTTCAAATCTGTATTCGGAATACTTTTAAAATAAATCAACCTATGCTTAAGTTTCAAAATTGCATTTGGTTCTAGAAGAAAACTTTCTATCTAATGATTTGTCCGTTAAATTTTTCAATTTTGAATTAAGCAATATTGGTGAGATCAAACTTATAATGTATAAATTATTTCCTGATGCACGAGAACAAATAAAAGATATCCCAATTTTGATAAAAGAAAATTTAATAGAAAATCTATTCAAAACTAATTTAGAAAATTGAAGCTAACATTTCTATAACCAGACACATTTGATAATGTACCTACATTTACCTTATGTCCACACCAATATCCATGAGGATATACCAATGCTAATACCATTTCGTTATTCAAATTTTCTATAACTAGGAACATCTTTCTTAAAGTAATTTCCCGGTTATTCGAAACCTCTACAATGAGTTACAGTCATGATTTATGGTTCCTGAGACTACATATCAACTTACCGTATATCGAAACATAAATCATACATTTTCTTTTAAGTGGTAAACAAATAACCTTGTCCTTTTCCTTACAAAGGAAAAACCGGTCATATTACAATAAAAGTTCTAACTACTTAAAGTTAGAATACATGCCTTCCGGTTATTTTACTACTACCAAAGAATATGAAGCTTCATTTATCCAAACCGGTGTACCTGAGACTTAACCTTATCCTCCGACCTTCCTTTTGACAAAATAATTGAAGCTCTCCTCAAAATAGAAACAATAGCCTTTGTCTACCAATGATCCTCACTCTTGGATTACGAAATGGTACCGGGGTTCCCATCCATTTCTAATTCAAAGAATTCTTTATTCAACCAATGAAAAAATCATTCTAAAAACATGATTCCTATTTAAGTGCCATCAACCAGTCATATGTGTTTACAAATTCTCATCGGTCAATTTGTTTAAATCAAGGAAGAACATATACAACTTCCTCTTTGAAGAGATCAAACACATGTAGCACTTCATTTAAAAGAATTACCATGTATTTTAAAATATCATCATTTCGGGATTAAAACTATCCGTGGGTAGCCAGTTTAATTGACTCGAGGAGTTATTCACATCATAACTTTAAAATATTGATGGTAATTGTGGGTTTAAATAGTCTATTATCCCTTTAAGTTAGAACTATGTCCAATTACTTTCAGTCCTTGAAACTTATTTCAGTTAAAACTTTAAAAATAAAATAGTGAGAAAATGTTGAATTCATTTTAAAATCATAAAAATATGGAATTGAAAACATTAATTTCCAATTAACATGTAACAACTCCCGTTTTCTCACTTAAAGGTCGGCCAGACACAGTACGTTGAAGCTGAGGCTTGTTATTCAATCTATATCATTCTTAGTATTGACCGTAATAAACATTTATATTTTAAACCACATTCGAATTAAAAATGGATTAAATAATTGAACATAAAGTAATATGGATCCAACATCCACGTCCAACAAAATAAAAACTAACACGAACAAAACATTCTTGACTAATAAATCAAATGACTCCGGGTTTATGCCCTTATAATAATCCAAAATAAATAAAGACAGGAAAAAGTAGCAACCTAAGCTAGAATCAATAAATCGATGTTCGAGAAGAAACACTTGACAACAAGTCTGATGTTCCTTTAGTCCCGCTATCCCTGTCTGAGCAAACCTAGGGGGAACATTTTTATTTTTGGGTCAGTACAATTAATTTAAATGAAAGACTCCCATCGGCACTCTCATATGATAAGTATCTCACCTAGGTGCCATTCTAATCGTATCCTAGCCCCAAATCCCAAAATCTATATAGATAACAAGAACATTATTAAGCATGCGATGCATCTAGCATAATTAACGTACTGATATATACTTGTTAACATACGTATTACCATTTTCCAAATAACCATGTTAAAATGTCCATAATCATGACATAACAGTTTTATCATGCATACTATGTAGTATTGGATCTATGTTTTGTAGTCTACATCGTTATACTGGGAATTCTTCTTATTCATTTCCATTAATTTATTTATATGTCCTTATATTTGCGAGACTAAGGCATCTACCATTAGAATCTCGTTCATGCTCTATTGGTAAGTCCAAAGGAGTCCCTTATCCTAATCAGACATCATAAAACACATATAAGTGGGGCGATCCATACGCAGTACACCAGTTCACTGCCCATACCCAACATCGACAAATGATCCCATCATCTACACCTACCTCTCGTAAGTGGCACTACTACGTAGTGTGAGACCTCGCCTATTTTAATCCTAGGTGATCAGTCCATTATTTAATTAAACCAAAATCATTAATGGTTTCATTTTAGCATCACTGTCGAAAACTTGTTATTTACTAATCACCTATGTCATATTAAGCTGGTGCCAATTTTTTCTTTTATTATTAACACATATAACAATAATTTAAGTGAATTAAACTAATCATACATGAATATAATCTGAACAATCCCACGTTAGATATAAATAATTAAATAAAGGAGACCGAATAAACCATCGGTTCTCTAAGTAAAATAATCCAATCACAATCTAAAATAAATAATTAAAATCTAACTACAGTGTGATGCATAACTGAAATAAATAAATACTCTTAAGGAAACAGTCCCAGATGAACTAATAATGAAATCTCCAATCTAGAAAGAATGAGTTGAATCGTCTATGAAAAAATAGTGCAAGCCTCCACACTACTGCAACTACATGTCACTGGATAGGATCTCTAAGCTTGGCATCCCTGTGGCTAGACACCTAAAATGTTTTGAAAATATTTTGACATGGGTCAGAGACCAAGTAAAACATTTTGAAAATATTTTCCAAGTAGTTAATCACAATTTGAATTAGTTATTTTTTACACATGTATTATTCACGTACACTCACTTGAGATTCTCACCTCCCAACTAATGTGCACGCCTATCGTATTCTACCTAACTAATATCCCCTGTCCAGCAAGCTTAGTTATCTGACTACTCTCGATAAGTCTAATTCTCACGTATATCCCCATACTATACAGTATTACGATTTCAATAATAAATTATTTATTCTCATTTTATTATTGAGCCACTTAATTAAATTTCACCGTTTAATTTCCTTTTTAGATATTTATCATCTATCCATTCTACTATTTCACATGAGTAGGTATATTGCATGGGTATATATATTCATCACACATATAGCATCCCCAGAATAGTCCCTCGTGATGCTATCATACTCTCCTATCAAGTCCATGTACCTCTCATACTCAATAAAGGACTATTGGTTTGGAATGTTTCCTCGAATCCAAAATAAATCGACATCAAAGTGGGGCTGAGAATGGTTCTAATACTTTGGGATACACACATACCTAACATACCCAAATGACTTGCCAATGCTACTAATACATGGCACGTAGTGGACCGCCCTAAGTTCCATGCTCTGGGGACTAATCCAAACCTCATTGGAATCATCAAGGTGGGATCGCCCTCTGCGCGTAAACCTCCTGATAGTAAGAAGCATAGGTATGTTCACCTACATAATCAAATCATATATATAGATATTCACACAACCTATTTATATATTATTTAGTAGGTATACACACAACCTAATTTCATCAAGTCGTACATAGTATATATTTCACTCGTATATTTAACGTGCCATAACTTTCAATTAAACTTCCATTTCACATAATTTTTATTATCTCTCACTACTTTAAGGGTCTTATTTACCTCTTGATTAATATCACTAATTTAAAATACGAACTGGTGGCCATACGTTCCCAACAAAAAGATCTATCTCCAAGACCTAAAACCTAAAGTCGTTCAAGCGACACACTAATCTTGTTCGAACAATTTTGAACCTTCTTGAGGTTCAAACCCTTTTAAAATAACCTCTTAGTCCGTCATCAAAGTATAGAACAATAATCACAATCAATCAATCGAGACAACCTCCAACATAACTACAAACCAAAAATAACATTTCTTAAAATTTCACCACGAATCTGCCCAAATTTTTAAAATGCAGTTTTGAGGCATTTCGGAGCCCTTTTTGGAGAAAACATATCAGTGAACAAAATGCAGAAAACATGATTATCTACGAGGAAGAGCAGACGGAATAGCCATTTTTGAAACCAAAACAATGCAAAATAGTTTTTAAGATGACGATTTAAGTTTTAAATGATTTCTAATTTACCCAATTTCATAGACTTCTCAAATTTAAGAAGTTGTTCTACAATTCAATCCATCAATGATGTTATTGCATTTGTATCTAGATGGAGGGTCTCGTGATCTAAATCTCATAACTTCTGATTTTTTTTTGTTTATACAAGTGGATTCATTTTACATGCAATCATTTTCCCAATTATGAGGTATATTCATCAAATCACAAAGTATCATCAGTTTTACTAAATTTAAAGCCCCTACTCTACATGGGTATTATAACTCATAAAAAATTGCAAGATAAATACTTGCCTCATATTGGAGTGGTCTAATTTTGATCCTCTTTGATAAAGCTTCTATTCAAATCCTTTCTGCGAGAGTGGTTATGATACTAAATTAAGCTTGAATTCTCCAAAACCCTTGCTTGAGCTCCAAGAAAAACTCTTACTCTCCTTTCTACTAGCCTCCAAATGTTTTCTACTCTCTTTACACTAGCCTCACATTACAAAAAATATATATAATACTCAAAATCCCGAAATTCCCTTAACCTTAGGTAATAAAATGACTGAAATTCCCTCTCGAATTGTCAATTGTGTCTAAAACTGTCCAGGGACCCAAACTCCACACCCGATCGGGTATACTATTTTGACTCTTTCAACCCTTATGTACTCAACCATAACTCAAAATCATCATCTGAATTACTCATACTTTATTTTCTCTCTCTACCTTATTTAGTCCGCTCACGACATCCGATTGAGATATCATACTGTCACCTCACTGTCATTCGGTATGACATAAATTTTATAATTACTATTCACTTAGTAATTTTATTCAAATATTATTAAACATTTCTCTCCGTTAATAATTTAGTCAACTCATCATATTTCTATTAAATTACGTCATACGTGTAATTTAAATTTTAACCAATTTAATTCATTTTTAATTATTTAAAAATACGGGTTGTTACACGTAGTACCTAAAATAATAACCACACAATGCCTAACCAACTTGTGTCGACGTGTACTACGGTCCCGAACGTGCGCAACCCCAACTGATAGGCCAGTCCATGAATATAGGTATGTTAGACCTAAATAATATAATTACAAATTACAATATGTAAAGCTAATTACTCTAATAATTACCTTTTAATTGCCTCATATGGGTTATTCATAATTATCCATAGTTAATAATTAGCCATCGCGTAAATTATTAACTTCCTTTTCGTTATACAATACAAGTAATTATCACGTTAATTTAGTTTCCACACCAATAATTAATTACATATTTTATCATATAATATGTATACGTGATTAGTCTATAATCACTCCCACAAAGCACTATTGATTTACTCATCACTATTTCCCGTTTAATTAACCATCTTGTAAATTATTAGTTTTGTATTTAAATACTAATCCCAATATTACCAGAAATTATCCCTTATCAATTTAGGTGCTTACCCACCTTCTCATCAAGTATTAATTCCTCTATTTTAATTAATCACTAAACAATACTAAATTTTTATAATTAATTTTGGTCATCACCAGCCTTCTCGGGTCATACCATAGAACTCCATATTCTAGTATTCCGAATCCTATTCCCGGCTAACCCAATGGATATATATATATATATATATATATATATATATATATATATATATATATATAATAAATTACCCTTACGAACACCATAGATTTAACTAGACCCCGAAAAATCTGCCTAAAACACAAAACACCAATCTGAGGTGAGTTGGGAAACCCAACTGGTTTGCCCCAAGGGTCGAACTGGTTCGCCTCTATAGTTTCAGGGCTACTATCTGGTTTAGACGAAGCTCCCATATTTTCTTCATAATTAACCCATTATTCATCACCCAAAACTTATCCCAACATCACACATGATCATTAACTAGTCTTATATCATCTAATAATAAATTCCCCATTAGAATAACACATAAATCATAATTAATTCATAAGGCTAACATTTTCTCTAAAATTATAAAGTTGGTGACTCCTAACTTTCAAAATTCGTATATTTGCATAGGTTTGTGTCAAGAAACAACATTTCTCAGGTGTATACATTATATCTATAGTATCACATCATAACTTCTTAATATCCATCTTTAAACAAACATTATTCTTATTATTTTTTCAGATTTTTCAATCCATTTTTTAATTCTACAATTTTCTAATCATCAAAGTGACATCCTCTATATGTATATAGTGAAACATGTTTTGCATCATCGATTATAAATCAAATCCACAATCAACACGGGAACCTACACAAATAAATTAAAAAATAACTTGAAAATCAATTTAATCAAGAAAATTCTCACCTTAGGGTGAAGGTGGAAACTCCTTTTCTAGAATCCTCCTCTTAAATATACAATTCTCCTCCTTCTTTTGATATTGGTATATCCTCTATGTGGGTGGGGATGCTGTCGTTTCTTTTGTTATGTAAATGGTGTTTTCCAACATCTTATTTAACTTACAAAAACCCTTCATCCCGAGTTAGGCCTAAATACCCATTTTGGACCACCTAAATGATATACTTATACCCCGAGACAATTTCTAAAGGTCCAAAACACCTAAACGAGTTTGTAAAACCTCCCAAAATGTGTCCTAATTATTTTTATTCAAGATAGACATTGTTATTGTTTTTAAACGACACATAACCATAAGTTTATTCATGTATAATTTATTTTCACGAGTGAACTCATCACGCCCAATTTAGAGATGCAATTATATAATCATGAATAAACATTTATTTTACATTTAAATATTACCCATTTAAATTTAGATCAATCCGATTTAATTTATTCTCAAAACTAATCTAAAAATTTTAAAATAAATCATGTCATAATATTTTATTTTGAAAATATGGGGTATTACACGACACAAGAAAATATATTCGGTCAAATTTTAAAGAGGCATCCCTCAACTTCCAATTTTTAAAAACTAATCGGTCAAACATTATTGTTCCCTTCAGTTGATATTTCTCGTTGGGAGAATATATTTTCATCTTTTATTATTGGAAGGACAATTTGTCCATCATTTATTAGTTATGTCATACGCCGTCACACCGTTGAAGAATATTCAAGCCCGAATCTATGTCAATGGATATGAATATCAAAAAGAAGAAGGAATCATATTTCTACAGAGCCAGACCGGTCCGCCCAGAATAAAAGTGTAATACCCCGTACTTTTATTGATAATTATTTATTGGGATTAATTAAATTAAATGTGTATTAATTGAGAATTAATTCGGATAAAATACTAACGAGATGTGAGTTGGTATTTGATTTTAATGTGTATATATGGCAATATTTGAATATTAGAAATATTGAAATTGTCGCGAGATAGAAATACGGCAATTTGGAAATTTTGTTGGGACGCGTGTGACAGTCGCGTCAGGAATATAATTATTGTAATTAAAAAGTGAATTTTATTTTTATCAACCGTATGGTCATTTTTAGTGCGCCAACGTGTCTGGAAGGGTCGAAATAGTCAGAAAACACTGGCCGGGGGTTTAGTTTGGGTCCCGAGGCATTTTTAGGCCATACCGGCAACTTAAAAGGGTATTTTGGTAATTTTGGAATTTTGGGATTTATGACTAACGAATTTTGGGAGTTTAAAATAGGAGATTTTATAACCCACTAACCCATTACCAGAAATTAACTGACTTGAGGGCAACGGGAGTTTGAGGAGAGGTTAGGGGAAGTTCCCAAAAGAGAAACACAACCTCCATCTTGAACCTTCAACCTTGGGAGAAAAAGGAGAGAGTAACCTTCATCAATTCAACACCAAATTCAGAGAAAAATCCAAGGCAAGTGGTTTAATTACGTTATTTACAACGAATGCTTCCTCCATGCGTAGAAATTTATATAATTACATTGTGTTGGGGAGAATGATAAAAACCCATGAAATTGGAATTAGAAACTCATGTTTTGACAAAGAGATTGTATGTAGAATTGTGTTTGGATGATTATACGGTTGGAAATACATCTTTCATGTTAAAAAAATGGATTTAATTAGGAATATTGATGACTTTAATTTTCTAGGGTTCATACTCTTAAGATTTTGGGGGAAAATTGGGAGATTTGATAGTTAGGTGTTGTTTAGGATGAATTGACCCCACAAATATGTTAAAATACGACCTAAGTATGTTTAAGAATTATTAGAAACCTTAAACTACTGTTGGAATGATGTTTAGATGAGATTAGAGGTGAATATAATTGGGAAGAACGTAATAGGAGAATTATGGGCTCGAAATTGTCACCTCGTTAGAAGGCTTGCCCAGGTCGTTCGAACGAGCTCGTTCGAACGAGCTTCTAACGATTTGACGGTTTGACTTCTAACGAGTGGGATGTTCGTTCGATGCCTTTCGTTTGAACGAGATCTCGTTAGATGCCCACTTCATTCGAATGAACTCTCGTTCGAACGAGACTTCTAACGAGTTGACAGATTGGCCTTTTTGGCCTGATTTGATTTCTAATGTCCCGTAACCTGGTTTAATTGTAGAGATGACATTCCCTTGATGACTAATTGATATAGTTGGGATATTTGGGATATATTGAGGAGTAAAAACATAGAAGTGTGATTTGAACCAAATCAAAATTGTGGATTAGGATGTGAGTGACTATTGCGATGTGAGAACAAGTGACGGCTTAAATATTTGTATTAACCGGGGATATGTGAATTGTGTAACATTATAAGTTGGTGTAAGAACGAGATGTATACCACTAATAAACTATGGTAATTACTAAGATGTGTGCATGATTAGTATATGTATATGATTTTATGTGTATGACATACCAACCATACTTGCTATCACGGGAGGTTTGCATTCGCTTAGGGCCATCTAATCTTTGTGTGCCTACGGGGGGATTTAGATTGGTACCTCGAGGACACAGGTCAGAGAAGGACTTATTGGTAAGTAAATAAGTCAGCTGATCGTGGGAGCGTAGGTATGTGCGTGACCCATGTGATGTGACTGTGTTTGCCTCCATTGATTGTGATTGTTGTTATCTAAGAACGATTCCTGAGAGATTCGGAATGCGTGATCCTTATGTACGTGATGTACCAGGATGGATAGCAGAGTATGTGTGCACCACAGCTTAGTCTCGGGGTGCTTGTATTGTATATTTATGACATGAATAATATACGCTTAAATAATGAGAACTTTCACGTTGGTATTGTGTGTATAATTATGGTAACGCTTCGAGAAAATAAAAAGGGTCATCTGTAGTGAATTGTATTACTCATAATTGAGCCTCCGAGTTTAAGTAAAGCCCTCTATTTAATTGATAACGTTAGAATGTATAATGGGAATCGAGTAGAAAGGGGTAGAACTTATGACGATTTAGTTAGATATGAATGTCACTTAGATGGGTATGGAGCGTTAGGAGTGCACAATTAGTCGAGATGTGAGTATTTCATGTGAGTGCACGTCCTAACATGTATTTTGCATTCATTGTTTTAATTTTATTAAAGAACTTGCTATTTTTAAAATACGCTCCACTTTCGGGATCTGACCCGTTTTCTTTCAAATCTATTTTTGTAAAAACCTTTTAGGTGCCCAGCCACAAGGACACCATGCTTAGTATTTCCATTCAGGTGACGAGTTGTAGCTGTCGTGGAAGTTACAGGGCCTTGCTAGTACATGCTTCTTTTGGTTTTGACTCCATATTCAGTTTCATCACTTGTAGGGCATGTCGCCTATTTCTATTAGAGATATTTCATATGTCAGTTATTCTGATTTTTGGCATGTAATTAATTCAGGATACACTGTTTTATTTATTTCAGTTGTGGGATTTTTGTGAGGAGTTTTTCCTCCGGACTTACTATTATTTGTTGGTTACTTTATTGAGACTTTATGGTGTATGGATATGCTATTCTTTCATAATTCTTCTATTGTATGTTAATCAGACTTAATTTAAAATTTGACATCTTACTTTTTAAATACTAGGCGGTTAGTAATTATTAAAATGTTTTCGACAGTGATGCTATTAACTGAACCAACTTGGCATTTTGTATTAGTCGGGGTGTCACAGGTGGTATCAGAGCATCAGGTTCTAGTGTCCTTTAGGATCTGTACGACTTATTATGTTTCCGCTGAGCTTTCTTTGATTTAGAGCCCTATATTTTAGGACCGTTGTATTCTTTTGTATATGCTACGTTCTTCAGCTATTTAAGTTTATAACTGTGAACTTATAAACTTTATTCCTATTTCAAATACCTCCACGACGTGCACCACGGGTTCCTAGGAATGCACAGCCAGAGCCACAGCCAGCTCCAGTACAGGGCACCATGAATACCGTCGAGGTTGCAGCCATAGTAGCCCAAGCGGTAAACACCTCTCTCGCCATTGTACAGCAATCACCACCTCAGGCGCCGGTAGCCACGCCAGTTCAGGCACATGCATTCCCGTCTTCTTGGGAACGTGTTCGAGATGCTTTTCAGAAAGCACATCCACCGGTGTTCACAGGTAGCTCCGATGTTGTGGTTTCAAGTCAGTGGAGGAAAGACATTCAGAGGCACTTGAGGATGTATGAGTGTACCGATGTTTAGAAGCAGGTACTCGCTACTTTCAAGCTAGTGGGATCTGCACTGCAGTGGTGGGAGTCTATTACCACCGTGGAGGAGAGAGATACTCTCACGATACAGGAGTTTTGGCTGCGGTTCGACCGCAAGTATTTTTCATCAGCTGTTCACACAGAAATGAGGAGGAAGTTAATGAATCTCAGACAGGAGGGAAGGACTGTGGCCGAGTATGAGGCCGAATTCACAAATTTTTTGAATATTATTTCGGATGAGATACCGACAGAAGAGAAGAAGATCCAGAAGTTCACCGATGGATTGACATGGAGGATCCTTCAGCATTTGTTAGGGAACCTTTCGTTGGCCACTTATTCTGACGTGGTTAACGTTGCACTGTTACACTGCCAGGATCACCGCTTTCATATGGCTGAGAGAAAGAGATCAGGAGAGTCCAACCATCAGGGCAAGACTGGGGGAAATGGTTCCAGTGGGGCACAATCTACTCAGGGGTAGAGGCAGGGTGACCAGGGTTCCCAGCAGGGGGATCATAAGAGGTTCAGATCGGGGAATTTCAGACACGGACATGGAGGTTTTAGGCAGGGCCATCAGGGTCCGAACGTCCATCAGGGCCAGCAGGGCCAGAATGGTCAACAGCAGTTTCAGCAGGGCCAGGGGAGGAATGGTAACGGCCACCAGGGCCGAGGGCAGTAGGACAGAAAGGGGGGAACTTCCCGGGGAAGTGTTATGTTTGTGGCAAGATTGGCCACAAACGCCAGGATTGTCCTGATAGGGGCAGGGCCCCGCAGCAGCAGCAGCAGGGTGCCCGAAAGGAGCCGCAGAGGCCTATATTTCCCGCTACCCTCCCAGCACCACCTTAGATGGTAGCATTACCACCCATTACAGCGGTCCCAGTCTAGCAGGGACAGCTTCAGTATGGGCGGGTGTATCAGCTCCAGCACGTCGCATCCCCGCAAGATCCACCAACCATTGAGGGTATGTTCTCTATTCAGGGGACTATGGTGCGTATTTTGTTTGACATGGGGGCCACACACTGTTTTATTTCTATGAGATTTGCACGCACCATTGGGTTGTTAGACACCGTCGAGAGTACGGTTACTTGTGTAGATTCACCACTGAGTAGGTGTTCTATGATTTCCCTTGTATGTAGAGGCGTGGGTATAGAGATCGGGAGGTTTACTTTACCCGCGGATATGTTAGTGTTAGAGATGACCGAGTATGATGCCATTATTGGCATGGATTGGCTAGTTGCGTACCGAGCCATGATTGACTGTTTTAGTAGGAGTATTATCTTTTCCATTCCCGGGAAGGAGATGTTTTTAGTGGCGATGCCTCGCCCTGAGGGAGGATCGTCCACTCACTTGTACTATATAGAGGAGGAGACCTCTAAGGAAGTGGTGATACCACTTGATTCGATTCCGGTTATTCGAGAGTTTGACGATGTATTTCAGGATGTACTTGGACTACCCCCGAGTAGAGAGATAGATTTTGTGATCGATTTGACGTCGGGCACTCGACCTATTTCCCGCGCACCTTACTGTATGGCTCCAGCTGAGATGAGAGAGTTACGGGATCAAATTGAGCAGTTGTTGGGACAGGGGTTTATCCGAAGGAGTACTTCGCCGTGGGGTTCCCTTGTGTTATTCGTTAAGAAGAGGGATGGATCGTTGAGGTTGTGTGTGGATTACCGGGAGTTGAATAAGGTCACGATACGGAATAAGTATCCGTTACCCCGAATCAATGACTTATTCGATCAGCTGAGAGGAGCTTCTTTCTTCTCAAAGATTGATTTGCGATCTGGTTACCATCAGTTGCGTATCAGGGAAGAGGACGTCTTGAAGACTGCTTTCTTAATGAGATATGGTTCCTACGAGTTTTGGGTTATGCCTTTTGGGTTGACCAATGCTCCGACCGTGTTTATGGACTTGATGAATAGGGTGTTCAGAGAATTCCTAGATCAGTTCGTCATTGTCTTCATTGATGACATTCTGGTTTACTCCCAGATAGAGGAGGAGCATGCCGAGCATTTGAGACAGGATTTGCAGACGCTACGTCAGAACGAGCTGTATGCAAAGTATGAGAAGTGCGGGTTTTGGCTGAAGGAGGTTCAGTTTTTGGGGCATATCATTTCCGACCGGGGGATATCTGTTGATCCGGGGAAGGTATCTGTGGTGAGGGAGTGGGGATAGCCCACGACACCGACTGAGATCCGTAGTTTCTTGGGCCTAGCAGGATATTACAGGAGGTTTATTCGGGGTTTCTACAAGATAGCGGGTCCTTTGACACATCTGACTCGTAAGAGTGTGCCGTTCATTTGGAGTGATGCCTGTCAGTTGGCATTCGATGAGTTGAAGGAAAATTTGACCTCAGCACCTGTGTTAGCATTTCCGAGACCGGGAGTTGAGTATCTAGTTTACACCAATGCGTCCTTACAAGGACTTGGAGGTGTATTGCAGTAGGAGAGTGAGGCCATAGCTTATGCTTCCCATAAGCTTAAGCCTCACGAGAAGAATTACCCCACCCATGACTTGGAGTTAGCGGCAGTGGTATTTGCCCTTCGGATTTGGAGACATTACCTTTTGGGGGAGAAGTTTCGATTGTTCACGGGCCACAAGTCCCTATAGTACCTATTCACGTAGAAGGAGTTGAATATGCGACAACGGAGGTGGCTTGAGTTTGTGAAGGACTATCAGTTTGATATCTAATATCACCCGGGGAAGGCTAATGTGGTAGCAGACGCGTTGAGTCGTAGGCCAGTAGATGAGGTGGCAGGGGTGTGGAAGGCAAAGTGGAAAGAGTTGGGACACTAGGATGCACTGGCCCGATCATTCATGTCTGTGATGACTGTTACACCGCAGATTGTCACGAAGGTGGTAAAGGCACAGGCAAATGACTCGTTCTGTCAGGAGCAGATAGTTCGATTACTAGCAGAGGGAGCCGAGTCCTATACCATTAGCTCAGACGGGGGATTATGCTTCAATGGGAGACTGGTAGTTCCGGAAGGGGAGGAATTACGACACGAGGTGATGGCAGAGTCGCAAGGCTCACAGTTCGCGGTACATCCCGGTGGTGACAAAATGTACCAAGATATGAGATGTCAGTATTGGTGGAGTGGGATGAAGAGATATATTGCCGTGTTTGTTTCTAAATGCACCACTTGTCAGCTGGTAAAAGTGGATCATCAGAGACCAGCAAGACTTCTACAACCATTAGAGGTCCCCATGTGGATGTGGGAGAGCATATCCATGGACTTTATTACGGGGTTACCTACGTCACAGAGGGGTCACGACTCCATTTGGGTCATTGTGGACAGGTTGATCAAAGTTGCTCATTTTCTACCCGCAAGGACAGACTACACTACGGGACAGTATGCCAAGCTTTTTATTGCAGAAATAGTGAGACTTCACGGTGTGCCCCTAAATATTGTGTCTGACCGAGACAAGATATTTGTTTCACGGTTTTGGGAGAGTTTTCAGGAGGCCATGGGCACGGAATTGCGGTTGAGTACGGTGTATCACCCGCAGACCGATGGGCAAACCGAGCGTACAAAGCAGATGTTGGAGGATATGTTGCGTATGTGCATCATTGATTTTAGGGGTAGATGGGAGCAGTATCTTCCATTGGTGGAGTTTTCATACAAAAACTCCTACCAGTTCACCATTGGCATGGCTCCATTTGAGGCATTGTACGGTAGACCTTGTCGTTCCCCAGCATGTTGGTTGGAGTTGGGGGACAACAAACTACTTGGGCCGGAAGTGATTCAGGATACTTCGGCAAGGATAGAATTGATACGCAATCGCATTCCGGTAGCTCAGGATCGGCAGAAGAGCTATGCTGATGCGAAGAGATTTTTCAGGGAGTTCCAAGTGGGGGACCAGGTTTTACTCAGAGTATCTCCTATGAAGGTGATTATGCGATTTGGGAAGAAGGGGAAGTTGGCACCGAGATACGTTGGGCCATTTCCTATCATCGAGCGGATTGGGTTTGTTGCATATAGACTTAGGTTACCGGAACATTTACACCGGATTCATGATGTGTTTCATATTTCCTCTCTAAGGAAATATCTTAGAAACGATTTCGCTCATTCTCACATTGCTTGACATCGATCTCCAGCCTGATAGCTCTTACGAGGAGGGACCGATTGCTATTTTGGACCAAAGTGAGCGGAAACTGCGGTCAAAGATAGTTCCGTTAGTACATGTTCAGTGGTGGCATCATAATGCCGAGGAGTCCACATGGGAGCGCGAGGATGAGATGCGCGAACGTTATCCAAAGTTGTTTCTGCCAGGTACTTTCTAGTTCCGAATTTCGGGATGAAATTCTGTTATTAGGGGGAAAGTATGTAATACCCCGTACTTTTATTGTTAATTATTTATTGGGATTAATTAAATTAAATGTGTATTAATTAAGAATTAATCCGGATAAAATACTAACGAGATGTGATTTGTTATTTGATTTTAATGTGTATATACGGCAATATTTGAATATTACAAATATTGAAATTGTCGCGAGATAGAAATACGGCAATTTGAAAATTTTGTTGGGACGCGTGTGACAGTCGCGTCAGGAATATAATTATTGTAATTTAAAAGTAAATTTTATTTTTATCAATCGTATGGTCATTTTGAGTGCGCCAACGTGTCCGGAAGGGTAGAAATAGTCAGAAAACACTAGCCGGGGGATTAGTTTGGGTCCCGGGACATTTTTAGGCCATACCGGCAACTTAAAAGGGTATTTTGGTAATTTGGGAATTTTGGGATTTATGACTAACGAATTTTGGGAGTTTAAAATAGGAGATTTTATAACCCACTAACCCATTACCAAAAATTAACTGACTTGAGGGCAACGGGAGTTTGAGGAGAGGTTAGGAGAAGTTCCCAAAAGAGAAACACAACCTCCATCTTGAACCTTCAACCTTGGGAGAAAAAGGAGAGAGTAACCTTCATCAATTCAACACCAAATTCAGAGAAAAATCCAAGGCAAGTGGTTTAATTACGTTATTTACAACGAATGCTTCCTCCATGCGTAGAAATTTATATAATTACATTGTTTTGGGGAGAATGATAAAAACCCATGAAATTGGAATTAGAAACTCATGTTTTGACAAAGAGATTGTATGTAGAATTGTGTTTGGATGATTATACTGTTGGAAATACAACTTTCATGTTACAAAAACGGATTTAATTAGGAATATTGATGACTTTAATTTTCTAGGGTTCATACTCAAAAGATTTTGGGGGAAAATTGGGAGATTTGATAGTTCGGTGTTGTTTAGGATGAATTGACCCCACAAATATTTTAAAATACGACCTAAGTATGTTTAGGAATGATTAGAAACCTTAAACTACTATTGGAATGATGTTTAGATGAGATTAGAGGTGAAGAGAATTGGGAAGAGCGTAATAGGAGAATTCTGGGCTCGAAACTGTCATCTCGTTAGAAGGCCTGCCCGGGTCGTTCGAACGAGCTTCTAACGAGTTGAAGGTTTAACTTCTAACGAGTGGGATGTTCGTTCGATGACTTTCATTCGAACGAACTCTCGTTCGAATGACCTCGTTCGAACGAGACTTCTAACGAGTTGACAGATTGGCCTTTTTGGCCTGATTTGATTTCTAATGTCCCGTAACCTGGTTTAATTGTAGAGATGACATTCCCTTGATGACTAATTGATATAGTTGGGATATTTGGGATATATTGAGGAGTAAAAACATAGAAGTGTGATTTGAACCAAATCAAAATTGTGGATTAGGACGTGAGTGACTATTGCGATGTGAGAACAAGTGACGGCTTAAATATTTGTATTAACCGGGGATATGTGAATTGTGTAACATTATAAGTTGGTATAAGAACGAGATGTATACCACTAATAAACTATGGTAATTACTAAGATGTGTGCATGCTTAGTATATGTATATGATTTTATGTGTATGACATACCTACCATACTTGCTATCATGGGAGGTTTGCGTTCGCTTAGGGTCATCTAATATTTGTGTGCCTACGGGGGGATTTAGATTGGTACCTCGAGGACATAGGTCAGAGAAGGACTTATTGGGAAGTTAATAAGTCTACTGATCGTGGGAGCGTAGGTATGAGAGTGACCCATGTGATGTGACTGTGTTCGCCTCCATTGATTGTGATTGTTGTTATCTGAGAACGATTCCTGAGAGATTCAGAATGCGTGATCCTTATGTACGTGATGTACCGGGATGGATAGCAGAGTATGTGTGCACCATAGCTTATTCTCGGGGTGCTTCTATTGTATATTTTTGACGTGAATAATATACGCTTAAATAATGAGAACTTTCACGTTGGTATTGTGTGTATAATTATGGTAACGCTTTGAGAAAATAAAAAGGGATAATCTGTAGTGAATTGTATTACTCATAATTGAGACTCCGAGTTTAAGTAAAGCCCTCTATTTAATTGATAACGTTAGAATGTATAATGGGAATCGAGTAGAAAGGGGTAGAACTTATGACGGTTTAGTTAGATATGAATGTCACCTTGATGGGTACGGAACGTTAGGAGTGCACAATTAGTCGAGAGGTGAGTATTTCATGTGACTGCACGTCCTAACATGTATTTTGCATTCATTGTTTTAATGTTATTAAAGCACTTGCTATTTTTAAAATACTCTCCACTTTCGGGATCAGACCCGTTTGCTTTCAAATCTATTTTTGTAAAAACCTTTTAGGTGCCCAGCCACAAGGACACCATGTTTAGTATTTCCATTCAGGTGATGAGCTATAGCTATCGTGGAAGTTACAGGGCCTTTCTAGTAAACGCTTCTTTTGGTTTTGACTCCATATTGAGTTCCATCACTTGTAGGTCATGTCGCCCATTTCTATTAGAGATATTTCATATTTCAGTTATTCAGATTTTTGGCATGTAATTAATTCAGGATACACTGTTTTATTTATTTCAGTTGTGGGATTGTTGTGAGGAGTTTTTCCTCCGTACTTACTATTATTTGTTGGTTACTTTATTGAGACTTTATGGTGTATGGATATGCTATTCTTTCATAATTCTTTTATTGCATGTTAATCAAACTTAATTTAAAATTTGACATCTTACTTTTTAAATACTAGGTGGTTAGTAATTATTAAAATGTTTTCGACAGTGATGCTATTAACTGAACCGACTTGGCATTTTGTATTAATTTAATAAAAGAGTAGCTAACCGGTATTTAATTAGTCGGGGTGTCACAAAAAGAACCGATACGCCTGCGAACCGGTCTGCCTCATACCCGAACCGGTCTGCCTACTGAAAAGCCATAATACCCCGGACTGCTAGCGAACCGAAGATGCCAAAAATAAAAAGAACCGGTCTCCCTACCTGGACCGATCCGCCTCAAACCCAGACCGATCCGCCTGGGATAAACACAAAACAGATCTTGTTCAGATTTTCAAGGCCCAGGACTTCTTATTTAATACCACTACGGGGAGGTGGTTTAGTAAGACTTCCACACGATTTTCAGAGTACAAAAAACTCTAAGTCTTCACCTGTTGAGTCCCAAGACTCCAGTTTTTATTGATTCACACAACCTCTCATACATTTGTGAATCTGTTTGTAACCCTAGAACACAACCAGTTGCTGTTCAACCCTTGTGGAGAAGACCGTTCTTCTTCTTCATTGCAGCCCTCCTGGAAAGGGATATTTCCAGCCGCCGACTACAGAATCCAATACCTGAGGGTAATTCTTAGTCACTTGTATTTTCATTGTAATCCAAAATTGTACGTTACAATATTATAATGGAAATAAATGGTTTTGCCCCTTTGGGGATTTTTTCTCAATTATATGTGTTTGATTACTCTTCATGATTCACTTATTGTTTCAATCACACCTAGTTGCATGTTTAGGGTTTATTTGGGATAAAAGTTGTTTAATATATAATTTCCTCATTTGAGCACAAACGCATACTCCTCTCAAATTGGTATCAGATCCGGTTACGCTAATTTTCTCTAAGATATCAATTTTCTGAAAAATTGATTTTTGAAAAAGTGCGTGTTCAAATGGAGAAATCATATAATAAATTGCCTATTTTTGATAGGATAAATTATGCATATTGGAAAGCAAGAATGAGGTTGGCTTTAAAAGCCATAGATGAAAGGGTTTGGATTTTAGTTGAAAGAGGGTGGACACCTCCCTCCGTCACTGTGGAAAACGTGACTAATTTACAACCTGTCACCTCTTGGACTGAAGATGAATTTAGATGGTCTTATTTTAACTCTAAAGGTTTGAGTGTTGTTTCCGGTTCCATCACTCCCGATGAGTTCCGACGTATCATGACGTGCACCACGTCAAAGGAAGCATGGGATGTTTTACAACTCACCCATGAAGGAACAAATGCTGTGAAAGAGTCTAAATTGCAAAATTTGACAACTCAATTTGAAACCATCACCATGCATGAGACTGAATGTTTTGATGATTTATATGCTAGACTTTCTGACATTGTTAATACTAGCTTTAATCTTGGTGAACATATTCCTAATGCTAGAGTGGTTAAGAAGATTATTCGTTCTTTGCCTAAGAGTTTTATCCCTAAAGTCACTGTGCTAAATTCTATGGGCAATTTAAATACGCTAAAATTGGAAGAACTTGTAGGAGATTTGCAAACATATGAAATTGATATGTTCCCTAAAAGTGCTAGGTCTAAAGATAAGGGAATTGCACTTAATGCCAAAGAGAAAAAGAGTGAGGGGTCGGCTAGAAAGAGGGAAGAGTCATCTAGAAAGAGAGAGACTGACACATTAGATTCTGAGTGTGATTTTGACTTAGATGATTTGGCTCTTTTTGCAAAAAATTTCAAGAGGATTCTTAAATTTAAGAAAAATGGCAATTTTAAAGATAAAAATAAATTTGAGAAAAATAAGTTTGAAAAGAAAAATGAAAAAGATTCCAAAAATCCTCCTAAGAAAGAAAGTGAGAGATGTTTTGAGTGCGATGGTAGGGGTCATAGAGCCTTTGAGTGTGCCACTCGTCTGAATAGAGAGAAAGGGAAAGATGTCCTTAATGCTACCCTTAATGACGACAGTGAGGTTGAGTCGGTGGACCGTGGAGATGAGTCACCGCATGAGCATAACATCACCTCACTCATGGAAAGTCATGTGAGTACCTCCAATGCTTCTCACGACGATGAGGATTCTACATCACAAGGACACCTCGACAGTGAGAGCGATGAGAGTGAGGGGGAGGATGAGGCAAGTGAGAGCGAGTGTGATCTCCCACGCGCTTAGGCCGAGTTATATTCTGAGTCTTTTGAAACCAAGAAGCGTTATAAAGCGTTAGCTCTTAGGATCACCGCTTTAGAGAGAGATTTAAGACTGTTTGGAGAAAGAGAGAGTTATGATGAGAGTGGAAAAGAAAGAAAGAAAGAAAGAAAGAAAGAACTTGGAGAAAGAGAGAGTTGTGATGAGAGTGGAAAAGAAAGAAAGAAAGAACTTGAGAAGATAAGATGTTTTGAGTGCGATGGTATAGGGCTCAAGAAATTTGAGTGTCCCACTAAACTTAGAAGAGAGCGTAAGAAAGATGACATGACCACTTCTCTAAGTGATACTGAGGATGAGAAGGGTGATGATTGTGTGATCCAAAACGCTTTTAGAAAGTTGTGTATCCAGACCATGGAAACAAAAAGGTCTAATAGAATTTTAGGACTTCAGATTTCTGAGTTGAAGGAAGAGAATGTTGAGCTAAAAAGGGAAAAATATGACTTGACCAACACGGTGTCTAGTTTAACGACACACATATCCCATCTTAAGGATGATGTCATACAAACACGTGAGGTCCAAGTCTCATTAAAGAACGCATCTGAGAAGGTTGATAAGATGGTTCCCTATCCCGTTTTGAATGATGTTGGAAAAGGTAATGACGTTACACTCACTACTTTTAATGCACCCGAGCCTATATCCACCTTGGTGAGTGAGTCCCATAGGAGACCGTCTAGGAATGTTCATCCCAAAATTGTTGAAAAATTACTTCCTAGACCGATTTATTTTTTCTCCCACTACAAGAAGCGAGGACACCTTAGGGAGTTTTGTTCCAAATTGGGTTTTGTACCATATCATGCCACTTCACACACTCGTGCACATACACCCACTCATGACACTTTGCATGCACGTTATGATAGAGACACTACACCAAATCTGCCCATTTGTCAAGGTCATTGACCTTGACAAATCCACCTTGTCAAGGTCAATGACCGTGACATTTCGAGGCGAGATAACGTTTTTTGTCACGGACGTGTCACGGTCACTGACCTTGACACAAAACTCGCGTTTTGTGTCACGGTCGTGTCAAGGTCAATGACCGTGACACGTTTGTCACGATCATTGACCGTGACAAAGCCGTGACCCTTAGTAAAAAATTTGTCACGGTTATTGACCGTGACAATTCTGGGCAGAATTTAAAAAAAATCTGCTGGGCAGTATGGCCACTGCCACTACCCAGTAGTATATTTATACCTGTTATAGCAACGTTGTATCTGTTCCAAACATCATATATCCGAACAAACTAAAGATAATGCAAATATATATTCAAATAAGAAACTGTTTAAAAAGAAACAACATCACCATCATTTTATCTCAAATCTACAAACTATTTGCATGGAAAAGAGATTTTGTACCGCGACGCTCGGGAACACCTCTTTATCCTTCCCTTCTCGTCCGAATAGCCACATAAGTATAGAGCATATATGGCCTACCCTTAGGGCCACTCCCTGTCCCCTGAATTGAAATAAAGTAAAATTAGTATCCTCCCCTCAAATATAGATAAATATAAATCGTAATTGAAATCAAAATCGACATATAAATACAAATACATTACCTGTAGTGTCACTCAAACAGCTAATTTGAGCTCATATGGCACCTCCTTCCAACTAATGTACCCCGATCAATCGTGTCAATTATAATTCTCTTCTTATCTAAACACTAAGAAATACCATAATCCTATGGAGTTATGCGTTGCAAATTCCTTCCAACCATTGTGTAGCCAAAAATCAGCAGTTGAAGTTGTCAATTCCACCTTTCAATGGTCTCCCATGTTTTGCTAGAAGTTCCAAGTGGTGGGGTATGGAAAGTGGAATTGACAACTTCAACTGGTGATGTTTGGCTACATAACGGTTGAGAGGAATTTACAGAGCATCGCTCCATAGGATTATGGCATTTCTTAGTGTTCGGATAGACGAAGAGATTCAATCTCCTCTCCACAAATAGGACACCCCAAATAACTATGTAATAATCACCTATTAAAGGTAAGAAGCGTATATTCATGGATAAAGCGTATATTCATGGTAAGAAGCGTATATTCATGTATTAATCTCCTCTCCACACACGCACACTACACAAGAGTGAAAATGATAAAGTGCAGATCAAGTAAAAGCATTAAAAATGGATGTTTCGGTACAAATTGAAATATTTATTACAAATTGAAAAATTGTTTCAAATTCGGGTTATCTTCAAAAATGGATTGATATTCGGTAGGAGCAGCCAAGTCATCCACACTACTATTTAGACGCCTTGGCGCGTGTTGGACAATTGACCACGGCTCGTTGTTGATATACTCCGAGTAAAACACTTGCTTAACCTTTTGAAATGCACAAACAAACGGCTCATCGCTCACGTGGTCGTTGCTCTTCAACTTGGACAAGTCAACCATGATCAAATTGGTGAGAGGATTAACTTTACAAGCATTTTTATCATCAACTCTTACCCATTCACAGTAAAATACAACCTCTTTGAAGCTTATATAATCCAATTCAAATATATTTTGGATTACACCATAGTAAGTCATTTCAGCTTCAACGAGGTTTTTATCTTTTGCGCTCGCTCGAAAGAAAGTAAGAGACTTGTATGAAATTCCCGAGTTCTGTACATTTGTACTTTCCTCGTACACTTTAGCGCCGAAAATGTAACCGTTCAATCGATACTTTTTGTACTCTTATGCCACGAACAAGGGTCCAGTGGCTAGACGAGCAAGCCTTGATGTCGCATCACCCATCTTTAGGAGTTGAGAATATAGATAAATTAAATATATTAGTGGTAAAATTTGAGTGTAATGTAACGTTATATAACGACTGTTTTCATTATAATTACCTCTTGTGTCAACCGTAGCCTAAATTCGCTGTCTGATTGTACCACTGTTTTTCATCTTTTATTGTTCTCACAGGCTTCATATTTACTGCATATTACAAAATTAATCATGTATAAAATAATCTAAAATAATGTTAAACATTATAATATTCGAAACTTACTTTTTCCATTCTTTGACATCTTCATGTGTGTCAAATAGATAACGAGCTACTTGTTCATGTTGCAAACTCGTTAATTTCACTCGTTTTCCCATCACATTATAACCATCATCGAGGAATTCATCAGTATCATCAACGCTGGTCGAGTCAGTCATATATTCCCGAGTATATATTGATGACTCCACGGTGATGTATTCCTCTGCAATTGATCCCGCAATATATCGCGTATTCTTGACGTAATCTTTAAAAACTTTCATCAATCTTTCAAACGGATACATCCACCGATATCTAACTGGACCACAAAGAAGTGCCTCATCGCATAGGTTTACCAACAAGTGAACACTTATGTTAAAGAATGCTGGGGGAAAGTAGTTCTCCAATACACAAATCGCTTTGTTCACAGCCAATTTTGCGGCCAATATGTGTTCTCGATTCACTACCTTCTCACATAAGAGGGAGAAGGTAATACTGATTTGCATAATAGCCCTACGCAAATCCTTGTGCTTGGAGAAACAGTGCTTAAATAATAGAGGAACCAATTACATGATCACATGCCAATCGTGGGACTTACACTTATGTAAATCATGAGTAACATAATTCACAATCCTTTGCAAGTTGGACGAAAAAGTAGATGGGCCCTTGAAATTATATATTGTGTCTAGAAGCACCTTCCTTTCCTCACTCGTCAAAGTAAACGCACCAGGGGGAATTATTGTCCTTCCCCTACTATCTTCTTTCAACCATAGTTGTGGTTTAAGTTTTAATGTTTTAAGGTATTTTCGTGCATTTTCTCCATCCTTCGAATGACTCCCCCCAAGGCAAGTACCCACAATATGTTCAGCGAAGTTCTTCTCTGCATGCATCACATCCAATACATGGCGCACCAGGTTTTTCTTCCAATAAGGCAAGTCAAATAAAATTGACCTCCGAGACCATGCCTTTCTTATCTCAGTTTCATTCCCAGTTGGGGTCTTCTTATGCTTGACATTCTTAAATTTGGGATTCTTACCTGGCATATTTGGGCCACATTCAGAAGATTTACTTTCAATTTCTGAACCCGAAAGTTGTCTCGGCGGTAGCCTATGTTCAACTCCGCCCAATAAAAAATTGGAACCTTTCTCAAATCTGAAACTATGAGCTGGGGGTAAAAACCTCATGTGGCAATAGTATACATTTTTTAAGCTAGAGGATAGATGAAGAGATTCAGTCTCCTCTCCAAAAATAGGACACCCCAAATAACCATGTACTACACATCCGGATAATGTCCCATAAGCTGGAAAATCATGAATTGCCCACATCAACATAGCTTTCAGCGTAAACTCTTCTTTTCTAAAAGAGTCAAATGATTGCACACCCTCTTCCCACAACTCATTTAATTCTTCTACCAAAGGAGCTAGGTAGATATCAATGTCTTCACTTGGTGCCTTTGGCCCAGGTATTAATAAAGCCATCATCGAAAATTCAGGTCTCATACACTGTGAAGGAGGGAGGTTGAGTGGGGCTAGGATCACTGGCCATACACTCTAATTGATGCATAGATTTCCAAATGGATTGAAACCATCTGTTGATATAGCCAAACGAATGTTGCGTTGTTCTCGAGAAAAATTGGGATACTCATAATTCATCCTCCGCCGGGCAGTATAATCAATAGGATGACGCATGATATTTCCCCCTACTTTTGCCCTAGCATGCCAAGTCATTTCCTCTGCAATCCATGATACTGTGAAAAATCGCTTTAATCTAGGCCCAACGGGAAAATATTTCAATACTTTTTGAGGCACTTTTGAGCTTGTGCCTTCCTTACTAGTAGACTGGACATATCTAGGTTCATCGCATACCGGACAACGATCGAGATTTTCATACTCCTTTCGGTATAGTATGCAGTCATACACACAAGCATGAATCGATTTATACTTCATTCCCAAACCTTTCAAACTGTTCTTCATAATAGGATAGCTATTTGGAAGTGTATTCACCTTGGGTAATAAGCCCTTCACCCATTTCAGAATTCCTGTCACGCTATTGCCAGACAAACCGTACTGCGTCTTCAAACTGTGCAAATCAACCATGGCATGTAAAGTTGTTTGATCTTTCTCACAGCCAGAGTATAACGGTTGGGTCGCCTTAAATTTTAAACTTTGGTAGTCATCGTCAAGTTTTATCGTGTTATCTTCACGAGCACTTGAATTTTCTACATCATCAGTAACCTCGTTCTCCTCAGCTTCATAAACTCCGTACACATCATCAACTAAATCCTCTAACATATTATGATCTACGTCGTCCCCTTCTTCATCTATTCTACTTGTTGAAGGTTGTTGTGAAGGTTGGTCGGGGACAAAAGGAACTTTCAATTCACCGTGAAAACTCCAAAATCGATAACCATCTTGCAAACCCGATCTTAACAAATGTAGTTCAACTGTTTTCCACTCAAACTCCTTACCATTCTTACACCTAGCACACGGACACGGAAACTCTTCATCATTACGACATCTCTTTGCATATTTCACAAATTCGTTAGCACCTCTGCGAAACACATCCCCCATTCTATTAGTCTCACCCATCCACTCTTTATATTTTGGATATCCCATCACAGCTACAACAACTAAACACCTATTAAAGGTAAACAAAACTTAGATTTATAGTATGTTTAATTATCCTATTAAAGGGTAAGTGGTCCTATCCCATTCAAGAATGCATTTTTCTGTAATATACTTAACAGCTCATGCACATTGTTACGATTTGAAAAAAATTCGACAGCATATCCCCTTAGTTCTCCAAGTACACGACGTAGATTGGCAGGTGTGAGTGTTATTTCAATTGGTCAATTAAAATAACAGTCACACTTGTCAATCTAGTATGTACCCAGAGAACATTAAGATACGAGTGCAGAACTTCCTCCAAAAGTAACAACTTTAAGCCAATAAGAATATTATATAGAAATTATACAGTCTCAAACTGTCCAAACGGGACAATTCGAGAGATCTCATTACAGGGGTAATGACTCTCGAACGGGTCTAAGGGTTATTGAATGCGTACGCATAAGAACTAGAATGCTAGTATCTATGCGCACTATATTAAATTTCAAGTATGTTTCATATAATGGGTTAATTCAAATACAAAAATAAATTCATGGATTAATTCAAATACAAAAATAAATTCATGTATTGACCACATTCACACACACACACACACACACTATCTAAGCTGTTCTATAGGAAAAATAAATTCATGTATTAGCCTAATTAGATTATAAGGTTATCTCAATTTATATTTTTCTTTTTCTATCTAATAATTTTCAACGTAAGAGCACATTACATAACGTATGTGTAAGTTCCGTCAATACCATTTCGTTTCAATTTTGTAATATTATGTTTTTTCCAAATATTTTAAAAGTTATTAAATGGGTGCCCCATCCCCTGCCCCATCCCCCGCCACACACACACGCACACCTACGCACCTACGCACACACACACACACACACACACCACCCCCACCCACCCCACCACCACGACCGTGACAACTACATATATTGTTTATCAATAAAATTATGACATGAGATAATTATAATTGGAGCATAAATTTCATTATCATAAAGGGATAAATCCAACCAAGTACAGAGATTCTACAAATTAAAGTGAGAATTAAAGTTAAGAATTTCTAACAACATGCATGTATATGGATTCTAACTAATGATATTCCTAAAAACATACAATTGGCAACATTTTGTGAATTTACTAAACTTTATATAATATAATCAAATTCTGTTAAAAAATTATCTAGGGTTTTACCTAATTGAATTAATTTCATGAATAAAATTATTATCAATTTAAATGAAAATATCAATTATTATCCAATATTTTTGAATGAAATATTTATTTTGAATGAGTCACACACATGAACACCTACGCACACACACACGCACACCTACGCACCTACGCGCGCACACACACACACACCCCACCCCACTCCACCCCCTGCCCCCCTCCACCACCCCCTCCCCCACCACACACCACCACACACACACTCCCCCACCCCCTGCCCCCCTCCACCACCCCCTCCCCCACCCCACCCCACCCCGCCCTGCCCCCACCCTGCCCCACCCCTCACACATGCACACACATACACACATATATATATACACATACACACATAAATATACACAAAAATATATATATAAATGGGAGAGAGAGAGAGCAGCGCCGAGAGAGATAGAGAGAGATGGAGGGAACGGCGCGGGAGGGAAAAAAGAAGGGGGTTAGGTTTTTTGCTGCGAACATTGTCACGATCGTGTCAAGGTCTTTGACCGTGACAAGTATTTAAATTATTGTCACGGTCATTGACCGTGACAAGTCCGTGACAAGTAAATTTGTCACGGTCTTGTCACGGTCATTGACCATGACAATTAGTTGTCACGGTCGTGTCAAGGTCAATGACCGTGACAAAAAATGCGTGTTTTTTGTCACGGTCAATGACCTTGACAAGGCTGGCCGGCTGAAAGGTGACAATTTGCCCATTTTGGTGTAGTGAGAGTTTGCACACATTCGCGAGCAAGTGAAGTTTTTGATCAAGACAACACATGATCTAGTGGAGTTTGTTCAAAAGATGTCACCATCTTTGGAAAACTCCACCGTTACTCCCGGTTGAGACCTTGTCTTGGTTTCTAGCATAGGTTGATTTTCATGCTGTTTCTTTTGCCTATTGCTAGCATGTACCATTAGTTTGTTTTATTTTTGTTCATTTATTATTTCATGAAAACAAAAAATCCAAAAAGATTTTCGTTTTTATAAATATTTCAGAAAAGCCCAAAAAGATTTCTGTTTTTGCACCTTTTATGGATGAACATTTAAGATAGCCAAGTCACACCTTCATTCCATTTATCCATGTGACTGTTTGATAGAGATTTGAGATGCTACATCATTTCATCCATGTGCTTTACATAGTATGGAGTCTTTGAGATGTAATTAGTGATATTTTCCTACATGTTTGACTCCTATCTCCTTTATTGCACACATGAACGGCTATATTTGATTCTTGCACTTATCTATCACATATTGGCTTGAGTGTTTCCATCTCAATTCTATCTATAAAACTTACAATATGCGATAAAACTTGACAAGATTGGAATGCATGTAAAAATCGTTTTGGTGAGACTGAGTGTTTGTTTAAGAATGAGAGGGGCTGCGAAAGGTAATTATCTCTTCTTTGCGCAAAAGCCAGCGTTCAAAAGGACCTAAAAAATGGAGGAATTTTATTATCCGGGGTCCAAAGAGGTTAAAAGAGCCCAAAAAATTTAAAGGCAATCAAAAGCAATTCCTACCAAATATGGGCCACTTAGGTTTCACCATCAATTCTCCAAAGTTTGAGAATTTAGAAAGACTCTGTTCAATATTAATATCTGAGGGAGTTTGGTTGGAGAATATAAACGGGTTTGCACTTCCTTGAAAGTCCTGAAAAAACATAAAAAGTTTTGGATGTTATTGGTGTAAAATCATTTTTAGCTTTGATTTGTTGAATTGATTGAGTCAATGTCTTATATTTCCACCTTTTTTTACACCAAAGGAAGACTTTTAAGAGTATCCAATATTCGTCGTGCACATATGTCATGTTTGTATGCATTGGTTTTCCTATCGAATTCGATCACTCCTATTCATTTACGCTATCACCGACTTGGTTTTTTTGTGTTCATTCATGGTGTGATTTTGTCCTAGTGACACCCCGCACTTTCTTGGTTGATTTATTTCTCTCATTTGTCTATTTGGGGACATCATAAAAAGGGGGAGAATGAATTATCTTATTATGGGGGGAGTTTTGAACTTTTGAGTTTTCTCATAAATTGCTATATATTTTTATCTCATTTCAAACTCGATACGTCACTTGGTATTTGCTTTGTCTCATGTGTGTAGGTACTACATTGATGATAAGTGAAATACACACCCTGATGAGAAAAGCGTATGTGTAGGTACTACATTGATGATAAGTGAAATACACACCCTGATGAGAAAAGCGTTGAAGATTCCTGTAGAGTTGAAGAACAAACGACGGAGTCTTATTCAATTGTACCTTTTCAGTTTTGGGTTCATGGAAGGGTAGATTTGTATAGGCAACTTCATACTTGATAATTCGGATGTTTTTATTTTTGTACCGGCATAGACATAGGGGGAGATTTGTACAGACAATTTGTCCATCATTTATTAGTTATGTCATACGTCGTCACACCGTTGAAGAATATTCAAGCCCTAATCTACGTCAACGGATTTCAATATCAAAAAGAAGAAGGAATCATATTTCTGCAGAGTCGGACCGGTCCGCCCAGAATAAAAGAACCGATCCGCCTACGAACCGGTCCACCTCATACTCGGACCGGTCCGCCTACTGAAAAGCCAGAATACCCCGGAGTGCTAGCGAACCGAAGATGCCTAAAATAAAAAGAACCCGTCCGCCTACCCGGACCGATCCGCCTCAAACCCGGACCAGTCCGCCTGGGATAATTGCAAAACAGATCGTGTTCAGATTTTCAAGGCCCATGACTTCTTATTTAATCCCACTACGGGGAGTTGGTTTAGTAAGACTTCCACACGATTTTCAGAGTACAAAAAACTCTAAGTCTTCACCTGTTGAGTCCCAAGACTCCAGTTTTTTTTATTCACACAACCTATCATACATTTGTGAATCTGTTTGTAACCCTAGAACACAACCTGTTGCTGTTCAACCCTTGTGGAGAAGACTGTTCTTCTTCTTCATTGCAACCCTCCTGGAAAGGGATATTTTCAGCCGCCGACTACAGAATCCGATACCTGAGGTTAATTCTTAGTCACTTGTATTTTCATTGTAATCCGAAATTGTACGTTACAATATTATAATGGAAATAAATGGTTTTGCCCCTTTGGGGATTTTTCCTCAATTATGTGTGTTTGATTAATCTTCGTGATTCACTTCTTGTTTCAATCACACCTAGTTGCATGTTTAGGGTTTATTTGGGATAAAATGTGTTTAATATATAATTTCCTCATTTGAGCGCAAACGCATACTCCTCTCAATTATGTTATCCGAACAATTTAGGAACATTTTTCCAAAAATGAATAGCTTATAACTTTTGGTCCCTCTCCAAATGGCAGTGACTTTATTGGACAGTAGGGGTAGCCATAGGCCTGAGGCTCGCCAAGCCCACCTAGTCCGCCCAATAAAAAAATAGGGCTTCGTTAAGGTGAATAGGCTCACAAACCGGGCTTGGCAAAATTTTATAGGCCCAATTTTTTTTTCGGGCGAGCTTGGGCATGAATTCTTAAGCCCGATGAGGTCCGGTCCGGCCCGAGGCCCAGGAATATATATATATATATATATATATATATATATATATATATATATATATATATATATATATATATATATATATATATATATATATATATATAGTGTGTGTGTGTGTGTGTGTGTGTGTGTGTGTGTGTGTAAAGTTTAAGAATACAAAGTTATAAATAAATATATAAAGTGGGGAACTTTTATAAATAGCTTGGACAAATATATATATAAATAAATAACAAAAAACGGCCAAATATATATAAAAATAAATAACTTGTATAAATAAATAACTTGTATAAATATACAAAGAGAGTTTTTTATTTAAAAAAATAGTAATCGGGTTTGGCCAGCGGGCCTGGGTAAAGATCTTTCAGATCTGAGCGGGCTTGGAATTACATAATAAGAACCGATCTGGGCCCGAGCGAGCTTAGGATAACTCACAATTTTATAAGCTCAGCCGGCTCGAGCCCGACCAGGCCTGCCCAGGCCCGACCCATGGCCACCCATATTGGACAGTATATCAAAAGTTGTGTTTAAGTGTATACCATCGATTCATTCCTTGCAATAGAAAACACTCATAATGGATTTTCCATCGGATGGGATCGAATTTGCTCACATTCTACTTCTCAGAATTAGCACTTAAGAGTTTTAACGAATAACCCAACTGACTCGAGGAATTAATCACATTTTATTCATAAAACATTCATGGAGAGTGGGGTTTATGTTAAACCCCTCTCCCATTTAGTATTTAAAACTTGAGGGATTTGAAAAACAATTCATTCCATTCTAAAAGTCCAAATTTAAATCCTTTGTAATTTGTTAATATATTTGTACAAATTAAATTACCCTATCTAGATATTTTAATTTTTTTTTTCAAAAATAAAACCTGAAAATCAAAAATTAATTTATACCTTTATAATTATTACTCTGATTAAATTCAATTTACAAAAGAACAAAAAAAAAATTGATTTTTCAGAAAAAATAGTGGTCTAGATCGGTCTCAAAAATAAAATCATATTCTCCATAAAATAGGTGATCCTTATTAATCCAATTAGCACCACAAATTATGCAACATAATAATAAAGAGATATACATGCAAATAATTAAATAAATAATTTCATAAGTAAATGAAACAGTGTAACATTCTGTATTTCTGAGTAACAAATATTTAATAAATTCAGTTATTAAATTACACATGTGACGTAATTTATTTGAACTAATTATTATGTGTTTATTAAAATATTAATCGGAAAATACAATGATTAATATTTATGCAATATAATTACTAAGTGAATCGTAAGTGATTATTTTACGTAATAGTGAGTGTGAGTGACGTGTCAGTATTATATCTCAACCGAAAGGGTTGAGATAGTCAAAATAAAATAGTGTACTTGGGTGTAGTAATCAGGTTTCAGGGCCTTTTAAGACATAATTGGTCCCACACAGGGGTATTCGGGACATTTGGGCTTGACCTGTTAGCCTAATTTTGGGATTAGGGCTATTAAACCTAAATTTTAAAGTTAGAGGAATCCATAATTCAAATTGAAAATCCTAGAAATTGAGAGAAGAGAAAAGGAAGAAAAGAAGTTGACTTCAAAGGCCAAAATCAAAGAGAATTGTAGAGTTTTAACACCAATTTGTCTCATACAATGTAAAATTAGACCATATGAACACATAAAGGCAAGTAATTAAGTTGCTTTCAATTTAATTTGTAGAGATTCGTCTTCATATCATGGTAGTTGTAAAAAAATCATTTTGGCAAGGGTTTCACATGAAAAAAGGGGGTTTTGAGAAATTATCCCATAACTTATAGAGTAAATGCATATTTGATGTTTTGAATGATTCATAATTGCTAGAATTTGAACCTTGTTAGATATTCGTATTTTGATCATGATTAATTAGGATATTGAGTCAAATCTAGGGTTATTTGAGGTGTTTATCATGTAAACCCATTTAAATGGTGTTATTAGGTGATTGTAGTTAATATTTCGTATTATGATGATTATTTGGTGTTAGAATTATCTAAGATTATTTTCCTTTTGTTCTGTATGATTAGGTGGATGTATAATAACTTGTAGAAGATGTTTAGGTTGGTTTTGAAGAAGAAAAATTTAGGTTCATTTGTTGTTTCCGTCTGGGTTTCTGCACTAAATTCGTCAATCTCGTAAGAACATAGTTAGAACCTTATTCGAATGATGTGGCTTTCTTGTTCAAACAACGTGGCTTTCTCATTTGAACGATGTGGCTTTCTCGTTTGAATGAGTTCGCATGTCATTCTAATGACCCTAGATTTTGATCATGGAGATATATTTTTTCGTTACGAACATGTGGCTGCCAGTTACTTATTTTTCTAATTTTTTTTTAGAAATAGTTATGAATTCTCTACGAAAAGGTGTTCGAGATCGAAATCTTTAGTTAGAAATCAAATATGGGTATGGATGCATGAGATTATATTACCTATGGATGAGTGGGTAATTAAAGTTGACTTAGACATATTTAGAGAATCAATCGACAAGAAAGTTTAAATATCGAGATAAATTCGTAAACATGTGATGTATTAGTTGGTTGGGTAAGTCCGAGTAATTTTATAGAGTGGCTTTAAGTTATTTATTGAATTAATGAGAACTTGAATGAATTAAGGGCCGTGGGATAGACTCGAGATATTACGCAAATGCTTTGGGGTGATAGGCACGATTTAACCGGATTTGTGTTTATATGTATATACGGGTATTGAGACAATATATAGATATATATATGTGTACTTTATAAATATCGATGTGCATGATATTTATGTGAAAACCTACCCAAATCCTTTGAATCTCTTTAAAAACTAAGGAGCATAGTTTTTTTCATCTCAGGTAGAGTTTCGAAAAGATTGTTCATCCTTGGAAACAAATCAATTAGTTGAGGAAGTTAGGAGGATGTAGTGCATTAATAAGTTGCAATATTCAAATTCTATATTATTCCCTCTTAAAACAAGTCATTAACCATCATCGATTTCATGAAAAAAAGTTCCTTTGTGCGACTCATTTTGCATTGAGATAAATGATACTCTTGTGTGTTGTTTAAATCAATTTGTAGTTCATTTCATTAGAGACAATAATTTCAATGGTTACATGTTCACTTATATTTCATATATGCTCATTAGATTTCAACTTGCCACATCCTTTCATATGAAAACCTACATGGCATAGATTTGTTCCTACTTGTCTTAATTTTAGTGGACTTGCCACCGATCTAAATATTTGGCCCACTATGTCATTTGTTTTGTGTTGATGGTCATATTTTGGAAATACCCTCAAATTTGTGTCTTAGTTTATGGCCTCTTAATTGTCCTGAGTTAAAGCTGGACTTTTGTCTCCACCCAGAAGAGTGAATGAGGTCATTTTTTTCACTCATGTATAGTAGTGTAAACTCTTCCTTCTTTATAAAATATAAGATTAAAGAAGAGTAAGAAGAAGGATCCCTCAACCGACAATAAATAGAGGAGGATTTTTTTCAATCACATAGTTTTGGCACCTATAAAATGATGCTCTTGGAAATTTCTATTTGATTCTAGGATTAAATACAAAACATTCTTCAAACATTTTTTTAATACACATTTAGTCTAAGTCTTTTATTTTGTAACAAAAAGTCTCTTATTCTCTTATCTTTAAAGGTCCGCGACAGCGGCATGATAAAGTCTTTTTGGCATGGTGAAGAAGTTTTGCGACAAAATAAAAAGACTTACACTAAACATGTATTAAAAAAAATTCGAAAGAGTATATGGTATATGCCCATTGATTCTATTAAAATGCCCAATGAATTGGTATTTCCATACTCGTCTAGGCCATTTCAAAATATTATTTTACACATCCTTTATTAGATGTTACATTCATGAGTTGTGGGGGAATTTGGTAATTTTTCACGTTGAGGACATTGTCTTCATTTATAGATGTTGACATTGTTGCTATATTAATTTTTCTCCACGTTATGGGTTATTGTAGTCATTTTTGACAAATGTGTGTATTGCAGGATTTGGTGAGGTGATAGGGCACTTTTGGCGAATTTTGGCATGTTGTGTGTGTTTTGGTGAGTGAATCGTATTTGGTAAATTTGTTTTTTTTAAGGTTTTGGGTTGCTCATAATGGAGTTGAAGTATTTTAGTATTTTTAAGCTCCATTACAAAAGTTGTGGGGAAAAAAATTCAATTTTTAATGGGCTTTAGGGCTCGTTTGATTATATAGGGTGTCAAATTTTGCAATGGCAAATTTTTTTTGCCTTCTCTAGGGGTGGCAATTCGGGTCAACGGGTCATGTTTCTAGCTGACACGATACGACAAGATTTTTTCGGACACGAACACGACACGATACAAATTCGTGTTTTTTTAGTCGACACGAGCACGACTTGAATAAAAAACAACACGGCACGATACGACACGACACGACACGAATACCAGAATTTCTTAAATTTAACACCCAAAAAACACGATAACACTATTAGAGTTTTATTTAGCATTGAGGGTATTTTAGTATTTTCCCTTCTCTTATTATTATTAGGTGGTTGTAGTAGGTTATATATTTATTCTCTCTTCTTCCTTTTATTGTAAGACATTCTAGTATATGGCAATATGAAACCCTAGCCCCTCTTTTTCTCTCTTTCCATTTGATTGTAGATCTTTGATATGTTATCAAACACGATAATACGACACGACACGAATCATAATTCAGATACGAATACGACACGACACGACTTCGTGTCAAAAAAATCCGACACGAATATGACAGATCGTGTCAATTTCGGATCATTCCATATCATTTTTTCGTGTCGTTTCTAATATGGTCACGCCTACCTATCTCTCAATGAATATTCTGCCATGGAAAATCACCAAAATATGCGTTAGTGGGTAGTACATTAGTGTTGGAAAAGCTGCCATATAAAATGATGACCATCCAACATGCCAAAAAGATATAAAAATCAAAAGATTTTTATTTGACACAGCAAAATATTTGGGGTGAGCAAATTTCATTTTTGAAAACTTTAAAGAGACAAAAATATTTTTTTCCTCGTGGTCCCATACACTTTGTTGCCAGTAAATACAAATTTTGTTCCATTCATTTCACTTAATTTCTACGTCAAACTTCACCACACTAACCCACATCCCCAAACTATCATCTAACCCGACACATGCAATTCACCTCCACACCCCTATATATTATTTAGAGTAATTCTAGAAAAAAAAATTCTCCATTTTTTATCCAATGTCATAAAAATATATAAATATCAAGATACTAATAATAAAAAATAGTTGCCATATAATTGCACAAATTAGTAACTAAAAATGCCATTCCATATAAGAACTCCATGTGTAATAATATAAACTTATAAAAAAATTATCAAACATGAACATGACCCGCATAGAATATGACACGATTCAACAAGGGTTTATCGGACAAGAATACAACACAACATGACACTAGTTTTTTACTTAACACAAACATAACCAGTATAGAACATGACACAATAAAATTTCATGTCTAATTAACCAATAATAGATACAATAACCCGAATAAAAACACAATTAAAACACCAAGACATGATAACGTGACTAACATGTCTCATAAGTTTGATACGAACACGATATAACACAACTTCATGTAAAAAGGACCCATTACGAAAATGACATATCTTGTCATTTCGTATTGTGTTTTGTGTCATTTATGAAATTTTTGCTCCTTGTTAATTGTTGAAGTGTTGGTGGTGCAATTTATTGTTTAATTACTTTTTTAATCTAGCTAATTGATTTCAATCGATCTTTGTCAATCAGTTTGACTAATATTTGAAAAGTTTGTACTCGCATAGCTGATAAATTAGGTGTCGGGTGGGTAACACCCTCTATATTCACTTGCATGTTCTATTTCCTTTAGAGTTTAAGTGTGTTTGGGTGTAATTGGAGGGTGAAAATGGAGTTGTTTTGGAGCTCAAAGATGTAAAACTTTTTAGGGGCATTCAACAAAAGGATCAAATATATATTATATATTTAGTTTTTAGTGCAACATATTTTTAAAAATAAATTTGAATCATTAATAGTGACATTGACATGGCACTGACATTAAATGGAACATTTTTAGGACTAAAAAAATTATTTTTGAACTTAGCACGAAATGAAATATGTTTTACAGACTAAACTTTATTTTTAAAAATATATTGAATTAAAAATTAAATATAATTTTTTTGAAGAACTACACATTAATTAACCCAATTTTTTAAATGCAAGCAAATAGTGATGAACGAATGCATTTTTTTTAAATGGGTGCTTGAGTTAACAAAAGAATAAAGGTTATAACGAAAGAGAGAAATCAATGCTTTACTTAGGGGTGATCCACCTAAGCAACCGGTATTAACCCGATGTTTCCCCTGGTAAGTCTATCATCATCATCATCATCACTGTTATTATTATAATTATAATTATTATTATAGTAAATTATTTTCTTTTTACTTTTATTACTTAGTTTCAGGTTTCTTTATATGTATTAATTCTTGGTTGTAAATATAATTGTAACTTGCACACAAGTTATTTAGGGGAAATGCCTTTTAAGAGAGAATTTAGTTTTTGTTAATTGGTTCTTTTTTAATTCTTTGTTTAAGAGGTTCATATTATTATTTTATATTATATTTATTGTGTTTGGTTTCTATTTTCAATTTTACTTTGAAGTACATATCTTTGCTTTAAATGTAGTATGTATAAACTATAGTACACACACACACACACACACACATATATATATAAAGTAGCAAAGCTTTATGGTTATAAAAATACATAGAGAATCAACATTTGAAGTGGATCGGCTATTGACAATTAACAATGCTAAATTTAACTAAGACACTCACTTTTTCAATATATCATGTGTTAATGTATATACCACCATTATACCTCACACCACCACTACCACCACTATTTCCATTCACCCTACCATTGTCTCCACTACCTCCACCACTTTCCCCACTAACTAACCACCGCAACCCACCAATACCTTCAACACTCCTTATTTTACTCCACCTTATTCCATCTCCTTTAACTATATATAGGTTGGACATATAATGTAAACTCACACTTGTAGTTATCAGTACAACACATTCATCTATTTTTCTCTCCAAATCACAAGATTACATAGTATTAGAGCTAAGGTTAACTCCATATCTTAGCCACGTTATTGAAATATTACTATATTGTTTCATTATAAATCCCAAAGAAAATACAACCAACTGAAATATTCATCCCTCGTTTGTCATCCTAATAATTTGCATTACCTTGTTCTATCACCCTAACAGGACCACCAAATTCAGAATCAAATTATTAGTCTCTAAAATCTACTTCTTTGGGATACCAAAATCATCGTTAAAATTGTGGTCGAAATCTTCCTGAATCAATCTCACTCTAAATCATGGTTAGATTCTCCTTTCCAAACCAGTACCAAACAAGTTCCACCCCAAGAATTTTGGTATTTTCTTTACTCTTCCCTTTCATTCTAACTTTTGAATTTTTTTACTTACTTTTTTTATCAAAAAAAATATGATGGATCGATATGATGTCTCTCATCCAACTAATATCATACTTGATTGACTTAACTATATAGATTGGGCCCAAACTATGACTAGTTCTCTCAAAGATCACAAAGCTTGAGAAATAATTACTAGGGATATTATTTCACCTCAAAAGGTGCCACTGAACCCGATGATAAATTTATTGAACGGATAGAAGACTGGGATAGAAAAAAATTGTCAATTTCTCAATTAACACTCTTTTACTTCTATAAATCAGCACTTTGGTTGATTCGACACTACTAAAGAAGTTTGATATTTTCTCAAAATCAATTACACCACTATAGTACTTGTTCATCAATTTCAATTGCTGACAAAACGTCATCACAAATCTCAACATCTAGGACAATCCATTAAAAACTTCTTGTGTTAAAATGTATAATATTTCGTACCATCTAGCAGTTTCGGTGTCTATTTGAGCATGTTTTGCCGATACGGCCAAATTTATATCCTATCGAGATCGACAACACATCATATTTTTTTATGGCTCTACATAATTGATTGGAATCTGTTCGATCCTCTCTTCTCCACAGGAGTACTCTACCCTCAATTGAGGATGCTATTTTAGAACTTAATTTTGAAGAGACAAGACTTGGTACCTCCAAATCGCACATAGTAAACACAGTCCTTGCTACTCATCATCATAAATATGGCTAATAATTCTCTTTTTTCAACCCAACATCCCAACATGAGTGTAATTATTTTCGTAAGACCAACCATATTCTTGTTAACTATCGTGCATGGATCTGAAAACATTATTACAAGCAAGGACCCGACCACTACCATAATGATTTTCGAAGAAATCCATATAAACAATCTAACACTAATTCAAATACAGGAACTTCAGTCTGACATCCTCAGTCCTTGGGATCCCTCGCTGCTCCCTTTCCTCAAGTGGATTCTACTCCACATGTTTATACCTATGACCTTGATACTATTTTCAAATGATTTTTATCTACTTTCGATACTGTTATGGTTGTCACTATAGGTACTTCTTTGTTCTTTGATTCTGCCAGTTATTACTATATGACTGCTGGCTCTACAATTTTCTCCTTAAAAACTCCTGCTCAATATACACCTTCCATACACATTGCCAATGGCTTCTTTTTATATGTAAGTCACATAGGTCACGTATCCACTTCTAGCCCTTCACTCCCTGCCACATTTCACATTCCCAAACTCACTATTAATTCACAAAAACGTGGAGAGAAAATTCTAGAAAGTAGTGGGCAACTGGGTTGAAAGATTCGACTCACATGTAATCACGTTTTAATTTTCGGAATAAAAAAAACGTTAAAAAATAACTTTTAAAGCCCAAAAAACAATTATGTATTTGTCCAAAAAATTAATTCTTAATGAGCCCAAGCCCCAAGACCCGGGTCGGCGGGACTGTGGCGCGCGCGCGTGACTTGGCCCATTGGGTCTACCCCACATACTCACAAAATATTGAATGCCCTAAAGACTGAACCTTTAGTCTCAAAAAAGAGTATATTAACTCACCCCTTTTTCCCCAACCCACCTATGTGGGACAAGTGCTTAAAAGCACTCAACATTTTGCACTCACACAGCTATTAGACAGCTGTGTACCAACAAATTTGCATCTACATCTTCCTTATTCTGTCAACTTATGGAATTCTCGTTTAGTTCATGTGTCTGTTGAATAACTTCCTTCCTTAATTTCAAGTGGTCAATTAAGCTTAGTCAAAACTGACCATGTCTCTTGTCTATCTTGTCAACTCGGAATATAACCAGCACTGTGATTATGTTTCTTTTGATCCTTTTAATCTTATTCCCTCTCATTTTTGGGTTCCTCTCCTTATCCCACCAGGGGGTCTATATATTTTATTATCTTTATAGATGATTACATGTGTATTACGTAGATATATCTTACGAAAAATAGCTCGAAATTATCCCAAATTTACTATGACTTTTCCCACATGATTCACACTCATTTTTCTCGCCCAATTAAATTTTTTCCATAGATAATGAAATGGAACATAAAGAAACCATTTTTCTTAAATGTTTTCGCCAACAGGGCATTGTTTCTCAATATTTTTATCATGGCACATCTCAACAAAATGGTCATGCTGTGCGCAAACATCGTAATATATTTAGATATTATTTGAACTCTCCTTATCTCCAGTTCATATCCTGAGCGATTTATTGGGTGAAACTGCTCTCATCGCAGTTTACACAATTAATCATATTCCCTTGCTAATAATTGGCAACTAATATTCCTACAACCATTTGTATGGGATTTCCCCAGCCTACAATCTCTTGAAAGTTTTTTATTGGGTTTGTTTTATATTACTTCAACTCCATGAGCACTCAAAACTATAACCTCGATCTCGTTTTTATTGTTTCTTAGGATATAGTATTGAACAAAAGGGGTATATATTTTGGGATGTCATTTCTAAACTCGTTCACATCTCTCGTAATGTCATCTTTTCAAAACATAAGCGTGTTGTTGCTTCTCATAGATGGACACTATTTCAGATGGATGTTAAAAATTCATTTCTTAAAGGAGACCTTTCTGAAGAAGTTTATATGAAACCTCCTCTGGTTAGGATCAGTCTCCATTTCAAGTTTTTAAACTTCGTCGAGTTCTAAATGGTCTCAACCAAGCTCCCCCAGTCTGATTTTCCACATTCAGCCCCATCATTAGTATATATGTGTTTACTTATAGTCCTCATGACTCTAGATTCTTTATTTGAAAGACATATTCTAGTACCTATCTCCTTCTGCTACTTTATGTGGATGATATGGTAATTACCAATGATGATGTTAAGGGAATCTTTGCACTAAAATTTTCTCTATTATTTCTTAGGCCTAGAAATACTCTCTAGTGTATATATGTATTATCTCGCTCAGGCTAAGTATGCTTCTAATATAATCCTTTCAGCCAGTCTTACTGATTACCAGATAACTTCCACTCCTCTATAAATTAATGTATGTCTTACTTATATTGATGGTACTCCTCTTAGTGATGTGACTCTCTATCAATAGTTGGTTAGAAAACTAGTCTTATGCGATTCATATTGTTATGGATGACTCATTATGCTGTTGTTTTAGGTATCATTCCCTACATTATGGGAACTATGTATCATGGTCTTCATTTTTCTATTCACTCCTCCCTGGTTCTTCGAGGATATTCATATGCTGATTGGGCTGGCGATCCTATCGATTGTCATTTTACTACTGGATATGTCTTCTATTTTTGCGACTCATTTATTTCTTGGTGAAGCAAGAAATAATCTGTCATGTCTCGATCAAGTACGAAAGTCGAATATTGAGCTCTTGTTGATAGTACATAAGAATTTCTCTAACTTCGTTGGTTACTTGAAGATATGAGAGTTTCATCTTTCGCTACCACTATCCTTTGATGTGATAATCAAAGAGTTATTGAAATTTCTCATAATAAAGTCTTCCATGATCAAACCAATCATTGAGATTGATTGTCAATTTATACTTCAACATGTTCTTAGTGGAACTATTTATCATCTCTCTGTCACATATGCTAATCAAATTGTTGATATCTTCATCAAAAGCACATCCTCGAGGGAACTTTCAATGTATAGTTACCAAACTTAAGTTGATGAATACTCCACCATCTTGAGTTTGTTGCGGGGGTAAGTTAATGTATATACTACCATTATACCTTACCCCCAACACTACGTCCACTACCTCCATTCACCCCACCACCAACATCACTACCTCCACCGCTATCCCTACTACCTCACCACCTCACCCCACCCCACCCCTACCACCATCAAACTTCATTTTACTCCACCTTATTCCCTCTTCTTTCACTTGTAGATATCAATAACACACACTCATCTCTTTCTCAATATAATTCGTATATTTACATCATGGAAGTTATTTCTCCAAACATCGATTAATGCATCGCTTTCTAATATATGTCCCCCAAACAATTGACATGTGGTTTGTTGTTCCACATTATTTTGGGTAAATTTTTTCAAACTTATACAATAATTATAATATAATTTTTAATCATTCGTGCATCGCATAGGTTCAAAACTAGTGTCTTGTAGAAATAAACATTCGTCATTGTTGATGGGTCGAGTGCCCCCAAATTTTAAACTCTTTAAATAAAGAGATGGTTTAATTTAAATTCCAAACCAATTTTTTTTTGCAAATTTTAACATTTATAAAATTCAAATTTTAATTTCTTCAAAATTAAAATTAACTTAAACTAAAAGTGAAACTAAACTACACAAACATTTTTAATTTTCATTTAAAAAAAATTATTTCAAGTTCTAAGTTAGGCTAAACAAACCAAGCATAAATAAAGCCAAATTAATTTATGCCGATTTGAATTAATTACACCAAACTTACCCAAAATTAAACTAGCACTAAATTATACTAAAATTGTGATTTAAACCAATTTTATCTTGATTAATCCTAGCATGCATTTAAGTGATATTTTTGCAAGATAAAGTAAATCACAAACACACAACGCCACGATGTATGAGGAAAACCCAAAGGGAAAAAATCTCGAACGGCCCTAACTACAAGTCCACTAAGTACGGTGTTTTTACGAAAGACACGGCAAGAGAAACTTACAACAATGACTTGACTCCGTCCAAGCCTTGATCCTCCTTCGCTCTTCAACCTCCACCTAGTCGACAACCACAGACTCCAGCACAGTCTCGGAATCCACCGATGGGGCTTGATCACCGTCAATCCACACACGGTGCCTTTTACCGTATGAGCACGCCGCAACAAATGCAAACTCTCCTTTTGGGGGTATAGAAGGAACCCAAACACTCTCTAATGTGTAAAGATGAAAACCTGGTGCCAAAAACTCTCCAAGTAAGTATATATATAAAGGAAATTGGATTTAAATTAAAACATTGTGGGTGTAAACATATGTGTTTTTTAAGCAATTAATCCATTAAAATCATGAACAAAAAATGGAACTTTTTTTCTTAAGAATGTTACTCTCTTATGCTCTTGGAGGGAATGGAAAAGTTTTGAGAAAAAGTTTTGAGAAAAAGTGTTTCCCGCACTTAGATAATCAGGAAAAAGAAGTGTGGAAAGTAGGGGCGAGTGGGACAAAAACTGACACGGTAGTTCGAACGACTTTTCAATGTCGTTCGAATAAGAATATCAAACGAAATTACCAACGATATTTCAGAAAACTTTTTGTTCAATTTTTCATTTGAACCAAACTTCTAACGATAAAATAGGAAAAATCTCGTTAGTAGTTCATTTGAATGACCTGGGAATTTTGTTCGAACGAGATTCGAGGTTCATTCAAACGACTTTTCAAAAAACCAAAATTTTCATTTTAAGCCCAAAACTTTTATGAAAAGTTCTAAAATTATTTTCTGAAAAAATTGCAAAGTCATTTCTATAAAAATTTCCAACCTCCTATATATATAAATGCATTCATACCTTTTGGAGACCTTGTAAAATGAACCAATGTTGAGGACGAGAAACAAGTAACTTGAAACCGACAATGATATCTTCAATTTTGCTTGGCTGCGTCATCTTCAACATACAGTTGTCATAGGCTTGGAAGGATATAACAATCTATCCTATGACTCAAATAATTTTGTCCGAAATCAAACCAAAACTACATATGGATTCAATTGGAAATTTGTGTCCTTACAAATCTCCCCCTTTGGCTATTCCGGAACAAAATCAAACCAAAAATCCTAAGGGCCGTCAAGCACGTCTAGACACAATCCTACCAGAAGAAAATAAAAATACAGTCGCTTGACTCGACTCATAGGAAATTCTTTGCCACTTTAAGTAATGCCGCTAAAGATGAATTCCTGCACACTTAAGCATACCATTAAACACATAGGGAATATAGGAAATTAAAGTGCACAAAATAAAAACTAACACTCCCCCTTAAATAATTCTTCCCCTTTATCCAACAATGGTCTACCTAAGAAAGACGTTGTGACACCCCGACTAATTAAATACCGGGTAGCTACTCCTTTATTAAATTAATACAAAATATCAAGTTGGTTCAGTTAATAGCACCACTGTCGAAAATATTTTTATAATTACTAACCACCTAGTATTTAAAAAGTGAGTTGTCGAATTTTAAATTAAATATGATTAACATGCAATAAAGGAATTATAAAAGAATAACATAACCATTCACAATAAAGTCCCAATAGAGTAACCATCAAATAATAATGAGTCCGGAGGAAATACTCCTCACAACAATCGCAATACTGAAATAATAAAACAAGTCTGCATCCTAAATTAATTACAAACCAAAGTCTGAATAACTGAAATATAAAATGTCTCTAAAGGAAATGGGCGACATGCCCTACAAATGATAAAACTGAACATGGAGTCAAGACTAGAAAAGGAGGTGTCTACTGTCAAGGCCCTGTAACTTCCACAACAGCTACAGCTCGTCACCTGAATAGAATTCCTATTCATGGTGTCCTTGTGGATGGGCACCTAAAAAGTTTTTACAAAAATAGATTTGAAAGCAAACGGGTCAGAGCCGGAATGTGGAGAATAGTTTTAAAAACAGCAAGTGCTTTAATGACATTAAAACAATGAATGAAAAATACATGTTAGGACGTGCTCTCACATGAAATACTCACCTCTCGCCTATTTGTGCACTCCTAACGTACCGTACCCATTCAAGTGATTCTCGTATCTATTTAGACTAAAATAAATTCTAACATTTCTACTTGATTCACACTTCAATTCCAACATCATCAATTAAATAGAGAGTTTTACTTTAATTCTCGGATTCTCAATTATCAGTAATGCAATTCACTACAGGTTATCCCTTTTTATCTTTAGCAGTCATTACGATAAATAAACTTCACAATTTAAACATGACAATTCTTTTCATTTAACCGTATATTATTCTCTTCATAAATATACAATACTAGCACCCCGAGACTAAGCTGCGGTGCACACATACTCTGCTATCCCATCCCGGTACATTACGTACATAAGGATCACGCATTCCGAATCTCTCAGGAATCGTTCTCAGATAACAACAATCACAAACAATGGAGGCGAACATAGTTCACATCACATGGGTCACGCACATACCTACGCTCCCATAATCAGCAGACTTATTAACATCTCAATAAGTCCTTCTATGACCTATGTCCTCGAGGTATCAATCTATATCCCCCCCGTAGGCACACAAAGAATAGATGGCCCTAAACGAACGCAAACCTCGCCTGATAGCAAGTATGGTAGGTATGTCATACACATAAAATCATATATAGTAAGCATGCACACATCTTAGTAATTACCATATTTTATAAGTGGTATACTTCTCATTCTCATAGCAACTTTTAGTGTTACACAATTCACATGTCCCCGATTTATATATATTTAAGTCTTCAATTATTCTCACATCGTGATTAGTCACTCGCGTCCTAATCCACAAATATCATTTGGTTCAAACCACTCTTCTATATTTTACTCCTCAATATATCCCAAATCTCCCAACTATACCAATTAGTTAACAAGGGAAAGTCATCTCATCAATTACACAAGGTTACGGGACACTAGAAATCAAATCAGGCCAAAAAGGTCATTCTGTCAACTCGTTATAAGTCTCGTTCGAACGAAAGGGCATCGAACGAGAGTTCGTTCGAACAAAAGGCATCGAACGAACTACCAACTTGTTAGAAGGAATACTGTCACCTCGTTAGAAGCTCGTTCGAATGAGTTCGTTCGAACGACCTGGGCAGGTCTTCTAACGAGATGACAGTTTCGAGCCCAGAATTCCTAATTCGTTTTTTCTCAAATTTCCTCTTCTCAAAACTCACCCAAAAATCATCCCAACAGTGTTTTAAGGTTCTTAAACATTCCTAAAAATTCTTAGGTCGTATCTTAACATCTCTATGGGGTCAAATCTTCATAAATAGCATAAAATTATCATCAATCCCCAATTTTACCCCAAACCCTATGGGTATGAACCCAGAATTTCATGTCTTCAATTTTACCCTTATAAATCCGTTTTTACATCATAAAAAGTTGTGTTTATCATAGTACAATCACCCAATATCTTTCTACATGCAATCCCTATATCATAACCTTAATTTCTAACTCCAATTTCATGGGTTTTCATCAAACTCCCAATATAATGAAATTATTATAAATTCTAAGCATGGAAGAAACATTCGCTTGAAATTAACGTAATTAAACCACTTGCCTTGGATTATTCTTCTGAATTTGGTGTTGTTGAAGGTTTCTCTCTCTCTTCCTCTCCCTTTTCTCTACAGATTTTTCCCAAGATTGAAGGTTGAAGATGGTGGTTATGGTTTTCTCTTTGGGAACCTCTTCTAACTTCTCCTATAACTCCCGTAGCCCTCTAATTAGTTAAGTGTTGGTAATGGCTTAGTGGGTTACTAAATATCCTAATATTTAACTCCCAAAATTCGTCGGTTAATTTTTCCAAAATTTCAAAGTTACCAAAATACCCTTTTTAGTTGCCGGTATGGCCTAAAAATGCCCCGGGACCCAAACTGAACCCCCGGCTAGTGTTTTCGGACTATTTCGACCCTTCCGGACACGTTGGCGCACTCGAAATGACCATTCGGTGGATAAAAATAAAATTCACTTTTTAATTTAAATAATAGCATTCCTGACGCGACTGACACGCGCGTCTCAACAAAATTTCCCAAATTGCCGTATTTCAGTCTCACGACAATTTCAATATTTTTAATATTCATATATTGCCATATATACACATTAGAATCAAATACCAACTCACATCTCGTTAGTATTATATCCGGATTAATTCTCAATTAATTCACATTTAATTTAATTAATCCCGTAAATAAATATCAATAAAAATACGGGGTATCACATTTTGTATTAATCAAATACCGGGTAGCTACTCCTTTATTAAATTAATACAAAATGTCAAGTTGGTTCAGTTAATAGCATCAATGTCGAAAACATTTTTATAATTACTAACCACCTAGTATTTAAAAAGTGAGTTGTCGAATTTTAAATTAACTCTTATTAACATGCAATAAAGGAATTATAAATGAATAACATAACCATTCACAATAAAGTCCCAATAGAGTAATTATCAAATAATAATGAGTCCGGAGGAAATACTCCTCACAACAATCCCAATACTGAAATAATAAAACAAGTCTGCATCCTAAATTAATTACAAACCAAAGTCTGAATAACTGAAATATAAAATGTCTCTAAAGAAAATGGGCGACATGCCCTACAAATGATAAAACTGAACATGGAGTCAAGACTAGAAAAGGAGGCGTCTACTGTCAAGTCCCTGTAACTTCCACAACAGCTACAGCTTGTCACCTGAATAGAATTCCTATGCATGGTGTCCTTGTGGCTGGGAACCTAAAAGGTTTTTACAAAAATAGATTTGAAAGCAAACGGGTCAGAGCCCGAATGTGGAGAATAGTTTTAAAAACAACAAGTGCTTTAATGACATTAAAATAATGAATGCAAAATACATGTTAGGACCTGCTCTCACATGAAATACTCACCTCTCGGCTATTTGTGCACTCCTAACGTACCGTACCCATTCAAGTGATTCTCATATCTATTTAGACTAAAATAAATTCTAACATTTCTAGTCGATTCGCACTTCAATTCCAACATCATCAATTAAATAGAGAGTTTTACTTTAATTATCGGATTCTCAATTATCAACAATACAATTCACTACAGGTTATCCCTTTTTATCTTTAGCTGTCATTACGATAAATACACTTCATAATTTAAACATGACAATTCTTTTCATTTAACCGTATATTATTCTCTTCATAAACATACAATACTAGCACCCCGAGACTAAGCTACGGTGCACACATACTCTGCTATCCCATCCCGGTACATTACGTACATAAGGATCACGCATTCCGAATCTCTCAGGAATCGTTCTAAGATAACAACAATCACAAACAATGGAGGCGAACATAGTTCACATCACATGGGTAACGCACATACCTACGCTCCCATGATCAGCAGACTTATTAACATCTCAATAAGTCCTTCTATGACCTATGTCCTTGAGGTACCAATCTATATCCCCCCTAGGCACACAAAGATTAGATGACCCTAAACGAACGCAAACCTCCCGTGATAGCAAGTATGGTAGGTATGTCATACACATAAAATCATATATACTAAGCATGCACACATCTTAGTAATTACCATCTTTTATTAGTGGTATACTTCTCATTCTCATACCAACTTTTAGTGTTACACAATTCACATGTCCCCGGTTTATATGTATTTAAGTCTTCAATTATTCTCACATCGTGATTAGTCACTCGCGTCCTAATCCACAAATATCATTTGGTTCAAACCACTCTTCTATATTTTACTCCTCAATATATCCCAAATCTCCCAACTATACCAATTAGTTAACAAGGGAAAGTTATCTCATCAATTACACAAGGTTACGGGACACTAGAAATCAAATCAGGCCAAAAAGGTCATTCTGCCAACTCGTTAGAAGTCTCGTTCGAACGAAAGGGCATCGAACGAGAGTTCGTTCGAACGAAAGGCATCAAACGAACTACCAACTCGTTAGAAGGCAGAATGTCACATTGTTAGAAGCTCATTCGAACGAGCTCGTTCGAACGACCTGGGCAGGTCTTCTAACGAGATGACAGTTTCGAGCCCAGAATTCCTAATTCGTTTTTTCTCAAATTTCCTCTTCTCAAAACTCACCCAAAAATCATCCCAACAGTGTTTTAAGGTTCTTAAACATTCCTAAACATTCTTAGGTCGTATCTTAACATCTTTATGGTGTCAAATCTTCCTAAATAGCATAAAATTATCAACAATCCCCAATTTTACCCCAAACCCTATGGGTATGAACCCAGAATTTCATGTCTTCAATTTTACCCTTATAAATCCGTTTTTACATCATAAAAAGTTGTGTTTCTCATAGTACAATCACCCAATATCTTTCTACATGCAATCCCTATATCATAACCTTAATTTCTAAATCCAATTTCATGGGTTTTCATCAAACTCCCAATATAATGCAATTATTATAAATTCTAAGCATGGAAGAAACATTCGCTTGAAATTAACGTAATTAAACCACTTGCCTTGGATTATTCTTCTGAATTTGGTGTTGTTGAAGGTTTCTCTCTCTCTTCCTCTCCCTTTTCTCTACAGATTTCTCCCAAGATTGAAGGTTGAAGATGGTGGTTATGGTTTTCTCTTTGGGAACCTCTTCTAACTTCTCCTATAACTCCCGTAGCCCTCTAATTAGTTAAGTGTTGGTAATGGCTTAGTGGGTTAATAAATATCCTAATATTTAACTCCCAAAATTCGTTGGTTAATTTTCCCAAAAATTCAAAGTTACCAAAATACCCTTTTTAGTTGTCGGTATGGCCTAAAAATGCCCCGGGACCCAAACTAAACCCCCGACTAGTGTTTTCTGACTATTTCGACCCTTCCGGACACGTTGGCGCACTCTAAATGACCATTCGGTTGATAAAAATAAAATTCACTTTTTAATTTAAATAATAACATTCCTGACGCGACTGACACGCGCGTCTCAACAAAATTTCCCAAATTGCCGTATTTCAATCTCGCGACAATTTCAATATTTTCAATATTCATATATTGCCATATATACACATTATAATCAAATACCAACCCACATCTCGTTAGTATTATATCCGGATTAATTCTCAATTAATTCACATTTAATTTAATTAATCCCGTAAATAAATATCAATAAAAGTACGGGGTATTACATACTTCCCCCCTAATAACAGGATTTCGTCCCGAAATTCGGAACTTGAAAGTACCTGGTAAAAACAACTCTGGATAACGTCCGCGCATCTCATCCTCGGGCTCCCATGTTGACTCCTCGGCATTATGATGCCGCCACTGAACACGTACCAACGGTACTATCTTTGACCGCAGTTTTCGCTCACTTCGATCCAAAATAGCAATTGACCCCTCCTCGTAGGAGCTATCAGGCAGGAGATCGATGTCCTCCAAATCAATGTGAGTATGAGCCAAATCATCTCTAAGATATTTCCTTAGCGAGGAAATATGAAACACATCATGAATCCTGTGCAAATGCTCCGGTAACCCAAACTAAACCCCCCGCTAGTGTTTTCTGACTATTTCGACCCTTCCGAACACGTTGGCGCACTCGAAATGACCATTCGGTTGATAAAAATAAAATTCACTTTTTAATTTAAATAATAACATTCCTGACACTACTGACACGCGCGTCTCAACAAAATTTCCCAAATTGTCGTATTTCAGTCTCGCGACAATTTCAATATTTTCAATATTCATATATTGCCATATATACACATTATAATCAAATACCAACTCACATCTCGTTAGTATTATATCCGGATTAATTCTCAATTAATTCACATTTAATTTAATTAATCCCGTAAATAAATATCAATAAAAGTACGGGGTATTACAAACGTCTCCCCCTAAGTTAGATCTCCCCAAATTAAAAGGATTAAACAACATTTCTCCCCCCTTTTGTTCAGGAATAGACAAAGGTTCAGAAAAAAAATCTTATTTCTCCCCCAATTAAATCAAATATCATTTCTCCCCCTCAATTCTACACAAGGGATATAAAATATGGGAAAACACGTTAAACATGCAATGATATATTGAGTGACAAGAATAATGAAGCATAGGAGCAATAATGAAATTCAACTAATCCATACAAATATTAAAAGATATCAAGTATTATGCAACAAAAGATACCACTAATAATGATCTACACTAAGCAATGGATATCAAACAAAGGATGCAACAAGATAGATACCAATTTTACGCAAATACTAAAAAAAATCATATATATCTATACAAAAGAGATACCAATTATGGACACGCAAACATATATAGGTATAAACACCACAAATGACATAAAAGAAAATAAAAACACTTTCCACACTCTTATAACATTATTGTATCATATGGAAACGGAAGTGAAGGGGTGTGAACTAGTAACCAAAGAATTAAGACCCGATCACTTAAACATGTTCACAGAGTTCTTATTTGATTGCAAAACTTTATCAACTAAGATTTATCCTTATGTGATAGGATAAGTGAACTCGATGAACAAATCGAGCACAATGAATACAAGCCAAGCATATTGATGATTCTACAAACCAATAGAGTCATGACAAGATAGCGCAACTAGGATACAAAGTCATTGTGCAAAGCTGTTGATATTCCATCCAAACTCTCCCAAATATAATATAATTCTTTTCTTTTCTTTTGAATGAAAATATCAATCCAAATAAACTAGGCCTTGGTTATATTTTTCTTTTAATGCCAGATTTTTCTTTTAGGCCTTTGGACCTCATATTTCTTTTAGGCCCATTGCAAATGTTGGCTTAATTGCAAAGGATCATTGTTCCTTTTGCAGCCCTTCACCGTGAACTTTCATATATCATTTTTTTAAACACACAATAATATCACGTGCAACGTTTCTAACATGAATAAATCCTCCTAAGTCACAAATTATGTAGATGACTAGATTGGTAGGAGAACATCTCACAAAAGTCAAATATACATGTGAAGTTAAAGATTCAAAAGAGCTTGTGCATGTGTGCGAGAAGACATATAAAAAGTGAATTCATTGAGAAAGTCAAATTCAAACTACTCCATATAACCATGACAGAGAACACTTTAAGGATTGAAATTCCTAACCAAAAGTTCTAGCCACATGGTAGCGAAATGATGAGATTTAAACACAACTATATGCCACAAAAGGTGTGTAAAACTCAAATATATACACAAAAAAAAAATCTTTTTGAGTTTTTCAACAAGTTTCAATCAACACACACAAAATAAAAACTCAAAAGACAAAGAAAAAGCTTTTTGTATTTTTCATTAAACTCAAATAACTCATAAAAGTAAAATACAAAGGATAAACAAAATCTTTTTATAATTTTTATTTGATACCTACAAAAATGAAAAGAATAAAATACAAAAGATAAACAATTCATAAATCTAGCATAACATATATGATGAAGCATGGACTAGAATATGACAAACAAACATACAACTAGCATGAATATATAACATGTAGCACAAAAGCTAGTATAGGCAAACAAAGATAACACAATTTACCTTTATATTTAGTATGGGAAGTATCATATGATAGCAAATGAGAATCATAAATCCTATCTTGTAAAGTTACCAAGTCAGATCTCCTAACCCAAACAAGTGAAGAGTGACAATTTCAAGATTGGGTGACCTTGGCTACCTCGGTGACCTTACCCTTGGATTTCCTAGGACTTATTTTAAGATCAAACAAAATTTCCCAAGATGACCTTTTCGACCACAATGTGAACAAGTGAAAACTCGACGAAAATTAGTACCTAAGGATGACCCTTAAAATTGTTCCTAGAAGATTCTCCCAAAGTTATGATTTGGGCTTTACTAGTTGACGCAATTTGGGAATTGAAGCCAATACCACACATGTCATTTTTAATTTGGACGGTTCCTAGAATTTTGTCTAATTTTTAGGACCAACACTCCAAATCAAATTTGACACGACTTGAGTCTCTCAATTTTTCTTATAACTCTAAATTTTTTTACTTAAGAAAACACTTTCTCTCTTCAAAATAAAGAATCTCTTTCTTCATAGCCTCCATTAAACTTCTAAGGCTATCTCTCTCATTTTCAATAAACTCAAGCTTCTCAAGAATAACTCTCTCACATGTCCTAAGGTCTTCAACTAAAGCACTCTCATTATTAACCTTGGCGCGTTCTCTCAAACTATCTTCTAACTTCAAATTCACCCTTTTTAATTTAATTGATTCCTCATATAACTCTCAAAAGGCCACTTGAAGTTCACTCTCATCAAACTCTTCTTCATTTTCACTCTCTATTTCATCTCCACTCTCGCAACTATTAAAAACATGGGATTCACAAACTTTGTCCGCAGAAGTGTCATGTATTATAATGTCTAATTAAACTCAAAGACTACATTTTATGAGAAAATACCATTTTTCCTTTTATCAACACATGTACTCTTATAATCTTATATTCATCACATCTTTAACCCCTTTTTCACACACTTTGGAAAGTATAATTTCTACTTTTCTTATTTCTTGTTTAAACCCACTAAAACCTTTTTTAAACTTATTTATGTGTTCATTATCAAAATACGACAAGTCTATACACATGAGGAGTGTGACACCCCAACCTAATAAAATACCGAGTGATCAGTCCTATATCTAATTAAATCAGGAGTCTCATGTGGTTTCATTCTCTGTATCACTGTTGAAATCCAATTTATTTACTAATAACCTGTTAGGCCCGATGTCAAATTTTAAACTGTCTAATCTTTTTAACTTAACCGCACAAATAAATCCATTTACACGGCAATATAAACAACAATTGAAATGAATTAATAAATAACTGATAACTCTCGGTAAACATTTATACAACCATATCGAATGAGAGTAAAAACAAAATCGCTGGAAATAAAATAAATGACATCAGCTGGGCAACATGCCCGAATATAAATTACAATACCTCATATCTAGATCACAAAGACGTAAGCGTCTAAATCAATTCCTGCCAACATCCACAGCTGAGGCAGCTATGTCTTACTCGAAAGAATTTTCATCCAGGCGTCCCTTTGTCTGGACACCTAAAAGGTGTAGCGAAGGAGAAGAAAATAAACAAATAGATACGGATCAGAGCCCGGGTTTTAAAAACATTTTTGGCAAGTTCTTAATATACTTTAATATTTAAAATATGATGTTCTCCATATTTAAACCGGTGTCGCACTCACATAAGGTACCCCTCACCTCTCATCTAACAGTGAACACCTAACGCATGTATTTTAAACACCCTAGTTACACTACCCATCCTAACAAGAATCTCACCAAGCCGTTTGAACATCCATACTCCATCTCAACAATCTGCGTATATAATGTCCTAAGCTTTCGCCCGCTTATGAATTATTATTCCTCATTTATCATGTATTCGATTATTATGAATAACTATCATGAGTTATTATACTACTCACATTTTAGTGTTATTTATCCCGTATATAGTAGTCTCATCTTATATACGTACATCACATATTTTTATTACAAATTTTATACTCCCGAATGATCTAGAAATTAATTCACATTTCATTCTTTCTATATGTTTTTACATCTCATATATATATACAAAATACTCTACACATCAAGTATATCCGTAATTATATATCACAAACTGTATAAGTATATCAACCATCCCTCAAAGCTATAACTTAATGGATGTAATCTCTAGAATGCTATCATCATCCAGGGGATTTCTCACACATTCTCTCGGTAGCCTGGTCGAAATCTCACACCTAACCATAAATCAAACATAAACATAAGGGAAGCGGTCATAGTTCCTCAGCTGAAAGTGAGATCGAATCATACCGAAGACGTATCACCCAGAATAAAATCACACTGTATAATAACTAGACGACTATGACATGGGGCTATACTCACCCTACTCCTCAATCTAGGGGATTCACCCACATCGCGCAACTTCCCATGATAGCACTCGAGGGACAAGTTCAACTTAAATATATCAATCACACACATATATATTTATAATCATATCATATATATACTATCTCTATACCCATATATATATATATATATATATATGAGGCAGGCTCCTTTGCACACTAAGTTTGTACAGTGCTGGCGCACACCAATTTTTTTAAAGGATTAAAAAAAATATTTATGAGTTGATTTTTTTATGTGATATTTAAACATTTCAACGGACCCATGTAAAAACAATCAGTTCAAAATTTTTTTTTCTATATTTAAAAAATCGCTCAAACTTTCGCAGCTTTTAAAGTGCTTAAAAGATGCGAAAGTTTGACCGATTTTTTAAAAATAGCAAAAAAAAAATTTTTTGGCTGATTTTTTTTACATGGGTCCGTTGAAATGTTTAGATATCACATAAAAAAATCAACTCAAAAATATGTCTTTTACTATTTTAAAAAAAATGATGTGCAAACTTAGTGTGCACTTGAGCCTAGCTCTCTCTCTCTCTCTCTCTCTCTCTCTCTCTCTCTCTCTCTATATATATATATATATATATATATATATATATCAGCAAATCCGCCTATTCTTGCCTATCTTAATTGGCATTAGCCTATAATCCCGAATATACCATTTTGTATTAATTTATAAGTATATACACGACTTATATTAATCCCATAAGTATTTACTCACTTATGATACATATATCGCATTTATTTCATCCGAATATTAGCTTACCACATCTAACTAATATTCTAATTTCATCCTACTCGCACATTCGGATTAACTCATATGCAATCGACATATATATTCTACACGCATAATATATTAATAAACAAGCCGAAATAATTTACCGAGTGTCACTCATCCCACACACTCTTTCAAATCACACCCCAGACTTTAACACCACTAACCCAAGGGTCACATATCTCACATTTAATCATCTAGGGTCCTCACACTCTATTTAGGATACCCTACTACTTATCTCTTAGACATAATTCCCAAGTTCCATTCTTAAAACCTAAGGTTTATATATGTTATCTAGTCATTTAGGAGTCCTAAAACACTTTTTAGGAACCCCTAATAGTTATTTCCTCAAAATAATTATCACACAATACTACAAAACCAAGAGGAAATCTTTCAAAACTGTTAGGCCCAAATCGATTCGGCTTGAACCCGAATCGATTCTCTCTCCCGACGAATCGATTCGCCCATGGTATAGCTCCCTACGTGTTTCAATGGATATTTTACCTTTCTTCTCCATTTTCTACACCAACAACACTCCCAAAATTTACCTCAACACAATATAATCTTACCCTAGCGTCATCCAACCTATGGGTACATATTTCTTGAATTAATTCATGGGATTTATCCATTTTTAAGAATTTAAACCCTAATTATTATTTATGCAACTCTTCCATTTTCCCACTAAAAATCGTACCATTAGCATGGATTCTAACTCAGATTTTATAAAGTTGTTATCACATCAACTTCTTAAGAAATCTTCTTTCAAAAACCCATTTTTCTACAAGAATCCTAAACCCAAAATCCTATAGTTTTCATCACCAACTACAATATGAACAATAAACACACTTTATAGTTAAATCAAGTTAAATACTTGTCTCGTTGGATAAATCCGATGACCTCGTGCCAAAAAATCTGCCGAAGCTTGGCCCGAGTCTCCTCTTTCTCCCATTTTCTTCTTCCTTTCTCTTATTTCTCTCTTTCTTTCTTTCCTTCTTTTCTTTATCTTTCTCCCATTCCCTTATAAGGGAGAAACAAGGATTATCCCTTATTAAACCAAAAATTGACACGTATACACAAATGCGAGTTCCTACTGATCCAAAAAGTCCCTGGAACCTAAACACTACCCATCGGTACTCTATTCTGACTATCTCGACCCTTTTGAGACCAACCGTGCACTCGAAATTACCATTCGAGTCACTTATCAAAAATTCATTTTTTAAATCCACTACAACTTCACATGTATTATTTCAAATTAAATATTATTCGTTGTCTCTTTACCCAACAACGACCTGATATAAAATGGTTCAACTTCATTTACTTATTCTTGTAAATAAATATATCACACATCAACAATAATTCAGAGCTCGCCAATTAATATTTAACCCACAACTTCAAATTTTCTTTCACTTGAAATTTTCAATTTATTAAATTACACTACTTATGTAATTTAAATATCCATAAAAGTACAGGGTATTACATACTTTCCCCCTTACAAGATAATTTCATCCTCAAAATTCGTATACAACCGGTACTAAGACAGATGATCTTTAACAACACCACACCCTCTAGTACTCAAAATCAATCCAAAGGTAAGGCTTCATTACTATAGCCCCAGCTTCACATCAAGCTTATACCACCTGTAACACCCCGCCTAATAATATACTGGGTCATCAGTCATATATCAAATTAAATCATTAGTATCGTCCGGTTCATTATCAGCATCACTGTCGAAAACCATTTTATTTACTAATAACCTAGATCACAAAGATGCTTAATAAAATACCGGGTGTTAAATTTTAAACTTTCTAATCTTTTTAACTTAATCACATAAATAAATTCATTCACACAGGAGTATAAACAACAATTAGAATGATTCGATAAATAATCGATAACTCTTGGTAAATATTTATACAACCATATCGAATGAGCATAATAACAAAATCCCTAGAAATAAAATAAATAACATCAGTTGGTCAACATGCCTGAATATAAATTACAATACCCCCTATCCAGATCACAAAGATGGAAGTGTCTAAATCAATTCCTGCCAATATCCACAGCTGCGAAAGCGACGTTTGACTCGAAAGAATTTTCATCCAGGCATCCCTGTGTCTCGACACCTAAAAGGTATAGAAAATGAGAAGAAAAAAAATAGATGGAAATGGGTCAGAGCCCGATTTTTTAAAACATTATTAGCAAGTGTTTAACATACTTTAATATTTAAAATATGATATTCGCCATATTTAAACTGGTTTCGCACTCACATGAGATACCCCTCACCACTCATCTAATAGTGAACACCTAACACGTGTATTTTATGAACATCTAACACATGTATTTTAAACACCTTAGTTATTCTACCCATCCTAACTAGCATCTCACAAAGTCGTTTGAACATCCATACTCCATCTCAACAATCTGTGTATATAATGTCCTAAGCTTTCGCCCGCTTATGAATTATTATTCCTCATTTATCATGTATTCGATTCTTATGAATAACTATCACGAGTTATTATACTACTCACATTTTAGTGTTATTTATCCCGTATATAGTAGTCTCATCTTATATATGTACATCACATATTTTTATTCTGGATTTTATACTCTCGGATGATCTAGAAATTAATTCACATTTCATTCTTTCTATATGTTTTCACATCTCATATATATATATACAAAATACTATACACATCAAGTATATCCGTACTTATATATCACAAACTATATAAGTATATTAACCATCCCTCAGAGCTATAACTCAATGGATTCCATCTCTAGAATGCTATCATCCTCCATGGAATTTCTCACACATTCTCCCGACATCCGGGTTTGAATCTCATAACGAACCCTAAATCAAGCACAAACGTAGTGGAAGTGGTCATAGTTCCTCACCTAAAAGTGAGACCGAATCATACTCAAGGCGTCTCACCTAGAATAAAATCACATTATATAATAATTGGACGACTATGACCTGGGGCTATTCTCACTCTGATCCTCAAGCGAGGGGATTCACCCACATCGCTCAACTTCCCACGACAGCACTAGAGGGGTATGTTCCACTTAAATATATCAATCACACGTATATATATATATATATATATATATACGTGTGATTTATAAGTATACCACAACTTATAGTAATCCCATAACTATTTACTCAGTTATGATACAGATATCGCATTTATTTCATTTGAATATTAGATTACCACATCTAACTAATATTCTAATTTCATCCTACTCTCACATTCGGATTAACTCACATACAATCAGCATATATATATATTCTACTCACATAATATATAAATAAACCCGCCGAAATAATTTATCAAGTGTCACTCATCCCACACACTCTTTCAAATCATACCCTGGACTTTAACACCACTAACCCAAGGGCCACGTATCTCTCATTTAATCATTTAGGGTCCTCGCACTCTATTTAGGATCCCCTACTACTTATTTCTTAGAAATAATTCTCAAGTTCCATCCTTAAATTATATATGTTATCTAGTCATTTAGAAGTCCTAGTACTATTTGTAGGAACACCTAATAGTTATTTCCTCAAAATAATTCCCATACAATCCCTTAAAACCAATAAGAAAACTTTTAGAATTGTCAGGTTCGAATCGATTCGGCTTGAACCCGAGTCGATTCGCCCCTGGTAAAGCTCCCTACGGGTTTGAATGGATATTTTACCTTTCTTCTCCATTTTCTACACCAATAACACTCCTAAAATTTACCTCAACACAATATAATCTTACCCTAGCATCATCCAACCTATGGGTACATATTTCTTGAATTAATTCATGGGATTTATCCATTTTTAAGAATTTAAACCCTAATTATTATTTATGTAACTCTTCCATTTTCCCACTAAAAATCGTACCATTAGCATGGATTCTAACTCAGATTTTATATAAAGTTGTTATCACATCAACTTTTTAAGAAATCTTCTTTCAAAAACCCATTTTTCTGCAAGAATCCTAAACCCAAAATCCTATAGTTTTCATCACCAACTACAATATGAACAATAAACAAACTTTATAGTTAAATCAAGTTAAATACTTGTCTCATTGGATAAATCTGATGACCTCGTGCCAAAAAATCCGTCGAAGCTTGGCCCGAGTCTCCTCTTTCTCCCATTTTCTTCTTCCTTTCGCTTATTTCTCTCTTTCTTTCTTTCCTTCTTTTCTTTATCTTTCTCCTTCTCCCATGCCCTTATGAGGGTGAAACAAGGGTTATACCTTATTAAACCCAAAATTGACTCGTTTACACAAATGCAGTTCCTACTGATCTAAAAAGTCCCCTGAACCCAAACACTACCCCTGGGTACTCTATTCCGACTATCTCGACCCTTCCAAGACCAACCATGCACTCAAAATTCCCATCAGGGTCCCTTATAAAAAATTCACCTTTTAAATCCACTACAACTTCACACGTATTTTTTCCAATAAAATATTATTCCTTGTCGCTTTACCTAACAGCGACCTGATATAAAATGGTTCAACTTTATCTACTTATTCTCGTAAATAAATATAGCATACATCAACAATAATTCAAAACTCGCCAATTAATATTTAACTCATAACTTCAAATTTTTTTTCACTTGACATTTTCAATTTATTAAATTACACTACTTATGTAATTTAAATATCCCTAAAAGTACGGGGTATTACAAGGAGATGGATTTTTCCTTAAACATCCTATTAAATGGGTTAAACATACATTTCATTCTAGAAATTCATAATACTTTCAAAAATGCACTTTCAAGTTATAAAAGACATCTTTTACTTCTTTCAAACTCAAAATTTGTTCATCTTTTATAAAATTCACATTTTTTTCAAGATACATGGAAACATTATTTCACCAATATTTTAGCAAAATCAATCAGCACTTCTAAACATTTTAATTCATAAAACATTTAAAATCGATTTTCTAGAAAATACACCATTTTCATTAAAATCCGTCAAGAAACTTCAAAATATTTATTCATCATTATTTTAAAATAAAATAGCATTTTTGCAACATTTTTATTTTATAAAAATGTTTATTACTCACTATACATGATTTCATAATTTGATGAAATGCATCCTACTCATGTAATCTAATAACAAAACTACAAATTCACAAAATAGGGTACTAGTAGTAAGATTTCTCACCTCAAATGGAGCTCTAATAATGGCAGGCACGAAAGGTCTAAGAAGATGGCAACCTCCCACCTACTAAGGTGGCCTCAAGGAGGTTTACCCACTCCAAAAATATAATCCATCAAGTTTCTAAGATAGAACCCCCTTCAAGCCCCATTAATCTTACATTTCCATTTTCAAGCGTCCGGAACAATAACTCCACCCTCATCCATAATGGAAATGGGTATATATGGTAATACACAATAAATATGGTGGTGGAATGGTGGTAGAATAATGGTGGAAGGCCAACAATGTTGGAATATTACTCCACTCTCTCTGTCTCTGCCAATTCCATATTCTTTTAACATAAAAATGCCCCAAATGAACAAAGATAAGCCTTATAAAAACCCTAAAAACACCAAAAGTATCATTTTTCCCATCTGGGTTCACCATATTTTGACAACTCAAAAATCCAAGGGCCAAAAACTTGACAGCGCATAAGAGCAAGTCAAATTTTACATTTTTTAAGCACGTCGTTCTTGCGACATGAGCCTCGTTAGAACCACATGTCTATCTCATTCGATATATGGTTTTGTACAACCTTCGCACGACCTATGAAAGTGATACAATGGCATCTCGCTCAAAACTCGTTTGATAACTCCCTTTAAACGACACCTAAATCTCATTCGAACAACCCTATTATCGTTCGAAACTGTAAATTCCAATTTGAACCCTTCATCTTCATAATTCTTGTCAAGACTTAAGAGCAATCAAATAAGAATATAAACTTAGTTCTAATCATCCAAATCTTCGTGTCCTTATATTGTTACAACTTATGTGGGGAGAATATATAAAATATTGGGGTGGGGTATTACAAATTTCCCTCCTTGGGGAATTTCGTCCAAAAAATTCTTGAGCCATCGATTCTTCAAATTTATGGGGTTTACTAAACTCTCATTCTAAGCCATATAAATCCTCCAAGACAAAGTCATTAAATTCCTCAATACTAAGATCACACTACGCTCCTCGATACATGGTTTGTCACCAAATAGTCAACATGCTCTAATGCTCACCACTTCGCTAACCATGAGCTTCACACTGCCGACGTCGAGGCCCCCCTCTCTTGATGATTATGTGCAAACCATTCCTAGTGCTACCTATGCTAGTACCCAAGGCATATCGGTGCCTCCATGGGCAACCCTCTTTAGCGATCAACACTCACCTAATGCGAACCGTAATACAACCAATCACCATATTCATCATCAAAATCAATTCCATCTTAGGACTGCACAGCATGCTTCCCACAAATTTCTAGGCTATCCTGACTTCACAACTTGCGTGAGCTTGCCATTAACCATACAATGCTAATTTATTACTCTAAAAGTAATATACCTACCAAATAATCACCGTGCGTCCGACTGACACCTTCCACTGCGACACTCCAATGACCCTAGTACTACCCTAGGCATCTTACCTTAGATAGCTCACTTGAGCCTCGCACCTATCCACTCATTGTGGAAAAATGACATTGTGCTAAGTTTTCCTCAAGCCATCATCCCGCTCTTTACTTCCAAGGCCACTGACTATTATGTTGTCGAGTCAAAAGTTCGCTAATCCAAAGAAATCCAATACTATGAACAAACCATGTGACCGAAAGCTCATACACGCGTACACAAAACTTTATGAAATAGAAGAATACCTCATATATATGGTGCACCGAGTTACTGAGTTGAATTGACCATACTTGATCCACCGCACTCCACTAGACCCAATGGCGTCGTACCATGACATGGTACTAATTCGAATTACCACATACGTGAGAATATTGATTCTCGATTACCGAAATCAAAAGGGATACATGAGAGTTATAAGGAACAAGCAACCATTTTGATAAAATCCCATCCAAACGCATCATACTATAACTTATGAAAGAGAACCTACACCACATTCTCGAAGTCTTATCACTCATCACAGACAACGTACTGGGAATTATCCTAGCCACATACCATGGCTTGTGTCACCAACCTTGATGAATTGAATCACAACCATTCACCCTTGCAACACGAAATCAACATACAAACCTGTCGTTCTCTAGGAAGTCAATGATTAGGCATAAGTTCTTCACATTTATCCCCTTAATTTAGGTTTTTTGTTATTCTGTGCGGTGTAAATATCTTGGATTTTTCTCATATTTATGTTACTAACCCCTTTTGCTAACTATTTCGTGTTATGTGTATTTCTCATGTGTTTTACAGGTATTTCATGAAGAAAGTGCGAGAGAGAACTCAAAATAATGAAAGAAACCAAGAAATGGGAAGTTGAAGGGCATTTTCATAATTTTTTAGCCTTATTCTGAAGGTGGGGCCAACTCTAAAGTTGAAGATCTTTCAATTACAAGAACATTACAATAAATAGCACCTCAATCCGAGCTACGGTTAAGAAGTTATGGTCATTCGAAGCTGAGAGAAAATCGCAAGAAAAACGAACCGAACCGGTCCGATGCCTTGAGATTTCCTGCATAAATTTGAAGACCATTAGTCATGCTCGAGAACCGTTACAAAATAAATCACACTTTCTCAGTGTGACAAAATTGTCGGATACAGGATTTTTATTTTGTCCTTATCTTTTAGCCAAAAGAGTTTTATTTTTGGGGGACTCTTCTAAACGACCTCTAGCTCATATATTTAGTTATTAGGGTCCTTTTAATTCAGATTTCATTCATGTAAAAGCCCTAATCAAGGAGGAACAGTGAGGAGAAGAATTTACATATTTTGCACCATAAATTCAAGAGCTTTTCCAGTTTTTCTTCAAGATTCGATTTCTGGTTGCATGTTCACGTTCTTAAATCTTAGAAACCTTTATTTCCAACACTTTGATTATTATTTCATTATGTTTTCATGCAGGTTAATTTTTTTTTACATTGAGATTTATATTACCATGCTATGCTAGGCTAGGTTTTTAAAGGTTGGGATGCATGAACCCAACCCAATGTGATTTGCATGAATAGAAAATTAGTTCCCTGAATTAAGTAAATGATCGAATCATGTTATGTGTCAATCACAACTGTTGTAGGACTATTGATCTATTTTACCCTAGGTAACCGGGATGCTAAAGAGTGTGATGCGCGTGTAGCTACTACGACACAACTTTATTCTTACTTTTGATTATGTATGATGTGGGCTGGTACCCTCATATATGTAATGCTTGAGATTAATAAAGACTGGATTTAATTAATTATATAATTCATAACTAGTTTTATAGCCGGTAAACGTACTAGGGTCGGGGGATTGCATTCTAACCTATTTTTCCCATTCATACTTAGTAAATCATAATTAATTTACTCTTGCATGTATAGTCTCATAATTAGTTTAATTAACTTGCATTTTGTTGATAGAAATTTTTCCACTTCGATCATTTCTTTTGTTTCTTTTTAGAGTCAAGTTAGGGTTGACCGTCTTATTGTTCGTCATCACGAATATTCATCCTATTTCCTTGTGGATTCGGCCCTGTCATATCGAATTTATTACTTATGCGACAGGCTTGGACTTAAGCCTATATAAGCACGCACTTTAGTCACATTTGTGGTCGCATCAAGTTTTTACCTTCGTTTCCGGGGATTTAGTAGACTTTTAGGTTAGGTCGATTTAATAAAAAATTTGACTCCAAATCTCAAAAAGCAAAAAAAAAATCATAAAATCAACAATTCAAAAAAAAATTAGAAAAAAATAGGAATTTTGAGAACACCCCTCAGGATAGCGACACAACCGAATTACCTTTTGATATAATTCTTAAATATTTTGAGAAAGAATTCAGACCGATGGACGAGGACCTCATCCTTGAAGTCCAATCGTTATTGGACTCATTTAGTCACATAGATGAGAGCGACTCGAATGACATGATAGATATATTCCTTATTTATGAATGTGCACTTGAGCCTTTCGAAAGTATGATGAAACTTGATGTTTTATCTGTTAGTGACTCGATTGAGAAAATCATTCGAGTGTTTCCTTCTGGTGACACATGTTTTGTCATAGCACATTATCATTTTCCACCATGTCCATTCATGCCATTCGAGTTTTTGGATGAGATCAAGGATAAAACTAGAGTATTATCCTATCTGAATCCCGATTTATCCATTCTCGAGTTAGAGGAAAATCTAGGATTGATGACGCGACTAAGAATGTGTCTCAGAAGTGCGTACTCTCTAAGATCAAGGGCAAGCCAGTCCCGTTAGTAATAAACCCGGTAAGTCGGGATCGTATCCACAGGAAAATACGACAATGGAATTGTAACGACGTTGGACAGATGAATGAATCCTAACTCTGACTCTAAAGAAAAAGGAAAAGATGATTTGGTTTGAGAATTGACTACACTAAATGCAATTTTGAAAGTAATTAACTAATGCACGAAAGTATGAATGAAATGCAGCTACTCTAAAGTACTAATGATAATTGACTTGAAACTGTAAACTATATGATGAGAAAAACAGGACGGGAATACAATCCCCCAACCCTAGTGTATTGATGATATAAAACTAATCGTAAATTCAAATGATTAATTAGACCCAGAATTTAGTACTCCCAAACATTACGTATATGAGGTTCAAGCCCGCACCATACTTAAACAGAGGATGAGTAAATCAGTATTGTAATAGTTACACTCGAATTGTATTCTAAAGCATCCCGGTTACCCGAAAGCAAACGAGATCCAAAGATCTACAATTGTCGTGATACTACATAATACGGTCATAATTAAACCATTAAATTTAGAGGATTAATTTTATGTACATACAACTACCACATCGGGTTGGGTTCATGCATCCCGACTCTTAAAAGTCTAGCCTACCATGATGAAATTAATGAAAACAATTTTGGAATTGCAGGAAGTCGTAATTAAACAAAGGAAAATTGGTAGAATGATGTAAACGGGAATTTAAATAGAGGAAATTACTCACTAATCTTACCAAAGTACTCAAAGCATTAACTACAATTACTTGTAATCACTGAAATCTGAACAATCTTCAAACTTGGAACTAAAATTATAAACTATCTTCAAACTAGGGTTTTTCTAAAAAGAATGGAAAAGTAGGTAAATTCCCCGTACTAAGAATGCTAATAAAACGGGTTTATATACCCTACAAAACTTCAGGAGTTTTATCTGCACTAGGACTCTCCATTAGAGGAAGTTTAGAAAATTAAAATTCGACAGTCGGACCGGTCCAGTCCTCCTGCGGTTCGGTCTGGCTGGAATTCGGATCGGTTCTTTTATTTCTTGGGCGAACCGGTCCGGCATGGATTGGTTCTTTTATTTTCTTGCAGCTTCGATCCCTCTTCGATCCGGGGTTCTCTGGAATTTCGCAATGCGGATCGGTCCAGGTTTCCTTTGACTTTTTTTTTCAGACTTTGACTGCTCATAACTTTCACATCGGGACTCCGATTGAGGTGTCATTTCTTCCTACGTGCTCAAGAAATTGATGTCTTCAACTTCTCTTTATATGCCTCATTCGAATTCTGGGTAAAAATTACAATTTTTCCCTTTTGGCTTTTCCTTCTTTACTTTCTCACTTATTTCGGTTTCTTTCTTTCTTTATTGAGATTAAATACCTGCAAAATTAGTACGAAATACCAGAAACTCGGTGTACTAGTTGGGATAAGTCAGTAGTAAGATTATGAAATAAAATCAAATCGATTACGTTGTTCGAGGTGCTAAAAATAACTAAATTAAAGGGATAAATTGGGAAGAATTTATGCCTAATCAAATCCCCCTAACTTAGAACTTTGCACGTCCCGAGCAATGTAAAAGAATCCTAGCAAGGATTAACTCTTGAAAATCATTTTATTGGGATAGAATACCTTTTTTGCGGGTAGGCGATTGCATTTAGCATATGAAACAAGCCTTTAAACCCCTTGGTCACCTTAGGAGGATGAGTTGTGTCTCGTGAGGGTTTGTAGAGAATATACCCACAAAATTCGACTCAAAGAAACTTCAAAATATGCAAAAATTGTATAATTCAAACTTTCTCTGAAAATAGTCATCATCAAGTCATGATCAATAGTCTCAAATCATAGTGCGTGCGTGTGAAGCCGTAAATTTGACCTCTAACTTCCACTGATTGATCATTACGTTACTTTTCGAAAATTTCCTTTGATTTCAAAATCTCACACGATGCACTCTCAAACGAATCACTCGGAATGTGGCTATTCTCTCGGTATGCGTGATATAAAGAGTAAATATAAGGGACGCAAAGTCATGCACACAAGTAGAAAGACGAAAATTTTATAGTGATAGGATCTCGTCAATGGAATACGGTTTTAAAAGCGAGAACATTGCCTCTTATTCACGCATTCAATTTCTTTTATTATCTTTTGGTGTATTAGCTCTCCACGCGGTAACCGATTTCACAATTTGAACTCGGTTAGGACTTTGTTGGGCTTTACGGTATATTGGGTAAAATGAAAATGGTAGGGAAGGTTGGAACTGGAAAAGTCATTTATGATGTCCATTTGTGCTTTTTTCGGGCTATTGCTCATTATTTTCTCTAGTTTTTTATGTTTTTCACTTCTTTTCTTTTCTTGCTGTTTTTGTTGAGCATATCTATTTTTTTCTTGCCCCTTTTTATGAACTTTTCGAACTTTATTGAGTATTCCCTTTTCATAATTCTGGGCCAATTGGGGTTTTTTGGGTTACCAAACGAAAAAGGATAAATTTTATTCGGCTCAATTGGGTTATTAAAGGGATAATTTTTCGCAACTCATTCAGGCTAATATTTTTGGGTGACAAACGAGGGCCTTCTTTATTGCCCAAAATACTAATTGCATTACCATATGCGTTTCGAGATGAATTAAGTTTAGAGATCAATTTTAGCACATTTTTCAAGGCAATATCCCACACATTTTTCATAACTGATCAGAATGAAAGGATTGAGATACTCAACGACTTTTTAAATGCTGAAAAGAACTTTGAGTTAACAATTAACTCGGATTGATTTATAATTTTCTCAAAGATGAAAGGCTCGAATCTCACCAGGTTTGTTAATCTCCACACTTATTCGTTAAGTCGTCAGTTTTCGCACAATTTCCATCTTTGGTCAATTTCGGCTTTGTGTATTTGAATTTTACAACTTGAGACTTTACACCGACTTTTAATGATATTTTTGTAAAATTTGAATTCTAATTTTTATTTATTTTGAGCAAAAGTATTTTTGGATTTTTCAAAATTTTATGATTTTTTTGGAAATTTCTGGGCATTTTTAAAAATTTGTGAAGTTTTAGAAATACGCACTTGTAACCCCCCTAACTTAGACTTTTGCATTGTCCTCAACCAAAAAGGACTAAAATCTAAACAAGGCAAAATAAGAAGTGCGATAAATAAAACAAACAAATGGAGAAAATGCAGATTTTTAAAAAACAGGACTGTGGTACAAAATCAGGGAAAAGCAAACAAAATGTGAACAAGGGAAACAACTAAAACTGTCACAAACAACCAAGGCTTCACTGGGGCGGTGGTTGGGAAGAGATGGGAGTGTTGGGACCATAGGGGTCATAGAAGTAGGATGGCAATGGCTCGTTGGGATCCCCTTGGCATCGATACAAGTCCGCTTGGAACCAAAACTTCATGCTTGTATCGCGATGGTAGTCGGTCAAAAAGTTATCGAACCTCATCTCAAGGGACTACATACGGTTAGTGACGTCGCTACCCGCCCATTCAAAATCAAGGTCGTCTTCCTCTTCCACCGACTCTTCATCAGCATCTACGTCCCCCGTCTCCACATCAGCATCGGCGTCTTCTTCTTACTCTTCCTCGTCCTCACTCGAGGCATCATCATCATCGCTATCACTTACTCACCTCGCCCGAAGGATGGCTAGCTGTTTGGCGCTGTGGGTGCGGGTTCCCTGTCCAAAAGGTCCGGGGAGGCGAGTACGATCAAGAGGTGCCTCAATTCCAGTGTCCTTTACGCATGGAGGTAATCAATCGTGCATATGGAAGTGGGGCTGCACGTTTCTCATCCAGGGCGGCGGCCATGATGTCGGTGTATAGGGTACGAGCCAAGTTGATGGAAGTGTGGGGATCGAAGAGGTGGTAGGTCAATGTGGCCTGACGGGGACGCATCGCTGAATCGTTGGACGTTTGTAAAATGTTTGCACACAAAATTTGGAAGGTGATGCGTGCTTTCTCATTAAGACGGCCAACAGCGACAGTTTGCCCCCTCCATGCAACATCGGGGGCAATGCGCTCCATGATCAGTTCTTTAGTGACCGGGGCGACATTACTTGGGTATGTGAATTCTTGAACATCGAGAATGTCGTATTCGGCCAATTTGTTCGTGAGAAGGGCCAACTAAAATAGGATGACAGTACCATCAACATATGCTTAAAATTCGAATTGGCCCATTCGAACAAGGGTGCCATAGAAGGGACGAACCTCGGCTTCCCAAACCGCTTCGTATGGTTCATTAAGGAATCGGCACCAACCCCTAGCCATGACGAGGGTGGTGACGGAATTGGGCAGACATGTCCATTGGACGGCGCGCTCCATATGGAGTTTGCGATCCGGACCGGAGAACCGATTGCACCAACGCTCTTCTTGGCGGGAACAAAATTCCCTATAGCTGGAGGGTAGGATTTCAGTGGAGTCGTATTTGACGGGGGTAGATCGTTGGTCCATGATAACAGGGAGGGTTTGCTGGAAAATTAGGGAGAGAGAAGAGAGGAGTTATGTGGTTGAAGATGTGGAGAGAAATGGAGGCTATGGGTGGGTATTTATAGGTGAAGGGTGTGGGTAGGGTATTGGAATTGGAGGGAAAGGGTTTGGAGGGAAATTGAAGGGTTGGTTATGGGGAAACGAATTGGGAGGGAAGGGAAGGGATTGGGGAGAGGGGGGAACCTAGGGAATAGGGGGAATTCATTTTTATAGAAAGCGGACTGATCCGCCTGGTGATCGGAGTGATCCGGTCCTTTAATCTTCGAGCTTTCTAATTACCGGATCGATCCGGCTATAAAATAAAGGAACCGATCCGGGGTAGATCGGTCTGGCCCAAAATTAAAAGAATCGATATGGTTCTTGGTCCAGAGCTGGATTTCCCCCCTAACTTAATTTTGAGCGCTCTTCTCCGAAAGTTTTCAATTCTCATCATGCTCCCTATCAGTTTGGACTCAAAATCCTCTCGATATCTATGGTCAACGCAACTCTCAATTTCTCGAAACATGTGAATGCTCTTCAGCTTATTTGACCCTAATCCTATGGACTCTCACTACTCACACGACTCTCGTCTACTATACACAAGAATTCACCCCATACGCGTCGGGGGTGCGATGAGCTCACTGTAGCATCTCACTCTACCGAGTAAATGAGGTCCGACAACCAAACAGTGTCCACGTCTTCCACACATGCCTCTAGATATGGTTTTCAGCGTTGTACATTTACTTTGAATGTATTTCCCCCTTTCAAATCGTCTAACTCAACAGCTCCATGAGGGAAAACATTCTTCACAATGAACGAGCCAGACCATCTTGATCACAACTTGCTCGGAAAGAGATGAAGCCGAGAGTTATAGAGAAGCACTTTTTGTTCGGGAAGAAACTCTTTGCGTCGAATGATGTTATCGTGAGTGAGTTTCATCCTTTCTTTGGCGATTTTTGCATTCTTATACGCATCATTATGTATCTCTTCTAACTCATTTAATTGAAGCTTGTGAGTTTCACCGGCCTTATCCATGGAATAATTTAACTCCTTAATCTCCCAATACGCCTTGTGCTCTACTTCCACGGGAAGATGGCAAGGTTTGCCATACACAAAGCGAAAATGGGATATGCCGAGTGGATTTTTATATACGGTACGATAGGCCTATAGCAAATCATTCAATCTAAGTGACCAATCTTTTCGGGTAGGATTGACGATCTTTTTGAGAATATTCTTGATTTCTTGATTCGCTAGTTCGGCCTGCCCATTCGTTTGTGGGTGATAAGTCGTTCCAACCTTGTGAACGACCCCATACTTTCTCATGAGCTTCGCGAATGGCCTATTGCAAAAGTGTGTACCATTATCACTAATTATCGCTTTCGGAGCATCGAAGCGGGAAAGTATGTGTTCCTGGAGGAACTTAATCACCACTTTGTTGTCATTTGTCTTGGTAGCTATAGCTTCCACCCATTTAGAAACATAGTCTACCGCAACAAGGATATATAGGAAACCAAATGATGGGGGGAAAGGGCCCATGAAGTCAATACCCCAACAGTCTAAGATCTCAATAATGAGTATGGGGGTAAGAGGCATCATGTCTCGTCGGGTAATAGCTCCCATCCGTTGGCACCTATTGCAAGATTTACAAGCATTGTTCAAATTCCGGAATATTATGGGCCAATAGAGGCCGCTTTGCAGAATATTAGCTGCCGTCTTTTTTGTCGAACAGTGGCCTCCACAAGCTTTTGAATGACAAAATTGAATGACTTTTGGGATCTCGCCATTCGGTACACATCGTCGGATGATTTGATCGACGCAATATTTAAACAGGAAGGGATCGTCACAGAAAAACATGCGCGACCAAGTAATAAACCTCTTCTTATCTTGCGGTGTCCAGTCGGGAGGGACGGCTCCCGTGACAAGGTAGTTCACTATATCCGCAAACCAGGGCAAAGAAGAGGTAACAAAGAGTTGCTCATCCGGAAAGTATTCGTCTATGGGTATTGGATCACTAGGTACTTCGGATGATAACCGTGATAAGTGGTCGGCAACGAAGTTTTCTACTCCTTTCTTATCTTTAATGGAGAGATTAAACTCTTGTAGGAGTAGGATCCATCTTATAAGGCGCGGCTTTGCATCTTTCTTTGTAAGTAGGTATTTCAATGCCGCATGGTCGGTGAAGCAAGTAATGCGAGAATCGATAAGGTAGGACCGAAATTTGTCAAGAGCAAAGACTACCGCTAGCAACTCTTTCTCGGTAGTGGAGTAATTGAGTTGTGGTTCGGTAAGGGTCCGGCTAGCATAGTAGATGACATGAGCCTTATTAACTTTTCTTTGGTCCAAAACAGCCCCTATCGCATAATCACTAGCATCAAACATAAGTTCGAATGGTAAAGACCAATCAGGAACTTGAATGATGGGAGCGGACACAAGCATGTTTTTCAATCTTTCAAAAGCGCTTCGGCATGCTTCCGTCCACTCAAATGGGTTATCCTTCATAAGTAGGTTGCTTAAAGGTCTAGCAATGGCGCTAAAGTCCTTAATGAACCTCCGAAAAAACCCCGCGTGGCCCAAGAAGGAGTGCACGTCTTTGAGAAATTTTGGTGGGGGTAGATCGGCTATGACATCTATCTTAGCTCTATCAACTTCTATCCCCTTGGATGAAACTATGTGGCCAAGAACTATTCCCTGAGTGACCATGAAATGTCATTTCTCCCAATTCAGCACTAAGTTCTTTTCCACACACCGGGCAAGTACCTTTTCTAGTTTTTCAAGACAAAGATCGAAAGAGGTGCCAAAAATGCTGAAATCATCCATGAACACTTCAAGTCTCTCTCTCGACCATGTCGCTAAATAGGCTTAACATGCACCTTTGAAAGGTCGCGGGTGCATTACACAAGCCGAATGGCATACATTTGTAGGCAAATGTACCAAAAGGGAAAGTGAAGGTTGTTTTCTCTTGGTCAAGTACATCTACCTCAATTTGGTTATATCCGGAATAACCAACAAGGAAACAATAGTAAGGGTGGCCCGCTACTCTCTCATGCATCTGATCAATAAATGGCAAGGGGAAATGGTCTTTTCTAGTTCCTGCAATGAGTTTCCGGTAATCAATACAAATGCGCCACTCGGTGGTGGTACGTTGGGGGACTAGCTCTCCTTTAGCATTCTCAATCACTATCATGCCCGAATTCTTTGGAACAACTTGAATAGGGCTCACCCATTTGCTATCCGAGATTGGGTAGATAATCCCGGCATCCAATAGCTTAATTATTTCGGTCCTCACCACTTTTTTCATATTAGGGTTTAGCCTTCTCTGCATTTCTCTCGAGGGCTTGATATCCTCTTCGAGATGGATCTTGTGGGTGCAAATCAAAGGACTTATTCCTTTCAAATCAGCAATGCACCAAACAAAATCACTTTGGTGCTTTCTCAGAATCTTTAGCAATTTACCCTCCTACTCTTCGTCTAGGCTAGAGGAGACAACAACAGGAAATGTCTCATCCTCTCCTAGGTATGTATATTTTATATAGGAGGGGATCTTCTTCAACTCAAGGGTTGGAAATTTTTTATTGGAAGGAACCATGCGTGTATCTCTCGGTGGTAATTCCTTAAATCTAGAAACCTAACTTACATCTCTCGCGTCCTCGTCCAACGCTCTCTCATCAAATAACTCTCAACTTCTCAACCTCCCTCTCGAATGCGGTGTACGTCCCCTCACTCTCATGACTCGACACTAAACAGGACCCAAAGGCATCTCCACAATAAGTTTCATCGAAATAATCCTCTAAGATCTCTTCTATTAGGTTCACCATGTGAAGATCATCTTCTTACCCCATCTGTTGGGCGATATGGAAGATGTTAGTCTCTAAAGTCATGTTCCCAAAAGTGAGTTGCATTTGCCCATTCTGAGTATTGATGATTGCGTTAGTCGTAGCTAAGAATGGGCGCCCAAGAATGATGGGAACATGGTTGCTCGAGGTGAAGGAGGACTCCGTGTCCCAAATGACAAAGTCTACCGGGAAGTAAAAAGTGTCAACTTGGACGATCACGTCCTCAACTATGCCTCTTGGGATCTTCACGGTTTGATTCGCTAATTAGAGAGTGTCCTTTGTGGCCTTGAGGTCGCCCAAATTAAGTTGCCTATAGATGGCGTAAGGGAGAATATTGACACTTTCTCCCAAATCAAGTACGGTTTTCTCAATTTTATTTTCTCCAATGGTGCAGGAAATGGTGGGTGCCCCAGGATCTTTGAACTTGGGCGAGAGATCATTGAGTAGTATGGAACTCACGTTATGTGCTAGAAAGACATTTTTCTTTACCTTCATCCTCCTTTTTACCATTAACAAGTCTTTGATGACTTTTGCATAAGCTGGAATTTGCTTAATGGCATCGAGGAAAGGTAAATTTAGCTTCACTTTCTTTAGTACGTCTAGCACTTCATCACGGGGATTTCCTTTGTGTTAAGGAACCAACCTTTGAGGAAATGGTGCCGCGGTGGGTGGTTTCACTACTACCTCGGGCTTACTAGTGTCCTCTTTATCACACTCCTTCAAGGGGACATCTTTGGCCTCTTTCGTATCGCGTGAAATCTCCTTGTCTTTAGTTGTATCGTGTGAGGGAGGTGATAAATCAACAACTCTCCCACTACGAAGAGTGGTCACAGGTTGACATTGCTCCTGATGTTCTTTCGAGGTGGAGCTAGCACTAGTTTGACCTTGGGGCAGTCTTTGGCCTTGGGCAGGAAACTTGCCCTTCTCTTGGATACTCGTTCGCATTCATGTCGTTCATCATGAACTCATGCCTAGCATTAGTTGCATTCTGGGTATTGATAAAGTAGTTGATCGTATCCTCGAGACTTCTCTGTGGTGGAGGGATGTATGCTCCCTGAGGTGGTAGGGCTTGCACATGTCCTTGCATGTGTGGATCTTGTTGAAAATGCAGTGGTGGAGGAGGGGAAACATGTGAATTAGGATTCATCGCAGCATGTTGTTGCCCATATCTAAAACCAGGGTGGTTTTTCCATGAAGGGTCGAAGGAATTCCCGTGCGGGGCACCGAAATTTCCCTTGAATCCTCCTATACCACTGACTTTCTCTTGAAGCATCACTTTGTAGGCGGGTATAGTCGGGCATTCCTCAGTTGAATGACCCTCCTCACAAATCGCACACACTTTCTCGATGGGGTTTGGGACGGATCCAATTAGTCCTCTTCTACATTCCTCACGTAGGTCTCGCAGTCCTTTCTCGAGCATATCGAGTCGACGTTCCGCTATAGAATTATTTTCTACATGAAATAGGCCGGAGGCCGATGGAGTGGTGGTCACACGACGACTTCAATTTTGAGCATTAGGGTCAGATGTATCCCAGGATTGGGTAGTCTCGGTGACATACCTCAGGTGAAGCTCAGCATAATGGGCGTCTAAGTCGACAAACGGACCACTACCTATGGTTTCAACAAGTTTCTTGGATTTAATGTTCAGCCCATTATGGATAAAGGAAATGATTTGTGTTTTATCAAAACCATGATGGGGACACGAGGCAATTAACTCATTGAAAAGATCGTAGCATCGCTCAAATGACTCATTTTCTAATTGTCATAAAGTTTGAATTTGAGCCTTGATGGAATTCGTTCGATGTGGAGGAAAGAACTTCTTGAGAAATTTGGATTGTAATTCGTTCCATGATGAAATCGAATTTGGAGGTAAATACCGTAGCCATGATTTAGCCTTATCCTTTAGTGAGAATGGGAAGAGTTTAAGGCGGAGCACATCTTTTGTGCAAGTTTGATCGCTAAGAGTCTCGCATGCCTCCTCAAATTCCATTATGTGGGCATATGGCTTTTTTGTATCCATTCCATGGTAAGTGGAAAGTATCTGGATCATCCCATTCCTAAAGAGAAATTGTCCCACATTATACGGGAGCCCGGAGTGACAGTATGCTCGGGATATAAAACGTCTCTCAACGGGCGGTACAAGGCCTCTCCCTCGTCGAAAGCTGCACTAGCGTGTTGTGACACGTATCTCTCTCTCAAATATTCGGTATCCTCACTTGGTATACTAGGATTGTGCTCTAAAGTGTGTCCTAAGAAAGAAAACGACGTGTTATTTGAGATTGAGTGTGACGGTGTGGGAGGTGGAACCCAAAATTGTGGAGCGTTAGGAGTGTGAGGGCTATCAGGATCGTACTCAACAATCGGATTTTCGTGAATGTGGGTTGGAGTATTATGGGGAGTTGGAGTGAGTTCTGAATTTTGCATTAACAGCTTATGAGAGATGACGTTGAATCATTTTGTGCTTTTCGAATTTTTTATATGTTTTTGGATTTTTGTAAATTTTTGGTCAAAGTTTTAGATTGACTCGATCAAATCCTAACTCTACCTAAATCCCCGACAACGGCGCCAAAAACTTGACGTGACTAAGAATGTGTCTCAAAAGTGCGTACTCTCTAAGCTCAAGTGTAAGTCTATTGTGTTAATAACAAACCCGGTAAGTCGGGATCGTATCCACAGGGAAATACGATAATGGAATTGTAACAACGTTGGACAGATAAATGAATTCTAACTCTGACACTAACGAAAAAGGAAAAGATGATTTGGTTTGAGAATTGACTACACTAAATGCAATTTTGAAAATAATTAACTAATCCACGAAAGTATGAATGAAATGCAGCTACTCTAAAGTACTGATGATAATTGACTTGAAACTGTAAACTATATGATGAGAAAAATAGGACGGGAATACAATCCCCCAACCCTAGTGTATTGATGATATAAAACTAATCGTAAATTCAAATGATTAATTAGACCCAGAATTTAGTACTCCCAAGAATTACGTATATGAGGTTCAAGTCCGCACCATACTTAATCAGAGGACGAGTAAATCGGTATTGCAATAGTTACACTCGAATTGTATTCTAAAGCATCCCGGTTACCCAGAAGCAAACGAGATCCAAAGATCTACAATTGTCGTGATACTACGCGATACAGTCATAATCAAACCATTAAATTTAAAGGTTTAATTGTATGTACATACAACTACCACATCGGGTTGGGTTCATGCATCCCGACCCTTAAAAGTCTAGCCTACAATGATGAAATTAATGAAAACAATTTTGGAATTGAAAGAAGTCATAATTAAACTAAGGAAAATTGGTCAAATGATGAAAACGGGAATTTAAACAGAGGAAATTACTCACTAATCCTACCAAAGCACTCAAAGCATTAATTACAATTACTTGTAATCACTGAAATTTGAACAATCTTCAAACTTGGAACTAAAATTATAAACTATCTTCAAACTGGGGTTTTTCTGAAAAGAATGGAAAAGTAGGAAAATTCCCCGTACTAAGAATTCTAATAAAACGGGTTTATATACCCTACAAAACTTCAGGAGTTTTAGCTGCACTTGGACTATCCATTAGAGGAAGTTTAGAAAATTAAAATTCGACAGTCGAACCGGTCCGGTCCTCCCGTGGTTCGGTCTGGCTGGAATCAGGATCGGTTCTTTTATTTCTTGGGCGGACCGGTCCTCCACGGATCGATTCTTTTATTTTCTTGCAGCTTCGATCCGTCTTCGGTCCAGGGTTCTCTGGAATTTGGCAATGCGGATCGGTCCGGGTTTCCTTTGACTTTTTCTTCAGACTTTGACTGCTCATAACTTTCACACCGGGACTCCGATTGAGGTGTCGTTTCTTCCTACGTGCTCAAGAACTCTATGTTTTCAATTTCTCTTTAGATGTCTCATCTGAATTCAGGGTAAAAGTTACAATTTTGCCCTTCTGGCTTTTCCCTCTTTACTTTCTCGCTTCTTCCGATTTCTTTCTTTCTTTATTGACATTAAATACCTGCAAAATTAGTACGAAATACCAGAAACTCAGTGTACTTGTTGGGATAAGTCAGTAGTAAGATTATGAGATAAAATCAAATCAATTACGATGTTCGAGATGCTAAAAGTAACTAAATTAAATGGATAAATTGGGAAGGATTTATGCCTAATTACTTGACGTGTCAGTTGAAATTTCAACATGATAAAATCTTCAAGTCTTACCATTTATGTCTTGATGTGGCAGTGCATATCGATAACTTCACTCACCGCATTCATTATGTGCCTCCATATGTATACTTTTTCTGTTGGGTTGACTTCCAATTGTTCATAATTTTGATTTATGATTTGGAGGACCCCTATACACGGGGTTGAGTAAGTTTTGAGAGAGAGGTCGTCGCACCCCTGACGCATATGGGGTGATTTTTGTTGTATGTTTTAGTCTTGTGTTTGAGTCATGTATAGTGTCGTCTTTCATTTTAATATATGTTCATCTTATTTTCGCACTTATTCTTTTTCTTCTTTAGCTTTTAGTCCTTTTGATTGAGGAAAATTCAAAAATCTAAGTTAGGAGTGACAAGCGCGTCTTTTAAAAACTTCACAAATTTTTAAAATGTCAAAAATAAAATCCAAAAAAATTGAAAAATTTTGAGAAAGCCAAAAATATTTTTCTTGAAAATAAATAAAAATTAGAGTTTAAATTTTTCAAAAATGTCAAAAAAATTTGTTTGAAGTTTCAAAGTGTAAAAATCCAAATGAACTAAGCCGAATTTGATGAAAGATGGAAATTGAACGAAAATTAACTACTTTACGAATAAATGTGGAGATTAATTAACCCGGTGAGATTTCGAGCCTTTCATTTTTTTCGTAATTAAATCAATCTGAGTTAATCGTTAACATAAAGTTCATTTTAGCGTTTAAAAAGTATTTGAGGATCTTTATTCCTTTGTTCCATCGGTTATGGGAAATGTGTGAGACGTTGTCTGAAAAAGCGCCGAAAATATATCTAAACTAAATTCATCTCAAGACGCGTATGGTAAAGCAATTAGCAATTTGGACAATGAAGTAGGCCCTCGTTTGTTACCACAAAAATATTAGCCATAAAAAGTTGTGGAAAATTATCCCTTTGCAACCCAATTTGAGCCGAATGAATTTTTTCCTTTTCATTTGATAACCCGAAAAACCCAATTGGCCCAGAATTGTGGAAATTGAAAATTCAAAAATAAATTCCAAAAAGTGCATAAAAAGGGCAATAAAAAATAGAAGAATGGTCAACAAAAATTGTAAGAAAAGAAAACCGTAATAAATAAAAAAATAGAAAACAATATAAAAAGAAGAAAAAAATAGCAAAAGCCCGAAAAAGCACTAAAGGGCATCATAAGAACATTTTTCCAATTCCGAATTTCCCAACCATTCCCATTTTTTTACCCAATGCACGTTATAACCCAAAAACGTCCTAACTGAGTCTAAATTGCGAGATTGATTACCACGTGGAGAGCAAAAATACGAAAAGATAATAAGAGAGATCAATTGCTCTGAAAAAGAGGTGATGTTTCTTGTTTTTCAAGGAATGTATTCCGATGAAGAGATCTTTTCACCATAAAAATATTCCGTCTTTCAAATTTGTGTGCGTGACCTTGTGTCCATTGTATTTACTCTTATAAGTCACGCATACCGAAAGAAATAACCACATTTCGACTGATCCATTTGTGAGAGCATCCCGTGAGATTTTGAAATCAAAGCGAATTTTTGGAAAGTAACGTAATGATCAATTGGTGGAAGTTAGCGATTAATTTTTGGCTTCGTAAACACGCACTATGAATTGAGACTCATGAATATAAATTTAAGCTGACTATTTTTGGGAGTTTAAATTGTACAATTTTTAGGTATTTTGATGTTTCTTGAGTCTAGAAAAATAAATTTTGTGGGTATATTCACTTCAAACCCTCACGGGACACCACTCGTCCTACTAGGGTAACCTAGGGATTTAAAGGCTTATTGCATATGCTAAATGAAATCGCTTGCCCGAGAAATAGGTATTATATCCCAATAATTTTTTTGAAGAGTCCTTAACTAATGCTCTTATGCTTTTACATTGCTCGGGACACGCAAAGTTCTAAGTTACGAGGGTTTGATTAGGCATAAATTCTTCACATTTATCCCCTTAATTTTGGTATTTTTTTTATCCCGTGAGGTGTAAATAGCTTGTATTTGTCTCATGTATATACTACTAACCCCTTTTGGCAATTATTTCATGTTTTGCATATTTCTCATGTGTTTTACAGGTATTTCATTCAAGAAAGTCAAGAGAGAACTCAAAACAATGAAAGAAACTAAGAAACGGGAAGTTAAAGGGCATTTTCATAATTTTTTAGTCTTATTCCGAAGACCAACTAGCAAGTTGAATACCTTTCAATTTCAAGAACACTAGAAAAATTCGCACCTCAATCCGAGCTACGGGGAAGAAGTTATGGTCATTCGAACTTGAGAGAAAATGGCAAGAAAAAAGAGCTGAACCGGCCTGATGCCTTCCTGCAAAAATTTGAAGACCGGACCGATCCGAATTAAATGGAAAATGAACCGGTTCATCCATTAGTCATGCTCCTTAACCGTTACAAAATTAGTCACGCTTTTTAAGTGTGACAAAATTTCCAGATACGAAAATTTTATTTTGTCCTTATCTTTTAGCCAAAAAAGTTTTATGCTTTGGAGACTTTTCTAAACGACCTCTAGCCTATATATTTAGTCATTAGGATCCTTTTAATTCAGATTTCATTCATGTAAAAGATACTAATCAAGGAGGAACATTGAGGAGAAGAATTTACATATTTTTCACCTTAAATTCAAGAGCCTTTCCAGTTTTTCTTCAAGATTTGATTTCTATTTGCATGTTCATGTTCTTAAATCTTGGTAACCTTTATTTCCAGAACTTTGATTATTATTTCATTATGTTTTCATACATGTTAATGTGTTTTTATGTAGAGATTTATAATACCATGTTAGGCTAGGTTTTTAAAGGTTGGGATGCATGAACCCAACCAGATGTGTTTTTGAATGAATAGAAAATTAGTTCCCAGAATTAAGTAATTCATCGAATCGTATTGTGTGGTGATCACAAACATTGTAGGACTTCTGATCTCGTTTTCCCTAGGTAACCGGAATGCTTAAGAGTGTGATGCGCGTGTAGCTACTACGACAACATTTTATTCTTACTTTTGATTATGTATGATGCGGTCTAGTACCCTCATATATGTAATGCTTGAGATTAATAAAGACTAGATTTAATCAAATATTTAATTCATAACTAGTTTTATAGTCTGTAAACGTACTAGGGTCGGGGGACTGCATTCTAACATATTTTTCCCATTCATACTTAGTAAATCATAATTATCTTACTCTTGCATGTTTAGTTTCATAATTAGTTTAATTAACTTGCATTTAGTTGATAGAAAATTTTCCATTTCAATCATTTTTTTGAGATATATGTCTTGAAGATTTTGAGAAAGAATTCGGACCGGTGGATGAGGGCCTCCCCCCTTGAAGTCCAATCGTTATTGGACTCATTTAGTCACCTAGATGAGAGTGACTTGAATGACATGATAGATAAATTCCTTCTTTATGAATGTGCACCTGAGCCTTTTGAAAGTATGCTGAAACGTGATGTTTTGTCTATTAGTGACTCGATTGAGAAAATCATTTGAGTGTTTCCTTTAGGTGACACATGTTTTGTCATGCCATATTTTCATTTTCCACCATTTCCATTCGTGACATTCGAGTTTTTGCATGATATAGAGGATATATCTAGAGTATTTTCCTATTTGAAGCCCAATTTATCCATTCTCGAGTTAGAGGAAAATCTAGGCTTAACGTGTCAATCGAAATTTCAATATGATAAAATCTTCAAGTCTTACCATTTATGTTTTGATGTGGCAGTGCATATCGATAATTTCACTCACCACATTCATTATGTGCCTCCATATGTATACTTGTTTTGTTGGGTTGACTTCCAATTTTTTAGACTTTTGATTTATGATTTGGAGGGCCCCCATAGATGGGGTTGAGTAGGTTTTGAGAGAGAGGTTGTCGTACCCCCGACGCGTATGGGGTGATTTTTATTGTATTGTTGAGTTTTGTGTTTGAGTCATATATAGTGTCATCTTGCACTTTAATATTTGTTCATTTTATTTTTGCACTTATTCTTTTTCTTCTTTAGATTTTAGTCATTTTGTTTGAGGACAATGCAAAAGTCTAAGTTGGGGGGGGAGGGGGGGAGGTGACAAGTGCGTCTTTTAAAAGCTTCACAAAATTTTAAAATGTCAAAAAAAATCAAAAAATTGAAAAATTATGAAAGAGCCAAAAATATTCTTCCTCAAAATAAATAAAAATTGGAATTTAAATTTTTCAAAAAATGTCATAAAATTTTGTTTGAAGTCTCAAATTGTAAAAATCCAAATGCACTAAGCCGAAATTGACCAAAGATGGAAATGAGCGAAAATTGACGACTTTACGAATAAGTGTGGAGATTAATTAATCCGGTGAGATTTCGAGCCTTTCATTTTTTGAGTAATTCAATCAATATGAGTTAATGGTTAACTCAAAGTTCGTTTCAGCATTTAAAAAGCTGTTGAGGATGTATATTCCTTTGTTGGATCGATTATGGAAAATTTGTGAGATGTTGTCTTGAAACGCGCCGAAAATATCTCTAAACTAAATTCTTCTCGAGATGCATATGGTAAAGCAATTAGCAATTTGGAAAATGAAGTAGGCCATCGTTTGTTATCCAAAAATATTAGCCGTAAAAAGTTGTGAAAAAATTATCCCTTTGTAATCCAATTTGAGCAGAATTAAATTTTTCATTTGATAACTCAAAAAACCCAATTGGTCTGGAATTGTGAAAATTGAAAATTCAGAAATAAAGTCCGAAAAGTGCATAAAAAGGGGCAAGAAAAAAATAAAAAAATGCTCAACAAAAGAAAAGTGTGATAAATAGAAAAATAGAAAAAAATAGCAAAAGAAGAAAAAATGAGCAAAATTCCGAAAAAGCACTAACGGATATCATAAGAACATTTTCCAATTTCGAATTTCCGAACCATTACCATTTTTTTACCCAATGCACCTTATAACCCGAAAACGTCCTAACTGAGTCTGAATTGTGAAATTGATTACCACGTGGAGAGAAAAAATACGAAAAGATAATAAGAGAGATCAATTTCTCTGAAAAAGAGGTGATGTTTCTTGTTTTCAAGGACCGTATTCCGATGAAGAGATCTTTTCACCATAAAAGTATTTCGTCTTTCAAATTTGTGTGCGTGACCTTGTGTCCTTTGTATTTACTCTTATAAGTCACGCATACCGAAAGAAATAACCACATTTCGACTGATCCATTTGTGAGAGCATCCCGTGAGATTTTGAAATCAAAGCGAATTTTTGGAAAGTAACGTAATGATCAATTGGTGGAAGTTAGCGGTTAATTTTTGGCTTCGTAAACACGCACTACGAATTAAGACTCATGAATATAAATTTAAGCTGACTATTTTTGGGAGTTTAAATTGTACAATTTTTAGGTATTTTGATGTTTCTTGAGTCTAGAAAAAAAAATTTTGTGGGTATATTCACTTCAAACCCTCACGGGACACCACTCGTCCTACAAGGGTAACCTAGGGATTTAAAGGCTTGTTGCATATGCTAAATGAAATCGCTTGCCAGAGAAAGAGGTATTATATCCCAATAATTTTTGTGAAGAGTCCTTAACTCATGCTCTTATGCTTTTACATTGCTCAGGACTTGCAAAGTTCTAAGTTAGGGGGGTTTGATTAGGCATAAATTCTTCACATTTATTCCCTTAATTTCGGTATTTTTTTGATCCTGTGCGGTGTAAATAGCTTGTATTTGTCTCATATTTATACTACTAACCCCTTTTGGCAATTATTTCATGTTTTGTATATTTCTCATGTGTTTTACAGGTATTTCATTCAAGAAAGTCAAGAGAGAACTCACAACAATGAAAGAAATCAAGAAATGGAAAGTTAAAGGGAATTTTTGTAATTTTTCAACCTTAGTCGAGAGGTGGATCCAACTTGAAATCTTAAGATCTTTCAATTAGAAGAACACTAGAAAAAATGGTACCTCAATCCGAGCTACGGTGAAGAAGTTATGGTTATTCGAAGTTGAGAGAAAATCGTACGAAAAAAGAACCGAACCGAACCGAGCCGAACCGAACCGGTCCGATGCCTTGAGATTTACTGCATAAATTTAAAAACCGGACCGATCCAAATTAAGTGGAAAACGAACCGGTTTGTCCATTAGTCACGCTTTCTAAGTGTTACAAAATTGCTAGATATGAAATTTTTATTTTGCCCTTATCTTTTAGCCAAAAGAGTTTATGATTTGGGGACTCTTCTAAACGACTTCTGGACTACATATATAGTCATTAGGGTCCTTTTAATGCAGATTTCATTCATGTAAAATCTCCTAATCAAGGAGGAGAATTAAGGAGAAGAATTTACATCTTTTACACCTTAAACTCAAGAGCTTTTCTAGTTTTTCTTCAAGATTTGATTTCTACTTGCATGTTCATATTCTTAAATCTTGGTAACCATTATTTCCAGCACTTTGATTTTTATTTCATTATGTTTTCATGCATGTTAATGTGTTTTTACGTAGGGGTTTATAATACCTTGTTAGACTAGGTTTTTAAAGGTTGGGATGCATGAACCCAACCTGATGTGGTTTGCATTAAAAGAAAATTAGTTTCCTAAATTAAGTAAATGATCGAATCGTGTTGTGTGGTTATCAAAACCGTTGTAGGACTTTTGATCTTATTTGTCCTAGGAATCGGGATGTTTAAGAGTGCAACGTGCGTGTAGCTACTACGACACCGCTTTATTCTTACTTTTAATTATGTATGATGCAGGCCAGTACCCTCATATATTTAATGGTTGATATTAATAAAGACTTGATTTAATCAATTATTTAATTCATAACTAGTTTTATAGCCGGTAAACGTACTAGGGTAGAGGGATTTCATTCTAACCTATTTTCCCATTCATATTTAGTAAATCATAATTACCTTACTCTTGAATGTTTAGTTTCATAATTTTTTTGATTAACTTGCATTTAGTTGATATACATTTTCCCACTTTGATCATTGTTTTTGTTTCTTTTTAGAGTCAGGTTAGGGTTGACCGTCTTACTGTTCGTCGTCACAAGTATTCGTCTTATTTCCCTGTGGATTCGACCCCGTCTTACCAGGTTTATTACTTACGCGATAGGCTTGCTCTTGAGCCTATATAAGCACGCACTTTAGACAGTTTTTAAGTCACATCAATCAACGCTCGACTTCCTTCCTTGGGAGTTAGGTCATTCCCTTCACATCCTTGGTGCACATGAACCACTTTTATTGGAGAATGCCTAATGCCGTTGTTCGCATCAACCGAGTCCATTTACCGATGATGACATCACAAATCTACTATACTTAGGTTACTGTCTGCCTTATCATATCATGATCATAATCACAAATTTTTAAGGAAATAATCCATTTAAGAGAGACATCCAACTCATTGTATCCTTTGATTATACAAGGTTGTCACTAAGCTTACTTCTAGGCTCTATCCAAACTGAACTCACATGATGACCATCCCTGCCTCCATTGGCGTGCTAAGGGTAGTAAATATCACACGTGGCTACATCTTCTAATATGTACCGGCTTGGCTATACATGCCAAGAAGTAGTCCTTACCTTGTTGAGGCTACCTTAGCATATACCGTCGGCACATGCCAACATTCTAATCATGTTTCGATATTCCCCACTTTGGTTACCATTTTCACATCTCCACTCATCACCCTAAGCCTTGAATACATTACCTAATACTCCTCAAGATAAAGTGTCACACCTCCACTACTCGTCATTCTATGACACCCGAGCATCACTTCCCATAATGACATGAGCTTTTAATTCCTCCTTGGAGGATACACCACCGATCTATGTCGAATCGAAAGGCCTCACCTGGCACATACGTTATTTGACTCTTCTATACCTTGACCGACAAACTGATATCATCACCTAACCCTCAACCTAATCACTACTAGTATGTTAATGCTTCTTTAAACTTGTCTTAATTGGTCTCCTAAGGACACCAAACACGTTCCATGTAAAAGTCATCATTACCCGATAAGATTTAATCATCCATACTTTAATTATTATATGTGTGCTTTACAAACCTTTCCATATCTTCATCGTGATTACTAGGTGCTCGTAAGGACACTGGTCCATGATCTTCTACACATGGTGCACCCTAACCATAAAACACCCTAAGGCATCACAAGAGTCGATGTCCTTCCTTAATGATGCTACACACAATTAGTCCTATGGATACACTAGTATACCCTTAGACCACACTCATATAAGGATTACCTCACACCTAGTCATTAATTCAGAGGCTAAATGAAACTTTACACTTAGATAATAATCTTATCTTTCTTCCAAAAGGTTGTGATCGTAAGACAGGTATCAAACCACAACTAACGCTACTAAGGATTTTGGCAGGATACAGGGCATCACCTACAACCTATAAACCTCTAGGTCTACATCAACAACATCACTAATGATCCTTTTCCTTGAAATGACATTATATTTTCTAAAACTCCATCATATAAGAGTATTTAAATTTCACTCGTAAGTCTCCTTAATCATCATTATCCCGTACGTAGTATATTTATAGTAATTTTCCCAAAACTTTCATCACACCTTACGAGGTATAACTTTCGATAGAGAATCACCAGGGCACTCACTTGTAACAATTTTCCCTCCAAGACCGAGTATAAATCCCAAGTGTTGACGAACACGATTCATCATGCCCACTAACTCATCAATTTACTTACGACGAGATACATCCCCAAGGATCGAATTGACCTAATCACACCATTGGTACTAATTACCCAAAAATACCTAGTCGAAGAACTTAACAAATTTTTATCACTAATCAACACTGCCTATGTATAACTTACTAGCTACCTAATCTTCATGATTGACTTTACACGAGTCATGTTTCTAATTCAATAAATGTCATTCTCTACATCTCAATTGGCTTCTCATATCACTACGAGTTGACCCACAAGCACCTCATACTAAGAACCTGTGATGTCGCCACTATTGGCTTTCACGGATGCTCTCAACTTACTAGCATATCTAAATCATAAGTGTGAAACCAATTAACGACAACTAACTTAGTCACCTGACATTTGGAAATGAATTCACTCATCGTGCTAACCTCTTTGACTTCACCGTCAAGGAAATTAACTAACCCATCACCAAGACTACCGTGACTAGCCCAAACCACCATCGATGTCAAAGATTCACTACCCACCTCACCACATCACTCCCTAAAGTAACCTTTAACATAGATCTTTGATACCATTTGTAATGCCCCGACCTGAATTTATGGGTTACTCATAGTCTACCCGGTCCGATCGAAGTGTTAGGTGTCAGGTGTAATGAAACAACATATATAATGTTGCTAGTCTAGTTTTAATTTAATCAATGTTTCACTTGTTTAACTTACAATTCCAATTTCAACTTTGAACTGTGTGAGGGACCCGTGGGAGGCATCCTTGTAGTCCAAGCATAAAGAGCTACTAACGTAAACTTAAATAGAATACTTACCTATATAACGCTCTCAAAAAATGAACCCACACCCATCCTGCCATAAAAAAGGCAAGGGCGTGAGCCAATGCCTAGTGGGAATATACAAAATGCAGTATGAAAATGCATAGCATAAAGGGAAGACTCTAACGCGTGATTCTTACGTGCATATGCAGTTACCTTGTATACATGTATAAACATACATACATATAAACTTAATACAGTAAATAGTTTTACTTTCAAAAATATTGTTTAGTCCGATTAATTTACGTTAATATCATAAAGGACTCTTTCTCTCTTAACTTGACATTTCTCACCTTATTTTACACACACGATAAAACGTTTGAAACATCTACAGAAGTTTAACCGAAAGCCAATTCTTTACCAAAATTACCCTTTTCATTTTAACTGATCCGCATTTGTATTTTCATTGAAAATCACCCTTTCAATACACGCAAACATTGTACTAGAAAATATTTATTTTTTTAATCTTTCATGAGTTTTAGTCACTCGAACATCGTATTTTCATTAAAAATCACACTTTGCAAATTCATGAGTGTTAATCTTTCAACAATATTAAGTTACACATATTAACTTTCCAATGTTTAAACATTAACACTTATCCAACACCTTTACTAACCATATTTTCAATTTAGATATTTCTTTACTTCTTTATTCAAGAAATACAATTACACTTAAATATTACTTTTTATAAGAAAATACCATTTATTTTTATTAACACATGTAGTTTTATAATCGTATATTCTTTACATCTTTAACCCATTTTTCACACACTTTGGAGTGTAGAATTTATAATTTTCTTATTTCTTATTTAAACCCACTAAAACCTTGTTTAAAATTATTTATGTGTTTATCATCAAAATACTACAACTTTACCCACGTGAGGAGATGTATTTTTCTTCAAAAATCTTATTAAATGGCTTAAACATACATTTCATTCGAGAAATTTATAATACTTTCAAAAATCCACTTTCAAGTCATAAAAGATATCTTTTACTTCTTTCAAACTCAACAAATGTCTATCTTTTATAAATCCACATTGTTTTGCAAGAGACTTGGAAACATTATTTCACCAATGTTTTTAGCCAAATCAATCATTATTTTCAAACAATGTAGTTCATAAAATGTTTAACATCAATCTTCTAGAAAATACACCATTTTTATATAAATCCCAATCTTCATTTGAAGAAACGTTGAAATATTTATTCATCATTATTTTTCACAAAACAACATTTTTATTTCATGAAAATATTTATTACTTACTATACATGATTTCATAATTTAATCAAATGCATCCTACTTATGTAATCTAACAATAAGACTACAAATATACAACATAGAGTCCCAATACTAAGGGTAAGATTTCTCACCTCAAATGGAGCTCCAACAATGGTAGGCATGAGTGGTCTAAGAATATGGCAACCTCCCACCTCGTAATATGGGCTCAAGGAGGTTTCCCCACTTTAAAACATGCTCCATCAACTTTTTAAGAAAGAAACCCCTTCAAACCCAATTAATCTTCCATTTTCATCTTCAATATCCCCTAACAATAACTCCATAAAATCATATCTCCCATCATCCATGGTGGAAATGGGTATATATTGTGGAATACATAACAAATATGTTAGTTTATGGTGGTTGAATTGTGGTGGAAGGCCAACAATGGTGGAAGACTACTCCACACTCTCTCTCTTTCTTACATCTTCTTCTAACTTCAAAATGCCCCAAATTAAACAAGCTAAGATTATAAAAACCCTAAAAACACCAAAAATCCCATTTTTGCCCATCTGAGATAATCAAATTTTGGCAATATTGAAAGATCCAATGGCCAGAAATGTGACAGCGCGTAAGGGCAAGTCAGATTTTACATTTTTGAATCACGTCATTCGAATGACATGAGCCTCGTTCGAACGACATGTCCATCTATTTCGATATATGGCTTCGCACGACCCTTGAAACTGATGTAGTGTCATCTCACCCGAAGCTTGTTTGATACATCGTTTCTACTAACACCTAAATCTCATACGAATGACCCTACTATCATTTGAACCCTCCGAATTCCAATATGAACCCTTAATATTCTAGCAAATTCCATCAAGCATTAAGATCAGTCAAATAAGAATATAAATTCAGTTATAATCATCAAAATCTCTGTGCCCTTATATTGTTACAACTTATGTGGGGAGAATAAATAAAATGCTGGGATAGGGTATTACATAAACCATATCAATATTATATGTGTTACATTTTTTATCTACTTCTAATTTTAGTATTACTCTAAAGATAGAAAGAAATTAATAGTTTTCAATGGACAAACGAGCCAAGGTAAAGCATTATTGCTCTTACGTAAGGGTGTATCCAGTTTATATGCCAAAAATTTTAAACAAAGTTCTCTTTATTTTAGCAATTTTTCCCCACGAAGCTAGAAAGGTTTCTATGAAAACAATTTGAGTGACCATGTTCCAGGTTGAATTTGGTTTGGTTATTGGTCTATAGTTCCAAAATATGCATTAACTTTTATATCAAGACCTCTTATGTATAATGTTTGCACTACTGATTGGTTAATTCAAAGACTATGTTTATTGTGCTAACATTTTATTTTTGTTTAAGATTTAACTCTCCTTTTATTTTTGAACATTTAGAAACATAATTGTAGCCCACATTATGCCACAAACATGGGTATGCCACACAAATTAGAAGAGTTTTTTTAGGGATAGGGTTAGGATAAGCTTTTCTCATAGTAATGGGTAATCATTGTGATGTTGTGGACACACTACCGTTAAGTCATATAATAAACATGAATAATTTGGTATATAAATTTTGTACCAGATGTTAAAAGCATGCCTAACTAAATCAAGTCACCAAATGGTTTGGCACCACATTTATTGTTAACGGTCAACACCATAGTTAAAATATATGATAATCTTTCACATTATATATATTTAGAGAGTTTTATTTCTTTTTCCAAGCATTGTTTCTCATTTCAAAACTTTAGTTTTATTTTATTTCATCTTACAAGGATTGTTTCTGATTTAAAAAACATTACTTTAATTTGAGGTTCATTAAACTTACCTTTTAGGTTAAAAGTTGAGTGTCTATTTTTTTAGAATCACAACTATGAATTTGTTTAATCCATTATCTGTTAGGCCTTAATAGTTGTATTTATTTATGAGATTAATTTTTTGTAATAGTTTGATGTGTGACCCTTCTGAAACGCATATGCATTTGACTGTTTCATCTTCATTTACATAGGTTGAAGCAACACAAAGGGTGAATAACTTTTTTATTTCATGTCATTATTTATAATGTGTGGATTTGTTTCTTTTATATTTCCTTGCTTTCCCTTTCTAATTTTATTTGTATGTACACTTAAAAGAAAACTTATTCCATCCATTTATCTATTTTTGGGTTATTGTCATTGGTGGCCAATGAGTGTTTGTGTCTCTTTTCTACATTGTTTTTGTTCGATTATTGTACCATGACATCTCATGTTAATAAACCTGTGAAAATTATAACAAAAAAAGAAATTCAATTGAGATTACATCAATATTTTACACTTTAAATTTATAAGCTTATTTATAATTGGGAGCCCCCCCCCCCCCCCCCCCCAAGATGTAATTCTCAGTTCTACCATATCCACTTATTCAAACTTATGAAAATATATTTGAGAGGATTCATTGTAACTAGAGTTCAAAATTGAATTTATTACAATTTCTATGCTGTGTACGCTATTCTGTGAGTACGTTTCTCTTTTTCTCTATTTCCATGTAATGTCCTCCTTCTATATATGTTACCATGCCCATCCTTCTCTTTCTCTCTCTCTCTCGATATATATATATATATATATATATATATATATATATATATATATATATATATATATATATATATATATATATATATATATATATATATATATATATATATATATATATATATATATATATATATATATATATATATATATATATATATATATTTGTGTGTGTGTGTGTGTGTGTGCTACAATACTTCATTTTTTGCCTTAATTCGAGCCTCTAATCGGTTTAGTGGATTGCCTGATCCTTTTATCTCAATAGATAAAAATTATAACAGGTAATGATGTTATATTTTTTTTTATTCATGTAGGTTTTAAGTCATTTAGAGTAACAATATGTTGGAAGTAATTAAGCAAAATATGTGAAGAACCCAAATTCGTAAATGAATAAAATTGAAAAAACTTATCGATCGAGGATTGTGTTGAACACAAAGTCCTAAAAGTAAAATTTCTACGGATATTGATGTTGTCGGCCTCTCAAATAGACATATCTCAAGATTCAATGACCAGATTACTGCATGATGGGAACCTCTAGTAAGCTAAGAGGGAGGCAAGCAAGATTAAATTCGGAGCTTTAAAAAATTCTATCTTTGGGGACATGTGGTATAAAAGGGGTTTCTTTCTTCCTCTCTATCTATAACGATATAGTAAAAATAAGGTCATGTGAATGACAAATATAATATAAATCAATGAAACAAACACCGTAGAAAATGGGTATTTCCCGCACCTTAGTGGTGCCTTAACCAGTCAGAAGCTAATTGAAATTAATTTTACAAAACAAGTTATTCTAAAATACTAACAAAACTAGTCCAAAACTTATCCCAAAGTAAACCTACCCCATAGTATTTATACAAAACATTAAAGGCACATCTGGCCTCCGAGAATTCACTTACAATATTAGTTATTTGAAGGGGGTTAACGCCCCTCAATAAGTAATTTAAAAAATTAGTCACTCGAGGAGGTTCATGCTCCTTAACTATAATCATAGAACTCACACTATACTCCAAAACCAAAAAATCAACAAAAAACCATAATTGAAAAAATGTAGATTTTTTGTATAGTGGGATAGAAAGAAAGACATTTTGTTGATGGTATTTTGTAATTTGGATAACTCAAGTTGACAAAAAATAAGTAAAGCATTGGAAAAAACATCTATCCATAGTAACTTATTTTTATTCAGCTAACGAGCAATTGTGGAGGAATAAAAGAGAAAGTCACAATTTTAAAACCTATCAAAAATTAGGCAAGTGAGAGGAGTCCAAAAGCTATTAATGTTTAGTGTCCCTCTTAGGGATTGAACCCATGACCTCAATCACAAATCCTCAGAAAATTTACCACTAGGCCATTTACCCAAGTCATTTATTTCATTCAAAATAAATAGATATACTAAATATATCCAACATAATATATTTATCAAAAAGTAAAAAAATGTAAATTCTCGAACTCTCAAAACTTGTTCATGTTTTTTTTTTGAAAAATTGATAAGAGGAAAGATCAACTTATAATAGCGTAAATTAAGAAACAATTTATAGCCTTCATTAAATTTTGTATGTTTCATAATTCATGAAACTAATCGTACTGAAATTCTTAAAATGTGAGAACACCAATTGTGAGTACAAAATTATCATAATAAACAATGAGGGAAAGTATATGAATGTAGAAAGTAAATAATCACACACACAAGATCAAATGTACCTGGTTCGACGACTTGCGTATATCCACGGAAAGGTTATTGTTCTTTATTAGTGTCTCTCAAGTAATTGGAATTATATCGCCTTTGCCCCGATATTAGGGTTTAGATTTATAGTGGTAATTAAGTGGTTGAATTGTAAAAGTACTAATATCCATCTTGTAAATATCTCGTAGGTGTCCTTGAATATCTACTTGAGATTATTGGTAACCAATTTGAGACTATCGCCATTTATTTAAGCAAATCCTAAATACATGGTAAAAAAATGTAATATTTTAACTGGGTCAGGCAATCCACTCCATATATTGGGTTCGTCGACTGTATGATTGGGCTTGATCCATAAAATAGCCCCCATAATTTCTCTTGAAATCTTTGGACTGGGATGATGGGCCAACAGATTTTAAGTTCTAAGCCCATAACCTAGAATTGTTGAAAACTCGTATGGAAGTTCTGTAAAACCCTTAAACTATTGAAGGTGAACTCATCCAAGCTAATTGGAAGTTAAACTCATAATATCCTTAAAATTATGGGGGTGCGCGAGTGCTAGCATAAATCTAAAGCACCGAAATCCTTCTTGGGAAATGTTTCTCATCATTTTCATGAGCTTAAAACGTACTCCAGCTGCAAGCAACCGTCACTTTGTGTTCCAAGTGTTTCTTCGCTGCGAACTTATCTATGAGCTTTCCTTCTTGTTCTCCATACTTCCATAGTTTCCTTGCATAATTTATCCTTTTATATTCCTCTACCTTGCTTCCTTTCTTAATCATTTTCATTTGTAATCTTTATTGTTTGAAATTATTTCTTCAATGGCCACTCACTATTGTGGAACTATAGAAGAGATTAGAAAAAAATTACTATATACTGGACTGGGCAGAGATTGATTGTGCCCCTGTGCCCAAAAATGTCAAAGACATGGATGAGGGGCATTGGATACACGCCCTAGATATGGTCTAAAGGGGTTTAACCTTTCCCCCAAATCACCTATTTCTAGAATTGTTTGATTATTTTGATGTCATTCTTGCCCAATGTGCCCCCAAAACTTGGAGGATAGTTAATGGAGTCCATATGATCAATGAAATGTATGGTACCAACCTGAGGATCCATGAGGTTAGATCCTACTTTGTCTGGTCACATACTTCTGTTAGTCTTCTGTATCAGAAAGCGCAGAAGGCTAACAAAATGTTCGTCGTGAACCTACCTGATTCTAATAAAGGATATTGGGATCAGGTTTTCATTACCAAAATTGAAAACATCCTCCCCTTCTTGAAGGTGATCAGTACAGAGGCCCCTTTTTCCCTGACTGGTGGATGATCACTTAGGTTACTAATTGATCTTTTCTATAAATTATTGAATTTTTGTTCTTGCCACTTGCTCTATTTACTAATGTTTAAGTTCTTTATCTTTGTGAATATTGAGATAAGAACAAGGAATCACTTCTTCATCTCATAAGGATTGATGATCTACGGAAGGCCTGGGGATAAAGGATAGGTTGCCTAACGGTGAGCATCCTCCACTACAAGAAAACATGGATTCAATGAAATTTATTTGGTCACGTTTAAAAAATTGTTGGTGTATAGAGGATATGTCAACATTTATGTCACAACGTAGGAAAATTCTTGACGTCTATATAAAACTCTCAAATATTTGGCACTGTTTGGTACAATCATTGAAAAACTCCGACGTTTAATTAACAAATGTGGGTTGTTAACCATGTTTTTAAAAACAAACGTCGGTTCTCTTATTTCACACTTCCCTCCAAAACTCTCCCCTACTTTTACGCATCTGAGACTTTTCACTTCCCTTCATATTTTTTGTTCCCTCCAAAACTCTCCACTACTTTTCCTAATTCACATACTTTTAGCCCCTTGAAAACCCAACTCTGTGATTCAAATCTACCTTTCAAATCTACGATTCTTGTAAGCATCATTTCAAGTCTGCGATGCCTTGAACAATAACCAGGGTTTACCTCCAAAACTATTAAGCAGGCTTGCGATTCCTTGAATAGGAACCAAATATTTCTTATGTATTTTTTTTATATCGAACTAGATTTATTTCATCATACCTTTTTTTCTAATGATTATATTATTAGAATAATTGGTGTTGTTGAAGCACTTTACAATTCTACCTGGATATTAAAAAAAAGACAAGCTTGTAAAAAAAATTCAATACATACATATTAAGGTTGTATTTAAATTGAAAAATGATTGATTTGTTTAATTTTTATAAAAAACTAAAAACAAAATCAAGGAAAAAGGGCAGAGTGGAGATTTAGATTCTATGAAAATAAGGAAATAAGAGACAATCCAAAGAAGACAACATTTATCATACATAGTTTCTCAAGTTTTCATAAAATGACCTTATTTTCTATCAAAAATATAAAATGACTAGTTTTTTAACGTTGTGGTGAAACGAGTGTTTAATGTCAAATCAATGATTTCCCATGTTTCTAATGTATTTTTGTTTATATCTAATTTGTGTGTGTGATTTTTAATTCGAGGCTACAAGATCCTATTGTTTAAGAGAAGCATGCCAACATTCTATATCTCTTATGTCACATATTATATTGTCAATCTATTTTTATTAAATTGTCAATCCATTTTTATTAATTTGTCCTGCCAACATTGTATTGTCAAGCCTTATTTATTAAATTATGCACTGATTTTTTTTAATAAATCATAAAGTCATATGCTCCATAGGCAATGTTTTTTTTAATAAATAAAACTCATTAGGAGCCAAATTTATTGAAGGAAATAAAAGGAGGGTGGATGAGTGTGCTTAGCACTAAGGCGAAGTTCCGTAAAGATGTGTACATCACTTGTGCGAAAATAGAGTGTTTAGATTTGATCTACCTTTTGGAATTTTTAATTTTAAAAATATTATAATTTCACAAAATATGATTAGGATAAATATAATTCATGGGCTTTACTCATGTAGGTCTCGAGAGACTGGGAGAAATCGATCTTACCTGTTCAAGAATGTTCAGTAATTCTTGAAGTGAAACCCTCTTGCTATCAATTTTTTCTTCATTGGGTAAATAATACATCTCCTCTAATGGTGCATTTTATAACAAATATGGAAACACATGGAAAATATTCCATTTCCACATAATTATTTTAGTTGAGTCAATTAATAATACAATTACCTTTCAACAATCAAGATATGGATATGGTCTTTTGAGTTTGATATAATAAAATTATGTTTCTCATATTGTCATATTCTTTACTGAAACAAATATGACTCGAACATCAATAGGCATATCAAAGCGGTTATCCCGGGCTCGTTTTATATCGGCCTTAAGACACCCTCTCTCATTCAGGTATCGTTTTCACTTCTACTACTGTATCCAATGAAATAGTAATGACTGTACAATGTCCGTCAAATTTAGTATGTCGTATACCGCTACAAGTTTGTCGAAGAATTGGGAAGCTTACATCTACAATCGACAATTTGAATTACAAGATGACTTCAACAATCATGCCCAACAAGGATGAATTTGGTAAAATGTGTTTTTGTTCCATATACATTTTATATAAATAGTGTTGGGATATTTTTGAAAAAAATAATAAAATATTTTTCATTCTATGAAAAATCATTTTTGAAAAGATTTTAATGATTTTAATCATAAAGAGTTTGGATATATGCTCCTGATCCCGTAAACAGTTTTGGTTCTTAAGGATTCCAAGTTATTTATTTTTTAAAAGTTTTTTAAAGAGGATCAGTGACGGTCGTTCAAACGACGTCACATATCGTTCGAACGAGATAGAGTGTCGCTCGAACAACGTCGTGTTTCGTTCGAACGATAAGTGTTTTTAGCCTACACGTCACCTCCTTGAATTTTAGTATTTAAAGGGTGTCAAGATACTATTTTTTGTGTGGAGAAAACACTGGTTTACACAGAATACATTTTTAGTATTTTTGTTTATTCTCCAACACATTTTTGAGGGTTCAATTTATGTTTTACAATTCACAATCCCAATAGCTTTTTTTGTGAGTTGTTTTGTGGAACTCATAGCATAATATGCTGAAGTTCAACCTCGATCGAGAAGGAATCTCCATAACTGATCGATGGATACCGAGCGTAGTCATTCTGCGTGTGGAAGAGCCGAAGATGACGAACCGACACTTGAAGGGTATTTCGTTGTCTCTCGTATCTTTGAATATTTGTTGAAGGCACCGTGAATTACACATTTATGGGCAATTATCAGGTTGTATGTAAGTCAAACCATGCATGAAGGCTTTTACATGATTTATATTACTTAGATGCATGTTTAGGGGCTGAACTAAAATTGATGTTGGTTTGTTCAAATTTAGACACCTAATTAAATATGTGCGTTTGGATTTCATTGAATATTTGTGAATTAATTTGATTAGTATCACACCGCATTTTCAAATTTGTATCAGAGCAGGTTGCGCTAATTTAATGTGTTTGATTCTATTTTTTGAAAAATTTGTGTGAATTTTTTGAAAAATCTGCTTTTTGAAAATCTGTCGCAATTTTCAATGGAACACTTATCTAATTTGATGCCCCCTCCTGTTGGCACGAGTCAGAGTTTTGATGATTTAAATAGTTTGAATTTGACGTTTGCGAAAATAATTAATATTTTAGAAAAAAGAACATTCTCGTTTTAAATTCGCGATGGATCTTTTGCTAACGGTTGAAAATCAAAGAGATTTTTGTCGTGATTTTTTTTTCTTTGGACCAGGACTTTAATGCTTTAAAATTGTCCAAAAAGCAGAGTGATGATAGAATCCTAGTTTAAGAAAAAGAATTGAACGACTTAAAAAATTTTAGGATTCCCGTTTGTGCCATCGAGGATAAAAAATTAATCAATGATTTTACGGCACGTGAAAAGACTCTTAGGGATAAGTTTGTTTTAATTAAGGGTGAGCATGATAAACTGTTAAGTTTAAATGATAATTTGAAAAAGAAATCCCTATCTTTGGAACAGTCTAATTCGTTGCTTGAATCAAATATTTTGAAGTTGAAAAATGATTGAAATGATTCAAGTAGTTTGTGTAGTGATGGTAATGGCTCGTCTTGTTCTAATGCTTCTGTTGCAAAATCCAGAAATATTATTTGTTTTAGAGGGTCAATCGTTCCTAAGGACGTTAGAAAAGGTAAACCCATAGGTGTCGTTACACCCATTTACATTTGTTCACATTGTGATAGGAAAGGGCACCTTAGGTGTTTTTGTTTTGATCTTTGAAAAAGTCAGCGAAAGTTTAAGTCTAGTGTTCCCTTGGTTCCCAAAACCCCTATGCATCGTTGCACACCTGTTTGGGTTAGGAAATCACTTTTAGAGGCACTAGATATTAGAGTAGTTGATTCTCGATTGCTTGCACATGATTCTTTTCTTGCCATATCATATAGATGATTGTGTTTGCAGTTTTATCATACACTAGTTATGGCTTCATGATATATATTTGCTAGTGTGTTGGCATGTACTTTTTGTATTAGATTTTTGTTTTTGAATAATTTTGAAAAATACAAAAAGATTTTCGGTTTTGAAAAAAATTTGAAAAATTCAAAAAGAGTTTTGTATTTTGTTTACACCTTATATGAATGCACATTTAGGATGACCAAGTCACAACTTCATGCCATATCCATGTGACTATTTTATAGTATTTTGAGACAATAAGTCATGTCATTCATGTGCTTTGTAGTGATTGGAGTCATTAATATGTAATTAAGTGTTATTACCTACATGTTTGACTCACTTTGTCCTTTATTGCACACATGCACAAATTTGTTTGATCTTTTGCCTTTCTATCACATGTTGGTTGAGTGTTTCCTCTTCAATTCTGTCTATACAAAGAACCAAATGCGATAAAACTTGACAAAAAGTAGTGCCTGTTATAAATCGTTTGTGAGATTTGTGTGTTTTATTTTAAAAAAACGGTGAAGGGCTACGAAAGGTACTCATTTATCCTTTGCGATTAAGCCACCATTTAAATGAACCTAAAAAAGTGCGGAATTGAAAATTATCCGGGGTCCACAGAGGTTTAAAAGAGCCTGAAAAAATTGCATGGCAATAAAAAGAAGTATATGCCAATTATGGGCCATTAGGTTTATTCACCAATTCTCCAATGTTTGAGAATTTAGATCACCTCGAAAAGAAAAATATATATGAGGGAGTTTGGTTGCAGAATTAAAACGGCTTTGCATGTCCTTAAAAAGTCTTGAAAAAACATGAAATCGAATTGGACATTATTGGTGTGGAAATCATTTATACTTTGATTTTTTGGCGTGATTAAGACGATATTATCTAAATTCAAAATTTTACACCAAATGACTATTTTTTATGTTCATTCGTTAGGAGTAGACTTATGCATCTTGCACATATGATATGATTGAGTTGGTTTTCCTATCAAATCTATTCACACCCATTCATTCCGTCTTCATGATTTGGTCCTCTTAGTATAAATTCATGGTATGTGATTTTTTGTAACATCATATTTTTGCATTTTTGTATAAAAAATTGAAAAATTCAAAAAACAGTTTGTTTGCTTGGTTTTTCATGACACCCCGATTTACTTTATGTGATTTATTCTTTTCCTTGTCTATTTCGAACAAATAAAAAGGGGGAGAACGAATTGTGATTTTATGGAGGAGTTTAAGTATGGAGGAGATTTGATTATGCTTACACGTTTTATGTTTATATCATTTCAAACTCGATACGTCACGAGGTTTTACTTTGTCTCATACGTATAGGTACGATTGAAGATGCTTGGATTGCACACCCTGATGAGAAAAGCCTGGAGTTTTGAAAAATTGATTGTTGAAGCGAAGTTTGAAGACTTGTTCATTTTATCTTTCCACATTTTAGTTTTTAGGAGGGTAGATTTGTATAGGTCATATTTTGATTGATAATTCGGATTTTTTATTTTGTACCGTCATAGACATAAGGGGAGATTTGTAAGGACATTGTCTGTCACATTTAGTATGTCGTATACCGCTACAAGTTCATCGAAGAATTGGGAAGCTTACATCTACAATTTGACAATTCGAATTCAAAGATGACTTCAACAATTATGCCCAACAAGGACGAATTTGGTAAAATGTGTTTTTGTTCCATTTACATTTTACATAAAAAGTGTTGGGATATTTTTGAAAAAAGTATTAAAATATTTTTCGTTTTATGAAAAATCATTTTTGAAAAGATTTTAATGATTTTGATCATAAAAAGTTTGGATATATGCTCCAGATCCCGTAAACAATTTTGGTTCTTAAGGATTCCAAGTTATTTATTTTTTAAAAGTTTTTTAAAGAGGATCAATAACGGTCGTTCAAACGACGTCACATCTGTTTGAATGAGATGGAGTGTCGCTCGAACGATGTCGTGTTTCGTTTGAACGATAGGTGTTTTTAGCCTACACGTCACCGTCTTGAATTTTAGTATTTAAAGGGTGTCAAGCTACTATTTTTCGTGTTAAGAAAACACTGTTTATACATAATACGTTTTCATTATTTTTGTTTATTCTCCAACACACTTTTGAGGGTTCAATTTACGTTTTACAATTCACAATCCCAATAGCTTTTTGTGTGAGTTGTTTTGTAGAACCCAGAGCATAATTTTCTGAATGTCAATCTCGGTGGAGAAGGCATCTCCATAACTGATCGCTGGATACCAAGTGTAGTCATTTTGCTTGTGGACGAGCCGAAGACGATGAACTGACACCTAGAGGGTATTTCGGTGTCTCTCGTATCTTTGAAGATTTGCTGAAGGCACCATGCATTACACACTTGTGGGCGATTATCAGGATGTATGTAATTCAAAGGTCTTGTAAATTCTTCAAAGTGTTATTAAAGTTTTTTACCCTAAAGGGTTTTTTCCTATATCGGTCGTCTTTACTTTCATGCATGGTTTGAATTATTTATATTAATTTGATGCATGTTTAAGGGTTGGACTAAATTTGATATTGGTTTTTTCAAATTTAGACACCTAATTAAATAAGTGTGTTTGGATTTCATTGAATATTTACGAATTAATGTTATTGGTATCACACCATATTTTCAGACTGCATAGGATCAAAAACTTCTTTAAAATGTGCATTGACTAATAATACAATAATGTAAATTGGAAGGCGAATAAATTATATCAAAAGCATTTAGAATCTAGAAAATGTGTAAGATTTCTTATTTGTAATGGAAAATAAGGTTTTTAGGTCATTAGGGTATGTTTGATCAGAGAGGTTGAAGTAATTTCAAATATTGGATTATGTTTGTTGTGGGGACGAAGTGAAGTTTCGATAGAGAATCTTATCATTGTAAGTCGTGTCCTTTGTAAATTTAATCTCAATAGTGCATTTTATATATATTTTTGTTGCATTTGACAAGTTGGGTAATCTTTTCTATCAGCTAGAATCTTAGTTATAGTTTTGTTGGCAAAATTAGCGAGGGCAATTGGCCTATATTAGAATTTGCTCCAATTGTTTTGGGAATTAGGGTGACATGTTTATGTATGCATTTATTGTTCTTACTTATTCAATTAAAATGGACATATGGTCATGTCCCCATATATAGATGTTATACATTAAAATGGTGGGAGGAATTGAGTTTAATAACTTATTATTTTGGAATGCAAGTTATGAATAGAAGAATCGCTCTGTATGCCTGTAACTTCAGCATCTATATGTATTTAAGTGCTATTAGTATACTTTAGAATTTAATCTCATCGATATTGAATAATCACTACCTCATTAACAAGCCTATATTAAATTAGAAATTTCCAACCTTTTGGATCAATTCTTCTACTTCAATGCATGATAGAGTTTGTAATCTTCGTATTTTCCTTATTTCTGCTTGTACATGCCTTCCACATTGGAAACTTGATGTTTCAAAGTCCTTGATGTCTTTGCCACATTATATATCCCACTTGGTGTCTCCTCTACACTAGTGTTCTGATATCAAACATTTTTAGGTTTCACATGTGCTCCTCCACACTGGTGATATCAACTAGCTACTCCACACTGATGTTCCTGATATCCAGAACATGTGATATACATTGTAGATATCCAATGGAGTAAATAATCATCTTATTTTATACATTCAACGAGTTCACAACTGAAAAATAACCCCAAAAGGGAAAAGGTTCATAATGAACAAATGAATAAACAATGTCAAAAGCATCTTTAAAATGTCCATTGACTAATACTATATTATTTTAAGTTGGAAGGCAAATAAATGATATCAAAAGCACTCAGAAGCTATAAGTAAGATTTCTTATATGTGATGGAAATTAAGTTTTTAGGCCATTAGGGTGTGTTGGTTTGAGGGGTTGAATTAATTTTAAATGTTGGATTATGTTTGTTGTGGGGATGAAGTGATGTTTCGGTTGAGAATCGTGTTGTCGTAAGTCATGTCGAATTTTGTAAATTTCATTTCAATAGTAGATTTTATATATTTTAGTTGCATTTGACATGTTGCGTAATCTTTTCTTTTTTTCATCCTATTATGTTTAAAAAAAATTAAAAAGAATATTAAGTCGACCATCTTTTTTTTGCTCTTTATGTTTTATATTTGACAACCTTAGGCCATAATGTTTATTAAGAAACAAAAGTCATATTGCATGTTAATTTTTCGTTACCTTTGTGTTGAACTTACCAATTGACAAAATTTTGTTATGTGTACTTATTCATTTCATTAGGTTAATCGGGAGTTAGATTAATACAACACACAGAGGTCATCCTTTATACGAGAAAGGAACATAATAATTTGTTAAGTTTGCCTCTGATAATAGACCTAATGCGAAAAGAATATTGCATCCATGTAAGAAATGCCGCAATTAGCCATATGTGAATAAAGATGATGTGATAGAACATATATTGCTAAATCAGTTTTTAGATAGATACAAATGTTAGACTTATCACGGGGAATCTACGTCATCTTTGAATCCTTTTTCTGACTTGGTTATTGGTCATGAAATACGAGAGTTGATACATAATGCTTTTGGAATTCCTCCTAGAAGTCCACTTAACTTTATGGGTGGTGGTTATGCACATCAACATATGGATGGCGTCGATGAAGAGAGTAAGAAATTCTCCAATCTGATAAAAGAATCTGAAAGAGAATTGTACCCAAATTGTAAGAAGTATACAACTCTCTCATTTCTTGTCTGATTATTTCATTTAAAGTACCTTGGTGGGTGGAGTGACAAGACATTCCCAATGTTGCTTGATTATTAAAAGATGCATTTTCTGATGATGAAACATTGCCACAGTCTTTTTACGAAGCGAGGAAGTTGATTGCAAACTTAGGATTACTGTACAAGAAGATACATGCTTGTACTAACGATTATATGCTCTATTGGAATGCGATAGAACAAGAGAATGAACGCCGAAAGTGTCATACTCCAAGGTACAAACTAGTAAATGGTCAATCAAATGCTGATGCCATTATAAATCAAAAAATTCCAGCAAAGGTGGTACGATACTTCCATTTGATACCAAGACTTCAAAGGCTCTTTATGTCATCAAAGACATCATCATAGATGAGATGGCATGACGATGAGCGTGTTGATGATGAAAATGTAAGGCATCCAACTGATTCTCTTGCTTGGAAAACATTTGAGGATATTTATCTAAATTTTGCTCTAGAATCGCAGAATGTTAGGCTTGGATTATACAGCGAAAGGGTTCCACCCTTTCAAAAGCATGAGTATTTTCTGTAGCACGTGACCCATAATTTTAGTAATATATAACTTTCCTCCATGGTTGTGTATGAAACAACTATATATGATCATACCAATCATTATTGATGGTCCTCGCAGCCCTAGAAATGACATTGATGTTTATTTTCTCTTTTTAATTGATGAATTAAAAGAATTATGGGTTGGGGTAAACGCTTATGATGCATCCAGTAATCAGATGTTTAAAATACGCGCATCATTATTTTAGACAATTAGTGATTTTCCAGCGTATGCAAATTTTTCGGGGTGGAGCACAAAAGGTAGATTGGCATCTCCCTGTTGTCAAAAGTACACTCGATCCCGTTGGTTGTTTAATAGAGGTAGATAATTGATACTTGGGTTATCGTCGATGGTTGCCTGAAGGACATAAATTTAGAACAAATAAAAACTCCTTTGACGGACTAGTTGTATTGTATACAAAGACCACCCGATTATCTGGAGTATAAGCATATGATGAGGTAAAAGATTTCAATAATAATTTTGGGAAGGATCCAGAGGTAGAAGGTGAGAGGAAAAGGGTTGATGAGAGAGATGAAACCTTAAACATAATTGGAAGAAGAAAAGTATATTTTTTTAAGTTAGATAATTGAAAGGACAATTTGTTACGCCACAATCTTGATATAATGCATATTGAGAAGAATGTGTGTGATAATGTGCTTTGGACATTATTAAATGTTGTTGGAAAAGGGAATGATAACTTAAAATCCCATCATGACTTGGAAGATATTGGTATTCGTAAGCCGTTGCATCCTCATAAACGGGCGGACAACAAATATTTATTTCCACCTTCATGTTTCACCTTGGACACTAAGGGTAAAGACATAGTTTGTAAAAATTATAAGGAGATCAAATTCCTAGATGGTTATGCTTCGAACATATCGCGTCATGTTAACCTTAAACAATGTACGATATCGGGACTCAAGAGTCATGACAACCATACCCTAATGCAAGAACTACTTCCCATTTCCTTAAGAAATGTGTTGCCTAAGAAAGTTCTTGGACCATTAGTTGAGCTAAACAACTTCTTTAGGAATATGTACTCTAAAGTGCTGAATGAAACCAATTTAGATCGTGTTCAATCTCACATTGAGCTCACACTATTTTGACTTAAGAGGAACTTTCCACCTTCATTTTTTGATGTCATGGAGCATTTGGTTATTCAGTTAGTATAAAAGGCAAAGATTGGAGGACCACCGCAATACCCATCGATGTATCCTATTGAGAGGTGTGGTATTGGTTGATATATATATATATAAAAATTATTTTTCATGGTAGTTTTTCCTTACTAATTTAAATTTCCCACACCATAGATACTTGTTCACATTGCAGAATTATGTGAAAACCTGCAGTCATCGAGAGGGTTCAATTGCACAAGGATATTGAGTAGAAGGCTTGACATTTTTCTCAAGGTACCTACGTGATGATGTTAAGATGAACTCTAATCGCCCAACAAGGAATGATGATGGTAGTTCTTTTGATCACTTTTGTGGTGGTAAATTAGGAAAAGCGTAGGGATTTGTTCTTTATGACATTACATATGTTCAAGAACATCGATATGTGCTTGTCAACATAGATGCAATTTCTCCATTTCGAGAGTAAGTATCTTCTTGAATAATATTCCTTCATTTTTTAGCCACATAAAGAATTATGTAATGATTCCTTTTAATGCAGCACTCATCGTGCGTCAATTAGGAATAATTCTTATCTCAGACCACATGATGTAGACCGTATTCATAACAAAACATTTCATTTGTGGTTAAAGGTCATGTAAGTAAAATGTACATTGAAAATAATGTTTTACATTTAAATTTATTATTACATAACTATAGCTTGTAATGGCATTTTTTTGTGATAAAATAGGTGAGGAAGTTAGTCAAAGCAAAGAACACAGATGCATCACAAGAAATTCAAATTTTAGCTATGAGTCCCTTAAAAAAGGCTAAACGATTCACCGGGTATATTATCAATGGAGTTAGGTATCACACTAGGGCTCGCGAGAGGAAAAGAGCCACGCAAAATAGTGGAATCATATTAAATGCAACGACTGAATGTTACACAAGTGCAAGAGACATAAATCTCATATTTGGAGATGTCAATTTTATGGAGTTTTGACAGATATCATTGAGTTGTATTATTCAAAAGACTATAAGTTCGTGTTGGTCAACTTTGACTGGGTTGACAATGGTAGAGGTTTCATTGAGCAAGATGACTCTGGATTCACACTTGTAAACTTCAACCATTTGTTGTATCCTAGGCATCAAAAAGACAATGAACCATTCATACTAGAATCTTAGGCAAAGCAAGTATTCTATATACAAGACCTAGTGGAGAAAGATTGTCATACTGTTGTTAAAATAAAGCCTCGAGACTTTTTTGATGTGTTTGGGCAGCATTTAGTAAGCGAGAGCACTATGAATGATGAAATCGAGGCATGGAATGATCAATGTTTGGACGATACAACATTGACGCTAGATAATGATGTTAGTTGGGTTAGACAAGGTGTGGATGGAGCATTAGTTGATGAGGAAACCATGGGGAAGATGGATGAAGATGAATAGAAATATTTATTAGCTAGGCATTTGAATATGCATTAATAACTATGCGGATTTGTATTTCTTAGTCCGTTTTCTCTTTTTTTCGTAGGCTCCATACAATGGTATAATGTGTTAACTAGTACTGATTTTACTGATTTTTTCATTCAAAACATATTTTTAGCCAAATAAGTCGGATGATGAATTAGGACTAAGCACCTTTACCTTAATTTTATTTATTTATTTGTAATGAAGGTTTCTCGAACTCATGGTATTATTGGTGAAGTGATACCTATTTGTGTTTGGAGTCTATGCATAGTCTTCTCTGAATTTTAATTAAATTTTCAGCAAGAGTTCAAGGAGTTAAGGAGTTGAATTCCTTGACAACTTTTTGTATGATACTTAAGTACCTAATTTATAAATCCCAAGTAAATAAAAAAAACTCAAAATAGTTTGTTTTTCCCTACATATCTATTGCATTACCCTTTGTTGGCAAACAATCTATTTTAGGTTTTTTTATATTCAAATACTTTAAGAGGCTCTGTTGATGCTGCAATTACAATGTTGTCACTTATTTTGTTGAATTGAAATCTAAATTTCTAATCATATATATAGGTTTTGCAGTTCTATTTTAAGATATTATATTGGGTCCGATCGCACTCTTATTTGTATGGTTAATTAATATATCATCGTTCATATACGTTTATCTGTTAACCTGGAGTGATAATTATGTAACTATCCTCAATTAGCTTATCTTATTGACTGGTATTATCAGTTTTTCTTTTCACACTTTCTTCATTTTATATGGACTGTTGAAATGCCTTTCTACTCTTTTACAATTATAGTGTGTTTAACAAAGTTTCCTTTTTGATAGACAATTGGTGTATGGTTTACCAATGAGCAAGTTATCATTGTGTATGAATTGTGTCATGTAAACTAGGATGTGAGGCGGGTAGACATAGCACCAGCGTAGTTGTGTATTATAATATATACTGAAATAACATGATTAATTATCTATTATAGAAACACATTTCATAATATGAGCTGAAATAAATTTATTCAAGAACTCCCTTATGTTTGTGTTATTACATAGACATCTGTGTTTTCAGAAATTATAATTAATAGCATAGGACTGGGTCCCATAATCAATCAGTAAAAAAATCCCGCATTTTTTTCCTATTCTGCACACTTGTCTGATTCAAGTCCCAAATTTAAAAATTGGACAAAGTTATAGAATTTAATATTTTATATATTTTTATAGTATTTATTTTTGTCAGAGTTTATATAAGCACACCTTATAGGTTCGATTTTCATACTGTACATATTAGAGGTCGTTTGTCCATTGAATGATTGTTGTTAAATTTGATTGTGGTTCTATAAATCATTTAAATATCTCCTAATTTGTTTATATGTCTCAACTCCTGATAACCTATTTTACCTTTTATATATGTGATATGAAAAATGGACTCTTTTTATATGTAAGAGTTATAATTGTGTTCTTTATATATTTCCTATGAGATTGGATTATTTTTTGTTGTGTAAGTAGTGGAGATGTATTGGGACTTGGGAGTTGCTGGAGGGGGTTTTGTGTGTGTGTATGGTGAGGGTGGGGGTATATGTTCAATTTTTTTTCGAATGTTATATGTTCAAATTTAAACATCTTTTATTTCTTCATTCCTTAACAAATGTAATTAATTTGTGGTTTTATCCCAGTAAATCTGGAAATTGTTTGAGTTTGTATATCATTGCCCTTAGTATGTCCGTCCCGAACAACCTCACAATTTTCCTTGCATCTGGACATATTTATATCTTATAATGTTGTAGTACCATTATTTGAATTAAATCAGTTTTTAGCTGATATCTACAAAGAGAATGTCTTCAGACTAAGGAATGGTTTGACTATACAGACTAGTGAATGTTCCCTTAGTTTAGAGCCAAATATAGTCAAGAAGAGGAGGTCATTAGTGTTATGTAGTTCATCGGAGAAGGTCTACATTAGTGACTCCTAACCACTACACTTAATGCATTTTTACCGCCTAAGCTCAAGCAAGATCACTACATAGCTATAAATATCGGAGAACTTCAATTATGACATCCAAGTGGGTAGTGGAGTTGTATTTGGTACACACTTATTGTATATATGTTCTTATTTCTACGAGGTAGTGTTTGAATTTTTGCAGTTCAAATTATTGAATAAGTTATATTAAAGTACTAATAAGATGATCCATTTTTAGTTGTATAAAATGAAGTGAAGGAGGGATTCTGTGACATAATATATTTTTTTTATCAGAATTAACTCAAACCATTAATTACCTTTTTTCTTGTTTTAAAATCATCCCATCATTATAATGTACTGATTATTATTAGGTGAGAGTCACCAACTGGTGATCCCCAATAAAAATAGTATAAGCATAGCTATCAGAGAAAAAGGGCATCAATAACAAAAATAAGATAAACACAAGGAGGTACACAAACCTAGAAATAAACTGCTCATTGTTCCTTAATCCTTGCACCTAATTTCAATTAGGTGAGAGATAGAAGATGTGGAAAACATGAAAATAGGAGAAAAACTACGACTATATTTTACAAAAATTAGAGAAAAATTCATCGCCATTTATTTCTTTGAAACCTGAAAGGAAAATATCATGATTGGAATGGATATATCGTGCGGGGAAGGATGAAACTAGCTAGCTCTTCATTTACATTCACTATAAGAAGTGGCATCTACTTCATCATATCAGGCATGTTGCGCAATTTTTGAAAGAGTTTGAGGATATTATCCCAAGCATGGAAAACAGACTGATGTTCTCGTGTATCTGAAGAGATTCGAGATTTGTAGAAACATGTTGTAAGGATTGATCATTTTCCTGAAGAAGCTTCCCAGTATCGCCATCTATAACATTGTATAGGTTTCCATCGCTATTGTCATGATTAACCTTTCCTTGAGCATATGGAGGTTTTTTATCTTTGATTTTCCGCGTTAAATTCTAACCCTCTTTCCTTTCTTTTGCTTAATTCCTTTTTAATCATCCATCTGCAGTGCAATGCCACATTCCCGATTGTCTTGATCTGTAACTGGGTGGCAATCTTTGCATAACAGCTGATGTTTGATTCACATGAATATTTGGTGACCCCTTCCTCCAAAATTAACTACTCTTACGCACTCCAATCCATGAAAATCTCGGGATTATGCTGTAAAATCGGTGTGGAATTATCTAGCGCCGGAACAGAATTTCGTTAAAAGAAGACAACCTATTACTCGATTGAGCTAAATCTTGGCAGGTTCTTAATGGGTTAGTGAGTTCCAATTGAAACTTTTCTCGCAATGTTCAAGGATATGTCTGTGCCATCTCTGTCATGATATAGGTCTTTATGCTCTTCAAAAAGTTGAAGGATCTTTTTAAGTGCACAATGATGTATATTTTCTAATTGCATGAAAATACCTATGACATCCTCCAGCTCCAAGCACTTACTTTGAAAATTACTCAACAAAGACAACCCATTGAATTATTCATAGTAAGATGCCAACAAACTACGCAACTTTTCTTTTAAAAAGTCAATAATCATCTGTAGATTATATTTCAAAACTTCCATATCACTATATTAATGCTTCTATTTGTGTTGGTAGGGTTTAAAGGGGATATTAATGCTTATGTAGATTCTCATAATCTACAGAAAAAAAGTTGGCAATAATTTGAGCTACAAAAGTATCCCGGTATAAATAACAAAAGGTTCTTTTTGAGATACAAAAACTCATCTTATTAATTTGTTTGATTTCTCTAAAAGTGACATAATCTTTTATTTTGGACATAATCTTTTATTTAAGACCAACTTCTTGTGACAACCCTCTCCAAATAATAACGGGTGGCCAGCCCTATACTACATAAATCAGGTATCTCAGATGGTACAGTCTCAACATCACAACTAAACACAGTAATATAAGGCTAACTACCCGAAATCATAAAGTGCGAATCGCTAAAAAATTAAAACTTTTATTTTACAACAACAACAAAACCAATCATGCATACACCCAACAATAAACATCTATCTATAATGTGGAAAGTGCAAGATCCAATAATGAAAGAGTACAATACATTGTACAACAAAAATCCCAACAATGAAATACCCGAATATGCTGTCGGGCAACAGACAATACAATAAACTGATAATTAAAACATATGAAAGTGTTAATCTATAACACTTGAATACTAACTCAATACAATTGAATCCTAATCTAGATATACAAAGATAGGAATCGACTAGAACCAAGTACCGCAACAGTCCGCTACTGCCACAGCTCCATAAATTCTGAATGGAGGGATAATAAAGGCGTCCTTGCGGGGGAACACCTGAAGTAATACAATATATATATGCATGGGGGAGGGGAAATGTAAACGGGTCAGAACCCGAGCGTGAAAAACATTTATAGCAAGTGTATTAAAATGCATAATAATTATAAATGCATTATTACATGATTTAGCTGGAATCGAACACTCCATAGAAATTCAACTCACCTCTCATCTAAAGCGCACACTAAGCGTATGCACGTGCCCAAAAAGGATGTTCGATTCTAATTAGGTAAGAGGATTCTAACTTAAACCCAAATAAAGTATTTAAGTGAAACCATCTAACCTATCACCCGATTCTACATATAATCCATTTCTAATAGTTATAATTATTATCTTATATATAAACATTACGCTTATCTTTATAATGTTCTTTTGTTGAACATATAAAGTTACATGATCCTATCATGCTCCATCATCACAATACATAAACAATATCATGTACTAGATTTATTCTAGTGATGCCCAATAAGGCAAGAAACCATATATATAAATAATAATAGATGAGTTATTAGCATCAAGAACTGAGGACTAAACTCCTCCCAATTTTCAACACGGTACTGCGTTTCGTGCGTGGGACGTCTCGCCGAAGCGAAATCCAAACAAGGAACCCCCCCGTTACACTACTCCTGACCGTATCGATCCTCAGGGCTCATTATGCCCTCAATGCAAGATGCATGTAACCCAAATGATTAGTATCCAATTTTAATTAATTAATATTCCCAATTCTCAACAGTACATGGCGTTTCGTGCGTGGGACGTCTCGCCGAAGCGAAATCCAAACAAGGAACCCCCCCGTTACACTACTCCTGGCACTGTCGATCGTCGGGATAGGTGATAGATATATAATATAATATAATGATGAGCATTAAGGACTAAACTTATCCCCAAGTTCCAACATTACACTGCGGTTCGTGCGTGGGACGTCTCGCCGAAGCGAAATCCAAACAAGGAACCCCCCCGATACACTAATCCTGGCAATGTAGGTCATTAAGGTCTGTTATGCCCTTGACACCCAAATACAAGCACAAGCAAATAATAACCATCCAACCGAGCTATAACTCGAAGGACGCAGGCTCACATGCTATCATCATCCAGCAGCCCATACGCGTAGCAAATTGGGGTCACCTGGTGGGGTTCAACGACACCCACCTCGTGAACTACTCACGAACACACGTCCGGGAAGCGGTCATAGTTCCTAACCGGCAAGTGAGAGCGTCACATACCCCGACCTCTCACCCCCAAAATAAATAAATATATATATATGTCATTTTCTGACCACAAAGGACGACTATGACCTGGGGAATATCCACACCCTGCATATTTGTCAGGATGCTCACCCTCAACGCACGAAACTTCCCAATGATAGCAAGGAGGGGGTATGCTTAACATGTATATACACCATATATAAGGTATACATACATCCCACATAATAAAGATATACCGTTTTATAAGGTATACCTGAAACATCATATTCATGTTCATAATACGCACTTAGGCGCAGTTGATTTACATCATAGTTTAGTATACTCTCTCAATGATACACTAATCGTCAATACTCACACACATCACCCCCCCACTTAGTATATGCTATACTAATTCTCGCTTGAAGCTCTCATGACGCTTCTAATAATGAATTGCCTTTCAATACAATTTAGTTAGGGGTATTTTATATCCTATTGCACTTTAATGCATTTCTCACAATGTGAGATATCTCCCAATCGGTCATCAATAAAGATATTTCCATAACAAAAGGTACATCAAATAGCATTAGTAAACATCCACTCATAATATGGTTCATTTCATTTAAGAATTCTTTAAGTCATCCCAAAAGAAAGTGGGCTCCCTCACTTAGAAGATACCAAATCCTTTAATCGGAAATCCCCAAATTAAGTCTACATGACTCCAATGATCTCTTGTAGGGGAAACTCTCTAAAAGTCTCCAAAACATAATCCAAATATCTCCTATAGAGATCCCCGATCTATAACCTCGAATAAAACGGAAAGAAATTCTCCTTAGAAAAACTTTCCCTCAAAAGCCCTGTTTCCGAATCGATTCGGGCCTATTCCGAATCGATTCGGCCCAGCGAATCGATTCGGCCAGGAAGGCGAATCGATTCGGGTCATCAGACCTGAGACTCTGCCTCAGGCCGAATCGATTCGGCTAGGGGTCCGAATCGATTCGGTCACTCAGACCTGGGCATCTGCATATTTCCGAATCGATTCGGCTAGGGGTCCGAATCGATTCGGCCCTGCCGAAACTCGAAAATGGCTACTATTTGAGTAGCCAAAATACCCAAAAAAAAATCATTCTAATGGTTTTCTCTCCATTTCTCTTCAACCCAAACACAAGTATAACATTAATATTCATCCTAGAATACATACAAACTAATTTCTAACCTTAAATCCATTATATACACAACAAATCTAAGGTTTTCCCAAAAGTTAGGTTTTTAACATTTTAAACCTAAAACCCAAAAATCAATCCACAAATCATGCAATAAATGGTACACAACAATTATTTAGCAAGTTTAATCACTTACCTCGGGTTCGTAGGGTCTGAATCCGCCGGAAAATCCTCTTTCTCCCTTTCTCTCCTTCCTTTTCTTCTTACTTCTTCTTCTCTCTTCTTTCTTTCCTTTTCTCTTTCTCTCTTTTGGGAGAAATATCTCCCGTAGGCTTTTTTTTAAGCCTAAATCCGAAAATACACATCTTTAAATGATAATACACACTTTAAATGACTCGGTGACTTTAATTTGAGTCAAACGGTCCTATTTTATTTCGGAACCCAAATAGACCCCAAGTACAGTCATTTCGACTTTCTCGACCCTTCCGAAAACAATGGTACCCTCAAAAATTCCATTCGAGACACTTCTAACAACTCCAAATTCTGACCTCAATTGCCAATTTTTATTATTTCTCCAATAAAATATTATTTATCTCTCCCGAAATAAATAAATTATCGTCTCCAAGACCTCGGGTTGTTACACTTCTATTGCTTAATTTAAGTTTTGTTTCGCTCAATTTTTTAAAATAGTCTAGTATCACGCGTGAAACTCACTCTCTCTAACCTTTACAGTCAAAAACCATTCGAATTGATATTGATGTCCACTCTGATCCTTCCAATCGAAACCCCTCTAAAACCATTTATTTGTGGAAGGCTCATCAATTCTGATGCTCTTGAATATCGAGTTTAAAACCCTGCTTGAGGTAATTCTACGTCATAGTTTACACGATAGTTAGATCTTGATCAAAATGCAACGGAAAGTAGAAACGTAAAAAATTGCATTGTATATTAACATACCGTAAGATTCAATTATCATCATTTTATGATTAAAGAGACTAAATTAAGCTTACTCCGTCAGCATTTATAAACAAAACCATGTCTACAAGCCATGTCCACTTCTACTTTAGAGTGTTAAAATTAAATTCCACAAATAAAAATAGAAATGGTTTGTGAAGCTATTCAATGCTGCAGTGTTTTTGGATGAGCTCAAGTGGTACTCAATATAACCCCATCTAGGGAAGATCAACTACACTATACTAGATCAAAGGCTGATCGTGGATCCTTTTGATAATTTAATGTTTTATTTCATATTGTTTCATTCAGTACCATGACGATCAATAGGTCTCAAACCCAACACATTAGAGGATCTATGCCAACCCCTGAGCAGCAACAGGAGCATGTATGAGCCAACCCTACCATGCCTGAACCTCCATCAAATTGGACACTTATTACACCATTGATCCCTCCAATGCTGGGCAACAGCAAACAATAAGAAGAACAAGTTACATGTATGGTTTTTAATTGATTTATTTATATTTTTAATAGATGAAAAGTATTATTCTTGACATTTAAGTAATTCATTGATTATTTTTTGGTCAATACTACTTAACACTAAGATTCGAGCTCCCAAGAGGAGGAGCTAGAGGAGCAAAGACGAGTTCGAGGCCCCACTTTAATGCATAGCAAGTGGGGTAAAGATGGTGGTATTTTAGAAATTGAGGTTATAAGCTTGGCCAACCCATTGAAGAACTCGTGTCTAGACTTGCTTCAAAATTATGAGTTTTGGGACGCAATGGACAACTAGAACCATTGACCTACTTTGATTGGAGACAAGTACCCGAAGAGGATAAGAACGTGATTTGGATTCATATCAAGGTAAAATGTTAATAACATGAAAATAGGGTTCCTAATTTGAACAGAATATGGGACCGATTTTCTATAGTGCCGTGGGTGTGTGTTGGCGTCACAAGTATGTGCAGACTGACAGTTAAAAGGGCCCATTGGCTATAGTGACGTTTCGTGTTTGGAACCTCATGTGTATGTGCAGAAATGATAAAATATAAGTTGACTAGCTATAGTGAGGGGAATGTGTGTGATGTATAGAATTTTAAGCATGCCAAGAGTGTGTGCTTGGCCGATAAGGGGTCGATCGGCCATATTGGTGTCGCATGAATTAAAATAATTAGTCATTTAAATTAAGTAAGGATGAGAATATAATTGTAAATAATAATGCTAATGGGATATTTGGACTTACACTTAAGGGTGGATTAGTTATATGGTAGATAGTGGTAGTTTATGTTTATTTGCATGTTATTAATTATCTCGTTTAAATTAAAATACTCTATTATGGTGTTTATTATGTATAATGCTAATGTCTGGGTTAACTGACCCTAATTTGGGAGAGTAGCTTGTATTCATGCGGTGGGCTCTGACAAATTGTGTTGATTAACATTTCAGGTATAACGCTGGAGTAGCTGCATAGGACTGATTGGAGATTTTTGGAGGTGCAGTTGGAGACTTATTTATTTTAGATGCCTTAGATGTTTAGGATTTAATTTCTGTTCCATCACATTATTATTATACTCTTATTATGGATTTAGTGGGCCAATCGGTTCCATAGTTGTTTATGATTTTCTTCAGATATTCACAGAGGATTATTTTATTCGAATTTATATTTATTTAAAGCTGGATTATTTGGAAATTAGCATAGTGATGGATTTATTATTGAATGAATGATTATTATTATTGGATCAATTTAATTATTATCTTGTGGAATGAATTTTTATATGTCTCATATCTATCACAGGCTAAGAATGATATTTAATTTAGTAACGCCCGTCGTAGTCCTAGTGGCGGCTGACGTATAAGAGAATGGTCTTAGGTCTTGTAGGTTGTGAGTTCATTTTAGCTTCCACATTGCTTATCTTTGATTCCTTTTGATGATTTGTACTCTTAATTATTCCGAGTCTGATGTTGTTTTGTTCTTATCTTTTCAGATGGCGAACAGTAGGAGTACTAGAGATAGGATAGAGGGTTCTGCTTTGGGTTTTGCAAGTCAGTAGAGGTCGAGGCATATTGTGTTGGATGTCCAGGAGTTAGTGTCTATTGTGCATGAGTCCACGATGATCGACATTAAGGTAGGGAGACAAAGATGGTTGACGTTAGAGGCATTGCAGTAGGGGTACACCTACTTCGAATTGGGATAGAGTGAGGGTCGATTTCTATAAGGGAAATCCTCCCACCTTCGTAGGGGGATATTACCCAATGGTTGCTCACTAATGGAGGATAGACATTGAGGGACACCTTAGGATGGTGGACAACATAGATGTGTAGATAGATGTTGTCTATGCTCAAGTTAACGGGAGATTCTTTACAGTTGTGTTAGAGTGTCACCACATCGAAGGACAAGGGTCGCTTGAATTATGGAGATTTTTTTATAAAGTTTAATGAAAAGTATTTCCCACATGCGATTAGGAGCACGAAGGAGTGGGAGTTTTTGGACTTAGAGCAAGGTTCAAAATTCGTTGCGGAGTATGAGGAAGAATTCACAAATTTATCGATATTCCTACCAGAGGAGGTAAATACTGAGGCGAAGAAGATGGAGTTCTTCATTAAGGATCTGTCTTGGTCTATTACACAGATGGTGTTGGGAAATTTGGCGTACACTATGTATACTCAGGGGGAGGACGTCGCAATGTTGTTGTGGCAGGAAAAAGTAAATTACCAAACGAAGGTGGAGAAGAGACAAGAGTCAAATGGTCAAGGAATAAACAACAAGGGTCATAATGACCAAGCATGGAAGAAACAACGAGTGAGTCAGGAGCAGCAAGGTAAGAGTGTTCTGCAGAACCCTCAGGGATCGGGACAAGGATTGGTGGCTAAGAGAGCACCAAACAAACAGTATGGACCCATTTGAGGTGCATGTTTCAGTTGTGGAGAAATAGATCACCGATATTCTAGGTGTACAAAGGTGCAAGAGTAGTAGGGTTAGGGCGCACAGGGCCAGCAGTGCAAGGGCCTCCAGCACCGGCATCACCAGGTATCGAGCGAGCGCCAGCAGCACCAGTAGTGATCGCTGTAAGTAGGTAGTATATGCTTCCGACTCTATAGTCTCAAGTAGGAAAAGTATATATATAGGTGATTCATATATTGTATTTTTATCATGGAGAAGGTGCGTGTAGGATTAGGTGTATGGCCACGTAAACATGGTATTATATGGGTAGTCATCTGTGAGCCTTATTTTATTTTTGTGCATTTACGCTTAGTTAAATTTCGAGGAGGAAATTCCTGTGCTAGTGTAAAAGTATGTAACACCCCGTAATTTTGAACCAGTAATAATTTAATTTAATTCAAAAGTGGAAAAAATGGATTTAATTATTTTTAGTAAATAAATATGTTGGTTTTCATTTATGGAAAGTTAGATTTCAATCAAAATTGAAATCAGGGGAGAAATAGGGATTTTAAGTAACATATATATATTAAAAAAAAGGCAACCTGCCAATCTGAGCCAGATCGAATCGATTCGGCTTGGAGGGCGAATCAATTCTAAATGGATCAGACATGGTGCTGTTTTGTTTTTCTTAGAGCTCTAATTTCACTTAAACACTAATTTTTTCCCACATTAAAATAACTCGGGGTTAGACTTTTCTAAACACCTTTTCACAAACTTTTAAACTAGAAGACTCCTATATATTTGTCACCTTTCATTTACAAACCCTAGCCTCAAATTTAATCAAGATTGAACCCTAGTTTTGAAGGCTTAAAAGGTGTTTTCTCAAGATTGTCCAAGAACGAATCTTTCTTTATTTTTTGAGAGGAACGCAACCGTCCAATCCTAATTTTCAACTGACTTTTCATAAAGAATAAATGCTTATATTCTCTCTCTTTAGTATTATGTGTTTAAATATCGCCTAAACACTAATTTACATATTTTCTTAAAATAAATTAGTAACCTTAATTAGCAAAAATGAAATCTAATTTGGGACTATTTTTTATGAAAATTCTTAATCTGAATTAAGACTCATAACCCTTATATGCTTAGGGTAGAGATTTGGTCTTATTATTATGGGGGTGGGTTTGCATGTAGAAAATCATAGTTTCATTAATTAAAGTAATTTGTGGTCATATGAGAAATTTGTGTAATTGTTGATAAATTGGATTGTGCGACGTATTGTTTCGATTATAATTATCATCGCGGGGATGATGGAAACTTTAGGTAGTTATGCTCTTACCTTAATTTTAGGAATACTTTCTAGGTATGGGACTAGTCGGTCTGACTTAGTTGTGGATAGGATATTCCGTGATGGAGCAAATTTTTGTGCCGTTCCGTTGATTTGGATAGCGTAGGTGCAAGACTAGAAGAGATAAATAATATAAATTCATCCTCGGAAATAGGATAGCATGTGTTTGTGTTTTGGAGACCTCTAGGTATGGGACTAGAGGTAGACTTGAGATATTATGCTCTATAATAGGGAGGGGCTAATATAAGATAATGGGAAATTGAGAATTAATGCCTAAGATAATCAAAGGGTATTAAAATGAATTTTCAACGCGAGTATGTGCAGGCCAAACAGAATACGGACCAACTAGCTATAGGGATGTGGGTCAATTTTGGCGTCATGAGTATGTGTGGTTTGAAGTCAAAAGGCCCGACTGGCTTTTTTTTTTTTTAAAGGAAAGTTTATTAGAATATGTGAAGAAAAGCCCTTCACAAATGGCTTACATAGAAGGAAATAGAAAAATCTGAAATAAAATCTAACATGTATCTAGATTTAGAGCCTTTGTATGGACGAGCTTTGAAAGAGATTCGAATATCTTCATGAACAAGATAAATAATTTTTTAAGCCTTCATGTGTTCTTCTTCATATTCCTTTTTGTTTCTCGCACACCAAATCCTCCAACAAATGTAACAAGGGACCATAATAGATAGAAGCGATTTAATGTTTTTCCCTCTTGTATTTATCCACCAAGATATAAGAAGTCTTTTTATAGAGGAAAATTTAAATCTATATCCCATCATGCATGAGAAGTGTTGCCATACTTGTTGAGCAATAGAACTTGAACCGAATAAGTGATCAAAATCTTCTTCTAAAGGAAAAGGACAGCATCTACATTTTGAGGCCAATAAGATATGCAGAGTTTTCAATTTTGAATCTAAAGGAAGAGCCTGTTGAAGAAGATGCCACATAAAGAATGAAACTTTTGGAAAAATTCTTGGATTCCAAATGATTGAGAATGAGAAAAGAGTACAATCCCTGTGACGAATAATATTCCATGTTGACTTAATAGTGAACTTGCCATCCTCATTTGCCATCCATAAAGTTGGATTGTCGTCGTCAACATTATCATGGTAACATTCCCAACATTTCTTCATTCTTCTCCATAGTGGACTTGAATAGGAGGGTAAGCCATAGAAACCAAAATCAACAAGTGACATGTATATTAAGTGCATGAACCGAGCCTAGGTACCGTTAGCTTTGTATAAAGAAGACCAAAGTTTACAAGAATAAGCCTTTATGATGTCTTCCAATTTTTTAATACCAACACCACCTTCTGAATGAGGCAAGCAGATGCGACCCTAGTTAACCCATTTGTGCTTCGATTTTCCTTCGTCGTAACCCTAGATGAAGTTGGCGAACAGCCTCTCTAATCTCTGAATGACCGCTATAGGTGGATTAAGGACACAGAAGAGGTGGAAAGACATGGACTGCAGCGATGCCGTAAGCAAAACCAGACGTCCTCTATGACTAAGTAATTTCCCATACCAAGTGTCAATTTTTTTTCGAACTACAACCTCCAACCTGTGAAAAAGAGCAGCAGTCCTACTATAGTGACATGTCGTGTCGTGCGTGGAACCTCGCGAGTATGAGTTGAACTGAAATAATACGGGTTGATGGCTGTAGTGAGGGAAATGAGTGTGATGTGTAAATCTTTCGGCTTACCAAGAGTGTGTACAGGGCCGATCAGGGGTCAGCTGGACATATTGGTGTCGCATGAATTAAAATAATTAAGTAAGGATAATAATATAATTGTAAATAATAATGATAATGGGATTTTGGACTTATACGCTAGGTTGGATTAGTTGTATGGTAGATAGTGGTAGTTTACGTTTATTTGCACGTTGTTAATTATCTCATTTAAATTAAAGGACTCTATTGCGGTGTTTATTATGTACAATGTGTAACAACCCTCGATTCTGGGAGGCTCATTTTATACTAATTTTAACGCATAAGGTAATTATATAAAATGTGGGGACTGGAGTAAATATTAATTTAATGAATTGAAAGTTAATATTTACTAGATTGATGCATATTTACTGTATGTGAAAGTAAATAACATCAGGTTGCATGTTTGTAGTGTCAAGTATTTTAAGTGGACTTTTAGTTTAGATGATTTTGGAACTCGAAATAATTTATAAAATTTCCGGATGCCAGTTTAGAGGGTGTAGTTAGTCTCGGAAGGTGCGAGACAGTCAAAATAAGTGCCATATTGTATTTTTGTGTTTCGAGCACTTTTACCTGGTTTTAGCTTATATGCGTATTTGCGAGTCATTTTAATGTGGTATTAACCATTTGAGTTGGGAGTTTTAACCTAAGCCACGATTTTAGTCTTCTAAATCCCTTATTTTTTTCCCATTTTATGTCTTGAACATAGAGAGAGAGAAAGAGAGAAAGAAGAAGAAGAGAAATGGAGAAATGAGAGAGAGATTGAAGATGGAGGATTTGGGATTGCTTCTTCTCCAAATAAATCTGAGATATCAACCCTAAGGCAAGTTTTCTACTTGCTAATATGTGATTTAAGATGCATAAATTGTATGATAGTTGTGTATTTACATTTATGGTTTAAATGTGGAAATTATGGGAATTAAGCCCTAATCTTAGTTTTGATGATGAAATTTTGGGTTATAGTTGTTATTAACCATGTGGGGTGTTTTGGGGTAGACTATTGTTGCTGGTTGTGTGTAAGATGGAAGAGATTTGGGGTTTAGATAATTTAGGGTTCATAACCCTTCGTAGCCATTTTTGGCAAAATCGCAGGACCGAATCTATTCGGCCCTTGGGCGAATCGATTCGGTAAGGGGTAGCTTCCAGGTCTGCATAACCCGAATCGATTCGGGTTAAGGCCGAATCGATTCGGCCAATTGCAGAATGTTGGTTTAGTAGTCCGAACCGATTCTCTTTTTGGGCGAATCGATTCGCTAGGGCGAATCGATTCGTTTTCCTGCTGTTTTTGAGTTAATTTTATAACTCAATTTCAATTCTTTTCTTTAAATCTAAGGCCTAGGAATCTTCTTGAATGAAGTAAACTTAAAGTACTAGAGTGTGAGATGAGTTAGTTGTGTGCCCCACATTAGGAATGGGTTATGTGGGGTCTTTTCCGGGGTTATGCCTATTGAAGTTAGGGCACTTTTCCTTCTAGTTGATTTGTATATAAACTAGGAAATGTAGTGTCATGTCCGGGAGACTTTAGAAACTTAATTAAGCTATACTAGTTTTGATGGTTTATATTACCACCCCAAAAGAATGTTGGGAGATTTTAAAAGTTCGATTGAGCTATGTTAACCTTGGTGGTTCATCATAACGCCATAAAGGTGAGTTTGGAGAATAAATTGAAAGTTATTTCATTCCTTCGAAAGATGATAACCTTGGGGTTTTAAAATAACATCCAAAAATGCTTGGGAGATGATGAAGAGTTTATTTACTCCTTTGAGGTTGTAGTGTTGATATAAACTATCGTATGACTCTGGATAGTAAGTTAGATTATTTACAAAAGTAAATGGTAAGGGTTTCGGATAAAATGAAACGTATAAATGGAAATGGTATTGATATTAGTATATGATAATTTACTTAATTATGAAACCGATAAATAATGATTTACTTGATTTTGTTATGATAAATAAAATGGCTTAAACACACCTCTCTAAATGACATCATAAGGGAAGTCCGCACGAGAGGTGAAGCCCCCTGGCTAATGAATGCAGGGTGTATATAGTCCTAGGCCATGGGAGCGCTTATTGTTGTATATTTTTCTGCGATGGGTAGGAGATTCCGGGTGTGGTCTTGACTACCCCGCAGGCTCATGGCCACTTCCCGACGTCTTGCGATATAGGTGCCCAGGTTGTCTAATGATAGGCCCTGGAAGATGATGGTCATTTAGGGGCGCGCACAGTGGGGAAACCCGGACGGACGGTCTTAGAATTCGTTATATGTATATAAATAATACAGTACATAATCAAGTCGGACTTGATGTATTTGTTATGCTATAAGAGCATGATGGAGTGCCACAAAGAGCACATGTAAATGCCACAAAGAGCATTTGAAAATGATCATTTTCCTTATAAGGAAAGGATTTTTACAAAAGGTAAAATTGAGATAAAATTTCCTTAAAGAGCAAAAGATTGTGATTATAAATATATACTTCCTGCTAAGGAAAAGATATATGAAATAATTGGCACATTTGATGAAGTTTTTAGTTTAATGCTTCTTATTTTTGTTCCTGCTTAGCTTATGTTTTAAATTGTATAGGTTGCTTCTTATTTCTCTTTCTTCACTATTTATCATACATAACTGTCATACTCTTTATTCATCTGGTAATCATATAGAACCGGGCCCTGACCTGGTTACATTTCTTGTTGCATATTCATCTTGTCTCTGCTCGGGTACTCCGCCGCAAGGATGCCTGATTTGAATTCCTATTCCGATGTTTTCGACGAGTCGTGATGCATTGCGGGTATTACGGGATACATTTGGTATAGACGTTTTCATTTTATTCTAGTTAAGATCAAGTATTTTATTCGGGCGAGAGGCCCAAGCTTTTGTAAATGTCTAATGAAATGTAATAAGTAACTTATTGTACTTGTGTATTATTGGTGTATCAGTTTAGTGACCGGTTACCTATTCGGTCTTTTTATCGTATTCTTGTTGTATCATTTATTTATGTCTTGGGGTTTCCCTTATCTTTCAGGAATTGGGTTGTTTGTTTTCATTTATTTACTTTCAAATCAAAATTTTTGGCAACCCGTTTTCTGAAATATTGGGTGGTTATCCTGGATACTCTATATTTTTATTATGATCCTGAGAATGATTCCATCCATGATTCCGTTATATTGGAGTATTGGGCTGGCCACCCCTTATTTTGGTGAGCGGGTTGTCACAGATGGTATCAGAGCATCAGGTTCTAGAGTCCTTAGGAATCTGTGTGGATGCCTTAAGTTTTCAGTGTTGCTCTTGATTTGATGTAAAGCCTTAGGATTAAGATCGTTGATTTCTCTTGTGAGATTTCGTTCTTCTACCATGAGGTAGAATCCATAAAATCTTTTGCGTATTCGTGTGAGAATAATAGGTCGATAGAAGAAGGGCGTTATGGGAAGGTTTGTGGAGAACTGTAAGTTGTGGTCGGGGATGAGGACCGCTTTAGAGGCCGCTCCCTTTTTGTAACACTTTCTTGTCTTGCTATTACGACTACAAGCTTCAGTTGATGTAGTTTCCCCAAGTACTGCTAGAAGTTGGAAGTGGTACTAAACTTGAGAATTCACGCGATGTTATATTGAAGTGGAGAAGTTCCCTGTAGTAGAATGGAGGAAAATCCTTCACCCATAGAAGAAGTGTTGAGGTGGTGAAAATGTGGTCACTATATTCGTGGGTGCCAGAAGTTTGGCCCATAGAGAAGCCCGGAGGATACTTGCAATGGCGAGTTTCTCTGGGATAACTGGACTGAGGAGAAGGTGGATTCTCGAATGTTCACAAAATGTTCGATTAAAGACCAATGGCGAACAAGGTGTTGTACGATTAGGGAGACGAGATCATGCACCATGAAGTGTTAGGCTCCAAAATAGGTGTTGTTAACACTTCTGATGGAGTAAGAATCGTAAAACCCCATTGGTGGACACCCACCTGGGGAGGTTTCATTTAAACTAAGTAAGAGGAGGCCAAGAACGTGTCCTCTTTTACTGAGAGAGTAAGAGGGACTGCATGGACAATTATTGGCAGCCAGAGTCGGAATAACGGCTATGATGTGGAGTATAGAACCACTCATCTTAAACTACGTTGAGTGGAGAGCGAGGGCAAGAGTAAAGTGCCTGGTTGGGGAGTTGGTGGAGATAATGTTGGTATGTGTAAGGCTCGAATATGGAGTCTGAGAACCATTAGTATTGACCCGGAGTGCTTGGCAAATTGTGGAGGGAATTATACCTTGTACGTGGGTGGTGTATATTCCTTAGGATAAGATTTAGTAGTATTGTGTCTACGATAGACTCGGGTGTGTATATTGAGCTTGTAGTAGTATTTACGCTATTATAGAAGGGTAATGATATGACTTCCGTGGTATGGAAGTTCTATCTTTTCTTCACTCGTTATGAAATGAGTGATGATATTTTAAATGTATATGTGTCATATGTGTTACTTGGTTTGAGTGTTCCATTGTTTACTTGCATTGGGTGTAGATGCTATGACTTATCTCCACGACCAACAAAGTTAAGCAGTAATGCATAGGAGGGGTTCCTTGTTTGGATTCCGATTTTGCGGGACGCTCCACGCGTGAACCTTAACGACGTTGGGAGTGGAGAGATACCATATTTCCTTTCTCTTATTTTCATGTATAGAATGTTAAGGTAAAGTCTAGAAGTAGAATCTTATTAGTAGAATTGTAAATTAGAATTGTACAGATCCCGATCATGTGTCTTAGACCGTCACATATTAATGACCGACGATGCGAGGTAGTAGTGTAACGGGAGGGTTCCTTGTCTGGATTTCGCTTCGGCGAGACGTCCCACGCATGAACCCGAGCGAATGTCGGAAGTTGAGTAAGATCTTGGGCACTAGGGATGTATTTGGTATTATATGCTTACGATTTAGGTAGGATATATATAGATAGACCTTAGGATTTTTAGGATGTAAGACCTTGAGGGTAGGTGGTGTTAGTTTAGGAAAGCATTAGGGAGTTGACCACGAATAAGTTGTGGGTTAACTCTATAAGAGATTAGATCCCTTAGGAACGAGATTATGGGGTCTCGAGAGGTTTGGTAGGTTCGGTCGAAGGAGATGAGACCTTTCTTAGAAATAATGTTACGTTGGTAACTTCATTTCCGGGGAGTTGATAAGGACGGGTGGATCCTCACTCCTGAGCCATGATTGTAAGCTCGAGAGTGAGTTTAATGAGTAAGCTCTGCCAGGATTGGGGAGTAATAATACTAGGACATAGATTCACTGTTTATGCGTCGCACAAGCTTAAACTTGTGGAAAGTAATATCCTGTGCTTGAATTAAGATTCATCGTGGTAGTGATCACCTTAAATAGATAAGGCACTACATCCTGGGCAGGAAATTTGGTCCTTCTCGTAGGCAACAAGTTGTTGCAATATGTTGTGGGAGGAATCGAGTTGGTGCTCGGAGTTCAGAAGAACTAGTGATTGGATATTTTCTCATTCGCTAAGGAAATGCGATTGGGGTAGTGGACGTGTCGAGTAGAGAACTCGTCAGAGATAATGGTAATGGCATGGAAGGCCAAGTAGAATGAGCATGAATAGGAAGACTCGGTAGTAAGAGCGTTTATGTCTGTGATTGACCATTTCACCTACTCGTGTAAAGAGAGTAGTAGTGGAACGAAGAAGGGTATTCATAGACGTCTGCATGGAACTACCGGCATCGAACTGGTCATGATCCCATTTGAGAAAATGGTTAATCGTTTGATCAAACTGTTGCATTCCCGGCCATTATGGACGGACTACTTGTAGAAGAGTATGCCCCGTTCTTGATGGAGGAATAGTAAAACCGTGGGAGGTGCCTATTATAATAGGGTGGATCGAGACTAGATATTCGTGTCGAAGGTTTAGCAAAAGTTTCTGCAAAGTAATGGGAACCGTATGGAAATGGCGTATATCCTACCACCCTAAAGTGGATGGATGAAAGGGAGGAAATTTACTTATGCCTAAAGGCATATTACGAACGTGCGCCTTAGTATACCTAGTAGATGGGAGCAGTAATGGTATGGATGGAGGTTCTCGTGCAACCATTAGGTTTTGGAGTGGTCTTATGGATCATTTCATAAGGCATGGTACCGTGAGTGGCCTAGCGTGGTCAGTTGAGTAATTCGTATACTCGATGGATGGAACCAATGGGTAATATGTTCCTTGGACTTGGAGTGGTCTCGGAACATTTCTTTAGAGATTTGGCTTTTAAGCCATACGCCTTGATAAGATACTTCGATGCGGGGGATAGCTGAGTAGCGTTGGGGCTAAGCCACTTAGAGTCGGTATGGATGCCCCGAGGTGAGATGTAACATAATTCTGAAGATTTGGCAAATTGTGCCGAGTCATGTGGCCATCGTGTTCCGCCGTAGGAAGCTAGAATCGATAGTTAGTGAAGAGCGCCTTGTGCTACGAGAGAACAAAAGATGATTGATTGAGATCGACAGGGTCGACCTTAGTCCGAGTCCATTTGGGACGTTGCAATAACGTGGAGTTTGTTTAGGATGGTAGAATCCTAGTTTAGAGTAGTATACCCTTGTCAGGTTTGGGTATGCCCGAATTTTGGGGGCAAAATTCCCTCTTAAGGGGGGGAGTATGTAACAACCCTCGATTCTGGGAGGCTCATTTTATACTAATTTTACCGCATAAGGTAATTATATAAAATGTGGGGACTGGAGTAAATATTAATTTAATGAATTGAAAGTTAATATTTACTAGATTGATGCATATTTACTGTATGTGAAAGTAAATAACATCAGGTTGCATGTCTGTAGTGTCATGTATTTTAAGTGGACTTTTAGTTTAGATGATTTTGGAACTCGAAATAATTTATAAAATTTTTGGATGCCAGTTTAGAGGGTGTAGTTAGTCTCGGAAGGTACGAGACAGTCAAAATAAGTGCCATATTGTATTTTTGTGTTTCGGGAACTTTTACCTGGTTTTAGCTTATATGCGTATTTACGAGTCATTTTAATGTGGTATTAACCATTTGAGTTGGTAGTTTTAACCTAAGCCACGATTTTAGTCTTCAAAATCCCTTATTTTTTTCCCATTTTATGTCTTGAACATAGAGAGAGAGAAAGAGAGAAAGAGAGAAAGAAGAAGAAGAGAAATGGAGAAATGAGAGAGAGATTGAAGATGTAGGATTTGGGATTGCTTCTTCTCCAAATAAATCTGAGATATCAACCCTAAGGCAAGTTTTCTACTTGCTAATATGTGATTTAAGATGCATAAATTGTATGATAGTTGTGTATTTACATTTATGGTTTAAATGTGGAAATTATGGGAATTAAGCCCTAATCTTAGTTTTGATGATGAAATTTTGGGTTATAGTTGTTATTAACCATGTGGGGTGTTTTGGGGTAGACTATTGTTGCTGGTTGTGTGTAAGATGGAAGAGATTTGGGGTTTAGATAATTTAGGGTTCATAACCCTTCGTAGCCATTTTTGGCAAAATCGCAGGACCGAATCGATTCGGCCCTTGGGCGAATCGATTCGGTAAGGGGTAGCTTCTAGGTCTGCATAACCCGAATCGATTCGGGTTAAGGCCGAATCGATTCGGCCAATTGCAGAATGTTGGTTTAGTAGTCCGAACCGATTCGCTTTTTGGGCGAATCGATTCGCTATGGCGAATCGATTCGTTTTCCTGCTGTTTTTGAGTTAATTTTATAACTCAATTTCAATTCTTTTCTTTAAATCTAAGGCCTAGGAATCTTCTTGAATGAAGTAAACTTAAAGTACTAGAGTGTGAGATGAGTTAGTTGTGTCCCCCACATTAGGAATGGGTTATGTGGGGTCTTTTCCGGGGTTATGCCTATTGATGTTAGGGCACTTTTCCTTCTAGTTGATTTGTATATAAACTAGGAAATGTAGTGTCATGTCCGGGAGACTTTAGAAACTTAATTAAGCTATACTAGTTTTGATGGTTTATATTACCACCCCAAAATAATGTTGGGAGATTTTAAAAGTTCGATTGAGCTATGTTAACCTTGGTGGTTCATCATAACGCCATAAAGGTGAGTTTGGAGAATAAATTGAAAGTTATTTCATTCCTTCGAAAGATGATAACCTTGGGGTTTTAAAATAACATCCAAAAATGCTTGGGAGATGATGAAGAGTTTATTTACTCCTTTGAGGTTGTAGTGTTGATATAAACTATCGTATGACTCTGGATAGTAAGTTAGATTATTTACAAAAGTAAATGGTAAGGGTTTCGGATAAAATGAAACGTATAAATGGAAAGGGTATTGATATTAGTATATGATAATTTACTTAATCATGAAACCGGTAAATAATGATTTACTTGATTTTGTTATGATAAATAAAATGGCTTAAACACACCTCTCTAAATGACATCATAAGGGAAGTCCGCACGTGAGGTGAAGCCCCCTGGCTAATGAATGCAGGGTGTATATAGTCCTAGGCCATGGGAGCGCTTATTGTTGTATATTTTTCTGCGATGGGTATGAGATTCCGGGTGTGGTCTTGACTACCCCGCAGGCTCATGGACACTTCCCGACGTCTTGCGATATAGGTGCCCAGGTTGTCTAATGATAGGCCCTGGAAGATGATGGTCATTTAGGGGCGCGCACAGTGGGGAAACCCGGACGGGCGGTCTTAGAATTCGTTATATGTATATAAATAATACAGTACATAATCAAGTGGGACTTGATGTATTTCTTATGCCATAAGAGCATGATGGAGTGCCACAAAGAGCACATGTAAATGCCACAAAGAGCATTTGAAAATGATCATTTTCCTGATAAGGAAAGGATTTTTACAAAAGGTAAAATTGAGATAAAATTTCCTTAAAGAGCAAAAGATTGTGATTATAAATATATACTTCCTGCTAAGGAAAAGATATATGAAATAATTGGCACATTTGATGAAGTTTTTAGTTTAATGCTTCTTATTTTTGTTCCTGCTTAGCTTATGTTTTAAATTGTATAGGTTGCTTCTTATTTCTCTTTCTTCACTATTTATCATACATAACTGTCATACTCTTTATTCATCTGTTAATCATATAGAACCGGGCCCTGACCTAGTTACATTTCCTGTTGCATATTCATCTTGTCTCTGCTCAGGTACTCCGCCGCAAGGATGCCTGATTTGAATTCCTATTCTGATGTTTTCGACGAGCCGTGATGCATTGCAGGTATTACGGGATACATTTGGTATAGACGTTTTCATTTTATTCTAGTTAAGATCAAGTCTTTTATTCGGGCGAGAGGCCCAAGCTTTTGTAAATGTCTAATGAAATGTAATAAGTAACTTATTGTACTTGTGTATTATTGGTGTATCAGTTTAGTGACCGGTTACCTATTCGGTCTTTTTATCGTATTCTTGTTGTATCATTTATTTATGTCTTGGGGTTTCCCTTATCTTTCAGGAATTGGGTTGTTTGTTTTCATTTATTTACTTTCAAATCAAAATTTTTGGCAACATGTTTTCTGAAATATTGGGTGGTTATCCTGGATACTCTATATTTTTATTATGATCCTGAGAATGATTCCATCCATGATTCCATTATATTGGAGTATTGGGCTGGCCACCCCTTATTTTGGTGAGCGGGTTGTCACAGAATGCTACTGTCTGGGTTCACGGACCCTAACTGGGGAGAGTATCTTGTATTCATGCGATGGGTTCTAACCCATTGCATTGATTAACATTATTGGTATATCGTTGGAGTAGCTGCATAGGAGTGATTGAAGATTTTTGGAGGTCCAGATGGAGACTTGTTTATTTAAGATGCTTTATTTGTTTAGGATTTATTTTCTATTCCGTTGCATTATTATGAAACTCTTATTATGGATTTGGTGGGCCAATCGGTTCCACTGTTGTTTACGATTTTCTTCAGATATTCACAGTTGAATTATTTTATTCGGATTTATATTTAATTACAGTTGGATTATTTTGGAGATTATCATGGTGATGGATTTATTATTGAATGAAAGATTATTATTATTATTGTTATTATTAGATCAATTTAATTATTATCTTATGGAATGAATTTTTATATGTCTCACATCTATCACATGATAAGAATGATAATTAATTTAGTAACGCCCCCAGCATAGTCCTGGTGGTAGTCGATGCTAGAATGCATGGGGTGTTACAATTTGGGCCTCTCTCGGGTTCAGGAGTTGACTTTGGGTCAAACGGGGCTTGAAAGCACCCCTCGATCCTTTGGACAAGAGTTTGTCGGACAGTAATAGATCTTTCATCCAAATCATAAGTCCAAATCGCGCTTGGTGAGGACCATTGGAAAGTTTATGTGCGGCACTTCGATGCTCAAAGAGATTTGCTAAGTTCCAAGAGTTGACCTTAGTCAAATGGGGGCTCGAAAGCGCCCGTGGCCTTTCGTAGTAAATATGGTTGTTTTTCCATACCATATAGTTTATCATGCACATGATGGACATTTTAAAGGGTATTTAATAGACTTCAAAAATTGATTCAGTCTCGTTCGAGCTATTGAGCTGACTTTGCTCAAACAAAGCCCGGGAGTGCCCGATGGCCTCCGAATAATCTTTTATGGGAAAATGATCCTTCTTCTGAACAATAATGAGATTTTGGTCATGGGTAGACCATTCGAAATGTTTTCAGTTCCCTTTGAAGATCCATTCATCTTGCACTCTGATGATGAAGTTAATTAGGTTCCAATTGGCGACGGGGAGCGCCTGGTGGTATTCGAATTAGTTTTCAAGGGAAACCGAATCGTGAGGCTCAAGGAAAATTTTGAGGATAGAGATTAATTATGAGTACCTAGAGTTGTGGTGAACAATTACGAGGTTCGAGGCCAATTCTGAGGGCCATAAGTGGGGTGACCAAGTCTGAGGGTTGAGGCCAATTCTGAGGGCCTCGAGTTGAGGCAACCAATTCTAAGGGTCGAGGTCAATTCTGATGACCTTAAGTAGAGGCGACCAATTCTGAGGGTTGAGTTCAATTTTAAGAACCTTAAGTGGTGGCGACCAATGGGAGTCGAGGTCAATTATGAGGAGCTTAAGTGGGAGCAACCAATTCTGAAGGTCGAGGTCAAATCTGAGGACCATAAATAGGGGTGACAAATTTTGAGATTCAAGGTCAATTCTTAGGACCTTAAGTGGGAGAGACTAATTCTAAAGGACGAGGTCAATTATAAGGACCTTAAATGGGTGAGACCAATTCTGAGGACCTTAAATGGGGCGACCAATTCTGAGGGTCGAGGCCAATTCTGAGGACCTTATGTTGTAACATGGGGTATAGCTCTCCTGGGGAAATTTAAGTTTACACTTTTTGAGACCATACTAGGGAACAGATGTCAATCTGGGGATTATGTGGGTGGATTAAGAAGAAGTGTATGGAGACCCACTGGGGAAGCATTTTGGATTTTTGGATTCCAGTGGGGAATGCGTTTCTTGGAGACGCTGTTGGGAAGTGATGTTCGGTTAGGGTTTGTAATTATACTTGGAAATTTAGGAATTATCTAGGAGAAAGTTGATTTTGAGAACTCTTGTTGGGGTAATGGGTAGCTCTGTTGAGAAAGCATTTGATTTTTGTTGAGTATGAGTCTTTCGAGATTCCGCTATAGGGTTGTAGTAGGCTTTGTGGGCATGTTGATTTTCAGGGTTTAAGCTGGGGATAAAATGTGGTATTAATCCGGCTGGGAATTTGGGGAGCTTGAAAAGTGTTTTTATTGGTGAAGAAATGTTCCAATATCTTTTTTGCATTTTTAGAAGTTTTTTGAGAAATGATTGATATATTTTAGCCTTTTTTGGGATTTTTTTACGAAATTTCGTTGGGGTTGCCGACTAGCATGTTGTTGGTGTTGCCAATCGGTATTGGCACGATCTTCTGGGTTACCTTGGATGATCTAATACCAAATATAACAACCCCCCATTTTCTCATATAATGGTTGGCCAAACATGATACACCGAAGATGGGTCTTGTTTGCCAATCAATACCATTCTCATGACCAAAACATATAAACATATCTTGATAAATCATATATGAGTTTGAATTAACATGCAAAGCGATAATAAAATCCAACCAAGCACTAAGTGTATGAGAAATTTAATGTAATAGTAAATATCTCAAACTAACATGAAGTAAATAAATCCCGGGCTTATGCCCATACAAAAATCCCAAATAAAATAAATAAACTAAAACGGAGTAGCACCTAAACTAGAATCAATAAATATGAAAAGTCTGATGAGCTAAAGGAGACCACAAGTTTGATCCATCAAGAGTCTTGTTATCCCTGTTTAGGAGCACCTTGGGGGAGAAAATATTTAAATTTGGGTCAGCGCCCTAGAGTTACAAGAATTAAATTATTTAACTTAAAGTGCAATAAATACCGTTGATTTTAATTATATATCCCCCATCGTCACTCACATACGATTAACATCTCACCCCTTATCTAAGTGTGATATTACCCGTATCCCAAAAAGTTCTTAAATAATAAATGATAACTATGTCAATTGAATATTAAATTCATTACCTATAGTCAATATGATAAAATGAAACCGTCTACATTCAAATTATTAATGCCCAAGGTATCCCTAGTCCTATATATCTCGTGAAGGTGACATAAACATCCATTATGCACAACATAGTATGGGTCTGCAATTGACTGCCTATGTCCTTAGACAAATTAATCAGTCTCATTTAATTCGGGATAATTTATATATGTATGTCCTTTCATATATATGACACTCAAAGGCATCTACCAGTGGTGTTTCGTTCGTGCTCTATCGATAAGTATAAAGGAATCTCCTATCAAATCATACATCACAAAACACAAATAAGTGGGGCGGTCTCTACGCAGTACAACAGTTCACAGACCAATCCCAGCGATAATAAAATATCATAACATCTACACCTACCTCTCGTAGATGGCGCTACTACGTATTACCTATATAAATGGACTACACAACGTCTAGCCCACTTGTGCATACATGTTCTACGGTCCCGAATGTGCGAAACCCCAAACTGATAAGACCATCCATGAACATTGGTATATCCACACAAATAAATATAAATACATAGTTTTGTGACACATCGTCTATTTTAATCACGGGTGATCAGTCCTTTATAAGAATAACTAGGAATCTCATTTGGTTCATTTTTAACATCACTATCGAACACTTTTTAAATTACAAACCACCTATGTTAAATTAAGTTGGTGCCAAATTTTATCTTTCAATATAACAACATGCAGAATAAAAATAATAAATGAACCATCCACACCATTTAAATAGTTTGAATCCAATCACAAGAAAAATAAGTAAATAAATGTAATAGCTGAAGGGGCGACATGCCCAAATGAAATATTAAGATTGAATCCTATTCTAGAAATTAAGTAACTGAAGCATCTAATCAAATCCTGCATGCATCCACAAGTGCTGCAGTTATGCATCCCTGGAATGAATCATCAATATTGGCGTCCCTGTGGCTAGACACCTAAAATGTTTTGGAAAATATTTTGACACGGGTCAGAGCCCAAAACCTAGTGCTCTTAGGATATGTGTTGCATTCAATACATTCTTCATTGAGTCCTTAGATATGTAGAGCATACACTTAGGGTTCATTGTATTCTTGTGAGTGTACTAATTCTAACCTTGTTTTCTTTCAGATGACAAATGGACTGGGGGTAGACCTAATCGCATAGTCGCACCCACCATAGAGGAGGAGGCTTAGCCGGAGCCACAATAGTAGCTTTAGGTCCCAGCATCCCCACAGTGGATTACTCTAGCAGAGATCGCCACAGTTGTGACCCATGTAGTTTCCACTGCCATAGAGGTCATGCTCCACCACTTTCGACCACCATAGGCTCAACAAAAGCCACCACTACTGCCATAGTAGGTGGCCATACCAGTCTAGACACCAGGGTCAGTTTGGGATAGGGATAGGGATAGGGAGGCCATCGTAAAGGGAAACCTCCAGAGTTCTCGGGCAGTTCAGATATTCTAGTGGGAGCTTCATTTCGGTCAGTGGGGGTCGTGATCCAATGGTGGAAGTCAGTCACTTAAAATGGAGAGAGGGATATCTTGACGATTGACGAGTTATGGGAGAGATTTGAGGGGAAGTATTTTCCCTAGGCTATGCAGTCTGAGATGAGGAGCCAATTTATGGAGATCAGGCAAGAGGGACGTACCGTGGCTGATTACGAGAAGGATTTTACTTCCTTTTTGTACTTTGAAATGGATGATGTGAATACTGAGCAGAGGAAAATGACAAATTCATAGTAGGATCAGCTTGTCACGTTAGGAAGGATTTTTTGGGGAACCTCGCCTTCACCATTTATAATCAGGTGGTGAACATCGTACTTCTCCACTATCACGATCACAAGGTCTTCTAGAAGAATAAGGGAGAGAAGAGATATAGATCCGAGTCATCGATCCTGTAGGGTAAGATAAGTAGGGGTAGCAGATCTGGGACCCAGCAGTTCAGGGGTACTTCGTCCATAGATCAGTATAGGAGATTCATGGATTTCGATGATCGAAGCGAGAAGGGATAATAGAAACATGGGAAGTCAGGACCGGACTAGTAGGGCCAACAACATAGAGGCCATCAGGGTCAGGATCAATAGGGTCGAGGCCAACAAGGCCGACAGGCAGATCGACGCCCATTTTATGGGAACTATTACACTTACAAAGAAATGGGTCATACGTTGAGGTGGTGTCCTCAGGGTAATTAGGTAGCTCAGGAGCAGGGAGGTCAGAGGGTAGATCAAGCACCACAGGGTTAGTTCCCATCGTTACCAGCTCCATGAGTTGCTACACCAGTCGGTCGATTGAAGGGAGCCAAATAGGGTAGTGGATCATCAAAGTTCGCACGTGTCGGCGATGAAGAAGCGAGGTCCACATCCTCGTCCTCCTGCACCTCCTCTTACACCACCTTCTCCTTCCCTTTTCCCTTACGATTTTCGCCCAACGAACGCTTCATGAATGAGAACATATCTTGGACCAAGCCTCCAAATGGGACAGCTTTGCGTCATGCGAGTCCACCGTTTGAGCCAACCCGATTTTGCTCGTCTTCAATCTGATGATCCTAGATTTGGCCACCCGCGAGCTCTCCCCCTTGTCCTCCCCTTGCGATCAGCGCTAAGAACTTGGTTGAGCACGTCTGTGGACAAAGATGCCTTGTCGGCATCAGACTGCGACTCATGCACTTCCTTAAGCTTTGCCTAAAACGAAAAAAGCACATGATTAGTAAAATAAGTAAATAAAAAAATTATAACGTAATTAATAAAAAGTAAACTCTCGGATTACTTACAATCGTGGTTGCGATGCTCGGGGACACCTCCTTATCCTTCCCCTTCTTCGTCTGAATAGCCACATAAGTATCGAGCCTATGTGGCCTACCCCCAGGGCCACTCCCTGTCCCCTGAAATAAAATAAAGTAAAATTATTATCAGCCCCGCAAAGTAAAATAATGAAGAAGAATATATTTCTGTAGTTATAAAAAAATTAAATCTTACCATCATCCTATGCTCCACCTCGGCGTAAGACGTCTGGTCGGAGTAGTGTACGTCCGTCTTTTTTGCCCGATTTTTCCTCCCTGATTGGCGAGATGCCAATTGTCGCTCCCCGATGTCATTGTCAATGAACTTTTGCCATTATGCCAATGAGATCGGCTCCTTTGGCGGGACAGATTCATGCATTCAGATAACGGACTCTTGGGTCTTCCCAAAGTACCTGGTCCGCATATTTTTTTTACACGTCTTGTGTTGCTCCCTCAATTGTTCCAAGATAGAATCGCGTAGTTTTGGATCCAGGCTGAATTGTTCATGTCCAACAAATACAATGTTAGTTGCGAATAAATATAAATATAAAATGAAATCGAAATTGAAATTGAAATATTTATATAAATATAAATATAAATTCATTACCTGTAGTGCCACCCAAATAGCTAACTTGAGCTCATTTGGCACCTCCCTCCAGCTAGTGTACCCCGGGCCGATGATCGTCTTGACCTTCTTGAGGGATCTCGCTAATAGCCATGTCTTATTCTCGATGTCCATCCCCAATTTGCTATATTTGGGGAGCCTAGGGGCCGAATATCCCTCCTCGCCTCCGCTACCACCGAGTCCAGATGACATCATCATAATCAGCATCATCATCCTCGCCTTAATACCTGAAGGAGACATTTGCTATAAAAAATATTGTTATTAGTAAAAATCAAAATTAATTAGAAGAAGACATGCAAATATGTACAATTACTACAAATCCAAATGAATTGTTACTGTTTAATACGTCAATTCTGAATTTCAAAACAACAGTATCTAGCTCATAATATGTACAATTACTAAAAATCCGAAACATCCCCACCCCTACTACCCACACACACGCACACTACACAAGAGTGAAAATGATAAAGTGAAAATCAATTAAAAGTATTAAAAATGGATTGATAAAGTACAAATTGGAGTATTTATTACAAATTGAAAAATTGTTTCAAATTCGGGTTATCATAAAAAATGGACTCATATTCGGTAGGAGAAGTCAAGTCATCCACACTACTATTTAGACTCTTTGGCACGTGTATGACAATTGACCATGGCTCGTTGATATACCCCGACTAAAACACTCGGTTAACCTTTTGAAATGCACAAACAAACGGCTCATCGCTCACGTGGTTGTTGCTCTTCAACTTGGACAAGTCAACCATGATCAAATTGGTGTAAGGATCAACTTTACAAGCATTTTTATCCTCAACTTTTACCCAGTCACAGTAAAATACAACCTCTTTGAATCTTATATAATCCAATTCAAATATATTTCTAATTACACCATAGTAAGTCATTGCAGCTTCAACGAGGTTTTTATCTTTTGCGCTCGCTCGAAAGAAAGTAAGATCCTTGTATGAAATGCTCAAGTTCTGTACATTTTTACTTTCCTCGTACACTTTTTCTCCAAATACATAACCGTTCAATCGATACTGTTTGTACTCTTGTGCCACGAACAAGGGTCCAGTGTCTAGATGATCAAGCCTTGATGTTGCATCACTCGTCTTTAAGAGCTGAGAATATCGATAAATTAATTAGACTAGTTGTAAAGTTTGAGTGTAATGTAACGTTATATAACGGCCATTTTCATTATAATTACCTCTTGTGACAACCACGGCCTAAATTCTCTATCAGATTTTACCATTGTTTTTCTTTTTTTATTGTTCTCACAGGCTTCATATTTTCTGCATATTACAAAATGAATTTAAACATTAAAATATTCCAAAATAATGTTAAGCATTAAAATAATTTAAACTTACTTTTCCATTCTTTCGACATCTTCATGTGTGTCAAATAGATAACGAGCTACTTGTTTATGTTCCAAACTCGTTAATTTCACTCGTTTTCCCATCACATGACCACCATCATCGACGAACTCATCAGTGTCATCAACGCTGGTCGGGTCAGGCATAAATTCCCGAGTATATATTGATGACTCCACGATGATGTATTCCTCTACAAATGATCCTGCAATGTATCACGTATTCTTGACGTAATCTTTAAAAACTTCCATCAATCTTTCAAACGGATACATCCACTGATATCTAACTGGACCACAAAGAAGTTCCTCGTCGCATAGGTGTACCATCAAGTGAACACTTATGTCAAAGAATGGTGGGGGAAAGTACTTCTCCAACACATAAATCCCTTCGATCACCACCAATTTTGTGACCACTATGTGTTCTCGATTGACTACCTTCTCACAAATAGGGCACCCTAAATAATCATGTACTACACAATTGGATAATGTCCCATAAGCTGGAAAATCAAGAATTATCCACATCAACATAGCTTTCAGCGTAAACTCTTCTTTTCTAAAATAGTCAAATGATTGCACACCCTCTTACCACAACTCATTTAATTCTTCTACCAAAGGAGCCAGGTAAATGTCGATGTCATCACTTGGTGCCTTTGGCCCAAGTATCAACAAAGACACCATCAAAAATTCAGGTCTCGTACACTGTGAATGAGGGAGGTTGGGTGGGGCTAGGATCACTGGCCATACACTCTTATTGATGCTTATATTTCCAAATGGATTGAAACCATCTGTTGATATAGCCAAACGAATGTTGCGCTGTTCTCAAATAAAATTGGGATACTCATAATTCATCCTCCTCCAAGTTGTAGAATCAATAGGATGACGCACGAGATTACGCCCTACATCTTCCCTAGCATGCCAAGTCATTTAGCCGCGATCCATGGTACTGTGAAAAATCTCTTTAATCTAGGGCAAACGGGAAAATATTTCAACACTTTTTGAGGCACTTTTGAGCTTGTGCCTTCCTTACCTGTAGATTGGACATATCTAGGTTCATCGCAAATTGAACAACGATCAAGATTTTCATACTCCTTTCGATATAGTATGCAGTCATACACACAAGCATGAATCGATTTATACTTCATTCCCAAACCTTTCAAATTGTTCTTCATAACAGGATAGCTATTTGGAAGTGTATTCTCCTTAGGTAGTAACCCTTTCACCCATTTCAGAATTCCTGTCACACTATTGCCAGACAAATCTTACTGCGTCTTCAAACTGTGTAAACCAACAATGGCATGTAAAGTTATTTAATCTTTCTCACAGCCAAAGTATAACGGTAAAGTCGCCTTAAATTTTAAACTTTGGTTGTCATCGTCACGGTTTATCGTGATATCTTCACGAGAACTTGAACCTTGTACATCACTGGTAACCTTATTCTCCTCTGCTTCATAAACTCCGTACACATCATCAACTAAATCCTCTAACATATTATAATCTACGTAGTACCCTTCTACATCTATCCTACTTGTTGAAGGTTGTTGTAAAGGTTGTTTGGGGATAAAAGGAACTTTTAATTCACCGTGAAAACTCCAAAATCGATAACTATCTTGCATACCCGATCTTAACAAATGTAGTTCAACTATTTTCCACTCAAACACCTTATCAGTCTTACACTTAGCACACGTAAACTCTTCATCATTACGACATCTCTTTGCGTATTTCACAAATTCATTAGCACATATGGGAAATACATCCCCCATTCTATTTGTCTCACCGATCAAATCTTTGTATTTCGGATATCCCATCACAGCTACTACAACTAATCACCTATTAAAGGTAAGAAGAGTATATTCATGGATTAGTATAGTATGTTTATATTCGATTTATAAACGTAAATTTATAAAGGTAAGAATCTTAGATTTATAGTCGATTTATAAACGTATATTCATGGATTAGTATAGTATGTTTCATTTAATTATGTCTTATTTATATTCTATTTTTAAATTTCAAATTCAAATTCAATTTATAATAGAAATTTATATTTCCTCCATCTCCTCTAAAGGGTGAGTGGTCCTATCCCATTCAAGATCCCATTTTTCTGTAATATACTTAATAGCTCATGCACATTGTTACGATTTGAGAAAAATTCGACAGCATATCCCCGTAGTTCTCCAAGTACACGATGTAGATTTTTAGGACTAGATGGGTACTAACATTGATTCATTCAGGGGTTCTCCAAGATAGCCGAGGCCCTAACGAATTTGACAAGGAAGGAAGTGTCATTTGTATGGGATGATGCGTGTCAGCAAGCATTTGATGAGCTGAAGACTATATTAACTCCAACACTAATTCTGGCACTACTTCGGGCAGGGATATACTATAAGGTCTACACATATGCATCCTTAATGGGACTTGAAGGCTTTTTGATGCAGGAGGAGAGGTCGATAAGATTATGCTTCTTGAAATTTTAAGCCTCATGAGGGCCATTACTGCACCCACGACTTGGAGTTAACAACTGTGGTATTTGCAGTGCGATAATGGAGGAATTATCTCTTGATAGAGAAGTTCTAACTATTCACAGACCATAAGAGCCTGCAGTATTTGTTCACGTAGAAAGAGTTAAACATGAGGCAGAGAAGATGGATAGAGTTTATGAAGGACTACCAGTTCGACATTTAGTACCACTCGGGGAAGTCAAATATCGTAGCTGATGTTTTGAGCCGCAAGTCGATATTGGAGTTCACAACAGTGTGGAAGGCGAAGTGGAAATAATCTTATGGGGATGATGAGTTGACCCATGCAATTATGGAAGTTCTCACCATCACACCCGAGATCATCATTCGAGTGGTGAAGGCATAGACAGGAGATCAACTTTTCTCGGAGCGAGTTAGTCAGTTGTTAGCTAAGGGAGCGGAGCATTATTCTATTCATTCGGATGGTGGATTGAGATTCCAGGGCAGATTAATTATCCCAGATGATGAGGAGTTATAATGAACCATTATATCTGAGGCTCACAATGCACGTTTTATAGTACATCTCTAAGGGGATAAGATGTACCACGATATGCGACATCAGTATTGGTCGGTCGGGATAAAGAGGGACATAACAGATTTTGGTCCAAATGTGCTACATGTCAGCTGGTGAAGGTGGACCATCACTGTCCTGTAGGCTTGTTACGACCTTTGGAGATCCTAATGTGAAAATAGGGGGAACAATTCATTCTGAGTGATTGTCGACAGATTGATGAAGGTGGATCATGTTTTACCAGTCAGAGCATTATGCTAGACTTTTCCTCATAAGGATTGTAAAATTTCATGTGGTACTGATCAACATTATTTCAGACAGGTACATGACATTTGTGTCCCATTTTTAGAGGATCTTTCAGTACGCTTTTGGGGGAGATTTGAGACTGAGCACCTCATATCATCCTCAGACTGACAGGAAGATGAATATGGTGAACTTGATGCTAGAGGATATGTTATGGATATATATATATATTAGATTTTAAGGGGAGCCGGGAGGATTATTTTCCTTTGGTGGAGTTTGAGTACAACAACAACTACCAGTTCAAGATCGGTATGGAACCATTGGATGCGCTTTACGGGAGACCTTGTCATTTACCCTCATGTTGGTTGGAGGTGGGGGAGAACAAGTTACTTGACCCAGATTTCATTCAGGACACCTCAAACAAGGTAGAGAAGAGTCGTGAAAAGATACAGAATGCCTGGGATAGGCAAAAGAGCTATGCACTTGTAGGTGAGAGACACTTACACTTAAATGTTAAGGATCAGGTGTTGATTAAAGTGTCTGCCATGAAGGGATGAGGTTTGGGAAGAAAGGGAAGATTGATCCCCGATATGATGGGTTATTCCCTATTATTGAGAGGATTGGGCCAGGGCATATCGGTTGGGACTACCGGATCACTTGCAGGGGATGCACGACGTCTTTTACATATCTGCACCTGCGAAGATTCCTTAGAGATGAGATAGCATACAATTATATCGATATTGATGAGATAGAGCTCCAGCTGGATGCTACTTACGAGGAAAGACCAGTAGCCATTCTGGACCATCGAGAGAGCCGAGTTGTTCCTTTAGTTCGGGTGCAGTGGGGAAACTATAGGGAGGACGAGTCGACTTAGTAGAGGGAGGAGGACATGTGCATGAAATATCCTGAACACTTCTAGCTAGGTACGTACTCTTTTATATTCCGAGGACGGAATCCCCTTATTAGGGGGAGAATGTAATACCCCGTATTTTTCTAGAATAAATAAAACTATTTTTTTGGAATAAAATAAAATACATGGAAATTAAATTAAATCGATGAATTTAATTTATTTATTATGAACAAGTAATTTGTTATTATGTCATAATCATGTGAGATTGATTTTTATGAGAATAATTACAATGGCAAATAATTGAATTTATAGTAGATAATTAATGTATGATATGTGACTCAATTATAAATATAATTATGGAATAAAAATAATTGGGACGCATTACAGGGAGCTATATGGGCTCATTTAGTTGCTTTGAACCTTTGGAAATGGTCCCGGAATATAGGCATATAAGTTGGGAGACTTTCAGGCTAGTCTAATTATGAGTTTGGGTTCATTTGTGGTTCAAAAATTGGGAAAATAAATCCAACTCGGGATTCAAGACTAATATAAGATTAATGGAAAGATTAAGACTCCCCACACTTAATCAAATACGTAACCCTAGCATCCCCACCTCAATATAGAAGGGGTCAAAGTCCAAAAAGGATAAGAAACAAGAGATTTAAGGGGAAATTCATCAACCGCATATCTAGGCAAGAATTTTCTTACTTTTTTTTTTGAAAAATTAAATATGTTTATTCAGATTTGGGAATAGAAGAGAAGCCTCTTCTAAATAGCTTACAACATTGTGACTCTTTATAGGATTGAAAAGGAAAAGACTTAAATAAGGTTCTTTATAGAACAGAAACCTTACAAGATATTTGATAAAGATAGAGCAAATTAAAACTAACTTAAGACTAGATGAGGATAGCATTAAACCCCGGGAACTACTATTCATTGATGAAGTTTGGAAAACCCCATTTTTTTACTTTAAGCAGGCCTTTAACTTTAGGTGGAAAGTCTTCAAGATTATGAGAGAAAACCTCTAGATCGTACATACTTCCATGTTTAGCTAGGACATCTGCTACATTGTTGGCTTCTCTATAAATATGGATGATAGAGTAGTTGATCTGCTTCAAACATTGGTTGATTTCGTGGATTGTCCATTTGATTTTCTAAGGAACTTGAGCTTTCCCATTCAGGATATCAACAAGAGCCTTTGAATCACATTCTATATGAAGATCATAATCTTTAAGATCCATAAAAAACTCCAATCCTTTTTTTAAAGTTGTAGCCTCTGCCTCCATATTAGATATTTCTCCCAGAGAAGAGCAAAAAGCCCATACCATATCCCCTGATTGATTTCTCAAAATTCCTCAACCTCCTCCCTTTCCTGGGTTTCCTAGAGCACTGCCATCTGTGTTAATCTTTAAAGAACTAGGAGGGGGATTCTTCAAATTGATCTTCTGCCTTGGATTTCTCTTGGAAAGAATTAGATTTGGAATATACAGCTTCTTCAATGTATTAACCTGATGCAAAATAGAAAAAGCATTAGTATTTACCCACTCATACTTGCTTTTGTTTCTGTGGAGCCATAGACACCAGCAAACAATAGCAGGTATGAATGAGTTTGTAATAGGATCAGACTTGTGACCATGAATCCACCACCGGAATAATTGATTTCTCACACTACCATAAGCCCTCTTAACTCCGTATTTTTTAGTGATATTATTCCAAACATGATTAGGTAATTCCCCTCCTTCAAAAATATGATCAATAGTCTCCTCTGCTGAATTCACACAACATTGGCATTTATATGGACATCTAATGCCAATAGATCATACTTTATCATCTGTTGCAAGGAAATTATTGAGCATTTTCCACATGAGGACTGAATTTTTTATGGGGATTGCATTGTACCAAATGAACTTTGAACTAAATTGATGAGAATTCCTTATTTTGCAAACCTCCCAAGCTAAAGACATAGAGAAGACTCCATTTGAATTTGGCTTCCAAATCACACTGTCTTGAATGTTAGGTCTAATCTTCTGATACAGATTGATCTTCGCAACTATGTTGGGAGGGAAAAGACTCTCCACTTTTTCCTTATCCCATTGAGAATTAGGATTCCAGAATTGATTAATATCTTTGTCCTCTCCAATATCAGGGTCTTTGCATTCAACTATATCCCAGTTATCCTTATAGATACTGAAGTCTCCTTTCCCTATTTCCCATATCATATTATCTTCTGCTATGTCTCTCACAGAGCACATCCTATTCCATGTGTGAGCACCACTTCTAATTGGGGCAGAATTTGGGTGGTATTTCCTACAGTAAGATGCATTCATAAATTGAGACCACATAGTATCCTTTGATCTGAAATTCCACCATAGCTTCATACTCAAAGATTTAGCAATATCATCCAAATTTCTGACCCCTAAGCCACCTTCTTGAACAGTCCTTGTAATCAAATTCCACTTGCACTAATGATGCCTATCTTCCTCATAGCTTGATCCCCCCCCAAAAAAATTTCATTAGGACATTTAGTCTATTGACAATAAACTTAGGAGGAGATAATGCTGAAAGCATATAAATAGGCATAGACACAAGCACTGAATTAATAAGAACAATTTCCCTCCCCCCCTGTTGACAGACATTTAGCTTTCCATCCATTTAAATTTTATCTCACCTTTTTAAACATAGGCTCAAAGTAAACCATTCTTTTTCTACAACTATATAGAGGACACCCAAGATAAGTAATAGGGCCATTTCCAATCTGCATACCAGTACACTATTTTAAGAAAGTTAAAGACATGGGAGTCATCTTGTTAGAGACTACCATACATCTTTTAAATCTATTGATCAATTGACCTGATTTCATCTCATAGGAGCTTAACAAATCCATAATCTTCTTCATTTCTTTCTTCATTCCAGAGCTAAAAAGAATTAGATCATCAGGGAATTCTAGATGGTTAAATTTGGGACATCTCAAAGGCAATTTGAAACCAATATACCCTTCTTGCATCACTAAATTTTACAAATTCCTTGATAAAACATCTTCCATAATTATGAATAAGCTTGGGGAAAGAGGGTCCCCTTGCCTTATGCCTCTGGATGCTTGAAAAAAGCCCACATTTTCCCCATTCACCATTATAGTTAACCAAGAATTTGAAACTAGTATCCAAACAAGGTCCAGCCACTGTTAACATAACCCCATGTTCCTCATTACTTTAATCAATTACCACCAAGAAACTCGATCATAAGCCTTTTTCATATCCAATTTAAGGATAATGTTTATACCAATTTTTTTTGCATGAATCCTAGACATCCATTCTTGAGCAGGCAAGATATTTTCTGTGATAGACCTTACTCTAATAAAACCATATTGCATTTGAGAAATTATAGAGGGAAGAAGATGAGAAACTCTATCATTTAAGATTCTAGAGAAAATTTTGTTAATAAAGTTTTGCATACTTATAGGCCTAAAGTCATTAAAAGACCGAGGATGATCCACTTTAGGGATTAGAGTAATTTTAATGGTGGTACATATTTTTGGAAGGCACTTACCAACAAAAAAAGCATGAACTGCTTTTAAAAGATCATCTTGTATCTCCTCCCAATAGGTGATGAAGAACTGGCCATCAAATCCATCTACTCCAGGGCTACTCTTGGCATTAAGACCCTTCACTGCATTCTCTAGATCTTCCATAGTAGGCCATTGAACAATTATTTAGTTCATCTCCTCAGTAACATTCTTTGGAATGACATCCAGGAGGCTACTTTGGCACTAGAGCTATTGTATCTCTTCTGATTTGAACTATTGAGAAAAGAAATCTATAACTACTGAATGAATCTCCTCTTTAGAGTCAACCCAATCCCCATCTATATTTCTAATTTTTTGTAATTTTAAATCTCTTTTGTTTACACCTCACAACTTTATGGAAGTAAGCAGAGTTTTGATCTACATCTACAACCCATTTTTCATTTTCCTTTTGTTTTCGAAAATCAGCCTCTACTTTTAACTTTTGATTATATATAGGAGTAGATCTACTCAGATCTTCTCTATTCTCCTCAGTCGGATTTTGCCCATTACAAATCTCTGCATTTAATAAATTATCCTCAGCATTTCTAGCCTCTTGAAAGGTATCCCCATAGGTTAATTTAATCCACTTGCTCAGTTTCCCCCTCATAGCTTTAAGTTTCATAGAAATGGCTATAATGGGGTTGGAGCAGGTTACTTCTTGACAATTTTTCTTAGCAATGTCCTTACATTCCTTGTTAGCAGACCAAAAATTCAAGTATCTGAAACTTCTAGGGACTAGATTGGATGGGGGATTTCCTCTTAGTAATAGAGGAGAGTGATCTTACATGCATTTATTCAGATGAGAAACACTCCATAAAGTATGAAGATCCAAACAAGCTTTGTTCATTACAATTTTGTCTAACCTACTCCAAATACTGTGCTCAACATCCCTTTTATTGTGCCAAGTGTACTTTGATCCTTTATAACTAATATCAATTAGGCCATTCACCTCAATGAATTCCAGAAATTCATACATTGCCCCTATCGAAACTTCATTTCCTCCTGTTTTTCATTCATATCAGCAACTACATTGAAATCCCCTCCTACCCACCATGGAGAATCAGAACAGGTAGTATTTAGGTACTCTCACAAAAGTCTTATTTCAATCCTATTACAGTTAGCATAGATGAAGCTACATAGCATAGGACTTGGACTATCATCTAACTTGATTTAAACAGTGATACATTGAGTCATATCAAAAATAACTTCCCACTGAATATCATACTTAAAGAAGCACCAAACCTTACTATTTTGTTTTGAAACAAAAGAATCAAAACCTAATTTTATGCAGTAAGATTTAATTTTATCTAACTCTTACTTAGGCTCCAACACTATGATTAAATTAAGGTTATGCATATTCTTCAGCTTTCTCAGTCTTCTAATTGAGCCTTTTTTTTTGAAATCCCTCTAACATTCCAAATTAGGCCTGCTAGCATTTTGAATTTTTTAGAGAAGGAGAGTTTGAGTGAGACCTTAGGATTCTGTGAGTTGCAAAGACATGTCCCTTATACCTTACTCCTCTATTGATTTTATTTTTCCTTTTTACAATAGTAAAACCATCATCCACATCCTACACTTGGATTTTGGTTGAAATTACACTTCCTAGACTGTCAAAACTCTTACTGATATCATCATCCAACCCATGTTCTTCATCAGGAACCTGATTTGATTGTTGGGCCTTCTCTAGTTAGTCAACATCTATAAACTTTTCATTATTTGAATGATTCCTCATACTCATTACAGAGTCTGAATAATTATTTACTTTCTCATGATTTTGAGTCTCCATTTCTTGATCTTGAAGCTGAATCTGATACCCTCCTGCATTCCCCTCCACTTGTTTCATCCCTATAGGCTCTTGAGTCTAACTCTGATCATATACTTGACCTGAGTTCCCATCCATTTGTTGCATCTCTACAGTAGGCCTGGAGTTATTTGGACCTTCTTGATCCAGAACAAGAGCTTTCTTTGACATAAAAGCAATTATAAGCATTTGACGAGGGGGCTTGACAGTTAACGGGTTCTCTATTAAAATCTCACCCTCTACTCTATCTGCTACTAGAATACTAGATGCATTATTTTGGAAAGACCTCTGAACCCATTCTTTAGTAAACTCCTTTTTCTTCATATTAATATTCTGTTGAGGAAAATCTAGAGCATCTGCTTTCATCTTTTTCATGTAGCAGCTATCTTATAGGAGACCTTTTTTTCCACAAAAGAAACAAAAGGGTAGATATCCTCATACACAATAGATTGCCAAAATCCTGTGCCTTTCTCCTTCTTACCAATCCAAACGCTAGAGGGGAGAGTTTTCTTAATTTAATGTTTAATGTGCTTCTTGATTCATCATAGTAAACCCCATGTAATTTCTGGGTTTTGGTTATAATTTGGTGATTAAATGGTAGGGATTGATCTTATGCATGTAGAGGCCTAATTAGAATATATGTGGTTAACCTAGAAATCTAGGATAATCGAATCTCGAATTGGATGATAGATGCCTTAGGATTTTCTTGGGATAAACTTAAAAAATTGGACTCCCATGTAGAGGTTTTTAATATATGTCTAAGATCTTGAAATTTTTAACTTTGAACCCATATTATATGCCCCAAAATCTGGTTCTATATATATAGTTCAAATTATGGTAGAAAATTTGAGCAAAGGGTCTTGATCCATTCATATAATTTATGGAATTTGGGGAAAGAATTTGAAATTAATTATTCTAAGATGAATAACTCAGTAGAAAAGACCTGTTCACAAGATTATGACAAGGAATTTAAAATTAGAATAGATCTTGGGAAGAAATCAAGAAATCCCATAATAGAAAAACGTAATAGATCTGGGCCTCTGCCCAGGTCCGAATCGATTCGGCCATGAAGGCGAATCGATTCAGCTCTTGGGGCAAGTTGAGTTGGGACTGGGGATCTGGGGTATTTTTAGAAATCCATACGAGTTCGTGGGATAGTATTTGGGGCAACGATGATTTTATTAAAAATACTAATGTGGCACATATATTAATTGAGAAGTTATATTTAACTAGATGGTTAACTAATCTTTTAAGGAAAAAGGAATTAATAATTAACTGGATGGTAAATTATTAATTGGTGAATATTTATCATATAGGATATCTTAGGTAATTACAGAATAATTACCCACACATATTATATGGAAATAATATGTATTTATATTTATTTGTGTGGACATACCAATGTTTGTGGACGGTCCAGTCTATTTGGGGTTTCGCATGTTCGGGACAGTAGCACACGTCAACATAAGTGGGCTAAACGTTGTGTAGGTCATTTTATAGGTACTACATAGCAACTCCATCTACAAGAGGTAGATGTAAAGAGTGGGATCCTTTATCACTGTTGGGTATGGGCTATGAACTGGTGTACTGCATAGGGACCGCCCCACTTATGTGTGTTTTGATGTCTGATTAGATAGGTGATTAGGCATAAATTCTATCCCCGTAATTTAGAGACTTTTAACATTCCATGGGATGTAATTCAATTTGATTTATCTCGTATCATTGGTATTGACATTTTATAATGAGTTCATCAAGTTTTGTGTATTTCGCATCGATTTTACAGGTATTTAGTGCATGTGAAAAAAGAAAGAAATCGGAAGAAAGAAATAAGAGAAAAGAAGGAAATTTAAAGGGAAAAAGAGTAATTTGCATCTAGAATACGAATGAGAAGCCTAAAGACGAGTTTAAGAACTCGAGTCTACGAGCACATAGGAAGAAACGTCATGTGAATCTGAGTCCTGGATCACAAGTTACGAAGCTTCAAAGTTGAGAGAAAATCACGAGGAGGAAAGATGTTCTGCATAAACCGAACCGAACCCATTGAAAATAAAAAGAATCGGTCTGGTGCTTGGTTAATCTTTCTGTTAATGTGGAACCGAACCAATGGAAATTAAAAACAAACTGGTCCGATACAGGAAAAACTTTTTGTAAAAGGTGAACCGAACCGATGTATCTAACCCGAATCGGTTTGGCTGTCGAAATTTAGAATTATTTTCTCCCAAAATTAGAGTTGTGTATGGATCAAACTCTTGTAAAAACGTATTCTTTTTATTCTGAAGTATTCCCAGACTTCAGGGAATTCTTAGAGAGTTTTTTTAGCATAGTTTTAGAGAGAGTAAGTAGTCAAGAACCTTAGGAGCTTAAAGTTTACAACTTATTGATTTTCAATTCAGCTTTCTTCAGTAAAGTTTGTTTCTTCTTCTTCTTTATTATTTGAATTTATTAATAAGTGCGTAGTTTATTTATTTCCAATTATTCTTAATTTCTCCTTCTCATCTAAGTTTAATTTCATGAAGGTTTTGATTTGCTACATAGTAGAAAACATAATTGTTGTTAATTGCACCATGCTAGGCAAGATTTCTAAGGGTTGGGATTCATGAACCCAACCCGATGTGGTTTGAAAGAATTAAAAATTACTTCTTTGAACTAAATAATGATTGAATCATGTTGTTTAGTGATCATAACCATCATAGGTCTTTTAACCTCATTTGCCCTAAGTAAACGGGGTGTTTAAGAATGTGATGCGCATGATAGCTATTTCGACACCGCTTTATTCTTGATCTTGATTATGTATGATGAGGGATAGTAACCTCATATAAGTAATGCTTGAGAATAATAAAGACTGAGTTAATCAATTATCTAATTCAGAAGCTAATTTTATATCGGGTAAACATATTAGGGTTAAGGGGAGTGTATTCCAACCTATCTTCATTATTCATATTTAATCAATTCCGGTAGTTTTAATTTTTCTTATGTAGTTCAGTTAGTAGTTTAAATTTAATTTTCATTTAAGTGTTAGAACTCAATCTCCAAATTAATCATCTTTTAGAATATTTTTCTAGAGTCAGTTTAGGGTTTGTCATCTTTCCTATGCCGTCATGAGAGATCATCCTATTTTCCTGATGATTTGACTCCATCTTACAAGGTTTATTACTTACACGACTGGTTTGCACATGAACCGATATAAGAACGCACTATAGACACATTTTCAGTCACGTCAAGTTTTTGGCACCGTTGCCAGGGAATTAGGTAGACTGTTAGGTTAGGTCGATTTGATCTGAAAATTGATTCCAAAGCTTAAAAAGCCAAAAAAAATCCTAAAATCAAAAATCCAAAAAAATGAAAAGCGGGAAAAAAAAATATAACATCTCTCATATCCCTTTCATGCAAAATCTGCAAGAAACCCCTCAATCTACTCTTACACGCATTCACGAGAATCCACTAGTTGAGTACAATCCTAATAGTCCACACACTCCTAACGCACCTCAGTTTTGGGTCCTAGATCCTACTCCGCCCAACTCCATTGCGAGTCACACTTCTACGACACCGAGTGAGGATTCGAGTCACTAGAAGAGATACACATGTCAGATAATGCTAGTTTTGGTACGAGTGACGGAGACCTATCGTATCGTCCCATGAAAGAACTCTTATATCCCGAGAAAACTATCACCCCTGGGTACATTCTACTTCCATACAATGTAGGATAGTTCCACTTTCTTAATGGGATGATACAAATTCCTCCCACATTTCACGGCATAGATTCGAAGAAACCATACCTCCACATCCGTGAGTTCGAAGAGGCCTGCAACACGTTTAGTGATCAAGCTTCCACGCAAGACATCATTCGCCTAAAACCTTTTCCTTTTTCCTTAAAGGATAAAGCTAAGACCTGGCTTTGGTCTTTATCACCGAACTTAATTACATAGTGGAAGGATATGCAATCCAAGTTTCTTTTGAAATTCTTTCCTCAACATAGAACCAACTTCGTTAAGGCTAAAATTCATGCCTTTCGACAACATGATAATGAGTCATTTGATCGATGTTGATTTGAGAAGCATCACCTTATATCTTTCTTCCATCAAGGGCTAACTATAGCATCAAAATAACTCATTCAAACTATGTGTGAAATACCATTTTGGGAGTTAGATGCAAATGATTTCGAGGCTCATCTTAAGTACATTGTCAAAACTACTCAAGCATGGGACACATCTGATCCCAATGTCCAAAACGGAGTTCGACAGACGTCCACTGCTCCTTTCGCATTCAGAATTTACAATTTGGACAAGGATGCCGAGTGGAACTATAAGTTTAATCAACTTTCTAAACAAATAGAGGATGTCTGCGAATCCCAATCAAGAGAAAGTATCTGATCCAACCGACCAATGAAAGAGAAGATGTGTGTTATTTGTGAGGTGGGACATTCAATGAAGGAATGCTCGACGATACCCACCAACAAAGTAATATTACACGAGCAAGTGGATGCAATAGGAGGATTTAAGGGTAACTTAAATGCCCCGCATGGGAACTCTTACAACCATTCGTGGAGGAACCATCCTGGTTTTATCTATGGACAACAACATGATGCATTGAATCCTAATTCACACACTGCCCCACCTCCACCTCCATATTTCCAACACACTCCACATGTGCAAATAAATATGCAAGCACCACCTCCCACGTCGTATATCACACCATCATGGAGAAATTTCGAGGATAGTTTAAATCAATTCATCCAATCTCAAACTCAACCAATGATAAGTATGATTCCATGTTAACTGAGATAAATGTGAATATCTCTAGGTTACAAACATATTTAACTATCCAAGACAAGGGCAGGTTTCCAGCACAAGGCCAAAGACCTCCTCAAGGTCAAGTTAACTTTAGCTCTACCCCCCATTATCATCAAGAGCAATGTCAAGCCGTCACCACTCTACGTAGTGGGCGAGTTGTTGATTTATCACCTCCCCCCACACGACATGCCTAAAGACAAGGAGGTTTCGCTCTGCACAAAAGAGGCTGAAGATGCCCCCTTGAAAGATAGTGAAAAAGACGACACTAGTGAGCCTAAAGTCGTAGTGAGACTGCCAACCACCACACCATTCCTTCAACGGTTGGCTCCACCCCAAAACGGAGCCTCCCGCGAAGATGTACTAGATGTCCTTAAGCAAGTAAAGTTGAATTTGACATTTCTCGATGCCATCTAGCAAATTTCCACCTATGCCAAAGTCATTAAAGATTTATTGACTGTGAAAAGAAGGCTAAAGGTGAAAAAGAATGTCTTTTTAGCATAAAATATGAGCTCTGTTCTACTTAACTAGCTCCCTCCAAAGTTTAAAGATCTAGGTGCACCCACAATTTCGTGATTATTAGGGAAAATCGAATAGAAAAAGTCTTGCTTGATTTATGGGCGAGTGTCAACATTCTTGCCTACTCCATATATAGGCAACTCGACTTGGGTGACCTTAAACCCACATGAATCACTCTTCAACTAGCGGATTGCACAGTAGAGATACCTCGAGGGATTGTCGAGGACGTGACAGTCCAAGTGGGCACATTCTCTTCCTAGTAGATTTCGTCATTTGGGACATGGATCCCTTCATCCATTCTAGCAATCATGTTCCCGTCATTCTAATCCACCCATTCTTAGCTACAGTTAACGCTTTGATCAGTACACGCAATGGGAAAATGCAACTTACTTTCGAGAACATGACCCTCGAGACAAACATTTTCAATACTACTAAACAAGTGGGTGAAGAAGATGAAATTCATGTCGTCAATCTCATAGATGAGATAGTGGAAGATCGCATAGAGGAAACTATTGGCGGGGACGCCTTAAAAACATGCCTTGTGAGTAGTAATGAGAGCGATGGTACGTACACTCAGTTTAAGCGAGAGGTAGAGGGGTTAAAAGCGCTATTAGACGTGAGAGCGTCGATTGAGGACTTGAGATAGATTAATTGGGTTCCTAAATTCCAGTAATTACCCCCGAGGGAGTCATGCATGATCTCCTCCGGAAAAAAATTCCCACCCTCGAATTAAAGAAACTACCCTCTAACATAAAATATGCTTATTTGGGAGAGGATGAAACATTTCCTGTTGTTGTCTCCCTGAGCCTAGATAAAGAGCAAGAGTGTGAATTACTAGACATCTTGAGGAAGTACATAAGTGTTTTTGGTTAGAGCATAGCGGATTCAAAAGTTATAAGTCCCTTAATTTTTACCCATAAAATCCACCTTGAGGAGGACGTGAAGCCCTCGAGGGAAATGCAAAGAAGATTGAACCCCACAATTAAATAGGTAGTGCGAGATGAAATTATTAAGTAATTAGATGTCGGGATCATCTATCCAATATCAAATAGAAAATGGGTGAGTCCTATCCAAGTCATCCCGAAAAAGTCGGGAATGACTGTGGTCAAGAATTTCAAGGGTGAATTAATTCCCCAACGTACCACCACCAGGTGGCGAATTTGCATTGATTATTGAAAACTCAATGCGGGCACAAGCAAAGATCATTTCCCCTTACCGTTCATTAACCAAATGCTAGAGAGAGTAGAGGGACACCCATATTATTACTTTCTTGATGGTTATTCTGGATATAACCAAATAGAGGTAAATGTTCTTGATCAAGAGAAGACGACTTTCACATGTCCTTTTCGAACGTTTCCCTACAACGTATGCCATTTGGATTATGTAATGCACCCGCGACCTTTCAAAGCTGCATGCTTAGTCTCTTTAGCAACATGGTTGAAAGCGACCTTGAGGTATTTAAGGATGATTTTAGCATTTTTTGGCCCCCCTTTTGACCTTTATCTTGCGAATCTTGAGAAAGTACTTGCTCGGTGTATGGAAAAGGAATTAGTGCTTTACTGGGAAAAATGCCACTTCATGGTTACTAAAGGAATAGTGCTTGGACATATAATGTCCTCCAAGGGAATTAAAGTCGATAGGGCCAAAATAGATGTAATAACAGAGCTTCCCCAACCTAAATCACTAAAGGATGTGCGCTCCTTCTTGGGCCGTGTGAGGTTTTACAAAAGTTTTATCAAGGATTTTAGTGCCATCGCTAGGCCCTTGAGTAACCTTCTGATGAAGGATATGCCCCTTTGAGTGGAACAAAGCATGACAAGGTGCTTTTGATAAATTGAAAAGCATGCTTGTTTTTGCTCCCATCATGCAAGCTCCAGATTGGTCCCTACCATTCGAGCTTATGTGTAATGCAAGTGATTACGCGGTAGGGGTTGTTTTGGGTCAGAGAAGGGATAAAAAAGATCATGTCATCTACTATGCTAGCCGAACTTAACCGGACAACAAGTCAATTAATCGACTATAGAGAAAGAATTGTTAGCGATAGTGTTTGTCCTTGACAAATTTCGCTTGTACCTCATCGATTCACCCATCACATGCTTTGCTGACCACACGGTGCTGAAATATCTCCTTGATAATAAAGATGCTAAGTCGTGCCTCATAAGGTGGATCATACTCCTATAAGATTTTAATCTCTCCATTAAAGACAAAAAGGGGTAGAAAACATCATTGCTGATCATTTGTCCTGGCTCTCGTCTGACATGCCTAGTGATCCCATAAACATAGACAAGTATTTCCCAGATGAGTAACTATTTTCCACATCTTCTCTTCCTTGGTTTGCGGACATAGTTAACTATCTTGTCATGAGAGTCGTTCCTCCCGATTGGAGACCGCAAGAAAAGAAGAGGTTCATTACTTGGTCACACATGTTTTTCTATGAAGATCCATTTCTATTTAAATATTGTGCAGACCAAATCATCCGACGGTGTGTCCCAAATGACAAGACTCATAGTGTTATCCGTTTCTATCATAAGAAAGCATGTGGAGGACTTTTTCCATGAATAAGATAACCGCTAAGATTATTCAAAGCAGACTTTATTAGCCCACAATCTTCCAGGATGTGAACGCTTACTATAAATCTTGAAAAAGGTGTCAAAGTATGGGAGCCATCACCTGATGAGACATGATTTCAGATAATACGCAAATATCGCGTATTTCATCCGTCGAACCTACGCATTTTAGCCCCCTCGGGTGCCTTAATCGCTATATTTAAGCCCGTTAACCAGACAACCTTTGTTTATATTGTTAACATGCTATATGAGGTATAATTGGGCTTTTGTAGGTATTTAGGTACCAAGTATGGGATCCGGACGCATTTCGCGCAATTTTCGTACGCAACCGCACGTTCAAGGGCAATCCAGTCATTTCACAGATTCGGCACCTAGCCCGACATCTACATGGAAGTTGTAGCTCTCCTCTCTAGCTTTGCGTGGCCATAAATGGTGCGTGATTCCGAGTCCGTATGACAAAGTTACGGCGAATTGAGCGGAGAAGGAAAGCATGCCAAAACAGGGGAAGCAGCAGGCTGCCTTGCTTGATCGATCGATCGAGCTTGGGGGTCGATCGATCGAGCCTTTGTATTTTTGCCACGATTTTAACTATCGATCGATCGACCACAACGGTCGATCGATCGATCCACTATTTTTTTCTTGCAGATATTTTCTTCTCTTTTCTTTCTTCTTTTCTTTTATTCCAACTTACTACTTAAGCTAATTTTGTTGTAATAAGGATATATTCAGTAGAAAAAATGATTTTAGGTTATAATAGCTTAGGTTTTGAGGGTTTTGAAGAGTTTTTCTTCAATTGTTCTTGGATTGACACCCTTTTGGATTGATTGTTGCACTATTCATCATCCCCTCCATTTATATAGTTTGTATTTCCTTCTTTCTTGCTTTGATAGTTTGATTTACATGCTTTGTTAATTAGATTCACTTGCTTTCTTCACTTGCTTTGTAGTATAGATTTATTGCGTTTATTCCCGCTTTCCATTTACCGCGTTTTTATCATGCTTTCTAGCTAATCTAAATTAGGTTGTGCTTGAATGGAACTCACTTGAGTTGACGCGTTGCTTTGCTTTAGTGATGGTGTTTACGGGTCTATTTCGGGTGCGTTGTCCTAGTTATTATGCCTAGGATATTTGACGGGGCATATCATGTATGTCCCGTGCTTACGACCTTTTGGGCGTAATTTCTGGGATATTTGTTGACGCCAAAATCTTATTAGGGTTTTATGATGATTTAGGGCATGACAACCCTTGATTTAATTAACTGTCGAAACGAGATGCACGTGTAATAACCCGTCGACCCATGGAACCATTTTATACAAATTAACTCGGGTGAGGGATATTCGACGCAACCTATAGTTCTACTCGCTTTCTTAATCTAGTTTTAATACACTCGCCTAGATTACTATTTCCCTTTTATGCATCTTTCCCTTTTTAGTTTGTAAACACCTTTTACACTTTTATTCTCTAATTAATAATCTATTGCGATCTATCAAACACTCCCTGTGGATTCGATACCCGACTTACCGCTGTACTCACCAGTTGAGTGTAGTCGTAACTTAGGTTTTTGTATAGTTTAGGTGAGCCGAATTCAAAACGACCGGCGCGTAGGTGACTCTCGCGCCGCTGCGAAACCCTGCCCATCAAATGGCGTCGTTACCGGGGATGTGTTTTGTTATAGATTGTAATTGTATTATTAGTTCGTAGTAATCTTTTCTTTGTATTTGTATTCTTTCTTTTAACCCTTTTTTGCTGGACTTCTACATTTGAGTGCCTAGGAACGCCTGAATTCACCGCCGCACATCATTGTTGTGGAAGTCGCCTTCTCGAGCTTTCATTGGGGTAAGCATGTCTTATTCTAACTTTTCTAGTAATCCTAATGATAATGCTCAAAATTCCGGTAAACCTATGACTTTTGGTCAATACTTGCAATCCCAAAAAGTTGCAACATCTAAAATGACATTGGGTGAGTATTACGAAAGTCAAAGTTTGGATTACAGCAATTTTGTGCATGATCATTCTGATTTTGGGTCGCAAGATCCTTATGATAAGAATTTTGAATCCAATTGTAATCATTTTCAAAATTCCTATGTTAATGATTTTGAGTGTAGTCCCGAGAACAATTTCCAAACTTCTCATTTTCAAGAATCCACTCCTCGCCCTATGACTTTCGGTGAGGGATTGCGTATGCTTGAAGATGAGAGGATTGAAGAACGTTATCGGGAAGAAAATCATTATTGGGAACACGAGATGGATTTACTATTTGAATCCGACGACGACTTTTCTTCGGAGACTGCTGAAGTCGAGGACTGTTTTGAACCAAATGAGGACTTCGTTCCTACTTTGGAACAAATCATCCTTGACTTGACCCACGGTATAGTAGAGAATGAAAATGAGGATGAAAAAGGCATGGTATCCATTTGCAATGAATTCGTTTCTTCTTTGATTTTCAAAGAAGAAAGTTTCATTATAAACGATCCTATTTCTCCTGAAATTCAATTCTCAAGCGATGATCACTCATCGCCTGAGATTGAATTTCTTTCATCCCCGTCTTCATTATATATTGTCGTACCAATTCGAGTACCCGATGAATCGGTTCAAAACTTCTTAGTTCCAAAACTTTTCACCGACGAGGAGTACTCGCTCGAGCCGCTTTCCATAACAGCATCTTTGCCCTCATGTGCGCCGCCTCCCGTTCCAACTTTAAAATACTCGGGAGTTGATTCATGTTTTCTCGGTCCGCATGTGTATTTGTTGCCCATCCTATCCAAATCCCCCATCCTCCCTACCAAAGTTTCAATTGGGGATGGTTCAATTTCACCACCTTACACATGCCTTCCGTCGTTCGAACAGAATTCCTATTTTTCGGGAGGCATGCATGTTGGGGAGGGTCCACCGTTGATCCGCCAAATTCAAATTGTGTTTTGGATGGACCCTCAAAAGTTTAAACTTTTAGTATATAGTTAATTGCACATCCTAAGTGTAGGTTGTATATACTAACTTCTTCATTTTTTGTTTTTCTTAATTTTAGTCTAGTGTAATTAGTTAATCTCTTTTTATTTCTTTTTGTATGCTTGGTTCTAACTCTTTTGTAGGTTCAACGCACTTGAATTTGCGGAGACTATGCATCCCGACACGCATTTCTTAAGAAAACAATCAAAAAAGTCGCAAAAATATTTTTACCTTTATTTTTCACATGCGCATTCTCACGCTTTTGCATTTGTTTTTCTTTTTTATTTTATTTTATTTTTCATTTTGTCGTGACCATGCGTGTGTGTTGCTCATTGTACATATTTTTATTTTTTGGTTAGCATAGGCCTTTTTGTGTGTATATTTAAGCCTATGTGTAATTAATTTTATTTTTATTTTTATTTTTATATTTTTATTTCATATTTATATATATATATATACTTATATATACTATATATATTTATTTTATATTTAAACCCCCCCATTATCACTGAATTGCAATTCCCCCCCCCCTCCCATTTAAAAAAGGAAAGCAGTGTGCCTGGCCCTGCTTGATCGATCGATCGAACGCCAAGGCTCGATCGATCGATCGAGCAGTTAAAGGCCGAGGTCTGCTGTTTTTTTTTTCACTTTTCCCTATTTTCTCTCCTCTTCTACTACACTATTTCGTGCCCTAGATTCCCCGCACCACATTTCTTCCAAATTCTACACTTTTAAGGTATACTCCCTATTACTTTAACATGTATTTGTAGTTTTTGGTAGATTTTTGTCATGAATTTCATGTTTAAACCCTAATTTGACAATTGGTTGAATGTGTTGGCTATTCCCCCTGATTTATGTTGTTCCAATCGAATTTTCTTGTGATTATTGATGTAAATCCACTCATTAACACATATATATTGTTGCATTGTTGTTTTGTTCATGAGTGGGGCGATTTCGTTGGTTCAATGTGGTATTTTTCAACCATGACGCACATTGCGCACGCCAAGTGTTCGTCAAAATGCCTAAAACAGTTTTCAATCCAATTTTTGACGCACACTTGGGTGATTTTCATTTCTTGTCGCATTCCGACATTTTTCATCGCAATGTTGCATTTTTTCACCTCGGTTTTTCGAACTTGCACCTCCATTTCAACTTGTACACTACTAACCATTAATTATGCTTACAATTTTTTTTTGTCTTGCCTAATTCTTGTTTTATAGGTTGAAATGGCACCGAAGAAATACAGCTCTACTAGGTGTGTGCCCGCCCGGGGCGTTGATGGTTTTCGTTGCGAGCAGGAGCGGTATTGGATTTGCGCACACTTTCATACATCCGAGCGTCCGCTTGGATATCATTTTGCGTGGACAATTGAGGAAATACAGAGGGAGGCGCGTGTTCTTTTGCGTCGTCAGGGGTGGGAGCCCTTTCTTGCTACTAACGGGCGCGTCAACGAGGAGCTGGTCCATATTTTCTACGCGATGTTAGTAAAGGTAAAGGGCAGTGGGCCGACTACATACGAGGCTATGGTCCGTGGGGTGAGGATACCCTTAAGCATTTCAGATTTGGCAGATTATATGGGTGTTCCAAACCCCGCGGATGCAGTAAGTTTCTTGGATGGGACCATCTTCGGCCGGGGGACATTGATAGAGGCTCTTGTACCGGGCGAGGCGTGAAAAAAGGGTGCTTTCCGCTCGACTGCGATGGAGGACTTACCTAGGTTATTACACTACATCAATGTCCACTCTTTCATGGTGACGAACAACCGGTCAGAGGTTCATCACAAACATGCCGCATTGATCTACACGATGATTAATGGTTTGGGCAATATCAGCTTACCCCGTATCTTTCTAGACATGATGTGCGCGACAGTTAAAGAGATCGCCTGGAGATTTTCCCTTCCCTTTCCTGCCCTCATTACGAGGGTATGTATTTCACACGGTTTCCCTGAGTTGGACGCTGACCGTAAGCATGACCCACTCGGGCTTCTCTCCAAGGACAATATTTCAAAAATGCTAAAGCACGAGTGGGGGCAACCGGGAGGTAAGAGACAGAGGGCAGAGGTGGCTGATGAGCCGGACGTTGAGGAGGATGAGATCAGGGAGATGGAGATGGGTGAGGGTTCTCACGCGCCACACATTGATGATGATGCCCGCTTTGTGGCATTCCAGGCCGTGCAGAACCAACGCTGGGAGGAGACCCAGCTCAGGTGGGCTACTTGGGAGTCCCGCCTGGACCAGTTGCAGGCCGAGCAGCGGCAGCAGTGGGCATAGCAGCAGGCTCAGCATGAGAAATTTTATGTCGAGCAGCGACAGGAGTGGGCCATGCAGAGGCAGGCGAGGGCACATCACTAACAGGACTATCGGATGATGCAGCGGATGATGAGAGATCTTTATCTGCAGCGCAGTGATTCCGACACACCACTGCCTCCTCATTTTCAGGACCCCTCTGATCTCAGTGGTTCTGGCCACTAGGCTGCTGCTGTACTGGGTTATTTTTGTATTCTAGGATCGGATATTATATTGTACTTTTTATTTTTATTTTTTATTTTTATTTCTTTCATTTCACTAGTTGTAATGTATTAAGTGTTTTCTATTGAACTTATGAAATGAGAAATGAAAATGTAGTTTGTGGTTATTTATTGGATTTTGATGTGTGTCACCTTCCATTTTATAAAATCAAAAAGTTCACCATCAATTTATCTAGTATTTGCACTTCAGCCCCTCTATATTATTGTGACTTGTGACATAGATTCTCTTAACTTAATACATCGGTACATATTCTTCATATGCTTTATACTAACTTGTTTTGAATCTTCATTCGAACTTCTACTTATGTAGATCGCTCCACATTTGGGTAATATCATTCTTTTCCTAGCTTTGTGTTGTGTTCTTTAATGGACGCATTGAGGACAATGCAACATTCAAGTTAGGGGGTGTAGGATATTCTATCCATTTTGCTGTTTAGTCCTTGGATTTGATTACAATTTAGTTACAATGCATGTTTTTGTTAAAAATTTGAAAATTTTCAAAAATATTTTCTTTCTTTTTTATCCTTTATTGGGCATTTTTGCCTTATTTCCGATGATAAATTTTAATAATTGCCTGATCAAATAGACAATTCAACGATGCATGTTCTCGATTTTAGAAGTTATTAGATTTTAGTCCCTAAATCATTGATATTATGAATAACTTCATGAATTAAACTTTAATCCGTGAGCACATGCACCATTCTTGTTATATTGATTTGGTTTAAGATTTTTATAACTCGGTTTGCTTTTGTTGCATTGTATATACTTAGACCGAGTGAGATTAGAGACTTATCTTCAGTTGTGAGTGTATACACTTTTCTTTCCTCTTTGAAAACATTACAGTCGTTGGTAATCTCTTTATTCTTTCATTGACCGTTCATTAATTGAGTTCACACTTAAAATGTGTTACTTGAGCATGATTTTCATATGTTGTTTTGACTCGAGAATTGCGTATACTTTGTGAAATGATCATAGGCCCTCTTTGATATATCACCCATATGACGTTGACCTCACCCTTTATATGTTCCCTAGTCAACCCACTTGAGCCTAAATACTAGCCTTTCTTTTCATTACCCAAAATCCCATAACCAACTCCAAATTGGAGTTTTATACCATGCATATTACCTTACATACCCTTATTTGGATTGGTGCTTGGAATTGAATGTTATTATTGTATTGTGGTTGAAATTTGAGTATGAAAAGAGTAAGAAGTGAAAAGAAAAAGAGTGAAAAAGAGTAAGAAAACAAAAGAGAAAAAGTGAGAAAAAGGAAGAAAAGAAAAAGAAAGAGAAAGTTGTTTATAGTGTTTGTAGTGTTTCAATAAGCTTTGATTACTCTCGCGATTGTTATATCTAATGCTCGTTTGGACATCTTTATCCAATTTTGAAATTTCCCACTTTTTCATTATTTCGAGTTTCATCCCCAAACACTTTGAATCCGTATATACATCCCTTTCATTTCGTACCCTAACCTAGCCTACATTACAACCCTATACAAGTCCTATGTGATCTTAAGTTGATGTAATTCAAATGTTTAAATAGTGTTGATAATCTGTGAAAATGCATTTCGCCTCTTTTTTATGTGCGGTATCCTTTCACTGAGATTGCAATTTTTATTTCCTATATAGCATTCTTCAATTGTGACATGTGCACGGCCTAGTTTCCCTTTACATTTACTCCTTATGCCCACATGTCTCGTGTGTTACCTCCCTGTTTCAAGTGATTTCATTTGATGAGTGTAATGCCCGTGAGGATTGACTTTTATGCATGCTTTGATATTTAGTATCCGAGTTATTTAAGTTTTTCGCCAAATCATACTTTGCATATGCTCACTCCCCTCCCACATGTTAGAGTTTCAATTCATTGAGGTGCATTCGATAATGTTAATAACTACGGACTTTTCATGCGAATTCGTTTGCTATGATAATAACATGTTGAAATCGTGTTCGCACTGATGAGTTTGTCTTACTTGATTGGGCATATTTTGAGGAAACTTTATGATGTTTGTGGGTTTCATCCCTGAAAACCCTCACGAGACGACACTCGTCCACTAGGGTAACCTAGGGGTTTAACGGCTTATTGCATATGCTAAATGCAATCGAATCGCCCGCGAAAGTGGCCTTATCTTTTTATTGCTTTTTTACTATCTCCTGTGTTGGTTTACTTGTTCTTCTTGGTGCATCCTATTTCATTGATAGGGACTAGCAATGTGTATGTTAGGGGGTACGATAATACGCAAATATCGCGTATCTCATCCGTCAAACCTACGCATTTTAGCCCCCTCGGGTGCCTTAATCCCTATATTTAATCCCGTTAACCAGACAACCTCTGTTTATATTGTTAACATGCTATATGAGGTATAATTGGGACTTTGTAGGTATTTAGGTACCAAGTATGGGATCCGGACGCATTTCGCCCAATTTTCGTACGCAACCGCACGTTCAAGGGCAATTCGGTCATTTCACAAATTGGGCACCTGGCCCGACATCTACACGGAAGTTGTATCTCTCCTCGCTAGGTTCGTGTGGCCACAAACGGTGCATGATTCCGAGTCCGTATGACAAAGTTACGGTGAATTGAGCGGAGAAGGAAAGCATGCCAAAATAGGGGAAGCAGCAGGCTGCCCTGCTTGATCGATCGATCGAGCTTATGGGTCGATCGATCAAGCCTTTGTATTTTAGCCACGATTTTAACTGTCGATCGATCGACCACAAGGGTCGATAGATCGATCTCCTATTTTTTCCTACAGATATTTTCTTCTCTTTTCTTTCTTCTTTTCTTTAATTCCAACTTACTACTTAAGCCAATTTTGTTGTAATAAGGATATATTCAGTAGACAAAATGATTTTAGGTTAGGTTTTGAGGGTTTTGAAGAGTTGTTCTTTAATTGTTCTTGGATTGACCCCCTTTTGGATTGATTGTTGAACTATTCATCATCCCCTCCATTTATATAGTTTGTATTTCCTTCTTTCTTGCTTTGATGGTTTGATTTACATGCTTTCTTAATTAGATTCACATGCTTTCTTCACTTGCTTTGTAGTATATATTTATCGCGTTTATTCCCTCTTTCCATTTACCGCGTTTTTATCATGCTTTCTAGCTAATCTAAATTAGGTTGTGCTTGAATGGAACTCACTCGAGTTGACGTGTTGCTTTGCTTTGGTGATGGTGTTTACGGGTCTATTTTGAGTGCGTTGTCCTAGTTATTATGCCTAGGAGATTTGATGGGGCATATCATGTATGTCCCGTGCTTACGACCTTTCGCGCATAATTTCTGGGATATTTGTTGACGCCAAAATCTTATTAGGCTTTTATGATGATTTAGGGCGTGACAACCATTGATTTAATTAACTGTCGAAACGAGACGCACGTGTAATAACCCGTCGACCCATGGAACCATTTTATACAAATTAACTCGGGTGAGGGATATTCGACGCAACCTATAGTTCTACTCGCTTTCTTAATCTAATTTCAATACACTCGCCTAGATTACTATTTCCCTTTTATGCATCTTTCCCTTTTTAGTTTGTAAACACTTTTTACACTTTTATTCTTGAATTAATAATCTGTTGCGATCTATCAAACACTCCCTATGGATTCGATACCCGACTTACTGGTGTACTCACCAGTTGAGTGTAGTCGTAACTTAGGTTTTTGTATAGTTCAGGTGAGCCGAATTCAAAACGATCGGCGCGTAGGTGACTCTCGCGCCGCAGCGAAACCCTGTGCCATCAATGCCCTTAACCCCTATACTCATCATCGAAATATTTAATTGTTGGGGTATTGACTTCATGGCCCATTTCCCTCCGTTCTTTGGCTTCCTATACATCCTCGTTGATTTAGATTACGTGTCTAAATGGGTAGAGGCCATAACTACAAAAACAAATGACCAAGTTCTTGCATGAACACATACTTTCTCGCTTAGGTGCTCCGAAGGCAATAATTAGTGATAACGGTAAAAAAAATTCAATAAGACGTTTCAAAAGCTTATGAGAAAGTATGGAGTTCTTCACAAGGTCGGAACAACTTATCACCCTCAAATGAGTAGGCAAGTCGAGCTAGTGACTCGTGAAATCAAAAACATTCTTGAAAAAATCATCAATCCTAATTTAAAAGATTGGTCCCTTATATTGAATGATGCGCTATGGGCTTATAGAACCGCATATAAGAACCCCCTCGGGATGTCCCCATTTCACTTTGTCTATCGCAAGCCCTGCCATCTACCCGTGGAGCTATAGCATAGAGCTTATTGGGCAATCAAGAAACTAAATTACAGTTTGGATAAAGCCAATGAAGCTCGCAAGCTTCAATTGAATGAGTTGGAAGAGATGGACAATGATGCATACAAGAACACTAATATTTCCAAATAACGGATGAAACTTTCACATGATAATATGATCCGATGAAAGGAGTTTCATTTAGGATAAAAGGTGCTTCTCTACAACTCTAAGCTACATTTGTTTCCTGGGAAATTGCGGTCGAGATGGACTGGACCATTTGTTGTGAGAAATGTATTCCCCCACAAAGCGGTGGAATTGGAAGATCCAAATGGGGGGAGATACATTTAAAGTTAACGGACAACGCCTAAAGCAATATCTAGAGGCATCTGTGGAAGAAGTCGACACGATCTGGTTGTCAGGCCCCATTTACAGGGTTGAGTGAGCTGTAACGGAGAGGTCGTCGCACCCCAGACTTGTATGGGTTGACTCTTATGTACACTAGCTAGAGTTAGCATAGAGTCGTTAGGAGTCCATACTTGTAAGTCATGAGAGGATAGGAGTTCAAACACGCATTTCATGATGGTATGAACAATTTTGAGGGAATTCATTCGCTAAAATAATTGCGTGAGTGTTCAAAAAATCGAGAGTAAAATAATTCATGTTTAAAAAAGGATAGGAGAGTTTTTGTATAAGGTGAACCGAACCGATACTCCTGAACTGGATCGGTTCGATTTGGGGAAATACAAAATAAAAAAAGAGGGGAACCGTTTTTAACAAAAAAATATTACCTAAAAAAAATTTCTACCGAAAAATTTATGTTGTGTTTTAATTAGGTCACATTCGTATCTGGTAAAAAAAATTCGTTTTTTGTCTGATTTAATTGGATCGGATTCGGGTTATTTTAATTTAGTCATGTTCGTGTTCCTTTTTTCTTTTTTACAAAAAAATAGTTTTTATTTTATATAAAAACACAGTTTTTTTTTATAAAAACACGATTTTCTTTTTTTTTTTATAAAAACACAAGTAGTTGAACAAAATGAGGTGCTAATTGGGATTCGGTTTGAGTTGGGGAAAATGGCTTCGGTAAGAGTAGCACCGCTGTTATATGAAATACGTGTCAATTTGTATGAAAATGACATGATGCCTAATTATTTAACAAAACTGGAATTAAATCTAATATTTTATTCCTAAATTTTGATTTTATTAATATGTCCAATTACCATATAACACAACGAGGGTTGGATACTGATCACTGAACAAATAATGAACCAAACCTTATCCAACCTAAACAAATCATCTAACTTCTATAAACAAATATTTGTTAAAACAGTTAGTTGAAATATTGGCGAGAATAATCATTGGATGTGTAAATCATACAATTTCTCGGCTGACAATGACTCAAAAACATTTGGTCACGCACTGAAAGCATCTAATATTTAAAGTAGAGAGCCAAATGGTCCTCCTAATTTTTCTTGACCACAATAGCGCAATTTGGTGACATTTTGTTTCTATTCATGTGATAAAAAATTTAAATGAAAATATGGGGACAAAGTGAAAATTTAATCCTTTTCTTCTTTGTAAATTGATAAATTAATTTTTTACTTTAGAGTAAAGTATACTAATTCCCCTTAAACTAATTTGGACTCGGGAATCATCCTCTTGGATAAAAAAAATAAAAAATTCTTATAGTTTAGAAAAATATATTAAGCCCTCGAATACCAATTAGAAAAATATGGTATTTGATCTTTTGCCTTTCTGTATAGATTTTAATTGGGAATTAGATGTTGATTTTGAGTTGTTTTTTATAAATGGTATTTTAGTCTATTACACGTGTTGAATAGGGGTTGACGGAATTCGAATCAATTTGTAGAAAAAATAGCAGATACTGGATTTATGTCTCAATTGTAATTTGTCAAAAAAGTTCGGGGGCAATCTGTTCGTTTTCATATCGAAACCAAATTTATGCATTTTCAATGGTCGAAAAAGTATATGTATACCATTTTTTTACATATCACCTTATCTCAACGGTTTTTTATTGAATTTTTTGATGAAAAAAATTGGAGAAGTTTCATCAAAAAATTTATTTTTTTATTATCTTAAAAAAATGGTATGTACCGGACTCTGTACCATAAGAAGTTCTTACAGGAGGAGGCATGCATATATATATATATATATATATATATATATATATATATATATATATATATATATATATATATATAGAGAGAGAGAGAGAGAGAGAGAGAGAGAGAGATGAAGGCTCACATAGATCATGCTCTATACATCACACCGTACATCACGTCTAATTTTAGGTGCTAGAAAACTTTTTTTATTATTTTATATTTTTTCTTTGAAATTAACCTTCCAATCAAACCATATGCAAAAAAATTAGGTCAAAATACATTTTGTAGCTATTTTTAAAAAATTTACAAAAAACTGTTAACGCATAGCCTTATAAATAAATAAGGTATTTTTAGCAGTTTTTTGTGAATTTTTTAAAAATAGCTACAAAATGTATTTTGACCTAATTTTTTGCATATGGGTTGATTGGAAGGTTAATTTTAAGGAGAAAATATAAAATTTGGAGAAAAAAAAATTTAGGGCTTAGAATTAGGCGTGATGAATGGGTGATGTATAGAGCATGATGTACTATAGTCTCTCTCTCTCTCTCTCTCTCTCTCTCTCTATATATATATATATATATATATATATATATATATATATATATATATATATATAGTTCTGCTCTTGTGCGGATCCTTCCGCATTTTAAGAGTACGGACCGAGCATGTGTCACTTGGCGGTGCACCCAGAAGAGAGAGAGAGAGTTCTCCTATAATTTAGCCGATTGTTTTTTGGCTCACCGTCGCACTCTTAAAATACGGACATTATATATATATATATATATATATATATATATATATATATATATATATATATATATATATATATATATATATATATAATCTGTTTTGAGCAAGACGTGTATGTATAAGTTCCAAACCTAAACGTTATACTTTACTGTGTCTTCAAAGGAAAAGTTTCAAACCACCACGCAATCACATATACTGACAGCAATTGAGATGGTGGTTCTTAAGGATACCAAAATAACTCACTTCAATTCATCAAATTGACTACAAGTCCAATTTTTTTAATATAATTATCCTCTTATTTTCTAACAAATTACGAAAATTCTCAATTAAACAATAAATATCAATTAAGTATTATAGTAATAAAAAATTAGAAGTGTTGGTCTCCGCTTCTCACGAACACAAGTCTTGTTGTATAAATGATTTAATAGGAGGAAGAGCTAAAAGTTCTGGCCCGAGCTTTAGTTCAACGTTCCATTACACTTGGCAATAGATCGTGTCGAGTCTCGTATCAATTTTTATCGTATTCGAAGCGAATTGAATTCATGTTTAAACATATGACTTTTTTATTGTGTGAAAAAACAATATTCAAACTCGACCGGTTTTCTTAACGTATCGTGTCATGTTTACTCGTTATTATCCATTATACATGTTGACATATTTGCTCATTTTTTAACATGATTTGACTTAATAATTTATTGACATTACTAAATCTCTCATGTAATAAAAATGGTTATGATTAAATTAATATTAAGGTATATAAAATCTTTTTAAGTCACAACAATATATCTTATTTCCTTAAATTAATGGGTTTAATAGATCTTATCGGGTATTAACGGGTGATAGGGGTGAACACTAACCCAATCATGTAACTATCATGTTTTATCGGATTGACACTGATATGTCCTGAAACCATTAAGGCTCAACCCATTAACTTATAACTTTGTATCTGTTCGTGTTGTGTTGTGTTATCGTGTCGTGCTTCATTTTGTCATATCTAGTTCCTACGTTTATTTAACATTGTAATGAAAAATAACTATGGTAATTTAGATTTTGGCATTTAGTTCGAAGTATTAGATTACTTTCCTTTTATTTTAGTTATTTGTTTCATTATGTTTCATCTTTCTAATAAACATGGTGTTTTTATTTTATGTAATTAATTCTTATAAGAATTTATTCATAAAATGTTTTTTTCTTTACTTAAGTTTTGAGAATGGTGAATAGTACACTATTAATTTATATTTTCTAATAAAAAATACACATTCGCACAACATGACACCTCTCGTCCAAACATTTGAGTTTATTAGTTACAAATTGACATAGTTTCACTCAATATGACTTACAATATGGGTTAATATATAAGAAAAAATATATAATATTAGTACGTGTATAAAACACAAAACATAGTCCAAGCTTTAAAAGTGGGAAGAGAGAAAAACAATAGTTGCAGATCGCAATGTCGAAGGTTCGGTTTGCTAGAGTAGACTACTAACACATAACTTGAATTATCGATTCGTGAGCACGTGGGTTGTTTCAGTGGTACGACACCCACTTGATTTTGGAAACAATCAAGGTTCGAGTTTTATCAACACAGCAATGTGGTTGCACCCTCTCCCCTTTGTAATACTACAAAATCATATAAATTAGAGAGTCAGATTTCCCATGCTAAAAACATCATGCGTTGATCATTCCATATATTAAGAACCAACATTGATACTAGTTGAGAACCAAAATAAATCAAATCAATAGTTATTGTATTTATTAAGACCGGTTCGGTTTCAAGCACAATTAAAAAATGTAAATAAAATAACTAAATTCTCAAAACAAATCTAAGGAAACATTATAAATTAAATATATCCATCTACACTATACCAAAATACTAATTTTGTGCCTACCTTATTATAACTGTTAATGGGGGTGACAAACTTTGTCACTACTGGAAGCAGTCACAAAATTATTTCTAATTGTCATTAAGAGTGATAAGATCTTTGGGTAATGAAAAATTTGAATCAATTAGTTTATCACTGCTAATGACAGTTACAAATCATTTTATTGTTTAACAATGCTTGTGCGTATTATGCTTAGCTACAAAATAAAAGGAGTATCATTGAAATTCTAGGGATTGTGGACCAAAGGTAAACACAAACTTGCTTGCCTTGCAACAGTCACTTATTCAATTCATTAAGAAATTCATAACACATGGCATAACCATATTAGAAATGACTCTGAAGGTTGGACCCAATCAAATCTTAAGAATGCTTTGAAGTATTAGGAAGATTTTTGGAAAGAAAAAGCAAGATAGAAGTGGAAAATAATTTGAAAATATTTTTTTTATAAGTAATAATTTGAAAAGATAATTTCCTTTATAAAATAACAAAGGATGTAATAATTACAATATTTTCTGATGTGCGTGTGCGCGTGTGTGACTATGTCTTTGTTTCAAACTAATTTTAACTTTATCTTCACATGATAATAATTACATTTTATTGTTTGCAGGTGTACACATGACATTCCCGACATACATAGTATTCAAAGTCTTAAATCCAGGTATTTACACTTTGTGGCAAGCAACACAAGAACAAGTCAATGGATAATGAGACGCCGCATGTAAAATTTTTGAGTCCGTTGAACTTGCTCAACAGGTGTACTTCAAGTACACATGGGAAGTTGTTACCACATCAATACTCCCACGGCTCATAAACCTAGACTTCACGAAGTGTCTCCAATGTGTGATGATCCGTGGTCTAGGTTCATAATGATTTATGACATGTTCATGGCATTTCATGTCATTGAAGTGTTGTTTCAATTTTTTTTAGTTTATTTTTAATTCGATGATCATTTTGTATTTGGCGCCCAAGATAGGTTTATTTGATTTTAGATTAAGTGTAAAGAATTTTTATGTGATCCGAATATTTGGAATGTCCGAAATATAAATGAATTTTTTTCGAATTTTTTCTGACTTGTTACATATTCATGACATTTCATCTACTTCTCTATTTTAGTGTAGTTTTTTTATTCTATTGACAACATTTCATCATTTTTTTAAAATAAAAAGATATTTATAATTGTTCTTAGTATTGTCACATTTAATAAACCAACCCTTGTAACTGCTAATAGCAATCACAAAATGGTCATGACTACCAATTTGTAACGACTATGAGCAATTACGAAAATTTGGTTTGTGACTGCTAATAGTACTTACAAATTTTAGATTCGTAACTATTGATAGCAGTTACAAAAAACAGTTACAAATTGCGATCACCATGGCATAATTCCCATAGGGGGTATAAAAAAAGTGTGACTGCTGTTAGGAGTGACAATTATCTTTTTGTGACCCCCTGGAAAAAGCAGTTAAAAAAGTCAATTATAACTCCTAATGGCAGTTACAAATCTCTTTTTTTTTGTAGTTCTAGTCACTAATAAGTTAAAACATTTTCAAATCTAGTGCATATATATATATATATACACGCTCTTTAACATACCTTCTAGCAACATACTTATGAAGATGCCTATTTTCTTTTAAATGTATTTTTTGACCAAATTTTATATATACAATCTTCATAACGGGGAGATCATCTGTAAAAATAATCATCAAAATATTTAACTTGGAAATGAGTGAAATAAAAAGTGAGCATATATGAGTATTTTCGATCATTCAAATTTTTACCATCTTATATATATATATACCACACTTTTAAAAAACCCGCCTACGCTTCGCCTAGGCTTGAGGTTTGGGAGAAACGCCCCGCCTTACACTTTTTATGCCTTACTCTTGGTATAACCCTTAAGGCGCACTTTTTTCTAAAAACAACAATGCTTTAGTAAAATGATATCGCCTTTTAAAGAAGTTTTTTACAAACCGGACCGTTATCTCATCCAAAATAATTAAATAGTATTTTAATTTGCATATATTCAAACATATTTTTATCATATGTACAATTTTAGTATTTTAATAGCCTTATTATGGTTAAAAATATTAAAATATATTAAAAAGGGCTAAACGCCTTTTCACTCCTTTTTACACCTAAGGCCCGCCTAGGCTTCTAAGGCTTAAGGCTTGGCCTCCACGCCTTGATCACGTCCCATGTTTTTTAGAACCTTGATATATGCTCACTTTTTATTTCACTCATTTCCAAGTTGAATATTTTGATGATTATTTTTACAGATGATCTCCTCGTTATGAAGATTGTGTGTATAAAATTTGGTCAAAAATACATTTTTTAAAAAATAGGTATGTTCATAAGTATGTTGCTAAAAGGTATGTTAAAGAGCGTGCGTATATATATATATATATATATATATATATATATATATATATATATATATATATATATATATATATATATATATATATATATATATATATATATATATATATATATACAGAAAGTCTCCTGTAAGAACTCCTTATGGTACAGACCTTAGTACATACCGTTTTTTTAAAATAGTAAAAAAATGAATTTTTGAATAAAACTTCATAGATATGATCTCCACATTGAGAAGATCATCTCCAATTTTTTTTGTCAAAAAATTCAATAAAAAAACCGTTGAGATGAGGTGATATGTAAAAAAATGGTATAAATATGTATTTTCAACCGTTGAAATGTTGGGTCGGCGCCAGCCGCTTTGTTTATTGAATTTTTTTATGAAACTTCATGGATATGATCTTCTCACTATCGAGATCATATCCATGAAGTTTCATCAAAAAATGCAATAAAAAAGTGGGTGAGATGATCGTCAACATTTCAACGGTCAAAAATGCATATTTATACCATTTTTGTACATATCACCTCATCTCAACAGTTTTTTTCTTGAATTTTTTGATGAAAGATCTTCCTCCACGGAGATCATATCCATGAAGTTTCATCAAAAAATTCATTTTTCCACTATTTTAAAAAAATGGTATGTACCGGGATCTGTACCATAAAGAGTCCTTTCAGGAGAGGGCCTCTCTCTCTCTCTCTCTCTCTCTCTCTCTATATATATATATATATATATATATATATATATATATATATATATATGCTCTTGTGCAGACTAGTTCGCATTTTAAGAATGCGAACCGGACATGTGTCACCTAACGGTGCTCCTAAAAATTATCGCTTAAATTATAGGCACACTCTCTCTCTTTTCTGGGATCTCTGTCAGGTGACACATGTCCGGTCCGCAATCTTAAAATGCGGACTAGTCCGCACAAGAGCAAGACTGTATATATATATATATATATATATATATATATATATATATATATATAGAGAGAGAGAGAGAGAGAGAGAGATGGTTTAAAATACATATATTACCTACGGACTCTTGCAGTGCTTTGTATTTTTATGTGAAAATCTTATCTCCAATTAGGTCTTTATATATGTAGAACAAAAATATGACTATTGAAAATGAGTCTATCTTGCATTGCTCGTATGAGATTGATTGTACCACTCACTTTTGACACGTTTAGATTGTGCATGAAACTTTCATACAATGCATTAAATTATGGAGTCATTTGACTACACGTGTTTTTTTCTCCCAATTCGAGAAAAAATATTGCTTTCTTTGGTTGTGAGCATGTACCTAATGGAGACTTAAATGCTTATTGTCTTATTATATCAAAATATTTTTGTAGATCATGTATAAGAGTATTTTGAAAGTATTATAGTAAAAATACATTTTTTTTTTGTGGCGGAGTCAGGAATTTATTCTGGATGGGGCACAAACTATTGTCAGAGGTTCGGGGGAGGGAGCTCTCGAATTTTTTTAGGGTTATTTTATGTGTTTACAAATAGCTAATTAATAATTTGTATTTTTGAGGATTTTTTTATTTGAACAAGTTTTTCAACATGCTTTTTAATTTTTTTTGCCAATACTAAAAAAGAACATTTGATAATAGTTGTTCATTATTCAAGATTGTGTGGGGCACAAATCTAAATTCACAAATTATCTAGAGGTAAAATTTTGAATTTGAATTTTTGGTTGGGACACCTTCCCCACCTTCCTTCCATGTGGCTCTATCACTCGTTTTTCTATAGTGGGTAGTTAAAAGGTTAAATATACAATGTGGTATTACAAATGAGAGTCAAATTTAATATACGAATGCAAAGCAGGAAACGGGTCCATTTTCGGGCTAGTGCGTGAGAATTCCCCCTTAATTCCCAAACAAAAAACCATCTCATGTGGGAGAATTGAAATAGTTTTCAAAATTTGAATACCAACGGCTACTTTCTAAAGGTTATCACTTTCGACACCAATATATATGTTGCATGGGATGTTTTTAAAAATCACATTATTTTTGCTATCCAACAAAATTCATTTTAGAAATATTTTTCTGGTTTGATTTTTTACATTACTTTTTAAATATCCACGTATTGGGTTGGTATTTAATTTTATGAGGTCGGTTGGGGATTAATTGCTAGGGGTTAAAATATAAATCAGGGATAATGGGTGATGGGTGGTTGGAGTGAATAAGGAAAAGGATGAGACGAAAGATCAATGTGTGGCATGAAAAATATCTCGTGTGGCAAGAAAAATATTTTATATGCCACTTGATGTTCTGCGCGAGTTTTAAAATGTTGCGTCCTTTATTTTAAGCTTCATAAAGAAAATATACCATTTACCCTCTAAAGTGTTTGTTGACTCACATGGTAAATATAACACTTTATAGGGATGCTCAAAGAAAAGCCGACTAATATATGTTCAAATCTTGATGAGCCACTCTAAAATATAAGGATTTGTTTGATACACCCTATTTGTTATGACAAATGTGTCAAATAATAACAAATGTAAGATTGGTCCATTATTTTGTATGGTTTATTGCTCATATTTTCCATAAAAAAAAATTCATGGATACCCATGTCTACAGTAAAATTTGTCATCATTTTTTCACTTTTGTTGGCAAAATTTACTTTGTTCAATAGTAAGGAAAAGTTTTCCCATAAATTTTCATCTTTTTTAAAAAAAATTGTTTGATTTGGTTAAAACTGTTTTTATTTGTTAGAAATTGTTTTTCTCTTCATTAAAAACTATTTTTCCCGTTAAAACTGTTTTTTTTTGTTTGAAACTATTTTTTTTAACTTGTTTTTTTTTGTTAAAAACTATTTTCCTTAAAAAACTATATTTTTCTTCGTGTTAAAAAACTATTTTTTTAAAAGGATCTTGACTAATAAGTCGTATTTATATAAAACATTTTTTAATTGGTCCAATCAAAATAAAATTTTCTCAAGCTCTTATTTATATATATTCACTACTTATTTACAAATAGAACATATTAAAACAAAAATATTTTTACATAAAACGTATTACAACAAAAAAAATTCATTGAAACTATTTGAGTACATAGTTGATAAGCGATGGTCGATGCCCTTTGTCCGTTTAAAACTCATCCATATGCTTATGTAACGTCATATACCCATGTGAGGGGGAAACAAAACATGAAACATGTATGTATATATATATAGACACACACACACACTTGTATGTAAAGAATTTATAATGATTTTCTTAGGTGGTCCTTGTTGGAACTTTAGTTCAGCGATTTAAACTTTGAAATTTTAAAAAACGTAATGTCTTTCACAACCCTTTATCCCACATTGGTCTTATGACTTAAAATGACGTAGTTAATATACATCTATTTTAACACTAATGGGCAAACCCTTTGGGTATTAGAATTTTGTGTGTGATGGATGGAAGAGCTCGTTGGACCAAAGTCCACAAGTGGCGACTGCCACGACTCGGGTCCTATTATTTTTTTGAAGTAGCCGAAATTGGGAGACTTTACGATCCAAATTCTCGGGCTCTCCATGGTTAAATCTCCCCCATGGTCACTTGCCGCCCAGATATTTTTTTTTAAAGAAAGCCTCATTTGTGCCATTATTGAAAAGAGAAAAACACACACACATAATGGATACTCTCTCTCTCTCTCTCAGCCCAAGCAATTTTTTCTCTGCAAAACAGAGGAGAAGAACACACAACTAGTCTAGCTCTTTCTGAGTAGTTTTTCTCTTTTCCTTACCTGATCAGTTCATTCCCAAAAATATAATGATATTGTGATACTGAGCAACTAATAGTGAACGGGTGATGGTATACTAGATTAATACGTGCATAGTTTCCTGAGATAGAAATTGATTTCAATTATGAGTTATTTTATCCTCGGGGTAGCAATGCATTAATCGGACTGCAACACAATTTTGGGCCGTCTCCTAATTTTTTTCGCTGTTGAATTTTTACAGTCGGTAATTTCGTTCCATTATCTTATTTTAGAAACAATAATTTTAAGGTGTTTCTTTCTACCATTTTTAACAAAAATACCTCTGCAATTAATAGATGATGGAGATAAAAAAAATGTTATTTTATCTGACTACTAAGAAACTAGTATCAAGTTTCTAATTAGATAAACCTACTATGTTTGACCCCCCACTGCTGATGAAACCAAGGACATACGAACTTGGGATGAAAATAATTTTCTTTGTAAAAAATATATTTTGAACTTCCCACGTTGATGATATTTACGGTTATTACACTAATAACAAAAATGCCAAAGCTGTTTGGGAGGCATTATAAAAAAAATATGATAATGAGGAGACGGCTACTAAAAAATATACAGTCAGCCGTTATTTGAAATTTTAAATGACATATTACAAATCTATTATTGCTCAAACTCACGATTTACCAAAAATTGATCACAAATTATTTCGAGGGAATGGAGTTAAATGAGTAATTTCAGATTGTTGTTATTATTGACAAGTTACCTCCCAGTTGGAAAGTTTTTAAAAATGCATTAAGGCATAAATCGAAAGAATTTTCCCTTGAAAGTTCAATCACTCATTTGAGAATTGAGGAGGAAACCCAAAAATAAGATTATAAGGATGAAATTCTTGTTATTTCTAGCAACAAGAATAACATTCCGATTGTTTTGAAACCAAAAGAAAAGAATATGAAATTTGATAAAAATAACCACAACCAAAAATTTAAACCATATCAAAATCAAAATCAAAATAAGAACCACCCCACTGGAAATGGACAGACTGGTAACATCGGGCAGTTTTTCTACTTTAGGTGTAACAAGCTTGGATATATAGCCCACAAATATTGGAATGGACCTCATACAGATCCACAAGTGAACTTAATCGAAGAGGCTTTATACGCTATCATTCCTAAAATAAATTTGGTAAGCGAAGATGAATGGGTGGTGGGTAGATAGTGGCCCTTCTCGCCATATCTGCTATGATCGTACTAGATTTAAGACTTATTCTGAGGATGAAGATAAAAAGGTGTTGCTCGGTGATTCTTACTCTAGTGAGGTTATTGGTGTTGGACATGTTGAATACAGTCCTGCATTATACTTATACAGTCATGTATTATACTTATAATTATTTCGAGGCACACAAACCTACAATACAGTCTTGCATTATACTTATATCATGTCTATAAATCGCTGCATACAATCCATTTCACCTTAATCCATCATTCCAAAATACTATTAGTGTATGAAAAGTTTGGATTAAAAATCGAAGTATATTTTTTATGTAAAAAGGAAAAACAAAACATGTTTGATCATTTTATTTTTACAATTGCATTAAGTAACATTAACACTAGGAAAAAGAGTTAAATCAAAATAATGGTATACATTTATATTTAGGTAACAATAGTATATGATACTAAAAATGAGATCATTTTAGTTGATCCATATACATGTTTGAGTTTTTGATTAAAAAAATACAATTTTAATATATATTTATAAAAAAAATATGGCACTCTTAAAGATAATTATTAAATATTGTTCTTGAAGAATTCTCACTTGAGAAATGCGAATTTACATTTGAATTTGCACTTTTTTGTGTGAATTCACATTAGATTAAGGTAACATGTCTTTCCGGAGTGGGAATTTATGGTACCATTTTTTCTCTAACAGAACATCCTGGAATACATTTTATCTCTATTGTATCACATATATTTTCTTGCTCTTCTCATATGTATCTCTCTTTCTTATCTCTCATCCCTATTCTATCTATCGTACATCCCTCTCTTTCCTATATTTCTTTTTTTTTCTTCATGCGTCTCTCTCTCTCTCTCTCTCTCTCTCTCTCTCTCTCTCTCTCTCTCTCTCTCTCTCTCTCTCTACATTCCATGGTTTTCAAGAAGTTTCTATAAAATCATTCTTAAGAACACCTAATATTAATCACGAACACATTAATATGATTAAACTTTAGCATACAATTGTTCTTAATAAAAGGATCTTGGATCTTCATGTTTTCACAAAATACGTCTAAAAGATAAAAATAAGACTTACCTTGATTCAATGCATTGATCAATCTTGATTAATTGCTCCATCAATCTACCTTCTTGGAAAAAATACACTCTAATGGAATCTCGGAGTTTCTCTCCCACCTCAGAAATAGTGTGTTATGAGATAACCGTAGATGGTGTAGGGCTCCTCTATTTATAAGGGGAAGAGGGCCGAAATCCTAGTCAAGGTGGGACTCTTTTTCAAGTCTCCCACTAATGCCACTAACCATCATGTGACTAACGGATAAGATTGACCCAATCTTCTAATATTCGTATTTATCACGTTCCTAATTAATTATCTGATATTTATCAAGACCACATAATTGGGAAATTCATAAATTCGGAATTTAATATAATTGAAATTAAATAATTAATTTTGACACTAAATATGAATTTTCAACAGTCTCCCACTTGGTCTTAATAATCCTCATAATTAAATTAGGTACTATAGGGTGCACAATAACTGATAAATATAGTTTTCTTAAATCAAACAACTCACGGATGCGAGTCATGGCGGTTCCATGCTATTCAAGAGCATGGTTCCTTTCATGTACCACAACACCAATGTTTCATTCAACTAAGCCTTCAATATTGGGTATCATAATGGCCTCATAATGTCCTTTTGAATAAGGACTATTTCTGTCAATAAGAATTCATAATCATATGCATGCATTCACAAAAGACAGAAATAATTGAAATCAGAAACACTTTTATTGAATGCAAGTAATAGTGTCAAACAACTAAGCCAAATAGCAATCATAATTTTACTAATCGAGATCCATCTCTTTGACACGTTTCATAAGGTCTTTTGGAGATAGTCCTTTCGTAATAGGATCTACTATGTTATCACTCGTACTAATGTGATCAATTGACACTCTTTGTTTCTGAATTTTTCATTCAACGTTCTTAGTTACTTTAGGAATACCTAACATTTCTTTATAAAGAAGATTGCAGCGACATTATCATAATATTTTAGCGACTTGATAATAGTGTCGACAACTCCAAGTCCCGAAATGAAGTCACGCTGCCAAAATACATGAGTTGTAGCATCAAGCATGCTACAAACTCAACTTTCACAATAGTTAATGGATGGATTGTGTTGCACTCCTTTATTATATTGGTTGATAAACCAAAACAAATATTCTTAAGCAAGAGTGAACTTCATACCAACCGTACAAATAGTAAATCTGAGTCACAATAATTGTTCATATTTAAATGAACACTTACATCATAAATGTGAGCATATAGTCCTTTAAGTATCTCAGTACTTCATACACAACGTTTAAACCCAAAAGATTATTTTGATTCTCTACTTTCTAAATATGTGCTGAATATAGAGAAAATATATAACTTACTCCCACTGATCTTAAGGTGTATACAAATATACAAAGATTAAAAAAAATTATATTATTTCTTAAATTACGTCATGTGGGAAACTTATGTTTATAAAATGATCTCCTAAACATATACGCATGGTTTATAAGACTCTAAAAAGTAATTTTCACATCCACTTCATGTAACTCTCAATCATAATGAGCAACTAATGTCAAAAGAATTCCATGTCCTTACATATAATTGAGAAGGTTCATTTATAAGCTTTTCTTCATTAATGGTGAAATATTTTACTACAATTTAGCTTTATCTCGTTTAACTACCGTTAGTGGCGCGTTTGGTCTGGATGACCCCCTCATACCCGACTTTAGTTCATCAATTATGTAATTCAACAAGATTTTAAACTTAGTTGTAGTATATTAGTTTCAATTCTTATGACTTTTGAAAATAAAACCATGTCATTATTTATCCCTATGACAAATTCATGTTCATGTAGATACACCACATAATCATCCAGGATAGTAGACCTTTTAGGATCTTCTTAATACTATTGCTTATGATTTTATCTACATTTCTCTCACGGTGACAATACTATCATTTAGTGGTGGATCATTTATTTGTTCTTTGTTGTTTAGACAATCTAACAACTAAAAGAACAAGTATTTAAGAAGGTTATCGGTAATGGGATAAGTACCCTACCTTGCTTTATAACCATATTTCATGATTTTCTACTACCACTAATTTCACCTTTCATAATGAATTTGACTTTAATGAAATAAATACGTGTCAATGACAATTATATGATCTATGTAGGTCCACTTTAAGGGAAGGTTCTCATAATCTCCCACTTGGGCCACATAGGTCATCCTTATATTAGACATCGTAATACCTTAAGAGCACAACTCGACTATCAGAATTTGTAAGAGACATTACAAAAATCTTGTCTAAGAAAATTATGAAAAGGAGTCTAGATTTAACTTCGCATAAGATTAAAAGAGTTTTATCAATAACACTACGATTATGATGCAGGATCAAACAAATCTTTAAAGAATTATGTCCAAACTTTATTTTGTACAAAACATCAAAAGGAATATCATAACCCTTGAAAAAAATATACATCAAAAGATTCTTTAGAACATATCCCTCACGATCAAGTCTAGACAAACATTTACAAAAAAAATTTGAGGGTTTATGAAAACAAATGGCGATTTGATTCCCCGAGAACAAAAGAAAAGAATCTTATTAGCATTTCTAGTTTGTTTTGTAAGAAATCCTTGCATCAAAAGTAAATACTTTCTATAACATAGTGAGTATAACTTGCAAACTCTACTGAGATGAAAAACTCGTTTCAAATCATAAAAGATACATATCATCTTTATCATTATTAGTTCGAGTGTGCAACATGTAAACAAACTTAATTTGTTTAACCAAATTAAATATGAAAGTTTTAGAGAAACAAAATGGGATACAATAATATGTGATAAGATAATGAGATAAATTGCTCACTTCATTAATGCTTTGATTTAACAACACACACATCGATTGCATGATAATAAATTGAGTGCATAACCGTGAGTTTTCTTCAGTATTAACCGTGAAATATCGATTATATGATGCTTGTAGATTACTTTATTGGGTATAATGTTATTTCATTATATTGTACACGATATTTGTACACAACTTATTTTCACATACTATAATAATGTATGTGATGTATGATGTTCATTCAATCACTCAAAATTGATTCCCTATAAGGAATAACCTTGCTTGAAGAAATAAAGTCAATATACCCCATTAATATCTTTACAATTATAAGCATCATGAGTTACTACTACCATCATCTTTACATTTAATATTCATTACCATTCTAGTTGGGTTACTGTAGTGACTACCGAACATTTCATAATATGAATATTACATTACGTAAAGACTTACATACACAAGTCAATAAATTTTTCAGTTATTTTCATTAAATATCCCATGATCAATAAACTAAATTATTCATGTTTATGGTTTTCATAAACTTAATTGGTGATATGATAGTGAAAGAACTATGACATCTGCGTTTGACGACCATTATTACCTTCCCAAAATATATATCACCAATAACATTTTGTTCAATTATTGTAATCACAATAAATGAATAAACAATAATATGCATGCAACATCTTAAAGTATCATCATCCTAGCATTCAATATCATACATGGACCCGTAGGATACCAAAATATGCATGATATTAATGCATTAGTCCAATATTTATATCTTCTAGAATTGAGCACTTTAATGAACACCAAACCTTATATTATCTAAATATTAGAGATACACATACATGTTCAAAATACTCGTAATACATTAATAATTATATTATTGTCTATTCCCTAACTTGAAATTCACAATAAATTAGACATAATGTGAAAATCAAATAGACAAAGAGTTTACATGAGATATTACACAAATAATAGTAAATGGAAGACATAAATCATTTACTTTCTCTTCATCACTTATGTATGAGTAACAAATCAAAAATATTGACCCAAATCATTCATGGTCATACTAATGCCCAATACGGTTACAATCAAAGCTATCATACTAGTGGCATATGTAAATATGACTTCTTAACATTGATGCCAATTATTTAACATTTATAAAAATTCCAATGTTTATTTGATTCAAATTGCAGCATGTGTTGCGCTTCAATTTAACCTTATAACAAACATTAGGATAATATGAAATGACTACAAGTATAGTATCTTCACATATAATCTTAGCCTGTATTTGGCATTTGATTAAACTGAATGAATACCTACTTATGAGTCTCAAAATTTGCAAGTCATGCATTCAAATATGCATGTATGCAACGAATAAATCTAGTATCTGCACATATGAATTGTAGCCTGTGTTTGGAATTTAATTCAACTTAATGGGAGTAATAGCCTTAGAATAAATAATAATTCTGATTTTTAACTACATGAATCGTTGGCCTGTGTTCGACATGAGACTCATTAAAACAGGAATATCATAATATTCAACAATATGAATCATTCGCCTGTGTTTGGCACGAGACTCATCAAAATATGAATATTAACAATAATGCAAGTGTAATATCCTACCATATGAAATATGTTGGCCTGTGTTTTGCACGAATATTCAACTAAAAAAGGATCATTGGAGCAAGGTTTTATCACAGTTTTAGATAAAACATGCATAAAATATGGGAAAACTTAAATTTTTTCAAAAAAAATGAGTTAGCTGTTAGAGTAATATTTAATATATGGGCTTATATATAAAATAAATATGAATTATAGGCTATCAAATAAAAGTAGGCAATTAAAGTGATTAATTTATATTTTGGGGCCTTACTAATGTATTATTAAAGTGTGGGTTTTATTGTGTAGAGACAAGCGTAATTTCTACTTTATGATGGGTTAAAATAGAAATATACGAAATATGAAAAGACATGATTGTGTTATAAATAGGGGTCATGGTCCCCAGATCACCCAACACCAATCTTCTAATTCCCATTGTCAGAGAGAAATTTAGAGAGGAAATAAAAGTGTTGATCTGGAAGAGCATAAGACCTCAGACTCAGATATTTTAACTTTCTGTCATGGATTCAGGTACGCTTCCACAAAAATCAATATTTATATTTCATGATAATTCAATATGAATGTTCATGTTTGTGTGATAGTTTTCACAAAATATAAATTAATCCATCATGTGGTATCAGAGCTATTTCATGTTGAATTGTTGAGAATATATTAAGAAGATATTGATATTAATTTTCGTCTGCAAATATTTTTTCAAAAAAGTTTTAATATTTCTGAAAATTTTTGGATTCAGAAATATTCTCATTTCATTACGATTCCAATGATATAAAATTCATGAAATTTGGACTAGCGGTTGATTTGATGATAGTGGAAGGTTAAAGGTTCGACTCTTGGTGTTTCATATTTAAGCCTCTTAAATGATGAAAATTATGAAGGATCTCAAGAGGTTTTGAACCCATGACCTTTCAAGTCTGGAGTCAAAGGGGTTTGAATGGTGTTGCTGAAAGGCGAAACAGAACGCTTAAAGACATGGTAAGGAGTATGATCAGTACTCTAACTTACCAGATTTACTCTGGGTGAAGCATTAAAGACTGGAGTGTATATCCTTAACAGAGTACCAACTAAAGCAACTGCTAAAACTCCTTTTGAACTTTGGGCAGGCAAGAAACCTAGTCTGAAGCACCTTCATATTTAGGGATGTCCAACAGAAGCGAGGCCTTATAGGCCACATGAAAAGAAACTGGATTCCAGAATAGTTAGTTGATATTTTGTTGGATACTCTGAAAGATATAAGGGGTTATAAATTTTTTGATCCTACTACCAAAATAATTTTTGAGATTGGAAATGCCCGGTTCTTTGAGGATGTTGAGTTTTTCGAGGGGGATAAGGTTAAGGATTTTGGTTTTGAAGAGGAATATGTTGATATTCCCACAGCCGTAATTAACATTGATCAGGATCCAATTCCTGACATTATTCAAGAAGCAGGTCCTAATCAAAACAATATCCAAGAATCTTCCATTCTAGAAGAACAAACTCTACCACCTCCAGAACCTATGCCATTAAGGAGATCCACTAGAGAAAGAAGAAGTGTTATTCCAGATGATTACATTGTATTTCTCCAAGAACATGAGTTTGACATTGGTGCGGTGGAAGATGATTCGATCACCTTTCGTCAAGCCATGGAAAGTTCTAAATCTCAAGAGTGGATTAATGCCATGAATGAGGAGATAAAGTCAATGAAGGACAATGACGTTTGGGATCTTGTCCCATTACCTGAAGGTAAAAAAAACCATTGGTTGCAAATGGATATTTGAAACCAAGAGGGATTCGAAAGGTGATGTGGAGAGATACAAAGCTCGTCTTGTCGCTAAAGGCTTTACACAGAAAAAAGGCATCGATTATAAAGAGTCTTTCTCTCCGATTTCATCAAAAGACTCTTTTAGGATAATAATGGAACTTGTGGTGCACTTTGACCTTGAGCTTCATCAGATGGATGTTAAGACTGCGTTTCTCAATGGTGACATTGATGAAACAATATATATGGTGCAACCAGAAAACTTTGTGTCGGGAGATGCAAAGAAAATAGTTTGCAAATTAAAGAAATCCATTTATGGGAGCAAGCTTCTCGTCAATGGTATTACAAGTTTCATCAAGTTGTCATCTCGTTTGGTTTTGAGATGAATCTGGTTGATGATTGTATATACCACAAGTTCAGTGGGAGTAAGCATATTTACTTAGTTTTATATGTTGATGACATTCTGCTTGCCACCAACGATATAGGTATGTTGCACGAAACCAAGAAATTTCTTTCAAAGAAATTTGAGATGAAAGATCTTTGTAACGCTTCTTTTGTGTTGGGTATAAAAATACATCGAGATCGCTCTTGGAGTACACTTAGTTTATCATAAAATAGCTATATCGAGAAAGTTCTTAAAAGATTTGGCATGCATGATTGTAAACTAGGTGACACCCCTGTAGCTAAAGGAGATAAATTTAGTCTCAGTCAATGTCCCAAGAAAGATTTTGAGATTCGGGAGATGCAAAAGATTCCTTATGCGTCAGCAGTAGGAAGTCTTATGTATGCTCAAGTATGTACGCGTCCGGATATTGCGTAAATTATTGGAATGTTGGGAAGATACTTAAGTAACCCTGGAAAAGATCATTGGATAGCAGCCAAGCGAGTCATGAGGTACTTACAGAGAACAAAAGACTACATGATCACCTATCGAAAGTCTAACAGTTAGAGATCATCGGATATTCTGACTCCGATTTTGCTGGATGCCAAGATATCATGAAATCTACTTCAGGTTATATCTACTTACTTGCTGGAGGTGCTGTATCCTGGAAGAGTGTTAACCAGTCTATTATAGCTTCTTCCACCATGGCAGTTGAGTTTGTAGCTTGTTATGAGGCGTCCAACCAAGGAATATGATTGCGAAATTTTGTCACGGGGTTGCGTATTGTGGATGGCATTGAAAGACCACTTAAGTTATTTTGTGACAATAAATCAGCAGTACTGTATTCCAATGTAACAACCCTCGATTCTGGGAGGCTCATTTTATACTAATTTTACCGCATAAGGTAATTATATAAAATGTGGGGACTGGAGTAAATATTAATTGAATGAATCGAAAGTTAATATTTACTAGATTGATGCATATTTACTATATGTGGAAGTAAATATCATCACGTTGTATGTTTTTGGTGTCATGATTTAAATGACTTTATGGTTTAAATAGAAATTGGAACTCAAAATAATTTATAAAATTTCCGGATGCCATTTTAGAGGGTGTAGTTAGTCTCGGATGGTGCGAGACAGTCAAAATAAGTGTCATATTGTTTTTTGCATTTCGGGCACTTTTACTTGGTTTTAGCTTATATGCGTATTTGGGAGTCATCTTAGTGTGGTGTTAACCATTTAAGTTGGGAGTTTTAACTTAAGCCACGATTTTAGTCTTCTAAAATCCCTCATTTTTTCCCGTTTTATGTCTTGAACATAGAGAGAAAAAGAGAGAAAGAAAGAGGAAGAGAAAAGTGGAGAAAGAAGAGAGAAAATGAAGATTGGAGATGGATTGTTGCTGCTACTCAAGGAAATCTGAATTTGTAACCCTAAGGCAAGTTTTCTACTTGCTAATATGTGATTTAAGATGAAAAATTTGTATGATAGTTGTGTATTTGCATTTATGGATCAAAAATGGAATTTATGGGATTCAAACCCTAATCTTAGTTTTGATGATAAAATTGTGAGTTTTAATAGTTATAAATCATGTAGGAAAATCTTTGGGTAGATAAAAGTTGTTGGTTGTGTTCAGAATGAAAGAGATTTGAGATTTGGGTTTAGCTTTTGGAAGAAGGAAGAACCCTAGGTCTACTACGACCGGTCGACCGCGGTTCCCTAACCGGTCGACCGGGCCTTCGTGGGAGGGCTTACTGCTTTCCTACAAAGGCATAAATTTTGAGCGCGGTCGACCGCGATTCCTTTACCGGTCGACCGGCCCCCCTATTTTGAGCTTTCAGCTTTTCTTCGTAGGCAAAACCTTGAGACGTGGTCGACCGCTGTCTTGGGACCGGTCGATCGGTCCCCTGTTTTTCATCCTAAAATCTTGCTTTGTTTCCTAGATTTATTTTCTTCAATAGGGACTAGGAACCTTCTTGAATGAAGTAAATTTAGAGTTTTAGAGTCCTAGAGGAATTAGTTATCCACCCTACATTAGAAATAGGATAGGTGGGAACTTTTCCGGGGATTATGCCTATTGATGTTAGGGCATTCTTTCTTCTAGTTGAATTGTTTTAAAACTAGGGGATGCATTATTATGTTTGGGAGACCTTAGGGGATGCATTATTATGATTGGGAGACCTTAGAAGCTCATTGGAGCTATGTGATCCTTGATGGTTTATTATATCTATCAACGAATCTTGGGAGAATAATTAAAATTCTATTTATTCTTTGAGGTCAAAATGTCAATGTAAATGCGTACGGCTCCGGATTTAAACAAGGCGAAATATTTACATCATGTAAATGAATATGGTTTTGGATAAATGGAATTATACATTTGCTAAAACGTAATTGGATATGGAAATGATGGTAAATGATAATTTACTTAATCATCAACATGATAAATGGTAATTTGGTTAAACACACCTCTCTAAATGACATCATAAGGGAAGTTCACGCGCTTGGCGATGCCCCCTGGCTAATGAATGCAGGGTGGATATAGTCCTAGGACATATGCGCGATTATGTTATGTTTTCTGCGCTGGTGAGGGGATTCCGGGTGTGGTCCTGACTCTCCCGTAGGCATGTGGCCGCTTACCGACGTTTGCGTTATGAGCCCAGGTTGTCTTGTATAGATAGGCCTTGGAAGATGATGGTCATTTAGGGGCCCGTCCAGTGGGGAAACTCGGAGGGGCGGTCTTAGAATCGTTGTATGCATAAGAATATAACCATTCTAAATCAAGTGGGACTTGATGTATGATAAATGCCATAAAGAGCATTTAATGTTGATTATATTCCTGCTAAGGAATGGTAATGCCAGGATGGGCATGTAATTAAAATAAAAGCCACAAAGAGCTTAAAATTAAGATAAAAGCCATAAAGAGCTTATAGTTATAGATTTATTTTCCTGTTGAGGAATAAACTATGACATGAATCGGGGTATATGATAGAAGTTTTAATTATGTTAATCTTTCTTTTCCTATTGCTTAGTTAAATTTAAAACTCATGCTTTTCTTTATTTCGTTAGCTCATGCTGTAGATCTGTGTAGATAGATTTGTTTCCTTTTGTCTTTTCTAGCATAATGATATTCATAGCTGTCATACTCTTTATTTATCTGGTAATCATATAGAACCAGGCCCTGACTCGTTTACACTTCTTGTTGCACATGCATCTTGTCTCTGCTCAGGTACTCCTCCGCAGGGATGCCTGATTTGAATTCCTATTCGGATGTCCTCGGCGAGCCGTGATGCATTGCGGGTATTACGGGACACAATTGGTATAGACGTTTTCATTTTTGCATTCTAGTTAAGATCAAGTCTTTTATTCGGGCGAGGTGCCCAAGCTTTTGTAAATGTCTAATGAAATGTAATAAGTAACTTATTGAACTTGTGTATTATTGGTGTATCAGTTTTGTGACCGGTAACATATTCGGTCTTTTTATTGTATTCTTGTTGTATTATTTCTGTAAGTCTTGGGGTTTCCCTTATCTTTCAGGAATTGGGTTGTTTGTTTTCATTTATTTACTTTCAAATCAAAATTTTGGCAACCCGTTTTCTGAAATATTGGGTGGTTATCCTGGATACTCTATATTTTTATTGTGATGCTGAGAATGATTCCATCTATGATTCCGTTATATTGGAGTATTGGGCTGGCCACCCCCTATTTCGGATTGGAGGGTTGTCACATCCAACAACAACAGGAGTTCTACTAATTCAAAGTTTATTGACATTAAGTTCCTAGTTGTAAAAGAAAGAGTTCAGAGTGGACTTATATCTATAGAGCACATTGGAACAAACTCCGTGATTGCGGATCCGCTGACTAAGGGATTACCACCCAAGGTCTTTCATGAGCACACTGCTCATATGGGTGTAATTTCTTTTCAGGATATGTCAGTTCAGTGGGAGTTTGTATTTTATATGCTTTCATAGACATATTTGATTTAATGGATATTGTATGGTTATTTACTGCACTAAAGTATTAAGTTTATATTCACTCTGACTTTATATGGTTTGATCTCTAAGGTTTAAGGAGGACCAATTGGAAATAGGCATGTTAAGATCACATTGCATGAAATTTTCATGCTACACATCCCCACTTGATCTTTGTCATTAGTTGCATTGATATACGTGATCATTGATGGGTCTACTTACGAAATATGTAATGACGATCGCTTTGATTATATATTGGTGCAATTAATGGACAAGATTGTTAAGATACATAAAGTTTTGATAGCTAAAACTCATGAGCTCATAAAGTATAATTCAAATTTATAAAGTTACATATATATATGTAGCCCAAGTGGGAGATTGTTAGAGTAATATTTAACATATGGGCTTATATATAAAATAAATATGAATTATAGGCTATCAAATAAAAGTAGGCCAATTAAAGTGATTAATTTAAGTTTTGGGGCCTTACTAATGTATTATTAAAGTGTGGGTTTTATTGTGTAGAGACAAGCGTAATTTCTATTTTTATGATGGGTTAAAATAGAAATATACAAAATATGAAAAGACACAATTGTGTTATAAATAGGGGTCATGGTCCCCATATCACACAACACCAAACTTTTGATTCCCATTGTCAGAGAGAAATTTAGAGAGGAAATAAAAGTGTTGATCTGGAAGAGCATAAGACCCCAGACTCAGATATTTTAACTTTCTGTCATGGATTCAGGTACGCTTTCGCAAAAATCAATATTTATATTTCTTGATAATTCAATATGAATGTTCCCGTTTGTGTGATAATTTTCACAAAATAGAAATTAATACATCATTAGCATCACTGTAGGAAATTACTCTAGAATCTCAAATATTTTGCGGAATTCAAAAATTAATTTTCTAGAGTGAGATATTGACGTCAACCTTATTAGCAAAAATGGCAAAAATGCAATTTTAGGGTCTTAACGACATCAAAATGTAAAAGTAAGGTGGTGACCATTGTAAACAATGGGTTTTGTTTATTTCGACGTTTCCATTCGACCTTGTCAGTTTCGTAAAATTCCGAGCAACTTTTGACCTTTCATTCTCACCGGTGAGTATTGGCGACTGAAGAAAAACGTCACAGAAAATATCAGACACACTTTAAGAGCAGATTTAATGACAAAAATAAGACGTCGCAGAAGGTCTCAGGCACAAAAGCAATTTAATGACATAAATAAAAATGTCGTAGAAAGTCTCAGGCACATATTTCATTATAGACGAACATCAATAAGAAAAATCATGAGATCTTAAACCTTAGCTCTGACCACATATAAAATCATTCTTAAGAACACCTAATATTAATCACGAACACGTTAATATGATTAAACTTTAGCATACAATTGTTCTTAATAAAAGGATATTGGATCTTTATGTTTTCACAAAATACGTCTAAAAGATAAAAATAAGACTTACCTTGATTCAATGCATTGATCAATCTTGATTAATTGCTCCATCAGTTTTCTCTCCCACCTCAGAAATAGTGTGTTATGAGATAACCCCAGATAGTGTAGGGCTCCTCTATTTATAAGGGGAAGAGGGTCGAAATCCTAGTCAAGGTGGGACTCTTTTTCAAGTCTCCCACTAATGCCACTAACCATCATGTGACTAACGGTTAAGATTGACCCAATCTTCTAATATTCGTATTTATCATGTTCCTAATTAATTATCTGATATTTATCAAGACCACATAATTGGGAAATTCATAAATTCGGAATTTAATATAATTGAAATTAAATAATTAATTTCGACACTGAATATTAATTTCCAACAGTTTCAGCACAGTGTTCTTGAAAATGTAATGATTTGTGGCACAATAAAAGAATAGGAAATGAACTCATATCACACACACACACACACATATATATATATATATATATACTAGCGGATACCCGTGCCGAGAGCACGACAATAAATTTACTCCCGTGATAAAACTCAGGCCATAAAAAAATGCCCCCGTGATAAAACTCAGCGCATAAAAAAATATTTAAAAAAACTACTTTTAGCATGACATTTCATGCATGGCCATGAAATGTCAAAAATATTATACATGCATTTTTGCCATCCCCATATGGCTCCATATTATATGGATATATATATATATATATATATATATATATATATATATATATATATATATATATATATATATACACACACACACACACACAAGCAAGCCTTCTAACATACCTCACTTAACATACCTATAAATATACCTATTTTTTTAGTAGTAAAAAAATATTTATTTAACCAAACTCGGAATATATGATCTACATAGTAAGGTGATCGTCCACAAAAAAACAAATCATCAAAAAATTCAACCCGAAAGGGGATGAGATGATGGCAAAAATTTGAATAGTCGAAAATGCTCATATATACCCACTTTTCATTTCACCCGTTTTGGGGTTGAATTTTTTATGATTATTAATGTAGATGATCACCTCAATATGTAGATCGTGTATACAAAATTAAGTCGAAAAATATATTTTTTTACTATTTTAAAAAGTAGGTATGTTCAGAGTTATGTTACTAGGAGGTATATTGGAGTTCCTGATTGTGTGTGTGTATACATGGTGATTTTTTTTCCCAAAAGTCCAGGATTGTTTCTTTCATTAGAAAAAAATTGACTCGAAGAATGGTAATTTATATCTCCATTTCAAATTTTAAGGAAGCTAAATCATAGTTGTGAATGATTCCACCGACTCCACATTCCTTATATTCATCAAGTTCGTCTCTTCTTTTTCAAAACTTATTTCATTTTTTTATATCGAACCCATCTCAAGGTAAATTTTTACCGCAGTAGAGAAAGTGCAATCAAGTAACAATTCAAGGAACCTAATAAAATCTAAAAGAAATATGACATATATATATATATATATATATATAGTCAGGCTATAGTACATCGTGCTCTATACATCACTCGTGCGTCACACCTAATTCCAGGCCCCAAAAACCTTTTTTTTAAAATTTTATATTTTTCCCTTGAAATTAACCTTCCAATCAATCCATATGCAAAAAATTAGGCCACAATACATTTTGTAACTATTTTTAAAAAATCTACAAAAAATTGCTAAAAATACGTTATTTATAAGGGTCTGCGCCAGCAGTTTTTTGTGGATTTTTTAAAAATAGCTACAAAGCGTATTTTGGCCAATTTTTTTGCATATGGATTTATTGGAAGGTTAATGTCAAGGCAAAAATATATAATTTGAAAAAAAAGTTTTCTAGGGCCTAGAATAAGGTGTGATGTACGGTGTGATGTATAGTGCATGATGTAGGTGAGCCTTCCTCTCTCTCTCTCTCTCTCTCTCTCTCTCTATATATATATATATATATATATATATATATATATATATATATATATATATATATCGATTGAGGAAAAATAGTCTCCTGAAGATGGATTCATGGGGGAGAAACCCAATCTGACACCTTATCAATTTATAAATATATTGATTAGGTTCAAACATATATAATATGAAAGTCAAAACAATTTGTATCATTCTAAGTATAACTGAAATAAAATAAAACGATGAATATGACAAAACTAAAATAGAATGGTAAAGGCATCCACAACACAACTCTAATACCATTCCAAACAGAAATGAAATAAAGCTTTACACTAGAATGTAAATGTCTCCACAAGATAAATATCCATACTCTAAGTAAATAAAACTGACACCAATACAATAATCCGACTTAGATGAATACTAAAAGGGAATTACGGTTACCAAAAAGAAATGCATAATATAACAGTGAGCTACAAGATCGAGACCTACATCCTAAGATGTGACACCCCGCCTATTTCAATAACGGGTGATCAGTCATCTGCTAAAATAAAACAGGAATCTCATCTAGTCCATTCTTAGCATCACTGTTGAAAACATTTTAATTACTAACCACCTATTATTTAAACAAGTTGTTGCCAAATTGTATCTTTCATTAATTACTAAAAAGTAAACCATTCACTACATAACCATTCAATGTAACCAAATTAAAATAAACGACCACTGTAATAAAGTCTAAAGGCGAAATAAATTTAAAATCCAAATACCGAATACACCATCGGTTACTAAACAGACAAATACAATTCACATTAGTTGAATTAAATAAAAATTGAATAGTTTGATAAAATTGGAGACATGCCCACTAACAACCGAAATAGAGCCTAGATAGAATACCAAAGATAGAATCGACTAATCCAAAACCTGCAAGCTTCCATATCTGCTACAGCTCTGTAACTCCTGGAAAGAGTGAACATGTTAAGCGTCGCTGTGGATGGACACGTAAAAGTTTTGAAAATATTTGACACGGGTTAGAGCCCAAAATCTTTTGAAAACATTTAGCATGTGAATAAAAGGCATTAATGAAAATGAACAATATTTTTTTTCATATTTAAACCAATAGCATACTTTCAATAATCGATCATTAGCCCTCATCTATTATGCGCACCTATCGTGTACATTCTAAACACCCTAGTTATGGTCATCTGCGTAACCAGTAGCAAATTGTATTTTAGTCGCATACGCTAACCTTCTACCCAAACTGTGTCACATATGTTTGTTCTATGTTTTAAATCTTACTCAGCAATCACACATGCTAAATCATTTTTACATTCCATCTTAATTAATTCACATATCTTCACCCCAGTTATTTATTCCATACTCATACATATATATCTCTCACTATATACGTATAACTTCATTCCCTATGAGTATTTCCTCGCTAGGTGCGAAATCATTAGTATGATATCACGCTCCAGGAGTATCTACCTCAACTTGGGCAATCGGGTCGGAATCTCACCACCGAACCCAAAATGAAAACAAAAACTAGAGGCGATCGTGGTCTTATGCCCGTGAGTCATAACCATACCACATTATTCCACGGGACACCAAAACTCATATAGGGTGGTCATGCACAGACCTATGACTCGGGGTATAGGTACTACCTATGCTAGGATTCGCCAGAGTGACCTCCCACAATGTACAACCTCTACCGATAGCATATTCTCTAGGATGGCTATGTTTCGCATAAATATCATACACACATATTTTATTACTCACACACACACACATACACACACACACACACACACACACACATATATATATATATATATATATATAATAAAGTATAAAATTTATGTATGTCACAAGTTTGGCTCATGATGTCATGTATATGAGCTTTTCATGAACTACCTCTTTTCCCTCCAAACATTTGAATTCCCCCTCTTTTTACACACACTAATTTATTTCCCCCTATTTTTAAAAATTCAAAAATTAGGGTAAAAATGTAAATTACTTCTCTAAAACCTCTTTCATTTTTGTCTACCTCTCACACACGAATATTTTTGCAATATAAAGAGCTGAATCCAACCCCATTCGAGTCAAATAACCCCAACACAATCTCAATCAATACCACAATAGCTTTCTCTCTCTAACCCATCTCTCTCCCGTCTCCCTTGCTGCCGCCTCCTTCTCCCACACCACGACTCTCATCCCTCCAACGCCATCGCCCTTGATCTCTAAACCCGTCAATAGATCTCTAAACCCGTCAACAAACCAGTCACCAGATCTCAAACCCATCACCAGATCCACCAAACCAGACTCTACCTACATGGGTTTGCATCTCAAACCACCGCCCTTGATCTCAAACCCGTGGCTGTAATTGTTTTTTCTATTTTTGGTTTCAAAATAAGAGCCACGCCCCTTGATTTCTAATCTGTAATCTTTTTTTGGTGTTAAGATTTGTATCTTAGTGTTTATAAAACAGAGTTTATTAAGATCTACAGCTTGACACGATTTTTCGGTTTAGATTTGGGGATTTTCTTGGTTTTGTTCTCTGTTTATCTTTCTCTACGTCTTTTGTGGAGATTTACATATGACACAAATCTTATTTACATATGTATTGTTGGTGTCTACTATAGGAATTAAGGAACTGGCCACGCATTTTTTATGGTTAAATGTAAGTATTGATTGTAGGTTCACACACACACAAAAATCTTATTTACATATGTATATAATTGCATACTTCTTTGAAAGTTAGGTCCATAGGAAAATCATGAAAAGCTAAAGCAGATGCCACAGATAATGATTCAATGGAACTCGAGAAAAGTAACATTCTTCTAATGGGACCAATAGGTTCTGGTAATCCGCTTTTATCATCCCCTGGGACCTTCGCTGATTTTTCTACTTTAAATGTGTGGTGTTGGAAATGCAGAGAGGCTTTTGAAAGCCATAGAACCTGATGATGTTATTGAGAAAGAAATGAGACAAGGTTTTGTACTCCGTTTGGTTCAATTCCTTTGGCAAAGTGGAAAATCTTTCTATCACCATGTTGGGCCGGTATGTACATATTTCTCTTTACATGTAATCCTCTTTGTGTTCTAGAGATCAGTGTACTTTATCATACACAAACAAAAAAAATTCTATGTAGTTTTATTCATGTGATATATAAACATATTAACATCAGTGTTCATTTTAATTTTTCTTTTGTTGGGTGGGTTGAACAGGAAATGGAGTTTTGATGGATATTGGTGTTAAGAACCATAATTGGGTTCCTGGGTGCAGGTTTAGGAAGCGTTGGTGGGGTTGGAGGAGGTGAATTTTTTGTTCCAATGCTCAGTTTGATCATTGGTTTTGATCCCAAGTCTTCAACTTCCATTTCTAAATGTCTGTAACTATTTTAATTTATGCAAATTATATAATTAGATTCAAAAATGAAAGAAATTTTTCCATCCATTTCAAGTTATTATTTGTCATTTTTAAGTCCAATTAATATAAGAAATATTGAATGAATAAAATATTTTTGGCTGATATATATACATGGACAACAAGTTTGCGGTTTAGATTTGGATCTTGGTTTTTTTCTTCATCTGTGATGAATCGGGTTTGGTAGATGATGGGCTTTGGCTATGGGCGTGTTTAGTTGTTTTTTAAGGTGAGTGGTTTTATTTTTCCGGGTTTGCAACGTGTAGGTTGTTTATGTGTTGTCTTTACATGTTGCTTTTTGGTTGTAGCTTTGTTGGACATGTGGTGTTCTTTGTTCATTCCATTAATATAAAATGCGAGTGTTTTTTTCTTATCTGTATGATATGATTTTTAATAGTTTTGTTTTGGGACCATCGGTTATTAAATTGACAAATGCATTATTGAGTTTAGAATTCATTTAAAAGTTTAGAGGCTATGATAATGAATGGCACTTTTATTTTTTTCTCTCAAGTAAAAAGAAAAAGTAAAATGGAGGGTAAATTTAATACAGTTTTACTAAAAATCATTCAAAATGAATATTATTGGTTGCACTTTTGTCGAGCTTAAATATGTTTTAAAATAAATTTAAATAATTAAATACATAATAAAATGAAAAAATATAAAATCCTTCGTATTAATGAAGTATTGCCAATAAAATTCAATTTCATCAACTGTGTTGTAAGAAATTTAAGTGCAGTACAATTAATTATTAAGATTTAGTACAACTTATTTTATTAAACTAGATGGAAACGATATGTACTTCAAATATATATATATTTTTAAAACATATGCACTTTGGAATATACATACCGTTAGTCTAACCTTGAATTTTAGTCCCAAAACCTTTTAAGTTGCAATTTACACTTAGGGTTTAAGTTAGTTAATTTAACAACCATAAGCTGTTGAGACTTTTGTTTAATTATATTGCATCGATTATAGAACTTGGATTTGAAAAAGGGGTTTTCTATATTTAGAACCTATTGTAATATCTTTATAATTTTAGTTCATATTTTTTATAAAATCGCTGGTGCAGATTCATATCCATAAAATGGAAAAGAAATGTTTATTGTCCAATATTCATAATCAATATTATTTTAAGTCCTAAAAGTGCATAATTTATTTTAAAAATGTGTTATGTAAATTTGGGATTAAGTTTTGTGAATCAAACTACTAAAATGGTTAATCTAGCAAGAAGTATGAGAATAATACAGAATGTTACAATTTATTGGGTGAATGTTTTAGTCTCAAATACATGATGTGAAAAATTTGTTTAATATATTATGTCCCAGATGGACTTTTAGTAGTGTTGTTGGATTATTTTTTTATCCTTAAAACAGGTGAATAGTCATATAAAAAAAGAACTTTTGCCCAAAATTTCTAAAATTTCGTACATTTTTTAAATTATAATATTAACTATCTTACAAAACAATTTAGTCAATTCAATACTTTGGAAGTATTCGTCGCGCCGTCAGCAAAATTGACCACGATTGGTACTGTCATACAAAACTTTTATGACTTGATCACGATTGATATTTTGAAAAAATTTCGTCGTGCCTTCAGGCACTGGCATACCCTAGTATATATATATATATATTGTCCATATACCTGTATATAAATACTCGCCTATTTCGTCTAATCCGAGCCTATCACTCGAAGAACTAGCCTAAATGACCCGAGTCTATTCCTAACTCCCGATTATTTAATAAATCCCTTACTTAATAAAATTTCCACATGGGCACTAAGCCATTCCCGACCAGCCCGTATCCTAAATTAAACCAATTATCAATTGAATTTGTTAATCTATTTTTCCTGAGTGTTGTTCATCCTAAAAACTCGAAATCCCATACTTTGTGTTTTATTCCAACTAACCCTAAGTAACCCAACGTGCCTAAATGTTTTTCTAGAAATCCTACTTTCATTTATAGACTTCCCAAATTAGCCCGGACCTTAAGAAAATCAATGCAACAATTAATTAATCAACTTGGTCTAAGTAGGGGAGCCGAACTAGTTCATCCAGGGGAGAACTAGTTCTCCCCTGTGCGTTAGCCAACTCGGGGCTGACAAATCTCTTATGAATTTTACCCAAATTTCCACCCCCAAATAAGTCCCACTCTTCATCCCAATGCATACCATCATTATCCTATCAATTTTCAACCTAAAGAAACTTGTTTGATTATTTTAATTCATCAAAAATCAAACTGAATAATGGTATTAAATCTCCCTTTTTACAAAAGTAATTCACCCTTAATTCTAACACGATTTCTACATCCATAATTCAGGATCACATCTTTTAATTGTTCAATCACAGATTTTTCAATTTAATAACACAATATAAATTTCTCATTATTAGGTTTCTCTATCAAGAATCTACTTTTCATATGGGGTTTAATCATCAAGATCATATGGAATCATTACGATTTTCAATTTTTTTCTCAAAACCCCGTTTACATATTAATCCCACCCCAAAATTGGTTTCAATTCTACCAATTATGATATGACATAATTACTAAACAAATAACATTAATCAAGTCATTCACTTTCCTTAGGTATAAATAAGACTCTCAATCCTCCTTGTATATTGAGTGAGTCATCCCAATTATTCAAAGATCCTCTCCGATTTGGCCTCCTTTGGTTCTTCTTGTGTTTCCTCCTCTTTTCTCCCAAATACTTCTCTTAGATGTTTGTTAATGTAAAGTGGTTGTCCACAAGCCCCTGACCTCTTATTTAAATACTCTAATCTTGAAATTAGGTTAACCACTAAGTGCCAAATAACTTTTTTACCCCCAAGAAGCTCCCAACTAATCTAAAATGCCCTCGACATCAAATCACTATCCCTGGGTACTTGATTTTGACTATTTTAACCTATTTCGGATCAACCCTAATCTCGAAATCACCCTCCCAGTCACCTATCATCAATTTTCCATCTTATTTCTAACACGACTCTACATGCATCTTTCGAACGAGATCTTATCAACCCGTCGCTTTTACCCATATATGACAAAATATAAAATTATAAATTTATTATTTACTTTTGACACAAGTAAATATAATAGAACATAAATCTTAGATCAATATTTGTTAATTAATATTTATCCAATTCAATTTATTTTTCAAATTAATTAAATCACCATGACACGTGAAAATTAAATATTTACAAAAATACGGGGTTCTACATACTTCACCCCTTACAAAGGAATTTCGTCCTCGAAATTCAGATAATCCCGGTACTAATAACTTCAGATACTTATTCACACTACACCCTCACATTCCCAAGGTTACATCCTGAAGACATTTCGGTGTCCTCACTACACATCCACCAATGGTACTCTCCACTCCAATGGTCTATACATTACTATTCAAAACTATTGACCAGCCTATACTAGTCAAGTTTCACTGATACACTATATCATCCTTCTTAACGTCTCATTTTGGCGACTATACACAACACATTATAATACTGCCAAAAATGCTTTAATATGATGAGCCTATACACTACCGGCTCTATCATTTCAAAAATGACTAAAGGTCCAAACATTTCTAGATGCTCACTCTCCCTTTTTAACAATCAATAAACTTCTTCTCATGTAACTCATCTACAATTAACACTTGACCAATTTTTGGATTTTGAAAACTTTGGTTCGCAATGGCATAACTCTTACGACGTCTCTGTTTTATTGAATATAATCCTTGATTTACTCAATCCTTATCGACAGACCCCGAATCACGTCTGACCCGAGATGTTTGTCATTCTACCCCTATAACCAACCAAAGGATAACAACAAGGTTTCTCGCATAAAGTCTCAAAAGTCTCCTCGCTAACAATAAGCTGGTACGGGTTATTACATGCAACTCTACCAATGGTAATTTATCCTCTCAATTACCCTAGAGTCTAGAATTTGCATGTCTAGTATATCCTCTAACATCTTAGTCATCCATCCCATCTACCCATCGGTCTACGAGTGATAAGCCATGCTCAAACGCATTTCTTCCCCACTATCTTCTGATAATCTAACTAGAGGTTTGACCCAAGGATCTTATCTCGATCCACAACAATATTAGGCGGCACTCTGTGCCGGCTTATTCTCTTTCTTCCATAAAATATTGGGCACACTGCCCAATAATGTAACTCACCCAAATTAGCCATATCTTCTCCATCTCGGTCAACCAATTCCATATACCCCGAAGGAAATATTGACCTTTCTGTGATGTTGGTAACCTAACACTGAATCCCATTAGTCTGCCAACCCATTCGATCACTTGAATCACCAAGTATTGTGAAATTTTTGGTTGATCGCCTCAGACCAACCTTCTCCCCTCTAACGAGTGGTGAACCTGGATACAACTTCATTATTTATCACTCCAAACTAATCCACACGTTATATGGTACATCTTACTCCCCTTCTTGGGGTACTCCAAAAATCTTAACCCATGCGTCCGCTCCATAACTGCGCACTTTGCAGGTCATTCTCGCTTGGTAAATTCAACATCCTTTTTATGTGCAAGCGATCCTCAGAACTTAACTGAGTACAAATTTCTCTCTAATACCCAAAACTATTGGACCCTCCCTTGACCAGAGGGATCCCTCGCTTGTATCTACATAATCTTTTAACCCATATCGGGTGTGATATCTCTCTTTGTTGTATATATATACCCTCACTATCTCCTTCCTCAGCCGAAGTTCAATTGATAATACTTTTCCACGTTGTTCCTAACTTCCTTATAGGCATATGACTCAATACATTTATTCCCATGTTTCGTTATCTCGGACAATACTGAAAGTCGAACTAACTACGGGGCCCGTACACCCTCTATTCTATGCATATATGTAAAATTATTACAAACGTAACATATATATATATATATATCAAACTCGGCCCCGCATGCTCGGCGTGGCTATATAGTAATTGTATACTCAATTAGCCTAATAATTGTGTCTTATTTATTCGTGAGATTTCCCCACCAATCCACTAGTGGTGCAAACCTTCCACAGTGTTTTCTGCATAGCACTACTTGGCTCCACTGGACTTAAATCATAAAATAACTCTCAACTTAAAGTGTTATCTACATACATGTGTAATAACTAAAGTACTAAACTCATGCCCTAATGACCAACACGTCCCCCAATTCTTAACACTTACTACGATTCATGCGTGGGACATCTCGCTAGAGAAATCCAAATAAGGACCCCCCCCCTGATACACTACTACCTAGCATTATCCGTCATTGAGATCCGTAGGCCCAAAGCACATCATCGGGACACCCAAAATCCTATCCACATACGTAAAAGTCTAATCTGCAACTCCTACATCACTAAAGGAGTCATACAACACTGTGTTCGCACTATCATTAAGCCCCCAGTGCTAAATCCATAATGAGCTAAATCTCACCGCTCGACGGTAAACCGATATACTCTGATTCACATCAGTAAAATTCCCCATGCACCTGGATCAAATATAACAAGATAAATAACAAGATAACTATACTCTCCGAAGCCTCCTCTACAATATAATATATATGCGGGATCGACCCTCTTTTAGGTGAAACCTCGCAAAATGTTACAACCCACCGTAGAATAGTGGACACAATAGCCTTGTTGTAATAGTCCACTATCTCTCAAATAATCGCTAGTCAGTCAAACTCAAGATATCATCATACTGGCATATCGCATCTCTCTAAAATGAGTAAATTCACAAAAATATATCCTCTCAGTATCCACACGCACTCCCCCGTAGATGGAACTAATGAGAGCCCAACTACGTAACAGTAAATATATATGTACACACAGTAGTTATACTAATAATAAACCCACTCGTATCACACACGAATTTATTCTTAACCAAAATATGGTGACGCACCCATGTCATATAAAACTTACCCCATTTACCCACGAATAAAAATCGTACCTTCAACCACCAATGGCACTGGCTGATCAACTAGTTACTGGATGTAATACTCACATCTGAATTGTCCCAAGAACTGTTGTAATTGTTCCCCCTACTGGGCACCTTGACCCTGTACCTTATCTCACCATGAAGAAGATCGACATATGTAGTCCAACTTTCCACATTAAAACACCTCCTTGTGAAATCACCTATCTCTGGCCCCACTAGCCATGTTGAGGCTGCCTTGCTCTCTCTCCCTGGTAACCTCAACCCTAATGGATACCCTCTTTAGTCCCTTGGCTCCGCTGGCTCTATGGAATCCACTACTGGCCTTGTCGAAATCCACATTCACTGGGTCAAAATTCCCTTGATCTGAATCTCTTAAACGAATCCCTTTATTGGTTCCCCTATATGGTGTCCCACTAACACCAATACGTCCAGTCAGGCTCTTCAGTTTCAAATTTCTAATTCTCTTGGTTCCTTTCGCATGGAAGCATTGATATTGACCTTGTAAACTTACGAAATTGATGATATCAGTGAAAGTTGTCCAAACCGAATTTTCCCATAAGTGCTGACAACTTCTATCCATGAGTTCATCATCACCCTTAAAGACTCTTTTATTCTTCGTATCCACCTCATCGGATATGAAGTTCACCAAATGAGTAAATTGTTCCTCATGCTCAGCCACTATCCTGTGATAAGTTTAAAAATCTCCTATGTATCTTTGTCTGTACAGAAGATGGAAAGAATTTGTGATCGAATCACACCCAAACTCACCTGATAATCAAAGTTTCACTCTCCTCTGACATGGTGACTGATTCCCACCACAATAAAGCCTCTCCTATAAGCTTAAAAATTGCCTAAATTTAATCCTGAACGTCACTGCACTCCACCATATGCAGTTTCCTTTGGAAGTTCTCATTTTATTCCTAGCTCACACACGCCACATTTTCCCCCGAACACTTGTGGATAGCCCTTCTGAAAAGTAACTCTTACTCTCTCCCATACTGACTACACTGGGTGATTTTGGATTGGAGTGACCGTCTAGTGTGGTGGTACTAGGGGAAACTACTGTGCCCTAGCAGTCATTACAGCATCAACTACCTGAGCAATAATAGTGGCGAGTTCTATTGTGGCCATTGTTCCAATAATACTGTATGGCTCCGACTAAGCATATTCTCATAATGTCCCTCATAGGTCATCCTATATTATTCAGTATACGAAGCCCAACCGAATTCATACATGATTTTCTTCTATTATACACAATAGTAGGGGAGCATAAATCATAATATAAATCAATAGTCCCAAGCACTAGGCTTTGCATTAAAGACACATCAATGTTGAAAACGTAGTAAGTCCGCACAAATCCGGAAGACACTAGAACCTGATGCTCTGATACCATTGATCACACCCCACCTATTTTAACAACAAGTGATCAATCCTCTACTAAAATAAAACAGAAATTCATCCTGATTATTCTTAGCATTACTGTCAAAAATATTTTAATTACTAACAATCTATTATTTAAACAAGTCGGTGCCAAATTTTACCTATCATTAACTATCAAAAAATAAACCACTCACCACGAACCATTCAAAGTAACAAAATTAAAAATAAACCATCGTTATAATAAATTCTAAAGGCAGAATAAATTTAAAATCTAATTACCGAATACACCATCAGTTACCAAACAATCCAATTCAATCGACACTAGCTGAATTAAATAAAAACTGAATGTAAAGAGTCTAATAAAAGGGGCAACATGCCACTAACATTTGAAATAAAACGTAACTAGAATACCAATGATATAGTTGACTACTCCAAAACCCGCAAGCCACCAGATCTGCTGTAGCACCATAAATCCTGGAAAGAGTGATTGATTAGGCATAAATTATTCACATTTATTCCCTTAATTTCGGTATTTGTATGACCTCGTGTGGTGTAAATAGATTGGATTTGTCTTATATTTATGCTACTAACCCTTTTTGTCAAGTATTTCTTATTTTTTGTATCTCTTATGTGTTTTACATGTATTTCATGCAAGTTAGTGACAAAGAGAACTCAAAACAATGAAAGAAAACCAAGAAACGGGGAGTAAAGGTCATTTTTGTAATTTTCCAGCCTTATTCCGGAGGTGGGACCAATTGGAAAGTTGAAGATCTTTCAACTATAAGAACACTGGAAAAAACGGCACCTCAATCGGAGTCCCGGTGTGAAAGCTATGAGCAGTCAAAGATAGAAGAAAAAGTCAAATAAAGACACGACCGGTCCGCCTAGAAATTATAAGAACCGGTCCGCACAGAACCGGTCCGCCCAGAAATTAAAAGAACCAGTCCGCACTGCCACATTCCAGAGAACCCCGAACCGAAGGCAAACTGAAGAAGGAAGAAAATAAAAAGAACCGGTCCGGAGGAGGAGGGGACCGCTCCGGCTGTCGCAATTTTTATTTTCTTATTCTCCTCTAATGGAGAGTACTAGTGCTGCTAAAAATCTTGGAGTCTTGTAGGGCATAAAAACCCGTTTTATTATCATTATTTGAACGGGGAACTACGGAGAATTTTAGTTAATTTTCCATTCTTTTTCATAAACCCTAGTTTAGATACAATTTACAGTTTCAATTCCAATAGTTGAAGATTATTCAGAAGTTCTTTGATTACAAGTTTTATTGATTACTGTTGTCACTGCTTTGGTGAGATTAGTGAGTTATTTCTTCTTTTCAATTCTGTTCTACATCAATTCAAAAGTTTTCCTTAAATTAATCATGGTTTTCTGCAAATTAAACATTGTTTTCATTACCTTTAGCATGCTAGGCTAGATTTTCTAAGGCCGGGATACATGAACCCAACTTGATGTGTTAGTGCATGTGTATAACATTAGTCCTCTGAATTTAGTGATTGATTACGACAGTATCACGTAGGAACATAACAATTGTAGATCTTTATATCTCATTTTCCTCTGGGTAACCGGGATGATTTAGAATGCAATTCGAGTGTCACTATCGCGATACCGATTTACTCGTCCTCAGATTAAGTATGACGTGATCTTGAACCTCGTATACGTAATGCTTGGGAGTACTAAATTCTGGGTCAAACTAATCAGTTAAATTTACGATTAGTATTATAACTGCAATACACTAGGGTTGGGGGATTGTATTCCCTTCCTGTTTGTATCATACATAGTTTAAAGTTTTAAATATGTTTTCATTAGCAGTTTAGGTAATTTAATATAATTTCATCTTTTCATAATTTCACAATTGCATCTAGTTTAATCATTACCCAAACCAAATCATTTTCTCTTTTTCTTTTTAGAGTCAAAGTTAGGATTCCTTCGTCTTTTCCCGTCATTACAACCATGTTGTCCTATTTCCCTGACGATCGATACCCGACTTACCGAAATTATTACTAACGCGACAGGCTTGCACTTGAGCCTAGAGTGAACGTACATTAGAGACACTTTCTAAGTCACGTCAAGTTTTTGGCTCCATTGCCGGGGAATTAGGTAGACTTAGGATTAGATCGAGTCAATCTAAAACTTTGACCAAAAATTTTCAAAAATCCAAAAACATAAAAAAATTCAAAAATCACAAAAACATCCATCATCATCTCTCATAAGCTGTTAATGCAAAATTCTGAACTCGCTCCCACACCCCATAATACTCCAACCCGTATTCACGAAAATCCAATAGTTGAGTACAACCCCGATAGCCCCCACACGCCCAACGCCCCACAGTTCTGGATTCCACCTCCCACACCGTCACACTCAATCTCAAATAACACTCCGTTTTCTTTCTTAGGACACACTTCAGAACACTCTTCGAGCACACCTATTGAGGATACTGAGTCATTAAGAGAAAGAGAGATGTCGCAACACGGTAGTGCAGTCGCCGGTGAGGAAGAGGCCCCATACCGCCCGCTGAGAGAAATCTTATATCCCGAGCGCACTGTCACTCCGGGATGCATTATACTCCCATATAATGCCGATCAATTTCATTTTAAAAATGGGATGATCCAGATTTTACCCTATTACCATGGTATGGATTCTGAAAAGCCATATATTCACATCAGGGAATTTGAGGATGTGTGTGGAACTCTCAATGATCAAACTTGCACACAAGAGGTGATTCACCTCAAACTCTTCCCCTTCTCGCTAAAAGATAAAGATAAGACCTGGCTATGGTCTTTGCCTCCAAGCTCGATCCCAGCTTGGAACGAGTTGCAATCCAGGTTTCTTAAGAAATTCTTACCACCACATCGAACAATCTCCATAAAGGCTAAAATTCAAGAGTTCAGACAATCTGAAAATGAGCCATTTCATCGATGTTACGAGAATTTCAATGAGTTGGTTACTTCATTCCCCCATCATGGATTTGATTCAGTGAAAATCATCTCTTTTCTCCATAATGGGCTGAATCTTAACTCCAAGCAACTTGTTGAAACCATAGGAAATGGTCCCTTTGTCGACTTAGACGCCCATGATGCTGAGCTTCTCCTGAGGTATGTTGCCGAGACTACCCAATCCTGGGATACATCTGACCCTAATGCTCAAAATCAAAATCGTCAAGTGACCACCACTCCATAGACGTCCGGCCTATTTCATGTAGAAAAGAGTTCTATAGCGGACAGTCGAATCGATATACTTGAGAGAGAAGTGCGAGACCTACGTGGGATATGTGGAAGAGGACCAACTGGATCCATACCAAACCCCGTCGAGAAGGTGTGTGCAATTTGCGAGCGGGTCATTCAACTGAGGAATGCCCGACTATACCCGCCTACAAAGTGATGCTTCAAGAACAAGTAAGCGGTACAGGAGGATTCAAGGGTAATTTCGATGCCCCACACGGGAATTATTGCAACCGTTCATGGAAAAACCACCCTGATTTTAGCTATGGGCAACAACATTCTACAAGCAATCCTAATTCACATGTTGTCCCTCCTCCACCACCACATTTTCAACAAGCTCCACACATGCAAGGACATATGCAAGCACCACCACCTCAAGGAGCATACATCCCTCCACCACGGAGAAGTATTGAGGATACTATCAACCGCTTTATCAATACCCAGACTGCAACTAATGCTAGGCATGAGCGCATGATGAATGACATGAATGCAAACATTTCACAGTTGCAATCATCGTGGAGTATCCAAGAGAAGGGCAAGTTTCCTGCCCAGGGCCAAAGACCTCTCCAAAGTCAAACTAGTGTTAGCTTGACACCCCATGACCATCCTGAGCAATGTAGCGCAATTACCACTCTACGTAGTGGGAGAGTAGTTGACTTGTCACCTCCCCCATAAGACGTACCTAAAGACAAGGAGATTTTGCTCGGCACGAAAGAAGCCGAAGATGTCCCCTTGAATGAGAGTGATAAAGACGACACTAGTGAGCTCGAGGTAGTAGTGAAACCACCCACCACGGCACCCTTTCCTCAAAGGCTAATTCCTTCCCATAAAGGAAACCCACGTGATGACGTGCTAGACGTGCTAAAGCAAGTAAAGCTGAACTTACCTTTCCTCGATGCCATTAAGAAAATTCCATCTTATGCAAAATTCATCAAAGACTTTTTGACGGTAAAGAGAAAGATGAAGGTAAATAAAAATTTCTTTCTAGCACAGAATGTGAGCTCCATTCTACTTAACGATCTCCCGCATAAATTCAAAGATTTCGGTGCACCCACCATTTCCTGCATCATTGGAGAAAATAAAATCAAAAAAGCCTTACTTGATTTGGGGGCAAGTGTCAATATCCTCCCTTATTCCATTTATAGGCAACTTGATTTGGGAGCTCTCAAGCCCACAAGGATCACTCTCCAATTAGCAGATCGAACTGTGAAGATCCCACGAGGTGTAGTTGAGGACGTGATCATCCAAGTTGACACTTTCTACTTCCCGGTAGACTTTGTCATTTGGGACACGGCGCCTTCCTTCGCCTCGAGCAATCATGTTCCCATCATTCTCGGGCGCCCATTTTTAGCTATGGCTAACGCTATTATCAACACTAGGAATGGGAAGATGCAACTCACCTTTGGGAACATGACCTTAGAGACTAACATCTTCCATATAGCCCAATATACGGGGGAAGAAGATGATATTCATGCGGTGAGCCTAATTGATGAGATCGTAGAAGAGCACATTGAGGAAAATTTATATGGAGACGCCTTAAAATCTTGCTTAGTGTCTAGTCATGAAAGCGAGGGAACTTATACCGCAATTGAAAGAGAGAGAGAGGGGTTAGAAGAGAGAAAAATGGTGGAGTTAGAGATCGAGCAAGCAAGAGATGACGAAGGCACTACTCGAGAGAGAGAGAGCTAGGGGACATTAGCATGGAACAATTTGAAAAAGAATTCGGTCCAGTGGATGAGAGCCTTAACGACGAAGTCCAAACTCTATTGGATTCATGTAGTCGCCTAGAAGAAAGCGAATGGAAAGATAAAATCGATGAATTCCTTCTTTGTGACCATCCACCCATACCACTAGAGGTCCCGAACGCGAGTGAGGAGAAAAGTTGTGGTTCATCCAACTTAGAGCCCGACCCATGCATCTTAAAAATTGAAAGAAACCTAGGTGTTCCCTCCGATACAGCGCACGCAGACAACGCTTTGAGTTAGCATCATGAGGATCCCTTTCCAATTAGTCACAATGAGTCTCCCGGTCTATCCTTTATCTATGGGCGAGGTCCCAACTTGTTCCGATTGTTGGATTATAATCCTAGGACAGGAGAGACGAGGAGAGCATCGAACCCCGTGAGTGGGGTCGGGTGAGTTTGTGGAGAGATGAGAGGTCTTCGCACCCCCGATGCGTATGGGGTAATTTTTAGTGTATTATTAAGTCATGTGCTAGGGTCATTTAGTGTCTTTATGCTTTTTAAATATTTGTTTGTTTTATTTTCCGCCCTTTTCATTCGCTTTGAGTTATATTTTAGTCCTTTTTTTCTTGAGGACAATGCAAAAGTCTAAGTTAGGGGGGGTCACAAGTGCGTATTTCTAAAACTTCACAAATTTTCCAAAATGCCCAGAAATTTCCAAAAAAATCATAAAATTTTGAAAAACCCAAAAACATTTTTGTTCAAAATAAATAAAAATTGGAATTCAGAATTTTCAAAAATATCATTAAAAGTCGAATTGAAGTCTCAAGTTGTTTAATTCAACATACACAAAGCCAAAATTGACCAAACATGGAAATTGAGCGAAAATTGACGACTTAACGAATAAGTGTGGAGATTAACAAACTCGGTGAGATTCGAGCCTATCACTTTTTGCGGGTTTTTAAATCAATCCGAGTTAATTGTTAACTCAAAGTTCTTTTCAGCGCCTAAAAAGTCATCGAGGATCTCAATCCTTTCATTTTGATCGGTTATGAAAGACGTGTGTGATCTTGCTTTGAAAAATGTGCCAAAATTGATCTCTAAAGTTAAATTCATCTCAAAAGGCATATAGTACCGCAATTGGTATTTTGGATAATGAAGTACGCCCTCGTTCGTCACCCAAAAATATTGGCCAGAAAAAGTTGCGAAAACTTACCCCTTTTGTAACCCAATTTGAGCCAAACAAATTGTCCCTTTCGTTTGATAACCCGAAAAACTCAAATAGCCCGGAATTGCGAAAAATGGAAAAATTCATAATTTAAGTCCAAAAAGTGCATATAAAGGGGCAAGAGAAAAAAATAAATATGCTCAACAAAAATAGTGAGAAAAGAAAAGAAGTGAAAAATAGAAAAAATAGAGAAAAAGAAGAAAAAAATGAGTAATAGCCCGAAAAAAGCACAAATGGACATCATAAATGACTTTTCCAATTCCAACCTTCCCTACCATTTTCTTTTTACCCCATATACCTTAAAACCCAAAAAAGTCCTAACCGAGTCTAAATTGCGAAATTGATTACCGCGTGGAGAGCTAATACACAAAAAGATAATATAAGAGATTGAATGCGTGAAAAAGAGGCAATGTTCCCATTTTTAAAACCGTATTCCGTTGATGAGATCCTATCACTCTAAAATCTCCGTCTTTCTACTTGTGTGCATGACTTTGCTTCCATTATATTTACACTTTATATCACGCATACCGAGAGAATAACCACATTCCGAGTGATTCGTTTGAGAGAGCATTCCATGAGAATTTGAAATCAAAACGAATTTTCGGATAAGTAACGTAATGGTCAATCGGTGGAAATTCGCGGTTAAATTTTTGATTTCGCACACAAGCACTATGATTTGAGACTTATAAATATGACTTGATGATGACTATTTTCTGGGAAGGTTTGAATTGTACAATTTTTGCGTATTTTGAATTTTCTTTGAGTCAAATTTTGTGGGTATATTCTCTGCAAACCCTCACGAGATACCACTCGTCCTACTAGGGTGACCTAGGGGTTTAAAGGCTTGTTTCATACGCTAAATGCAATCGCTTGCCCGCGAAAAAGGTATTCTATCCCAATAAAATGTGATTTTCAAGAGTTAAGCCTTGCTAGGATTCTTTTACATTGCTCGGCATGTGCAAATTTCTAAGTTAGAGGGATTTGATTAGGCATAAATTCTTCACATTTATCCCCTTAATTTCGTTATTTGTATGATCTCGTGCAGTGTAAATAGATTGGATTTGGCTTATATTTATGCTACTAACCCTTTTTCGCAAGTATTTCATATTTTTTGTATCTCTTATGTGTTTTACAGGTATTTCATGCAAGTTAGTGCCAAAGAGAACTCAAAACAGTGAAAGAAAACCAAGAAATGGGGAGTAAAGGGCATTTTTGTAATTTTGCATCCTTATTTCGGATGTGGGGCCAATTGGAAAGTTGAATATCTTTCAACTAAAAGAACACTGGAAAAAACGGCACCTCAATTGGAGTCCCGGTGTGAAAGTTATGAGCAGTCAAATATAGAAGAAATAGTCAAATAAAGACACGACCGGTCCGCCCAGAAATTAAAAGAACCGGTCCGCACAGAAATTAAAAGAACCAATCCGCACAGGATCGGTCCGCCCAGAAATTAAAAGAACCAGTCCGCACTGCCACATTCCAGAGAGCCCCGGACCGAAGGAAAACCGAAGAAGGAAGAAAATAAAAAGAATCGGTTCGCCCCGGACCGGTCCGCCCAGAAATTAAAAGAACCGGTTCGCATTCAAGGCAAACCGGTCTGGCTGTCTTAATTTTTATTTACTTATTCTCCTCTAATGGATAGTCCTAGTGCTGCTAAAACTCTTGGAGTCTTGTAGGGTATAAACACCCGTTTTATTATCATTATTTGAACGGGGAATTACAAACAATTTTAGTTAATTTTCCATTCTTTTTCAGAAACCCTAGTTTAGATACAATTTACAATTTCAACTCCAATAGTTGAAGATTATTCAGAAGTTCTTTGATTACAAGTTTAATTGATTACTGCTGTCACCTATTTGGTGAGATTAGTGAGTTATTTCTTCTTTTCAATTCTATTCTACATCAATTCAAAAGTTTTCCTTAGATTTATCATGGTTTTCTGCAAATCAAATATTGTTTTCATTACCTTCAGCATGCTAGGCTAGATTTTCTAAGGCCGGGATACATGAACCCAGCCTGATGTGTTAGTGTATGTGTATAACATTAGTCCTCTGAATTTAGTGATTGATTACGACTGTATCACGTAGGAACATAACAATTGTAGATCTTTATATCTCGTTTGCCTCTAGTTAACCGGGACGATTTAGAATGAAATTCGAGTGTCACTATCGCGATACCGATTTACTCATCCTTAGATTAAGTATGACGCGGGCTTGAACCTCGTATACGTAATGCTTGGGAGTACTAAATTCTGGGTCAAATTAATCAGTTAAATTTACGATTAGTATTATAACTGCAATACACTAGGGTTGGGGGATTATATTCCCGTCCTGTTTTTATCATGCATAGTTTAAAGTTTTAAATCAGTTTTCATTAGCAGTCTAGGTTATTTAATATAATTTCATCTTTTCATAATTTCACAATTGCATCTAGTTTAATGATTCCCAAAACCAAATCATTTTATCTTTTTCTTTTTAGAGTCAAAGTTAGGATTCCTTCGTCTTTTCCCGTCGTTACAACCCTGCTGTCCTATTTCCCTGAGGATCGATACTCGACTTACCAGGATTATTACTAATGCGAAACTGGGTGAGTCTAGATTGGAGTGACCGTCTGTTATGGTGGTACTAGGGGAAACTACTGTGCCCTAGCAGTCATTACAGCATCAACTACCTGAGCAATAATTGTGATGAGTTCTATTGTGGCCATTGTTCCCATAATACTGTATGGCTCCGACTAAGCATATTCTCATAATTTCCCTCATAGGTCATCCTATATTGTTCAGTTTATGAAGCCCAACCGAATTCATACATGATTCGCTTATACTATACACAATAGTAGGGGAACATAAATCACAATATAAATCAATAGTCCCAAGCATAGGGCTTTACATTACAGAGAAATCAATGCTAAAAACGTAGTAAGTCCGCACACATCCTGAAGACACTAGAACCTGATGCTCTGATACCATTGATCACACCCCACCTATTTTAACAACAGGTGATCAGTCCTCTACTAAAATAAAACAGAAATTTCATCCTGGTTATTCTTAGCATTACTGTCAAAAATATTTTAATTACTAACAATCTATTATTTAAACAAGTCGGTGCCAAATTTTACCTTTCATTAACAATCAAAAAATAAACCACTCACCACGAACCATTCAAAGTAACAAAATTAAAAATAAACCATCGTTATAATAAATTCTAAAGGCGGAATAAATTTAAAATCTAATTGTCGAATACACCATCAGTTACCAAACAATCCAATTCAATCGACACTAGCTGAATTAAATAAAAATTGAGTGTAAAGAGTCTAATAAAAGGGGCAACATGCCACTAACATTTGAAATAAAACATAACTAGAATACCAATGATAGAATCGACTACTCCAAAACCCGCAAGCCACCACATCTGCTGTAGCACCATAAATCCTGGAAAGAGTGATCACACTTGGCATCCCTGCGGCTAGACATCTAAAAGTTTTGAAAATATTTTATACGGGTCAGAGCCCAAAAACTTATGAAAACATTTAACAAGTGAATAAAATGCATTAATGAAAATCTACAACATTTTTCCATATTTAAACCGGTAGTGCACTCCCATGAGATGACCATCACCCCTCATCTATTATACACATCAATCGTGTACATTTTAAACACCCTAGTTATGCTACCCAACGTAACTAGTACCAACACGTATCTTAGCCCCACACGCTAACCTTCTACCCAAACTATGTCACATACGTTTGTTCTATGCTTTAAATCTTAATTATCTATCACACACGCTAAATTATTTTTAAATTCCATCTTAATTAATTCACATAACTTCACCTCAGTTATTTATTCCTTACTCACGTATTAATAGTATTCACCCGCAGATAATTGTCACACTTATATACGTCTATTCATATCACATATTGGTCACACACACATGCACACACACACGTATATATATATAACCGCAATCCCTCTGAGCATTTCCTTGCTGGATGTGAAATCACTATCATGCTATCAAACTCCAGGAGCATCTAGCTCAACTTGGGCAATCGGGTCAGAATCTCACCACCGAACCCAAAATGAAAACGAAAACTGGAGGCGGTCATCGGCTTAAGTTTGTGTGTCATAACCATACCCCGGTATTCCATGGGACTCCAAAACTCATAAAGGGTGGTCATGCACAAACCTATGACCCAGGAGATTGGTACTACCTCTGTTAGGATTCGCCGAAGTAACCTCCCACGGCGCACAACCTCCACCGATAGCATATCCGATAGTATGGGTATGTTTCATACAAATATCATACACACAGATTTTATTATTGATATATATATATATATATATATATATATATATAAATTCACATAGTCCGGCTAATCTGTGCTATCACTCGAAGCACTTGCCTAAATAACCCGAATCTATTCCTACCTATATTATTAAACCAAGACACTAAGCAATTCCCAACCAACCCGTGTCTTAAATTAACCCAATTTCCACCCGAATCGTTAATCTATTTTGATCTAGTGTTGATCATCCTAAACACTTGAAATCCTATACTTTGGGTTTTATTCCAACAAAACTAAGGTAATTTGAGGTCCCTAAATGTTTTATTAGAAATCCTACTTTCATCTACAAACATCCCAAATTAGTCCAGACCATAAACAAATCAACACAATAATTAAAGAATCAACTTGGGCTAAGTATGGGAGTTAAATCGGTTTGTCCAAGGGGTGAATAGGTTTGCCCCTATGCGTTAGCTAAGTCGGGGCTGCAAAATCTTTTATGAATTTTACCTAGATTTCCACCCCCCGAATGAGTACCAATCTTCATCCCAATGCATACCATCATTATTCTATCAATTGTCAACCTTAATAAACATGTTTGATTATTCCAATTCATTAAAAACCAAACTTAATAATGGGATTCAATAACCCTTTTTCCAAAATTAATTCACCCTTAATTCTAATACAATTTTTGCGTCCATAATTTAAGATCATATATTTTAATTGTTCAATCTCATATTTTTCAATTTAAGAACAAAATATAACTTTCTCATTATTAGGTTTCTCTATCAAGAACCTACTTTTCATATGGGGTTTATCAAGATAATATGGAATCATTACAATTTTCATTTTTTTCCTCAAAAACCCATTTACATATTAATCCTAAAATTTGTTTCAATTCTATCAATTATGATATGATATAAATACTACACAAATAACAGTAATCAAGTAAGTCACTTACCTTAGGCATAAATAAGACTCTGAATCCTTCTTCTATATTGAGTGAGGCCTAGCAATTCTTCAAAGATCATCCCCAATTTGGCCTCCCCTTGTTCTTCTTGTGTTTCCTCCTCTTTTTTCACCAATACCTCTTTTATATGTTTGATAATGTAAAGTGGTTTCCCATGAGCCCCTGACCTCTTATTTAAATACCCTTACTCAAAACTAGGATAAACTATAAGTGCCAAATGACATGTATACCTCCAAGCGGGCCCCGACTAGTCTAAAAAGCCCCGATAGCCAATCACTAACCCCCGGGTACTAAATTTTGACTGTTTCGACCTATACTAGATCAATCATGCACTCAAAATCAACCTCTGAGTCACCTATTAGCAATTTTCCATCATATTCCTAACATGACTCTACACACGCGTTCTGAACAAGATCCTGTCAACCCGTCGCTTTTACCCATATACGACATAATATAAAATAAAAAAAATTCATTTACTTATGACACGAGTAAATATAATAGAACATAAATGTTTGATTATTACTCGCTTATTAATATTTTCTAATTCTTTTTTTTTTTTTCTAATTAATTAAATTACCTTAACACGTGAAATTTAAATATTTACAGAAATGCGGGGTGTTACATAAGAGTTTAAAGGTGGAACTTTGTATGGAAGCTGGATGAATCCAACTAAGAAAGATCAAGTGTGAGGAGGCCGCTAATGCTTAGGACTTGTAAAAAGAGTTCTATAAGAAAGATTAAACCTAAAAAGCCTTCATAAGTAATTATATAATTAAATTTGGGCTATAATAATAACAATACATCTTTCTCATGTATTTTAGTGGTTTTTAAGTTATCTCGACTCAAATTATCTAAATAAAGTAGTCATGTCTAACACCAATTGTAGACACCCCATTTTTGTACCTTTAAATCACCTATTTAGATCCCTAAAACCATCATTTTCACTACCGGACCCCAGGTCCAACTCTAAAACCTGACTAAAGGCCACTAGAAGCTTCGAGCTCCATTTAACTTTGACCAACTCTCATAATAGAGAGTAGCTCCATGCTTTTTCATTGGTCTCTGAATCCCCTTTCCAGCAGTCCATACCATGCCCAAATTGTCTTTACAGTTTGTGCATACTTGCCTTTCTACTCCACACCGTGACTAAGAGGCCATTGGGTACCTCTAAGCTCCGTTTTACCTTGGTCAACTCTTGAGCCCGGGGTATTCTCAATGCATTTTCATAGGTATTGAATACCTTTTTCAACGGTACTAACTGTGAACAATTAGGACCTACGATTCACATTTTATTCCAATGTTTTCAAATAAGTCCACTTTGGAATGCCTATAAAGCTTCCCTACTTAAGGAAGTCGTTACCTCATTCTCAAGGACCTCATCTCGAAATCCGAGAGCTCCTCCCTCAAAATTAGTGTCTCTCCTTCTAACAAAAACATTTTCTAAACACATTTTCTTATATCAATTTCACTCCACCTTTTCCATCCATTTCTCCACCACTTCATCACTATAAAAATCAGCCTACATCACTTCAAAAATCAGGAGCAAAGCTTTATAAAAGGTCTAATTCTATCCTTTTTAGCTCATTTAACTAGTTTCATTTATCATACTTTATTAATCTTAACATATCTTTTGATTTATTTTTACTTTTTCACCGATAATAATGCTTTTTTATTACTTATATACATAAAAATATAGTTTCATAACCACCCCCACCCACCCAAAAAAAAGGGGTTTGGTCCTTAAACCCCAAATTGGAATTATCCTCCCCTTTTTCTTACACTTGTACAAATTTTTCAATCAACTAAAAACAAAAAAATTATATTTTTTGGTTCACGGATTGAATACCACCCTTATGTGTTTTCTAACTACATAGAGTTTGATACCATTTTTGGCTATGTAGGCGTTCTGAGTTTTCCTTGGAATTCAAGTCCTCTTTTCTAGTTTTTTTTATTTTATTCATTCTCATCTTTATTCGTATCATATATATGTATATATATAATAGTTTATATGTTCTTAGCAACCCCGTCAGACATGCATCTTCACTCCCTCATAGTGAATCATGATCCGATGTGTCGCTCACGTTATATTATATTTTCATATTTTTTATTCTCTTTGATTTTTGCAATCCTATCAGATACAGATATCCACTTCCTTATAGTGGATTATGATCAAGTGTATTGCGTATATCATTACCTTTTCTATTTACCATATTTTTGTGGCCTCATCAGACATGCGTATTCTACTCTTCGCGATGGATTGTGATCCGGTGTGCTATTCACATTTCAGCGACCTTTTAGATCATTTCCTTTCCTTTTTTATACTCCTTAAAAAGTTTCATCCCCGTCTTCTCCATGACGTTGGTATGATGATTTCTTTTGTCACATATTTCACTCCACACACATGATACACACAAGTTGCATTTTTTAGAAAAGGACAACATTACCGTAGCCCATAAGAGATTGATGTAACAACCCGCCTAATGGGATACCGGGCGATCACTCCTATATCAAATTAAAACAGGAGTCACAAATGGATCATCCTTAGCATCACTGTCGAAAATCAATTTAATTACTAATATCCTATTAGGCGAGCGTTAAAAACTTTTACTTAACTACTCTTTTTAGAATTAAAATAAAACATCCACAAGTTAATGCGTAAATGAAACTGAAATAAATTAAAATAACCGAACACTCGGTTCAAATTATACAACCATATCGAATACTGTACTGAAAGAATAAATAAATGCAATTGAGCCATTGGCTCTAATGTTTATACAGTACCTCCTATCTAGAGTACAACGATGGAAGCGGCTATCAAAAACCTGCACGCATCCACAGTTGTTGCAACTGACGTCTGACTCGAAAGAAGTGCCATCCAGGCGTCCTTGTGTCTGGACACCTATATATATATATATATATATATAATATAGCAAGAAAGGAAAAGTAGATAAACGGGTCAGAGCCCGAGTTTTGAAAATATTTTGCAAGTGCATAAATGCCTTATTATTTTGAAAAAGGTTTTATCTCATATTTAAGTTTGGTATCGTACTCCCATGAGATACCCCTCACCTCTCTGCTAATAGTGCACTCCTAGCGCATCCCTCTAAACATCCTAGTCAAGCCACCCTGCTAGACAAGTCTATCACCCAACCACTATCAACCCTAGATAGTCCAAGTAATGTACGAGGGCTAAACTTCACCCCAGTCTCAACGCTATGCCATGTTCGTGCGTGGGGTGTCTCGCAAAGCGAAATCCAAACAAGGAACCCCCCCCCCGATACACTACTATGCGGCACGGTCGATAGTCGAGATTCGCCAGTCCCTCAGTACATATATATATATATATATATATATATATAATATTAGAGAACTAAGGATTAAACTTTTCCCCAGTCTCAACACATTGCCATATTCGTGCGTGGGGTGTCTCGCAAAGCGAAATCCAAACAAGGAACCCCCCGATACACTACTACGCGGCAAGGTCGATCGTCGGGATCCATTAGACCCTCGGTACTCGATTCATCCATATATTTATAATCATATTTTACCATAACCATCCGGATCTATCTCCCGGACTGAGGATTCATATATCAAGTATTTATCAATACCTTTATTTTTCTCAAAATTTCCCATTTCCCTTTTTATACTCAGGAAATGTAAATATAAAAGCCAATTCATTATCATGAATTGCTTTAACAAATCATATACCTTTTAAAAGCCAATTTTATTATCATAAAAATGCTTTTCCTTTATATGTCATCCCATTTCCCTTTTTATACTCAGGAAATGTACCCAAAGCCATTTCCATTATCATGAAAATGCTTTGATCAAATCATGATTCCACATCCCTTCTTCCATCCGGGAGTGTTACCGAAGCCAAACATTTATCCCGTTTCCCTTTTTATACTCAGGAAATGTAAATTAAAGCCAATCCATTATCATGAATTGCTTTAATAAATCTAAGACCGCCCCTCCGGGTTTCCCCACTGGACGCGCCCCTAAATGGCTATCATCTTCCAGGGCCTATCTATACAAGACAACCTGGGAACCTACCAACGACGGGAAACGGCCATATTGCCTGCGGGAAAGTCAGGACCACACCCAGAATCCCCTAACCAGCGCAGAAAAACAAATAACCGCCCATATGGCCTAGGGACTATATCCAACCTGCTCAATATCCAGGAAGGCTTCACCACAACGAGCGCAACTTCCCTTATGATAGCGATTTAGGGAGGTGTGTAACCATAATTTATCAATTATGAAGATCATTTATCTTTTTCCCATTTTGAAAATATTCATCTATATATTTTCAAAATCATTTAGATCATATCATATATATACATAATCACATAGTATATATATATATATATATTCCTACCTGAATATATAAAAATGGCTATATTTGCCAAACCATCTATCGATTACCAATAATCCCAAAGATTCTCTCAAAGAATCATAATCATGCAATCATATATGCATGATACTAAACCCAAAATATTTTCTTACTTTAATAAGTAATATATATCAAAATCCCATCTATGGATTCATTTGGATATCTCCAATTATGCTAATTCACTCTAAGTGAATATACACATATATATACTCCCAATTCCTCAAGTCCTTTATGATATAACCCTCCATAATCTCTAATTTGGAAGGCCCTTAAACATTAAACTCAAAAAGGAGAAATAATCCTAATTTCCAAAATCTTGGGCTGAAAACAGGGCACCGGTCGACCGGTACTAGACCCCCGGTCGACCGCGGGTTGTAAATAAGCCTACGAAACAAAGCAGTAGGCCCTTTCTCCTTGACGCGGTCGACCGGCCTTAGGGCCGCGGTCGACCGGTCACACCAGGTCTCCCAAATTATTTTTCCTCAAATCCTTTTATCCAACAACCCAAATTCATTTTCGGGGTTTCTAAACTACCCCAAAAATTATCCTGAACATCTACGCAATTAATCCTAGCCGTAATTTTTCCAATTCCCGATTTGATTTCCGAGTTGATGATTTCAACCCGGAGCTGCCATCTTGTAAAAATCATATCAAATCGTAGAAAAATAAAAAAAATACGCGGTCAGTTCCCACGCGATCGTATCGAAAATATCTACAACTTTCGTGTTTTGGACGAAAGCTAAATCCATTCTTTTCCTGGCCAAAAAGGTCCCCTAAAGTGACGGGTTACTATTTATCATCTTCTCCGAGACGATTTCGGCCATTAAAGCTTCTCCCAAGCTTTTGTCGCCTCACCCAACGTCCTACAACCTCAACCAACTACAAATACACATATATTAAGGGTTATAAACATCCTAGAACCCAAAACCACCAATTAATTTATATAAAAACCTAAGTTCCACAAACTGAAATATTATTTGGGGTTTAATTGTTTTAACTCCCAAAATCCCGTTTTATCCACGATAACCCACCCCAAAACCATTAGGGTTTGTTTATACCAAACTACGGTATGAGATATATATGCAAAAAGATAAATAAAGCAAGTAAACACTTGCCTCGTGGATAAAATCCGACGACCTCGAGTCGAATCCGGCGGAGTTTGGCCCGAATCTCCATTTCTCCTCCTCTTTCTCTCTCTTCTCTCTCTCTTTTCTTTCTTTCTTTCTCTTTTCTTTCCCTCTCTCCCTCTTTATATAGGAAGAAAAGGGTTTTAATCCTTAAAACCCAAAAACGACTCGTTTACCCAATTACGAGTTACTTTTACCTCTAAAATTACCCGAAACTCATTTTCGACAATCGGACACTCTTTTTCGACTATCTCGGACATTCCGAGACTCACGGCGCAGTCGAAATTCCCATCCGAGGTACTTGACCGCAAATCACTATTCCAAACCAAAATAAATAAATGCGGGTTTTCCAATTAAAAATCTTACCTCGTGTTTCTTTACTCAACGACGACATATAATTAAAATATTTCGACCTATATAGTCCCAAAAATAATTACAGCACCCATCGAAAATCATTCAATCCTCGAAAATCCCAAAAATTACTATTTAGGAAAATTCCCCAAATTCCAATTTATATCCAATTATGGAATTTAATGGTCTCCAAAAAGGGCGGGTTGTTACATACCCCCTACAACGGAATTTCGTCCTCGAAATTCAGATACGACCTACACCACCAATCTTAGGATCACTCCAAATCCTAATACCTCAAGGGAAACGATACTAAACCAACGGTTCCCATCCATATGCTACACGACTATCACGATCGCAAAGTGACTCTTATACGTCACATAATACCCATCATCTATAATGCCTATCGGCATGAATTTCAACCTTATATACTACGCCCATTCTATTTCAGGTGGTATATAAACCAACTTACCAAGGTGCCCATACACCTTTCTAACTTGTGCATATCTGCACATCCGTAGTGAACGTCTGACACGTAACACTCTCTCCCAATAAGGATCTCCTTTCCTCGGTGTAACACTCATCTATGGGTCCTCCCGACCCTCGAAAATTCAATCCTCCTAACCTCGGCGCCATTAACTCTAGCGAACCTACATCCTACTAATGCTACGGTCTAAGCGTTACCCTACTTAAGCGAAACGAGTATCCTAAATATGTCCCTAGTGCCCAAGGCCTCTCTCGAATCCCGACATTTGCTCGGTTTCGTGCGTGGGACGTCTCGCCAAGGAGAAATCCAAACAAGGAACCCTCCCGTTACACTACTCCCTCGCGTCGTCGGTCATCGAGATGTAACGTCCCAAGGCACACCAGTGGGACGTCCTAAATCCTGCCTACGCTAACCTACGAACGCATTTCTAGTATCTTATCCTTCCGCCCATACGGAAGGAAACCTAATCAATCGAAGTACCCACTTTCTGTAGAAAGTGTCACAAACATAATACCCAAAATGTATCTTCTCAAAATTTGCCTTTTCATTAAGGTTGGTTATTATCCTCAAACCAATTTCTCTAAGTCCAACCTCACCCACCCACTTGTGGCGAGGGGACCACTTTAGTGCTTTCCATAGCACCATATCTCCATAAACATACCATCATCACAGGGCTCATAGTCTATAGTGGTTCATCCACACTATAAGACTAACCCAAATCCTTGCATCCTATAACAACTCTCCACGCCCGACGCCGTTAAGAGTCATGTGTGGAGTGTCTCGCAAAGCGAAATCCAAAAAAGGAACCCCTCCACACATTAACCCTTGACTTCGTTGGTTATGGAGTTCCGTTATTTCAACATGCAACCGGGATATCCCTATCCCCTAATCCAATAAAAAGGTGGTCTGAACTCCTATCTCTAACTAAGAGTCACACCACCCCGCGCTCGCACTATATTTTAAGTCCTTGCGCAAACAATAATGAGCTTTATCTTACAGCTCAACACAAATCTTGCAGCCTTAAATCATATATATAAGGTCGTCATATATCCAAATCACGATAAGGAAACCTCTTATCATCGAAGTTCCATTAACCCATAACAAATAAGGTGAACTCAACCTATATCTAGGTGAGACATGGCAACAATAACCTGTTCCCTCGAGGAACCATGGACACGATAGACTTGCCATTCTTAGCCTGCTATCGCTCCGAAAATACACCATAATGTATTATACTTATCATACCACCATGCTCGTATAGACATATAAAATGAGCATCACTAACTAGATATGTATATATATACCATATATCAGCACCCGCCTCTATGGCGAATGAAGGAAAATAAAACTCCGCTACTACGGACAACACATAAGCATACATGATATAATGTTATCGATACCGCCATAACTCGATTCTAGGGCTAACTAATATCGCGATTTTATCTAGTCACTCCAAATATACCTCCTCGATTGAGGTAAAACTCATAACAACATCCTTCTCATTCCGGCTAAATCATGGGGACTCACGATTAAAACTATCCGTAAGGTCCCTTTTGAACCCTCAATTTCAATGAGTAATTCGACTTTAGTACCACTCTCTACTTCAGCGGTACTGCGGTAATCCTAACTACCCTTATTTAGTAGTCGCCGCCATAATCCTTAACAATCACCATAAGGAGAGTGACCTCTACTATGGTCCGCATCCCAACCTTCTACCAGCTGCTCCAGCTAAGCCTCACCTCCTGCTATCATTCAAGCTCCGCACACGATTCTCAAACGAGCGCGCAAAAGATTTCTATAATCTCATAATATGGCAGGAGAACGAAATCTCACAATAGAAATCAATAATCCTAGTCCTGAGGCTCTATAACAAATGAGAGCAACGCTGAAAGCGTAGTACGTCCGCACAGATTCCTAAGGACACTAGAACCTGATGCTCTGATACCATTTGTAACAACCCGCCTAATGGGATACCGGGCGATCACTCCTATATCAAATTAAAACAGGAGTCACAAATGGATCATCCTTAGCATCACTGTCGAAAATCCATTTAATTACTAAGGGTCCGTTTGGTTGTCAATGGGCAAAAGCGTGGGCATGGCAAAATTTGTCTAGGCAAATTCAGATGACGCTATCAAACAACATTAGGCGAAATTAAAGTCAATCCAATTAATTTATTTAAAAACAATTTTTATATTATATTCAAAAATGTTAAAAATAGTTTTGGTAATATTTTTATATTACAGTTTTTTTAAAAAAATTGTAAAACGTTTTCTTAACAATTTTTTTTTAATACAAAACAATATTTTTACAATTTGTAAAACATTCTCTTAACAATTTGTAAAACACTATTTTTACAATATTAAAAAATGTTAAAAATACTATTTTTACAATATTTTCATATTACGTTTTTTCAAAAAATTTGTAAAACATTCTCTTAACAATTTTTTATAATATCAAAAACAGTTTTTAAAATATTACAAAACAAATTTTAAACATTCACAACAGTTTTTTTAAACTATTTAAAACAATTTTACAAAATATTTTTTTAAACTTTAAAACATTTTTTATAATATATCCAAAACAGTTTTTAAAAATGTTAAAAACTGTTTTACAATATTTTTATATTACGGTTTTTCAAAAAATTTGTAAAACATTCTCTTAACAATTTTTTATAATATTAAAAGCAGTTTTCAAAACATTACAAAACAGTTTTTAAATATTTATAACAGTTTTTTTAAATATTTAAAACAGTCTTTAAAATTATTTTTTTAAACTTTAAAACTGTTTTTATAATATATTCACAACAGTTTTTAAAAATGTTAAAAACAGTTTTTACAATATTTTGTTAATACGATTTTTTTAAAAAATTGTAAACATTTTCTTAACAATTTTTTATAATATTAAAAATAGTTTTTGAAACATTATAAAATATTTTTTAAATATTCATAATAGTTTTTTAATTATTTAAAACAGTTTTTATATTATTTTTTAAAACATTAAAACCGTTTAAGAAGTTGGCAAATTTGTGGGCAAATATTTCCCACTCAAATAGGTAAGCAAAATTTGCCAACGGATTGTGCATAGGAGGTGTTGTACATTGGCAAATAATCCCTAGGCAAATTATGCAACCAAACAGCCAAAATGTGGGTAAATTTTCAAATTTGCCAACTTTTTGGCATTTGCCTAGGCATATTATGCCAACCAAACGGACCCTAATATCCTATTAGGCGAGCGTTAAAAACTTTTACTTAACTACTCTTTTTACAATTAAAATAAAACATCCACAAGTTAATGCGTAAATGAAACTGAAATAAATTAAAATAACCAAACACTCGGTTCAAATTATACAACCATATCAAATACTGTACTGAAAGAATAAATAAATGCAATTGAGCCATTGGCTCGAATGTTTAAACAGTACCTCCTATCTAGAGTACAACGATGGAAGCGGCTATCAAAAACCTGCACGCATCCACAGTTGCTGCAGCTGACGTCTGACTCGAAAGAAGTGCCATCCAGGCGTCCCTGTGTCTGGACACCTATATATATATATATATATATATATATATATAGGGAGAGGTTCACAAGTGGACCAAAAGAGTGGACTTTTTAATGGACTTAACAAAAAAGACTAATAAGTCTCGGTTATTGGGTGCCGCTGGCGGGGACCCATTACACCAAGGAATTAAAATTAATGGGTTATTAGTCTTTTTTGTTAAGTCCATTAAAAAGTCCATTCTTTTGGTCCACTTGTGATCCTTCTCCTATATATATATATATATATATATATATATATATATATAATATTTTTCAAGTGCATAAATGCCTTATTATTTTGAAAAAGGTTTTATCTCATATTTAAGTTTGGTATCGCACTCCCATGAGATACCCCTCACCTCTCCGCTAATAGTGCACTCCTAGCGCATCCCTCTAAACATCCTAGTCAAGCTACCCTGCTAGACTAGTCTATCACCCAACCACTATCAACCCTAGATAGTCCAAGTAATGTACGGGGGCTAAACTTCACCCCAGTCTCAACGCTATGCCATGTTCGTGCGTGGGGTGTCTCGCAAAGCGAAATCCAAACAAGGAACCCCTCCCCCCCCCCCCCCGATACACTACTACGCGGCACGGTCGATAGTCGATATCTGCCAGTCCCTCAGTACATAAAGATATATATATATATATATATATATCCTAAGCATTTATAATATTAGAGAACTAAGGATTAAACTTTTCCCCAGTCTCAACACATTGCCATATTCGTGCGTGGGGTGTCTCGCAAAGCGAAATCCAAACAAGGAACCCCCCCGATACACTACTACGCGGCAAAGTCGATCGTCGGGATCCATTAGACCCTCGGTACTCGATTCATCCATATATTTATAATCATATTTTACCATAACCATCCGGATCTATCTCCCGGACTGAGGATTCATATATCAAGTATTTATCAATACCTTTATTTTTCTCAAAATTTCCCATTTCCCTTTTTATACTCAGGAAATGTAAATATAAAAGCCAATTCATTATCATGAATTGCATTAACAAATCATATACCTTTTAAAAGCCAATTTTATTATCATAAAAATGCTTTTCCTTTATATGTCATCCCATTTCCCTTTTTATACTCAGGAAATGTACCCAAAGCCATTTTCATTATCATGAAAATGCTTTGATCAAATCATGATTCCACATCCCTTCTTCCATCCGGGAGTGTTACCGAAGCCAAACCTTTATCCCATTTCCCTTTTTATACTCAGGAAATGTAAATTAAAGCCAATCCATTATCATGAATTTCTTTAATAAATCTAAGACCGCCCCTCCGGGTTTCCCCACTGGACGCGCCCCTAAATGGCTATCATCTTCCAGGGCCTATCTATACAAGACAACCTGGGAACCTACCAACGACGGGAAGCGGCCATATTGCCTGCGAGAAATTCAGGACCACACCCAGAACCCCCTAACCAACGCAGAAAAATAAATAACCGCCCATATGGCCTAGGGACTATATCCAACCTGCTCAATAGCCAGGAAGGCTTCACCACAACGCGCGCAACTTCCCTTATGATAGCGATTTAGGGAGGTGTGTAACCATAATTTATCAATTATGAAAATAATTTATCTTTTTCCCATTTTGAAAATATTCATCTATATATTTTTAAAATCATTTAGATCATATCATATATGTACATAATCACATGGTATATATATATATACCATATATTCCTACCTGAATATATAAAAATGGTTATATTTGCCAAACCATCTATCGATGAACAATAATCCCAAAGATTCTCTCAAAGAATCATAATCATGCAATCATATATGCATGATACTAAACCCAAAATATTTTCTTACTTTAATAAGTAATATATATCAAAATCCCATCTATGGATTCATTTGGATATCTCCAATTATGCTAATTCACTCTAAGTGAATATACACATATATATACTCCCAATTCCTCAAGTCCTTTATGACATAACCCTCCATAATCTCTAATTTGGAAGGCCCTTAAACATTAAACTCAAAAAGGAGAAATAATCCTAATCTCCAAAATCTTGGGCTGAAAACAGGGCACCGGTCGACCGGTACTAGACCCCCGGTCGACCGCGGGTTGTAAATAAGCCTAGACACAAAGCAGTAGGCCATTTCTCCTTGACGCGGTCGACCGGCCTTAGGGGCGCGATCGACCGGTCACACCAGGTCTCCCAAATTATTTTTCCTCAAATCCTTTTATCCAACAACCCAAATTCATTTTCGGGGTTTCTAAACTACCCCAAAAATTATCCCGAACATCTACGCAATTAATCCTAGCCGTAATTTTTCCAATTCCCAATTTGATTTCCGAGTTGATGATTTCAACCCGGAGCTGCCATCTTGTAAAAATCATAACAAATCGTAGAAAAATAAAAAAAATACGCGGTCAGTGCCCACGCGACCGTATCGAAAAGATCTACAACTTTTGTGTTTTGGCCAAAAGCTAAATCAATTCTTTTCCTGGCCAAAAAGGCCCCCTAAAGTGACGGGTTACTATTCATCGTCTTCTCCGAGACGATTTCGGCCATTAAAGCTTCTCCCAAGCTTCTGTCGCCTCACCCAACGTCCTAAAACCTCAACCAACTACAAATACACATATATTAAGGGTTATAAACATCCTAGAACCCAAAACCACCAATTAATTTAGATTAAAACCTAAGTTCCACAAATTAAAATATTATTTGGGGTTTAATTGTTTTAACTCCCAAAAACCCGTTTTATCCACGATAACCCACCCCAAAACCATTAGGATTTGTTTATACCAAACTAAGGTATGAGATATTTATGCAAAAAGATAAATAAAGCAAGTAAACACTTGCCTCGTGGATAAAATCCGACGACCTCGAGTCGAATCCGGCAGAGTTTGGCCCGAATCTCCATTTCTCCTCCTCTTTCTCCTTCCTCTGTCTCTTCTCTCTCTTTTCTTTCTTTCTTTATCTTTTCTTTCCCTCTCTCCCTCTTTATATAAGAAGAAAAGGGTTTTAATCCTTAAAACCCAAAAACGACTCGTTTACCCAATTACGAGTTACTTTTACCTCTAAAATTACCCGAAACTCATTTTCGACAATCGGACACTCTTTTTCGACTATGTTGGACATTCCGAGACTCACGGCGCAGTCGAAATTCCCATCCGAGGTACTTGACCGCAAATCACTATTCCAACCCAAAATAAATAAATGCGGGTTTTTCAATTAAAAATCTTACCTCGTGTTGCTTTACTCAACGACGACATATAATTAAAATATTTCGACCTATATAGCCCCAAAAATAATTACAGCACCCATCGAAAATCATTCAATCCTCGAAAATCCCAAAAATTACTATTTAGGAAAATTCCCCAAATTCCAATTTATATCCAATTATGGAATTTAATGGTCTCCAAAAAGGGCGGGTTGTTACAATTGAAAGGGAGGAATGGGTGCCTAACACCTTGCATTTAGTAACTTATTCCCAAGACCCATGAGCTACTTAGTTTCATATGCATCAGTTTGTCTTTGATGTGATTTATATGGGGACGACTATATATTTTTCTTGTTTTGAGCAAAATTGGTTAGCAAATCCATTCTTTATATTTTATACCCTTTGATGATGGCCAATTGATGTCCTGGGAGCTTGAAAATATTGCGCTAGTGGCGAAAAGAGGATTTCTTCCTTGATCCCCGCACGCCATCTTTTTCGAGGCGAACCAGTTAATCCCGGAGGGCCACAATAGTAATTCTGATGGGGAAATTTATCTTTAGAGGATGGAGCTTTATTTTACATGGGCTTTATTTTGTTTTTCTCAATTTCTTTACTTCTCTACATGTTTATATATATCTCCACTTGTATATTATTCCTACTCTCATGATCACATGTTGTATATATGCCTTGATCATATCATGTAATCCATATATATTCTTCTCTTTATCATGTTCCTGTTTCTCACCACATGTATATACCTCCTTTTATATCACATGCTCCATGATTTATTCACTTTTGTATACTCATGCTCTATTCACACATTTCATTCTCACTTATATATACTTATTATATTACACGCTACTTACTCATATTTTTCACATGCTCCACATCACTTGTAGATATCCATGTTGATTATCACATGTATATATCCACGTTCTTACTCACATGCTTTACATACCACTTATAGATATCCATGCTTAGTCTTACTTTCACACACTTCACAGTATTCTTGCTTGTACATAGCACCATGTTATGCTCACACCCCTCTCTGTTATGTATATGCACATGTCTCACACTTTGTATATATTACCATTCTTTGTATATGCTTCGTGCCTTATGTACATGCTTGCTAGGTCTACTCTCCTTACTTATCTCCCTTATCACATGATGCTCATGTATATTCCCATGATTTACTTCATGCTTAGTTGTAATACTTCTCCCTCATAGCATAGATAAAACTCTCCATAAAATACAAATCAAGACGCGTGCATTTTTCACACTACATTACATAAGCATTAAATTTTGACCAAAATCGTTTCCTGTACTGAGGAGTCACCTGGTAATTGATGTCGGTCCTACGGGGAACGGTTAACATAGAGATATGATCCCCACCTTTAATTTTCCTAGCATCTTTAATGTATAGTGAAAAGTTCCCCCGTTTTGTATCATTTGACGTAACTCATAACAATAGGGAACTTGCTCATGTATGTCAAGTATATCGAGTTTTCTCTCATACGTACCATCCCTATGAGGTATATCATGAGGAAATTAACGTACACTGAGGTATATCAAATATCTTATCCACAGGTACCAAATGAATAACTATCCTTATTGGCAAAAGGTATATCATGACAATCATGCCAAAGGGGGAACCTTTCCATTACCTCCAAATGCATCAACATCATATAGCCATCTTCCCCAAGACACTCATACCTAGTTTATCAGTTTCATTGCGAAAATCTGTTGAAATTTTGGGTCATCTTGTTGACTGAATTTTGTGTTGTTTCACCCGTCATTTAAAACAAGACCCGATCCATGAGGGTGGAAACATATTAAACCATGTTTTACATCGTGTACCCTATATTTTTCTATACTCGATTCATGTATGGCATTTTATTTACACCCTAGGCAGAACATAATACAAGTGAAACATAATAATAACAATTTTATAGCGGAAGTTCCCTTTTTCCCTTTAATAAAATACCAAAAAATATTTTGCCCTTTTTTTCTAAAAATACCAAATATATTCCTCTTCCCCTCTCAGGTGCGCATAACCTAGTTTTGTGTGGCTCCCTATTGGCTCATATCCGCTATCAAGCCACCTCAGAGCTCAACCACCTCATTTGTTACCTCAACAAAAGTTGAACATTCCCTTCAAAGAGTCTTAAGGGAGAACCTTGATCATAATGCCAATGTTTATCCAGACCTAATGGCAGTCCTCACTCATCTTAGCGCAAAGATTGATAATCTTCAGGTAAATGTCCAAGAGATGCAATGAAATAGGGTTCAGACACCCGAGGTTCCCAATCCTAAAAGCGTTTTTTCCCATGTCGTGAGTCTGTAATCAACAGAATATATATGGTTCCAGAAGTTTATCAACATGTCCATCATGTCCCGCGTGGCCCACCTGTTGATGGACAACCTCTATCTCAGTTGCCAATGTCGAACCTCGCCCAACTAGGAGCTAATTTGCTAATATATATTCCTATTGATCCAAAAGAGGAAGAATTAAATAAGATCAATAAATACCTCAAATTGCTATCCAAGAAGATTTACTAAGTTAAGATCTCAGGGAACAATGTGGATTACACCCACATGTCTCCCTATCTAAAACCCCGATTGCTGAAAGAGTTCAAATTTCATGACACCTTGTACACCTTCATAGCAATCATCGTGTTATAACTTTACTTAGAGAATTTGAAGAAATAATGGCATCGATGTTCTAACACACCCTTAATGACAGTGCTCTCCGATAGTTTTTATTACTAGAAGAATCTCGAATCTATAGTTGAAAAGATTTATCTGGAGAATTCATAACCTAATACAAATACAATGAGTTAAAAGTCATTTGTCAAGACTTTGAGCTACTCAAACATAGTCCCGAGGAACTATTTAATAGCTTTACTGATAGATGGAGAGAAAAAGATGCTACCATAACAAACCGAGCTTTCAAGGAAGAACAAGTGAGCATTGCGAAGAAGAATTTTCTGCCACATATCTGAACCTCTATGGGAATTCAGTCATCATCATCATCCTTGCCTTAATACTATCATATAGGGTCGGCTACATGGATTTTCTTTTTCCATTCTAATATATTATATGCAATATTATCATTCAAGTTTAATTCTTTAAGATCTTTCCTAATAATTTCCTCCCACGATAGCTTAGGGAAACCCCTTTCTCTTTTAACCTCTATTTTTAATAATATTCCTCTTGTTATAGGTGCACCTACTGGTCTACGCAACACATGTTCGTACCACCTAAGTCTACTTTCTCTTAATTTATCGCTAATGGGAGCAACTCCTAACTTTTCTCTCACGTACTATTTTTTAATTTTATCCTTTCTAGTAATTCTTATCATCCATTGGAGCATCCTCTTCTCACTAACATGGAGACTTTGTTCATGGTTTTTCTTTAAAGCCCAAAACTCTGCTCCATATAGTGTTACTGGCGTAACAACTATTCTATGAAATTTTCCTTTTAATTTACTGGTTATCCTCTTATTGCATAACAACCCACTTGCTTGTCTTCATTTCATCCAATAAGTTGATATTATACTCGTAACATCCCCATCAATATCCCCATTACTTTGTAACACTGAACCTAAACAACAAAATTTATTAGTTTGTTCTATCACTTTTTCCTCAATCTTTAATATTATGCTATCTATGCCTTATTATTACATTTACATTCCATAAATTTTGCTTTATTTCTACTGATTCTTAGTCCCTTAGACTCTAAAGCTTTTCTCCAAGAATATATTCTCATCGATAAGCCCTCCATTGAAGTGTATACTAAAATTATATCATCCAAAAATAACATACACCATGGGACAAATTTTTGTATGTCCTTAGTAATCTCATCCAAAACTACGGCAAATAAGTAAGGACTTCAGGCCGATCTTTGGTGTAGACCCACTTTTATCTTAAATTCATTAGTTTCTCCACATATAGTTCTTACTCTAGTCTTTGTGTTTTCATACATTTCCTCAATAACTTTAATATAACTCATAGGGATTCTTTTTCTACTTAAATCCCACCCAATTATATCCCAAGGTACTCTATGGGAATTCAGTACTAACCTCATTTTAGAGCCCTCCAGTAGGCAAGGATCGAGATTGAAGATCAAAAAGTTGAGTCTGAGCCAAAGAGGCCAATATGGAAGTTCCTTCCTTGCAAGTATGACAAGCTATCTAATACTACTTTCTTAACCATTAACAATATTTCTCAGCCTGTTATGCCATGGGCACCCAAAGATCGTCCCATAACAATCAAAATGGAATATACTGAGCTCCATTTTCCCCTATAAAAAGTTTACCAAAATCTCCTATCTCGAAACCTCATTAAGACTTTGGACCCTCATCCATTAACAAACCCACTTCCAACTAACTTCAAGCATGACGCTCATTGTGATTTCCACCAATCACAGGGCACACCATTGACCAATGTTTCAACCCAAAGAACGACATTCAAGGCCTCATTAATATGGAGTTCATTCCTCCTCCATCCAATCCTAAACCCAATACTACTCAAAACCCTTTGCTAGAACACTAAACCGGTGTGAACGCCATTCTTCTAGATGAAAGATATTAATCATTCCACCAGAATTCGACTCACCACCCTAAATCCCTCTAAATTTGTCCCTTTTTATTTCTCCTCCCAAAAAATGCACCAAATCGAACCTTCGCTCTCATAACAGGGGCATATATCATCCTTCTAACTTGCTCAGAAATAGGCCCTACTGGTTATTTTGAATCAGCACAGAGACTTTGGGCCAGAACTACCACCAAGGATGTCCCTCGAAGAGGATAGTTGTGAAAGAATAAGTGATTTATACATGGAAGCCCGATAATGGGCCCTCCAATCAGGCAATTGTGTCGTTTCATAGGGGATATTCATCTTAGACAGTATTGTGCAGGTTATGTCCGATGAGTTTATTAAAGAGAAAGAAATATGTACAACTTCCAAGATTCTTACCATCCTAAGGCTGAAGGAATACCAGGTTCCCTCTTTCCAACACTACTCCGCTGAGTGGGAAGATTTGTACAAAAATTTAGTTAAAATTATAGAATGCATAGCTTTCTCATGAAGATATAATTTAATTTCCACCGGATAGGGTGATGACTCAGACCCTTCAAATTACTCAGAGGATGAACCAGATAGCAGGGATATCGTCACGGTTACATCTTTATGTGGGATGATTTTGTTTCTAAGAGTTGTTATCAGGAACTAATAAAGTATCCATCATGCCAAAGGTGGACGGGGACACAAGTTTTTTTTTCTTCCTAATATCCATAGATCACATGACTCGAACAGACCGATACTATAAATACTCGATTTTGTCATCAGTGAGCATCGATCGAGGCAAAAATCGAGTGTTCGTGTAAATACGCTAATCATTGTTATCAGTTTTCAACCAAAAAAAAAACTAAACTTTAAATACACTCTTGTGAAGTATAGCGGCTAGTCTGTGTATCGAATCGATAGGGAATGGTATTTAGGATTAAATTGTCTAACACTTAAGGAAGGAAAAAAAATGTAAAATATGATGGATTTGAGATTATGTAATTCTATAAAAAAACAAATGAAAAACTATCTAGATTATCTACGAAAGAGATAAGGTCAGAATACAATTGCCCAACCCTTAATGAATTCACCGAACACAAAACTAGTCTAAAATTAAATATTTAATTGAAACAAATACTTTATTTATTTTAAGCATTACGTATATGAAGTAATAAAACCCACATCATACATAATCAAAAGATAAATAAAATACGTGAAAAGATGGTTAACACGCATGTGGCGCTCTTGAACACCCCCATTACCTAGGGCAAATGAGGTTAAAAATCCTACAACAGTTGTATTAACAAACCGACACGTTTCAATCACTTAATTAGCCCAATAACGTATTTTTATAACCATGTGAACCATTTAGGGTTGGGTTCATGCATCTCAACCTTTAGAAACCTAGTCAAACGTGACTTGATTAATAAAGAACATTTTATCTATGTTGCATGTAATCAAAACCATCATGAAAGTATAATAAAAGTGCCATAATTTAAGATTACCAAGGTTGAAGAACACAAACATGCAAGAAAAAAATCAAATCTTGAAGAAAAACTAAAAAAGCTCTTGAATTAAAGGTGAAAAACTTGTAAATTATTCTCCTAGATGTTCCTCCTTGTTATGGAGATTTACAATGAATGAAATCTAAGTTAAAAGACTCTTATATATAAGCTATAAATCGTTTAGAAGAGTCCCTAAATTCTAAAACTCTTTTGCCTAAAAGATAAGGACAAAATAAAAATCCTGCTACATGTAATTTGTCAAGCTTTTTAAGCGTGACTAAGTTTTGTAATAGTTTTGCAGCGTGGCTAAAGGCGAACTAGTCCGGGCTTTGGGGTGAACCGGTCATCTTTTCTGCCTTGGCTTGTTTCTTCTCTTTTCTTTAGATTTCTTTCTCAACTTCAAACGACCATAACTTATTCACTGTAGCTCGAAATGGGGTACCGTTTTTTCCAGTATTCTTGTGATTTCAAGATATTCAACATTATAGTTGACCCCACCTTCGGACTAAGAGCTAAAAATTACAAAAATACCCTTTAACTTCTCATTTCTTAGTTTCTTTCAGTGTTTTTAGGCTTCTCTCGCTCTATCTTAAATGAAATACCTATAAAACACATAGGAGATACACAAAATACGAAATACATGCCAAAAAAGGCTAGTAGCATGAATACGAGATAAATTTAGTCTATTTACACCGCACAAAATCATAAAAAAATCAAAATTAAGGGGATAAATATAAAGAATTTATGCCTAATCAAATCCCCCTAATTTAGAATGTTGCACATCCCAAGCAATGTAAAAGCATTAGAGCGTGAGTTAAGGACCCTACAAAATGAATTTATTAGGATATGTTACCTTTTTTCAAGCAAGCGATTGCATTTAGTGTATGCAACAAGTTGTTAAACCCCTAGGTTACCCTAGTGGACGAGTTTTGTCTCGTGAGGGTTTGCAGTGAATATATCCACAAAATTCATTTTTTAACTCAAAGAAAAATCAAAATAGTTAAAAATTGAACAATTTAAACTCTCCAAAAATAGTCACCATAAATTTTTATTCACGACTCTCAATTTATAGTGTGTGTGCGCGAAGATGAAAATTAAACCGTTAATTTTCACCGATTGATCATTGCGTTATTTTTTGAAAATTCGTTTTGATTCAATTTCTCAGGGATGCACTCATAAACGAATCACTTGGAATCTGGCTTATTTCTCTCGATATGCATGATTTCTAAGAGTAAATATAATGGAGTATGAATTCACGCACACAAATTTGAAAGACAAAATTTTTATGGTGAAAAGATCTCATCATCAGAATACAGTTATTGGAAAATGGGGAACATCGCCTCTTTTCCACATCAATTAATATCTCATCCTATCTTTTCACATTTTAGCCCTCCACGCGGTAGTCAATTGAGCAATTCAGACTCGGTTAGGACTTTTTCGAGTTGTAAGGTGTATTGGGTAAAATGGAATTGGTTGGGAAAGTGAGAATTGGAAAATCTTCTGATGATATCCTTTAGTGATTTTTTGGGTTTTTTGCTCATTTTTCTCTTTCTATTTTTTTATTTTTATTTTCCACACTTTTATTTTCTTTTCTTGCTATTTTGGTGAGTAGTATTCTATTTTTTCTTGCTCCTTTTTATGCACTTTTTGAACTAAATTTCTGAATTTTCACTTTTCACAATTTCGGGCCAATTGGTTTTTTGAGTTACAAACGAAAAAGGGAAATTTTTATTAGGCTAAAATTGGGTTGCAAGGAATAATGTTTCATAACTTTTTATGGCTAATATTTTGGGTAACAGAAACGAGTGCCTACTTCATTGTCCAAACTGCTAATTGCTTTACCATATGCATCTCGAGAATATATGTAGTTTAGAGATATTTTAGAACATTTTTTTAAGACAACATCTCACATGTTTTCCATAATCGATAAAAAAAATGACATAGAGATCATCAATGACATTTTTTAAATGTTGAAAAGAACTTTGAGTTAACTATTAACTCAGATTGATTTAATAACTCACAAAGATGATAGGCTCGAAATCTCACTGGGTTAACTAATCTCCACACTTATTCGTAAAGTCGTCAATTTTTGCTCAATTTCCATCTTTGGTCAATTTCGTCTTTGTGCATTTGATTTTTACAATTTGAGAGTTCAAACAAAATTTTAGTGACATTTTCGAAGTTTTTAAATTCCAATTTTTATTTATTTTGAAAATAAATATTTTTGGCTTTTTTGAAAATTTGAAATTTATTTTTTAGAAATTATTGAAATTTTCTAATTTGTTTTTGGGCATTTTGAAAATTTGTGAAGTTTTTAAAAGACGCACTTGTCACCCCCCTAACTTAGACTTTGCAATGTTCTCAATCAAACGAACTAAAAGCTAAAGAAGAAAAAATAATAAGTGCGACAAATAAAACAAACAAATATTTAAAATGCAAAAAACACTAAATAACTCAAACACGCGATGCAAAAATAAAATAAAAAAATTCACCCCATATGTGTCGAGGGTGCGACGACCTCTCTTTGTCCACTAAAACCTCATCTAACCCTACATACGGAGACGCTCTCCTTGTCTCTCCTGTCCTAGCATCGTAAACCAATAGTCGAAACAAATTGGGACCCGTCCCATAAATAAGGGGGACACCTTGAGGTTAGATATCATGAATGGGATCCTCATGGTGCCTAATCGAATTGCAACTTACTTGTCCCGGCTTGGAGAGAACATCTCAGTCGAAATTGGAGGGATATGCTAACCCACGATCTCTCTTAACTTTGGGAATACATGGGTCCTCGATCGCATTCAAGGCCTCAAGTGGTATGGGTGGATGGTCATGAAGAAGGACCTCATATATCCTATTTTTTCCTTCGCTCTCATTGACGTGACTATACGAGTCCAATAGTGATTGGACTTTGGTAGGAAGGCCCCTATCCACAGGCCAGAATTCTTTTTCACACTCTCCCAAGGTCATATCACCTAGCTTGATATGTTTCTTACTTTCCACATCCTCTCTCGCACTCAACTATGTGATCTCTCTCGTTCTCCACATTAGTCACTAAACACTCCTCCTTATCGGCCTCTAACTCACGTCTGAATTATCGCTCTCACTTGATTTAACGCGGCATACCCCTAACGGATCTCTCATATGATTCCTCTCGTGCTTGTTTACTTTCTCTTCCATAAGATCCATCTCTCTCGTTCGCCCTCATCACCCTCGGGCTTGGTGATGTTGAAGATATTTTTTTCAAGGGTCATGTTCCTAAATGTGATTGCATTCTCCCATTTCGATTGGTTATTAATGTGTTAGCCATAGCTAAGAATGGGTGGTCGATAATGAAGGGAACATGATTCCTCAGTACAACGGAGGGTTACTCATCCCAAATGATAAAATCTACCGGGAGTATAAAGTGTCAACTTGGACAATCATGTCATCAACGACTCCCCGAGGTAACTTCACAGAATGATCTATTATTGGAGAGTCATATTTGTGGGATTAAGGTTCCCAAACCTAATTTTTTATAGATGGAATAGGGCATCTAGTTAACACTCGCCCTAAATCTATTAGCGCTCTCTCGATTCTATTCTTCCCCATGATGAATGAAATGGTGGGTGCACCCAGATCTTTGAATTTTGATGGAAGGTCGCTTGATAGTATTGAGCTGACATTTTGTGATGGGAACACATTTTCTTTACCTTTAGCCTTCTTTTCACCATCAATAAGTCCTTAAGGAATTTAGCATATGCGGGAATTTACTTTATGGCATCGAAAAAAGGCAAATTCAACTTTACTTGCTTAAAGACGTCTAACACATCATCTCGAGAGACTCATTTTGAGTGAGGGACTAACCGTTAGGGGAACGGAACAACTATGGGTGGTTTTACTACTACCCCGAAATTGATTGTATCGCTATTACCATTCTTTCTTAAGGAGGCATCTTCGGCCTCTTTTGTGCCAGGCTAAATCTCCTTGTCTTTGCTCGTCGTGTGTAGGAGGAGACAAGTCAAGAAATCTTCCACTACGTAGAGTAGTTATCGCACTACATTTCTCTTGATTAGCATTGGAAGTCTGGCTAACATTATTTTAACCTTGGGGAGGTCTTTGCCCTTGCACCGGAAACTTACCATTTTCATGGATACTTAAAGAATATTGCAATCTCGAAATGTTCGCATTAATTTCGGGGAGCATGCGGTATTTTGAGCATTGGTTTCCATTTGAGATTGAATAAATTGATTGACAGTATCCTCAAAATTTCTCCACGATGGGTTGATATATGTCGCATAAGGTGGTTGTGACACCCCGCCAATAAAAATCACGGGTGATCAATCCTATATCAAACTAAACAGCAATCTCATGTGGTTTCATTATCAGCATCACTATCGAAAAACCATATTAATTACCAATATCCTATTAGGCTTGCTGTCAAATTTAAAACTTTTTAATCTTTTCAATCGCAACATATAAAAATAAAATTCATTCATGCACAAATTAATCAATAAATGGAATGAACAGATAATAATAATAATCAATACTCACGGTAAACATAATACAACCATATAGAATGTGAGTAATATGAAATCGCTTAAATAAAAGAGATGACAACAATTAGGCAACATGCCCGAATTTATATGACAATTCCATCTATCTAGATCTCAAAGTTAGAAGCGTCTATGAGAAATCCTACCCACATCCAAAGCTGCAGAAGACTCAAAAGAAGTGGTCATCCAAGTGTCCCTATGTCTGGACACCTAAAGTGTGTGTGTGTGTGTGTGTGTGTGTGTGTGTGTGTGTGTGTGTGTGTGTGTGTGTGTGTGTGTGTGTGTGTGTGTGTGTGTGTGTGTGTGTGTGTGTGTGTGTGTGTGTGTGTGTGTGTGTGTGTGTGTGTGTGTGTGTGTGTATATAACAAAGAGAGACAAGATATAGAAACGGGTCAAAGCCTGGGTTTGAAAAATAAGTGCGTAAATTACAATAACTTTGACGCTATGTTATATTCCATATATAAATTGATATCGAACATTCATGAGAGACTCCTCACCCCTCATCTATCAGCGCGTACCTAACGCAATTAATTTTACCCATCCTAGTTATGCTACCCCGCCTAACAAGTACCTTGCCAACATTGAAATCCATACGCTATTCCCACAATCCGCGTGTATACTATCATAAGCTTACCCTCGAGCTTATAAACTATAATTTACCCTTTATTAATATTTCCATTTTATATAAAGTAACAATCTTAAGTTATTACAATAATCTCATCTTGGTGTTATCAGTCTCGTATATACTTTTCTCACCTTATATACATATATCATCCACATCTTATTCCGAATTTTATACTCCCGGATAACCCTGAATTTAACTCACAATTCTTTTCCTTATTTTAATCCATGCATATATATTCTTCTCTCAAATATATTTATAGGATATACTATGCCCACCTAGTATATCTATAGCTCATTTCTTACATTAATCCATGCATATATAAATTTACATCTCATATATATATATATATATATATATATATATATATATATATATATATATATATATATATATATATATATATATATATAATACACGTCAAGTATAATAATACTTATATATCACACACTATATAAGTAAAATAACCATCCCTTAGAGTTATAACTCAATGGATGGAGTCTCTAAATTCTATCATCGACCATGGGATTGCTCACATATCATCCTGGGTACCAGCGGTAGGACTCGCATACCGACTTGGTAAAACCCAAATCACAATGCTTGAAAGCGTTCATAGTTCCTTACTTGGAGCAAAACGAATCATACCCAAGACGTCTTACCCCTAAATCACACACGGTTAATACTGGAGGTCTATGACCTAGGGACTATACTCTCCTGCTCCTCAAGCTAGAAGATTCACCCACATCGCGCAAATTCCCATGATAGCACTAGAGGGGTATGATCTACATAAACATATCAATCACAACAAATACATTCATAAATATGTCATATATATATATATATATATATATATATATATATATATATATATATATATATATATATATATAGAGAGAGAGAGAGAGAGAGGGAGGCTCACCTACATCATGCACTATACATCACACCGTACATCACAACTAATTCTAGGCCCTTGAAATTTTTTTTTCAAATTTTATATTTTTCCCTTGAAATTAACCTTCCAATAAACCCATATGCAAAAAATTAGGTCAAAATACATTTTGTAGCTATTTTTAAAAAATTCACAAAAAACTGCTGGCGCAAACCCTTAAAAATAAGGTATTTTTAGCATGTTTTTGTGGATTTTTTAAAAATAGCTACAAAATGTATTTCGACCTAACTTTTTGCATATGGGTTGATTGGAAGGTTAATTTCAAGGGAAAAATATAAATTTGAAAAAAAAGTTTTTTAGGGCCCAGAATTAGGCGTGATGCATGGGTGATGTATAGAGCATGATGTAGGTGAGCCTTCTCCTATATATATATATCATTAATCTGGCTGCCTATGCTTATCTCCCTTGGCATTAGCCTAAAATCCAAACATACTAATTTATAATACTAATATAAGTATGCACACAGCTTATATCCAATCCATAAGTATTCACTCACTTTTAATAACATTCTTACATTCTTATTTCTGAATAATAGCCTATCATGTCTAGCTAGTATCCTTATTTTATCCTACTCGCACTTTCGGATCTAATTTCATATAATCGACATATAAACAAATTGTATGCGAATGAGATATATCTATATGTATATCCACCGAATTTCAAATCATCTCTTGGATTTCTTACATATAAATCCTAAGGGTCACTCATCACTCATTTATACTCTTAGAGGTCCTTATACTCTATATTGGATCCCCCAATATTTAACTCCAAGAAATTTTCTCCATTTTATCCGGAAAAAACCTAAGGAAATTTTTCCCAACATAACAGGTCCGAATCGATTCGCTTGACCGAATCGATTCTCCCTTCACCAAATTGATTTGAAAAGGTTATTATTTAGCTACTGTAACGCTAAATTGATTCCCCAAAAGGGCGAATCGATTTTCCTTACGCAGAGCCAAAATCTGCCGAGGGTATTCATCTTCTCCAACCTCTATTTTTACAACTCCAACCCATTTTAATGATTCCCAACAATAACCAACAAAAAAATAAACATCTCCCACCCTATTTGTACCCAACACAACCATTAATTTGGGGTTTTAATCAATTTAATCCAAGAAAATCTACTATTTTTCTTAATTAATCCCTAACCTCCATTTCCTCCAATTTTCACCTATAATTTAGACCATTCACATAGATTTTTGCCTAGATTTCGTAAGGGATATTAACACATCAATTTCTATGAGTTCATTTCTCAAAAACCCATTTGATCGAAGAATCCCAAAAACCCAAATTCATATTTTTATCAACTCTAATATGAAATATATACACACATACTAGTCAAAGCAAGTTAAACACTTGCCTGAGTGGATAAAATCCGAAGATACTGCCTCGAACCCGTCGGAGCTCGGCCCCCTTTCTCCTCTTCTTCACCTTTTCTTCCTTCCTTTCTTATCTTCTTTTTTTCTTTCTTTTCTCCCTCTCTCACGTGCTCTTTTAAGGGAGAAATAAGGGTTTTCCTTTATTAAACCCAAACTTGACTCATATAAGCACTTTCGAGTCCCTACCAGTCCAAAAAGTCCCCGGAACACTAACACTACCCCCGGGTACTCTATTTAGACTATCTCGGCCCTTCCGAGACCAATCATGCACTTAAAATTCCCATTCGAGTTACCTATCAAAATTTATATCTTAAATTCAACACACTTCCACGTGTGTTTTCCCGAATAAAAATAACACCACATGCTGCTTTTATACACCTTTGACCTTTTAATTATAATCCATCATATTCATTTTAAATCCTCAAATTATTAAATTACCCTCACTTAGGTAATTTAAATATCCATAAATGTACAGGGTATTACATACTTTCCTCCTACAAAAGAATTTCATCCTTGAAATTCAGATATAAGCACTACTAGACTGAGGATCTTTACCACAACACATCCTCCTAGTACTCAAAAATCAATTTCAAAGTGAGGCTCTATCACTATTTCCCTTAGCTTCCATGCAAGCTTATTCCATTAACTTGATACTGATATACTCCATCAGTCATAAAATTGCACCTCAAAGATAGACTTTGTGCTTCACCAACGACATACAAATAAGACGAGTTTATACTTCACTGGCTCTATTACCTTTTACATCACTACATGCTAACTCCTCGTATTCGTATCAATACTTAACTCTCGTCCTGAGAGAAATTCATATAAACATCTGACCATCCTGGTTGGCCTTTCAAACATGAATTCATGACGACGTAACTCTTACGCTAGTCACAAGTCACACAAAATAGTTCGTGATTCCTCCACATAAATTATCAAATTCTAACTCTCGTCCAATTACAACATTCTTATTATCCTCTCACCTCTAAACAACCAGAGGGTGAAAATTTAAGGTTTTCCATTGAAAACCTCAATAAGCTCCATCTCCACAACAATCAGGTTCGAGTATTACATGCAACTCTATCATCGGAGATTTATCCTCCCAATTACCATATCATGTTTTACTTCACCTACAAGCCATATCAGTTATGGAAGGAAAACAACTGCGAATTCTCATTCATATCTCTTTACTAGTCATCAGTCACTTCTCATTGACTCAACAGATCTTAGGCGAAATGACTTACCCAAATTAAATGTCATCCCCCACTGCTTCCTAGAATCCCCTATCGGGGGAGGGGTTCAAAGAATTCATCCGAATTCGCAATAATACTGGACAGTAACTCGCACTGGTAAAAATCCTGGAGACTATTTACTATGTCCTGCTCGACGCCAACTTCCACTCATAATGTCTCATAATGAGTGATACTAATACTCCCCTTCTTTTTGGGGGCATGCCAAAAATTTTGACCCGTACACCTTTCGCCAATATGTGCACTCTTTTAGGTTCTTATTACCTTATTGACATCACCATTTGACTTACGCGCAAGTCAATGTCAATATTCGACTGAGTAGGACTCCACCCCAAATTTACTACAATAGTTGGACTTTCCTCTTCTCAAGAGACATCCTTTGATGGCTTCCCATATCCTTTCATTCTATCTAACGCGTGCTACTCACGTCGTACACATATACTTGGATCATCGTCTTTCTCTCATCATGCCTAACCCATCCTATCAGTTTAACTTTATAATAACTGCTCCACAGGCATACATATCACAAATCTAGTCTCACATCGTTTTCACTCGGATGATTACAAAATTGGCTAACCAAGGCGATCTCACACCCGGTAATCTACTCACCTCAACATATATATCAAACACACCTCACGCGTAACACACAGTACCCTATTTCACTCGCATTCCAATAATGGCATTCGCATTTACAACGTGGCTATGATACTTGGGTATTCTCAATCACCCCCTTAAATTGAAATTTAATCATCCACAGCATCGTACCATTCTTCAATTCGTGGTAAACAACTTCAGTGCTTTACCATAGCACTATCGGCTCTATTAGCCTTATCTCGAGATGTAACTTCCAACTTGCAGTGATAAATGCATACTTATATGATGACCGGGGCACTAGACTCGTGGATAAATAGCCAAACATTTCCCCACTTCCAACTTCACGCTAAGTTTCGTGTGTGGGATGTCTCGCAAAGGGAAATCCAAACAAGGATCCCTCCTGATACACTACTACCTAGCATTGTCGATCATAAAAATTCATTAGGTCCTTAGTCCATAATAGTTACCCCTAAATTCCCATGTCTTTCTACTCATGACATTTATCAGAATTCATGCGTATTTCATCCCGCAATCTCAATTAAATAAAAAATTTCCCCCCAAGGAACTATCACTCAGCATTAGTTATAATCACATTCTATAAACCTCAAATACACGACCGGGACTTCCTAAATCCTGTTCTCAGACATTTAAATATCAATCTTAACTCCTAAATCTATAAAGGAGGGATATAATAATGCGCTCTTTCTATCACCAAGTCCTAAGCGCTAAACGAAATGATGAGCTAAATTTCTCCACTCCACTGTGAATCTAATATACCTTGAATCTTATTAATAAAGTCCCTACATACGGGAATCAATTATCTCAAGACAACCATACTCTCTGAAGTCTCTACAATATGTAACATGAAAGCGATCTCGACCCTTTCGTAGGTGAGGCATCGTCAAAATAACACATCCTACCCTAGGGAAGCAACTCCGATAGACTTGCAATATTCGCACACTATCGATCTAACAAGTTCCATAAAATACCCCAAATAATATAATACTCGTACAACACATTACTAAAATGAGTAATCTCAAACAATAGATATACCACTATTAATATACCCGTAATAACATGGAAAACATACACATACACATAATAAAAATGTTATCGATATACGCACTTAACTCATCTCACACGTGAATCTAGAGTTACTCAAAATAAAGTGACTAATCCACGTCATATAAAACATGACTCCTTCCCGAGGGTAAATCTCGTATTCCCGCCTTTCCAATCACCCCGGCTTATCAAATGGTTCCCAGACATAGTATAATTGTCCCAATCGTACAAAAACTACTTTAATTACTGCCCTTACTAGGCATCATACTCTTATCCCTACTTCGGGTAAAATTTAACGAATGTGGTATACTCCTCTACAAAATATCTCTAAATATTTTCCACCTATCTCCGGTCATGCTGACCATATTAGAATTGCCCTTCTCTCGGACTCTAGCAGTCTCCATTCTGATGGCTACCCTCGTTGTTTCCTTAGTTCTGATGGCTCTAAGGAACCTATTGCTGGCTCTAACCACCCTCACTGAATTCACCGCCACTTGGTAAGAATTCAGCTATCCGAATCATTTAAACGGGTCCCCTAATGGGTCTCCCCCTTGTGGTGTTTCACTAACACCATTTCCTCATGTCTTTCTCTCCAACTAAATCCTTCTATTCTTTTATCTCCTTTTCCAAAGAAGCATTAATATTTCCATTAGAAATAACACAACATTATCCCTGTCTGCATCGTTTGCCCAAGTAAAATCACCTTAAGCACTAGCAACTCTTCTCCATTAGACCTATCTCATTTTGGATATAATCCATTATACCAATAAATTCATTTTCGCAAATGGAGAGTACCCATATCCTCCTAAACAACTGACGAAGGAACTTATGGTCAAACTTTAACTAAGATCCTTCCCTTCGACACCATAGTTCGCTTCTAAATGTGGTGGTTGACTCCCACCACTATAACTTTGCTCCTACGAGCCACGAAAAATTTATCCCAAATTTTCACTTCTGGGTATACCACACTCCATCATGTGAAAAAGCTTCTTGATATCTAACTTCCATTTGGCAACACATGATCTCTGTACTTTCTAAACTTCTCATGAATGGTCCTCTTCAAAGACCCGTCTGACTCTCTCCCATTCTAACCATATTGGGTGAGTCTATTTTGGCACCACTTTCTGTTATAGCGGTACATGGAAATTAAATGCTGCACCCTCGCAGTCCTTACAGTTCTTATCTTTCCGAGCAACATTAGGGGTGATTGTAACTATGGTTATAATCCCCAAAATATTCTACAACCTCAATTGAGTCCTGCCTCCTACTGGTCCCAACAGCCCTCGCCTTTCGTCTTTCATGGTTCGACACGCAAACACACCCGAACGTAAATAAGATTCACTAATATATATATATATATATATATATATATATATACCTTATAGCCGGAGAATGAAATCTCACCATAGGAATCAACAATCCTAAACGTAGGGCTCTACATCAAATAAAAGGTAACGCTGAAGCGTAGTACGTCCGCACAGATTCCTAAGGACACTAGAACCTGATTCTCTGATACCACCTGTGACACCCTACCTAATAAAAATATCAGGTGATCAATCCAATATCAAATTAAACAGGAATCTCATGTCATTTCATTCTCAGCATCACTGTCAAAAAACCATATTAATTACCAATAACCTATTAGGCCTGGCGTCAAATTTTAAACTTTTTAATCTTTTCAATCAAATAACATAAAAATAAAAGCCATTCATGCAGAAATATAATCAATAAATGGAATGAATAGATAATAATAACCGATAATCTTGGTAAACATGATACAACCATAACGAATGTGCGTAATATGAAATCGCTTAAATAAAAGAGATGACAACAATTAGGCAACATGCTCGAATTTATATGATAATACCTCCTATCTAGATCTCAAAGATAGAAGCGTCTATGAGAAATCCTGCCCACATCCACAGCTGCGGCAGCAACGTCTAACTCAAAAGAAGTGGTCACCCAGGAGTTCCTATGTCTGGACACCTAGAGTGTATATATATGTATATAACAAAGAGAGAAAAGATATAGAAACGGTTCAAAGCCTGGGTTTGAAAAATAAGTGCGTAAATTACAATAACTTTGACGCTATGTTATATTCCATATATAAATTGATATCGAACATTCATGAGAGACTCCTCACCCCTCATCTATCAGCGCGCACCTAACGCAAGTAATTTTACCCATCCAAGTTATGCTACCCCTCCTAACTAGTATCTCGTCAACATTCAAATCCATACGCTATTCCCACAATCCGCGTGTATACTATCCTAAGCTTACCCTTGAGATTATAAACTATAATACACTCTTTGTTAATATTTCCAATTTATATAAAGTAACGATCTTTAGTAATTACAATAATCTCATCTTGGTGTTATCAATCTCGTATATACTATTCTCACCTTATATACATATACCATCCACATCTTATTCTGGATTTTATACTCCCGGATAACCCTGAATTTAACTCATAATTCTTTTCCTTATTTTAATCCATGCATATTTTCTGCTCTCAAATATATTTATAGGATATACTGTGCCCACCTAGTATATCTATAGCTCATTTGTTACCTTAATCCATGCATATATAAATTTACATCTCATATATATATATATATATATATATATACAATACACATCAAGTATATTAATACTTATATACCACACACTATATAAGTAAAATAACCATCCCTCAGAGTTATAACTCAATGGATGGAGTCTCTAAATGCTATCATCATCCAGGGGATTGCTCACATATACTCCTAGGTACCAGCGGCCGGACTCTCACACCGACTTGGTAAAAAAAAATCACAACGCTTGGGAAGAGGTCACAGTTCCTTACTTGGAGCAAGACAAATCATACCTAAGACGTCTTATCCATAACTTACACACGGTTAATACTAGACGTCTATGACCTGGGGACTATACTCTCCTGCTCCTTAATCCAGAAGATTCACCCACATCATGCAACTTCCCATGATAGCACTAGAGGGGTATGATCTACATAAACATATCAATATATATATATCCCTTGGCATTAGCCTTAAATCCAAACAAACCAATTTATAATACTGATATAAGTATGCACACAACTTATATCCAATCCATAAGTATTCACTCACTTATGATATCATTCTTTCATTCTTATTTCTAAATAATAGCTTATTACGTCTAGCTAGCATCCTTATTTTATCCTACTCGCACTTTCGGATCTGATTTCATATAATCGACATATAAACAAATCCTACGCAAATGAGATATGTCTATATGTGTATCCGCCGAATTTAATTTACCGAGTGTCACTCAACCCAAACACTTTTTCAAATCATCTCTTGGATTTCTTACACATAAATCCTAAGGGTCACACATCACTCATTTAAACTCTTAGAGGTCCTTATACTCTATATTGGATCCCCCAATATTTATCTCCAAGAAATTTTCTCCATTTTAACCGAAAAAAACCTAAGGAAATTTTGCCCAAGATAACAGGTCCGAATCGATTTGAAAAGGTTATTTTTTGGCTACTGTAACGCCTGAATCGATTCCCCAAAAGGGCGAATCGATTTGCCTTGCGTAGATCCAAAATCTGTCGAGGGTATTCAACTTCTCCAACCTCCATTTTTACAACTCCAACCCATTTTAATTGTTCCCAATAACAGCCAACAATAAAATAAACATATCCCAACCTATTTGTACCCAACACAACCATTAATTTTGGTTTTAATCAATTTAATCCAATAAAATTAACTATTTTTCTTAATTAATCCCTAAACTCCATTTCTTCTAATTTTTCCCTATAATTTACGCCATTCATATATATTTTTGTCCAGATTTCATAAGGGATATTAACACATCAATTTCTATGAGATCATTTCTCAAAAAACCATTTTATCCAAGAATCCCCAAAACCCAAATTCATATTTTTATTAACTCTAATATGAAATAGATACACACATACTAGTTAAAGCACGTTAAGCACCTGCCTGAGTGGATAAAATTCGAAGATCCTGCCTCGAACCCGTCGGAGCTTAGCCCCCTTTCTCTTTTTCTTCTCCTTTTCTTCCTTCCCTTCTTCTCATCTTTCTTTCTTTCTTTTCTCCCTCTCTCTCGTGCTCTTATAAGGGATAAATAAGGGTTTTCCCTTATTAAACTCAAACTTGACTCGTATACACACTTTCGAGTCCTTACCAGTCTAAAAAGTCTTCAGAACCCAAACACTACCCCCGGTTAGTCTATTCTGACTATCTCGGCCCTTTCGAAACCAACCGTGCACTTAAAATTCCCATTCGAGTTACTTATCAAAAAAAATTCATCTTAAATTCAACACACTTCCACATGTGTTTTCCCGAATAAAAATAACATCACCTACCGCTTTTATACACCTTTAACCTTTTAATTATAATCCATCATATTCATTTTAAATCCTCAAATTATTAAATTGCCCTCACTTAGGTAATTTCAATATCTTTAAATGTACGGGGTATTACAGTGGTGCTTGCATATGTGGAGCTTGTTGAAAATGCAGTGGCTGTGGTGGAAGGGGGAAACGTGTGAATTAGAATTCAACGCGGCATTCGGTTGCCCATAGCTAAAATCAGGATGGTTCCTCCATGAAGGGTTGTAAGGATTCCCGTGAGGGGCATTGAAATTTCCCTTAAATTCTCCAACTGCATCCATTTGCTCTTGGAGCATGACTTTGTGGATGGGTATCGTCGGGCATTCATCTGTTGAATGGCCCACCTCACAAATAGTATACACCTTTTCTATCATTGCTTAAGTGGATCCGAGTGTTTCTCTTGCCCATGATTCGACAATGTTTGCCATTTGTCTATCAAGTTGGTTAAATTTATTGTTCCACTTGGCTTCCTTGTCCAAATGATAGATTCCAGAAGCAGAAGGAGATGTGGACGTTTGTTGAACTCGATTTTGGGCATTGGGATCGGATGTGTCCCACGCTTGAGTTGTATAGACAACAAACTTAAGGTGGGCATCTGTATTGTGTTCATTAAATTTCCAAAATGGTCTCTCGCACATTGTCTCAACGAGTTGTTTAGAAGATATGGTTATCCTTTGGTGAAGAAAGATATGAGACGATACTTCTCAAAACCATGATAAGGGCATATACTAACTAGCTCGTTGAAACGTTCGTAACATCGATCAAATGGCTCATTTTCTTGTTGTCAAAATGTTTGAATTTGAGCTTGGATGGAATTTGTTCGATGTTAGGGAAAGAAATTTTAGAGAAATTTGGATTGCATTTCCCTCCATTATCCAATTTAGTTTAGTGATAAAGACCGTAGCCATGTCTTTGCTTTATCCATCAAGGAGAAAGGAAAAAGTTTGAGGCGAACGACATCTTGTGTGCAAGCTTGATCGCTAAAGGTATTACATGCCTCGTCGAACTCACGAATGTGGAGGTAAGGCTTTTTCGAATCCATACCGCAAAAAAGTAGGAAGAATCTGGATCATCCCATTGCAAAAATGAAATTGTCCCACATTACACCGAAGTAAATCTCATCCCAGAGTGACGGTTCGCATGGGATATAAGAGTTCTTTCATGGGACGATACGGCACTTCACCCTCACCCGTACCAAAACTAGCATTATCTTACATGGCTCTCTCTCCAATTTATTCAAATTCTTCACTCGACAAGCTCGGAGTGTGATTCAATATGTGACTTGTGATAGAGTTAGGCGGAGTAGGAGATGGAATCCAAAATTGAGGAGCATTTGAAGTGTGTGGACTACCGGGATTGTACTCTCCTAGAGGATTTTCGCGAATTTGGGTAGGAGTAGATTGTGGAATTTGTTGAATATTTTGCATAAAAGGATTTTTAGAGATGCTATATTTTTTTCTGATTTTTTTAATGTTTTTTATTTGATGATTTGTTTGGCTTTTTTTTTTAGAATTAGAGTCAAATTTTATATTAACTCAACCTAATGTAAAAGTCTACTCAGTCCTCGACAATGACAATCGTCGTAGGACTTTTAACCTCGTTTTGCTCTAAGTAATTGGGGTGTTTAAGAGTGCGACGTGCATGTTTTTATAACCATGAGAACCATTTAGGGTTAGGTTCATACATCCCAACCTTTAGAAACATAGTCGGACATGACTTGATGAATAAAGTACATGTTATCTACGTTTCATTTAATCAAAACCATCATGAAACTATAATAAAAGTGCCATAATTTAAGGTTACCAAGGTTGAAGAACATAAATATGCAAAAAAAAAAAATCAAATCTTGAAGAAAAACCGAAAAAGGTCTTGAATTAAAGGTGCAAAACTAGTAAATTATTCTCCTAGAGATTCCCCCTTGTTATGGAGCTTTACAACGAATGAAATATGAGCTAAAAAGACTCTTAATATGAATATATAAGTTAGAAGTCATTTAGAAGAGTCCCTAAACTCTAAAACTCTTTTGGCTAAAAGATAAGGACAAAATAAAAATCCCGCTTTTGGTAACTTGTCGCGCTTTATAAGCGTGACTAATTTTTGTAACGGTTCTGGAGCGTGGCTAAAGGCGAACCGGTCCTCCTTTCTGCCTTGGCTTTTTTCTTCTCTTTTTCTTTGGATTTTTTTCTCCACTTCAAACGACTATAACTTCTTTACTGTAGCTCAGAATGGGGTGTCATTTTTTTCAGTATTCTTGTCATTTCAAGATCTTCAACTTTATAGTTGGCCCCACCTTCGGACTAAGGTTGAAAAATTATGAAAATGCTCTTTAACTTCCCATTTCTTGGTTTATTTCGCTGTTTTAAGTTTTCTCTCGCACTATCTTGCATGAAATACCTGTAAAATACATAGGAGATACACAAAACACGGAATACTTACCAAAAAAAGTTACTAGCATGAATATGAGACAAATCCAATCTATTTACACCGCACGAGATCATAAAAATACCGAAATTAAGGGGATAAATATGAAGAATTTATGTCTAATCAAGCATGCATGTAAATAAATAGAACGTAGCCGCTGAAGAACTCTAAATGCCACAAATGCCAATTAAATAAAGAAAAATCCTTCCAGTTGCAAAGAATTTCTTTCATCAAGCTCTTTATAGGACCTACAGTTCCCCTACTATAACCCCTTAAAAATCCATCCACATGTTTATATCTTTGGCCGCGACAGAGCTCGTGTACTTTGCCAATGAAGAAATTTCTAAGATTGGTCCTAACCAAAACTATGCTCTCAACACCTTAGCAAAAGTCATGGGAAAAACGGTTCCATTGGCACTTATCGTGCATGCCTATGATAATACGAGTCGAGAAATTATGGGTTCAATAAATTTCGCACAAAGGTATGGCCCTATATGCTCCCAAACCAAGTTTCGGGTTATCAATATACCAACATGTTTCAACATACTCCTTGGTCATCCTTGGCTTGATAGTATCAGAGGTGTGTCCTCATCCCTCCATCAGAAGCTAAAACTGCTTGCCAACAATCAGGTCATCATTATCTTCAGAGATGACGACAACTATGATGGCATCAGGATAAGTAACCATATTTTGGAAATCCAGCATGGGGAAAATAACATGCTCCTCTCAGGTTTTAAGATTTATCCATTACCTATCCCATCAGATGATAACTTCAAAGATTGGGTATTCCAGAGAACAACCCTCACTACAACGTCAATGTGATCCAAATGTTCAGGAATATAAATTTCATGCCTCAGATGGGGCTAGGTCACCGTCAATAGGGTATCCTTGAATCAATAATTATGAAAGAAGCATTCCCCATATGGTTTGCTAACCATCACTAATTGAACTCATGTCCCTCTGCCATCCGTATCAAAAAAGGGTGTTAAAATGAAAAGAGGTTGTCTCGGGAGACTCCTTAAATGGGCTATTCAATAAGGAAGGCGGGGATTCCCCTTTTGCATTTTTCCTGAACCATTGTACGGCCCTGTTGACAAAAAATTAAAAACCGAATTAGATATATTTTTTGAAGATAAGATAAACTAGACTGAAGACCCGAAGCATGAGATAAAAACCCTGGCCATCAAATCTACAAATTCAAGCTCCTTAAGCAATGAAAGTTTCGAGAGTGGTAACAACGATGAGTCATTTGTTTCCATACACTAGGGTTGGATCTATGCATGATCCACATCGAGGTCAAGCTTCCTGACCCATCTATAAAGATCATCCCTGCTAAAAAGTCACTCCTCAATTAGTGCAGTGTTCATGTACCCAGCTCTAGCCATGCTTAACCCTATTGTTTACCCTCGAAAAATGAACCTAAATCCATACCTCAATTTTATGTTTTCGATATCAATATAAATGAGGCCTCTTTTATGAGGTTCTCAATGTTATATTTTCAAAAAATGTTTCTAATGAAATGAATGAAGATTTGGAGTATCTTATTGTGACTCGTATTAATTGCATTCATTTTAATTAAACACTTGATAAAGATGATTTCATAAATTAACAATTATTAACTAATCTCAATAAGCAAAATATTAACAATATAACCACGTTCAAACTAATTATGATGAGACTATTGTTATTAATCTCGATTCTAATAGCAGTTTTCACGAGATTAGGATATGTTCCACCCTCAATGAGCATGATTGGTCACAATTCAAAGAATTGTTGAAAGAATTCATGGACGTATTTGCATGGTCATACAGCAACATGTCTGGGATCATCACAGAGATCATGCATCATGAAATTCCTACTCATCCAAAAAGAAAACATATCAACCAAAAACTAAGAAAGATTTGGACTGAGTAGTCCCTCAAAGTAAAAAATGAAATGGTTAAACAGTTGAACATAGGCTTCATCTGTGTAGTCTAATATCCTATATGGCTCGCGAACATCGTCCCTATGTAAAAATCGGGAGGAAAAGTTCGCATGTGTACCGACTATCAGGATCTGAACAAAGCATCTCCAAATGATGATTACCCTTCACCTAATATTGACATAACTATTAATAACACTGCCAGTCATGCCATCATGTCATATGTCGACGTTTTATCGGGTATAACAAAATCAAGATGCATCCTGACCACCAAGAGAAGCCTTCATTTATCACCCCATGGGGAACCTTTTGCTACATTTCATGCCTTTTGGTCTCCAAAATACTGGAGCTACCTACCAGAGAAAAACTTCAACCATGTTCCAAAATCTTATCCATAAAGAGGTCGAAGACTTTGTTGACAATATGATCATCAAGTCCAAAAATTGAGAAGGACACATCCTTGCCTTGAGAAAGTTCTTTTAGCGACTAAGGCAATATCAGATGAGTCTCAATCCACAAAAATGCATCTTTGGCATAACAAAAGGAAAACTCCTTGATTTCGTGGTCAGTGAGAGAGGGATGGAAGAAGACCTTTCCAAACTTAGAGAAATTCTTAAAATGCTTCCACCTTGGACAGAGAAAGAAGTTCACAGCTTTCTAGGAAAACTACAGCACATCAGTTGATTCATGAGCCAACTGACCTCCATCTACGAACCTATCTTCAAACTTCTACGAAAGTCTTAAACCAAAGTTTGGAATGCGACATGTAAAAAATCTTTTAATAAGATCAAATGGTACCCTACCCGACCTCTGATGTGCGTGCCACTGAAGAAGGGTCTTCCCCTCCTTCTATACCTCACTGTCACTGACATCACGACAGGACCTATGCATGATCAATGCATCGTAGAGTCATGCAAAGAAAGATCCATATACTACGCTAGTCGAAAGCTAGTAGGATATGAAGTGAACTACACTGCATTGCAAAAGGTGTGTGTTGCCTTAGTTTGGGTTACTCAGAATCTTTGGCATTACATGCTTGGATCCACCATTAAGTTGGTGTCCTGAATGGATCCCATAAAATATCTGTTCGAAAATCCTACCTTATCTAGTTGCATGGCATGTTTGTTGATCTTACTAGCCGAATTCAAAATCGCACATATCACTCAGGAAGCAATGAAAGGAAGAGTTATATTTGATTACCTTTCCACAATCCCATGGAAGAAGACAATGTATGGATTAATGAGTTCTCAAATGAAGATATTCTATATACTTCTTATGAATAGTTTCGATGGAAAATGTTCTTCGACAGAGCTACTAACAAGAAAGGATATAACATTGAGTTACTCCTAATCACCCCTGACATTTCCCACACTTCGATTGCCATTGAGTTAGACTTCTCTTGTACTAATAACACGATAGATTATAAAGCATGCACTTCAAGTCTCAAGACTAAACACGAGAAAGGAATCATATGCATCAATGTCTACGGAGACTTAGCTCTCATCATAGAACAAGTCCTCCAAAAATGGAAAGTCAAAGACGAGAAACTTCGACCCTTTCACGCTCACCTTGAAGATCTTGTATCCCAATTTGAGAATATCACATTCCACTACCTTCCTCGCTCAAGAAGAAAATTTGTTAATGCATTGGTGGAGGGACTGAGGGAATAACAATGGAACCCATTCTAGTTCAAACGTAGTTTACACCCACTTACTACTAATACGTAGAGCTCATAATAGACATAGGTAGATTGTTGTTTTACGATATTTAGTGCCTCCTTAAGTATAGTAAATATCCCCAGGAGGCTAATATAAAAAAGATCGCATGTATCTTCACAAGCTTTCTTCTCAGTACATCATCTATGACAAAGAACTTTTTAAGAGAAATTTTGACGGAACCTATTTGCAATCCATAGTAGGGGCCGATGTCGAAGACATGATGCGGAAAATCATAATGGGAAATGCTCTCCCCACATGAACGGTCATATGCTTGTCAAAAAGATCATCCGTCAGGGATATTACCGGACCTATATGTTCTAAGATTGTGCTACTTATGTTAGAAGGTTCCTCAAATGCCAACAATTTCCTATTATTCAACAGTGGCCTCCCCGATACCTATACAACATGACTTCACCTTGTCCCTTCTCAACTTGGGACATTGACATCATTGGGAAAGTCACTCCCAATGCATCAAACGGGCATGAATTCATCCTTGTCTCCATTGATTATTTAACTAAATGGGTTCAACTTAATTCATACTCAGTATTGAATACGAAGAAAGTGGCCAAGTTCATCAGAAAGAATATCATCTATCATTACAGAATTCCCCATAAGTTGATAGCAGATAATAGGCCCCATTTTGAAGCTAAATTCATAAAAGTAGTCTATGAGTATGGTATTCATACGTACAAGTCCTCTCTTTACCGACTGTAAATCAATGGGGTAATAAAAAATGATAACAAAAGACTCAAATCCATAATAAACAAAATGACTGAAAGTTGTAGAGTTTTGGCAGATCGGGTCCCATATCCCCTTTGGGGATATTACACCTCTATCAAAACACACACTGGAGCTACCCCCTACTCCTTTGTATATCGTATGGAAGCAGTCCTACCCGTCGAACTCAAAATACCCTCTCTACGGGTCATGATCAAAAATCAAGTCAGAGAAATTGATTGGTAGTAAATTTTCTACAACGAACTTGCACTTTTGGATGAAAGAAGACTAAAGGCTCTATACCATATACAAGGGTACGACTGTCGCATTGTGTGATCATTCAATAAGAATGTCAAAGACCGCAGTGTGCGAGATGGAACCCATCTGGGACCTAGGAGAAAAATTCAAAACAAACTCATGTGGGCCATAACTCATGAATAATATTTTTTCAGGTCGCGTCGCTATGCTCATAGACCTCGACGGAGAAGAGATGGTGTGTGAAATCAACTTGGACCGACTTAAGAAATTCTACCCTTAGTCTAACTCTAATTACCCTACAACTCTTTTCACCTCCCTTCTATTCTTAAAATAAAACCTCTATCCTCTCTTTTTAGAACTACGTAGGACCTGATCCTCTCAAAATTGCCTTTAAAAAAATAAAACTTACAAAATAATTTCCAAACCCCGCAAAGGCTTGTAGGCATGCCATAAAGTCACTTAGTGCACGGTCTTTTCTTTTTCACAAAATACTACTCTCTTATCTCGTCGAGATCACTAGTCTCTCTCATCACTGAAATGTAGGGCTGTGTGTTTTTTTCAAATTTTTTCGAATTTTGATCCGATTTTTTTCTGATTTTGGAAGGAATTTTTGCTTACTGATTTCCAATTTTTTCAAAAAAAATGAATCAAAAATCGAAATTTTTTTAAAAATTCGAAATTTTTTATTTTTGTCGATTTGAATTTCTAATTTATTTTTCGATTATAAATTCCAATTAATTTGCCAAAAATTAACCCTTAAAAAAAATTATACCCTCCTTGTTTTATTAGCCCTTGGATTGCCACAACTTATAACTTTAACCCTTAGATTTTGTTTTAAGGCATCTCACCTACAACAAAAATATAAAGGAGTGGATTCTCTGCCAATATATATGACTTTCCAAAGGACCTGAAAGGTTTACTCATCGTGGACAAGTATGGTATGCCAAATTTCTTAAATGATTAGAAGTTAATGGTGCAAGAGTTCTTATAAAGGAGTTCCCAAGCTAATTTTAATTTGTTCTTCTCCAGTTCTAGTTGTAAGGGCTCTGTTCTATAAAGAGCCTCATTCATATATGCTTTCTAAGTTGTTTCCAAGCTATTTTACTCTTGTAAGCCACCTAGAAGAGGCATTTTCTTCTACTGGATGAAATAAATCTACAAATTCTCCAATATATATATTTGTGTGCTTTATAGATATCGGTGTGAATGATATTTATAGGAATACATTCCCCTCTAGTGCTATCATAGGAGGTGAATTTCCTGGCTAGAGATGCAGGCCGAGTATAATCCCCAGGTCATAGGCATCCGTTATTTTATATTGTGATTCTTTTCGGGGTGAGACGCTTTGGGTATGATTATGTCTCACAAATGGGGAACTATGGCCACCTACGCTACACTTATTTTTATTTTCCTGATTTGTGGAGCTAACCGTCTCACGGTATCCAGGTGAATTGAGTATACCTGGGTTGATGGCATTTTAGAGAAAACATCCGGTGAGTTCTTACTCAGGAATGGATGGTTATTATATTTTTCATGTGTGTGAATATTGTAGTATACTAGTATGTAAAAAATATATGTAAATAATTATATACGGTATTTATACATAGAATATTCTGGGAACGGTGACCATGATAGAAGTCACTATGGTTATTGTCCGGGAAGATGGAGTTGGGATAATCACTATGATGCATTAGCTTCCATAATCATCGTCATAAAAAGAGGTGGTGCGAATTCAGACTCACCCAACGTAGTTGATAAAGGGAGGAGTCATAGGAACTCTTCTAAAGAGCCATCTGTAGGGATTCGTGGAAGAGAGGGAGTGTTTTGGGACAATGGAAGGAGATAACCCAAAGGCAATCGTATAGGGTGGAGTACAGTGACACCCAGGATTAAATTTCAAGCACAATTTTGGCTCAGAGGAAGAATTTTGTAGTGATGGGAGTCAGTTACCACAACTATGGAGAGATACCATGAATAATGAGGAATTTGGCATGTGTTTTGATCGTAGATCCTCTCATCAGCTGTTTAAATAGAGAGGCAACGGAGATTTAATGACTTTTTTCAAAAGGGTTGTATGGTGGTCGGTTGTGAAGGAAAATTGACGTGTTTAGCAAACTTCATACCCAACGAGGTGGATATGGAAAAATCACAAAGGTCCATAAGTTAGTGATGGACTCATCTATAGAATATACAAGCATGGATGCGAAGATTCGGATAGAATGACAGGTACCGTTGTCATCAATGTCATACATTTATAATATGATACTAGCCCTTCCATGAGAAGGGGGCCAAGAGAGTTAGAGAATCTAACCGAAGGTCAAGACTAGATTCAACGTTGCTAGTGAGGCACCATGGGAGGGGATATCCACTAGAGAACCCATTTTAATGATTGAGAACAATAAAATTCCTACCAGGTGACGGTGGATTCAATCAGGGTTGTCAAGGCCAGCAACGAGTCCCATAGGGGCAACGGAGCCAAAAGGACAATGAGGGTAGCAATGAGGATCGAGTCTACTAAATTCGTAAGAAGGACAACCCCGACATGGCCAATGGGGATAAGGAAAGGGGAATGATATGTAGGGGTGTCTTATGTGTAAAGAGTAGGAACACTTATGTGATTATTATTCCCAATAAATTAGGGGATAGGAACGGGATACCCCGTACGGGCAACAGTTATAAGAAGTTTTTAGTTCATTTGGGATAGGGGTGGTATGTCTAGGAACCATTTGAATTGCGAGTGCTATTGCCAATTTCAATTATGACTTTTATCCCGGGATGATTGGAGTTTATTTTGTGTCACATGAGCGAGTCACAGTAGCTTGTTAGTAGTAGATTTGCATGTGAAACGGGTTTAGTAGAGGTGTCGTTAATATAATTATAGTGTGTATATATTTACCGTTCAGTAGCGGGGATCTCTTTAGTACCATCTGCAAGGGAGCAGGTGTGGACACTGAGAGGATATATTTTATGAGGATATCTCGTTTTGAGAGGTGATATTTGAGGTATGCTTTTATCCTGTGTACGGACTGTTGAGCGATGGTGGGAGGTTACATCAAGACTGTCTTGTTTGTTGTTCTGGGGCAGGATGTACATTTTAACCTTGTCTCACTTGAGAGATGATCGAGCTCGTGGCGATATTTTTCATGAAGTTGACTTAAAGGTAAAGTTGTCTAGTTATATTGGATCCCGGTGCATAGGGACTTTTATTGATATGATTTAGGGTATATCGGGCTTGCTATTGAGCGAAGAGTTTTAGCTCATTTTTGGGTATGTGCTGAAAACTTAGTGATCGTGAGAGCATCGTATCATGTGACTACTTGAGAGACATGGGCGTAGATGATTTGATGTATGTATCAGGAGACAAAATTTGTGATATCTTAGCTATGTGCTTTGCACCCACGGATTTCGTTGATCGACAATGCTAGGGGATAGTACATTGGGGAAAGTTATTTTGGGATTCGTTGCGGGATGTTGCATGCAAAGACCTTAATAAATGTTGAGAGTAGTGAGACGTTGTTGGATGCTAGTGCATTGGTTTTGAATGTTAAATTTTTTAATGTGTAGAAGAAACACTTTAAGACAAGACTTATTACGATAAATGGTCAGTGGAGCCGAGTAGTGCTGCGAAAGAAGCACTGAGAAAACTTATGTACCACAATTTAATACGTGGGTTAGTAGCAAGAAGAATTAAATTGAAAATTGGTAGGTAATCGAGAATACCGCATGATATAGCCATGCCAACAATGCGGGGCTGAGTTTGAGATAAGTATGTTACGTACAAGAAGTTAGTGATATTTATGCTAGGATTTTTGGGATATAGTATATAGTATGGTGAGACTTTATGTTAGTTATCACCTGAAAGAGGGTATAGTCCATATATATGTGTATATATGTTATCGTGTGTTTCATAATAGACCTACAATAAAGATGTTGTATTGTTATAATTAATCTCGGGGAGTAGGGACATTTACTAATGGTATTTAGGATGGATAGGTTTATTATCAAGCGGGGAGATATAGCTCGTGATTAATTCGTGCCAAGAATCTAGTGATAGTAAAGGGTGTCACATTGTATGATGTCTTTTGTAACATGAGAGTGGACGAGTATACTTTTATGTCAGGCGACGAAAATTTGGGGGTACGTGCTGTGGACTGCGGTCCTAGAAGATCTCAACGCCCAACAATGTTAAGTAGTAGTGTATCAGGGGGTTACTTGTTTCGATTTCTCTTTACGAGATATCCCACGCAAGAAACTTAGTGCGATGTTGGAAGTGGGGAGATGTGTGGTCATTAGGACATAGTTTTGGCACATTGGTTATTATACACATATGTGGTTATAATTTATGTTACGAATTAAGGCTAGTAGAGTCGGGTAACATTCGTGCGGATAAGTGCGCGTACAGGGTGTATGGGCACCCAGGGTAATTAATTTAATTTAAATATACTTCGCAATTATAAGGGGGTAGAGATATGTGTAGCGATATTAAGGTCATGTGAGTAAGGAAGTATTCGAGGCTTGGCATACTAGACTTATCTGAATTTTGAGGACCAAATTTCATTATAAGGGGGGAAGTATGTAACACCCCATAATTTCGAGGATGTAGAATTTAATTAATTCGGTGTTCGGGGGATTTAATTATCAGGAGGATTTAATTAAATTAGTGAATTAGTATTTAATGAATTCGAGTTAATTTTAAAAATTTCATGTGTTGTAATTTGAGGACAAGGTTGGATATTTTAGTAAAGTGATTCGGATGGAGATTCTGAGTGAACGGTTGATTCCGAATAGGTTGAGATAGTCGGAAAAGAGTACCCGGGGTCGTAATTGGGTCTCGAGGAATTTTTAGGCATAACCGGCTCACACGAGGCTGTTTGGATAATTTTAATTTGGCTCATAGGCTTTATAATGGGATTAGCATTATTTAACCTACATTAGGGAGTTATGGAAGACATAACTCTATAAGAAAACACTAACTTTGCAAAGGAGAAAATAGGGATCAATTGGGAGAGCTTTTGGGAGCCAAACCAAGAAGAGGGGTGTGTGTTCGTCGTCAAATCTTTCTCGACATCAAAGAAAATCAGACCCTACGAAATTATATGGGCAAGTAGTTAAACTTGTTTTCATTTAAATGCAGTATCTCAATTCATATTATAGTGGGTGTAAATCATATACGTTTTGGGAGTGGGTTATCATATGAAAATGGGTTTTGGTGATTTGAGAATATTGTGTAGATCGAATATGAAATTTATGATTGATTGGGATAAATCATGCTTTAAATTATGTTTAGATTAGAACTACAGATGATGGGTTAATTGGGTTGAGAATCGTGTAGTTAAAGATCTAAAAGGATTTACAAATCGTATAAAACGCAAATCGTGTAATAACGGGGGATGAGAAAAATTAGTGTTGGTTAAAAGTTAAAATGATGATTATCACTGTTTGAGACAACTGGTAAATGTTATAAATATCAGAGTGGCGTCCTGTTAAGATATTTGAGGGCTTAAGGTTTGTTAATGGTGAAAATAGTAGGAGAAGGACGAAGGGCTGTAAAACGAAAAGGTCGCTAGAACGACACTAGAAGTCGTTCAACGAGATTAGTATCTCATTCGCATAAGATTGTTATCTCATTCGAACGACCCTAGGTTTTAGACATGGGGATAGATCTTTTTGTTAAGAACGCGTTGCCGCCTGTTCCTTATTTTTCAGATTTTTTTTAATTATCCATGATTTTATTACAGAAGGGTGTCTGAAATCGAAATCCTTTGTGAGAAATCAAATCTGGATTATTTAGGGATGTCCGTAGATGAGTGTAGGACTCTGAAAAATATTACGGAACATTATTTTTACCTTTTAAATGGATGCTAATGAATTCAGGGAATGGATTTAGGGGTGTTTATGATGAACAACACTCGAAAATATATGAACGTATTTGAATGGAAATTCGGATGAAATTAGGATGATGTAACACGTCGTAAATTCAAGGACCTTTAATTAAATAATATATTTGGAGAAAAATAAATTTTTTTATTTGGTGCAATTAAATCCATGATTTGTGATTTTTTAAATTTGAGGAATTTATTAATTTGGCGAATTGAGAATTAAATATTTTGGGACTATTTGATGTCGCCTTCTTGAGGCCTTAAAGTTGGAAGATGTTATAAATTAATTCAGATGGCAATTTGGAGTGCACGGTTGAATCCATATGGGTCAAAATGGTTGGAAATGAGTGGTCGTATGTATATATTGGGTCTCGGGACCTAATTTAGACATAATTGAGCTCCAAATAAAGAGCTTGGGCCCTTTTTAGGAGACCCATAGACCCAAAAACGGGAATTGAGTTTTTAACCCTAAGTGTGTAAGGGCGAGGCAACTTAAAGTCATTTTAGAAGACTAAAATTAAGATGGGAATAATTGGAGAGCCATTAGAAGACAAGTTGTGGATTTGGGGAGATAGCTTCAAGAACAAAAGGAGATCCTTGCATTCAATCCAACATGCTCATCCAAAGGCTTTGATCTACAAATTGAGGCAAGTGGTTTAATTTGTAATTATTAATTTACATTTACCTATTCATATTAAAGGAGGTGAAATCAATTAATATGTTAGGGTTTATGTTTCATTAGAAATTGGGGTTTTTTGTAAGAGATGACAAGATTTGGTTGATTTGATGCTCTAATTGATGTAATTGTTAGGGTTTGATTGAATATGATAAAAGGATGGATTTAGGATAAATCTTGAAAAGTTTTTATGAAGAAATCTGTACAGGATTGAGGTATTTACTGTTCTAATGGTGATTATGTCCGCGTTGCCCTGTAGAAAATCATGTTTTCTAACTTGGGAAATGTTTTCTGTCCCAAATAACTCCCCCAAATCCACTCCCAAATAGCATTAAGTGTTATACCTTGTGGTATGGGTCCCGCCAGGGCACAACTCACTAATGCTATTTGGGGGAGATTTGAGGGATTTGTTTGGTACCCATAGCATCACTTTTTCTAACTTTTGTTATCTGATACGTTTTCTCCTAAAACGGCTCCAAAATTCCACAAAACGACATTTTAAAAATATGGACAGATTCGTGTGGCAAATTTTAAGAAATATTTTCTAGTTGTTCTTCCGTTGGAGATTGCCTAGATAAATAGGTGTGACTAATTACCCTTGGATTAATTACAGGATTAATTAAATTGGAGAGATTAAGGTTTATGATTGAGTGATTGAAACCTTATTAATTAAGTGGGTGGGCTTAATTGAATGAAATTGAACGACGGATTTGAAATATTGAATTTCAGGCTGAGAGAGAGAGTTAGGGTATAATTGGTAAGGTGACACCAAAATAATGAAAATTAATTAGTGCATAATTAATTGAAATGAAGTCGGATCATAGAATTCCATATTTTAGGCTTGTGTATGGACCTAGTACACGGGTAGCTTGGATTTCTATCTATATATACGGTGATGTGTTGTATATATATGATTTATAAATATTTGTTTGAATAATATTTATAGTAAAGCATACCAATATTAATGTTATCTTAGGAGGCTGCGCGATGTGGGTGAGCCCCCTGACTAACGAATGCAGGGTGAGTATAATCCCCCGGTCATATCATCTGTTTATAGGGGTGGGCCGTTATGGTATGGAACGAGCACTTACAGCGGGAACTATGACCACCTCTACGCATTGGGTGATAGCATTTATATCCGACATGCGTGTGAATGTTGAGATATAGTTATACGTATTCATAGTGTTGAATTATATATGGATATATATACATGATGAAAATGTATAATTAATATAACTTGTGAAACAGTTATATGGTATCAAATAGAATTGATTTAAATAAGTTAGTGTGAATAATAACTTATAACTCACACGTGATGTGAATCATATAAGTGGCATAACCCGTGAGAATGTTATATTGCAATTAAATAAGAAATGACTTGAATAAGTTAATGAGATTTATAACTTCTAAAGTATACTAAACCCACTAGGGATAGAGTAGTGGGGAAATCATGGGATATATGTGACAATACTAGTTAAGAGGTGGTTAGCTAGGTGGGTCATGGATAAAACGTTAGGCATGCACATTAGTGGAGGGATGAGGTGTCCTCAAGAGAGTGTATGGCACTGACTTATATATGAAGAGCATACTTTCGTTTTAATTTTTAGCATTTAAATTCATTTCCTAAATATTTTCTAAATGCTTTGGGTTCTAACCCTTGCTATAAAATATTTTCAAAACCTTTTAGGTGTCCAGCCATAGGGACGCCAGAATTGTTTTATTCCAGATTTTTACAGTTGCAGCACATGTGGATGTTTCAGGACTTTGACTTAGCCGCTTCATCATTTCATTCCTAGAGTAGGATGGATTTAGTGTTCCATTTGGTTATGGCGCCCTAGTTGTTCCACTTTATTTCATTTAGATGATGTATTTAGTTATTACTCTTGTGATTCATTTCCTTATTTGATTTGTAGCCGATGGTTGTCTCGGCAAGGATTATATTTATTCCTGTCTAGTATTATTCATTTTAGTGTTTGTGTGAATGGTTAGTTGTATATTCTTTAGCATGTTTGTTGGGATGTTAAATAAAAAGATAAAATTTAGCACCATGTCATTTGAATACTAGGTGGTTAGTATGTTTTAAAAAGTTTTCGACAGTAATACTAAGAATGAACCAGATGAGATTCCTATTTCATTTGGTATAGGACTAATCACCCGATATTTTATTAGGGGGTGTCACAGATGGTATCAGAGCATCAGGTTCTAGTGTCCTTAGGATCTGTGCGGCTTTTCACATTTCAACGTAGTGTTCTTTGATATAGAGCCTTAGTATAGGATTATTGTATTCCTTCACGAATGTGATTTGCATTCTCCTGCTATATGGTATAGTTCATGTGATTCATGTACAGTTTCTACTGATCATGGTAGATCGAATATTATTGAACAACCAACGTGGGACGTTATAAGTATTGCAGGAGGGAGGACTCATCAGAAGCCATAGAGCATTCTGGAAAATAGTGACGTGCTAGCAGTAACCATATTGTTCGAACAATTGAAGCTGGAGCAATTGCTGGGGTGCAGTAGTTGTCCCAAGAACCGTAGGTAAGGATGATGTTGCGAAGTTAAAACCACAAGTGTAGAAGAAAAGGGGTGAGGGTCGAAGAAAATTTTGTTTTAGAAGAGCAACTCGGTAGGATTAGAGGGAGGTGCAAAAGAGGGATTTACCGGTGGGTAAAGAACATCCAATTGGGATCACATGTGCGGGAGTGTAGTGTACCTCAAGTCAAAATTTCGGGAAAGGAAGTTTTCTCTTAGGATCAGTATGGGGTGACGGGAGCTAGTCACCACACCCATGGGGAGATATCATGAATAACGAAGCATGTGGGGGGCGGATTACTATGAATACTCTCACTATAGGTTAAATTGAGATACGAGGGAAATTTCAATAATCTTTTCAATAAGGGTCGGACAGTGGCTGGATGGTAAGGAAAGTTAACAGAATTCGCAAACTTTGTAACCGATGAGAGATAACTAAGAATCAAATAGGGTTTGTAAGTTGATATTAGACCCATGGGTAGAATGTACAAGCGTGGATAGGAGATCTGGCTAGGATAATTGGTGTCGTTATCGTCAAGGTTGTACATTTACATTCGAATCAATGCTCTGGAGAGAGGGGATCTAAGGGAGTCGAAAAATCTATTAGGGGAGTAAGATTGAATGTTTAGTGCTAGTAAGGTTCCAAGGGAAGGAATACCCAGTAGGGGACCCAGATTAATGACCAAGATCAATGAAATATCTACCGAGGGATGGTGGGTTTACTTAGGAACATCAAGGCCAGTAACCAGTCTATTGGATCAGCGGATCCAAAGGAACAATTGGGGTAGCATCAGGGACAAGACTACTAGGTCCGCAAAAAGAACACCCCTGACATGGACGATGGGGCCAGAGAAAGAGGATGACACCGAGAGGTGTCATATGTGTAAAAGAGTAGAAACACATGGATGGATCTTGTCTATGGGAAGTCAAGTGATCGGAGCTAGATGCCTAGTAGGGGCATCTATTGGAGAAGTTTTTGGTTTGGTTAGGAAGCGGATGTTATGTCTAATAGCCGTTGAGCAGGAAGTATTATGAGTAACTGAAACTACAAGTTTTATTTCGAGATGATTGGGGTATGTTTTATTTGATACAAGCGGGTCACAGTAATGTATTAGTACTAGATTCGCATGAGAAATGGATATAGTGGAAGTATCGTTAATATCACTAATATGTGCATTTTTATCATGGAGTAGCGGGGTACTCTTAGTTTCCACCTGAAAGGAATGGGTGGGCTACATTGAGACGATGTATTTCTTAAGGACTACATCATTTGAGAGGTGATAATTGAGGTATGGTTTTATCTTTGGTACGGATGAGTTCAAAATGGCGGGCGACCATAAGAAGGCTATCGTGTTCATTATTTCAGTTTCGGATGTATATTCTCTTGAGATGTCTCACCTGGAAGAGGGTTTAGCAATATTATAGCAAAAAAATTATGTGAAGTAGGATTCATAGAGTGTAGTTGTCGAGTTATATTGGATCCTGATGCATAGGGATTTTACTGATGAGATTCAAGGGAGGTAGGGTTGCCGTGGAGTGGAGAGAATTAGCTCGCCATTAATAATTAGCGTTGAGGGCTTAGTGATAGTACGATTACAGTAGTATATGACCCCTTTAGAGACGCGGGAGTCCATGATAGACTTGTGAGTATAGGGGTAAGGTTTGAAAGTCTCGGGGATATGCTTTAGGTTCTGTGGAAATCAAGGACCAACAAAGTTGAGGAATAGTGCATTGGGGAAAAAGTTCTTTTGGGCTTTGCTAGGAAGTGTTGTACGTAAAAGACTTGATAAAATGTCGAAAGTGTGGAGACGTCATTAGATTTTAGGTCATTGGATTTAATGATAATTAGTGAACGTGTGGAGAAAACACTTTAAGCAGTGAGACACTAAGGGAAGGGGCTAGTGGAGCCGAAAAGTGTTGTGAAAGAAACAGGGTAGATTTGCGCCACAAGTTGATAGGTGAGGTAATATCAGAAAGAATTTAATAGTGATGAGTAAAGTAATCGAAATATTTGGAGAATATAGCCACGCCGAGAATGCGGGGGGCAAAATTGAGACAAATATGGTTACGTAAGTGATAATCGAAGGTTTGTGCAATTATGCACGAGATATAGGGTGTATGAGCACCCTGGGAGGAGCCAGAGGCTCTGCTATGCAGATACTTAGCAGATTCGTGGAGAATATACAAAGGCGATGATGTTGGGTATATTTCGAAAGAATGGGAATAAGTTGTCCCCCGAGTTATAGAATGATTAAGCATGGGTGTGTTTGGAAGGGACAGTGAGTGCTTCACAACCTATGGCGTGCTATCACTAGGATTCGTGGATATATATATATATATATATATAGGTACCGTGGGACAACGGTAATTCTTTGGTGTTAACCACGTGAGGGTGGGGGTTACACAAAGAGGATGGTTGCATTATACGAGAGATTTCTACTATCAAGGATTATGGGAGTAGTGTGGATATTTTTCCAAGTTTCAACGGTGTAGCTATATTTGGGGCTATAGTGAATAGCTATAGTAAGACTGGATGTTAGCGGTATTAGGGTATGAATTATCATTACTAGGTTTCACCCGAGATAAGGCCTAGTGTATATATACGGTAATGTATGTTAAAATGTGTTTCATGTTAATGTACTAATATTGTTAAATTGAAATCCTGAGGAGTAGGGACATTTCTGATGTGATTTTGAGTGGTTGGACTTGTTGTCGAGCAGGAAGATATAGCTCGAGTTTTACTTTCGCGCAAGGAAACTAGTGATAGTAAGGGCGTAGTAGTAGGTGTTGTCTTTTAACATAAGAGTGGATATGTATAATTTTATGCCGAGAGAGGGGTATTTGGAATGTTATAACTGTGGGATTAAAGTTATATTATGATTTAAGTGTTGGTAAAAGTCAGGTTTCATTTCATGCAGGTAAGCACAGGTATGGTTGTATGGGGTCCCTGGTTAATTAGTATGATTGTTACAAATCATTCGCGATTAGAAGTGGGAGAGAAGGGTATAGGATCTTAAGGGTAGGCGTCTTGGGAGCTAGTCGATAATGGAAGTACTAGGTTTCCGAATTTTGAGGACGCAATTCCATTGTAAGGGGGGAAGTATGTAACACCCCGTAAATTCAAGGATCTTTAATTAAATAAAAGATTTAGAGAAAAAGAATTTGTTTTATTTGGAGAAATTAAATCCATGATTTGTGAATTTGTAAATTTGAGGAATTTATTAATTTAGCGAATTGAGGATTAAATATTTGGGGACTATTTGATGTCACCTTCTTAAGGCCTTAAAGTTGGAAGATGTTATAAATTAATTCGGATAGCAATTTGCAGTGCACGGTTGAATCCGGATGGGTCAAAATAGTTGGAAATATATATATATATATATATATATATATATATATATATATATATATATATATATATATATATATATATATATATATATATATATATATATATATTGGGTCTCGGGACTTAATTAGACATAATTGAGCTCCAAATAAAGAGTTTGGGCCCTTTTTAGGAGGCCCATAGATCAAAAAACGGGAATTAAGTTTTTAACCCTAAATGTGTCAGGGTGAGGCAACTTAAAGTCATTTTAAAATACAAAAATTATGATGAGAATAAGAGGAGAGCCATTAGAAGACAAGTTGGGGATTTGGGCAGATAGCTTCAAGAATAAGAGGAGATCCTTGCATTCAACCCACTATGCTCATCCAAAGGCTTTGATCTACAAACTGAGGCAAGTGGTTTAATTTGCAATTGTTAATTTGCATTTACCTATTCATATTATAGGAGGTGAAATCAATTAATATGTTAGGGTTTATGTTTCATTAGAAATTGGGGATTTTCATTGTTGAGAGTTATAAATCTTTAAAAGATGACAAGATTTGGTTGATGTGATGCTCTAATTGATGTAATTGTTAGGGTTAGATTGAATATGATAAATGGATGGATTTAGGATAAATCTTGAAAAGTTTTGATGAAGAAATATGTACAGGATTGAGGTATTTACTGTTCTAATGGATATTATGTCCACAATGCCCTCTAGAAAATCGTGTTTTCTAACTTTTGTTCTCTGATACGTTTTCTCCAAAACGGCTCCAAAATGCCCCAAAATGGCATTTTAAAATCTGGACAGATTCGTGTGGCAAATTTTAAGAAATATTTTTTAGTTGTTATTCGATTGGAGATTGACTAGATTGATAGGCGTGACTAATTACCCATGGATTAATTAGAGGATTAATTAAATTGGAGAGACTAAGGTTTATGATTGAGTAATTTGAAACCTTATTAATTAAGTGGGTGGGCTTAACTGAATGAAATTGAACGGCGAATTTGAAATAATGAATTTCGGGCCGAGAGAGAGAGAGTCAGGGTATAATTGGTAGGGTGACACCAAAATAATGAAAATTAATTAGTGTATAATTAATTGAAATGAAGTCGGATCATAGACTTGCATATTTTGGGCTTGTGTATGGACCTAGTACACCGGTAGCCTGCATTTCTATATATATATAGGGTGATGTCTAGTATATATATGATTTATAAATATTTGTGTGAATAATATTTGTAGTAAAGCATACCAAAATTAATGTTATCTTAGGAGGTTGCGCGATGTGGGTGAGCCCCCTAACTAGCGAATGCAGGGTGAGTATAATCCCCCGGTCATAGCATCTTTTTATAGGGGTGGTCCGTTATGGTATGGAACGGGCACTTACGGCGGGAACTATGACCGCCTCCTACGCGTTGGGTGATAGCATTTATATTCGACATGCGTGTGAATGTTGAGATATAGTTATACGTATATATAGTGCAGAATTATATATGGATATATATACATGGTGAAAATGTATAATTAATAGAACTTATGGAACGGTTATATGGTATCAAATGGGAATTGATTTAAATTTAGTGTGAATAATAACTTATAACTTATACGTGATGTGAATCGTATAAGCGTTATAACCCGTGAGAGTGTTATATGGCAATTAAATAAGAATTGACTTAAATAAGTTAATGAGATTTATAACTTATAAAGTATACTAAACCCACTAGGGATAGAGTAGTGGGGAAATCGTGTGATATATGTTACAAGACTAGTTAAGGGGTGGTTAGCTAGGTGGGTCATGTATAGAAAGTTAGGTGTGTACATTAGTGGAGGCATGAGGTGTCCTCAAGAGAGTGTACGGCACTAACATATATATGAAGAGCATACTTGCATTTTAATTTTCTGCATTTAAATTCACTTGCTAAATATTTTCAAAATGTTTTGGGTTCTAACCCTTGCTATAAAATATTTTCAAAACCTTTTAGGCGTCCAGCCACAGGGACGCCAGAATTGTTCTATTCCAAGTTTTCACAGTTGCGGCACATGTGAATGTTTCAGGACTTTGGCGTAGCCGCTTCAGTTATTTCATTCCTAGAGTAGGATGGAGTCAGTGTTCCATTTGGGCATGTCGCCTTAGTTGTTCCACTTTATTTCAGTTTGATGATGTATTCAGTTATTACTCTTGTGATTCATTTAGTTATTTGATTTGTAGCAGGTGGTTGTCTCGGCAAGGATTATAATTATTCCTATCTAGTATTGTTCATTTCAGTGTTTGTGTGAATGGTTAGTTGTATATTCTTTCACATGTTTGTTGGGATGTTAAATAAAAAGATAAAATTTGGCACCATGTCTTTTGAATACTAGGTGGTTAGTAAGTTTTAAAAAGTTTTCGACAGTGATGCTAAGAATCAACCAGATGAGATTCCTGTTTAATTTGGTATAGGTCTGATCACCCGGTATTTTATTAGGGGGGTGTCACGGATACGAGCTGGATTGAGATATGCTTAGTATCAAGAATAAAAATATGAGTGTAAGTTAATACTTATGGAATTAAGAGTCAGGGTTGTGACTCGAATATTTTTATGCGGAGTACTACGGAGTTAAGCACGGGGTAGACGGTTTAATTTATTATAGAGTTATATAATAAATTATTGAATATTAAATTTAACAAGGGGTGTTAAACTAAATCATGGGATTTTGTGTAATAAATTTAAAGAAAGGTAGATACGGATATTATGAGAAAGTCTGGGTACTGTAGTTGGGTGATACAACTTGAATGAGAAGTAATAAATGTGTGATTAATGAAGTTACAAGTTGAGGTATAGACTGGGATATTCTTAGGCTAGTGCTACGGGTGTTAGGCACGGGTTAGCTGAACTTTTATTAAATATATGTATACGATAGTGTGATAGTATATATTTTTATATTTTTGTGCTTTATAGATATCGGTGTGAATGATATTTATAGGAATACATACCCCTTTAGTGCTGTCATAGGAGGTTGCGCGATGTAGGTGAATCCCCTGGCTAGAGAATGTAGGGAGAGTATAATACTCAGGTCATAGGCATCTATTATTTTATATTGTGATTCTTTTTAGGGTTAGACGCTTTAGGTATGATGCTGTCTCACAATCGGGGAACTATTGTTGCTTTTGCTACATTTATTTTTATTTTACTTATTCGGGGAGCTAACCGTCCCAGGGTATCGGGTGGATTGAGTATACATAGGAGGATAGCATTTTAGAGAAAACATCCGGTGAGTTCGTACTCTGGAATGGATGGTTATTATACTTGACATGTGTGTGAATGTTGTTGTATACTACTACGTATATAATATGAGTAAGTAATTATATACGGGATTTATACATGGGTGTGATTGTATTTCCTATATAACTAGTGTGAACATGATTTACTATAAGTTGAACCGATTAATAAGTTAATGAGAAGGTAGATTAATAATCGAAGTAAGAATACTCAAATTAGATTAGTGTGGTACAAAGAGGTGTGCTGAGGCTTGTTTGGTGAGGTAGATTAACTAGGAAGGTTAGTAGGAAGGTGTTAGGTGTGCACATTAGATGAGGGGTGAGTTATGCCTCAAGAGAGTGCAACACTAACTTAAATATGAAGAGTGTGCATGCATATTTAATTATTACAATTTAATTTCTTGCTAAATATTTTCAAAATGTTTTACTTGGGCTCTGGCCCATGTCAAAATCTGTTCCAAGACCTTTTATGTGTCCAACCACAAGGATGCCAGTTTGAAGATTCTATCGAGGGATGCGCAGCTACAAGTTGTCGGGCCTTGCTATAAACGTTTTTTTTATTTATTCCTAGTGTATGATCTTTACTTCAGTACTCATTTGGGCATGTCGCCCTCAGATTTAGTATTCAGTTATTTATTGGATTTTTGTATCTTGGTTATTATTTCAGTTACTGTTATATTTCATTGTTGAACCGATAGTTGATTCGGTCATCTTTATTTATATTATTCATATGTGTTGGATTCAGTTATAAGTGTGTTGATGGTTGAATTATTATCTTTATTTTCGCATGTTGTTAATTAATGAAAGATAAAATTTGGCACTAGTCTAATTAAATTACTAGGTGGTTAGTTACTTTATAAGGTTATTGGCACTGATGCTACGAATGAGCCATATGAGACCAACATTTTATTTTGATCACGGGCTAACCACCTAATATTTTAGTAGGTGGGGTATCACACACATTTCCTTAACCAGTTCATTAAATCATAGAGTTTAGAATAATATAGAGAATACAAGTAATCAAATAAAAATTAGTTATATATTTAGTTACTTACTCTCTCCAGTCTTATACTTTATCTTGGGATTCGATGACAAAATGAGCTACTTGATCGTATTGCAGATTGGTGAGTCTCATTAGGGTTCTCAAAAGGCAATTCATCCTCAAACTCATTAGGATCCTAGATCACTCGTTCTCTCATATTATCGAACCTCCTAAGTCCTTATTCTAGCATATCTTCTCGAGCGTGTAATGATGATTTTGATTCTATATATTCTTCTTCAATTAACCCTCCAATATACTGTGTATTTTAACATAATCTTTATTATTTTCATCAACCGCTCGAAATGATAAATCCATTGATACCTGATGGGTCCACACAACAAATCCTTATCATAAATTCACAAGCAGGTGGGTGCTGATGTCAAAGAATGAGGTAATAAAATACTTCTCTAAGACACAAATCGCCTTAGCTAAAGTGGCTTTTATAGAATTAATGTGCATTTTATTTACCAATTTTGCACATATTAATGTGAAGCACGAACTAATCTGCATAATTACATTGGGAGATATTTTTTATCAAAAAAGTAATGCCTAAATAATAGAGGGATTAATTGGATGATGTGGTGCCAGTCGTGAGACTTGCACAATTTCAGGACATTTGTACGGTAACTTATAATCCTGTTCAAATTATCAAAATAATCTTTTGGAGTCTTCAAGTTGAACAATGTGTTTAGGAGGATATTTTTCTCACTATTAGTCAAAGTGAAAGGCCACACGTGTAACATAATCCTCTGAAGGGGCAGTCCTTGTGGCGTCCCTACTACCCCTATCCTTAGTGTCGGTCCTACTAAATCTAAACCAATTGGACCTGTCCTCTCTGTCCATGGCCCGATGGCCCTGCTAGCCATAGTGACCCTATCCTTATTATCCATGTGAACTCAGGGCCTAGTTGCACTAACGACTATGATCATCCGAACCCCATAAACTTTTAGATTGGATACTCTCCCTATGATGTTCAACTCTATTATTATGAACTTCATTAAGCTCAATACACCAAAAACCAAAAATTGTCACGGTTTTGGAGAGTGACAAACTACAATGGTTATAGTCCTGGACCGCGACAATTTAAAGGGTTTAGGGGTCACGCTGCAGAACCGTGATGAAATCAAGAGTCACAATCGTATTCCGTAACCTAATGTTGGGGATATGGTTAGAGTCCACATCCGTAATTAGTGTTCACGTTTCATGACAGTGACCACTACGGTGACCATTATTTAATTGGTTACGATCATGAACTGTAACCCCATGCTGCGAATATAAGTCCTATATTCACGAACATGAATCGGAACACCCGCCATGAACTTTGATTGACTGGTCATGGTTTTGAACCGTGACTCCCTATTATGACTCCCTATTAGGTGGTCATGGTTCCTGACTATGACCACCTTTCAACCCATTATATATTTTCCGCAATCATGGTCATGATTTTGGACCATGACCAATAATAAATTTATTTAAAAAATAATTTTGATTATTTTTTGTAACCAATCGTAATTTAATCCGATAATTAATTAAATTAATTCAGAATTCGAAAAGATAGCTTAAAAGACTTCTAATATGAGTATATATAGGTCTTGGGTCATTTACAAGAGTCGTTATAATATAAAACTCTAAAAAAAACATTTGTCACGATTCTGGACCGTGACTAATGGGCGAACTGTTTTAGTTTTAATAGGATTCTAATGCCATTTAAATTCCTCTAACTTTTTATATAGATAAATTATATAGGATTAGGACTTTTAATAACAATTTAACAAACTCTAAAAGCAGAAGACCTGTTCTATTTTCACCATCTTCCTCCTACAAACCCGAGCCCCAAAGTTATCAAGTTTTAACTCAAGATTTGAAGACTCAAATGGTGTTTTCTCAAGATCGTACAAAAACCATACTTTATTAACTTTTTGAGAGGATTACAACCGTCTAATCAGATTTCTCGTTCGAATTTTTATAATGCAAGGATACTCTATTCTCTTCCTTTAGTATTATGCGTTTTAAGTCTCGCCTAAACATATAATTACATGTTTTTCTTAAAATAAATTAGCAACCTTAATTAGGAAAAGTGAAAACTAATTTAGTACATTTTTATGAAAAAATTTAGTATGAAATAAGATTGAAAACCCTTGGGTGCGTAGGATAGAGTATTGGGTTTGTTAGATGATAATAATTTTGCTAAGAACGACGACGGTGTTACTAATGAAATTAATAATTAAATTGTGATCTTATGAGGAAATTGCCATATTGGTATACTTGGATTGTGTGCTTGATTGTTATTCACATTTTCCATCAGGAGGACGATGGGGTTGTTGAGTAGTATGCTCTCACCTATATTCTAGGATTCTAACTAGGTATTGGACTAGTCGGTAAGCCTTAGTCGCGGTTAACACTTTCTAGGTATGGGACTAGTTAGTGTAGATTTTCACGGATGGGATATTTCGGGGTGGGGCAAATTTTTACATCGTTCTCTAGATTAGTTGGTCTAGGATTAAGATTAGGGAGAGATAATTGATAAAGATTTATCTTATATCATAGGGTACGGTGTGTTTGTGTTTTGGAGACCTTAGATATGGGACTAAGGGTGTTTTTGAGGATCTCACGTCGATAATAAGGGTGGGGTAGATAAAAATATGATGATGAGAAAATGAGAAAGTGAGAATTAATACCTAAGATAATAAAACAGGTGTTAAAATATATTTGCAGTGAGAGTATGTGCAGGGGTGAAAGTTAAACGGGTTGACTGGCTATATTATCGCGGGTGTGTGTTGACGTCACGAGTATGTGCGGGCTGACAGTTAAACGGGATGACGGGCTATAGTGACATGTCGTGCGTGGAACCTCACAAGTGTGTGAGAAGCTGAGAGTGAATCGGGTTAACTGGCCATAATGAGGGGAATGGGTGTGGTGTAGAATAGCGGGAGTCCCAAAACCAAACAAATAATATGAGATAAAGCTTTAAGTTGGAGTCCACGAATAAAATGGAGTAAAACTTTAGGCAGGCATCCCGCAACTAATATTAATGAAGAAAATAACTAATTGGATTAATTGAATTAAATTAGATGGATTACTTTCGATAAAATGAGTAATTGGACTTTGAGTTTGGGGTAGCATAGTTGCATATTTTAGCATATGTCATTTATTTACTCGCATCATTATTAATCATCTCCTTTAAATTTAATATATTCTGTTGTGATATTTATCATGTATAATGCTACTGTTTGGGTTCACGGACCCTAATTGAGGGGAGTCGTGTGTATTCATGCTCAGGGCTCTGACCCTATGCGTTGACTAACACTTTTCAGGTATTAATGATGGAGTAGCTTCATAGGAGTGTTTGGATATACATCTTGGAGGTGCAGCTGGAGTGATTCATTTTAGATGCTTTAGTAGTTATATTTATTTTCTTTTCGTCGCATTTTATTATGAGACTCTTATTATGGATTTGGTGGGCCATTCGGTTCCACAGTTGTTACGATTTTTATTCAGATATTCAAGTTGGATCTTTTATTTAGTTTTATATTTATTAGAGATTTGATTAATTTGGATATTAGCATGGTGATGGATTTTTGTATCACATGAATGGTTATTATTTATTGGGATTGATTTAATCATTATCTTGTGGAATGAATTTAATATGTCTCATATCTGTCATATGCTAAGAATGATACTTTATTTAGTTTATGCCCGGCATAGTTTTGGTGGCAGCCGATGCCAGAATTACGTGGGGTGTTACATTTTTCTTCCAAAAAACTCTTGTGCATGTTTTCAAATATGTATACAAGTCCATTATATAACTAACTAATACATCAATAAAAAAAAATAATTGTATTACCATATAATTCTTTCATAATTGATTAAATAATGAATACTGAAGTTTGGAATTTTTTATTGATTTTCTTATAGATTAATTGTAAATATGCAGTTAGATATAATTAGTTGAAATATAAATAAATAGGAATTATGGAAGTTAATATTATTATTGAAATTATTTTAAGGAATATATAATTTATTTGGCGGTATAATAAAGTGTCGTGCTGCAATTGTAAATAAATTAAAATAAGGGTTTAGATTGTAATTATCGTAAGTAATTGTAGGGTTTTAGAACAAAAGTAATTATGTAATAAGATTAAGGGTAGATAGGTATTTAAAGTGTTATAAAAAAAAGGAATTAAATATAAGAGGAAATGAAATGAACTAGGACTTAGGGAATTCTCTAAGAGTGGCAAAAGGTGAGGTCGTTATAGCGACCAAAACTACCCGCTATAGCGTGGTGCCATATGCTGTAGCGGGGGTTTGTAACCTCTATAATGACTCAGTTAAATAGGGTGCATAGGATGAGCTTAAAGGAGGGGCATCATTCCTCTTCTTTATTTTTTCTTAAAACAACCTCTATTTTCTCTTTTCCCTTATATCCCCTACAGCCCCACTATAAAACCATATTGCCTTATGGTATCAGCACACACTTAAACCTAAAACCTAAATCCAATTGCCACAATTTTACCCATCAATTCAACATAAATTATATAATTTTTTGGGACACTTTTATGAGTAATTATGGTACAAGTTTTAAGATGTATGTTATACCCTAAATATGGAACATCTAGGATACCTCACTTAAAGTGACATGTGTCTCATATTGAGGTTGACGATGTGGTCGGCCATGTTCAGCATCTGGTCAGCTCAGGCACATGAATGTTCGCCCTAGATATTACCATGGTTGTATAAGTGGTGTTACTTAACTCCATTAAGGTTAGCCTGGGTTGGAGGATAAAATGATGTCAGCAGCACTAAGCAGACAATCATGAGGGATTTAAGGTTTTATGTTCCTTCACCATTGATGGGAAACGTGTTCATCCCATTCCCCCATAATTCATGTAAAGGTATGCATGCCTAATATATAAAATCATGACACCTATCATCCTACATTCCTTCTTGTCTCCACTGAATTCTCTCTCTGCCCACTCATGACACATATAAATAGGGCAAGTGATACCTCATATCAAGAATCAAGATATTAATTCCTTATGTTATGTTGACCATTTCTAGAGTGAACTAGAAATCTTGTAATATCCCATCCAGCTATGGTTTTTACCCACTGAAACTAATACAATCACTACTATACCTGTGGACGTAGGCACTGTCTAGGGATGAACCACATAAAAACGGTTTCCATCCATTTTCTTTCATATTTTCTCTGATGTATTTACTTTAGATAAGTATTTCTTTGATTATTATCTTTTTATTTGTTACGAATCTAATATTAGTGTATAAAGCTAAGATATAAATCTTTCCACCAGTTTTAGGCGTTAACAGATTGGCGCTACTTATGGGAATGTGTTGATAAGCCTGTTTTTGCTTTCTAGTGATATTTTCTCTCAAACTCCAGGACACCCTTTTCTGATTTACCATTGTTTTGTTGGGTTCCATCCCATTTGTTATAAAACTGCTTTTTGATCCTACTTTATCCCTCGGATCCATCGTCGGATTTAGTTCTTTCAACTCCAAATCTAAATTTCACCATACCTTTTGCTCTCGCTCTTCTTTCTGGGCTGCAATACTTTATTTTTCCAGAAATATTGAGAAAATCTAGAGTAGTTGGGCCACTGAGGAAGCTTCGCTTTCCATGCCTATAGGCATGAATGATTTGTAATTAATATTAGCATATTTGTCTAGAGGCTAGGTGGTTATGCAGGAAAGCATCACGCAGTTAATGCAAAGCATCCTAACTGGACAAAGAAGGATCGAAGAGAACCCCGATATCCCAAAAGGGGGTGAAACTTAGATCGAAGGTAAGAGACGTCTCCACCGTCCCCACATAGAGATAGAAGACAGATGTACCATGAGTGGGCAGTAAAAAATCCCAGATAATTTGATTGGGGTTTGAACTGAGAAACTACCAATTTCAAGTACATTGGATCCGAACAAGATGATAGGTCCTACCAACCAAGAGCAATATCGGTGACACCCCGCCCAATAAAATACCGAGTGATCAGTCCTATATCAAATTAAAATAGGAATCTCATTTGGTTCCTTCTTAGCATCACTATTGAAAAAATTTTAAAACTTACTAACCACCTAGTATTCGAAAAGCTGGTGCCAAATTTTATCTTTATTAATCCAAGACAAATATAAGTGCGGAATTAAAATCAAACATCCAATTCTGATAGAATTAATCATCACATATAATTATAAAAGTCCTACCGAATAAACCACCGGCTAAAACCAAAACCAAACCAAAATAAAAGAAACTAAATAAAACTGTGAGCGACATGCTCGAGATAGACTGATATGAATCCTTACACTAGGAATAGAAAACTATATGCGTCTATCCAAATCCTGCGGCATCCACATATGTTGCAGCTGTGAATCCCGAGAATGAAGTCACGCCTGTCGTCTCTGTGGCTGGACACCTAAAAGGTTTTGAAAATATTTAATAGCAAGGGTTAGAACCCAAAACGTTTTGAAAATATTTAACAAGTAATTAAATTTCAATAATTTAAAATGCATGAATACTCTTCATATTTAAGCTAGTGTCACACTCCCTTGAGTACAGACTCACCCCTCAACTAATGTGCACACCTAACTCTTTCTTTATATCCCCCCTAGTCATATACGTCGTAACTAGATAATTTATGTAACTTCTTTCAACCACCCTACTCAAACCCAAGTATGCTTAAGATATGATTTATAAGATTAACTTAGTTAATCATTTTCCATTTTTAAATCCATATAATATTCACACCCGTTATATAATTAATACAATTCACTTCATGTATTTAATTACCCATATATAACTATTTATCCCATTATATACGTAAAACCATATTACAACATTCACACATATGTTGAATATATATATAATTCATCCTCCCTAGTGATACCTCACTGGATGTATTCTCTAAAGTGCTATTAACCCAGGCTACTCAGTCCCAACTGGAGTTCCGAGACAACTATGGTCCGTCGAATCGGAACGTAAATAATAAACATAATGGAGGTGGTCATATTCCCCCGAGTATGAGGACATTATCTTAATGCCCCACCTATGAAATTGGACGCTTTGACCTGGGGATATACTCGCCCTACTCCTCAAGAGAGATGATTTACCCACATCCCGTAACCTCCCTTGATAGCACTAGAGTATATAATTTAAATAAATATCTAGTCACTGATATTTATAAGCACACACACACACACAATATATATATACTAGGGTGTACCCGTGCCGATGGCACGGTGTAAAATTGTTCCAGATGATTTTTTGTTATGGCACTCACTCTTAGGTATGGTATTTAACATTTTATGAAAGACTTAAATATACTAATTAAATTTTGTCTTATTTAATAACGACTTTACACACATTTTGAGGGATCCATCCTTTACATCTTGATATGGAAGCTTTCTCGACTCATTTAACGCTTCCCATTAAGCAAATACTCTATAAATACTTTAAAACCAACATTGAGAACTTGGGAGCCCCCATACCTTTCGTTTGTCTACTCCGATCACTTTACCTTTTAGATGGAACACAAATAACTCACATGGCTATGAGGAAAAGAAGAGGAATGATGCATGACTTATTGAGAAAATAATAATAAATTTTGATAAGTATCTCTAAATATTGAAAAAGACATGCACCAAGAGTAACATAATGGATTTTTACATCCAAACATAGAATTTAGAACTTTTTAATGTTAATAATAACAACTGCAATGTCAAGCCAAATTAGATAGCAAAAATCTTAATGGTAAGACCCTACTTTTTATTTAATATTTGACCATTTTACTTATTTCAACCATCACAAAATGTCATTTCAATTGGTGTGTAACGCATTGTAAAATTGATTGTGGAGATACATCCTACTATTATCAAATAAGTACAAAAAGTGATTCAAGACGCAACTCCATCTTTACATTTTTTGTTGTGCAAAAGAATCAATTAGTATATTTCCCATCACACATTTAACACAAAGGAAAATGAATTTTAGCCCCCCCAAAAGAAGAGACATACACACAAAATCCTTCATATATTTTTTAATACACGTTTAATTCAAACTTTTTTATTTTATTCCAAATACGAACATAAGATACAAAATTTAGGTGCAATTCTTATTTACCATTCATGATGTGGGTTTTAAACATTAAACACATTGATAAATTAGTTAAATCCTTTTAAAAGACTTTATACATTTTTTCTTTAGCCCCGCGCATTGAAGTGAGTTAACATATTGAAAATACCTTTGGAGTTGGCATCTAAGCATATCTATTTAACTATATCAGAGAAAGTGCCTTGGTCAGAAAAGAATGCACTTTCTCGGGCCACGCGCCTTCTATTTAACTATATGCGAGAAAGTGAACTGCTGAATGATTTTGACACTTCATTTTAACATAAAAATCAGTTTACATTTTCTTTATGGAACTTCTTTTAACTGCTCTTAGTATAAAACTTTTTTTAACGATCAATTTTTTCTTTAATAATTGTCTTAAAACCTTTTTTTTTGCAATTAGTACCATCTTTTGCTCGAGCCCTGTGCACTTATTATTCATGAATTACCATTGTCTTGTCTCCATTAGACATTTTCACCACCAAGAATTTAGAAAAACGATCAACTTGAACCGTTAACTTTCATAAAAAAACTGTCAAACTTTGTAAATTACCTTTTCACGAATGAGTACAAAAAAATCGTATAAAAATTATAAATAAATGTAAATAAATAAATAAATAAATAACTCTTTTGAAATAGGTGTTATTAAATGCACCCTTTAACAGGTCTCAGAGGGTACTGAAAAATTAATGATGTTGTTCGAAAACTCTATAGTTTTTTTTTGCCAAAACAGAACTGTAAATAAAAAAACTCTTGGCCTCAAACCCACCACCACTTGACCTGAAACACAAATGCTTACATAACCTTATTTTGAACACTAAGAGCACATACAGTTAAATGAGAATACGGACTGAAATTACAAACCATATGCGTTGGTTTGGTTTGTCCAGATTAAGAGGGACTAAGTACTAACATACGCTTTCTGCCATCACCTGCTTTGGACACGGCATCATCACCTGCAACATCAAGAGTTTAGACCTCATCCTTATGTTAATTTATATTAGTTCATTTTAACCCAAATCATGAAGGTAAAGAAACCTCAAAACTTAAACATAGACAAAATAATTTTTCAGGTCAAAGCAGACATATAAACCAAAGGCAAGCATTTAGATAACACTGGTTTTCAATAATAAAGTTGTGGATTGCAAGTTGTTCTAGAATATGCAGCAAAAGAAGAAAAATACAACAAAGGTCTTAGAGAGTCTTACACTTATCACTCAGATCTTGATTTAAGATCTGAGAAGGCTGAGAAAAATCTTGACCCTTTGTAATAGAGTTGCAAACATGGGTAGGTGCATCATAAGTATTATTATAATCTTTTTCTTCTTCCCCTAAGGTATAAACAGGAAGAACTCTAAAATGATCCATCTGGATGCATACCGACTACAGATATACCTCTGATATGGAGAATATCAAAATTAAGCATATTGAGCCTTGTTCACGCCATCATAACCCAGTTACACGTTATAAATCTTTTTCACGCACAAAAAATATTTCATATGCTGCTATTTTCACGCACAAATTATGAGTTCCAAAACGAAAATGGTGTAACACCAAATGCAGATCTACGAAGATTTAGGTGAGAACACCTCTTCCCCCTCCGTCTAGGGATCCTCCTGCCATTTGTTGTGCGCCGTTAAGAGGAAGAGAGGCCTTTGTGCTGGTTTAGTGAGAGAGGTGAAATACTTTTGAGAAGTGGGTTTTTCAGTATAAGCTTAAGTTGGAAAGTATGAATAGTAGTCTGTGCAGTGAGTCTATGATACAGAGTACGGGAGTATGGGTAAGGAAAAAAAGGTCTGCAAAAAGCACATGGGCATGGGCTGGATAGTGGGTGGTGTCAAGCCCGAAACGAAAAAGCACAGAGACATTTAATGAATCAACTGTTGATGTACTTGGAATGATTTTTATTTAATCTCAGTGGTTCGTTAGAGATAAAATTAAGATGTAAGTTGATAAAGACCAAACCTTTCCATTTTTAATCTCAGCCGTTAATTGAGAAAGATAAAAAAAACCTCCTTGTTTAGCTGAAAATAAGAGTACTCTCCTCCTTTGCCATGTCATGAGTTTTATATGATGTGGCATGAACCTTCCCTCCTTTATTGTATGACATGGCGTGAATAGTGAAAACACCCTCCTGCTTTATTATATATATATATATATATATATATACACACTATCACACACCCTGTATATATAATTTAAATCCCGGGGTTACCGTGTACAAAAATCCGTAGCACTAGCCTATATTTTCCCGAGTCTATGGTCCGACTTTAATTTAACTAATTTGATTATTAATTAATTTATTACCTTCCGGAGTCTATGGTCCGACTCTAAATTTAATTAATGTATCCATTAAATAATTTATTACCTTGGTGTCACTCAAACAATATACCCGGGCTCGCTCACTTGGCACGTATCTTAATATTTCCCTATTCTATATTCTGAGTCCAAATTAATCTATTTATACATCAATTAATTTAATAACGTAGTGTCACTCAACTACTATGCCTGGACGCACTCACACGGCCTGAAATTAAAGACTTATGAACTTTGTCACACCAAATTCTTTTCGTAAGATTCACACCCTTACCTAATTTTTAAATTTCCTTAACACCGTCTTCCCAAAGTCCTAGGTATTAAATTGTGTTTGATTTTGGCTAATTAATCCACCTTAAAATTCTCCCAAAAGAATTTAGCCTAAATAATTATAATAAGGATTATTGTCAAAATACCAACTTAGTCGATCGATCGACCAGATCCTCTTCTTCCTTGCTTCCCACTTCGTCCATTGTTAAACCCTCAAGATTTTAAACCCTATTTCAAACATTCACCCAACTACCAATAACATTATAACAAGTAAATCTAGGATCTAACACTCCTAGATATCTTCAAATCATATACGAATTTACATCTCAATTCATGTTTCCCAATTTGAGTTTTTCCCCGGGTTTTATTCCACCAATATCCATTCATCATCGATATTCAAAATTAATCATCAATACTTACCAATTCTCACCCTACAATCTAATTCCAAAAGTCCCATATCATAATCTAACATCAATTGAGTAATTAATCTACACACATTGCTCTAATTCAGAAAACCCTTTTTAATTGTCAACACACACCCAAAAATGGATTTTTGATACACCCACTATGATACGAATTGATTATCATTGAATTTAAAATCCCAGCAAGTTAGCCACTTACCTTTTTGGGTTCATAGATCCTAATCCATTGAGGTAGAGGAAGGTTTGACGAAGAACACCCAAATCCCTCTCTTGATTTGTCTTCAAAAGCTCCCCAAATTTCTCTCAATTTGCTTCCTCTATTTCTCTCTCAAAGCCCTGGGTTTGGAATATGATTTATGTCATTCAATACTCTAAGACCTATTTTCATTATACTAAATCACATTTTTATCCTAATGGTCCAAGCCCAAATGACCCAAATACTCTCGTGTGGACCCGATTATGTCTAAAAATGTCCCGAGACTCGATTACTACCCCCGGGTACTCTTTTTCGACTATCTCGGCCAATCCGGACTCAACCGTACACTCAAAATTATCATCCGAATTAATTACTAAAAGTCCTTATCTCACACCCAAATTAGTCTATACCCGACTCCCAGTTGAGATAAATAATGTCACGTCACTAATACACTTTATAACGTAAATAAATTATTACTATTCACTTAGTAATTTAAATTCCATAAATATTAGTCGTTTACTCTCCAATTAATATTTAAATAAATATTAATAATTATTAATTCTATTAAATTACGACACACAAGTAATTTAAATTTCCCCGAATTAATTAAATATTGAATGCATAAAAGTACGAGGTGTTACATACTTCCCCCCTTACAATGGAATTTTGTCCCCGAAATTAGGTCATTTATGCGGTGAATATCTCTGGATACTTCTCCCACATATCCTCCTCCCGCTCTCAAGTATACTCATCAACACTGTGATGACCCCACTCCAGTACAATCTAACTAGGGGTACCACCTTAGACCATAACTTATACTTACTATAATTCAAAATAGCTACAGGTCTCATGTGAGACATCTAGCTGCAAGTCAACCCCCCCGAGTGCGACGTGTCAAAAAGCCCTCTCGCCCCTCCGTTATTCCTTCAGCTATGACATGTGGAACACGTCGTGTATCCGCTGAAGATTTTCTGGAAACCCCAGTTTATAAGCCACCAGTCCCACCCTCTCAATGATAGGGAAAGGCCACAAATACTCCGATGCTATCTTCCCCATCTTGTCGAACCTCATCACTCCTTTCATAGGAGATACCCGCACCAATACCTGGTCGTCGACCTCGAACTCGATGGTCCCCGACCATACAGTGCCTTAATAGATGAACCTATACTTCACCGGCTCTTCTATCTTTATGTTAGGAAATTCCCCTCCTGCATGGGTGCCTATTTCCTCATCGCCAAACACTTGAATTTCTCATGACAAATTACCTGCAATAATTCTTGACTACGCATGTCAGGCTTCCACCTTCAACGCATGGTAAAGTACTCCTTATTACGTTCCTAAATTATCGCAAAAGACATAACTTACTCAATCCCGCTAATGGACCACAACTCATTTTGAGTGCTGGAAGTTTGTCATTTCCCCATCCTTTAACAACCAAAGGTTGGATAGCAATACTTTTCCCATAGGTTCTCCAACAGTGTCACGTGGATACTAAACCGTTTTGAGGTATCACATGTAACTCTACCAGTGGTAATTACTACTCGTAAATTACCCAAAATTTAGAATGCACATTCCTCTATTTTTCCTACTACCTAGTCACTTCCTATCTACCCTTCGACTTATAGGTGACACGTCTAGTACACTATGCAACTTCGTCCCTACCGCCTCCTGACACTTCTTACCAGAGGTGGGACTGCAAGGTCTCATCCAAATTCACAACAATATTAGATGAAAACATGTACTGTTTCACTTCTTCTTTTCAATTGAATAGTTGGATGTACTGCCCGATCGTATAACCCGTCCAAATTTAACAATCAATCGTTCTGGTAAATCCCTTCTGTAAACTTGATGGAAAACCCTGACCTCTCCCCGACTTTGGATAGCTAAATTACAAATTTTACTAATCCGCGAGTAAATCCCATTCCTGGAATTTCAAAATTACAAAAATCCTGGTTGATAACCTTGGATCAACCTTTTCTACTCTTAAATGGTGTACTAGGAGACAACTTCAGTATTTCTCATATAACACAAATCCTCATGCTCAAATATTCACATCACGTGAGTAGGAATCTACACCTAATCTATGCGTAAAACCATACTAGGCATATGACTAAGTGATACTCTTATCTACTTTCCAAAAAATGGGGCTTCTTCCTTACCTACAGATATCTTATTCCATATGCCTCCACAGCCTTTCCACTCCTCAGGGTGGAGATTGTTCTCCTTGATATACAAATAGTCGAACTGTTTTCTTTCTCAAACGGATTCTATTTCACTATACTCGCCCACTTATTTCTAATTTCCTCACAGGTATATAATCCACACATTTATTTACATATTCCTTTATTTAAGACGATTCTGAAATCACACTAACCAGGGCGCCCATACACCCTATATCCCATGCATATTTGCACAACATCACAGACGTCACATACGTAATATTTTTCTTTCAAGTTTATCCCACAGATCACACTATATCATACGATTATTTTTTGTTACTCCCCAAATCACATTTAAATCTTATCGACGTCGCCCCACCCATTCACTTGTGGTGAAAAAGTTTTCTCAGTGCTTCTTTCGCAACACTATCCGACTATATTGGCCTTATAGCATAATAGCTTTCACCTCAAAGTATAACTCCACATGTTCAAAAATCACCCTTTAAATTGATGTTCTATCATCCAATAACGTCTCTCCACTATCGACGTTTATTAGGGCTTATGCGTATAACATTTCATAACAGAGCCAAAAAGAACTCTCCCCAATGCATTAAACACTAGCATTATCGTTCATTGATTTTCGTAGGCCCAAGCATATAACCGTGACATCCAAAACATTGTCCATATGTTCATAGGTCTAATTGTCTAATCCCACGTCTCTAAAGGAGTTATATAATGCTACAGTGACACTATCACTAAGTCCTCAGCGCTAAGTCACTAACGAGCTAAATATCTCTGCTTCATGGTCAATCTTCCACGCCCTGAATCACATTAGTAAAAGTCCCTATGCACCGGGGCCCAATATAACTAGACAATTATACCCTCTGAACTCTACTTCATCCCAAAAATTTTCATGAGATCGACCCTCTTTTAGGTGGAATATCTTAAAAATATACATCCTACCTTCGAATAGCAAATAAGACAGTCTTGTTGTATCCGCCCACCACCACTTACCCAACGCTAACAGTTCATACCCAGGATATAATAATGCTCGCATAGCACTCTCAAAATAAGATAACCTCATACCATATTTATCCTCTCAGTGTCTACATCCACCCCCTGCAGATGGGACTAAAGAGATCCACGTTAACCAATGGTAAACATATACAAACCATAGTAACACTAACAATATACTCACTAGACCCGCCTCCCGCGCGAATATAGTGATACATAAAAATTTATGTGATTAACCCGTATCACACAAAATTTACCCCATTTACCCGAGCATGAAACTTATACTTTCCCTTGTCAATACACTGACAGTTGCAATGGTTCCTGGACACAACACTCTCGTCCAAACTGAACCAAAATTTCGATAAGTGTTTCCCTTGTCGGGCATCCCACTCCTGTACTTACTCTACTATGAATAGGGTCCACACATGTGTTCCCACTCTTTACACATTAGACACCTCTCTATGCCATTCCCCATTATCTAGCCCCACTGGCCATGTCGGAATTGTCCTTCCCCCGGATCGATAAATCTTAACCCATATTGGCACTCATGTTGTTACTTTGACTTTGCTGGACCTATAAGACTCGTTGTTGGCATTGACGACCTTGCCTGAATGCATCGTCACTTGGTATAAATTCTATTGACCTCAATCATAAAAATGGATCCTTTACTGGGTATGCCGCTTGTGGTGTCTCACTAGCACCATTAAATCCAGATCTTCCTTTTTGATAGATTCTCCAACCCTCTTAGCTCCCCCTTCCTGGAAGCATTAATGTAAACTCATAAACTTATTTGTCCTGATGATAATTGACACTAGTCATCTCGGCTCGATTTTCCATCCATGCCTGTATATTCTGCCCATGAGTCCATTATCCACTTAGGGACTCCATTATATTCTATGTACCCTTCGTCGGGTATAAAGTTTGCTAAACTAGTCAACTTATCTATTATGATTGGCCTTTATCTTGCCCACTAGTTATAAGTTTTGAAATTCCATTCGCATCTTTGTCTAAACAATAGATGGAAGGTCTCCCGATCAGACCGTACCCAAATTTTCGTTCCACTCCACACATATTTCTCTATGTGGGGTGACTAATCCTTGTCAATCAACGCTGCTCTTATGAGCAAAAGTTTGTGCCCAAAATTTAATACTAGGTGTCGTTGCACTCCACCCTACATGATTTGCCTTTGGATTTTCTCTTTTCATTGGCTCATCACACTTCCTCTATTCCTCGAATCCCTATAATAGCTCTTCAAAAGAGTCCCTCTGACTCCCCCCTTTTGCCGACTTCGCGGAGTGAGTCTAAAATACACCACCGTTATCTACTAAGGTGTTTAGGATGCTACTGTTCCAGAGCGATCATCTTATTATCACCTCCCTGAACAATAATCATGGTGGACCTTATTACGATCACCATTTTTAGAATACTCCACGTCTTCTGCTGAGCCTCTCCTCCTGCAATCCTTTTAACGGCCCTTGTTGCTCGTTCCACAATGTTCAGTGTACGAAGCTCAATCAAAATCGTATATGAATCACATCAATTATACTTAATAGCAATAGAACTTAAATGTACGTATGTAAAGGAATATAAAAATCCTATCATAAGGTTTTACATCAAAGAATGCTACGCTAAAGCGTAAAAAATCCTAAAGACACTAAAACCTGATGCTCTGATACCATCTGTGACACCCCGCCTAATAAAATATTAGGTGATCAGTCCTATATAAAATTAAAACAGGAATCCCATTTGGTTCATTCTTAGCATCGCTATCAAAAAAAATTTAAAACTTACTAACCAGCTAGTATTCAAAAAGTTGGTGCCAAATTTTATCTTTATTAATCCAAGATAAGTGCGAAATTAAATAAAATGTCCAATGCTGATAGAATCAATCATCACGTAGAATAATAAAAGTCTTGCTGAATATACCACCGGCTAAAACCAAAACCAAACCAAAATAACAGAGAGTAACAAATCCCATACAATCTGAAAAGAAACTAAATAAAACTATGAGCGACATGCTCGAGATAGACTAACATGAATCCCTACACTAGGAATAGAAAAATAGATGCGTCTATCCAAATCCTACAACATGCACATATGTTGCATCTACGAATCCCTGGAATGAAGTCACACCTGGAATCCCAGTGGATATACACCTAAAAGGTTTTGAAAATATTTAATAGCAAGGGTTAGAACCTAAAACGTTTTGAAAATATTTATCAAGTAATTACATTTCAATAATTTAAAATGCATGAATGCTCTTCATATTTAAGCTAGTGTCGCACTCCCTTGAGGACAAACTCACCCCTCAACTAATGTGCACACCTAACGTTTTCTTTATATCCCCCTGGTTATCTACCCCATAACTAGATAACTGATATAACTTCTTTCAACCACCCTACTCAAACCCGAGTATGCTTAAGATATGATTTATAAGTTGTTAATCACAATAACTTAGTTAATCATTTTCCCTTTTTAAATCTATATAACATTCACACCTGTTATATAAATAATACAATTCACTTCATGAATTTAATTACCCGTATATAACTATTTATCCCATTATATACGTAAAACTATATTACAACATTCACACATATGTTGAATATATATATAATTCATCCTCTCAAGTGATACCTCACTGGATAAATTCTCTAAAGTGCTATCAACCCAAGCTACTCAGTCCCACCTAGAGTTTCGAGACAACTATGGTCCGCCGAATCGAAAAGTAAATAATAAACGTAATGAAGTAAGTCATATTTCTCTGAGTATGAGGACATTATCTCAATGCCCCACCTCTGAAATTGGACGCTATGACCTGGGGATATACTCGCCCTACTCCTTAAGCTAGGGAATTCACCCACATCGCGCAACCTCCCTTGATAGTACAATAGTATATAATTTAAATAAATATCTAGTCACTGATATTTATAAGCACACACACAATATATATATATATATATATATACTATCACACACCGTATATATATAATTTAAATCCCGGCTTTATCGTGTACAAAAATCCGTAGCACTAACCTATATTTTCCCGAGTCTATGGTCCGACACTAATTTAATTAATTTGCCCACTAATTAATTTATTACCTTGATGTCACTCAACCAATATACCCAGACTCGCTCACTTGGCCCGTATCTTAATATTTCCCAAGTCTATATTCTGACTCCAAATTAATCTATTTACATATCAATTAATTTAATAACGTAGTGTCACTCAACTACTATGCCTGGACACACTCACACGGCCTGAAATTAAATACTTATGAACTTTGTCTAAAAAAATTCTTTCCGTAAGATTCACACTTACTTAACTTTTAAATTTCCTTAAAACCATCTTCCCAAATTCCTAGATATCAAGTTAAGTTTAATTTTCACTAATTAATCCACCTTAAAAGTCTCCCAAAAGAATTTAGGCTACAAAATTAAAATAAGGATTATTGTCGAAATCCCTGCTTATTCGATCGATCGACCATATCCTCTTCTTCCCATCTTCCTGTTTCGGCCATTGTTAAACCTTCAAGCTTTTAAACCCTCTTTCAAACATTCACCCAACTACCAATAACATTATAACTAGTAAATCTAGGTTCTAACACTCCTAGATATCTTTAAATTCTATACGAATTTACATCTCAATTCACGTTTCTCGATTTGGGTTTTTCCCCATGTTTTATTCCACCGATATCCATTCATCAACCAGATTCGAAATTAGTCATCAATACTTACCAATTCTCACCCTACAATATGATTCCAATAGTACCATATCATAATCTAACATCAATTGAGTAATTAATCTTCGCACATTACTCTAATTCATCCCTCTCTTGATTTGTCTTCAAAATCTCCCCAAATTGCTCTCAAATTGCTTCCTCTATTTCTCTCTCAAAGCCCTAGGTTTGGAATATGATTTCTATCATTCAATACTCTAAGACCTAGTTTTATTATACTAAATCACGTTTTTAACCTAACGGGCCAAGTCCAAATGACCCAAACACTCCTGTGTGGGCCCGGTTATGTCTAAAAACGTCTCGAGACCCGATTATTACCCCCGGGTACTCCTCTCCAACTATCTCGGCCTATTCGGACTCAACCGTATACTCAGAATTGTCATTCGAATTAATTTACTAAAAGTCCTTATCTCACACCCAAATTAGTCTATACTCGACTCCCAGTTAAGATAAATAATGTCACGTCACTAATACACGCTATGACGTAAATAAATTATTACTATTCATTTCGTAATTTAAATTTCATAAATATTACATATTAATAACTATTAATTCCATTAAATTATGACACGCAAGTAATTTAAATTTTCTCGAATTAATTAAATATTGAATGCACGGAAATACTGGGTGTTACAATATCCACCATCAAAATAGGTGGATATGATGACGAACTGACTTACTCTTTTGAATGTCGAAACATTTTGGAAATGCAGAGTAAAGGGTCCCCATTTTACTATTTGGGCCCAAGAGCTGAAAGATCCCACTAGCGCAGAGGTCTTAGTGGGCATATAAAGGAACCAAGAAAGGATGAAATCAGAAGGGTTGAACTTTCAGACAGGTCTAGTCTAAGTGTTCGAGGATCGACTAAAATCGAGAAAACTTCCTAGGAAGAGAGCTTAGATAAAAGTCGAGGATGATAAAGAAAGTGTGTCAGTTAAGGCCAATAAGGAAGAACAACCCTATAATGGGTCAATTCGATGCTTGGAGGACCATCTAAGTGAGATCATACAGACCAAGAACCCTCTACAAAGAGGTTTGATACAAGGATTCATTTTCACATCATCAATCATGGGTTATTTAATGCCCGTGAAGTTTAAAACACCTATCATCATCCCCATATATTATGGAATATCATATCCTATATTGCATATAGAGTTGTGCCAGGATGCTTCGAACATTTACTCTGTATGAGATGCGTTGTTCATCATTCTCTAATATGATTATTATTTTGGCTCAGATTTGGTACAATGGTTTTTCCAAGAGGTGAGATCTCAAACTTTTGACAACTTTTCGACCTCTTATTCAATAACTTATTTCTTAGTTTAAAGCCAAGCAAAAGGTTGGCCCATTTGTTAAGTGTTCATCAGAGAACGAACAAGACGATAAGGGAGAATATTGCCCGATTCAATACAAAAAAATTAGAGGTCATTGTCTATGAAGAGAATATGATAATCACAGCCCTTATGAGTGGCCTACAACCTTGAAAGCAATAATGGACGTTAGCCAAGGATCCACCGAACATAATGTCCGAGTTTTTTATTAAGTCCAGAAAGATTATGAACGCAAAGGAAGCTATGGTAGAGAAGGAGTCTAGCCATTCCAAGGCCAATACTATCAAAAGATCTGAGATGAAGTGGGAGTTCAGGGACAGTAAAAATGTTGATAAACCAAAGAAGTTTGATGAATATACCCCATTGACTGTGGGCGTGCATCATATCCTCGAGGATATTCGATGAAGTAATAACTTGAAATTGCCAAAAAAGTTGAATTCTCATCTTAACAGTAGAGTGTAACAACCCCCCTTTTCTCACGTAAAGGCTGACTAGACACGATACGTTGAAGATGGGGCTTGTCGATCAATAAATACCATTCTCAGCACAATGCAATATTAATATTTTTATTTTAAAGGCCGATACTTTAAACTTTATGAATATCTCACTGAACACCAACTAAATAATATATCTAACAGCAAGTAAAAATCACAACTCCAGCATAATGTAAATAACTAAATCTCGGGCTTATGCCCTTACAAATGTTCCAAATAAAACAATTAAGACTAGAAAAGCACCTAAGCTAGAGCCGATAATCTAGAAAGCTGCTAAGCACGAGAGATCGCAAGGCTGGTACAGTAACAGTCTTGCTACCCCTATCTAGAAATAACCTGGGGGGAAATATTTAAATTTGGGCCAGATCCCGAGGTGTGCAAGAATTAACTTATTTAATTTATGATGCAATAGTACAGTCGATTCAAAATAAATATTCCCCCTTCGTCGCTCACATGCATTTAACACCTCACCCCTCAACTAAGTGTGATATTAATCGCATCCCAAATAAGTCCCAGGTAATAATTATGACATCATCTCAAGTTTATAAAAATGGATATATCGATACTTAATTCTTTAAATGTAATCACTACACTTAATTGCCAACACCCATTTATCTCAGTCACATAAGTTTCATATATTTAAGGCATAACCATCTATTATGCATTCCAGGGTAAAAATATAATCATTGTCCCCATTCTTAGAAAAATTAATTTATTCCATTCAAGTCTGGGTAATTTTCCATATATGTCCTTTCATATATCTGACAAATGAAGGCATCTACCACTGGTGTCTGATTCGTGCTCTATCATCAAGTCCGGAGGAGTCCCTTATCCTAAGCAGACATCATAAAACACAAACAAGTTAGGGGCGGTCCCTACGCAGGACACCTGTACACGGCCAATACCCAGCGATGACATAGGAAGGGTCAGCGTCAACACCTACCTCTCATAGATGACTCCTCCACGTAGTACCCATATAGCCTACACATCGTCAAGCCCACATGTGCTGACGTGGGGTACCCGGCCCGAACGCGCAAACCCCCATGCTGATAGAACAGTCCACTGGTATGTCCACAAAAATACATAATAGTACGTATTATTATCCCATATAATATGTATAGGTAATTACCCCATAATTACCATAAAAAGTCCAACTACAATTCACAACATTTTCATTTATTAATAATTTAACATCTAATAAATTATTAATTCCATTTCATAAAATAATTACTTAACCCCTAGTTATTTGTAATTATTATTAATTAGCTATGGGAATGAATTTATTTAACTAATTAACAACTTCCCCCTTTAAATTCCTCCTCTCTCTCTCTTTACAGTAGACCCAAAAATTTAATCAGCCCAACCCATTTCAGATCCAAACGAAAAAGGAAAACGAGTGAGAAATCCCAGCAAGTCGCTCTAACAACTAGGTACCTCGTTCGCGCGACGTAGCATGTTGCTCGAACGGCACGTAGCATCGCTCGAACGACCTCCTTGTCCTCTTTCCCCACACTACTTCTAATTTCTTATTCCTTTCAGATCCCAAAGTCTCAAACATAGAAACATGTAAATCCATTCACAGTTACATCTACCCAAAACGAATATATATATATATATATAACCTAGAATTTATCATTCAAATCCAAAATCTTCCAACTTTTAGGGACTTTTACGATTTAGACATGTCTATATTCTAACCAGTATTTAGTTCACAATAAAGGGTATTTGTCCTGAAATCTACATCAAATTCATTCCACCATTATTAGAGGCATCCCCTATATTAACCAGTCAATCACCCCAAATTTAACGATTTAAAGCCCTACGAATTCTTCCATCGATTTCCAGATTTACGATACCTAAATTTCTAGGATAAATTCTGCATAAATATTCGTCCTCTACATGTATATTCATCATTAAATCAAACACATTCAAACCTAAATCCCAAAAACTTAAAGGGGTCATTACATGAATCAAGAAATATATTGAAACCATAAATTAAGCAAGAGAATTCTTGCCTTAAAATTCGTAGATGAAAATCTCTTGGATGCCCCTTGATTTTCCCTTTTGTTCTTGGCCCATTTATCCTCTTTTTGGTATTTCTCCTTTCCTCTCCCGTAAATGTTGTTTTAGGTTTTCTCTAATGATAGTGGGGGAGTGGTTTACCCCCACTTAAACACTTAATATCTGGCTAATCCCGAGTTGGGCCTATAACCCAACTTTTAAACCCACCAAATGGACATGAATCCATAATCTAATTTTCCCAGAAGCTCCCCAACCTCTACACTATTGACCTGGGATAATTTTTAAATGTCTAAAACACCTAAACGAGCCTTTAATACTTCCCAGAACATGTCCCAATTATTTTTGTTCCACTTAGACATTTTACTATGATAAAACGACACGTGCCCATAAATTTATCTATGTGTGATTTATTTTTCACTAGTAAATCAATTATGTCCAATTGGGTAGTGATACCGGGGTTTATGAATAACTAGAAAGGGTGAGGCGTGACTCACTCCAATGGACGTTGTCTGCAAGGTTCTCAAGAACTTCTGGAGCCGCTTTTGATGAGACCTTCTCCTTTTGGTAAAAATGGAGCTCAAGCTGGAATTCCCTCCCTGTAAGAAAATGAAATTCCACAATAATAATAGTAATTTTCTCAAGAGGAGCTCTTGAGAGTGATGGTTGTCAGTGGGGAGTGAAAGAACAAGGCATTTAGCACTTAGAGAGAGGGCAGGGAGAGAATACTAGAGAGGTTTTGGTGTGATTTTGACAGAGTGACTTTTCTATTGAGTTTTTTCTATCTCATGACCTTGCCCAGGGGTCCTATTTATACTTGGGCACTAGGGCTGGGTTGGCACTTTTGGCGCCAAAACTTAGAGGGTTGGTGAGGGACAAAGTCTGCAGTGTACTGTTTGTCCCTAACTATAGGCAGCTCTGCCTTTCCCCTCTGGCAGATGCCCCCTGGTGCCAACCAAAGCTCAAAATCAAATATGTATTCTAATGGAGACAAAATATCCGATTTGCCAAATATCTTTTGAAACGGTAACTTTTGGTACAAATTTTGTAAACTTGAGGGGGGGTCTCGAGGACCACCTCCTCTAAAATCTTTACAAGCTTGAGGGGGGTCTTGAGGACCCCCTTCTAAAATCATTTTTCTTGAGATGGATTTAGAGGACCCTCTCCTTTAAAATCATTTTATAAACAGTTCTTTTCTTGTGAGCAGCCAGTCCTTTGGCTGCTAACTTCACTTGTGACTAAGTGTGAGGTGTGTGAGGACTGGGTGACCATAGGGTCTCCTACTAGTATTCTCTCAATCCTATAGTGCTAAGTGGTTGAGCTTGCTCAACATACCTTGTCCCTTAGCCGCCAAGCCAAAACTCCCAAGAGATCCCAACTGGCCTACCTGAGACTTGCTTGCTTAACTAGGCAACCTGTACAAGAATAGCAAAGTGTTAATAATGTTGTTCTTTTAAAGAATGACGTTTCATGGTGAGGAGTTTCTAATGGTATCCACTCCCTCATCCTGGTCTATTTTCTGGAAGCTGAGGGGGAGGACCTTGACTGCTCCTCGCCCTGACATTTTTTGTTGTTAAGAGACCTTGAGGGTTCCTTCTCAATATGAGTTTCTGTAGGGACCCTGGGTGAGGTTCTTTCTCAATATGAATTTCTATCGGGGCCCTGGGTGGGGTTCCTTCTCAATATGAGTTTCTGTCGGGACCTTGGGTGGGGTTCTTTCTCAATATGAGTTTCTGTCGGGACCTCGTGGGTTCCTGCTCTATATGAGTTTCTGACGGGCCCCTGGGGTGGTTCCTTCTCAATAACAGTTTCTTTCAGGACCCTGAGGGGTTACTTCTCACTATGAGTTTCTGTCGGGACCAGGGGGTTCCTTCTCAATATGAGTTTCTGTCAGGACCCTGAGGGGGTTCCTTCTCAATATGGGTTTCTACCGGAACCATGGGTGGGTTTCCTTCTCAATATGAGTTTCTATTGGGACGCTGGGGGTTCCTGCTCAATATGAATTTCTACCGGGACCCTGGGTGGTTCCTTCTTAATATGAGTTTCTTTCGGGACCCTAGGGGGTTCCTGCTCAATATGAGTTTCTACCGGGACCCTGGGGTGGTTCCTTCTTAATGTGAGTTTCTACCAGGACCCTGGGGGGTTCCTTCTCAATATGAGTTTCTGTCGGGACCCTGGGGTGGTTCTTTCTCAATATGAGTTTCTACGGGGACCCTGGGGGATCCTGCTCAATGTGAGTTTCTGCCGGGACCCTGGAGTGGTTCCTTCTCAATATGAGTTTCTGCCGGGACCCTGGGGTGGTTCATTCTCAATATGAGTTTCTGCTGGGACCCTGGGGGTTCCTGCTCAATATGAGTTTCTGCTGGAATCCTGGGGTGGTTCCTTCTCAATATGAGTTTCTGACGGGACCCCCATCCTGCTCAATATGAGTTTTTTTGGGACCCTAGGGGGTTCCTGCTCAATATGAGTTACTGTCGGGACCCTGGGTGGGTGTCTTCTCAATATTTCTAATAAAAAAAATTTGTTAGGTAGACACCCTTCTACATTAGCCCCTCGTGCAAAGTCTTTTGTGTTGGGTAGACTAAAAGGCTTTGGACGCCATAAATTCATTTTTTTTATTTTGAGGGGCCCTAGTGTTCCTTCATCATTCCCCCTAGGGTCATTAAATGTCCTGTCACTTCATCCCAAGTTTTGTATATGAGGCCACTTATAGTGGACCTCCTTCTCTGAGTATCAACTTGGGTGGAGGGGTTACTCGCGGTGATCCCCTCATTCTTGGCCTTCTTATCTGGCCTTCTACTTTATTTAGAGGGTTTGCTCATGGTGAGCCCCTCATCCTTGGACTTTTTTATTTGGCCTTATAACTTGGGCAAAGGTATTACTCGAGGTGAGCCTCTCGCCCTTGGCCTTCTTTTATGGCCTTCTTTCTTGGGCAGAGAGATTGCTCGTGGCGAGTCCCTTCTTATGTGGCCTTCTATCTTGGGCGAAAGGGCTAATCGTGGTGGGCCCCTCGCCCTTGGCCTTCTTATGTGGCCCTCTATCTTGGGCGAAGGGGTTACTTGCGATGATCCCCTCGCACTTGGCCTTCTTCTGTGGCCTTGTATCTTGGGTGGAGAGATTACTCACGGTGAGCCCCTCGCCCTTGGCCTTCTTTTATTGGCCATTCATCTTGGGTGGAGGGGTTACTGGCGGTGGTCCCCTCGCCCTTGGCCTTCTTCTGTTGGCCTTCCATCTTGGGCGGAGGGGTTACTAACGGTGGGCCCCTCGCTCTTGGCCTTCTTCTATGGCATTTCATCTTGGGCGGAGGGGTTACTCGCGATGAGCCCCTCGCCCTTGCCCTTTTTTTATGGACTTCTATCTTGGGCGGAGGGGTTACTCGCGGTGAGCCCCTCGCCCTTGGCCTTCTTCTGTGGCCTTTCATCTTGGGTGGAGGGGTTACTCACGGTGGGCCCCTCGCCTTTGGCCTTCTTCTGTGGCCTTCTATCTTGGGCGGAGGGTTTAGTCGCGGTGAGACCCTCACCCTTGGCCTTCTTCTGTGGCCTTTTATCTTGGGCGGAGGGATTACTCGCGGTGATCCCCTCGCCCTTGTCCTTCTTCTATTGGCCTTTCATCTTGGCCGAAGGGGTTACTCGCGGTGGGCCCCTCGACCTTGGCCTTCTTCTGTGGCCTTTCATCTTGGGTAGAGGGGTTGCTCGCAGTGAGCCCCTCACCCTGAGTTCTTTTATGTAGCATTAAGTTTGGGAAGAGGGGTCACTCAAAGTGGATCCCCTCGCCCTAGGCTATTTTCTGTCAAACTTGCAATCTTGGGAAGGTGGAGCCACTAAAGGTGGATCCCCACACTCCAAGATATTGTATTATTTGTTCACTTATTTGAGGACTTCTCAATATTAGCCCCCTCGTGCAGAAGTGTCTTGTAATGTCGAGATACTTATGCGTGAAACTGTCGGACCTTTTATTTATACTTGGCAGTTTCTCAAGACTATGAGTGCTCCGGTGCCCTTAGATCTTTAGGTGCTCATCTGGAGCACCTTATGTTTATAAGTGGCACTTGCTCAAGACTGTGAGCGCTCCGGTTCCCTTGGATACTTAGGTACTAAACCACCGTACCTTATATATATATATATATGCTTGGTACTTGCTCAATACTGTAAGCGCTCTGGTGCCCTCGGAGCCTTAGGTGCTAAACTGTCATACCTTATATTTATACGTGGCACTTGCTGCTCCATACTGTGAGCACTCTGGTGCCCTTGTATCCTTAGGTACTAAACTATTATACCCTATATTTATACTTGGCACTTGCTCAATACTATGAGTGCTCCAGAGCCCTTGGAGCCTTAGGTACTAAACTGTTGTACCCTATATTTATACTTGGCAGTTGTTCAATATTATGAGCGCCCCGGTGCCCTTGGAGCCTTAGGTGCTCAACTAGCACACCTTATATTTATTCTTGACACTTGCTCAAGACTGTGAGCGCTTTGGTGCCCTTGGATCCTTAGGTACTAAACTTTCGTACCTTATATTTATATTTAGCAGTTGCTCAATATAATGAACGCTTTGTTTCCCTTGGAGCATGTAATAAATTTTCGTACCTTATATTTATATTTGGCAGTTGCTCAATATGATGAGCGCTCCGTTACCCTTGGAGCATGAGGTACTATACTGTCGTACCTTATATTTTTACTTGGCAATTTCTCAATACTGTGAGCGCTCCGGTGCCCTTGGTGCTTTAGGTACTAAACTGTCGTACCTTATATTTATATTTGGCAGTTGCTCAATATGATCAGTGCTCCGTTGTCCTTGGAGCCTTAGGTACTAAATTGTTGTACCTTATGTTTATACTTTGCCTTTTCTCAAGACTAAGAGCGCTCCGGCGCCCTTGGAGCCTTAGGTACTAAACTGTCGTACCTTATATTTATATTTGGAAGTTGCTCAATATGATGAGTGCTCTGTTGCCCTTGGAGCCTTAGGTACTAAACTATTGTACCTTATGTTTATACTTGGCCTTTTCTCAAGACTGTGAGCACTCCAGCGCCCTTGGAGCCTTAGGTGCGAAACTGTCGCACAAATATTTGTACTTAACATTTGCTCAAAACTATGAGTTTCTCTATTTTCTCTGAGAACTTAAAGATGGAATTGCCCCATAGTTTTTGGGGTATTTTGCCTATGATCTGAGCAAGTTATCATTTTGATGTTACCCCTATAACTGAAGGGTTATTGCATATAACTGAGCAAGTTAATATTCTGAAACTTACCCTATAACTACATGGTACTTGCATATAGGCTAAGCAAGTTAATATTTTGAAACTGCCCCTCTAAATGTGGGGTACTTGCACATAACTGAGCAAGTTAAAAAATTTGGAAGCTGCCCCTCTAGATGTGAGGTACTTGCATATAACTGAGCAAGTTAAAATTTGGAAGCTGCCCCTCTAACTGCGGGTTACTTGCATATAGGCTCACCATCTGTAAATTTTAAAGGTTCCCCTCTAACAGTGGGGTACTTGCATATAGGTTGAGCACATTAATATTTTGGAACTTCCCCTATAACTGTGGGGTACTTGCATATAGCTAAGTAAGTTATATTTTTTAGCGCAGCCCCGTGTGACTGTACGGTACTTTTTAGAGCAACCCCGTGTGACTTTGGGGTATTTTGTTATGCATATTCATTTCTTGGGAAGTAACTAAAATATGGGGTTAGCCCTTATCCTTCCCACAAACTTTGAATAAAATTTCACATATATTATAAGTAAAGAAATAATTATTTCTTTATACTAAAAATTTCCCTTGGTCTGAAGGGTCCTTGTTCCAAACTTTTCTTAGGAACCTTTTTGTCTTATAAAAAAATAACAAGTTTAGAGAGGGGGGTAGACCCGCTTCTCCCTATTTTCTGAAAACTGATCAATTACAATTTTTCTGGAGAACAGAGGTTAAGACTTGTTTTCTAGGCTATAAATTTGTATGGAATAATAATAAAAAAATGTAGTGAATTTTTTTTATTACTATTATTACCAGGAGGATAACCTCCTACTGGTCTTGTCGGGTCTGTAGGGACTTTACTCACTATGCTTTTACTTTTGGGTTAGATATATCCCCAAGTATAATGAGTAAAGTTCCTTATATCATGGTCCCTCTTCTAATCTAGTAGAGGTTATACCCTTCTTATAAGAAAAGAACACATAAATCTGGTGTACCCACCGCACAATGTAGGTAAATGAGTCATCAAGTGCCAACAAAAAAAATGAGTATTACTTTTCTTCATTGCAGTCAGAGTTTATATTTCTTACAAGAAGTGTACTCATAAAACTATAGCAAGAAGTGTACTCATAAAACTAGAGCAGGCTATTCAAACTTTTTAAGAAAATGAAACTTGGCAAGAGAGAGGCACAGTACCTCTTCAACCGTAGCGGTATGGATGTCTGTTGACGACAGGTTGAATTTTGGGAATGAATATGTTTGTTGGCGGTGAGTTGGCTCTTGGGACGACCACCTATATGGGTCTCACGCCATTATCTAACATGAAGGGGGTTCCTCTCATTCGCGAGTTATTGAGGATGACTACTTGATTCTAAGTTCCTCATCTATAGTTGGTGCGTCTGTGGGTCCCTCGCGAGGGATATTACCCATTGGGGCTCCTCGTAGCCTTATGGTATTATAAAGGGTTCCTCATGTGTGAATTCAATATCAGGAGTTCACGCCGCTGGGGGCTCCTCGCGAGCGCTTCTGTCAACATGTGGTTCTTCGCGAGTGTTGCTGCTAACAGAGGTTTACTCATTTGGAGATTATGCCTGTGGGTTCCTCGTCTGAGGAATAAAATATGGTGGCTCCTCGCCCACTGTTCTTATTTCAAGGGATACCTTTCGTTCTGTGGAGGTAGCTACAGGTTCCCCCTATGAGGCCTTCACTATGGGGGGTTACTCGCGATAGCGTCACTTATTTTCATGTGCCTCCAATGCTTCCTTCTTCTGGAAATTTAATTATTGGTGAGACCGATTTTGGGTCGAGAACCTTTGAGGGTTCCTCGCGAGCTTCTCAAGCGGGCAAGGGTTTTGTGGCGGCTTCTTCAACTTCCAGCCAAAGCGTGGCTTCATGAGGTGTGACTTCATTTAGCTCTCTATTGGTCTCGGGTTCCTCGACCAACCCTTCTACTGCCTTGGTTTCCTCGCCTGTTGGTCTCGTTCCTAAGGATTCCTCTCCACTTTACTTTGCAACTCTGGAGACGTTATGTGAGGTGTTGGCTGCCAGCTGTGGTAGGGAGGGTTCCTCGCCAATGATTAATTCTTCTGGGGTACCTCGCACGTCGACTTCACCTTTAAGGGTCTCTCAACATCTACCAATGTTGGTAGAGATTCCTCGCACGTCAACCTCATATCTGAGAGTGTCTCGTTGGATACTAATGCTACTAGGGGTTCCTCGTGTATTGACCTTGGGTCCGAGGATATCTCACCAACTGTTGGAACTACGGGGAGTGTGCTGTTGGCCAAGGGTTCATCGCAAATGGACCCACTATCCATGGGTTCCTCGCAGACTAACAATTTTTCTAATGGTTTCTCGCTCGATATCGATTTGGGTTCATATCTGTTGGGTTCCTCGGCCCTTGTTGTTGGTATCTGTGATGATTCTTTGCTGGAAATGTGTGGTAGTCTTCAGTATGTAAGTGGTTCCTCGTCGGAGGTCCCAATACCCGAGGGTCCCTCGTCGAAAGTGCCATTAGTGGCCGGTATTTTAGATGGAGGTGTCTTGACCTCAAATATCGTCAAGGGTTCCTCATCGTGACTGTCATTAGTGACTGGTGTTTTGGTTAAGGGTGTCTCGACGGCTAATTTCGTCAAGGGTACCTCGTCCACGAGACCGTTAGGGGCCAATAGTGATGTGCCAGCTGTTGGTGGCTACGGGTGTCTTCACCTTGAGATTTTTCGAGTGTTCCTTGTCTATCGGAATATGTGTTGGAGAGAGGAGGTCTCGGCGATTGGAAATTTTCTTGGAGATAGGGGGTCTCGACCCCTAGTTCTTTTTTTTAAGAGGAGGGGGTCTCGACGTCTTCGAATTTTATGGAAATGGGTGTCTCGACCCATGGAGAAATGGTGGTCTCGTCTTCCCAGAGTACCCATTTAACTAAGGGTCCCTCGCTGGCTGTCCACGTATCTGCGGGTCCCTCATCAGAAGCAACGTCGACTGCTGGTGGTTCCTCGCGTGTCATCCACATATTTGGGGTGTCTCACCTATTGACGATATTAATAGGGGCTCCTCGCCATTAAATTTTTGTGCTACTGGTGTCTCGAAATCTGCCAATAAGGGGCAAGCTGCTAGCTGTGATAAGGGGGGTCTCTCGTGAATGGTTGATTCTTCCTGGGTTATTCGCCCGTCAATTTTATCCCTTGTGCAGTCGACATTTCCGCGACCGATTTTGTTGCCTTTGGGGAAGTGAGCAATTTACAATTTGTTTTAGGTGGGGGCTCTCGACCTCTTGTCGCTTTGAGGGTTTCGTGACCCAGGGTGTCTCGCTATGTTGGCTTTATAGAGAGTATAGCGTTGACCGCGGGTTCCTTGCTACCCACTTTTTTGGTGGGTTCATCCTGTGCTGGTGATTTGGGGATTAGAGGTTTCACACCTTTTGAGACTTCAATCATGGTACCCACTTCCAAGGGTTCCTCATTGTTAGCTGTTGCTACCATGGACACTTTATTGACGATGAGAGGTACCCAGGGCTCCTCGCCCATGGGTTCTTCGCAATTTGTTGTTTCTACAGGGGTTTCCACTTCCACTCCCTTCTTGGCGGCGTTGAGTGTGTCGTCGACTGTTGGTACTGTGGGGGTGTGCTGCTGGCCAAGGGTTCCTCGCGACCCCCTTTCCAGTGAGTTCATCACAACTCCCTTGCCAGTTAGAGGTTTCCCATCTTTTAGGATTTCAAATATAGTACCCACTGTCGAGGGTCCCTCGTCATTAGCTGCTGCTACTATAGGTTCTTTGTTGACTACGAGGGAGACCCAGGGTTCCTCATCCATGGGTTCCTTGTGAGTTGGTGTTTCTCTAGCCGAAGCCTTGGAACCTATGGGTTCCTCGCTGAAAAATATTTTCCATGAGGGGTCCTCGCGCACCACTATTAGTGGGGAGGTACAATTTGTAAGTATGGGTTCTTTGAGATTGTGGGTGCCTCTCCCTCTGAGAAGAGGAGAGTTTCTCATTTTGCACCCTCTGTGACTGTGGGTTCCTCACTATAACCAATGGTTATTGTCACTTCTCTGACCACCTCATATTCTCCTCAAGCTTGGGAATACTATATGCGCACTTATGGGTAAGGGTCCCGTAACTCATCATACCGATGAGGACCATCCCTTTGTGAAGAGGAGAGGAACTTCCTAACCTCCTCCATAGTAATAATTTTATAGGGTGATTCCTCCAAACCCATACCCTTGGCAGTTGGTGAACTTAACGGCACCACTTTTCGTGGCGGAGCTACTTCCACCGGAACCATTTTAGAAGTGGTTGCCCCTCCAGAGGGGGATGTTGTTGGTGTTACACATCCTTGACCTAAATTTTCCATGTCTACGTTGTTTTGTTTCAAAAACTCAAAAAACATGGTCATAAGGTTGATACCTATCGTCGGAGCTGCTGTCGGTGAACTAGTCTGCCCTCCCTGAGGATCAGGCACTCTAACTCCGATCACCACCACATCCTCTTGAGTGGTCTGGTCTCTTTGTGATCCATTCCCGAATAGAATGTCTTCAAAACTAGGTGCTTAGAAACATTAAACCTTCTCTGTCCATGGAAGTGAGGATACCTCCCCAGCAGAGTCGCCAAATGTAGGAGGGTAGTGAGACTGGGGTCTATGAATAACTGGAAAGGGTAAGGCGTGACCCACTCCAATGGACGTTGTCTGCAAGGTTCTCAAGAACTTCTGGAGCAGCTTCTGATGAGACCTTCTCCTTTTGGTAAAAATGGAGCTCAAGCTGGAATTCCCTCCCTACAAGAAGAGGAACTTCCACAACAATAATAGTAATTTTCTCAAGAGGAGCTCTTGAGAGTGATGGCTATCAGTGGGGAGTGAAAGAACAAGGCACTTAGCACTTAGACAGAGAGCAGGGAGAGAATACTAGAGAGGTTTTGGCGTGATTTTGACATAGTGACTTTTCTATTAAGTTTTTTCTATCACATGGCCTTTCCCAGGGGTCCTATTTATACTTGGGCACTAGGGCTAGGTTGGCACTTTTGGTGCCAAAACTTAGAGGGTTAGTGAGGGACAAAGTCTACAGTGTACTATTTGTCCCTACCTATAGGAAGCTCTTCCTGTCCCCTCTGGCAGATGCCCACTCGTGCCAACCAAAGTTCAAAAGCAAATATGTCTTCTAATGGAGACAAAATATCTTATTTGCTAAATATCTTTTGAAACGGTAACTTTTGGTACAAACTTTGTAAACTTGAGGGGGGTCTCGAGGACCACCTCCTCTAAAATCTTTGTAAGCTTGAGGGGGGTCTTGAGGACCCCCTTCTAAAATCATTTTTCTTGAGAGGGGTTTAGAGGACCCTCTCCTTTAAAATCATTCTATAAACAGTTCTTTTCTTATGAGTAGCCAGCCCTTTGGTTGATCACTTCACTTGTGAGTAAGTGTGAGGTGTGTGAGGACTGGGTGACCATAGGGTCTCCTACTAGTATTCTCTCAATCCTATAGTGATAAGTGGTTGAGCTTGCTCAACATTCCTTGTCCCTCAACCGCTAAGACAAAACTCCCAAGAGATCCCAACTGGCCTACTTGAGCCCTGCTTGCTCAACTAGGCAACCTGTACAAGAATAGCAAAGTGTTAATACTATTGTTCTTTTAAAGAATGACTTTTCATGGTGAGGAGTTGCTCATGGTAGCAACTCCCTCATCTGGGCCTATTTTCTGGAAGCTGAGGGGGAGGACCTTGACTTCTCCTCGCCTTGAAATTTTCTGTTGTTAAGAAACCTTGAGGGTTCCTTCTCAATATGAGTTTTTGTAGGGACCCTGGGTGAGGTTCTTTCTCAATATGAATTTCTTCCGGGACCCTGGGTGGGCTTCCTTCTCAATATGAGTTTCTGTCGGGACCTTGGGTGGGGTTTTTTCTCAGTATGAGTTTCTGTCGGGACCTCGGGGGTTCCTGCTCAATATGAGTTTCTGCCGGGACCCTAGGATGGTTCCTTCTCAATATGAGTTTTTATTGGGACCCTGAGGGGTTCCTGCTTAATATGAGTTTCTGCCGAAACCCTGGGGGGTTTCCTTCTCAATATGGGTTTCTACCGGGACCATGGGTGGGGTTCCTTCTCAATATGAGTTTCTGCCAGGACCCTAGGGGGTTCCTGCTCAATATGAGTTTCTTTCGGGACCCTGGGGTGGTTCCTTCTCAATATGAGTTTCTGCCGGGACCCTAGGGGGTTCCTGCTCAATATGAGTGTTGATACCAAATTTATTCTGCTGATATGGACCTATTATTTGAAGATGTGTGTCATCCTAAGTGTCAACTGTAAATGTTTATACTGAGCTACTCAACCCCCCAAGGAACTACTATACTCCAAACAACTCAAGATCATCGAGCAACTCAATATCACCGATCAACTTAGAAGACACAAGTGGACCCGAGCTGCTTGAGCGTGTCGAGCTACTTAAGGCGGTCCGAGAAACTTAAGCGGTCTGAGCTACTTAAGGCGGTCCGAGCAACTTATCACTCTAATTAGGATAATCAAAGAGGCGACTGCGCATTAAATGCTCATTTAATACCATACAGATGCACATGTCTACTAGATAACAGCACATTGTCCTTTCATTTGTACAGCCTCAAGGCTATAAATACATTGTAACCTCCTCACTAGAAGGGGACTCGAAATTTCTTGGTAAAACTATTATCGAGAATTTTGCAAACAATCAGCAATAATAAATATAGTGGACGTAGGCCATTCTTACAAGGCTGAACCACTCTAAAAATCTTTTGTCTTATTTATTTTTATCTGTGATTGATAAATTAGAGATAATCTAATTTTTTACATCAACAGATTGGCGCCGTCTGTGGGAAATGACTATAATTATCATTTTTCACCAAAACAATTCATTATCAAGGTTGATAATCCGGAATCCAGTAATCGAAACACTGGGATTCCCCCAAATCCTTCTGCTCCCCCAAGTTTTTCAAATTTGGCTGGTATTATGGCCAATTTATCCCAAGGGCAAACGGCCATGCAAGAAACCATGCGTCAACTCATACAAACCATTCAAGGCGGAGTGCCAGCCCAATCAGGACAACGAAGTGTTCAAAGAAATATTCGTTTGTTCTCTTCGCGACTAATTATTCATATCATACTGAGAGATCTAATGATCCTTCTTATCAGCCCGGACGGACTTCCTCGGTACGGGCTACAGACACTCAACAAAACATCACTCTATCTCCAAAGAGTACAAGTTCTCTTGAAAGGTTGAGTAGAGTCTCTCCTTTTGATCGTCTAGGTCCTAGGAGGAATAGAAGTCCCCCTAGGATTGTGTCAAGGAATTCTCAACGACCATTTGATATGAAGGAAGGCTCTGCCCAATCACGACCAGCTTCTCATCATGAAAGATCCCTAGAGGCTAATTCAACACGATCAGTTACTCGAACCAATAGGATCGAAGAGGGAAATGATGCATGGAAAGGCTCAATTCAAAGGTTGGAGGATAGATTAGGGGAGATGGCTAAAACCAAGAATCCTTTACAAAGGACCTTTGTCTAAGGAACTCCATTCATACAAGATATTGTGGATTTTCCCACACCGTCGAAATTCAAAGCCCTAGTAGTAACACCAAAATATGATGGCAAAACTGATCTTGTTCTCCATACAGAACAATACCAAGAAGCTGCTGATATCTATGCTGTTCCAGACGAGATGCGATGTCGGGCATTTTTAGGAACCCTTACTGGATCTGCTCAGATGTGGTACAATAACCTTCCTCGGGAAAAAATTGCGACGTTCTTTCAGCTAGCAGAGCTCTTCATTGGAAATTTTTATTTTGGAGCTAAGCCAGTCAAACGAGTATCACACTTGCTAAGTGTTAAACAAAAGGCAGGTGAGAGCACCAAGGATTACTCGTTTTAATAACGAGAAACTGGAAGTAATTGATTACGAGGAGAAAACTGCAATTACTGCTCTGATGAGTGGATTATTGCCCAATAAATTATACTATACTTTAGCTAAAGATCCACCCAGGACCATGGCGGAACTGATGGCAAAAGAAGCAAAAATCATGAATGTCGAGGAGGCCATGGTTGCGAAGAAGAACGCAGACACTAAGGAGATCAAGGTGGAAGATGGTAAAACTGAAAAGAAGGAACAAAAGAATAATGGTGGTAGCAGGCAATCAAAGGGTAAGAAAGCATTGGAACAGATGAAGAAATACGGAAATTATACTCCCTTTAAGGTGGATATAAATCACATTCTGGAAGAGATCAAGAACAGCGAGGAACTAGCTTGGCCAATAAAAATGAAGGTAAATCCTGATAAGAGAGACAAGTCCAAATATTGCGAACTCCATAAAGATCATGGTCACATGACCAAGCGTTGTATAGCTCTTCAAAATGAAATTGAAGCACTCATTAGATGAGGAAAACTATCCAAGTATGTTGATCATCAAAACGGGGGTCGAACCAATGAATGAGGAAGGCAAAGGTCTAAATCTCCTCTCCGAGCAAAAGATGGCAAGAAAAGGGATCATGAAGATGATCCAGAAGATGACCCCAATCTCCCCAAAAGACCGATACAACCAGAACGTGAGGTATTTTCAATTCGTTTTGGATCATTTGATTACAATGTCATTACTGGTGGAGATGCAGGAGGAGGAGACCTTACTGCAGAGAGGAAAGCTTACCTCAATGAGGCTCAAGCTTGCTCGTACATTCAGCGAATAAATCTGGCTGAAGATGATCGCCCGAGGAAGGTGAACAAAGATAAACTGATCATCAATTTTTTCTAAGAACGACCTCGCAGGTGTGTTATATCCTCATGATGATCCGTTGGTGATCAAAATGAGGATGAAGGAAGTAGTGATTTCACGAGTGTTATTGGATAATGGCAGCTCGGCAGATATTACGATCTACCAATGTTTTGATAGTTTGAACCTAAAGCTATCCCAGTTGGAGCCATATCATAGGCCCCTCCTCGGTTTTACTGGTGAGAAAGTTTTTCCACTCGGGACGATCAAGTTGGATATGTTCATCGGTACATGGCCTGCTTGTCGAACAGAAAGAGTGCGCTTTTTCGTGATGGATAAAAATGTCCAGTCAGCTTACAATATCATCATGGGGAGAGTAGGTTTGAAGAAGTTCGAAGTAGTAGCATCTACTGTACATCAATGTTTAAAATTCCCAACCAACTTTAGAGTAGGAGTGGTGAAGAGCGACCAAAAAGTAGCTCGAGAATGCTATTATTCATCTGCCGAGCAGGAAGAGCGTGAAGAATCCAGGAAGAAGACTACTACTTATCAGGTAGATAAGATAAAAGATGCGGAGATTGAGACTTTAGACCCAAGAGATGAGTCTCAGCTCGTTAAGGGTCAAGTCATGGAGGCTACTGAAAATATCATTCTGGACGACGAATACCCAGAACGAACAACTCAAATCGATGCATCGTTGGATGCCCCATTAAAACAGGAATTGATAGCTTTCTTAAGAAGCAAGAAACAAACTTTTGCATGGATCCACAAAGACATGCCAGGGATAGACCCAGCCTTCCTATGTCACGAGCTTAATGTGAACAAGGAAATCAAGCCAGTGAAGCAAAGAAGAAGAGTGTTCAGCCCTGAAAAGAACCAAGGTATACAAGAAGAGGTCGAGAAGCTTCAGAAAGCCTGTTTTATTGAGTATGTCAAATATCCTGATTGGCTAGCTAATGTGATGATGGTAAAGAAGAAAAACAACAAGTGTAGAATGTGTGTGGACTTTATTGATCTTAATAGAGCTTGCCCAAAAGATCATTTCCCTCTCCCTCGGATCGATCAATTGGTGGATGCTACCTCGGGACATGAATTGTTGAGTTTCATGGATGCTTATTCTGGTTACAACCAGATTAAAATAAAGCCTGAAGACAGGGAGAGTACCTCTTTTATCACCCCAAGGGGAACTTATTATTATAATGTTATGACTTTTGGACTTAAAAATGCAGGTGCAACGTATCAGATGTTGATGAACAAGGTGTTTGCAGAGAAAATCAGTCACAATATGGAGGTTTATGTTGACGATATGCTGAGGAAGAGCAAGAAAGTTGTTGATCATCTAATTGACCTAGGCCAGACCTTTGATCAACTAGATAAATATCAAATGAAATTGAAACTACCAAATGCACATTTGGAGTACGAGAAGGCATGTTTCTCGGGTATATTATCAACCAATGAGGTATTGAAGCGAACCCTGAAAAGATCAAAGACCTATTGGGGCTATGATATCCAACGACGAAGAAGGAAGTGCAAAGTCTCACAGGGCGAGTTTCAGCACTTAATAGATTTGTGTCACAAGCAACTGATAGATGTCTCCCATTCTTCAAAACACTCCGAAAAACGTTTGAATGGAATGATGAATGCGAGAAGGCCTTTCAAGAGTTAAAGAAATACCTGGGAGCACCTCCATTGTTATCCAGACCAGTGATGGGAGAAAGACTATACTTGTATCTGGTAGTTTCGAAAAACGCAGTGAGCTCGGCATTAATCAGAATGGAGGATGGAGTACAAAAACCAATATATTACACTAGCAAGGCCTTCCAAGGAGCAGAGATCAGATATCCAAGACTGGAAAAGTTGGCACTAGCGTTGATCGAGGCAAGTAGAAGAATGAGGCCATATTTCCAAGCTCATACCATAGTCGTGTATACTGATATGCCATTAAGGCAAGCTCTTCATAAACCAAAAAAATTAGGGAGATTGATGTACTGGGCAGTAGAACTTGGTGAATATGACCTAGTTTATGAGCCTAGATCATCGCTTAAGGGGTAGGCAGTGGCAGATTTTATCACAGAGTTCACCTATCTTGACACCTCTGAAGAGCAGAAGTTGAATACCGACCAGCCTGTGGATGTTACAGGATCATCAAATTTAAACCCCGACCAACTTAATTTGGTTGATGAGCAAGAGAAGATGGTCGACGAGCAGCAAGAAGTGCTAGAAGGGGATATAAAGAAGCAACAAATATTCCACCAAGGAATTTTGTCCGATCAAAAATTTGATGATTGATTACCCATATGGAATTTGTATATAGATGGCTCTTCATGCAATGCAGGTAGTAGAGCAGGGATTGTTTTGAAAAGTCCAGATGAGGTTGATATGGAGTATGCTTTGTGCTTTCAATTTAAAGCTTCTAATAATGAGGCTGAATATGAAGCAATGATTGCAGGTTTAAGTCTAGCCAGAACGATGAAGGCAGAGCAGGTTGTTGTATTCAGCGATTCGCAGTTAATCGTAAATCAGATTCTTGGAGTACATGCGACAAAGGGAGAGTTGATGATCAAGTACCATGCGAAAGCAATGAAATTGGTATCGAGTTTTATTATTGTTCATCTGGTTAGAGTACCAAGACTAGAGAATGCAAGAGCAGACGCACTAGCTCGATTAGCATCAGCCACACGCACCGAGCTACGAAGAATAATTCCAATAGAGATTCTAACTCGTCGGAGCATAGACGAAGGTCTGGTCATAAACTTTATTGGTCTTGATTTGGGACCATCATGGATGGATCCCATCAGGGCCTATATTGAAGAGGGAACTTTACCAATTGACAAACTCGCTGCTAAGAAATTGAAGTTCAAAGCTGCTCGTTATGTACTAACCAATGGTATTTTATATAGACGAGGATTTCTAGCAGCACTACAAAGATGTGTTCATCCTTCCGAAGTTAAAAGACTTTATCGAAGAAGTTCATGAGGGGTCTTATGGAGCCCATGTAGCTGGTCGAACGCTCTTACGAAGGATAACCACGCAGGGGTATTACTGGCCGACGATGAGGGCTGACTGCACAGCTTATGCTAAAAAATGCGACAAATGCCAACCCTTCTCATCCATCCGAAGAACTCCTCACGCATTTTTAACACCCATAACATCCCCTTGTCCATTCGCTATATGGGAAATAGACTTGGTCGGACCACTACCAACAACTAAAGGAAGATTCAAATACTTAGTGGTCGCAGTGGATTATTTTACTAAATGGGTGGAAGCTGAACCTCTCATTGATATGACATAAAGCAAATTCTATCAACTTATTTGGAAGAATATAACTTGCAGATACGGCCTCCCACATGCGTTTATTACTAACCATGGAACCCGATTTGACAACAAAGAATTCGCTGCATATTGTCAACAATCAAATGTATTGAAGGTCCATTCTGCACCAGGTCATCCCCAAAGCAATGGAAAAACTAAGGTGACAAATATAACGTTGCTAAATGGTTTTAAAAAATGACTGGATGATGTAAAGGCGAATTGGATTAACGAGCTACAGTCTGTGCTTTGGGCATATCGCACCACACCACGAACAGCAACTGGAAAGTCCCCATACATGCTGGCATTTGGGAGTGAAGCTGTCATACCTATTGAATTAGGTCTACCTACACATAGGCTATTTATTTTCAATTCTCCTATTAGTGATTTGATGAGAATATTAGATCTAGATATGCTAAAAGAAGTCATAGAAGAAGCATCTATAAGAAATGTTGTGTATCAACAACGAACAGCTTCGTTCTACAATAAAAGAGTCAAGAAATGTGAACTGAAAGAAGGGGATTATGTGTTGAAGAAAGTCATCCAAAACCATAATAAACTAGAAGCCAACTGGCACGGACCCTACAGAGTGACAGAAGTTGTTCGTCCAGGGACATACAGGATTGAAACCTTGGAAGGAGAAGAATTCAAAAACGCATGGAATGCAGAGCATCTTCGAAAGTATTATCAGTAGTGAGGTTTTCCCATTTCCTTTGTTCATTAAAAAAATTTCGAAATATTAGTTCTACACACTATACAAATCAATTACCACCAACTCTAAGTTGATCGGGAAGTAATTACCACCAACTCTAAGTTGGTCGGGAAGCAATTATCACCAACTCTGGTTGGTCGGCAAATCAATTACCACCAACTCTTAGTTGGTCGGGAAGCAATTATCACCAACTCCGGTTGGTCGGAAAATTAATTACCAACTCTAAGTTGGTTGGGAATCAATTACCACCAACTCTAAGTTGGTCGAGAAGCAATTACCACCAACTACGGTTGGTCGGAAAATCAATTACCACCAACTCTAAGTTGGTCGGGAATTAATTACCACCAACTCTAAGTTGGTCGGGAAGCAATTACCACCAACTCTGGTTGGTCGGCAAATAAATCAATTACCACCAACTCTAAGTTGGTCGGGAAGCAATTACCACCAACTCTGGTTGGTCAGCAAATCAATTACCACCAACTCTAAGTTGGTCGGGAAGCAATTATCACCAACTCCGGTTGGTCGAAAAATCAATTACCAACTATAAGTTGGTCGGGAATCAATTACCACCAACTCTAAGTTGGTCGAGAAGCAATTACCACCAACTCCGGTTGGTCGGCAAATCAATTATCACCAACTCTAAGTTGGTCGGGAATCAATTACCACCAACTCTAAGTTAGTCGGGAAGAAATTACCACCAACTCCGGTTGGTCGGCAAATAAATCAATTACCACCAACTCTAAGTTGGTCGGGAATCAATTACCACCAACTCTAAGTTGGTCGGGAAGCAATTACCACCAACTCCGATTGGTCGGCAAATAAATCAATCACCACCAACTCTAAGTTGGTCGGGAAGCAAATGATCACCAACTCTGGTTGGTCGATAATTTAAAATAACACATGACACTTTTGTTTTTTTATAGATATACATACGTATTCGTCGTTAAATAAATATTTCATAAATATTTCCAAACCAATAACAAATAAAATAGCGAAAGACTAAAACTTTTCATTCAAATCGAGAAGGATTACATATGCTGTGGAAAGATACAAGTCATTACATAAAAACTTTTACTCTATGGGTTTCTTTCCCTCTTCCTTTGAAACAGGTTCTACCCCAGCAGGAGGATCATCTAAGGCATAAGGAGAATTTATGAAGTTCAGATCTCGAAGCATCCCGACATTCATCACAGATGGCCGATCAAGCAAGTGCTTTGGGCGAGATATCTCGAAGTTAGAATGAAGACTGTAATCGCCAAGATATTTGGATATTTAGCACTGAGGAATTTCCCGAGCAGAAATCCAGCTCATATCAAGTTTAAAAGGTGTCACGGGCAACTCGAACAATTCAGGGTCATAATAATCCCATAGATAGTGGCCATGCTCCAACTGTAACACCCCCAGTGCATTCAGCCATCCTTGCTTGTAACCCTCATTATTGGACTGCTGGATCCGATCATCGAGATGATAAAGGGCTTCATTATATCCAGCCATCCAAAACTCTCTGGGTTGTTTGTGGAATTGGTAAATTAACCTCTCCAGTTGCTCGTGGAGATTCTTCACTAAAATTTCCTTATTCTCCAAGGCAGAACTTTGGGAAGAGAGTTGTTCGCTGAAGTTCAGAATATTTTTAGACATCTCTGACAAAGCCTGATTCTTTGCCATCAACTGGAATGATTGATTCTCCAAGGCTGCTTGAGTTCTTTCCTCTTCAACAGTAACCCGAGCAACCCTTGCTCATCCCCGAGAAAACCTTGCTCATCCGCGAGTAGATGTGGAAGATCCAACTCTTTTCAAAGTTCTCAATTCATCCCACAAGTTGGCATTCTCTACTTCCAAAAAAGAGAAACCTTCATCATTAACAGGAACCAAAGTTCCCGAGGAAGATGCTGCAGATTTTAGTTGGGATATCTCCTTTTGAAAAATGTTGTTTTCCTCCTCCAATAGTTTAGCGATTTGCCTATGCTCCTCAACCTCAAGCTTTAGAATGCTCTCTTTCTTCTCGTAAGCAGCGATGAATTTATCATACCCTTTTTCAGCATTTAACTGTTGATATTTCTTCTCGTACCCTTGGTGCAAAAGTAGGGAGGACTCTTTATACTGCTGATGTATTTCCTCTATGGTTCCTTGAAGGTCTTCAATCATCTCATAATATGCCACATTATGGCAACGGCTTGGTCGAGCAAACACTTTAGATAATGATAAGCTTCAACTGATCGTTCAGAAGCATCTGAACCCAGGATATCAATGATTTGAGCATCATTCAAATCTGCACGATCAGCCTTGAAGTAGTCATTGCATTTTTTCATCAGTTCTGTATCATGAGCTGATAAAAGCTCCATCCTGGCCATAAACTAGCAAAGATAAGATATAGAAAGAATCAATAAGAATGCAGACATAGCAAGTAGAAGAAGAAATCAATATGAACAACCAAAAGTTTGAATTTTTATTCATCAAAAGGTAAATACAAAGCTCAAGGTTACATTCAAAAGGAATAACAAAATTAAAACCCGAGCAACTTTACACCTTCTCCTTGTGTTTTACAACTTCCTCAGAAAGCTGGGAGGAAGAGATTGGTTGCTCGGAGGATAGTGGTAGTTGCTCGACTGAGGTACTGGTGGGCTGAAGTTGCTCGAAGAAAGTTTGAACAACTGGAATAGGAGTAACTTGATCTCCAATCATCATGAATGATTCCTCTGAGGCAGCTTCATCCTCTTCTTCTTCCCCCAGAGAGGGAGGAGGGCCATGAATGTGTTGCTGGAATAATTATGAATTCTCAGTAATTTTCATCTCTTTCAAAGCAGCAACCCATCCATCCCTAAAGTACTTGAGGCTGGCATACTCTATTTGTGAATTCATGGCACCCAAGCCCTTGTTCCAGCCCTTATCCCAACCAGCACTGAACGATTTTTTGACAGCCTTTTTCCTCTTTTCTTTCTCCAAGGAGGTCCTTTCCCTAAGGAGCTCCTCGACAGCTTTTAACTTCCCTTCCGCCTCTTCCTTCTGGCGATCAACCTCACGAAGTCTACCAATTTCCTCTTCAGTAGTTTTGAGTTTATTCTCAAGCTCTTCAGCATTCTTGAGTTTCTCCTCAAGCTCTTTATTCTTCTCAAACTATTTTATTTTCCTGTCCAACTCTTGGGAGGCCTCCACAGTTTGATCCCTCTCTTGCTCGATGGACTTGAGTTGCTTCTCCCAAGCCACTTTATCTTCTTCATACTTCTGACGAGAGTCCTTTAAGGACTGAGTTAGACCAAGAAAATCTTCCTCTACACCTCTTGAGGAGCTTGAAGCTTTAATAGACTCATCCTTCTTTAGAATATTGTTGAAACATGTTACCAGCTGAAGAAAGAAATAATTTTGAGTCAATACAGGGCCATATCAGTGAAAAGTGAAAACTTAGACTAGTAATACTTACTGAGGCAATATGTTGAGCTGCCAAGGCAGCGACCCTGTCATGAGGAAGAGTGTCTTCAATACCTTGGATTTATGGGATAATCCAATACTTCACAGATCCCATGGTAGAGGTCGGAGGAACAAAAGTGGGAACACCACTTTCAACATTTAAAGGTTGAAGGACAGGCCCAATAGGTCTCTCAGACGAACTTTTCTTTAATCTCCTCGGGGGAGCAGAAACAGTTTCAACTAAAGACGATGTCTTTGTTGGAGATATAACGATAACCTCACTTTAGGGAGAGATAGCAACAACCTTGCTCGGAGCCATAGGGGGCTTCTCAACAATTTTCTCAGCAGCAACTGGAGGGGGTACATCAATGTTTCTTGTTCCTTCCTCGGGAACATTCTGCTTATTTTTCTTTGCCTCCACATTGGCAGAGTCTGATTTGTCAAAGAGGGCAAGAGCTCTTCTTCTCTTCATTATGTTACTAAGGGAATATTCGATTCAAGGGAGGAACCTTCCACACCAGTTTCAGAAGCTGGTACTTGGTCGATGTCAACCACCACTGGACGAGCAGTGAAGGATGAAGTATAGCTCTTGTACTGTAACAAATAAGAGGCTGATCTGATATGTTCGTCAGCAACGGATTGGTGTAAACTCCAGATAAGTTTCAAATGCCTTAAATTAACATCAGTTTCTTTGGGAGACTTTCTTTTGCTGTCAACTGCAAATAATCAAAAATCAAATATCAGTGAAGCATTTTATTAAACACGAAGAAAACATAATTTCAAAAATAGAGCAAAAATCAAAACAACCTACCCATTTCCATAAGGAGGACATCTAGGACCTTGATATACATCATCTCCATTTAATGGAGGATGTTGCCAATTTTTCATTACCACTCCGTGTTCAAAATAATCCATGTTGGCATCAGAAAGATTGACAACTAATGCCCTATTCAAAAACCTAGTTTTAAAATAAAAAATACTATCACTAACAACCCATCTATAGCAATACATTATCTCTGGAATCCCTAAACGGGTTCTATGGAGTTGGTTCAACCTATGAACTCCATTAACTATTCTCCAGGTATTTGGCGCTATTTTTGCAGGTACAACGTCAAAATACTGACAGAATTCCAAACATAAAGGATTTGGAGGAAAAGAAAAGCCACATTCAACCTCGAAGAGACTTGGGAACCAATGTCCCTTAGCCAAAGAAAAATAGTCAGAAGGTTCAGAAAGTTCTTCCAATATGACCCATGAAGGAATTGAAAATTCAGAATGAAATTTGTCAAGAGATTCAACAGGGTAAACCATGGTGAATAAAATAAATAAAAGAGAAGGAAGAAGATCTTACAAGAGAAGATTGAATCAGTTGACAACGAACGATGGAAGAAACGAACGCACAAGATAGAGAAGAAATGAATAGTTCAAAGATACAGATTTGAAAAAGTAAAAGACGATAGGATTTTCTGCAGCGCTTAAATATCTTACCTTGGGAATGGGTAAAAATAATGATTACAAAGAAAGACGTTTGCGTTACCGGTGCCTAAAAGGAGAAAAAGGGCACGAAAATCGAAGCAGTTAGAAAAATTCAAAATATTCATGAAGTCTGATTCTATAAATTCAAAGAAGAAATAAATACAAGGAAAACACTCCTAAAATTCAGGATGACTATTTAATCCAGCCATATTTCGAGAAGAATGTTCCACATGCCTCCTCAACCTCGAACTGTGAAACATTGGGGGCTTCTGTTGATACCAAATTTATTCTGCTGATATGGACCTATTATTTGAAGACGCGTGTCATCCTAAGTGTCAACTGTAAATGTTTATACCTAGCTACTCAACCCCCCGAGGAACTACTATACTCTAAAAAACTCAAGATCACCGAGCAACTCAATATCACCGATCAACTTAGAAGACACAAGTGGCCCCGAGCAGCTCGAGCGTGTCGAGCTACTTAAGGCGATCCGAGCAACTTAAGCGGTCCGAGCTACTTAAGGCGGTTCGAGCAACTTAGCACTCTAATCAGGATAATCAAAGAGGCGACTGCGCATTAAATGCTCATTTAATACCATACAGATGCACATGTCTACTAGATAACAGCGCATTTTCCTTTCATTTGTACAGCCTCAAGGTTATAAATACATTGTAACCTCCTCACTAGAAGGGGACTCGGAATTTCTTGGTAAAACTATTATCTAGAATTCTACAAACAATCAGCAATAACAAATACAGTGGACGTAGGTCATTCTTACAAGGCTAAACCACTCTAAAAATCTTTTGTCTTATTTATTTTTATCTGTAATTGATAAATTAGAGATAATCAAATTTTTTACATCAACAATGAGTTTCTACCGAGACCCTGGGGTGGTTCCTTCTCATATCAATATGAGTTTCTGTCGGGACCCTAGGGTGGTTCCTTATCAATATGAGTTTCTGCCGGGACCCTGGGGGGTCCTGCTCAATATGAATTTCTGTCGGGACCCTTGGTGGGTTTCTTCTCAATATTTCCAATAAAAAATATTTATTTATTTTTTTTGTAGGTAGACACCCTTCTACAAATCCGAAATCATTAATTTTACATATGTCTCTATTCTAAACAATTATGAGGTATTACAGAGAGATAAAATCAAATACTATAAGTTTCGTAAAGATTATGGCCATAATAAGGACAATTGCCAATCTTTGAAGAATGAGATTGAGATTCTCATTAGGCGGGGAAAACTGACAAAGTTCGTTGACAATAGCAGTCGATTAAATAGGCAGGACAAATAGTAACCCAGAAGACGATCAAAGACCTATTATAGGAATACGAATGAAAGGAAAAGTGGTCGGGATGATTATTCGGAGGTTGATCATGACCTTTCAAAAATACCCAAGGAGCCTATGCATGAAGTAAATATGATCTTATTCGGGTGTAACTTCATAGGGGGGAGATGTTGGCAAAGGAAATGGATTGATAAAGAGAGAAGCCTACCTATATAAGGCAAAGGATTGTGTCCATATCAGATAGGTAAACTTAGCCGGCTTCGTGGCATCTTGCCAAAGAAAGGTAAAAAGTGATCATCTCATAGTTGTTTATAATAAAGATGATTTGTCTGGTGTGCTTTACCCACACAACGACCCCTTGGTCTTGACCATGGTAGTACATCATAGTTGGGTGGAAAGAATCTTTGTTGACAATGGAAGCTCTATCGATGTTCTATTTTATAGTTGTTTCAAGAATCTGAGGCTAAAAGATAGAAAGTTATAGGCGCATCATAGGCCTCTCATCGGATTTTTGTAGGAGAAGGTGTTCCCCTTAGGAACTATAGAACTGGAAGTTATGGTCGACGAGTGGTCAACATGCTGAACAAAAAATATTTATTTCTTCGTTATGGAGGAAAATGTACATTCACTACACCAAAAGGGATAAAATGCCACCCTTGACATGGCCAACCCTGTCACAGTGTTTGACCGTGATAAAAAAAATACGCATTTTTTTCACGGTCAATGACCGTGACAAGTACACTTGTTATGGACTTGTCAAAGTCTTTGACCGTGACAACTATATAAAGTTATCACGGTCAAAGACTTTGACATGTCCGTGACAAGTGTCTTAACTAAAAACCCTAGGACTTTTTTTCCCCCATTTCATTTCCCTCTTTTATCTCTCTCTCTCTATCCTTTGTGTGTGTGTGTATATATATGTATATGTGTGATTTTTCTATATATGTATGTGTTTGATTTTATGTGTGTGTGTATGATTTTCTGTGTATGCGCGTGTTAGATTAACTGTGTGTGAGGTTTTTCTGTATATATGTGTGTGTGTGATTAATTTAGTGTTTATAAAAATTGGGCACAAATCTAAAATTGGACCCCCTTTGTTGTGTAAATATGAAATTGAAATTGGGTATAAATCTGAAATTGGGCATATTGTTGTGTAAATGTGAAATTAAAATTAAAATTTCGTATAAAATGAAAATTGGGTATAGTGTTGTGTAAATCTAAAATTGGGTATAATGTTCTGTAATTTTTGTACATTTGTTTTTATTTATATGCAAGTGGGTATATTGAAATCTAAAACCACATATGTAATTGTGATAAGGGTATAATTTAAAACCATATATATATATATATATATATATATATATATATATATAGAGAGAGAGAGAGAGAGAGAGAGAGAGATTGTTGAATTGTTTAGGATTGTTGAATTGTTCGTGACTGGTGGATTTGAACATTTAGATGGCCATTGAGTTGGTTGGCCCTAGGAATTCCTAATATATCGCATTGTTATTTGCATTGTTGTTTTGGATTCTTGAATTGTTATTGACTCGTGGATTTGAACACTTAGATAGCCATTGAGTTGATTGGCCCTAGGCATTTCTAACATTTAGTGTTGTGTTTAAACTGAATATAAAGAAGACATAATTAAATGAAAGAAACTATAAATTTAAAAGCTTGTTGTTAAACAATTACAATTGTGAAATGAAACATAATCGTGTATAAATCATCACTATAAACATTATTAGCGAATAAGTAACGAGGGTTGTGATGCGAAATGAAACATAACTATGTGAAAATCGAATATAAATAAGAAAAAATTAAATGAAATATACTATAGCCCTTACATATAGTGCGCATGTATACTAGCCTTCTAATTCTTATGCGTACGCATTCAATAGCCCTTAGACCCATTCAAGAGTCATTAGCCCTATAATGAGATCTCTCGAATTTTCCCGTTTGGACAGTTTGAGAATGCATAGTTTATGTATAATGATATTCTTTGTGGCTTAAACCTGTTACTTTGGGGGGAAGTTCTGTTGGCGTGTCTTAATGTTCTCTGGGTACATACTAGATGATGTGATGTTAAGTAATATTTCAGTTGATAAATTGAAAGAAGATAATAGGGTAAGGACAATAATTCCCCCTAGTGCGTTCACTTTGACGAGTAAGGGAAGAAAGGTTCTTTTAGATACAATATATAATTTTAAGGTTCCATCTAAGTTTTCGTTCAACTTGCAAAGGATTGTGAATTATGCTACCCATGATTTACGTAAGTGTAAGTCCCACGATTGGCATATGATCATGCATTTGGTTCATCTATTGTTTAAGCACTGTTTCTCCAAGCATGAGGATTTGCTGAGGGCTATTATGCAAATTATTATCTGCTTCTCACTTTTATGTGAGAAGGTAGTCAATCGAGATCACATAGTGGCCGCAAACTTAGCAGTGATTAAAGATTTGTGTGTGGGAGAAGTACTTTTCCCCATAATTCTTTGACATAAGTATTCACTTGTTGGTACACCTATGCGATGAGGCACTTTTTTACGGCCCAGTTAGATATCGGTGGATGTATCCTTCTGAAAGATTGATGAAAGTTTTCAAAGAATACATCAATAATACATGATACACTGAAGGATCAATTACATAGGAATGCATCACCATGGAGTCATCAATCTACACTCAGGAATATATGCCTAACCCGAGCAGCGTCGATGACAGTGATGAGTTCGTTGATGAGGGTGGTCATGTGATGGGAAAATTAGTGAAATTAACGAGTTTACAACATGAACAAGTCGCTCGTTATCTATTTGACACACATGAGGATGTCGAAGAATGTAAAAAGTAAGTTTAAATTATTTTAATTTTTATACATGATAAATTTTGTAATACGTTCGTCACGATCGATGAAAAAAATATGAAGCATGTGAGAACAATAAAATTAAAAAACAATGACACAATCAGACAACGAATTTAGGCTGTGGTTGTCACACGAGGTAATTATAATGAAAATGTTTGTTATTAAATGTCATGTTACAAGAAAGCTTTATAACTCAGCTCTTAAAGACGGGTGATGAGACATCAAGGCTTGCATGTCTAGGCATTGTACCCTTGTTCATGGCACAAGAGTACACAAAGTATCAATTGAACTGTTACATATTCGGTGCAAGGGTGTACGAGGAAAATACAAATGTACAAAACTCGAGCATTTCATACAAGTCTCTTACTTATTTTCGAGCGAGCTCAAAAACCTCGTTGAAGCTCAAATGACTTACTATGGTGTAATTCAAAATATATTTGAATTAGACTATTTAAGCTTCAAAGAGGTTGTGTTTTATTGTGATTGGGTAAGAGTTAAGGATAAAATTGCTTGTAAAGCTTATCCTGGCACCAATTTGATCATGGTTGACTTGTCCAAATTGAAGAGAAATGAACACGTGAGCGATGAGCTATTTGTTTGTGCTTTTCAAAAGGTTAAGCAAGTGTTTTACTCGAAGTATATCAACAACGAGCCATGGTCAATCATCCTACATGTACCAAACCGTCTAAACAGTAGTGTGGATGACTTAGTTGCTCCTACTGAATATCAATCCATTGTAACTTATAGTTGTTTAAATTTTTTAATTACGTTGTAATTTTTTTATTAATTTAATTAACTAATCGTGTACTTTTTTTTGTTTCAGGCAAAGCTTAATGAAGTGCATGGGTCGCAATCTGATGCTGCCAAAGCATCTTTGGCTACGGACGCACTTAGCCAAGTGCCCGGGGTAGATCACAAGGAGAGGACTAGGGGGTGAGCTCTCGGGTGGGGAAGTCGAAGATCATAAAAATGGACATGATCAACATCGGGTTGATGGCTAATAAGGTGGACACCCATGATGATAAGCTATCAAGGTTGGAGGCGACAGTCCTTGATATGTACACCTTCATGAAGCGTCAGTGGAGGTCCACCTCCGATGAGGGCAAGGGAAAGAGCAAGGGGAAGGGGAACAAGAAGGAGATAGATGAGAATGTCACTGCTTTATCCCCAATACGCACAGAATCGCCCCCCCTATATGACCAATTTCCCATTTTGACCACTGTCGAATGGCCTATGTCAACAATAAGTTGGCCGAGCTTGTTTTTAAACGACATAATTGGTGGGAATCTGACAGCGAGAGAGTTGAGGGACTCGAGAACCCACCCAGGTATGGTGGTTCATGGACGTCCCCTACAAGACATTAAGGCAAAGGTGTTCATCACACATGTTTTGGCCGAAAAGCATAACTCACCTTTGTGGTTGCATGAACAATGCGGCATTCGTAGAATTGATGTGTGTGTAAATGCATATGTCGTGTGGCTTTCCTTCCTCCTCCGACCTATTCTAGACCCTAATCCATGACATTATTTGTATTTATTTTATATGGATATTGGATTGTATTTGTATTTTTGTATTTGGTACATGTTGGTTTGGATATGGATATTTGTATTTGGTTATTTATATTTACATGCTGGTTATGGATATTTGTATTTGGTTATGGATATTTACATTTTGGTGTGGTTGCTTGATATATATGCTATTTGGACACGTTAAATTTTTCTATAACAGGTACAAATATACTACTGGGCAGTGGCAGTGTCCATACTGCCCAGTATTTTTTTTAAAATCTGCCCAGGTTTGTCAAGGCGTTTGACCGTGACAAGTCCATGACAAAGAAACTTGTCACGGACCTGTCATAGTAAAAGTTCATGAAAATTATTTCTTTATCACGATCAGAGTTCGTGACAAGTTTAAGCTTTTGTCACGGGCTTTGACCATGACAAGTCCGTGACAAATTCTTTTGTGACCCCCAAACTTGTCAAAGTTTTTTACCCTGATAAGTTGGCAGTTTTGGTGTAGCGATTCATCCCACAACATTATTTTCAGACGGGTTGGATTGAAGAGGTTAAAAGTTGTTTCATCTATTTTTCACCAGTGCCTGAAATTCCCCACGAATTATGGGGTCGGTGTGGTGAAGGGGAATCAAGTAGAAGCCCATGTGTGCTATTACATGTCGACTAAACAAAAAAATAGAAGAAATTGAGTACGACTTATCAGATCGAGACACTAGATCCTCGAGATGACGATAAGATAGTCAAGGTCCAAGTAATTGACGATATAGAGCATGTTATGCTAGATTAAGAACACCCAGAATGAACAACCCAGATCGGCTTGTCACTAGATCTTACTCTCAAGAAGGAATTAGCTGAGTTCTTGAGAAGGAGAAAGAATGTGCTCTGTAACAACCCACATTTTTATTTTATTTTTTAATGTAAAGTTGAATGATTTATTTATTGAAATGATATTTTTTTTTATCAAGTCGATAAATAAATAATAAATTTTAATCAATTAATTATCAGTTATGCATGTTTTAAAGGTATACACATATAAAATATCGTATAGAGTTAAATAATTCTTTATTATTATATACCAATTTAATTTAAAACAAAAAGAAAAGATCCAAATTTAGTTTTGTTGTTAAATTAAAAATATAAACTTAAGGGTATAAAATTTTAATTCTTGAGATTAAAATCCTAGGGGATTAAAATGAAAATAGAAAACAATACACTAAAACTTAAAAGATAAAGTAAACCGCCCTCTTTATTTTTTTTATATATGCTAGGTTAAAAGAAAGAAAAAAAAAGTAAAATACAAACCGACTCTCTCTCTCTCTCTCTCTTTATTATATAACCAAAGCCAACCCATTTTATCTATCTTCAAAACCCAACCACGAACAGGGCACCCAGGAGAGAAAAGAAAAAAAATCTTCCCAAAGAAAAACCAACCCATGTATGGACGTTTTTTGGTATGTTTGCTTCCATCTTAATTTTAAGTTACACACATACGTATATATGTACATCATATATGGATGTTCGGCAATGTTTGAACAGTTAACATTTGGTATATATATAGTTATATAGTGTTGTGTGTAAGTATACATATACAATGTGTTTTCATATAAAACAGTGTGTTTTTATCCGTGTGTGTGATAGAGTTGTGGGGGGGGGGGGGTGAAAAGGCATTGGCCCCCGATTTTAAAAACAAAATTCTTTTTACCTCTCGAAAAGTAATAATTTCCTTTTATGAGTTGCGGAAGCGTGAGATGATGGTTCAATTAAACAAATACACAAATTTTAATTTCTTCTTAAATGAAAATTAAACACCAAGTGAAATATGATTAAATACACACACGCAATTTTATTTCACTTAAACACAATTAATTAACCCAAGTCCTAGAAATTTACCTAAGTCATATTTTCAATATTACTCAATTAGGCCAAACTAATTTTATCAAATTAAATTAATGACTTGAATTAATTACACATAAACATTACCCAATTAATTTATGTAGCACCAAATTAAATTAGTAGTGATTAAACCAAATTTTATCTTGTTACCTAAGCATGCGTTCAAGGTGATATAGCAAGATAAAATTAAATAATGAATCACTACACCGCGATGTACGAGGAAAAACCCACAACGGGAAAAAACCTCGGACGGCCCTAGCCTTAAGTCCACTAAGTACGGAATTACAATTACAAGCAAGATGACTTACAACACTCGACTCGACTCCTTCAAGCCCCGACGCGTCTTCTTGCAAATACCTCTGCTTAGTCGACAATCCCGGACTCCACCAGAACCTTGGAATCCACCAATGAGGAACTAGGAAGCAACTGTCAACCACACATGGTGCCTTTCACCATGTGAGAATTCCGCAGCCAAAAACGAACTTCTTCTTCTTTGAGGAATTTAGAAGGAAACCCAAACTTCTCTTCAAACGGATGTAGAGATAAACCAGTGCCAAACACTCCAAGCAAGGTATATATATATATGGAACTTGGACAAACAAACTAATGGGTGTAACACAAGTGTTTAATCAATTTTTCTTTGAAAAACATACACTTAAACTTGAACTTTTTCTTAGGAAAGATGAACTCTCAAAACACTCTCTAGGAGTTAGAATATTATGAAAAAGTTTATTAGAAAAAGTTTATTTCCACACATAAGAAGTTCTGTCAAAAGATAGAGGGAAAAACAAGTGGGAAAGTGGGAAAAACTATCAAAAACTAACCAAATAGCTGTTCCCGCCAAATCTCGTTCGAACGAGATTTTCGTTCGAATGACATTTTCGTTCGAACGAGCTTCTAACGAATTTCTAGTGTGAACTCGTTAGAAATCTCGTTGGATATCTCGTTCGAACGATACTTCGAACGACATTCCAGTGTCCTATATGGGAACTTGTTGGCAAACTCGTTCGAACGACATTTTTGTTAGAACGACAAACTCGTTCGAACGACACTTTGAACGAACTTCCAGAAAGTTTGAAAAATTCTATTTTTAGCCCAGAAACTTTATATACTTTAGATTAAAGTTTTAATAAAATCTTTCTGAAAATAAACAACAGTTTTAAATAAACATACACCCAATATATATTGTTCCAAGCTCCTATATATATATATTAAAATGCATTCATACCTTAGGAGCAATGGAACCAATGTTGTTGACGTAGAAACGAGGCACATTAAACTCGGCATTTGATGAACCATTAATATCTTGGCCGCTACATCTTCAACTTTAGTACATCATAGGATTGAAGGATGATCAATACCTCTATCCTATGACTCAAACGTTTTTGTCCGGAATTGAACCAAAACTACAAAGGCCTCAATTGGAAATTTGTGTCCTTACAGGGGGAATATATATATATATGTGTGTGTATTTATGGGTATGCACGCATTTTATGACTAGATAAAATAAATCGAGACGAAAATAACATATTATTATCCTAAATAACATTAGTTATACATATATCTTGTCAAGAAAGAAAATTAGTGTACCTTTAAAACCAAACGGTGGCTATTAGTCAACATGTTAAAATGTCAGTTTTGTAAATGAAGTTCTTGATGAAAATTAGAAATGTCTTTAGAAATTGGTAGAAGTATCATAAATGTTAAGGTTGAATTGTTATACTCTTTAAAACGTAAAAACATCACTTACTAAACCTTATTCCACAAACAAGAATTTTCCCAAGTTTTACATAAACTTGACATTAAATTATGATTAGTAAACCACTACCATACACCTTATAACCATTGTTTATTATTCTTCAAAGAAACTGTGGCTCGGGATATCATTGTAAACTTAATATCCCCAAAAACATTACGAATTTTGTAGTGAACCATTATTTCTTACTCAACAAACAACTATAATAGATATGATCGAATGAAACCTTACTCTCTATATGACCTTGATACCAAAAATGTAGTTATCTTATAAACTATTTTCCCAAAGAAACCTCAATTCGAAACCCAGATAATCTCGTAACAAGAAGCATAATTTTCACCCCTAATAGGTGATTCTAATTCAGTATTCTTTCATGAGATGCTCATATCATTATAAGATAACCCCCGATACATTATGAACTCTTTTGTGTAGTTCAAAATATGTCACGCTGAATTCAATTTAAAAGCCTATGTTGATCTTGAAATAATGAATTCAATTTAACCCGATTCCATTAAACTCGTTATTACATAGCATACAATATAACCGAGGAATAAACTACAATTCTACCCACGATAGTGTTATTTCCATGTATGACTCAGAATATTGAGTGCCTAGTTTTATTTATCCTACGTATGCCTCTCTTCGTAGTTTTGGCTTGATGTTGTTACTTTATCTCTAAGGTTTTAGATTGATTTGTTTTTTTCATTGCTATTAACCCTAAGCCTCTATAACTGATAATTGTGGGTTATCTTGTTTTAGAAACAATCTGTAACCTTAACCTTGTAAACCTTATATTTCTAATTCAAAGTAACATCATCATACTAATTATTAAATACTATTTCATATAGATTATTGTTATTTTAATTCTTAACTTCCTGTATTTACCCGATTTCACCGAGATTCTTATCCTAAATAAATTAGTATTGACTTTAATCAACGAGACATATATACCATCCCATGATTTATCTAAAACCCTTAGCCTCAGAGTACTTATTATTTTCCTATTTACTAAACCGACTAAACAAGTGAGAAGATACAACAGATCAAATAATGTTCAAGATGTCCCAAGATACATTAGGTCCTTCAATATTAACAAACATACTAACTTCATGGCCTATCAATTATATTTACCAGCATAAATGTGAAATATCTATAAGGTTTTCCATGTGCATTAATATATTTTTGACCCAATACATGTTAACCCCATGACCACACCGACAAACTACCTTTTTGCAATTTAACCTCTCCCGAAAAAGTTAAGATTCTCGTTACTTCATAACCTTTGCATGTTCCCATTTCTATGCAGTTCAATTGATTTCAAATTATGTAAAATCCATTGGTAAAGGTTCCTAGACCCAATAAATAATATTTGGGATAAAATGTTTATAAATTCAGAATTCCATTGTAAGTGTGTTGACACCGCCCCTGAGTAAACTTCTTTAGAATACAGTAGCCATATGACCCTCTAGAGTTCTAAATAGGGTACTGTAACTATCAAAGAATTGAATAAAGCAACCATCTCTTAAAATCCATCCAAACTTTTTACTTTTACCTTATTACAAGTTCTTAGATAGCCAACTAATACCTATTTATGAGTAATTCCTATTTTTCGTATTTATGCAACCTCTTGCAAAAATATAGGAAACCCTAATCTTCTATTATAAGGTAAGAAATCAGAAGTTAAATTCAGATCGCCAAAGTTGAGATACATCTTCTCCCAAAAGGACTTGAATTACAAAGACGTTAATTGAATTTTGAGGATTACAAATGCAAGTTAGACAACCATCTCAAAAAAAGAAACGTTGTAGTGAACACCCTAAGTCGTAACCACATTAAAAGACTTAACAACCTGAATTTTTATGACATAGATGCTACCATAATGAAATATGATTTCATCCAATCTCGCCTTCTTCAAAATTTACCAACGTCGTTTCTTATCCGAACCTGAGAAAGAAAATCTTAGAACAATCGTTCCCAAATCCCCTTGTGATAAGACCACAAACTGAAAGTAAGAATCAAATGATCGGATAACAACTCTTAAATATAGAAATAGATTGTATGTACCCTATGAAATGTCATTAGAAGAGACGATATTATAAGGAACTCACCATTCTAAATTCATGACATATTCCGAAAGTTTGAATTATATTACATACTGGAAAAAAAAGTATTAATGGTCAATATAAGAAATGATGTTGAGAACCTTATGAATAGATGTCTGGCTTGTTCGAAAGTAAAAATAGAACACCAGTGTCTTGATAGACTTCTCCAACCTCTTCTCATTCCAGAGTGGAAGTGGAATCACATCACCATGGATTTAATAGTAAACTACCTCGTACGTTCCAAGGATGCAATTATATAAGGATAATGGTAGATTGACTCACCAAATATGCCCACTCTCCCAAAATGAAAATTGTTGTATCTTTCCAAAATCTCAATACTAGGATTTGTAGTAAGGTTATCAACATAAACAACCTCGTCGATGTACATAGAAGCCCCAATTATATCGAGTATTGGAATAAGGACATGCTTTTAGACTGTACAAACCACCCCAAGTGAATAAGTAGATTGAACATCATTATAACTTAACGTTATCCTATCTCATCTTCCACATGTAACACCCCATATTTTTATGATTTCTAAATATAGGATTAATTGAATTTAATGTGAGAATTAACTAAGAATTAATCCGGATTAAAATAAATATAAACTAGCGAGTTGAGGGTGAGTATTTACTGATGTGTATTATGGTAAATATTACTGAGCGAATAAAGTAATCTATGTTTATGAAATTAGTAAAATTATCGCGAGTGGGAAAATACGACACTAATGGGAAAATTAAGTCGGGACGCGCATGTGAGTCCTGTTCGAACTAATTTAAAGGAATTAGAAATTAAATTAATTATAAGTATTTCGGATAGTCATTTCGAGTGTGCCAACGTGTCCAAAAGGATCGAGATAGTCTGAAAAGTCTATCCAGGGGTTTAGTTTGACATCCCGATAGGGTATTTTGGTAATTTCAATTTTTGGGTAATTAATATGCACGAAAATTAGAGATAGAATATATCTGCTACGTGAGTCCAACTAGGGCTTTTATTCACAAGTTTCAAGGGACAGCCACAGAGGGTGAGGGAGAAACAAACCCAAGAAACTAAGGCTTAGAACCACCACCTTGCAACACTAGGACCACCACCGTGTAGATCGAAGAATGAGGAACACACCCATACCACCTACATCAGTGGATCAGACCATCATAATCAAGGCTAGTGTTTTATTACTTTCTTCTTGTTAGCAATAATTGTGCTCATGTTAGCATAGGAATCAAATACATGATTTAGAATTGAATTGGGTGAAGTTAGAGAATTTAAATCATAGATTAAAAGTTATTTTGATGAAGAATTGAATCCTTATGCATGTAGAATAGGAATCCCAAAATTATATGTTGTTGTTGAGAAACGAATCTGGGTTTATTATGTGATTAACTCTTAAAATGATGATTTACTGTTTGTTGATGAGAAATTGGGGATTTCTTGAATTAATGATGTATTATAAAGATTTAATGATTCTAGGTTGCTAGAAATCATCTAGACGTGTTAGGATATCAATTAGGTTTACTAATTTGGTGTTTAGGATTGAACAGTATAGGTTTTAGGGTTGTAAATGGTGGAAAATGCATTTGGGGAAGAGCAGTTTTCACAGAGATTCGGATCGGTTCGTTTTTTAGCCAAACTGGTTCGTTTTTTAGTCAGATCGGTTCCTTTTCTTTTTCAATCAGATCGATCCGGTCTACTGTAGTTTCTTGTTCTCATCTAGAATACTCACGAACCTTTCAAATCTTAAAGTACGAGTTTATGGTGAGGTATAATGAGAATAGATTAATAAAATCATAGACCAAGGTTGAGTTAGGATTGGATCTAAGAGGGGGGAAACGATGGGTTAGACTTCGATGGGTATTAATCGAGAGAAAATACCCACTTTAGAGAATAATTCGAGACTCGGAGATTCGAGAGAAATGATGACTTAGCACAGTAGGGTATAGGAACCTTACCACTATTATGTTGTATAAACTTAAGGATACCCTTCGAGTGATGATGAATACTCGAAGCGTTCGTTAATGAATTAAGCTATGAATTATTATTACGTAGATTATTCGGGATAAAAATAGACTACGTCTGAAACATGTGAAATAAAGTGATAGGTTGTGTGTATACCTACATATGATTTATTATATGTATGACATACCTAGTTGCTTGCTATCGCGGGAGGTTTTAAAATGATAGGGGATAGTCTTATCCTGATGAGCCTTCGGGGGATTTTAGATTTGGAACCTCGAAACATAGTACGTTGGTTGGATTGCCATTTGTGAGAGAGATGGTATTGAACGGTCATTTGGGGTGCATAGGTATGTGCATAGCCCTAAAGGCCTGGGACTATGTTCGCCTCCAATGTGTGTGTTTGATTTTATGGTTCGTGGGAGATTTTTGAACCGATTGTCATTATTTGAGTACGAGGTGTATTAGGACTCTATAACAGAGTATGAATGCACCGCAGCTAATCTGGGGGTGCAGTATTAGTATATATATTATAGAGTGATTATATATATATATATTCTAGTGATGTTATCTACCATGTGATATTTGTAAATGATTAAGACAATGACATCCTAAGTACCTTAAGATGAACTTTAGGGTGATAACCCTTAAACAAATTAATAAATGTTGAAAGAGTTAATACAATTATTTGGGAATGTGGGATAGTACTTCGAGATATAGCTAGTGGTGTAAGTCTAGAATCTAGTTAAATGAGATTAGGATAGCTAGATTGGACTAGATGTACGTTAGGCATGCATAATAGTTGAGAGGTTAGAATCTCATGTGAGAGTATAAAAAGCTAACATGAACATAATACTTACTTTAATGCAAATTTTAAGATTTGGTAATGTTTGAACATTTAATATTTGGTATTCATATAGTTATATAGTGTTGTGTGTGTGTGTGTTTTCATATAAATCATGTGTGTTTTATCCATGTGTGTGTTTGTGCGCCTATGTAGGTGAGTGTGTATATATATATATATATATATATATATATATATATATATATATATATATATATATATATATGGGGGGTGTTTATGCAATTAGATATATATTTGTGTATTTATGGGTATACATGCGTGCCACGATAAAATAAAATAAACCGAGACAAAAATAATGCATTATTATCCGAAATAATATTAGTTATACGTATATTTTGTCAAGAAAGAAAACTAGTGTACTTTTAAGACCAAATGGTGAATATAAGTCGAAACGTTAAAATGCCAATTTTGTAAACTTTAAAAATTCATACCTTTTAAATCGTAACTCAGAAAAATACACGGAACATTCTATTCGATTCGCAGTGTCAAAAGGAATATTTTAGTATAAAAATATTTTTAATTCGACACTATTTTTACAATGTCAAATCTAGACACCTATGCCAATTAAGGGTCCCAAATAACCTTTAAAATGTTATTTTATGATATTTTTCCAAAGAAATTTGTCGATAAATTATAATAATTAAGTAGAGATTTTTTGTTATTCATATCATATAAATTTTGTATAAACACGAGTTCGCTATCCATGATGATGTAATTACAAACCAAACTATATGTCGAGTGAAATTAGTATTTAGATTATTCGTAGTAATTCTTGCTTTAAAAATTATAGATGAATATTACAAAGCACAAATAACCAGACAAGATAAGATCTCTTTACTCAATGCACAAGTAGTTTTTTTACCTTTTCATTATTACATTCAACGTATTTGACATATTGCTACTGATATGACCATGTGATAGCTACTATTTACTCTTCGTGTGTGCTTGTTATAATACTGCCACGCTGCATATTTTATTTAATATCATTGGTATTTTAATTTGAATCATATGGATCAACTTAACCCATCTCACCTAATAACTGATGTCAAATTCCCTATTCAATCAGTTCACCCCTGCACTTATGTGAAAATTATTATATTATGAGCCTCAGTATTAACTAGGAAGTAGAATGTCGTGTTATCACACAAAATTTTTTGCAGGCCTTGTAGTCTCAGATGTTTGAGAGCCTGAATTATTGTTGCATACGTATGAGTGAGACTTTAACCTGTGGCCAATTGGTTACTTGATTATACTTATGGCTTACCTATTTCTATACTCTTTAGTGAGATAGTAAGTATGGAATTATAAGTTCAAAGCTCCTTGATTTTCATCACATTTTCTCACACTAAAACACCTTTTTTTTCTACACACACATATAAGAAAAGTCCTCGGTTGGATTTATGGGTTAAAACCCACCTCGTATTATCTTCAAACTACATGGACTTTGATGCCCCTTGGATTACGTAGGCGTTTTGGGTAAGATCCTAAACTCGAGTCCTCCCTTATACACATTTTTTACCTTATTTTTTATTCTTAATATATTTTATATAATTGCCTACTAGTGTCTTGTCCGATGTATGCATTCGTTCTTCTATAACGACTTGTGAATTGGCACACACTTACATTAAACTTTGAATTATTATTTTGGGAACACTCCTGAGGATGACATCACTCCACCTTTATCCATGATGCGAGTTGAGTGACTACATTTACCATTTATATCATGCACATAAGCACACACTTCACGGAGTTTAACAAGAGAAGATTAACACATGCTCACGAGAGAGCGAAAGGGCGGTATGGGGGCCTAACGCCTTTCCATTTCATTACTTCATCCCCGGGCCCTTGAACTACTTGTTTTTGCAAGCATCAGTATTGTCCTTGATTCCATTCTCTCGAGGGGGCAACATTTCTTTTGCCTATTTTATGAAAAATACACTGGCGACTCTATTTCTACATATCACCCCATATCGATGATGACCGAGCGCCCCCCAGAAAGGGAACAATCCCACGCGCACAGGGGAAGGGAAGGAAAAGGAGGAGAGTCCCCTCCTCGGAGTCCCCTGACCCCCCTCGGGATGGCCACACAAATATTTTAGCTTAGGCTATTTATTTGTTTTATTTGCACTTTGGCATAGTTGGCACATCCTGTTACAAATCGACACGTGCCAACACGATGACCCGAACTCCAACATTTCCAATATTGAAGACTTCCCTACATCTCAAAAGGTATAAAGATTTTTAGGATGTTAAAGTTTTTCATAATTTTATTTGGGATGTGTTTTTTTATGAAAAAACGAGATTGGATTTTTTAAGAAGTTTTAAAATAAAATAAAAAAACTATTTTTTAACTTCGTTCAAACGAGATCGGCATCTCATTCAAATGATTTTGCTTTGTTGTTTGATTCCTCATTAGATCCAACATCGAACAAACTACTAACGAAGAAACACTCTTTCAATTCGTTTGATGGTCCTTTGATACTGGTTAAAACTAGATGGTTATCTCGTTCGAACGACTCGAGTTTTCGTTTTAACGAGATGTCAATCTCATTCGAACGACTTGAATTTTTGTTCAAATGAGACATCTCAAAATTTGTGCAACATCTATAGATACATATTTTGAGTTATTTTTTCATGAGACTTTGAAAAAAATGTAAACAAAATATCTTTACCAAAGTTTTTCCATCTTTTGGGTTTTCAAACACTTTTTGATTCAGACTTTACATCCCCAACTAATTTTTGCAATTTTTTTTTGAAACCTTAGAAAGTTTTGTATCTTATATACACATTTAGTGGAGAGAGATCTCTACGGCTGAAGAAGGCAGAAGAAAGTTGATGGTTGATCGGTGGATATCGAGGGTGGATAGCCACTTGTGAACAACTCTGTATTGGGCCATATTCTTTAGAGGTTTTGAAGACATCGCGCGTTATATTTGTGGGAGTATCAAGTAGTATTTAAGTTGATAATCTTGTAAAACTCTCTAAAGTGATGAAATTTAGGTTTTTCCATTAAAAGGGATTTTTTCTTATTTATCGTGGTTGATTGCATGCGTAGTTTATTCTCTGTGATTGGAAATTTTATTTTATGCATATATAATATAATAAAAGATTAAAAAAAAATTAATTAGATTTGTGTGTTCGGGACTTAAATTGATAAAAATACAAAAATTGAATTTTTGTTTGTAACCGTCCTTGTCGAGCCTTTTCATAGGTGCTAACATAATGCTATCGAGGCATTCCACTCTAACAGTTTTTATTATGAGATTTTGAGTATCTTATTGCTCGGGTGAATGAGTGGGGATTGTAGTGGGTTGTGCAATCTATGTATGTAGTTGCATTTCGATGTAGTTACAAGACTGTTTCATAGTTTACTTATTAGTCTAGTAGTTAAGACTTATTAGTTTAGTTATGCCTTGTGTTGGGACACTCGTGTAGTTTATTTCACTTATGATGAGGGGTGAGATATCTTTACATGTGACTGTTGAAAATATTGACATATTCACATAAATGTCTCACATGATTTTTATTGCATCAATATATAGTGAGATATTTCTTACAACTCTTTGGGCTTTGGTCCAAAATATTATAAAACCTTTTCCATGTGTTCAGAGATAGGAGCAATAGTACTGAGCATTCAGACTTGCCACTTCCACATTCTAGTAATTTCTATATCCTATATCAATTTGTTATTTTATTTAATCATTTCAATTTCAGACTCTTTGATTGAGGGATTTGTATGGACCGTGTTGGTCCCAGTTTATCTATTTCAGTTGAGATTATTTATGGGATTTGAGATCATGTTATTTATTTATTATAGATGTGGAGGCAGTTGCTATATTTAGTATTCATTATCTTACTTCATCGCATGTTGTGAATGGTTCAAATTTATTTATAGTCTTTTATTATTATTATTATTATTATTATTATTATTATTATTATTATAATTACTACTACTACTATTATTATTATTATTGCCTTAATGTAGAGAAAGATATTAATTGTTTTTAACGCGTCCTATCTTTGTCGTCGGGGCTTGGCCACCCGATACGTGAAAAATAGGGGTTGTTACACTAACCCTTTAAAAACAAACCACCACTGTCTCCATGCCAATCACTCATGTACCATTCTTCTTTTTGAGTAAATTTAATTTTCTCTGTCATATTACCTTTTAAGAACCACATGTATTGCAAAAATAAACATAATAATAATTTTCAATAAGTTTTTAGTTTAAAAAAAATAAATGAAGCGAAATTTATACCTTTTATATAAAAACACACTCAAATTGGGCAATTTAAAAACGTGACACCCATATTTTTTTTTTAGGGTCGAAATTTTAGATTAACGGAATCTAACCTACGTCTACCTAATTCTCCGGCAACTGCGTCCGTGTAAATATTCTAATCGTTGTTATCATCTTCCAACTGCGATACAAAAACCTAAACTTTAACTACACTGTTGTGGAGTATAGTGGCTAGTCTGGGTATCGAATCCTCAGGGAACTAGGACGAGTGAACGTGATGACAAAGGTAAGACTGTCAACCCTAACTTGACTATTAAAAGAAACAAAAAGATGATTGAGATGGGAAATAACTAATTAACTAAACGCACACTAAATTAAACTACTGCAATAACTATGTGAGCAAAATTAACTAAATAAGAATGAAGGGAAAACAGGTTGGGAATACAATCCCCCAAACCCTAGTAAATTTACCTTGTAGAATGCTAGAATTTTTAATTAGAAATTTAATTGAACCGAGTCTTTAGTACTCCCAAGCATTACATATAAGAGGGATCATATCCCGCATCATACATAATCAAAGGATGAGTAAAGCAGTGTCGCAATAGCTACACGCGCATCACATCCTTAAACACCACGGTTACCTAGGGTCAATCGAGGTAAAAAGGTTTATGATGGTTGTGATGACTACACAAAACCATTCATTCAAATTTCAATTCAAATCCTAGTTTCTACATGGCTAAATTACATCGGGTTGGGTTCATGCACACATACCCTTAGAAATCTACCCTAACATGGTGAAATTAATGAAAACTATATTATCTATGTCGCATGAACTCATAATTGCTTGGAAAGAGAGATTAAACATGAGAAATAATAATAAAAGTGCTGGAAATAAAATTTACCAAGATTGAAGAACAAGAACATGCAAGAACAAATCAAAGATTGAAGAAAATCGAAAAAGCTCTTGAATTAATGGTGCAAAGTATGTAAATTCTTCTCCTAGATGTTCCTACTTGTTATGGAGCTTTTACATCAATGAAATCTGAATAAAAATAGTCCTAATGATTAAATATATAGACTAGAGGTCATTTAGAAGAGTCCCCAAAACACAAAACTCTTTTGGCTAAAAGATAAGGACAAAATAAAAATCCTGTATCTGGCAATTTGTCACACTTAGAAAGCGTGACTAATTTTGTAACGGACCTGGTGCGTGAAAAATGGGTGAATCGGTTCTGCATGTAACCCAAACCGTTTCAACATGGGGTTCGAGAAATCTTGCTAGTTTTGGGCTTCTTTTCTTCAATTCCAACACTTAGAATTTTTTCTTGTTTTCTTCTTTTCTTCTTAGATTTCTTCTCAACTTCAAATGATAATAACTCTTTCACCATAGCTTGGATTTGGGTTCCGTTTCTTCCAGTATTCTCGTTGTTCCGAGATCTTCAAATTTCCAGTTGGTCCCACCTTCGGGATCGGCTGCAAAATTACGAAAATACCCCTTAACTTTCCTTCCTAACCTTTCTTTCATTATTTCGATTTCTCTTTCGCACTGCTTGCATAATTTATCTGTAAAACACATAGGAGAAACACAAAATATGAAATACTTGCCAACAAAGGTTAGTAGCATAAATATGAGTTAAATCCATATCAATTGCACTACTCGGGTTCACAAAGGTACTGAAATTAGGGAAATAAATATACAATATTTATGCCCTATCACATTGCATGATAATAATAAAGATAAAATTTGACACCAACTTTTTAAATACTACGTGGTTAGTAAATATTAAAAAGTTTTTCGACAGTGATACTAAGAATGAACGAATCTAGATATTCTATTTTTAATTTAATAAAGACCTGGTCACCCGGTATTTAATTAAGCGGGGTGTCACAGTATTTTTACATACTTTATTTTAATAAATAAAAAAACAAGAAAAGGAGGGTTTCCTTCCAAAGGAGAAAAATAAACATCAGTGTCTTCACTTGGTGCCTTTAGCCCAGGTATCAACAAAGACAACATCAAAAATTTAGGTCTCATACAGTCTAAAGGAGACAGGTTGAGTGGTGCTAGAATCACGGGTCATACACTCTGATTGGTACGTAGATTTTCAAATGGATTGAAACCATCTGTTGATATTACCAAACGAATGCTACGTTGTTCTCGAGAAAAATCAGGATAATCATAATTTATCATTTTCCAAACTATAGAATAAATAGGATAACGCATGTGATTGTCCCCCACTTATGCCCTAGCATGCCAAGTCATGGCCTCCATTATCCATGGTACTGTGAAACATTGCTCCAATCTAGGACCAACAGGAAAATATTTTAATACTCTTTGAGGAACTTTTTAAAGTATGCCTTCCTTGCAAGTAGATTGCACATATCTAGGTTCTCTACATGCCGAGTACCGATCGATATTTTCATACTCCTTTCGGTATAGTATTTAGTCATACCTACAAGATTAATTGATTTATACTTCATTCTCAAACCTTTCAAATAGTTTTTCATTGTAGGATAGATTTTTGAAAGTGTATTTTGCTTGGGTAGTAATCCCTTCACCCAATTCAGAATTCCTATCACATTATTACGAGACAAAGCATATTGGGTCTTCAAACTATGCAAACCAACCATGGCATGCTAAGTTGTTTGATATTTTCCATAACCAGGGTACAATGTTTGTATCGCCTTAAATTTTAAACTTTTATAGTTAAGGTTTATCCCAATACAGTCATGAGCACCAGAACCTTCTACATTGTCAGTGGCCTCATTTTCTTCCACTTCATGAACTCCATAAGCATCATCAACTAAATCCTCTAACATATTATGACTTACATTATCCTCCTGACCTTTTACATTTATCCTACTTGATGATTGTTTTAAAGGTTGCTCGGGGACAAAGGGGATGCATTTCCCCGTGAAAAACCCACGATCGATAATTATCTTGCATACCCCATCTAAGCAGATGTAGTTCAACTATTTTTCACCCAAACACCTTACCACTCCTTCAATGTGCACATGGACAAGGGAACTCTTCATCACTAAGACATCTCTTTGCAAATTTTACAAACTCATTATCACCTCTACGATACTCATCCCCTAGTCTATTTGCCTCACCCATCCACTCTTTATATAAAGGATATCCCGTCAAAGATGCTATGAACAATCACCTATTATAGGAAAAGACACATATATTCATCGATTAATATCAATAAAAGTGTGAAAAATTCAAGAACCCTAGGTTAGATACTATAATACCTAGGTTATATACTACAATACCTATAAGTCCCTAGATCATGGGTGTCAAATCAATTCGGTTTCAACATTTTAAATTTTATATTAAGTAGTGAGTTTAAACAAAAAAAAATTAAGTGTCGGTCAATCCCAATTTGATTTTTAGTCATCATATCAAACACTAAGATCAATCCTACACACATTCAGCAACTACTAAGCACAAGCCCCCATTCAGTATCAACTAAACTCACAACCCCTATAACAAAACTACCCGAAAACTCAAATATTTTACACAAAGGTAAAGAAAATTCCATCAGATTAACAACAATCAAGAAGTACCCACATTAGAATAAACACCAAAACACACATGAATCAAATTCAACACCCACAAAAAATTAAATTAGTCATAAAAGCCAAAAACAACAATACATAAATAAATAAAAATAGGAGCATACCAAATATTATTGATGGGTTGCAATACAAAAAACTGATAATTCAACACAAACATAGCATGCAAAGCAAAGGGGACGAGGAACCAGCACAAGCCCTAAAAATGATTTGAACTAGAGTTTTGTACTTACAAACACAACATCCAAATGATTTGAACCAGCACAAAGCTTAATAAATTCATATTTTTATTCATTTTGGGTGTACTAGGGTTTTGTACGTCAAAACGAAATAATAAAATAACTATATATAATCTTTAAAAAATAGAGTTAGAGAGAGAGAATAGCGATGATAGAAAGAGAAAAAAATCAACGAATTATTCTTACTCCGGTGGCGATTTGTCATAGAGGCAGCCATAGTGCTTACTCTGTTGGAGGAGGTGGAGAGAAAGGAGAATGGTGGATGATGATAGGAGAGACAGAGAGGGAGGAGAGCGTCGGTGGCTGAGGAGAGGAGAGCGGCAATTTTATGAAAAAAGATAGGAGAGGGCTAATAAAAAAAGGGACGAGGGTTTATTTTATCTCAGATTTCTTTTCACGGTCTTTGACCCTGACACGACCGTAATAACAAAACACGGAGGTGTTCTAACGGTCTTTGACCCTGACATAACCGTGACAATAGGTTGTCATGGTTGTGTCAGGGTCAAATACTGTGACAACACCTTCATGTTTTGTTGTCACGTTTTTTTACCGTGACAAGTCCTCACGTGTGAAAGGTGACAAATGTCCTTTTTTTGTATTAATTGGGTGAACATCTAATGTCCACCCTTAATGTCATAATAGCCCTTTGATTTTTCCCCAAATTCAATCTTCACCCACTCAGGGATAGAGAAACGTCTCTTAAACTCATCAATGAAATTCTCACTAACTAGGTAAATAATTTTCGCGATACAAAAAAGAAAATGGAGAGAAAATTGCAAAGAAATGAGAAATAAGAGAGAAGAAGATTTATAGTAAATGAAGAAGCCAAAGTGATATGGGTTGATTTTGAAAAGGTTGAAAGAGTAAATGCATCTTAAGACTAGCATTAGGGAAAGGCATTAACTGACGAGGCAAAACTTCTGAGATTAAGTCATCATTAGAAGGGAACACCCTCAAATGACGGTACACACGCTACTGAACATCACTGAATTATCAATGTGCCCCTGAAATATCGAGGAATATTACAAGCACGTCCTCCAGTCTCAAAGGGCATAACAGAGTTGGTTTTCATCTTAAAAAACACTAAGTGTTGACATTCTTTGGCCATAGCTTCTATGGTCGATCAAATCTCACTACCGACCAGAGTCAAGATTAGGTAATCAAATCTATGCACCCCATTCAGGTAGAAAAGCTTTAAGGGGTGTTCACGTCCCGATCCGGTACAGTTTTGTGTTATTTTAGCGATAGTACTAACTAATCGATCCTATACATTTCAAGATCGAGATTGGATCGGACCATCGATCTCAATCCAATTCAGTTACATGTCAATCCGGGTTCGATCTTAGCCCCATTCGATCTAAAATGCGGTTACTTTTTTTTACTGTTTTTAAATTAAGAAAACTGCATTTTTAACTGTATTTAAACCGTTTTTTAATAGGAAAATAAATCTGGATTTTAATTGAGGAAACAAATTTAATGTAGTAAAAAAAGTTTAATAAAAAGAAAAAATGTGTTTAATGTCTAATAGCCACAATTGAGGAAGACATATTTTTTTAATGGAGGGAAAAAATAGTTTTATAAAAAGAAATAATATGTTTAATGTTTAATATCCAACCCATCACAACCCAAATACATAATAACCACAGCATCACAAATACATAATCATGTGTCCACACCAGCACAAATATATAATAAGCAAAGTTTAATATTTAATAGCACTACAAATTCGTGACATAGTCATAGGTAAAAAACAAAATGGATAAATAAAATTCATTTAAAATCCGTCACAATGCTTCTCGGCCCACCTCAAGCTTCCACGCTTGTAGATCGCAATAAGTCTACAAATCATTAAAGTAAAAATTATTAATAAAACAATATTAGAAGGTTCATAAATATAAGTTGATAAAAATTGCGATAAGACGAGTTATTATCCGAATCAATTTTATCTAATATTTGAATGTCATCCAATGCATCTCGAATATTGATTGTTTTTATTGAGGATCGTAGCCAATTTTGAGCATAAACAAGGGCTTCTACCATATATGGATATAATGAGATGCGAAAAGGGTCAATAATACAACCTCCCATGATAGACGCAGATTCAAAAGAAACGATAGATGCAAGAATAGACAATATGTCAAAATGAATGGTTATTCGCTTTGATTATTCTTTCACCAACTCAGAATATCAGAACTATTACTATCCACCCCACATGTCTCCAATCGTGAGGGTGAAAATGCCTTCATTCCCCCAACTAACTAAACAATCTTCAAAAACTATCATAAGCTCCTCACACTTAAGAGTTTCAACTTGAAAAAAGCAAAGGGTTTAATTTTAAGGTTCAATCCGTGTCAATATGGTGGGTCGTAAGACACATATAATTTATTTTTTGAACTTTTCATAAGTTTTTGAGATCTTTCCTTTATTTTTTAAAATGATTGATGGAATCTCGTGCAACCTTGGTATGACTTGGGATAATTGACTTCGGTTGCCCTAGGTTTTTTTATCAATGTTCTTAGAGAAATGATCCCATATCATAGACGAATTTTTCGCTTTGGTGGAGAATTAGGCTTCGGCAGCTCACATTCAGTGTCACGTGGTCCGCGCATAGTAGCATTAGTGGATTTGGGTCTTCAACAACCTACAATTAAGAGTTCACAAAAATATTGCAAAATTATTACACAATAATGATATAAAACTTACTCGAAAATCTTACGTTATTGCAATATGAACCAAAACAGAGCAAAAAAAACTCAAAAATCTTACATTGTTGCAATATTAACGAAAAAAAAGATAAAAATATTATTACACGACAACAAAACAATACTAACTCAGAACAGAGAAATACTAACTCAAAATTATTACACAAAAACAATACAATACTAACACAAAAATCTTACATTGTTAAAATATGAACAAAAACAAAGCAAAAAAATTATTACATAATAACAATACAATACTAAATCAAAAAAGAGCAATACTATCTAAAAATTATAACATAAGCAAAAAAATTGTACCTGTGGTTGTGATGACTTTTGAGAAACATCATCAAGACCTCCCCCAAGTCCAAGCTCTTGTCATTCCATTATTCTGAAACAACGTAAAAAATTATTATACAAAAAAATAATGAAAACAAATATATTTTTTTAAATAATCTAAACAATGGTCGGAGTCGGCGATCTGAGTTATTGAAAATGTCCAGCGGGTCTGAATCACACACCTTTTATGTTGTGTTGTGTTGTGATTGTGTTGGAATCACATAGATAAATTGGAGATAAAGAAGTAGAGAGGGGGAAGGAGATGTTGTGTTGTGTCGACAGAGAAGAGAGAATGAAGAGAGTTGAGGGTTGAGGTTGTATTATGAAGAGGGTTGAGGAGGTTTGATGTGTTTTTTTATGTGGCGGTAGAGAATAGGGAGAGAAGAGATTAAGAGAAATGTGAGTCATAGGTTTTTGTTTTGTCAGGGAAATCTTGGGTTAGGTAAAATGCAATATTAGGTTGAGGGGATTTGATGTGTTTTCTTTTTGTTTTATGTATAGCAGTAAGTAATATAATAAATTAAAAAAATATATTCTTTATATTTAATAAAAGAGGCCGGTCCGATCAAAACCCACTTTTTTGAACCCGAGACCAAGACCAAACAGAATAAAGCGATCTTTCATATTTTAAGACCAAATTTTAAAAAATACAACAGTGGGTCCAATTCAAATTTTTCGGTCCATTAGGGTTTGCACATACCCTTAAGGGAAATTGTGGGGGGATTATCCTACCTATAAGGAACATATAACATGTATCTAGCAAGTTAAATAAGTGATCACGACTTAGAGATAAGAACAAAGAGACGTCGATCAAAAAAAATCTCGGAGTTAGATTCACTCTACTATATCACAAAAGCAATCGAAGGCCATGGTGTCCAACATGACTCATTCTCTTTTTTTCTCTACAAATGTAAACTATGACCCTGTGAAGAGGGTATATAATCTTTGTTATCAAAGTTTATCAGTAAAGAGAGATAGAAACACCCTGTGGATGTAAGCACGTTGCCAAACCACGTATATATTATGTTGTGTGATTATGATCACTTATTGATCGGCTTAATTGTGTTGAATTAATTATAGTAGGCTTTTACCCACTTCTGTTGGTTCCATATATGGGAAGAAATTTCCTTTTCTTAGCCATAAAAAGCATGTGAGCAGTTATATCTCACTCGCACAGTCCCAATTTTTTATCTAACGACAATCATCAAAACTATCGAAACGGACTTCCAGCACCGAGATCTAGGTCTGAGGTCCACCCCAACAAGAGTCATAACACTCCCAACTAGCGACATCACCCCCAAGAGGATAAAATTATGGAAAGCAGTGAACAACCCAGATCTGCCCAGATTTCACAGCTTGTAAACGCCTATGAGAGCAAACTTCATTAATAAGAGGACACCAAGAGCCTCCAATATGAGGAGAATGTCAGTTTGCAATGTCACCTTGAAAAAATGGTGCAAGATCTCCATGGGGCCAAGCTCAAATGCCATTCTCGAATACCTAGCCCTTGAGAGAGCAAAACTCGCAATAGAGGAAGGAGTTTGGGCCCGAGCAGGATCGCTCCAAGCATAGGATCCCCTAGAAAGAAGACATTAGGAAGGGGGCATCATAAGTAATATTGCCATGATCTCATGCGACGAGAGATGGATGAGTGTCTTACCCACTGGGGAGCAAAATCCACTAAAGAATTAGCCAGAAGGAGGGCCAGATGAAGTCTCCTTTATCTAGATCGATCGAATAACAAGAACCTACTAAGAAGTTTTCTACCCCCATATTCAATATATATGATGATAAGACCAATCACATCAACCATATTCGCCATTATCGAAAAGAAATGACTCTTTAGAGTAATAATGAAGCCCTTATGTGTTGCATATTCTAATCTAGTCTAGGGGATATCGTACAAAAGTGGTCAAAGAAGTTACTGCACGAGATGTTCACCAACTTCAAGAAACTTGCGAAATTTTTGACCACATGATTTATCACCATCTGTTTCCATTCCAAAAGGATGGACTCACTCCTAACCTTGAGAAAAAAAATCCCAGGAAACCTTGCGAAAATATGTTCATCGCTATTGGGAAACCTATAATGAAGTGGAAGTACGCTCCAAATATCTTATTGTGGCCTTATTCAAGAATGGTCTACGGAGAAACTCCATGTTTCACCAATCCCTCATAAAGAAGGAGGCCAAAACCATCGACGGTCTTATGTCCAAATATATGAAAAAGTGGGGGATGTGGTAAATAGTACCCAACACGACAGGGCTAAGTCATAAATAGCCAAGAATGATGACAAAGAGAGCATTCCTAAGCAGGGCAAGAAATATAGAGGCGAAACCAAAAGTAATGGCAAGGCAAACCCCACCAAGGCCCACTTGGCGATCAATATTATTTTTAAATAGACGATTGACAAAATCTTGAATAAGATTAAAGATCAGAAATATCTCAAGTGGCTAAGGAAGATGAAAAGAAATCCATCAAAGAGGAACACGGACTTGAGGTGTTCATACCATAAAGAGCAGGGCATAAGACAAAAAATTGCAAAGTGCTCAGGTACCACCTAGAAGAGTTGGTCCAGGAAGACCACCTGGATGACTATGGAGAAGAATGGCACAAAATCCATCACCGAACATGAAAATAAATTTGATAATGTCCTGGAAGATGATGAGATGGGAGACAATTTTATAGTCATTCACGGTGCCTCAAGTTGAAACCAAATTCAAGGAAATGTAGTTCAGATGGAATTGGATAAAGTCACTACGATCATGGAGATTTTCCGTATTGACCTTGCCAAGATCACCGTAGGTAAGCATCGTCGACCAAAAACGTTGACTATAACAATAATATAGTCTTTACCAAGGAATACATGGTCGAAATCAGAACTCTGCATCACGATGCGCTAGTAATCAATCTCAGGATTACCATTCGGGATGTGGATAAGTTACTGGTTGACCATGGAAGATCCTCAGAGGTCATGTACCTAAAGTTATTCAACAACCTCAACCTCAATATGGGAAATAATAAGTTATTGACCATACCTTTAGTTTTCTTTTTTGGAAATATGACCAAGCCACTGGGAAAGGTGGTACGGTCTATACGAACTGGAAATCTATCGAAGTTGAAAGTTTTTATAGTTATGGACATTGAGTCCCCCTACAATGTTATCCTAAGATGAGATGGCTTCATGCCATGAAGGTTATCGCCTCCACTTATCACCAATAGCTCAAATGCATTACCGACTGGGATATAATGGAGTTAAGAGGAAACTAGTTCATTGCTTAGCAATGCTTTATCGCTGCCATCAAGCATAAGCAAGAAAAGAATAAAGATAAAGTGGTCATATATGAGGCGACTAAGGATGAAGCTATTATGTCTAAGTATCAACTAAAATATGAAAGATTGGGCTGGAAGAAATAAGGGTAACCCCCATAGATAGAGTCGTGGACCATTTCCAGAAGTCATGTTCGATGACTCACACCCGAGATGAAATTTATAATCGATAGCTCACTTACCGATCACCAAAAGGAGTAATTGATCTCTCTTCTTAAAAAGAATCAAGATGTATTTTCTTATAAGACTTATGATATGTCTGTTATTGATCCCTAACTCATTTGTTATCGATTTAGCGTGGACCTACGATTCCCGCTGATCACACAAAAGGTTCACCAAATAGCCCTTAAAAAGGCAAAAATTATTGAAGAAGAAGTGGGAAAACTTCTGGAGGCAAGGTCCATTAAAGAAGTTAAATTCCCCAAATGTCTCTCTAACCCAGTTGTCATTAAAAAGAGTAACAATAAGTGGAGAGTATTCATTGACTTCATCGACCTAAACAAGTCTCATCACAAGGATAGCTTTCCTCTGTCAAATACCAACCAGCCGATCGACACTACAATTAACCATGAACGGATGAGATTCCTAAATGCATACTCAAGGTATCATCAGATCCCTATGTTCGATCCCAACTAGGAGAAAAATTCATTCTTTACCACACTTGGATTGTACTATTATACAGTCAACTTCATTCACTACCACCCTTGGATTATATTGTTATACAGTAATGCCATTAGGCTCAAGAATACAAGATCATGTTTCCAACGATTGGTCACCAAGATGTTCAAACATCAGTTTGGTAACATGATGGAAGTCAAGTAAATGATATGCTCATGAAAATTAAGAATAAAATCAATCATCTACCAAACATAGCGAAGACATTTGAGGTCCTAAGATACTACAGGATGAAGCTCAACACACCAAATGTTCTTTTGAAGTAAAGTTTGTGAAGTTCTTAGGCCATCTAGTCAGTGAAAGGAGCATCAAGACAAAACCCAACTAGATTGAGGCAAATCAATAACGTTCAGCCACAAAAAATGGTTAAGGATATCCAAAAGTTAACATGAATATTAGTAGCACTCAACCACTTCATCTTTATATCCTCTAAGAAGTGTCAACATTCTTTCATCTCTTGAAGAAAGATAAGGGCATGGCCTAGAATGAAGAAAGATTAAAGGCACTTGACAAAATCAATCTTTACTTAAGTCGACCACCCCTTCTCGTGATCCTAAATCTGATAGATCCATTTAATATATATCTCATGGTGTTCGACTATGCAGTTAGTTCATACCTAATGTGTGAAAAGGAGGGGTACAGAGCCCCGATCTATTATGTTAGCAAGACTCTACTAGATGCCTAGAAAATATACCTTCCTTTGTATAATATATAGAACTCTCTATTGATCTCTTCACGGTAGTTGAATCACTATTTTGAAGCTCATTCAGTCATAGTTATCACCTCTTTTCTGCTCAAGGCAGTCCTTAGAAAGGCCAACCTCTCTCGACGGATTTCCAAATAGTCGATGGAACCAGGGAGGTTCAATATCCATTGTCAACCAAGAACTATGATCAAAGAGCAGTTATTGAAATATTTTATCACCGAGTTCATCATAGGGTGGGAACCCGACGAAGAGGAGCGCGCCAATAAAGTCAATGTTAAAGAATTTGACTAGCTTAATAAGACGATGCTTAATGTCAACGGGGTCTCCAAGTCAAAAGGGGGAGGAGTTGGAATTATTCTTACAACTCCGAAATAAACCATGCCTAAGAAAGGTATTAGACTTGGCTTTGAGGCATCCAATAATGAGGCCGAATATGAAGATTTTATCTTCGGATTGAAGAAGGGCTTATACCTTAGCGCAAGTCACGCTGATGTCTTGTGTGACATAAGGTTGCCATCTAATCAAGTATTAAACTATAATGACAGAGATGAACTCATGTTAGCATACTTACAGATCAACCAAGACCTCGTCTCCCAATTCAAGAAAGTTCATATCCAATAGTTTCCCTGAGGAAATAATAGTCATGCAGATGCTCTGGCCACTTTGGATTCAGTCATTACCTCCGATCTCAAAAGAATGATTGAGGTGAAATACCTTGAACAGCCAAGCATCATAAAGTCAAAGATCATTGAAAAATTCCTCTCCATCCAAAAATCTCCCTACTGGATGGACCCAATCATAACATACTTGTAAGACAATATTTTGTCTGACGACAAGAAGAGATCCCATTAGACCATGGTGAAAGCTACTCAGTTCTATCTACCACCTGAGGGAAATCTCTATTGATGATGTTTCATAGGTCCATATCTTCAATGTGTACATCCAAGTGATGTGGACCAAATCTTCCATGAGTTATACGATAGAATACATAAAAGTCATATTGGGGGAAGATCTTTGGCATTCAGGGCCACATGAGGGTTATTGGTGTACTTACAAGCAAAAGGATGCTATTTTGATATGTTAGAAAGTGAAGGAAGTGTCAAGAATTCTCGCATATGCTTCATTAACCAGCTAGTGACCTCAAGTCATTGACTGACTAGTCTATGGCATTTCACTCAATGGGGATTGAACATTATGTGTCCCCTACCTACAACATTAGGAAATCAAAAGTATCTCATCTACTAACTGGATAGAGGTTAAACCTTTGGCGAATATGAGGGACATCTATATGATCAGATTTATCTGGAGGAATATCGTGACCTATTTTGGAATGCCAAGAACTATCATCACGAACACTGAACGTAACTTGATAGCAGACAAATCCAAGACTTTTGCAATAGCATCGGCTACCACTATAGTTTGGTGGCCTTCCCTCGAAGCAATGGGCGAGTTGAAGCCTCTAATAAAATATCACTCGACCAAATAAAGAAAAGGTTGTAAAGGCAAAAGGCACTTGGTTGAATGAGCCTCCCCGTGTCATCTGAGTATATCAAACAATACCGAGGAGGTCGATTGGTGTAATGCCCTTTGCCTTGGCATACGGGATGGAAGTCATAATCGCACTAGAAGCTCGTTTGTCGACCATAAAGACAACTATTTTCCATCAATCCATGAACATAGAAATCATATGTAAGAGAAAATAGAACAGGCCTTTATAAAACTGTCCTCATACCAATAATAATTGGCCAAGAAGTACAACAAATGCGTCAATTCGAGGTAGTTTTAGGTCAAAGATTACGTCCTTAGAAAGATTTTCGACAATGCGAAGAAGCCATTAGGTGGAAAATTAGGTCATAACTGGTAAGTACCTACAAAAGTCAGTAGAGACAACATCCAAGGAGGCTACCATCTGGAAATAATAAGAGTCAGGGAGATCCCTAGGGCCGGGAATACAGCCAATCTTAGGAGATTTTATTTCTAAGGCTTTTTATCTTTATTCAAGTTTTAAGTTTTCATTTCTTGGATTCTTTATAATGAAATTAATTCAATTAGCATTCTTATTATTCCAAATGGAAAAACATTGTTAATTCCAAATTATTATTATGGCAAGGTTGTCTTCAATATAAATTTGTTCAAATTTATTCGATCAAGTTATGAGCACCAGTTTGAATGCCTTACTGAGATTACACTTAATCAAAATATTAAAGTTATGTGTTTTGTGACTAATAATATGAAAACATCAATAATTTCCCAAGAAATAAAATGACCTACAAGGGATCCCTAGGTACTAAGTGTCCCATCTTTGGTCGGCTAAAATCCTGAATGGGTTGATTGCCCTGCGACCTGATCTATTTTTGCCATAATTGGTTTTAGGCCTAAGGTGGTGTGACGAGACGTATCCTCAAGGATAAGGCAACTAATAAAATATACTTGGCATAGAAAATGGGAAAAATTAAAGACCTGGAATTGACTAAATAATATCATTCATATTCAATTGACTACAAGTATCTAAATTAGGGAGTTACAAAAACTAAAATATAAAAAAGGATGAATAAATATTTCAGCTTCGGACCTCTAGTTCGGCAGTCATTTTAATGCAATGAACATCGTCAAGATCATGATGAAATTTGTCATCACTATCATGATCAAGGAGATACTTCCTTATTAGTTGAAATAGAATGACATCTACCAAGATCCAGGATTCCACGATTCTAAGAGGAGGTAGCTAAACAAACGTTAATTTACACCATACCAATTTTAGAATTAGGAGTCACGAGGAACTCTCATAATGTCAAGGCATTTATCCACCCATGATTGTATGCGATCTGCCTAGATTCATCCAAGTGGGGCAGATCATCCATCCAGCCTTCATCATAGCCCTCCGACCAGACTACGAGAGGTCCATGACAAAACTAATATCTCAATCACATCACTTTTTGTTGAAGGCTTCACTTGAACAGTTGGTCTTTGTTAAAGGTTTGTTTAGCTCTGAGCCTCTCCCTTAAAAAATTATTTTCATATTTGAGTAGACCAACAATATCTTCGACGTCCTTGATCTCGTCTTGAAAAAAGGCCACCAAGCTGGTTTGATCACCATAAGCACTTGTCATGTTTAGAAGTCATATCGAACAGACATAAATGCTTTGCATGCTCACCCAGAGGCATCCCAACCAATAACGAGGTTAAAATCTTGACTTGACAGATATATTGGAACCAGTGCCAAGTTACTATTAGACTACAAAGATATAAAATGGAAGGCATTCAAAAACCAAAGAAAAAGCAAGCATGCATGAACCAATAATTTAAAATCATTCAAGAAATATATAACAAGGCCAAAAATGATAGGTTTGTTCATCAAAATATCAGTATGGGAAAGCCCTTACAACACAAATAATCAAATATAGTAAATATAAAGAATGAAAAGTCCTAGGCTAATCTAACTAGCTTGGCCTTCTTTACCCTTCACCTTCTCTTGGTTGGCCAGGACCTTGGTTGGGCCTCTGTCCCCTTTTGCCAACTCGGTTCCCTCTTTTTTGGTCGTTTCCTAAATCTTCACCTTTTTCCGTCCATTTTTAGAGGAGAACCTGGGTGGTGCTCATTGAAGAGGTGGGGTCTCTGTCTTGACCAAGGCCTCATAATAGCATTTCTTAACGTGGGAATTATGAATGTATCCCAATTAATTCTTGGATGAGACAAAATAATATTCCCACCCTTGTTCATAAGTCTTGTCCTTAGCCGCTAAGGCCTTAGATAAGGTCTAAGCAGACTCTTCAGCAGCATTCTCTAACTGTTTATTTTTAGAATTTAGCTTCATCATCTATAGATCCCTGGCCTTATTATCAACCTTATACACTTCTTGGCATCTTTCGTAGCATTATTATACTTCGTCGAAGCTTTGCCAAGACCAACGTTGTCTCTATCCTGGCTAGACCTTTTGTATAAGATATCAACAGATTTGGCCATAAGTTTTAAGACAAATGTCAAAAAAAAAAATAATACAGTAAGAAATTTCTAAGTAAATATTCGATATAGGGACTCTAAGTAAATATCCGAACAAAATATAGAGACTTACCAAAGACAACGTTTGGGAAGCATGGAAGACTAACTAGTCGATGGACATTTTATCGATCGCCTCTTTGTCGGCCTACAAGCAGGCCCCCTTTAATAAAGACGGGGCCAAATCTAGAATTTTGGCCACTAACATCACAGTAGGGGAATTCCCCTTACTTGGGTAATCCACCATCTTGGTGGAAGGAGCAGTAGCATTAAGACTGGTTCTAGTATTACTTTTCTTCAAAATATGGGGTTGCGGTCTGTTAGGGGAGTACCCCAAATTAACGGAGTCAACAGGACCCCCCCTCCCCACACACACACACACATCCTTCCACTTGGAAGGCTGGGCTTTGGGATAAGTGGGGACACCAAATTCATCAAATAGATTAGGTATTCTTCCTCTTTTGGGTATCTCTTCTTATACGGTAGAAGGAACCAAAATAGAGATGGAGGTGATGTCAACAAACTCGAATGATCCCGAAGTGGTTTCACTTGAAGACTCATCACTAACAAAAGGAACAGCGATGTATTATTCTTTGTCTATTAGCTTGGCCACAAATTAAGTGGTGGTGAAAATTTAGTTCAACAACAGTGAGGCCGACCTCGGGTGCTTGGATCCAATAATCAAACATCTCTTAAATTTCCAAACCTTTCTCATCTCATTAAAGTTGACATGTGCTTGTTCGGGCTCTTTTCTCTTGGACATTTCTTCATAAAACAAAGAAAGAAAAGATAACCAAACATTCATAAAATGTGACACCTCGACTAATTAAATACCGGGTAGCTACTCCTTTATTAAATTAATTCAAAATGCCAAGTTGGTTCAGTTAATAGCATCACTGTCGAAAACATTTTAATAATTACTAACCACCTAGTATTTAAAAAGTAAGTGCCAAATTTTAAGTTAAGTCTGATTAACATGCGGTAAAAGAATAATGGAAGAGTCAACATAATCCATTCACCATACGACGTAATGAAATAACCAACAATAATAATAATAATCCGGAGGAAAACTCCTCACAACAATCCCAACAAATGGAAATAATACTACAAGTCTGAATCCTGAATAATTACATGCCAAAAGTCTGAATACTGAATAAATGAAATATCTATAAAAGAAATGGGCGACATGCCCTACAACTGATAACTGATGAATGTCGAGTCAAGATAGATGAAGCGTCTACAAGCAAAGTCATGTAACTTCCCCAAACAGCTACAGCTCATCATCTGAATGAGAATCCTATGCATGGTGTCCTTGTGGCTGGGCACCTAAAATGGTTTTTATAAAAATAGATTTGAAAGCAAATGGGTCAGAGCCCGAAAGTGGAAAACATTTTGAAAACAGCAAGTGTTTTAATAACATTAAAACATTAAATGCAAAGTACATGTTAGGACGTGTACTCACATGAAATTCTCACCTCTCGACTACATGTACACTCCTAACGTACATTACCCATCTAAATGACACATATATCTAACCAAAAAATGTGATAAGTTCTACCTCTTACTACTCGATTCCCATATTACATTCTAACGTTACCAAATAAATAAAGGGCTTTACTTAAACTCGGATTCTCAATATGTAATGCATTTCACTATCGGTTAACCCGTTATGTTTTCTCAAAACAATACCATAATTTTATTCACAATATCAACATGAAAGTTCCCATTAATTAAGTGTATATTATTCACGTCATAAATATACCGTACAATACAAGCACCCCGAGAACTAGCTGCGGTGCACACATACTCTGCTATCCATCCCGGTACATCACGTACATAAGGATCACATATTCTGAATCTCTCAGGAATAGTTCACAGATAACAACATCACAAATAATGGAGGCGAACACAGTCACATCACATGGGTCACGCACATACCTGCGCTACCACGATCAGCAGACTTATTAACATCCCAATAAGTCCTTCTCTGACCTATGTTCATCGAGGTAACCAGTCTAAATCCGGGCAACACAAGAATTAGAGGGCCCTAAGAGAACGCGAACCTCCCGTGATAGCAAGTATGGTAGGTATGTCATACACATAAAATCAATACATATATACTAAGTATGCACACGTCTTAGTAATCACCATATTATATTGGTACATATCTCTTCTCGTACTGACATATAATACTGCACCATTTATACGTTCCCGATTAATGTAATTAATTAGGCCGTCAATAGCTCACATCGTAATAGACACTCACGTCCTACTTCATATTTTCCCTTAGGTTCAAACTACACTTCTAGGTTTGACTCCTCATTATATCCCAAACATCCCAAATATATCAATTACTCATCAAGGAAAGGCTATCTCTACCTATACACAAGGTTACGGGGCACTCGGGATCAAAACAGGCTAAAAAGCCTAAACTGTCAACTCGTTCGAAGTCCCGTTCGAACGAGACTGTTCGAACGAGACTTCGTTCGAACGAACTGAGTCTTCTAACGAGATCTCGTTCGAACGAATTAGGCTTTATAACGAGATCTCGTTCGAACGATCTCATCGAACGAACTTCACCCTCGTTAGAAGTCAATGGTCAATTCGTTAGGAGCTCGTTCGAACGACCTGGGCAGGTCTTCTAACGAGCGACCAGATTCGAGCCCAGATTCCTTACTTTCGTTTTTCCCATCTCTCTACACCTCAAATCTCATCCAAACATCAATCTAACAATTGTTTAAGGTTCCTAATCGTCCCTAAACATCCTTAGGTCACATATTAACATGTTTGGGGGTGTTAATTCATCCTAACATCATTCAAATATCAAATCTCTACATATTTTTCCCCAAATTTTAAAACTATGAGCCCTAGAATTTATGAATCATCAAAGAACTGAATTAAATCCGTTTTTGGTTTCCTACTAATTGTAATATCATCAGAATAATCATCAACTACCAATCTACATGCAATTTCCTCATCAAGAATGTAATTTCTATTTCCAAATTTAATGGGTTTTCATTAACTCCAAAGAACAAATCAGATTTTTCTCAATTCCTACGCATGGAAGAAACATTCTCTATAAAAACGAAATTAAATCACTTGCCTTAATGGTAATTCTGGATTTGATGACGAATTTGATGAACGGATCTCTCTCCTCTGCAGATTTCTCCTCTCCTCTCTTTCTACAAGCTTTCTTCTCCAAGGTTAATGGTGGCTAGGGTTTGTGCTTTAGAAATTTTTTTAGAAACAACTTTCAATAACCTCCGTAGCCTATTTGGGTATTAGTGGGCTTAGTGGGTTAATGCCTAATCAGATATAAATTCCCAATTTTCGTAGCTTTTAATTCCTCAAAATTTAAAATTACCAAACTACCCTTATGCGTCGCCGGTATGGCCTAAAAATGCCCCGGGACCCAAACCAAACCCCCGGCTAGTGTTTTCTGACTATTTCGACCCTTCCGGACGCGTTGGCGCACTCAAAACGACCATACGGATAATTGAAATAAAATTCACTTTTTAATTATCATAATTATATACCATGACGCGACTGTCACACGCGTCTCAACAAAATTTCCAAATTGCCGTATTTCAATCTCACGACAAATTTCATAATTCAAATAATCAAATACCAACTCGCATCTCGCTAGTATTTTAACCCGGATTAATTTCCAATTAATACGCATTTAATTTAATTAATCCCATAAAATAAATATCATAAAAATACGGGGTATTACATACTTCCCCCCTATTAACTGAATTTCGTCCCGAAATTCGGAACTAGAAAGTACCTGGTAAGAACAACTCTGGATAACGTTCGCGCATCTCATCCTCGCGCTCCCATGTGGACTCCTCGACATTATGATGTCGCCACTGAACACGCACTAACGGAACGATCTTTGACCGCAGTTTCCGTTCACTTCGGTCCAAAATAGCAATCGGCCCCTCCTCGTAGGAGCTATCCGGCTGGAGGTCGATGTCCTCCAAAGCAATGTGAGAATGAGCCAAATCGTCTCTAAGATATTTCCTTAGCGAGGAAATATGAAACACACCGTGAATCCGATGTAAATGCTCCGGTAATCCAAGCCTGTATGAAACCGGTCCAATCCGCTCAATAATAGGAAATGGTCCCACATATCTCGGTGCCAACTTCCCTTTCTTCCCGAAACGCATAATCCCCTTCATAGGAGATACTCTGAGCAAAACCTGGTCCCCCACTTGAAACTCTCTGAAGAACCTCTTCGCATCAGCATAGCTCTTCTGCCGATCCTGAGCTACCCGAATGCGACTCCGAATCAATTATATCCTCGCCGAAGTATCCTGAATCACTTCCGGCCCAAGTAGTTTGTTGTCCCCCACCTCCAACCAACATGCTAGGGAACGACAAGGTCTAACGAACAATGCCTCAAATGGAGCCATGCCAATGGTGAACTGGTAGGAGTTGTTGTAAGCAAACTCCACCAGTGGAAGATACTGCTCCCATCCACCCCCAAAATCAATGATACTCATACGTAGCATGTCCTCCAACATCTGGTTTGTACGCTCGGTTTGCCCATCGGTCTGCGGGTGATACGCCGTACTCAACCGTAATTCCGTGCCCATGGCCTCCTGAAAACTCTCCCGAAACCGTGAAACAAATATCTTGTCTCGGTCGGACATGATATTTAAGGGCACACCGTGAAGTCTCACTATCTCTGCAATAAAGAGCTGGGCATACTGTCCCGTAGTGTAGTCTGTCCTTACGGGTAGAAAATGAGCAACCTTGGACAACCTGTCCACAATCACCCAAATGGAGTCGTGACCTCTTTGTGACGTAGGCAACCCCATGATAAAATCCATGGATATGCTCTCCCACATCCACATAGGGACCTCCAACGGCTGTAGCAGTCCTGTCGGTCTCTGATGATCCACTTTTACAAGCTGACAAGTGGCGCATTTAGAAACAAACACGGCAATATCTCTCTTCATCCCGCTCCACCAATACTGTCGTCTCATGTCTTGGTACATTTTGTCCCCACCGGGATGTACCGAGAACCGTGAGCCGTTCGACTCTGCCATCACCTCATGCCGCAATTCCTCCCCCTCCTGAACCACCAATATCCCATTCAAGCGTAATCCCCCGTCTGAGCTAACGATATAGGAATCAGCTCCCTCTGCTAATAATTGAACTATCTGCTCCTGACAGAATGAGTCATTTGCCTGTGCCCTTACTACCTTCGTGACAATCCGCGGTGTAACGGTCATCACAGACATGAACGATCGGGCCGCTGCATCCTGGTGTCCCAACTCCTTCCATTTGGCCTTCCACACCCCTGCCACCTCATCTGCTGGCCTACGGCTCAACGCGTCTGCTACCACGTTAGCCTTCCCCGGGTGATACTGGATATCAAACTGATAGTCCTTTACAAACTCAAGCCACCTTCGCTGCCGCATATTCAACTCCTTCTGCATGAATAGGTACTGTAGGGACTTGTGGTCTGTGAACAATCGAAACTTCTCCCCCAAAAGATAATGTCTCCATATCCGAAGGGCAAATACAACTGCCGCCAACTCCAAGTCATGAGTGGGGTAATTCTTCTCGTGAGGCTTTAGCTTACGGGAAGCATAAGCTATGTCCTGACTCTCCTGCTGCAATACACCTCCAAGTCCTTGCAAGGACGTATCGGTGTATACTAGATACTCAACCCCCGGTCTCGGCAATGCTAACACAGGTGCTGAGGTCAACTTATCCTTCAATTCATCGAATGCCAACTGACAGGCATCACTCCAGATGAATGGCACACCCTTACGAGTCAGATGTATCAAAGGACCTGCTATTTTCGAAAATCCCCGAATGAATCTCCTGTAGTATCCTGCTAGACCCAAGAAACTACGGATCTTCGTTGGTGTCGTGGGCTGTCCCCACTCCCTCACCGCGGATACTTTCCCCGGATCAACAGATATCCCCCGGTCAGAAATAATATGTCCCAAAAACTGGACCTCCTTCAGCCAAAACTCGCATTTCTCATACTTTGCATACAACTCATTCTGACGTAGTGTCTGCAAAACTTGCCTCAAATGCTCGGCGTGCTCCTCCTCTGTCTGGGAGTAAACCAGAATATCATCGATGAAGATAATGACAAGCTGATCTAGGAAATCCCTGAACACTCTATTCATCAAGTCCATAAACACTGCTGGAGCGTTGGTCAAACCAAAAGGCATAACCCGAAACTCGTAAGAACCATATCTTGACAAGAACGCAGTCTTCGAGACATCCTCCTCCCTGATATGCAACTGATGGTATCCCGATCTCAAATCAATCTTTGAGAAGAAAGAAGCTCCTCTCAACTGGTCGAATAAGTCATCGATTCGAGGCAACGGATACTTATTCCGTATCGTGACCTTATTCAACTCTCGGTAGTCCACACACAATCTCAGTGAACCATCTCTATTTTTCACGAATAACACAGGGGCACCCCACGGCGAAGTACTCCTCCGTATAAACCCCTGACCCAACAACTGCTCAATCTGATCCCATAACTCCCTCATCTCAGCTGGAGCCATACGGTACGGCGCGCGTGCTATAGGTCTCGTATCTAGCAATAAGTCTATGACAAAGTCTATCTCTCGACTGGGGGGTAAGCCTGGTATCTCCTGAAACACATCTGAATACTCCCTGACAACTGGGATCGAATCTAAAGGAATCACAACCTCCTTAGAGGTATCCTCCTCTATGTAGTACAAGTGAGCGGTCGAACCTCCCTCTGGGCGAGGCATCGCCACTACAAACATCTCTTGCCCCGGAATGGCAAAAACAATGCTCCCAACGAAGCAATCAATCATGGCTCTATAATCCGCGGACCAATCCATACCGATAATCACATCGTGCACATGCATATCTAATACCAACATATCTGCAGGTAATACCAGACTACCAATCTCTACCCCCACTCCCCGGCATATAAAGAAAATAAGTGACCCACTCCCCAATGGTGAGTCCACACACGTCACTGTGCTCTCTGCCGTAGCTAACAATCCTACGGCTTTCGCAAAATGTGTAGCTATAAAGCAATGTGTTGCCCCCGTATCAAACAAAACCCGACCCATAGTACCATGGATAGGAAACATACCCTCAATTGCGGGTGGTGCCTGCGGAGCTGCTGCCTGGTGGACGTTATAGACACGTCCATACTGTAACTGTCCCTGCTGCACAGGAACTGCTGGAATGGCTGGAAGAGCTGGCACCTGGGCTGGAGCTGGGAGGACTGGTGGAAAAAGTGGCCTTTGTGGCTCATGTCGAGCACCCTGCTGCTGCTGCGGGGCCCTGCCCCTATCAGGACAGTCCTGACGTTTATGGCCAGTCTTGCCACAAACGAAACACTTCCACAAAAAGTTTCCCCCTCTCGGTCCCTGCTGTCCCCGGCCCTGGTGGCCGTTACCATTCCTCCACTGGACCTGCTGGCCCTGCTGAAACTGTTGTTGACCATTCTGACCCTACTGGTGCTGATGGCCGTTCGGACCCTGATGGCCCTGTCGAAAACCTCCCTGTCCGTGCCTGAAATTTCCTGACTTGAACCTCTTGTGATCCCCTTGCTGGGTACCCTGATCACCCTGTCTCTGCCCTTGAACAGATTGTGCCCCACTGGCACCATTTCCTCCAGTCCTGCCCTGATGGCTAGACTCTCCCGATCGTTTGCCCTCAGCCATGTGAAAGCGGTGATCCTGGCAATGGAGCAATGCAGCGTTAACCACATCAGAATAAGTGGCTAACGAGAGGTTCCCTAACAAGTGCTGACGAATCCTCAATGTCAACCCGTCTGTAAATTTTTGTATCTTCTTTTCCTCCGTCGGTATCTCATCTGGAACAATGTTCAGAAGATCAGTAAATTCGGCCTCATACTCGGCCACAGTATTACCCTTTTGCTTGAGGCTCATCAACTTTCTTCTCATCTTCGTGTGAACAGCTGACGGAAACTACTTGCGGTCAAACCGCACCCAAAACTCCTGAATAGTAAGAGTATCCCTCTCCTCTACGGTGGTAATAGACTCCCACCACTGCAGTGCAGATCCCACTAGCTTAAAAGTAGCTAGTATCTGCTTCTGGACATCTGTGCACTCATACATCCTCAAGTGCCGCTGTATATCCTTCCTCCATTGACTCGAAACTACCACATCGGAGCTACCTGCGAACTTCGGAGGGTGTGCTTTCTGAAAAGCATCACGTACACGTTCCCAAGCAGACGGGAATGCATGAGCCTGAACTGGCGCGGCTATCGGCGCCTGAGGTGGTGCCTGCTGAACTACTGCTGGTGCGGCATTAACCGCCTGGGCCACAATGGCTGCAACCTCGGCGGCATTCATCGTGCCCTGAACTGGTGCGGGCTGTGGTTCTGGCGTCGCATCTCTGGGAATCCTTTGTGCACGTCGTGGAGGCATCTGAAATAAGAATGAATTTTATAAGTTCGCAGTTATAAACTTAAAATAGCTGAAGAACGTAGCATATACAAGAGAATACGACAGTCCTAAAATATAGGGCTCTACATCAAAGGAAGCTCAGCGGAAACATAATAAGTCGTTCAGATCCTAAAGGTCACTAGAACCTGATGCTCCGATACCACCTTTGACACCTCGACTAATTAAATACCGGGTAGCTACTCCTTTATTAAATTAATTCAAAATTCCAAGTTGGTTCAGTTAATAGCATCACTGTCGAAAACATTTTAATAATTACTAGCCACCTAGTATTTAAAAAGTAAGTGCCAAATTTTAAGTTAAGTCTGATTAACATGCAGTAAAAGAATAATGGAAGAGTCAACATAATCCATTCACCATACGACGTAATGAAATAACCAACAATAATAATAATAATCCGGAGGAAAACTCCTCACAACAATCCCAACAAATGGAAATAATACTACAAGTCTGAATCCTGAATAATTACATGCCAAAACGCTGAATACTGAATAAATGAAATATCTCTAAAAGAAATGGGCGACATGCCCTACAACTGATAACTGATGAATGTCGAGTCAAGATAGATGAAGCGTCTACAAGCAAAGTCCTGTAACTTCCACAAACAGCTACAGCTCGTCATCTGAATGAGAATCCTATGCATGGTGTCCTTGTGGCTGGGCACCTAAAATGGTTCTTACAAAAATAGATTTGAAAGCAAATGGGTCAGAGCCCGAAAGTGGAAAACATTTTGAAAACAGCAAGTGTTTTAATAACATTAAAACATTAAATGCAAAGTACATGTTAGGACGTGCACTCACATGAAATTCTCACCTCTCGACTACATGTGCACTCCTAACGTACATTACCCATCTAAATTACACATATATCTAACCAAAAAATGTGATAAGTTCTACCTCTTACTACTCAATTCCCATATTACATTCTAACGTTACCAAATAAATAGAGGGCTTTACTTAAACTCGGATTCTCAATATGTAATACATTTCACTATCGGTTAACCCGTTATGTTTTCTCAAAACAATACCATAATTTTATTCACAATATCAACATGAAAGTTCCCATTAATTAAATGTATATTATTTACGTCATAAATATACCGTACAATACAAGCACCCCGAGAACTAGCTGCGGTGCACACATACTCTGCTATCCATCCCGGTACATCACGTACATAAGGATCACATATTCTGAATCTCTCAGGAATAGTTCACAGATAACAACATCACAAATAATGGAGGCGAACACAGTCACATCACATGGGTCACGCACATACCTGCGCTCCCACGATCAGCAGACTTATTAACATCCCAATAAGTCCTTCTCTGGCCTATGTTCATCGAGGTAACCAGTCTAAATCCGGGCAGCACAAGGATTAGAGGGCCCTAAGCGAACGCGAACCTCCCGTGATAGCAAGTATGGTAGGTATGTCATACACATAAAATCAATACATATATACTAAGTATGCACACGTCTTAGTAATCACCATATTATATTGGTACATATCTCTTCTCGTACTGACATATAATACTGCACCATTTATACGTTCCCGGTTAATGTAATTAATTAGGCCGTCAATAGCTCACATCGTAATAGACACTCACGTCCTACTTCATATTTTCCCTTAGGTTCAAACTACACTTCTAGGTTTGACTCCTCATTATATCCCAAACATCCCAAATATATCAATTACTCATCAAGGAAAGGCTATATCTACCTATACACAAGGTTACGGGGCACTCGGGATCAAAACAGGCTAAAAAGCCTAAACTATCAACTCGTTCGAAGTCCCGTTTGAACGAGGCTGTTCGAACGAGACTTCATTCGAACGAACTGAGTCTTCTAACGAGATCTCGTTCGAACGAAGTGGGCTTTCTAACGAGATCTCGTTCGAACAATCTCATCGAACGAACTTCACCTTCGTTAGAAGTCAATGGTCAACTCGTTAGGAGCTCGTTCGAACGAGTTCGTTCGAACGACCTGGGCAGGTCTTCTAACGAGCGACCAGATTCGAGCCCAGATTCCTTACTTTCGTTTTTCCCATCTCTCTACACCTCAAATCTCATCCAAACATCAATCTAACAATTGTTTAAGGTTCCTAATCATCCCTAAACATCCTTAGGTCACATATTAACATGTTTGGGGGTGTTAATTCATCCTAACATCATTCAAATATCAAATCTCTACATATTTTTCCCCAAATTTTAAAACTATGAGCCCTAGAATTTATGAATCATCAAAGAACTGAATTAAATCCGTTTTTGGTTTCCTACTAATTGTAATATCATCAGAATAATCATCAACTACCAATCTACATGCAATTTCCTCATCAAGAATGTAATTTCTATTTCCAAATTTAATGGGTTTTCATTAACTCCAAAGAACAAATCAGATTTTTCTCAATTCCTACGCATGGAAGAAACATTCTCTATAAAAATGAAATTAAATCACTTGCCTTAATGGTAATTCTGGATTTGATGACGAATTTGATGAACGGATCTCTCTCCTCTGCAGATTTCTCCTCTCCTCTCTTTCTACAAGCTTTCTTCTCCAAGGTTAATGGTGGCTAGGGTTTGTGCTTTAGAAATTTTTTTAGAAACAACTTTCAATAACCTCCGTAGCCTATTTGGGTATTAGTGGGCTTAGTGGGCTAATGCCTAATCAGATATAAATTCCCAATTTTCGTAGCTTTTAATTCCTCAAAATTCAAAATTACCAAACTACCCTTATACGTTGCCGGTATGGCCTAAAAATGCCCCGGGACCCAAACCAAACCCCCGGCTAGTGTTTTCTGACTATTTCGACCCTTCCGGACGCGTTGGCGCACTCAAAACGACCATACGGATAATAGAAATAAAATTCATTTTTTAATTATCATAATTATATACCATGATGCGACTGTCACACGCGTCTCAACAAAATTTCCAAATTGTCGTATTTCAATCTCACGACAAATTTCATAATTCAAATAATCAAATACCAACTCGCATCTCGCTAGTATTTTAACCTGGATTAATTTCCAATTAATACGCATTTAATTTAATTAATCCCATAAAATAAATATCACAAAAATACGGGGTATTACATAAAAGTCTTGGCTGAGAAAAATGAAAATAACTAAGAATAGAAATTAACCTATGTATGCCCCCCAATGGGGAACCTGAAGCCCCTGTAAGGTTCGCCACCCTAAGGAATGGGTGGATGTTCCTATTGCTTCATAACAAAGTCGTGAGACCAATAATTTCTATTGGAATCAAGAAAGTTTATAATCAAAATCATCTTCGTCTTCCTCTACTTCAAATAAAATGGTTTGTCATTCGTCCGTACCCACATGTTGTAGTATTTGATCTCTTGGATACCTAATTGAGTTTGGTACAAATCGTTTATTATATTGACCTCGTTGACTATCCTCCAAACGTTCGGGGTACACTGGGCATGAACTATGTTATATTACTCACAAAACTCTAAGAAAAATTGGTTCATAGAAACGTTATGTCGACTTCATCAATGAATTGGATGACATCAAATGCCCACCCTTAATGTTATAGTAGTCCTTGGGTTTTTCCCCAAATTCAATCTTTACCAATTCAAGGATATAGAAGAGCTTCCTAAACTCATCAATGAAATTCTCACTAATTGGGTAAACCATTTTCGTGACTCAAAGAAGAAAAAGGACAAAGGAAAATGGAGAGAAAATTGCAGAGGAATGAGAAATAAGAGAGAATAAGACTTACAGTAAATGAAGAAGGCAAAGAGCTCTAGGTTGATTTTGAAAAGGTTGAAGGATTGAATGTGTCTCAAAATGGAAGTATGGAAAGACATTAACTGATGAGGCACTACTTCTGAGACTAAGGCATGATTAAAAGGACACTCCCCAAATGATGGTACACACACTACCCAATACCGTAGAATTACCAGTGTACCTCTGAAACAGAGAGGAAAATTATGAGCATGCCATTCAATATCAATGGGAAAAATAGAGTTAGTTTTCATCTTAAAAAACACCATGTGTTGACATTCTCCAACCATATCTTCTATGAGCGATCAAATCTCACTATCAACCAGCATCAAGATCAACGGACGACCAAACCTATGCACCCCATTCAGGTTGCAAATCTTTGGGGGAAATTATGTTAGAATTATCTGACCTAGAAGGAAAATTTGACACATGTCTGGTAAGTTGGATAAGTGATCATAACTTGGAGATAAGAACAAGGAGAAGACGATTAACGAAAATCTCGCGGTTAGATTAGCTCAACCAGATCACAACAACAATCTAAGGTCACGGAGTCCCACACAACTCATTCTCTTTTTGTTCTCTATAAATGTAACCCACATACCTGGGAAAAGGATCATGTAATCTTTTTTATAGAAACGGTTGATCAATAAAGAGAGATAGAGAGAGAAACACCCCCATGGACGTACGCACAATGCCAAACCACATATATACTGTGTTGTGTGATTGTGATTTCACTTGTTGCTCAGCTTAATTGTGTTGAATCAATTATAGTAGGTTTTTACCAATATAGTATGTAAAAGCGGTAAATTAGCAATGTTGTATACACTGCGTATAAGCTTTTACTCTTACATATAAGGCGTTGATAATGAACCGAGCTCCTTTTTATGTTTTCACTACAATCAGTTTATACACAATGTATGCACGGTTGTACTTATGCATATAGGGAGTTGGAAATAGACCAGGATTGAAAGTAAATATAAAGAGATCATTTATGTTTTTTATTTAAATATATGTGTAACCGACATCCTAGAGGATCCAATGCAAAATATTATAACCAGGAACGGAGACAAGAATTTTAGTGAGTAGGGCCTAACTTAATAATGAACACTGGGGGTTCGAGGGCGAAAGACCTCGATTCAAAATAATTTAGGTCACTTCTTACATTATAGCATATAATTCCTCATATATTAACAATAAAATAAATAAATAAATAAATTACTAGCAACAAAAACAAATTACAATAGATTAACCTAAATTTAGATTATCCATTTCAATTTCATTTAATTGGTAACATTTCAATGTGTAAATTGACAAATCACAAAACTTCTCCATAAGGTAACCATTTTAAAAACCAAAATAGTTTCATCAATCTTTAACATTTCAATTTGTTAAATTAATATTTCATCAAGCAATAATATTTCAATCTTTAAATCAATTCATCACAATATTCACAAATAATTATATATATAACTACTAAGGTTTACATGGACATTAACCGTAAAATTTAATTAAAAAATTCGAACCCTAAAAACCATCATTAAACCTACAGGTAACCATAACATTAAACCTAATTTTAGAACTAACATTAACTCTAATAATAAAAATTAGCATCGACACCCCAAAATTAACCCTAAATTTAAAATTAAGAGAAATAGAGAGGGGGGAAGAGGACTTATCCAAAAATTGGGGGAAGGAAATTTAACTAAATGTTTGAATAAATTTTTATCAATTTAAACCCTAGAAAATAAATAGAGACACAAAGATTTAGAGAGAGAATTAAATAAATTATATATATATATATATATATATATATATATATATAGAGAGAGAGAGAGAGAGAGAGAGAGAAGTATTTTCGTCTTGGATTCTCGTAGGAGAGAGGAGATTTATTTCAGTGGGGGTGAGAAAAATCCCATTTTTCTTTCTTTCTTTAATTTTGGCTAGCCTAGCTACTAAGATTGTAAATAAATATGAATTGTCTTCTACTTTCCTTTAATAAATAAGTTTTTATTATTTACCAAAAGTTATCGTAGGATTTTCATATAATCTACTTTACCCCTATAATTTTTAAACCAACACATGTTTTTTTAAACGATGTGTGTGGGCTCAAGCCCCCACTCATGCCTTACTGTCTCCGCCACTTATTAGAACAAACTAGTAATTGTTTATCCAACTATTCCAAGATATAAACACCTATTAATGAGGGTTATGGAATGTTTGCCTTAGTGTTTGAGGTTATATTCTTATTTGGGTAGAGCTTTCACTTAATATATTGGTTTTAGACTCCAAAAAGTAACTTTCGAGGATCCAAATCAGCGTTAGGATGCTTTTAGAGGGATATTCAAAACAATGTTGAACCTTCTTCCCTTTCTGAAAAAAATTCATTTTCTTTTATAACATTGTCGGGTGAAATATATTATAAGGGAATGTGAGGACCATTTAACCGATCGGTTAAATATCACCTCCCTCACATTTTTTTGTTTTCCTATTTGTTCCCCCTTTTTTATAGGTTATTGGGATTCCTCTAGGATTTTTTTAAGAGTCTTTGTGGATTTTCGTGCACCGGGTGATGTTTCACGAGCAACGTTAATGGGACACGCGCATGAGATTTTAGTGTTAATGGGCCCCAAAATCTCAAGGTCAGACCTCGTTGTTATGGTTGAGGTTATATATGATACTTCTTTTAGCATTTAGTGTTTTCTTTTTCCAAGTTAATGCCAAAGGAAGATAATTGACATGCGCATGAGAGGAATATCAAAGAGCCAGGGGTGAAATGAGAAAATCGTGTGCAATTGAGAAGAAAAAAAATGCATCCATTAGCCTTTTCTAACTATTTAGTATTTAAATTAAATATTACATGTTTTATCAACCTTTCTCCCATGTTAAGATGAAATAAATAAATAAAAAATAAAACTCCAATGATTTGCATGGGGTAACCTTGTTATTTCAATTACTCTCGTAATTATGCTATTATATGTTCTTTGTAACAATAATTAGTTCTAATTCCTTCACAAAGGAAAATGAATTTTTTACATTAAGTCCATCTCCATACACTACATATTTTACATTGTCATGTATAAAAAAGTGTATGTTAGTCAAATGCTAACATGCAAATTATGTTGCTATTCTAGATAGGCTTTTATTTTAATGATCAAACAACTTTCACCGATGACTTTTTATAAATGACAAAAAAAATATCCTCAAAATTCAATACAAATTCACATGGTCAATCCCATCTGTCTTCATACAATTCTCTTTTCTAATTCTACTATAAACAAATAGATTTCAATTCACATAATGAGTGTTTATATAAACAAGATCTGTTTGATCCATCTAAATTTTTCTGCAACACCCCGTGCAATCTGGCAAGCGAGGTGGCCAGCCGTCGCCGCCAATCTACGTCGGGTGTCACTATATAAGTAATCATTCTTAGCATGTAACATATATGAGACATATAAAAATTTATTCCACGAGATAGTAATTAAATTGATCCCATAATAATAACCATACATGCAATAATAAACCCATCACTAAGCTAATCTCCAAATAAATCCAATCTCAAATAAATATAAATCCGAATAAAATGATCCAACTGTAAAATATCTAAATAACACCTAACAATTGTGGAATCGATTGGCCCACCAAATCCATAAATGAAGTCTCATAATAATGCAATGGAAAGGAAAATAAATCTAACTAATAAAGCGTCTAAAATAAATAAGTCTCTAGCTGCACCTCTAAATATCTCCAATTGCTCCTATGAAGCTACTCCAGCGCTATACCTGAAATACTAGTCAACGCAATGGGTCAGAGCCCACCGCATATATACAAGCTACTCTCCTTAATTAGGGTTCGTGAACCTAGACAGTAGCATTATACATAATAAATACCACAATAGAATATTTTGATTTAACGAGATAATTAATAACATGCGAATAAGCGTAAACTGCCACTAGCAACCATACAACTGATCCATACTAAAGTGTAAATCCAATTATTCCATTGTTATTTACAAATTTATCCTATTCCTTACTCATTTTAATTAATTAATTATTTTAATTCATGCGACACTAATATGGTCAATCGACACCTCTTCTGTCTTCCACACATTCTTGGCACGCTTAAAGTTCAACACATCACACCCATTCCCTCACTATATCCAGTCAATCCGCATTCTGTTAGTTTTGTACATACTCGTGAGGTTCCACGCACGACACATCACTATAGTCAGTCAGCCCGTTTAACTGCCACCCGCACATACTCGTGACGCCAACACACACCCACGTCGTTATAGCCAGTCGGTTCGTTTAACTGTCGACCCTGCACATACTCGCGTCGTAAATCCATTTTAATACTCATTTATTATCTTAGGCATTAATTATCAATTTCTCAAGTTCTTATTATTTTAAATTAGCCTCACTTCAGTTTTTTTAGAAAAAAGCTTAAAGAAATACAATTTTAAAAATTATTTTTCGGTAAATCACTTGCGAAATGCCCCTTCTTTCAAAGAGAAGAGGACGGGTTATTCACATTTCATTTCATGGTCATAGGCGAATTGAAAGGTAAGCAATGGTAATTCTAAATATTCCCCAGGGGGAAAATAGAGATGTCTCCTACGTTACCCATAATATGTGGAAGTATGACGTAATTTCATAGAGTGAATACTTAGTGAGTAACTAAGATATTTATGAAGATACCAAAAATTACAATTTGAACTATTATTACATTATTAAAATAATTTAGATTCATAGAGAAAAGATAAAAAATGACATTAAAAACAGTACTTGATTCCTCGAATCTATCCCTAGTCCCATACTTACAGGTCTCCAAAATACAAGCACATCATACTCTATGTTATAAGATGAATTTCTATCAATTATATCTTTCTAGTTTCGCGTCTAGGCAATCCAAATCAATGAAACGACACAAAAATCAACCGCACCCTGAAATATACCATCCGTGAAAATCCACACTAACTAGTCCCATACCTAGAAAGTGTTAACTGCAACTAAGGCATTCCCACTAGCCCCATACCTAGCAAGTATTCCTAAAATTAATGTGACAGCATACGACCCAAAATTCCTTCGTCCCCGCAATGATAAATATAATCACAACTAAATCCACATATTCCAATTTATTGATAATTACACAAATTTCTCATGCGGTCACAATTAACTTTAATTTAATTTGTTCAATCCATCGTCATAATTAAGTCAATTTATTTTATCCAACAATTATAATTTCAATAGCATACGAGTTTAAGGAGCACATAACAATAATTTACTTTGATCAAAACTACATAATTTCATATGATTTCACAAGTCCCTTTTTCATTTAAATGGCACAGCTATGATTTTCTATATGCATACCTACCCCCATAATGACAAAACCAAATCTCTATCCTAAGCACACAAGGGTTATGAGTACTAATTCAGATTAATATTTTTCACAAAAACAGTCTCAAATTAGATTTGACTTTCCCTAATTAAGGTTGCTAATTTATTTTAAGAAAAATATGTAAATTAATGTTTAGGCGATATTTAAAATGCGTAATACTACAGAGAGAGAATAGGATTATTCATGCATGAAGAAAGTCGATTGAAAATTCTGCTTAGATGGTTGTGTTCATTTCGAACAAATAAGAAAGATTCGTTCTTGAATAATCTTGAGAAAACACCAATTAAGACTTTAAAACTTGAGTTGAATCTTGATTAAATTTGGGGATAGAGTTTGTAAATGAAACGTGATAAAGATGTAGGAGTCTTCTGGGGGAAAAGTGTTTAGAAAAGTCTAGCCCCGGGTTATTTTAATATGGTAAAAAGATTAGAGTTTAAGTGAGATTAGAATTCTAAGTAAACAAAATCAGCTCCATATTTGATCCATTCCGAATCGATTTTGTCTGGCTTAGATTGGTAGTTCGCCCCATTTTTCAATATAAGTTAAATAAAATCCCGATTTCTCCCTCGATTTCAATTCCAATTCTAATTTCCATAAATGAAATCCAACTTTTTAAATTGCTAAAAATAATTAAATACAAAAAATTTATTTTTTTGAATACCAAAATTATTTAAATTATTACCAGTTTAAAATTACAGGGTGTTACATACTACCCACTAGTACAAGAATTTCGTCCTCGAAATTTGACGAAGTAAAAATGCGCAAAATAAAATAAGGCTCACATATGCCTACCCATAGGATACTATTATTAGGTGCCCATACACGCAATCCTACCCGTACATACCCGATGATCAATATATATATATATATATATATATATATAAATATCTAAGAAAAAAATACGTATCGTGCTACTCCATTAGCCACGTCGTGGCTCCTGTGGTGCCTGCCTTGCTTGAGGCTCCCGAGTCGTAAGATATAGCACCTACCCACTGCGCTCACTGCTGGTGCTACTGGCGCTCTCTGTACACACGGTGCCGCCGATGCTGGAGGCCCTTGGCCCTACTGGCCCTAATTCCCTTCTCCCTGCTGGCCCTCTCTCTTGGGACACCTAGAAACTCACTGCCTTATCTTTCCACAAACGAAACATGCACCCTTAAAAGGTTCGGAATACCTACTTGGGTTTTGCTCACCCTGTTGTCCCTGCTCCTGAGGGCCCTACTGGACACTATTGCCCTGTTTCTCTTGACTTTCTCATTATCTCTTCCACACTTTGACATTGCGGCCCTTGTTCTCTCCTCCTTGGCCATTTGACTTTTGTCTCTTCCCCAACTTCTTTTGGTAATTTACTTCTCCTGCCACAACAACATTGCAACATCCACCACCTGAGTGTAGGTAGTGTACGCTGAATTCCCCAACATCATTTGCCTAATGGATCCAGACAAACCCTTAATAAAGCACTTCATCTCCTTCGCCTCAGTATTTACCTCCTTCGGTACAAACATTGATAAATTCATAAATTTCTGCTTGTATTTAACCACTGATTTCGAACCCTGCTCCAAGTTCAAAAACTCCCTCTTCTTCGCACTCCTAATCGCATACCGAAAATACTTATTTTAAACTTTATCATAAAATCTCCATAATTCAAGCTATCCCTGTCCTCCGATGTGGTGACACTCTCTCACCACTGTAATGCATCTCCTGTCAACTTGAACGTAGCCAACATCTACTTTTGCACATCATTGCACTCCACCATCCTCAAGTGTCTCTCCATGTCTCTCCACCATTAGTGAGCAACAGTTGGGTCAGATCTCCCTGCAAAGGTGGGAGGATTTCCCTTGTGGAAACTGGCCCTCACCCTATCCCAAGTCTAAGCGAGTGTACCCTGCTGTTGCACCTCTAAAGTTTTCCCACCTATGTCTCCCTATTTCCATACCGGTTGTCGTGGCCTCACACACAATAGCCACTTACTCCTCGGCATCTAACACAAACTGCCTCAGCCTCTCTCCTGACTTGCGGAACCAAAAACTGAACCCTCTCTCCTATCTCCAGTCCTCCTAGCGTTCGCCATCTGAAAAGATAAGAACAAAGCAGCATCAGACTCAGAACAACAAAGAGTAGAAATCATCAAAAGGAATCAAAGATAAGCAATACGGAAGCTAAAACGGACTCATAACCTACGAGACCTAAGACCATACTCTGATACCATCTGTAACACCCTGGGCAATCTGACAAGCGATGTGGCAAGCCGCCGCTGCCAAACTATGGCGGGCGTCACTATATAAGTAATCATTCTTAGCATGTGACAAATATGAGACATACAAAAATATATTCCAGAAGATAATAATTAAATTGATCCCATAATAATAACCATACATGCAATAATAAATCCATCACCATGTTAATCTCCAAATAAATCCAATCTTAAATAAATATAAATCCAAATCAAATGATCCAACTTTAAAATCTAGATAATACCATAACAACTGTGAAACCGATTGGCCCACCAAATCCATAATAAAGTCTCATAATAATGCGACGGAAAGGAAAATAAATTTAACTACTAAAGCATCTAAAATAATTAAGTCTCCAGCTGCACCTCTAAAATATCTCCAAATGCTCCTACGCAACTACTCCAGCGCTCTACCTGAAATGCTAGTCAACACGATGGGTCAGAGTCCACCGCATGAATACAAGCTACTCTCCCCAATTAGGGTTCGTGAACCCAGATAATAGCATTACACATAATAAACACCACAACAGAATATTTTAATTTAGCCAGATAATTAATAACATGCGAATAAGCGTAAACTTCCACTAACCATACAACTGATCCATACTAAAATGTAAGTCCAATTATTTCATTATAATTTATAAATGTATTCTCTTCCTTACTCATTTTAATTAATTAATTATTTTAATTCATGCAACACCAATATGGCCAGTCGACCGCTTTTGGGTCCTGCACACACTCTTAGCACGCTTAAAGTTCTACATATCACATTCGTTCCCCAAACTATAGCCAGTCAACTCGTATTCTGTCTGTTCTGCACATACTCATGAGGTTCCACACACGACACGTCACTATAGTCAGTCAATCCGTTTAACTCTCAGCCCACACATACTCGTGATGCCAACACACACCCACGTCGCTATAGCCAGTCGGTCCGTTTAACTGTCAGCCCTGCACATACTAGCGCAGCAAATCCATTTTAATACCCGTTTATTATCTTAGCATTAATTCTCAATTTCTCAAGTTCTTATTATTTTAAATTAGTCCCACCCTATTATAGAGCATAATCCTCAAATCTACTTCAAGTCCCATACCTAGAGGTCTCCAAAATACAAGCACGTCATACCCTATATTGTAAGATGAATTTCTATTAATTATCCTACTCTCGCGCCTGGCTATCCAAATCAACGAAACGACACCAAAATCAGCCCCACCCCGAAATATCCCATCCGTAAAAATCTACACTAACTACTCCTATACCTAGAAAGTGTTAGCTACAACTATGGCATACCCACTAGTCTCATACCTAGCGAGTATTCCTAAAATTAAGGTGAGAGCATACTACCCAAAATCCCGTCATCCCCGCAATGATAAATATAATTATAGCAATAATCCGTATATTCCAATTTATCAATAATTACATAAATTTCTCATGCGGTCAAAATTAACTTTAATTTAGTTCGTTCAATCTATAGTCATAATTAACACAATTTATTTTATCCAACAATTATAATTTCGACACCTTACGAGTTTAAGGAGCACACAACAATAATGTGCTTTGATCATTCCAACATAATTTTATATGATTTCACAAATCCCTTTTTCATTTAAATAACGTAAGTATGATTATCTACATGCAAACCTACCCCCATAATGACAAAACCAAATATCTATCCTAAGCACATACAGGTCATGAGTTAAATTTTTCACAAAAAAAGTCCCAAATTATATTTCTCTTTCCCTAACTAAGGTTGTTAATTTATTTTAAGAAAAACATGTAAATTAATGTTTAGGCGACATTTAAAACGCACAATACTGAAGAGAGAAAATAGAAGTATTCATGCCTAAAGAAAGTCGGTTGAAAACTCTGATTAGATGGTTGCGTTCCTTTTGAACAATTAAGAAAGATTCATTATTGAACAATCTTGAGAAAACATAAATTATGCCTTCAAAACTTGAGTTGAATCCCGATTAAATTTGGGGCTAGAGTTTGTCGATGAAAGGTGATAAAGGTGTAAGAGTCTTCTGGTTGAAAAGTTGATGGAAAAGTGTATATAAAAGTCTAACCCCAAACTATTTTAATGTTGAAAAAGATTAGAGTTTAAGGGAGATTAGAATTCAAAGTAAATCGAAACAGTGCCATATATTATCCATTCTGAATCGATTCGCCCTCCTCGCCGAATCGATTCGGTCTAGCTCAGATTGGCAGTTCGCCCCCTTTATTACTTAAGTTAAATAAAATCCCGATTTCAATTCCGATTAAAATCTTACTTTACATAAATGAAATTCAACATTTTAAATTGCTAAAAACAATTAAATCTAAAAAAAATCGAATTTCAAAATTATTTAAATTATTACTGGTTTAAAATTACGGGGTGTTACATTTTCAAAATGTTTTCAACCCCTCTCCCTCCTATGTTGTAAAAAGGAATAAAGAATCAATTACTTTCTTTATCTTTACTGATACAAATGATGCTCGGGCATCTATCTTCTCTCCAACATCTACTAATTATTAGAAGAGTTCTTCTACGCCGACACATGAACTTGACATATTTGATGCGACACACTAACGTGTCACACCGGTATTGGCTCGTGTTCGAGCTCCACACAGCCCTAGAGCAGTGGAGCCCAGACATGAGTCAATACCAGTGCGACACGTCAGTGTGTCACACCAAATGTAATAAATTCGTGTATCGTACAAGAAGGCGTGTGGGACGAATAATGACTCATATTTGTTTAATGTGTTTTCTTTAGATTTTTCAATATTTTAAGTTGTTTTATATTTATTAATAAACTAATTATTTTCATTTTATAATTTAAAAAAACACAATAAAATATGAAGACATTCATGTGACACATTGCGCGTCCCCATTTGGATCATTGGAATTTTCACTTCAGCAAACTATTATGCTCTAAACTAACACTCAACTTATTAAAACGGTCCAAGTTACCTCTTAACTCTAGCATTGTTATATTTTTGGACAGAAAAGTGGTTGTGTGTAGCATGAAGAGTATTTTTGTACATTTATATATAGAGGCAATTTTTAAAAATTTAAATAATATAAATTATTAAATGAAAAGAAATCAAGAAAATTTTAGATTTTAATTTGAAAATATTTCAATAATCTGGATTTTTTTACAAATTTTCATTAAATAAATTACCCAGGATGAATATTGATTTTCTATAATTAAAAAAAATCTCACCTTGCAATATCAGCCTTGTCGCAAGAGTTGGCGACAAATTGATGGTTGTCAACAAGTTTGTCCGACTCCTGCTCGTCGGAAGTTTTCTCACAACTAGTTGTGATATGCTCCCTACGAAGTTTATGCGACTTTTCACCCATGTTGATGGGGTTTGTGTGGTAGTGGTTAGGAGGTCGTCCATGGCAGAGAGATGGAGTTAGGGAAAGAGAGACATGAGAGAAAAGAGTTTAGGGTATTAATTAGGGTTTCTGTCAATATTACAAAAATATCCCTTTATATTGGATTGGATAAAGACACCCTCACATGTAACCCATATGACCACTTGTTCGTCCAAATTTAACACCGTTAGGGTTAAAGAGTAACTTAGCGCTAGGGGTGGTAAATGGACGGATACGAATCAGATATTATGTTTTCTATATCCATATCCGCTATCTGGATGTACTATCCGTATCCGTATCCGTATCCGTATTCCCCCGGATAGTTAAAACAACTATCCATATCCATATTCACTCGGATACCTCGGATTCGAATAATATCCGTATCCATTTACATTGTTTAGCCATCGCAAAAAATAACTATTAAAATATTCAATCCAATGAAATTTAATCCAATCCAAATAAATATATAACAAAATTACTACCTCCTAACATCAACAATTATGGCGTCCATAATAATAGTAGCACTCCATAATGATAATATGGCTTAAAGTCATCCATAGTTTACAGCCATATAAACTTAAAGCCATAAAAAAAAATAGTAGTAGCATTCGATAATAGTATAAATAAATATGCACCTTTTAGAGTAAATCAAATTTACTGAGAATGATAACCTCATGCACCTTTTGATCTTAAGAACATACTGATATTTTTATTTAATAAGTATACACATTTATTTTGTATATAATATACCTGTTATTAACTTCAGTTCTCATCATAATCAAAACCATCTCTTTACTTTTTTATTTCTCTCTTACATTTATTTATAATTAAGGAAACTAATGAACAATATATAAATACAGTTATATATTTTTATTTTTATTTTGTATGTATATGTTGTTACTAACTTTCTGTTACAGGAGGAGGGGATGCGCAGCTGCGGAGCAACGGAGTTGATGCGCAGCGGAGGGGTTGATGAGAAGTGGTGGCGCGATTGATGAGCAACGGAGGGCTGATGCGGTGAAGGGGGAGGTGGCGGAATGAGGGTTTTTTGTGGAGTGAAATGATGGTTTCTTTTCTTTTGTTTTGTACGAAAGGGAAATGAAATGAAATTAAGGTCTTTTTATTTTGAGTGGAGTATATGTTCTTTAGTGGGTGTATGTTGTGTCTAATATGGTGTATTGTAACTTTAATGTAACTCTATGATAATACACCCAATAAAATAATAACTTTAGAGTGTTTTTGTTTTGAGTGCAGTATGTGTTTATTTTATTTTAGGAATAAACGATTAAGATTTTTTTAATACTATTTTATTAGTAATACTAATACTAATATTTTAAACATATATTTGACGGATATGAATATCCGGTAAAACGGACATTCAGTAAAATGGATACGTATCCGTTTTCGCGGATATTTTTATAGAGTATCCATACTCGTATCCGTTTCCATTTTTTTGGATAAATATCCACAAATTCAAATTCGGATATCGAACAGATGCTAGTTTTCGAATATCCGTTTACAGCCCTACTTGGAGCGTTTTAATAAGTTAGGGAGTTGTCCATAAAATAAAATTCCAGGATGGTTAAGTGAAAATTGGCACCCAAAAGTCTCGTAAATACTTCATTTACTATGCTTCATAGAGGATCTTTAATGACACTTTTCTACTACAACTCTCTTAGACACCAAACTTGTATTACACATCTGAATAATGTTCGTCATGAATTGTATCCTTTCAAACTAAAACACAATCCAAAAACATAAAATGACACCCATTCCAGCTGATGTTATTGGTACCAAAGATTATACTCCCTCTGTCCAAAAGTCATAAATTTGCTTTCCATTTTAATCCCGCCCAAACTAATTGTCATGTTTCTAAGAAAAATATGTGATATTAGGTGAAATCACAAAGTTAACCATCCTTATAATCTTCACAAGAGAAACATGATATAGCTCCATGTCTTTCATTCAAAGGCATTCATCGCTTTCAAAACGATAAATTTGAAGAGTAATATTTTTTTCCTTAAAATGTTCGACTTCAAACAACTATTAATTTGGAACGAAAAGAATATTATACTACTTCCATTTTCACATTCGGTGTAGCATGTGCATAGCGAAAACGGGAGAACAACTAACCCCTAGCTCAAACATCATCAATAATTATGTACATAAGCCCTAAACATCACAATCTACAACATACACTGGTACAAATCAAAGTTTTAACCTCGTCCGAAGAAGGGAGGAAGTTAAATATGTTCCAAAAAATTTATCCATCTCTACCACCAAATTAAATGGAAGAAGCCCACATTCATTTCAGAGTTGCATATTAGATATAAAGAAAACAAATACTGATCACCAAGAGACAAAATCTCATACTTCCTATTGGGTAAAATGGGAAAAAAGTTGTTTTTTCACTAAAAAAACTACAATTTTTTACAATACAAAGGCACATATCAATTTGGCCTGTCCCTTGCACTGTTTTTTCCCCCCAAATGTTCCTATTTTCTCTCCAGTCAACTATCCGAGTATAGAAGACAAATTTGCCGCTTTCGAGATACAGAAGTAAAATTACAACAAAAGGCTATACCATTATTCAGTTGATCTTCGGCTTTGGTCGTCTCGGCCTCAACACAAACCACAGAATAAAGAAGACAATCAAGAAAGCAGGAATTGTTGTCATGTCAAACTCGACGTCAACTTTTCTCTGCCTCGCACACTGAACTGGGTGGAGACTCGCTAGCGTTGCGTTTGTGTAATCAACAAACCTGCAATCGAAATGATTTCGTAGATGAGCGCAGACCGACAACATAAACACATCAATCTAGGCTTGTAAACAAGTCGGGTCAGATCCATATTAAGCATTAAACCAGATTTAGATTTAGATTCGTCATATAATATGCTTACTGAATGCGGAAGTTGACCGAATCCAGATCTAAATCTAGATCCCGATGTATTCATCAATTATATTTTTCTATTTTATCCCTCTTTATTTTTTTCTTAATTTTGAATTAAAATATTTAATGTATATATATATATATATATATATATATATATATATATATATATATATATATATATATATATATATATACACACACACACACATACATATAATGAAGAGAATTTGTCCAAGGTCCCTCATATAAGTGGTGGTTTAGTGTTTGGCCAACACTTTTTAGTGTTTTGTGCGGTCCCTCGTGATGTTATACAACTTTAAATGAGTAATAACTAATAATATGACTGTCTTTAATAGTTATACTAAGAATATTACTCACATTGCAATATAACTCTATTGTGCTGTTATATTTGGCAAACAAAATGATAAAATAATTGTATATAATAGTATTTTCGTAATATAACAGTCTCGTTATTGGGTTAAGTGAGGGACCGATAACAATCCTAAAATACCGTAAAAGTGAGGAACCCTAAACGGAAAGTAGCGTTCAACCGCATGCTAACACTTTTTAGCTTTAGCGTGCTATATTAACTAATAGTGTATATTATTCCCAATCAGATCAGGTCCTTAACTATCGAATCGATCCGTCTCTGATCCATTTAATAATCGCATAAACAAGCTTTAAAATATAATCACGACCCTGATAATTAGATCGGATCCGAGTCTAGACGCAATCCATTAACCAGTTTTACTCGCACATTACATTTCATCAGACTCATCGAACGTATGTAACACACACACACACTGCTTAACTAATGAGGAACGAAAAGGAATTGGATGAAGATATGTCAAATATTATACTCCCTCCATCCCAAATTAAGAGTCCCTATCCATTTTTTGTAAAGATTACACCAAATCAATGCCCATAATCAACACTTGTTCACCATTGTGAAATGCGGTTCGTTGAAAAGAAAACAGGGCTATTAATTTTGGACAGCCAAAAAAAGTAGGGGAAAGTACTCTTAGGTCCTTGCAAACAAATTTTAAACACTTAGGGTCCGTTTGGTTCGTGGTGAAATATTTTTTACCGCGTTAAAATATAATTCACCTAGGTAAAATATGTGTTTGGTTGGACATTTAACACGGTGAAATAAAATGAATATGGTGAAAAGTGAGGTGAAACTTTAACCATTTTAAACCATGGGTGAATAATTTAACAGGTGAAAACAATGAAATTTATCTTATTACCAAAGTAACCTTTCTTCTTTCCACTTACAACTATCACACATTCATTTCTCTCTCTCAATTAATACGATCATCAAATATTCATTAAAAAAAATATTTTTTTCTAAATTTTATTTTTTATTAAAAAAAATTAAAAAAAATAATAAAATATAAATAATTTAAATAATAAATTTTTTTAAAAATAAATAAAAAATAGAATAGCTATTCCTACACCATCTATGTCTTTCCCCACACCCTTTTTAATATTTAAATACTAAAAGATCAAAAAACCCTCTATGCATATATGATTTGAGCAAATATAATCTTTTGCCCAAAAATCTAGTTAGGGCTGTGTTTCGGCCGGATCGGATCGGAAAAGCATGTTTCGGAAAAATTTCCGAAAAAATCGGTAAAAAAATCGGCATGCCGAAGCCGAATCCGATTTTTTTCGGAAATGTTTTTTTTTTCCGAATTCGGAATTTTCGGCAAAATTCGGAAATTCAGAAATTCGGCAAAATTCGGAAAATTCCCAATAAAATACTTCGGAAATTATTTCGGAAAACATTTCGTGGTAAAATTGGAAAATAGTTCAGAAAATATTTCGGAAAAACAATCGGAAAATAGTTCGGAAAAACAATCGGAAAAGAGTTCGGAAAATAATTCGAAAATTCGGATCGGCAAAAATCGGAAATTCGGAAAATAAAAAAATTCCGATTTCCGATCCGATTTTTTTCGGGAAAAATCGAAAATCGGCAATAAAAAAATCTTTCCAAAATCGAAAAAAAAATCGGATCGGAATTCGGAAAAATCGGAAAATCGGAAAAAAAACACAGCCCTAAATCTAGTACTTTAAAAAAAAGGTAATATTATGAAAAAAATAAAACATAATATTTTGAAAATAAAAATCCTAATATTCTAGAAAATTAAAATTTTAATATTCTGAAAATATAAAAATTATAAAAGTTATTTTTTCATTTAAAAAACATTATGTTATTTATAAAAAAAACATATTACTTTTTATTTAAATGGACGTTGATAAAAAAACTGTTTCGTTATTTATTTTAAAAAATGGACATTCTTTTTATCATTTCTAGTTAAAAAACTGTTTCTTTTATTTATTTAAAAAAATTGTTTCGTTATTTATTTTTTTAGTTAAAAACTGTTTTTTTTTCTATTTTAAAAATAATCTTTTTACTATACAAAAAAATTATCCGCGTCAGCGGTATGTATAGGCAGTTCGACCACTTATACATACCGTTGGCGCGGACCCACATATTAGACAAAAATGCTCCGCGCCAGCGGTATGTATAGGTGGTCGGACCGCCTATACATACCGCTGCCGCAGACAATATTTTTTAAAAATAGTAAAAAGATTATTTTTAATATAGTACAAAAAAACAGTTTTAACCAAAAATAAAATTTATAAATAAAAAATAAAACACTTTTTAAGAAAAGAGTTTCTTAAGAAAAATAAATTTTACGTTTTATATACAGTTTTTTAATAAAACAAATAGATAAGATTTTACGTTTTATAGACATTTTTTTTATTATTACTTATAAAAAACAATTTTTTTTATTGAAAATATAATTTTTTTGTTTTTATCAAATGTATTTATTTTAGTTGGAGGTGAAAAAATTGGGCATTTAGATTTATAAATTTAAGGGCACAATTGTCATTTATTATTCAAAGGGTGTGGGGGAACATATAGAGGGTGTTGGAATATCTATTCCCATAAAAAAAAATAAAAAAAATAAAAAAATGAATATTTGTTTGGTGCATGGTAATGTGTTGGGAATTTAATTACTAATTGGGACGATTTCATAGTTGAGAACTATTTTATTTTTAATTCTTTTAATTGGAACACTTTTTTTCATAGTTGGGACTTTTTTTTTTAATTGGGATTGTTTTTTTTTTCAATGTTGAAAACTTTTCTTTTAATTGGGACTGTTTTTTCATTGTTGAGAACTTTTTTTTATTGTGGACTACTGTTTTTATAGTTGACTCTTTTTTTTTTAATTGTGATTGTTTTTTTTACAAATGACAGTTTTTTTTCATTGTTGGTTTTTTTTTTTAAATTGGGACTGCTTTCTTTTTTAATAAGTACTTTATTTTTAATTGGTACTGTTTTTTTACTTATTTGTCTTGCGTAGCCAAATATGACTAGTTGTGTGTGTGTGAGGGGGGTGATTATGTCAAATTTTAGTTTGAGATAAGTGCATATTTTTTTAATGGCCATTGACACTTGTGTGATGAAAATCAAAATTGTTATGTGCATTTTAAGTATGAGGGTAATATGGTCATTTTATTTTTTCACCATATTAATCTTGACCATCCAAACAACAAATGGTGAAAAAGTTAAAATTTTCACCTGGTGAACACTCGACCATCCAAACGGAGATGGTGAAAACAAAATCACCGCACTAATAATTCACCTTTTACTTTTAACACGGTGAAAAGTATTTCACCACGAACCAAATGGACCCTTAGGTTCACTAATTATCTTCTTGTGAAAGTCCACGCTAGTGGCATAACAAGTGGACCTAATAGTAAATTGTCCCTAAATGTTTAAAATTTGTTTGCGAGGGACCTAATTGTAAATTGCCCAAAAAAGTATAGTGGACTCTAAATTCGGGACAGATGGAGTATTATTAGTAAATTATTAGAGATTTATTTATTAAATTTAGAATATTAGGATTTTGTTGGTACTTATCCTTTAATAGTTATTCCTAATCCCTTAGTATTTATTTCTTCGTAGGTTTGGTAGCACCTTCATTGCTATTGAAGGTAAACTTAAAAGAATGAATTATATCGCAGTAGATTAGTTGTAATTTATTCTATAGTTCTGCAATATATGCACTCTTCTTTAGAGCAAATCTTCTATTTCAATCAATTAATGTTGGGCATGCTTCTTCATAACCGGCCGGTACCACTAACCAATGTAGATTTCAACAATAGTGTTCTATAACCAAAGATTGCATAAAATAAAGAGTATTTCGAGTGACTAACACTTTGGATGCATCCTCCAGCGTATATAGCAGTCTCATGGCATCCACATAACGTAGTTCTCCAGTAACTGTTGAAATCTGTTTAGAAAAATAATAATAAGATAAAATAAATAAATATTTAACAATACATATATGAGAACCATTTATGAGGACATTTTTCAACCAAAATCTACACAAATAAAAGCGTATATGAAACAGTACTCACTCTTCTCCACAGGCTAACGACATAGTTGTACTTGTTCACCAGCTCACGCTCCTGTGTGTGGAAGAGCTTGAACGTTTGCTCAGCTGATTTTAGTTAATTATCAACCAAATCATCAAGAGAAACTTTGTTTCACTGGCAATGAATTATCAGTTCTTGAGATAATAATAAGTAAAATGTAATGTTATCAAGATTCTAAATGCGGCTATTGCCAGTTCTATTCAGACTACTAGGAATAGACAGACTGATTAGAATACCAAAATCACTCATATACCCTGATAACCTATTAAATTCCCCAGTTTCAAAAACTACAACTAATATTCAATCTGAACCTATATAATGATTCAAAGTTTCCAACCCAATAAATAAAGGCCTCGGCCTCCCCTTGTCCATACACTTTCATGAATATAGTCTCATTTGAGAGAAATTTTGGAGTTCGTTGGTATGAGAGAGAGAGAGAGAGAGAGAGAGAGAGAGAGAGAGACGAATAAAAATCAAGATGATCTACCACCAAAAAAGGGGGAAAAGGTACTTTTAAAACATAGAATTTACCTGATATCTTCAATTAGAATTTACCTGGTTTCTTCAATTATTTATTTATCAAATTGCACATCTGGAAACGTAAGCACGTTCACGTCTTCCATTTTTAGCTTAATCTGAGACCTTGATCCTGGAAACCCTTCCTCAAGCACTCACTAAAAATTTAAGGCGGCGGCAATATATCAAGGATGCTTATGCATGCTAGTCAACGGTCATCAAAAAACTAGTTCAAAACCTGACGGACGTCGGACCAGATGGGATTATTCAGATCATAAAACGGTGGCCATAAATCTAGTTCAAATCCTAACGGATTCTCAGATCCGACATTATCCAACCCAATTAAGAACATTAAATATATACTTTTTACTAATAATTAAGTATAACTATGATCATTATACTAATAATTGAAGGTTACAAATACTTGATATCTAATATTTATATATAAGTGTATTGATAATCAGGAGATAATATAAATTAAGGTAGAAAATTACAAGTATAATATATATATATACACTTACAGGTCGTACCTTGGTGCGATGGCAAGTGCCCTCCCCAAGCTACAATTGGTCTCGGGTTCAAGACATGGGAGCAGACTCTCCATCTATGGGGGTAAGGCTAGCCGACATCCGCCAATCCCAAGCCCTGCAGTTAAGCGGGAGCCTAGTGCACTGGGTAAGGCCTTTTTTATATATATAATTTCTTATTTATTTACAATACTAAATAGGATTAAATTCTTAGCGGATTGGAAAAGTAATTATCCAAATCTGATTCATTAACTAATCAGATAAATTGATAATCAGGTCATCGGATTACATACAACCGATCCATATCCAAGATTCGGACCAGATTCCAACTAAATTTGGTCCATTGACAGTCCTACATTCACTAATGTTCTCTCCCACATCATTATTGTTGTAGGAAACAAAGAAATTTGGTCATATGTTTCTTCACATTATGCACGTACTACAGAGAAAGAAAAGGATACATGTACGCTCCATTACTAGACGATGAATAGCTGAATTAACAAGTTGTATCGACTCCTCGAGAGTTGTTAGTATATAGCTTCGAGCAATTGTATCAGATTGGAACTGTGAGGTATGCCAGCCTTGAGAAGTAACTGATAATGGATTGCATCCTACTGACCATATCCAGTCCTGTTACATAACAAACATGATTTAGAAACACAATTCGAACTTGATTTTAATAGCTAGTTAACCCCAGAATAGACAGATAAGCATTGTAACATTTCAGACTAAAATATATGCTTCTTAAACAGCATTACAAATTACACTTGAACTATTCTCCACCAGTAATTTCAAGCTCAAACTATTTATGTTTTGATTAAGATATCACTGAAAACAAATGATGTGTAGTTGGGAGCGGAAGCGATTTAATCTAAAATACATAACAACAACATGTTTAGAGGCCAAGGGCCCAATTCCTCTCTTTAATTCACCCCAAAAATAATAGTAATGGTTACACAAGGAGGCCAACGACTGTATTTATAGGTTAAGTTATCGTGCTATACAAGATAACTCTAAAAGGTAAAACGATTAAAGAGAGCACACTAGAACATTCAAAAGGAATATGCCCTCAACTAATTAACAAAGGAAAAATTACTAAACTAGACATGAAAAATAAAAGGAAAAATACAATAACGTCCCCAACTTCCTGCATACACCAATCTCCCCCACTTAAAAATCGCGTCCCGAGCATAGGAGGTCGGCAGCAAATTATGAAGCATGAACTCGACACGTGATCCGGGATACAATCACAACTCGAAATACGCAATACGTGATTTTTCCAAAAAGTAGGATACAATACGATACGCTAGGATACATATATATATATATATATATATACAGCAGGATCAAGTGCGAACCAGCTTCAGGACTGGTCCGTGCGGACCAATTCATTTAAAATACTAAAAAAAGTAATTTTGAACTCAACTTTTTTCTATGGTTTTTAAACATTTCAAGGTACCCATATAAAAAAAATCAGCTCAAAGTGATCTTTTTTACTATTTTAAACAAATCGGTCAAATATATGTCAGTTTTTAAGCAGTATAAAACTGTCATATTTTGACCGATTTGTTTAAAATAGTAAAAAAAATTATTATTATATATATATATAATTAAATAAAGCAGAATTTGTTATGTAGAATACATAAATCTAGTAAAATCAAATACAACGATTAAATTTAAACATAAAACAAATAAAATTCAATAAAGTAGCAAATAGAATGAATATGGTTTGCAAAAGTTAGGATTTCTTTGAAACTTTTGAATCCATATTCCTCTTTTTGTGAATGAATATGCTCTCTTCTTTTTCTTTTTATGTTTTACATTCAGTGTTTTGAGTTATTAGGCCTGTTTGGTTTGCAACTATAATTTTGTTTTCTGTGCTTAAATACAATTCTGATAAAAATCTGTGTTTGGCAACCTGTTTTTAAACACAGAATTATAATATTCCTGTGTTATAATCAAGTTTTTCAGAAAACAGGTTTAGGGTGTTTTATAACTTCTGTTTTTTATTTTTCAACTCAAAATTATATATATATACACAAACGCACACACATATATACATGTACAATATAAATATACATGATTGCCAATTTTGTCAAATTTTCAAAAAACTGTATTTATAAAACAAGTTTACCAAGCGCACACCAATAATTATAAACACAGAAAACTGAATTTAAAAACTGTATTTAAAAACATCGTTTAAATCGAGTTTTCTGAGTAGCGAACCAAACGGGCCCAACATTTGACCTCATTTTAACTTTTCAAAATACTTAAAAAACTAACCACACACACACGCGTCCAAATGAACATGTCCCAACGTATCCTAGCGTGTCCCCCAAGCAGGGGCGAAGCTAGGTTGGGGCAAAGGGGGGCCATGGCCCCCACCAACATTTTGAAGAAAAACAGCCCATATATGATATATATTATGTCCCCCTTTATATGACAGCCCATAAATTATATCTCTGATAAAATAACCCATGAATTCTGATAAAACAGCCCATAAATTATGATTAAAACGCAAGCCCAAAAAGAGGACAGCCCAAAACTTTCCCAAGCAATATGACAGCCCAAAACTTTCCCAAGCCCATATATTTAACCTAACCTTTAAAGTTTTAACCTAACCTTTATGCAATACCATTCAGCACAACACAAAATAAAGCTGCCGAAATAGAGAATTTTTACTCTTTGAAAGAGGTATCTTTCTCTCCCAACCGTCTTTACTCTTTATTAGTTAATTTTATTCATGTTATGTTATAATGTTAATTAATTTTATTCTGAAATAATGATATAATGTTAATTAGTTTTATTCCGAAATAATGTTATAATGTTAATTAATTTTAGTTAGTTAATTAATTCTGAAATAATGCTAGTTAATTTTATTCATTGTAATTGTTAATTTTTATATGATATTGTAGTGTTCAATTAATATATGATAATTAACTTTTTTAGGAAAAATGGCAAATTCCAATTGTTTTATTTTTGTGCTGTAGAAACAGGGGAAATCAAAGACTCTTGATTCATTTTTCAAGAGAAAATATGCTGAAAGTGAAAATGTCGGCGAGTCTCCGATTTCCCCCGAGTCTAATGTTCAAAAAATGTGTTTTATATGTGATGCAACTATTATGTTTTGATGGTGAATATATAAGACATTGTTGGAAAAAATGCTTATGGTTAATATATTTTTAGTGCTAAAATATTGCATAAAAGTGTATATAACCCTAAAAAAAATCGCCTCGGCGCCTCCCGCCCCTGAACCTGGTAGATTGTGGCCCCCTGCAAAATAAATTCCTGGCTTCGCCCCTACCCCCAAGTGTGTCCTAACGTGTCCAACGGAAAATAAACAGGATGATACTTTAGGACACACGTGTCCTAACATGTCCCCAACGTGTCCGAGCCTATCGCGAGTCCTTCCTTTAGGAGAGTTTTCGTGCTTCATAGGCGACAAGGGAGCGAAACAACCAACAGAGGACTCCCCCACTTGAAAGGGAAGTTGTCCTCAAAAACGGCCGCGTATCGGCTAGAAAAAAGGTAATGGGGAGAAATCATGAAGTCCAACCACGGTCGGCAAGCAAGAACGAGGCCCCGAACTTTGCCCGGATGAAAATAAGCATAGCAATGCTCTAAGGAGGGCCAACGATGCCAAATACGGTCCAAGTTCCTCGTGATGAGAACATTGAGGCTAGGCATGCCAACTCAACCTCCCAACGCGTTGCAAACATCTCCCAAAATGGGTCCACATATACCCGATCCATCTCGCCCACCAAAAGCAACGACAAACTATCCCCATTATCATCATCATTCCCAATGAGTCAGAAGAAATCAACCACATCATACAATCCCACCTCTCGAAGATGCATGCGAGTCACCCAACCATCTTCAATAAAAAAATCAAAGAAATCCCCGATACGGAACCCAAACTCTTCTTCCATGGAGATGGAAAAGAAGTCCCTAAGCTTGAAAATCTCCAAACCTTGGAACTGGGTAGGGCTAATCCAGCCATCCTTCTCAAAAATGGCGAAAAAAACATAAGGGTAGAAATCGGGATCCATTCCATAAGTTAATATGTCCGCGGCACCATCTGAGAAACCATCACCAAGTGTGATTGAGTAGCAGAGATCATCGTCGTACACAAAAATAACTTCGGCAAAAAAATAGGCAAAATATTGGGCCAAATGCCATGCCCTCTCACATACCCAATGATCACGCACCACTTTTACCTTAAGGCAGTGTTCTAAAAGGCGCGCATAGGCGGCGCTTATGCGCGCCTATGCATGATGCTTTTTAGAAACGCAACGCATAAGGGGTATGCGTGGGAAAAGGCGTGGTCAACGGTTTTTTAAGGCGGTCAACGAGGGTGATGCACGCATAGGCGTGCAATGCGCGCATAAGGCGCGCTTTTTTTTCAAAATTTTTATATTGCTAAAATCATTTTTTTCTTATGTTCGAGTTAAAATGACGTCGTTTTGGGTAAAAAGCATACAAAAGTTTTATTTATTTATTTATTTCTTATCTAATATACTAATCTAACCCTAACATAACAAACTAAACCCCTCCAAGAGAACCACGATCAGACAAAACGAAAGAAAAAAAAAAGAACCCTAACTTCAAGGTTTGTTTTATTTTATTCGTAATTTTCTAGGAATAAAATCTCAAATTTCAAGGTATGTATTATTTTATTCAAAATTTTGATTAGATGTTTATGATTATGTTTTTTTTATGTAAGTTGTGCCTATATTTATGCTTTTATTATTTTAGAAACCTAAGTATAATTAAAAAATATTAAAAAAAAGACAAAACGCCTTTTCACGCATAGGCTTCGCCTAGGCGCGCCTAGGCTCCTAATGCTTGATGCTTGGCCTCCACACATTGGTCACGCATCGCGCCTTTTAGAACCTTGCCTTAAGGTACTCTGTGCAGCATTGACATAGGCGGTAGTGGCTCTCCTTATACTCTCTGATGGAGATGGCATTGAATTGAAAGTTCCAAAGTTGTCCAAGTTATCGATGCGGGTTTGGAGTTCTTTGATGATGGTATGGCTCAACCGCTCAAATTCGGTACAAACATCCATGTCATGCTCATAATCAGCATCACCACCTTCATTCCACAACATATCATAATGGGAATAGGTATTGGAGAATGAAGTTGAGTTCGAATTGGTGATTTGGGAAATAAAGGGTTTCGTATCGTAAATTTCAAGTTGAGAGGGGCTTTAAATAATCTTCAAAAGTAGGAGGATGGGTTGTGTGATTTTTGTGACTAGTTTGGAGGGGGGGGGGGGGAGAGCCTGCAATTTTCGAAAGGTCCAGAGGTCATTTTGGGTATTTCAAAAAATATAGGTACTGAAATTTTACTTTTGGAAAACGGGAGGGGCTGTAAATAATTTTCCAAACTAACAAGGGATGTTTGTGGAATTTTTGGAACCTCATAAGTGCTACTATTTGAGTCAAACGATTACCGTTGTACCAAAAGCTATAGTTGTTAGTAAAGACTCTATTCCCATATACCCAAAGCCCAGTGAGTCTCGGCTCATTTAGGTTAGAATATGCTCCTGCATTATTCTCCCCACCTGAATACGTTGCCACTCCTACGACTCGAACCCATGACCGCGTTCTGATACCAATTTCATGTGTAGTTGGGAACGGAAGCGATTTAATCTAAACAACACAACAACAATAACATGTCTAAAGGCCAAGGGCCCAATTCCTCTCTTTAATTCAACTCAAAAGTTATAGTAATGATTACAAAAGGAAGCCAATGGCCTTATTTATAGGCTAAATGATCTTGCTAGACAAGATAACTCTAAAAGGTAAAATGACTAAAGAGGAACAATAGAACATTCCAAGGGAATATTGCCCTCGACTAACTAATAAAGGGAAAATTACTAAAGTAGACGTGAAAAATTAAATAAGGAAAAATACAATAACGTCCCCCAGCTTCTCGAATACATCAAAAAAAGTTTGCGACGAACAAGTTCTAAACAACTTATAAAAGGAAGAAAACATGCATAAAACTTTACGTAACAAACTTAAATTTGATGAATCTATGTAGAACAGCAACCCCATGTAACTAAAATTCAATAGAATCATTACTATTTTAAAATGGGAAACTGAAAAAAAAAATGAACTATGCAGTTTTTGCAAGAAACTCCCCTGAACTTCTAATGCAAAAAAGAAATAATAATAATCAGAACTATGTATTTTGTTACAATAGATAATCTCAGGATTTTTAGCAACACGGGAATATTCACGCAAAGTTTCTAAATCAGATCAGATATGGTTTGGGCATTTTTTATTTTTCAAAGTTAAAAGTACTATTTAATGTTTTTGCTTGAGCCCTTGCAAAATAATCTAAGAGCTAATAACTAGCATCAGAGATTATTTTTGGATTTCATCAGATATACTGCTTTATAAGATGCACCGATGATCTATCAAATTAAGAAAATAAACAACAAAAGACCCGGATCCACATATGCCTACCTCAATCGCAGTTTCATGAGCTTGACTGTAGACAAGATGAAGTGGAAGCAAGCCTGCTAGATGTTCAGAAACAGCGGCCAATGCAGCTTTTATGGGCCTCCTGACAATAGGGGAGTAAAAATTGAATGTGTTAGGATTTGTGATGCTCTATGTAAGCACATAAAATAGTTCATCAACTCTTTGCCTGATGTCCAAAGGCAAATTAAATGGTAATCATATCCAAGCCACCTTTCTCCTTTCTCACATTTTTTTCTTTTTGAATATAGCAAGTTAGCAACAGGATTTTACAAAAACTTGCCTAACCAGTAGTGGTCAAAAACAAAGATGGACATTTGAACAGCACATACCGTCATCACATACACAAACACGTGTGCATGTGTATCGTGCACACGCATGTGCATATATTTTTGGAGAAAGTATTCTTAGGTCCCTCACAAACAAATTTTAAACACTAAAGGAATTTTGACAAATTTAAAACACTTAGGTCCATTAATTCTCTTCTTGTAGAAGTCCACGCTAGTGGCATAACAATTAGACCCAATAGTAAATTGTCCTTAAATGTTTATAAATTGTTACCAAGGGACCTATCTGTAAATTGCCCTATATTTTTTATGTACAGGTACAATTTTAAAGACAAAATGATTCATTTGATGATTTTCTACATTAAAAAATGCACAATTAGAACACCAGAAATATTATTATTATTATTATTGTTATTATTACTACTAGGGTTATTGTATTTTGGTGTCCAGTAGTCATGCATATTTTTAGTCTGGGGTCCGAAGTTTTGCATAGTTGCACTTTGGTGTCTAGTTTCACTTTAGGCGATAATTTTGAGAGAAAAAAAAAGTGTTGCAAAAAATATAAAACTACTACTACTCTCTAATTGTATTTCTACTTCACAATTATCATCTTCTCTGAGTATAAATAATTCATTGCAGGCATCACTGGTGGCGGTGCATGGATTATGTAAAATTTTGCTTTGAAATCACTTCAGTGTGTTCATTCAATTTCCAAGAGCATGAAATAGGGTTCCTGTTAAAAATTTAAAAGCAAATGTTGAGAAGTGAGCATGGTTACAAAATTATGATATAATGAAAGATATTCCTATAAATATCCCCTTCCATTGACCATTCCAAATCTACAATTTCTGGCATTTGCCCATAAAATTTCAGTAAATACTTAACCATATTAAACAATATGACGTAAATGAGCGTCAAAGGGATATTAAGAAAATGATTTAACTCTTGTCTCAATATCTCAAAAAATGTAGGAATGCCTCAAATAAGGCTACATTGGGAGTATTTATAGGGAATGGGAGAGGCTTTTAGAAGTTGTTAGCCAAGTACAAGTTTCATGAGATGAGTTGTCATGAGTTGTCATGACAACTCATCCATGACAACACTAACTGATGGAATCTTTTAGAAACTTCCATCTCAACTCTTGCTTCAACTAAAATATCTCACAAATATACTAAGCAACTAATAGCGGGAAAAATACAATGAAAAATAAAATTTGAAAATACAAGAAAATACTAAAATGAACCCTAATTCACATCATTCTACCCCACTTGAGAGAGCTCGTCCCGAGCGAAAAAAATGTGTTAGGCCATCATCCACGGGCTCCCCTAATTGAAAAGGAAGTCGTCCTCTAAAACGTCCCGCATATCGACTAATAAAAATCTTCGAAGAGAAACCACAAATTCATGCCATGGTCGATAAGTAGGAATTCGGCCTTTAAACCACCCAAATGGAAAGCTAAGACAATATTGATGCGGATATGGTAATCGATGCCAAATGTCATCCAAATTCCCCATGATGAGCCCTCTGTAGCATCAAAACATGAAAATGAGTGGTGGCCTACTCCTCAAAAGTAACCCAAAAGGGGTCCATAAATCCCACATTAATTGTGGTTAAGCAGCATATACTCAACAACTGAATTATCATCACAAATCTCATCATCATCTCCAAAAAGTGGAAAGAAATCTGTTAAATCAAATACCTCCACCTTGCGTTGAGTGCGAATCTTCCAACCTTCTTCAACAAATAAGTCGAAAAAATCCCGTAGAAAGTACCCCCCCCATCTTCTACCCCAAAGATGGGAAAGAAGTCATCAATCTCAAATTTCTCCAGACCTCTATATCGCGTGCGAGTAATCCTGATAGGCATGGGTTCCATATTATGGCATATTAGTCATTTTAATATTTCTTATTAGTTGTCCTTCATTTTAGTTCTTCTATTTCTTTTAATCGGTCTCGAAGCATGTTTGAGACTAATTAAGTATATTTTTGTTAACACTTGTCATTTTTAATCATTTAGGTAATTACTTGGTTAGCAAGTAATCTCCCACATATAAATATCCATGTACTCCTCATTTTAGGACACTTCTCCATTTTTTAATATAAGACATTCTTTGATTGTCTCTCTAGAATTTGTATTTGTTTTGTTTTGGACCTTTGACGTGTAGTTTACGTCAAATTGGTATCAGAACGGGTGTCGCTCTAACATTGGTGTATCGGTGTGTAGATTATCAACAAAATTGTACACTACACTTTTAATGGCCCCAAAGAAATCGAATCGATGTCAAGAAGAGATCAATCAAGAATTGAGACAAAAGATTCATCAACAAATCCTTGAATTCAACCAAAAATTTGCCATCCTCTTCCGCCTCCTCACCACCATGAACTTACCAGAAGAACCACCCGCCCACATACCCGGAAAGGAGACTCTCATTGATGAACCGCAAGGAGCTGTCAGGCAGCCCTCCGGAAACCAGGTACAACTCGAAAAAGCCAAGTTCCACCTTCTTCCCAAAAATCTTGAAAATCTCAGAAATTCCGACCCCTCCAGCCACCACGAAACCCTGGACAGAATAGGAGTTTCGACAGAATAAGAAATCCGACCTCTGATGAACTTTCTGGCCTTCCCGGCCTAGGACAGAACAGGGTCGAACTCTTCGGCCAAGACAGCAGGTATAGCCCTCCTCGGGAAATCATGAACTTCCGTCCTCCTCAGACAAAATTCTGAGCAGGACCTCAGACTATACTGGGCCGAACTCCATGGCTAAAATCCAAACCCCGCCCCCCTTGTGCTTTCAGACCAGCGTTATAATTTCGACCCACATTCCGAGGCCCTCGCACCCACCAGGCCTGATCTGATCAAGAACAAAGAAAACCTCACCGACAACAAAAGCCGTGAGTTTCTTGACACCGGCCTACATCCCAAACCTCCTGGCCGCAATTCTGAACCCCTCAGTTCCAAAATAAATTCCAAGCCTAACCCTTGCATTTCTTGCCTATATTTTTTGGGTTTCTTGCAAGTAGGTACACGAGTCACGTAGAGGCCGTCTCCTATTTCAAATTGAAGAATTCATGGAAGGAGGCCGAGCCGCGTTATCGTTCACCCTTCAAGTTCGAGGACGAATTTTTTTGAAGCTGGGGAGAATGATGAGAATGGGTTCCATATTAGGGCATATTAGTCATTTTCATATTTCTTATTAGTTGTCATTTATTTTAGTTCTTTAATTTCTTTTAATTGGTCTCCAAGTATGTTTGAGACTAATTAAGTACGTTTTTTTTAATACTTGTCATTTTTAGGCATTTAGGCAATTACTTGGTTAGCAAGTAATCTCCCACGTATAAATACCCATTTATTCCTCATTTTAGGAGACTTCTCCATATTGAATATAAGACATTATTTGATTCTCTCTAGAGAATTTGTATTTGTTTTGTTTTGGGCCTTTGACGTGTAGTTGACGTTAGATCTACCCATCCTCCTCGAATATGGGAATATAAAGTCACAAGGAAGGAACCTATAGTCAATATCAAACATCGTCCAAGCTCAACAACCTCAGAGACATCCTCGAAAGGCATGACCAAAGAGATAGTATCATCAGTGTGCGCGGGAATAACATCGGATGTAGTAATAGGTACACCGGTGGACAAGTACTTAAAATATTGGACCCAATGTCTCGCTCGTGCACGTACCCATTGTTCACGTGTCGTCTCCATCTCAAGATACTCAGCTCAACAACTATTTAAGTGTTGATTATACATTTCATACTCCCCGATAGAGTAAGCACTATATTCGAATGTTTGAAGCTTTTAAGATAGATATGACTTCGTCGCGGCCCAAGAATCTAGAAGACTTTGGAGTTTCTTGATGACAGCACAACTTAACTTCTCAAAATCGGCGCATGGATTCGTACTGAGCCTGTATTTGGCACCATCCCATGATATTTTGGAAGAAAGGTATTCTTCGGGTGAGGGAGGGATTAAATTGTAGGGTCTTAATAGAATTGGGGCAGATTTGTAAATTTCAGAAAATTGAGGGGATAAATTGTTATTTTCAGAAATTAGTAGGGGATTAGTGTGTTGATGAGGTCAGGGCGGTGGAAAAATTTGATTACGGTATGTGATGTGGTGGGAGGTTGCCGAGGTTGACCATGGATGTCTACTAGGGTTAGGGTTTTGGAAATTATGGGTAATTGGGTATCTTGTGTTTGATTGATTTGAGGACAAAAATTTTGTTGTTGAATAGGCGGGTATGTGTTGGGATTAATCTCATCTTGGCGGTTCGTCTTCTTGGGAGCCATTTGACACGTAGAAGCAAACCTCTTCTCAGGTTCTATTTGATGTCGTCTATAATTTGTTATAGAACAACGGGTGGAGCCAACGAGGCTCTGAATTGACGTAAATGAGCGTTAAATGGAAAATAAGAAGATGATTTAACTTTTGTCTCAACTCTCTCTCAATATCTCAAAAATGTAGAAATGCCTCAAATGAGGCTACATTGGAAATATTTATAGAGAAGGAGAGGCTTCTAGAAGTTGTTAGCCAAGTATGAGTTGTCATGAGATGAGCCGTCATGACAACTCATCCATGACACTAACTAATGGAACCTTCTAAAAACTTCCATCTCAACCGTTGCTACAACTAAAAAATGTAACAAAAGTACTAAACAACTAATAAAAAGAAAAATACAATGAAAAATAAAAAATATAAGAAAATACTAAAATAAACCCTAATTCACATCATAATATATCTTCAAACAAATTTAAAAGGAAATAAAGACCGAAAATTTCAACCTCAAGTCCCACAATAATGATCTCCCATTGCACTGAAGATGGCTTTCAAAGGATGATGGCTCAGACTGGACAACAATAACCATATCAGAAAGTGCCTTTGCCTGATAATGCTTGTCAACTAATAATGGTTCCCCATGAATAAACCAAAAGATAGGGATTTCCAGTGAGGACCTGCTATGGGCATGCATCCCTGTATTATCAAAGAAAACTATGAGTTAACTCCCAGACCAAAAGCATCGATATGGCATACTGGTTTATAAAGTTCAGTAAATGGCCTAAATAAAAAGGAAATAATAAGTTATTATGCATTTGATCTTAGGAATGCAACTTAGAAGTATATCATTACCCAAAATCATACTATGCCACCCACAGCTTGCAATCAACACAAATTATTGACCAAAGTTATGCGGAACACTTTGGTGTGTGGTACGAGGTAAGGTTGGTGGTGCTAGGCTTAGTTCGGACGTTATTTCGGTTCGAAGTTTGCTTCGACTATTATTTGGATTGTTTTGGGTGCCATATAAAGTGCATTTACATATAAATATTACACCCAAACACACATACCCAGATTTTTATTTTTTTAAATTAAGTTTTTCTATTCAGCAGTTAGTGTTGGAGTACCTAGGCTTTTGTAGATATGCTCAGGATGGAGCAAATCAAGAGAACTTAGTAACATATATGTTTCTCGATTTTCTTTTCTATTTTCTTCTGCTCTTCCAAATAAAAGTGGGATGCAAGTCACGAGATATAGTGTTCTACCCTAAAAGAGTACTTGGGGGGGAGAGTATTTGATAACATTATTGGACATTAGATGGTCATTAGATGTATACAATGGCTAAAAGACGATAACCCTAAGATCTATACCCAAGAAGGAGCCCACCCAAAAAAACAACACCAGAGCTCAGAAGTGAGGAACAAAAGAAATTAATTAACAAGCACTAATTAAGCTCAGGAACAGTAGACTCAAAACACCTCCTTTTGCCTCCTCTCTTCACATAGTCCACATCAGAACAATGGGGTAACATAGCCAAATTATAGAACCACTTACTAATGTGACAGCCACAGCAAAAATAAAAACCAACTGATACATATCTTGACCCCATCAAACTATCCCACCTATCCATATTCTCAATCAGAAACAGAACAAGAAAATGATCCAACAATGGACCACACACTCCAAGGATGCTATACCACAAAATCATGACCCCCCCCCCCCCCCCCCCGAAAGATCACACGCATCCAACAAGCACTTGTTAACCGACTCACAAATCGAGAGCAATCACATTAGACATAGCTGCATCCGCTTTAGTTCCATGAAAACAAACGACCTCCAATTTTCATAAACGAATTGCTATCTTTTACCAGGGTTGACAAAACCCTCATACTGTAAGATAAAATTTGAAACTCCATGTATGAAAACATGATATATTTTGGGCCAGACCACCTCTCAGTCTTGGGCAAAAGAAGGCATTGAGAGGGTGCTTAGGGAAATTTCTTATTTAACTTCAACGAGGACCAAACTTGCATTGTTTTAAAAGTAAATAGACGTCTTAAATGCTTTGGATCAGACTACCTCCCACGAGGCCCGACATTGGTGTTCCCTACTGGGTCTTGATCTGAAATGAGAGAGCGATACGATGTTTTGAACTTCCTATCTTTGAAATCATTCTCCGAACATATGGTCACTTCATACGAGGCCAGTACACAGATACCACATGTCCAACTCACTTGCACATCTTTGCGGGATTCAAATTCAGAATCTAGACAAACGCAAATGGGAATATCAAATGAATTCAATTCTCGAGTGCACCTGTCATAAGAGCTTTTCCCCTTTTGACCTTACTCGCCCAACATCTTGTGTTTCACTTGCATTCATCATTTGCGCGGCCTCTTTAAACCTACCATTAATCTCAACAGAAGTTTGTTCGATTGCACAAAAGTGACCTTTCTACCCAAATCAGTATATCAAACATCCAAACTACAACCCTAATCAGCATTGAAGCTACAAAAAAATCATAGACAAGGATCCTAGTCCATCGAATATGATATTTGATTTCAGTGGCAGAATCAATGGTAACAAAACCTACACAACACAGACTCACATGAAACAAACCCCATCCTCCACAACTGGATCAGCAAGCGTAGAGCCCTTATTCACATTCAAGAACCCTTCAACAACTTTAATCATAACATCAGCTATACAATTAAATTGTAACTATCCATTGAGCTAGAGATAAACAAAAAAAGGCATTTGTGCCTCACATCCCCAACATGTTAGTGTTATTATTCAGAAAAACAAAAAGTTCAGAATCGAGCAAGATCTAGAGAAAGTGAATATAGTAGATGCAATGTTGATCAAAGCATGTGAGGTTCTATTTTTTATCTGTCAATGTTATTGTGTCATGACTTCTGGAGTTGCCTTCAGCAATAAAGATGATATAATTGTCTTAGTAAATACATGCTCTATATCCATTATTGCAATATATTATCAAATAAGGGTCTCTAATGGTCAGCAAATTTGAATAATCATAAGGTGTCACATCAGCTTTTCATTATACATTTAGTGGGTGGCCTCCACAATGGTCATTTTTTGTCACCAATCAAAAATATGCGCACCACGCAATATTGATTTATTTAACATTCTCACCAGTAAAGAAATGAGGGGATAGAAAGAAAAGGGAAGAAATATTTCACATTTGAAAAGATTTTCTTATTTTTTTCTTTTAACCAAAAATGGTAGGGTCCGCTATTTTGATTATTGAAAAAGATTGTGTACTCAAATTTAGTTATTGGGTTTGCCAACTTTCGATTATGATATTGGAGGAGGTTTTTGCAGATCAATTACTGTAAACTTTAACTGTTAATTAGACCATCAGAGATGTCCTAATACAACTTCATCATATCCTCCTCAGGGAAGGAACACCCCCCATCCCTCAAAAAAGCAAAGAGAAGTTATGTCAGATATGGCTTCTGTTACTTTACCCCTTTAGATAATGCATAAGGTACAGTCGGGTTGATGCACATGCAGACGGGGGGTGGAGGGGTACCACCTTATTTAAGGTGGTAAAAAACTATTAATATACTTTTGGGAAGTGTCAAAATAAAGATTTTATATAATTTGTCCAGCAGATAACCTTTAAGAGAACCATGATCATTCAGCTGCAACTGATGCTGGAGAATGGAAGAATCAAGATATGAGCGAACAGTTTTCCTATATGTTCCATTAACAAGCAGTAGAGGGACAGCTGCTGCTCTCCGAGCTACTGAAAAAGCCATTGCCAATGAAGGATCCTCTGAAAGTGGTAGCCTAGAATACATGTTACAGTCAATATCATCAGGAATCGGTTATGTAGGAAATCTTTCGATATCAAATAACTGGAGAACATTAAAAAAGACTCAATTTGGTTCTTATGAAAAAGAAAAGAAAATGAAGATGGTAAAATCTTCAGGGCATGTGTTTGTGCTGTAAAACTAATGAGAAACTAAATCCATGAGTACTAGATAAGAAATTATCTAAGGTTACCGTAAGGGAAAAGGAATTTTAAAGATTTGAAATTATACTCAACTCAACAAAGCCTTTTCCCAACTATATGGGGTCAAAGCTAAGATTTTAAATTATATTAGATCTGAAAAACAATGAGCATGATGCATACATGTGCTGACTAAACATCACTTTCTGAGAAGGTAAAACCAAAGAGGAAAGCCCATCCAAGAGAGCCTTGAGATCCACGGGCAGATGTTTGATGCTTCGAACTTTCTGCACATATAGATATATAGGTGATTTTTATAATGAAACTGCATTGACTTTATTAAACCAACCCAACCCACAGTGTAAGATGGGTTCTAACCCATTTTGCCCGGTCGGAGCTACTCCAGGCCATTGGAACCTAAAATTTAAAACCATTTTGGCCAAAAAAATTCCGAGGCACCAATTTTGCCCTTGGCAATATTTGTTTTTCCTCCCCAACCTTTTCGTCTTCTTCTTTTCTAGTGGATGGACAGCAAAATTCCCCTGTTTCTAATTTGTTTTTCCACCCCAACATTTTTTTATTTTTTTTGGTCTGGGCGGCATTTGTCTTGTCGCACGGCCTTTTTCTTCTTTTCTAATTTTCGAGTGGATTTGTGACAAAACCATAGTCGGAAGAAGGTGAAATATACACAAACGTCTAGATTTCCAGGCTCTTATTGCATTTTAGGAAAGGTGCAATTTTGGGCATTTTGCTCAAATGTCTAGAGTTGATCTTAGCAAGCATCATACCTCCTGTGTTACGAAAAACAACTGAAAGGTTATCTTCTCATAATAGTGGAAGGCTCCATCAGCAATGGAAGGTGATATGATGTGTCTCATAGACCCCCACAACGTTGCACCTAAATGTGCGAGAAAAGTATCACGTGCAACTGTATAGTTTCCAAAATCCTGCAAGACCAATGAGTGTCATGTTTTACAAACTCATTTTACTACTTAAAACACCACATAGATTGTCATAAGCAAAATCAAAGAATACCTCAGAAGTATCACTGAACAAATTCCAATTCTCCATTCGTTTTAAGGCATCCACAGCCTTCCTCTTATGGTTTTCATCAAATTCCTCACCTTCAAAGGACTGGAGCTCGGTTTTCAAATCTCGCATTCTTTCGTCAAGTTCTGGAATTACAATTTCACAAGCCAAACTTCTCGTTAAAAAAATTATACATACACAACCATACATATTATAGAATATTGTTAAAATTTTGGATCATCCGATTGTTTAATCTACAATAATTAATAACCAATAAGAAAACTGAGCCATAATTTCATTGTAAAGAAAGTAAGGTTGAAAAATAAACAGCAGTCTTGATCTTCCCATATAATGAAGAAGCTTGAAGCTGTAAGTAGACAATCGATTTGGGCCACCCAGATTTTTAGAACTTGTTTAGTCAAAAGAACAAGAGGATTACCTTCGCAAAGAGCAAGCTTAACCTTCCTTCCTTTGCAATGTTTGAAAGAAAAAAGCTCGTATATATCAATCTCCGCTAGAAGGATATCAATAGCCTGATGATCTTTCTGGAATGTTTAAATGCATATTATATCAAAACAGGGAACAACAGAAACATAATTATGAAAAGAAAAGAGTCGGAGAAGGGAGAACAAAACTTGCAGTTCACACAAGGAAATAAAATGACAGCATACAACTTTGTCTCGCCATCTTAATTCTTACTAAATTTGTGTTAGATCATTAACTGTTGTTGCAATCTCCCATATGATTGAGAGAAAAATACCATAGACTCACAGATATTTAACATGAAAGACAATTTCTTAGAACTAGTTCCTTGATAATTGAAGCCCCTTAAAGCTTTTCTTTGTGGCGATAATGACAAGATATCAAGTTATCAAAGATTTTCCAAGTTACCATAACCCTCTAATTCCAAAGGATCCTCAGAACTGTATCACCGTTATATGACAGGCATCATATAATGTTTGGGTTTCTTTCAAACGTGGTATGAAGAGACTGTCCTATGTAATTAACTATTTTCCCCCTTGATAATCAAAACGAATGGGATGAAGCAACTGTGTCATAATCTAGCATCAGCAAGCCTCAAAGCTAACTTGAATCAGGGTATCAGAAGTGAAAAGCTCCGAAAGGAAAATATTGTAAGAACTAGATAACCCGTCATGCCTCATGTGACAAACTGTTGGGCAATAAGAAAAATGTTCATAACACCAAGCGTAAACAAAATGCAAAATGTGTGGTAAATAAAGGATCAAGTTAAACATTAACACATTAATAAGACACTAGAACTAGCTTCCATAAGAGATAGATTGAGAGATCTCCTCAAATAGTTTGGATACATATACCAATAAGTGTGGCAAATACAGAAGAGCGATGTGAACATTATTCACAGTAACGTTAACGGATAACGAGTAGACCTAAATTGAGATAAGTGGATATAGTAAAGAAAGACAAGATAGCAAACGCTGTCAATTTAGACAGAGCAAAGCAAATGATGAAAATGATTCACGTAGCCGACCCCAAGTAATTGGACGACACTTTGTTGAGTTGAGTATGTTGACCTCAAAGCAGGATCAATCATCATAAGAATCTCAGTTTTGTTTTGAATTTTGATACAGAATATTGGCTTTGATACTTTTTGGTTTGTTATTAGTTGGTTTGTAGTATAACCTATGAAGCACGGTCACGGATACTCTCGGGAGGTCAGGTATTTGTTTTGGACACATATGGGATACGGGATACGCTCAGATACGCGAATCTGAGAGTATCTTAATTTTTTATTTTTTAAATGGGCTAGATACGTTGGGATACGGTGCAATTCGTTTGGATACATTGGGATACGTTGGGATTACCGTTTTTTTCGGTTTTCTTTTCATTCTGATGTTTTTTTTCTTTAGATTTAGAGTTAAGCTTTCTTTTCATATTTCATTGTGAGTTAATTATGAACCCAAGTTATGCTCCTCATTTCTACTTTCGTATTTTTTCTTTAGAGTTCTGCTCCTCCTCAAAATACAGTCAATTTTGAACCCAAGTTGTACTAATATTCTCTGAGTTGAGTTATATTTTGTCCTGATAGATAATTAATTTTGAACCCAAGAAATACAATACTGAGTTATTAACCTGCAATTTTACTGTTTATCGTTTTTTTCTTTTTTTTTTCTTTACAAAACTGTCTGAATCTTTTTTGTTGGAACAACCTTTTAGGTTAATGATGTTTTATTGTAATGGTATTTGTTTGGTGACAACAATCATCATATTTGACCACTTTAATATAATGGTGTTTGATGCATTACTGTTATCTACTTCCATTATATTCAACTTTATCACTAATATATATAAAATAAAATAATATTTTTAACGCATCCTAGCGTATCCGTATCCTACATTTTGGAAAAAATCACGGATCCCGGATCCCGAATCGAGTCGTATCCCGTATTACGTGTCACATCCGTGCTTCCAAGAGAATAACTATAATTGATATGTACGGGTGCGTGGCACGTGCGTGGAATTGAGCCAAGGACGATGGATGTTTTTAATTGTAATTGTTATTTCTTTTTGTTTCTTTTTATTAGTAGAATAACTGAATATTCCTTTGGAACATTCTAAATTAGGTTAGTTAGGAATGATGTCATAACTTGGACCACTAAGCCCATAACATCTTACTTATCTTGTCCAACAAGTCTTGGTGAGCCTACATATATCTCTTGTATTCCCTCATCTCTCAACTCAACTCAGCAAAGCCTCTTGTATTCCCTCTTTTCAAGCCAAAAATTATTATGAATGAATGAAAATGAGTGAGCTTGTTTTGATTATTTCCTCTTTTAGTTTGTGTGTGTATGTGTGTAACTATTCCGCTGCATTTACATCAATAATTTTGCTAAAAGCTTATTAGTTGAAGCATCTAATTATAGAGAGTAATTAATTTGTCATGGACATCATAGTAAAAAACCATCCACAATTGAAGGTGCAATAAAACAAAATGTAAGAGAATCAATACTTAAACCTATTCTAATTTTTTCTAATTTTTTCTTGAACACATGCATTGGCAAATACTGCAAACTTCATCCACAACTGAATTGCAATGGTTGTTATCTCCATAGGTAGATCTACTTGTTTAATAAGGTGGGCAGCTGCTCACCATAGCTTTGGGGAAAGAATAATTTAGGGTATGTAATTATATATAACTTACCCCCTTATTTTGTAGAATGATCATACATTGACCCCTTAATGATAAATTTATGAATGCTTATGTTGATGGTTGTGTTGTGTATGTTTTTTATGTAAAACACCCCGTTATGTGCTTAAATTCATTATTTTTGTAAAAAAAAAAATTCAACACAAATGAAAGATTATCTCATATTTCTTTAAATCTTATTAAAAATTCGAAGATATAGTTTTGTTTCTTAATAAAAAAACTAATTCCCACCTAATAAAATATTACTGGATCCGCCCCTGGTTATCCCACCCAATCCCATATAAAAGGTGCACAAAAATCAGCACTAAATCAATTCTGATTTTGTCCTTAATTCATACATCACCGAATACGGCAAACTTCTCCTGAATTGCTTCTTGCAAGCGATCTTCAGCTTCATCTTCAGAAATTTCTGCACGCAAAAAAAAGCACTAAGTTAACAAAGGGCATATACAGTACGTATATATATTCACACACACACATATTGAAGAGACATTTTATTAATGCAGAGTCCATAATTGTGACGCTAGAAAACAAACATTGACATTTCCTAACTCTACGTCCACTGATAATACGTATGTACTTGTACCTAAGGTACAACATAGTAAAAGAAGTATATCTCATAAACAACCGACAAGTGGAAAAAATTACATTAGTAAGTGAATGTCACCGACCACATATTTTTGCAGCCAATTGATGCATATTTCATTCCAAATCAGCTTGAAAACATTCAAAAATAAAACTATAAATTGAAAATTGAATTCCATAATGATCGCGTCACAAGTATGAACCAACAAATAGTATTTAGCTTTAATTGATGCTAGAAAACGATGATGTATTCTTAACCCCTCACAACACTCAATAGTCAAATCTATAATATAATCATTATACATAACTGGAGAGTCATCACACCCAATAGATAAAATAATGCAAGGCTTTCTTTACCTGGACTGCACATAGAAAAACTATTGAACTTACAATTATTTGAAGACAATAGGTAAAAAAAATCCCCTATGATGTGTGCTCACACTTATTCTTCCCTTTAGAATTTAGCTTTCCGGCGGGGTATACTTGTAAATATTCTTTAGAGTCCTGACCCCTATTAGGCAGTTTTCTCTAATAAAATCTTTATTGTCAATATACCATATCCATAAAAGTATCTAGTACCTGCGACAGCACCAATAGTTTTTTCCACGTTTGGTAAACTTATTTCTGTACGCACACCTTCTCCACCAACAGCAGGTCCCCACGAGAAAGGACCCGCACTTAAATCAATAAATGCCCACCTGATAGAGAATGCATCAATATTAGAAATCATCGGGGGAGAGAGAGAGAGAGAGAGAGAGAGATTGAACCTGTTCTTCCCAATCCATGTATCTGTGAGACATTCTGCATGAAGATCACTAAAGTCACCAGATTTGAAATCCTTTTCCGACAGAAGCTTCATATCTTCATTCTTTTCGTTCAACAACTTGAGAGACCAAAAAGAAAAATTAGAATGTTTTCAATGACTGAAAGCACTTTTTTTGTTTACGACAAACTAGAATGTATACCTGTAAAACTTTGCCCTGAATGAGATCAGCAACATCCTTCCCTTGATAAACCCTCTCAACATTACTTAACGCGTCTAGGCAACTATTGTACCACTCTATCTGGAAAAGAAAAGAAAAAGTATGAAAGAAAAAACAACTAGTGGAAATGATAAACAATTACAACAGCAAAACAGTAAACTTCCTTATTCTCAATAAAAGATTGGAAAATAATGATCTGACAGTCTGAAAATTGTAAACTCGACTGAAAAGGATGGTGCTCAAACTTCTGTCTTTTTTTGTAACAAGTAGAAAACTTCCGCTTTTCTAAGGACTACAATGGAGCCACTCTTTTATGGGTTTTTCCCCCTTCTTTTTGGGTATATACTTTTCTATCTGTATACAAATAATACGGCATGCTAAGACTCCGGAGTAATTAAAATTTTGGAAACTTAATCTTACGACTTGAATAATTAAACACGAAGAAAGTTTGGACTCCCCGGAAACATCTGGGTGTAGATTTTATCTAAGAATCAAAATTGAACACATAATCTGTGTGGTTGGATCAGAGCATTATCAGATTTGCTATTATCTATTTATTTGGCGTGCGCAAAGACTAGACCAGGTTAAAGTGTAAGAATGTCCGGGACCGGTGCAATACAAAGGCAGTATACGAAACTTGATAAAATTAATCAACCTGCCATCCACCCCATAAGAAAGTACATTCACATGGATATGAATTCATTGATGGGAACAGGGTGTTTAACATGCCAAAATTCCATTTCAAGATACAGGAATACAACTGTACATGTATCTCTCTTGTCATACACAAATTTCTAGTAATATAGTGTAGGCCGCTTAGTTGCTTAATAAACTTATAGAGCTTTGTAGGGACCAATATGAAAAAAAAATTGGGAGTTCAAGTGAGTATAAGAAAGGGTGGGAGGGGGGATGAGGGGCATATATTGAAATGTATAAAGTCCAAAAGATAGAGGTCGTACCTTGGTGCGATGGCAAGTGCCCTTCAAGCTATGGTTGGTCTCGGGTTTGAGACATGGGAGCAGCCCCTCCATATATGGGGGTTAAGGCCAGCCGACATCTGCCTCTCCCACCCTGCAGTTAAGCGGGAACCTTGTGCACTAGGTACGACCTTTTTTTTATTAAGTCCAAATGATGAAAACAAATGACTCTTGTAATTGTAAAAATAAGATGTTAACCGCCCTTCCAAAGATAGGAGCAATACTCCTACATTGAATTAGGCCATAAAGTGAAATCCACGACGGCCAAGAAAGCTTTAACTGGTGAAGGAGAAAAATATCTACACCTACACCCTCTTTTATAGGTACGCTCTATTTCTTTTCCTATTAGTATTTATCAAGGGTTTCCTGTGGGAAGAAATTGAGATTTCACACAGTCTAGTCCTTTCTTTGTTCTCTATCTTTTTCTACCTCCCTCTACCTGCCTGAGAGGGATGTCTTTGATTATCTCTTTTATCTGTTTAGTACTTCATTTCCTGCTTAAAAGATTCTGATCAGTCTTCGAAAGGTACAAATTCCTTCTATTCCTATGGAAAGAAATATTTGTGCTTGTTAAATATCCTTTCAAGTGCCACGATCGTTTGCCTCACAAAGTAGAATGGCTGCCCAGTTGGAGAAGTTGATTGTATATTTCCTATCTCATATCGACATGTGTTAACACATCAATGGCATCTAGTGAACTAAAGATTGTAGTTATAAACAACAAGGTATTAGTAAACTTGTTAAGTACAGATATTCCCTTCTTTTTTTTTCTACTTTATTAAAAATGTATATTTTTTTTGATAATTTACTTCATAAAGAATATATATTTTACACCAACAAGATATATTTATATATATAAACAATACATGTAGGGTGAGAAATCCTTCAAGAGAATCAAAGACAAAATGCAATCCATTCATAAACTTGAGGAGGATAAAAATGTTCTCTAAAACAAGAAAAGGCCAAAGAGGGCACACTAAAGATATCCTCAAGGAATATTACCCTCTACATAACACATTAACTAAGATATGGAAATGACCTAAAGAAACGCAGATATGAAAATAAATAAAATACAATTAAACCCTTAGTGACCTCCTCGCCTCTCGTATACATCAGCCCCTCCCTTAGCGAAAGCAGAAACAACAATAAAATATGTATTCCACCATTTATAAATCCCCATGAGTAGTTAAGGTACGAAAGAGTTATGATGTTGGCTCTTTCTACAACACTATCAATAGCAATAGCAATAGCTTTCCACCATCCAGAAACCTTTTTTTTAACTTCAATGGCAGAAATCGATCAATACAAGCTGACTTTTCTTCTTTTTCTTTTCCATCGTTCTAACCCTTACACCTATCAAACCATTAGTTATAAATCATTTAGCTATGTTTATGTAGAGACACATCCTATAGCGAAACTACTGTTTTCTTCATGAAGCTCAATCAGCAAAGCATATGGGTAATATGAAATTTTAAAGGGGAAGGATATGTACTTCAACCTACACGATCTCAACATCGCATAAGTAACATATGAAAACCCTTATACCAACAAATATGACCATTCTTACAACTCGATAGCAAGACAGTTACGTTTATGAAGATACTTCCATCCTCTTCAATAAGATTATCTTTAAGAGATCGAGTAGAAGAAAAACTAACCGTATCAGTATCTTCAGTTATTGTCCAGGAAAACTTGGCCATTGGATGCTTCTCATATAAAGGTCTCTTGATTTTATCCAGCGCTGACAAAATATTTGATACTTAGAACATTGGGAATGCACTTACTGAGAAAAACATGGCCACATCCCTAGAGGGAAACACGGACATATTAGAATGTAAGGTTTACACACCAAGAACACTTTCCGGGATGCTTCCTGATTGAAGAATTTTTTCTTGCAAGCTCTTATTCTGTACAATAATATGTTGTTAGTGCAGCTTCAGTGAAAGGTTGCTAATAAGGCAAATATAAACACTTCTAGTTCATTCTTTTTTCCTAAAAACTGCAAGTTAATAAATAAACTAACAGCAAATAATGAAATTATAGAACTACTAAAAGAACTGATATTCTATGATAATATGATATCAATCCAGCAAATGAAAAGGGGCATATAAGGATAAAAAACTTGAAGGTACCTCCTTAAGAAAGTTTAATTCAGACTCGGATAATCCTCTCCTATAAAAAAAATATCAATAATGTCAATGGTTGAAAGAAAAATGAAAAGTGGGTAGAACATTCAAAGATTACGATATTAAGCATAAAATGATAGCAAATCTTCAACACCAAACAATACAGTCAGGCATAAAACTCAATAGCACAAGGCATTGGCAGAGCTGGGTTGCAAAAGCTCATGGAATGTATATAGAACCCGCATAATGCAACAAGATTGTGCGGGGGATAAAAAATCTCAGTGAAGGGAGCAATAAAGTTGAAGAACCAACTACTTATAAAAAAAATTAAAATTCTAAATTTAAAAAAAAAATAATAATAATAATAATAATCATTGGAATCATGTGGACAGCTGCATCTGTTAACAAACACTTCCGAAAAAGAATGCTAGATTGTTTGGAGTCAGACTCCTAAAATACTGCTACAACAAAATAATATTTGATTTTCCCTTATATAGCCTGCAGTGATATCGAGTACTAACCGATAGCCATATTTAGCTCTTTTCACATCACGCTTGGGATTCAGAATGAAGATATTGTATGCATTATCTAGTTGCAAGTATTCCACAAGGCTGGTGAAGAGAACATCCATCATGTCCACGTCAACTTGCCATAGATTAGTTTTGTCATCCCTTTGAACACAAATAGGATTTAGAATAAAAATAGCAGCAAAATAGACAACAGATATATGCAAACCTACACAACATTCCACTAAGAAAAACATAAACTACCAAAAGTTCACATTACAAACCAAAACTTGCTACAAGGGTTTCTACGAGTATTGAATATAGTATTGCATTATACTTTTTTAGTTCAGTTTAGGTACCATAAATTAGTTTAGGGGGAAAAACTGGTCTGTCAAGAAAGAGGACAAAAAATTTTGGGCCCGAGGACATCCACTTTTTTGCAAGAAGAGAGCGAGGAGGTAACAATAACCATTGACATACAGGCAAGCATTGATGGGTTAATAAGCCCAAGAAGTTTTCATCTTTTTATGACAATTAAGACTATGAGGAATATATATATATATATGCTTTGTTCTTATTCACCATAAAGCAGTGCTAAGGCCTAAGGAAAATGATGAAGTTGAATTAAAGCAAAAACGTAACCTGCGCTTTAGATTAGTGACTTTGGGCGTTCAGTGAGGCGAAAGAAATGAAGAAAGGTTGTGGCAGTTAATATGGGAATAATCATCTAATATGAGACAATAATTAAGTCCGCACTCCCTACTATTAATGGTTGTTAATTTGAAAAGGGAAATATCAAAAGAAGGGATATTTAAGTATGGATTTTACATGATTCGATTATATATTTATTTATTTCCAATAAGGAGTACATACAAAAGAAACCAGCAGTTACCAGCCTAAAGGGGCAGAACCCAAGTATACAGAACATAGGGGCAAAAAAGGCTAAAAACTTAACCCACAAAAGAGATCTCACAAATAAATTCAACAAATGCGGGGGGGCAAAAGCATTTACAACTACTTCACAAAGCAAACTCCCCATAATATCAAGTATAACTGACCGAAACCAAGAGGTCCAAAAATACCTCAAAAAACATGAACCAAAAACAGAAGAGAAAAGAATGAAAAAAATAATCTTAGTGGCAGAATGTCATCTCTCTTAAAACTCTTACTAAATTAAGCTTCCATCCAAATGGACCACATGTCATCTCCTTTTATTATCTTCTTTTTTCTTGAACCATTTATATACAGTTTTATTTTATGTATCTCTTTGCCTTCTCTCTTTGTAGACTGCTGATCCACCTCCTTTAGTATATTTTTATCATTTGTAAAAGGTTCATGTTTCCGATGATAAAAAATACCACCCATAGGATTAAAGCACGTTGGATGATTTGGGTCAAGTAGAGAGGTGATAGGTGCTATGCTACTGGTGTATTTGTATTATGTGATAGGCGTATACTTGTGAAGTTAAAGAGGAAGTTCTCATGAGACCTGACATCTACATGGGGCAGAGTGTTGGAATACCAAGAAGCAACATGTTCAGAAAATTAATGTTCGGTGCTGCGAACGTTCAAAAGGATATGTTGTAGAGGATAAAATTAGGAAAAGAACGTATTCGTGAAATAATAGAAGTAGACCATGTAGAAGATAAATTCAGATAAATCATCAGCCACGTCAAACATAGACAAGTGCCCTAAGGACGAGTAATTTGGTTGAATATTAACGGTAATGCTACGGGAAGAGGTGGAACTAAATTTATGTAGCGAGCTGGTTAAAATGGACATGATATCGTGTGGTTTAACCGAGGACATTACGCTAAACATAGTTGAATGGAGAAATATGATTCATGTATCTGATCCCAATAATTAAGAAAAGGCTTTATTGAGTTAAGATGAGTTAATGGACACGAATGATAGATATCTGGAAGTTTTAGGATGGAGGTGGAAGAGATTCCATTATCTAGAAGAAGTACTTAAGTGGACTCACCATAGGACCTTCAATGTTGTCTTAATTAAATAGACACATATACTGTCGTGAAAAAAGGGATGGCTCCTTTTTTTTATTCTTGTCTGGGTCAATCCCTTCCAAAGTCTCCTTTTCAAACATAAAAGGATAACTACTCAAGACTGCTTGTATTTAACTGAGTAAATGCCTACTTCCCTATGATGTAAATGACATCAAATGGGAACAAGAAAATAGGACTCGTCTCAACTCTCTCTAATCAATATCTCATATAATGGAAGAATGCCTCAAATGAGGCTACATGTGAGTATTTATAGGAAGGAGGTTGTTTGGCATCTAAGCTAAAAATCTAATCACAATTACGTCCGTAAGAGCCAATAACCTTCCTTTTTTCTAAATACTAAACAAACAGTTACTAAAATAGAGTACATCAAAATAAGGAAATAACAAAAATGCCACTAATGCCTAAAAATAACTCCTAATTCTTTATTCACATCATTCTCTCCGCCTTCGAAAAAGCTCGTCCTCGAGCTTTAAAATTGAGGTCAAATGCAAAAATTTCAACCAAGCATCTTGGCCCAGTGGTATAAGGTTGCCACTAGGACAGTCTTGGAGGTGGATTGGATTTGGTCCCCAATTCGATCCCCGGCACTGTCAAAATAATGCTTGGCCAGCGGAAGCCAAGAACCGCAAATGGGGATTAGTCAAGGTGCGCGTAAGCTGGCTCGGACACCTCATGGTATGCTACAAAAAAAAAATGCAAAAATTTCCAAAATTGCGAAAGAGAGGCTAAACTTAAGGGGCCAAAAATTAATTTCCAAAAATTTGAGGAAGATTTTTCAATTCTTGCTGCAATCTTCATCTTCTTCCTCATACCGCTCATGTCAATCATCAAAAATATCTTCCACCCGGATCAAAAACATAGTTTTGGATGCCAAACCCTAGTTCTTGCACATGTTCTTGAGAGGATCCGAAGAAAAGGGGGTATGTGGTGGTGTTAAGGTTTGCAATTAGAGGCTCTTGTTCCCCTGTTGATTGAAACCCTACTAATTGTCGATCACAAAATTTGCAGCGACCACTATTTGGGTGGTCCGACCAAGGGACGACGGGCGGGAATTCTGCCCAATGAAATTCAGTGTAGAAATCGCGGCGATCGGAGCCAGAAATTGTTCACCCACTGACATCGAAGTTGTCTAAGGTTGTCCAGTCCACCGAAAATTGGTCGGATTTTTTGAAAATGGCCGGAGGAACAGATCAGCCCTGATTGGAGCAGGTCGGCCCTATTTCTTGTCGGTTCTTGGACGCCGAATTGGATCTGGATCAGATCTGTCCTTTCAATGAAAATCATGGGTCGGCCCGAGTTTTTCAAAGTCGGAAATTGCTCGGAACCCTTGGTCGGGGTCGGATATATACTGGAAAAGGAGATCGGGGCTTGCTGGGTCAGATCGGAAGGGTTTTGGATTTAAGAAAAAGGAGCGGAGGCTTTTGGGATGCCGTCGGCCACCTATATGGTGGTCCGACCATGGGGTTGGGACTGGATTTGGACCGCTGGGTTTATTTTGGGGGTTTCTTGATGTTGGTGGCTTCGTACATGGAGATCAATGGACTAGGAAGGCCGCCGGTCATCAGAAGGGCATTCGGCCTCTGTTCAGTGACATATTGGGTCGGAGATAGGCCAGAAGAGGCCACCGGGGCTGGTCGGCAATCTTCCTGACAGAATCGCTGCTTCGGGCAGTGGTTTGGGGTAGTCCGCTCAGTGGGCAGTGGCAGCGGGGCCCAGTCACTTGTGGATTTTACATTATATACTAAACCTGTTATACTTTTTAACTTTCATAGACTTTAATAAAGTAGAATACATATATAAAATAAATATAGTCAAATTAAAATTTAAAAAAAAAAAGTATGTAAGTAAAACAAAAAAGTTGTATTATACCTGTTTGTTGGTAACATTCATATTTTTTGTTAATTTAGGTTACAATAAATGTTAAAAGTATTTTTAGGTTCGAATAAATGTTAAATGTGTTTTTAGGCATAATATTAAAAATTAATTTATTTTTATTAACTTATTGTTGTTAACTTATTGTTATTAATATTAACAATTTACTTATTGTTAAGTTTGCTATATACTTATTGGGGGTAAAAAATTGTTGGAAAAAAATTAACTCTAAAACTTTGTATAAAATTCAAATTAAACTTGAATTAGTCCTAAAAAAATTTGCCTCGGAGGCTCCCCTCCAAACCCCCGGCATCACTCAAAATGTCTACCCCCTTTAAACAAAAATCCTGGATCAGCCACTGAAGGAGGTTGCTTGGCCTCTAAACTAACAATCTAATTACAATTACGTCCTTAAGAGCCAAAAACCTTCCTTCTTCTACTAAACAAACAATTACTAAAAGAGAGTACATCAAAATAAGGAAATAACATAAATGCCACTAATGCCTAAAAATACTAAAAATAACCCCTAATTCTTTATTCACATCACCCTTAGAGAAATACCTTTTCTCACTTCTAATCTCTTCTTAATCTTGACAAGACGGGATTTCAAAATTTGAAACCCACTAGTTCAAAGGCCACTTATCAATCCCACATCTCTCGCAAGACACATTAAGACTGCGTTTGTTTGTCGGGAAAGGAAAGGAAAAGTGAAGGAAAATAACTTTCTTGTACTTTTTGTTGTGTTTAGTTAGCAGAAAAGTTGTGAAAAAATGATCCTAATATTTTCCTGCAGGAAAAACTTTCCCACAAAATACTTCATACCAAAGACCTAGGATTTTGCAGGAAAGTTCAAGGGCAGTTGGTATATTACCATGCAAATTATTATTACTATTATTTTTACTTTTATTATTATTATTATTATTGTTGTTGTTGTTGTTGTTATTGTTACAACTATAACTAAAATATTTACCAATAAACATTCACAATAATACGCAATATATTGAAATTTTTACTAATTAAATATTCATAATTTTTTATTCATATTTACTAATGTTTTGAGTTAAATGGATGTTTATTATATAAATCATATTTTCTAGTGCTTGAAATAAGAAATAGATAATACTTATGTTTATTGTAACATTATAACTACATATGTGTGTATATATATATAATTTTTTATTTTTTTAAATTATTTTCTTGCAATTTTCCTCCTGTTAACCAAACACGCGCAAGAAAATAATTTTCCTTTTTCTTTACTTTACTTCACTTCACTTTACCCGGAAATCATTTTCCCGCTTAACTTTCCTGACAAACAAACGGAGCCTAAGTGGATCATCTTCTACACTACTACCAAGAACAACACTCTTTTACAAGTTTATTTTCAAACCCAACAAATTACAAAGCAACTTTATAATTGCCACCAGATTTTTAAAATTATTTTCCTCTCCCGTGATGAAAAACACAATATCTTCCACAAATTGTAAAAGAGACACCGCAACCCTCTCCATTATCCTTTAAAAAAACTCTACCAGCACCTCTAGCTCTCACCATAAGTCTACTCGACAAGTCTACTACTAATGTGAACCAATATGGGAAAGAGGATCCCTAGGTTGCCTAAGACCCCTTAACGCTTTAATTTTCCTTCTTGCCCCGCACCCTCCCCACCCCACCCCACCACCAACCCCCAAAAAAAAATCACAAAACTTCACAAATTTATTGGAACTAAAACATCCCATCAGCCATTGCCGTCATTTTTCCTTCTTTTTGTCCAATACATGCTCTAAATTATTTCACTCTACATGATCATAACATTCTCAAGATCCATCCGATAGCTAGAAACTGAATATTATCAATAAATGTAAAAAAAGCAATCAATCCAAGAGTGGTGTATCAGTTAAAATCCCACGACTCAGTACGTCCGGGCAGAGCAAGGAGAGTGATAGTAAGGTGGGTTTAATGTCATCAGTTCAGTTGCTTTTTCATGTAATGTTTGTCTTAACTTAGAAAGACTTTTAAGGCTAAATTAATGAAATCCTTTTTTACTATCTCTGTGCTTAATAAATAAAATAACGTCATTTGCCTATCAAAATACAAAAAGAAAAAAAAAAGGGGAAATGTATATACATATATATAATTTCAGGCTTCATCAATCAATCCTTTGTTGTATTGCATTCTCAATGGGAATGTAGGAATTCGGTAATATCCATAATGCGTAAGGAGTTAGTAAATGAAGTGCAATAATAAAAATTAAAAACGTCATATTTGGTCTACAGCATATCCAAAGTTCCCTATCAGTGCAGAAAACTCACAGAATGTAAAGAGACCTCAGAAAGAGATTTACCTCGCATTGGACACATCATCCATGCGGGAAAACACATCGATGGCATGCTCAAAAACAGAAGTGACCTTTTCACCCATTTGGATGGCATGAACAGAGAAACTGCACAAGTATTTGGTATTATTACTAAGCTACTATGAGAGAATAGAAATTCTTGAACTTGCAGGTGCAGATACTACCACTGTTAAGAGAAACATTACTTGTAATTTATATGACTAACAAGGGGGAGATGATGACGTTGTTCTCTATCTATATTAAGCTTGTAAAATGGAGTAAGAACTTCTCCAATTTGCGGAATCCGTGTATGTTCAAAGATGTGATCGATTTTTGTGAACCAGCGCTCAAGTTCTTCAGCATGTAGCTTAAATTCTAAAGTAATATCACAAACAAAAATCTAGTTAGAAACCTACTGTTATAATTTTGTTAAAACCATAAAACGAAAGTAGTAAAAAGAACCACAAGAAGATAAAAGCATAAATGCATATACCTTGGTTCCCCTTCCCTTCGAATCCTATAAAAATGAAATTCACAGGGACTGGGAGGTACATATATTCAACTTCCAAAAGCTTTAGATAATTTGCAATATTCCCTGTGATACAAGAAAAAATATCGTTACATGCACGCGCAGATATCTATACATATTAAAAGGCTTCAGTGGGGCTCGTTTCATATTGGAGCGAGCCACAGTAACACTTGGTTAACTTGGATAAAAATTGCAAAGTACAGTTAACAAGGAGTTCATTCAATTTTACAAGACAAGAAAAAAGAACCCAAAAGTTATGCGACACCTCTTAATATATATCATCTTTGTACTGAAGTACTATAAGGTCAAAATCACAATTATTCTTCATTTCGTCTCATACTTGCTGCATAGAGAACGCCTCTCCAATTTTTTGACTTGTAAAAACTGTCCCTTGTGGAAAGCTTAATAAAACAGCACCAAATCCAACAATAATCAGCTGGTTCTATTATCACGGTTTTCTAGAAGAAAGGTGTCACAACTCACAATCGCATATGGTGCCAAATAATCTGATTCAAGAAGCAGATAAGGGTCTTTATCAATGGCAAACGATAATCAGGTACTGTACTTTATAAATACTAGAATCCGTGCACACACGTGTGTGCAAGAAGTTTTTGACAGTTAAGAGACATGGGTAGTGGGATAGTGGGACAGTGGGATATATCATATATGATGTGTAAAAATATATTCCTGTCCCCTCTTCAAATGAGCATATTAAAATTGTTTGGGGGCATTAATGGACATAAAAAAATATGACAGAGCTTCAAAGTCACCAAATGGGTCCTGGCTTTATATAATAGGAGATATTGAAAGACACGGAGCAATAAAACCATAATCAGCATATATTTTTTTCGTACTAGAACTTGTTTACAAATTGAGAGTGATATCCAATCATGTATACTTCTGTTTTCCTCTTTCTCTATTATTTCTGATCTCTTTTATGATTAGTAATGCATAGACACCCATGCCCCAACTAGGACTTGAACCCTGAACCTCGCATTTTTGTAGTGGCACGAGTACCACTCAAGTTAACAGTTGGTGATAAAACATGAGTTTAATTTTATTTTTTTAAATGTGAAAGAACATGAACAAGGAGAAACAGCATGTGCACACGCCCAAAAAAAATAGACATACAAGAGGAGACCCCCAAATGAATGAATCAACCCCCAACCCTAAGACCATCTCCAAGGCATTGGTCAAGCGAAATGGTACTAATGTGAATCGAGATCATTTTTGTCATTTTTAGGCATATAAGTAGTTTTATTTCTTTTTATTATTTTTCCTTTATTTTTGTTATAGTAATTTCTCTTGTTTTGTCTTAGTATTTAGAGGTAAGGAGTAGTAATGGCATTTTTGTAATTAGGGCCTTAGCTTGGAGCCTAAGCTATTCCTCCCCTTTAAATAGCCACTTGTAAGCCTCATTTGAGGTAGACTTGAGTTTTGACAATAGAAAAGAGTGTTTATCTCTCTAAATTGGTGTTTTGATAATTTTAGGAACCTTTTGACGGGTGGTTTACGTCAAATTGGTATCAAAGCGGGTGTTGCTCCACACATTGGTGATTGGTGTATCGGTGTTTAATTTATTTTTTTTATTTCTTTCAAATCGAACACTACCTTCAATGGCTCCCAAAAAATCCAAACCACAACATGACGAGATTCAAGAATTGAGGCAAGAATTCAAACAGAAGTTTGATACCCTTTTTCAACTTCTCTCTACAAAGCCACCTCCTCCCATCGCGGAAAGGTCGCCGAAAATCACACCTCACATATATGGCAAAGAGATTGCGTCTAAACCCCTAGGTGGAGTCACCACCCACCAACTACCAGCTGGCCGAAACCCATCACACACCAACCCCACCAGCCACCCTTAAACCCTAGCCCCAAACCCCTCAAACCGTAGGCCAATCTACTCAACCCATCAACCTGCCCCAACCGAACCCTTGTCCAGCCCAACCCAAAATAACACCCTCACCACCCTTTTTCTGATCTCGGAGCCACCCCACCACCTTCCGACCAACCAACAGTCCCCACCCTGCCTCGCCGACCCCCGTCCGACCCTTCCCCCTGTCGGCCGACCTCATCCAACCCCTTTCCCTACCCTCTCGGTGCCGACAACCCACCTGGGCCACCCCAGCCCTAGCAAAACCCTACCCAGCCCACTTTTTTTTCCTTCCCACCCCAACCCAAACAAGAACCTCCCTCACCTGTCAGGTCTCGGGTTAACCCTATACCCTCCCACGACCTCCACTCGAACCCAATTGACCCCCTACCTTGGCCTCATTTTGCCCCGACAACTTATTTGGGACCTCCCGCACTATTTCCCTACCCGACCCTCTTCCACCCACTCATCGGCCCACCCGAGTCATATACCCACCCCACCTATGTCCCAAACCCTAAGCCCAATGTATACCTCGATCATCATATTTGGCCTGAAATTGCCTGATCACCCATTACCCCCGCCTTCTCGTACACCCTCTCACCACGCCCTCTCACTACTCCATTCTAATTCCTCCTCATCCTCCTCCGAGTTCGGAGATAGCCACCCTAGTGTTCTAGAGTGGGTACCTCCACCCCCACCGCCATGCTCCACCTCAAGGCCGGCACTGATTCTATTGCGGCGAGTTTGTCCATTTGATAGGTGCTTGCCCTCACTATCCCCGCGTTCCTCCAGCACCTCCCACGCCTCAGCATGATCAGCCTCTTCATCCATCGCCTACACAGATGCCACTCCCTCCTGTCGATGTTGTTCCACCTGTGCCGGGTGACGTGCTAGGTCTAGATGCTCATTAGGAGGAGGGTCCTCTATTTATGGCCCTTCAGTTGCTTTCCCGGAGCCTCCACGGGGATATCCGCATAGATGTGCCCATGTTTGACGGACAGTTCTCTCCAGATGTCATGGTCAATTGGTTAGCTTCAATGGAGACAGTTTTTTAGTACAAGTGGGTCCAAAGCCGCTCCTGTGTCCTCCTCGCAGCCACCAAGTTCCAGGGGTTGCCCGAATTTGGTGGAACGACCTCTGCTACCGCCGCACGGCGACCGAATTGCCTCCTATTCAGACTTGGCCTAAGTTGAAGGCCACTCTCCAGGCATCCTTCATCCCACCTACCTGCGAGCGCGACCTCTTTGCTCGCGTTCTATCTCTCAAGCAGGGCACCTTATCGGTAGTGGAGTACACGGAACAGTTTCAGCTTCTGTGCACCAGAGCTCGCCTTCCCGAGACGGAAGATCAGCAGATCAGCCGTTATATACTGGCGTTGAAGCCATATATGATACCGACCTTCCTGAAGGCGGTTAAGTACGCGGTCAAGGTCGAGGCTTACCACACAGCACCCACAGCTCTCCCGACCTCACAAGCTCCTTCTACTCTGATTCCTGCCCCCAGCTCCTCCTGCAGTAGCCTCTTCAGTAGGAACTTTCCGCTACTCCCACAGCGCCGCCTCCAGGACCTCCTACTTTTCGGTGCTAAAACTGTGGCAATGTTGGGCACCGAGCTTCTGATTGCTCTTTCCCGCAACGCCACACACTATTGGCGATGGATCATTCACATGACTATTTGGACGCATCAGGGGAGCTTCCCTAGCACGTCTTGACCACCGTCTTGGAGGGTGATTCCGTTGGTCTTTCCCTTTGAGTTCGAGGACGAACTCTTTTCAAGGAGGAGAGATTGATGTGAATCGAGATCATTTTTAGGCATATTAGTAGTTTTATTTCTTTTTATTATTTTTCCTTTATTTTTGTTATAGTATTTTCTCTTGTTTTGTCTTAGTATTTAGAGGGTAAGGAGTAGTATTAGCATTTTTGTAATTAGGGTCTTAGCTTGGAGCCTAAGCTACTCCTCCCCTTTAAATACCCACTTGTAAGTCTCATTTGAGGTAGAGTTGAATTTTTACAATAGAATAGAGTGTTTATCTCTCTAAATTGGTGTTTAGATAATTTTAAGAGCCTTTTGACGGGTGGTTTACGTCAGGAACAATGCTATTTTGCTCCGAAAAAAAAAAAGACCAGCTCCAAGGCTTTGGGCATAAAGCAATTCCATACGGCATTTAAAATGCCGCGGCAGAAAAGCTACGGGAAATTGTAGTTCAAATCCCCAAATTTGTTATTATTCATAAAAAATTATATTAAATTAAAACCTAGTTAATTTGCAAGTTAATTGAAATTAATTTAAAATTATTCATATAAAACTAAAATAAAATTGAAATTTCAAATATGTTAGTTTTATGATTGCCTTGGGATTGTAAAGGGCAAACCCAGTGCACGAGGCTCCCGCCTTGGGATTGTAATATCAAAAAATAAATAAAAAAAGGCCATGCCCCAGCATTCAATCTTCCGAATTATACCTTCCAACGGCAGTTGATCTGCCGTGTAAACCCCAATGTTGTCCTACTAGCTCCTGCAAATCGAAGAGCATTTTGCTCCCAAATTTGCAAGTTCATCTAAGATCTGCTATGTTGCTCCATTCTCCATGCTCCTACGAGCCAAACTATCAAAAGCATCAAGCATAATAGCATTATGCTATATTGCTTAATGGCATGCAGATGGTCTAACATGAATAGAATACCTGCTTGGAAGTTGGGATACATATAGATTTGTCAACTCCTTCAAGATGAAACCAACTATACTCTGTCCAAAGACACCAATAAAGACAAAGACGAGATGCCTTCCGAATTTCTGCCCATCTCATAGTGACACAATTCATCATCCAGCACAGAAAGAAAATCTATAATCACTCCAGATTCAAATGTGCTGCCAAAAGCCAACGATGAACCTAGGTGGCTGCTGAGGGTGCCGCAATTTTCACGCCGGTTCAAACAATGATGCCCCAACATTTTTATGTGGTTTTAGGGAGTAAAATTTGTGGTGGCCTCTAATCTTCTCCCTTTAAAAAGAAAGGGGAAAACAAACAAAAAACAAATGGTAAAAAGTTAAACTATGGCTGATATAATCCATCCAGTAACACCATCACATCATCCACCAACCCTCCGCCACCGCGGCGAACCTCTCTCTCTCTCTCTCTCTCTTCTATCACTTTATTTACTCCACCACCCACTGCCCCACTACCACCAACCTTCCATCACCACTGAAGACCTATTTTCCTTTCACTCTCTCCTATATCTCTATTTGCATAGTCTCTCTCCCCACCTCCCACACCCTCTCACCCTCACCATTACATCCCAACCCCATCCCCATCCCCATCCCTCACCATCAACCGTTTCCAGTCTCACAATTCTCAACCTTCAATGAAATATGTGCATATAAAGAGACAAGATGCAAGAGAGAGTTAAGACCGAGAGAGGAGAGGATGGGATGAGAGAGTATAGGAGAGGGAGAGGGAGACAAAGTGTGTGTGTGTGTGTGTGTGTGTGCGTGTATGTGAGAGAGAGAGAGAGAGAGAGAGAGAGAGAGAGGTGGGGTAGCCTGGAGGGATGAACAGGTTTAGGTTAGATTACGGTTATTGTAAACAAATGGGTGTCATGGCCCATGTAGCGAATAGTATCAAGAAATGCCACTTTATAATTTAAACAAGAAAATGTGGTGGCACCTCAGAACAGGTAATAAGAAGTGGGGAGAACTAAAAATACAAGAAAATTAAGGAATCGTCTCACAAAAGATGCCCTCCTTAAGTAATAAGTGTCTAAACTACTAACTACTAGTTACTATCGAGTCCAAAACTCCATTAGCGTCTCCAAGGACACCTCTATTTTAGGCCAAGTATTTAATGATGACAATTGTTCATGGCATATATTATCATCCACTTAAACAAATGGAGCCTTAGGGATATATTTCTCATCTGAACTGGAAGCGACACGTTAAAGTTGGAAAGCTCCCCAAATGTGGTTGATAATTATTTTAGTGTTCGGTGTTTTAATAACATTCCAAATTTCTGCTTTCAAATGCTATTTAAAGTGCCAGTTTAGCCATTCAGTTTCGCAACACATCTATAGACATCCCTAAATTTGAACCCCTAGTTAAAATTTAGTGAATGCTGAAAAAATTTAGTAATTCTTCAAGAATCATGCCAACAAAGGCTTTGAACTAGAAAATTGTCATTTTAGTGGTCAAACTATATTATTCTAGAGGGAATTATTGAATTTACAAGCAGAATTTTGCAGGAATAATAATACTGACGTGACGTGATGAAGTGTATGGTTGTATTAAAATTCAACACCACTATTTAAAATCCAGTAAATGCTGAATAAATTGATAAGTTCATCGAGGATCATGAAAAGAGACAGAAAAGAGGGAGAGAGAGAGAGAGAGGGGCGGGGAGTAGATGAACTAAAACATTATCATTTTAACTGAAATGTATCTGGTTCAAAGGCATTCTGCAAATTGAATTTACACAGAATTTTGCCAGCAAAAAAAATCATTGTGGCAATTATTTGCATGTCTATTGAAAACAACACAAAACTATTACAATCTGCACAAAATGAAATTAGAGTAACACAAGTTTTGCAGAGAAGTTCGGCAAGAAACGGAGTGAATACCTGCCTGGGTGTAATTAAGAGCACCCATTTTGCCAGGGCTGGAAGATTCCAAATCATCAAAACCTGCACACGTTAGTTGATATTGTGACAACATAGCAAACAAAACCATTCCTCTAAAAGAAAGAAACATAGAGAAATAAAAAATACGGATGTAGACTTACCACCACGTATAACATTTTCACTCCAAAACTTACTCCTCTCTTTGAGGTTAAACAATGAGAACACTGAGGACTTCCCACTTCTACGATTTCCAGAGGGAGATTCATATGCCCTGGCTGCCAATAACTGAAAGAAGATTATAGCAACAAATGTTAAATCCATCACATTCTTTGCACGATGAGGTGGGGATGCTCAGACGTGAATAATAAATAGATAGGGATAAGGCCATACATGCATAACTAAATATGTTTATATAGGTATGTATGTGTATACTGTATATATATAGTTACGTATGTATATACATAATTTGTGTGTGTGAAGGGGGGGGGTTACAAGGATGGATAAGTACTTCTAAAACTAAAATCGGAATCATTGGTGAAAATAATTAAATTAGCAAAGCAATAGAGAATGTCAGAAATCCCTAGTACGAGGTTTGGTTTAGTGTGCAATCCATGACTCATTATTGCTTATTATGCATGCGGTCCCTCATGTTGTTATAAAACTATAAATGTGTGATAATATGACTGTTGTGATATAACTCGGTGTAATATTCGGCAAAATTGTGTGATCATGGGCGGAACTATGGGTTGGCTGGACCGGGCTCTAGTCCAGGTCCAGTTAAGCCAACAAAAATTTACAGCACTAATATATTTCAACCCAACCCAACTTAATATACAATAGCCCGCCCACTCAAAATAACCACCCACTCCAACAAAACTCATTTAAGATGATAGACCCATTTTTACTCAGCCTTCTCATATCTCACCACATCCCACCGCCACTTTTCCTGAAGTAAAACTAAAAAACCCTTTTCAAACAAACCCCACGTCTCTCTCCCAAAAAAAATAACCCTTTTCAAACAAACCCCACATCATTCTCCCTGTTTTGGTGTGATGCCGGCAGCTGGAGCATAGCAACTGTGAGTGAGTGAAGGTACTTTCATATAGCTCATTTTATCTACCTTGTCTACTCAAATCTATAATGGTATTGTATTTTTTTAATATGAAGTTTAGAAAAGCGCCTAATTTTGTAAAATCTAAATTTTATAATGCCTAATTTTTGTTTATCATTTTTTACAGGCTTATTTATTTTTGGTTGGAGATTTTATTTTAAATATATTCATCATCATCAAGGTATGTTAATTTCAAAACCCGAAGTTGTAGTTTTTATTCCATTCATTATTTTTTATTCTTGCTCAGGATTGTATGATTATGATTTAGATTTTAGTCCCTAATTTAATTTTTAATTTTGTTCAAAATAAAACTAAGTTATTTAAATGTAAACTTGTTTATAGAGTTCTGAATTTGTCATTAATTCCTGAAATATTATAAATTTATTTTATTAATTGTTAGGTATTTGTAGAATCATTAATTAACACTATTTTTCATTTTTTTAAGTAATTATTGGGTAAATACTCAAAAATAACCTCAAAAAAATTCGGCTCGGGAGCTCCCGCCCCCAAACCCCCGGAAATCGCTGTTAAGTTAGCCCGACCGGGTGTAAAATCCTGACTCCGCCATTGTGTGTGATAATATAACTGTATATAATAGTATTTCCGTAGCATAAAGGTCCCACGTTGTTATAGTGAAGAAGGACCGCGTCCTTAAAATCAGGGACTGTTTCCTAATGACAAAAAAAGACCGCATGCTAGATTTTTTAAGTGAGAGACTAATAGCTAAATGGTAAAAATAATATTGAAACAAAGTTAAGAAAAACCTGAAATAAACAATTAAACATAACCACTCGCAAACATTAGAAGAAACAATGGATTAGTGAAATGCTATGACGCACGGACACTTCGCCGGAGGCGGCGTACCCATGTCAGACACTCTCTCGCAATGTTTAAAAAGGTGCAAGGCGAGGCATTTTAGTCTCAGCGAGGGGAGGCGTAAGCCTCACAAAAAAAAGAGCAAAATAATATTTTAAAATAGAGGCGATTAGTCATCCCCCTTGGTATCAAACCTTTGGAACCAAAAATTCAAGAGCAAAACATTTTTACTGAGACCCCCCTCATCTTTTGGAGTAGACCAAAATACCTTTTACCATAACTAGCCCACTATTATTTATTTATCTCTCTACCTTAACCCACTTCATGTCTCCGGCGACACCTCATGAACTCCGACGACATTCCGGCACCCGGTGAACTCCGACGACAGTTAGGTGACACCTTGGTGATTATGGCGAGTACCCGATGACATAAAGGTGACTCCTGCGGTGTTTCGACTGTGCTCCAACGAAAATTTCAAACTTCAATATTAGATATCCTTCATGGATCTTTTTTTATAGATCTCGTCGAGAGCTTTCCAAATATATAAATTGTCTCAAACAGACTTATATTTTGGGAGATATTTAATTTTAAATTTTGCACAGAAAAAGACAAAATAAGGATCAATTGCAAATTTGTCAAGATAAATATGGTCGAGGTTGGTGAGGGGGTTCTCAGTAAATATGTTTTATAGTTGGGCTAATTGTTTAACAAGTTTAACATCAAGGGGGGATCACTTAAAAGCTCTAAAAAATAAAGTAACAAAGAAATATAAAATAAAACTGGAAAAAAAAAATCTTCGAGGACTTTCTCACATAGTTTAACATTTTTTTGTTCACCCGAGATTGACCTTTTTTAAAAAGTAATTTGACAAAAATAAATTTTAAAATAGTGGTAATTTTATAATATGACAATAAATTAATGAATGCAAAATTAAATTGACAAAATCATTTTTTGTAGTTTCATTCACATATTGGTTATTTTTGTTACAATTAAACATATTCATATGTAAAAAAAAATTAGTGTATATATATATTAATTTGGTATGTAAAGCAATGTGTAAACTAAAAAATAACACACCACAGAGAAATTTGAACAAATAAAAGAAAAAGTAACCATAGGGAAAAAAAAGAAAATGAAACCATCGAAAAAATAAAAAGAAACCCAAAGAAATTGCATGCTTCAAACAAACCCAATTCATAAAACGAAACAGAAAAACAAACGCGAAAAAGCAAAACGACTCAATTTATATATAAAACAAACCCACACGCACTTGGGAGTTAGAATGGATAATTGAAGAGAGAGACGAACCTGGATAAAAGAAAAAATAGTCATCTGGGAGTTGAAATCAAGAGACGAATCAAGGGAAGGAGGACAGATGTAGTCACAAAAGCTTCTGGAGTAGAATCGCAACAAGAAAAGGTATTTTAGTCTTGGAAAAACCCTCAATTTCTTCACAGTTTCAACTAAAAATTGAGGCGTACGCCTCTACGCTCCGCCTTGCCCCGCCTTGAAGCGCAACGCCTCTACCCATTGAGTCGTAAGCCTCTTCTTGAGCACCTCCTCAATTTGTTTTTTGTCTGATTCGCCTCAAGGCTCCAGTACTTTTTTAAACATTACTCTCGCGAACACGACACCCGTACGACACTCCTCCGACACGTGTCTGACATGCCACGTGATTTGGCGTTTAAGAAAATCCGAACAATTATGTGACACTCCATAGACACTTCTAGGATACTTATGGGAGTGATGATGAAGTTTTTGGTCTAACCGGAGATGGTGATCAATGAGGAGCATAAAGCACTTAGACCATTGAAATTATTAATATTTTTATTTAGAATTGGCTCTTTTTGTATATTGATTGTTACTTGTTACTTTGCTAGCAACGGAGTTCGTTGTGATACGAGACTTTATGTGGATATATAACAATTGACTTATGGTTTAAATGCTTTTGTAATAAATTTGACCATGTTATTTTAGATAATTAGTTTGACTACTACTTTTTTTTAATGCAAATAGATCGAAGTATACATGGAATATTATTAAAAAAATATTTGTGCGTTCGTGTCCCCCGACGTGTCGTGTCCGGTTTTTTTAAAATTTGCCGTCGGCGTGTCCGTGTCGTGTCGGACACGACGCCCATGTTGCATAGGTGAAATGCCATATCGGCAGGCAACTAATTCATTCAAATTAATTATGAGTTACAGCAGATACCTTAATCATCACATCAATCTAAACTGGTTTAATCATACTAAAGTGTTTGCCGAGCTATATAATTCAATTCTTTACGGGTTAATTACATAAATGGGACACAAACTTTATATTCTTTTCACTTTGGTCACTAAATTTTTTTGTTATCACTTAGGGAATTTTCAATTTATTTTCACCATTAACTTTTCCATCCAAAATGCTTGACAGATTGCTGACATGGGATTTTGGTTGGAAAAGTTGAAAGTGGAATAAAATGAAAGCTTAATAAAGTGTTAACAGAAAAAAAAATTAGTAGCCAACTCATCCATTCGCTTTGCATAGACAAAACATATAAAATGCATTTTGCATAATCAAAATGATGGGAACTTGGGTTTATTTTAGTATTTTCTTGTATTTTTTTATTTCACCGTATTTTTCCTTTTATTAGTTATTTAGTATTTTTGTTACATTTTTTAGTTGTAGCAAGGGTTGAGATGGAAAATTCTAGAAGGTTCCATTAGTTAGTTTTGTCATGGATGAGTTGTCATGACAACTCATACTTGGCTAACAACTTCTAGAAGCCTCTCTCATTCCCAATAAATACTCCCCATGTAGTCTCATTTGAGGCATTCCTACATTTTTTAGATATTGAGAGAGCACTGAGAAGAGAGTTAAATCATCTTCTTATTTTTCATTTGATGCTCATTTACGGTAATTTATAACAGAGCCTCGTTGGCTCCACCCATTGTTGTTGTTGTATAACAAATCGTAGACGACGGCAAATTGGACCTAAGAAGAGGTTTGCTCACGTTGATTCGCACATCGATAGGCTCGAGGAGGTTTTAAACCGCCTCGTAGCACGATTCGACGCTCTTGATGGTCGACTCCCTCCACCCGACGCATTCACGAGCCGACCTGACATCCCTCCCACCACCACCCAAACCCCGAATTTCACCGCCACCATTGCCCCTCCTCCACCCTCGATTATACCACCATAACAAAACCCTAAACCCACCCATAAATCCATTGTCAAACCTCGAAAAAAGAAAAAGAAGAAGAAAGGGGGGGTGAAATCCAGCCCTAGGACTAGAGTGAGGAGAGAGAAGAAAGTTGAGGAAGAGAACGGGCCGAATTGACCATCACCACCGCCGTTTCAACTCTGGTGACTCTCTGCGTACTCCAACAAGCCCCGGCGACATCTGATATGGAAGTTGATGGCCAGGGACGGATGGATCTAGGGTTTCAAAACCTTAAGCTGGTTTTTGACCCAGATGGGTTTGGATTAGCTGGAGAAGAGGACAGAGAAAAGGCGGGTTCTTCAGCATGCTCTCGTCACCATCCTGGAGGGTGACACCGATGGCATTCCCCTATGAGTTCGAGGACGAACTCTTTTTCATTGAGGGGAGAATGATGGGAAGTAGGGTTTATTTTAGTATTTTCTTATATTTTTTATTTCATTGTATTTTTCCTTTAATTAGTTGTTTAGTATTTTTGTTAAATTTTTTAGTAGTAGCAATGGTTGAGATGGAAGTTTCTAGAAGGTTCCATTAGTTAGTGATGTCATGGATGAGTTGTCATGACAACTCATACTTGACTAACAACTTCTAGAAGCCTCTCTCATTCCCTATAAACACTCCCCATGTAGCCTCATTTGAGGCATTCCTACATTTTTTTTTAGATATTGAGAGAGAGTTGAGACGAGAGTTAAATCATCTTCTTATTTTCCAACTGAAGCTCATTTACATCACAAAATAAGGGGATAAGCCATCTTACACAGCCCAGTTCAAATCTATCGCGAGATATAAAAAAGATCTTGGCGCGGAACTTGAAATGCCATGCCGGTAGTAAAAAGTGTAAGAAAATCAAAATAAAGATATAAAGTAAATAAACAAGTATATGATACGCAAAATGTTCAATTTTCTACAAATCCCCGCCTAGGCGCTAGGCATTTCTTTGTCACCCCGCACAGGCTAGGCCCCTAGGCGGTGATCAATTGTCTCCCCTAGCCCCAAAAACCACCTGGGCACTAGCCGGACTCCCGCACCCCGAACAATGCAGGTTTCATTCTTGTCCGCATTTCAGTCTTTAAATACTTGTGTTGTTGGGGTGCCATTTATTTTAACTTAAATGACATCTCTCTATCTTTGAAGCATCTTGTTGATTTATCTTCTTAGTTACGGTTAATACAATTTCAAATATATACCACATCTTTACATGAATGAACTTTTCTCTTTATGAATGGTATGATATGTTTACTTAGAAAGCTGTTACACATTCTTAATGAGTAATTCCTATAGCTTAATGTTAAGAAAATAAATATTAACTGCCTAGGTGCTAGAGGTCCGTCGCCTACTGACTAGCACCTATTGCCTTTTAGAACAATGCGATTGTTTATGTAAAATGGCAAGTCATTTGCATAAGACCATCTTCATAACATTAAGCCAAATAGCATTTTAACAAACAAAACAAAAAATCAGTACGTTAGAACATCAAGCAAAATAGCATTTCTTTAACCAAAAAATGGGTATATCTGATGTTATTTTGCTCTTAGATTTGCCACACCGCGTTTGTTTTATCATTTCAATCTGAAGTCTAAATTTAAAACCAAAATCCTAAACCCTAAATCATGAAAGCACAACCCTAAACCAAGAGGCCTCAACCTTAAAAATATGATAACATAAATATATAAATAAATAAAGCTTGTCATAGTACTACTTTCGCCGAAAGCACGCTTAACTTTTGATTATTAATCAATCTAATGCATTATATTAGAGGTGGGTACGATACGGTTTTTTACCGTACTGTACCGTATTGGTCCGAAAAATTATGATTTTGGTTTACTACATTTTAGTACCGCAAACCGAAATTACCGAAAACTTGGTGGTTGGTTTTGGTTTACACATTTAAAAAACCGATTTACCAAAATTACCGAGCCAAAATTAAATACTGAAACTACCGTCCAAAATATCGATTCAATATGCCCAAAATACAAATTTTATATTATATTTTAAAATATATGTCTTTAGCCGGACTCATTTATCACAAAAGTTAATATCAAAAGTGGGTGACATTGTTATTTTAAAAAAGTATGTAATTTTCAAGTTAAGAGCACATGCTTATTCCTTTATTTTGTTTCCAAGACAAACTATTTTTAGTTCTTATGTGAGTAATCCGAATCTACACGTAGGTTATTGGATATATTTATGTGTACGGCGTATAAAATATATTTAGTTCATGTGTTAGTATCTGCCTTTGACATTTGAAAATTGAAAATACCTGAAAAATAATCAATAAAAATCTAAAACAGTGAGCAAAAAACTAAAAAAACAAACTAAAAATACCAAAAAAAAATCGAAATTACAAAAAGCAAAATTTACCGAAAATACCGAATGGTTTGGTATTGCTTAAGGGATTTTGAAAAAACAAAAATGAATACATGGGATCCGGTGCAGATATGATCTCAACCTAAACCCTACATCCTAAAACCTAAAACCAAAACCTTAAATCATAAAAGAGTGAAATCTGAAGTCTAAAATCTAAATCTAAATCTAAAAAAATGTTTGTTTTTATGTCTGAATGGATATATTTAGACTGCGTTTGTTTTTTCGTCCGAAGTCTGAATATGAAAAGTATGTTGTTTTATGTCAAAATGATCCTGCATGGATGTATTTAGTCAAATTTTACCTCTTAACCATTCAACAACAATTATAGCAGTTAGCCTCTTAATTTTTTTAAAAAACAAACACTATTTAGTACCTCTTAAGTCTGAATGGTTCAGATTCAGAATTAAGAGGTAAAAACAAACAACCCACTGGACAAATTTCAGAGTTCATAACTCATAAGCAAATATAGTTGTTAGCCCCTTAATCATTTAAAAAACAAATACTATTTGGTACCTCTCAAGTCTGAATGGTTCACTCTAGGTATCAAATCTAAGCGGCAAAAAAAAAAATGACCCCATCTACCACAAAAAGGCTCTCGGACAACATTCCACAAACCTTCGCGCGACAATTGAATTGTCGCGCCAACTTGGGGCCAAATTATGCAAATGTAATCATTAACATTCACTGCGTACGCGATTGCACACGACCTTATTTTTTTGTCGTGGTAAACTAACATTTCATCACTTTGGTCAAATACACATCATTTTTCGTAATCATGCTGAGCATATTTTTAAGCAATATTCATTTGCCTAGAAGTAGTCTAATTTGACTCAACTTTTTCTATATACGGTACTAGTTAATATATGTTTAGTTTTATGCCTGAAGTAGGGGTGTAAACGGATCGGGTCTGGGTATATCCAGATCCGATCCGGGTATATTTTTAACGGATCGGGTCTTACCCGATTACCCGACGGGTCTCAGAAAATGGATCCAGATCCGGATCCGTTAAGGACCCGGAGACCCGACCCGAATACCCGATCCGATTATATATATATATATATATAAAAAAAACTGTTTTTATATATATATATATATAAATAAAACTGTTTTTATATAAATATAACTTATATTTATATAAAAACAGTTTTATATGAAAACAATATAAAAACTGTTTTTATATATATATATAAGTTATATTTATATAAAAACAGTTTTATTTAAAAACAGTTTTTATATAAAATAAAAAATGTTATTTAAAAACAGTTTTTATACAGTTTTTATATATAAAATAAAAAATGTTATTTAAAAACAGTTTTTATACAGTTTTTATATAAAATAAAACTGTTTATATATATATATATATTATATATATAAAAACAGTTTTTTATAAAATATAACTTATATATATATATATATATATATATATATATATATATATATATATATATAAATATATATTTATTATATTATATATATACACATTCGGGTCGGGTCCTTATCGGATCGGAGTCATGTATATCCAGATCCGATCCATTAACTAATCGGGTAATCGGGTAATCGGATAATCGGGTCTATAAAATTTGCTCAGATCCGTTAATTTAGGTCGGGTCCGGATCGGGTCCGGGTCCAGACCCGGTCCATTGACAGCCCTAGCCTGAAGGACCTCTGAATGGATATGAATGGATATATTTCAATAGATTCGAATTCAGAGTAGTTCAAACGTAGTTTTATCTCTTAACTATTCAGAGTCAAATATAGTCGTTAGGCTCTAAATCATTTTGGCCCCGTTTGGTTGTCCCAAAATTATAAATAAGCTCATTAATACATTGACCAGTCTACATACTGGCCCATTAGTTGTGTTTGGTTTCATTAATAAAATGATTCATTAATTGTCCCATTTTAGTTCATGTGTAAAATTTGAAATTGGATCATTTCACAAAAAAAAACGTGAAATGTCTCCATTTGAAATAGGAGTTGCAGAAAGTCAACTGTCTCTCTCTCTACCTTACCCCCCCCCCCCCTTTCCCAATTCATTTTTATCTATTTTTTTATTGAACCTTAATATCGAATTCTAATTACCAAACATTGCATGTAATTGGATTTAAACTCAAATTTATTTCACTAATTCACAATGGACCAATTTACATAATCAAACAATTTGTGCAACCAAACAGGGCCTTAAAAAAAACACTAATTGGCACCTTTTAAGTCTAAATCGTTCAGATTCAAATTTAAGCAAAAACAAGCGACCCCTAACTTCCGCAAAAAGGCTCTCGCGTAACATTCCATAAACCTCGAATTGCCACGCCAACTCGGATCCAAATTACGTGACGTAATCGTATACATTCACTTCATACGCGATTGCAAATGACCTTTTTTCTTTCGTAGTGGTAAACTAGTTAATATATGTTTTGTTTTATGCCTGAATGACCTCTGAATGGATATACTTATACTTAGACATTGTAGTTCAAACGTAATTTTACGTCTTTAACTATTCAGAGTCAAATATAGTCATTACGCTCTAAATCATTTAAAAAACAAACACTAATCGGCACCTCTTAAGTCTCAACCGTTCATATTCGAATTTAAGCAAAACAAACGACCCCTAACTTCCACAAAAAATTGAATAACCACGCCAACTCGGGCCCAAATTACACAACGTAATCGCACCCATTCATTCCGTTCGCAATTTCAAACGACCTTTTTCCTTTTGTAGTAGTAATTAACATCTTATCATTTTAGTCATATACACATCAATTTCGCGTAATCGTGTGGAGTGCATATTTTATCAATCTCATTACGCAAAATCCGTTCGCTTGTCGATAGTCTAACTTAACTCGTGTTTTCTACACATGTTGCTAATTAGTAACATCATAGCATAAACAACTGAACATAGGAGGCATATACATACATATAATGAAGAAATCACCCATAAACACTTGAATTCAACATTCAATTTAATACAACATATCACAAAATAGTATAAAATCGATCGCACATGTGTAAAGAGAGAAATTAGGGTTAGCTCACCAGAGAGAAGAAAAACAAGAGAGAGAAAAGGCTGGACATCGAAGAATTTTGTAGTTGTGATTGATAGTTTGTAATTAGATAACAAACAGATCTCGATGATTTTTTAAGTGTGATAAGTTTACTAGTAACTATGAAGCACGGATGCGGGTACGGGGTGCGGGTGCGACACAGTGCGGGTGCGGCGATTCAAAAATTCTCAAAAAATTAGGATACGGGTGCGGCGAGATATAATATAATAATATAAATTATATTATGTTATTTTTAAGTAATACAAATAAGTTCCATCATTATTATGATTCTCAAAAATTTATGATAAGGGTGTTTGTTATTTTTTAACACATTGACAATATTAAAACAGGGGACTCTACCATCAATGTCACATATATTATAATAATCTACTAAAACCCATTAACCATTAAACTATAAAAGTAGAATTCAATATAATATAATAAAACACAGCTAACTTCACAAAACCCATTTAACATTAAACTGAAAACAAACATTCGAAGTCGTTAAGAAACCTACTTATCTATTAGCTTTCACATATATTATAATAATCCACTAAAACCCAGTAACCATTTTTTTTATAAAAGTAGAATCCAATATAATGTAATAACAAGCTATTAATTTGGGCCACAAAACCCTTTTAACATCAAACCAAAAACAAATATAGAAAGTTGTTAAATAACTGAATTATCAGTCTTCGCATATATTATAATAATCACCCACAAATCATTAAACTATAAAAGTAGAGTCCAATATAATATAATGACAAGCACTTAACTTGGGTCACAGAACCCATTTAACATTAAAACATTAAACTAAAAACAAACAAAGGAAGTTGTTAAGAAACCCAGTTAACTTCGTATATGTTGAAGGAGAGTAAGAAGAAAATGAGAAAGAGGGAGGGAGGGAGGGAGGGAGGGAGAGAGAGAGAGATGAAAATGAAAAAAAAAACAGAATTGTGTTTTTTTTGGATTCTTTACGAATCCCCATCAAAACCAGTTAAATCCTTGCCGAATCCTTCCCGAATCCAGAATTAATTTATTTAATTAATATCTGATTCTTCTTCGGTGCCGAATCGCACCCGCACCCGACTCGCGTGCGATTCGGATTCTTCAGGCCTTTTGAAGAATCCGTGCTTCATAGACTAGTAATCAGCTTGAGTTTGGAAATTTTGATGTAGTTGAAAAGTGAGCGACTACAAATCTCACTCCTCCACACCTATTATGAGAAGTAGGCCTTTTGAGCAAAGGGTAAAATAGGAAAATATTGGATATTTGTTTCGAGTTTAGATAGGGGTGTTCACGGGTCGGGTCGGGTCGATTTTGAGCCATAATTCAAGTCGAACCGATTGGTTCGATTTTGGAAGAAGTCAACCCGAAATCGAACCGACGATGAGAAAAATCATTGGTTTCGGGCCACATCGATTTCGGATTGATTTTAGTCGGTTTTCGGGTTTGGTCGGTTTTTGAGGTCGATTAATGATTTTTGGATATAAAAATTGAAATCATTTAAGGGTTTTTTAATATAAATATTGATTTCGATTCAGTTCGGTTTGAATCGATTTTTTCCTTATCTAAACTGTCAACCGAACTAACATGATCAGTTTTCTAAATCCTTCAGTCGTAGATCGATTCGGCCTAAAAATCGTCGGTTTCGATTCGGGGTGGTCCGGTTCGGGTTCGGTTCGGTCGATTTTTTTGCAAGCTCCTAAGTTTAGGGAATTTCTTAATATTATAATTTTGAGTAAAATACACTAATAGTCCCTAAAATATCACTCGAACTTTTAAATAGTCCTTAAATTAAAAATCCTATCAATTTAGTCCCTAAAATACTATTTTAGTCATTGAACTATACATGTTTCAACTTAGTCCCTAAATTATAGTAAGTGTTTCAACTCAATCCCTCGTAAAAATTTTAAAAAAACATAAATTATAATTTGGTCACATTATATTCGCATAATATTATATTATAAAATCTTTTGTTGTTTTTAAAATGGTACCAAAGTCAATTTTGTGTCCTCCTAACTTGATACACAACAAATAAATATATGATTATAGGGTTGAAACCAGTATAGTCAAGTTCATAGTATAATATCATGCGGATATAATGTGACATGGTAATTTTTTATGATTTATTTTTAAATTTGTGCCAAATACTGAGTTAAAGCACTTATTATAATTTAGGGATTTAGCTGAAAAATGTATAGTTAATAGATTAAAACAGTAGTTTAGGGACTAAATTGACACGATTTTTAGTTTAGGGACTATTTAAAAATGGTAATTTTTTATGATTTATTTTAAATTTGTGCGAAGTACCGAGTTGAAACACTTATTATAATTTAGGGATTTAGTTGAAACATGTATAGTTAATAGATTAAAATAGTAGTTTAGGGACTAAATTGACACGATTTTTAGTTTAGGGACTATTTAAAAACTCAAGTGATAGTTTAGGAACTATTAATGTATTTTACTCTATAATTTTTTTAATCATATTAAGCAATGTTATCAAACTGCGCCCACTGGTGGGTTAACTCGGTGCCTAAACTGGGTTGAGTTATGCATTAGACTATTTGTGCAATTCACTCGGTGTTGACCCGGGGAACCAACATGTTGACTCAGTGACCCGACATGTTTGTTTACAAACTCGGTAACCCGGGTTAGAATTATTTTTATTTCAAATGTTATATAATATATTAGAATTTACTTGTGCTATGAAATTTCAATTGTTAGTGATTCTAAAAAGTTACAATATTATTTATTCGGGTCAATAGTCGTGTTTTTTTCTTTTTAGTCTGTCCCAAATTAATATTTGTATCGCTGAAATTACTATATAAAAGTAGGTGAGATTATAAAGTCATTTATTTGTATAATACTTGCGAGGTAAAATTTACCCAACTGCTTATTTTATTTGGATTGTGTATGACGTGGTGATATGAAATTTTGAAAATGAATGTGATATAATTAAAATTCAACTAGTTAAATGTTTTAACTTTTTATTGGATTGTATGAGAAATGGAAAAAATTGAAATCTTAACCCAAAGTTGGTTGGGAAGGTGTGAGTGCAAGAGATATCACAATAAATAACCCAGAAAGCAATATCAAGATGAAAGCAGTTAATCACATTAATTGTCCCATTTTAGTTCATGTGTAAAATTTGAAATTGGATCATTTCACAAAAAAACGTGAAATGTCTCCATTTGAAATAGGAGTCACAGAAAGTCAATTGCCCCTCTCTTTACCTTCCTCCCCCTCTTCTCAATTCGTTTTTATCTATTTTTCTATTGAACCTTAATATTGGTTTCTAATTACCAAACATTGCATATAATTGAATTTAAACTCATTTATAATTCACTAACTCACAATGGACCAATTTACATAATCAAACAATTTGTGCAACCAAACAGGGCCTTAAAAAACAAACACTAATTGGCACCTTTTAAGTCTGAACCGTTCAGATTCAAATTTAATCAGAAACAAACCACCCCTAACTTCCGCAAAAAGCCTCTCGCATAACATTCCACGAACCTCGAGTTGCCACGCCAACTCCAGTCCAAATTAAGCAACGTAATCGTATACATTCACTTCGTACGCGATTGCAAATGGCCTTTTTTTCTTTCGTAGTGGTAAACTAGTTAATATATGTTTGGATTTATACCCAAATGACCTCTTAATGAATATACTTAGACATAGAAGTTCAAACGTAATTTTACCTCTTTAACTATTCAAAGTCAAATATAGTCATTAAGCTCTAAATCATTTAAAAAACAAACACTAATTGGCACCTCTTAAGTCTCAACCGTTCATATTCAATTTAAGCAAAAACAAATGACCCCTCCCTTCCACAAACAATCGAATTGCCACGCCAACTCGGGTCCAAATTACGCAACGTAATCATATACATTCACTTCGTACGCGATTGCAAATGACCTTTTTTCTTTTGTAGTGGTAAACTAGTTAATATATGTTTGGTTTCATGTCTGAATGGATATATTTAGACAGAGTGGTCATTTACTCTAACTATTCAGAGTCAAATATAGTCGTTAGACTCTAAATCATTTAAAAAACAAACACTAATTGACGCCTCTTAAGTCTCAACCGTTCAAATTTAATTTAAGCAAAAACAAACGACCCCTAACTTCCGCAAAAAATCGAATTGCCACGCCAACTCGGGGCCAAATTACACAACATAATCGTACACATTCATTCCGTACGCGATTGCAAACGACCTTTTTCCTTTTGTAGTAGTAATCTATCATCTCATCATTTTAGTCATATACACATCAATTTCGCGTAATCGTGTGGAGTGCATATAACCTAACTCTTATTTTCTACACATGTTGCTAACTAATAACATCACCGCATAAACAACTGAACACATGAATTTCTAACAATAACACAAAGGCATATACATATATACATACATATAATGAAGAAATCACAATTTAATACAACATATCACAAAACAGTATAAAACCAATCGTATCTATAAATTCGCATAACGTAGAATATGTAGAGAGAGAAATTAGGGTTAGCTCACCAGAGAGAAGAAGAACAGGAGAGAGAAAAAGCTGGACATCGAAGAATTTTGTAGTGGTGATTGATAGTGTATAATTATATAACAAACAGATCTCGATGATTTTTCAGGGGTGTGATAAGTTCACTTGAGTTTGGAAATTTTGATGTGGTTGAAAAGGGAGCTGACTACAAATCTCACTCTTCCACACCTACTATGAGAAAATGCAATTTAGGCCTATTGAGAAAGGGGTAAAATAGGGAAGTATTGGATATTTGTTTCTAGTTTAGGCAATTTTTTAATATTACAATTTTGAGTAAAATGCAACAATACTCCACAAACTATCATTTAAGTTTTTAAATAGTTCTTAAATTAAAAATCGTATTAATTTAATCCTTAAAATACTATTTTAGTCTCTTAACTATATGTAAGATTTATCCACACCTATTATGAGAAAACGAAATTTAGGTTGTTTGAGGAAAGGGTAAAATAGGAAAATATTGGATATTTGTTTTTAATTTAGGCAATTTCTTAATTTTACAATTTTGAGTAAAATGCAATAATACTCCATAAACTATCATTCGAGTTTTTAAATAGTCCTTAAATTAAAAATCGAATCAATTTAATCCCTAAAATACTATTTTAGTCTCTTAACTATATGTAAGATTTATCCACACCTATTATAAGAAAATTAAATTTAGGCTGTTTGAGAAAGGGGTAAAATGGGGAAGTATTTGGATATTTGTTTTTGGTTTAGGCAATTTCTTAATATTACAATTTTGAGTAAAATGCAATAATACTGCACAAACTATCCTTTGAGTTTTTAAATAGTCCTCAAATTAAAAATCGTATCAATTTAATCCTTAAAAACTATTTTAGTCTATTAACTATATGTAATATGTGGGTTCTTAGAATACAATTAGTATCAAGCGAGGCGTAACCTCTTATCAAGATTGTGATTAATGCAGAAGGTTATATATGAAAATGACAATAAATGAGAGTTAAAGAGACAATAATATTAAATATCGAAGTTCGTATTAAATGGGACCTTTTACACCATAAATGCACTAGGGATACAATAAATGAGTGGAACCAGGAAGCAACCTAGTCGAGGGGAGAAAGAGCAAGCACCCTTGTCACAATAAAGGCAATGCAAGAACCTAAGGCACAGTAAATTCTCAATGATGATTGTATCAATGAAAGCAAATAGAATGTTCAAGCAATAAATGTTCTCACATTCATTGCTTGTGTATGGGGAAAAACCAACAGCAATTTTATATTCAAATTGTCGTCCTTGTAAACTGTGTTGTTATTGTACTTATATGAGGGAAAGTTCACTCGAGTGACCTTGTTGGCATTAAATACGATTAACTGGTATTAAATGCTAGGGTACCATGACATTAATGCCAAAGATATTGCATTAAATGCATGGGATATGGTATTTTGCACAGAAACTGTCTCACCAATCAGAAGCATGGTGGCATTAACTAGGATGTGACATGACAGCCCAAAGGTTTATCTTAGAACGTCTAGAAGATATGAATTCATTAAATGAGCTTGTCATCCTAAGGATAAACCCACTTGAGTGTTATTACTTCGAGTTCCTAAATGTCAGATGCCATAACGTCATAAAGTTGATGAACAGTGACCTACACAGGATGTGTGGTCACATCAATCAAATAGGTAGTTCATCGAGTTGAGATTGCTCGATTGGAAGTCGCTCGAGCATCTCATGGACTATTTGTTAACTATAAATTATTTATGGACGGTCATCTAGGTATGAGGTCCCTCGAGGAGGTTCCTCAAGATGTGGTAACTCGAGCAACTATACTTGCTAGACGAGGTTTTGCCTACGTGTGCCAAGAGGGTTGGTTATTACTTTCCCAACATTGTCTTTCTCTCAATCCTCCAAACCAAATTATTGCAAGGTTCCCACGAGGAGGTTGTTCGATAGAGCATGTAAGCTCTCCCATGCTCTGCCAGGGATGGTCCCTCGAGGGTACCGAACATCCTAGCACGTATTACAAAGTCAACTTTTATAAGTAAGAACAAATACAAGATAAGATGAACAATAATTTTTGTAACAAATGTTATCATTTGAATGAGCTTGATCTCTGTGGGATGTCTCTCGAGCAGCTTCTGTCTTCACTCTTTTGTTAGCCTTTCTCTAAGTACAAGTTCATCTCAGCTAATCAATCATGAGTGTGGACCCCCTACACTTACCCCGTCATAGAGATATTTATTTACTCCATGAAGAAATATCCGTATGAAATACTTTTAATGAGCTTCGAACGACCTGTAAGGAAGGGTTATTTCCAACAAACAAGTAAGATATCATAGTAGGTATGAAATTTAGTTAATGTAAAAAAAATGTAAGCGAGGGACTTTATTAGTTTCCCCTTCGAGCTAACTTATCTTCGACCAGGTTGTGACCCCAGCAGGTGGAACTATTCATTGTCAGCATATTAGAGTTGTGTGTAAGATAATTTTCTTTGGGAGTGGATAATTTTCTTTTCAAATTTCCCCCCAAAATGATTCATCTCCCCAAATAGGGGATTTTTCTGCGTGTGCCATTTTTGCTTTGGCCACTTTGCATTTAATATGACTGATGCTTGCTTCCCCGCTTTACGCGTGGCGGCCTGGGGCTAGTGCGTGCCTCTTACACGAGGTGATTCATGCATCGCCGCTTTATTGTCATCATTGCCACCTTTGGATTTGTGCCCCTACGCGCGTGTAAGCCATATGAGGCACTCCGGACATCGCCATATCTCTAAAACATCATCAGTCATTTTTCCTTTACACTTTTTCTGCCCCTATAAAAGGGCATGCTTAGCCATCCAAATCTTCACCTTTGGGTTTCTTTGCAGCCTATGCTTTTTAGAGAGAGAGAGAGAGCATAGTCGTTCAACTTTCATTCTTCTGTAACTCAAGCTTTCCTTTCAGCCATCTTTCATTCTTTTGCACTCAAGGCCTCTGCTGTCAAGAGAACGCTTTCTTCCAGGAGTATGTCTCCTCAAACTCACGTTCATCAAACCCAGTGGGCACGCTACCGTCGTGCACCCTATTTTTGTGAACCCGATCACTTTTAGGCCACCGCCGAACATTTTCCAATAGCACTTACCCCGAAAATATAGGTGAATTTGCTCATGAAGGAGAGTGATAACACCGACGACTTTGCTTATATTCCCACTGGCACCATGCCCCGCTTTAGGATCGAAATGGAGGATTATCCATATTCTAAGGTGTAATTTGAATCGGCTGGCGGCTCTTATGAAGGTTTAGGAGCCTGAACGAATTATATCCATGGCAAGTACGCCGTGAAACTGGCTTTGGTAGGTTTATCTTCCACGTATTAGATGGGTGATCTTACCCTTGCTAAAAACAACAACATTCTGCAAACCCTTATCTCTAAACTCATACCTTTGTAGCCACTTGGGGGGGATTCACAATTACCCTTGAGGATATTTATGAGCTTTGGGGGGTGAGGCTGCTGGTTTCCATATGTTTTTTGAAGAAGCTCTTTCTAGCACTGAGATGACTTCTCGGGCAGAGTTGGAGGTTGTGGTGAGAGATTGCATGGTTATTTATAACAAGTGTACCTACTCTGAGGTAATCCTCTACTTTTTTATATTGCGGATAAGGCGAGCGCGAAGGCTTCCGAGGTTGCGAAGAAGAATCCCAAGGGGAAGTACATGGTGGAGATGCCTCCTATAGGCAGTGGGTATGGTACAGACATCGAGCTTGCGGGATATATATGAATTATTCTTTCCAAAATCTTCCTCCCAGGCAAACCCCGTGACTATCCTAGGAAGGACCTTATAAATATGGCGGTCCGAATGGCTTATGGCGTCAAACTCCCTTTGGCTGCCATGACTCGAGGATTATTATACACTTGGCTTAACCGGGTTCAGGTTGATTATGCGCACAACATTGACAGGTTTGTCATTTGCAACTATGCTAACCACATCCTCTAAACATCTATTTTATGTCAATTTCCCCGAGTATGCTCCCCATAGCAGTTATCCTCAAGCACATGATATCAGAGTGCCTTGTATATGCTGCTGGAATCATAAGCAATCCAAGAAGCTTTTCCAATCTTTGATTGATGATGTCAAGAAGTTTGTCTGTCGCCCATACGTGGGTGTAGATAAGTTTTTTACCAACTTTTTTTAGGAGGCACCAAGGCCCGTTATCCCGGTCGAGGAGGCGTACACGAAAAAGTTTCCCACGAGCAATATACCCTTCGTTCTTATCCCCTCATATCCGCTATCTTACACCGAGTGGTCATTTTTCGATTCTGTATAGTATAATACGAGTACTCCAACAGTGTAGCGATGTTGTTTGGGTATGATCAAGGTACTCTTATGAGCAGCCATTTCACCAATGAGAAGCCCACCAACTTTTCTTTTGTTTGTAAGAATTTTTTAACCTCTACTGTTGTAAACGTTTGTGCCAACTATACTGCCAATATCGTTATCCCTAATAAAATTGCTCGGGGAAGGAGATTGGTATTTTATTTGTCTGTGTTTTAGCCCAATCAACTGGGCAGATTTCAAAGGAATATCCTTTGGTAACCTCGTTACCCTGATGTTGAGAGATTTCCTCCCATTGAGTTGGGATTGAGGACCTTCTCCATCATCAACTCTCAATTCCCTCTGAGCATCGCTAATAATACTATTCAAGATGAGTTGCCTCCCTTGGCCCCTTCAGACGAAGCGATGGTAAAAAAAATATAAAGGTTCTTAGACATTGCATCTGGGCGAAGAAACAGCTATTTCCCTTGGTGCCTCGAAGGTGGTTGAAGAGGAGGATACTCCCGGTACTGCTTTAGCCGGGACAGCTGTGAGAGCTACCAGAAAGCTTCCCTCAAGGAAATACAAGTCCATACAAGAGGTTCCCCTTGTGGTGTCCCCTCACCCTGAGTTAGCTAAAAATGTTGACCAAATGTTTGAATACCTGTGGCAAACTTAGGACATACCCACGGTTGTTGAAGATAATAAGAAGCTTGGCAGGTCTTTTGCGAGGTTTGCTAGTCCCGTTAAGGTTATTTTTTAGGAGTCTGAGGAAGATACAACGGAAGAGAAAGAGGGAGAGGAAGAGGATTCAAGCTTATTCGAAGGCGTAAGCTTTGTAAGATGGTTTCTACTTCAAAGCCTTCTTCACCCCTCATGATTATACTGTGTTAGAAGATGTTTTTGTTGAAGAAGATGTATAACTATTCCTTCTACTTCTCATTTATGATATTTCTTTTCTTTAAGTGTTAATTCTTTGCCTCCCTGAACACAGGTTGGTGCCCATATTGGTTTTCCCTGAGGTACTGAGGCTAGTGGTAGTATTGAGGTTTCACTGGTGCACTTAGAGATGACGGAGGCTTTGTCTACCTCTCTTGATGTTCCCCTAAAGGGTGCAACTACCCGTACAACATCAACGGTAATCGTAAATTTCCCCATAGAGGCAGTTGTTAATCTTTATGATGTTGAATCCAGCAGTGGATATTCACCCGACTCTTCCTTCTTGCGTAACCAAGCTACCCTTAAGGAAGGAAATGAGGAAGAGGTTATTAATTATGGCCTTGTGAAATCCCATATTAGTGCACCATCTACAATGGTAACGATTCTCCTTCTGTAATTTCTTTAATTGGCTTTCAACCTTTATCTGCTCTTTGTGCTGACTTTGGTTTTATCTAATGGTTATCATAGGTTATTTTGCCCGAGAAGGCTACTGAGGCCTCTCGCCAGGAATCCATTCCTACTTTGGTCCCTCCCCCAACTAATGATCTGGTTTTGGTTACTTTTTTTGGACCATTTATCCTTAATACAAAGAGGGTGAGACTGTTGTTGCGGCTGCGGTGTTGAGGTATGTCGAGAGGAATCTGCTGCTGCCAAGGATGCCCCTGTTGTTGTGGCTGAGATGCGACCTGTGGTTGATCAGAGTGCTCCCCCGGTGGTTCAAGGGACCCATAATAAGGAAGAGGACGTGGTATAAATGGTAACTATGCAGTTTGTTGAGGAATCCCAACACTTAATGCTAAAATTAGTTCCCTCTGTGCATCCTCTTACGCCAGTTTTGCCTGCTATCGAAGAGGCATGATTTCACCAGCCTTTGAATAATAACTTCTGTAATATGCATTATTAGAACTGCTTAGTAATATACGTCTTTAAATCTCCCATAAATGAGGGTTAGGCGTGCCTGGGAATTTTCATCTCCCTTAAAAGGGTCAGGCCTAGTAATATAGGACTTTAAATCTCCCATAAACGAGGGTCGGGCATGCCTACTAGTATAGGACTTTAAATATCCCTTAAAAGGTTCATGTCTAGTAATATATGAATTTAAATCTCCAATAAACAAGAGTCAGACGTGCCTAGCAATATAGGACTTTTATCCCCCTTAAAAAAATATTTTTTTTACTTGTATCATTTTTTCTTTTCAGGTTGAAGCTGAACAATAACTTACTCGTGAGACAGCGGCTGAGATTACTGGATAGGAAACTGCCCGAGAGGAAATTGTGGTCGAGTCCTTTGTTCTTGGTGACGCACTGGGTTTGCAGAAATTGCCTTTGGCCCCTGTTATTAGTGAGGTGCCACGAGCTGATGCCTCTAGACTACAAGAAGCTAACAATGCCTCACACACTAAACATCCTTCTGCTGGTGATAGTGCTTACAGTGTGTATCCTCTTGAGGCATCTCCCCAATTATTTGTGAGGTAGATTTTGAATGACTTTCCACATATCCTGACTGCTACCCCACGCGAACTAATTGAAAGGATCTTAGATCAGTTCCCTTCTACCTTTGCTCCTCGCAGTATCCAACCCTTACCAGTGATGACGGCATGCAGGTTGCTCGGCCTAGCTGCTATTTTGGGCGAGGTTCTTAACACCCTTTTGCAGTCTTTGAGTTCTTCAACCATTAAGGGATTGATGGGGAAAATTAACCTTCTTATTAGGAATGGATTCTCTCTGTCTTGGTTGGTTAAGCTTCTCCGTGATTTTAATAAAGCTTATCTACCTGCGTTCTATGCTCGTCTTCAAGCCTCCAACCGCTCGCAAGTTGCTATTTTCGAAGAGCTAGTGAGTCTATAATCAGAACTCATCAAATTTGAAGAGGAACTGGAAGCGGTTCACGAGGCTCTGGATAAGGTGGATGATTTGCAGCAAAAGAGGGAATGTCATGAGAAGGACTTGGATGATTTTGCCAATAACCAAAACCAATTAGAGCAAATACTTCCACAACACCACCATCGTCTGCTCAACTCATCTAACTTGTGGGTCATCATGGATAACACTGTCGATTAGTGGTTATTTTTAGGAATTCCCCTCTTTTGTTTGAATTTTTTTCAATGTGGTTCAGAAGTTACATTTATTCACCCAGCTTTATATGTATTCTGGTTTCTTTGCATTTTTGCTTATAATGAATGAAATAACAAACTTACACAATTTTTATTACATTGTACAAAAAATAAAGAAGATGAATGGACTATAATTTACAACAATGTCTTTATATTACCATGTTATTATGCCACCATTAACTATGAGAAACATTTTATCATGCAAGTTCTTATAACTCATGTCAAAACATGTGTAAATAAATTCTTAGCAAAACTAAATAAGCTATTGAGGATAAACTAACAAGTGCTATTAAACACGGTAAATTTTGAGCCATTTATTGTTTAGTTTGAAGGTAACCTCATCCTCTAGATTTAAGATCTCGCGATAACTTGAGTTATGTGCTTTACGGACAATATACGGGCCTTCCTAATTTGCCTTAAACTTGGGTAATGAGTGTCCTCGAATGTGTCTCGTGTAAGATTTTATGACGAAGTCTCGTTCTTTGAATCTCCTCGACTTTACAAGTTGATCGTAGGATCTGTACAACTATTTTCGGTACATTTCAAAGTGCATAGCTGCATTGTCTCTATGTTCTTCAAGTGCCTCGAGTTGTCAATTGTGGGGAAGCATTGCACTTTGTAAATTATACCTGGCAGAAGGTACCTCGAGCTCTACTAGAAGTATTGATTCAACACCAAAGACTAAAGAAAAAGGAGTGTACCTTGTTGGTTTCCTCTTCGTCGTTCTATAGGCCCACAAAACTTTAGGTATCTTGTCATCCCAAGTTCCAGGAAAGTTTTTTAACATTTTTGCTAGAATATTTACCAAGGTCTTGTTAGTAGCTTCTGCTTGCCCATTCCATTCAGGATATGCCACAGTCGATTTATAATGGATGATCGAATACTTGTTCGTGAGCAACCTTACATCACTATTTACAAAGGGAGTGCCATTATCTGAGAGAAAGACCTTTAGGATGCCGAAACAATAGCTAATGTACTATTTCATTAATCGATCAACTACCTCAGTTATGGATTTCTTCAATGGTATGGCCTCTGCCCACTTGATAAAACATTCAGTGGTGATAAGTATCTAAATATTTCCTCTTAAGGAAGGATTTATTACTCATACCAAGTTGAACGCCCATGTGTGGAATGGAAAGGAGGTAGAAAGAGAATGTAAGTCCACAGAAGGAGCATGAATCATATTCCTATGGAGTTGGCATACCTTGCATTTTTTAACAAACTCCGGAGAATACTTTTCCATCGTAGGTAAAAAATACCCCAAAGTCATAAGTTGGTCATAAAGTTTGGCTCCCCCAATGTGACCTGGCTCGTGGGCCTGTTTTAGAACCTCTTCTGCTTCTTCCATCCTGATGCACCTCGGAGGTCTGTCGTGATAGCCTTTTCGATAAAACTGTCCTTCTTGGATGTAGTACTTGGATACTCGTCATTTTAGCCTTGTATCATTATCTTTATCCGTCGGCGTCACGTCATCTATCAACATGTCCATATATGACTGCCTCCAGTCATGTGGTTGATCAATAAAGTTACACTCAACAGCCTAATAAAAAACTAACATTTTCCACGGTATCTCTGGAACATCGAGGCATCTTGTCTCATCGAAGGCCAAAAGTAACCTGCTCACTGGACCCTTCGATACAAAGGGATTTTTATGGTCTCGCAGTTATCTTAATGAATTTTTTTTTAATTTTCTTTCAGCCTCCTTGGGGTCCACACATCTGGATAGACAACCCCCTTATTCTTGTAGTACAAGTTACCCCTGGCAAGGAAGTACTGTAGGAGATAAGCCAAACCTTCTTTCCCCCATTTCCATCTACTTCCTTATCTTACCTCTTCAGTCATTGCTATCATCAGTGGGTAGCATTTTGAGTATAGTCGAGGGAGTTGTCCTCTTAGTAATTCGAACCACCGTTGACTCTCCATCAAAACTAATTTTTCAGGGAATTGTGGCATAAGCGTCAACATGGTTGTTCATCATTATGGGGTGCCTTTTGATCTTTACTTCGTGGAATTAATCGAGCAACCTTTGTATGATCGTCCAGTAACGTGCCAAGCTCACGTGCTTTAGAGCAAACTCGCAATTTGCCTATTTAACCACTAAGCTTGAGTCTCCTTTTATTGTGAGCACCAGAATGCCTCTTTGAAGGGCTTCCAGCAACCCTAGCACATGTGCCTCGTATTCGGCTTCATTGGTCGAACAACTAAAATCCAGCTTGAAAGATAATTAGACTTCTTCTTCGTTTCTTCTCAAAATCATGCTTGCTCCCCCTTTGCATATAACTGAGGAGCCATCAAACTCCATGCTACACACTACACCCAAACTGCCTACTTATCATGGTAAAAAATTGTGACAAGGCAAGCTTGTCACAGTCAAAGCAAATTATCACGGACTTTTCATGGTCAAAGTTCATGATAATAATTTGATTTGTCACGGACTTTGGCCGTGACAAGTCCGTGACAAAGGAAAACTCATCACAGTCAAATTACGTACAAGTCTGTGACAAATAAAAAAATATCACGGACTTTGACCGGGACAAGTCGATGATAATTTTCATTTGTCACGAACTTATCACGGTCAAAGTTCGTGATAAATATGGTAGGGGTGGCAATTCGGGTTAGTCGTGTCATTTTCGGGTCGCGTTGATTTTAATTTAAGTATAAGTTTTGGGTACTTTTAAATCTACACAAGCTAATCGTGTCATGTTCGTGTCATGTTCGGGTTATTACCATAAACGAGTTATCGTGTCAAAAATTGCCAGCCCTAAAATATGGGCAGAGTTTAAAAAAAAACTGATGGGCAGTATGGCCACTTCCCAACAGTATATTTTAACCCGTTACAGCATATTTAAATATGTTCAAACAGTATATATATCAAGCAACATTCAACAATTCATAAAAACTACATATGAATTACCCAACAAATATTCATAACTAACCAACATTCAAAATTCAAATCAAATAAATACAAATAATATCCAACATTCAATATTTAATATTCAAATCAAATAAATATGAATAATGTCAAGGGATTGAGTTTTGAACAGTTTTGAGAAGAAAGGTAGGCCACACTACATATTAATTGATACATCCATCAATTCACCGAACGTCGCATTGTTCTTCCAACCTCAAAGGCGCATTCTCCCTTCCGGGCACAATATGCGTGACGCGAACTTTTGCCTCAATATCTTGCAACACATGTCCATGAACCACACTACCAGTGTGTCTGTCCGGGTCCCTCAACCCCTTAGCTATAGGCGTGCCACCAAAGAGGTCTATTAAATACACACTCGGCCAACCCATTATTGACATAGGTCGTTCGATGAGGGTCAAGGTGGAAAATGGATCATATGCAGGCGTCGAGTGGGTGCGTATCGACGATGAGGGTGAGAGAGATGGAGCAGTGGCGTCCTCGTCTACCGCCTTCCCCTTCCCCTTAGATGAGATGGACCCCAATTGATGCTTCATGTACTTGAACATATTGAGGATCGTCGCCTCCAACCTTTTTAACTTATCGCCATGGATGTCCACCTTACGAGCCAACCCGACGTTGCTCGTCTTAATACCGATGAGACTCGACTTCCCCACCCGAGATCTCACCCCCTTGTCCTCCCCTTGTGATCCGCCCCGAGCACTTCGCTTAGTGCGTCCATAGCCAGAGATGCCTTATCGGTATCAGACTAGGAGTTGTGCACTTCCTTAAGTTTTGTCTGAAATGACAAAAAGTACACGATTAGTTAACTTAATACAGAAATTATAACGTAATTAAAAAACAAAACAATTGTAAGATATTTTTATAACTTACAATCGTGGCTGCCATGCTCGAGGACACCTCCTTATCCTAGCCCTTCTTCGTCCGAATTGCCACATAGGCCCCAGATCCACTCCCCGTCTCTTGAAATAAAATAATGCAAAATTAATAAGTAATGCAAAGTAATGCTAAATTAAAGTAACATAAAACTAAAACGAAAGAAAATTAAAAACTTACCATCATGTGCTCCACCTCGACGTACGACGTACGCCGGGAGTACTGCACGTTGACTTTTTTGCATGATTTTCCCTCCCCAATTGACGAGGTGTTAACTGCTGCTCTTAGATCTCATTGTCGACAAACTGCTGCCACTGTGCCAATGAGATCGGATCCTTCGACGATACGGTGTCTTGGACCCTCAATATGGATTCCCGATCCTGCCCAAAGTACCGCGCCCCCATGTTTTTCTTCCACATTTTGTATTAATCTCTCAATTGTTCGAACGTGGAGTCGCGAACATGTGGGGGCAGGCCGAATTGTTCCTGTCAAACAAATACAAACCAAAAAGAAAGTAAGCGTTAGTTGTATTTAAATTATAAAATATAATAAAATATAAATATAAATACAAAATAAAAATAAAGTGAGTAACTACCTGTAGTGCCCCCCATATGGCCATCTTGAGCTCATGTGGCACCTTCCTCCAATCCGTGTGCCCTGGGCCGATGATCGTTTTGAGCAACTCCAGGGCTCTAGCCAGTAACGTCGTCTTGTTCTCGACGACGAACACCAATTTGCCCTATTTTGGGGGTCTAGTGGATTTCAAGACTTCCTCACCTATGCTACTGTGATACCCTGATGAAGTCGTTTCCTGAAAAAAAATATTGTTATTAGTACAAACATGTATGAGAAAATGATCAAATCTAAATGAATAAAAGCATTAAATTGACTAAAATCCAAATGAATTAAGGTACTAGAAGAATACAAGTTAATGACATTATAAGAATACAAATCCATGTCATCAACCAAACTAAGCATTGTTTCAAATAAATGGAATACTTATTTCAAATCTAAAAATTATTTCAAATTCGGGTCATGTCACATACTAAGAATTAATGGTTAGACTGAGTAAGGTCCAAATTAACATATTCAATAACCAACACACCAATTTTGATTCAAATCCACCAGAACTGATCAAATCCAAATGAATAAAAGCATGCATCACATCCAATACATATCACACCGAGTTATTCTTTCAATAAGGCAAGTCAACTAAAATTGACCTCCTATACCATATCTTTCTTATCTCAGTTCCATTCACAGTCGGGGTCTTCTTATGCTTGACATTCTTGAATTTAGAATTCTTACCTGGCATATTAGGGCCACAATTAGAAGATTTACTTCAATTTCTGAACATGAAACTTTTCTTAGAGGTAGCTTAAGTTCAACCCCGTCCGGTAAAAAATTGGAACCTTTATCAAATCTAAAACTTAATCGGGGGTAAAAACCTCCTATGGCAATGGTATATATTTTTTTCGCTATCGATGAGACGCGGAGATTCAATCTTCTCTCCATAAATAGTACACCCCAAATAACCATGTACTACACAACCGAATAATGTCCCATAAGCTGGAAAATCATGCATTGACCACATCAACATAGCGTTTTGTAATGACCCGACCCGATTTATGGGTTACCCGTGAGTCAACCCGGTCCGGCCCGAGCGTTAGGTGTGAAGTGCGATGAAACAATATAGATAATGATTGCTAGTCTAGTTTTATTTTAAATTAATGATTCACTTATTTAGCATGCGAGTCCAGTGTAACAACCCGAGACTTTAGAGACCATAATTAATTTATTTTGGGAGAAATAAATATTATTTTATTTGGAGAATAATCGAATTGGCATTTGAGGTCAAAATTTGAAGTTGTTAGAAAGTGTTTCGAATGGTAATTCTGAGGGTGCCATTATTTCCGGAAGGGTCGAGAAAGTCGAAATGACTGTACTTGGGGCCTATTTAGGTTCCAAATAATTTAAGTGCGTTTGGCTCGAATTAAAGTAACTGAGCCATTTAAAATGTGTATTATCATTTAAATATGTGTATGGGAGACAAGGCTTATTAATCCTACGGGAGATCAAATCTAAAAATAGAAAGAAAGAAAGAGAGAAGAAGAAAGAATAAGAGAAAGTGGAGATTTCCGGCATTTACGCGATCTCTAGGCGGATTCAGACCCTACGAACTCGAGGCAAGTGATTAAACTTGCTAAATAATTGTTGTGTACCATTTATTTCATGATTTGTGGATCAAATTTATGGATTTTAGGTTTAGTTTGTTAAAACCTAACTTTTGGGAAAATCTTAGATTTGTTGTGTATAATATGGATTTGAGATTAGAAATTAGTTTAAATATGTTTTTAGATGATTATTATTATTATTATATATGTGATTGGGTTGAAGATATTTGGAGAGAAGATGAGATAAATGAATTTTTGGGAATTTAGGGCTTTGAAGAAATAACCATTTTCGTAGCCCTTGAACAGGCCGAATCGATTCGGCCCCAACCCGAATCGATTCAGAATGTTCCAGCTTGACAGGTCTGAGTGATCGAATCGATTCGGCCCCAATCCCAATCGATTCGGCCTGAGACAGAATCCCAGGTTTGATGACCCGAATCGATTCGCCTTGGAGGCCGAATCGATTCGCAGGGCCGAATCGATTCGGAATTGGCCCGAATCGATTCGGAAACAGGGCTTTTTGAGGGATGTTTTTCTAAGGAGAATTTCATTCCGTTTTGTTCGAGGTTATCGATTGGGAACCTCCATAGGAGATATGTGGAGTATGTTTTGGATATTTTTAGAGAGTTTCCCTTATAAGAAACTATTGGAGTCCTAGGGACTAAATTTGAGGAATACCGATTAGAGATTATGGTATATTCTAAGTGGGGAAGCCCACCTTTATTGTAAATTCTATTTGGAGTTAATTATTAAATTTATATGAAAGAATGAGAATGAACTTAGTGATATTTGATTTTAGAATCAAATCCCAAATTGGGACAACTTTCAAGGTTCATATAATTAATTGAACCATAGCATGAATTGAGAGTTGTAAATGCTAATAAATGTGCACATGGATAAAGAAATATCCTTAATGATGAATAATTTAGGGAGATGTCTCACACAATGAGAAATGCAAATTTAGGTGCATTAGGGTAAAGAGCATCCTTAACATAAATAGAATTGAGAGACAATTCATAATCATGAAGTGATGCAAAAATTTCAAGTGAGAGATAGTATAGTGTATACTAAGTGGGGAAGATGTGTGAGAAATGACGGTTAGTATATCAAAAGAGAGAGTTATACTAAATAATGATATTAATTCAACTACGCCTAAGTGTGTAATACGAATATGTAAATGATGTGGTAGGTATACCTTATATGATGGTATATCTTTATATGACGTGATGATGTATGTATGCCTTATGTGATGGTATATATATATAGTGAAGCATACCCCCTCCTTGCTATCATTAGGAAGTTGCGTGCGATGAGGGTGAGCACTCTGGCTCGATGACAGTATGTAGATATTCCCCAGGTCATAGTCGTCCATGGTGATTATTATGCGATATACATTTATTATTTTTTGGGGTGAGAAGTCGTGGGTATGTTTCGTTCTCACTTGCCGGTTAGGAACTATGACCGCTTCCCGGACGTTGTGTGCGTGATTTTATCACGAGGTGGGTGTAGTTTAGTCCCACCAGGTGGTTCCCAGTTTTGCTACGTGGTTTGGGCAACTGGAAGATGATAGCACTGTGAGCCTGCGTCCTCGAGTTATAGCTCGTTTGGATGGTTATTATATTATGGATGTGATTGGTCATTCGGGTATCGAGGGCATAATGGACCTCAACGACCAACATTACCAATAAGTAGTGTAACGGGGGGTTCCTTGTTTGGATTTCGTTTCGGCGAGACGTCCCAGGCACGAAGCTCAGTGTAATGTTGGAAAGTGAGGAGAAGTTAGTCCTTAATATATATATATATATATATATATACTTCTTGATGATCGACAGTGCCAGAAGTAGTGTAACGGGGGGATTCCTTGTTTGGATTTCGCTTTGGCAAGACGTCCCACGTACGAACCGCGGTGCACTGTTGAGAATTGAGAATAATAATTAATTAAAATTGGAATAATAAGAATTTGGGTTACATGCATCATACATTGAGGGCATAATGAATCTCGAAAATCAATACTATCAGGAGTAGTGTAACGGGGGGGGGGGGGGGGGGAGTTCCTTGTTTGGATTTCGCTTTTGCGAGACGTCCCACGCACGAAACGCAGTGCAGTATTGTTACTTGGGAGTAAGTTTAGTCCTTAGCACTTAGATGATAATAACTCATCTATATAATTGAATATTGTTGGCATAACTAGAATATATGAATTTATAGTAAAGAAGATGTTTATGTTTATTGTATGGTTGGATTGGATAATGGGTATGTAAACCCTATATGTTAAGTAAGTGAACCAATGAATCAGAACCCTAACATTCTAAGTTAAAGTATATGAATTAGATGAAATTCAGATATGTGTAGATTGCGAGATAAGTTAGATGACTTTAATGGAATATTCATAGTGGGATTTAGTTAGATTTTTTGCCTAATTAGATTTGGGCATTCCTTTGGAGATCACGTGCATACGTTTAGTTGCGCGCTTTAGTTGAGGGGTGAGTTAGATTATTATGGAGAGTGCGATTCCATTAAATCATGTAATAATGCAGTTATAATTATTATGCATTTTAATGCACTTGCTATAAAATATTTTCAACTCGGGCTCTGACCCGTTATATTTTCTCCTGCTATGTATATATTGTATTACTTTAGGTGTTCCTCCGCAAGGACGCCATTGATGACTATCCATCCTGTGTATTCGTGGAGCTGTAGCAGTTGCGGACTGTTGTGACACTTTGTTGTAGTCGATTCCTATCTATTGTATATCTAGATTAGGACTCAGTTTGTACATCGGGTATATACACAAGTGTGTAGATGTATACTTTTATATTCTCTCTCTCATATCTTTGTATTGTCTGTGACCCGACAACATATTTAGGTATTTTACTTTGTACATTTTGTTGTACTCTTGTATTCATTTCTTTACTTATTGTAGAGTTGTTGTATCACTCCTCATAGTTAAATGTTGTATTTTTGGTTATGGTTGCATGATTGGTTTTGTTTTGGTGTTAAATAAAAGTTTAAAATTTTTAACAATCCACTATTAATAGTTTCGGGTAGCTAGCCTTATATTATTGAGTATTGTCAGTTGATGTTGAGACTGTGCCATCTGAGATACCTAATTTAATGTAGTATAGGGCTGGCCACCCGTTATTATTTTGAGCGGGTTGTCACATCCAGTTCAAAGATAAACTACGTGTGGGACCCATGGGGAGCACCCCGAGTCCAAGTAAACAAAGCTACTAACGTAAAATAAATAAAGAACATTTACCTGTAAAATGCCCTCACATATGATCCCACACCCAACCTGACATAACAAAGTGAGGGTGTGAGCCTATGCCCAGTGGAAATATACAAAGCTGTATAAGAATGAACGGCAGAAACGAGTACTCACATGCTACAATAACATGCATGCGAAAATATGTGTATTTACATACATATAGATATACCTTTGAAAAATACATATTCGAATGCATTAACCGTTTTACTTGCAAAACTTTACTCATCTAGATTAATTTACCTTAAACTTGAAAAAACTTCCTTTATTCATACTTATCATTTCTCACTTTGTTTGACACACCCGGTTCCACACTTAAACACCCGTTTGCCCACTTCACTTTAGCCCTTTTTTGCCTTAGCATGAACGTTTATAGATTTATACATTTACTTGTCCATCTAACCTTTACCATACACGTTTCACCACACAACCCATTTTCTTAAGATGTTCCTTGTTCCTTTTATCTTTTTTCGAAATTTTACCATTTACCGCATACTTACACGGGCTCCACACCGACGGCTATGCGCACCATATGCTCTGGCCATTGATTTAGGACTTTTCACCCAAGGGCTCCGGGCCCTTCTTGCTCATTACCGGTTGCATCTGAGTCCTTATAAATGTGTTTAACAATTTATACACGTCCACATTATTCCATTCCTTACTTTTACCCGACCGAAGCCAAATCCCGGACTTAACCGTTCGTTTTTCCATTAAAACTTGGAAAAATTATTTATTTTCTTATTTAACTCCCTTACCCACACACACGTGATTTACAATAAAATCATTCGCACTTTTAGGACTTAAACCCATTTTCACACATATTGGTGTAAAGACATTCTTTAACATTTTTATTCCATAAAAATGTTCCACTTTAAGTAAATTACCAATTTACCTCTTGAATTGCCAAATTCGTCGTTTAGTTCTTTAACAAGTGTTATTTCTCAAAATAGTTATTAAGTCTCCAACTTAACAATTTAAACACTTAGCCATTTTACCACTTATTTAACATTACACTTTTGTCCAATTTTCGCACTTGTCACTTTAACCCAACAAGACTTTCTTTAAACTTGTTCACATATATATTATCAAACACTACAAGTTTATATGCATAGAAAGTGGACTTGAAGTACTAAAATCCTACCAAGTGTATTAAACATACATTTCATTCTAGGAATTTATACCGTTTACAACAACATACTTTTCGATTATAAAGGCATTTAGGAATTTCTTTAAACTCAACAAATGTCCATTTGTTCATAAAGTCTTTATTTTGCAAGGAACTTAAAAATATTTATTTCATAAATATTTTGACAACATAAACATTATTCCACATTTTTATTTCATAAAAATGCCCACTATTTTCTTTTACTAGAAATACACACAAATAATATTTTCTTACATTTTTATTCCATAAAATGTCCATTCTTTCTTTTTCACTAGAAATGCACCAAAATCTCATTCTTACATTTTTATTCCATAAAAATACTTAATATTTCTTTTTACTAGAAATATGCCAAACTAACACTTCTTACATTTTTATTTCATAAAAATGTATATTTTCAATTTCATCAGCAAACCCACTAAAATAATATTATCTTACATTTTCATTCCACAAAAATGTATAAACTTCAGTTTATTACCAAACACACTAAAATAATATTACCTTACATTTTTATGAGATAAAAATGTATAATTTCAGTTTTGTTATCAAACACACTAAAATAATATTATCTTACATTTTTATTCCCTAAAAATGTATAATTTCAATTTTATTAGCAAACACACTATTGTTACATATTAATCCTACCCCTTAACATTCAATAACAACAATATCGTAATATATACAAAAATGGAGTCTTAAGTACAAAGAGTAGTTTATCCCACCTAAATGGTCTTCAAAGATGGTGGTGGTGGTGGTGGTGGTGGTGAAGATGGGTGACTCCCCCACCTCCAATGGTGGCCCTAAAGGGAGTCACAAAAGCCCACCAAATAGCCTCCATGGAAGCTAAAAAAAACTCAGCAAAGCCCCCTTCAAAACCTCCATTAACATATACATATTCTTCCCAAAAACCACCTCATTTAACACACATCAGAACCTCCCAACAAACCACACTGATATTTTCGTAGCTATACCTTAGCAATGGGAAGATTGAATATGTGTGTGAGTGTAAGCACTATACAGTGCCAAATAAATGGTGGATGGAAGTGTATCAAAAATGAGAGGGAGCTGGGAGCCCATTTGGGAATAAGAAAGGATTTGGTCGTTTTCTCCCCCCACCTCATTCTTTATACACATATAAAACCTTATCAAACTCTCCATCATATTGATCAACCAGTCCTTGTTTAAACAACACAATTGATCAAATGGTGGATTTGTTGACAACAATTTGCCAATACCCACCCCTTTCTCTCTCTCTCTCACTTAATCGTTAACTTATAAGTCCACATTCCGAATCAATGAGCTGACATATATTTAAAACCCACCATCGAAGTATTGACAGCATATAAGGAAGGTCTGACGTTGTCAGACATCGTTTGAATGACTGGAGACGTCATTCGAACGACACCCTCTCTCGCTTGAACGATTGACTTCACACGACTTGGTTCAAACGATGTCGTTGTTGAGTTTATTTTCTTATATATTATTCTTTCTTTTATTCTAATTTTTCCAACAACATAATCCATATATAAATCCCTTAATCTAGTTCGTTACCCATAATTCCCCATAATTATGATTAGTTCCTCCTCCTATAAATTCTACATATAATTTAATTAATTCATCGGGGTGGGGTATTACAAACTTCCCTCCTTAGGGAATTTCGTCCTCAAAATTCTTGGCTTATCACAATTAATAATCTAGCCATCTACGATCAGTTCACAACCTTAGACATTCCCTAACACTACGACCTACAACCCAAGGATTTTACTTTAATCAATCATCATTGTTAATCTAATCACAACGGACCCTAAGGTCATATTGCTAGTTCTCAAGCATGCCTAATGTGTCTATTTAAACAAAACCTTGAGATTGTCGATCCTCGTCAAATATCACAATATCACCAATGAATTCAATAACATGGATTATCCTTACGTTTGGATTCATAACCTACATTTCCTCGAATAATCTAGGATCATGCATAGCCTCGGCTGATATAATTTCAACACTCCTCGGTACACATATCAAAGATAATCACCTTATCACATAGTTTTACTCGACCGATATCTCTTACGAAATCCCTATGCTGACCTAGGGTCACCCCGAGATGTCACGACATGTATATGTATGAGCGATCACCTCCTAGGTCTCCAAAATTCCGAATCAAGCACTACAAAAAAAATTGCTTTTTACTACGGTTCTACAACCGTCTCAAAAAGTCCTCTAGCCGTCTCAAAAGCCTTTTGTGACGCCATTTGAGACGAAAAATGAGCGTAGTATTAGACCCCCGTTTTAAAAGCTTTTTGAGACGGCAGCAGCCATCTCAAAACGTTCTTTTGAGATGGGAAATACGCCGTCTCAAAAGGTCATTGCTCACAGGACCCTTATGAGACGGCAAAAAATCCGTCTTTTAAAGTTTTTTTAGAGACATCAACATACGTCCCCAAAGAGTTTTTTGAGACGATAACTTAACCGTCTCAAAAGCTCCCCATTTATGGAACCCTTTTGAGACGGCAAAGAAGTCGTGTCTTTAATAATTTTGGCACCAAAATTATAATTTCATCCATTCCATAATATACTCTATATAATTATAAACAAAACATCTTAAAAACAATATGACATATTTTGCATCCCATTTCAACATATAACATATAATTTTCCATTCAATTATAATTAAAGTTCATACAAAGAAAAAATACGCAATTTAAACATTGTGTCCAACATAAATCTCTCTATACAATTTCACTCATCTCATTAGAAAAAATACATAAAAAACCATCTATCCCTAACATAAAATGATGTACGCAAAGTAAACTCGCAATCTTCAAGCATACGACCTCCAGCAAAAACGACTCAAATATCTTGCCTTGTCCACAAAGGGTTTTCACTTGCAATAAATTTATTAAGTGTCAGTTACCTTAAACAAATAAGTAATTTTTTAATAGTTCCTATAGATGACAATCTTTAAAAACCTTATCAAATTTGTATATCTTCGTATTATTTAGTTTTAAAAATACTTAATATTTTTGAAAAAATTCGACAGAGTCTCCTTTATTTATTCATGAAAACCAACCTGTTTAAACATAAAAATTAACTCAAAAACAACGACAGAAATAGCCACAATTTTCTAAACAACTAATATAAATAAATATACACTTTACGACTCCTTTTACCGTTGGACAACATAATGAACAAAATTTAACTTGAATATGTCTCATCCCTGCTTGTGGTTGAGAGCAAGACTAAAGAGGACATAAGCGACAAGGTCTTTATTCGAGAGAATAGATACAAAATCTCCAATGATAAAAGGCTCAAGTATAAGTATAACAAGTCCTCGCGGGATAGTAAACTTCCTGCAACAAATGGGATACAAAACGCAATTAGCTATGGTTCTGAAAAAGTCAAAAAACATTAACTTGATTTAGATACTTGGACAATACTTTTTTAAAACCCAATACAAAAACCATCTCCAAAATGTCATGATTATATAAATATAAAATAAGAACAAACACTAAAAACCTAGCTGATTTAACTAGGCACATTTGACTGATATCCTTTTTACTAGTTCATAACAAAGCAATAACAAAAGTTGAATGAAATTTCAAATGCCTACATTTATGAAATGAAAACTACAAGAAAGCATCAAGTTACATGCAGTTTTTCTTTATTCGTTCATCAACATTAGTAAGTTAGGAGTCCTCATGAATGTCACAAATGGTTGCAAATTATCACAATAGAAATACATTTACAAAAGAGACACACCTGGTTATTACTTCTTTATGTTCTTCTAATCACCAACATTCCTCTAAGTTGAGTTTAAAATAGTAAAAATTTGTAATGATCATTCGGAATGGAAACATGAGGAATATTGGCAAAATCAACAAAAATCCTTGCTATACTTTAATTGCAATCTCAAATTTAAAATATCGCATCAATTCTATAAAGTCTACAAACAGGAGGAAACTGATCAATCTATACATCATTAAGGGTGAAACATACCATATTTGAAGTGGCTTTCGCGATAAATCTCCCAATAATTGTAGTTGTGAGTGGAGAAGAGGTTCCAAGAGTAGTTCTCTTTGTCATATCGTTCAATTATCTCAAGCAACAATTTTATGATTGATGACCGAAAAAAGACATTGAGGATTCCAATCAAATGATGTAGATTAAAAGATAAAGGAAAATTCAATAAATAATTGGACATTTAGAACAATCCATTCAGTATACCTTTAAGTAAAATTGAAGGATGGCTTTTGAAATTTTTTGAAATGCACATTTTTTTTTATCTAAATCTTCTCTCGAGATTAAAAATCAGAACATAAAATTAAACATTTCAGCAACCTGTTTCAGAACATAAAATTAAACACCTTGGAAACCTGTTTCACACGTGGTTGCATGTTATCCTAGGAGGTCTCAGGTTGGCCAAGGATAACACCTTTCGTGTCATTTTGAGCAACTAACGGACTAGACTATAGGGTGGTCTCGACTTTCTGGGGGTGCCAAGGTGGGACGAGGCTTGTGAGGGGGCCAATAGGCCAGCTGATGGGTCTAGGCCTAAGAGATTGGGGGAGGCCGAGACTGCTGATGCAATGCTACTGCAGAAGGATCCATGACTGTTTGACATGATGGTATGCAAGATTGTCCTTGGTCTAATGGGTCCCATCTTGGGACAAGGTCATACCATGGGCATGTCATTTCTCTCTACAAGTAGAGGTGACAAGCATATTCTTCAAAGAACTAAGGATTTCCTTCTGAAATATTGCAAAATTTCAGCCAAAATATCAATACATTTAAGAGAGGCTTTAAACTACCCAAAAAATGCACTCCTCAACTTAAGGATAATGTAGAAACTTACACGAGCCTAAAACACGAGGATCTCCCACTCAAATACCTTGGATGTCCTCTTTTGAGGGGCAGAAATAAGGTTAAATATTACGAGGGCCTCATTGAATCTATAAGATGCAAAATAGTAGGTTAGCAGTCCAAACTTATTTCAACTAATGGAAAGCTCATTCTGTTGAAACATGTTCTTGCACCTTCATACTTTCATGCATCTATCTCTCCTCCAAAGGCATTAATCACTAAAATTCATAGACTCCTTAATTAATTCTTCTGGGGTGGAAATGACACTGATGGTCCTAAATACCAGTGGAAAAGTTATGAATACCTATGTAAAATCATTGAAGAGGGAGGGCTCGGCCTAGTGAACTTTAATTCTTTGTCTAAAGATTCTGCAATGAAGTTATATTGGAAATTCTTCACGGCTGACTCTCTTTGGGAAACATTTATGAATAATAGATATAAAAACTACCACTCTCCTAAAGTGGGATCTTTTACATAGAGAAACATGATGGAATTAAAGAATAATGTTCAGCTCAATTGGAATATGTAGAGGATTAGTGGATATGGCGTACAGAGACATCATGTGATTTTTTTATTTCTTTCGCTTATGATTGTGTTAATTATCATTATGTAATTTCTCGAATTTTTGCAATATTTAAGGTTGTAATATCCTAAAAAATGTTCAATCAACATGTGGAAAATTTTAAATCAAGTTTTTCCAACTAATGAGAATATACAAGCTGTGGGAATTGGATTATGCAGTAGACGCAAGGCCTTCCATATGAATTCAGAATCTCTGGATTATCTATTCCTTTCTTGCACAAATACTAAGCCAGTTTGACATTTCTTTATTTCTTTATTGGTCTATTGATCACCCTTTGATACAGAAATGGAACTCGTAACTCAATAGGCGTGTGAAACAGGTTTCCATGACTTTTCTTCAAGCAGCATGGATGGACTGAAGGAGGCAAGATTGGGGCCAAGTATACCTCCAGGGCTGCCGAATTATATAGGCAATTACTTTCAAAATAAGCTGTTAAAACTAAAAGTGGCATGGAAGAGGTAGGCTTGCCAGCTTCTCCTGTCGCTTTTCAGTCAGTACAAACTGCCGATAGACTTTTTGTTATCAAGATCCAAAAAGTTCTCCGGTTGAGCATCTATCTCTAGTGCTGATCTTTTTGGTGTCCGTACTGATAATTTTGCACTTGATCTCACGGCAAGAAACCTCATCAATCGGCTCTCGTTCCAGGCACAGCAGGATATCTCTTCCCTTAAAAATATTACAGGAGAAACTGGGAAGAAGCTCAGCTTTCTGGCCTCGAATTTAATGACAGATCTTCAGGACAGAGTTCTCTAATAATAATGTGGTATATTCAAAATCATCTCAGGTCAATAGATTATGTAATAGTGGATATGAAAGGGTTAAAAAAAGTTGGTCGTGACATTTTTCTCACACACGTGTTATTATGTTTCCCACCACATATGCAGATCCCTTATGCCTTTAACCTGTGATGCATCCACTGTTTCTATGAATAACCAGCTCTTTTAATACACAACATAAACAACATATATGTGGTCAAATAGGGAGCTACATACGAAAGGGGATAATCGGATTTTTTGTATATGTACCACAATAGACACAATGAAGAACTAAAACAAAATTGCTTTGTACTTGCACAAATCTTAAAATGAGCTCGCAAAAAAATGCAAAAGTCTTAGAACAATACCTTTGTCCATGCTTAAACGGACATTCTTTCAAAATTATCAACATAACTACGCGTCATTGGGGTTACCTAATGGCTATAGTAAAAGTACCTTGTTGGTGGATCCCTAGAAAGCGAACAAAAGCCCTATTCTTAATAGCTAATAAACCAATAAAGTAGATAATATTTAGTCAGAATCATATGAAGTCAATCAATACATCAAAGGCACCTGTAAAGGAAAAGAAAAAGATTTACATCACTAGAAAGCCTTTTGTACCACTGCTTGATTTAAGAAGCTTTAAGCTGCCAAGATTGAGAGGAAGAGAGAGTGTGCTTTTTCGTTCGAGTCCTTAAACATTCGTCTTTAGCAAGAATCTCATTAACCACAAAAGATGCACTAGGAAAAGACCTTTAAGCAGGATATAACCCCCACAAAGTCTCAATTTTTGCAAACTCTTATAAATCATCCAAAATCCTTAATTGAATCCCACAAATCCCATGTAACAATGAAAACCAAGAATTGCAAAATAAAATGAAAACCAAGAATTGCAAAATAAAATGAAAACCAAACAAAAAACCTTATTTTTAACCAAATAATAAAATCCCCTGTCATATTAACAATAAAATAAAAACAGGTTTCAACGGTTCATTTGGATACCAAAGGGCCAAAATTCTACTTTAAAATGAGAACAACGATATGACAAGAGAGAGAAAAAAAACAAAAAGATGGTTCATAATTCCAAAATATCCCATTGGGGGAAAACAATACCGAAACTTCATATGAATACAAAGACCAGAAGGTATGCAACTTCATCTGGAGCGAAGATGGTGATAGACAAAACAGTTAAGATGTTGAAGCTCAAATGAAGAAAATATACGCAGATTATTTGCTTCAAACACAAGCTTTGATACCGTGCTATAGCGTTTAAACCAATATCAATTCAATTGTGATTCACTCAATATTAGGGGTTCCATCGAAAAACCCCAATTCCATGAAATTTTGAACTGAAATTTTTCCAATTTCGATCTCAGTGAATGGAATTAATTTGGTTCCCAAACACTATATTTTGAACTGAAAATTTAGTCCCCTCCCTTTTTCTTCTAAAATAAGTAAATAATGTAAATTCCTTAAGTAGAAGAAATCAAAACATTAATAAATCGAAGCATATACCCCTAAACAGTTTATATAAATCAAAACAAGTACAAAATATCTCGCCTCACACACAAGATACCATCGATAACAATATAAAGATTTTTAAATGAGAAGCACAAGAATACTGACAGTTGTATGCAGAACTTACTCATGACAGTTGTATGCTAAACTTACTCCTTACAGATGTATGCAGAACTATTTTCCTTTCATCGTCATCTTATTATTGTACCTCAAAACATTTTGAGGACCACACCTTAAAACTTTGATGTTTTAAGTTCACTCTCATTGGAATTCAGAACCTTTTGAGATAAGTATAAAAGACAAACTCTAATTTTGAGAGACAGGTTTTAGAACTATACTGAAAGTTACGCTGTCAACTTCGAGAGACAGGTTCCATCTGGTTTGGAACAAATGCACGACATCAACATGGGATCCTGCATAAGCAAATGTACTAACCATTGCATTAAGATGTACCAGATCCACTTTCTTTGTCTCATTAAACACCAATTTTGATTCATTGATCCCATTAAATTTTCCATATACTGCGGATAAACAAGACAACATGGAATCATCTTGAATGAATCCAAGCTTGATCATAAGTTAATGGATTTTCATTGCCAACTCCCGAGATTTCAAATTTGACACTACTTCAAGTATGCTAGCCAAAGTATGTTTAGTAGGTAGGATAGAAAAATTACGCATCCTAGAGAAGATCACAATAGCTTCATTAGCAAATCCATTCTTAGAATACCCAGTAATCCATTGCATTAAGATGTACCAAATCCACTTTCTTTATCTCATTAAACACCAATTTTGATTCATTGATCCCATTACATTTTCCATATGCTGCGGATAAATAAGGTAATAGCGCGCAATTGCACACAATTTAAAACATTATCAAATACTAATGATTGGAATTGGATTTGGAGATGAAACATCACGCACAAAATCAAACACTTTTTATTTTGGATGTACTCGAATTCTCTTCCGACCGCCGAGTGTTTCTTGCGAATGAATATGAACCCACAAAAATTCTCTTGTTATGATTGTAAGAATTGTCTCAATTCATTGGACCACATCATGAACAAATGTCCAATTTCATTGAAGGTGTGGGGCCTTTGTGGACTATCTGAGAAGGGCACAACTAAAGGCAGGGGAAATGAAGGATAAACTGGAAAGGAACAAATGTTTGAGAACAGTTGTGTCGTAGCTTGGGCTATTTAGCGAAATCGCATCCTCGTGTTCCACGGGGAGCAATGGTCGAAACCGATGCAAATATTCAGCCTTTAAGAGAAGGAAAAAGGTTCAGGTGATAAAAAATATTCGCAATAGATACGAGCACAAAATGGGACTCTCATAATCGCACCTAAATTTGAAGAGTAAAAGTGATAGCTCGGGACCCTTTGTTACTGATCTCTCTAAAAGAATTTCGAAACCGCTTGATTCTGAACATGCAAAACGTTTGGCAGCACATATGACGGTCTCTTTTACCACAAGGATCAATCATGCGCATCTTATAAAATGAAGATTGGGCTGCAAATGGCAGTATTATAGAAGCAGTAAAAAATTCCTAGGATGGGCCAACATGCTATATTTCTTCTGCTAGGAGGAGAGGCAATGTGCCAGCTCATTGTTTGGCTCTGTATGCTGAGAACATTTCTCATTACACAATTTGGGAGGCGATGCCTCTAGTTTTTTTGGAGGCTTGTTTTCTCAATGGTGTAATCGAATGTTTTCACTATACCAAATCTGCCCATTTGTCAAGGTCATTGACCTTGACAAATCCAACTTGTCAAGGTCAATGACCGTGACATTTCGAGGCGAGATAACTTTTTTTGTCACGGTCATTGACCTTGACACAAACTCGCATTTTGCGTCGCGGTCAATGACCGTGACGCGTTTGTCACGGTTTATAACCGTGACAAAGCCGTGACCCTTTTTAAAAAAATTGTCACGGCCATTGACCGTGACAATTTTAGGCAGAATTTAAAAAAATATGCTGGGCAGTATGGCCACTGCCACTGCCCAGCAGTATATTTGTACCTGTTATAGTAACGTTGTACCTGTTCCAAACATCATATATCCAAACAAACTAAAGATAATGCAAATATATATTCATGACGATATAATCCAAATATTCAAAATAGAAATAATATACATGACGATATAATCCAAATATAATTAAAATGGACAAACTTAATATAATGTTACTACATGTCTTGGGTAAAACTGAGGAGGTGAGTAGGCCACACGACATACGAATTGACGCACCCACTAATATACGTCGTGCCGCATTATTCGCGCAACCACAATAGGGAGTTCTCCTTCCCGGGTATGACATGCGTGACGAGCACCCTGGACTCCATCTCTTGAAGCACACGTCCATGGACTATTCCACACTCGATGATATTCGGGTCCCTCAACCCCCGCCCTATCCGCTGGCCATCAAATACGTCTAATATGAACACGCTCGGCCAACCAAGTGTCGACAATGGTCTGTTGAAGGGCGCCAAATAGGGAAGTGGATCATCGAAGTACAAACGTGTCGGTGATGAAGCAGCGAGGTCCACATCCTCGTCATACTGCGCCTCGTCCTCCCGCACCTCCTCCTCCACCGCCTTCTCCTTCCCTTTCCCTTTCCCTCTACGGTCTCCGCCCAACGTACGCTTCATGAATGCGTACATATCTTGGACCGTCGCCTCCAAACGGGACAGCTTCGCGTCGTGTGAATCCACCGTTCGAGCCAACCCGGTGTCGCTCGTCTGCAATCCGATGATCCTAGATTTGGCCACCCGCGAGCTCACTCCCCTTGTCCTCCCCTTGCGATCAGAGCCAAGCACTTGGCTGAGTGCGTCTGTGGACAAAGATGCCTTGTCGGCATAAGACTGCGACTCATGCACTTCCTTAAGCTTTGCCTGAAACGACAAAAAGCACATGATTAGTAAAATAAGTAAACTAAAAAATTATAACGTATTTAACAAAAATTAAACTGTCGGATTACTTACAATCGTGGTCGCGACGCTCGGGGACACCTCCTTGTCCTTCCCCTTCTTCGTCCGAAGAGCCACATAAGTATCGAGCCTATGTGGCTTACCCCCTGGCCCACTCCCTACCCCCTGAAATAAATTAAAGTAAAGTAAAATTAGTATCGGCCCCGCAAAGTAAAATAATGAAGAATAATATATTTTTGTAGTTATAGAAAAATTAAATCTTACCTGCATCCTATGCTCCACCTCGGCGTAAGAGGTCCGGCCGGAGTAGTGCACGTCCGTCTTTTTTGCCCGATTTTCCCTCCCCGATTGGCGAGATGCCAATTGTCGATCCTCGATCTCATTGTCAATGAACTTTTGTCATTGTGCCAATGAGATCGGCTCCTTGGGCGGGACGGATCCGCGCCATTGTATAATGGACTCTCGTGTTTTTTCAAAGTACCGTGTCCGCATATTTTTCTTCCACGTCTTGTGTTGCTCCCTCAACTGCTCCAAGACGGAATCGCGCAGCTTTGGATCCAAGTTGAATTGTTCCTGTCCAACAAATACAATGTTAGTTGCAAATAAATATAAATATAAATATAAATATAAATATAAATATAAATATAAATATAAATATAAATATAAATATAAATATAAATATAAATATAAATATAAATATGAAATTGAAATTGAAATTGAAATTGAAATTGAAATTGAAATTGAAATTGAAATTGAAATATTCATATTCATATTCATATAAATATAAATATATTACCTGTAGTGCCGCCCAAACAGCTAACTTGAGCTCATATTGCACCTCCTTCCAACTCATAAACCCCGGACCGATGATCGTCTTTAGCAGCTCGAGGGATCTCGCTAATAGCTCCGACTTGTTCTCGACGGTAATCCCAAATTTTCCATATTTGGGGAGCCTAGGGGCGGAGGAGCCCTCGTCGCCTCCGCTACCACCCAGCCCAGACGACATCATCATAAACAGCATCATCATCTTCGCCTTAATATCCGAAGGAGACATTTTTGCTGTAAAACAATATTATTAGTACAGATAAAAAAAAATATTAATAGTACACATACACACACTCCTACCCCACCCCCACCCCCACCACACACACGCACACGTCATGCCACTTTTAAAACTAACCAACCCAACATTTCATCAATTAAACTAACAATTAAAGTATACAATTATTAATTTACTAATTTACAATGAGGGACAATCCTAGTTTTATATGAAATGGGCACTAATTACTAATTTACTTTCATCTAAAATTATACAATTAAAATTACAATTAAAGATATACAATTGTTAAAATTTCCCCTCCACCCTCCCACACCCCACCCCCACCACACCCCTTGTCCCCCTCCCCCCGCCACGCACACACGCACACACCTGCGCACCAACACACACACCCCACCAATACTATCACTAACCTTGCATTCATACTAAGGTTTACATAGTTTTAACAAATTATAACAAAATATTATCATATTTTTAGTTAGAAAATTCCACCCCCACACCCCACCCCCACTACCCCCGTCCCCCACCACACACCACCATACACACACATATACACATATACACATACCCCACCCCCTCCCCCTCCCTCCGCCACGCACACACGCACACACCTACGCACACACACACACACACACACATCACCCCCACAACCCCACCCCACCCCCATCATATCATAAAGGGATAAATCCAACCAAGTACAGAGATTCTACAAATTAAAGTGAGAATTAAATTTAAGACTTTCTAACAACATGCATGTGTATGGATTCTACATAGTTGGTCACGAAAGTAACGAATGATATTCCTAAAAACATACAATTGGCAACATTTTGTGAATTTACTAAACTTTATATAATATTATCAAATTCTGTTAAAAAATTATCCAATTGGCAACATTTTTTAATGAAATATTTATTTTGAATGAAAAATCAATTATTATCCAATTATTATCCAACTATTATCAATTATTTATTTTGAATGAAAATAAATTGTTATCCAATATTTTTACCCTCGACGATTGTTTATTTTGGATTTCCTTTCATATTTAAACAATCACACCATAGGAGTCATTCTTCTCCCTCAAAATTTCAAGAAAAGTGAACCTAAAGAAATCATCCACAATCACAAAACAATATCACTTGCCTCTTAAACTCTTAGTTTATAGGGACCCTTAAGATCAATATGTACTAACTCTAAAGTCTTAGAAGAATTTATCTTATTTAGTTTCTTGTGGGGACTTTTCATTTTTTTCCTTTTTAACATATTCCACAAAACTTGGTATCTGGTTTTCCTAACTTAGGTAAAACCTCTAACTCGTTCCTTTCTAGATAATCTATCCAAATATCTATAGTTGATGTGTCCCAATCTTGTAAGGCATAAGTCAATGGCTTTAATTTTTGCACTATCACACACAAACTTCACATCATTTGTGAAAACATATCAATTCTTTTTGCACTATCACACACAAACTTCACATTATTAATACCACATTGCAAGTATAATTTTCTTTTCTAATTTACATATATATACACACATACACACATATATATACACACAAACATATATATAAATGGAAGAGAGAGAGAGAGAGAGAGAGAGAGAGAGAGAGAGAGCAGCGTCGACAGAGAGAGAGAGGGAGGGAACGGCGGTAGTGAGAAAAGAAGGGGGAAATGATTTTTGCTGCAAACATTGTCACGGTCGTGTAAAGGTCATTGACCGTGACAAGTATTTAAAGAATTGTCACGGTCGTGTCAAGGTTAATGACCGTGACATAAAACGCCTGTTTTTTGTCACGGTCAATGACCTTGACAAGGGTGACCGACTAAAAGGTGACAATTTAGCCATTTTGGTGTAGCGTTTGATAAATGAAATTCAGTCTGCTGTCAAAACAAAAGAGAAAACACAAGTGTGCAACTAAACCTGTTAACTGATCCTGTCGTGACATATTGGGTACATATAAGAAATTGCTCAAAATATACCCGATTCATTAGAGCCCTATATAGTATGTGACATCATACTACCTCATATAACTTTTAAATCCCTGTTAAACTCGAAAAGAAAAAGACACTTGTGACATTGCCTTTTAACTGGAAATCTTCATTGTGTAAACCTTGAAATAGAGGAAGATGTTCATAGCTTGAGAAACATACTTCTCTCAATTCCAGAAGACAAATATATAGCAATGCAGCGTAGAGTAAAGATGGTCCAACAACATTTCCTTTGGCACAAAAATCCTGTCAAGTATGACTTATTTCATATGACCCTTCACTCCATTCGGTACAATAGAATTTTTCAAGTATGAGTAATGTTTAAAACGTGCAAAAAAACTTGTGCGCACTCATTTTACAAATTTGTATGATAGTGAACTAGAAAATATTTTAGATGTGAGGTTAATATAGTTTGTCGACAAAGTAATGACATACTATCGCAGATGTATACATGACTAGACATTGTAGTCCTCTTAGATTCTATCATTAATTAGGTCCATAGTTTCATATTGATCTTTTAAAGGACATTTAATAAAAAGTTTTCTAATTTTCACTGTAAAATTTTCATACATCTTTATATATGTTGGTAAATTGATATTATTTATGTTAGATCCCCAATCCACTGTCCGTTAACAAGACTGTACATCATTCTCACTAAGTTGCATGTCACCGAGATTATAGTTTATTGAATGGTTCAAAATATATAAGCAACCATGGAAACTAAGTTATTTACTTGATACAATTTGGTAGATGGTCCTTAGTGTCCCTAGGGGACAAATAGGACTCTCTTAACAATTAGGCTACGCTTGCTAATCCATGTATCCCAACTTACTCCCACTGACACTAGCACATGTACAAGGCATGAGTAGCTTGTTTCAGCCTGATCAGTGGCATAAGTACATCACGACCCCATGATATGATCCTATTACCCAATGGCATGAGCCATCCCAAATATATGTCAAATGACCCTCCTCATATTGAGATTGATGTCCTCCGTGCATTTATTGTTAATAATGGATGGGGGATACAAGTGTCAGCTAGCATCCCCTAACTAATTAAGAATTTCAGTTGTATGATGCGTACACTAAGGGTCCTCTATAACATAGTTTCTCTCATGGATATGTTATTTAGTTGGAAAGAACATGTCAAAAGGGAGGCGAATATGGGATAACAAATAAAATCGTAAGAATGTTACCAATAATGGTATTCCAATTGTTATGTTAAAACATTTGGATCAGATAGTCTAGAGACATGATTCTTGTGCCCTTCATACTGAGGATCTCCTTCTATAGGACATTTATTGTTACCTTTTTTTAAATGTCAAATCAGTTTGACATGCCACGCGACATGTTAGAGTAGTGAAGTATGGATTTCGTGTCACGAGAATATTCGACACGAGCACGTCACCTCGGACGATATGTCCATGCTTCATAGGTCCCTAATACATAGTTATTTTAATGTTAAGATTTACCATTTGATATGGTGTTGGATAACATTGGCAATTTTTTTATGGTGATGGATGTGGGTATTAATTTATTCCATCACATATACTACAAATTAAATCATAATCGAATAATAAATCAAATTAATGGCATAACCTCCTTCCAAAGGACATGAATTAGATGATCAATATAAACAAGCATATCAATAACCAAACTAATAAACAAATATTATGATATGTTAATCTAAAAACTATACTACAACAACCAATTAACAATCCGGGTTTTCAATTGGCTCACCCTCAACCTCCTATCACCACTACAAATCATTCCACGTTTTCAATTGGCTCTCCCTCAACATCATATCATCACTACAAATCATATGTAATGAAATTAATGATCTAGCTCAATAATTAAGAATTATAATTACCTCTTACATGTGTCAATTCAGTGTTGGAACTTGAATGTCCGAGATTAGATACTTCATATCACGCAAGTAGTAGCTCCCTATCAAATATCCATAAATGAAAAATATGTGTATCAAGGATGGAGCCAAATATGAAAAACAAATGTATTTTTACACAAACTACCATTATCTACATACTTGAACTATTTTCGTCTTAAAAAAACGGCAAAAATGACGAGGGGGGAGGCATTAATAACAAAATATAATATACTTTTCATTTAATTTTTAGTGCAACCTATTTTCATAAATAATGTTTAACCCCTCCCAAAATATTTTTGGTCTAATGCTGCTCAAATGGCTCCATAGCGTGCCTGCAACGGTGGAACATTGCTATTCATGTTGTTAACTAGGCGCTATGTATATGTATATAAACACAAATATATAAACATGAAATTTTCAAAAGGTTTAACATGATTTTTTGAAATTCAGGTTACTATTCATGTTGTTAAATTAGGCGCGCACGCGCGCACACACACACACACACACACACACATATATATATAATTAAAGAACACTAAGAAATTCTAGTGTTATCTTGTAAAATTAAATCGTTTAAGGGCGTATGAATAATAAGAAGATAAATTAAAAGAATGAAGTTATTATCTCACTTAATTTAAATGCATGTCTTTTACTTACGATTTAACTGTCATTATGAAATACTGAACCATGCTAATTTTAATAAATTAGCTTCACAACTACTTATTGTTTTTGAAATGCAAAGTATATGAAAGTATGTATACACACACACACACACACACACACACACACACAAAAGTATAAAAATATAGTTATATGTCGTCGTGTCTTTGCCATGTCGTGTCCTTTTTTTTAGATTTCCTGTGTCGGCGTGTCCGTGTCGTGTCAGGCACGACACACGTATCCATATTCGTGCTTTATATTCCCATGAGATGCTTGGATAACATTGATGATTTTTTCCACGGTGATGCATGTTTGAATTAATATGGGTCCATCACATACATCACAAAATAGAATCATAATCGAATAGTAAATCAAATTAATGGCATGAACTACTTGCTAAGGACATGAATTAAATAATACAAACAAACATATCAATAATTCTAACTAAAATTCACACAAATAAGTATACAAATATTTTCATAAATTAATCTTAAAACTATACTACAACAACCAATTGGCAATCCGAATTTTCAATTGGCTCACCCTCAACCTACTATCACCAATGCAAATCAATCGAGTACAAAACTAATGATAATAATCAATGACCAAGAATTAAAATTACCTTTATTCGTATCAATTCGACAATACTTGTTTGTTTTCCTGCAAAAAAAAACATAAATAAATAAATGACGATACAAAGTGAATATGGAAATTTTCAAACATGAGTTGAACTAAACTAATAATTTAAACATAAGTCGAACTAAACTAATAATTTAAACATAAGCCTTCACTACACAACATGACAAATCCTTAAAAAAATAGAAATTGCACCCAATACGGGTATATGAGTAACATGGGCGATGATGGGGGATGGAATGCGATTTACCTCAGTTTAACAGTGACAGATGTGCGATGGGGATGAAATGCAATGGGTAATGGCAAATGGCGAGGGCTGGAACTAGGCTATAGCGGTTAGGGCTAGAAAGTTAGGGCAAGGGGCGGATGGGTGCAATGCGAGTGAAGAAGAAAAGAACCGAGTTGTTCCTTTTTATGTGTCTTTTACTTTCATTTTTTTATTTTCTAAGGCTTACAAGAAGTGGGAGGCTAAAAATTTACGAGAGAGGGAAACAAAAATTCGTGAAGCCGTCTCATATGGTATACCTTTTGAGACAGCACTCATTTGCAGTCTTTTTAGATAATACTTTTTGAGGCGGGAAATAAAAGCTGTTTTAAAAAGTATAGTTTTTAAGACAGTTAATTTTTGCTGTCTTAAAAAGTCAATTTTAGAAACCCAATTTTTTGCCGTCTCAAAAGCCTCCGTAGTAAAAAGCAATTTTTTTTGTAGTGAAGTACAATACTATCATCCAGTGTTTTTAATAGGATCTAATTTTCGCAAGTACTATCAAGTCATAACCTCGGGACGCACGATCAAGTCGTAACTAGTTATACTGACCAATTAACAAACATGTTAACCTAAGGCAATCAAGTAATATATGCAAGTGTATGCAACAACGCAAGACCACGCGTACACACAGACTGGTGTAGATTAAAGGTGCATCAGGATAAGAGCGCACTTATATACTGTGACACATCAGCCACAACTGGCCTAACCCGCATCACTAATGAGCTTACGCAGTGCCGCACCGCATCAGAACTGATTAATAACTTCCCATTACTCGGATCAAAGAGGACACAAGAAACACAATGAATCTGGTGACTGTTACGTCGAAAGAAAGAAAACAATCAAATTCTGACATGAGTCATGCCTCACGAAGTACGAATACACAACATACTCCTTGAAGTCCATAACTTTTACCGATATCTTGCTAGAGTCTTAGTCATGCCACGTACCCTAACTTGGCCCATTAACCCTGATGGTTTCTAACTATGGGTCACCTATCCTTTTTGGACGAACGGAATACAAAGTCAATTCCTTCGGTAAGCTGAAATGCCAGGCTTCCCTCCTTAGGGATAATGCCACCTATTTATCATTGGTAAGCACAACTATTTTATCTCAAGGCGAAGTTACTTCTCTTGACACTTATCACAGCCAGGCCTCCAAAATTTCAACACGCGGTAGCTAACCTCAATTTTTGAGATCACTCTTATCAATTGAAACACAACACTCACATAGTCTCAAACATCCAACTCATGAACCATATCTACTACCCTTAGCGCAACCATGATCCCAAATCATAATCAATCTAATGGCATCTCAACTTTCAAGCATCACTCATGCCTAATGATTTCCTTCAACAGAGTAATCACTAACCATACAGGTAGCACACTTTGTGCTATAAATATGCCTAACACTTCATCCCGAGTGCTATTTCTAAAAGACATAACGAACCTCATAACGTTCTAAGTCTCCCAGGTGCACTACCTAGCATTGATCAAAATATTTTCGAAATTACCCTCGAAGGTCATATCATGATGCATGTCTATAAATAAAATTCGTAACTGTAACTCCAAGGTATTGCCACAAATCGACATGGTCTAACCATAGTAAAGTCATAAATGGTCTACTATCACTTATGTAAACTTTAATATAGCAATGATTCCCAAAACCCCATAGGTGATGACATCAAATTCAATTATTTATTTAAACGTCTTACACATCTACCACAAGAAACCACTAGTCATACCATGACCTATGTCGTACAACCTTGAGTTTATCACTATGAAACGGACATCACCGCATAAACCTTGTAGGAGGGGCTTAATGATAAGCCTCTTATTTAATTATTAAATGAGATTAGAGATGATTAAAATTGATAAAAGTCCATGTATTTATGCAACTGGAGTATTATTATGCATGTCAGACATATCACGCATATTTGTGTATTATTTACGCATTAACTAGACAATATTCTAGTGTTGAGAGTTTGACATATGTTATGGGACACATGCCACTTAAAATAGGACGTGTCACCACGGGTTATTTGACATGTGGCGACCCACTTGTGTTGGTTTTAGCTATAAATATGCCTCACCCCCATACATTTGAGAGAGAGCTTCTTGGGAGAAAAGAGTTTTTTTGTCTTTTGAGTTTTTAGAGAGTTTTAGAAAAGAGTTGTTGGAGAAGAATTTTAAGAGTTGTTTTGAGAATAGTCTCACCACCTCCCACATCTCCGAAAAACCACCACAAATGAGTTTTCTGGCGAATAGTACGAACCCAAGAATTATGCTGTCTTTGATTCCGACTATGACGGATACGTAGACGCAACTGAAGTTGCTCAAGTCAAACACGTACAAAAATTGGGTATTTATCCATATTAAACTGCCCTCTTACATTTGGCGACTCTGCTGGGGAGGTATTCACGATTTTTATCGTGTAAACGCCTCATTCGTTATTGGAAAAAGTGGACGGAGATAAAAGAGAGGCATTGACAACTCAACTTTCTGCTCCAATATTTGGAAAATATTTAGCTCCTTCTCAAATAAGTAACTGATTTTCCAATTTATAATCTCTTATGCCTTACATAAAAATTTCATGATATTTTATATACGAGTATCAGTTTATGATGTCTATCTCAGAGTATAAATGTTCTTGATAATAGAACAAAAATTGTTTGACATTTATATTTTACCTGAGGTTGTATATTCTGATAATAGAACAAAAATTATTTGACATTTATATTTTACCTGAGATTGTATATTCTGTTAAGGGTTGTTGGTTGAACCATTAAGATTTAAGTATGTTTTCACGCATGAGAGGCTGAGAAAAAAAAACATAATTAAAAGGATGATTGCGAGTATGATGCATTTCTTTGTGCTGCACACAAACTTTACATCCTTTGAATGGATATTCATTTGGTCTGAACTTGAGGTGACTCAACAAAAAAGATATTATATGTTATTATTTGTTGCTGAATAAATAAAATCGGACCAGATCACATATTTTATGGATACAAGATGTCAAAACCCATGTGATAACATTTATTACTAGATAACGAAGATGATTTTAAAACTTTTGAGTGTGACCATTGAGCCTGTAAAGTTGTACTTATAGCACAGTCTATTTAACAAGCATGATGTGATTAAAGAAATGGACATGACTATTTAACCTATAAAGTTGTACAAAGCTATTTACGTGTCAGACTATTATCTAACAGCTGTAAAAATAACTGTACACTTATATTGCATGTTAGTTGTACAAATGAGAACGACATGTCAGACTAAGGAGCTGCAAATATAAAACAATATACGAACTTCTTGATTTGAGCTCATCGCACCTCAGATTTGATCCCCGACGAACCTTCTTCCTCTCCGACGGTGTGGTCGTTTACTACACTGTCGTTTCATCTCATTTATTTCGGGCGTGGTAATTCCCAAACATGTAAAAACTTCCCATTATTATTCCCAAATCAAATTAGAGATTCAATTCGGTTAGTGCTTCAACCTAGCACAAGGTTTCCACGGGAACCAAAGATAGGCGATGAGTTTATATCTGGATTTTTAAAAACGAATCATCATCACATGAAATGGGTCTTGCTAGACATTACAACCCACAATGAAACGAATTCAATTCGGATATACCTCCGACACATCACAAGGCGACAGAACTGAGGGTAATAATCCGACTGACCTCATTTTTTTCAAGTGAAAGATGAAAAGCTCCATGAGATTCTACGGTCGATTTATCACAAAATATATAGACCTTGTGCTGTACAAAACGAACTCAACAATCGATATCCAGATCTAAACATAGTGAGGATACAAATTTCATTAAGGTCCCAATATTTGAGATCCTTTAGATACGGAGAAGAAATTCAACTTGGATTCATGCCGGAGAGGCGATTCACCTAGATCCATACCGAAAGCTTTACCAAAATTTGAGATTCATCGTCTTTTTTATTTTGTCCTTGGATGAGTGTATGATGTTTCATTTTTGAATTACATGTGTTTGCCCAACTTGCTTCTGCAGTTTTTTTTTCTAAAGGAGACACAAGCAACTCACATAAGGCTTGTTGATAGCCATGAATTATTTGGGGATGACGTGTTTCCCCGGTTATAACACCTGTTGGAACGAATTTGGGGTGTCAAACGCATTTATAAGGATATACTTAAAAAGAAATAAGTATTATTGAGCATTTTATGAGATAGTTAAATGGTCATAATATAATATTGTTGAATAAATGAGTTTACGTTATATTTATTCCGATACTTGTACATATATATAAGAGGTATATTTATCATAGTTTTAAATTCACAGTATTATACCAAGTGTCGATTGGATTATGAATAAACTATTATTGAGTTAGATTCTTCGAAAACCTCAAATTGACGAGGCATATTATTTTTTTTGACAATTCACGAGGGTGTTATTTATTAACAGTTATGAATATTGCAATGGCAAGTGATTTGAATAAAATTAACGCTAGAATAATATCAAACTGACATGTATGGACTCCACAATTGAAAATGGATGTCTTTATCATGCTTAGTGGCGAACGAAACATCTATGCGCATGTTTATAGAGAAACATAAATTGCGTCATGCAGTTATTATGTTCATGGGACGTTTTATTTCCACATAATATATTATTATATTGAAAACATTTACAAGTGTTATTCAATGATTTAAGACAAATTTAGACATGGTTTATCCTTCAGGAATTACTTTCGATACACCTGTAACATGTATACGCGATGAACCACGCCATTTGGGATAGAACTATTGGGGGTTTCTATTAGGATTCATCGCATGATCTCTCTATACGTTATTACATAAAATTGAAAGTGATGAATACTATGCAATATTTCATAGAAAAACTTGTGCACATTATTTTATGTCTATTTCATAAATTATGAATCATTTATGAAAGCGTTGAGTATGTTACAACTCATGATTAACCTCGAGATTATATACACCTTTAGATTTAATATGGTGTGTGCTCAAACAATATCAAATTGTGGACGATACACCTACGAGTATAGATGGTAACGATTCATTACACAAATATCCCCTAACTTTAATTAACTTTTATTTTGTGACATCAAATAAAATAAAGGGGGCATGATGAGAATTGTACTTGGATATTTCCTGAGTTCTACTAAACATTTGAAATATTATGTTATTGTGTCAGAAAGATAATATTTTGCAGATGCTTTTGAATGAGAAGATATTAAGCGACGCTAACATCAATCCATTGTTCAAAGATATGATAGTTTGCAACATACCCCATGAAATGTAATAATTAGGTTGCTTTTATTTTTTCCGGGTGGGCATTGTAAATGGTATATGTAATTTATTTTATTTTATCTTGAGATCAAATAAAATAAAGGGGGCAAATGGATATTATGATGTAACATAGCTTGTAATGTAAAGCTTCTTCAACATCCTCCGCGATAAGGTTAAATTGATGAACCTTCAGAGTATAGTAATATCCAAGCAGACCATTACAAAAGCTTCTTCAGTTTCTTTCATAAAGAGTTCAAACGGGTTAATTAGTTGTCACTCAAAAATTGACAAAGTCATAGTCATCCTTCAGATATGACATCATATTATGAGAACTTTGCGAGTATTGAGATAAGTCTTCTACAAAGGTGTATTATATTCCTAAAAGCTTTATTAAAATTGGTCGGTAGTTGAACCACGATCGTTATGACTTGACTCGTTTGAAGAAGTTGGTCATTGAAGTAAACAAACGAAGGACAACGCTCAGTTCGTCATTCGGTAGGTAATGGCTCCCGTCCTGAAAAGAGATACATAAAAATGAGTTTACGAAAAATCTTAACAAGTGATTTTCATTGTTAAGTCACCGCTATAGGCGGAGTTTACAAAAATCTTAACAAGTGGTTTTCATTGTTAAGTCACCGTTACTGGTGGAGTTTGATGAAAAATCTTAACAAGGGTTTTCATCGTTAAGTCACCGTTATTGGTGGAGTTTGACAAAAATCTTAACAAGTGTTTTCATTGTTAAGTCACCGTTACTGGTGGAGTTTGACGAAAAATCTTAACAAGTGGTTTTCATTGTTAAGTCACCGTTATTGGTGGAGTTTGATGAAAAATCTTAACAAGTGGTTGTCATTTTTAAGTCACCGTTATGGGTGTCACTGTTATTGGTGGAGTTTCACAAAAATTTTAACAAGTGATTTTCATTGTTAAATCACCGTTACTGGTGGAGTTTGACGAGAAATCTTAACAAGTGATTGTCATTGTTAAGTCACCATTATGGGTGTCATCGTTATTGATGGAGTTTTACAAAACTCTTAACAAGTGGTTTTCATTGTTAAGTCACTGTTATAGGTGGAGTTTACAAAAACCTTAATAAGTGGTTTTCATTGTTAAGTCACCATTACTGGTAGAGTTTGACGAAAAATCTTAACAAGTGGTTGTCATTGTTAAGTCACCGTTATGGGTGGAGTTTTACAAAAATCTTAACAAGTGGTTTTCTTTGTTAAGTCACCGTTATAGGTGGAGTTTATGAAAAATATTAAACCATTGTGTTTTCATTGTTAAAGTCACCTCTAACGGTGGAGTTTACCAAAAAATCTTAACAAATGTGTTTGCATTGTTAAGTCACCTCTAACGGTGGAGTTGACGAAAATCTTAACAAGTGTGTTTTCATTGTCAAGTCACCTCTAACGATGGAGTTTAAGAAAAACCTAAACAAGTGTGATTTCATTATTAAGTCACCTCGTAGGTGTGAGTTTGCGAAAAACATTAAAAAATGGTAATTTGGGCGAGTCAACAATACGTGCATGCACAAGAAACCTCGTCGTAATTTGGGCAAAGCAATAACACGTACATGAACAAGAAGCCTCATCATGATAAAAACGAGCCAAAAACACGTGGATACACTGTATGATAATAGAGAACGATGAAGTAGTTGTTATGGGATCATAATATACTTCCAAATAGCTTTGTTGAGAATAATGAAATAGAATGATGAAGTAGTTATTATGTGTCCATGATAATATTTTTTTACCAAAGCATAGTTATGAAAAACCACAATAAAATCGTGGATGCATGTTCATTTAAATAGGAATGGGGACAACACTCATAGTATATCATTTGTATGAAAATAATGATCACGAGGTCCTTCGGAATAACCCATGAAATCAAAACATAAAATATGAGATTTAAGATTTGAAATATGAGATAGAAGTATATCATCAAGATGAAATGAGATATAAGATTATTACCCACGATTCACAGGTTGATCGAAGATATCAAAACCGATTAAAGGTGTTTCGCACATACATCGATATATTTCAGACATGCATCAATATATCAACTATATGTACAAGGGGGCAAATGTAGGAGGGTCTTAATGATAAGCCTCTTATTTAATTATTTTATGAGATTAGAGATGATTAAAATTGATAAATGTTCATGTATTTATACAACTGGAGTATTATTATGCGTGTCGGACATATCACGCAAATTTGTGTATTATTTACGCATCAACTAGACAATATTCTAGTGTTGAGAGTTTGACATGTGTTATGGGACACATGCCACTTAAAATAGGACATGTGTCACCACGAGTTATTTGACATGTGGTGACCCACTTGTGTTGGTTTTAGCTATAAATATGCCTCACCCCCATACATTTGAGAGAGAGCTTCTTGGGAGAAAAGAATTTTTTTGTCTTATGAGTTTTTAGAGAGTTTTAGAAAAGAGTTTTTGGAGAAGAGTTTTAAGAGTTGTTTTGAGAATAGTTTCATCACCTCCCACATCTCTGAAAAACTACCACAGATGAGTTTTTCGCTGAATAGTACGAACCCACGAACTACGCTGACTTTGATTCCGACTATGACGGATACTTAGGCGCAACTGAAGTTGCTCAAGTCAAACACGTACAAAAATTATGTATTTATCCATATTAAACTCCCCTCTTACAAACCTAAATACAACAATAAATCCCAAGGTTTTGAAGAGGCGTACTATCATCGTTGTAATACACGGTACACGACCTCATATTCGCTATTACTAGGGAATGATTACCACTCGCATTAACATCTCGCTAGCTAACACCTCCAAGGATTTATCAATAATGATTTTACACGCCTATCCATATTACTAACTCAAGGTCAATTTCATCAAACCGCCTTAACGCAACTCGTGTGAGTACGTAGGATGCCAGCCCTTAGTTAAATTCACTAGACCACATCATTTGATTCCTAATGAGTGTTCAACCGCTATAACTGAATTGCCTTACTATGTAGACCTTATAGTACCTGTTAATCTAATAATTAACATATATATATATATATATATGTATATATATATAGGTATATATATGTATATATATATAGGTAGGTAGGATACGGGACATCGAGCATTGCCTATAAACACTAAAGCTCATGCCTACGAATGCCATAAGATATTCTATTTCTAAATGCCAAATTACAACCACCAAACTTTTAATTTCTACCATTCAGGTTTTGGTAGGACATCGGACTTCGGGTATTGCCTAAAAGGAGGCTCACCCTAATGACGTCGCAAGGTGTCCCATTCTAAACATCACAACTCATTTACTTAGTACTAAGTCACCACGATCATTTAGTTTCATTATTAGGTTACCCCAATCCTCAAGATTGTCTAAACCCATATCGTAGTCAAGGTACGTAAATCGAGACATATTAAATTCAAGCCAATAATCAAGGGACCTAATAAGTTCTCACCATGGGACTAACACTTATAAGCACATTATCCACTCACTTAATTTCTATCGAGAAATCCACAAGGTTCCAACTAAGTCGCAACGAATACTTCACGACATTACTATTACTACTAAGGCTTATTGTTAGGATACATGACACGATGTATAACCCGTACACCCCCAGGTATACATTATCAGTGTCACTAAAGATCCTATTCATCAATTGTTGCATTACTCCTTCAATCATTATCCCGATGGTTTACCTAAGGTTTGTCATAAATGTCCCGTAACTCTAATCACGTCTCACAAGGCACATTCATCGGTTAACAATCACTAAGGCGCTCACCCAAAAGGATATCATCATACTTAACTAAGGATGAATGTGCCTATCCCTAAGTGTTGACCCACACAAATTTACATTCTCACCAAATTTACCATCAACCACGATATTACCCCAAGGATCGAATTTTCCTAATCATCACATCGATATTGATCTCTCACATGTGTCACACCGAAGGCTACATATTATTATAATCATGATTTCCCATTACACAGTTATGAAGGTATAACCATCAATCCCTACCATTGATTATCCATAATTTGGTGCCACTCACCTAATGGGTGTCATCTCATTCTATCAATGTCTCCCAAGTCTCTATGTCTACAAGGGCCGTAACACAAAACACCTCACACTATGAACCACGATGTCATCACCCATTGGCTTACGTGGGCACTCATAAATTATTTACATATTAAATCAGAAATGCGAAAGCGATTTATAGCAATTAACTTGATCATATGCGACTTGTTATTAACTTACTTGTCGTGCCAACCTCTTAGACCTTACCGTCGAGGACACGAACCTTAACCGTCACCAAACTAGTGTGACTGGCCCAAACCAACACCGACTTCGAAAGATTTAATACCGACCTCACTGTGTCAGACCCGAAAGGAACCTTGAACCTAGAGATCTGAAACCATTTGTATCGACCCGACCTGATTTATGGGTTACCCATGAATCAACCCGATTCGGCCCTAGCGTTAGGTGTGAAGTGTGATAAAATAACTTAGATAATGTTGCTAGTCTAGTTTTATTTTAAATCAACGATTCACTTGTTTAGCATGCGAGTCAAGTTCCAATATAAACTACGTGTGGGACCCATGGGGAGCACCCCGAGTTCAAGTAAATAGAGCTACTAACGTAAAATAAATAAAGTACATTTACCTGTAAAACACCCTCAAAATACGAACCCACACCCAACCTACCATAACAAAGCGAGTGTGTGAGCCTATGCCCAGTGGAAATATACAAAGCAGTATAAAAATGAACGGCATAAACGAGTACTCACACACTATAATAACATGCATGCAAAAATATATGTGTATCTACATACATATAGATATACGTTTGAAAAATACATATTTGAATGCATTAATCGTTTTACTTCCAAAACTTTAGTCATCTAGATTAATTTACCTTAATCTTGAAAATACTTCCTTTATTCATACTTATCATTTCTCACTTTGTTTAACACACCAGGTTCCACACTTAAACACCCGTTTGCCCACTTCACTTTAGCCCTTTTTTCCTTAACATGGACGTTTATGTTTTTATGCATTTACTTGTCCATATAACCTTTACCGGAACATTTATTTTATTCATTCAAGTTAGGTTATATTAACACGTTTCACCACACAACCAATTTTCTTGAGATGTTCCATGTTCCTTTTATCTTTTCTCGGAATTTTACCATTTACCGCATACTTACACGGGCTTCACACCGATGGCTATGCGCATCATATGCTCTGGCCAGTGATTTAGGGCTTCTCACTCAAGGACTCCGGGACCTTATTAATTATTTCCGGTTGCATACAAGTCCTTATTAACGTGTTTAACAATTTACGCACGTCCACATTATTCCATTCCTTAATTTTACCCGGCCGAAGCCAAAACTCTGACTTAACCGTCTATTTTTCCATTAACACTAGGAAAAATGATTTCTTTTCTTATTTAAGTCCCTTACCCACACACACGTGATTTACACTAAAATCATTCACGCTTTTAGGACTTAAACTCATTTTCACACATATTAGTGTAAATACATTCTTTAACATTTTTATTCCATAAAAATGTTCCCCTTTAAGTAAATTATCAATTTACCCCTTTAAATGCCAAATTCGCCGCTTAGTTCTTTAACAAGTGTTATTTCTCGAAATAGTTATTAAGTAAACACTTAGCCATTTTACCACTTGTTTAACATTACACTTTTTTCCAATTTTTACACTTATCACTTTAACCCAACAAGACTTTCTTTAAACTTGCCCACGTATATATTATCAAACACTATAAGTTTATATGCATAGAAAATGGACTTTAAGTACTAAAATCCTACCAAGTGGATTAAACATACATTTCATTCTAGGAATTTTTACCGTTTACAACAACATACTTTTCAATTATAAAGATATTTATCATCTTCTTTAAACTCAACAAATGTCCATTTGTTCATAAAGTCTTTATTTTGCAAGGAACTTAAAAATATTTATTTCATAAATATTTTGACAACATAAACATTATTCCACATTTTTATTTCATAAAAATGCCCATTATTTCCTTTTACTAGAAATACACACAAATAATATTTTCTTAAATTTTTATTCCATAAAATTTCCATTCTTTCTTTTTCAATATAAATGCACCAAAATCTCATTCTTACATTTTTATTCCATAAAAATGTTTAATATTTCTTTTTACGAGAAATATGCCAAACTAACACTTCTTACATTTTTATTTCATAAAAATGTATATTTTCAATTTCATTAGCAAACCCATTAAAATAATATTATCTTACATTTTCATTCCACAAAATGTATAAATTTCAGTTTATTATCAAACACACTAAAATAATATTATCTTACATTTTTATGAGATAAAAATGTATAATTTCAGTTTTATTAGCAAAACACACTAAAATAATATTATCTTACATTTTTATTCCATAAATATGTATAATTTCAGTTTATTAGCAAACACACTATTGTTACATACTCATCATATTCCTTAACATTCAATAACAAGAAGACTACAATATACACAAAAATGGAGTCTTAAGTACAAAGAGTAGTTTATCCCACCTAAATGATCTTTAAAGATGGCGCTGGTGGTGATAAAGATGGGTGACTCTCCCACCTCCAAAGGTGGCCCTAAAGTGTGACACCCCGCCCAATTAAATATAGGGTGATCAGTCCTCTACCAATTTAAAACAGGATAGTCAGTTGGTTCATTCTCAGCATCACTGTCGAAAAACTTTTTAACATATTAATCACCTAATATAAAATTAAGCTAGGTGTCAAAACATTTCCAATTTTAATAAAACCAAGTAAATCCATTTCTTTCCATCTTAAAATATAAACCATTCACCACACATAGGAATGTAAATAAATACTGAACATGAATCAAGTACTGAAATAAATAAGACTGGATAAAACCTCCCAGTTTAAAAATCCAAACCATACAATAAACTGAATATAATAACTTTGATGAAAGAACTAGAAGTGGGCAACATATGCCCTAAACAAGAAGTCTAGATAAAACTGAATGGAAAGGATAGATGCGTCTACTGCAAGGACCTACAGCTTCCACAGCAACTGCAGCACGTCAAGCAATCGAAATCTCAAAATCTGATACTCCTGTGGCTGAGCACCTGATATAATACATATATATAGCAAAAGAGAGAAGAGATACAAGAAACGGGTCAGAGCCCGATGTGTAAAAATATTTAGAAAGTATTTAAAACTGGTTCTTAAAACAAGTCTTATACGCATGTTAGTTATTGAACTCTCACATGAGTTTCTCACCGCTCTTCTATTGTGCACGCCTAACGTACATCTAATCCCCCCTAGTTATACCTCTCAGTCTAACTAGTCAGAAACCATGCTAATACTAATTATGCTCACTAGTAGTATTCCCGTATCGCCCATACAATACGCTATTCAGATAGTTTATCTCACATACTGAATTACATTATTTACCGTTTGAATGGTTAAATCTTTTATTCACTAAGATTATTTTACTTTTCATTTTCATTTTATCTACTAGTCTCACAAAGTATAAAGTTACTCAAGTACACTTATACATATATATAGTTTCATCATCCCTATATATATACACTAATCCTGCACCCTTAGGTTAAGACCGCTTGGTGCAATGTAATAATTATTATTATTACCAAATCTACTAATTTCACACAGTAGCAATATTCACAAGTCCACACACACACACATATATATATATATATATATATATATATATATATATATATATATATATATATATATATATATATATATATATATATACTAATCCTGCACCGCCGGCTAAGCCCCATTAGTGCATATCTCCAAAAAATCATGCATCCCCGGGTTAGCACCCATTAATGCACCTATTAATAATAATTCAGCACCCCCGGGTTATCACCCATTAGTGCGCCTAACTATAGAATATTGCATCCCCGGGTTAGCACCCATTAATGCACCTATCAATATTAATCCAGCACCCCCGGGTTATCACCCATTAGTGCGCCTAACAATAATCATCTTTGTACCCCTGGGTTATCACCCATTAGTAAACTTAACAATAGAGTTTCTGCACCCCCGAGTTATCACTCATTAGTGCGCTTAACTATAAGGTTCTTGTACCCCCGGGTTATCACCCATTAGTGCTCTTAACAATAATATCACATAATAGGCATACACACATCCTCTTATAAATTATAGGTATTTCTCCAACCTACATATATACTCTTCATACTATTTTAACCTCATCACTTATGTATAGTATAAATATTTAGATTACTATCTCTCTCGTAATCTCCAAGGTACACTCTCTCTCTCTATATCGAAAAATTAAAGTATTTATTCTCACATACTTTTTCAAAATTCCATCTTATTTAAATTTACTATCTGGCAGTTTCTCTCACTCCAATAAACTGGCAAACTCAAAACTAAACTTTAAGAAAATTCCCAAAAATTCCCTCTGTCGCTCGAACCAGAAGGGTTGTCGTTTGAACGACTTTCACGTGTCGTTCGAGCGACTTCTCGCGAGATGCAATCTCGCTCGAACGACTTAGCGCGAGATATCCATCTCGTTTGAACCACTTCGCGCGAGATTCCCATCTCGTTTGAACCACTTCGCGCGAGATCGCGCGAGATTGCACTGTTCGTCTTCTTCACCAAACTTCAACGTTTTTCACCATTTTTGAACATAAAAACCTCTAAGATTTTATTCCCAACAACTCATCATCAATACCCATCAACCCCTAACAGGTTATAGATCATTTCTATCATCCTAGGATCCTTAATTCGTCATTAATCATCATAATTTCATAAAACCCCCAAATTAATTCACATGAACCCTAGTTTTCCAAATTCCAATTCAAGAACCAACTCAACCCACATTCATTCATCAATATATAATCCAATTTCGTGATTAATCCTCTACATACATGAAGGAATTCGAACCACTAGTTAAATCAATCCTTAATCATAATTTAAATTTCCGATTTTCACCCAATTAACATATAAATCATGATTAATTCCACCTAGACTAACATGAGCATGATTATTGCTAAAAGAAAGCAAGTAATAAACACTTGCCTCGAATATGATGGTCTGATCCGTTGGTGATGTTGGTATACACGCGTTCCTCTCCTCTCGATCTACGCATTGGTGGTCACGATTGTGCAAGGTGATGCCAAATGAGTCTTCTCTCTTGGGATTTGGTTCTCCCTCATACCCTCCATGGCCGTTCTTGATTTGTGTAACCTCTTAACCCTAATGGACTTCCTAGGCTGATATAATAAATCCCAATTTTCGTCCATTAATTAAGTCCAAAAATCCAAATTACAAAACTACCCCTACGGGGTGCCGGTTAGGCCTAAAATCGCACCGGGAGCCAGACTAAACGCCCGTGTATACTATTTTGACTATCTCGACCCTTCCAGATTCAATGGCGCACTCGAAATGACCATACAATTTAATGAAAATAAATTCTCTTTTTTATTCCATTCAATTAGTCCCGACACGACTCACACGCGTATCAGACTTAAATTACCAAACTGTCGTATTTTTCACTTCTGACAATTTATCAAATATCATAATTCCATATTACATATCACACAGTAATATTCAATAGTTCACAACAATAAGTATTAACCCTTGGTACGCTAGTTAATAATTATTTTAATCCAGATTAATAACAAATTAATTTCTCACATTTTAATTTAATTAATCCAATAACAATAATTAATTGCATATTTATTCCCATAATAATAATTAATCACATAATTATTTAAATCGTCAAAAATACGGGGTGCTACATACTTCCCTCCTTACAACAAAATTTTGTCCCGAAATTCGGAAAAAGTATACCAGTTAGAGACAATGCTGTAAAAAATATTGCGCATCGCATCCCGACGCTCACAAGTAAGATACTCCGTACCACCCATATAGTACGCTATCGTACACCCTTAATAATGAATACTTCACATGTGTTTGCTTTAAACTCCAGGTTACCCTGTCATATAGGCTCTTGCCCAAGCCTTTCTGCTTAAGTTTCACTACTTCAACTTTATTTTAGATATTCACTATCTAGCCTTCTACTATTTGCACCTTAGTAGATTTATCCTCTTTTCATATACATACGACTTCGTCTCGTGTCGTTCATACCAGTAAATTCGTTGTGCAGTATACATTTCACACACAATATATACGATAATATCGATTCTTCTCCGACATTTGTAATCATAACTGGTCCCTCATCTGTAACTATCAAGTAGGACGATAACAAAGTTTACCATGCCATACTTCTACTCGCACTCTCCCCAAACGTGAATTTATAGGAGTTATTTGGACACAAACTCCACTAGTGGAAGGTGCTACTCTCGTCCTCTCCTAAGGTCTCAGGGTTCACTTAAAATTTTCTCTCCCGCATCCGGTTAGACCGTTTATCCTGCCCATCCCTCTGAGGGTATTAGTCCGTACTCATGTAATAACCCGCGTAATTTTTGGGGTATTTGCAAAATAAAGAGGAAAAATAAAGTTTTTGATAAAATTATTTTTATTGTTCAAATATGTTGGTTATTATTTTTAAAGGCGAGAATTTCAAACGGTTTCGAAAACGGAGTTAAAATGGATTTTAAAATGATTTTTAATATTTTTAACTCTTGGAATTCTTAGTCGGCGAACATTAAGTAATTTTCAAGAGTTGTTTTGGCTTCCAACTTTTCATTTCTTTGCCTTATTTAAAGGAGTCTTTGGATTCCAACTCTTCATTTCTTTGCATTATAAAAGGAAGTTGTGGGCAACCCTTTTAACATACTTTTGGCATAAATTTTTGGCAGCAAATATATTTTATATTCCTCTTCTTTTTATATACACATTGACCCTTGAGATTTGTGAGTTCCAACCTTAGATTAAAGATGTTCTTGGGGCTATTTTGTTGGAGGTTCTTTGAGGAGCTTTTGTAGATCTTTTGAGTTGATCTTGAGGATGTGATCATTGGTTTCTCATCATGGTTTGAGGTATGGGGTTTTACACAATATGGTCCTTAAATCTCGCGAGTGTCAATCTCTTTGAATTCTTGTTTAATTGAACTCATATTTGAATTGATAAATTCTTGGAAATCTGGAAAAATAATTGTTGGAATTATTTTGATTCATGTGGAATTATTCATGTTGTAATTGAGCACGTTGTCATGAGATTTTAATATGGCACGGATGTTGGGCACCGGCCAAAATTCCTGTTTCCCGGGCTATGGCTTGATAAAGCATATACGGATGTGGTGAGGTCTGGTGACCCGGTTAAAGTGTTGTTGAGAAATTTATTGATAAAATGCTATTGAGATTTGCATTTGATTTGAATATTCGTACTCGTGTTGTTACACTTTATTCATTGTTAATTCATATTTGTTGAGCCTCTTTCTTGTCGTATTGTGTACCTCCCCATATTTTCTTTTAGTGGCAGGTTACCGCGGATTTTGGGGCGCTATGGAGATTGATTTTAGCTAGGATTATTTGAGAAAGATTTGTATTATTTTGATGTATAGAGCTTTGGAGATTTGTATTTTTATTCGAGTTAGATAGTTGTAATTTTAATTCGAGAGACTTGTTGTAATTGAAGAGATTGAGATTAGTGGATTTATATTATTGTGGGTTTATTTAGATGCTCTATACCTTGTCACTTGTGGATTTTGATTTATTTTATCGCATTAGCGCTCCGTTCGCTCTCCCCGGGCGGGCGGGGTGTTACAAATGGTATCAGAGCTTAGGTATACGGCAACCCTCGGGGCTTGGGTTTTGGATTCATTGTGTGGTTAGCAATTTTTGGAGATAGAAAATTTTAGGTGATATTCGTGATAAGTTTCGAGATTAGAGGGGAGGAATTATTTTTGGAGACAAGATTATTTTTGGAGATTGTTAGCCTGATTTTTTGAGAGTTAGGCATTCGGCGAATTTCGAGGGCGAAATTCCATTGTTAGTGGGGAAGTGTAATAACCTGCGTAATTTTTGGGGTATTTTCAAAATAAAGAGGAAAAATAAAGTTTTTGATAAAATTATTTTTATTGTTCAAATATGTTGGTTATTATTTTTAAAGGCGAGAATTTCAAACGGTTTCGAAAACGGAGTTAAAATGGATTTTAAAATGATTTTTAATATTTTTAACTCTTGGAATTCTTAGTCGGCGAACATTAAGTAATTTTCAAGAGTTGTTTTGGCTTCCAACTTTTCATTTCTTTGCCTTATTTAAAGGAGTCTTTTGGATTCCAACTCTTCATTTCTTTGCATTATAAAAGGAAGTTGTGGGCAACCCTTTTAACATACTTTTGGCATAAATTTTTGGCAGCAAATATATTTTATATTCCTCTTCTTTTTATATACACATTGACCCTTGAGATTTGTGAGTTCCAACCTTAGATTAAATGTGTTCTTGGGGCTATTTTGTTGGAGGTTCTTGGAGGAGCTTTTGTAGATCTTTTGAGTTGATCTTGAGGATGTGATCATTGGTTTCTCATCATGGTTTGAGGTATGGGGTTTTACACAATATGGTCCTTAAATCTCGTGAGTGTCATTCTCTTTGAATTCTTGTTTAATTGAACTCATATTTGAATTGATAAATTCTTGGAAATCTGGAAAAATAATTGTTAGAATTATTTTGATTCATGTGGAATTATTCATGTTGTAATTGAGCACGTTGTCATGAGATTTTAATATGGCACGGATGTTGGGCACCCGCCAAAATTCCCGTTTCCCGGGCTATGGCTTGATAAAGCATATACGGATGTGGTGAGGCCTGGTGACCCGGTTAAAGTGTTGTTGAGAAATTTATTGATAAAATGCTATTGAGATTTGCATTTGATTTGAATATTCGTACTCGTGTTGTTACACTTTATTCATTGCTAATTCATATTTGTTGAGCATCTTTCTTGTCGTATTGTGTACTTCCCCATATTTTCTTTTAGTGGCAGGTTACCGCGGATTTTGGGGCGCTATGGAGATTGATTTTAGCGAGGATTATTTGAGAAAGATTTGTATTATTTTGATGTATAGAGCTTTGGAGATTTGTATTTTTATTCGAGTTAGATAGTTGTAATTTTAATTCGAGAGACTTGTTGTAATTGAAGAGATTGAGATTAGTGGATTTATATTATTGTGGGTTTATTTAGATGCTCTATACCTTCACTTGTGGATTTGGATTTATTTTATCGCATTAGCGCTCCGTTCGCTCTCCCCGGGCGGGCGGGGTGTTACAACTCAATCGCCTCTTAGTACCTATAATCTCACCATCTCAGCTACATGAGAATATCCTTGGGATAGTCTTCCATTCTCTAGTGGAAGAAGCCCCTACTGGTTTCAAATTGTCCACCCCTTTCAACCCGTCAGGTGACCCACTGCAAGACCATCCTTGCGATATTAACCTACATCGTAAGCCATCACCACTGTTGTTTGTATTCTGATACATTTTATACTCTCTTGAATAAGTTTTAATTTATCTTGAAACGTAAGTCTCTGACAAAACTTCGTGAGTAAGCTTCGGCTTACCCGACTACATGTTATCGAATTCACATGCTAATCATAATCCACTACCTGATTCAATTACCCAGAGTGCCCATACACCCTATGACTTGCGCATCATTATACATATGACATAAAATTATCTTACTTCCATTCTCGCATACCTGGTATGCTGATGTAGTAGGGGTGCACTCAATCGCCCCACTAATCATAACTTAATAAATCCTTCAATGGCATCATTGCTCTATTTAGAATGATACTAAGACTAGGCGACTCTATTGGCCTTAAGTCATAAACGAATTATTAAATCTCAATTATATCCTCCTATAGGTACAATAACCAACATACAAAACTTATGTACTATCGGCCAAACTTCTCTCCAACTCCCGACGTTCGCTAGTTTCATGCGTGGGATGTCTCGTAAAGCGAAATCCAAACAAGGAACCCCCCTAATACACTACTATCTAACCTAGTCGGTTGTTGAGGTCTGTAAGGCCTTCAGTACCTACTATGTACTTTCCCACAATCTACGTATTTTGACACAAAAGTTTACTCGTCCACTCTCATGTCCCTAAAAACGTAACATGAAGCATGACGCCCACACTATCCCAAGTACTTGGCACTATAGATATATAACGAGCTATATTTCGTCGCTCGATAAGAACACAATGTATTCTAAGTCTTAACAGACAAATAAATTCCTACGCTCGGGAATCACATATAATTAGACACCATACTCGCTGAGGTCTATATTACCATGAAAGTTTAATATATACTCATATCTGGGCCCAATCCTATTTCAGGTGGCGCTGCACAAAACTAAGATCACTCCTCCCGGAGTATCCGGCACGACAGTCATAACACTACATATTTACTATCGTTTAACCATACGGTAATTAATCACTACACATTACCATAATAAACTCTACTAAAGATGACTCAATGCAGTAGTAAATTATAACAACAAAACATATTCTTAGGGTCCACCCGGTTCACTCACGGGAAATCATCAAAATGCCCTGCTAACAACGAGAAATACGTTTGTAACAAGACTGTTAAAACTATCGTTCCCACTAAACTTGAACCGCACACGAAGTTTAGGATTTCCAATTTACATAAAAGTTGTGGCACACCCATGCCACTAGAATCTATCCTTTACTCACAAGGAAGAAGAAAAACCTCACCAGTCTCGCCAAATCATAGGGTCTCAGCACGTGGCTACCATCACGACCCATGAACATCTGCAATCGTCATACATCTTAGGATTTCATCCTATAGTTGTCCCCTCTCACCATGGACAATTTATTCCATCTTGTGGATTTCATGCCCATTATTAAAACGTTGGCCCAAACTCTCCAGGACTCAATTATAGCTTTATAAAACTCCCGTTTACATCCCGAGTCCCGTAGACTCTGACATACTGTATGCTAATATTAATGAGGACTCTGCTGGTCCATCTTGAACCCATCATTCTCGAGTTATAAATTTCCTGGGCCTAATTCTCTTGACCCCGAATTCCTTCGCTGGAAATCTCGCTCCTCCAGTCGTTATGCTTAACTGGCACGATTTACCATTTCTAATCTCTTCGGTCTCACTTCTCAATTGTGGACACATTCAACACTTGTCGTCCAATTTCCTTCACATAAGGAAAACTTTATGAACTATTTCCGCATCATTGGTCCCACTGACCATTTTTGGAATGTCCTTCTCTCGGACTGACAGTCTCAACTCATTATTATTATTCCATTGTCCCTTTGGCTACGCTAGCTATTCGGAACTATGGTTGGCCTCTACAGCCTGACTAGGACTTCATCATCTTCTTGAAGTTAATCACTTAAAATAATCTAATCGAGTTCCCTATTGGGTATACTCTCACGTGGGGTTTCACTAACACCGTTAAATTCAGTTTCTGCTCTTCAGCAGGTTCGTTAACCCTCTTTACTTCCTTCTCTTGGAAGGACTGCCATCACTAGCAACCGTATAACTTTGATGACATCAACATTAGTCATCTTAGCTGGATTTCTCATCCATATTGGTATTCTACTCACGGTTCCTTGATCAACTATAAACCCTTTGGATAATTTTATACCCTTCTACTAGGCACGAAGTTCATCATGCAATTCAAACCTTCTCTCATGATCGGTTTCTATCTTACACATTTTGCTAAACATCAAAATTCTACTCACATTTTGTTACCACGCCAAATGGAAGACTTCACGGTCAAATCGTACCCAAATTTCTTTCTAAATTTCAAACACACTTCTTCATATATGGTGATTGCCTCTAATCACTACATGTTGCTCCTAAGAGCTATAACTTTTAACTCCAAATTTAATTATGAGTGCCGTCACGCCCCACTCTACACAATTGCCTTTGAATTTTTTACCTCCGCTGGTCTGTTACACTTTCTCATTTTCTTTTCCGCATCTTCACCGATGGGTTTTCAAAGGATTTCCTCTGATTTCCCCTTTATCGACTATGTTAGGTGGTCCTGAATTCACCCCACCATTATCTATGACTGTGTCCTGGGAACCCACAGTTCCTGAGTGACAATTTTACTATCTCTTACTTAAGTAATTCTCGTGGTGATTTTTGTCCTGATCACTCTTACCCGATTGCTCTATGTCTTCTGTTGAGCTTCTCCTCCCGCAGTTCTTCTTATGGCCCTCGCTGGTCGTTCAAAAATGTTCGGGGTTCGAATCACACTGAATTTCGTATAATGAGTCACCTCCATTATGATTCGTAGCAGGAGAACGTAAGTCGCATACGTAAGGGGACACAACAATCCTATCATAAGGCTCTACATCAAAGAACGATACGCTGAACCGTAATAAGCCGCACAGATCCTAAGGACACTAGAACCTGATGCTCTGATACCACCTGTGACACCCCGTCCAATTAAATATAGGGTGATCAGTCCTCTACCAATTTAAAATAGGATAGTCAGTTGGTTCATTCTCAGCATCACTGTCGAAAAACTTTTTAACATATTAATCACCTAATATAAAATTAAGCTAGGTGTCAAAACATTTCCAATTTTAATAAAACCAAGTAAATCCATTTCTTTCCATCTTAAAATATAAACCATTCACCACATATAGGAATGTAAATAAATACTGAACATGAATCAAGTACTGAAATAAATAAGACTAGATAAAACCTCCCAGTTTAAAACTCCAAACCATACAATAAACTGAATACAATAACTTTGATGAAAGAACTAGAAGTGGGCGACATATGCCCTAAACAAGAAGTCTAGATAAAACTGAATGGAAAGGATAGATGCGTCTACTGCAAGAACCTACAGCTTCCACAGCAGCTGCAGCACGTCAGGCAATCCAAATCTCTAAATCTGATACTCCTATGGCTGAGCACCTGATATAATCCATATATATAGCAAAAGAGAGAAGAGATACAAGAAATGGGTCATAGCCCGATGTGTAAAAATATTTAGCAAGTATTTAAAACTGGTTCTTAAAACAAGTCTTATACGCATGTTAGTTATCGAACTCTCACATGAGTTTTTCACCTCTGTTCTATTGTGCACGCCTAACATACATCTAATCTCCCCCTAGTTATATCTCCCAGTCTAACTAGTCAGAAACCATACTAATACTAACTATGCTCACTAGTAGTATTCCCGTATCGCCCATACAATACGCTATTCAGATAGTTTATCTCACATACTGAATTACATTATTCACCGTTTGAATGGTTAAATCTTTTATTCACTAAGATGATTTTACTTTTCATTTTCATTTTATATACTAGTATCACAAAGTAGAAAGTTACCCAAGTACACTTATACATATATATAGTTTCATCATCCCTATATATATACACTAATCCTGCACCCTTAGGTTAAGACCGCTTGGTGCAATGTAATAATTATTATTATTACCAAATCTACAAATTTCACACAGTAACAATATTCACAAATCCATATATATATATATATATAGTACCATCATCCCTATACATATATATATACTAATCCTGCACCGCCGGCTAAGTCCCATTAGTGCATATCTCCAAAAAATCATGCATCCCCGGGTTAGCACCCATTAATGCACCTATTAATAATAATTCAGCACCCCCGGGTTATCACCCATTAGTGCGCCTAACTATAGAATATTGCATCCCCGGGTTAGCACCCATTAATGCACCTATCAATATTAATCCAGCACCCCGGGTTATCACCCATTAGTGCGCCTAACAATAATCATCTTTGTACCCCCGGGTTATCACCCATTAGTAAACTTAACAATAGAGTTTCTGCACCCCCGAGTTATCACTCATTAGTGCGCTTAACTATAAGGTTCTTGTACCCCCGGGTTATCACCCATTAGTGCTCTTAACAATAATATCACATAATAGGCATACACACATCCTATTATAAATTATAGTTATTTCTCCAACCTACATATATACTCTTCATACTATTTTAACCTCATCACTTACGTATAGTATAAATATTTAGATTACTATCTCTCTCGTAATCTCCAAGGTACACTCTCTCTCTCTATATCGAAAAATTAAAGTATTTATTCTCACATACTTTTTCAAAATTCCATCTTATTTAAATTTACTATCTGGCAGTTTCTCTCACTCCAATAAACTGGCAAACTCAAAACTAAACTTTAAGAAAATTCCCAAAAATTCCCTCTGTCGCTCGAACCAGAAGGGTTGTCGTTTGAACGACTTCCACGTGTCGCTCGAGCGACTTCACGCGAGATGCGATCTCGCTCGAATGACTTAGCGCGAGATCTCCATCTCGTTTGAACCACTTCGTGCGAGATTCCCATCTCGTTTGAACCACTTTGCGCGAGATCGCGCGAGATTGCACTGTTCGTCTTCTTCACCGAACTTCAACGTTTTTCACCATTTTTGAACCTAAAAACCTCTTAGATTCAATTACCAACAACTCATCATCAATACCCATCAACCCCTAACAGGTTATAGATCATTTCTATCATCCTTGGATCCTTAATTCGTCATTAATCATCATAATTTCATAAAACCCCCAAATTAATTAACATGAACCCTAGTTTTCCAAATTCCAATTCAAGAACCAACTCAATCCAGATTCGTTCATCAATATATAATCCAATTCCGTGATTAATCCTCTACATACATGAAGGAATTCCAACCACTAATTAAATCAATCCTTAATCTTTAATTTAAATTTTCAATTTTCACCCAATTAACATATAAATCATGATTAATTCCACCTAGACTAACATGAGCATGATTATTACTAAAAGAAAGCAAGTAATAAACACTTGCCTCGAATATGACGGTTTGATCCGTTGGTGATGTTGGTATACACGCGTTCCTCTCCTCTCGATCTACGCGTTGATGGTCACGATTGTGCAAGGTGATACCAAATGAGTCTTCTCTCTTGGGATTTGGTTCTCCCTCACACCCTCCATGGCCGTTCTTGATTTGTGTAACCTCTTAACCCTAATGGAATTCCTAGGCTGATATAATAAATCCCAATTTTCGTCCATTAATTAAGTCCAAAAATCCAAATTACAAAACTACCCCTACGGGGTGCCGGTTAGGCCTAAAATCGCCCCGGGACCCAGACTAAACACCCGTGTATACTATTTTGACTATCTCGACCCTTCCAGATTCAATGGCCCACTCGAAATGACCATAAGAGTTAATGAAAATAAATTCTCTTTTTTATTCCATTCAATTAGTCCCGACACAACTCACACGCGTGTTAGACTTAAATTACCAAACTGTCGTATTTCTCACTTCCGACAATTTATCAAATATCATAATTCCATATTACATATCACACAGTAATATTCAATAGTTCACAATAATAAGTATTAACCCTTGGCACGCTAGTTAATAATTATTTTAATCCGGATTAGTAACAAATTAATTTCTCACATTATAATTAATCCAATAAAAATAATTAATTGCATATTTATTCCCATAATAATAATTAATCACATAATTATTTAAATCGTCAAAAATACGGGGTGTTACATAAAGGGAGTCACAAAATTCCACCAAATAGCCTCCGTGAAAGCTAAAAAAAAACCCTCAGCAAAGCCCTATTCAAAACCTCCAATAACATATACATCTTCTTCCCAAAAACCACCTCCTTTAACACCCATCAAAACTTCCCAAAAAACCACGGTGATATTTTCGTAGCTATACCTTAGTAATGGGAAGACTGAATATGTGTGTGAGTGTAAGCACTGTATAGTGCCAAATAAATGGCGGATGGCAGTGTATCAAAATGATAGGGAGCTGGGAGCCCTTATGGGAATAAGAAAGGAGTTGGCCATTTTCTCCCCACACCTCTTTCTTTATAAACATATAAAACATTATCAAACTCTCCATCATATTGGTCCAATGGTCCTTGTTTAGACAACACAATTGATCAAATGGTGGATTTGTTGACAACAATTTGCCAATACCACGAACTCCCTCTCTCTCTCTCGAACGTTAACTTACCAGTCCACATTCCTAATCCATGAGCTGACATACATTTAAAACCCACCACCAAAATATTAACAATGCATAAGGCAGGTCTGACGTTATCATACATCATTCAAATGATCGGAGACGTCATTCGAACGACACCCTCCCTCATTTGAACGATCGACTTCACAGGTTTTGCTTCAAACAACGTCGTTATCGAGTCTCTTTTCTTATATATTATTCTTTCTTTCATTCTAATTTCTCCAACAACATAATACATATATAAATCCCTTAATCCAATACTTTCCTATAATCCAATTCGTTACCCATAATTCCCCATAATTATGATTAGTTCCTCTTCCATAAATTCTACATATAATTTAATTAATTAATTGGTGCGGGGTATTACACTTTTAGCGTAAACTATTTTTTTAAGGAGTCAAATGCTTGCACACCCTCTTCCCATAACTCATTTAATTTTTCTACCAAAGGAGCCATGTAGACATCGATGTCCTCACTCCGTGCCTTTGGCCCAGGTATCAGGAAAGACAATATCGAAAATTCAGGTCTCATACACTGTGAAGGAGGGAGGTTTAATGGTGCTAGGATCACTGTCCATACACTCCGATTAGTGCTTAGATTTCCAAATGGATTGAAACAATCTATTGATATTGCCAAATGAATGTTATGTTATTCTAGAGAAAAATTGGGATACTCATAACTTATCCTCTTCTAAGATGTAGAATCAATAGGATAGCGCATGAGATCATCCACTACTTCTACCTTAACATGCCAAGTCATTCCCTTCGCTATCCATGGAACTGTTAAAAATCGCTTCAATCTAGGGCAAACGAGAAACTATGTCAACGCTTTTTAATCACTTTTGAGCTTGTGCCTTCCTTGCCAGTAGATTGCATATATTTAGGTTCATCGCATACCGGACACCGATCGAGATTTTCATACTCCTTTCGGTATAGTATGTAATCATACACACAAGCATGAATTTATTTATACTTAATTCCCAAACCTTTCAAACTATTCTTCATAGTAGGATAACTATTTGGAAGCGTATTCTGCTTAGGTAGCAAGCCCTTTACCCAATTCAAAATTTATGTCACGCTATTGCCAGACAAACCATATTGGGTCTTCAAACTATGCAAACCAACCATGTCATGTAAAGTTATTTGATATTTATCACAGCTAGAGAAGAATGGCCGGGTCGCCTTAAATTTTAAACTTTGGTAGTCATTGTCAAGGTTTATCCCGATATCTTCATGAGCACCTGAACCTTGTACATCGTCAGTGATCTCATTTTCTTCCACTTCATGAACTCCATACCCGTCATCAACTAAATCCTCTAGCATATTATGATCTACATTATCCTCATTCCCGTGTACATCTATCCCACTTATTGAAGGTTGTTGTGAAGGTTCCTCGGGGATAAAAGGAACTTTTGATTCCCCGTGAAAAATTCACAATTGATAACTATCTTGCATACCCCATCTTAACAAATGTAGTTCAACTGTTTTCCACTCAAACACCTTATCATTCCTACACTTAGCACATGGACACAGGAATTCTTCATCATTACAACATCTCTTTGCATATTTAACAAATTCATTAACACCTCTACGAAACACATCCCCTAGTCTATTTGTCTCACCCATCCACTCTTTGTATTTAGGATATCCTATCACAGCTACTACAAACAATCACCTATTATGGGTAAGAAGCATATATTCATGGATTAGTATAAATAAAAGCATATATTCATTTATTCGGTATTAATGTTTATAGTGATGATTTATACATAATTATGTTTCATTCCGCATTATTAATTGTTTAACAAAAAGCTTTTAAAATTTGTAGTATGTTTCATATCTATCTTATTTATATTTGGTAGAATCATAACCCTAAATGTTAGAAATGCCTAGGCCCAACCAACTCAATGGCCATCTAAATGTTCAAATCCACCAGTTAATGAAAATTTAAGAATCCCAAATAATAATGAGAAATGCCTAGGGCCAACCAACTCAATGGCCATCTAAATGTTCAAATTCACCAGTCAACAACAATTCAAGAATCCCAAACAACAATTCAAATAATAATGCGAAATATTAGGAATGCCTATGGTTAACCAACTCAGTTGTCATCTAAATGTTCAAATACACCAGTCAACAACAATTCAAGAATCCCAAATAATAATTCAAATAATAATGTAAAATATTAGAAATGCATAGGGATAACCAAATCAATGGCCATCTAAATGTTCAAATCCACCAATCAACAACTTATGAAGTGAACATGTGAATATAAAAAACCATTATATCATGTTATAGTACTGTTATGATATACATTCACATGAGAATACATGCATGCACCCCAAAAGCAAGTGTTATATAACAAGTAACGAGGGTGAAAAGGTAATAAGTAATCGTATACGAGTTGATTTAGTGTAAATTTAAACCTGCTTCAATTATAATAATAATAACCGCAATAGATAGCCATTAGCTCCTATTTCACTCACCTATTTGCCATCATATTGTTTATGATGGAAAATAGGTGTGTGAAATAGGAGTCAATGACTATTTATTGCAGTTCTCGTTATTATAATTTAGGCAGGTGTAAATTTACACTAAATCAACTTATATATGATTACTTATTACCTTTTCACCCTTGCTACTTGTTATATAAAACTTTCTTTGGGGGTGCATGCATGCATGTATTCTATAACAATTTATGAGCACAAACATATATGTATATATATATAGAGAGAGAGATAGATAGAGATATATTAAAATGTGTGTAGAGAGAGAGAGAGATGGTCGTCGAAATATGTGAGGAAGAGGAAAGGGGTTTGTCGCTGATGCAATTAGAGAGAGAGAGAGAGAGAGTTGTAAGGGCAAATCCACTATAAATCAATTTATACCAATTACCACAATATATCAATTTATACTAATTACCAATGTCAATATATAAATTTTAATTTCAGAATACCAATTTCAATATACAAATATTAATTTCAGAATACACACTGAAGACTACGTATTTCCTCCATCTCCTCTAAAGGGTGAGTGTTCCTATCCCATTCAAGACCGCATATTTCTGTAATATACTTAGCAGCTCATGCACATTGTTTCAATTTGAGGAAAATTCTGCAGCATATCCCCATAGTTCTCCAAGTACACGACATGGATTCGCAAGTGTAAGTGTTATTTTAATTTGTCAATTAAAATAACACTTAATGTCGCATCATCTAGTATGTACGCCGAGAACATTAAGAGACGGCAACAGAACTTCCCCCCAAATTAACAAGTTTAAGCCATTAAGTATATACAGAAACTATGCCATCCCAAACTATCCAAACGGGATAATTCGAGAGATCTCATTAAAGGGGTAATGACTCTCGAACGAGTCTAAGGACTATTGAATGCGTATGCATAAGAACTAGAAGGCTAGTATCCATGCACACTCTTTGTATTTCAAAGTAGTTACAAATTATTATAGTAAGTATATTTCATTTTTTCGGTAGTAACGTTTATAGTGATGATTTATACACAGTTATGTTTCATTTCGCATTATTAATTGTTATATATAAATACCAATTTCAATATAAAAATATCTATTTTAGACTAATTTCAATATACAAATACCAATTTTAATTTATACCAAATACCAATTTCAGAATTGAATACCAATTTCAATTTATACAAAAAACCAAATACACGTTATATACCAAATACCAAATACCAATTTCAATTTCAGTTTATAATACCAATTTTAATTTATACACACTGAAACACATACTAACACACACACATACACACACACACACACACACATTGAAACACACACACACTAAACCATACACACACACTGAAACACACACAAACATAAACACATACACACACACACACACGCACACACACACACACACACACACGCACACACACACACACACACACACACACACACACTGTAAGAGGGTAGTGAGACTGGGGTCTATGATTAACTGAAAAGGGTGAGGCGTGATCCACTCCAATGGACGATGTCTGCAAGGTTCTCAAGAACTTCTAAAGCAGCTTCTCGTAAAACCTTCTCCTTCTGGTAACTTTTCTCAAGAGGAACTCCTGAGAGTGATGACTGTCAGTGGGGAGTGAAAGAACAAGTCACTCAACACTTAGAGAGAGAGCAGGGAGAGAATACTAGAGAGGTTCCGGTGTGATTTTGATAGAGTAGCTTTGCTATTGAGTTTTTTTATCTTTTTTTTCCTCTTGACCTTGCCCAGGGGTCCTATTTATACTTGGGCACTAGGGCTGAGTTGGCATTTTTAGCACCCAAAACTTAGAGCATTGGTGAGGGATAAGTTTTGCAGTGTACCATTTGTCCCTACCTGTATGCAGTAGCCTGTCCCTTCAGACAGGTGCCACCTGGTGCAAACCAAAGTCAAAAAGCAAATATATCTCCTAATGGAGACAAAATATCTGATTTGGAAAATATCTTTTGAATTGGTAAGTTTTGGTACAAACTTTATAAACTTGAGGGGGTCTCAAGGACCACCTCCTCTAAAATCTTTGTAAGCTTGAGGGGGGGGTCTTAAGGACCCCCTTCTAAAATCATTTTTTCCTAAGAGGGGCCTAGCTGACCCTTTCCTTTAAAATTATTTTATAAACAATTCTTTTTTTATGAGTAACCCTTTGGCTGCTCACCCTGGATGTATCTGACTGTGAGGTGTGTAAGGACTGGGCGACCCTAGGGTCTTTCTACTAGTATTCTCTTAATCTTAAAGTGCTAAGTGGTTTAGCGTGCTCAACAAACCTTCTTCCTCAGTCGCTAAGCCAAAACTCCTAAGAGATCCCAACTGACCTATTTGAGCCCTGCCTGCTCAACTAGGCTCCCCGTACAAGAAAATAAGTGTTAGTACTTTTGTTCTTTTAAAGAATGACTTTTCATGATGAGGGGTAGATCATGGAGGCCACTCCCTCATCCTGGGGTCTCTGCCCCGAGTTTTGGTTGAGGGAACCTGGAGGTTCTTTCACCAATATGACTTTTCCGTATTTGAGGGACCTTGAGTGCTCTTTCACCGATTATGAATTTTCTGCAGTCAGGGGGCTTAGGTTCCCGCACCAATAAGAATTCTCTCTGATGAGGGACCTTGGATGCTCTTTCACCAGTTATCCATTTTTACGATTAGGGGGCCTAGGTTCCCGCACCAATATGGATTCTCTGCGATTGAGAGACCTTGGGTGCACTTTCACCAATTATGCATTTTCTGCGGTTAGGGGGCCTAGGTTCCCGCACCAATATGAATTCTCTGCGGTCGACGGACCTTGGGGGTCCTTTCACCAATTATGCATTTTCTATGGTCAGGGGGCCTAGGTTCCCACACCAATATGGATTCTTTGTGATCGAGGGACCTTGGGTGCACTTTCACCAATTATGCATTTTCTGCGGTCAGGGACATGGGGGTTCCTTAACTAATATGAATTTTAGGTGTTACTCAACCTCATATTTTTCGTAAGCTGAAGGGGGGGGGAGTCTTTGAGGGACCCTCACCCTAAAATATGGTAGTCAAGCTGTAAACACCCTTCTATATTAGCCCCTCGTGCAAAGTCTTTTTTGTTGGGCAGATCAAAAAGCTTTGTATGCCATAAATTCAATTTTCAATTTTGAGGAACCCTAGGGTTCCTTCATCATTCCCCCTAGGGTCATTAAATGCTCTCTCACCTCATCCTAGGTTTTATAGATGAGGCTACTTATTGTGGACCTCCTTATCTGGGTATCAACTTGGACAGTGGGGTTGCTCGCGATGAGTCCCTTATCCTTGGCCTTTTTTTTATGGCCTTCTATCTTATTTAGAGGGGTACTCATAGTGAGCCCCTCGTCCTTGGCCTTCTTCTTTGGCTTTTTATCCTGTATAGATGGGTTGCTCATGGTGAGCCCCTTCTCCTTAGCCTTTTTCTGTGGCCTTGTATCTTGGATAGAGGGATTGCTGAAAGTGAGCCCCCTCATCCTTGGCCTTTGTTCTGTGGCCTTGTATCTTAAGTAAAGGGGTTGCTCAAAGTGAGCCCCATCATCTTTGGCCTTTGTTTTGTGGCCTTCTATCTTGTTTAGAAGGATTGCTCACAATGAGCCCCTCATCCTTGGCCTTTGTCTGTGGCCTTCTATCTTAGGAAGAGGGGTTGCTCGTTGTGAGACCCTCATTCTTGGCCTTTGTCTGTGGCCTTCTATCTTGGGTAGAGGGGTTGCTCGCTGTGAGTCCCCTCGTCCAGGTTTTTCACCTCGTCATAAGGCCACTCAAGGTGGACCCCCTTGTTCCAAATATTTTCTTACTAACTTGGGCAGTAGGAGCCCCTCTAGGTGGGCTCACTCTCCCTTGGCTAGTCTAGAATAGCAAATGGACACCCCTCTACATTAGTCCCCTCATAAAAAAATCTTTGTGTTGGGTAGACCAAAGGGTTTTGTACGAAACAATCGCTTCATCTTGGAATGCAAAAGTTTCATGCCTTTACATCATTACACTATTCGATTTGGAGTGACTGAGGGGTTCCTAGTGGTGGATTTCCTTATCTTTAGTGCAAAGGGACCACTTTAGGTGAGTCCCCTCGCCCTAAATAATTTTACCTTAGTTCCAGTTTATGCAATGAAGGGAGATCCATTAGGGGTAAACCCTCTCATTTTTGTGTCTGTCTTTGGCATATGGGTCACTTATCTTGGACTCCCTCACCCTGGGTTTTCCTCTTTGTATTTGCCTTTGGAAAAGGGGTCACTCGAAGTGAACTCCCTCACCATAAACCTTTCGTGCCTTTGATTGTAGTTGAGGGTCCACTCGTGGTGGACCCCCTCACCACCAGCTATTTTGTAACATTGCTCTTGGTCGAGGGGTTGCTCGTTGCGGACTCTCTCGTCATAAACTATTGCTTGTTGTAACCTTGACTGAGGGGCCATTTGTGGTGGACTCCCTCATCCTCAAACTACTACTTGTGTTGGTCTTGGCAGAGGGGCCAATCGAAATGGACCCCTCGTCCCGAGTCATTTTATGTAGCATCAAGTTTGGGAAGAGGGGCCACTCAAAGTGGATCCCCTCTCCCTAGGCTATTTTCTATCAAACTTGAAATCTTGGGCAGGTGGAGCCACTCTAAGTGTATCCCCACGCTCTAGGCTATTTTGCTCTTTGTTCACTGGCTTGAGGACTTCTCAACATTATCCCCCTCGTGCAAAAGTGTCTTGTGTTGTCGAGAGACTTGTGCACGAAATATCATAATCAAGATTTCGCTCTTCGTTTACTGGCTTGAGGACTTCTAAGCATCAACCCCCTTATGTAGAAGTGTATTGTAGTGTCGAGAGACTTGTGTGCAAAATATCATAACCAAGATTTCACTCTTTTTTTATTGGCTTGAGGACTTCTCAACATTAGCCCCCTCTCAAACATGATACAGGTTAATAGTATGGGTGCTCCAATGCCCTCGGAGCCCCATGTACTAAACTGACGCACCTTTTATTAATACTTGATAGTTGCTTAAGACTGTGAGTGCTCCTATGCCCTTGGAGCCTAAGGTACTAAACTGTCGTACCTTTGTTACTATTTTATTCATACTTGGCACTTGATCGACTTCTCAGGTTGATGCTATGAGTGCTTCGGTGCCCTTAGAGCTTTAGGTAGTAAACTGTCGTATCTTATATATATACTTGGCACTTTCTCAAGACCGTGAGCGCTCCAGTGCCCTTGGAGCCTTAGGTACTAAACTGTCGTACCTTGTGTTTATACTTGGCACTTACTCAAGACTATGAGCGATCCGGTGCCTTTTGAGCCTTAGGTACTAAACTGTCGTACCTTATATTTATACTCTGCCCTTGCTCAAGACTGTGAGCCCTCCGGTGCCCTTGGAGCCTTAAGTACTAAATTATCGTACCTTACATTTACGCTTGGCCCTTGCTTAAGACTGTGAGCGCTCCGACACCCTTGGAGCCTTAGGTACTAAACTATCGTACCTTACTTTTATACTTGGCATTTGCTTAAGACTGGTGAGAGCTCCAGTGCCCTTAGAGCCCTAGGTACTAAACTGTCCAACCTTTTATTTTTAGTTGGCACTTACTCAATACTGTGAGCGCTCCGATGCCCTTGGATCCTTAGGTACTAAACTGTCGTACCTTATATTTATACTTAGAATTTGCTCAAGACAGTGAGCGCTCCTATTCCCTTGGAGTCTAAGGTACTAACTTGTCTTGCCTTTTATTTATACTTGCACTTGCTTAATATTATGAGTTGCATTTTTTCCTGTGAGAACTTCAAGATTGAACTTCCCCATGGTCTGTGGGGTACTTACCTATGATCTGAGAAAGTTATCATTTTAGAGATGCCCCCACTAACTGTAGAGTACTTGCATATAACTGAGCAAGTTAAAATTTTGAAGATACCCCTCTAACTGCGGGGTACTTGCATAAAACTGAGTAAGTTGAAATTTGGAAGCTGCCCCTCTAGCTGCGGGATACTTGCATATAACTGAGCAAGTTAAAATTTTGAAGCTACCCCTCTAACTGCTGGATACTTGCATATAATTGAGAAAGTTAAAATTTTGAACCTTCCCCTCTAACTGTGGGGTACTTGTATATAGGATGGGCAAGTTAAAATTTTGAAGCTTCCCCTCTAACTGTGGCGTTCTTGCATATAGGATGAGCAAGTTAATATTTTGAAACTTCCCCTCTAACTATGGGGTACTTGCATATAGGCTGAGTAAGTTAAAATTTGGAAGTTTCCCCTATATGTGCGGGGTACCTGTATATAACTGAGCAAGTTAAAATTTGGAAGATGCCTCTCTAACTGTGGGGTACTTGCATATAACTGAGCAAATTCAAATTTTGAAGTTTCCCCTCTAGCTGTGGGGTACTTGCGTATAACTGAGCAAGTTAAAATTTTGAAGTTGCCTCTTTAACTGTGGGGTACTTGCTTATAATTGAGGACGCTATTATTTTGAAGTTGCCTCTCTAACTGCGGGGTACTTGCATATAACTGAGCAAGTTAAAATTTGGAAGTTGCCCCTCTAGCTGTGGGATACTTGCATATAACAGAGCAAGCTATTATTTTGAAATTGCCCCTCTTAATTGCGGGTTACTTGTCCTATGCCTATTCTTTTAGGACTTTAAAAAAAAATCATAACTTAAAGGAGGGGGGTGCGTCCCCTCAATATTTTTTTAATGTTTTTTTTATTCAAGCAATAACTTAGAGGGAGGGGTGAGTCCCCCCTCGACATTTTTTTCCCACATTTGAACCAAAACATAACTTAGAGGGGGAGGGGGGGGGGGGTCTCCCCTCGACATTTTTTCTCAACATTTGAACCAAAACATAACTTAGGAGGGGGGGGGGGGGTTGAGCCCCCTCAACATTTTTTCATTTTTTGATTCAAGCATAACTTAGGGGGAAGGGTGAGCCCCCTCGACATTTTTTTCTCAACATTTGAACCAAAACATAATTTAGAGGGAGATGTGAGCCCTTCAACATTTTTTCAATATTTGAATCAAAATATAACTTAGTGGGGAGAGGGGTTGATCCCCCTCAATATTTTTTTTTCAAAATTTGATCCATAACTTAGAGGAGGGGCGAGCCCCCTCAACATTAACATTTGAATAAAAATATAACTTAAAGGGGGGAGAGTGGCCTCAATAGCTTTTGTTTTGCACGAACAAAGTCCTGTATTATTTTATTTAACTCTTGAGCAAGAGCCTTTATGCTCTATATTGTTCATAATCGCTTTTTTTCTTGAAAGAGCGGAGCCACCTGTTGTGTTCCTCGAAGGGGCGAGAGACCCCCTCCCAAAAAAATATGAGAGTAAAGGTTGTGCTCACATTGTTATGCCAAGTGTGTGGTTGAAACTGCTCACTTAAACTCACTCTTATCTATTACCTAATTCGCGAGAAGTGGGGTGTGCCCTTTCTCACATCTCCTCGAAGGTAATCCCTTGTCCAAATTTCAACTGCCAGAGAGAGAACACGTGTTTGTATTTATTTTGGGAATACCATCATTTTTTTATATCAATATAAAATAGAGGACGTCATAAGAGAGTCCATCCAATTTTTTTTACAAGTGGGTATCAACACTCCTTTCTCTCCTCTTGGTATAACATGTAACTTCATGGTGGATCAAGTTAAAAAAGAACGCTTTGGAGTGCAGTTTCATGCTATAAAACCCCCTGCACGTATACGAGCCGTAGTGGCAAAATGATTTTGATGAAATTTGTACCTTGACGCCGCTGTTTAAAAACAAGGTCATCTCATTTCGTCGAATTACACAAACAACACGAGATCGGAGGCATGGTAGGATAACCTTCGCAGAGTATGTTATAAATGAGCAAATAAGGGTATTCACATTTTGCTGTTGCAAAAGTTGGCGATTTTATCCTTTTGATGAGGTACCAACTTCGTGAGTTCCTCGTTTATTTTTGCTATGTTTTAGGGGTTTGTACTTCTTTTGGCTTAAAAGCCATTGCTCGAGAATTAGTTTTCCTTGAGACTTCTTTTGGGTCGAGCAATTTAAGGATAATCTTAGGTCCAGAAATCAGACCAAATTTTTGTTCGAGCAAGTCTCAATTTTTTTTTGTTTGAGTGGGTCAAATTAAAATGTTGACTACAGAAGCGAGTCTTTTTTGGCTTGTTTTAAATTCTTATTACTTGTGTATAGACTTAGACGAGGAGTTTCACATGTTTACTTTCTTATTTTGTGTAATTTTTTGGTTTTATTTTGAGATTTAACTGTTTGATAAAATGTGAACTAGGTGAGGCGTTGCTCATTGAGTTCGAGTGTTCCCTCATTGCTTAAGGATGCTAATTCGAGCAATAAAACTAAGGATTTTCAGAAAAAAAATTGGTCCATGATTGAGTCGAGTAAGCCAAACACAAGCAGGTGGTCCCCTACTCAAATTGTGATTATTTTCGAGCATGTAGTTTGGCCAACAAGTCAGACTGCATTTGAATACCACACACTCAACAAAAATACTAAGAAACGGAAAACTCATTTTTGCTGACAATTGGTGATTTCAACCAAGAACGAGTAGTTAATACTGATGTTTTTAAATGTGCGAATAACAATAAAATATCACTTGCTACATCAAAATTACCTTGTTGAGTAGCTTTTATGTTTCGAGCAGAGGTGTAAATAATTTTTTTGGTTCGATCAAGGCGCGTACAGGTTGATTCGATCAAGTCCCAAAACTCTTTGGGTCGAGCAAGTCTAATTAAATTGGTGATTACTACATCAATTTTTTTTACTTCGTTGCCTAAGGACGTAAGCACAAGCAACAAAACTAATGATTTTTTTTCATGATTCGAATAAGTGTCCGCATAATGTTGAGAAACCGATTTGAGTCGGACAAACCAACCACGGGTAGGTGATCAGGATTTTGACACTCGCATTAATTTTTTTTTCTTTGTAAATCTTTTATTTGGAGAGATATCTTACGAGTAGGCGTTTCTCAGCGTTTCTCAATTTCAGGGAGAGAGACCCATATGGTGTGTGTGAAGTTGTTCTATTGTGATGTTTATTAGATGTTTGGTGCTAGCGTCACTTTCTGTAAGAGTTGATTATTGCACTGCAAAAGTTGAACTGTAAAATCAAACTTTTTTCTTATTAGTACAAGAACTTGTAAATTCACGCGTATGTACTAGTTCAGTAGAGAGCAACGGGGTAGCTTTAAAATCACAATAATGTACTTTTTGTGATGTATATTGATTCTAGAGATTAAATCCTAAGGAGATTTGAGGTTGATGTTGTCCTCCATTATTTTGTTCATTTTTATTATAATATAAATAAAATAATTAAATGCTGAATTCAATAGAGTTATATACATAGGATGTGACAACAAAACCGTCTGACATTTTGCAGTCATAACATTAGCCTCACTATCTTTTCAGGCTTGAGTCAGTGTCTTCCTATTACTCTACGTTTCAGACTTATCTTAGAGCATCCGTAGTGGTGGAGGAAATTGACACGAAAAGAGGTAAACTTGCAAATCTAATCCCTTGCAGTGGTGGATGAAACCTTACAAAATTTGTAGAGGAAAAGGTAAGAAATTGCTAAGTTTACTAAACGGATACAAATTCAGTAAAAGTTCCTACGAACTTTATTTGTTCGTACCAATTCTTACGAACAAATAAAGTTCGTAACAAATACATTTTATGTTCCTACGAACTTTTAAAGTTCGTAGCAAATGCCAAACCCACTTTTGAGTTTGTAGGTACACTTCACCATTGTGAACATTAAGGTTGAAAAAAAGTAAAACCCACTTTTAAGTTTGCATATTTACCTTTCGCTGCACACCACCGACACAGATTCTCTTACTATATAAAAAAACATTTTTTTTTTTATTAATGCACCTATGTGATAGTAAACTATCATATCAAAATTTCCCAATCAAATTTCATGTAGAGGGATTTGTTATGGATTTCTGTCAACTTAATTTTATTATCATTTGTCATTAAATAAATAAAATAACAAGTAAAGATGAACAATATGCACCTTTAATATGGCGGGTCTTATAGCTTTCTTGACAAGACCACTAAAAAATAAACAATATATATATAAGTAATCTTTCTAGTAGTATGCTTATTTATTTTGCCAAAGGAATTATACGTTTATTTAGTAACAGATCTAACCTTTGCAGAGAGATGACTTGTGTCAATAATTACTGTTAAACATCTTCTTAAGAAATTATAGCATGCATGATTCTTATACGTTTATTTAGGAACAGATCTAACCTCTGCAGAGAGATGACTTGTGTCAATAATTACTGTTAAATATCATCTTAAGAAATTATAGCATGCATGATTTCTTAAGTAACTAGCATATATATAAAATGATCGTAAAATAGAAATCTAGATTTGTGAAATGAAAATATTCACTAAGTAATTCATTAAGACGGTTTACTTAGCTGATCGAGAATAAAATATGTCTGAACATCGTTCCAGAATACTCTATTTTCTTCTTCTTGATCATATATATTTTACAAGCGAGTAGAGTCTCCTCCAAGGTGTCTTTAAGGATGAATCCTCTCCCTCCAATATCTTTTCTTGAGGGTTACTTGGCCATCACTTCCTTTATCGGCGCCACCTTTGGTGCCATTGTGGGAATCATCACTGGTGCAGCTATTTTCTCTGGCATCGCCATCTGTAGTTGAGCTAGCTCTACCGTTGCTGGTCCTGCAGCGGCTACCCCTCTAGAGGGAGCTGCTGCTGTCGATGGAGCAACTGCCGTTGCAATAGTATATCCTTCTTGAGGAGAAGGAGCTCTAGCTCCGGTCACTACCACCTCCTTTTAGGTGTTCTAGTCACTTTGAACTCCATTTCCAATCGGAGTGCCTTCTAAGACCAGCTGCTTAGAAACCTTATAACCTTCTTTATCCATGAAAGTGAGGATACCTCCACAATAGAGTCGCCAAATGTAAGAGGGTAGTGAGATTGGGGTCTATGAATAACTGGAAAGGGTGAGGCGTGACCCACTCCAATGGACACTGCCTGCAAGGTTCTCAAGAACTTCTGAAGCAGCTTCTGGAAAAACCTTCTCCTTCTGGTAAAAATGGAACTCAAGCTAGATCTCACTCCCTACAAGAAGATGAACTTCACAATAATAATAGTAACTTTTCTCAAGAGGAACTCCTGAGAGTGTTGACTGTCAGTGGGGAGTGAAAGAACAAGGCACTCAACACTTAGAGAGAGAGCATGGAGAGAATACTAGAGAGGTTCCGGTGTGATTTTGACAGAGTAACTTTTCTATTGAGTTTTTCTATCTCTTTTTTCCTATTGACCTTGCCCAGGGGTCCTATTTATACTTGGGCACTAGGGCTGAGTTGGCATTTTTAGCGCCAAAAACTTAGAGCGTTGGTGAGGGATAAGTTTTGCAGTGTACCATTTGTCCCTACATGTGTGCAGTAGCCTGTCCCTTTAGACAGGTGCCACCTGGTGCAAACCAAAGTCAAAAAGCAAATATGTTTCCTAATGGAGACAAAATATCTGATTTGGTAAATATTTTTTGAATTGGTAAGTTTTGGTACAAACTTTGTAAACTTGAGGGGGGTATCAAGGACCACCTCCTCTAAAATATTTGTAAGCTTGAGGGGGATCTTAATAACGCCCTTCTAAAATCATTTTTTCTTAAGAGGGGCTTAGAGGACCCTTTCGTTTAAAATCATTTTATAAAAAATTCTTTTTTTATGAGTAACCCTTTGGCTGTTCACCCTGGTTGTGTCTGACTGTGAGGTGTGTGAGGACTGGGGTCTTTCTACTTGTATTATCTCAATCCTAAAGTTCTAAGTGTTTGAGCTTGATCAACAAACCTTGTTCCTCAGCCTCCAAGCCAAAACTTCCAAGAGATCCCAACTGGCTTATTTGAGCCCTGCTTGCTCAACTAGGCTACCTATACAAGAAAATAAGTGTTAGTACTTTTATTCTTATAAAGAATGACTTTTCATGATGAGGGGTTGCTCATGGTAGCCACTCCCTCATCCTGGGGTCTCTGCCCCGGTTTTTAGTTAAGGGACCCTGGAGGTTCTTTCACCAATATGACTTTTCTGCATCTGAGGGACCCTGAGTGCTCTTTTACCGATTATGCCTTTTTTACGGTCGTGGGGCCTAGGTTCCCGCACCAATATGAATTCTCTGCAGTGAGGGACCTTGGATGCTCTTTCACCAGTTATGCATTTTCTGCGATCAGCGGGCCTAGGTTCCCGCACCAATATGGATTCTCTGTGGTCGAGGGACCTTGGGTGCACTTTCACCAATTATGCATTTTCTACGGTCAGGGGTCCTAGGTTCCCGCACTAATATGAATTCTCTGCGGTCGACGGACCTTGGGGGTCCTTTCACCAATTATGCATTTTCTGCGATCAGGGGGCCTAAGTTCTCGTACCAATATGGATTCTCTGCGGTCGAGGGACCTTCGGTGCACTTTCACCAATTATGCATTTTCTGCGGTCAGGACCTGGGGGCTCCTCAACTAATATGAATTTTGGGTGTTTCTCAACTTTATATTTTTTGTAAGCTGAAGGGGAGGGGGGAGTCTTTAAGGGACCCTCACCTTAAAATATGGCAGTCAAGCTTGAAACACCCTTCTACACACACTAAAACATACACACACACACACACACACACATTACACACACATTGAAACACACACGTCTCACACAGACAGACACACTAAAACACACCCTAACACACACACACATATTGAAACACACACGTCTCACATAGACACACACACTGAAACACACCCTAACACACACACACACACACTGAAACATACCAGTGAGAGATGGAGAAAAGCATACTAGTGAGAGAGGGATGAGAGAGAGAATCACAGTGGGGGAGAGAGAGGTCGCACAGGGGAGAGAGAGAGTTCGCACAAGAAAGAGAGAATAACGTGGGAAATAAAACTAGGGAAAGAAAAATGATAAGCATATAGGGTTTTAATTTATTCAAGTTGTCACGGACGTGTCACGGTTAAATACCGTGATAACTTTCTCATTTTGTCATGGTCTTTGATCGTGAATAAAAAGGCATGTTATTTGTCACGATTTTTTACCGTGACAACCTTGCCAGGGTGAAGAGTGACATTTTTATCAATTTGGTGCAGTGACATTCATCTAAGCTGGTTGTCATAATATCGGCCTAAAGATCTTCGCCTGGAAGCTCTTCAATAGGTGGCTCGAACGTCCTAGAAGGGAAGATGGCCAAGAGGTCTGCATAATCTTGGCTCTTGATGTCTCGAGGGGTCACGCACTTAAGGTCGTATTCCAAAAGTATCAAGAACCATCTAGCTTCCCTGCCTATTAGTACAGTCTAATAAGCAAAAACTTTATATGATCACATCTACTTACAATGTGGACTGTGAATGACAACATATAATGTGTATGTTTTTACGCTATATATACAAGGGCCAAATAATGTCTCTCAATGCTAGTATATCTGGCCTACGGGCCATGTATAATTCAACTTAAGTAATATACATGTTTTTCTATACCATCCATCTCTTAAGCTAACAGTGCCCGATGGATCGTTCAGTAGATATAAGGTATAGATGCAAATGAATACCTGCCTTTGGAGGAATTATTCTTTGAGGAGATGTGAGGAGAATTTTCAACTTGTCCATGGCCTCCTGATGCATCTATTCCCATGCAAACTTGGATCCCTTTTGTAGCGACTCCATTAGTAGATGGGTCACCTCAGCAAGTCCGGGCATAAACCGCCTCAGGTAGGAGACTTTCCCCCAATAAGATTTCCAACTTTCTCACCAACTTTGGTGTTGGCATGTCAAGAATGGCCCTTTGATTATCAAGGTCCATCTGGACGCCGTGTCGATTCACCATAAACCTTAGGAACTTCCCACTTGTCACCCAGAATGCACATTTGAGAGGGGTAACTTTCAACTTATACTTCCTGCATTTCATGAACACCTTCCTCAAGTCTTCCAAGTGAGCAACCTCCTTCTTAGATTTTATCGCCAGATCATCAACATAAAATTCCATAATCTTATGAAAAATATCATGGAATATAGCCATCATAGTCCTCTAGTAGGCGGCTCCTACATTTTTCATACTGAAAGGCATGACTGTATACATGAATTTACCTAAGGGTGTTCAAAAAGTAGTCTTCTCAGCATCGGCTGGATCCATCTTGATCTGGTTGTACCCATCATATCCATCTATGAAGCTGTACATCTCATGTCTTGTAGTTGTATCTATCAGGATATCTATAGAAGGTAGTGGAAACTCATCCTTTGAGCATGCACGATTTAAGTCTCTAAAGTCCAGACATATCATTATTTAGCTCTTGTCTTTGTTTCCTACTGGCACAATGCTAGATAGCCAGATGGGATGCTGCATAGGGATAATGAAACTCATCACAAGCAGCCTTTGAACTTTCTCCTTGATCTTTGAGTTCAACGTTAATTATATGTTTGAGTGACCTATTTTAATGGGATGGCTGAGGGTAAGATGTTCAACTTATGGTAGCTCACTTCTTTGTCAACTCCAGGCATCTCGGTGTACTTCCACATGAAGACATCTTTAAACTCTTGTAGTAACCTGATCAAACCTTCTCGTGATGCACCCTTCAAGGTCCTTCAAGATGGAGATAAGGTTAGGATCATCGCCCTCCTTAGTGAGATCTATCTTTTCTAACTCCTGGGTTTGTGGCCTGGGCTTGTCTTTCATGCACTTGGGCTCTTTTTCTACCTCCTACATAAACTCTTGGATATTAGAGTTATCAATCAATAAACATTCGCCTTGGTTATCCACCAAGAAACATCTGTAGACCGGGTCAGCTTCATTATCCAAGCCTTCAGCTTCCCGCTCACACCTTCATGATTTATGAATAATTATGCTGTTAGGCAAAATTAATCTCTTGCACTGTCGGGGGTTTTCCTCCCTATAAGATTGTTTGTGCTAATTTTCCTCTAACTCCTTCATAGAGAATTATCTGAGCACACTCTAGCACTAGACTTAACGTTTTATGGGGTCAATGCATGGTGTCATCCGATCACACAACTGCTTGGATAAGCTGGGAGGCCTCACTGCCTCCTGCTCACGTCCTTCCTCATAAGCTACCACTGGTCAAGCTGGTGGGCTCACTCTTTCTCGATTGCTGGGAATCCTAGTGCCTCCAGTATACTTTATAATTATAGAAGCCTCTTTGGTTAACTCAGTGTAAAAGGCAACGTCCACCAGGTGAGCTTCCTCTTTTGTGAACGACTTTGTGGATGTTTAAATCACCACCTCTTTGCACTTCACATTTGATTTGCCACATGGGTTATAAGTGAAAGGCACCGACCCCTGATTGTGCATTTACACCCTTCCTACTAACAGCTGATATGATGGTGCGCACTACATAATATGGAAAGTAATGTCCTCATTGTAATTCCCACGTTGACATATCCAATGGATTTGGAGGACTGGTTGTTGTACCCGAAGATAGACAAAGGATGTTGTACTGTCCTTGTTTCAGACATGCCAATATCATAGAAAGACCCAATAAGCATTATATTAATGGATGCCCCACCATATTACAGAGCACGACTGAAAACATCGTCATTAACAGTGGTCATAACATAAAAAGGTCGATTATGGGGGTACCTGATCAACCTGTCAGCTTCTGAAAATGTTACTTCAGAGAGGTAAATTTTTATAAGCTTGGCCATGGGTCCCTTCCAATTCAGATATAAAGCCATATTTTCTTAGCAATCTCTAAAATGGCTTGCGTGACCTCCAATCGTGAATACTCGGGGAGTCCAACCTGATTGAAGAACCAACGAAACTTCTGCGACCGTACTACTGCCGCACATTCAATCCAAGGCTTAGTTTGGTCCACCTGAAGCTCATATACTTCCTCTACTTCTCTGTAGGTAGCTTCATCGAACACTATCACAACGTTCGCTGTCCCTATAGAGCAAGCCTCTATTTGCCTGCTTAAGCTCTCGACAGGGCTTTCTTGCTCTTGTTCTTCTTATTCTTGTTCTTGTTCTTCTTCTTCTTCTTCTTCTTCTTCTTCTTCTTCTTCTTCTTCTTGTTCTTGTTCTTGTTCTTGTTCTTGTTCTTGTTCTTGTTCTTGTTCTTCTTCTTCTTCTTCTCGATTATGGGGGTACCTGATCAACCTGTCAGCTTCTGAAAATGTTACTTCAGAGAGGTAAATTTTTATAAGCTTGGCCATGGGTCCCTTCCACTTCAGATATAAAGCCATATTTTCTTAGCAATCTCTAAGATGGCTTGCGTGACCTCCAATCGTGAATACTCGGGGAGTCCAACCTGATTGAAGAACCAACGAAACTTCTGCGACCGTACTACTTCCGCACATTCAATCCAAGGCTTAGTTTGGTCCACCTGAAGCTCATATACTTCCTCTACTTCTCTGTAGGTAGCTTCATCGAACACTATCACAACGTTCGCTGTCCCTATAGAGCAAGCCTCTATTTGCCTGCTTAAGTTCTCGACAGGGCTTTCTTGGTCTTGTTCTTCTTGTTCTTGTTCTTGTTCTTGTTCTTGTTCTTGTTCTTCTTCTTCTTCTTCTTCTTCTTCTTCTTCTTCTTCTTCTTCTTCTTCTTCTTCTTTTAACTAGGCCATCTCAAAGGTACATTCATCCTGTAATTCCTCAAAGTCTTCCTCGAGGAACCATTGCTCCCTCAATAGTTATTCGACTTATGTATCGAAGGCACTTGCCATGCGTTGCTCCGTGAATTGGCAGAGGATTATCATTCATATTTCCTTGGGGAAACTACATATCCCCTTTCTAGACGTGGTTGTCGATCAACCTTCATAGCGAGACATATACCCTAGTTAGATGGTTCACCGTGTTGTGCAATATACAAAAGGTTGGATTTTCTTTGTCTTCTCAAGATGCCTATGTCGTACTGCCATTAACCGGCCTATAGACTTTGTCATGAACCATAAGGTCATAAATGTCTAGCTAGTACCTGTTTGATCATGCATGGTAGCTCAGGAGGGCCATCTTTCCCGTCAAACCTCATTTTATTGCCTCTGTCTCTTCTTCCTTAGCCGCCACCTCACTGCCCTCTATCTCCATCATCCGCGTAGTTTACTCTCGAGGGTACTCCCCTACCCGAACTAGCTGACGGTCTTAGCAACAAACTTGACAAGATAGGTAGAGGTGACGCAGGTTTTACCACTAAAGCAATGTTCTTCGCTGCATTAAAAAATGCAATAAATATGCCTTCACGTGTCTCATTAATCAAATGGAAAATATACTTGGGCAGTAGCCCTTATTCACAAACTTATAAGAGTTTATCCTCTCGCTGTAATACCCCATATTTTTGTGATATTTATTTATGGGATTAATTGAATTAAATGCGTATTAATTGGAAATTAGTTCGGATTAAAATACTAGCAACATGCGAGTTGGTATTTTATTATAATGTGCATATATGATTATATATGAACTTTGAATTATGAAATTTGTCGTGAGATTTAAATATGACAATTTGGAAATCTTGTTGAGACGCGTGTGACAGTCGCGTCATGGTATATATTTATTTTAATTAAAAAGTGAATTTTAGTTTTATTATCCGTATGGTCGTTTTGAGTGCGCCAACGCGTCCGGAAGGGTCGAAATAGTCAGAAAACACTAGCCGGGGGTTTGGTTTGGGTCCCGGGGTATTTTTAGGCCATACCGGCAACCCAAAAGGGCACTTTGGTAATTTTAGAATTTTGGGATTTTTGATTAACAAATTTTAGGAGTTTTAATTGGAAAATTAAAACACCCACTAACCCATTACCAGCCATTTACTAATTAGAGGGCTACGGAGGTTATTAGAAATTGTTCCAAAAGTTACTTAGGCAAAAACCCTAGCCACCATTGTTACTTGGAGAAGAACGCTGATTGAGAGAGGAGATAGGAGGATTCTGCAGAGAGAGAGAGTATACTTCATCAAATTCGTCATCAAATCAGAGATACATATAAGGCAAGTGGTTTAATTCCAATTAATTTCAGAGAATGCTTCTTCCATGCGTAGGAATTGGTTAAAATTGTATTGTTCTTGGAGTATGATGAAAACCCATTTAATTGGATGTAGAGATTTGTAAATCTATTGAGTAAATTGCATGTAGAACATTGATAGGATGATTAGTGGGATGATAATACATCTTTTACATTATAATAACGGATTTAGTTATGTCTTTGAATGACTTGATTTTTCTAGGGTTCATGTTCTTGAGAATTTGGGAAAAATGGTGGAGATTTGATAAATTGATGTAGTTTAGGGTGATTTGAACCCATATAAATGTTGTAATACGGTTGTAAGATGTTTAGGAAGGATTAGATACCTTGAAACATTGTTGGAAGGACATTTAGAGGAGATTAGAAGTGAAGAGAATTGGAAAAAACGAAATAAGGATTTCTGGGCTCAAAACTGGCCACTCGTTAGAAGACCTGCCCAGGTCATTCGAACGAGCTCGTTCGAACGAGCTTCTAACGAGTTGACCTTTGACTTCTAACGAGGGTGAAGTTCGTTCGATAATCTCGTTCAAACGAGATCTCATTAGATAGCCCAGTTCGTTCGAACGAACTCTCGTTCGAACGAGACTTCGAACGAGTTGACAGTTTAGGCTTTTTAGCCTGTTTTGATCCCGAGTGTCCCGTAACCTTGTGTATACATAGAGATAACCTTCCCTTGATGATTAATTGGTATATTTGGGATGTTTGGGATATAATGAGGAGTCAAACCTAGTAGTGTAGTTTGAACCTAAGGGAAAATATGAAGTAGGACGTGAGTGTCTATTACGATGTGAGCTATTGACGGCCTAATTTATTATATTAACCGGGAACATATAAAGTGTGTAGTATTATATGTCGGTACGAGAATGAGAAGTGTACCACCAATATATTATGGTGATTACTAAGACGTGTGCATACTTAGTATATGTATTGATTTTATATGTATGACATACCTACCATACTTGCTATCACGGGAGGTTTGTGTTCGCTTAGGGCCCTCTAATCCTTGTGTTGCCCGGATTTAGACCGGTTACCTCGATGAACATAGGTCAGAGAAGGACTTATTGGGATGTTAATAAGTCTGCTGATCGTGGGAGCACAGGTATGTGCGTGACCCATGTGATGTGACTGTGTTCGCCTCCATTATTTGTGATGTTGTATCTGAGAACTATTCCTGAGAGATTCGGAATATGTGATCCTTATGTACGTGATGTACCGGGATGGATAGCAGAGTATGTGTGCACCGCAGCTAGTCTCGGGGTGCTTGTATTGTATATTTATGACGTGAATAGTATACACTTAATTAATGGGAACTTTCATGTTGTTATTGAACAAAATTATAGTAATGTAGTGAGAGAACATAACGGGTTAACCGATAGTGAATTATGTTACTAATTGAGAATCTGAGTTTAAGTGAAACCCTATATTTATTTGATAATGCTAGAATGTAATATGGGGATCGAGTAGTAAGGGGTAGAACTTATTACGGTTTGGTTAGATGCGTATGTCATGTAGATGGGTACGGTACATTAGGAGTGTAAATGTAGTCGATAGGTGAGAATTTCATGTGAGTGCACGTCCTAACATGTATTTTGCATTTAATGTTTTAATGCTATTAAAACACTTGCTGTTTTTAAAATGATTTCCACTTTCGGGCTCTGACCCATTTGCTTTCAAATCCATTTTTGTAAAAACCATTTTAGGTGCCCAGCCACAAGGACACCATGCTTAGGATTCTCATTCAGGTGACGAGCTGTAGCTGTTTGTGGAAGTTACAGGACTTTGCTTGTAGCCGCTTCATCTATCTTGACTCGATATTTATCAGTTATCAGTTGTAGGGTATGTCGCCCATTTCTTTTAGAGACATTTCATTTATTTCAGTATTCAGACTTTTGGGCATGTAATTATTCAGGATTCAGACTTGTTGTATTATTTTCAGTTGTGGGATTGTGGTGAGGAGTTTTCCTTCGACTTTATATTTACTTTGTTGGTTATTCATTACTTCATTATGGTGAATGGTTGTTATTCTTTCATTATTCTTTTACTGCATGTTAATCAGACTTAATTTAAAATTTGGCACTTACTTTTTAAATACCAGGTGGTTAGTAATTATTAAAATGTTTTCGATAGTGATGCTATTAACTGAACCAACTTGGCATTTTGAATTAATTTAATAAAGGAGTAGCTACCCGGTATTTAATTAGACGGGGTGTCACACTCGCGTCTCCTCCCTCACATCTAGAGTGAATTCGCGCAACCTTCTAATATAAGCAACAACATCCTCCTCCATCCTTTACTTCTCGCGATCCCACTGTGTTAGTGTAAACTCATCCTCAACCAAGAAGAACTTTTGCACAAACAAAAAGTGTAATTCTTCCCAATAGGCCACACTTCTGGGCTCCGGGTGGGAGTACCAAGTATAAGCCTTGTCTGTTAGGGAGTTTGAGAACTCCATCAACCTCGTTACAGTGGCCCCCAAGGTTTTTAATGAACCTTTCCACATGTTACTTGGGGTTCCCCCTTTTCTCGTATATATCTTAAAGATTAGTGGAATATACCCCACTGGATAGGGCCCATTATTGTACCCCTTTATGAAAAACATCGTAAACTAAGGAGCCATATCCTCCAACTTTGGATATAGCTATGAACTTCAAAAGTTCCTTCTTTATCTCTTCCATGCTAGATGGTGGAGAACTGGTCGGTAGTGGTACCACCTGTAACACCCCGCCTAATTAAATACCGGGTGGCCAGTCCCATACCAAATTAAAACAGAATAAACAGTTGGCTCATTCTTAGCATCACTGTCGAAAACATTTACAACTCACCCAATACCCAATTAAGCTGGTGTTAAAAACTTTCCAAATTTTAATTCAACAAAATTCATTTCTAGTTTAAGAATGACACAACACATTTTATTCTACAACACTGATAACCAAATAGATAACACAAAAGAATTTAAATGCAATTGGAATAAACATTCCCAAATAATATTAATCCATTACAGTAATCCCAACAATGTTAAATGCATTAAAAAGACATGAATACAATAGTATTTAACCCCGATAGAAAAGGTAACTGAATCCTTTGGGCGACATGCCCTAACTAAGAATACTGTGAATCAAAAGATGAAAGGCGTCTAAGAAAAACTCCATAGCTCCATAGCTCGTCACAATCCTCTAAGGTTGGCGTCCCTGTTGCTGGACACCTGATATAGAGATACAATAGAAGAGAAAATATGCAAGGAAACGGGTCAGAGCCCGAATGTGTAGATGATTTTTAAAACAGCAAGTATTTAACAAGTGCAATAAAGCATTTATTATGTACATGTTAGATCCAACTCTCACTTGCTATTCTCACCTCTCAACTAGAGTGCACACTTAACGTTTCCTATTGACCTCCTAGTTAATGGTCCCTCACTACTAATTTCCATCATATGATTCCATTCCCATATCATAACCCCGTATGTCCCATACCATACGTTATATAATCATTCTTATACATTTTTCATTTATATGAATCGTTGCTCATTAACATGAATCATTTCTCGTTAATATGAATTAAGCTTTTCAATTATATAAGAATAAATATTCATTCTTTTCTCAATTCACCGTTATCTACAATTATCACAGTAGATAGATTTAATCATAATAAATATCCATTAATTCATTTAATTCATTATATATATATTCATATATAATACGGAACCCCGAGTCACAGCTGCGGTGCAATGCATTACTCTGCTATCATGTCCCATCATCGCTGGTCGCCCAATAGGGGACTAAAGGTTCGGTAAGGATTCCTCGAACCACAAACATGAACAAACAAATTGGAGGTGAACATAGTTCTCGTATCCATGGGTCACGCACATACCTATGTACCCACAGTCAACGGACTTATCAACTCTCCTATAAGTCTTTCATAGACCTATGTTCTCGAGCGACAAATCAAAGATCCCATGGATTCATCAGGATATGACTGCCCTCATACGCAAACCTCCCACCGATAGCAAGTAAGGTAGGTATGTCATACACATAAATCATCAATAAATCAAATAGGTATTATCATACCTATAATATAATATCAATAAGGTAATATCGCTACCCTAAGATATTTCCCATACGTAGCATTATATCTCTTTTAAATTCCACGTATTAAAATATCATATCTTTACTTCATAATTTAATTATCCTCGCATCCTATAACATCTCTCCACTCCCGACGTCGTTAAGGTTCATGAGCGGAGCGTCTCGCAAAGCGAAATCCAAACAAGGAACCCTTCCAATACACTACTACTTAACTTTGTCGATCGAGGAGGTCCGACAACTTCAACTATGCGATCGGGATAACCTCATACCTTCTTTCAACCAAATGTGTTCTAAACTCCCATCTCTATCCAGGAGACATACCACTACGCTCTTGTATTACACTCCGTCCTTGCGAAATCAATAATGAGCTTAAACTCAGTCCTTGATGTTCAAATTGTAACCCTAAGGCTACCCTCACTCAATACACAAGATTCAAATAGGTTTTTCCTCAAAATATATTCAGTAAGAAGTCACTAATATCCTACTGGTCCATAATATCGTTTCTCCCGAATTACCACGAGTTTAGTTCTCCTTTTTAATTAAGGTTAAAACCGATAGTTTCAAATCTCTTATAAACACATCTTCTTTCACTTAGGATTAAACCCTCTTGTAAACTTAAGGATACTCAGATATTATATTCAATCACCCCTACTGGTCCTATCTTTAATCCTCACACATCTCCATTTGGAATTTAACAAATGAATCTAGCAACCGAAATTCCATTCAATATAATTTTTCATCATTTTAATCACATAAATCCAAATCAAATTAATTCAAATCTTATCATGGGTTTACTGATATTTTCTAAGTCCCATAATATCCAAATAATAATCACCAAAGATCCACAAAAGTTTTGGGATAAGAATTAACATTTAAAAAGAAACAACTTTACATATTCTGGGGAGGTCGATCGATCGAAGGCAGGGGTCGATCGATCGATCCTTCAGGTCACAGCCTGGTTTTTCTGCATTTCAGCAACTACGGGTTTCACCATTTTTACTCATTCTATCCTTCATATTAACCTCCAAAATGAGTTATAATTATTACTACATGATATGTCAACATATATAAACGATTTCCAGTACTCTAAACATCTTAGGATCATCAACGGACTGGATTAAAAATCATGTTTATCTCCTTATTTCCAGAAAATTATCAACATATCATCTTCAAGAACACATCTATGGTTTTCATAATTTCTTCAACAGATTCATGACTATTTCTCGGATTATTATCAACCTAAAACATGATTTTAATTCCTATATCATATCAGTTTCCAGAAATCCATTTAATACTCCATTATTTCTTCCAAACATGAATAATCTTCTCTTTTCATACTATTCCAACATGGACAATATACAAACTTAAATTGCCATTATCAAACACTTGCCTTTACTGAAGGTCTGATCCTTTGGTGTAGTATATCTCAGTTGGTTGTCCCTTCTCCGGTCAAACTCCGGTGGTGGTTGGTGGTGGTGAACCTTGGTTCTTGTTCTTCTCCTTCCCAAGTAGGCTTTTCCCTTCCCAAGTACCCTTAAACTCTCTCTAGGAAGACGGCTTCTCTAATTTGTGAAGAGGAGATGAATAACCCTCATATACTTAATCTACCAATACTTATAATAGTACAAACCCGAAATCACTATTCATCCCCCCTAGAAAAATAACCAAAATGCCCTTTCGGGTTGTCCTTTCATTTCCAAATGATCCGAGACTCAAAATTAACATCCAAATAGACTTTTCTGACTATTTCGAACCTTCCGGACGCAACGACGCAGTCGAAATGACTATAAGGTCGATAGAAAATAAATTTCCTTTATAATTTAATAAATTAGTCCCGACACGTCCCATACCGCGTCTGACTAAAAATCCAAATTATCGAAATTATATCATACAGTCATATCAATGACATCACCTTCATATATTACCTAAATATCTTTAAGTAATATTCAGAATCTTCCATTTTAATATCCACAGTCCGGATAAAACCCGAATGAATTAATGAATAATAAAATCCAATTAACCCATTAATTTAAAATATAACCCATTTTAAAAGTCATTTAAAATTATGGGGTATTACATACTTCCCCCCTTATAACAGAATTTCGTCCAGAAATTCAGGAATATAAGTCATACCGGTAAGGTCAACTCCGAGTATAAATCTCACATCGCAAGAATTCCAAGATGTACCGCCCATACAGTACATTAACAAAATCCCTATCGATGTTATACGCCAAGCCTCACCAGATAGTTTCAACTGAATCCAATTTAGACTTTACCTAATCTTCCTTATACCGTCCTCGTGACAAATTTTGGGAAAAATGATCCGCTCGTAGTGAACAAATAAATCCTGAAGTCTCAATTACTTACCTTTTTCACATTTATGAAAAATACTACAATTCAATCATCCAGGGCGCCCATACACCCTATCGTACCGTTTTCAATATTAAAATTTTTGCAAAGGTTATAAACTCGTTTCCCAAAGACCTAACTTATTTCGACTCCCAACGGTTATTAGTTTCATGCGTGGGGTGTATCGCAAGCTAAATCCAAACAAGGAACCACCCCGATACACTACTTCCTAAAGTAGTCGGTCATCGAAACTCCTAAGGTCCCTAATCAATAATATATAAAAATTTGGTTTATAAAAGAAAATATCAGGTTTATCGATTTAAAACAAAAATTTGGTTTTATCGATTTCAAATAGAGTCTACGCATCTACTCTCTTATAGAAGACAAGATGTAGACATATGCTCTCATATACCACGAATCAATGCACGCCGATAGTCAAATCACGCTCGGACATGCCCAAGGTAAGTAATCCCATGATAAAAATCAAACCCACGTGATAACATGTAATATAAAGGTGTCCCACACCCCTCAGTGAGTCTACGTAAATAACAGTGCTATAGGCTAAGTTTAGCAACCCTTTTTCCCACACAATATCAATCACAAAAATCAATATACGCTTCATAATCCCTTAGATAGAAAACATACCCTCATTCGCGGGTGGTGGTTGTTGATTCGCTGCCCGATGGACGTTATATACACGCCCGTACTGACCCTGCTGCGCGGGTGCTGCTGGAATGGGAGGTAGTTCTAGCATCGGAGCTGGAGCTGGAAGAGCAGCTGGTGGAAACACTGGTACCTGTGGCTCCTGTCGAGCATGTTGTTGCTGAGGGAATTTTTCTTTCTTAGGACAATCTTGACGTTTATGGCCATACTTGCCACACTCGAAACATTTTTTCGCAAACTTTCCACCACCTTGCCCCTGTTGACCCCGAACTTGCTGACCATTACCTCCCTTCCCTTGGCCCTGATGAGCCTGTCTCTGGCCCTGATGGCCCTGTTGTCCTTGCCCAATACCTCTATCCTCAAGTCGAGAATCTCCAGATCGCAAACGCTTAGCATAGTCCCCTGTCTGGAAACCCTGCTCACTCTGACGCTGATGACTCTGCCCTGACTGAGTCCCACTAAAACTGCCCCCAGTAGTCTTGCCTTGCAGGCCCGACCCAAACCCCCGATTGACACCCTGATTATGGAAGCGGTTATCCTGGAAGTGGAGCATTGCAGCATTAAGAACATCTGCATACGTACTTAGTGAAAGGTTCACCAATAAATGTTGGCGAATCTTATAGTTCAACCCATCAGTGAACATTAGAATTCTCCTCTCCTCAGTGGGTACTTCTGCTGGTACCAAATTTGTTAATCTCGTAAAATCTTCCTCATATTCCGCCACAGTTTTCTCTCCCTGTTTCAAATCAAGTAGCTTCCTCCTCATCTCTGTCTGAATGGCGGAAGGAAAATACTTCCCATCAAACCGTATCCAAAAGTCTTGGATAGTCATTGTGTCCCTCTCCTCCATAGTGGTTGTAGCTTCCCACCATTGCAAAGCTGCCCCTACTAGCTTGAATGTGGCTAGTATTTGACGTTGAACCTCAGTGCATTCAATCATTCTCAAGTGCCGTTGGATATATTTCTTCCATTGGCTAGAAGTCACAACATCTGATCCTCCCTGAAATTCAGGTGGGTGCGCTTTCTGAAAGGCATCCCTCGCTCGTTCCCATGCAGTAGGAAACACTTGCCCTTGCGCGGGTGGCACAACCGGTGCCGGTGCTGGAGCCTGCTGAACAGCAGCTAAAGCAGCTTTGACTGCCTGAGCGACAATTGCAGCAACTTCGGCCGCAGTCATCGTACCCTGAGCTGGGGCGGGCTGAGGTGCACGTCGAGGAGGCATCTGAAACGAGAGAACACTATCAGTATTTGATATGTCAAAATAGTTGAAGATCGTAGGCGTAAATAGAAAAAAAATAATCCTACTCATAGGGCTCTACATTAAAGAACGCTAAGCTGAAAACACAGTAAGCCGTACAGATCCTAAAGGACATTAGAACCTGATGCTCTGATACCACCTGTAACACCCCGCCTAATTAAATACCGGGTGGCCATTCCCATACCAAATTAAAACAGAATAAACAGTTGGCTCATTCTTAGCATCACTGTCGAAAATATTTACAACTCACCCAATACCCAATTAAGCTGGTGTTAAAAACTTTCCAAATTTTAATTCAACAAAATTAATTTCTAGTTTAAGAATGACACAATGCATTTTATTCTACAACACTGATAACCAAATAGATAACACAAAAGAATTTAAATGCAATTGGAATAAACATTCCCAAATAATATTAATCCATTACAGTAATCCCAACAATGTTAAATGTATTAAAAAGACATGAATACAATAGTATTTAACCCCGATAGATAAGGTAACTGAATCCTTTGGGCGACATGCCCTAACTAAGAATACTATGAATCAAAAGATGAAAGGCGTCTAAGAAAAACTCCATAGCTCCATAGCTCGTCACAATCCGCTAAGGTTGGCGTCCCTGTTGCTGGACACCTGATATAGAGATACAATAGAAGAGAAAATATGCAAGGAAACGGGTCAGAGCCCGAATGTGTAGATGATTTTTAAAACATCAAGTATTTAACAAGTGCAATAAAGCATTTATTATGTACATGTTAGATCCAACTCTCACTTGCTATTCTCACCTCTCAACTAGAGTGCACACTTAACGTTTCCTATTAACCTCCTAGTTAATGGTTCCTCAATACTAATTTCCATCATATGATTCCATTCCCATATCATAACCCCGTATGTCCCATACCATACGTTATATAATCATTCTTATACATTTTTCATTTATATGAATCGTTGCTCATTAACATGAATCATTTCTCGTTAATATGAATTAAGCTTTTCAATTCTATAAGAATAAACATTCATTCTTTTCTCAATTCACTGTTATCTACAATTATCACCGTAGATAGTTTTAAACATAATAAATATCCATTCATTCATTCATTTAATTCACTATATATATATTCATATATAATACGCCACCCCGAGTCACAGCTGCGGTGCAATGCATTACTCTGCTATCATGTCCCATCATCGGTGGTTGCCGAATAGGGGACTAAAGGTTCGGTAAGGATTCCTCGAACCACAAACATCAACAAACAAATTGGAGGCGAACATAGTTCTCGTATCCATGGGTCACGCACATACCTATGTACCCACAGTCAACGGACTTATCAACTACCCGATAAGTCTTTTATAGACCTATGTTCTCGAGCGACAAATCAAAGATCCCATGGATTCATCAGGATATGACTTCCCTCACGCGCAAACCTCCCACCGATAGCAAGTAAGCTAGGTATGTCATACACATAAATCATCAATAAATCAAATAGGTATTATCATACCTATAATATAATATCAATAAGGTAATATCGCTACCCTAAGATATTTCCCATACGTAGCATTATATCTCTTTTAAATTCCACGTATTAAAATATCATATCTTTACTTCATAATTTAATTATCCTCGCATCCTATAACATCTCTCCACTCCCGACGTCGTTAAGGTTCATGAGCGGAGCGTCTCGCAAAGCGAAATCCAAACAAGGAACCCCTCCAATACACTACTACTTAACTTTGTCGATCGAGGAGGTCCGACAACTTCAACTATGCGATCGGGATAACCTCATACCTTCTTTCAACCAAATGTGTTCTAAACTCCCATCTCTATCTAGGAGACATACCACTACGCTCTTGTATTACACTCCGTCCTTGCGAAATCAATAATGAGCTTAAACTTAGTCCTTGATGTTCAAATTGTAACCCTAAGGCTACCCTCACTCAATACACAAGATTCAAATAGGTTTTTCCTCAACATATATTCAGTAAGAAGTCACTAATATCCTACTGGTCCATAATATCATTTCTCCCGAATTACCACGAGTTTAGTTCTCCTTTTTAATTAAGGTTAAAACCGATAGTTTCAAATCTCTTATAAATACATCTTCTTTCACTTAGGATTAAACCCTCTTGTAAACTTAAGGATACTCAGATATTATATTCAATCACCCCTACTGGTCCTATCTTTAATCCTCACACATCTCCATTTGGAATTTAACAAATGAATCTAGCAACCGAAATTCCATTCAATATAATTTTTCATCATTTTAATCACATGAATCCAAATCAAATTAATTCAAATCTTATCATGGGTTTACTGATATTTTCTAAGTCCCATAATATCCAAATAATAATCACCAAAGATCCACAAAAGTTTTGGGATAAGAATCAACATTTAAAAAGAAACAACTTTACATATTCTGGGGAGGTCGATCGATCGAAGGCAGGGGTCGATCGATCGATCCTTCAGGTCACAGCCTGGTTTTTCTGCATTTCAGCAACTACGGGTTTCACCATTTTTACTCATTCTATCCTTCATATTAACCTCCAAAATGAGTTATAATTATTACTACATGATATGTCAACATATATAAACGATTTCCAGTACTCTAAACATCTTAGAATCATCAAGGGATTGGATTAAAAATCATGTTTATCTCCTTATTTCCAGAAAATTATCAACATATCATCTTCAAGAACACATCTATGATTTTCATAATTTGTTCAACAGATTCATGACTATTTCGTGGATTATTATCAACCTAAAACATGAGTTTAATTCCTATATCATATCAGTTTCCAGAAATCCATTTAATACTCCATTATTTCTTCCAAACATGAATAATCTTCTCTTTTCATACTATTCTAACATGGATAATATACAAACTTAAATTGCCATTATCAAACACTCGCCTTTACTGAAGGTCTGATCCTTTGGTGTAGTATATCTCAGTTGGTTGTCCCTTCTCCGGTCAAACTCCGGTGGTGGTTGGTGGTGGTGAACCGTGGTTCTTGTTCTTCTCCTTCCCAAGTAGGCTTTTCCCTTCCCAAGTACCCTTACACTCTCTCTAGGAAGATGGCTTCTCTAATTTGTGAAGAGGAGATGAATAACCCTCATACACTTAATCTACCAATACTTATAATAGGACAAACCCGAAATCACTATTCACCCCCCCTAGAAAAATGACCAAAATGCCCTTTCGAGTTGTCCTTTCATTTCCAAATGACCCGAGACTCAAAATTAAAATCTAAATAGACTTTTTAGACTATTTCGAACCTTTCGGACGCAACGACGCAGTCGAAATGACTATAAGGTCGATAGAAAATAAATTTCCTTTATAATTTAATAAATTAGTCCCGACACGTCCCATACCGCGTCTGACTAAAAATCCAAATTATCGAAATTATATCATACAGTCATATCAATGATATCACATTCATATATTACCTAAATATCTTTAAGTAATATTCAGAATCTTCCATTTTAATATCCACCGTCCGGATAAAACCCGAATGAATTAATTAATAATAAAATCCAATTAATCCATTAATTTAAAATATAACTGTTAACGCAAAAATTCTCCATCTACGAGGACCAATCAGAAAAGGACACATGTCATCCTACGTGGAAATATTCGGCACCCGAGGAGTGTTAGTTGGCACCCGATGAGAGTTGGTCGGTACCCGATGAGAGTTGGTCGGCACCCGAGGAGAGTTGGTCGGCATACCAACCGGGAAGATCAAAGGATAACTACGCATTTAATGAGCATTAATGTACATTTATACTGTATGACAACACATAGCATACCAAGCAATTAAACAATTAGATTCGTTGAATGTAGACATAATGTATAAATGTCTACATACAATGAATCTCTTTATCTCCCATCACTATAAATATATGTATTCCCTTAGCCAAAAGAAAAAAAAACAAGAATCGAGAGACACCATACACAAGATCCACACCCTTTTTCTCCCTCTCTGTACCACATTGTGCTATTGTAAACCCCTGGGAATAAAATAACAGTGGACGTAGGCTTTATTCATAGCCTAACCACTTTAAAAATCTTTGTCTCTTATATTTTTGATGTGAATGTTTATCTTCATCTTCAATCTCATCCTCATCATTTATCTGCTGTTGACGCCACTAAAATGGCAGTGGCCATTTTCTGTCTTCAACAGATTGGCGCCGTCTGTGGGAACATGTTACAAGCATTGTTCTCCATCAAAAGCTAAGTTTTTATTTTCTATATGTATAATCAATTATATATTATACATACATCTTTTGATTCAATCATGATTTTTATATTTATATACATAAATTAATTGTCCAATTTTTATCTGCAAAATGTTGCATATCACGATTTTTAAATCATAACTGTTAGATTAATTCTTATTTAGATATCTGAAAAATAGTGGATTTCATAAATCATAACTTTTTGCTTGATTCTCAAGTTTCAATTTTATATCATGGAATAAATATTTTAAATGATTAAATATACCAATATATACGATGATGATAAGATTTGATAATTTTCTTTATTTATTTTGAAATAATTTGTGAAAGATCTTTGATGACTATTCAAATTCCCATTATATTTTTGTTCAAATCATGATTCTCATATGTTTATATCCATAAACTTAGAGATCAAATCAATTATATATTGTGCATACATCTTTTAATTCAATCATGATTTTATATTCACAAATTGTTGAATCTAATTTTACAAATCTGGATAAATGTACATTTCATAATCACAAAGTTTGAGAAATTTGTGTACATATTATATTATTTCTTCTTTAAGGAGATAAAATAATTTCTCTATATTCATAAATCTCTTTTATATGAGTATATACAAATTTGATTCATTTGGAAATCTTTTAATTTAGTCATAATTTTTATATGCATTAACTGTGTGATCGATTTCAATTTGGGGATCTGGTGAATTTTAGACTCATAAATATTATACAAATCCTTGCATCTATGGATCCACTTGAAGATTTTCTGAACAAATATGTTAGGATAGGGATAAGAATTAAGAACGATTATGTATTTTCCATTCCGATATTAACATGAATTGAATCAGACCCATTTTCTCTCTCTTCAAGAAAACTATGTTCTCTGCACAAATAATCATATTATGTAATTGTGTTGATATGATCAATTTTAATAATATATGAATAATCAATTATATGTTGTACATACATACATACATATTTTGATTCAGTCATGCTTTTTATGATTATAAACATAAATTAGTTGTCCAATTTTTTATTTATCAAATCTGCAAAATATTGCAAATCACGATTTTATTAAATTAGTGGATCGGTTTTTATTTCAAATATGAATAAACGAAAATTTCATAATCACAAGTCCGTTAAAGATTTTTATGGAGACACGTTTATGTACATCATATTTTTATAAGAACACAAGATATTTTGATTGTTATCTCTCATATTATTATCTGGAAATTTAAATTGTCCAATATTGAAGCCGATGCACACTATATATTGGTCGGCTGAATAATTATTCTAATCGTAATTTTTATATGATTCAGCCTCAATAGGTGCTCAGGCAAAATTATCTGCCCAGTATAATTCTTGGATGCTCATCAACAGCACATAAAGACCTTAAAAGGTCAATACCGAACAAAAACAACGCAGCTAGACTGCACACAGCACAGCAGCAAGACTGCAAACAACAATTCAATTGGCACCGTCAGATTCATTTCATACATGCCCCAATCCTGGGCATAGAGCTTCATACTTGACTTAATCGAGTTAAGAGAAGAGATACATGTAGGCCTTTCTAATTAAGAATTCAAACATATATTCCTCAAACACTCGTACTGAGCTAAAGAACACATGTAGAAATTCCCAAGTTGGAATTCAAATAGATTCTTCAAAAGCCGACAAGAGTCATATGATGGAAGAAATGTAGAAATTCATAATTGAAATGTCAACATATATTCTTCTTAAACGCTTGAACTGAGTTAAATAATGGAATCCAGAAAATGCAAACATGCAAAGATCTCAGGGAGTCATTTCATGTAATATTTCCTCGGCCTTATTTTTCCAGCAAGACCAACATATTTCAAGGCCAAGAAAGTACTCAAAGTTCATATTCCACACTTGGGGGGCTTCTATTACAAATTTAGTTGTTCATTCGGTGGCACATTCTCATAACATCATGCAGTCGAGTATCAAATTCAACTCCACAAACTTACACGGAGGCATATTGAAGTTCAGGAGTCAAATTCAGCATCTACAGCACTGAGATCTTTACTACTGTCCCGACCAATAATGAAGAAGAAGTTGTATAAAAATGTTTCGAAGTCCACCACTAGCTTGGTACTAACAAGATTGAAGTGTTGGGTTCAAAAGCTAGTATGTTACTCGACAAAGTATTCAGAGGAGAATAAATCAGAAAAATCAAGCACGTAAAGTTAGCATTCAGTTGCTCGACACAAGAAGCAGTTGGTCGGCTGGCAAACCAATCAACATACTTGAAGATTATGACAAGCTACAAGTTGAATACTATGGCATGGCTGCATCCGAATTCCCAGGGGTGATACATAGCACACGGAGTTCCTCAAAAGAAAGATTAGCAACCATGGATCAGTCTGCATCATATGTCGTCCAAGAGATAATGCACTTTATGTTGAACAAATCAAGAAGGTAGATCAAGAATTTCACGAGCACCGAGCAACACTGCAGAATAAATACTCCATCCTTTCAAGTAAACCATCAAGCATGGAGCATTGGGGGCTTCTGTTAACGCAAAAATTCTCCATCTACGAGGACCAATCAGAAAAAGACACATGTCATCCTACGTGGAAATATTCGGCACCCGAGGAGTGTTAGTTGGCACCCGAGGAGAGTTGGTCGGCATACCAACCGGGAAGATCAAAGGATAACTACGCATTTAATGAGCATTAATGTACATTTATACTGTATGACAACACATAGCATACCAAGCAATTCAACAATTAGATTCGTTGAATGTAGACATAATGTATAAATGTCTACATACAATGAATCTCTTTATCTCCCATCACTATAAATATATGTATTCCCTTAGCCAAAAGAAAAAAAAACAAGAACCGAGAGACACCATACACAAGATCCACACCCTTTTTCTCCCTTTCTCTACCACATTGTGCTATTGTAAACCCCTGGGAATAAAATAACAGTGGACATAGGCTTTATTCATAGCCGAACCACTTTAAAAATCTTTGTCTCTTATATCTTTGATGTGAATGTTTATCTTCATCTTCGGCCACTGCCATTTTAGTGGTGTCAACAATAACACATTTTAAAAGTTATTTAAAATTACGGGGAATTACACCATCACGACAGGCTTTTCCAGCAAAGTCGGTGTACTCCCTCTTATGTTAATAGTTGTCACCGGTGTTACTGTCACCAGTGTTGTATCAGCCGCACCTACACCCTATGCAGTTATTCTCACAGTAATGGGCGAGACAATCGTCGGTGCAGCGATTGTAGTAACATTATTAACAGTAGACAGAGAAACTCTTTCTGTGACAGAGGGAGCTGTTAGTACTGCTGGTGGCGTCATGAAGGAGTTTGATCCTCTAGTGACCTCTAACATCGTCTGAGTCCCTAGGGTTTTGATTAACTCCGCAAGCAAACTAATGAGTCACATCATTTGTGGTGGGCCTATTTCGGCTGCCATGATAAACATTCCCGTCACATATATAGCGGCTGAGGTAGGATCCGCTCGTGTCACTCTCGTCCCTTCAAGAAAAATGGTAAGATCCACCTCTTCTTCACGCTGTATAGCATCAAAGTCAATGACCCTAGAAATATTTTCCTTTGACATCTTTTAAAAGAGAATACAACCCCAATGGAGTCGCCAAATTAAGATGTGGGTTCTTAAAATATGATTAGTATCAAGTGAGGCATAACCCCTTATCAAGATCATGATTAACGCCGAAGGTTATATGTGAAAATGAAAATAAATGAGAGTAAAAGAGACAACAATATTAAATACCCAAGATTGTATTAAATGGGACCTTTTACACTATAAATGCACTAGGATACAATAAATGAGTGGAACCATCAAACAACCTGGTCGGAGGGAGAAAGAGCAAGCACTCTTGTCATAATAAAGGCAAGGTAGGAAACTAAGGCACAGTAAATGCTTAATGATGATGGTATCAATGGAATCAAAGGTAATGTTCATGCAATAAATGTTCAGAAAACCAATAGCAATTCTAAGTTCAAATTATCGTCCTGTAAACTGTGTTATTATTGTATTTATATGAAAGCAAGTTCACTCGAGTGACCTTACTGGCATTAAATGTGATTGACTGGCATTAAATGCTAGGGTACGATGACATTAATGCCAAATATAGTGCATTAAATGTATGAGATATGGTATTTTGGCGGGAAACTACATCACCAATTAGAAGCATGGTGGCATTAAGTAGGCTGTGATGTGATAGCCCAAAGGTTTATCTTAGAATGGTTAGAATATAAGAATTCATTAAATGAACCTGCCATCCTAAGAATAAACCCACTTGAGTGATATTACTTCGAGTTCCTAAATGTAAGATCCCATGGCATCATAAAGTTGGTGGACATTGATCTATACGGGATGTGTGGTCACATCAATAAAAGAGGTGGTTCATCGAGTTGAGATTGCTCAGTTGGAAGTCGCTCGAGCATCTCATGGACTGTTTGTTATGTACAATCATCTAGGTATGAGGTCCCTCGAGGAGGTTCCCCAAGACATGGTAACTCGAGCAACTGTACTTGCTAGACGAGGTTTTGCCTAAGTATGCCAAGAGGGTTGGTTATTACTTTCCCAACGTTGCCTTGCTCTCAATCCTTCAAACTAAATCCCTATAATGTAAGCTCTCCCATGCCCTTCCAGGCATGGTCCCTCGAGGGTACTGAATGTCCTCGCACATATTACAAAGTGAACTTTTATAAGTAAGCACAAATACAAGATAAGGTGCATCATAGTTCTTGCAAATGTTATCATTCGAATGGGCTTGATCCTCGTGGGAGGTCTCTCGAGCAGCCTCTATCTTCACTCTTTTGTTAGCCTTTCTCTAAGTACGAGGTCATCTCAGTTAATTAATCCTGAGTGTGGACTCCCCCAGGCACTATACATGTTTCAACTTAGTCCCCCGCAAAAATTTAAAAAATAACATAAATTATTATTTGGTCACATTATATTCGCATAATATTATACTATAAACTTGACTATATTTGTTTCAACCCTTATAATCATATATTTATTTGTTGTGTATCAAGTTAAGATGACACAAACTTGATTCTAGTACCAATTTAAAAACAACAAAAGATTTTATAGTATAATATTATGCGGATAAAATTTTATAGTAATTTTTTAAAATTTATTTTAAATTTGTGCGAAGGATCGAGTGAAGCGCTTATTATAATTTAGGGACTTAGTTTAAACATGTATAGTTAAAATATTAAAATAGTAGTTTAGGTACTGAATTGACATGATTTTTAGTTTAGGGACTAGTTAAAAACTCGAGTGATAGTTTTGGGATGATTAATGTATTTTACTGTATAATTTTTAAATTATATTAAGCAATGTTATCAAATTGCGCCCACTGGTGGGTTGAATCAATGCCTAAACGGGGTTGAGTTATGAATTAAACCATTTGTGCAATTCACCCGGTATTGACCCGGTGAACTAGCAGGTTAACTCAGTGACCTGACATGTTTGTTTACAAACTGGGTAACCCGAGTTAGAATTATTTCTATCTAATATATTATAATTTACTTGTGCTGTGAAATTTCAATTATTTTTTATTCTAGAAAGTTACAATATTATTCGTCCTGATTAATAGTTGTGATTTTTTTTTCTTTTTAGTTTGTCCCAAATTAATATTTGTATTTATGAAATTACTATGTAAAAGTATGTGAGATTAAGAAGTCACTTATTTGAATAATACTTGTGAGGTAAAACTTACCCAAACACTTGTTTTATTTGGATTGTGTATGACATGGTGATATGAAATCTTATAAATGAATGTGATTTGGGAATAATATATAATTAAAATCCAATTAGTTAAATGTTTTATTTTTTTATTGGAACGTATGAGAAATGGACAAAATTGAAATCTTGACTCGAAGATGGTTCGTAAGGTAATTTAGAAACTCACCCCACTTAGTGTGTGAGTTGCATGTATTTGATAAAAATTGGTGGGGTGAAAGTTTCTCAAAATAGGGGTGAGATGGCGGTTTGGGTAGGTGTATCCAATAACTCCCTTTAATTTAGAGGAGTAAGACATATGGTCGGGAATATTAATTATACCCCTTGAGAAGGTCGGTCCAGGCAGTGAAAACCAATTAATTGGGTGAATGACTGACCTGGGACGATTTTAACCAAATTAAGTTAACCCCGAGAATATTGAAAAATATATAGAGATAAGCACAACACATAGTTCAATACGTAAAGATATCAAATATTACAATAAAGATCATCAAGAATGAATTAAGAAATATATCTCAATGTGCTCCAAGTAGGTTTTTAATTTTTATATAAGACGCCACATTATGAGGAGGGCATTAATCAAATATACTTATTGTAACCCTAAGACTTGATTACAGTTAACACCTTAGCACCCAAGTCTCAAGAGTATTAAAATATTTTATCACTTCTTACCCTCGTGGATGTAGGCAAAAATGACTTGATGAACCATGTACAAGCATATGTCTCCTTATATTCTTACACAACACTCATGGTAATTTTGATAGTCTATTTAATGTCGAATTAAATCGTCTATAATTTGGCAACAACTATGTGAAGTCCTTGAATCTCACTATCCATGGATTAGCAGCACAACAAACATTACGTTATAGGAACGATGGAGGTTAAAAAATCATCTCACACATCGAGATTCAAAGGCGTAATTGATCCCCCCATTAAATCTACATCATACGATAGCGAGGCTAGATCCAGGGTCGTTCATTCCATAGATTCAACCACAACTATCATTATTATCATTGATGTGATTCCCCCTTTAAAGAGCCTCCAGTTATAATACCCCATAATTTTAGTATTAATTAATTATCATAATTAAATGGGAGAAAATTAAATTAAAATTTGGTAAATATTAATTAGCGAGATAAATGATTAGTACTTATTATAATTATTATTTACTTGCGTGGGATAAGTAAATAATTATGTGATTTAATATATGTCGCGTACTAGTGATAACGACGGTTTCATTGGTGATGGGTCGATAGGGTGTTACATCGAAAAATCGATATAATTTATGGGCGACGCGTAGGGTACACACGTATCGGACCCGGTTGATGAAAGGTTAGCATAAAAGGAGTTGGGTGACTCAGATGACCTTTTCGAGTTCACCGGTTATTCAAAAAAGGGTCGAAATAGTCCATAATAAGTACCCGAGTGTTATGTTTGGGTTTTAGAGTCTTTTTAGACATACAAGGAACCGTGTGAGGGTAAGAAGGTCATTTTATACCTATAATTAAAAGGAAGAAGGGGATTAGGTCTTTGGAAAGACATTTAAGGGTTTGGGAAGGTGGATGACATCCTACCGTTCACATTCCAAACAAAAGATTGATAAAGAGAACCTTATAGAAAAGAAAAAAGAGAAAAAGAACAGGAACCTTGAAGACGAGAAGAAAAGGATTCAATCCGTCTTAGAACCCTCGGATTTGTAATCCAACAAAGCAAGTAAATACTTACTTTATATCGCACTTTCATTTGTAGTTAATTACTTTATTTGTTTAACGTAGAAATTAGGGATTTGATTGTGAAATATTGAAAATTTGATGATTAACGAAGAAACCTAATGATATAAGATGAATGATCTTGAATCAACGATTAATTGGGATTGATTAGGCTTGAAGTTAGAGATAAAATTATGGGTTTTAATGGAAGAGGATGTAGAACTTGATAAAAAAAATGGAATATTAAAAATCAACTTAATAAAAGAATTATAATCTTGAATTTATGGGTACATGTAAGAATTAATTATATGGTGATGGGATTATATTTTTTGGATGATATATGGATTATAGTTCTTGGAATTTTGGTAGAAAGAACCCTAGAAACGAAGTTGGGATTTTGGGGATGAATCTCGCCTAAGAAAAATGATTCAGGTCTGTGTTCTATAATCTCATTCGAACTTCGTTCAAATCTTGTTCGAATGAGATACCTTTGCCGTTAGAATGTGATGGGTTTTTATTTCGAAGGACCCGTGGGTTTGGTTCGTGGAAAGGTTGTAGGCATTTTTATGAACTCAAGCGAGTATATGGGAGGTTATCCAAGTGAGTGGATATTTATTTAAAAATAGTCTTGTGTAGCTATTTATTAGTTGGAATTTAATAATTAACTAGGGTGCTTAGGTAAGGGATTAGTTAAATAAATAAATCGGGAAGTCGGGATAAAATTCAAGATTTGGGTGAACTGTACACGATGGGATATCCGTATGAGTTCGAAAGTTATTATATATACACAATAGGGTGATGTGTGTGTGTGTGTGTCTGCTATTTGTTTTAGTTAAACAAACCTACTCAGGAGTGCTATCATAGGAGGTTCCGCGTAGTGGATAGCCCACCTGGCATTAACTAGCAGGTGTTGGGTTGGTTCCCCAGGTTATAATATTGTTGCATGACCTCTATCCGTGTGTGAGAATAAATGTTGATTTTGAGTTTGGTTGGGCGTGATGTGGTATGGTTGCGATCCACGGATGTATGCCTATGACGCCTCCATTACATGTGTATTCATTTAGGATAGGTGGTGAGATTCCGACCCGGTGGCTCGGTGTGAGGCGTGATGTTTGGAGTCGAATAACACACGAGTAATGTATTCGCGAGGTCCAAGATCTTGGGATATGGTTGTGCATATATAGTCCGTGATATATATGTATGTTTATATGATATAGTGTGTATATCGAATTATAGCACGAGTGTAGCTATGTATGTTTATTATGTGATTATTTAATGATAGCAAGGGTGTTGCTAAAATATTGTTATAGATGAATACCTAGTAAAGGTAGTTGACTTAACCAACATAGAGTATTAGCGGGGTTGGGCTTAAATATCGGTTGTGTAACCTAGTTAGACCGAGTAGTTTAATCAGGATAGATAAATGAACACGTCTGGTGCGCACTATAGTTGAGAGGTGAAATTTATATCAAGTGAGTGAGACTGGGTAATCTTTAAAGTAATACACTACTGTTTTAAAGGATTTAAAATAATCACTTACTTGCGAAAATATTTTTTTACTCTACGGGCTTTGACCCTCATGTTTTTGTCTTTTCTTGTTTTCCTTTTTACACCTCAGTGTGCAGCAGCAGCAGTTGGAACAACAAGGATAGATCCGTTATTTCCGACAGTAGTTGTGGATGCTACATCCTTGCTTAGAAGCTCTAATCATTTATACTCTAGATTAGATCAGTTGTTTGCTTTTTCTACTAGACATGTTGCCTGTAGATGATAGTTTCTATCTTACTGCAGACTTTTATACTTTGTCGAACATTCACTCTTTCGTATTCAATTATTATTTGGTTTACACAGTGGATGTTATTTAGTGACCGATGGGTTATTCGGTTCACCCTTATTATTTATTTATGCATGATGGTTAGTTCAATTATTGTGGTTTAATGGATTGTTCTCATTCTTTATATTATATTTTTGTTGCGACAGTGATGTTGAGAATGATCCATACTGAGAATACTATTATGTTTTAGCAGAGGATTGGTCATCGAGTATTAAAATAGGCGGGTTGTCACACTAGTTAGGAGTCACAGAGTTGGTGTGATCAATATGTACAAGAAATATTTCCATCAATGTGATGGGGAGACTCGAAGATACATCAATAAAAAATCTTATATGAGAATTCATTTTAACATAACTTGGTGTCATGGGTCCAACACCCATAGATCTACTCATTATCGACGATGAAATAACTGCTCACTAAAGACACCATCGTCTTGAAATGACGGTTGGGCTTCTCATTCTAGGATTATACGAGATGACAATCACATCATCGGTGTGACACCTCATAAAATTTAAATTAGAGTGATGAGATCTAAAGTAAATAAAACAGGAGTATAATCAATTGAGCATCATTCTAAGCATGATTGGAAATAAAATCAAAGCATAATATGAATAACTAAAACATAAATAGGTGGCCCCTAAATAACTATGATACCAAATCCAACATAAAGTATTAAAATCCTTGTATACTATCACATATATGCTAATACCAAATAAAGAGTAACTTACTCAAATATAAAATTCGGCCTAATTAATAAATGGAATATAGAGAATGAGGGTAGGCTTAACACCTACATCCTATAATATCAACAACGAAGAGGAGGCCAATAATGTATCAGGGTTGAGGTTGCACTAGTGGCCTATGTAAGAGAAAAAATTTATAATTTCTCATAACTTAGTCTCTAACTAGTTTTTGGTGTATCCCATTACAGATCGACTCATCAAATCGAACTCTGACATCTCCAAGATCGAAGACACACCAAGTTATGGAGGTATAAAACACGTGTATTCATAGATTTTTATGAATCATATATTGGGATGCTAATTTTTAGAAAATCAAGGATTTTTAATAAAAAGGATTTTAGAAATAAAGAAAATTTGAGTCTCGTTCGAACGAGATTGGAGTCTCGTCAGAACTAGATACTAACGTCCTTTAAACGATGAGACTGTGATTTCTTGGCAGAGAATTCTCGTGGGAAGTACGCGAGAAGTTTGTTCAAACAAGAATCACATTTCATTAGAATGAACCTTGATCTCGTTTGAACAAAACTGCTATTTTCAGTCGAACGAAGTCCATTTTCGTTCGAATGACCCCGCCATCTCGAAATTTGTGATTTTCAATAGATATATATTTTGAGCCATTTTTCAAAGGGACATTGGCAAAAATAATTTCTGCATATTTGTTCTAAAGTTTTTTATTTTTAATTTCACAAAAACACTTTTAGATTCATAATTCTTTCACTCCCATAATTTATTTGTGAAATTTAAGAAATCCTATTTTTAAATACCTTATATAAACTTTGTGGAGTTCAATACCTACAACTGACTTGTGAATCGGGGTTTCACTGCTGAAGAAGAAAAAGGTTGGTTGGTGGATACCAAGGGAAGATAACTTCCCGTGGACGACTTGGAATTGGGTCATTTTCTATAAAAGGAATTGAAGACTCTGTGCATCATACTTGATTTGTTTAAGTAGTTTGTAAGTCAATAGTTTGTCAATTACTCTGTAGTACTGAATATAGGTTTTGCCCTTTTTAGGGATTTTTCCTCATATCTACATGTTGTTTGCATGCTTGGGTTATTGCTTTAATATTGGACTACATCTCGTATACACACCTATTTAATCAAAGATAAAATTTGATAAAAAATGGATTTTTGTGTGACAAAATAATATATAAATCAATCCATTGAATCCCATCATTCTCAGAGTGGTATCAAAGATGGTTGCACTAAGTTTTTATGTGATCCTTATAATTTGGGTTTAAACGGATAATTTATATAATAGGGTGCCTATTTTTTATGGGTCAAACTATGCGTACTGAAAATCTAGGATGAGGGACATGTTAAAATCTATTGATGAATGTATATGGCTTGTCTGTTAAGGAGGGTAGATAGCACCTACAGTGACCGATGGCTATGTCATAAGTCCAAAACCTGTCTCTGCCTGGATAGAGGAAGACTTCAAATGGAATAACTTTAACTCAGGCGACTTAAGTGTTATTTCTGGATCCATCTCCCCTGACGAGTTCCATCGTATTATGACGTGAAACACGTCTAAAGAAGCTTAGGATATCCTATAACTCACTCACGAGGGTACCAACATTGTGAAAGATTCCAAGCTTCATAACTTCACCACCCAATTTGAGACCATTACCATGAATGAGTCTGACATTATTAATGAGTTTTATAAACGTTTATCGGATATAGTAAATTCATTTTTTTAATTTTCGTTAGAAAATTCCTGAGACGCGAGTAGTTAAGAAAATCATGAGATCTTTGCCAGCCCGTTTTATTTCTAAAGTTGTTATTGTCCTGAATTTATTGAGAATATTAGATACTCTTAGGTTAGAAAAGCTCGTAGTAGACCTTCAAACTTATGAAATTAATATGTTTCCCAAAGCAGTTAAGAAAAAAGGAAATATGGATTGCTTTGAAAGCTCATTCTAAAAAGAAAAAGGAAAAAGTCTGTGACTCTGAGTCTGAATTTGATTTTAAGTTGGATAATTTAGCCCTTTTTACGAAAAATTTCAAAAAATTTCTCAAATTTAACAAAGAAAATTCTTCCAAAGGAAAGGCTTTTGAGAAAAATAAATATGAGAATGAGGGCAAGAATGTCAGTGAGAAATATGAGATAAGATGCTCCGAGTGTGAGGACAAGGGACATAAAGCCCACGAGTGTGCCACTAGGCATAAGAGACAAGGCAATAAAATTGCACATAAAGCCACTCTTAGCAATAGTGATGTCGAATCGGCAGATTGCGGGAATGAATCACCACATGAACATAATTTATATTCATTCATGGAAAGCCACGTTTGCACTTCTAGTTTGTCCTACACCGATGAAGACATTTCTAAATGTGAGAGCCTCAGCGATGTTCGAATCATTTTTGAGAGAGTTGTAACACCCCGTAATTTTAAAACTTAAATAGTGCGTTTTAAATTAAAAGTCGAAAAGGTATTTTTTTGTTGCATCTAAAATTTTAACAATAAAAAAGTGAACGAATCAAATAAAAAGAGGGTTGTGGTTCAAATTTTATTGTGTATAGTAATATTTTTATGGGGATTCGGAAAATTTTTAATTGAATAAATATAATACACGTAATTAGTAATCTAGTGATTGGGAAACAAATTGATTTAGAAATTTAGGAATTTAGACTCTTTGTAAATTTTTTTAATGATATCATTTGTATTCCACCCACTTGGAATGAGAAAGAGAAATAGGCACTGAAATGTTTTTTTTTGCTTCTTTCCTTGTGGCGCATGGTCCCAAGCGTGGGGGCTGACTTCTTATTTTTTTATATGTTATTTATTCCTTCGTTTGTTTAGGCACTGACTATTCTCTTATGCACATAAAGGATTTGGGGCATAAATAATTATTTTTTTTATGATTACCCCTATACGGACTCAGTTTGGTACCCAGTTTGGTACCCGCCTAAGAAGACGAGGCTGGTAAGGGGTTGTACCTTGTGCCCTGGCGGGACCCACAACAATATGGTATAACATTTTTATGCACCATGTATGGGAAAAAGGGTACAAAAGTGGATCTGTGTATCTTTATCCATTTTTTTATTCCTTAGTTAACTGTTGCCTTGTGTTAGCTGATGTCACGCATGTGATTGTCACCACTTTGTTGGGACGCGCATATATACATGAGAATAGACTGCCTCCATTTTTATTTTGTACGCACGTGGGTTTATTGGGTGTAAATTTTTTGATATTTTAATCCACTTTTTAAGAGTTGGACGATGTTAGGAATCCTTACCTCACCAAATAAAAAGAGTATTGGCTCACTTTTTAAAAGTCACGTCCCTTTCTTTCCAAACCCTTTTTTCCCCTACATCATACCCTTATATTTTAACCCCAAACCTCCGTTAAACAAAACTTTAATTATATTTTGAGAGGTCTAAACTTCATATTTTCAAGAAGGCCTAATAACGAAACTTGCTTATTTTTGCGAGACGAATGCAATCGAATAGTCAGATTTTTCAAGAACCAAATTTTTTAGGCATTAATACTCTATTCATTTCCTTTAGTATTATGCATTTTAATTGTCTCCTAAACCCTTAATTGCATGTTTTTCTTAAAAGCAATTAGCAACTTACAAGTGGACACTAAATTTTGGGACTGTTTTTATGAAACCTTTAAATATGAATAAATCTTTGAAACCCTTCGATGCGTAGGTGAGATTATTAGATTTTTTTGGTTTTGGGTATAGGTTCTCATGTAGAATTTTTTATGGGATTATTTATATGGTTACTGGGACGCGTTCACACTTATAAAAATTAGGCGCCTTATAAAAGAGGATGATTATGATATAGGGAATATTATTGCATGTTAATTAATTTAACATTATTTAGTGGAATTAATTGTGTTGAAATCAACGACGGTGTTATTAATTGATTTAAATTAACTTGGGACCTTTATGATTAAATTGCTATGTTGTGCATATTGAATTGTGTATTGTGTGATCTATTTTAATCACTTTTGCCATCGCGGGGATGATGGGCTTTGGGGGTAATATATTGCTCACCTATATTTTAGGATGCTCACTAGGCATGGGACTAGTGGGCAGGCCTTTGGATGATTTACGCTTTATAGGTATGGGACTGGTGAGGGTAGATTCTTGCGATTTAATTGTGTCAGGAGTGGCTGATTTGTGGTATTTTATTGTCGTTACGCTAGCCTAGGCCTGAGACTAGGACAAGTTAAATATTGGTAATTCATCCTATATGTAGGATATGACGTATGTGTAAACTGGGGACCCTTAGGTATGGGACTAAGGGATATTTTGAGGACCTCACATCGATAATAGGTGTGGGGTAATTTGATAAATGAGAAATTGAGTATATAAATGATAATAAATGCCTAAGATAATAACGGGTATTAAAATTGGTGGAGACATAATGTGTCAGGGACCGACAGTTTAAACGAGTCAGCGGGCAATTTATTCCATGTCGTATGTGGAACTTTGTCATAGGATGGGGTCAAAAGTTTAAATGGATCGGAGGCCATTGATAAGGGGAAGTGTAAAACTTATATGGGAGACCACCCGTGGCGGGAGGACTGCTATAATTAAATAATAATATATTGAGGAGAATGATAAACTAGGTTAACTTAATTAAATTAATAACATGGGACTTGGATATTTAAAATCATATAGGCGTTCATTTTTTTGAATAAGAATTATTATGGGTAGATAGTGATTTATTATGATTTTATGTTTAATCATATCTCGTTTAATTAAAATATTTTATTATGATATTTATCTCGTATAATGCTACTGTCTAGATTCAAGGATCCTATCTGAGGGGAGTAGTGTGTATTTATGCTCGGGGATCTGACCTCGTGCGTTGACTAACTTTTTCAGGATAAGTTTTGGAGAAGCTGCATAGAATTATTTTGGAGATTATCATCTGGAGGTGCAACTGGAGTTTATTTTTTATTTTTGCTTTATTTAGTTTAGACTCTCCTTTTCGTCGTATTTCTTCATGAGACTTCATATGGATTTTATTGGGCCATTCAGTTTCAAAGTTGTTTGAGGATTTCGGTTGATTTAATTATTCGGTTTTATATTTTTGGAGATTGGATTATTATTTGGAGTTTTAGCATGTGATGGATTTCATTTATCACACCGTTGGTTATTATCGTTTGGGATCGATTCAATTATTTATCTTGTGGATTTTTTTATGTCTCATATCTATCTCATGCTAAGAATGATATTTTATTTACTCACGCTCAACTTAGTTTTGGTGTCGGTTGACCCCAGAATTTAGCGGGGTGTGACAAGAGTGAGAGCAAGGAAGAGAATCTGAGTGAGGGAGAAGGTGGACTCCAAAAAGGATTTTGTTGTCTTTACACCGAGACTTTAAAAACAAAAAAAAAATAATAATAAAGTTTGGTCTCTTAGGGTGTTTGATTTACATAAGGAGGTGAAAGTTTTGAGAGAGAGTGAGGCGACGGTGACTCAACTCGATAAGGTGAAAGTTTCTTTATGTGAGCTGTTAATTATTGTAGTTAGGGAGAAGACCGATTTGACCAACAACATGGCTAGTCTTATGAGAGATCTTCAAGCTTTATTAGAGACTTGTGAGAAAGTTGAAGTCCGTGTATCCCAACTCGAGATTGATCTCGAATGTGCCCGGGAGGTTAAGGTCACTTTAGAAGACACGTATAAGAAGGTTGTTAAAGATGCTCCTCGGTCCCGCTTTAGGTAAAGTTGAAAAGCAAGGAATAGGTTATGGCAGCACATCTACTTTCAAAGCCGCACCCGATCCGATTCTCGAGTTTGTGATGGATCCTTACGACCCTCAATCTAACCCACCAAGCGACCTAACCTACCATGGAGAGACTGTCCTAGATGTTTTGAGAAAGTTGGACTCAAGCCCATATATATTTGTTCACATTGTAAACAAAGAGGTTACCTTAAAGAGTTATGTTTTAAGCTAGGGAGAGTTTCTTATATGCGTGTTCTCCGGTATACTCCCACTCGAGTTCCTACACATGTTCTCGCACGCACTCCCAAACGTGTTGTTCCACTTGATCCCGCACATCATCTTATAGATTTCGAGAGTTTTCGAGAGTAAGTAGAGTATTTAGTCAAGACTTCACAATGTTTGATGGAGGAATTTCATAGGATGTATTCTCCTTTTGAGAACTCCTTCGGGCCTAATGATTGAGGTTGAGACTTTATCTAGTATAGGATTCTTATCACATTCATATATTATATTCCTATCACTAGATTGCATTATCATTGTATTTATCTGTTTTCTTTTTGATATTTTTAGAAAAATAAAAAAAAGGGTTTTGTTTTTCTTTAAAAAATTTTAAAAATTACATAAAGACTTTCGATTTTTTAAGAAAAAAGATTTTATTTTGATAATTTTTTTGTAAAAGACAAAAAGAGTTTTGTATTTTTGTTTTCACCGTATATGGATGAATATTTAAGATATTCGGATCATCCCTTAATACCATCCATTCATGTGACTTTTTCGTAGTGCTTTGAGGCATGAATTTGTTTCGTTAGTGTTCTTAATAATGTGTGGAATCATTACATTGATCATTGGTGACTACTTTCTACATGTTTGACTGCTTGTTACCTCTATTTTGCGTTAAAAGCCGCCATATGTATAAAAGAGCCTAAAAAGATTAAAGGCACATAAAAACAAAAGTTCCAGGCCATTTTTTTTGGATCCATTGACGCTTCTCTACATATGAGCACTATGATTTTTCTAAATAATTGTGAGTAAATTCTTATATAAGAGAGATTTTGAGGGAGTTATAAAGTAGAATGTCAATGGGTTTGCACAATGGACATTTTTGAAAATCATTAAATAGTTTGGCGTAATTGGTGTGAGAATCATTTTAGTTTCTGACATTTTGATTAAGTTGAGTCAATTTCATATGGGTTCATAAACTTTACACCCAAAGTAGACTTTGAGCTCCTTATTTAGAAGTGTCTCATGGCTCCGTGCACACTAGTTATGAATGTTTATGTTGCTTTGTCTATGAAAAATGTTCACACAATTTCATTCCGCATTCATGATTAAGATATTTTAGTGTAATTCCATGGTGTGTTGTATTTGTACCTTTTATACTTTATACTTAAATAAAAATTAAAAATTTTCAAAAATAGTTGGTCGAGAATTTATGCCTTTTGAGATTATCATTATACATGCTTTATTGATTATCGTTGTGATAATATATTTGCTTCTTATTGTGATGGTAACTATTCATGACTAGTTTCTACTCCTTTGTCTGTTACGGACAAAAAGAGGGAGAAAAAATTGAGGGAAAGTTTTATTTATCTTTTAAAACTCATATGCGTCACATGGTATTTCTTTGTTTCATATGTGTAGGTCTCTTCTACTTCAATAATGATTCCACGGAGTACACAAGATGAAGCAAAAGTTGACCAAGGGGAGAACAAGTTCAGTTTGAAGATAAAGTTTCATATACGTCATTCTGTTTCTGGGGGCTACCATATATTATTTTAAATACTAAATCATTTTACTCCTCATATGAAGAAGTTGATGGTCAAGAGTTTGTAATGGGAAATTGTAATTTTGCCAAGATTCTGGGAAAAGGAAACGTCAGACTTTAGTTTACTTCGGGAAAGAAATTGACATTTAAAAATGTTCTACATGCCCCCGAAATCATAAAAATGTTGTTTATGCAAATTTATTGGGTAAAAGCTGCATTATAGACGTTTGTGAATCTAATAAGTTTATTCATACAAATAATGGGGATTTTTTTTAAAGGGATATGCGTGTGATGGGCTTTTTGAACCCGATATTAATATTAATAAAATAAATAATTCTGCTTATATTCTTGACTCATTTGATGTATGGCATGCTAGATTATCGCATTAATATTTTAGATCATTGAAGTAAATGTCAAAATAAAATTTAATATCATGTGCTAACATCTCTCATGATAAATGAAATTTTTACTCAAACCAAAATAACTAAGAAACCGTTTTCTAAAGTTGAACAAAATACATACTTTTTAGACTTGGTACATTGTGATATATGTGAATATAATGGTCGTTTAACTAAAAGCGGCAAAATTGTTCAAAATTCACATATGTTTATTTAATAAGAACTTAAGGTTAATCTTTTTCTATGTTTAAATGGTGTAAGGCATAAGTTGAAAATCAAAAAGAAAAGAAACGAAAAATTATTCGTAGGGATAAAGGGGGGGGGGGGGGGGGGAATATTTTCCTAATGAATTCAACTCATTTTGTTAAGAACATGGAATGATACATAAAAAATATGCCCTTTATACTCCCTAACAAAATGGATTGGCTGAAAGAAAGAATATAACACTCACTAATATGATTAATTCAATATTGCCGAACAATTAATGGGGAAAGACCCCTCTCATAACTTGTCACTTACATAATAGAATTCCCATGATGAAAACAGATGTTTCCCCATACGAAGTATGGAAGAATTGAAAACCTAACTTACATTACCTTAGGGTATGGGGTAGTTTAGATTTCTATAGAATTTATGACCCTAAAACTTCAAAGTTAGGCCCAAGAGGAATTAAAAATGCTTTCGTAGGATATGCAGAAAAATCTAAGGCTTATGGGTTGTTAGACTTGAACTCTAATATCATAATTTAATCTAAATATGTTGAATTTATTAAAAATAAATTTCATAAAGATCCTTGTATAAAACTGCATGTTGTCCCTGAAATATTAAGTGACTTGAATCCTAATTCATCAATTAATGATAAAAAAAAGGAATATGAAACCCAACTTGAACCTAGGATAAGTGAACGTTCTAGGAAAGAAAAATCTTTAGGCCCTGGATTTAGTTCTTCACAAGCCTTAGCTTTTTTGGTGGAAGGAGATACATATAATGTTCAAAATAAAATACCTATCTTACTTAATGTAAAAGAAGATCCTAAAACCTCTACTGAAGCAATGGCATAAAGGGATGCGACTTTTTGGAAAAAAGCTATTAGTGATGAGATGGATTCAATAATATCTAACTAAACATGAGTTTTGGCAAACTTATCACAAGGATCACAACCTATTAGTAGTAAATGGGTATATAAAAGAAAATATAATATATATGTGTCTATTCAAACATTTACAACTCAATTGGTAAACAAAGAATTTAAACAAATAAAAAGGATAGATTATTTTAATAGTTACGGGACTGAAGCTAGAATAACATCTATACAAGTACTAATGGAAATTTCATCCATTAATAATTTTCATGTGCATAAAATGGATGTTAAAATTACATTTCTAAATGGTGACATTCTGAAAAAGTACATATGGAACCATCTGAAGGATTCGTTTTGCTTCAAAATGAAAATAAAGTTTGTAAATTAATTAAATAACTTTATGGTTTGAAACAAGTGCCAAAATAATGACATGAAGATTGTGATTCTCTCATTGTTTCAAATAGTTTCATGCATAAAAATGTTGATAAATGCATTTACTCTAAATTCACCAATGATTATAGTGTAATTATTTGTCTTTATGTTGACAATTTTTAATTTTTGGAACAAATAAGGGAGGCGTAAGACTAAGAAATATCTTACTTCACAATTTAAGATGAAAGATCTTAATGAAGTAGATATTGTATTAGGTATTAAAGTTTGGAAACATAGTGGGGGTTATGAATTGTGTCAATCTCATTATATTGAGAAAGTGTTTCTCAAATTCAATCCCTTGAAAATTAAAGAAGTAAATACTCCATATTATTCTAATGTGAAGTTAGTTGAAAACTCTCGCAGAGCAATGTCATAACTTGAGTATGCTAGCACAATTAGAAGTTTAATGTATGCAATGCAATACACAAGGCCAGATATCACATTTGCGGTAGGAAACTGTCAAGATGCACTAATAATCGAACTATTGATCATTAAAAAGCGATTGGGTGGATATTTGTTTACCTCAAGAGGACCATTGGGTTAGGTCTATTATATTGTAACTTTAAAGTAGTGATCGAAAGATATTATGGTGGTAGTTGGATTACTTGTGCAAGTGATAATAAATCCACATCTGGAAGGTGTGAGGACAAAATTTTAAATTGAGTACATTGTAGTATTTGACTTATTCCTAGAATAAAATATGTTTTTGAGTCATAGATAGATTTTATTTGTCATGATCCCACACAGTCTATGAAGCATTAAAGGTTATTAAAGACGATGCAGTCAAGCTTTAAAGATAAATCATGCCGATTTTATGGTGCATATTTCTCATCTTCATTTGATTGCATTCCGAGATCACTCTGGTATGAATGCGTAATGTTAATGGGACTCGAAAAATTTTTGGATGTTATTTTATTAATTAAAGGTTTTTAATAAGTTAAAAAGTGTTTTAAAATGTTTAAACTTCGTTTATTCTGAGATAAACATCATTTAGAGTTGTGTAAAACACAAGCTCTCGTTTTCATTGGTTGAAATGACTGTGACAGTTGTTCAAGCGAGAACAACATGTCGTTCAAGCGACATGTGCATCTCATTTGAGCAACATGCTTATTTTGTTCCAACGATGCGCCGCCTCAACTTTTCTATATAAGGCGTGTTTTCACTCAGAATTTTGTAAGTGTGCAGTCCCGAAAATCAGTTTACATACAGTACGTATTCCACACAAGTTTTCAAAGGCTAAAAACATCCTTAGAATTTAAAGATTTGAGCATTCATTCACATATGCGATAGTGATCTTTGTTTGCACCATTTGGAGTTGTTCTACACTTTGAACATCGTTATGTTTTGCAGTGAAGAATGGAAGGAATTCATGTTCAACATCGTAGACGTTGCCAAGCTATATCGGTGGACATCGAGGCATTCTTGGATGCATTTACTATGGACAGGTTTCACGGAAGGATATTCGCGTCGGAACTGTGGAGGAGTGGTTGAAGATCAAAATAGCGTCAAGTCTCGTGGGGATCGAGTCATTGTGTAAGACTTATGTCTGTCCTTTGTAATTCCACATCATAGTGATTGTCTGGCTTGGGCCGTCCGAAGTTTTTTCTCTTAGTGGTTTCCTCGTATATCTAGCGTTGTGAGCATTCTTTAGTTTACTTTACTTGCTTTAATCACTAAATGAATGTTTAGGATTAATCAAGATAAAATTTGATTAAGTTAAATTGGTTCACAACTTGGTGCATATTAAAATTTGAAAAAAGGTTTTTCAAAAAGAAAGTTGGGTTTGACATCCTTAAAACACATTCGAAAGAAAAAGGGGCCTACAAATTGGTAGCAGAGCTGGAATTTTTTTTTATTTGTGTTTAATCCCTTGTGTTTTCAGGATGAATTTTGGAGGTATGGAAAGTTTTAGAGCTCCTGTATTTGATGGCACTAATTATACTTATTGGAAGATGCGTATGAGAACTGCTTTGAAATCAATTGATGATCGTGTGTGGTTAGAGGTTGAAAAGGGTTAGACTCCACTGGTTACATGAGAGGGTGAGGCCACTAAACTAAAACACGTTGAGTCATGGACCAAAGTCGAACATATACTTTCACTTTACAACTCTAAGGGTCTTCACGTTATTTCCTCATATGTCACACCGAAAGAGTATAATAGAATCATGACGTGTGAAACTTTAAAATAGTCTTGGGATATTCTTACACTTACTCACGAGGGCACAAGCACGGTTCAGACGTCTAAACTTGAAAACCTCACTACAGAGTTTGAGACGATTAAGATGTTAGAAAGTGAGTTATTGATGAGTTTTACGCTAGGTTTTCCGATATTGTCAACTCGTTGTTTAACTTAGGAGAGAAAATACCTGATAACCGTGTCATAAAGAAAATCTTAAGATTCTTTTCGAGTAAGTTTGATGCAAAAGTAACCGTTTTGAACTCCTTAGGTATGCTTGAATCGATAAAACTTGAAGAGATTGTAGGTGACTTACAAACCTATGAACTCAATATATTTACCTCCAAGCAAGTGCCAAAGAGAGAAAAGTGCATTGCTTTGAAAGCTCAGAAGGAGGAGACTAAAGTTTTGGATGATGATTCCGATTACGATTTTGAGGATGTTGCCTTGTTGGCATGGAAGTTCAAAAAGTTTCTTAAGTTCCAAAAGAAATCATAATATGCCAAAAGACTTGAGAAATTCAAGAACAACAAAGCCGATCCTACCCCTAAGGATAAGAGTGAGAAAGTTAAGAGGGATGAGTCGGATAAGTGTTTTGGGTGTGAGGTGTATGGTCACCAGGTTGTCGAGTGTCCCATTGGACTTAAGAAGGTGGGCAAAAAACCGATAGCTTATAATTCCACTTTAAGTGATAGTGAACCGTAGGAGGATGATAGTTCCCCCATTGAGCATAACTTTATTGCGTTCATGTCATGTCATGTGAGCAACGACGATAAATTTTACCATGAAAATTCACACGTGCATGACACTTCTGAGGCTGTTGTATCCCAAGTGAGTGAGGGTTAAGCTAGTGAGGATGATGAGGTTGATGTAGGAGAGTTTCAAGTTCAATTTAGAGAATTGTATGCGGAAGCAGTAAAAGTGAAAAAGGCAAACTCTAAATTTCAAGCTAGTTTGAATGAGCATGTCGTAAAGAATACTGATGCCTTGATTGAGGATCTTAGGGCACGTGAGAAGAAGCATAGGTATAAGCTAGAGTATGTTGATAAAGAGAGAGATAACCTTTGTGGTTTGATGGAGGCATTAAAAAATAAGGTGCTGGAGTTTGAGGAGTCAAAGAATTTGCTTGAGTCTAGGATTAGTGAATTACAGGAGAAGTTGAAAGACTCGAGTAAGGTGAAATTTAACTTGGAAGCTAGGTCGGAGAAGTTGGATAGAATGTTAGGCACCATCCAAGTCAAGAGAGATAGGTTTGGTATAGGCTACGATGATCACGTTGTTCTCATTCCCAAATCCAATACAAATCGTGGGAGAGAGCCCACTAGGAACGTGAGGAGAGGTGACATTTTAGTAATCATTCCCGCCGTGTTTACACTTGCACTCATTGCGGTAGGAAAGGTCACCTTAGATGTTTTTGCTATGACCTTAGGAATGCTCTTAGGAGGTTAAGGAACAAAGTCATTTCAGTTCCCAAAACCCCCATGCATCATGTTACACCTACTTGGGTTAGGAAATCGAACTTAGAGGCTTTAGGGATTAAACTTCATGGTTCTTGTTTGGTTGCACTTGATTCTTCCCATGCTAGACCTAAAGGATGACTGTGTTACCATGTTTATCATACGCTAGTCTTGGCATCATGATTTATATCTTGCTAGTGTTATGACATGTGTATCTTTTGTATTATATTCTTTTTCTTTTATTTAGTATTATTCGAAAAAATATAAAAAGATTATTTTTTTGATAATTTTTTTTTCAAAAATACAAAAAGATTTTTGGTTTAAAATATTTTTGAAAAATACAAAAAGATTTTATTTTTGGCTAAAAAATATTTCTAGAAAAACACATTCGAAAGAAAAAGGGGCTTACAAATTGGTATTAGAAAAACACAAAAAGATTTTCGGTTTATTTTTGTGTCGTGAGTTTTTCATGTTTGATGTGGCATATTGGTGTGCTTGGACCCCCGCCATTTCATTATCCATGTGGCTAGGACATTTGGTCATAATTATTGATGCGTTGAGTGATCTTAAACATTGTTAATATGGGATTGTTTCGAAGTTGATATGCATTTAGATTCGACTTTGTGTATATGCCATTTTTTCACATAAGCACGAATTTATATGAAGATTTGACAGCTCGTGCATATTTGAGTTTGGTGAGACGTTCTTATCTCAATCTTGTCATATATGCATAAGTAGACTTAGGAGGAGGTGTGCATGTAAGAACCGTTTACCGTGAGGATTATAATTGCATAAATTAAAAAAATGATGAGTGTTCACGGGAAAGAGTTGTGAGAGTACAATTAAGTTGTCGTGAAAGCCACTGTTTAAAAGAGCCCGAGAAAAATTAAGGCAATAAAAAGAAACATATGCTAAAATGGTCCAAATTAGTTTATGTTCATTCCAAAAGAAAAATATGATAATATTTTAGGGAGTTTGGATTGATAATTAAACGGTTTTGCACCACGAATCCTAATGTTGACACATTGCATCATGACGCTATTATTTGTAGAATCGCCAATATTCCGGATTTGTGTGCATGTAGATTGTTTAGTTCATTTAGCTCATTATATTAATTGTCACGTTTGGCTAAAACAAAGTTTGATGACATTTCGCTATCAATTAGAGCTTCTTGAACATTTCAATGTGCTGGAGTTATGATTCATTTGTTGTAGTTCACACACATTCACTCCATATCCATGTTTGAGCACATTGGTACTATGTTGGCATGAAACTCACATTGGTTTATTAGTTTTATTTTTTTCTATTTTGAGTCCGTTTTTGCTGATTTTTGCTCTTTTCAATTAACATTTTCAGGAAATTTTGTCACTAGACGAAACTTACTGGAATTGAGATTTTTCTATGTCATTCAAACGATAACTGGGTTTCGTTCGAGCGACAACCTAATGTCGCACAAAGTTCTGTTCACGCGAGGTTCAAGAGACATGTTTTTTGAGGTGTCGATTTGTCAGAGATGGTCGCTTAAAGGGTCGTGCGAAGGCCGTTTGATATGGTTTATTGAGCGAGAGTTTACTATTTTGGGTTTTTTAAGCTCGTTCATGTCTTGGTTTGAGCGACCTGCCTATGTTGTTCAAGCAACAAGTCACGGTCGTTTGAACGACCTGCTGAGGGATTTTTTATTTTTTTATTTCAGTACCCAATTCCTATTGACATATTTTTTTGGTACGCCTGGGTTTCTTCTGGACCGTTTATATGCAGTGTTTGATGATTATTTTTGATGGATTTTACTGCATTGCATATTCATTTAGTCACATCATTGCTGATTTTCATGATTTATCATATGTGACCGTTACTGTTTGCAAGATACGAATTTGATATTTGTTTATCATTATTAGCTAGTTGTTTCATGGTTATCTAGAGATACTTCATTGATTTTACTTATTTTAGATATATTGATAAATTGGTTTCTTTTTCACTTATTGTCTATTCGAGACAAAAAAGGGGGAGAGATGTATGCGATGTAGGGGGAGAGTTTGTTTTGTTGCATTACAAATTGATATCATATGCTTTTATGCTTATATTTTTGGTATTAATTAGTTTGTACAAATTGGTCTCCTGGTTTCAATGTTTATTTTCACAATTGGTATCAAAATTTTTACTCACATGTTTAACAAGAGAATTGAGTTTGGTTTTACAAATTGGAATTAATATTTCATAGTGGTTTTATATGATTTGTTCCTCCATACTTCACTGAGTATTTGTCCATTTCATGTGTGTAGGTATGCTTTAGAGATCCGAGATTTCAAGTCTACATCACATTCAGACAGCTCATGCTTGTCGAGCCATCATTTACTAGTCTGTCCTGTAATTTTTGATTTTGGGTTTATGGGATGGGATTTAGGCGTCATACAATTTAACGACCCGGCTTAGGTATTTCACTGTTGGGTTTTGTTCCGAAATAGTCAAAGGGGGAGATTTGTAAGGACAAATTTCCAATTGAGTCCATTGTAGTATTTAACTTTTTACCCCTAAAAAAAACATGCTTTTGAGTCATAGATAGATTTTATTTATCACGATCCCACACAGTCTATGACGCATTAAAGGTTATTGAAGATGCTACGACCAAGATTCAAACATAAAATTTTCCAGTTTTATGGTCCATATTTCTCATCTTCATTCAAATTGCATTCCAAGATCACTCACGTATGAATGTTAATGTTAATGGGGCTCGAAAAATATTTTAGGATGTTATTTTATTGATTAAATGTTTTTAATATGTTAAAAAGTGTTTTAAAATGTTTGAACTTCGTTTATTATGAGATAAGCATCTTTTAGAGTTATGTAAAACATAAACTCTCGTTTTCATTGGTTGAAATGATTTTGACAGTCGTTCAAGCGAGATCAACATATCGTTCGAGCGACAAGCTTATTTTGTTCGAACAATGTGCCCCCTCAACTTTTCTAAATAAGGCGCGTTTCAATCAGAATTTCGTAAGTGTGAGGTCTAGAAAATCAGTTTACATGCAGTACATTTTCTGCATAAGTTTTCTAAGGTTTTCAAAGGCTAAAAACATACTTAGAGTTTAAGGATCCGAGCATTCATTCACATATGCGATAGTTATCTTTGTTTGCACCATTTACAGTTGTTCTACACTTTGAACATCGTTGGGTTTTACGATGAAGAAGCGAAGGAGTTCGTGCTCAATATCGTAGACGTTGGCAAACTACATTGGTGGACACCGAGGCATTCGTGGACACGTTTGTTATGGACATGTATCACGGAAGGTATTCACGTAGGCACTGTGGGGGAGTGGTTGAAGATCAAAATATCGTCAAGTCTCATTGGGATCGAGTCATTGTGTAAGACTTCTGTTTGTCCTTTATAATTCCACATCATAACGATTGTCTGGCTTGGGCCGTCCGAGATTTTTTCCATTAGTGGTTTCCTCGTCCATCCGATGTTGTGAGCAATCTTTACTTTACTTTATTTGCTTTAATCACTAGATGAATGTTTAGGATTAATCAAGATAAAATTTGGTTAGGTTAAATTAGTTCAAAACTTGGTGCGTATTAAAATTTGGAAAAATATTTTTAAAAAAGAAAGTTGGTTTTGACATCCTTAAAACACATTCGAAAGAAAAAGGGGCCTACTGAAGGATATTCACCCTAGTGGGTGCACCGATTTCTTGGGCATCCAAGAAACAAACCTACAGAACAAATTCAATAATGGAATACGAGTTTACAACATTAGCAACATGAGGAAAAGAAGCATAATGGCTAAGAAATTTATTATTAGATAAAAAATTGTGGCCAAAACTAATGCCATTTATTTCTTTGTACTGTAGTGAAGCTACATTTTCAAGAGCATATAACAAAATTAATAATGCAAAATCTAGGCACATTAAATTAAGATATGGATATGTTAAGCAATTAATAATGGATGGAATTACTGATATTATTTGTATTCGAACAAGTAAGAATTTAGAAGACTTTTTATCAAAGGACTCTCAATGGATTTGGTAAAGGATTCTTGTAGTGGAATGGGACTGACACCTTTTTTTTTTTTTTTAATAAAAGTAGCAGTAATGGTAACCCAACTTTAAAGTAGAACTACCACTATTCCAAAGTTTAATGGGTAATAACAAGTTACTGATAAGTGATTGTCTATGCACTGAAATTAATTTAGCGTCCCTTATAGGATGTTCAGTCCATATTGCTACATTGTGAGGATGAATTTAACTCTTAATGAAGTTCAATGTATAAATAATTAAGTACATGTGAGTGAACTTCACCTATGTGAACATAGGAAGTATTGCCACTTGTAGCGAGATTTTGGTTTTACTCTTGTAAGTGTTCATGAGACTAAGATATATCACATGGATATAATAGTTCTAAAATATATTGAACATATCGTAAAAATTGGGATATCTCATGTGCGATATATTTCCGGTTCTAAACATTGAGATCGAGTTTAATGCATAGAACACTTTGCCTTATAAGCATTTCGAGATATATTCACTAACTGAATGTTAAATCAAAAGATACAATCTTGAATGCCTGAAGATATGATAAGAAGAAATTGCATAAATATTACAATCTAGTGGAGGGATTATCAGGAGATTATAATATTAATGGGTTAGAATTACAAGAGATATTAAATGTGAAAATCCACTTAGTCTGGAATGTGTAAAGTCAAAAGGAAGTTCGAAAGACAAAAGTCCCATATTAGAAAATGATGAACATTTGAGTGAGTAAATAAAGGCAAGTATGTCATAGGAGTTTACTCATGTGTATTAAGGAGTAGGCTCTTAGTGTGAACCATAGAACCAAGGATGGTGTAAAACACCATTCACACACGCACATGTGAACGTGTGCGAAAGTGCAATTGAGCATTTAGGGCGCTTTATAGGCATATTTTGCACTTATGCATCATCACAAGGAAGAGCAGTAGGAGCCTTTGATTTTTGGAAAAATCATTAAATCGGATGACCCAAAATTTGACCCACACGATTAGACACAATACACACACGTGGATTAATCTGAATGATCGAATTTTTAACGCCATTTTGGTAAGTGACAATTGCACAGACACGCCCTTTTTTGAAAAATTTGGAGCGTGAAATTGAAACAATTAAGATTCAAGGTCCGTGATTTAAGGACAGTTCGAAATGGCTTTTGTTGCTGAAAAATACCATTCTGCCTATAAAAGTAACCAAATCGTATCATTTTTTCACTTCCAAAAGTTCTCTTTCTTTCTATATACTTTCTTCTCATCAGTTTCGTTGAATGTTCTGTGGGAATTATTCAAGCTTGCTACTTGAAAAGCCCATAGATTTGTTGCATCTTGGAGATAGTTTTCCTATATACCCAATAACAAGCTCGATTTGAGAGGGCAAATAGCACATTAAGGACAATAATTCATTATGCCTTAAATTCCAAATTCTTTCGAATTTTCATCACTATAATCCTATATTTTTCTAACGAGTATAAATATAATATTTAATTACGACAAGTAAATTTAATACCATATAATTAATTGCCAAATTTGCAAAATGTTTGAATTTTAGTAATCATAACCACATATATGAATTTTAGTAATCATAACCACACATATCTAGAAAATAATTAAATTCATAACGTATATATGCTAGTGGCTTAGATTATATAGATATGTAATAACATATAGATATAAGGCTAATGTCACATGCATCATTCTACAACATGTCTAATTTTTGAAAGCAAGAATAATCATTCCAAAATATTTTCCAAACTCATGAAGGACTAGTTTGACTTTGTAAAATCTTGAAATATGTGGAAGTGACTCTAGTGAGGATCACTTCTACGCAAATCGCATTCAGAACTATCCTTCTTTGGTGATCGCTTTGGAAAACTTTTTAAAAGGTGTTTTTTCTAGAAAATATATGGGAATCAATGAGGAATATTACATTTGTTGTATGTTATATATAAGTAACTAAGATTATCACACTTATTTCTCAACAAGATTATATTATCTCTTACCTTTTTTTTTATTGTAATAAACTTCCTTTTGGTGTATTCTAGGAATATATATCTTTCTCGTTAAAAAATGGGGTGGTCACAATTTTCTACCAAGAAATGTTGAACGTTTGTCTGAAATTATTATTTTTATATCTTAATTAAGGACACATGGAAAGTAATGTTGAACATATGTGAAATTTGAAATATTCCGTACACACACACACACACACACACACACACACACACACACACACACACATATATATATATATATATATATATATATATATAATACCTACTGTTAAATGAAAAATAGTGGAGAGGGCAAACTCCACAATAAAATAAAAAAATTAGGAGAAATTCTTCCATCAATTTGATCTATATTAAAACAAAGTGATATGATAGGATATCTACATGATTAAAACTAAACTAAGTAAATTAAATAAAAGTAAAAAATAACTACAATATTTTAAAACGTAAAGTCATAAATTTTAATGAGAAACAATCAACTCCCAATATATTAAAATAATTTAAAAAACTAATTTTAAAATCTAAAATGCCGCGTGAATAAAGTATTATTCAATATTAATGTTAGTTAATATAAGATAATAATTTACTCATTAAGAAATTGAGTTCACTTCTGCATGATATCTTCTTTCAAAATTTGAGATAAAATAATAATTTATAATCACCCGCTTTCGAGGTGCAATCAATAAATTATCATTTAACTCATTTTATACTTTAACACGAGATGTGAGATTTTGGGAAATACAATTTAAGTCAAGGAAAAACTATCTCTAGTTTGATTCCTAAGACGAAATATGAATTTAAACTTTGGGATCTTTCTTAATGACTAGATCACTTCATCTCTGACGAGGAGATTTTTTTATATTATTAAAAATAATTTCCCCCCTTTTGAGGCATAATAACAACCCTTTGTGATGATACCAGAAATGGTATCACCAGATCAAAGTGTTAAGCAAGCTCTAACCAGCACAATAATGGAGTATGACATATATATATAAACACAGAAAGATATGAGGCAAAGAGGAAGATAATACCGAATGTAAGTGGTTCAGCCTTTGAAGGGCCTACATCCACCGTGTGAGTGTGTGAAATCCACTAGATATGGGATCTAATGGCCTTGGGATACATGCATTCAAGCTTTCTCTTTCTCTAAGTAATGAATTTAGCAGAGTTTCAATAGGATTTACAATATACGATCCTTTATAATGAGGTAGAAGACAAGTATTTATAGTGCTTAGGGGGTGTAGTGTACCCCCCAAGCATGCAATAAGCACGTGTGGAGTGTTCCTAGCTAATAAGGAGGAGCCAACTGTCTCTGTCACATGTAGGTCATGATGATCAAATATTCCCTCACGTGTGAGGGAGATGATGTTATAACGGTTTTGGTCCACGTGGGATCTGCAGCCCACACGCACACTCTCACGCGTCTCCCAATGCACCTGCCCGGCCAGCTATCAGACCTTGATCGAGCATCATGGTCGAGGTCGGATTGTTAATACATGGACAACTGAGGAATTGACACCTGCCATGATGAGTAGTCTCGACCTGTCTTCATCGTCCTGGGTGGAGACTAAGGACGAGTGTCTATAATCCCTAGAATTACTGCTTCAAAACACATTGACTGGTCTTCAATGCCGAGGCCGAGACCCCCCGTGTTGATCCATCGTCCGAGTCCGTCCTGGCCGAGTCTTAATTCACTAATTTTGGAAAGATTGGTGATGGTCGGCCTTAGCCGAGGTGGTGTGATCTTGGACGAGGCTATACTTGGCACATCACTCTGCTTCTCTAGAGGCTCAACATTAATCATAAAAAAGAATCAATGAAATTTAATAATGGGATAAGAAGCTAATAAAAATAAAAGACAATGTAATGGAGGCTTCGTTTCTATCAATAAAATGGAGAATAGCCTATTATAAAATATATGTTTAGGATATGAAAATGGTTCCATAGATATTCTTCCAAGTTACATCATAATTAGAGAATAAATAGTCTTTCTCAAATCTAATATAATTTAAAAAATGGTTTCTCTTAAAATAGTTTCGCCACGTGGCTTATCTAATTTACTCCATCACTGAATTATTTGAGAATGAGAATGAGGAAAGCTCGAAGGTTGGAAGTGAGAGTTGTTTCCTTATTTCTTAACTAGCCTCTCCATATTCTTATATCATTAAAACCCTTTCATATTCTGCTTAGTTGTGTTTATACAGTGAGTCAGGTAGAGCAATGAATTAACTGGTACATAGAAGGGAAGATAGATAAATATATTCTTTATGTATGTGAGTTTTATGTGTCTGTCTGTCTGTATGTATGTATGTTTTCCAGTCATCTATTCATATATTTAACATAATCGACAATACCCATTTCCTCTCTCAATCCATGTATCCTATCTCATTGAATAAAATCATTTTATCCTTGCAGTTGGAAACTCTTTCACGCTTCTCTTGTGAGATTAAGCATATTTTGGGTTTCCTTAATAGGATGATGTAAACAAATTATTATCTCATATATCATATCAGTGATGTTGTCAATTTATATATATTTTTTTGTTATTTGTTGGTTGTAGGTACTTGATTTCAAATTTATGATTTTCGCAATCATGATTTTAAAGGCTTCAGGTATCACCGAAAATGTGAAATAACTTAACAATTTAATACATATTTTTTCCTGTATCTTATATTTGATTGTTTGGATTGTTGGTAAATGATTTTTTTTATGTGTATTACATTATGTGGGTGTGAATATTTTCATAGGTTACTATAAAATTGAATGTCAATATGAATAAAAAGGGTTTCCTTATTTATAATTTTGCACTTTAATTATGTTCTGATATTGGAATGTAGAATAGTGGCAACTTTTTTTAATACAATCCGTGTTGTTTCTAAATTAAGATTGCTAGAAGCTCCACCATTTATTATAATTGATTTGTCCAATTTTTTTTTTGCTTCATTCCACAACTCAGGAACAATATCAAGAACGAATAAATATGTGTGACTGGAAACTCTAAGGTGCATTCTTTTAGTTTTTCCTTAAAAGGATTTGTAATCATTTAAGTATTAGACATTATATATATATATTTATTATAATTGATTTGTCCAATTATTTTTTTTGCTTCATTCCATAACTCAGGAACAATATCAAGAACGAATAAATATGTGTAACTGGAAGCTCTAAGGTGCATTCTTTTGGTTTTTTCTTAAAAGGATTTGTAATCATTTAAGTATTGGACATTATATATATATATATATATATATATATATATATATATATATATATATATATATATATATATATATTTGAGAAGTTAACTATATTTGTATGTTTGTTTGACTATATGATTTAATTACTTTGTAATAAGAAATGTGTTGATATCTTTTGCTTAAATAATAAAATAGTTCTACTCAACTAAATTGATGATTTTATTATTCTTATTTTTCAATAAGAATGAAAATATCTAAGGATAAAAAATTATTTTATGTTATATCTCGTTTTGTTACCATTAGGAATTAGGTTGGTTGAGGTCATGGTCAAATTTCAAAATATTCATCATTAGATAGCTTTCAACATTAAGTTATAGCATTATGCATTGAAATGTTCGATTAGAATCATGTCAATTTTTTTTAGCATAATCCCCATGGAAAGTGTAGTATATCATAAAAGGTTGGATACTATTACTTAATATGAGTGGATTTTATGTCAATTAGTTTTTATGCAAATTTAACTCGAAATTTTACTTAATATGAGTGGATTTTATATCAATTAGTTTTTATGCAAATTTAACTCCAAATTTTATGTAATTGTCAACTAATAGAAATTTTTTCTCATTAAATATATTTGGATATGCATTTCTATAATATTTGATTAGCATGTTTCTTTTAGTCTTTCAAAAATAGAAATTTGAGGAAAACACTAATTGAGTTTAAATTGCATGCATATAAAAATTATTTTAAACTATCCCAAACATTAACCACAATTAAACCAAATTCAAGAGATATAAAAACTATACCTTTACATTTGCTGACTTGTATAATAAATATATTTATAAAAATATGTTAGTATTTAGATTTACATGGCACAACAGAGACACATTTTAGAAAGTACTGTGTATAAAATTACACTTGGTCTCTGAATAGGAAAGAGATTTAGTCTCTATTTCTGATATCTAAACACATGTTAAAAAATGAAGATGCATATGGTATGAAATAATTTCAAAAGTTTGCTTTGTCCAAGAATTTTCAAACCACCCTATAAGTATCAGTTAGTGAATATAAATTTAAAAAATACATAAAATGGTAAAAAAAAACTATCAATTTAGTTCCCTTAAAAGAAGTCATCTTGGATAACTTGTTTACTTGGAATTTTCAACACATGAGACACCGTTTTTAAAAAAGTCAATAACTCAATACATACGTAGTATTAATAGTTCAACTTGTACAATAAAAAAAACTTATTCGCTTTAGCCAAAATCCTAAATTTTCGAAAACACATATTCAAACACAACAACGCCCAATCTAAACTATGAAATTAAGCTAAAATAGTACGTGATTTTTTAAAATCATGATCACGGATAAAGAGATAAAAGACAACACTTTTCAGCTAGTTATCTTCTAGAGCTCCACAACTTCTTAGATAAAATTAATCCATAGACATAAATTACCTTATAAAGTCCAGAAAATAACTATGAGGCTGAAAGAGAACTTTTCTCAACATATTAAGTCATAAACATTAGTCGGTTAGAACTCCTAAATGGATTTTTAATTCATAAAAAGCTAACCAATTGCAAACCCATTATTAAGGAACCAAAACTTAAGTTGTAGATAATCAGAACTCACCACATAATAAATAAAATCTCACATGAGAGTAAGAACTTTAGAGGAGAGAGAAATAAAGATAAATAGGGTACTCATAAACATATAAGAAACCTTATGGATGGTCATCTTAAACATTTCAGTTTAAAAATTAAAAGCAAACAAATACCATGATTGTTACACATTAGAACCACATTCAACTTAATTAAAAACTCACAAAAATTGGTTGTGTTTTTATGTGGGTTTTGTTTGTATTTGGGGACATATCTTGGCATAGAATAAAGGAAAAGTACAAATTCACAACCCTCACATAAATATGCAAACACAACCAAGCAAAAAGATAATTGAAAAATAGAGGGGGGCACTACACCAAAATGGGCAAATTGTCACCTTTCAGCTGACCAGCCTTGTCAAGGTCATTGACCGTGACAAAAAACACGCGTTTTATATCACGGTCATTGACCTTGACACGACCGTGACAACTAATTGTCACGGTCATTGACCGTGACAATAATTTAAATACTTGTCACGGTCAAAGACCTTAACACGACCGTGACAATATTTGTAGCTAAAACCCTATCCCCTTCTTTTTTCCCTACCACCGTTCCCTCACTCTCTCTCTCTCTCGACGCTGCTCTCTCTCTCTCTCTCTCTCTCTCTCTCTCTCTCTCTCTCTCTCTCTCTCTCTCTACTTTCAGGTCGATTTTCTCTCTCTCTCTCTCTCTCTCTCTCTCTTCCATTTATATATATATTTGTGTGTATATTTATGTGTGTATGTGTATATATATATGTGTGTATGTGTGTGCGTGTGTGGGGGGTGGGGCAGGGTGGGGGTAGGGGGTGGGGCGGGGTGGGGGCAGGGCGGGGTGTGTGCGTGTGTATATGTATGTGTATGTATGTGTATATGTGTGTGTGGTGGTGTGTGGTGGGGGAGGGGGTGGTGGAGGGGGGCAGGGGTGGGGTGGTGTGTGTGTGTGTGTGTGTGTGTGGTGGTGTGTGGTGGGGGAGGGGGGCAGGGGGTGGTGTGGTGTGGTGTGTGTGTGTGTGTGTGTGTGTGTGTGGTGGTGTGTGTGGTGGTGTGTGGTGGGGGAGGGGGTGGTGGAGGGGGGCAGGGGGTGGGGTGGTGTGTGTGTGTGTGTGTGCGTAGGTGCGTAGGTGTGCGTGTGTGTGTGGCGGGGGGAGGGGGCAGGGGGTGAGGGTGGGGCACCCATTTAATAACTTTTAAAATATGTGGAAAAAACATAATATTACAAAATTGAAACGAAATGGTATTGACGGAACTTACACATACGTTATGTACTGTGTTCTTACGTTTAAAATTATTAGATAGAAAAAGAAAAATATAAATTGAGATAACCTTAGAATCTAATTAGGCTAAAAATATAATGGCATCAACTAACATATATACACAACACTAAAAGTAGACATCAATTTTATAAATAATTGATAATAGTTGGATAATAATTGGATAATAAACATCGGGAGGGGGTGGGGGTGGGTGGGGTTTTGAATATTATTTACATTTATTTTTTTGGATATTATATACATTCAAAATAAATAATTGATAATAGTTGGATAATAATTGGATAATAATTGATATTTTCATTCAAAATAAATATTTCATTCAAAAATATTGGATAATAATTGATATTTTCATTTAAATTGATAATAATTTTATTCATGAAATTAATTCAATTAGGTAAAACCCTAGATAATTTTTTAACAGAATTTGATAATATTATATAAAGTTTAGTAAATTCACAAAATGTTGTCAATTGTATGTTTTTAGGAATATCATTAGTTAGAATTCATATACATGCATGTTGTTAGAAAGTCTTAAATTTAATTCTCACTTTAATTTGTAGAATCTCTGTACTTGGTTGGATTTATCCCTTTATGATAATGAAATTTATGCTCCAATTATAATTATCTCATGTCATAATTTTATTGATAAACAATATATGTAGTTGTCACGGTCGTGGTGGGGGGAGGGGGTGGGGTGGTGTGTGTGTGTGTGTGTGTGTGCGTAGGTGCGTAGGTGTGCGTGTGTGTGTGGCGGGGGGAGGGGGGCAGGTGGTGGGGGTGGGGGTGGGGCACCCATTTAATAACTTTTAAAATATTTCAAAAAAACATAATATTACAAAATTGAAACGAAATGGTATTGACGGAACTTACACATACGTTATAATATAGACGGAACATTTTTTTATCTGTACTATTAATTCAATTAATTCAATTAGGTAAAACGAAATGTGTACTATTAACATATTTTTTTTATCTGTACTAATAACATTTTTTACAGCAAAAATGTCTCCTTCAGATGTTAAGGCGAAGATGATGATGCTGTTTATGATGATGTCGTCTGGGTTCGGTGGTAGAGGAGGCGACGAGGGCTCCTCCGCCCCTAGGCTCCCCAAATATGGAAAATTTGGGATTACCGTCGAGAACAAGTCGGAGCTATTAGCGAGATCCCTCGAGATGCTAAAGACGGTCATCGGCCCGGGGTTTATGAGTTGGAAGGAGGTGCCATATGAGCTCAAGTTAGCTGTTTGGGCGGCACTACAGGTAATATTTATATTTCAATTTCAATTTCAATTTCAATTTCAATTTCAATTTCAATTTCAATTTCATATTTATATTTATATTTATATTTATATTTATATTTATATTTATATTTATATTTATATTTATATTTATATTTATATTTATTCGCAACTAACATTGTATTTGTTGGACAGGAACAATTCAACTTGGATCCAAAGCTACGCGATTCCGTCGTGGAGCAGTTGAGGGAGCAACACAAGACGTGGAAGAAAAATATGCGGACACGGTACTTTGGAAAAACACGAGAGTCCATTTTACAATGGCACGGATCCGTCCCGCCCAAGGAGCCGATCTCATTGGCACAATGGCAAAAGTTCATTGACAATGAGATCGAGGATCGACAATTGGCATCTCGCCAATTGGGGAGGGAAAATCGGGCTAAAAAGATGGACGTGCACTACTCCGGCCGGACCTCTTACGCTGAGGTGGAGCATAGGATGCAGGTAAGATTTAATTTATCTATAACTACAGAAATATATTATTGGATATTATTTTACTTTGCGGGGCCGATACTAATTTTACTTTACTTTATTTTATTTCAGGGGGTAGGGAGTGGGCCAGGGGGTAAGCCACATAGGCTCGATACTTATGTGGCTCTTCGGACGAAGAAGGGGAAGGACAAGGAGGTGTTCCGGAGCGTCGCGGCCACGATTGTAAGTAATCCGACAGTTTAATTATTGTTAATTACGTTATAATTTTTTAGTTTACTTATTTTACTAATCATGTGCTTTTTGTCGTTTCAGGCAAAGCTTAAGGAAGTGCATGAGTCGCAGTCTGATGCCGACAAGGCATCTTTGTCCACAGACGCACTCAACCAAGTGCTTGGCTCTGATCGCAAGGGGAGGACAAGGGGAGTGAGCTCGCGGGTGGCCAAATCTAGGATCATCGGATTGGAGACGAGCGACACCGGGTTGGCTCGAACGGTGGATTCACACGACGCGAAGCTGTCCCGTTTGGAGGCGACGGTCCAAGATATGTACGCATTCATGAAGCGTACATTGGGTGGAGACCGTAAAGGGAAAGGGAAAGGGAAGGAGAAGGAGAAGGCGGTGGAGGAGGAGGTTCGGGGGGACGAGGCGCAGGATGACGAGGATGTGGACCTCGCTGCTTCATCACCGACACGTTCATACTTCGACGATCCAGATCCCTATTTGGCGCCCTTCAACTGACCATTGTCGACACTTGGTTGGCTGAGCGTGTTCATATTGGACGTATTTGATGGCCAGCGGATAGGGCGTGGGTTGAGGGACCTGAATATCGTCGAGTGTGGAATAGTCCATGGACGTGTGCTTCAAGAGATGGAGTCCAGGGTGCTCGTCACGCATGTCATACCCGGGAAGGAGAACTCCCTATTGTGGTTGCGCGAACAATGCGGCACGACGTATATTAGTGGGTGCGTCAATTCGTATGTCGTGTGGCCTACTCACCTCCTCAGTTTTATCCAAGACATGTAGTAACATTATTTTTAAGTTTGTCCATTTTAATTATATTTGAATTATATCGTCATGTATATTATTTTTACTTTGAATATTTGGATTATATCGTCATGAATATATATTTGCATTATCTTTAGTTTGTGTTGGATATATGATGTTTGGAACAGGTACAACGTTGCTATAACAGGTACAAATATACTGCTGGGCAGTGGCAGTGGCCATACTGCCCAGTAGATTTTTTTTAAATTCTGCCCAGAATTGTCACGGTCATTGACCGTGACAATTCTAGGCCACAAGGGTCACGGCGTTGTCACGGTTATAAACCGTGACAAACGTGTCACGGTCATTGACCTTGACACGATCGTGACACAAAACGCGAGTTTTGTGTCAAGGTCAATGATCGTGACAAAAAAAGTTGTCTCACCTCGAAATGTCACGGTCATTGACCTTGACAAGTTAGATTTGTCAAGGTCAATGACCTTGACAAATGGGCAGATTTGGTGTAGTGGGGGGGGGGGGGGATACCAACTCCTGATTTACACGGTTGTACCGTAAAAAGAGTGAGAGAGATTCAATCCCACCTCGGTAACTATTTTTGATATTGAACAATGATGGTGACTGGTATTCATCCCTTGTTTTTTTTTTATCTCAGTAACTGTTTTGTAGTGTAAATGGGTTTTTTGATGGGTGATGCTTTGGTTTGAGAGAAGTGATGAGTAGGCTTGATGGCGTTGTGTGGTGAGAGAAAACTGCAGTTTTAGAGAGAAGAGAAAAAGTCAGAGGTTAGTGTCTGTGTAGGTGACATATTCAAATTAAAGTAACACATCTTACCATCTTCATCCAGCAGCGCAATTCCTTTTTTTTTTAAAGTAAAAGGTGACATATTTTTGTGATAGGTGTATGGCACAACAGAATGGGTGGGAGCCAAATGTGGTTGCATATTGAATAGTTAGATATGTACTTTCAGATTAAATCTGAGCCACAAGTTAGAGGAAACAAAAACTCCCTCCTCCGTTATTATATTGATTGGTTAGAAATGTCTTATGAAAGCAAGTGGCAATTAATATTGCATATATTACAGCTTTCCACACACACACACACACACACACACACACACACACACACATATATATATATATATATATATATATATATATATATATATATATATATATATATATACACTTATGATTCGTTTTGATTTATCTACTAAATTAAGCATTAGAAACACCCTCTCACCTTCAATGTTGTCATACTAAATACTCCAAAACATGAAAATACATATGTGGGGTCAAATGTGTATTGTTATAAAACTTTAGAGTCAAAATATAACGGACTAATGAAAATGGAGACAAAAGAAAAAACATCCTTAACATTTAATATTAGGAACACACATCACTTCAAAATAACCTTTCATTGAAATGCTCATCAAATCTAAAAATCTAACTTACCTCTAAAATCACGACTCATACTTTAATGTACTCACAAGATTACCTTATACATTAAACTTTAGAAAAAGAAGGAAAAAACACAATTATTTTAAATTTGCTTAGAAATAACAAAAACAATAAGATATAGGCATCACCATCACTGAAGTGATCATTGTGGTAATTTTCTTGCCCAATTAGTACAGGATGAAATGAACAAAAATAACATAAGTGAAATTAACAAATATAATATGAAATGTAGAACATCTAGACATGAGATGGAATTTCAAATGGAGAGACTATATCACCATTGAACCTGTAAACTCAATACATGACAAAAATGATTCAAAGCAGGGAGCATTACAAAGCTAAACAATATTTGGTTTTAAAACTATATATGACAAATATGGTTTGTGTTGTAATAGTAATAGATGTAATTCGTGTTAATGTCGCATTTGTCTTTGGAATACCAGTAAGAGTGCAACATCACGAGTATTGGGTTGACATTCCTCATGTCATTAATGAAAAATTCAAGACAAACCTAGAGTAGACTAACTCATACCGTCTTCAAGTTACCATGGAACGACACGTGTTGCACAATTAATGCACCTCGCTTATGTCACATGCGTTTACATTACACCAAAAAAAAAACAAATTCCAAATAATTAGACTTTGACAAGACAATATTTGTTATTTCAATTTGGTGACTTTTAAGTATGTAATTTGTTACGTTTGAGAGCTAAACCCAACATCTCTCTTTATGTAATCCCTCAACTTCAATATGCTTATGATACAAAAAAATTACAATATCCTATTATATGTCAGAAAATCCACCTTAATAAAATGATGCACTCACAGACATAGAACCTAATTATTGCATTTGTCAAATTTATCAGTACACACGACAAAACAAAGGACTAAAACCAACGAACCAAACTTGTAGAACTAAAAATTGAATAGAAGATATACAATAAAAATAAATGTTGATATTTGCTAAGCAGGGTAAATAATAGAAAGGCAGAAAAGTCCCGAACGCTTCTAAAATGGATATTAAAATGGCTTTTCACCCTCTTGCAGTGAAAGCTTTCCTCTTAAAAACATATTAAATATTAGAAAAATCATAAAACCCAAAAATTAAACTATGGGATATTTAAGTCCATCAATATGCCACACATGTTACATCCAACTGTTCCATAACGACCCCCTTTACTTACCGCTATAATTATCATTTAATTAAGGTAAAAATGATTATCGCATTGACCACTATTCCTCATAACACATATTGATTTTTTTAATCATTGTTCTTAAAACAAAAAGAGTTTAATACGATCATACAAATAAATTGACCGTTTAGCATAACTAATGACATTATTTTGCATCTGTGCGAGGGAGAGTTGAAAAAGTGTAGTTGTATTACACAAATAAACCAAGTGAACAAGTATAAAAACATAAAACAAAAAAATACATATAAATAATATAGCGTTTGAGACATTTGAAGACTTGAAAGAGGCATGCAGTGACATCACTGAACCTAGATTTGATGACAATTCTTTTATGGAGGGCTAATGGATATAGAGATCCATCAAGAACATAATGTGAAGGTTATTGAAAGTATAGAGATTCCCCTTGCCATTTGCAACAATTAATTGTTTGACACACATCAATATTTCTAGCTACAAATTGTTTCGCCATTAGATTTTCAGTCTTCACTTACTCCTCATCATTCAATTTTTCAAAATACCTTTTTGCGTGTTTCAAATTAGATCTTGGATGAACTCCTAGCCAAAACATTCCACCAAGAACTATCTTTGAGTGATTAATAGACATATTCGATGATCCGCATGCGTAAGTTAACATAATTCTGATCCCATCTGGATCTGCATAAAAAAGGCCAAACACCAAAATGTTATAATTATGCTTTATAACCCTAACAAGAGCCCGCATTGCAAGATTGGTTTGCCGGCCCCGTGAAAATAACACAACCATAATGCAAGTGGAATTTTTCTTCGACTAATCTAGTAAAGCATGACTCGTGTTCTACTATTAACAGAAAAATTGGTGGCTTATCCACGTGGTGAAAGGTCCACATTTCACTATCTACACTAGTAACTTTCTCTAAACATTGTACAATAGTCCTAGTGTAACTACCTTAAAGTCTCAAGTTTCCTCTTACTTTTCCCTTAGGAGATGAGGAGATTCTTAAACTAAATCAATCAAAACCTAACAGTAAGCAAACGTCTTGGATTGAAATATCAGAATGTTTATGTTTCAAGAACATTTTTCTTTTAGTGTAATATACCCCCTGTTTAGTACTTCCTAAATGCCACTTAAGATAGCTTTTAATACCTATCATTTATCATATGATATACTTGTAACTATTAGGTCTTGTTACTAAGAAGAATTGTTTCCTATTTTTTATAAACTTTGGCATTTGAGATGGTAAACATATTGTAAGTCATTGTTTCCTCTCCTTGGAATCATGATACACTTCCTCTTCTTCTAGTTATGCTTCCTAAAAAAATAACATTTTTTTCTTATTGCTTGGTTGCTACTCATTCTTCGAATTTTATAAAAATCATTTGGGTCGAAAGTCTTATCATCAAAGACATGCTCAATAATATTTTTTTTACTTGAACATCAATAAGTCTACGAACCATATTAGTACCGAGATGTAGTCGATATTCCAAATATAGTTTTCTACTAACAACTTTGTTAACATTATGTAAATCGAGAGCCATCCTAAATATGCTAATAAAATAAAATAAACAAAATACTTCAACAACAATAACATAAGTTTAATATTTAAAAAAAATAAGAAACATAACGAGTCCAGAATGAATACCTTTAGGTTTACTTAACAGGACCATAAAAACCCCAAGGATAAGATGGTAAGAGAGGACAGAAATTTTGAACTTTAGGGTTGGTAAAAATATTACAATATATATACTGTAAAGTTAGGTTTCCTTGTTTTCCAAGACTACGGTCGAAATAAGAGCTACCGTAAAATAATAAAAAATCATTAGCGTCCCTTTAATACAATAAAAGTTATATTAGGCCCAAGTTGGTCACCCAAAGGTATTTGTCTCACACCTCACTCATATGGAAGGCACTAATGGACAAAAAAATGGCCTTGATTTGTAAAAGAAAGAGACGGTATGCTTTTGAGCTAAAACACAAAAAAAAAAATTACTTCTCAATAAGTTACAACCACCTTTTCACAAACTATTATCACGGGATTAGACTTTTGCTGCTTCTCCATGCGGAACTTTTCACGCCAGTGACTAATGAGTTAACTAGGTAAGCCTAGCAATCTATCAAAGTTATAACACAAGTGCTAGATAAGGGATAAAAAATGGAACAAGTGGAACAAAAAGGAAAGTATTTATATTACTTGAGAGTATATTACAATGCTTGTCTTGGATGGTTTGACCAAATGAACTCCCTACCTATTTATAGACTTCCCACATTATTAATGGACAATGGAGATCATAATACATAAATGGACTAGATTAATTATCTAGAAGGTTCCCATCTCCATATGGTAACATTCCAGAATGTTTTATACTTCCATAGTATTCTAGAATATTCTATACATTACATGTATAATCTAGATTACTCTAAAAAATCCTACACTATTACATAACATACTAGACAACATTAGATAATAATGGATAAATCTAGAATGTTCCAGATAATTATGGTATAAGGATGGAGCCTTTAATCCTTAAATTTGTAGAAAATGCATGGTAAAAGACATCCTACCCCACCAAATTTGTGCAATGCCCTCGTTGCACCTAAGTCGTGCATTTTAGTCTTCAATATCTCCTGCGTATCCTTTTTTCCTTGACCTTTGACACATCCTCTATAACCAGCATGATCGACATAGTCTTTGTCCCATTGGTGCTACCTGTTGATGTTGGAACCATGCATGGAGTCCCATTTCCCATGAGGCATATTGAGGCAGCACTCGACAATACTAAGGTATTTGCCTTCCATAAGAACTCCATTCCTAGAACGACCTTAATATCGAACATGTTAACCACCGTGTAATTGACCATACCATATTAACTCGCAAGACTGGTGTGTACGTCGTGTTCTTATCCATGTATGGCCTTGGCCACATCATTCACCGATTTTATTTTTCCTCCTTCTTTGGTTGTCCTCATGCCTACCATATTGGCTTCCTCGATGAAGACAAAGTTATATGTTTCACCCATATTGACTAGTGCTCGTGCTAAACACCTATTGATGGTAGCATCCACTTACAAATTTTTTTGACACATAGGTGCCCCGGTCTCTACCTTATCATTCATGAAATTGAGAACCCGGAGTGAACCCACAACTTGTGTTTTGTCACCATCATGTTGTCATTACAACTCTTGGGCAGCCTCATACCTTGCCATAATGGAGTTAAGGGACTTTTTCTTTAGAGAAAACATAGTCCAATGCCTCATCACAAATCATACAAGACTCAGGTTTGGGTTGTCTCATATCTTGATTATTATAATATTTCATCCTTGATCGTGACTAGACCTCGTACTCTCATATTAACATGGGGAGGTTTATCTCCCCCACCTTGGTCGTTGTCACCCGTCCAGTCCTTTAGTGGTGATGCATCTCGATTTGTCTTATCCTTCCATATACCATGATCGATAAATGATTAGGCCTCGACCATAGTAGTAGTGAGGTCATGTGCTCCACGCCTCTTTAACTCCTGTCTTAGCCCAATCTTGTAGTCCGTCAACAAAGTTGAAGTAGGAATCCTTCTCGAAGAGGTCATGGATCTCTAGGGTGAGAGTGATGAACTCATTGATGTATACTCTTATTGTTCCCTTCTGCTTGAATCACTGTAACCTACCATGAGCCCCATCCTTCGTATTTTCAGGATAAACATATCGTTTGATTTATCTTTTAAAATCACCCCAAATATTTTTGACATAAGTTCCTTTATTGATGTCACTAAACTTTTGTCTCCACTGCAGGGCAGCTGTATCGGTAAGGTAAAGTGTAGCTGTGCAAATTATAGCATTGTCAGCAGCTTCCATAGCATCATAGTATTGCTCTATACCCCAAAGAAAGTTCTCCAAATCTCTAGCATCCCTAGTACCATCATATGACTTTGGCCTAGGAACATACACTACCGGATCGGGCATGCAACAAGTATAGCATTTAGGGAGCCTTCTTGCAAAGAGAGATATCGACACGTATCTCATCAACTTATTGCTTGAGGTTATTAATTGTTTCTTCGAACTGTGCCATTAACCCTAATCCCTACTGGTTCACTAAGCCTTTAACCGTATCGTGCATAGTTACGTATTTCGCCTCTAGCTTATAAAGAAGGTCATAAATTAACCCTTAATCTTGGGTTTTTAAATTGGGACCCATTAATTTCATGAATCCTTGCCTCGTGGTTGGTTCTTGCATCCATGGACTTGCCTCGGTGTTTTTTTGAAAATATCTGTGCGCTCCTTCTCATGTCCTTGGTGCAAACCCTCAACATGAGTCATTTTTTATTTATTAGTCATCTTCTCCACCATCAATCATGATATACTCAATTCACGACCGACTTTGATACCACTTGTTATGGTATTAGACTTCAACTACTCATTCGTGCGACACTTAGCACTCTAGTGATCGATGAGTTAGCTAAGTAAGCCTAGCAATCTAGCAAAGTTATAACACAAGTGCTAGAGAAGAAAAAAGAATGGAACAAGTGGATTTAGAAGGATATTAGGAATCAGTATCTTAGAAAGATTTTATTGTAATTTGGTTTTCAGTTTTGTTTTGAACCAGAATAGCCATTTGTAAGAGAAAATATTTATAATTGCTCAATGCTTAGGCTTTACTTAGTTTTTGACGTATCCCATTACAAATTGACTCATCAAATTGAAGTCCCCATAAAATTTAATTTAAAGTGATAAGGTCTAAAATAAATAAAAAACGAGTCTAATCAATTGATCACCATTCTAACTATGACTGGAAAAAAAATCAAACCATAATATAAATAACTGTTACATACATATGTGAACCCCAAATAAATATGATACTAAATCTAACATAAAGTAATATAATCCCCGCATACTATCACTGTCGCATACATGCTAATATCGAATAAAAAGTAACTAACTCAAATATAAAATCTGAAATAACTAATAAATGGAATATAGAGCATGAGCGTGTAAGCTCGACAACTACATACTATAAGATCAACATCGAATAGGAGATCAAGATCAGGGGTGAGGCTGCACTAGTGGCCTATATCCTAAAAAATGTTAATAGTAAACGTTAGCAGAAAGTCTAAGTAGTATAACAATATAATAGATTTTGGCCCCCAATACAACTACACATCTTCTTCCAGTATTTTAGTTGCTTTTAAGTTAACCCAACCTAACTCAACCCAACCCTAAATATCACATGCGTCTACTCCCAAGCCCATATATTCCCCATGATTATGTCTTATTCATCGCTTTAGAATTTATGTACCAATTACATTTTTATTCATTTATATGTCATAATAGTATAATATCCTGAGGAAATTAGTTTATACATCTATATCTATATAACACAAGTACTGTCCAATACACGTACCTCATAAAAGGAACCCATCATAAGCTCACACATAACGAAGTCATATCCCATCGCCTTCGGGGATCGTTTATACGTACTAGGCATACTTATAGGTAGCCCCTTACCTATAACCACTTAAGCATCTATCAGGGATAATCACTACACCTTTACACCAGTCATATATCCCATACCTAAAGCTATATGAAAGGAGCATCCCACAAACCTTAAGAAGATATAACGAGAATTTCATCACGTATTATTCGGGGTAACCATAACTAAGTCAAACCCGTCATCATCGCATTAGCGTACTTGTCCCCATCGCTCGTTCCCCATAAGATATCCCCTATAGTACGTATCCCACGAGTACACACTCCCAATATGTTGCACATAGTGCACAAAATAAATAATCTTACATAATTAAGGGTCACAAATCTGTCGTCAAAATACTAACTTACTTACCTCTTAGTAAAGTAATTAAACCCACATAATTAAAGGTTTTAGATCAACATCTTACTCTAGTCTAAGTCCCAAAGTCTACACCCATCCATTTTCACTAATTTAGGGAAACTGCCAAATTTGCATTGATCGTGCGCATGACATAAAAATACAACCGTTCACACGACCCACAAATTTACCCATTCGCACGATCGTAAATAAAAATCTACCCATAAATTCATTTTCTTCAACCTATGTGCAGAAACCCCATTTTCAGTGTATCATAAGTGGGCTTGTGTCTCGGTCTGATCGAATCAAAAAATTCCCCTTCGAAAAAAATTCAATTTTTTGAAAATAAAATAATTATTTCAATTTTTGTTCTGATGTTTTGGAAAGCTAAAAAAAAATTTGAATTCGAAAAAATTGGCAAAAATCGAAAAATCACAAAATATACTAAAAATCCAGAAATTTCAAAAAAATAATTTTAGGATTTTTGATTACTCAATTCTCATTTTAAAGAAACAAAGAAAAAATGTTTGACCAAACATGTAAATACATGAGAATTTGACCCATTTTTTCTTTTGTGTAGAGGTTAGGAGGAGAATCTTCGTTTATAGAACACTACTTTGGAATCATCATCCTCTGTTAATCGATGTGGGATATGAGAAAGTTTCAAAAAATCGAAAAAATTAAAAATTAAAAAATAATTTGAAAAAATGAAGATAATTCGAACAAATCAGATCGACACAGTTTCGAAAAAATCGGATTGGAAAAATTGGAAAATAAAAAAATTCAGAAATAATTTCGATTTTCGATCCTATTTTTTTCGAAAAAATTGGAGTTCAGAAAATCGAAAATCGACAAACTAAAATTTCATTCCAAATTCAAAATAAATCAGTTCGAAAATGAAAAAAAAATCATAAGTTCGAAAAAAAACACAACCTTAATCCTAAGGTCCTAGCACCTCGAGTATACCCCAGTTTGTCATTTTGACTTCACAAAGGTCAATTATCCACCAACCTTACTAATTTTAGTCGATTTCAATATCAATTTGAGTCATATCATCAGATATAAAAACTTAGAGCCCTAAATACTCAAATTTCTCAACAATGTTATGAAATATTAAAGGGTGTTTCCTCAATTGCACAAATCTAACACAATTTCATTGCCAATTATCCATATGATCAAATTTCATATTGAATTTCATCAATTATTCTATAAACATGAAGTTCAACTTAAATTTCCTAATTTAATCATCTCCAAAACTATAAATTTATCATTTAACTCAATTTTCACTAAATTTAGGTTGAGAATCAAATGAGAAATCATATTATGACACAACATCAATTATATAATTATACTAAATAAACTTTCCTTATACAATGACGTGAGATTCTACTCCATTTATCCTAATTCCTTCCTCTCTAAATCAAATTTCCTCCAATTTCTTCTTCCCTAATTAGAATCGTTCCTCTAGCTCAAGGGTTTTGTTTCTAAGGACTTAAAATTATTTCTCTTAACTCTAATCTCCCTTTTATATGATAAACCACGAAATTGGGGTTAAATTCGATATGATACTTGACCCATTTAGCCCCAAATCATCTCTAACTACTCTAAAGTCTTGCCCAAACCATATACTACCCTATGAGGCCCAAAACCAAACCTTTAAAGGTGTTAAACCCAATTTAATTTACATTTTAATTAAATTTACCTTAATCTTAATTCGAGTTTAATTTTAGATAAGTACCTACATGCATATCTTGGATAAAATAAAATTATTTAGTGACGTCCTTGAGTCAGTGCAGATAAGTACATCCACATATATTTAATTTAGTTTCCTTTTAAATTATGTGATATTACAATCGCATTGATTTGGCAAGTGATCATGGAGATACATACTCTCAAGGTAGACAACATGATGTTCTTTATAAGAAAGCTCGACATGATAAAAGTATCAAACCGAGAGGACTTGAGGGAGTTTATAAAATTTGAAAGGTTCCTCTAATTTTTAATCACATTTGTAGAGGATTTTGAGTTTTTCCACACATGGTCTACAAAAGTGCAAGTCTCACAATTGACACATGATTATTAACTGGTCCCTTTATTGTTTAAGTATTGTTTCTCTAATCATAATAATTTGCGGAGGACCATTAAGAAAATTAGCCTTTGCATCACACTTTTGTGCACAAAAGTAGTCAATCGAAAGCACATCATGGCTATAAAAGCAACCCAAGATGAAGTAACTTGTCTGTTGGAGAAGTACTTCTTCCCGACACTCTTCAATATAAGTATTCACTTGTTAGTGCACTTATGCGATGATGCATTTCTTTGCGGCCCAGTCAGATATCGATGGATGTACTCGTTTGAAAGGTATACATGCTAGTTTAATATATGGGTGATGATAGTTTAATTTGCTTAAATTAAATTATTGTATGAGTTGCTGAGTTTTAATTACTTAATATATAGATTAATGAAAGTTTCAAAGAGTATGTTATGAGTACGAGATACATTAAAGAATCCATCGCAAAGAAATACATTATTGTGAAGGTATCCATGTTCATTAATGAATAATGCCCAACCCAAACATTGTAGATGACGGAGATGAGTTCATTGAAGAGGGTGGTCAAGTCATGGGCAAATGAGTTGAACTGAAAAGTTTACAATATGACCAAGTGACTCATTATATATTTGAAACCCATGAAGATGTCGACGAATGGAGAGAGTAAGTTTGCTTCGTAATTTTACTTCGTGTTGTTATCTTATATACTTGATCAACTTCTTGATAAATTTTTTCATTCAATGTAGAAAATATAATGCGTCTGAGCACAATAAAAAACGAAGGGCAGTTACACATTCAGACAATGAATTTAGACTTTGGGTGTCACAGGAGGTCATTATTACGTTAAACATACCTTATTAAATGATATAATTGCAAGCTTGAAAACTTATTCAATTAACTTATGTAATCCATAATTTCAATTATTAAAGATGGGTTTTGCCACTTCAATACTTAATCATCTCGTCATTGGACCCAGTTTCATTGCACACGGGTATAAGAAGTATCAGTTGAACGGTTATATATTCTTGTTGAGGTTGTACGGGTAAAATAATTTTGTACAAAACATCGACATTTTATATAAGTCTCTTACATATTTTAGGGCTAGTGCCAAGGACAAAAACCTCGTTGAAGTATAAATAACTTACTATGGTGTAATTCAAAACATTTTTGAACTAGACTATATATATTTCATAGAGGTTGTGTTTTACTGTAATTGTGTAAGAGTTGAGGACAAAAATGGTTGTAAAGTCAATTCGGGTACCGATTTGATAATGATAGACTTGTCCAAGATAAAGATAAAGGAGTATGTGAATGATTAGTCGTTTGTTTGTGCATTTGGAAAACTCAAGCAAGTGTTTTACTAAAAGTATATCAACAAAGAACCGTGGTCAATCTTCCTACATGCGCCAAAGCGTCTCACCAGTAGCGCGAAGGACCTGACATCTCCTACCGAATTTTAATTAGTTTTAGATGATAACCCAAACTTGAAGCAATTTCTAGATACTTTACATGAGTAGAGTTACTTGGGTTTTAAAATGTATCAAAGATTCCAATTTTTAATTTTTAATATGTAGTTTGTTAAATGTAATATGGCCTCAAACATTAATTTATTGTTCGTTAACTCTAATGTTAGTTGTTATATTCAAACTGGTCATATGTAATTTAACATTAAAAATCCCTGAAAAGAGGCATGAACACGTCATAATTAACTTCTAAAAATAACTAGTACAGTCGTGTGACTTACAAGGTGAGAATTTGGTAGGGAATTAAAAAATCCAAGCCTTAAGCTTGACACTAGGGTGTTAGGGGGGGGGGGGGAATATAATTTAACAATAAAATTGTTTGAAAAGAGGCCCGATCACGTCACACGATACTAAATTAACTTGTAGAAACAACCGATGAAGTTATGTAAGTGTTTCCATTTGATTCTTATATCCTAATTGAGTATTTCCAGTTGAATCACTAGTGAAAATAGGTGGGTGGAATAGTTTTGTGTTATTTGAATTCTTATATCCTGATTGAGTATTTTCATTTGATTTATGTTATATATTATGCTATTAATACCTATTTTTTGCAGAACATGTCTACATCAGGCCTTCGGGCCTTAAGAAGGGGGGGGGGGGGTAAGAGATCGTTTAACGATAATCCCATCAAGTCCGGTAAGGATGGGAGAGTAGTTGAAAATAAAACTGGTCTATAGATGGGGTCGTTAGATTTGTTGAAGACAGTAATTGGTCCCGGGTACAATAATTAGAGGAACGTTCATGAAGAGCTAAATATGGAAATTTTGGGGGCCTTAGAGGTATGAAAATATTAATATTTATATAAATATTTCACTTTCATATCATATTTTATAATATGTTTATCTAATGTTAATTCACTATCTTTCTTATATTATATGTTTGTTGGACAACAACAATTTAACTTGCCATCGAAAATGAGTGACAATATATTGGTCAGTGTGCATGATCAATGGAAGACATAGAAGAAGAACCTCTGCGCCCACTAATTTGAGAAGGACTGAGAGTTTGTGCTGCGGTGTAGGGGTACCATCCCGAAAAAGTATCCAGTCACATTGGCTAATTGACAAAAGTTTATGGATAGCGAGAAGTCGAAAAGACAATTATATACCCATGGCTTGATGAGGAGTAATCGAGAAAAGAAGGTGGATGTGCACTACTCCGGGCATACATCTTACGCGGAGGTAGAGCATAGGATGGTAAGTAAATTAATTTGAATTACATTTTGTTTAAGTGTAAGTAAATTTATTTAACTTGGTCTTATTTTATGGATAATTTGGTCACATATTTTACGAGCCTGGTCACAGTCCTTGACAATGACAGAACCGTGAAAAATTAGCCACACGGTCAACCGACATCAGTGAGGGGTATGGAGTAGTGATCCCTTCACCAACCTTCTCTTTGCTCTTTTCTTTATCCTTCCTCTTCCCCTTCCCCATCCCATATCTGTGGCTGCACGTTTGATCCATTCGAACACGTGGTTCATTATTTGAGCGATATTTTCTAATTTCAATTTTGAGTCTTCTTTGTACCTGTCGACCTTGGAGGAGAACCCACTGTTACTGCAAGCAATTCCCATCAACTTCGACTTTCATAACCAGGAGCTAACACCCCAAGTATGGGATTTCTATCTTGGACTAAGACTTAGCTTAGTGCATCCGTACTCAGAGATTCCTTGTCGACATCACTCCGAATGATGTACATCGCCTTTAGCCTCCCCTGAAAAACAATATAAAAACACATTATTAACTTTGGAAAAAAATGAATAAACAATATGAAATTGACAATATAATTTCAATTATAATTTACTAAAGTCTCGACGACCTGCAAATTAGGAGCCTCTCCCTTCTTCATCTAAATATTTGTCACTGTCCTTGGCCGTGACAACATTTATGCACCTTGCGCATGATAAGAAATTAGCTCACGCGCACGATAAAAGTCAACCGTGCACATGACTAAGTTTGGTCTTGTTGTGGTCCTTGACCACGACAACCAATGTCCAATCACGATTGAGGGTCGTGGTAGGATCGTTAAAGTATTGCCTTATCAAGGTCCTTGACTATGACAAAGCTTGGTCACTCTACTTTGTGCCTACAATTCTTAGTGTAAAAAAGATCATGACAAAGAAGTATTATCACGGTCAAGGACCGTGACACGTGGAGTTGGCACCCCTAGACTTATCACTATACTTGACCATAATAACTCCCTTTTATCACTGTAAATGGCCGTGAAAATACGACTCAAATGGTGTAGGGTACTGATTATAAGAGAAAGAGAAATGACTATGAAGTCAACCTCAGTGACCTTCAATTTTTTTTGCAATCGATAAACTTTTCACGGAGTTAAATTTTCTTGGCGAGCAACCCATATACTTCTTGGCTACAAATTGACTGCTGTGTAAATCTATAACCAATTACGCTGTAGTTGGTTATCCTATAATCCCCATCGCCATTCTGATCTTTAATGCGGAGGTAGGCCTACATGGTCTCAACATATACGAAAGATACCAAATTAGAATAAGAGTAGCTAGATTGACCAGGTCGCTCGAGGTGTAGTTGGCACCTCGAAGAAAAAGATATTCTCTGTTGGGCAGAAGAAATTGATAGAGAAAACTTTTTCATTACACAGGCCGACATGTTACCAGAGGACATATTGACTAGGGGTGACAATTTTTGACACGATACGATAACCCAACACGAAGTTAGCGGATTAGGGTTGACGATTTCTTGACACGAACCCGAATATGACACACTCCGCCAACACGAATAATAAGCGGGTTGAGTTAGTGTCAAACACGTATAACTCGAAAATGACACGAATAGACCCGTTTAACTCGTATTTTATGGAGAATATATTAGATAATTTATATATCTTGGTAGGCATTCTATAAAATTCATGGAGAATCGGATGATAAATTATTTATGTGTTGCAAGAAGTTGAAATTAATTAAATTTAAGTTATTGTAGGCCTATGAGTGATAAAATTGATTAAGAGAGAAGAAAAAAATTATTTTATATTTTACTTAATGGGTTATGCGGTCAACCCGAATACGACACGATAATAAATAGGTCGGGTTAGTGTTTGCTCATCTGATACGATTAGTTAAATGGGTCGGGTTAGAGTTGACTAATACTTAACACAAACCCGACACGACACGACCCGAACACGACACGACGCACACGAATTGTCACCCCTAATATTGACCTTGAAGAACTTTTTCACTTACTTTACCGTTTATATAGATAATTTGCACTTACTTTACCATTTATATAGATTGCTCATGTATTTACCGGTATTTTTACACTTGTGTTTACAGGCTATGCAGAATCTTCATGAATAAGCTAACCTAGGCGGTCGCCTTGCGTCCAAAAATGACATTCTACATGACCAGGCCAGGCCAATATCATGCAGAATCAACTTGCTAATAGGGATAAAAATTTATCGAATTGACCGAAAAACTAATATAAGAGACCATTATTAAAGAGGTATTGGTGAAGGGAGGTGAGGCCCTTCACCCAGAAACAAAGCAATGTCGTCAATGTGATACCCCAAAACAAGACCATGTCAATTGGATGATGCCTAGAAATAAGACAATGTCATCATACAGATGCCTAACCTACAATAACGTGAACTCCCAACTCACCGAGACGAAGAAGTATTATGCCTTTAAGATCCCGGAGAAGATGATCCTTCATAGGTAGAAGTGCTCTCTTTCTACCAAACTCGAGTAGGATTAGTAAAAGAATGAAAATTCCTTTAACAACGATAGTGAGGCCAAAGCCAAAGAAGTGGCTTTGCAACTCGACTACTATGAGTCAGTTGAGTTTAATGAGGGGTGGATGGGGTAATGTACTTGAGGATGACCCGACTTACCTCGAGTTCCTTTCTTTTGAGAAGAGATTCATTGGTGATGAGGAAACTTCTTTGGGTTTTGGCCAAAAATATAATTTGTTGCTGACTGAGGCTAAAGTTATCCTGTTATTGCCAAAGGTCAAGTTGAGCAAGTCAATTTGGTCACCAAAATCTTGGGGAGGTCACCCTAACACCCTAGTAACTAAAGTTTTTTTTTTTTTAATTTGATTTATTTTATGTAGACCTTGCGACCATCTAGATGTAGGCCTATGGCCATTTATCGTTTAATAAAAAATTCATTTATGATTGTGCCTTATCTTATCCATACTTGCATGAGTATATAAGGTTTCTTTGCAAAATTATCTCTTATCAACTTTGAATAAGTTAACAATTCTTCTTACCTTAATTGTATAAGTGTTCAATGGAGGGTGTGTCCATGAACGACGCTATTTACTTGTAAAATTTGATAATAAATTTATTCTTTTAACCTATGATTTAATAGGTGGAGGGTAGGTTGGTGACATAATCCACTTAGTTGCAATAATATTGGATATTGAGTTAAATTATTATTTAACTTATCATCTAATATATGGAGGGTAAGTCTATGACTGACTCCACTCACTAGAAAAAAATTGGATAATTAGTTAACATTATTATTTAACTTATCATTTAATAGGTGGAGGGTAGGTTTGTGATCGTATTCACTTACTTCCAATAAAATTAGTTAATAAGTTAATATTTTTATTTAACTTATAATTTATTAAGTGGAGGGTAGGTCTATGACCAACTCCACTTACTTTTGAACTGTGATAATAAGTTAAGTTGTTATTTAACTTATTATTTAATGTGTCTCTCTGTGTGTGTGTGTGTTGGGGGGGGGGAGGGGGGGGAGGTTTGAGAGCAACTCCACTTACTTGCAATAAAATATTAATTTAACTTATCATTTAATAGATGGATGTAGATCTATGAATGACTTCACTTACTTATAAAATTTGAAAATAAGTTAACATTTATATCTAACTCATCATTGCATATTATGCTTCTCAAGCAATCATGTACCAATTCTTCGTCGACTAACCATTAGGTTGTACCACCCATTCTTAGGTTAGTTGTGTGCCTATTCTAGGCTGACTGACCCTTAGGATACAAAATCCAGTCTTAGGTAGGTCGATCAACTCTTAGGTTGTACCACCTATTCTTAGGTCGATTTTTGGTCTATTCTAGTCCAACCAACCCTTAGGTTGTACCACCCATTCTAGGTGGATTTTTAGCTTATTCTATGCCGACCATCCCGCACGCTCTTACACCTATTCTTAGTTTGGTTTTTGTGCTTATTATAATCCGACCAACCCTTAGGTTGTACCACATATTCTTATGTGGGTTTTTGGACACCTTAACAAAAAAGATTACACGAAATCAGATTCCTTGAAGAAATGTTATTATGAAAAAAAGGAATCATATTTGTAAATACTAATTAAGCTAAATAAAAATAAATCGAGGTTGCTAGTAGTATAATGTGCTATGGTTTATGTCATTCCATGATATAGGTGTTGTTTTTCCATCTAGTGCTTATAAGAGATATGAACTAATCCCACCTTTTGAACCAGTTCTGAATATGTGGTTGATTCCCTGGAAACTCGTGACGTTGAGATCTTTAACATCCATATATGGAAATATACTTGGTAACTTTAGATTCATTTTTACACAGAGATGGAAAGAAAGATGATATCGTGTCACAATTCACTAAAAACAACAAAACAAATTCATTGAATAAAAAGTAGAACACTTGAAACCTAATTAATTATTTAGACATGGAGAGAGGGACTCTTCCAGAGAATATAAACAATTCAACTTTCTCAGGAAATTTCTCAGAAGTTTAGGCTCAGAAACTAACTGTCGATTCTTTGGCTAAAAAACTCCTTTAAAACCATTTCACTGAGCTGAAGGGAGAACACCCATGATTTCAACTACTGTTAATTTAGTTTGTCTATGCACAATTTACACTTATGTAACAGTTCTGCCTCTTGATGATGCATCACATATCGTTGGTTCCTAGTGTCTCAACCCGTGGCACTATAAAAACAATCAGGAATGCGTTAAGAAATCTATTTTTATTGTTTGCGAGTGGTTTCTCTGTAGTGCGTAATGTTGTCTCAGTATCACTGTTCTAAAAAATTCGCCTAGGCTCCGCCTAGGCACGCCTAGGCTTAAGGCTTGGGAGAAACGCCTCGCTTTACGCTTTTCACGCCTTATTCTTGGCAAAACCCTTAAGGCGCACTTTTTTCTAAAACCAACAATGTTTTAGTGAAACGATGTCGCCTTTTAAAGAATTTGTTTACAAACCGGACCATTATCTCATCCAAAATAATCAAATAGTATTTTAATTTGCATAAATTCAGACATATTTTTTATGATATGTGAAATTTTCGTATTTTAATAGCGTTGTTATGGTTAAAATATATTAAGAAGGCCTAAACGTCTTTTCACGTTTTTTCAAGCCTAGGCGCGCCTAGGCTTCTAAGGCTTAAGGCTTGGCCTCCACACCTCAATCACGCCCGCATTTTTTAAAACCTTGATCAGTATGTTTTGTTTTGGAGGTAAAATGCAAAAAATGCCTATAAGGGATTTTTAATTTTGATGGAACTGAATAAATCTTATGTGTACAAATGGATTGAAAACCAATCATTACAGAAAAATGCCTATGTTTTGATGTTATATAGAAAAACCAGGTCAGCCATGAGAATTGTTAATTTTACATTCTAGTAATCCTGAACACAAAAAACCTCCATTTTCTTACCTTAAAAAAACGCACATATGTATGACAAACCATTTTATCCAAGCAATGAACAAACCATTTTTTTACTAAAAACTAGGGTCGGTAAAGGGACGGATACGGATCGGATACCATGTTTTTCATATTCGTATTCGCTATCTGAATGTACTATCCGTATCCGTATTCGTATCCGTAGCCGCCCAGATAGTTAAAATAACTATCAATATTCGTATCCGCTCAGATACGTCGGATTCAGATAGTATCCGTATCCGTTTACATTATTTAGCCATCGCAAAATATAACTATTAAAATATTCAATCCAATAAAATCCAGTCCAAATAAATATATAACAAAATTACTGCCTCATAACATCAATAATTATGGATTCCATAATAATAGTATCATGATATGGCTAAAGTCATCCATACTTTACAACATTATAAGCTTAAAGTCATCCAAAAAAAATGACAGTTACATTCCATGACAGTAGAAATAAATATGCACCTTTTAGATTAAATCAAATTTATTGAGAATGATAACCTCATGAACCTTGTCTTCAAAATATACTGATATTTTTATTTTAATAAGTATACATTTTTATTTTGTATATAATATACGTGTTATTAACTTCAGTTCTCATCATAATCAAAACCATCTCTTTACTTTTCTGTTTCTCTCTTACGTTCTATTTCGTTTCTCTCTTACATTTATTTATAATTAAGGAAACTAACGAACAACCACATGAGGGTTTTTTTTATCTTATTTTGTATGAAAGAGAAATGAAATGAAGTTACTTTTTTTTAGTGGGGTATATGTTTTTTAATGGGTGTATGTTGTGTGTGATAGGGTGTATTGTAACTTTAGTGTAACTCCATGATAATATACCCAATAAAATAATAATACATGACATTTTTTTTAAAATTATTTTATTAGTAATACTAATAGTAATCTTATTAGTAATATTTTAAACATATGTTTGACGGATACGGATATCCGTTAAAACGGATATCCGATAAAATGAATAATCTGCATCGGATACGAATTATTCATGTCGAATACTAGTACTAACCGTATCTGTGTCCGTTTTCTCCGATATCTTTATAGAGTATCCATATTCGTATCCGTTTTCATATTTTCGGATAAATATTCACAAATTCGGATTCGGATATCGGACGGATGCGAATTTTTGAATATCCGTTTACAGCCCTACTAAAAACCAATTTTATTACAGGATTCTCAAATGTGAAAATATAAATCAAGTCATTTTGTGTATAATTAAGATGACATAATTCAACGTAAACGACAAGAAACTGTCCCAAATTTTACTCTTCATCGTAAACAACTGTGAATATTGTTTCATACAGTTGTGAACATGGTTTCAATTAAGTTGTATGAAACTTTGGCCAAAGAAAGTGCACCCACATAACTTTGATTTCCACCAATAAAACCATTCATGTGGCTATTGTCTGCAATCACTGCAGATTTTGATTCGATACATATTATTGACTAAAATATTTACAAATTTACTATGAAAAAAATATATAACAAAACCAGTGGTTTCTATCTCCTCACTCGTAAACCTTCAAACACAGTTTTAGAAACACAAAAAGAGTTAGTAAATCACAATTGAAGAGTTCACAATGAGTTATCCAATCTCATACGTCACATATACAACAAATAGTGCCATTCTGAAATTTCTTCAAATATTATGACATGAAAACACACACACTTAGAGAGATCACTAACTTACAGAGGCACAAATGGACGGAGTGATTGTAAAAGACTCTAAATTGGAATTGTCAGAGTTCTTATTTTATATTAATAAGTTTATGCTAGGGGCATTGATGTAATATTCCAGTATTACTCAATAATATAAATAGTTTATGTTCGTGTGGTAATTAGACACAAACCATATTTCTCCTAGTTCTCTTTCTCATCTTCTCACGTCATTAACCTAAACCTAATTGGGAAAAACCATTACTATCAAACTCAACTTGGTATCAGAGCACTTTAATCAAGTCCTAAACATCACTAAATACACCTAAAACGACGTCTTGCTGCATTTTTCCCCGAGCTTTTGCACAGTCGGTTTTGGTTGCCCCTCCCTCCTAGTCTTTTGGTAACTTTCTCAGATTTTTCTAAGGATTTTTTTATGCCTTATTCTATTTATGATTGATTTTCAGTTTAAATGGGTTGCATTTGTCAATATGTTTTTTAGGCGAGTTTTGAGTTCTTTTTTAAGCTTCAGACCGAGTCTATGAGATTCGCGCAAGGCATATAGGTCTATTAAATTAGATTTGTGGATTAAAGATGTGAAGTTAAAGTGTAAAAACATAAATTTACTAACTACACAACAACACCAGCACCAGCACCACCACCACCACCACCACCAACAACAACAACAACATATGATTAGGGGCCAAGGGCCTAAGAGATATATCTATTCATATCCAAAAGTAAAGTGGCTACAATTATTGGCCAATAGGACATCTTAGCTTGCTAGACAAGCTAAGTCTAGAAAGACTAGAAAGGGTACTTTAAAGGCATTAAAAGACAATGTCACCGTCTAACTTAAAAACTTAAAAAACGACTAAATAAAGATAATAACCAAATAAAACATAAAAATAAAATAAGCAAAGATACAAGATAAATTCGGAACCCCATCACATCACTCTCCCACACTTGAGAAATCTCGTCCCGTTCGAGGGAGGTACGCAATATCGTAGTAAAGCAACCATCAATGCACTCCCCCACTTGAGGGGGAAGTCGTCCTCGAAAGCTCCCAACATATCGGTTAGCAAACAACCTTGGTAGAATAGTCACAAAATCCCACCACGACCGATTAGCAAAAACACGACCTCAGATCCTACCATGATAAAAAATCATCACAACAACGCCTGGACAAACAATGCCCTATGTAGTCCAAGTCTCCAATGATAAGCAAATCACAACCTTCGACCGTGCCTCAAAAGCCTCCCACAATGGGTCAACATACCCTCGAACCATCTTGGTCACCCCAAGAAACATGTCCTCCTCGGGAGACATAATAAACAAATTAACCTCATCAAATTCATACCCCAAAAGCGGGGAGAAATTAACCAAATCATACAACTCCACCTCATGAAAATGTGTGGGGGTCACCCAATCATCTTCAATGAAAATATCACAAAAATCCTTGAGAAAGAACCCAGCCTCTTCTTCTCAAAAAATTTGAGGGGTGAAAATAATTTTTGGAAGTTTTGGGGGCGGAATTTTGAATTTTAAAAATTTCAGGGCTGAAATATAATTTCTAGAGGTTGGGAGAGCCTCCACGTATTTTTCAAAACTGGTGGGGGTGGGTTTGCAATTATTATTTTTAAGGCGGTGAGTGACTAATGGGTGTTATTAGTGGAGGAGGGGTTAAAAATTATTTCTACAGTGTTTGTGTAATTTCTGAAAGTTTATAAGTTTGGAAAAAATAGGAAGGGGAAAAGTGGGCATTGCCTTCATATTTGGTTCCATCCTAAAAAACCCCGGCTAGGGTTTGTGAAAGGCAATTAGAGGCTTCCATTACAGTGTGGTCTAGTTTGTGGTATTATTCTTGTGTGTTGATTGTTCTTCTTCCTAAAAATTGGCTTCTATTGTTGATTTGAAAAATAAGCTTGTTGATGACATATCTCACTGAGTAATATTTCTAAAGTTAAATGGGAAGAATTATCATGTTTGGTCTAATGCTTTCAAAGTTTTCCTTCGTGAAAAGAAGAAAAATAAATACTTGATTTACAATCCACCCCCTGCCGATGATAAAAACTATAATGACTGGTAGAGGGAGAATTCAATGGTTATGACATGGCTGTGGATGAGTATGGAACCGCATATTGCTTCTAATGTCCAGCTTCTTGATACAACTAAAACGATATGGTCCTGTTTTTGTTAATTAAAATATATACTTTTGTATTTTATTAAATTTAAAATATGAAATAAATCATATTTATGCAATAAATTTAATACCACTAGAAAACTTACAAACGAAGAAGATGACCGAGTCAAGTGTTTGACACTCTCTCCTTAAGACAAAATGCGCTCCCGCTACGGTGCTTACGGTAATGAACAATGAGCGTTTGCCTCCCAGATTAAAACGGGCTCGACACGCGCAAGAAGCACTTCAGTGTGCGTGTCCCACGAACCAATTATGTTTGATACTCTATCCGACTCGATCGGGAATGAAAAGTATTGACAATATATTTTCTCTCTCTAAAAAATGAAGACAAGTCTTGTATTTATAGAAAACAATGGTGTTTTCATGAAAAGACATGTCTTTTAGAAAACAGTCACTTTAGGGACGTTTTTCATGAACTGTCACAACTTATGGTGAACAGTCACGACCTTTAGGGACGGTTCTGAAAAACAGTCACTATATAGCGAACAGTCACAACCTTTAGTGACACTTACGAAAATCCATCCCAGAAAATTAAATAAAATTTCCCAATAAACTTCATACATAAATGGGGCACTTTGATACCAAATTTCTTATTCATCATTTATCCGTTTTAAAAAAATAAATATATCGCGTGACTCGTCATGCTACAAGGAATGCGCACGTACTTGGTCCTACTTTTACCAATATATTAATTTAGTCATAAAATAATTTGTGTAAAAACACAATATTTTCCAACACTTTTGAAGAGAAGTACCCACAAGAAGCAAATGTCTCTAGGGTACTTGAAATTTATGATCGGTAGTTCAAGACGAAACAAGATGAGAAGTCTCTTGCAGAACACTATGGTACCTTGAAAGGCTTGTGGGAAGGGTTATTGCTTTATCATCCCTTGAGTGTAGACTTAGAGGTTCAACGAATGAGGAGTTTCATGTTTCTCCGTTTTTATCTAGCCTTAATAAAGAGTATAGTGTGTTTAAAGACCATATTTTAGCCAGTGAGAAACTACCTACAACTGGAAATGCTTATTCCAGATTACAGCGTGCTTCCCTTACACATAGGACAACTCCTTCCGCTAGAGAATCATTAGTCGTGGTGGATTTCATGGTGCTCGTAATGGTAGTCGGGGTGGTTGCCAACATAGTGGTCGTGGTGTAGCCAGAGACGGAGCTACTTTGTAGGTTGGGTGGGCAAGTGACCAGATCAGGAATTTTGGAAAAACAAAATATTTTGGGATAAATGTGAAATATAGCAAAAAACAGGGATCATAATTTCAAAACTCAAATAATATCTACGTTCATTAACTTAACCTATCTAAGATCTCTTCTTTCTTTCTTATAACTAGCAGTGGTATCAGGGTCGGTCCAGAGGATTTGGGCGCTCAAGGCAAGCTTGTAAAATTGGGCCTTTTATGTAATGATTTTTTTTTGTGAAAAATATTTTAGTGATCAGTTTCCTTCTCATGATCATTCCCAGTTTCATTCAATTTAAAAACAAATTTATCAAGAGCTCCAGTTTGGTTGCAAATTTTTTTCTACCTTTTGCTTATTTAATTTTTCCCATCCAGAAATAAACTTTCTAGGAGGCATAGTATACACAGCAATCCAACAATCAATCTAAAAAGTTTAATCTCAACCAAATAAAGAAACATGAAACTTGTTTTTTGATGAATTTGTGAATCAACTTTAAAGGCCTTCTTCACTAAAAAAATGCTGGAAAACACATAAAAATAACATCATTATCATTAACAAAAAAATCAACAACGGATTAATAACAAAAAATAACATGAACAAAAACAACTTAAAAAAAATCAACAACATATTTTTTTGTTTAAAGTGTAGATTAATAAAAAAAAGTCTAAGATTCATCCTAAATTAAAAAAAAAAAACAAATAGAAACCTCTTTATCAAAATAATACAGAATATATTTGAAATATTTCAAATCTTGATTAACAAAAAAAAAAATACAAACCTGTTAATGGAAGGAAAGGTAGGTTTTTTTGTCGGCTGGTTATACTCCAAATTGATAAATGGTTGGTTGTTTGGATGGGGAGGGAATAAATGGTTGGTTGGAGTCTTTCTTGGAGATGGAGGAGGTTTTGAAAAGTTAGAATCAGGAAGCTCCTGATTTTGCCCATTGGAAAATTTGTTGTCAAGGGAAAAAAATGGTTTTTGGGCTTTGTTTTAGTACTAATATATATACCTATAAATAATTTTGGGCCTATAAAATTATATGAGATTTGAGGGCCCAAGGCGGTTGCCTCATTGGCCTACCCCTTGGGCCGGCACTGAGTGGTATTATGTAAGACTCCGACCTTTAAACATCTTTGTTAACAAAACATATGATTTGTTTGTTTGTTATCATTTGTTTGTTTTTAGGGATTTGCAAATGTATTTAAACTTGCAATTTATATATTTTTAATTTAATGTTTGGCGAGATAAATTTATTTAAGCCTAAAAAATATAAATTATCAATTAAATATTTGTAAAAAGTAAAAGTAAGCCTAATTATTTTTTTCGGGGGCTACGACCCCCGAACTCCCGTCTATGAATTGTGCCCCACTAACTCTTGATTCCTGGCTCCGCCACTGGGTGTAGCTAGTCGAGGTGGTCGTGGCAGTCACTTCAAGTGAAAGTGTACGTATTGTGGCGTTGTAGGACATACCAAGAACTCTCGTTAGGACAAATAGGGAAACCTAGTAATGTTAATTATGTGTCTGACAATACTTCAGCTAGCACAGTGATCCAAACCTCTACCGTTGGTCCTTCCACATCTGGTTATCACGTTGCCGTATCCTCCCAGTATTTTGCTCCATGCTCATGTCTGGTATATCTTCTTTGTTTTCCTATTTTTGTTCTTTAAAATCCTGTATTGTTTTAGCAGATGGGTCCTTTAGGCCTCTCAATGGTATTGGAGGCCTTCATCCTACTAATTCAACATCTCTTCCTTCTAGTTTATTTGTTCCTAAATTTGCTTTCAACTTATTATCCGTGAGCCAGATTACAAAATCTCTTAAATGTTCAGTGACATTTTCCCTTCTTCTTCTTCTTCTTCTTCTTCTTCTTCTGTTTTTTAGGACCTTAAGAAGAAAACGGTGATTGGTTCAGAGCATGAGCGCAACAGTTTGTACTATTTGGACCCTGAAGTTGTTACTATAACATTGAGTGCACCGTATCTCCTCTTCAGTGGCATTATCGATTGGGTCACCCGTCGTTGTAGAAGCCACGTCAGGCTTTTCTTCATTTGAGCCCGCCGCGTCTGTTTTAGAGTGTGAAGCGTGCCGGTTAGGCAAACACCATCGTATTTCTTTTCCGCGAAGTCTTAATAATCGTCAGTCAAATCCTTTTAATCTTGTACATTATGATATTTGGACTCTGATAATTGGGTCCTTCAAGAATAAAAAGTACTTCAGTTTTCAGTTTTTAGTCTTTGTGGATAATGTTTAATAAAGCGCGAGGCCAAAGTGTAAGCCTCGCGAAAAAAGAGCAAAATAATATTAAAAAATACTAATAAAATCATAAAAATAAAGTAACAAAGAAATATAAAATAGAACTGCAAAGAACACATCTTTGAGGACTTTCTCACATAGATAAACGTTTTTTTGTTCTCTCGAAATGACTTTTTTATTTTTTACTTTTAATAATTTGATAAAATCAATTTTAACATATATGTTATTTTATAATATGACAATAAATCACTCAATGCAGAATCATTTTTTTTCATTTACGTATTGCTAATTTAATAATATGGCAATAAATTAATCATTGCAAAATTAAATTGACAAAATCTTTTTTTTTTTAGTTTCATTCACATATTGGTTATTTTATAGTATGACAATAAATTAATCAATGCAAAATCAAATTGACAAAATCATTTTTTAAGTTTCATTCAGATATTAGTTATTTTAATTTTTTAAAAAGTTAAAATAGTAAATAATATAAATTTAAGTGCAATTTTAAAACAAAAAAATAAGAGTTAGTAGATTAAAACAATAATTTTTTTTAAGTTAAATGTAATTTTAGAAAAATGAAGAACACTTTAACCTTTGAAAAACAGTGAAGTTAAAAATAAAAATAAAAATTTGATCATTTGTCGACATATATTAAAAAAAAATAATAAAAAAAGAGTTCGTGATGGAAGAAGAACAGTTTTTTTTGGCGCCTCGGCAAAAGGGCACGAGGTGCATCGAGGTGTAAGCGTCGAGGCGAATTGAGGCATAAGTCTCGAATTCAGCCTTGAGGCTTAAACCTCATGGTTATTTTTTAGCAATTAGCCTCGAGGTATATGCCTAGAGTGATTTTTAAAATGTTATTTGTGGATGATTATTCTCGGATGGCATGGTTATTTCTTATGAAACTTCGTTCAGAATTGTTTAATATATCTGTTACGTTTTACATGAAATCTTGGGTCAATTTGATAAATGAATCAAGTTTCTTCGTTCTAACAATGCCCTAGAGTATACTAAGTCATTCATTGAGAAGTTTTGTGCTTCTCATGGGATCATTCATCAAACCACATGCCCGCCCCACATACTTCCCAACAAAATGGCTTTGTTGAATGAAAATATAGATATATTCTTGACGTTGCTCGTACTCTAATGTTTAATATGCATGTTCCTAAATCATTCCGGGCCGATGTCATGCTCATTGACATATATCTTATTAACCGTATGTCATCTTTTGTGCTAGCTAAAAAATATCCCTTCTTATCTTGGGGTGACACCTTTCAATTTAACCCCTCGTGTTTTTGATTATGTTGCTTTTGTTCATTATCTTGACCTCGATCATGACAAATTATCTCCTTTCTTGATAAAGTGCATCTTCTTAGGGTATGCTTGTACTTAAAAGGGATATCGATGTTGTGATCCTGTCTCCAGTCGCTACTACTCTAGTGTCGATGTCACCTTTTTTAGTCATTTCAGTTTTACTTAGAGCGTCCTGTTGATCTTGAGTGGTCTTATTCACGTCAAGGGGAACCTCTATTGCCTATTCTCTCAGATTTGATGCCAGATTCCTATTCGGTGGTTAACCCTCGTCTTCAGGTTTATTAGCAGTCCAAGCATCGACGAGTTGTACTAAGGGTGCATGACTCTCAACCAATTCCAACTTTAACTTAGGGCCCATCCGATATTTCACCGTCTTCTGAACTCCTTATTGCATTAAGGAAAGGTACTCGTAGTTGTACTCAATACCCCATTTCTTATGTTGTTTCTCATCATCGTCTTTCTCCATCTGTTAATTGTTTCCATTCCTAGTTATTTGGCACAGGCTATTGATTCTCCTTAATGGTAATTGGCTATGGATGAGATAAATTCAGTACATAGGAATCAAACATGGGAGTTGATGAGTCTTACTCCTGGGAAATAATTAGTAGGTTATCGTTGGGTTTACACTGTGAAGTATCATCTTGATGTCTGTTGAGCGATTGAAGGATCGAATTGTTGTAAGGAGTTATACTCATATGTATGGAGTGGGATATTATGGGACATTTTATCCGGTTGCATGCCTCAACTCTGTTAGAGTTCTTATTTCTATTGTAGTGAGTCGTAACTGAACTTTTTATTAGCTGGATATAAAAAATACAATTCTTCATGTTGTTTTATAGGAGGAGGTTTATATAGCTCAACCACATGGCTATGTTGTCAATGGGAAATAACAGTTAGTATGTCGTTTACGTAAAGCCTTATATGGTCTAAAGTAGTCGTCGAGAGCATAGTTTAACAAATTTAGCACAGTTGTTCTTTAATTTGGCTTTCAACATTCCACTTCAGATCACTTCGTATTCATTTGCCAATCTCCCACAGGGATTATTATCTTAGTTGTTTATGTGGATAATATTATTATTAGTGGCACGGATTCATTTGGAATAGCAAACTTAAAGTTACACTTGGGTAAGCAATTTCACACCAAAGATTTGGGATATCTTTGCTATTTCCTTGGACTTGAGGTTACCAGATCGAAGGAGGATATCAGTTTGTGTCAACGTAAGTATGTCCTCGATTTGCTTTATGATATTGGGACCCTTGGTGGATGCCTCGTCGATACTCCCATGGATTACTCTGTGAAGTTAGATGCTAGTAATGGATATCCATTTGACGACGTAGGTCGGTATAGCAAGTCGGTGGGTAAGCTTATTTATCTTACAGTTACTCATCCATATATCACATATGCTATTGTAGTAGTGATATATAATTTACGCATGATCCGTGTAAGCTTAATTGGGAGGCTATTTTTCGTATTCGATGATATCTCAAAGGTGCTCCTGGTAAGGGATTGTTAAATAGTTCATACGCTCTTCCTCTATCGGTGGCTAGTAATGATCGACAATCCATTTCTGGTTATTGTACATTTTTTGGTGGTAATTTAATCACATGGCGAGGAAAGAAATAAAATGTGTTGGATCGATCTAGTGCGGAAGTAGAGTACCAGGTTATGCCTCATACTGAATTTACGATGTTATGGGTTTGATCTTTACTATGTGATATGCGTATTGATGTTCCGCCACTTATGATAATGTATTATGATAATTAAGAAATTATGTTCATTGCTAGTAACCCAATATTTCTTGAGGGGACTTAACATATTGAGGTCGATTGTCACTATATACTAAACCTCATTATGCGAAATAAGTGACCAAATTAGATTGTCACTGCCTATATTCAGTCTGGAGATCAATTAGGAGATATTTTCACAAACTCCTTAAGATGTTCCACATTCAGCAATATTTGATCTTTATGCTTTAGCTTGAGGGGGAGTGTTAAGAGTTCTTATTTTATGTTAATAAGTTTAAGTTAGGGGCATTAATGTATTATTTAAGCATTACCTAATCATATTAATAGTTTGGGTTTGTGTGGTAATTAGACATGACCCATATTTCTCATAATTCTGTTTCTAATCTTCTCAGGTCATTAACCTAAACTTAATTGGGAAAAACCAATACTATGAAACTCAACTGGAGTCGAAATAAAACACTAAACCTATTATAGCAAAAGAGTGAAAGAACAACGTTACTAAATGGACATTTTGTTTATAACTGACCTACAAAGGAGGGTCTTCATAATCCATAACTTATGTAATAATTTATAGACAACTTCTTATCAGACCAAATCTGAATAGTTTAAGCTCAAAATCTGAACACCTGACTTGCAAGGGATTACATGGTGAAACAACATTAAAAGTAATTGTGGAGAAATTAAAAGAGTATGGAGAGAGAAGGTAGAAGTAGTGTAACTCCCCGACCCGATTTATAGGTTACCAGTATTCAATCCGGTTCAAATCGAGCGTTAAGTGTGAAGTGTAATAAAATAACCTATATAATATTTCTATTCCAGTTTTAATTTGTTTAAGGTTTCAGTTATTAGCATGTGAGTCCAATTTTGTATTCAGATACGTGAGGGACCCGTAGGAAATATTATCGGAGTCCAATGCATACAGAGCTTACTAACGTAAATAAAATGAAAAGCTTACCTGTACAATGCTCTCAACATACGAAACCACATACAACCTGCCATTACAAAAGGGGAGTGAGTGAGCAGAATGCTCAGTGGGGACTATACAATGCAGTATAGAAATGAACGACAAAAAAGATTACTCACACTTTGCAACTACATGTATGTGGAAATACGTATATATATATCTATATCTATATATATACCTTTGAAAATACATATCTCAATGTATTAAATCATTTTATTTAAAAAAAAATGTTATATAGTACCGTTTATTTCATTGGTCCTTACAGAGTGGTTAGTTTGCATCGTTATGCTTAAAACAAATATTTATTCCCATTAACACACAAGGTTAATCAATTAGCAATTCTTAGGAAAAAAAACCTTCACTTACTTTTGAAAATGCTTATTACTCAACACTCATTAACTCACCCAGAGTTGCTTAACCACTACTTAAGACTTTCCTTCAACACGTGAACACATCGTGTTATAATTATTTATTTAACATGAAAGCCTTATGATACACACACGCTTGTGTTATTATGGGTTCAATCCTCATTAGGTAACCTAATTACTCATTAAGTCGCCTTACTTAACCAGTTCGCTATTCTTATGGACAATAGTCATTATTCTCAATTTACTTGTCAACATTACATTAACCGGAGCATTTATTATTACGTTCAAGTTAGGTTGTCTTTATACATTCACCACGCAACCCTTTACTTACTATGTTCTATATTTTTTGGAGTCTTCCAAATACCGCATACTTTAACGGGCTCTACACCGCCGGCTATGCGCACCATATGCTCTGGCCAGTGTTTAGGGATTTCACCCAAGGGCTCCGGACCCTTATTGATTCTCCCGATGTCGTCCGAGTCCCTTTATTAATGTGTTTAACATTTTTCACATTTACACATTATTTCTCATTTACAGGCCGAAGCCAAAATCTCGGACTTAACCGTTCGTTTTTCCATTAACACTTGAAATACTGTTTCTTTCTCCTTTAAGCCCTTTATTCATACACACGTCGATTTCATATCAAAATCATTCACGCTTTTAAGACTTAACTCAATTTCACCCATACTAGTGTGGAAAAAACATTTATTAACTTTTTATTCCATAAAAAGTTCCTCTTTAAGTAAATTATCAATTTACCACTTTTATAGCCAACTTTGCAATTTAATCCTTTAACAAGTGTCTTTTTCCTAAAATTGTTATTAAGTTTCCAACTTAATATTTTAAACACTCTTAACCATTTTTAACACTTTCTCAATATCATAATTTACACAACATTCTTGCATGCCACTTTAATACCTTTAATACATAAAATAACATATTTTTACATATAAAAGTCCCATTCTCTACACGCTTGGAATACACATTTTGTTTGTGAGATTTTGCATCTTAACACCCATTTTGCTACTATTCACACATTTGCACCCTTTAACTTCCACTATTCACTTTTACACCACAATTTATGTAAAATCATATATTTCTTACATTTCAACATTTAAACCCACTTTACTTTTTACATGAGTTTTATACACTTTAAAATACCTATTAATTATAAGTTTCCCTTTTTCATTTATCAATGTTCATTTATGTAGGAAATCATCTTTTAATCTCACAAAATGGCCCAAACAAGCCTAATACATTTTTGTTCTATAAAATCACATTCTTTTCCTTTAAAATATCATTATAACACATTTTATTGCATAAAATATTGAAGTTATATATTCTAGAAATTTCTTCATTTCAAGACTCATTTTAAATCACCATTTTTGAAACCCATTTTCATACAAATGATAAGATGGTTGCTAATCAACACTTAGGTGCAACTAATATTAATCCTACATATATTTAGCCTAATATATGTAAATAAGATGCTGAATTTATGCTACACTATAAACTTATATCAAAGTTAATTTTTCCCACCTTAAAAGTCTTCAAAGATTAGGGTGGTGGTGAAGATGGGTGACTCCCCACCTCCAAAGGTGGCCCTAATAGGAGTCACAAAAAGCTCCACTATGCAACCTCTAATGGAAGCTCCAAAATACTCCAAAAATACTCAACAAACCCATATTTTTCTTCCAAGAACACCTTCCTCAAATAACCATTAAAACCCCCTAACAAACACTTCTATATTTCTTAGCTTATACCCTAACAATGGGAAATAAGTTTGTGGTGTGACTGTATTCATTATAACTCTTAAATGCCCAAGGAAGTAGGTGAAAAATAGGGGAGGGAGTTGTGATCTCCTTGACAAACACTATAAGAAAAAATGTTTTTGCTTCCTCTGTTTACTACCCATGTTCCTCTCTTATACACAACTGATAACCCATAAAATGTCTAATGTTCACTAACAGCTTTCATCGCCAACTTCAAGCTCCAGAAGCTGACGAGAAATGCTGATCAATGGTGCACAAGTTGACAGCATAAATGACAGGCCTGCTTTCGTCCTTGTCGTTCGAACGATAAGGGTTTTTTGTTCGAGCGACAATGGGATCTCGCTAGAACGACTGAATCTTTGAAGTTCCTAAATTTTGCAAATTTGACCCAACAATTTCCTTAATCTTACAAGACATACCACATTAAATCGAATGGAAGGGTAGAAGTTTCTTAAATACCAATTCTATTATTTTTTCACCAATTTTACCCACAATTCTTCTACACTTTTTATTAACTCCTCGTCAATTTATAATCTATATAAAATGTAATCGAATTGTTGGGGCGGGATATTACAAACTTCTCTCCTTGGGGAATTTCGTCCCAAAAATTCTTAGCTTATCCAAAAATTAGAGCTCGGCTAACTAACAACTTGTTTTCGGTCCCAGGGTATTCCCAACATTATAGTCTAAGTGCAAAACTTCATTTTCACCGATCTCTATCATTGACCCAATCATGATGAACTCTATGGTCTTGTTGCTAATTCTCAAGCATGACTAACACGTCTATGTAGACAAAACCTCAAGATGATCGATACTCACCAAATATGGAACTATCACTAATTGAACTCATCACCAATGATCATTTCTACGTTAGGATTCACAATCCATGTTTCTTCAAACAAATCTTGGATCATGCCTAGCCTAGGTTGATACAACCTCAACACTTCTCATCGTACATATCAATGATTCCTAAGACAATCACTTTCTCACATATGCTTGCCCGACCGATATCCCCTACGAAATCCTTGTGCTAACCTAGAATAATATAATTATACCCAAGAGATCACATCCTCAATCCGAACAACTCTCAACAGAGTGCAACGCTAGTAACTAATGCTACATCAAGCCCTGATACTTAGAATATTCTCAAGTCACAACCTTGCACGTCCAACTCGTAATTAGCGATACCGGTTAACTAATGAAACATGTTAACGTAAATCAATTAAGTAACATATTCAACTATATGCAACAGTACGAGACCCCGTGTACACACAAACTGGTGTAGAAAAAGGTGCTTCCAAATAAGATTGCACTCATATACCGTGACGCATCAGCCACAACTAGCCTAACTCGCACCACTACTGAGCTCATGCAGCACCATAATCGAATTACCACCGATCAACAATTCCCGTTACCGGGTCGAGGAAGACACAAGGAACACAACGAACCAAGCGACTTTCACGCCAAGAGGAAACAACCAAATTATGACGATGACTCTTGTCACACGACGTACAAACCCACAACATACCCTTGAAGTTTATAACTCTTTATCGATATCTGCTAAAGTCTTAGCCTTTCAACATATCTTGGCTTGGCCTATTAACCATAGTGAGTTCTAACCATGAATCATCCACCCTTACCAGATGGACGAAAGATAAAACCATCTCCTTTGAGAAGCTGAACGCTAGGCTTCCCTCCTTAGGACCAAAGCACTTGTTCCATCATCAGTTCACCCAAAAAGTTTTTGTAAAAATGAGAGACTATGAAGAAATTAGAGAGAGAGAGAGTCCGTTATTGGTTCACCCAATTTTTTTTTGAATTGTTAAAAAATATAACACCACCTATTCAAATCAACATATATAGAGATGGGCATACTGTAGTGATAGATTCAGCGATGAGAGATTGGTATTCGGGTGCGATAGTTTGATCTCGGGTCTGTGGAAAATATTTTGAGTGCCTTTTTGTTTGTGTCTCTCTAAGATCCCTACCTAGTCTCTATTTTTGTTGCCTCGGCTTCATCATTGAGTACGGGGATTGTTTTGATTGCAGATTAGTCCATTGGTAGTGTGGCGTGAAACCATATAATAGAGGATAAAGAGAGATGAATGATTATGATAGAAATGATAGGAAAAGATGGCATTAAGAATAAAAAAGGATGTAAATGAAGAAAATGTAAGACAGAGGAAGTTGATCGTCACATAAACAGGTTTATTGCACAACACGTTTTACGCCATTTTAAACATCTCAAGGAATCCATATAAAAAAAACAGAGCAAAACAACTTTTTTTGCTATTTTAAAAAAATCGGTCAAACTTTCACAGATTTTAAAGTGTTTAAAAGCAGCGAAAGTTTGACCCATGTTTTTAAAATAGCAAAAAAAAAAAAATTGAGTTGATTTTTTTTATATGGGTTCCTTGAGATGTTTAAATATCATACAAAAAAATCAACTCAAAAAAACATTTTTTGCTATTTAAAAAAATGATGTGCAAACTTTAGTGTGTGAAAAAGCCTGCCTCTCTCTCTCTCTCGCTCGCTCTCTCGCTCGCTCTCTCTCTCTCTCTCTCTCTCTCTCTCTATCTCTCTATATATCTATATATATTGTGTACTCATTAAATATCGGTGATTAGATATTTTTATAAATATATACCCCTCTAATGCTATCGCAGGAGGTTGGGCGATGTGGGTGAATACCCCTGGCTTGAGGAGCAGGGAGAGTATAATCCCCAGGTCATAGCGTCCAGATTTTGGATAGGACTTTTGGGTATGATTTGTTCTCACTTTCAGGTAGGAATTATGACCGCCTCCCATATGCTTATATTTTTACCAAGTTCGTGAGTGATTCCGACTTGGGATAACCGGGTTAAAGTGAATTACCTGGAGTGATAGCATTTTAGAGAAACATCTGGTGAGGTACTACTGGGGAGGATGGATATATATATATATATATATATATATATATATATATATAGAGAGAGAGAGAGAGAGAGAGAGATGTGTGACTGTTGTAGTATATATACGTATATAATAATGTTAATAATTATATACGGGTAAAAAAAAATACAGGGTGTTAATGTATTAATTATATATAATCTAGTGAGATTGTTATATATCTTGATTAAACAGGATTAATGAAGCAAGTGTGAGATATAAGTTATAAATTAACAGCAAAAGTACTCGGGCTAGAGTAGTGTGGAAATAAAAGGTAATAATGAGACTAGTTAGACGGGGTAGTATAACTATGTGGGTTATAAAGAAAGCGGTAGGTGTGCACGATAGTTGAGGGGTGAGTATTATCTCAAGGGAATGCGACACTAGCTTAAATATGAAGAGCATTCATGTATTTTAATTACTGCATTTTAATCAGTTGCAAAGTATTTTTAAAATATTTTCTTGGGCTTTAACCCGTGTCAAATTATTTTCAAAACCTTTTAGGTGTCCAGCCACACGGACGCCGGACTTGATATTCTATTCCAGGGCTACACAACTGCAACATATATGGATGCATACAGGAGTTGGAGTAGACTCTTCTCCTTTATTCATTCCTAGATTAGGAATCAAATCTCAGTATTTATTGAGGGCATGTTGCCCTCAGTACTTATTCAGATAATTTCAGTTCAGATTGTTTTTGGATTTTATTTATTATATAGTTGGAATATTACTTGGTTTGGGGTTTTTGTTAGCCGATAGTTTATTCGGCAATTTAGTTATCCATTTATTCAGTATTTATCTTACTCACTAATTTTGTATATGGATTGGTTTATTTATTTTCGAGTATATTTATCGGTTAATTGAAAGATAAAATTTGGCACAAGCTTAATTAACTAATAAGTGATTAGTAATTAATATAGTTTTCGACCGTGATGCTAAGAAGGAACCAACTAGACATATTGTTTTAATTTAATAAAGGACTGATCACCCAGTATTTAATTAGGCGGGGTGTCACAGGGTGACAACCTGAAAAATATGGACGAGGTCAGCAAAAAGAAAATATGATGAATGAAGAGTGATGCCGTAACCGTTTGTAAAAAAGTACACTTACACAATTCGGTTAGGGGGTCAACCCCAAACCTGTCTGATCCAAATAATATGGGGTCATCAGCTTCTCAAACCTGACGAGACGACCTCTTTCACCCTGTTCTCGTATTATCTCAATTTTTTCAAAGGCCTTAGGGTTCAGGCCTGAATTAAGTTTGGCCGAAGCAGAGATTTTGGCCCATCGTTGGGGAACCCTTGGCTCAAAAGCACCACATGCAGTATATGGGCCAAACTCCCAAGCCCCAGAGATGAAGAAATAACGTGGCTTCCAGTTGTGGTTAGAGATCTGAGTAACTAACAAAACCTTCTTTGTGGGTTTCCTGGCTACGAGATGATAGTAGCTAGGCTGAGTTTTTGGGGACGATGCAGTGTAACACCCCATAAAAATCCTAACTGGAAGGTCGGTTTGATAAACTATCTTTCAGATCGAAATGAAACTGAGAATGATTCTCCAAGAATTAGGAGAAATCTGCGATAGAGCAAGACCTAAATGATCTAGGATGGCTCGTACGATCGGATGAATAGGCAAGCGGAAGTCGACCTTGAACATTTTTTCGTAGACACAGACCTCCCCTTCTCGACCATCATAAGCTCTCTCGTCTGTAGAAGGTACCCTCATAGTAACAGAGGGACCTATATCATAGATATGCCTCCACGTCAGGAGGTCTACCTCAGAAACGGTGCTTTCGAAAGATTCTGCAATAGAAGTATCGATTTCATTATATTCACCGTTGTTGTTTGGACTTCCGGTAGCGAGGATTAGTCGAGACACCACTCTGAAATTTTCTAATAAACTCATCCCTTGTAGAAGTCGCGAGAGGTACTGCGTTTATAGGAGGGGGAACGGCTATAGTAGGTTTTAAAATCTGAAGAGAAGAGTCGGATTGATTTGATATCCTGGCCTTATGAGACGGTGAGATACGAGACGAGGCCTCATCCACTCCAAACTCATCGGTAGGGGATGATAAGTAGGCCATGGACTCTTCAAAAGAATCCACTCTGTCGATTGGGGGAGAGACGAATATGTTATCGTCGATCGATGCAACAGACTCGGGCATTGACTCACTCAGATATATGATAGGAGGACGTACGACAGCTAGTGGAGGAGGGGGTAGATTGGATGAAGGAGGAAAGCCTCAGATCTGCGCTTAGCAGATTCTTCTGCCTCTATTCTCTTAATCTCCCTAAAGCACTTCTCCCAGGGGATGGGAACTCTCCAGCCAGCTTATACAGCCGTCCTAACATCCACAAGACGAGGCTACACTTTGGAACAAATTTGGCTGAAGATTGGACAAACAACTTGGGACTTTGACTCTGGTTGACTAAAGATCAAACAAGGGAAACCTAATCATTTTTCTGAAGAACACTTAAGAACAACTTGAAGGTTTAGCCGGAGAAGATGACCGGAGGGTCGCCTGAAAACTTGAATTTTGAAGTTTGTTCCTAAAAACTCCTAACTTCCACCCTAGTGCAGCCTATAACCCTAAGTAGCAGCCACAAAAGGGAAGACTCAAACCCAAAACCTCAAATAGCCTCACCGAAAAAAGCAAAGTTTGTCAGAAAATGAAAAATACAGAAAATACAAAAACTAAAGACAAAGCTATGGAAAAGAGGTTTACCTGAGATGGGAGGACATATTGGGGAACAATAATGACTGGAAAAGGCCTGAAATGAGCAAGAATTGAGAGAGGAAAGTGAGGTGGTAATGGCAGTTTGTTGGGAGCATTTGAGAGAGAAAAAAGAGAGAAAATAAGGAAAGAAAAAAAAGAAAGGAAATGGTTTGGGATTTATATGATTGCATTCATTGTGCACATTTCCAAAAAAAAACTCATCATTCCAAGGCATAACACCCTAAGCGCTCAGCCATCAAAGAGATACTTGGGAAACACGCTGAACATTGGATTGGTGACAAGTGTCACTTATCCACCCAGTAAACAATCTGCACCTGATAGCTCAAAAATGTCTCATCAACGTCCACATCAACTTGTACCCCCTCAGTCTCCTATCCACACCGAAGACTAAGGGTTAGGGGTGATTAATATACCGTAAGTGTGACCTCGTATAGAACTGGGATTGACACAGAGCTAGCTGAGCTCCATCCCAGCAGAGTCTCCGGAGAACCCATCAAACTACAATTTAGCCTTGGCTATAAAGTGGTCGACTTTGACCAATGGCCCACCTCGGCCAACGTATGGTTCAAGATAAAAGGTAGTTCATCGGATTTAAAGACGTGCCTCAACCATAAAATAGCCAAGACCATGCGTTACCCCTTATCCTGACCCCCTCAGCCGAGACCACACTTTATCTAGGACTTTGAACAGGGATGTAATCGGATCTCATACTCGATCGAGCTGAGACTCTTTGAGCCTAGCAGCTACAGTACGAGCAGTTCAAGGATCTAACATGGCAGATCACACGTGGACAAAAATGTTATAACAAGATCATTCCCCCACGAGAGGGAATATTGCATCATTATTACATATGTGTACTAGAGACAAGTGTCCATCTTAGTGGAAGATCCCTTGCTGCACATGTCTATTGCATGCTTGGGGGTACACTACACCCCCAAGCATTATATATACACTTAATCTCCTTCATTAGAAGGGATCAATTATTTTCAACCCTACCAAAGCTCTGTAAAAATACACAGAAGAGAGAGAAAAGCTTGAGTGTTGTATTTACAGGCCATTAGTGCCCTTATTATAGTGGAAACGCCATTCGCACTGCACAGTGGACGTAGGCTCCGACCAAACCACTTAACTTCTGGTGTATTCCTCTTATCTTCACCTCCTTCTCTCATGTATATATCTGTTATAGGCTATATCTCCATTGTTGTCCTTATTGAGCTTGAGTTGTGCATACTCTTATAAGTTTATTTGTTGGTACCATCTTTGGTATCATCAGTTATGAAAGGAAAAGTATATTTACGAATTCAAAGGTGTTCGAGGATGAAAACTTGGGATAATGAAAAATTGTTGGAAATTTTAAAATTGGAAAGTGTTTTCCACAACAAGCATTGAATATAACAATGGAAAGTGACAAAGGTTATTGAACACTATATACAACATGTACAAACTTTCTCTTTCTTGTCTTTTTTTCTTTTTCTCTTATTTTTTTTTGTTTTTTGTTTTCTTTTTGCTTTTTCATTTTTTCTTTCTTTTTATTTTGTTTTTCACTTCTTTCGTTTCACTTTTTCTCACTCTCACTTGTTTAATTGCAACCACATAACAAGAACATCCTTTAATCCCAAGTATCATTCCAAACAAAGGTATGAAAGGTAATGTGTATGGTTTATAACTCCAATTTGGAGTTGGTTGATGGATTTTTGGGCAATAAAATGAAAGGCTATATTTAGGCTCAAAGGGGTTGATTAGGAAAATATATAAGGTAAGATCAAGGTCAATATGAGTGATATAACAAAGAGGGCTTATGATCATTTTCTAAAATTTATGCAATTCTTGAGTCAAAATAACTTTAAAATCAAGCTCAAGTAACACATTTTTTATATGAACTCAAATAATGAACGAACAAATCAAAGAATAGTGAGATTACCGACGAAATCATCGTTTTCAAGGAGGAAAGAGTAGTGTATAAATACTCACGAACAAAGAAAAATACAAAGCTCACTCGATTTTAGTGTACAGAAACCAACAAAAATATACCAAGTTATAATTGTCCTACCGAATCATTTAGAAAATATGCTCAAGTGCTCATGGGTTTTCAAGGTTTAATTAATGTATTGATTCTTAATATTGAATAATTTATGGACTAAAGTTTAATAACTTGAAAGAAATAGAAAATTCATCATTGAATTAGAAATTGGATAGGGAAATTATTAAATTTATCATAAGAAATTGGGGCAAAAGGTCCAAGAAAGAGAAAATAAATAAATAAAATAATTTTTGAATTTTTTATTTTTATTTTGATTTTGATTTTATAAAATTTAATTAATAAATATAAACATGGCTCACGATGATAAAATAGAAATTGAGATGAATAATCACACACACCCTAACTTGAATCGGAAATTGTCCTCAATGTAATTAAAGACACTATGACAAAGAGAGGGATAGAAAGAGATCCATGATATAGTCGACGTGAGCCCTATACACACCCAAAAAAACAAAAATATGTACACAAGAATTGAGTTAAAAGAAATCATGTCGTAGGTCACAATAATGTTGAGGGGTTGAGGTGAAAATACTAGATAAATTGATGGAGAAAATTTGATTTTATAAAAGTGGAGGGCCCACACACATCAACATCCAATAGATAACCAACAACTACATTATCATTCACAATTTCATAATTTCACAAAATAATTTAAAACAATACAATACTAAAAAGTTAAAACAATAATATTAGAAAGAAAGAAAAGAAGAAAAAGAAAATTCCCCATTACAACAACAAAGAAAGAAATCGGGACCACCAGAGGATCCCGATTCATATCTTCACCCAATCTTCTCCATAGGCTCGTATTCTGTCCGTATCCCGTACCTTTCACCACCACGAATGTCGCATGAAAAATATGCACAAAGTCCTCATTGATGCGACCATTCTTGGAAAGAAAAATGCACCCAATTGTGGCAACGCAAGATGACTCGTCTTTCACAACGGAATACCTGGACACACAGGGAGGGCAGGTCGAATCATACTTTGCAGCCATTTAAACCTACAAAACAATAATTAGGCAGGACAAAAAAATTGTAAAACGCAATTAAAGTTAGTTGGTGAACGAGTCTAAATGGCACTGCAAGTGTGTGAAACCGGGTGAAAATATACCACAATGTGCTAAAATGTGTCGGGGAGCAATAACGAGTGAAAAATATGCATGTGTGTGCTAGAAATCTCAAAAAAAAATTGGCTTAGGCATTTTAGTGAACACTTGGTGTGCACAATGTGGTATAAGAGTGTGTGAGTGGCATTTGAACCAACACAAGCCCTATTCACCAACAAACATAATAAATCATCAACAATTTGTGTTCATGAATGGTTATTAACGAATAATTAAGCATAAAAAATGTTGGAACACCAATTGGGGAACACCCAACAAAAAACTTCGCAAATTATCAAAATAAATATAAACCCTTGAAATTTTGACAATTAGCAACCAACAATACCAATTTGACAAGTTAAATATGAAGAATCTATATCCTTAATTGTGTAGATATGGTTGAAATCCAGTGAAATTCGGTATTGAAAGTGTGGGGAAATAAGGGAAAAAAATAGGGGAGGAGTAGTTAGGGAGTACAAATTCGTAAATGAGAGTAAAAAATAACTAAGACCTGTTGCTCCTGGTCGACCACGGGTGGGAACCCGATCGACCGCGTTTTCCAATTTAGTCGTAGAGCTGAGACAATGTGCGAGGAAAATAGGGACCGATCGATGGCGGTCCGGAACCGATCGACCGGGGTAGATAAAAACGGACCAACTTCTTTTTTTTTCTTGGTCGGGACCTACTTGTATTATGCACTTGCTTTTTTTTTATCCTACGAGGCCTGTTACCATCCCTTTTTTTATGCCAAAAACCTTTGTTTTATGCAAAGGACCTGCTCTCATTTTATTTGTTTTAAGACCTGCTTACAACCTTTTCCAAATAAAGACCAAATGAAAATCTTCTCTCTTTGTTTTTGGCAAGCAAACATTACAAAGACCTGCTTGTTATTTGGTATAGAAAATGAAGACCTACATTTTTTTTAAACCTGTACAATGGAAAATAAAAAGTGGGGATAAAAAAAATTAAAAACCAAGAAATGCTATAAAAGAATAAATGAAAAATATTTATAAAAAATACTATAAAAAAGTATATACTCTACAAAAAAAGTAAGGATGAAATTTACAATGGGCGACACACACACACACACAAATAAGAAAAAATATATGCAAAGAAGTGAGTATGAGTGTGTGCAAAATAAAGAAAATATTTTTATGAGTTAATTTTTTTTAGCTTCTTACAACCGCATGTTCGGGACGCACACTTTCCATAAATTCAGTTCGTCGAACCTACAAAAATTGTCAGAACCAAACATACACAAAAAAAATAAAGAAAAAAAATCAACTAATCACACTTAAAGCTATACGAAAATAAAATTAAAAAAATGAATTAACTATGTATAACCTAAATTTTAATTACTCAATTAACTATACAAAAGGAGTTGAAATCTCTGAGGGTCCGCCCAAACAATGATTTGACTTTGAGGGATAATTGGTGGTCCCTCAATTTCATGCATACCTTACGAAAAATAGAAATTCTGTTTGAACAACGGAAGGTATGTGTACGACGGAAGAAGAGAACTATCATCCATTAAAAATTTTGGGGGGATGGCGGTGGGTTTGATTGAACGGACGACGAAAACACATGGTATCCGAGAAAAATAGAATTTCCTCCCAAAGGATTTTTAAAAAGCATGGAGGGAGGATCACACAACAGAGAGGACCCCATCAAAGCGAGAAACGCAAGCAAGTATTCCTCATCAGTGAATAGATTGAGCGTTTCAAAACTTTCAACCGACTCATATGAATGTTGTAATGGTTGAATAACGGTGAATGGAAATGGAGAGGAAATGAATTCAACCTGAAGAGATGACTTGTAATCGCTCGATGGTTAAATTCAAAAGGAAAAAGATTCACTTTGAGTGAAATGTTCTTCCAAAATCATTTGAGATGAAACACAAGTATTCAATTCATTTTTGTTATTCACGGAAGAAATCATCTCATTGCAAAGTGCGTCAATCTCCATATCGTCACTGTTTTCATTTCCCATTATGCCTTGGACTAAATGCAAAATGGTTTGTTCCAAAGTAGGCATCGTCGGCTCAAGAACCTCGAATTCCTCATTTGGTTCAAAACATTAGTCATCTTTCGAAGTTTTAAGAGAAGAATCATCGTTGGTTTCAAATAATAAATCCAAATCATGCCCCCAACAATGATTTTCCTCCCGATAAAAGTTATTAATTTTTTTCCTTTTTTTGACTTTGCAACAACGAACCAAACGAATTTAGTGGCTTCACAACTTCTCCAAAAAGACTAATTTTAGAACTATTATCATAACTTTCAAGATTATTCATATAATGACATTAAAAGTTATTGTTATAATAGTTGGGAGAAATACTATCACAGTGTCTTTCAACTTTATTATTGTAATAAGTTTGAGGCATTTTGTCTTTAGAATAACTTTCAAAAATCCCCAGATCGTTATTTTTATTTTGTAAATACTCGCCGAAAGTAATCTTGCGATTTTCATTCGTCTCAAAATGCAAGTATTCACTTAAAGTTATAGGCTTAGGGGGACATTGAAAATTATTATTAGGATAAACTCCCAAGCCCAAATCATTACAACGATTGAAATCATTAGTGTAAGACATACTTACCCAAAATGTTTCCTCGATGGATGCTCAACAGTGTGGTGTGTAGGCGCAAATTCGACATTTCTTGATGCTCAAATTTTCAAGTCTACAAAATCGATTAAAACAAAAAATACAAATATAAAGAAAATATTATGAAATACTAAATCAATTAAATTCTAGAACAAACAAGTCCCCGACAACGGCGCCATTTTGATCAAGGATGAAAGGTAGCGCGTTGTCAGTACGTCAGTCGTTGAAATCATTTCACCGCCTCAATACAAAAACCTAAACTATTGTCCACACTCTTTTAAGGGAGTACAACGACCAGTCCTAGTATGAAATCCACAGAGACTAGTTGTTAGAATTCTATTAATTTAATACTTCATAAATAAAAGTGTAAAAGATGATATGTGAGCAAATCATTGAACTAGGCATGCATTTAAACTTAAATTAACAAAAAGAGTAAAACTATAGGTTGCGACTAATATCCCTCACCTCGGCTTAACGCGTATAAATGGTAACACGAATTTAGCAAGATTGAATCTCATTTCAATAATCAATTAAATCTAGAGTTGTCACACCCTAAATTCCCATAAAAGCCTCATATGATTTTGGTGTCAACAAATACCCTGAAAATTACGCACGCAAGGTTGTAAATACAGAGCATACATGATATGCCCCGTTAAATCTCCTAGGCGTAATAACTATATCAACCCAATCGAATTAAATAAATATAACCCATCACTATAGCAAAGAAACTCATTAAACACAAGGTGAGTTCCATTAATCCAAACCTAATTTAAGTTATCTAGAAAGCATGTTAAATGACGTTAATTAAATGAAAGCAAGTAAATGAAAGCAATTAAATCTAGGTTACAAAGCAATAAACCTACCTAACAATGCAAGAAAGCTAATAAAAGATCAAGAAAAAGAACAATGGAAGCTTGGATTAAAAAATAAGATGATGAATAATGACTTACAAGCCCATTTGGGTGAAACCCTAGGAGAGAGAGAAGTAAAACCCAAAATCACCTCCAAAACCCTTCTTCCTCTAACCTAACTTAAAAGCTTGATAAAAACAAGATAAAACAATGGATTGGAAGATATGTCTTCAAATACATTTCATAATTATATATTTTATTTCATGAAATATCAATTAGATTTTAATGTGTAATTTTGTCCATGATGGAAATACAAGAAAAATAATAATTCAAACTTTTTTAACAAAAAAAAATTGAAATCGGGCCCGAAGACCGTAATATTTATGAGCCCTATTCGGGCCTAGGTGGGAAAAGATAATTCGGGCATGAGCATAGGTATGTGAGTTCGGGTCGAGCCTGAGCAACCCCAAGACCGGCTCACCCAGCCCGATTTACATCCCTATCTGCTTATAATGCAATTTACATTTGACTTGTTGGTACGAGAATGACTAGTGTCCGATTTTTCGTATCATCACTGATCCTGAGATAGCTCAGCATGAGATCTTAACTCTCTCAGAATGCAAGCCAGTCAAACAGAAACTACAAAACTCCGCACCGAATGGTCACTCAAAGTTAAAGAAGAAGTCGTCAAATAATTGAACATGGGTTTCATTAGTGTGATCGAATATCCCATATGGATAGCCAATATCGTACCCATGCCGAAATCAGGTGGGAAGGTTCGCATGTGCATCGACTACCGAAACCTGAACAAGGCCTCCGATGATTACCCGCTACCTAATATCGATATGATTGTGGATAATATAACCAATCACAATCTCAAAACATTCATCGACGGGTTTAACGAATATAATCAGATCAAGATACACCTAGATCATCAAGAGAAAATCACATTCATCACCCCTTGGGGAGCCTTTTGCTACACCGTCATGCCGTTTGGCCTAAAAAATGCAGGGTCTACTACCTGAGGGATACCACAACCATTTTGAATAATCTGATACACAAGGAAGTTGAGGTCTACGTAGATAATATGATTATCAACTCCAAGACTAAAGAATGTCATGTTGCCGCTCTCTAGAATTTTTTCAAACAACTGCGACAGTACCAGATGCAACTTAACCAACAGAAATGTGTCTTCGGTGTTACCAAAGGAAAAATCTTGGGATTCATGGTTAGTGAGAAAGGGATAGAAATAGATCCTGCTAAGCTGAAAGCCATACTCAAGATGTCACCACCCCGAACGGAGAAGGAAGTCCAGGTATTCCTTAGGAAATTGAAGTATATTTGCCGGTTAATTAAGCAATTGACTTCTATCTATGAGACCATCTTCAAACTCCTTTGAAAGGATTCAACCAATATCTGGAATGAATCCTACCAAGAGGCCTTCGACCGAATTAAGTAATACCTACCCCGACCTCCAGTACTCATACTACCACAACCTGGTCTTCCCTACTCCTATACCTAACCGTGACAGATACCACACTTGGGGCTTTTCTAGCCCAATACCTTGAAGAAACCCTTAAAGAGAGAGCCAACTACTATGCTAGTCGCAAGTTGGACATGTACAAAGTTAACTACACAGCCTTTGAAAAATCATGTGTCGCCCTTGTCTGGGTCACCCAAAATTTGTAGCACTACATGCTCGCCTTTCCCATCAAACTTGTATCCCGAATGGATCCCGTCAAATACCTACTCGAGAAGCCTACCATATCCAGCCGAATGGCCCGTTGGTTGATGCTTCTAGCCTAATTTGATATTGTATATGTCACGCAGAAAGCCATAAAAAGAACATCCTTCTGGATTTTCAAGTTCCTAGATAAGAATATCCTTTGTACATCCTAAGAAGATCTTTGATAGCACCACCAACAAGAAAGTTTATGGCATTGGGATCCTCCTAATTTACCCTGAGGACTCTCACACTCCCATTGCAATCATATTGGAATTTCAATGCACCAACAATATGACTGAATATGAGGCGTGCAAGGTAGGCCTCAAAGTTTCCCTCAAGAAGGGAATTTGATACCTCGATGTCTATGAGGACTCAACCCTCATCATCGGTCAAGTGCTCCGAAGATGGAAAGTCAAGGACGAGAAACTCTTACCTTTCTATGCCCATCTAGAATAAATAACTTCCCAATTCCAAGAAACTACTTTCCACTACCTGCCCCGAGCAAAGAACAACCTACTCGTTTCCCATGCTACCTGAACCTTTGTGATTGATATGCCCGAAGGAATAACCATGTCCACTGTCCTTGTCCAAAAGCAAGATAAACTAACCCACGGATACCACATTGAGCTCATCATAAAAGAAGATCCCGAGATAGCCGACTGTTGGTATTATGATATTTGGCACCTCCTCGAGCATGGTAGGTATCCTCAAGGTTATGACAATAAAGATCGAGCAACCCTATACAAACTAGTTGCCCAATATATTGTCTACGATAAAGCACTGTTCAAGAGAAAATTCAATGGAACCCAGTTGCACTGCATCGCAGGGGCTAACATTAAAGAGATGATGCAGAAAATCCACAGAGGGGAATGTGGCCCCCATATGAATGGCCATATGCTTTCCAAGAAGATCATCCGACAAGGTTACTACTGGACTACCATGGTTTAAGATTGCACAACCTCCGTTCGAAGATACCTCAAGTGTTAACAGTTTTCTAACCTACAACACTTCCCTTCACGATAATTGTACAACATGACTTCCCCCTAGCCGTTCTCTATATAGGGCATCGACATCATAGGGAAGGTTACACCTAAAGAGTCTAATGGGCACGAGTTCATCATAGTCGCCATTGACTAGTTCACTAAATGGGTAAAAGTCGAGTCATATATAGTTCTGAATGCTAAGAAAGTGGTCAAGTTCATCAAAAAAAATATTATCTGCCGATATGGGGTCCCGCACGTGATGGTATTAGACAGCATGTTACATTTCGAGGTAGAAGTTATAGATATGGTCGACGAGTATGGGATTTAGAGACACAAATCTTCTCCCTATCGATCTCAAACCAACGAATCAGTCAAAGCAGTCAATAAGAACCTCAAAGCCGTCATCAAAAATATGACCGAGAGTTCCAAGTTGGTCCAACAGGATCCCTTACGCCATCTGGGGATACCACACTTCAGTTCGAACCTCTGCTGGGGGATACCCCTCACTCTCTAGTATACGGCATGGAAGAAGTCCTACCCGTAGGGCTAGAAATTCCTTCGTTGCATAGAAAGCAAGGTCAGCGAGGAAGACTGGCACCAAAGTCGTCTCAACGAGTTATCACTCTTGGATGAAAGGAGGTTGAAATCTCTATATCACATACAAGGGTACCATCATCGGATAGCGCGACCATTCAATAAAAGAGTCAAGGACTGCAGTGTCCGAGAAGGGGACTTATCCATTAAAGAAATTATAGAGCCCATCTGAAACCCCAGAAGGAAATTAAAGCCCAATTGAAGCAGCCCCTACATTATAAAGAAGATCCTGTCAAGCTGTGCCGCTATGCTCACTGATCTTGACGGAGAAGAGATGGCTCGTCCAGTCAATTCGGATCGTCTCAAGAAATTTTATCCCTAGTCCGAAATCTCGGTGCACTACGACTCTTCTCATCTCCCTTCTATTCTGTAAAAAAAATTCTTCATTTCCCTCTATTCAGAACTACGTGGGGCCCGATCCTCTAAAAAACTTTTTTCTTTCAAAAAAATAAATTTCAAAAAATTTTAAAAACCCTCAGAGGTACGTAGATAGCTCATCTGCTTTACATAAGAACGACCCCCTTCTTTTTCACAAAATGCTATTATTTTCTTATCCCTGAGAATGATGGTTCATTTTAACATATACATTAATAAAAGGATTATGTATGCCTTAGCGATTGGTATGGATAATTCAAATGAAAAACTCATCAAGAGGCACAACTAAATGTTTAAAAACTCCTTTATTTCATTATTTGAAATTCCAATACAATTACATTGGCGTAAGGAATCAAATGACTTCCCTCTCCAGTCCACACCTACTTTCCTAAAAACCAAATAAAAATAATCCCCACTACTCCTTGATAACCCTCAAATTATTCCCAAACACACAACCAAACACCCATTACAGAAGCTTCACAAACCTTACTTGTGGCTGTTAGAAGAACTAGCCCCATTAAAACCCACATTTTGGGGTCCACAAACTTCCCCTGCCTGGAAAGAGTGCCACTGACGCTGCATTGAATGATAAGCCCGGACCAGCATGGGGAAAACCACAACACCTTCCTCTATGGTGTCGGATACGACAAACCACCTTTGTCCGATCTCTACATCCAGCATCTTGGCAACCTTTCTTCTCTATAACCACTTCATGTAGTCCCCTAAGATATGTCAGACTCTACCAAAAAATTGGGATGGGCGGGTCGATGGATGGCGATTCTCCCATATAGAGCCAAGCCGCATTCTCATACGCTCTGTCAGATCCTCTATAGGAAAGAAGTCAAGTGTCCGCAGTGTCATAAATTTTTCCCAACCAAATTTGTGCAGAAGACAACATGGAAGTTGAAAGAGGTCTATCTGAGGCCAACTAATAGAACATACTGGTACTCCTCGAGTTCTAGAATGGGAAACAACACCCACCACCAAGGGACTAACCAGTGGAAGCCTTGAGACCCGTGATCCATGAAATAATTTCTCAACTCTCAATGTCAAGGACTACACTGATGAAATAACGTGAGGAGAAGTTTGGCATCACCGACAAAGGATACTCAGGTGGAACCGCCATACGGAATCTCTCTGATAGCCACATAAACATCATTAGGGAATACCCTAAGAAAGTCAGAATAACCTTCCCGCCAGGCATCCAGACTCTTCAAAGTATTTGCCAGTATCATCGTCGCAGGATTACGACGGTAAGACATCCATGAAATAATAGCTGTAAGTTAGGGGTCCACTAGAATTTCCCCAATCACTAACAACAGTTTTGAAACACAACCCAGAATGACGGCTCCAGCATAGCCAGCATCGCCAACATCCTTTAAATGTACAGACCACAACACCACAGGAAGATAAATCATTCCTCCCATAACTAACGACCTGGCTGCCGAAGGCGAGATATGGAGAAGTCCAGCCAACAACTCCGTAGGGGACCAGGGAAAACTCAAGCATAGCCGCTGCAACGTTGGGATTTATCCCCAACATGGAAAAGAACTCTTCATAGGTCGAACAGATTTTGTCTAACCCAAAGCGGAAGACATGGTCTTCGGGGCACCAGAACTCAACTGTCACCATCAGCATATTCCACTAAATGGTCCAGTTATGCCATAAAGAGACTCGCCACATATTGAAAACGTTATAGAAAATGTTGTAGGAGCACATTGCTTCCAAGGTTTTGAGGTAGTTTGCATACTCAACACTACCTGGGAGAGACATATCACAAAATAAGAATAAAGTGAGCAAAAAAGAATGTAAAGGAGAAGGAATGCGGAAGTGTGAAGAAAATGCTTCACCCACACCCCTATTTATACTTCAAAACTCTCAAACAAAGATAAGGAACCCTACAAAAATCAGAGGAAAACTTACCCCACCAAGTACCAAGCAATGAAAGAAAGGGAAATCAAAGCATTGGATTGGAATTGATATGCCAATAGGCAGGACAAGGGGTTTGTCGATTGGCAACCCCCTATTTTTGGGAGAATTTCATTTTTCCTTTTTTGTCAATATCAAAAAACGCAATAAAAATAATTTTTATTTTAAGGGAATTTCGAATTTCCTTATCCTTATGTTTTTACTTATCCCATTTTAAAATAAAATATTTCTCCAATCATCTTTCTTCTTTTTACGGTTTCATCAAAAAAGTAAAAGGATCATGTGCATTAGTCACTAAAAATAAAAATTAACAAAAACTTAATTTTATTTGCATAGATATTTGTTGTGTTACATCGGTTTTGTAGGAAAAATAGGAAAATATAGAGGGACTCAACCCGAACCCACCTACTTCTTTCTCTCTCTCACCCACTCATATTTTTCTCTCTCTCTTCACCTACAACCTCTCTCTCTTCTTTCTCTATCTTCCCCTTCTCTCTCTCTATGAGCCTCCTTCCCTGCAGCGTGCTCTCTTACCCCAGTGACGAGACGACGTGCCTCCACTCCCAGAGCTTGATCCTTCCTCAAACAAGGAAAACGACACCAAATAAGAAGGAATTGAAATCGCATCCCGAATATAGGTGGTCGCTAAAGATATCCAATCCCTAATATCCTTCAGCCAGGTGGTGGAGATTCGAATGTGCTGCAAAGGAAAACAGAAAAAAAATCAATTAGTTTAAGGCAAAGAAAGAAATCAGGAAATTAAAAGACAAAGAGATAAAGAGTATACCTCAGGTCGAAGGACCTCCTCCGCCAAGCTCAACTCCTCTGGATCCATCGCATTAGGATGGTGCAGCATACGCACCAACCCTTCATCATCCTGATGGATATTATAAGTAGGAGTGTCCAGCCGTACAAAAGGATCCTCCAAAGTCTTCATTGTCACTGATGTCGACGCATCGCCTATGCTGTGGGAGGACCCCACTGGCTGACTCGAACCCGAATGAGGGAGAGGCATCACGGCATATATGCTGGGCGGTATCAACCAGCTCAACACAAAGTCCATATAGTTATACATCACTACCGTGTTGGTATATGATGAGTAATACTCACCCATCATTGCTGCTACCCGCGCATCGTCCGACATCTCCCGCACTCGCCTCATGTACAATGGGGGCCTCACCAGTGGCACCGTAAACTCATCCTACATAATCTACCAGAAAACTCTCTCCCTGAAATACCAAGAGTAGCCAAACTCATGTGCCAGCATACGCCGCATCTGCGCATGTCCCCCAGTCAACCCCGTATGCTGGATTGCCATCCCCCAGGGATAGAAGGTCACTGCCAATTCCCCAGCAAGAGCAGTAAGATCAATATCAGGAAAATATCATCAAAGGAAAGACAGTCTCAAGAAGAATAAAGGACTTACGAGCTCACTCTTCAGGCCATTCAAGACCTGACGCACCGCCTCTAGACAGAGGGACTTCTTCGCCTGTCGGTTGGATTTTTGCCATCGGTACATCCGACAGAAGTCCCTAATAGACTTGTCCTTCAAAGCTATAAATTAGTTGTTAAATCCAATCACCTCATAGAACCACATCTGCAAAGGACAAAAGGTAAACAATTATGAAATCAAGAATAAAACACGTGTACGAAAATGCGAATGCATAAAGGAATATACGAAAAATAAAGAATACCTCAAGAAGATACGTGTCCCCCGTAAAAGATTGCCACCAGCACCGGTTGAACACATCAAAATAATAATAAAGTGTCGTCAAGGTCAGGCTGCCCCAATCATTAAGAGGGATGTTCAAAAACACCCTCAAAAATGGCAAAACCCACAAGTGGGCGACGTCGCCACTCATCGCCACCAAGAAACCCCCCAACAACAGCAAAATAATTAGACGATCCATTTGCCATATCTATTTCCCATCATTCTTGTCGATCCTCCTCCTCCTCATGAATAACTCTCTCAAAAGAGACAAACGAAGAGAGTCCCCAAAAACCACCCTCTCCACATCACCCAACACCGTCGTCACCAGCTTCAGCATCACCCTTAGTGTCCTATTCACCTCAATTTGCACTCCATCATAATTTAGCCCCAGCAGCTGCTACATATCTATGGGAGTCATAGTCATCTCTCCAAAGCCAACATGAAAGGTGTCGATGGTGTCCCACCAGCTCTCCCCCAGAGCACAGAGAACATCCATAGAACGAGGCGTCTCATCCAAAGTAAATGTCAGTCTCCTAAAATCGGCTGATGACACCATCCAATGCACTACAGATGGAAGGTACTCCTAAATTTCCCAAAGCCCCGTCATCCCTGGGCACACATAGTCGACATAGAAACATCAGACTGTCAAAAGTAAAAACCCTTGTCAAAATTCAAGAAATAAGGATATCTCACAAAGAAAGGGAAAGGAAGACCAAAAGTCATCAATACTTACATAACCACTAGGGTTCACCACCCTAGAAGAGAGATGACGTGTAGGATCACACAAGAGAGTTCGATCATTCACTACTGGCTCAAATGAGTCAAAAGAGTTTTCGCTGCCCAAAGCAAGGGTCATCCTAGCCTTCCATTCCAAGTCTGCCCAATCGTCAGCATCGAGCCACACCATATGTGTTATGCTACTTGAGAACTCAGCCATCTTTTGACTTTGGAATGTTAAAACGATTTACAGAAGGAATTTACAGAAGAAGGAAAGTCCGAAAGTTGTGAACAATGAGGAGAACCTGCCCCCCCTCTTTATAGGAGGCCAAGGGGCATGTTGATCGGCATCTCCCTGCCACCCACTGATCGTCACTGTCCCTCCACCTGCTCAAGGTACCCTAAAAGACCGTGTCACTGCCATTTGGCACCTTTCCAACAATGTCAGTCATCACCCTCTTTAAAATTTCGTACAAAAATTCTGAAAAAATGCCAGAAAATCCCGAAAAATCTTCAGAAAATTCCCAAAATTATCAAATGGATTTTAGAACCTTTTTCACCAAGAAACCCATTTTACCACACTCATTTCCTCGACGGAATTATTACCTCCCATCAGAATTCTCAAAATCAATTTCATGTCTCCCCAGCAATGTCTCCAAAGGACACCACAAAAACCAAGAAATTCCCTAGCTAAGAAAAATCCAACCCTCGGATAATTCCATCTTCCCTAGTGGAATGTAAAATCAAATTCTCCACCAAATCCCCAGCAGAATCGCCAGATACATATCCCTGTTAAAGTCTCCAAAGTTCCCCCAAAAAAGTTGCAACCTCAGTCCCTCAAAATTGGTCTTGACCCTCAAAACTGGTCACCTCTACTTAAGCCAGCAGAATTGGCTTCGACCCGCATAATTGGTCTCTTCTAATTAAGACAGCAGAATTGGCTTTGACCCTCAGAATTGGTCACCCCTACCTTACGCCCTCAGAATTGGCTTCGACACACAGAATTGGTCGTCCCTATCTTAAGCCCTCGTAATTAGCTTCGACCCTTTGAATTGGTCATCTCTAACTTAAGCCCTCAGAATTGACTTTAACCCTCAAAATTGATCATCTCTAACTTAAGTCCTCAGAATTGGATTTGACCCTCAGAATTGGTCACCTCTAACTTAAGCTCGCGGAATTGGCTTCTACCCACAGAATTGATCGCTTCTACTTAATCCCGCAGAATTGACTTTGACCCTCATAATTGGTCACCTCTAACTTAAGCCCTCAAAATTGGCTTCGACCCTCAAAATTGGTCACTCCTATCTTTAGCCCTCATAATTTTCTTTGACTCTCAGAATTGGTCATCTCTAACACAAGCCCTCAGAATTGACTTTGACCCTTAGAATTGATCACCTCTAACTTAAGCCTTCAGAATTGGCTTTGACCCTCAGAATTGGTCACCCCTACCTTAAACCCGCAGAATTGGATTTGACCCTCAGAATTGGTCACCTCTATCTTAAGCCCTCAAAATTGGATTCGACTCACAGAATTGGTCGCATATACTTAAGCCCTCGGAATTGGTTTCGACCTGCAGAATTGGTCGCTACAACTTTGGTCCTCAAAATTGACCTTGGCCCGCAGAATTGGTCGCTCCCTACCTTTTAATCTCAGTCTTCACCTTCTTTAGGTCCTCAGAATCGACCATCCCCAACTTTACCATTAGGTCCTCAGAATCGGCCATTCTCAGAATCTTCAACGGGAACTAAAACCCCTATACAACGGTCTGTCCCGTGCACAAAACGGCACAACCGTTGGAACGAACGATCAATTTTCCCTCTTTCTCTTTCCTTTGTATATGTGTGTGTGTGTAAGTGGGTGGGGTATATGTGTGTGTATAGGTGTGTGTGTGTGTGTGTGTGTGTGTGCGTGCGTGTGTGTGTGGTGGGGAGAGAGGGGAGGGGGCAATGGGGGTGGTAGGGCAGAGGGTATGGGGGGGGGGGTGCAGGGGTGTGTGTGTGTGCATGTGTGTGGTGGGGGGAAGGGGGGGAAAGGGGGTCTGGGGGTGGGGGTGGGGGTGAGTGGGGCAGGTGTGTGTGTGTGTGTGTGTGTGTATTTTTATAAATATTGACTGGGAATTATAAATATTGATTGGTTTTAGGAATTATAAATATTAATTTGGTATTTTTATTTTTAGTTTAGGACTTAAAATTAATTGTTAATATTCATTGGGTGATGCTATTTGGGATTAAAATTAATAGGTATTGTTAATATTGATTGAATCTTATTGTTTAGAGAATAAAATTAATTTGACATTATAAATAATCTTATTTAGGTTTGAAATTGTTTAGAAATTGTTAATGTTGAATTAATTGAGTAGATGAATTAGAAGGAGAACGGGATACACATTTGTTGGTTTGTTGTTGCTATTGGATTATAGTGGACGGATGTGGTTGGATATGGAAGTTGGTTGTTTAATTTTTTTAAAATCCTTAATTTAATTCACACTAATAAATTCTTAAATAATTATATTGTCTTAATTTTTTGGGTTGGTTAATTTTGGAAGTGGTGGGGAGGGGGAGTTTTTAACTTTTTTCTAAAATTACTTTGTGTCACGACCCGTTTGAGAGTGATACGACTACAGACTTATGATAATTAAATGAAACATACTTGAAATTACACATAGTTCGCGTAGATACTAACTTTCTAGTTCTTATGCATACGTATCCAATATCCCTTAGACCCGTTCGAGAGTCATTACCCCTGTAATGAGATCTCTTGAATTGTCTCGTTTGGACAGTTTGGGACTGCATAGTTTCTGTATAATAATATTCTTAATGGATCAAACTCGTTACTTTTGGAGGAAGATCTTCGGTCGTATCTTAATGTTCTCTGGGTACATACGACATGATGCGATGTTAAGTGTTATTTCAATTATCAATTGAAATAACACTCACACTTGCGAATCTACATTGTGTACTTGGAGAACTATGGGGATATGCTGCCGAATTTTCTTCAAATTGGAACAATGTGCATGAGCTGTTAAGTATATTACAGAAATATGCGATCTTGAATGGGATAGGACCACTCACCCTTTAGAGGATATGGAAGAAATAGGAATTAATATTATACAAGGCTCTTACTTTCTTCGAGCGAGCGTGAAAGATAAAAACCTCATTGAAGCTGAAATGACTTACTATGGTGTGATTCGAAATATATTTGAATTGGACTATGTAAGCTTCAAAGAGGTTGTATTTTACTATGACTGGGTAATTATTGACGATAAAAATGCTTGTAAAGTTGATCCTGGCACCAATTTGATCATGATTGACTTGTCCAAGTTGAAGAGCAACAAACACGTGAGCGATGAGCCATTTGTTTGTGGATTTTAAAAGGTCAAGCAAGTGTTTTACTCGGATTATATCAACAATGACCCGTGGTCAATCGTCCTACATGCGCCAAATTGTCTAAACAGTAGTTTGGATGACTTGGATTCTCCTACCGAATATCAATCCATTTTTTATGATAACTCGAATTTGAAACATTTTTTAGATTTGTAATAAGTATTCCCATTATCGGACAATAGTTTAATGCTTTTAATTCATTTGTACTTGATCAGTTTAGTGTATGTAATATTTAGATTTAATTCTTAAGCATTAATTCAAAGTCCATGTCTAGTGGGTGTATTATTCTAGTGTTTTATTATTATCGGACATCAGTTTAATGCTTTTAATTCATTTGTACTTGATCAATTTAGTTCATTAATTCAAAGTTGCCAGTGTTTTGTTATAATATGGTTAGTGCTTTGTATTCTTCTAGTTCATTTGGATTTGCACTGATAACAACAATATTTACAGAAAAATGTGTCTTGGTGGCAACAGAGGCGATGAGGGCTCCTCGACCCCTAGGCTACAAAAATGGGGCAAATTAAGAATGCCCATTGAGAACAAGACGGGAATATTGGCTAGATCCCTCGAGTTGGTAAAGATGATTATTGGCTCGGGGTACACTAGTTCGAGGGAGGTGCCAAATGAGCTTAAATGGGTTATTTGGGCGGCACTACAGGTAATGAATTTATATTTATATTTCAATTTCAATTTCAATTTTAATTTCAATTTTAATTTATATTCATATTTATATTTATTAACACTTATTTCCTTTTTGTTCTGTATTTATTTGACGGGAACAATTCAGCCTGCCCCCAGAACTCCGCGATACCGTGTTGGAGTAGTTGAGGGAACAACATAAGACGTGAAAGAAAAATTTGGGAAGACGCGACTCTCCATTCTCAGACTGTGTGAGCCTGTCCCACCGAAGGAGCCGTTCGCATTGGAACAGTGGCAAAAGTTCACCGATAATGAGATCGATGAGAGACAATTGGCATCTCGCCAATCGGGGAGGGAAAACCGGGCGAAGACGACGAACGTGAACTACTCCGTCCGGACGTCTTACGCCGAGGTGGAGCACAGGATGGTAAGTTTTTATTTTCTATAATTATAGTTTTTATGTTATTCTGCATTATTTTTTTTTTGTGTTACTTACTAATTTTGCATTATTATATTACAAGGGACGGGGAGTAGCCTTGGGGGTAGGCCACATAGGCTCGATGCCTATGTGGCAATTTGGACAAAGAAGGGCAAAGATAAGGAGGTGTACTCAAGCGTCGCGGCCACGATTGTAAGTTATAATTATTTAATTTATAACTTACGTTATAATTTTTTATTTACTTAATTAACTAATCGTGTGCTTTTTGTCGTTTCAGGCAAAGCTTAAGGAAGTGCTTGAGCCACAGTCTGATGCCGACAAGGCATCTTTGGCTACAAACGCACTCAGCCAAGTGCTCGGCGCTGATCGTAAGGGGAGGAATAGGGGGTGAGATTACGGGTGGACTAGTTTAGGATAATCGAAATGGAGACAAGCAACACCGAGTTGGCTTGTTTGGTGGACACGCATGACGCAAAGCTATAAAGGTTGGAGGCGACGATCCTAGATATGTACGCCTTCATGAAGCGTGAGTTGGGCAAGGGCAAGGGAAAGGGGAAGGAGAAGGATATTGAGGAGGAGGTGGACGAGGACGAGGACGTGGATATAATTGCTTCATTGCCGATACGCGTGGAATCGCTGCTTGATGATCCAGTTCCCATCTTGTCTCCCGTATGTCAACAATCGATTGGTCGAACGTGTTTTTAATCGATATATAAAGAGGATAGCTAGGGGGTTGAGGGACCCGGTAACCCTCTCGAGTATGCCGGTTCATGAACGTCTCCTTCAAAACATCGAGGCCAAGGTGCTCGTCACGTATGTGATACCCAAAAAGGAGAACTCGGCATTGTGGTTGCGTGAACAATGCGGCGTGACTCATATTGAGGGGAGTCTTAATGCGTATATTGTGTGGCCTTCCTTCCTCCTTCAACCTACCCCAGACTCTATGGAGTGACATTATTTGTATCTATTTTTATTTGGACGATTGGATTATATTTGTATTGTTTTTATTTGTTACATTTTGGTTTGGATATGGATTGTATTGCTATTTTATTTGGATATGGAATTATAAATGCAATGATTTGGTGCATTATTTCTATTTTATATGGATATATGTTGTTTGAACAGGTACAATTTTGCTATAACAGGTACAAATATACTATTGGGCAGTGGCAGTAGCCATACTGCCACTGCCTAACAATTTTTTTTTAAATTCTGCACAAATTTATCACGGTAAAAAACGTGACAAGTACGTGACAAAGAAACTTGTCACGATCTTTGACCGTGACAATTTTTTAGGATTTATCACGGTTAAAGACCTTGACAAAACTAATCACGGTCTTTGATCATGACAGGGTCGTGACAAGTCTAATGAACTTGTCACGATCTTAGACCGTGACAAGTCTGTGACAAAAAGAGTTTTGACCCCCATACTTGTCACGGTCAATAACCGTAACAATCTGACAGTTTTGGTGTAGTGATATTAGAGATAATGATGTTAATATGATTTGTCTTGCGAGATTAAGGTGATGAGGAATAATATAAATGAGGTTAAAGATGGCTATTTTTTCCATTGGAACTTAATCCATAATCCCCCAAATAATGACCCTGGAAGAGTTTGGATTGCTTGGGACCCTAATATTTTTGAAGTAGAGGAAGTTAGTAACACGAAACTAGCTATTACTGTTAGAGCCAAATTCAGAAATCAAGGTAACTTTTTCATCTTTCCTGGAGTTTATGGTGATAATAAAAGAGAGCCTAGGTATGAATTGTGGAGATATTTGAGAAATGTTGGTACTTATTTGGGAAATGAACCTTGGACAATTGGTGGAGACTTTAATGTAGTTAGAAGAAGCAATGAGGGAATAAGAGGTAATGGGGTGGATTGGGATGAAGTAAGTGATTTTAATGATTGTGTAGAAAGTGTTATGGTTGATGATCTTCCTATAAGGGGAAATTGGTTTACTTGGAGTAATGGGATGTAAGGGGATGCTAATATACAATGTAGAATTGATAGAATACTGCATGATGGAGAATGGTTGAATGCATTTATGGATACTGGGGTCCAGGTAGTCTTCCCTAGAATTTCTAATCATACCCCTTTAGTGTTGAGTTCTCACTTTGAGATTGAAAAGATAAATAGGCCTTTAAAAAATTTTAACTTTTGGATGAAGCATTACTCTTTTAAAGATATTCTTAGAAAATGATGGGATATGAGGATTGAAGGGAGTCCTATGTTCACTGTGGCAAAAAAATTGAAGTTCATGAAGAAGGATTTGAGGGAGTTAAATAAGAAGTAGTATTCTAATATTTATTTTAGAGTCAATGCAAAGAATAATGAGCTTTGGAGAATTTTGGAAAGCCTTATGGGGAATGGAGGGGGTGCTGTCCTTTTTAATGCCAAAAAGAAATGTCAGATTTAATATCTTGAGTTGAGGGAGCCTGAAGAAGATTTTTATAGGCAGAAATCAAGAATCGCTTGGTTACAGATTGGTGATAAGAATACTTATTTTTCTCATAAGAAGGTCAAATGCCATACCAGCAGGAATAAAATTCTTTCTATAAGGGACAGTGGGGGGTAATATGTGTTCTGGGCAGAAAGAAGTGCAGGATGAAGCTATAAATTTTTTTAAAAAACTTCTTGGTGAAGATAATGGTGTTAGGAGGGATGATTTTAATAGAATTAGATCTATAAGGTAGAGATGGTAGAATGAAAATCAAAAGATGATTTTATAATTTCCTATTACTAAAGAAGAAATTAAGAAGGCTATATTCCATATTAATCCTAATAAAGCTCCTGGTCCAGATGGCTACAGTGCTTGGTTTTTTCAAAATAACTGGGATATTGTTGCATTGAGGCTGTAATTCATTTTTTCAGTAAAGGGAGAATTCTCAAAGAGTGGAGTAGTACTATTATAAACTTAATTCCTAATATCCCCAATCCTAGTATTATGAAATATTCTAGACCAATTTCATGTTGCAATTCCACCTACAAAATCATCTCTAAGATTCATGTGAACATAATGGGAGAGATTACGCCTTATCTCGTGAATAATAGGCAATCGACTTTTATTAAAGGGAGAAATATCACAGATAATGTCCTTCTTATATAGGAAGTGGTGAGAGGATATCATAAGAATAATGGTAATCTTAGATGTGCTATGAAGATTGACTTGATGAAAGCCCATGATTTAGTTAATTGGGGGTTCATTATTAATGTTTTACATGTTATGAAGTTTCCTCATATCTTCATTCAGTGGGTTAAAGAATGTGTTATGACTACCAGATATTATGTGAGTGTTAATAGACGTATTAATGGGATATTCAAAAGTACAAATGGTCTTAGGCAAGGGGATCATTTATCCCCTTATGTATTTCTATTATTTTTGGAAGCATTCTCTTGGGTTCTTGATAATGAGATCAATAGAGGAGGTTATAGTTTTCATCCTAACTGTGAAGCCCTTAATTTGTCACATGTAATGTTTGTTGATTATTTGTTTATTTTGTCCAAGGCTGATCAGAACTCCCTGTTGGTGGGGGATAGAGCTCTTAATGAGTTTAAAGTGTTGTCTGGGCATGGTGTCATTTACCTTAAAAGTGAGATTTTTTTTTTGCAAGCATAAATGATCATGAGAAGAATAGATTGAAAAATCTTATGGGAATGAAAGTTGGAGAGCTTCCAGTTAAATATCTTGGTGTGGCCTTAATATCTACTAGATTTAAGACACATGATTGTAATATTCTTGTGGAAAAGCTGGTGAATAAGGTTAAAACATAGATCCATAAGTGGTTGTCTTATGCACGAAGAGTTCAGTTAGCTATGGATGTTCTAAAAAGCATTCAAGTTAATGGATTAATATATTTATTATACCTAAAAGGGTAATTAAGGAAATTGATCAAGTAATTAGAAGATTCATTTAGACTGGTATTAATATAAAAAATATTGGGGCTAATGTGGCATGGGAAGACATTTGTTATCCTTATGAGGAAGGTGGACTGGGAATTAGGAATTTAGTGACCTAGAATAAAGCATGTATGATAAAGCACCTGTGGGATGTTGCTATGAAGAAGGACACTCTTTGGGTAAAATAGATTCATAGTGTTGTAATTAAACATGAATCTATTTGGACGGTCAAATTATTAACTGATGTTTCATGGACTTGGAGGAAATTATGGAGGCTGGGGGAGCAAAACTATAAGATTTATTAAGTACAACATTGGTAATGGGAAAGATACTCACTTTGGGGTTGATAATTGGCATACAAATAGGTATATACTCAACTACTATGGTGAAAGAATTATGTATGATGCAGTTAGTTCAATATTGGCTAGGGCTTCTGATTTCATAAATAGTTATGGATGGAACTTCCCTAGGCTTATATCTAATGATCTTTTGGATATGTCTAGAAAAGGATGGTGCCTAACTATTAAAATGATGATTGGGTGTCTTGGGCGATTGTTAAAGATGGTAAATATAATTGCAAGATTACCTATGAAAAGCTTAGAGCTAAGAAGGAGCACGTGCCTTAGGCTAAAATGATGTGGTTTAACAAAAGAATTCCCAGCTGTACTTGTATCTTGTGGTTCGCTTGTCTTGATCACTGCACCAAAAAGCCTAAAATGGCACCCTTGACCCGATTACCCTTATCACAATCTTTGATCGTGACAAAAAATACACTTTTTTCAAGTCCCTGAGAACTTTTTGTCATAGACTTGTCACTGTAAAAAACTGTGACAGCCTTATAACGTTGTCACTGTCAAAGACAGTGACAGGTCCGTGACAATAATAAAAAGAGAAAAAAAATAACCCGCTTCTCTTTTCCTTTCCCTTGTTTTTCTCATCGGGCGATTCTCTCTCTCTCTCTCTTTCGCTCATCAAGTACGCTTCTCTCTTTATCTATATTTTGTTTTCTTGTGTGTGTAAACAGTGGTTAGTGTGCGGGTCTTTTTATGTGTGTAGGTGTGTGTGTGTAGGTCTGTATGTGTGTGTAGGTCAGTGTGTGAGTGTGTGTGTGTGTGGGGGGGGGGGGGGGGTCAGTGTGTGTGTGCGCGTAGGTGTTGATTTTTTTTAAATTATGTTTATTGAAATTTTTATGCATTGAAATTGGTATTGAAATTTTTTAAAAATTGTGTGTATTGAAATTGAAATTGGTATTGGTATCGATATCGTATGTATTGAAATTGGTATAAATTGAAATTGGTATTATAAATTGAAATTGGTATGTTTGGCATGTTTCTACTCTCTATCTATATATATTTCTATATATACATCTCTCTAACATTTAGGGTTGTGATGCGAAATGAAACATAACTATGTAAAAATCGAATATAAATAAGACATAAGTAAGTAAAACATACTATAAATTTTATAGTTTTTTAGGCATTAGTCCCACTTTGAAAATTTTAATTGTCACACATCCCATGTATTTTTATAATTGTAATTAGTCTCATAACTTCTCATAACCACCTCCAACCACCCTTTTGTATTTTAAAAAAAACGACACATGTCCCATGAACTTTTTAACTACCACTACATAGGACCAACACTTAAAAATAAAAATGCATGTCCCATATACGTGATTGTGATAAGGGTATAATCTAAAACCATTTCTAATATTTAGGGTTGTGATTAAATTGAATATAAATAAGACATAATTAAATGAAACATACTTAAAATTATATATAGTGCGCATAGATACTAGCCTTCTAGTTCTTATGCGAACGCATTCAATATCCCTTAGACCCGTTCGAGAGTCATTACCCCTATAATGAGATCTCTCGAATTGTCCCGTTTGGACAGTTTGGGATTTCATAGTTTCTGTATAATAAATTTTTCAGTGGCTTAAAATTTTCAGCATATCCCCATAGTTGTTGTCGTATTTTAATGTTATCTAGGTACATACTAGATGATGCGATATTAAGTGTTATTTCAATTGATAAATTGAAATAACACTTATACTTGAAAATCTATGTCGTGTACTTAGAGAACTATGGGGATATGCTGCCGAATTTTCCTCAAATTAGAACAATATGCATGAGCTGCTAAGTATATTACAGAAATACGCGGTCTGGAACAGGATAGGACCACTCACCCTTTAGAGGAGATGGAGGAAATAGGAATTATATTATTTTTATAATATAACACCGAAAGATTAAATTTCAATCTTGTAGTAAATTATTTAATGGGAATTAAATTTTCACAATTTTGTTTATACTAATCCATTAATATATGATTCTTAAACTTTTGTAGTAATTGTGATGGGATATCCTAAATACAAAGAGTGGATGGATGAGATAAATAGAATAGGGGATGTGTTTTGCAGAGGTGATAATGAATCTATGAAATATGCAAAGAGATGTCGTAATGATGAAGAGTTACTTGTCCATGTTCTAAGTGTGGGAATGGTAAGGTGTTTGAGTAGAAAACAGTTGAACTACATTTGTTAAGATGGGATATGCAAGATAGTTAATGATTTTGGATTTTTCACGGGGAATCAAAAGTTTCTTTTGTCCCCGAGCAACTGATGTGACTTAAAATGTGTCTCTAGTGCGTGCTAGTTACGGTTCAAGTGCAAAAATATCGCTTAAGTAATAAACTCGATAAGTTGGGATCGAATCCTTAGGGAATAGGACGAATGCTCGTGACGACGAAAAGGTAAGATAACACATCCTTAGGTCGACTTTATAAGAAGAAAGAAAATGATTGATTTTTGGATTTATCTACTAACTAAATGCAAATTAATTGAGCTAATAATGAAACTACGCATGCGAAACTAAACTAACTATGAATTGATTAATATGAAAGAGAAAATTAGGTTGTAATGCAATTCCCCGAACCCTAGTACGTTTACCGGATATAAAACTAGTTCTGAATTAGATAATTAATTAAACCGCAAACCTTATTAATTTTAAGCATTACATATATGAAGGTATAAGCCCGCATCATACATAATCAAGAATAGAAATAGAGTGGTGTCAAAACAGGTGACACATGCTTCGCACTCTTAAACACCCCGATTACCTAGGGCGAACGAGGTTAAAAGTCCTATGAAGATTGTGACAACCAAACAACACGATTTAATTACTTATTTAACTCAAAGACCCATTTTTACATCCATGCAAACCATATAGGGTTGGGTTTATGCATCCCAACCCTTATAAACTTAGTCAAACGTGATGCAATTAATCAAAAGCATGTTTTCTACGTTGCATGTGCTCAAAGTCATAAGAAAACTATATCTAATCATGCATGAAGAACTTAGAATCCCAGGGAAGAATTAAAAACATGCAAAGAAATTAACTGCAAGAACAAAGAAGAAGAATACCAACTTTAATTAAGAAAACTTGTAATGCAGCCCATAAAATTGTAGACTTGATGATGATTTATCTTCCTAGGTTTCTTGGGTCTTCTCCTCTCTTAAAACTATGTAAAAACTGATTAAAACCCCGTCTCCTAACTCATCCTAATGTTACATCCACGTTTTGAAGAGTTCAACCCATAATATAACTCTTTGGACCAATAGAAATAAAGAAGAAAATCCACACATCATACCCCTTGAACCGAATTGCAGGTACACCGAACCGATTTGCCCCCAAACCGATTCATAGTAGGGTTCATGTATTTGCACTGGATTGGGGCCTCTTTTCTTCATTTACACTTAGAATTTTTTTCTTATTTTTCTTCTCATTCTTATATGGATTTCTCCTCAACTTCATTTGATTATAACTCCTTCACTGTAGCTCGGATTGAGGTGCCATTTTTTCGAGTGTTCTTTTGACGTCATCGTCTTTGACTTTTTAGTTGGCCTCACCTTCGGACAAAGGCTGCAGAATTACCGAAATGCCCTTGAACTTCCCTATCTTGCCTTTCTTTCACTGTTTCGAGTTCTCTTTCGCACTAACTTGCCTAAAATACCTGTAAAACACACAAGAGATATGAAAAATAGGAAATACTCTCCAAGAATGGTTAGTGGCATGAATATGAGATAAATTTGGGTCAATTAAAATACACGGGATGGTAAAACACCTAAATTAAGGGGATAAAATATGAAATATTTACTCCTAATCAACCACCCCTAACTTAGAACTTTGCGCATACCAAGCAATGTAAAAGCTTAAGAATATGCGTTAAGGACCCTTTAAAAATTTTATTGGGACATAATACCTTTTTCTCGGGTAACCGATTTTATTTAGCATATGCAACAAGCCGTTAAACCCTACCCTACCCTAGTAGGACGAGTGGTGTCTGGTGAGGATTTGCGGTGAATATATCCACAAAATTCATTTTTCGACTCCAGAAAAATCAAAATACTTAAAAACTGTACAATTTAAACTCTCTAAAAAAAGTCACCGTAAATTTATATTCAAGGGTCTCAATTTGTATAGTGTGTGTGCGCGAAGCAAAAAATTAAACCGCTAATTTTCACTGATTGATCATTACGTTACTTTCCAAAAATTCATTTTGATTCAATTCTCATGGGATACTCTAAAAAAAACTCTCGGAATGTGGCTATTTTCTCTCGGTGTATGTGATTTATAAGAGTAAATATAATGGAACACAAATTCATGCACAAAAATTCAAAAGAAGGAATTTTTATGTGGAAACATCTCATTATCAGAATACGGTTATTAGAAAACGGAAAACATCATCTTATTAATCACAGCAATTAATCTTTCTTATTATCTTTTCGTGTCTTAGCTCTCCACGTGGTAGTTGATTTCGCAATTTAGACTCGATTACGACTTTTTCGGGTTGTAAGGTGAATTGGGTAAAATAGAAATGGTTGGGAATTTCGGAGTTAGAAAAATTTATTATGATGTTCGTTAGTGCCTTTTCGGGCATTTTCTCTTTTTTCTCTTCTTTTTCCATTTTTTTTTATTTTTCACATTTTTCCTTTCTTGCTATTTTTGTTGCGTATTTTTCTATTTTTTTTCTCGCCCGTTTTTATTGCACTTATTGGACGTACTTGAATATTTTTTTCACAACTTCGGGCTAAATGATTTTTTTCAAGTTAATCAAACGAAATTGGAAAATTTATTAGGCTTAAAATGGGTACCAAAAGGATAATTTTCAAAACTTTTTATGGCTAATATTTTTGGGTAGACAAATGATGGCCGAACTTCGTTATCCGAATTACTCATTATTTTACCATATGCATCTCGGGTTTAATTTGGTTTATAGATATTTTTAGTGCGCTTTTCAAAATAACATTTCACTTGTTTTCCATAATCGATCAAAACAAAGGAATAGAGATCTTCAATGACTTATTAAAACGCCGAAAAGAACATTGAGTTAACCATTAACTGGAATTGATTTAATTACCCACAAAAATCGATAGGCTTAAAATCTCGCCGGGTTAGTTAATCTCCACACTTATTTGTTAAGTCATCAATTTTCGCTCAATTTCCATCATTGGTCAATTTCGACTTAGTGCATTTGATTTTTACAATTTGAGATTTCAAACAAAATTTTAGTGATATTTTTGAAAAATTTAAATTCCAATTTTTATTTATTTTGAAGAAAAATATTTTTGACTTTTTCAATTTTTTTTTGGAAATTTTTTAAATTTTTAATTTTTTTTAGGCATTTTAAAAATTTGTGAAGGTTTAAAAAGACGCACTTGCCATCCCCCAACTTAGACTTTTGCATTGTCCTCAATCAAAATGACTAAAATCTAAATAAGAGCAAATAAAAGTGTGACAAATAATGCAAGTAAATTTTAGAAATGCAGAATTTGTATTATAAAACCATCCATTAAGTTCATACAAAAGAAACACGGAAAAAAGAACTACATAAGAGCTTCACACAAATTTCAGCATAAGATGAATTCAAGTCATCTTCACAACACCATGGGCTTCCTAGTTGGGCGGTGGGTGGTAAGAACCGGGAGCGGGAGCGATCGGGTCATAAGGTCGTAAAAATACGTCGGTACGGGCATATCGGGACTCACTAGGAGCCGATAAAGTTCATCCTGGAGGCGCGCCATCATACTTGTATCATGTTGATAGGCTCAACGGTCTTTTCTATACTCGCTCATGAAACTGTCAAATCGCGATTCGAGGGCGGTGATGCGATTGGTAAGTCCCTCCCCCTCCGGCACATAATAAGAGTCATCCTCCTCGCCATACTCCTCCTCCTGCTCATCACCCAAATCCGGCATCGGATCATCGTTTCCCTTCTCTTCCTCATTATCCCCGATAATGGGATGCCTGGGATGGACAACCCTCATTTGGCGTTCTCTTCGTGTGGTAAAAGAGAAGCCAATAGGGAGAGGGATTTTGGCTCGCTTGACCGGATCCTCCACCCCGGCATCTATCATAATTTTTGTGGTAAGGCGGGTATAGGCAAGTGTCGCCTTTCCACAATCGTCATACGCCTCATGGATAATGTCCACATAGAAGAGATGTGCAACATTGATTATACTATGCGGATCGAGGAAGTGATAAAGGAAGTTCGCATGCCTTTGTCGAGCCACCGAGTCATTGGTGGTTTGATGAACAAACCCATATGTGATGAACTGCGTGTAGCGCACTCTTTCCGAAAGTCGACCCACAAGAAATGATTCTTGGAGCCATTTCTCCTCGGGTTCAATACGAGCTACACATTTAGCTTTGGGGCGCAGGGCACCATTGGTGGGATACATAAAAGGCACGGGGAGGACAACCTCTTTTTCCCTCATTTTGTGCGTGATGATAGCGACGGAGAATGGGATTTGGATGCCGTCGACATAAGCTTCGTGGAGTGTGGAGGATTTTCTAATGAGCGTCTCCTAGAAATAGTGAATTTTGGATTCAAAGACTTTGTTGCTTGTTGGAGAGTGAAAAGAGCACCACCCTCTACAGTCAATGATGGCGGTGACCTCTCCAGGTAGCTCATCCCAAATGACTCGCCGTTCGATGTGGATGGTACGTGTCAGCAAAAAATATTGTTCGGCCTAATGTCCTTCTTGGGTGGACCAAAATTGATTTGCGCCCTCCTCATCGAGAATGGTCATCTTATCATATTTAGATGGGGGGAAATTTACTTAGCAGCGGCGAGGCATTGTGATGGAGAGGGAGAGAGAATTTAAGAATATGGTAGGGAGAGATGGAAATTTGAAAGTAGGAGGTGTGAAGAAATGGAGGGGTGATGGGTGAATTTATAGGTGTGGATTGGGTGATTTTTTAAGGAAATAGAAGTGGGGGTGGAGGGAAATGAAGGGGGGAATGAATTCGGTTGGAAAATGGGTGGGGGAAGTGTATGGAGGGAATAAATTTCGTAGGGTAAAATGGAGGGAAGATTTGGAAGAGGGAATGAATTTGGAAAAAATTCACTCAATCTGTTTAGACTCCCGAACCGATTCGGCGTACATGCAAACCGGTTCGCCCCCAAACCGATTCGAATTGGGGTTCGGGGAATCTTGCTGCCTCAAAACACTATTTTCTTTCTTCTCTCAATTTCTAAGTGTTCTCATCTTTCCTCTCACTTCTATAAAGTGCCTCAAAACCTCCTAGACCCTCGAGACCTCCGGGATACCTCAATTTTATTTCGGAATGCGTGTACCCTCTCCCGTGTGCAAAATGGAAATGTAGTGCTTAATCCGTTCTTACCGTATGACCTCTCCGAACATCTAAGCTTCTTAAAAATGACTCGACACACTACTATACAAGCCTAATCACCCCATACGCATGGGGGGTACGATGATCTCTCCGTTAGAGCTCAATCAACCCCGTAAACGGGATTCAATAACCAAATTTTATCGGCTTCTTCAACACACACCCCTAGATACGGCTTTAGGTGTTGTCCATTTACTTTAAAAGTGTATCCCCATTTGGATCTTCCAATTCAACAGTTCCATGGGGGAACACTTCTCTCACAATGAATGGACCAGTCCACCGCGAACGTAATTTTTTGGGAAATAAATATAGATGCGAGTTGTAGAGAAAAACTTTTTGACCCAAATGAAACTTCTTTCTACATATGATTCGATCATGTGCAAGTTTCATACTTTCTTTGAATATTTTGGCATTCTCTTACTCATAATTGCATAATTCTTCCAACTCGTTCAATTGAAGCTTTGTGTATGGTCAACTTCTTATTGGACCAATATGCCTTGTGTTCTAGCTCCACGGGGAGATGGCAAGGCTTGCCATACACAAAGCAAAATGGGGACATCCCGATAGAATTCTTATACGCGGTCCGATAAGCTGATAACGCATCGTTTAGATGGAGGGACCAATCTTTTCGATTTGGATCGACGGTTTTTTCTAAGATTTGCTTAATCTCACGATTTTCTAATTCGACTTGCCCATTCGATTGAGGGTGATAAGTCATCCCAACCTTGTGAACGACCCCATACTTTCTCATTAGTTTTTCAAATGGCCTATTGCAAAAGTGGGTGTCGTTATCACTAATAATCGCCTTCAGAGCTCCGAAACAATAAAGTATGTGTTCTTATAAGAACTTTATCACCACTTTATTGTTATTTGTCTTTGTAACTACGACCTTAACCCATGTTGACGCATAGTCTACCACGACAAGGATGTAAAGGGAACCAAAGGAGGGAGGAAAAGTCCCCATAAAGTCAATACCCCAACAATCAAATATCTCAATGACGAGTATAGGGGTTAATGGCATCATGTCACATCGATTAATAGATCACATTCTTTGGCACTTATCGCATGATTTACAATAAGTTTTAACATCCCAAAAGATTGTGGACCAATAGAGACTGCTTTGAAGGATCTTAACGACCGTCTTGTTCATCGAAAAATGACCTCCATAAGCTTCCTCATGACAAACATTTATGACGTTAGGTATCTCGTCATCCGATACATATCGTCGAATGATTTGGTCGGCATAATATTTGAAAAAATATGGATCATCATAGAAGGACATGCGCGACCAAGTTAAGAACCTCTTTCTCTCTTGCGATGTCCAATCGGAGGGGACGACCCCCGTGATGAGGTAATTAATAATATCTACAAACCAGGGGAGAGAAGAAGTGGTAAATAATTTCTCATTCGGTAAGTATTCGTATATGGGTATAGGATCACTAGGTAAGTCGAACGAAAGTCAGGACAAATGGTTGGCAATGACGTTTTCTAATCCTTTTTTATCTTTGATGGAGAGGTTGAACTCTTGTAGGAGTATGATCCACATTATGAGGCGCGACTTAGCATCTTTCTTGGATAGGAGATATTTAAGAGCCGCATGGTCGGTAAAACAAGTGATGGGTGAACCGATGAGATATGAGTGGAATTTATAAAAGCGAAAACTATGGCTAGCAACTCTTTTTTCGTGGTGGAGTAGTTAAGTTGCAGTCCGATTAATGTTCGGCTAGCGTAGTAGATGACATGAGCTTTCTTATCTATCATTTGGCCCAAAATAGCCCCTATCGCATAATCACTAGCATCACACATGAGCTCGAATGGAAGGGACCAATTCGGAGCTTGCATAATGGGGGAAAAAACAAGCATGCTTTTTAATTTGTCAAAAGCACTTTGGCATGCTTCATTCCACTTAAAGGGGGCATCTTTCATAAGGAGGTTACTCAAGGGCCTAGCGATGGCACTAAAATACTTGATAAACCTTCGATAAAAACCCGTGTGGCCCAAGAAAGAGCTCACATCCTTTAGTGATTTAGGTGGGGGAAACTCGGCTATGACATCTATTTTTGCCCTATCTTCCTCAATTCCTTTGGACGATACTATGTGGCCAAGAACTATTCCTTCGGTAACCATAAAATGGCACTTCTCCCAAATTAGTACCAAGTTCTTCTCCACACACTGGGCTAGCACTTTTTCAAGATTAGCAAAATAAAGTTTGTAAGAGGGGCCGAAGACACTAAAGTCATCCATGAAAACCTCAAGGCCCCTTTCGACCATGTCGCTAAAGAGACTAATCATACACCTTTGAAAGGTCGCAGGTGCATTATACAATCCAAATGGCATATGTTTGTAGGCAAACGTTCCAAAAGGACAGGTGAAAGTCGTCTTCTCTTGATCAAGCACATCTACCTTAATTTGGTTATCTCCCGAATAAACATCGAGGAAGTAATAATAGGGGTGTTGATACCAAAATTAATATGCTGATGTGGAGGAATAATACGAAGACACGTGTCAATCTACATGGCACAATAGTAGCGAGGAAGTTAATTCCTTCAACCATTTCATATTCTCTCCGAGCAACGAGGAAGACATCCCGAGGAACTCAATCATCCCGAGATACTACATGCGCTCCGAGGAACTCTTGATCAACGAGCAACTAAGGCGGTCCGAGCTACATCTCGGCCGTATCATTAATTACCAGACGGACAACTGTTCAACTATTCATTGAATGTTTATATTCTTGACGCCCACGCTACATTAAATGTATTACCCTTTCATATGTATGTCATTTAATGTATTGAACCTTTCATGTACAGCCTCAAGGCTATAAATACCTTGTATCATCCTCATTCAGGGAGGACCGGAATTTCTGGAGAGAACTTGTAATCAAGAATTCTGCAAACATTCAGCAATAACATAACAGTGGACGTAGGCTTTATTCCTAGCCGAACCACTTTAAAAATCTTTATCTTATTTATTTATCTGTGATTGAATAATTAGAGCAATCTAGTTTTTTACATCAACAGATTGGCGCCGTCTGTGGGAACGATTGTTATTATCGTTTTTCACCAAAAATCATTCATCATCAATGGCGGATAATCCAGAATCTAGCAATCGAAATGCTGGAAATGCTGGAAATCCTCCAAATCCCTCTGCACCACCAGATCTGGCCGGAATTATGACAAATCTGGCTCAAGGACAAACCGTCATGCAAGAATCTATGAGGCAACTCATTCAAACTCTTCAAGGCGGTGCACCTACCTATTCAGGGCAAAGGAGTGATCATGGCCAATCGCGATCCAGACGTACTGGGTCATATCGCAATGAGGAATCTAATGATTCTTCTTATCAACCTGGGCGAACTTCATCAATACGGGCCACGGATACAGATCAACGTATCACTCTCTCTCCAGAGAGAACTAGCGCTTTAGAAAGATTAAGCAGGGTGTCTCCTTTCAGTCGATTAGGACCAAGGAGGAATATGAGTCCACCTAGAGCTCCATCGAGAAGTTTGCGGCCACCATCAGGTTTGAGAGAAGGATCAGCACAATCACGACCAGCTACTCGTCGAGATAAATCTCAGGAAGCTATGTCAGAACAATCAATTGCTCGGACTAGGCGGCCTGAGGAAGGGAATGAAGCATGGAAAGGTTCCATTCAACGGTTGGAGGATAGATTAGGAGAAATGGCTAAGGCGAGGAACCCCTTACAGAGAACTTTTGTTCAAGGGACACCTTTTGTGCAAGCCATTGTGGATTTTCCAACACCATCGAAATTCAAAGCACCTGTAGTGACCCCTAAGTACGATGGAAAGAAAGATCCTGTACTTCATATAGAACAATACCAAGCTGCTGCCGACATCTATGCCGTCCCCGACGAGATGAGGTGTAGAGCATTCTCGGGAACTCTTACCGGATCTGCGCAGATATGGTATAATAATCTTCCTCGGGGTAAGATTTCAACTTTTATTCAGTTAGCCGAGTTATTCATTGGCAATTTTTGTTTTGGAGCAAAGCCGGTAAAGCGAGTAGCGCACTTGCTAAGTGTTAGATAAAAATCAGGTGAAAGTACTAGAGATTACATAACTCGTTTTAATAACGAGAAGTTGGAGGTCATAGATTACGAAGAAAAGACAGCGATCACTGCTTTGATGAGTGGTTTACTGCCTAACAAGTTGTACTACACTTTGGCCAAAGATCCACCTAAAACTATGTCCGAATTGATGGCAAAAGCAGCCAAAATCATGAATGCTGAGGAGGCTATGTCTGCGAAGAAGAATATGGATAAAGAAACTAAGGTGGAGATCGACAAGTCTAAGAAGAAAGATCAGAAAGGTAATGGTGGTGACAAGCACTCCAAGAATAATAGGACGTCATGGGAAGTCCTAAAGAGGTACGATAATTATACTCCATTGAAAATGGGTATTAATCATGTTTTAGAAGAAATCAAGAATAGTGAGGACATCAAGTGGCCAGAAAAACTGAGGACAAATCCTGATCTGAGGAACAAGGCCAAATACTGCGAGTTTCACAAAGATCATGGCCATATGACCAAAAATTGCATAGCCCTTCAGAACGAGATTGAAACGCTCATCCGAAGAGGAAAATTATCAAAATATGTAGATCGCAGGGGTGAGAGGAAGAATGATGATAGAACTAGAGAAAGATCTAGATCTCCTCGTCGTGCAGAGGAGAAAAAGAAGAGGGACCATGAAGACGATCCATATGATGACCCTGATCTTCCCAAGAAGCCAAGGCAGCCTGAACGAGAGGTATTTTCCATACATTTTGGGTCATTTGATTGTAATGTTATTACAAGAGGAGATGCAGGAGGAGGAGACCTTACTGCAGAAAGAAAGGCTTACCTCGGGGAGGCTCAAGCTTGTTCATATATTCAGCGAATAAATCTGGCCGAGGATGATCGTCCGAGAAAAGTAAACAAAGAGAAGCTAGTTATTGGTTTTTCAAAAAACGACCTGGCAGGTGTTCTTTACCCTCATGACGATCCTTTGGTGATCAAAATGAGCATGAAAGAAGTGGTGATTTCAAGGGTGTTAGTAGACAATGGTAGTTCAGCAGACATCATATACTATTCATGCTTTGATAGCTTGAATTTGAAATTATCTCAATTGTAGCCTTACCATAGACCCCTTCTGGGTTTTGCTGGCGAGAAAGTATTTCCACTTGGGACGATCAAGTTGGATATATTCATTGGAACTTGGCCTGCTTGTCGAACAGAAAGAATACGCTTCTTCGTGATGGATAAAAATGTGCAGTCAGCCTACAACATCATCATGGGAATAGTTGGTTTGAAGAAATTCGAGGCAGTTCCATCTACGGTACATCAGTGCTTGAAATTCCCAACAAACTTTGGGGTAGGAGTTGTGAAAGGTGATCAAAAAGTAGCTCGGGAATGCTATTACTCGTCTGCCAAGCAAGAGGAACTTAAAGAATCAAGGAAAAAGACCACTACTTACCAAGTGGATGAAGGTACAGAAATTGAAACTCTTGACCCTAGGGATGAATCTCAACTTGTAAAAGGACAGGTGGTGGAATCTACAGAAAATATTATTCTGGACGACGAGCATCCTGAACGAATAACCCAGATAGGATCGTCATTGGATGTTTCAATAAAACAGGAGTTGATAACTTTCTTGAGAAATAGGAAGAATACTTTTGCTTGGAGTCATGAAGACATGCCAGGAATAGATCCAAACTTCTTATGTCATGAGCTCAATGTGAATAAGGAGATCAAGCCTGTGAAGCAGAGGAGAAGAGTGTTTAGTCCCGAGAAGAACCAGGCCATACAAGAGGAGGTCGAGAAGCTCCAAAAAGCCCAATTCATTGAAGATGTAAAATATCCAGATTGGTTGGCAAATGTGGTAATGGTAAAGAAGAAGAACAATAAATGGAGAATGTGTGTTGATTTCACTGATCTTAACAAGGCATGCCCAAAAGATCATTTTCCATTGCCCAGAATCGACCAACTAGTGGATGCTACCTCGGGACATGAGCTGCTCAGCTTCATGGATGCATACTCTGGCTACAATCAGATCAAAATGAAACCTGAAGACAGGGAAAGTACTTCTTTTATTACCCCAAAGGGAACTTATTGTTATAATGTTATGCCTTTTGGTTTAAAAAATGCAGGTGCAACATATCAGCGGCTGAAGAACAAGGTTTTTGCCGAACAAATCAGTTGCAACATGGAAGTCTATGTCGACGACATGCTCACCAAAAGCAAGAGAGCTACTGATCATCTAGTTGACTTAGGCCAGACCTTTGATCAATTAGACAAATACCAAATGAAGCTCAACCCAACGAAGTGTACCTTTGGAGTACGAGAAGGAATGTTCCTCGGATACATCGTCAACCAACGAGGTATTGAGGCAAATCCAGAAAAGATCAAAGCTCTTTTAGGGATACGATCCCCAATGACGAAGAAAGAAGTACAGAGTCTTACAGGACGAGTTGCAGCGCTCAACAGATTTGTATCCCGAGCAACTGATAAATGCCTCCCATTCTTCAAAACACTGCGAAAAAGTTTTGAGTGGACTGATGAATGTGAGAAGGCTTTTCAAGACTTGAAGAAGTATTTGGGATCACCACCATTGTTGTCCAGGCCAATAACTGGAGAGAAGCTGTACTTGTATTTGGCAGTATCAGATAATGCAGTTAGTTCAACATTGATCAGATTGGAGAATGGAGTCCAGAAACCTATCTATTACACAAGTAAAGCTTTCCGAGGTGCAGAAATCAGGTACCCAAAGCTAGAAAAATTGGCACTGGCACTAATTGAAGCAAGTAGAAGAATGAGGCCATACTTCCAGGCCCATACAATCATTGTGTATACTGACATGCCATTAAGACAAGCCCTTCACAAGCCAGAAAAATCAGGAAGATTTATGTATTGGGCAATAGAACTCGGTGAATATGATATTGTGTATGAACCCAGATCATCAATAAAGGGGCAAGTTGTAGCAGATTTTATAGCAGAATTCACATACCCTGATACCCCCGAGGAACAAAAGGTACTTGCTGACCAACCTGTGGACGATACAGGATCAACAGACACAGGTCCAGACCAACTAAGGTTGGTAAAAGGACTTGTGGATGCAGGAAAATCATCATATTCAAATCCAGACCAACTCCGGTTGGTGAAAGGGGTGAACAGATAGTCGGCGAGGAGCGAAAAATACCAGGGGCCGATGAAAGAAAACATCAGATATTTTACCGAGGAGTTATGTCAGGTAAGAAATTTGAAGACGAGTTACTTACATGGCGATTGTATGTGGATGGTTCATCCTGCACAACTGGTTGTGGAGCAGGAATTGTTTTAAATACCCCAGATGATATTGATATGGAGTATGCCTTACGATTCCAATTCAAAGCCTCCAATAATGAGGCTGAGTATGAGGCCTTGATAGCAGGCTTAAATTTAGCGAAATTTATGGAAGCACGACAAATAATGGTGTTCAGTGATTCTCAATTAATTGTGAATCAGATGATGGGAGTATATGCAGTCAAGGGAGAATTAATGGGGAAGTATCACGCAAAGGTGATGGAATTATTGGTAGAATTTGATGCCATTCAATTGGTGAGAATACCGAGGATGGAGAATGCTAGAGCAGACGCATTGGCCCGATTAGCGTCATCTACGCGCACCGAGCTACGAAGAACAATACCCATTGAAGTATTAGAAAGTCGGAGTATAAAAGAAGACCTGATGGTGGATATAATAACCCTTGATTTAGGACCATCTTGGATGGATCCTATCAGGGCATACATTGAAGAAGGAGAATTACCGGAGGATAAGCTAGCCGCCAAGAAATTGAAGTATAAAGTTGCTCGGTATGTATTAACTAATGGTGTTTTGTATAGACGAGGAATTATGGCAGGTCTGCAGAGATGTGTACATCCATTAGAAGTCAAGGAATTGGTTGAGGAAATCCATGAAGGATCCTGTGCAGCTCATGTAGCAGGTCGGACACTTTTGCAAAGGGTGATGACACAGGGATACTACTAGCCGACGATGAGGGCTGATTGTATAGCCTATGCCAAGAAGTGTGACAAGTGCTAACGTTTTTCCTCCATCCGAAGAACTCCACAAGCATTGTTGACACCCATAACTTCACCTTGGCCATTTGCTATGTGGGGGATTGATTTGGTTGGATCATTGCCGACGACCCGAGGAAGGTTCAAGTACCTCGTCGTGGCAGTGGATTATTTTACTAAGTGGGTGGAAGCTGAACCACTGATTGATATGACGTACGAGAGGTTTATCAATTCATTTGGAAGAACATCATCTGTCGATATGGTCTCCCTCATGCTTTCATTACAGATCATGGAACACAATTTGATAACGAGGAATTCGCTGCCTATTGTCATCAGTCGAACATTTTGAAATTTCATTCAGCACTAAGCCATCCTCAAAGCAATGGACAGACCGAGGTGACAAACAGAACATTATTAAATGGGTTGAAGAAAAGGCTAAGTGAGGCTAAAGCAAATTGGATTAATGAGCTACAGTCAGTTTTGTGGGCTTACCGAACAACTCCCCGAGCAGTGCTGGAGAATCACCATACATGTTAGCATTTGGAAGTGAGGCTGTAATACCTGCCGAGTTGGGTCTCCCAACACATAGAGTGCTGAATTTTAATTCCCCAATCAGCGATTTAATGAGAAGACTGGATTTGGATATGCTCGAGGAGGTTAGAGAAGAAGCATCCATCAGAAATGTTGCTTATCAACAACGAACAGCTCTGTTCTACAACAAAAGGGTGAAGAAATGCGATCTAAAGGAAGGAGATTATGTGCTGAAGAGGGTCATTCAGAAGCACAATAAACTCGAAGCAAACTGGCATGGACCTTATCGAGTTGTGGAAGTTATTCGACCAGGAACTTACAGAATAGCAACTCTAGAAGGAGAGGAATTTAAGAATGCATGGAATGCTGAACACCTGCGCAAGTATTATCAGTAATGTAAAATGTAAAGCATTTCCTTCATTATGAATAAAACGAGGATGTTTCACCATTTTCTTTCTGTTGAAAGTTTTTCGGGGAATACTAGTGTTGTACACTATGCTGCTTGATAACAAGAAGAAGACTATAGTTCAAACCCACGATCAACTCCGGTTGATAAAAGGGCGAGAACAATAAAAAATACTCCTTTGGTTAGGAGGCGACACTAGTCTGACCAACTACGGTTGGTAAGATATCTAGTGGACAGTTCGAAAGAACCAAAAAATACTCCTTTGATTAGGAGGCGACACTAGTGTGACCAACTACGGTTGGTAAGATATCTAGTGGACAGTTCGAAAGAACCAAAAAATACTCCTTTGGTTAGGAGGCGACACTAGTGTGACCAACTACGGTTGGTAAGATATCTAGTGGACAGTTCGAAAGAACCAAAAAATACTCCTTTGGTTAGGAGGCGACACTAGTGTGACCAACTACGGTTGGTAAGATATCTAGTGGACAGTTCGAAAGAACCAAAAAATACTCCTTTGGTTAGGAGACGTACACTAGTGTGACCAACTACGGTTGGTAAGATATCTAGTGGACATAAAGTTCGAAAGAACCATTACTACTCCTTTGGTTAAGAGGTGTACATCAGCATGATCAATTACGGTTGGTAAGATAAAAATATCCTCCCATTACAACTTATGTTGGTCGGGAGGTAAGATTAATACAAAAAGTTCTTTAAAGAGAAAAATATTCCAAATTGTACCAAGTATGGTTGGTCGGGGATAAAAACCCACTAACTGTAGTTGGTCGACGAGGAGAATTTATCGACCTTGGTTGGTCGGACACATTTTATGAAAAAGACAAAAATTTACCAAATATAGTTAGTCGGGGATAAAAATCCACTAACTGTAGTTGGTCGACGAGGTTAAATTATTAACCTTGGTTGGTCGGACACATTTTATGAAAATATTTGAAATTGAACCAAGTATGGATGGTCGGGGATAAAATCCCATCAACTGTAGTTGGTCGACAAACATTATTTAACCACTTTGGTTGGTTAAAAACATTTTAAACATTTTTATACTCATTACTTTATTATTAAGTGATCGAGCAACATTACTGATACTTGTAATTCTTTTTTACTAAGTTGGTCCATGAACAGCACAATATTGTTATCTTTTTAACAAATACATATGCATAAATGTAAAGTGTTTGATAAACACAAGACAATACCAATACAGATTTACAAATGAAGTCTTTCATTAAAAATTCAAAAAAAGTTACATGTTACATGTATGTGCTAACTATTACATTAAGATTCCTATTCTATTGGTTTCTTGCCCTTTGCTTTTGAGACAGGATCTTCGCCAGCAGGAGGATCTTCCAGGCAAAGAGGAGAATTAATAAAGTTCAAGTCCTTCAGCATTCTGACATTCATTATTGAAGGTGTATCCATTAGATGCTCTGGACGAGATACTTCGATTTGGGAATGAAGGCTATAATCACCGAGGTATTTTGAAATTAAGCTACGAGGAATGGAACGAGCTGGGATCCAGGCCATGTCCAATTTGAAAGGTGGCACAGGCAAGTCTAATAACCCTGGAGCATGATAATCCCATAAATAATGCCCTTGCTCCAATTTTAACACACCTAGTGCATTCAACCACCCCTGTTTATAACCTTCATTGTTGGCATGTTCAATACGAGCATCCAAGTGAACAAGAGCTTCATTATATCCGGCCATCCAGAATTCCCTAGGTTGTTTATGGAATTGGAAGATTAATCTATCCAATTGTTCATGAAGGTTTTTGGCAAAAAGATCATTGGAATGTAAAGCAGACTTAGTTGCAGTGAGTTGATCCTCCAAGGATAGATTTTTCTTGGACAGTTCAGATAAAGCTCGATCTTTGGCATTTAGTTGGAATGCCTGAGTTTCCAAAATAGATTGGGTACGAGCCTCTTCGACATTACGACTAAGAACTCTTGATCGACTCCGAGCAGCGATTGGAGAACTCTGCTCCTCGGTAACATTTTGAACAGCTCTTCCTCGCCCCCGAGAACCTCTTCCTCGTCCCCGAGCAGTCACAGAAATGGCAGATCTTCTTAAGTCATCCAGTTCTTGCCTTAATTTGGCATTTTCGACCTCTAAGAACAAGAAACCTTCATCAGTAACTGGCACTAAAGCAGTGGAAGATGATGCTGCAGATTCATACTGAGCCAACTTTTTCTGCAAATTATTGTTCTCCTGTTCCAACAACTCAGCAATCTGCCTGCAGGCCTCAACCTCACCTTTTAGAGTTCTTTCCCTAATATCATATCCAGCAAGAATCTTTTTATGGCCTGTTTCAGAAGAGAGCTGCTGATATCTATTTTCATATTCCTTGTGCAGCAAAGCAGTTGATTCATTATGTTGATTCTGAAGATCTTCTAAGCTACAATGAAGTTCCTCGATCAATTCGTAGTATGTCACATTATTGGCCACAGATCTATCAAGTAAATCCTTCAGGTACCGGTAAGCCTCAACTGCTTGTTCTGAGGCATCGTGACCAAGGATGTCGACAATCTCTGATACACTTAGGTCTGTATGACCAGCTTTATAATAACCATTGCATTGTCGTATCAACTCAGTATCAGGAGCAGATATCAATTCCATTCTGGCCAAAAACTAATAAAGAAGAGGAAGCAGGAGTTAATAAATAAAAGCAGACAGAGTATCAATAATGAAGAGTAACGAAGATGTATTTTATTAGATCATCAAAAGGTTACATTGTTCGATTACAAGTAATGAAATATAGAAATGATACCGAACAACTTCACACCTTTTCCTTGTCCCCCAAGACTTTCTCGGGAGGCTGGGACGAGGAGCTGGGTTGCTCGGTAGTAACAGCGACTTGATCGGCAGGAATCTTCTCAGGAGGATGAGGCATGGAAGAAATGTCCTCGGTGGAAGAGGGTTGAGAGGCAGAGACATGATCACCCATGGCTATAGAAGATTCATCAGAAACAGGCTCATCTTCTTCTTCCTCCACAATTGCTGGAGGAGGACCAGGGAGGTGTAGTTGGAATAGCTCAGAATCATCTTTAATCTTCAACTCTTGAAGAGCAGCTACCCAGCCATCATGGAAGTATTTCAACTTCCCATATTGAACTTGGGATGTCATTGCAACAATTCCCTTATCCCATCCTTTCTCCCAGCCAGCACTGAAGGATTTTTTGACTGCAACCTTTCTTCTCAATTTCTCCGAGGAGAGCTTCACGTCCAATTCTTCTTTTTTACTTTTGATATCTCGCAGGACGAGCAACTCCTCCTCTGCTTTCTTCAACTTATCTTCAAGCTCTCCAAAATTCTTGAGCTTGTCATCATATTTTTTATGCTCAACCTCCAAACTTTTTACTTTATTCTCCAAACCTTTGGAGATCTCGGCTAACTTCACTTTCTCGGCTTCAACTATTGACAACTTTTTCTCCCAAGCAGTCTTGTCCTCATTGTACTGTTGGCGAGATTCCTTCAAGGATTGGGTCAAACCTAACAGAGCATCCTCTACACCAGACGAGGAACTAGAGACTTTAATTACCTCGTCCTTCTTCACAATGTTATTACAACAGTTCACCAGCTGAAAGAGGAGAAAAATAGTAAGCCAGTGCAAAAATACAAATACTCAGAGAAAGAAAGAAAACCCAGAGTATGAGAAATTTACCGAAGCAAGGTGACGAGTAGCTAGGGATGTCAGCATATCCCTGGAGATATTTTCATCAATTCCTTGGACCTCGGGTATGATCCAAGTTTTTACCGAGCTCATTGCAGAGCTCGGAGGAATGATGGTTGGAACACCAACAACACCAGATGGTGGGGAAGAGGCAGTTTCAGCCAAATTGACTGAGGATGATTTCCTCAATCTTCTCAAAGGGACTTCAGCAGCTTCAACCAAAGAAGAACTCTTGGTCGGAGAGATGGTAATCACCTCCATAGGAGCAACTTTCTTGCTCGGAGCCACTGGGGCTTCTCGGCAGCTTTAGAGGGTGCAACATCCACTTTCTTAGTCCCCTCTAGGCCTGTAAATTGAGCGCCCGAGGCCCGAAGCCCGCCCGTTCGGCCCGCTATTTTCGGGCCGAGCTTTATTTGAGTTTGTGCCGAGCCTGAGCCAAAATTCCAAGCCCGAATGAATTTCGGGCCGAGCTTGAGCCGAACTTCGCCAAGCCCGAATTGGGCCCGAAGCCCGAACTTCATATTAATAAATAAATAAATAAATAATTTATATAATATAACATATTTATGTTAATATTGTTCAATTAGGTTTCGTCCTTTTATTTCATTTATTATTTTTTCTAAAAAAAATCATTTGTCATAATACATTAGATTACATGTGATTTTCAATTTTGTGATTTTATTGTTAATCTCATTATGGGTATTTGATTTAATAGGCCTTTGTAAGTGATCAAATTATGCTAAATGTCTGAAATTTAATAGGCATTTGTATCTTTTCACTCTTATTTCCCTTCTTTTAATTTAATACATTTCATAATTATATATTTTATTTCATGAAATATCAATTAGATTTTAATGTATAATTTTGTCCATGATGGAAATACAAGAAAAAAAAATTAATTCAAACTTTTTTAATAAAAAAAAATGAAATCGGGCCTGCCCGAAATCGGGCCCGAAGCCTGTAATATTTATGAGCCGAGTTCGGGCCTAGGTGGGAAAAAATAATTCGGGCCGAGCTCGGGCTTGAGCATGGGTATGTGAGTTCGGGCCGAGCCTGAGCAGCGCCAAGCCCGGCTCACCCAGCCCGATTTACAGCCCTAGTCCCCTCTGGGACATCAGTTTTGCTCTTCTTAGCCCCAACAACAGAAGTAACATCATCAAAGAGAGCAGGAGGAGCTCTTTTCTTACCCATCCTTTGACTTAAAGGAAGATGAGAATCTGAAGAAGAGTCCTCTGGAGTGGAAGCAGGCTCAACAGGGCGAGCAGTATAAGAGGTTGTATAACTCTTATGCTGTAGCAAATATGATGCAGACCTAATGTGCTCGTCTGCAACGTTCTTATGCAAACCCCAGATAAGTTTCAGATGCTTGATATTAACTTCTGATTCCTTTGGAGTTTTTCTTTTGCTATCAACTGCAAATAAATACATAATGAGATATCAGTCATACATTTTGTCAAACATGATAAAAGCATAATTTCACAAGTAAAATAAAATGAAAAATAAACCTATCCCATTGCCATATGGGGGGCATCTGGGACCGTTGTATACTCCATCTCCAACTAAAGGGGCATATTGCCAATTTTTTATAACCAACCCATGTTCAAAATAATCTCTATTTGAATCAGGGAGGTTAACTACAAGGGCTCTATTCAAAAACCTAGTTTTTAAGTAATAAATATTATCTAGAGTGGCCCACTTATAGCAGTACATAATTTCAGGGATCCCTATACGAGTCCCATGGGTTAAATTTAATTTGTACACCCCATTAATTATTCTCCATGAATTGGGGGCTATTTCTGCAGGGACGAGATCGAAATACTGACAAAACTAAAGACACAACGGGTTTGGTGGAAAAGAAAATCCACATTCAGCAACAAAAATACTGGGGAACCAATGTCCCTCAGCCAATCGAAAATAATCTAAAGGCTCAGAAAGAACCTCTAGAGTTACCCACGAAGGAATGGAAAAATCAGAACGAAATTTCTCAACAGACTCCACAATATAAACCATACTGAATAAAAGAGAAGAAAGGAAAAAGATCTTACAGGAAGAAAGGAGGTATGTTGACAACGAACGAAAACAAGGATGAACGCACAAGAGAGAAGGAGAGAATAGAAAGCTTGAATGCAGAAAAGTGGAAAACGTAGAAGACGGTATGGTTACCTAAGAAGTTTAAATAATTTGCATTGGGAAGCGGCGAAAGAAATGATTACCAAAAAGAAACTACTAAACTTCCGGCGGCTAAAAGGACAAAAACTGCACGGAGATCGAAGCGCTTATAAAAAATTCAAAAAAAGGCGAAAGCTGCGAAATGAGAAGGAAATTTGAATACAATGTTCCTGAAACCCAGGAAGGTCATTTAATATTGCCATATACCGAGAAAGAATGTCCCATACTCCTCAAAGTTCGAAATATGAAACATTGGGGGCTTCTGTTGATACCAAAATTAATATGCTGATGTGGACGAATAATACGAAGACACGTGTCAATCTACATGGCACAATAGTAGTGAGGAAGTTAATTCCTTCAACCATTTCATATTCTCTCCGAGCAACGAGGAAGACATCCCGAGGAACTCAATCATCCCGAGATACTACATGCGCTCCGAGGAACTCTTGATCAACGAGCAACTAAGGCGGTCCGAGCTGCATCTCGGCCGTATCATTAATTACCAGACGGACAACTGTTCAACTATTCATTGAATGTTTATATTCTTGACGCCCACGCTACATTAAATGTATTACCCTTTCATATGTATGTCATTTAATGTATTGAACCTTTCATGTACAGCCTCAAGGCTATAAATACCTTGTATCATCCTCATTCAGGGAGGACCGAAATTTCTGGAGAGAACTTGTAATCAAGAATTCTGCAAACATTCAGCAATAACATAACAGTGAACGTAGGCTTTATTCCTAGCCGAACCACTTTAAAAATCTTTATCTTATTTATTTATCTGTGATTGAATAATTAGAGAAATCTAGTTTTTTACATCAACAAGGGGTGTACCGCTACTCTCTCTATCATTTGGTCGATAAATGGCAAGGGGAAATTATCTTTCCTAGTGTCGGCATTGAGTTTTCGATAATTAATGCAAATGCGCCACCCGATGGTGGTGAGTTGGGGAATTAACTCACCCTTGGAATTTTCGACCACAGTTATGCACAACTTATTTAGTACGACTTGGATAGGACTCACCCATTTGCTATTCGAAATTGGATAGATGATGCCCGCGTCTAATAACTTAATGATTTCTGCTTTCACTACATCTTTCATAGTGGGGTTCAATCGCCTTTGCATCTCCCTCGAAGGCTTCACATCCTCCTCGAGGTGGATTTTGTGGGTACAAATAAGGGGACTTATACCCTTAAAATCCGCGATGTTCCAACCAAAAGCACTTTAATGCTTCCTCAAAATCGCTAATAGTTTTCCCTCTTGCGCTTTATCTAGGCTAGAGGAGACAATAACAGGATATGTCTCATCCTCTCTCCAATAAGCATATTTCACATTGGAGGGTAGTTTCTTTAATTAAAGGGTGGGAAATTTTTCATCGGAGGGAACCAAGCGTGACTCCCTCGGTGGTAATTCCTCGAATCTAAAAACCCAATTTACATCTCTCAAGTCCTCATCTGAAGCTCTCTCATCTAATAATCATCTCAACTCTCCTATTTCCCTCTCTAAATCGATGTATGTCCTGTCACTCTCACTACTCGAAATAAGATAAACACCTAGTGAATCCCCACTAAAATTGCCCTTTATGTGCTCTTCTTCTACCTCCTCTATAATATCTACCTTGCGGAACTCATCCTCATCACCCACTTGCTTGGTGATGTTGAAGATATTTGTTTCAAGGGTAATGTTCCCTAAAGTGAGTTATGTGCGCCCATTTCGAGCATTAATCAAAGCGTTACCCGTAGCTAAGAATGGGTGGCCAAGAATGACGAGAACATGTATTTTTGAGGTCATTGAGGGATCCGTGTCCCAAATGACAAAATCTATCGGGAAGTGGAAAGTGTCAACTTGGACTATCACGTCCTCAACAATGCCTCAATGTACCTTCACTGTGCGATTCGCGAGTTGGAGAGTTATATTAGTGGGCTTGAGGTCCCCCAACTATAGTTGCCTATATATGGAATATGGGAGAATGTTGACACTCGCCCCTAAATCAAGTAAGGCTTTCTCTATACGATTCTATCCAATGATGCACGAAATGGTCGGTGCACTCGGATCTCTAAACTTGGGTGGGAGGTCATTAAGTAGAACGGAGCTCACATTTTGTGCTAGGAAAACGTTCTTTTTCACCATTAATCTACGTTTCACCGTCCATAAATCCCTAAGGGCTTTAGCCTAGGTGGGAATTTTCTTTATTACCTCGGGAAAAGGTAAATTAAGCTTCACTTGCTTAAAGACATCTAGCACATCTTCGCGAGAGGTCCCTTTTGAAAAAGGAACCAATCGTTGAGGGAAAGGTGCGACTGTGGGATATTTCACTACGACTTCGGGCTCACTAGTGTCCTAGTTATCACTCTAACTCAAGGAGCCTATTTCATGCCGGGATAAACCTCCTTGTCTTTAGGTTTGTCGTGTGGGGAATGTGATAGATCAATGACTCTCCCACTACGTAGAGTTGTGATAGCTTGACATTGCTCTTGCTGAATGTCAGGTCTAGAGCTGACACTAGGTTGACCTTGGGGAGGTCTTTGGCCTTGGGCCGGAAACTTACCCTTTTCTTGGATACTTAAGGATGCTTGCAATTTGGAAATATTCGCGTTCATTTCAGTAAGCATGCGAGCATTTTGGGCATTGGTTGCCACTTGAGATTGCATGAATTGATTGATAGCATCCTCAAAAAATTTTCCACGATGGGGTGATATACAGTGCGAGAGGTGGTGCTTGCATATGTTGGGCTTGATGGAAGTGTGTAGGTGGTGGTGGATGGGAAACGTGTGAATTAGGATTCAACGCAGCGTGTTGTTTCTCATAACTGAACCCAGGATGGTTCTTCCACGTAGGGTTGTAAGAATTCCCTTGAGGGGCATTAAAATTTCCCTTAAATCCTCCTACTGCTTCCACTTGCTCTTGAAGCATGACTTTGTAAGCAGGTGTCGTCAGGCATTCCTTCGTTAAATGGCCCTTCTCACAAATAGCAAATACCTTCTCTCTCATTGCTCGATTGGATCCGGTGGTTTCTCGTGCCCGTGTCTCAAGTAGGTATTTTACGCTTTTCTCTAGTTGGTTTACTCAAAGTTTCCACTCGGCATCATGGTCCAATTGGTAAAGTCCGGACGTCGAAGGAGTGGTGGACGTTTGTCGAGAACTAGTTTAGGCATTAGTGTCGGATGTTTGTCACGCTTGAGTAGTCTCGATGACATACTTAATGTGGGCCTCTGCATCATTTGCATCTAGCCCAAACAATTCTCCCTCACACATCGTCTCAACGAGTTGTTTGGAAGCTATGCTTAGCCTTTGCTGGAAAAATTAGATAAGACGATACTTCTCAAAACCATGGTGTGGGCATGTGTTAACAAACTCGTTGAAATAACTCAACATCGATCGAAAGACTCATTTTTTAGTTGTTTAAATGTTTGAATTTGAGCCTTAATGGAGTTCGTCCGATGTGGTGGGAAGAACTTCACGAGAAACTTGGTTTGCATTTCCCTCCACGATCCAATTGAGTTCGGTGACAAAGACCATAACTAGGTCTTAGATTTATCCTTTAAAGAGAAAGGGAAAAGCTTGAGGCGAATAACATCTTGCGTGCATGTTTGATCGCTAAAGGTTTCGCATGCCTCTTCAAACTCACAAATGTGGAGGTAAGGTTTCTACAAATCCATGTCATGGAAAGTAGGAAGTATTTGGATCATCCCATTATGAAAGAGGAATTTTCCTATATTATACAGGAGTAAAATGCATCCCGGAGTGATGGTTCGCTCGGGATATAATAGGTCTATCATGGGATGATACGGCAACTCACCCTCACTCGTACCAAAGCTAGCGTTATTCGACATCGCTCTCTCTCTAAAAGATTCAAAATCCTTACTCGGTGTCCTAGAAGTGTGACTATTGATGGAGTTCGGCGGTGTAGGGGTGAAACTAAAAAATGAGGAGCGTTTGGAGTATGTGGGCTATCAAAATCGTACTCTACAATAGGATTTTCATGAATTCGGGTAGGATTGGATTGAGGAGTTTGTGGAGGATATATATATATATATATATATATATATATATATATATTGGTCTTTTTAGAATTAAAGTCAAATTAAAGATTAAATCGACTTAACCTAAAAGTCTACCTAATCCCGGGTAACGACGCCAAAAACCTGACGTGACTTAAAATGTGTCTCTAGTGCATGTTAATTACGATTCAAGTGCAAACCGGTCACTCAAGTAATAAACTCGATAAGTCGGTGTTGAATCCTCAGGGAATAGGATGAATGCTCGTGACAAAGAAAAGGTAAGACGACTAATCCTTAGGTTGACTCCATAAGAAGAAAGAAAATGATTGATTTTGGGATTTATCTACTAACTAAATGCAAATTAATTGAACTAATAATGAAACTACGCATGCAAAATAAAACTAATTATGAAGTAATTAATATGAAAGAGAAAATCAGGTCAGAATGCAATTCCCCAAACCTTAGTACGTTTATCAGATATAAAACTAGTTGTGAATTAGATAATTAATTAAACCACAGACTTTTTTAATTTCAAGCATTACATATATTAGGGTACATGCCCGCATCATATATAACCAAGAATAGAAAATAAAGCGGTGTCGAAATAGCTGACACACGCGTCACACACTTAAATACCCCGGTTACCTAGGGAAAATGAGGTTAAATATCCTACGATGATTATGACAACCAAACAACACGATCTAATTACTTATTTAATCCAAAGAACCATTTTTACATCCATGCAAACCACATAGGGTTGGGTTCATGCATCCCAACCCTTAAAAACTTAGCCAGACATGATGTAATTAATTAAAAGCATGTTTTCTACGTTGCATGTGTTCAAAGTCATAAGAAAACTATATCTAATCATGCATGAAGAACTTAGAATCCTAGGGAAGAATTAAAAACATGCAAAGAAATTAACTGCAAGAACAAAGAAGAAGAATACCAACTTTAATTATGAAAACTTGCGATCCAAACCATAAAATTGTAGACTTGATGAAGATTTATCTTCCTAGGTTTCTTCGGTCTTCTCCTCTCTCAAAACTATGTAAAAACTGATTAAAACCTCGTCTCCTAACTCATCTTAATGTTACATCCACGTTTTAGAAGAGTTCAACCCATAATATAACTCTTTAGACCAATAGAAATAAAAGAGAAAATTCGCGCATTAGACCCCTCGAACCGGTTCGTAGGTACACCGAACCGGTTTGTCCCCAAACCGGTTCACAGTGGGGTTTATGTATTTTCACTGTCTTGGGGCCTCTTTTCTTCATTTACACTTGGAATTTTTTTTCGTGTTTTTCTTCTCATTCTTCTATGGATTTCTCCTCAACTTCGTTTGATCATAACTTCTTCACCATAGCCCGAATTGAGTTGCCGTTTTTTCAGTGTTCTTGTGACTTCGTACTCTTTAACTTTTTAGTTGGCCTCACCTCCGGACTAAGGCTACAGAATTACCTAAATTCCCTTGAACTTCTCTATCTTGCCTTTATTTCACTGTTTCGAGTTCTCTTTCCCACTAACTTGCCTAATACATGTAAAACACATAAGAGATACACAAAATATGAAATACTCTCCAAGAAGTGTTAGTATCATGAACATGAGATAAATTCGGGTCAATTACAATACACTGGATGGTAAAACACCTAAATTAACGGGATAAAATATGAAATATGTACTCCTAATTAGCAACCTTCACAACAACCTTCAATAAGTAGGATAGATGTACAAGGGGAGGAGGATAATGTAAATCATAATATATTAGAGGAGTTAGTTGATGACGTGTATGGAGTTCATGAAGTGGAAGAGAATGACGTCACTGACAATGTACAAGGTTCAGGTGCTCATTAAAATATTAGGATATACCTTGACGATGACTACCAAAGTTTAAAATTTAAGGTGATCCAGCCGTTATACTCTAGTTGTGAGACAGATCAAACAACTTTCTTTTTGGTTTGTATTTATTTGATAGGGTCAATTCGGCCTGCCCCCACATGTTTGCGACTCCACATTGGAATAATTTAGGGAACAATATAAGACATGGAAGAAAAATATGCGGGCATGGTACTTTGGGAAGACTCGGGAGTCCATTCTGAGAGTGCATGACCCATCCCATCGAAGGATCCGATCTCATTGGCACAGTGGCAACAGTTCGTAGACAATGAGATCGATGAGCGACAATTGGCATCTCGTCAATCGGGGAGGAAAAACCAGTAAAAAAAGGTGGACGTGCACTACTCCAACGCAGATGTCTTATGCCGAGGTGGAGCACATGATGGTAAGTTTTTATTTTTCTTTAATTTTAGTTTTATGTTATTCTAATTTAGCATTACTGTGCATTACTTACTAATTTTGCATTATTTTATTTCAGGAGACCGGGAGTGGTTCTGGGGGTAGGCCACATAGGCTCGATGCTTATGTGGCAATTCAGACGAAGAAGGTAAAGGATAAGGAGGTGTCCCCGAGCGTCGTAGCCACGATTGTAAGTTATAATTGTTTAATTTTTGTAATTACGTTATAATTTTTTATTGACTTAATTAGGCAAAGATTAAGGAAGTGCATGAAAAGCAATCTGATGCCGACAAAGCATCTTTGACTACGGATGCACTCAACCAAGTGCTCGAGACGGATTGCATGGGGAGGCCTAGGGGGTGAGCTCTTGGGTGGGGAAGTCGAGGATCATTGGGATGGAGACGAGCAACACCCGGTTGGCTCATAAGGTGGACACCCATGAGATAAGCTAGCAAGGTTTAAGGCGACGATCTTAGATATGTACGCCTTTATGAAACGTCAGTGGGGTCCACCTCCGATGAGGGAAAGGGGAAGGGGAAGGGGAAGGAGGCAGACGAGGACATCACTGCTTCATCACCGATACGCACAGACTCGTCGCCCTTATATGAACCATTTCCCAATTTGACCCCCGTCGAACGGCCTATGTCTACTATCGATTGATCGATCGTGTTTGTACTTGACATACTTGGTGGGGACCCGATAGTGAGGGGCTTGAAGGCCCCGAGCACCCTCTCGGGTATGGTGGTTCATGGACATCCCCTGCAAGACATTGAGGCAAAGGTGCTCATCACGCATATTTGGGCCGTAAAGAAGAATTCACCTTTGTGGTTGTAAGAACAATGCGACATGTGGACAATTGATGGGTGTCTAAATGCAGTTGTTGTGTGACCTTCCTTCCTTCTCGAATTTATTGTAGACCCCGAACTGTGACATTATTTGTATTTATTTTATTTGGATATTGGATATTAATTGTATTTCTTTGATTTGGTTGTGGATATTTAAATGTTGGTTTGGTTTATGTTATGGATATTTAAATGTTCCTTTGGTTTTGGTAATGGATATATATGTTATCTGGACACGCTAAAATTTGCTATAACAGGTACAAATATACTGCTGGGCAATGGCAGTGGCCATACTGCCCAACAGTTTTTTTTTTTAATTTGCCCAGAATTGTCGCGGATTTTGACCGTGACATGTTTTCCTTTTGTCACGGACTTATAAAGGTCAAAGTTCGTGATAAGTCTAACAAACTTTTTACGGAATTTGACCGTGACAAGTCTGTAAGGACACAAATTTCCAATTGAGTCCATATATAGTTTTGGCTCAATTCCGGACAAAAATATTTATTCATAGGATAATTTGTAAATTGTAATATTCTCAATCCTATGAAGTGTTTGTTGAAGACGTAGCGGCAAAGAATATAAAGCTTCATCAAAATGCCGGTTTGTGTGCCTCATTTCTACATCATCAATCATCGTTCCATGCTCCCAAGGTATGAATGCAATTATATATATATAGGAGCTTGGAACAAAGTTTATTGGGTGTTAGGTTTAATAAAAACTGCTTTTTATTCTCAGAAAGAATTAATTAGAACTTTAAAATGAGTTTATAAAGTTTCTGGGCCAAAATCGAATTTTACAAACTTTCTGGTCGTTCGTTAGAAATGTCGTTCGAACGAGTTTTTCGTTCGAACCAGGTTTCGTTCGAACGAGTTTGCCAACGAGTCTAAACTGGTATGTCGTTCGAAATGTCGTTCGAACGAGATTGTTCGTTCTAACGAGGTTTCTAATGAGATTCTAACGAAGTCCATACTGGTGCGTCGTTAGAAGCTCGTTCGAACGAGAGTTCGTTCGAACGAAATGTCGTTCGAACGAGCTGTCAGGCGGGAACAATTTTGACAGTTTTTGGCAGTTTTGCACCCACTTCCCCACTTAGTTTTTAACCAAATTTTTCACAGTTTAATATGTGCGGGAATCACATTTTCCAAACCAACATTTCCATAACTTTTCCAACTTAGTTTATCTCTTAGAGAGAGTTTGAGAGCAAAAATGGTTTAGGAAAATGTTCATGTTTTGAGTGTTAATTTTTCAAAGAGAAAATCCTTCACACTCTAGTTTACACCCAATTGTGTTTAGTCCAAGTTCTTATTTACATATTAAATTGCTTGGAGTTTGGCACCGGTTTATCTCTACTGAATTCAAGAAGAGAAGTTTTGGTTTGCTTCTACATCCATCAAAGAAGAAGACGTTTTGTTGCAATTCTACCCACTTGGAGAAAGGCTCCATGTACGGGTGACGGTGACCATTGAAAGCCCCATCGGTGGATTCCGAGATCGCGGTGGTGTTTCGAGGTTATCCGCTAGGAAGAGGTGTCTACAAGAAGAAGCGTCGAGGCTTGAGAGGGATCGAGTCAGTCGTTGTAAGTCTATCTGTCTTGTAATTGTAATTCCGTATCTAGTGGATTTGTGGCTAGGGCCGTCCGAGGTTGTTTCCCGTCTTGGGTTTTTCCTCGTACATCTCGGCGCAGTGTGATATTGTTAATTTTATCTTGCATCATAACGTAGAATGCATGCTTAGACTTATTCAAGATAAAATTCGATTTAAATTATCACACTCATTTAATTGGGACTTATATTAAATATTGAGTAATGTTTAATTAATTCAAGTCTTTTGCTAAATTTGGTTTCGTCTAATTTGCTAATATTGATAAATATGACTTAGGCAAGTTCTATGACTTGGATTAATGAATTGGTTTAATTTTTGTTTTAGTAGTAAACTAAAATTTGTTTTGTTTAATTGTTGAACCATCACTTATATACGCTTCCGCATCATTTATTGAATTCTATATAAAAGGAAATTACTCTACGCTTTCAAATTGGTATCAGAGCCAAAGCGATAAATTATTTCGTTAACGATCTTTTTAAATAATTTTTGGCTAAAATAGATTTTTCCCCATTTTCAAAATTTCCTATTTTCGATGGTTCAAACTACGCGTATTGGAAAGCGCGAATGAGATCGGCACTAAAATCTATCGACGAGAGAGTTTGGATGTCTGTTGTTACCGGGTACTCCCCACCAACTTACTTAGTTGAAAATGAACGAGTTATCAAACCCGTCGATAGATGGACTGAAAATGGGTTCAAACTTGCTAACTTTAATTCCCGAGGTTTAAATGCCTTATTTAGCGCTGTCGCACCGGATGAATTCCGACGTATTATGACGTGTGAAACCGCTAAAGAAGCTTGGGATATTTTACAATTAACTCATGAAGGAACTAGTGTCGTTAAAGCTTCAAAACTCCAAAACCTCACCACTCAATTTGAAACTATCAAAATGGGAGAAAAAGAAACTTTTGATAAATTTTATGCTAGACTTTCTGATATTGTTAATTCATCTTTTAACTTGGGAGAGAAAATACATGACGACCGTGTTGTAAAGAAAATTTTAAGGTCCCTACCCGATAGATTTATTCCTAAAGTGATCGTTTTAAATTCTTTACCCACTTTAGCCTCTACGAAATTAGAAGAGCTTGTAGGTGATTTACAAACCTATGAACTAGATATGTTTCCCTCTAAAAATGAAAAGAAAATTGAAAAGGATGTTGCTTTAAAAGCCCGAAAAGAGGTCAAACAAGTAGTAGAGAGCGATAGTGATAGTGACTCGGAAGATATGGCTTTGTTTGCTCGTAAATTTAGAAAATTTCTTAAATTTAACAAAGATAAATTTAAAAATGATTTTAAGAAATTTGATACTTCTAAACATGATAAAAGCGAGAAGATTTCTAAAGCCGAGAAGATCCCTAAACCTAGCAATGACAATTTCGATAGGGACGAGTCTGATAAGTGTTTTGGTTGTGAAGGTTATGGCCATATGGCTTATGAGTGCCCCCACTAAACTAAGGAAAGATGGTAAGCGACCCATTTCATATAATGCAACCCTTAGTGATAGTGATAAGGAAGAAAAGCCCGATTCCCCCACTAAGAAAAATTTTGTGGCTTTTATGGCTAGTCATGTGAGCGATAGTGAGAACTCATCGATTGATGAATCGATAGCACATGCCACTTCCAAGGTCATTGTACATGATTCTCTTATTTTTTATGATAGTGAGAGTGAAGAAGAAAGAGAGAGTGAAAATGAAGAAGAGGTTAATGTGAGTGAGCTTCAAAATGCTTTTCAAGAACTTTATAAAGAATCTATTAAATTGAAAAGAGCTAATTTGAAGTTAGAAGCTAGTTTAAGAAAGAGTGTCAAGGTCGTTGATGAAAATGATTTAATAGAAGACCTTAGGACACGTGAGAGTACTCTTCGAGAGAAGCTAGAATACGTAGAAGGCGAAAGAGATAGCCTTAAGGGTTTAATGGAATCCTTGAAAAAGGAGCTTCTTGCTTTTGAAGAGCGAACTGTTTTATTAGAGTCTAATATTTTGGAATTGCAAGATAAATTAAAAGACTCTAGTAATGTCAAATTTGATTTGGAGTGTTGTTCGGAAAAACGAGATAAAATGTTAGTAACGGTCCAAATTAAAAATGACACTTGTGGTTTAGGCTTAAATACTTGTAATGAATTTACTCATAATGCCAAAAACCACTGTTTTAGGAGAATCTACTAGGAATGCATTTAATGATTACTCCTTAGGTCAATCTTTTCGACATGCTCTTGCTTGTACACATTGTGGTCGAAAAGGTCATCTTAGGAAATTTTGTTTTGATCTTAAACGAATTCCTAGAAAATCCCATAGTAAAGTAACCGTGGTAGTTAACGTTCCAACACCCCAAGATAGTCATTCTTCATTAATTTGGGTTAGGAAATCCGACTTGGTTGTCTTGCAAAATAGGATTTGTGATTCTCATTTACTTTCACATGCTTCCTCCCTTGTTAAATCTAAAGGATGAATGTGTTAGTATTTGCATACTTTAGCTTTTGTACTTCATTCTATATTCACATGCTAAAATGTATGCTTGTTTAGTCATTTTCTAGTCATTGCATTATTTCATATCACATACTAGATATTATGACTTGTTTATCTTTTTGTATTATATTTTTGCTTGAATTGACTGCATAATATAAAAAGATTTTTGTTTACCATTTGTGTTTTATTTATTTCATTTAAGCTTAATGAAAAATACAAATGATTTTTGTTTGTCCTTTTGAGTAAATATCTATTTTTGATTAAAAATGTTAAAAACTCAAAAAGATTTTTTTTGAGTGTATTTTAGTTTGACACACTTTAAGTGGCATATATTTGTGTTTGAATCCCATCTTTTCCGCTCCCACGTGACTAGAACTTTTGGTTTAGATTTTCAATCCTTAAAATGTTCTTTACCATGCTTTATATGGAGTAGTTGGATTTTGTATTGTTTAAATGGATTCTATTTTTATATGCCTCTTTTCACACATGCACGAGCTCTTTTGAAATCTTAATATCACATGTTATATTTGAGCTTTTTGAGGTGTTCTCCTACCAATCTAGTCATCTACATATATATGACCTAGGAGGACTAGTGCATGTCAAAATCCGTTGCATGTGAGATTTGTGTGGAAATGAAAACATGATAAATAAAATGTGCACGGGGAAGGGCTCTGAAAGGATGAATTAAATCCTTTGCGATTGTAAGCCACCGTTTATTGAATCTAAAAGAAATACGTGATCCAAAGGCCTAAAAACAGAATATTTGGCATTAAAAAGAAAACTATTGCCAAGGCCTATGTTTGTTCGATATATTCATTCAAAAGCAAAAGAATATATATGCTTATTGAGGGAGAATTGGATGGTATATCAACGGTTTGCACAATGTCCGTTTATCCTAGTTGTCTTTAATGTCATGAATCTATTTGGTTTGTAGAATCATCATCATGCTAGGCTTGTATGCATTGTGTATGTTTGTTCATTGAGTTCAATCTTCATATTGTCACATGAGGTTATATTTAAATGTGATAAAGTTTGCAATCAAATGAGAACTCCGTGAATGTTTATTAAGTGTTTGGGTCTAAATTTAATTGTTGCTAGTTCACACCCCTACACTTACGTTTCCATATGACACATTTTTGCCATACGAGTGTGCAAACTTATTGTATTTTGTGTCATGTGTGTGTTTATATCTATCTATATATGCACGTACTTATTGGTATATTTATAGTATATATATATATATATATATATATATGATATTTGTTTGTCTTTGCCTTGCTTTTATTGCCCATATGCTTTAATGTCTTAACACTTTAAGCTTCAACGTGTTTATTAGTTCTTTATCCTTTACCTATTCCTGAACAAAAAGGGGGAGAATGATGATAGGGGGAGAATTGGTGTCTAATCCTATTATTATCGTATCTTCGTTTGGGGGAGATTTATCTTAGGGGGAGACGTCTTTCTAAGTAGGTCATGTGTTTGATAAAAGGGGAGAATTAATTTAGGGGGAATAATTTAATTAATTGCATTTTATATTTTGATATTCCCTATGCATTTGATGAGTTTGCTTAAGTGTGCAGGTATTCTACTAAAGCGGCATTGTTTAATGGCAAAGCGTTTGATCATTGGGTTGAGTCAAGTTTGGCCGGGTTATGTTTTAAGTCTAGTGAGCTTGACGGACCTTTAGGATTTTTGTTTGGTTTTTGTCCCGGAATAGCCAAAGGGGGAGATTTGTAAGGACACAAATTTCCAATTGAGTCCATATATAGTTTTGCTTAATTCCGGACAAAAACATTTATTCATAGGATAATTTGTAAATTGTAATATTCTCAAGCCTATGAAGTGTTTGTTGAAGACGTAGCGGCAAAGAATATAAAGCTTCATCAAAATGACGATTTGTGTGCCTCGTTTCTACGTCATCAATCATTGTTCCATGCTCCCAAGGTATGAATGCAATTATATATATAGGAGCTTGGAACAAAGTTTATTGGGTGTTAGGTTTAATAAAAACTGCGTTTTATTCTCAGAAAGATTAATTAGAACTTTAAAATGAGTTTATAAAGTTTCTGGGCCAAAATTGAATTTTACAAACTTTCTGGTCATTCGTTAGAAATGTCGTTCGAACGAGTTTTTCGTTCGAACCAGGTTTCGTTTGAATGAGTTTGCCAACGAGTCTAAACTGGTCTGTCGTTCGAAATGTCGTTCGAACGAGATTGTTCATTCTAACGAGGTTCTAATGAAGTCCATACTGGTGTGTCGTTAGAAGCTCGTTCGAACGAGAGTTCGTTCGAACGAAATGTCGTTCGAATGAGCTGTCAGGCGGGAACAGTTTTTGGCAGTTTTGCACCCACTTCCCCACTTAGTTTTTAACCAACTTTTTCACAGTTTAATATGTGCGGGAATCACATTTTCCAAACCAACATTTCCATAACTTTTCCAACTTAGTTTATCTCTTAGAGAGAGTTTGAGAGAAAAAATGGTTTAGGAAAATGTTCATGTTTTGAGTGTTAATTTTTCAAAGAGAAAATCCTTCACACTCTAGTTTACACCCAATTGTGTTTAGTCCAAGTTCTTATTTACATATTATGCTTGGAGTTTGGCACCGGTTTATCTCTACCGAATTCAAGAAGAGAAGTTTTGGTTTGCTTCTACATCCATCAAAGAAGATGACGTTTTGTTGCAATTCTACCCACTTGGAGAAAGGCTCCATGTACGGGTGACGGTGACCATAGAAATCCCCATCGGTGGATTCCGAGATCGCGGTGGTGTTCCGAGGTTATCCGCTAGGAAGAGGTGTCTACAAGAAGAAGCGTCGAGGCTTGAGAGGGATCGAGTCAGTCGTTGTAAGTCTATCTGTCTTGTAATTGTAATTCCGTATCTAGTGGATTTGTGGCTAGGGCCGTCCGAGGTTGTTTCCCGTCTTGGGTTTTTCCTCGTACATCTCGGCGCAGTGTGATATTGTTAATTTTATCTTGCATCATAACGTAGAACGCATGCTTAGACTTATTCAAGATAAAATTCGGTTTAAATTATCACACTCATTTAATTGGGACTTATATTAAATATTGAGTAATGTTTAATTAATTCAAGTCCTTTGCTAAATTTGGTTTCGCCTAATTTACTAATATTGATAAATATGACTTAGGCAAGTTCTAGGACTTGGATTAATGAATTGGTTTAATTTTTGTTTTAGTAGTAAACTAAAATTTGTTTTGTTTAATTGTTGAACCATCACTTATATACGCTTCCGCATCATTTATTGAATTCTATATAAAAGGAAATTACTCTACGCTTTCAAAGTCTGTGACAAATGTCTTTGTCACCCCCAAACTTTTCACGGTCATAGACTTTGGCAAAATTTGACTTGTCACGATTTTAGTCCATGTCAAGTGGGCAGTTTTAGTGTGGTGGATAGATTAAGGACTAAAGATAAATTATTAAAGTAGGGGGTTATTAATGAAGATTGTTATGTTTTGTGTGGAAAATATAAAGAGTCCAGATACATCTATTCTTTGAGTTTGAAGTATCTAATCAAGTCTGGAAGGAATAATAGAAGTATTCAGTGTTTTGAAGAAGTCAAAAGAATTAACAAAAACTACAGAGACTTTAAAGCCTTGTTACTTAAGCTATGCATGTTAACTACTGTCTATTCATTATGGAGAATTAAAAACGAAATCATTTTTAACAACTTTCAGTTATATCAGGGATGTATTCTTTCAAAGATTAGCAAGTTGGTATATGAAAGTACATATAAATGGAAGAACATGAAGAAAAGTGCTGATAATATTGAAATTGCAGGACATGGGGGTTATATGAGAAGATGTTTGAATAATACTTATCTTTTGAGCAAAGGGCTTCTGTTGCAGAGAGGAAGACTGGATTTATGTTTCTTATCCTCTGTTTGGTATTGAGAGGGTGTCTGGATTCCATAGCTTTGTGCTTCTCCCCCTCTGCATGTACGCCTTCTACGATACCTAACAAGTCTTTTAGTCTGAAATTATTATTAGAGAGTTGAAATCTTGAATTTTTCAGCTATATCTTGGATCCAGCTTGAGTTGTGTCTGATGGACTTTGGGGCTTGCTTGATATAACGTATAAAGCTTTATATGGTTGTCAGATCTTAGATCTACTTGAAATGGTGGATTGACATCATGGGGTTCACTGGGTTTCTGATTTATGGTAGTTTATCTACATGTAAGAGATGCTGGACTGTGAGAAGGGTTATTTGAGCTTGAGTTTGGTGTTCGGTTATCTGTGTTCTTATCTATGGAGTGTATAAGGGGGTTTATAAAAGTGGATGCTTGAAAGATTCGAGGTTCTGGGTTCCTTGTAGGTAGGGATGACAACGGGACGGGTTTGGCAAAACCCTAACCCGCCCCATTTAGTAAACGGGACGGGGTGGGGCGAGTTGGTTTTTAGTTAAATTAACTCCTAACCCGCCCCATTTAATAAACAAGGCGGGTCGAGGCTCCTACGGGTTGGGTTAATTTTAAAAATAGAAAAATTAAAATTATTACATTATAGTCTTAGAGGTCTAATAATGGTTCGTATTTCAATATGTGAGATAATCCTCCAATTGTCAATCCATGTTTTCACATAGATCTTTTACAAAATTAATATACAAATAAATGATTTTTTTAGTGTGTGTGTGTGTGTGTGTGTGTATATATATGGTTTAATTGTAATTAACATACATATAAAGGGTAATTATATCGGCATATGTTAAACGGGTCGGGGGTAGTTTTATTTAACTTGACTCCTAACCCGCCCCATTTAATAAACAGTTTTTTTTTAAAACCCATACACGCTCCTAATTCATTAATCGGGTTTTAAAACCCGCCCCATTAGGGTCGGGGTGGGGCGGGGCTCTTACGGGTCGGGGTAAATTTCCATACCTATTTGCAGGTAAATGTGATTTTTTTAAAGCTTTTGGAGGTTGAGAGAAGGCTGTGAAGATGCTTGACAGGGCTGTATGGCGTGGGTGTAAGGTAGAAGATGATGTTTCTCTCTCTTCTCCCTCTACGATGATGTTTAATGGTTTTGGCATTTGAGTGGCATCTGATAGTGGTTTGATACTTTGACATAGGGAGGGCATTTTTGTTTGGATTAAAATTCGGTGGCACACGTGTTGGATTCAAAAAGAGTTTCCTTAGCCTTCGAGAATTATCTAGGGTGTGTTTGGTTTATTTGGGTTAGGTGTTGGGTTTATTGTTTAGACTTTTTATTGGTTGGGCCTATGTGCCTTTTTTAGGCAGTTTGTTGCCTTTTGTGCTTGATTTTAGAAGGGTGGTGTTTTTGGGCCATTGAGTTGGGTAGCAGTTTATTTTTGTTTTGGTTGGTTTTGGTTGTTGTTTTTGGGTTAGGCTTTATAGCCTCTTGTTGGGCATCACTGTATTCTCTTGGGTTGTTGCTCTTTTTAATTAAATTTCACATTTCATCAAAAAAAATCTTTGATCCCCGGTTACATCGTCCAAGAAAATCGGAGCCTTAATATTAGCAATCCCATCCACCGAGGCCTCTAGGACCACCCAATCATCACTGCCACCCAAATCGGTACTATATTGAAGAATATTTCAACCACACCTCATATGCTCACAAAATCATCCATTTTTGTATACATGATCGATTTCAACACAGTTGGTGGGTAAAGTACTTTCAACGTTAGACGATTAAGAAAATGTGTGGTGACCGGGTGGTGTATGGTTAATGGGTGAATTTATTATTAGTATGCGCTTGTGTTTGTTTTCATTTCAATTACGATGAATATGGTAGTATGGGGATGAAGACGATGAATTAAGGGTATATTTGTTTAAAAACACGAGGATGGTATGTCTAATTAAAAAATATATTTTTTAAGAGAGGCCTACTCGTGTGAAGAAAATGGAGGTTATGTCAAAGAGATTAACAAAGTGGGGGTATGTCAAATACTGTATTAAAAAAGGGGGGTTAAATAAAATTTTTATTTATGTAGAATTCAACTTATATACAAAAATTACGAGCAACTCTTACAATTGCATTTTTTGGTGCGACAAGAATGTTTTTGGCCAATTTGTGCGCATCAGATTAATCCATTGGACTTGTTCAGAGTGTCATCCACGCCAAACTTAACAATCTCACAAAGAAATGATTCTTCCCCAAAACAGGGTTACCAAGTTTCGAATACTATAAAATAGTACCACCTAATGGTACTATTACACTTACCTAATGGTGCCACCTAAGGCTCTCCAATGGACCAGGCCAAGCCTACCTGACTCGTTTAAGGTGGTCCATGGGTATGACAGGCCGAACTTGGCGGGCTGGTGCTTCTTAATGAGCCGGGTCAGCCTAGCCCAAAATATAAATATTAAGGCATGAGCCCTACTCGAACTATATAGGGTCGGTCGAGCTAAATGGGCCTAATAGGTCGGGCATAATCGATCAGAAAAATATAATTTTCTATATAAAAATGTGGATTAGTTTATATACTTATAATATAAATATGTATATTTAATATATTTATGAATAAATAAAATGGTCATTTAGACTTTAATACATTACTAATTTTCAAATTTAAACTTTAATACATTTTAACTTAAAAATTAAGCTTTGTCCACAATCGTAATTTTTTTTTTGTTAAAGTTTAACGGACACATGGCAATTTAAATAAATAATTTAAAAACTCATAAAAATCTCTGAAAACCTTTGAAAACTTTAAAAACCTACCAAATCTCTTATACATAATTAACGTGTCTGATTCAATTCGACAATCTTTATCACGATGCTTTGACTCTATGTCTTCACTTGATGTAACATTATAGTTCAATAGACTCGATATAAAGACACTACGAGATAAATATTTGTTCTGGAATTAAGCTAACACAAATAAAATTTTAGGGAGTGTAAAATATGTATGTCGATGAATGTTTCCACCACCCCCGATTTTCTCCCCAAATCCTCCATTTTTGCATACATGATCGATGAGTAAAGTACTTCAAGTGATACCCGGTTAAGTTAAAAAGAGAATGATGTCTGGCGTGCGGTGAAAATGATAATTTATAGATATTTGTTTCTGTGTTTTGATTTCAATTTGGCTGAAGATGGATGCTTGGGGGTGAAGATGGTAATTAAGGTTTTAATTTGGGAAATATGATGAATTGAGAATATATTTGTTCAAAAAAAAATATGAAAGAGTTATGTCTAATTATAAATTATTATTTATTTAATTGAGGCTTAATAGTGTGAACAAATTGGAGTTTGTGTCAAAGAAATTAATAAAGCGGAGTATGCCATTACTACATTAAAAATCGTAAGTTAAGTAAAAATAACTCACTCTTCTTATTTACTAGAATTCATTTTTATATAAAAAAAATTACGAGCAACTCTTACTACACTTTACATGTAAAAATGGATTTGCTGTTTTTTTAAATGCACTATTTTTTTTAAAGAAAAATGTTACACTTTCAATCTAATTTTAAAAACTACATACTTCGGTAATTTTTTATGCATCGACATTACAAAGTGCACACCAAATGTTTACTGACCGAACAAAGATTTTTGATGTAATGTCAATGTCCATAATAACGAGATTATAAAATCCATAATTATAAAAACAAATTTGAATGTCCATCGTTTTCAAAAATGTATTTTAAGTGCATCATTTAAATAAAATTGTGTAAAAATGGTAGACAATTTTGGGAACGAAACGATAACACGACACAAAACGAAATGAAATTGACACGAAATTGACATAGTCTTTTGTGTTCAGGTCTGAGTTTTTGGACCCGTCATCGAGTTGTGTCGTGTTCTTGTCCAATTTCTGCCACCAAATTGACCCGATAAGAACATGATAATGACTCAATTAAGGAAACAATCTAGACCATATGTAAACTCACTATCGATCCCATTTAGACTCATTACTTACTTTTCATGTGCAATTGAATCATATTTACTTATCGTGTTATCATGTCGTATCGTGTCATATGTTTAACGTGTAATGTTCGAATGAAAAAAACAAAAAAAACACCCTATGGTGCCTAGGAATGACAACTTTTGACACGACACAATAACCCCCCACGAAGTTAACGAGTTAGGGTTGACGATTTCTTGACATGAACCCTAATATGACACAACCCGCCAACACGAATAATAAACGGGTTGGGTTAGTGTCAAACACGTATAACTCGAAAATGACACGAATAGACTCTTTTAACTCATAGTTTATGGAGAATATATCAGATAATTTATATATCTTGATAGATATTGTATAAAATTAATGGATAATTGAATGATAAATTATTTATGTGTTGCAAGAAGTTGAAATTAATTAAATTTTAAGTTATTGTAGATCTATGAATGGTATGATTGGTTAAGAGAGAAGGAAAAATGTGTTTTATGTTTTACTTAATAGGTTATGCGGATCAACTCGAACACAACACGATAATAAACATATTTCCTCATATGATACAATTAGTTAAATGAGTTAAATTAAAATTGATTAATACTTAATACAAACTCAATATGAAACTATCGGAATTTGACACGATGCATACGAATTGTCACTCGTAAACCGTGGGGACAAATATTATAAAATAGTACACTACATTCATTCGTTATTAGTCATGAGTGGGCAAATAGCTATAGGTACAGGCATATATTCTAGAAACTCGTGAGACTCAATAAACCAAGTATAAATCAGTCCTTTATTAATCCCTTGAAAACCCAACAAGCTTGGCCCTTTAACCACCAGCAAAACCTACCCACAAAGCATGCATTTATTTTCACATTAATTGTCATATATTTGTATTTTTCAATATTATTCTAACATAAAAACACCACACCCGGACAACCCACTATGTTCTGTCCCTTTTACCTTTATTCCATAAGTATAATATCTCTCTAAAAGATAGTTTTTTGATGGGTTGATAGAGAGATATGCATGAAAACCATGAGATGGGTGACTGTATTCTTAATCACCCAAAGAAATAAAATAAAAAAAAATTTGATTCTTGACCACATTTTCTCTCTCCGAATAAATAAATTGATCACTGACGTGGGGTTTCAATTTTAAAAACAAGATGATTAGGATATCACACGAAAACACGATTTAAATTGATAAAAAGTTATAAATTAACGAGTGAACATGAAATTATGGTATAATTTTAAGAATGGGTTATTCTCACACCTCTCTTAATTTCTCCCACATTTATTGAGTAACAATTAATATTTATGTCCTTATATTCACTCCTTTCATTTTTTTTTATACCCTTTAAGTGATAAATGACATTTGTGCCCTTATATTTATATAATTTAAATGTTCAATTTTTTCACCTCCAATTAAAATAAATATATTTAATAAACACAAATAATTATATTTAAATACAAAAAACAGTTTTTTATTAAAAAAACTGGTTATAAAACGTAAAATCTTATCTATTTTTTTATTACTAAAAAACTATTTATAAAATGTAAAATTTGTTTTTTTTAAAAAGTGTTTTTTTTTTACAAATTTTATTTTTGATTAAGAACTGTTTTTTTTTCTACGTTTTTAAAAATGATCTTTAAAATAAGAGTGTTGATAGGGAGACCTTTTTTTGTGATCACTTTTTGTTACCCCTAACTTTAAAGTGTTGTACCTTGCACAAGTAAAGACAAAGCAATGTACAACACTTTAAAGTTAGGGGTAACAAAAGGGATCGTAAAAAGGAGTCTTCCTAACATTACTCTTAAAATAGACACTTTAAAATCTATTTTTATTAAAAAAAAAAAACTATTTTAATTAAAACTGTTTTTTTTTATTAAAAACTGTTTTGATTATAAAAAAAAATGTTTCAATAAACAGTTAATTTATACAATTTTAAAAAAATAGTTTTCTTTAATAAACAGTTTAAAAAAACTGTTTATTAAAGAATACTGTTTTTTAGAGGGGCATATACCAAATAGTCCCTCGAATTTTTTTTAATACACGTCTAGTCCAAATATTTTTATTTTGCACCAAAAAGTTCTTCATCATGCCTAAAAGGCTTTACCATGCCGCTGACGCGGACCTTTAAAGATAAGAGAATAATGGACTTTTTGATAAAAAATAAGAGGCTTTAATTGTTTATTAAAAAAAACTCTTTTTTATAACTGTTTTAAAAAATCAAAAAACAATTTCTGTTGTCTTAAAAAAATTAACTATTTTTAAAAATTGTTTATAAAAACTAAAACAATGTTTATATAATATAAAAGACAATTTTATTACAAAAATAAATTGTTTTAATTGTTAAAATAGTCTTTTATGTATAAATTATTTTAAAAATAATTTTTTTACTATTTAAAAAAAATGGTCACCTCCAGCTATATGTATAGGCAGTCTGACCACCTATACATACAGCTGGCACGGACCAACATATTAAAAAAAAGGTCCGCGCCAGCGGTATGTATAGGCGATCTGCCCGCCTATAAATAACGCTGACGCGGACCATATTTTTTTTAAATAGTGAAGATTATTTTTAAAATTGTACAAAAAAAAAACAGTTTTTAACCGAAAAAAATTGTACAGAAAAAAACATTTTATAAGAAAACTACTTTTTAAGAAAATAAATTTTACGTTTTATAAACAGGTTTTTAGTAATAAAAAAATAGATAAGATTTTATGTTTTATAAGCAGTCTTTTTTTAACGAAAAAAAGTTTTTTTTATAGTACAACCACCTCGAACAATCACCTCGAACAATCCAGGACGTACAGAATCTCACTGGTATGCTCGCTGCCCTAAATCGCTTCATCTCTAAATCCTCAGAGAAATGCAAGACTTTCTTCCAGCTTCTAAAGGGGAATAAAACGGTAGAGTGGAGCCCAGATTACTCGCAAGCACTGGTCAAGCTCAAATCATGCTTAAGCTCTCCACCACTGCTCGTCATACCACGGCAAACAGATTCTTTGTACATGTACCTCTCCGTTTCCAACCACACTATCAGCTCTGCGTTAATATGCGAGGTTACAGGAATCCAACACCTTGTTTATTACGCGAGCAAGACCCTACTCGATGCCAAGCAAAGGTACCTACCGCTGTAGAAGCTCGCCTACGCACTAGTAGTGGCCTCGAGGAAGCTGAAGCACTATTTCGAAGCCCACGCAATCATCGTCCTTACATCGCACCCCCTTAAGGCAGTCCTGAGGAAAGCGAATTTGTCGGGCAGGCTGTCTAAATGGTCAGTCGAGCTCGGGCGATTTGACATCCAATTTCAACCAAGGACCGCCATCAAGGGACAGATCCTTGCTGATTTCATAGCCGAATTCACAGGCGAGGTACCTTCCAACCAACCTCAACTACCAAGGCCAAAGGAGGACCAAACGACAGTGGGAAACTGGAAACTGTTTATTGATGGAGCCTCCAATTCAAAGGGGGCAGGAGTAGGCATTGTCCTCGTTACCCCAGAAAATACAATCCTTGAACAAGGAATCAGGCTTGGATTTGCAGCCTCCAATAACGAAGCAGAATACGAAGCCATAATACCCGGCCTCCAGAAGGTACACACTTTGGGAGCAAAGCATTTACAGGTATTCGGCGATTCCCAATTAGTCTCCAATCAGATAAATGAAGATTACAATGCAAAAGATGAAAGAATGGCAGCTTACCTCGCCTTAGTTAAAAAATTAATGGCGAGCTTCGAAAAGATCAATGTCCAGCAGGTTCCTAGAGGGAAAAATAGCCATGTTGATGCCCTAGCAGCCCTGAGTTCGGCAGTCGACTCCGACCTAAAAAGAACCATCCCCATCGATTTCCTCACTTACCCGAGCATCCACGAGAGCAGGCTACCAGGCGAGAAACAGGTACTCCAGGTGGTATCAGCTCCCAGCTGGATGGACCCCTTGAGGGGCTATTTGAAGGATGGCACGCTCAATGACAAGAAGACTGCCCACCAGATAAGAGTCAAAGCTACTTGCTTTCACTTATCCCCAGAGAGCAACCTGTATAAGAGATCCTCCTCCGGTCCCTACCTCCAATGCGTTCACCCAGGAAACGTCGAGCAAGTGCTACATGAGCTTCACGAAGGAATCTGTGGAAGCCATATCGGAGGAAGGTCTCTAGCTTTTCGAGCAATGAAGGAGGGCTACTGGTGGCCATACATGCAAAGGGACTCTGCGATGTATGTCCGCAAGTGCCTCAAATGTCAACTTCACGCTCCTATGGTCCACCAGCCTGCTAGCGACCTAAAATCACTGTCCAGCCCATGGCCATTCGCCCAATGGGGAATGGACATCGTGGGACCACTACCTACCGCCACTGGCAATCGCAAATATCTGTTGATTGCGACTGACTACTTCACCAAATGGATCGAGGCGGAACCCCTGGCGAACATCTGAGATGCTGATATGATAAGGTTCATATGGAGGAATATAATCACTCGCTTTGGCATCCCCAGAACCATCATCACCGACAATGGAACACAGTTCGAAAGCGGCTCCTTTCAGAACTTCTGTAACGAACACGGTATCAGACGCCACTTCAGTTCGGTGGCCTACCCTCAGAGCAATGGCCAAGCTGAGGCTTCCAACAAAACTGTGATCGATGGATTAAAGAAACGACTGGAGCGAGCCAAAAGTGCATGGGTAAATGAACTTCCCCATATCCTATGGGAGTACCGAACCACTCCTCGACGAGCAACAGGAGAAACCCCATTTTCGCTAACATACGATATGGAAGCAGTCATCCCACTAGAAGCAGGTTTGCCAATAATGAGGTCCAACCTTGTCGACCAGGGCCATAATGATGCAGCATTACTCGCCGATCTCGACCTAGCCGACGAGCGCTGAGAGCTAGCCCTAGTAAAACTAGCAAGCTATCAGCAACAGCTCGCGAGGCTTTACAACAAAAGGGTCAACCCAAGGGCATTCCGAGTTGGGGACTACGTTCTAAGAAAAGTCCTGGGCAGTGCAGTAAAACCATCAGACGACAAGCTAGGCCCAAACTGGGAATGACCCTTTAAGATAACCAGAGACGATCTGCAAGGCGCCTATCACTTAAAAACGATGGAAGGCAGAGAAATACCACGAGCATGGAACGTAGCCAATCTCAAGAGATTCTATTTTTAGATCTTTTCTATCGATTATTCTTTTATTATGTAACTAGAAGTTTATTTCCCTTGTCATTAATGAAAGTTATTTAAACGATTGCATTCTAATAAGTAGCGGCTATATGGGCTTTATCGCACATCTTTTCCAAATGACAGGCACATTGATCACCACGCCTTAGCAAGGAAGTGTCCCTCCTCAGGTCATCGTTATGAAACACGAAGGACCTCTTAACATTGCCCCTGGCAATATATGAAACCCTATAGGGGATCCTTAGGCAATATGGCCAAATTTTATACTAGTCATCAAACCTTCTTTGGTTGAATAAAATCCTGGTCGGATAGAGCATCCAACACCAGGTGTGTCCTCGCCAATTGCCACACTTAGGCCTAAGGGAGTGTGATGACACGACCTAAAGGGTAAAGTGATGCACAATGGTATCTCGATATTATACTGAACTGGGAGGACACTTGCATGATAACACAAATTTAGAAGATCATAAAACAGCAAGAATATGAAGAATATGATACACTTGTTTAGTCGGCAAATTTGCCCAAAACATAAACTTTTCATTAATTCATCATACTTACAATAATGGTGATACATGTTTAGTCGGCGAACTCACCCAAAGCATTTACACTATCAAAAATACAAAAAGCAACAACTGGTAAAATCTCAATGGGGGTGAGGTCTCTGAGCGAGATAGTCAGCCACTCGAGCTCTTCGTCCGTCATCGGGAGCAGGAGCAAATTCTTCCTCAACCTCATTCGCATCCGACTCCAATAATTGCCGAGGGATGGCATCGATGGGGATCCATCGATCATCCCTCCGGAAGGGGTTAGGCATCAGGGTAGAGGGAGAAATCTCATAGCGATACCAGAGCATCGAGTTCCTTGGGACTTGCAGCTCCTTCAAGGCACTCAGCCACCCCCTAATAAAAGAAAGCTCCTCGAACTCTAACAATCTTGTTGGATCATCTGACCAACCCTGGTCGTAGCCATCAGCCCACACTTACCGAGGACCTTTCTTGAACAAGTGTCGTAACCGAGTGTCATCCCTCTGGAGTCCAGAAGCGATCACATATGCTCGGTGGATGTCACCACGAAGCTCTTCCATCTCCCTCTCTCGAAGCTCTTCCATTTCCCTATCTCAGCTCCTGGTGCTCCTGCCAGCTCGCGTCGATGAGGAACCTCGCAGCACAGGATGAATACCGCTCGAGCCAGCCCTAGCTCGGGTTGATGAAGAGCCTCGCAACACTGAAGGGGCGGTGCTTGGCACGTGTTCCCTAAGTCGAGAAACCTCCTTTCTTAAAGCTTCATTTTCTTGCTGAAGCATCTCACCAACCTGGTTAATCTCAGAAGCATCGAGAAGCTTTGCTCTCAACACATTCACTTCTTCTTGCACTGAAGCACCAACCTCTTCCATCTCCTAGACCCTGTCCTTCAGCTTAGCCACAAGTTCAGATTGCTCCTTATACTTCTGATTCCTAGACCTAATGGATTTGCAAAGCTTAACGAAGGCCTGGCGAACCTCAGGACTCGCATTAGGACCAAGGGTCCTGCCTAATTGAGAAGTGGCAGGAATGTAATCATCCACATTAACCAACTACAAGCAATATAAAGACAAGGGAAAGAAGGAGACAAATCAGTGCGAAGAGAAAAAGAAGCCTTTTCATTAATAAAGGTTGAAATTACATCGAACAGCAAGAAGAAAGTTTACAAGAAAAAAAAGCGAAAATACAAAGTAATCCTAGAAAATAGCTAGTTAGCAACCTCAGGTTGCCCAGAGGTCGATGGCTGCTTCCCTTTGTCAGCATCAACAGGAGCACCGCCCTCGATAGGGGTAATCTGTCTCGCCACAATAAGGGAAGCATCAGCAGGGGTCATATGGGGGACAAGATCAGCACCTTCAACAGTTGGGGCAGGGACCTTATCTACGGTTTACTTCGGGCCCGGGTCATGCTCGTCAAACAGGGGAGAGTCTATATCGACGCCAGTAGCCAATAGGGCCTTATTCCAGCCCTTCTTGAAGTTCAGACGACACATATAGCCTATCTGAACTTCAGCATCCTCGTATGCTGCAGCCCAACCAGAATTGTATGAGTCCTCCTTGGCAGTGACAGCCTCAGACTCCTTCTTCTTTAGCTCTTCAGAGAGCACCCTGTTCTCCTCCACAATGGTCAGCTTGCTCGAGCAAACCAAGTCGTAGGCTTATCGCAGCTCCTTCAGATCTTTAACTGCTACGACCTTCTCCCGGCTAGCAGTAGCAAGAGCCAGGTCGAATGATATCCGAGCAGCATCAACGGCCTTAAAACTAGCCTCGAGCTCTGTACCCCTCAACTTCAAGGCAGTATTCTCTTTCTCCAGCTCGCTATTTTTCTTCGCTAGCTCATCGCGTGAATGATACAGCACGACGAAGTCAGTCACAAACTGCAGAAAAAAGAAGACATTACAAGAGGGTAATGATGGAATTCATAAAAACATGGAAGAGGGAAAAGATCTTACCAAAGCTAGCCTTTGACTAGCCTAAAGGGCCAATTGCTCGGACCCTACCGCCCTTTGATGATCAGCTGGGAGGACAGCTCTGTCGAGCAGAGCGGGGGCCAACTGAGGGGAAATTGCAACAGAAGCCCCCTCGGGCAGCGCGAACACCGGGACTAAGGCCTGCCCAGCCTTCGTCCTCGCTTCCACCCTCCTCTTCTCCTACTCTCTCTCGTTCTCTTTCTTCTTCCTCTCCTTTACCCTCCTTTTCTCCTCCATCTTCTTCTTCTTCTTCTTCTTCTCTTCTTCCTTCTTTATCTCCCTCTCCCTTACCTGCTCTTCTTCCTTCCTCTTTTTCTCCTGCTCCTGAGCAGAGGATCGGGAACCAGTAGCCACAGCCCCAGAGCTAGATTTTTGCTTCTTTGAACTCTGTGCGAGAAGCATATGGTCTTCATCATCATCGTCCCGGATTAAGTTCTTCCTTGGAGGAGCCATTTCCTCGCTCGAACTGTTGGATGTGCTCGACGACTCTCGAGCTTCAGGCACCTCCCCACGATCAGAGGAACTGCTACTACTAGAGCTCCTTCCACCCAAATTACTTACGGCTCCTACAATGTCACTTTCAGAGCTGCTCTCCTCCTCGTCCAACTGGATAGGATCCGCAGCAGTCTCTTCAGAAGAATCAAACTCTGGGATACTCTCCACAGGCCTTGCTATGAAGTTGGAGCCAACGTTCTTGTACTCGAGCAGAAAGGCAGCGGACCTGGGATGCTCGTCATCTTCCAAAGGCTCCCTGATATTCCAAGCCTTAACCAATTCCGAGAGACGAACCTCGCTAAGAGCAGGTTCCAAGTTGTTTGACCTCGATGTGGAAGAAAAAGTAAAGAAGAATTAGAAAGATCACAAAACAACAAAACCTGAAACAACAGAGCAAAGTCCACCTATGTATTCCTCCCCATAAAAGGGAACAGAGAACCTCTCAGTCCTCAACCCTTCAAATTGGGGAGGGAACTGCCAGTTTCTAACAAGGAAACCTTCTTGCCAATAATCCTTATGGGAATCGGGTAGATTTACTACCAATACCCTGTCAGGGCTCCTAGCTTTGAGGTAGAGGACACCAGAGCTAGTTCGAGAAAAGGAATAGCAAAAACAGACCTCGACGAGCCCTAACCTAGTACCATACAACTGATTTATCCTATATACGCCATTAACTATTTTCCACACATTGGGCGAGCATTGTGCAGGAACAATATTAAAATAGCCAAAGAAATGCAAAAACAAATCATTGGGAGGAAAAGTGAGTCCCCCCTGGGAAATCAACAAAACGTGGATCCAATGGGCATCATCTATCTCTCTAACGTTTCAAGGAGGGGAGGCACAACACTTAATATTTACCCACTCAGGGATGTTGTAAAACTTCCTAAACTCAGAGACCGACCTATTCCCAATCTTCGCCATTGAAAAACCCCAGAAAACTACAAACTCAAAGAGAAAGTACAAAGAAAAGGTACAGGAAACTTACAAGATAGAAAATCAATTCGAACGATGAAGAAGCACGTGCCCAAACGACAAGGAAGCAACGAGAATGGAGATTGAGAGAAGAAGGTACGAAGTGCTAGAACTCACAAGGAATGAAAGAGTGCTGGAAAGATTGAAACGACGGTAGAAAAGTGTCTATTCCAGAAAACCTTCAAATTTTGCTGCTAATCATAGTGCACAAGATACGAAGCGGGTACCGTCAAAATCAGCTTCACAACTTTCGAAGAGTTGCACGGTGTACAAAAAGCCATTATGACTAATCATTTAAATTTATTGAGCCCAAAACATAGCCCAACAAACTTAGGGGCAATTGTGGGTACCCAAAATTAAGACCATGGGCCTGGACGAGCAGCCCAATTCTAGCGGCCCAAAGTCCAGGCCCCCCACCTCTTATTTTGATTGAGATCCGGTCTCTTCACACGTTCCCATTAAGGGAGGTTATAGGGAGATATGGAAGACGTGGGGGAATCCAACTCCCCCACTCACCTAAACGTACATGTATATATTGAACCCTAAGTCCGGGGCAAAAGGACAAGTTGTATACTCTGTAATCACTCCCCGGAGTATATAGAAATAACACCAATTGCACCACCGTGGACGTAGGCACATCTTTGCTGAACCACGTACATCCTTTGTTGTGTGATTGATATCTTACATTTCATATTCTTGCTTGGTGATTGCTTTTTTCTTATCTATTTGTGTTGCATAATAATTGCCACCACAATTTTTTTTTATTAAATATATTTATTTTAATTGGAGGTGAAATAATTGAACATTCAAATTATATAAACATAAGGGCACAAATGTCTTTTGTCACCCAAGGGGTGTGAGGGAAGATGGGAGGGGTGAACATAAGGATACAAATGTCATTTGTCACCTAAAGTGTGTGGGAGAAGATGTGAGGGGTGTGGGGATAGCCCCTCCCTATTTTTAATGATTTTAAATTATATCAGTGTCAACTCGATAAGATACGATAATTAACGGATTGAATTAATGTTAACTTCCTTCACCCGTTAGTACTCGATAAGACCGGTGAAGACACATTAGTTTAAGTAAACAAAATATATTATTGGAATTTTTAAATAGTTTATGTGGTTTAATGTTAATTTAATCATATGAAATTTTACTAAATGAGGGAGTTACTAATGTCAATGAATTAATGGGTCTAATTGTGTTAAAACGTGAGCTAATATGTCAACTTGTATATGATTCAAAATAAATAATTGTCTTAATGGGTAATAACGGGTGAACATGGCACGATACGTTAATTAGCGGGTTGGGTTTGAATACGATATTTGCACACGATAAAAAAATACCCGTTTAGATACGAACCCGATAAGATTCGAACACGATAAAAACTGACAGGAACATGACTGCGCACGAACCCATTACTAGGCCTAGATACGACACAATATAAATTCGAAATTGATATGATATGTCATGTTCGTGTCGACACGAAATCGCGAAGTGTCATATTTATGTCAAAATTATGAGCCATATTACTCGTGTCTTGTCGAGTTATTCATATTTTTATTGGGAATATTATGTCTATTTATGTTTAATTTAGTGTAAAAATTAAGAAATCGTGTTATTCGTGTTGTATTCTATTTGAGTCGTGTTAGCCAAAAAAAGACGAATCCATACCGTGTCGTGTTCAAACCCTTATAGTCTCGTGTCGATTCAAAATATGACCCCAAAATACGAGGTGTTATCCACTGTGACCCTTAAAACACATTAAAAAAATAAAAATAAAATAAAAGTTCACCTTTTTTTGTAAAACATTTTTATGGGTTCATATTATTTAAGCAACCATAAGCTTAACTCACACTCTCTTTCTAAGGCCATCCACAATGGGCAGAGGTAAAATACATTAAAGTTAGAGGATTAACAGATGAAATTTGAAGAAAACTCAGAATGGAATTTGATAAATATAAGAGAAATTAGTAAATGTCCCACGTTTGAAACTTGTTAAAATAGTTTTTTTAGAAGTGAAACTCTTTCAAAAGTGAAACCTTTTCACTTCTAAACAAATAGAAAATTTTAAAAGTGAAATTGTCCCATGTCTAACTCAAACTTGAAAAATGTCCACATTTAGACTCTAAACGTAGGAAACTTTCTCATTTGAAACCTTCTCGCCTCCCTTGGCGAATCCCAAAACCTTTCCCTAACTTTGATGGATGGATAATGAATCACCTCTCTCGTTTAACGATTTATCTTATCAGTGTGACCTATATAAAAGATTCAGAATGAGTTTAGGGTCCCTTTGGTACATGTCATGACAATATTTGTCACGGTAAAATTTACTATAGACAAAATTTGTCAACATAAATGTTGTTTTTCTCACATTGGGCTATCAAACGACCAAATGAGGTAAAACACGTTTTTAGGCAAAATATTTTAATAACAAACTTTTTAGAACATTTTCTTTAAAGAGTTTTTAAAAATATTAAAACATTTTTGAAACAGTTTTTAAAAACAGTTTTAAAATAGTTTTTATAATATATTCAAAACAGTTTTTAAAAACGTTTAATAGAGTTTTTACAATATTTTTATAATACATTTTTTTAAAAGAAAAATTTACAATATTCGAAACAATTTTTTTAATTATTCAAAACAGTTTTTAAACATTTTAAAACATTGTTTGTAACAGTTTTAAAATGTTTTTTTATAAAACATTTTTTATTTAAAACAGTTTTTTTAACGGTTTTAAAACAGTTTTAGAACAATTTTTTTAAAATAGTTTTTTTAACAATTTATAAAACAGTTTTTAAAATACTTTAGTATAAAAAAATAAAAAAAATACTTGTAAGAAGTGACAAATTTGCGTGACAAATATTTCTCACTCAAATAGCAAAACAAAGTTTGCCAACATTTGTAACAATTTTATGCATAAAAAATATTGTATATTGACAAATAACTTATATACAAACGTTTATATCAAACACACCAAATTGTTGATAAATATTCCATTTACCAACTTATTTGTTATTTGTCATGATAAATAAGTTGAATCAAACATACCCCTTATTGTATCCATTGTATATGCCTAATAAAAACACTTTTTTCATATGTTTTTTTCTTTTTTTTCTTTTAGTTTTGTAAGTCTCTTTCTCCATCTTAAAAAATTACTTTTTGATGACAGAGATATATGGATGAAAATCATGAATGACTGGATTCTTAATCACAAAAAAAAAAGGTAAAATAAAAACAAATGAATGGACCTCTTTTTCCCTATCCGGATATAGTAAAATAACTTGATCCTTGACTTGCTCTTTACCGTTAAAACACTCTTGGTTTTTTTTTTTAAATTAAAGTTCACTTGTTTTTTTTTTGTAAATCTTTTTTATGGTTCATATTATGAGTAAACCTACCTAGACGCACGAATTTAACTTATTTTATGCTATACATTGATGTGTCGTATCAGTATTGATTCGTTTTTAAGGTTCGCATGAAATTTACTTAGGTCCCGTTTGACAATCCAATTCTAACGCTTGGAATTGAAATTGAAAGGTCAATTTGAATTTCACGAAATTAAAATTGATTTTTCAATTCTAATTTCAAACCTTGAAATTAAATTACCAAACAAACCCTTAATATAATTCTCAAAACGAATTAATATAAACACGATAAGTTAGTAAATCGCACAAAATAAATTGAATTCATGAATTGATATAGAATTACCGACATATTATTTAAGCCGCCTTAACTCTCTCTCTCTCTCCTAAAAACACTTTTTTCATTATCTTCATGGATATTTATTTAAGCCAGCTTAGCTTAACTCACACACTCACTCTATCTACTAAAACCACTTTTTCATTATCTTTGCTTTCATTTTTCCATTTTCTGGTGGAAAGTCCAAAATCTTGTTTTTGAGCTGTCCAAGTTAGAATCTTTACTCTGCTGTGTTTTAGTTCATTTTTCCCTTTTCTGGTTAATAAATCACTACCCATTTCAGTTTTTTGAAGTATCTACAAACCCTTTTCTTTTTTCATCCTCTCTCTCTCTCAAAAAACCCAAAATCTTGTTATTGAGCTGTCCAAGTTAGAATCTTTGCTGTGTTTTAGTTCATTTTTCCATTTTTGGGTTAATAAATCACAACCCTTTTCTACTCTCTATATCTATTCCTGAGCTGTTCAAGTTAGAATCTTTACTAAGTTTGATTTCATTTTATCCTTTTTTGGTTAATAAATCACAACCCATTTCAGTTTCTTGAAGTATCTAAAAGCCCTTTTCTTTGATTTCATTTTCCCTCATTTTGGTAAATAAATCACAACCCATTTCATTTTCTTGAAGTATCTAAAAACCCTTTTCTTTTTTCCTGCTATTGTTGAAAGACCAGATGTTTTGGGATACTATTTTGGGTTAATCTGGTCATTTTAGATTTTGGGTTTTTGAGCTATATTAGTGATGGGTTTTGGGTTAGTGTTTGTGGTGGTTTCATTGTTGTGCTGGGGTGAGAGTGTGAGTGGGATAGGAGCAAATTGGGGGACACAAGCTTCTCACCCATTGCCACCAGAAACAGTGGTGAGGTTGCTAAGGGAGAATGGGATTCAAAAGGTGAAGTTATTTGATGCTGATTATGAGGCTTTGAGGGCTTTGGGTAGGTCTGGGATTGAGGTGATGGTTGGGATTCCTAATGACCTGTTATTGACAATGGCTAATAGTATGAAAGCTGCTGAGAGATGGGTTTCGAAAAATGTATCTGCACATGTTTCCACCAATAATGTCAACATCAGGTCAGATTTCTTGTAACAATAATTCTAAGCTGACTCAGAAATGCGACACCGATTGGTGCGAACTCTACTATTGGATCCGCTTACGAGCCCGAGCCAATAAGGGTGTGACATGTCAGTGTGTCGCACCAAATGTGTCGGATTTGGGATTTATGAGTCGGCGTAGGACTCTACTTGTAATATATTTGTGTTGGATGAGTGATTCTGCGCCCACTCATGATTTCGACTGATTTTTGCGACATACTGCATTCATTCGTGTACGGGGTTCACGAACACGACACGTCACGCCACTACGATGTCGCACAAAATGAGTTGGAATCCCGAGTTGGCGGTTTGCAATTTTGTTTGGGGATTTAGATCTGTTTTTGGTTAGTGATGTGGTTGGGTGCTTATAGAACTGAACATAATATTCTTTTGTAAAGTGGGATTTAGTTAAAATAATTCTAGCGAGGTTGACAGTGACACATTGCTTGATCCCTAATTCATTTAATACATTTGGTAGTCAAACTTTGTCAAACATTGGTGTAGGCCTAGAATTACTCTAGTCAGTATCACGAGGATATGTTCGGGTCCTTCCTAATTTCAATTTATGGGTCATTTGGCATTTAGTCCCCATTTATTTTTCTTAACGTGATTTTAACCCCCGAATGTGAATGTGATGCGCCTTAAGCACGTAAATGCAATCATGAGGCTATGCCTGGGTCATTTTTAATTTTGATTTGTGGGTCATTTGGCATTTAGTCCCCATTTATTATCCGTGATGTGACATTAATGCTCGAATGAAAATGTGGCTTGACTTTAGCATGTAAATACATCATAAATACTATCATGAGGCTAAGCACGGGTCATTTGTAATTTTGATTTATGGGTCACTCGGCTAGCCCCCATATATTATCTGTGATGTGACTTTAGCATGTAAAGTCATGCATACTTATTTTATGATGCTTTTGAGGATGTTTGATGATATGTGTTGGTTAATTATAACACCTTTGGGTGCCGAAGCTATATGCAATTTTCTGAGTGCTAAAGACACAATACACATAACAAACGAGGGGACACCACACAAACCTTTGTTAAGTTTAACTATGATTTGGATTCTAACTAGGTCTGCCTACCGAAGTATAACGAAAGGTGAGTGAGAAAAATAAAAATTGTAATGAGAAACCCAAAAAAGAAAAGAGAAGGCCAAAGATATATATAATTTAAATGCTTGGGGACGCATTCATTAGTGATTGGAGTTATGTGCTTTGGGGCCTGCAAGAATTGACGATCTCGGGCAAGCCCATTGCCAATCCCGTGCGGTTGTGAAATCTTTTCTTTTTTTGCTCCGTTAAATGTCCTGCATTAGAAATCTGTACTTCCCCATTCTTACGGCCTCATAGCAAGTGTTGGAGGATAGTTGATGTGTGTTGTTAGAGAAAATGCTCCTCCAGAACGAAATATAACCATTCCTATAGCATGTAGCACTATTAGAGCTCTAAAGAGTAGGCACTAGGGTAATGAGTGGAGTTCAGATGGTGAGTTATAACAAACTAAAGCTCAAAGGATAGTAAAGATGGCCAGGCTAGTTTCTTCAATGCTCTTCTATGTTAAAATTTAAGGAATATTAGGTAGGCAAGAGTTTTTATCCCTTATTATGGAACTGGGATGGGGTATATATACATAATAATTTTGTGAATGATTTTGTTGTTGATCTTTAGGGGTATTGTATTTACAGTATTAGCGTTGGCAATTCTTTACACGACCTGTGTTACACAAACACGACAAGAGGTTAGTGGGTTTGTGTTTAGTCTTAACTAATTTAGGTTGTTAGCGGGTTGACTCGTTAGAAACAATTATACAAATAGGCAACACAGACCCGCTATACATAGGGGTGGCAATTCGTGTGCGTCGTGTCGTGTTCGGGTCGTGTCATGTCGGGTTCGTGTCAAATATTAGTCAACCCTAACCCGACCCATTTAACTAATCGTGTCAGATGAGCAAACACTAACCCGACCTATTTATTATCGTGTTGTGTTCGGGTTGACCGGCATAACCCATTAAGTAAAATATAAAATAATTTTTTTCTTCTCTCTTAACTAATCATAGTCCTACAATAACTTAAATTTAATTAATTTCAACTTCTTTCAACACATAAATAATTTATCATCCGATTCTCCATGAATTTATAAAATGCCTATCAAGATATATAAATTATCTAATATATTCTCCATAAAATACGAGTTAAGCGGGTTTATTCATGTCCTTTTCGAATTATACGTGTTTGACACTAACCCAACCCGTTTATTATTCGTGTTGGCGGGTCGTGTCATATTCGGGTTCGTGTCAAGAAATCGTCAACCCTAACCCGCTAACTTCGTGTCGAGTTCGTGTCGGGTTATTGTGTCGTGTCAAAAATTTCCACCCCTAGTACCATGACACAAACCGTTAAAAGTAACGAATAGACGACCAGAAACCCACACGACACGAGACCAATTATACACAACGATGAATGGGCTGCGTTTAGGACATAATCTTGACACGAAATTGCCATGACACGACCCAAAGCCAGGCCTATATAGGTACTATGCATTTAATTTGGGTGTCATGTTCATTAAATGAAAAGTGATCATACTTGTTGGCTAAAGGCTTAGGGCTGGGTTGTTGGGTGACTAGAAGGAAAATATCTTTCAGAGCGGATCTTGTTGCATTCAAGTTTGTAATTATGAAGAACATGGTTTTTGGAAAAATCCTAGGGAGGCATTTTCTTTTGATAAATGAACGTAATTTCATAGAATGTAAGTGGGTCGGGTTCTAAGAAAAAAGAGGAAGCTAGACAAGGATATTTTGTTACAATTTAAAAGAAAATCCAAATATCTGTGTTCTTCAAAAAACTAAAAGGAAAAGATTAATACAAATATTATTGTTGGGTTATGGGGAGGCTAGATTTACGGGGTAGGTGTTTATGTCATTTTTAACTCAATTTTCCGGCATATTGATTATATGGGTTGTGAGGAGTATTCATATGAACAAGTGGCTCTTGGGAGAATTGTCTGCTTTCATTAAAATTGAATCGACGATTGGGATCTGTTGGTGGTTATCGAGTGTATACAGTCCATGAAAATGTAGGGGGAGATGATAATATTGGGAAGAGTTGGCAGGGCTGTACTATTTCTGCAGCCCCTGATTGGTGCATGGGAGGGTATTTCAATGTGGTAAGATTATCTTTAGTGAAATCATGGTCGGTTAGAGTTACTCGAGGCATGCGAGATTTTGATGCTTTCATTAGTAAGGTGGAGTTCTGAGATATTGCTTTGAACAATTGGAGGTTTACGTGTCTTAGCATGAGTAAGTCTGTTGTATTTTCTAGACTAGATGTATTATGCTTTCTTTTGAGTGGGAGTTGGAGTTTCCGAGGGTGAGGCGAAAAAGTTGATCTCATCGGATCATATTCTCGTTATTTTGAAATCAATTGGTGTGGGATGGGTATTGTCAACTATCCGTTCTTAAAATGTGGTTGGAACATGAGGAGCCCAAGGATAATTTTAAAAATTGGTTGTGCACGCCGAATTCAAGATAAGGCGGTGGAGGGTTTTAAGTTTCGAACATATGGAATGAAGTTAAAATGCAATTTTGGAAAGAAAAGAAGAGATTGATAACAAAGAGGAAGATTGCTCTATTGATGTGATCAACAAAGTGGAGAAAAAAAAGAAGGGGAAATTAATTGAAGACGAGAAAAAGTTGTGGTTGAATTCTCGGGTTTTTATGAAAATGGTATTCTAAAGGGGACATGTGGGGATTGGGTATTTATTATGGAGTCTGTCAGAACTTAGTAGAGCCGTATGACGAGAAAATTCGTTTGAGGAAGAAAAAGGGATTTTTGTAGCGATTAGTTTCCGGGCCCCGATGGCTTCACTTTTGCAGCGTATGAGGAGTGTTGGAACATCTTGAAAGAAGAATTGGCTTGCTTTTTTAAGGAGTTTTGTGAGAGCACGCTTATGTGAATAAGACATATTCTGCAAATCTTAGATTCAATGATGATTGCTAATGAAATTGTTGAGGGACTACTGGGAGAAAAGGAAAATGGGATTGGTTTTTAAAATTGATTTCGAAAAGGATTAGAGGGCCATGTTAGTTGTATTTTTCTTGATTTTGTGATAGAGAAGAATGTTTTCTTTTTAGGGTAGGATTTAGGTCGGTAGATGGAGGAAGTGAATTAGCGGTTGTATCAGTGTGGTCAATTTTTCGGTGATCAATTGTGGTAGACATAGACAAGTTCAATGGAGGGATCTTAGGCAAAGAAACCCGCTGGCCCGTTTCTTATATGTGTTGGAGGTAGACATTTTGAGCTTTATTATGGACAAGTCAAAAGAGTGTGGTGTGATGAAGGGTTTTAAAATTGTGAGATCTGCAATATAAGTCACATTTGCAAGGCGATTCTAACAGAAGTTTTGATATTAGTGTTTCATTCTCTTGTTTTGTGAGATTTTAAGTCTAATAGTAAAGTTGCGTGTATTCTATGTTTTTGGAGTCCAATAATTAATAAAATCAACAAAAGATTGAATGGGTGGGAAAATGCTTGCTTGTCGTACATTTTATTTATTTTTAAGCTTCCAGTGAAAATTGCTAAACTAATTGAAAAAAGAATGAGAAATTTCGTTTACGAGGGGATGGGGGGAAGGCAATATAATATGATCACGTAATTTATTGGAAAATGATAACAAGGCTTAAAAACAAGGGGGGCATATAGGGAACTTGACTCTTAAATGGAAAACTTTATTAGCAAATACGTTGTAAAAATTCCCCAAGGAAAATTCCGTGTGGTGTTCTATCACTAGGTAAAAAATGTGGTATGAATGTGAATGGGCGTGGGACTCTTTCCCCATTTGTATGTTCGTTCTTTGAATAATTTTATTGAATTTTGCTCCCCCTCCCCCCCCGACAATGCACTAATTAGACATAACCCCTCGGTTTCAAAAATTAGACTTAACCACCCCTCATGTGCATCATCCCACTTGTACCTTATGCATGCAAAGGGGTAAGTCTATTTATTGAACATCAAAGGAGGTAAAGTAAAAAAAAAGGGCTTTAACCCATTTAGTTCGTTAAACATATATTAATACATGATTAGTCCAAATTTTATATTTTTGTTCCAAAATGCCCCTCACCGCATAAAACACTCAAAACAAGGACACACACTAACCCATTTACCCACCTCTTTCCCCCATATCACTGCTGGAACTCGGCGACCCCCATCGGATATCCGGTGAGATTCTAGAGTTCCGATGGGGTTCGTCGGAGCTCTGGCAGTTGGGGGAGGTGGGGAAGGGTTGCCGCTAGCGCGGACCTTTAAAAATAAGAGAATATTGGGTAAATGGATGTTTGAAGGACTAAAACCTTTTTTTATCATTGCATTCTGTTTTTTTTAATCAGAAACAATTTTAAACTCTATTGTGGCTTGAAACTTGTATTTGTTTTCTTTTTTGTCGTCTTATTGGCTGCTTTTTTGCAGTGTTCTTTTTCTTTTTCTGTGTATTGTGGACTGTTGAGTCAGTGGTCCCCCTCACCTTTGTATCATTTGATATATACTGATGCTTTTTTTGTTTCTGATAAAAAATTAAAGGGTGATTTGAGGTTTGGTGCCATACTGACTTTGACCCCCAAAGTTTTCACTTCTTGGGGTTTTTTTATCTCCAAAGCGGAAGCCCTATAATAATATGAAAATAAGAATGGTTTTGATGAAGCAGTTATGTATAATAAGTTATCATAACTATTGTGGCATAAAAACATCTTCATTATTAATTGAAAAATATACTATGATATAGAACTATGTATATTGATGTTGAGTCCTTCTACGCCGACTCTCATTTTCGACTCATTGGGTGCAACTCGCTGACGTGTCGTACCCGTATTGAATTGTGTTTGGACCCCACTAGACATCAATGGTGTGGGGTCCAAACACGAGCCAACACGGGGGCGACACGTCAGTGAGTGGCACCCAACGAGTCGGAATTGAGAGTCAGCTTAGAATTATTGATTGATATTAGATTGTGACATGATGTTATGCTGAAAAACTCGTCTTGATGTTCAATGTGATTTTACTACCCCGTTTTTTTCGATTTGGAAAAAGTATCTTCTATGGCCTTGCTTATACGGGATTTATTCAGCATATCACTTAAAACCCCGTTTGGTTCGGATAAAAATACTTTTCAGATTAATAACCCCCCCCCAAACCACCCAAAAAAAATAAAAATAAAATGGGCCCGTTTGGATATTGACATCCACTATTTTCAATTTTTGGACTCCGATGTCCATTTTCACTTTTTGAGGCACTCGTGTGAAAAAATATGTCGCCAAATGCAGAAACAGATCCCAAAGTTCAAACAAGGAAAATTTCAGGGGCTAAAGTCCAAAATGCCCAAAGTAAAATCGCAAAAGCTATTTTCAACTATTTAGAGCTAAATTATGTTTGTGTACAATTGTAAACGCGCTATAAATACGTGGTTTGTACAAAATTCAGCTCTCAATAGATGAAAATTCTTCCTCCCCCCCCCCCCCCCCCCTTTTTTTTTCACCCTGAACAAGAGGAAAGTCTGTATGGTAGTTTCAATAACCACCTTGAACTTTTATTGACATGAATTTTATATTCTGATTCTTTGTAATGTTGAAGCATAACAGTTTTATATACTATGCTGAACTTACTAACAAATCTTGCTAAAAATTTTGCATACTAATTTTGATTAGCTAAATGCCTTGTCATAGCACCAGTTAATTTTTTTTAATAGTTACTGAGTAGCATTTTCCTTTATGTATTCAGACTTTTTTCACGTTTCTCACAGGCAATTATTTCTTGATTTTACAGGTACGTCGCAGTTGGGAACGAACCATTCTTGGCAACGTACAACGGGACCTTTCTAAGAACAACCTACCCGGCTCTCCGAAATATCCAAGCTGCCCTCATAAAAGCCGGCCTTGCCAACCAAGTAAAAGCCACCGTCCCCCTCAACGCGGACGTTTACGAGAGCGCCACCACATTCCCGTCTGGTGGTGATTTTCGAGCCGACATCCACGATTACATGATGCAAATCGTCAAGTTCTTGAGTGACAACGGGGCTCCCTTCACGGTAAACATCTACCCCTTCATAAGCCTCTACACTGACGACAACTTCCCCGTCGAGTATGCGTTCTTCGACGGCAACGCATCCCCGATAGTTGACGGCGGGACAAACTACTACAACATGTTCGACGCGAATCACGATACCCTTGTGTGGGCCCTACAGAAGAACGGGTTCGCGAACATGCCCATAATCATCGGAGAAATCGGGTGGCCCACTGATGGGGACCGGAATGCGAACCTTGTGTACGCTCAGCGGTTCAACCAAGGGTTCATGTCACACATATCGGGCGGTAAAGGCACCCCGATGAGACCGGGGCCCATCGACACGTACCTATTTAGCTTAATCGACGAGGACGCTAAGAGCATCGACCCCGGTAATTTCGAACGTCATTGGGGGGTTTTTACGTACGACGGACTACCGAAATACTCACTTAACCTCGGGACCACAAATTCGGGTGCTTTGGTACCAGCAAGAAGCGTGCACTATTTGGAGAGAAAGTGGTGCGTGATGAGGCCACAAGCCAGGCTTGATGACCCACAAGTGCCACTTAGTATGAGCTACGCCTGTTCACTAGCCGACTGTACGAGCCTCGGGTATCAAACAACTTGCGGGAATTTGGACGCGCGGGGTAATATATCGTACGCGTTCAATAATTACTACCAGCAGAACAACCAGCTTGATAGGGCATGCAAGTTCCCAGGCCTCTCGATGATCACAAGACAAGACCCATCGGTTGGAAGTTGCCGTTTCGGGCTCATGATCGAGCCGTACTATGGGGGCGCTAAACGTAAATTCACTAGCGGATTTGTGTTGGGTCTCGTGTTCGCTTTGTCGATGATTATGTGAATTATTATTTAATCTTTTTTGTAATCTTAGGTACTTAGTGGTGACTAAATTTTTGCAATCTAGAAGGAAAACTTCCACAAGTCTTGGGGATTTGCAGGACTGAAGTTTGATTGCTTCAAATTGTTTTTATGTACGGCAAGTGAACTTTGTGAATGGATCTTAATATGTTAAGTGGATTTTGGGTTAATTGTATTTGTTTTGTTTCACCTGTGTGCTAGGTAGATGTACAAAAACCATTGTGAAGCTAATTTTTATTCTTATTATAATCTTTTAGAGAATGGTTGTAAATGAAATTGTATAGAATTTGCTTTAACATCTCAATTTGTTTTGGCATTGTGTATTTACAGGTTTTGCTAAAACATTATGCTACAAATCAATGAAGTGTCCTTATTTATTTGAGTAGTAATTATTCAAGTACAAAGAGTGCATATTCAGAATTTAAATGTAGAGATAAAAATAAGTAGATCATGTTTTTATGTGCTCTCTTCTACATTTTTTTCCCCTTCTCTCTCTGTCTCTCTATAAATGGTTAATATATGCTTTTAGAGTTTTAGAGAGAACATCACACAATCAATATGATTCAACAAGACTTGCGATGATTAAATTTTGTGTTTGAACACAAACATGACCCAATTAATACGCTTAATGATCCACACCCCACGAAACCTAATATGACATGAATATATGATGTGCCATGAATAACACGATTAATATGAGGCATAATTTTGATGCCTGCAAACACGACATGACACGATTTCATATAAAAAAACAAGACTAACACAAGGCATAGTTTTGACACACACGACGTGATACTTGTCCTGAAATTTGTATGTTTCGTGTCATTTTGCCTTGTTATCATGTTGTTTCGTTTCGAGTTTTGTATGAATATCTTTAGATCAACTTATTTGTTTAAGAAAATATAGTTATATAGTGATAAATTGAATGAAGCAAAATGATTAAAAGAATGAAAATGAGAAACTCCCAAGTTGCTAAGATCTAGTAGAATGGAGTGTATATATATATATATATAATTATTATTATCAATTCATGCTTACTTTGATTCCATTCACATATAGATCTCACTCACCATGAGTTACGATAGTATAACAAGCTACAAATGCCAAAATAAGCTATTTTGGCGTTACACAAACTTAATTCATAATCATATCCTTAAAAAATTGTTACTTAAATCATTTTTTGACAATTAATTATTTTAGGATTACTTACACTTTGACCCCTTGAATTATATCCATATTTTCACATCACTGCTCCTATTTTTTTTCTACACTAACCCCCCCGAACTTTCGAAAAATGATCAAATTACCCCAAACTCTAACAATGTTATGTTCTAGATGAAAAATTGGTCACGTGCATGGCACATGAGGATATTTTCGTACAAAATATCTTTATGTGCCTCACAGTTGATCATTTTTCCTTCTAAAACACAACACCATTAAGGTTTGGGGTGATATGATCCGTTTTAAAAAGTTCGAGGGAAATAGTATAGAAAATGAAAATAGGAGTGATGAAGTGAAAATGAGGGTAAAGTTCGAGGGGTCAAAGCCTAGTTAACCCTTATTTTTACGTAGGGAGTTTACAAAAGCGCAGTTAGTTTTAAGGGCTTGCACCCTCTATAATAAATATCTCGATCATTGCTTTTTGCTTAGTAGTTTTGAGTCTAACTAGAAACTAGCAGAGTTTAAGTTTGTTGACCCACTTTAAAAGTGAGTCTTGGTGACCTTCATACATGATTAGTGAACACATTAAAAATTGTAGGACCCATTACAACTGTTTATTTATTATTTTAATTCTTGCTCCAATCATGTAAGAGGTTCACAAGACTCACTTTTAAAGTAGGTCAATAAAGTTAAATTCACTGGCGCACCCTAGGACTCCATGTCCTCCTTAAATTTCCACTCAAATACGAGTCTTTCACGTTTTGTTCCATTAGGTTAATTAATTATCCTCTAGTGTTATACAACCCAAAACCTAAATCATTTTACCTAGGAGTGTTCGCAGTACGGTAAAAATTCGTACCGTACCGTACCGTTTTGTATCGAAAATTAGTGGTAATGGTTTAAATTTTTACTTACCGAAATCGAAACTACCGAAATCGAAATTATCGAATTTTTTGTGGTTGGTTTTGGTTTTAACATTTTAAAAACTGATTTACAAACTGTATCGCTTATATATATATATATATATATATATATATATATATATATATATAATAAGGACATTTTGGTAAATATTTGAGTTCCCCTCTTTTTTCTCACACTTAAAATATTTTCCACTTCTTTACTTTAATTAAAAAACAAGGACATTTTAGTAAATAAACCTCCTTTAACTAACACTTTCTCATAAATTCTCACCACAGAGACACGATTTCATTTTAGATGTTTAAAGACCCTCTCAGTCTCACTCTGACGACTTCGATATGATTTCAATGAAGGGTTTTTATACCAAAAATTAAGTAATGTTTCCTCATAAATTTCATACTAATATTTATTTGGATTTGTCTTATATGGCTTTTAATATTTGTGGATTGTGTTCAATTTTGATGAAATCAATTTTAGGGTTTTTCTTTTGATTTCGAAAATGGATTTTCTTTCAAATTTGGTAAGTCACCTTATTGCCCTCTCTCTCGACTTTGATGTCTATCTCAGGTTGTCACCGGATCGGCTCATTACTCCCACCATCACTAGATCTAAGGTAAACACCTATCAAGTATCGACTTTGACATCCATCGCTGGATTTCAGTGTAAATTCGTTACTACTTTCAAAGGTATTCCCCTATTCTTCTCTGTATATTTTTCGTGTTCAAATTAGGGTTCTCTGTATACTTTCAAAGGTATTCCTCAAATCTAATATTTCGTTTTTTGTTCTTTTGTGTTCATGTTGTTCAAATATTTTTGTGTTTTCAAACCATTAATCGGTGTCACCCGCCTACCAAAATACCAAGTGGCCAGCGCGTGATCAAAATAAAACGTTTGTCTCATATGGCTCATTCTTAGCATTACTGTCGAAAATATTTTTAAAGTTACTAGCCACCTAGTAAATTAAATAGACTGGCGCCAAATTTTATCTTTTATCAATTAACAACATGCAAAAAATAAATAATAATTAAACCATCAACACAAACTGGTAACTGAAACCAACACAGTTAAATGATATGAATAAAGAAGATCGAATCAACTATCGGTTCAATAATAAAATCCAACAATAAACTGAAATAAAATGCTGGATACACAAGGTCTAATGAATAACTGAAATACTAAATCTGAGGGTAACATGCCCAAATGAATACTGAAATAAAGTCCCTACACTAGGAATTAATGAATGAGGCGTCTATAGCAAAGTCCTGCAACTTCCACATGAGTTGCAGCTACGCATCCCTCAATAAAATCCTCAAGCTGAGGGTCCCTGTGGATGGACACCTAAAATGTTTTGAAAATTATTTTGACACGAGTCAGAGCCCAAGTAAAATATTTTGAAAATATTTAGCAAGCAGTTAAATTGCAATAATTATATATGCATGCACACTTTTCATATTTAAGCTAGTGTCACACTCTCTTGAAGTATAACTCACGCCCTCATCTAATGTGCACAACTAACGCTTGCCTTCTACCTTCCTAGTTATGCGACCCCACCTAACTAGCCTTATTACACCTTTTTCTATCGTACTACTCTAACCCGAGTATCCTTTGATTATTAAGTTATCTACTTATTAACTTATTAATCAGTTCGATTATATTAAATCATATAACGTTCACACTAGTTATATTGGAAATCTCTTTTGAATCGTATAACTTTCACACTAGTTATGTAAGAAATACATTCACACTTATGTATTAATCCCGTATATAATTATCTACTCATATTATATGCGTACTAGTATACTACAACATTCACACACATGTCGCGTATAATAACCATTTATTCTCGAGTAATAACTCACCGGATGCTTTCTCTAAAATGCTATCATGTCCCAGGTATGCTCACTCTAACCCGACTACCTCAAGTCGGACTAGCTCACACCGAACTTGGGTAAAAATATCGCAAACGTAGTGGAGGCGGTCATATTCCCTCCGAAAGTGAGACCGAATGATACCCAAAACGTCTCACCTCGGAAAATAAATCACACAATAAAACATCATGTGATATGACCTGGGGACTATACTCTCCTTGCATTCACTAGCCAGGGGATTCACCCACATCACGCAACCTCCGATGATAGCACTAGAGGGATATGTATTCCTATAAATATCATTCACACCGATATTTATAAATCAAACAAATATATATATATATATATAGTAAGTTACACTCGGCTAACCCGTGCCTAACTCCCGTAGCACTAGCCTGAAATTATTCGAGTCAAGTTTCAGACCCTTAATTAAATTAATTCACCTCAATTAATTTTATTTAAGTGGTGCCACTCAACCAAAATGCCCGGACTCCTTAACTTGGTATGTATTTTACCTTTTGAATTCATTTCACCCAATTTTTGTCATTTAGATTGGCACTCTATCTAAATAAAATATATCTTAAAACCCACCTCCCAAGGCCTAAGAGTTATCCCCCTTTATTCTTTTTCACCCAATTAAATCCTTTAAAAGAAAATCCTAAAAGGAAACCTAGGTACAAGACGACACTGGACAAAGTACTCCCAACATATTTGATTCGTCTAAACCAATCATCCTATCAACCTTTACACATCACTGATTTATCTCATCATCTTTTTATTCAACGATTCAGGTTTTGTACGGTTTGTTAAATCATCTTCCTAGATTCAAAAACATAATCCTTAAACTAATGAACCTACCATATGTATTTATTCTTTAATATAAACATGATTCGAACAATGATTTATCCCAATCAATCATCAATTTAATATTTAATCTGCACAATATCCTCAAATCGTCCAAAACCCATTGTATATAATAGCCCACTCCCAATTATGAGTTTCTTTATCACACCCACTATGATTTGAATCGAAGTACTGCAATTAAATTGAAAGAAAGTTTAACTAATTGCCTGGTTAGATTCGCAGGGTCTAATTTTCTTTGGTGTAGACGAAGATTTGACGAAGAACACACCCAATTCTTCTTGATTTGGCTCCCAAAAGCTCCCCCAATTCCTCCTTTTTTTTCCTTTGCAAAACTGAGGTTTTCTTATTGAGTTTTGTCTGCCACAAACTCCCTAATATAGGTTTTATATTGCTAATCCCGAAATTAAGCTTGTGGACCAAGCCCAAATGACCCGAACACTCCCGTGTGAGCCCAATTATGCCTAAAAATATCCCGAGACCCAATTACTACTCCCGGGTACTCTTTTTCGACTATCTCGAGCTATCCAGAATCAACCATGCACTTAGAATTATCATTCGAGTTACTTTACTAAAATTCTCCAATCTCGACCTCAATTTATAACACATATAAATTTAAAAATTCATCCGAATTAATTAAATCCCCCAGATTAATTAAATCCTATATCGCTAAATTAATTAAATTCTCTATCCTCGGAAATATGGGGTATTACATAATACTCATGATTTTTTTTGTTTTTTTTTTCATTTTTGAATTTGAGTCATTATTATCTCATTTTTCACTGTTTGTGTTCAAATTATTTGTATTACAAAATTTAGGCTTGCATTTGGAGTTGAAGCTTGGACTTAGAATTAAAATGATTGGAATTTACATTTTTATGCCCTGTTTTATAGTTATTTTGTGTTTTGAGTAGTGAGAAATAGTTTCACAATACAAAATTATTTACTCTACCGTGACCATTTGTTTGATGAAATGTAATAATGATGAACATGTTATATTGAAATAAGAATTAGGTCTTCTTTTATATTATGCATATAATCATCATCCTCTTTACTTTTATTAGTTAATTATTACTAAATGCTAGTTAATTATTGAATGTTAGTTAATTATGGACTATTTTGTTGTATAAAAAAGGACCGGGTATTTACCAATACACTAACACTTGAAAACAATACTAAAAATATCTTAAAAGAGGACCATTGGTTTACAAAAACTGTAAAAACAACCCCTTTAATAAACAATTTTTTGAAAAACCAATTTCACTGCAAAAAATCGATTTTACTGATGCACACAGTTTTGTTTTGGTTTATGGACTGGTAAAACTGGTAATTTTGGTTTGGTGATTTCAAAGTTGGTATGGTATTGGTAGCTCCATTTACCGAACAAACCGATCGAAAACCCGCCCTAATTTTACCGATGCGGTCCACTACTCACCAACACGTGTTTAACCATGTAAAAAATTGATGTGTTTTGTGATACGTAGCGAGACGTAGCACGTGGTTGTGCTCCCGAGAGAAACCTATCTTTTATTTTGTATTTTAGTTTAGGGTAATATTGTCATTTCATTTTATTTTTACTCTTTAATTGATCTCCAAGCATGTTTGGAGCTAATTAGTCATTTTTAGTCATTAATTGTCCTTGTTAGTCTTTTGGGTCATTACTTGGTTACCAAGTAATTTTTCTCCTATAAATAGGCCCTTGGCTTTCATTTGTAATCTCACTTGAATATTAAGAAAGAAAATATATAGAGAGAAAGAAATCCATTTTCTTAGTTTAGTTTTATTTATTGTTGTTGCTGGTGGTGGTGTTGTGTAGTCAGTAGTTATTGTGTAGCTGTAATAATAACTCTTCTGCATGCATAGATTCACATCAAATTGGTATTAGAGATGCATTTGTTCTAAATGGTCGTCGTGGTGCGTGAAGTGGGTATCAAGTTGTGGTTCCAACTCGGGCAGACCTTTAACTTTAGATTGATAGATGTCCAAGTAGGAATCAGGTAGATGAAAACCGTAGATTCCATAACCGCTAATTGGGGGATGCCAACCCTTTTAGTCACCACTTTTTCACCCTCTACCACCTCAACTTCCTCCACCATAACCACCCCTTACCGTCTCAAAACCACCACTATACTTCGAAATGCATTCCCATCTTCTTTCCTACCCTCTGAAACGCTCCCCCAGCCTCCTCTATAGCCCTAAACCTAACCCCACCACCCTCAAACCCTAAACCCTAACCCCCAAGTTTTATCCTAATCTGACCTAACCTCTTTTAACCCTCTTTTAACCCTTTCTCCACTCATCCATGCCCAACCACAATTAAACCCGACTCAAAATAGACTTGCCCTACTTAAATCCAATCTCCTACCCTCTATTTGATCTCAAATCGGGTCAAAATTAGTCTAGTGGCCTATTTTTTACACAACTCAAGACTTCCATGAAAAATGCATCCCACTTGAGATGCATTTTCAAATATTTTCCATTTCTGGGTCCGGCTTTCTAGAATGTTTTCGCCTTGAATCCTCTTGTTTCGCCATCGTACTCACAAATGTGCAATCGTCGGAGTTTTCGCCCAGTCAGATGGAAGGGTTCACCAAGCCAAGATGCAACCATATACTCGTGGTGTTAAGAAGGCGGATATGGTCGTCAATTTTTGGTTGCTCGAATTTTGTAGGGAACATTGTCGGGATTTGGGTATATTAGACCCATTATTGATGAGGCTTATACACATGGGACTAATTAAATTTTTGGCAGCATACTTTTGATTGATTTTGATTGGGGTCTGAAATTTTTCAAGGATTATATCGTGTGTCATTAATGAGTCACCCTACATGCTAGAGGATGAGCTCTTCGAAGATAGGAAGACTGATATGTTTTGTGATACGTAATGATACGTAGCGCATGGTTATGCTCCCACGAGTAGACTAATTTTTATTTTGTATTTTAGTTTAGGGTAATATTGCCATTTACTTTTATTTTTAGTTTTTAATTCGTCTCCAAGCATGTTTAGGGGTAATTAGTCATTTTTAGTTATTAATTGTCCTTTTTAATCCTTTTAGTTTATGGTAACATTGTCATTGCCTTTTTAGTTATTAATTGACGTAAATGAGTGTAAAATGGAAAATAAGAAGATGATTTAACTCTCATCTCAAATCTCTCTCAATATCTAAAAAATATAGGAATATCTCAAATGAGGCTACATGGGGAGTATTTATAGGGAATGGGAGAGGCTTCTAGAAGTTGTTAACCAAGTATGAGTTGTCATGACAACTCATCCATGACAACACTAACTAATGGAACCTTCTAGAAACCTCCATCTCAACCTTTGCTACAACTAAAAATGTAATAAAAATACTAAATAACTAATAAGAGGAAAAATACAATGAAATAAAAAAAATATTAAAATAAACCCTATTTCACATCATTCTCCCCCACTTAAAACCAAGCTCATCCTCGAGCTTTCAAAATTTCGGGAGCTTGTGTGCAAATTATGAAAAATAGACAGACCAAAAGATGAGTAGTGAATTTCTGTACTTGGCTCCCAAAAATAAATTCTGGCACTTTTTTTTCTAAGGTTTCAAAAAACTCAATTTGCTGGCAAAAAAACAGTGGAAACCACCACCGACTGCCGTCCACTTTTTCTGGCATCGAGACTCGAAGGTAACTACCCGATGGTATTATTTGCCATCGCGATGGCAGACAGATGCTCACTCCTTCTCTTCTTGATCTGATTTTTGTGCTTCATATATTCCCATCGACCTCCTTGTTCTCTTATAAATTGGGTGTAAACGACTTCCACCGAGGTCAAAAATTCGAATAGGGCAATAAAAACTTAGATTCAACCATCCATGGCCATTTTTGGTTAGATCTAATGTCGTCGTGGGTTGTCAGAGCGCAAGAAAAGTTTTTGGAGTTGAAATAATGACGGGGACAATCGATTTAATCATTTTTCTCATTTTCTCTCTATTTTCTTCTCCCTTCTCAATCTAACCTTATGGATGGATTTCGGTCCCTCTTTCTTGTTCTTTTTCTGAGGTTTGACAGAGGATTTATAGGTGGATTTAGGGTTTTGTTGTGGTTGCATAACCTAGGAGGGGCAGTGGTGGCGATGAAATTAGAGTTTTGGGTGGTGGTGAGAGCGATGTGAGGGTAGCTCGTGGATGCATCGGGCGGAGGAAGGCGAGCCTCAAAAGCGTCCAATCTTGCTACGAGGCAGTTATAACCTTCTTGAGCCTATCGGTGTGCTAATCAACAGGATAAATCCCCTTCTTAGGTCCCATTTACCGTCGTCTACGATTTGTTATACAACAACGACAACGGGGCAGCGTCAATGAGACTCTGATACCAATTGACGTAAATGAGCGTCAAATGAAAAATTTGAAGATGATTTAATTATCCTCTCAGCTTTATCTCAATATCTCAAAAATGTAGGAATACCTCAAATGACGCTACATGGGGAGTATTTATAGAGAATGGGAGAGGCTTCTGGAAGTTGTTAGCCAAATATGAGTTGTCATGAGATGATTATCATGATAACTCATCCATGACAATACTAACTAATGGAACCTTCTAGAAACTTCCATATCAACCCTTGCTACATCTAAAAAATATAACAAAAATACTAAACAACTAATAAAAGCAAAATACAATGAAATAAAGAAATACAAGAAAATATTGAAATGAACCCTAATTCACATACAAATTATTTCTTTGATCGATTTTAATAAAAAAATCATCTTAGTATGAATTTAAGGCTATACTAAAATTAAAATTGAGTTTATGACCTTTATTAGCATTTATAAAAATAATTGGAGCAAAAGTGCATATTATGGAATATGGATAGTCATTTGGAGGGCCTTGGAGTCAATCTACAAGCATCCAGTGAAAGAAGTGAAGAAATTACATTTATTTGAAAATTACAATTTATCCCCTTAACTTTCATTCCGAATTTTTGAAAAGTGCCCTTTGGCCTAAAAAGTCATAAAATATCCCTTTTTTGCTCAAAACCCCCTTTTTACTTGTTCAAACACTCTTCTAATACAAATCATCTTCTTCTTGATTACCACATTTGTAAGACAACAAATTCATTTCATTCATCCCTTTATTTAAAACTTAATTAATCATAGTTAATGATGCCAGATCCATTGAGGACAAGTTTAAGAATCGCTCCATATAGGTCAAATTTTTTAAAATAGTAAAAAAAATATCGTGAGTTATTTTTTGTGGAGTATTTAAACATTCAAATCCCCCCTCCCCCCCAAAAAAAAATAAAAAATAAAAAAAAAACTAAAAATGAGTTTTTTGCTATTTTAAAAAAATATCAAAATATATCAGTTTTTAAATAGCTTAATAACTGACATTTTGAACTGAATTGTTTAAATACCCCATAAAAAATCGAACTCAAAATATTTTGTTTGCTATTATAAAAAATTGATCCGCATGAGTCTGCACTTAAATTGGCCATTGGATCCATGCTACGCTATACTGTTTAAATATTTATATATAACACCAAAACTTTGCAAACACTTAGAGTTCAACATTTACTCATTTTCTCTCTTCTCAAATACCTTACTGATCTCCCCCTCTCTCTCAATTTCTGTATATTGATCAAATAACACATGCATGCACTAAGTATATACTAGGCTTAAGAGGCTAGGGAATGACTAAGTTACCTAAAGTGGGGATGTTGTTAGAACAAACCCAAGCCATTGTAATGATGGTAGTTAAAGAGAATACCCTAGTCATTCTAAATATAAATCAAACTTTTGGTAGTTCGACCCATGGTGACAAACTAGATAATAGAGAAATTTTCAACCGTGTGTTTGAGAATTTCAATTCCATGTCTTGAAAATTTAAAAACTTTCAATTCATATATAAAAAAATTTGAACTTGAAAAATTTTGAATTCTAATTCTAGGCATGAAATTGGAATTATAAAACACACCCTTAAACATCTTCATTGATGAATTGCTTTGACAATTTTTTTTAATGAAAAGATCTTCTTTAACCAAAAATGACCCCTAAATCAAATCCAACCATATTGGTCCCCAACTATCTGTGACACCTCACTTATTAAAATAAGAGGTGGCCAACCCGTTGCACCAATAAAAATAGGAATCTTAAATGGTTCATTCTTAGCATCACTGTCGCATAATAACAATACGAGACAACCACTAAATATTTTTTAAAAGAAATGTCATATATAATTTTGCAAATTGGATAAAAGCAATTTTCAACAACAATTTATAACAAAAGATTGATAGATATACATAACAGTTTAATAACATTTCTACAAACATAACCGAAAAAGCTGTCGGTTAACAGAATAAATACGAAATATTACACCAAGTATGACAGGATGTACGAATACCAAACTTGGGCAACATGCCTGAATATACACCCGGATCATAGCTAGAGTATCAAAAGAAATTATGCGTGTACTACAAAAGTCCTACAACATTCGCAAAATGTTGTAGCTCCTTAACACTGGGAAGGAAAGTCACATCGGGTGCCCATGCGGCGGAGCACCTGCACATATATAAGAACCACACACGATGGAGAAATATAAACGGGTCAGGGCCCGGTCTGATATGATAAATAAGTGAATAAATGCATGACAGTTGTGAGTGCTAAATATCATAAGCAGGATAAGTTCGCTCTTCATTCGAAGATTTATCCTCACCTCTCTTCTCAGTGCACATCCTAACGCGTATAATTCATTTTAAGTTAAACTACCCATCTACTTAATAGGAGTAACTTAACTATATTCCACATGCCAAGTTTATCAATTGGAAATATATTCACAAGTCAATAATCATTAGGGACAATAGGCAATTAAAGTTGATTCACAGTTTTCTTAAATCAATTAATAAATTGGGTGAAATACCATTTCAATGAGAACAATTACAATCATAATAATAATGGTTCGAAGACCATCCTTCCGGGAGTCATTCCACTGGATGCGCCCCTAAATACTATCATATTCCAGGGCCTATAACTAATACCACTTAGGTATCCTAAATCGCAACGCATGGGAAGCGGCCATATACCTTCAATAGTGAGTCATAACCATACCCGAAATTACCTCACTTCGAACTATACAATCATACAACGTAACAACCGGTATCATGGCCTTAGTACTATACTCTCCCTGCATCATTAGCCAGGGGATTCACCTCTAGCGCATACTTCCCCTATGATAGTATTTAGAGAGGTATGTGTAAATGTGCCATAGTTACAAACTATATTAAATTAAACATACGGTACATAAATTTTGAAACCATATGTACGTACAAGTTTGGCTACAAGATATAATTATTATCATACTAGCCCCCGAAGGTCCAACACACACACTACCCTACTCTACACTAGTCCTACTCTCGTTTACTAGACGAAATGAGACATTATACACTTATAAACCTTTCCTCGAAATAAGCCCGGACACTCCCGTACTATCCTAGAGTACTACTCTCCTTATGTGAGGTCATATTACTTATCAATACATCCTAAGAGAAGGTCCCTAAGCCTTGAACCCAAAAGAAAAGGAGTAGAAAGAAAATCCAATTCTTGGGCTGAAAACAGAGTACTGGTCGACTGACCCCTGACCCCCAATCGACTGCGTAATTGAAATTTGCCTTGCGAGGCAACCAGTAGGCTTTTCCCTTTAGGCCCAGTCGACCAATTTCTTGGACGCGATCGACCGGTCACACGAGATCCCTCGCCCATCCCCCACTTTTCTTACTAAAACCTAAATCTCCAACTCTTCTTTTTCCCTCTACACCAACTATCATCAACCAATATTATCAACAAATCATTTTTATATGATCACTAAACAATATACAACCTTAAATCATATTTAACTTATATAGGTGGAGGTTTGAACAACAAACTTAATCAAAACCCTAAATGGGTCAAATCTTGAGAACAATAACTAATCACACAATTTATTCAACATAATCATAAGGTATTGTAAGTATAATACTTGCCTTGTTGTTGGAGTCTCGAATTCTTCTTCGTCGCAACGATTCCAAGCTTGAAATGATAAAATCTCCTATTTTCTCTCCTTTCTCTCAAGCTCTCACTTCTCTCTAACTTCTAGGTTTAGAAATACACAAATGAGGTATAAATGCTCTTCCAAGACTTAAATGCCCAAATGACTTAAGTCTAACATTAAATGCTACTACATAATCAAATGACTCGTAACATCATATTTGAGTCATTACTAGCCAAAAGTACCCCCGGAACCCAAAAACAACCTTGGCACTTATTTTGACTATATCAACCCTTTCCAGGCTAACCGCGCCCCCTTAAATAACATCCGAGATATCGTTCATTATTTTCTATTCCAACGTCATATTAACATTCTAATAATAATCCAATTGGAATATAAATCATACATGTCGCCTCAAAACATAGTGACTTAACATTAACAAAATATTACACTATTTACATTCGCGTAAAGGTAAATATGCAATACTCATAAATATTAGCTCTTAATTACTGAAATTAATATTTACTCCAATTTCCTTTATTTATATAACTAACCCACATGACGATTTAATTATAAAAATAATTACTCAAAAATAAGGGGTATTACACTATCCTAGCTGGAACTCAACTAATTCCTCCCAAAATAATGTATTCACTATTCTAAAATTGTAAATTTATTTTCTAATAATCGCATAAATTGTCCAAAAGTCCTAAAATAAACCACAATATTCACTTCATATATTCCCCCTAATACTATTAATTAAAATCATAATTCTGGAAATTCTTCGTTTGTTAATTCTATCAGTTAGCTTTCGATAAAATCTTAATTCATTCCTGAAAATTACCGAAAGTTTTAAGTAAATCTTTAGAAGACCTTAAACGCCTTTATAGTTCCTTTAAAATCATTTGGGCTTCTCACACTTCATAATAACTCAAGGAAAAAAATTATTTAATAACAGTTCCTTAGTTTAAATATTTAGAAGCTTCCAATTCATTTGGTTAATCTATATCTATATTATACCTTTAATACGATAGTATTAGAGGTATTAATAACAATTAATGCATTAGGTTAATATTGGTACTTTCTAAAGGATTTTAAGTCTTTTGTTCAAAACGTTTCACTGAGGGAGGGAAGAGTGATCTATTCTTAAAATTAAGGGATAAAGGTTATTGGAAAGGGACTAAACTCAAAGGTCATGTATTATAATTACGGCTCCCCTTTCTTCGTAATATGATGCACGCTATAACTACTCATTTTCTTCCATGAATGGTATTTTTTCCTTTCTTCCTTTTATTGCATACTTCCATGAATGGGTCACGGGGGATAAATTACCTGGAGATAACAATTGACAATAAGTCTTATAACATAAGGAATATATAAGAAGAAAACATTATTCTAACCATTCCTAAGGTTAGGATGACATTCTTATTCTATATATTTGATTTTGAATCTTATTGTTGGACCATAGCTTAAACATGGATTCCTTTTTTTAGAAGTTTGATGAAGTGACTCGATCTCGCATAAAAGATGGTGGCTTAAACTTTTCAGTGATATAGCTCTTGTACTTATTGATGAAGTTCATTTGTTCAATGTTCCCTGTGGAGCATCCTTGGGGGGAATAGTTCATAGAATAAAATTTCTTGCTCGCAATCCTGTAATGAAATCAAGTCCTCTGGCACATGTCCATTTTCTAGTTATTTTTGCGACTGTCCCAAATATTGATGACCATGGTAACTTTTGGATTGAATGATATATTGTTATTCGTTGATACTGAATTTGATTTTAGTAGTTTAATTTGTGTCATTACTAATTATAGCTCCCCTTTCTCCGTAAAAAGACATAGAATTTCACTTTATATAAAACCGTGTGCATCTTGGCTTTTATCTTGTATTTTCGTACAATTTATTTGCTATGTAAATAATCTGTAGTTACTATGTTTTTAGAATTGATTGTCTAAGAAATTTGTAGCTTTAGTTTGTATGCTATAACAAATGACATTTGATGCATTCAACATGTTTGTAAAGATTTCAACCCAACCTATTTGAACCAATGTGTAGGGAATTATTTTTCTATATATTTTCCTTTGTATTTCATATGTTAAGTTTATAATTGTATGCTATAACTAATATCAGTTGATGCATTAAAACTGTTGGAAAAGATGTTACCACCCCCTATTTCAAGCAAAGTGTTTAGAATTATTTTACCGTGTCATTTCCTTTGTATTTTGTATGCTTAAGTTTAGAGCTTTTAATTTATAAATAGTTTCTTCTTTAAAAAGTCTTAAATTACATTCAAATGGTTATTTAACAAATCTGTAGCTCGATTTTGTATGCTCGAACTACTATCATTTTATGCATGCAAAGTTTTTGTAAAATTGTCATTTAACTTTGGTTTCACAAATACTATGTGACTTTATAGGATATTTACAGATAATGAAACAATTCATTTATGCGAGTATAATGAAATTTTATTATTCCTTTTGACAATTGTCATAATATACATTTTGGCCCCCGCATCGTGCGGTGTACATGCTAGTTTACTATAATGCTTGACGACCCATGGAAATATTAATTGATCAAACTAATTCTTCATTAAATAATAAAAAACATTCCAATTAAATATTGAAAAACAATTATTATGGTGGCCGATGGGGTATCCAAAGTGTTAAAAGGGAGAATACGTAATGGGATTGAGTTTTAGCCCAAGACCTGATTCTAGGTCTGTGGTCCGTGGTTCATGGGCTGTAATAAAAAAATTCAAGAGACAATTTATTGTGTTTATCAAATATTAAATAATTAATCTGATTTATTCATCGTTTCTTCAATTAAAATTTTAAATCAGATTATTTGAGCATTTTTAAACATGTTCTTTTTTTTTATTGACTTGGTCTCCAGAATTTTCTCTCATGTTTTTTTTAACTTCCCACATTTCCCCACGTATAGATTGTTGATAACAATTTCAAATTCTATCAAAACATTATAAATTTGGAGTGTAGTTTATTTCTTTTCCAAACCAATATTTTTCCAAAACTAAAGAGAAGAAAAATTTTAAGGTTGTAGTATCGTAGTGGTTACCGTCCCTCTTCTGCATTGTATTTAATTTTTCATTGATGTACAAAATACCATTAAAAATAATGACCTAGTTGGTGACTCAACCAATTATTCGGCAATGGTTTCTAACAATTTTAAGGTTACTTAACCACGGAAACAAACAAAAAACCCTCTAAGAATAACCACAATCATCCTTTCTAATTCAAAAGGCAATTCTTCAATTTTAAGAAGGTTGTTATTGTTAAAATTATAACACCAATGCCTCTCTCTAGAAATCTTTGCACATCCCACTATCTCTCTTCCTCTCTTAAATGTGATACTCAACTCATTTATTCTCTCTCTCTCTCTCATATTTCCATCTCTCTAGAACTCTTTAATTTTAGAGAACTCCCACCGCCACAAAATGTGTGGTTGTAATGGTAGTTTCTCACTGACTTTGGTAAGTAGAAATTGGAGACCCATCTTCCATTTTGTGCAATAAGTGGGTAAACAATCAAGTGTAGTAAAGAGTGTCCAAATAAATAGTGAGTGTCTTTGGAGTGTGTGAGTTGTGTCTTTAAGTAATAAAATGGTGTTCTAAATATTGAGTGAGTCTTGTAATATTACTGGGTCACTTGAGTTTGTATTTTGTGATTTAATAATTGTACTAAAATTTGTACAATTATTTTTCTGTAATAAATTAGTTTTATTTGTGGTTCACCGCTTGCGCAATTTTTACTCAACAATTTGGTATCAGAGCCAAACGGTTAGGGATCACTCTGAAGGTGCCACTAAAGAAATGGAGTACTGCGAAAGGATCAAAAATAGTCTAGGACTGTGCCAATTGAATTAATTAAGGACAATTTTAATTTGAGTACGTGATTATGGTAGACTTTGTTAAGGCATTTGGTGGCGGGATTGAAAAATTAAACCACACCAATTATGAAATTTGGAGCACCTATATGATGTCCTATTAGGAAGAACAAGATTTATGAGAGACTGTTGATGGTAGCGACACTTCACCACCCTCACACGAAAATATGGAGGCTTTAATTGTAATAACCCGCCCTTTTGGAGAGGATTAAATTCCATAATTAAGTATAATTTGGAATTTGGAGAATTTCTCGAAATAGTGATTTTTGGGATTTTCGAGGATTTAAATATTTTCGAAGGGTGTTATAAATTATTTTGGGACTATATAGGTCGAAGTAATTTAATTATATGTCGCCGTGGAGTATAGCGACAAAAGAGGTAAGATTTTGAGTAAGACTACCGCATTTAATTATTTTGGGTTAGAATAGTGATTTGCGGTCAAGTACCTCGGATAGAAATTTTGACTACGCCATGAGTCTCAGAATGTCCGAGATAGTCAAAAAAGAGTGTCCGATTGTCGAAATTGAGTTTCGGGTAATTTTGGAGTTAAATAGGCTCGTAATTGGGTAAACGAGTCGTTTTGGGTTTTAAAGGGGTTAAACCCTTTTCTCCTTATAAAAGGAGGGAGAGGGGGAGAAAAGAGAAGAGAAAAGAGAAAGAAGAGAGGAAAGAGAGAGAGAGAGAGGGAAGAAAAGAGGAAAAAGGGGGAGATTCCGGCCAGCCTCCGCGGGATTCGGCTCGAGGACGTCGAATTTTATCCACGAGGCAAGTGTTTACTTGATTTATTTATTTTTGAGCATAAATATCTCATATCATAGTTGTTATAACAAACCCTAATGATTTTGGGTTGGGTATTCGTGGATAAAACGGGTTTTCGGGAGATAAAACGAATAAACCCCTAAAATTGGTTAATTGGAGAAACTTAGGTTTTATGTAAAATTAATTGGTGGTTTAGGGTTCTAGGATGTTTATAACCCTTAATATATGGGTATTTGTAGTTGGTTGAGGTTGTAGGACGTTGGGTGAGGCGACAAAAGCTTGGGAGAAGCTTTAATGGACGAAACCGTCTCGGAGAAGAAGATGAATAGTGTAGGCAGCGTGCTTACCGAATCGATTCGGCCTAGAGACGAATCGATTAGGCTCTTGGTCAAAAAATAAAAATTGTATATCTTTTCGACGCAGTCGCGTGGGCGCCGACCGCGTATTTTTTTTATTTTTTTTTGGATTTATAGTGATTTTTCTACAGAAAGCTGTCCGAGATTGAAATCATTAGTTAGAACTTATTGGAGATAGATATTAGAGGTTCTCAAAAGAATTGTTAGGACCTCTAAAGAATTTGAGGAGATATAAAAACTTTGGGTTTGTAGTAATAAAACCAAGTTAGGATTTAAATGGATATTGGATTGAATTTTGGGTATTTTGGAGATTGAAAAATCGCCCAAACTGTAGCCCTCGAACTGGCCGAATCGATTCGGGTACAGGCCGAATCGATTCGCCTAAAGGAAATTGGGTTTCTACAATGGGCCGAATCGATTCGGGTACAGACCGAATCGATTCTCCATTTACAGACCTATTTGCTGAATACTTTCCGAATCGATTCGGATTGGGAACCGAATCGATTCGCCCACCCGAATCGATTCGCTAAAGGGGCGAATCGATTCGCTTAGGTCAAAATTTCTAGTTTTCTCCCTTTAAGAGTATGGGGAGTTGAATTACCATTTGGGATTTTTATGGGGATTCCTAAATAAGGGTTTTGAGGATAAATAAACCTTTAAGAGATGATTGAGGTAATTAGTATTGAACAAAGTATGGAATACTTTGGATTTAGAATCATGCTTATATGAATGCATGATTATGATTCCTGGAGGGAATCTTTGGGATTTTGGTCATCGCTAGATGCTATAGGCCACTATGGTCGTTTATATATATATTCTAGGAAGAATATATAGGATATGTATATACTGTGTGATTTAGGTATATATATATGTTATGATGGAAATGATTTTTGAAAATATGAAAATGAATATTTTCAAAATGGTAAATAAATGATTTTCATAATTGTTAAAATTGAGGATACACACCTCTCTAAATCGCTATCATATGGGAGTTTGCGTACGTATGGTGAAGCCCCCTGGCTAATGAATGCAGGGTGGATATAGTCCTATAGGCCATGTGAGCGTTTGTTGATATATATTTTCTGCGCTGGTTAGGAGATTCCGGGTGTGGTCTTGACTATCCCGTAGGCACATGGCCGCTTCCCGGCGTCTTGCGATGTAGGATCCCAGGTTGTCTTATGATAGGCCCTGGAAGATGATAGCCATTTAGGGGCGCGCACAGTGGAGAAATCCGCACGGGCGGTCTTAGAACGCGTTATATATTAAAGCAATTCATGATAATGGATTGGCTTTAATTACATTTCCTGGATATAGGAAGGGAAATGGGTTATATAAATTGGCTTCGATAACACTTCCCGGATGGAAGAAGGTATGTGGAAGCATATGATATGAGCAAAGCATTTTTATGATAACGAAAATGGCTTTGAATACATTTCCTGAATATAAAAAGGGAAATGGGATATTTTGAAAAGGAAAAGCATTTTTATGATAATAAAACTGGCTTTTAAAAAGGTATATGATTTGTTAAAGCAATTCATGATAATGAATTGGCTTTTAAATACATTTCCTGGATATGAGAAGGGAAATGGAAGGTTTTGAGATAAAAATGATAAGTATTGATAAATACTTTGTATATGGATTCTCATTCCGGGAGATAGATCCGGATGGTTATGGTAAAACATGTATATGTATATATAAATGGATGAATCGAGTACCGAGGGTTTAATGGATCCCGACGATCGACCTTGCCGCATAGTAGTGTATCGGGGGGGTTCCTTGTTTGGATTTCGCTTTGCGAGACACCCCACGCACGAATATGGCAGTGTGTTGAGACTGGGGAGAAGTTTAATCCTTAGTGCTCTTATATTATAAATTCTTATGGTGTATATATTTATATATATCTTTCTGTACTGAGGGACTGGCGGATCTCGATGATCGACCTTGCCGCTTAGTAGTGTATCGGGGGGGTTCCTTGTTTGGATTTCGCTTTGCGAGACACCCCACGCACGAACATGGCATAGCGTCGAGATTTGAGTGAAGTTAGCCCTTAGTACATCCGTTGGACTATCTAGGGTAGATAGTAGATGGGTAAATTAGACTAGTTTAGCAGGGTAGCTTGACTAGGATATTTAGAGGGATGTGCTAGGAGTGCAATGTTAGAGGAGAGGTGAGGGGTATCTCATGGGAGTGCGATACCAATTTAAATATGAGATAAAACTATTTTTCTAAAAATAAAGCATTTATGCACTTGCAAAATATTTTCAAACATTCGGGCTCTGACCCGTTTGTCTACTCTCCTTTCTTTCTCTATACTATATATATATAGGTGTCCAGACACAGGGACGCCTGGATGGAAATTCTTTCGAGTTAGACGTCAGCTGCAGCAGCTGTGGATGCGTGCAGGTTTTTGATAGCCGCTTCCATCGTTGTACTCTAGATAGGAGGTACTGTATAAACATTCGAGCCAATGGCTCAATTGCATTTATTTATTCTTTCAGTATAGCATTCGATATGGTTGTATATTTGGACCGAGTGTTCGGTTATTTTAATTTATCTCATTTTCATTTCAGTTCAATTACGCATTTAATTGTGGATGTTTTTAATTGGTCGCTAAAAAGAGTAGTTAGATAAAAGTTTTTAACGCTCACCTAATAGGATATTAGTAATTAAATGGATTTTCGACAGTGATGCTAAGAATGATCCATATGAAACTCCTATTTTAATTTAATATTTGAGTGATCGCCCGGTATCTTATTAGGCGGGGTGTTACATTAATAAAATGGAAAATAAAAGCGGTCAAAGCCATGTATGCACTCAAAATATCAGTAGACCCAAAATTATTGGGGTATATCAAGGATGCGAAGACATCGAAGGACGCATGGGACACTTTTTCCTCCATTTTTCAAAGATAAATGGTGCACGCTTATAGACATTAGAGAACGAATTGATGACTACCACTCAAGAAGGTATGGCCATCATCAACATTTTAATAAAATTAAAGATTTTTGTCAAAAATTTATTTGCTTGACCCTGACTCTAAAATTTGTGAACCATGGATCAGGAGAATAATTATCCGTGGCCTAAAGCCCAAATATAATGGATTTATTATGGAAATACGTGGTTGGAAAGCTCAACCCAATCTAGTTGAATTGGAAAATTTATTGGCCAATCAAGAGACATTGATGAAATAAATGAGTGGGGTCTTAATAAAAAGAAACGAGGAGGCATCTTTTAGCAACAGAAGAGGGAGAGCTAGAGGCCAAAATGTAGCAAGAGGATCACAACAAGAGAAAAGCTCGAGGAAACATAACTCAGACTTGTTACAATAAGAAAGGAGCTCACGTATAGGGGGATCTCAACTGAACAAAAGAAGGGACCAGAGTCACTCATATAACTTTAGGGAACGTAACAGGGAATGTTACAACTATGACAAGAAGGTTCACTATGCTAGAGATTATTGGCACAAGGAGAAGATGTCTGTAGAAGGTAATGTTTCAACATCAAAAAGCCAAGGGATTCACAATGTAGAAGAATGGGATTTTGAAGCATCATTCTCAGTACTTAAATCCACCGCGGAGGTCTCTCCGTGTAAGAGCAAGTTTATAATTGCTCAGTTTATTTTTTATTTGGCTTGTCTCGTTACACATGCACTGCACCATCATGATTGCTTCTACGTATTCGAAGAAAAAGTTAAAGACTTTGGGAAGATTGAAGAATCGTTCATCTCAACAACATTTCGAAGAGTTACAGTAGTTTGATAAGGCTTTTATTTTTCCAGGGGTTGACATTTTTAAGAGTTTGCATTTCAAAATATTTTTTAAAAATATTTTTTAAGAAAATTTTGACGACTCGTTAGAACGAGATTCCTAGGTCATTCGAACGAGTTACACTATGCCGTTAGAACGGGATTTCAAACGTTCGAACGAGTTGAATTTTCATCAATCACTGTGTAAGTGTAAATATTTGAGCTTAGCCTTTTTATTTATTTTAATTTGCATTTGTCATATTTGGCGTATACCATTACAAATCGACTCACACCAAAACGTCGAATCGAACTCCAACATCTCCAAGTCCAAGACTCCTCTACATCTCAAGAAGGTATAAATATTTTAGGAGTTCATAACTTTTATTTTGGATGTTATTTTTATAAAACCAAGGCTAGATTCTTTTTAGTTTTAAAATAAATATTTTTACCCTCGTTCAAACGAGATTCTTTCTCGTTCGAACAAAATGTCCTATTCATTAGAGGGCTCGTTAGATCTACCTTAAAAGAATATCTAAGAAAAGGCATCCTGTTTGAATTTGTTAGAAGCTTGTTCTAATGAGATTGCTTTCACGTTCGAAAGAACGGTGCTTTCGTTCAAAGAAAATGACTTTCTCGATCAAACAACTTCTAATTTTGTTCGAACAAATCCAACGCCTTGAATTTCATGTTGGATTTATAAATACTTGTTTTAACTCCAAATTTCTTAAGAATTTTGCCAAAGCGTTTCGTGCATATCCCTACTTGGCGGTAATCTAGTTATATCCTGAAATACATCGGCGAATTATCTAACAACTGGAATTAAGCCAAGGGAAATTACAACTCTCGTAGAGGTCTCCTCATCTAAGTAATATAAATGAATGGACGATCGAGACATCGTACTATGAACATCTCCTAACCAAGAATAGTGAATATAATACTCCTACCAAAATAATCAGTCGTGACTTTATAAGTGACTAGCCAGTCCATCCCAATAATAGCATCATATTCGGACATCTCTAATACAAGCATATTAACTGGTAAAATCAAACTTCCAATCTCTACACTCACACTTCAGCATAAAGAAAATAGGCATGCCATGACCCATATGTGAATCTACATAAGTAATAGTATTATTGGCTATGCCTAACAACCCTGTGGCTCGAGAAAAAGTAGTGGATATGAAAGAATGTGATGCTACCGTATCAAACAAAATACGTCCCATAACTCCAGAGATAGAAAACTTACCCTCAATAGCGGGTGGTGGCTGCTGAATTGTCGCCTATTGAACGTTGTACACATGTCCATACTATTGTTGCCCCTGCTGCGACGGAGCTGCTAGAATGGCCAGTAAGGATGGCATCTGAGCCGGTGCTGGAAGAGAAGCTAGAAACATAGTCCTGTGAGGCTCTCGATGCACACCCTGCTGCTGGGAAATCTTACCCTTATTTGGGCAATCTTGTTTCTTGTGACCAGCTTTGCCATAAGTGAATCATCTACCTGTAAATATCCCCCCATTACGACCCTATTGGCCATGACCTTATTGACCATTTTCACCTCTACCTTATCCCTGATGGCCCTGCTGATTGTGTTGTTAGCCCTAGTGGCTTTTCCTATTACCACCCTGCCCATAAAGAAATCCTCCCGATCTCAGACGTTTCGGATAATCCCCTGGCTGGGAATTTTGATCATGTTATTTTAGCTGTACCTGAGCTGAAGATGATCCACTGCCATTATTTCCTCCCGTACAACCCTGCTGACTGGACTCAGTTCCCCTCTTACTCCCCTTGAGATGAAGACGGTCGTCTTGGCAGTTAGGTAGGGAAGCATTCAATACATCATTATAAGCCTGTAAAGAAAGATTTCCTAACAGATGCTAGAAAATCCTCCATTTAAGACCATCCCTAAACAGCTGAATCTTTTTCTGCTCAATAGGTACCTCTCCTGGCACCAAATTGGTCAGCATAGTAACTCTTCTTCATATTTAGCAACTTATTTCCCTTCCTGGGTGAGGTCTAAGAGTTTCCTTGGCATCTCAGTCTGAACTGCAGAAGGAATGTATTTACGATCGAATCGCACCAAGAAGTCCTGAATAGACAAACTGTCCCTCTCCTCCGCTGTGGTAGTGGACTCCCACCACTGTAGAGCTGTATCAACCAACTTTAACGTAGCTAGAATTTGTTTCGAAACCTTTATACATTCATACATACGCAGATTCCACTGGATGTCTTTCTTCTATTGGCTAGTAGTTACGACATTGGAACCCTCTTTGAATTCTGGTGGATGCGCCTTTTGGAAGGCCTCCCTAACACGTTACCAAGCAGTGGGAAACCCTTGCACTGGTGTTGGTGGCACTGCCAGTACTGGAGGTGGAGCTTGTTGGGTAGCCGCCAAGGCATCATTTACTTCTTGAGCAACAATGGCAGCAACTTCTGTCGCATTCAGAGTGCCTTGTGTTGGAGCGGGTTATAGTGCTGGTTGTGCTGCACCTGGGGCTCTTTGTGCATGTCGTGGAGGCATATGAAATGAGTTACATCAAAATATGAATTTTAAAATACCACATAAATAGCTAAAGTCGTAAAGGCGCAAATATGATTCTCAACAATCCTAATGATAGGACTCTATATCAAAGGACGCTAAGCAGAAAACATAAGTAAGTTGCACAGATCCTAAAGACTCTAGAACCTGATGCTCTGATACCACCTGTAACACCCCGCCTAATTAAATACCGGGTAGCTACTCCTTGATTAAATTAAACAGAATATACAGTTGGTTTATTCTCATCATCACTGTCGAAAAACATTATTCTTTTTAAAATAACTCACCCAATGCTTTATTAAGTTACGTGTTAAAAACATTAGCCATGATTGATAACAATTTAAAACCATTACCACAATATTTATCAACACTACAGAAGTCTCATAACACAACTGAATAATGAATAAAAGATTAAATGCAATTGGATAAAACTTCCCTCTTCAAAATATTCAATATAAAACCAACAAACCAAAATGAAAGTACCATCATAAACCCAATAAAATATCTGAATGGTAAATGGAATACTATAATCCTGGGCAACATGCCCTCAATAAGAGAAGTACTAAAGATATAGGAATTAAAGAAATGAATCATCTGAACAAGTCTGCATCTCCAGGAACAACAACTCATGATCAAACATCCGTACCCTAAGTTGCACGTCCCTGATACACCTGTTAATATAGATATAGTAGAGAAGAGAATATGCAAGGAAACGGGTCAGAGTCCAATGATAAATTATTTTAAAATAGCAAGTGTTTAACAAGTGCAATTAAGCATTTATTATGTACATGTTAGTTTCCAGGCTATCACTTAATATTCTCATATCTCATCTAGAGTGCCTGTCTAACGTATTCGAGTAATAATTAAGGTTTCCTTCTAACTAGTTTTCACAACATGATTCTATCCCCTATAATAACTCCATATGTCCCATACCATACGTAATATACTTATTCAAATTCTTTTCTCTTTTAATGTGAATATTACTTTCATAACCTTAAGATTAATATTTACTTAATTAAATTCAATTTCATTTATTCACAATCAACTACAACTTCACACAGTAGATTGAATCACAGTATATATGTTCACTTTATAATATATACTAATATAACTCCTCCCATTCACAGCTACGGTGAAGGCATACTCTGTTATCATGTCCAGTCACAATTCTCATTGTTCAAAGGACAAATGGTTCGTTGTCTTCCCCGAATCATAAAAAGCATAACACACATATATTGGAGGCGAGCATACTCCCCAGCCAAATGGATCACGCACATACCTACATTCCCATTCAACCGTCGAAACTATCAATCTCACCGATAGAACGTATCCAAGGTCCTATGCTCAGGGTAAAAATCTAAAATCCTCCCAAATGGACGCACAGGATAATATCGTCCACAAAGCGAAACCTCCTCCTCGATAGCAAGTAGCGTAGGTATGCCATACACATAATAAACTATTCTGTAGGTATCCTTCCACCTATATATAATATAAACAAGGTATTCACACAACCATAAGATAATTCCGATATGTAGTATTATCTATCTCTCAATTCCTACGTATTTAATATTATGACTTTACTCCTCAATTTGTTATTCCCGACCCTATCTCATTACTCGAAGATTAAATAAGTTTTCCTTGATATATATTTGGTAAGAAACTCACGTATACCCTACTGGTCCATGTCATCATACTCCTCAAATTATTGGGAATTAAACTCATCTTTAATTAGAATTATAATCGATAAAACCTATTCTCGGATAACCATATTTTCTTTCACTTAGGTTTATTCACTTATACGATTTTCCAGGTGATTCAAATGATCCCCACCCTACTGGTACAATCCTTAATCTTCATATAATGAATCACAACCCAAGACGTGAATTTAACAATCATAATTCATTCGATTAATTAGCATAATTCTCTCAAATTTAAATCCCAATCATAATAATATTAATCCGGGTTTTTACCTATGGCCTACTGCCCTTCCATAAGTCTTATTATGTTCAAATAATAATCACCAAAGATTCCTAAAACTTTTGGGATTAAAACAAGAATTAAAAAGGAACAAGTTCATCATTTCTGGGGAGGTCGATCAATCAAAGGTCAGGGGTCGATCGATCGAGCTTCATGGGTCGATCGATCACCCAGATATTCGCCCAGATTCTACAATATTTATCCTAGGGGTTACACAACTTTTAACCAATCAAACCTCTATTTTAACGTCTCAAATTTCTTATAATCCATACCACATGATATAGCAACATATGTAAATGATTCCTACTCATTTAAACAACATAGAATCATCAAGAGATTGGATTAAATGCATGTTTCTCATATTTTTCCAGAAAATTAAAGATGTGAATATTTCAAGAACAATCCTATAATTCTCAAAATTTCTCCAACATGTGATGTTTATTTCTTGGATTTATATCTACCAATAACATGAGACTAATCCTAGATATCTCTACTTTCCATAAATGAATTAACATCAACTAGTTTATCTCCAAAACATGTAACTTCTCATCATTTCTAATTATCCTAACATGGACATTATACTAACTAGATTGCAAATATTAAATCACTTGCCTCTACTAAAGATCTGAAACTTTGGGGATGAATGTCCCTTGGTGGTTCTTCCCTTCTCCGATCAACTTTCGATGGTGGTTGGAGGTGGTGATCTTTGGCTCTTGGTCCTCCCACAAAGACTCTTTCTTTTCCCCAGAGAAACTCCTCACTCTCTCTCAAGTTTTTCCGCTCTAAGTTTGTAGAATGAATGAATAATCTAAACCCTTTATACTTATAAATAACCTTCCAAACTTGCGTACACTACTCACCTTCCAAGTGAAAAGACCATATTACCCTTCTGAGGTAACTATTCGGCTCCAAAGTGCCCTGAGACCCTATACAAACGTCCGAGTAGACTTTTGTTACTATAAAAACCCTTCTGAACACTTTGGAGCAGTCAAAACGACCATTTGGATGACATAAAAATATTTCTCTTTTTATTTTATATAAATTCAGTCCCGACACTACTTTCACATGCGTCAGACTTATTCACCGAATTTTCCGTATTAACAATTCGCGACAACTTCTAAAATTAATCATAAGTAAAGTCATAACCACATATTACTTTGATTCACTAAGTAATATTCAACATATATCATATATTACTATATTCTCAAATAATATTTAAATCCGTATGAATTTCAAATTATTCAATTAATTCTAATAAATCCCTTTTGAAAAGTTATCAAAATTACGCAATATTACACCCTTTCCCCCTAATAACAAAATTTCGTTCCGAAATTTGGAAAAATGAAATCATTCCTGGTACAAATAACTCTGGATAACGTTCGCGCATATCATCCTCACGCTCCTAGGTAAATTCCTCCACATTATGGTGCGCGCACTAGACACGCACAAACATAACTACTTTTGACCTCAAGCGTTTCTCAGCGCGGTCTAAGATCATCACTGGTCGCTCCTCGTAAGAACTATATGGCTGCAGATCCACTTCCTCTAATTCAATATGAGTGTGAGCCAACTCATCTCGAAGATACTATCGTAATGAAGAAATGTGGAACACATCATGTATATTATGTAGGTGTTCTGGTAGCCCAATTCTGTACGCTGCTGGTCCCACTCTCTCTATGATAAGAAATGGTCCCAGCAATCTTGGTGCCAATTTCCCCTTATTTCCAAATCTCAATATCCCCTTCATCGGAGATACTCGCAAAAGTACTTGGTTCCCCACGTCAAACTCCCTCAAGAACCTCTTAGCATCAGTGTAGCTTTTCTGTCTATCTTGCGCTACACGAATGCGACTTCTGATCCTTTCAATCCTGGCAGACGTATCCTGAATCACTTCCGGCCCAAGTGGTTTGTTGTCCCCCACTTCTAACCACTATGCAGGAGAGCAACAAGGTCTACCATATAATGCCTCAAATGGGGCCATACCAATAGTGAACTGTTAGGAATTGTTCTACGCAAATTCAACCAAAGGAAGATATTATTCCCAACTCCCTCCAAAAACCAGAATACACATACATAACATATCCTCTAAAATCTGGTTAGTGCGCTCCGTCTGACCATCTGTCTGCAGGTGATAGGCTATACTCAACCTCACTTCAGTACCCATGGCCTCGTGAAAACTTCCCAAAATCGAGAAATAAAGATCTTATCCCGATCGAACACAATATTAAGAGGAACTCCATGTAACTTTACTATCTCGGCTACAAAGATCTGTGCATACTGCACTGTAGAAAAATATGTCCGTACCGACAAGAAGTGAGCTACCTTAGTCAATCGATCCATAATCACCCGTATGGAATCATGACCTCTTTGAGTGGTAGATAGTCCGGTGATAAAATACTTGGAAATGCTCTCCTATTTCCACATCGGAATCTTTAACGGATCAAGAAACCCTGCTGGCTTCTGAAGATCCACTTTCACTAACTGGCACGTTACACATTTAGAGACAAACTCAGAAATATCTTTCTTCATTCCGCTCTACCACTATTATCGCCTCATATCTTGGAACATTTGTCCCCATCGGGATGTACCATAAATTTAGAACCATGCGACTCAGACATTATCGCGTGCCATAACTCTTCCCCTTCTGGAACAATCAGTCTACCATTAAAGCGCAAGCGTCCCTCTGAGCTCACTGAGTAAGACTCTACTCCTACGGCCAAAAGTTATCGAATTTTCTCCTGAGAGAATGGATCATCTACCTAGGCTTATACTACCCTCGTTATAATGTTAGGAGTAATGGTCATAACAGAAATAAATGACCCAACAACTGCATCCTGATGGCCTAGTTCCTTCCATTTTGCCTTCCATATTGAGGCTAGTTCACCCTCAGGTTTATGACTCAAAGCATGGGTTACCACGTTAGACTTTCTCGAGTGATAATGTATCTCAAACTGATAATCCTTCACGAATTCAAGCCACCTGTATTGTCGCATATTCAACTCTCTGTGAGTGAATAAATACTGTACTGACTTGTGATACGTGAATAAGCAAAACTTTTCACCCAATAAATAGTGTCTCCATATCCGAAGGGTAAATACGATAGCTGCAAGCTCTAAGTAATGGGTAGGGTAGTTCTTTTTATGAGGCTTAAGCTTCCTGGAAGCATAAGTTATAACCTTCTCTTCTTGCTGAAAAACTCCATCGAGTCCCTATAACGATGCGTTAGTGTATACGAGATACTCCACTCCTGGCCTGGGCAGCGCTAGTATTGGAGTAGAAGCCAACTTATCCTTTAGTTCATCAAATGCCAAATGACACACATTATCCCACACAAATGGTATGCCTTTAAGGGTTAAATTAGTCATCGGTCCTCTAATCTTCGAAAAGCCTTTGATAAACTGTATGTAGTAACCAATAAATCCCGAGAAACTGCATACCTCCGTCAGTTTCGTGGGTTGTCCCCACTCCCTCATCGCTAATACTTTGATAGGATCTACTAAAATACCTATTTTTGACACTATATGCCCCAGGAATTGAACCCATCGGATCCAAAACCCACACTTATCATACATAGCGTATAACTGATGCTCACGTAGTATCTGTAGGACCTTTCGCAAATGCTGAGCATGCTCTTCTTCTGTATTAGAGTAAACCAGGATGTCATTTATAAAGATAATGACAAACTAATCTAGGAACTCTCTGAATACTCGGTTCTTCAAGTCCATGAATACAGTCGACGCATTGGTCAACCCGAACTGTAAAACCCAAAACTCGTAAGATCCATATCGTGTTACGAAAGGAATCTTCGATACATCCTGTTCTCTGATTCTCAATTGGTGATATCCAGATCTCAAGTCTATCATTGAGAAGTAAGTTGCACCTCTCAACTGATTAAACAAGTCATTGATGCGGGGTAAAGGATATTTATTTCGGATCGTGACTTTATTAAGCTCTCGATAATCAACACACAGTCGTAAGGATCCATCCCTCCTGTTCACAAATAGAACTGGGACACCCCAAGATGAGGTACTCTTACAGATGAAACCTTGTTCGAATAATTGCTCGATCTGATTACTCAATTCTCTCATCTCTGCAGGAGCCATACGGTAGGGAGAACGGGCTATAGGTCGAGTGCTTGGTGCTAATTCAATTACAAACTCAATTTCCCTACTTGGCGGTAATCTAGTTATATCCTGAAATACATCGGCGAATTATCTAACAACTGGAATTAAACCAAGGGAAATTACAACTCTCGTAGAGGTCTCCTCCTCTAAGTAATATAAATGAATGGACGATCGAGACATCGTACTATGAACATCTCCTAACCAAGAATAGTGAATATAATACTCCTACCAAAACAATCAATCGTGACTTTATAAGTGACTAGCCAGTCCATCCCAATAATAGCATCATATTCGGACATCTCTAATACAAGCATATTAGCTGGTAAAATCAAACTCCCAATATCTACACTCACACTTCGGCATAAAGAAAATAAGCGTGCCATGACCCATATGTGAATCTACATAAGTAATAGTATTATTGGCTATGCCTAACAACCCTGTGGCTCAAGAAAAAGTAGTGGATATGAAAGAATGTGATGCTACTGTATCAAACAAAATACGTCCCATAACTCCAGAGATAGAAAACTTACCCTCAATCGCGGGTGGTGGCTGCTGAATTGTCGCCTGTTGAACGTTGTACACATGTCCATACTATTGTTGCCCCTGCTGTGACGGAGCTGCTGGAATGGCCAGTAAGGACGGCATCTGAGCCGGTGCTGGAAGAGAAGCTAGAAACATAGTCCTCTGAGGCTCTCGGTGCACACCATGCTACTGGGGAATCTTATCCTTATCTGGTCAATCTTAATTCTTGTGACCAGCTTTGCCACAAGTGAATCATCTACCTGTAAATTGCCCCCAATTACGACCCTATTGGCCATGACCTTGTTGACCATTTTCACCTCTGCCTTATCTCTGATGGCCCTGCTGATTGTGTTGTTGGCCCTAGTGGCTTTGTCTATTACCACCCTGACCATAAAGAAATCCTCCCGATCTCAGACGTTTCGAATAATCCCTGGCTAGGAATTTTGATCATGTTGTTTTAGCTGTCCCTGAGCTGAAGATGATCCACTACCATTATTTCCTCTCGTACAACCCTGCTGACTGAACTCAATTCCCCTCTTACTCCCCTTGAGATGAAGACGGCCGTCTTGGCAGTTAAGTAGGGAAGCATTCAATACATCGTTATAAGTCTGTAAAGAAAGATTTCCTAACAGATGCTGGAAAATCCTCCATTTAAGACCATCCCATGGTTTCCAACATTGGCACTGAAATTTTGAAAGTGATTAAGTCTCTTATGACTTAAACAAGCACCAAAATAATGATATGAAAAACTCAATAATATGATTATCTTAGATGGATTTGATATAAATTAAAGTGATAAATCAATTTAATATATTATAATTGTGCTTGTGTGATGATTTGTCTAATTGTTGACGATCTCCTAATTTTTTGTTCTAACTTGGAAGTAGTTAACAAAACCAATTTTTTATTCATGTCACATAGTTTTGACATGAAGGTTCTGGGAGAAACGATGTAACATTAGGCATTAAAATAACAAGACTTGATGATGGAATTTTCATATATCAATCACATTAGTTTTATTGCAAATCCGCATATACTCTACTGGTATAGAAATATATATAAGAGAGGGGAAGTGAATTGAGTTTTTGTAAAATCAATATTAATTTTATAAATTTCTTAAAAGATTATTCAAATTAAAATGTGAAAAGGAAATTATATCAAATACAACTATCAACGACATGTGTGTGATTAAGCATATGTAAGTATAAGTACTATGTTCACGACAAATTTACATAACAATCACAATATAAAGAGATTTATAGAGAACTTTGCAAATCAAGATTTTTATGTGATTCAGCCTCCACCTATGTCAATTACCAAGACAAACTAGAGAACTTCACTATCTTTCAATTCTTTATGTCGGAACGAACACCTTACAAGAAAATTAACATGTCATATTGTAATCAAAACCAACAAGGGAATCACAACCTCCTTTCCTAATCATACAACGAGCACTCTAGAGGAATCAATACCTCTTGGAACCCCGTAACCATGGTATTAAATACCAAGAAGATATAGTAACATTTCGACCGTAACAAAAGAGTAAAATGAATATTATTGTCTGAAAAAGAAGCAAAACAAAATTTGCTTAAATGAAATAGATTTCCTTATATGTGCAATATCACTCCTTTTAAAGATTACTAATGGCCTAACGTGTTCAAGTGAAGTTGTGAGATTTTCTTTTATCTTTTGGAATATCAATGAACTTTTTTATACAAGTGTTGTGCATAGGATTTGATGTTTTGTAAAGGTTTTTGAGCTCTTGTGTATGTCAAAATATTATCTGGTGGAGTATCCATAGTTTAAGAACAATATATATCCATTGGGAGTTATTGAAAAATATAGTTTACATTTAAAAAAGATAGTTGTTTCAAGCAGAGTTAGTCTGTAACTAGTTTTGGTAAACTTTGTTAGATTTGGTAAAACAAACCTATTTAAATGGTTGGAACTGTGATTAAAATTGTTATAATCATAATATGTATGACATTAACTGATATAGTCAACTAGAAAGAGTTTAGTTGATTATATTAGTGTAGGGGGGATGTCCAAGTCCAAGATTGATTAGCAAAAATGATTTTTGCACTAAATGATGGATTTACGACAGAGTAAAGACTGAAGGTGCTCGAAGGACCTTCCATAAAGATCAATCCCATTCGAAGGATGATATATTTGTAACAAGAATTATGATGTACTTGTATTTTACTTTCCTTGTAATTATGAAATGTACTTTGTAATATTTATGAGGTTGATCGGTACCCTCGAGGGACTATGTCTGGCTGGGCATGGGAGAGCTCACATGCTCAATCGAACAACCTAATTATGGGAACCTCGTAGGGATTTAGTTTGGAGGATTGGGAGCAAGGACACATTGGGAAAGCAATACCCAACCCCCGTACCACAATTAGGCAAAACCCTGGTTTCTGCAAAGCATAGTTGAATAGATGCTCGAGTCACCCTATCCTGGGTAACCTCCTCGAGGGACGTTAGACCAAACATTTATCTAAATATAGTTTTGATTCCACACATACAGTTCACAGTTTTTGTGACACCCTGCCTAATAAAATACCAGGTGATCACTCCTATACCAAATTAAAACAGGAATTTCAGTTGGTTCATCCTTAGAATCACTGTCGAAAATTTTTTAAAACTTACTAACCACCTAGTATTCCAAAAGTTGGTGCCAAATTTTAACTTTTTGATTAAAAAAAACAGTACATGCGGAATTAAATATAAACCATTCACACAACTGAATGAAAATCAACTGAATCATTAATTAAATAATTTGCCGAATAAACCATCGGCCACCAAAGTGAAATCCAATACAAACATCCAACACCTGAATAAGTACATCTGAAAACTGTACTGAGAAGTCTGGGCGACAGGCCCTAAATAAAACTGAAACTGATATATGATTCCTACTTTAGGAAGAAATGAACAATGCATCTAAACCAAACTCCTGCTAGCATCCACATATGCCGCAGCTCCGTGTCCGTGGAATAGAATATCACTCCTGGCGTCCATGTGGCTGGACACCTAAAAGGGTTTGAAAATAGTTTTATAGCAAGGGTTAGAACCCAAAACGTTTTGAAAATGTTTAGCAAGTGAATTAACTGCACTAATTTAAAATGCATGAATGCGCTTCATATTTAAGTTAGTGCCGCACTCTCTTGAGCACATTCTCACCCCTCCCCTATTGTGCATACCTAACGGTTACCTTAACCCCACATTTTTTTACTACCCCGTCTAACTAGTCCTGGTATAGCCTTCCCTTGCCATACTACTCTAACCACAAAGTATAATTATTCGTGAATTATAAGTTATCTCACCGATTAACTTAATTAATTCCTTTAAATAATATCATATAACTGTGACACAAGTTATATAAAACAATTACATCACACACTGTATTATTACCCGCATATAATATTTACTACCATTATATACGTATTTTTATCACGACATCCACACATATATCATATGTATATCCATCCCTTCGAGTATACCCTCTCCGGATGATTCCATCTAATGTGCCTTCTCACTAGGTGTGCTCACATAACCTAGTTACACAGGTTGGAATCGCTCACCAACCTGGCCCAAAACATAAACGAAGTGGAGGCGGTCATATTCCCTTCCTGAAAGTGAGATAATCTCCTCACCCATATACTGGATGCTATGACCTAGGGATATACCCACCCCACTCCTCAAGCTAGCGGATTCACCCACATCGTGCAACCTACCTTGATAGCACTAGAGTATATAAATAAATTAAATATCTAATCACTGATATTTAATAGCACACACATACACACACACACACACACACACACACATATATATATATATATATACTATCACTACACCGTACATATATATTATAAACCCCGGCTTTACCGTGTACTCAAAAATCCGTAACACTAGCCTGAAACTTTCTGAGTCTATGTCCCGACTCACTTTATTAATTTTCTCACTTAATAATTTAACATCTTCCCGAGTCTATGGTCCGACTCTAATATATGTAATTCACATCTCAATTAACTTATTACCTCCCCGAGTCTATCGTCCGACTCTAATTAAATTAATTAATACACCTATTAATTTAATACCTTCCCAAGTCTGCAATAGGACTCCAATTTAATTAATTAACACATCAATTTATTTAATATAAATCTGAGTCTGTGGTCCGACTCTACTTTAATTAATTTACACATTAATTAATAAATACTAAGTTGAGTCTGTGGTCCGACTCTCATTTAATTAATTACACATTAATTAATTTATTACCTTCCCGAGTCTACAATCCGACTCTAATTAAATTAATTAACACACCTATTAATTTACTACCTTCTCGAGTCTACAATTCGACTCTAATTAAATTAATTAACACACCTATTAATTTAATACCTACCCGAGTCTACAATCCTACTCTAATTAAATTAATTAACACACCTATTAATTTAATACCTATCCGAGTCTACAATACGACTCTAATTAAATTAATTAACACACCTATTAATTTAATACCTATCCGAGTCTACAATCCGACTCTAATTAAATTAATTAACAAACCTATTAATTTAATACCTATCTGATTCAGTGGTCCGACTCTAATTTAATTAATTTACGCATTAATTAATCCATACCAATCCGAGTTTGTGGTCTGACTCTCATTTAATTAATTTACTCCTTAATTACTTTATACCAATCCGAGTTTGTGGTCCGACTCTCAGTTAATTAATTTACACATTAATTAATTTAATACGTTCCCGAGTCTACAGTTTGACTCTAATTTAATTAATCTCACATTAATTAATTTAATACTTTCCCGAGTCTACAGTCCGACTCTAATTTAATTAATTTCACATTAATTAATTTAATACTTGGTGTCGCCCAACCATTATACCCGGACTCGCTCACTTGGCCCGTAACTTACTATTTCCCGAGTCTATGTTCCGACTCTAAATTAATTTACTCTCTCTCAATAATTAATTTAATACTTTGGTGTCACCTAACCATCATACTCGGACTCGCTCACTTGGTCCATTTTTACATCTCAAAATTTCATTCCCACATATTCTCCCACAATGTGTCACACATTCATCTCCATCAAATTTCTCGATTATATTTACCTATAATTACCAACATACCCGGACTCGCCCACTTGGTCCATTTTTAACATGTAAAATCAGCCCAAAAATCCTTTTCTCAAAAATTAATTCCAACTAATTAAAACTGGCGTCACTGCCAGGATTTTTGCAGCATCGATCGATCGAACCCCCTGGGACGATCGATCGATCGTTCCAGTAATCGTCCTCTCCATCCCACTGTCAGCCATGGACGAACCCTAAAGCTTTAATTCTCAATCTAAACCTTTACCCATATACAATTAACATATCCTCCATATAAGAAAAGGGTCTAAACATCCTAAAGACCTTAATTCATCATCAATTTCCATTAATTCCAACGTTTTCCCGATTTGGGTATTATCCGGATTTCAAATCTACAATACGAATTTCATGCATATTAACGGCAATTAACCAATGATTCTTACTGGTTTTAGCATACGATTCATTTCTCTACATTCTAGAATCATAAACACAATATATCTTACCCTTAATCCCATTAAGGTATATCAATTTCCAAAAACCCAATTTTTATTTTGGTTACACACCCAAAAAGAATTTTCACATACACACACTATGATATGAATTGATTATCATCACTTTAGGAATCACAATAATTAACCACTTGCCTGGAATTGTTCGTAAAGTCTGATCTATTGGTGTAGTCCCTTAATTTGGCTCCAAAATCCCCGAATTGGCTCTTGATTTGCTTTCCCCCAAATCCCCTCTCAAACCCTAGGTTTAGAGTTGTGTCAACTGCCATTCTCTAATCTCTCAATTAGGTTAAAACCCCTTAATCCCGTTTTTGGCCACATGGGCCTAATTAAAATGGCCCAACTCACCCCGTGTGGGCCCGACTATTACCCCCCGGGTACTCTTTTTTGACTATTTCGATCCATTCGGACTCAACCACGCACTCAGAATTTTCATCTGAAATACTTTTTGTTATTTCCAAATTTCGACCTCAAAATGCGACACACATTAATTCGGACAATTAAACTTAAAGTCGCCAATTATAAATAATTCTTCCCACTCAAATAAATTTTCCAAATCATAAATTTAGGTTTCTCTAATTTAAATATTTTTATAACTCCCAAAATAATTAAATATTTAATCCTCAAAATTACGGGGTGTTACAGTTTTCTCAATCAACCATCATTCGAGCAACCTTCGTTCGATGAACCACCTTTTTGGTTGAAGTGACAACACATCCTTTACAAATTTATGTTTACTAACCTTATGACGTCATGGCGTCTGACCTTTAGGAGCTCTATGAAGTAGCACTCAAGTGAGTTTATTTCTAGGATGGTGAGCTTGCACTGTCCATCCATCTTAGGATGGACCTGTAGGTTGACTCGTTTTATCCTAATTAATGCCACCATACTTCTGATAGGCTAAATAGTTTTTCCAGCCAAAATATCATATCTTGTGCATTTAATGCACTATCTTAAGCACTAATAACATGGTATCTTTGAATTAATTACGGTCAGTCAATTTAATGCCAGCAAGGTCACTCGAGTGACTTAGATCCCGTATATATAGCCCAGCAACATAGTTTACAAGGACGGTAATTTGAACCTATAATTGTTGTTGAGATTTATCTAGAAAAGAGTGTTTGATGTGAGATCATTATTATATGATTATTGTCTTTGCCTCCATAACACCACTACTGAGAACTTATTGTGCCTTAAGGTTACTACCTTACCATTATTGTGCTAAGGGTGCTTGTTCCTTCTCCCTCCGACCAAGTTGTCTGCAGGTCTCCCCCACTTATGGCGTTTTCATAGCATTTATGTTATAAAAGACTAAATTCAATACAAGCTTGAGTATTGAATATCATTTTCCTTTTACTTGCATATATTATCAATTTCTTATTATTCTTTGGCAGTAATCACGATCTTGATAAGGGGTTACACATCGCTTCATACTAATCATATTTCAATGACCCGCATCTTACATTATGCGACTTCACTGGGGAGATATTCTCTTTGGAAATATTACGAATGATAATATTGCCAAGATCATGGACTTTGATGCTCAACAGCGTGAGGAGGAAGTGGCCTCACTATCTTGCCGTAAAGGGCAAGAATTTCACGACAAAACCAAACTTATTTGCTATAGACGTGATGGGCATGGACGACATGGCGGCCGGGACAGGCCCAACTCATATGGTAGGTTTAATGAGTATGTTCGCTAAGTTTATCAAAACTTCTGGTGCTCAGGCAGTGTTAGGGGTCATTGGAGGATCAAGATCTTTTACCACACCACTAGCAGTGCTAGCATCTCCCTCTGTCACAGGAGGAGTTTCTCCATCTACTATCAATAACGACATTGCTCCCATCGCATCATCGGTCATTAGTAACCCCACAGGCAAAGGGCGTTGTTATCGCTGCACCAACGATAATCATCAACATAGGAGGAATCACACCCGCCGCACTACGAAAGCCTACCATAGCAGCTCCAGTTTAAACTAGCCCTCCTCCGCCCAGGGTCGAGGAAATGAAGCAATAATTACTGAAGTTGATAGCAGAAACTAATGCTGGAGGAGATGAATCCTTAATTTACAATGACTTTCATACTGTGTATCCAGAGGAGTATAATAATGAGCCATACTCAGTAGGGTACATTCCACCAATTTTTAAAAAGTACACGGAAAAAGGGGGGAACCCCAAAGAACATGTGAAAAGGTTCGTTGAGAGCCTTAGGGCCCATTACAATGACAAAAGGTTGAGGTTCAGAGAGTTTTCAAAATCTCTAACTAAGAAGCTTATACTTGGTACTCACACTTGATGCCTGGGAGTGTATATTCCTGGGAGGATTTACACATGTTGTTTGTGCAAAAAAATTCTTGGCAGAGGATGAGTTCACCCTCACTCAGCTGGCTCGAGAAAAACAAAAGCTCGACGCATATGTTGTGGGCTACATTAGAAGGTTTCGCGAGCGCTCTCTAGATATGGGAGAGGAAACACGAGAAAGTAGACTTTTTCAAGTTTGTGCAGAAGGGTTGTTATCGGAATATATATGTCATCTCATCAATGAAATGCTAGAAGGCACATTTACTGCGTGCTTTAAAGTGGCGAGGAATATTGCCTTGGTGGTAAAACCTTCACCACCTCCACCCACTATAATAGGTTTATTTCTAAGACCATCAGCCAGTTCGGGGAAGGGAGTACCCCCGAGGGTAAACTACACAGATGATTAAGACATGGAAAAGTTATATGTAGGTCGAGGAAGGAGGAATAGGGGTAACAAGATAAGGTTTGATGTAAAATATGATCCTATTGATCTACCTTGTATGCTCGAGCAGGCACTAGAAAACTACGACCACATTATTCGCGATAAGATGTGCAGGTCAGTCAATGGTAGTACGACGCAGGCATCTTAAGAGGACAAAAGTAATCCACCCAACTAAGTCATGTTTATCTTTGAGAAGATTGATCGACCACCACATTAAGAAAGGTTATATTCAACTTCCCCAAGCTAATGTAAATGATAACCCTTTGTTAGTCCATGGGGCACACATGGACAGTGCTTTCGATGAGAAACAGAATGGATGATGAGGAAAGAGTGGCCTTTTGATAAATATTTTGACAAATCACTGGAAGAATGCACGCTTGGGATATTCATTGACACTGGGGGATGAAGAAGCAAACAAAGTGAACCCCATTGAATACATGCGCAGGAAGATGGAAGCTTGTTTCTTGGAAATAGTTTTTTTTAGAGGAAGTAGAATTTATTTATGATTTGAGAGAAAAGCCCACTCAAGGTGGCATTACATGATGGAGCCAGTCTATGAGTAAAGTAAAATACAACCCAACTGTAATAGAGTGCTAAACATAATAAACATAAAATTCTTTGAATAAGTCTATATAAAAAGAGCATGGGGGTAATTTGAAAGGTCTTTCTTTAAAGGCCACCCCAATGTCATCGTAGACCAATCCTACGATAATTTGGGCATTCATTGCAACGTTGTCAAACTCCATTTTATTCTTGGCACACCAAATTCTCTAATAAATAAAAGAAGGGATCAAATTACAAAGGGTTTCCTTGATCGATTTTCCCCTACTACATAACCACCAATTCATTAGCTCTCTTTTCACGGTAGTGAAATTAAAAGTTAAACCCATCCTTTTTTGGAAAAATTTCCAAACTTCTTTCGCTATTTCACCGTTGTAATAAGTGCTCCCTATTTTCCTCTTTGGGTTGTACACAACATCTACATTTCGAGGCAAGAGGAATTTTTAAATTCTTGATATTCTCAGAAGGGGTAAACCATCATGTAGAAGTCTCCACATGAAAGTGGAAACTTTAGGAAAGATACATCCATCCCAAATGGAAGAGAAAGAAAGTTGAATAAAATCTTTATTCTGAATGGAATCCCAAGCAAGCTTAAGACTGAAATTGTCCTTCAACTCCAACTCTTTGTAAGTGTTAAGATCCCTTTGTATTCTTTTCCAGGTGTGACTAGAAAAAGATGGTGTGCCACTAAATTCATGATTTTGGAATTTTTTATATTTTGCTTTCATAAATTTAGACCAAAAGCCATCTTTATTAAAGAATAAGTACCATAATTACATGTATATGCCTTACACAAATATTCAAGATATCTAATACCAAGGCCTTTTCATTTTTAGGTAAACAATTTTTTTCCCAATTAATCTAGTGTTTTTTGAATTTACCTTCGCTGGAACCCCACATAAAATTTGCATTTTGATGTCTTTATGGGTGTGATCAGCAGATCAAAGCTTCCAAGTAGTTGAAAGTCATAGATTGTGCGACACTCTTAATGAGGATGTTTCTTCATGCTTATGATAAAGATTTAAAGGCCCAACCTGCGATTCATCTTTTAATTGTTTCCTCCAAATATTGGAAGTGAAATTTTTTCTTTCTGGCTTCATATATCAGAACACCCATATATTTGAATGGAGGATTTTTGTATTTAAAGCCCGTTAATCGAGTCATCGCATGAATCTTACCCTTGGAGGTACTGTTTGGCATCAAGAAAAAACTTTTGGAGTGGTTAATGAGCTGGCGCAATTAATCTTTGTAATCTTTGATAAAATGGAGGATATTCCTACTTCTTAGAAATAGTGAATGGCGTGATAGCGTACGATGAATTTTCCTACAGGGATGTGGAAGAAGTGTTTGATATCGAGGAAAATCACGTTGACCCCTAGATAGAGTGCATCGCGGTTATATGGTCATAAAGTTTGGGTGGTTCTTAGACCAGGTTGGCATACCCGAGCACTCACGACTGGAGGTTACTCGGACCATCTTAGAGATCGCCAAGAAAAACATGGATCCAAACTTGAAGTGGAAAGGTCCTATGGCCAAGATGGTAAGAAGGTACCTATCGGAGGTGACATTCTCAGAAGATGATAGATCGATTAGGTATCCTTATAATAGACCACTTTATGTTACAACTAGCATGAATGGTTGCATCTTTAATCGTGATCTGCTAGATGGAGGAGCTTCCATAAACATCATGGTCATTGGGTCCTTTTACGCATGCGGTTTGTGAGATAAGGATTGTACAGAATCTGTTGTCCATCTTAGGGTATGACAATCAATCCTCCAAGTCTCGGATATGTTAATGTGGGGATCACCATGGGGAATATCACTTCCCATATTAATTTCCACATAATGAAGTGCAAACCGTCATACCATCTATTGGTTGGAAGGGTATGGATGCACAACCATGGGTTGGCGCCTTCTACGTGCCGTCAATGTGCTAAGGCAAATGTCAAGGGAAAGGAGATAGTCATTCAAGCATCCAATAAGTCGTTCGAACGGGAGGAAGCTCATATAGTAGATGCAACTTTCTATACAGAGTTAATCGAAGAAGATACCATACTCACAAGGTACATCGGGGGCACTAGAGTTCCTAGCACTCATGAGAGGGTATGTGCACCCGCTTAGCCGATGGTAGCCTACGAGGAGGAAGAGAATGTTCAGGAGGCAGTAAGGCCCCCTAATTTATCTAGATAGCTACATGATCGGATGACTCCTTGTATCAATCCAATTGAGTATCAATTCCAGTGACAAAGCGTACTCAGCAGGTTCTCCGCAAGGGCATTGGAGGAAAATAATTGCAAAAGATCGCATCGAGAAGAAAACCCTCACCAATGCAAAAGAGTGGTTTTACCTGGTGGTAGGATCATTTATAAACTCTGAAGGTGTGAGCGGGAAACTGAAGGCCGGGATGATGAGGCTGACCCGGTGTATAAGTGTTTTTTTGGTGGATAACCAGGGGGTGTATCTGGTGATTGACAATTCTATTATCCAAGAGTCGTAGAAAAAGTGGAAGAAGAGCCTGAATGTATGAAAGATAGGCCAAGAGAACAAATGTAAGAGATTAAAATGGTAGATTTATCAGAGGTAGTTATCTCTAAGGACCTTGATGCTGCTTCGAAGGAAGGGCAGTTTGAACTGCTTCGAGAGTTCAAAGACGTCTTCACTTGGAAATACAGTGAGAGTTCGGCAGTTGACAAAGAGGTGAGATGTCATAAGTTTAATGTGTTACCCTCAGCTATCCCGGTAAAACATGTTACTCAGATGTACAAAGATAAGTTATATCTAAAGATCAAGGAAGAAGTCCAGAGGTTACTCACAACAGGTTTCATTATTCCTATCCAACATCCTATTTGGTTGTCTAGCATTGTGCCCGTGGGGAAGAAAGATAAAGACAAATCAAGATTTATGTGGACTTCAGGGATTTAAACCGTGCATACCCAAAAGACGAGTTCTCCTTGCCCTAAATTGATAGCTTGATAGATACAACGGTGGGACATGAAATGTATATCTTTATGGACGATTATGTAGGGTATAACCAAATCAATATGGATCCACAAAATGCTGAGAAGACTGCTTTTCGGACTCCCTTAGGTAACTTCATGTACACCATCATGCCTTTTGGGTTAAAAAATTCAGGGCTACTTATTAAAGGACTATGATGGCTATATTCCATGATCTCTTCCACGAGATTGTGGAGTTTTATGTTGATGATTTGGTTTCCAAGAAGGAGTTTGCTCACTTGGAATATCCGAGGAAGGTGTTCGTGCAGTGTAAAACGTACAACTTAATGATGAACCCTCTCAAATATGCCTTTGGGGTGACAAGTGGGAAGTTCCTAGGATTAGTGGTGGATCGACAAGGAATTTATATATATCTTAACAAGCAAAAGGCCATCCTCAACATACTAAGGCCTAAATCTGCGAAGGAGTTGAAGTGCTTCTTAGAAAAAGTCTCCTACCTGAGGAGGTTTGTGCCTCGACTTGTTGAGGTTACTCACCCGCTAATGGATCTACTACGAAAAGGGACCAAATTTTTATAGGATCTGCCACATTAGGAGGCCCTATATTGGTTGAAGAAGCTTCTAACATCTCCCCAAACGATGATGATCCCTCTAAAGGCAGGTATTCCTTTACAACTTTATCTCACATCCACAGAAAGATCTATTAGAGAATTATTAGTCCGAGAGATAGATGGTGTAGAGAAACCTATTTATTACTTAAGTCGAATCATACATGGGCCTGAGGCCAAATATACTAGCATTAAGAGGCACTCTTTGGCCCTTGTGTTTATTGCACAAAACCTTAGGCATTATATATTGTCTTTTACAGTTCACATTACAACTAGATGTGACACCATAAAGTTTTTACTCGCTATAATTGTGCTAATAAGTGGGTAGACAGATGGTTCTTGATACTTTTAGAGTATTATCTTAAGTGTGAGGTCCCTCGAGCTATCAAAAGCCAAGCTTAGGCAGATTTCTTAGCCATATTCCCATCCGGGACCTTCGAGCCACCAATCGAAGAACTTCCAGGCGATGATCTTCAAGCCATCTACCTGGAAGCTAGTTTGGAAGAATGGACTATGGAGTTTGATGATTCCTCAGTCGCGGTTAAGGGATGAGCAAGAGTGATCCTGAGCAAAGGTGGAGAAGAAGTCTAACTATCCTTAAAGTTAGACTTCGGTTGCTCGAATAATGAGGCAGAATGTGAGGCTATGGTGCTGGGGCTATTAGAATCTCTATGAAGGGGCATCCAGATGCTCACAATAAATGGAGATTCCAACTTGGTGGTAAAGTAGGTGAACGACGAGTATGCTCTAAAGCACATGAGTTTGGCACCCTACTGAATAATTATATAGAGGTTGCCCAACCAGTTTCACAAAGTAAAAATTAAGAGACACCCCAGAATAATGAACAAGCATGCTAATGCCTATGCGACGATCGCCCAAAAGATTTCCTTGGAAGGAGATTCAATAATTATTCGAATTACTAAGAGGAAAGCTCCCTTAACTGTAATCGAAATATTCCCTATTGATGATAGCAATTACTGGAGAGGAAAGATAAGGAAATAACTTAAAATGAGGAAAGGACCATTAAGTTTGGTTGTTCTCGCACATTACTTTGCCACTGCGGGCAATTTATACTAAAAAAATAAAGGGGGTTGGTTATCCCGATGCGTGAATTCAAAGGAAGCTGAGAGAAGATGGAAAGAGGTACATGAAGACAGTTGTGAGACCACAAAAATTCCTTTGTATCAAAGAATCCAAATGGCAATTTACTTTTGGCCTTTGATGAAACAAGATGTTGTGATGCTAAAAAGAGATTGTGAAAAGTGCCACTTGTATTACCAGGTTATTGAATGCAACTTCATCGAGCAGCCGTCTGATTGGAGGCAACCATATGTTGACATGTTAGTAGATGGGGTTATGCCGATAGACAAAGATAATGCTACAATGCTAAAATGGTGAATATCCAAATACTATGTTCAAGATGGGCAACTCCATCAAAGAGGTTATCATGGTAAACCTCTTAGGTGAATCAGGTTAGAAGAAGCAATGGAAGTCCTGAAGTAGGCCCACGAGCCAGGTCATACTGGGGGAGCAAAACTCTACGATCAACTCATGACTTTGGGGTATTTTTGGCCTACTATGGAGAAAGACTCTACTGAGTTTGTTCAAAAATGTAAGGCATGCGAGCTCCATGGAAATATAATTCATGCTCCTTCGGTGGACTTGCATTCTCTCTCCACCCCTTTCCCCTTCCACACATGGGTGTTTGATCTAGTAGGGGCAATAAATCCCTCCTCAAGGGGTAAGATCTGGATACTTGTTATAACAAAATGTTTTACTAAGTGGGCAACGTCTATACCATTGAAGAAAGCCACAGATGGGGTAGTTGCTTCATTTATGAAGAAATACATCATTTATCGGTTTGGCATCCTAAAGATATAACTTTCAGATAATGGCACCCCATTTTTGAATAGTGATATAAGGTTTCTCATAGAAAAATACTCGATTATTCATCACAAATTGATGGTGGCATACCCAAAGTGCAATGGGCAGGCAGAAGCCACCAATAAGTCTTTGGTAAATATCTTGTCAAAGATGCTGGATGATTTTTTGAGAACTTGGGATGACAAAATACCAGAGTTCCTATGGGCTTACAGAACAACCAAGAGGAAACCTACAGGCTACACTCCCTTTTCCTTAGTTTTTGGTGCCAAAGCAGTCCTTCCAGTTGAGTTACAGATACCTTCTTCCTAAATCACCCTATATCTTTGAGTCACCTGAGTTTACATTATATAAGCACTTGTCTAGTTTGGAATTAGTGACAAAATTGAGTCATATCCTAGGCCACCAAAGAGCCTCAGACACTACATATCAAATTCCTCTAAAAGTATCAAAGGTAGAATACCAACACTCCACCTCGGATTGCATTCATTTGTCTCATTATTTATAATTTAGGTGTGTGTGTGTTAAATCCCATAAAAATAATTTTTTCATAATTTTTGGGATATGGTAAATAATTTTTAGGATTTTATAAAACTTTTTTACTCATTTAAAAGTTGATTTTAATAATGTTGTGGGTTGATTTATAATTACACTTTTCCCCTATAAACTAGCTTGGGTAGGATCCAAAAGCAGCAGAGAATTTTGTGGTGGAAAATGAGATTATTTTAAACTTCAAAACACACGTTTTAGGCCAAATCCCTGCCCTACACGTGTTGATCTATGAGCGAATAGATTTGTGTTTGTTTACTCTCACAGCCTTAATACGTAATTGGACCATTTGCTATCTACAGTCTGCATGTCTTTACCTCAATCCTTGTGATATTGAAGAGGACCAATCACAATTCTTTTAATAACGGTCCATCTTCAGCCATAAGATTTACATTGATAATGCTAGACTTAATCCCAGCCTTCAATCTTATTCAACCCTTCCAGATCCTTTCTAGCTTAGTATAAATAGAGACCAACTGGTGAATTTTTTCAATCTTTTGATCATTTTTAGTTCTAAGAGAAAATAAAAGAAGAGAGAGAGAGAGAGAGAGAGAGAGAGAGAGAGAGAGAGAGAGAGAGAGAGAGAGAGAGACATTAATCAAACTCCGGCCAAAACTTTCACCAGAAAACCCTTCTATGAGTTTAAGTGAGTTCAAAAGTGAGAAGAACCAGCCTCTCTAGTCTTTAATCTCTTGTCCAACCAAGTCACGAAGTTTAGATTTCAATTTCTTCTCATAGAAATCAAAGATATCAAATTGTGTGATACATACCACTTAGATCTTGTTAAGTTTGATTTATTTTTTCAATAAATCATATTTGTTGGTTATTTTTCTCTTATATGATTATTTTCGAAACCAGAACCATCAAACTTATTTTTGTTTCCAGTTTATGAGAAAAATCAGACTTGGTTCTAGTTAAGATCTTGAATGGGGTTTTACACTTTCGTGAAATATTTCACACTTTGTGAAATAGCTTTGTAAATAAAATAAAGAAAGTGTTTAGGACCTTGGCTGCTTTTTATAGCAAGGCTCCCTCAACATTTGTGGATAGAAATAAAGATATGTGGTCTGAGACTATCAAACAAACTGTGATTCAGAAATCCTTACTGCATCTTAGAATGATATTTGTAATTTGTTAGGAATACTGTCTATATAAGTATAAGTGTGTGTGTGTGTATGTGTGTGTGTTGCATGCATATAATTAGGCACTTCACCACTTACACTTATCACACTACAACAGTAAAGAAGTGTTGGTAGAGAGATTCTTGACTTTAGAGTCGACGTAAAGCTAAAAGGAGAAGCGGTTACAAAGTTGGGAGAATAACCTCAAAATCAGCACCTTCAAAGGAGTCTGAATAATCCAAAGGAATTGGTAAAAATTCTGGACTTAAAATTAGGTTTGCTTGTGTGTTTGGTTTGTTATATAGTTTGTAATCTATTACTCTATTCTGGTGGATTTTGTTTTTGAGGTGTAGAGACCTCTGTGGATGTTTCCTCAATTGGGTGGAGTTTTACCACATTACAATCGTGTGTTCTTTCACACTTACTCTTCCTATCATCACCTTCTTGAGCTTGTGTTAATTGAGAACTTATATAAGTTTTGTTTTTCAAAACTGGTACACTTATACCTTAAATAACTCGTTCATATAATCTTTTATACACATCTTGTGTTAGCTGTTTGTTTTGATTAAGGAGTTTCTTTAAAAAAAACTGTTCGGAGCTATTTAAATTGTTTAATCTTGAATTAAATGACTTAAATGGTGATTTTTCAATTGGTATCTGAGCTTTGGTTTTACAAATTCTTTTAGATCTGGAGTTTCTGAAATTTTTTTCTCAAAAAAAACTATAGATGAGAAATTTGAGAGATTAGGAAACCTGTCCAGGCCCCCTCTCTTTGATGGAACCAACTTCCCTTACTGGAAAGTGAGGGTGGTTGCATTCATCCGAGGGACATTGGGATATGATGTCTGGGATGCTATTGAAAATGGCTACACTTTTCCTAATGAACCAACTGTGAGGATTAGGAAGCTGCTAAGTGAATTCACCAAAGAAGAAAAATAGACCTCCCTTAACAATAATAAAGGCAAAATGCCATATTCATGTCTATCAATGAACACGAATTCGAGAGGATATCTTTTTGTACTACCTATAAGGAAGCATGGGACACCCTAATGACTGGACATGAAGGAGACACGCGTGTTAAAGCTTCTAAAACCCAAATGTTAATCCAGCAGTACAACACTTTAGTCATGACTGAGACTGAGTCTTTTGATGACTTGTACATTAGGTTGACAAACATAGTGACTAAGTTGGATGTTAATGGGATAATTTATGATAGGAAATAAATTATCTCTAAAATTCTAAGGTCACTTCCATAAAAAATTGATAATAAGCGTTATGCAATTGAGGAGATAGACGATCAAAACCTTACCCTTGAAATCCTCAGTAATAAGCCAAGAACTGTGGAAATAGAAGTAGGGTTTAAGAAGAAATTAACACAGACCCATAAGAAACAGTCTATCTCTAATATAGTCTTTACCTCTAAGTTGACTAAACCTGAATGTCACTTACCTAAAATTGACTTAGATTCTGATGAGGACTGTAATTTAAAGAGTTTAGATAATAAGATTGCCTTAATGTCTAAACATTTCAAGAAAATAGTGAAATTTAGAAATAAAATTCCTAATAGACAAGGCAAACCTACCTATTTAAACCAATCTAATAATAGGCCTCATGAGAAAATACTTGACAACAAACCGAGTAGAGACCTTAAGAACACTGAATGCTACAGATGTGAGAAGTTAGGACACATAGCCAGTGACTGTAGAGTTAATTTGAATAAGAACAAGAACACTAGGGCTAACTTGTACAAGACTTGGGATGACTCAAGTGATTAAGAAACTGAGGAACCTGAGTCATCTAATCCTTATGACCCCTGTATGTCTATTTTTTCCAAAATCATATACACTGATGATAAGGAATCTGATCATGTTATGTTGAATGATGTCATCCCTATTGATTTGTCTGCTTTATTACTTGAGAATGCTGATAATGACTCAAACTCGGAGTGTGTGAGTAAAAAGGAACTATCTATTATTGATGCTAATGGGTTTGTGAGTCCTAAAAATGAATCGCTAGGGGACACTGTACATTGCACACTTAGTGACTCCGACAATGAGGACCTTCCTCACATTCACACATTGTACTCAAAAACTCACAAAAAAAGCACTAGACTTGAAAAAGATTGTCAAAGAACTTACACAGAAGATAGACACCCTAAGTCATATGATCAAACAGAATGTTGAAGAGTACACTTCTCAATGTCTAATTCATGAGAATGAAACTAAAACTTTTGAACAAAAATTGAAAGAATTTTCTGACTCAAATGAAATTTTGGAAAAGAAATAAAAAGGGACGTTGTTAGAATTGGAACAAATAAAAGAAAATACATCAACGGTCTTCAAAAATTTTACTAAATTTGAAAATAACTCAAAATGTTTTGAAGACTGTGTTGCTGAAAGTAAGACCAATTCTGATGATAGAACTGGAATAGGTTTTTGCCCCAACAATTCCAAGCAAACTAAAACTTTTAAACCTATCAAGTTTGTGACTCGCAACAACAAAAGTTAGACATTGGTGAATCAAGTAACTCTAAGCGTAATGTTTAACATAAGGCTAAATATGTATGCCCTCCTATTAGACAAGTTGATTCGTCATTTCATCCTGTGCCACCTAGGAATAAGACTAGAGCTCAAAACTTAGACAAGTCCTTGATTAACAATTTTCCTAAGGTTAAGATTTCTACGAGTCATCTTTACTGCTCCTATTGTGATGTCTATGGACATTCCCTTGATAGTTGATATTACAAACGTCTATATCAACCAATCTATCATTCTCTTATTTATCATAACTTCAACTATTCTAGGAGGAACCGAAATAATTATGTCCTACCAAGACAACCAGATAAGAATTTTAACTATCAAAATAGGAAGAGAAAAACAAATACTAATAGATCATCAATAAGAAGGAATCCTAGATTCTTTTCTAAACCAAATGCTAAAACTTTTTATAATCCTCATAAACCTGTGCAAAAATATTTTAGAGAATAGGCTGAAGCTTGCAAATTTTATCAAATATGAGCTAATAAGCGCAAATTGAAAACTAGATCTATTTGGGTTAGAAAAGATGAGCTATTACCCCAAATGAAATGCAATATTGTGATCAGAGCCTTTAATGCTGAATACACAGCATTTGAATGGTATTTAAACTCTGGATGTTCTAAACATATGACCGGGGATGATACCAAACTTTCAAACAAAACTAACTTCTTCGAAGGAAAAATCTTATTTGGATATGGTGTGTTAGCCCAGATCATTGGTAAAGGAATACTCCATGAAGAAGGACTACCTATTATTGAGGATGTTCTTTTGGTAAAAGGTCTTAAAGCTAATTTACTAAGTATATCACAATTTTGTGACTCCAACCATACTGTCACCTTCTCAAAGAACAATTAAAAATTTAAAATGAAAAAGGTGATTGCATTATTACTAGATTCCGTACTCCAGATAACTGTTATACAGTCAATCCAAGTACCGAAGTTTAACATTATCAGAATGGATGACAATGAGATATGGAATAAAGGTTGGGTCACATTAATTATGACAGCCTTGGTAAATTATGTTCCCAATAGATAGTTAGATGCCTTCCTAAGATCAAACCAATTTCAAACATCATATGTGGTTCCTATCAAGAAGGAAAGATTGTTAAGGCTCCCCATAAGAAAGTTAAAGAAGTTCTATCTACTAAACCTCTATAACTCATCCACATGGACCTAATAGGTCCTTCTCGTACTATTAGTCTGTGTGCTAACATTTATATTCCAATTATGGTTGATGAATTCACTCGATTTACCTGGGTTACCTTTTTAGAAACACAATTCAGAAACATTCTGTAAGTTTTTGAAAATTTTAGTTCGTATTGAAAATAAAAAGGACTCCCAAGTAGATAGAATTCGTAGTGATAGAGGAGGTGAATTTATAGATTCAGGTGTCATCGAATATTGTGACTATAATGGTAACAAACATGAATTTAGTGCCCCTAAGACACCTCAACAAAATGGAATTGTTGAGCGTAAAAATTGCACTCTTTAAGAAATGGCACGTGTGATGATTCATGCGAAGAACTTACGTAAATATTTCTAGGTAGAATCCATTCATACAACTTGTCACATAATTAATCGAGTTTACCTAAGGAAAAACACCAAGAAAACATCATATAAACTTTGGTATGGGAAGAAACCTAACCTAAAATACTTTAGAACCTTTGGTAGTACTTGTTATGTTTGCAAGGATAGAGAACATCTATCTAAATTCGAAACAAGAGGAGATAAAGATATTTTCTTAGGATATTCTCCAAATAGTAGACCCTACCGTGTCTACAATCTTCGTACCAAAACCTTAATGAAATCCATTAATGTGGTTGTAAGTGGCACTAATGTAGAGAGTAAGATCAAAGGACCAACTATAGTGGATGAATTTGAAAACACTTTAACTTATGATTCTCCAAAGATAGATGATTCTTTACCAACTCAAACCCCTAAAGTGCCTCACTAGGTTTCCAAAGATCATCCTTTAGATAGTGTAGTTGGTAACCCTACTAAGCCAGTTCATACAAGATCCCAACTATGTACTCTTTCTCTGTATGCATGCTTTGTTTATCTTATAGAACCAAAGAATTTTAATAAAGCATTGAATGACCCATTATGGATAACTTTTGTACAGGAGGAACTTCTTCAATTTATCATTCCTGATGTATGGTATCTTATACCCCGGCCAGAAAATAAAAGGGTTATTGACACACTTTATCTTTTCAAAAATAAAATAGATGAATCTGGGACGATTATTCAGAATAAAGCTAGATTAGTTGCCCAGTGTTGCTCTCAGATTGAAGGAATAGATTTCGAGGAAATTTTTGCACCTGTCACTCGCCTTTAGTCGGTTCGCTTACTCTTTGTAATATCTTGTTACTTTCATTTCACACTTTATCAAATGGATGTGAAATCTTCTTTCCTTAATGGCATCTTGGCTGAAGAGACCTACGTAAAACAACCCAAAGGGTTCATTAACCATCATCATCCAAATCACGTCGAGCGGCTTAAAAAATCTCTTTATGGGTTAAAATAAGATCCCATAGCTTGGTATGAACGTCTATCTACCTTCCTTCTAAACAACGGTTTTAAACGAGGAGGAAATGATCAAACTCTTTTTGTCAAACACTTTAACTGAAATATTACCATAGCCCAAGTATGCGTAGACGATGTCATTTGTGGATCTACCTCCCCAACGGATGTCAAAACATTTTCGGACATCATGCATTAAGAATCACATATGTCAAGTATGGGGGAGTTACAAGTCTTCTTAGGTCTTCAAGTTAAGAAAAATTTAGATGGTTTGTTTATATCCCAATCCAAATACAGAGATTGTCAAAAAGTTCAATTTAGAAATAGCCAAAGATGCTACGACTCCCATGAGTACTTCGATTAAAACTATCAAAAGATAAGAATGTGAAATCCATGGACTCAACCTTATACTGTAGTATGATAGGAAGTCTTTTATAACTTACTGTCTCCCGTCCTGATATTATGCATGAGGTTTGTGTGTGCGCCTGCTATCAAAATAACCCTAAAGAGAGTTATTTACTTTACGTTAAAATAATTATAAAATATGTTAAAGGAACTCTCAATTTAGAACTTTAGTACACAAATGACACATCTATCACGATAATTGGCTACACCGATGCTGATTGGGCCGGGTGTTTCGATGATAGTAAAAGTACATCGGGAGCATGTTATTACATAGGTAATAATTTGGTAGGGTGGAATAGTAAGAAACAAAATTGTACTTCATTATCCACATCCAATTCTGAATATATAGCTGCAGGTAGTTGTTGTGCTCAATTACTTTGGCTAAAACAAATGTTAAGAGACTATGGCATTATTGAAGAACAATTACATCTCTATTGTGACAATCAAAGTGCGATTAATATTTCTAAAAATCCTGTTCAACACTCCCGTACTAAACATATTAAAATTCGACATCATTTTATACACGAGTTAGTCAAATCAAAGGAATTGGAGATTAATTACCTGCCTACTGAATTGCAATTAGTTGATTTATTCACTAAACCCTTAGACAATATTCGATTTGAATCCTTACGTAAATCAATTGGGATGGTTATGGCAGAATTATAATGTATCGCTAATGTTTATGCTGTGATATTTCTCTCTCTTAACTGTGTGTAGACCCTTTGTCCATTTGAGACAAAATGGGGGAGAAGCTTTGAGTTCACTTGGACATGCTTTTGATTACTTCAACTAAAAAGCTTATCTTATTTTCAGGAGGTCGGTACCTCATGTTATCAGAATGTTGATAGGGTATTGTTTTGTATTTAGTTAAGTAATGTAATTTTCTTTTCTAGGACATGGGGTAGTTAGAATTTTGCAGAAGAATAGGATTTTCTTATTTATTTTGTATCCCTACGAGTACTTGATGACTAAAAGGATATTTTGTCTCATATTTCCAAAGGGGGAGATTGAAGAACCCTATATCTTTGAGTCACTTGAGTCTACATTATATAGGCGCTTGCCTAGTTTGGAAATAGTGACAAAATTGAGTCATATCATAGTCTACCAAAGAGCCTTAGACACTACATATCAAATTCCTCTAAAAGTCCCCAAGGTCGAATACCAACACTAGACCTAGGATTGCATTCATTTTTTGCATTCTTTATAATTTAGGTGTGTGTGTGTTAAATCTTATAAAAATGATTTTTTAATAATTTTTGTGATATGGTAAATAATTTTTAGGATTTTATAAAAATTTTTTAATCATTTAAAAGTTGGTTTTAATAATGTTGTAGGTTAATTTATAATTACCCATTTCTCCTATAAACTAGCTTGGGTAGGATCCAAAAGCGGCAGAGAATTTTGTGGTGGATAATGAGATTATTTTAAACTTCAAAACACGCATTTTAGGCTTAATCCCTGCCCTTCACGTGTTGATCTATGAGCGACTCGATTTGTGTTTGATTACTCTGACATCCTTAATACGTAATCTTATCCATTGGATCATTTGTTATCCACGGTCTGCATGTCTTTTCCTCAATCCTTGTGATATCGGAGAGGATAAATCACAATGCTTTTAATAGCGGTCCATCTTCAGCCGTAAGATTTACATCGATAATGCTAGACTTAATCTCAGCCATTGATCTTATTCAACCCTTCTAGATCCTTCCTATCTTAGTATAAATAGAGATCAACTGGTGAATTTTTCCAATCTTTTGATCATTTTGAGTTCTGAGAGAAAATAAGATGAGAGAGAGAGAGAGAGAGAGAGAGAGAGAGAGAGAGAGAGAGAGAGAATTAGAAACCCTAATCAAACTCCGGCCAAATATTTCACCATAAAACCCTTCTGTGAGTTTGAGTGAGTTCAAAAGTGAGAATAATCGGCCTCTCTAGTCTTTAATCTTTTTTCCAACTAAGTCATGAAGTTTAGATTTCAATTTCTTCTCATAGAAATCTGAGATCTCAAATTGTATGATACATAACACTTGAATCTTGTGAAGTTTGATTTATTTTTTCAAGAACTAATATTTGTTGGTTGTTTTTCTCTTATATGATTGTTTTTTAAACTAGAACCAACAAACTTATTTTTATTTCCAGTTTATGAGAAAAATCAGACTTAGATCTAGTTAAGATCTTGAATGGGGTTTTACACTTTCGTGAAATATTTCACACTTTGTGAAATAGCTTTGTAAATAAAATAAAGAAAGTGTTTAGGACCTCGGTTTCTTTTTATAGCAAGGTTCCCTCAAGATCTGTGGATAAAAATAAAGATTTGTGGTCTGAGAACTGCGTCTTAGAACGATATTTGTATTTTGTTAGGAATATTGTCTGTATAAATGTGTGTGTGTGTGTGTGTGTGTTGCATGCTTGTGATTAGTCACTTCACCACTTACACTTATCACACTACAACACTAAAGAAGTGTTGGTAGCGAGATTCTTGACTTTAGAGTCGACATAAAGCTAAAAGGAGAAGCGGTTACAAAGCTAGGAGATTAACCTCAACGTCAGAACCTTTAGAAGAGTCAGAATGATCCCAAGGAGTTGGTAAAAATTCTGGACTTAGAATTAGGTTTGCTTGCGTGTTTGGTTTATTATATAGTTTGTAATATTTTACTATATTTTAGTGGATTTTGTTTTTGAGGTGTAGAGACCTCAGTGGATATTTCCCCAATTGGGTGGGGTTTTACCACGTTAAAATCATATGTTTTTGCATACTTACTCTTCCTCTCATCAGCTTCTTGAGGATGTACTGATTTAGAACTTATATAAGTTTTGTTTTTGAAAACTGGTACACCTATACCTTAAATAACCCGTTCATATAATCTTTTATACACACCTTGTGTTAGCTGTTTGTTTTGATTAAAGAGTTTCTTTAAAAAACTGTTCTGAGCCACTTAAATTGTTTAATCTTGAATTAAACGACTTAAGTGGTGATTTTTCACCTCTTGGTATAACTTGCAAAGCGCAATGCTTCCCCACAATAGGCACCTACAACCCGAAGCACTTGAAGAGCACAGAGACAATGAAAATAGGCACTTAGAGAAGTATAAAAAATATCTATCCAGATCCTACGACCAACTAGTAAAGCCAAGAAAGTTTCAAGAAGCAAACTTAGTTTTGAAGACTTGTACGAGGCAAATTCGAGGTCTCTCACTTCCAAAGTTTGAGGCAAATTAGGAAGGACCATACATTGTTCGAAAATCACGTGACTCAAGCTATTATGAGATCTCGAAGGTTGAAGATAATGTTACATTCAATTTGAATAACAAGTGGCCCAAGATTTACCATGTGTAATAATGTTTGTTAGTTTATTCTTACTTTGCTTTGCTTAGCTATTCCTTTTTTTAATTTCCTGTATCCATTACAATTTGTTCGAGAGGCTGTTCTCACAACTTAGCAAGTGATTGGGCTTTTTTATTATAATACAAGGATGTTGCTGAATGAATTAGATCAAGTTTTTTTTATAGAGAATTAAGGAAAAGGTCATCTTCCTTCTTATATTTGGATTTTTAGGACAGTGCTTTTCAAGTTTATAAATCTAGTCCCTATGATACAATATCATTTATAAATCTAGTCCCTGTGGTACAATAGCATTTATTTTTTTGGTCCGCGCCAGCGGCACTTTTTTTCACCATTTTTCATGGTGTTTTTAGTACAGGGACTAAATTTATAAAATTATATGGAGTGTCCTATTTTTATACACTTTGGGCATTACAAGGACCATTTCCCAAAACCCCCATTTTTTTATTATTACACACGCGGATATAAAACACAAGTAAGAAAACCTACAAAATAGTTCTATATAATTCGTCAAAAGAGCAAAGTATAGGAAAGGGATGAGTGATGAATTCTATTGCCTCAACATACATAAAAACCAGAGAAATAGCTCAATAATCATTGGGATCGTCAATAATGAACCAAAGGTTGGTAGAGTCAAAGCAACCGATGATGAAAATCTTGAAGTTACAGGAAAACGAGGGATAAAAGTTACAGGAAAACGGTCCAAGAGACACTCGAGCAGTTCCCAATGAATAGTGGTAAGAATATGAGGAAAATCTTGAAGTATTTGCCTCATAAAGACAGTAGGAGATGCCTCGGGAGGATATACATTGAAGGCACTATCAATTGTTGATGGGCGTTTTATATTTGATGCACTATCACCCTCTTAAAGTGGGGGCATAGTTTCTCGAGAAAGTTCCCCAACTATTTGGTTCACAATAAGCAACACAGCCAACCCCACCGCATCCCCAATGGCTGCAGATTCAATAACTATTTCTTCACGAGTAACTTCCTGCTCCACCAATTGAACAGGTTCATGGACTCATGTTGTTTACTCGACTTCCACCTGAAAGAAAGAAGGCATACATAAGTCAAAGTTAGAGGCCTAATGGTTGTTCAAAATGACCCTTTTAAGGGAGATTAAAGTCCTATATTAGTAGGCATGACCCCTTTAAAGGATATTAAAGTCTTATATTACTAGGCGTGCCTGAGCCTCGTTTATGGAAGATTAAAGTCCTATATTACTACGCATGCCTAACTTCATTTATGGGAGATTAAAGTCCTACATTACTAGGCATGACCCTATTTTATGGGAGATTAAAGTCCTATATTACTAGGCATGAACTTTTAAAAAAAAAAGATGAGATCAAAGTCCTATATCACAGTGAGAAATATACTCATTTCGCATTGTGAGATGAACATTGCTTCTATCTATATTCAGTGTAGGGCACCATTTTTAGAACTAAAAAATATAACATATGTTAAGCATCATAATTTCAATCTTACATTGGAAAAAAGGTGGTCCTCCTAAGGATTGCATCAATTTTACAGTAAGTACAATCTAACTGTTCATACTCTTCCTTAGAGATGATCCTTTTAAACCAATAATGTATCTTACCAACAGACCCATACCGAGCGTATTGACCGTAGAACCTTGAATTACTAGCTACCACTTCAAAATGCTTGAATGATTCCTTCCAAAAAGCCTAATGCCTCGCAAAAACCTTATCCGTCAACAATTTTATTGCAAATTCGTAGCCCTCTTCTAAACGAGTCCAAAAAGTCCAATCGCTCAATAATTTTCATATTTGTTTTCTAGCAAACAGCAAGTGCCTTCATAATATCAGCAATAAAAAAAAGTAAAAATATCCTAAATAGAAATTCATCATTGAGATCAAGCATCTATGTCATTTTGTATGTAATTTCTGAAGAGAAAATATATCTTTAAATTATATAAAAGGAAGAGATAATGACATATTATAACCAAATTTACCAAACATTTATAGCAACCGATAATATACCAGTCCTTGAAAAATGCGTGGCTTGTGTTAAAAGTAATTATAATTTATATAAAAATTGACGGTAGTTCAAGAGTTTGTCTATATCTAATGATTTCATGAAGCAATTTTCTTATAATTTCACAATGAGAGTTTGCATTGTCGTTCCGCAGCGGGATTTTGCAATGAGAATTCTCACCGTGAAATTTTTAATCTTTGTTAATACACTCATTAGTAATTAATTAATATTGATTTTTATTGTGGAATTCTACAAAAAACCAAAATCTATTGCATTATTTGACGTATGTGTTACCAATGTCTCTACACATATTTATATGTTAGGTAAGTAGTCCTCGCTAGAGGAAATTAAAAATTATTATTTTATATTGATAATTATTAAAACTTTGTTTGCTCTAGCGAGGATTACAAAAAATGAGTTGTATTTATGTATGTGTTCGAATTATCTTCTTCATAATTGGAATTAATTAATTCGTAATGATGGATTAAATTCAATGCACTGAGAGGAGAGGCTACATATTCAATAAAGTTAATTAATGATTTCAGCATACATTGAAAAGGTGGATTCGATATCTGAAAAGTTAGATAATGAAATGACGTGACATTTTTGTTAGACAATGTCTCTACATGCATTGCTTCTATCTATAAATATACATGAATCCCATTATCATTCAATATTCATTTTCTTCCTCTTTATAAAAAATATGATCATTAAAACCCTAATACTCTTTTAACTTTTTTTAGTAAAAAATTGTTCAACTGATCAGAATTTCTAAAGACTATCTTGATATTGAAATGAAGTGGAGACAAAAGATTGAAGGCATTGAGAATGTTACACATCAATACATTATGACATTTCCAATGCTTACGTTGAATTCCCAGATACATTATTCCCTTAGGAGTTGTATTTTTGTTATGAATTAGGTATAAAGGCCATTTCAAAAAATCTCTAGACGTCTTTTGGAGATGTATTTTTCACGATATTGATTTCCTCACATAGCCACTACATGAGTAATGGTTGTATGTACTGGCTTTGTAGGAAAATTAATATTTCGAAACCAATTGTTCATACCTTGATCCCTTTCTGAATATAGAATTAAACCTACAAAATTTGGGAATCATTTGGTGAAGAAACTATGGGATTTACAATTGTTCTTGTATGGATGGCAAACTAAGAAGTTTCTGAATTTTAAGGGGGATAACTTGATTTAATTGAAACTTCATGATGATTTCATATTGTTTAGAGGTTAGAAATCATTTATATACCGTGATATATCTTTTTGGATAAATTATGAGCAGTTTGGGATTATTTGATAGTGGTTTCGATGATAAAAAAGTGTAAAACCCATATGTAAACATATGCAAAAATCTGGGCAAATTTCTGATCGATCGATTGATCAAAATCGTCGATCGATCAACTCCCCTTGGAAATATGATTAGTTTCCTTTTTAAATTGTGATTAAATCCCAACTTTAGAAATCTTTGATGTTGATTAATGGAACGTAATGGGACTTAGGGAAGCGTAGTAAGACATACTTAAGACCCGAAAAAATATTATTATGTGTGAGATTGAATGGGAAAATTAACGAATGTTAATGGAATGAATTACAATGGAGAGTTGTATAAATTGAGGTTTAAATCGGATAAAGGATAACCTAAGGTTAGTACCAGTAATAAGAGGGTCATTGATTACCGGAATAACCTTAGGCTTATATGGGATTAACCCTAAGAGATGAAATAAAGGGTTAAAATTGAATTAGGGATTGTGGAGAAATAAACCTAATTGAAGATAATTTTAATTCATAAAAATTCGGGAGTTGTGATGACACGGACCAGTAAGGCATAGATGTTACCAACTAAATTTACACGAGGAATAAAATATTACCCTTCGAGTGATGAGAGAAGCTCGGGAATATAATTTGAGAAGTAAAGTCATAATTTGTAAATACGTAGGATATTAAAGATAAATATACTACGTATGGAAATATTTATATGGGTTGTGCGTGGGCCCTATTGTTATTATATATAGGTGGGGTGAATACCTATATTATTATTTATTGTGTGTACGACATACCTACGCTGCTTGCTATCAGGGTGGAGGTTTCGCGTTGTGGATGATCTTATCCTGAAGAGCCCATTTGGGAGATTTTAGATTCGTACCCTGAGCACAGGACCTTGGACACGTGCTATCAGTGTGAATGATAGTTTTGACGGTAGAATGGGAATGTAGGTATGTTCGTGACCCATTTGGCTGGGAAGTATGCTCACCTCCAATATATGTGTTATGTTACTTATGGTTTATGAGAGATGGTAAACCAATAGTCCTTTATACAGCGAGAGATGTATCAGGACATGATAGTACCGCAGCTGTGTCTGAGAGGTGCCGTATTAGTATATATAATAATGTGATGCATATATATATTGTGATGTAATCTAACGTGTGAGAATTGTAGATTAAAATTTATACTGTGATGAAATCTACTATATGAAATTGTAGATAAAAAATTGAATAATGGTATCTGATCGAATTAAGCAAGTGAATACTTAATCTTAAAGCTGTGAAAACCTAGTTCATATTTAAGAGAAATGAACATGTTTAATTATCATACATATTATGTGGGAAATACGAGGAAATGATATGGGATAGAATCATAATTGAGACCTTAATTTAGGAGATGATGAGGTATGTTAGACGTCCACACTAGATGAGAGGTGAGAATTCTCAAGCGAGAGCCCAAGAAGCTAACATGTACATAATAATTGCTTAATTGCACTTGTTAAGCACTTGATTTTTTAAAAATCTTTTACAATCAGGCTCTGACCCGTTTTCTTTCATATTATCTTCTCTATTGTATCTTGTACATCAGGTGTCCAGTATCAGGGATGCCGGCATAGAATATGGATGTCTCGACGAGTTATAGTTGTAAATGGAGATGCAAACTTTGTTTGACACTTCCATTCTGTTGTATATATTTTCATTTAGGACATGTCAGCCAGGATTCTAGTTATTTCATTTCTATTCCAGAGATTGTAGTTACTTATGTTAGTATTGTCGATATCAGTTTTGGTTTGTTAGTAATGAGATATTTTAACTGGAGAGTTATTCCAGTCACATTTATTCTTATTATATGTCGTTCAGTTGTGATGTGATGTTGATTATTATTATTCCATATAGTGGAATGATTTTAATTAAATTAAAAATGGAAAAGTTTTTACACTAGCTTAATTATTTATTAGGTGAAATAATAAAGAAATTTTTTTTCCGACAGTGATGCTGAGAATGATCCAACTGGATATTCTGATTTAATTTAATAAAGGACTAATCACCCGAGATTTAATTACACGGGGTATCACAATTATGCCCTCAATTATTTCCTCCTTAAATATTCTACTATTATGAAATGCAAATTTTTTACAACTACTACATTTAGTTAACCTTTTAGCCTCTCTTTTTTATGAAATCTTCTTCTTTCTTGGACGATGAGGTTGTTTCCTTTTATTTGGTGGTATAATGAGTGTATCCTTTAACTTGAACTCTGGTTTGTTAACGGTAGGATTGGATCAATGTGATCCCTATAAGAATTTCTAAAATTATTGGCATAGAAATATCGGTCCACATATTGTATTAGTTTTTCCAATTTTTTGCATTGTTGTAATAGCATAAGCAGGTGGAAATCCCTATATTTGCCACTTCCCACAGGACCAAGCCTTGTCGTAAATAATTAGATTTTTACTACTTGTACGAATATATCATATGGACATTCGATCCTAACATCATTGATACTAGAAACGCTAAAGGGATCACAAAAAGAATTGAGCAAATCTGCGTGGTTGGACTCAAAAATTGTGGTGTGTTTAGTATGGAATTGAGGTATCAGTTCTTCTCTGAATACGTATATAGAAACCACAAATGGTTCCTATCTTCTGTAACAACAAAATGCACATATTTTCACTCTAAAGTTAGAAGGGAGGAGGAAATCCTACTAGGAAATACAATAACTTCATGATTATAAAATAATGAAAATTCTTTTAACGAGGACTTCAACAGCAAACGATTCATTTGTTAGAATATTTGATATGTTTTTATTGAAATCAATTACATATTGCAACATAGTGTTAATTCTCACCATCACATTTATATTCACATTTTGCATTTTTATTATCTCAATGCTATATTTTGCAGTTACATTTTCTATTTGAAGTTCGAATCTAAAATTTTGTGTTTCAACTTCGTAACGCAATTCGGAAAGAAAACTCTAAAACATTGAGATTTCGCATTTTAATTTCACATTAAGTATCATTTCACATTAGGAATTCGCATTGCAAATAGAACTGCGAAGTTGCAATGCGAAATGTCATCAAAAAGAACTCTAAAATATTGATTCCAAAACGCTGCAACATATCATACCTTAGTTTCCACTCTTTATAATAGCTGTAAGTAAATTTCATTTGTATCTAGTTTTCAAAAATGTACCATCTAGAATTATAGGCGACAAAATTTAAAACCATTGATGCTTGTGTCAAAAGAATAAAAAAAATAACCTTTGAATCTCTTTGTTGACAAATTCCAAATTAAGTCAATAACACTTCCAGTATTTGTTATCCAAACAGCATCAGCGTACCACCTAAGTTGATCAAATGAATGGCAGGCATCATCATATAACTGTGTCCTTGGCTTTTCAACACCCAACCAAGAAGAATGATATGGAATTTGTATTCCATAATTTGAGTTGAACTCCTGAATTACATCGTAAGGTATAGTCAAAGGTTTTAAACGTATTTCATCCACATTCAACTCCGAAACTAGAATCGATGTTACCCTGCGATTTTATCCAGTGCACACAACATAACCATATGTATGATCGCCATTGAATGTCCTTGTAACAAAAGAAATCCTTACATTGTTAAATAGAAGTATGAATTCACCATTTACAACCAGTTTCGGCTTTCATTAAACATTGTGCAGTCACTCTAGTATGTTCATTCTTTAAATAATCAAAATCAAAACAAACTACAATAGCGTACTTGCACAAATTCATTATGATTTGACTGGCACCACCTTCAAATATCTTACCAACTTCTATAATTAAATTATCTCATCCAGCTGACATTAATTCCCTATTCTGGAACGCATAATTATTGGGTTGTATATCTATATCAATTTCAACATAGTGTAATTCATCATCATATGAATTATAACCTTCATCTGATTCCGACTCAGAGTTATATCTTTCAATACTCAATGTCATATCAAACCTATCCAAACCATTAGTATATCCCTATTATACCTCTAATACGATATCATTAGAGATATTAATAGCATTTAATGCATTTCACCATATGTTTATCTATATGAAACGGATGATAGGACTTAAGTTGCCTATACATTTAGCCACTCTTTCTTCAATACCCATAACATTTCGTCTCCCAAAAGAAAATTTAGCCCTTCATCTTCTCCTAACAATAAACTTATGTAAAATGGAACGACTCTTTCCTTTGATATACTTCTTCCCATCTATTTTAATAAATATTATATACTTCTTCCATTATTGGGATCCATGTTTCCTCTTCAAGGTATGTTCTATGGAGAGGCTCATCTTCTCTTCCCTCAACTACAAGGTTTCAATTTATGGATCCAAGAAACCCCATCTCATCTCAAATCATGAAAAAAATATATTGTCTATGCTTCCCTTCATTGATAACAGTTATGTATTCTATATAGTTTGGCAGAGTTTTCTTTTGGTCTTAACTCAAAAAATAGGGTAGTTACATGGAGTTTGCTTTTAATTATGATTCCCATTGAGGATAGTTTCAACCATCCGGGTAAGAGGTAGTGATAAAAGGGTCTGGATTGCTATGCAATGATCAATGGTACAATATATCTCACTTTGACCCCAATTTGCATTATTTTATACTTTATATACTGATTTCATCTCAAAATAAAGTTGGAATTGGTGAAATAGTTTGGGGATGATGATATATTTTGGGTTGTACTCGGTTTAATTGGCTAGATGAATAATTTTCAATTGCACTATTTGATTACTTTAAGTGTATAGGGAAAAACTTAATCGAAAGAAAAAAGGTGTAATTTTTCTAATGTTTTTAACTTTTGGTATTGAGGATATATTTTTTATTTTATTATTGTTCTTGTATATCAGTTGCGTTAATAACTATTGTAAAGATGCGTAGAGATATTTAGATCACTCATTTTAATCATTTACACGGATAACAAAGGCAGTGAGTTAGACTTGGATTCATCTATAAAAGGTATTTAAAGGTTTATTTAGTAGAGTATTTTATTTAACAATGGGAAATTATTGAATAGTATAAAGTAATTTTAACACCCCAAACTGTAATGTGTAAATCTTAGAATCTCAAATTCTTATACCCCAATCGAGCCCTCTCTCCAGCTAAATGATATTTCGATCTCATGTCTAATATGTAATTCATTCCCACAAACTAAAGGTTCACTTTAAAGATAAAAAAGAAAACATAATTGTTCACCTATGTGTAAACTATGCTACAATGGTTTAAAAATAATGATATACTCATATACAACTTATTATCATGATAAGGTTCTCTTTTATTTCGTAAACATAAAGTTTTACAGATTTCATGATATCTATCATAGTGTGTGATGGAATAATTTTTATTTATATCATAAAGTTCTAAATATATTGTTCAAAAATAAAGAATTTTTTTAAAGATATTGCACCAAGTTAAAGCCTTACACTTTGATAATTAATCTTACATATTAATTTTGCAAGGTAATCCACCCCAGGCACACGAGTGAGTGCAAATGAAATTCTTGAAATTGTAAGGAAATTATTAAATAAACCTTTGGTTTATTTCCTTCCCCGAAATGTGATATTGATTAATCCATTTTTAATAAAGAATACATGTTATATCCTATATAAATGGTTCGTATTCCACACAAAATAAAGAATCAAAAGGAGTTAAAATTCCACTTAATCTCAACCTTGACGGACGGTTAAGATTAATTGACCTTTGGAATTCAGGCCCTATCTCCATCAATAAATAGATGCATTTCGTCCTTTAGAGATCATCCCAATTAAAACACATACCTAAAGGTTTATAGGCAAGGAGAGAGAAGTCAAATTCTCCCTTAAAGGATTGCTAAAGCGATCACACCGGCGACACTCGACGGCGATGTTCAACAGCGGGACTGAATCCATGGCATCGAAAGGAGGTAAATAAAATTACTCTTTTTACATGTCTATTGATGTGATTATCATATTGTTTAAAGATCTTAGGAATCATGTATAAAATATAACTTACATGTAGTATCAGAGTTGATGTTAAGAACATATGATTTTCCATTAAAATAGATAATAATGTAATTGCTTATTGCTGTATAATAACAGTTTCTTCTTAAATTGTATTTTTTTCATGAAAACTATGGCAGTTATGTATCATATTTCTTCCCAATTCTTTGAAACTATAACATTTATTTTCGTGGATATTAAGGCAGTTTATGTATTATGATAAAACAGCTCATGTATTGTAATAGTTAATTTTCGTGTTATTAAGGCAGCATCCTAAAAAAAATTAGGCTTGGCCACTTGCTGGAAATTATGTCTATTAGAATTCTTATGACTATTAGTATTCATGAATCTTAAAATTCTTATTCATGTCTCCTAGAATTCATATGGCTATTACAATTCATGTCCCTTAGAATTCATTCATTTATTCTACCATGTCTTTTAGAATTCTTATAGTTATACGTTTTGAAATTCTCAAAAATTATATGACTTTTAGAAATTATGATTTTTTAAATTCTTGAAAATTTTGATTCTAAGCTTTTGGAATTCTAGACTTATGAAATTCTAGATTGTACACCTTTTGTTATTCAAGAATTTACAATTATGTAGTTTTATGGCCTTTGAAATTATATGATAACATGTACACTAGTATTCATATTAAGTTGTTTGATCAATGCAATTGTATTATTAAGGTTAGGTATCACCACAATGACCTTTATTATTACCCATTCCAAATTAGCCCTTTATTACCATTATAATATTTAAATCTGTTTAATTTAACATATATCAATTAGTTGCCCACGGGCATACAATAATCATATGTTAAATCAATAATTAAGGAGTGCTTGTACCTTATTAAAATTAAATCGATACATCACTCAACTATGCATGTTGAATATTACGACCATTAATGGTATTAAGTTAAAATTGTGATGACTACCCACAGGAGCATCTTATTTTCATGTCGTAAAATATTCAAATCTTACTATGTGTTAATTAAAGTTTTAAAGCATTTCTTAATGGAGACTTACAAGAGGAAGTCTATATGCGTCAACCTGAAGGCTTAAGAAATCAATATATGGACTGAAACAAGATTCGAGGCAATGGTATCTAAAGTTTGATGAAATCATTACGAACTTCGGTTTCAAAGAAAACATAATTGATCCATGTATATACCTCAATATCAGTGGGAGTAAGTTCACATTTTGGTACTGTATGTTGATGACATACTAATATTTTTCTCCAAGCATGACGGAATATCTAAGGGATCCAAACAAATGGACCTTAAATATCTCTCATTGAAGCAAGATGTTAGAAGAGGAAAATTTTTCATTCAACACACGGGCACAGATCTCATGGTTGTAGATATTTTTACAAAAGGACTACCTCCAAAGACATTTTGAGAGACATACTGAAAGCATGGGTCTTGAAGACAGTTCCCAGTTATTTCTTTTTTGCAAATTATTATGCTTGTATTTGACATCTGTTGATCTCTTAATAAAACTTCTACATCTATTATATTCTATTTTCCATTGTGTACACATATTATTATTGGATAAATTATAATAGAAAATCATCTTTTACAAGACATTATGGGACCATTAAGTAAACTCCTAATTATGACCTAGTTAAGAAGGTTGTCAATGATATAGTACATGGAAGGGATCATACTCCATAATGATATGCGACCGCCATGACTCCCATTGACTATTAGACTAACCAAGGCACTTATGAAAATCAATGATTGAAGAATTTAGCATATCATGCGCGCCTTATGATTCGTAATTAAAAATATTTATGGATTAACCTAACGACCAAGTGGGAGACTGTAAGAAAATTATTAAATAAACCTTTGGTTTATTTCCTTCCCCGAAAGTGGTCTTTATTAATCCATTTTAGTAAAGAATGCATGTTATATCCTGTATAAACGGTTCGTATTCCACATGATATAAAGAATAAAAAGGAGTTAAAATTCCACTTAATCTCAACCTTAACAGACGGTTGAGATTAATTGACTTTAGGAATTCAGGCCCTCTCTCCACCTATAAATAGATGCATTTCGTCCATAAGAGATCATCCCAATTAAAACGCATACCTAAAGGTTTATAGGCAAGGAGAGAAAAGTCAAATTCTTCCTAAAAGGATTGCTAAGGCGATCACACCGGCGACACTCGATGGCGACGTTCAACAGCGAGACTGAATCCATGGCATCGAAATGAGGTAAATAAAATTACTCTTTTCACATGTCTATTGATCTGATTATCATATTGTTCAAAGATCGTAGGAATCATGTATAAAATATAACTTACAAAAATTCCTCAAAATAAAGGATAGTCATCAACTATGAGCGAAAGATTTAACATGTATTTTAGATACTTATTCTTTTTTGTTTTTGAAATATATAATTTTGATCATGTATACATATCTTTATCCATACATGCATGTATATGAAGATGTGTAAATTTATTTATTAGATTGATGTTTTTCCAATTATTTTCTATGTTTTTTGAGATGATTCATATTTATTTCAAAATTCGAATTTGTTGTAATATGCATTTTGGCATATGTTTATAAAACAGCCAATAGTTAGGTCTTTGTATAATTTGTTATATTGTTTGGTTCTATTTATACCAAATATCATTATACGCCCGCGCATCGCACGGGTCGCATGCTAGTATATATAGAGCAACGCTCCTATATATCATGCTTTCTACATCACCCATGCATCACACCATGTTTTAGGCCCTAAAAAACTTTTTTAAATTTTTTTTATTTTACTCATAGAGTTGACCTTCCAATCTACACGTATTCAAAAAATTAGATCAAAATGCAATTTCTAGCTATTTATTAAAAATCCAACGAAAAAATGCTGAAAATACTTTATCTATAAGGGACTGGGCCAGCAAAATTCAACTCAATTTTTTTTAATATTTTAGAAAAATAGGTTTGCGCCAGCAAGTATGTATACTTGGTATGTATTAGGCTCTCATACATACCAAGTATACAAACTTGCTGACGCAAACCTACTGTTCTAAAATATCAAAAAAAAATTAAGTTAAATTTTTTATGTGGTATTTTAACATTTCAAAGGGCTCATATAAAAAAAATCAACTCAAAATAATTTTTTTTGCTATTTTAAAAAAATCGGTCAAACTTTCACAATTTTTAAAGTGTTTTAAAATGTATGAAAGTTTGATCGATTTTTTTAAAATGGCAAAAAAAGTTATTTTGAACTCATTTTGTTTATATAGGTCCCTTAAAATGTTTAAATGTCACACAAAAAAACTCAACTCAAAAATAATTCTTTTACTATTTAAAAAAAAATCAATATGTATATTTAGTATGTACTGGAGTCTGTCTGTATATATATATATATATCCAAGCTTGTTCTCTGTATTACTCTCATCACTTAGCATACATCGTGGATTATCTGAGACTTCATAACTCATATAAAATGATGTTGATCTCAATTTCTCCCATTTTACATGTATTTTTTCATTAAAATCTCCGTACGAACATGCTTCAGATATCACTATGACAACACTTAATTTATCATGCTTGACAAAACATGTAACATAATTATTTTTCATTGTTGACTTGTTAAGCAAGATTGAATTTGTTACATATATAAGAAGATTTTTATAACCTAATTTTTTACATTCCATAATTGAGTTGATCGTTGAATCCAAAACGATATTGGACACGTGAATTGTCATTAAAATCATATGTATTTTGCAACTTGTTATTAATCGGTTACTATGCAAAGGATATTTTTGGCAACTTACGTACTGCAAAAATGTGTAAGGGGCCTTAGACTAAACATATATTGAGGCGGGGCTAATAATTCTACGCGTTTCATGCCAAGGGTGGATCACTTAATCGCGCTATAATTTACTATAATTAATCACGAATTAACATCCAAGTATGATTATTCTAACAAGGTTTAATCTGAATTCAAGGATTAAATAAGTTAGTTCCAACCTAATTAACTCAATTTATACATCAATTTTAAGAAGGGGCATATACCAAATAGTCCCTCAAACTTTTTTTAATACACATTTAGTCCAAGCCTTTTTATTTTGCACCAAAAAGTTCTTCACCATGCCAAAAAGGCTTTACCATGCCGCTAGCGCGAACCTTTAAAAATAAGAGAATAAGGGACTTTTTGGTACAAAATAAAAGACTTGGACTAAATGTGATTAAAAAATGTTTGAAGAACTTTTTGGTATTTGATCCTTTTAAAAACCCTAGTTTGTAATAATCATGGCTTCCAACATGCAATTTTCATCAATTTCTGAGGAAAGAAATTGTAATTTCCAACAATTATTATCATGTTTTCTAATAAGATTAACATCTTAGTCTATGTTAACTAGAACATGAGATATACTGCAATAACGTTCAAACCAAAGGGGAAAGTAGAACGGTTTTTTTCCCTTGATTGGTTTGAGATTAAATCCTCCTAAATTAGCTTCCAAATCCTCAAGCTTCTTCTTCCCCAAATATTTGAAAGGCTAGATCTCCACAAGCTGCTAGGGTTTGTTTTTTGATTGCTTTAAGCTAGTAAGAGGTACCTAAATTGTTAATCCTGTGGATGTCCCCAAAATAAGACTCCAAAATGTTCTCCAAACCTAGTCCAATGGGTTACCCAACTGTCGAGTCCAATTCTATATATTTTTAACACCATTTGGACACTCTAATGCCCGCTCAAGTCCATCCCAACACCACTTAGTGTGGCAAATTTAAGGACAAAGTGATATCAAAATTGCCAAAATTTTACCTATTTCGCCCAAGGCGATGGAATGCGTGCAAAATGTTATTAAAGGCTCCGGAGGGTCTCATTATGTATAATTACTTAAAGTGGGCGATAATTGTTGCTTCTAGCACGAAAACCATTACAATACAAGGCACCAGTATCATACATAGGATTGACATGAGTCACAAAACAATAACACGACAACACGAAATTGACTTAAATTTAAGCAACATAACGTGTTCATGTCAAGATTTTTTACAGTCACGTCGTGTTACATGTGTAAAAAATATCATTCGTGGTGGGCGCACATTAAATGAGTAGCTTCGTGTTATGTAAAAAAAATACAATCTCATGTTCATATCTCAATGGTGTTTGTCGTGTCAGGCCCAAACACAATAGTCATCCCTAATATAGCCCTACTTAGTGATATCTTTGTTTCCTTAGAAAAGGGTTACAGTTGAAAACATTCTAGAAGAGGTAGTTTACATGGAAGGAGATGAAGAGTGAGTTGATAAAAACTTTCTATACATAGGATAAGGCAATAATAACATTTTGTTAAGAGAATTTCCAATGCAAGTATATTTTTTTTTTTTGTACTTGTTTTTCAAGTGACCCTCCATACAAGACAATGTACTTTTATGACTAAGAGATTAATATCTATACATGACCCTTTTCTTCTTCATTGAATTAAAAGAAACATAAACCAACAATTGCATGAAGAAACAATTTATCTTCACCTGAGAGCACAAAACAGTGTCTAAGATACCATCTGTAGGCTGATAAAGTCTATCCATACATGTCATCTTTTGCTTCCAAAGAAAACTATCATATTTATTTCCCCTTTGCTCTCTCAAAATTTCAAAAAAAATAAATCACCTCCAAAAGATTTTCAAAAACATTCCACATCTAAGATATTTTTCAAAAAAGTCCACAATGAAGAACCAATTTGGAAAATATGATTTTTCTAAAAGTGGTCCTCGATAGAGGCACTTGTAGGAAAATATATAAAATTTTCCAAACCAATCCCCGATTATGGATAGTTTTGGAATATCTTTTGAGGGGATTTTTTGGGTAGAAACATGTTATTTCTACCAATCCACATTTGCATTGGAAAAGAACCTTCCAATAATTGACATAGGGCAAGCTGCTAACATTCATTCCTCTAAAATAAAATTGAAGAATACATTATTCATCCCTAATTTTTTTTAAAGACAAAAAGGAGGGGTAAATCCAGTGAGGTTCCCGCCACTACGGGGTACTGGGGATTAGATGTACGCAGCCTTACCCCTGCATATGCAGAGAGTCTGTTTCCGCAACTCGAACCCATAACCTCCAAGTCACAATGGGACAACCTTTATGTTGCTCCAAGTTCACCCCTTTATTCATCCCTAATTTGGCAAGGAAAAATAATTTTCCTGCCTAGTCAAACACAACCATGGAAAAAAAAAAGTAACATCCACATGGCATCAATAGTGAGAGGACAATGCACTTGAAAAAAAATGCCCTACTCTGATGAGCAAATTCACTAGTGAAGAGGATTTAACACACAGGATTGGATTCATCTCTTAGGAAATAGGATGCAACAAAACCTAACACTAAACAATTTTGCATCTTAATGACAACACCCCTTTAATGCAGCTTTCTAAACTTAAGTCACCAAGGCCCAAGCAGAAGTTCCAACACAAGTATAAATTTCCCCTGCATAATATAAGGATAACTGTATTAGTAAGAACAGGAAATATATGAACAAAAAATATAATATCACCCATAAGTCCCTTGAGTGCTTGTTTGGTCAAAAGTTTTTTGCTGTTTCTCATAATCTATATTGGTAAATTCACTCGCTAAACTTGAACACTAGGAAAGGATTTAAATTCTTTAACATGAATTATGAGATTTTGTTAGAAAATTTACCGATACAGAATTCTAATAGACCACTGGCAGCTTTTAAAAAACAACGGTAAAACACGACACAAGATTAACCCGAAATCAACACGGTATATCGTATTTGTGTTGGGCTTTTTTTACACGAATTTGTTTCGGGTCGGATTCTTGTCAAAATTACGAGTCGTGTTAATCGTGTTTTTATTCAGGTTGTCGTGCGTTTAATTCGTGTTGTGTCAAGTTTTATACGAGTCGTGTTCGTGTCGTGTCGGCTTAAAACAAGACCCGAAAACACGAATTTACACCTCTATAAAGAAGCTATGAACTTCAACCATTCCCAAATCCATTCTTATTTCTTCATATTTCTTCTAATAAATCCTGAAATTCCTTTCTCACACAGTTCAATAGCTTTGGACGACTATGAAAGAAAGGAATGCACTGAATGCCCAAGTTTTACATGTATTGTTAGGTATTTAAGAAAAATAAGTATCCCAGCTTTACTCGTGAGTTTGTTACTTATCAACCATGCCGTATTTATATAACCCAATATGACTGACGTAAACTACACGTCAAAAGGCTCCTAAAAATATTTAACACTCACTTTTAGAGAGAGAAATAATCTTTTCTATTTAAAATTCAAGTCTAACTCAAATGAGGCTTACAAGGGGGCACTTATATGGGAAGGATTACTTGCTAATCAAGTAATAGTCTAAATGACTAAAAAAGACATTTATTTAACAAAAGAATGACTAATTAGTCTCAAACATACTTGGAGACTAATTGACAAAATGCGTAAAAGAACTAAAAAATAAAAGAATAGAAAATAGAAATAAAATGAAAATTAATGGGAATCCACATTTTATTTTCCTTTCATTTTATTTCATTGTATTTTCTATTTTTAAGTTCTTTTTAGGCCTTTTTTCTTCCTTAATTAGTTGTCAAGCATGCTTGGGACTAATTAGGCATTCTTTTATTTTTAGTAGGCCCTTTTAGTCATTTTAGTTAATTACTTGATTAGCAAGTAATTCAGCCCCTATAAATAGGTTTGTTTCTCTCATTTGTAGTCACTTTTCAATTCTTGAATATAAGAACTCTTTCTCTCTAGAAGTCAAATTGTCTTGATTTTTAGGTCCCCAAATCTAGGGTTTCTCAGGCGAGTAATGGCAGAAGTCCTGCAGAGTCAAGTATGCCTTGGAGCTAGAGTTTGGAACCATTGTTTGTTGCCGGAAAGGAGTCTCCAGCCAGATCTGACGATGTGGGGTGTAGCTGAGGGTCACTAGAGGATCGTTCGCCTTCGGTCGACTCCGGCAAGGCTCATTGAAGGTGGGCGAGCAGTGGGGGTGGTTGGTGAAGCTAAAAACTAACTAGATCCGGTGGTTTGGGGCTGACCCAGAGTTATTAGGGTATCAAATTGGAGTAAAGGTGGTACCGCTCGACCGTGGGCGACGGGGGTGCATTTTGAAGGAGTGACTCGCCAGTTTCTACGAGCCTTACTCGCCTGACAAGCACATCAAGAGCGAACGTTGCTCTAATACCAATTTGATGTGAAGTTAAAGGGAAGAAGCATAAATTACTAACTACACAACAACAACAACAACATAATGTTTGGAGGTCAATGTCCCAAGAAATATCTCCAATTCATCTGTCAAGATATAGAAATGAGTACAATGGATGGCCAACGGCCTTATTTATAGGAAAAGCTTAGCTTGCTAGTCAAGCTAAGCTTAACAAGGCAAAAGGACTAAAAAAGAGCACTTAAAAGACAATGCCACCCTCAAACCTAAAATAACAACTAAAATAGGGAAATAGCCTAATAATACATGAAAAATAAATAAACAAGAAATACAAATAAATCTAGGACCCCGTACACTTTAGAGGATATTTTTGGTATCTCGATAAGGTGTTTCTAAAGATCCCGACAGAGTGAATATGGTGTTCTCGAGTGGGTGTTCCATATTTTAAGGGGGGAGGGGGTGAACTTTGGAGAATGTTTCATATCGATTGGGTGTTTCTAAAGATCACGATAAAATGTTTATGGTGTTCTCGAGAGGATGTTTCTCGTCTTTCGAATGGGGTGTTTCTGGTATCTCAAGGGGGTGTTCTGAAGAACCTGTGAGAGGGTTTATCTTGTGTTCTCGAGAGGGTGTATCTCATGTTCCTGAGAGGGTGTTTCTTGTGTTCCCAAGAGGGTATTTTTGTTAACTCGAGAGGTTGTTTCTCACATGGTTCAAAATCTCAATGGCAGTCTATAACTTGAACGCACAATTTTCAACTCGATCATGGTATCAGGCGATACGCAAAGATACGTGAATTAAAGAACCTAGAACTTTCAAAAGAATATAAAATAAAATTTAAAAAAAAAATTAATAATGTGGACCAATTAGACAATTTCAAAATCATTATTTAATATGCATAACATTATCTAATTGATTATGTTAACATACATCAAACTTCTCAGCTTCAATATTCCATCATAAAATAACATTGAATTGTTAAAAATGATTACAACTGTTGAGGGGGCTTGAAGGTAATCCTGAGATTAGGGATAATTCCCTAATTGGCAATAGTGTTTAAGCTTAAGCAACCGAGGCAGCTCAAGCGTGGCAGCTCAGCGAGGCAGCTTAGCGTGGCAACTCATATTTACCTTGTTTTGTTAGTCATATTGTATCTTTGTTTATATTGACTGTAAGCTTGGTTGTAATGTTGTAACGAGAATAATAATGAGTTTTAGCGTGAGGTCAAACGGTACTCGCGAGAGACCAGGCTTGGCAGGGCCTGGGAGAGCTTTCATGCTCTATCGAATGACCTCGCCGTGGGAACTTTAGAGGGACTTGGTTTGGAGGATTGAGAAGTGAGGCACCGTTGGGGCTTGTCTGACCATCTTAGATACACCTGGTAAAACACCGAAGGACCCTGAGCGTGGAACCTCGGGCGGAGCAGCCTTGAGTTCCATTGGGCGTTGAGTTGTGAACCAAACAACCCTCTACTTAATGTCACATCTACTGTAGGTGATATCACTAGCCAGCTAAACAATGTCAGACCTGCACTTGAGTAAACCACCACGGTATTTGGGGCTATCAGGCAGTTGGTGAGCCACCTCTGCGACAACAGCTTCCTGACACACAGTGGTTGGGCAAAAGGCATGTCTTGGCATTTAATGTTCATGACGTGGAGATAACTAGTGCATCAGGCATTTAATGTTGTGACATAAAGCATGAGGGATGTCTTTCATAGTCTTTATGACTGAGTTGCCTCGGGGGTGGTGGGGGGGGGCTATTTAAGGACCCCAACCACCTTTGAGGAAGGGGGAATCTTTTGAGAGTTCAGAAGTTATTACTAGAGAAAATATACACCCAGAGAGAGTTATTGCGAACCAGAGGGTTTACCCACCCACCATTGTTATTTATTATGAAGTTTTGTATACTTGACAGAGATTCTTGAGAGTGTTAGGTGTGTTTCTACCTGCCTACCAAGGTGTATCTAGGGTGCTTACTTCTCTCTCCCTCTAGCTAAGTTACTTCTAAGGTTCATTACTATTTCCTGAGTTATACACGAGAGTTTTGTGAGTTTAAACTGAGTCTTGTCTTCATTGAACTTGTGTCTGGATGTTCTATTGCTAATCAAGGGCTTTGGCCAATTAGCTTATTATTACCATACTCAAACAGGGGTTACGCCTCCATCTATAATCTAAAGTACCCTCTTATATTTGGCGACTCCGCTGGGGAGGCATTCTCCTAAATAGGGAGTATGGCGCAAGATAATGCTACTCAAAGACTCAACTTTGATGATATTCAGCATAATGAAGAACAGGCTGCGAGAGAACTGGCGGCCCTAAGGGATGAGGCCCCTCGAGTAGAGGTACCTCTGGTTCCAACGGCGTCAGGCGTTCCAAGGGTGACACAACCTTCCACGAGCGCGGGGTTGGGTCCCGCCCAAATTACGCTTCTCATGAGCAAGTTTTATGAGTTTTTACAAACCCCAGTAGCTTCAACTATGCTGGGAGGATTGGAAGCTAATGCTTTCGTAACACCAGGAGTAGCTCCCACGGCCCCACCAGGCGCAGGTATTGCTGGAGCGATCTCAGTAAGCGTACCCTCTATTGTGAATCCAGCAGCGGGTGCCTCAGGAGCTTCGACGGCACCACCGGTAACGTTCGTTTCGGATACAACGGGGACTCAGCCCATGGCCCCGCCGCTGGTTGCCTCGGCAGCATCGCCCATGGAGGAAATGAGAAAAGAGATGCAGAAAGAAATGTTGAAGTTCATGCAAGCTTCCTCGCAATCAGCTGGCGGGGTGGCTTCGGTTTATGACGACTTTCTAACACCTTATCCTCAGAAATACAACGATGAGCCTTACCCAAAGGACTATATTCCCCCTAACTTTGAAAAATATACAGGGAAAGGTGGGAACCCGAAGGAGCATATTAAGCGTTTCGTTGAATACTTGGGAGCACATTGCAATGATAAGAAGCTTAGGCTGAGGGAGTTTTCCAAATCCCTAACCGATAAGGCATACACCTGGTACTCCCATTTGACTCCCAACAGCGTTTCTACGTGGGAGGAGATGCATGTATTGTTTGTCCAAAAGTTCTTTCTGGCAGAAGATGAGTTCACCTTGGCCCAACTTGGTAGGGAGAAGCAAAGACCAAGGGAGGAGGTGGTGGCCTATGTTCGAAGGTTCAGGGAAAAGTCCCTCGATGTAAGGGAGGAGGCCAAAGAGTCCAAGTTATTGCAGATTTGTGCCGAGGGACTGCTTCCTGAATATATCTGCCATCTTATCAACGAGACGCGCTAGGGGACTTTTGCAGCATTCTTGAAGGTGGCGAGAAATATCTCTTTGGTGGTGCGACCCAATCCGGTGGTAGCACCCATAATGTTCAAGCAGTCGATGCAACCCACGGGGGGAGGTCTCAGCCCCCACAGGTAGGGTACACCGAGGGGGGAGATAGGGCCAAAGCACCGAAGAAGGACAATAAGAGGAAGTTGGGGAAAGGCATAGAAGACCCACCACCATTGCCCTATACAGTAGAAGAAGCTGTCAACTGTTACAACGCGATGGTTCAAGGGGGAACGGTCTATGAGCCAAAGGACGTTCCCGGGGGGAACCCGATGCTGCAACGAAGGCGGATCCTAAATATTGTCAGATTCATCGAAGGATCCAGCATCCAACGGAGAGCTGTTTCACGCTAAGAAGAATCATTGACAAGTACATGAAGGCGGGAACGTTGCAGATCCCCCCACAAAAACAACCCACTATCAGCACATGGGGCCAATCTTGTGGTGGCCTATGATGAAGAGGCAGAGAGAGGAGAGGGAGAGGAGTACGAGGAAGCTTTGGAAATTTGCACCAGGGGAATGGCTAACGTCGTGTTAGGCTACGATGAAGCAAGCGCTAAGGATGTGGAAGATGTAGGCAGACCCGACCTTAGAATATTAGGCAGTTTCAAAATCCCCGAAGTTCACTTGGTTCTTCGAATAAGTGGGGATTCCAAAGGAGAGTAGGTTGGAGATAACCCAGGCGATACTTGATATTTCGAAAAAGAACGCGGTCCCTTCGCTGAGATGGAAGGGACCCGTGGCCAGGTTGGTGAGAAGGTTTCTGTCAGAGGTAACCTTCAGCGATGCAGATAGGGCTGTAAGGTTCCCTCACAACAGGCCATTGTATGTGACCGCCAGAGTCAACGGAGTTAGCTTCGCGAGGACTCTTATGGATGGGGGAGCTTCCATCAATATTATACCAATCAACTCCTTCCACGCAGCCAATATTCTAGAAGGAAGGCTGGTCCCCATGCCTTTGGTAATTTCGAGGTACGATAATCAATCTTTCAAGTCCATCGGCTATGTTAACGTCGGGATTGTAATGGAAAATCTGAGCTCCCATATCAAGTTCCACGTGATAGAGAGTGCAACTTCCTATCATCTGCTAATAGGAAGGGTGTGGATGCACAACCAACGCCTAGTTCCTTCTACATACCACCAATGTGCTAAAGCGAACGTCAAGGGCACAGAGGTGACCATTAGGGCTACAAAGAGGCCCTTCGCGGTTGAAGAAGCTCACTTGGTGGACGCAGCGTTTTACACGGAGTTAAGAGGAAGATGTCTGAATCTTGACAAGAAGAATGGAGGGAGCATGGGTTCCCTCGATCAAAGAAAGGATGGGGCCCTTAAACGAACAGAAGAAGGAGAGCGGCCCAAGGGAAACAGCCGAAGAAGCTCAGCAGGTGGCCCCTCGGCCCCAAGGCATCTCGAAGCAGCTTAAAGACAGGATGAGACCCAGAATGGACCCGATAGAGCATGAGGTTCAGCGGCAGAGCGTGCTGAGCCGGTTCTCAAGAGAAAAAGTGGTTGAAGCCTCTAGAGAGAGGAAGAGGAAGGCGATCACCACTACCGGCAGGCAATGCAAGAAAGTCGTTACCAAGGAAGGAAAGGTGGTGTACCGATTGTAACGGTGTGAGCGGGCGGCCGAAGAAACTGAGGATGAGGTTGACCCGACATATGAATGTTTTTTGGTAGATCAACGGGGGCAGTTCATGGGGATAGACAATTCTAGCATACAGGAATTCGTGGAAGAAGTCGCCGAGGAACCAGATTGCATGGCAAATCAGCCAAAGTCCCAGGCACAAGAGTTGGAGCAATTGAACCTGGCAAAAGAAGGAGAGGATCCAAGACCCATCTTCATCTCGAAGGATCGCAGCACTCAAAAACGAGAGGCCTTGGTCGAATTGATTCAGGAGTTTATAGATATGTCTTCGCGTGGAAATACACGGAAATGGAAGGGCTGGATAAGGAAGTAAGCTGCCATAGGTTGAACGTAATGGCTTCGGCCATTCCAGTGAAACAGGCAACAAGAACGTACAAACCCGAGCAGGATCTGAAGATTAAAGAAGAAGTCCAGCGCCTACTAACAGCAGGGTTCATCGTGCCGATACAACACCCATTCTGGCTATCTAGTATTGTCCCAGTGGGAAAGACGGACAAAAATCAGATAAGGATCGGTGTGGACTTTAGAGATTTGAATAGAGCTTGTCCTAAGGATGAGTTCCCTCTACCCTCCATCGATCGCCTGATAGACGCGACGGCTGGTCATGAAATGTACAGCTTCATGGATGGGTATGTGGGATATAATCAAATCAAGATGGACCCCTCGGACGCGAAAAAAAGGCATTCAGAACACCGTTGGGTAACTTCATGTACAGGGTGATGCCGTTCGGCCTCAAGAACGCTGGGGCGAGCATTTTTCATGACTTCTTCCACAAATTTGTAGAATTCTATGTGGATGATTTGTTCATCAAATCGAAGGAGGAGGGGTCCCACCTGAGCGATTTGAGGAAGGCGTTTTCTCGTTGTAGGAGGTATAAGCTGAGGATGAACCCATTGAAGTGTGTTTTCGGAGTAACGAGTGGGAAATTCTTAGGCTTTGTGGTTGATCGACAAGGGGTGCAAATGGACCAGGACAAACAGCGGGCGATCTTGGAAATGCCAAGCCCTAAAACGGCGAGAGAGTTGAAGAGCTTCCTTGGTAAAGTCTCCTACCTTAGGAGATTTGTGCCTGGATTGGCCGAAGTAACACACCCGCTGATGCAGCTGTTGCGAAAGGGCACGAAGTTCAGGTGGGAGGAGGTTCACCGGGAGTCTTTCGCTGAGCTGAAGAAGCTGCTGGTTTCACCACAGACCATGGTTTCCCCACGGGCAGGAACGCCGTTGCAGTTGTATCTCAAATCTACCACGAGGTCCGTCGGAGCTTTGCTGGCACAGGAGATTGATGGGAAAGAACGACCAGTCTACTACCTCAGTAGAATCATACATGGGCCAGAAATTAGATATAGCAGCCTAGAAAGGCATTGTTTAGCCTTAGTCTTTGTAGCACAAAAACTTACGCATTATATGTTGTCTTTTACAATTCACATTGTAACTAAATGTGATCCCATTAAATATTTGTTGGCAAGAACTATATTAATTGGCAGGGCAGCTAGGTGGTTCATCATCCTTTCAGAATATGACTTGAAGTGTGTAGTTCCTCGCGCGATCAAGAGCCAGGCGTATGTCGATCTATTGGCAATTTTTCCATCAGGAACGTTTGAACCACCTAAAGAAGACATTCCGGGAGATGACCAACAAGCCAATTATCTGGGTGCAACTGAGGAGGAGTGGACGATGCAGTTCGATGGATCTTCGGCGGAAAAGAAGGGAGGGGCAGGGGTTATTCTTTCGAAGGGAATAGAAGAGATTTGTCTTTCGTACAAGTTAGATTTCCCTTGTTCCAATAACGAAGCAGAGTACGAGGCATTGGTACTAGGCTTGCTGGAGGCTCTTCGAAGGGGAATTCGTTCACTCTGCATTAAGGGTGATTCGAACTTAGTAATCCAGCAAGTAAACGGAGACTATGCGTTGAAGCACATGAACCTGGCGCCGTACAGAACGATCATCCAGAAACTCCTCGGCCAGTTGCATCAAACTAAGATCAAGAGACATCCCAGAACGATGAACCGCCATCCAGATGCGTATGCAACTATTGCCCAGAAAATGGTCATGAGGAGCGATACAACTATCATCACGATCCAACGAAGAACAGCTCCTTCGGTCGTGCAATCAATGCTGCCAATGGGGGAGGACGCGGACTGGAGGGGAGAGATTAGGAAGCAGCTGGAGTCTGGCGAAGGGGCAATGGGGCTAAAAGAGTTGGCCCAATATTTTACAAAATACTCTAATTAAACGAGCCTACACACCATTGGTTCTATCATCTCAATACTGAGGAAAGGTTTCATATCCCTAGGTGCCAACTTCCCTTCTTGCTAAAAGGCAATTCTCTTCATGGAAGACATTCGTAATAATACCTAACCACTCACGTCAGTCTTTAGAATCTTCAATTTGTGACGACGTAACTCTTACGACATTCTTGAAGTACACGAAATCATTTCTGATTAACTCAATCTTTGTCAACGAACTCTAAATCACGTCCGCCCCGAAAATCTTGTTGTCCACTCAACTCTAATCAACCAGAGGGCGGACGACAAGGCCACCCGCACAAAATCTCAAAAGGCGCCTTGCCAATAATAAACTGGTACGAGTTATTACAAGCAACTCTACCAACGATTATTACACCTCCCAATTACCCAAAAATCCAGAATACGCATTCCTCGCATTCTCCAACATCTTAGTCACTTTCCGTCTAATCATCGGTCTACGGGTGACACGCCTTACTCAAAAAGAACTTGCGTCCCCATCGCCTCCTGATAATCCCTATCAGAGATGGGACTCAAGGATCCTACTTAACTCCACAATAATGTTGGGCGACACCTTGTGTCGGTTAATTTCCTCTCTTTCCTTTAATAAAATGTTGGGCACACTATCCGAAAGTGTAACTCGCCCACGGTAGCAATAACTATTCCATCTCAGTCAATCCATTCCACAAACCCGAAGGGAATCTTGACCTTTCCGCGATGTTGGTAACCCAATCATGAACTCTATCAGTTTGCCTATCCATTCCGTCACAGGAATGGCCAATTATTGCAAAATTCTTGTTGATTACCTCGGACCAACCTTTTTGTGACACCCCGCCTAATTAAATACCGGGTGATCAGGTCTTTATTAAATTAAAACAGGATTTCCATTTGGTTCATTCTTAGCATCATTGTCAATAACAATTTAAACTTTTTACTAACCACCTAGTATTCAAAAAGTCGGTACCAAATTTTACCTTTTTAATTAAACAACAACGTGTGGAACATTATTACCATAATCAACATCCCAAGCAATAGTAATATAAATCCAACCACAATATAAATGACTGAGATAAAAATAGTAGTGAATAAACCATCAGCTAAAATCCAATATAATATCCAACATGAATAAAAATCTCTGAGTACAAAGTATAACTGATGTAAATGAAATAACTGTGGGCGACATGCCCGAATGAAATACCAAACTGCACCCTACACTAGTATTGAAGTAACTGAAGCGTCTAAAACCAAATTCTGCTAGCATCCATAAGTGTTGCAGCTACTCATCCCTGGAACAGATAATCCTGCTTGGCGTCCCTGTGGCTGGACACCTAAAAAGGTTTTGGAAAAAGTTTTGTAAGTACGGGTCAGAGCCCAAGTAGAAATCATTTGAAAATACTTGGCAAGCATTTAAATTGCAATTTAAATGAACATTTATTAGATACACGTGTTAGGTTGCGAACACTCCCTTGAGTTCCTCACATCTCATCTATAATGCACACCAAACGTTTCCTACTCAACCCCGCCTAGTCATTTTACCCAAACTAACTAGGTTTCAAGTATCTAATAAACTCCAAATCAATCTAGCTCACCCATACCGCCCATACAGTATGCTACCGAATACCCTTAATTACCATTAAGTCCTTAGATAAGATTCTCCTTGACTTACCCGTACCGCCCATACAGTTCTCTATCGCACCAATTAATAATTAGCATTTCTCTTATGTTATTATTAATCTCAAATTTAACATATGTTATTATTCAGTCTTTCCATTAAGTTTCTCAACTTAAACTTTACCCTAGATATTCATTCTCTAACTTCCTACTATTTACACCTCAGTAGATCCATTATTAATTAGATGTACATTATCTAATCTCCCTACTATTTACTCTTTAGTCGATCAATCGTTCTTTAGATACACATTATCTCGTCTCACTACTATTACACGTAAGTAGATTTATCATTGTTTAGATGTACTCTATCTAATCTCACTACTATCACACAGAAGTAGAACAAAACATCCACGCACTATATATATAATACAGCATCCATCGGACTAACTACCGTGATGCACATTGGCGTACTCTGCTATCGGTCGTACCTCTCGTACTAAATCAAGGACTATCGGTTCTGTAACATCTCCTCGAACCATCAATCAAAACAACACATAATGTAGGCGAATCATAGTGCTATGTCTTTGGGGTTGCGCACATACCAAACATACCCAAACGACCTGCCGGCTTCACTATTCATGTCACATAGCTATCGACTATTAGCACTATATTTTGGGGCACAAATCTAGACCTCACTGAAATCGTCAAGGTGGAACCGCCCACTGCACAGGACCTCCGTGATAGCAAGTAGCGTAAGTATGTTCACATACACACAAGCACATACTAGGCATACACACAACCTATCCCCATATATATTCAGTATAGGTACACACACGACCTATAATAATCATCCGTACGTAGTACTTATCTCTCGAATACTCACCATACCATTTGTTTATAATATAACTCTTTATTATATTAATCCGAGCATTATTCTGTACCAGAATGGCCCATTGTTACCCCTTATGTTAGTTAATAATTATCCGCACGTAGTAATAATCTCTCGAATACTCACCGTGCGATTTATTCACAATGCACCTCATTATCATATATTCCCGTGTATTATTCTTTACCCGAAGGGCCCATTGCTACCCCTTATGTTAATTCAATAGTTAATTCATTAATATCCTACTGGTCTACATCACAATTTCCCTTACCCTCTCCATAATCCATTTTCATTCTCTCGAATTATTACGTTAACAATTAAGCCCAACTAACCTAAGCCTTAACTCTCGCATACATGACTAAGTCTCAAACCTATCAAGGTCTAATGTCATCCAATATATCCCTCATTATATTTTAAGGATGTCCCAAAAATGGCCCCGATAGTTATCCGCAAGTTCTAGGCTTAAAAAGGGGAAATTGCCAAATTCTGGTAAACCAAATCGAGTCATAAATTTTCTAGCAGATTAAACACCCTGTAGTAAAATGTCGATTGCTCCCTCTACAGAACTCCGATTGACCTGATTCAAAGCTCATTAGAAAGCTAAGAAATAGAGCTTTTCAGGAATGCACGGCTCTCGCTCTAATTCTAAGTACAATTGAAATGGCATACGTTTAAAGTTACGTTAAAAATTCTGGCATATTACTATGCCAGCAGATCAAACACCTTATAGTAAAACGTCGATTACTCCCTCTACAGAACTCCGATTGACCTGATTCAAAGCTCATTAGAAAGCTAAGACATAGACATTTCCAGACATGAACGGCTCCCACTCTAATTCTAAGTACAATTGAAATGGCATACGTTTAAAGTTACGTCAAAAATTCTGACAGATTGACATCTTGTGTTCATCAATTAAACTCCAAGTCATTCAAGATTCATGTTCTTCCACCAAGAACCCATCGAGATTCAATCTTAATCATCAAATATATTCAAATATCATTTTATCTTCACATAGGGATATTTTCCAATGAAAAGTTCACACAAAAACATCAAAGATTCAATCCAAGAATCAAATTCTCTTTTAATAAACATAAAACCCTAGTTTTCTCATGTTCATCATCTTTATTAATCAAGAACTCGGATTTCTCTCTTATTAATCAACCCAAACACACTAATTTCGTATTATCATCATTAAGGAACATCTACATGCATTCCTATTTTAGTTTATGAATTAAACCCTCTCAAATTCATATAAAACTTCCAAAAGCATGAAATCAAACCCTAATCTACATGGGTATTATAACATGCTTAATATAAATTGTCATTTAAATACTTGCCTCTCAATAGCAGGTCTAAAATTCGTTGATAAGATGGTGTGGTGGTTCTCCCCTCACTCCGATCTCGATTCTGACGCGTTCGGGGCAAAAAACTGTGTAGGAAGCTTGGTTCTCCCCTCCTCTTCTTCTCCTATGACCTCTTCCTTTAGCTTTGTGTTAACCCTGGCCCCTTATCTCTAGTGGCAGATATACACTTAATATTTTCGGAGTTCTTTACACCTCAAACTCACGAATGACCGAAACCCCCTTAAACGGTGCCGGGTTGATCCAAAATCTCCCCGGGACCCAAACAATACCCCCGGGTACACTTTTCCAACTATTTCGACTCTTTCGGAACCAACCGTGACCTCAAAATCACCACTCGAGTCAAGTTATAAAATCATATAAATTTTAGTTTGGAGAAATTATTTAATTTGGTGATTTAGATTTAATTAATTAAGTTTAGGTTAATTTCACGCGTGCCGTATTTTGAGGTGAAATTTAGCTGATTTTATAACTTGACTCGGATGGTGATTTTGAGGTCACTATTGGTTTCGAAAAGGTCAAAATAGTCGAAAAAGTGTACCCGGGGGTATTGTTTGGGTCCCGGGGCGATATTGGATCAGCCCGGCACCGTTTAAGGGCGTTTCGGTCATTCGTGAGTTTGAAGTGTAGAGAATCCGAAAATATTAAGTGTATATCTACAATTAGAGAGAAGGGGCTAGGGTTAACACAGCTAAAGGAAAAGAGGCCATAGGAGAGGAAGAGGAGGGCAGAACCAAGCTTCCTACACAGTTTTTCGCCCCGAACGTGACGGAATTGTGATCAGAGTTAGGGGAAAACCACCACACCATCTTATCAATGAATTTAAGACCTGCTATTGAGAGACAAGTATTTAAATGGCAATTTATATTAAGCATGTTATAATACCCATGTAGATTAGGGTTTGATTTCATGCTTTTGGAAGTTTTATATGAATTTGGGAGGGTTTAATTCATAAACTAAAATAGGAATGCATGTAGATGTTCCTTAATGATGATAATACAAAATTAGTGGGTTTGGGTCGATTAATAATAGAGAAATCTGAGTTCTTGATTAATAAAGATGATGCACATGAGAAAACTAGGGTTTTATGTTTATTAAAGGAAAATTTGATTCTTGGATTGAATCTTTGATGTTTTTGTGTAAACTTTTCATTGAAAATTATCCCTATGTGAAGATAAAATGATATTTGAATATATTTGATGATTAACATTGAATCTTGATGGGTTCTTGGTTGAAGAACATGAATCTTGAATGACTTGGAGTTTAATTGATGAACACAAGATGTCAATCTGCCAGAATTTTTTACGTAACTTTAAGCGCATGCCATTTCAATTGTACTTAGAATTAGGGTGAGAGTCGTACATGCCTGGAAAGGTCTGTCTTAGCTTTCTAATGAGCTTTGAATCAGGCCAATCAGAATTCTGTAAAAGGAGTAATCGACGTTTTACTATAGGGTGTTTGATTTGCCAGCATAGTAATTTGCCAGAATTTTTTACGTAACTTTAAACGCATGCCATTTCAATTGTACTTAGAATTAGAGTGAGAGTCATACATTCCTGGAAAGCTCTAGTTCTTAGCTTTCTAGTGAGCTTTGAATCAGGTCAATCGGAGTTCTTTAGAGGAAGTAATCGACATTTTACTACAGGTGTTTAATCTGCCAGAAAATTTACGACTCGATTCAGTTTACCAGATTTTGGCAATTTCCCCTTTTTAAGCCCAGAACTTGCGGATAACTATCGGGGGCATTTTTGGGACATCCTTAGAATATAATGAGGATATATTGGATGACAATAGACCTTGATAGGTTTGAGACTTAGTCATGTATGCAAGAGTTAAGACTAAGGTTAGTTGGGCTTAATTGTTAACGTAATAATTCAAGAGAATGAAAATGGATTATGGAGAGTGGAAGGGAAATTGTGATGTAGACCAATAGGATATTAATGAATTAACTACTGAATTAATATAAGGGGTAACAATGGACCCTTTGGGTAAAAAGTAATACACGAGAATATACGATAATGAGGTGTATTATGAATAAATCACACGGTGAGTATTCGAGAGATTATTACTACATGCGGATAATTATTAACTAACATAAGGGGTGACAATGGGCCCTTTTGGTACAGAATAAGGCTCGGATAAATATAATAGAGAATTACATTACAAACAAATGGTACGGTGAGTATTCGAGAGATAAGTACTACGTACGGATGATTATTATAGGTCGTGTGTGTATATATACTGAATATACATATGGATAGGTTATGTGTATGCCTAGTATGTGCTTGTGTGTATGTGAACATACCTACGCTACTTGCTATCACGGAGTTCCCGCACAGTAGGCGATCCCACCTTGACGATTTCAGTGAGGTTTGGATTTGTGCCCCAAAATATAGTGCTGATAGTCGATAGCTATGTCACATGAATAGTGATGCCGGCAGGTCGTTTGGGTACGTTAGGTATGTGCGCAGCCCAAAAGACCTAGCACTATGATTCGCCTCCATTATGTGTTGTTTTGATTGATGGTTCGAGGAGATGTTACCGAACCGATAGTCCTTGATTTAGTACGAGAGGTACTTGGACCGATAGCAGAGTACGTGAATGTGCATCACAGTAGTTAGTCCGATGGATTTTGTATTATATATATAGTGCGTGATATATATATATATATATGAATGTTTTGTACTACTTATGTGTGATAGTAGTGAGATTAGATAGAGTACATCTAAACAATGATAAATCTACTTACGTGTAATAGTAGTGAGACGAGATAGTGTGCATCTAAAGAACGATTGATCGACTAAAGAGCAAATAGTAGGGAGATTAGATAGTCTACATCTAATTAATAATGGATCTACTGAGGTGTAATTAGTAGGAAGATAGAGAATGAATATTAAAGGTAAAGTTTAAGTTGAGAAACTTAATGGAAAGACTGAATAATAACATATGAGAAATGTTAAATTTGGGATTAATAATAACACAAGAGAAATGTTAATTATTAATTGGTGCGATAGAGTACTGTATGGGCGGTACGGGTAAGTTAAGGAGAATCTTATCTAAGGACTTAATGGTAATTAAGGGTATTCGGTAGCGTACTGTATGGGCAGTACGGGTGAGCTAAATTGATTTGGAGTTTACTAGATACTTGAGACCTAGCTAGTTTGGGTAGAATGACTAGACGGGATTGAGTAAGAAACGTTAGGTGCGCACTATAGATGAGATGTAACGATCTCAGGGGAGTGTTCGCAACCTAACATGTGTATCTAATAAATGTCCATTTAAATTGCAATTTAAATGTTTGCTAAGTATTTTCAAATGAGTTCTACTTGGGCTCTGACCCGTACTTACAAAACTTTTTCCTAAACCTTTTTAGGTGTCCAGCCACAGGGATGCCAAGCAGGATGATCTGTTCCAGGGATACGTAGCTGCAACACTTATGGATGCTAGCAGGATTAGGATTTAAACGCTTCAGTTACTTCAATCCTAGTGTAGGGTGCAGTTTGGTATTTCATTCGGGCATGTCGCCCAGAGTTATTTCATTCATTAGTCATACTTTGTACTCAGATATTTTTATTCATGTTGGATTTTATATTGGATTTTAGCCGATGGTTTATTCGGTACCATTTTTATCTCAGTCATTTATATTGTAGATGAATTTATATTACTATTGCTTGGGATGTTGAATATGGTAATAATGTTCCACACGTTGTTGTTGTTTAATTAAAAAGATAAAATTTAACACCGACTTTTTGAATACTAGGTGGTTAGTAAAAAGTTTAAATTGTCATCGACAGTGATGCTAAGAATGAACCAAATGGAAATCATGTTTTAATTTAATAAAGGCCTGATCACCCGGTATTTAATTAGGCGGGGTGTCACAGAATGGTATCAGAGCCAGTACCCAGCCGGAATAAGTGTGCCAACATGTTGGGTAATGGTCGATTTCATCCCAACGAGGACGTTGGGCTCCCTAAGGGGGGTGGATTGTAACAGACTGGGCCATGGTTGATTTGGTGGCCAGAGAGTTAAATCTCACAGCGCCTGGGTGAGGGAATGTAATGGTTCATATATGTAAATTTGCATTCTTCTAACACCGAGGCCTTTTAGTTCCACTGGTAAGGCATGTGATTGATGATGTATATGTCAGGGGTTCGAACCCCACTGACACCAGTTTGTGGATATAGAGCTAATAAAACCCCATACCGCTGGGTGCGGTGGTTAAAGTGGAGTCAATATTGGTGGTGGAAGAGTGGGGTGTTACACTTTTCCATCTACGAGTGGTACGCATGTTCGTATTTTTCTAATTTTTTTTTAATTAGTTATAAATTTTCTACGAAAGGGTGTTCGGGACCGAAATCTTTAGTCAGAAATCAAATCCAGGTATGGATGCACGGGTGTTTTAGGGTAAACAACACTCGGGTTATGATTTATGAACTCGGGTTGGGATTTCATAAAGGGTTAGGCTACGGGCTAGAGTAGAATAGGCTTAGTATCCAGTATAAAATATATTGTGATATATATAAATAAGTAGGTGAATACTTATGGATTTGAGAGTCGAATTTAAACACGGGAAATACAGGCTAGTGCTACAAGTGATATGCACGGTTAGCCGGATTGTATTGTGTGAATATATATATATATATATATATGTGTGTGTGTGTGTGTGTGTATGTGTGAGCAAACCATTCAAGTGCTATTAAGGAGGTTGCGCGTCTTGGGTGATCTCTCCTGGCGAATATTAGCAGGTGATGCATTCCCACCCTATGTGAGGTTGGAACCGTAGTGAGGTGATTTTTGGTATAATCAGGACTCACTGGCTCAAGACTGACCGCCTCCAGTACGTTTTTTATTTGGGTTCGATGATGATATCCCGGCCCGGTAGCCTAGGATGATGTGTGTGCCCTGGAACATGATAGTATTTTAGAGACCCACATCCAGTGAGATATTACTCTAAGGGATGGCGGTTATACTTGTATAGCGAGCGATATATAGGCGGTTATACTTATTGGTATATTGTATATATGTGTGTGAATATATATATATATATATATATGTGTGAATATATATATATATATATATATATATATATATATATATATGAGGGAAAATTAAAGAATAATACGAACAATAAATTTATAGGCATTCGGGAAGACAGCTCGAGAATGCTATGGGTAACTACGTATATAATGTGATAAAAATATACGGATACATGATACTAATGTGTGAACATTGAATAAATAACTAGTGAAGGTTATTTGAAATAAATTGATAAATTATAAATGAGATTTATAATGGATAAACTGAGGCGAAAGCTTGATATGAATTATAAGCATAAAGCGGATGTGAGAGCTAATGGTGAAATAACATACGTAGTGCATAAGGCTGCGTATGGGATTAAGATGATTAGTGATGCTAGTTAGGCCGGGTAGCATAATTAGGGTGTTTAAAATACATGCGTTAGGTGTGCACTATAGAGGAGGGGTGAGGAGTATCTCATGGGAGTACGACACCAGTTTAAATATGAAAGATTACAGAACATATTTATTAAGGTATTTTAAACACTTACTAAATGTTTTCAAAAGGTTTTGGGCTCTGACCAGTATCAAAATATTTTCAAAACAATTAGGTGTTCAGACACAGGGACGCCTGGATTAACCATTCTTCTAGTTAAACGATAATGCGCAACTATAGATGCCTGCAGGAAATTGATTAGACGCTTCTATCCTTGAGATCTAGATAGGAGGTACTTCAGAGTTATATTCAGTCATGTCGCCCAGTTGGTATATATTTTATTCTATTGATTTACTGTCAGTTAGTTGGATTATTTGTAATGTGACTTTTACCGAGAGTTATCGGTTAATTTTATTTATGCCAGTTAGTGTGAGTTTATTTGCATAGTTGGCTTTGTATATGGGAATTTTATGTAAGTTAAAAAGTTTAAAATTTTGACATTATGCCTAATAGGTTATTAGTAATTAAAATGTTTTCGACAGTGATGCCAAGCAATGTTTAAAAAGGCGTCTGAGGCTTACGTCGCGCCTCGAGGCGAGGCGGGCAAAAAATGCCTCGAGGCCTAAGCCACAGGGTTGAATTTGAGGCTTAAGCCTCGATGCGCCTCACGCCTCGCCTCGCGCCTTTTTGCTGAGGCGCGGAAAAAAATATATATATATTTTCCTTTTTTTGTTTTAAAACTGCACGTAACTTATATTATTTACTATTTTAAAAAATAACCAATATGTTAATGAAACTTCAAAAACTGATTTTGTCAATTTGATTTTGTTTGAAATAAATGTACTAAATTAACTTCAATATGACTTTTATTTAAAAGGTTTTTGTCTTTTGGTTTTCAACTTAGATTAATATGTTTTCTAAACTGAATATATTTTAAGAAACTAATATATGTTAAAGGTTGCTATTTTTTTTTAATAAACTTATGTTGATATGTTTTATTATTTTTTTTAATAAAATTGTTGATTTTTTTAATCTTAGCTTGAAAATCAATGTTTTTTTAATAAATTTGTTTGTTAAGTTGCCTTGATTAATTTATTGTCATATTATAAAATAACCAATATGTGAATGAAGCTAAAAAAATGATTTTGCCAATATGATTTTGCATTGAGTAATTTATTGTCATATTGTAAAATAACCAATATGTTAAAATTGTTTTTCTCAAATTACTTTTTTTTAAAGTTATCTCGGGGAAACAAAAAAATGTCAAACTATGTGAGAAAGTCCTTAAGGATGTTTTTTTTTAGTTTTATTTTATATTTCTTTGTTATTTTATTTTTATGGTTTTATTAGTATTTTTTTAATATTATTTTGCTCTTTTTTTCCTTTTCGGTGAGGCTTACGCCTCACCTCTCCGCGACTAAAACGCCTCGACTCGACTTTCGCCTTTTTAAACTTTGATGCTAAGAATGAACCAAATGAGATTCTTGTTTTATTTTCGTAGAGGATTGATTACCCATTATTAAAATGTCCGGGTGTCACACTTGTCCCATCACCATCCAATCCACCTGTTGTGACCCACTTCAAGACTTCTATATAAATCCATTTCCACACAATAATGAAGGAGGCAAGCAAGAGAGGGAGGATTCTCCAATTCGAAAATATCTACACTTTATAAACACCGCCTTTGTGTAGTTCATATTCGTAATCCCAAAGCGACGAGTCTTGACCTTCTCTTAATTCTTGACTCGCAACATTTACAAAATAAGAACCAAGCACCACCCTGGACGTAGGCAAGTGGGTGACTCATAAATATTTTGTGTGTAAATGTTTGTCTATATTTTTCTCCTTGCCTGCATGTTGATCTTTGGTTAAGTATTTATAAAACGGGCTACGTCTCGGCTCTTAAGAAGTAATTTCCTAACCCAACCGGACAATCACTACCCTCTTGCACCAAGTAATAAGTATTGATGTAATGATAGCCTCCACTTACGGTATTGAATATTATAAGGGAATATTATAAGGAGATTTTTCCCTAGTTTGTGGTTTAGGTGTTTGTGAGAAATTCTTATAATTTCAGTTGTGTGTATTTGCATTGCATCATGATTAATTTCTTCTCTCTTAATCAAGATGTACATAATGTATATGCATTCATATATAGAATCAGTTGTCAATTGCATACACACATTTTGAAGTATGGTAAACTTCTGTTCCAATATATGAAAATTAACTATAACGTATGCCGAGTTATTTTTCCCTCAAGTCTGTTTTTTGAGAAAAATACAAAAAAAATTGTGAATTCGTAATGTGCTACATTTTATAACAAATATATAGAGTTCTTTAAGAGAGATAGCTCAAACTCCATTGAACAATTTGGTCAAAATAAAGCTAACACCGTCTTTGATCTGTCCTTGGCACCAATGAGGCTAAGGAGTTATCCTCTACCTTCTTTCAGGCAATCCAATCTTATCAAGAATCCAACCTATCAAGAAGTGCATCTTTCAAAGAAAAAAAAAATAGTGTATGGCATATTGTGTTACCATCCCACCTGTATAAACGATTCACGTTCTAGGTAACATTGTATCAAGTAGTTTTATGTTGTCGGTAATAAAACTGGACCTATCGATAATGAAACTGTTTGGGAACAGATTGAGAAACACAGGTTTATGAATTAAAAGAAAATTGAACAATCAATTGATATTTTCATCCAAAATGGGGGGTAAGATCCAAAATTTAAAAAATTTGGGGCTGAAGATCTCAACCTAAGCTCTGGGGCAGAGAGTCCAAATAACTCTAACCAAACCCTATTATTTGTAACAAACATCATATAACTCTGGTGCAAGCTAAGCCTAGTTAATATATTGTATGTATAATTGAGATACACTCCTCATCTTAATTGCCAACAGATTACATTTTGAGACTGCAATCTGACCAATTTAAGGACTTGCCCTTGTAGCTAAGCAAAAAAAAAATGCTCTTGTGAAAATGGTATCCTAATTACTTAAAACTGAAGCAGGACTTCTCAATAGGCATAAGTACTTTTAGGGACTGTTAGCATTTATAGGTAGGTCTTGTGTTTCTCGACAAGATTGAAATATAGTATTTTCTTCCTTATGGGGGGCTGTGAATGAATGAGTTCGAATCTTAAGCAAGCTCTAATGACCGTATTCTATAAACACGGATTATTTAAAAGGATTGATGAGTCTGAACCACACGCGAGTCGGGTGTTGCGGGTCGTCACAGATTCGTCCCCAATTGGGACCACGAAGAATCGAAAATATATAAATAATTTTAATTTCAGATTAGGATGGCATTCGCCTAGGACTTCACAATTCCAAATAGGATTCGTAAAGAATCCGAGATTTTAACTATTTTCATTGTGTACTCTCTCGCGTATGGTATAAAATGTTATATTACCTCCATAATGTGTGTGACTTAGGTACATAAGCTTTAGTTTCATCGCTAATGAGTATTGGGTTTTATGCGGCTTGATTTAGTGGTTATGGTTCTCACATTATTTTCTATAATGATTCAAAAATTCTATTTAAAAGTAAGATGACTATATATAATAATATTTAGATAGCCCCTGCTTTTTTTTTAATAATCTTTTAGTTTGTTGGCTACAAAAAGAATGTGTTCTCTCTTTATAATCAATATGACTGTTGTTAGTTGGTGATTGACAAATTGTTATAATGATGCAACTTATCTAAATTAATTAATGAATAATATAATATATTTCATATTATTAAATTATTTCTCACCACACACGTATCCTATTTTTCGATAACTTCCGAATCGCCACACATGCATGTCGCACCCGCACCAACACCCGTGCTTCATAGGAGGTAATTCCTTGCCCTCTCCTAAAAATTTTCATTATGGTTCTAGTATTTTAAACTTCTTCGCCATATCTGTTCACAGCTCTGTTTAGTTATAAAAAGTGAAGTCAAAAGTTAGATTTGTTGCATCAAAGAACTGTTGCTATGGCATTCTGGAGTGAATCCATCATCCACCCTCCACTAGATTTACAATAATAAGTATATGACGAAAGGAGATCAAAATTTCCATGCATGGGGAGCTTGGGAGGATAATGCTGGACTAGGAGGAGATTAGTTGGAGGCAAAAATCCAGTGCCATGTAGCTGCCGGAATGGGACAAAAACACTAATTTTTTCCACACTGTGCCTAATTCAGACCGCACATTCAATTACATTGCCAGGCTTGAAGCACAGGACTCATTGCTTACGGAGGAATGGGATATTATAAGGATCGTTGTCAGCTTTTTTGAGACTATACGAGGAGTTGAGAGCTACGTGCAGGGTGGAGTTCAATTTGATCTCAAAAGATTATTATAGATGGATTGGATGGCAAGCACAGAGGAAGAGGTGGTGAAGGCTCTAAAGTGAATGAATGATGATAAAGCTCCTGATCCTCACAGGTTCACTATGGCATTCTACCAGCATGCCAGTAAGAGGTGATGGCAGTATTTTGCAAGTTCTATTCGCAACAAGGGATGAACGGGTAATGTTAGAGACTTTAGGCGTATTTAGCTAAGTGGGGAGTGGATGAAAGTGAATTGCAAAGTCTTGTCGCTGTTGATTAGATTGAGAAGGGCGGTGGATTGTGTCCTTTCTGAATTTCAATGCTTTGTGGCCAAGAGATGATTTCGGATGTTGTGGTGGCAAATGAATGTGTGGGGCTAGAGAGAGGATCGTCATCCTGGGAGGTGCACAACGAGAAGGCTTGTGCTAAGGCAAAGTATGGCTGATGGTGTCCCATCTCTTTATGCAGATTTTGTTGGGCGTAATAAGATCAATTAAGGTAATTGAGGATCTTGTTGCTATGCTTTGAGCCCGTGCCCGAACTATGTATTGATGCACCCGAACTATGTATTGATGCACCCGAACTATGCTTTGAGCCCGTGCCCTATGGAGGTGGTTCTGCATTGAGAGAATTTTGAGAAAAAAGGGAATGTCATTATAAGAAAAAGGATGTTACAAAAGAAATAGACCAGCAGTCCACAGAAAACAAAAGTGCATATTGAACTTTTAAAAAGAACAAAAAAGAAGAAAAAGAAGAAACAAAAGCAACTCTAGCACCACCATGGTTCAAAGTCTCGGTATCGGATCCGGTATCGGACACTCGATTTTTAACTTGGTCGCGGTATCGGGCGATACGCAAAGATACGTTATTTAGAGAGCACGAAAAATTCAGGAAAAAATATCAACAATTTAAAAAAAAATAAGATTAACAATGTGGACCAATCAGATACGTTTAAAACCATCCTTTAATATGTATTGCATTGTACAATTGGTTATGCTGAAGCACAACAGACTCGTTGGATTCAATATTCCATAATAAACGAATATTAATATCAAAAGATAATCTAATGACACATAGAACTTGTCAAAATTAATTACATTGTAGATAAATAGAAATAATTACAAATTTCAAACATTTTTTTAGAAATTCTAAACATTTTTTGTACAAAACATTATTTTTATGAATCTTTAGAAATTCTAAATATTTTTAAAGAAATTTTTAGAAATTATATTTACAAAAGATTATTTTTAGGATTTTTTTTTTTGAAATTATAAACGTTTTTTAAGGATTTTAAACATTTTTTGTACAAAACATTATTTCTAGGAATTTTTGAAATTTTATACATTTTTGTTACAAAACATTATTTTTAGGAATTCTAAACATTTTTTTAAGAAATTTTAAGAAACTATTTATACAAAAGATTATTTAGGATTTTTTATAGAAATTTTAAACATTTTAAGGATTCTAATCAATTTTTGTACAAAAAATTATTTCTAGGAATTTTTAGAAATTCTAAACATTTTTTGTAAAAAACATTAGTTCTAGGAATTTTTTAGAATTTAAACAATGTTCATTAATTAACACATTTATTAAAATTTAAACATTTTTTGTACAAATGTTTATTTACTACTAACGCATTTATTAATATTAAAAAAAACAAGTGTGCAAGTTTTTTTTTTCACAAAACCTTTCATTTTTTTATCAAAACAGTTTTCTTTTAAAAAAAAAATTGAACAAAATAATGTAATTTTTATTTTTATTTGTACAAAACAATGATAAAAAAAGGTTTTAAAGAATTGTTGTTAAGATACTACAAAATAATTACATGTGCAAAATAACATTAATGGATTTTTTTCTTAAAAAAAGTTGTGGCATTTAAACACTCAGGTCCTTACAAATAGAGAAGATAAAAAATATAGAAAGAGACAAAAGGCAAGTACACTTAGGGCCTGTTTGGTTTGCAACTATAATTCTGTTTTCTGTGTTTAAATACAATTCTGATAAAAATCTTCGTTTGGCAACCTGTTTTTAAACACAGAATTATAATATTCCTGTGTTATAATCAAGTTTTTCAGAAAACAGATTTTGGGTGTTTTATAACATCTGTTTTTTTTATTTTTCAACTCAGAATTATTCATTCTTAATATTTTAAAGCAATTATACCTGAATATATAATATACATACATAATACATTAATGTGTGTAATTCTTATAAATAAAAAATATATATGTACATATACACAAAATTACGTATGGAATATTATAAAGTATAATAATATTATCAATAGATACATGATACTTATATATAGTTTTATACATATATTATTAATGTATGGAATAATATAAAATATACATATAGTACATATGTATTAAAAAATATTATCAATTCATGTATGTATATAATTTTATAGTGAATTATATATGCGACATCATTATATATATATATATATATATATATATATAAAACTTTCATACATACATGATAAATGAATGTATACATATACATACATACATACATACATCATAAATTACATACATGATAAATGAATGTATACATATACATACATACATACATACATCATAAATTATATACACGTACATTTGATATCATATATATATATATATATATAGAGAGAGAGAGAGAGAGAGTTAAACTCCCTAACATACCTCATTAAATATACCTAAAAATACATGATATCAAATGTACGTGTATATAATTTATGATGTATGTATGTATGTATGTATGTATGTATGTATATGAATACATTCATGTATCATGTATGTATGAAAGTTTTATATATATATATATAATTAAACTCCACAACATACCTCATTAAATATACCTAAAAATACATGTTATTAAATGTACATGTATATAATTTATCATTAAATATACCTAAAAATACATGTTATTAAATGTACATGTACATAATTTATGATGTATGTATGTATGTATGTATGTATACATTCATGTATCATGTATGTATGAAAGTTTTATGTATGTTTATATGTACATACATATATATATATATATATATATATATATATATATATATACACACACACACACACACACACACGCGCATATGTATGATATAAATATACATATTTGTCAATTTTGTCAAATTTTCAAAAAACTGTATTTAAAAACAACTTTACCAAATGCACACCAATAATTATAAACACAAAAAACTGAATTTTAAAACTGTATTTAAAAACAGTGTTTAAATCGAATTTTCTGAATAGAGAACCAAACGGGCCCTTATCCTCTTAAGCACTATAAAAGACCAAGAGGGTTTATTTCTTTCAAAAAAAAAGTGACGAAAAGGGTTTCCAACATGTAAACAAAAAAACAGTGAGGGTTTCTTACAAGACGCTACTCCCGACAAGAAGAAAAAAAGAAAGGCTGCTGCCGACTAAGAAGAATGAGGAGAGAGAGGTTTACCGACTAAGAAAAAAGAAGACGACTGTACATATATCTCTGGGCAAAAAAAACTGTACATATATCGCCGTCCCTTCTTCAGTTTCCCTTTTTTTTTGGCAACAAATATAATCTCGCCCGATATCTCGTCCGATATTTGGTCTCGGGCCTATCTATCGGGTAATATCTCGGGATCGCCGATAAATAGCCTAGATCATGCGATATTTTACTGAATCAATATTTTTTTTGAATCGCGACGCGGAATCGGAACGGTGCCCTTCGATACCGAGTCAACTCGGCCGAGACTTTGAACCATGGGCACCACAATAGATTTATCTCGCAGTAACTCCAGAAACATCAGCCCTCCCCTCCATTAGGTGATTACATTCCTGCGAGAGGTGTGTGGAGGTAATTAATTGGTTGTATGGTGGGTATTTTTCCCATGTCTTATTTGGAGTTTCTGTTGGGTGCACAATTCAAGTCTGAAGAAATTTGGGATCTGGTGCTGGTAAGGTTCGAGAGGTAGTTAGCAGGATGGAAAATGGATTATTTTTCCAAAACAGGTATTTTGAAGCTTATCATAAGTACCCTTTCGAGCTTGCCTACTAACTATCTTTCTACCCTACCCCTTTCGATCTCAATGAGGAAGAGATTGGTTGTATGGTGGGTATTTTTCCCATGTCTTATTTGGAGTTTCCGTTGGGTGCACAATTCAAGTCTAAAGAAATTTGGGATCTGGTGCTGGTAAGGTTCGAGAGGTAGTTAGCAGGATGGAAAATGGATTATTTTTCCAAAACAGGTATTTTGAAGCTTATCATAAGTACCCTTTCGAGCTTGCCTACTAACTAACTATCTTTCTATCCTACCCCTTTCGATCTCAATGAGGAAGAGATTGCAGAAGTATACGAGGGACTTCTTACGGAAAAAGAGTGGAGAGGACTTTACATATAGTTTTGTTAATTGGGGTGGCGTATTCCACCCGATGAGGGGAGGGGTTGGGATTAAGCATATGGGGGTGTTTAAAACTGCTGCACTAGGGAAGTGATTATAAAGATTCTAGTCAAAAGAGGAGCGATTGAGTAGAAGGGTGGTGGTGGCAAGGTCAGTCTGGGTTCTGGGAGGACATCATGTGTGGAGATGCTTCACTTAAGTCTAGATTTGTGGGCTGTCTTTGAGTTGATACAGGAGTTACTGTTGCGTGATTTGTGTCACAGATATAATGATGTGTGGAACCCCAGACTCCGTATACAATTTCAGGATTGTGAGATGGAGAGCAGAGGATGGGTTGTGTTGGAGGGGTAGCTCTTTGGGAAAGTTCTCTATTAGATCATACTATTCAGAGTTGATTGGGAAGGCCGAGGATTCGTTTCCATGCAAACAAATTCGGAGGACTTTGACGTCTGTGAAGGTCGAGTTTTTTGTACGGACTTCAGGTAGAGGAGTGAGTCTCACTACACAGGGAACCTTGAGACTCACCCAACACATCCCAAAAATAATCCAACCCAACACATCCCAAACAGGGCATCACCCAACACATCCCAAACAGGTTCCATAACCCCAAAATTTAGGAACCTGCCTCTCTAACACTCCAAAAGTTATGAACAACCGTATCGATCTGTGTTATTTTTTCCTTATACAACAGTGTATATGAATATTTTTTCAATTGTTCTATTCTTACTTTATTTCTCTTTCATTCCAATATTCTTATGGAAACACAATATTGCACTTGGTTGAACGCACTTTTTTCTCACAAGAAGAAAAGTATTACTGTTTTATTAGTTATTAAATTTTATTTTACTTTTTATATTTTGCACTGCATTGTCCAAAACATACACTAAATGCGATACGATACACGATCAGACAACTATGAATACAGCAAGGCTACACAGTGCGTTTAAGTCAGACCTTAAGTGGAAGAAGAAGCAGGAATTTCTGTCTTGTTGCTTAAATCAGTAGCACTTTCAGCTGTTGGTGGTACATAGATTCGTGCTTTTTTCAGAATCTCAGAAACAACCCAGTGCTTATGCTTGCTCAATGGCCTGGAAGGATCTAATTTGACCTGCATATACATTTTCATACAAATAAGACAAAATCTTGTTCAATTAGTAACCATATATAATGTTTTTTCTTAAAAAATGAAAATACTGCTCGAGTATGAATCAAAATGTGTATTGTTTATCTATTCAATGTCTCATTTCTATAACAGACCACGCTAGAATAATACAAAAGGTTAGAAAATGGGATGAAGCATCCAGTTTCGATTTTATATAGGGGCTCTGCTCTGAGGAATTAGAAAATTTTAATTAGTCTCTTCACCATATATATTATGCGTTACCATCAAGTGCAAGTAAACTAGTTTAGTGTACCAAGAAGAAATGATCATGTGCAAAAACAAAAACCAGAATTTCACTTCATTAACAAATATATATATATATATATGCTCCTGTGCGGACTAGTCCGCATTTTAAGAATGCGGACCGGACATGTGTCACCTAACGGTGCCCCTAGAAACTATCGCCTAAATTATAGGCACACTCTCTCTCTTTTTTGGGCTCACCGCCAGGTGACACGTGTCCGGTCCACATTCTTAAAATGCGGACTAGTCCGCACAAGAGCAGGACTGTATATATATACAGCATAAATTTCAATGGAGAAAAGAGAGATGGATGAAACCGGAGAAAGAGATACAAAATAAAAGAAAAATGCTGACTTAACAGAATATATAAACAACAATAATCATATATAGTCTATAGAGCATCCCAAATTGAGGGTTCTAATAAATTCTATAGATAATATCCAGCTGGAAATTTCATGCTGCTAGTGCAGGAGGAGAGAAAACCCTCAACTCAACTATAACAACTATCGACATCCCAACCTATGGTAATTCAGAACCTCGGTTCTTCTCATCATTAGTAGTCCTAAAATTTCACTGCACACAACTTTAAGGGCTGGGTGTGTTTGATTACGAAGTTGGAAAAATGTTGGAAAAACCCAGTTAAGAAAAGTTGGAAAAATATGTCGAGACTTTCTCTTATTTTTTTCCCTTTACCATGGAACTCGATTCAATGGTGTGGGTAAGGATGTTCTTAATGAAAATGATGAGATGATGGACCTCCTGCCACATTTAAGACTAACCCCGTAAAATATAAGGCTAATTTCAAATGATCCGTCTACAACATGTTTTTACAAACCAAGGGAAAAAAAATTATTAAAAAAGAACTCCAAAGATTTTCCAAAACGATCCACAATCGAGGATTGGTTTGGAAAATCTTGTACAAGTGCCTCTAGCGAGAACCACATGTAAGAAAATCACATTTTAGAAACCAATCCTTAATTGTGCATCATTTTGCAAAACTTAAAGGTGTTTTTCTTTTTTGGAAAAATTTATGGGAGCCAACAGGGAATATGACAATTTCCATAGGAATCAAGGACCACAGTAAAAATTTAGAGTAAAAAGTAATATTCTCCATGAAAAAAAATGTATCGTCAATCAAACTCACCCCAAGTTAATTACCCTACTTCAGATGAGTTTGATATTCCCAGGAAAACAAGAATAAACAAAACATGTCATTAAATACATGCATTCCATATAGTCACCCTAGTTTTCTCAACCACCCAACACAACAATCCCAAGATGGGTAATTATTTTTATATAGAAAATGTCATTTTCCCCTTGGGCCCCATAAATTTTCCCAAAAAAAAATCTCTAAAAGATTTTCCAATGCATCCACAATCAAGGATTGGTTTGGAAAATCTTGCACATTTTCATCTTCAAAACCAATCCTTAATAAAACCCACCCTTAAGTTGATCGTGTCGACATTAGCCCAAAAAAATTTCAAAAATTTCATGACTAAATATCTTTAAAAAATAAAGCCCCATTTGGTTGCAACCAAAATTATTAATTAGCCCGCTCATTTTAAATAAGGCTTGTTTATTTGCAGTTCAAAGTAATTCATAAAAACTTAACTTGGCCAATTTCACAAAAAAAAAAATTGAACAATTTAAACTTATAACATACGTTTAAATGGACCACTACCTCTCTCTCTCTCTCTCTCTCTCTCTCTCTCTCTCTCTCTCTCTCTCTCTCTCTATATATATATATATATATATATATATATATATATATATATGTGTGTGTGTGTGTGTGTGTGTACACATTGTCTCAGGCTGTCCTCTTAAGCAAACTTTAGTTAACAGACCCTAGACCCTAAAAACAGACCAATACTAAAAGAAAATATTTTCAACCAAACTTGATGAAAATGATTTATATAGTGGGAGATTATCTACAAACAAAGGTACCATGAAACCCAACCAGTGGGTGAGATGATTACCAAAAAATGCACCTATTTTTCAAATTTGCCTTCTATATCCCACTTCTCGGTTGGAAATTTTGATGAAATTATTCGTAGATAACTATCATTTTCTTTCACCAAGTTTAGTTGAAAAATAATATTTTTACTAATTTACCAAAATAGTTTTTTGGGTTTTAGTCCCATCTCCTAAGATTTGTTAGGGTCCCATCCCATGCGTTTTTAAAATTGTAGCAAGTCCCATAACCACCCAAAATCGTCCCGTAACCATCCCTCTTCCTTTCCACATAGAATGACACTTGTCTCCTAGTGGTTACAATAGGACCAACGACTAAAAAAATATCAGGGTTTTTTTATTTTTTATTTTAATACATTACTGATCTTCGATTTTAGACTTTAATACAACTTTATCAGTTTATTAGGCTTATAGTACATTTTTCGCCGTTAAATGACATTTTTCGTCACTAAATGTCACCAAAGATCACTTTTACTGGTGAAATTTTCACATTTAACAATGAAAAATATACTAGAGTCAAATAAACTGATAAAGTTGTATTAAAGTTGAAAATCAAAGATTTGTAATGCATTTAAGTAAAAAAAATTAAAATATATATATATGGGTGGGATTAAAGATAAATCTTCAAAAATGGGACTATATACTTAAGATCCCTTTACAAAATTGTAACAACCTTTGTCACACAGTTCGGCCAAAGCACCCACCGCCCCCGCCCCCAAGTCTCGTTTGGCGCTTCACCTTCGGAACCGAACCAAAATCGCGGTTTGGTGAAATCCAAATCGCGAACTGCAAATTTCCAAATCGCGCTCTAAATTATCAGTGCGTGCTCCTCTTTAACTTGTATGTCTTTTGTGAATAAGTGACAATTTGGTGTTAGGGTTTGGTTTGGGGTTTGAGAAGGTGGATTTGGGTAGTAAGCTACTTGGTTAGGGGTTTGAGACGGTAGATTATGTTCAGCGGGTTGATTCAGTGTGGAAAAACTCAACATCCCTTTTCTATTTCTTCCCTAAGATGGAGGGTCTGACTCTGAGATGCGGGTCTGGCCCAGTGTGGCAAAACTCAGCGGGTTGATTCAGTGTGGCAAAACTCAACACTCTCATCTCAGACCGTCTAGGTATATGTATGTATCTATGTATGTATATATGTATATATGTATGTATGTAGTAAATTGCACTTTAACCCCCTAAACTATTGTTATTTGTGTGAACTAGTGTTATTTGTGTATAAGTTAATATGGTAAATTGCACTTAACCCCCAACTATTGTTGTTTGTGTATAATTTTTTGACTTTATATATATATATATATATATATATATATATATATATATATATATTTTTAAATTAATGTATTAATAGCCGCTCTAGGACCGCTCCCGCATTTATAATTTTTTTTAAAATTAATGCATTAACGAATTCGCACCCGCATTCGCATCCACATCGCACTACGAACTTGTGACTTAGGTAACCACTACACAAATTGACCACTTTATACTATTTAACAATTTACACAACCTAACTATAGCCCTAACTATATTAACAAAAACAGGCAAAAGTAACACTTAATAACGTCAAAATTCTAACCATATTAGTTGAGACATATATATACATACAACCCTTAATTTGGGACGGATAAACAACGCATGTAACGTAAAAATATAGCATCCATTATGTTGTCAACATTAATTTATCTAAGAAATCAACCTTGACTAAAATCTCACACATACATACATACATATAACTTCATTTTGCAAACTCTACAACCCATTTGAAATGAATACATTCTCAATCTATTAATCCCAAATTGAGCAATTTACGCAACCAAGCAGCCCTAACTATATTCAACACATAAGCCAAATTCTAAAAATCATGCATCCATTGTGTTATCAACAATAATTTATCTCACAATACATACATACCTGTGTGTGTGTGTGTGTGTGTGTGTGTGTGTGTGTATATATATATATATATATATATATATATTAACTTACACGGTCGCCAATGTTGCACTGATCAAGCTCATCATGAGCCATGAACTTGGAAGTTCGCTTAACATATCGATTGTAAAGCTTGTTATGAAACAATCTATCAACAGCCACAACAACTGATTTTTGCATCTTGTTTGAAACAACCATCCCCACCACCGGTTTCATCTTCTTCACTCTCACTCAATCCCCAAACTAAACCCTAAAACCCTAAATTAGATCCAAATGAATGTATATGTGTGTATTCAACATTACATTTTGGGTTTAATAATGTATTCGTGGCACCGGCCGGGTCAGGTCCTATTTATTTTTTAGGATTCGGAAATTTAGACTATTAATTTTTACACCTCCACGATGCGTGGACGTTGACAAAAAAATATAGAAAACATAGCCCGTAAATTGAGCGTCCGAGGTCCGTCCGTTTGGCCCGCTATTTTCGGGCCGAGCTTTATTTGAGTTTGAGTCAAGCCGAGCCTGAACCAAAATTCCAAGCGCAAATGAATTTTGAGCCGAGCTTGAGCGGAACTTCGCCAAGCCCGAATTGGACCGAAGGTCGAACTTCATATTAATAAATAAATAATTTATATAATATAACATATTTATGTTAATATTGTTTAATTAGGTTTCGTCATTTTATTTCATTTATTATTTTTTCTAAAAAAAATCATTTGTCATAATACATTAGATTACATGTGATTTTCAATTTTGTGATTTTATTGTTAATCTCATTATGGGCATTTGATTTAATAATTGATCAAGTCACAATAGGCCTTTGTAAGTGATCAAATTATGCTAAATGTCTAAAATTTAATAGGCATTTGTAGCTTTTCACTCTTATTTTCCTTGTTTTAATTTAATACATTTTATAATTATATATTTTATTTCATGAAATATCAATTAGATTTTAATGTGTAGTTTTGTCCATGATGGAAATACAAGGAAAAATAATAATTCAAATTGTTTTAATAAAAAAATTGAAATCGAGCCCGAAACTCGTAATATTTATGAGCTGAGTTCGGGCCTAGGTGGGAAAAAATAATTCGGCCGAGCTCGGGCTTGAGCATGGGTAAGTGAGTTCGGGCCGAGCCTGAGCATACCCAAGCCCGGCTCCCCCAGCCCGATTTACAGCCCTAAGAAAACATATGACAATTTCAGGTAAGAAAGCACATCAAATTAGAAATAAAAAAATCATTTTTGATATACTTTTATCATTACACGAAGCCATAACATCTCCGTATATCATTAAAATTGCAAAAATTAACATGAGTAAATAATATTATCTTATATAGTTTTTTTTTGCTTTAGTGTCCTCTACAAAGATGTATTTAGGCTCCACTCTCATGTGTTTTTATAATTGTAAAAAGTCCCATAATCACTTAAAACCGCCTATAACTTCCCTGTCAGAGAATGACACTTGTTCCATATGGGACCAACAACTAAAAAAATAAAAGCATGGGAGTGGATACAAAAATATTTATAAATATGACTAAATACTTAAGACCCCTATCTTATATTGCGCAAACTGGTAGTTCACATGATGTACAAAAGAGTACAATTTTAACACGTTCCCCTTATGGATGTGTTGAAGTAATTTAATTTCTCTTGTAAATGTCCAAAACTCTAAATTACACGTACTCCTAATGGATGTGTTGAAATCATTCCAATCTTTCGCTAAAAGTAAAAAATGCACAGTTGTTCAACTCTGTGGGAGCCCATTTATTACAATTCGTGAAAGTAGCCGATCAGCCCAAATGAATAAACGCGCTGCCCAACCCAAATAATGAAGTTAATTATACCCGAAGTATTTGAGGTATAAGAGAACACTTACGAATATGATCAAATCAAGTACCAACAATCCCGTATGAGATATTCAGATATACCTTGGCTTATCCATGTGTTATTCTAAGTTCCTTAATTAACTCGAACTCTATGATAATTGTACCTATGAATTGTACACCCTGACTCGGAGTAAAGGGATTGTAACCTGAGATTTTGAGAGACACTTAATAAACAGTAACCTCTCCGTGGACGTCGGCAAGTTGTCGAACCACGTACATCATTGTTATGTGTGTGATCTTTAGTTTCTGCCTTTGTGGTTGTTTTCGTAGATCTCTTTATTGTGATCTTTTCTGCACTCACAACCTTTAAGTCTTCCTTTTCCTTATTAAATGTCAAACGTCACATCTAAAGCTATCCTTTATATCGAGAACAAAAAAAATTAAACATCAAACAATAAATATAAATTGATTTCAATTTTGATTAAATAAATTTTAAAAGGAGACCTATCTTATGAGACGGTAATAGACTTATAATATTCACCACATATGTTCCAATTATAGCCAATAGAATACGGTCTCTAGTCATTTATGTAGTAAAAGCTATATTCCCATAATTATTAAAAGTAACAAAGCTTGTATAAATTTCAAACGGAAGACAAAAAAGTAAATAAAAAGAAACTTTATAAATATTATAGGAAAAAATAACTAAAAATTATAACAATACAGAAGAAAAAAAAAAGTAACTTACAACAAAGATACATGATCTTATCCATCACCTTTCCATTGGTAAATGAATTAGAGAAATAAAATAACTCCATAATAACCTAAAATAAAATAAAACAGGCTTTCTCCCAAAGCATGTATCCATTTGAGTTAAATAAAATTAGAAATTATAGATAACTTCTGGAGTTTCTAGTTGTTGGTAATGACATGGCCCTTTTTATACAGCTACGGCTTTGGAAGCCAAAGTGTAGAGGTACACGATTTCCTTATTAATGGTTAGAATACCTACAATTAAATAGATATAAAATGAAGAGACATATATTTAATGGGGGGGTAAATGGATATGAAAGAGATGTTCACAGTTGCAGGTGAAGTTTTGAGGGCTCTTTTTTATTCATAACGGGAAAAATTATTAATACAACTGGATATGAAATATTAGATGTTTGGTTATAAATTATAATGTTTTTACGTGTTTAAACACAATTTTGAGAAAATCGTTATATTTTATGTGTTATAATTTTGTTTTCAAAAAATATCAAAATGTTATTTTCTAAACTCTATTTTCAATTTTTCAACTCGGAATCGTTCATTCTCTAGATTTTTATGCATTTATACCTTGATATATAATATACATCTACAATACATTAATACGTGTGTAATAATAATAAATCAAATATGTACACAAAATTATGCATAAGTATGTATCATGAAATTATGTACTATTCTAAGATATATATGTTAAATAATATTACCAATATATACATGATACTTATATATTGAATTATATGTGTGTAAGTGCAAGAATTATCACAATGAATGATCAAAAAAGCGATATCAAGATGAAAGCAATTAATCACACACAACAACAGATATACATGGTTCGACAACTTGCCTACATCCACGGAAATGTTACTACGTTCTTATTAGTGTCTCTCAATGCTCGAGGTTATATCCCATTGTCCTCGAGCTAGGGTTTACAATTTATAGATGTGGAAAAATAAGAGATTGAATTGTACAAGTATAGCTCATGGTGTCCCTGAATATCTCCTTCGAGATTGTTAGTAACCGATTTGAGTATATCTCTATTTTATTTAAGTGCGTATTAAATACACAAGTCTTTAATAAATAACTGATTTGGGTCGGGCAGTCCACTGTCCTTGTTGGGCTGGTCAGCTACTTTCTTGGGCTGAAATAAATGAGCCCCCATAATTGTCCCTAAAAATTTTGGGCTAAACATTTGGGCCAATAGATTTAAGTAAGTCCAAGGCCCATGGTCTAAAACTTTTTATAAAACCAGAATGGCAAGCTTGTAATATTCGCAATCATTGAAAGGTTCTCGTCTGAGGTCAAACACCATGGCAGATTCGTGGTTTCATTGAAGAAGTAGGGGTATGCTGGTCGGAGCAGATGTTTGGAGCGCCAAAATTCTCATTGATACATGTGCTCTATCATCAGCTCAAAGTCCAAACCCAAATACATCACTTCTAACCATCATTTTTCAAACGCTTCTCATCCACAAAACTTCCAGTGTTTTCTTCTTCAGTTCTTCGTATTCTAGAGCTCTTCATGCATTTCTGTAAGTTCCTCTCACCTTTTCTTTGCTTTCACTTCTTCGATTGTTCCTCTTCTGTTGCTAGAGATATTTTCTTTTATATCATCCATGGCACTGCTAGAAAACAAAACGATAGCAGGATTTAGGAAATCTTACAATATTCCTGATTGGGTGAAAATCGACTATGCCCCCATCCCTAGAGATGTCCGAGACATAGAAAGGGGACAATGGATTCATACCCTCTTGATCACACAGGGGGGTTTGACATTTCCCCCGAACCCTCTCTTTCTGAGGTTCTTTAAGTACTTCGATGTAATCCCTTCTCAATGCGCCCCAAATGTTTGGAAAATTATAAATGGGATCTATAAAATAATTGAATTATATGGGACCAACTTAAGACTTGCTGAACTCTGCTACTTCTACGTCTGGTCGTGCACCAATAACGATATTTTGTACTTGAAGATGAGAAAAGATAATAGGGTTTTAGTTATGAATCTCCCTGATTCTCATAAGGATTATTGGGGTCATGGTTTTATTGTTATAAATTGGCAACGTCTATAATACCCCCTCATTAAACACTTGGTGATCAGGCATTTATCAAATTAAACAGGATTTTTATCTTGTTCATTCTTAGCATCACTGCCGAACTTATTAATTACTGACCACCTAATGATTAATTAAGCCGGTGTCATAATTTTATCTTTTGAATTAACCAAACAGTAAGTACAACAAGAAACCCAACATAACCATCACAATATATATGAATCTAAACATATTGAAAGCATATGAATAAAATGTTAGCTGAATAAACCTCGACTAAGAACAATCAAACCAACATAAATTCGACACATAGAAAGTATAGCCAATACATGCTAATCCGAAATAAAATGTACAATCGCCATGAGCAATATGCTCGAAAGTACAACTGAGATACTATCCTTATCTCGGAGCGAATAAGAGAAGCAACTAATGCAAGTCCTGCAGCACACACGTGTGCCGCAGCTACGTACCCTGGAATGAGATCAAGTTTGACGCCCCTGTGGTCGGACATCTAAAAGGGTTTTGAAAATATCTGATAGCAAGGGTTAGAACCCAAAATATTTTGAAAATATTTAGCAAGTGAATTAAATTGCAGCAAATTAAAATGCATGAATGCTCTTCATATTTAAGCTAGTGTCGCACTCTCTTGAGGACCGACTCACCCCTCAACTAATGTGCACCCTATCGTTTTTCTATATAACCCACCTAATCATCTACCCCGTAACTATTTCTTTATATATTTCCTTCCTGTCACACTACTCTAACCCGGGTATGTTTAATATATGATTCATAAGTTGCATATCACATTAACTTAACAAATCATTATTTTCATTTGAGACCATATACACATTTTCACAAGTTATATAATAAAAATACAATTCACATCATGTATTTACCCGTATATAATTATCTACACCATATATATATATATATATATATATATATATATATATATATATATGTGTGTGTGTGTGTGTGTGTGTGTGTGTATCATCATATTACAACATTTGCCGTAATTATATAACCATCCTGCCGAGTAGGCACTCACTGGATGTTCTCTACACTGCTATCAATCCAGGTATACTCATCCACCCGGACACCCCGACACGATTAGCTCCCCGAGTCAGTGATACAAAATAAACGCAACGGAGGCGAACATAGTTCCCTCCGGAAATGAGATCGAATCATACCCAAGACGTCTCACCCCTAAATACAGACGATATGACCCGGGGACTATACTCACCCTGCTCCTCAAGACAGGGGATTCACTCACACCGCGCAACCTCCTATGATAGCACTAGAGGGGGTATGCTTTTGCCAAAATTCTAGTCACTGACATTTATGATCACACAATATATATATATATATGTGTGTGTGTGTGTGTGTGTGTGTGTGTGTACTATCACACTATCGTATATATATATATATATATATATATATATATATATATATATATATATATATATATATATATATATATATATATATATATATACATTAAATTAAATCCTAGTTATACCGTGCACAAAAACCATAGCACTAACCCAAATTATCCCCGAGCCTATTTTTCGACTCAAATTTAATTTAAACGCACATTAATTAATTTATTAACTTGGCGTCACTCAACCAATATACCCGGACTTGCTCACTTGTTCTAAAAATAAAATAATCATGATTTATTATTCAAAATTCTTTTCAATAAGTCTCGTACACTTATTAATTTAAGGTTCTTAAATCACGCAATTTAAACCTTAATTTTCCCCTTCGGACTATCCCCCTAAATAATTCCATTACTATTTCCCACAAATAAACCCATATCCGTAGCCACCAATAAACCTAATCCTCAAAATAGTAACTCAGATGAACCCAACGCCAAAACAGGGGAAGGAAGAAATGGCGGCTGGAAAAGTAATCTCGCTCGAATGACTGGCCTGTCGTTGGAACGACGTTGGCCGTCGCTCGAACGGAAAACCAGGTCGTTCGAATGGCCCTAGTTTTCTCTCTCCTCCTTTTTCATCTGAGAAAATCCACCATTGTTAACCCTTAAATACATTATGCTAAAAAAATTTACACAGCAACAATTAACAACATATGCTAAACCTACAATTTCAAGATCCCCAAATCAAAATTTAATAATCACACAGATATAAGGCTTATTAAATCGAATTCTCAAATCCTCTACAAATTATAGATCTAAATTTATTAAAACCCAATTTAAATATTAACTAACCCAAAAATAGTACATTCATCTCACACCCACTATGATATGAATAGAAATCTGCAATTAATTAGAAGTAAGTTTAACCACTTGTCTTCTAGGGGTTGTAGGGTCTGAATCTCTTGTTGTAGATGATGGGTTTAATGAAGAATGTCCACACTTGTTCTTGATTTAGGCTCCCAAGATTTCTCCAATTGCTCCCTCTTTTGTCCTCTATTTGATTATGGTTTCTTAAATGAGTTATGGCTCTCATGACCTCTCACTTTTAGGGTTTATTAAGTCAATCCCGTTTTTAGGCATGTGGGCTTTATTAAAAGGGCCTAAACACCCCTATTTGGGCTTGGTTATGCCTAAAAATGCTCCGAACCCCATTTACTACTCATGGACACTCTTTTCCAACTATTTCGACCCATCCGGACTCAACCGTACACTCAGAATTGCCATTCGAATTATTTTACTAAAAGTTAAGGTACACTTATTAACTTATTAAATTATTACTATTCATTTTGTAACTTCAAATCCCATAAATATTAATCGTCTACTCACCGTATTAATATTTAAATAATATTAATGATAGTTAATTCAATTAAATTATGACACACAAGTAATTTAAATTTTATCTAATTTATTAATTAATAAATACCTAAAAATACGAGGTGTTACATACTTCCCCCCTTACAAGGAAATTTCGTCCCCGAAATTAGGTCGTACCTGCGGTGAATAACTCTGGATACTACTCTCGCATATCATCCTCCCGCTCCCAAGTAGACTCGTCGGCATTGTGATGTCCCCATTAAACTCTAACTAGTGGTACCACCTTAGACCGTAGCTTGCGCTCACTATGATCCAGGATAGCTACAGGTCTTTCCTCAAACGAGACGTCTGGCTGTAGATCAATCTCCTCGAGTGGAACGTGCTAAAAATCACTCTAGCTCCTCCGGTATTTCTTCAGCAATGCCACATGGGACACATCGTGTACCCGCTGAAGATGCTCTAGCAAACCGAGTCTATAAGCTACCGGTCCCATTCTCTCAATATTAGGAAAAGGTCCCACATAACTCAGTGTTAGTTTCCCCTTCTTGCCAAATCGCATCACCCCTTTCATGGGATATACCCGAACTAATACTAGATCATCGACCTCTTACTCAACATGTCTCCGATTAGCATCGGCATGGCCCTTTTGCATGTCCTGGGTTATCTGAATACGCAACCCAAATCAACTTTATCTTGACAGATGTCTCCTGAATCATCTTTGGCCATAATAACTTCTTGTCCCCCACCTCTAATTAACAAGCGGGTGAACGACAAGGTATCCCATAAAGTGCCTCGAATGGGGCCATGTCAATAGTGAATTGGTACGAGTTGTTATATGCAAACTCTACCAATGGAAGATATTGCTCCCATCCTCCCCAAAGTCCAGAATGCACATCGTCAGCATATCCTCCGGCATTTGATTTATCTTATCGTTTTTCCCGTCTGTCTGTGGATGATAGGCGGTGCTCAATCGTAAATCTGTGCTCATAGCCTCCTGGAAGCTCTGCCAGAAGTGAGACACAAAGATCTTATCTCTATTAGACACTATATTAACCGGCACTTCGTGCAACTTAACTATATTCGCTATGAATAGCTGCACATACCGCATCATCTCAAAATCCGTGCGAACTGGCAAGAAATGCTACCTTAGTCAATCGATCCACTATCACCCATATAGAGTCATGACCTCTCTGTGATTTTGGCAACCTCGTAATGAAATCCATAGAAATGCTTTCCCATTCCACATGGGAATCTCAAGCGGCTGCAACATCCCTGAAGGCCTCTGGTGGTCCACCTTAAAAAGCTTACAAGTGGTGCACTTTTAGACAAACTATGTTATATCTCACTTCATTCCCGACCACTAGTACTAACTCCTCATGTCTTGGTACATCTTATCCCCATTGGGATGTACCGTGAATCTAGAACAATGAGACTCGGTCAAAATGGTATGCCTCAAATCCTCGTCCTTTGTCACGACCTACCTCCCATTAAATCGTAGCCCTCCCTCTGACTCTGAACCCTCTATCTTACCCTTTTTTGGCCGATCGGATCCTCTGCCTGTGCTCTCACCACCCGCATGACAATCTAGGGCGTGATCGCTAAAACTTCCATACATGCCCTGGCGACCTCATCGTTATGACGAAGTTCACTCCACTTCGCTTTCCAAACCTCTACTAAGTCCTTCGTAGGTCGTTGGCTCAACGCGTCTACCACCACATTAGCCTTACCAGGATGATATTAAATATTAAACTGGTAGTCCTTCACGATTCTAACCACCACCTCTGTCTCATGTTCAGATGCTTCTATATGATGAGATACTGAAGTGACTTGTCATCCGTGAATAATGTGAACTGCTCTCCTAGAAAATAGTGCCTCCATATCCTCAGAGAAAAAATGATCGTTCCCAACTAAAGGTCATGGGTGGGGTAATTATTCTCATGGGGGTTAAGATTCTGAGACGCATAAGCTATAACCCTCTCTTCCTGCTGCAACATACCCCAAGTCCCTATAAGGATGCATCCATACAGACCCGATACTCCAATCCTCCCCTAAGCAAAGCAAGTACGGGTGTTGATGTCAACTTGTCCTTTAGCTCATCGAAAGCTAACTGACATTGGTCGCTCCATACAAATGACACCCCCCTGCGAGTCAAATTCATCAATGGGCCCGCAATCTTTGAACTCCTTAATGAAGTGGTAATAAGACCTGTCCAATACCAAAAAGCTATAAATCTCGATCGGTGTCGTGGGATGTCCCCACTCCCTCACTGTCGATACCTTACTCGGATCAACAGTAATACCCCGGTCTGAAACAATATGGCCAAGGAACTTCACCTCCCGTAGCTAAAACCCACATTTTTCCAATTCGATATACAACTGGTGATCCCTTAATGTCTGCAGAACCATACATAGATGCTCTGTATGCTCCTCTTCCATGCGCGAGTATACCAAAATGTCGTATATGAACACGATGTAATACCCCGTATTTTTATGATATTTATTTATGGGATTAATTGAATTAAATGTGTATTAATTGGGAATTAATCCGGATAAAATACTAGTGAGATGTGAGTTGGTATTTAATTTTAATGCGTATATATGGCAATATATGAATATTGAAATTGTTGAATTTGTCGTGAGATTGAAATACGACAATTTGGGAAATTTTGTTGGGACGCGTGTGACAGTCGCGTCAGGAAAGTAATTATTCTAATTAAAAAGTGAATTTTATTTTTATTAACCGTATGGTCATTTTGAGTGCGCCAACACGTCCGGAAGGGTCGAAATAGTCAGAAAATACTAGCCGGGGGTTTAATTTGGGTCCCGGAGCATTTTTAGGCCATACCGGCAACTTAAAAGGGTAGTTTGGTAATTTTGGAATTTTAGGAATTAAAACCCACGAAAATTAGAGTTTAATTATGATTTATAATTAAACCCACCAACCCATTATCAACACTAAACTAAGTAGTGGGCTACGGGAGAAGTTTAGAATAGAAGTTAAGGGTCCAAAAATAAACCTCCACCTCCATTGTCATCTTTAGAGAAGAACTTGTAGAGAGAGAGAGAGAAAGGAGAATTCTGCAGAGAGAGAGAGAAATGGAGCAACCTACATCCAAGATTCAACACCAAATTCAGAAAAAGATTAGAGGCAAGTGGTTTAATTACGTTATTTGCAAAGAATGCTTCTTCCATGTGTAGGAAATTTATATAATTGTATTGTTCTTGGAGGTTGATAAAAACCCATTGAATTGGAATTAGAAATTTACATTTTGATGAGGAGATTGCATGTAGAATTGTGTTAGGGTGATTATTATGATAGTAATACATCTTTTATATCACAAAAACGGATTTAATTATGGTTATTGATGACTTTAATTTTCTAGGGTTCATACTCATAAGATTTGGGGAAAAATTAAGAGATTTGATAATTGGGTGATGTTTAGGATGGATTGACCCCATAAACATGTTAAAATACGACTTAAGTATGTTTAGGAATGATTAGGAACCTTGAACAATTGTTGGAATGATGTTTGGATGAGGTTAGAGGTGAAGAAAAGTTGGAAAATCGTAATAGGAAAATTCTGGGCTCGAAACTGTCACCTCGTTAGAAGGCCTGCCCAGGTCGTTCGAACGAGCTTCTAACGAGTTGACTGTTTGACTTCTAACGAGTTGGATGTTCGTTCGATGCCTTTCGTTCGAACGAGATCTCGTTAGATGCCCACTTCGTTCGAATGAACTCTCGTTCGAACAGCCTCGTTCGAACGAGACTTCTAACGAGTTGACAGTTTGACCTTTTTTGCCTGATTTGATTTCTAGTGTCCCGTAACCTTATTTAATTGTAGAGATAACCTTCCCTTGATGACAAATTGAGATAGTTGGGATATTTGGGACATATTGAAGAGTAAAACATAGAGTGTGATTTGAATTAAATGATAATTGTGGATTAGGACGTGAGTGGCTAATTGCGATGAGAGAATAATTGACGGTTTAAATGTTGGTACTAACCGGGGATATATGAATTGGTAACATTATAAGTTGGTATGAGAATAATAAGTGTACCACTAATAAATGATGGTAATTACTAAGATGTGTGCATGCTTAGTATATGTATATGATTTTGTGTGTATGACATACCTACCATACTTGCTATCACGGGAGGTTTGCGTTCGCTTAGGGCCATCTATCCTTTGTGTGCCTACGGGGGGGATATAGATTGGTAGCTCGAGGATATAGGTCAGAGAAGGGCTTATTGGGAAGTTAATAAGTCTACTGATCGTGGGAGCGTAGGTATGTGCGTGACCCAGGTTATGTGACTGTATTCGCCTCCATTGTTTGTGATTGTTGTTATCTGAGAACGATTCCTGAGAGATTCGAAATGCGTGATCCTTATGTACGTGATGTACCAGGATGGATAACAGAGTATGTGTGCACCGCAGCTTAGTCTCGGGGTGCTTGTATTGTATATTTATGACATGAATAATATACGCTTAATTAATGAGATATTTCATGTTGGTATTGTGAGTATAAATACGGAAACACTTTGAGAAAATATAACGGGATAACCTGTAATGAATTGTATTGCTAATAATTGAGAATACGAATTAAGTAAAGTCTTCTATTTAAATTGATACGTTAGAATGTATAATGGGAATCGAGTGGAAAATGGGTATAACTTATGACGGTTTGGTTAGATATAAATGTCTCTTAGATGGGTACGGTACGTTAGGAGTGCACAAGTAGTCGAGAGGTGAGTATTTCATGTGAGTGCACGTCCTAACATGTATTTTGCATTCATTGTTTTAATATTATTAAAACACTTGCTAGTTTTAAATACTCTCCACTTTCGGGCTCTGACCCGTTTGCTTTCAAATCTATTTTTTTATAAAAACTATTTTAGGTGCCCAGCCACAAGGACACCATGCATAGGAATTTCATTCAGGTGACGAGCTGTAGCTGTTGTGGAAGTTACAGGGCTTTGCTAGTAGATGCTTCATTTGTCTTGACTCTATATATTCAGATTTCATCAGTTGTAGGGCATGTCGCCCATTTCTATTAGAGACATTTCATATTTCAGATTTTCAGACTTTTGGCATGTAATTAATTTAGGATACACTGTTTTATTTATTTCAGTTGTGGGATGGTTGTGAGGAGTTTCCTCCGGACTTATTATTATTTGTTGGTTATTTTATTGCTTCATTATGGTGAATGGTTGTTATTCTTTCATTATTCTTTTACTGTATGTTAATCAGACTTAATTTAAAATTTGACATCTTACTTTTTTAAATACTAGGTGGTTAGTAATTATTAAAATGTTTTCGACAGTGATGCTGTTAACTGAACCAACTTGGCATTTTGTATTAATTTAATAAAGGAGTAGCTACCCGGTATTTAATTAGTCGGGGTGTCACACACGATTACGAATTGTTCAAGAAACTCTTTGAAAACCTTGTTCATGAGATCCATAAACACTGATGGCGAGTTAGTGAGCCCAAATGGCATCACCTGAAACTCGTAGGATCCATATCGTGATTAGAAAAGCGATCTTAGGGACGTCCTCCTCCCGAATACGCAACTGATGATACCCCGATCTCAAATCAATCTTGGAGAAGTACGTCGCCCCTCTCAACTGATCAAACAGTTCATCGATTCTCGACAATGGATACTTATTTCGTATCGTGACCTTATTCAGCTCCCTATAGTCGACACACAAGCAGAGCGAACCATCCCTCTTCTTCATAAACAGTACAGGAGCACCCCACGGCGACGTGCTCTATCGAATGAAACCCTGGCCTAAAAGCTGCTCAATCTATTTTCTCAGCTCATACATCTCTGAAGGGGACATGCAGTAAGGTGCTCAAGCAATCGATCTCGTACCCGATGCTAAATTAATAACAAAATCAATCTCTTGACTAGGCGATAACCCTGGTATGTCCTGAAATACATCCTCAAAGTCCCTTTCGACTGTAATCGGTTCTATTGGGATCATCACCCCCTACGAGGTCTCCTCCTCATTGTAATAAAAATGAGTGCGCTATCCTCCCTCAGGAAGAGGCTTCGCCACCAAAAACATCTCGTGTACCGAAATGGAAAATACTATGGTCCTATCAAAAAAATCCACCATCGCCCTGTACCATGTTAACCAGTCCATGCCTAGGATAACGTCATATCCCTCCATATCTAACACTAAGAGTCGTGCAACTAAATTTAATCTCCCAATCACAATATCTACTCCTCTACAGATCGAGTGTATAAGTGACCCACCCTCCATCGATGACTCTACACACATAAGGAGACTATCGGCCGACTCTAAGAACCTAACAACTCTAGCAAGTCTGGTCTTAATGAATGAATGGGATGCACTAGTATAAAAAAAATCCTACCCTCATGTCCATGAATAGGAAACGTACCCTCGACTGTTAGCGGCGCCTAAGGTGCTGTGGAATCGGAACATCCCGAATGTTGTACACACACTCGTAATGCAATTGCCCCTGCTGTTGGGGAGCAGGTGGAGTTGGTGTTGCTGGGGGCATCTGTGCCTGTTGTCCCTTTGGGGCACCCTGCTATTGGCCCCTACCTCTCTGTGGGCACTCTCTCCTCAGATGGCCCAGCTGTCCGCAACCGAAGCAACACCTCTGAAAGTCTCCCTGACGAGGCTATCGTTGATGTTGGCCCTACTGGCGTCCTCTATGGTTCTCTTGGCCCATGGCGGCCCTGAGGAACCTGTTGCTGATTCGGGCCCTGTTGGCCCTGCCTAAACCCCTGACCTCTGGGTCGAAATCTCTTAGCAAGATTCCCCTGATGGGTATCCTGCCCCTGCTGGCTGCCTGTCTGTTGTTCTCCACTAGCAACACCCCCAATCAAATGTTGTCTGATCCTCCAGGCTAAACCATTAATAAATTTTTCCTTCTTTCTTTCCTCGTTGCTCACCTCGTTTGGCACTAAATTAGCAAAATGGGTGAACTCCTCCTCGTACTCCGCCAAAGAACGGTCATCCTGAATCACATCCCTAAATCTCCTCCTCATACCGATCTTAACTACGAGATGAAAGTACTTGCTGTCGAACCGCACCCAGAACTCGATGACAGTCATCGAATCTCTCTATCTAATAGTGGTCGACGACTCCCACCACTGCAAGGCTTCCCTAGTCAGCCTGAATGTAGCCAGCATCTGACTCTAGACCTCGATGTAGTCGACCATGCACAAGTGGCACTGTATCTCTTTCTTCCACTGATAGGCTAAAATCACCTCTACACTGCCCTAAAACTCCAGGGGATGGCCCTTCTGAAAGGCCTCCCTAACTCGCTCCCACTCTGATGGCCCTAGGTGGGCCTGAAAAATTGAGGCCACTAGCTGTTGTGGCTGGGGCTGAGGAAACTGTGCTGCCATGGCTGTCATGGTGGCATTAACCGGATGGGCCACAATATCAGCTACATGTGTCGTGGATACAACCCCCGGTAGGGCCTGTGGCTGTGGGATCTCAGGCTTCTGATAAACCTCTCCCTCTCTGCCTCTGGGGGCTGCCCTTGCGGGTCTACCTCTCCCTCTCCCTCTCCTAAGCGACATCTGAAATTCAAAACGAGTTGTATTATTTAACTATTAGTACAAATCGAAATAGTAGAAGTACGATATATTAAGCACAAATATGAGTCAACAGTACTAATAATAGGGCTCTATATCAAAAGAACGCAACGCTGAAATCATAGTAAGCCATACAGATCCTAGGGACACTAAAACCTGATGCTCTGATACCATCTGTGACACCCTGCCTAATTAAACGCCGGGTGATCCGGCCTTTATAAAATTAAAAAGGATTTCTATCTAGTTCATTCTTAGCATCACTGCCGAACTTATTAATTACTAACCACCTAATGATTAATTAAGCCGACGTGAGAATTTTATCTTTTGAATTAACCAAACAATAAGTACAACAAGAAACCCAACATAACCATCACAATATAAATGAGTCTAAGCATATTATAAGCATCTGAATAAAATGTTAACCGAATAAACCTCGACTAAGAACAATCAAACCAACATACCGACACATGGAAAGTATAGCCAATACATGCTGTCTGAAATAAAATGTACAACCACCAGGAACAACAAGCTCAAAATTACAACTGAGATACTATCCCTATCTAGGAGTGAATAAGAGAAGCGTTTAATGCAAGTCCTGCAACACCCACATGTACCGTAACTACGTACCATGGAATGAGATCAAGTCTGGAGCCCCTGTGGTTGGACACCTAAAAGAGTTTTGAAAATATTTGATAGCAAGGGTTAGAACCCAAAACATTTTGAAAATATTTAGCAAGTGAATTAAATTGCAGTAAATTAAAATGCATGAATGTTCTTCATATTTAAGCTAGTGTCGCACTCTCTTGAGGACCGACTCACCCCTCAACTAATGTGCACCCTACCATTTTTCTATATAACCAAGCTAGTCATCTACCCCTTAACTAGTTATTGTTATATATTTCCTCCATGTCACATTACTCTAACCCGAGTATGTTTAATATATGATTTATAAGTTGCATATCACATTAACTTAACAAATTATTATTTTTATTTGTGACCATATAACATTTTCACGAGTTATATAATAATAATACGATTCACACACACACACACACGCATATATATATATACGTATCATCATATTACAACATTCACGCAGATGCCGTAATTATATAACTATACTCCCGAGTAGGCACTCGCCTGATGTTCTCTACACTGCTATCAATCCAGGTATACTCATCCACCCGGACACGGTTAACTCTATGAGTCAGTGAACAAAATAAATGCAACGGAGGCGGTCATAGTTCCCTCCGGAAATAAGATCGAATCATACCCAAGACGTTTTACCCCTAAATACGGATGATATGACCTAAGGACTATACTCACCCTGCTCTTCAAGCCAGGGGATTCACTCACATCGCGAAATCTCCTATGATAACACTAGAGGGGGTATGCTTTTACTAAATATCTAGTCACTCACATTTATGATCACACGTATATATATATATATATATATATATATATATATATATATATATATATATATATATATACATTAAATTAAATCCCAGCTATACCGTGCACAAAAATCCTAGCTCAAATTATCCCCGAGTCTATTTTCCGTCTCAAATTTAATTTAAACACGCATTAATTAATTTATTACCTTGGCGTCACTCAACTAATATACTTGCACTTGCTCACTTGGTCCAAAAATAAAATAATAAGAATTTATTATTCAAAATTCTTTTCAATAAGTCTCGCACACTTATTCATTTAAGGTTATTAAATCACCCAATTTAAACCTTAATTTCCTCCTTGGACTATCCCCCTAAATAATTCCATTACTATTTCCCGTAAATAAACCCATATCTGGAGCTAACAACATACCCAATCCCCCTAAACAGTAACCCAACTGAACCTAGCGTCAAAACAGGGGAAGAAAGAAATGACGTCTGGAAAAGTAATCTCGCTCGAACGACTGGCCTGTCATTTGAAAAACGTTGGCCATCGCTCGAACGAAAAACCAGGTCGTTCGAATGACCTTGATTTTTCTCTCCTCTTTTGTCAACTGAGAAAATCCGCCATTGTTAACCCTGAAATGCATTCTGCTAAAAAAATTTACACAACAACCATTCACAACATATACTAAACCCACGATTTTAAGATCCCCAAATCTAAATTTAATAATCACACAGATTTAAGGCTTACTAAATCGAATTCTCAAATCCTCTACAGATTATAGATCTAAATTTATTAAAACCCAATATTAGATATTAACTAACCCAAAAAATAGTACATTCATCTCACACCCACTATGATATGAATAGAAATCTATAATTAATTAGAAGCAAGTTTAGCCACTTGCCTTCTAGGGGTTGTAGTGTCTGAATCTCTTGGTGTAGATGATGGGTTTGATGAATAATGTCCACACTTGTTCTTGATTTAGGCTCCCAAGATTTCTCTAATTGCTCCCTATTTTGTCCTCTGTTTGATTAGGGCTTCTTAAATGAGTTATGGCTCTCACGCCCTCTCACTTTTAGGGTTTATTAAGTCAATATCGTTTTTAGGCTTGTGGGCTTTATTAAAATGGCATAAACACGGATGTGGGCTTCATTATGTCTAAATATGCCCCGAGACCCATTTACTACCCATGGATACTCTTTTCTTACTTTTTCGACCCATCCGAACTCAACTGTACACTTAGAATTGCTATCCGAATTATTTTACTGAAAGTTAATATACATTTATTAACTTATTAAATTATTACTATTCACTTAGTAACTTTAAATCCCATAAATATTAATCATCTACTCATCGAATTAATATTTAAATAATATTAATGATAATTAATTCAATTAAATTACGACACACGAGTAATTTAAATTTTATCGAGTTAATTAATTAATAAATGCCAAAAAATACAAGGTGTTACGACATCCTCCCTTACCCGAGGGCGAGAGGTACCGAGGCCCTTGGATGTCTGACTTGGGGGAGGATCATATAGGTCGCTTTCTCTTTACTTCTGCTTTCTTGTTGTTTCTTTTTTTTCTTTTTACTTGCTCACTATTTCTATTTGCTGCAATCCGACTTATATTTTCTTCCTCTATTTTGCAACTCTCGACAAAAATCAAGAACCCGACTTAAGCGAGGTGAAAGTTACTGTGATGACAATTATTATGCAACACAAATAAATACGAGAGAAGTAATTACCAAGGAAGAACGAGGAAAATAAAATGTCAATCACACAACAAAGGATGTACGTGGTTCGACAAAGATGTGCCTACGTCCACGGTGGTGCAGTCAGTATTATTTCTATATACTCTGCAGAGTAATTATAGAGAATACAACTTATCCATTTGCCCCGGACCTAGGGTTTAATATATACATGTACATGTAGGTAAGTGGAGGTGATGGGTTCCTCTATATTTTCCATCTCCCCTATAACTTCCCTTTATGGGATCGTGGGGGGAGACCAGATCAACATAAAAGATGAGGGGCCTGGACTTTGGGCCGCCAGGACTGGGCTACTCGTCCAGGCCCATAGTTCTAATTTTCGGGTGCCCACAATTCCCCCTAAATTTGTTGTGCCATGTTTACGGGCTCAATAGATTTAAATGATTAGCCATAATGGCTGTGTTGTGATTCCTCGATAGCTGTGAAGTTAATTTTGGCGGCAGCCGCTTCGCTTACTGTGCACTATGATTATACTTTGAAGGCTTGTTGGAATAGCCACATTTTCTTCCGTTGCTTCAGCCCTTCCAGTACTCTTCTATCTTCTGAGAACTCTAGCACCTCGTACCCTCTCCTCTCAATCTCCATCCCCATTGCTTCTTAGTCGTCTTGAGCTCGTGCTCCTTCATCACTTGAACCGATCTTCTGTTTTGTAAGTTTCTTGTGCCCTTTCTTTGTACTTTATCTTTGGTTTGTTCTTCTCTTGAGTTTTTCAATGGCGAAGATTGGAAATAGGTCAATCTCTGAATTTAGGAAGTTCTACAACATCCCTGAGTGGGTAGATATTGAGTGTTGTGCCTCCCCTCCTAGGAACGTTAGGGATATAGAGGATGCCCATTGGATCCGTGTTTTGCTGCTTTCCCAAGGGGACTTACTTTTCCCCCTAATGATCTTTTTTTGCACTTTTTTGGATATTTTAATATTGTTCCCGCACAATGCTCGCCCAATGTATGGAAAATAGCGAATGGCGTGCATAGGATAAATCAATTGTATGGCACTAGGTTAGGACTTGCCGAGGTCTACTTTTGTTACTCCTTTTCTCGAACTAGTTCAGGTGTCCTGTACCTCAAAGCCAGGAGCCCTGATAGGGTATTGGTAGTAAATCTACCTGATTCCCATAAGGACTACTGGCAAGAAGGTTTCCTTGTTAGAAATTGGCAGTTCTCTCCCTAATTTGAAGGGTCGAGGTCTGAGAGGTTCACCGTTCCTTTTTACGGGGAAGAATATATAGGTAGACATTGTACTGTTGTTTCGACCTTTGCTGATTTGTGACTTTTCTAACCCCTCTTTGCTTTTTCTTCCATAGCGAGGTCAAAGAATTTGGAGCCTGCTTTCAGCGAGGTTCGTATCTCAGAGTTGGTAAAAGCTTGGAATATCAGGGAGCCTCTGGGTGACGGCGAGCATCCCAGGTCTGCTGCCTTTTTGCTCGAGTATAAGAATATTGGCTCCAGCTTCATAGCACGGCCCGTGGATAGTGTACCAGAGTTTGATTCCTTCAAAGAGACTACTACTAAGCCTATCCAGTTGGACGAAGAGGAGAGCAGCTCTGAGAGTGAGCCTGCAGGAGCTGCGAGTAATTTAGGTGAAGGGAGCTTTGACATTAGAAGTTCCTCTGACTGCGAGGAGGATTCTGAAGCTCGAGGATCGTCGAGCACTTCCAGCAGCTCAAGTGAAGATATACCTCCAAGGAAGAACTTGATTGGAGATGATGATGATGAGGACCATGTGCTTCTTGTACAGAGGTCAAAGAAACAAAAGTCTACTTCTGGGGCCGTGGCTACTGGTTCCCGGTCCTCTGCTCAGGAGCAGGAGAGGAGAAGGAAGGAAGAGGAGTAGGTGAGGGAGAGAGAGAGAAGAAAGGAAGAAGAGAAGAAGAAGAAGAAGAAGGTGGAGTAAAAGAAGAGGGTCGAGGAGAGGAGGAAGAGAGAGAGCGAGAAGGAGGAGGTAAAGAGGAGAGCTGAGGCGAGGATAAAGGCCGGGCAGGCCTTAGTCCCAGTATCTGCTCTGCCAGAGGGGGCCTCCATGGAAATCTCTCCTCAGCTAGCTCCAGCCCTACTTGAGAGGGTTGTCCTCCCCTCTGATCGCCAAAGGGTAGTTGGTTCAGAGCACTTGGCCCTTCAGGCTAGTCAGAGGCTCGCCCTGGTAAGATTTTCTCTTATATTTCTCTGATTTCTTTCATTTTTCTCTTATAATGCTTTTCTTTTTTCGCAGTTCGTTACTGACTTCGCCGTGCTGTATCGTTCACGCGACGAGCTAGTGCAGAAGAACAGCGAGCTAGAGCGAGAGAATTCTTCCCTGAAGCTGTAGGGAAAGGAGCTTGAGGCCAATTTTAAGGCTGTCGACGCTGCTCGGATTTCATCTGACTTGGCCCTTGCCACCGCGAACAAGGAGAAGGATGCGGCGGTGATACGACACAAATATTGCGTATTTCACCCGTTAACCTACGCGTTATTAGCCCCCTCGGGTATCTTAATCCCTATACTTATGCTCGTTAACCAGACAACCTCGGATTTCTATGTTAACATGTTTTGCAGGGGTTAATTGAGCTTTTTTAGGTATTTAGGTACTAAGTATGAAGTTCGGACGCGTTCCGCTCGATTCTCGTACACAATCGCACGTTCAAGGGCATTTTAGTCTTTTCACAGCTTGGGTACCTGGCCCGAAATCTAACGAAAGTTGTAGCCCTCCTCGCTAGCTTCGCGTGTCTGCGAACGGTGCGCGATTCCGATACATAACGAAGAAGTTACGGCGATTTCAGCGGAGGAAAACCAAGGAAGTAAAAGAGGAGAGGGAGAAGAAGAAGAAAAGAAGTAGGGGCTGCTGCTGCATTTTTCTGCCCTGCTTGATCAATCGATCGATCGACCTTTCAGATTTGTCGAAGTTTTGCCTTGATCGATCGATCGACCAAAGGGGTCGATCGATCGATCCCCTGTTTTCTGCAGATATTTTTCTTTTCTTTTCTTTCTTCTTTTCTTTTATTCCAACTTACTATATAAGCCAAATTTTGGCTTTGTAATAAGGACCAGCCATATATACGATTTTAGGTTAGATTTTAGTTAGGGTTTGGGGTTTTGGATTGGTTTTTCTTCCTCCTTTCTTGGATTGACACACTAATTGGTTGTAAGATTGACTATTCATCTTCCCTCTCCATTAATGTAGTTGTATTTCATTCTTTCCTTGCTTTCCTAGATAGTTTTATTGCTTTAATTATTGCTTTCTAGTTTAATTAGTTTAATTTAGTTAATTTCATTATGCATCCTTAGATAAATAGGGTCGGGATTTCATTTCCGCCATTTTCGGGCCCCGAGCTCCGAAAATTAGGTTTTGTGTAAAATTGTGTTTAATTGAAACCGCGCGTATCAAAGTTGGATTGCTAAGCGTTTATCTTTCTTTGTCACGCAACGTTAGAGTTTATAGCGACAATCCGAATTTAATCCGCGTGTGATCATTTTTCAGTTAAATGTTTTATCTCGCAACTTTGGGTTAAATTCCTTCTTGCGTGATGTTTATGCTTAATTGAAAATGCTCGATTAAATTGCTTTCGAGCCTTAATTCTAATTAGTAGTTGTTTCGATCCGTTTGGTGGAATGCGATCCCGATCCTCGCTTTACTTTATTTTAGCGTAACTTATTCTTTTCTTTATTCACGATAACCACCCTTTCACCTTTTCTTTTATTTATTTTACACTTTTATTCCTGAAGTAATTAAAACAATTAACATCTAAAATTCAATCACTCCCTGTGGATTTTCGATACCCGACTTACCGCTTTACTTGCTTGTCAAGTGTAGTAGTATATTAGGTTCTTTTGTATCGCGGCGGCGAAACACACGACGATTGTGTCCTCACACGAACACACTTTTTCCGCCCGATCAAAAATGGCGCCGTTGCCGGGGAGTGTGTTTTAGATATTAATTGTTTTATTATTTCGTAGTATTTTTCCTTTTGTATTTGTATTCTTTGTTTTAACCTTTTTTGCAGGATAACATACTTGAGCGCTAAGAAACTTTGATTCGCGGTTGCTCACTTTCTTGCTCGGATTCTCCATCTACAAACAACGAGGTAATCATGTCCTATTATTATAGTTATTACGGTCATTCTAATGATTCATACTTTGGGGATAGTTTTCAAGTTTTCCATTTTCAAGATTTTCTTGAAAATGAAAGACTTGAAAACATTTATCGGAATGAAAATCGTTATTGGGAGCTTGAGTTGGATTCATTATTCGAATCCAATGACGATTCTCATTTCATTACTTTCGAAGACGAGTTTCAACCAAATGAGGAGTCCGAAGCTCTTGAGCCGAGGAAGCTTACTTTGGAAGAAACTTTTCTTCTTTATTCCCAAGGTTTGGAAAGCTTAAATGATGCTGGAATGAGACTTGGTTCACTTTGCGATGAGATGAATTCTTTTGCACAAAACAACGAGGAGGTGGAAACTTGTGTTTCACCTCACTTTTTCAGAGAATTTCTCATCGAGTGTGCATCTTTCTCCTCCGAAATTCAATCTCCTTCCGACGATGAGTCGATTGAGATTGAATTTGTTTCATCACCATATTCGTTTTCCATCATTGAACCATTAGAATTACCAGTTGATTCCTATGAGTCGGTAGAAACTTTTAAAACTTCTACACTTTTTGCCGATGAGGACTCCTTGCCGGACTTGTTTTCGATGGATCCTATCCCCGTGTGTGCACTATCTCCCATTCCACTTGAAAAATCTTTGGGAGATGAGTCGACTTTTCTTGGATCTCTAGTGTTCTTATCCCCCTTGTTATCCAAATCCCCCATCGTCCTCCCAAAATTTCAAATTGGCGATGGTTCATTTTTTTCACCACCCACATGCCTTCCGTTGTTCAAACGGAATTCATATCTTTCGGGAGGCATGTTCGCTTTGGAGGGTCCACCATTGATCTTTCAAAGTCAAATCCCTTTTTGGGTGGACCCTCAACTATTTAGACTTCTAGTGTATAGTTAGTGTGAAGCCTAAATAGTAGGTTGTAAATAATTAGCTTTTTAATTTTCTTTCTTTCCTATTTTTCTTTCCTTTTAATTTAGTCTAGTGTAATTAGTTAACTTTTTGTTATTTGTTTTTGCTATGCTCGGTACTAACTTGTTTTGTAGATTCCTTTGGACTCGCGCTTATGGAGATCGCTCCAATTTTGGGTAATATCGTTCTTTTCCTCTCTTTGTGTTGTGTTCTTAATGCGCATTGAGGACAATGCAACATTTAAGTTAGGGGGTGTAGGATATTCTATCCATTTCATGTGTAGTCCATGGATTTGCTCACATTTAGTTACTAAGTATGCCTTTTTGTGAAAAATTTAAAAATTTTCAAAAATATTTTCTTTCTTTTTTCTCCTTTGTTGGGCATTTTGCCTTGTTTCCAGTGATAAATTACAATAATTGCCCGATCCAATAGACAACTCAATGATGCATGTTCTCGATTTTAGAAGTTATTAGACTTTAGTCCTCAAATCATTGATATTGTGAATAACTTCATGAATTAAACTTTATCCCATGAGCATATGCACTTTCCTTGTTATATTGATTTGGTTTAAGATTTTTATAACTCGGTAATCTTTTGTTGCATTGTATATACTTACACCGAGTAAGCTTCGTACCTTTCGTCGTTTGTGAGTGTTATACACTATTCTTTTCTCATTGAAAACGTTGAATTCGTTGGTAATCTCACTATTCTTTCATTGATCGTTCATTAATTGAGTCCATACTTGAAATGTGTTACTTGAGCATGATTTTCATATATTGTTTTGACTCGAGAATTGCATAAACTTTGTGAAATGATCATAGGCCCTCTTTGATATATCACCCATATTAGCCTTGACCTCACCCTTATATGTTTACCCTCGTTAACCCCTTTGAGCCTATATACTAGCCTTTCGTTTCATTACCCAAAATTCCATAACCAACTCTAAATTGGAGTTATAAACCATACATACACTTTCCATACCTTTGTTTGGAATGTTACTTGGGATTGAATGATGTTTTTATGATGTCGGTTGCAATTTAGGCATATGAGAGTTTGAAAAGTAAAGAAAAGTGATGTGAAAAAAAAGTGAAGAAAAAGAGAAAGCAAAAAGCAATAGAAAACAAAAGAGAAAAAGTGAAGAAAAAGAGAAAAGAAAAAGAAAGAGAAAGTTGTTTATAGTGTTTGTAGTAGTTCAATAAGCTTTGATTACTCTCCCCGATGATATATCTAATGCTTGTTTTGGAACTTGTTTTCCAATTTTTGATATTGCACGCATTCTCCCATTATCCCGAGTTTTCATCCCGAACACTTTGAATCCGTACATACATTCCTTCATTTCGTACCCTAGCCATACCTACATCATAACCCTATTAAAGTCCTATGTGATCTTAGGGTGCATTTAATTTAAAAGTCATAATAGTTGTGATAATCTGTGAAAATGCATTTTGCCTCTTTTAGTGTGCGGTATCCTTTCATTGAGATTACAGTTTTTCATTTTATATATAGCGTTCTTCATTTGTGACATGTGTGCGGCCTAGTTTCCATTTACATTTACTCTTTATGCCCGCATGTCCCGTGTGTTACCTCCCTTTTCATAGTGAATTCATTTGTTGAGTGTAATGCCCGTGAGGATTGAATGTATGCATGCTTTGATGTTTAGTATCCGAATTATTTAAGTTTTTCGCCAAATCATATTGTGCATTTGCTTTTCCCCCCTCCCACTTTTAAAGTTTCAATTCTATGAGGTGCATTCAACTTGTTAATAACAACGGACTTTAGCTTGAATTCGTTCAATATGCTAATAACATGTTTGAAATCTTTTTCGTTGTTGTTGAGTTTGTCGCATGTTTGGTTGGGCATATTTTGAGGGAACCATATGATGTTTGTGGGTTTCATCCCTGAAAACCCTCACGAGACGACACTCGTCCACTAGGGTAACCTAGGGGTTTAACGGCTTATTGCATATGCTAAATGCAATCGAATCGCCCGCGAAAGTGGCCTTATCTTTTTATTACTTTTATACAATACTTTTGTACTTCTCCTGCTTTTGGTTTACTTGTTTTTCTTGTTGCATCCTATTTCATTGCTAGGGACTAGCAATGTGTAAGTTAGGGGGTGTGATACGACGCAAATATTGCGTATTTCACCCGTTAACCTACGCGTTATTAGCCCCCTCGGGTATCTTAATCCCTATACTTATGCTCGTTAACCAGACAACCTCGGATTTCTATGTTAACATGTTTTGCAGGGGTTAATTGAGCTTTTGTAGATATTTAGGTACTAAGTATGAAGTTCGGACGCGTTCCGCTCGATTCCCGTACACAATCGCACGTTCAAGGGCATTTTAGTCTTTTCACAGCTTGGGTACCTGGCCCGAAATCTCACGGAAGTTGTAGCCCTCCTCGCTAGCTTCGCGTGTCCGCGAACGGTGCGCGATTCCGATACATAACGAAGAAGTTACGGCGATTTCAGCGGAGGAAAACCAAGGAAGTAAAAGAGGAGAGGGAGAAGAAGAAGAAAAGAAGCAGGGGGTGCTGCTGCATTTTTCTGCCCTGCTTGATCGATCGATCGATCGACCTTTCAGATTTGTCGAAGTTTTGCCTTGATCGATCGATCGACCAAAGGGGTCGATCGATCGATCCCCTGTTTTCTGCAGATATTTTTCTTTTCTTTTCTTTCTTCTTTTCTTTTATTCCAACTTACTATATAAGCCAAATTTTGGCTTTGTAATAAGGACCAGCCATATATACGATTTTAGGTTAGATTTTAGTTAGGGTTTGGGGTTTTGGATTGGTTTTTCTTCCTCCTTTCTTGGATTGACACACTAATTGGTTGTAAGATTGACTATTCATCTTCCCTCTCCATTAATGTAGTTGTATTTCATTCTTTCCTTGCTTTCCTAAATAGTTTTATTGCTTTAATTATTGTTTTCTAGTTTAATTAGTTTAATTTAGTTAATTTCATTATGCATCCTTAGATAAATAGGGTCGGGATTTCATTTCCGCCATTTTCGGGCCCCGAGCTCCGAAAATTAGGTTTTGTGTAAAATTGTGTTTAATTGAAACCGCGCGTATCAAAGTTGGATTGCTAAGCGTTTATCTTTCTTTGTCACGCAACGTTAGAGTTTATAGCGACAATCCGAATTTAATCCGCGTGTGATCATTTTTCAGTTAAATGTTTTATCTCGCAACTTTGGGTTAAATTCCTTCTTGCGTGATGTTTATGCTTAATTGAAAATGCTCGATTAAATTGCTTTCGAGCCTTAATTCTAATTAGTAGTTGTTTCGATCCGTTTGGTGGAATGCGATCCCGATCCTCGCTTTACTTTATTTTAGCGTAACTTATTCTTTTCTTTATTCACGATAACCACCCTTTCACCTTTTCTTTTATTTATTTTACACTTTTATTCCTGAAGTAATTAAAACAATTAACATCTAAAATTCAATCACTCCCTGTGGATTTTCGATACCCGACTTACCGCTTTACTTGCTTGTCAAGTGTAGTAGTATATTAGGTTCTTTTGTATCGCGGCGGCGAAACACACGACGATTGTGTCCTCACACGAACACACTTTTTCCGCCCGATCAAAAATGGCGCCGTTGCCGGGGAGTGTGTTTTAGATATTAATTGTTTTATTATTTCGTAGTATTTTTCCTTTTGTATTTGTATTCTTTGTTTTAACCTTTTTTGCAGGATAGCATACTTGAGCGCTAAGAAACTTTGATTCGCGGTTGCTCACTTTCTTGCTCGGATTCTCCATCTACAAACAACGAGGTAATCATGTCCTATTATTATAGTTATTACGGTCATTCTAATGATTCATACTTTGGGGATAGTTTTCAAGTTTTCCATTTTCAAGATTTTCTTGAAAATGAAAGACTTGAAAACATTTATCGGAATGAAAATCGTTATTGGGAGCTTGATTTGGATTCATTATTCGAATCCAATGACGATTCTCATTTCATTACTTTCGAAGACGAGTTTCAACCAAATGAGGAGTCCGAAGCTCTTGAGCCGAGGAAGCTTACTTTGGAAGAAACTTTTCTTCTTTATTCCCAAGGTTTGGAAAGCTTAAATGATGCTGGAATGAGACTTGGTTCACTTTGCGATGAGATGAATTCTTTTGCACAAAACAACGAGGAGGTGGAAACTTGTGTTTCACCTCACTTTTTCAGAGAATTTCTCATCGAGTGTGCATCTTTCTCCTCCGAAATTCAATCTCCTTCCGACGATGAGTCGATTGAGATTGAATTTGTTTCATCACCATATTCGTTTTCCATCATTGAACCATTAGAATTACCAGTTGATTCCTATGAGTCGGTAGAAACTTTTAAAACTTCTACACTTTTTGCCGATGAGGACTCCTTGCCGGACTTGTTTTCGATGGATCCTATCCCCGTGTGTGCACTATCTCCCATTCCACTTGAAAAATCTTTGGGAGATGAGTCGACTTTTCTTGGATCTCTAGTGTTCTTATCCCCCTTGTTATCCAAATCCCCCATCGTCCTCCCAAAATTTCAAATTGGCGATGGTTCATTTTTTTCACCACCCACATGCCTTCCGTTGTTCAAACGGAATTCATATCTTTCGGGAGGCATGTTCGCTTTGGAGGGTCCACCATTGATCTTTCAAAGTCAAATCCCTTTTTGGGTGGACCCTCAACTATTTAGACTTCTAGTGTATAGTTAGTGTGAAGCCTAAATAGTAGGTTGTAAATAATTAGCTTTTTAATTTTCTTTCTTTCCTATTTTTCTTTCCTTTTAATTTAGTCTAGTGTAATTAGTTAACTTTTTATTATTTGTTTTTGCTATGCTCGGTACTAACTTGTTTTGTAGATTCCTTTGGACTCGCGCTTATGGAGATCGCTCCAATTTTGGGTAATATCGTTCTTAATGCGCATTGAGGACAATGCAACATTTAAGTTAGGGGGTGTAGGATATTCTATCCATTTCATGTGTAGTCCATGGATTTGCTCACATTTAGTTACTAAGTATGCCTTTTTGTGAAAAATTTAAAAATTTTCAAAAATATTTTCTTTCTTTTTTCTCCTTTGTTGGGCATTTTGCCTTGTTTCCAGTGATAAATTACAATAATTGCCCGATCCAATAGACAACTCAATGATGCATGTTCTCGATTTTAGAAGTTATTAGACTTTAGTCCTCAAATCATTGATATTGTGAATAACTTCATGAATTAAACTTTATCCCATGAGCATATGCACTTTCCTTGTTATATTGATTTGGTTTAAGATTTTTATAACTCGGTAATCTTTTGTTGCATTGTATATACTTACACCGAGTAAGCTTCGTACCTTTCGTCGTTTGTGAGTGTTATACACTATTCTTTTCTCATTGAAAACGTTGAATTCGTTGGTAATCTCACTATTCTTTCATTGATCGTTCATTAATTGAGTCCATACTTGAAATGTGTTACTTGAGCATGATTTTCATATATTGTTTTGACTCGAGAATTGCATAAACTTTGTGAAATGATCATAGGCCCTCTTTGATATATCACCCATATTAGCCTTGACCTCACCCTTATATGTTTACCCTCGTTAACCCCTTTGAGCCTATATACTAGCCTTTCGTTTCATTACCCAAAATTCCATAACCAACTCTAAATTGGAGTTATAAACCATACATACACTTTCCATACCTTTGTTTGGAATGTTACTTGGGATTGAATGATGTTTTTATGATGTCGGTTGCAATTTAGGCATATGAGAGTTTGAAAAGTAAAGAAAAGTGATGTGAAAAAAAAGTGAAGAAAAAGAGAAAGCAAAAAGCAATAGAAAACAAAAGAGAAAAAGTGAAGAAAAAGAAAAAAGAAAAAGAAAGAGAAAGTTGTTTATAGTGTTTGTAGTAGTTCAATAAGCTTTGATTACTCTCCCCGATGATATATCTAATGCTTGTTTTGGAACTTGTTTTCCAATTTTTGATATTGCACGCATTCTCCCATTATCCCGAGTTTTCATCCCGAACACTTTGAATCCGTACATACATTCCTTCATTTCGTACCCTAGCCATACCTACATCATAACCCTATTAAAGTCCTATGTGATCTTAGGGTGCATTTAATTTAAAAGTCATAATAGTTGTGATAATCTGTGAAAATGCATTTTGCCTCTTTTAGTGTGCGGTATCCTTTCATTGAGATTACAGTTTTTCATTTTATATATAGCGTTCTTCATTTGTGACATGTGTGCGGCCTAGTTTCCATTTACATTTACTCTTTATGCCCGCATGTCCCGTGTGTTACCTCCCTTTTCATAGTGAATTCATTTGTTGAGTGTAATGCCCGTGAGGATTGAATGTATGCATGCTTTGATGTTTAGTATCCGAATTATTTAAGTTTTTCGCCAAATCATATTGTGCATTTGCTTTTCCCCCCTCCCACTTTTAAAGTTTCAATTCTATGAGGTGCATTCAACTTGTTAATAACAACGGACTTTAGCTTGAATTCGTTCAATATGCTAATAACATGTTTGAAATCTTTTTCTTTGTTGTTGAGTTTGTCGCATGTTTGGTTGGGCATATTTTGAGGGAACCATATGATGTTTGTGGGTTTCATCCCTGAAAACCCTCACGAGACGACACTCGTCCACTAGGGTAACCTAGGGGTTTAACGGCTTATTGCATATGCTAAATGCAATCGAATCGCCCGAGAAAGTGGCCTTATCTTTTTATTACTTTTATACAATACTTTTGTACTTCTCCTGCTTTTGGTTTACTTGTTTTTCTTGTTGCATCCTATTTCATTGCTAGGGACTAGCAATGTGTAAGTTAGGGGGTGTGATACGACGCAAATATTGCGTATTTCACCCGTTAACCTACGCGTTATTAGCCCCCTCGGGTATCTTAATCCCTATACTTATGCTCGTTAACCAGACAACCTCGGATTTCTATGTTAACATGTTTTGCAGGGGTTAATTGAGCTTTTGTAGGTATTTAGGTACTAAGTATGAAGTTCGGACGCGTTCCGCTCGATTCCCGTACACAATCGCACGTTCAAGGGCATTTTAGTCTTTTCACAGCTTGGGTACCTGGCCCGAAATCTCACGAAAGTTGTAGCCCTCCTCGCTAGCTTCGCGTGTCCGCGAACGGTGCGCGATTCCGATACATAACGAAGAAGTTACGGCGATTTCAGCGGAGGAAAACCAAGGAAGTAAAAGAGGAGAGGGAGAAGAAGAAGAAAAGAAGCAGGGGGTGCTGCTGCATTTTTCTGCCCTGCTTGATCGATCGATCGATCGATCATAAGGATCGATCGATCGACCTTTCAGATTTGTCGAAGTTTTGCCTTGATCGATCGATCGACCAAAGGGGTCGATCGATCGATCCCCTGTTTTCTGCAGATATTTTTCTTTTCTTTTCTTTCTTCTTTTCTTTTATTCCAACTTACTATATAAGCCAAATTTTGGCTTTGTAATAAGGACCAGCCATATATACGATTTTAGGTTAGATTTTAGTTAGGGTTTGGGGTTTTGGATTGGTTTTTCTTCCTCCTTTCTTGGATTGACACACTAATTGGTTGTAAGATTGACTATTCATCTTCCCTCTCCATTAATGTAGTTGTATTTCATTCTTTCCTTGCTTTCCTAGATAGTTTTATTGCTTTAATTATTGCTTTCTAGTTTAATTAGTTTAATTTAGTTAATTTCATTATGCATCCTTAGATAAATAGGGTCGGGATTTCATTTCCGCCATTTTCGGGCCCCGAGCTCCGAAAATTAGGTTTTGTGTAAAATTGTGTTTAATTGAAACCGCGCGTATCAAAGTTGGATTGCTAAGCGTTTATCTTTCTTTGTCACGCAACGTTAGAGTTTATAGCGACAATCCGAATTTAATCCGCGTGTGATCATTTTTCAGTTAAATGTTTTATCTCGCAACTTTGGGTTAAATTCCTTCTTGCGTGATGTTTATGCTTAATTGAAAATGCTCGATTAAATTGCTTTCGAGCCTTAATTCTAATTAGTAGTTGTTTCGATCCGTTTGGTGGAATGCGATCCCGATCCTCGCTTTACTTTATTTTAGCGTAACTTATTCTTTTCTTTATTCACGATAACCACCCTTTCACCTTTTCTTTTATTTATTTTACACTTTTATTCCTGAAGTAATTAAAACAATTAACATCTAAAATTCAATCACTCCCTGTGGATTTTCGATACCCGACTTACCGCTTTACTTGCTTGTCAAGTGTAGTAGTATATTAGGTTCTTTTGTATCGCGGCGGCGAAACACACGACGATTGTGTCCTCACACGAACACACTTTTTCCGCCCGATCAAAAATGGCGCCGTTGCCGGGGAGTGTGTTTTAGATATTAATTGTTTTATTATTTCGTAGTATTTTTCCTTTTGTATTTGTATTCTTTGTTTTAACCTTTTTTGCAGGATAGCATACTTGAGCGCTAAGAAACTTTGATTCGCGGTTGCTCACTTTCTTGCTCGGATTCTCCATCTACAAACAACGAGGTAATCATGTCCTATTATTATAGTTATTACGGTCATTCTAATGATTCATACTTTGGGGATAGTTTTCAAGTTTTCCATTTTCAAGATTTTCTTGAAAATGAAAGACTTGAAAACATTTATCGGAATGAAAATCGTTATTGGGAGCTTGAGTTGGATTCATTATTCGAATCCAATGACGATTCTCATTTCATTACTTTCGAAGACGAGTTTCAACCAAATGAGGAGTCCGAAGCTCTTGAGCCGAGGAAGCTTACTTTGGAAGAAACTTTTCTTCTTTATTCCCAAGGTTTGGAAAGCTTAAATGATGCTGGAATGAGACTTGGTTCACTTTGCGATGAGATGAATTCTTTTGCACAAAACAACGAGGAGGTGGAAACTTGTGTTTCACCTCACTTTTTCAGAGAATTTCTCATCGAGTGTGCATCTTTCTCCTCCGAAATTCAATCTCCTTCCGACGATGAGTCGATTGAGATTGAATTTGTTTCATCACCATATTCGTTTTCCATCATTGAACCATTAGAATTACCAGTTGATTCCTATGAGTCGGTAGAAACTTTTAAAACTTCTACACTTTTTGCCGATGAGGACTCCTTGCCGGACTTGTTTTCGATGGATCCTATCCCCGTGTGTGCACTATCTCCCATTCCACTTGAAAAATCTTTGGGAGATGAGTCGACTTTTCTTGGATCTCTAGTGTTCTTATCCCCCTTGTTATCCAAATCCCCCATCGTCCTCCCAAAATTTCAAATTGGCGATGGTTCATTTTTTTCACCACCCACATGCCTTCCGTTGTTCAAACGGAATTCATATCTTTCGGGAGGCATGTTCGCTTTGGAGGGTCCACCATTGATCTTTCAAAGTCAAATCCCTTTTTGGGTGGACCCTCAACTATTTAGACTTCTAGTGTATAGTTAGGGTGAAGCCTAAATAGTAGGTTGTAAATAATTAGCTTTTTAATTTTCTTTCTTTCCTATTTTTCTTTCCTTTTAATTTAGTCTAGTGTAATTAGTTAACTTTTTGTTATTTGTTTTTGCTATGCTCGGTACTAACTTGTTTTGTAGATTCCTTTGGACTCGCGCTTATGGAGATCGCTCCAATTTTGGGTAATATCGTTCTTAATGCGCATTGAGGACAATGCAACATTTAAGTTAGGGGGTGTAGGATATTCTATCCATTTCATGTGTAGTCCATGGATTTGCTCACATTTAGTTACTAAGTATGCCTTTTTGTGAAAAATTTAAAAATTTTCAAAAATATTTTCTTTCTTTTTTCTCCTTTGTTGGGCATTTTGCCTTGTTTCCAGTGATAAATTACAATAATTGCCCGATCCAATAGACAACTCAATGATGCATGTTCTCGATTTTAGAAGTTATTAGACTTTAGTCCTCAAATCATTGATATTGTGAATAACTTCATGAATTAAACTTTATCCCATGAGCATATGCACTTTCCTTGTTATATTGATTTGGTTTAAGATTTTTATAACTCGGTAATCTTTTGTTGCATTGTATATACTTACACCGAGTAAGCTTCGTACCTTTCGTCGTTTGTGAGTGTTATACACTATTCTTTTCTCATTGAAAACGTTGAATTCGTTGGTAATCTCACTATTCTTTCATTGATCGTTCATTAATTGAGTCCATACTTGAAATGTGTTACTTGAGCATGATTTTCATATATTGTTTTGACTCGAGAATTGCATAAACTTTGTGAAATGATCATAGGCCCTCTTTGATATATCACCCATATTAGCCTTGACCTCACCCTTATATGTTTACCCTCGTTAACCCCTTTGAGCCTATATACTAGCCTTTCGTTTCATTACCCAAAATTCCATAACCAACTCTAAATTGGAGTTATAAACCATACATACACTTTCCATACCTTTGTTTGGAATGTTACTTGGGATTGAATGATGTTTTTATGATGTCGGTTGCAATTTAGGCATATGAGAGTTTGAAAAGTAAAGAAAAGTGATGTGAAAAAAAAGTGAAGAAAAAGAGAAAGCAAAAAGTAATAGAAAACAAAAGAGAAAAAGTGAAGAAAAAGAGAAAAGAAAAAGAAAGAGAAAGTTGTTTATAGTGTTTGTAGTAGTTCAATAAGCTTTGATTACTCTCCCCGATGATATATCTAATGCTTGTTTTGGAACTTGTTTTCCAATTTTTGATATTGCACGCATTCTCCCATTATCCCGAGTTTTCATCCCGAACACTTTGAATCCGTACATACATTCCTTCATTTCGTACCCTAGCCATACCTACATCATAACCCTATTAAAGTCCTATGTGATCTTAGGGTGCATTTAATTTAAAAGTCATAATAGTTGTGATAATCTGTGAAAATGCATTTTGCCTCTTTTAGTGTGCGGTATCCTTTCATTGAGATTACAGTTTTTCATTTTATATATAGCGTTCTTCATTTGTGACATGTGTGCGGCCTAGTTTCCATTTACATTTACTCTTTATGCCCGCATGTCCCGTGTGTTACCTCCCTTTTCATAGTGAATTCATTTGTTGAGTGTAATGCCCGTGAGGATTGAATGTATGCATGCTTTGATGTTTAGTATCCGAATTATTTAAGTTTTTCGCCAAATCATATTGTGCATTTGCTTTTCCCCCCTCCCACTTTTAAAGTTTCAATTCTATGAGGTGCATTCAACTTGTTAATAACAACGGACTTTAGCTTGAATTCGTTCAATATGCTAATAACATGTTTGAAATCTTTTTCGTTGTTGTTGAGTTTGTCGCATGTTTGGTTGGGCATATTTTGAGGGAACCATATGATGTTTGTGGGTTTCATCCCTGAAAACCCTCACGAGACGACACTCGTCCACTAGGGTAACCTAGGGGTTTAACGGCTTATTGCATATGCTAAATGCAATCGAATCGCCCGCGAAAGTGGCCTTATCTTTTTATTACTTTTATACAATACTTTTGTACTTCTCCTGCTTTTGGTTTACTTGTTTTTCTTGTTGCATCCTATTTCATTGCTAGGGACTAGCAATGTGTAAGTTAGGGGGTGTGATACGACGCAAATATTGCGTATTTCACCCGTTAACCTACGCGTTATTAGCCCCCTCGGGTATCTTAATCCCTATACTTATGCTCGTTAACCAGACAACCTCGGATTTCTATGTTAACATGTTTTGCAGGGGTTAATTGAGCTTTTGTTGGTATTTAGGTACTAAGTATGAAGTTCGGACGCGTTCCGCTCGATTCCCGTACACAATCGCACGTTCAAGGGCATTTTAGTCTTTTCACAGCTTGGGTACCTGGCCCGAAATCTCACGGAAGTTGTATCCCTCCTCGCTAGCTTCGCGTGTCCGCGAACGGTGCGCGATTCCGATACATAACGAAGAAGTTACGGCGATTTCAGCGGAGGAAAACCAAGGAAGTAAAAGAGGAGAGGGAGAAGAAGAAGAAAAGAAGCAGGGGGTGCTGCTGCATTTTTCTGCCCTGCTTGATCGATCGATCGATCGATCATAAGGATCGATCGATCGACCTTTCAGATTTGTCGAAGTTTTGCCTTGATCGATCGATCGACCAAAGGGGTCGATCGATCGATCCCCTGTTTTCTGCAGATATTTTTCTTTTCTTTTCTTTCTTCTTTTCTTTTATTCCAACTTACTATATAAGCCAAATTTTGGCTTTGTAATAAGGACCAGCCATATATACGATTTTAGGTTAGATTTTAGTTAGGGTTTGGGGTTTTGGATTGGTTTTTCTTCCTCCTTTCTTGGATTGACACACTAATTGGTTGTAAGATTGACTATTCATCTTCCCTCTCCATTAATGTAGTTGTATTTCATTCTTTCCTTGCTTTCCTAGATAGTTTTATTGCTTTAATTATTGCTTTCTAGTTTAACTAGTTTAATTTAGTTAATTTCATTATGCATCCTTAGATAAATAGGGTCGGGATTTCAATTCCGCCATTTTCGGGCCCCGAGCTCCGAAAATTAGGTTTTGTGTAAAATTGTGTTTAATTGAAACCGCGCGTATCAAAGTTGGATTGCTAAGCGTTTATCTTTCTTTGTCACGCAACGTTAGAGTTTATAGCGACAATCCGAATTTAATCCGCGTGTGATCATTTTTCAGTTAAATGTTTTATCTCGCAACTTTGGGTTAAATTCCTTCTTGCGTGATGTTTATGCTTAATTGAAAATGCTCGATTAAATTGCTTTCGAGCCTTAATTCTAATTAGTAGTTGTTTCGATCCGTTTGGTGGAATGCGATCCCGATCCTCGCTTTACTTTATTTTAGCGTAACTTATTCTTTTCTTTATTCACGATAACCACCCTTTCACCTTTTCTTTTATTTATTTTACACTTTTATTCCTGAAGTAATTAAAACAATTAACATCTAAAATTCAATCACTCCCTGTGGATTTTCGATACCCGACTTACCGCTTTACTTGCTTGTCAAGTGTAGTAGTATATTAGGTTCTTTTGTATCGCGGCGGCGAAACACACGACGATTGTGTCCTCACACGAACACACTTTTTCCGCCCGATCAGGCGGTCAATGATCTGAACGAGCTGAGGCAAGCCTATGACCTGGTTTTCTCGAGCAAACTCGTAGCTGAAGAGGAGAGGAGGGTGCTCTCCGAAGAGCTGAAGAAAAAGGAGTCCGAGGCTGCCACTGCCAAGGAGGAGTCCTATAATTCTGACTGGGCTGCAGCATATGAAGATGCTGAAGTTCAGATAGGATTTATTAGCCATCTGAACTTCAAGAAAGGATGGAACAAGGCCCTCGTAGCTGCTGGGGTGGATGTTGCATCCCCACTCTTTGACGAGCACGACCCAGGGCCGAGGCCTGTTGGGGATGAGGACCCTGCCCCAGCTGTTGAAGGCTCTTTTCCTGTCTCTCAGGCAACTCCAGCTGACGTTTCACTTGTTGAGGGGACAGAGGGCACCCCTGTCGAGGACAACACTCCTGCTGGTGCTGATAAGGACAGTGCTCCTGCTGGGCCTCCCGAGGTTGCTAATTAATAGTGCTGCTTTGTATTTTTGCTTTTTCTAGTCTATAAATTTTCTTTCTTCAATCTGATGTAACCTCAATCCTTATTAATGAAAAGGCTTCGTTTTTGCTTATGCTGATCTCTTTCTGTCCTCTATCTTTCTTTAACTTGTAGTTAGTTGATGTGGATGATTATATTCCTGCTACTTCCCAACTGGGCAGGACCCTCGGTCCCAATGCGAGTCTTGAAGTTCGCCAGGCCTTTGTCAAACTTTGCAAGTCTTTTAGGTCTAGAAATCAGATATATAAGGAGCAGTCCGAGCTAGTGGCTAAGCTGAAGGACAGGCTCCAGGAGATGGAAGACATTGGTGCCTTAGTGCAAGAGGAAGTCAATGTACTGAGAGCAAGGTTACTCGAGGCCAGCGAGATCAACCAAGTTGGGGTGTTCCTACAGTAGGAGAATGAAGACCTGAGGAGGGAAGTCTTACAACTTAGGGAGCATGCGCCGAGCACTGTTTCAGCAGTTTTGCAAGGCTCCTCGTCGTCGCGAGCTGGATATATTCCTCCTATGCCGCGAGGTTCCACTCGTCCTCCCCTTCCGCGAGCTGGTAGGAGCACCAGGGGAAGGAACAGGGAAGCAGAAGAACATTGTGATAAGGAGATGGAAGAACTCCGCGATGATGTCCGGCGAGCATATGTAATTGCTGCTGGACTTCAAAGGGACGTTACCCGATTGCGACACTTATTCAAGAAAGGTCATTGGCAAGCGTGGGCTGACGGTTATGATCAAGGCTGGCTAGATGCTCCAACAAGACTATCTGAGTTCGAGGAACTTTCATTCATCAGAAGGTGGTTAAGTGCCTTGAAAGAGCTGCAGGTCCCGAGGAACTCGGTGTTATGGTATCGTCACGAGATGTCTTCCACCACTCTGATGCCCAACCCATTCAGGAGGGATGATCGATGGATCCCCATCTATGCTATTCCTCGGAAATTACTGGAGTTGGACGCATATAAGGTTGTGGAAGAGTTAGCCCCTGCTCCTGACGACGGACGAAGATCTAGAGTGGCTGATTATCTTGCTCGGAGGCTTCCACCCCCTTGAGATTTTACAAGTTGTTATTCTTTTGTATTTTTGATAATGTAAATGCTTTGGGCGAGCTTCGCCGACTAAACATGTATTATCATTGTTGTAAATATAAGGGATTAATGAAAAGTTCATGTTTTGGGCAAGTTTACCGACTAAACGTGTTCATCCAATCTTTTTATATTCTTGCTGCTTCATAATCTTTTTTGTTTTGTCATGCAAGTGTCCCCCCAGTCCAGTATAATACCAAAATACCATTGTGCCCCACTTTACCTTTTAGGTTGTGTCGTCACACTCCCTTAGGCCTAAGTAGGGAAATTGGCGAGGACATACCTGGTATTGGATGTCTTCATCCGATCAGGATTTTGCTCAACCAAAGTATGTTTGATGGCCAGTATAAAATCTGGTCGCATTGCCTAAGAATCCTCTGTAGGGCTTTATATATTGCCAGGGGCAATGCTAAGAGGTCTCTAGTGTTTCATGACGATGACCTGAGGCGGGGTATTCCCCTGCTATATCGACCATCGTGCTTGTGATTTGGAAAATATGTGTGATAAAATGCAACTGTTACTGATCATAGGGTAATCAATTAAGTAACTTTCATTAGTAATAAGGGAAATGAACTGTCCTTTCACATAACAAATACAAGAAAAAGATTCAACGATAGAATTCCTCGAGAATCTAAAAATAGAATTTCTTGAGATTAACTGGGTTCCATGCTCTTGGTATCTCTCTGCCCTCCATCGTTTCCAAATAATAGGCACCTTGCAGGTCGTCTTTAGTTATTTTAAAGGGGCATTCCTAGTTTGGGCCTAACTTGCCATCTGATGACTTCATCGTGTTGCCTAGGACTTTTCTTTGAATATAGTCCCCAACTTGGAATCTTCTCGGGTTAACCCTTTTGTGGTAGTGCCTTGCGAGCTGTTGCTGATAGCTCGCAAGCTTCTCCAGGGCAAATTCCCTACGCTCGTCGGCGAGGTCGAGTTCAACGAGCAATGCCTCATTATTCTGGCCTTGTTCGACAAGGTCGGATCTCATTGTTGGCAAACCCGCTTCTAGTGGGATGATTGCTTCCATGCCATATGTTAGTGAAAATGGGGTTTCTCCTGTTGCTCGTCGAGGAGTGGTTCGGTATGCCCATAGGATATGGGGTAGCTCGGTTGCCCATGCGCATTTGGCTCCCTCTAATCGCTTCTTCAATCCATCGATCACAGTTTTGTTGGAAGCTTCTGCTTGTCCGTTGCTCTGAGGGTAGGCCACCGAACTGAAGTGGTGCCTGATCCCGTGTTTGTTGTAGAAGTCCTAAAAGGGGCCACTCTCAAATTGTGTCCCATTATCAGTGATGATGGTTCTGGGGATTCCGAATCGAGTGATTATATTCCTCCATATGAACCTTATCATATCAGCATCTCGGATGTTCGCCAATGGTTCTGCCTCGATCCATTTGGTGAAGTAGTCAGTTGCAAACAACAGGTATTTGCGATTACCGGTAGCGGTGGGCAGTGGTCCCACGATGTCCATTCCCCATTGGGCGAAGGACCATGGGCTGGTCAGGGACTTTAGGTCGCTGGTGGGTTGGTGGACCATAGGAGCTTGGAGTTGGCATTTCAGGCATTTGCGAACATATACTGCAGAGTCCTTTTGCATATATGGCCACCAATAGCCTTCCTTCATTGCTCGAAAAGCTAGAGACCTTCCTCCGATATGACTTTCGCAGATTCCTTTGTGAAGCTCGCGCAGCACTTGCTCCACATCGCCTGGGTGGACGCATCTAAGGTAGGGATCGGAGAAGGACTTCTTATACAAGTCACCTCCCGTGGATAAGTGAAAGCGAGCAGCTTTGACTCTTATCTGGTGGGCAGTTTTCTTATCCTCCGGGAGCATGCCCTCCTTTAAATAATCTTTTAAGGGGTCCATCCAGCTGGGGGCTGATCCCACCTGGAGTATTTGTTCCACGTTTGGCAGCTTGCTATTGTGGGTAATGCTCGGACAAATGAGGAAATCGATGGGAATGACCCTTTTAAGGCTAGAATCAACTGCCGAACTCAGGGCTGCTAAGGCATCAGCATGACTGTTTTGCCCCCTGGAAAACTGCTGGATGTTGATCTCTTCAAAGTTCGTCATTAATTTTCTCACCAATGTGAGGTAGGCTGCCATTCTTTCATCCTTCGCGTTATAATCTCCACTTATCTGGTTGGAGACTAGTTGAGAATCGTCGAACACCTGTAAACGTTTTGCTCCCAGAGTTTGTGCTTTTTGGAGATCGGCTATTAGGGCTTCGTACTCTGCTTCGTTGTTGGAGGCTGCAAATCCCAGCCTGATTCCTTGCTCAAGGATTGTGTTTTCTGGAATTATGAGAACAATGCCTACCCCTGCCCCCTTTGAGTTGGAGGCTCCATCAACGAATAGTTTTCAGGTTTCCACTGTTGCTTGGTTCTTCCTTTGCTTTGTTGGTTGAGGTTGATCGGAGAGTTCTTCGCCCGTGAATTCGACTATGAAATCAGCAAGGATCTGACCCTTGATAGCTGTCCTTGGTTGAAATTGGATGTCAAACCGGCCGAGCTCGACTAACCACTTAGACAATCTGCCCGACAAATCCGCTTTCCTTAGGACCGCCTTAAGGGGGTGCGATGTAAGGACGATGATAGTATGAGCTTCGAAATAATGTTTCAGCTTCCTCGAGGCTATTACTAGGGCAAATGCGAGCTTCTCCAATGGCAGGTACCTTTGCTCGGCGTCTAACAAGGTCTTGCTCGAGTAATAAACGGGGTGTTGGATCCCTGCAACCTCGCATATTAGCGCGGAACTGACAGTGTGATTGGATACAGAGAGGTACAGGTACAAAGAATCCGTTTGTTGTGGTATGACCAGCAACGGTGGAGTGCTTAGGTAGGATTTGAGCTCGTCCAATGCTCGCGAGCAATCTGGGCTCCATTCTATCGGTTTAGTCCCCTTTAGAAGCTGAAAAAAAGGCTTGCACTTCTCGGAGGATTTGAAAATGAAGCGATTTAAGGCAGCGAGCATTCTAGTGAGCTTCTGCACATCTCGGATTGTGCGAGGAGGTTGCACCCTGTTGATTGCATCGATCTGGTCTGGATTAGCTTCTATGCCTCGCTTACTGACCAAGTACCCAGGAAATTTTCCTGATTGGACACCGAAGGAACACTTGCTCGCATTAAGTTTCATCCGGTACTTCCTGAGGATTTCGAAGGTACTTGACAGGTTCGAGAGGTGATTTTCTTTCTTCTTGCTCTTAACGAGCATGTCATCGATATAGACCTCCATTGTGTCTCCCATTTTATCCTTGAACAGTTTAGTAACCAGCCGCTGATAGGTTGCCCCAGCATTCTTGAGCCCAAAAGGCATGACTTTATAGCAATATAACCCAACTGTCGTGATGAACGCCATTTTATCCTGGTCTGGGGCATATAAGGGGATCTGGTGATATCTCGAGTACGCGTCCAGGAAACTCATTCGCTCGTGAGCTGCAGTGGCGTCTACTAGTTGGTCTATCTTTGGGAGAGGGAAACTATCCTTAGGGCATGCTTTGTTGAGGTCAGTGAAGTCGATGCAAACTCTCCATTTTCTATTATTCTTCGGAACTACTACTGGGTTGGACAACCACTTGGGGAATTGCACTTCCCGTATGGATCCTGCATCCAGTAGTTTTTCGACTTCCTTTTCTATCGCTTTAGCCTTCTCGGGTGCAGTTCGTCATGCCTTCTGCGTAATTAGCTTGAATGTGGGGTCGACGTGCAGCTGATGACAGACCATACTAGGATCGATTCCAGGCAGCTCATATGGTTCCCATGCGAAAACATCTACGTTGCGCCTAAGCAGGGTCGTTAACTCCTTCTGCTCTTCGTCGTTGAGAGATGCTCCTATCAAGAAGACTCTGATTCTGTCACCATCTTCTGTCATAACTTCTACCAGGTCCTCGACGACGCGCTAGGAGGGGAGGAGCCTGGTCTCCTCTACTCCGGGTCTTCCGTACTTTAATTACTATTTGGAAGGTGTCTCACCTTCTTCATCTTTCTTGCTGGGTTGACCGACCTTCTTCTCTGGCTTTGGTCGGATGGCTGCTATGAAGCACCTCCTCGCCATCGCTTGGTCGCCGTGGATCTCCATTACTCCTTGCTCGGTTACATATTTGAGCTTCTGATGGTAGGTCGAGGAGACTGCCTTCATCGCATGAAGCCATCCCCTGCCGAGGATGGCCTGGTACGGTGAGTCGATGTCAACTACCAAAAACTCAATCATCTTGGAGATGTTTCCAGCACGTACTGGCAATACTATCTTGCCCAGGGGCATGGTCATTTTTCCAGCGAAGCCGACTAAAGGAACAGTAGCTTCCATCAGGTCGGCGACGCTCAACTTCAACTTTCTGAATAGGTCGAGGTACATTACTTCGGATGAGCTTCCTTGATCGACGAGCAACTTGTCAATGTCAAAGTTGGCTATCCTGAGTGTAATGACTAGAGCATCATGATGTGGGGTCCTTACTCCCACCAAATCTTCATCCGTGAAAATAATATGCTTGTTATAATTGACGTCCTCCGCTCATCGACACTTTCCTGACTGGGACTTTGCTGGATCGATTTAAAAGGCCTGCATTACCGTCGTAAGTTTTTTCACTTCCATTCGAGCCGAGTTCCCTTGTATCTGCTTGATGTCAGATGCACCGTGGATTACTGCGAACTCATGTCCAGCATCGTCCTCCAGCACGTTGTCGGGTCTCGCCTCTCTGTTGGCAGCCACTTTCTCTGCCCTCTTTTCCACAAAGTCGTTCAAGTGCCCAGACTGGGCCAACTCCTCGAGGTGAGACTTAAGAGCTTTGCAGTGCTCGGTCTTATGTCCTCCCTCTTTGTGAAAAGCGCATCTTAATGCGTTGTTCCTCTTCGAGGGATCTCCTCCCATTTTCCGGGGCCACTTGATGAACGGTTCATCTTTGATCTTCGCAAGAATTTTGTAAATTGGTTCTTTGAAGACGGTGTTGACCGCCTGGAATGCTTTTGACGCGTTGTGGTTTCCTCCGTTCTTGGAGCCATTTTTGCCTCCATTCTTTCCTCCTTTCTTCCGGTTCTCAGTTTTCTCACTTCCCTTGGTAGTGAGTTTAGCTCGACCATTTTCTCCTGCATTAAGACGGGTGACATCTTCCACCTTTGCGTATTTCTCGATTCGGGCCATTAGGTCGTCAATAGTCATAGCTTCCTTCACTACACCAAATCCTGCGAATGGTCACGCCCAGTTGGTCACGGCCCAAGTCCCTGACCAGCTGGTCGCGAACTTGGGCCGTGACCATCTCAATTTTTGGCGTGACCATATTCATTACTATACTAAGTCATGGATGCTCTGGAAGTGGTCACGGACCAAATCCCTGACCACTGTGGGTCACGGACTTGGGCCGTGACCAGTCCGTGACCATATTCGCGCCAAAATTCCCTCCAAAATCGATCGCGGATGGGTCACGGACTTGGGCCGTGACCATAGGCATGACGAAGCACAAAGCATACACATATGGGGTCACGGCTTGGGGCCGTGACCATTTCCTGGTATGGGTCACGGACTTGGACCGTGACCATAGGCATGACGAAGCACAAAACATACACATATGGGGTCACGGCTTGGGGCCGTGACCATTTCCTGGTGTGGGTCACGGCTATGGGCCGTGACCAATAGTCAATCGTCCATGTTTGTAGGCTTTATTTATGGGTCACACTTGCTCGGTCACGGCTCTACGCCGTGACCACTGTCAATCCTAATAATAAAAGAAGCGCCTCATATTTTCATTTCCCCGCCTCATATCTCATCTTCTTTCCCATTTTGTCTTTCGCTGATGGCATATTCCAATAGACTGTAAACATTTTGAATAAACACGTCACCAAATGTTTGTTATGAATTTTGGTTTTTGATGGTTTGTATGCGAATGAGCAGGTGGCGACGGGTGGTGCTCCGGGTTCGATTGACTTTGGGTTCTCAACTGGGTTTGTATGAGAATGAGCAGGTGGCGACGGGTGGTGCTCCAGGTTCGATTGGCTTTGGATTCTCAGCTGGGTTTGTATGGGAATGAGCAGGTGGCGACGGTGGTGCTCCGGGTTCGATTGGCATTGGGTTCTCAGCTGGGTTTGGCAAGTATGGGATTGAAATCGGGTTGGGGCTGCTGGATGTAGGGTTTGTGCCTGTTCAAACCGGGTTGAAGTTGGGTGGATAAGTATCGGGTTAAGAGGTTTATTGTGGGTTTCGTTCTAGTGTGGGTAGTTCTGGCTCTGGGTCGAAGTTAGTAAGGTTTGATTGGGTCGAGCAGATTTGGGGGTTTGGGAAATGGGTCTATGGTCATATGGGTTCTTGGGTAGAGATTCGGGTCTTTGGTTTTTCCAGGTGTAGCAGGTATGCAGTGTCTTGGTTTGGAGTTATGGCTCGCGGGTTCAAGCTGGATTGGGTCGCTGCTGGTGGTTCTGGGCTTACAACGGTTTCACGGGTTTGGATATGTGTTGGTTCATCATATCTCCTCTTTTTTTCCAGATCTTCTTATGACAAATACATTTTGATGCCGCCTGGGTAAACATTTTTTACTTCTTTATTTCGAACCAATAAGTTTGCGATTATTTATTTTGTTTTGCCTGTGGTTTGTTGCGCTTTAGGTTTGCCTAATTCGCCTAATTCTTTAGTTTTATTTGTTTGTCAATTGATTTATATATTAGGATATGCCATTTTTTTCCAGATATACTTGTGAAGCTATTCATAAGTTATGAATATTAAGTCGTTGTTGGACAAAAAATCAGTAGCGAATGGGGATATTACTGGGCAAAAAATCAGTAATGAATATTAAAAAAAAATTGTTCCGATTCTAAAAAATTCTTCTTCAAAACGTCTCTTATCTTCTCCATGTTAGTCTCTCTCCAACATCAAATGATCGAAGGTTCAGGAGTTATCTTCTTTTTCCTTATTTTCGCTTGATCCTTTTCAAATTAGGGCTTTCATGTGAATTTATGATTAGGATGTTGAGGCGTCATCTTCGACTAATGATATGGCGTCATCTCCGGAAGTTTTGAAGGCGGATTTGAAGGAGAAATGTGTCAATGTTATCTTTGTGTTCGATCTGTTTTTTTGTTTATTTGCATATAAATGCTTTGACTTTGTTGGATATTGGTTCTTTTGACTGATTGATTGGTGTTTTGGGCAGATGATTTTTCGTTTTCGTAGATTCTTTCCCGACAAAGTAGTATAATTGGCTTCAGAAATTCTCAATGAGCTTGTTAAGGTTAGCTTTACGGAGACCTTTATTTGGGACACTTTTGGGCCAACACACAGCAATCTGTCGAGGTAATTGTAGTAATATTTCTTTTTGTAAATCAAAGTAAGTCTTTTTTTCCAATCGTTTTTTTAGAATAGTTTGAGTTAGTTGTTGTTTGGGTGTTAAATGATCATACCCATGCGGTTCTTTCTCTCTTAAGTATTTGAAAATGCTCACAAAATTTCTTAGACACGGGCAACTCTACAATGCTCACATGGGCTTAATAAAATGGATTTTTAAATAGTCATAATGTGTTCATGTGTTGAAATTAATGATTTGGGCATATATGCATACAACAGATGATGTTTTTAAGACTTTTTTCATACTGGTTAGTAATGGGAAAGTCATAACTGATGCTGGGAGCATGACTTCCGATCTTGCCAAGGGCTCAGCAGCAGTTGCATCGCTTTTCTCTATTCTTGACAGACACTCACTCATTCAAGGCTACTGCGATGTAATTATACTATCATTTATCTTACTGTTTTTCCTTTCATATATTACGTTGATAAGAGTTTTCATCTTTTCATCACACTTTTGGAAGACTAATGCTAAACATACAAATTAAATTGTACACTCCTCATTTTTTAACAAATTGAGATGCCATTCAGAAACCGAAGAATAAAAGAGAGAGCATTTCAAACGTGGACAATTATTGCGTTTGAGGTTTTGATTATTTTCTCTATTAAGAAGTTGAGTATAAATTTTTATCTTTATTTGTTTTTATTAACCTTTTGACTAATTTAAATGTAGGGTTTCCAAACTTCAGTACTAAGATGTTGGATTTAATTGAACTACTACATTCATCGAGGTAAAGTTTTGATTATTTATTAATAGTTTTGTTATGCGTTTATTGTATTTGCGATTCTTTACATAGTTGATTGTAGTAGTCAAGATGATCGAGCAGGTCTATAGTCCATCCACTCATAAACATAACAGTTGTAGGTACATTGGAGGTTAGCATAGCAAAGTCGTGGACGTGAGGATCAATGGCATTAGTGGACAAGTGTTGAGGATGAATTGCAGATTTCACGTAAAAATATTCCATCCCTCTTCTCTTAGTATATGGACAAAGGTCATATGTATGATTATTGCATCTTCAAACCCCAACCCAAGAAAACCAAAGAATCCAACTCAAACATTCCTCTACCTACGCAAAAACGAACCCCAACCCCTATTTTGTTTGAAGGAAGTTTTGTAGCATCCCCTATATTTTTTTGTAGCAGTCCCCGTACGGTACCGTACTTTCTTTAATTTTAAAAAACAATTCAGTGGTTTTGTGAGGTACTTTATTTAATTTTACATACTCGTTCTTCATAACACATTGTTTACGTATTGCAGATCTAACCAATTGGATACCAGTTCTTCATTACATACCAGTTCTTCATTACACACCAGGTACTCTGTACATTAACTAAAGTAGTTATATAATTGATATGCATTATCTATTAAATCTTTTAGATGATAGAAGGAGTACGGGATAGTTATTGGTTTTGTTTGGTTGGCTGTTGGATAATTATTGGTTGTTGGAATGTTGTTGGATAGTATTTTAGAAGGAGTATGGGATAATTAGAAGGAGTACGGGATAATTATTGGTTTCATTTTTGGATAATATGTTGAAAATATTTTAAACTCCCGGTTTCAGAATACGATGATAGGATAACTTGCAAATGTCGAGACTTAAACTTAAAAACATGGCACCAACACCTCACATGGGACCAATGAAACTCGTACGAACTGACCGCGAGATCACGGGACCCCCGGTTTGAGAATACGACGATAATTAAAAAATATTAGGACTTAAGCTTAAAAATAAGGCGTTAGATAGAAAAAATACGAAACAACCCTCGTACGGACCCGTGAGAGGCACCAACACCTCTCACGGGACCAATGTAACATGTAGGAATAGACTGCGTGATCACGGGACTCCCGATTTGAGAATACGACGATAATTTTAAAACATGGCGTTAGAGGGTGAGAACTCGAAACAGCCACCGAACGTCCCCGTGGGTGGCACCAACACCTCCCACGGGACCAATGTAACTCGTAGGAACTGACCCCGCAGCCGCGGGACTCCCGGTTTGAGAATACGACGGTTATTTGCATATTTCTAGACTTAGGCTTAAAAACATGGCGTTAGAGGGTGAAAACCCGAAACAGCCCCCGAACGTCCCCGTGGGTGGCACCAACACCTCCCACGGGACCAATGTAACTCGTAGGAACTGACCCCGCTGCCGCGGGACTCCCGGTTTGAGAATACGACGGTAATTTGCATATTTCTATACTTAAGCAAAACATGGCGTTAGAGGGTGAGATCTCGAAACAGCCCCCGAACGTCCCCGTGGGTGGCACCAACACCTCCCACGGGACCAATGTAACTCGTAGGAACTGACCCCGCAGTCGCGGGACTCCCGGTTTGAGAATACGATGGTAATTTGCATATTTCTATACTTAGGCTTAAGAACATGGCGTTAGAGGGTGAAAACCCGAAACAGCCCCCGAACGTCCCCGTGGGTGGCACCAACACCTCCCACGGGACTAATGTAACTCGTAGGAACTGACCCCGCAGCCGCGGGACTCCCGGTTTGAGAATACGACGGTAATTTACATATTTCTACTTGGTTACTGATAATTTTAACTCATATATGCAATTTTTCTGCTTGATTAAATTTTTTGTAAAATTACTTGGTTACTGATATTTTTTTTTATGTATACCATCATTTGTAGGATTTTTGCACGCGGAACAAATGAAGGAGGCAATGGTCTACAGCATGAAGATTGTTTATAGGTTGTGGACATTCAGGATTTTGATTTTTGTGTTACAGCCGTGTGGGCTTTTATTGTTTAGTTTTATGGCCGTGCGGGCTTTTATAATTTGATTGTTGAATTTTATAGCCGTGCGGGCTTTATAATAAGTAGGTTTTACATTTACAGGTTTTGGAATGTCTAAAAAATAGAGGAAATTCTGCCCAATTTTTTTTTGGTCTGTGAATTATTAAGATGTGTAATTTTTATAAGTTTGTATATATATATTTGTTTATTAACAACGTTCTCGATTCGCAATTTGTGATTTTTTTTATTGTTTTGCCAATAATAAATATTTGTAACACCTCGTACGCGTCAAACGTTACACGTAGCAACTGATGGTGCACTCACAGGACCCTCAATTTTAGGATTGGACTAAAAAAATACATTTTTTAAAAAATTGTAGTTAAATATGGTCATGGACTTTGTCCATGACCATTTTTATTTTTTCGTCACGCATAAAAATGGTCGCGGCCAAAGTCCGCGACCATTTTTTTCGTCACGGTTGTGGGTCACGGATCAGGGCCGCGACCAATTTTTTTTTATTTTTTTGTCATGGTCGTGGGTCGCGGACTTTGGCCGCGACCAATTTGTCACGGTTGTGGGTCACGGATCAGGGCCGCGACCATTTTTATTTTTTATTTTTTTGTCACGGTCGTGGGTCGCGGCCAAAGTCCGCGACCAATTTGTCACGGTTGTGGGTCACGGATCAGGGCCGCGACCAATTTTTTTAAAAAATTTTTTGTCACGGTCGTGGGTCGCGGACTTTGGCCGCGACCAATTTGTCACGGTTGTGGGTCACGGATCAGGGCCGCGACCCGTCACGACATGGGTCACGGCCTAAGTCCGCGACCATCTGTCGTGACCCCTCTCGGCCGTGACCATTTTTTGGTCACGGACTTGGGCCGCGACCCACGAAAATGGTCACGCCAGAAATGGTCACGGCCCAAGTCCGCGACCCACAGCTTTGGTCAGGGATTTTGGCCGTGACCAATCGCCAGTTTTGGTGTAGTGCTTCTTCGTGAGGGACTGGTAGAGGAGGGAAGAACTAGGGAGCCCAATTTTGAAGGAAGCCACTGCCACTTCCTTCGTGCAGTCCTCGATCTCATTGAATAACTCCCAATATCTTTTCGCGTAGTCTCGTAGGGTCTCTTGAGGCGTTTTCTTCATTGTTAGCAGAGCATCCATCCTTTTGGGATAGGAGCTACTGGTGATGAATCGGGCCGTAAAAAGTTCGACTAGGGATTTGAAATTCTTGATCGACCGGTAGGGGAGCCTTTCGAACCACTTCTGTGCCACATCGTGTAGGTTCTAAGGGAAAATGCAGCACATCAGGGCATCTCGGTGATTCCAGAGGGTCATGGCCTGTCGATACTGCCTGACGTGATCGATGGGATCAGTTTTTCCGTCGTAAATCTTGAACCTCGGAACGGCAAATTTCTTGGGGGCCTCTTCCTCTTCGATTTCCCTCATGAAGGTTGACTTCATTTAGGTTTTGAGAGCTCTCCTCGCGAGTTCTCTAGTTGATCTTGTTCCGTGGTGAGTAGGATATTGGTCCATCTCTCTGCGGACTAGGTTTCGTATGTTCTCGTCGCTGCGAGCAGGGATCTGGTAGCGGCGAGCTCTGCGCAGCTGTTCGCGGAGGTCGTCGTCTGATTCGTCGCCTTCGACCTTTTGAGATTCCCGCCTTGGGCTCCTTCCTCGGTTGTGAGACTTGCTCGCCTGAGGGCTAGGAGTGCGATATAGGCGTCTCCTGGTATCAGGACGAAGCTCCCTCTCCAGTCTTTCTAGTCTTCTTTTCAAACGAGCATTTTCAGCCTCGTATCTGTGAGAAGACTCCCTCTGCTCATGGAGCCTTGCCTCGTATGCATCAATCAATCTGGATATCTGCGTGGACCTCGCTGGTCCCTGACTTTCTTCTGAGGTTGGTCTTTCCAGGCGAGCTCTCTGATCTGAACGTCGAACTTCAGACCTAATCCTGCGAGGAGCGGTGGCTCTTGAATATCTCCTGCTTGAGGGGCATTGCTGCTGTGACCAGACATCTTAAACTCCTTTCTTAGCGTGGGCTCTTCTCGGGGAAAGATGAACGCTTCCCACAGACGGCGTCAATTGTGGTGACAATTATTATGCAACACAAATAAATACGAGAGAAGTAACTACCAAGGAAGAACAAGGAAAATAAAATGTCAATCACACAACAAAGGATGTACGTGGTTCGGTAAAGATGCGTCTACGTCCACGGTGGTGCAGTCAGTATTATTTATATATACTCTAGAGAGTAATTACAGAGAATACAACTTGTCCATTTGCCCCGGACCTAGGGTTTAATAAATACATGTACATGTAGGTAAGTGGAGGTGATGGGTTCCTCCATATTTTCCATCTCCCCTATAACTTCCCTTTATGTGATCGTGGGGGGAGACCAGATCAATATAAAAGATGAGGGGCCTGGGCTTTGGGCCGCTAGGACTGGGCTACTCGTCCAGGCCCATAGTTCTAATTTTCGGGTGCCCACAGTTACAGATCTCCTTAAAGCTTGGAGAGTATAAGAGAGACCTCCTATCGGTGAGCACCCCATTCTGCAGCTTACCTGCTAGAGTACAAGAAGACAACCTTTAGTTTTTTTTCTCAACCAATTGATAAAGTCCATGCCTTGGAGATTCCTGAAGTAGGACATTTTAAACCAATTGTGTTAAAGGAAGAAGAAGAAGAAGAAGAAGAAGAAGAAGAAAGATGGCACCCTTGTAAAGAGGAGAGTGTTCAATATTGATGGTGACGATCAGGTTATATTGTTTGACCGGATAAAATCTTTAAAGAGAACAACAGGGGATTCCCCAAGGGCTAGTGGCTCCTGCCCGGGAGCCAAGAGGAAGGAGAAAGAGATGTAAAAGAAGAAGATAGAAGAAGAGGAGTAGAGTAGGAGAGAGAAAGAAATAAGGAAAGTGGAAGAGAGGAAGTGTCCAAGAAGAAGCTAGCCTTGAAGGCCCATGTTGTGCCATTTTTTACTACAGATGCTGATGTTGAAGGGTTTAGTGTGGCCAATTTTCCCATCCTTGCCCGTCACCTGCTGAAGGGGGACGTGCTCGCGGCCAATCGAGAGCGCTTCTCACGACTAGGGTCGGACCAGATGGCGCTTAAATCCGCTCAAGGACTTGCTCTGGTGAGTTTCCTCTTTTCTCTCTTGTCTTTTTTCTCTGTATTTGTCTTCTTCGCACTCATCTCGATCTTTTTATTTTGTGCAGTTTTGCGCTGACTTCACTACCCTCCTGGATGGTCACGTTGACCAATTCGAGAACAACCAAGAGCTGAAAGATGCCCCAAAGAAGTCTGAAAAATACTTAGCTGATGTCGGTGTTCCTCTTAAGCGAGAAAAAGGAAAGCTCAATAAAGGCCTATGTCGATTTGCAGGCGACTAAAGACTTGGTGATCACCGAGAAGGAGAAGCTCGCTGAAGAGAACCTGGGCCTGGTCGGGTGTAGTGCCCCGACCCAAATTTTAGGGTTATTCAAGGATCAACCTGATCCAGCCCGATCGTTAAGTGTGGAGTGCAATGGGACAACCTAAATAATGTTGCTAATCCAGTTATATCATTAATTAATGTTTCACTTAATTAATATACGATTTTAGTTTATATCAAACTAAGTGTGGAACCCATGGGAAGGGCCCCCAAGATTCGAGTATACAGAGCTACAAATGTAAACTGAAAGTACTTACATGTATGACGTTCTCACATTACGGAACTGTATACGACCTGCCGTAACAAAGAAGGGATGCGAGCTGAATGCTCAGTGGAAATTATACAAAAATGCAGTATAGAAACTAACGACAGAAAGAATACTCACACGCTACATCTATATGCACGTGAAAATATGATTCGTACCAAATATTGTATATTTTTACCCTCGAACCTACGCATTTTTAGCCCTCTCGGGTGCCTTAATCTCTATATTTAAGCCCGTTAACCAGAAAACCTTGGATTTATATTTTTAACATGCTATATGAGGTATAATTGGGCTTTTGAGGGTATTTAGGTACAAAGTATGGAGTTTGGATGCATTCCGGCTAAATTCCGTATATTTTCACACTTTCAAGGGTAATTCGGTCAATTCACAGTTTGGTCACCTGGCCCAATATCTCCATGGAACTTATAGCCCTCCTCACAAGCTTCGCGTGGCCGCAAACGGTGCACGAATCTGATTCCTAACGAAGAAGTTACGAGACTTTTGGCAGAAGAGAGAAACAAAGAAACCAAAGTAGGGTAGAAGGAAAAAGAATGCAGTGGGCTGAGACCTGTTCAGTCGATCGATCGACCAAAAAGGTGGATCGATCGACCCTTCAATTTTCACTCTTTGAACAAAGGCAGTGGGCAAATATCTGACTGGTCGATCGATCGATCCCCTATTTTCCACGATATTTTGCTCTGCTTTTTCTTTTTCTTTTTCCTTTTCTTTTTAATTTTAATTCCAACTTATGATAAAACCCATTTTTGTTGTAATAAGAAAATAATTAGTTTTAGATAGTTTTAGGTTCGTGTTTGGGGGGGAGGAGAGCTCATTTCCTCTTCTTCTTTGGGTGGTCCCCATTTGTGGGTTGTAAGTGCACTATTTATCTTCCCTACTAATTAATATAGTTTGTATTTCTTTAATTCTTACTTTTTTAATTAGATTTACATGATTTCTTTAGTTGCTTTCTAGTGTAGTTTTATCACGTTTATTTACTGCTTTCCTTTACTGCGTTTTTATCATGCTTTCTAGCTAATTTAGTATAGGTTGTGTCGGATTGAAGTCACTTTGGGTTGACATGTTGCTTTGCTTAGGTGACGGAGTTTACGGGTCTATTTCGAGTGCGTTGTCCTAGTAATTATGCATAGGAGATTTGACAGGGTATATCATGTATGCTACATGCTTACGACCTTGCGTGCATAATTTCTAGGGTATTTGTTGACGCCAAAATCTTATTAGACTTTTATGCGAATTTAGGGGTGTGACAACTCTCGATTTAATTAACTGTCGAAACGAGACGCAGTCTTAATAACTCATCGACCCATGTAACCATTTTATACTAATTAACTCGGGTGAGGGATATTCGAAGCAACCTATAGTTTTTATTCGCTTTCTTAATATAGTTTAATTTTCACTCGCCTAAATTAATATTTATGTTTTCTGCATCTTTTTCTTTTTGTTTATATTTATCTTTTACACTTTTATTTAGGAGTATTAAACCAATTAAATTCTAGCAACTCGTCTTTGTGGATTCGATACCCGGACTTGGCCGCTATACTCACCTGTTGAGTGTAGTCAAAAGTTTAGGGTTTTTATATTGAGGCGGTGAACAAAAAATAATGATCCGCGTTTTGACACACGCCGCTTTTCACCCTCCATCAAAATGGCGCCGTTGCCGGGGATGAGTTTGTTTTAGAATTTATTTGATTTAGTATTTTGTAATATTTTCTTTCTATTTTTATTTTTGGCCTAACATTTTGTAGGACTTCTACATTTGAGCGCCAAGAAACGCTTGAATTTTTCGCGAGCGCATTTACTTTGTGGAATTCGCCACTTCTAGCCACATTGGGGGTAAGCATGTCTTATTCCAATTCTTTCGGTAATCATTATTATAATTCTCAAAATTCCCGTAATCCTATGACTTTCGGTCAATACTTAGAGTCCCAAAAAATTACAAATTAAAAAATGACTTTGGGCGAGTATAACGAAAGTCAAAACTTGGGTTATTGGAATTTTGAGGATGATGATAACGATCGATCGATCAAGTTTCAGTCCACTGTAAAAGATCGAAGGCAAATTCTGAGTCAATTAATCGATCAAGCAGGTCTGAATGGCAGGTCCCCTGCTTTGGTTTGAAATGGAATTCCCTTCCGCTAAAACTCCCGTAACTTCTTCGTTAGGGATTGGATTCATGCACCATTTGCAGCCACACGAAGCTTGCGAGGAGGGATACAACTTCCGTGAGATGTTGGGCCAGGTGCCCATATTGTGAATTGACCGAATTGCCCTTGAAAGTGAGGAAATGTACGGAACTTAGTCGGAATGCATCCAAACTCCATATTTAGTACCTAAATACATACAAAAGCCCAATTATACCTCATATAGCATGTTAACAATATAAAATAGAGGTTGTGTGATTAACGGGCGTAAATATAGAGAATAAGGCACCCAAGGGAGCTAATAACGCGTATGTTAACGGATAAAATACACAATATTTGTGTATTATCACACCCCCTAACTTACACATTGCTAGTCCCTAGCAATGAAATAAGATGAAATAAGAACTACAAGCAAACCAAAAGCAGGATACAAGTACAAAATGGGAAGAAAAAACAATAAAAAGATAAGTCCGCTTTCGCGGGCGAACGATTGCATTTAGCGTATGTAATAAGCCGTTAAACCCCTGGGTTACCCTAGTGGACGAGTGTCGCCTCGTAAGGGTTTTCAGGCATGAAACCCATAAACATCATATGGTTTCCTCAAAATATTCCCAAACCAACATGCGACAAGCCCAATAATAATGAAAATGATTTCATACGCATTATTAGCACAATGAACGAATTCAAACAAAAGTCTGTATTATTAACATTATCGAATGCACCTCATAAAATTGAAACCTTAAAATGTGGGAGGGGAGAGAGCACATGCAAAGTGTGATTTGGCGAAAACTTAAATAAATCGGATACTAAATAAAGCAAGCATATATGCAATCCTCAAGGGCATTACACTCATCAAGTGAATTCACTCGAAACAGGGAGTTAACACACGGAACATGCGGGCATAAAGAGTAAATGTAAATGGAAACTAGGCCGCACACATGTCACAAATGAAGAACGCTATATATAAAATGAAAAATAGTAATTTCAATTAAAGATACCGCTCATTAAAGGAGGCGAAATGTATTTTCAGAGATTATCAAAACTATTATGACTTTTAAATTAAATGCACCCTATGATCACATATGACTTGAATAGGGTTATAATGTAGGCTAGACTAGGGTACGAAATGAAAGGAATGTATGTACGGATTCAAAGTGTTCGGAATGAAAACTTGGAATAATGGGAAGAATGCGAGCAATATCAAAATTGGAAAACAAGTTCCAAATAAGCATTGGATATATCATTTGCAGAGCAATCAAGGCTTATTGAACTATATACAACACTTACAACTTTCTCTTTCTTTTCTTTTCTTCTTTTTCTCATTTTCTCATTTATTTTCCTTAGTTTTATGCTTTTTCTTTTTCTTTTTCACTACACTTTATTTTCTTTATTTTTCACACTCTCACATTCCTAAATTGCAACTGCAACACAACATCATTCAATCCCAAGTAATATTCCAAACAAAGGTATGGAAGGTAATATATATGGTATATAACTCCAATTCTGAGTTGGTTATGAGATTTTGGGTTATGAAACGAAAGGCTAATATTTAGGCTCAAAGGGATTAATGAGGGAAAACATTTAAGGTGAGGTCAAGGTCAATATGGGTCATATAACAAAGATGACCTATCGTCATTTCCTAAAGTTTACCCAAATCTCGAGTCAAAACAAACTTTGAAAATCATGCTCAAGTAATACATTTCATATATGAACTCAATTAATGAACGATCAAATGAAAGAATAGTGAGATTACCCACGAATTCAACATTTTCAATGAGGAAATAATAGTGTATACACTCAAAAATGACAAAAGGTACAAAGCTTACTTGATGTAAGTATATACAATGCAACAAAAGATTATCGAGTTATAAAAATCTTAAACCAAATCAATAAAGCAAGAAAAGTGCATGTGCTCATGGGATTAAAGTTTAATTCATGAAGTTATTCATAATATCAATAATTAGGACTAAAGTCTAATAACTTCTAAAATCGAGAACATGCATTATTGAGTTGTCTATTGGATCGGGCAATTATTGAAATTTATCATCGAAAATAAAGGCAAAATGCCCAATAAAGGAGAAAAAAGAAAGAAAATCTTTTTGATTTTTTTAAAAATTTTCTAAGAAAAGCATACTAAGTAACTAACATGTGAGCAAAAACATGGACTAAATAAAGAAATGGATAGAATATTCCACACCCCCTGACTTAAAATCTGACATTGTCCTCAATGTGAATTAAGAACCAAGTTAAAGAGAGGAAAATAACGATATTACACAAAATTAGATCGATCTCCATAAGAACAAGTCCAAAGAATCTACAAAATAAGTTATTACCGAGCATAGCAAAAATAAATAACAAAAAGTTAACTAATTACAAGAGACTAAATTAAAAAGGAAAGAAAAGATAAAAAGAAAGAAAGAATAAAAAGCTATTTATATACAACCTACTATTTAGGCTTCACATTAACTATACACTTGAAGTCTAAATAATTGAGGGTCCACCATGAAAACGATTTAACTTTGGAGAATAACCGGTGTACCCTCACTCTTAAGCATGCCTTTCGAAAAATATGAATTCCGTTTGAACAACGGAAGGCATGTGTAAGGCGGAAGAAATGAACCATCGCCAATTAAAAGTTTTGGAGGGACAATGGGGGATTTGGATTGAACGGGGGACAAAAACATGTGGGGACCGAGAAAAGTAGAATATCCTCCCAAGGATTTTAAAATTGGAATTTAGAATATCCTCCCAACAAATCTCCCAAGGATTTTTAATACATTTGAGAAGACTTGTATTTATTTATTTTGATGTATAGAGCATTGGAATTTATTTTATTTCGAGTTAGATGTTGTATTTAATTCGAGAGATTTGTTGTATTTATTTGAAGAGATTTGAGATTAGTGGTTTCCTATCTTGTTGTTGTGGGATTTAGATGCTCTATACCTTGTGATTGTGGATTAGTTTAATTTTATCGATGAGTGGCGCTCCGTTCGCTCCCCCCGGGCGGATGGGGTGTTACAGCTGAGACCTGTTCAGTCGATCGATCGACCAAAAGGATCGATCGACCTTCAATTTTCACTCTTGAACAAAGGCAGTGGGAAAATATCTGACTTGTTGATCGATCGACCAAAGGGGTCGATCGATCGATCCCCTATTTTTCACGATATTTTGGTCTGCCTTTTCTTTTTCCTTTTCTTTTCTTTATTAATTCCAACTTACTATTTAACCCATTTTGGTTTTAATAAGAAAATAATTAGTTTTAGATTGTTTTAGGTTAGGGTTTGGGGGGTGGAGAGCTCATTTCCTCTTTTTTTTGGGTGTTCCCCATTTGTGGGTTGTAAGTGAACTATTCATCTTCCCTACCAATCAATATAGTTTGTATATATTTAATTCTTGCTTTGTTAATTAGGTTTACATGCTTTCTTTAGTTGCTTTCTAGTGTAGTTTTATTGCATTTTTTTACTGCTTTCCTTTCCTGCGTTTTTATCATGCTTTCTTGCTAATTTAGTCTAGGTTGTGTCGGATTGAACTCACTATGGGTTGACATGTTGCTCTGCTTTGGTGATGGAGTTTACGGGTCTATTTCGAGTGCGTTGTCCTGGTAATTATGCCTAGGAGATTTGACGAGGTATATCATGTATGCTTCCTACTTACGACCTTGCATGCGTAATTTTCGGGATATTTGTTGACGCCAAAATCTTATTAGACTTTTATGCGAATTTAGGGGTGTGACAACTCTTGATTTAATTAACTGTCGAAACGAGACACAATCTTAATAACTCGTCGACCCATGTAACCATTTTATACTAATTAACTCGGGTGAGGGATATTTGACGCAACCTATAGTTTTTTTTCGCTTTCTTAATCTAGTTTAATTTTCACTCGCCTAGATTAATATTTCCCTTTTCTGCATCTTTTCCTTTTTATTTATATTTAGCTTTTACACTTTTATTTAGTTGTATTAAACCAATTAAATTCTAGCAACTCGTCTTTGTGGATTCGATACCCGGACTTGGTCGCTATACTCACCTGTTGAGTGTAGTCATAAGTTTAGGTTTTTTGTGTTGAGGCCGTGAATTTAAAATAACGATCGACGTTTTGACACGTGCCGTTTTCACCCTCCATCAAAGTATTTTGATGGAGGGTGAAAATCGGCACGCGTCAAAACGCCGATCATTGTTTTCTGTTCACCGCCTCAATACAAAAAACCTAAATTTATATATATATATATATACACACTACGATGTGTGAAGCCGTTTTATTACCCCCGAAAACATTATTTATTCCGCATATTTTGTTTGTTATTACAAAATAGTCATTTTGTACTATTGTGCTTTAAAACTAGAATTTTCCCGTTTTACACACCCAGTTAAACAAATAGTATTTGTTGGGAAAATCGTTTATCCGTTCAAACATTTATTAATTCAAGACTCTTCACTCAAACCAGAGTTACTTATCCATTACTTAAAATCTTCTTTCAACACACGCACACCGTGTTAGAAAATATTCATTATCGTTGAAAGTCTTATACAACACACGCACTTGTGTTATTATTGGTTTAAGCCTCATTAGGTTGCCTAATTACCCATTAAATCATCTTAACTAATTATTTCAATGCCTTATGGACGTTAATCATTATTTAATTTACTTTCACATATTTTTCGTCAAAAGGAACATTTACTATATCCTATAAGCTAGGTTATTTTCATCTTATAACTCGTTTCTTATCATATTCCAATTAATATAATTATCTTTTATCAGAATTCTCCAATATCCCAGGACTTTGATGTGCTCTACATCGTCGGGCTCTAGTCTCCATATGCTAATTGAGTAGTGGGTTTGGGGTCTTTAACCATTAGGGGCGTCATGTCCTTCTTAATTTTCTTCACCATCATCCGAGTATTCCTTTATCTTTTCAATGTGTTTTAAATTATACCAATGTTCACATTAATTCACACTTATCCACTTTTATGGGTCGAAGCCAAAAGCCTGGACTTAACCGCCCATTTTTCCATTATACACTTGAAAAATCATTTCATTCTCTAAGTCCTTTTTGCCACACACACAACGTTGATTTTATGCCAAAATTATTTACATCTTAGGACTTACGTATTTTTTCACTCGAACTAGCTTAAAAATAATCTTCAACATTTTCATTCCATAAAAATGTTCCACTTTAAGTAAATTACCAATCTACCCTTTATTTATCAAAAAACTTGCATTTTGGTCCTTTAAATAGGTGTTACTTCCCAAATATGGTTATTAAGTTTCCAACTTAACATTTAAAGTGTTGTTATCCGTTTTCAACACTTGTTCAATATCACACTTTACCCAACTTTCACACTTATCATTTTAACACATTTAATACATAAAATAACACGCTTTTAAATATTAAACTCCCATTTTCTACACATTTGAAATACACACTTTATTTATGGAATTTTGCATCTTAACACCTAGGCCTGCAAACGGATCGGATTCGGACCGGATCAGGCAAATTCAAATCTATATCCGTTTATATTAAACGGATTCGGATTCGGATTCGGATCCGATCCATTTACTAATCGGATCGGATGAGGCAAATCCAAATCCATATTCGTTTATGTTAAACGGATTCGGATCCGATTATCCGTTTATGTTAAGCTTGATTTGTAACATTTTTCTTTCCGACTCTTATTTCATAAATTTATTTTGCAAATGTTCCAAAAAAACAGATAATGAAATAAGTAACTATTATAATAAATATTTAAAATATATATTTAAAACACCATTAAATACAATATATATTAATTAAAAATAAATTATTTATAATTTATATATATATATTAAAAATATTAATCGGATTGGCGTATATGAATTCAAATCCACTCCATTTAATAAACGGATAATTGGGTAATCGGATTTTAGGCATGATTTATATCCTCTTAAATGGATTGGATTAAGATTCGGATAAGATTCGATCCATTGACAGGCCTATATAACACCCATATTGTTACTACGCACACATTTGACTTTCTTAACTTCCAATATTAACTCTTACACCGAAATATTATGTAAAAACCTTACTTTTCACATATTTATACATTAAAACCATTTTATCTTCTACATAAGTTCACACACTTTAAAATACCCATCTAGCCATTATCTACATATTTGGCCTTCCTTATTTCCATTATTTTCACTTAAGTCACAACTTCATGTAAACACTTTATACTTTTGATTATTTACACATTAACCCATACTACTTTCTATTATGAGTTTACACACCTTTAAAATACTCATTTAAAGTGAGAGCTTCTCCTCTTCATTTACCTTCATTATTCATGTAGGAAATTCATACTTTTATTTCATAAAATGGTTTAAACAAACCTAACACACCCCTTGTTCATAAAATCACATTACTTACCTTAAAAAATCATTTTAATACATTTTAGTTTCATAAATGTTCAAGATATGTATTATGATATTTCTTCATTTTCAAACCCATTTAAATTATCTCATTGAAACCCATTTTTATACAAAATCATGAGAATGAAACTAGTTGACCCATGGATGCAAATTAACATATATCCTACATATATTGACATATATCCTACATATATTAAGCCTAATATATGTAATAAACATGGTGAAAATTTATTAACTTTTAATCTTAAACCAAGACTAGTTTTTCCCACCTCTAAAACTCCAAAATGGTGGTTGAAATGTTGGTGTAGGAAGAGCAACCCCCATATCCAAAGGTGGCCTCAAGAGGTTACCAAAAGCTTCCTCTTAAGCTTGATCCAATAGTGCTCCACATGGCCATTTTTTTCCTTCATCGAACTCTCTTTAGTCATCAAAACACCTTCTCTAAAATCCCATTAACACACTAAGAATATCATTTTCGTCACCCAAACAAGCTGTCCAAGGGATTCTTTATTGGTTTGGAAGCTTAATTATGACTTTTAAGGGTGGAACAAGGGTGTGGGAGTGGTGGAGATAGGTGGGGATGAATTTGTGCAGAACACTAAGTGTGTTGGGAGCTCTTGAGATTGGAAGAAAAAGTGTGAAATCTGATGGTAATACCTCCCCAACACCTTATGGTCTTCCTCTCATATAACCTCACAAATTCATTAATTAAACCAATTGATTATTGAGGAAACTTCTCATCTATCCAAGGTGTTAAAAACACTCTCATTAAGGTATGATATTAGGGTAGAACAGGTGGTACCAACATTGGTTGGTTATGATTTAATTCAATGGTCGAACACAAGATATCACCTAATTATTTTTTACTACATTTTATAGAGAGAAATCTATCCAGATTAGGTCTAAATGATTTTTGCCGAAGACGTCGAAGAAGGAAAAGTTGCTCAGAATTAAATATTACATCTTTTGGTTGATTTTCAGATTTTTCTTAGCAATTTCATATTTTGATTTTTTATATTTTTTGACTTTTGACCCCATGGTATCTTATATGTATTTTTTGGATCCTATAAAAGTGGTCATTTTATTTTTTAGCTCTTCCAAGTGTCCTACACAATGCGTATAAAATTGCTTTTTTGCAGTGTCGCGTACCATAAAAAAGTGCTAGATTAATTTTTTTTTTTTTTTCTACATGGTATTTTTCCTTATATTTTTAGGGTTCCAACTACGTGGTGATATTATTTTTATCCCTTTCCAATTGTCCTACATAAATCGTGCAAGTTTGCGTCCTGCGCGATGCGTGCCGGCAAAAATCACGTTATATTGACCATGACCGTGTCACAATCATTCGATGGCATTTATCCATCAAACTTAACTAACATACTATGATTATTGGAACTTAAACATTCATCCATGCGAACCATGCAACATGAGAATTTTTCTCTTTAATTAATCTTCGCAATGCATCACTTTTCGTGCCATTTGACACAATTCCCTTATATATTTATTACTCAAATTTTCCTTTGAATAAAATACTTCGATTATTTAATACTTATTTTTCTAGGGCGGGGTATTACATTCTTCCTTCCTTAGGAAATTTCATCCTCGAAATTCATGGTCATCAATCTTAGAATCCAGAGTTACCTACAACCAGTTTCCAATTGTAGGGCATCCTCAACACTATGGTCTAAAATCCAAAGATTTTATTTTCATCAATTACATTACTAATCCTATCATGGTAGACACTAAGGTCATATTACTAATCCCAAGCGTGCCTAACTCGTCCATCGAAAAGTCCATCAAAATAACCGGTATTCTGAAAATATCATGCTATCATCAATGAACTCGTTATTATGAATCCTTCCTACGTTAAGATTTACAAGCCTACGTTTCCTTAATAATTTTGGATCACGTTTAGCCTAGGCTGATACAACCTCAACATTTCTAATCATACACATCAATAATCATAAGATAGTCACCTTATCACATCGGTCTACCTAATCGATATCTCCTACAAGACCCTTACGCTAACCTAAAGTCTTCCTAGGTATCACATCATAATATACACGAGCGATCACATCCTCAATCCGCACAATTACAAGCAAAGTGTAACACTAACATCTAATGTTTTATGAGGTTATAATACTCACAATATCCTTGAGTCACAAGCTCATAACCCATGACCAAGTCGTAACTAGTTATACCGATCAACTAACGAAATATGTTAACCTAAAGCAATTAAGTACCATATGAAAACTATATGCAATAAACGTGAGACCATGCATACACACATACTAGTGTAGAACAAAGGTCCCTCCGAATAAGAGCGCACTTATTTACCGTGACGCATCAGCCACAATCGGCTTAACCCGCATCACTATTGAGCTTATGCAGCGCTACACCAAAATCACAACTGATCAACAACTTCCCATTAACGGGATCAAATAAGACACAAGGAATGCAACGAATAAGGTGGCTGTCACACCAAAAGAAAATAATCAAACTCCGACAATGAACCGTGCCACACGAAGTACGAACCCACAACGTACACTTGAAATTTATAACTCTTACTGATATGTGCTAACGTCTTAGCCATGCCATAGACCATGGCTCGATTTATTAATCTCTAACGGTTTCAACCACTAACTGATCATCCCGAAGTTCTAATCATTTTCTCGTTGAAGTTGAGATGCTAGGCTTCCCTCCTTAGGACTAATGCAACTTTTTTGCCTTTTTTAAGTATGGACTTTACCAAGTCTACGCGAGATTATCCCTCTCAACACCTGTTATTATTAATCTACCCATCTCACCCGAGTCTCTATAATACATGATTGCTAACCTCTATTCTCAAAGATAACCTCTCATCAAGTGAAGCATAACATCCACATAGCCTCAACCACTTAGGTTTATGGACCGTTGCTACAACACTTAAAGATGCCCCATAGGATCCTGAATATTGTAACCCCCATGTCACTCGTGTAAGGACATAATTTCCATAGTCTTGATTCTACATCGAGTATGTCATATACCGTTACATCTATCTAAGGAAGTTCATGATAATTTGTTCAAGATGACGGATCCGAATATCAAGTTTCTTCAACAACGAACATCTACGAGATTGATTTTGGTAAGGAATGCGTTTAAGTTTCGAAAACATTTTACTTTAGCATTGGGATATTTTTCAAAACTATTTTTTTTATCAAAATGGGGAATTTTTCTAAGTCAAAATAATTTTTGGAAGACCTGTAGCCAAGCTTAATAAAATATTAATTTTTTGCTCTTGTCGTGCAAACGACAAAGACATCCTGTTCAAAGGACAATGACAAGTCATTCAAACTACCCTTTCTACGACATCACATGTCTTTTGATAGGTCGTAATATAGGTCATTCCTTTGTTATTTCAAACGACCTCTTACTGTTTTGCATTTTTTCAGGCCGTTATTAGAGTCCTTGGAATGACATCTAATGTCGTTCAAACGAGATGCTAGAAGTCGTTCGAACGATCCTGCCGCCTCAAGAATTTTGTTTTATTATAAATACTTATTTTGAGATCCTTTTGCATCAAGACTTTTGCCAAACGAAAACTGCAAATTTGTAGAATTTTAGTTTTCACTTTTAGGGCACAAATCTTTGTTTTTGGTTCACAAAATTACCCCATATACTTTGGTGAATCGTTTTGGAACCCAAATCACATATTTGTTGAAGTTTCTCTTGTATAGACAATTTCTCGACTACTGGATTGATAGCTCTTGTGGGAGCTATTTGCTGATGATTGCGGTCATTGGAGATACTCGAGGGTACTCACTACTGAAGGAGGAGTTGCGGTTCTTTAGGTTCTTGAGTGAATCTTTGATGGTTCTAGGCTGCGGACTATGTGGATTTTCTGTGGCAAATTCATTATAGATTTCAGTGTGTAATTATATGTTGCGATTTACAGTATATAGTGAAATAAAGATTTTGCCCTTTCGGGCAATTTTTTTTGAATTTGGTTGTGCCTTGATTTGTGTTTGGGTGTTTTATTTATTCAAATAGATGCATGATTAGGGTTTAATTAATTTGGATTAAATATTGACTCAAATTAAATAAGTTTTAATATTAGAAATTTTTTATTCCCATAAATAATTGATAGCATGCATCCTTAAATTAGTATTAAAGCAGGTTTCACCAAATTATCTTGAGATCCTTTTTTTGCATAATTTTTGTGATATCAATCGTTTAGAAAAAATTGATTTTGAAAAATCGCAATTTTTCTGATGGAGAACTTATATAATCGGATGCCCGTCTTTGATGGCACAAATTATGCCTATTGGAAAGCCCTCATGAGATCTTGTTTAAAGGCTATTGATGAGCATGTCTAGTTAATACGTGAAAGAGGGTGGACTCCTCCCACTGTCACCGTGAATAATGTCACCAATCCTAAACTCGTGTCTGACTGGACTGAGGATAATTATAAATGGAGTACCTTTAATTCCCATGGAATTAGCACTATTTTTGGAGCTGTCACCCCTGATGAGTTCCACTGTATCATGACGTGCACCACGTCAAAAGAGGCTTGTGATATCCTCCAATTGACACATGAGGGTACCAATGCGGTTAAGGGGTCGAAATTACAAAATTTGACCACCTAGTTTGAAATTATTACCATGTTAGAGTCCGAGTGTTTTGACGAGTTTTATGCTAGGTTGTCGGATATAGTTAACATGAGTTTTAATTTGGGTGAGAGGATTAATGATACAAAAGTCGCGAAAAAGATTTTGAGGTCACTCACGAAATGTTTTATTCCTAAGGTCACTGTTTTGAACTTATTAGGGATATTATATACACTTAGGTTAGAAGAACTCATGGGAGATCTTCAAACTTATGAGATTGACATGTTTCCTAACATTGTAAAGCCTAAGGATAGAGGGATTGCACTTAGGGCCCAATTTATAAAGAGTGAGAAAGTTTCTAAGAAGAGAGAGAAGAAGAAGAAATAAAGAGTTTGTGAGTTCGAGTCTGAGGGTGAGTTTTATTTAGATGATATGGTTGATTTAGATAATATGGTCTTGTTTGCAAAAAATTTCAACAGAAAATTCTTCCAATAAAAAGTTTTTTGAGAAAAATAAAAAGAAAGAGGAGGCCAATAAGAGCGGTAAGAAAGAGAAAGAGATGAGATGTTTTGAGTGCGAGGGAAAAGGGCACAAGGCATTTGAGTGTCCCACTATGCTAAAGAGAAAGGGCAAGACAATTGCAACGCCAGCCACTCTTAATGATAGTGACAACGAAGTGAAGTATTTTCACAAGGTATGTATGTTGCCTTTATGGCTAGTCACGTGAGCACATCTAGTTTGTCCCATAACGATGAGGATACTGATAAATATGACAGCCTCGATGACGTTTCGAGTGAGTGTGAGAGTGAGTTTGGAAGTGAGGGTAAAAGTAATCTCCAAAAGGCATTTTGAGATTTGTACGCCGAGGCCTTAAAGGCAAAGAAGCTAAATAAGGAGTTGGGTCTTAAGGTGTTAGATTTGGAGAAAGAGATAGGAGTTTTGAGGGAGTTTGTGTCATCGACGAGTCTACTCGAGAAAGTGAAGGTTTCATTATGCGAGAAGTTGATCGTCATAGGTCAAAAAAAGAGTGAACTTGAAGCCCGTGTGTCCCAAATCGAGAGAGATCTCGAACGTGCCCAAGAGGTCAAGCTCACTATAGAGGATACATTAAAGAAGATTGGAAAGATGCTCCTCGGTCCCGCTTTGAGTAGTGTTGAAAGACTATGAATAGGTTATGACAGTGCGTATATATCCCATGTTGCACCGGAGCCGATTATCGAGTTTGTGATAGATCCATATAGCTCTTAACCTAACCCACCTAGGTGCCTGTTTCCTCATAAGAGAGCTCACCCTAGACGTTTTGAGAGATGTGTTCCTAGGCCCATTTATGTTTTCTCCCATTGCCAGAAGACAAGTCACCTTAAGGAATTTTGCTTTAAGTTGGGTAGTGTGTCTCATAGGTATTTGCCTAGTTATACTACTACACGTGTCCCCCCACACACTCCCACATATGATAATTCACATGCTCTAGCACATCACAGGAGAGAGTTTGCACCTATTCGAGAGCAAGTTAAGTATTTGGTCAAAACTTCACATGATTTGATGGATGTATTTCATATGATGTCACCACCTTTGGAAAACACCTGTGGACCTAATAATCGAGGTCTAGACTTGTTTGCTACTATATGATGCTTTTCATGATGATATTTTATGCCTATTGCTAGTGTATACCATCATTGTATATATTTTTTTCCATTTTGATATATTTTTCGAAAAACCTAAATGATTTTTGTTTTTGAAATTTTTTGGAAAAATACAAAAAAAGATTTTCTTTTTTTGAGAAATTTTTTGAAAAAGCCAAAAAGATTCTATTTTGATAATTTTTTTGGAAAAAGACAAAAAGATTTTTGTATTCCATTTTACACCATTTATGGATGAACATTTAGGATGACCAAGTCACAAATTCATTCCATTATCCATGTGTCTATTGGATAGTGATTTGAGACGCATCATCATTTCATTTTGTGCTTTACAATGTTTGGAGTTATTAAGATGTTATTAGTTGTTACTTCCTAAATGTTTGACTCATGATTTACTATAATGAACATGTGTACGAATTTATTTGATTATCGTGCTTGTCTATCACATGTTGGTCAAAATGTATTCATCTCAATCATGTCTTTAAAACAAACCAAATACGATAAAACTTGATAATGAAAGTAGTGCATGTTAGAACCGTTGCCCGTGAGGATTTGTTTAGATTTGAAAAAATAATGAGTGAACACGGGAAATGAGTGAGAGAAAATAATAATCTCGTCATGAAAGCCACTGTTTGAAAAGAGCCCAAGAAAAAAATTAAGGCAATCAAAAGAAATATATGCCAAAAAGGGGCCAAATAGTTCAATTTGATCACCTCAATAGAAAAAGAAAATATTTATTATTTATGAGGGAGTTTGGGTGGAAATAAAACAACGGGTTTGGATGTCTTGACAAAGTCTTGAATAAACATTACATAGTTTTAGACGTTATTGTTGTGGAAATAATGTTTGACTTTGATGTGTCAATTTGATTGAGTCAATTTCATTTAAATTCAACATTTTTACACCAAATGATGATTTTGAGTTCATTCGTTAGGATTATCCATATTCATCATTCACATATGTTATGTTTGGTTGCATTGATTTTCCTATCAAATGTGTACACACTCATTCATTACGTATCCACGATTTGGTTATCTTAGTGTAAATTCATGATGTGTGTTGTTTTTGAAAATTATCTTTGCTTTAAAATTTTGTAAAACCAAAAATAGATTGTGGAAGCCTTTTGAGTTTATCCTTACATGAGCGTATTTGATATTTTTTATGCTTATCATGACACTCCATGTTTATTTTATTCTTTTCCTTATCTATTTCGGACAAATAAAAATGGGGAGAACGAATTATGAATTACGACAGAGAATTGATTAATTTACTTGACTTTACTTGATTTATGATTATCTCATTTCAAACTCGATACGTCACGAAGGTATTTGTTTTATCAATTGTGTGTAGGACTTCGATGATCATTTGGAAAGCACACAAAAGAAGAGCAAGGAAAGCAAATAGACTTGAAGATTATGGAAGATGTTTTTGAAGACTTGGAATTTTTAGTATCTTTCCACTTCTGGGTTCATGAGAGGATATAAGATTTGTATAGGATGTTTTATTGATAATTCAGATTGGTTTTATTTTGTACCAGAATAGACATAGGAGGAGATTTGGAAGGACATGATTTCCATAGTCCTGATTCTATATTGAGTACGTTATATACTGTTACAACCATCGAAGGAAGTTCACGATGATTTGTTCAAGACGAAGGATCCGAATATCAAGTTTCTTTAACTACGGACATCTACGAGATTGTTTTTGGTAAGAAATGAGTTTAAGTTTCGAAAATGTTTTACTTTAGTATTGAGATATTTTTTGAAACTATTTTTTTTTATCAAAATGAGGCATTTTTCTAAGTCATTTTTTTTAAGACCTGTGGGTGAGATTAATAAAATATTAATTTTTCGCTTTTGTCATTCAAACGATAAAGCCATGTCATTCAAATGACCCATTCTGACGACATCACATGTCGTTTGATAGGTCGCGAGATAGGTCGTTCCTTTATTGCCTCCAACGACCTCGTACTGTTTTTTATTTTATCAGGTCGTTATTAGAGTCGTTTAAATGACATGCTAGATGTCGTTCGAACGACCCCGTCGCCTCAAGAGTTTTCTTTTATTATAAATACCTGTTTTGCGATCCTTTTTCATCAAGACTTTTGCCAAACGAAAATTGTAAATCTGTAGAATTTTAGTCTTCACTTTTAGGGCACAAAACTTTGTTTTTGGTTCACAAAGTCATCCCATATACTTTGGTGAATCATTTTGGAACCCAAAGCACCATTTTGTTGAAGTTTCTCTTATGGATAAGATTTCTCTATTGCTGGATTGATAGTTCTTGAAGGAGCTATTTGCTGACGACTGCGGTAATTGGGATACTCGAGGGTATTCACTACTGAAAGAGGAGCTGCGGTTCTTGAGGTTCTTGAGGGAATCTTTGCTAGTTCCAGGTTGCGGTCTATATGGATTTTCTGCTGGAAATTCATTGTAAATTTCATTGTGTAATTGTAAGTTGCGATTTACAGTATATAGTGAAATAAAGGTTTTGCCCTTTCGGAGGATTTTTCCTGAATTTGATTGTGCCTTGATTTGTGTTTGTATGCTTGATTTATTCACATATATGCATGATTAGGATTTAATTAAATTAGATTAAATACCGACTTTAGTTAAATAAGTTTTAAAATTAGAAATTTGTGATTCCCATAAATAATTGATTTCACATATCCTCAACTCGCCACTGACACCGTGATCCTTAATGCACTATCTTTGCCTACCTTTACCGATCACCAAGTACCACACGAGGTGTTTCAATGACTTATTCGTTCATTTTACTAGGGTCATTTCGAACTGTGTTGGTTGCACATGCTGGTTGTATGATTAAACCTAACACTTCATCCCGAGTGTTGTTTCTAAGACTCAAAAGCAACATCATCGTGTTCTAAGTTTTCCAAATGTATATTCTAGCATTAATTTTACCTCTTTCATGGCCTTATCCTTAAAAATATATCGTGATACAAGCTCACAATCCAAACATGCCATTAACCCCAAGGCGCTATCAAGAGTCAACACAACTTTAATTGCGTATAAACTCAGAGACATTCTTGAGTTCATACGATCCAACCATATCATAACAATCAATTGCTTGTCATTACTATGCTAACTTCAATGCAAACATATATCAAATGTCTCATGGGCAAACGACCTCAAATTCAGTCATTTCACGAGGGAAACATTCACATCCTAGTGAAGGGTCGATCCAATCGTGATAGAATCATATCGCGCACAACAACCGTGAAAGGAACTTCCAACTGGTCCACCCAGTTCCTGTCTTGATGACCAATAACGATCACTAACTTATAAAACTCGTCAAAGAAAAACATAAATCACATTGTGGGTCATAGACAAGGGATCATCACATTCTCAAATATGCCATATTTATCATTAACTCTCAATCTGACATCACTAAGGTTTCCCTTCGAACACCACCACCACGTGCCATTCTAACTCATATCCACACAATCATTTCAGGCTGTTGCAGCTGACCAGACTAATATTTTGCATTAACATATATTGTTGCTGCTCCAACACCAGCGACAATAACTACAGCAACTCTTAAATAAGTCTTCATTCTTGACACCTTAGGAATTACCTAATGGCCTAATAGATAAAAGCCATCACTTCATCCTCTTAACATTGTACTATATCCTTCAAATCAAGCACTAGGGTAACCACCTAAGACTTATCTCTCTATCACCTTAATTCGTCATGTTTATGTAAGTACTATATTTATCACTAAGGATTCATAAATCACACCACAACCTACGATATACATCCTTAAGCTCACCATTATTAAAAAGGCCCATCTATTGTACTACTATCTCATAAGCTAATACTTGGTACATATCTCCAAGGGACAACCAACATGAATCCACATGCCTACTCATGATATTAACCCGAAGTCAACTCACTAGACCACACAAATAAACCTCAATGAATGTCTAATCATGACATTTAGCCTGCCTCCAATACGTGATCACCATACCACATGATAAAACCACCCACTGATACTACTAAAGGTTTTGATAGGATACGAGACGTCGGGTATAGCCTATAACTTCTAGGCCCACACCACTGGTGCCACAAGGCATCCTATTCCTCAATACCACATCACTATGTCCAAATTACATCATGGAAGGCTATCTAGAGTTCACTCTTATGTCTGTTAAATTCATTACATTTTATATATGCAACCCATATACCGTTAATGACTCATAACCGACATCACGTCTTACACTACACATCCATCGATTGATAGTTAATAAAGTAACCACTTACAATGATAGTATCTTATCGACTAAGTCCAGAGTGCACCTTCTTAAGTAATAACCAACACGGGTCTACGTGTTTATTGACTTGTCAAACACTTATGACATGACACTACCCCAAGGGTTATTTTTAGATGATTGCATTACCATCACTATTAATTAACCACGAGTTCCTAACTAAGGAACCTAACGCGTATTTATAGAGTAAATACCTTTTAGGCATGCCATTCAATCCCCAAACTCAACAAATGAATTTAGAACATTTCCATTTGGATACAACAAACACTATTTGTTGCATTAACTTCTCTAAAGCTTCTTTCATCAATAAAGTTGACACACAATATCTCACAAGGAGGCCCACAGTGTCACCCAAGGGCTTGTATTGACACTCATTGTTTAATAGCACATATTTATCATAAGTGGCGAGACTAACAATGGCAATTGACCTGCCTTCCCCTTGCATGGCGATGACCGCCCATCGTACTAATCTTCTTAATCTCATCATCGAGAATTGATCGAGTGGAAAAACCGAGCGTCCATGTAATACGCTAATCATTTTTATCTACTTCCGACCACAATACAAAAAAACCTAAACTTAACTTCACTCTTATGGAGTATAGCGACGAGTCTGGGTATCGAATCCACAGGGAGTGTTTGATAAATTTTAATTGATTTATTACTTCAAAAATAAAATGTAAAAGATGATGATGGGATGAGAAAGGAAAAGGGGAAAAATAAAGAAGTTAACTAAAACTAATTGGAAAATTCAGGTAGGGACATAATCCCCCAACTCCTAGTATGTTTACCGGGTATAAGACTAGTTATGAATTATATAATTGATTAAATCCAGTCTTTATTAATCTCAAGCATTATATATATGAGGGTACTAGCCCGCACCATACATAATCAAAAGTAAGAATAAAGCGGTGTCGTTATAGCTACACTCGCGTCGCACTCTTAAGCATCCCGATTACTTAGGAAAAACTAGATCAAAAGTCCTACGACGGTTGTGATCACTACACAACACAATTCAATCATTTATTTAATTCAATGAACTAATTTTACACACATGCAAACCACATCGGGTTGGGTTCATGCACCCCAACCCCTAAAAAATCTAGCCTAGCATGGTGTAACTATGATTAACTACACAAGAATCCATTAACAAGTATGTGAAAATAAGGAAAGAATGATAAAAGTACTGGAATTTAAGGTTACCAAGATTGAAGAACACAACCATGCAAGAAGAAATCAAAGATTGAAAAAAAATCGAAAAAACTCTTGAATTAAAGGTGCAAAATATGTAAATTCTTCTCCTAGATGTTACTATTTGTTTAGGAGATTTTACATGAATGAAATCTGAATAAAAAGAGTCCTAATGACTAAATATATAGGTTACGAGTCATTTAGAAGAGTCCCCAAAGCATAAAACTCTTTTGGCTAAAAGATAAGGACAAAATAAAAATCCCGTATTTGAAAATTTGCCACACTTGGAAAGCGTGACTAATTTTGTTACGGGTCTGGAGTGTGATAAATGACCGGGCTAGATCTTTTATTTTTAATAGGTCCGGATCGACTTTGAAAATCCTCCAGAACTTTTTTTCTTGACTTCTCTCATCTTCAAATGATCATAACTTCTTCACCGTAGCTCGTATTGAGGTGCCATTTTTTTCCAGTGTTCTTGTAATTCAAAGCTCATCAACTTTACAGTTGGCCCCAACTCTAGACTAAGACTGCAAAATTATGAAAATGCCCTTCAACTCCCCATTTTTTGGTTTCTTTCACTATTTTGAGTTCTCTCTCGCACTTTCTCGCATAAAATACCTGTAAAATAGATAAGAGATATACAAAATATGAAATACTTGCCAAAAAGGGTTAGTAGCATAAATATGAGACAAATCCAATCTATTTACACCGCACGGGACCATAAAAATGCCGAAATTAAGGGGATAAAGGTGAAGAATTTATGCCTAATCAAACCCCCCTAACTTAGAATTTTCCGCGTCCCGATCAATGTAATAGCATAAGAGCATGAGTTAAGGACCCTTCAAAAGTTTTATTGGGATAGAATACCTTTATCGCGGGCAAGCGATTGCATTCAGAGTATGCAACAATCCTTTAAACCCCTAGGTTACCCTAGTAGGATGAGCGGTGTCTCGTGAGGGTTTGCAGTGAATATACCCACAAAATTCGTTATTGACTCAAAGAAAAATCAAGATACTTAAAAATTGTACAATTTAAACTCCCCCAAAATGGTCAACACAAATTCATATTCAAGAGTCTCAAATCATAGTGTGTGTCTGCGAAGCCAAAAATCAAACCGCTAACTTCCATCGATTGATGAGTACGTTACTTACCAAAAATTCGCTTTGATTTCAAAACCTCACAGGATGCTCTCACAAATGAATCACTCGGAAATGTGGCTTATTCTCTCGATATGTGTGATAAAAAGAGTAAATATGATGGACACAAATTCATGCACACCATTTTGAAAGACGAATTTTTTTTAGGTAAAAAGATCTCGTCATCGGAATACGATCATAAAGAAAAGGGAAACATCATCTCTTTTTCATGCCATGTAATCTCTTTTATTGTCTTTTATGCCTTAGCTCTCCTCGCGGTAGACAATTTCGCAATTCGAACTCAGTTAGGACTTTCTTGGGTTTAAGGTGTATTTGGGTAAAATGGGAATAGTGGGGACTTTGAAATTGGAGAATTCATTTATGATGTCCATTTGTGATTTTTACGGGCTATTGCTCATTTTCTCTTCTTTTTATTTTTTTATATTTTTCTTTTTCTTGCTAGTTTTGTTGAGCATTCTTCTATTTTTTCTTGCCCCTTTTTACACTTTTCGGGCTTTATTTGATAAATATTTGATTGTCACAATTCCGGGCTAATTGGATTTTTTGGGTTATCAAACGAAAAGGAAAAAAATATTATGCTCAAATTAGGTTGCAAAGGGATGATTTTTTCACGGCTTTTTATGGCTAATCTTTTTGGGTAACAAACGATGGTCTACTTCATTGTCCAAATGCGAGTTACTTTACCATATGCGTCTCGAGATTAATTTAGTTTAAAGATATTTTAGTGCGCATTATTCAAGACAATATCTCACACATTTACCAAACCGATCAAAACAATAAATAAAGATCATCAACGACTTATTAAAACGCTGAAAAGAACTTTGAGTTAATCATAAACTCGGATAGATTTAAAAACTCAAAAAAATCGATAGGCTCAAAATCTCACCGGGTTGATTAATCGCCACACTTATTCGTTAAGTCGTCAATTTTTGGTCAATTTCGGCTTTGTGCATTTTGAATTTTACAATTTGAGACAGAAAAAATGTGACATTTTTGAAGCTTTTAAATTCTAATTTTTATTTATTTTGAAGAAAAATATTTTTGGCTTTTTCAAACCTTTTCAATTATTTTGGAAAATTTTGAACTTTTCTAAAAACAAAAACAAAAACAAAAACAAAAACAAAAACAAAAACAAAAACAAAAACAAAAACAAAAACAAAAACAAAAACAAAAACAAAAACAAAAACAAAAACAAAAACAAAAACAAACAAACTTGGAAAGAACATGTGATCGAATCAATGAAACTAAACAATAAATGGGAAGAATATCCCACACCCCCTAACTTAAATCTTGCATTGTCCTCAATGCAAATCAAGAACACAACACAAAGAGAGGAGAAGAAAGATATTACCCAAATGGAGCGATCCCCGATGAGTACGAGTCTATTTAATCTACAAAATATTTTAGAACCAAGCATAACAAAAAGAATAACAAAAACTTTAACTAATTACTCTAAACTATAAAAAAAGGAAAAGGAAAAGGAAAAGGAAAAGGAAAAGGAAAAAAAAAGCTAATTACGTACAACCTACGATTTGAACTTCTAATAAATTATACACTAGAAGTCGAAAAATTTGAGGGTCCACCCAAAATATAATTTGACTTTGAGGGGTAATCGGTGTATCCTCATTTTCATGCATGCCTTCCGAAAAATAAGAATTCCGTTTGAACAACGGAAGGCTTGCGTGAGATGGAAAAAATGAACCATCACCAATTAAAAAATTTAACGGGATGATGGGGGGTTTGGATTCTAGGTGGGACAAGTATAATTGAGATCCAAGAAAAATAGAATCACCTCTCAAAGATTTTTCAAGTAGTATGGGAAGCGGGGCACACAAAAAGGAGGAGTTCATCTTGAAAAATAATTCAAGTAAATAGTCATCGTCGGTAAAAGGTTTTAACGTTTCAACCGACTCATAGGAATCTAGCGGTACTTCTAATGGTTCAATAACGGTGAACGAAAATGGTGATGAAATAAATTCAACCTCAAGTGATTCGTCATCACTTGAAGATTGAATTTCAAGGGAGCACGACTTACTGTCATTGAGATGTTCTTAAAAAATTTGAGGTGACACACAAGTCTCAACCACCTCTTTGTTTTCCAAATTAGAACGCATATTATCGCAAAGTAAGGGCACTTCCGTAACAAGACCAATATCGATTACGCTTTGGGTGGAAAGAAAATTGAGTAATTGTTTGATTAGGAAAAACACTATTTCTTCCCGAGTAGGATTCCTTGGCTCTAGAACCTCGGATTCCTCATTTGGTTGAAAACTTTCTTTAGTTTAAAAAATATTGGAAGAAAAGTCGTCATTGAATTCGAATAATGCATCCAACTCTTGCTCCCCAAAATAATTTTTTTCCCGATATTTGTTTTCAAGCCTTTCATATTCATGAATTAAAACCACTCACCCATTTTAATAGGTCGAGGCGGAGATTCTTGAAAATAAAAAGTTTGAAAACTATTCCCATATGAACCATTATAGTTATCGAGCTCACTATAAAAATACATGATTACCGAATAGTTTGTAACGGACAATCCACGTAAAGAGGCGTGCGGCTAAGGATTCAACATTTCTTGGCGCTCAATTGTGCAATCCTGCAAAAAGGTTAAAAAAAATATACAAAAGAAAAAATATCTTACGAAATATTAAGTCAATTATAATCTATGACAAAAACACTCTCCGACAATGGTGCCATTTTGATCGAATGGAAAAAACGAGCGTTCGTGTAATACGCTAATTGTTATTATCGGCTTCTGACCACAATACAAAAAATCCTAAACTTTAACTACAGTCTTATGGAGTATAGCGATGAGTTTGGGTATCGAATCCACATGGAATGTTTGATAGATTTTAATTGATTTATTACTTAAAAAATAAAGTGTAAAAGATGATGATGGGGTGAGAAAGGAAAAAGGGGAAAAATAAAGAATTTACCTAAAACTAATTGAAAAATTAAGGTAGGGACACAATCCCCCAACTCCTAGTTAGTTTACCGAGTATAAGACTAGTTATGAATTAGATAATTGATTAGATCCAGTCTTTATTAATCTCAAGCATTATATATATGAGGGTACTAGCCCTCACCATACATAATCAAAAGTAAGAATAAAGCGGTGTCATTATAGCTACACTCGCGTCGCACTCTTAAGCATCCCGATTACCTAGGACAAACGAGATCAAAAGTCCTACGCCGGTTGTGATCACTATATAACACGATTCAATCATTTATTTAATTTGGTGAACTAATTTTACACACATGCAAACCACTTCGGGTTGGGTTCATGCTCCCTAACCCCTAAAAAATCTAGCCTAGCATGGTGTAACTATGATTAACTACACAAGAATTCATTAACAAGTATGTGAAAATAAGGAAACAATGATAAAAGTACTGGAATTTAAGGTTACTAAGATTGAATAACACAACCATGGAAGAAGAAATCAAAGATTGAAGAAAAATCGGAAAAACTCTTGAATAAAAGGTGCAAAATATGTAAATTCTTCTCCTAGATGTTCCTATTTGTTTAGGATCTTTTACATGAATGAAATCTGAATAAAAAGAGTCCTAATGACTAAATATATAGGTTACAAGTCGTTTAGAAGAGTTCCCAAAGCATAAAACTCTATTGGCTAAAAGATAAGGACAAAATAAAAATCCTGTATCTGGAAAATTGTCACACTTGGAAAGCGTGACTAATTTTGTAACGGATCCGTAATGTGACAAATGATCGAGCCGGATCTTTTATTTTTAATTGGTCCGAATCTCCCTTGAAATTCCTTTAGAACTTTTTTCTTGACTTCTCTCATATTCAAATGATCATAACTTTTTCACCGTTGCTCGGATTGAAGTGTTGTTTTTTCCACTGTTCCTGTAATTGAAAGCTCTTTAACTTTCCAGTTGGCCCCACCTCCGGACTAAGGCTGAAAAATTACGAAAATACCCTTCAACTCCCCATTTCTTACTTTCTTTCACTATTTTGAGTTCTCTCTCTCACTTTCTCGCATGAAATACCTGTAAAACACATAAGAGATATACAAAATACGAAATACTTGCCAAAAAGGGTTAGTAGCATAAAAATGAGACAAATTCAAGCTATTTACATCGCACGGGATAATAAAAATACCGAAATTAAGGGGATAAATGCCAAGAATTTATGCCTAATCAAGAACATGAACCGAAATTGTCACATGTCAATCGTGACTAGTCCAAAAACCATATTGACATCGAAAGATCTATTACCGACCTCACCACGTCACTCTCTAAAGGAACATTGAACCTAAAGATCTGATACCAAGTTGTAACGCCCCCACCTGAATTTAAGGGTTATTCAAGTAACAACTCGATCCGGCCCGAGCGTTAAGTGTGGAATGCAATGGAACAACCTAAATAATGTAGCTAATCCAGTTATATCTTTAATTAATGTTTCACTTAATTAACATGCGATTTAATTTTATATTAAACTAAGTGTGGGACCTATGGTAAGTGCCCCCAAGATCCGAGAATACAGAGCTACTAACGTAAACTGAAAGTTCTTACCAGTATGACGTTCTCGCATTATGGAACCACATACGACCTACCGTAACAAAGAAGGGATGTGAGACGAATGCTCATCGGAAATTAAAAAAATATGCAGTATAGAAACGAATGACAGAAAGAATATTCACACACTACATCTGCATGCATATGAAAATACAGTGTAGACACCCTATTCTGTTACCCTTTAAACTCTCCTTAGGTCCTTAGCACCTCCTTTCATACCCCGAGTACTGAACTAGAAGCCACCGGGCACGCCCAGGCTCCAGTTGACCTAAAGTCAAAGTCTTCATCTCGACCGAGACTGAATGAATCTTCAAAGGGCACTCAAACCCCTTTCCAACGGTCCGTCCCGTGCGCGATTCTGACTTACCATGCGGACGAACGACCCGTTTTCCCCGAAACTCGATTAGGAGGCCACCGGACGCTCCCGAACTCCGTTAGACCTAAGTCAAATCTTCAGCTCAATCGAGAGTGAATGAATCTTCGAAGGGCACTGAATCCCCTTTCCAACGGTCCGCCCCGTGCGCGACTCCAACTTACGGTACGGACGAACGATCCGTTTAACTCCGAGAGGTCACCGAATGCTTCCAGGGCTCGGTTGACCAAAGTCAACCCTCCGAAATGGATTAAACTCTTTGGAATGTCGAAAAGATTTTACCTATATACATCAACAATCCAATAACTAAAGATTTACGAGTCAGGTATTCACTTTTCATAAAGCCTTATATATATATATACCCCACATCAAATATATATCATTTTAGGTAACCTTCTCATCAAGGTATAACCCGAAGTCTCAGTCTCCCTCGCATCGATCAAAGGAGAGAACTATATGCAGTGCTTCCATTTCGCATTTTAATAGCCCTTAATCACTCTTCTACGTGATTCTCGGCTAAACCTTTTCAATCCCAACTTCCAATAACAAATTAAATAACCTATACGAAAAATAAAAGATTAGCATCTCTCCACTCATAACATCGTTAAGTGTTCATGCGGCGGAGTGTCTCGCAAAGCGAAATCCAAACAAGGAACCCCTCCGACACATGCCTACTTAACTGGTTAATCCTGGAGATAAAGCGTAATAAACATAAAAATCTCTCCACTCCCAACGTCGTTAAGGTTCACCCGTGGAGGGTCCCGTAGAAGCGGAATCCAAACAAGGAACCCCTCCTATATGCTACTACTCAACTTTGTCGGTCGTGGAGATAAGGCATACAAATCACATTATACCCGACCATGTCAAGGACGAGTAAATCGGCCTCAAAGCACTAAGTACCAAAATAAATTCCTATGCATACAACCAAGGAATCGAGCAAACCATCACTCGCAGAAACCCAACGCTAGTAAAATACTCTCAGAAGATCTTATCGAATCTGAAATCTGAGAAGAGCTCATGAAGCAAATGAGCGCGTAACACCCACATCAAATAACACATAACTCACGTATTTTTGAGCAAAAACTTACCCCCAACAACGGGCGGTGCCGGCAGAGCCGGAGGAAGCATAGCCTCCTGAACATGACAAACACGTCCATACTGTAGCTGTCCCTGCTGCGGAGGAACAACCATAATAGCTACCGAAGGTGGAAACTGAACATATGGCTGCTGCGGAGCCCTAGGAAAATGACCCCCAATCAACTAAGGACACTCCCGCTTGTAATGACCTGCCTCCCCACATTGGAAGCACCGTCCCTTCATATCCTCCTGACCTCGACCTCTGTTATTACGAAACTGAGAAGTGCCTTGGCTTGGATGACCTCTACCTCCAGGGCCACCCCGACCTGCCTGTTGCAAAGCACCATGTCCGTGCCTATTATTATTACCACTCACAATAAACCCTCCAGGCTTTCCTACTTGTCTCATTTCAGTAGCTTTCTTGCTACCCTGCCTATATAATCGATGCTCCTGGCAATGGAATAAGGCTGCATTCATAACCTCACCAAAAGTTTGTAAAGATGGGTTACCCAATAAGTGTTGCCGAATTCTCCAGTTTAGACCTCCCATAAACTTTGAGATCTTCCTCTCTTCCGGCGTCACCTCATTCGGTACAAAACTTGCCAACCGGGTGAACTCCTCTTCATACTCCACTACAGATCTCTCCCCTTGCACTACATCTTGCAACTTCCTCTTCATCTCCCTCTGAACTGCGAGAGAAAAATATTTACGATCAAACAAAGCCCAGAACTCAGTGATCGTCATTGTGTCTCTCTGCTCTGGTGTGGTCATCGTCTCCCACCAGTGTAACGCAGATCCGACAAGCTTAAAGGTGGCAAGGACTTGTTTCTTATCCTCACTACATTCTATCATTCGAAGGTGGCGTTGCATGTTTTTCTTCCATTGATTGGATTTAATAACATCAGCACCTCCCTCGAATTCTGGGGGATTACCCTTTTGAAAGGACTCCCTAGCCCTTTCCCACGGAGTAAGTCCCGTAGGAGCTGGAACACCTGGAGCCCGTGGCAATTGTTGGACCACTGCGGTCATGGCGGCATTAACCGCTCGAGCTACTATGTGGGCCACATCCTCAATGTTAATGGTCCTTTGTGGCGGCAGTGGAGGACCTACCTCCTCTTCTACAACCCTATTACGTCTCGCTAAGCGACCTCTCTTAGGCGGCATCTGAAATGGAAGAGCAACAGTATTAACCTACTAGTTGAAATAATCTATCTTGCACAAGATCGCAAACATAAGTGACAAAGAAGTCCTAACATTAGGCTCTACATCAAAGAACGCTACGGTAGAACGTGACAAGTCCACACAGATCATAGTACTCTGGAACCTGGCTCTGATACCATCTGTGACAACCCGCGATCCGAGATAAGGGGTGGCCAGCCCGATACTCAAACATAACAGGAATCATGGATGGATATCATTCTCAGCATCAACAATATAAACTGAGTAAGCGGGAAAACCACCCAATAAATCAGAAAACGGGTTGCCAAAAAGTGTAAAATTTTAAAAATACAGTTATGAAAATTAAATTTAAACAACCCAATCTGATAAGCAAGTGGAATTCCACAAGAGTATATATAATACAACTAAAACGAATGTAAACAAATGGACTGAATAAGCTGTCGGTCCACAGCTACATAGAACACCGTACAATAATTTAATATCGTATATAATACATTCATTAATCGAATACAAATGTTTGGGCCACACGCCCGAATATAAGACCCGATCATATCTAGAACACAAGGATGGAAGCGTCTAATACAACATCCTGTATTAACCCGCAAAATCTTACAGCTCGTCGAAAGTAAAGGAAGGGAAATATCATAACGGGCGTCCTTGCGGTGGAGCACCTGAGCGGATACAATCATATATATACAATAAGGAAAATAAACCGGTCAGGGCCGGGTTCTATATGATCACCAGAAGAATAAAAAGCATGATAGGTATGAACAGTTATGCATAAATGATAAGGATGATAATATGGCATGTCACCTGGCATGTTAAACTTACATTACAATCTAAGGCAATTTAACTAAATGATGAGATAAAATGTCATTTACATAAAAGAAGGAAAAGTAAATAACTTAAATTTAAAACCTTTCCTCATTTATTAAGTTTCCAATATCTTTTGTAATCCTTAATAGGAATAAACTATTTATTAACTTCCATAGTTAATTATCTTATCATTTCATCTTTTCCATCCCTTAATAGGAATATTTTTAATATCAAGTGCTCTTTATGGCACATAAATCTCAATCCCGTGCTCTTTATGACACATATCCATGCTCTTTATGGCACATATCATACGCTCTTTGTGGCGTTTAACAACCATCAAGTCCAACTTGATGAAAAGATAGTTATATTTATATACATATAATGATATCTAAGACCGTCCGTCCGGGTTTCCCCACTGTGCGCGCCCCTAAATGACCATCATCTTCCAGGGCCTAACATAAGACAACCTGGGCACCTATCGAAATCCGTCGGGAAGCGGCCATGTGCCTGCGGGGTAGTCAAGACCACACCCAGAATCTCCTACCCATCGCAGAAAATACATATATATAAAAGCGCTCACATGGCCTAGGACTATATCCACCCTGCATTCATTAGCCAGGGGGCTTCACCTGTACGAGCGAACTTCCCTTATGATGGTATTTAGAGAGGTGTGTATGAATAAATTATTATTTACATTTTTAAATCTCATTTTCACATTCAATCTTTTTCATTAGCAATTCCACTTCCATTATCCATATTTTAGGTTCATTTTATTCGAACCAATCTCCATTTAATAATCTGGTTCATTTTATTCGAACCTAATACCTTTGACTAATGTGGTTCATTTATGCGAACCTAACACCATTGAATATTTTCATTAATATTCCTCAATTTACAAGTCCCGACTAAATCTCCAAATACTCGTAGCGATTCTAAAATTTCCCAAAGTTTATATAACTTCGATAAGCCCCTAAAGTCTCCAAGCATGGGCTTCCAAACTCCTAACTTCCAAACTTCGAAAAGTTTGAATTAAAAATAAGTAATGCCTTATCATCACTTTAAACCTCCCCAAAATAAACCCCAGATGAACCCATTTCTAGTCTAGGATAACGACCAAACTCAACTAATACTTTAGGATTCTAAGTTTACTTCTTTCAAGAAGGTTCCTAGATCCTAAGCCTGAGGAAAAAGATCAAAATTAAAAAAGGAAAATGACTCAAACTTGCAGAACCCGAATCGATTCGCCCCAAGGGCCGAATCGATTCGCCCTTGAAGAGAATCGGTTCGGAAGACAAACCCAACATTCTGCATACAGCCGAATTGATTCGGCCTTAACCCGAATCGATTCGGGTACCAAAACCTGGGAGACTGCATCTATGCGAATCGATTCGCCCCAGGGGCCGAATCGATTCGCCCTTGCGAAAATGCCAAGAATGGCTATGGAGTCTTGAACTCCAAATTTCTCCTCAAACCCAAAACCAACTAAACCCAAATCATTTGCTGCAATTACTACACCCTAAATACATTTAACTACCAACATTATCATTATTAATCATCCAATTCCATTTCCAATGGTTTAATACCCATAAATCCAACAAAACCCTAAAATGGTTAAACACAACAATTTCACAACTATCAACACTAATATTCTACTTAAATCAGATAATAGCAAGTAGATAACTTGCCTTGCTGTAGGAAGATCAGATTTGAGAAAGATTCAAGCTCGAATCTCTCTTTTTCTCCAAGGTTCTCTTCCTCTCTCTCTCTCTCTCTCTCTCTCTAGGGCTCAATTTGTAAAAAGAAATGGAAGACAAGAAATGGGGTTGGGAACTTAAAACGGGGCCTTAAGTTATGAGTCTCCAATTTTAAATGTCAATACCGCAATAATATAATTTCTAATACGCAATATGCCAAAACCAGTCAAAAAGGCCCGAAACGCCAAAATACAATATGGCACTTATTCTGACTGTCTCACACCTACCGGGACTAACTACACCCTCCAAATTATCATTTGGAAATTTATGATTCATTTTACTTCCGGTTTCAAATTTAAACCAAAATGTCATTTAATTCTTATGACACAATAAATCACAACGTGGATATTTTTACCTACTCATCAGGTAATCATACAACATTTTAGTAAATATTAACCTTTTCCATATTAAATCAATATTTACTCTACCTCCATCATTTTATAATTAATTACTACACAACGTAAATAAATGTAAAATAGGCTATCAGAAGAGAGGGTTATTACACATTTCTCCTCTCTTTATCAAAAAGCCAAAAACATTTCTCATCTCTTTATCAAAAATCCAAAAATATTTTGTCTTTCCATCTCAAAAAGAAAAAGAAAAAAAACTTTCATCCTTTTTCTAAAAAATAAATCTCATTTTACGCCTTCTCAGGTCGATCGCAAACCCTTATCCTGGCTCCCTATTGGCTTCGATCTTCAGTCAAATCACCCCGGAGTTCCTCCCGTTCCTCTGCTACTCCTTTCGATTCCGAAATCCATCAGCCTTCCATGGAGAACACAGATCAAATACCCGTTGTGCAGACGGATTTGACGACATTATTAACTTAGCTTGTGTCCAAGATTGACAACCTCCAAACCGAGGTTCGAGAGATGCAACGAAACCTGGTTCCCGTCCCTCAAGAGCTCGAGGCCCTATTCCCTGGTGCTATGGATCCACCCAAGCCCATCTGGGTTTCAAAAGAGTATCAGCATGCTCCACGTGTCCCTTCTACTAATGGGCCGCTGCCTGCCCAGCTTTCGATGTCGAACCTTGCCCAGCCTGGGGCCAACTTGCCTATGATCGTTGATCCAAAAGAAGAAGAGTTGAACAAGGTCAAAGAGGACCTCAAGATGCTCACTAAGAAGTTTGACCAAGTCAAAATCTCGGGGAATTACATGAACTACACCCATATGTCTCCTTATCCTAAAGCGAGGTTACTTGAGAAGTTCAAGATGCCCAATATCGAGATATTTGGAGGAGGTGGACCCCCAATTATTCATCTCCGCAGCTATCACCGTTCCATGACTCTACTAGGGGCTTCTGAAAAAGTGATGACCCAATTATTTTAGTAAACTCTGAAGGATAGCGCCCTTCGATGGTTCTTGTCTCTTGAGGAGTCCAGAATTCGTAGTTGGGAGGATGTAGCCTGAGAATTCATGTCACAGTATAAATACAAAGAAGAGCTTGAGGTCACCCACCGTGATTTATAGCTGCTAAAATAGAACTCAGGGGAATCAATCAGTAATTTCATATCCCAATGGAGGGAAAAAGCAACAACCATGACCAATCGGCCATCTGAGGAAGAATAAGTCAGCATAATGAAGAAGAACTTCTTACCCCATGTCCGAGCAATGATGGGAGGACAATACTATCCCCACTTCTAAGCTTTCAGAGAAGCAAGAGTAAAAATCGAGGAGGGTTTTGCCAAAATAGATGTTGAACCAAAGAAAGTGTCCGGACAGTTCACCCCTAGAAAATATGACAAACCTACCAGTGTTGCAGTCTCAACCATCAAGAACATCTCTCAACCAACCACCTTATGGGCACTAAAAAGTCGCCCTGTCCCAGTCCAAAAAGAATACACCGAGCTCTATGCTCCCCTCTCCAAAGTTTATTAAGCCCCGCTAAGTCGAAACCTTATCAAACTCTTGGATCCCCGTCCATTGCCAAACCCACTCCCAAGAAACTTCAAGGCAGATGCTCATTGCGCCTTTCACCAAATCGCTGGCCATACCACTGACCAATGCTTTCGCCTCCGAAATGTAATCTAAGGTCTAATTGACCGGGGTACCATCTCCCCACCAGCCAATCCTAAGCCAAACTCTACTCACAACCCACTCCCAAATCATGCCAATGCCATATTTCTAAAAAAGAACCCAAAATTTGATCCCTCAACTCAAATCACACCCATATACTCTCCTAAACCTCTCCAAATTTGCCCATAATTCCTCCTACACCCTGTTAGCCTCACTGATCAGGCACTGTCACTCCTTACCAGAGCATGCATCACTGTCCATACCCGTTCTGAAAATGGAAGCATGGAATTATCAGAAGTCTTAAACCAACTCCTGGAGTTCGGGCTGAAATTTCCCTCACAAATGATTATTGATTGCCAGCGATTCAGTACGCTGTTCTTGGAAGCACAAAAATGGGCTTGAGAGTTAGACAATTGGGTAGTACCGACCGATGAAGTCAGTCTGGATGATGTTGTCCAGATTATGGCAAAATTATTCAGGCAAACTGACGATATTTGCAATATGACTGAGTTACTTGATGGTCTGAAGCTACAAGGGCGCTTGGTCCTTTCACCCTTACATATCCCCACATAATGGAAAGACCTGTATCAAGAAGCCGTTGAAGTTATGGAATGCATCAACTTTACATGGAAAGATAGAATTATTGCCACCGGATGGGGGGAAGAGTTCGAAGATTCGAATGAAGAACAAGCTTCAGATAAAATTGGCCCGATAGCCGACATGTGTGGGATGATATCATTTGAAGAACTTCTCGAAAAAATATACAAGGTGGAAGAACAACTCGAGATTAACGAGGAAACGAGATTCATATTCTTCCCTTCTTCAGTAAATCACATGACCAGATCAGGGAGGCATCCCAAGCTCACTACTAACCAATGACAAAGGGAAGGGCGTTGAAAACCTTCCTATACTAGAAATGACCATCGAGGAAAGCAAGATCCTCGATCAACTAAAGAAAACTCAAGCTAACATCACTATATGGGGGCTTTCAATGTCTTCCCAGCTACACAGAAATGCTTTGATCAAGCTACTCATGGGACCCACAACTCCACCCTCTACCACACCAGAAGAAGAGGTAAATTTGGTCGGATCTTTGACCTCTACCCAAATACTATCCTTTTTCGAAGAATAAATACCCAAGATTGGTCTAAACCACAATCATGCACTCAACATCTCCATCGAAGTTATGGGGAAGGTTGTACCACTCTCTCTTGTCGATAATGGATCCGCCTTGAATGTGTGCTCACTGAGAACCTTCAAATGTTTAGGACTGAAAGAAAGCGACCTCGATCCAACCTCCGCTGCTGTGCGTGCCTAAGATAATACCCATCGGGAGGCGATGTGATCTATAAAGCTTGTAACAGGGGCTTGCCCTATAAACCCTATCATCGAATTCCAAGTTATTGACATCCCAACTTATTTTAACTTGTTGCTAGGATGACCTTGGCTCCACAATATCAAGGGTGTGTCTTCCTCGATCCATCAGAAATTGAAGTTTTTCACCAACGGAGGAGTCATCACCATTTGGGCGACGACGATAATACCAAAGGTCGAAGTACCAACAGTGCAATTCTCGAGATACAACACGGGCCAAATGATATGCTCCTATCAGGATTCTGAGTGGAACCACCTCTATTCTCGGTAGGGGATGACTTTAAAGAAAGGGTTTGTCCAGAATACGACCTTCATGGCAACGTCAATGTGATTCAGATGTTCAGAAACATGCACTTCATACCCGGACTGGGGCTAGGACAAAGACAACAAGGAATACTTAAGCCGATTGAACTGAAAAAGGCTTTCCCTCCTTGTGGTTTGGGGTATCAACCATCAGAACAAGAGCTCAGAATGATCCGCCAGTCTCGACCAAAGAGAGGACTAGACTACGTCCAGACTATCCCAGGTGATTCCTTGAATGGAAGATTCATCAAAGAGGGTGAAGACTTCCCCTTTTGCAACTTTCCAAAACCATGGTATGACCATATAGACAAGAAGATGAATCTCGAAATGGAGATCTTTTTCCAAGACAGCTACCCATGGGCCGAAAGTTCCCAACACCATATACAACCGTTCGTCAAAGATACCAAAGAGACTAAGGAAAGTGACTCCAAATATTCCTTTAATTTACAGACACTGGGGCTGACACTCTGCATGGTTCATTCAGGCACTACATCACTAGATCAATCCCATCTGATCAAAGTTGCTGATACACCTCTCCTCAACTGGCATGCTGCGCCAGTTCTACCTGTTGAAATCTCCCCTAATCCTAATGTTTGCCCCATTTCTTCTTCTGTTGTCTATCCTTGCTCAAATATAATCGAGACCTCCTTTGATGAGGTTCTCAATGATGTTTTTCCTATTAATGAAATAAACGAATATTTTGAGTATCTTGCTGTGCCTTACATTAACTGTTTAGATTTTAATCAAACTTTTGATGATGATGATTTTGCAAATGAATAATTCTTAACTGATCTAAATAAGGTTAATAATAAATAACATAACCGCGTTTAAGTTAATGAACAAGAGACTGTTATTATTAACCTCGGTTCTAGTAGCCAACTGCATGAGATTAGGATAGGGGCTACCCTTGACGAGCATGAGTGTGCACAAGTCGAAGATATGCCCGGCATTGATCCTGAAATAGCTCAGCATGAGATTCCCACTCTCCCAGATTACAAGCCGATTAAGCAAAAGTTGAGAAAGCTCCGCACCGAATGGTCGCTCAAAGTCAATGAAGAGGTGGTCAAACAGTTGAACGTGGGCTTCATTCGTGTGATCGAATATCCCACATGGCTAGCCAACATAGTGCCTGTGCCGAAATCAGGTGGGAAGGTCCAGATGTGTGTAGTGTGACACCCCGACCAATTAAATACCGGGTAGCTACTCCTTTATTAAATTAATTCAAAATGCCAAGTTAGTCCAGTTAATAGCATCACTGTCGAAAACATTTTAATGATTACTAACCACCTAGTATTTAAAAAGTAAGTGCCAAATTTTAATTTAAGTCTGATTAACATGCAACAAGTGTAATAAAGAATAATAACACCATTCACCATAATGAAGTAAATAGAATGACCAACACATAACGTAAATAAAGTCTGGAGGAAAAACTCCTCACTACAAATCCCACAACTGATAAGTAAACTGAATACTAAATCAATACATGCCAAAGTCCGAAAACTGTAATGGAAAAGTAACTCTAATAGAAATGGGCAACATGCCCTACAACTGATAGATAATGAATATGGAATCCAAGTGATAGAGGCGTCTACAAGCAAATCCCTGTAGCTTCCACAAACAGCTACAGCTCGTCACCTGAATGAATATCCTATGCATGGTGTCCTTGTGGCTGGGCACCTAAAATGGTTTTACAAAGAAAAATAGATTTGAAAAGCAAACGGGTCAGAGCCCGAATGTGGAGTTATATTTTAAAAACCTACAAGTGCTTTAAAAACATTTAAAACGTTAAATGCAAAGTACATGTTAGGACGTACACTCACATGATATTCTCACCTCTCATCTAACTGTGCACTCCTAACGTAAGTACCCATCTACAACGACACAAACCACTAGCTAAGTGACATCGTCTCTAGCTAGACTATCATAGGTCCTACCCATATTACTCGGTTCTATTAACATTATAACGCTCGTAATTAAGTAGGGGTTTAACGTAAACTCAGATGCTCAATATGCAATATATATATCACTATCAGTTAACTTGTTATATTTCTCGAAACAATACCGAAATTATATTCACAACATTAACATGAAGGTTCCCATTAATTAAGTGTATATTATTCACATCATAAATATACATTATAAGCACCCCGAGAACTAAGCTGCGGTGCACACATACTCTGCTATCCATCCCGGTACATCACGTACATAAGGATTACATATTCCGAATCTCTCAGGAATAGTTCACAGATAACAACATCACAAACAATGGAGGCGAACACAGTCACATCACATAGGTCACGCACATACCTACGCTCCTACGATTAGCGGACTTATTAATATCCCAATAAGTCTTTCTATGACCTATGTTCATCAAGGTAACCAGTCTAAATCCGGGCAACACAAGGATTAGAGGGCCCTAAGTGAACGCAAACCTCTCGTGATAGCAAGTATGGTAGGTATGTCATACACACAATTCATATACCAATACGAAGTAAACACACGTCTTAGTAATCCCGTAGTTTAATCGTAGTACATATCGCTTTCTCGTACTAACTTATAATTATCACAATTTAAACTATTCTGGTTTATAATCATACGCACCATAATTTATTCTCTCGTCGTAGTAGACACTCACGTCTCAACCCAAACCGTCCATTTAATATAACCCTCGTATTTAATTTCCTTCTCATAAATACCAAAAAGTCCCAATTCTATCATTACATCATCATCGGAATGTTATCTATATCCTCGAACAAGTTTACGGGACTCCAAAAATCAAAACAGTCCAAAAAGGCCCAAACTGTCAACTCGTTAGAAGTCTCGTTCGAACGAGACTGTTCGAACGAGATTCCTCTGTCAACTCGTTAGAAGTCTCGTTCGAACGAGGCTGTTCGAACGAGATCCAGTTCGTTCGAACGAACTGTCCCTTCTAACGAGATCTCGTTCGAACGAAGTTATCGAACGAGGTTCCCTTTCGTTAGAACGACTGGTCAATTCGTTAGAAGCTCGTTCGAACGACCTGGGCAGGGGCTTCTAACGACCTACCAGATTCGTCCCAGATTTTCCTAAAACTCGTTTTTCACCATTTTTACTCCTAAAATCTCTTCTAAACTAAGTCCCAACAATCGTTTTAAGGTCTCTAAACAATCCTAAACATATTATAATCACATCCTAACACGTTTTGAAGGATTAATCCATCCTAACATCAACCAAATTTACAAATCTCTACACTTTTTTCCAATTTATCAAGAACACGAACCCTAACTTTTTGAATCATGAATTAACCCAATATAAATCCGTTTTATATTCTTCCAATCACAAATATTATGGGAATACTCATCTACCTATCATTCTACATGCATTTCTCCTCAAGATTTTCAAGTTCTAAGATCCAAACTACATGGGTTTTCATTATCTTTCAAGAACAATTGATATTCTTCAATTTTCTAACATGGAAGGAACATTCTACGAATTTAAATATAATCAAAACACTTGCCTTGATTGTCTCTGAGTTTGGATGATGGTTTGATGAAGATTTCTGCAGAATTTCTTCTCTTCTCCAAGCTTATTCTCCAATGGTGGCTTAAGGTGGCTAGGGTTTTCTTTGGGAAAGTTGTAAACCTAATGATAGCCTCCGTAGCTTAATGGGTTAATATGGGTTGGTTAGTGGGTTTAGTGGGTTAAATCCACATCAGATTAAAACTCCCAATTTTCGTCACTTTTAATTCCTCAAAATGTAAAATTACCAAAATACCCTTTAAGTTGCCGGTATGGCCTAAAAATACCCCGGGACCCAAACTACACCCCCGGCTAGTGTTTTCTGACTATCTCGATCCTTCCGGACGCGTTGGCGCACTCAAAACGACCATACGGATAATAGAAATAAAAATCACTTTTTATAATTAAAATAATATACCATGACGCGGCGGTCACACGCGTCTCAACAAAATTCTCAAATTGCCGTATATTAATCTCACGACAAATTTTATAATTCCAAATTCATATATAATCATATATGCACATAATCAAATACCAACTCGCATCTCGTTAATATTTATAACCCGGATTAATTCCAATTAATACGCATTTAATTAATTAATCCCATAAATAAATATAGCCAAAAGTACGGGGTATTACATGTAGACTACCAGGACTTGAACAAATCCTCTCCAAAGGTTGATTATCCGTTACCCAATATCGACATGATCGTAAATAACACAACTAGTCATGCTCTCAAGTCATTCGTCGACGAATTTTTCGGATACAACCAAATCAAGATGCACCCAGACCACCAAGAAAAAAACGCATTCATCACCCCATGGGGAACTTTTTGTTACACGGTTATGCCATTTGGTCTCAAGAACGTTGGGGCTACCTACCAGAGGGCTGCCATAACCATCCTACTATATCTGATTCACAAAGAATTTGAAGTCTATGTGGATGATATGATTATAAAATCCAAGACTAAAGAAGGTCATGTTATCGCTCTCCGAAAGTTCTTCGAATGACTACGACAGTATCAGATGAGACTCAATCCATAGAAATGCGTCTTCGGCGTTACAAAGGGAAAACTCTTAGAATTCATGGTCAGTAAGAAGGGGATAGAAGCAGATCCTGCTAAGCTGAATGCCATACTTGAGATGCCACCTCCCTGAACAGAGAAAGAAGTCCGAGGTTTCCGTTGAAAATTATAATACATCAGTCGGTTCATCAGCCAGTTAACCTCCATCTGCGAACCTATCTTCAAACTCCTCCGAAAGGATTCAACTAAAGTTTAGAATGGGGCCTGCCAAGAATCTTTTGACCTAATCAAATAATATCTGACCCAACCCCCGGTGATCATGCCACCACAGTCTGGTCTCCCTTTTCTCCTATACCTAACCATAATTGACACTACAACTGGGGATTTGCTAGCCCAATACCTTGAATATTACCGTAAAGAAAAAGCCATCTAATATACCGACCACAAATTGGACGGATACGAGGTCAACTACACTGCTTTAGAAAAGGCGTGTATCGCACTTGTCTGGATCACTCAAAAGTTGCGACACTACATGATCACCTTCCCCATCAAACTTGTATCCCGAATGGACCCCATCAAATACCTGCTTGAGAAACCTACCTTATCCAGTCGAATGGCTCGATGGTTGAAGCTCATAGCCGAGTTTGATATCATATACATCACGCAGAAAGCCATGAAAGGAAGAGCCATCTTTGACTACCTCGCTGATTACCCCATGAATGAAGTTGATGTCTGGATCTCCGAATTACCAGATGAAAATATCCTCTCCACTGCCCATGACAATCTCTGATGGCAAATGTTCTTTGACGGCGCTGCCAATAAAAAGGGATATGGCATTGGGATACTTCTAATCGCCCCAGATGACTCCCAAACTCCCATCGTCATCAAATTGAATTTCCCCTGCACCAATAACATGACTGAGTATGAGGCGTGCTTGGTAGGCCTCAAAGTTGCTCTCGAGAAAGGTATTCAATACCTAGACATCTATGGGGATTCCTCCCTCATCATCGGTCAAGTGCTCAGAAAGTGGAGAGTCAAGGACGAGAAGCTCCATTCCTTCCATGCCCACTTAGAAGAGCTAGACTCCCAATTCCAAGACATCACCTTCCATTACCCAGCTCGACCCAAGAATAACCTAGCCGACTCCCTTGCTACCTTGGCCTCTATGGTCGACATGCCCGAAGGAATAACAATGACCCCCTTCCAGGTTTAAAAGTAAGATAAACCAACCCACTGCTACCACATTGATCTCGTCACCACAGAAGATCCCGGGCTAGCCAATTGCTGGTACTATGATATCTGGATCCTCCTCAACCATGGTAGGTATCCTGAGAATTCTAATAAGAAAGATTGAGCAACCCTTTGAATACCGGTGCTAAAGCCGTCTTGACGAGCTGACCCTCCTAGACGAAAGGAGATTAAAAGCGCCATACCACATACAGGGGTATCATCGTCGAATAGCATGATCATTCAATAAGAGAGTCAAGGATCGTGGTGTCCGAGAAGGGGATATATCCCTTAAAAAGATCATAGAACCCATCTGGGACCACCCCAGAGGGAAATTCAAGCTCAATTAAAGCGGCCCTACATTGTAAAGGATATCCTGTCCGACGGTGCCGCCGTGCTCATTGACTTAGATGGAGAAGAGATGGCTCATATAGTTAACCTGGACCGTCTCAAGAAGTTCTACCCCTAGTCTCGACGCACTACGAATCTTCTCATCTCCCTTCTATTCTAAAAAAAAACTCTTCATTTCCCTCTACCCAGAACTACGTGGGCTTGATCCTCTGTAATAAACCATTTTCAAATAAAATTTTTCAAAAACCCCAGAGGTACGTAGGCAACTCATTCACCTTACATGAGCACGACCCTTTCTTTTTCATAAAATACTATTCCTTTCTTATCTCCGAGAACGACGATCCATTCTCACATATACTTGAACAAAAGGATTATTTATGCCTTAGTGATCAATATAGATAATTCAAAAACACAAAACTCATCAAAAGGCACAGCTGGATGATCAAAAACTTGTTTATTTCACTAATAAGAAATTTCGGTACAGATTACATAATGGAACGAATAACTCCCTTCCCTCTACTTTCCTAAAAAGTCAAATTAAACCCCTATATTTATTCCCCACCATAAACTCTCCAAGAGTCCTATCTGCAGCTACCAGAGGAGCCCGCTCCATCATCATCATCTGCATCCTGGGGTCCCAAAGCTTTCCCATCCTGAATAGAGTGTCGCAGGCGCTCCATGGACCGATAAGCCCGAACCAGTTTCGAAAAAACCACAACACTTCCCTCTATGGTATTAGATAAGACGATCCACCTTTGTCCAGTCTCAACTGCCAACATCTTGCTGACTACTCTCCTCCACAACCACTTCATATAATCCCCAGGGATATGCCAAACTCTCCTAACAGACTGAGAGGGACGGGTCGACGGACGTCGATTCTCCCATAAAGAGCCAAGCTGCATGCGCAGACGCTCAGTCAAATCTTCTATCGGAAAGAAGTATAGTGTACGAGGTGGCACGACCTGCTCCCAGCTAAATTGATGCATAAGTCGCCAAGGGAAATAGAAAGAGGTTTGTCTAAGACCAACCAACCGAACATACGGGTATTCTCCCAGCTCCAGAATAGGCAACAACTGTCCCCACCAAGGAACTGACCAGCACAGATTTAAAACCCCGTGCCCCACAAACTAATTTTCCCAACTCTCGATGTCCAAGCCAACACTAATGAAATAGTACGAAAAGAAGTTAGGTATAACTGACAAAGTGTATTTCGGAGGAGTCACCAGGCGGAATCTCTCAGACAACCACATGAACAGCATCACAGGGCTACCCCTCAGGAAGTTAGAACGACCTTCTCGCCAGGCATCCAGGTCATTCAAAGTCTCTGCCAGTATCACCACCGCAGGATTGCGATTGTATGACATCCAGGAAATAATAGCTGCAAGTTGTGGGTTCACCAACAATTCCCCAGTCACCAGTAATAATTTTGATACTAGCCTAGAACAACAGCTTCGGCGTATCTAACATAGCCAGCCTCTTGCAAGTGCACGTACTGTAATATCGCCGAAAGGGAGATCATTCCCCCAGTAACCAATGGTCTGGTCGACGAAGGCGAAATGCAAAGAAGCCCAGCTAATAACTCCCTAGGAGAACAGGAAAACTCAAGAAGAGCTGAAGCAACACTGGGATTTATCCCCAGCATGGCTGAAAATTCCTCATAGGTAGGACAAACTTTATCCAACCCAAAGCGGAATACATGGTCTTCGGGGTACCAAAATTGTACCACCACCATCAACATGTTCCACTCAATGGGCCGGTTGTGTCACAAAGAAACTCGACGCATACTGAAAGCATCATAATTGACATTATAAGAGCACATTGCTTCCAGGGCTTCGAGGTACTTAGCAAACTCAATGCTACCAGGGAGAGCCATCTTGCAAGACTAAGAAATAGTAGGCAAGTAAGAAGTAAGAATGTGAAGGTGTGATGGAAACACTCCACCCTTACCCCTTTTTATACTTGAAAACCCTCACAAAAAAACATGACCCCTACAGAAATCAGAGGAAATCCTACACCACAAAGTACAAGAGGCTGAAGAGGGTAATAATCAAAGCTTTGAATTGATGGGACTGGACATGACTGTCGATAGGCAGGACAAGGATCTTACCGATTGGCAACCCCCTATTTTTGGAAATTTTCCCCTTTTGCCAAAATCATAAGCTCAAGAAAAAATAAATTGATATTCTCAACAGAATTTCAAAAATCCTCTTCCACCCCTATATAATTTCTCATTTTTAGAACTTTCCTCCAAAATCCCAAAAATATCTCTTTTTACGGTCTCAGTAGCAAAGTAAAAGGGCATGTGCATGCATTCACCATTAACAAAAGATAATAAAAAATCCCATTGCATTGCATATATATATTCTCTTCTGTGTTACATCAAATTTTATAGGAAATAAAGAAAAGCAAACAATGGGACTCAGCCCAAACCCACATTCTCTCTCTCTCTCTCACCTATCCTCTTTCTAAGAGCTTCCACCCCTACGACGTGATATTTTTCCCCTATGGCGAGACGATGCACCACCACTACCCGAGCCAGAGTCCTCCCCGGACGAAGCAGACAACACCAAGAAAGAAGGAACCAGGACCGCATCTCGAATATGGGAAGTCGTCAAAGATATCCAGTCTTTGATGTCCCTCAGCCAAGTGGTCGACACCCGGAATTGCTGCGAGTAAAAGGCAAAATCAGTATCAAAGCAAAAAGGATTGAAATAGAAAAGGAACCAAAAAGAGGAAGAAGGTATACCACCGGATGAAGAACCTCCTCTATAAAACCCAGATCCTCCGGATCCATCACATGAGGATGGTGAAATATGGGTACCATCCCTCCATCGGCCCGTCGAATGTTGTACAAAGGGGAATGCAATCAAACAAAGGGTACCTCTGAAGTCATCGTCGCCGCAGACACTGACGGACCACCACCGTTGTAGGAAGGCCCCACCGCCCGTCTCGAACCCGTAGAAGGGAAAGGAAAGGCATAATATATGTTGGGCTCCATCAACCAGCTCGTCACAAAGTCCATATAGTCATACGGAGCAGCCGTATTAGTATACAACCGATAGGACTCGTCGATCATTGCTGCGATCCTCACATCCTCCGACAGCAGTCGCTCCCGCCTCATAGATATAGGAGGCTGCGCAGGTGGCACCACCACCTCCTCCTCAGTAATCTTCCAAATCACCCTTTCCCTGAGATACCAAGAGTGGCCAAACTCATGCTCCAGTAAACGCCTAGTCTGCGCATTCACGCCAGTCGCCCTCGTATCCTGAATAGTTGTCCCCCAAGGGTAAAAAGTCACCTGAAAATTCCCAGCAGGCATAAGTCAATACAGAATCAGAACATGCAAAAACCAAGACTGATGTGGAAAGAATCTTACCCTACCACTGGTCAGTCCATTCAAGACCTGACGCACCGCCTCCAGAGAAAGAGATCCCTTCGACTGCCGATTGACTTTCCGCCATCGATACAATTGCAGAAGTACCCAACAGTCTCGTCCTTCAGGGCAATCATCTGGTTATTACACCCAATCACCTCATAGAACCACGTTTGCCAAAGGCAAGAACCCACAATAAAAAAATAAACACATAAGGAAAGTGCGAATGCATGAAAATGCGTAAACTGAAGAATACCTCAAGAAGATATGTGGCTCCAGTAAAAGTTTGTTGGCAGCATCGACTGAATGCATCCAAGGAAAAATAGAGGGTCGCCAAAGTCAGGCTCCCCCAATCATAGAGAGGGATGTTAAAAAACATCCACAAATACGGCAAGAACCACAAATGGACGACGTCGCCGCTCCACGCCACCATGAAACCTCCTAGCACTAACAATATGAACAATCGGTCCATCTGCCTCACCTGCAGCCCGTCCTACACATCAATCACCCTGCTCAATAGAACATCCTTTAGCAAGGACAGTCATATGGAATCCCCAGAAACTATCCTCCCTACATCACCAAGCGCCTCACGCACCACCTCCGACCTCACCCGCAGGGAACGATCCACCTCTATCTGCTCTTCGTCACAATCCAGCCCCAGCAGCTGCTGCACATCTATGGGAGCTACGGTCATCTCCCCAAAACAAAATGGAAGGTGTGGGTAGTATCCCACCATCTCTCCCCCAAGCGCATAAGACCGCTGTCGAACGATGCGTCTCATCCAGCGCAGACGCCAACCTCCCAAAACCCACTAATGATACCACCCAATGCACCATAGGTGGAAGATGCTCCCAGACGTCCTTAATCCCCGTCGTCCCACGGGCACGTATGCTCTTCAGAGAGATATCAGACTATCAAAAGAAAAAAAAAACCTTGTCAAAAATTCAAGAAGGAAGGAAAAGTCACCAAGAAAAAAGAGAAGAATGCCAAAAGTTAGGTTACTTACATAACCATCGGGTCTCACCACCCTCAAAGAGCAATGACGCGATGGCTCCCGTAGCTAGGTCCGCTCATTCGCAACCGGCTCGAATGCATCAAAAGAATTCTCGCTCCCCAAAGCAAGAGGCGCCCTGGCCCTCCACTCCACGTTCGCCCAGTCATCGACAGTCAACTATTCCCTTTACGCTGCAGTGCTCACAAAGGTGGCCATTTCCTATAACTAGAATGATTTGCAGAGGAAAATCACAGAAAGAGAGAAAGAAAGAAGCTATGAAAAATGAAAGGAATTGACCCCCTTTATATAGGATGCCAAGGGTCATGCCGATCGGTATTGACCCCCCACCCACCGATCGGCACTGCCTCTTTACCTTCCCGAGGTAGTCCAAAATTCCATGCCACTTCCGAATAGCACCCTCTGCACCATGCCGACCGGCACCCCCTTAAAATTTTGTACAAAAATTCCCCAAAAGTACCAGAAAATCCTGAAAAGTCCTCAGAAAATTCCTAAAAATCCCCGGAACGATTTAGATCATTTTCGCTAAGAAAATTTTACACTCCCCCACGCGGAACCCCTATTTCCCCAGCGGAACTTTCAAGAGCCAAGTAAATCCCTTCCCGGCAACGTTCACAGAGAATCTCTAAGGATCACCTCCTATACCCCAGAAGTCTCAAACCTCCCCGAGCAATACGTCCAATACTTGGACCACCTAATCACTTCTCGAGTGAAGCTTATAGCATCAAATTTGCCTTTCCTTCACAAAGTCTCCAAGATCACAAGGATTTCCCCAGCAATCAGCTCCCCAGCTCAAAAACAACATCGCGAGGTAATTTTCCCCCGCGGAATTCCAAAGAATCATTCTCCTCAGGCAATATCTCCAAATGACGCTCTAAATTTTCCCCAGCTCATTCACTATTGCCCAGCGGAACCCAAAATCCAATCTTTATCCTCTCTCAGGTCAGAATTGACCTCGATCTTGGATCGTCACCTTAGTTAGGTCAGAATTGACCTCGGTCCTCACCTCTCTTATGTTAGAATTGACCTCGGTCTTGGATCATCACCTTAGTTAGGTCAGAATTGACCTCGGTCCTCGGTCGTCACCTCTCTTAGGTCAGAATTGACCTTAATCTTGTATCGTCACCTTAGTTAGGTCAGAATTGACCTCGGTTCTCGGTCGTCACCTCTCTTAGGTCAGAATTGACCTCGATCCTTGGTCGTCACCTCTCTTAGGTCAGAATTGACCTCGGTGTTGAATCATCACTTAAGCCTGCAGAATTGGCTTCGACCCGCATAATTGGTCATCTCTACTTAAGCCCGCAGAATTGTCTTTGACCCGCATAATTGGTCATCTCTGCTTAAGCCCACATAATTGGCTTCGACTCGCAGAATTGGACATCCCTACTTAAGCTCGCAGAATTGGTTTCGACTCGCAGAATTGGTCATCTCTACTTAAGCCCACAGAATTGGCTTCTTTCCGCAGAATTGATCATCTCTACTTAAGCCCGCAGAATTGTCTTTGACCTGCATAATTGGTCATCTCTACTTAAGCCCGCATAATTGGTCATCTCTACTTAAGCCCGCAGAATTGGCTTCGATCCGCAGAATTGGTCATCTCTACTTAAGCTCGCAGAATTGGCTTCGACCCAAAGAATTGATCATCTCTACTTAAGCCCGCAGAATTGGTCATCCCTACTTAAGCTAGCAAAATTGTCTTCGACCCGCAGAATCAGTCACCTCATCTTCAAGCCCTCAGAATTGGCTTCGACCCTCATAATTGGTCATCCCTACTTAAGCCTGCAAAATTAGCTTCAACCTGCAGAATCGGTCACCGGTTTGCGCTCTGCGTTTAATTTTTCGAAAAGGCCTGAAAGACACTGCCAAATGGCAGGTCCCAGACCCTACCTATCGACAGTGTGCCTAAACACACGTGCCGATTGGCAGGACCAGGGCTATGCCGATCGACAATGCCCTGGGCCTATAAATAGGAGGCCTTGACCTCACTTGAAGAAGGCTCAGATCTGAGAGATATCACTCTCAACAAATCCAGAAAACCTCTCTCGAAGTCAGCGTGATTTCCACATCCAAATCCCTTTCCAACCTTTACTTTTCATCATCCTTTTCATCAAACTTGGTGAATTCACTACTCTCCATCATCATCCAAGTACAAGGGCTGCTCTCCAACATTTAAGATCAAACTCAAGATCTTCAAGAAGGTCCAATTTTCTCAATTCTCTCCTTAAAATCTCATAAATTCGCATTAACTTGTTTAATTACGTAACACATTTATTCTCTCATTTCACACATCCTAATATATTTTTAGTATTATTGCACATCCCTTATTTTCGTACAAATAAAAACCCCCTAAAAAGAAAAAGAGGGTTTGCTCATAAATTCCAAACGGGAATTCTCACACTTTTCTTACACTTCTCTCACAACTAAAACACTTTTTCTACACACACACAAATAAGAGAATCCTCCAATTGGATTTATGGGATAAACCCCACCCCTCGTTTTGCATACGAACTACGTGGACTTTGATGCCTCTATAGGCTACGTAGACGTCTCGGGGTAAAATTCGAGACTCGAGTCCTATTTTTACTTTTTCACTCCTTTTCTATTTTTCTCTAAACTCCATTCCTTTATATTCTATATATTTGTTCTTAGTAGCGTATTATCCCATATGCGTTATCGTTCCATCGTAACGATCAACGTGAGGATCATCGCGTAAATCCTATTTTCTAATATTATTTTTACATTCCTACGGATGACTCGCTTTATCTCTTCCATTATACAAGTTGAGGATTCCTATCTCCATTATATATACACATGCACACAGATCACGAGGAAAATAATAAAAACCCATGAGAGACCGTAAGGGTGGAATGGGTGCCTAACACCTTCCCATTTCTTAACTTAGCCTCCGGACCCTTTTTGAATCATTTTTGGTTTCGTATGTATCAGTATGTCTTTAGATGCCGTCCTTCGGGATGACTCCCTTTCTTTTGTCTGTTTTGAGTAAAATAGACTGGCTACTCCATCTCTCTACATTTTTCACCTCATCAATGACGCCGGCCGAAGCCCTACGGAGTGGGACGCGCGGGACCTAGGATCCTCACTCCGCCCGCCCGTCGCGAGGATCGGGGATGGCCATATACCACACATATATATATATATATATATATATATATATATATATATATATATATATATATATATATATATATATACATATATACTAATACATACTATGATGTATGAAATCGTGTTACTCCCCCCCAAAACGTTATTTATTCCGCATATTCTCTTTGTGTTTATAAAATAGTCATTTTGTACTATTGTGCTTTAAAACTAGTATTTTCTCGTTTAACACACATAGTTAAACAAATAGTATTTGTTGAGAAAACCTTTTAACCTTTCAAACATTTATTAACTCAACATTCATTCTCTCACACCAAAGTTACTTAACCATTACTTAAAATCTTCTTTCAACACATGCACACCGTGTTAGAATATATTCATTATCGTTGAAAGTTTTATACAACACACACACACTTGTGTTATTATTAGTTTAAACCTCACTAGGTTGCCTAATTACCCATTAAGTCATCTCAACTAATCATTTCAATGCCTTATGGACGTTAATCATTATTCAATTTACTTGGCCATATTTCTCATCATAAGAAACATATACCATTTCCTATAAGCTAGGTTATTTTCATCTTATATCCCGTTTCTTATAATATTCTAATTAATATCATTATCTTTTATCTGAATTTTTCAATATCCCTGGACTTCACGGGCTCTACACCATCGGGCTCCAGTTGCTATATGCTAATTGGGCAGTGGGTTTGGGGTCTTTCACCACCAGGGTTGTCATGCCTTTCTTAATTTTCTCCAGCATCATCCTAGTATTCCTTTATCTTTTTAATGTGTTTAACATTATACCAATGTTCACATTAATTCACACTTATCCACTTTTACGGACCAAAGCTAAAAGCCTGGACTTAACCATCCGTTTTTCCATTATACACTTGGAAAATCATTTCATTCTCTTTAAGTCCTTGTTGTCACACATACAACGTTGATTTTTATGCTAAAATTATTTACATCTTAGGACTTACGTCGTTTTTTACTCGAACTAGTGTAAAAACAATCTTCAACATTTTTATTGCATAAAAATATTACACTTTAGGTAAATTACCAATCTACCCTTTAGTTACTAAAAACTTGCATTTTGGTCCTTTGACATGTGTTACTTCCCAAAGATGGTTATTAAGTTTCCAACTTAATATTTAAAATACTTTTAGCCGTTTTTAAAACTTGTTCAATATCACACTTTACCCAACTTTCACACTTATCATTTTAATACATTTATTACATAAAATAACACGCTTTTAAATATTAAACTCCCATTTTCTACACATTGGAAATACACGCTTTATTTATGGTATTTTGCATCTTAACACCCATATTGTTACTATGTACATATTTGGCCTTCTTAACTTCCAATATTAACTCTTACACCAAAATATTATGTAAAAACCTTACTTTTCACATATTTATGTATTAAACCCATTTTATTATCTACATAAGTGCACACACTTTAAAATACCCATCTAGCCATTATCTGCATATTTGGCATTCCTTATTTCCATTATTTACACTTTAGTCACAATTTAATGTAAACACTTTATATTTTTGCTTATTTACACATTAACCCATACTACTTTCTATTATGAGTTTACACACCTTTAAAATACTCATTTAAAGTGAGAGCTTCTCCTCTCCATTTACCATTATTATTGGTGTATAAAATTGATACTTTTATTTCATAAAATGGTTTAAGCAAACTTAATACAACCCTTGTTCATAAAATCACACTACTTACCTTTAAAACATCATTCTAATACATTTTAGTTTCATAAATGTTCAAGATATGTATTCTGAGATTTTTTTCATTTTCAAACCCCTTTAAATCATCTCTTTGGAATCCATTTTCATACAAAATCATGAGAATGAAACTATTTAACCATATATTAAGCCTGGTATATGTAAATAAACATGCTAAAAATTTGTTAACTTTTAATCTTAAACCAAGATTAGTTTTTTCCTACCTCCAAGACTAAAAAATGGTGGTTGAAATGTTGGTGTAGGAGGAGCAACCCCCTCCTCCAAAGGTGGCCTCAAGAGGTTATCAAAAGCTTCCTCTGAAGCTTGATCCAATAGTGCTCCCATTGGCCATTTTTTCCCTTCATGGAACTCTCTTTAGTCATAAAGAAACCTTCGTTAAAAGCCCATTAACACACCAAGAACATCATCTTCGTCACCCAAACAAGCTGTCCAAGGGTTTCTTCATGGGTTTAGAAGCTTAATTATGACTTTTAATGGTGGAATAAGGGTGTGCGAGTGGTGAAGATGGGTGGGGACGAATTTGGATAGAACACTAAGTGTTTGGGAGCTCTTGAGATTCGAAGAAAAAGTGTGAAATCTGATGGTAATCCCTCCCCAAGACCTTATGGTCTTCCTCTTATATAACCCCACATATTCATTAATTAAACCAATTGATTATTGAGGAAACTTCTCATCTGTCCAAGGTATTAAAAACACTCTCATTAAGGTCTGATATTAGGGTAGAATAGGTAGTATTAACATTGGTTGGTTATGGTTTAATTCAATGGTCCAACACAAGATAACACCTAATTATTTTTTTACTACATTTTAAATGGAGTATCCACTTAAAACGGGTCTAAATGATTTTTTCGAGAGACGTCAAAGAAGGAAAAGTTGCTCAGAATTAAATTTTACATCTTTTCGTTGATTTTCAAATTTTTCTGAGCATTTCATATTTTGACAAAAAATCATTTTTTTTTATTTTCTGACTTTTGACCCCATGGTATTTTTATATGTATTTTTTGGACCCTATTAAGGCGGTCTTTTTATTTCTTGGGTCTTCCAAGTGTCCTACACTTTGCGTACAAATTTGGGTTTTCGCAGTGTCGCGTACAATAAAAAAGGCTTGATTAATTTTTTTTCTCTACATAGTATTTTTTCTTATATTTGTAGGGTTCCAAATATGTGGTCACAATTTTTTTATCCCTCTCCAAATGTCATACAAAAATCGCGCAAATTCGCGTCCTATATGACGCGTGTGGGCAAAAATCGCGTTATATTAATCATAATCGTGTCACAATCATTCCTTGACATTTTTGCATCAAGCTTAACTAGCACACTTACTAGGACTATTAGAACTTAAACATGCATCCATGCGAACCATGCAACGTGATAATTTTTCTCCTAAATTACTCTTCGTAATGCATCACTTTTCGTGCCATTTGACGTAATTCCCTTATATATTTATTCCTCAAATTTTTCTTTGAATAAAATACTTTAATTATCAATAAATACTTATCTTTTTAGGGTGGGGTGTTACATCGAAAAGGTCCAGAAGTTGGAGGGGGAGATCCCGGTCGAGAAGGACAAAGGCTAAAATATGGCCTGTGATGATGCTGAGCTCCAAATCGTGTACGCCAAAAAAGTATCCTTCAAAAAAGGATGGGATCAAGCTCTGGGAGCGGTGGGAGTCCCTTTAAATTTTGACCTTTTCCATCTTCACTCTCCTGGACCCAACCCACTTGCAGAGGAGGAGCCTCTCGTTGGTCAGCCTGCCGACCATACTGAAAACGAGTCTATTGAGGTCGAGATGACTACCGACCAAGAGAATAGGACTGCTGAGAAGGGGAAGGCACCAAGCAGTTCTGAGCACGTGAAGGAATAGGGTTGCATAGTTGTAGGATTTTTCCTTTTTCTTTGCTTGTGCCTTGTAATTTCTCTTCTTTCGTTGTACTGGACTTTTGGCCTCCTTTTGTTTAATTAATGAAAAGGACTTCACTTTTATTAATGTGTTCTGCTCTTTCAATTATGCTGATATTAGTTGTATTTCTTATTTGTTATGTTGTATGTAGCCCATCGTCCTGTAGACTACATCCCCCTACCTTAAAGTTGAGGAAGATTTTAGGACCAAACATCAGTACCTAAGTTCGCAAGGCGTTTATAAGGATCTGAAAGCAGCTGAAGGTGAGGACTGCGCAAAACAAGGACCAGTCTGAGCTGGTCGCCAAGCTGAAGGGTGATCTCTAGGTCATGGAGGACATCTATTCCTCAGTACAAGAGGAGATAAATGGTTTGAAGCCTCAACTCTTGGAGAACGAGGACGTGAGCCAAGTTGGCGATGTAATCGAAGTCAAGAACGATGCTTTGAGGAAGGAGATAATCGATCTAAAAAAAGGACATCCAGAGGGGATATGTCATTGCAATCGGCCTCCAAAGAGATGTTACAAGGTTGAGGCACTTGTTCAGAATAGGCCCTCGAGAAGCATGGGCGGTAGGTTATGACAAAGGTTAAACTGATGCATAAGCAGGGATGAAGGAGGATGAGGATGTTGTGTTCAAATGTGGGTGGTTAACTGTCCTCAGGGAGGTCAAAATCCATAATAAGTCAAACCTATGGTATAAGTTCTAGGTAGATTTCCTTGCTTATTATCACAGTCCCTTCTCAAAGGATGATAAATGGATCCCCATCGATGCCATTCCTGCCCAGATCCTAAACTATTACCTTAAAGAAGATGAGGAAGTATTCGCTCCTAACCCAGATAATGGTCGAAGAGCACGTATAACAAATTATCTTTCTCGCCATCCATAGCTTCTCTGGGTCCTTGTTTGGTCTTTGTGTATTTTGTCTTCTTGTAATCGTACTCTCCAATTATTGTCAATATGTAAAAGTTTAATTATAAACTTGTGCTATATTTTGAGCATATGATGACTAAATACGAATTAATATTTGCCTTTGTATTTTGATTGAGAATTGGAAATGTTAATATTTACTGATCACTTAGGACCTTTGCTGACCATGTAATATTATTGACCATTTTAGGCTTTCTTGCCGATTAAACGAGTTAGTATTTAAGATGAATTATTTTGGGCTTCTTATCCGACTAAATAATTCAAGAATAAGTGTTAATCATTTTGGGCCTCTGTCGACTAAATGAGTTTGCTAACTTGTGTTCGAACATTCTCCCAGTTTAATATGACTTAACAATATCATTCCATATGCCTTACCTTTTAAGTCGTGTCATCACACTTCATTAGGCCTAGGTGAGATGATGGCTAGAATGTACCTGGTTGATGGATCATCTGTACAATTCAGTTTTTAATGACCAACCTAGTTGGCTACCAACCTAAGTTGGATTTTTTGCCTAAGGATCCCCTGTAGGGCTTTTGTTGTTGTCGGGGCAAGTCTTGAGGTCTATTGTGTTTATGACAAAGACCTGAGGGTTATAGTAATTGGAATACTTTTAATAACTTATTGTAATCACTGTAAACCTTGATTATCACAATAATATCCCTTGATTGAAATAAGTTGAATACCTTATTATAATCCACAGGAGTTTTGTTATACGCGAGGAAATCCTTTGGCTAAGACAAGTTGGGCAGCTTACCGTAACCAAAGGTAATTTATTTGGTTGAGGGAGTTATTACTTGGAAAAGGTGCATAATACTTAGATATATAAAAATTGAGGCAACCAATGTACGAAATTTAAATGCGAGAATAGGTAGGCCTTTGTGCATTGAATAATAACTTGTAAGCAACATAAGTTTGAAATAAAATTTTCATAAACTAAATGTGCTGATAAAAGATAAAGAAGACTAAAAGTTGAACTTATTGAGATTGGTTGCATTTCATACTCTTGGTATCTCCATGCCCTCCAATGTTCTACGTGATATGCTCCTTGAAGGTTGTCCATTGTTACCTTAAAAGTCCTTCCAAATTTGGTTCCAGCTTTCCATTCGATGGGTTTTTGACACTACCGAGGACTTTCCTTAGGACATAGTCCCCCACCAGGAATTTCCTCTAATTGACTTTTCTGTTATACTACTTGACCACCTGCTGCTGATAGGAAGCAAGCATGATCATGGTCTGTTCTCTTCGCTCGTCTACTAAGTCAAGTTCATTTCATAGTGCATCGTCGTTTAGACCTTGGTTCTCGTAGTAGGGAGATCATCTTTAAGCGGTATAATAGCTTCCAAGTTCCATTCAATAGTCGAGCGCAAAGGGTATTTCCCCAGTTAGTCTCCTAGGAGTAGTACGGTAGGTCCACATAACATGGGGGAGCTCGTCCACCCATACACCCTTTACTCTTTCTAACCTCTTATTTAGGCTGTTGAGCAGGGTTTTGTTGGAAGCTTCTGCCTGACCATTATTTTGGTGATATGCCACATAACTAAAATGGCGCTTGATGCCATGCTCATCACAAAAACCTTGAAAGAAGATACTTTCAAACTGCGTGCCATTATCGATGATGATATTTCTTGGTACCCCAAAGTGTTATGCTCTTTCAGATGAACCTAGTTATGTAGGCATCACGAATGTTTGCCTGTGGTTTTAACTCTACCCATTTGGTGAAGTAGTCTATACCGACCAGCAGATACTTATTATTTCTAGGTGCTATAGGTAGTGGTCCCATAATATCCAGTTTCCATTGCATGACTGGCCAAGGAATTGTCAAGGATTTCTGGTTATTAGTTAACTGATGAACCATACGAGAGAATTTCAAGAAATTTTCACATCTGGGAACATAGACACTTGCATCCTTTTACATGCGAGGCCAGCAGTAGCCTTCATTGATCGCTCAAAAGGCCAATGACCTCCCTCATGAATCACTCCCATAAAAGCCATCATAAAGTTCGTTGAGAACTTGCTTGATGTCGTGCGGGTTGATACATTGGAGATAAGGGCCTGTGAATGATCTCTTGTAGATCTTTCCCGTTAGGGAAAGGTAAAAATAGGCTTCTTTCACCCTTACTTGATGAGCTAACCTCCTGTCATCGCGTAACATATCACTCTGTAGATAGGCAATGATGGTATCTAACTAACTAGGGGCCCTCTATATGAGGAGGACCTGCTCAACGAACACCATCTGGTCAATGCTTGGCTGGTCGAGAAACTCTATCTGAATAGTTCTTTTGAGATAAGAGTCCACTTCTGAGCTTAGGGATGCTAAGGCACCAGCATGACTATTTATCCCCTCGGGGAATTACTGAATATCAGCCTTCCCAAACCCCGCCATAAGACCACTTATTATGGCGAGGTATGCTGCCATTTTGTTGTCTTTTACGTTAAAATCTTCGCTTACTTACTTAGAGACCCGTTTGGAATTATCAAACATGTTGAGGTGCCTTTCCCCCAATAGTTGGGCCTTTCGCAAGCCAAAGATTAGTTCTTTGTATTCAACTTCATTATTGGAGGCTTCAAATTCGAACCTAATTCCTTGTTTAATGACATTACCTTCTGGTGTGACGAGGATGATTCCCACTGCTATCCCCTGGCATTGGAGGCTCTATCAATGTATAGGGTCCACTCTTTAGACCGTGCCTCCTCGTTTATTGTCCACTTCATTTCCTATTGGTTGATAGGTTGGTCCCCTATGCACTCGATAATAAAATCAGCCAGGAATTATCCCTTAATTTCTATTCTTAGCTGAAAGTGGATATTGAACCTCCCAAGCTTGACTAACGACTTCGAGAGTCGTCCAAAGAGGTTGTCTTTTCAAAGAATAACTTTGAGGGGATATGAAGTGATCACTGTTATTGAGTGAGCTTCTAAGTAGTGTTTTAGCTTCCTTGAGGCAACCACTAATGCATATGCAAGCTTTTCTAAGGGTGAGTAACGTCGTTCTGCATCAAGAAGCATCTTGCTGGCATAATAGATGGGGTACTGCCCGCCTTACTTATCACATACTAGAGTCAAGCTAACAGAATGATCTGATACTGTAAGATAGAGATACAGTGGATCTCCATCGTAGGAAATCACTAATAGGGGCCGTTTGTTGAGGTAGGACTTGATCTCCACCAAAGTTCTTGAACAATCATCATTCCACATGAGGTCTTTGCCTTCCTTTAGAAGTTGAAAGAATGGTTGGCAGCATTTCGAGGACTTGAAGATGAAGAGGTTGAGTGCTACGAGCATACCAGTAAGATTTTGAACATCTCACAACGTCCGTTGAGACTGGACATTGGTGATCGCATTAATTTGATCTGTATTGGCCTAAATTCCTCTTTTCCTGACTAAATAGTCTAGAAATTTGGCTTACTCGACACCAAATGAACACTTACTTGCGTTAAGCTTCATCTGGTACTTCCTGAGGATCTCAAATGTTCTGGCTAAGTTTGTGAGGTGGTCGTCTCTATTCTTGCTCTTTACTAACATATCGTCAATGTAAACCTCCATTGTGTCTCCCATCTGCTATTTGAATATCTCTGTGACCAACCTCTGATAAGTTGCACCTATATTTTTCATGCCAAACGACATAATCTTGTAACATTATAAACTAATCGGGGTTATAAATAAAGTTTTATCCTGGTTGGGGCCAAACAATGGAATTTTATTATAACCTGAATAGGCATCCAGAAGACTCATCCTCCTGTGTGCTGTCATAGCTTCAATTAGCTGATCGATCTTAGGCAGTGGGAAACTATCTTTGGGGCAGGCCATGTTGAGGTCCGTGAAATCAATGTAGACCCTCCAACTGTCATTGCTCTTCCGTACTACCACTGGGTTGGATAGCCATTCGGGGAACTTAAATTCTCTAATATATCCTGCATCTAGAAGCTTACCCACCTCGTTCTCTACCGCTTTAGCCTTGTCAGGGCCTATTCGGCGTGCCTTTTAAGTGATCGACTTGAAGGTCAGGTCAACATGAACACGATGGCAGTCTACATTATGATCAATCCCAGGTTGATCATATATCTCCCAAGCAAAAACATCCAAATTATTTCTCAAGAAGGCAATCAACTCTATCTTTTTGTGATCGAAAAGTGCAATTTCGATAAAAAATCTTCTCTCCAGTAAGCTATCGTCAGCACCAACTTCCTTCATGCTTTCAACGACCCTATCAATGGGGTGGACCCTGGTATCCTCCACCCCTTATTGGTCGTACCATAATTGCTATTTAGAGGGTTTAAAATTGTCTTGGGTTTCCTTTGGAGCATCATTTACTTACCTTTACTTGATCGTTCTCCCCTGCAATTCATTTGAAGGATTAACCTTACTCCCATTCTTATAGTCGTTCTTGCCTTTATTCTTATTCCCTTTCTTTTAAATGTCACTCTTATCTCCTCCTTTGCTTACTTTTTCTTAATCGTTGTCCCCTGATTTATAGAGAACCACGTCCTCAACCTTATTATAAGGTCGTCGATGGTGCTGACTTCTTTCTTTGTCCGGGATTGGTGCAATAGAGATGTGGTCGACAAACCAATCTTGAAGGATGCAATGATAACTCGCTCCTAGCAGTCCTTCACTTCATTGAAGACTTCCCAATACCTCTTGGTATAATCACGAAGGCTCTCTTATGGCTTTTTCTTTATCGTGAGCACTGAATCCATCCCCTTGGGGTGGGAGCTGCTGGTTATGAAGTGAGAAATAAAGGCCTCCTCTAGGGCCTTGAAGCTTTTGATCAACATGCGGGGTAGCTTCTCGAACTAATTTTGTGCTACGTCATGTAGGATATCAGGTAAAATTTAACATATCAAGGCGTTGTTGTGGCTCCATAGGGTCATTGCCTGCCTGTATTGTTGAACGTGGTCTATGGGATTCGTCTTCCTGTCGTAAATCTTAAACTTGGGAACGATAAACTTCTTTGGGGGTTCCTCTTCTTAAATCACCCTTGAAAAAAGGGATTTCATTTGAGTGTTGAGAGATCTTCTAGATAGCTCCCTGGTAGACATGGCTCCTCTATGGCTGGATGTTGGCCCATCTTTCTACGGACCAAAATTTCGATGTTCTCATCCTGACGATCATTGTTTCTTTGGCACCTCTCTGATCGGCCACGTTCTGATCGATCACGCTTTGACCTGCCACATTCAAATTTGTCTTAGTCATGACTGGAGCTCCTCCCTCGACTGCGAGTATTTCTCTCTTGAGGACTAGGTGTCCTATCACGATGCTTCCTAGTATCCCTACAGAGATCTCTTTAGACCATTTTAAGTCACCTCTGCAGGCGAGCATCTTCTTCCACCTAGAGGCGTGTGACCTCCTCTTGTTCTCGAAGCCTAGATTCATAAGCGTAGACTAACTTGGAGATCTGGGTAGACCTCGGTGGTTCCTGACTTTCTTCATAAGGATGACTTTCTTGGTTCAACTTGGGATTTGGTGGTTGGCGAATCTCTGACCTGACCCTATAGGCGGGACTGGGTTATCCTGCACATAGCCAACTTGAGGAATGTTACTATTGTGGTGAGACATCACGGATTTTTCGTTGATGAGTGCTTTGGTAGGAAAAAATAATCGTTTCCCACAGACGGCGCCAATTGTGAGTGTAAGAATTATCACAATGAATGATCAAGAAAGAAATATCAAGATGAAAGCAATTAATCACACACAACAACAAATATACGTGGTTCGACAACTTGCCTACGTCCACAAAGAGGTTAATAGGTTCTTATTAGTGTCTCTCAATGCTCGCGGTTACATCCCATTGCCCCAGGTCAGGGTTTATAATTTATATATGTGAAAAAAATAAGAGATTGAGTTGTACAAGTAACTCAATTATCCCATGGATAACTCATGGTGTCCCTGAATATCTCCTCCGAGATTGTTGGTAACCGATTTGAGTATATCCCTATTTTATTTTAGTGCGTGTTAAATACACGAGTCTTTAATAAATAACTGATTTGGGCTGAGCAGTCCACTGTTTATGCTGGGCTTGTCGGCTACTCTATTGGGTTGAAATGATTGAGCCCCCACAACATGTATGTAATAATTAGAAATATACATACAGTACATATGTATTAAATAATATATCAATTCATCTATTTATATAATTTTATTGTGGATTATACGTAAAATATCATTATATATATATATATATATATATATATATATATATATATATATATATATCAAGGTTCTAACAAACGCGGGGAGTGATTGAGGCGTGGAGGCCAAGCCTTAAGCCTTAGAAGCCTAGGCGGGCCTATGCATAAAAAGGCGTGAAAAGGCGTTTAGGCCTTCTTAATATATTTTAATATTTTTTAACCATAACAAGGATATTAAAATACAAAAATTGCACATATCTTAAAAATATGTTTGAATATATGCAAATTAAGATACTATTTGATTATTTTGGATGAGATAATGGTCCGATTTGTAAACAAATTCTTTAAAAGGCGACATCGTTTCACTAAAGCATTGTTGTTTTTAGAAAAAAGTGCACCTTAAGGGTTTTACCAAGAATAAGGCGTGAAAAGCGTAAGGCGAGGCGTTTCTCCCAAGCCTTAAGCCTAGGCGTGACTAGGCGGAGCCTAGGCGGGTTTTTTAGAACAGTGATATATATATATATATATTTGTATTATGTACGTACATTTTTTTATATATATACACACATGTTTACAATTTTGTGTGTGCTGGTTTTTAAATTTTGAAAAAACTAAAATTTGAAATAAGTTTACCAAACGAACACCAATATTTTTAAGCACATAAAACTAAATTTAAAAAAAATTAAATTGAGTTTTCAGAATACAAAACCAAACGGGCCCTTAGACTATGTTTCTTTTTCCATATGAAAATATGTTTGTTTTAAGGTTTTGATGAACCTCTGAACGGATATATTTAGTCAAATTCAGTCTTGAGATTCAGTATTTAGAGGTAATTTTACCTTTTAACCATTAAGAACCAAATATAGTCGTTAACCTCTTAATTTTTATAAAAAAATAAATATTATTTAGTACCTTACGTTTGAATGGTTCAGATTCAAAGTTAAAAGGTAAAAACAAGCAACCCCTTAACCTCCCGCGTGTGAATTATCTTATTACCCAAACAAAACCCAAAAATCTACTACCTTAAACTATATCGAAGTGGATATATGTTATTGAATATCTTGGGTCTAATTAATAATGTAGTCATGGTGCTGGGTCGGGTCGGGTCGTTTGTTATTTAATTTTGGCATTTTTTTTACTTTAATACATTACTAATTTTTTATTTTATACTTTTATTCAAATTAATCATTGTATTAGGCTTAAGTACATTTTTTGTCACTATATGTCACTCAAAGATAACTTTTAGTGGCAAGAATTTCACATTTAGCGACGAAAAATGTACTTAAGTTTAATAAACTAATTAACTTGGATTAAAGTCCAAAATAAAAAATTAGTAATGTATTAAAGTAAAAAATAAGGACTCGAAAATTTAATTATTCCATAACTTTCTATTTTTTTGGAAAATTAGACTTAACCTCTCGCATGCGAATTATGCATTGGGTGATTTTGACAAAACTCCAGTTTGATAGTATGATGTTTGACTTAACCTCAATTTTTGTAAATAATTAGACATCACACCAATTTCATGCAAATCAACACCTATTTCATGTAGTTCGACACCTATTTCGTGCATATCGACAATTATAGGCACATTTCGTGGAAAACTACTCATATCAAATGCAAATCGACACTTTTTCAATGAAAATCAACAGTTTTTTTTCCATGAAATTAGTGTGATGTCTAATTAATTGCAAAATTTAGGTTTAAGTCAAATATCATGTTATCAAACTAGAGTTTTGTCAAAAATTACCCTTGTGCATTTACTCATTTATAGCTTATGCATTCGGGGTAAGTCTATTTATTGGAAAACTAAGGGGGTATTTCTAAATACAACATTATTTTGGGAGGTAAAGTAAAAAATATATATTATTGAAGATTGAAATTTGCCACTCATTTTTTTACTAGGCTTGTTGAGTGGATATTTAATGTTGCATTAAAAATTACCTTTAGTATAGAAAATTACAAAGTCATCATGATTAATCATATTTACCCAAAAGAACTGAATACTAAAAAAAATTCCAAATCGATCAGGAAAATAAAAATGCTTCCAAAAATGATTGATTTCGTGCTTCGTGGAAGAATGTGAAATATCTTCCAAATGGATTATACATCATGGATCAATTTTGTAGACGCTTTTAGAGGTGGAAGTTTTTTGGTAAAAACATGTTGTGCAAGAATCGCAATACTATTATCCCATAAAATAAAGTTTTTTTTAACTTACCCATATATGATATTAACACATTTAGACATGATGTCTAGAAGTTCAAAAATTAGATTTACTGTCATGAAGATGGAAATATGGGCTAAGATTTTGTATTTTGTGACCCTCTGAAGTGAAATTCATTTGTTTTTAAGGGGTTATAACTTTTGAACCTTTAGGGGCTATGATTACATGTATTATTATAACAATTAGGGCTTGCTTGGAAAAGAGCAGGGTTAGCCTCCACTTACTTAATACTCCCATCCTTTTTCACCAACAATAACTTCTGAAAGGAATACATTTGTTAGCATAAATCCAATCTCTACCTAATAAACAGTAAAATTGAATTTCACATCAATTATAAGGAAGGTTGTTTTAGATTTTTTAGTTTTAACCACTAAAGTGGAAAACATACTTTTGTTGATTATTAATCTCTAGTAAAACCATACACTATTATTTGAGTTTGTGTCAATTTTTCAGTTTTTCTTGTTCATTTTACCCAAAATTGAATATGACATAATATTGACAGTTGCCCCATTATCTACTAATTTTTTATTAATCAATACTCCATTCACATAAGTCGTTATGAATAAAGGTTTGATGTAACTGTTTTTTATCTTGAGTGAGTTCTTCAATCCATTAAAAAACATTTAGAGAAGATATAAACAGATTTAGGCAATCTACCTTTGAACCATCATCTTCATTATTTTTTGGTTCTGGGATCTCCAGTTCACCTTCTGCTTTGAATGTTTTTGACAGTATTATTGCCACATTGAGTTGTTAAAGTGTCAAATTGTATATTGTCAATGATTTTCTCGTTCGATAGGCTCAATAAGATCTACATCAGTTCCTTGACTACTTTTTCTTCTTCAACTGAATGTATGCCATGAGATACATCACTCCTATTAACACTCGTGGCTTTTTCCTATTCCCTGATATTTTCGTCTAGCATATCTAATGAGGATTTCTCGTCCTCTCTATTGGCCTTATTAAACCTTAGGTTGGGCTTTGAAGAAGAAGATGGTTGACCTTCTAATCCAAGTGGGTGGAAAACTTGGGATGCTTCTTGCAAAGCCTTGAATTTCCTTTGAATGCACCTTTATTGAGACATGGTTATCTCAACTTTGGACTCCCTTTTCTTAGATCTTGGCGCTTGTACCACATGCCACATCCCAAGAGAAACTTAATGTGGTTTAAACATCTTTGTCTTTCTACCAATGTTAGAGACATCATTCATTTGTTGATCCACCTTAGGGTCTTGTACCACAAACCAATTTGGCACCCATTTAACTAAATATATACTTTACGGGGCATCATTAATCTCCTAATTGAAAGGTGGTTGAGAAGGTGTATTCCTCTCAAATCATGTCATATGTACTCAAAATTCCTTTGAGGTTGAGCACATGTATTGAAGTGGTTCATCCTAGGAAATTGTCTTTTATATCATGTGCAGAGGTCTGGGTAAATTCCTTGATTTAATCGACGGTTCATGAACTTCTCATAACAAAATTTCGCTCATAACATTTTGTTGGATCCTCTTTTGCGTGGCCTTTAAACGTTGTGGGATGGCCATTGTGGACTCTCTTTTGTTGTTTATGCGATTATTTACCTTTCAAATCCATATTTTATTGCACTCATATCCACACCTTATGAATAAATGTTTCAATATCTTAGGGTATGGGTCGTAAGGAATGTTATCGGTTTTAACAATTTTGCTTATGCCTTGTTTTTTTTTACCTTGAATTCAACCTATTCCCCATGTTTTGGTAATTGAACTAAATACATGTTAGCCAGAGCCTCTGTGATCTCAGGATAAGGATTTTCATCAACCCTCATTATGTTGTCTTACTTTCTCGGGAATTTGAGCTTACCTCTTTTGATTAGATATTGAATCGTATCTCGAAAAATAAAGCATGTATTAACACAACGAGATAAATTTTTATGCCATTTGCAATATTTTTTCCTTTTAGTTCATTATTACTTGACATTCATACATCATTAGGCAACTTTAATAATTTTTCATGCAATAATTAATCAAAAGTTTCATCTGCCTTATTAATATCTTCCAATTTTTACCAATTCTGTACAGAATTAGGCGGAAAACTTATGAACCATGTAAAGATTGCGTCCATTAAGGAACTAGAGAACAACCTTAGTTTCAAAAAGTTGTTCGTGCCTACTGATTCGTGTCAAATATGGAATTTAATTACCCTTTTTACTGTGTATTAAACTCATATAAATACACATTTATTGTATAAGCTTAAATATTCATCATTAATTGCTTGTTCAAGGTTTATTTGAGTATTTACAGGGTTTACGATGGCAAGGGGGATGCCTGGAAGGAATTTGGTCAAGAAATAGTCACATATACACCTTCAAGGGTAAAATGGTAAATTCAGATGGCCAATTCCGGACTCGAACAAATCACAGAATTTGTCGAACTTGAATCAAATAACGTCCGAGTTTAAATGATGTGTCAATACGGTTTGAAACGAAATATTTACAAGCTTTCTGGAGAAAAATATAATAAAGGAAATTTGGTTGAGCATATCGTGACACGTGGCATTGCTAGATTATGACACATGGCGCCACATGATGATGACACCTCACACCACGTGACGATGACACATGGAACCATTTGATGATGACACATCACACCACATGATGATGACACGTGGTGCCATTGGATGATGACACGTGGTGCTATTAAATCGTGATAAGTGCACCGTATGATGATGACATGTGGCACTGCTTCTTAAAATTAAATGAGGTTAGGGAGAATTAAACTCAAGACATATCCCTCTCCCTTATGGGTGGCAATTTTGGGAATGAAACGATAACACGACTCGACACAAAACAAAATTGACACGATTTTTTGTGTTCGGGTCGTGTTCTGGTCTGGGTTTTTTGCCCCGCTAACGGGTCGTGTCGTGTTTGTGTCCAATTTCTACCATGAAATTGACCCGATAAGGACACTATAGTGACCCAATGAAGGACACGATATAAATCTTATATAGACCCACTATCGACCCCCATTTAGACCCATTATCAACCCACCATTTAGACCCACTATTTTTTTAATTCATCCCTAACTGGTCTAATCGTGTCCAATCGTGTCATGTTGGGTCAGATCTAATCGTTTCCAGTCAAATCGTATTTACTTATCGTGTTATCGCGTCGTGTCATATTTTTAACGTGTCTTGTTCGGGTTAAGGAAAAAAAATACTCCATCGTGTCGTGTCATGTTCAGATCCATTGAATTCTTATCGTGTCGTGTCGGGTCGTGTGAAAACATAACCCATTGACCCGTTTTGCCACCCCTACTCTCCCTTCCCCTTCTTTAACCATAAACCAAGCACACTTTTGATAATAATCATGCACGCATTAATATATAACCTATAATTCAACCGAGATTCTTTCCCCATATTTTCCCACTCTCCATCTTTCTCCCACTTTCTTTTTTCTTTCCCCCATTTTTTTATTCTTCCCCCATAATATTCCCATAAATCACCCCATGTCTACACTAAATAAATCCTTTGCCCATCATATCCTTTTTAGTATTTAATTAATATCACCCATTATTTTGAGAAATTCCAATTGTGCCCCAAGCTATTTCTTTCAACCCATAAATATGGCCATTTGGAGACACATTAAGGACATCCATTTTTCTTAGAGTTAGACCCAATTTTAGAGTAGGAAACACTCTCTTAGTTTTAGTAGTTGTTTTAAATCTTTATTAGTTTGGTATTTTTCGAGAAATTTACGAGGTTGTAATATCAAGATTGAGTGACACATTCAAATATTCATACTAAATTCTTCTCATTTTTGTTCAAGTAAGTGTTATTATTTTTACGCTTTATATCATACACTGTTTTATTATAATTAATTAAAAATACTTTCTAGTTAATTTTAATTAGGTTGAGATTAATGAACTCTTTTCGAGTGTGTAGTTACTTCGCTATGGTATGATGGGATATACCAGTTTTTAATGGGTTGATTAATTCTGAAATTACACATAAGGACCTTAATGGGGTATATCATGTATGCACCATATTTGCGACATTCTCGTGTAGTTTTGGAATTATTGGTCACGCCAAACTTCTATTTGGACTTTTATGGAAATTTGGGGAGTTGACACTCCGGGTTTAAATAATTTTTCAAACAAGTATTAATCGCGTTTTAAAATGTGTTTAACCATGTAATAATTTATGCTACGTGTTTTGAAGTGACGGATTTAATTCTCAACTTATGTCTTTTATATTTGTAAATTATTTTAGTTTAAATATTCGTCTAGAATAAAAATGTAGCATTAAAATATTTAAAAACCCAAAAATCCTCTTTTACACTTTCTTTTAGAAGTAATTAATCAATTAAATTCTAAACGACATTCCGTGTGAATTCGATACCCAAACTTCCCCCTATACATATAAAACATGTGTAGTTAGAGTTTAGGTTTTTGTATTGAGGTGAAAAACCGACGACAACGACAAGCGTATTTGCACGATGCTTAGTTTTCGCCTTGTCTTTTGCATTAGCGCACTGACTTGTAAATCTAAGAATATGTTCGGTAGTGTAATGACTCTCTTCTCCAGAAAACAAAGCAAAAGTAACTTGAATCCCGTTGGAAGTTCGATCCTATTTATCCATTCAGTATATGATTTCCTATACATAGGATTCTGGACCCCTCGCGCTAGAGGTCAATAGATATTGTGGATGAGATCAATTGTGTCGTTCCTCCCAATTACCCCCTGAGGTTGCCTTGTTGACTATACCTCGGTGGGTTTGCAACAAGTGTTTGTTGCATTATTAGTGGTGGGACTTGTTGAGGTATGTTTGGTTGAGTTTGCAATGGCACTCGTAATGGTGCATGTAGTGCTAGATTCTCTGCCCTCCTAAAAGAGTTGTTAAGAATTCTCCTATCACCCCCCCTCGAGTTCCATTTCGAACAAAGGATTTCTCTTTATGGTTTGGTTCAAAGTATTAGCAAAGTTAATGTTGGAATCGTACATAAAGTGAGGCCTAAACATATTCACTTCAGGGGTAGTCATTCTTCATAAATGATCTACGAATCCCATTTGTTGGTAACCCTAAATTCCTTTACCCATCTCACCGGGATTGGTGAAAGCAAAGAATTAGTGGGTCCCATGGACATGTTCTCACGTTCAAACCAAATTTGGTCTCTCCCATGTTTGGCCTATAGTAGGTTATTAAGGAACTAGTTGGTTGATTAGTTGAAACAAAATCAATTTCTGGTGTCCCAATATGGCTTGTTGGTGGTGTCATAGGAGGAGTGGATATTCTGTTGGTAACTATGGATACCATTGAATTGATAATTTAAACCACATTACTAAGATGATAAAAAACAAAATTTAATTGTTCAATCAGTTGGGTCTGCATATGGGTTTCAATTGCAGGTACCACATTAGGATTTCCAGCCCTCACACTTGGTCCTTCACCCACTTAATGGGTTTGGTTCTTTATTCCCACCCTTTGACCAATCCAAGGAACCATCTGGTCTATGGCTATATTCTATTTATAGCAATGAAATTTCAAAAAATAAGCACTAGAGTCATGTAGGGCGTGCCAAAAAATATGTTTTGGGGGCCTGATTTATGGAATTTTTGTGAGCGTGCCAACAAGGATTATGGGTCTTGACAACTAGAATTAACTATATATAGACAACAAATAACTAGACGATTGTGTTACGTTCAAATTATTTAATCACGAAGAATTTTTGTGAAGTGCTAAGTTGTTTTTATTTGTTTTACGACTAAAATAAACTACAAATTTAAAAAAGAAAGATCACATTAGAAGAACAATAAAAATGATTCATAGAGAAGATGAAATTGCATTTGGAAATTGAAGGAAAATAACCAATTTAATAGTATAATAAACGTATTGAAATGCTGGAAACTTGAAGTTAAATTATAAACATAATAGTAAGCTATAAGGCAATCAAAATAAAAACTAAATCTAACATTAAAAACTAATTTAAAGAAGAAATAGATTGATAAAAGGGGATATAACTAGTAAAATAAAAGTGAAGTAAAGCCTATTTTTTAAGAGTCCTCCTGTAATTTTGTCCTCTAATTGCTTATTTATTGTCCTCCAAATTGTAATTTTTTAATCAAATAACTATTGGAAAGTTTCTTTTGAATCCCAATAAAATTGCACCTCGGCATATGTGGCCACTCTATTTTGGTAACTATATCCATGCGCCTATTTCCACGTGTATCCTCCCTAGGCACCTAGGTGTCTTGCTTGTATGCGACCTCTATATTCTTTTTTGGCCATTGTAGCCACAATATTTTATTCTCATATATTTTCCACGTTTCATTAGTACATTGTCTAATTAGAAATGGTGTAAACATACCCCCAACACTAGTTATTTGGGGGTGGGGTGGAGGAAGTAAACTAGTGGACTGTTGCTCTTCCTTGTTAAACTGCTACGCTTCCTTAGCATAAAAATTTAACGGTTAGGTGGTCTTCCCACATTAGGAATTGGTGATAATGATCACTGTCTGGCAGTTATAGTCATTTTTTAAAGATCTTAGAGCGACTTAGTTGATACCCATCATTTGAGCTTTTGAATTTTAGGTGCATTTCCTTTTGTCTTGTTGCTTTCGTGGATTTGCTCGCCCACTTTCATCCACTCACCATATTTATGTTTTGTTGCATATTATCGTGTTCCATGCCTCAATCCTCCTAAAAAAGACTATGAACAACCACGGGCCCCTCAGTTTGGCTTCTTTTGGTGTGGCATTTTATTCGAATGCCAATACTATTTAGTTCACCATGGAAACACTATGACCTCTAGGGTTATACCTTTTCATGCGTGGGTGAGAATGCTGTGATTCTATAGAATAATTCGTATATTAGTCAACCACACAAAAATTCAATTTTACTAAGTTTTATCTTTGATTTAATTTAGTGTGCATACAAAGAAACGTCTCTCTCCCAAAAAAAGGTCTTAAAAAGATGGGGCACATTTTCCCATGTGTATAAGTGTCTTTTATTTTCAACGTGTCATCCCATTTGAATAAAAGATCTTGGACTCATTGTTATTTCCCCATATATGTGTATCCCTATCTATATGCGGTGATTAAAACTCACCTGATTGGTTCAAATGGGGTTCACAGTCCCTCTACATTTATATAACAATCATTTCAATAAAAAAGCTAAGGCTTACTCTATTTATACGCATATCGGGCATTAATATATAAATAAAAATAACATTACACCTATTGCATCAATAAATCTTTCCCCGTGGAAAGTATTAAAGGTCTGAATCATAAAATGAAATTGAAATCGAGGGCATATAAAATAGAAAAATGTCAAATCTTCGGTAACCAACAATGAAGAAACAATAAAGAATAGTGTCCATACACCAGTAAAAGAATAAGAGAGGAAAAATCAAATGTATGAATTGGTGTAGACGTGTCCTCCACCTAGCCAATAAAATCGGAACCTATGCATGATGAGACTTATTAGCCCTTTCACCATCATCACCACCACCACCACCACTCGTTGCATATGGATCCTTAGGATGCCTAGAACTCAGATGAGATGGAGAAGGAGGCACACCAACGTTCACCGAAAATTGCACCAACCTAATAACAAACTCTGAAACCACCTCACTATGTGAAGGAGCGCAAGTATGAGTACGCGACTGAGAGCGAGATGCCACCCGAGTCGCTGTCTGTCCCTCTTGGGTCGACCTATGACCATAAACCTATATGGAATGTGACAAATCTCTGTACAAAGAGGACAAAAAATGCAGCATCCTCCGTAGTCCATGCACTGGAACCACCTCCTCCTAAGAAAAACCAAAGAAGGAAAGTAATCAATGCAATAAAAGAAAAAAAAGGATTAAAGAAAGCAGAGACAATAACAAAAGGTAAAGGTAAAGAGGGAAATATCCCATCCTCTCCCAGAGCCTCCATAATTCTAGGAGTTATGCGGTTAAAATGGGTGATTGAAAAAGCAAGAGGATACATAGTAGAAAGACCATGATCCTGAGACTCCACCTCAAATGGAAAAATAGGTATGTCCGCCCTCTTGAGAGGCACCTCCTCGTGAACAACACCTCCCCTCCGATTCCCGTATCACGAATGCCTCTGCTAACTCCTTCACCCTAGCTCTAGGGTGGTAATATGAGTTGCAGCAAAATCCTCCATCTCGGCCCTCCCTCGAGCTATACCCTCCTCCACAACCTTGACCCTCTCCTCAGCGGACAACTGCCGACCCTAAAAATCAAGATCCTCCAAACTCGTCTGTTGATACCAAATTTAGTCTGCTGACATGAACCAATTATTTGAAGACACGTGTCAAACTACATGGAAAATACAAATACTTTAGACGAGCAACTCAGGCGCCCCGAGCAACTTAAGCATACCGAGCAACTTAAGCTGTCCGAGCTACTTAGCGTGCAAAGCATCCAAATCAAGAGAATCAAAAGACAACTATGCATTAAATGCGCAATATTATCGTACGGATGTATATGTCTACTAGATAACAGCGCATTATCCTTTCATATGTACAAACTCAAGGCTATAAATACAATGTAACCTCCTCATAAGAAGGGGACTTTGGATCTCTTGAAAAACCTATTATCGAGATTCCAAATAAACAGTCAGCAATACAAAACAGTGGACGTAGGCCATTTTCATAAGGCTGAACCACTTTAAAAATCCTTTGTCTTATAAACTTATTTATCTGTGATTAACTAATTAGGGATAATCTAATTTTTTACATCAACAGATTGGCGCCGTCTGTGGGAATCGACTGTACTTAGCATTTTTCACCAATAAACTCATCATCTATGGCTGAGATTACAGAATCCAGTAATCGAAACACTGGGGTCCCTCCAAACCCCTCTAGGCCACCAAATATTCAAGATCTGGCAGGCATAATGGCCAATTTAGCCCAAGGGCAAACGGACATGCAAGAAACCATGCGTCAACTTATACAAACTGTTCAAGGTGGAGTGCCGGCCCGATCAGGATAAAGAAGTGTTCAAAGAAATACCCATCTGCCATCCTCAAGAACAAGACGAATGCTATTCCCGGAGGTCTCTCAATCCAGAGTTACTGAGTCATATCGTACTGAAAGATCTAGTGATCCTTCGTATCAACCTGGCCGGACTTCATCAGTACGAGCTATAAATTCTCAACGAAATGTTACTCTAGCTCCAGAAAGGACTAGTGCTCTAGAAAGGTTAAGTAGAGTCTCTCCCTTTGATCGTTTGGGACCTAGGAGGAATAGAAGTCCTACTAGGATTGCGTCGAGGAACTCTCAACGACCATCCGACCTAAGGGAAGGCTCTGCCAAATCACGCCCAATAGCTCGTAATGAAAGATCCCAAGAGGAAAACTCAACGCGATCAGTCGCTCGAACAAATAGGCCCGAGGTAGAAAATGATGCATGGAAAGGTTCTATTCAAAGACTAGTGGACCGATTAGGAGAAATGGCTAAGGCCAAGAATCCTCTATAAAGAAATTTTGTCTAAGGGACACCGTTCATATAGATAATTATGGAATTTCTCACACCATCAAAATTCAAAGCTCCTATGGTGACACCTAAATATGATGGAAAAACTGATCCTGTCCTCCATATAAAACAATACCAAGCTGCTGCTGATATCTATGCAATTCCAGACAAGATGAGATGCAGGGCATTTTTAGGAACTCGCACCGGGTCAGCTCAGATATGGTATAATAACCTTCCTCGGGGGAAGATTGCGACTTTCCTTCAACTGACAGAGCTTTTCATAGGGAATTTCTGTTTTGGAGCAAAACCAGTTAAACGAGTAGCACACTTACTGAGTGTTAGACAGAATCCAGAAGAAAGTACGAGGGACTACATTACTCGTTTCAATAATGCGAAACTTGAGGTAATAGATTACGAGGAGAAAATAATAATTACTTCTCTGATGAGTGGATTATTACCAGATAAGTTGTACTATACTTTGGCCAAAGATCCACCTAGGACCATGGCAGAACTGATGGTAAAGGAAACCAAGATCATGAACGCTGAGGAAGCCATGGATGCGAAGAAGAATACAGACACCAAGGAGACTAAGGTAGAAGCTGGTCAAAACCGAGAAGAAGGATCAGAAGAATAATGGTAGCAATAAGCAGTCGAAAGGCAAGCAAGTGTTAGAGCAGATGAGGAAGTATGGAAATTATACTCCCTTGAAGGTAGACATAAATCACATTCTGGAGGATATCAAGAACAGCGAGGAGTTAGCCTGGTCAGGGAAAATGAAGGCATATCCTGACAAAAGGGATAAGTCCAAATATTGTGAATTTCATAAAGACCATAGTCACATGACCAAACGTTGCATAGCTCTCTAGAATGAAATTGAAGTACTCATCAGGCGAGGAAAATTAGCTAAGTATGTTGATCGCCAAAATGGTGGAAAGACCAACGATCGAGGAAGGCAAATATCCAAATCTCCTCGTCGAGCAAAAAAAGACAAGAAGAGAGATCACGAAGATGATCCGAAAGATGACCCCGATCTCCCCAAAAGACTAAGGCAACCGGAACGCGAGGTATTTTCAAATCAGTTTAGATCATTTGAATGTAATGTCATTACAGGTGGAGATGCAGGAGGCGGAGATCTGACTGCGGAGAGAAAAGCATACCTTAATGAGGCCCAAGCTTGCTCGTACATACAGCGGATAAACTTGGCTGAAGATGATCGCCCGAGGAAGGTGAATAAGGACAAATTAGTCATCGATTTCTCTAAGAACGACCTGACAGGTATACTATATCCTCACGATGACCCATTGGTGATCAAGATGAGAATGAAAGAACTGGTGATTTCACGGATACTGATGGACAATGGTAGCTCTGCAGATATTATGTTCTACCCATGTTTTGACAGTTTGAATCTGAAGTTAGCCCAGTTGGAGCCCTATCATAGGCCCCTCCTCCGTTTTACTACTGAAAAGATTTTTCCGCTTGGGACGATCAAGTTGGATATGCTTATTGGTACATGGCCCGTTTGTCGAACAAAAAGAGTACGCTTTTTTGTAATGGATAAAAATGTCCAATAATCTTACAATATCATCATGGGAAGGGTAGGTCTGAAGAAGTTTGAAGCAGTACCATCTGCCGTACATCAATGTTTAAAATTCCCAACCAACTTTGGTGTGGGAGTGGTGAAAGGCGACCAGAAAGTAGCTCGGGAATGCTACTATTCATCTGTCGAATAGGAGGAACGCGAAGAATCAAGGAATAAGACTACTACATATCAAGTATATGAAGTAGAAGATGCAGGGATTGAAACATTAGACCCTAGAGACGAGTCTCAGCTAGTGAAGGGCCAGGTCATGGAAGCTACCGAAAATATCGTTCTGGATGATGAACACCGAGAACGAACAAACCAAATTGGTGCGTCATTGGATGAATCAATAAAAAAGGAACTGATAGCATTTCTAAGGCTCAGATAACAGACTTTTACATGAGTCATGAAGACATGCCAGTAATTGACCCGAGTTTCCTGTGTCACAAGCTCAACGTGAACAAGAAAATCAAGCCAGTGAAGCAGCGAAGAAGAGTGTTCAGTCCTGAAAAGAACCAAGCTATAAAGGAATAGGTAGAGAAACTATAGAAAGCCTTTTTTATTGAGGATGTTAAATATCCAGATTGGCTAGCAAATGTGGTGATGGTAAAGAAGAAAAATAACAAATGAAGGATGTGTGTGGACTTCACTGATCTTAATAAAGCTTGCCCGAAGGATCATTTTCCTTTGCCTCGAATCGATCAGCCGGTCGATGCTACCTCGGGGCATGAATTATTGAGTTTTATGGATGCATACTCTGGTTACAACCAGATCAAAATGAAACCTGAGGACAGGGAAAATACCTCTTTTATCACCCCAAGGGGAACTTATTGCTATAATGTTATGCCTTTAGGACTTAAAAATGCAGGGGCAACATATCAACGGCTAATGAATAAGGTGTTTGCAGAGCAAATCAATCATAATATGGAGGTTTATGTCGACGATATGCTGACAAAGAGCAAGAAGGCTACTGATCATCTAGTTGACCTAGGTCAGACCTTTGATCAACTAGAGAAATATCAAATGAAGTTGAATCCCACCAAATGCATATTTAGAGTACGAGAAGGTATATTTCTCGGATATATTGTTAACCAACGAGGTATTGAGGCAAAACCTGAAAAGATCAAGGCCCTATTGGAACTACGATCTCCAACTATGAAGAAGGAAGTGCAAAGTCTCACAGGGCGAGTTGTAGCACCTAACAGGTTTGTATCACGAGCAGCAGACAGATGCTTCCCATTCTTCAAGACCTTTCAAAAAACTTTTGAGTGGAATGATGAATGCGAGGAGGCCTTTCAAGAGTTGAAGAAATATCTGGGAACACCTCCACTGTTATTTAAACCAGTGATGGGAGAAAGGCTATATTTGTATCTGGCAGTTTTGGAGAATACAGTTAGCTCGGCGTTGATAAGAGTGGAAGACGGAGTATAAAAACTGATCTACTACACCAGCAAGGTCTTCCGAGGAGCAGAGATCAGATATCCAAGACTAAAAAAGTTAGCACTGACACTAATCGAAGCGATTAGGAGAATAAGGCCATACTTCTAAGCCTATACTATAGCAGTGTATACTGATATGCCATTAAGACAAGTTCTGCATAAATCGGAGAAATCGAGAAGATTGATGTACTGGGTAGTGGAACTTGGTGAATATGACATAGTTTATGAGCCTAGATCATCACTTAAGGGGCAGGCAGTGGCGGATTTGATCGCAGAATTTACTCACTCTGATACCTCCGAAGAGCAGGAGTTTAATACAGACCAACTCGTGGATGCTACGGGATCATCGAATTTAACACCCGATCAATTTCCATCAGTGGACAATCAAGAGAGGATAATAAACGAGCAGTGAGAAGTGTTAGGGGAAGACAAAAGGAAGCATCAAATATTCCATCGAGGAACTCTATCTAATCAAGAGTTTGATAATGAAGTACCTGTGTGGAGTCTGTATATGGATGGTTCTTCGTGTGCCACTGGAAGTGGAGCAGGAATTGTTTTTAATAGTCCTGATGAAATTGATATGGAGTATGCTCTACGTTTTCAATTTAAGGCTTCTAATAATGAGGCTGAATATGAAGCTATGATCGTGGGTCTAAGTCTGGCCAAGACCATGAAGGCAGAGCAGGTCGTTGTATTCAGTGATTCACAGTTAATCGTAAATCAAATTCTCAAGGTGTATGCAACAAAGGGAAAATTAATGGTCAAGTATCATACAAAAGCGATGGAGGTTGTATCGAGTTTTACTATAGTTCAGTTAATCAGAATACCTAGATTGGAGAATGTAAGAGCCGACGCCCTAGCTCAGCTAGCATCAGCAACACGCACCGAGCTACGAAGAATAATTCCAATTGAAATTTTGGCTGGTCGGAGCATAGATGACGATTTGATAATGAATTTCATAACCCTCGATTTGGGACCATCTTGGATGGACCCCATCAAGGCCTATATTGAAGAGGGGGTATTGCCAACTGATAAACTCGCAGCCAAGAAACTGAAGTTTAAAGCTGCTCGTTATGTATTGACCAATGGCATTTTGTATAGAAGAGGAATTATAGCAGAACTCTAGAGGTGTGTCCATCCCTCTGAAGTTAAGGACTTGATTGAAGATGTTCACGAAGGGTCCTTTGGAGCTCATGTAGCAGGTCAAACGCTTTTGCAGAGAATAACAATGCAGGGGTATTACTGGCCAACGATGAGAGCTGATTGCGCAGCTTATGCTAAGAAGTGCGATAAATGCCAACGTTTATCTTCCATCTGAAGAACTCCCCAGGCAGTGTTAACACCCATCACCTCCCCTTGGCCATTTGCCATGTGGGGGATAGACTTGGTCGGGCCACTTCCGACGACCAAGGGATGATTCAAATACCTTGTGGTTGCTGTGGATTATTTTACCAAATGGGTGGAAGCTGAACCTCTCATTGATATGACGTATGATAAGGCCTATCAATTTATTTGGAAAAGTATTATTTGCAGATATGGTCTCCCACACGCATTCATTACTGACCATGGAACCTAATTTGACAACGAGGAATTCGCTGCATATTGTCATCAATCCAATGTATTGAAAATCCATTTCATGCCAGGCCATCCCCAGAGCAATGGGCAAACTGAAGTAACGAACAGAACCCTACTGAATGGTTTGAAAAAAGGGCTGGATGATGCAAAGGGAAATTGGATCAACGAGCTACACTCTGTGTTATGGGCTTTTCGCACTACACCACGAAAAGCAACTGGAGAATCTCCATACATGTTGACATTTGGAAGTAAAGCTGTCATACCTGCTGAATTGGGTCTACCTACACATAGAGTGCTTAATTTCAATTCTCCCATAAGCGACTTGATGAGGCGTTTAGATCTGGATATGCTCGAAGAAGTTAGGGAAGAAGCAGCAATCATGAATGCTGCATACCAACAATGAACAACCTTGTTCTATAACAAAAGGGTGAAGCAGTATGATTTGAAAGAAGGGGATTATGTGCTAAAGAAAGTGATCCAAAAGCACAACAAACTGGAGGCTAACTGGCATGGACCTTACAGAGTAACTGAGGTTATTCGTCCTGGGACATACAGAATTAAAACTTTAGAGGGAGACGAATTCAAAAATGCATGGAATGCAGAGCATCTGCGCAAGTACTATCAATAGTTAAAATGTAACACATATTTAGTTTCTTTCAATATGAATAAAATGATGTTTCCTCCTTTGTTGATTTTTTTTCCGCAGTATTAGTGCTACACACTACACAAGCATCCATCCAGAGTAGCAGCCACCAAAACCACTAACTTCGGTTGGTCGGTAACTCAAAACCACCAACTCCGGTTGGTCGACAATTCATTACCACCAACTCCGGTTGGTCGGTAACTCAAAACCACCAACTCTGGTTGGTCGACAATTTATTACCACCAACTCCTATTGGTCGGTAACTCATAACCATCAACTCTGGTTGGTCGGTAACTCAAAACCACCAACTTCGGTTGGTCGACAATTCATTACCACCAACTCCAGTTGGTCGGTAACTCATAACCACCAACTCCGGTTGGTCGGTAACTCATTACCACCAACTCCGGTTGGCCAGTCTCATAACCACCAACTCTGGTTGGTTGGTACCAAACTAGGCAAGAAGATGGACGACCTCCCGGGGCATCCACTGTCTAGGCAACAAGGTAATCCTAACGAGATTACTACAACTAAGCAGGAACATGGGGTGAAAATCATTCCATTGCTTAGGCCCAAAGTGTGACAAGTCACTATAATCAAACAACAATAGGATAAGCATAGTATATACATGTTCACCAATCAACAAACAAGGACATTCTACAAATTGTTTCGAAAAAAATGAAATGATAAAAAACTAAAAATTTCTTCATTAAAACCAAGTAGATTACATATGATATGAAGTCTAATTCATTACATAAAATGTCCTATTCTATGGGTTTCTTTCCCTCTGCTTTTGAAACAGGTTCCACCCCAGCTGGAGGATCATCTAATGCATAAGGGGAATTTATAAAGTTTAGGTCTTGTAGCATTCCGACATTCATTATGGATGGTCGATCAAGCAAGTGTTCTGGACGAGATATCTTAAAATTTGAATGAAGGCTGTAATCACCGAGATACTTGGAGATCAAAATCTGAGGAATGGCACGGGTTGGAATCCAGTTAAGGTCAAGTTTAAAAGGAGGCACTGGTAAATCAAGAACTCCAGGTTCATAATAATCCCACAAGAAATGACCTTGATCCAATTTCAGGACACATAAGGCATTCAACCACCCCTGCTTATATCCTTTGTTGTTCGACTGCTGCAAGCGAGCATTAAGATGATATAGAGCTTCATTATACCCAGCCATCCAAAATTCCATGGGCTGCTTGTGGAATTGATAAGTTAATCTCTCAAGTTGCTCGTGGAGCTTTTTCACAAGAATTTCTTTACTTTTCAGAGAATTCTGATTGGAGAGCTGGTCGTTGAAACTCTAAATCTTCTTAGACATTTCTGCCAAGGCTTGGTTCTTCTTCATCAACTGAACGGCTTGATTATCTAAGGCTGACTGAGTTCTTATTTCTTCAATAAAAATTTGAGCAGCCCTTTCTCGTCCACGAGAAGAAGATCTTACCCTGCCACGAGCAGGTGTGGAAGATCCTGCTCGTTTCAAAGTTTCTAACTCATACCTTAAGTTAGCATTTTCTACTTTCAAAAATGAAAAACCATCTTCATTTATGGGGACCAAGGCTCCCAAAGAAGAAGCAACAGATTTGAGTTGTTTTATTTCCTCGTGCAAAATGATGTTTTCCCGCTCTAGCAACTTGGCGATATGTCTATGTTCTTTAATTTCAAGCTTTAACACACTCTCCTTTTTCTCATGAGCAGAAATGAACTTATCACACCCCTTTCCAGCACTCAATTGTTGGTATTTTTTCTCATAGCCTTGATGCAGAAGTGTAGTAGATTCTTTATACTGTTGCTGAAGTTCCTCGATTGTTCCTTGAAGATCTTTAGTCATTTCGTAGTAGGCCACATTATTGGCTACAACACGATCAAGTAGGCATTTCAAGTATTGGTAAGCATCAATTACATGTTCAAAGGCGTCTGACCTAAGAATGTCTATGATTTGAGCTTCAATAAAATCAGCATGACCATCTTTAAAATAGTCATTGCATTTCTTCATCAACTCTGTATCATGAGCTGATAAAAGTTCCATCCTGGCCATAAACAAGCAAAGACAAAATATAACACAAAATCAACAAGGGTGCGAACAAAGAAAATAAGAGAGAAACTCAAGGCGAACAATAGAAGTTCAAATTTTATTCATCATGATAAAGGAAAACATAGTTCAAGGTTACATTTACTAAAACAACAAAAAAAAGACCCGAACAACTTTACACCTCCTCCTTATTTCCTATGACTTCTTCGGACGATTTGTATAAAAGGGTTGGTTGCTCGGAGAGCAATGGAAGCTGCTCGGTAGATGTTCTAGCTGGTTGTACTTTCTCGAAAGATTGAACAATAGGGACCTGCTCTCTTATCATCATAAAAGATTCCTCTGAAGTAGCTTCATCTTTTTCTTTTTTTTCTTCTTGTTCTTCTTCAGGAGAGGGAGGAGGGTCATGAGTGTGCTCCTGGAACAACTCAGGATTTTTAGCAACCTTCAACTTATTCAAGTTTGCTACCCATCCATCCCTAAAATATTTAACACTGGCGTATTCCATTTGAGAAGACATAACATCCAGGACTTTGTTCCAACCCTTGTCCCAACCAGCACTAAAGGATTTTTTAACTACAGCTTTCCTTTTTGCTCTCTCTGAGGAAGTCCTTTCCCTAAGGAGCTCTTCAGCAGACTTCATCTTTTCTTCTATATCTATCTTATGCTGCTCAACATCTTGAAGCCTAGCAACATTTTCCTCAGCATATTTAAGTTTGATCTCAAGCTCCTCTTTACCTTGTTCGGCCTCCTTCAATTTCTTCTCCAACTCTTTGGAGGCGGTCAAGGCTTCATCTCGATTTGCTTCAACAGACTTGATTTGCTTCTCCCAAGCATCTTTGTCTTCCTCTTACTTATGACGAGATTCTCTCAAGGATTGAGTTAGTCCAGCAAAAGCTTCTTCCACTCCACCCGAGGATCTGGAAGCCCTGATGGCTTCATCTTTCTTCAAAATACTATTGAAGCAAGTCACAAGCTAAAAAAAAGGAAGAATTTTGAGTCAATATATGAGTATAGTATTAGAAATAAAGGACTCAGACTAAAGTTACTTACTGAAGTAATGTGTTGAGCAACTAATGTAGTAAGTCTCTCACAAGAAAAGGTGTCTTCAACACCTTGGGGTTCTGGAATAGTCTGGGATCTTATCAAGCCCACAACAGAGCTCGGAGGAACAAGAGCTGGAACACTACCTTCAACATTTGAAGGTTGAGAGATAGGTTCAACATATCTCTCAGAAGAACTTCTTTTAGATATCCTCAGAGGAGCAGGAGCATTTTCGATTAAAGGAACTATCTCTGCTGGTGGAATGATAACAGTCTCACTCGAAGGTGAGATGACAACAGTTTTACTCGGAGGCTCATTGGGCTTCTTGACAACTTTCTTGGCAGCAATAGAGGGAGGTACATTTATATTCTTTGTCCCTTCATTTGGGATATCTTGTTTACTCTTCTTTACCTCATCGGTGGCAAAGGTAGACTTGTCAAAAAATACAAGAGCTTTCCTCTTCTTCATTAGATCAGTAATAGGAATACTCAAGTCAGAAGAAGAACCTTCCACATTGGTTTCAGAGGCTGGAACCCGATCAAGGTCCACCACCACAGGATGAGGACGAGCAATGAAAGAGGAGGTGTAGCTTCTGTATTGCAATAAATAAAAAGCAGATCTAATGTACTCCCCAGCAACAGATTGATGCAAGCCCCAGATAAGTTTTAAATGCTTTATATTAACCTCGGTTTCTTTTGGAGGTTTTCTTTTACTATCAACTGTAACAAACATAATCAAATGTCAGTGATGCATTTCATCGAATACAAAGAAAACAAGATTTAAAAAATGAAAACAACCTATCCCATTGCCATAAAGTGGAAACCTAGGACCTTGGTACACATCATCTCTATTTAATGGAGGGTGTTGCCAATTTTTCATCACAACCCCATGATCAAAATAATCCCTATTGGCATCGGGAAGATTGACAACTAAAGCTCTATTCGAAAACCTAGTTTTTAAATAGAAAGTATTAACACTAGTAACCCATTTATAGAAATACATAATTTCTGGAATCCCCAAACGAGTTCCATGAAGTTGGTTCAACCTATGTACGCTATTAACTACCCTCCATGTATTTGGAGCTACTTTTGCAGGTACAATGTCGAAATATTGGCAAAACTCCAAACACAGGGGATTTGGCGAGAAAGAAAAGCCACATTCGACATCTGAAAGACTTGGGAACCAATGTCCTTTCGCCAAAGAAAGTAGATCACAAGGATAAGAAAGTTCTTCCAAAATAACCCATGAAGGGATTGAAAACTCAGACCAAAATTTATCCAACGATTCAACAAGATAAACCATGGTGAATAAAGTAAATAAAGAAGAGGGAAGAAAACCTTACAGAAGAAAGAGAGATCAGTTGGCAATGAACGATGGAAAGAACGAAGGCACAAGATAGAGAGAAGATGAAGAGTTCAGAGATACAGATTTGAAAAGTGAAAGACGATAGGATTTTTATCGCACTTAAATACTTTACCTCGGGAATAGAGAAAAGTATTGATTACAAGGGAAGACGTTTGCGTTTTCGACGGTTAAAAGAAGAAAAAGGCACAAATATCGAAGTGATCGTGAAAATTCAAAATATTTATGAAGCCTGATATTATGCGTTCAAAAAAAAGAATTATATATAAGGAAAGTCTTCCTAAAATTCAAGAATAACAGTAATCCAAGCAATTTCAAGCAAAATATTCCACAATCTCCTTCAACCTCAACTTTAAAACATTGGGGGCTTCTGTTGATACCAAATTTAGTCTGCTAACATGATCCAATTATTTGAAGACACGTGTCAAGATACATGGTAAATACAAATACTTTAGACGAGCAACTCAGGCACCCCGAGCAACTTAAGCATACCGAGCAACTTAAGCGATCCGAGCTACTTAGAGTGCAGAGCATCCAAATCAAGAGAATCAAAAGACAACTACGCATTAAATGCGCATTATTATCGTATAGATGTATATGTCTAGTAGATAACAACGCATTATTCTTTCATATGTACAGCCTCAAGGCTATAAATACAATGTAACCTCCTCATAAGAAGGGGACTTTGGATCTCTTGAAAAATCTATTATCGAGATTCCAAATAAACAGTCAGCAATACAAAACAGTGGAAGTAGGCCATTTTTATAAGGCTTAACCACTTTAAAAATCCTTTGTCTTATAAACTTATTTATCCGTGATTAACTAATTAGGGATAATCTAATTTTTTACATCAACACCGTCCTAGAACCCGACGTAAAAAATAACCCCTCATAATTCATGAACCGCCCAAAAGAAGGTTTTATCCCGCAGAGGTGCATCCTTAACCCCCTCCCCCTGAAGCCTAAACTCCTCCTAGGGAACCATCTTATGATCCCCGATACCACCCTTGGACACCACATCATCCCCCTCCTACTCAACCTTGGGAGCTGGCTGATCCCCACCCATTACTCCTGGCTCGCCCAGTGGGGCTACCGACTACCCATCCGTTGTCGCATGCAAACCTTCCACTAGATCCACCCCAGCTCGGGTAAAAAAAGTATCCCTAAGCACAGGGTAAGGTATCGTCATCATACACCGATCTAGAAATCCCTGGTAATCAAGGTCCTCCCTGAGTAGACTAACGAAAGGCACACCCTCCACGAACATTTGTCGATGCACCTCCGTCAGCCCCTCTATACGCCTCATACAGTAGGAAGGGGGAACGACGCCCTAACCACGACATCCCATATATACTAGCGAGTCACCCTCTCACCCAAGTAAAAGGGAGATACATATGGTGCCTCCAGCAACAACTGTCATTCTGAAAACTCCCATGCCGCGACACCCACCCTTGACACATGACGGGTCAAACCCTAGGGCACCTAAAGGAAGAAAGTACCAATAACGGAAGTAAATCGAGATAAGTGTCTAAGTGTTAAAACCAAATAAGTGGGAAATGATGATAATAAAAGATGATGAAATACTTATAATCTCAGTAGTCATTCCGCTCAGAAGCTCCCTAGCTAAAGCTAACAATATTGATGACCCCTTCCTCAGATTACCTCATGCATATCGTCTAAATAGAGGGAACATACTAACCATTGACTATATTATCCAAGGCCTCTCAGAATAAGTGGAAACATAAGCAAAAAGCCACATCTGCATAAAAGATAAATATTACATGATTAACATAAAAAATAGCCTTTAAACTAGAACAAATGAGAAGTAACCAAAAACTAAAATAAACACATACGTCCCAAAAGTACACAAAACCGATAAAGTTGTCCATGGAGAATCTTAAATAAAGGGACATGAATAAGTACATCTCCTCCATCCCCATTCGCCCCCATGCATATCTCAAAATTCGAGAAAAGTGCATAAAAAATGGCAACCACCATAAATGGATCCCACGCAACCACTTGGGGCAAAAAGCGACCCAATAGTGAACAACAACACACTTATGGCATATCGTGTCGCTACCACCACATCGAGCCCCGGATCCTGCTTCCTATTCAAGTAAGTAGTCAAAGCACTAACATCAAGATACACCCCCTAACCAATGGGAACCTATATCCCCAAACCGCCCTAGGACCTCAAGACTAATAGTCACGGTTCGATCCACCACTAAGGGCATTTTGAAAAAAGGAAAACCTACGAGGGCATATAAATACAGGGGCTTCGTAGTAATCTCCTCCATCGATAAGTGAAAAGTATTGGTGGTATCCCACCAGCGCTCCCCCAAAACTACAGTAATGATCCAACTCCTCCTAAAAGACATATCGGCGATGCAGCCCGACAGTAGGCTGAATCCCACGACATGTATAAAAGCAAGAACAAAGGGTGGGGCTTTTGCCCAAACCCTAGCAAACGGTGCCACAGAGCGCTGGACCCGTCAAACAGTCCCTCCATGCTGCAAGAAAGAAAGCACAAAACATAAAATACATGAGTAAAATCGAATAAAGGAATGATTTCTATGTAAGTTTTTCGGGTCACAATACTCACACTTAATCTCCCCGCCCTCGGTTTACACTAAATAGGAAGGATAATAAATCATGAGGTGGTTAGGAAACCCTACCCAGAGCTTTCTTCCCCAAGTGTTTAATCACCATATACTTACACTTAATCTCCCTACCCTCGGTTCACGCTAACTAGGAAGGATAATTAGTCATCAGGTAGTCATAAAACCCCCTTTGAGCTTTCTCCCCCGGTGTTTGATCACCATATACTCAAACTTAATCTTCATATTCTTGGTTCACGCTAACCAGGAAGGATAATCAATCGTGAGGTGGTCAAGAAACCCCTAGAGATTTCTCCCTCTCGATATTTTAATCGCCCTACGTTCACACTTAATCCACCTTTCTATAGTTTCCAATAACTAAAGAGGTTAACCAGTCGTGAGGCAATCTCACACCCTAATAAACACCATCGAAAACCTATGTTTCTACGGATGGTCCCCCGAGCAACCTAAAATAGAATGGGTTGGAATATTTTTAATCTTTTCTATAACGAAAGTAAAAAATCGAGATACCCTACACCCCAGGATATTTCTTCATCTTGATTTTTTTAACCTCCCTACGTTGACACTTAAACCACCTTTATATAGTTATCGATAACTAAAGAGGTTGACCAGTCGTTAGGCGATCCTTTACCCCATTAGACACCGCCAAAACCTCGTATTTCTGCGTTTGGTCCACTGAGTGACCTAAAATAGAAGGGGTTAGAGTATTTTGAATATTTTCTACAACCAAAGTAAAAAATCGAGTTACCCAACACCCCCAAATATTTCTCCATCTCAGTGTTTTAATCGCCCCAACCTTACACTTAAGTCACATATCTTTAGTCCCCGCTAACTAAGAAGGTTAACAAGTCGTGCGATGATTCTATAACCCAATAGACGCCGTCGAAACCCCATGTTTATATGTCTGGTCCCCTGAGAGACCTAAAATTGAAGAGGTTGGAATATTTTGAATTTTTGCTAAGACCAAAGTCAATAATTGAGATACCATGCCCCCCTTAATTTTTCTCCCCCTCAGGTGTTTTAATAGACCCACACTCACACTTAGTCACATTTCTTTAGTCCACACTAACTAAGAAGATTAACCAGTCATGAGGTGATCCTTGTCCCCCATAGACGCCGTCGAAACCCCGCATTTCTACGTCTGGTCCCTAAGCAACCTAAAATAGAAGGGTTGGAATATTTTAAATCTTTGCTAAAACTAAAGTTGAAAATTGAGATACCTTACACCCCTGAATATTTCTCCCTCTCGGGTGCTTTAATTGACTCACATTCACATTTAAGCCACATCTCTTTAGTCCCCACTAACTATGGAGGTTAACCAGTTGTGAGGTGATCCCACCCCCAATAGATGATGTTGAAACCCCGTGTTTCTACGTATGGTCCCCCAGGCGACCTAAAATAGAAGAAGTTGGAATATTTTGAATCTTCGCTAAAACCAATGTCGAAATCGAGATACCATGCACCCATCGGATATTTCACCCTCTCAATTGTTTTAATCACCTCACACTCTCACCTAAACCACATTTCTTCATTTTTGCTAACTAAGATGGTTAACCAGTCGTGAGGCAATACTACACCCCCATAGAGGTCGTCGAAACCCCGCGTTTCGACATCTGGTCCCTTGAGCGACCTAAAATATAAGGGGTTAGAATATTTTGAATCTTTGCTAAAACCAAAGCCAAAAATTGAGATACCCTGCACCCCCCGGATATTTCTCCCTCAAGTGTTTTAATCCTCCCACACTCATACTTAAGACTCATCTCTTTACCCCCACTAATTAAGAAGGTTATCCAGATGTGAGGCGATCCTACACCCCAATAGACGCCACCGAAACTCCAAGTTTTTATGTTTGGTACCTTGAGAAACCTAAAATAGACGAGGTTGGAATATTTTGAATCTTTGATGATACTAAAGTAAAAAATTGAGATACCCAGATCCCCCGGATCTTTCTCCCCTCTGGTGTTTTAATCACCCCGCATTCACACTTAAGCCACATCTCTTCAGTTCACACTAACTAAGAAGGTTAAACAGTCTTGAGGCAATACTACACCCCCATAGAGGTCGCTGAAACCTCTCCTTTCTATGTTTGGTCCCCTGAGCGACCTAAAATAAATTGGATTGGAATATTTTGAATTTTTGCTAAAACCAAAGTAAAAAATCGAGATACTCTGCACCCCCCGGATATTCTCCCTCTCAGGTGTTTTAATCATCCCACACTAACACTTAAGCCACATGTCTTTAGTCCCCGTGAACTAAGAAGGTTAACCATCCATGAGGTAATCCTACAACCTAATAGAAGCTATCGAAACCCTGCGTTTCTTCGTGTGGGCCCCCGAACGACCTCAAATAGAAATGGTTGGAATATTTTGATATTTGATAAAATCAGTTGAAAATTGACATACCTTAAACCCCCAGAGCTTTCTCCCTCCCATGTGATATTAAAGTGTATACAACGGATATTTGAACTCAAAGGTTAAGTTTTACAAGAAATGATAAATATAGTTGTTTTCAAAAGATGAAATACCGAGTTAAAGGTGAAATGAAAATAGATTTTTCATAAAATGTGAAACATGGAAATAAAGTGTATTGAGTCTTGACTTGTCCTGGGTATTTGGGCTCATAGTCCGGTAAAAGAAAATAAAGGAAAAAGGTTTGAATGTGGATAAAAACGAAAGAAAGTAGAAATGGTTGCAAAGATGTAATAAGTAAAAGGCCATCAGATGTAACCAGGAAATTTAAGGAGGTGCCGGATCCCTAGGTTGCGGCTTAATGCTTGTATCCAAGACAAATAATCATGAGCATATTACGGAATGGTGTCAGATGGTGAGAGGTCCTATAACACTCATGGTTTGGTACCGAAATTAATCAAGTGAAAAGACGATTTTCAGCACTACACTTATTAATGTAAAGCTAAGTTTATTAAATAATTTGAAAAATTTGAAAGTTAGTTCAAGGTTAAATTAATGAGATACGAGTTATATTAAAAAAGTAATAAGTTGCGAGTGGGATCATCACTCGTATTACATGGTCAGAATGTCAACTGCATGGTTACGATACAACTTGGTTAAAAATTCTCACCTTACCATCACCCTTAATCTCTTACGAGTTTAACAATAGCAATCAACTTCATTCGACTCTGAGCGAAACAAAATTCCTCTCTATCAGGAGAATTAGCCACACATTAATTCATCATCAAATATCCATATCTTTCTAGAATGCAACAACCCATTATTGTCTCTCTTAGGTACACAAAAGCTCATAAACCACACATGAATCCATACTACCATAAGAAGAATCCAAATCTCTAATAGGTTCCTCAAAACTCAATTTCCTAAATGTCTCCAAAAATGAACTCAACATGAAACACATTCACTATACGTGCCCGCAAAAATATCTAAGTCGAAGGTCTCACCCTAAACATGATAACTCTTTAAAATTAACCTCACAGCGGTGGTGAACACCTTTGTCTAATCACTCGTTCTATTCTTGCCCACTAACTCGTAACGGTCTTTCTTCCCATGCTACTATAATCTCAAATACTCCTCAAATGATGCTCAAATGATTACGAATGATGCCAACATACGTCATCGCTATACGAGAGTACAAAAACCTATAACATGCTCTAACACATCAAAGAACGTTCAGCGAAAAACGAAACAGACGCAACAAAGATCCTAAAGACTAAAAGACTGATTTTCTAATTGGGAATAAAAAAAATTAATACAGAGATTAATATGTTATATGTTTACACCAAATTGAATATAATCCTTATAAAACATGCAGATCAGATTATTACCAATTTTCATCCTGTTTAACCTAATTCCTAAGTTTTCATGCAAGAATAATAAGGTAATTAAGCATAAAGCCCAATCACACACGAAACCACGATGTATGAGGAAAACCTAATTAGGAAAAACCTTGAATGACTAGGTCTAAACGAATTTCACTATAAACCATGGTATTATAGAAGACACAAATGATTTACAATCACTTGACTCCTCAAGCCTATGCACATGCAGTCTTCAATCCTCCGCTTAGAGTCACTGCGTAGTCCAACGTTATCCTCATATCAAAGCTATGCCTAGGACTCCTTCAATAATGGGACACTCAATAATATTTAATAATGGATTGATCAAGTCCAAATTAAACAATACAATAGTCTAAATGATTAAGTAAATAAAAAATACTTTAGATGAAATATTGAACAAGATAAGTAGAATACCCAACTATTCTGATACCAACATACATGCAAATAAAATCCATATGACCAAACCAATATATACATGCCAATACTCCCAATAACAGAAAATGTAATGTACTACACATATCCCTCAAATCTAAATCAGTATCAATAAAAATATAATTGTCATGAAGGATAATGACACTTAAATCCTAATATCAGTTGCATGGATGAGGTATGAATAATAGGGTCACTGTTGAGGAGGAAATGGAGACCTAGGTCCTAAAATGTTAAGTCCACAAAAATGTTAACAACAAGTCTATAGAGAATAAGAGTATAACTGAAATTGGGATCAATAATAACTATGCATATGCCTCTCGTATTTTAATGTCTTTTGAATCTATCCCACCCGATAATCCTAAATATCACTTGCATCTAAAATCCCAATCCCAAGTAAACCCACGATTAAGTTTTATTCTACACAATTAAATATAACTAATGGATTCAAAATATCATTACATTAAGCAATTTCAAGTGTATAAATCAAGGATTCAAATCTCTGAGTTTAATTTCCATACAGGTACGGTCCCTGATATACACAATATAAATGGGCTCTCACTCAAGCCCGACAAATAATGAAGGCCTATCCCTATTACCTTCGGGGTTAACTCGTGTGTACTAGGTATAGTCTTAGGTCGCCCCAAACCTAAAACCTCATCATGATCAAAGGATAAATCATTGTGCCTACACATCATACATATAGCCTTCCATACCAAAGACCATATAATGATCTCTCTGTGAAACCATCGCTGTACATCGATACCTAGATGTAGAACCTAAGGGAAAAAATGACCATTGGAAAACTCGCCACTATCACCGAGGCACCATCGCAGTCGAAATCGCACGAGCCCCCTTAATGGAATCCCCCTCCTGGTACATTCGACAAGAGAACTCACACATGGTATGCATATCACACATAAAATAAGAGAATAAATCCTGTGAAATCACATAAATCTAGTAAAAAATGTGAATTATTCAATTTATTACTTTTATACGATTTAGGCATCTAATATTTTTCCAAAATTAAAATCCAATAATTCCTTGTATTAACATGTTCACAAGAGTCAATTTAGTCTAAAGTCCAATCCTAAGTTAACCTTAAACCAAAAATCCATCAAAACAAACCATAAGCAAAATTACCAAAAACCTGGCAGCGTCGATCGATCGACCAACCATCGATCGATTGATCGCTATAGGTCGACTGGAATTTCCCCCTTATAGGATTCATCTTCTCCAATTGAAAAAATCTCATACCAAACCTCCATTGATGATTCTAAACCATCATTAAAGTACCCAAATACACCCCAACATCAAATTCACACATAATACTTGATTGGATCATAAATATAACATTAAAATCTTAATTATACCACAAGATTCAATTGAGAACTCATTTTCTTACTCAATAACCCTAGAATTTTTACGTTTTTCAATAAAATTCATATCTCAACATATTTAGGAATATAATAATAGGGTTTTTTGAATGATTTATACTACTAAACAATTCCTAATCATGATCTAACAATGTCGAATCAAATTTAGGGAGAATTAAATCAAAATAATAAGAAATTAATACTAATTACTAACCAAAATGGGTTAATTTTGAAATTAGTCAATTAACTCATGCAACTCAAATTTATAATCATAATTAGGTTTAGATTCACATTAATAGGCATAATCTAAACCAAACACAATCATACTTACATTCTAAATAAACTTGCCTCTTTTAATTTGGTGTAGAACTAGGGCAAGATTCTTCCAACTTTGCCTTTTCCTTTTAATTTTCTTCTATTTGGACTTTTAGTTTCTCCTAAAAATATGATATGTGGATAATAAGATCCCTAATGGTTCATTAAACCCTTTTAATTCCAAATTTGGACTTGGCTCCAAATTGGCCTCACCTAAAAGAGTCCAAAATCAACTCCAAATGGTTTAAAATTCTACCAACCCCTATACTAACCCAATAGGCCTATTATTCATCATTTTAAATTAAAAACTAATGTTTTAAGTGTTCCAAACCTACTTAATTCATAACATCAACTATTATAAATTTTATTCATCACTTTCATTAAATACACAAAATAAAGAACCTATAATTAATTATTTAATTATTTATTAATTTGGTGCAACATGGCATTATAGCGAACTACTTCACAATCGTTGGAACCCGATATCGAGGGTACAATACAAATAATTAACCCTCGATACCAAATCCCTGACCATTCCATAGTCACCCATAATACATAGTCACGTTAAAATATTTAATTACTGTTTTATCGTGTATTAAGTCTAAATTTTAGATTTATTTATATAACGCATCTAAACTTGAACTAATGACACCACATGTCATGAAATCATAAAAAATAATTTCATTATTAATTAAAGGCTTACAAATAGGGCTATTACATTCCTCCCCCCTTAAACAAGGAATTTCGTCCTTGAAATTTTAATTTTACCTCACTGGAATAATTCTAAATGCCTCGCCCTCATGTCCTCCTCTCGTTCCCAGGTGGACTCGTATTCAGTATAATGTCCCCACTAAACTCTCACTAAGGGAATGACCTTAGATAGCAGGATCTTCTATTTTTGGTCAATAATAAGCTACGACCTCTCCTCATAATTGGAATCCTCCTATAGCCAATCCTGTCAACATTAATGTGTTAATATGCCCCTTCACCCCGTAGAAACTTTATCATCACGGACACATGGAAGACGTAATGTAACCACTAAAGATAATCAGGTAAGGCCAACTAATATGCCACCGGGCTCACCTTATTTTGAATTGTAATGAGACCTACTTATTGAGGAGATAACTTACCCTTTGATCCGAATCTAACCACTCCCTTCATTCGGGATACCCTCAATAATACTGGATCCCCCACTTGGAACACCAATTTATGTTTCCTCTTATCTGCACGGATCTTTTGGCACTCCTTAGCTGCCTTCATCTGTGCCTAAATTAGTGCCACCTTCTCTGAGGTGTCCCGAATGATGTACGACCCAAACATCCTATACTCCTATGACCTAACCCATGCCTCGTACGGTGCCATCCTAATTGTCTGACGGTGACTATTTTTTTTATACAAACTCTATATGTGACAAATGTGTATCCTAACTTCCCTTGAGATCAAACATACACGCTCAAAGCATATCGTCCAAAATATGATTCACCGACTTAATCTGACCATATGAATGAGGGTGAAAGGTTGTACTCATACTCAACTGCACTCCCATCGCATACTGAAACCCGCTTCAAAATTGAGAGATGTAGGTGTTGTCGCTATCGAACACGATATCCAATGGTACACCATGAAGTTATACTATCTCTGCCACAAATAACTTAGCTTATTGCTCTACAATGTAATCCATCCTAACCAATAGGAAATGAGAGGCATTCGTCACTCTGTCGACAATGAAGAAAATTAAATAGTGACCCCTTTGTGATATAGGCAACCCTATAATAACGCCCATGGAGATACTTTCCTATTTACACTGAAGGACCTCCAATGGTTGCATCTCTACCATCGATTTATGGTGTTCCACTTTTACTAACTGACAAGTGAAACATCTCGATACAAACTATGCAACATCTCTCTTCATTCCTTACCACCAATATGATCATGACATATCTTATCCCCTCTGGGATTCACCATATACCGTGAGCCATGAGTCTCGGCTAAAACTATCTTTCGCACCACTAGATCCGCGGTCACTACTAGCCATCCCTAGAATCATAACCCTCCATTCGATCCAATCGAAAAGGAAGTAATTCCATCAGCTATGAGTCCCTTCAACTTTTCTTAAAAAAGGGAATCCATCCCTTGTGCCTAAATAACATATGATGTGATAGCCGATGAAACAACCACCACTGCCATAAAGGCATCCACCAAATCTATTTGCCTTCTACCTAAATATTCGCTAAATAATCCCCCTGTTTAGCACATAACATGTCCAAGGTAACTACCACCCTATGATTCAAAGAATCCGTTACCACATTTATTTTCCCAAGGTGATACTGGATCAAAAAGTGGTAGTTCTTTATAAAATCCAACCACCTCCTCTATCTAATGTTCAAATCTCCCTGAGTAAACAAATATAGAAGTATTTTATGGTCAGAAAATAACATGAACCTCTCCCCCAATAAATAGTGCCTCTAAATACTAAGGGAGAATACAACTGCTGCCAACTCTAAATCGTGGGTCGGGTAATTTCCCTCGTGTAACTTAAGCTTATGGTAGGAATAAGCTACCGGCCTCTCTTATTACATAAGAACTCTTCTCAACCATTGTAATGATGCATAGTTATAAACCATATAATCGATGACAAAGCGAGAATGGGCGGTAGTGAGTTTCTCCTTGAACTCTTCGAACGGTTACTGATAATATGCACTCCAAACGAATGGGACCCCCTTTCGAGTGAGGTGAGTTAGTGGTCCAGAAATATTTGAGAACCTCTGAATAAACCTTTTATAATATCTTGCTAATTCTAGAAAGCTTCTGATCATTATAGGTATTGTGGTCTCTCCCCAATCCATAACCGTAGACACCTTGCTAGGATATACAAAAATCTCAGTCTCAGACACTATGTGCCCCCAAAACTGCACCTCCTAGATCCAAAATCCACACTTAGAGAACGTGGCGTATAACTTGTTCTCCCTAAGAATCTAAAAAACCAACCTCAAATAATGCACATGATCCTCTCTGACCGTGAATACCCTAGGATGTAGTCGATAAATACCATGATGAACTGATCTAAGTATGGTCAAAATACTCGATTCATGGGGTTTATGAAAACTACGTGTGCATTGGTCATCCTGAACATCATGGCACTTAACTTATACAATTCGTAATGTGAGAGAAAATATGTCTTTGGGATGTCCTCCTCCCAAATTCGGAGGTATTGATATCTTGAGCACAAGCTAATCTTGGAAAAGAATGACGTGCCTCTAAGTTAATCAAATAGGTCATCGATGCGTGGCAAAGGGTACTTGTTCCTTATCGTTACCTTATTCAAGTCCCTATTGTCCACACATAGTCTGAGTGACCCATCCTTCTCATTCAAAAACAGCATAGGAGCTCCCCACGGAGACTTACTCCTTGGTATGAACCCCGGACTTAATAACTTCTGGATTTTCCCACTCAACTCTCTCATCTTTAATGGATCCACCCTATAGGGTTCTCTCTCTATGGGTTGAGCACTCAGAGCCAAAAAAATGCAAAAATCTATCTCCCTTATAGGTGGTAACCCCAATACCTCCTCCAATACATCCGCAAACTCTTGAACGGTCGAGATGGAATCTAATAATACTTTAACCTCTTCAGATGTACTCTCATTAAATTAGTAAACATTTGAGTTAGAATGTTCCTCTAGTCTAGGCATAGCTATAAAAAATATCTCCCGCTAGGGAATGGAAAACGTCATAGCCTTCCCGCTATAGTTGATCTGGGCATGATATGTCACTGACCAATCCATACCCAATATAAAATCGTACATAAACATATTCAATAACAACAAATCGACTGAGAAACATAACTATCGATATCGATTTCCACTCCTCTACACACTTGGCATAAGGTCGCGCCCCCACTTACTGGGTATCTAAATGCATAGTCACATCAAATGATATATCTACCATATCTGACGTAGTAGAAAATCTAAAAATGGTAAAATGATGCGACACTCCTATATTAAAAATACCCGAGCATAACTACCATAAACATAAAACATACCTCCTATCCTCCAAGGTTATGCCTTTTGGTCCTACCGATAAACGTGGAACGTACGTCCCGATTGTAGCTGTGGGTGTCCTTGCACTAGATATTTAGGAAGAGGGAAGGATGGATAATAGGGTGCGAGTGGCGAAGCCTGATACTGGGGTGGGGCTGGAAACGTTAGCTGATGCCCTCACTGAATCTGTCTCGGTCCTACGTAAAACTCCTTAGCAACTCTTAAATGGGTGACCCTCCTCTTTACAAGAATAACATATCCCACGAAATGGTTGGCACTATTCGCTCTAGGGTTGCTAATCCGGATGACCATACTGACCCTCGACCTACCTCTGTACGCTCTGACGGTGCTGGTCATCTCCACGTAACCTCTTAGGGGCTGGTCCCCATGTGCTGGTCCTCTCTCAGGTTAACTGGGGCCTCCCTGTCCCCGTGAAGACTCCCTATCCTGTTTTACCTTTAGCCATTGGTCGTCTCCACCTCTACCAAAGTGGCCCTTCTTAGTTCATCGGTCCTCTCATATTCGGGTGCAAAATGCCCCATGCAAGTAAAGTCTCGCACATATTGTGTGGTCGTGGCAACAGACTGTCACCAATACAAATATGAATCCTTAAAGGTGCTCCTTATAACAGTCCAGGTATAGGTGCAGGATTTTTTGGCGATAGTGGTGGTTATTACTGCTGGAGGGCTATCATTGTCACTGCCACTGTCTGAGTGATAATGGTGACCAAATTTTTTGGCGCTATAATTAGCGTATTACCCTTCGGCGGTGCTGATGGTGGTTGCTACTGCAGTTGAGGTACATTGGGCTCTGACTCAGCACTCTCGATTGTTCGTTGTCATCCTCATCATCTATGAGGATTCACCATCTAAAATATAGTAAACCAAAAGCGTATTAATAACATATAATTTATATAGAGTACAAATTCTAAATGTAAGGATTTAATGTATTAAAGAACGAAGTGCAGAAAAGAGGCCAATGCACTCAAGACCCTAGGACACTAGAACCTAGAATCCTCTGATACCAACTATAACACCCCATAAAATTTAATAATGGATTGATAAGGTCTAAATTAAATAATACACGAGTCTAAAAAATTAAGTACCTATCTAAGCAAGTGTAAAACAAAAAAAATACTAAATGAAATACTAAACAAGATAAGTAGAATACCAAGCTAGTCTGATACCAACATACATGCAAGTGAAATCCATTCAACCAAACCAATCTATACATGCTAATACTCCCAATAACAAAAAATGTAATGTACTACACATATCCCTCAAATCTAAATTAGTATTAACAGAAATAAAAATAAAATTGTCATGCATGCCAATGACACCTACATCCTATTATTAGTTACATGAATGTGGTTTGAATGCTAGGGTCACTCTTGAGGAGGAATTTGAGGCTTTGGTCCTGAAATGTTTAGTCCATGAAAATGTTAACAACAAGTCTATAAAAAATAAGAGTATAACTGAAATTGGGATAAATCATAAGTATACATCTGCCTCTCGTGTTTTAATATTTTTTTAATTTATCCCACCCGATAATACTAAATATCACTTACATTTAAAATCCCCATCCCAAGTGAAACCATGACTAAGTTTTATTCTACATAATTGAATATAACTAATTGATTCAGAATATCATTACACTAAGAAATTTCAAGCATATAAAACAACAATTCAAATCTAAAAGTTTAATGTCCATACATGCATGGTCCCCAATACACACAATATAAATGGGCTCTCACTTAAGCCCGCTAAATAACCAAAGCATATCCTTATTACCTTCGCAGATCACTAGTGTGTACTGGGTACAGTCTAAGGCCGCCCCAAACCTAAGACCTTATCACGATCAAGGGATAAATCACTATGCCTACACATCATACATATAGCCTACCATACCGAAGACCATACGATAAACTATATCCATGAAACTATCTCAGTACACAGATACATAGACATAGGACCCATGGGTAAAAATAACCATTAGCAAACTCTTCACTATCACTGAGGCACCATCGCGGTCAACGTCGCACGCTATCTTAATGGTATCCCCTTCCAATTATAGTCTTCACGTGTACTCATAGATTATATGCATATCACACATAACACAAGAGAGGAAGTCCTACGAAATCATGTAAATCTAGTCCAAAATGTGAATTGTTTAATTTATTACTTTAATACGATTTAGGCATCTAATTTTTTTCCAAAATAAGAATCCTATAATTCCTCATATTAACATGTTCAGAAGAATCAATATAGTCTAAAGGCCAACCCTAAATGTAACCCCAAATAGAAAATGTAATACCTCTGACCCAAATTTTATCTCTTTCCATATAAATTTATGATTTATGAATTAATATTAAGATTGAGCCATCATCATGGCCTTCGTGCCTGTCAAATCGGAGTTTTTGTGGCTTAAAGTTTATGCAGTGGAAAACTGAAGTCATTCGAACGAGGTGTACATGTAATTCGAATGAACTTTTAAAGACTACAAAAATAGTCGATTTTATCTCTTCTCCAGAATCTCGTTAGAAGTATGTGTACGAACGAAGTCCCTTGTCATTCGGACGAGGGGCTTTCTCATTCGAATGAGTCACTTCGTACATCCTAGTTAACCTTAGTTTTTGGTCTCGTTAGAACTCCGCTAGATGCTCATTCAAATGAAGAGGGGTCTAGTTTGAACAAGATCTGATGTCGTTCGAACGACCAAAGTTGCTCAAATTTTTTTATATATTTTTAATGTCCTATAAACACCATAGCCCTTGGATCTATGATGTGTCAACCTATGGTGCTCCAGATCAAGATAAACGTGATTTTTGCATGCGATATACTTGGGTAAAGGCTTCCTTAGGTCTTTTAGGTTATTTAAGAGAGAGATTTACGTGGGTTCTCTCACCCATTTGTGTTATCAACATTTTCTCTTCTCTCTCTCTAGTCTCTAGATCCCACCATCTCCCAAGCCTTTACCACCATTGTACACCTTTCCACCACCATAAAACACCATTTCCACCCCCACTTCCAAGTATTATTCTTCCATTTCAAGATTTGTCAAGGGTAATAGATGGTAGAGTCAAACAAGTAGGAGAAACTTTGGAGTATTTTGAAGAGTTGTTGGAGTATTTAGAGTTAGGAGCTTCCATATCCATCTTCTTCTTTATCTCCTCTTCAAACCTTAAAGTAGGTTTGGGAACCCATTTATTAGGGTTAATGAGAGTAGCCTAACAAGCCTAAGACACTGCCCAACCCAAATCAAATATTCGACCAGCAGATACATATTTAATATACAACAAACACTTAAGGATATGTTCAAATCAATTACCAAGAATCTCGGTAGAGATATTCAGGTAGTTCATGATATGTCCAACATTATTATTAAGTTCCATATACAACTTGAAATCTAGGAGAATTCGATCTATAATTTGTACACCCTGACCCAGGGCAAAGGGATTGTAACTTGAGGTTTTGGAAGACACTTAATAAACAGTAACCTCTTCGTAGATGTAGGAAAGTTGTCGAACCATGAACATCGTTATTTTTTGCGTGTGATCTTTTTTCTTCTTCTTTTGTGATTGTTTTCATGGGTCCTTTCATTGTGATATTTTCTGCACTCATAATAAGAGCTGGCTTTGATCAAGTTGGCACCCTACCAACATTAACTAGCCAAGTAATACAACAAGAGGGTCAATCCAAGTAAGTTTATGATAGGGGACTATGTCCTGAGGAAAGTCCTCGGCAGTGCTGTAAAACCATAGGATGGAAAATTGGAACTAAACTAGGAAGGTCCCTTTAGAGTAATTCGAGACGATCTTCAAGGAGCATATCACTTGGAAAGGCTAGAGGGCAGGGTGATACCAAGAGCATGGAATGCATCCTATCTTAAAACGTTCTACTTTTAGATCTTCTTCTTTATCTTTTATTAGCACATTTAGTTTAAGAAATTTTTTATTTTCAAACTTTAGTTGCTCATTATACAATACTTAATGAATAAAGGCTGGCTGTCCCCCCCATTCTCATATTTTGCTTTGGCTTCTTAATTTTTCTTGAATACATCTCATTAATTTGCACCTTTTCTAATGATAACTCCTTCGTGCTTATCTAAATGTCTGACGAATAGGGATAGCGATAATTGTAACGAGTCAGATATGTACACTTCAAATTACTACTATCCTCAGTTCCTTGTTACAAACACAAAAGGCCTCGTGAATTGCTATGGAAACAATGAAATTCCTACAAGGAGTGATATTACTGAGGCATATTAGACTGGGAGAATATTCAAACACATAAAAATTAGAAGAGTAATACTTAAACATCATTTAGTCGGCTAAAATACCCAAAATGATTAAAACTAAGTAAACCTAAGGCCCAAGATTGGTTAACCAGTATTTTTTGGTCGACAAAGATATCATCTGGGAGTTTCAACTTCTTCCTCTTCACCAAGGGAGCCATATCTTCTTCTTCTTCTTCTTCTTTAGAACAACTGGTTCAGAAGGGCCAACCTCAGTAGCTCTCAAATTAGGAACCTCATCGACAAGACGGGTAATAAAACTGGTTGTGGTATTTTTATACTCCAATAAATATGCTTTCGACTTAGGATGCTTAATGTCAGGTATCCTCTCTTTAATATTCTAGGGCTTCACGAGCTCATCGACATCGATCTCGTTAACTCTGGCTCATTGTTCATTTCACGAACTATAAAATGGAAGAAGAACAGTTATCGGATGATAGGAAATCAAGAAAGAAAGAGAAATTGAAGAACAAATAATACAACAATAAGATAAAAAGTAGCGACCTATACGCTCTTCCCCATAATTTGAAATTATTGGGCCTCTTTGTCTCTCGCCCACACGAGTAGGATGCTGCTGCTAATTTTTGGAAATAAAACCTTGGCCCCAATAATCCTTACGCGAGTCTGGAAGATTCACCACCAACACTCGATTAGCCTTCCTGTTCTTCAAATATATAAAGCCCTCAGCTGTTCTTGACTATGTATAACAGTAACAGATTTCAGCAACACCCAATTTTGTATCATATAGGGTATTAATTTTATGAAACCCATTCACAATTTTCCATACATTAGGGGCACACTGGGTAGGAACTACTTCAAAGTACTTAAAAAATTTAAGGAAAAAAGGGTTTGGGGGAAATGTCAAACCCCCTAGGTGATCATGAGGGTATAAATCCAGTTCCCTCCTTCAATGTCACGCACATTAATGGGAAGGGGGCACAGTCGATTTCTACCCAACCAGGAATGTTGTATCTCTTCCTAAATTCTTTTACTGCTTTACCATCAAGTTTTGTGATGAATGAATAAAAACCCTAGCTACAGTTGCAGAAAAATTCGAAGAGGAGGAAAATTGCGAATAAATGAGTTGAACTTACAAAGATTGACGAAGCTCTGAAGAAAAAAAAGACATTAAGGAAGACGAACATTGTAAAGCTTAACGAGCAAGACTGAAGATGCACTGAACTCAACTAATGCAAATGACTGTGTGTCCGGTTTGAAGCCCAATGATAATGATTACACATGATCTCCCACACGATTTTTGGCGATTCAAATGACTGATCAAACTACAGCACCCTCGCTCATTCAAAAGAATTACAAAAATGCCACAGTGTTTGGTTTATGACGATTGTACCCCCACCAAATTCACCAAATCTACAAAAATGCCATTCCAGTTGCAAGGCATCTAGTTTAGTTAAAAATTATTGGCCCACAACCCATTAAAGCCCAAAATTTTTAAGGGCAATTATGGGGACCCATTTATTATGGTCAATGAGAGTAGCCGAACAAGCCCTAGACACTTAAGGGACTGCCCGATCCAATTCAAATATTCGACCAACAGATACGTATTTAATATACAAACAAACACTTGGATATATTCAAATTAATTACCAAGAATATCGATAGAGATATTCAGGTAGTTCATGATATGTCCAATGTGATTATTAAGTTCCATATACAACTTGAACTCTAGGAGAATTCGATCTATAATTTGTACACCCTGACCTGGGGCAAATGGATTGTAACCTGAGATTTTGAGAGACACTTAATAAACAGTGACCTTTCAGTGGACGTAAGTAAGTTGCCAAACGACGTAGATCGTTGTTGTCTATGCGTGATCTTTCTTTTTCTGCTTTTGTGATTGTTTTCATGTGTTCTTTCATTGTGATATTTTCTGCACTCACAGTAGAGTTTTCCTCTTTCTAAGATTTCAAGGTTTCAAGCTATAAAAAATGTGTAGGATGCATGCCAGATGATATTTAATGCCAAAAATGAAGTTATTTGCTATTATTTATGTTTGCAAAAAAATGATTTTAAAGAAGGCAAACCCTAAATGGGTCTTTTAATAATAAATGACATTGTTACATTGAAATATGGAAAGAAAGCATGAAAAATATAAACCCATGATTTATATCTCGTCTAGTTCATTTTTGAGGAATTTCTAGGCTTGAAATCCTCCTTAATATGTGTAGAATCATGTAGTATGATAGAAGATGACATTTTAGACATGATAAATCACGTTGAAATGGGTTTTATGAGGTAATGATTAAATGTATAAAAGTATCTCTAAATATTTGTTAGAAATATTGTTAGAATGAAGAAAAATGATACCGAAGTCACATGAAATTATAGGACTTAAGTAGTGGACATTTGGCTAAAATGGTCTTTAATTGGCTGAATGTATTCTATGTTGTTAGACATAAAACAATGAAGCGTGATTTTGGATATAAAATCATAAAATGGATGCTTTGGAAGAAAATATTGATTTTTAGTTCCATAATGAATCGAATATGTTTTTCACAAAGTTATGATGAAGAAAAGGGGTAAAATGGTAATTTTACTAAAATTGAGGGTCCTAGTGGTCAGACTTCCTCGTTAGACCTTATTAATCATTTTTTTATGAAAAATGGATAAAGGGGATAAAATGGTACGTTGACAAGATGAAATAGTGATATAAACCGAAGGAATGATGAAAACGGTAAAATGATGGAATGATGTGGACAATAGTAAAAATCTTAAAATACATTAATATGGACTCGAATGATACCGATAATATTTAATAAGGGCCTGGAGTCCTAGGAGCCGAAACATATGGTATCATAGCCAGCAGTGTGGAGCACGTTAAAGTATGCAGTTATTGGAAGATTCCGAGAAAAGACAATGGAAAAAGGAAATGATATTGTTGTGCTTGAAAATATATAAGTAAGACAACCTAATGAGATTTGATAAAAATGAGACTAGTGAATAAAATATGATTAATAGTCTCTAGACCCGGTAAAGGGGGGTATGAAATGGTTAAGTGTGAGTATGAGCACATCACTCGGGTGCATTGCATAGTAGTTGCATCAATACAAACTAAATTGTTAAATGTTTTCGGAATTGATTAAAATACATTTTATATGTATAGTATTTTGTATAAAACATATAGCTTAGTATAACCCACCATTCCAAGTGTTCGCTTAACGCTTGATTTTTTATATTAAAACCCCACCCCACCCCCCACCTCAGGTACTTCGAATAGGGATGTTGGGAAGAACGCCGGTAAGGCCCTAAAGGTCAATTAACGTCGTTAGTGGCTCTGTAGATTTTAATGAAATCATATTTTGGAACATTAGTAATTTGAAACTTTAATCATTTTATTCTGGGCTTTAGCCATGGTTTGTAATAATATACAGAGGGTTATGGTTTATTTCTTATTTAATTAGCGTTGTGGAATAAATCGGATTTTCATAAATAAACGTTATAAATGGACTTAATTACTTAAAGTGGCCACCCCTTTTCAACTTAAAACCAACAAATTAATCTTTAATAGATGGTGCAAATAAAAAGGGTTTTTCTTAAATATAAAATTGGACTCCCCCTCCCCTTTTAACTCCTTGATTCGGGGTGGGTAGACCCAACGGTGACCCGAATTCGGGTCGGGGGGTTACAAATGGTTTCAGAGCAATAGGATCCTCGGGTGTGACAAAGTGTTTATGCTTTCTTAATAATATTTCCTTATACGTTTCTGCATAGTTAATGCTTTGTTTACTATTTAAGTAAATCTCTTTCGCTATCACTTTCAATTCGTATCATTGTGTATTGAAGTTTCCTTTCTTGTGTAGCTTCCTACACGTTGTGATGTAGCTGGTGGGTCGGGTACTAGCGAGCTTTGATGCATGGATCAAGTTATGCGCCAACTTGCTGACTCCCTCTCACAACAACAAAGGGCCAACCGTAGTGGGATAGTTGAGATTACTACCCTGCCTCCATTCTGAAGGAGTTTAGGAGGTTACACCCACCCACATTTAACGGGGCAGCTAGCCCAGATGCAATAGAGGAGTGGCTCGATGAATTCACTAGAGTCATAGAGATTCTTGATGTGCCAACTGGGCACAAGGTCAAGATAGCTACTTTATAGCTCACAGAGCAAGCACAACGCTGGTGGAGTTCCTGCTCCGCCAGTACGACTGAGACTATAGACTGGGGTAGCTTCAGGGTTGCCTTTCTCGACGGGTACTTTCCCTGACATTTAAGGATGCCAAAAAGGAAGAGTTTATTAATCTGATACAGGTAAAGATTTTTTTTAATGAGTACCTATTGAAGTTTGAAAGCTTGTGTAAGTATGTCGATGCTGTGCAGAGAGATGAGACTAAGATGACGAGGCTATTTGTTAAGGGCCTCAATCTGGGTATTCAGCGAATCCCGACTGGTATGGATCTGCCAAACTTTTGGTCAATAATGAACAAGGCTGTTCGATTGGAGTTATATGCTGAGGACGGAAAGGCCACCATTAGAAAGAAGATGGAGCCTAGCGTGTCCTAAGGCGACATTCACAAGAAGTCTCGAAATAGGGCTCAAGGCTTCTTTACGAAGCTAAAGACCGCCATGGGAGTTGGTTCTTCATACGCCTAGTGTACCAACAATAAGGGTCCTATAGCTCCCACATAGAGGACTTATTTTGCTTGTGGGTACCCCATTCATTTCAAGAGATATTGCCCACAGAGAGATTCGAGCAGTCAGCTGGGCAGTCAATCGACTTTAATTATGTATCGGGTCGGAGATCTAGTTACACAAGCCCTACCTAGAAGCAGCAGTAATAACAGTTCTCCTTAGGATATCATCAACCCGTGAGGCATAGTGTAGATGGTTCATGTCTAAGTGAGGGGCAGAGTATCCCTGGGTCAAGTCAGCTGCTCGACGGTCAGAGCAACAGGTTCAACCCTGGACGGGCATATGCCATGTCACTGTTTGCTGCACCTTCCAGCGATCCATCGATGATAGAAGGTATGATTATTTTATACAGTACATGGGTTAAGGCATTATTTGATTTTGCCACATCGCATTCTCTTATTTTGAGTTCCTTGGCATTCAGTTTGGGGCTAGAGGTAGATCAATTTCATTCCCTATCTTCTTAGGACTTTCGATTGGTGGCAGTATAGTTATCGATAGGGTCTGCCGTAGGTGTGTGGTTATGGATAGAGACTATGTTTTAGAGTATGATTTGATCCTTATGGACATGGATGGGTTCGAGGTGATTCTGGGTATGGATTGGATGTCATGTTTCAAAGCTACCATCGATACAGTGTCTTGGTATATCTTCCAGATGGGTCTCGCCATCATTTTAGTAGTGAGTAGGGCATTGATTATCCTTGAAAGTTCTCTACCGTGTGTGAGTAGAAATGGTACTTTGGTTGGTTAAGCAGTATGGTTTTCAGGATGAGCCAGAGGGTATGATGTTAGATTAACCAGTGGTGTGAGAGTTTTTCGATGTGTTCTCGGATGATCTTCCTAGGTTACCCCCACATCAGGAGGTGAATTTCACCATAGAGGTGCATTAAGGCGTCTCGCCCATCTTTATACCACCTCATAAAATGGCTTTAACGAAATTGGAGGAGCTAAGGGTTCAGTTGGAGGAGTTGACCAATAAGGGATTCATTATCCCTAAAGTGTTCCCGTGGGGAGCTCCAGTCCTCTTTGCTAAGAAAAAAAGACAATTCTATGCGACTTTGCATTGTCTACACAAACCTGAATAGGGTGACGCTAAAGAATAAATACCCTATGCCTCGTATCGATGATTTATTTAACCAGTTACGCAGGATGGGTAAGTTTTAAAAGATTGAACTTCTGTCTGGATACCATCAGTTGCGCATCTGGGAGGAGGATATTCCTAAGACGACATTCCAAACTCGGTATGGACACTACGAGTTTGTAGTGATGCCTTTCGATTTGAAAAATGCCCCAGCAACATTCAACGATATAATGAACCCCATTTAGCACCCCCACTTAGAACGATTTGTGATGGTATTTGTGGATGACATATTGGTATATTTGGAATCAGATGTAGACCGGAAGGAACACCTTAACACGACGTCTTAAGTGCTCAGGGACAAACAACAGTATGCCAAATTCAGCAAGTGCGAATTCTAGATGGAGGAGGTCAAGTTCCTTAGCCATGTGGTTTCTAGAAAGGGAATTTATGTCGACCCTTCCGAGGTGGAGGTCGACATGGGATGGGATAGGCTATAAATAATCATGAAAGTATGTAGTTTCTTAGGTTTGGACGATTACTACCACAGATTTGTGCAAGACTTCTAGAGGCTTTCATTTCCCCTCACAATGTTAACTCGAAAGGATGATGAGGATTATGAGTAGGCCTTTCAAGAAATGAATGTTAGGTTAAATTCTTTGCCTGTTCTTATCCTCCGAGAGAATGGAAATGGTTATATAGTGTATTATGACACTTAGGGGTCACGACTCGGTGCAATATTGATGCAGAATGGTCAGCTAGTTGCTTATGCATCCCGAAGTTGAAGGTGCATGAGAGGAACTACCCCACCCATGATTTGGAGCCAGCCTCTATGGTATTTGCAATTAATATATGGAGGTATTATTTGTACGAGGAACAGTTTGAGGTGTTATCTGATCAGAAGAGCCTCCAGTACATCTTTACCCAGGGTGATTTTAATTTCCGTCAGAGACGATGGATGGAATTGATGGAGGACTAAGACTTCTCATTATAGTATCATCCCAGCAAGGCCAATGTGCTGGCTGAAGCTCTTAACCAAAAGTCTAGCCTCACCCTAGAAGTGATGAGGTGTCATCGGATGAATATATTTGGCGAGTTATAGAAGTTTGATCTGCATGTCCAGCGGGGTTATGATAGGGCGTACCTTTGGGGTGTGGTGGCAAGACAACTCACTCATTAGAAAGTTCTAGACGCCCAATCATGCGATCCCGAGTTTTTATAATACCGTGATTGTATTTAAAATTTCTAGGTATTCGACACCCTTATCGTGGACAAGGGCAACGGGGTGCGACAAGAGGATTAGGTGACTATTCTAATTATTAGTGAGCTTCAAAATGAGGTGGTGGCTGAGGCACTTCACTCGCGCTTTAGAGTACATCCCGGTGCAACAAAGATGTATAAGGACCTCTGTAGAGAATTTTAGTTGTCCAGTATGAAGAGGGATGTGGCGATGTATATGGCAAAGTACTACACTTGTCAGCAGGTGAAGGCTGAGCATAAGAGGCCATCGAGGCTATTGCAACCACTACCGTTGGCTGAGTAGAAGTGGAAGCATATCATAATGGATTTTGTGTTAACCTTACCACAGTTTGAGCATAGTCATGATGTGGTGGGTGTTATAGGGGATCGACTCACTAAATCCTTACGCATTTTACCAATTAAGGTCACGTATAACGTGACTAGGTTGGCGAGGGTGTATGTAAGGGAGATAGTCAGACTTCACAGTGTTTCACTCTCGACCGTCTTGGATAGGGATCCCTAATTTGTATTTCAGTTTTGGAAGAATTTTCAATAGGAATTGGATACTGAGATGAATATGAGTACGACATATCATCGTGAGACAAACGAACAGTCTGAATGAGCCATTTAGATTCAGGAGGATATGCTGAGATCTCACGCGCTCGATTTTTTGGATAGTTGGGTAGAGTTCTCCTATAATAATAGCTACCAGGCGAGCATCGATATGGCTCCCTTTGAGGCCCTTTATGGGAGGCCATATCACTATCTGGTTAGTTGGGGCTGAAGTGAGTGATAAGCAACTCACCAATTCAGAGTTAATTCAAGAAATGACAAATAAGGCTTGAGTAATTCAATAGACAATCATGACGGAATAGAGCCAATAAAAGAATTACATCGATAATCGTTGGATACCCCTGGAGTTTTGGGTAGGTGACTATGCGATGATGAAAGTTAGACTGAGAACTGAGAGTCAATAATTCAGACAGAAACGAAAGTTAGCGCCATGGTATATCGACCCTTTGAGATCCTGGAGAGAATTAGGGATGTATCGTACTGCTTGGCACTACCTCCACAGTTATTCTAAGTCCATAACGTGTTCCATGTCTTTATGTGGAAGAAATATCTTCATGATCCCCGGCATGTCATCGATTGGAACTTTATTGAGTTAGAAGAAGATGTTATGTTTCCAACGCGACCTATATCCATTCTAGACCGCGAGTATAGGGTCCTTCACAGTAAGGTCGTTCCTTTAGTGAAGGTTCTTTTGGAGTTTCAGGGCTTCGAATGTGCGACTTAGGAATGTGAGTCAAAGATGCGGGAGATGCACCCATAACTCTTTCCCTTATTTTTTATCTAATTTTGCGGACAAAATCTCCTAAGGTGGGGATAATGAAATACCCGTGTGTGCCCAAGATTTTATCTATTTCCATGAAAATGTGTGATTTATGAATGAATATTGAGACTGAACCATCATCTTGGCCTTCGTGCTTGTCAAATCGGAGTTTTTATGGCTTAAAGTTTATATAGTGGAAAACTGAAGTCGTCCGAACGAGCTTTCCTTGTCGTTCGAACTAGTTGTTCAAGCAAACTTCTAACGAATCCAAAAATCGTCAAGTTTCCCTCTTTTCTAGAATCTCTTTGGAAGTATGTGTTTGAACGAAGTCCCTTATCGTTCAAATGATGGGCTTTCCTATTCGAACGAGGTATTTGGCACGTCCTAGTTAACCCTAGGTTTTTGCCTCATTATAACTCCGTTAGATGCTCGTTCGAGTGAACAGGGGTATCATTCGAATGACCAGAGCTAAACTCGAATTTTTTTGCAGATATTTAATGTGTTGTCAAAACCATAGCCTTTGGATCTATGAGGTGTCAACCTCTGGTGCTCGAGATAAAGATAAACATGTTTTTTATCATGAGAGACCCTCGGGTAAAGTCTTCCTTAGAGTTTGTGGGTTATTTAAGAGAGAGATTGTGGTGGGTTCTCTCATCCATTTGTGTTATCAACATTTTCTCCACTCTCTCTAGTCTCTAGAGACCATAATCTTCCCCAAGCCTTTCCCACTATTGTACACCTTGCCACCACAATAAAACACCATTTCCACCCCATTTCCAAGTATTATTCTTCCAATTCAAGCTTTGTCAAGGGTAGACGTGGGTATATTCAAGCAAGTAGGAGAAGCTTTGGAGTATTTCGAAAAGCTTTTGGAGTATTTGGAGTTAGGAGCTTCCATCTTCATCTTCTTCTTTATCTCCTCTTCAAACCTTAAGGTAGGATTTCCCTCTTTCTAAGATTTAAAGGTTTCTAACTAGGAAAAATGTGTAGGATGCATGCTAGATGATATTTAATGCCAAAAATGAAGTTATTTGCTAATATATTACAATTTTGCAAAAAATGGATTTTAAAGAAGACAAACCCTAAATGGGTATTTTATGAATAAATGGAATGTTACTATGAAATATGGAAAGAAGCCACGAAAAGTATAAACCCATGATTTATATATTGTTTAGTTCATTTTCGAGGAATTTCTCGGCTTGAGATCCTCCTTAACATGTGTAGATACATGTAGTATGATAGAAGATGACATTTTAGACTTGATAAATCATGTTGAAATGGGTATTATGAGGTAATGATTAAATGTAGAAAAACAATCCTAAATACGTGTTATAAATATTATTGGAATGAAGAAAAATGATACTGAAGTTACATGAAATTATAGGGCTAAGTAGTGGACAATTGACTAAAATGGGATTTAAATGGTTGAATGTATTTTATGTAGTTAGACATAAACCAATAAAGCATGATTTTGGACATACAATCATAAAAATGATGTTTTGAAAGAAAATGTTGATTTTAGTGCCATAATGAATCGAATATGTTTTTCACAAAGTTATGATGAAGAAAAGGGGTAAAATGGCAATTCTGCTAAAATTGAGGGCTTTGGTGGTTGGAATTCCTCATTAGACCTCATCGATCGATATTTGATGAAAAATGGATAAAGTGGAAAAAATGAGATGTTAACAAGATGAAATAGTGATATAAACCGAAGAAATGATGAAAACGGTAAAATAATGGAATGATGTGGACATTAGAAAAAATGTTAAAATACATTAATATAGACTCGGGTGACACCGAAAATAATTAAGAAGGGCACGAAACCCTGGGATGAAAGACCCAAAATCACTGGCCATGGCATATGCTAGCATAGCCGGTGGTGTGGAGCCCGTTAAAATATGCGGATATTAGAAATTTCAGAGAAAAGATAATGGAAAAAGAAATTGAGATCGGTTGTGATTGAAAATGTATAAGTAAGACAACCTAATGAAATGTGATAAAAAGGTGACTAGTGAATAAAATATGATTAATACTCTCTATATCCGATAAAGGGTGGTATGAAATGGTTAAGTGTGAGTATGAAAACATCGCTCGGTTGCATTGCATAGTAGTTGCATTAATACTATCTAAACTGACAAACGTTTTCGAAATGGATTTAAATACATGTTATATGTGTGGTATTTTTTAGAAAACTTATAGCTTAGTATAACCCACCCTGTTGAGCGTTCGGTCACCCCCTGTTTTTTTCCCCTTTAATGTTAGAACCCCACCCCGACCCAGGTACTTCGAGTACGGATGTCGGGAAGGACATCGGTAAGGCCCAGAGTGCAATCAATGTTGTTAGTGGCTCTGTAGATTTTAATGAAATCATATTGTGTAACATTGGTAATTCAGAATTTTAACCATTTTATTCGGACCTTTGGCCATGGTTTGTAATAATACAGGATTGATTATGGTTTATTTCTTATTTAATCAGCATTGTGGATTAAAACGGATTCTCATAAATAAACCTTATAAATTGACTTAATTACTTAAAGTAGCCACCCCTTTTCTACTTAAAACCGACAAATTAATCTTTAATAAATGGTGAAAATAAAAAGGGTTTTTCTTAAATATAAAATTGGACTCCCCCCTAACTCCTTGATTTGGTGCGGGTTGACCCAACGGTGACCAGAATTCGGGTTGGGGTGTTACAAAAAATTCACTAAAATAAACCACAAGCAAAATTTCCAAAAACCTAGTAGCGTCGATCGATTGACCAACCATTGACCAATCGATCACTACATGTAAACTCGAATTTCCCCCTTAAGGGATTCATCTTCGCTAATTTGAAAAATCCCATATCAAATCTCCACTAAAAATTCTAAAATATTCATTCAAGTAACCCAATACATCCCAACATCAAATTGGTGTATAATAGTTGATTGAATCATAAAAAATCTTAATTCTTCCACAAGATTTAATTAAGAACTGACTTTCTTACTCAAGAACCTTAGAATTTCTACTTCTCTCAATTAGATCCTAGAATTTTTACTTCATTCAATTAGTTTCATATCTCAATACATTTATGCATGTAATCATAAATTTTTTGAATGATTCATATTAATAAGTAATTCCTAATCATTATCTAACAATATCTCATTGGATTTAGGAGAATTAAATCAAAACAATAAGAAATTAATACTAATCACTAACTCAAATGGGTTAATTATGAAATTAGTCAATTAACTCATAAAACTCAAATTTATAATTATAATAAGGTTTAGATTCACATGAATATGCATAAGTTAAACAAAAGACAATTATAATTTCATTCTAAATAAACTTGCCTATTTCAATTTGGTGTAGAACTAGGGCAAGATCCTTCCAACTCTTCCTCCTATCTTCAAGTTTATTCTCTCTAGAATTTTAGGTGCTCCTCAAAATATGATATGTGGCCAATGAGATCCCTAATGGTTCACTAAACCCTCTTAATTCCGAATTCGGACTTGGGCCCCGAACGGGCCTCACTTAAAAGAGTCCAAAATCAACTCCAAATGACTTAAAACTCTACCTAGGCCATATACTAATCCAATAGGCCTATTATTAATCATTTTGAGTTAAAAACTAATGGTTTAAGTGTTACAAACCTATTTAACTCATAACATCAATTATTATAAATTTAATTCAATACTCTCATAAATGCACCAAATAAAGATCCTAAAATTAATTATTTATTAATTTAGTGCACCATGGCATTATAGTCAACTACTTCATAATTTTTGGAACTTGATATCAAGGGGATAATAAAAATAAGGAAACCCTTAACACCAGATCACCGACCATTCTATAGTCACCCATAATACATAGTCAGGCTAAAATATTTAATTACTATTTTACTGCGTATTAAGTCCAAATTTCAGATTTATTTGTATAACATGTATAAACTTGAACAAGTGACATCACATGTCACGCAATGATAAGAAATAGTTTCACGATTAATTAAAGGCATAAAAATACAGGGTATTACGAAAAACTTCGATCGTCACCCATACGTGTAGAATCCACATACAATTGATATGAAGAATGATGTTTGTGGGTTTGATCTTTAAAATATGATCAAGATGATCAAATAGGTATTTGAATTTGGTAAAATGCGAATTATTTGTAAGGACATTGTTCGTCAAAATTAAGTATGTCGTATACCGCTACAAGTTGCTATAAGTCCTCGAAAGAATTGAGAAGCTGACATCTATAAAGACGAATCTGAATTTAAAGAAGACTTAAACAATCAAGCCCAACAAGGATGAATTTGGTAAAATGTATTTAAGTTTCATTTACATTTCACATTAAAAGTGTTGGGATAGTTTTACAAAAGTTTAAATGATTTTTGGAATTTTTAATAAATGGTTTTTACTTTTTAAAAACATTTTATCATAAAAGTTTTGGATAAATATCTCCTGATCCCGTGAACAGTTTTAAGGTGTGAGGATTCCAAGTTATTTAAAGCTTTCAAAGTCTTTTTAAAGAGGATCAGTGACTGTCGTTCAAAGGACATCACATTACGTTCGAACAAGATGGAGATTCGCTCAAACGACGCCGTATATCATTCGAACGAGAGCAGTTTTAAGCCGACACATCACCGCCTTGATTTTTAATACAAATAAGGGTGTCAGATTTCTATATTTTGGGTGGAGAAAACACCAATTTTAACAGAATACGTTTTGAGTGTTTTTTGTTTATTCTCCAATCATTTTTGAGGGTTCAAACTGTGTTTTACAATTCACAAATCCTAGACTTTTTGTGCGAGTTGTTTTGTGTAACCTGAAGCATAGTTTTGCTAGGAGTTTTGTTGCTGAATCATAGGTGCCTTGGAAAGGTACTGGGCTGGCCATAGATGCCACTTGGGGGAGGTACTGGGCTGATTGACTGCGTGTCATACGGAGTGCTGCAGTGTTCCTGGGCTGACGACTATGAACCGACACCTGCGGGTATTTCGTAAGTCAAATTGTATTTTCATTGTAATACAATTATAAACCGTTTTTTACAAATTATAGTGGAAATAAATGGTTTTTGCCCTGCAGGGATTTTTTCCTGAGATACGCTTTTGTCAGCATTTGTCATCGCATGATTTAATTTGATATTTTAATTGTCACGCAGTTGCATGTTTAGGGACTGATTTGTTTGGTATTTGGTTTGAGCAAATTTAGACATCCAATTAAATAAGTCTGACTTGGAAATTGTGAATCTATTTGAATCAATATCACACCCGCACTTTCAAATTGGTATCAGAGCAAGTGATGCTAATTTATCGCGTATTCGTATTTTACGCAAACTTGTGAGATATTGATTTTTTTTTTTTTTAAAAGTTTGTCGCAATGTTTCCAAACGAGCACTTATATAATCGAATGCCGATTTTTGATGAGTCCAACTATACCTATTGGAAAGCTCGTATGAAATCTTTATTGAAAGCCATTGACAAACGTGTTTGGCATCTTTATGAAAGAGGGTGGACTCCTCCTACTTTCACTGTGAATAACATCACCTCTTTGAAACCTGTGTCAGATTGGACTGAAGATGATTTTAAAATGTTTAATTTTAATTCTCGTGGTTTGAGTGCTATTTTTAGAGCCGTCACCCCCGACGAGTTCCATTGAATTATGACGTGCACCACGTCTAAAGAGGCATGGTATGTCCTCCAATTGACACATGAGGGTACGAACGCGGTTAAAGAATCAAATTTACAGAATTTGGCCACCCAATTTGAGACCATTACTATGTCCGAGTCTGAATGTTTTGATGAGTTTTATGCACGTTTGTCGGACATTGTTAACTATAGTTTTAATTTAGGTGAGACGATTGATAATACGCATGTCATTAAAAATATTTTGAGATCTGTTCCAAAGCATTTCATTCCTAAAGTCACTATTTTGAAATCATTGGGAAAGCTAAATTCACTTAAGTTAGAAAAGCTCGTAGGAGACCTGCAAACTTATGAGATTGAAATGTTTCCCCAAAGCATAAAGGCTAAGGATAGAGGCGTTGATTTAAACACTCAAGTTAGAAAGAAAAATAAAGAGAGAGTGTATGAGTCTGATTCTGAGGAAGAGTTTAGCATTGACGATGTGGCCTTATTTGCAAAAAAATTAGATAGTTTGACAAAATGAACAAAAATAATTCTTTCAATAAAAGGTCTTTTGAGAAAAATAAAAAGAAAGAAAAGGCCACCGAGGGCAATGAAAAAGAGAGTGAGAGAGAAAAAAAGGAAGATAGTGGGGAAGATTAGATAATTTGTTTTGAATGTCAAGGCAAAGGTCATAGGGCTTTTGAATGTGCTACTAGGCTAAGGAGAAAAGGGAAGAAAGTAGTCATGCCCGCCACTCTTAGTGATTGTGAGGGAGATGATGAGAAAGACGAGTCCAAAAAAGGTTTAGCTCATGGGATGTGTGTAGATTTTTTGAGTTGTGTGAGCGCACCCACCTTGTCCCACGATGATAGTGTCCACGAAAGCGACGACGATGAGTCGAGTGTTTCTAGTGGAAATGAGAGCGAGGTTGAGAGTGGAGATAAAAGTGAGCTCCAAAAATCTTTTATGAATTTGTACACCAAGACCTTGGAAACAAAGAAATATAATAAAGATTTAGGTAGTCGGTCATGATACGAGAAATCGTCCACTTCTCATTCTTGTATTAGCAAATCAAATGTAAAGTGCATAACAAGTAAAGAGAGCAGGTTAAAGAGAGATTAAAGACAAGATATATAGTGGTTCAGCTATAAAAGAGCCTATGTCCACTTTGGGGCCTTCCTCTCATTATATTCATAATGATGCTGTACAAGTAAAAATGCTACAATGAGGGTACACGATAGATGAGAGAGAAGAGTACATGACTATAGTGGTTCTGGGAGTGCCAAAGATATGACTACGATGTAGGTGAGTAGCCCCTAAGCAGTATGTTGAGGTTGTTTAGAGAGAATTTGACAAGGCTTCATCAGGTATTGTAAAATTTGAACCGACCTCTATCTCAAGGCATGGACCTTTATTTATAGGAGGTATGTGAGCTGTGTCATGTTCCCTGAGCACGTGACACATATTAAGTCTAGGGCAGCTATAATGGGAGGGATACAGCCTGTGAGGCAAGCATATTGAGTGCTGCATTCTGTGTGAGGCTAAAACTATGACTACCACACCTTGTAGTATAAGACTAGGACCTGTATATAAGGCCAAGTGGTATGTGCCGCACCTTGTGCTGAGTAGGGCCGCACCCTATGCTGAGTAGGGTCGTACCCTATTTTAAGTAGGGCCGCACCCTGTCCCTAGTTCTGGCCGCAGCCTATTAGCTTCTATCTGTCTGAGTAACCTCCATGGCAGGGTGCTATATTTGTACTATCAATAATCCCCCAAGTCGTAGTGCCAAGAGATTGCGATGGGGGCTGCGACTGAGTAGTCAAGTCCTCTTAAGGTGTCGCGGTACTTTCAAGGCGATGCTTCATCTTCCCGCGCCCTCTTATATAAATTATTTCGACCGTGGACTTCATTACATTTTCCAAATCTTTGAGGGAATATAGATAGCCAACCTATGTTCGTTCCTTCTCTTAATATTTTCGGTGACTTTTCAAGGCTGCGCGTGGTGGTTCTGATGCTGAGCATTGTTGGTTTCTCTATTTCCATGTAATTTTACAACCAACAATCTCTTTAATAGATTTTTCGTCTCATAATTCACCATTCACCATCTGAAATTCTTAATTTTTGCATTTATCTTGAAGTGAATTTCTTCAATAGCCTTTAATAGAACTTGAATGATGTTTGCTATATCTGAACTTATATTTGCTATTTTTGGGTTATATCCGTTTCTGCCAATTTCTAAGAATTAAACACATTCGAATGATAAATGATCGTAATTGTTGCCACATTGTTCTTTGAATCCATCTTCATATGCTGAAATGAACTCTTAACCTTCTATCGCTTGGATAATATGGCATGTATTTCTGTTGAATCGCATTGAATCATATAACTACTCTTGCTGTTCTTGAATGAACCCTTCACATTCTGAGTCTTGAATATTTAAATGAATCAATATTAGATACTAAACTATTTGAGTGAGAGGTCGCGGCATGTAAAATACCCCTTTAGTAATCTAGGGCTTCCCTTCATCCATGCAACATTCTAATATTTGGTTTATGCCCCAACAGCGGCCTATAGCCTCTTTTTAGGGTAATTCCTTAGGTTCTTAGATTTAGACTCCGTATAATTTTAGCCCATAGTAACCACGTCATGTAAGAAAATGATACCTTCCATCAAATCAATATGCCGTGACGACAATTATCTTTTAGGGCCTTAGAACCGTCCTCAACTTGATATAACATTGAAACTGCTGCGGCCTCTGAGAGGCCTCAATACCATACTGGCTTTGGCACCTAACTAAATATTGTGTTTTTTAGGTACTGCTGCAGCCATATGGACTTTGACCCAGACGAATTTTTGAGAGGATTTTTGGCAAAACATGTTGGAGACTCTCCTCCTCAACTTCCTTTCGTGCCTCCTTTGAAGTCAATAGGGCCTTGCCAACTGAAGGATTGCCCCAACTGCGTATTACTAGACTCAGACTCCACGGATTCTGCTTGTAGGAAGGATTTTGAGACCAATGGATGTAGAAGATAACACCGCGGTAGGGGGTGTAACTAATGTTAAGGACGAACCAGTTGGACCATGTGGGAGGGCTGAGAGGCCTCCTGCTGCACTTGACATCCGTAGCATTATGACCCAAGAATGGGTTGATCAAGTAGCTGAGGCCTTCAAGTTTCCCGAGGGCTTGATGTGCTCAGCTCCTACCACAAAACAATGGCCATGCACAACACTTGTTGACGATGGGATCTGCTTCCCACTACATACTTTCATTTATGGGTTGCGACTGCTAGATCCTGTTCCCATCAGAGGAATTTTCCAATCGATGAGGTTATCCCCAACCCAATTATATCCCAATGGCCGTAGGGTCATTCTAGAAGCCGTCGTGCTGTGGGAGAATCAATTCAGGAGGTATATTACTCCCGCGAAGTTTTTCCACTTCTGTCGCCCGAAGGAAAACTCTATTAAATTTTTTGGTTATTACTACTTCTTCATCCGTAGCAAGGACGAGACCCTTTACTCTGGGAAGTCGACCAGTGTAAATAACTGGAAGGGGGAATATTTCTACATCTCTGGAGAAGGGTAAGAGATTCACCCTCAGGAGAATGAGAGGGAGAGATCGTATAGGATGCCGCGGTAATGGGGGTGTCCCCCCAAGATAGGTATTTTAATTATAGTCGCGTCCCCCTCTATAATTGCTTATTACTCTCCATTTTGCTTCTATACTAACTTTTGAAATGTTTTCTGCAATTCTTGACAACTTGCAATTGAGTAAGAGGCAAGAGAAAAGGGTTGCCAAGGCCGTGGCCATTCTTGTTGAGGAGAAGAAATTCAGCTTACTTGTGACTTCTACTACTGTATTTTAAGTAGGCTACTTCCCAAGCAAATATATACCAAAAGAGATGGCCGCGGGAGGTAATAATTCTATCAATAGTTTTATTCTGCGACAATTAGTTTCTAAACTTGATATTTATTGTCATATATCTTTTTTTAGGTGAGGAGGTTGATAGGGAGATTTTGGCTTCCCAACTGGTAGAGATGGATGAGGATGCAACTATCCTTAATAACACTGCCAAGCATAGGAAGAGGAAGAGGTCCAAGGCTAAGGTTACTGCCACGATTCCTTCCAATAACAAGCTCAAACTCTTTCAAAAGAGGTACGAGGAGTTGGAGACCATGACTGCCGGTGATGCTGAAGCCTATGCCACGACAATCAAGAAAATGGAGGGGGATCATGGCGAAGCCCTTCAATTATCCATTAACAGCATTGTGGAGTCATTCAAGGACTCCAGAGATTTTTATCTTATAAATAATAGGGCCTACCTCTGTGGCTACCAAGAGCTCAGGCACATGATCATTAAAAAGTTTACTGAGACTAAAGAGACGATTCTTGCCTGGGGTCTTCAGGATGATGAGCACCAAGAATGCGTGGCCGAGATCAAGGCCACAGTAGAGGAAAGAGTCAGGTTGAGGTAGTGGTAGCGATGAAGATACAATGAATGTTGCGGAGGGTGAAGAAGGAGATGAAGCTGACGATGCTGAATCTTAAGGCTGCGTCCCTCTTAAGTTTTTTGTAAATATTTAAGTGGCTGCGACCATTTGTTTGTAATCTTAACATTAATATTTGTCAAGAATTTTAGCTTCTAACTTTACTATTAAGGATGTGGTCGCTTTTAATGTTGACCAACTTCCTTTTCTAGTAGCTTTTTCCTTTTTCCAATGAATGCTTTCTCTATACGTCTTTGATTACTTGAAATTTCTTTCCTGATTAAATGAACTTGGACTTAATAAATTAAGGCCGTGGCGCCATAGTATAAATGGTTTCTTCCCATAGGCTGCTGCCAGATTTCTTCACTTTAGACTTTACACTTGTATTTTTGTATATTGTTGCAATCTTGCATGTTCGATGGTGGCAAGTTAACAATCCTGGCCGCGACACCTTTGAGAGTTTGAGACCTATCTGCTGTATCTTTATCATTGTAGCTTTATAATCGGATCCTAATCCAAATGTCGCATTTTCTTGAACAGGGCTGCGATAGGTTAACAATCCTGCTTGCAGTTAGGTGCCACGTCTTCCAATTTAATTTGTTTAATGGCTACAACCATACCGATAAGGCTGCGACCATCCCTCTGTAGTTTTGGCATGCTTTATGATGTCAACGTCACAACAAGTTTCACTCTCTTTGATTGCCTTTCACGGCTTCCCTTTAGTCGCTTCGATTGCCTTTCACGACTTTCCTTTAGTCTCTTCAATTGGGTTATTATCAGCCCCCCCGGGCTTGGCATTATAAATCTTCCCCAAGCTTATGTGGATATATATAAAGCCTTCCCAGGCTATAATAGGATTATTCGCAGACAATTAAGTCTTTGGCCCCTTCAAATATAGGATTATCTGTACACGATCAAGTCTCCGACCCCTGTGGGTTATTTTCAGGCCTTCTCGGGCTAGGTATTATGAAGCTTCCCCAAGCTAATACCAGATCACCAAGTTAATGACGTTTTGTCTTTACCCACCAAATTAATGATGTTTATCGAGGGAGTCACCTCCACGGACTAATGACGCATCTCGAAAGCTTTGAACGGGCATTGTAAGCCCTTGCTGCTAATGGCGCATCCCAAAAGCTAAAAACGGGCATTATAAGCCCTTGCATCTAATGATGCATCCCACTAGACACTTTCAACGATGTAACCATCGTACGTCGAGATATAGTTTCCACGTGTGGCGTTATAAGTCAACCTTCCCCGCCACTCTCGATAGTCGCTTTTGCCATTTTCAAGTATCATTCTTGAATTATCGTGTATAATCAGGCATCACGGTGGGCGTACTGGGCCCATTTAACTATTATCATTCCCGATATAATGTATTATCTCGAATTGAGATCTGTTTAAGACAAAACGGTTGTTTATAAGATATCATTTCATGGAAATGAAAATCAAAACATGACAATGTAATAGTGAACTTGGTTTCATATATCTATTTATATATTCATGACTTTTCGGTGATAATACAAAGTTTAATTTAAAATAACATAGGGTCAGTTTCACTGTAAAATAGGAACAGATAAAATATAAAGCATAAGCATGAAATAATGGGCATGTGGTATGTGAGACTATGATGCATCCCCTAAACATCTTTGAGGAACCTCTGCAACATCCCTTGCCCAACCAGCCTTTCAATTTCATCCTTCAATGCATAACATTGCTCAGTGTCATGGCCATGGTCTAGATGAAACTTGCACCACTTGGCTTTGTTCCTCTTGTGGAGTGGAGCTTTAAGCCTCTCTGGCCACCTCAGTATCTTGTCCTCCTTGATGGACTCAAGGACATCTTTAATCGAGAAGACCAATGGAGTGTAGGACTTAGAGCTCCCTTCTGTCTTCTTTGATTTCCTCTTCTGTCTTTTGCTGATTACTTTTGCGAAAGGATCTTCTGCTACTGTCGTGGCATCTAAGGCTGTTGAAACAATGTTCCTTGGTGCCGCACCCACTTAGGATGCGGCCGCGACCTCTAGCATGAGGACCCTCTGAATCAAATAGTTGACCTGGGTTTGGAGTGAGGCATGATTGTCGTAGAGATGGTTAAGGTCATTGTACAACTGCACAATCTCATCTTTGACTTCTATGCTCTAGCTGGACCCTCCTTCTATTTTTTGCTTTTGTTAGTCTTTACAAAATATAAAATCTGAGAAAACTAGCAGAAGTGAGTAATCACAGAAATATTGAATTAACTAAGTAGGAAATGGGGATGCAACGTTTACACTGCTACATTGTATTACTACTGAGGCCGCGACCAGTAAGGCACATAGGTGCACCGCCATGGCCTTTGTATGATATTCACCAAGGTTGATACGGAGACCATCTGAGTCCTTTCCCTGATGCTTTGAAGCTTCTGTAGTGCAGCCGCGCTAGTAGAGGCTGCGGCCATGGAGGCATTGGAACTGCATGACCGCATCCCTTCCTAGGTAGCAAAGGGAGAAATCCCAAAATTTTAAGTCTAGAGACTGAGTTTTTTTCTCCCAAGATGTGGAGAGCATACCTATCATGGGATGTTAATGAGAGGATAGCCTCATGGTGCAAGAAACGGCACAATTTTAATGGTAAACCCTAGATCATAGGTCAAGAACAACAAAAATGGGAGTAAATACAATCCTTCCCTAACCATTCACATTTTTAAGGCTTAATCCCATCATGCTTTTCAGCACTATCTAGATGAAATGATGTCACAAGGGTATGTAACATAGATATAAGGTTATAGAATGAAGACCCAAGAATAGATCAGAATATATGAAATACCCATTTAAGGGTGTGAATATAAAACAGGGCTCAATAACCAAAATTTACTCATGAGATGATAATCCAAAGAATCCCCATGAATAAAATAAGGTGTTTAAGAACTCAAAACATAGAGAAACAAGATTGAACAATCTCGTTTCCCACAGATAGCGCCAGATTGATGATACGAGAAATTGTCCACTTATCGTTCCTGTATTAGTAAATCAAATGTAAAGTTCATAACAAGTAAAGAGAGCAGGTAAAAGAGAGATCAAAGACAAGATATAGAGTGGTTCAGCTATAAAGAGCCTACGTCCACTTTGCTGCCTTCCTCTCATTATATTCATAACGATGCTGTACAAGTTACAATGCTACAATGTGGGTACACGATAGATGAGAGAGAAGAGTACATGACTGTAGCGATTCTGGGAGTGTCGGAGATATGACTACGATGTAGGTGAGTAGCCCCCAAGCTGTATGTTGAGGTTGTGTATAGAGAATTTGGCAAGGTTTCGTCAGGTATTGTAGAATCTGAATCGACCTCTATCTCGAGGTGTGGATCTTTATTTATAGGAAGTATGTCAGCTGTGTCACGTGCCTTGAGCATATGATATATATCAAGTCTGGAGCAACTACAATGAGAGGAATGCGGCCTGTGAGGCAAGAATATTGAGTGCTATATCCTATATGAGGCTAAAAATATGGGTGCCTCACCCTGTAGTATAAGGCTGCGGCCTGTATATAAGGCCAAGTGGTATGTGCCTCACCCTGTGCTAAGTAGGGCCGCACCCTGTGATGAGTAGGGCCACACCCTATTCTGAGTAGGGCCTCACCCTATCCCCAGTTCTGGCCGCGACCTATTAGCTTCTATCTGCCTGAGTAACCTCTGCGTTAGGGTGCTATATTTGTGCTATCAGTCGGGTTTTGGATTTGGAGAGAGAGAGAAGGAAGTTTTAATAAGGGAAAAGTGTGACTTGGCCTACATGGTGTCTAGTCTGATGACACGTGTATCCCAACTCGAGAGTGATCTCGACCATGATCGGGGCGTCAAAGTCCCTTTAGAGAATGCATATGAGAAAGTTGAAAAGATGGTTCTCAATCCCATTTTGGGTGGTGGTGAGAATGTAGGAAAAGGTCATGACGGTGCATCCACTTCTTTTGTTGCACCCGAGTCCATTCCCACGTTGGTGATTGATTCACGAGGTTTTCATCCCAACCCACCTAGGCCTCCCATTCCCATTAGGAGAGAACGTACTAAAGTTTTTGAGAGAGGTGTACCTAGGCCAATTTATGTTTGCTCCCATTGCAAAATGAGAGGACACCTTAGGGAATTTTGTTTTAAATTGGGTTATGTGTCACGCTTTACTCCTACACATGTTCGCACACATGCACCCACTCATGATACTTTGCTTGCACATAATGATAGAGAAGTTGCACATATTTGTGAGCAAGTAATGTTTTTGGTCAAGACTTCACATGATTTGTTGCAGTTGTTTCAAAAGATGTCACCATCTTTGGAGAACTCCACAACACTTCCCGGTTGAGGTCTAGACATGTTTGCTAGCGTAGGGTGATTTACATGATGTTAACTTTTCCTATTGCTAGTATGTACCATTTGTTTTGTATTTTATTATCATTTTGTTTGATTTTCTTATGTTTTAGCACTGTTTTGGATCTGTTTACCCTTTCCAGGAACTATTTTTATAATTTTTTCCCACTGGACACAACGACATGACATTACGAGTAATTTGGGAAATTTATGTTTTCTCATTCTAACGAGATTGCATCTCGCGTGAAATCTTCTCGCGAGATCGCCTGTCGTTCGAACGACCCCTGGAATTCAGTTTGTAGTCCCCTGTTTCTTCCTGCTATATGTTATTGATACTGCTGGGTTGTTTTTGAATAGTGTTTGAAAAATACAAAAATATTTTCTCTTTTACAAAACTTTGAAAAAATCCAAAAAGAGTTTTGTATTTTGTTTGCACCTTTTATGAATGCACATTTAGGATGACCAAGTCACAACTTCATGCCACATCCATGTGACTATTTGATAGTGTTTTGAGACAATATATTTTATCATTCAAGTGCTTTACAAAGTTTGGAGTCTTTGAGATGCTATAGTGTTGCTACCTTCATGATGGACTCTATTTGTCCTTTATTGCACACATGCACAAATTTGTTTGACTTTTGTGCTTGTCTATCACATTTTGGTTGAGTATTTCCATCTAAATTATGTCTGTACAGCAAATGAAATGCGATAAAACTTGACAAAAAGTAGTGCATGATATAAACCGTTTGTAATATTTGTGTGTTTTATTTTGAAAAATGGTGAAGGGTTACGAAAGGTACTCATTTATCCTTTGCGATTAAGCCACCGTTTGAATGGACCTAAAAAAGTGAGGAATTAAAAATTATCCGGGGTCCAATGAGGTTTAAAAGAACCCGAAAAAATTAAAAGATAATGAAAAAAAAATTATGCCACAAATGGGTCAATATTTGTTTGGTTTCATCACCTCATAAGAAAAATAAAAAGCATTATATTTTAATAAGGGAGTTTTGTTAGAATTTTTTGTGGTTTACACGTCCTTGAAAGTCATGAAAAAGCATTATATAGTTTTGGATGTTATTGGTGTGGAAATCATTTCTGCTTTGATTTATTGATATGATTAAGAGTATGTCATCTAAATTCAAAAACTTAACACCAAAGGACTATTTTTGATGTTCATTCATTAGGAGTACACTTATGCATCTTGCACATATGATATGATTAAGTTGATTTTCCAATCGAATTAGTTCACACCCATTCATTCCGTATCCATGATTTGGTTGTCTTAGTATAAATTCATGGTGTGTGATTTTTGTAACATCATTTTTTATTTTTGTATGAAAAAATTTGAAAAATTCAAAAATAGTGTGTTTGCTTTGGTTTCTCGTGATACCCCGATTTTCTTTATTATTTTCCTTGTCTATTTCGAACAAATAAAAAGGGGGAAAATGAATTATGATGTTATGGGGGAGTTTAAGTATCGGGGAGAATTGATTATGCTTTCATATTTATGCGTTATATCATTTCAAACTCAATACGTCGCGAGGTTTTTTGCTTTGTCTCATGTGTGTCGGTACAATTGAAGATCATTATGATGCACACCCTGATGAGAAAATCTTGGAGTTTTTGAAAAGTTGACTATTGAAGCATCATTTGAAAAAGTTTGAAGATTTGTCAGTTTATTTTTCCACTTCTGAGTTTATGGGAGGGTAGATTTGTATAGGTCATTTGATATTGATAATTCAAATATTTTTTTATTTTGTACGGGCATAGACATAGGGGGAGATTTGTAAGGACATTGTTCGTCACAATTAAGTATGTCGTATACCGCTACAAGTTGCTACAAGTCGTCCAAACGATTGAGAAGCTTACATCTACAAAGATGAATCCTAATTTCATGAAGACTTCAACATTCAAGCCCAACAAGGATGAATTTGGTAAAATGTGTTTAAGTTTCATTTACATTTCACGTTAAAAGTGTTGGGATAGTTTTACAAAAGTTAAAATGATTTTTGGAATTTTTAATAAATGGTTTTTATTTTTCAAAAACATTTTATCATAAACGTTTTGGATAAATATCTCTTGATCCCGTGAACAGTTTTAAGGTGTGAGGATTCCAAGTTATTTAAAAGTCTTTTTTAAGGGGATCAGGGACTGTCGTTCAAACAATGTCACATCTCGTTAGAACGAGATCAAGGTTCGCTCGAACGACGTCGCATGACGTTCGAACGAGAGAAGTTTTAAGGCAGCACGTCACCGCCTTGACTTTTAATATAAGTAAGTGTGTCAGGCTTCTATATTTCGGGTGGAGAAAGCACCGATTTTAACAGAATACGTTTTGAGTGTTTTTTGTTTATTCTCCAATCATTTTTGAGGGTTTAAACTGTGTTTTACAATTCACAAATCCCAGACTTTTTGTGCGAGTTATTTTGTGGAATCTGAAGAATAGTTTTGCTAGGAGTTTTGTTGCTGAATCATAGGTGCCTTGGAAAGGTACTGGGTTGACCATAGGTGCCACTTGGGGGAGGTACTGGGCTGATCGACTGCGTGTCATAAGGAGTGCTGCTGTGTTCCTGGGCTAACGACTATGAATCGACACCTCCGGATATTTCATAAGTCAAATTGCATTTTCACTGTAATCCGATTGTAAACCGTTCTTTAACAAATTATAGTGGAAATAAAAGTTTTTTACCCTGTTGGAATTTTTTCCTGAGATATGCTTTTGTCAGCATTTGTCATCGCATTATTTAATTTGATATTTGAATTGTCACGTAGTTGCATGTTCAGGGGCTGATTCATTTAGTATTTGGTTTGAGAAAATTTAGACATCCAATTAAATAAGTCTGGATTGGAAATTGCGAATCTATTTGAATTAATATCGCACTCAGACTTTCATTTTTGTTCTCTAGAGACTTAAAAGAGTTTCTTCTATAAAAACTACCCATAATCTGAAAAAACCTTTATTTTTTTTAAAGAGTTTGCATGAAGAAAAAGTCAAAACCATTTTCTCGATCTTCCCAAACTTCGTTCGAATGAGATTATAAGGTCATTCGAACGACTTTATACACCTCGTTTGAATGAGACTCACGATTGTTCGAACGACCTGATGAAACTCATTCGAACGAGCTTCATATGATTTTCAAATAATAATTTTTTACTTGAAACAAATCATAGGTTGATTGAACATCGTTTGAATGAGAAGTAATCATGTTTGAACTGTCATTTGAATGACATTACATTCTCGTTCGAACAACATTACCAATGTCGTTTGAACTACTAATCAAACAACAAAGTTTTCAAAAAACAATTTTAAAACATAAATCGCCTGAGAGAAAATATTCCAAATACGCCAATGAACCTTATGAATCATAAAAAATCATATACCTTTTTTCTCGAGATGCGTGCAGTGTGCCCATGATGTAGAACCAAATTGTATCCGCATCGTGTCTTTTTAATAGGCTTGAGTAACAGATATATGACACAAACTAAACCTAAGTGTTTTGACCAAGAAAATAAACCAATACATACAAATGACTCGATTGGAAATTTCCCCTTATAAGTACCCCTCTTTGGATATTCAGGGAAAAGGGCACAAGACAAAAAGAAATATGCTTGGCCAGGTCGTCAAGCCACCTATGCCCATACCAAAACCTAAAAAATTGGACATGGACAACCTAACAACTACTTAGTCGATGTTCCGTTGTGTAGCTTTACAATGCAATCATGAAGTTCGAATACTTATGATTAGGCATAAATTCTTCCTAATTTATCCCTTGATTTAGTTACTTTAAGCACCTCGAATAACGTAATCGAGTTGACTTTATCACATAATCTTGCTACTGACTAATCCTAATGAGTACACCAAATTTCTGGTATTTTGTAGTGTTTTTACAGGTATTTGATGTCAAGAAATGAAAGAAGGAAACCGAAAGAATCAAGAAAGAAAAGAAGGAAAGTCAAAAGAGAAGTTCGGATGAGGTACCTAAAGAGAAGTTGAAGATATCACATTCTTGAGCACATAGGAAGAAACGACGCCTCAATCGGAGTCCCGGAACAAAAGATATGAGTAGTCAAAGTTGAGCAAAAAAGTTAAATAGGCAGACCGGTCCGCCCCTACCCCGGACTGGTCCGCTGTGCAAACTCCAGTAGACCTCGGATCGAAAGAAAACCAAAAAAGGAAAAAAATAAAAGAACCGGTCCGCCCTCGAATCGGTCCGCCCCAAAATAAAAAGAATCGATCTGCTTTGAAGGCAGGGCGGTCCGCCTAAGGCCCGGACCGGTCCGAGTATCGATATTTGCAAATATGATCTTCTCCTAAAAGAGTCCTAGTGTAGCTGAAATTACTGAATTCTTGGAGGGTATAAAAACCCGTTTTCTTATTATTATTTGGACGGAGAATTAGGGAGGATTTTAGGAAATTTTCCTCTCCTTTTCCAAAAACCCTAGTTTAGATACAATTTCCAGTTTTAATTCCAAGATTGAAGCTTTATTCAGAATTTATTTGATTACCAGTTTTATTCATTGCTGTTGTTACTGCTTTGGTAAAAATTAATGAGTAATTCTCTCTTTTCAATTCTATTCTACATCAATTCATAAGTTTTCTTTAGATTAATCATGAATTCCTGCACATCAAACATTGTTTTCATTAACTTCAGCATGTTAGGCTAGATTTTCTAAGGCCGGGATACATGAACCCAATATGATGTGTTAATTGCACGTGTATAACATTAATCCTCTGAATTTAGTGATTGATTACGACCGTATTGCGTAGCAACATAACAATTGTAGGGCTTTATATCTCGTTTGCCTCTGGGTAACCGTGATGATTTAGAATGCAATTCGAGTGTTACTATCGCAATACCGATTTACTCATCCTCAGATTAAGTATGATGCGGGCTTGAACCTTTTATACGTAATGCTTGGGAATACTAAATTCTGGGTCAAAATTTAATCAGTTAAATTTATGATTAATATTATAACTGCACTACACTAGGGTTGGGGGATTGTATTCCCATCCTGTTTTTCTCATCACTTAGTTAAAAGTTTCAAATCATTTTTCAATCATATTTTAGGTAATTTAGTGTAACTGCATCTTTTCATCATTTCATAATTGCATTTAGTTATAATCATTCCCAAAATCAAATCATTTTTCCTTTCTTTTTAGAGTCAAGGTTAGGATTCCTCCGTCTTTTCCCGTCGTTACAACTTCGTTGTCCTTTTTCCCTGAGGATCGATACCCGACTTGTCGGATTGTTACTTGAGCGGCAGGCTTGCACTTGAGCCTAGAGAGTACCCATTTCTGAGACGCATTTTTAGTCGCGTCAAGTTTTTGGCACCGTTGCCGGGGAACTAGGTGGACTTAGGATTAGATCGAGTCATTCCAAAGCTTTGACCAAAAATCTCCAAAAATCCAAAAGCATATAAAAAAATTCAAAAAGCATAAAAAGATTCACCATCATCTCTCACAAGCCATTAATGCAAAATTCTGAACTCACTCCCACACCCCATAATACTCCAACCAGCATTCATGAAAATCCAATCGTTGAGTATAACCCCGATAGCCCTCCCACTCCAAACGCTCCATAGTTCTGGATCCCACCTCCCACACCGTCACACTCAATATCAAACAACACTCCATTTTCCTTCTTAGGACACACCCCCGAGTACGCCTTGAGCACACCAAGTGAGAGCACCAAGTCATTAAGAGAGAGGGAGATGTCACAATACGGTAGTGCAGTCGCCGGTGAGGAAGAGGCCCCATACCGCCCGCTGAAAGAATTCTTATATCCCGAGCGCACTGTCACTCCGAGATGCATTATACTCCCATATAATGCCGGGCAATTCCGTTTCAAGAATGGGATGATCCAGATGCTACCTCATTACCATGGTATGGATTCTGAAAGCCATACCTTCATATTAGGGAATTTGAGTATGTGTTCTATACTCTCAATGATCAAACCTGCACACAAGAGGTGATCCGCCTCAAACTCTTCCCTTTCTCGCTCAAAGATAAAGCTAAGACCTGGCTATGATCTTTACCTTCGAGCTCGATTCCATCTTGGAACGAGTTGCAATCGACATTTCTCAAGAAGTTCTTCCCAACACATCGAACAATCTCCATAAAGGCTCAAATTCAAGCATTCAGACAATCTGAAAATCAGCCATTTCATCGATGTTATGAACATTTCAACGAGTTAATTACTTCATGCCCCCATCATGGAATTGATTCAGAGCAGATCATCTCTTTTCTCTACAATGGGCTGAATCTCAACTCCAAGCAACTTGTTGAAACCATGGGAAGTGGTCCGTTTGTCGACTTAGACGCCCACAATGCTGAGCTTCACCTGAGGTATGTCGCCGAGACTACCCAATCCTGGGATACTTCTGATCCTAACACTCAAAATGGAAGTCGTCAAGTGCCCACCACTCCATTGGCGTCCGGCCTATTTCACGTAGATAAGAATTCTATGAGGGACAGTCGATTGGATACCCTTGAGAAAGGATTTCGAGACCTATGCAAGATATATGGAAAAGGATCGACTGGATCCATACCAAAACCCGTCGAGAAGGTGTGTGCAATTTGTGAGGCGGGTCATTCAACTGAGGAATGCCTGACCATACCCGCCTATAAAGTAATGCTTCAGGAGCAAGTTAGTGGTATAGGAGGATTTAAGGGTAATTTCGGTACACCGCACGAGAATTCATACAACCCTTTGTGGAAAAACCATCCCGGTTTTAGCTATGGGCAACAACATGTCGCAATAAACCCTCCTTCACATGTTGCCCCTCCTCCACCACCATAATTTTAACAAGCTTCACACATGCAAGGACATGTGCAAGCACCACCACCTCAAGGATCTTATATCCCTCCACCGCAGAGAACTCTCGAGGATACCATGAATCAATTCATTGCAAGCCAGACCGCAACCAATGCCAAATATGATCGTCTGATTGGCGACATAAATGTAAGTATGTCAAAGATACAATCCTCGCTGAGTGTCCAAGAGAAGGGAAAGTTTCCTACCCAAGGGCAAAGACCTCCCCAAGGTCAAACTAGTGTTAGCTCCACCTCCACTGAACATCAGGAGCAATGTCAAGATGTGACCACTCTTCGTAGTGGGAGAGTCATTGATTTATCACCTCCTCCACACGACACAACGAAAGACAAGGAGATTTCGCCCAGCACAAAAGAGGCCCAAGATGTCCCCTTGAATGAGAGTGACAAAGAAGATGCTAGTGAGCCTGAGGTAGTAGTGAAACCACCCTCTGTGGCCCCATTTACTCAAGGGTTGATTCCCTCCCATAAAGGAAACCCACGTGAGGACGTGCTAGAAGTGCTAAAGCAAGTAAAGCTGAATTTACCTCCTCGATGCCATTAAGAAAATTCCAGCTTATGCTAAAGTCATCAAAGACTTATTGACGGTAAAGATAAAGATGAAGGTAAAGAAGAATGTCTTTCTAGCCCAGAACGTGAGCTCCATTCTACTAAATGATCTCCCGCCTAAATTCAAAGATCCCGGTGCAGCCACCATTTCCAGCATCATTGGAGAAAACAAAATCGAAAAAGCCTTACTTGACTTGGGAGCAAGCGTAAACATACTCCCTTACTCCATTTATAGGAAACTTGATTTGGGCGACCTCAAGCCCACAAAGGTCACTCTCCAATTAGCGGATCGAACCGTGAAGATCCCAAGAGGCATAGTCGAGGACGTGATAGTCCAAGTTGACACTTTCTACTTCCCAGTAGATTTTGTCATTTGGGACACGGAGCCCTCTTTCAACTCGAGCAACCATGTTCCCATCATCCTTGGGCGCCCCTTCTTAGCTACGGCTAATGCAATCATCAATACAAGGAATGGGCGAATGCAACTCACCTTTGGGAACATGACATTAGAAACCAACATCTTCCACATAGCCCAATATACAGGGGAGGAAGATGATTTTCACGCGGTGAGCCTCATAGATGAGATAATAGAGGAGTACTTTGAGGAGAATTACTTGTAATACCCTGTATTTTTATGCTATATTAATTTGGGGATTTATATAATTTAATGTGAATTAATTATTTAATATAAATTCAAAAATTTATTATGTTATAATTATTAACGCGATGAGAGTTAGTAATTATGGAAATTAGTTGAATATTACTAATGAGCAAAGTAATATATAATATTGATTATATTGAATGTCACGAGTGAATAAAATGACAATTTCGGAAATTTGAGTCGGGACGTGCTCGTGTCGCGTCAGGACTAAATATTGATAAATAAAAGTGAATATTTTATAAGTTGTTCGTATGGTCATTTTGAGTGCGCCAATGTGTTCGAAAAGGTCGAGATAGTCAGAAAAGTGTACCCGGGGGTTTGATTTGGGTCTCGGGGCATTTTTAGGCCTAATTAGTGACCCGAGAGGGCATTTTAGTCATTTTGTATTTTTGGGTAATTAAACCCACGAAAATTAAAGGGGTTATATCAGATATTTAGGTTGTCTCCTAGGGTTAGAATACTCAAAACCCTAGAACGACCATTGGAGAAGAGAGGAGAGAGCTCTCAAGGCATTCCAAGGCTCAAAACTCAACCGTTTGCACCACCACCAACGCGTAGATCGCGAGACGGGGAACGCAACCATACCGAATTCGGCACCAAACCAGACTTCTGAAATTCCCACGCAAGTGTTTATCTTGCTTATTTCGTTGATGCATCTTTCATATTAGTTTAGGAGTAATTAGAATGAGTTTTTATGGAAGAAAACCAAAGATATGAGATAGGAATCGCATGTAAATATGGTTTAAATGATAATTCTGGAAACCCTTGCCATGTAGAGGAATTACCCATGAAATTATGATGTTTATAAGAAGAAATTTCTGTAAATACTTGTTAGAACCATGATTAAGAGAATTCTAGGGTTTTTGATAATTATAAAAATTTTTGGGCTGTTAATCCAAGTATAATGATAGAATTCCTCATGCTTCACGTTGGAAATACCTAGTAGGATGATATAATGTTAGTAGTACAATTTTTGAGACGTTTGGGATTGGAAAATATGGATTTGGTGAAGGTTAGAAGATGAAACCCGTAACTGCAATTCTGCAGATTTTCGCAGACCTGCTTGATCGATCGATCGAGCCTAGAGCTTCGATCGATCGAAGGCTCGATCGATTGAGCCCCAGACCTCAATCGCTCGACCCTTCCTGGCAGACTCTTATTTCCCTTTTTAAATGAGTTAAATTCAATTTATCGTGAAATAATTCTTGGACATCCTTAATAAAATATTTTGGGAGTTATGGAAGACCATTAGACATATGAATAATTTTGGGACTTTTAAAATGAGACGAGGATTGTATTTGTGGGATACTCACATAAGGGTCGATGAATTTATGTTTTAAAGAGAGAGACGCGTAAGAGAGTTACGTTGGAATATAAAAACGACACCTACTGAGTTTTATGCTTGGGAGGATAGAGGCCATGAGAGTTACATAATAAGTTGGAAAAATCCTTCGAATTAAGGATAAAGACGAACCCTTATACGCGATACTAATAATGTGAAAATAAGGATAATGTCATAACGATGGGATTGAGATATACCTAATATTGATATGGTAATATTAGTATAGTTATATGATTGTGTATGCATATACTATCTATGTGTGAAAACATACCCACGCTACTTGCTATCCCTGAGGTTACCGCGCTGGGACGATCTTATCCTGTGTTGCCTTATGGGGGGTATTGATTCGTACCCTAGGAGATAGATATCCTTGGTACAGGCTATCGGAATGATAGTTCAGACGGGCCAAGAGATGCGGGTATGTGCCATCCTCTTAGAGACTTGGAATCTATGCTTCGCCTTAATATTGTTGTGTATGTGTTAATACAATTCGTGAGTGATTCGGAATTTGTATTCCCCTTAATATAAGTGATATGGGGTTTGGATAGTAGAGTATGCCCGCACCATAGTTTATTTGGGGTGCTGTTGTAATATATATATTATACGAGTAGTAAATATATATATATATATATATATATATATATATATGAAATTCTGGAATTTGGAACTGCCTACTGTGATTTGGTAAGTAAGACATGATTGATGACTCAAAATTGAAAAATACTTGTTGTGAGAAGGTATATTATGACACTGGAAAACTTTATTGATAAAGTTAAAATGAGAACTTTGTTTACAAATTGAAATCTTATTTTATAAACAATTGTGTCGATTCAGTTTTAAATCTTGCGAATAACCTAAGATAAGATAAATCGTTGAGAGAGATTAGTACGATATATAATAGATAATCCGTTGGGAAGGGCAGTACGATAGGCGTGCACATTAGAAGAGAGGTGAGAATTTCTCAAGAGAGTGTCGTACTAATATGTTGTTGCATTGGCCTGTATCAATTTAAATACTTGCTAAACGAATTTTAAATCAAACACACTATCGGGCTCTGACCCGTTTCTATTTCTTTTTCTCTCTTGTATATATATGTATACTAGTGGTGACCCGTGCGATACACGGTCAGGTGTATCGCTTTTTCAAATATATTATTCTAATATGTAATCTAATATATAATTAATATCAGTATTTAAAGTTGATTGTAGCCATTACCATGAACATGTAAATTTAACTAATATGGTGGAAAACACATATTAATTGAAATGAACATGAGGAAATGAATCAAACGATATTTTGTGGACTGACATGTTACCTCGTTGAATTTCACTATGCTATACGAAAATCTCAATTATATAAAAAAGGCTTCGTGTTATTTTGTATTTCTTTTATTTGGTTCTTGTGCGCCCGTGCTGATAACACGGTAAAAGTAATATTCTAGATAAAATCTATTCGAAGATAAAATTAATATAAGTCAATCTTTGCTCTCAATTATATTTTATAATGATTTTTTCAACACAAAACTTAAACATTTAATTAAAATCCTAATATTTTAATACTTGGAAGACATTGTAATTTAGACATTAGGTTATCTAATTCGTAAGACTAATATTTTACTCCCAAACCATTTGTGGGAGAATAGATCTTTGAACATTAAACACAACAATAAATGGTTTACCTATTACAACCATAAATGATAATTCACCTTCAAAATAAGGTTGACTAACAAATGAAAAATCATTGTTCAATGTTTAAAAATATAGATCAACCCAATTGCGGGATCTTTAACTTTATTAATAGTGTAGATGATATGTAGTTACTTAAATTAAAATAAAATATATAAAATTATTTTTAAAGAAGTTACCAAACTTCGAAGAACTTCGAGTGAATTATTTCTAAGGCTCATGGAAAAATACAAAGATACTAATTTTAATTATCCAATAAAAATAAAGTTAAAACAAAGAGACTAATGAATTTCAAGTTACATTGTGCCTTAGGCTCATGGAAAAATACAAAAACTATTAGTATTACTTTATTAATTGGGATACCCATTTCATCTGTCTACGTTTGGAACTTGAAAGGATTTTTTTTTAGTTTGGATAAATTTATGGACTTTGCAAATATTCTGGTTATTTCCATTAAGGGAGCAAGTGAAATAAAAAAAATTATGCATTAAGAAAAGGGGAAAGTACTCTTAGGTCCCTCACAAATAAATTTTAAACACTAAAGAAATTTTGACAAATTTTAAACATTTAGATCCCCTAATTCTTTTTTTGTAGAAGTCCATGCTAGTGGCATAACAAATGAACCTAATTGTAAATTGTCCTCAAATGTTTAAATTTTTTTACCAAATGAAGTAATTGTAAATTGCCCTTCAGAAAATAACATCTGAGAGTATATTAGGAGTCAGAGAGAAAAGTTGTCTTAACTTTTTCTATATAGAAATTACGCCACTATGAACTCTAACAAACTGGAAAATTTCTTATTTTATAAGAGTGCATTAGGTAAATATAAAATTTCTCCTTTAGTAAGAGTACACTAACATTACTTCTTTGGTAAGAGTACAAAATTTATATAGAAATTATGAATACTAACAAACTGGAAATTTTCTATTTTATAAATATGTAAGTATAAATACAAAGATTTAATCCAACACAAATGTATTAATGCGCTAACGTCACAGACACAACAACGAAAATAACTACTATTGTTTCCAAACAATGGTAAAAAACGTTTAAGACACTAACTAAAAAACAAAGATCGAAAAAATATCCAGAAGTAGGAGTTGAATACTTTCCTACTTTTCCCGGCCAATGTTTTCTCACCAAGCTTTGATTAAAACTAAAAATGATGAAAAAGAATTAAAAACAGAAAAATCAAAAGACAAACATCTACAACCAACTTTTTTTTCCCAATTTAACTCACAGCAGCTTCGCTTCGGCACCAATTTTGTCGTAATCTCTTTCACCATCACTCTTGGTGCCTACACCACTGTCGAAGACTTCCAAACCTCCTACACTTCAATGCCGTTAACTCTAGAATTTTACCCGTAACGGATGTTCTCTGTCATAACTGGATTTTCATTTAGGTAGGAGCCTCTGCCTGAGACAAATGAAGATTTTTATTGTTTAGGTCACGACAGGATATGAATGGAATAAATAAGTTCAAAGAGAGAGGGAGTAGTTTTTGGTATAAAACTCAACACCATTAGCAGACACACATCTTATTAGAAAGCAAAAAAGCAAAAACAACTCTAAAAATGTACCCCGAATATGCCTAACAGTGCAAATAAAAGTGGTTAGAGAACAAAGAAAAACATACACTGTACAAAGTATAGAGTGAAATAGGTCCTCTTATTTTTTTTTACTGTAACAGGTACCATGAAAAATTATTTTCCCTCCTATAGGTCCTATTTGAAAATATGAATATTTACCTAAAAAAATGAATTATCATAATGAATACACACCAGGTAACAGTATAAAAAATAATCAACTGAAAAAAACTGTATGGGAGTGAAATATTGTTAACTTGCATATGTTAAGAATATTTTCACCCTGAACTGTATGGGAGTTCAAAATTAGAAAAAAAATAAGGATGAGAAGGAAGAAAATGCACTTCACATAACTCACCATAATAGATGAAGTCAGATGCATTGGTTGTCGACTAAACGTTGATTCTAAACCTGTGTTAAAGAGCATTATATAAAATATACATACCAAATAAAGGAGTGTTATACTAATCATGCTACATTTAACTTTCTGCTATATGACACTACTTTTCAATTGTCAGCATGTGCGCCACCCCGCCCCACTCATTAATTACCTAATATTTATATAATCCTCATCTAAAAATTGCATTGAAACAGTAAATTTTCATTCTTTGCTATTCTTGTTAATGCCTTGCTCTTTGATGAACAGTTAGTAACAGTGTAGTAGTAACGTCTTAGAAGCATGAGAACAATATTACTTCAAGGGTTATTTTGAGCCCCCGACCCCCCCCCCCCCCCCCACAAAAAAAAAAAAAAAAATCCATGATCAATTTTGCAACACACTACCACTTTAAAAAAAAAATTGTAATACGCCCTCATTCTGTTAACTATCGATTCAAACCGTTTGTATTTTTTACATTTTGTTTTTCCCCCAACTTTTAGTATTGCAAATTTAACACAAAAACATCTGACAATTTTGGAAGACAACCCAAGAATCTAATAAAGTACATGAAATTTCATGACAAATGTGGTAAATATTTTAATGATGATTACTAATAAAAAAAATCAACTTGGGAAAAGGCATTGACCTTAAAACAAAAAAATTCAACACCAATAAAATTTTGACTTTTAAAATAAATAAATAAAAAAACAAATTTTTTTATGTCCTATGCAATCTATATAAGATATCATAAATTTTTAAGACATTGCATTAGTTGTGAACTTAGTTGTTGTAAATTAAATATTTTATTGTTAGTATCATGTATATTATTATTAATATTTGTGTGTGGATGTATATACTACTAAAGGTGTAGTTTTGTATTTGGGATAGATGAACCCTTTTTCTAATAATAATTATTTTTAGATATTTAGTTGATGGCCCTTTTTTTTAATTTGTTGATTTTCAATCCTATGTCATTTTACCCTTTGTTCTAAATCCCAAAATAGTAAATATATCTTTGTATTGTTTGTAAAATGTCTGTGTAATTAGTAAAATAACACTGATAATTTTAAAAAGTAAGACCTCCAACTAATTATAAAATGACATAAGATATCCATAAAAATTTAAAACACATGACTTGAAACAAAAGGTCCCTAATATTTTTAACAAAAACTCCTAGAATGCATGGGGAAATACTATTTTTTAAATATGTTTTAATTGCATTTAATTACATATATAAAAAGTTATATGTTATTCATTAAAATTAACAACGGACCCAGTTTCGCAAACACCCATTCATACACTCACAAAAAAAAAAAATATTTACATACGGGAGAGAATGATGTTGGTGAGGTGGGGATATGAGACTGTAGATAAAGAGGGAGAGATAAGTAAGGTAGAAGTTTTGAAAGAAAATAATGGACGTTCGGAGAGAGAGTTAGAGAGGTAGGAAGTTGGTAGTGACTATAAGAGAGGGGCAGGTGTGAAGTGTTGAGTCATATTCTTTTGTAAACCAGTAGAGATCGTGTGAAACTTCCCAGAATGCGTGGGATTGAATGTTTTTTTCTTTTTTTTTTTAAATTGGAGAAAATATTTGGTGACCTCCATATGGGTGTTTTAAATTTTGGAAAATGAGAAAATTTAAGAAAATAAGATTCGGGTTTTAGGAGGTTTTGAGACTCCCACCACATTCAAAAAAACAGATAGAGAGAACAATTTTTGTGGATGGCCTGCTGGGAGAGAGCGCATGATAATCATATCAAGAAAAGAAAAAGAGTTGCAAAGGTATAAAAAATAGATTATAAATAAATATACAGACCTTACTGCCAGCCTCTATTGAAGAGCAATATTAGTGTCCATAGTCAATAACATTCTATCAGTGGAATGGAAGAAATCCATGAAACGCAACAAATACAAACAATAGTCCTCACATAAAAAATAACATAGAGTAAAGTAATCTCAAATTTAAAAAAATATATATATACTCCTAAGCTAAGTAGTTATTGTCTTCATCAAATCGCAAGTAGAAGAAGTTGGCCAATGTAATAACATAAAATTACTACCTTAATCATCGCTGTCTTCTTGTCAAGTTAATATTTGACCGTACTTCCTTTTGTAATTTCAACTACCTGCAGCATATAAAGAACAATTCAAACTTCCAACTAACATATATCATTGCGGTGATCACGAAATATTTGGAGCCCTGTAAAGACCTAACTACATCTGCATATATAATAGAAAGATACAATCATAAGGAAAAAAAATAGATTATTGAATTTGCAAGTCATCTTGACAAAGAAGTGTTTATGACTGTCCAGGAAAAACGAAAACCCACTTCTGCAAAACACAAATAAAAAATAGTATCCTATCCATATTTAGTATATTAAAAGAACAGAGATTCAAAAAATTCAACTCAGGAAGTGAGAGGACAGGACATATAGATAGAAACAAACCTAATCTCTAGAGAGGGGCATGAGTTCTCCCTTCTGCAGTTGCAGTGACGTTGGAGATGTTATAAGGAGTTGCTCGTGGTGGTGCAAGGATAACTTTTGATGTGAGAGCATAGGTGAGTTTTGAGAGATTGCAGAAGTTTCGTATACAAAGAGAGAGAAGGGAAAAAAAAATCGTGGGTTAGTGCATGACAGTGGGTGGTTTTTAATTTATCGGTTATTTGCATTCATGTTTAAGTGGGCACGTGTTTTTTTAAGTTAAAAAAATTCAAAATTCTGAGATAATAGCATTAGACTCACGGAGGCTTTTGCCGCAACCTACTACATGCGTATATATAATAAGATATTACAGGTGCCCAGCCACAGGGGCGTCTTGCTTAGGATCCCTTGGAAGAAACGTGCTGCAGCTTAGGTGGGAGTTGCAGGCCACTTGATTTGGCGATCTCATTTACTTAATTCCATTCCACTCATTCTCAGACATTGGGGCATGTGTCGCCCTCTCCACTATTTATCTGTTTTATTGGGACAGTTGTATTTCAGTTGATTTCTAGTACTGTTCTTTGGGATTTATTCAGCATGAATGTTTTACTTTAAATTTTAAATGTTGGGATCTTGGATGTTGAATGTTTTAAATTTATTTGGATTACGTTGCAGAATTATTATGGTGTGATTCTTACTTATTGAATGCTGTTAATAAATAAATAATTAATTTTTCTTTAAATAAAATTTGGAAAGTAACGTTTAAAAAAAAATGGTTTTGACACTTAGCTTAATTAATTAGGGTGTTAAATTGGAAAATTTTATTTTCGACAGTGATGCTGAGAATGAACCAACTGTTCACCTTGATTTAATTTAATAAAGGAGTGATTGCCTGGTATTTAATTAGGCTGTCACAGGTGGTATCAGAGCATCAGGTTCTAGTGTCCATAGGATCTGTACGGCTTATTTTCGCTTTCAGCTTAACATTTTTGCTATAGAGCCCTATTTTTAGGATTGTTGTATTCCTGCTTTTACGCTTATGTCTTCAACTATTTGAGATTTGATAATGACTGTAGACTAATAAACTTCTTCACTTTTCAGATGCCTCCGAGACGTGCACCTAAGGATAGGCGTGCCCAGGTCGAGAAACCCGCTGTCCCGGCACAAGGCACTATGAATACAAATGAGGTAGCCGCCATTGTTGCTCAGGCGGTGAATCCCGCACTAGCGGTAGTTCAGCAGGCTCCACCCCAGATTCAGGCAGTGGCGCCAGTACCAGCACAACTTCCATCTGCATGGGAGAGTTTTAGGGATGATTTTCAAAAGGCGCATCCCCCTGAGTTCTCTAGTAGCTTCGATATTGTTACAGTCAGCCAATGGAAGAAAGACATCCAGCGGCATCTTCATATGTATGAGTGCACCGACGTGCAAAAGAAGTTATTGGCTTCCTTTAAGCTGGTGGGGGCCGCTTTGCAGTGGTGGGAGTCCACTACCACCTTGGAGGAGAGGGACACGATCCTGATTCAGACATTTTGGGAGCAGTTTGACCGCAAGTATTTTCCACCCGCCGTGCAGACTGAGATGAGGCGGAAATTACTGAATTTGAAGCAGGAGAATTCCACCGTTGCCGAGTATGAGGAGGAGTTCACAAGACTTCTTACCGTCGTGCCATATGAGGCACCCACTGAGAGCAAGAAGATTATGTTGTTTGTCGACGGGTTAGCTTAGAGGATCCGTCAGCACCTTATAGGGAACTTGTCCCTGAGTACTTTTACTGATGTACTCAATGCTGCATTGCTAAATTACCAGGATCACCGCTTCCCTCTTCAGGGAAGCAAGAGAGCAGGAGAGTCCAGCCAGTAGGGCAGGACCGAGAGTAATAGTGCTAGTGGGGCACCATCTCATGGACAGACTCGTCAACACGAGCAGAGTTCCCATCAGGGGGACCGTGCTAAGCAATTTCATTCAGGTGATTCTAGGCAGGGATTTGGAGGTTATAAGCAGGGCCATCCTAATCAGCAGGTCCAGCAAGGCCAACACCGACAGCAGGGTCAGCATCAGGGCCAACAACGTGCACATCAGGGCCAACAGGGTCAGTGGCGGGGAGGTAACGACCAGCAGGGCCTCGGCCAACAGGGTCAGAGAGGAGGCAAATTCAAGGGCCGATGTTTTGGGTGTGGTAAACACGGCCATAGGCGCTAGGATTGTCCGGAGGGAGATAGGGCCCCATAGCAGCAGGGTGCCCGTAATGAACCACAGAGACCACTTTTTCCACCTGCCCTTCCAGCTCCAGCCCAGGTGCCATCCCTACTAGCCGTTCCAGTAGCTCTGGTGCAGCAGGAGCAGTTACAATATGGACGTGTAGATAACGTCCACCATGCAACAGCTCCACAGGCACCACCCGCGATTGAGAGTATGTTTCCTATCCATGGCACTATGGGTCGGGTTTTGTTTGATACTGGGGCGACGTATTATTTTATAGCTACACATTTTACGAAGGCCTTAGGGTTGTTAGCCTCAGCAGAGAGCACAGTGACGTGTGTAGACCCACCACTGGGGAGTGGGTCGCTTATTTTCTTTATATGCCGGGGAGTGGGGGTAGAGATTGGTAGCTTGGTATTACCTGCAGACATGTTAGTCTTAGACATACATGAGCACGATATGATTATTGGTATGGATTGGCTCGCAGCTTATAGAGCCATGATTGATTGCTTCGGTGGGAGCATTATTTTTGCCATTTCGGGGCAAGAGATGTTTGTAGTGGCGAGGCCTCGCCCAGAGGGAGGTTCGACCGCTCATTTGTATTATATAGAGGAGGATACCTCTAAGTAGGTTGTGATTCCGTTAGACTCGATCCCAGTCGTTCGCGAGTATTCCGATGTATTCCAGGAGATACTGGGCCTACCCCCCAGTCGAGAGATAGACTTTGTCATAGACTTAGTACCGGGTACTAGACCGATAGTACGCTCTCCATACCGTATGGCTCCGGCAGAGATGCGAGAGTTACGAGATCAGATAGAGCAGTTGTTAGGACAGGGCTTCATTCGCAGGAGTACCTCACCTTGGGGCGCTCCAGTATTATTTGTAAAGAAGAGAGATGGTTCACTAAGGTTGTGTGTGGACTACCGGGAGTTGAACAAGGTCACAATACGGAATAAGTATCCATTACCTCGAATCGATGATCTGTTCGACCAGCTAAGGGGAGCAACTTTCTTTTCGAAGATAAATCTGAGGTCGGGGTACCATCAGCTACGTATCAGGGAGCAAGATGTTTCAAAGACAACCTTCTTGATGAGATATGGGTCCTATGAGTTCAGGGTGATGCCATTCGGACTCACAAATGCTCCAGCCGTTTTCATGGACTTGATGAACCGAGTATTCAGAGAGTTCTCGGATCAGTTTGTCATTATTTTCATAGATGACATTTTGATATATTCACACTCCGAAGAGGAGCATGCCGAGCACTTGAGGCAGGTTCTTCAGACTCTACGAGAGCATCAGTTGTATGCTAAGTACGAGAAGTGCGGATTCTGGTTGCGAGAGGTACAGTTCTTGGGGCATGTTGTTTCTGAGCAGGGGATAACAGTTGACCCAAGTAAAGTGTCAGCGGTGAGGGAGTGGGGACAGCCCACGACACCGACGGAAGTGCGTAGTTTCTTGGTGTTGATGTATAAAATTAGATCGCTCTAATTATTCAATCACAGATAAATAAAATGAGACAAAGATTTTTATAGTGGTTCAGCCTTATAAGAATGGCCTACGTCCACTGTTATGTTATTGCTGAGTGTTTGGGAATTCTCGATATGTAATTCTATCAAGAAATTCCGGTCCCCTTGAATGAGGATGATACAAGGTATTTATAGCCTTGAGGCTGTACATGAAAGGGTCGATACATTAAATGATATACACATGAATGGGTAATACATTTAATGCAGCGTGTGTGTCAAGATTATAAACATTCAATGAATAGTTGAACTGTCGTCTATCTGGTAATTAATGATACGGCCGAGATGCAGCTCGGACCGCCTTAGTTGCTCGTTGATCAAGAGTTCCTCGGAGCGCTTGAGTACCTCGGAGTGCTGGAGTTCCTCGGGGTATCTTCCCTGCTCGGAGGGAACATGAATTGGTCGGGGAAATGAACTTCCTCGTTACTATTGTGCCACGTATATTGACACGTGTCTTCGCATTATTCGTCCACATCAGCGTATTAATTTTGGTATCAACAGAAGCCCCCAATGTTTCGTATTTCGAACTTTGAGGAATATGGAACATTCTTTCTCGGTATATGGCAATATTGAATGATCTTCCTGGGTTTTAGGAGCATCGTATTTGAATTTATTTCCAAATTCACAGAATCCGCCTTTTTTTCGAATTTTTAAGAGTGTTTCGATCTTCGTGTCCTTTTTGTCCTTTTAGCCGCCGGAAGCTCAATAGTTTCTTTCGTGTAATCATTTCTTTCGCCACTTCCCTAGGCAAAGTATTTAAACTTCTTAGGTAACCATACCGTCTTCTTCTTTTTCCAATTTTCTGCATTCAGGCTTTCTATTCTCTCTTTCTCTCTTGTGCGTTCATCTTTTCCTTCGCTAGTTGTCAGCAGATCTCCTTCCTTCCTATAAGATTTTCTTCCTTCTTCTTTTATTCATCATGGTTTACATTATTGAATCTCTTGAAAAATTCCGTTCTGACTTTTCCATCCCATTTTGGGTAATTTTGGAGGAGCTTTCTGAACCTCAAAATTACTTTCGTTTGGCTGAGGGACATTGGTTCCCCAGTCTTTTCATTGCTGAATGTGGTTTTTCCTTTCCACCAAACCCATTGTGTCTTGAGTTTTGTCAGTATTTTGATCTTGTCCCTGCAAAAATAGCCCCCAATTCATGGAGAATAATTAATGGGGTGTATAAATTAAATCTAACTCATGGGACTCGTATAGGGATCCCTGAAATTATGTACTGCTATAGATGGGCCGTTCTAGATAATATTTATTACCTAAAAACTAGGTTTTTAAATAGGGCTCTTGTAGTTAACCTCCCTGATGCAAATAGAGATTATTTTGAATATGGGGTGGTTATTAAAAATTGGCAATATGCCCCTTTAGTTGGAGATGGAGTATACAATGGTCCCAGATGTCCTCCATATGGCAATGGGATAGGTTTATTTTTCATTTTATTTCTTTTCTGAATTTACGAATTCATTATGTTTGATAAAATGTATGACTGATATTTTAATATGTGTTTGTTTGCAGTTGAGAGTAAAAGAAAAACTCCAAAAGAATCAGAGGTTAATATTAAGCATCTGAAACTTATCTGGGGTTTGCATAAGAACGTTGCAGACGAGCACATCAGGTCTGCATCATATTTGCTACAATATAAGAGCTATACAACCTCTTATACTGCTCGTCCTGTTGAACCAGCTTCAACTCCAGAGGATTCCTCTTCAGATTCTCACATCCTTTTAAGTAAGAGAATGGGCAAGAAAAGAGCTCCTCCTGCTCTATTTGATGACATTTCATCTGCTGCTGAGGCCAAGAAAAGTAAAATTGATGTCCCAGAGGGGACTAAGAAGGTGGATGTTGCGCCTTCAAAAACTACCGAGAAGCCCCTAGTGGCTCCGAGCAAGAAAGTTTCTCCTGTGGAAGTGATTACTATCTCTCCGACCAAGAGTTCTTCCTTGGTTGAAGCTGCTGAAGTCCCTTTGAGAAGATTGAGGAAATCATCCTCAGTCAATTTGGCTGAAACTGTCCCCTCTCTACCAGCTGGTGGTGTTGGTGTTCCAACCATCATTCCTCCGAGCTCTGCAATGAGCTCGGTAAAAACTTGGATCATACCCGAGGTCCAAGGAATTGATGAAAAAATTTCTAGGGATATGCTGACATCCTTAGCTACTCGTCATCTTGCTTCAGTAAATTTCTCATACTCTGAGTTTTCTTTCTTTCTCTGAATGCTTGCATTTTTGTATTGACTTTACTATTTTTCTTTCTCTGAATGCTTGCATTTTTGTATTGACTTTACTATTTTTCTTATCTTTCAGCTGGTGAACTGTTTCAATAACATCGTGAAGAAGGACGAGGCAATTAAAGCTTCCAGCTCCTCGTCTGGTGTAGAGTATGCTCTACTGGGTTTAACCCAATCTTTGAAGGATTCTCGTCAGCAGTATGACGAGGACAAAGCCGAATGGGAGAAAAAGTTATCTACAGTTGAGGCCGAGAAGGTGAAGATGGCTGAGATCTCCAAGAGTTTGGAGAATAAAGTGAAAAGTTTAGAGGTCGAGCATAAGAAATATGACGACAAGCTCAAGAATTTTGGAGAACTTGAGGATAAGCTGAGGAAGGCAGAGGAAGAATTGTCCGCCCTGCGAGATATCAAGGGCCAAAAAGAATTATTGGATGCGAAGCTCTCCTCGGAGAAACTGAAAAGAAAGCTTGCAGTTAAAAAATCCTTCAGCGCTGGCTGGGATAAAGGATGGGACAAGGGGATTGCTGCGATGACATCCCAAGTTCAATATGGGAAGTTGAAATACTTACGAGATGGCTGGGTAGCTGCCCTGCAAGAATTGAAGATCAAAGAAGATTCTGGGCTATTCCAGCTACACCTCCCTGGTCCTCCCCCACCAATTGTGGAGGAAGAAGAAGATGAGCCTGTCTCTGATGAATCTTCCATGGCCATAGGTGATCAAGTCCCTGCTTCTCTTCCTTCTGCCAACGAGGACATTTTTTCCATGCCTCCTCCTCCTGAGCAAATTTCAACTGCTGATCAAGTCGCTGTGACCACCGAGCAACCAAGCTCCTTGTCCCAGCCTCCCGAGAAAGTCTTGGGAGACAAGGAAAAGGTGTGAAGTTGTTCGGTATCATCTCTATCTTTCATTATTTGTAATCAAACAATGTAATCCTTTTGTGATCTAATAAAATACATCTTCGTTCATCTCTGTTGTTGATGATTTGTTTTTGTTGATTGTTGTCTTCTTCTCATCCTTAGTTTATGGCTAGAATGGAATTAATATCTGCACATGATACAAAGCTGATGCAGCAATGCCACGAATATTATAAAGCTGGTCATACAGACCTTAGTACATCAGAAATAGCTGACATCCTTGGTCGTGATGCTACAGAGCAAGCAATTGAGGCTTATCGGTACTTGAAGGATTTACTTGACCGAGCTGTGGCTAACAACGTGGCCTATTATGACTTGATTGAGGAACTTCATTATTCCTTAGAAGATCTCCAAGGCCAGCATAATGAATCAATTGCTTTGCTGCACAAGGACTATGAAAATAGATATCAACAGCTCTCTTCTGAAATAGGCCATAAAAAGATCCTTGCTGGATACGATGTTAGGGAAAGAACTTTAAAAGGTGAAGTTGAGGCCTGTAGGCAGATTGCTGAGTTGCTGGAACAAGAGAACAATAATTTGCAGAAAAATCTAGCACAGTATGAATCTGCAGCGTCATCTTCCACTGCTTTAGTACAAGTTACCGATGAAGGTTTCTCGTTCTTAGAGGTTGAGAATGCCAAATTAAGGCAAGAACTGGATAACTTAAGAAGACCTGTTATTCCTGTGACTGCTCGGGGACGAGGAAGAGGTTCTCGTGGGCGAGGAAGAGCTGTTCAAAATGTTGCCGAGGAGCAAAGTTCTCCAGTCGCTGCTCGGAGTCGATCAAGAGTTCTTAGTCGTAATGTTGAAGAGGCTCGCACTCAGTCTACTTTGGAAACTCAAGCATACCAATTAAACGCCAAAGATCGGGATTTATCTGAAATGTCCAAGAAAAATCTATCTTTGGAAGATCAACTTACTGCAACGAAGTCTGCTTTGAATGATAAAGATGTTTTTGCTAGGAGCCTTCACGAACAATTGGATAAATTAACCTTCCAATTCCATAAACAGCCCAGGGAATTTTGGATGGCAGGATACAATGAAGCCCTTGTTCATTTAGATGCTCGGATTGAACATGCCAATAATGAAGGTTATAAGCAGGGGTGGTTGAACGCCCTGGGTGTACTGAAATTGGAGCAAGGGCATTTTTATGGGATTATCATGCTCCAGGGTTACTAGATTTGCCTGTGCCACCTTTCAAATTGGACATGGAATGGATCCCAGCTCGTTCTATTCCTCGGAGTTTAATTTCAAAATATCTCGGCGACTATAGTCTTCATTCTCAGACTGAATTATCTCGTCCAAAGCATCTCTTGGATACACCTTCTGTGATGAACGTCAGAATGCTCAGAGATATTAATTTCATCAATTCTCCTTTTTGCTTAGAAGATCCTCTTGCCGGCGAGGAACCTGTTTCAAAAGCTAAAGGAAAGAAACCAATAGAATAGGTTTTTCAGTGTAATAATTAGCGCATATGTATAGCTTGTAATACATTTTTATCTTAATGAAAGAATTTCATTTTCTGTTTGCAAATTTGTATTGCGATTGTCTTGTGTTTATCAAACATTTTTACATTTGTGTATATGTATCTGTTAAAAAGATAACAATATGATGCTGTTCATCAACCAACTTAGTAATCAAAATTACAAGTATCAATGCTGCTTAATCACTTAATAATAAAGTAATGAGTATAAAATGTTTAAACTGTTTCCAACCAACCAAGGTTGTTAAATTGTGCTTGTCGACCAACTACAGTTGATGGGTTTTTATCCCCGACCAACCATACTTGGTAAACTTTTTCCTAAAATGTATCCGACCAACCATGGTCGATAATTTATCCTCGTCGACCAAGTATAGTTGATCACCGACCAATTATACTTGGTTCAGTTTGGAATTCTTTGTATTTTCTGGAATGATTTTACCTTCCGACCAACTTGTTGGCTTATTTTCAAATCAAATGATATTGTTCTTCTCTCAACCGTAGTTGATTATTAAATTATCAGGTTCTTTCAAACTATCTTGTCCACTAGTTATCTTACCAACCTTAGTTGGTCACGCTAGTGTACGCCTCCTAACCAAAGGAGTATATTTTTTGGTTCTTTCGAACTATCTGTCCACTAGTTATCTTACCAACCTTAGTTGGTCACGCTAGTGTACGCCTCCTAACCAAAGGAGTATATTTTTTGGTTCTTTCGAACTATCTGTCCACTAGTTATCTTACCAACCTTAGTTGGTGGTTGGTCACGCTAGTGTACGCCTCCTAACCAAAGGAGTATATTTTTTGGTTCTTTCGAACTATCTGTCCACTAGTTATCTTACCAACCTTAGTTGCTCACGCTAGTGTACGCCTCCTAACCAAAGGAGTATATTTTTTGGTTCTTTCGAACTATCGTCTTCTTTTTGCTGTCGAGCAGCGTAGTGTACAACACTAGTATTCCCCGAAAAACTTTCACACAAAGGAGAGGAAAATGGTGAAAACATCATCGTTTTATTCATATTGATGAACCCGTTGTACATTTTACATCATTGATAATACTTGCGAAGGTGTTCAGCATTCCAAGCATTCTTGAATTCTTCTCCTTCTAAAGTTGCTATTCGGTAAGTTCCTGGTCGAACAACTTCTGTAACTCGGTAAGGCCCATGCCAGTTTGCCTCCAATTTATTGTGTTTCTGAATTACCTTCTTTAGCACATAATCTCCTTCTTTTAAATCGCATTTCCTCACCCTTTTGTTGTAGAAAAGAGCTGTTCGTTGTTGATAAGCAGCATTCCTAATGGCTGCCTCTTCTCTGACTTCCTCGAGCATATTCAAATCCAGTCTTCTCATCAAGTCGCTGACTGGGGAATTGAAATTCAGCACTCTGTGTGTTGGGAGACCTAACTCGGTGGGTATTACAGCCTCACTTCCAAATGCCAACATATATGGTGATTCTCCAGTCGCTGCTCGGGGAGTTGTTCGGTAAGCCCACAATACTGATTGTAGCTCGTTAATCCAGTTAGCTTTAGCTTCACTTAGCCTTTTCTTCAAACCATTTAGCAGTGTTCTATTCGTCACTTCAGTCTGTCCATTGCTTTGAGGATGGCCTGGTGCTGAATGGACCTTCAAAATGTTCGACTGATGACAATAAGCAGCAAATTCCTCGTTATCAAATTGGGTTCCATGGTCTGTGATGAAGGCATGAGGGAGACCATATCGACAGATGATATTCTTCCAAACGAACCGGTATACCTTCTCGTACGTCATGTCGATGAGGGGTTCAGCTTCTACCCACTTAGTAAAATAGTCTACTGCGACGACGAGGTACTTGAATCTTCCTCGGGTGGTCGGCAATGGTCCCACCAAATCAATTCCCCACATGGCGAATGTCCAAGGGGAAGTTATGGGTGTCAACAATGCTTGTGGAGTTCGTCGGATAGAGGAAAAACATTGGCACTTGTCACATTTCTTAGCATAGGCTATACAATCAGCCCTCTTCGTTGGCCAGTAGTATCCTTGAGTCATTACCCTTTGTAAAAGTGTTCGACCTGCTACATGAGATCCACAAGACCCTTCATGGATTTCTTCAATCAATTCCTTCACCTCGGAGGGATGTACACATCTCTGCAAACCTACCATAATTCCTCGTCTATATAAAATACCATTAGTTAATACATACCGAGCAGCTTTATACTTCAATTTTTTGGCAGCGAGCTTATCCTCTGGTAATCCTCCCTCTTCAATATATATCCTGATGGGATCCATCCAAGATGGTCCTAAATCAAGGGTAATAACATTCATCGTCAAGTTTTCATCTATGCTCCGACTTTCCAATACTTCAATTGGTATCGTTCTTCGCAGCTCGGTACGAGTAGCTGATGCTAGTCGGGCCAGTGCGTCTGCTTGTACATTCTCCATCCTCGGTATTCTCACTAATTAAATGGCATCAAATTCTATCAGTAACTCCATCACCTTTGCATGATACTTTGCCATTAAATCTACTTTAACTGCATATGTTCCTGTCATCTGATTTACAATTAATTGAGAATCACTGAATACAATTACTTGCCGTGCTTCCATAACTTTTGCTAAGTTTAAACCCGCTATCATGGCCTCATACTCAGCTTCATTATTAGAGGCTTTGAATTGGAATCGTAAAGCATATTCCATGTCAATCTCATCTGGGGTGCTCAAAACAATTCCTGCGCCGCAACCTGCTGTGCAAGATGAGCCATCTACATATAATCTCAATATGGGTAACCCGTCTTCAAATTCCTTATCTGACAGGGTTCCTCGGTGAAATATTTGTTGCTTCTTTTCGTCCTCCCTTGACACTTTTCGCTCCTCGTTAACCATCTCTTCTCGCTCTTTTACCAACCGGAGCTGATCTGAGTTTGAAGTTGATGATCCTTCTACATCCACAAGCCCTTTTACCAACCGGAGTTGGTCTGGACCTATGTCTGTTGATCCTGTAACATCCATAGGTTGGTCAGTGAGAAACTTTTGTTCCTCGGGGGTATCAGGGTATGTAAACTCTGCTATAAAATCTGCTACAGCTTGCCCTTTTAATGATGATCTGGGTTCATACACAATATCATATTCACCGAGTTCTATTGCCCAGTACATCAGTCTTCCTGATTTTTCTGGCTTGTGAAGGGCTTGTCTCAATGGCATGTCGGTATACACAATGATGGTATGGGCCTGGAAATATGGCCTCATTCTTCTACTTGCTTCAATTAATGCCAATGCCAATTTTTCTAACTTTGGGTACCTGATCTCTGCACCTCGGAAAGCCTTACTTGTGTAATAAATTGGTTTCTAGACTCCATTCTCCAATCTGATCAATGCCGAGCTAACTGCATTCTCTGATACTGCTAGATACAAGTACAACTTCTCTCCTGTTATTGGCCTAGACAACAATGGAGGTGCTCCCAAATACTTTTTCAAGTCTTGAAAGGCCTTCTCACATTCATCAGTCCACTCAAAAGTTTTTCGAAGTGTTTTGAAGAATGGGAGGCATTTGTCAGTTGCTTGGGATACAAATCTGTTGAGCGCTGCAACTCGTCCTGTAAGACTCTGCACTTCTTTCTTTGTTGTTGGAGATCGCAACCCTAAAAGAGCTTTGATCTTATCTGGATTTGCTTCAATGCCTCACTGATTGACAATGTATCCGAGAAACATTCCTTCTCGTACTCCAAATGTGCACTTCATCGGGTTGAGCTTCATCTGGTATTTATCCAGTTGATCAAATGTCTGAGCTAAGTCAACTAGATGATCTGCAGCTTTCTTGCTTTTTGTTAGCATATCATCGACATAGACTTCTATGTTGCAACTGATTTGTTCGGTGAAAACCTTGTTCATCAGCCGCTGGTATGCCGCTCCTGCATTTTTCAAACCAAAAGGCATAACATTATAGCAATAAGTTCCCCTAGGGGTAGTAAAAAAAGTACTTTCCCTGTCTTCAGGTTTCATTTTGATCTGGTTGTAGCCAGAGTAAGCATCCATGAAGCTGAGCAGCTCATGTCCCGAGGTAGCATCCACTAGTTGGTCAATTCTGGGCAATGGAAAATGATCTTTTGGGCATGCCTTGTTGAGATCAGTGAAATCAACACACATTCTCCATTTATTGTTCTTCTTCTTTACCATCACCACATTTGCCAGCCAGACTGGATATTTCACATCTTCAATGAATTGGGCTTTCTGGAGCTTCTCGACCTCCTCTTGTATGGCTTGATTCTTCTCGGGGCTAAATACCATTCTTCTCCGCTTCACAGGCTTGATCTCCTTATTCACATTGAGTTCATGACATAAGAAGTTTGGATCTATTCCTGGCATGTCCTCATGACTCCATGCGAAAGTTTTCTTCCTGTTTCTCAAGAATATTATTAACTCTTGTTTTATTGAAGCATCCAACGACGAACCTATCTGGGTTACTCGTTCAAGGTGCTCCTCGTCCAGAATAACATTTTCTGTAGATTCTACCACCTGTCCTTTTACAAGTTGGGATTCATCCCTGGGATCAAGAGTTTCAATTTCTGTACCTTCCTCCACCTGGTAGGTAATAGTCTTTTTCCTTGATTCTTCAGGCTCCTCTTGCTCGGCAGATGAATAATAGCATTCCCGAGCTATTTTTTGATCACCTTTCACAACTCCTACTCCGAAGTTTGTTGGGAATTTTAAGCATTGATGCACTGTAGATGGAACTGCTTCGAACTTCTTCAAACCAACTCTTCCCATGATGATGTTGTAGGCTGACTGCACATTCTTATCCATCACAAAGAAGCGTATTCTTTCTGTTCGACAAGCGGGCCAAGTTCCAATGAATATGTCCAACTTGATCGTCCCAAGTGGAAAAACTTTCTCGCCAGCAAAACCCAGAAGGGGTCTGTGATAAGGTTCCAATTGAGATAATTTCAAATTCAAGCTATCAAAGCATGAATAGTACATGATGTCTGCCGAACTACCATTGTCCACCAACACCCTTGAAATCACCACATCTTTCATCCTCATTTTGATCACCAAGGGATCGTCGTGAGGGTAAAGAACACCTGCCAAATCGTTTTTTGAAAGACCAATAACTAGCTTCTCTTTATTTACCTTCCTCGGATGATCATCCTCGGCAAGATTTATTCGTTGAATATATGAGCAGGCTTGAGCCTCTCCGAGATAGGCCTTTCTTTCTGCAGTAAGGTCTCCCCCTCCAGCATCTCCTCCTGTTATAACATTACAATCAATTGACCCAAAACGTATGAAAAATACCTCTCGTTCAGGCTATCTTGGCTTCTTTGGAAGATCGGGATCTTCATCTGGATCATCTTCATGATCTCTTTTCTTTTTCTCCTCCGCCCGACGAGGAGATCTGGAACGATCTCTAGTTCTATCATCATTCTTCCTTTCACCTCTGCGATCTACATACTTTGACAACTTTCCTCTTCGGATGAGCGTTTCAATCTCGTTCTGAAGGGCTATGCAATTTTTGGTCGTATGGCCATGATCTTTATGGAACTCGCAATATTTGGCCCTATTCCTCAGGTCAGGATTGGTCCTCAGTTTATTTGGCCACTTGATTTCTTCGTTATTCTTGATTTCTTCGAAAACATGATTAATACCCATCTTCAATGGAGTATAATTATCATATTTCTTCAGGACTTCCCATGACGTCCTATTTTTCTTGGAGTGCTTGTCACCACCATTATCTTTTTGCTCTTTCTTCTTAGATTTGTCAACCTCCACCTTGGTTTCTTTATCCATATTCTTCTTTGCAGCCATAGCCTCCTCGGCATTCATGATTTTGGCCGCTTTTGCCATCAACTCCAAAATAGTTTTAGGTGGATCTTTGGCCAAAGTATAATATAACTTGTTAGGAAGTAATCCACTCATCAAAGCAGTGATCGCTGTCTTTTCTTCGTAATCTATGACTTCCAACTTCTCGTTATTGAAACGAGTTATGTAATCTCTAGTACTCTCACCTGATTTTTGTCTAACACTTAACAAGTGCGCTACTCGCTTTACCGGCTTTGATCCAAAACAGAAATTACCAATGAACAACTCGGCTAACTGAATAAAAGTCGAAATCTTACCCCGAGGAAGATTGTTGTACCATATCTGTGCAGATCCGGTAAGAGTTATCGAAAATGCTCTACACCTCATCTCGTCGGGGACAGCATATATATCGGCAGCAGCCTGGTATTGTTCTATATGAAGAACAGGATCTGTCTTTCCATCATATTTAGGGGTCACTACAGGTGCTTTAAATTTTGATGGTGTAGGAAAATTCACAATGGCCTGCACAAAAGGTGTCCCTTGAACAAAAGTTCTCTGTAAGGGATTCCTTTCTTTAACCATTTCTCCAAGTCTATCCTCCAATCGCTGAATGGAACCCTTCCATGCTTCATTTCCTTCCTCGGGCTGCTTAGTCCGAGCAATTGATTGTTCTGACGTAGCTTCCTGAGATTTATCTCGACGAGTAGCTGGTCTTGATTGTGCTGATCCTTCTCTCAAACCTGATGGTGGTCGAAAGCTTCTCGATGGGGCTCTAGGTGGACTCATATTTCTTCTTGGTCCTAACCGACTGAAAGGAGATGACCTGCTTAATCTTTCCAGGGCGCTAGTTCTTTCCGGAGAGAGGGTGATATGTTGATCTGTATTCGTAGCCCGTATCGATGAAGTTCGCCCAGGTTGATAAGAAAAATCATTAGATTCTTCATTACGATATGACCCAGTACGCCTGGACCGCGATTGCCCACGATCACTCCTTTGCCTTGAATGGGTAGGTGCACCGCCGTGAAGAGTTTGAATGAGTTGCCTCATTGTTTCTTGCATGGCGGTTTGTCCTTCAGCCAGATTCGTCATAATTCCAGCCAGATCTGGAGGTGCAGATGGATTTGGAGGATTTCCAGTATTTCCAGCATTTTAATTACTAGATTCATGATTATCTGCCATTGATGATAAATGATTTTTGGTGAAAAACCATAGCAACAGTCGTTTCCCACAGACGGCGCCAATCTGTTGACGTATAAAATTAGATCGCTCTAATTATTCAATCACAGATAAATAAAATGAGACAAAGATTTTTAAAGTGGTTCAGCCTTATAAGAATGGCCTACGTCCACTGTTATGTTATTGCTGAGTGTTTGGGAATTCTCGATATGTAATTCTATCAAGAAATTCCGGTCCCCTTGAATGAGGATGATACAAGGTATTTATAGCCTTGAGGCTGTACATGAAAGGGTCGATACATTAAATGATATACACATGAATGGGTAATACATTTAATGCAGCGTGTGTGTCAAGATTATAAACATTCAATGAATAGTTGAACTGTCGTCTATCTGGTAATTAATGATACGGCCGAGATGCAGCTCGGACCGCCTTAGTTGCTCGTTGATCAAGAGTTCCTCGGAGCGCTTGAGTACCTCGGAGTGCTGGAGTTCCTCGGGGTATCTTCCCTGCTCGGAGGGAACATGAATTGGTCGGGGAAATGAACTTCCTCGTTACTATTGTGCCACGTATATTGACACGTGTCTTCGCATTATTCGTCCACATCAGCGTATTAATTTTGGTATCAACACTTGGGATTAGCCGGATACTACAGGGGATTCATTCGGGGATTCTCCAAAATAGCGGGTCCATTGACAAATCTGACTCGCAAAGGGGTACCGTATGTTTGGGATGATGCTTGTCAGTTGGCTTTCGACGAACTGAAAGACAAGCTTACTTCAACACCGATCCTTGCGTTACCAAAGCCGGGCGTGGAGTACCTGGTTTACACCGATGCATCTTTGCGGGGACTTGGGGGAGTACTTCAGCTGGAGGAGAAGGCTATAGCTTTTGCCTCCCGCAAGCTTAAGCCGCATGAGAAAAATTACCCCACCACGACCTGGAGTTAGCAGCGGTCATTTTTGCATTGAGGATATGGAGGCACTATTTATTGGGGCAGAAATTCTGTTTGTTCACAGACCACAAGTCATTGCAGTACCTGTTCACTCAGCGAGAGCTGAATATGCGTCAGCGCAGATGGCTAGAGTTTGTGAAAGACTACCAGTTCGATATACAGTATCATCCGGGGAAGGCCAACGTAGTTGCTGATGCGTTGAGTCGTAGACTGATAGAAGAGGTAGCAGACGTCTGAAAAGCAAAGTGGAAGGAATTGGATCACCAGGACGCAGTAGCCCATTCTTTCATATCCGTTATGTCAGTCACACCCGAGATTGTTATGAGGGTGATCCAGGCGCAGACCACAGACCCGTTTTGCCAGGAGCAGATTGTACGACTTTTAGCCGAAGGTGCTGAGTCCTATTCTGTTAGTTCTGATGGGGGTTTGTGGTTTAGTGGGAGGTTGGTGGTTCCAGAAGGGGTAGAATTATGTCATGCAGTGATGACCCAATCTCACGGGTCCCGATTTGCGGTTCATCCTGGAGGGGATAAGATGTACCAAGATATGAGGAGACAATACTGGTGGAGTGGGATGAAGAAGGACATTGTCGAGTTCGTGTCCAAGTGTTCTACCTGGCAGCTGGTAAAGGTGGACCATCAGAAACCGTCAGGATTCCTTCAGCCATTGGAAGTACCCGCGTGGAAGTGGGAGAGTATTTCCATGGATTTTATTACGGGGTTGCCTACATCACAGCGGGGCCACGACTCTATCTGGGTGATTGCAGACCGTTTGACCAAAGTGGCTCATTTTCTACTGGTGCGAACAGATTATACCACGGGTCAGTATGCTCAGTTGTTCATTGCTGAGATCGTCAGATTACACGGGGTGCCCCTGAATATTGTGTCAGATAGAGACAAGATTTTTGTGTCACATTTTTGGGAAAGCTTTTAGGAGGCTATGGGTACTGAGTTGAGGTTGAGTTCAGCTTATCACCCACAGATAGATGGACAGACAGAGCGTACTAATCAGATGTTGGAGGATATGCTACGCATGTGCGTTCTTGATTTTGGAGGAGGTTGGGAGCCACACCTTCCACTGGTAGAGTTTGCTTATAATAATTCTTATCAGTTCACGATTGGCATGGCTCCATTTGAGGCTTTGTATGGCAGGCCTTGTCGTTCCCCAGCCTGTTGGCTCGAGGTGGGGGATAACAAGTTGCTAGGATCAGAGGTGATTCAGGAGACCTCCGCGAGGATTGAAATGATCAGGAGTCGCATTCGGGTAGCCCAGGACAGGCAGAAGAGCTACGCCGATGCGAAACGGTTCTTTCGAGAATTAAATGTGGGACTAAGTGTTACTGCGTGTATCTCCTATGAAGGGAGTGATGAGGTTCGGGAAGAAGGGGAAATTCGCTTTGAGGTACGTCAGACCATTTCCCATCATCGAGAGGATTGGGCCGGTTACATACAGGTTGGGACTGCCAGAGCATTTACATCGCATTCATGATGTATTCCACATCTCGTCGTTGAGAAGATATCTTCGAGATGATATGGCCCATACTCACATCGCGATAGATGAGATAGACTTAAAGCCTAACAGCTCTTACGAGGAGAGACCGGTGGCTATCCTAGACTTTAGTGAGAGGAGATTGAGGTCGAAGATAGTTCCACTTGTACGGGTTCAGTGGGAGCACCACAATGTAGAGGAATCCACTTGGGAGCGCGAGGCAGATATGCGTGAGAGATATCCAGATTTGTTCTTACCAGGTATGCCTTATTTTCCGAATTTCAGGACGAAATTCCGTTATTAGGGGGGAAGTATGTAATACCCCGTATTTTTATGCTATATTAATTTGGGGATTTATATAATTTAATGTGAATTAATCATTTAATATAAATCCGAAAATTCATTATGTTATAATTATTAACGCGATGAGAGTTAGTAATTATGGAAATTGGTTGAATATTACTAATGAGCAACATAATATATAATATTGATTATATTGAATGTCAAGAGTGAATAAAATGACAATTTCGGAAATTTGAGTCAGGACGTGCTCGTGTCGCGTCGGGACTAAATATTGATAAATAAAAGTAAATATTTTATAAGTTGTTCGTATGGTCGTTTTGAGTGCGCTAACACGTCCGGAAAGGTCGAGATAGTCAAAAAAGTGTACCCGGGGGTTTGATTTGGGTCTCGGGGCGTTTTTAGGCCTAATTAGTGACCCGGGAGGGCATTTTAGTCATTTTGTATTTTTGGGTAATTAAACCCACGAAAATTAAAGGGGTTATATCATATATTTAGGTTGTCTCCTAGGGTTAGAATACTCAAAACCCTAGAACGTCCATTAGAGAAGAGAGGAGAGAGCTCTCAAGGCATTCCAAGGCTCAAAACTTAACCGTTTGCACCACCACCAACGCGTAGATCGCGAGACAGGGAACGCAACCATACCGAATTCGGCACCAAACTAGACTTCTGAAATTTCCAGGCAAGTGTTTATCTTGCTTATTTCGTTGATGCATCTTTCATATTAGTTTAGGAGTAATTAAAATGAGTTTTTATGAAAGAAAACCAAAGATATGAGATAGGAATCGCATGTAGATATGGTTTAAATGATAATTCTGGAAACCCTTGCCATGTAGAGGAATTACCCACGAAATTATGATGTTTATAAGAAGAAATTCCTGGAAATACTTGGTAGAACCATGATTAAGAGAATTCTAGGGTTCTTGATAATTATAAAAATTTTTGGGCTGTTAATCCAAGTATAATGATAGAATTCCTCATGCTTCACGTTGGAAATACCTAGTAGGATGATATAATGTTAGTAGTACAATTTTTGAGACGTTTGGGATTGAAAAATATGGATTTGGTGAAGGTTAGAAGATGAAACCCGTAACTGCAATTCTGCAGATTTTCGCAGACCTGCTTGATCGATCGATCGAGCCTAGAGCTTCGATCGATCGAAGGCTCGATCGATCGAGCCCCAGACCTCGATCGATCGACCCCTCCTGGCAGACTCCTATTTCCATTTTTAAACGAGTTAAATTCAATTTATCGTGAAATAATTCTTGGACATCCTTAATAAAATGTTTTGGGAGTTATGGAAGACCAGTAGGACATATGAATAATTTTGGGACTTTTAAAATGAGACGAGGATTGTATTTGTGGGATACTCACATAAGGGTCGATGAATTTATGTTTTAAAGAGAGAGACGCGTAAGAGAGTTACGTTGGAATATAAAAAGGACACCTACTGAGTTTTATACTTGGGAGGATAGAGGCCATGAGAGTTACATAATAAGTTGGAAAAATCCTTCGAATTAAGGATAGAGACGAACCCTTATACGCGATACTAATATTGTGAAAATAAGGATAACGTTGTGACGATGGGATTGAGATATACCTAATATTGATATGGTAATATTAGTATAGTTATATGATTGTGTATGCATATACTATCTATGTGTGAAAACATACCCACGCTACTTGCTATCCCTGAGGTTACCGCGCTGGGACGATCTTATCCTGTGTTGCCTTATGGGGGATATTGATTCGTACCCTAGGAGATAGATATCCTTGGTACAGGCTATCGGAATGATAGTTCAGACGGGCCAAGAGATGCGGGTATGTGCCATCCTCTTAGAGACTTGGAATCTATGCTTCGCCTCAATATTGTTGTGTATGTGTTAATACAATTCGTGAGTGATTCGGAATTTGTATTCCCCTTAATATGAGTGATATGGGGTTTGGATAGTAGAGTATGCCCGCACCATAGTTTATTTGGGGTGCTGTTGTAATATATATATTATACGAGTAGTAAATATATATATATATATATATATATATGAAATTCTGGAATCTGGAACTGCCTACTGTGATTTGGTAAGTAGGACATGATTGATGACTCAAAATTGAAAATACTTGTTGTGAGAAGGTATATTATGACACTGGAAAACTTTATTGATAAAGTTAAAATGAGAACTTTGTTTACAAATTGAAATCTTATTTTATAAACAATTGTGTTGATTCAGTTTTAAATCTTTCTAATAACCTAAGGTAAGATAAATCATTGAGAGAGATTAGTACGATATATAATAGATAATCCGTTGGGAAGGGTAGTACGATAGGCGTGCACATTAGAAGAGAGGTGTGAAATTCTCAAGAGAGTGTCGTACTAATATGTTGTTGCATTGGCCTGTATCAATTTAAATACTTGCTAAACGAATTTTAAATCAAACACACTATCGGGCTCTGACCCGTTTCTATTTCTTTTTCTCTCTTGTATATATATGTATATATTACAGGTGCCCAGCCACAGGGGCGTCTTGCTTAGGATCCCTTGGAAGAAACGTGCTGCAGCTTAGGTGGGAGTTGCAGGCCACTTGATTTGGCGATCTCATTTACTTGATTCCATTCCTATCATTCTCAGACATTGGGGCATGTGTCGCCCTCTCCACTATTTATCTGTTTTATTGGGATAGTTGTATTTTAGTTCATTTCTAGTACTGTTCTTTGGGATTTATTCAGCATGAATGTTTTACTTTAAATTTTAAATGTTGGGATCTTGGATGTTGAATGTTTTAAATTTATTTGGATTATGTTGCAGAATTATTGTGGTGTGATTCTTACTTATTGAACGTTGTTAATAAAAAATAATTAATTTTTCTTTAAATAAAATTCGGAAAGTAACGTTTTAAAAAAATGGTTTTGACACTTAGCTTAATTAATTAGGGTGTTAAATTGGAAAATTTTATTTTCGACAGTGATGCTGAGAATGAACCAACTGTTCACCTTGATTTAATTTAATAAAGGAGTGATTGCCCGTTATTTAATTAGGCGGGGTGTCACATTACTGTGGCGACGCTTTAGAGTCCTGTTTAGCGACGAGACACGAGAGAGAGGGGACGTACACCAATTTCGAGAGGGAGGTTAGGGAGTTGAGTGATTTACTCGATGAGAGTGCGTCGGACGAGGATGCAAGGGATGTTAATTGGGTTTCTAGATTTGAGGAGTTACCTCCGAGGGATACACGCATGGTTCTATCCAGTGACAAATTTCCAACCCTTGAATTAAAGAAATTCCCCTACCATATTAAATATGCATACCTAGGAGAGGATGTTACATTTCCTGTTGTTGTCTCCTCTAGCCTAAACGAAGAGCAGGAGGGTAAATTGTTGAAAATTCTGAGGAAGAATTAAAGTGCTTTTAGTTGGTGCGTCGCTGATTTAAAGGGCATAAGTCCTTTGATTTGCACTCACAAGATCCATCTCGAAGAGGATGTCAAGCCCCCTAGAGAAATGCAAAGAAGACTAAATCCCAACATGAAAGAAGTTGTGAGAACCGAGATTATCAAGTTATTGGATGCCGAGATTATCTACCCAATCTCGGATAGAAAATGGGTGAGCCCTATTCTAGTCATCCCAAAAAAGTCGATAATGACAGTGATTGAGAATGCCAAGGGCGAGCTAGTTCCCCAACGTACCACCACCGGGTGGCGCGTTTGCATTGATTACCGGAAACTCAATGCGGGAACTAGGAAAGACCATTTCCCCTTGCCATTTATTGATCAAATGCTTGAGAGAGTAGCGGGCCACCCTTTCTATTGCTTCCTTGATGGTTATTCCGGATATAACCAAATTGAGGTGGATGTACTTGACTAGGAGAAGACGACCTTCACTTGCCCTTTTGGTATGTTTGCCTATAAACATATGCCATTTGGCTTGTGTAATGCACCTGCGACCTTTCAAAGGTGCATGTTGAGCTTATTTAGCGATATGGTCGAGAGAGGACTCGAAGTGTTCATGGATGATTTCAGCGTTTTTGCCACCTCTTTCGATCATTGTTTAGAAAAACTGGAGAAGGTACTCGCCCGATGTGTGGAAAAGAACTTAGTGCTGAATTGGGAGAAATGCCATTTCATGGTCACCGAGGGAATAGTTCTTGGCCACATAGTATCATCCAAGGTAATAGAAGTTGATAGGGCAAAGATCGATGTCATAGCTGATCTTCCCCCACCAAAATCGCTTAAGTACGTTCGCTCATTCTTGGGCCACGCGGGGTTTTATCGAAGGTTCATTAAGGAGTTTAGTGCCATCGCTAGACCCTTAAGCAACCTACTCATGAAGGACACCCCCTTCGAGTGGACGGATGCATGCCAAAGATCTTTTGAAAAACTGAAAACCAAGCTCGTGTCCGCTCCTATCATGCAAGTTCTGAATTGGTCCTTACCATTCGAACTTATGTGTGATGCTAGCGATTATGCGATAGGGGCTGTTTTGGGCCAAAGAAAGGATAAGCAAGCTCATGTCATCTACTACGCTAGCCGGACTCATACGGGACCACAACTCAACTACTCTACCACGGAGAAAGAGTTGCTAGCGGTAATCTTTGCCCTTGATAAATTCCGAGCATATCTCATCGGTTCTCCCATTACTTGCTTCACCGACTACGCGGCTTTGAAATACCTACTTGCAAAGAAAGATGCCAAGCCGCGCCTTGTAAGGCGGATCCTACTCCTACAAGAGTTCAATCTCTCCATCAAAGATAAAAAAGGAGTAGAAAACGTCGTCGCCGACCACTTATCACGGCTTTCGTCCGACGTACCTAGTGATCCCGTACCCATAGACGAATACTTTCCGGATGAGCAACTTTTTGCTACCTCCTCTTTGTCCTGGTTTGCGGATATAGTGAACTACCTTGTCACGGGAGCCGTCCCTCCCGATTGGACACCGCAAGACAAGAAGAGGTTTATTACTTGGTCGCTCATGTTTTTCTACGATAATCCCTTCCTTTTTAAATATTGCGCTGACCAAATCATCCGACGATGCGTATCGGATGATGAGATCCCGAAAGTCATCCAGTTTTGTCATTCAGAAGCTTGTGGAGGCCACTTTTCAATGAAAAAAATGACCGCAAAAATTCTGCAATGCGGCCTCTATTGGCCCACAATATTTCAGGATGTGACCCAGCTTGCAAATCTTGCAATAGGTGCCAACGGATGGGGGCCATTACCCGACGAGACATGATGCCTCTTATCCTCATACTCGTCATTGAGATCTTCGACTGTTGGGGTATTGACTTCATGGGCCCTTTCCCCCCGTCCTTTGGTTTCCTATACATCCTCGTCGCGGTAGACTACGTTTCTAAATGGGTGGAAGCTATAGCTACCAAGATGAATGACAACAAAGTGGTGATAAATTTCCTGCAGGAACAATGACTTTCCCGCTTCGATGCACCGAAAGCGATAATCAGCGCTAATGGCATGCACTTTTGCAATAGACCATTCGCGAAGCTAATGAGAAAGTATGGTTTCGTTCACAAGGTTGGAACGACTTATCACCCACAAATGAATGGGCAGGCCGAACTAGTGAATCGGGAAATCAAGAACATTCTTGAAAAGACCGTCAATCTTACTCGGAAGGATTGGTCACTTCGATTGAACGATTCGCTATAGGCCTATCGTACCGCATATAAGAACCAATTCTGCATGTCCCCTTTCCGCTTTGTGTATGGAAAACCTTGACATCTTACCGTTGAGCTAGAACACAAGGCGTATTGGGCAATTAAGCAACTGAATTATGCCATGGATAAAGCCGGCGAAGCCCGCAAGCTTTAAATCAATGAGTTAGAAGAGATACACAATGATGCGTATGAGAATGCTAAAATTTCCAAAGAAAGGATGAAACTCGCTCATGATAGAATCATTCGATGCAAAGAGTTTCATCCCGGGAAAAAAGTACTTTATAACTCTCGGCTTCATCTCTTTTCGGGCAAATTACGGTCATGATGGTCTGGCCCGTTTGTAGTGAAGAAGGTTTCCCCCCATGGAGCTGTTGAATTAGACGATTTAAAATGGGTAAATACATTCAAAATAAATGGACAACGCCTAAAGCCATATCTAGAGGCGTGTGCGGAAGAAGTCGACACCGTCTGGTTGTCGAACCCCGTTTATGGGGTAAAGTGAGCTGTTACAGTGAGGTCGTCGCACCCCCGACGCGTATGGGGTGAGAGTCATGTGTGTTGTGAGAGTCGTGTATGTCGTGAGCATCGATAGGACTAGGTTTCATTCGGGAAAAGCATTCATGTGTTTCGGGAGTATCGAGTCCAAGGGCGTTGACCAAAAAAATCGAGAGGGTTTTAATCCAGATTGATAGGGAGTATGTTGTGAAAGTGAAAATTTTCGGAGAAGAGAGATCAAAATTCAGTTTGGGAAAATTCTAGCCCAAAAACCCTGGGCCGGACCGGTTCCTTTATTTTAAGGCCGGATCGGTCCTCCCCCGGATCGGTTCCTTTAATTTTAAAAAGGATCGGTCCGCTAGTCGAATTTCTGAATATTAAAGTACTCGGACCGGTCCGCCCCTACCCCGGACCGGTCTGCCTTCTGCAGATCTGTTTTTAACCCTTCCCAAGATTCACCCCCTTCTCCCCAATCCTCTTCCTTCCTCCAATCCGTTTTCCCAACTCCCAACCCAAACCTTTCCCTCCCAAATTCACCCCCTTTTCCCTCCAAACCCTTTCCCTCCAATTCCAACCCCTCCACTCACCCTCTCACCTATAAATACACACTCAAACCCTCCCTTTTCCTCCACACCTTCAACAAAATCCTCTCTTCTCCCTCCCTAATTTTCCAAGAAAAAATCCCTCTTGTTTCCATGGCTCCACGCGTTTCCCCAACCAAGTATGACTCCACCGACATCCAACCCTCCGGTCATGGCAAGTTCCGCTCCCGCCAAGAGGAGCGATGGTGCTATCAATTCTTTGGTTTGTACTGCAAACTCCATATGGATCACGCTTTCCAATGGGATGGGTTGCCCAACTCCGTCACCGCCCTATTCAAGGCTCGAGGCTGGTGCCGATTCCTCAACGAACCCTACGAAGCGGTTTGGGCAACCGAAGTCCGCTCCTTTTATGGCACCCTAGTTCGGACGGGCCAATTCGAGGCCCAAGCTTACGTGGATGGGAATGTCATACCATTTTCTTTGCCCCGTCTCACTGCCAAGTTGGCCGAGTATTACGTCCCGAACGTTCAAGAATTCACCTATCCACAGAACGTCCCCCAGGTCGATAAGGATATTATCATGGCCCGCATTGCATCGAATGTGGCTTGGGCAGGGTAAACTGTCGCCGTTAGACGCCTTAACGAGAAGGTGCACCTCACATTTCAGATTGTGTGCGCCAACATATTGCAAACATCCAACGATTTCGCCATGCGGCCCCGGCAAGCCACTTTGAAATATCACCTCTTTGACCCCCACACTTCCATCCATTTGTCCCGTCCTTTATACGCCGATATCATCAACGCCTCCTTGGATGAGAAGGGTACCACCCCACTTCCCTATGCCCGGTTGATCACTTCCATCCTTAAGGATGCTGGCATAGCGGCGCCGCTCGATCATACTCGCATTCCCGATTCTTTTGGACAAGGGACCCGCACCAAGAGCGCCAAACATCTAGCTGCCCTATGGGCTAGGCGGCGTGGTGATAGTAAAGAAGAGGCTACCTCAAGCGAGAGCGACGAGGAAGAAGAGGCAGCCGTGAGGATGTAGAGATGGGGGATATCGATCCGGACGAGGAGTCGACGGACGAGGAGGACGATCCATATTTTGAGTGGGCGGGAAGGGACCTCTCAAACCGAATGGCGGCACTGGAAACACGTTTCGACACCTTCATGACAGATTACCGTCGAGACACGAGCATGATGTTCTGCTTCCAAGCGGACATCTACCGACGCCAAGGGGATCCTAATGAGCTACTCCCATCCTACTACTATGATCCCTATGGCCCCGACGCGCCCGGTTCTTCCCATCCCCCGCCCCAGTGAAGCTTGATGTGGTTCAGGTAGCTGTTTATTTGTTTTTTCCTGTTCACAGTTTGTATGCTTTTCCTTGTAATTGTACCACAGTCTTGTTTGTAATAAAAAACTGCATTTTCTCCATTTGTTTGTTTTATTTATTGCACTTATTATTTTGCCTTATTTAGATTTTAGTCCTTTTTGCTTGAGGACAATGCAAAAGTCTAAGTTGGGGGGGGGGGGGGGGGGGTCACAAGTGCGTATTTCTAAAACTTCACAAATTTTCAAAAATGCCCAAAAATTTCCAAAAAAATCATAAAATTTTGAAAAACCCAAAAATATTTTTGTTCAAAATAAAAAAAAATTGGAATTCAAAGTTTTCAAAAATATCATTAAAAGTCGGTTTAAAGTCTCAAATTGGTAAAAATTCAACATACACAAAGCCGAAATTGACTAAAGATGGAAATTGAGCGAAAATTGATGACTTAACGAATAAGTGTGGAGATTAACAAACCCGGTGAGATTCGAGCCTATCACTTTTTGCAAGTTTTTAAATCAATCTGAGTTAATTGTTAACTCAAAGTTCTTTTCAGCGCCTAAAAAGTTGTCGAGGATCTCAATCCTTTCATTTTGATCGGTTATGAAAAACATGTGTGATATTGCTTTGAAAAACGTGCCAAAATTGATCTCTAAACTTAAATTCATCTCGAAACGCATATGGTAACGCAATTGGTATTTTGGACAATGAAGTAGGCCCTCGTTTGTCACCCAAAAATATTGTCCAGAAAAAAAATAGCAAAAAATTGCCCCTTTTGTAACCCAATTTGAGCCAAGCAAATTGTCCCTTTCGTTTGATAACCCGAAAAAAACCCAAATAGCCCAGAATTACGAAAAATGGAAGAATTCAGAATTTAAGTCCGAAAAGTGCATAAAAAGGGGCAAGAAAAAATAGATATGCTCAACAAAAATAGAAAAATAGAGAAAAAAAAGAAAAATGAGCAATAGCCCGGAAAAAGCACAAATGGACATCATTACTGACTTTTCCAATTCCAACCTTCCCGACAATTTTTTATTTTACCCAATATACCCTAAAACCCAAAAAAGTCCTAACCGAGTCTAAATTGCGAAATTGGTTACCGCGTGGAGAGCTAATACACCAAAAGATAATAAGAGAGATTAAGTGCGCGAATAAAAGGCAATGTTCCCGATTTGAAAACCGTAATCCGTTGATGAGATCCTTTCACCATGAAATTTCCGTCTTTCTAATTGTACGCGTGATTTTGCTTCCATTACATTTACTCTTTATATCATGCATACCGAGAGAATAGACACAATCCGAGTGATTCGTTTGAGAGAGCATTCCGTGAGAATTTGAAATCAAAACAAATTTTTGGATAAGTAATGTAATGATCAATCGGTGGAGATCCGCGGTTATATTTTCGGCTTCGCACACACACACACTACGGTTTGAGACTTTATCTGGAAAAGTTTGAATTGCATAATTTTTGCGTATTTTGAATTTTCTTTGAGTCAAATTTTGTGGGTATATTCTTTGCAAACCCTCAAAAGACACAACTCGTCCTACTAGGGTGACCTAGGGGTTTAAAGGCTTGTTGCATACGCTAAACGCAATCGCTCGCCCGCGAAAAAGGTATTCTACCCCAATAAAATGTTTTCACGAGTTAAGCCGTGCTAGGATTCTTTTACATTGCTCGGGACGCGCAAAGTTCTAAGTTAGGGGGGTTTAATTAGGCATAAATTCTTCCTAATTTATCCCTTGATTTAGTTACTTTTAGAACCTCGAACAACGTAATTGAGTTGACTTTATCTCATAATCTTGCTACTGACTAATCCTAACGAGTACACCGAGTTTCTGGAATTTCTTAGTGATTTTACAGGTATTTGATGTCAATAAACGAAAGAAGGAAATCGGAAGAATCAAGAAAGAAAAGAAGGAAAGTCAAAAGGGCAATAAGTGTAATTTCCACCCGGAATTCGGATGAGGTACCTAAAGAGAAGTTGGAGATATCACATTCATGAGCACATAGGAAGAAACATCAACTCAATCGGAGTCCCGGAACAAAAAATATGAGCAGTCAAAGTTGAGCAAAAAAGTCAAATAGGCAGACCGGTCCGCCCCTACCCCGGACCGGTCCGCTGTGCAAACTCCAGTAGACCTCGGATCGGAAGCAAACTGAAGAAGGAAAAAAAATAAAAGAATCGGTCCGACCCAAAATAAAAAGAAGCGATCCACTTTGAAGGCAGACCGGTCCGGCTAAGGCCCGGACCGGTCCGGGTATCGAGATTTGCAAATCTGATCTTCTCCTAAAAGAGTCATAGTGCAGCTAAAATTCCTGAATTCTTGGAGGGTATAAAAACCCGTTTTCTTATTATTATTTGTACGGAGAATTAGGAAGAATTTTTGGAAATTTTCCTCTATTTTTCTAGAAACCCTAGTTTAGATACAATTTCCAGTTTTAATTCCAAGATTGAAGCTTTATTCAGAATTCATTTGATTACCAGTTTTATTCATTGCTGTTGTTACTGCTTTGGTAAAAATTAGTGAGTAATTCTCTCTTTTCAATTCTATTCTACATCAATTCATAAGTTTTCTTTAGATTAATCATGAATTCCTGCACATCAAACATTGTTTTCATTAACTTCAACATGTTAGGCTAGATTTTCTAAGGTCGGGATACATGAACCCAACCTGATGTGTTAATTGCACGTGTATAACATTAATCCTCTGAATTTAGTGATTGATTATGACCGTATTGCGTAGCAACATAACAATTGTAGGTCTGTATATCTCGTTTGCTTCTGGGTAACCGTGATGATTTAGAATGCAATTCGAGTGTTACTATCGTGATACCAATTTACTCGTCCTCAGATTAAGTATAACGCGGGCTTGAACCTCGTATACGTAATGCTTGGGAGTACTAAATTTTGGGTCAAAATTTAATCAGTTAAATTTATGATTAATATTATAACTGCACTAAACTAGGGTTGAGGGATTGTATTCCTGGCCTGTTTTTCTCATCACTTAGTTAAAAGTTTCAAATAATTTTTCAATCATATTTTAGGTAATTTAGTGTAACTGCATCTTTTCATCATTTTATAATTGCATTTAGTTATAATCATTCCCAAAATCAAATCATTTTCCCTTTCTTTTTAGAGTCAAGGTTAGGATTCCTCCGTCTTTTCCTGTCGTTACAACTTCGTTGTCCTTTTTCCCTGAGGATCGATACCCGACTTGTCGGATTGTTACTTGAGCGACAAGCTTGCACTTGAGCCTAGAGAGTACGCATTTCTGAGACACGTTTTCAGTCGCGTCAACCTACACACACGAAACAACAAATACCTGTGATGCATAGGGAGATAAATGAATATAATATAGCAATGGAAGTGAAAACTCCCCCTACGTACCAAAATTTTATTCCCCTTTTTGTCCGAAAAAGACAAAGGGATCGAAAGAATATCCTCCAGAGCAACATAAACGAACACATGCATATAACACAAATAACTAGAATGAAGATCACAAATAAAGAAGACAAGAGAAGCATGTGACAAATCTAGCTAAACATAATGAGATAAACGAAATACACTGGGCTCAATTATAACATACGTAAATTAAATAAAGTACATATAAAAGAGTATACACGTGAGAAGAAAAATACAACAATACCAAGCTCTCTCACACATAATACAATAGTTAATTGTACATTAATTTCTAAAAAGTCTCTCATAAATGAAATCAAACATCTGATGGAGGAGGTTGATCATCATCATCATCAAAAGAACCATGTCTAACACCAGAAGAGAAAGTACGACGTTGCTGCCCCTATCTTCTCATCTCCTCCAAATGTGAGATCATGAGAGATTTCATCCTAGTCCGAATATCGTGCTCAAGAGCGAGCTTCTCCAACGAACCTGTATGTATCCACTTAGACTTAGCCAACTCAGCATCATACTACCGCCTATCCTCCAGCTGCTGGGAAAATATGTATTGTACATGTGATGTCAACTCTTTGACCAACTAGATAACCTAAGGAGAAAAAGATAAAGATGGTGGTAAATAACTCCTTCGATCAGAGTTAGGTCCCAAAGTAGTGGACGAGGAAGTGGAAGGGGCAGAGGTACGAGGGTGACGATATACAATGCAAACTGAAGGTGCAAAGCTTTTCTAAATCAAAGCTCTGATACCAATTTGAAAAAGCGTGGAATCCCCGGGTTTTGAAATATTCTCCAATTAAAAGCCAAACTTGTAATTTCCTTTTTGTATGCGGAAGCGTTGAATGATGTGATGGTTCAACACAAATAAATATTTAAATTCCAAATTTTAATTAACTTAAATAAAGTGAGAATTAACGAAACAAACTAAATTATTAATTTTCACTTAAACCGATTAAGTCCAATTAAATCCAAGTCCTAGAATTTGCCTAAGTCATGATTGTTCATATTTCACCAAAGTTAGGCCAAACCAAATTATAGCAAGTGACTTGAATAAACCAAATTTTACCCAATATTTAATTAAAGTCCAAATTAAATAGAGTGTGATAAATAAACCAAATTTTATCTTGAAATTATCCTAGGCATGCGTTCTAGATTTTAGAGCAAGATAAAATAAACAATATCACACTACGCCGCGATGTACGAGGAAAAACCCAAGACGGGAAAAAACCTCGGACGACCCTAGCCACAAGTCCACTAGATACGGATTTTACAATTACAAGACAAAAGACTTACATCCTTGACTCGAACCTTCTCAAGCCTTGTTGCTCCTTCTTGTAGACACCTCTTCCTAGCGGACAACCACAGAGCTCCACCGCGATCTCGGAATCCACCGATAGGACTTTAAACGGTCACCGTCACCCAAGCTTGAAGCCTTTCTCCAAGTGAGTAAAATCGCCACAAAACGTCTTCTTCTTTGTGATGGGATGTAGAAGCAAACCCGGTGCCAAACTCCAAGTAAAGATATGTATATAGAAACTTGGATAAACTATAATTGGGTGTAAACTAGAGTGTGTAGGATTTTCTCTTTAAAAAATAACACTCAAAACATGAACATTTTCCCTAAGCAATTATGCTCTCAAACTCTCTCTAAGAGATGGATATGGATTGGAAAAGTTGAAGTGGAAAATGTGTTTCCCGTCCCTCATAAAGTCTGAAAAAGTTGGTTAAAAAACAAGTGGGGTAATGGGGTAAAAACTGCCAAAAACTGCCTAAAAACTGTTCCCGCCTAGCAGTTCGTTCGAACGACATTTCGTTCGAACGAACTCTCGTTCGAACGAGACTTCTAACGACTGACCAGTTTGGACTTCGTTAGAATCTCGTTAGATACCTCGTTAGAACGAACAATCTCGTTCGAATGACATATCGAACGACGGACCAGTTTAGACTCGTTGGCAGACTCGTTCGAACGAAACCTGGTTCGAACGAAAAAACTCGTTCGAACGAAATTTCGAACGACTTCCAGAAATTTTGTAGAATTCTATTTTGGCCCAGAAACTTTATATACTTTAAATTAAAGTTATAATTAAATTTTTTCTGAAAGTAAAACATGGTTTTTATTAAACCTAACACCCAATAAACATTGTTCCAAGATCCTATATATATATAATTACATTCATACCTTGGGAGCATGGAAATATAGTTGATGACGTAGAAACGAGGCATGGAAACCGGCATATTTGATGAAGCTTTATACTCTTTGCCGCTACGTCTTCAACAACCACTTCATAGGCTTGAGAGTATTACAATAAAACACTATCCTATGAATAAATGTTTTTGTCCGGAATTGAGCCAACACAATACATGGACTCAATTGGAAATTTGTGTCCTTACAAATCTCCCCCTTTGGCTATTCCGAGACAAAAACCAAACAAAAATCCTAAAGGGCCGTCAACCTCACTAGACTCAAAACATAACCCACCCAAACTTGACTCAATCCAAGGATCAAAACACTTTGCCTTTTAAAGATGCCGCTTTAGTAGAATACCTGCACACTTAAGCAAACTCATCAAATGCATAGGGAATATCAAAGTATTAAATGCAATTAATTAATTACTCCCCCTAAATTAATTCTCCCCTTTATCAAACAAATGACATTTACTTAGAAAGACGTCTCTTCCTAAGATAAATCTCCCCCAAACTAAGATACGATATAATAATAGGTTTAGATACCATTTCTCCCCCTATCATCGTTCTCCCCCTTTTTGTTCAGGAATAGACAAAGGTTAAAGAACTAATAAACATGTTGAAGCTTAAAGTGATAAGTCATTAAAGCACATGAGCAACAAAAGCATAACTAATCCAAGATAGATACCAAATAATGAAGTATAAGCATGGATGGACTAGAAGGCAAGGCAAAGACAAACAAATATCATATATATATATACTAAAAATATACCAATATAGTACTTGCATATAGATATAGATATAAACACACACATGACACAAAATACAATAAGTTTGCACACTTGTATGGCAAAAATGTGTCATATGGAAACGAAAGTGTAGGGGTGTGAACTAGCAACAATTAAATTTAGACCCAAACACTTAATAAACGTTCACGGAGTTCTCATTTGATTGCAAACTTCATCACATTTAAATATAACCTCATGTGATAATATAGAGTGAACTCAATGAACAAACATACACAATGCATACAAGCCTAGCATATTAATGATTCTACAAACCAATAGAGTCATGACATGAAATACGCAACTAGGATAAACGGACATTGTGCAAACCGTTAATTTACCATCCAATCTCCGTCAATATGCATTTATATTAATTTGAATGAATATATCAATCAAACATAGGCCTTGGCAATTTATTTTCTTTTAATGCCATATTTTCTGTTTTTAGGCCTTTGGACCACGTATTTCTTTTAGGTCCATTCAAAATGGTGGCTTACTATTCGCAAAGGATCACTTAGTCCTTTCGGAGCCCTTCCCCGTGCACATTTATATTTATCATGTTTTCATTTTTCACACAAATCTCACATGCAATGGATTTTGACATGCACTAGTCCTCCTAAGTCACAAATATGTAGATGACAAGATTGGTAGGAGAACACCTCACATAGCTCAAATATACATATGAAGTTAAAATTTTAAAAGAGCTCGTGCATGTGTGAATAGAGGCATATAAAAATAGAATCCATTTAATCAATACAAAATCCAACTACTCCATAAAAAATATGGTAAAGAACATTTTAAGGATTGACAATCTAAACCAAAAGTTCTAGCCACGTGGGAGCGTTAAGGGAGGGATTCAAAAACAAGTATATGCCACTTAAAGTGTGTCAAACCAAAATACACACAAAATAAAATCTTTTTGAGTTTTTAACATTTTTAACCAAAAATCAATATATATACTCAAAAGGATAAACAAAAAAATCATTTGAATCTTTCATTAAGCTCAAATTATCAATAGATAAAATCCAAATGATAAACAAAAATCTTTTTGTATTTTTTCATTTAATGCAAACAAAATGAAGAAAATATAATACAAAAGATAAACAAAAATCATAATTCTAGCATGTGATATACATGGAGCATAGACTAGAAAATAATTAAACAAGCATACATTTAACATGTTAATATAGCATGAAGTACAAGTGCTAAAGTATGCAAACACTAACACATTCAACCTTTAAATTTAGCAAGGGAGGTTTCATGTGAAAGTAAATGAGAATCAACAAATATTGTATCTAGCGCGTTTAAAAGTGATTTCCTAACCCATATAGATTTATATTTAAAATGATGGGGATTAGGAAATAAGGAAATGCTAGATAAAGATTTCCTTGGACTTCTTTTAAGATAAAAAATATATGACCTAAGGTGACCTTTCCTACCACAATGCAAGCATGTGTAAACACGAGGAATGTTACCTAAGGTGTGATCTTTTCTAAAGTCTTTGGATAAAATTGATCCTCTAAAACAAACTATGGTTTTAGCTTTATCAATGGAAGAATTTGAACATGATGTGCTAGAACCATTAGAACAATTACTAGAGTCTTGAAAGTCATTTTTCAATTGTAAAATTTCGGACTCAAGTAATAAATTAGACTCCTCAAAATTACGGGACTCCTTCTTTAAATTTTCAATAATTCCTAGAAGGTTAACACGCTCTCACTCAATATGAGCAAACTTGTCCCTAAGAGTCTTTTCTCGATTTTCACTCTCTTTCTTGGAATTTTCTAAAATATCAAAATTTGAATGTAAGTCCATGAGCTTTTCACGAAAAATATCTTTTTGAGATAAGGAGATTTGCAATGACTCAATGCGAGCTTTAAACCAAGAATTTTCATTTTCAAGACATTTAATTCTTTTCACAAATCTCAAATTTAATTCCTTTAAATTTTCGTTACATTTATTAAGCCCATTTAATTCCAATCGAAAATCAAAAATTTCATTTTCATTTAAATTGGACAAATTTTCATTAAGACGTCCCATCGAGAGATATAAAACAAAAAATATGAGTGTGATAAAAAGTTGAACCACCTAAAAAGGTAAGGAAGCACAAAAGCCAAAAAATGGATCTTTAACGCGATAACTTAGCGCTCCGGCTCTGATACCAATTTGAAAAGTGTGGAATCCCCGAATTTAAAATATTTAGATTTTAAATGTTCACAATTAAAATCAAACTTGTAATTTCCTTTTTGGATGCAGAAGCGTTGAATGATGTGATGGTTCAACACAAATAAATATTTAAATTCCAAATTTTAATTAACTTAAATAAATTGAGAATTAACGAAACAAACTAAATTATTAATTTTCACTTAAACCGATTAAGTCCAATTAAATCCAAGTCCTAGAATTTGCCTAAGTCATGATTGTTCATATTTCACCAAAGTTAGGCCAAACCAAATTATAGCAAGTGACTTGAATAAACCAAAATTTACCCAATATTTAATTAAAGTCCAAATTAAATAGAGTGTGATAAATAAACCAAATTTTATCTTGAAATTATCCTAGGCATGCGTTCTAGATTTTAGAGCAAGATAAAATAAACAATATCACACTACGCCGCGATGTACGAGGAAAAACCCAAGACGGGAAAAAACCTCGGACGGCCCTAGCCACAAGTCCACTAGATACGGATTTTACAATTACAAGACAAAAGACTTACATCCTCGACTCGAACCCTCTCAAGCCTTGTTGCTCCTTCTTGTAGACACATCTTCCTAGCGGATAACCACAGAGCTCCACCGCGATCTCGGAATCCACCGATAGGACTTTAAACGGTCACCGTCACCCAAGCTTGAAGCCTTTCTCCAAGTGAGTAAAATCGCCACAAAACGTCTTCTTCTTTGTGATGGGATGTAGAAGCAAACCCGGTGCCAAACTCCAAGTAAAGATATGTATATAGAAACTTGGATAAACTATAATTGGGTGTAAACTAGAGTGTGCAGGATTTTCTCTTTAAAAAATAACACTCAAAACATGAACATTTTCCCTAAGCAATTATGCTCTCAAACTCTCTCTAAGAGATGGATATGGATTGGAAAAGTTGAAGTGGAAAATGTGTTTCCCGTCCCTCATAAAGTCTGAAAAAGTTGGTTAAAAAACAAGTGGGGAAATGGGGTAAAAATTTCCAAAAACTGTTCCCGCCTAGCAGTTCGTTCGAACGACATTTCGTTCGAACGAACTCTCGTTCGAACGAGACTTCTAACGACTGACCAGTTTGGACTTCGTTAGAATCTCGTTAGATACCTCGTTAGAACGAACAATCTCGTTCGAACGACATATCGAACGACGGACCAATTTAGACTCGTTGGCAGACTCGTTCGAACGAAATCTGGTTCGAACGAAAAAACTCGTTCGAACGAAATTTCGAACGACTTCCAGAAATTTTGTAGAATTCTATTTTGGCCCAGAAACTTTATATACTTTAAATTAAAGTTATAATTAAATTTTTTCTGAAAGTAAAACATGGTTTTTATTAAACCTAACACCCAATAAACATTGTTCCAAGATCCTATATATATATAATTACATTCATACCTTGGGAGCATGGAACTATAGTTGATGACGTAGAAACGAGGCACGCAAACCAACATATTTGATGAAGCTTTATACTCTTTGCCGCTACGTCTTCAACAACCACTTCATAGGTTTGAGAGTATTACAATAAAACACTATCCTATGAATAAATGTTTTTGTCCGGAATTGAGCCAACACAATATATGGACTCGATTGGAAATTTGAGTCCTTACACAGACATATGTGATATGTCCCTCAGGACATCAAAGAGAGTTCGCATGATAAAGAACTCAAATGCTCCTTGTCAGGTAGGAAAAGGACCTGGGAAACCAAACAAATACGATTAACATGGACCCCAAAAGTAAGAGCAAAGAAAATGATTTTCTTCTCACTATTTGGCACATATGCCATAACGGTAAGAATCATAGCAGGAAGATTGATGATGATACCGGAGCTAATAGTATGCATAAAATAGACATGCTTGTATGTGATCTGAGTAAAATTAACACGAGGAATAAGGCACGAGCATGATATCCAATTAAGAATGCAAAGTTTAGACTGAAGGTGAGTACGGTAACTAGAATTTAGCACGAGAAAATTATCATTGATGCATCTCCACAATGACACCTTCACTATAACGATACTTCCCTCACTGACCGCCAAACTCGAAGATCTCATTAACGTCTTAGATCAAAGACGCGACTTGCCTCGCAATGTTTTTTTATCTCAAAAATATTTTCTCAATAATCTTTATCAAAAGTTTTTAACCAAATATATGTAAATTATAAAGTCAAATACCCATTTAACCTAAGCTCTTTCAAGTGTGGAGGGTAAACGTAAGGCAAATGTGGATGGCATCACAAGGGGATAGAAAACATACGGATCAAATTATTACCAATTTTAATATTATTTAACCTGATTATTAAGTTTACATGCAAGATTAATAAGTTAATTAAACATCTAGCACAATCACACAAGAGACCAGAGGAAAACCCAACCAAGAAAAACCTCGGACGAGCAAGCTTAGATAAATTTCACTATAAACCATGGTATTACATAAGACATAAAGGACTTGCAAGCACTTGACTCCTCAAGCCTATGTAGATGCAGTCTTCAATCCTCTGCTTATAATCACTGCGCAATCCAACGTCAGCCTCACAATAAATCCATGCCTCAAACTCCTTTGATAACCACGACCGTTACCCAAACATGTGGAGTCCACCACACCATTAATATGAAGAATGATGTTTGTTGATTTTTCCCTGAAAATATGCTCAAGATGATAAAATAGGTATTTGGATTTGGTAAAATGTGAGTTTTTGTTCCCTATAGGCTTAAAAGAGTTGCTGTTGTAAAAACTACCCGAAATCTGAGAAAACCCTTATTTTGTTAAAGAGTTTGCATGAAGAAAAAGTAAAAAATATTTCCTTAATTTTTGTGAACATAATTCAAATGATATTATAAGGTTGTTCGAATGACTTTATACACCTCGTTTGAATGAGACTAGTCAACGTTCAGATGACATGATGAAACTCGTTCGAACGAGCTTCAAATGACTTTCAAATGATAATTTTTTAAATGAAACAGATCATGGGTCGATTGAATATCGTTTGAATAAGAATGTAATCTCGTTTTCATTATCGTTCGAACGACATTGCATTCCTGTTTGAATGGCATTACCAATGTCGTTTGAACGACTTATCAAACAATAAATTTTTCAAAAAATAATTTTAAAACATAAATCGCCTCAGATAAAATATTTCGAATACACTACTGAATATTTTAAATCATAAAAATCATATACCTTTCCTCTCGAGATACGTGCAATGCATCAAATGATATAGAGCCAAATTGTAGGCACTTGCATATGTCGGATCATAGGATTGAGTAACAAATATATGCACAAACTAAACCTAAGTATTTTGACCAACGAAATAAAATAATTCATATAAATGACTCGATTGGAAATTTCCCCCTATAAAGACACTATAACTTGGATGCTCTGATACCAAATTTAACACCCTCAATTTTTCATGCCCAGTTGATAAGGCCGGACACGAAGTACATGGAGAGCTAAAATATTTTTTATCTTTATCATCATCACCGTTAAACAAAACTAGAATGAATAAAAACAATCCAAAAATAAAACTCAATAAAGGATGACAATATGGATAACTGAACCTTTAATAAACCAATCCACTATATAAAAATCTCGTTTACACAAATGTCTCAACTGAAAGAAGGAAATGCAAAGGTGACCACCTCTAAAAATAAATCCTGAATACCAATGACTACTATAATTGTAAGGACAAATTTCTAATGGAGTCAATTTGTGTGTAATGGGCATTATTCCAGATAAAATGTTTGAGTTATAGGATAGACTTTGTATCATTGATCCCATGAGCCTATGACGTTGTTTGATGAAGACGTATCGTCCAAGCTTTAAAAAGTGATGGATATTATAAAGTCGTATTTTTTGTGCCAAGTTTATTTACACATATATTGAGGATCGCGCAAGTATAAATGCATATAATTTATGAGCCCTTGTAATTTTTTCTTTAAGGGTGTTATGTTTTTAAACTCGATTGGAACATTTTTTAATATTTTTATAGAAAATATTTTTTTCGTGTTTGATTATTCAAACAAATTATAAGCAATGTTAGAATGAAATTTCTTTTCCATACGAATGAGGTTTATAAGTCGTTCGAACGAATGAGTCTTTGTTATTTGAAATTTTGTTTGAATATTTCATCAGACGAGCATCGATCGAGGGCATATTGTTTTAATTTGCAAGATACACGTTCGATACTGGTTCAAACGAGATTGAGTTCTCGTTCAAACGAGTTGTGAGTCGTTCAAACAAGATATGCTTTCTCGTTCGAATGAGCCTTGCTTTTCGTTCGAATATGACGTCGCCTCGAAAATCATGTTTTCCTATTTAAGGCATTTCAGACTCAAAATTTATAAGAACTCTTTTGCAAAAATGAGTACGCACTTATTTACAAGAGGTCCAACTCCCAAAGTTTAACCCTTTGTTTTCAAGATCCAAGATTCACAAATCATATACTTTGGGATCTTGTTTGGGCACCCTGTTTTATTCTTCCATCATAAGAAGAACTTGTAATCGTGCGGTGGACTCCGTACATGCTGATTAGAGTGAAAAAGCGGTGGATTCCATGTTTCGAATCGTAGACGGTTGCTGAGCTTCATTGGTGGATACCAAGGTGCACATGGACTCATTTTTCATGGACTCCTGCGTGGGTGGACTCCTGCTTTCCATTGTGGAGGAGTGGTTGAAGATAGAAGAATGTCAAGGCTTGTAAGGGATCGAGTTGTTGAGTAAGTCTACTATCTACGCTTTGTAAGACCATATCATAATGATTGTCTGGTTGGGTCGTCCGAGGTTTTTTCCCTTAGTGGTTTCCTCATACATCGGCGTCTTGTGATTTAATTTATTTATTTTATCTTCTATCACCTAGATACATGTTTAGGATAAAAAGATAAAATTTTGTATATTGGTTTTCACAAGAACGGTTTAATTGGTGCTAAGTTTTATTGTGATAATTCATTTAAAAGGTTCAATCATTAAAATTAGAAAAATCTGAAAAAATTGGACTTGTGTATATTCGAACCATCCTGGTCTGTAGGAAATAGTATAAGGGCATTCTCAAATTTGTATCGGAGCTAGAACATTCAGTTTTTATGTGCTCGATCCCGTGTCTTTAGGTATGAATTATAGAGTTTTTGATGGTTTAAGAACACCGTTGTTTGATGGGTCAAACTACGCATATGGGAAAATACGTATGAAGTCTACACTTAAGGCTATATATGAGCATGTTTAGCTTACGGTATAAAAAGGGTGGTGTCCACAGTCACGAAAGAGAGATAGGTCATTATCTTAAAACCTATTGAATCGTGGACTAATGCTGAGCTTGAGTTGTCGCAATATAATTATAAAGGTTTAAATTCTCTGTTTTGTTCTGTCACCTCAGAGGAATTCCACCCTATTACGATGTGTGAGACATCAAAAGAGGCTTGGGATATACTCCAACTCACCAATGAAGGTAAGAGTACATTAAGGCTTCCAAACTCTAAAACCTCACCACTCAGTTTGAAACAATAGGTATGCTGGAGAGTGAGTCCTTTGATGAGTTTTACGCTAGACTGTCCGATATAGTTAACTCGTTGTGTAACTTGGGAGAGAAGGTACCCGATAATCGAGCTATCAAGAAAATCTTAAGGTCCTTTCCTAAAAGATTTAATCCAAAGGTGACCATTTTAAATTCCTTGGATACTCTTGAATCTAAAAGACTGGAAGAGCTTGTAGGTGACCTATAAACTTATGAGATCGACATGTTTACCTCTAAGGATGTGCCAAAGAAAGAAAAGGGCATTGCTTTGAAATCTTGAAATGAGGAAACTTTAGTTTCGAATGATGACTCAGACACAAAATCCGAAGATATTTCCATGTTGGCAAATAAGTTTAAGAAATTTCTCAAATTCCAAAAGCAATCTAAAGATGCAAAACAATATGAGAAAAATAAGAACAACAAGGCCGATCACTTCCCTAAGAATCGAACTGAAAACTTTAAAAATGATGAATTGAAAAGGTGATTTGGTTGTGATGGTTATGGAAATAAAGTAGATGAGTGTCCCACTAAACTAAGGAAGGAAGGAAATAAACCAATAACTTATAATGCCACCCTTAGTGATAGTTATCCGGAAGAGGGAAACGATTCCCCCATTGAGTGCAACTTTATTACGTTCATGGAAAGTCATGTGAGTGATGACGAGAAATCTTCCCATGATGATATCTCTTTACATGACATTTCCACAGTCATAGTTAGCAAAGCCTAAGTAAGTGACGATTATGCGAGTGAGGATGATATGGAGGAGAGTGAATTACAGGTTGCCTTCCGTGAATTGTATGCGGAGACTATGAATGTGAAGAAGGCAAAATTAAAGGTGGAGGCCAGGTTGAAAGAACATGCCATAGGAAATAATGATAGTGTTTTGATTGAGGATCTTAGGGCACATGAGAGGACTCTTTGAGAGAATATAGTTTATGTTAATGGTGAGAGAGATAATCTTCGTGGTTTTATAGAGGCTATAAAGAAGGAGCTTATAGAGTTTAAGGAGTCTAGGAACTTACTAAAGTCTAGGATTAAGGAGCTTAAGGAGAGATTGAGAGATTCGATTAGGGTCAAATTTGTTTTGGAATCTAAGTCGAAGAAGTTAGATAAAATGTTAGGCCCCATCCAAATCAAAGATGACAAGTGTGGAATTGGTTTCGACGATCATATTGCTTCCGCTACTAAAGCCAAAACCATATGTTTACGAGATCCGACTAGGAACATTAGGAAAGGTCCACCTTTAGATAACATTCCCCTCCATATCTACACATGCACTCATTGAGGTAGGAATGGTCACCTTAGGCGTTTTTATTAAGACCATAAGAATGCTCCTAGGAAGTTTAAGAATAGAGTTGCTTTGGTTCCCAAAATCCCCACTCGGTCTTTCACACCTACTTGGGTTAGGAAATCGGACTTATAGGCTTTAGGAATTAGACATCATGATTATTGTTTGCTTGCACATGATACTTCCCATGCTATATCTAATGGTTGATTGTGTTAGCTTATTTGTCATACTCTAGCTTATGCTTCATGACATATTTTTTCTAATGTTATGACATGTGTATCTTTTGTACTTTAGTTTTCTTTTATTGAATCATATTGAAAAATACAATTTTTTTTTGTCTTATAAGTTAGTATTCGTTTTCACAAATTGAAAATTTGGTATTTTTTAAAAACTTTCATTAAAATTCAAAAAGATTTTCAGTTTTTTAGTATTTTAGTTTTACACATTTAGAATGGCATATTGGTGTGTTTGAATCGAATTCATTCCATACTTTTCATGTTTCTAGAACATTTGGTTATGAAGTTAGATGTTTATATTGTTCTTAACCATGTTCTTATGAAGTTGTTTCGAACTTGATTTGCTTTATGGATTCGACTTTGCATATGCCTCCACACACACATGCACGAGCCTTTTGGATTTTAACTTCACATGTACTATTGATTTATATGACATGTTTTCCCATAAATATTATTGTCTACATGTTTTGTGACTATGGGGGATTTGTTCATGTAAGAACCGTTGCTCGTGAGAATGTTTAGATTGTATTGAAAAATATGCTAGTGCGAGAGAAAGGGATACTAAAGGAGCAAATCTCCTTTGCGGGAAAACCACCATTGGCAAGATCCCAATAAAAGATTAAATGAAGTAAATACGTAAATATTGCCAAAAGGGGCCCAACTTAGTTTGGTTGATATTTCAAAAGCAATTTGCTTCAAAATAATTAAGAATAGAAAAATATGCTGTGTTTATCTTTTGAGGGTGTTTATTTGAAGATCAACGGGTTCTCACAATGAATCCTAGTTATGCTTATCTTGTCATGACGCTTGATTTGTAGAATCATTAATATTCTAGGCTTGTGTGCATTGTGCTTATTTTGTTCATAAAGTTCACTTTATCTTGACACTTGAGACTAAATCTTAGTTTGATAAAGTTTTGCGGTCAATTAGAACTTCTGGAATATATTTGAGTGTTTGAGTTATAATTCATTTGTATCTAGTTCCCGCCCATTCATTCCATCCCACATGTTTAGACACATCGATACTATGCTAGTGTGAAAAGCTTATGTGTTTTGTGTCACGTTTTGAGGTCGTTTATACCTATATTTGTGTGTCAAAATTTCATTCATATATTTTGCATACTTTATCTATGGTATTGTGTTTTGAGTCTTTGCAGTTTATATTTAGTCCATATTTATCACATGTTTGATCTATTGGATTATTTATTTTTTAGTTGCCATGTTGTGTGTTTGTTACACTTTACATCATTGAATGATTTTATTCCCATCTCTTTATGCTTAATTGTGTTATAAGATTTTTTAAAAATTATTATCTTTCGATCACTTATTTAGGGGGAGATTTGGTTTTGAAGAGTAATTATTCATGCTATCTTACTTTATTTATTCCTGAACAAAAAGGGGAAGAAATGGTATCTTTCCTTTGCATGATTAGGACATCTTTATCTTAGGGGGAGACATCTTACCTAGGTTAAGATTATTTAGACATTTTTAGATGTTTATTCATTTGCGTAATTATACTTGTTATATTCTCTTTGCATTTAAGGTGTCTTAGTGTGCAGGTTACAGATTTACATCAATGCAGAAAAGTTTTTCAAGCAAAGCAAAGCTACTCATGTTTGTGTGTCTGTCGAGCGTCTATACTCTCTTTCCATATGTGGGTCGGGGAAATATTTTTTTAGAGATCTTGACGACGGATTCTATGTTTGGTTTTGTTCCGGAATAGCCAAAGGGGGAGATTTGTAAGTACAAATTTCCAATCGAGTAATTTTTTTATGTAATTGGCATTATTCTGGACAAAATGTTTGAGTCATAGGATAGACTTTGTATCGTTGATTCCATGAGCTTATGACGTTGTTTGACTTAAGATGTAACGACCAAGCTTAAAAAAGTGATGGATATTCTAAAGCCTTGTTTTCCGTTCCATGTTTGTCTTCACGTATACCGGGGATTTTGTAGGTATGAATGCATATAATTTATGTTTCCTTGGAATTTTTTAATTTAAGGGTGTTATGTTTTTAAAATTGGTTGGGACATTTTTTAGTATTTTTATAGAAAACATTTTTCTGTGTTTGATCGTTCACATGAAATATAAGCATTGTTAGAAGGAAACTTGTTTTTTGTTCGAACGAAGTTTATAAGTCGTTCGAACGTGTCTTTGTTGTTTGTAGTTTCATTAGGAACTTTCATAAAATGAGCATTGATTGAGGGTGTACTGTTTTGATTCACGAGGTACACGTTCGATTCTGGTTCAAACGAGATTGAGCTCTCATTCAAACGAGCGTGTGTCGTTCTAATGAGATATGCTTTCTTGTTCGAACGAGCCTTATTTTTCATTCGATCGTGACACCGCCTAAAAAATTGTGTTTTCCTATTTTAGGCATTTCAGACTCAGAATTTTTAAGAAATATTTTGCGAAAAATGATTCCGCACTTGTTTACAAGAGTTCTAACTCCTAAAGTTTAACCCTTTGTTTTCAAGATCCAAGATTCATAAATCATATACTTTGAGATCTGGTTTGGATACCCTATTTGATTCTTTCATCATAAGAAGAACTTGTTTTCGTGCGGTGGACTACATATGTGCTGATTGTGGTGAAGAGACGATGGATTCCGTGTTTCGAATCATAGATGGTTGCTCAGCTTCATCGGTGGATACCGAGGTGCACGTGGACTCTTATGTTGTGGACACTTGCATGGGTGGACTCATGCATTGCACTGTGGAGGTGTGGTTGAAGATAAAAGATCATAAAAGCTTATGGAGGATCGAGCCATTGAGTGAGTCCACTGTCTATGCTTTGTAAAACCATATCATAGTGATTGTCTGGCTGGGCCATCCGAGGTTTTTCCCTTAGTGGTTTCCTCGTACATAGGCGTCTTGTGGTTTGATTTATTTATTTTATCTGCTATCATATAGATGCATGTTTAGGATAAAAAGATAAATTTTGGTAAATTGGTTTTCACAAGAACCATTTAATTGGTGCTAAGTTTTATTGGGAGAATTTGTTTAAAAGTTTCAATCATTAAAATTGGAAAAATATGAAAAAATTGGACTTGTGTTTATTCGAACCATCCTGGACAATAGCACACAACATATGGGCGTTCTCAATAATGAACCAACAACTCATACTCTTAGGATACTAAGCTGGTTCTCCACAACAACAAGTCTAACCATTCGACCATGATAAACCTATTTATATCAATAATTATACTCCCGGGGGATTTTTTTTTATAGATTTGGGTCAGAGCTCGAAAGTTGTAAGAAATATCTCCAATAACAACAATGTAAATCATGCGACTCATTTATAATAAACATGCCACCCATCGACACTCAAATGAAATCAATACCTCACCTCTCATCTAGTGCAAGTACTACAAGAATGTCACAACCCAAGGCATAAACTATACTAAAATTCATTATCTCTAGACTAATACGTAAGTAACTGATAATAAAGTGTAATAGGCATGTAACTAACTACACACGTACATAATGTAATACCTCGTATTTTTAATGATTTTTAAATTGGATTAGTTGTAAATTAAATTGGGATTTATTATTTTGGAATAATTAATCTGAGATAGTAAATATTAACTAGCGATATGAGGATTAATATTTATTTATATTGAATATTACTTAGTGAACGATTAATAAAATGATATGAAAAGACTATAATTGTCGTGAGTGAAAAATACGACAGTTACGATAAATGTAGTCGGGACGTAATATGAGTAATAAAACTTCACTTTATTTTTAGTATTTTAAATGATCATTTCGAGTGCGCCAAAGTGTCCGGAAGGGTCAAAATAGTTTGAAAAGTGTACTTGATGGTTTAGTTTGGGTCCCGGGGCAATTTTAGGCCAAATCAGTACCCTAGAGGGGTATTTAGTCTTTTAAATTTATGAAGAAAATAAACCCACGAGTTTATAAGTATAAATAAGATTAGGAGTTTGAGGAATTAGGGCTACGGGAATAAAAATTTGCAGAGGCTATTAGAGGGGAAATGAGAGGTGCTACCGAAGGCTAGAACCACTTTTGTGACACTTTTTGCACCACCAACACCACCATTGTGTAGATCGAAAGGAGAGAAACACCACCATAGCCATCATCTTCAACGGATTAGACCTACTATAAAAGGCAAGTGTTTCAACTTGCGAATTTATAAGCATATATGATGTACATGTTAGAGTAGGTTACTTATTATTTTGACTCCATGAATATTGATGACAAAAATCTAAAGATTAAATCACGCTTTAGGTTATTTTAATGTTAAAATTGAATCCCTGATGTATGATGACGAATTTGATGAATTTATGATGATCAATATACGTAGAAATTTGAGTTCTAAAGAGATTCTTGATGAAAAAAGGGTGATTCATGATGTTTCTTGATGATTTGATGATTTTCCCACGTTAGAAATAGTGTATATATGTTAAAATGATGTTTACAATGCTTGGTTGGGAGTTTGGATTCAAATTATGGAGTTTTGAAGGTTAACAGTGGTAGAAAAAATCGTCACAGTAGGGAAGATGAACCAGGTATAGCGAACCGATTCACATGTAGCCCCAAAACGGTTTGGCTGCACCTTCGAACCGGTTCACATGTCCACTCGAACCGCTGCGGGGGACATGGCATTTCTAAAATTGGTTTTTGTGTGAATTTGGATTGGTTTGATTTGAGGGTTTCCTCCCAAATAAAAAGGGTTTGGGTTAGTAATGTATGTAATGTATTTTCGAAGCGATTTCACCAGTTAAGATGAATAGGAGTGAATCACGGGGCATAGTTTAATATTTAAATGTTCGTTAGTAAAATAGAATGGCTCACAAAAATATGTAACCAAAGGTATGACCAGTCTAGCGATGAACGAGTATGTAGTTACTGAAATAACTCCATGGTGTGAGTAGGATTTTTTGAGTAGTAGGGAAAGCACTCGGGAAAAATATGGAGATTAATGTAGTGGAGAATTTTAAAATGAGTAGTATATCCGAGAATTTCATATACCATGTATGAGATATATGTTATAGGTTGAGAGAATACCTATCTTGATGATGTATATTATAAATATCTATACATAGGATGTGTGAATGCCTATTGAGTGACTTATTATGTGTATGACATACCTATGCTGCTTGCTATCATGGGAGGTTTAAAAAGGGGATAGTCTTATCTTGAAGAGCCTTTGAGGGGATATTTGACTTGTACCTCAGAATATAGAACCTAGGAAAGGCCTATCTGTGAGAATGATAAGCTGGCGGTCATATGGGTGCGTTGGTATGTGCGTAGCCCATAGGCTTGGAACTATATTCGCCTCCAATATATGTGATTTGTATTTATGGTTTGAGAGAGACACCAAACCAATAACCCTTTATACAGTGGGTGATACCAGGACATGATACCAGAGTATGCATGCACCGCAGGTCTTAGCCTAGGGGTGCTATAGTAGTGTGTGTGTGTATATATATATATATATATATAATTAGAGTGACATGTATATATATACTTGTGATTTAATTCTACTGTTTGTGCTTCGTAGATGAGAAATATAGTGATATCTAAATGTATATAAGAGTGCGAGAATTTAATATTATATGAGAAATTAATTTCTAATAGACTTAGAACATAAATTATTATTGTATGGGTGACACAAGTGAGTACCAAAAGTTAGTAGATGAAGTAAATATTTTATTCGAACTAGTTAGGTGGGGTAGCATAATTAGGTCGGGTTAGGAGTATACGTTAGGCGTTCACACTAGTTGAGGGGTGAGGACCTCAAGTGAGAGCCGTGAACTTAACATGCATACAATATTTGCTAATTATGCATATTTAAATACTTGTTGAATTTTTAAATGTTTTTACTCGGGCTCTGACCCGTTTTCTAAATCTATTTTTGTAAAAACCATTTTAGGTGCCTAGCGTAAATTCAAGGATTGGAGTTCAATTTCGCTCAAAGAGATTTGGTTTGATTGTTCTCTTTTCTAATTTTATTTTAATTACCTAGTTTATTTGATTATCATGTTTAATATATTGTTAGTCTAAATCCCCTTTCAAGGGGTGGGGTGAACCCTTATTTGATGTTATTTTGATTTAATTAGTTTGATTAATTGAAAATTCCCTTTAAATGTTAATTTTGACCCCACATCCTTAAATTTACGCCTCGAGAGAGGGTAAATGATTTTCGAGAGAAAATCAAAATTCTAGTTATAATACCCATTTTAGATTCGAAGTAGAGATAAGGGTTTCTTAAGTGTGGTATTATTCCTTAAATTTCAACTCTAATTTCATTTTCTATGATTTATACAAATTTTAATCGATCAATGCTAACGGGTGATTAATTAAAAGGAGTGTAGATCTATTTTCTAGAGTTGTGGGGGAGTTAAAATTAATTTTCTAAAAGATTACTATTCAAATTACACTTGCAACGAGAGTTGATTTGTAATTTTGATATTAATTTGGGAGAATTCAAATAATTAAATTAATTGGTTAGAATAGCTAAAATTTGTGGTGTAATCCCACTCCTTGATTGCTCTCACATTTATTTACCTCATTTTGTCTCTTATTTTAATGTTAGACTTAGTTCATTATTTATAGTCACTTGTTAGTTAATTGTTTAGATCTTTGATTTAGTTTAGTGTTATTTCACCATCACTCCTAAAAATTGTTTTAATATTAGAAAAGCTAAAAAAATTAGAAAAAGTAAAAAAAGCACAAAAATAAAATAAAATTGAATTACAACTGAGTTTGTCTCTACCTTACCCCCTTGAAGTGGATTGATACCCTTACTTATCTCTACACTTTAGTTTATTATATTTTGTAGGTAATTTAAGATTTTGATTGACTTGGATTGCAACAACGACATCCACACAAAAGTTAAAGTTATCACATACCTAGACTAGCGTAACGACGATAAGATATAATAAATCATCCCATCCCCGATATGATAAAATCGCGATAATCTACCCTCACTAGTCCCATACCTAGAAGGCGTAAATCATCTAAAGTCCTACCCACTGGTCTCATACCTAGAGGGCATCCTAAAATATAGGGGGAGCATAAAATACCCAATAACCCTTCGTCCCAAAGGCAATTAAAAATACCAACAAGTTGAGAAAATACAAATAAATAATCAACATGTAAATCTACACATGAAAGTTCGATTTAATTAAAACTTAATTCAATTATAGTCATGCAATTTAACCCATTTATTATTTTAATTAATTAACATGTGAAATCATCATTTACATAACAAAATTTCAAATTCCATAATCTCTACACAATTTCTATGAGTTACACGCCCCCAAAATCATTTAATTCAAAACTAAGGTTTTTCTACATGCAATCTACACAAATAAAACCCTAAATCCACTCGTTAATCCTACGTACCCAAGGGTTATGAATATTGCTCATATTAAAAGATTTTATAAAAACAGCCCCAGAATTGGTCACTATTCCTAATTAAGTCACTAATCTCTTTTAAGAAAAAACATGATTAAGGGTTTAGGTAACACTTACAATGCATAATACCAATGGAAAGGAATAAAGTATTCATACCTGTGATTAAGATGAAGAAAATATGGTAGCACGATTGGATTCCTCTCAAAAAATTAGCAAAGAAGTGTTCTTGAATAAACTTGATTAAACCGCAATTAAGCCTTCCAAAACTTGTGACAAAAACTTGCATATGTTGGATGTTGATGATTATGGTTGAGAGGAAAATATTTTAGAAGTGTTCTATAGAGAAAAGCTTGTGAAAAAAATTATTATGAGAAGTCCCCTTATGAATTATTAAGGTTATATACTAATTAAGAGCCCTAATCCCAACCCAACTCAATAATAATTGGCCGACTTATGTCAGATCTGGGCATAGTCAATTGATCGACTAAAGGAATCGATCTATCGATCAAGCAGGTTCTCTGACAGTTCCCTCACAAAATTCCTATAAGGCAAAAATAATTAAAAATCCATTTTAATTCCGATTTCAATTCCGCTTGAAGTTTTGTTCTTCTAATATTAAAACGAACATATTTTAATGATAAAAATTATTAAATCCAAAATTTTATTTTTCTCGAATAGTCTGAATAATTAATTAAATTAACTAATAAAAACAAGGGGTGTTACACGTGGTTGCCATGATGCTGGCTGTAGAGACTAGGCAAAGGTGGTTTACTGTTTCTAACACAATGGAGGGAGGTGTTATGGTTTTTCCAAGGCTGGTCCGGGATTATCGTTCAATGGATCGTCAACGACATTATTTTCAGCAAGGGAAGGTTTGGGGACCCCAAGATATGGGTGATAATGGGGGTAGTTCCTCTGGCAGCTGCGGGTAGAAAGTTGTGAAGCTTTTGTAATGGTTTTGGTTTTGTTTGTGGTCATTCTGGTTGTACTGCGTGGGAATAATTTTTGAAAGGTTATTTCAGGAATAGTGGGTCTTATTTTTTATTTTATTTTTTTGGAAAGTAGGTGTAGGTTGGCAAGGGAAGTCATTTGACTCCTTACGCTAATATAATTATACTGAATTTTCAAATAATAAAATAAATAAGTTTTTGATCATCTAGTTGTGCCTCTTTATGAGTTTTGCATTTTGAATACTCCATACCAATCACTAAGGAATGCATAATCCTTTTGTTCATGTATATGTTAGAATGAATTGTCATTCTTGAGGATAAGAAAAGAATATCATTTTATGAAAAAAGAAGGGGATCGTGCTCATGTAAACAGATGAGATGCCTACGTACTTATGAGGGTTTTGAAAATTCTTAAAATTCAATTTTGAAGGAAAAAAGATTGTTAGAGTATCAGGACCTACGTAGTTCTAAGTAGATGGGAACTGAAGAATATATTTTTTTTAAGAATAGAAGGGACGTGAGAAGAGTCGTAGAGCATCGAGGTTTTGGTCTAGGGGTAGAATTTCTTGAGATTGTCCAGGTTGATTTGACGCACCATTACTTCTCCATCAAGGTCGATGATCATAGCGACGTCACCTGATAATATCTTCTTTACAGTGTAGGGTACGCTCCAATTGGGTTGGAATTTATCTCTGGGGTCCCAGATGGGATCTACTATTTCTTTAAGGGCTAAGTCCCCTTCATGGACACAACAATACTTTACTCTCTTGTTGAATGGTCGTGTTATACGATGAGGTACCCTTGTATATGACATAGAGCTTCTAGCCTCCTTCTGTCTTAGTGGGACAACTCGTTGAGATGGCTTTGATGCCAGTCTTCCTTGCTGATTTTGCTTTCAAGCATCACGCGTAGTGAAGGGATTTCTAGCTCCACGGGTTTGGAATGCATCCATGCCATAGATTATAGAGTAAGGGGTAGCCCCAGTAGAAGTTTGAACTGAAGTGTGTGTGACACCCCGCCTAATAAAATACCAGGTGATCAGTCCTATACCAAATTAAAACAAGGACCCCAGTTGGTTCATCCTTAGCATCACTGTCGAAAACTTTTTTTTTTTTTTAAAACTTCATATCCACCTAGTATTCCAAAAGCTGGTGCCAAATTTTAACTTTTTAATTAACAAAACAATACATGCGAAAATATTTATAAACCATACAGACAACTGAATAATTAATTAAACAACTTGCCGAGTAAACCACCGGCCACCAAAGTAAAGTAAATCAAGTAAGAAACATCCAACACCTGAATAAATACATCTGAAACTGTACTGAGAAGTCTGGGCAACAAGCCCTAAATAAAACTGAATTGAGAGAAGATTCCTACTATAGGAATGAATGAATGATGCGTCTAATCCAAACTCCTGCTAGCATCCACATATGCTGCAGCTCCGTGTCCCTGAAATAGCATATCAATCCTGGCGTCCCTGTGGCTGGACACCTAAAAGGTTTTGGAAAATAGTTTTATAGCAAGGGTTAGAACCCAAAACATTTTTAAAATATTTAGCAAGTGAATTAACTGTAGTAATTTAAAATGAATGAATGCGCTTCATATTAAAATTAGTGTCGCACTCTCTTGGGACATTCTCACCTCTCCAATAATGTGCACACCTAACGGTTAACTTAACCCCACCTAGTTGTACTACCCCGTCCAACTAGTCCTGGTGCAACCTCCCTTTGCCATACTACTCTAACCCGAGTATAATTATTCATGAATTATAACTTATCTCACTAATTAACTTAATTAATTCCTTCTTAATTAATAGCATATAACCATAACACAAGTTACATAAATTAGATACATCACACACTGTATTATTCCCACAAATGATTAACTTAATTGATTTCTCATTAATTAACAGCATATAACTGGAACCCGAGTTATATAAAGTAAATACATCCCACACAGTATTATTAACTACATATAATTTTTACTACAATATTATATGTACCTTTACTAAAGCAACCACGCATATATTATACGTATATCCATCCTTCCGAGTATATCCTCAATGGATGATTCCCTCTAAAGTGCTATTCCACTACGTGTACTCACATAACTTAGTTACCCAAGTTGGAATCGCTCACCAACCTGGCCCAAAACATAAACGAAGTGGAGGCGGTCATATTCCTTCCCTGAAAGTGAGATATGCCCCTCACCCATATAACGGACGCTATGACCTAGGGATATACTCACCCTACTCCTCAAGCCAGGGGATTCACCCACATCGCGCAACCTCCCTTAATAGCACTAGAGTATATAAATTAAATAAATATCTAATCACTGATATTTAATATCACACTCAATAAATACACACACACACACACACACACATATATATATATATATATATATATATATATATATATATATATATATATATATATATATATATATATATATATATATAATATAATATAATCCCGGCTTTACCGTGTACTCACAACCCGTAACACTAGCCTGAAATATCCTGAGTCTCTCGCCTGACTCGACTAAATAAGTTATCTCACTTATTATATTATTATTATTATCCCGAGTCTATGGTCCGACTCTAATTAAATTAATTCACACATTAATTAATTTAATACTTTCCCCAAGTCTATGGTCCGACTCTCTGTTAATTAATTTTCACACTTAATTAATTAATACCAATCCAAGTCTATGGTCTGACTTTCATTTAATTAATTTTACCCAATTAATTCCTATAATGCTTGCCCGAGTCTATACCTCGACTCTTAGTTAATTTAATATCACCTAAATTAACTTATTACCTCCCCGAGTCTACCATCCGATTCTAATTAAATTAATTAGCCCACCTATTAATTTAATACCTTCCCGAGTCTACAATCCGACTCTAATTATATAATTAACACAATTATTAATTTAATACCAATCTGAGTCTGTGGTCCGACTCTACTTAAATTAATTTCTCATTAATTAATTTAATACTTGGTGTCGCACAACCATTTTTACCCGAACTCGCTCACATGGCCAGTAACTTAATATTTCCTGAGTCTAAGTTCCGACTCTAAATTTACCTATCCTCTCGATAATTGATTTAAATGCCTTGGTGTCACTTAACCAACATACCCGGACTCGCTCACTTGGTCCATATTTAAATCTCAGAATTTAATTCCCAAATATCCGCTCATAATGTGTCACCCATTTATCCCTCCCAAATATTTGCCCATAGGAACTAAGTCTCGTATTTATTTAACACTAAATAAATAAGTCCCAAAAGGAATATTTTTAGCTTTTTCCCAATTAAAATTATACTAAAAGAAAAATCCAAAAAAATAAAACAAGGGGTAACCCAACAGCCCGACCTGCCAAGATTTGGCCATCGTCGATCGATCGAAGGCCCCCGATCGATCGATCGATCCTTCCTGGGCAGCCCTTCTTCCCCACTGAATTCCACCATTAACGAATTCCAAGCTTTGCATACCAGAATTTCAACCTCTAATCGAGTCATCCCAACACATAACATATTTAACTTTGATCCTATACATCATATACACCTTCTAGTATATAAATTTCTCAACTTATCTCACAATTTCAAAGATGGGTTTTTCCCATAAATCCCCATTAACTTTGTTATAAAATCCCAAATTCCAGATTCAAATTCCACCATTTTTATATTCCGAATTTCTCATTCAAATCATATATACATATTCAGATATCAATCACCCATGTAAATCTTACTTTGAATCTCATTCAAGTGTTCCATAAACAAAAACCCCATTTTGCACCCATTTACACCCAAAAACGAATTTTTGTATACACATCACTAAAATATGAATTGGATATCACAATTTAGAAGTAAAAACAGTTAACCACTTGCCTGGAATTACTCGTAGGGTCTGATCTGTTGTTGATGTCCCTTAATTTGGTTCCAAGATCCCCAAATTGGCTTTTGATTGCTTTTCCCCAATCTCCCTCTCAAACCCTAGGTTAGAATTGTGTTGGCTGCTCATTTTCATTTTCTTAGGTTTAGGTTTAAAAACACAAATCCCGTTTTTAGCCTAATGGGATAAATTAAAATAGCCCAAATCACCCCGTGTGGGCCCCGCTATGCCCAAAAATGTCCCGAGAACCAATTACTACTCCCGGGTACTCTTTTCTGACTATCTCGACCCATCCGGACTCAACCGCGCACTCATAATTGGCATCCGAATTAATTTATAAGAATCCTTATCTCACACCCAATTTAGTCTATACCGACTCCCGGCTAAGATAAGTGCATACCCCGTCATTAATACCCGAAATGACACAATTAAATTAGTACTATTCACATAGTGAATAAATTTACCTAAATATTAACCATTCACTCCCCGGTTAATATTTAAATATATATTGCCATAATTAATTCAATTAAAATTACCACACATAAGTAAATTTAGAATTCCCGAATTAATTAAATATTAAATGCACAAAAATACGGGGTGTTACATACTCCCCCCCCTCACAAAGGAATTTCGTCCTCGAAATTAAGATAAACCTAGTGTTCCAATAAACACATATTACTCACTAGTCAAGCGCCTATAAGCTAGTGATATCTATCTCTCCCGCTTTTCTTTAAGTTACCCAAATATGCATTTTATTAACCAGGGCGCCCATACACCCTATACCTGTGTTTTAACCGTACGAAAGTTGCCTTAGTTAACCTGGGTGCCCATACACCCTATCCCCGTACTTTACCGCACGAAAAATTTTCACCACTATGCTAGTCGTAACCCGTAATATAACGTCCAACCCGTAGTCATATCCCACACGTATTTATATATACATTGGCCGGGGTACCCAACCCCTGTACTAATGACCAAACATTTTTCCACTCTGAGGATTAGACCATTGGGCACAATGTAATGATTAATATTATTATTATCAAGTCTATAAATCTCATACAGTAGAAATATTCACAAGTTCATATATATATATATATATATATATATATATATATATATATATATATAGTCACATCATCCCTATACATATATATACTAATCCTGCACCCCCGGGCTAAGACCCATTAGTGCACTTATTTAGAATATTCTTGTACCCCCGGGTTATCACCCATTAGTACCCTTAACAATCGAGTTTCTGCACCCCCGTGACATCCTCAATTACTTGTCTCTTAACACAAAATTATATACGCCTACCCTTAGGCTACCAAGACAGCAGAAAATATCGCGCCCTACTATCACTAGTCCTTGCGCAAAAATAAACCCCGAGTTATCTCTCCCTACCCGAAAGTAAATTTAATCACCCTGATTCACTTCAGTAAGCCCCCTACTCCCCGGGATAAAATGCGAGAACAGAAGACCTCACTTTGTGTCCATCGCACCACGCAATACAACATATATAGGCTAGACGCCCTCTCAGTTGATACCTAGTACCAATCATACCCTGGTGTTGCGAACACCAAAACTTTACCCCACTATCCACAATAGTTCAAATTCATCGCTATCCAGTCGATATTTGGGGATAATAATCAACCCTACCCCCATATTTCTCAAAAGTACTAATCCCTCGCATAATTCAAACCTTCACTCAGTGTACACCTCCACTCTCCCGTGAAGAACATCAAAACTTCGCTACTCCACAGAAAGTTTATCCACATACTATGGCTGTTACCGCCAACGTACCCACTAAATTCGACTCATCTGCGAACTCTAGTGAAAATGAGTCTTATTTTGTGACACCCTCCTTGTCACTCAAAACATACCCCATGCCCATAGGATACAAGATAATTACCTCCATACTCTAGTCTTCGGGTTTCGGAGCAGCTTCCCCTTGCCCGAACACCCCCTTGACTTACTATAGTGGCTGTACATCCAGGACCTCATCCTGTCATTGACCCTTGTCTCGCTAAGGGAACTCCCTCTTCACGTGTCCCGCTTCCCCACAAACGAAACACCTCCTAATAAATTCCACCCTGCCACTGATCCCTTCCTTGCTGTCCATCCTATCGATAGCCTCCAGTTCTAAATCGTTTGGCATGAATTCCCTGCCGGAAACCCTGCCCCTGACCTCCCCCTATCTGCAGCTGGGATACCCCACTGGTATTATTCCCTCCTGTTTTATCTGATAGGATGGTTTACACTCCCCTCTTGCTTCCTTTCACTTGGAAGAGATATTCCTAACAGTGCAGGAGTGCTGCGTTAACGACATCAGTATAAGCTACTAATGTGGGATTACCAATTAAATGTTGTCTGATTCTCCAGACTAACCCATCCATAAACCTTGTTTCTCTCTCTCTCTCTCCATCGCTTACCTCATTCGGTACAAAATTTGCCAATCGAGTAAATTCTTCCTCGTAATCGGCCACTGAACGGTCCCCCTGAGTCACTTTTCTAAAATTTCTCTTCATTTTGGTCTCAACCGCTGGAGTAAAATACTTGCGGTCGAACCGCACCCAAAACTTTGCAATAGCTCGTATAACTCTTTCCTCAACTGTAGTGATCGACTCCCACCACTGTAGTGCTGCCCCCACTAAACTAGAAGTGACTAGCATTTGTCTCCGCACCTCATCACAATCTACCATGCATAGGTGACGCTGGATATTTCTCATTCACTGACACGCTAGCACTATAACTGAACCCCCTCGAGGATTTGGTGCAAAACCTCACACCCTTGCTACTACCCCTACGGCCCCCGGTGGGCCTGGACACCTGGTACCACTAACACTTATGGCTGATCTCGTGGCAAGTACCTTGCTATCGTGATCATCGTCACTTCAGCTGACTGCGCCACCAATTCGATCACATGCGCTGCCGAAATCATCACTGACAGTTGCTACGGTAACTCTTGCTCTTGATGAGCCTCCCTGGTCTCAACTCCCCCTGCTGCCCTAGCTGCTCTCTCTCTCCCGGGCGACATCTGGAATGAGAATAGAATTGTTTGAGTTCACCCTCAAATACAATTTGGCAGAAGAACGTAAATGCGCGTACGTATGAGAATACAAAAATCCTAACATAAGGCTCTATATCAAAGATTGTGAAGCCCAAACGTGAAAAGCCGCATAGATCCTAAGGACACTAGAACCTGATGCTCTGATACCATCTGTGACACCCCGCCTAATAAAATACCGGGTGATCAGTCTTATACCAAATTAAAACAAGGATCCCAGTTGGTTCATCCTTAGCATCACTGTCGAAAACTTTTTTTTTTTTTTAAAACTTCATATCCACCTAGTATTCCAAAAGCTGGTGCCAAATTTTAACTTTTTAATTAACAAAACAATAGATGCGAAAATAATTATAAACCATACACACAACTGAATAATTAATTAAACAACTTGCCGAGTAAACCACCGGCCACCAAAGTAAAGTAAATCAAGTAAGAAACATCCAACACCTGAATAAATACATCTGAAACTGTACTGAGAAGTCAGGGCAACAAGCCCTAAATAAAACTGAATTGAGAGAAGATTCCTACTCTAGGAATGAATGAATGATGCGTCTAATCCAAACTCCTGCAAGCATTCACATATGCTGCAGCTCCGTGTCCCTGAAATAGCATATCAATCCTGGCGTCCCTGTGGCTGGACACCTAAAAGGTTTTGGAAAATAGTTTTATAGCAAGGGTTAGAACCCAAAACATTTTTAAAATATTTAGCAAGTGAATTAACTGTAGTAATTTAAAATGAATGAATGCGCTTCATATTAAAATTAGTGTCGCACTCTCTTGGGACATTCTCACCCCTCCACTAATGTTCACACCTAACGGTTACCTTAACCCCACCTAGTTGTACTACCCCGTCCAACTAGTCCTGGTGCAACCTCCCTTTGCCATACTACTCTAACCCGAGTATAATTATTCATGAATTATAAGTTATCTCACTAATTAACTTAATTAATTCCTTCTTAATTAATAGCATATAACCATAACACAAGTTACATAAATTAAATACATCACACACTGTATTATTCCCACAAATGATTAACTTAATTGATTTCTCATTAATTAACAGCATATAGCTGGAACCTGAGTTATATAAAGTAAATACATCCCACACAGTATTATTAACTACATATAATTTTTACTACCATATTATATGTACCTTTACTAAAGCAACCACGCATATATTATACGTATATCCATCCTTCCGAGTATACCCTCAATGGATGATTCCCTCTAAAGTGCTATTCCACTAGGTGTACTCACATAACTTAGTTACCCAAGTTGGAATCGCTCACCAACCTGGCCCAAAACATAAACGAAGTGGAGGCGGTCATATTCCTTCCCTGAAAGTGAGATATGCCCCTCACCCATATAACGGACGCTATGACCTGGGGATATACTCACCCTACTCCTCAAGCCAGGGGATTCACCCACATCGCGCAACCTCCCTTAATAGCACTAGAGTATATAAATTAAATAAATATCTAATCACTGATATTTAATATCACACTCAATAAATACACACACACACACACACACACACACACATATATATATATATATATATATATATAATATAATATAATCCCGGCTTTACCGTGTACTCACAACCCGTAACACTAGCCTGAAATATCCTGAGTCTCTCGCCTGACTCGACTAAATAAGTTATCTCACTTATTATATTATTATTATCCCGAGTCTATGGTCCGACTCTAATTAAATTAATTCACACATTAATTAATTTAATACTTTCCCCAAGTCTATGGTCCGACTCTCTGTTAATTAATTTACACACTTAATTAATTAATACCAATCCAAGTCTATGGTCTGACTTTCATTTAATTAATTTTACCCAATTAATTCCTATAATGCTTGCCCGAGTCTATACCTCGACTCTTAGTTAATTTAATATCACCTAAATTAACTTATTACCTCCCCGAGTCTACCATTCGACTTTAATTAAATTAATTAGCCCACCTATTAATTTAATACCTTCCCGAGTCTACAATCCGACTCTAATTATATAATTAACATAATTATTAATTTAATACCAATCTGAGTCTGTGGTCCGACTCTACTTAAATTAATTTCTCATTAATTAATTTAATACTTGGTGTCGCACAACCATTTTTACCCGAACTCGCTCACATGGCCCATAACTTAATATTTCCTGAGTCTAAGTTCCGACTCTAAATTTACCTATCCTCTCGATAATTGATTTAAATGCCTTGGTGTCACTTAACCAACATACCCGGACTCGCTCACTTGGTCCATATTTAAATCTCAGAATTTAATTCCCAAATATCCGCTCATAATGTGTCATGCATTTATCCCTCCCAAATATTTGCCCATAGGAACTAAGTCTCGTATTTATTTAACACTAAATAAATAAGTCCCAAAAGGAATATTTTTAGCTTTTTCCCAATTAAAATTATACTAAAAGAAAAATCCAAAAAAATAAAACAAGGGGTAACCCAACAGCCCGACCTGCCAAGATTTGGCCATCGTCGATCGATCGAAGGCCCCCGATCGATCGATCGATCCTTCCTGGGTAGCCTTTCTTCCCCACTGAATTCCACCATTAACAAATTCCAAGCTTTGCATACCAGAATTTCAACCTCTAATCGAGTCATCCCAACACATAACATATTTAACTTTGATCCTATACATCATATACACCTTCTAGTATATAAATTTCTCAACTTATCTCACAATTTCAAAGATGGGTTTTTCCCATAAATCCCCATTAACTTTGTTATAAAATACCAAATTCCATATTCAAATTCCACCATTTTTATATTCCGAATTTCTCATTCAAATCATATATACATATTCAGATATCAATCACCCATGTAAATCTTACTTTGAATCTCATTCAAGTGTTCCATAAACAAAAACCCCATTTTGCACCCATTTACACCCCAAAACGAATTTTTGTATACACATCACTAAAATATGAATTGGATATCACAATTTAGAAGTAAAAACAGTTAACCACTTGCCTGGAATTACTCGTAGGGTCTGATCCGTTGTTGATGTCCCTTAATTTGGTTCCAAGATCCCCAAATTGGCTTTTGATTGCTTTTCCCCAATCTCCCTCTCAAACCCTAGGTTAGAATTGTGTTGGCTGCTCATTTTCATTTTCTTAGGTTTAGGTTTAAAAACACAAATCCCGTTTTTAGCCTAATGGGCTAAATTAAAATAGCCCAAATCACCCCGTGTGGGCCCCGCTATGCCCAAAAATGTCCCGAGAACCAATTACTACCCCCGGGTACTCTTTTCTGACTATCTCGACCCATCCGGACTCAACCGCGCACTCATAATTGGCATCCGAATTAATTTATAAGAATCCTTATCTCACACCCAATTTAGTCTATACCGACTCCCGGCTAAGATAAGTGCATACCCCGTCATTAATACCCGAAATGACACAATTAAATTATTATTATTCACATAGTGAATAAATTTACCTAAATATTAACCATTCACTCCCCGCTTAATATTTAAATATATATTGCCATAATTAATTCAATTAAAATTACCACACATAAGTAAATTTAGAATTCCCGAATTAATTAAATATTAAATGCACAAAAATACGGGGTGTTACAGTGTGGTAGACCCAGAGGGCATAAGGGATCCTATCGGCCCAATTTTGATAACTTTTGGTCATCTTAATGATGATGGATTTGAGGCTCTTATTGACTGCTTCAACTGCTCCATTGGTTTGGAGTCAGTACAGAGAAGATTTATGTCTTTGAATTCTATATTCATCGACCACTTTTATAACTTCTGCCTCGAAGTGTAACTCGATGCCTGACACTAGCTAGTTTGGGACCCCATATCGACATATGATGTTTTTATTAATACAGTTGTCCACTTTCTTGGCATTTAAGACTGCGCGTGACTCAGTTTCGGCCCGTTTGGTGAAGTAGTCAATGGAGATTAGGATGAACTCATGCCTGTTGGATGCTATCGATGTAATGTTTTCTATGACATCGATGCCCCATGTGGAGAACAGCCAGGGAAAAGTCATGTTGTATAATTCTTACGGAGGCAAGTATTGTAGGTTTGAAATCTATTGGCATTTTAGGCATCTTCGAACGTAGGCTATGAAATCTTGAACCATGGTTGTATAATAGTAACCTTATCAGATTATCTTCTTGGTGATCATATAGCCATTCATGTGAGGTCCGCACTCCTCGTTGTGGATTTTCTACATCATTTCTTCAGTGTCAGCCCTTGTGATACAGTGCAAATTGGTTTCATCGAAGTTTCTCTAAAATAGCGCTTTATCGCATAGGATGTATTGGGCAGCCAATCTACGAAGGATTGCTCAGTCTCTTTTATCAAATCCTTGGGGATACCTACCATGTTTGAGGAGGTGCCAAATATCATAGTACCATCAGGTGGTTATCTCAGGGTCTTCCTCTGTGCTATGCTCAATATGGTAGCAGTGGGTTGGTTTGTCTTGCTTTTGGATAAGGAAAGAGGCTATAGTTATTCCTTCGAGCATGTTAATCATGAAGGCTAAGGTAGCAAGGGTGTCAGCTAGGTTGTTCTTTTCTAGGGGCAGGTAGTGGAAGGTAAGTTCTTAGAATTGGGAAGCTCTTCTACGTGGGCATGGAAGGGTAAGAGTTTCTCATCCTTGACTTTCCATTTTTTGAGTACTTGATCGATGATGAGGGGTGAAGCCCCATAGACATCGAGGTATGGAATTACTTTCTTGAGGGAAACTTTCAAGCCTACCGTGCATGCCACATATTCAGTCAGATTATTGGGGCAAGGAAAATCCAATTTGATGGAAATGGGAGTGTGAGAGTCATCAAGGTCAATTAGGAGTATCCCAATGCCATACCCTTTCTTATTGGTAATGTCATTAAATAACATTTTCCATCGAAGGTCTTCTTGGGAGTTACGGAGGATATTCTCATTTGGAAATTCAGAAATCAGAGATGGCTCTTCCTTTCATGGCTTTCTGCACGACGTAGGTAATATCAAATTCACCTAGAAGCATCAATCAACGAGTCATTCAACTGGATAGGGCGGGATTCCCGAGTAGGTACTTGGTTGGATCCATTCGGGGTACAAGTTTAATGGGAAAGGCGAGCATGTAATGCCGTAACTTTTGGGTAACCCAAACAAGAGCGACACACGCTTTCTCCAAGGTAATGTAGTTAATTTCGTAATTGGCCAACTTTTGACTGACATATTAGATAACTCTCTCTTCGTATGTGTATTCCATGTATTTCCTAAAGAGTCTGACTTGGTCGAACTTTTTGGTCAATAACTTAAGGTCTTCCACCTTGTTTAATTCTTTCTATTTTGGGTTAGTAGTCCCAGGTAAGTTAGCCCCTAGCTGGGTAAGAATTGGCATAGGAAGTTGGGCTAGCGAAGGCCCATTAGCAGGAGGAGCATGTGGATCATGTTGGTAGTCCTTGGGAGTTCAAATAAGCTCGGGTGCAGGCAGACCCCTAACGTGGGAGAAGAGGACTTTGGGCTCTTCGAGGATAAGGACCAAATTTCATTGCATCTCATGAACCTCAATTAAAAGGCTGTCAATTTTGACGATGAGATAAGCTAGAACCGTCAATAAATTCGATTTTTCATTCGGCACTTGATCCGTGTTCTCCATGGAAAATAGATGAATCTCATACTCGAAGGAAGTAAGGGGATTGATAGAGCTCTGGGGCAGTTCGACTGAAGAATGAAGCCAATAGGCAGCCAGGTGAAGCGTATGAATTTGTAAGGACACAAGTCTACGATTGAGTCTCAATGTTGTGTTGGCTCAATTCTGGACAAAAACATTTGAGTCATAGGATAGTGTTTAAGTTTATCCATTCAAGCCTATGATGGGTTAGTTTAAGATGTAGCGGCCAAGATTTTAAAGCTTCATCATATGTCGGGTGTATTGTGTCTCATTTCTACATCATCAACATTAGTTCCAATTACTCCTAAGGAATGAATGCATTACATATTTATATAGGAGCTTGGAACAATTTTTATTGGGTGTATTTTTTTTTAAATTGATGTTTATTTTCAGAAGGTTTCGTTAAAACTTTGAAATAAAGTTTTTGGAATAAAAATAAAATTTTAAGCATTATGGAACTTCGTTAGATATTGTCGTTCGAACGAGTTTTTCGTTTGAATGAGAATGTCGTTCGAACGAGTTTGCTAACGACTTTTCCCACTTGGCCACTGGAACTTCGTTAGAAATTTCATTCGAATGAGACTTTGTTCGAATGAAAATATCGTTCGAACGAGATTTCAGGTGGGAATTTTTTTAGCAGTTTTAATCAGTTTTTCTACATGTTCCCACTTACTTTTACCCACTAACTCTTGACAGAAGTTATAGGTGCGGGAACCAAGTTTGAAAAACTAACTTTTGACATTTTCTAAACAACTTTTTGAGAGAAAATTTCTAAGTTCAAAAGTTCATGTTTTAAGTGTTAGCATTTTCAAGAACATTACTCAAAACACTTTAGTTTACACTCATAGTTTGTTTATTCCAAGTTACCATATAAATATCTTGCTTGGAGTGTTTAGCACCGAGTTTTTACTCTACCGAGTTGAAGAGTTTGTTTGGGTTTACTTATACATCCCTCAAAGAATAAGTCTCATTTTGGCTATGGCATTCTCACATGGTAAAAGGCACCTTGTGTGGTTGACGGTTGTTCCCAAAGCCTCATTGGTGGATTCCAAGGTTCCGGTGGATTTCAGGATTATCAACTAAGAGGAGGTTGGTACAAGAAGATGCATCACGGACTTGAAGTGAGTCGAGTCGTGTTGACTAAGTCTTTTGTCTTGTACTTATAAAAATACCATACTTAGTGGATTTAAGGCTAGGGTCGTCCGAGATTGTTTCTCGTTGTGGGTATTTCCTTGTACATCGCGGCGTAGTGGTTTGTCTCTTTTTTTTTATCTTTTGCAAAATCACATTAAATGCAAGCTTAGGCAAAAAGATAAAATTTGATTTAGATCGCTACCTGTTTAATTTGGTGCAAATTCAATTTGGGTAAATGTTAATTTAATTCAAGTCATTCATTGTATTGGATAAAATTTGGTTTGGACTAATATTGAAAATTGAATATTTATTATTAGGAAATTTTCTAGGACTTGGGTTGAGTTAATATGTTTAAGGGAAAAAATGTATTTGTTGATTAATCTAATGTCACTTTAAGTTTTTGTTTAATTTTAATTTGAAAGAAATTAAAATTTGGTGTTTGTGTGTGTTTAATTGAACCGTCTCGCTTTCGCATCTAAAAGGAAATTAAAATTATTTTTTGTAAAATTAAAAATTGGGGGTCCTCGTTTTCAGAAATCGACCTAAGAAAATGAAAAGTTGGGATTCATTTTCGAAAAAAGGAAATTTTAGAAAAGGAGGGAAAATGTTTTTGACATTATTTGAAAAAAAAAGAGGAGGACAAAATGTTTTTGGGGGAAAAGAAAACGTTTTTGGTGTTATTGATAAAAGAGGAAAAATATATTTGGACACTTTTTGGAAAAAGAAAGAAGAAAAAAGAACGAGAGACGGGTCTTAGCATAATTATTATTATGTTTATTAGGTTCTCACTTATATTAGGTTTGCTTAAATGCAAAAAAGAAATGTCAAACGAGACCCGATCCTGGAAAATTTGGGTTTTTAACATATCTAGAAACTATGGTTGTACTTGCTACCATGCTCATGGGCAGGGTCCCGTTTTAAAAATTGTGCAAAAACTTGGGCGGCATGCCGACCCATCATTTTAGCAGAGTTTCGGGTAGAAAACGACAATCTAAATATGTGTGTCCTAGGTCTAACACTTATATGCAGTTGTTGAGTTAATTGGAAGGTGTTCCCCCCTTTTGCATGACTTCCACGATATATGTCTTGTTTTTTAGGGAAATCGATACGTGTGGACAAGCCATTTGATATACCTAAGTATACGTGAATTGTCTCACTATATACCTAGTGGGGACAGTATGTGTGAGAGTAAATTCGACATACTCTACGTACATGAACAAGTTACCTGCATTATACCTCTCGTCATGACTTCGGTCAAGCAATGCATTGCGGGGGGGACTCGTTCAATATACGTCTAAGGTACTTGGCCAATGGAAGGTGAGAGTCATATTGCTTATGCTAACTGTGACCTGCTGGACCAGTGCCCATCAGGAAATAACTGTAATACCCCGTATTTTTATGGCTTTTAAATTATGGGATTTATTAAATTTAATTGAGGTAAATTAATTTAATTTTAATCCGGAATGTTGTTTTAAATATTTACTAGCGTGAAAGGAGTTAATAATTATTGGAAAATTGTTATTTGTTGAATGTTACTGGATGAGTATAGTAATATATGAGATTTATTTTATAAAATTATCACGTGTGAATGAAATGGCAATTTTGGAAATTTGAGTCGGGATGCGCCTGTGTCGCGTCGGGACTAATTATTGATATATAAAAGTGAATATTTTATAAGTTGTTCGTATGGTCATTTTGAGAGCGCCAACACGTCCGGAAGGGTCGAGATAGTCAGAAAAGTGTACCCGGGGGTTTAGTTTGGGTCTCGGGGCGTTTTTAGGCCTAATTAGTACCCCGGGAGGGCGTTTTAGACATTTCGCAATTATGGGTAATTAAACCCACGAATTTTATAGGGTTATATCAGGTGTAAAATATCATCTTCTAGGGTTAACACAATGAATTACAAATAACGGCCATTGGAGAGGAAGAGGAAAAGCTCTCTAAGGAGTTCTAGGCCAAGAACACCTCCGATTGCACCGCCGTCACCACCAACGCATAGATCGCGAGGAGGAGAATGCAACCACACCAAAATCAGCCGGAAACCAGACCTCTGAAAATCCCAGGCAAGTGTTTAACTTTCTTATTTCGTTGGTGCAATATTCATATTAGTTTAGGAATGATTAGGAGTGTAATCCATGAAAGAAAACCCAAATTTTTATAGGAATTTGCATGTAGAAAAGATTAAAACCTTATTCTGGAAATCTTATGTGATGTAGATGAATAACCCATGAAATTTTGATGATATATTAGAAGGAAATTCTGGAGGAAACTGATTAGAATCTTAGTTAAGAAAACTTTAGGGTTCTTGATGATGAGATGAGATTTTGGGTAGTTTAACCATGTTTAATGATGAATATACGCATGCTTAACGTTAAAAACATATGGTATTATGTTATAATGTTAGTAGTAGGATTTTTGGGACGATTAGAGTTGGAAAATCTAGTTTTGGATGAAGAGAATTGGTAGAACCCGTAACTGCACTTCTGCAGAAATCGAAATACCTGTTTGATCGATCGATCGAGCCTAGAGCTTCGATCGATCGAAGGTTCGATCGATCGAGCCACAGACCTCGATCGATCGACCCTTCCTGGAAAACTCTTATTCCCCTTGTTTAATTAGTTGAATTAAATTTATCGTGAGATAATTCTTGGGCATTATAAATAAACTGTTTTGGGATATAGGAGAGACTAGTAGGACATATGATTAAATGTTTGGAACTTTATTATGAGACGATAATTGTGTTTTAGGGACAATTATTTAAGGAACAAGGAAACTACGTATTTAAAGTGAGAGATTACGTCAAATACTTACGATAATGAATAGACGTCTACCTACTGAATTTTCTACTAGGATGGATAGAGTCCACGAGTGTCACGTGATAAGTGAGAAAAACCCTTCGAGTTAAGGGTAGAGACGAAACCTTATACGTAATATGAATAATGGGAAATTAAGAATAAATGTTGTAATTATGGGTGACGAGAGGAACCTATATTAATATGATAAAAGTGGTATATTTATGTGATTGTGTGTACATATATTATATACATGTGAAAAACGTACCCGCGCTACTTGCTATCCCTGAGGTTACCGCGCTGGGACGACCTTATCCTGTGTTGCCTTATGGGGGATATTGGTTTGTATCCTAGGAGATAGATATCCTTGGTACAGGCTATCAAATCAATAGTTCAGACGGTCCTAAGAGGCGTGGGGTATGAACTGACCTCTTAGAGACTTGGAATCTATGCTTCGCCTCAATGTTGTTTTGTATATGTTGATACAGTTCGAGAGTGATTCCGAACTTGTATTTCCCTTTGTGTGAGCGATACGGGGATTGGATAGCAGAGTATGCCCGCACCATAGTTTTAGTTGGGGTGCTGTTATAGTATATATATTATACGAGTAGTTAATATATATATGAGATTATGGAATTTGAAACTGCCTACTGTGATTTGATAAGTAGGACATGGTTGATGACTCAAATAATAAATACTTGTTTTGTGAGAGTATAATATGACACTAGGAAACTTTACAAATTAATGAAGCTAAAATGAGAGTAGTGCTACTGATTGAAAGTAAACTTTTTAAAACAATGACATTGTTCGATTTTGAAATCTTACGAGTAAGTTAAGATAAACTAAATTATTGGGAAGGTTAGTATGATAAGATATGTTAAGTTAAACCATTTGGGAAGGTTAGTACGATAGGCGTGCACATTAGAAGAGAGGTGAGAATTTCTCAAGAGAGTGTCGAACTAATATGTTGTTGCATTGGCCTGTATCAATTTAAATACTTGCTCTGACCCGTTTCTTCTCTCTCTCTCTCTTGTATATATATGTATATATTTCATGTGCCCAGCCACAGGGGCGTCTTGCTTAGGATCTCTTGGAAGGAACGCGCTGCAGCTTAGGTGGGAGTTGCAAGTCTCTTGATTAGACGACTTCGTTCATTCAGATCCACTCTTAGTATTTTCATTCAGATGGGCATGTGTAGCCTTTCCATTATTTCTTTGTTTTGGGACATTTGTATTTCAGTTATTTCCAGTACTGTCATTATGGGATTTTCGTTCATGATAGATGTGTTACTTTATTTTCTCGCATGTTGACATTCGTTGATGAATGCTTTATATTAATTGGATTTTTGTTCCAAGTTTATTGGGGTGTGAATCTTAATTATTGTAGCTTTGTTAACAAAATAAATAAATCTTTTTCTTTAACTAAAATTTGGAAAGTAATGGTTAAATTCGGTTTTGACACTTAGCTTAATTATTTAGGGTGTTAAATTGGAAAGTTTATTTTTACGACAGTGATGCTAAGAATGAACCAGACTGTTCACCTTGATTTAATTTAATAAAGGAGTGATCGCCCGGTATTTAATTAGGCGGGGTGCCACAGGTGGTATCAGAGCATCAGGTTCTAGTGTCCTTTAGGATCTGTGCGGCTTATTATGCTTCCAGCGTTGCTTTGTTGGATATAGAGCCCTATGTTTAGGATTGTCGATTTCTTTGATGAAGGTTTCGTTCTCCTGCTATAATGTGTATACGATAGTATACTCCGTTCGGAGGTGTGCGGGTGCCGAGCGATGATTGATGTCAGAAGAAGACCGTTAAGCGGGCCTCGGGAGGACGGGTTCCGATGAGATTATACAATATATCCGAGGATAATGACCGTAGTCGAGGTCACCTCCATTATGGCATGAGAAGCCACGACTAGAAAGGGCGACTAAGGCGCAGCAATGATTTTCAAGTGCTGTTATGATCGAATGAGGTACGAGAGTGAACTTACCCAACGTTTTACAAAACAGGTAGAGAATTGTCTGTGTAAAATTCTAGAAATACGGGAATTGTATGTGTGACCAAAAGAGGTAAAGTATCCAAGGGTTTAGGTATAGGACGGAGTGTGGCAAACCGAAAGTGAAAATTTAGAGAAAAATTTTCTTGACTTTCGGGACGAAGTTATAATGGTTTGAGTCAACCACCGATTTTAGAAGTGGAATGCTATGCCTATAAGAGAACCTTAGGTAAAGTGTTGACCATATGTTCCTTCCCCAACTGTTCAGGATTAGAAGCAAACTTAGTTCTGAACTCAACGCGGGAGGACATGACAGGGGTCCATTGGTGAATGTGAATCTTAACCGTTAGCAAATTTTGTATCGGGAGACGTGGATACGAGTGGAAGAAACGACTCCAAGTGGGAGATTGACTCGTGTTAATAGTCGATAACGCTCAAAAGGGAAACTTTGATGGACGGTCGATTTAGAGGTTGACAACGTCGTACTTTGTCAATATAATTGACGACGCTCCTTGTGGGGGAGGCTAAAAGGAATCGAAGAATTTAGTCGAGAATAAGACTGAATACAACGGTGGTGGTATAACACCACAAAGGGATGTGGATATACATCGAGAGACCCATTTAAATGATTCAGATAGATAAATTCTTACCAAGCAAGGGTAAATTCAGTAAAGGCTATTATAGACAATGACATGATCTTTCGGGCCTAAAAGACCAAGGGTATAACCGAGGCAGCTAACAGGGATCGAGTCTACTAAAGTCCGAGAGAAGGACAATCCTAACCTGGTTAGTAGGACAGGTGGTAAGTGAATTATGTGTTGAGGTATTTTGTGTGGAGTAAGATCGCTCGCGATGAAATGTTCCAAAGTGAGAAAAAGGACAAGAATACGGTGCCTAGTAAAAAGGCAACGAGTAAAGTAATTTTGTTTGGTTTAAGTAGACGTGTTATGTCCGAAAACCATTTGTGTAGTTAAGACAATTGCCAAGGTGGAAGTATAAGTTGTATCCTCAGAGTATGAGGCGTTTTTATGTGACACGAGCGAGTCACTATGTTTTGTTAACTGCTAGATTAGCATGTGAGACGAGTGTAATACATATAATTATAAATGTTACCATTATGCGAATATTTTCCCTAGCGTAGCGGGATTTTTCTTTGGTGCTATCCGCGGAGGATGAATTTTTATGTTAACAATGTTACGTATTTTGTTGAGGTTACTCGTCATAGTGATGCGATATACGAGTATGGTATTACCTTTGTTAAAATGTTATAGAAATGGTTTGTACGATAGTGGGCATTTATTGCAAGGCTATCGGAGTAGTTGCATTCGTGCAGCATGTTTTTGTTTTTGGCGAGGCTTTACCTGTAAGAAGGTTAGACTCGCACTTATATTATCTATCCTAGAGACTTCGGAGGGGATAGTGGGCTCGAGATATTCAATGCCGATATACGTATAGACTTTGTCAGTATGGATCAGTATGTATCGGGATTTACAGTTGAGTGAAAAGATTTGACTCAGTATTATGTTTAGCACTCCGGACTTAGTGATAGGAAGAGTGCAATGTTATATTTATCCTTTAGAGATGTGGGAGTTAAGAGTTATACCCCTATTATTAGGGAAGGGAATTTTGAGAATTTCGATTTTTATGTATCCGAGGTTTATAGAATGAAATTACCATCGATCAATACGGGACGATTGTGAAATTGGCGAAACGCTTTTGTTAAGCATAATTACGGAAAATTTTTACTTTTCTATCAAGGGCAGAATAAAGGGGTACATGCCACGAACGGAGGACCTAACGGATCTCGATAACCGACAATGCTAGGTAGTAGTGTATCGGGGGGTTCCTTGTTTGGATTTCGCTTTGCGAGACATCCCACGCATGAAACGTACCGTAAGGTTGGAAATAGGGAGATGTTTGGTCACTATTTCGTGAGTTCGGTACCCTGGTCGAAATGGGATCAAGTAATTATGTATGTAAGTTAGAAGTTGAATTTTGTTTTAAAGCTATTGGAGACAAAAAAATTTTTGTGGTAAGAAACCATTGAATGTTACCCCACAGGTTGAGGGTGGAACGATGGTAAGGAGGATTTAAAATTTTGAATTCTAGGGTGATTAAGAGTACCCATATGTCGTAACCACATTCGAAACAAGAGATGAATAAAGAGTGGGAATGATTTGTAGCATGGATTATCTGGAAAGAACTCTATTATATAAAAGAGATGACCTGTAATTATTTTGATGAATAGAGCGTTAGTGATTTATTTTGGTTGTTGTACCTATTAAGGAAAATGGTTGAATCTATCTGAAGAAGGTTGAAGTTTGTTGTTCCCTTTTTGTTGACATGGAATTTTAATGCCCTAATCCTTATGTCTTGTTGGGTTTAGTTAGTTCTACAGACGAGTGGCACGCCGTTCGCTCTTCCAGGGCGGTCGGGGTGTTGCAAGAATGTGGGCATCTTGGTTAACCACCGTTAAAATCGTCCGAGACGAAGGGACGTGGTAATGGACGTGTGGAATTAAATGTCTGTGGGACTAGTATAGTGAAGTGGAAGTGATAAAGTGAATTAAGCATCACATGAGGGGCGATAATCCGTACATAAGTGTGAAATTTAGAATAGTACGCCCTAACCTGATTGGAAGGCTGTGGGAAGCCATTTAAGAAGGGGTATTCCTTGAATGGACCAGAATTTAAATTGTTACGAGGAACACTCGGAGCGGAGTTGTTAGTGGTCAAGTGGGAGAGAGACTTGCACCTACAAAGGGTGATGACGATAGTATGGTATAAGAGATCCAGAAGTGCGCTTCGTGAAGAGAAGAGCACGGGTCGAAACTCTCGGCATACTCCAAGGAAGGAAGGGGAGTATTACGGGTCACTTAATGTGAAACATTTCAAGGGAAGATTGATGCTTAGCAGGACGTAGTGTTAGTCTCTACATGCACCGCCCACAGATAAGGTTCGGTTGAAAGAGAAGAATCAACCAAAGAATTTTGAGTTTGTCGATAATTCCTGAAATTGGAAGAAGTCGGTGAAGTCGGTACAGTTTTTGGATGGGTCACCATCCTCAAAACTAGATCAAGGGGTTCATTCCGAACATGTGAATTAAGTCGTCGAGAAGGAAGAGATTGATATTCCTTTGGTCTGGCTTACAAAATTAACTAGTATGCTCCAGACTTCCTTTGAAAGGGAGGATCGCGCCAGTGCATGGTCCGGTGCAGTATAAATTTCTGAATCAGGATGAGATGGATGAATCCCACCTTTGATATGAGATTTCAGGAACCAGCGGAGATAAGGTTTCATTTCGAGTAGGATATATCACCCTTAGCTAGGGAGTCAGCGCATGGTGATTAAAGATTAGTGGAGCTACGTGAAGGAGATTTTGGAATCTTGGTACGATGATTTCAGGAATGCTCTATAGAAGCACTCGTACCTGTGTGACGCGTACGAGGTACATATCAAGGTTTTGGTATGGAAGAACCTAGACTTTTCCTCCTTCCGTACATTTAGATGTAATTAATCAGAATTTTTGGATCGGTTAAGAGAACATCCGATAACTATGGTGAAAGATAATGGAAATTTATAACGTATAGGCATGACCTATGCGAATGTTATCGGTTGGGAGCGCAATGTGAAGTGTCTCCAAAGAGAATATAAAACAGGGTTGTTGTGATGAAAGGGCTATAGTGATTGAGCGCCTTACGATGTAAATAATTTGTGTACGGAAAAGGATATTCAGAATTTTGCTACCTGATAGGCTTTATTTTCCGAATTTCGGGACGAAATTCCGTCATTAGGGGGGAAGTATGTAATACCCCGTATTTTTATGGCTTTTAAATTATGGGATTTATTAAATTTAATTGAGGTAAATTAATTTAATTTTAATCCGGAATGTTGTTTTAAATATTTACTAGTGTGACGAGAGTTAGTAATTATTGGAAAATTGTTATTTGTTGAATGTTACTAGATGAGTATAGTAATATATGAGATTTATTTTATAAAATTGTCACGTGTGAATGAAATGGCAATTTTGGAAATTTGAGTCGGGATGCGCCTGTGTCGCGTCGGGACTAATTATTGATATATAAAAGTGAATATTTTATAAGTTGTTCGTATGGTCGTTTTGAGAGCGCCAACACGTCCGGAAGGGTCGAGATAGTCAGAAAAGTGTACCCGGGGGTTTAGTTTGGGTCTCGGGGCGTTTTTAGGCCTAATTAGTACCCCGGGAGGGCGTTTTAGACATTTCGCAATTATGGGTAATTAAACCCACGAATTTTATAGGGTTATATCAGGTGTAAAATATCATCTTCTAGGGTTAACACAATGAATTACAAATAACGGCCATTGGAGAGGAAGAGGAAAAGCTCTCTAAGGAGTTCTAGGCCAAGAACACCTCCGATTGCACCGCCGTCACCACCAACGCATAGATCGCGAGGAGGAGAATGCAACCACACCAAAATCAGCCGGAAACCAGACCTCTGAAAATCTCAGGCAAGTGTTTAACTTGCTTATTTCGTTGGTGCAATATTCATATTAGTTTAGGAATGATTAGGAGTGTAATCCATGAAAGAAAACCCAAATTTTGATAGGAATTTGCATGTAGAAAAGATTAAAACCTTATTCTGGAAATCTTATGTGATGTAGATGAATAACCCACGAAATTTTGATGATATATTAGAAGTAAATTCTGGAGGAAACTGATTAGAATCTTAGTTAAGAAAACTTTAGGATTCTTGATGGTTAAACTTTAGGGTAGTTTAACCATGTTTAATGATGAATATACGCATGCTTAACGTTAAAAACATCTGGTATTATGTTATAATGTTAGTAGTAGGATTTTTGGGATGATTAGAGTTGGAAAATCTGGTTTTGGATGAAGAGAATTGGTAGAACCCGTAACTGCACTTCTGCAGAAATCGAAATACCTGTTTGATCGATCGATCGAGCCTAGAGCTTCGATCGATTGAAGGTTCGATCGATCGAGCCACAGACCTCGATCGATTGACCCTTCCAGGCAGACTCTTATTCCCCTTGTTTAATTAGTTGAATTAAATTTATCGTGAGATAATTCTTGGGCATTATAAATAAACTGTTTTGGGATATAGGAGAGACCAGTAGGACATATGATTAAGTGTTTGGAACTTTATTATGAGACGATAATTGTGTTTTAGGGACAATTATTTAAGGAACGAGGAAACTACGTATTTCAAGTGAGAGATTACGTCAAATACTTACGATAATGAATAGACGTCTACCTACTGAATTTTCTACTAGGATGGATAGAGTCCACGAGTGTCACGTGATAAGTGAGAAAAACCCTTCGAGTTAAGGGTAGAGACGAAACCTTATACGTAATATGAATAATGGGAAATTAAGAATAAATGTTGTAATTATGGGTGACGAGAGGAACCTATATTAATATGATAAAAGTGGTATATTTATGTGATTGTGTGTACATATATTATATACATGTGAAAAACGTACCCGCGCTACTTGCTATCCCTGAGGTTACCGCGCTGGGACGACCTTATCCTGTGTTGCCTTATGGGGGATATTGGTTCGTACCCTAGGAGATAGATATCCTTGGTACAGGCTATCGAATCGATAGTTCAGACGGTCCTAAGAGGCGTGGGGTATGTATTGACCTCTTAGAGACTTGGAATCTATGCTTCGCCTCAATGTTGTTTTGTATATGTTGATACAGTTCGAGAGTGATTCCGAACTTGTATTTCCCTTTGTGTGAGCGATACAGGGATTGGATAGCAGAGTATGCCCGCACCATAGTTTTAGTTGGGGTGCTGTTATAGTATATATATTATACGAGTAGTTGATATATATATGAGATTATGGAATTTGAAACTGCCTACTGTGATTTGATAAGTAGGACATGGTTGATGACTCAAATAATAAATACTTGTTTTGTGAGAGTATAATATGACACTGGGAAACTTTACAAATTAATGAAGCTAAAATGAGAGTAGTGCTACTGATTGAAAGTAAACTTTTTAAAACAATGACATTGTTCGATTTTGAAATCTTATGAGTAAGTTAAGATAAACTAAATTATTGGGAAGGTTAGTATGATAAGATATGTTAAGTTAAATCATTTGGGAAGGTTAGTAGATAGGCGTGCACATTAGAAGAGAGGTGAGAATTTCTCAAGAGAGTGTCGAACTAATATGTTGTTGCATTGGCCTGTATCAATTTAAATACTTACTAAACGAATTTTAAATCATACACACTATCGGGCTCTGACCCGTTTCTTTTCTCTCTCTCTTTCTTGTATATATATGTATATATTTCAGGTGCCCAGCCACAGGGGCACCTTGCTTAGGATCTCTTGGAAGGAACGCGCTGCAGCTTAGGTGGGAGTTGCAGGTTTCTTGATTAGACGACTTCGTTCATTCAGATCCACTCTTAGTATTTTCATTCAGATGGGCATGTGTAGCCTTTCCATTATTTCTTTGTTTTGGGACATTTGTATTTGAGTTATTTCCAGTACTGTCATTATGGGATTTTCGTTCAGGATAGATGTGTTACTTTATTTTCTCGCATGTTGACATTCGTTGATGAATGCTTTATATTAATTGGATTTTTGTTCCAAGTTTATTGGGGTGTGAATCTTAATTATTGTAGCTTTGTTAACAAAATAAATAAATCTTTTTCTTTAACTAAAATTTGGAAAGTAATGGTTAAATTCGGTTTTGACACTTAGCTTAATTATTTAGGGTGTTAAATTGGAAAGTTTATTTTTACGACAGTGATGCTAAGAATGAACCAGACTGTTCACCTTGATTTAATTTAATAAAGGAGTGATCGCCCGGTATTTAATTAGGCGGGGTGCCACAATAACCCCCCAGTTACAAGACAAATTTTGGTCAATTGCAATGCTCTTTGGTGATGTTGTGTCTATCATGCATGATTCTTTAATTAGTATCTTATAGAGTGAGTATCATCTTTAATTATGCCAAGTGGATAATGAGATACAAGTGTACAAAGTTAATCTATACTAAGCATGGGTATATAAGAGTGCGTGATGTGTAATTATCTTCAAGTGAGTGTGTGGTAGTGGCCCTAAACATGTATAAATTAGAAGTGGTGTGTGATAAGTGTAAGTGAGAATAGATATATGCAAGAGGACGTGTTTATTAGTGACACCTAAGCATTGATTCCTAAGTGGTGCGTGCAACATTTGGATATAAGTGTTCCTAGGTGCACGTGGTGTGAAATGTACATGGAGAATTTGAAAGAATGAGGTATGCATGCACATGAAATAAAGGAGAGAAAAAGGGTACACACAAATAGGTGCACATGCACATAAGAAAACAAAACACCCACGCAAACAGAGTCTAGCCCTCTTATGAAAAAGTCCCCAACAGAGTCGCCAATATGACCATCCCGGGAAATCTTCAAGGGGAGGGGGGAGGAAGGATCCCTCTCGCAGCCTTTTAGGGATGCTTCAGCCATTATCGGTGTAGGGTAAATGTAAATAGATGGGGTCGCCATCCTATTTTTCACAAAATAGACAAAAGAGCATGCTACCACTTCAAGGACAAACTAATGCATACGAAATCAATAGATTGAAGGTTCAGGGGCTAAGTTACAGAATGGGAAGGTGTTAATCACACATCCCTTCCTTTCGGTCTCTCATGGGCTAGTGTTATTCTTTTCCTTTATTTCTCCGTAAAGTGTGTGTGAGTGTTTATATAATGGAGATCGGAATCATTCAACTCATACCATGGGCAAGGTAGAGTGAGGTCATCCATAGGAATGTTCCCCAAATAACGTATATAGAAAATATGATTTATACGTTTATCGGGATATTGGTCGTTATTATGAAACGAAAGTATATGTTGGATGAAATACAAACAAGTATTATATGTATATTAATGATAGAATATAATAAATGTTGAAATGATAGATTTTACGAAAAATGCATGATACACACAACATCAAATGGTTTCCTCAAAATAAGCCCAAACCAACATGTGACAAGCCCAACAATACGAACAAGATTTTATACACATTATTAGCAAATTGAATGAATTCACACAAAAGTCCGTATCATTAACATTATAGAATGCACCTCGTAGAATTGAAACCTTAAAATGTGGGAGGGGAGTGAGCACATACGATTCTTGCGAGGAGGGCTACAACTTCCGTGTAGTTGTTGGGCCAAGTGCCCAAGCTGTGAAATTACTAAATTACCCTTGAACGTGCGATTGCGTACGGAACTTGAGCGAAATGCGTCCGAACTCCTTACTTAGTACCTAAATACCTACAAAAGCCCAATTATACCTCATATAGCATGTTAACAATATAAATCCGAGGTTGTCTAGTTAACGGGCATAAGTATAGATATTAAGGAACCCGAGGGGAATAAAATGCGTAGGTTCAAGGGATGAAATACTCAATATTTGCGTATTATCAATGGGTGTTCAACAAATGTATTAAGGGGGAGTGTTAAATTAATGCATAAATAGGGTGGTAACACATGGGACATGCGGGGATAAAGAGTAAATGGAAATGGAAACTAGGTTGCTCACATGTCACAAATGAAGAACGCTATATATAAAATGAAAATTTGTAATCTCATTGAAAGATACCGCTCATCAAAGGAGGCGAAATGCATTTTCACAAATTATCAAAACCATTTCAACTTTTAAATTAAATCAACCTAAGATCACAAAGGACTTGATAGTGTTGTAATGTAGGTTTGGCTAGGGTATGAAATGCAGGATATGTATGTGCGAATTCAAAGTGTTCGGAATAAAAACTTAGAATAATGGGAATAATGCGGGCAATATCAAAAATTGAACAAACAACTTCCATAAAAGGCATTAGATATACAAATGGGGAGAGTAATCAAAGCTTATTGAACTATATACAACATTTACAACTTTCTCTTTCTTTTCTTTTCTTCTTTTTCTCATGTTTTCTTTTGTTTTATTCTTTCTCTTTTTCTCTTTTTCACTACTCTTTTCTTTACTTTTCTCACTCTCATATGCATAAATTGTAACCACATAACAAGAACATCATTCAATCCCAAGTAAAATTCCAAACAAAGGTATGGAAGGTAATATGTATGGCTTAAAACAACAATTAGGAGTTAGTTGTGGGATTTTGGGTTATGAATCGAAAGGCTAATATTTAGGCTCAAAGGGGTTGACTAGGAAAAAATATAAGGTGAGGTCAAGGCTAATATGGGTGATATAACAAAGATGGCCTATGATCATTTCCTAAAATTTATGCAATTATCGAGTCAAAACAATTTACGAAAACCATGCTCAAGTAACACATTTCAAGATATAAGCTCAATTAATGAATGATCAAATGAAATAATAGAGAGATTAACGACGAATTCAATGTTTTCAAAGAGGAATGAATAGGGTATACACTCACAAACGACGAAAGGTATAAAGCTTACTCAGTGTAAGTATATACAATGCAACAAAAGATTACCGAGTTATAAAAATATTAATCCAAATCAATAAAGAAAGAAAAGTGCATGTGCTCATGGGATTAAAGTTTATTTCATGAAGTTATTCATAATATCAATGATAGAGGACTAAAGTCTAATAACTTCTAAAATCGAGAGCATGCATCATTGAGTTGTCAATTGGATCGGGCAATTATTGAAATTTATCATCGAAAATAAAGGCAAAATGCCCAAAAAGGAGAAAAAATAAAGAAAATCTTTTTGAAATTTTTAATTTTTTACAAGAAAAGCATACTAAGTAGCTAACATGTGAGCAAAAACAGGGACTAAATAAAGAAATGGATAGAATATACCACACCCCCTAACTTAAAACCTGAAATTGTCCTCAATGTGAATTAAGAACCAAATTAAAGAGAGGAAAAGAGCGATATCACCCAAAATTTGAGCGATCCCCATAAGAACAAGTTCAAAGAATCTACAAAACAAGTTAGTACCGAGCATAGAAAAAACAAATAACAAAAAGTTAACTAATTACACTAGACTAAATTAAAAAGGAAAGAAAAAATAAAAAGAAAGAAAGAATAAAAAGCTAACTATATACAACCTACTATTTAGGCTTCACACTAACTATACACTAGAAGTCTAAAGAGTTGAGCGTACACCATGAAAACGATTTGACTTTGGAGGATAACCGGTGTACCCTCACTCTCAAGCATGCCTTCCAAAAAATATGAATTCCATTTCAACAACGGAAGGCATGTGTAAGGCGGAAGAAATGAACCATTGCCAATTAAAAGTTTTGGAAGGGAGATGGGGGATTTGGATTGAACGGGTGATAAAAAATATATGGGGATCGAGAAAAGAAGAATATACTCCCAAGGATTTTGAAGTTGGAATGGGAGGTGGAGCACAAAAAGGCATAGATGCAATCATGGAAGGCGACTCGAGCAAGTACTCCTCATCGGGGAAAAGGTTTAAAACATTAAAGTTTGAAACCGAGTCATCGGGTGCTTGTGACGGTGTGATAACAGAGAATGAAAATGGGGAGGAAATAAATTCAAACTCAAGAGAAGATTCATCATTGCTTGAAGATTGAGTTTCGAAGGAAATAAGATCATTTGCAATGAAATGTTCTTCTTTGGGGGCCAAAGAAGAAATCATTTCATTGCAAATGGATATTACTTCCATTTCATCCTCACTTTCATGATCTATTACGCAATGGGACAAGTCAACAATGGTTTGTTCCAAAGTAGGTACAAAGTCCTCATTTGGTTCAAGACATTCCTCGACTTCAAAAGCCTAGGAAGAAAAATCGTCGTCGGATTCAAATAATAAATCTAACTCATGTTCCCAACAACGAATTTCTACCCGATAACGATTTTCAATTTTTTCATTCTTAAGCATACACAAGCCCTCACCGAATGTCATAGGTCGAGGTGCGGATCCTTGAAAATGCGAACTTTGAAAATCACCATCGGACTTAAACTTAAACTCAATATTATAGGAATTTTGAAAACTATTGCAATTCGTTTCAAAATTCCTATTATAAGGAATCAAAGGCCCAAAATCATTATCATCATCATCAAAATTCCAACAACCCAAATTTTGACTTTCGTTATACTCGCCCAAAGTCATTTGTGAATTTGTAATTTTTTGGGACTCTAAGTATTGATCGAAAGTCATAGGATTATGGGCATTTTGAGAATTATAACAATGATTACCGAAAGAATTGGAATAAGACATGCTTACCCGAAAAATGGCTCGAAGTGGCGAATTCCAAAAAGTGATGCGCGCGCGAGAAATTCAAGTGTTTCTCGGCGCTCAAATGTAGAAGTCCTGCAAAAAATGTTAACAACAAAAATACAAATAGAAGGAAAATACTACGAAATACTAAATCAAATAAATTCTAAAACAAACTCATACCCCGCAACGACGCCATTTTGATCGAGGGTGAAAAGCGATGCGTCGTCAGGCGTCGATTGTTGTTTTCTGTTCACCGCCTCAATATAAAAACCTAAATTACAACTACACTCAACGGGTGATTATAGCAGTAAGTCGGGTATCGAAAATCGACAGAGACGAGTTGCTGAAATTTAATGGGTTTAGTACTTCTAAATAAAAGTGTAAAAGATAAATTACAAACAAAAAGTAAAAGATGCACAAAAGGGAAATATTAACTATAGGTTGCGTCAAATATCCATCACCAGATTTAATTAGTATAAAATGGTTACATGGGTTGACGAGTTATTACGAATGCGTCTCGTTTCGACAGTTAATTGAATCAAGGGTTGTCACACCCCTAAATTCGCATAAAAGCCTAATAAGATTTTGGCATCAACAAATACCCTGAAAATTACGCACGCAAGGTCGTAAGCATGAAGCATACATGATATGCCCCGTCAAATCTCCTAGGCGCAATAACTAGGACAACACACCCGAAATAGACCCATAAACTCCATCACCAAAGCAAAGCAACATGTCAACTCGAGGTGAGTTCAATCCGACACAACCTAGACTAACTTAGCTAGAAATCATGTATTTAAAGAAAGCAATTAAACCTAATTATGAAAGAAATAAATAGCAAGAAATGAATATTAACTAGGCATGGAAATTAAAGGAAACAGGTAAACAAAGCAAGAATTAAAGGAAGACAACTAAATTAATAAACGTACATACATAAAAATGGGTAAAACACCCAAAGGAAATGGAGAGTAGGTCAAAGATCTCAAGACAAACCCTAAAACTAATGTGAAATGTAAGATATTTCTCTCAATGAGAGAAATGAGTATTTATACAAAACCCCCCCCCAAATGGCAAACTTGTAAATAGAATGGGTGAGAAAAATAGGGGATCGATCAATCGATCGATCGATCAGATATCTGCCCACTGTAAAGCTCGAAGGAAGAAAACTGAAGGATTGATCGATCGATCAAGAAGGTCTCAGCCAAGCATCCTCCTGTTTTGGTGTAGTGGAAATCTCTTCCGCTAAAATTGCAGTAACTTCTTCGTTAGGGATCGTATTCGCACACCGTTCGCAGCCACAGGAAGCTGGAGAAGAGGTCTACAACTTTTATGTAGATGTTAAACTAGGTGCCCAAGCTGTGAAATTACTAAATTTCCCTTGAACGTGCGATTGCGTACAGAACTTGAGCGGAATGCATCCGAACTCCATACTTAGTACCTAAATACCTACAAAAGCCCAATTATACCTCATATAGTATGTTAATAATATAAATCCAAGGTTTTCTAGTTAACCGACATAAATATAGAGATTAGGGCACCTGAGGGGACTAAAATGCGTAGGTTCGAGGGATGAAATACGCAATTTTTTTGTATTATCACACCCCCTAACTTACACATTGCTAGTCCCTAGCAATGAAATGGGATGCAAAAATAACTACAAGAAAACCAAAAGCAAGATACAAGTACAAAAATATGGTATAAAAGCATAAGGTCACTTTTGCGGGCGATTCGATTGCATTTACGTATGCAATAAACCGTTAAACTTCTAGGTTACCCTAGTGGACGAGTGTCGTGTCGTGAGGGTTTTCAGGGATGATACCCATAAACATCAAATGGTTTCCTCAAAATAAGCCCAAACCAACATGCGACAAGCCCAACAATACGAACAAGATTTTATACACATTATTAGTAAAGTGAATGAATTCACACAAAAGTCCGTATCATTAACATTATAGAGTGCACCTCGTAGAATTGAAACCTTAAAATGTGGGAGGAGAGTGAGCACACGCGATGCTTGCGAGGAGGGCTACAACTTCCGTGTAGTTGTTGGGCCAAGTGCCCAAGGTGTGAAATTACTAAATTTCCCTTGAACGTGCGATTGTGTACGAAACTTGAGCGGAATGCGTCCGAACTCCATACTTAGTACCTAAATACCTGTAAAAGCCCAATTATACCTCATATAGCATGTTAGCAATATAAATCCGAGGTTGTCTGGTTAACGGGCATAATTATAGAGATTAAGGCACCCGAGAGGACTAAAATGCATAGGTTTGAGGGATGAAATACGCAATATTTGCATATTATCAATGGGTGTTCAACAAATGCATTAAGAGGGAGTGTTAAATTAACACATAGCTGTTTTGTAGCTATTGTACCTAGTGGTCCCAAAATCAGCTGCTGCTGTACCTAGTGGTCCTAAAATCAGCTGATGTTGTACTTAGTGGTCCTTAATGAGCGCCTTAGTGGTCATAAAGTCTAGTCTACCTATTGCATGTTATAGGGGAGTAAAATCAACAGAACAATAATTGCATTTCCCCTATTTTTTTATATGTATTCAGTTATCCAGAACTTTGTTGTTATGAAATGAAAAGATTATCTTCTCCACAATACTTCTTTTGCTTTCTTCTTCACTTATTCTTCTAATATAACAATATAGTTCTCATTTAAAATCCAACACGCATGACTCATTAATTAGGGTATAAATTTAGTGTGAATGGGAAATGTTAGTAGTAGCAGAACAATAATTGTTAGAAAATAGGATATTGGAAGATAGAAGATGAAAAGCGAAATGTGAGAATGGTGTAGACAGGGAGAGTATATAGAATTAATAAGAGAGTGAGGATCCGTTAATGAGATGGTACCCAGGAGGTCTCCAAATGTGTGAAATAGAGTGCCATGTGGACACTCTCATAACAAAGGACAATTAAGTGGTGTTGGGCATTTTATAATATATTATAGATAATAGATATATTTTGTTTTTGAGAAAAATGTATATATATTTGCCTTATTAAATAATGTTTCGATAACGGTGTAGTTTTTACGGAGTTAAAATTCACAATCCCATTCACACTAGGCCATCTATACCATGTTAACACCTGCTTGAACATGCTCAAAGGGTCTTTATATATTTTTATATTTATCGAATACAAGAAGAATAAATTTCTTTTTTTACAACCTATATAATCACAAATTCATAGCCACAATCTTATCTTACCACGGTGTTTTCCCTAGAGAATTGATATGTAGGTAAAAGTGAAATATTTTGTACGTCTTTTAATATTACTTTCACTTGACAACATTTGCAGCAAGGTCTTCTGGAATTTCCAGCGGAAGAAGTTTTTCAAAGGGTCCGTTTGGCAACTCAATTCCAAGCCATAGAAATGGAATTCGAAGGCCAATTTTAATTCCACGGAATTGAAATTGGCCTTCCAATTCCAATTCCAAGCCTTGGAATTGGGTTGTCAAACGGGCCCAAAGCCTTCGAATGGTAAGTACATTAGTTCTGATCTTGCATTCATGTTTTGTTAAAATGAGTTGAATTTAGTGTCCGATATTGCCATGTTTACAACATGCCCGACCATGCCTACAAGAAATTGCATTATAATTTTGAAAATATGAGGTTGTCTATTTCATATATTCCTGACAGTACTTTCAAACAATAAAACATCAAACTAATTAAGTGTCAAACTTTCTCCAGATGAATTACAACAATACACTTACCACAATCACATAAGGAGTCAAACTTACTAAATAACATAACTTGAAATAGTGAGCACCTCCTGCTAAAGAGAATTTACATTGTAAGCATATAATTGTAGTAAGGCAAAGGAATGTCATGCCAATAACTCCTAGGGTTCGGCACCGTTTACATGGTAACACTACTGCTTTTTCTATCCCTCCTTCATATTCTTCCCTTTATCCTTCTTAATTGATTCCTCGACAGAACTATCTATTTTCCCCAGCAGTTTGGTAGTCCTCTCAAGCATTTTGGGTTGATAGTACTCTTAAGCATTTTGGGTTCCCTAACGAGTGATGCTCAAATTGTACTTTCCACGGCACTGTGAAGCAAGTCTGGTCCCTAGTCCACCCTTATTAGAAAATACATATACGTTGGGCTTATTAAACTCAATATAGCGAATCAAGCGTTGAAAGAGTCAAACATGAATGTTTTTGGTGTCATGAAGAATCCCTCGAATCTCTTTGTGATGCTTAATAGGTTATTTACTAGTATACCACAATACGGTGGGAAAGGATTGTACATTGCAAAATCTGTTGAAGAAGAGAGAATAATATGTCAAGAAAGCCACAAAAATAGAGAAATGCTACAAAAATCTGTAAGACTACATGAACACTCTCCTGTTTAACCGCATTGAGCATCAAAGATAGACAATATATACACTCAAAAGAAAACCATTTCAACGATGCTGAATTTCTACGTATTGACCAACTATCAACTTCTTTATTATTCCTTTTCACTGGAATCAGATTACTCAGAAAAACTTACTACGATAAACAAGAACTTATTATACCTGTATATATATAATCCTCTAAAATCAAATCCCCAATATGATGAATCATTTAGTGAAGAGACCAATTAGAGAGAACATGTTTACTTTTTCACCACAATACCACCATGATAATACCACCATAGTAAACGTGTATAAGAAAAAGTCATGTTATCAAATAGAGTCTTCTCAAAGAGAAAATTTGAATAATCATGAAGAGAAAAATTGTAGGTTTATAATGGGTAGTATTGCAAAATTTAGGTAATGATTCGAAGATTAGATTTAATGAAAAATTTAATCTTAAAAAATTCTTAATATCAGCTATAACCCATTGTTTTTCCTTTTTTGGGGGGGGGGGGGGGAGAAATTAAGAGTTAAACATTCTTGAAATCACCTTAACTCGTGATTGAGCTCACTTCAGTGAACATATCATATAGACCCATAAATAACAAAAATCAAGCAATATTAATACCACCCTATAACCAACATCAAAAATTCAAATAGTGTATCATCCCCATTATTCAAAGTCTCGGTATGGGTTCCGGTATCGAATATTTGATCTTCAACTTAGTCACGGTATCAGACCATACGCAAAGATATGCTATTTGGGGAGCGCAAAAAATTCCAAAAAATATAGAATTTTTTTAAAATAATAAGATTAACAATGTGGACCGATCAAACACTTCCAAAATCATCCTTTAATATGCATTGCCTTGCACAATTGGTTATACAAAAGTGTGCCGAACTTGTCAGATTCAATTTTCCATAATAACATTATTTTTTAGCATTCTAAATGGTATTTATACATAAGTTTTATAAAATTTGTGCAAGACTTTTATTTTAGGAATTTTTATAATTACTAAACATTATTTGTACAAAACATTATTCTAAACATTTTTTTTAAGAGAAAAAACATTATTTGTAAGTGAGTTGTAAAACTTTTTTAGCATTCCCTTTTTTATTTTGTACTTAAAAAATAACCTTTAATCACAAGTGTGGTGTAACTATTTTCGATTTAGTACAAAAAAAATAACTTATCAACATATATTCCCTTTAAACATTTTTTTTGGTACAAAAAAAAAATACTTTACTCATATTTTGTTTATATAAAAAAAACTTTACTCATGTACAAAAAAAATTAATTTATAAACATGTATTTTGTTTACTCGTATGAAAAATGTAAAACAGAAATATAAGAGAATTTAACTTTCAATTATTTTTTGTACAAAAAAAATACCTTTTATTTGTTACAAAAAATGAACTTGTATACATAAGTGTTGTAGACATTCGTTATTTTGTAAAAAAATTAAATCATTTTTACAAAATGGTTTAACTTTTATTTTGTACAAAAAAAATGAACTTGAAAGCATTATTGGGTTATAGAAATTTTTTATTTTGTAGAGAAGATGAACTTTTAGATATAAGTGAGATGTAAAGAAACCTTGAACTATGTACGAAATATTTATTTTTAAAAAGTACAGTTACCTGCATCACAGAGAACAAAAAAAGGAACATAGAAAGTACAGGGCAACTGTTATGTAAAAACATACTCTTATCTTAATGAAATTTTATTAAACTAATAGAATCTTGACAGCTCAGTTGACCAATTAAAACAATTTAAAACAAAACCCTCTAGACTCTATTGGAGTAAAAGACCAACATCTTTAACTAGTTTTTTCCTCAAATCCAGCACAACATCTTCATCCCATTATGAAGGAATTTTTGTCCAGAGGTTCCAGAAGGTGAAAAACTTTCTCCTTCCACTTTTTTCAGTCAACTTTCTTCTTCACTTCGAGTTAACTTTTTTCTCAATTAACTTTTTCAACCAAACAAGGATTTTCATCACTCCGAGATATATCTTGATGTGCCAATATAATGCCAAGTTCAACCTAATGCACCGAAATATCGGCGAGATGTCCCAATCCGGTGAGATGTAGACTTTTTTTACTTGTGTCTCGTAATCGGTGCGTCATCCAGTGATTCCGAGTCAACTCGGTCGAATCCGAGTTGACTTGGGCGCTACTTTGAACCATGATTATCCCTAATGTAAACCAAATTTATGTGAATGAAGAATAGGGGTTATTTTTAGGGTTTTATCGTATTTTTGTTATTTTCTTTTATTTTTTTATTTGATGTATTTTCTTTTAATAGTTGTTTGTTTGGTATTATAGGAAGGAAGTAGTAAAAGGCAAATAGGGACATAATTGTAATTACTTCTTTAGCTTGGAGCCTAATCTACCTTCCTCCTATAAATACCCCTTATGTAGACTCATTTGGGTCCTTCTACCATTTTGAGATATTCAGATTTGAGAGAGTTTAGAGAGAGATTATATTTTCTTGCTCCCATTTGGCATTATTTACGTCAACTGGTATCAGAGCCTAGTCGCTCCACACGATTGTTGTGCTTATGAAACAAAAACTCGTAAACAACGTCAAGGTGGTTTAAAGAAAAGATGAACACCTTCAACGAAAACACTTTCAATCAAATCTTGGAGGCCCTCGATCGATTGACAACCCGATTGGATGAGATCGACGCACGAAATTCTCCTCCACCACCACACAAATTGCCTCCTATCACCTATCACCATTTACCTTAACCCTAATTCAAGAAACTAAAACCCTAACCCCCAAAACCCCACTCACGCTTCTGCAACCATTTCCACCTTTCTACCCCCAAAAAAACCTACCCCTAGCCCCATTTACCTCCTAACCACCTTCCAAACACCCCCTACCATCCCACCAACACAACCTGCTAGCCAAACCATTCAAAAGAACCCCCGACACATCCATTCCGATTGAAAATAGCCCAAAAAACCACCAGAACAGCAAGCCGCACAAAATCGATGCCAAGAACAACCTGAGCTCCACCTGGCACTATCCCAATCCCTCGAAAATTAGATTTCGACCTCCGGATACCTTTTCCAAAGATGTACTATCCCAAACCATCCACTAATACCCCCGATCCAGTCCCTAGGAGCATCAAAACATCCCACTGCCTTGGGCCATGGGCTTGGCCAATCAGACAGACCTACCGAGTGTTCCCAAATACCTCCAATTCAATTCGACCTCTTTCCTGCCTCAACCAGCCCCGAACCATCCCCGATATGCCCCTTTGGCTTTCCTCCAAACATTTTCAATAAATTCGAACCATTTACGATGGCCAAACAACCTCAAAAAGCTCCTATTTCAGTGAACGACCCATTTCTGGTTCCAATCAATGCCATCTTTGTGATAAAAAGACATTGGGCAACCGTGTTTTTCCTTATTCCCTTGCTCGAATCATCAACATGGTGGCCAATGGAAAAAAAATTGCTTAAGAATCGATGTTTATTTACCAATATCCATCCAAGATCCATCCAAAAGTGTTCCAGAACCCTTCTCCCACAAAATCAATCAAATTTCAACCCATTTTGACCCCATCCTCTCAATAACATGTTCAAGAAGTAGTGTTGTCACTAAAACCTTGGTTTTTGATCCGTGTGGGAGATATTTTTTATGTTGACATGTGTGGCAAGAGGAAGAGGAAAAATTATGCAAGAATTGACGAGTCTTCCTAAAATTTTTAGAAATTCAATTTTGGCCCCTCAAGTATTGTCTCTTCCGTAATTTTGGGATATTTTTGCATTCGACCTCAACTTTAAAGTTCTAGGACGAACTTTTTCAAAGGCGGAGAGAATGATGGGAATGAAGAATAGGGGTTATTTTTAGAAATTTTTAGGGTTTTATTGTATTTTATATACTTTCTTTTATTTCCTTTATTTGATGTATTTTCTTTTATTAGTTGTTCGTTTGGTATTATAGGAAGGAAGTAGCAACAGGCTAATAGGGACATAATTGTAATTAATTCTTTAGCTTGGAGCTTAAGCTACCTTCCTCCTGTAAATACCCATATGTAGACTCATTTGGGTCAATTTACCATTTCAAAATATTGAGATTTGAGAGAGTTTAGAGAGAGATTAACTTTTTTTGCTCCCATTTGTCATTTCTTTGAAATTACAGTGGAGCGGAAGGGAAGAGGGTTCCTTAATTATCCATTTGAGTAATCAAAGAGTGCTAAAATATAAATCAAATAAACACTGGACGAATTTTGTGGTTTGATTCACAATAAAATTAGGTTTAATTAAAGGACATGGTGAAAGTTTCTAATACTAAAATCCCTAGCTTAGTGGGGAATGGCTCTCATGTTATTGATCCTGATGAGATTTAACATATTCTTTAGTTGTAAAACTCATATGCTACTCACTCACTCTGAGCTGATTAATTCAGCTATCCCTGTTTCATTCACTCCTTTAGAGGATATTATCCTCATGGGCTTGCCTTCTTTTGAGGAAATTAAGGATGATGTTTCAGTTTGTTTAGTGTTGCTGTCCCTGTTTGTTTCTCTGGGAAAGTTAATAATTTATGTCTACTATATTGGCAATAACATCATCTTTGGATGTTCAAGAGTTCTTTAATAGTAGTTACATCGAAGGGGATCGTAATTCTAACATATCGATTTTAGTTCCTAAGGTAGAGGAATTAAATACTATGAGGCAGTTCCATAGCTCTGAGCAATTACCTCTATAAAGGGATTCCTAAAATTATCATCACTAGACTAGGCCGCTGCAACCAGAATTTTGGCTTTTCAACATAATGGTTTTCCTTAAGGTCGTCACACATCTTCTTGTATACAACTGCTTCTGAGTGCATCAACCTCTTAAATAGAAGATCCTTTGGTTGTAACATGGCTTATAATATTGACTTTTCGAAAGACTTTTGACACTGCTGAATGGAGCTTTCTGCTTCAAGTCCTCATTCAGTTTGGTTTAAGTTATTTCCACACTGGTGATATTATGCACTCATCTTATATTAGCAATCCTTATTAAGGGCCAGAAGGTTGGATTCTTCAAATGTAGTATACTAGGAGCAAACAGTTGGCTTCTTCAAATTTTATAATGTGTATAGTAATTTTTTTAATATGCATATGTTAAATCGTGTACACATTAACTTATAAGGTTACATTATTAAGGGGTGATGAATCTTAGTGTCCGAGAATTATGTAAGCGGATTAGAGCCAGATAAAATATTGACAAAGGACTAATTTAAAAAAAAAAACTCTTTTAATTTATTATTAAATGACACTAAATTTATATTTTTAATTTATTAACTTGTTTAGGTAAGGCAATGTGTGGGGAGACCCGGTACCGAAAAACTGGTCTCCATTGGAGAAATTTATCTCCTCCATAATTTAATTGGGGGTCGAGTTCCCCTCGGGGGCCGAAAATTACTTATATGGGCCTTCTTTTCTTCTTCATCCCTAACCTGGGTAGAAATCAACTTCTTTCATTAGTTTCCAATATTACTACAAACAAACTACTAATTACAAAATAATAACATTGAATATATAAATTATGTAACCAACAATTGCACAACTGAAAACCCTAATCCCTACCTTATCAAAATGAAAATAAATCTATTTTGGTTGACTTATAAGTTGAGAGGGTATTCCCAACCTCCTGCTTCCTCCCAGTTTCGATCTTAAACTCGTCCAAATATCAATAGTAATATCCATCCATCTCTAGGTAAAAAACCTTGGAGTCTCCGATGGAGTCCAAGGCCACAAGCTTCAAATTAAGCAATTTGAGGGTGTCGTTGCAAGTTGACGACATTATGTGGTCGGTTTCTAGTTGATGAACAAAGAAAAAACTCATATAAGGGGTGATGACAACTGCTGGAGGGTTGCTGTTGCCAAACAAAGGGGCTGTTTAACCCTTAATCAATGTTGCGTAAATGAAAAAAAAAATTCTTTTGATTCAATGAAAGATATCTTACAATGGTGAACCTGAGAGCAAAAATCTTTTTCAAACTCATGGAAAAATTTTTGTTTCTAAGTAATTATATAATATATATGATGTGTAATTAGATGGGTGATAGTGAATTAAATATTGACCACAACAACAACAAAATAATGAAAGAAAACGGACTTTATCTCTATATATAAGCATTCTCAAAATAAGGAGTGAATACAAAAGAGGATCTACGACCCTTTTTATAGGGGGAGGTCAGCTTGTTACCCAAGCTAACTCTAAAAGACAAAAGACTAAAAAGGGAAACGAAATAAATGACAAAAAGACAAAACGCTCCAAAATACTACGCTCGTGCATCATTCTCCTCCCCTTGAGAAGTCGCCATGTACTTTGTATACTTGCGATAGAATTCCTGAATGCTGACCTCTATAATCCAGGATTCCTCGACCGTGGGGCGACCCAACCAGCAAATTAAGTAACCAATCTAGTCTTCGGAAGGTGATGAAATTTCCTTTGAGGCAAGGACACCCTCATTGCGATCCACATGCGAACGAACATGATGCCACTCGACTGGAGGTAGCAGGATTGACGAAACATGCTTAACTTGAGCGAGACCTATTTACACTGTCCATATCAACTTACTATTTGAAATACCTTTTGACTTTTTTAGAACAGGTCCGAGTCAAATAGAAATGACTCGAATCAATTATTTTTACACTATTTTTAAAACCAAAGGGAGATCAACGTCGTATGCGTTGTTCGTATAACTACAAATAATCAAAAAGGGACCAAAACGATGCATTTGCAGTTTATGTCCCTTTCCCTGAAGATGTTCCTTCTAGGGATAAACCATGACAAGATCCCCAGATTATTATGCTATAAAATGACGCTTTGCGTCCATATAATCTTTGTAGAAGGCATAGATCTTCAGAAATTGAGTGCGACATTAGATTGTATGGCTGTCAAACGAACAGGAAACTCAATTGCGGATGGGCTAAACAAGATCGTGGGGAGAATCTCTGCAAGATCCACTGGGATGGTGGATGAAGTACCAAGAACTATCTGAAATGAGAACACACCAGTAGAACGGTTAACCACATTATTAAATGCAAACTCAATCTGGGCGACAATTATGTCCTAACATTTTGGAGACTCCGAGGCAAGGCAACAAAGAAGATCTCTCAAACTGGTGTTGATGACCCCAATCTGGACGTCTGTCTGAGATGAAATGCGATGGATAACTATAAGGAACAACAGAGTAACCCCTATAGGGTACGTTAGAAGTTACCGGTGAAGTGGACTTTTTAAAAATAAAGGGTAGCTACAGGGGAGGCATCAGACGTTCTTTAGGACAAGCAAGGCGAGGAAAGCACACAGGGACATGCTCGCTCAAAAAAGCCCCCAGTCACACAAGTTGAAAACTTGACGCTGCAGTTTTGCGTGCTCTGCATGCTCCACAGGAGATACGTGGTAATGAGGCAAATTGAGGACGTAATCTCCCTCCACAAAGTCAATGGCATGATGAATGTCATGAAAAGGGGGTAGCTCATCTGGAGGTGTGAGAATCGGAGTAGGAATCTAAAAGATCGTGAATCACTGGAGGAGTGTCTGACTTGGGGTACTGATGGGGCTATCATAACATAGGACGACATTCGAAGCCTCCTTAATTAGGTCCTCATGTGAGATGATTAGAGTGAAAGGACGAGCGGGACGATTCTCACGCATTGTCTGTAACTGAAATTATTATCCCTAATGCTAAAAGGTTTAGGTGTTTGCATGTTCGTTGTGCATGCTTGAGTGGACACATTTCCAGGGACGATTGAGGAATGACACACCTTCAACTGAATGATTGTGCATAGGTCCTCATCGACGTAAGCACCGATGGAAAAAGTAATGCGGTACCGCCTACTGAGGGTAAGAGAGAAGTCGTTGCTGAGCCACCCGATGCGACATGGTCTAGACATGGGTTATATAGGGAGAGTTAACTTATCAACCGTCTCTCGAGCGACCCGATGGTCACTCGCTCTCTCATCAATGATCACGGTGCAGAGGCGCTCTTTGGTCGTGCAATGTATAAAAAAAATACTTGTGTTGAGCCCACTATTATCCTCTAAAAGCCCTGCGGGTCAAGGGTGGGCGATCAGGGGTGGATTTGTATGGGGACAAGGGGGTGCGGAGGTTCCCCCTTAGTTTTAAAAAAAAAATTACTCAGAAAAAAAATCCAGTTGTGTTTTGTGTAATAAGTAAAAGGTGATTTTTATAGGGTTTTGAAACTTGAAGGGGCAGAAAAGTAATAAAATTTCATTAAATTTGAAATCAAAAACTGGTTTCATTTTACATTTTCATGCTCTCCCATCTCTTTTAAAACTCAGGGCCTTCCTTACCTCTCTCTGGCGTCCTCACTTCTCTCCATCTATCTGTCACTCTCACCTCTCTTCGATCTCTATCCTCACTTCCTCGGGCAAATTGTAAGCTAAAGCGCTGCTGGTAGGAGTGGACGTGGGTAGGTCTGGTTCTATTCCATACCAAAACCTAAACCAGAACCTATGTACTTAGGGTCCACATTATTATATCCATGCCCAAACCAAACTAAACTTCGATTTGGTTCGGTTCAGTTCATTTCGATTTTCAGTTTAATTTTTCTTTTGGTTTCTTTGGGTTTATTTACGCTTCTATTTATTTTGTAAGTAGTAAAATAGAAAGCCAACATATCACAAAATTTAAACCTATGCATAACTCAATTAACACAAAAAATAACATGTGTTTACTAATGATCAATTATGCCATTACTTCTAAGTTTAAAGCATGCCAACCACAAAAAATAATAGTTATAGAATACATTAGTTATAGTCACAAGTTCCAATGAAAAAAGAAAAAGGAAACAACAACCCTTCAAAATTGCTGAAAGTGGGCACTCCTTAAAATTTTTTATAGGTTTTTTGGGTCTGGTAAGATGAGAGGTCTTTCTTTTGTATCAAACAGCTAAAATCTGTAACACCCCACCTAATTAAATACCGGGTGATCAGCCCCATACTCAATTAAATCATAATATACAGTTGGTTCATTCTTAGCATCACTGTCGAAAATATTTTCCTATCACCTAGTACCCAATTAAGCTGGTGTTAAAAACTTTTCAATTTTAATTTTATAAAATTTCATTTTACCATTTCGAACAATTCCACACATTCCATTCCACAACAACATAACTGAATAAATATCACAACAGAATTTAAATTCAAATGGAACAAAAGTTTTCCAGTAAATAGATCTCAATACATAAATCCCAGCAATAGTAAATGTAACACAACGACACGAGTATAAAATCCTGACTCAGATAGAAGAGAAATATCTAAAATCCTCTTGGGAAACATGCCCTAAATGAAAGATCACTATAGAGTATGAATCAAATAAATGAAGGCATCTAAACGATACTCCATAGCTCCATAGATCGTCAACCATAATAATCCTCTATGGCTGGTGTCCCTGCGGCTGGACACCTGATATAGAAGACACAAGAGAGAAAATATAACATGCAAGGAAACGGGTCAGAGCCCGATGGTAAAATAGTTTTGAAAACAGCAAGTGAATAATTGCAATATTTATCACTTATAATATAGATGTTAGATTATCGGACTCTCTCTTGAGATTCTCACCTCTCATCTAGAGTGCACACCTAACGTACCTCTAAACCATTATAGTTATAGTTCCCACGCTAACTAGATTAACCACATGTATCCATTCTTTATAGCCCAAATTATTCCCACGTATTAACCCTATAATACATATAATGATGTTATAAACATATATATCCATTTAGATTCAACATGGATAAGTCCCTTATTAATTCAATTCAATTAAGTGTTCTCATACGTAACTATCTTACATTTCTACTTTAGCCATATAGTAGATATAGTCACATGTGTATATTACATTCGCTATATATATATATATATATATATATATATATATATATATATATACTGCACCCCGAGACACAGCTGTAGTGCTGCATTACTCTGCTATCTTATCCCAATACATCTCGTAACTGTATAGGGGACTATAGGTTCGGTAAAGATTCCTCGAACCACAAATATCAACCACAAATATTGTAGCGAACATAGTCCTAAGCCTTTGGCTTACGCACATACGTATGCACCCAAATGACCGTTCGATACCATTGTTCTCACTAATGGTAATCGACTTAAGTCATATGTTCTCGAGCGACAAGTCGAAGGACCCATATATTCATCAGGATAAGACTGCCCTCATGCATATACCTCCCGTCGATAGCAAGTAAGCTAGGTATGTCATACACATAAATTATCAATCAATAAAATAGGAATTATCATCAACCTATATAAAATTAGGTACTTACACTACCTATATCATATTAGGAATTCATCCTATCACAAGTACCCGTCGTATTTATTGAATACTACCCACACTTGTAATCATGATTATCATCATATATTTTTTTTATGTAGTTATCACTCACATAATAGTTTATTCGACCCAAGTACCCGTAAATATATCATCAATATTACCCTTACTTGATATAACAATTATTCTCTTCTAAATCGTAATATAATTATGTAGATATCTCTCACAAAAATTTAATCCTCAAATCCAAATAATTTTGCAACATTAACCCAAGTCCCTCTCTCCTTGTTAATGTACCAAAATTAATAAAATCTCACCATGGGCCAAATTACCATTTTCCAATTATTATTTTTTTTCGATAAAAGTACATTCTGCTAGAAATATAAAATTACAATTTTGAGGCTTTTCTGCTCCGATTTTGAAAAAACTTAAAACTGCAAAGTTGTGTAGAACGTGGTTTTATACAAAAACATGAGAGCACACTGCCACTATCCTCTTAAAACAGTCCTAAAATTATCATACAATGTTCGTCATTTTTAACAAAATATTTCATGCGTTTTATCTTTTTTCTTTCTCATAAAAACCAACACATATCAATCTAAAAATTCTCCTAATTAATCTCAATTGATATAGAAAGATATATGATCAGTTTCTAATAATCAAACAAACTAAAATCATCAAATAGTTTGGATTAAATCCTATTATTCCCAGAATTCTCATAGGTTCTTATTTCTTCAAAAATCATATTAACTCAGACTTCTTCTATCATTTGAAACCCAAAATTCGTGGATTAAATGATTTAAATAGAAAATAATTTATTCTATCTAATTTCCATATCAAGAACAAATTCCAAAAACTCTTTAGTTCATCCTTAAATCATGTAAGTTCATACTTCTTACTTAACCTATCTAGCATGGATATTGTAAGCAATAAAATAAAGTAAGAATTACAGTTGCCTTAATTATGTAGGTCTGAACCTTTGGTGATGATGGTGTAGAACCCTTTTCTCATTTTTCGGTGACTTTCTGGTGGTGGTGCTGGTGGTAAAAGGTGGTTAATCCCCTTTGGCTTATCCCAAAAGTCTCTCCTCCTTCCTAAGCAACCTCTTCCCCTCCCAAGCAACTCTTCACTTTCTCTCACACTATGACCTCTCAAGTGTTTTGTGATAAAATGAAATGAACTTACGTTCCTATAATCCATCACCTTTATAATAAGACTAATACCAAAATTACTATTCATATCCTAATTAAAATGACTAAAATTCCCTTTCGGGGTGTCCTTTCATCTCCAAACTGACCCGAGACCCAAATCCAACACCCGAATAGATTTTTCTAACTATTTTGACCCTTTAGGATGCAACGGCGCACTCAAAATGACCATAAGGTTGATATAAAATAATATTTTCTTTTTATTTATTTAAATTAGTCTCGACACGTCTCATACTGCGTCCCGACTTAAGTTTCATAATTACCGTATAAGTAACTCATGACAATACAAATAACATCATATTCATAAATTACTTAAATATCACTAAGTAATATTCAGAATCATATATTTCATTATCCACAAGTAATATAAAATTCGGATTAATCCCAATTAATTAATTCCAATTAATCCCGTTAACTTTTAATTTAACTCACTTTAAAAGTCATTAAAATTACGGGGTATTACAAAATCCTCATTCCATGTTTGAAAAAAACAGTCTCTCCTAATGTTGTTTATTACTTGTATTAATTATACCCATATATTGTATATATATAAAATTAATGGCTCCACATTGGTTCTATATAGGGTAGGTTTAGGTTCAGTTTATATTGGTTCCACATTGATTTAGTTCTTGGGTTGGGTTGGGCTGAGTTTTGTATAAAACCAAGAATTAACCCAATACGATCAGTTTTTGAGTTTAGGAACCAAATCCTACCCAATGATGTCAAAAAACCAAACCAAATCTAATGGTTTGGTTCGGTTCTTTAAGTTGACAGGTTCCGCTCTCCAGCCCTAGCTGTTGGCCTACTCTCCATTAACAATCTGAACTACAAGATCGTCTTGATAAGAACAACACCACCCCTAGCCCTTGTTTTTTTTAATGCGGTGAGCGTGTTTTGTTTGGTTTCATAATTGAAGATGAAGACTTCATTTGTTTTAGGTACACATTTTTTAATGATCTATAATTGAAGACTCCATTTTTTTAAGGGAAGAGGCATTTAGTCCCATTTCTCTTGATTTCTTTGCCTTCGATCCCACCTACTTTATTTTTTGTTGTTATTCCTATTGGGACAATTGCTAATATCTAAAAGACAAAAATGCCCAAAGGAAGATATCATTTCACTCCTAAACTTCAACCATACTTCACAATGGATCGAAATCTTTTAATATCTTTATGCAGTTATATTAAAAACAATTTGTAGGAGTTTGGGTGGAGTTCTAATCGTAAAATAGATAAAATCCTGTCATAAAACTATTTTGGGGGGTATATAAGCAAAACACTGGATGCATTTGTCTAATTGTTAGTCATGTGAAGACTGAAAGGCTTTTGCATCTATTTAATGTATTGAAGGTAGTGGCAAAAACAGAGGATATATCACAATGAAGTTGGAGGCATATAAAAGGCCCATTTTTCAAGATCTCCATTTTCTCAGATTGGTCTTGCATTGACACTATTATGACACTGGAAATACATAAAAGATATTATGACAGAGACTTCCTTATCGACATCAATATTCCCAATTTGCATAGATCCATTTTCGCTGATCGGGAGGGATAATTCATACAAGGGTGTTGCAGTCATTAATCTAGTGGGTTAACAAAAAAGAAACCAACGTTAGCAGTTATTATGTAGTTATAGGACTAATTCCTAATGAAAGAGCTCATGGGATCACCTCCAATACAAAACTTTAACTGGGACCAAAACCCAAATATCTATTTTTTAATTCTTTTTTGTTATAAAAATAGGCCCTATAAACACTTGTTTAAAATAGGCTCAAAATTGGAGTTTAATTTAATTTTGAGTGATCTAATAACATGCCCAAATTGGGACTTCTTATGAACTGAAAAATAGGCCCAAAATAAAATTATGTAGACCATAAAAAGAGGCCTAGAGTAATCAAGAATTTCCTAATTATATTGTTAAATGTTATTTGTTGTTAGTTATGTTTATTTTTTAGTTGTTGTTAGTTATATTAATTTAATTTAAATGTTAGTCATTGTTACTTTAATATAATTTGGGGATAATGTAAATATCTTAAGACTTTAAGAAATGTTAACAAATTAAAGTAATATTAAATTAGGGCTAATGTTATATACCGCTAATGTTACAACTATACCTAGTAAAAAAATGTAACAAGTTTGAAAATTTTAAAATCCAGGACGCTTCTTGTCCAAAAATTTGTCTAAAACTCGAATTAACCCAAAAAAATAGCACCGCTCCAAATTTTGGTTCCCCTTAACCAAAAAACCTGGACCCGCCACTATGGGGGATACCACTAATGTGTATATAACATCGGTTGATGCGACTATGGGAGTGATGGCGGCTTGTTTCGCCTGGAGCTGGAAAATTTATTGTGACAGCAACAAATGGAGTGAGCATCCGGAAGGGACATCGTGGTTGGAATCGGCAAAATGTCCATGAGGGACATTCGGCGTATATAGGGGATATATCAGGCTCCAAATAGGTTCAATTAGAAGGGGAGAAGGGGGGTCACGGGATGAAGGATTGGGTTCAATTGAAGGGGGAGAAATGGGTGCGGGATGAAGGATTAGGAAATGGGAGGGGTTAGGCCAAAAATGCAAACTAATGTGGCTAGGTTCTAAGCCATGGTAAAATGCTTGCAGTAGTGCATTTAATGCAAGACGAGAAGGTTAAATAATGTGGCTAGGTTCGAAGTGTTTTATGAGAAATTTAAGTTACTGGAAACTGCAGAGAGCAAAAGAAAACAATGAAAGATGAAAAATGAGAAGATAAATTCACAATAAAGGAGAAGAAATTACCAGCATCACACTAGCAATATTCTAGGAATCAGTTCTAAATGGGGAGCAAAATGCTGCTGGAAATTCTATGATGTCTCAAAAGACAGGAGTACCAGCCTATATATTGATTTCATGATCTTTTAGTCTTCTGACAATATTTTTTTTGGATAGAAATCTGGTAATAATTAAGACCTTTAAAGTTGTCAATGAACCCGACTTCTAAGATAAATTTGTGACTTTTCAGTTAACTAACTAATATGTAATTCCCAAGAGAATTTTATTATTTGATACTCCGACTCCAACATATATTTTCTGGATTTATTTTTTTAATTTATGTAATCTTCTATCAACTTCTTGACTCTCCTTCGTGCAAGTTCCCAGCTTGACTAGCATCATCTAGACTATGCCAAATTAGAGCTTGGGCCTTCGAGCCCACCTTTCATTTTATGAGATATTTTTGTTAGCCCCACCTCTAGTAGATACAATTTGATGATAAAAATGTCTTCAATTTCATCCTAAAATAGAGGAGTTGGTGGGAGACGAGCGATAGGACCATTATTGTATATATCATCAACACGATAAGAATATCGGGTTAGGTCCTCGATGTTTAAGGCCTTACTAGTGCCCAACACTCCTAAAAGGAAGTTTTTTGTAGGCTCCTTTATAATATCTCTCAAGCCTTATCATTACCATAATCATGTCACGCCCATTGAATTCTGCAGAATTTTTCCTACAATTAGCGCGTGTCATACAATTCTCATTGCTTAAGCAATTTATGCCGAACTTCATCATGTATGTCACGAATATGCTCGGTGAAAGCTTCAGCTATAGGATGGACCTAGATTAGGAGACAAATTAAATCAATTGGCTTACGAGGAAGTAATTTAGTGATGATGACACAACCTGTGGACATGTACAATGAGCTATCGTATGCAAATCCAACCATCAGAAGATTTTGATCCCAATTTGTAGCTTCTTTACTTACTAGGGAACAAAGTAAATTACCCAAACTTCGATCAATAATCTCCATTTGTCAATCGGTGTGTGGGTGGAAAGAAAAAGATAACTTCACTCCTAAAATTCAAGAAGCATTGAGTCCGCCAAAACTAACTCGTGAACTTCACATCACGGTCTGAAACAATAGTTATAAGACCTAACGACTTGCTTAAGGAAGAATATGGCAACATATACAACATTTGAAGTTGTTGAACAGGGAATAAAGTGTACTATTTATAAAAAGTGGTCCATCATAACAAAAATCAATCATGGTTTCAAATGGTTCTTGGGAAACCAAGGAAAAAATACTTTCTCAGATCTTGCTATGTTACGTGCAGCACAAAAAGTGGCATGTACAAACCTGTATTTTTCTTCCTCGCCTTTGAAATTTGACAGGTGTGATTTTGGGAAATTATCTTGGTCACGTCTTATTTCAAGTTTGGCCAAAAGTGATCCTCAACCATGGCATTGTATCTTCCAAAATAACCTATGACTCCACCAGCTTGTAATTCCTAAATTACTTGCTCCTGAACAAATGTATTAGGCAAACAAAGCTTAGTGCCTTAGTGCCCTTGAAAAGATAAAACAAAACTTAGTGCCTTAGAGCCCTTGAAAAGATAACCATCATCTAATGAGGAATTGCATGTATAATGCTAAAATCTTTGCAGGGTGGATAGTCTCCTTTAATAATATTAAGACCACCATTTGGATAGTCATTGAAGAAAGAATATAGGCCGCTCTATTAAGTGATTCAACTGCTTTGTTCTCAGCGCCAGATTTAAGTTCTCAATTATGTTCTACCATGATTAATAAATAATTTTTTTTAATTAAAAAAATAATTTGCAAATCATGCTCAAGGCTGTATATTTTGTTGGTAAAGCAACTCCCTCCTTATATCGTACCTGAAATCTTCCTTGAGTTGAGCAAGCATTTGATGTGGATCTTCCACCATTTTCCTCCTAGTTTACAACTCGTTAAACTTTTGCATGTATTCGTCCATTATCATGCTTCCTGCTTTAGGTTAATAAATTGATCATACAACTTATTATAATAATTGGCCAGCATGTATTTACCCAGTCTCTGTCGGATGTCTCCTTCAACGCCAGTCCACCACACCTTTGCTAAGCCCACGAGCTTCATCTTAGCAAACCTTTTCGCTTATCACTCATATAATACCAATCAAAGTACTCCTCAATTTCACCAAGACAATTGGAAAATAAAGTAGAATTAACTTCTCCTTCCTAATCTAGTACCTTCATTTCTTTTGTTGTTGTTGTTGTAATATCCACATCCGCATTATGTGGCTCATTCCCAGCTTAAAAAATATCTCTAGCTAACTCCAATTTGGGGCGATCTGTTACCCGATGTACTAGTGGGTCTTCTTGATTCCCACGGTCATAATTTTGAGAGTTATCCCCATTATCAATGCATGTTGAATCATTACTTGGTTGAATTCTATCACACCCTAACGTACACTAAGTTATGGGCACAACACCATGCAAGTCTTTGTTTATCTTGGTTAATTCGTGCAAGTTCAAAGATGGAAACAAGGTTAAAGTATGTTTTTGGAAAATTTTGGGAACCAGGTGACTTTATCGACTTATGTTAGTTGACATCTACTATGATTTTCTGTTAAGAGGTACTATAAGGGGGGAGGGGGTGGTCTGTTAGGCTGAAACTTGAAAACTCTATAGGTGCTCCTAGGACCTAAACTTCCTTGTGAGCATATGTCATGGCATTGATGATCGAGTGTGGGCTTGGTATTGCATAAAATTTAGGGTATGTTGGGAGAAAAATTTGAGTTATGCCAGGTGCAGCGTGGGTTGCATTTACAGGCTTAATTGGGTAAAATGCTATATGAACATTATCCAGAAATGTGGGAAAGGTTGTTGAGTATGATCAGCTATTAATTTCCCTTGTATGAACATTTGTGGGCAATTGTGGGGAAAAATTATGGATGTTGTACATGTGTAACTCGGGCTTGTATATTCTAGTACATGCATAAGACACATGGTGGAATACAAGAGTAGCAGTTGATGAAAGCGATTATTTGAGAAACGTTCTTTTTTGTCGATAATGTTATTTCATGGACGCAAGGCCTAGCAGTTAGGGTTGTTAGTTGTAGCCTAGCCTGAATATCAGTTGGGGTTGTCAGTTGTAGCCTGTGTATTTTCAGAGCAAGAGAGCCTAAAATGATTTTATATATTCCCTTGTATTTGTGAGATTGATAATAGAAGGTTGGGGGTATTTTCCCTGTAAACCATGTGTGTGTTCTTCTAAACTCATGTGAGTGTGCTTTGTGTGTTTGTGTGTTGGAAATGCATCAAAGTTATGTCTCAAAAGATTGGAGTACAAGCCTATACATAGATTTCACGACCTTCTAGACTTATCACAATGATTAAGACATTAAAAGTTCTCAGTCTAGATGAATTTCTGACTTTTCAATTGACAAGTTATTTGTAATTTCCAAGGGAGATTTATTTGATTAACTTTGACTCCTTCATTGATTTCTGAATTTTTTTTTAACTTCTAGAATCTTCTATTAACTCCTTGACTCTCCTTCATGCAAGAACTCAACTTGGGCCAGCATCATCCGGGCTATGCCAAATTAGGGCTTGGGCCTTAGATCCCACCCTTCCTCTTGTAAACTTTTAATGCTTACTGCCATTTATCTCCTATAAGATTTAATTTTATTGATTAGGGGACATTCATAAAAGAAAACTGGTCACTCCTTCCATTACTAATATGTTCCATTCTGAGGAGGAGTAGAATCTCAAAGCTAACAAAGTTGTTGTCCTCAAATTGAATTGGGGAATTATTACTTACTTAAATCCTCTCCTCTCTCTAAGAGTAGTTTTATTTGATCCATTGTCACTCTATATAATTATATTTTCTCATCTCTTTATTGGACCCAAAGGCCATTTTCTAACCGCTCCATGTGGTGGATAGAAACTAGCATCATCGTTGAAGGCATAGTTGTCAAATCACGAATCGTATCGTGAATCGTTTATACCCCAAATCATGAATCGACCGGTTGAATCGGAATCAAATGATAAAAATGAAATAAAACATAAGCAAATGGGATTTGACACTATATAATTGGTAATTAAGCATAATATGACAAAAAACTAATCGTAGCACATGATAATATACCAAAATATAGCCCATGTTCTCAACCGTTTTAAGCTTAAAAATGTAAAAAAACAAAAATAAATCATAAAAACTCATCATCAATGATCATTCTTCTTCATTCACCATCATCATCAAGGCCCAAATCACCATCATTGTCATCATCAACATCATCCTCTATGATAATTCGATCTCCCCCTCTTCAAAATCCTCTTCATCATCGTCCTCCTCATCATCAAGAATTTCAATATCATCCTATCACACTTATTTTCCTTTTCCCTTGGCATCTAAATTCCTTGGACCTATATAACACAAAATAATTTTGACATATATTAACAATAAGATTAGCATATATATATATATATAATAAATAAATAATAATTAAAATAATTCCACATATTTTCACCTCTTATCCTCTTTTTTCTAGGCCCTTCATCTTGGAAGCATTCATAAACATCCAACCATGAATGGTCGGTGGGGAGACATAGTTCTTCTACATCCCTCTCAGTGATCCACTCATCGTCGTCCTCTATTTCGTCTAGACAGATTAGATCGAAGTCACCACATTCTCTCATTTACTCTCATATCATTTCATGTCGAAGATTATACTTCATGAAAACTGGAGCATTCAACCTTTGTTGCTCCAAACTATTTGTTTTCTTAGAATGCACATTATCAAATGTCCTCCAATTTCTCTCACAACCTATCTCACTACATGTGAGACTAAGAACTCGTATAGCAATCTTTTGAAGCTCCGATACATCTTCACCAAAACTTTACCACCAATTGGCTACATAAGCTAAAGAATATAAAAAATTCAACAACATATAAATTCATTAGCATAAAAAAATCAGTAAGATATAAACTCACCGGGTTGTTTTTTTATCTCTCGTTAGCGTTGTCGAACTTCTATCAAACAATCCTCACATATTTTAAACTTGTCCATTTGCTCTTGTACGGTGATAATTGTATCGATGTTCGAACACATCCCTCTCTATAATGTCATACAAACCATGCTCCACCTCTCTATCGGCCTTTATGTCATCACTGAAGTGGAATATTCAAATATAAACAAAAAATATATTTTAGTCCTTTATATAATATAAATTAGAATATAGTGGAATTTTCAAGTAAAGAATTTAATATAAATCATTTTACCTTGGGTTCAAATAGTATCCCGCTGCATGAAGTGACCTATGAAGTTGAAGATCCCACCTCGTATCAATTATTTTCCAAATCTTCATATATCTCCTCTCTACATGATTAAAATTAATTGCAATTTGCTCCCTCACCCGATCCATAGCTTCATATATGTAATCTATTGTCGGTTTTTTTGCATCTCCATCAACAAGCCTCAAAACTTTGTAAAGTGGATGTACACTTTTAAAACAATATTTAATCACTTTCCAGAAACTTGTGTCGCCCAAAATGATACCCTCCACTTTCTTCGCATCCACCTTGTTGGAAAAAGTTCCATTCATCCAATCGACTGACATAAACATACACCTCAATGCCCCTTTATTTTCTCAAAAACTCTTCAATGTGAGAAAGGAAGTGGAAAATCTAGTTGCTCCCGCTCTATTAAGTTCCCTCTTATTTGATAATGTTCTAAACAAATCAAGCACCCATGTATGCCTATAACACTACACCAAAAATGCCAATCTGGCACGCTGACACAGTGAGAATCTGGCACGGTTTAAAACTGTGCCAAAATTTGGGGTTGTTTCTTTACAATCTGGCATAGTTTTAAAGCGTGCCAAAATTTATTAGTAACTAAAATACTAAAACTCAATTTACTTTTCATTTTGGATCCATGACTCCCAACTCCCGCTCTTTCTCTACCAAACTCAATCGTCTCTCTACCAAGACTAGGTCTATGTTCCCCCCTCTCTCGCTTTACCAAATCCATCTCTCTCTCTACGTTCGCTAAACAAGGTCGTGAAGAACCCGCCTTCAAGAAATTTTCTGAGGAGAATACCAGCTGAGAAAATTGTGGTGGAGAAGAAACCCCATGAACCCTGGTTTGGTAATTACCCCCTCCCTCTCTCTCTATAGTATTGTTATTACCTAGGTTTTATTTAAATTCAAGGTGGAGGGAATATGGTTATAGTTTTCATAAAACTGTCAAACTAATGCATCTTTGAATATTGTGTAATAACTAGGTTAGTTATATGTTTCTTAATTTGTTCTTTAATTTTCTAGTATTTTGTTGGGAGTTGACTCGTCATAGAAGTTACAAAAAAAAAAAATCATTAGCTCATGTGGAGGTAAAAAACTATTAGTTATAATTTATAATCCTTCTTTGCTCCAAAAATTAGGGTTTTCTTTGTGAAACCAAAGGACTATTGTCCTTCACATCTCTACAATCCCCAAATCGATCTTCCAAAGGTTCAATGAATTTCATATTCGTAATATTGTTTTATATATTTGTTGTTCTTTTTATGTTTTAAATACCTATTTTTGTTTTGTTAAATTAATTGTGTTGAATAGATATGTATGTATATATTTGTTTGTATAGATGGAGAGGGAGTTGGTTGAGCTGTTTGAATTGGTGAAAAAAGAGGCAGATGCAGCCGCAGTTGACGGAGGGGAACCTGAGGAAGATTGATGTGTTGATGAATTGAATCGTCCTAAGAAATTTCTAGTTAATTATCAGGTTTTGGTGTCCACACAGGTAATTTTCTCTTTTCTTTTCATTTTTTTCTTTTGTATCGCATTATTACTTTTATCTGAATTTAGCTTTTTTTATGAGTCCATGTTGGTGTATTCTATTTGCGGGATTCATAATTGGAACTTTGGAATCATTTAATTCTTATAAATATAATCTGGTAACCATGTTGGTGTATTCGGGTTGGGGGATTGACCCCCCCCCCCCCCCCACACACACACACAAAAAAAAAACATATACATATATGGGTAAGTTGTTAGATTATATTAAGAATCCGAGAACTCATTCCATCAGATATTTCATGTGCTTTTTTTCTTTTCTCTTCATTAGGATGTTCGATGTAAATTAAGAAAAATATATATCAACCAATGAGCTCTATATATGGGACTCTAAAAATTTCAGGGGCTCCATATATGGGTAAGTTGTTATTTTTTTCTTTTCTTTTAGCTAATAAGAATTTTTTAACAAAAGTTGCACACTTGTCTACTCGCACATATGATTATGTTAAAAGTACATTATAGATTGGTAATTTGCACTAAGATTATAAATGAGGCAGGCTAACCCGAGCCTAACTATAACGAGGTCATAAATATGTTTGGATTGACTCGTTTGTCTCACGAACCAAAATTGAACGAGCTTCTAAGCAATTGAATAGGGGCCGAACTCGAATAACTTGGTTGTTTTATACTATTTTAGTATGATTTAGTTATTTAGCTGAGCTTAAAGTGAATTAGCCTTGCAAGTCAGATTAAAAATGAAGATTGAAGCATATGCATGTATGATGTGATTCAAGTGGTTGTACAGTAAGTAGGTAGGTGTTTCATCTTGTACAGAATCAATGAGTGTATTACCCATATGTATGTATGAGTCTATTACTTGAATTTCTTTAAGTAAAACCTAACCCGAACACTTCAGTCAATAAATTAAGCACATTTAATTACCCTCATACATACATTTTTCTATTATTTGCTATGATGTCTCAAAATGTTATCTAGCTTGCCATATAGACTTAATAAAAAAAAATGCCATTTTTTTTATTGACATGGAGCTACTACTTTCATCTTCAATGGCAGTACAGTTAAGCTACGGGAAATGGAAACACAGAGCTGTTGAAAATTGTTTGCGCACAATGCGTATGGTAAGTACATATGCACATGTTGTAAGTTTAAAATTAGACCTAGGATGTGCATCAATTGGTGTTTATGTAGCTAATGCTCATTCATATATTGTCATATAGTATATGGTGTTTATGTAACTTTATAACTTCTTTAGTCCCATTTATGAGAAGCTTGGCAGAGAAATTGGACACGCTGTTATAACTCCCATTAATGCGTGGTTTACAAATGATGGTTACATATTTTAAAAAAGCGTTGGCCTTGTAGTAGGGACAAAAAGAAGAGGCGAAAAAACTTATCTTTGTCCCACAAAATTGGATTAGCCATATCCCTCTCAAGTTTAAATGCAATCAAGGATATTTGTTTTTCTTCGCAGGACTACACTGCTTTTCATGAGACATTGAACTTGAATCAGAGCTAATTAATTTACTGAGTTTTCCATATCAAGTTAAATTTCCCTCCTCATTTGGTCCTTAGTTCATCTCATCCATAAAATGGATTTCTTCAACTTTTGTGCCAACAAAAGCTTCATCCTCATTTATATTTACACAGACATTATATGCCATCACAGTATGTAATGTAAATGTATCTACCTTTAATAGCAATAAATTTTTTCTAATTTTCAAAGAAGTTATAAACTATTCAACTTTGTTTTATTCAGCAATAGTATGAATTTATTACATACAGTTCAATGGCCTAGAGTTTAAACGCTTGCAAAATGAAAGATGCGCTTGTCTAACCCATATAGATGAAAAATGAAAGATGCGCGTCTTACCCATATTGAAGCAAAGTATCATAATCAAAAAATTTATATTCCATTCTTTCTTTGTTCATTTCTTTTACGCCAAGGGATGAATAATGGGTTAAGAGATGAAGTCTTAAGATGGAACGTTGCTTGCGCCTCTATATGTTATTTGGATGTCGAGCGAATCATTTATTTTCGCATAACAATTGGGCTCGAGTTCTTGCCTATTCAAAAATTAAATTTATTCACACCCAGGGAGTGCTGGACAAGTCTAAAAAGACATTGATGTCCATATTTCAGTAGTTATACCCATTCTAGATTCTTCTTCGGGAGATGTCAGTTCTGAGCTTGATTAAGATATAGATGTTCATAGAGAAATTAATAAGGTACTACCAGGTTCAATTGATACTGTGATAATTTGTTACAAACTGTTTTTCATTTCTTTTCGTCCTTTTTCTTTTGTTTTCTTGGGTAGAAAAATTGTAGCAGAAAGTTCGAAAGTATCATTGAACTTGCTAGAAACTCCTCCTATTGTAGCACAGACTTCCCTGTGGGTACTTTTTAGCTTACACAGTGATTTTTTGCAACAAAATTCATGGTTCAGTGTTTATTTTTATTTTCATTATTAAGAGGACGTAAAAATAGTTTAGGGGATTTCTTGTAAAAATTGCATCATTCATGGTGTCTTTCATGACTACCGATACCACTGCCTTGAGTTACTAGAGAAATACAAAGGCCTGAAAAAATTAAAAATTGGAAGCATAGAAATGAGAGAGGAGGAACCTGCAGTCCTATAGTAGGTTGATCTTTTAATTTCCTGATTTCAATACATGGTGTGTGTGTGTGTGTGTGTGTGTTGTGTATGTAGTAATAAGTACGCACACCATTTGATCACTAGCATCGGTTTTAAACTCATTTTATAAAGGCTTAAGCAGGTATATAAAGACTTAAGCATCAATGTGGTACACAATGTACCACCTATCATTTGCCTAAGGATCAGCTCATAAGGCCCAAAAAGTAGAGCATCACTAGAGAGTTAGAGTTGACTCTCTCAATCATATGTTTGAGCATCACTTTAGCACAAAAGGTGCTAAAGTGAGACATGGGAGAAATCAATGGGAGAAATTTTTAAATCTCTACTGAGTCCAAGCAATTTCAATGCCAGTGATGACAACTTCCATTTTAGCATAAAAGGTAACATGGTTGTCAATTTTCTTGTAATAGGCACCAAGAACATGACCATGATGATCTCTAAATAGACCTCCAATGGCAGCAGGTCCAGGAGAACTAAGAGCCATGCTATCTGAGTAGAGTTTTACCCAGAAAGGAGGAGGGGGGAGCCACTGGACAGTGATGACAACAGGGACTTTGGGAGGTTTTCTTGAGATTTTAAAGGCTTTGAGATTTTCCAGGTCAGTTATGGAGTTATACTTATGGCCAGGGGTGTAGAGGGACATGAACTTAACCCAAGAGAGAATAAAAGACATGCCGTTGTTTATGTTGACGGGATTTTTGAAAAATGAGAAGATTGTTCCTCTCCATATGACATCAAATGTTGAAAATTTAAGGGCTAAGCTTAATAGTGCTTATGTGGGTGATTGTTTTTATATTTTATAACTACTATAAATGTTATTATCATTTTTCATTGAGCATGTAATCCACTTGTAGAAGGTAATTGAAGTAAAATGAAAGAAGAAAACAAGAAAGAAAAAAGGCATAGTTTACTTGAAATTTTTGTTGTCAAACAACTTAAAAATAGTGATAATCTTTGAACTAGCTCATGGCTGCCTGTTATGATGTTTTTGTATATAGTTTATTGTCCACTTTTTTTCTTTTCGATCTTTACAGTTGTCTTATATTTCCAGGAACATAGAGTGCCTCTATCTATACTTTTTTTCATTTCTAAGAACATTTCTTATCCCGTCTCCTACTCAAATTACAAAATACTATCTCATTATCACTTTAAACTGTGCGTCTTCGTGTCAGATTATAAGAATTAATTAATCTTGTTTTCTGTTTGTTTTATAGGTTGGAACTCATTGTAGAGCCTCATTTTTTTCCAAGAAGAGATTGAAATCTCGCTCTACACCTTATTTTTTTCATATGCTTTGTTCCTTTGCACCCTCGACATTACTGAACACAAATATCTTTCTCTTGGCATTTCCAAAACCTCGCTCCTCAAGGTAATTACTTTTTCTCTTCTTAATAAAATTAATTAATTGAGATTCAAAATGTCACTTGGTTTCAACATGAGTATTATTCGAAATGTCACTTATATTCCTACGATTTACGAGTCCCAAACTTCAAAAAGGCGAGGGCTTCATGTCGTGGTGTTGATTGATAAATAATTTGCCTACTCAATAGACGTAAGTTTTAGGTTAGATTGGGTGTAAAAGTGAGAAAATTACAAAATGATGAGTACGCGCAAGTTATATACTTGGGCTTAAAAACATGCCGTTAGAGGGCAAAAATCCCAAATAGTCCCCAAATGACCTCATGAGAGGCACGAAAACCTCATACGGGATCAATGTAACTCATAGGAACTGACCGCATAGTCACGAGTCTCCCGGTTAATGAATATGACGATAATTTGAAAATATCTAGATTAAACTTAAAAACAAGCCATTAAAGGGTGAAAATCCAAACCAACCCCACACGGCCCCGTAAGAGGCATGAACACCTCACACGGGACAAATATAACTCGTAGAAACTAGCCGCGTAGTCACGGGTGTCCCAGTTTGAAAATATGATGATAATTTTAAAATATCAAGATTAAACTTAAAAACAAGACGTTAAAGGGTGAAAACTCAAACCAACCCCAAACGGACCGGTAAGAGGCACTAACACATTGCACGGGACCAATGTAACTCGTAGGAACTGACCGTGTATTCACGGGTCTCTCAGTTTATGAATAATCTAGATATTTGAAAATATCTAGATTAAACTTAAAAACAAGCCGTTAAAGGGTGAAAACACAATTTAGACCCCAAATTGTCCCGCAAGAGGTATGAACACCTCCCACGGGACTAATGTAACTCGTAGGAACTGACCGCATAGTCACGGGTCTCCTGGTTTATGAATATGACGATAATTTGAAAATATCTAGATTAAACTTAAAACAAGCCGTTAAAGGGTGAAAACCCAAACCAGCTCCCAAACGGCTCCGTAAGTGGCACGAACACCTCAAACGGGATCAATGTAACTCGTAGGAACTGATCGCGTAGTCACGGGGGTCTCCCAATTTATGAATATGAATATAATTTGAAAATATCTATATTAAACTTAAAAACACGCCGTTAAAGGGTGAAAATCCAAACCAACCCCTAAACGGCCCCGTAAGAGGCATGAATACCTCACATGGGACAAATGTAACTCGTAGAAACTTACCGCGTAGTCACGGATCTCCCGATTTGAGAATATGATAATAATTTGAAAATATCAAGATTAAACTTAAAAACAAGCCGTTAAAGGGTGAAAACTCAAACCAACACCCAAACGGCCATGTAAGAAGCACGAACGCCTCGCACAGGACCAATGTAACTCGTAGGAACTGACAGCGTAGTCAGGGGTCTCTCGGTTTGAGATTATGATGATAATTTGAAAATATCAACATTTAAACATAAAAATAAGCCGTTGAAGGGTGAAAACCCAAATCATCCCCCAAACGGCCCCGTAAGAGGTACGAACACCTCGCACGAGACCAATGTAACTTGTACGAACTGATCGCGTAGTCGCGGTTCTCCTGGTTTGAGAATTGGATGATAATTTGTAAAAATAACACTTAGACTTAAAAATAGATCGTTAAAGGGTGAAAACCTAAACCAGCCACCAAACGTCCCCGTAAGAGGCACTAACACCTCGCACGGGACCAATGTAACTCGTAGGAACTGACAGCGTAGTCAGGGGTCTCTTGGTTTGAGATTATGACGATAATTTGAAAATATCAAGATTAAACTTAAAAACAAGCCGTTGAAGGGTGAAAATCCAAACCAGCTCCCAAACGGCCCCGTAAGAGGCACGAACACCTCGCACGGGACCAATGTAACTTGTACGAACTGACCGAGTAGTCGTGGTTCTCCCGATTTGAGAATTGGATGATAATTTACAAAAATAACACTTAGACTTAAAAATAGGCCGTTAAAGGGTGAAAACCTAAACCAGCCACCAAACGTCCCCGTAGGAGGCACGAACACCTCGCACGAGACCAATGTAAATTGTAGGAACTGACCGCGTAGTCCCGAGTCTCCCGGTTTGAGAATATGATGATAATTTGCAAAAATCAACACTTAAACTTAAAAATAGGCCATTAAAGGGTGAAAATCTAAACCATCCCCCAAACGGACCCGTAATAGGCACGAACACCTCGTACAGGACCAATGTAACTTGTAAGAACTGACCGCGTAGTCACGGGTCTCCCGGTTTGATAATACGATGATAATTTACAAAATCAACACTTAGACTTAAAAACAAGTCGTTAAAGGGTGAAAACCCAAACCAGGCCCCAAACGGACCCGTAAGAGGCACGAACACCTCGCACGGGACCAATGTAACTTGTACGAACTGATCGCGTAGTCATAGTTCTCCCGATTTGAGAATACGATGATAATTTGTAAAAATCAACACTTAGATTTAAAAATAGGTCGTTGAAGGGTGAAAATCCAAACCAGCCCCCAAACGTCCCCGTAATAGGCACAAACACCTCGCACGGGACCAATGTAACTTGTACGAACTGACCGCGTAGTCCCGGGTCTCCCCATTTGAGAATATGACGATAATTTGCAAAAATCAACACTTAGACTTAAAAATAGGCCGTTAAAGGGTGAAAACCCAAACCAGCCCCCAAACGGTCCCATAAGAGGCACGAACACCTCGCACGGGACCAATGTAACTTGTACGAACTGACCGCGTAGTCGCGGTTCTCCCAATTTGAGAAATGACGATAATTTGCAAAAATAACACTTAGACTTAAAAACAGGTCGTTAAAGGTTGAAACCCAAATCATTCACCAAACGGCCCAATAAGTGGCACGAACACCTCGTACGGGACCAATGTAACTTGTAGGAACTGACTGCGTAGTCCCGAGTCTCCCGGTTTGAGAATATGATGATAATTTGCAAAAATCAACACTTAAACTTAAAAATAGGCCATTAAAGGGTGAAAATCTAAACCATCCCCCAAACGGACCCGTAATAGGCACGAACACCTCGTACAGGACCAATGTAACTTGTACGAACTGACCGCGTAGTCACGGGTCTCCCGGTTTGAGAATACGATGATAATTTACAAAATCAACACTTAGACTTAAAAACAAGTCGTTAAAGGGTGAAAACCCAAACCAGCCCCCAAACGGACCCGTAAGAGGCACGAACACCTCGCACGGGACCAATGTAACTTGTACAAACTAACTGCGTAGTCGTATATGCAATTTTTTTGCTTGAATACGATTTTTTTAAAATGACTTGGTTACTAATATCGTATTTATTTTGTGTCTTATTTTTTTTATAGGATGACATTCAATCGCTAGATTTTATCCACTTGGAACGCACGAAGAAGTCAATGCTTTACAACAGGAGGATTATTTATTTAGTGTCGTTATTATTCAGGATTCTATTTTTTTTGTTATGGCTGAGCAGGCTTTAGTAGTTTTATTATTTATTTTTATGGTCGTGCTGGCTATAATAGTTTTATTGTCGACTTTTATGGTCGTGCGGGCTTTATATGGGCAGATTTTATGTTAGCACGTTTTGGAATGCTAAAAAAATAGAGGAAACTTTGCCCAATTTTTCTTTTGATCTGGGAACTATTAGTTCTTGTAATTTTTTGAAGTTATTGTCGACTTTTATGGCCATGTGGACTTTATATTAGTATTAACTCTTGTAATTTTTTAAAGTTTGTAAGCACATTAGTTTATCAACAACCTGCGATATTCATAGTTTGTGAATTTTCTTGATTTTTTTTTTGCAAATAATAAATATTTATCCTATCAGATTTGGAATTTGCAGATTTTCTAGATTTGTTTCCTATTATTATTTTTTTTATTAACTGAAAATTTTGGCACGGTTTTAAACCGTGCCAATTTATAAAAATGAGAACGCTTATAAAACAATCTGGCACACTTTATAACCGTGCCAAAAGCGTTCCATAAAATAGACAATTTGGCACTGTTTCGGCATGTGCCAAAAGCGTGCCAGATTTAACATCTAGCAAGGTTTAAAAGTGTGTCAAAAGCGTGCCAGATAAAAAAACTGGCACAGCTTAAAAGCGTCCCAAAAGCGTGCCAGTTTGGGAAATCTGGCACGGTTTTAAACCGCGCCAGAAAATCTGGCAAGCCTAATTCTTGCACGGTTTAAAACAGTGCCAGATTGCGCTTGGCACTGTTTTAAACCGTGCCAGTTTCCTATTTTTGGTGTAGTGTAAATATACACGGTAACTTCTCTTGCCTTTGTAATTGTGTTTTGAAATATAGGCAAGTTACCAATGTTGGTAAGCATCAAATCAATCAAATGGGCGATACATTGGTTCCAAAATAAACTCTTTCTTTTCTCTTCCAATAACCTCACCGCGGCTACATACGACGATGCACTGTCCGTTACCACTTGAATAACATTTTCTTCCCCAATCTCTTCCACCATACTATCAAGAAACTCAAACAATCTCACCGCATCCTTAATGATCGATGAGGTGTCCATGGATTTAAGAAAAACAGTCCTGCTCGGGCTATTCACTATAAAGTTAGCGAGCGATCTTGATTTTCCATTGCTCCACCCATCCAACATTGAAGTGCACCCCATTTTTTTCCATTACTTATTATACCTCTCTAACAACCTATGCACGCTTTCCACTTTCTTTTTCAAATATGTTACCCTAGCTTCATGACAGCTAGGGGGCATTAATCACTTTCCATAGTCTCCAACCGACATTTTTTTAAAAGTGGACACTTCACAAGATTGAGTGATAAATCATTCTTATAGAAAAACCTCAATATATCCTTACACACCGGCTCCCTGTCCTTTAGCATTTGATTCATGGTTTGTTGTTTACTCTTTCCCCCACCCCCTAATAACAAACCAATCCATTACCCCTTTTACCTTCCCAGTCGAACCTCCCTCATCATCATTCCCCCATTGAAAGCATGCATCTTCAACATTTTCTTGACTTTGATTGCTACCAACTGTGGAAGTAGCATTTTGACATATATACTCTTGAAAAAATAATATGACGGCCTCGGGACATTGTTCGCACATACTAGTATCGCTATGAGTCCCAACAAAATGTTGTTTCATTCGAAAAACTCCTCCCCATTTTATTGATCCACAATAGTTACATTTCGATTGCATTTTATTGTTCCCATTCACCTTGGTGCAATAAGCCCAAGTTGGATTTATTTCTTTCTTGCCCTTTGACTTTACCATATTGATTTTCAAAGATCAAACAACTTACAAATCAATATCAATTTATTTAATAAACAACTCAGACAATAACTACCAAATTTAAGAAAATACATATGGTTTATGCAAATACAACAAATATACCTAAAAAACATATGGTTTTATATATGTCTTTATAACTAAAAAAAATAGGTTTTATATGTGGTTTTATAACTAAAAACAGGTTTTATAACTAAAAACAGGTTTTATATATGGTTTTATAACTAAACAAAATATGGTTTTATAACTAAAAAACAGGTTTTATATATGGTTTTATAACTAAACAAATAGGTTTTATAACTAAAAACAGGTTTTATATATGGTTTTATAACTAAAAAAATAGGTTTTATATTTGGTTTTATAACTAAAAAAATATGGTTTTATAACTAAAAAATAGGTTTTATATATGGTTTTGTAACTAAAAATAGGTTTTATATATTGTTTTATAACTAAAAAAATATGGTTTTATAGCTAAAAACTATAAAAATAAAAAAAATAAAAAAACATAAATTACGTATGATTTTATAACAAAAAAACTGCCTAAGCATGGTTTTATAACAAAAAAACAGTAAAATAACTAAAAAGGACAAAAAAATGTATGGTTTTATAAAAGAAAAACAAAACAAAAGGGCTCATATGGTTTATAACAACAAAAAAAAATAGCAGTAAGGGCTCGTATGAGAGAAACAACAACAAAAAAAATCAAATAAACAACAAAAAATAACCAACTTACCTTCGATTGAGAAAAGAAGCAACCATAAGGGCTCGTATGGATGAAATATAGGCTTATGGCAAGAGGTTTTGACTGAAATAGGGTTCTTTTGGCCGTAAGGTATGTTTGGGATTTGTTTGGTTTAGTTTTGTAAGTTAAATGAGCTTTTTTTTTTAAACGTGTGTTGAAAAAAGCCCATTTCTTGATTCGATTTAATGAACGATTCTTGATTCTGAATCGAATCTTATGGCTTTTTGTACATTTTCGATTCTAAGGTTGATTCAAATTGTTTTGGCATGGAATCGAATCGTCCGATTCGAATCACGAATCGAATGATTTTGACAACTATGGTTGAAGGCATGATAATTGTCTAGGATGAGGCCCTTCAAGTGGTACTTTGCATATTCCTCAAGTTGTGGTAGCCAAGCTAAAATACAAAGTTTTTTATTACCTATGTTATACATATTAGCAAATTTATGCATCTTTTCAAGCAACCTCAATCGAAATTTTAAAATAGCTCATGCACAGTGTCAATTCTATAGCAAGGTTACCCAGATTTGGAAGCCTACTACAATTGGTGTTTTTACTTTAAACAATGCCTAACAAGTTTGTATGCCTCATAATGATAAGATGACTTGGTCTATGGATTTATGGCAGCAATATGTACTTCTTAGGAGATATATTCTCATACGAAGGATCATTTGTAATAAAATTCCCTTCAAGGATCACGTCTAGTGGCATGAGAATAGTATCGTGTTGGTTTATGTGCTTTCATCATTATGAGAATACTGCTCATCTTATCCTGCATTTCCTTTTTAAGATAAGGCTATGAAGATGGTTAGCTTGCATTTTTGGCATTTTTATCACATTCGATACATCTTCTGCATGATTTCTTAAGTCTCTTATTTCCAATCAGGTGTAACAACCCGTCCTTTTTGGAGATTTTTTCGGAATAGTAATTTTTGGGATTTTCAAGGATTAAATTATTTTTGATGAATGTTGTGATTATTTTTGGGATTAAGTAAATGAATTGGAGTATTTTAATAATATGTCGTCGTTGGGTAAAGCGACATAAGAAAATATTTTAATGGGAATACCGCATTTATTTATTTTGGGTTGAACTAGTGATTTATGGTCAAGTACCTCGGATGGGAATTTTGACTGCGCCGTGAGTCTCGAAATGTCCGAGATAGTCGAAAAAGAGTGTCCGATTGTCGAAATTGAGTTCCGGGTAATTTTGGAGTTAAATGGGTTCGTAATTGAGTAAACGAGTCGTTTTGGGGTTTTTAAGGGTTAAAACCCTTTTCCCTCTATATAAAGAGGGAGAAAAAGAGAAAGAAAGAAGAGGGAAGAGAGGGAAGAGAGAGAGGAGGAAGAAAAGAGGAAGAAAATGGGAGATTTTGGCCTACCTCCGCGGGATTCGACTCGAGGTCATCGGATTTTATCCACGAGGTAAGTGTTTACTTGATTTATTTAATTTTTGCATAAATATCTCATACTGTGGTTTGGTATAAACAAACCCTAACGATTTTGGGTTGGGTTTTCGTGGATAAAACGAGTTTTGGGGAGTTAAAACCATTAAACCCCTATAATATTTCAATTTGAGAAATTAAGGATTTAATCAAAAATTGTTATAGGTTTCGGGTTCTAGGATGTTTAGAACCCTTAATATATTTGTAGTTGTAGTTGGTTGAGGTTGTAGGATGTTGGGTGAGGCGACAAAAGCTTGGGAGAAGCTTTAATAACCGAAATCGTCTCGGAGAAGACGATGAATAGTTCACCTGCGTCTTTCTGAAATGATTCGGCCTTGATACGAATCGATTCGGCTCCTGGTCAAAAAATAAAAAATTTAGATATTTTCTATGTGGTCACATGGGCACCAACAACGTATTTTTCTGATTTTTTTTGGATTTATAGTGATTTTTCTACGGAAAGTTGTCCGAGATCGAAATCGTTAGTTAGAAATTAAGGATAGAACCTTGGAGATAAATATTAGGGGTTCTCAAATGGAGTGTTAGGACCTCTAAAGAAATTTTGGAGATATAAAAACTTTGGGTTTGTAGGAATAAATCCAAGTTGTGATTTAAATGGAGATTGGATTGAATTTTGGGGTATTTTGGAGATTGAAAAATTGCCCAAACAGTGCCCCTCGAAGAGGCCGAATCGATTCGGGTCTAGGCCGAATCGATTCGCCTAAGGGGATCTGTGATTCTACAGTGGGCCGAATCGATTCGCTATTAAGGACCTGTTTGCATAACACTTTCCGAATCGATTCGGATTGGGGCCAAATCAATTCGCCCACCCGAATCGATTCGCAATTGGGGCGAATTGATTCGCTTTGGTCAGATTTGCCAGTTTTCTCCCCTTAAGAGTATGGGGAGTTAAATTACAATTTGGGGTCTTATATGGGGGATCTTAGTTTTGATATCGGGACTCCTAAATAATGGTTTTGAGGGTTAGTAAACCTTTAGATGAAAGATAAGGCCTTGGATTGGTGTAGGCCATAATCCGGGGAACGGACATAGTTAACGTTCGGGACGAACAAAATTTGAGAGGGAGTTAGGATACCATCGAGCCTAGGTATTTATGTAATTGAAGTTATGTGAGTTGAATACATCTTGGTGAAATCTAGGAAGTGATCTCTAGGGATTTATATCTTTGGGATTATTGGTCATCGCTAGATGTGATTAGCAATTATGGTATATATATATATATATATATATATATATATATATATTCGAGGAGGAATATGTGGTATATATGTATATACTATATGATTAAATTATATATATATGATATGAGGTAAATGATTTTGAAAATATAAAAATGAATGTTTTTAAAATGGAAAAGAAATGATTTTCATAATTAATAAATTATGGTTACACACCTCCCTAAATCGCTATCATAAGGGAAGTTGCCTGTGTATGGTGATGCCCCCTGGCTAATGAATGCAGGGTGGATATAGTTCTAGGCCATATGGAGATTATATATTTTACTGCACTGGTGAGGTGATTCTGGGTGTGATCATGACTCTCCTGCAAGCATATGGCTGCTTCCCGACTTTGGTAGGTTCCCAGGTTGTCTTGTTTGATGGGCCCTGGAAGATAATAGCAATTTAGGGGCACGTCCAGTGGGGAAACTCGGAGGGACGGTCTTAGATTTGTTAAATCAATTCATGATAATGGATTGGCTTTATATACACTTCCTGGATATAAGAAGGGAAATGGAAGCATGTGATATGATCAAAGAATTTTTATGATAATAAAAATGGCTTTGAGTACATTCCCTGGATATGAGAAGGAGAATGGGATGTTATAAAACGGAAAAGCATTTTTATGATAATAAAACTGGCTTTTAAAAAATTATATGTTTTGTTAAAGCAATTCATGATAATGAATTGGCTTTTAAATATATTTCCTGGATATAAGAAGGGAAATAGAAGGTTTTGATATGAGTATAGAATACACCTCAGTCCGGGAGATAGATCCGGATATGTATTATATAGTTGTATTATATGAGTAAATGAATTCTCATTCCGGGAGATAGATCCGGATTTGTATTGAAATATGAATATATATATATATGGATAAATTGAGTGTCGAGGGTCTAATGGATCCCGACGATCGACCTTACCGCATAGTAGTGTATCGGGGGGTTCTGTAACAACCCGAGGTCTTGGAGACGATGATTTATTTATTTTGGGAGAAATAAATACTATTTTATTGAGAGATTAATTAAATTGGCAATTGAGGTCAAAATTTGGAGTCGTTAGAAAGTGTGTCGAATGGCAATTCTGAGGGTACCATTATTTTCGGAAGGGTCGAGAAAGTCGAAATGACTGTACTTGGGGTCTATTTAGGTTCCGAAATAATTTAGGGCCGTTTGACTCGAATTAATGTTGCTGAGTCATTTAAAGTGTGTATTATCATTTAAAGATGCGTATCTTGGGAGTTAGGGCTTAAAAAGCCTACGGGAGATTTATTTCTCCAAAGAGAGAGAGAAATACAAAGAAAGAAAGAAAGAAAGAAATAGAGAAGAAGAAGAAAAGGAAGGAGAAAAGAGAGAGAAAGTGGAGATTTTCGGCAAATACATGATCTCAAGGCAAATTCAAACCCTACGAACCCGAGGCAATTGATTAAACTTGCTAAATAATTGTTGTGTACCATTTATTACATAATTTGTGGATTGAATTTTTGGGTTTTAGGTTTAGTTTGATAAAACCTAACTTTTTGGGAAAACCTTAGATTTGTGGTGTATAAATGATTTCTAGGTTAGAAATTAGTTTATTGGTGTTTATAGATGATATATATGTGATTGGGTTGAGGAGAAATGAAGAGATAATGACCAAAATGTATTTTGGGAATTTTGGCTTACTTAAAAAGTATCCATTTTCGAGATTTCTGAAGGGCCGAATAGATTCAGCCTCCTACCGAATCGATTCAGAAATATGCAGGTGCCCAGGTCTGAGTGACCAAATCGATTCGGACTCTAGCCGAATCGATTCGGCCTGAGACAAAGTCCCAGGTCTAATGGCTCGAATCGATTCGCCTTCCTGGCCGAATCGATTCGTTGGGCCGAATCGATTCGGAATTGGCCCGAATCGATTCGAAAACAGGGCTTTTGGGGGATTATTTTTCTAAGGAGAATTTCATCCCGTTTTGTTCGAGGTTATTGATTGGGAACCTCTGTAGGAATTGTTTGGAGTATGTTTTGGAGACTTTTAGAGAGTTTCCCTTATAAGAAATTAATGGAGTCTTATTGACTAAATTTGAAGAATACCGATTAGACATTTTGGTATATTCTAAGTGGGGAAGCCCACTTTGATTTGGAGATTCTACTTGGAGATAATAATTACAATTCATATGAGAGAATGGGAATAACTTTGGGATATTGGATCTTATGATCCAATCCCAAATGGGATAATTTTAAAGGTTCATAAAATGAATTGAACCACATTATGGATGGAGAACTGTATATGCTAATTGAGGTGCATTCGGATATAGAATATCCTTAAATTAATTAGAATTAAGAGAAAATTCATAAATAGAAGCGACATGTGAGCTTCAAGTGAGAAATAGTATCACGTATACTAAGTGGGGAAGATATGTGAGAGATGACGATTAGCGTATCAAGAGAGAGATATACTAAACAAAGGCATTAAATCTATCGCGCCTAAGAGCGTATAATGAAAATGAAAATGATGTGGTAGGTATACCTTATATGATGGTATATATTTATTATGTGGGATGTATGTATACCTTATATGATGGTATATGTGCATGGTTAGGCATACCCTCTCCTTGCTATCATTGGGAAGTTACGTGCGTAGAGGGTGAGCATCCTGGCTCAATGAGCAGGGTGTGGATATTCCCCAGGTCATAGTCGTCCATGTGATTACTATGTGATATACATTTATTTATTTTGGGGGTGAGAGGTCGTGGGTATGTGTCGCTCTCACTTGTCGGTTAGGAGCTATGACCGCTTCCCGGGACGTCGTGTGCTTGAGTTGATCACGAGGTGGGTGTCGTTGAACCCCACCAAGTGGCCCCAGTTTGCTACGTATATGGGCTGCTGGAAGATGATAGCATGTCATCCTGCGTCCTTCGAGTTATAGCTTAGTTGGATGGTTATTATTGCTTGTGCTTGTACTTGGGTATCGAGGGCATAATGGACCTCAACGAACTACATTTCCAGGATTAGTGTATCGGGGGGGTTCCTTGTTTGGATTTCGCCTCGGTGAGACGTCCCACGCACGAACCGCAGTGTAATGTTGGAACTTGGGGATAAGTTAGTCCTTAATGCTCATAATTATATATATATCACCTATCCCGACAATCGACAGTGCCAGGAGTAGTGTAACGGGGGGGGTTCCTTCTTTGGATTTCGCTTCGGCGAGACGTCCCACGCATGAAACGCCGTGTACTGTTGAGAATTAGGAATATTAATTAATTAAAACTGGATAATAAATTGGGTTACGTGCATCATGCATTGAGGGCATAATGAGCCTCGAGTATCAATACGGCCAGGAGTAGTGTAACGGGGGGTTCCTTGTTTGGATTTCGCTTCGGCGAGACGTCCCACGCACGAAACGCGGTACCGTGTTGAGAATCGAGAGGAGTTTAGTCCTTAACTCTTGATGCTAATAACTCATATATAATTATATATATTGTTTACATGACATATAAGGGCATCACTAGGATATAGAATTCTAGTAATTGAGAATGTTGATGTATTGTGATGATGTGGTTGATTATGCAACTTTATATGTTCGATAAATGAACAAATATAAAGATAACTATAACATTTAAATTAAAGTATATGATTTAGATGGAACTCAGATAGGTATAGATTGAGAGATAGGTTAGATGATTTTATTTAAATATTTCTTTTGGGTTTTAATTAGATTCTCTTGCCTAAATAGAATTGGGCACCCATTTGGAGATCACGTGCATACGCTTAGTGCGCACTCTAGTTGAGAGGTGATATGGATTTTTATGGAGAGGACGATTCCATTAAATCATGTAATAATGCATTTATAATTATTATGCATTTTAATACACTTGCTATAAAATGTTTTTCAACTAGGGCTCTGACCCGTTTATATTTTCTCCTCCCTATATATATTGTACTACTTCAGGTGTTCCTTCGCAAGGACACCTTGATGTTCATCCATTCATTATTCGTGGAGCTGTGGCATTACGGACTGTCACGGCATTTTTCTTTAGTCGATTCCTATCTTTATATATCTAGATTAGGATTCGGTTGTATACGGAGTTAGTATTCAAAGTGTTGTCGATTAACACTTTCTTATTTCAGTTCTCAGATTATTGTATTGTCTGTTACCCGACAGCATATTCGGGTATTTCATTGTTGAGATTTTATTGTACATTGTATTGCACTCTTGTATATTTAGGGTTTTCACGTATCACTCATCATAGTTAGATGTATGTTGTTGGTTGAGTTGCATTATTGGTTTTGTTGTTTTTATTAAATAAAAAGTTTTAAATTTTTGACAATTTTCTTTTAATAGTTTCGGGTAGTTAGCCTTATATTATTCATATTTTCAGTTGATGTTGAGACTGTGCCATCTGGGATACCTGATTTAATGTAGTATAGGGCTGGACACCCGTTATTATTTTGAGCGGGTCGTCACAGGTTCCTTGTTTGGATTTCGCTTTGCGGACGCTCAACACATAAATATTAACGGCGTCGGGAGTGGAGAAATGTTATAGGATGCAAGGATGTGGGTTTTGTGGAAAAGTCTTATAGTGTGGATGAACCACTATAGACTATGAGCCATGGGATGGTGGTATGTTGATGAAATTGTTGTGCTATGAAATAGCACAAAAGTGGTCCTCTCACCACAAGTGAGTGGGTGGAGTTGAACTTAGAGGAATTGGTTCGAGGCTTAGGGCCAGGCTGTAATACCCCGTATTTTTATGCTTTATAAATTAGAGGATTTATTAAATTTAATGTGAGTTAATTATTTAATATAAATTCGGAAATTAATTATGTTATAATTATTAACGTGATGAGATTTAGTAATTATGGGAAATTTGTTGAATATTACTAATGAGAAAAGTAATATATAATATTGGTTCTATTAAATGTCACGAGTGAATAGAATTACAATTTTGGAAATTTAAGTCGGGACGCGCCTGTGTCGTGTCGGGAATAAATGTTGATTAATAAAAGTGAAATATTTTTAAGTTATCTGTATGGTCGTTTTGAGTGCGCCATCATGTCCGGAAGGGTCGAGATAGTCAGAAAAGTGTACTCGACGGTTTAGTTTGGGTCTCGGGGCGTTTTTAGGCTTATTTAGCACCCCAGGAGGGCATTTTGGACATTTTGCATTTTTGGGTAATTAAACCCACGAAAATTATTAGGCTATATTAGCCATTTAGAATAGTCCTTTAGGGTTATCAGACTCAAAATTTTAGAACGGCCATAGGAGAGGGAAGGAGAAAGCTTTCCAAGCAATCCAAGGCCAAAAAGTCACCCGATTGCACCGCCACCAACACCAACGCGTAGATCGCGCGATGGGGAACACAACCACACCAAAATCGTCCACAAATCAGAATTCTGAAATATCCAGGCAAGTGTCTATCTTGCTTATTTTCGTTAATGCATCACTCATGTTAGTCTAGGGTTGATTAGGATGAGTTTCATGGAAGAAAACCCAAGTTGGAGATTGGAACTTGAATATAGTAATGATATAAAAGGAAATCTGGAAATCCTCCTTCATATGTAGAGGTTGAACCACGGATTTATGATGTTTTAGAAGAAGAAATTCTAGAAAAAGATTGATTAGAACAAGGTTAAAGAAATTCTAGGGTTCTTGAGATTAATATGAGTTTTTGGCCTATTAATCCATGGTTATTGATGAAAATTTGCATGCTTTACGTAGAAGATGTATAAAATGGGTTTATACTGTTAGTAGTACAAATTTTTGGGTGATTGGGAATGAAAAATATGGATTTTGATGAGGTTGTATGATAGAACCCGTAACTGGTTTCCTGCAGAATTCGCCATACCTGCTTGATCGATCGATCGAGCCCCTACTCTCGATCGATCGACCCCTTCTGGCAGACTTATATTTCCCTTTTAAAATAGTTGAATTAATTCTAAATGAATAATACTCCTTAGACATCTTTATTAAAATATTTTGGGAGATAAAAATGACCAGTAGGATTTATTAATGATTAAGAGACCTTTAATGTAAGGCGAGATTTGCATTTTTGGGGTGTTTATATATAAGGGACGATGGAATTTTGTATTAAAGGGAGAGATACGTAAAATAGTTACGATGGAAAATAAATGAATACCTACTGAATTTTACACTTGGGAGGATAGAGTCCATGAGTGTTACGTAGTAAGTTGGAATAATCCCTCAAATTAAAGTTAGAGACGAACCGTTATACGTGATAACTAATAATAGGAAAATAAGGATAAATGTCGTGATTATGGATTATGGGATGAACCTAAATTGATATGATAAAAGTAGTATATTTATATGACTGTGTGTATGCATATATTATATGCATGTGAAAATTATGCTCGCGCTACTTGCTATCCCTGAGGTTACCGCGTTGGGATAGTCTTATCTCGATGGGACCTTTACGGGGGATATTGACTTGTACCCAAGAAGATAGGAATCCTAGGTACAGGCTATCGAATCGATAGTCACGGTCCTAAGAGACGCGAGGGTATGTGCTCACCTCTTGGACTTAGAAACTATGCTTAGCCTCAATATTGTTTGTGTATGTATTAATACAGTTCGAGAGTGATTCCGAACGTGTATTTCCCTTAGTACGAGTGATACGGGGATTGGATAGCAGAGTATACCCGCACCATAATTTTTATGTGGGGTGCTGTTAGAACATATATGTTATACGAGTATTTAATATATATGAATTTCTGAAATTTGGAACTTCCTATTGTGTTTATGGAAAGTAAGAAATGAATAATGACTTCAATTTGGAAATACTTGATTTGAAAAGTGTAATGTGAAACTTTATTAGCAAATAAGGGTTAAATGAGAACTTTGTGATCAAATGAAATTATCCTCTTAAACAATTAAATTGTTCAGTTTTAAATCTTACGAGTAATCTAAGATAAGTTAAACCGTTGGGAAGGTTAGTACGATAGGCGTGCACATTAGAAGAGAGGTGAGAATTTCTCAAGGGAGTGCCGCACTAATATGTTGTTGCATTGGCCTGTAAACATTATAAATACTTACTAAACAAATTTTAAATCATTTTCACACTCGGGCTCTGACCCGTTTCCATTTTTTTCTCTCTTGTATATATATGTATGTATTACAGGTGCCCAGCCATTGGGGCGTCTTGCATAGGATCCTTTGGAAGGAACGTGTTGCAGCTTAGGTGGGAGTTGCAGGCCTCTTTCTTAGACGACTTCATTCATTTGATTCCACTCTTATCATATTTATTCAGTTGGGTATGTGTCCCCCGTTTCCATTATCCAGTTGTTTTATTGGACATTATGATTCATTTATTTCTAGTATTGTCACTTTGGAATTTATTACTGTCCGGATGTTTTACTTTATGTTTTAAATGTTGGGATTTAGTTGTTGAATGTTTAAATTATTTGGATTATATGTTCCAGGATAATTGTGGTGTGATTCTTTAATATTGAATTATTGTAAAGATTTAAATCTTGGTTTATAAAATAAAATTTGGAAGGTAATGTCTAAAAATGGTTTTGACACTTAGCTTAATTAATTAGGGTGTTTAAATTGGAAAAGTTATTTTTCGACAGTGATGCTAAGAATTAACCAACTGTTCACCTTGATTTTAATTTAATAAAGGAGTGATCACCCGGTATTTAAGTAGGCGGGGTGTCACAAGTGGTATCAGAGCATCAGGTTCTAGTGTCCTTAGGATCTGTACGGCTTATTTCTCTTTCAGCTTAAAATTTTTGTTATAGAGCCCTATTTTAGGATTGTTGTATTCTTGCTTTTACAATTACGTCTTCAGATATTTGAGATTTGATAATGACTGTAGACTAATAAATTTCTTCACGTTTCAGATGCCTCTGAGACGTGCCCCAAAGGATAGGCATGCCCAAGCCGAGCAGCCAGCAGCTCCGGCTCACGGAACGATGAATGCTAATGAGGTAGCTGCTATTGTTGCTCAGGCGGTGAATGACGCGTTAGCGGTAGTACAGCAGGCTCCACCCCAGATTCAGGTAGTGGCGCCAGTACCTGCACAACTTCCATCTGCATGGGAGCAGGTTAGGGATGCCTTTCAGAAGGCACATCCCCCTGAGTTCTCTGGTAGTTCAGATATCATCATCATCAGCTAATGGAAGAAAGATATCCAGCGGCACCTTCGTATGTATGAGTGCACAGATGTGCAACAACAGGTGTTGGCTTCCTTCAAGTTAGTGGGGGCCGCTTTGCAGTGGTGGGAATCCATCACCACCTTGGAGGAGAGGGATATTATTCCGATTCAGGTATTCTGGGAGCGGTTTGACCGTAAGTACTTTCCACCCGCCGTGCAGAATGAGATGAGGCAAAAATTACTGAACTTGATGCAGGAGAATTTTACCATTGCTGAGTATGAGGAGGAGTTCACGAGACTTCTCACCATAGTGCCAGATGAGGCACCTACCGAGGGTAAGAAGATAATGTTGTTTATGGACGGGTTAGCTTGGAGGATCCGTCAACACCTTATTGGGAATCTGTCTCTGAGTACTTTCACAGATGTACTCAATGCTTCTTTACTACACTGCCAGGATCACTTCCATCTGCAGGGAAGAAAGCGAGCAGGAGAGTCCGACCAGCAGGGCAGGACAGGGGGTAGTGGCGCTAGTGGAGCACTAACATCCTAGGGACAGACTCATCAGCATGAGCAGAGTTCCCATCAGGGGGACCCTGCCAGGCGCTTTCGATCAGGTGATTCCAAGTAGGGATTTGGGGGTTATAAGCTGGGTCAGTAGGGCCAGCCTAATCAGCAGGGCCAGCAAAGCCAACACCGACAGCAGCAGGGTCAGCAGCAGGGCCAACAGCGCTTTCATCAGGGCCAGTGGCGGGGTGGTAACGACCAGCAGGGCCAGAGGGGAGGTAACTTCAGAGGCTGATGTTTTGTGTGCGACAAGCATGGCCATAAGCGCCAGGATTGCCCAGAGGGTGATAGGGCCCCACAGCAGCAGGGTGCCCGTAATGGGCCACAGAGGCCACTTTTTCCAGCTGCCCTCCAAGCACCAGCCCAGGTACCAGCCCTACCAAGCATTCTAGCAGCTCCAGTGCAGCAGGGGCAGTTACAGTATGGACGTGTCTATAACGTCCACCAGGCAGCAGCTCCACAGGCACCACCCACGATTGAGGGTATGTTTCCTATCCATGGTACTATGGGTCGAGTTTTATTTGATACTGGGGTGATGCACTGTTTTATAGCTACCCATTTTGCGAAGGCCTTAGGGTTATTAGCCACAGCAGAGAGAACTGTGACGTGTGTAGACTCACCACTGGGAAATGGTTCGCTTATTTTCTTTAAATGCCGGGGTGTGGGGGTAGAGACTGGTAGCTTGGTGTTACCTGCAGACATGTTAGTCTTAGATATGCATGAGCAATGCGTTATTATAGGTATGGATTGGCTCGCTGCTTACAGGGCCATGATAGATTATTTTGGTGGGAGTATTATTTTTTCCATTCTGGGGCAAGAGATGTTTGTAGTGGCGATGCCTCGCCCAAAGGGAGACTTGACCGCTCATTTGTATTACATAGAGGAGGATACCTCTAAGGAGGTTGTGATTCCCTTAGACTCGATCCCAGTTGTCCGTGAGTATTCCGATGTATTTCAGGAGATACCAAGCCTATCCCCAGTCGTGAGATAGACTTACCGGATACTAGACCGATAGCACGCGCTCCATACCGTATGGCTTCGGCGGAGATACGAGAGTTACGAGATCAGATAGAGCAACTGTTAGGCCAGGGCTTCATTCGAAGGAGTACCTCACCTTAGGGCGCTCCAGTTTTGTTTATGAAGAAGAAAGATGGTTCACTGAGACTATGTGTGGACTACCGGGAGTTGAACAAGGTCACGATACGGAATAAGTATTCACTGCCTCGAATCGATGATCTGTTCGACCAGCTGAGGGAGCAACTTTCTTTTTGAAGATAGATCTGAGGTCGAGGTACCATCAGCTACGTATTAGGGAGCAGGATGTTTCAAAGACTGCCTTCTTGACGAGATATGGGTCCTACGAGTTCAGAGTGATGCCATTTGGCCTCACAAATGCTCCAGCCGTATTCATGAACTTGATGAGCCGAGTGTTCAGAGAGTTCTTGGATCAGTTTGTCATCATCTTCATAGATGACATTTTGATATATTCACACTCCGAGGAGGAGCATACCGAGCACTTGAGGCAGGTTCTTCAGACTCTACGAGAGCATTAGTTGTATGCTAAGTACGAGAAGTGAGAATTTTGGTTGCGAGAATTACAGTTCTTGGGCCATGTTGGTTCTGAGTAGGGGATAGCAGTCAACCCGAGTAAAGTGTCAGCGGTGAGGGAGTGGGGACAACCCACGGCACTGATGGAAGTGCGTAGTTTCTTGGGGTTAGCCGGATACTACAGGAGATTCATTCGGGGATTCTCCAAAATAGCGGGTCCATTAACGAACCTGACTCGCAAAGGGGTACCATATGTTTGGGATCATTCTTGCCAATTGGCTTTCGACGAGATGAAAGACAAGCTTACTTCAGCACCAGTTCTTTCTTTACCTAAGTCGGGTGTGAAGTACCTGGTCTACACCAATGCCTCTTTATGGGGACTTGGGGGAGTACTTCAGCAGGAGGAGAAGGCTATAGCTTTTGCCTCCCGCAAGCTTAAGCCGCATGAGAAGAATTACCCCACCCACGACCTGGAGTTAACAGCGGTCATTTTTTCATTGAGGATATGGAGGCACTATTTATTGGGGGAGAAGTTTCGCTTGTTCACAGACCACAAGTCACTGCAGTACCTGTTCACTCAGCGAGAGCTGAATATGCGTCAGCGCAGATGGTTAGAGTTTGTGAAGGACTATCAGTTCGATATACAATACCATTCGGGGAAGGCCAACGTAGTTGCTGATGCATTGATCCGTAGATCGGTAGACGATGTAGCTAACATCTGGAAAGCAAAGTGGAAAGAGTTGGGTCACCAGGACGCAGTAGCCCGTTCTTTCGTATATGTCATAACAGTGACACCCGAGATTGTTATGAGGGTGATACAGGCACAGACTGCAAACCCGTTTTGCCAGGAGCAGATTGTACGACTTTTAGCTGAGGGTGCTGAGTCCTATTCTGTTAGTTCTGATGGGGGTTTGAGATTTAATGGGAGATTGGTGGTCCCCAAAGGAGCATAATTACGTCATGCAATGATGACCCAGTCCCACGGGTCCCGATTTACAGTGCATCCTGGAGGAGATAAGATGTACCAAGATATGAGGCGACAATATTGGTGGAGTGGGATGAAGAAGGACATTACTGAGTTCGTGTCCAAGTGTTCTACCTGCCAGCTGGTAAAGGTGGACCATCATAGACCGTCAGGGTTGCTGTAGCCATTGGAAATACCCGCGTGGAAGTGGGAGAGTATTTCCATGGACTTTATTACAGGGTGGCCTACATCACAGCGGGGCCACGACTCTATCTGGGTGATTGTAGACTGTTTGACCAAGGTGGCTCATTTTCTGCCGGTGCGGACAGACTATACCATGGGTCAGTATGCTCAGTTGTTCATTGCTGAGATTGTCAGATTTCATGGGGTGCCCCTGAATATTGTGTCAGATAGAGACAAGATTTTTGTGTCGCGTTTCTAGGAGAGCTTTCAGGAGGCTATGGGTACAGAGTTGAGGTTGAGTTCATCTTAACACCTACAGACAGATAGACAGACAGATCGTACTAATCAGATGTTGGAGGATATGCTACACATGTGTGTTCTTGATTTTGGAGGAGGTTGGGAGCCACATCTTCCACTGGTAGAGTTCGCTTATAATAACTCTTATCAGTTCACGATTGGCATGGCTCCATTCGAGGCTTTGTATGGCAGACCTTGTCGTTCCCCAACTTGTTGGCTAGAGGTGGGGGATAACAAGTTGCTAGGACCAGAGCTGATTCAGGAAACCTCCGTGAGGATTGAGATGATCAGGAGTCGTATCCGAGTAGCCCAAGACAGGCAAAAAAGTTACGTCGATGCTAAACGGTTCTTCCGAGAGTTTAATGTGGGGGACCAAGTATTACTGTGAGTATCTCCTATGAAAGGAGTGATGAGGTTCGAGAAGAAAGGGAAATTGTCCCCGTGGTATGTGGGACCATTTCCCATTATCGAGAGGATTGGGCCGGTAGCATACAGATTGGGACTGCCAGAGCATTTACATCGCATTCACGATGTATTCCACATCTCTTCGCTAAGATGATATTTTCGGGATGACATGGCTCACACCCACATCGCGATAGAGGAGATAGACTTACAGCCTGATAACTCTTACGAAGAGAGACCGGTGGCTATCCTAAACCATAGCGAGAGGAGATTGAGGTCGAAGGTAGTTCCACTTGTACGGGTCCAGTGGGAGCATCATAATGTGGAGGAATCCACTTAAGAGCGCGAGGCAGATATGCGCGAGAGATATCCGGATTTATTCTTACCAGGTATGCCTTATTTCTGAATTCCGGGATGAAATTCAGTTATTAGGGGGGGAGTATGTAATACCCCGTATTTTTATGCTTTATAAATTTGAGGATTTATTAAATTTAATATGAGTTAATTATTTAATATAAATTCGGAAATTAATTATGTTATAATTATTAACGTGATGAGAGTTAGTAATTATGGGAAATTTGTGGAATATTACTAATGAGCAAAGTAATATATAATATTGGTTCTATTAAATGTTACGAGTGAATAGAATGACAATTTTGGAAATTTAAGTCGGGACACGCATGTGTCGCGTCGGGAATAAATGTTGATTAATAAAAGCAAAATATTTTTAAGTTATCCGTATGGTCGTTTTGAGTGCGCCAACGTGTCCGGAAGGGTCTAGATAGTCAGAAAAGTGTACTCGGGGGTTTAGTTTGGGTCTCGGGGCGTTTTTAGGCTTATTTAGCACCCTGGGATGGCATTTTGGACATTTTGCATTTTTGGGTAATTAAATCCACGAAAATTATTAGGCTATATCAGCCATTTAGAATTATCCTTTAGGGTTATCAGACTCAAAACTTTAGAACGGCCATAGGAGAGGGAAGGAGAAAGCTTTCCAAGTAATCTAAGGCCAAAAAGTCACCCGATTGCACCGCCACCACCACCAACGCGTAGATCGCGCGACGGGGAATGTAACCGCACCAAAATCATCCACAAATCAGAATTCTGAAATTTCCAGGAAAGTGTTTATCTTGCTTATTTTCGTTAATGCATCACTCATGTTAGTCTGGGGTTGATTAGGATGAGTTTCATGGAAGAAAACCCAAGTTGGAGATAGGAACTTGCATGTAGTAATGATATAAAAGGAAATCTGGAAATCCCCCTTCATATGTAGAGGTTGAACCATGGATTTATGATGTTTTAGAAGAAGAAATTCTAGGGTTCTTGAGATTAATAGAGTTTTTGGCCTATTAATCCACAGTTATTGATGAAAATTTGCATGCTTTACGTAGAAGATGTATAAAATGGGTTTATATTGTTAGTAGTACAAATTTCTGGGTGATTGGGAATGAAAAATATGGATTTGGATGAGGTTGTATGATAGAACCCGTAACTGGTTTCCTGCAGAATTCGCCATACCTTCTTGATTGATCGATCGAGCCCCTGCTCTCGATCGATCAACCCCTTCTGGAAGACTTATATTTTCCTTTTAAAATAGTTGAATTAATTCAAAATGAATAATACTTCTTAGACATCCTTATTAAAATATTTTAGGAGATAAAGATGACCAGTAAGATTTATTATTGATTAAGAGACCTTTAATGTAAGGCGAGATTTGTATTTTTTGGGTGTTTATATATAAGGGACGATGGAATTTTGTATTAAAGGGAGAGATACGTAAAATAGTTACGATGGAAAATAGATGAATACCTGCTGAATTTTACACTTGGGAGGATAGAGTCCATGAGTGTTACGTAGTAAGTTGGAATAATCCCTCAAATTAAAGTTAGAGACGATCCGTTATACGTGATAACTAATAATGGAAAAATAAGGATAAATGTCGTGATTATGGGTTATGGTATGAACCTAAATTGATATGATAAAAGTAGTATATTTATATGACTGTGTGTATGCATATATTATATACATGTGAAAACTATGCCCGCGCTACTTGTTATCGCTGAGGTTATCGCGCTGGGATAGTCTTATCTCGATGGGACCTTTACGGGGGATATTGACTTGTACCCAAGAAGATAGGAATCCTAGGTACAGGCTATCGAATCGATAGTCACGGTCCTAAGAGACACGAGGGTATGTGCTGACCTCTTGGACTTGGAAACTATGCTTCGCCTCAATATTGTTTGTGTATGTATTAATACAGTTCGAGAGTGATTCCGAACGTGTATTTCCCTTAGTATGAGTGATACGGGGATTGGATAGCAGAGTATGCCCGCACCATAATTTTTATGTGGGGTGCTGTTAGAACATATATGTTATACGAGTATTTAATATATATGAACTTCTAAAATTTGGAACTTCCTATTGTGTTTATGGAAAGTAAGAAATGAATAATGACTTCAATTTGGAAATACTTGATTTGAAAAGTGTAATGTGAAACTTTATTAGCAAATAAGGGTTAAATGAGAACTTTGTGAACAAATGAAATTATCCTCTTAAACAATTAAATTGTTCATTTTTAAATCTTACGAGTAATCTAAGATAAGTTAAACCGTTGGGAAGGTTAGTACGATAGGCGTGCACATTAGAAGAGAGGTGAGAATTTTTCAATGGAGTGCCGCACTAATATGTTGTTGCATTGGCCTGTAAACATTTTAAATACTTGCTAAACAAATTTTAAATCATTTTCACACTCGGGCTCTGACCCGTTTCCATTTTTTTTCCTCTCTTGTATATATATGTATGTATTACAGGTGCCCAGCCACAGGGGCGTCTTGTATAGGATCCTTTGGAAAGAACGTGCTGCAGCTTAGGTGGGAGTTGCAGGCCTCTTGCTTTGACGACTTCATTCATTTGATTCCACTCTTATCATATTTATTCAGTTGGGCATGTGTCGCTCGTTTCCATTATCCAGCTATTTCATTGGGCATTATGATTCATTTATTTTTAGTATTGTCACTTTGGAATTTATTATTGTCCGGATGTTTTACTTTAAGTTTTAAATGTTGGGATTTAGTTGTTGAATGTTTAAATTATTTGGATTATATGTTCCAGGATAATTGTGGTGTGATTCTTTAATGTTGAATTATTGTAAAGATTTAAATCTTGGTTTATAAAATAAAATTTGGAAAGTAATGTCTAAAAATGGTTTTGACACTTAGCTTAATTAATTAGGGTGTTTAAATTGGAAAAGTTATTTTTCGACAGTGATGCTAAGAATGAACCAACTGTTCACCTTGATTTTAATTTAATAAAGGAGTGATCGCCCAGTATTTAATTAGGCGGGGTGTCACATAGGCCTTAATGACAAGGAAAATTTTGGAGAAGTATGTTGGGGTAAGATGGTCGTAACATCTAGTTAGAGAGTAGGTGCTCGACGATAGGATGGAGTAGTAGAAATGCGTTCGTAGGTTAGCAAAGTAGGATTTAGGACGTCCCGTGAATGTGCCTTAGGCCGTTACATCTCGATGACCGACGACGTGAGGGAGTAGTGTAACGGGAGGGTTCCTTGTTTGGATTTCGCTCTGCGAGACGTCCCACGCATGAAACCAAGCAAATGTTGGAAGTTGAGAGAGGCCTTGGGCACTAGGGACATATTTAGACTATCGTTTCGCGTAGGTAGGGTATAGCGTAGACCATAGAATTTTTAGGATATAAGTTCAATAGGGTTAGCGACGCCGATGTGGGTTGGGAGGACCCATGTGTGAGTATTACACCGAGGAAAGGAGTCCCTCATTTAGAGAGAGCGTTACGTGTCGGATGTTCACAATGTTTGTGCAGATGTGCATAAGTTAGAAAGTTGTATGGGCACCTTGGTGAGACGGTTTTATATACCGTCTTAAATAGAAGGGGCGTAGTATATAAAGTTGAAGATTCTGTCGTGAGGCACTAGTAAATGGTGTGTGCGCATGTGACGCAATTGGACTTTACGATTGCGGTAGTCGTATAGTATATGGTTGGGAACCATTGGGTTAGTGTCGTTCCCTTTGAGGTATTAGTATTTGGAGTGATCCTAGTTTGGTGGTGTAGGTTGTATCCGAATTTCGATGACGAAATTCCATTGTAAGGGGGGGAGTATGTAACAATCCGTCCTTTTTGGAGACAATTAAATTCCATTATTGAGAATAAATTGGAATTTGGAGATTTTTCCGAAATAGTGATTTTGGGGATTTTCAAGGATTAAATGATTTTCGATGAATGTTGTGATTATTTTTGGGATTAAGTAAATGAATTGGAGTATTTTAATAATATGTCGCCATTGGGTAAAGGATAGAAGAAAACATTTTAATGGGAATACCGCATTTATTTATTTTTGATTGAAATAGTGATTTACGATCAAGTACCTCGGATGGGAATTTTGACTGCGTCGTGAGTCTCGAAATGTCCGAGATAGTTGAAAAAGAGTGTTCAATTGTCGAAATTGAGCTCCGGGTAATTTTGGAGTTAAATGGGCACGTAATTGAGTAAACGAGTCATTTTTCGGGTTTTAAGGATTAAAACCCTTTTTCCCTCTATATAAAGAGGGAGAGAGGGAGAAAAGGAGAAAGAAGGAAGAGAGAAGAGAGGGAAGAGAGAGAGGAGGAAGAAAAGAGGAAGAAAAGGGGAGATTTCGGCCTACCTCCGCGGGACTCGACTCGAGGTCGTCGGATTTTATCTACGAGGAAAGTGTTTACTTGCTTTATTTAATTTTTGCATAAATATCTCATACCTTGGTTTGGTATAAACAAACCCTAACGATTTTGGGTTGGGTTTTCGGGGATAAAATGGGTTTTGAGGAGTTAAAACCATTAAACCCCTATAATATTTCAATTTGAGGAATTTAGGATTTAATCTAAAATTATTGTTGGTTTTGGGTTCTAGGATGTTTATAACCCTTAATATATGTGTATTGGCAGTTGGTTGAGGTTGTAGGACGTTGGGTGAGGCGACAAAAGCTTGGGAGAAGCTTTAATAGCCGAAACCGTCTCGAAGAAGATGATAAATAGTTGACCTCCGTCTTTTCGAATCAATTCGGCCTTGATACGAATCGATTCGGCTCCTGGTCAAAAAATAAAATTTTTAGATCTTTTCGATACGGTCACGTGGGCACCGACCGCGTATTTTTCTGATTTTTTTTTGGAATTATAGTGATTTTTCTACGAAAAGCTGTCCGAGATCAAAATCGTTAGTTAGAAATTAAGGATAGAACTTTAGAGATAAATATTAAGGGTTCTCAAATGGAGTGTTAGGACCTCTAAAGAATTTGAGGAGATATAAAAACTTTGGGTTTGTAGGAATAAATCCAAGTTGTGATTTTAATGGAGATTGAATTGAATTTTGGGGTATTTTGGAGATTGAGAAATTGCCCAAACAGTGCCCCTCGAAGAGGCCGAATCGATTCGGGTCTAGGCCGAATCGATTCGGCAAAAGGGATCTGTGATTCTACAGTGGGTCGAATCGATTCGAATTTAGACCGAATAGATCCTCCATTAAGGACATGTTTGCAGAACACTTTCCGAATCGATTCGGATTGGGGGCCGAATCGATTCGCCCACCCGAATTGATTCGCAATTGGGGAGAATCGATTCGCTTTGGTCAAATTTGCAATTTTCTCCGCTTAAGAGTATGGGGAGTTAAATTACAATTTGGGGTCTTATATGGGGGATCTTAGTTATGATATCGGGACTCCTAAATAATGGTTTTGAGGGTTAGTAAACCTTTAGATGAAAGAGAAGGCCTTGGATTGGTGTAGGGCATAATCTGGGGAACGAACATAGTTAACGTTCGGGATGAACAAAATTTGAGAGGGCGTTCGGATACCATCGAGCCTAAGTATTTATGTAATTGAAGGTATGTGAGTTGAATACATCTTGGTGAAACCTAGGAAGTGATCTCTAGGGATTTATATCTTTGGGATTATTGGTTATCGCTAGATGTGATTGGCAATTATGGCCATATATATATATATATATATATATGAGGTAAATGATTTTGAAAATATAAAAATGAATGTTTTCAAAATTGAAAAGAAATGATTTTCATAATTAATAAATTATGGTTACACGCCTCCCTAAATCGCTATCATAAGGGAAGTTGCGTGCGTATGGTGATGCCCCCTGGCTAATGAATGCAGGGTGGATATAGTCCTAGGCCATATGGCGATTATATATTTTACTGCACTGGTGAGGTGATTCTGGGTGTGGTCATGACTCTCCCACAGGCATATGGCCGCTTCTCGACTTTGGTAGGTTCCCAGGTTGTCTTGTTTGATGGGCCTGGAAGATGATAGCCATTTCGGGGCGCGTCCAGTGGGGAAACTCAGAGGGACGGTCTTAGATTTGTTAAAGCTATTCATGATAATTGATTGTCTTTATATACATTTCCTGGATATAAGAAGGGAAATGGAAGCATGTGATATGATCAAAGAATTTTTATGATTATAAAAATGGCTTTGAGTACATTCCCTAGATATGAGAAGGGGAATGGGATGTTATAAAATAGAAAAGCATTTTTATGATAATAAAACTGGCTTTTAAAAAGTTATATGTTTTGTTAAAGCAATTCATGATAATGAATTGGCTTTTAAATATATTTCCTGGATATAAGAAGGGAAATAGAAGGTTTTGATATGAGTATTGAATACACCTCAGTCCGGGAGATAGATCTGGATATGTATTATATAGTTGTATTATATGAGTAAATGAATTCTCATTCCGGGATATAGATCCGGATGTGTATTGAAATATGAATATATATATATGGATAAATTGGGTGTCGAGGGTCTAATGGATCCCGATGATCGACCTTGCCGCATAGTAGTGTATCGGGGGGTTCCTTGTTTGGATTTTGCTTTGCGAGACACCCCACGCACGAATATGGCATTGTGTTGAGACTGGGGAGAAGTTTAATCCTTAGTGCTCTAATATTTAGTATTTCTTATATGGGGGGTGTGTGTATATATATATATATATATATATATATATATATATATATATATATATATATATATATGTTATGTGTTGAGGGTCTAATGGATCTCGACGATAGACCTTGCCGCGCAGTAGTGTATCGGGGGGGTTCCTTGTTTGGATTTCGCTTTGCGAGACACCCCACGCATGAACTTGGCACAATGTCGAGTCTTGGGAGAAGCTTAGGCCTTAGTACTTGGACTATCTAGGGTTGATAGTAGTGGGGTTATAGACTAGTTTAGCAGGGTAGATTGACTAGGATGTTTAGAGGGATGCGCTAGGAGTGCACTATTAGAAGAGAGGTGAGGGGTATCTCATGGGAGTGCGATACCAAACTTAAATATGAGATAAAAATATCTTTCAAAAAATAAAGAATTTATGCACTTGCAAAATATTTTCAAACTCGGGCTCTGGCCCGTTTATCTACTTTTCCTTTCTTGTTATATTATATATATATATAGGTGTCCAGACACAGGGACGCCTGGATGACATTTCTTTCGAGTCAGACGTCAGCTGCAACAGTTGTGGATGCGTGCAGGTTTTTAATAGACGCTTCCGTTCTTGTACTCTAGATAGGAGGTACTATATAAATATTCAGGCCAATGGTCCAATTGTATTTATTTATTCTTTTAGAGCATCATTCGATATGGTTGTATATTTTGACCGAGTGTTCGATTATTTCATTTTATTTCAGTTCCATTTACGCATATACTGTGTGGCTATTTTTATTTTATTCGTTTAAAAAGATTAGTTAAGTAAAATTTTGACACCTGCCTAATAGGTTATTAGTAATTAAATGGACTTTCGACAGTGATGCTAAGAATGATCCATATGAGACTCTTGTTATGATTTGATATAGGAGTGATCGCCTGGTATTTTATTAGGCGGGGTGTCACATCAGGTAAGTTCCCTACTAAGGAGCTTTTGGAGAGCTATCATTGCTACTTCTGTGTGTGTGCGTGTGGTGGTGGGGGTGGTATCTCTATGAGGGTGAAAACTCATTTAATACCAATCATGACTACAACATATCACATACAATTGAGTTATGAGACCTAGTCTTCGATAAAGTGAAGAAGATGCAAATTGGGTGGGAAAAAAGTTGTCTATTAATAGGGCAGTAGATTAACACTTATCAATTGGTTTTAAGTAGCTTACACATATACTATCTTTCCAACTTTAGAATACTGACTGTGGTAGTAGTACTAATACTAAGATTAATGATTCTTTTAGGGGATGGCATCAAGAAAGAGTTAATACTTGTGATTAGATGAAAAAGACACATCTATATTGGTGCCTCTCACCGAGGTGGTGTCTGCTTTGTTGCAAATATAGAAAATATATTGATCATATGTTGGTTCATTATTCATTCACGAAGTTTTTTTAGTGCAAGATTTTGGATCATTTCGGTATTTAAGGTTCTTTCGAGCAAAGAAAACAACATGTTTTCCATGGAGATGTTGAGATATGGGCAAAAGAGGAAAAGAATATACTTGTGGAGATGCATAGTTGTGGAGAAAAGAGAGGAATGCTAGAAATTTTGAAGAGGAGAGGAAGGAGAAGGAAGAGGTTTGGGAGAACTTAAATTTTGTGGCCACCTCATGAACCCTTTCATCCAAAGCCTTTGTAAACTTCCCTTTCTCTATGTTGATTATGAGTTGGGCTACGGAAGGTGGAGTGTTATTTCAAGGCAGGACCACTATGGCAAGGGGTGGGACAACCACCAAACCACCCTTTATAAAGACTTCAACACCTACTACAACTCCAGTTCCAACTACTCTGGGGCCCACTTCAAGTGTTATGACTACAGGTTGTTTGGATATCTAGCATCAGATTGTCCCAAGAAGAAGAAGTCGGTTTTAGTTTATGAATGTGAAGAAGAAATGGAGCAACCACCAGAGAATGCATCCAGAGGTTCTCACCACACATATCCATAGGCCACCGAAGACGGCCGGCATACCACTTTATTGCTCAAGGTGAGATTTTCAAAGCAGGTGTGACGTGCGTCATATGTCCCCCTCGGGGGGTGGGAGTGGGGAGTCTCATTTTTTTCTCTTTTTATTTTTTCAACGAGTTATTTTATTTATTAGTAATTGTATTTAGTTATTTTGTTAAGTAAAAAAAAATCCTTTTTAATTAGGGTATTTGTTCCCCCAAGTCTTAGGTTAAATAGCCCCAGGGCTCCCTCTTGTAGTCACTTTGTCCATTAATGATATTTTGAGTTCTTAGACATTTGAGAGAATTGTTTATTTATGATATTTTCACTGCGTTTCACATTAGAAATAGTCATAGGAATGCAGTGTAGATTGTGGTTATTGTAAGGTCTTGATCGTCGATAGTGTTGGTCATCGAAGGTGTGATTAGCGAGTCGTTGTTTGGGAGAAACGGATGGAGACTGTGGGCTTCGTAGATTAGATTCCACAGAGATAGAAATGGAGATGGAGTTTCCATCTCTACCCTTACATTTTTAAGGTAAAAACTAAAATATTAGGCGGTATTACTACTTCCACAATGTACATCCGTTTGAATTAGTTTGTGGACTAATATCCACCGCTCTTATGCTTAGGTGTTAAGAGTTTCAAACTTTTATGTCTGTTATTATTTCGATTGAACCTTTTACTTACCTATCTTGACATAAAGTTTAAACGACATCGTTACTGCCGCTCTCAATGCTTCATCTCATAGTTTACTAGTTTCATAATGGATGTTAGTGTTTACTAATTCCTTGGTAAGGAAAATAAGAATGCCATGCATGCAATTGTGTCCTTTGGGTGTTCTTTTTTGTTTTATTCTTTATGGTTGTGCACTTTCTTTTCTTTATTTTTTGTTGCAGGGGTGGGGGAGGTATGCATTGGAAATTTTTAATAGAAATAATTTTGTATACATATTGCTATGTTTCGTGACGTTACGTAATGTCACTCACAGGAGATGAAAAATTACATCTTGGAGCTAGAGTTGTTGGGAGTACATCAGGTGCTTTTCTTCTTTTGTTGGTTGTGTGGTTGAGTGTGTTGGGCACTAGGGGTGGGTTAAGAGGGGGTGTCGCCATACATGTTCCTGAAACCTTCACATTTTATCACGTCATATATTTACTTTTAATGCGCTTTCATTGTCTTATCTTATGGATATTCTTATGTTGATGTTCCGTGCAGGACATAGCGGAACTGGGCGGAGCGCTACAACTGGAATTAGTCAGAGTGCTATAGATAATCTAAAGTATATGAGAGTGGAAAAGAGATGCGGGAACTTTCCAAGCTGATACAAGAGGTAAACTTGCTTGTTGACTGGAATACGAGATTGATGAATGTGTCGTGTATACGATATATAATTCAATAAAAAGCATGGTTGAGAGCGGTAATTCCTCTCTAATCCATAAATGAAGAGAGCTCAACCAAATGTACGGCATCTTGAATGGATATGTAGCATTTATCTCGAACAACACCTATTTTTTCCTTCCACGAGGTCCAACATATATAGAGAAGAGATATTACCCATAAACATTGATTGCTCCTACCCACACTACTATAGCTCTACGCTTGCATCACCTCAATACTGAATTAGGCATAGACTAAAATACCCCCAAAGGCTCCTTACGACCCATCAATCTAATTACAAGTAATTGATTGTCTTCTCATCCTCCTTTCAAATCCAACAAAGAGTATACATATGTCTCCCACTCTTTGGCCTTCTATCCTTCAAATTGCCTCCAAGGAAACCCCCTGCCCATTCCATAGTAATCATTGACAAACAAGATCTTTGACCACCTTCCACCTCAATGGTGGGTCCAGGGTTTTAGATGGGAAGAGGGGGTGGGGGAGGTATGTTTAGTTTTTTGAGATAATTACTTTAATATTCAACTCTATACAATCAACTGTTCAACAGATGATCCTATAAAGTAAGTTTAATAATAAAATTCTCAACAATAATATTATTGTATCCTAAATGCATGCTTGTTTGACAAGTGTATAATAATAAGCAACATCGTCAACCCCAACATCAAATGAATATATATATATATACATATATATATATATATATATATATATTAAATGTCTTAAAGTTCTTTTATGAACTTCATCCAATTATCCTTAATGACTATGTACATATATATACTATTGATTGCTTATATATTTATATTTTTTGGGATCGAAAATAACAGTATCATTAGAAGGATATGATGTCCCCTAGAAGATTACAACAAATGCGATTCACATGACTACCCAACACAAGACCTTAGAAATAAAATAACTACACTCCCTAACTCGTTGCGTCATATAGTGATCAAAAGTCAATATGGCCTTCAGAGAAATAATTAGGATGTTAACTCTCTCACATGGGTCCTTGGAAATTCATCTAAGGTATATCCTAATTTTATCCGTGTGATGGTTCTCTTATTCGTTTATGGGGGACCTTTGGGTACGCAATCTTCCTTTAATGAGTATGTTCCCCATCTATATCGTTTATGTTCTTCTAATGATGCTTCAATTTCTCTTTTACAAAATTTGGAGGATAAATCATTCAATTGGCATTTCATCTATTTTATAAACTTGAATGATAGGGAGATTGATGATTGCACTAACTTGATTACTCTAGTTAATTCTCATCACCTATCTTCTAACGCTAACACTGGTACCATATCTTGGTTAAAGGATTCAACAGGCATATTCTCTTTTATACCATTCTTGTCTCATATAATCTGCTCCCCTTATGCGTTCCTGTCTATTCCCCCTCGCTAACTTTATCTGGAAATTTAAATTACTCTTAGGATTCGGGAGTTTATGTGTTCTCTGGTTCTCAATAGGATAAAGTTATCTTCATCTCCTCCTTATAGTTCTCTGCTTTCAAATCATTTAGAGGCCTTCCTCTCTTGAACTTGTTGTCCAATTGGTGGACAATGCTGTTTTGATATTTTTATTATGCATTTTTCTTCCATGTATTTAGAGGACACCTTATCCTCTCCATGTATTCTCCCATTTTCTGATTAATGGAATCTCTATTTTTTCTATCAGAGAAACATTCAATATAATTGTTCCAAGACAGAGCCAAAAAAGGATAGAGGATTATCGTCAAAACTTGTGGATATCGATGCCGAAGAAGTTGCCAAAATTTATCTTCTCCCATATGCTCTCATTTTTTTAACTTCTTGTCGTAAAAAATTCTAGAGTTCAATATATTTCCAAAAGGAAGTCATCACTATAAATCTCAAAAGATTATTTTGATGCTTCTTCTCCCCAAAAGCCACTATGAGCAAATCTTCATTTTTCTTGAAAGCCCCCTTCAATTCAAACTCTCCCAACACTTCCCTTTAAATGTAGAAAGAAACCTTACAATGAACAATCAAGTGATTTGAATCTTTATTGTACTTATGGAACATAATACACTAATGAGGAGTGTTAGATGTCACATTTTTTAGTATTCTCTTTTTATTGTTTGACCCATCATGTATTGGGCTTTATATGTTATAGTTTATTATTTTCCTTTTGTATCTTATATGTTCTAGAACCATTGGTATAAATACAATTAGTGGGCTCCCATTTGGTTAAGCCATTACCTCGTAAAAGTCTTCTTGGTATCAGAGCTTCTAAAACCCTAACCTTTTTTTCTCTTTTACATCAGCCATCCATTGTTGCACCTCTTCCCCCACTAGATTGCAACTGCTCTAAGATAGATAGCGACCCCAACAGGGGTTCTCTGACCACATGTGGTGGTCCAGTGGTAGGGATGACCTTCCCTACCATTTGGACAACCGTTTCTCTCTTCTCTTAGTTCTTTCCAAACCCTAACTCTAGGGTTTTTAGTCTATATACCATTATTATATGGGTTCTTTCCTTTTTGTCATGTGCTAAATTTGAATTTGTTTCTTCTCTTTACGGGCCGCCATATTTTTTTACGGCATTCTTTGACCAATTGCCATTTTTCTTTGGCCTTGTACGTTTTTTTGTAGTGAGGACATTAGTACCCTTGAATGGTTGGATTCGTTACGGATGAAATTGGGAAATATTTCATTTCATTGGCACAACATAGCCCTACTCAACTGGTCACAAGTGTTCTGTTGAATGGGTAAAACTTTGCATTGTGGTACTGATCCTTCCGTCTCTATATTGGAGGGAAAGGAAAGACAAGTTTTCTTTTTGGAACTGAGAATCAACCTTACCCTTGTGATGCTAAGGCATTCAATAAATGGAACATGGAATGGTGCACTATCATGAGTTGGATGTTCAACTCCATGAAGGAGCGAATTTATATGATGTTTGTGTTTCATGACTCGGTACCAGATTTGTGGAAGCCCTCACTCATTTGTATGCCCATTCACGTAATGATGCGCGTGTATTCAATCATTATTAGAAGAAGATTTCTAGATCCTCTCAGTCGTTCCTAAATCTCCTGTCTCGAATTATTTTGGTTACGTTCAATCTCGTTGGGAAGAAATGGCATAATATGGGCCTTTCACTTGGGATCGTGTCCCTATTTTTGGCACATTCGAACCATCATCATACATATCAGTTTTTAATGGGACTACGCTATGAGTTTGATTCATTGAAAATTCAGATCGTTAATATATCAATTATGCCTCCTCTACGAGAGGTGTTTACTATTGTTGATGGCGAGGTGCATTACCTCCGTCTGGTACACTACATTGGCCGGTACGCAATACGTTGGGGGTACACTTAGATGGAATGCTATTTTGGATCTTAATTCGTTCAAAACTTATTTTTAGTTCATAGTGTGTAACGCCTTGACCCTGACCCGAATTTAAGGGTTAATAAAGGATCAACCCGACTCGATTCGTACGTCAATTGTGACGTGCAGTGAAATAACCAAAATAATGTTTCTCATCCAGTTTTATTATTATCTAATGTTACTCTTGTTAGCATGCGATTCCAATTTTCATAAACTACGTGTTTGGACCAAAGGGAAGTACCCCTAAGGCCTAGTAAACATATCCACTAATCGTAAATGTAAATAGTTACTTATCTGTATAACACTGTCAAAGTACGGAATAGCATACAACCTGCCGTAACAAAGGAGGGATGTGAGCATAATGCTCAGTGGGAACATATACAAATGCAATATAGAAACGAAGGGCAGAAAGAACACTCACACGCTACAATCTGATGCATGTGAAAATACATATATATATATATATATATATATATATATATATATATATATATATATATATATATATATATATATATATATATATATATATATACATATATTTTTTTGGAAATACATGTCCCAATGTATTAAACCGTTTTATTTCGAAAACGTTATTTGGTATCGTTTATCCTCCTTATCTTTCCAAAATAATAATTTTATATCTTATGCTTAAAATTAGCATGCTCATCCCGTTAACTCATTCAGTTAAACAATTTACATATCTTGGGAAAAACCTTCCATGTACCTTCAGACCTTTATTATCCAATGTTAATTAACTCACATAGAATATTTAATCATTACTTTCTTTCAATACACGCACACACCTTGTTTAGAAAAATACCCATCTTTCTTTAAAAATCTCATATAACGCACGCATGTATTCATCATGATTCAAACCTCATTAGATAGCTTAGACATCATTAAGTTACCTTACTCAATCATCCCATATTACCACATGAATATTAAACCTTTGGTTCATTATCGATGTATATTAGCAATTCAATGTATCAATACCATTCATTTATGCCTCTTTCATAAACATTAGATTCCGCCAACGCACCCACCCATCACAACACACGCACGCCCACGGTTTCACAAAATTTCACCGTCCGTCACCGAGCACCAGTAAACTGCAGTTGGTTTGGGGTCTTTCACCCTAGGGATAGCATAGCCCTGCTTAATTAATTAACCTGGAATCATCCAATATTATTATCTTGCCAATGTGTTCGACATTTTCATAATGTTCACATTAATCCTCTTTCCTTTTTATGCGGCCGAAGCCAAAACTTGGGACTTTCCTGCCCCATATTGTGTTACACTATGAAAGTTTACTATTTCATGTCCTTTATACTTTAACCTTGATTTTTACTCCAAAAATCATATTCATTAGGACCATTTTGTGTAACACCCTTTTCGACATTTTTATTTCATAAAAATGCTCCACTTTAAGTAAAATTGCCATTTTATCCATTTGTTTCCAAATCACAGATTTACTCATTTTTCGTAAGTGTTAACTTCACCCAAAACACAATTAAGTTATACGCGTCAACTCCTTAGGTGTTAGAACCCCTTTAACACTTTGTTACACTTAGAGCACATTTATCGTGAGTGAAAATACCATTACACCTTTAATCCATTTATAATCTCGTAAGTGTTAATATTTCATCTTATTAGCAAGTTATACTCACTAACCATTTCATGTTTGCCCATTAACAATTAACTAATACTTTTTATCAACATTCATATTTCTCTACTCCTTTATTCGAGAAATACATTTGTGTTTTAGACTATTTTTTATAAGAAAATGCCATTTCTTTCATTTACACGTAGTCTTTTAAATTTATACCAACTATGCCCTTTAGTCCTAATTATGCATACTTTGAAGACTAAAATATTAACTTTTATTCTCTCTTCTTTGAACCCAACAAAATCTTCTCTAAACTTGTTTATACACTATATGTCAAAATACTACAAGTTTATATGCAAGAGAAGGTGTATTTTAAACCCAAAAATCCTACTACATGGTTTAAACATATTTTTCATTTAATAAAGGTTTGTTTCCAAACATTTTATTCCATAAATTGTTTAACACCATTATTTTTAAAATGCCCAATTTCACAAAAGATGTCATCGTCCAATATTCCAAAACCTTAAAATATTTACTTATTCTTTATTTTTCAACATTTTTATTCCATAACAATGTATAATTTTAGTTTTATTAAAAAACTACATAAATGATTATTTTCTACATTTTTATCTTCCATAAAAATGTGTATTATTTCTTTCACTAGAAAACCCATTTACTCATAAAGTCACACTAATTCACTAATTTATCTCATGGATGCAAACCATTCATAAATATTACACATATTAAGCCCAATATGTGCAAATAACTAATTGAAATTATGCTCATTAATAAATCTAAAGTAAGCTTAGTAAATCCCACCTCAAAGAATACAAAAATGGTGGTGTTGGTGTAGGAAGAGTAACCCCCACTTCCAAAGGTGGCCTAAAAGGGGTTGCTAAAATCTCCTCCAAAGGTTCCATTTTAACTCTAAGCCAGACTCAATTCATCTCCTTCTTTATACTCCATAAAAGCTCACCTTCATCTTTCTCCAAAACTCCCCAACAATACTCCTAAAATTCGTGGCTCTTCTTCAACCATGGTGGAAATGGGTCTTTGGGGGTTGAATACACTATACAAATGGTGTAAGGGTGGTGGTTTTATGGTGGCCTATGGTGGAGGAGTGGTGGTGTAGGGTGGTTTATGGTGGTTGGGATGGGAGAAGCTCTCAAGCTAGAGAGATAGAAGAGAGAAATATAATTTAAAATGCCCAAAGGGGCTAGCTAACTCCCATTTAAATACTCTCTAAACCCTTAAAGGGTTAAATACCCCAAATGCCCCCACGCCCAACTCTTTGAGCCAAATAACAAGTGTTGATGTGCTAAAAAATGTGTAAAACACTAACTAAGACCTCCAAACCAAGGTAGGAAAGTGACAACACAATGCACCAACATGTGACCCAAAAAACCCTTTTGAAAAATGCCCAAAAATACTTACCAAATGCTGATTTGCGCCACTTTTGATACCAGCCTGAAATTTTTATTTTATTTTTTTTGAAACTTTTAACTTAAGAATCATATTTCTTTCATTTTTTAGCTGAAAAATCATATTTACAATCGTCGTTTGGGTTCTCGGATTGTCCTATACAAGGCCCGTAAGAATCGGGACCTCCCCGCAAAATATATATATATTTTTATCTTTCTTCGTATGATAATTTTTCTTATATTTTTATGAGTCTAAATATATGTTCGGAATATTTTTTTGACTTACCGATTGTCATAAATAATTCGCTCAAGTTCGCGTCTTGTGCAACGTATACTGACAAAAATCCATCTAAAATGGATCTAAATGAATTTTCCCGAAGACGTTGAAGAAGATAAAGTTGCTCAAAATTAAATTTTAAGTCGATCCGAAGATTTTCATAATTTTCTAAGCACTTTTATTTTTTGACGAAAAATAAATATTTTTTTATTTTTTATTTTTTCGACTTTTGACTTTTGACCCCATGGTATTTTATTGGACACTATAAAAGTGGTCATTTTAATACTAGGGACCGCGATGCATCCTAAAAAAATCGCACAAAGTTATTTATCATGTGCGCGTACCCCCAAATTACCGCATTATTAACCATGACCGTGTCACAATCATTCCATGGCATTTTCGTATCAAACTTAATCAACATACTTAATAGGATTATTAAAACTTAAATACTCATCCAAGTGAACCCTACGACGTGGGAATTTTTTTTCTCTTTAATTACTTTTCGTAATGCGTCATTTTCCGTGCCATCTGGCGTAATCCTCTTATATATTTATTCCTCAAATTTTTCTTTGAATATAATATTTCGATTATCATTAAATACTTATTTTCTAGGATAGGGTATTACATAGTGTCTTTAGTATAAAGGTTATATATGGAGAATCTGATACAACAACAATAAAATACTATAATAAAATAAAGGGTTATTTTTAAGTTTTCCCCCAATTTTATAATTGGTTGTGTTACATTCATTTTTTCTCTATGAAGCACAAACACTCCTGGAAGCCACGAGTCACGTATCGTGTCGAAATACGTATTATATGCGCGCTCCGATAAGTTACTGAAACGTTGTGGACACGTTGGGACATGTGATGGTGATTATGCTTTATTTATGATTTTTAATGTTAAAGTATATTTGGATTTTGTTTTGTACGGTCTATTTTCTTAATTTCATGTTGAGAATCCTCTAATAATGTATTTGATGAAAAAAAATATGTTTCATTTCTTTAATATATATATATATATATATATATATATATATATATATATATATATATATATATTATACATTATACTTATCGTAGCATATCATATCCTAGTTTTTGAAAGAATCGTGTGTCGCGTGTCAAAACACGTATTACGAGTCCGTACTTCATAGTTTTTTATATAAAAAATTTATTCTCCATCCCTACTTCCTAATTGCTCAAGTCAAATTGTTGCTTTTAAAACTTGATATTGTTACTTTTTTTAACCATAAAAGTAAATTTTTTTTTTTGCTAAATATTAAATTTTTGCATACACCTATTTTTTGCATATTCTTTAATCTTAAAGTTCTAAATTCTCATTTGAAAATCATGAGTTGTATATTTTGTATTTATGATATCTTTCCAATTATTTTATTAAATAAGTTCTTTTTTATTTTATTTTATATTCTTAATGCCCAGAATAAAATATATAATAATTAATAAGGTAGACTTATGTTAAGACTAAAAATACTATAAGTCTCGATTTTCAAACATCTAAATAGTACAAATGTAATTACAAAGTATCAAAGTTAAGATATAGATGCAAGGCTTCATTGTCCCTTTTTCCATTATGTCGGCACAAGTAACGATTACAGCCGTTCAATTTTTTTATGGAAAATGATAGGGAAACTCTTAATTGGGACTCTTGCTGACACGGCATGCCATTATTGGTTGATTATGTATGAAGGTGGTTCTGCGCCAGCGACACTAATCAATCGTGACTCGCCATATCAGCGAGTCCCAGTTTTGAGTCCCCATAGAAGGACCCTTTTTTCATATTGTTGATAAGACTAAGGCACATCACTCAGTTGCCAAGTACCAAAATTACCTTTTTATTTTGTTGCCAAGTTCCAAACATATGGGATAGTTCCAAGAACTCTTTTCTCAAATATCCAGAGGGTAATAGTCCCAAGTAGTTTGAGTGACTGTCCAACAATCAACCTATTTATTTCTTATGTTTTATATATTCAAAAACCAAACTCTGTCTTTTGTTTACCGAGTACAATAATTTAGGTTTTTTATGGATCCAAATGGAAGTTCTCTCTTTCACCATCGATAAAAAATCAACATCTCTTCTCCCTTCTATTGAGGATGGTACAAATCAAGTTATGTCTGAAATCTATCGACGATATTAGAGTACGACTTCTGACATAATACAAATGATGGTCGATGATGAAACAATCACTATTCGGTGTAAGATTTTTCGTTTCTTTACCTATCTGTGTTATTATTTACATAAATCACTATTTTCCCTCTGGAACTTCGTTAAAAAAATGAGTATTTGAGGTCGCCATTTTTTTTGGTCCAGGTCGCGAACACACCGTGATTGGGTGGGGCAATTTGGTTCGTGGGACGAAGGGGGATGAGAAAATTAGGTAACTCTGGTTTGGATTAGATCTTTTAGCTCATCTAGCACTGTTGTTATTGCCGATACCTTTGGCCCTCTCGTTACACCTCTGTCAACTCCCCTCGCCACTGACTTCATCAGTTTATCTGAATTAGTTACAGTCATAACATGGGTTGATTTATGAGTAGTTGAGTTCCCTCAGTCGTGCTATCACATCAACTCCTATAGCCACTATAGCTTCAGCTATCCATTTTGCTTTTCATGTAAAGTTTGCCTAGCCTACTTGGGTTCTGGATTTCGGAGCCACAGATCATATGACTGGTGAATCATCCTTGCTCCTATCACCCCTCACTTGTTTGTCAGCATGTATGTCTTGCGGATGGTTCTCTTGAGTGCATTCACAGCAAGGGATAAATATGCTCATTCCTTTATATTACCCTCTCTTTTATCTTACACGTTTCCAATTTTTGCTTTAATCTCTCGTCTATGAGACAATTAAGTAAAGACTTCAATTGTATTATTATTCTCTATTCTCTTACACTCTCATTGTTATTTATAGGATCTGATTTTGAGGAGGATTTTTGGCAGTGGCTATGAGTGCGTCGGGCTTTATCACTTTGGGGATTTACCTTCGCAGCCTTCTAACTCTGGTCTTGGTGTCGTTACTCTACCCAACTCCCACTCTTATGATGTCTCTTTCAAGACTTTGAATTTATGGCATGCGCTCATTTAGGTGTAATCTCATTCGTAATGTCTAAATAAGGTGTAATCTCATTCGTTGATTACACAAAAGTCCAACACTTTTTAAAATTTTCAAAAGTCAAATAGCGACTTAATTTGAGACGGAAGGAAGTAATTTTTGTCTCATTTATTGAAGTTAAATTACAAACTCTTCGCAAAGCAGTGATGAGTATTTATATGCGTGTTTTGGTTTTTTATGTTGTGTATTGCTAAGCATGGAGGCTGTTATGGTGTGTGCAAGTCGAGTATGAAACTCATATTCGACTGCCTAGGTGAGTTGGTTCCGCTTAATGATCCACGTAAATCTTATCACTAATATGCCCTGAACTTGAATGTATTGTTGGTTAATCATATGCAAATTCACCTTTATATGTCCAAAGAAAATAAAAGTAATTATTTAGCAGTCAGTGAGTATGTGGAAGAGAAATTATTAACCCGACATGGAAAGTATTTAACTAACATTAGCGTGTGGCACACATTATGTCTATTAGATATTAATGTAAATAAGTGTCCAATGGAAAATAAGAAGATGATATAAAAATATCGTCTCAACTCTCTCTCAATATCTCAAAAATGTAGGAATGCCTCGCATGAGACTACATGAGGTGTATTTATAAGGGGAAGTAGAAGGACCTAACTATAAGAAAAGGTCTTAATTACATCTTTGCTTTTACTAGCCTTTAATAGTTCCATCCTATAGTACTAAATAAAACAATTAAACAAACAATAAAAGAAAATTACATCATTATAGAGAAAATAGAAAAATACCATTCAAGTGAGCATGTACTAAAAATAGCTTATAAGCCTCCCCATTCACATCATTCTCCCCCACTAGAAAAGAGTTTGTCCACGAACTCATAAGGCAATTCCATCAATGTCAACCTCCAGGATGGTGATTATAGCATGTTGTGGAACCGGATCATCACTCTCCTCGAGGTACTCTAGGTCTCCTGAAGCAAGTAAGGCATGCCGACATGGCAAAGAACAATCTGAAGCCCATAGGGATACTACTCCAAAATTGTAGCACTTAAATTCTATAGGATGGGAAGCGGATGAAGGGGTAGTAGTAGTTGGAGCTAGAGTTGTCGTAGTAGTAGTAGAGGGAGGTAGACTAGAAGTGGGAGGGGAAGCATAGGTAAAATGTGTGTACGAGTAGTGGAAGTGGTCTGATGATACGTATCCCCTTTCATGGCATACTCCACTGCTTTTGCAAATATGGGAATGTCATGATATGCGAGGTCCCACTGAATATAGACCTAAAGCCCATGAATATAGAGGCTGATTCGCTACTCCTCGGTCTCTCCCAGTCGAGCACATGTGCACAAGATCTGGAATCTCTCAGTGTAGGCAAATACGGAGGTATACTGCCAGAGTGCCTGAAGTTGGAGAAATAGGTCTCGCTCGGAGGTGGCTGGGAAAAAGGAGGTCATCTGCTCACAGCTCGATCCAAGACTGAATTAGGAGGCCGACCCTCAATCACTCGACGCTGCTCCAAACCATGCCACCAAACACTATTATAGCCCTAGAATTTGGTTGCCACAAGGACTGAACGACGACCACTCAATCTCTTATACTAAAAATATGTTACATGGTGTCAAGCAAATCTATCTCCTTGCATACTCTGAGAAAGCATCTGAAGAGTCATACGAGTATTGGAATAGCTTTTCTGAAGGTTGAGATCATCCTCATCAGACCCATCTTAACCTATCGAGGTTCTTGAACTAGGGCTAGAAGAGGTAAGAGTGGGGGTGATACCATAGCAGGAATCCCCATCACTGAAGGTGCTCGAGGTGGAACAGGTTCCATTGGCTGGTAATGCGAGCATTGGTCAATCAAATGTCCTCCCTAGTAGCGTAAAAAGAAATGCTTGTCTGTAATCAACACAAATGGAGTCTCGGAGTCAAAAGGTGAAATATTTGTGTGCCACTCTCTAAGTTACGGCAACTCGATATTTGTTACTGACTGTAGCCTAGGAGAAGGAGGTCCGCCCTGGTGGTGATGGATTATCCAACTCTAAACAAACTAAAAAATATAAACTGGGGAAGAATATACTGAACGGACAGGCCACACAGACTACGGGTGGTGAACATGATATTTGCAATGGGGTGGAGGCAATATGGTATGAAGTAGAGGTGGGGGAGGAAGCGTGGAGTAAGTAATAATTGGGTGGGGTGCGGTTCAATGTAAATAGGTAAAGTCGGGGATGTGGATGGAAGGGGATGTGAATGATACAACTCATGATGTTTCTCAGGATAGTGGCGGGGGTATGTGGAAACATGTACAAGGTGCGAATTATGGGTAGAATCAATAGGGATAGGGCAGGGTTTGATGTGGTGGTGTAAAGGTAGTGGTTTGAAGAATATGCGGTGGTAGGAGGTGAGGTGTTGGTGGTTGATGGTCATATAAGTTTAGAACGAGCGGTGGTAGAGCAAATTTGTACGGTTGGAGGTTAGGGTTTACAAATTCTGGATTTGTCTAGGAAATGGATGGTGAAACCTAAGAAATTAAGTTGATTTGTATCTTGGATGGAAAGATTATGAAAATGGGTTGAATTTTGGTTTAAAGGAGACAAATTAGGGTTGATTTGAATGGATTTGGTAGTGGTTGGATTGATATTGCATCCCGTGGGTTGTTAGAAAAATTGTCGGTGGCCACTAGCGGTGTCCGGTAGAGGTCGCGATGGGGATTAATGGTTTCGCGGGAGGTTCTGACGGTGTGGGGAGACATGCGATGGGTCTTCCACCCCATGTCGCTTTTTCGGCCGCCGATGTGATGGTGGAGATGGTTTAGGGGGTGAGTAGGGTTTTTTAGGTTGGTAGTGGCGGTGAAATTAAGGTTTTATGTGGTGGTGGGGGCGGAGTGAAGGTAGCTCATGGATGCATCGGGTTGAGGAAGGCGAGCATCAAGAGCCTTGAATCGTGCAATGAGGTGGTTTAAAATCTACTCGAGGCTATCGGTGCATGAATCAATGAGAGCAAAACTTCTTTAGGTACCATTTGCAGTCATCTACGATTTGTTATACAACAACAATGGGTGGAGCCAACGAGAGTCTGATACAAACTGTCGTAAATGACGGTCAAATAGAATATAAAAAGATGAATTAACTCTCGTCTCAACTCTCTCTCAATATCTCAAAAATGTAGGAATGCCTCAAATAAGACTACATGAGGAGTATTTATAGGAGGAAGTAAAAGGATATAACTTGGGCTCCAAGAAAAGGTCCTAATTACACATTGACCCTTACTAGCCTTTAATACTTTCTTCCTATAGTACTAAACAAAACAACTAAACTAACAATACAAGAAAAGTATATAATAATAGAGAAAATAATAAAAATGTCACTCAAGTGTGTATGTACTAAAGAAAATCTCTAAGCCTTCCCATTCACATCAGATATAATGCCTCACGTTAAAATATGAGTTCATTGAGGTTTGTTCAAGATTGGTGTCACCCGTACAAGTTTAGTTCACTCGAACTTAACGTAGGTGTACCTGTGAAACCTCTGTAGGTACATTTATTTATAGACTCGTAAGAAACCTCCATAAGTATCATACTTCGCAAATACCCTATCATTTCTTTAACAATGACGCTTATAATTGAAAAGATTACAGCTGAGATTAATTAGTTATCTCAAAGGAGGTAACCTGTGATGCGGATGCAGGACACAAGACCATTCACAACTTAAATGCGATCATGTTATATATATATATATATATATATATATATATATATATATATAAATTTTGAATACTGTAATTGTATCTAAGTTGCGGTACATCTTAATGTCGACCTTTGCATCTGTGTGTATGGGAGACCTTTTCCTCATTAAATCTTAATCCTGTACAGTTTTTGGAGACACTTTATTTTATATTTTAGTGTATTTTTTATTGTCGTGGGAGGTGGTCCTCTCTTTCTTTATTTTTTTCGGTATACTATAAAGCACGGACACTTTCCCGAAAGTCATGAGTCGGGTTTGACATGAGTACGACACGTTGGGACACGTAAAAGGACATGCTGGGATATGTAAAAGGACACATTTTTTAAAAAAACAAATTTTATTTTTTATATTTAAAAAAAATCTTATCTAATGGCGATTTCGCTTTATTTATGATTTTTAATGTTAAAGTGTGCATGAATTTTGTTTTGTATGGTCCAACTTCATGATTTTATGTTTAAAATGATCTAATAATATATTTTATTGGAAAAATGTGTTTTATTTCATTAGTATATATATATATATATATATATATATATATATATATATATATATATATATATATATACGTATCCTATTTTTTGGAAAAATCACGTGCCGCATGTTGCTTATCGTGTCGAAACACGTGTTACGTGTTGAGTCCATGCTGCATAGTTGATAGGTATGCCATTTGTACACGTGATTCGGGCCACTCGACGGGTTATATTTTAATATACATCTATTTATAAAAAAACATCGGAGCACACATTTGCACCATTGCTAATGAGATGTCATTTTGTCGATAAACCCACGACTAGGGGTATGCAGAAAACCTGACTAAACTGCCGAACCGATTATTACGAGCGAATTTATTTTTAAGATTGGGTCATTTTGGTTTAAATAGGATAAAAATCGATAATTTTGTTTCGAATTTCGGTTTGGATCACATCGGGCCCTGGTAGAACCTCTCTCTCTCTCTCTCTCTCTCTCTCTCTCTCTCTCTCTATATATATATATATATATATATATATATATATATATATATATATATATATATATATATATATATTATGATTAGTTAGTTATATAATATAATGTCTAAAATAATAGACATGTTTAACATGGTATTACGTATTGAAATCAAGTTAAAATATGAATGGATTTAGGACACTTTTGAACTTTTTTTTAAATGTGTTGCATATAGATAAAATATTTTTTGTTGAAGTTAAATGAAAAATGATTAAAATAAAATAAAATAAAAAGATTAAAAGGTAACAACCCTGTCAAAATCGATTAAATTGAACCGGCCCTATAAAAAATCGATGGTCAAACTGAATCGACCCTGTAAAAAACCGACCATGTTCAGTTCGGTTAATCGATAAAATAGGTTCAATTTCGGTACAAAATATCCGAAAACCTATAAAGTTGGTTCAGCTTAAAAAAGAGGCTAAAAACAAACCCACCAACCCGTGCACATCCCTACTCACGATTGTATCATTTTAGCGAGTTTTTTGGACCCATTTTATTTTAGTATCAAATACTTGGACCAACTTCTTTACAGGTTATCGAGAATTCGAATTGAATGGGTGGATGTGTTTTCGGTGTATTTGTCCCTAATAAGAACTACTAAAAATTAGGAAAATCTAATACCTTATGGTCAGTCAATAGTCTACACATGACATTCATAGCCATTATTTTGTCTTGGAGTGTCGAGAAGGTCTGTACAATTTCCGTTAAAGTGATACCCAATTTTTGGGCCTATATAGATCTATATATGTAAATAGTAGTTCAAACATTGTATTATTTTTACATATTTACTGATAATTGGCCATTTTTGCATAAAAGTATTTTAAGGTGATCGATGGAGGTGGTAATCCTAGTTAAAAGCATGTGAATGAGTGTAAGTACATGCCTTCTGATTTTACACTCGCGTTGGGTAAAATTTACCGAACCTTGTACGTTGTTACATACCTTTCTTGCCATATGATAATAGTTCAATAAACCGTTGTGAAATGTAGCAATGTTTTGGGATCCTTTCTTTCACCAGTATGTGCATGCAAGCCATGTCCTTATGAGTGATATGAGCTATTGTCAAACAACTTCATTTAGAGTACCTATAATTTCAATTAAGACCATATTGAAGAAGAAATCTGTACTTCTAAGCTCCTAGGGGTGGAAATTTTTTTAATGACACGAAAACACGACACATAACAACTCGAAATTGACAAGATATGGCGTGTTTGTGTCAAATCGTTTTGAGACGAAGTTTTATCGTGTTTGTGTCAAATTTATGAGTCGTATTACTAGTATTATCGTGTCTTGTCGTCGTGTTAATCGTTTTTTATTTGGTTTATCATCTCTTTATGTTTGATTGAGTGAAAAATTTATGAAATCGTTTAATTCATTCCGGTTTCTCGTCTCCTTATGTCGTGTTATGTTTGGGTCGCGCTCATGTCAGCTAAAACAGACACTAATTTGTTTCGTATCATGCAAGTGTCGAAAAATCCTTTGTCTTGTCGTGTCGTGTCGACCCAAAACACGAATTGCCACCCCTATAGGCTCCTTCAAGTTAAATAAAAATATGTAAATATAACATTTCACGTGTATGTTAGGGTCATTTTGATAAATAAAAAACATCCTTATTAGACTGCACTAAACCCCAGTTTTTCATAGAAACTACACATAAGGCCATAAACGAGAGCGGTGTCTATGTTCCGTTTAATTTTTTCTCATATGAACAAATATACCCTCCTCGTCTTCTTCTTCTTCTTCTTCTTCATTTCCGTAACTCAGATGAACCCTAAATCCATATATCCACAAATCTTCAATAAAAACCACCCCATTCAAATTTATATGCAGAATGTAAAAATCTGCAGGTTCAAACCTCATCTATAATATATCATTTTACAAAATGCAAGAATAATATTAATTTATATCTCTTTCATCAAGAATGCGATCAAATTGTAAACTGATGAAGGGAACTCAAATTGCAAACATATAAAGGGTTCACATTTCATATATACTAGAGATTTATTAGTAAAATTGGGCCCAAATTTGGGTATGGCTCTTCACTTCCCATGCCAGTAGAAGTTGGTATATCAAATTTATTAAATCTATAATTATATATATAGGCGAGTGTTTGTCCAAACTATAAATTGGTCCTCATTTGAGTTGAAGAAATGAAGAAGAAAAAGGTTGGGGTATAATTGTCCATGTAAAAGAAAGTCAAACAGAAGTGTGGCGACATCCCCACTTTAGGTTATGTCTATTTTTTTATCAAAAACTGGGGTTAACTCTAATTAGGTATTCGTAGATTCGGGATTTGTCACAATGAACCTTTTATGTTACCATTTTTAAATTAAGAATTAGAAACCAAAAGAATTTTTCATTTGAAATTGAAATTGAAACAATGATAAGAATATAAAAAAGGAGTCCTAAGTATTTAGTCTTATTTATAAATATTTATTTGCCATCGCTCATATATGGGACAAGTGTCATTCTCTACAAAAAGAAAGATGGGTGGTTACAAGGAAGATATTGACGGTTTCGGAGGATTATGGAACTTTTTACAATTTTAAAAATACATAGAAGTGGAACCTAAATACATCTTTGTAGATGGAACTAAAGTAAAAAAATCTATATAAAAAATGCAGTTTCTTTAAAATCAAAACTAGAATTGGATAAACTCAATGTGATTGCTTTCTATTGCTAAGAATGGAACTATATAGTTCCATTTGTTACACAATGATTTGGCAAAGGCAGGATAAATTTGTGACATCCGTTCCAACTTGAGAATACTCCTTTAGAAATCAAACTTTTTAAGAAGCAACTTTTAACGATAGTCAAATTGAAAGTTGTATGCATTGAATATCAAAGTGGACTCTTCATTTGGGAAATCCATGAGAGTATAACTCTTAGATGGATGGCGTATATCTTTGTTCGAGGTCTAGGGCCGGTCCTGAAATTGATAAAAATTGATAAGGTCTCATGCAAAAATTGTAACATAGGCCCTTTTTATGTGTATTGATATAAAAAAATGGCCACTCAGCATATAAGTAATAACAAATAGATCAGCGGGGGCCCGGTGCGATCGTTCACTTAGCACATACTCAAGTCGCCACTGTCGAGGTCACTGGTATTTTGTTATGCATAACCGGAATGGTTGCTTTGAATAAGTGGCAGAGTTGTTTTGAAAGGTTTTCTAAATTACCAGAATTTGGAAGAATTCTCAAAAGAATTATATAATGAACAAAATGACCAAAATTCATGCAGTTGTAGACTGTAAGTAATGTTGCCTCGTTATTCCTTTACTTTTTTTGTTATTTGTTTGAATGAACAATATTATTATTTTTTATATTTATGATGAGTATATTCTTTTTTTTTTGTTACGGTCAATTGGGGAGTCCACGGGTAGACTACTGATGGGTAATGCTTAAGGATTTCCCGATATCCTAGTTCTACTTAATTAACCATGTGAAAATTAATTCTACTAATATGTTAGGAACTTGAACTATTATTGGGTAGAGCAGTAGCAAAACTGTCTTTATATATGAAAGTATGGTTTTGGTTTAATAATATTCTCAATCTCTTATTTATGTTTGGATTTATGTTATATAACAAGTCTGTAACTACTTGAAAAGAAAATTATAATAGTACAATAGGAAAATGCCTCTATATTTGGATTTTTTTTCTTCTAATTTAACAGTATTTCGTATCTTGTATTTTCATTTTCGTTTATAATTATGTAACAAGCTTGTGGATACTTGGAATAATAAGGATTAAGGGTGTGTTTGATAACACTAATTTTCATGGAAAATACAATAAATGGAGTCATTTTTCATCTTTTGAATGTTTGATAAACAAAATTTTCATGGAATTCATTTGCTTAAAACAACTCACATAACAATTTTTTCCACAAAAAGGTGGAATTAAAAAACCTCCTCCCACCTTGTTATTTATTTTCTAGGGAAAATTTGATAAAAATTTCAGAAAATGAGTAAAAACCCAAAAATAATGAAAAAAATTTAGAATGTGAATAAAAACCCCAAAAATAATGAAAAAAAATCCAGAAAGTGAATAAAAATTCAAAAATAATGAAAAAAAATCTAGAAAGTGAATAAAAACCCAAAAATAATGGGAAAAACACAGAAAGTGAATAAAAACCCAAAAATAATGAAAAAAACACATAAAGTGAATAAAATCCCAAAAATAATGAAAAAAATCCAGAAAGTGAAAAAGCTCCCAAAAAAATGAAAAAAAAAATCCATAAAGTGAATAAAAACATAAAAAAAATTGAAATAAATCCAAAAAATGAATAAAACCCCAAAAAATAATTTATAAAATTCAGAAAATGATAAAACTACCAAAAACAATGAAAAAAAATACATAAAGTGAATAAAATCCGAAATAAATAAATAATCCATAAAATGCATGAAACCCAAAAATAATGAAAAAAATCCAGAAAGTGAATAAAACCCCCAAAATAATGAAAAAAAATCCATAAAGTACATAAAAACCCAAAAATAATGAAAAAAATACAGAAAGTGAATAAATCTCCCAAAAAACGAAAAAAATCCAGAAAGCGAATAAAATCCAAAAATAAAGAAAAATTTCTAGAAAGTGAAGAAAACCCCAAAAATAATGAAAAAAAATCAGAAAGTGAATAAAACCCCCAAAATTCAAATAATGTGAATAAAAAAACCCCAAAAATGAAAAAAATTATACAAATTGAATAAAAACCCAAAAATAATGAAAAAAGTTCTAAAAAGTGAATAAATCCCCAAAAATAATTTCTAAAAATCCAGAATGTGAAATAAAACCCAAAAATAATTATAAAAAATCCAGAAAGTGAATAAAACCCCTAAAATAATGAAAATATATAGAAAGTGAATAAAACCCCAAAAAATAATGAAAAAAATACTGAAAGTGAATCAAACCCAAAAATAATGAAAAAATACAGAAAGTGAATAAAAATTCAAACATAATGAAAAATATCTAGAAAGTGAATAAAAACTCAAAATAATGAAAAAAATACAGAAAGTGAATAAAAAACACCCAAAGATTTATTAAAATGTCCGAAACTTATTAATTAAGAAAACAAATAACATAAAATTTAAAGAATACAGAAAATGAAAACAAAAAATATTCTGGAATTTTATTTAATTTTTCTGCTATTTTTATTAATTTTCTCGGACTTTTATTAATTTTCTGTTTTTTATATATATTTTCTACTTTTTTCCTGAAAAATATTGAAAACCAAACGTACAAAATATGAAAAATAGAACATTTTCCTCCTCGAAAATAATTGCAATCAGACAACACCAACAAAAGTTTTCCATGGAAAATATTTCCAAGTTTTCAGTTCCATGGAATTTGACTCTTAGGAGTTATTTTCCATCTTATTTATCAAACACACCCTAAATGTATTATACTAATGGATTCAGTTCCATAACATAGCCTTTGTACATGTAGAACTTACCCAAGAGGCACTCAAATAGGATTACACTAATTACACAAGAGCATTGTGCTTTGATACTTATGGTTCTAGAAAGCGGAGAACATAGATATCCCTTATGCTACTTTGCTCTATAAGATATATCTCACTCGTTTCGCATGATTATGAGGTGTTTGGATGGTTTAATTTTTGTTATTTTAGGGTTGTTTAAGTAATTTATGAACTGTAATCAAAATCTTGGACTTTTAATTTTAATATTGTTATTTAGGAATTTTTTTTAGCTATGGATTTCGAGCTTAGTGGAAAGCCTCGCCAGGACTATATTAAGTATCATGAGATAATCAGGTGTTAGTTGAACTTCACAAGTGGTTAGTGAGGGCTCTTGGATAACATTAAGAAATCAAGATTTTAGAGCATAAGGAATTTAAGATTCCGTGAGCATCAATGTGTAAGATGGGATAGGACATTGGATTGTAAGACTGACACAAGTTTTGGTTCATGTGGTTATGTTTCAGAAATATGGTTTATAAGATGGGATAGGACATTTTATTGCATTTCGGTTTAGGGGTAGAGGCTAGGGGTGGTAAATGGACGAATACGGATCGGATACCGTGTTTTTCATATTTGTATCCGCCATCTGAATGTACTATCTGTATCTGTATTCGTATCTACCCGGATAGTTAAAACAACTATCCATATCCGTATCCGCTCAGATACCTCGGATTCGGATAATATCCATGCCCGTTTACATTATTTAGCCATCGCAAAAAATAATAATTAAAATATCCAATCCAATGAAATTCAATCCAATCCAGATAAATATATAACAAAATTACTGCCTCCTAATATCAACAATTATGGATTCCATAATAATAGTATCATTCCATAATGATAATATGGCTTAAAGTCATCCATACTTTACAACCACATAAGTTTAACGTCATCCAAAAAAAATAATAGTCGCATTCCATGATAGTAGAAATAAATATGCACCTTTTAGATTAATCAAATTTATTGAGAATGATAACCTCATGGACCTTTTGTCTTCAAAACATACTGATATTTTTATTTTAATAAGTATACATTTTTATTTTGTATATAATATACATGTTGTTAACTTCAGTTCTCATCACAATCAAAACCATCTCTTTACTTTTCTATTTCTCTCTTACATTCTATTATGTTTCTCTCTTATATTCTTTTATCTTTCTCTCTTAAATTTATTCATTATTAAGAAAACTAACGAACAACCACATGAGAGTTTCTTTTCTCTTTTTTTGTACGAAAGACAAATGAAACGAAGTTAGTTAGTTTTTTTTTAATACAGTATATGTTCTTTAGTCGGTGTATGTTGTGTGTGATAGGGTGTATTGTAACTTTAGTGTAACTCTATGATAATATACCCAATAAAATAATAATAATACATGACATTTTATAATATACCCAATAAAATAATAACTTTAGGGTGTTTTTGTTTGGAGTGGAGTATGTGTTTATTTTTTGGGGGGGAATAAACGATTAAGTTTTTTTTTTAATATTTATTTACTAGTAATACTAATACTAATATTATTAGTAATATTTTAAACATATGTTTGACGGATACGGATATCCGGTAAAACGGTTATCCGATAAAATGGATACTCCGCATCGGATACGAATTATCCATGTCGGATACTAGTACTATTCGTATCCGTATTCGTTTTCTCGGATATTTTTATAGAGTCCATATTCGTATCCGTTTCCATATTTTCGGATAAATATCCGAAAATTCAGATTCGGATATCGGACGGATGCGAATTTTTAAATATCCGTTTACAACCCTAGTAGAGGCATATCAAGGTCAATAAGTTGGGCATGAACCAAAGACGTCTTTTCCCTTTTCTCAGGTACAGAGGAACATACTTTGTAAGATTTTGGGTGGATTTAGTCCCTTTTAGAAGTTATATAAACACAAGGACAACGTCATGAACAAGTATGGACCTGAGATATATGAGACTATAGTCCCTTTTAGAAGTGTTTACTTCTATGAGTCATTTATTAAATTAAATCAAAATATCTAGTTAGTTTAGATTATGCATCACTATCGAAAACTTTATTACTAAATACTAACTATCTAATATTTAAAAAGGTTGACGTCAAAATTTTATCTTGAATTAATATAAACTAAATTAACGAGTAATTAAACATTCACCATTCACACCAATCTCATATGAAATGAAATATCGTAACTAATAATTAAAACTGGAGTAAACACTTCCAGTCTAAGAAATAAGTACAGTAGTCTAACAGAAATAAATTAATAACTGAAAGGGATAAATGAGTAAATCCATAAATCTCCGATTGTCTAATAGAAAGGGGTAACATGCCCTAACATAAGTAAATAACTCAAAGTGTATGAATGGGAAATATGGAGGCGTCTACAAACGAGGTCCTGTAACTTCCACAGCAGCTACAGCATGTCAAATGAATGGAAATTCTAAGCCTGGTGTCCCTGTGGCTGGGCACCTAAAAACAATTTGATAAAAAAAAAGAGATTTGCAGAAAACGAGGCAATGTCCGAGTTAAAAACAGTTTAAAAATTAGCAAGTGCTTAAATGACAATGTTAGCACATATAGTGTTCATGTTAGATGTTCGTACACTCACTTGAGTTGCTCACCTCTCATCTAATGTGCACGCCTAACCTATATATTTACCCATCCTAGTTATGCTACCCCGCCTAACTAGTCCGAAGATAACTATTATTACACCAATAATCTCATGCGTTCACTTGTAGTATCCGTGTCCCGTATTACCACATGTTTAAGGATAGTTATTTGTATATATTTAACCATTATTCTCATAACATTCTTTTTCTCATTAAGTTAATGTAATAATTTTTATTATTTTCAAATCTACTAAACACACACAATAGAACAAGTAACATGTATACCTATATATATCTCTCTCTATGTATACATATATTAATACTGCACCCTGGGTTAGGGCCCCCTTGGTGCCATGCATACTCTGCTATCATGTCTCGGTGCATCGCTCATTGCATAAAGGACTATAGGTTCAATCTCTCACGAACCATCAAAAATAAACACACATATTGGAGGCGGACATAGTTCCAAGCTGATGGGCTATGCACATACCTAAGCACCCATATGACCGTCATCACTATCATTCTCACAGATAGCCCGTACCTAGGTTCAACGCTCTAGTGGTATGAATCAAAATCCCCCCGATGGATCCTCAAGATATGATCGTTCACAACGCGCAACCTCTACTCGATAGCAAGCAACGTAGGTATATTATACACACAATAATTCAATTAATAGGTACTTACACACATCCTATAATAATCATTTGGTATTCACGCAACCCAAATCCCCAAATTTATAGGTAGTATTATTGTCTCTACTACTCACAATATTTTAACCATGCGATTTATCTCAGTCGTATATATTCCATAAGGCTCTATTATTCCAACATATTCCCTTAGTAGTTTATCAATCACCTCACCACTAGACTTAATGTAATGAAGCCACTCAATAACAACGTAGGTCATTTTCTCTCACTTGAATTAACCTCATAAGATTTTAACTTGTCAGGGAAAAAATTTAAACTTCTGACATCTCGTTAGAATCTGGGAATTCTCGTTTGAACGATGTCATTTAAACTCACTTCGAATGAACTCTAAACCATAAATTTTGTTACTACTCTCGCTGGAATTCTCGTTCGAACGACCTGGTCATGTCTTCGAATGAAAATTCCGAGTTCGTATTCTCCCTTCCAAACTCTGAATTTCACCATCTTCTAACATCCAAAATCCATGCTAATTTTTTCCAACACAAAGTCAAAGGTTAAATCATCTCCCAATAAGATTAGACACTCTTTGCCCCATTTTTAACATCAAATCCTTAGAATTATAATAGGGATTAAGATAAATTCCTCAAATCTATAAAAATTCCTAAATTCATATAACCTCCATTAATAACAATTAAACCCATATTTAATTTCATGAATTCAACATACAAAATCCAAATTTATCATACCCAGAACATGGTTATTCAACTACATGCAAGTCTATACCCCCAATTATAGATTAATACCCAATTTCAGTCCCAAATTCATAATATCATGATTAAAACATCAATTAATCGACCATAGACATTATATGCTCTAAAATCAAGCAAGATAAACATTTAACTTTTTGACAATGTATGATTCGTTGAATGAAATTGGTATGATTTTGTTCCTCCCTTCCCGATTTATGCGTTGGTGGTATTTTTGTTGAAATGTGACTAGGTTTGGCCTAGGAATTCTCAGAGGCTCTCTCCTTCTTCCTTATGGTTTCTCTATTTGTCTTTGCAGAAGATAACCCTAATTTTTGTTATGTGGGGAGTAATAATAAACTTTAATTTTCGTCCATGTTTATTTCCCAAAATTTTAAAAGTCTAAAATACCCCTCTGGGGTGTCGGTTTGGCCTAAAACTGCCTCGGATCCCAAACTAAACCCTCAAGCAGACTTTTTTGTCTATCTCGATCCTTTTGAACACACTGGCGCACTCAAAATAGTCATCAGAATAATTAAAATTAAAATTACCTTTTAATTCCCCATTCAAGTCCTGACACGACTCAAACGCGCGTCCCAATTAAGTGTACTGTAACTGCCGTATATTTCACTTACGACAATTATAATATATTCACAATCATATATTACTTTACTCGCTAAGTAATATTCAACATAATTATCACCAATAAATACTAACACTCATCACGCTAGTAATTATTAAATTTAAATTCGGATTAACTAATCCTAGTCCCATAATTAAAATAAAAATACGGGTTATTACAATTCACACAATATAATATTTGATTAAGTACACAATTTTTTAGATTATCTCCTATTAACACCTAGATAATATTTAGAGTATAACAAAAGTAAAAAAGTGTAAAAAAATGTTACTAGCATTTCTTAGGGGTTCAGATCATGCCTCAATATCTTTCAATAGATACGTTTGATATTTGTGACTTGATTCGAATTTTGACCTAAAGAGATTTGAAGTAGTTTTATAACCTGGATGTTGAAATTTTTTTTATATTATTTGATTTCAATAAAAACCTTTTGGATGTAAAACAAAATTTGTTTGCTCTCCTGTCAAAGTTCAAAATAACATTGTAGAGGGGCTCGTCGGTTTATTTTGAATGTTCATATACGATTTTGTGAAATACTCTATGGGTGTTTGGTTTATAACACATTTCATTTTGTAATATATTTCATGCTCTTTGGTTGATATTTTATTGTAATCTTTTTATTTTTAATATTAACAATTCTACAATTAAACCTATAAGGAACTTGCTATATTCAAGAACCGATTTCTTTGGATGAGTTTACAATATTCTTTAGATATTTAGTTGATGGTCCCATTTTTTTGAATTAATGGAGGATGGATCCTATGTCATTTTACTTTTTGTTTCAAGTCCCAAAATAGTTAATATGTCTATGCATTATTGGTCAAATATCTTCATAGTTTGTAAAATGACACTGATAATTTTAAAAAGTTGGACCTCCAACTAATTACAAAATGACACAGGAGTGGCTCTAAAAAAATTAAAAAATTCCAAGAATAACGAATGAGGAGAACAAGTCAGGGCACTCCAATCAACAAAAAATGACAAAAAAATCACCAGAAGTAATATAAAGATGAAACGAGTCATTAGAGCGAGTCATAAATTAGATTTCAAGCTTAGAGCAATGACATACGAACACATTCATTCCACACATTGTTAAACAACCATCCACCTTCTCAATCGAGTATTGACTTAATAAGTAATGAGAGAAGAACTTGAAACAATGTAATCATTTGCTTCTTTCTATTTACTCCCTTTGCTTTTGAATATTGGTGTTTCTAAGGGAACCATATAAATTGCTTCAAAATACCACATATTAAAAAAAAGGAATTTTTTGTTAAGGTCCATCATAAGTATATTAATCTTTTTTTTACCCAACTACAACACAAAAAACACTACACTCCAAACTCTCCCTTTCTCTCTCTATCCACTACACTTTAAACTCTCCCTTTCTCATCTTCACTTCACCTCACCCAACAGATTTGTCTCAATTAATCCAACTAACCATCTTCAATAATATTAAAGTGTTGTTCCATTGGTCCCCACACTCCATTATAAAAGTGTTGTCACTCACCGACCATCATCAACAACATTATTAAATAACTAGGGTTTGTTCTTTAAATATTCAAATACTAATGGGTATTCATTAGACAATGACAAAACCTTAAAACCAATTGACAACTCTACAAATCCACTTTTTAAGGTAAACTTTGGGTCCCATTACACACACACACACACACACACACACACACACACACACATATATATATATATATATATAAGGTTTGATAATTAGAAAAATCGCAAACAAATGTTATATATATATAAGGTTTGATAATTAGAAAAATCGCAAAAAACGTACAGTTGGTTCGAGATTGGGGCCTCGATTTCAAGGAAGAAATTTGGGGTTAACCTCCCAAATGAACTTTATATTGTTTTTGTTCGAACTAAGTCAATTCGTTATAATCATTCTGAACCATATACTGATATTCGGCATATTTACCCTGAACCATCTATACCTGGTTCGTTAGAATCACCTCGAACCAGCGTTTCTTATTCGACAACTTTACCCCGAACTATTGAAACAAAGTCAGTATATTCATGCCGAATGGAATACAAACATAGAAACTGGAAGCTTGTTATCAATGTAATTAAAACATATAATGTAACTATGTTTGTTCTCAAACATATAGGCAACAAGCTTGTTTTCAAACCTTATTTTGATTCAAACATAGAAACTACAAGCTTGTTCTCAAACCTTATTTTGATTCAAACATAGAAACTACGAGTTTGTTCTCAAAACTTATTTCAATTCAAGTTCATTCATTGAGTACTAATAATATTTTTACTTATGCAGGATGCCTTTTTGGATTTCAATTATGTATTATTTGATGAGGCATTAGCAAATATGGAGATACCCTACAACAGTGATGCTTACTTAGGAGTCGATGTCAGTTTGACATTCTTTACGATGAAGGCATTTACCACTCGACAAGAGTGTATTGTATGGGCTCAAGAGAAAACCTGATTCATTAAAATAGTAATAGTCATCACGAAGTTCGATGCACCTTCTGTAACCCGTACACATTGGTTGTGAGAAGGGAGGTGAGTCTCGTGATCATCATGGGAAGAATGTTGGGAATGAAGGTAGTAGATAAGAGAAAAAACGTAGGAAGAGGGACATATCCACTTGAAAGTGCAATTGTCTATTTATGTTGAAGGGCATTCCACTTGACAATGGATAGTGGATGATGTATGTTGTTTGCGGTGTTCACAATCACCAATTGTCAGAAACATTAGTTTGGGCATGCATACGTTGGACGACTCACTTCGGAGGAGAAAAACATTGTGGAAGAGATGTCCTTGAGTGGGGTAAAGCCGACCACCATTCTGACGATGATAAAAAGTCGTAACATCACTAATGTTTTGACAGGGGGAAGTTGAGGATTTTCGAATGAGAGGGTAGAACAGAGATGCAACAGTTACTGAAGTTTCTTGGGGATAAACATTAAGTTTATTAATATATAAAGAATGAGTCTACCATGGAGGTGGAAGACATTTTTTGGCTCATCCAAACTCGATCCAACTGGCCAAGTGTTTTTCATCTATTGTCATTATTGACTACACGTACAAGACCAATCGATACAAGATGCCTTCGTTCAAGATGTTTGGTATAATGTCATGCGGAAGGACTTTTAATATTGCCTTCACTTTTTTGCATCGGAGAAGGTGGAGAACTATCGGTGGGCATTGGGATGTTTAAAATCCATATTCGATCCGTTTCCATGTCCCACAGTTTTCATCACAGAGCGGGTGTATACGTGCATGGATGTGTTGCAGGCGGGGTTCCCCGAGGCGAGATATATGGTTTTCACATTCCATATTCATCGCAATGTGTAAATCTATGCTAGGAAAAAGATCCACGATGAGGATTCATTAAACAAGTTCATGAGGGATTGGATGTATTTGGTTGAATCCCCCACCGTGAATGATTTTAATGAAGAGTGGACGCTATTTCACTGTGATTGGGTTGCATACCCGAACAAACTTCACTACATAGATTGCACATGGTACAATCTAAAATAGATCTTCATTGATGTGTGGATAAATATGATTAGGCACCAGGGCAACCAAACTACCAATCATTGTGAAGGAGCACACGCTAAGTTGAAGAGGCATTTGGAGAGTTCTCAAATTTCTTTTGTCGATGTTTTTTCGGCATGCACAACTACAATGAGTTACAAGTGGTTGAGATTGAGAGGGAGTTTGCGAATTCTTTGAAAAAATTAAAGAACTCCCACAATATTCCTATCTTGCGTGAGCTCATAGGTCGAATTTCTCATTATGCCATTGACCTAATTGTTCAGGAGCTAAAATCTTATGATAGCGTTGGCATGGATGCTAAATCATGCCTACATGTGGCACGCAATATGTATGATATATCGTGCGCTCATGAATTGGTCATCTACCGGATGGAGGGTAGGGCAATACTATAGGGGATATCGATGCATGTTGGCGTAAATTAACAATGGTGACTGAATTAGCGAAGTACCACATGGTGGACTACGAGCCGGAAATGATATTTTTTAAACAAAGGTGGGAACAATCAACTATCAATTAGCAAAGGTCCATGTTGTGAAAACTCAAGGACATCAGCTTCCCCACCACCGCTAGGCTATTCGAGCCATCTGTGTTGCAGCATTGTAAGGGCCCGAGAGGTCAAAAACCAACTGCTAAAGGGAAAAAGCATGAGAAGACAACTAAAAGGGATCCCTCGGGCTTCGAACTTGGTAGGAAATCAATAGAAAATTAACACCCCACGGTCCAAAGACCTAAGAATAAAATTGATTTCACAGAGTTCACTCGCCCGGCCCCATAGTGCCCGAACTACTCTGCCATGTATAAACAGTATATTAATGAGATATCAATGTTTTATAAAGATTATAGAAGATATCGTCGAGGTTGATGCTGACGAAAATTATGGATTTAGATGCGTTGCTAAATGCCTCAGATTTGGACCTGATGGATGGAGACAGATGAGATTAGACTTGATTAAAGAAGTTACGAAAAATAATGACTTCTACGCACACTATTTTGGTGATTGGTTTCTGAACTCTATTCTATATATGTTGGCCGATTATTCAAGACCATGAATGCCAAAGTCATAGATGATCATGCCCGAGTACGACAACTTTTGGCAAAAACTTACATGTGCGTACTCATCTCTAAGAGACAGTGTCTCATATTTCTACTGGTGAGACATGAATGAACCATGCATCCAATGATCATAGAGATTGGTTATGTTTGTGGGAATCACATTGTAGCTTTAAAGTTGAAGTATGCTTGTCCAATTCCACCAGTAAAAAGTCATCGGTATACTTGTTCATTGCCCGAAGAAAAACCTTGGATTGATAAATACGCATAATAAAGTAGCGGAGTTTCAAAAAATCTACCTAATAGATACAGCAACCAACGATTAACCTATCGAGACCAACTAGTTTGGGGTTTTATCTGAAATGGATTGAATTAGTATAATGAGAAATGAACTTGTATGATATGAAATTGAAATAAAGTTGCATTAAATTAAATTAAGTTGTATGATATTCAAATGTACTTGGTTGATATTGACTTATACACACACTATTTTGAAGTTGGTTGAAATTGAAATGAAGTTGTATTAAATTAAATGAACTTGTATAATTTTTCTCCACTGTTAGGGATGTTTATACCGAACCAAGTTCAAACTATATTAGTTCGGTATATATGTGCCGAAATATTATAATTTAGTCATTATATTCATGCTGAATTAAACAAGGCCTCCAAAAAAGAGATCCCACTATCAGGGATGTTTATAGCGAACCAAGTTCAAACTGAACTGGTTCGGTTTAAACATCCCTTACAGAGGGGATTTACATCTTCAAACATTTATACCATTATTTATATACCGACATCTATAAAACAATATATACCAACATTTATGTAAAATGGGTGATAGCTTAAATAAGCTCTCATACCAATTTGTAAACGTCGTGTAATAGTGATTTAAATTAAATTTCGCAAGATTCCAAGTAACCCTTATTTAATTAGAGTCTACTTTTAAATAAAATAAATTCAGTCCCTAAACATGCATCTACATTGCGTGTGTCAACCCATAAAAAAATAAAGTATGCGACATAAAGTTAAGGAAAAAATCCCCGTAGGGTAAAAACCTTTTTATTTCACTATAATAAGTAAATCGCAACTTACACGAATTACAATGAAATACAGTGACACACGAATACCCGTAGGCGTCGGTCGGTGTCGTCAGCAATGAATCCACACGCAGCGAACCCACATGAACCTCAGTCCAATCAACAAAGGAAGAACCACAGCACTCCTCAATGACACGCAGCCATGAAACTTTGTAGAGACTCCCTCAGCAATGACACGCAGCCCTCGGTTGCAAAGATCTCTCCACAAAGGTTTGAACAAACTAAAAGTTGTGTTATTGGGTTACCAAAAAGATTCACAAAGGTTTGGCAATTATGTGAATCAAAACATGAGTCTTGGGACTCAAAAATATGAAGACTAGAGTAATTGGGACTCTAAAAAATGTCTTCCAAAGTCTTGCAAAATAGCTCCCCCGAAGGTGGTTTAAATAGGAAAATAAATGAAGAGTTTTGCAAATTTAAAACACTTGAAATTCTATCCAGCGTACAGGGACCCCGAACCGGTTCGGGTACCCTGCGAACCGATTCCCCCCCCCCCCCGAACCGGTTCGGGCTGGGTTCGGGGACAAAGGCTGGGAACAAGGGCTAAACTCAAAAAATTCCCATAATTTTCAATGTAAAAATCTTCATTTTCAATGGGCCATAACTTATTCACCGTAGCTCGGATTGAGGTGTCGTTTCTTCCAGTATCTTTGTTGCGGAAAGATCTTCAACTTTCCAGTTGACTGGTCCTCCGAACGGTGGCTGTAAAATTACCAAATTTCCCTTGAACTTCCCAACCAATCCTTGTTGCATTGTTTTGACTTCTCTTGCGTACCACTTGCATTACGAGCCTAAAATCCTGGAATGTGAAGTCGTTGAGGTATATGAGGGACACATGATGGAGATCATAAATGCTTGATTCCCTGAATTCGGATTGAGGCGTCGTGTGCGATCTTGAGGTGACGTGCCAAATGTAGCGACGTACGACATACACAAATGAAACATATTGGACATGAGAAAAATGTCCTTACAAATCTCCCCCTATGTCTATGCCGGTACATACATAAAAAATCCAAATTATCAAATATGAAATTGCCTATACAAATCTACCCTCCCATGAACCCAAAACTGGAAAAGGTACAAATGAATAGTCTTCATCGTTTGTTTTTCAAATCTTCAGGAATTTCAAATCTTTTCTCATCAGGGTGTGCAATTCAGAGATCAAAAATGTAGTACCTACACACATGAGATAAGGAAAAATATCAAGTGACGTATCGAGTTTGAAATGAGATAAACATAGATACCAATATATGATAAGCATAAGTCAAATCTCAAAACTCCCCGAAAATTCAAACTCCCCCAAAATAAGATAATTCTTCTCCCCCTTTTTATGATGTCCCCAAATAGAAAAATAAGAAGAATGAATCAAACAAGCAAAATCGGGGTGTCACAGTATTCAAAAAATACACAAACTATTTTTTATTTTTCAATTTTTCATACAAAAAAAATAGATACCATTTGAAAAAAATATGATACAAAAATCACACCATGGATTTAGACTCAAACAACCAAGTCATGGAAATGGAATGAATGGGTGTGAACACATTCGATAGGTAAATCAACTCAATCAATCATATGTGCACGATGCATATGTGTACCCCTAACGAATGATCATCAAAAGTATCCTTTGTTGTAAAAGACTGTTGAATTTAAATGACATCGTCTTATGAAAATCAACAAATCAAAGTCAAATGATTTCCACACCAATAATGTCCAAAACTATAAAGCGCATTTTCAATAATTCAAGGACGTGCAAACCCGTTTTAATTCTCCAACGAAACTCCCTCATATATATTTTCTTTTAGAGGTAATCTAAATTCTCAAACTTTGGAGAATTGGTGCAAAAACCTAAATGGCCCATATTTGGCATGAATATCTTTTTATTGCTTTTCAATTTTTTGGGGCTCTTTTAAACCTCTTTGGACCCCGGATAATAAAATTCCTCCATTTTTTAGGTCCTTTTTAATGGTGGCTTTTTCACAAAGGATAGATAATCACCTTTTCGCAGCCCCTCCCCGTTTTTCAAACAAAGCACACAAACTCACAAAACGGTTCTTATATGCACAATTTTCTTATCAAAATATATCGCGCTTGGTTCGTTTTAAGGACAGGATTGAAGTGAAAACACCCAACCAACATGTGATAAGACAAGCATAATAATCAAACAAATTCATGCATGTGTGCTATAAAGGATAAAGTGAGTCAAACATGTAGGAAGTAACACTTAATTACATCTTAATGACTCCAAACATTATAAAGCACAAGGATGAATTGACCTATTGTCTCAAAACACTATCAAATAGTCGCAAGAAAAAATGGAATGATGTTGTGACTCGGTCATCCAAAGTGTTCATCCATAAACGGTGCAAACAAACTACAAAAATCTTTTTGGATTTTCTCAAAGTTTTAACAAAATAAAATCTTTTTGTATTTTTCAAAAATTTCATGAAAAACAAAAATTTATACAAAAAGTACACATGTTATAACACTAGCAAACAAGTACAAATCATGAAACCACAACTAGTGTATGACAAACATGCAAACACAATCATCTATATGATATGGCAAGAGAAGAATCATGTGCAAGCAAACGGGAATCAACTTGTCTAAAATCTAGTGTATCCAAAAGTGATTTCCTAACCCAAACAGATTTAATACGTCGTGTGGGGGATTTGGGAACCACGAAAACAATAGACATAAACTTCCTAGGACATTTTCCAAGATCAAAACAAACACGCCTAAGGTGACCTTTCCTACCACAATGTGAACACGTGTAAATGGAAGGAATGTTACCTAAAGTGTGATCTTTTCTAATGTCCTTGGGATTAATTGACCCTCTAAAACAAATATTGGTTTTGGCTTTAGCACTAGAAGCATGAGAACAAGATGAGCCATTACCTTCACAATCAAACCTACTTGAATCGTTTAAATCATTTTTTAACTTCAAAATATTTGATTCAATCAACAAATTAGACTCTTCCCAAGACAGGGATTGCTTTTTCAAATTTTCAACAATTTCTAAAAGGGTATCCCTCTCCCCCTCAATTAAAGCAAACTTTTTCCTAAGATTCTTTTCACGTGCCACAAATTCATTGATTAAAATATTTCTTTCATCTTTGGCACAAACACAAACCATCGAATTTTTAAGGTCCTCCAAATCTTTTTCTAAAACTAGGGGCTTATTATCACTCTCCTTTTGGACAATTTTAAAGCATTAAATTCATGGTCCAAAGAAACAAATTTTTCACGATAAAAATCTCTTTGATTTTGAACCGTTTGCAAAAGATCCATCGCGGATTTAAAACGAAAATTTTCTTTTTCCAAAACTTTAATTCTTTTGCAAAGTTTCAAATTCAAACTTTTTAAATTTTCAGCATGGTCATGAACTTTTTCAAAAATAGGCTCCTCATTAAACGGGCGTTCCATTGAAAAATTGTGATTTTTAACAAAACTGATTTTTAAAAAAAATCAATATCACACGATTTTGCTGAAAAATAGGAATACGCGATAAATTAGCGTAACCTACTCTGATACCAATTTGTAAAATGGGTGATAACTTAAATAATCTCTGATACCAATTTGTAAACGTCGTGTAATACTGATTTAAATTAAATTTCGCAAGATTCCAAATAACCCTTATTTAATTAGAGTCTACTTTTAAATCAAATAAATTCAGTCGCTAAACATGCATCTACGGTGCGTGTGTCAACCCATAAACAAATAAAGTATGCGACATAAAGTTAAGGAAAAAATCCCCATAGAGCAAAAACCTTTTATTTCACTATAATAAGTAAATCGCAACTTACACGGATTACAATGAAATACAGTGACACACGAATACCCGCAGGCGTCGGTCGGTGTCGTCAGCAATGAATCCACACGCAGCGAACCCACATGAACCTCAGTCCAATCAACAAAGGAAGAACCGCAGCACTCCTCAATGACACGCAGCCATGAAACTTTGTGGAGACTCCCTCAGTAATGACACGCAGCCCTCGGTTGCAAAGATCCCTCCACAAAGGTTTGAACAAACTAAAAGTTGTGTTCTTGGGTTACCAAAAAGATTCACAAAGGTTTGGCAATTGTGTGAATCAAAACATGAGTCTTAGGACTCAAAAATATAAAGACTAAAGTAATTGGGACACTCAAAAACGTCTTCTAAAGTCTTGCAAAATAGCTCCCCCGAAGGTGGTTTAAATAGGAAAACAAATTAAGAGTTTTGCAAATTTAAAACACTTGAAATTCTATCTAGCGTACAGGGACCCCAAACCGGTTCGGGTACCCTGCGAACCAATTCCCCCCCCCCCCCGAACCGGTTCGGGCTGGGTTCGGGGACAAAGGCTGGGAACAGGGGCTAAACTCAGAAAAATTCCCAGAATTTTCAATGTAAAAATCTCCATTTTCAATGGGCCATAACCTGTTCACCGTAGCTCAGATTGAGGTGTCTTTTCTTCCAGTATCTTCGTTGCGGCAAGCTCTTCAACTTTCCAGTTGATCGGTCCTCCGGATGGTGGCTGTAAAATTACCAAATTGCCCTTGAACTTCCCTATCAAGCCTTGTTGCGCTGTTTTGACTTCTCTTGCGTACCACTTGCATTACGAGCCTAAAATCATGGAATGTGAAGTCATTGAGGCAGATGAGGGACACATGATGGAGATCATAAAATCTTGATTCCCTGAATTCGGATTGAGGCCGTCGTGTGCGATCTTGAGGTGACGTGCCAAATGTAGCGGCGTACGACATACACAAATGAAACATATTGGACATGAGAAAAATGTCTTTACAATTTATAAAATAATATATACCAACATTAATACCAACACTCCAATATGATTCATATTAATCAAAACATGTATACCATCATTTATATGCCAACATTTATAAAACAATATATAACAACATTTATATCAACTCCAATATGATTCAAATTAATCAAAACATTGTATTACAGACAATAATATTCAAAACATTTGGGACCCCTCAACTACAACTTCAAAACATTTAATCAAAATTCTTATTTTTTTTCTTTTACTCATATGGGACCCCTAAACTACTTTCTCTTTTCCTTTGCCTTTGGACTTGCTTTTCTTTGCCACTCGCTCCTCAATGACAACCGGCCTGCCTACCCCAATGGTCGCAGCTAGGATATCGTAGGCTTGGACACTGCATGCAATTAATGTACCTGGATCAGTAAAAATTCCATCGTCAATATTGTTCTTTAATAATTCCATAGCCTTGCACACCTCGCCCGCCTATCGAAAAAATAATAACATGAAATTAGTAACGATAGTAGAACACCCGGAAGTAGTTGTAATAACCCCTATTTTCTCACATAAAGGCTGGCCAAGCACGATACAGCGAACATAGGGATTTTTTACCAATTTATACCATTCTTGGCACTAAAGGAAAAAATTATTTATTTATAATTAAAGGCCCAATTTTACAAGTCATCAACACTTCCATAATTAATAATTAAAACCAAACCATCAATATTGACATAAGCATCCAACTAAAGTAATCAATTGTCCACAAACATAAAATAAAGCATTCGGGTTTATGCCCCTATAAGTTCCAACTGAATAAAAGACTAAAATGGAGAATCACCTATACTAGATCCAACCGAGCTGAAATTTGAAAGCAAGGTTGCAAGATTGCTAAGCACAATCCCATTGTCCCGGTCTTTGAGCACCTGGGGGGGGCTTTTAAATTTGGGTCAGTGCCCGAGATGTGCAAGAATTATCTTGAATATATTATGATAAAATATAGTTAATGCACAATAATCACCCCCTTTACCTCCATTCGCATGCGTATAGAATCTCACCCCCATCTAAGGGTGACATTATTCGCACCCCACCCCATAACATTTCAAATAATATTTTGTCGCACTAACTTGTTTATAACAGATTTTTTTTCCAAATAATTAATTCAGATACGATCCCTATATTTAAATTACCATCTTGCACTAATACCAGTCTTGTCAAAATCATATATAATGCGTAAACATCTATCATACGTTATGAGGTAAATGTAATCTTTCATGTCCACGTCCTTAGAAAATTAAATTTAAATCTCCATAATTGTCGGGTAATTTATAATATATGTCCTTCCATATATGTGACGCACAAGGCATCTACCGTTGGTGTCCAATTCGTGCTCTATAGGCAAGTTCGAAGGAATCCTAACATCCTAAATGGATAGTCCGAAGGAATCCTGACATCCTAAATGGAAACCACAAAACACTTATAAATTACGGGCAGTCCCTACGCAGGATACCTGTATACGGCCCATACCCAGTGGTAATACAGGAGTAGACAGCGCCACACCTCCCTCTAGAGGGTGGGAAGCATCCACGTAGTACCTATGTGCCTACACAATGTCAAGCCCACCTGTATCGATGTGTGGTCATTGGTCCGAATGCGCGAACCCTTGAGCCAATAAGAAAGTCCACTAGTATGTCCACACACAAATATAACATAGTACATATTATTTTTCTCTATAATATGTAAAAGGGTAATTACTTTAAAATTCCCCCAAGTGTCCCATCCAAGTCCTCAACATTTTTCCATTTATTAATAATTTATCGTCTCATAAATTATTAAGTTCCAATCCTTATTAAAATTAATTAACCATCCAGTTAATTGATACTTCGCCAACTCAATGGGGTTACTTATACATTTTTAATAAATTCCTCGATGGCCCAAACACGGTTTTAACCACTCGTTTGGACTCCTAAAAATTTCCACAACCAAACCCCAAGACCAACTCAATTTGTTCCCAGGGGCGAATCGATTCTCACTAGCCCAAATCGATTCGCACTAGTGTGAATCAATTCGGACCTGAGCAGCAGCCTAGATCTGTCTGGTTTTTTCTATGACGAAAATTACACTTTTCATATAAAATCCAATTGTAAGGGTTCCTTCTCCTTTGTAATTAACTAGGTAAGTTCCTATAACTTAGTTAACTCATTAGGGATCATTAATCATACTAATTAGTCCTGAATTCATGCCCAAGTTATAAGAATTTATGCATTAATATTATTCAATGTAAATAAGATTTTCATCCCACTTTCTCCATCATTTTTATTCGGTTACAACACATCTAAAGTTAGGTTTTACACCAGATTTCAGTCCCAATTTCATTATTCATTCTCCCTAATTTAATCTTCATATAAAAACTAATTTAGTCATCAAGAACCCTAAATAATTTAATCCCAACATATAAGAACAAAATTCCTATTTTTTGAAAATAATTCTACCATAAGAATTTGCTCCTCTACATTGGTTATTCATCATCAATTCACACATGTCTAAGGGATTTTCTAGATATATAAGGGAACAAGTTATTATGCATTAAGAAATATTTTGAAGACATAAAATATGCAAGAGAATTCTTGCCTTAGAAGTGGTAGAAGATGATCCCTTTGATGTTCTCCCTATTATTCTCCCCCTTTTCTCTTGTCTTTGGTCTCTCTCTTTTTTCCCCGTAATGAGTTTTGGAATGAGGGTGGGGGAGTGGTTTACCCCCCCCACTTAACCTCTAATCAGCACACTAGTTGGACCCTTGGTCCAACTTTTGGACCTCCAAATGGACCCAAATCCCTTAGTTAATTGGCCTAAAACTCTCCCAACCCATATAGTATTGACCCAAGGCTATTTTAATAACTTAAACCTTCTAAATGAGCCCATATAAGTCCTAAAATATGTTCCAAACTGTTTAAGTCAAAATTTGTCACTTTTAATTTATATCGCACATAAATTATACATCTTCCTTTTTACAAAAATGCAACTATCATACTAATGCATAAGAATGAATCATACACAAGCATACTAAATAAAATAAGATTTTTCACTTAACATCTCCGAATAGAAAAAGATTCGTTTGGATTAAATGTCAAGATTAATTAGTCATTTCCAAATAATATTCCTTAATGGTTTAAGAAAAATGCGGCGTAAACCACTGTTCTCTCCTCGTAATATTATTTAATTAGTAATTTCCATCATTTGTCGGCCCTCCCGTCTATCGAAAATGGCTATTGGTCTCTCCTCGTAAGTAGCATCTGAATGGAGCTCAATCTCATCGACATCGATGTGATGGTATGCCACCTCATCTCTAAGAAATCTCCACAGTGAGGATATATGGAAAACATCATGCATCCACTGTAAGTGTTCCAGTAATCCCAACCGGTATGCTACGGGCCCAATCCTTTCGAATATAGGAAACGGTTCCACATATCTAGGTTCCAACTTCCCCTTCTTCACGATTCTCATCACCCCCTTCATGGGAGACACTTTAATCAATACCTGGTCTCCAACATCGAAGTTCAAATGTCTCCTGGTCGAATCCACGTAACTCTTGTGCCCATATTAGGCAATCCGTATCCTAGCCCGAATCATCTCTACATTCTCTGAGGTATCCTGAATGAAGTTCGACCCTAGTAATTTGTTCTCCCCCACCTCTAGCCAGCATGAGGGTGAACGGCAAGGTCTCCTGTAGAGTGCCTCAAAAGACACCATCCCTATAGTGAACTGGTTGTTGTTGTTGTATGTGAACTCCACCAATGGAAGATACTGCTCCCAGCTTCCTTTAAAGTCCAAAATAAACATACGCAGCATATCTTCCAGCATCAGGTTCACCCTCTCCGTCTGCCTATTGGTCCGAGGGTGATATGAAGTGCTCAGTCTCAACTCTGCCCCCAAGGCCTACTGGAAACTCCTCCAAAAATGGGACACAAACGACATGCCCCTATCTGATACTATGTTAAGTAGCACCCCATGCAGCTTAATGATCTCCGCAATAAAAAGTCTAGCATACTGCTCGGAGCTAAAATCTGTGCGGACCAATAAGAAATGAGCCACATTTGTCAATTTGTCGACAATCACCCAGATCGAGTTATGAACCCTCTGTGAAGTAGGTAGTCCTATAATAAAGTCCATAGATATGCTTTCCCATTTCCACATTGGGATCTCCAAAGGCTGTAGAGTTCTCGCAGGACGTTGATGATCCACCTTCGACAGCTGGCATGTATCGCATTTAGACACAAACTCAGCTATATCCCTTTTCATACCAGCCCACTAATATTATTGACGCATGCCATGGTACATCTTATCCCCACTGGGATGCACCATATATAACGAGCCATGAGCCTTGGACATAACGGCTCGCCTCAACACCACATCATCGGGAACGACCAGTCTCCACTGGAACCTCAAACTGCCATCAGATTCGATAGAAAAATGCTCCACCCCCTCGGTTAGCAATTGTCTCACCCGCTCCTGACAAAGATGATCCTCCTATTTTGCCTTCACCGTCTGAATAATGATCACGGGGGTGATGGTGAGAACTAACATAATTGCTCGGGTCAACTAATCAAATATGCAAGGGAATTCTTACCTTAGAAGTGGTAGAAGATGATCCCCTTGAAGTTCTCCATTGTTCTCCTTTGTTCTCCATCTTCCTCTTCCCATTTTCTCTTATATTTGGTATCTCTCTCTGTTCTCCCCATAACTGTGAGTCTGTGAGTTGCGGAATGAGGGTGGGGGAGTAGTTTACCCCCCCCCCCCCCGGCTTAACCTTTAATCAGCATACTAATCCTGAGTTGGACCCTTGGTCCAACTTTTGGACCCCCAAATCCCTTAGTTAATTGGACCAGAACTCTCCCAATCCATAAAGTATTGACCCAAGGCTATTTTTAATGACTTAAACCTTCTAAACGAGCCCACATAAGTCCTAAAATAGGTTTCGAATTGTTTAAGTCAAAAGTTATCACTTTTATTTTATATAGCACATAAATTAAACATCTTCTTTTTACAAAAATGCAACTATCATAATTATGCATAAGAATGAATCATAAACGAGCATAGTAAATAAAATAAGACTTTTCACTTAACATCTCCGAATAGAAAAATATTCATTTGGATTAAATTTCGAGATTAATTAGTCATTTCCAAATAATATTCTTTAATGGTTTAAGAAAAATATGGGGTATTATAATAGTTTCCACATAAAACTTGCCAACGATGTTTGTTGTTGTTTGATCATGCATGATTTGGGGTTTTGGACTCTAGGATGGGATTTGGACAGGAACCAAGCCATATAATCACTACTACAGTCCCATGGGCTCGATACGGTCACATACCGAGACTTATCAAATAGAAGGTGGTCTTACTAGTTTTCTTGGTACCATTTTTTCTTATCGAATTTTACCTTGTATAGAGTCTCCTTGTCTCCCATATCGTCCTTCAAGGGTGTCATGGGCTCGCGAGGTATGATTTGTAGTCGTCCGACTTATCTAAGGCATCTTTCCGAGTAATAGGTCTCCCCCACATCAAAACAAACCACAATCCCTCTATACCATGATGATTCATGAAAAGGATATGCAGCCCTAGAATCTCGGTAGGGTTCCTAAATGACCTACACAAAAACAATACATAATTGAATGTTAAAAGATTACAAACATGAAAGGCATTTTTCTGCTCGCGATAATTTATTAGGTTTTTAAATGCATTTTTCTGAAAGGCTGATTGCAATGACCAACATGAAATCCTTGGCATGGTTTCATTGAACTCCATGTCGACGCATTCGCCAACCCCTGGAAAGTGCTGATATATCCATGACTAAAAAACACAAATATTAAAAATTTAGTTTAAGAAATGGAGGAAATTTATAAAAATGCATAACCGAAATATGAATGTAGATTATTAGTTACATGTATATGAGAGAAGCAACCACTCAATTGCCTCACAATTGAAAGAGCGAGAGGCAAGGCCCAGCTGGTGATACAAACACACCATGATGCCCGTCCCTCATGCTAGTTTCTCAACCTTCATCACGTCTCTAAGAATATGAAGGTAGAGCACATAAATCTTGTTCTTTATCTTGTCGGGGAAAATTGTGCACCCGATAATGTTGAATAAATAGGCCCTGGCGCAATAGTCTTTATCTTCACTCGAGGAATTAACATCTTGAGACCGTTCCTTGAAATTCATAGTGATCCAATTAAATCGTATGATCGCATGCTCGCCATATTCTTCCAGGGTAATGTCCCCGCTCACTCCTAACAACTCCACCACAAGGTCCACAACCGATGGGACCACTACATCCTCATCCTCATCCTCAACTACGGGTTGTGAGTTATATAAAGGTAATTAGATAAGAGGAACACCCAAGATCGTTGATACCTCATCGACGGTGATTGGCATCTCCCTAAATGGCGTATGGAATGTGTTTGTCTCTGGATGCCCGCTCTCGACAAACGCAGATACAAGGGCACAGTCTATATAACGATGGATACATGTTATAAGCAAAACCCCACCCAACTAGCCCTTTATACCCAAATTTGTACACTTGGAGAAATATCACTGAATTCCCACTCCTTGATCTTCGTTCAGTGATTGATGTACAATAAAGGCACCCGCTCCACCTACAATATAAGCAAAATATTCATCAAGATTTATTAAAGTAATAAAAAATGTAAAACATTAAGGATCTAACCTTGTAGGGAAATGTAATTACCACTTAACCAGTCCAATTACCATAGGCCACGTGATGCTTGAAATGTTTTAATAGGCTAAGATCATCGGGCCCCCTATAAGCCGCGATTGAGGTGCCTTCTTTAGGAACCTTTTTCTTCTTGCTATATGTTGTTGCATTCTTGTGTAAAATGATAAACATATTATTAGGCTATTAGGGTAATACACCCCCTCAGATAGAGCAACATCCTCCTACTTTGCATCACCCTCCGCCGCATCATGTCCCTCCTCCTCAACCTCAGCCTCCTCCTCATCAACCTCAACCACAACCTCCTCATCAATCTCATCCTCCTCATCAACCTCAACCACAACCTCCTCACGCATATGAACCACTAGGGCATCCACCTCCATCACATTCGGGACAGCGCCCTCTAAGGGAGTAGCAGTCACAGTAGACGGAGCATGAATCTCTTCTCGACTTTTCCTCTCTGAGGAAGTCAACGACTTTCGATTCTTGTGAGAGTAAGATACTAGGTGATCCATTGTAGATATGCATTAAAACAATTAACACACTGATTAGTAGAATAAAATATAAAATTTATAAACATAAGTCATGTATTGTTTAAACCTTATGTCATAAACATAACTAACGTATTGTTCTATACAAAATTCCATAACCTGTTCGGCTATTCAAACTTCCACTAATAACATGTCATGTGCTTATATTCTTCACATTACATATAGAATTCCATATCCTAAGTGATGTAAACATAGGCCATGTAGTGATGTAAACATAAGCTTGAGGATAAAATTTATAGCATTTCAACATATTTAGAAAGTTTCACCAAAAGTTTCAAATTTTCAACATGTTTTTATATAATATTAGGCTGGAAAATAATTCATGTATTTATGAAAATAAGTCACTCGGCATAAATATGCTGAAATATGTTAGCTCGTTCGGCATAAATACCCCGAGAGGAAGGTTTTATGTCGGGGTGAATGTAGCGAATGAAAAATAGGTAAAACCAACATTCATTCGGCATATATATGCCGAACAATTATAGTTCATTCGGTATGAATGTAAGGAATGGAACCCTAGGTAGTTAAAAACATTATTCATCATGAACAAATCGAATAAATGGAATTTATTCGGTGTGTTCATAACGAATGAAACCCTAGTTGAATTCTTTCAACTTTTTGAGCAATCCAGACGAGGTTATAATAGAAAACAAAAATTCAATGGAACTTATGTTCAGAAAACAAACAAAACATGGATTAAGATCATTGTAGTCATTAAACATTACTGTTGGTTATCTTGATTTCAATAATCAATATATTTAATTCATATAGTTTGAACCTTTTATGGAAATGGACAATCGAGCAGTTCAATACGATTATTTAGAAGCTTTCGTTGGTTGGAAATGGACGATCGAACAATTTAATAATATTTCATTGGTAAATAAAAATTGTAAACTATCACAATATATATATATATATATATATATATATATATATATATATATATATATATATATATATATATATATATATAAAATAAGGTAATAAAAAGGTTAAACTCATTGAGTTCATTTGAAGATGAAAGGTTATTTTGTTCAATGTACCAACCTGATTGGCTTAATCTTTACTTAAAGATGAAAGGTTTGGAAGTTGAAGACGAAAGGTTTGGAGGTTTGAATGTGTAGAGAGATGGAGGGAACATGTATAAATGGATATTATAATTGTAAATATGTGGTGGCCTTGATGTGTTATTAAGAAGTAACTATTAGAATTAAGTGGTATTTATAGTAAAGACAAAGTTGTGGTATTTTGGAGCAAAAAATGTGGTGCCCTTAGAAACACCCTTGAATATATGTATGTAGTTTGTTCCTTGTAGTGCTAGTGTTTATAAAGGTGATAAGGTTATCCATATTTATGCTCCCAAGGTGGAAAGCTTCTCATTTTGTGATTATGATACAATAACTATTCAATAATTCATGGATAATTTATCATATCATAAACATAAGATTTGTTTGCTTATGCATTTCTTCGACAGTTCTCCCCTCTAAAATATATCACATTATTTTATCAAAACATTGAGGTACATTTTTTTCCTTTCGAGTAACATTCATTGCTTACATTTATGCATGTGACTTTTATTATGTGTTATTAATCAATTGTGCGGGTCGGTAGAACTTAACATTGGGGAGATTGCTTATGACATCAGCAACAGAGGCAATAGCCCTTTAACTTTATGTACATATGTTTGCATGGGTATAACCACCCAACAAATTTGATATTCAATACATTAGTGGTATATTAACATAATTGGGTCACTACTATAGGCAACAATTTGGGGCCATCATTGTCGTGGGGTTTATTTAGTCGTTCCCAATTGGCGCAGAAAATAAAGATCACGTGAGGGTTGGATGTAATACATGTGTATCATAAATAAAAATGTCAATATATAGACGATAAGGAGATAATATAAAGGAGGAAAAATAAAAGATAAAAATTTAATAAAGGAAGCTTGGTGCACTAGGAAAATAAAGAGGAAGGAATCTTTATGGGAAGGTTAACACTAGAGAAAAAAATTCTCAAGGGAGAAAGTGGTAGGAATTTCTAAGTGGCACAGCGAAAAAAGTTACGTGGTAAAAGAAGTTATAGGTAAAATGTTGCAAATCAATTAGGAAATGCAGGCACGCATTCACAACATTTACTGAATATGTTGCTTTGTTACCAAAGCATATCTATACAATATCGGGTGATAATATAAGATAACGGTGTTTTACTGTTCATCTTATATGAAAGTAATCTGACTGTTCACATTTGTCCAGCAAATCTAAAATCCAACGGTCTCAAGCCACCTTCTCAAGTCGTCACCGACAAACATCATCATAACCTTGATCCCCTCTCTCTCTCTCTTATTTATTTTTCTCATTTGGGGATTTATGAGTTTGCAAGATTTTTCTTTTTTAGGACATAGGCACGGGGAGACTTTGGAATGGTAAGAATGGCGAGTTTTATTTCTTTGCTTCACTTTTTTTTTTGTATTTTATTTATTTCTATATTTTTCAAAATAATCTTCTCTATTTGTTTTTTAACATGGGTAAATTATTGTATAGTCCCTACTATAAATATATATTTTTTAAAAAGGACACATATTTTTAGTTTAACCCATTTAGTCCCTCAATATTCTCTTATTTTTAGAGGTACGCGCCAGCGGCACTCCTTCTCCAAAATATGTGGCAAAGGACTTTTTTAAGCAAAATAAAAAAGCTTATACTAAATGAGTATTAAAAAATGTTCGAGAGACTATTTGGTGTATGTCCCTTTTAACATATAGTTTATTATAGTTTAAATTTAAAAGGTCTTACCTAGTGCACAAGGCTCCCGCTTCACTACAGGATTTGGGAGATGTGGATGTCAACCGGTCTTATCCCACATATGTCTAAACATGCATGCCTTGTTCCACTCATAGAGACTTTTAACTCCCAGTCCTCCCTCGTCATATGGAAAACATATATCATTCCAAGACACTTTAGCCCCCACTTTCTTTAGTTCAGTACCAGACCAAATAGATTTACTCAAGATCTAATCAATCTCTTTAATAACCTCTTTAGGAATTATAAATAGACTGATCCAATAAACCTATATAATCCTGAGAATGGAAATGGCAAGTTTGATCCTTCATTCATAGGATAGCCACCTATTAGTCCAACTCCTTATTCTGCATAACAATTTTTCCACCATCACTTTACAATTATCATTCTTTAATATTGTGAAGATCAAATGATCACTCAAATACTTTATTTGAAGAACCCCATTTTTCATATGCATCATACTGCAAAGCCTCACCTTTAAATCCTTATCAACTCCAGTAAAAAAAACTTCACATTTAGCATAACTACGCCCCAACCCAGAGAAATTTTTAATGTTTCTTATAAGTTTATCAATGACTTTAAAAGAATTCTCCTAAGCCCTAACAATAATGAATAGATCATCTGCAAACATAATATGCGAAAGTTTTAGTTACTCACATTTAGAATGATATTGAAAACCTCCTCTCTAAATTTCATCATCAAGGAACCAAGAAAATCCCTCCATCACTAAGAAAAACAAATAAGGTGATAATGGAACCCCCTGCCTAAGCCCATTATTTCCTTTGGATATGCCATCAACCCCCCATTAACAACAACTGAATAACTTGTAGTCTGAATGCACTCCCTAATCCATTTAATAATCTCCATTAGAAACTCCATAACTTCCAATATAGATTTAACAAAATCCTAATTAACTGAGCCATATTCTTTCATCATATCTATTTTTGTTGCAAATTTAGGCTCCCCTTTATTCAAATGGTATCCCTTAACAATCTCTTACATCAAAAGAATGTTGATAGATATATTTCTCCCCTCCACAAAAGTAGATTATCTGTTGTTAGCCAGATCATGATTAATAATTCTAAGTCTTTTCACAATTACCTTAGATATGATCTAATAGGTTGTGTGACAAAAGGAAATGGGCATAAAATCTTTCATAGAACTAGGAGAATTACATTTAGGGATTAAGCTAATCAAGGTAGCATTTTAGTGTCTCAATAACTTGTTTATTATAAAGAAGAATAGCACTGTTTCAGATAAACTTTGCCCAATATGCCCCAAATACATTTAAAAAAGTCTACATTATAGCCATCTTGACCAAGAGCCTTCTTTAAATCAATATCAAATAAAGCCTCCTTAATTTCCTCATAAGTAACCTCCAGTTTCAAATACCCCTTATGTTGATCATTTTTCCATTTTGCCTAATATTCGTAAGTTTACTTCTATCAACATGGTTGCTAGTATGATTTGTTCCCAAGAGCTAGGAAAAAAATCTCATACCCTCTTTATGTACATTCTTCTAACCATTGACCACAATCTGTGCATCATCCTTTATAGATAGGATTTTATTTATGCTTATATTATTATTAACTTTCTTGTGGAAAAAATAAGTATTTTTATCACCCAACTCCAGCCACTACACCTTAGATTTATGCTTACAAAATTCTTCTTCATAATCCCTCAACTCAGGATACTCAATTAGGCATTGTCTTATTTTATTAATGAGATCACCATCTCCCCCATTCATAATCAATAACTCTTAACTCCATTTAATTCCACCATTTTTGCATTCACTCTAAAGGAAATTTTACCATTTCTTATTCAAAGCTTTAAATTCAGTCTTTAACATTTTTAATCTTCTAGTGACCTTGAACATTAGATTACCATTGATCTCAACATCCTAACCTCTCTTGAGAATATCTCTGAAAGCATAATTCTTCATCCACATATCAAATAATTTAGAGTGTTATTAACTTTGTCTCTAACCATGTGTATAGTTAAGACAATAAGGGTGTGATCAGAGACTCAAGGAACATCCACCAACACCTCACGTTCCATAAACGTCTACTGCCAAATCTCATTATGAAATATTCCATCAATTCTACTTTGAATATTAGCCACACCTTCTCTACCATTTCTCCAAGTTAACCACCACTCTTTAATTGGAAATTCCTCCATATTTTTAACGCCCTACACGAATTTGAGTTATCGTAGGGTCAACTGGTATCCAAGTCAATGTGTTAAGGGGGTTTGGGGAAATTTTAATTTATACTTATAAAAGATCATTTGCTTAAGATACTTTTTGAAATAATTTCACTTGATTGACAATCGTTAATTAGGAAACAAGTGAATATTGGTGTGTAAAAAGATTCAACTAACAATTATATAAAGAAAACAGTTGGAATATTATATAAAGAAAGAAAGCGCCATGTATTATTACAAAACTGAATAAGTTCAAAGTCCAAAAGTCCAGTTTAAAAAAACATGAAAGGACAAAAGTTTCCAATTGAGTCCATTTCTAGTTTTAGCTCATTTTCAGACAAAAACCTTTGAGTCATAGGATAATCTTCATAAGTATATCCATCCAAGCCTATGACGAGTTTGTGTTGAAGACGTAGCGGATCAGAATTTAAAGCTTCATCATTGGCAAGTGTAGTGTCTCGTTTCTACGTCAATAACATTTGGACTCCATAGTCTCCATAAGGTATGAATGCACTTTTATATATGTAAGAGACTTGGAATATTTTAATGGGTGTAGTTTTAATTTAAAATGACTTTTAATTTTCATAAATTAATTTTAGAACTTGGTATAAAAGTTTTGGACTTAAAAATGAAAATAAAAAAAATTCTGGAATTTTTATTTTTTTTCGTTCGAAATGTCGTTCAAATGAGAATGTCGTTCAAATGAGAATGTTGTTCAAACGAGACTTCAAACGAGTTTTCCAACGAGGTTACTTTTTTATCCATATTTTATCGTTAGAATTTACGTTCTAATGACTTTTTTCGAACGGGTTTTACCAACGAGATTTTGATCTATTTTACATTTGGAATCTCGTTCGAACAAAGTCGTTCGAACGACCTGGGAATGTCGTTCGAACGACCTGGGTGGGAAAATAAAATTCTTGACAGTTTCTTTTTTAACCACCCATGTTCCCCACATTCCCACTAACTTTTACCAGGCCTAATATGTGAGGGAAACTCAATTTTGTTTTCAACTTTTGACATACTTTCACCTACAATTTGAGAGAAAAAAAGATTAGGATCAAAAGTTCATGTTTTGAGATTTAGAATTAATGGATTAAAATTTTTCCAAAACTCTACGCACCCATAGTTTGTTTACTTTCAAGTTCTTCTCATATATATTTGTTGCTTGGAGAGTTCAATTGGCACTTGGTTTTCTCTACACCAACTAAAGAAGAGAGTTTGGGTTCTTCTCCACCCAAAAGGAGTTTGTTTGCTTGCTACAGCATTCCCACTTGAACAAAGGCTTCGGGTAAGGGTTGACGGAGACCAAAAGATTCATTAGAGGATTCCAAGGTTCCAGTGGACTCCGGGATTTTTGACTAGGCGGAGGTAGTTACAAGAAGACGTGTCAAGGGTTGGAAAGAGTCAAGTCGTGTGTAGTAAGTCATCTCTCTTGTAAACATAAAACCGTATTTAGTGGACTTAAGGATAGGGGTCATCCGAGGTTTTTCCCATTTTAGGTTTTCATCGTACATAGCGGCGTAGTGATTGTGAATTTATTTTATCATGCTATATCACCTAGATGCATGCTTAAGACTAAAAGATAAAACATGGTTTAAATCACAACTCATGTTTTGGGTGAATTTTAGATTAATTTAATGCAAGTCAAGATAATTTAATTTGATAAAATTTGGTTTGGCCTATATTGAAAAAATGAATAAATTTGTGTACGCAAATTTCTAGGGCGTGATTTAAATTAATTTTGGCTAAAAGTAAAAAATTCAGAAATTTGTTTTAAGAGCAATTTTAATTATGTGATAATTAAAATTTGATTTAGTTAATTTTTAATTCATGAGGAAATTAAATTTTGGAAATAAAAATTTGCAGGTTGTTTGTATTTGAACCATCCTATTCCGCACTTTAAGGAAATTAATATTTTGTAAAGAGAAGGTTTTTAAAATTTGGTTGTTCCAAGTGATACGTAGGATAACATCGTTGCTTAAAACTAAACAACATCAGAGCTCTAACCGCGAGTGGAACCCTCAGGAGCCTTACCGATACCTTTCTTATCATCCCTACTTGAAGTACCTATGGGTTTTACAAAATAGGGTATGAGATAAATGCCCAGTATGGTGCGAAATACTAAGCAGTAATTTCGTTAGAAAATACTATACATATGCAATGTCTTTCACTATATCTAGAAAATAATTTCTTAGATTTCGTGACAATCCAACTACTTGTAATGCACAGGGCTAAGTCCCCATACTCACGCTTAAGACATTTTTCATATCCCGTGTCAGGGAGTTATTAAATTATCCACATAACACTTGCAAAGTTTCAGACATTTTTGCATTTATTCAAGAATATTCTCATTCTTTACTTAATTCATTTTTTCTCGAATTTTACCATTCTTTATTTTGGAGTCAAGCCAATCACCACGGACTTCATGGGCTTCACACCGTCGGCTTTGCGCACCATATTCTATTGATAAGTTGTTTGGGGCCTTTCACCAATAGGGACGTCATGTCCTTCTTAATTATTTTTTCGGCATCACCCAAGTATTCCATTATCTTTTCGTGTATTCACTATTAACCAACATTTATCTGTTCAACATTTTCCTTCACCTTTAATTTCATTATTTTACCAAGCTAATATTATTTTACCTAACCCGGACGAGGAGGCCATCCAAGACAACACCGCCCTAAGAACATAATTCTCATTAGGCATGTGTTTCAGCCGGATCGGATCGGAAAATGTCTCTTCGGAAAAAATTCTAATTTTTTTAGAAATAAAATAATTATTTCGATTTCAGACCCGATTTTTTTGGAAAAATTAAAAAAAATCCGAATTTGAAAAAATCGTCAAAAATAGAAAATTCACAAAATATATTAAAAATCCAAAATTTTCAGAAATTCCTAAATTTCAAAAAAATAAATTTAGGATTTTCGATTACTCGAAATTCTCATTTTAAAGAAACAAATAAAAGGGTTTAACCCAACATGTAAATACATGAAGATTGACCCATTCTTTCATTTATATAGAAGTTAGGACATACTCTCCTTTTATAGGGCACACTTTGGAGCCCTCTTCCCCTCCCAATCGATGTGGGATATGAGAAACTTTCAAAAAATTGAAAAATCGAAAAATTATTTTGAAAATTTTGAAAAAATCGTATCGGCAAAGTTTCGGAAAATTCGGATTGGAAAAATCAGAAATTCAGAATTATTTCCAATTTTCGATCCGAATTTTTTGAAAAAATCGAAAATCGAAAAAATTAGAAAAAAAAAAAAAAAAGCCCCAATTCTCGTCTTTACCCTTATTCTTTATTTTACAAAAAGGAATTAGTACACTATATTTTCCATCCTTCTTTAGTACATTAAAAATGAAGAGTAATTTGATGACATCTCACTATTCATCAAATTTACCAACTATGCCATTTTCATCAAAAATCTTATTTTAATGGGTATTAAGTAAAATAATCCTGCTTTATCATTTTATGATGTTCTTAATAAAAAATTTAGTCATTTTAAACATTATTTCATCAATTTGTGCCTCAAGTTAAATATAGACTTTAATGCATGTTTTTTTTGCATTCTAGTTCATTTTCAAGTCATTAAACGTTATTCCTAATCATAATGAAATAGGGGCTCAAATTCGTAATTTTCTAAAAATGTGTTTATTAAATATCCAGTCTATCAATTACTACAACATACTATTCACAATACATGGATTTCTACTTAAGAAGTTCTTTAGTATGCAACAAGTATGGCAAGTGTACGTAGTATTTTACTACTAAATTTTTCTTCAAATTGCAAGTAATAATTACCATTAAACTAACTTTAATTCCATGAATTATCCTTAAACCCATGTTAAATCATTTTTTCAACATAAATAGCAAGACTTAGCATATTAGAAAATAAGTAAGATAATCATTATTCAAGCATGTGATTTTCTACTTCTAAACATGGATTTTAGCTTTGAAAAAATATAAGTTTGGAAGGAAAACCCTACTTGAAATGCAGAGAATAAATTGTAGAGATGATCATAGCTTCAATTCCACACCAAGAAGGATTCAAAAGACCCACTCCAAGCTCCAAAACTTCTTCTTCCAACCCTCTACAAGTTGTCCAGCCCTTATATAGAGGTTTTGAGGTGTTTTTGAGCTCCTTTAATGGTGTTTTAATGGGGAATTGAGGGGTGTAAAAGGTACCCACGAGTTTGGGCAGAATTATAAGGTTTTGGGGAGCTCAAATGAGTGAGAGAAAGAGGAAAAATATGATAACTTTGGAATAAACAATTCTATAGCCCTCTCCTCTCTTTTATAATTCAATACTTACTCACACAAATCAACAAGCCCATGTGGTACACTCTCCCACACACAAAAATCCAAATACTTTCCAACTAAGGTCTAAATAAAGTGGTGGGATGACCACACAAAGACAAAGTGAAAAGTGAGAGCAAATACAACAAAATAAGGAAGAATTGTTGGATATATGTCTACCGGGTCCACAAAATTTTGTTTCATTATTTTTTTTATTATTATCATTTTCCTTTTCTTTTCATGAGCTTAATATATATAAATTTAGGTGAGAATGCTATGTGATACCGATCGTTTAAATCAAGTTCGCAAATATCCAATTTTTTCAAACTTATTTAATTAGATGCTATCTTTGAACCAAATTAATTAAAACCTAATCATGCATCTATGTGATCAAACAAACCATCGTAAATAAACCCAAATTGCTCGACAAATGGATTTCAAGAAAAAAAAACTTTCAAGGTAAAACCTTTATTTCACTATAAAGAGTAAATCGCAACTTACATGTATTATAATGAAATCTGCAAGGAATCTACCTCGACAAACTCATATAGACACGCAGCTTATAACCAGCAATGGATTCCCTCAGAACATCCATATGACCCGTAACTCCAGTAAAGAACACCCAGGAGTATCCACAAGTTACCATAATCGTCGACAAATAATTTCCTCAAGAACCACCAAGTCAGCAGTAGAAATCTTCTCTACAAGATTGATCTTTCACAAAATCGTAGTCTTGGGTTCCAAAACAATTCACATAAAGTATATGGGATGTTTGTGAATTGAAAACAAAAGGTTAAAACCCCTCAAAGTGAAGACTGAAATTTCTGCTGTTTGCAGTTTTATTTTCGTCAAAGTCTTAGAACAAAAAGTTTCCTGAAATCAGGTATTTATAAAAAAAACAAAAGTCAGCTACATCGTTCGAACGAGATCTTCATGTCATTCAAACGAAATTGTAATGTCGTTTGAAGGACATTACGTCTTGTTCGAATGAGATCACATCTCGCTTGAAGATTACTTTGCGCGACCTTCTAACGACTATGGAAACATAAAGCAGTATGATGTCGTTAAATGACACTATCTTGTGACCTTCTCGCGACTTTGTATGACAACACAATGTCGTTTGAATGACATATGAATGTCATTTGAACTACATAAGAAAAAAAAACATTAAATTTTAAAACTTCGCCTATAGGGCTTAGAAAAATTATTTTGACGGAAAAGTATGCCTCAAGTGTTTGAAAATATTTTATAAAAATTATTCCAACACTTTATATGAAACATTAAGGGACTAAAAACACAACCTTACGAAATTTATTCCTGTCGAGGTTTGTTGATGAAGAATACTTGATATTTGGATCCTTCTTGTTACATGTGTGATATTCAACTTCTTCAACGGTTGTAATGGTATATGACATACGTAATGTAAAGTTCGGACTATGTAAAATATGTCCTTACAAATCTCCCCATATGTCTACATCGGTACAAACTAAAAAAATCCGAATTATCTAATCAAAATGCCTATACAAATATAATACCCTCCCATGAACCCAAAAGTGAAAAGGTACTAAAGATGAAAGTCTCAAACGTTTTTTCAAAAATCTTCAACATCAAATCGTCAAATCTCTTTGATTTGCTTTCGCTTCTTTATGTGTGCATTCCAAATGATCTTCAAAGTACCTATACACAATAAAGAAAATTCCTTTGTGACGTATCGAGTTTGAAATGATATAAACATATGTCAATTCATTATAATCAAATCTCCCCCATACTACAAACTCCCCCATAAAATCATAATTCTTTTTCCCCCTTTTTAGTTGTTCGAAATAGACAAGGAAAAGAATAAATCAAAGATAAATCTGAAGTGTCACGGCAAGCATAGCAAATATATATTAATTACGCTCATGCAATGAAATGCTAAAAAATCATTCACAATCTTTTTTTGACTTTTCAAATTTTTCAAACAAAAAGAATATATAAATACAACAAACACCATGAATTTACACTAAGATAACCAAATCGTGGATATGGACTGAATGTTTGTGAACAAATTCAATAAGTAAATAAACTCAATTAAGCATATGTGCATGATGAATATGTGTACCCCTCACAAATGAATCTCAAAATCATCCTTAGGTGTAAAATTGTTGAATTTAAAATGACATCATCTTAACCAAATCGACAAATCAAAGCCTACGTGATTTTCACACCAATAACATCTAAAACTTTTTAACACTTTTTCAATACGTTGTCAGGACGTGCAAACCCGTTGTTTTTATTTCCATCCAAAACTCTCTCATAAGTAATGATCTTTTTGTTTTTCTAATGACACGCTAAAATCTCAACTTAGAGAAACCTATTGGCCCAAATTTTGGCATATGATTCTTTTTATTGCCTTAATTTTTTCAGAAGTTTTTTTTCAAACGGTGACTTTCACACGTGATTATTATTCACTCATAGTCCTTTCCCATGCCCTCATCATTTTTTAAACCTAAACAAATTCCTCACGGGCAATGTTTCTTACATGCACTACTTTCATTGTCAAGTTTTATCGCATTCGGTGCGTTTTAAGGACAGAATTGAGATGAAAACACTCGACCAATATGTGGTAGACAAGAGCAATAATCAGACAAATATGTGCACGTGTTAAATAAAGAAAATCATGAGTCAACATGTAGGAAGTAACAAGTAAGCTCATCTCAATGACTCCAAACATAATAAAGCACATGGATGACATTATGTATCGTCTCAAAACTCTACCAAACTATCACATGGATAAATGGAATGAAATTGTGACTTGGTCATCCTAAATGTCCATTCAAAAAAGGTGTAAAACAAAATACAAAATCTTTTTGGATTTTTCAACAAATTTATCAAAATAAAATATTTTTTCCTTTTTCTATTTTTCTCAAAAAATATAAAATCGTTTTGTATTTTTTCAAAAAAAATCAAAAAACAAAATATCTTTGTGTTTTTCAAAAGATATATCAAATAAATACAATGGTGGTACATACAAGCAACAGGCATAAATTATCATCATGCAAATCATCATATGCTAACAAAAAAGTCTAAACCTCAACCGTTAGGTCCGGAGGAGTTTTCCAAAGATGGTGATATCGTATGAAAAACTTCCATCAAATCATGTAAAGTGTTGACCAAAAAATTTACTTGCTCCCAATATGTGCAAACTCTCTCATGCGATGCTCGGGATCATGAAAAGTATCATATGTGTGCATGTGGGTGAACACGTGTCGCAGCATAGAGTAAAAAAACTCTATGTGACGCGCTACTCAACTTGAAACCAAAATACTTAAGGTGTCCTCTCTTTTTGCAATGGGAGCAAACATATACTGGCCTAGGAACACCTCTACCAAAACGTCTAGGACGCATTCTCCTATTGGGAAATGGACGCCTAGGAGGGTTCAGTTTTGGGCCATGTGGAATGACCACTAAATCGGGAATCGGCTCGAGTGCAACATGGAAAGTGGATGCACCGTCACTATATATTCCTAAGACCTCAACTTTGCCCAAATTGGGAATCTGAACCATCTTTCCAACCTTCTTAGATTTATTCTCTAAAGTTATTTTGTCCTCCCGAAAACATTCAAGATCACTCTCGAGTAGGGATACACGGGTCGTAAGGATAGACACCGTGTTGGTCAAATCACACTTTTTCCATCCTAAAGCGATCAATGGCTCACTGAAAGAAACCTTCACCTTCTCGAGTTGACTCACTTTCTCCTCGTACACTCTCAAAACCTCTAACTCTCTCTCCAAATCTAACACCTAACTCCTTATTCAACTACTTATTTTTTAAGGTCTCAACGTACAAATCTCTAAACGCTATTTGGAGCTCACTTTCTCCCTCACTTTCTATCTCACTCTCACCCTCACTTTAAAAACCTGAATCGTCCTCGGGACTCTCACGTACAAGAGTGTCCTCATCATCGTAGGATAAACTATATTCACTCACTTGACTAGCTAAAAATAATACATACATCCCATATAAAGATCCATCCCCCGAATCAATCACCTCGTCATCACTATCACTAAGAGTGGCTGGTATAGCTACTTTCTTGTGCCTTTTCCTAAGCCAAGTGGGACACTCAAACAACTTATTTCCTTTAACCTCATACTCGAAACATCTCACCTCCTCATCTCCCTCTTTTTCTTTCTCTTTCTCACCGCTCTCTTTGGCATCTTCGTTCTTTTTATTTTTCTCAAAAAATCTTTCATTGGAAGAATTTTCTTTTGAAACTTTAAGAAACCTTTTAAAAAAATTTCACAGACAAGGCCATATCATCATAATCAAACTCACATCCGAATCATAAACTCTCTATTTCTTCTTTTTCTTAAACTAAGTCTTTAAAGCAAGGCCTTTATCCTTAGCCTTAATGGTTTGGGGAAACAAGTCTATCTCATAAGTTTGTAGGTCTCCTATGAATTCTTTTAACCTAAGTGAATCTAAGACGCCCAACGAGTTTAAAACTGTGACTTTAGGAAGAAAGTGTTTTGGGAGAGATCTCAAAATCTTTTTAACTACATACACATCATCTATTTTCTCACCCAATCAAAACTAGTACTGACTATATCCGACAACCTAGCATCAAAATTGTCAAAACATTCAGATTCTAACATGGTAATAGTCTCATATTGGGTGGTCAAATTTTATAATTTTGATGCTTTCACGGCTTTAGTACCCTCGTGTGTCAATTGGAGGACATCCCATGCTTCTTTAGATGTGGTGCACATCATAATGCGACAGAACTCGTCGGGAGTGACATCTCCAAAAAAAGCATTAAGGCCACGGGAGTTAAAATTACTCCATTTAAATCCGTCCCCGATCCAGTTCGACACATGTTTTAAAGACACGTTATTATTAGTGGTGATAGTGGGAGGAGTCCACCCTCTATGACAAATGAGTCAAACTCGCTCATCAATTGCTTTTAAAGGGGATTTCATTCTGGCTTTCAAGTAGGCCTAATTTTTACCGTCAAAGATGGGCATCCGATTATATAAGGTCTCCATCAAAAAATGTGAATTTTAAAAAAAAATGTTATCACAAATATATTGCGAAAAAAGGAATGTCCGATAAATTAGAGTAACCTGCTCTGATTGCAATTTGATAATGTTATGTGATACTGATCGTTTAAATCAAGTTCGTAAATTTCCAATTTCTTCAAACTTATTTAATTAGATGCAATCTTTAAACCAAATTAATTAAAACCTAATCATGCATCTAGGTGATCAAACAAGCCATCATAAATAAACCCAAATTGCTGGACAAACGGATTTCAGGAAAAAAAACATTCGGGTAAAACTTTCATTTCACTATAAAGAGTAAATCGCAACTTACATGTATCATAATGAAATTCAAAATGAATCAACGTCGGCAAACTTACATAGACACGCAACATATAACCGACAATGGATTCCCTCAGAACATCCACATGAACCGCAACTCCAGCAAAGAACACCCACGAGTATCCTCTAGTAGGTCTAGTTTATTTTACCTGTTATCGATTGACCTTGTAGAGACCTATTCATATATAGCCTTAGTTGTCCCTTTTTGGATTTATACATGCGTAACAGTTGTTTATATATATATATATTATAATCATCGTGTTTTAAAAAATCCGTTCTCAGTTTTGAAGATATATATTTCACATATGTCAGCATATGCATTTATGTGTCTCTCATTTGGAACTCTTCTACACAAGCAAGCAAAAGCCATTAAAAAGTATGAAAGAAGCAAAATAGCCAAAGAACCAAAGAAAGGAGTAAAGTCTCCTACACAAGGTCTTAGTTGCAGACATTATTTCATTAATTTACCTAGAGAAAAGGTTTTCTTCATTTATCTACAACGGAAGCTTAAACGAAATCTGATTTGAGGTTTTTTTTTAAAGTTGTAAAAATATAAAAGAAAAATTTGTTGGAAAAAAGGGAAGAAGAAGAAGAAGAATAAGAAGAAGAAGACAAATACCTGTTGAAGTTTTTTTCCAGATTGTAGAGCTAAAAATCTTTTACACTTTAATTGTGTATTTGTGTGTCTATATATATAAATTTTTGTTAAAGAGTTGTATCAATAAAGAGTTTGTTGTGTCTACAACTCTTTATTATATTTTATATGGAGACGGTTCTTTGTGATATCTTATTTGGAAACGATTTTATTTCAAATGTATAATCTCCTGTGTTACTGTGATTTGAAATAAACGACAAGGACTTTATTGTAATTTAATTTTTGTTCAGATTTCAGTGATCAGATTCAGAGGGTTTTAAACCTCTGAATCATTAAGACCATAATGTTACCGTTAATCTTTGAAATTTGTGAAAAACAAACGTATATTTAGTGCCTCTGAAATCTGAATTGTTTAGATTTAGATTTCAGAGGTGCAAACAAACAGACCCTTAGCCTTTAGCTGAGTCTCTACTGCTACTAAAATTAGACATGCACACGCGCCAGTCTCTACCACTACACTAATATAAATATAAAGTTAAAAAATATAAAAATTACTTCGGTTCAAACCAACTTTTTTATGCCAAAATCGAAAACCAAATCGACACCTTCGATTATATGCCTAACCAAATCGAGTCGACCCGACCCTTAAAAAAACCCTGCCTAAAAAAATTTCGGTTCAGCTCGGTTTTATAAGTCTATCAATTTGGTCGGTTCTGTAGGCCCCTAAATTTCGCTTACTAAATTACGTTGCATCTAATAAAATCATTCCCTTTGAATCTAAGGAATAATAATATAATATCATGCAAGTCCATGCGACATGAAAATCATTTACAACTGAAGACAATGCGCGGAATAATAATGGTCATATTGGGATTTAAAGATAAAGTTACATTTCAAAGGGGCAGGTATTACATTATCCTCATTAGTATATTTCATCCTCGAAATCAATGCCAAGTCACTCGAAGAGATATGGGTGCTCTTCGTGCATCTCATTTTTCCATTCCTAGGTTTCTCCTTCGACACCTTAAGATTCCCAAATAACTTTTACTAGCAGAATGACTTTATTGCGTAGGACTCTGTCCTCATGATCCAATATGGATATAGGTCGTGTTAGTAACATGCTATCCTCATCTAGTTCAATGTTATTCCAAATGAAGACGTGGCTTGGGTCATGAAGGTACTTCTTCAACATGCAGACGTGGAACACATTGTGAACATGAGATAGTTGTGGGGGTAGTGTTAGATGGTAAAAGACATGCCCAATACGTTCCAATATCTCGAAGGGATTGATATAACACGGGGAACCTTCTTACCAAATCTCTGATTTTTTATCTAGGCTCTGACCTTTAACAGTACATGATCTCCCACCCTAAACTCCAGGGGTGTCCGTCGATTGTTAACACAGTTCTTCTTCCGATCCTGAGCCGTGACAAGTCTCTGGCATAGTAGTTAGACCTTATCAATAATTTACTTGATCATATTAGAGTTAGTGATATTCTTTTCGCCTACATATGCCTAACAGACTGGGGGACGGCACAGCCTGCCATACTCGAAGGGGCCCATCTCGATGCTAGCCTGATACACTACACCAAAATAATAATTTATCATACCTTCATATTAAAAATCTGGTACAATTTAAAATTGTGCCAAATTCTGGCGCAGTTTAATGACAATCTGGTACACTTTAAAACAGTGCCAATTTGGCACTGTTTTAAAGTGAGCCAAAATTGAGTACACTTGACTGAAATATAAAATACCCTAAAAAATCATTATACTAACTTTGTGTACCCTCTCTCTCGTTCTCGCTCACCCTCTCATCATCTATGCTTTGATTTTTCTTTCTTTCTCTCTCTCTCTCTCTCTCCGCGGTCAGCATGGAGAGCTCTCTTCGATCATCTCAATCTCTCCTCTCAGTTCTCTCTCTCCGCTTGGCTCTCTCTCACTCGAATCATTGCAATCAGGTAATTTTTAAAAGCATTTATATTTTTTTAACCAAAGTCTTTACAAAGATAACCTAAAAATATGCCTCTATTTTCATATAGAAAAATATTGGTGTTCGCGATTTTCTCTACAAAGTTATTCTAAATCTGCCAAAGTTAGGGTTCAAAGTATTCTTGGAAAGTATTCTTATAAAGGTATCAGATTTGGTCCTAGAGTTTATGCAATTCGAGATTTTATCCGTGTTTTGCTTTTTTAGGGTTATATATATATATATATATATATATATATAGAGAGAGAGAGAGAGAGAGACAAGCTCATATGCACACTAAGTTTGCTCATCATTTTTTTAAAATAGTAAAACAAATATTTTTGAGTTGAATTTTTTTTATGATATTTAAACAATTCAATGGACCCATGTAAAAAAAAAGAAGCTCAAAAAAAAAAAATTTGGTATTTTAAAAAAATTGGTCAAACTTTCGGTGCTTTTAAGCACTTTAAAAGATGCGAAAGTTTGACCGATTTTTTAAAAATAGCAAAAAAAGGTTTTTGGAGCTGATTTTTTTTACATGGGTTCGTTGAAATGTTTATATATTGCATAAAAAAAATCAACTCAAAAATATATTTTTTAATGCTTTAAAAAAATTGTTGTGCGTCAGCACTCTACAAACTTAGTGTGCATAGGAGCCTGCCTCTCTCTCTCTCTCTCTCTCTCTCTCTCTCTCTCTCTCTCTATATATATATATATATATATATATATATATGGTGTTTTTTTAATGTGCGAGTTTTTGGTACAAATTGAATGTTGTTGTAAAAAAAAATCACTGAGTTTCGGACGGAGCTTGGGATCTTTTAGTTGTAATCTATGTTTTTATGTACTTACCCTTCTATTTAAAATGTATATTTGTTCTTATTCTTATAGGTTATATAGTTTTAAGAAAATTTAAGTACTAAAGATTCAATAATAATGTAGAAAAAATAAATTGAAATAGTAAGTAGACACCCCCACTAATTAAATGGATAAATGAGATTTTTTGTTGAAAATTTAAGAAAAAACTATTTAAATAGTAAGTAGACATTAATGCTAAACATTCATAATAATGTTACACGTGTAGAAAAACCCTAGACCCGTTCAAGAGATCTTACTACGACTGTGGTGAGAACTCTTGAATTGTCCCATTTTTAGATAGTTTGGAAATGCAAAACTCTATTGTTGTTATTGTTGTTGTTGTTGTAAACATTTAATAGTTTGTGTATGGATATTTGAACTTATAATTTTATGTTTACTGATGTTTGAACATGTAATATACTCTTGTCTATTTGAACATGTAATCTTATTTATATTGTTATTTGAACATGTAATATTCTTGCTCATGTTTCAACTGATTATTTTGGTGCCCAATAGTCACTATTCTTGTTAATGTTTTGCAATAATGTAGCTTTAGAGGTTCAAAAGACTTTACGAAGAAATAAAAAAGATACTAAACAAAATTGATTGAGAAAGACAACTTATAACACAGGTCTGAGGTCATCATGGTTATGCCCGAGCTTCAGAGAATTTGAGAAAGAAGCATGGGCGTGCACCCACTCATGTTGAATTGTGGTTGCGACTGATATAGTCAAAGGAGGTGATTATGACCCTCATGATAAAACATTTTAGGTGTGATTCGAGTATAGGGAGGAGTGAACCATTGGGATCATCCCACAGTACGGGTGCCGACCATTCGCTAGCGACGGTGGTAGCAAAGGAGGATCCAATCCTTCGGGTCACTCCCCCTTCTTATCATTTTTTATTTGAGAAAGGTGAGTTACTGAGCATGCCACACTGTTCTCATGCATCGGTATCTAAATTGATGGGGCTCGAGGAGGAGTCCCTCCATCCTGAGGTATATTATTTCTCCTCCTCTTATTTTGTTATTTTCTTTTGCTTCTTTACTGATTGATTCTTCTATTGTTGTTGTTTCATTGCATACAGTATGTGAGGGTACCAACCAACTGGCTGCGGGATATCGAGGACTAGATGTCCGCCATGTCTAACTATATAAAGAAGTCGGATCCTTCTTATTTGGTGTCACCTGTCACCTCAGACGAGGGTTCTGGTTATGGGAGTGTAGGATCCACTGCCTGTCACCGGGGGAAGGGTGTCCTCCATAGAGATTGAGGGCTTTGAGGGAAAGTTAAGGGTTCGGTCGAAGTCCCGTTTTTTTTTTTTTTACTTTTCTTTTTTTTATCTGCAAAATGTAACCAGGTGAAGCGATACATATGAAAATTATGCACTTTCTTTTTGGTATTTTTCTAGATTTAGTGACTTATCCTATATACAACTTTAATTTTCTACTGAGATGGTTTATTTTATGCAAAGATAAGAATGGGATTGAAAATTAAAGGCAAAATGTTTATTATTATTACTCAGGGGAAGTAATTTCAAGTAAGAATTTATTTTGAGAGAAATAATTTTCAAGGAAAAAGATGAGTAATTGAAAAGGAATGACCCGGGGGAAATTTTTCAAAATAACGATTTTTCTAGAAATTGATTTTGGTAAAAGAAAAAAGATGGAAATTTCCAAAATAGGTGGATTATCAAATGGCATACCCCTTGTCCTGCCTATCGACATAGGGGTTAAGTAAAATCACCCGTAGGTTTTCATTTCACTTTCCTGCATATCATTGTACCTTTGTGGGGTTGGAATTTAAATGGGAAACCAAAGTTCTTATTTTTGCATGGATTTTCAAATATAAAAGGGAGAGTAACATGGGAAGTATTATCCTCACCAATACCCACATTTCTTGATTCTCATTTATCTATTCCCAAATGGCCCTTTCCATGTATGAAGAATTCTCTTCCTATCTTAACGGTATGGAGGCCATGTGCGTGTACAACATGGACTATGAAGCTTTTTGCCTGCATCGGGTTTCTTTATGGTGTAATCGAGACATGGATTGGAACTTGTTGGAACTGGCTGTGCAATTTTGGTACCCTGAAGATCATGTTTTTCGCTTTGGTCTGGATGAGGTTTATCCGACCTATGAGGAATTCTTGACAATATTAGGGGTTAGCCCCAGTCTTGCAGCGGCATGACCTAATTTTTCTCGTTCTCCTAGAGAAATTCTATCTGAGTTACTCCACATTTCTCCTTCATCATCCCGACTGTTAGTCAATGGATGGACCATTTCTCTTCAGGCGGTGATGTATTCGGTGCGCCAGAGGGGTTTTGATGATGTCGGATTCATCGAAGTTGTGTCATTGGGCCTTACTGTGAGGTTATTTCTGGTGGCAGGAGATTTGACTATTTATCCCTAAATAACTACGATTAGGACATGGATGTCCTACCGATATAATCCTACCGCGCTGGTACTGGCTAAGACTCTGATTGGCCTGGATGCCTAGAAAGAGGGTCGTTCAGACTTTCTGAGGGGGAGTCCATTAATGTTGTTCTTGTAGCTTGCGGAGAGGTTTTAGCTAGTGTCTCCTCCTAAGTAACCCAGGGCAGGCATGCCCATTTCTTTATCCGATCTTTCTTCAGTTTTGGCCCATTGGTAGAGAAATGCGCCAACTGGTTTGTGGAGCACTAGGCCTAGTGTTTTCGTGAGTCTGTTCCACGGTAGGGAGACTTGCAGCCCATTTTACATCTTGGGGAATACCAATATATGTAGTTGGTTTCCCTTCATTAAACTTCCTTTTACTTCCCCTAGCGGCTTCTGCGCCAAGATGGATGGGAATAAACTGTGCATCCTTGCATAACGAACTTCTTCTCGGTGGATTACATTTCTAAATCACTATGAATGATGTTGGGATCTTTGTGGAAGCATCATCGATCGTCTATCCGTCCATCACAATGGGTATGAGGGGTTTGGCATGTGTCTGGGGACTACTTGAAGTGGTTGAGGAAAAGCCTTATGGAGAAGATTATGGAGGAAGAGACTGGCCAAAGATGGCTTGTCTTTTTTGACATAATAGAGGAAGGTATTGTGGTTTTGGGGAGTATTATTAGGGTGTACCTCTCTATAGAGCGTATCAGAAGTGCAAACCAGGAGTGGGAAGTTTGGTGGGCACCGAGGGCTAGACATGGTGACGGATCATGTCCATCGCGTAATTGAAGGTAGCATTTGTGAAGTTGGGGAAAGTTAGGAGAAATATATGTTCGGGGTATTTTTAGTTTTGGTTTTTTCTTTGGGGATACTTGGTAGGATTAGGTACGTTTATGGTTAGTGAGGGGGGTGGTTTGTTTAAATCCCCTTGTCAATACTTTATGTAACTATGTTGTGTTCCTTAATTATAAATAAAGATTATTTTGATCATATTTTGTTGTGCTACCTGATGAGTATTGCATTTTAATTTTCTATACCAATCGCTAAGGCATACATAATATGTTTGTTCATGAAAATAATGTATGGACCACCATTCTAAAAGGTTGGAAAAGAATAGCATTTTGTGAAAAATAAAGGGATCGGGCCCATATATGGCGTATGGGCTAGCTATGTACCTCTGGGGGTTTTTGAAGATTTTTACGAGTCTCATTTTGAAAAGAAATGCCTTTTGAGAAGATCAAGAACCACATAGTTTTGGGTTAGGAGAAAATGAAGATTTTCTTTTAGAGTATAAGGGGGATTAGAAGAGTGGTAGTGCACTGAAATTTCGAACTAAGGGTAAAATTTCTTAAGACGATCTAGGTTGACATGACGTGCCATTTATTCTCCACCGAGATTTGTGAGCATAGCGACACCGTCTGTAAGATTCCTCTTCACAATGTAGGGGCCACTCCAATTTCATTTGAATTTCCCTATAGGGTCCCAGACGGGTTCAATGATCTCTTTGAGGTTAAAGTTTCCTTTATGGACACTGCAGTCCCTGACTTTCAGATTCAATTATCGCGCCATCCGACAATGGTACCCATGTATATGGTAGATGGACTTAAGTCTCTTTTCATCCAAGAGTGATAGTTTATCCAAGCGGATCTGATACCAATCTTCCTCGGTGAGCTTGATCTCGAGCATGACACGTAGGGAGGGTATATCTAACTCAACGGGTATGACTACTTCCATGTCGTATACTAGAGAAAAAGGGGTATCCCCAGTGGGTATTCTGATTGAAGTGCGGTATCCCCAAAGGGCATATGGGATTCGATTAGCCTATTATCTATAACTCTCGATCATCTGGTTGATTATGGTTTTGAGACTTTTATTGGCGGCTTCAACGGAACCATTGGTTTGGGGTTGGTAGGGAGAAGATTTGTGTCTCTGAATCCCATACTCGTCGACCAATTATGTGACCTCGACTTCGAAGTGGAGTTCATTATCTGATACCATCTAATGGGGAACCCCGTATAGGCAGATGATGTTCTTTCAGATGAATTTGGCCACTTTCTTAGCATTCAGTAAATAATTCATCTTCAACCCATTTGGTAAAGTAATCCACTGGTGAAGTAATACACAATGAAAATGATAAATTCATGACCATTTGAAGATTTGGGCATAACCTTTCCTATGATGTCAATGCCCCAGGTGGAAAAGGTCCAAGGAGAGGTCATGTTGTATAGTTCCCGAGGAGGTAAGGGTTGGAGGTTGGCAAACTGTTGGCATTTTAGTCATCTTCGAACATAATCAGCGCAGTCTTGAACTGTGGTAGTCCAGTAATACCCTTAACAGATGATCTTCTTAGCAAGCATAGGGCCTTTCATATGGGTCCTGCATTCCCCACTGTGGATCTTCTGCATCATTTGTTCAACATCATCCCCTAATATGTAATGAAAATGGGTTCCATTGAAGTTTCTCTTGAATAGTGTTTTATCATAAATGATATACTGGGCAGCTAATTTGCGAAGGGTCGCTGATCTTCCATATCTGCATCTTGGGAATACTATCATGTTTGATTAGTCTCCCAATGTTAGAGTATCATAACCCGACCATATCAGAATCTTCCTCAGTGACGAGCTTAATGTGGTAGCAATGAGGGGGCATAGCTTGATTCTGAACTAGGATAGGGGTCATAATTATTCCTTCAGGCATGTCGACCATGGAGTCTAGGGTAGCAAGGGAATCAGCAGGCTATTTTTACATGGGGTAAGTAATGGAAGGTAAAATAATTGAACTAGGAAGCTAGTTCTTAAAGGTGGGCATGGAAGAGTAGGAGCTTCTCATCTTTAACTTTCTATTTTCTGAGGATTTGGCCGACGATGAGGTTAGATTCTTCGTAAATGTCCAGTTGTCATACTCCTTTCTTGAGGGCAGTCTTGAAACCTTCAGTCCATGCTTCATACTTAGTCATGTTGTTGGTCAAAGGGAAGTCTAGTTTCATAGAAATGGGAGTGTGAGGGTTATCAGAGGCGATCAGGAGTATCCCAATGTCGTATCATTTCTTATTGGTTGCTCCATCAAAAAACATTTTCCATTTGAGGTCCTCTTGAGAGGTGTAGAAAATATCTTTGTCTGAGAATTCAAAGACCCAGGCATCGGTTCCTTTCATGTGGTAATCAACAAGTTAATCAAAGATGGACCTCCTTTTAATAGTTTTTGTGTGACATAAACGATATCGAATTCGGTTAGTAGCATTAACCAACGAGGAATTTGGTTGGACAGAGCGGGCATTTTCAGTAGATATTTGATGGTATCCATTTGGAATATTATTCTGATTGGGAAGGCAAGCATGTAATGCTGTAATTTTTTTATGACCTAAACTAAAGCGACACATGCTTTCTCCAAGGCTATGTAGTTGACTTCGTACCCGACCAATTTTTTACTGACGTAATAAATGGATCTTTCTCTGTGGGTTTCTTCAATGGGTTAGAAAAGCCCCTATTGCAGTATCTATTACAGCCAAGTACAAGAGGAGTGGGAGACTAGGCTGCGGAGGCATAAGCTCCGTAGGTTGGGTGACGTATTATTTGATTCGATCAAATGATTCATTCCAAACTTTATTTGAATCCATTCGGAGGAGTTTGAAGATGGGTTAGCAGATAGAAGTCAGTTGGCTGATGAATCGGCTGATGTACTATAGTTAAGGATTCCTCAAACTTTTTTCTCCATTCGTGGTGGTGGCATCTCAAGTATGGCTTTCAATTTGGCAGGGTCCGCTTCTATCCCCTTCTCACTGACCATGAATCCCCAAGAGTTTCCCTTTCGTAACATCGAAGACGTACATCTGTGGATTTAGTTGTGACACCCCGCTTATTAAAATAAGAGGTGGCCAGCCTAATACTCCAATAATTATAGGAATCATAGATAGACCATTCTTAGCATCACAGTACATACAATAATCATATGGAATAACCACTAATTATTTTAGAAAACGGATTGTCAAAATTTTTATTTTGAGAGTTAAAGAATAACTTTTAAACAATCCAAATGAAAAGCAGGAGGATATAAATAAAGATAAATAATCATGCAACATCCATAAAACAAAATAACCGAATAAGTTATCGGTTGACAGGTTAAAATAATAGGTTACACCGAGTATTACAGTACAACATCACATCATATAATATAAGTACAAGGCTGGGGCAACACACCCGAATGTGGGGATGATCATAACTAGGATACAAAAATAGAGGCGTCTAATCAAAGTATCCCGTAACATCCGCAAGGTGTTACATCTCCAAGACACTGGAATAGGGAAGTCAGTACGGGCGTCCTTGCGGCGGAGCACCTGAGCAAATGTAAGATTCATGCAAAATAAGAAATATTAATGGGTCAATGCCCGATTTTATACAATCATCAAATGAATAAAGAGTATGACAGTCATTGACAAGTTAATCATCATTACTAATGACAAGAATCTAACTACTCAATCTAAGAACATAAACTAAAGCAAATATAATGACCACAATCTCAATTCAATTATGCAAGAGGGTATGAATAAAATTATATTAACTATGATTCACTATCCTTTTTACACAATTTCATTTCACCGTTCCATATCTCATTAGGAAATGTATTCAAAGCAATTTAATTCACAAAGTGCTTTGTCATTCATTTAATCCCACTTTAATAAGAATAGTTATATTACACAATATATAACGATTCTAAGACCGTCCTTTTGAGTTTCTCCACTGGACGCGACCCTAAATAGCTATCATCTTCCAGGGCCTATCGCACAAGACAACCTGGGCATCCTACATCGCGTGAAGTCGGGAAGTGGACATATACCTTCGATAGTGAGTCATAACCACACCCAGAATTACCTCACTTCGAACAATAATCACACACACAATAATATATATATATATATATATATATATATAATAACCGGTCCTATGGCTGAGGACTATATTCACATTGCATTCACTAGCCAGAGGACTTCACCTCATGTGCGTACTTCCCCTATGATAGCTTTTAGAGAGGTGTGTATATACCAATTTATCAGTCAAAATTTTAAAATATACATCACATTTTATCCGGAGCCATATGTGATTAATATCCTCATTATAACCCTCAATAGTTGATAACCCTCTAAATTAATCTCCGAGAATTAATGTTGTTACCATAATCCACTGATCATAGCATACCTCACTCATGTCTCTCAATTTTTCTGAGTATATAACCCTACATCTCCTAATCTCTAACTGTCTTACTAAGAGAAGAAACTACCTTATCATCTAAGTGCAAATTCCCGAAATAAACCCCACCCACTCCCTTTCTAATATAGGGTCGTAGCCTAACTAATATAAGAATCTAGGACACTAAGTTTACTTCACAAAGGAAGGTTCCTAGGTCCTAAGCCTAAAATAAAAGGGCTAAGACTAAGTCTGAAAAATCATCTAAAACAGCAGGAATTTCGAATCAATTCACCCTGGACGAATCGATTCGGTCTTGAAGCGAATCGATTTGGATGGTCCGAATCGATTCGGTCAAGAGAACGCAACTTTTTACAAACTTCCAAACTGATTCGGTGATGCCAAATCGATTCTCTTATCCCAGACCTATAGCCTACCCCTTTAGGGAATCGATTCGCTAGGGGTGAATCGATTCGCCTAGCCCAGAATTCCCAGTTTCGGCTAAGGTATTTAATGCCCTACTTTTCCCAATATTCATTTCTCCTCCATAATTACCCACAACAACCACCATTAATTCAACCAAAACCCTCCTACATGATTACTAACTACTATACCCAACATAATAATCATCTACAAAAACATGTCAGGGTTCAAATACCACAAATTCATCAAAACTCATATTTGTTCCATGGATTCTAATATACAACCATCACAATAATTTATTCACCCCAAATTATATATTAGCAAGTAAGAAACTTGCCTTAAACTGGAATCTCGGATTCTTGGAAGATGGATGCAAGATCAAACCCTAATTTCTTCTTTTCTTCTTTTTCCTCTTTTTTTCCCCAAATTCTCTTCCTCTCTCTTTCTCTCTAGGTTTAAGAACACAATTTGGAAGATAAAAGGGGTGTAAGACTTAAATGTGTAATTAATATGAGTTTCCATCTTAAATTGTTAATACTCCATTAAAATGACTCGTAACTACATATTTAAGTCATAACCAGTCAAAAGTGCACGGAACCCAAAAATACAATATGGCGCTTATTTTGACTATCTCGACTATTTCGGGACTCACTGCGCCCTCTAAATAGGCATTTGGAAAATATATAATTCATTTCAAGTTCCGGCTTCATTTAAACCATAAATGTCGTTTAAAGCACAACGACGCTACAAAACGTAATATGATGCTATTTACATACACGTAAGAGTAAATAAGCAAGAATCTAGTAAATATTATATTTTACCTCACTTAAATAATATTTACTCCATCATAAAATATTTTATTTAATTACTTCACCTAGTAAATTAATATAAAATACATTACTTAAAAGTAAGAGTTATTACATACTCCCCCCTTATAAGGAAATTTTGCCCTCAAAATTTAGGCGTATCTTGCCAGAAAAGATGTGGATACTTTTCTCGCATATCATCTTCACGCTTCCACGTTGACTCCTCGGCATTGTGATGACGCCATTGGACCTGAACCAACGGTACCACTTTAGATCGTAGCCTACGCTCCCCATGATCTAAAATTGCAACTGGTTGTTCCTAATATTAAATATCAGGCTGCAATTTGATATCATCTGAAGGAATATGCCAGTGAGCTCCTTCACACCTTTTGTACTTTTTTAAGGACGAAACATGAAACACATCATGAATTTGTTGTAGGTGTTCCGGCAAGGCAAGTTGATACGCTAATGGGCCTACCTTAGCAATAATGGGAAAAGGTCCCACATAACGAGGCGCAAGCTTCCCCTTCTTCCCAAATCACATAATACCTTTCATTGGTGATACCCGTACCAAAACTTGATCTCCTACCTCCAATTACACATGCCTCATATTAGCATCATCATAACTCTTTTGATGATCTTGAGATATTCAGATGCGATTTTGAATAAGTTCAATCTTCGAAGAAGTATCTTGGATCATTTCAGGCCCAAGAAATTTATTATCTCCTACTTCCTACCAAGTGATCTACACGGTCAACCATATAATGCCTCATAAGGCGCCATCCCAATAGTGAATTGGTACAAATTATTATAAACAAATCGACCAAGGGAAGGTATTGTTCCCAACCTCCTTTAAAATCGTGTACACACATTCTGAGCATGTCCTCCAATATTTGGTTGACTCTTTCTGTCTGCCCATCTGTTTGAGGGTGATAAGAGGTACTCAACTTCAACTCGGCTCCCATAGATTCTTGGAAACTTCTCCAAAAATGGGAAACAAAAATTTTATCTCTATCGGAGACTATATTAATGGCCACCCCATGGAGTCTAACAACCTCCGTAATAAATAGCCGAGCATAACGAGCAGTATTGTAGTCTCTACGTATGGGTAGGAAATGTGTCGACTTAGTTAAACGATCAATAATAACAGAAATGGAATCATGACCGCTCTTCGACGTTGGTAATCCCGTGATGAAGTCCATCGAGATACTTTCCCAGTTCCATACCGGTATTTCCAATGGTTGTAACAAACCCGTTGGTTTTTGATGATCTATTTTCACCAGTTGACAAATGGTACATTGGGAAACAAATTCAAAAATGCCCTGTTTCATGCCTGCCCACCAATACTGACGGCGCATGTCTTGGTACATTTTTTCCCCACCAGGATGCATTACAAATTTGGCCCCGTGAGATTATGTCATTACGACCCATCTCAAATCCCCTTCATCTGGGACAACAAGTCTTCCGTGGAAATGTAACCCACCCTCAGAACTTATAGAGTAGGATTCCGCCCCCTCGATTAACAATCGGTGTATACGGTTCTGACAACCTTTGTCCCTTACTTGAGCTTCTATAACCCGTGCCACTATAGTAGGCATAATAGTCAACACCGACATAAACTCTCTAGCAACCGCATCTTCTTGGCTAAGCTCCTTCCATTTAGCTTTCCATATCTGCACTAACTCCCCCTTAGGTTTTTGACTCAACGCATCGACCACTATGTTCGCCTTACCTGGGTGATAATGAATATCAAATTGGTAGTCTTTCACAAATTCTAACCACCAACGTTGTCGCATATTCAAATATTTTTGAGAAAACAAATATTGTAACGATTTGTGGTCCGTGAAAAGACTAAATTTCTCCCCTAGGAGATAATGTCTCCAAATCTTCAAGGCAAAAACTACTGCAACAAGTTCCAAATCATGAATCGAATAGTTATTCTCACGGGGCTTTAGTTTGCGAGAAGCATAAGCAATAGCCCGATGCTCTTGTTATAACACGCCTCCCAACCCTTGCAGAGATGCGTCGGTAAAGACCAAATATTCCAATCCTGGTCTTGGTAACGCAAGTACTGGAGCAGAAGTTAACTTATCTTTCAGCTCATCAAAAGCTAACTGATAAGAATCATCCCAAACAAACCTCACCCCTTTCCGGGTTAAATTTATCAAAGGGCTAGCAATTTTAGAAAAACCTTTGATAAATTTGCGGTAATAGTCTGCCAAACCCAGAAAACTACGAATCTCGGTAGGTGTTATGGGTTGACCCCATTCCCTTACCGTAACAACCTTACTCGGGTCAACAGAAATACCCTGAGCTGTCACAATGTGACCCAAAAACTGTACTTCATGTAGCCAAAAGCCACACTTCTCAAACCTAGCATACAATTGATGATCCCTCAACGTCTGCAGGACCAAGGTACCGTAAGTGCTTAGCATGATCGGCCTCCGTTTAACAATACACAAGGATGTTATCAATAAACACGATAGTAAATTGGTCCAGGAAGTCTCTAAACACTCTATTCATGAGGTCCATAAACACTGCAGGTGCATTGGTTAGTCCGAAAGGCATAACCAGAAATTCGTAGGACCCATATCTAGTTAGGAATGCAGTTTTGGACACATCTTGTTCTCGTATCCGAAGCTGGTGATACCCCGTCCTCAAATATATTTTAGAGAAGTACGATGCTCCCCTAAGTTGATCAAAAAAATCATCAATCCGAGGTAGTGGGTATTTGTTCCTGATGGTAACTTTATTCAACTCCATGTAATCGACGCACAACCGGAGAGAACCATTTCTCTTCTTCACAAACAACATAGGAGCTCCCCACGGTGACGTACTACGCCTAATAAAGCCATGTTCTAACAACTTCTGAATTTGTTCTCTTAACTCCCTCATCTCAACAGGAGCCATACAGTACGGGACTCTAGCAATCGTCCGTGTTCCCGGTGCTAAATCAATCACAAACTCAATTTCCCTACTTGGAGGAAAACTCGATATTTCCCTAAAAACATCTCTGAAATCTCTAACAATCGTAATTGAATCTAAGGAAATGACTACATCCCGATAAGTCTCCTCCGCAATACAATACAAGTAAGTGCTAGAACCTCCCTCTGAACGAGGCATAGCCACAAAAAACATCTCTTTCCCCGAAATAGAGAAAATAATACTCTTTTCATAACAGTTAACTATCGCACGATACTTCACTAGCCAATCTATACCCAGAATTACGTCATACCCAACCGTATCAAGGACGAGAAAATCGTCCTCAAAACACAAGTTACCAAGATTTATTTCTATTCTTTTACAAACAAAGAAAATAAGAGAGTCGTCGCCCATGGAAGATTTAACACTAGTGAAAGTACTTTCTGCACTTTTGATTAGATCCGTAGACTGAGCAAAACTTCTAGAAATAAATGAGTGTCTCGCACCCGTATCAAACAATACACGACCCATATGCCCATGAATGGGAAACGTACCCTCAATGGATGGCGGCGCTGGCTGGGCCGGAGGAATCATAGAATCCTGAATGTGGTAAACACGCCCATACTCTAGTTGTCCCTGTTGTGGAAAGACGACTGGATTAGGAACTTGTGGCGTTAACTAGGCCTGTGGATGCTATGGAACCCTAGGAAGTTGTCCACCAATTAACTGCTGACACGCCTTCCTATAATGACCCAACTCCCCACATTGAAAGCAACGACCCATCATGTTTTCCTGATTACAGCCCCGATTATTTCTGAACTGCCCGAAGCCTTGGCCTGAATGGCCTCTACCCCCATTACCACCCCGACCTGCTTGTTGTTGGGCACCCTGACCGTGCCTGAAACCACCACTACCAAAATTAGATCCACCAAAATGCTGCCTTTTGGAAAACTCCCCTTGTTGGGTGTCCCTTTCCTTTTGTTTACTACCCGATGATTGGGACGAGGGTAGCCCTCATCCTCATGGACCATTGCCTCCTGGTTTACACGCTTGCCCCACAACTGAAGCCTTCTTACTACCTTGAACATGCAACCGATGATCTTAACAATGAAGTAACGCGGCGTTCATCATATCCCAAAAAGTTTGTAAAGCTGGATTTCCCAGCAAATGTTTTTATATCCTCCAATGAATTTGGATATTCTCCTCTCCTCTGGAGTTACCTCATCCGGAATAAAACTAGCTAAACGAGTAAATTCCTCTGCATATTATGCCACCGAACGTTCACCTTGAACTACATCTTGAAGCTTTCTCCTCATCTCGCTTTGGACTACTGGAGGAAAATATTTTCGATCAAACAAAACCCAAAAATCAGTGATAGTCATAGTATCTATTTGCCCGGGCATAGTTATCGACTCCCACCAATGTAAAGATGCTCCAACTAGCTTAAAAGTATCAAGGATTTGCTTACGTGCCTCACTATAGTCAATCAAGCGAAGATGACGTTGCATATCCTTTTTCCATTGGTTAGCTACTATCACGTCAGAACCACCCTGAAATTCAGGGGGATAACCCTTTAAGAAGGATTCTCTGAATCTTTCCCATGGCGAAGGTCCCACATGGACTTGTACCTCCTGAGCTCGTGGTTGTTGAGCTGGGGGATATTGCTGAACCACAGCAGTCATCGTAGCATTAACCGCTTGGGCCACAATATTGGCTACTTCAGCAGTATTTATAGTTCCTTGTTGTGGCAGTGGAGGACCTACCTCATTTTCTACAACTCCATCTCTTCTCACAGGGAGACCTCTCTTAGGCGGCATCTGAGACGAAGAAATAACTTAATTAGAATACTATTAAGAACAAGTACCTTAGCAGAAGATCGCAAACATAGTCAAATAAAACAGTCTTAACATTAAGGCTCTGTATCAAATAACGCTACGGTAGAACGTGACAAGTCCGCATAGATCCTAAAGGCTTTAGAACCTGATGCTCTGATACCATCTGTGACACCCCACTTAATAAAATAAGAGGTGGCCATCCCAATACTCCAATAATTACAGGAATCATAGATACACACATTCTTAGCATCACAGTACAAACAATAATCATATGGAACAACCACCAATTATTTTAGAAAACGGATTGTCAAAATGTTTGTTTTGAGAGTTAAAGAAAAATATTTAAGCAATCCAAATGAAAAGCAGGTAGATATAAATGAAGATACATAATTATTCAACATCCATACAACAAAATAACCGAATAAGTTGTCGATTGATAGGTTAAAATAATAGGTTACACCGAGTATTACAGTACAATGTCACATCATATAATACAAGTACAAGGCTGGGGCAACACGCCCGAATGTGGGGATGATCATAACTAGGATACAAAAATAGAGGCGTCTAATCAAAGTATCCCGTAACATTCGCAAGGTGTTACAGCTCCAAGACACTGGAATAGGGAAGTCAGTACGGGCGTCCTTGCGGCGGAGCACCTGAGCAAATGTAAGATTTATGCAAAATAAGAAATATTAATGGGTCAGTGCCCGATTTTATACAATCATCAGATGAATAAAGAGTATGACAGTCATTGACAAGTTAATCATCATTACTAATGACAAGAATCTAACTACTCAATCTAAGAGCATAAACTAAAGCAAATATAATGACCACAATCTCAATTCAATTATGCAAGAGGGTATGAATAAAATTATATTAACTAAGATTCACTATCCTTTTTACACAATTTCATTTCACCGTTCCATATCTCATTAGGAAATGTATTCAAAGCAATTTAATTCACAGAGTGCTTTGCCATTCATTTAATCCCACTTTAATAAGAATAGTTATATTACACAATATATAACGATTCTAAGACCGTCCTTCCGAGTTTCCCCACTGGAAGCGCCCCTAAATAGCTATCATCTTCCAGGGCCTATCGCACAAGACAACCTGGGCATCCTACATCGCGTGACGTCGGGAAGTGGACATATACCTACGATAGTGAGTCATAGCCACACCCAGAATTACCTCACTTCGAACAATAATCACAGACACAATAATATATATATATATATATATATATATATATATAATAACCGGTCCTATAGCCGAGGACTATATTCACCCTGCATTCACTAGCCAGAGGACTTCACCTCATGCGCGTACTTCCCCTATGATAGCTTTTAAAGAGGTGTGTATATACCAATTTATCAGTCAAAATTTTAAAATATACATCGCATTTTATCCGGAGCCATATGTGATTAATATCCTCATTATAACCCTCAATAGTTAATAACCCTCTAAATTAATCTCCGAGAATTAATGTTGTTACCATAAGCCACTGATCATAGCATACCTCACTCATGTCTCTCAATTTTTCTGAGTATATAACCCTACATCTCCTAATCTCTAACTAGCTTACTAAGAGAAGAAACTTCCTTATCATCTAAGTGCAAATTCCCGAAATAAACCCCATTCACTCCCTTTCTAATATAGGGTCGTAGCCTAACTAATATAAGAATCTAGGACACTAAGTTTACTTCACAAAGGAAGGTTCCTAGGTCCTAAGCCTAAAAGAAAAGGGCTAAGACTAAGTCTGAAAAATCATCTAAAACAGCAGGATTTTCGAATCGATTCGCCCTGGACGAATCAATTCGGTCTTGAAGCGAATCGATTTGGATGGTCCGAATCGATTCGGTCAAGAGAACCCAACTTTTTACAAACTGTCGAATTGATTCGGTGATGCCGAATCGATTCGCTTATCCCAGACCTGTAGCCTACCCCTTTAGCGAATCGATTCACTAGGGGAGAATCGATTCGCCTAGCCCAGAATTCCCAGTTTCGGCTAAGGTGTTTAATGCCCTACTTTTCCCAATATTCATTTCTCCTCCATAATTACCCACAACAACCACCATTAATTCAACCAAAACCCTCCTACATGATTACTAACTACTATACCCAACATAATAATCATCTACAAAAACATGTAAGGGTTCAAATACCACAAATTCATCAAAACTCATATTTGTTCCATGGATTCTAATACACAACCATCACAACAATTTATTCACCCCAAATCATATATTAGCAAGTAAGAAACTTGCCTTAAACTGGAATCTCGGATTCTTGGAAGATGGATGCAAGATCAAACCCCAATTTCTTCTTTTCTTCTTCTTCCTCTTCTTTTCCCCAAATTCTCTTCCTCTCTCTTTCTCTCTAGGTTTAAGAACACAATTTGGAAGATAAAAGGGTTGTGAGACTTAAACGTGTAATTAATATGAGTTTCCATCTTAAATTATTAATACTCCATTAAAATGACTCGTAACTACATATTTAAGTCATAACCAGTCAAAAGTGTCTGGAACCCAAAAATACAATATGGGATTTATTTTGACTATCTCAACTATTTTAGGACTCATTGCGCCCTCTAAATAGGCATTCAGAAAATATATAATTCATTTCAAGTTCCGGCTTCATTTAAACCATAAATTTCGTTTAAAGCACAACGACGCTACAAAACATAACATGATGCTATTTACATACACGTAACAGTAGATAAGCAAGAATCTTGTAAATATTATATTTTACCTCACTTAAATAATATTTATTGCATCATACAATATTTTATATAATTACTTCACACAGTAAATTAATATAAAATACATTACTCAAAAGTAAGTGTTATTACATTAGTCATATTTGGTATTGTCGCAGTCATTCGAAGAATTTTCTGAGGGCGGGAATATGACCTTCTCAAGTCTTAGACTTGATGATCATGTCATTTACATAGACTTTTACCTCCTTTTGAATCAAATCATGTAGGATGAATGTGGCAGCCCTTTAGTAGGTAGCCGCATTCTTGAGTCCAAATGGCATGATAGTATAGTGGAACGTTCCCCAAGGGATGATGAAGGCAGTTTTCTCCTGATGGTCACGGTGCATATTGATCTGGTTATACCTTGTAGATCCATTGCCAAATGACTTAGGGCGTGACTAGACGTGTTATCCATAATCATGTCGATATTGGGTAAGAGGTAATTGTCCTTGGGGGATGCTCTGTTCAGATCTTAATAATCAATGCAAATGCGAACTTTTCCTCTTAACTTCGACATGGAGACGATATTGGTGAGCCATATTGGGTATTCGACCACAGGAATGAATCCCATGTTTAACGGTTTAACTACCTATTCTTTAACTTTGAGCGACCATTCAGTGCGGAGTTTCCTTAGCTTCTGTTTGATCGGCTTGTATTTTATGAATTTCAGGATCTCATGCTAAGCTATTTCTGGGTCAATATCGGGCATGTCATTTTAAGACCATGCAAAGACATCCACGAACTATTTCAGCAGTTCTTCAAGTTGCGCGCTCTCATGCTCGTTAAGAGTAGACCCTATCCTAATCTCGTGCTAGTGGCTACTAGAATCGAGATTAATAACAACAGTCTCGTCATCATTAATTTGAACGTGGTTATGTTGTTTTTTATTCTCCTTATTAAGATCAATTAAGAATTATTCATTTGAAAAATCATCATCATCAAGAGTTTGATTAGAATCAAGGCAATTAATATAAGGCACGACAAGATACTCAAAATCTTTGTTTATTTCATTTTGGAGAAAAATAACATTGAGAACCTCATCAAAAGAGGTCTCTGTTACATTGATATCATAACAAGGAAATAAAATAATAGGTGAAGATATTTGGATGGGATGAACATCAGGGTTAGGTTGGATCTGTGTAGGCTAGACTTAGCTCGGCATTCTAGTTGAGAAGAGGAATGTTGGCAGCTTTGATGTAGATGGATGGGTCTGAAAGTGCCACATCTGAACGGATCATGCATAGGATTATCCCATGTGCCTGTAGGTCAATTGATTCCTTGGAATCACTTTCTTCGGACTTCTCAGTAGTTGTCTTTTCTTCCTCAGTGAGTGGTTGCACCTCATGCTTGCAATCTTCGGCCCATGTATAGAAGCTTTCGTTATCGGACTCATCATTCGAACTCCTAAAATCTTCTCCCCATCCAATGGCGATTATTCTTCTTATGAGGAGTGGCTAATAGATTCAACTACTTCAACAACTTCATCATATAAATCCTCCCACTCAATAGGGATATGTAAACGCAAAGGGACCAACGGTGCTTGAAGTTTCAAAGCGGTGAGAAAATCAAAAATGCTGCAGATTTCACTTGCCCATCAGAACATCTTGATCATGATTTGTACTACATCATCGAGGCTGACCTCTTCAACTAGTACTACCCATTCACCGGACTCAGGTGCCCACTTTCGGGTTTCTACGAACAAATCATTAAATCTTTGACCATCAATGGGCATTTATGTGGGCAATTTCAGCCCAAACTCCACAAGTTGGTTTAACACAAGTGACAACTCCATGCTTCCTCCCTCAGATCATGTGCGAATAGCATTGCAAGCCATGTTAAGGAGGGATAAATCTCGATCATGTCGGGTGAAAGATAAAGGAAGGACAAATATTGAGTGGTTTGGGTGAAATTGTGATAATAGTGGGTGCTTTGTAGGGCACAATTTGAATAGATGGGTCAAATTCTTAGTTATTTTCTAGGAAAATGGAATTTGTATGAGTTGGAAGTGGGTTATGAGTGGTATTGGCTTGGTATTGACTGGGGGCACGCGAAGAATACTGATATTCTTTTAGGACCCATACAGGCTCGAGAGCAGGTGGATCCATGGCATAAGGGAAGAGAACCTCAGGTTCTTCAGGAATGTGGGCCCAGTGATGCTACATTTCATGGACCTCGATTTGAAGGTTATCAATCTAGGCACTGAGTTGGGCTAAGACGGTCAACAAATAGTGTTGCACATTTGGTACTTGGTCAGTGTTCTTCATGAAGAACTCGTGAAGGTAAATCCCAAACTCGGATGAGGTAGCAAAAGAACTGGAAGAGTTTCGGAATGATTTGACGAAAGACTGAAGCCGATAGGGAGCCAGGCCAAGCCAGGTATACGATTGACCTGAAAGGGAAAATAGTTCGAATTTATTTTTAGAAGAAGGAAAAAATGAAGAAATTTGGTAGTTTCTGAAAAATGTTGTTGGTATTTTGGTTTTGAAAGAGGTGAAAGGAAAAGAAAGGGAGAGAAATCTCAACGTTATTATTATTATTATTATTATTATTATTATTATTATTATTATTATTATTATTATTATTATTATTATTATTATTATTATTATTATTATTATTATTATTATTATTATTATTATTGTTGTTGTTGTTGTTGTTGTTGTTATTATTAATTTTTTTATTAGGGTTTCACTTGTATTGGGTTTGTCTAAATGCAGAAAAAAATCGAACGGGACTCGAGCCTGGGAAAATAGAGTTTTAAAAAGATATGTAAGACAACAGTTTGACTTATCGTCAGGCTCATGGGAAGGGTCCTGTTTTGAAAAAAAAGGAGAAATAGAGCAAGAATTCAGGTGGTGCACCAAATCAGAATTTTGGCAGAGTTTTGCATTGTAACCGGCAAACTAAATATGAATGCCCTAGGTTTGACGCCTGTATGAGGTTTATGCAATTATTGGGATAGTGGAAGGGTCGCCCTGGCATGACTTTAAAAATATACCTCTTGCCTATAAGGGAATTCATTCATCAGTACGTGTGACAAGCGATTTGATAGACCTGAGTGTACGTTAATTGCCTCGCTATATACCTCGTGAGAGCACATTCAATATACTCGACGTACATGAATGCGTTCCCTACTATGTACCAATCATCGTGAGTTCATTAAAGAGGTACGATGCGGGGGAAACCGTTCAATATACGTCAAAGGTACTATAATAATAGAATATGAGAGTCATATCTCTTAGGATAACTATGCCATGCAGGACCAGCGCCCATCACAAAGTGCCCCCCAGTACAGGATAAAATTTTGGTCAATATAGCCATCCTTTGGTGATATTATGTGCAAAAATGCACCAGTCTTAATTAGCATATTATGGAGAAAGGGTATTTTTATTTTGTATGATAAGTAAAGGGAGTGTTATGGATTAGGCATCATAATTTTCTAGTCAGAAATCGAAGGAGAAGCCAATTAAAAAGTTGAAGAGCTTGAAGTCATAATAATACTAGAAAAAATAGCACCTCAATCCGAGTTACGATGAAGAAGATACCAGCATTTGAAGATGAGAAGAAAAGAGGGGCAAACTTGGAGATTTATGGAAAAGAGAACCGGTTCAGGTCCTAGGCAAACCGGTTTGCCATTAGTCACGCTCCAAAAACGTGACAAAATTTTCCACGCTTGAAAACCGTGACAAATTACCAGAAGCGAGATTTTTATTTTTGCATTATCTTTTAGTCTTGAGTTGTATGGGTTTAGGACTCCTGTAAAAACGCGTTCATTTAGTTGTAAAACATAATTAGTCATATCTAACTTGGCTTTAATCGAGTTTTGAAAGCTTTTGGAGGCAAGGAACATAGGAGGCAAGAAGATCATCAAAGATTATTGTTTTACCATTATTTTGTACTTTATTAATCAATATAAGTATTTCTCCCTTTAATTGCTTTCAAGATCCATGCTTTTCAAGTTATGGTTATGGTTTCTCCTATAATAGTAATTAAATACATGTCTGTTTGCATCAAATACATCGTCATGAATCCATGTAAGGTTGAATCCATGCTTAAATTTAGGTTTACTATGTACGACTAGGTTTTTAGCGGGTTGGGATACATGAACCCATCTAAGGTATTATGGACAGATATAAAACATGACTAGATTAAATAAAGAATTAGAGGTTTGATATTTTGTCGGTACGAGTATTGTAAGCCTTTTAACTTCGTTTGTCATAAGTAATCGGAATGTTTAAGGGTACGATACGCGTGTCGACGATTTTCTCATTTGCTTTAGATTTATTTTTAACTAAGTATTATGTAGAGTAAAATCCTCATATACCTAGTTCTTAGATCAATTTAAAGTCTTCTCTCAATTATATATTTGGTTCTTAAAAGTTTTATATCCCACATAATTACTAACGGTTTGGGGGAATGTATTCCAATCCCATTTTTTGCATAAAGTTTTAATCAAAAGTTTCCTTCCTTGCATAATTAGTTAATTCGCATTTATTAATTAGATCACATTAGTTAACTAGACTTTGTCATAAAATCATCACCTTTTCTTTTCTTCTTCGTGAGTCAGTCATTAGGTTTTAGACACATTCCTCAGTAGTCGTTACGTTCCAAGTCTTAGTCCCTGAGTTCTATACCCGATTTACCGGATAATTACTTGAGAGCTCAGCTTGCACTTGTGTTGTATCACGCGTTAGAGGTACAATTATTTAGTCACGTCAAGTTTTTTGCACCGTTGCTATGGACTCGGTAGACATACTAGGTTAGATCAAATTAATCTAAGAATTTGACTCAAATTTATATAAAGCTCAAAAATTCAAAAAAAAAACTAAATATCCAAAAAAAATCAGGAAAATAAAAATATAAGTCTTGAAAATACCCAACGGGATAGTGACACAACTGAATTACCCTTAAATATTAGTCTTGAAATTTTGAGAAAGAATTCGGCCCCGTGGATGAGGACCTAACTCTTGAAGTCCAATCGTTATTGGACTCATTTGGTCACCTTGATGTGAGCAAACCGAATGACAGGATAGATAAATTCCTTCTTTGTGAAAGTTTTCCCAAGACTTTTGAAAGTATGTTGAAACTTGGGGTTTTATCTATTAGTGACGAGATTGAGAAAATAAGTCGAGTGTTTCCACCCGGTGATGCATGGTTTGTCATATTGCATTGTCATTTTCCACCACGATCACACGTGCCATTTGAGTTCTTGAATAAGATCGAGGGCATAACTAGAGTATCGTCCTATTTGAATCCCAATTTCTCCAATCTTGAGTTAAAGGGAAATCTAGGCTTAGCGTGTTAATCGAAATTTCAACATGATAAAATCTTTTAAGTGTGCCCATTTTTGTTATGATGTGGCGGTGCATCTCGGTAATTTCACCCACTACATTTATTATGTAGCTCTATATGTATACGTGTTCTATTGGGTCGACTTCAAATTGTTCTGACTTTTGGTCTATGATGTGAGGTAGATGGAGAATAAGAGAGCATCGGACCCCGTTCATGGGGTCGGGTGACGTTCAGGAGAGCGAGAGAGATCGTCTCACCCCCGACGCATATGGGGTGTATGTTTGTTGTATATTACTGAGTCATGTTATGTTTCGAGTCCATGATAGGAGGAGGATTTTTAGCACCACGTTGGGTTTTCACGCACGGGAGCGCGCACACGCATTTTGTGAGTGAGGTTAAGATTCCCTGGGGTCCCAAATGTTTAGGGAGTCTTGAGATACATTATAGAGGAGAGATTGAGGGTTGGAACACTTGGAATAGGAAAAACATGGCATATTTGAGGTTTGAGGCAGCGAGTTTGGCCGAACCGCAGGCCGAACCGGTTCGCATGCGAATCGATTCGCCTGCATAGATCCCCCCCCCCCCCCCCGCCTTTTTGTTTTTCCCACTTAATTCATTCACATTTTCATCCCCTTTCACCCATAATCCGGCACCACTGGCCCCTCGCATTAGCTCTTGTGTTATGATTTTTTGTTGCTCCTTCCCTATGTAGTTCTTTTATGCTTTATCGTTTCATCATTGCAAGAACTATGTAAGTTATCCTTTATCGCTTAATAATAAATTGTAGGAAAATAAAAATCTGCATTTTAAATATTTACTTGTTTTATTTGTCGCATTTATTATTTTTTCTTATTTAGATTTTAGTCCTTTTGATTAAGGACAATACAAAAGTCTAAGTTTGGGAGGGTGACAAGTGCATATTTCTAAAACTTCACAAATTGTTAAAATGCCCAAAAAACTGAAAATTGCCAAAAAATTGAAAATTTTTGAAAAGTCAAATATATATTTTTTCAAAATAAATAAAAACTAGAATTTAGAATCTTAAAAACTGTCACTAAATTCTTTTTCAAAATCTCAAACTGTGAAAATCAAGAACACTAAGTCGAAATTGACCAAAGATGAAAATTGAGCGAAAATTGACAACTTAACGTATAAATGAGGAGATTAATTAACCCGGTGAGATTTCGAGCCCATATATTTTTGTGAGCAGTTAAATCAATCTGAGTTAATTATTAACTTAACGTTCGTTTCAGCGTTTAAAAAAATCATTAAAGATCTCTATTCCTTGGTTTTGATCGGTTACGAAAAATTAGTGAAATGTTGTCTTGAAAAACTCGCTAAAAATATATCTAAATTAAACATATAATCTCGAGACTAAGACCTAGCAACGGGTCATTTTGAGTCGTGTTCGTGTTGATTTTTATCGTGTTCGGGTCTTATCGGGGTCGTGTCTAAATGGATGACTTTTTTATCATGTGAAAAAATCATATTCAAATCCGACCTGTTATCTTAATGTGCCGTGTCATGTTACCCATTAAGATAATTAATTACTTTGAATCGTATACAAGTTGACATATTAGTTCATTTTAAAACACAATTAGACCCATTAATCCATTGGCATTACTATCTCTCTCGTTTAGTAAATTTTGTTATGAACAAAGTAACATTAAGCTACATTAACTCTTTATAAGTCTCAACATTATATTTTATTTACTTGAATTAATGGGTCTTAACGAGTCTTATTGGGTATTAACGGGTGAAGGAGGTCAACCGTAACATGATCCGTTAACTATCATGTCTTATCGGGTTGGCACTGATATGACCCGAACCCATTAAGGGTTCACCCATTAACTTATAATTTCATGCCGGTTCGTGTCGTGCCTCATTTTGCAAAGTCTACTCGAGATGCATATGATAAAATAATTAGTAATTCGAACAGATGAACTTAGGCCATCGTTTGTTACCATAAAATATTAGCCATAAAAAGTAGTGAAAATTATCATTTTGCTAGCCATTTTGAGCCTAATAAAATTTTCAATTTTGTTTGATAACCCAAAAAACCCAATTAACCGGAGTTGTGAAAATATAAATTCATCAAGAAAGTCCAAATGGTGAAATAAAAAGGGACAAGAAAAAGAAAAATGCTCAACAAAAATAGCAAGAAAAAAATATAAAAATATATAAAAATTGAGCAAATGCCCGAAAAAGTGCCAATGGACATCGTGAGTTAAATTTTCCAACTCCAAACTTCCTAAACATTCCCATATTACCCAATAGACCTTATAACTTGAGAAAGTTCTAACTAAGTCCGAATATTGAAATTAATTAACGCGTGTGGAGAACCTAAGACACGAAAAGATAATAAGAAAGATTAATTGGTGTGAACAAGAGGCGAAGTATCTCGTTTTCCAATGACCGTATTCCGATGATAAGATCTTTTCACCATAAAAAATCGTCTTTCAAATTTGTGTGCGTGAATTCATGTTCCATTATATTTACTCTTACAAATCACGTACACTGAGAGAAATTAGCCACAATCCGAGTGATTTCGTTTATGAGAGCATCCGGGAGAAATTGAATCAAAATGCATTTTTAAAAAGTAACGTAATGATTAATCGGTGAAAGTTAGCGGTTTAATTCTCGACTTCGCACACACACACACACACAAACTGAGACTATTGAATATAAATTTATGGTGACTATTTTTTAGGGGTTTAAATTGTACAATTATTAAGTATTTTGATACTTTTCTTTGAGTTGAAAATCGAATTTTGTGGGTATATTCACTCCAATCCCTCACGAGACACACTAGTCCTACTAGGGTAACATAGGGGTTTAATGACTTGTTGTATACGCAAAATGCAACCGCTTACCCTCGAAAGAAGTATTCTATCCTAATAAAGTTTTTGAAGAGTCTTTAATGCATACTCTCATTCTTTCATATTACTCGAGACGCGCAACATTCTAAGTTAAGGAATTTGATTAGGCATAAATATTTCATATTTATCCCTTTAATTTCGGTTCTTTTATGATCCAGTGCGGTGTAAATAAACTGGATCTATCTCATATTCATTTTACTAACCTTTTTGGCTAGTTTTTCTTGTTTGGTGTATCTCTCGTGTATTTTACAGGTATTTCATGCAACTAAATGAGAGAGAGAAATCAAAATAATGAAATAAAGGGAATAAAGGGAAACCAAGGGAATTTTCATAATTTTTAAGTCAAAACCCAAAGGAGAAGCCAATTGAATAATAGAAGAGCTTTAAGTCACAAGAATACTAGAAAAATCGCACCTCAATCTGAGTTACAGTGAGGAAGTTACGAACATTTGAAGATGAGAAGAAAAGAGGGGCAAACTTGGAGATTTTTGGAAAAGAGGACCGGTTCGGCTCCTAGGCAAATCGGTTCACCATTAGTCACACTCCAGAAACGTGACAATTTATCACGCTTAAAAATCGTAACAAATTACGAGAAGCGAAATTTTTATTTTTGCCCTTTTTTTTAGTCTAGCGTTGTATGGGTTTAAGATTCTTGTAAAAACAGGTTCATTTAAGTGTAAAACATAATTAGTCATATTTAACTTGGCTTCAACCTAGTTTTGAGAGCTTTTTAAGGCAAGGAACATAGGAGGCAAGAAGATCATCAAAGATTATTGTTTTACCATTATTTTGCACTTTATTTTTCAATATAAGTATTTATTCCTCTAATTGTTTTCCAAGTTATGGTTATGGTTTCTCGTATAATAGTAATTAAATACATGTTTGTTTGCATTCCATATGTCATCATGAATCCATGGAATGCTTAAATTTATATTTACCATGTCCATCTTTTTAGCGGGTTGGGATACATGAACTCAACCAAGGTATTATGGATAGATATAAAACATGATTAGATTAAATAAATAATTAGAGGCTTGATACTTTGTCGGTACGAGTATTGTAAGTCGTTTAACTTTGTTTGTCGTAGGTAATTAGAGTGTTTAAGGGTGCGATATGCATGTCGATAATTTTACCATTCGCTTTACATTTATTTATGACTGTGTATTGTGCGGAGTAAAATCCTCATATACATAGTTCTTGGATCAATTTATAGTCTTCACTCGATTATATATTTGATCCTTAAAAGTTTATATCCCACGCGATTATTAACGGTTTGGGAGAGTGTATTCCAATCCCATTTTTTGCATATTGTTTTAATAAAAAAGTTTTCGTCCTTGCATACTTAGTTAATTCACATTTACTAATTAGGTCACATTAGTTAATTAGACTTTCTCATAAAATCATCACCTTTTCTTTACTTTTTCGTGAGTCGGTCATTAGGTTTTATACACCTTCCTTAGTAGTCATTACGTTCCACGTCTTAGTCCCTGAGTTCGATACCCGATTTATCGAATTATTACTTGAGCGACTAGCTTGCACTTGAGTCATAATCGCACGCGTTAGAGACACAATTATTTAGTCACGTCGGCTATATTAATGAGGAAGCATATACAAGTGTTGTAAAAAGTAAATCTAGCATGGAAACTATACTATGCATGGATATATGTTGAGTAAGTAATTGATAAGTGAGTATGTGTGGTAGTGAGCCTATACATGGATTAACTACAAGTGTTGTGTGATATGTGTAGGTGGGCATAAAGATATACACAAGTATGGGAAGGTGGGTGTGTGATAGTGAAGCCTAAGCATGGATATTTTAAGTGGTGTGTGAAGCATGTGAGTAGAAAGTGAAGCTAAGTGTAAGTGTACTTGGAGATTATATACGAGTGTGTAAAGTATATAATTGAGTAGAAAATAATATATATATATATATATGAGAGAGCTATATACAAAAAGATAAATAGAGGAGAAAAGGGAACATACAGGTAAGTGCATACGAACACACGCAGAAAAGAATAACACACATGCAAAGATAGAGTCTAGTCCTCTCAATATGACCTCCCTAGCAGAGTCGCCACTATGGCCATCCCGGGGGGTGGTTTTCTTGTTCGCGCTCGCTTGGAGATGTTTGCGACGCTTCTCACGACAATCAGTCATCGTCGGTGTGGAGTAATGTGTAGAGATAGAGCCCCTGACCTATTTCTCACAAAACGGGCAAAAAATATGTTGTTGCCTTGAAAGAATGGCATTAAGGACAATACTAATAATTGTGAAATCAAGAAGTTCAAAAGTTCAGGGACTAAGTTATGAAATGAAAGGTGTTAGGCACCCATCCCGCCCTTTCGATCTCTCATGGGCATGTGTTAATATTCTCCTTTTAGACTCCGAGAAGTGTATGCTTATGTGTATAATATAAGAGGAGAATTGAATCGTTCAACTCACGCAATGAAAAAGATGGAGTGAATTCATCCTTACGAGTGTTCCCAAAATTAATAATTCAAAATAAGATATAGGTGTTTGCCGAATCACAAATCGTTATGGAAGAACGAATGTGAAAAGCAAACAAGACACAATCATGCAAGAATATCAAATCCATGTATAATAACATAACAAATATATAAACATAAGGAAAGAAGGACTCGAGTCCATGGATTTACCCACGACGCCTATGTAGCCTGCGGGGCATCAAAATCCACGTAGTTCGAAAATAATACGAGGTGATATTTAACCCATAAATCCAATCGGGGACTTTCTTATAACTGTGTGTGAAAAAAAGGTGTTTTAGTGTATGGAAGTGTGGTGAAAATTCCCCATTTGAAATTTACAAGTAACCCTCTTTTTCATGTTTTTTGGGTTTTTATATGAAAATAGAGTATGTGAAATACTAATAATAAAGGATTGGTATTAATAAATGTTAGCTAATATGATAAAGCGCTAACATAGAAATGCTAAAATAAGAGAATTTAAAAGTGACAGTAAGAAATTATACCTCCTCTTGGAGACTTGAGGTAGATCCAAGTGCTAGATGGGTTGATCTCACAATGAAGTGATGGTATGAGAGAGAAGAAATTTTCTACATGGGGTATGAAAGGGATGGAAACGATATGGGAAATGGGTTTTTTACGAAGGAAGAATAGCTCTGAGTTGCTGACAGGGGTGTTCAGGGATTCGGAACGGTGTTGAGTGCTTGTCAATGGTTGTTCCTGTTGCTGAGATCATGGCCTTTATTTATAGGTCCAGGGGGTACCGATCGGCATTGTCCTGGACCTACCTATCGACAGAGCCCCTCTAGCACACTGCCGATTGGCAAGTTCCTGAGGGTGCCAATTAGCAGTCCGGGGCAGGTTTTTTGAAAAAACGATCGTAAAATGAAAATCGTAAGTCAGAATCGTGCATAGGGTGGACCATTGGAAAGGTATTCAGAGACCTTTAAGAATCCATTGAGTCACTCCTAGGTTCGGGAGTTTAACAAAGTCAAACGGGCCAGGAAGCGCCTGTTGGTCAATGGACGAGAAGTTTTACAAAGGAAAATGGATCGTAAGTCTACACCATAAGTTAGAATCGCGCACGAGGCAGACTATTGGAAAGGGTATTCAGAGACCTTCGATTTGGCTTTGTCCGGTTTGGAGAGTTTACCGAGGACAACTGTGGCTCGAAAGCGCCCGATGACTCTTTGGAGTAAAATGAGTTGTTCGTCTGTACCGTAAGGCTGATTCACAGATGGGAAGGACTGTGGGAAAGGGTATTCAGTTCCCTTCCAGGTTTCATTCATGTGCTCCTTGTTTGGCGCGTTGACCGGAGTATCTCAGGAACGTCCTGGCCTCTAGATCAGTTTTCGAGGTAAAACAGATCGTTCGTCTGAACCGTATATCATAATCGTGCACAGGACGGACCTTTGGAAAGGGTATTCAGAGCCCTTCGAAGATTCATAAGCATTCACTCAAGCTGGGGAGTTGATGGGAGTCAAGCGAGGCCCTGGAGCACCCGGTGGCTTCTAAATTAATTTCGAGGTAAGATGGTCGTTCATCTGAATTGTAAGGGCGATTCGCGCACGAGGTGTACCGTTAGAAAAGGGATTCAGTGCACTTCGAAGATTTATTGAGCTTCGGCTCGGATAGGAAAGTTGATCGAAGTCAAACGGGGCGCGGGAGCACTCGGTGGCCTCTAGACCGGTACTCGGAGTATGGCTAGGGTTTGCAACGAACGAGTAAGTGCTATGGACCTAAGGAGGTGCTTAAGGGGGCCTGGGATGGGGTGCTTATACATATGAATCAAGAAAAAAATTATAATTACTTTAGCAAGAAAATTATTGCCTTAAACCGATGATGTGAGCCTCCTCTCTTTAACTCTAATGTGTATGGAATGTGTGTTTAGGTTGGGTTATTAACCTAATTTAAACCTTAATCTTGTATTCCCCTCAATCATGACATAATATTAATTCAAGTAACATGAAATTTAATTATCTACGAATATACACATTTAATATAAATGAATCACATGAGTCATGCATATCACATTCAACAAATTTATTCACGAAATTTATTTATTTAAAAATCACCAATTAATTATTATAAAAATACGGGGTGTTACACAGGGGAGTATAACTTGATATAAATTTCCAAGCTATGAGCATCACACAAAAAAAACATATTATTTTGCTCAATTGAATCAGTCTACAACTTTTTTAGTTGTAAATTACAGTTGGCACAATTTTTCACTAATTTTATCGAACCATTTATCTCACACGTAGCATCGGCAGCTACCTAGGGCTCCCATGATTAGTGAGGCCCCCAAAACTTGTCTACACTATATATATATATATATATATATATATATATATATATATATATTATATATATATATATATATATATATATATTGTGTATTTACTACAATAATATTTTTCATCCTAAACTTTCCTCTCTCCCCTCCATAAACACACAAGAATTTTAAAAAAAAATAGATCTCTATTTTTTACCAAGCTTTCTTTAACTCTCTCAACTCAAGACAAAAATATTTTGCATTTCACATTCTTCTAATAATTTTTATTTTTATTCTCCTATACATTTTATTTTTTTAATTTGCTAATTTTTGTTTCTTATTTTTCCCCCAAATTTGTAAGTTGATTTGGATGAACAACTTGTAATTGTGAATTTGTGCTATCATCACGTTCAATTGTTTTAATACTTTTTTAATCATATTTGTGTTTTACATTATAGTTGATATTTTTTGTAAATTTTTTATTGTAAATGTCTACTAGGAAAAATGAAAGTGATGCCTAAAAAAGGTACTAAAAAAAACGAGAAGAATTTAATCGATCTCAAAGGGGGGAATTGGATAAATTTACTTTTTGGTAATTATAAAAAATGAACACGAACTTCAAATGATAATGTGATAAATGAACATTTAGATGATTGAACTAATGATCAATTATATAATTATAGTCTTCCTAATGTGGATATTTGTAAAATTATGAAAGAAAATAAAAGAGAAAATAATAATGATGATTTGACGAAAGAAATGCCTACTAAAAAAGTTTCAAATGATATTAACGACAAGATCAAACTAAAGAAATGATATCAAATATTTATGACTCAGGGAGATGGGATAATTTTGATATTAAATTAAGAGATCTATTGGCAAGGACAAGAAAAAATTGAAGTATCCTAGTGATGAATTTAAAAGATAATTTTCAATAGAACATTACACTATATTTTTAACGGTGGGGGGGGGGGGGGGGGGGGGGAATCTGATATAAGGTAATTAAGGATTTTAATAAAATATATCGTTTTAATTGTAAGCTATTTAGTTCCAAATATAAGATAAACCAATTATGTAATGAGAGAAGTAGTGATTAAGAAAATATTTTCTCTAAACTTAGAACACACGAAATATCTCATGAACATATAATTAACAAGAAATCATGGGATATGGTTAGTCATGTCATTTTCGAGTCGCGTTGATTTTTATTTTAGTATAAGTTTTGAGTACTCCAAAATCTATACAAGCTAATCCGATCATTTTGGATTATTACTGTAAATGGGTTATCGGGTCAAAAATTACCAGCTAGTAAAATAAATTTTTGAAATTATTAGCCTTGTAAAACTGGTTGTTGAACATAATATTGCATTTCATGGACAAAATGAGAAAATAGAACAAGATAATAAAGGTAATTTTTTAAACTTTATTGAAATGCTTGTTGAACATCATCGGGTAATTAAAGAGCACGTGATTCATATTAGAAGTGACGAATTAATTAAGAACATGGGCATCCTATGAAAAGTGGCGAATTAACTAATCATTATCTCGAACAAAATATACAAAATGAGTTCATACAATTGTCATCATCTGAAGTGAAAAATATAATTATTAAAAAAAATTAAAGAAACAAAATAATTTTCAATAATTCTTGATTGCAATCCAAATATAAGTCAATGAATAATTAAAAGGCCTGTCACAACTTTTTTAAAACTATAAAAATGAGGAAATATGAATCAGCTATAATTTCATCAAAAAATATTACAAGTAAAATGAAGAAAGAACAAATATTTCATAAAAAAAAAGTCATTTGCAGAAGAAGAAAATGATAAAAATTAAAGTGATGAAACCGAAAGAATCTTTCAAAACTAGTTTACTTTTTATATATTGTAAATCAAGCACTCACCTCTATTTAATAGTAGATTTGAACAACTAAAAAAATTTGAAGAAAAAAAATAGTTCTTTTTTAATTTTAAAAATTTGATCAAATTTGACCGTGATAACACAACTTTACTGTCTGTGATAACTCAAAACAATACGGTCTAGATCTTGAACTTTGATGATGGTAATAATCTATTTTGTGATCTTAAAATTTGAAAGAATTGTTAAGACCGAAAGTCCAATGCGTATTTTGCAGTTTTGGACTCCTCAAAGAAAATCTACCAACTTCCGTTGCTTCCGTGAAAAGAAGTTATTAAAAATTAAAAATAATATCACAATAAAGATTGAACGGATTAGCCTGAAATTTTTTGCATTGTTGGTATACTTGAAAAATTAACCCATTAGCTATAGAATCAGCCTAGCGAAGAAAACCAATAGTGCTATAGAATCAACCAACTGGACTAGGCATATTGTAATAACCTGGTGATAAGTACTGTGAAAGCATACAGAAGGAAAATACTGTAAAGCATATTGAAGGAGATTGAGCACATCTTCTTCACCTTCACACACTAGCCAAATTCAAGGAACAAATTCTTGAACTGAGTTACTCTTTGAACTGCAAGGCACAACTGGCATCTTGTGGAATAGTTGGTTTATCCCCATCAGTAGCAGCAGCAATAGCACAGTTCTCTGTCGTAGCTTTCCCTCCTTGTTTCTGATAAAAACAATAATGGAACAAAAAACCTAATGAGCAATCCATAACCGACGAGATTAATTTGCCCCAACAATTTCACAAATGTACTTTTCTAAAATTTAGGTCCCATTTGGTTCACTGTGATACGTTTCACACGAGAGTGGATATATGACCCAAGGCCTGGCCAAGGACACACACAAGCCCAAGGGTATCTATTCCTAATAAAATTGGTCGCAATTTATTATAGTATTCAGACAGTAACAATCAATATTTAACAAAATGACTCACCAAATCAAGAATTAAGATATACTCTACTTTACTCAAATTTCAAACTTAAATTTTCCTTTCTGAGGTTAACAGTTTGAGTTTGGATAGATTGAACATGTTTTTCTAATTACATTGAATATAGTATTTTTGCTTATAGCGCCATAACTGTAACTGGTATTTTGGGGGGTATTATAACCAAGCGGCGCCTTGGGGCTTCTAGGAGGATTTTCTATTATATTATTACAATATGCCTAATCCCTCACAAATTTATTCAACTACTAGTACCGTCTTGGTTAAAATAAAATTTTAAAAGAAAAAGTCCAAGCATCATGAGCAGCAATTAAAAACAATGCATAAATTGTAATAAACTCTAATATACACTTAACTAAAAACAAAGGTGGAACGTTACAATAGTTTGGGGGCTAAATCGTCACAAAAAAAACTAGGAGCATATCATTGCAAACACCAAATTTCAATGGCCGCAAGTGCTATTTACTTTATTTTTTATTTTCCTTCGATTATTAATAATTCAATACTATACTGCTGTTGCATTGGGGATGTTAATTGAGTTAATTGTAAACCATTAACAGCATATGTGCTTTGGGGATGTTAAGTGCGTTAATTGCTGTGGGTGTTTCCCAAGTTATTGTTGATGCAATCCAGTACGATTAAAAGTTGGAAGAAAAAAAAAGTACATTGTTATTAAAGAAAAAACAAACTTCAATGCAAACATTAAAGATTGATGATCTTTCGAGTCATGATTGGATTTGTAAGGCTTTCGGTTATCATTGTAGTGCTTTTTCTTGCGTTGAGCTAGACGTAGGAGTAAATAAAATTGGTTCGACAACCACCGACGGCAAGCACCATTTGTTGGTAAACCGCCTCCCCTTACCCCTCCCCCCAGCACACCCCTGCCCCCGCCAACCAAAAAAAAAATTGGTTATAAAATCCAAAACTTGAATCATCAGATAATCTGTACCTTTGGTTTAAGCTTGATAGAAAAAAACTTCTTCTCGTTTGTGACTCTTTGTACATAGACATTGGCTTGAAAGGTCTTTTCATCATTAGCATCCTTGGCACGAAATGTAATGAAATATCGTCTCCCTCCATTGGTCTGTTGATTTGCCCTCTTAACCCTCACAAAGTCATGGTTTGTATTCTGCCAGAAGAAAAATACAAACAAAAAATAATAAATAGATAAATAAATAATTAAGAAAGGAGGTGCACTAATGAGTGATATTTTTTATCAAGCTTGCCCTGCTTTTAATAAACCAACCCATATTTTTATGAATAAACAATGGACAAAACCAATCACCAATTAGAATTGTGTAATTAAGAACCATAACAATATTAACCTAATTATCTCATCTTTAAAGGCTTCCAAGAAGCATCTCTGAGGGCGGAAATTGATACTATGCTAACCCAAATGAATAATATGAAATAATTTTTATTTGAGAAAAAAGAAATCAGCTTTATAAAACAAGTCAGGAGTGTTTGAAGGATTGTTTGAATACAAAGAACTTCAACTGTTCCAATTATGTCATGGAATTGGGGTTCCAAAACATACCCTTAATTCGAAAAAAAACAGAGATACATACATGTTCCTTGTCATACTCTTTAATTGCAAGTCTTGCTAGTTCACAGATGCTCTCGTCGGAAGCAGCTCGAAAAGACGGAACAACCATGTTGCATGCCAATAGATAAGAAAAGTTGTCAACCTTGAAACCCTAAAAGAAAGATGGGGCGAAATGAGTGGTTAATAATATATACAATAATATAATATACGTAGAGCATAGTAATACACATGATAAATGAGTAGCGTACCTTGCTAGCCGTTACTTGGTTCAAATACATGGCCCATTTTTCCTCTTTTGTTCCCCTGTGTACCCCTTTTGTTCCCTTGTCTTTTGTTCCCTCGTTTTTTGCAATTTTTTTCCTACCCGCAGCCTTTCGTCCCCCCCCCCCCCCCCAATGGACTGCGCTACCATAAGCTAAAGCATTAAGAAACACATAAATTAAAAAGGCATTCAAAGATTATATATAATATCCAGTACTTACAGAGTTGTCCACTAATTTTTGTCTTTTCTTTTCGCGAGTCATTCTTCTGCTCTTCCTTGGGTGGGTTCTTCAGAGTACAGCTTTGCGAATTAAATAAATAGACATCCCAAAACGTTAGCTTATATGACACTCAATTAGCCCTAATAATAATAGAGGAGGAAAGGAGACTAGTGATGTGGATGGCGTGGAAATAAATGCTGTATGCTAGTACTCGTACTGTGCTATGCCCCAAATTAAGACTTTTAACACGAATAGTTAAATCTTAAGAACATGAATTACAACATAGATATACAACTATAAATGACTCATGGGTACAATGCAGGGTTTTTTCAGAAAAATTGGGATATTGTTGGGGAAGATGTTACTAATGAAGTCAAATCTTTTTTCATCTCCGGGAAATTACTCAAGGAATAGAATTGTACAGTTATAAGCCTTATCCCTAAAATTCCTAACCCTTTCACTATGAAAGACTTTAGACCTATTTCATGTTGTAATACTACCTATAAAATCATTTCTAAGGTGATTGTGAGAAGACTTGGTGAAAAATTGATCTCCTGAAAGCATATGATTCTGTGAGATGGGAATTTATTAGAGAAGTTCTTATGGTTATGGATTTCCTTGAGATTGTTATCAATTGGATCATGGTGTGCATTAGCTCTACTTGTTTTGTTAATGGCATTTTCAAGGCTACTAATGGGTTAAAACAAGGGGACCCTTTATCTCCGTAGGGGTGATTATTCTTATCATCCAAATTGTGAGAATTTGAAATTATCCCATGTAATGTTTGCAGATGATTTGTTTATTATGGCTAAATCTGATGAAAAGTCTCGAAAGGTAATTGATAAAGTTCTTGCTGATTTTAAATGTCTTTCTGGTCTGGGGGCTAACAAAGGCTAAATGTGAAAGTTTCTTTGCTGGGGTGACTGTTGAGGAGAAAGGAAGACTGTCAAACATCATTGATATGAGGGTTGGGTCTCTCCCAGTGAAATATTTGGGGGTGCCTCTCGTTTCTACAAGATTGAAAGCTTATGACTGTAACGCCCTTGTTGAGAGATTGATGATTAAAATTAAATGTTGACCAACAGATGTTAATCTTATGCAGGAAGAATTCAACTTTCTATTGCTGTGTTAAAATTACATGTTTATTGAATTAACATCTTTATTTTACCTAAAAAAGTCATTAGAGAGGTTGACCAGATTTTGAGAAGATTCATATGGTCAGGTGTGGATTTAAAGAAGAGAGGGCCAAGGTGGCTTGGGAGGATGTTTGTTTCCCTAGTGAAGAAGGTGGGTTGGGTATAAAGAACTTGGTGCAATGGAACAAAGCTGCAGTGATGAGACATATATGGGATGTGGCAAGAAAAAAGGATTCTTAAGGGTTAGATGGATTCATTCTGTTTTTATTAAAAATAACACAGTTTGGACAGTTAAACTCGCGAATGATGTTTCTTGGACTTGGAGAAAAATTTGGAAGTTAAGGGATGAGGCTAAAAGACTTATTAAATATCATATCATATTGGTAATGGAGATGAGACTTTATTTTGGATTGATAATTGGCATGAGAATGGTCCTATAATTGATCACTATGGGAGTAGGATTGTGTATGATGTTGTTAGTCATGTTATGGCTAAAGCTTATAAATTTATTAGCGAGGGTAGATGGAGATTTTCAAGACCTATATCTGTTGAATTGATTGATATGGCTAATACTACTATTGTAACTAATAGTTATTCTCATGACAGATCTACTTGGCTTATATCTAAAGACGGGAATTTTAATATCAAGGATACTTACAATGAGATTAGAGAAAGGAAGCAGAAAGTGAGTTGGTTTAATGCAGTTTGGTTAACTAAGAAAATCCCTAAATGTTCATTTCTTCTGTGGATTGCATGCCTTAATAAGATGTGGACCAGAGATAAACTTAAAGATTGGGGATGTATTAATGATGATATATGTACTCTTTGTAGAAATGAAATTGAGAATAGGGATCATTTATATTTTGAGTGCGATTTTTCTAAGAAAATTTGGAGGAAAGTTTTGTGGTTCAATGGTTGTAACAGGGATATTAGAAGTTTTGAAGAAGAAGTGGATTTATGTAGCAGTAACAGTAAAATTTTTGGGGATATTATGCAAAAATTGTGTTTATCAATCACTGTGTATGTTTTATGGAGGGGAAGAAATGATAGAATTTTTAATAATAATCTTAAAAGGGAGAAAATTGTTATCCAGAAATTTGAGAGGATGGTTCAAGAAGCTACATGCAAGTGGAGAAACAAAAAAAGAAGCATGGAAATTGAGAAATTGTCAAGAATTGGGGTATGTATGAAAATATTATGACATAAGTTGGATGGTTTACCTATCATTTGTGTTGGTGGCCTTGCTCAATGGTAGGATTCTTGTTCTTCGGTGTCTTCTTGTCGATGGTCCTCCCATTTGATATTCTTGAGTTTGGGATGCTTGCATGTTGTCTGAGTTGTTTCCCATTAGTGATGCTCCGTTTTTGAAGTTGATCCTTAGAGTTGTGATCAGTGTTTTGCATGCAAGGGTGGGGTGAGATGGTTTTTCCTCGTTCTGATGCTCGTCTTTGTGGTGTGGTGTTTGTAATGGGGCTTGGCTGCTTCTTAGTTAGGTTTGTTCTATTTTTTCTTGTCGACATTGTTTCGGCTTGGAGAAGTTTTGTTGGATTGTGTATGGTCTTCTTTTTGTTGTATTGGAGTTTTTTCGTCTGAAGATGGTTTGGTTGTTGTTGGGGATGTCTGAGTGAGTTTGATAGTGTGATGTTTCTTTTGAACAAGTGTAGTAGTTTGTGGGGTGGTGAAGGACAGTTGGAGCTCAATGTGTTTGGTCTGTTTACGCGTTGTTTGTTTGTCAGTGGTTTCCTTTTGTTGGTTTTGTAATCCTGTAGTCGTATAGAGATGGTATCCTGCTGTGGGATGGGTTGTATCCGATTTGGGATTTTGGTTCGATTTTGGGTTGTGCTTGTTGGTTTAGGTTTAGTAGAGTTTTGAGCTGTTTGGCGTGTGTAACTGTTTGGTCCGGGCGTGTTTGTAAGCTGTGGTTGCTGGACTGTTTTTCGTCGTATCCTCTTTTGGGCTTTTGCCTTTGGTGTTAATATATTTACATTTCACCAAAAAAAACAAGCCTTTACATGAAAAACAAATCTTAAGTATGAATATAAGAAACTAGGGCAAATTAAAAAGAAAAAGAAAATAAAAATTGGACAAATAGACATCACCAATACATTAGCAACAAGCCTTCCCTTCATCAAAGTAAAAACATATATAGAAAACCAACAACGAGCCAAATAATTAAGGATCTATGAATTCTTACCAAATGTGTTCGTAATCAGTTGCAGACAATGAATTGAAAATGTGCGAATCTATAGCACTTACTGTAATAAATATTCAAATGAAAACCCTAACATTATGATTTTAGGTTATAACAAGTTTGGTGTTTAACCAAACACTATACAATTGAAAAAAAACATAATAAAGGATTATAAACGAATTGGATCAGGTTATTTAAATAAATACTCCAAATTGAACAAATGAATGTTAACAAAATTCACAAATCACTAACTAACGCTTGTGATATGCATCAACAAAACAAACAGAAGAAAACAAGATCTATCTACAACCATCGAATTGAAAATTTTAAAAACTCACCTGCCCAAGTTGTTACCACACGCACACAAATTCCCTTCCGAGGACAAACCCAAAACCCAAACGGGTTATATATAAAGAGCTGAGCGGACGCCAAAGATAAATTAGATCCCGCTGAATTCGCCATGACTAGATGACTAGAGTTGTCAATGGGTCGTGTCGTGTCGATTTTTATCGCATTTGGATTTTATTGAATTAGTATATGTATTTTTTTTATCGTGTGAAAAAATCATACTAAACTCGACCCGTTATCTTAACGTGGCGTGACGTGTTTACTCGGTAATACTCATTAAGATAATGAATTATTTTGAATTGTATACAAGTTGGCATATTATTTCATTTTTAAATCCAAGTAGCCCGTTAATTCATTAACATTACTAAATCTCTAATATGGTAAAATTCGTTATGATTAAATTAGTATTATGCTACATAAACTATTTATAAGTCCCAATAATATATCTTATTTATTTTAATTAATGGGTTATAACGGGTCTTATCGGGTATTAACGGGGAACGGGGAAAAAATAATTCGACCCGTTAACTATCGTGTCTTATCGGTTTGGCACGGATATGTCCCGAAACCATTAAGGATCCACCCATTACTTTGTAACATCGTGTCGATTCGTGTCGTGTTATCGTGTCGCGCGTCATTTTGTCACGTCTACTCAAGACGATATGGGTATTAAAAAGGGAGAGGGGATTTGGGCGAGAAAAGTCAACCAAACTCAATCCAAAATTGTGTAATTAAAATCAACAACATTATTTTTTTATAATTCATATAAAAAAAACTCATCAAATTTTTAAAAATTTACAACTTCAAATCTAAAAATTCAAAATTTATATATCTGAAATTTATTTGTCGAGATCTATCAAACAATACTCATATTCAATATTTTTTGACAAAAAAAATTAAAATGTATAAATTTATTATTTCATTAAAATCTCGATTGTTTATGGCGAAAATTCCATTTTTACCTGTGAAAAAACTTATTCTCCAGCTTGGTTGACCAGGCGGAGATGCTAGCGCGGACCCAAAAAAAAAGAAATAGATGAAGAGAGAGAAATGAGAGGGAGAGAAACAATCCGGCGAGGAGTCCGATGGTCTCTGTGAGGATTTCGGCAGATTCTTCACGCGAGGATTTTGGTGCGTGGAGTAGGGATGGAGTGGGATTATTAAAAAAAATTAGAAAGAGAGCAAATGAGTTTTAAATGGGTATGAGTAAGGATATAAATATCTTTTTAAATAAAACAAATAAAAGTTTACCAATTTTGTATGCTCGTATCTCTAAAAGGACCACACAAATAAATGTTATTATACCATAGGAACTATATTTATAAACATAAAAACTAGTGCCTGTAAATCCAAATATCGGGTGGAACATGACCTTGGACCAAATTCTTTATAAAAAAAATTACACAAGCTCATGTGAACGTACAATTAAGTATTATACATTTTTTTACATGAGTGGTGTACAATATTTCATTGCAATGTCACATCAATAAATCTTCATTTCTACATTTCCAAAACTATATATATTCTCCCTCTTGTACGGTTTATTTATCATGTTAATATACAAAGGTTCATATTATTATCTTAATCCGCCTCCTAACAAACCAAGAACAAGAAAAATATCAAACACGGAGAAGAAGTTAGAAAAAGCACAAGAATGGCTACAAACACTATAGTACCTATTTTAAAAAAATTAACAAAAAAAAGAGAATTAAGATTGTGAGAGGAAGAAGATGAACCAGACAACCAATTGTGGCATGTCAGGCTTTAGAAAGTAGTGATAATACTTGGGACTAGGTTTGAAACTTAACGGGAATACAAGTAATTGTGTGGTATTCCACGTCTTTACGATAAATTTATGGTTAGTGCACTTCTCTACAAATTGATAAATTGTGGATCACACTATTATTGTTCTCATTAACCATTGCATTTTATATCTGAAAGGCATTGTTTGTGTAAGTTTAATTTATAGATAAAATTTATTTATTCGTGTTCAAATGCAATTTTGTTAACTTTTCTTTGTGTTGTTTGTGTTCTAGAATTCAAAGTTAAATGATAGTATAAGCATTAATATGTAGTCTACATTTTAATTTCGTAGCTCATTACTTTTTTCTTAGCCCACGAGTGCAATAAAATAGTTTCATACTTGGGACTTATATGCCTTTTCCTCATTTCATTTCTTTCCCTCGAGGTTTTACCAACACTAGCCCAAAATTCTCACTGAGAATGGGTCCAACTTTTGAGTGAAATTTTCTTATCCTAACTGGAAATTAACATAACACACAAAAAAATTGTAACTAAGTTATCTAATTCTCTAATGCATCTCTAAAAGGTCTGATTGAAGTCTAAAAGACAGCCAAGAGTAACATTGGATGGCAAAAGGAAACTGTAACAATCCAAGGTCTTGGAGACGATGATTTATTTATTTTGGGAGAAATAAATATTATTTTATTGGAGAATAATTAAATTGGTAATTGAGGTCAAAGTTTGGATTCGTTAGAAAGTATGTCAAATGGTGATTCTGAGGGTGTAGTTGTGTCCAGAAGGGTCGAGAAAGTCGAAATGACTATACTTGGGGTCTATTTAGGTTCCGAAATAAATTAGGACCGTTTGACTCGAATTAAAGTTACCGGATCATTTAAAGTGTGTATTATCATTTAAATATGTGTATCTTGGGAATTAGGGCTTAAAAGTCTACGGGAGAAACAATTCTCCAAAGAGAGAAAGAGGATTTTCCGGCCAGTACGCGATCTCAAGGCGGATTCAGACCCTACGAACCCGAGGCAAGTGATTAAACTTGCTAAATAATTCTTGTGTACCATTTATTGCATGATTTGTGGATGAAATTTATGGGTTTTAGGTTTAGTTTGATAAAATCTAACTTTTTGGGAAAACCTTAGATTTATAGTGTATAAATAGATTTGAGGTTAGAAATTAGTTTATAAGTATTCTAAGATGAATATTGATGATATATATGTGATTGGGATGAAGAGAAATGAAAAGAAAATCATTAAAAGGAATTTTGGGATTTTGGCTTACTTAAAAAAAGTAGCCATTTTCGAGGTTACTGAAGAGCCGAATCGATTCGGCCCCTTATCGAATCGATTCGGAATAATGCAGGTGCCCAGGTCTGAGTGACCGAATCGATTCGGCCTGAGACAAACTCCCAGGTCTGATGACCCGAATCGATTCGCCTTCCTGGCCGAATCGATTCACTGGGCCGAATCGATTCGGAATTGGCCCGAATTGATTCGGAAACAGGGCTTTTGGGGGAATGTTTTTCTAGGGAGAATTTCATTCCGTTTTGTTCGAGGTTATCGATTGGAAAACTCTATAAGAGTTATTTGGAGTATGTTTTGGAGACTTTTAGAGAGTTTCCCTTATAAGAAATGATTGGATTCATATTGACTAAATTTGAGGAATACCGATTAGATATTTTGGTATATTCTAAGTGGGGAAGCCCACCTTGATTTGGAGATTCTACTTGGAGAAAATAATTACAATTCATATGAAAGAATGAGAATAACTTAGAGATACCGGATCTTAGGATCCAATCCCAAATGGGAAAACTTTAAAGGTTCATAAAATGAATTGAACCCTATTACGGATGGATAATTATAAATGTAAATTACGGTGCATTAGGATAAAGAATATCCTTAACTTAAATAGAATTGAGAGACAATTCATAATTCGAAGCGACATGTGAGCTTCAAGCGAGAAATAGTATAGTGTATATTAAGTGGGGAAGATGTGTGAGAAATGACGAATAGTATATCAAGAGAGAGAGAAATGTACTAAACAATGACATAAATTCTATTGCGCCTAAGAGCGTATAATAAAGATGAAAATGATGTGGCAGGTATACCTTATATGATGGTATATCTTTATTATGTGGTGATGTATGTATACCTTATATGATGGTATATATGCATAAAGTTTGGCATACCCCCTCCTTGTTATCATTGGGAAGTTGTGTGCATTGAGGGTGAGCACCCTGGCTCGATGAGCAGTGTGTAGATATTCCCCAGGTCATAGTCATCCATGGTGATCATCATATGATATATATATTTATTATTTTGGGGGGTGAGAAGTCGTGGGTATGTGTCGTTCTCACTTGCCGGTTAGGAACTATGACCGCTTCTCGGACGTTGTGTGCGTGAGTTAATCACGAGGTGGGTGCCGTTGAACCCCACCAGGTGGCCCCAGTTTGCTACGAGGTATGGGCAACTGGAAGATGATAGAATGTGAGCTTGAGTCCTCGAGTTATAGCTCGGTTGGATGGTTATTGTTGCTTGTGCTTGTACTTGGGTATCGAGGGCATCATGGACCTCAACGACCTACATTGCCAGGATTAGTGTATCGGGGGGGTTCCTTATTTGGATTTTGTTTCGACGAGACGACCCACGCACGAACCGCAGTGTAATGTTGGAAATTGGGGAGAAGTTAGTCCTTAATGCTCATATTTATATATATATATATCACCTATCCCGACAATCGACAGTGCCAGGAGTAGTGTAATGGGGGGTTCCTTTTTTGGATTTCGCTTCGGCGAGACATCCCACGCATGAAACACTGTGTACTGTTGAGAATTGGGAATATTAATTAACTAAAATTGGATAATAATTTGGGTTACATGCATCATGAATTGAGGGCATAATGAGCCTCGAGGATCAATACGGTCAAGAGTACTGTAACGAGGGGTTCCTTGTTTGGATTTCGCCTCAACGAGACGTCCCACGCACGAAACGCAGTGCCGTGTTGAGAATTTGGAGGAGTTTAGTCCTTAACTCTTGATGCTAATAACTCATATATAATAATATATATATGCTTACATGCCAATGAGGGCATAACTAGAATATATAAAATTCTAGTAAATGAGAATATTGATGTATTGTGATGATGTGGTTATGAGGATGATTGTACAACTTTATATGTTCAATAAATGAACAAATATAAAGAGAACTATAGCATTAAAATTAAAGTATATGATTTAGATGGAATTCAGATAAGTATAGAATTGGTGATAGGTTAGACGATCTTAATTAAATATTTCAATTGGGTTTAAGTTAGATTCATTTGCCTAATTGGAATTGGGCATTTATTTGGAAGATCACGTGCGTACGTTTAGTGCGCGCTTTAGTTGAGAGGCGAGTTGAATTTATGAAGAGTTCGATTCCATTAAATCATGTAATAATGCATTTATAATTATTATGCATTTTAATGCACTTGATATAAAAACGTTTTCAACTCGGGCTCTGACCCGTTTATATTTTCTCCCTCCATGTATATATTGTATTACTTTAGGTGTTCCTCCGCAAGGACGCCATTGATGTTCATCCATCCAGAGTATTCGTGGAGCTGTGGCAGTAGCGGACTGTTGCGGCACTTTATTTTAGTATATTCCTATCTTTGTATATCTAGATTAGGATTCAGTTTGTATATTGAGTTAGTACTCAAGTGTTGTAGATAAACACTCTCATTTCTCTCTCAGATTGTTGTATTGTCTGTTACCCGATAGCATATTCGGGTATTTCATTGTAGATTTTATTGTACACTGTACTACACTCTTTTATATATTATTGGAGTTTGCACTTATCACTCATCATAGTTAGATGTGTATTAATGGTTAGGTTTGCATAATTGGTTTTGTTATTGTTGTTAAATAAAAAGTTTTAAATTTTTGATAATCCACTTTTACTGATTTCGGGTAGTTAGCCTTATATTATTTAGTATTATCGGTTGATGTTAAGACTCTGCCATCTGAGATACCTGATTTAATATAGTATAGGGTTGGCCACCCGTTATTATTTTGAGCGGGTTGTCACGGATGGTATCAGAGCATCAGGTTCTAGTGTCTTTAGGATCTGTGTGCGTTACTACGATCTTCTGTAAGCCTTTTTGATGTAGAGCCTTATTGTTAGGACGGTTGCATTCTTACGTCCATATTTCTTCTGCGATATGAAAATATTTGAAAGGCGTTCTGATACAATTGTTCTTGTTTCAGATGCCACCGAAGGGAGGTCGTTCAAGCAGGGCAAATAAAGGGGCTGAAAAAGTCTAACCCCAAATACCTCAAAGGAACATGACTACAAATAAAGTTGCCAATGTTATGGCACAAGCAGTAACTGCTGCCATTTCTACGATGGCGCAACAATCTGCCGTTCGAGCAGCCCAAACCCATTTAGGATTGTCTTTATGGGAGAGAGTGAAGGAAGATTTTAGTAAGGGGCATCCTCCCGAGTTTGCTGGGGGAGTTGATGCTATGGCTGCAAGTCAATGGAAGAATAGTGTGCAGAGGCACCTTCGTATGGTTGAGTGTAGTGAGTTGCAGAAGCAGTTTTTAGCCACCTTTAAGTTATCGGGTGCAACTCTCCAATGGTGGGAGTCTGTCACCACATCTGAACAGAGAGATACTTTACATATAATAGAATTTTGGGAACTTTTTGATCGAAGGTATTTTCCTTCCCCTACTCAGGATATGAAGGTTTTTCAAGGTAATAGAACGGTGGCAGAGTATGAGGAAGATTTTTCTAGATGGGAGAAGTTTGTACCTGATGAGGTAAATACGGAAGAGAAGCGTATATCGAAGTTTATTCGAGGTTTAGATAGGAAAAGCCGGCAACAATTGTTAGAGAGCCCCAAGTTAGTGACTTTCATTGAGGTAGTAAATGTGGTGCTACTAAAGTGTCACAAATATCATCTTCGTTCGCAAGAGGGTAAGAACTTTGGATATTCGAGTTCATCAAGTAAGTTTGGTGAAGAGAGTGCCAGTAATATGAGTGGGCAGAAAGGATTTGTGGGTAAGTGTTTCTTTTGTAAAGAATTAGGTCATAAAAAGAGAGAATGTCCTAAAAGAGGTAAAGGACCATGTTTTGATGAAATTTTGGAAGTGCAACTCCTACAACAGATTCAAGGTCATTTTAGACCGAGGGACTATGTTCGGGAGCCCATTGATGAGGAAGGGCAATCGGACTAGAGATGGATGATGTAAGTTAATTTTCCTTTTTGAATAGAATAATTAAAAAAATGAAGTTTTGGGAATATCGTATGAAGGATATTTATGAATGGGTAGTGCTATAGCCCTATTATGTATATAATGACCCTAAGGGGAATTTTGAGCAAGTTAGGCTCTTATGTTATTATCTTTGCAAGACTAGATAATTATAATGCGCTCAAAAAGAGCTGTAAACTTTGTGGTGAAAGTAAGAATGATAAGTAGTTATGATGAAGATACTTCTTTTATATGGTCGTGATAGACTTATATAATTATTGTATTCCAGATATGGATGAGCCGTATAAATGGCAATATGTTAAAATGATGTAAAATGATATTTTTGATTAAAGTTTAGATTGTGGATTGATGGGACGCAAGAAAGTTTAGCTCATAATTATGCTAATTTTTGTGAGCTATATATTGTTATATATGATGATTGTTAAGACCTTGTGTTGGACATAAGGCATTTTATATTATATTATATTATATAAATCGTTTTTAAAATAAACTGTTTTCAAAATAAAACTTTTTCTCGGCCTTCGGGCCATTTCAAAATGATTTTCATAAAACTATTTCTTTTAAAACTCTAGTCCGGATTTAACAAACTCTCAATCCCCGACGTGGCTACACAGTAGTGTATTGGGAGGGTTCCTTGTTTGGATTTCGCGTTTGTGAGACGTCCCCCGCACGAAAGTGACGAATGTCAGGAATTGAGAGGAGTTATTTCTTTGGACCATTCAAATTTTCACTCTATTAAAATGTTAGTATTATTTATATCTATGGAATTGCGGAATTTTGGAGGCAAATAAAGCCTCATCATGATTGGTACGAGCGATAGCTCAAATATAAAGGGTGTATGGGCGCCCTAGTTGTGGAAATTGGTTTTATAAAAACTCAAAATCAACTTAAAATAAATTAAAATAAACTCGTCGTGGGAAGTTAGAAGTTTGGAGATAGGATTAGTGAGGATGGGTGTAGTAGAACTAGTTGAGCCTTGGAGAATTAGGCTTAGCTAAAATTTCGAGGATGAAATTTTTGTAAGTGGGGAAGTTTGTAACAACCCGAGGTCTTGGAGACGATGATTTATTTATTTTGGGAGAAATAAATATTATTTTATTGGAAAATAATTAAATTGGTAATTGAGGTTAAAATTTAGAGTCGTTAGAAAGTATGTCAAATGGCGATTCTGAGGATGTAGTTGTGTCCAGAAGGGTCGAGAAAGTCGAAATGACTGTACTTGGGGTCTATTTAGGTTCTGAAATAAATTAGGACCGTTTGACTCGAATTAAAGTTACCGGGTCATTTAAAGCGTGTATTATCATTTAAAGATGTGTATCTTGGGAATTAGGGCTTAAAAGTCTATAGGAGAAACAATTATCCAAAGAGAGAAAGAGAAATAGAAAGAAAGAAAGAAAGAGAGAGAGAAGAAGAAAGAAGAAGAGAAAAAAGGAGAAAAGAGAGAGAAAGAGGATTTTTCGGCCAGTACGTGATCTCAAGGCGGATTCAGACCCTACGAACCCGAGGCAAGTGATTAAACTTGCTAAATAATTGCTGTGTACCATTTATTGAATGATTTGTGGATGAAATTTATGGGTTTTAGGTTTAGTTTGATAAAACCTAACTTTTTGGGAAAACCTTAGATCTATAGTGTATAAATAGATTTGAGGTTAGAAATTAGTTTATAAGTATTCTAGGATGAATATTGATGATATATGTGTGATTGGGTTGAAGAGAAATGAAGAGAAAATCATTAAAAGGAATTTTGGGATTTTGGCTTACTTAAAAAAAGTAGCCATTTTCGAGGTTACTGAAGAGCCGAATCGATTCGGCCCCTTACCGAATCGATTCGGAATAATGCAGGTTCCCAGGTCTGAGTGATCGAATCGATTCGAACCCCAGTTGAATCGATTCGGCGTGAAACAGAGTCCCAAGTCTGATGACCCAAATCGATTCGCCTTCCTGGCCGAATGGATTCGGAAACAGGGCTTTTGGGGAATGTTTTTCTAGGGAGAATTTCATTCCGTTTTGTTAGAGGTTATCGATTGGGAACCTCTATAGGAGTTATTTGGAGTATGTTTTGGAGACTTTTAGAGAGTTTCCCTTATAAGAAATGATTGGAGTCATATTGACTAAATTTGAGGAATACCGATTAGATATTTTGGTATATTCTAAGTGGGGAAGCCCACCTTGATTTGGAGATTCTACTTGGAGAAAATAATTACAATTCATATTAAAGAATGAGAATAACTTATAGATACCGGATCTTAGGATCCGATCCCAAATGGTATAACTTTAAAGGTTCATAAAATGAATTGAACCCTATTATGGATGGAGGATTATAAATGTAAATTGAGGTGCATTAGGATAAAGAATATCCTTAACTTAAATAGAATTGACAGACAATTCATAATTCGAAGTGACATGTGAGCTTTAAGCGAGAAATAGTATAATGTATACTAAGTGAGGAAGATGTGTGAGAAACGATGAATAGTATATCAAGAGAGAGAGAAATGTACTAAACAATGACATAAATTCTATTGCGCCTAAGAGCGTATAATAAAGATGAAAATGATGTAGCAGGTATACCTTATATGATGGTATATCTTTATTATGTGGTGATATATGTATACCTTATATGATGGTATATATGCATAAAGTTAGGCATACCCCCTCCTTGCTATCATTGGGAAGTTACGTGCGTTGAGGGTGAGCACCCTGGCTCGATGAGCAGTGTGTAGATATTCCCCAGGTCATAGTCCTCCATGGTGATCATCATATGATATATATATATATATATATATATATATATATATATATATATATATATATATATATATAGATATATATATATATATATATATATATTTATTATTTTGGGGGTGAGAAGTTGTGGGTATGTTTCGTTCTCACTTACCGGTTAGGAACTATGACCGCTTCCCGGACGTTGTGTGCGTGAGTTGATCACGAGGTGGGTGCCGTTGAACCCCACCAGGTGGCCCTAGTTTGCTAGAGGTATGGGTAACTGGAAGATGATAGCATGTGAGTCTGCGTCCTCGAGTTATAGCTCGGTTGTATGGTTATTGTTGCTTGTGCTTGTACTTGGGTATCGAGGGCATAATGGACCTCAACGACCTACATTGCCAGGATTAGTGTATCGGGGGGGGTTCCTTGTTTGGATTTCGCCTCGACGAGACGTCCCACGCAGGAACGCAATGTAATGTTGGAAATTGGGAAGAAGTTAGTCCTTAATGCTCATATTTATATATATATCACCTATCCCGACAATCGACAGTGCCAGGAGTAGTGTAATGGGGGGGGGTCCTTGTTTGGATTTCGCTTCTGCGAGACGTCCCACGCATGAAACGCCGTGTACTGTTGAGAATTGGGAATATTAATTAACTAAAATTGGATAATAATTTAGGTTACATGCATCATGAATTGAGGGCATTATGAGCCTTGAGGATCAATACGGTCAAGAGTAGTGTAACGGGGGGGTTCCTTGTTTGGATTTTGCCTCGGCGAGACGTCCCACGCACGAAACGCAGTGTCGTGTTGAGAATAAGGAGGAGTTTAGTCCTTAACTCTTGATGCTAATAACTCATATATAATAATATGTATATGCTTACATGCCAATGAGGGCATAACTAGAATATATAAAATTCTAGTAAATGAGAATGTTGATGTATTGTGATGATGTGGTTATGAGGATGATTTACCTAATTAGAATTGAGCATTTATTTGGAAGATCACGTGGATACGTTTAGTGCGCCCTTTAGTTGAGAGGCGAGTTGAATTTATGGAGAGTTCGATTACATTAAATCATGTAATAATGCATTTATAATTATTATGCATTTTAATGCATTTGCTATAAAACGTTTTCAACTCGGGCTCTGGCCCGTTTATATTTTCTCCCTCCATGTATATATTGTATTACTTTAGGTGTTCCTATGCAAGGACGCCATTGATGTTCATCCATCCAAAGTATTCGTGGAGCTGTGACAGTAGCGGACTGTTGCGGCACTTTGTTTTAGTCGATTCCTATCTTTGTATATCTAGATTAGGACTCAGTTTGTATATTGAGTTAGTACTCAAGTGTTGTAGATAAATACTCTCATTTCTCTCTCAGATTGTTGTATTGTCTGTTACCCGACAACATATTCGGGCATTTCATTGTAGATTTTATTGTACACAGTATTGCACTCTTTTATATATTATTGGAGTTTGCACTTATCACTCATCATAGTTAGATGTGTATTGATGGTTAGGATTGCCTAATTGGTTTTATTGTTGTTGTTGTTAAATAAAAAGTTTTAAATTTTTGATAATCCACTTTTAATGATTTCGGGTAGTTAGCCTTATATTATTTAGTATTGTCGGTTGATGTTGAGACTGTGCCATATGAGATACCTGATTTAATGTAGTATAGGGCTGGCCACCCGTTATTATTTTGAGCGGGTTGTCACAGAAAAATATATATATATATACTAGCGTATGCCCGTGCCTGAAGGCACGACGAAATTTTCTAAAGTACGTAATCGTGGAACGACGATAATTTTTCAAAGTACGTAATAGCGAAAAGTAAAAATTTCGAAGTGTAATTTTAAAACAATGTGAAATAGTCCAATAACATCCAAATAGTTTAGATTCATCAAATAAAATCACATATAATACGAAATATATAATATTCGTCCATCGAATTCACATTGTCTAAAAAAAACGAAGTGTCAAATTTGTAAAAAAATTGGGCATAATCTCCTTTGTTTATGAAACTATTCACCCTGCTTAACAAATAACAAATAGTCCAACATCCAAATTGTCTAAATTCTTTAAACAAATTCACATATAAAATGAAATATACAATATTCACCAATCAAATATTCACCAATCAAATTAACTATGTCTCCAACAAAACAAAGTGTCAATTTAAAAAAAAAAAAATGGCATAATCTCCTTTGTTTATTGGACTATCCACCCTATTTAAGGGGTAACAACAAATTAAAAAAAAATCCCAAATTTGGAGATGGGAGCTAGAAGGCAGGGAAAGGAGAATATGTGGGACTTCCTCAAAATGTTTGTGCCATGGTGCTTCTGGATTAGGTGTTACTACTGCTGTCTTCCCATCCTTTTTCCCACCTCTAGCCATTATCACTCTCTCCCTCTCGGTTTTCTGTACGATTTGACAAACAATAAACATAATTAATCAGTTTCTCAAACAAAGATGTAGTCACATAAGTAAATATACAATCAGTAAAATGAAATATACAATCACATCCAAATTGTCTAAATTCGAGATTGATTCAGCCGGATCCAATTGGATTACCTCTTTTGTACAAAAATGCAGTTTCGAGTTTGATCCCGTCATATTTGGTCTACAAATAAAACAAATAAAAATATTAGAAAAAGTAACTATTTGAATAATTGCATATGCATATATGCGAGTGCATATATGCAGTGCGTGTGTGCGTGTTTGTGTGCGCGTGTGAGTAGGAAAGGGGAGAGGGGACGGGCAGGGGGCACGTGTGTGCATGTTTGTGTGTGTGCGTATGTGAGTGGGGAAGGGGGGAGGGGATGGGGCAGGTATGCATATATGCAATCTTCATATATGCATATGCATATATGTAGTGCGAGTGTATGAGTGGGAAAGGGGGGAGGGGATGGGCAGGGGGCGCGTGTGTGCGTGTTTGTGTGTGTGCGTCAAACTGTGGGGCAACTATTGAGAAAACATATTAACTCTATAATAGTACATAGAAGCAGTTATGTTATTCAAGCCAAGCCCTGTCTAATTTGAGATAAATGCGCATCGGAAAAAGAAAAGTTAAAGTGTTGCGTGGATATAAATTTTCATGGACAAAGTGTAATTTACATGCATATATATGCAATTTGCGAGGCAGTGTGCAGTGTGGAGGCAATATGCATTGCATATATATGCATGTGCATATATATGCAATGTGCGAGGCAGTATTTGGTGTGATATGAATATATATGCAATTTGCGAGGCAGTGTGCAGTGTGATATGCATATATACACATTGCATATATATGCATATGCATTGCATTTCATCCATTGGGATGATATCTTTCTTTGAAAGATAGAAAGACTGCTTTACCCGCTTTCATAGCCTTATAGATGACTGGTCGGTCGAAAAGCCCGAAATCACTCTCTTGCTTAGGACAGGAAGCAATGGGAGTTTCAAAAAGGCTTATTGCTTATCAAATAAAGTGATTGAACTATCTTACTTAGGCGGATGGGTAGAAAGAGGTGATTTACGACACCTCTGTTAAGGGAGAAACTTTCATATGTAGATGTTGCACATCAGAAGAATCCGAGCGACTTTCCAGCCTTACTCAAATAGGGGGTGTAAATGCTGAATAAAAAGAGAGGGAGACAACTCGGAATGAGGGTCAATTGATCTGTCTGATCAAGCGCTGCAACTCCTTTTTGCTTATTGGGGAGTGGGATCACGACTCGTTGCTGCCTACCTTGATTCATGGGGCAGGGGGCCTCGAGGGATGTTTGATTATCCATAAATTGCATATATATGCACTGTGTGTGCATTATGCAGTGTGGAGGCAGTGTATGCATATATATGCATTGTGGAGGCCGCAAATTGCATATATATATGCATACGCGTATATATGCAATGCGCATATATATGCATATGCATATAAATGCAGATTGCATATATATGACTGCATATATATACATATGCATATATATGCACTGTGTGTGCAGTGTGGAGGCCGCAAATTGCATAATAAATTGTAACCAAAAGGTATTGTCCTGGATGGAATGAGTGAAACATAAGTAACAACCAAACCAAGCACAATGATTTAAAAAAAAATATGCACTTGTCAATTGAAATATGAGAACGAAATATAAAATTGCCGTTGTTACCATTATGAGGCTTTCCTAGTGGCATTTGTAAATGTGCACATCTCCGGCGCCGAACTCCACGCCGGCGGCCGTAGCTAAATCCCCTGCCCATCTACCTCAGAACCCATTCTAGAAAAATGGTTCATACACACTTAATAGCCGAACACAATGTGAAGGAATATCTGTCAACTACAATCGGTTATGCATAAACAAAACTAATTAGTGAGGGTAGGGCCTACCCAAACACTCTTGAATAGACTTTATAGTGGCACCCTATTTCCCAATCAAGTTGCTGCCACGTGCAGCCTTGTGCAATCCGCATGAGCTACTACTGCATCATTGTCCACCTCAGCAACGCGTTTATGAACCTTCAACAACCCATCCACAGCAAGGGATTTGACTAAACCTATAAAACATCAAAATCCAAATATTTTTTAAGATCAGACACCTATGTACATTAACATGAAATGCCAAAATATATAAATTAGAATTAAGTTGGGATTGATATAGGCTGTGAAAGAAACTGAGCAACGGTAGTCAGGGAGTTGATTTTTATGATGCCTTTTACAACAGCACAATAATGATCAGACCCTTCCCCATTTATGTCATAGTTTACCAATTTCAAGCCAAATGTCACTTTCAAGACCAAACTAACAAATAAAAATAACAAAAAAGAGATTGAACCTTGATTCGTATAGGCAGAACTCTTATTGACTGGGACTCAAGAGTGAAAATCTCACAGAATGGCTGCTAAGGGGATTACCCACAGCCATTCCAAGGCTAGTGTTAGATTTAAGATTGATATATATGCAGTGCATATATATGCAACTGCATATATATTCAGTTTTTTTAAACAACAAAGAGGAATATGCCACTTTCAACATTCTTCCCTCCTTATTATGATAATTATTAGGACCAAATATAGGTTGGATAAAACACACAAAACAAACAACCTAAAGTCATATATAATAGAAAAATAATTTCACAAATACATAGATGATTGAATATACCGTATGTAGTCTATTGATGGAGTGAAACAGAGATATGCGAGAGGTGGAACAAAGAATATACCTGCAAATTTGAAAGAAATTTCACAAATTAGAAAAAAAAACAAAGAAAGTTTGATCCAATACGGTAAATGACTAGTCTCACTAAATAAATAAAGACATCTAGGCATGCCTACTTTATAATGCCAATTTCATTTAGAAAAATTGATAACACTGATAAGACAAAAGTACAATGAAAGCAAAATCTCAAGTAACATCAGTAGTCATTGACAATTATAGAAAACTATTTCCATAAATTTAATACATAATTAAGGTGATATCAGACATTTATACCTCACATTTGCAAGAATGTGGAAAATGGAATCTCGTCTTCTTTGGATATATGAAAACAAAGCGACATGTGGATCTTAAGTCCCGCCTTTTGAACCATCTCTGCAAGAGCAAGATAGTCATGAATTACTCATTCATATTCAGTCCCAACTATTACTTTAAGGACCTGAAATATCACAGAAAAACATATTTATAGTGCCGAATATATGTGCTAATATGTTCACAGTTGTAGAGACTGATGAAAAAATAGTGAATGAGGTGGGAGATAGAGTTAGATAAATCCATTGGACCATAACTTCTCCAGCATGATCAAAGTCTAAATTACCTACTGAAATTACAAAACATAAATAAATTAAAAAAAATTACAAAACCGCATACATAGTATTAAACAACAGTTCAAAACTGCATACATAAATTGGGATTAGTTCCATGATGAACAACATAATGAATAAGATTATCGGTCGGAGTTTGATTTGGAATGGGAGAAGGATGTGATTGACACATGATCCAGATTAATTTTGTTAGAGGTCTTATCGGTTAAGCCTTCAACTGTAAGTTGATCCTTCTCATTTATGTGATCTTCAACAGTGGGATTCTTTTGTGGGAAAAGTGTCGCGCCAGCTTCCCTTATGCAAAGCTTGTAATCATCATCAAAACAAAGCAAACCAATCAGCAACGTCTATGGTAATGTACCAAATTAAACATCCACGACTTAAGCCAAATTATAGTTACATATGTATTCTGTATATAAATTAAATGTTATATATTGATCATTAAAAAAAATTGTAATAAGAAAGAAATAACACTGAAAAGTATTATCAGTGATTTCATCAAGGGTTAAAGACGTACATGGAAATACCTTTTTACAATCGCTTCAAGACATAATTAGCAATATACATGCCTTATTAGCGATTTCATCAAGGGTTACGATCAACTCCACTAATCACAAAGTTATGAGTAGAGTGGGCACCATTTGAATGTTTCCAAAACAACCTGCACAGTATATAACAACAACCAAAAGTATAAAAGCGATATAAGGTTTAGAACTAAAATCGGATACTAAAGCAGAGTTGGATTTTGCTAAGATTTACCTGCTTGGTTTGAAATTTGTTTAACCTAAGCTAAAAATGTTAGGAGATAAAGACGGGTTTTTGGCAAATCAAATTTGTGAAACCCTTTAGGCATTCAATTAATAAATGAAACTACAATAAGAAATTGAACTTTGATTTTGGGAATTTGAATCAATAGTTGCAAAAAGAAAGAAGGCCTAAAATGAAAACAAAGATAGAGTGGGGAAGGGGGGAGGGGGAGGGGATGGGTGGGGGCGCGTGTGTGCATGTTTGTGTGTGTGTTTGTGTGTTTGTGTGCGTGTGTGAGTGGGGAAGGGGGGAGGGGACGGGTGGGGATGCGTGTGTGCATGTGTGTGTGTGTGTGTGCGTGTGTGCGTGTGTGAGTGGGGAAGGGGGGAGGGGACGGGGCAGGGGCACGTGTGTGTGTATGCATATATGCAATCTGCATATATGCCAGTGCATATATGCAGTGTGAGTGTGTGCGTGTGTGCGTACATGTGTGTTTGTGTGTGTGTTTGTGCGCGCGTGTGTGAGTGGGAAAGGGGGAGGGGACGGGCAGGGGGCGCGTGTGTGCATGTTTGTGTGTGTTTGTGTGCGCGTGTGTGCGTGTGTGAGTGGGGAAGGGGGGAGGGGACGGGTTGGGGCGCGTGTGTGCGTGTATGCATATATGCAGTGCATATATAACATATGCATATATGCAATCTCCATATATGCAGTGAAAGTGTGTACATGCGTGTGTGTTTGTGTGCGCGTGTGTGAGTGGGAAAAGGGGGAGCTAAGAGGACCAAATCCCCATAAATAAAACCTGCAAGGTCCAAGTTACAAAAAAAAAAAACAATTTAAAAAAAATCACCAAAAAGTCTTCCTGGAACTTTTAACCATTTGGTTAGAGGACCCAAGGACCTTCTGTATTTTGGTAGAAGAGACATTTAATCATTTGATTAAAGGTCCCTCTGTTAATAATTTCCAAATCCAGTGAATCTTTTCTCAACTACCCATGTATCACAACATCCCGAATCAATTCTCTAGGACCCTTAACCATTTGGTGAAAGGCCTGGCCCAGACACTACAGAAGCAGGTCCCCACCTGCAACCTACAAATGCAACCCCAAACCCAACGTTGATTCAATATACTAAATTTCTGAATCTCAAGCACCCGAGATACTCGAGCTTATTTTAAAAAGACCCGAAGAAGTTTTTACTTCAGAAAATTTGTTTTCCCTTTAAGGAAAGCTCATACTTCCACGGACTTACTTCAGCCCTAAATAAGGTTTGTACGACTAAAAATTCGCCTTCGAAAGAAAAACGATGATGGTTCGCATATATGCAGCAACATATGTGCATCTGCATATATGCTGGTACATATATTCAGCCTGCATATATACTGCTCCATATATGCAGCTACATATATGCTGCTGCATATATGCAGATGCTTATATGTTGTTGCATATATGCAATATGCATATATGCATCCTGTTTGATATTATAAATAAATATGTAGGATGTGGGGTGGGGTGGGGTGGGGCGGGGGGAGATACACATCAATCCCATCCACCTAATCCCCTTCATACCTCCCATTCACAAAATAATTACACACCCCACTCCCACTCTCATTAAACCAAAAGGAAATCAAAGATAAGAATCAGGGGCAAAACAAAATCCAGTACACAGTTGCAAATTACAACCATGGCCAAGCCTATATACCAAAAACAAAACCCTTATTCACATCAATATTCTTAGGTACAGGTCTAAAAGATTAGAATATATATAATGTATAGATCTAAAAAATTTAATTATGTATATATGTAATAAAAAACACGTGTGATTACCCCTTAAAATACACGTGTGAGTTATGTACATAGCCAAAAAAACGGAACCAAAAATCATGTGTAGGATTAAGTGAAAAAAATGCATCTAAACTTTAATACAAATGGTTCAAAGTCCAAAAAAACTTTAAATGAACAAAAGAATCCCTAAAAAATCTCAATCTGAGAAAGAGTGAAGAAGGCATACCTGATTCGATCTTCAATTCTTGATTCCCTACCAAATAGTCAATGAAAGTTACATCAAACCCCAAATCAGTAATATAAACACAATATTTGTAGTAAATCAGAAACATACAACAACAAATCAGGTATATATGTAATCATCAAACCCCGAATCAGTAATATAAACACAATACACGTGTGAGGTCTGTACATAGCAAAAAAAAAATGGAACCAAAACTCATGTATAGGATTAAGTGAAAAAATGCATCTAAACTTTAAAACAAATGGTTCAAAGTCCAAAAAAAACTTTAAATGAACAAAAAAAAGTCTTAAAAAATCTCAATTTGAGAAAGAGTGAAGAAGGCATACCTGATTCGATCTTCAATTCTTGATTCCCTACCAAATAGTCAATGAAAGTTACACCAAACCCCAAATCAGTAATATAAACACAATATTTGTAGTTAATCAGAAACATACAACAACAAATCCGGTATATATGTAATCATCAAACCCCAAATCAGTAATATAAGCACAATAAACGTGTGAGTTCTGTACATAGCAAAAAAAAAACAGGAACCAAAAATCATGTGTATGCATCTAAACTTTAAGACAAATGGTTCAAGTGTGTGTGTGTGTGCGTGCCTGTGTGCGTGTTTGTGTGCGTGTGTGTGTGTGTTTGTGTGTAAGTGTGCGTGTGATAGAGAGAGAGAGAGACTACCTGCCTGGAACGGAGGAGGGCGGCGGCGGCTAGGGCTTGGAGCGAGAGAATGAGGGAGAGAGGTGAAATCGACGGGGGGTGGGTTTGGGGTTTGGGGCGAGAGAATGAGGGAGACGGGTGAGGGTGTCTGTGAAAGAGTATGAGGGAGATAATGTTACAAAAATGCCCTTATTTTTTAATGAAAGTGTAATTTTGGTGAGTATAAAAGAGGGGGAAATCAAAGTATTAACGGATAGGTTGGTAAAAAAGAAAGGGAGGTGATCTGAACCCTTAAAATGTGTAAAAATGTGTAAGTAGGTGGCACACATCTTGACCGTTAAAATGTGTAGACAATTCAAAAAATTCCCTAACTTATTATATATATATATATATATACACACACACACATATATATAAATTAGATATTTTAGCTCTAGTCCCACTTAAAGATATTTTGTTGACACTAATCCCATGTGGTTTTAAATTTCATTATTAGTCCCAAACAATAGTTATTGGTGGTTTCAACTACTCGTGCATGAGAATGTGGGTTGATTTTACACTGCCATTTTGGTTAAAATGACATTACCTCTTACCCATAAACTTGTTAACTTAGAACTAACACCAAAAGTGAAAATACATTGGATCTCCCACTAACTAATCTCATGTTCTACGACTAAATACCTGAGTTCCAATTTTATATATATTTTTGATGTAAAAAACTGGACTAGATCCAATTTAATAATCACAAATAAATATAAAATAAGAATAAGATAATTGAAAGAAAGAAACACAAGGTATTAAAGTAGTTTGGCTATGAAGAATGCCTACATCCACTGTTGTGGTATTGATTTCAGAGATTACAGAAAGCTAGGTATTCTTGTAACCAAGAAGTCCCTAGAATCCGTTATATCTTGCCCATTGAGAATGGGATACAATGTATTTACAGTGATCCGGAGATCAAGGGTTGGAATATTAAGAGATGGAATGATTTTATATATCTAAATATTTACACCCTGTACATAATGAATGTGACAATTGATTATTCATTTGGCACTATGGACTTTCATTTATATTGTTGATGCTCGACATTCTTCATGTTGGTCGGCATGCCTGCCGAGTAACTATTTGCTGACTAGGATTTCTGCCATATAAGGAGACATTTGTCAATTTCTGATTGGTCCATATGGATGGATAATTTTTAATATCAACATATATGTTTTCAATGAAAAAGAACTTTTAAAATGTGGTCCCAAGGACCAAGCTGTGAGTAATTTGATTAAGAGGTTGAGAACTTAAGAGTTCCAACTATTCTATGCCTATGATAATACAAAAGCTGGAATGAATGTATATATAAAAGATTAAAGCATGCACAAGTCCAACTATTATGACAACAAAACATCTAGCAATTATGTCACAAAATCGAGTGTATGAAATACAAAACATTTAGAAATAAAACTGTATTTCAACATTCAAGCAACGCAATGAGTCTACACAATAATTTTCGCACTTCAACACGAAGTTTACCTGTGCAGTTTTTACAAAAGAGCAAAATTCAAAAGTTCATCCACCAAAAGCTCAACTTGTAGTTTGTACTCTGTATACTCATGATAAATGTGACAGGTGGTCATTCTAAAATAGTAGTAAATCATAACCAGATAATATCAACTATGTTTTACATCGCTCATAACCTTTTAGAAAAATATTTAGGCGTGATTCGAGCCCCTCGAAAATAGGAACAAGTTCTTCACAGCTTGCATCAACTCTGAAAGTAATAGCCAATTCCTACAAGACCATTGCATTCTTAATAAAATACTGCTAAGTGAAGCTTATCGAATGTCCCATTAAAACCTTGAAACTTAACTACCTAAAGGTGATCCTGAAAACACGACGGAAACTCTAGGAACATATTTACAATTTCGAACCACGTAGCCTCCTAAAAAAAGAGCGGATAGTTATAAATTATGTGAGCGAAAAAGCAAGGTAATGATAAAAGATCACCTCAGAAAAATGCCAAACTACATAAATAATTTCATATAATAATATCCTAAACCAAAAATTAAAAGATTTACCATATTTAAGCTGAGAGATTCAAAATGTGGAAATCTCTGCAACAAGGCAATTAATGTTTAACATATATGAGTTCACAAAATTATATCCAAATCGATCAAATTATCACACGTAAGGAGATGGTCTTGTAATATTCCACTTCTACAAGGCCTAGCCAATAGTTACTAATACAGATAACCAACTCCCAGCATAATCAATCAAATAGCCTAAAAAAGTGGAGTAATTTAGGAGCCTCTAAGATACCTAGTTCATAAATGTCTTGATATCCAACAACATTTAATCTTTTGTCTAGATCTCAAATTAGTTTATAATTTACAAAACAATTCAAAGTAGTTACTTAAAAATTGGATAAAATTACATGCCACTTTTATCTAATGCAGAGACCTCGAGGCGATGATTCGAAGCATCAACTAATGTTGAAACGAGATAACTCAATAGCGTAAGTGTAAATCGAATTAAAAACCTTGAGACAGTGATTCAATGTGCGATTAGCTGATTGAAACTGCTTTATTACATGTCATAATGGAAATGATGTGACAGTTTGGAACGCCCTGTGTGTCTTAAATATGTCATTCCAGTAGAAAAAAGACAAAACATATACCTAGACTGATTGTGTGCCTTTATGAGTTCTTATAAATGCAAGCATACATGAGGTGTTTGGTCATTCACTGGACATAGATATTGAAAAAATTTCATAATTCAAGTGAAGGCCCATGATGCAATGAAAAATGGGAGGGATCAATTTTTTATTAGACATTTACACTTATAAGCATAACTATAGATTACACATACCAGTAACGCGAAAAAATATTTAGTGTGCTTGGACAATCAAGTAAGAATGTAAGTGGCATTGACATAACTGCCTAGTCACGTGAGCACATCTAGTTTGTCCCACGATGATGAGGACACTTGTAAACGTAAGAGCCTCGATGATGTTTTGAGTCATTCGAAAGATAGTGAGTGTGATGATGAAATTGCAAGTGAGGGTGAAGGTGATGTCTGTGACACCCCGACTAATTAAATACTGGGTAGCTACTCCTTTATTCAAATTAATAGAAAATGTCAAGTTGGTTCAGTTCATAGCATCACTGTCGAAAAACGTTTTAACAATTACTAGCCACCTAATATTTAAAAAGTGAGTTGTCAATTTTAATTAAATCTGATTAACATACAATAAGTCTTAAATAATGAAATAATGATATCATAAACACATTACAGTCACATTACAATGATAAAGGAATAAATGAATCTGGAGGAACACTCCTCGGAAATAATCCAAAATACTGAATAAAACTGAATACAAAGTCTGAATCACTAAATAATTACAACCCAAAATTTGAAATAAAACTGAGTAAGTAAGATGTCTCTAAAAGAAAAGGGGCGACATGCCCTACAGATGAGTAAATCTGAAATAGAGTCAAGATAGAAAGTGGAGGCGTCTAGTATCGAGGTCCTGTAACTTTCACAGCAGCTACAGCACGTCACTGGAAAGGAACTCCTACGCTTGGTATCCTTGTGGCTGGGCACCTAAAAGGTTTTTACAAGAAAATATATTTGAAAGCAAACGGGTCAGAGCCCGATTGTGAAAACAGTTTAAAATACAACAAGGGCTTAATATCATTAAACAGTGAATATTAAACACATGATAGTGCGTGCACTCACATGAGTTCCTTACCTCTCAACTAATTATGCACACCTATCGTACCCGTACCCGTTCTAGTTATTCTACTATCAAACTAGTCCAATCCGTAACCTGGCATTACTTTACAATTCAAAGTTCACTTCCCAACGTCTTAATATAAACTAGAAGTCTTACTGTTTTTACTCAGAATTAGTTATAATAATTTATAAGAATTTCTCCATCTTTAACTCTACTAAAAATGTTACAATTATTTACACTTACACTTTACTAAACGATTTATCTCTATTATCAGTATATTAATCTCATCACAAATATACAATAATGGCACCCCTAGGCTAAGTTACGGTACTCACATACTCCGCTATCAAATATCGATACATCACGTACATAAGGATCACGTATTCCGAATCTTTCAGGAACCGTTTCGACAAGTAACACACACACATAATGGAGGCGAACATAGTTCACATCACATGGGTCACGCTGAGAACGTGTGTGCTCGCGTTCAAATGATCAAATTATATATAAAACCCTTTTAATCCAAACAAACCCTAAACATGCAGCAGTATGTGATTGAATAAATTGATAATCTACGCAAGAACATTCAAACACATGCAATTAAGGAAAAATCCCCCTCAGGGGAAAAACCATTTATTTTCACTATAATTTGTAAGAAAACGGCTTACAATCGGATTACAATGAAAATACAAGTTGACTAAGAATTACCCTCGGGTATCGGATTCTGTAGTCGCGGCTGGAATTATCCCTTTCCAGTAGGGCTGCAATGAAGAAGAAAAACGGTCTCCTCCACAAGGGTTGAACAAACCAAAGTTGTGTTCTTGGGTTGCAAAAGGATTCACAAAGGTTTGGCAATGATGTGTGAATCAAAACATGAGTCTTGGGGCAGATGTGGGACATATTAGGGGACATATTAGGGGATATAATGCATGCTTGATTCCCGGAATTCGGATAGAGGCCGTCATGTGAGATCGTGAGGAGACGTGCCAAATGTAGCGGCGTACGACATAAATAAATGAAACATTTCGGACATGTGAAAAATGTCCTTACAAATCTCCCCCTATGTCTATGCCGGTACATACATAAAAAAATCCGAATTATCAAATATGAAATTGCCTATACAAATCTACCCTCCCATGAACCCAAAACTGGAAAAGGTACAAATGAATAGTCTTCATCGTTTGTTCTTTAATTCTTCAGGAATCTCAAAACTTTTCTCATCAGGGTGTGCAACATATAGATCTGCAATCTTCATACCTACACACATGAGACAAAGCAAATACCACGTGACATATCGAGTTTGAAATGAGATAACATGGATATCAATATATGATAAAAATATAAGCAACATCTCAAAAACTCCACCAGAATTCAAACTCCCCCATAATATGATAATTCTTTCTCCCCCTTTTTATGATGTCCCCAAATGGACAAATTAGAGAAATAAATCAAATAAGCAAGTGCGGGGTGTCACTAGGATAAAAACACACCGTGAATAAACAGAAAGCAACCAAGTCAATGATAGCGTAAATGAAGTGGTGTGATCAAATTCGATAGGAAAATCAATGCATACAAACATGACATATGTGCACGATGAATATTGGATATTCCTAGCGAATGAACTCAAATGCTTCCTTTGGTGTAAAAGAGTGACAGTATAAGATATTGACTCAATCAAATCAACAAATCAAAGCTCAAAATGATTTTCACACCAATAACGTCCAAAATGATTTTATGCTTTTTCAGGACTTTCAAGGAAGTGCAAACCCGTTTAGATTCTCCAACCAAACTCCCTCAGATATTGTATTGAATAGAGGCATTCTAAATTCTCAAACTTTGGAGAATTGATGGTGAAACCTAAGTGGCCCATATTTGGCATGAATTGCTTTTTATTGCCTTTAAATTTTTTTCGGGCTCTTTTAACCTCTTTGGACCTCGGATATTAAAATTCCTCCATTTTTTAGGTCCTTTTTTTAACGGTGGCTTTTGCGTAAAGGATAGATGATTACCTTTCGCAGCCCCTCCCCGTTATACAAAAACACACAGTCTCACCAAAACGGTTTTTACATGCATTCCAATCTTGTCAAGTTTTATCGCATATTGTGCATTGTATAGACATGATTGAGATGAAAACACGCAAGCCAACATGAGATAGACAAGTGCAATAATCAAATATAGCCGTGCATGTGTGCAATAAAGGATATAGGAGTCAAACATGTAGGAAGATATCACTAATTACATCTCAAAGACTCCAATCAATGTAAAGCACATAGATGAAATGATGTAGCCTCTCAAATCTCTATCAAACAGTCACATGGATAAATGGAATGAAGTTGGGACTTGGCTATCTTACATGCTCATCCATAAAAGAAGCAAAATACAAAAATCTTTTTGGAATTTTTCAAAAATTTGGAAAAATAAAATCTTTTTGTGCTTTTCTCAAAATTTTTCTTAAAGGAAAATCTTTTTGTATTTTTTTTAAAAGAAATATAAAAAGAAAAAGGAATAAAACAAAGTTGTACAACAAAGTAATGGTACATATAAAACAGACTAGCAATAGGAAGCATATGATATGAACATGAAGAAGCATCCTATTCTAGACATAGACCAACCCCTCAGTCAACTGTGCAAATCCCTAAAGATTTCCTAAGACTCTCAAATCTAAGGGCATCTAAAGGTTTCGTGAAAATATCGGCTAACAGACGGTCGGTAGGAACAAAACTCAGGGATACGACTTTCTCTTCAACTAACTGACGAATAAAGTGCTCACGTATCCTGATGTGTTTTGTGCGCGAATGCTGAACTGGATTGCGGGATATGTGTATCGCGCTCGTGTTATCACAGGAAATGGTCATGGTGTCCTGTGATATCCCATAATCCTCCAGCATTTGCTTCATCCACAAGAGTTGTGTGCAACAACTCCCGGCGGCTATGTACTCAGCCTCCGCAGTGGACAAAGAGATGGAATTTTGCTTCTTGCTCAGCCAGGAGACAAGAGCAGAACCAAAATAGAAACACCCACCAGAAGTGCTCCTACATCCATCTACATCCCCATCCCAATCGGCATCCGAGTAGGCGGACAGACGGTCATCAGTATCAAAGGAATACCAAATCCCGTATGAGAGAGTCCCACTTACATATTTAATAATACGTTTTAGAGCAAGTAAATGTGACTCTTTTGGGGATGCCTGATAACGCGCACAAACTCCAACACTAAAGGCGATGTCGGGACGACTGGCAGTCAAGTAGAGGAGACTACCTATCATACTCCGATATAAAGTTTGCTCTACGTCCTTGCCTGAAGTGTCCTTACTAAGCTTGGTAGTGGTACTCATAGGTGTACGTGCATGCTTAGCGGAGTCTAAACCAAATTTCTTCACTAGGTCTCTAGCATACTTGGATTGGGAGATGAACATCCCATCCTCTAGCTGACGAACCTGGAGACCAAGGAAGAATGTAAGCTCACCAACCATGCTCATCTCAAACTCACTTTTCATCTCCTCCTCAAAGTGGTGAGCATGCTGGGAGCATGTGGATCCAAAGACTATGTCGTCCACATAGACCTGGGCAACCAAAATAGCACCGTCATCTCTCCTGACAAACAACGTCATATCTACTCTCCCTCTCTTGAAGCCACGAGCTAAGAGATAGGAAGTAAGCCTCTCGTACCAAGCATGGGGTGCTTGCTTCAAACCATACAAGGCTTTCCTCAGATAGTAGACGTGCTCAGGGTGCTGAGGGTCTTCAAACCCTTTTGGTTGTTCCACATAAACCTCCTCCTGTAGAATGCCATTCAAAAAGGCACTCTTGACATCCATCTGATACACCTTGAAGCACAGATGACATGCGATGGCGAGCAGAAGACGGACGGACTCAAGCCTCGCAACAGGAGCAAATGTCTCCCCAAAGTCTACACCCTCTATCTGTGTGTAGCCTTGAGCGACCAACCTAGCCTTATTTCGTATTATGGTACCATTTTCATCCATTTTGTTCTTAAAAATCCACCGGGTACCTATCACATTAATCTCACTAGGTCGGGGGACAAGTTCCCAGACATCATTCTTTTTAAACTAAAGCAACTCATCATGCATAGCAGATATCCAGTGTTCATCCTTGAGTGCTTATTTATGGTTCTTGGGCTCGACTTTGGACGTGTAGCAAAGATGGCTAACAACGTTCTCTAGCTGAGCACGAGTCTTGACCCCTAGAGTGGGATCACCAACAATGGCAGAAGGGTCATGACTCTTGCGAACCCAAGAAGGTGTGTCCCCTAACACAGGAGTAGGGTCCACAGAGTGTGAGAGAGGAACAGGTAAATCACTGTCAGAACAATCCTCATACTCACACTGAAGGTTAGGATCAATAACCGTCGGAGGTTCGTCATCTTGCACGGTGACGTTTATTGATTCCATAATCTTAGAGCTCTTCAGGTTAAAAACTCGGTACGCTCTGCTATTCGATGAATATCCTAGAAATATTCCCTCATCGCTTCGGGAGTCAAACTTTCCTAATTGCTCTTTATCCCGTAGGATGTAGCATTTACTCCCAAAGACACGGAAATATGCCAGGTTGGGCTTCTTGCCAGTCCACAACTCATAAGGAGTGTGAAGTGTGTGTGGACGCAGATACACCCTATTCACCGTGTGGCATGCAGTAGACACTGCCTCTGCCCAAAATCTCCTAGAAACTTTACGACCTAGAAGCATAGATCTAGCCATCTCTTGGATCGTTCTATTCTTTCTCTCAACAATCCCATTTTGCTGAGGAGTTCTCACAGCAGAAAACTCATGTTTGATCCCAAGGCTATCACAATAAAGATCTACTTTTGCTTCCTTAAATTCAGTGCCGTTGTCACTACGTATCCTATTAATAGTGACTCCGTGTTGATTTTGCAGGACACGACACTTGGTCGTTAAAAACTCTACAGCATCGGATTTCTCTCTCAGAAAACCTACAATGGAGTACCTGGAGAAATCATCTACCATCACGAGGATGTACCTCTTACCACCTAGACTCTCAGTACGAGTGGGACCCATAAGATCCATGTGAATCAACTCCAGAACACGAGAGGTGGTAATGGAATGTAACTTCCTATGAGGACTACGAATTTGTTTTCCCAACTGACAGGGTCCACAAACGGTCGAAGTTGACTTTCCAAGAGATGGTAAGCCACGTACTAGGTCCTTTTTAGCTAAGCGAGTCAAATCTCTAACGTTCACGTGACCTAGACGTTGATGCCACAAATCCATAGGAGTGATCGTGGCGCTGTTGCAGACAAGTGAGGATGTGGGCTCAGTCCCATAGCAATTATCCTCAGTCCTCACCCCTTGCATCAAAAGTTTACCGGCTTGATTGTAGACATTACACGCATCCCGGTCAAACTTTACTGCAAAGTCAGTGTCGCACAGCTAGCTAATGCTGAGAAGGTTCACTTTTAAACCTTTTACGTACAACACATTTTCTAGCTTAGGAAATCCTGGTAACTCTACAGTACCTCGTCCTACAATTCTAGACTTGCTCCCATCTCCAAAGGTGACTCTGCCATCCTGATAATCCTCAAGAGATGTAAAAAATGAGGCATCACCTGTCATATGTCTGGAGCACCCACTGTCAAAATACCACTGTGAGGTATTATGTGCTTTGAGAGCAACATGAACAACAAAAGCCTTTTTATCTTTCTTCGGTACCCAAGCAGTGGTAACCGTTTGTTTGCCTTTGTTGTTGTTGGTTTTAGTTGGAATGTGAGAAGCATTCACTAACGGCAAAGACATCCGTCTGAATTCTTCCATCAAACTCTGAGAAGTGGCAGCTAAGAACTCAACTCGCTCTCTCGGACTAGAAAACTCATCAGTATGACGTGGTGGAGCAATAATACGTCGTGTCCGACCCATGCTATAGCAAAACTCCCTAAGGTGTCCTTTTCTTTTGCAATAGGTACAAAAGAGTGCAGTCAAAGGTGGACCTTGGTTTGCTTTTCTTGGTCGAACTCTCCTACGAGGTTTTTGACGGTGACCATAAGGGGTTGTAGTAAACTCAGGAACTGGTCTAGGTGCAATTTGGGACGTGGAGGCACCATCATAACCAATTCCTTGTCGATCACCAAAACCTAAAGCGGGGCCGAGGGGCATCTTTCCCATCTTCCCAGATTTGTCCTCGATTTGTACCTTGACTTCCCGTGCTTTCTCAAGATCATGAGTCAGTTGGGCAAAAAGGGCTTCAAGTTTCTTCCGAGTCTCCACGGAGAAATGGAGTTGACTCGTAAGACTAGCCACTTGTTTAGTCAAGTCCCCTCTCCCTTTCTCTAAAACACTCTCTCTCTCTCTCTAAATAGGATCTCTTTCTCGACACAGGTAGATTCTCTCTCTCTCAGGGCGGTGCAGGTGGAGAACTCTCTTTCTCTCGCTTTCCTTAAATCTTCCTCTAGGCAAGTGATCTTAAGAACTAACGCTTTGTTACGCTTTTTAGTTTTAAAAGACTCAGAATATAACTCAGCATAGGCGCGTTGTATATCACTCTCGCTCTCACTTGTGTCATCCTCCCCCTCACTCACATCGCTCTCACTGTCGAGGTGTCCCTGTGAAGCATCATCCTCAACGTCGTGAGGAGAACTAGGAGTGCTCACTTGGCTGGCCATGAATGCGGTGAAGTTACACTCATGCGGTGACTCATCTCCAGAATCCACCGTCTCGACCTCACTGTCGTCACTAAGGGTAGCATTAAGAACAGCTTTCCCTTTCTCTCTATTCAGACGATTGGCACACTCAAAAGCTCTATGACCCCTACCATCACACTCAAAACATCTCTCACTTTCTTTCAGAGGAGGATTTTTGGAAACTTTTTCATTTTTCTTTTCAAACTTATTTTTCTCAAATTTCTTTTTATCTTTAAAATTGCCATTTTTCTTAAATTTGAGAATCCTCTTGAATTTTTTTGCGAAAAGAGCCAAATCATCTAAGTCAAAATCGCACTCAGAATCTGACGTGTCAGTCTCTCTCTTTCTAGATGACTCTACCCTCTTTCTAGCTGACCCCTCACTCCTTCTCTCTTGGGCTTTAAGAGCAATTCCCTTATCTTTAGATTTAGAATTTTTAGGGAACATATCAATTTCATAAGTTTGCAAATCTCCTACAAGTTCTTCCAATTTTAGCATATTTAAATTACCCATAGAATTTAGCACAGTGACTTTAGGGATAAAACGCTTAGGCAAAGAACGAAGAATCTTTTTAACAACTCTAGCATTCGGAATATGTTCACCAAGATTAAAACTAGTATTCACAATGTCAGAAAGTCTAGCATAAAATTCATCAAAGCATTCAGAATCATGCATGGTGATTGTTTCAAATTGAGTTGTCAAGTTTTGCAACTTAGACTCTTTCACAGCATTAGTTCCTTCATGGGTGAGTTGTAAAACATCCCATGCCTCTTTTGACGTGGTACACGTCATTATGCGTTTGAACTCATCAGGAGTGATAGACCCAGAAATAGCACTTAGACCTTTAGAATTAAAAGATGACCATTTAATTTCTTCATCAGTCCAAGAAATGTCAGGTTTCAAGTTGGTCACATTATCAACAGTCACGGTGGGAGGAGTCCACCCTCGTTCAACCAAAATCCAGACACGTTCATCAATGGCTTTTAAAGCCGACCTCATACCAATAACCTGCTCTGATACCAATTTGAGAAACGTGTGTGCTCGCGTTCAAATGATCAAATTATATATAAAACCCTTTTAATCCAAACAAACCCTAAACATGCAGCAGTATGTGATTGAATAAATTGATAATCTACGCAAGAACATTCAAACACATGCAATTAAGGAAAAATCCCCCTCAGGGGCAAAACCATTTATTTTCACTATAATTTGTAAGAAAACGGCTTACAATCGGATTACAATGAAAATACAAGTTGACTAAGAATTACCCTCGGGTATCGGATTCTGTAGTCGCGGCTGGAATTATCCCTTTCTAGTAGGGCTGCAATGAAGAAGAAGAACGGTCTACTCCACAAGGGTTGAACAAACCAAAGTTGTGTTCTTGGGTTGCAAAAGGATTCACAAAGGTTTGGCAATGATGTGTGAATCAAAACATGAGTCTTGGGACTCAAAAATATGAAGACTAGATGTATTTGGACTCTCAAATTCGTCTCCTAAAGTTTTGCAAAACAACTCCCCCGAAGTTGGTATTTATAGGAAAAAATATGAAGAGTCCCACGTTCTTAAAACTCTAAAATTCTATCCAGCGTACAAAAAAAACAGCATTCTTTAAGGAATTTTCTTTATCTTCAAAAGGTCATAACTCCTTCACCGTAGCTCGGATTGAGGTGCCGTTTTTTCCAGTATCTTCGTTGCGGCGAGCTCTTCAACTTTATAGTTGACCAGACCTCCGAACCATGGACGTGAAATTACGAAAATGCCCTTGAACTCTCCTATTGTGCCTTTTTTTCACTGTTTTGACTTCCCTTGCGTACCACTTGCATTAAGTCCCTAAAATCTTGGAACGTGAAGTCATTGAGGCAGATGTGGGACATATTAGGGGAGATAATGCATGCTTGATTCCCGGAATTCGGATAGAGGTCGTCATGTGAGATCGTGAGGAGACGTGCCAAATGTAGCGGCGTACGACATAAATAAATGAAACATTTCGGACATGTGAAAAATGTCCTTACACACGCACATACCTACGCTCCCATGATCAGCAGACCTATTAACTCCTCAATAAGTCATTCTCAGACCTATGTCCTTGAGGTACCAATCTAAATCCCCCCGTAGGCACACAAAGATTAGATGGCCCTGATCGAACGTCGACCTCCCGTGATTGCAAGTATGGTAGGTATGTTATACACAGATAACCACATATACTAAGCATTCACACATCTTAGATATCTTATAATATTAATAGAGGTGTATTTTACATTCCTATATCGTCACTAAATGTTGCACGTTTACAAATCCCCGAATAATATACATTAAAAGTTGTCAACCCTTCTCACGTCATAATTTTAAGTACTTATTTCCTAACCCATAGATGTCATCCGGTTTACTATAAAATTCTAAGTTTTAATCCTCAACATACTCCAATCTCACAACTATTCCCACTAGTCAATAAGGGAAGGTTAACACTTAATTAAATAAGTCTACTGGAAGTTCGAAATAACATCAGGCCTAAAAAGGCCATTCTGTTAACTCGTTAGAAATCTCGTTCGAACGAGGTAGTTCGAACGAAGGCTCTGAATGAACTCGTTAGAAGGGGTACTGTCATCTCGTTAGAAGCTCATTTGAACAAGGTCGTTCGAACGACCTGGGTTGGTCTTCTAACGAGATGGCAGAAAACGCCCAGAAATTTCCCAACTCATTTTTCTTCATTTTTCTCTTCTCTAAATCCATCCTAAGATCGTCCCAATTACGTTTTAATGTTTTTAAACTACTCTAAGTCCTCCTAGGTCGCTTCTTAACATATTATTGGGGTCAAATCCTCTAAATCAACATGCAATTATCATAAATCCCCAAATTTTGCCCCAAACCCTATGAACATGAACCTAGAATTTTATTGTACATAAATACTCATCATTAATCCGTTTTTAAATCGTCAAAGTTAAATTTTTGGGTACCAATTTCCTCCATAATCATTCTACATGCAATTCCTAACCAAAATTAAGAGTTTCTACAACAGTCCCATTGGGTTTTCACCACACTTTCAAAGCATATAAGATTTCTACACTAAACATGAAGGAAATATTCATTGCAATTAATGACATCAAATCACTTGCCTTAAATCCGATGTTCTGGTTCGTTGTTGATGATCAAGGTTGGCTCTCTTTATTCTTTCCGGTCACAAATCCTTTCAAATTTCTGGTGATGGAAGATGGTTTGGTTTGGAACCTCTTTTAACTTCTCTCTAACTTCTCTCAAAACTCCCGTAGCCCACTCTCTTGCCTTTTGTTGGTAATGGCCTTAGTGGCCTCATTAAAAATATAAAAATAAACTCTAAAATTCGTGGGTTTTAATTCCTTAATTTTTAAAACTACCAAAATACCCTTTTGGGTTGCCGGTTTGGCCTAAAAATGCCCCGGGACCCAAACTAAACTCCCGGCTAGTGTTTTCTGACTATTTCGACCCTTCCGGACGCGTTGGCGCACTCAAAATGATCATTCAGTTGATAAAAATATAATTTACTTTTTAATTTAAATAAATTTATTCCTGACGCGACTGACAAGCGCGTCCCAACTAAATTTCCCAAATTGTCGTAATTATGCCACGTGACAATTTTAATATTTTCAATACTCATATATTACCTTATATTCTCATAAATATTCAATTTTAACATCATATTCAAATACCAACACGCGTTTCGCTAGTATGTACATCCGGATTAATTCTCAATTAATTCTCATTTAATTCAATTTATCCCTTAAATAAAAATCAATAAAATTTTGGGGTATTACATACTTCCCCCCTAATAACAGAATTTCGTCCCAAAAGTCGGAACTAAAGAATACCCGGTAAAAATAGCTCTGGATAACGTTCGCGCTTCTCATCCTCGCGCACCCATGTGGACTCCTCCACATTATGATGCCGCCAATGCACGCGTACTAATGGTACTATCTTCGACCTCAGTTTCCTCTCGGTGTGGTCCAGAATAGCAATCGGCCTCTCCTCATAGGAACTATCAGGATGAAAATCAATGTACTCTAAAGCAATGTGATTATGGGGCAAATCGTCCCTAAGATATTTCATTAACGAGAAAATATGGAACACATCATGAATCCTATGCAAATGCTCCGGTAACCCAAGTCTATACGCAACTGACCCAATCCTCTCGATGATAGGAAACGGCCCCACATATCTTGGTGCCAGTTTCCCCTTCTTCCTAAAATGCATAATCCCCTTCATAGGAGATACTCTGAGTAGCACCTGGTCCCCTACCTGGAATTCTCTAAAGAACCTCTTGGCATCAGCATAGCTCTTCTGCCGATCCTGAGCTACTCGAATACGGCTCCGTATCATCTCTATACTTGTCGAAGTATCTGTGACACCCCGACTAATTAAATACCGGGTAGCTACTCCTTTATTAAATTAATACAAAATGCCAAGTTGGTTCAGTTAATAGCATCACTGTCGAAAACATTTTAATAGTCACTAACCACCTAGTATTTAAAAAGTAAGATGTCAAATTTTAATAAGTCTGATTAACATACAATCAAATAATAATGAAGAATAATATCACCATAATGAAGCAATAGAATAAACAACAGATAGTAATAATAAATCCGGAGAAAAACTCCTCACTACAAACCCACAACTGAAATGAATAAACTGAATCCTGAATTAATTACATGCCAAATAGTCTGAAAATCTGAAATATGAAAAGTCTCTAATAGAATTGGGCGACATGCCCTACAACTGAAGAAACTGAATAAGGAGTCAAGACGAATGAAGCGTCTACTAGCAAGGCCCTGTAACTTCCACAAGCAGCTACAGCTCGTCACCTGAATGAGAATCCTAAGCATGGTGTCCTTGTGGCTGGGCACTTAAAATGGTTTTTACAAAAAAATAGATTTGAAAGCAAACGGGTCAGAGCCCGAATGTGGAGATATTTTAAAAACTGCAAGTGCTTTAATAACATTAAAACATTAAATGCAAAATACATGTTAGGACGTACACTCACATGAAATTCTCACCTCTCGACTAAATGTGCACTCCTAACTTACGTACCCATCTAAATGATATTCATACCTAGCTAAGTGACATTCATAACTAGCTAGTCCGTCGTAGGTTCTACCCTTTATTACTCGATTCCCATTATCATTCAAACGTTATCAAATTAAATAGAGGGCTTTACTTAAACTCGAATTCTCAATTATTAGCAATACAATTCATTACAGGCTATCCCTTTATATTCTCCGTATTTATTCACACAATAACATATGAAAGTTCTCATGAATTAAGTGTATATTTTCACGTCATAAATATACAATACAAGCACCCCGAGACTAAGCTGCGGTGCACACATACTCTGCTATCCATCCCGGTACATCACGCACATAAGGATCACGCATTCCGAATCTCTCAGGAATCGTTCTCAGATAACAACAATCACAAACAATGGAGGCGAACACAGTCACATCACATGGGTCACGCACATACCTACGCTCCCACGATCAGCAGACTTATTAACATCCCAATAAGTCCTTCTCTGACCTATATTCTCGAGGTACCAATCTAAATCCCCCCCGTAGGCACACAAGGATTAGAGGGTCCTAAGCGAACGCAAACCTCCCGTGATAGCAAGTATGGTAGGTATGTCATACACATAAAATCATATACCAATACTAAGTAAGCACACATCTTAGTAATCACCATAATTTATTTGTGGTACACTTCTCATTCTCATACCAACTTATAATGTTACACGATTTACATATTACCGGTTAATATAATTATTCAAACCGTCAATTGTTCTCACATCGTAATAGACACTCACGTCCTAATCCATAATTTCCATTTGGTTCAAATCACACTTCTATGTTTTACTCCTCATTATATCCCAAATATCCCAAATGTATCATTTTATCATCAAGGGAATGTTATCACTACAATTGAACAAGGTTACGGGACACACGAAATAAAAACAGGCTAAAAAGCCTAAACTGCCAGCTCGTTAGAAGTCTCGTTCGAACGAGGCTATTCGAACGAGAGTTCGTTCGTTCGAACGAAGAGGGCCTTCTAACGATATCTCGTTCGAACGAAAGGTATCGAATGAAATTTCCCCTCGTTAGAAGTCAAAGGTCAACTCGTTAGAAGCTTGTTCGAACGAGCTCGTTCGAACGACCTGGGTAGGTCTTCTAAGGAGTGACAAGTTTCGAGCCCAGATTTTCTATTTTCGTTTTTCACCAATTTCATCTCCTCAAAACTCCTCTAAAAATTATTCCAACAATATTATAAGGTTCCTCAACGTTCCTAAACATTCTTAGGTCGTAATTTAACACATTCATGGGATAAAATCTTCCTATACAACACCTAATTATCGTTCACCCAAGGTTTTCCCCCAAATCTTATGAGTATGAACCCTAGAATTTAAAATCATCAATTTCCAGAAATAAATCCATTTTCGTAGTACAAAAAGTAGTAATTCTCTTAGTTCGATCATCCAATAACATTTCAGGTACGCATGCGAATAAAATCGAGACTCTCAAATTTCTGTCTCCAGACACACAACTATGAGTATAAACTTCCAAATCTCTAACTGGTGATAAAACAATGAACTCTTTTCATTACTGCCTCTCTAGCATTAATCATAAAACCAGCTAACTCTTTGTTGACTAGTAAACCAATTACATACGACTTATAATAATTAAATCCCTATGCATACTGGGATTTAAATATCCGAGATCATTATACCTTTTTGAAATCACAACGCTTTGATCGAGTCACCAGGCCTCACCACATCCGTATATGCTTTATCAAGCCATAGTCCGGAAAACATGAATTTTGGCGGGTGCCCAACATCCGTGCCACATTAAAATCTCATGACAACGTGCTCATCTACCATATAGTGATACACATGAATCAAAATAATTCCAATAATTATTTTCCAGATTTCAATGAATTTAACAATTAAAAAATATGAGTTCAATAATACGAAATCAAAGAGAATGACACTCGCGAGATTTACGGAGCATACTATCGGTATAATCGTATATATAAAACCATCATTAAGATCATATCATACCCGTATAATACGTCACTAAAACGAGTAATTTTAATAAAGCATAAATCGTTATCAATATACCCATTCATCCTCCGTGGATGACAATAAAAGTACCCCCCACACTATCAGGGAAAATAATTCTTATATATAATAAAATTACCGATATACTCACTAAACTCGACTCTCAAGTGAGAATAACAATTATAATAAATGTAGCAACTCATTCATGCCACACATAACATGCATCCTCATCTGAGGATACAATTCATACTTCTATTCTAACAATCGTCCCGGCTGCTTAAATGGTTCCTGGACTTACCACACATGTCCGTCCCAAACAGAATATTTCAATAATTGTTGCCCTCGCCAGGCACAATACCATGATCCCTACTCTTGCATCAGAAAATATTTATAATGCACGGGTTTTATTCCCCACAACATACCTCTACACATACTCCACTTATCTTTTGCTACACTGATCATGTTAAGGTGGTCCTTCTCTCGGACGTTGATAGTCTCGACTCTGACGACTACCTCCGTTGTTCCCTTAGCTTTAACGGCCCTAAGGAACACGCTACTAATTTCCACATCTCTTACTGAAATCACCATTTCTCGGTAGTAATTCAGCTATCCGAATCATTTTAACTGGTTCTCCGTTGGGTCTTCCCATTGTGGTGTTTTCACCGACACCGTTTTCCCCAGTCTTACTTTATATAAAATCCTCAATTTGCATCTCCCCACCCGAGGGAATGTTTACCACCAAATTAACACTACGGGACAATACCCTCTACCTTAACTGTCCAAGCAGACTTTCACCAGAAAGACTAGCAATTCTTCTTGTATGTAAATTCTTCCTTGAATATCCCCTTCTCCATTTCACCTACTTCCCTCGGCGTAGGGTTCACTAAACAATTTTATTTCTTCTCACAAAGTGACCTCTGTCCGGCCCTCTCGTGTGAGTTCAGAACGACCTTCGCCTTTCATCCTGAACATCTGATCAAGGAACTTATGGTCAAACCATACGTGTACGCCTTCTCTCGACGTCACATTCCACTTCCAAGTGTGGTGATTGTCTCTCACCATTGAAACTCCGCTCTCACGAGCCGAGGAAATTTTTCGTCAAATTTTTCACTCCCGATTGGCCATTCCCCGACACAAGTCCAAGCCTTTGGATGTAATTTCGATTGTTTGTCTAGCACACGCCATCTCCGCGTTTCAAGTGTTTCAACTGCTGGTTTTCTCAATGTTCCACCTAACTTTTCTCTCCCAATTCAGCCTGGTTGGGTGAGTCTCAATTTACCCCATCTTCTACTTATTGTTGTGCCTGGACGTCGCAAGTCGCGCGTTGGCCGTCTGTACCGTCCAGGACTTTTGTGCCATAATATCTGCGACTTCAACTACGGTCATCCCTTTAATTAATGTAATAACTTCAACCGATCCTTGCCTCCTGCTGTTCGTCCAACTGTCTTCACCTGACGTACCACATTGTTTGGCGTACCAACACACCCGATTGTAAGTAAGATTCACTATCATAAATATATCAAAGCAGGAGAACGGAATCTCACCAAAGATATCAACAATCCTAAGCATATGGCTTTACATCAAAGAAAGCTCAGCAGAAACATAATAAGCCGTACAGATCCTAAAGGACACTAGAACCTGATGCTCTGATACCACCTGTGACACCCCGACTAATTAAATACCGGGTAGCTACTCCTTTATTAAATTAATACAAAATGCCAAGTTGGTTCAGTTAATAGCATCACTGTCGAAAACATTTTAATAGTCACTAACCACCTAGTATTTAAAAAGTAAGATGTCAAATTTTAATAAGTCTGATTAACATACAATCAAATAATAATGAAGAATAATATCACCATAATGAAGCAACAGAATAAACAACAGATAGTAATAATAAATCCGGAGGAAAACTCCTCACTACAAACCCATAACTGAAATGAATAAACTGAATCCTGAATTAATTACATGCCAAATAGTCTGAAAATCTGAAATATGAAAAGACTCTAATAGAATTGGGCGACATGCCCTACAATTGAAGAAACTGAATAAGGAGTCAAGACGAATGAAGCGTCTACTACAAGTAGCTACAGCTCGTCACCTGAATGAGAATCCTAAGCATGGTGTCCTTGTGGCTGGGCACCTAAAATGGTTTTTACAAAAAAATAGATTTGAAAGCAAACGGGTCAGAGCCCGAATGTGGAGATATTTTAAAAACTGCAAGTGCTTTAATAACATTAAAACATTAAATGCAAAATACATGTTAGGACGTACACTCACATGAAATTCTCACCTCTCGACTAAATGTGCACTCCTAACGTACATACCCATCTAAATGATATTCATACCTAGCTAAGTGACATTCATAACTAGCTAGTCCGTCGTAGGTTCTACCCTTTATTACTCGATTCCCATTATCATTCAAACGTTATCAAATTAAATAGAGGGCTTTACTTAAACTCGGATTCTCAATTATTAGCAATACAATTCATTACAGGCTATCCCTTTATATTCTCCGTATTTATTCACACAATAACATATGAAAGTTCTCATGAATTAAGTGTATATTTTCACGTCATAAATATACAATACAAGCACCCCGAGACTAAGCTGCGGTGCACACATACTCTGCTATCCATCCCGGTACATCACGCACATAAGGATCACGCATTCCGAATCTCTCAGGAATCGTTCTCAGATAACAACAATCACAAACAATGGAGGCGAACACAGTCACATCACATGGGTCACGCACATACCTACGCTCCCACGATCAGCAGACTTATTAACATCCCAATAAGTCCTTCCCTGACCTATGTTCTCGAGGTACCAATCTAAATCCCCCCCGTAGGCACACAAGGATTAGAGGGTCCTAAGCGAACGCAAACCTCCCGTGATAGCAAGTATGGTAGGTATGTCATACACATAAAATCATATACCAATACTAAGTAAGCACACATCTTAGTAATCACCATAGTTTATTTTTGGTACACTTCTCATTCTCATACCAACTTATAATGTTACACAATTTACATATTACCGGTTAATATAATTATTCAAACCGTCAATTGTTCTCACATCGTAATAGACACTCACGTCCTAATCCATAATTTCCATTTGGTTCAAATCACACTTCTATGTTTTACTCCTCATTATATCCCAAATATCCCAAATGTATCATTTTATCATCAAGGGAATGTTATCACTACAATTGAACAAGGTTACGGGACACACGAAATCAAAACAGGCTAAAAAGCCTAAACTGCCAGCTCGTTAGAAGTCTCGTTCGAACGAGGCTGTTCGAACGAGAGTTCGTTCGTTCGAACGAAGAGGGCCTTCTAACGATATCTCGTTCGAACGAAAGGTATCGAATGAAATTTCCCCTCGTTAGTAGTCAAAGGTCAACTCGTTAGAAGCTCGTTCGAACGAGCTCGTTCGAACGACCTGGGTAGGTCTTCTAACGAGTGACCAGTTTCGAGCCTAGATTTTCTATTTTCGTTTTTCACCAATTTCATCTCCTCAAAACTCCTCTAAAAATTATTCCAACAAGATTATAAGGTTCCTCAACGTTCCTAAACATTCTTAGGTCGTAATTTAACACATTCATGGGATAAAATCTTCCTATACAACACCTAATTATCGATTCACCCAAGGTTTTCCCCCAAATCTTATGAGTATGAACCCTAGAATTTAAAATCATCAATTTCCAGAAATAAATCCGTTTTTGTAATACAAAAAGTAGTAATTCTCTTAGTTCGATCATCCAATAACATTTCTACATGCAACCTATATCCAAAATTTAATTAACAACTCCAATTTCATGGGTTTTCATTTATCTCCCAAACAAATGTGATTTTTAGAATTGTCTAAGCATGGAAGAAACATTCACTGCAAAATAATGTAAATTAAACCACTTGCCTTATGTATATCTCTAATCTTGGTGTCGAATTGATGAAGTGTTCTCTCCCTCTCTGCAGAATTCCCTCTCTCTCTCTCTACAAGCCTTCTTCTCCAAGGTGACAATGGTGGCTAGGGTTTTTGCCTTAGGAACTTTTGGAATTAATTCTAATTATCCCCATAGCCCAATAGGTCATAAGATGTGGTTAGTGGGTTTAGTGGGTAATTACTAAATCAGATTTTTCTCTCCTAATTTTCGTCAGTTTTAATTCCCAAAAATTTAAAATTACCAAACTACCCTTCTACGTTGCCGGTATGGCCTAAAAATGCCCCGGGACCCAAACTAAATCCCCGGCTAGTGTTTATGACTATTTCGACTCTTCCGGACGCGTTGGCGCACTCAAAATGACCAAGAAACTACGGATCTCAGTCGGTGTCGTGGGCTGTCCCCACTCCCTCACTATGGATACCTTCCCCGAATCAACAGATATCCCCCGGTCTGAAATGATATGCCCCAAAAACTGAACCTCCTTCAGCCAAAACCCACATTTTTCATACTTTGCATATAGCTCGTTCTGAGTCAACATCTGTAAAACCTGCCTCAGATGCTCGGCATGCTCCTCCCCTGTCTGGGAGTAAACCAGAATGTCATCAATAAAGATGATGATGAATTGGTCTAGGAACTCTCTGAACACCCTATTCATCAAGTCCATAAACATGGCTGGGGCATTGGTCAAGCCAAAAGGCATAACCGAAACTCGTAGGAACCATATCTCGTCAAGAAAGCAGTCTTCGAGACGTCCAGTTCCCTGAAACGCAACTGATGGTATCCCGATCGCAAGTCAATCTTTGAGAAGAAGGAAGCTACTCTCATCTGGTCGAATAAGTCATCGATTCGGGGCAACGGATACTTCTTCCGTATCGTGACTTTATTCAACACCCGGTAATCTACACCTAACCTCAACTATCCATCCCTCTTCTTTATGAACAACACAGGGGCACCCCATGACGAAGTACTCCTTAGGATAAACCCCTGACCCAATAACTGCTCTATCTGATCCCTTAGCTCTCTCATTTCCACTGGAGCCATACGGTAAGGTGCGCGGGCAATTGGCCGAGTGCCCGGCATCAAATCGATAATAAAATCTATCTCTCTACTAGGAGGTAATCCAGGTATATCCTGACATACATCAGCAAACTCCCTAACAACTGGAATCGAATCGAGTGGTAATACCACTTCCTTAGAGGTCTCCTCCTCTATATAGTACAAGTGAGTGGACGATCCTCCCTCAGGGTGAGGCATCGCCACTAAAAACATCTCCTGCCCAGGTATGGTAAAAATGATACTCCTACTAAAATAATCAATCATGGCTCGGTACGCAACTAGCCAATCCATACTAATAATCGCATCGTACTCAGTCATCTCTAATACAAACATATCAGCAGGTAAAGTATATCTCCCGATCTCTATACCCACACCTCTATAAATAAGAGAAATCACAGAACCCCTACTCAACGGTGAATCTACGCAAGTAATCGTGCTCTCTGCAGTGTCTAGCAACCCTAAAGTGGGTACAAATTTCGTGGCAATAAAACAGTGTGTGGCCCCCGTATCAAATAAAATACGCCACATAGTCCCCTTAATAGAGAACATACCCTAAATAGCAGGTGGATCCTATGGGACTGCGACCTATTGGAGCTGATAAACTCGCCCGTACTGAAGCTTTCCTACTGGACTTGAACTACGGGAATAGGTGGCAAAAATGGCATCTGCGGTGGTGCTGGGAGGGCGGTGGGAAACATAGATCTCTGGGGCTGATGTCGAGCACCCTGCTGCTGCTGCTGTGGGGCCCTGCCCCTATCAGGACACTCCTGGCGCTTGTGGCCAATCTTGACACAAATGAAAGATTTCCCCAGAAAATTCCCCCTCTCTGACCCTGCTGCCCACAACCCTGGTGGCGGTTGCCATTCCTCCCCTGACCGTGCTAGCCCCGATAAAACTACTGCTATTGGCCATGCTGGCCGTGCTGTCCCTGATGGCCGTGCTGACCTTGCTGGCCCTGACGAAAACTTCCCTGACCATTTCTGAAACCCCCAGATCTAAATCTCTTAAAATCCCCCTGCTGGGAACCCTGATCTCCCTGCCTATGCTGACCCTGAGCAGATTGTGCCCCGCTGGCACCATTTCCCCCTGTCCTGCCCTAATGGCTGGACTCTCCTAATCGCTTACTCTCTGACATGTGAAAGTGGTGGTCCTGGCAGTGAATCAGTGCCGCGTTAACCATATCAGAATAAGTGGCCAATGAGAGATTACCCAACAAGTGCTGACGGATTCTTCAAGTCAACCCATCCATGAACTTCTGAATCTTTTTCTCCTCGATTGAAATTTCATCGGGAATGATGTTCAAGAGATTAGTGAATTCGGCCTCATACTTGTCCACGGTCTTCCCCTCCTGCTTGAGGTTCATTAACTTCCTCCTCATTTCGGTGTGAACGGCTGATAAAAATATTTGCGGTCGAACCGCACCCAGAATTCCGGAATAGAAAGGATGTATCTCTCCTCCGTGGTGGTAATGGACTCCTACCACTGCAACGCTGATCCTACTAGCTTAAAAGTAGCCAGTATCTATTTCTGTACATCCGTTCACTCGTACATCCTCAAGTGCCTTTGGATGTCCTTCTTCCACCGACTAGACACAACGACGTCGGAGCTTCCTGCAAACTCCGGAGGGTATGCTTTTTGAAAAGCATCATGAACACGTTCCCAAGACGACGGGAATGCATGAGCCTGTATTGGAGCAACTACCGGCGCCTGAGGCGGTGCCTGCTGCACAACTGTAAGGGCAGCATTTACCACTTGGGCTACAATAGAGGCAACCTCTGCGGCATTCAAGGAGCCCTGAACTGATGCAGGCTGTGGCTCGGGCTGAGTATCCCTGGGAACTCGCTGTGCACGTCGTGGAGGCATCTGAAATGAGAGTAAAGTCTTATAAGTCTGCAGTTATTATCTCAAAATAGATGAAGAGCGAAAAATACACAATAGAGTACAACAATCCTGAAATATAGGGCTCTATATCAAAGAAAGCTACGCGGAAACATAACAAGCCGTACAGATCCTAAGGACACTAGAACCTGATGCTCTGATACCACCTGTGACACCCCGACTAATTAAATACTGGGTAACTACTCCTTTATTCAAATTAATACAAAATGTCAAGTTGGTTCAGTTCATAGCATCACTGTCGAAAAACGTTTTAACAATTACTAGCCACCTAATATTTAAAAAGTGAGTTGTCAATTTTAATTAAATCCGATTAACATACAATAAGTATTAAATTATGAAATAATGATATCACAAACACATTACAGTCACATTACAATGATAAAGGAATAAATGAATCTGGAGGAACACTCCTTGGAAATAATCCAAAATACTGAATAAAACTGAATACAAAGTCTGAATCACTAAATAATTACAACCCAAAATTTAAAATAAAACTGAGTAAGTAAGATGTCTCTAAAAGAAATGGGGCGACATGACCTACAGATGAGTAAATCTGAAATAGAGTCAAGATAGAAAGTGGAAGCGTCTAGTATCGAGGTCCTGTAACTTCCACAGCAGCTACAGCACATCACTGGAAAGGAACTCCTACGCTTGGTATCCTTGTGGCTGGGCACCTTAAAGGTTTTTACAAGAAAATATATTTAAAAGAAAACGGGTCAGAGCCCGATTGTGAAAATAGTTTAAAATACAGCAAGTGCTTAATATCATTAAACAGTGAATATTAAACACATGATAGTGCGTGAACTCACATGAGCTCCTCATCTCTCAACTAATTGTGCACACCTATCGTACCCGTACCCGTTCTAGTTATTCTACTATCAAACTAGTCCAATCCGTATCCTGGCATTACTTTACAATTCAAAGTTCGCTTCCCAACGTCTTAATATAAACTGGAAGTCTTACTGTTTTTACTCAGAATTAGTTATAATAATTTATAAGAATTTCTTCATCTTTAACTCTACTAAAAATGTTACAATTATTTACACTTACACTTTACTAAATGATTTATCTCTATTATCATTATATTAATCTCATCACAAATATGCAATAATGGCACCCCTAGGCTAAGCTGCGGTGCTCACGTACTCTGCTATCAAATCCCGGTACATCACGTACAAAAGGATCACGTATTCCGAATCTCTCAGGAACCGTTTCGACAAGTAACACACACACACACACATAATGGAGGCGAACATAGTTCACATCACATGGGTCACGCACATACCTACGCTCCTATGATCAGCAGAGTTATTAACTCCTCTATAAGCCATTCTATACCTATGTCCTCGAGGTACCAATCTAAATCTCCCCGTAGGCACACAAATATTAGATGGCCCCGATCGAACGCCGACCTCCCGTGATAGCAAGTTTGGTAGGTATGTTATACACAGATAACCACATATACTAAGCATTCACACATCTTAGATATCTTAAAATATTAATAGAGGTATATTTTACATTCCTATACCGTCATTAAATGTTGCACGTTTACAAATCCCCGAATAATATACATTAAAAGTTATCAACCCTTCTCAAGTCGTAATTTTAAGTACTTATTTCCTAACCCATAGATGTCATCCGGTTTATTACAAAATTCTAAGTTTTATTCCTTAACATACTCCAATCTCACAACTATTCCCACTAGTCAACAAGGGAAGGTTAACACTCAATTAAATAAGTCTACTGGAAGTTCAAAATAAAATCAGGCCTAAAAAGGCCATTCTGTCAACTCGTTAGAAATCTCGTTCGAACGAGGTAGTTCGAACGAGTGTTGTTCGAACTAAGGCTTAGAACGAACTCGTTAGAAGGGGCACTGTCATATCGTTAGAATCTCGTTCGAACGACCTGGGTTGGTCTTCTAACGAGATGGCAGAAAACGCCCAGAAATTTCCCAACTCATTTTTCTTCATTTTTCTCTTCTCTAAATCCATCCTAAGATCATCCCAATTACTTTTTAATGTTTTTAAACTACTCTAAGTCCTCCTAGGTCGCTTCTTAACATATTATTGGGGTCAAATCCTCTAAATCAACATGCAATTATCATAAATCCCCAAATTTTGCCCCAAACCCTATGAACATGAACCCAGAATTTTATTGTACATAAATACTCATCATTAATCCATTTTTAAATCATCAAAGTTAAATTTTTGGGTACCAATTTCATCCATAATCATTCTACATGCAATTCCTAACCAAAATTAAGAGTTTCTACAACACTCCCATTGGGTTTTCACCAACACTTTCAAAGCATATAAGGTTTCTACACTAAACATGGAGGAAATATTCATTGCAATTAATGACATCAAATCACTTGCCTTAAATTCGATATTCTGGTTCGTTGTTGGTTATCAAGGTTGGCTCTCTTTATTCTTTTCGGCCACAAATCCTTTCAAATTTCTGGTGATGGAAGATGGTTTGGTTTGGAACCTCTTTTAACTTTTCTCAAAACTCCCGTGGCCCACTATCTTGCCTTTTGCTGGTAATGGCCTTAGTGGCCTCTTTAAAAATATAAAAATAAACTCTAAAATTCGTGGGTTTTAATTCCTCAATTTTTAAAATCACCAAAATACCCTTCTGGGTTGCTGGTTTGGCCTAAAAATGCCCCGAGACCCAAACTAAACTCCCGACTAGTGTTTTCTGACTATTTCGACACTTTCGGATGCGTTGGCGCACACAAAATTATCATTCGGTTGATAAAAATATAATTTAATTTTTAATTTAAATTAATTCATTCCTGACGCGACTGACACGCGTGTCCTAACTAAATTTCCCAAATTGTCGTATTTGTGGCTCGTGATAATTTTAATATTTTCAATACTCATATATTACCATATATACTCATAAATATTCAATTTTAACATCATACTCAAATACCAACACACGTCTCGCTAGTATGTACATCCAGTTTAATTCCCAATTAATTCTCATTTAATTCAATTAATCCCTTAAATAAAAATCAATAAAATTATGGGGTATTGCAATGTCCAAAAGGCTTTTAGTGATTTATACACAGAGACGTTGAAAACCAACATGTTGAATAAAGATTTAAGTCATAAGGTGTTAGATTTGGAGAGAGAGGTGAAAGTTTTCAGGGTGTGTGAGGTGTCGACGAGTCAACTCGAGAAAGTGAGAGTTTCTTTATGTGAGTCGTTGATCATATTAGGTCGGGAAAAGAGTGAATTGAACAAAACTGTGGCTAGTCTTATGGGAGATCTTCAATCTTCATTAGAGACTCGTGTGTGACACCTTGCCCAATTAAACATCGGGTGATCAGTCATTTATTAAATTAAAACAGAATGTTCGGTTGGTTCATTTTTAGCATCACTGTCGAAAAACTTTAATTCAATTAATTACCTAACTTTTAATTAAGCTTATGTCAAAACATTTACCTATAATACACCCTTCCAGTTTCCTTTATTAAATAACCAAACGCATTATTAAAGTGAAATACTCAACAATTAAATTCCATCCACCGAACTAAATAACAGAATAAAAAATACTGGAATGAACGTCCCAATTAAAAGTCTACAATCACCAACATAAATAAACTGAATCTAATACTAGAAATCAACCACGAAAATAAGAGTACAGTCTCTCTGAAATGAAATAAACTGGAGAGGGCGACATATGCCCTGAATATAAAGTCTGAATACTGAAAGAAGTGATAGGGGTATCTAATATCAAAGACCTACAACTTCCACAATGGCTGCATCTCGTCAAATATCTCAAGTAACTAAATCTGGTGTCCCTGTGGCTGGGCACCTGTCAATATACATATATATAGACAAGAGAGAAAAATGTTTGAAAGAAACGGGTCAAAACCCGAGTAAAAGAGTTTTTAAAAAAAAGCAGCAAGTGCATAAATTTTGATTTAGCACATATTATATACAAATATTAAGTATGAATATAAGAAACTAGGGAAAATTACCAAGGAAAAAAATTAAAATTGGGCAAATAGATATCACCCTTAATCAAAGTAAAAACATATATAGAAAATCAACAACGAGACAAATAATTAAGGATATAAGAATCCTTACCAAATGTGTTCGTAATGCCAGAAAATTTTCCTGGGTAAGGCACCCAATGTCGTACAGGATGCCTCCTTTGACAATGAGCGAGCCGCTGGTTGGTGAATTTTAGGAGTATTTTTAGTCTTTTTCATGTATAAGTAGAATTGAAAAAGTGTGAATCTATAGAACTTATTTAAGAGTTTATTATAATAAATATTTAATTGAAACCACTAACATTATTTGAATCTTGGGGGATAATTTTAGGTTATAACAAAACGGGGTGCTATTTCGGGGCGATCGAATTATGAAAACTATAATAAAATAAAAACATGTATGCTTTATTAGTTATTAGTATATCACAATTGGTGACGAATATATTAGTGTAGTATTATATGAATACATGTATGCTTCGAACTATTATCCACTTTGGCATTAATAATTTGAGTATATTAGTGAGATTGGTGAGAATGCTTATATACATTCGTCATGAAAAATGATTTGAGTATATAATAGTGAGATTGGTTTCTTTGGAAAACTAAGGTTTTGATATCCAGTGGGATTGGCCTTTAATTTCCAGATGGACATGAAAGTCCTTAACAAAAACATGAATTGAGAAATGACTAACTAACGCTTGTGATATGCATCAACGGCACAAATAGAAGAAATCAACATCTATCTATAACCATCCAATCGAAAATTTTAAAAACTCACTTGCCCAAGTTGTTACAACACACAATCCCTTCCAATGACAAAAGCCAATGACAAACCCAAACCCAAGGAGATTATATATAAAGCTTCTGGAGGGGCGGACGCGAAACATAAAAACAAGCTGTTAGAATTCTCCGTGATCACGTGTTAATTTGTTATTTGTTTGGTATCAGCTCTTTTTGGTTTTACATTTTAAACACTCCAAAGATCATTAAATACACAAATATACAATTTGACAACTTATGCAAAAAAACTCATCAAATTTTCAAAAATCGATAACTTCAAATTTACAAATTCAAAATTTATATATATTTATATATTTGAAATCTACTTGTCGAGATTTATCTAACAAAACCCATATTTAATATTATTTTTAATCAACATGCAATGATCAAAATAAAATGTGATGGGACATGAAATAATATTATTTTTACCTAACATGAACACAACATGACACAAAATCATATTTTTTAAATAATACGGACACGACCAAAATCTAACACAATGCGACACGAAATATTTTTTTTACATAGCATTGAATCTCTAACACGACTTGAATATATTTATTTATCTAACACGAACACACAACAAGAAATTATTTTTTATACCGAACACGAAATGACCCGATTAAGATATGACACTGCACAAAATCTCTATATTACCTACCATGAACACAGTCTTGAAAACATGATTTCCTATCTTATAAGGTAAAAAAAATCATGTCATGTTGCATTTTAATTAGGTTATGACGGGTCATGATGAACTAATTAAAACACATGTCATGATGCGTCTGGATATCGTATTATTACGTACAACGAATATGACCCAACTAACATACGACACGATACAAAATCATTTTTAATTATCACTAACAAAACAAAACTCGACACGACATGAAAGCGTATATTTTTACCTAGTACAAATATGACCAAATTAAGACACAACACAATAAAAAATCTTTTTTACCTAACACGAACACGACCCAAATAAAATACCGCAAGAGATATTTGTTTAACCTAACATGAATTCGACCCAATCAAAATCCAAAACAACATTAAATCGTATTTTTTACCTAAAATGAGCAGAATTGTATTAAACATGACACGAAATGATTTTTTTTTACTTAACACGAACACGACCCGAGTACAATGAAAAACAACATATAATCTTATTTTTTCCTAACTCGAACACAATTAAATTAAAACATGACATGACACGAAATATTTTTTTGACCTAACACTAACACGATCCAATTAAAACACGCCATGACATATTTTTTTACCTTATGCAACAAGAAATCGTGCTCTCGTTAGGTAACAATAAAAACTAACGGCGTGTCATATTTTAATCGGGTCATATTCGTGTTTATTGTAACAAGATTTCTTATTGTGTCATGTTAGTGTTAGGTAAAAATTATATATCTAGTCGTGTTGATATTCATTTGGGATAGTTTCATGTTGTGTTTTAGTTATGTAAAATATATTCCCTGTCGTATTGTGTTTTATATGGACCGTATTGGTTTTAGGTAAAAAAAAAACATTTTATCTGGTGTCGTGTTTTAACTGGGTTGTGTTCATGATAGGTAAAAATTATGATTTCGTGTCATGTCGTGTTTTACTTGGTTCGTGTTAAGTAAAAAATAAAATTTCATAGTGTGTTGTGTCGCGTCTACACATAGTTTTAGCGTATATTGGTTATATTGTATATATAATGCGTATATATGTTGCATATAAACATATAAATGTCTATTGTTAAGTTTTGTCGTATAAACATACAATGTGTATACACACACACACACACACACACACACACACATAACCCCTATGGCCGCTAAACTATTTTTGTTGTTAAGTGTAACGGTTAGTATGACGGAACTTGTTAGTTGGAATTACATAGTTTAGGGGCTGAATTGGTTAAATTTTCATTTAGGGGCTGAAATGAAACTATTTACATAGTTTAGGGGCGGAACTTGTTAAATCTCATATGTTAGTTCCTCTTATAATAAAAAAAGAAAAAGAAAAAAGAAAATCAAAGTTCATTTACTCTCTTCTTTCTCCATCTTCAACTGCTAGGCACAACTCCCCGATTACGCTGGATTGTAGAATTATACTCTCAAGTCTCAAGACTTGAAAATAGTCAACAACAACTACCAAAATAAATTGTGATGAGAATAACAAGAAAAATATGTCCAGGTCCAACAATCATATTTGGATATTGTAATATAAAAGTGATAAAGTTTTGCTCTGTTTTTTATACCTCTGTTAGGGGTGGTAAATGGACGGATAAGGATCGGATACCATGTTTTCCATATCCGTATCCACTATCTGGATGCACTATCCGTATCCTTACCCGCACGGATAGTTAAAATAATTATCCATATCCGTATCTGCTCGGATTTCTCGAGTTCGCATAATATCTGTATCCGTTTACATTATTTAGCCATCGCAAAAAAATAATTATTAAAATATCATATCCAATGAAATCCAATCCAAATAAATATATAACAAAATTACTACCTCCTAACATCAACAATCATGGCTTCTATAATAATAGTAGCATTCCATAATGATAATATGGGTAACGCTGTCCATACTTTACAACCATATAAGCTTAAAGCCATCCAAAAAAATAACAATAGCATTCCATAACAGTAGAAACAAATATGCACCTTTTAGATTAAATCAAATTTATTGAGAATGATAACCTCATGGACATTGTAGTCTTCAAAACATGTTGATAGTTTTATTTTAATAAGTATACATTTTTATTTTGTATATAATATACATGTTGTTGACTTCAGTTTTCATCACAATCAAAACATTTCTGGACTTTTTTATTTCTCTCATACATTTATTTATAATTAAGGAAACCAATGAACAACCACATGAACAATATATAAATATAGTTATATATATATATTTTGTATGTACCTGTTGTTGCTAACTTTCTGTTGCAGGAAGAGGGGGTGCGCAGTGGTGGAGTTGAAGCGCAGCAGAGGGGTTGATGAGAAGCGGTGGCGTGGTCGATGAGCAGCGGTGGACGAATGCGGCGAAGGGGGAGGTGCGAAATGAGGGTTTTCGTGGAGTGAAATGATGGTTTCTTTTCTCTTGTTTTGTATGAAAGAGAAATGAAATGAAATTAAGTTTTTTATTTTTATTTTGAGTGGAGAGTATGTTCTTTGGTGGGTGTATGTTGTGTGTGATATGGTGTATTGTAACTTTAGTACAACTCCATGACAATATACCCAATAAAATAATAATACATGTCATTTTATAATATACCCAATAAAATAATAATTTTAGGGTGCTATTGTTTTGAGTGGAGTATGTGCTTGTTTTGTTTTAGAGAATAAACGATTAAGGCTTTTTTTAATATTATTTTATTAGTAATACTTTTACTAATATTATTACTAATATTTTAAACATATGTTTGATGGATACAGATATCCGATAAAATGGATACTCCGCATCGAATACGAATTATACATATCGGATACTAGTACTATTCGTATCCGTATCCGTATTCGTTTTCTCATATATTTTTATAGAGTATTCATATTCGTATTCGTTTTCATTTTTTTGAATAAATATTCGCATATTCGAATTCAAATATCAGATGAATGCGGATTTTCAAATATCCGTTTACAGCCTCAGTAAAAGGTAATATCATATTTATGTATCACTTCTATCAAATTTTAGCAATAAAAAAATAGTTTGGACAAAAATAAAATTGTTTCTTTAACGAAAAATAATTTTTAATGAAAAATATATATTTTTTTAGAAAAAAAGTTTTACCACAAAAAATTGTTTTTAGTGAAAAATCTTTTTTAATAAAAAAAATTATAACGAAAAAAAAAATTAAAATAAATATATTTTAACAAAATAAAAAAGTGTTAATCAAGGAAAACAAGTTTTTAAAAAAATAATTGTTACATGGATGATAAATTGAAAAACTTTGACATCTATAAAACAAATTCACAAATTTATCAAAAAAATAATAAAATATACATATAAAAATAATATCTATGCAAAATTTATCATAAAAATAAAAAAATGAAAGCCAACAAATGGACAAACGCCACATTCAAACAAACCCTCATATGTTTTGTTGGTCCATAGAGGTGAAAGTGAAATAGACATAGCTGCAACATATTTGTGGTCCTCTAATGGAAACCAATGGCTGGGTCCACTGGTCGATCCTTGACCCTCTCTAATCTCTCTTCATGTAAACGTCTTTTCTTCAACCACTGCCACTTCCCCAGTCCTACACTATTCAGCTCCTCTCCTAATCCTAAGTGCAACACCAAAGTCAATTTCTCACATTTCGATTCGGATTCTGAGTCAGAGTCAGAGAATAATACAATAAGTAGAGAGACCAAACTTCCCCCATCATACGACCCATTCAATAAAAAGTCGATGATTGAAGAACCAGATGACCCCAAGGACCTGCAACAAGTGTTTCATAAGATAAGAACATAAGGGCTTACAAACAGTGCTGTGAAGATGTTCGACAGATTGTCCAAAGACGGTCTGACCCATAAGGCACTGGAGTTGTTTGGGCAGATCAAGGACAAGGGCATTATGCCAGACGTGGTGGACCACAAGGCCATCATAGAGGCCTACGCCAATGCTGGATAAAAAAATAAGAGGCGGGGTTTTGCTCCCCAGGAGAAGGCTGTGAGGGAGGTTCTGCGTGAGCGTGGCACAAGGAGTCCCCTGTTCACCATTCTCTTTGGGAAGTAAAGGTTTGTGAGTCTGGTTTTGGGTTGTTGCACTTTTTCTTTTGCATCCTCATTCCAACTATTTATGTACGTGCTATACCCTCCAATTGCCAATACAAACTATGATGTGCTAAATTTATATAAATACAGAGTAATTATTAGGAGTGGTAAACGGATAAATATGGATCGGATACCATGTTTTTCATATTCGTATTCGCTATCTGGATGCACTATTCGTATCCGTATCCGTATCTGCTCGGATAGTTAAAACAACTATCCATATATGTATCCACTTGGATAACTAGAATTCGGATAATATCCGTATCTGTTTACACTGTGTAGCCATCGCAAAAAATAACTATTAAAATATCCAATCCAATGAAATCCAATCCAATCCAAATAAATATATAACAAAATTACTACATCCTAACATCAATAATTATGGCTTCCATAATAATAGTAGCATTCCATAATGATAATATGGCTTAAAGTCATCCATACCTTACAACCATATAAGCTTAAAGCCATCCAAAAAAAAAAAAATAACAGTTGCATTCCATAATAGTAGATGTAAATATGCACATTTTAAATTAAATCAAATTTATTGAGAATGATAACCTTATGGACCTTTTAGTCTTCAAAACATACTGATATTTTTATTGTAATAAATATACATTTTTATTTTGTAAATAATATACCTGTTGTTAACCTCAGTTCTCATTACAATCAAAACCATCTCTTTACTTTTTTGTTTCTCTTGTACATTTATTTTTAATCAAGGAAACTAATGAACCACCACATGAGCACTATATAAATACAGTTATATATTTGTATTTTTATTTTGTATGTATTTATTGTTGCTAACTTTCTGTTGCAGGAGGAGGGGATGCGGAGTGGCAGAGTTGATGCGCTACAGAGGGTTGATGAGAAGTGGTGGCAGGGTTGATGAGCAGCGGTGCGCTGATGCGGCGCTGGGGGGTGGCGGATTGAGGATTTTTTGTGGAGTGAAATGAAATTTTTCTTGTTTTGTACGAAAGAGAAATAAGATGAAATTAGGGTTTTTGTGTTTTGAGTGGAATATATGTTCTTTAATGGGTGTATATTGATATACCCAACAAAATAATAATACATGGCATTTTATAATATACCCAATAAAATAATAACTTTATGGTGTTTTTGTTTTCAGTGAGTATGTGTTTGTTTTGTTTTAGGGAATAAATGATTAAGGTCTTTTTTAATGTTATTTTACTAGTAATACTAATACTAATATTATTAGTAATACTTTAAACATATGTTTGACGAATACAGATATCCAGTAAAATGGATACTCTGCATCGGATACTGATTATCCGTGTCGGATACTAGTACTATTCGTATCCGTATCCATTTTCTCGAATATTTTTATAGAGTATCCATATTCGTATCCGTTCCATTTTTTCAGATAACTATTCGCAAATTCGAATTCGGATATCGAACGGATGCGAATTTTTAAATGTCCATTTAAAACCCTAGTAATTATTGAAAATTTTAAAACCAAATCAAATGGTGTCTTATTCACATGGATGCCTTTTAAAACACACTCAAGTGACAAATAAAAATAGTAGAGTAATTCTAGACTACCCGTCTGCTAACCCCTGGGTTAGTACAGGGAGCCTCCTTTTTTTTTTCTTTTTCCTTGGTTTCTCATGTAAAAGCTACATAAAAAACAGTTTTATTGGAAAAAAATATTTTTTATAAATTAAAAAAATATTGTTAAAAAACTCTATTTTAATATAAAAAATATATTTTTAAAAAAAACTGTTTTAAAAAATAAAAGATAGTTTAATATAAATAAAAAAAATTACATTTTTAAACAGTTTTAAGAAATACAAAAATTGTTTTAAATGTTGTAAAATTAAAAAAAAATAAGGGATGCCGCTGGCGCGAACCTTTAAAAATAAGAGAATATTGGGTAAATGAGTGTTTGATGAACTAAATGAGTTAAAAATAATTTTAAAAAAAGTAATTTTTTATTAGAATAGTTTTGTTTTTAAAAAACATATTTTTGTTAAAAGCAAATATTTTTTTTTGAAAAAAAATATTTTAAAAAATAAGGTGCCAACAATACAAATGAGGACAAATGAGGTGCCAACTAGACAACCCGGTACTAGCTCAGCACTATCTCTCGGGTTGTGTAGTATTATTCAAAATAGTAACATTTGTGGATGGCAACAAGTACCCCTTCTTAACACAAATAAACACGCGACAAGTATCTTGTGAGAGACTTATGACACTTTTTATGGTGAAATTAACAAATTTGTACTCATTTTTTCAAGGTTTCATATATATCACTATCATCACACAGATAATTTTCTTTTTCACAAAGTGTATCTTGTGATGTGATAATACTTTAGACATCCTAACCCCAACTACAATAAAGTAAAGCAAGAAGGATTCAAACATGAAAAACTGGATGAAGCTTTAGCCCAGTTGGAAAATCCAGCAAATAAGACAACATTAAGTTTTATATCATCATAATGCGGGGCCCATTATAGGACTCACTGTTGGAGATTTTATAAAATAAGTGAGTAAGAGTTTTGGGTGTAAGAGCTTAAAGAGCTTGTCCCACATTGGAAGTGTGTGGAAGGGGTGGAAAGCTAACCCAAATATAAAAAGGGATAGTGTCCCACATTGGAAAATGTACAAAGCTAAGTGTCACCACTAAGATATAAAAGGAGTGGGCAACCTTTGAGTCCCACATTGGAAAAATATTAAGAATTTGTGCACTTAATAAGTACAAATGGAAGATGAAGAGTTAATTCATCTAGCATTTAAGAGGCTATTCAAGAGACCTCAATACGGTGCGAAGCACCGTACGCACACGCACACGCGCGCGCGCACGCGGGTGCGGGGAAGTGGGCTGTAGAGGCGCTAGTGGCGCACTTTGCACTTCGCATGTCCGCAGTGGTAGTGGGTTGTCGGGATTCGTCCGGGTCGGATCGCGGTAGCTCGGGCGCGGTCACTTTTTGGTTGACCCATGGAAAACCAATTCGGTATTAATTGTACCTGTTTGGAAAAGACTTAAGACTGTTGGTAATTAACAGTCATACCATTACGGAAGTGATTAAGACTGTTAATCCAACAGTCATGACTCTTGAAGATAAATCTTTTCATTATCTATAAATAAAGGCTGCCTAAAACGAAATTACACATAACAAAAAAACCCAGTTTCAGATTTCCAAACCCTGCTATTACTCTCTTACAATTTTCAGGAGATACAAATTCTCTTATTCTGTTTTGTGCACAGAAATAGAATAAGATCTTGATTGACTGTTCTTCGCTACTGCATCTAAGGGATGTCTTCAAACATACAATTTGCAGACAATGCAATTGCTTCATTGTATCTTAAGTATGGATTTGCTGATTCCCGTTTGTATGCCGAAGTTATTCTTATGGGGAAAATACTGTATTTAGGAAAGTGACATCACGCCTTGATGTTTTCTAGTATCTATTCAGAAGTTACATTGTTGTATGGAAGTTGACATTACTGTGATATATAAAGAGTTCCATTTTTGTATTTGCATTCATATTATCCAACACTCACCATGGCATTTTATTCATTAAATAGGTTGACTTTGTCAAACATAAGTTTTTTTTATTCTTTCTAAAACATCATATTTGGATATTACCTCAGTAGAAGTAGGTATGAAGTTGTCTCTTAATTAAAAGGAGTGCAAATAAAAATCAGAATCATACTCAATTACCTATGTCAAATTGTCTCTCACCCAGCATTTACAACCACATATTCAAAAGCAATGACACATGATATATATATATATATATATATATATATATATATATATATATAGAGAGAGAGAGAGAGAGAGATAGAGAGAGAGAGAGCGGATCTCATGAGGACTCTGTTTGCATACCGCTGGCGCGGACTAATTTTGATAAAATTGTAAAAAAAATATTTTTGATCTAATGTTTTTTATATAGTTTTTAAACATTTCAGTAGGGCCATATTAAAAAAATCAGCTCAAAATGACTTTTTTACTATTTTAAAAAAACCGGTCAGACTTTGTCAGTTTTTAAGAGCTTAAAAACTGACAAAGTTTGACCAATTTTTTTAAAATAACAAAAAAATTCATTTTGAGCTGATTATTTTTTTATGCTCCTATTGAAATGTTTAAAAATCATAAAAAAAAATCAGCCCAAAAATATTTTTTTTACTATTTTAAAAAATAGAGAATTAAGGTAAAAGTCATGTTTCTTCCTATATTTGGATTTTTAGGACAATATTTTTTAAGTTTATAAATCTAGTCCCTGTGGTACAATAGCATTTATAAATCTAGTCCCTGTAATACAATACCTTTATTTTTTTGGTCCGCGCCAACGACACTATTTTTCACCATTTTTCATGGTATTTTTAGTACAAGGACTAAATTTATAAAATTATATGGAGTGTCCTATTTTTATATACTTTGAGCACTGTGAGGACCTTTTTCCAAAACCCCCTTTAAAAAAATGGTCCTCATTCAGGGTCCTCAAACTGGGACCTCACTTGATCCTTTCCCTATATATATAATACTACATAGATGTTGCATCTTGAGTAAAGATTAAAAATAATTATCACATTATAAATCTGCATAATATCTATACATATATATATACATATACATATACATATACATATATTCCATAGAGAATATCAAGAACAACTTGGGAATTTATATCCCAATATAAGGGAAAAAATAAATCTCTGATTCAAAAACAAACAAAGTGAACAAATCGAGAGCAACAAAAACCTCGTTTTGATCCTCCACGTCAACATCAATCACTAACAAGAGGAACAAATTTCAATCACTCAAAGGGTCACATTACATATTCGCTCTGTTTATCTTTGTAGTATGTGTATGTCCATCAAAGTGATGAAGAAATTGTGTGTTTGTAAATAACATATATAATGGATCATACCCAAAGGGTCACATTACATATTCTGAATGTCCTTATAAATGCTAACAATTAACTATAGAAACAATTGACCAAAAGGTAAATGATGAGCTAAACAATCAGCATATCTCTTTTGTAGGCGGCTCAATATGGATGAGTCAAATAGTAAACTGCAGTAACTTGGACCCAAGCTGGATTTATGAAGAGATATGCCTTGCTTACATTGTGGGTTTCCCACAGGCTTAGACAACATTTTACTGGTTAACTTCCATGTAACCAAATTTAGAAAAGAAAAATTATTTGAAGAGCAAAAAAAACGTATCAGTCTAATTGTAATGATAACCAAATATCCAGATATTATATTATAAAAATCAAGTGTATGACATAACAAATATACATAAATATATCATAAAGCCAAGCAAATAAGCTGTACTCCCGGATACTCGAACCAAGCACAACCTTGAATTTAACAAGTGGGGGTGGTTTTTCCCTACACATAGGAGGGTCGTGATACAAGGTTGTGATACACTTGATTGAATTTAACAAGTGGGGTTTTCCATAATTAATTCATATTTGATATTCATTGCCTATGCATAATACTGTTTCTAGTAATATATAGAGGCTGCTACTATTCACACTCCAAACCTAAGTTCCCAATATGAGTGCGGGTGCGTCAACGCGATAATTTTCAAACGATTATTGAGGGCGCCAATGCGTTTATATTAATATATATAATCATATAATCTTAAATGTAGCCAAAAGTAAAAGTATTCTCGTTGAATTGTTTCATGCTCTGTTTGAAATTTACTTTCTGAAATTTGAATAAGAATGACGTGGAAACATTAAATTTCCACATTGGAAATAAGGAAGTTCAACTCTATGATCCCTTTTAATAATGTTCTTTGCTCCTTTTGTGCTAATCTAAAAACTAGACTACGGCCTCAACAGTCCACTATTGGTAAAAATGTAGGCCAACATCAAGAAGCCCCGGATAGAAGTTCAAGAAAAAAAACTAAAGGAGCTGAAAAGAAAATGGAGTACAGAGAGAATTACTTACATGAACGTCGTCTCATCTCTTCTATTTTGAAAACTCTAGAACCTGAACCTAGCAATTGACATTGGGGCCGTTTGGTTGGGTAAATTATTTAATTTTATAAATTGATCAATTTGAAATGAATAGATTGTCGATATAATAATTTTAAATGGGTTTAAATCTAATTTGTGATGTGTTTGGAAAAGAAAATGGAGTTGTTTACTTTTGATGTGTGTGTGTGTGTGTGTGTGTGTGTGTGTATGTAGAGAGAGAGAGAGAGAGAGAGAGAGAGAGAAGTATGGTGAGAGGTACTCTATGGGAGTGGTGCATTGAAGATTCATGTTGTAATTATAAATTGTGCAATTTCAAGTTTTTGGTGAAATGAGCTAATTTAAATTTTTGTGAATCAACATGAATTGATTCATTTTTGAATTTGTTCATTCTTGTAACCAAACACTAATAATAAGGCAATTCATGAATGAGCTAATTTTAAATGGGTTAATTTACAATTTTGGGGACAACCAAACAGGCCCATTATATTTAGGATATGATATGAAAAACATACTGTTAATACTAATCCCCCGAAGCATTTTCAAATGCCAAAACAAAACTAAACAAGTAGCAATTCTTGCATTGTCAAGAAATGAAAATCAGAATTATGAAGCAAATCGAGTAGAGAGAGAGAGAGGATTAAATAGTTACCGGGACTATATGAGTTTGATTTCTTGAAATTTTATCAGCAAACCAGTAATTATTATATAGCGCTTGCGTGTCACATTCTTTGAACGCTAATAATGTGAATAATTTATAACGACCTTGAATATTCTAGATACAAGCGTGAGAAGTTAGTTAAAGCATTTGTTTTTATTTTTGATAAGGGAATTTTATATCAGTGTTAGTAAAAAATATTACCGAGGGCAATAGCCTAGTTACTCAAGGTTCACTTGTGATAGGCTTGGTGAAGTGGATGATCATGCATTTGAAACCACTTGTGGTAACCTGACTCTTACTTCAACCGTTCGGACGAGCTTTTTATGGAATCTCACATTGCACTATGAAAATTTCACATGGCTATGCAAAATTATATTGTGGAATCACCAAATCCATGTGCAATATGTTCGTCTTTACCTATCAATTGTTTGAAAATTCACACTACTACTAATACAGTAAGAAAATATTTACATTGCGATTTCACATTGCAACGTCAAAGTTCACACCGTGATTTCAGTGTAAAAATTCACACAGTCAAAGTTTAGTCGGAGAGTTGTCGTATCAGAATCTTGTTGGAGGAGGTGTCATTACCAATGGGCTTGGTGGTTGGTGAAAGTGCAGATACCGCAGTATGGGTCTCCGCATCGATATCGATTAAGTATAGTTTACGTTGATACAAGATGCATTTATTCAAGACATATTGGGAAAAAAAATAAAGCTGGACACATGTATCCTGTATATATCCATCTATCCTGTATATATATATATGTGTGTGTGTGTGTGTGTGTGTGTGTGTGTGTGTGTGTGTGTGTAGGGGGTATGCCAAAATACTTAGAGGATCCAGCATGAGGAATTTTACAATCTTTGAACGAGGCAAATACATAATTAGAAAAAGATATAATATAAAATATTTTTCATAAACTAAACCTAAAATAGTCATTTGTCTCCTTACAATTAGATAATAACAAACAATGTGTAAACATTTCAATGTTTATTACAAAACTTAAGGTTTGGCTGAAACAGGGAGACACACCTTATTGTACAATTTCACCATTGTTGAAACATTCAATGTCCTAAAAATAACAAATAACGTGGATTGATAATAAACATTCAAGTTAGTATATTTGTCACTAAAACAAATTAAAACAGTGCCAAAAGATCACCTCCCAAATTTAAAGCCCAACTATATTTAAAGTGGTAATATAATGAAACCAAAGATGCCTAACAAATTACCCGTGTAAAGATGAGAGACTCAAGAGCTGCCAAGCTCTGCTGCAATTCAATAAATGTTTTATCTAGTACAGGAGTTCTGAAATTTATTCGTAAAATTAAAACGTTTTATCTAGTAAAGGAGTTCTTGAATTTATTCGCAAAATTAAATGTAGGGAGATGGACTTGTAGATCTTCTACAAATGTTAGTGCCTAGGCATATAGCAACGTAATAATTATTACTACATATAATTGATTCTAATACAACAATTATTTTTATAATCAAGTTGCGCAAACAAGGTTAGTTTTTTTGTTTTTTATTTTGGTTACAAAAACAAGGTTAGTTGAATACACTTAGAAGCCACATAAAGATTGCCTAGATCAGTATTACTCTAAGCATAACACAACGTTCTACTTTTCGTCTTAGATTTGACATATATTTATATTTGTAGAACTGGAACAAAATTACATTAAAGTAAATGTATTTTATGAATACATATTCACCACATATAAGGTATTCAAGAATTGAAGAAAAGGTGTACACAGTACACCCAAACTAATCCAAGGCAAACACCTTGGGGCCATGATTTGAAGAAAACAGCTAATGTGGACACAAAATGACCATAATAAATAGAATTAGATGGGTGAAGGATTTGTATTTTAAACTTCTGGCATATGATGAAAATAATCCAATAATACGTTTCAAAATTTGCATTATTAACAGAATACATGGCTAAAATGATAGTTTCACATTGTGAAAAATAATTTGAGTTTTTCAAAGGATTAACTAGCCTAGAAATCTCAATAAGAATGAACGAAAAGGTTTTACAAATCATTTACAAATACCATGTGAGCTAGAGATCCATATTTGCCCAACAGTTTTGTTGAACTATTCAATAAAGTCATGTCATAACTTGTAACATAGTTAGTTATTCATGTTCCTCATCATATTTCACTTGTTTGCACTTCTTTACTATTGTAAGTTACACAATGTTAACTTTTCTGAACTATTCTCGTATTGTATGCAAAATATTCTCAAAAATGCCGAATTTTGTCGACTAATATTAAAATAATACATGCCACACAATGAAAGCAACATATGTCGAAACTTTCAATGTTAAGCATAGTTGACAATAAGCAAACCTGTAGAAAGATACTAGAAAGGAAACATAGTGCAATGGTTCAAGTAGAAAAGAACTGTGTCAAAATTGTACACATAAGCAAACCCATCTTTAGATTCTTGGCCGAATCATTAGAGAAATGATTGATAGTGGTACTATTAACCGACGAGGGACTAAGAAGATTAAAGTCTACTAAAGGACAACCACAAGGTCTAAAACCCTCGAATTTTTTGAGTCATGGTCCATTAAACTTGAATACACAATTGTCCATACTCTGATTTGTTATATTGAAGTTGTCCAGCTTAGGAGCTTCAATATTGACAACCTTCACATTTTGCCATACTTGTCAATATGATTTTTCAAGTAGTATCAAAGATCATACTACACTGATCTTTAGATGATAACCATGTGACAAATCATTAAATGGAGATGTTCGTAAACTAAATTCTAAACACCACTGTTAGATATGGTAAACCATAAAATCTTGAGACTGATATTACATTGTTTAATCATAGTGGGAGGATTATTAGTTCTCAAGGAGTGCTTTGAATCAATAGAAAAATATACTATTAAGATAACTTGATTCTTGTAACCTTGTCACGGTAATAGATAAGAGTATTGCAGTCTTGATACAAAGAGTTTCTTATCACTAAGTTACGCTATCAAGGAACAGTATCAGCATAGTGGGAGGAATGTTAGTTAATACTAACAATTTATTGTTTTAGTTGGTTATCAAGCGTCCCAGATGGCATATGTTGACATAGGCAACTTGAAGTAGAGACAAAAGATCATCTCCCTAAAGAAAAGCGCAAGTATTGCAACAATCTTATACATAATATACAACTAAGATGTAACAATTTACCACAGTAATTATAAGACATTCAAGAACTGGCGAGCTGTGAAACAAGGCAATAATTTCTCCACCATGTTGGGGAGCTCTCGGAATTGACAAGCCTATCAAATTATAAAATGCAGGGACATGGTCTTGTAGATTTACACAGCTAATATACTAGCCATAGAACACAAGAAGGAAACAGTTAGTACTGCAGAAAATGAATTACCAAGAGAAGAACTAGTTTGTAAATATAATAGTCTAAAAAAGGCTGTTAGACTAAACTTAGGAGCCACTTAAAGATATCTAGATCATATTATCCTGAAACCAAGCCAACATTTATTTTGAAATGACTCCTGCAAAAATCACTTCTGCAAATAAGGGACATTTAACAGAAAATAACTGAGACTACAAAAGATGGAGCTATCATACCACATTTATGATCCAATTTCCAAAATGAAGACTTGATAATTCTGTTGTGGTACGCACTCTTTTTTATCTTGAACCGTCTCCACTTGTGTGCGATAGTTGTAATGCCTTTCATTTTTTTACAAGTATAGAACATATCAAGTGTTTTTTAAATTAGTTCTAATAACTAAGCTAAGCCTTAGTAGAGTAGTCACTTTCATTTTTTTTCCTAAGTAACAGTGGATCAAAACAACTCCATGAGGACCCAGGGATATATTTAACACCACACAATCAGAACCATACACGCATAAATACTGGAAGTTACTCCCCTCGTCTCAAATTAGGTCATATTTCAATGATTTTATTTTAAATAATAGTCACTAACAAATTTATTCAACTATCAAGAAATTTGTTACATGATGCTCGAAATGTGGCTTTCAATGTGAGACATCCAATAAAGAAAGTTTAACTCTTAATTTGAGATGGGGGACGAAGGAAACATACCCCAATGGTGTCCTCAGATAATTTTAGATATTTCAGACTAGAGAGCTCTTTAAGAAGTATACGCATAAGAGAATCCATCTTATCTTTTTTTTTTCCAATCATAACTCGACCACAGATCAATAGTTGCATGACTGACCGATGACAGAGTAACAAGAGAATAGTCTACACCTGGACAGGCAGAATATTTTTATTTCGTGACACTCAAAGCATGAATCTTGACTGCATAACCTCTTTTCCTTTCATCTTCCCAAAGGTCCTCAATTGTATACACCCTATCAGTTGCCAAAATGTCCCCAAAATCATATAAACATGCGTTATTTAGCATAGGAGCATCAATATCAACCACTTTCACATTGTGCCATTTACACCCATATAAAGTTAACTCTTGAGGGAGCGGGAAACGAAAATGAAGTTCACTTGAGTGAGGGGAACACTCATTCAAAAACATAATCCAATAAAGTGATAGGACCTTGAGGCTTGAGAAACAAATAGAAGTAGTAACTTTAAAAGTCCAACACATTTTTTGTTTCACTTCTGTCAGGGAGTCACTTCTGTATAAACCATGGGGGAAAATCAACGGTTTGCCAAAATCAAACTCAATCGTAAGCTTCTCAAGATTACGCCTAATGAGAGCAAAGATCCATGATTTAAGCCAAGAGAACCTGTCTACTTCAACAAAAGAACAAAACTTAAGTTCAAACACCAAAGCAGAGATTTTCCTAGTTTAGACTACACATACTGAGCTCCTGCTAGCTATCAAATTAAGAGGCAGCAAAGTAGAGTCGAGTAATTTTAAAACCTTTTTACATAAGTTCTCCATTTCTTAAAATATATTGAGGCATGATCTGAGCCCATAGGAAACGTTAACATTGTTCTTTTACTGCCTTGAATTTGCTTTCTGAAGGGTATAGCAAGCCTGGACCAACAATAATAGTCATTTCCTCCAAGGCCATAACATTCTACAAGAGAAACTTGGCCAACTCAAGCTCATGTGCTTTACTAGTAAAACATTGATTTTAACAACCTTGAGGTGAGTCAAAAAACAAGTAGGCACCATTTCATCTTTTTATACGGTGATTATAAATGTCCCTAAAAATACAGAAGTTAATAGTTGCGAAGTGTGCGAGTTAACTTATAGTGTATGAGAAAATATTAAGACCGTGACAAAAGTTCACCTCTAGAAAAAAAATACATAGCTATACAAATTTAAACAATGAAATAATAATATAACAAAACTAAAGATGCCCCAAATTTACATCTTTGTAGAGATAAAGATCAGAGATTCAAGAATTGGCAAGCCTTGCAGCAAAGCAATAATAATTCCTACCAGTTTAGGACTTTCCCCATAAAATGATCCTTGTACTATTGAATGGATCAGATTATTAATCATAGGATGGTCTTGCACATCTTTCACCTAGGCAAGAGCCTAGACATCGAACACAACATACAAAAAGTTAATGGAGCACAAAATCAATTTCTAAGAGAAGAATTATTGTTTATCATTTATGTGTCCTCAATTCAATGTAGATGGATATATACCACATATATATATGTCTCTCTTCCACTCATTTTACCATAAAATTTTGAATACTTGAACGATCGATTCTATAAATATATTGACACAAGTACACTTTAACACAGGAGGCACCTAAAGATCATTAAACTGTAGTTAATCTCAGATCCAATCATTATTATTTAAAAGTTTGCTTAGAATTTGCAAAATTATAAGCCATGAATACCTTGAAGTGGCTCCTGAAATATACACTCCTTAACAATCACCGTTCTGTTAAAAATATGTTTTTTCAATCCAAAGCAGTTGGTCAAGAATTGACACAAAAAACCACTTATTTAGGGAAAAACCTTGGGATGATAATTTTGAAGTATCAGCGAATGTTAACACATATTGACATTGTATATAGGTTTTAGCAGGATGGTGTGAATCTGTATTCCAAACATTCCATATATGGTTAAGTGGGAAAATAAGGTGGTTGATATAAATAATCTCTTGGCATGAAGGTCAAAATGCACAATACTTACACTGACAAGTTTGAAGTAATTGCTTCTCATCGAATATGATAGCTTGAGTTATTTGACCTAGAAAGATACTAATCTTTTGCAATTAATTCAATACCTCGAACCCATCATCGGGTCAAACATTAAATAAAATTTTCAAGTAACATATAAGTTGTAATATGCCTAGTAAAGTGGATGGATATATTTTCTATGACATTGCACGAATGTGGCTTTCGTCACTATGTAATATTTGTCTGTGGCATTATGTTAACCCTTTCTAAATTATTTTACCTAATGCATACCAAGTCACCCGCACATATCATTAATCACAAACAATTAGTCACACACCCCATAAATTTGCATAATGGTTTGCACACTTGTCAATATACAGTTGAAAGTTACTACAAAGGAAGTAATCATACCGCAATGGTATGGCCTAATAGTGTTAGATATTTCACGTTGGGGAACTGTCTAGAAGTTTACATGGAAGCAAACCAATCTTAAGTTCCTGGACTGTAATATTGGGACACCGAATGAAGAATTGAGTCTAGAAATCCATAACTATCAATCTTAATTTTTTTCAGACTCGGTCCTGAATCTTAACTACAAAGCCAGTCATCATCTCGTAAACATAGATTTTGAAGCTTATAAGGTTGGGAGCATCAATATTGAAAACCTTCGTCATCTGATGATGACATCCACATGAAGTCAACACTTCCAAGGATTGGAAAACCAAAGTGGAGTTCACTTGAGCGAGGACAACACTCATTCGAAAACGTAACATTAGAAAGTTATAAGATTTTGAGGCTATGGAAAACAAATAGAACTAGGAACATTGAATATAGCACCCGTTCGTAAGTCGAATTCTGTCAGGGAATAATTGTTGTACAAAAAACGGGGAGAACTAATGATTGCGTATAAAATGTGAAATAGTAAGCTTTGGTACATTGCGCCTTATAGCAGTAGAGATCCAGGAATGAACACGAGATTCATTGTACTTCTCAGTTAATGAGGTGGAAACTATGTATAACTGAACTCCCAAGAAATACTCTTTCCACAAAGTGCATGAAATTTGCCTTTTATTCTTCCTCTTTCGAGAGTAGTAAAAACGATCATCAAAGTATAGATTGGTAACAGTGGTCTGCAGTTATTTCCACTGAGTTGACAATACACAGCTTCTAACCACGTCCTTTGTTGGAAGGAAGGGCATAATGTGGTTGAGAAGTGGTTCAAGTAAATTATTGAGTATGTCCTCATTTTCATCCACCTTTTCCCCATATGAAACTTCTTATTCTGTGAAATTAAGGCTGACCCAATATCATGCATGATCTTAATTTTAAAGCTTGGTACCAGAACAATATATATACACCACAATTTGGTGCTTCTATCTACATAAGTCAGTAAAGTTCTAAAATACTTGTACTCTGTTCGTGATGGTGCTAGGATTTTTATCTATTTAAGTTGGTTCGTGAGTGTGACGGTGCTAGTATTTTTAGTGAGAGGTTTGAACTGTGACTCTTTTGAAAAGCCAGTGGATAAGGAGAGAAAAAGTAAACTAACCGAATCCTAGGGTTTCAAGTTCACAATGAGCTTGTGATTGCTCTTGACCGAGTGATTAGTTTGTTTTTGGAAAAACTGCAATTAAATAACTTTATTTTCTTAACAAAAAACTATTTTGATTTTGGGAGATGCACTTAAACAACTTTTTGTAATTATCAATTTAAAATTTATTGTTATAGAATGATACTATCACCTTAAAAAAAATGGTCAATCCCATTTTGTCCCCACAAATAATATATGAGCAGCGACTAGCCCACTTTGTTTTAATTTTCTAATTAGCCCCACTCATCTATTTTTTTCCTTTGAATTTAGCCTCTCCCACTCTTTATCCCTCTTCCCCCCTCATCGTTACTACCTGTCACTGGAAGGTCGTCAGAGTTGGTCTCTGGAGTTGACCGCCGATCAAAGACACCGACTACCGATCGTCGGAGCCAGTAGTGGGAGGGGAGGGGGAAGGCGTGGGAGGGGGAAAGGGTGTGTTGTATTATTTATGTTTTATAATTTTAAAGTATCTACTCTGCCTTACTAAGTTCCCACTCTATTTTATTAAGTATCAACTATTTTTTTATAAAGTATCTACTATATTCCGTAAGTATCTATCTATATTTAATAAAATATGTCATTTTGTTAAAGTATTTGTTATACGATTAAAATATCAATGAGAATTTCATAAAGTATCTATAATTTTTTAGGGTTGTTTTCACTTTGAGGGCTCGTAGTGATTCATTATCGCACTTTGGATCCAAAGTTTTCACTATTTGCACTTTGGGTGCCATTTTCACCTTTAGCGACATTTTTTGAAAGAAATTTGTCGATAATGAACTGAAAAAGCGCCGCTGAAACTGAAAATGGGCCCAACGTGCAAATGGCGAAAACCTTGGATCCAAGGTGCAATTATGAATAACTACTTCCCCTAGAGTGCAAATAAACCTTTTTAAGGTATTTACCAATTGATTGTTGGGATCGGGGTGAGGTGCGTGCCACTTTTTTAAAGAGAGTGTATGTGAGTTATTTTGTAGACTTGTTTCTTTCAAGAGAGATCATAAATTATTGGGAACGATAGAAAATGTTTTTTTTCTTCCTGATTTGCATTGTATACTCTTTGTGTAAATGGGTGTTGGCCCTCTGCGGATTCTGCTATTTAGACATACTCATACCTCACTGATTAAAAATAAAAAATAAAAAAAATACTAGATAGATGCTACTTGTCCCAAGCTTACTAAATCAGTGGTAGTAGATAGTGCTTTGGTATGTGTCAATTCTTGAGATCGAATCTTCTTGTTAACTAATCACCCTCAGTTTTACTATAACCGATCTCATAGAAGAAGGGTTAACATAACTGTGATTAATATGCACCATTAGAATTATAATGATCAATGTTTGTCAATTATACTACATACTAATCTATTATCTTTTAAGTCGGGCTGTCAACTATGGCTTGCTCCAGCCTTTGAATAATGTACGATGTATAGCCTTTGATTTGTAGCCTCTTCCCATCCTGAGTCAAGAAGTTTGATAGTTTTGTAATTTTTGTACGAATTGAATAGATTGAGTAGTAAATGTGAGGTCGATATATTGAGTAGTAATCATCACAACAAGGTGTAATTGATGCTTTGTAAATAAGTACCATATAAGCACTTCGGTGAAGCAAAACAACCAACACGTTTTTTCAACTTTCCTCTTTTTAAAAAAAAATGAACAAAATGTTAAGCACACAATTTATTACTGTTCACCATAATCAACACAAAACTAACATAGCAAGAGCTAGGAAACTAGACTCTGTATATAAGTTATGTATTGCAATTCAACTTTATATATTTCATCATATTTAGAACATAACTTCTGATCAGATTGTGTAGGGTTCGTTCTTCAGATAGAATTGGGACAGTTATATTCTACTGTAAAAATTATTAATTAAATACTGGATTAAGGTGCTTGATCGTGATTGAATGTAGGAGTATAAACCGCACAGGTCATAAGCCCCTGTTTTTAATTTTCTCATGATTATAACCCCTCTAAATCTAAATTCTATAAGTTGTATTCTTACTGCAGAATAGTTCTTACTCTGTTCAAATTGTGTTTTGCCACTTTTTATTGTGTACTCTATTAAAGATAGTTAAGTTACCTGGCAAAGATAATTTATATACTATGTTACTTTGTTTTTGGTTTGTAAGGTTGTTCTTTTGTGTTTCGGACATTAATTATTACACACATAAGGTGGTCATACTCTTTGGGCCTCCCAAATGGGTTGAGCTCATCATCCTCATCGTCAGAAAGGGGCTGGCCACTTGTGTAGACGTGTCACAGGTGGTGGAAAGTTTAGGTCCTCCTCCTCGGTAAACCAGGTTGGGCACTCATCCATCCCGTGACTTTGCTCAAGGCAATAAAAATAGCGCCGATGAGCCCGGGGGATGTAGAGAGTGACTTTCGGGCCCAAGGAGTCAACGAAGATCCATCGAACCACCATTCATCACGAGCTAGATTGCGACAGTCCATATACACCTTTATACATATTGGATCCTTAGCGGGTTAATTTCCAGATTTGTGTCTGAACTGAATGGGCTGTAGCAATGGCAAAGGACGCCGAACCCAATTGCGTATGCTATGATGATGGTTTTGGTCCATCTTGCAGAGGTCTGTGGGGGCTGAGACTTGATTGGACATCTAACGAACCTCATGGAAGCTTCACAGGGGCTCGTCCCTCGTTGAGGATGACATTAGTGGTCTCATCTACTCGGGGCTTTCGGTGTGTGGATTATTTAGAGATCCAGTAAATATATCACAAAACCGAAACCTATTTCCTCATAATCTGTTTGTGAGAAAATGAAAGACGCTACCTCTAAAACCATGAGATCAACTTCCAAACCTCAAGATCAACTCCAAGTAACGAAAAACTAATCCCAAGTTTTACGAACACTATCCCACACTGCTCAGTGTGAGTGACATGAATAATGATTACCGAGAGTAACACTGCATAACAAAGGGAACATGTGGAAAACAATAAAGGAGATAACTTTTTGATAGTGTGGTTCAGGTGAGAGAGGAGTGAGGAATTTAATTAGGAGGTCATGAGTTCCAACCCTCCTATGCCTACTTAAGATAATACAAAATTAACAGTATATATTAATAAAAGATAAAAGAATATACAAACCCAACTATAATGATCATAATACAACTAGAAGTTATATCACAAAATCGAGTGTATGACAAATGTATTTTGACATTCAAGCAAAGCAATGAGTCCGCACAACAGATTTGCACATTTAAACATAGGAACAAGAGAATTTTTTACCTCATAATATATATTCTTAAGCCAATGAGATCTTTGGACTTTAAAAAAGGAGCAAAATTCATAAGTTCAACCACTAGTAATACTCAATTCTTAGTATGTAAAGCTCCTTCTGTCTGTCAAACTAAAATAATAGCAAAGCATAATCGAATAATATTAAAAATCCTTTACATCAGCTTGGCATCTCTTGAAAATTATCGAGGCATGATCTGAGCCCCTAGGAAATGCTAATAACTGTTCTTTTATTGGCTCGATTTCACATTCACAACCTGCATCAGCTGTGAATGTGATAGTCATTTCCTCTAAGACCATTGCATTCTTCAACAAATACTTTGCCAACTCAAGCTCAGGTTCTGTCCCAACAAAACCTTAAAACTTACAACCTTGAGGTGAGTCTACAAACATAATGGCACCACTTCTAGTACTCTTGCATCATTGTTGAAATATTTAATCCCCTAAAAATAACAAGATTGGGTAGTTATCAAGCGTGCCAGATGGCATATAATGACATAAACAACATGAGGTAGTGATAAAAGATCATCTCCCCAAAGAAAAACCTAACCAAAACAATATTAAAAATAATATAAAACTAAGATGTAACAATTTACCGCAGTACATATGAGAGATTCAAGAATTGGCAAGCTCTTCAACAAGGCAATAATTGTTCCAGCATATTTGGGAGCTGCTCCCGAAATTGTCAAGCCAATCAAATTATAAAACACAGGGACATGGTCTTGCAGATTTATACAACTATTATTCTAGCCATAGAACACAACAAGGAAACAGTTAGTAATACAGAAAATCAATTCCCAAAAGAAGAACTAGTTTTTAAATATAATAGTCTAAGAAAGCCTGTTTGACTAAACTTGAAGCCACCTAAACTATCCCGAGACCAAGCCAACATTTTAATTTAAAGTGGCTCCTGCAACAATCACTTCTGCAAATATGGGACATTTTAATAGAAAATAATAGAGACTACAAAAGATGAAGTTATTTTACCACATTTATGCTTCAATTTTCAAAATGAAGATTTGATGATTCTATTGTGGTACGCACTCTTTTTTAGCATGAACCATAGATATCCTATATTTTTCTAGGTAGTCTTTGTTTGCAGCAATCGTACCATCTCCACTTGTGTGTGATATTTTATCAATTTTAAAACTATGATAGGTGTCTAAAGCCCATACTTAGTCACTTTCATCTGTTTATAAGCATAGTACATAGTAAGTGTTTTTAAATTAGTTCTAATAACTAAGCTAAGCCTTAGTAGAGCAGTCACTTTCATTTATTTTTATTTTTTTGCTAGGTAACAGTGATCAAAACAATTCAATGAGGACCCGCAGATATATTTAACGCCACATAATCAGAACCATACACGCATAAATTTGATCAATGATTTACACCAATAAATATTGAAAGTTACTCCCCTCGTCTCAAATTAGGAGTCATTATATAAAAATAAGATTTTAATAATTTTACTGTAACTAATAGTCGCTAACAAAACTTAGTCAACTATCATGAAATTTGTTACATGATGCTCAAAATATGGCTCTCAATGTGAGACATCCAATAAAGAAAGTTCAACTCTTAATTTGAGAGGGGGGACAAAGGAAGGAAACATACCTCAATGGTGTGCTTAGACAATTTTAGAAATTTCAGACTAGAGATCTCTTCAAGAAGTGTACACATAAGAGAATCCGTCTTATTTTTCGTGTTCCAATCATAATTCAACCACAGATCAATAGTTGCATGGGTGACCGATGACAGAGTAGCAAGAGTATAGTCTACACCTGGATAACCAGAATATTTATATTCCGTGACATTCAAAGAATGAATCTTGATTACACAAATGCTTTTCCTTTCATCTTCCCAAAGGTCATCAATTGTATACACCCTATCAGTTACCAAACTGTCCTCAAAATCATATAAACAGACACTATTTAGCTTAGGATCATCAATATCAACCACCTTCACATTGCGCCATTTGCACCCGTATAAAGTTAACTCTTGAAGGAGTGGGAAACTAAAATGAAGTTCACTTGAGTGAGGGGAACACTCGTTCAAAAACGTAACCCAATAAAGTGATAGGATCTTGAGGCTTGAAAAGCAAATTAAAGTAGGAACTTTAAAAGTCCAATACATTTGTAGTTTCAGTTCTGTCAGGGAGTCACTCCTGAATAAACAACGTGGGAAAATCAACGGTTTCTTAATATCATACTCAATCGTAAGCTTCTCAACATTACGAATAATGAGAGCAGAGATCCATGAATGAATACGAGATGCATCATATTCCTTCGAACAAAATAAGGAAAAAGCTTGTGTCGTTGGATTGCCAAGGAGAAGTACCCTTTCCACAAAATTCATGAAATTCGCTTTTTTACTTCTTTTTTTTGCGTAAAACAACCGATCATCAAAGTGTAGAGTGGTGACAGTTGTCCACAAATTATTACATTTTGTTGACAATACGCAGGTTCTAACAACATCCTTTGTTGGAAGAAATGACAGAATGTGGATGAGAAGCACTTCGGGTAAATTACTAAGTCTGTCCTCATAAACTTTAGTGTATTTCCCAATACGAAACCTCTTACTTGGTGAATTAAAAATCAAACAAAACCTATTGCATTATTTTAAAATTACTGTCAGAACTAACATTTCCAAACGTCAAAACCGAATTGATAATACTTGCAGGATCAAACAAAACCCATTAAATGAGTTGAAACCAAAGTACCGGAGCCTAGGGTTCATCTTCACAAGTTGTGCCACGCTCTTTGGGTTATAGTTTTGAAATATTGAAAAGGTTACCCTATTGATATTCAGAATGTAAACTCTTATTTTGTAACATTAATTTTCACAATTGAAACTGATAACTATGATTACAAAATTATACTTTCGTATAATCAATTATCGAGACATGGGAGTAGCCTGTCCATATATGGGGTGCCTCTCCTAGAAGCGAGAGCCTTGTCCACTGGGTACAACCTTTTTTTTTATAATCAATTATCAAAGTCGAGATTCCGTTTAGTATAAATGTATTATGATATTTATGTACAGGGATGATGCCATGATTTAAGTTTGGAGAAACCAATATTTATTAAAAAAATCTTTTTTCTCCAAAGCTTAATATATATTCATCGTTAAACCATATACATAACTACTGCGTGCCAATGTTGATGACATAATCATAATAAATAGCAACGTAATAACTAAAAGGTAGACAATGTGGATTGTAAATTAAACTACAACATCATTACTATTTACCTATTAGGGTTAGCCTATCTCCCTGTTTAAAAAAGAATTCAAACTCTTTATATTCCAATTCATGTTAGTATGTTTGGAATTCAAACACTTCATACAACATATTTGGATTACACTGCATAAACTCCCTTCCATTCATTATAAGTCAAGTTAGTCTATTTCTAAACATAGAAAATATATATATATATATATATATATATACAAAGATATTCCAAATCTGCAATTCATATATGTTCTTTTGGACCCGACTCCTTTAAAAATATATACATACTTGCTTTTGTGACCCCCATAAATCACCCCTCGGCATTAAAATAATAACGCACCGTTCACAAAAACCTAACTTAAACCAAATAACCTTCTAAACCGTCTAACAACTACTCAAATTCAGCAAAAGTTTGGAACTGAAGAACAACTTATAAAACTAGTCAAAACATTCCAACACAAACAAACTAAATTACGGAGTTCAAAAATGAAAAAAAATGCCAACAAACAAGCAAGAAAATATAAAAGATTTGTAATTATTAGAGTAATCTTCTTTTTAGGATCCCAATTTATTTCCAAATCGATATCCCAGGATTCAAAGAATAACAACGAGGTACCCATTTCATTTGTGAACTCGAGCAACCCACACATGTTTTTAATCCATGTTTGGCAAGTTTTTTCTTTTTTTTTTTTTATTTTCATTTTGCAAGCCCTTGCTCAAGAGTCATTACAAACAGACTTGTCAACGGGTCATGTTCATGTCGTGTGATATCGGGTTCGTATCAGAAAAGCCTAAACCTGTACATGACCCGTTAATAAATCGGCTCCAAATAACAAATCCAAACCATTACTGTAACTGGTCACAGGACCCAAACCGTTTACACCCATTAAGTAACTAAAATTCTTCATAAGAAACAATATAATTAATTCATACATTCTACTTCCAAATGTTAACACTAACAGGATCTCATAAACAAAATATTTCTTACCCAAATTTACAAATATTACAAAATATGTCAAAGATAAGTTTTAAACAAATAGTTAGATAGTGTTAACGGGATTTAATGGGTATAAATGGATCTAATCGAGTGTATCAAGATTTTCAAACCCGAATTGTTATCATAACGTGTCTATCGTGTTTACTCGATATGGGCCGAAACTTGATAAGTCTAAACCCATTGAATTATAATTTCACATAGTGTGTCATAACTTAGGGGTCGTTTGTTTTTACCTCTTAAGTTTGAATCTGAACCATTCAGACTTAAGAGGTATCAAAAAGTGTTTGTTTTTTTAAATGATTAAGAGGTTAACGGTCATATTTGCCTCTTAATGATTAAGAGGTAGAGTTAGGTCTGAAGTCTGAATCTGAAGTCTGAATCAGTCTAAATACGTTCATTCAGAAGTACATTCAGACGTAAAAACAAACACATTTTTCAGATTCAGATTTCAGACTTCAGATTCAGTCTTCAGATTTCAGATTCAGACTTCAGATAAAAAAACAAACGCAACCTTAGTGGGAATGTACTTAGGGTCCGTTTGACAACCTAATTCCAAGCCATGAAAATGGAATTGGAATGCCAATTTTAATTCCACGGACCCGATTATAATTCTAAACCTTGGTATTGGGTTGGCAAACGGACCCTTAGTGAAACTTGATAAGCCTAAAACCATTAACCAAAATTGAAGAATATGGTACATCAGTGGTTTGATAATATCCCAAAGAGAAGCTTGGTTTGTATTACTCAGAACTGATTTAGCAAGTTATAGAGTTATCAACACCCCAATATGAATTTGACAATATCGAATCCCCGACTGAACTTATAAACGAAATCAAAGAAAACTCCACAACCCATTACACGGTGAGAGAGAGAGAGAGAGAGAGAGAGAACTACCTTGGCGAAGAGGGATTCTTTGGGTGAGCAGAGCAGTTTTTTTGGGGCGGGAGTTTTCTTATTTTTTGGCTTTTTTATGTTTTGAAGAGGGCCAACAGTTAAAAAGAAAAACAAAATAGGACATATATCGAAAACTGTCTCGAATATTTTTTAATATATGTTTAGTCCAAACTATTTTATTTTGTTCCAAAAAATTTCTTACTACATAAAAACACTAAAAACAAGGACACGCATAAATCCATTCACCCACCTCACCCCACCCTCCACCCCACTACCGGAGCTCCGGCAGCACTCGTCGAAGCTCTGGCGAGGACTGCCGGAGCTAGTGCGGACCTTTAAAAATAAGATAAAAGTGGGTAAATGGATGTTTGAGTAGGGCTGAAATTTTTTGACACGATAACCCGTTTATGGTAATAGCCCGAACATGACACGATTAACTTGTATAGAGATACTTAAATCAAAATTAAAGCAACTCGAAAAAGACACGACTAACCCGAATTGCCATTTGAGGGACTAAATGTGTTAAACTAAAAATAGGTGTCTTTTTGATAAAATATGTATTTATGTTGGAGACTATTTGGTGATTGACCCAAAAATATATACGGTTGGGATATCTTTGACAAAAAATTGTTAAAAACTTAAAAAAAGAGCAATATGTAAGAAGTTCGGTCATTGACTTCAATGGTGTCAAATGTCTTATTTAGTCTACTCAGTGTATTAAAAATACTAACAAACTCCCAAAATATTTTTGACAGCTATCTATCTCGTTTTTACCAAAAAAAAATATCAAAATTTTAAAAGTCTATAACTTTAAATCTACAATTCCAAAATTCACAAAATGTATATATTTGGAATATACTCGTCAGGATCTATCAAACAACACCCATATTCGATATTTTTTGACGAATAAATAGAAACATATAAGTTTACTATTTCTATAAAACTTCTATTTTTTCGGCAAAAACCCATTTTTTTGGGGAGGAGGAGAAACCTTCTTCATCAGCTCCGGTGATGATGTCGCTGGCGTGAACTAGAAAAAACAAAGAAATAAATGAAGAGAGAGGGAGATAGAGAGAGAGGGAGAGACAAATGAGGAGAGAGAAACACTCCAGTGAGAATTCCGGCGGCGTTTGGTGAGATTTTTCGACGGGTTGTTTCCGGCGAGTCTTGGGTGGGGTGGGGTGGGGTTGCTAGAGAGAGTGGGGTTATGTGTTTGTTTTTAGAAAAAGAGAGCAAGTGAGTTTCAAATAGGTATACGGTGATGGGTACATTTGTCTAAATATATGTAGTCTATCATGAAAAGGACTTCGTGCATTAAAAAAATCAAAGGGATTTGATGCATCGTTGACTCAATAAATGGGACTAACCCATAATAATGCCTAAAAAAATTGTATTAATAAATACTTTTCGTGACATAATTTGATGTGGTTAAATGTAAATATGCTTCCGCAACAATAAATGGGTGTCACTAGAAGTAGGTGATCATTGTGCGACATCATTAACATGTCGCCAAAATCACAAAATGATATATGTCACCGAAAGTATGTCTTTTGCGACATAAAAAGGTTGATGCCGCGAAATTTGTTTTTCTTTTGTAGTGAATGTTGAGGAACCTACATATTCTAATGTCTCCCTAAATTGTATTTTTTATAATTACATATAAGAAAATGAATAATGAGCAAAAGATTGGATATAAAATAAAGTGATCCTAAAGGATTCTCACATGACCAGTTTTAGACCAACGGATGCAACAATTCGTTTTTTAGATTGGTAAATACAACATTTTCATCATTTACTTCTATGATTTGAAGATGTTACTAGAGCTAATATAGAACTTAGAAAGGAAAAAAATTAGAAGGAATGATATAAGAACATACAACTCCTACAATAATGACAACCGAATATCGAGAATATATACTATAAGATGGAGTCCAATAAATTATATCACAAAACAATAGTTCCACGTTTGAGCAAGCTAGTGACACTTCTAAATATAATGATTTTGAGAATCCTTTCATCCGGACCATATAAAATATAACGGAGTTTCAAATCCCTTCATGTATATACCGGTTTATAGCTTAGTTATAGTAGCAATATATATTAAAAATATAGAGGCATGCTCTGAGCTCCGGGGATATGTTAGTAACTTTTCTTTAACAGCCTCAATTTTATTTTCTGACTGAAACTTCAATAAAGAACAAGTTGTGATCATTATTTTCTCCAAGACCTTTGCATTCTTCGATAAAAAAATTTATAACCTACGCCCACATTCACGACCATTAAGATCTTCAGATTTAACTACCTTGAGGTGAGTCATAAAATAAGTAAGTGCCACTTCATTACTATTTTAACATTCTAGTCCCCCGAAATAGAATAACAATGAAATCGATATTTCAGCAAGTTAGCCTATCACTTACTCAATCAAATGAAGATAGAGACAAGAAAATAACTCCCCAAATTAAGAGGTCGGAGTACGAAAATAACCATATGTGATGATATAACAAAACATAAATGTTTAATAACTCAACCAAATGATAATCAGAGATTCAAGAATCAACATTCTCTTAAGCAAGGCAATAAATGTTACCTCATGTACAAGAGTTGTCCATTCTACTGTCAAATGGGTCAACTTATTCATATTAGGGAGCCCACCTTGTAAATATTTTAAACAAGGAAGTTCCTAGGCATAACATGTGAACGAAATAGTTAATACAAATGAATAAATGTAATTGATTCCCATTGTGGGGTCCAAATTTGCACGGGCACATGCTCGGCATAGGCGTTATAGCCCACGTGCGCCTATAGTCAATGAAGAGACCAAGTCAGAGAAGACTTCCTCAAATCAATCACTTGTAATGGCTGATTATGATAAGAGACATGTCCGAGCTCTTAGGGATAGCTATTAATGCAGGTTAGGACTCTCCTAAGACTGTCCTATAAATGTAGAATTTTCCCACTTGAGAGGGGAATGCATTATTATATCGTCGATCTGTACTAAAACTCTATCGACCAGTTCTCTAAAGTAATAAAGAACAAATCCTAGCACCCCGTCGACATAGGCACATTGCCTAACCGCGTACATCATGTGTTTTGTGTGTGCGATTTCATTATCTTTTGTTATATTCATTCTCGTTTGGCTTAAGTGTATTAACCACCTACAATTGGCATCGTCTATGGGAGCGATCTGAGTTATTTACCACTAGCCAAACCTTTGAGATGTCTCATTCACTTAACCAGGATTACCAAAATCTCCATGACTAGGAGGGTCACCAACAACATGGTTTAGGGTACCAGGAGAGTTACCCTCTAGACCACGATAATCATGGCGACTAGAAGGGCCATAAATAATCTCTTCCCTCATAGAGGGTTATATCTGATATTGGTAACTATTACGAGTCTCCCAATGCCCGTTATGATCCTTGGGAGGAGAAAATGATTGACAACATCGAGCTTAAATGATCTAACAGATCTCAAGGCTCATTGATAATTATCAAAGGCACCTTCGAGATGAAAAGTCCGCCAATAGACACTAATATGAGCATAATATTGTGCTCCAATGATATCTGGAGACGTTATAAAGGAATGCCTAAATATAAAAGCACAAGCATGGACATAGGTCGCGAACTCCTACTCATGGGGCGAGTAGGGCTCGTAACCTAAGAATGAGTACTCGACGACAAAAGGAGACTATGCATGGCAACGGGTCGGGTATGGGGCGAGTTTGCTAAAACCTTAACCCCCCTCATGAGAAAATATATTACCCGAGCCCGACTTATCATGAGTTTAGTCTTTAAGCCCGAACCGTTTAAATGTAAACTCCCTAAACTCGTCCTCACCCGCCGCTTTTATATTATACGGGTAAAAAACATGCCTTATTTATATTATATGGGTTAAAACTCGTAGTTTTTACTTTTCCTAAAAGCTAATTTTGATATATAACACATAATAATGAAGAGTTTATAATAAATAAATGTCTCAATAATTAACAAAACCTCAACATCAGCTTACAAGTAACAAAATAATTAAAATGTCTCAAATATATTGATTAAAATTGTAAAATGCGTATGTGCCATGTGATATCGATTTAAACAAACTCGCAAATTCCCAATTTAAAGTTATTTAATTGGAGTCAACTTTTAAATTAAATTAATTCATCCCCTAACATGCAACTACATATGTGTGTGTGTGTGTGTGTGTGTGTGTCAAACCATCACAAATAAAATTGCTAACTCATAGATTTCAGAAAAAACCCCTTTCGGGTAAAACCTTTTATTTCAATATAATACTTACAATGATTACAATGAAATTCGCAATGATCACTCCGCAAAACAATCACATAAACACACATTTTAGAGTCAGCAATGGAACAACCTCAGCAGTCCACACGAACACGCAATCCAAATCATCCCAGGAACACCCGCGAGTACTCCCTATTGAGTCCGCCCAGTACCTCCCTTGAGTGGCACCTATATCAGCAGTAGAGATCTTCTCTACAAGAGAAACTTCACAAAATTGTGTTCTTGGGTTCCAAGATAATTCACATAAACTATTGGGATGATTTGTGTATTGAAAACCAAGTTAAAACTCTCAAAAATGATAAGAAAAACGTTTCTGCCAAAGCAGTTTTCATAAAACAGAATTCTCAGGTCTTCTAAAGAAAAACGCAGTTGTTTAACACGCTATTTATAAAAACGTTAAGGTGGTGCGTCGCTCGAATGAGCTCCGCGCGACATGAAGATATCGCTCGAACAAAATTAATTAAAAATCAATTTTTTATTTTGTCAAAAAAATGTCCGCCTTAACACTTAGAAAAATATATTTGCCGAAAAACTTCCCTCCAACACTTAGAAAAAATTTCAGAAAAATTATCCCAATACTCTAAGTGAACTATTAAGGGATTAAAAACACAACCTTACCAAAGTTAATCTTGTCGAGGATTGTTGTTGAAGAATACTTGATATTCGGATCCGTCTTGTTGCATATGTGATCTTGAACATTCTTCGACGGTTTTAGCGGTATACGACATACTCAATTGTGAACGGACAATGTAATATAATGTCCTTGCAAAAATATCTAACCGTGCTGATTGCCAACTATTACAAAATAAGTCTCAAATGAGTTCCATTGTCAACTATTATAAAATAAAATAATTAAAATGTCCATCTGTTTAGGCAACATATCACCATTGTAATGTCATCGTCATCTACTCAAACCTCAAAAAAAATATTTTTAAAACAAGAAAACAAAGACAAAAAAAATGTCACCATTTTATCATCAAAGATCAAACTACAAGTTAAAGAGGTGGATATTAACATAAAAAATGTCAATATATTAACATCAATGAAAAAATTCAACATAAATGTCAACATAAAAAATTTCATCATATTCACACACAAAATAATTCTGCACACGTGAGGTGAAAAAGTTGATTGGCATACTCGCCACACTCAACCAGTTCATATCAAGATCTTCGAAAAAGTGCAGACCATTCTTCCAAGCACTGAGGAAATATGTAACGACCAATGCACTGAGTCACTTAAAGACGTAAATAAATATCTGAGTTGACCACCCCTGCTGACAATCCTTGACAATTAAGGTCATTTGCACTTGTATCTAGAAGTGTCCAGTAACGCAGTTAGCTCGGCTCCAGTATACGAGAAGAATGTGGGTAAAGTCCCCCGTCTATTATCACTATACCAAAATTGCCTAGTTGTCACGGTCGAAAATCGTGACAAGGAAGACTTGTCACGATAAAAAATCGTGAAAAGAATTGGGGTGACAATTCCTTTGTCACGGACTTATAAGGGTCAAAGTCTGTGATAAGAATTGAACTTCTCACAGATTTTGACAGTGACAAGTTCATGACAAGTCCATGAAAAATCTGTGCAGAATCAAAAAAATATTGCTGGGCAATATGGCCATTGCCACTGCCCAGCAGTATATTTTAACCTATTACAACATATTTAAACATGTTCAAATAGTATATATATCAAGAAACATTCAACAATTCATAAAAACTACATACGAATTAACCAAAAAATATTCATAACCAACCAAAATTCAATATTCAAATGAAATAAATACAAGTAATATCCAACAAAAAATATTCATAAGCATGAAAATAATACATATAATGTCAAGGGCTTGAGTTTTGAACAAGTCTGAGGTGGAAGGTAGGCCACACTACATATGAATTGATACAACCATCAATTCGCCGAACGCCACATTGCTCTTCCGACCACAAAGGTTCATTATCTTTTCCTCGCATAATATGCATGACACGAACCTTTGCCTCAATATCTTGCAACACACATCTATGAACCACACTACTCGACAGTGTGGTCGGGTATCTCAACCCACTAGCTACGGGCTTAACACCCTAGACGTCTATTAAATACACACTCGGTCAACTCATTATTGACATAGGCCGTTCTACGGGGGTCAAGGTGGCAAATGGATCATTTCCTGGCAGCGAATGGGTGCGTATCGACGATGAGGGTGTGAGAGATGGAACAGTGGCATCCTCGTCTATCGTCTTTCCCTTGCCTTTACATGAGGTGGACCCCAACTAATGCTTCATATAATCAAACATATTGAGTACCATTGCCTCCAACCTTTCTAACTTATCGCCATAGGCGTCCACCTTACGAGCTAACCCAGTGTTGCTCGTCTCCATCTTGATGAGCCTCGACTTCCCCACCTAAGAGCTCACCCCCTTGTCCCCTTGTGATCCTCCCTGAGCACTTGGCTTAGTGCATATGTAGCCAAAGATGCCTTGTCGGCATAAGACTAGGAGTTGTGCACTTCCTTAAGCTTTGCCTGAAATGACAAAAAGCACACGAATAGTTAAGTTAATAAAAAAATTATTACGTAATTAAAAAAATTAAACAATTGGAAGATATTTTCATAACTTACAATTGAGTCTGTCACACTCGGGGGCACCTCCTTATCCTTGCCCTTCTTCGTTCGAATTACCACATAGGCATCATGCTTATGCAAAATAGTAGAAATGACTAGGGCCAATCAACTCAATGGCTATCTAAATGTTCAAATCCACCAATCAACAACTTATAAAGTGAACATTAGAATATAAAAAGCATTATATCACAATTCATGAGCGCAAACATATATCAATTTATACCAATTACCAATTTATACCAACTTACCAATTTATACCACTTACCAACTTACCAATTACCAATTTATACCAATTACCACAATATATCAATTTATACCAATTACCAATTTCAATATACAAATACCAATTTCAATTTATACCAAATACCAATTTCAGAATACCAATTTTAGAATACTAATTTTAATATACAAATATCAATTTTAATTTATACCAAATTCACACACAGTCAAACACACACACACACACATACACACACACATATACATAGAGAGAGAGAGAGAGAGAGAGAGAGAGAGAGAGAGAGAGAGAGACATATTTATTGTTCGTAAACATAGGTAGAGAGGGATAAGATGTGAGAGGGAGGAGAGAGGTCGCAGAGGGAAAAAGACAATTTACGAGGGAAAGAGAGAAATAAACGAGGGAAAGAGGAAATGCTGAAGCGGCTGGGGTTTTATTTTAATTAAGTTATCACAGATGTGTCACGATCTTTGACCGTGATAACTTTCTAAGCTTGTCGATCTTTGACCATGACATGTCCGTGACAACACAAATTGTCACGATATTTTACAGTGATAAGAGTTGTCACGGCATTATCACGGTCAAAGACCGTCATAATAAACGCGTGTTTTGTTGTCACTGTTTTTTATCGTGACAACCTTGGTCGAGTGAAGAATGACATTTTTGACAATTTGGTGTAGTGTATGTGAGAAAAAACTTTTCTCGACGATGAGAAGAGGTACCTCCAATTGGAGAAGCTTGCATACACAATAGTGGTAGCCTCTTGCAAGTTGAGACACTACTCTGAGGCACACACCATCATTATTTTAACCTCATTCCCTCTTAAGGTAATACTCTGGAAGGATGACATATTCGAACGTATGTCTAAATGGTCAGTGGAATTATGGAGGTTTGACATATAGTTTCATCCTAGAACCTCAATTAAGGGGAAGATCCACATTGACTCCATCGTTGAATCTTCCAGCGACGGAGAACCAGTGAAGATGAGCACCGAAAAAGGAGAACTTTTCCAAGAACCAATCGAAGAGGGGGAAAGATGGATCCTTTATGTTGATGGAGCCTTAAATTCTAAGGTGGGAGTAGTTAGGATAATGCTGGTATCCCCCGAGAAAACTATCCTCGAGAAGGAAATTCGCTAGGTATTTGAAGCCTCCAACAATGAAGCTGAATACGAAGCCTTAATCGATAGATTACAAAAAGCACTCTCCCTAGGCACCTATCACCTTAACGTCTGTTGTGACTTAAAGATAGTAATGAATCAGATATCAGGAGACTACGACGATAGGGATGAATGCGTAGTTGCGTAACTAAAAGAGGCTCAGCACCTAGTCATCAAGTTGAAGCATGTACAATAGCAACAATTACTATGGGGGAACAACATTCATGTATATGAACTATCAATGCTTGCTTTAATTATTAAGGTAGACATAAAAAAAATGATGTAGGTATATTACCACAAGGAGCCCAGTATCAATAAGTGGAACCTTATCGAGTTCATTATGACCATTTATAAGGCCACAAGATGGATGGTACTAATTGTACACCACCTAAAATAAGATTCCCTGCCAGCTAATGAGAAGGAGGCACATAAAATACAAGTGAAAATTACTCGGATCCATTTATCGGCAGATTAAAATCTTTATCAGTGCTCTTTTCTAGGTCCTTAGCTGTAATGTGTGCACCCAGATGATATCGACCAGACCCTGTATGAGGTACATGAGGGAATATGTGGGAGATAAATATGGGGAAGGTCCATGGCATTTAGGGAAATGAAAGAAAGGTACTGGTGGTCGTATATCCAGCGAAATGCGATCGCCTACATTCAAAAGTACAAACACTGCTAGCTCTTCTCCCTACTGGTACATAGGCCTTGTAGACACCACATTATATCCCCCCCAATTCTCTCCTTAAGTCCCTATAATCTCCCCATTTTACTACAAACCCTAAGTCATACTCCGAGTACCGATTATGAGGCCATCAGGTGCTCCTGGGCCCCATTTGACTCCGGTCAACTCTATCGTCAGAGCAAAAGCTTATTGAATGTTTGAAGGGCTCTGAATTCCCTTTCCAATGGTCCAGCCCATGGCACATATCAGCTTAACGGCTTGGACGAACAAACCATTTTACTACAGAAAATCGATTCGGAGGCCACCAGGCGCTCCCGTGCCCCGATTTGACCCCAATCAACTTTATCATCAAAGAAAAACCTCTTTGAAACTTCTAAGGGAACTGAAACCCCTTTGGAAGGGTTTGCCCCATGCACGAAGTGCCATAACCATTCGTAAAAACGATTCGTTTTCCTCCAAAAACTGATCTGGAGGCCACCTGGTGCTCCCGGACTCTGTTTGACCATGGTTAGCTCTTCAAATCGAACGAGACTGAATGAATCTCTAAAGGGAACTGAATAGCCTTTCCAACGGTCCACCTCGTGCATGATTCTGACTTATGGTACGGACAAACGACCTGTTTTACTTCGAGAGGTCACTGGGCATTTCCGGGCCCCGATTGACCAAGGTCAACTTTTCAAACCGAGCAAAGCTATTTGGAATGTCAAATTAAATTTCCTAACCTTTATAATGATCCACCCAGTGCTCGATTCTCACTTACCATACGAACGAACGATCTGTTTCCGTCCGACAATCTCCCCTTTAAAGGATCGACGTGTGCTTCCGAGCCATATTTGACCCAAAGTCAACTTTCGGACTCGGGAGAGGTACAAAGGACTCTTGAAGGTATCTAAATTATCTTTATAACGGTATAGCCCATGCATAATTCGGATCAATGGATTATGTTCTACGATCATTTTTCCAAAAAAATCTGCACAAGACTGCCAATCGGTAGGTCCAGTTCCCCGCCTATCGGCAGTGTGTCTAGGGTCAACTGCCAATAGGGTAATGCTGATTGGAACCACCCCTCACCCTATAAATAAGGGGCATGAATTCACTCCCAAGTCACACTAGAGATCCATCAGCATTAGTGATCTCAACAACATTCTCTCAAAATCAACGAATTTCCTTCATGTGAAGTTCCATTCAAGCTTATATTCCCATACTTTTCATACATAATTTTATCAAAATCTCATTCTCTCTCATTCAACATCCATCTCACACTCAAGGGAGTTCATCCAAGATCAAACTTGAATCTTGAAAGAAGGTCCAAATCTTTCCCTCTCTATTTAAATTCCTTGTTTTGAATACATTTCATTAGATTCATAATCTAGTTCTTACTTTAGTTCATACACATTAATATCTAATTTTTTTTAGTATATTGCACATACTTTATTTTCTATAAAAAGAATCCAAAACAAACAAAAAGAGGGTTACGCCCATAAATTTCCAATGGGATTATCCATCACACATTTTCAAAACTAGAACATATTTTTCTACACACACATATAATAAAATCCCGTTTGGATCTATAAAATAAACCCCACCCCCATGACGCATTCGAACTACGCTGACTTTGATGCCTTTATAGGCTATGTAGGCATTTCGGATTAAAACGTGAAACTCGAGTCCAATTTTCCAAATTTCAAATTTTCTAATTTTCCAATTTTATAATTTTTCAATTTCTCTAAGTTCTCCAATTTTCCTAAATTCCTCATTTTCATATTTATCATATTCTTGCATCAGTATACATATTATGCTTGTTAGAATTTCATCCAACACATATTGCCGTTTCATAGTAACGATCAATATCGCAGTAAATGCATAAATCGTATTTTCTATATATATTATTTGGGAACATTCCTATGGATGACCTCACTCTATATTCCCCATGATATGAGTTGAATGATTTCGATATCCATTATATATACACGCACGCACACTTCACGGAGAAATAAAGGAAAATAATAACACAAACTGATAAGAGATCGAAAGGGCGGTATGGGTTCCTAACACCTTCCCATTCCATAACTTAGTCCGCGAACCTTCGAACTATTGGTTTCGTATCCATCAGTTTGTCTTTTATGCCGCTCTCTCGAGGAGGAAACATGTTCTTTTGCTTGTTTTGTGTAAAATAAGCTGGTGACTTCATTTCTTTACATTTACCCCACACCGTCGACGGCCGAAGCATTCCTAATTAGGGCGTGAAACCTTTCAACCCCTTCCCTTTCCATCGTCATACCCCCTTTTTTGGAAGGTAAGAAAAGCGGTAGAAGAGAAAGACAGTGCACGATCTCGATCGGAATGGCCATATTGGCGACTCTACTGGGGAATTTCTTCATAAGAGGGATAGACTCTGTTTGCATGGGTGTTTTGTTTTCTAGTGTGATTATGCACCTACCTGTATGTACACTTTTTGTCCTCTATTATTTCTTGCACATATATACCTCATGCTTATATCACTACTCACTCACACACTTGTAGAAATTCTCCATGTACACTTCACACCACCTCCACCTAGGATCACTTATATCCACATGTTGCACACACCACTTAGAAATCCATGCTTAGGTGTCACTAACACACACTTCCACATATCACACTTGTATACATCCACGCTCACTCACACTTGTCACACACCACCTGTAGTTGATCCATGCTTAGGCTCACTACCACACACTCACTTATAGATAATTACAAATCACTCTCTCTCACATAATCCATGCTTAGTATAGATTTACTTTTTATACTTGTACATTTTCCCCTACTTAGTATACTGCTCATCATGCCAAATAAAGATACTCTCTCCATAAGATACTAATCAAGAGTCATACATTTTTCACACTACATCACCAAAGAGCATTACTATTGACCAAATTTTGTCCCGTAACTGGGGGGGTCACTTCGTGATGGGCGCTGGTCTGGCAGGTCGCAGTTAGCCTAAGCGATATGACTCACACCTTCCATTGGCCAAGTACCTTTGACGTATATTGAACGGTTACTCCCGCATCGTATCGCTTGACCGAAGTCATAACGGGAGGTATATCGAAGGGAACTCCACTACACCAAATACCGAAAATGGTCACAGAGAAGGGGTCACGACTGGAAGTCGTGACCAGCTAGTCATGGCCTAAAACCATGACCACAGTCAAAATGGGCATGACCAAATCCATGACTCTGTGTGGTCATGGGTGGTCTTGTGTGTGGTCACGACTCTAGACCTTGACTCCTTTGGGTCACGGTTTTAAACCCTAACCCAGATGTGATCATTATGGCGCCAAGTTTCCCTCCAATTTTGGTCGGGGAAGACTAATGTTTGTTTAAGTTTCAAATTAGGGAACATTTTAATTTAATGAATATTGTTGGTTTAAGTTTCAAACTAGGGCAAATTTTAATTTTATTGATATTGTTGGTTTAAGTTTCAAACTAGGGCAAATTTTAATTTAATGGATATTATTAGTTTAAGTTTCAAACTATGGCAAATTTTAATTTAATGGATATTGTTGGTTTAAGTTTCAAACTAGGGCAAATTTTAATTTAATGGATATTGTTCATTTAAGTTTGGGGCTGAAATATAAAAATATACATCTCCATTAACATTGATGCTAAATTCAGGATTAATTTTAGGGGCTTTGTAAAATTAAGTCCCAAAAATGCATAATCTATTAATTGTAGGGGTAATGTTTGTAAGGGTTAATTTTAAGGTTGATTTTAGGGATTGTTGGCTTAAATGACAAAAGTAGGTATTCAAAACCTAATAAATTAATGGTTAGTGATTCATTAGAGCCATAATTTATAGGAATCATATTCACACCCTCGTACATAATAACTCGTTAATGATTCATTAGAGCCATTATTTATAGGAATTATAATCACGCCCTCGTTCATTTTTCTCAGGAAAAATGAGTCACGGTGCTAATAAATGGCAACAAGAGTGGAAAAGGTTGCAATTGGACTGCACGCGTACATCTTTCATTAATGAGCCTCATAAAGTAGGTACTACGGTTTATTGGTATGGTAATAGGAAGATCGAACAAATTAACTACCTTGTAAACCATGGAGTTCATCTCCAGCAAGAGTACTTGTTCGATCATATTCTGTTTTCCCTGCCACAATATTGAGATGAAGATGTGCAATATATATATCGCGTAGATAATCCATATATACCACTGATCTTTCTTACGCTGTTAGAGAAGGCAGAAAAAAATTCACCCATTATGGATAAAATTACGTACAAAGAGCATTGACGAAGACTGTGATGTCTCACGACATATGCACGTCAAACTCAATCTTGCCAATAGGCTAAAGAGGATGAGATTTTGAGTTCTTATCGCTGACATCTATGAATCCATTATAGATACGCTTCCTTCTAATTTTCCACATGAAAAAATCCATAGGTTTTTAAAAACAAATCCAGAATGGATGGAGATCAGACACATTAAACTTTTGTTAAGTCTTACCATGAACAGGTAGATTATAATATATGGAAAAAAAATATTGTTAGTTATATTTTCATATTGAAATTTGAAATTATGCATCTATTATTATAGATACACATTTAACTTTTATTATTTTTGTAGATAATGTTGGGTGGTAGTGGAAACAATGCTCCAACCAACAATGTGACACAACCATAATGAGAATTCTCATTACTAATTGGTGAGTAATACTCAACTCCACAAGCTGTTCACTCCCTTACTCCAAATTATGTTCACTCCCCTACTCCACAAATTGTTCATTCCCATAATCCAAGTTGCAGGAGGCAAGGTACTCCCACTAATCCAACAGACACGCCCAACGCTCCTGAAATTGCCAGGTCAGTTGAGAAGAAGCCCTTTGGGTTCTATTTATTAGGAAATAACCCCATGGGGGATAAGAATTACGTTCAACAGTTTAAAGCCCAGTGTTTGTCTTTGGCAAAAATAAATGTGGGAGTGGGAGGTGTTGACAATTGGAACCTCGTAGATAAAGCTATTAAAGATGAAATCTATGAGTAACTCAGCAAACGATTTTCATTTTCCCCCAACTCGAAAAATAAGGTGCTTTCTCTGGTTGTTGAACAACTCTGAACATATCGGAGAAACCTTAGGCAAAAGCATTTCCCTGAGGGAGCATCGAACTCTGACATTTTGGCATTCAAAGATAAAGTCCATTTGAATGTTGAGACGCTAGTCTCTTAATGAAATGATTTTCTAGAGAATGAGGCGAAGGACTCCAAAATGCTGCAAAGGGAGAAAAATAAGCAGATAAGGGCCAAAAAAACTGATGTCCATCGGCTTGGCTTGAAATCTTATGAAGATTTTAAGAACGAGTGGACGACCATTACGAAAGGCAGCCCGAATGAAGGGAAGACACCGAATAGGGCCAACTTGCACTACACCAAATCCTGCGAATGGTCACGCCCAGCTGGTCATGGCCCAAGTCTGCAACTAACTGCTTATGAACTTGGGCCGTGACCATATGATTTTTTGGCGTGAACATATTCATTACCACACTGACTTATGGATGCTCTTAAAGTGGTCACGGACCAAGTCCGTGACCACTGTGGTTCATGCACTTGAGCCGTGACCAGGTTGTAACCATCTTGGTGCTAAATTCACGCCAAAATTTCCTCCAAGATTGGTCACGGATTTGGACCGTGACTATAGGCATGACGAAGCACAATACACACACATTTGGGGTCACGGTTGTGGACCAAAACCAAATTTTGAAGTGGGTCACGACTTAGGGTTGTGACCATCCCTCATTCGAAGAGCTGCTCTTGGTCGTGCATGGTGGGTCACGGCCTAGATCCATGACCACAGGTCATTCGAGCAGCATCTTGGGCGCGCATGTGGAGAACTATTTGGTCACGGAGGTTGGGTCACGTCTCTAGGCCATGACCAGATTCAATAAAAAAAAATAACGCGGCTCAATTCAAACCTATTTTTCATTCTGCCATTTGCGATTTAGGCTTTGGACGATTTAGGGATTTCGGTGATTTGGGTTTTTTGTGAATTTCATCTAAGATTCGTGAAAGGTATGTGTGTATATGTGTGTGCACATTTTGATTTATTGATTTGTGACAACTGTGTGTGTATGTGTCTATAGATTTCTATTTGTGTGTATGTGTGTGTGTATGTATAGATTTCGGTTTATATGTATATATGTGTATGTTTGTATAGATTTATGTTTATATGTGTATATATATGTGTGCATGTGTGTAACTATGAAAAATTGTATTTTATGTCAATAAACCCTAGAAATTGTATTGGGGTTAATTCTTTCTGACAAAATTTTATTCAGAACCCTAGACATTATATTTTTTTGACAAAATATTATTCAAAACCCTAGACATTACATTTTTTTTGACAAAATATTATTAAATGGATTCTTAATAAGTAAAAAAAAATTACATCTACCTTGTTGTGATTTTATAGGGGGTTATATACATGCCATCATATTATATTGGGGGTTATATGCATGTCGTTTTTTTTCTGACAAAATATAATTAAATGGATTTTTTAACATACATAGCACACGTTCACTTGACGAACGGAGTTCCTCAAAAGAGATATTAACAACCATCGATCAGCCTGCATTATATGTCATCCAGGAGATAGTGCACTTTATGTTGAACAAATCAAGAAGGTAGATCAAGAATTTCACGAGCACCGAGCAACACTGCAGAATAAATACTCCATCCTTTCAGTAAACCATCGAGCATGGAGCATTGGGGGCTTCTGTTGACGCAAAAATTCTCCATCTACGAGGACCAATCAGAAAAGGACACATGCCATCCTACGTGGCAATATTCGGCACCCGGGGAGAGTTGATCGACACCCGAGGAGAGTTGGTCGATACCCGAGGAGAGCTAGTCGACACCCGAGGAGAGTTGGTCGGCACCCGAGGAGAGTTAGTCGGCATACCAACCAGGAAGATCAAAGGATAACTATGCATTTAATGTGCATTAATGAAGATGACAACGCATTTAATGAGCCTTAATGTACATTTCTACTGTATCAATAGATGACAACACATATCATACCAAGCAATTCAAGGAAGACCAACCATCATAGAAGGCCAACAATTAGATTCATTGTATGTAGACATAAATGTCTGAATGTATAAAGACATTGTATCTCTTTATCTCCCATCACTATAAATACATGTATTCCCTTAGCCAAGGGGGGGGGGGAGGAGACAACCAAGAAACACCATACCCAAGATACACATCCTTTCTCTCTCTACACCATATGGTGCTATTGTAAACCCCTGGGAATAAAATAACAATGGACGTAGGCTTTATTCATAGCCGAACCACTTTAAAAACCTTTGTCTCTTATATGATTGAAGATGAAGATAAATATTCACATCAAACATATAAGAGACAAAGGTTTTTAAAGTGGTTCGGCTATGAATAAAGCCTACGTCCACTGTTATTTAATTCCTAGGGGTTTATAATAGCACCATATGGTGTAGAGAGAGAAAGGATGTGTATCTTGGGTATGGTGTTTCTTGGTTGTCTCCTCCCCCCCCTGGCTAAGGGAATATATGTATTTATAGTGATGGGAGATAAAGAGATACAATATCTTTATACATTCAGACATTTATGTCTACATACAATGAATCTAATTGTTGGCCTTCTATGATGGTTGGTCTTCCTTGAATTGCTTGGTATGCTATGTGTTGTCATCTATTGATACAGTAGAAATGTACATTAAGGCTCATTAAATGCGTTGTCATCTTCATTAATGCACATTAAATGCATAGTTATCCTTTGATCTTTCTGGTTGGTATGCCGATTAACTCTCCTCGGGTGCCGACCAACTCTCCTCGGGTGTCGACTAACTCTCCTCGGGTATTGACCAACTCTCCTCGGGTGTCGATCAACTCTCCTCGGGTGCCGAATATTGCCACGTAGGATGACATGTGTCCTTTTCTGATTGGTCCTCGTAGATGGAGATTTTTTGCGTCAACAGAAGCCCCCAATGCTCCATGCTCGATGGTTTACTGAAAGGATGGAGTATTTATTCTGCAGTGTTGCTTGGTGCTCATGAAATTATTGATCTACCTTCTTGATTTGTTCAACATAAAGTGCACTATCTCCTGGATGACATATGATGCAGGCTAATCGATGGTTGCTAATATCTCTTTTGAGGAACTCTGTTCGTCAAGTGAACGTGTGCTATGTATCACCCCTGGGAATTTGGATGCAGCCATGCCATAGTATGCAACTTGTAGCTTGTCATAATCTTCAAGTATGTTGATTGATTTGCTAGCCAACCAACTGCCTCTTGTGCCGAGCAACTGAGTGCTAACTTCACGTGCTTGATTTTTTTTATTTATGCTCCTCTAAATATTTTATCGAGTAACATTCTAGCTTTTGAACCCAATTCTTTAATGTACCAAGCTAGTGGTGGACTTCGAAACATTTTCATACAACTTCTTCTTCATTATTGGTCAGGACCGTAGTAGTAAAGATCTCAGTGCTTTAGATGCTGAATTTGACTCCTGAACTTCAATAACATGTGCATAATAACTCCTGAATATGCCTCCTGAACTTCTGAATACACCTCTTGAACCTCTGAATACGCCTCCTGAACTTCAATATACCTCCTGAGCAAGAAAAACAACTCTTGAATGATGATTGGTCGGGGCCCCGACCATGTGAGTTTGTGGGGTTGAATTTGATGCTTGACTGCATGATGTTATGAGAATGTGCCACCGAATGAATAACTAAATCTGTAATAGAAGCCCCCAAGAATGGAATATAAACTTTGAATGCTTTCTTTGTTGTTTGCTGATGAATATACATATGTAGAAAGACAAATTGTCCTGTTTTACATGAACAATGAAACTTGCTCCACCTGCTGTATAATTATAGTGACTTGTCACTCTTTGGGCCTAAGCAATGAAACAACTTTCATCCCATGATCCTGCTTAGTTTAACCAACCGGAGTTGGAAGAGATTTATCGACCAATCGGAGTTGGATTTTATCGACCAACCGGAGTTGGATTTCCGGTTGGATTTTATCGACCAACCGGAGTTGGATTTTGTCGAACAACCGGAGTTGGATTTGGTTCCCGACCAACAGGAGTTGGAAGAGATTTATTTCTCGACCAACCGGAGTTGGAAGAGATTTGTTCCCGACCGACCGGAGTTGGTGGTAATTGATAATAAATGATGGAGACTTCCTCGAAGCTGACCAATGGATTGTTGGGAATAAGATATAATAAATGCTGGAGACATCCTCAACAGACTGTTGGGAATAAGATAATATAAATTCTAGAGAGTTTCTTGGAGCTGACCAACAGATTGTTGGGAATATAAATGCTGGAAACCTCCTCAACAAATTGTTGGGAATAAGATAATATAAATGCTAGAGACCTCCTTGAAGCTGAATATATATATATATAGAGAAGAAATTTTCTGAGCTCCATGCTGAATATAAATAAGAATTACCCTGACCAACTATCCGTTGGGGGTGAAATATAATAAATGTTATAGTTCTTCCTCGGAGCTGAATATGATAATGAGTATCTCGCCGAGTTCCATGTTGAGATGAATATATAATATGAATCCCAAAGGATATATAGAATAATTTGCGCTTGAGCCGATATCTCCGAGCAATAATAAAATATATAATGCCTCGCTGAGGTGAAATTTCATAATGCTGAGCAATGATAATAGTTTCCAGATTGTTTAAGATTGTTTCCGAGCATTCGTCGGCGTTGAATCTTGTACCTGCTAATGTATTTGGTAACTGACTCGGTGTAGTACCACCATCATGGTCTGATTTTTTTTTTGTTGATTTGGGGTCACTACATGCGCCATGACTAAGAGGACCAGGGGATGTTCAGCGGACTGATGATGGTTTCCACAAGCCAGCGGTAAGGCTGCTGCCATTACACAGGCTGTAGAGGAATAATTTATATCTCAATTACGCGGTCCTACTGGCACCAGCTCTGCATTTCTTAATAGTATAAATAGGGATATTCGATTAAGCTTTTTAAATTCCTTTCAAGTATGACGGTTATTGAGTTGTATTTGGATTCATGATCCCGAAAGTGAAACGGTTCCTCATAATCAGTATAGAGAGAATGAATCTTGACTTTTCATATTATATATATATATATATATATATATATATATATATATATATATATATATATATATATAACATTATCATGGAAATAATACAGTTTCTTAAAAGAAACTTTGTGGTTATCATCTTTGAAGATAGAGAATCATTTTAGACGTTTATTACCAGTAAAAAATATCTCATATGGGAAATAAAATATCAGATCTAAACCAAGGAACATATGTGTTGTTGTCGAGAATTTACTAAAGCTTTTGATTGAAAATGTCTTTTCATACTTTAAGATTCAGATACGTGTTGGGTTTGAATGAATTGATTTAACCGAGGCTTTAAACATGTATAATCATAAAATTTTAAGAATCCCTATATTTTGGGGTTCGTACAAAACTTATAGAATTTTGAAATTTACTCTTTTACATATTCCCAAATTAAAATTAATCAATGAATTCATTCATATAAAAATTATGATTAGATGAGAAGACATATCTTCAACATGTAATTGAATTGATCTCTAAGTTTATAGATATAAACATATGAGAATCATGATTTGAACAAAAAGATGCGTGCATATAATTAGTTATACGTAGAGAAAATAAAAACTTAGCTTTTGATGGTGGACAATGCTTGTAACACGTTCCCACAGACGACGCCAATCTGTTGAAGACAGAAAATGGCCACTGCCATTTTAGTGGCGTCAACAGCAGATAAATGATGAGGATGAGATTGAAGATGAAGATAAATATTCACATCAAACATATAAGAGACAAAGGTTTTTAAAGTGGTTCGGCTATGAATAAAGCCTACGTCCACTGTTACTTTATTCCCAGGGGTTTACAATAGCACCATATGGTGTAGAGAGAGAAATGATGTGTATCTTGGGTATGGTGTTTCTTGGTTGTCTCCTCCCCCCCCCCCCCCCTTGGCTAAGGGAATGCATGTATTTATAGTGATGGGAGATAAAGAGATACAATGTCTTTATACATTCAGACATTTATGTCTACATACAATGAATCTAATTGTTGGCCTTCTATGATGGTTGGTCTTCCTTGAATTGCTTGGTATGCTATGTGTTGTCATCTATTGATACAGTAGAAATGTACATTAAGGATCATTAAATGCATTGTCATCTTCATTAATGCACATTAAATGCATAGTTATCCTTTGATCTTCCTGGTTGGTATGCCGACCAACTCTCCTCGGGTGCCGACTATCTCTCCTCTGGTGCCGACGAACTCTCCTCGGGTGTCGACTAACTCTCCTCGGGTACCGACCAACTCTCCTCGGGTGTCGATCAACTCTCCCCGGGTGCCGAATATTGCCACGTAGGATGACATGTGTCCTTTTCTGATTGGTCTTCGTAGATGGAGAATTTTTGCGTCGCGCCAATAATTGTATTGAGGATTATATGCGCGTTGTTATTTTTGACGATAACTCCTACCATGTTGTGATATTTTAGTAATTCTTTACTTACCTACTTTAAATATGAGTCACAAAAACATGTGCACATTAACATAGTGAGATATCGTTGGTTTGTGTCGAAGAGTGTGCGGGGCATAAAGTTTAGTTTACTAGAGTTTGTACGTGTGTGTACTAAAACTCTTTCATAATAAACCCTAACAAAACGTGTTATTTCACATCGATGAGATCCAAAATGCAAGGGGTTAAGATAAGGGCAGTGATGAATCAAAACCTTAATCAAACCAATATACCCTTATACGTCTTATGTTTGAATTAATAGTTATTAATTTATTAGATCCCTTAAGTGTAGGACTCGTATTCACACCCTCATATACTTTTCTCAGGAAAAATGAGGCATGGTGATAATCACTGTCAATAGGAGTGGGAGAGGTTGGAATTAGACCGCACACATAACTCTTTTATTAGTGCGCGCCATATAGAGGGTACTCCTATTTATAGGTGTGGAAATAGAAAGATCAAACAGTTCAACTACCTTGTTAATCGTGTATTTGATCTCCGACAAGATTACCTGTTTGATCGTATTCTATTTTCTCTACCAGAAAATTGGGATGAAATTATACAAAATATATTTCACACGCATAATCTTGACATATCCCTGAGCTTAGTTACGTTGTTGGAGAAGGCGAGAAAAAATCCACCCGTTATGAATACAACTGTATACAAAGAGCATTGACATAGATTGTGATGTCTCGCGCCACATGCACGTAAAATTGAATATTGCCAACAAGTTGAGAAACATGGAATTCCGAATTCATGTCACGGATATCTACACATCAATCATTAATACCCTTCCTCCTAGTTAGCCACGTGTAAAAATTCATAGGTTCTTAAAAACTAATACCGAATGGATGGAGATCAGACACATTGAATATATTTTAAAGTCGTAATCTGAAAAGGCATCTCTCTCTCTCTCTCTCTCTATATATATATATATATATATATATATATATATATAGTAATAAGCTTGATTAATTAGTTATAATTTCATATTATTGTAATTATTTATTCACTTATGGTTTTTTATTTTTGTAGATAATATCGAGAGGAAACAACCCGATGGTACCAAGTGACGAGGTGACACCACAATAAGGTTCACCATCTCATGCACAACCCGAATTCTCAACACTAATGTCTTAGCAATTCATAACTCCACCAATGGTTCACTCCTCACCAAGTCCAACTCTAAGTGCTCCTACGCCCCAATTCAGCACTCCCGTTGCTCCAATGCGCCCATCGAGCACTCCCGATGCATCCCGCTCAAATGAAAAGAAGTCCATTGGGTTCTCCTTTCTCAAGAATAACCCGATGGGTGATAGGAATGAAGTGCTAAACTTTAAAGCTCAGTGTTTGTCGTTGGGAAAAATGAACGTGGGAGTCGGTGGACCAAACAACTGGAACCTTATTGATCAAGCTATTAAAGATGACATACATGATCAACTCTGCAAGAATTTCTCATTTCCTGACTGTTCCAAGAATAGGGTTCTATATTGGGTTGCTAAAGTATTGAGAACATTAGGAGAAACCTTCGGAATAAACATTTCTCGAAGGAGGCTGCGAGCTCTGATATTTTGGCTTTAAAAGAGAGAGTGCCTCCCGATGTTGAAATGTTGGTGGAGCAGTGGAATAATTTTTTGAATAATGAGGCTAAGGAGAAAAAGTTGGTCCAGAGGGACCAAAATAAAAAAAATAGGGCACAAAAAACTGATATTCATAGGTTGGGATCCAAGTCATATGAGGATTTGAAGAATGAATGGGAGAGTAGGACAAAGAACTAATATTCATGGCTAAGACACTGGAATCAATAGAGGCCATCAACAGTCAATCCAATTTGAGCCCTGATGTTAACTTTGACGATGCCCTGACCCATACCTTTGGAAGGGACGAAAGGGGGAGGACGAGAGGTATTGTCTCACATATGCCAAAAACAAAACTTCAACACACTGCACCTCTTGTGGACGATCTTTCTTCGGTCAAGAATAGTATCTCGTCCCAAAAGGAACACTAGTTCAAGACCAATGGGGATGTCCATGAGATTAAAAATACCTTGGGATTATTAACGAATCAAATTGAGAAACTTGTGAACTTTTTTTAAAGTTATAGGCCCCTAATGCCTCCTCAAGGTTACCCTACTCCTACTCAAGGTTTCACATATCCTTCCCCTCCAACATTCCCCTCCCCAATGCCTCCTCCTCCAACATTCCCCTGCCAAATGTCCCATCCTCCAACATTCCCCTCCCCCGCGCCTCCGCCAGTCACAGCACTTGGATCATCGCCAATAACTCGCGGTGACTATGTCCAAGAGTACTATATCAAGTACCTGAGCAATACGAGGTTGTTGGCATGTGCACACTCATCTCCATAGTTCTCGGAACTCCAGTACACGACTTACCTTTGGAGAAGGGTGATACTCAAATAATGGTCGAAGAAATATACAAGGGATGCAGAGATCTACCTGTGCACGTTAACAGTGGGGAAGGGATGGAATTGAGGAATTATATACAAACTTTTATTGCTTGGCCAGTTTATTTGTTGGCCAAGATGTAATAATATTTTCTTTCGTTTCAGTTGTAATATTTTTTTTTGTTTTAGTTGTAAGAATATTGGTTTTGCTTCAGTTACAATGATATATTTTTTTGTTTCAGTTGTAAGAATATTGATTTTGCTTTGAGCACCGATCATTAGTTAGCCGATATTTTCATGAAACCTTTAAATGCACTTCGATTTGAGGATCTTAGGGAGACTTTAGGTATTTGCACCGTTGATTGAGATATGCTATCTTATCTAGTATAAGATTATTTTCATGCTTATTCATATTTATTCGTATTGCTAGATTGTATTGTCATTGTATTTATCTTTTTCCATTTTGATAAATTTTTTTGAAAAATCCAAAAGGTTTTTTGTTTTTTTTTGAAATTTTTTGAAAAATACAAAGATTTTCGGTTTCTTTTTAAGAAAAAGTGAAAGAGCCAAAAAGATTTTATTTTTGATAAAATATTGAAAAATCCAAAAAGAGTTTTGTATTTTTTTCACCATATGTGGATGGACATTAAAGATGTCCGAGTTACCCATTCATTCCATATCCCCGTGGCTATTTTGTAGCGTTAAACTTGACAACATTTCAATTTTGTGTTTTATAATGTGTGCAGTCACTAAGATGTGATATGATGACTACTTGCTACATGTTTACTCCTTGCCACCTTTAATTCACATGAGCACGAACTTATTTGAGTATTGCACTTACCTTTCACGTGTCGGTTGGAGTGTTTTCATCTCAATCTTTCTTTTAAAACGAACCAGATGCGGAAAAATGAGATAATAAAAGTAGTGCTTGTAGGAACCATTACCCAGATTGAAAAAAATGCAAATCATATTTCTGGTAAATGTGTTATGTTTAAAGCAATGGAATCGGGTTGTGAAAGCAAAGATAAAAGTAGTGCTTGTGAAACCATTACCCAGGTTGACTTTGCGTGAATAGCCACTATTTTCAAAAAGAAAAGAGCTTAAAAGATGGAACATAAAATGAAAAATGGCAAAGTGTCAGACCAAATTCAAATAACATTGATGCTTAGTTACATACGAGTATTGATTTCTTCAAAGCAAAAATATTTGAGAGAAAAAATTCAATATGTGAGTTTTGAGGGACTTTAGTCGAAGATCAATGAATTTGCACTTCCTGAAAAATTCTCGTAAAATCATTACATAGTTTTGGGCGTTATTGGTCCGAAAATCACTCACGACCTTGATTAGTTGAATAGGTTGAGTTGATTTTACTTGAGTTTACCATTTTTACACTTAAGGTAGAATTTGAGATCTTGCGTTAGTGGTATATCATTCCTTCATGCACATATGCTATGTTTTTCAACATTGATTTACCTATAGAAAGTGATCACACCCCTACATTCCGTTTCCACGATTCTGTTATTTTTGTGTTTCTCCATGGTGTGTTGTTTTAGTTAAATTATTTTATTTAAAAGTTTTAAAAAATCAAAAATAGTTTGTGGTGTTCTTTAAGATTATCATTGCATGATTATTCCTTCATATCTTTTTGTGATGATATCTTTTACTAATGGGTGATATTCCCTATATTTTTCATGATTAGTTTTTACTCCTTGTCTATTTCAAACAAAATTAAAGGGGGGGGGGGGGAACAAAATACATGGGAGATTGATTTATAGGGAGATTTTCATATCTTTATGTATTTATTTGATATATTTCAAACTCAATACATCACGGGGTATTTGATTTGTTTCATGTGTGGAGGTGTTTGGAAGATCATATATGGATTACAATCGCTGAAGACAAAGTGCCCAAGAGAAGACAATGAAGAAGTGAAGATTTGAAGACTTTTATTTGAAGACAAGTCTATCTTTGTACCTATCAATTTTAGGGTTTGGGAGGTTATTAGGATATTGTATTCATCTTAGGAGATTATTTTGAAATTTGAATTTTGGTTTTATGTTTATACCGGAGTAGCCAAAAAGGGGAAGATTTGTAAGAACATGACTTCAATCAGTTTCTTATAGCTTTAGCTACATTTAGTTTTTGGCATATCCCGTTAACGATTGTTTTGAGCCGCCACAAAGAACTGATTTTCATCATCTCCGAATTCAATAAGATCTTCACAAAACAAATGAATAAAATTATTTAGGATTTAAATTTATTTATGTTTATATCTCGGAGTTATTTTTTCATTAAATCGAGGCATTTTTTCTAACATTTTTCTGGATTTAAATTTTTTAAAAATATGTGCAAATCATTCAAACGAGATGGGAATCTCGTTCAAACAACTTTGCAATATTATTTGAAGTGGTCGTTTGAAGGATCCTTCCATCAAACATTTAACGACGGCGTACTATTTTGTCACGTTTGAAGCTCATTCAAATGACATTGGGATTTTGTTCAAACAACCTTGATGTCGTTTAAACGAGAGCCTTTTCTTGTTCAAATGAGGTTCAGTTGTCGTTCAAACGAGACTCTCCGCCTCGAGTTTTGTGCCGACTTATAAATACCTATTTCGTACAAAAATTTGATGAGACTTTTGGAAATTCGATTTTTGAAAACCTGCTACAAAAGTACTCACTTTCTTTAGGTAAAAAACTTATTTTGATTCACAATCATCACTCCCATCTATATCTGTGAATCAGTTTAAAACACTAGATAGTTCTATATTTGAGTTACACTTATGGGGAGATTATCTTCACTAGTGACCCATTGTGGTTCTCGAGGGGATCACTGCTGAAAGGAAGACCAAGATTGATCGGTGGATATTGAGGGTGGATTGACACCTTTGGATGAGTCTGGATTGAGCCATATTCTGTACAGGTTTTTGTAAGTTGCATCTTGTAAAAACTTTATAGTGTTGATAAAAGGTTTTACCCGCAAGGTATTTTTCCTCAATTTTCCTTGATTATGTTTGCATGCATAAATTTATCTGCTTTATCACCAAATTTCTTGATTAGGGTAATAGAGATAAAATTTGAACTTGTGTGTGCCGGACACTTAATTATAAAAATTGTCCATTAAGATCGCAAGCGCAATATAATCCGCATTAGTTAAAATTACTCCATTTTAGTTCATCATCCATTCAAGAGGTGACTGTTTTAGGACCTATGACATCACCATTGGTCACAGTAGGTTGTTTCCACCTTCTTTCACAAACAAGGCAGACTCACTCGTCTATTACTTTCAAAGCCAACCACATTTAAACGTTCCAATAAACATAATTAGGAATGTTGAAAACATGCATCATATTATACAAATTATCCATAAAAACCCAATTTTAAAGATAACTAACTTGAAAAAAATAATACTAAAAAATGTCATAAAAAGGATCACACAATATTTTAGTGCAACCCGCTCTGACACCAATTTGAGAAAGCACTTGGGGAGTTATACGAATTTACTTATATCTCATACCAAACACATAAATTCACTTTTAACAAATTTTATCTCGATTAAATTTAGTGACCATGCAATGTCAATTATGAAGTCAAATTCCAAACTAGATGAGCAAAATTAGAATTTGAGGAAAAATCCTATTCGAGAAAATCCTTTAATTACAGCACTGTATCAGAATAGACAGACACTAGACGACTTGTAGACTACTTAAAGATCCACTAAGTATAATGCTGATATGTCTTCAAATCTTCTATAGAAAATGATGCAGTCCAGCACCGTCCATAGGAAGCAGCACTTGCCTCGATGTCCACCGATCAACTTCACGAATCTTTAGTTGCTTTCTTCTTATTCTTATTCTTCTTCAGTAGTAGATCTTAACTCCACAATTCAACATTAGTGAAAATCTCTTAAGTTTTTTTTAATTTTGAATGTGTTCTTCTTGATTTGTAAAAGTCATCTTAAAAGAGCTAAGGAGTTTGGATGAAAAAAGAATACTGTTTGATTACTAAAAGAACTCGAAAATTACTTAGAGAAAAGTCTAATCCCGCATCTCTATTTATAGAAAAAGTTGTTGTAAGGAGATAAGGATTAGATATTTAGAAAATATTTAATGAAATATTAGAAACACGCATACTCATTCAAACAGTTTAGTAACTCGTTTGAACCACATACCCAATCTTGCTATAACATGCTTCCAACGAAACTTCAAACGACATTTCAGAGCGTATATAAAAAGGCAACATTCAAAATTCGTTTGAATGCGGGAACCTCATTTTAACGATCCTATGCAACTCGTTCGAACGATATGCCAATCTAGTTCTAATGAGTTAGTGAAATTTTCAAAACACTTTTAAAAAATCATTTTAAAACATTTTAATGTAAACTCATTTTTAATAACCCCTGGAAACTTAAAATCTTTTCCCAAACCACCTCATAACTTTTTTGTATGATGTTGTGTGGACGATCTTCAATCTTCCAAATGTCACCATCTTCTTCTATTTAAGTATGTGAAAGTAGTCATGAAGGTGCAGTGGGGTGTAACTGCATAAGCAAAAATGAAAAAATAAAACTAACAATTACAAAACTTGCTCTTACACATAAAAAATATAAATATAATATTAAATCATATAGATGCCAAATTGAAGTTTTAGCATTATTAAATTTTTAATTGGTTTTTATTGATAATTAAACTAAGTGATTGTTTTAATGTGTTGATTTAATTGATTAAGTGATTATTATGATGGACACATAAGAAATTGAAATTTGGGTTAAATGGCAACCCTGGATTTTTTAAGGATTGGGATGGAAAGAAATTTATTTCAATTAAACCTCGTAAATAAAGCTTAATGGGGTGGTTGACTTGTGGGTATAAAAATAAATAGGTTTTTACGGTCTAGTCCTTGGACTAACAATTTAGGACAAAAAAACCGGTGAACGAAATTTTAAACGATTAGGTCCAACATATAAATACCCCAAATTTAAGAAAATCATAAACCTAATCGGCTATTGGGGCTTTCTCTGCAACTAACGACTATTCTCCGAAATCGAAAATAACATCAAACTTATGCTTTGATTGTCTGTCCTATAATCGATTACAGTGTTCTTATTCGATTCTACCTGTATCACTTGGCTCTATCATTTGTAAGTTTATCTTTATTAGCAGTTGATTTTTCTATTTTCGATCGATCACAATAAGTATATGTCCTTTGTTTTAATTCAAGAGACTCATTGTAATATTCATTCATGTGATTGAATAGCTTTTTATATGTTATATATGTATATGTTTTTAATTTGTGTTTTTTATGCATTTATGTTTGGATTCTTAATAAATAAGTTATATTTATCAATATTTGTAATTGTTAGTTGAATGTGCTGAATGAATATTATTGATGTTTCATTCTAATTTTAAGAGTCCTTGATTTTGATTTGGTATTGAATCACTTATTGATATAGATCCGTGCCAGCGGAAATAACCTTTTCGATATCAGTTTTCAAAGTACACGCAGTGTTTATAAAGTACACGTGATTGATTATTTGATAATGTGTGTGGTTTATTGTTTCATGTATAGGTTTTTAAAAAGTGCCTATAAGTTTATATTAATTATAAATAAATATTTTGATATTTCATGCATTAAATTATTGCACACATTACTAGAATTGTTGACCTTGAAGTAAATGTTTTTCATCTCTGTTTTACTGCAGGACATTATGGTAAGTAGTGTAATAGCAAGGTGTTGTTATTTGGATAATGTGGCTTGTATTGAAATATTTGAAGATAGCTCATTAGATTTCATATGCAATGAGTTGTGTATTAGGTTTACTAATTTGAGAAGTGGGAGTTTTTCATTGAGGTATTCATTTGGTGATGAATGTCGGTTCATGTTGGTTTGTGACAACGATGTTTGTTGTATGTTGCGGTCCCAATTGATCGTGAAAGCTAATTTCATTTGGATATATGTCATTGATTCATTACCAATTCCATGTAATACATATTGTGAACGGTTTGACTGCTCTAATCGAATTTTTGAAGGGGTTGACTGCAGTAATACAAGGTTTGAGAGGGTTGACAGTGGTGATACAAATACATAGAGGTTAGAGTCTTTATCATCAGGCACTAAAAATGATTTTAATAGTTGCATTGAAAATGACTTTTATCTTGGAGGTGTGGAGTCAAGTAAGTCGAAAGTCTATCTTTCGAATGATTGGAAGACTTATATAAGTCATGAGCAGCAGTGTTTTGAAGGAGGTGTAGTGGAATTTCGGGATAAATTGCGAAAGTATGCCGTTGAGGTTGGGTTCAAGTATGTGTATTTGAAGAATGATAAAACTCGAGTGACGGCTGAATGCTCTAAAAAGACTACTGAGAATTGCATGTGGAGAATTCATGCTTCATTATCTACAATAAATGGATACTTTTACATACGTTCAATGAATAATGAGCATACATGTAGAGGTGTCTTTCGTAGTCCGTCAGCCAAAATGATAGCCTCCAAGTTGGTTTCAACATTGGTAGCTGATGATCTTAGAGATAACCCGCTATTGAGACCAATTGATGTAGTTAGAGATATGAAGAAGAATTATGGTCTTGATATAGCTTATCAACATGCATGGCGTGCGAAAGAGATGGCTGCTGTTGATATACATAGTGATGAAAAGGTTTCTTATGCATTAATGAATAATTATCGTGACCTTCTATTGCAGTATAATCCTGGGTCGCATTGCATCCTTGACGTGGAACATGAGAGTAAAAAATTCAAAAGAATATTTGTAATGTTTAGAGGATGTATTTATGGATTTCAATACTGCAGACCTGTTTTATTTCTTGATGGTGCCTTTTTGAAGAGCCGTTACCGTGGAACAATACTATCAGCTACTGCAAGGAATGGGAACAATGGTAAATGAATTTTAAATATTTTATTTTGTGTATTGCATTGAAATTTTGTTTGTTCCATTCCATAACATCAAAATACAAGCATAAAAATATAAAATACCTTTAAAGGTCTTTGTTTTAGTTCACGTGTACTTTTCATTTTTCTGCGTGTATTGTCATGATATGTCTTATTATGTGTAATACTAAGTAAAGTACACGCATAATGCATCTAAAGTACACGTGAATGTTTTTGTTAATGTCACGTGTACTTTTCATTTTTATGCGTGTACTTTGATGATGATGACTTTATGTGTAGTAATAAGTAAAGTACACGCATTTTACATGTCAAGTACACGTGAATGTTTTTGTTAATGTCACGTGTACTTTTCATTTTTATGCGTGTACTTTGATGATGATGTTATGTTGAATATAAACTAAAGTACACGCATTTTACATGTCAAGTACACGTGAATGTTTTTCTTAATTTCACGTGTACTTTTCATTTTTATGCGTGTACTTTGATGATAGGTGTTGTTATTTAGAAATAATAAAGCAAAGTACATGTTAAAAATGTAAAGTACCTTTGAATGTTTTTGTTTAGTTCACCTGTACTTTACATTTTTAAATTTAACATAATATTTTTCCCATGTGTTTTAGGGTCTGCGCCAGCAGCATCAATATACAAAGTGTTGTACATGGATATGTTATTTATTTTAATTTTAACATATTTTTATATTTCAGGACTTTTTCCTGTTGCATATGCTGTTGTTGATTCCGAAACCGAAGATAACTGGATGTGGTTTCTAGTCAATTTGCATAGTGCAGTAGTTGAGCAATATCGAAACATAACATTTATATCAGATCGAAACAATGGATTACTTGAAGCTGTTTCGAGGGCCTTCCCGTTGTCTGCACATTCCTACTGTATACATCATTTACAAGGGAATATAAAAAAGAAAATTCGTGGGAATTGTGCTGGATTTCGAAAGAAAATGGTTAAAGATTTTTTGTCTTGTGCATATGCTGTCTCAGTAGATGTATTTCACAAGAATATTGAAGCATTGAAGAAGGAAGGAGGAGCTGCTATTGCCGATTTCATTGATAGTTTGCCTCCCGAGAATTGGTCATGTGCATATTTCCCTGGTAAACGGTATGGTGACATGGCATCTAGTGTTGCGGAGTCATTCAATTCATGGATATTGGAGGAAAGGCATTTACCAGTAATGAATATGCTTGATAAATTGAGAGTGACGATTATGAATTTCAATGCAAACAAACTTGTTGAGTCTGACACTTGGACAAATGAGCTATGTCCTTTTTTTCAAAAGTTACTGAATGAAAATTGGAATAAAAGCCGACATTGGACTATTAGTCGCTCAAGTGAAAATGTATTTGAAGTTCATTCAGAAGTGCGAGCAACAGTTGACTTAGGAGAAAGGACTTGTTCTTGTAAGAGTTGGCAGATTAGATGTTTTCCATGTTCTCATACTGTTTGTGTTGTGCGGAGGAAAGGGACCAGTATTTATGAATATATTGAGGAGTACTATAAGGTATCTTTCTACAGAAAATCATACTCGATACCTATAGTTCCTCTTCCTGATTTGATTTCCTTAAATATTCCTATTCCTGAAAATCCATCTATCCTTCCACCAATGACTAAGAGACCGACAGGCAGGCCAAGAAATAAGAGAATAAAGTCTTCTGGTGAGATCACAGTAAGGGAAGTTACTTGCTCGAGGTGTAGTAAAACGGGTCATTACAGGTCTACTTGTAAGGAACCCATTTGACTATTTTTAAAATTCTTGAATTCATTCATTTTAACCATTTGATTGAATAAATTAATTAATAAACCATTTGATTGAATAAATTAATTAATAAACCATTTGTTTCACATAAATGAATGTAATTTATTTGTCAGTCTCATTCTTTAGTTTTTTTTGTGTGTTGCTGTACACATATTTTTCATAAAACATACATGATCTATTCCTTGTGTTCACGTGTACTTTACCTTTGTATACGCATGTTATGTACAGTACACGCACATTATATTTATATTATGCGTGTACTTTATAAAAGCATGCGTGTACTTTACTTAATGTATGAAGTACACGCATAATATAAATGAAATGTGCGTGTACTTTATGAAGTACACGCATTTAAATATAATTGTACATGCATGTTTTAGAAAACTACACGCATTGTATTGACAAAAATCTAATTCAATATACGTGTATTTTATGTATTGTATTGGTATTATGGTCCGCGCCAGCGTCATTGTTATACAAGTATTTTAATGTGCTTGTACTTTATAGACTATGCATGTACTTTATAAAGTACACGTGTAATATATAGAGTACACGCATTTATATAATGTCTTGAGTACACGCATTGTTATACAAGTATTTCAATAGGCGTGTACTTTATAGACTATGCGTGTACTTTATATATTACGCGTGTACTTTATAAAGTACACGTATTTGTCTAATTTTTTTTGATGAAATGTTATTAATTTTAAAATTTTTAACAAAACAATTGATCATGTTTATAAGGGTTCACGTGTACTTTACTATATTGGGTGTATGACATAACTCAAAACACATTCATGAAAGAAATAAAATTTTTATTATAAACAAAAAAATAAAGTACAATTTTTTCAAATAAAGAAAGCTGAAAAAAATAAAAAGGCTTCTAGTAGGGATGTTTGTCAAATGCATCCAGGGTGTCAGGGAGAGAGTCAATGAAATTCGACCAGTGTCGAATTTCTCTTTCTATGACAGCTACAAGGCCTTTATGGATAGCGTTCTTCTCCTCCAGCTTTGCGATTTTCAGGGGCACTTCTTTTGTATAGAAAGACAGGAGTTCTTCATGTGTTTGAGGAGGGTCCTCATCCACATCAAATAAATCTATGGGATTGGGTGGAAGTCCAGAATAGCCTTCCCTCGCATATGTTTGAAACTTCTCTAAGGCAGTTTCATATGAGGAAATATTTTCCTCAATTTGCCTTATTTTTTTTTTATTTCTTTCATCTCTCTCAAGAGCTTCTCGCAAGTTTTCTGCTGGAATAGACATTATGTAATCTTTACCCTTGATGTAATGGTTAAGAAAGGAACAAATATTACTCTTTTATAGGAGAAGTGAAAGTTATTTATTTCTTGACCAGAAGTAGTTGGGAAGTGAGTAGTTGAGCTTAATAAATTGATTTCGATTATTGTGTCCTTAATGAATTCTTCAAAGTAGTTTTCAATTAAAATAATAAATAATTATTATACTAACCACTGCGTGTACTTTAGTGAAAATGCGTGTACTTTGAAGAATTAATTGTACTTAGTAATTATGACTTGTATTTTTCGTGAAAACTAATTGTACATTGTTTCATAACAATCAGATGCATTGTTTGTCTAAACCTTATGTGGATTGTGGTCCGCGCCAGCGGGAAAAAACCATTTTGGTGTAATAAATATTGTAAACAATAACCAATATAACACAAAACAAATTACAAATATATCAATTGAATTTGAATCAGAATTTATAGATGTTTTTTCCCATTTCGGGGGAAGAAATATTTTGACAGAAGAATCTCCCTGAGTACATATGCTCTTTGTTTTAGCATGTCAGGGTCTTGAAAGAATTTTTGCATTTCTTTGTCTCTGCTTATTTGTTCAATATAGTACATGCAGAACACCCCACAGTCAACCCTGAAATTACAATAAAACAAATATAAAAATTAGAATGATGTGATGAAATTTTTTGAAAGGATACAAATTAGTAATTTTTAGAAATGAAGTTTTTCTTACCCATTATATTGTTTAGGGCATTCGTGATCTCTTATTAGTTCAAATTTAAGATCACTTTGCAGCAAGAAATCTACAGTGCTTCTTTCAGCAGATGTCAATGGATCGTCATTTATTGTAAACTCATTTGGGGTGCCTTCCTCAAATTTCCTCTGAATTTTGTAACCATTATTTTTCATTGTTTCTGCTTCATTCTTCAATTCGGACAGTGTTTTTTGGAAGACAGAAAACTGTTAAGAAGACAAAAATTTAGTGTATACAAATAAAAGAGTATATGAAGATGAAAGAGTGAAAAGTACACGCATAATATAAAAGTACACGCATATTTTATTTTTTCATATCACGTGTATTTTAAAATTTGATGCGTGTACTTTGCCTAATGTCTTAAATGTACACGTATTATATTAAAGTACACGCATTATATTAAAGTACACGCATATTTTATTTTAAAATATCACGTGTATTTTTTATATGATGCGTGTACTTTGCCTAATGAGTTAAAAGTACACGCATAATATTAAAGTACACGTAACTTGTATTGGTTCATTTCACGTGTATTTTAAAATATGATGCGTGTACTTTGATAATCTAGGTAATTATGTAGAACTAATACAAAGTACACGCATTATATAATGCACGTGTAAAGTGTATAATATAAGTACAAGTAACATTACTAATTAAGTTTAGGGACTAACCAAGTTTTTTGCATCATCAAAGAATGTTGTGTACTTTTCCGTGCTATTCGGTCGGAGGGGATCCATGTGGACCACTTTATTTTCTTTAGTGTATATCACAAATAATGTGAAATGTCCTATACTATGTCTAAGTACAATGAACAAATTATTACAACTGCCTAAGTATTCAAATAAACCCTTGTATAATTCGCCCTTCTTATTGACTTCGATTGTTTTACAAGTTTCTATCTGAATAAAAATTAGAGACATAGTGTTAATAAAAAAAACTGAAATTTTGTTTATCAAAACTTTCGTTTTATTTGTACTTACCCAACAATAATCAGAAAAAGTGTGTGAGTAGGGTAGCCCTTCCTCCGACAATTTTAATCTCAATACTTCGGAAAAGGCAAGTATTATCTGTTTCACACAATATAAAATGGTGAGGAAATAATAATGTTGAAATTTAATGGATGTCTAATATTTGGAATACATACTTGGCTTGAAATTTCTTGATTTCTGAGGACTTCAAGTAAATCTTCCCATGGGACATACGAAACCATCCCTTTGAAAATAAACTCCCTGCATTTTATATAATCAATAAGAATTGTATAATAATAATAAATATATTCTTTTGCACCAAAAAAAATATAAATTCATAAAACAATAAACTTTACCCTGGCTCAGCAATTTTAATAAATTCTTCAATCTTTTTCTTCGAAGCTTCATCGAGATATTTATATGCTTCGATTGCTTCAAGCTTGACGCGAGTTTCCTTCATTTTTTCAGCTATTGTTTTAGGGCCTTTTCTTAGCTTTGACTCTTTTAGTTTCTTCATTGTTTCAGGCTTTTCTGTCTCGACGTCAGCTTTTCTTTTCATCTGACCTCTAGTAAGAGGTCCTTTGCTTTTGGATATTTTGGGGCTGCCCTCAACTTTCTTTGAGGCTAATTCAATCTTTAAACTCGAAATTTCGTCAAGGAGTTGTTTATTAATGTTTTCCTGATATATTTAACAAAGAATGTTGGATTGTAAGCATTTTTTTAAACAATGATTGATTTTCTCTTACGTGTATTTTATATAATACACGCGTGTATTATATAAAAGTGCGTGTATTTTATAAAGTACACGCGTTTATTTTAAAATACGTGTACTTTATAAAATTTATAATATAGATAAAATTTATATTAAAATAAAGAAAGTGTAGCGTGTAATAAATATCTATTGTATTTTATAGATACCTGGTCAGTTTTTTTCAATTCTGATTCTTCAAACATTTTCTTCAACTCCGAAATTTCGTCATTAAGGATTTTATTATTGTTTTCCTGTAATACAAAAAAAATGTTACATTTTAAACAATGCATTATTTTTAATAAAATAATGCATGTACTCTTCATTATATCTAATATCAAATAAAAAAGCATTAAAATACTATGAAATAAAACTGCGTGTACTTTGAGAAAACTGCGTGTACTTTGAGAAAACTGCGTGTATTTTAAACGTGTACTTTAGAAAAACTGCGTGTACTTTGAGAAAACTGCGTGTACTCTGCATTCAAAAGTACCTGTTGAGTTCTTTTCCACTCTGACTCCTCAAGATTCTGACATGCTGTCATCTTTTCTAAGTCAGCATCTTTCCATTGTTGCAATGTATCTTCATACTTTCTTTTTAGATCTTCATTAGTCAATGACAGATATGCATTCTTTTGTTCCAAAATTCTTGTTGATTCTGCCAATTCTTTAATTCTATCTGAGTCACTCATTGTGACTTGATCAAGCTTTTCTTGTAAAGAATTGTTTAACTCAACTAGTTGGGCATTTTCTACCTCCAACTTATTTAATAACTCATTTTCCTTCAAAAGGTTGGAATTCTCCACCTTTAAGTTCTTCACTTCTTCATGGGCTTCAAAAAGTGAATCATGATGTACCTGCAACTGTACATTCAAAATGGCACTCTCCACCTCCAAAGTGGTCACCTTATCAAGTGCAACATTAATGTCTACAACTGCTTTGGATAGTTGGTTATTTTTTTCCAACAACTCCCTTTTCAAAACAACAATTTGTTCCTCCAAATTAACCTTTGGTTGATCTTTTTCCTTCTTTTTCTTTGGAGTCACAATGTTTTTAAGGGGAATATTCCAACCATGTGAAAACTCATTGTCATCAATATCGTCAGCAACATTGTTTGATGATGAATCAGCATGTATAGGACTTTGTGTAGATATGTTCAAAGAGTAACTTGGCCCTTCAAACTGAGATTCCTTTTGTACAGGACAGTCCTTAGAAGCTGGTTTACTTGTAGCCTTCTTCAAAGTTGCTGTTGCGATGTCATTCTTCAAAAACCATTGTTTCAAAGACGACAACTTCCATTTCAGGAATTTTGGAGCATTTTCTTCATATTCTTCAACAGGAGAAATGATTTCACATTTCTCACATGCCCAATACTGAGATCATACAAAAAACAAAATAAATTTAATACGTGTACTTGACAGAAGATATAACAAGAGTATTTTGAGAGTACACTGGTTATATTTACAAAACATAGTACACGTGTACTTTGTAAAATACAAGTGTCCTTTCACAAGATATAAGACGTGTATTTTCAAAATACAATTGATATTTAACGTGTATTTTCAAAATAAACGTGATATAAGACGTGTATTTTCAAAATACACGTTTATTTTCACGTGTATTTTGAAAGAACAAGAGAAAATATCACATGTATTTTCAAAATACACGTAATATTTTGAGAGTACAGGCAAGTATTGGTATGTAAATATCAAGTGTATTTTGAAAATACAATTGAAAATAAACGTGTATTATCAAAATACACGTGAAAATACACGTGAAAATAAACGTGTATTTTCAAAATACACGTGAATTTTTAACGTGTATTTTGCTAATACACGTTTATTTTCAATTGTATTTTTAAAGTACACTTGATATTCACGTGTATTTTCAAAATACACTTGATATTTACATACCAATACTTACCTGTACTCTCAAAATATTACGTGTATTTTGAAAATACATGTGATATTTTCTCTTGTTCTTTCAAAATACACGTGAATATAAACGTGTATTTTGAAAATACACGTGAATTTTTCACGTGTATTTTGATAATACACGTTTATTTTCAATTGTATTTTTAAAGTACACGCATATTTTCACGTGTATTTTCAAAATACATGTGAATTTTTCACGTGTATTTTGAAATTACACGTGAGTATTGCTATGTAAATTTTGAAATATCAAAATGTTTTTTTGCTCACCAGTAGGAAAATGACGCATCCAGTAACTGTGCTAGGTTTTGAACATGCTGATTTGTCAAGTGAATGTATCAGAAACTCATGCACAGCAGATGCCCAATCATATTTATTCATTTCCTCAATATTTTCAATGTATTTCAACCAAAATTCTTCAAGCGTGAAGTTTGAGTTGGAGAAAAATAACGTGTTCAAGAACTGGAGACACACAATTTTAACAAAATCAGCAATTCCTTCATCTGTCTCCAATTCAACTGATTTCTTCAAACCATTCAAAATTTCTGACTTTCCTATTCTTTTTAAGAAGTATCGTGCTTGAAATCCAGATTTTGTAGCAGTATTCGGTCGCTTTTTCAGTTCTATTGAATTTAAACCCTCCACCAGGGGTATGCCAAATATTTCACTAATATCTATTGGCATTATTGGAATACTGCTCTTCATACGGAAACTTTTGGTTTCCGTATTGTACAGCTCGATAATTGATAAAATATTTTTATCCGTCTTCTTGTGGTCCACTTCTACTACTTTCTCACTGTAGTAGGCATTGAAAAGCTCCCAAAATGGAGTCTTCTTAAGAAGCTCAATATGGCTATTGTTTATTTTATCCTTAATCTGATGCAAATCATGGAGAAAGCTAACAATATTTGACCGATATTGGTCATTCTTCTTTGCAGGACGTTTAGCTTTCAATGCCACAGTTGAAGAACTATCATCAGAACTGCTCTTTGTTTGTTTCTTTCCTCTTCTTGCTTTCATCTTCATCCCCATTATATTGATCTATAAACAAAATTTAAATTACTAACCTATAATTATATGTACAAAAAATAAAATACATGCGAATTAGAATAAAAAATAGACTAAAACAATAAAATACAAGCGTATTTAACAAAAGTACATGCAATATTCTCACAAACAATTTATACAAGTCTCATCAAAATACATGCTAAAGGCGATAATATATATCGTCAGTTTCATGGTAATACCTAACAGAGGTTGTTCGACAAGTGAAAAACCAAGATTCTCTACTCTTAACATATTCAGTAAAGAAGTGATACAATAGTTGAATGCTAAAAGCTCCAACATTATCAAAACCCCTTAAGCAATACTGCTCAATTCGTTTAGCTAAATCCTTCGCTTTCGACTCAGTTACTTGAAGCTGTTCCACATCAAAAGTGCAGTAAATGTCTTCATAGTAGTAGTAGAAACCAAGTAACCTTTTAGCTCTATCGTTAATGCGAAGGAGAAAACGAATTTCGTCTTCATTAGTACTATTCACTGTCAATGTGAAAGGTTTTGTATTGTTAAGATCTTCGAACGTGCAGGCAGCAGTTTTGTAGTTGAACATGCTTGATCGTACGATTCCTAAACAATAACACAACAATACAAAATAGTACACTCATAATACACATTATTACATGGACACTGGATTGAACAAATTGAATTTCAATGTTCGTGTACATTGACATTGGATTCAAATGCAGCTGGCTATTGGACAAAAAACACTCTTAAATATTAACAAATTAATAATACTTCTTAAAAACTCATGGAAAATAAATCAAATGCCGCTGGCGCGGACCAAAATAACATAGGATTGATGAAATATGGATTTGAAATTAAAGTACACGCAAAACACACATAGTACACGCAACACATGGCTTGTACATGTAGATATTCTATAGAGTACACGTATAAAACATAAAAGTACACTCATATTGAATTGAGAAATACAATTTCAATGTGCGTGTACTATGTGTATTTTGCGTGTACTTTATAAAAGTACACGCAAAACACACATAGTACACGCAACACAGGACTTGTACATGTAGATATTCTATAGAGTACACGTATAAAACATAAAAGTACACGCATATTGAATTGAGAAATACAATTTCAATGTGCGTGTACTCTGTTAATTTTGCGTGTACTTTTTAAAAGTACACGCAAAATACACATAGTACACGCAACACAGGGCTTGTACATGTACATATTCCAATCCATATGATCAATACAATGTTTGATTTCATCAGTCCATATGATGAATACATTCTAAATATATGATGAATAATACGCATGAAAAGAAGAATGTGATTTCATCAGTCCATATGTTTACAAATTTATACATATGAGAACACAAAATACACAAGGACAAAAAGGTGATAAGAGAATGTATACATACTTGTTAGTGCTGTTTGGAAGAATTTGATTTAGAATGTAAAATGTAGAACTTCAACGATTAGGTTTTGAAAGAAGAGAGCTAGGGTTTTGATTGAAGAGAGTTAGGGTTTTGATCGAACAGAGTTTCTAGAGCTTCGATCAGGAGTATTTATATGTTGTTGTTGACCAAAATTTGATTGAGAAATAGAATCGTCTTGGGGTTTTGATCGAAGAGACGGTACGATTGATACAAGAGAGAATACAACGTTTTTGGCGCTTCGTTTTCTGGATAGTGCGTGTTTGTTTTAATTTCGGGGTATTTATATGTTGGACCTAATCGTTTAAAATTTGTTGGGCCTGGTTTTTTTGTCCAAAATTGCTAGTCCAAGGACTAGACCGTTAAAGCCCCAAAAATAAATTTGTAGTGACTGTTTTATTTAATTTAAAGCGCTTGACACAGTTTAATGTTTGCGGATATAAAAGGGGTAAAGGCATTTGATAGAAAATATGCATTATTTTCGAAGGGTAGTCTGGAATTGAAGATCTCCATTATCTCTGTCCACATTGGCAGTGGTTGAGTCTTTAGATATAGAAAGAGGCAGAAGTTAGAAGAAAATGAGTAAGTAAATGGGTAGGCGACACCTGGCCTTAATATGAGAGGAAAGTTTGACTATTGAGTTTTCGTTAACATAAATCGACATTGGATCGGGTAGAATTGAGATTGAGATAGGCTTCTTAACCAAAGAAATAGATTGAGGTAGTGTTTCAATTTTTAAACTAAGAAGTATAGCCTAAGAATAAGTGAGGTCAATAGTCACTAGAGCCATAGGTAATTGGTTTTGCCCTGTGGACATTCAATATAATGGATGAGAAATTGTGGTTGTTCTCGAATGATACACATTCGGAGTTATGTCACGGGCATTTATTTGCAATATGGGTGTTAATTGTTTTCGAACATCCGAATTTTCCACTTTTTTATCCGAATTTTTTCAACTTTGGCGCCATTTTAGCTTTTTTTATTCGAGTTTTTTTTTTTGAATTTTTCGGAACAATTGGAATGGATTCGAAATCAAATATATAATCCGAATTTCTAAATTTTGGAAATAATAATATTTTTATTTAGTTTAATACTTTTTACTTTCATTTTTACTACCTTTATTTATATATAAAGTTAATTGTTCATTAGTTTAATAAGGAGCTTACATTTAAAACAATCCCAACCATTATGGGATAGTATTAAGAACAACCAATAACTTTTTACCTTGAACGAAATACTAATTAATGCATATGACCTAAAGAGAGGATCCTTGCATTTGGACTTTTACCAACTAGTGTACAACTCAAATGTAAAATACTTAAACCCGGATAAACCTTTAGAAAATCAATTTCTGTAAAATCCATTAAAGAAGCTAACTTTGTACTTGCATGGAAATTGTCCACAATTAGTTATATGAATGCTTTATGCAAAATTGATAGTTTTGCTTGATTGTAACCTACTCTAATCATCCTTGTTTAAAACTTTTTTCACACTTTTAATTCTCAAAATTTTCATTATCATCAAGGTCAAACTGTAGTTTCTATACAAAGGCTCGATACCATTTCAAACTAAGACAATCATCAAAGGGCTCAAAATAGACAATATAATACGAAAAATTTGATAGCCTCAAAAAATATTTTTATGGGATTTTTTAAATTGCAAATTTGAGTTTTCAGAGATTTTTTCGAATAATAAAATTTCCAAAATTTTTGGATATTCTAAATTTTTCGAATCGGCCGAATGGAAAAAAAGTGATTTAAAAAAAAAATCAATTTGGAAATAATTTTAAAATTCTAAAAATTTTGGAATTTTTTTCGAACACCCATCCTAATCCAATCCGGCTGAAACATGCCCCTAGTTTGCAATGTTGGCACTTTCAACAAATTTGGAAATTAGAAAAAAGGAAGGAGTGATTGGGAGCGTTGAAATCAAGGTAGGAGCCTTGATTCCTTTCGGTTACAACACTCGAAATTAAGAAAAGGGGAAACAATTTGTTTTGCTTATTATTTTTCCAATCAGTAGCTAATGATTTATGCCTTAGGATTCAGATGGGCTTCTTCATTATTTTCCCCAACAAACAACCCTTTATTTTATCCTTCCTCTCGAACTTCAACCAAATTACAAGCCTAACCCCAACTTTTAGAGTTTTAATAAAGAGGACTTTAAATTGAATAAAAATGATTTCAATATGTTTTTTCAAGGATAAGTTTTAATAGCCTTTATGAAGTTTTCTTCACCATCACGAAACTTAATTGCGAGACTCATTTTTAGGCAAGTAACTTTTTACTCTCCTCATTTCATGTGTAGTTGGTAAATTTCACTATATTAATTTTTATGTTGAAAATTAATTAGTAACCCCTATGGTTTTGTGTATTTACAATTGCATCTCGAATATGAATTTAATTAGTTATAAATATCCTATATTTTGTGGTGAGCATTATTCTTTTGTGGGAAATAAATTATAAGACTGGAATACGAGGAATTGACATTTAAGTTTTAAATCCATTTATAGAAATGGGTGATCGAGATTTGATATTATATAATGCAAATTACAATTTAGACTTATTAAATTCTATTAATTATGCATGCTTAGTAGGGTTGTATCTTGTGCATTGGAAGTAGTACTTTTGACACGCTTGCCCTTTTTATTTGATATTTGTCACGCGGACCTTATTTGTGCTATGTGAGATAATGTAATGATATGGTAAATAACTCGAAACATTGAAAATATATTGATGGACCCTCGTATGATGTTATTCAATCTTGAAAAATAATTACATATCCTATTTGTGCATGAGCATGATATGAGCGCTACTTGATACCTCATTAATGTTAATATTTATTTTGTAATGTAAACGATAGAAGGATTACGGGAAATTACATTTTGGTGGCTTGGTTGTTGAATAACAATGTTGTATTAGTCAAAAAATTTACCCGTAGATATTTAAATCCTCATTTTTACTCTCTCGCAATAAACCCTAATTACGTGCCTTAATAGTTACCCTATCTAAAAATAAGTGTACATGGGGTCCTTGTTTGGATTTCACTTCGGTGAGACGTACCACGAATGGGGTTTAAAGAAGGATAATTGTGATGACTCAAAACCTTAATCAAACCAATATACCCTTACGTAAATGCTTCACTTTATAAAGGTTATATATAATGATATTAAACCCTTGGCTCCTTATGAAACGGACTAAAATGTATAAATGATTTTAAATTATATGACGAGAGGGTGAGGTAATTTGGGTTTGAGTTAATTGGTCGAAGTTAATAAAGATGTGTTAAATGCAATTATTAAGTGAATATGTGAAATGGATATTAATGGGTGGGCTTCGAGAAAGATGCCACGATGTCATGATATATGAATTCTCGGCCATGCAAATACCAGGTGGTGTCAAGGTATAAAATGTGATGTTTAATTGTAAATGAATGAGTGGGCATTTAGAAAGTACACCCCGATGTTGTGATATGTGAATACCCTACCATGAGAATAACAGGTGGCAACATGGTGTGAAATGTGAAGTTTATGATTTATATATGGTGGGTTATTCAGTCGCTACATAACGGGCGATCGAAGTTTATGAGATTGTTCAAATTTGGCGCACTGCATGTTTATGAGATGGACGAGAGGAATGGACGCATGTCGATTATGTGTTTTTTTAAATTATGAGAATGAGTAATAAATAAATGAATTGGTGTAATTCTAATTCTTTAACAGGTTATGTTTATGATTGGGTCACTCATTAAATCATAAAGTATGATTTTATTATCTATTCATATAACTGCTTTGAGTTGAATAGGTAAGTTACTTTATAGGGATTTGACATATTTCTTATGTTGATCTTAGGTGTTATGATTGTACCTACCATGTAGCATTCTTGTTCTAGTTAGCCCATACTATCCCTCTCTTGATTCTAGATTTCAGGCTTAGAAACAGTGTGGGTCTCTATTTTTTTATCATAGTTAGCTAGCACATCTACATTTCCATTTAGTTTTTTTAGAGAGTTTGGCTTATAATACTTAGTGACTTTGGAGGACTGTATTGGGAGATCTTATGCTGAGTTACTTTGGTAGCTATCTTATGGACTTTTACATGAGTTTTAGATTTGAGGATTTTCATATCGTTTTCAAATTTATTGTCTATTCGTTCATTTATTATCTCCATCTTGAGAATGATATTGTATTACTTAAATTTTTGTATATGATTTAATATATAGACTCAACTAAACTAATTGTTTAATAACAGGGGGTTTACACTTGAACACATCCTTTCTTCTTGTAGTGTCAAATTATTTTAGCCAGAATTTGGATGAGGTCAAAACATAGAAAATATCTCATTGAGTTAGCTTCACGTGGCCATCGACCGTGCATCAATTCGATTCCTAACGAAGGAGTTGGGTTTGTTTCCTTTCTATAGTGATGACCAAATTTTGAAGAGGAATATCACCCTACAGGCTTGGATCGATCCACTTTGGAACGTGGATCGATTCGGTTATTGTCCATGTCCACAATGTGTATTATAAATAACTTTTCTTCCATTTTACATCTCTTTCATTTTTAGGTTACAAAGATCCCTTTTCATAATTTGGAGATACTCTCTATGGGTTTGTTGTCTTTTCTTCTTCTCGATTTGTCGTTAAATAGGTTGACATTCATGAATCCCATCATGGACCTTTGATTCATTTCTATGTTTTGTGATTTAAGATTTTTATTGGTTTGGTTTGTGTTGAGATTACAACATAGTTCCTTCATATCTATTCTTATGCAATATTTATAATTGAAACATCTAGTTATAATATCAACTGTAATTGTTTTGCCATACTTCTATTGAAGCTTTCATCTTTTATAGTGTTGTTGCACTCCTCGTGTTTGATAGTTTGCCTCATTGAGTTTCCAACCTTTGTAATTGATTTGTAATCCATTAAACATCATGGCATCTTGGCCCACGGTGGGTGACATGACCCTTAGCCTTTAGTTCCCTTTAGTAAACTTAGTTTACATTCCTGTCTAGCCCAATTGTAGTTTAAATCCATACCACACTTTATTTTCTTTGCTTTATTTTTGAAATAATTTAATAAATAAATTTCCAAATGACGTTCCATGTGTATTCGATCCATAACTTGTCGTTATACTCTAGTGTAGCATTTCTAGGTTTTTGAAGCGAAGGGAAAATGTCTAATGATAGTGTATTTACACAAAACATTGTGTTTTCGCTATCAAGCATATATTGGAATCATCGTCTTCATCATCAATTTTTACCTTTTAAATTAAGCAATGTATATCTCAACTCTTAATTGTTGTAGTTTGATCCAATTGCATGGTTTAACCTTGTGTTAGTTGCTTTGTAAATTTAGAAACGTTAGCATTTTTACCTTTGTTAATGGGTCATGAATCATGGATTAAAATGGATTAATTTGATGAATTGAGTAGAAAACCCAAATTAGGGTTCTTGCCATTAAAGTTTGTGATATGTTGAATGTAGGCATAATTAACGGCTGATTTTAAGATATGTTAATCCCATATATGTTAGGAAAATGGAGCTATAATTTTAGGATCATCCAAGGGTTGCATTGGGAGATAGAATGGAGTTTGTATTAATTTGGTTACTGAAATTAAGCAAAAAGTGCGAATTATTCAGGTCCGACCTTCTCTCTCTCCCCTCCTCCTTACTCCAGGAGGCCCGCGATTGTGCTCGAAACGACATTGTTTACTCACTATGTGTGCAGTTTAATGCTCTCACCTAGGCCTCTCCGTCTCCCTCGATCGCATCCCTTCGTCTCCTCATCGACACGGTGAAAATGTGCCACCACCAATCTCCAACTCCCTCATGGTAGCTATATTGCGATCTCAGACCAATCAATGATGACGACAAGAGAATCTCCATCTCTATAACCACTACCATTAATAGTGAAAATCGTCTATTTCGACGGTGAAGGTCTTTATTAGGTGCATAATGTATCCTATTAAAATGAGTTTAAAACTAAAGCTCAAATTTTTGGGTCAGTCTTGATTTTCATGAACATTCTAATAAGGTGTTGGTTTTTCCAATATATGGGTTCGCAACTACTAAAAATCGTGTCACAAGTGACTCGTGAAAATCAAGAGTGTCTGATAAGGACACAAATTAAAAATATTTATATTGTCTTATTGAGTGTAATTTGTATTGATAATGAGGTAATGAAGGCCCATAGTGAGAATTGTGGTGACGGGTTGGTGAAGTTTAGATTTGATGAGGTGGGTAAATCTATAGGGTAAAGTGTAGGAGTTGGTGCAGTGGTATATTTAGGAGAGTTAATGGTGTTGGTGTGTGAGAGTTTATTGTGATCACCCGTCTATTATAATACCAGGTGGCCAATCTTTTACTAAAATGAAATAGGAATTTCAGTATGGTTCATTCTCGGTATCACTGTTGCATTCCCAATATAATATAAATAACACGAATAAAACCATATAATTTAAATAAATGAATAATCCTCATGCATCAATATATAAAAATAATGAACCAAATGAACCATTGGTCACCCAATAAAACATACACAATGACTAAATAAATAAATTGAGTGTTGAAATACAAATGTCTGAAAAAAATACAAAAGTTTGTAGTAAGATAAAGCCTATCATCTGTGGGCAACAAGCCCACCTATAAATTATAAGTTGTCTCACCAATTAACTTAATTAATTCCTTCTTAAATAATAGCATATAACTGTGTCACAAGTTATATAAAGTAAATACATCACACACTGTATTATTACCCGCATATAATATTTAATACTATTATAAACGTACCTTTACTAAAACATCCACACATATATCATACGTATATCCATCCCTCCGAGTATACCCTCGTCGGATGATTCCCTCTAAAGTGCTATCTCACTAGGTGTTCTCACATAACCTAGTTACCCAAGTTGAAATTGCTCACCAACCTGGCCTAAAACATAAACGAAGTGGAGGCGTTCATATTCCTTCCCTGAAAGTGAGATAAGCCCCTCACCCATATACCGGACGCTATGACCTGGGGATATACTCACCCAACTCCTCAAGCTAGGGGATTCACCCACATCGCGCAACCTCCCTTGATAGCACTGGATTATATAAATTAAATAAATATCTAATCACTGATATTTAATAGCACACACAATAAATACACATATATATACTATTACTACACCGTATATATATAATATAAACCCCGGCTTTACCGTGTACTTACAACCCGTAACACTAGCCTATAATTTCTTGAGTCTCTGTCCTGACTCAACTAAATAAATTTTTCTCACTTATTAAATTATCATTATCCCGAGTCTATAGTCCGACTCTAACTTAATTAATTTCACATTAATTAATTTAATACTTTCCCCGAGTCTATGATCCGACTCTAATATAAATACTTTACACCTTAATTTATATAATAATTACCCGAGTCTATGATCCAACTCTCATTTAATTAATTTACACATTAATTAATTAACTCTCAGCCGAGTCTGTGATCCGACTCTCATTTAAGTAATTACACATTAGTTAATTAATACCAATCCCAATTTGTGGTTCGACTCTCATTTAATTAACTTACACATTAATTAATTTATTACTTTCCCGAGCCTACAGCCCGACTCTAATCTAATTAATTATACATTAATTAAATTAATACTTGGTGTCGCCTAACCATTATACCCGGACTCGCTCACTTGGCCCGTAACTTAATATTTTCCGAGTCTATGTTTTCACCATAACTAATTTATTTCACGTCAATTCCTTTAATAATGTAGTGTCACCCAACTACAATCCCCGAATATTATTCCTCAGCCCAACCTCAATACTTATGAATTATTTCCCGAAATTCGTTCATCTCATGACATACCATTTTCACCCCGCTAAACCCAATTATATCACCCTATATTTGTTAAGGAAATATGTGCCACATATGAATTTATTACTAAATAAAAGTAGGGAATTAATCTTAAATAAATTTATCTTTATATACAACACTGGCCGAACTGTCAAATTTCTGGGACCGTCGATCGATCGATCCCCCTAGGTCGATCGATCGATCGAACAGGTGATCGTCTTCCCCGACTTGCTGTTTCAGCCATTAACGAACCCTTAAGCTTTTGTTTCTTCTCAAACCTTTACCCAAATCACAACCAACATATTCTCCACACAAGAAAAGGTTCTAAACACCCTAGAGACCTTAATCCATCAACAAATTTATACAAAACCCTAAGTATATCCGATTTGGGTTTTTCACCCGGGTCTCGTTCTACCAAATTCGACCCCACCATATTCAGTCCATTTAATCACTAATACATATGGTAATCCACTCTACAATTTAATCCTAACAGTCCCAAATCATGATCTAAGATCCTTTGAGTAATTAAATTGAACCATTACTCTAATTTCAGAAAACTCAATTTTAATTATGGTTACACACCCAAAACGAATTTTCATATACACACACTATGATATGAATTGATTATCATCAATTTAGGAATCACAACAGTTAACCACTTTCCTGAAATTGTTCGTAGAGTCTGATCCGTTGGTGTAGTCCCTTAATTTCGCTTTAAAAATCCTTAATTGGCTCTTGATTTGCTTTCCCCCAAATTCCCTCTCAAGCCCTAGGTTAAGAATTTTTGTTAACTGCCGTTCCACACTTCCCCCAATTAGGTTTAAACTCCAAATTCCGTTTTTGTCCACATGGGCCTAATTAAAATGGTCCGAATCACTCCGTGTGGGCCCAGCTATGCCCAAAAAAACTTCGAGACCCAATTACTACCCTCGGGCAGTCTTTTCGGACTTTCTCGACCCATTCGGACTCAACCGCGCACTCAGAATTGTCATCCGAAATACTTTTTTTCATTTCCGAATTTCGACCTCAAAATGCGACACACATTAATTCGGACAATTAAACTTAAAGTCGCCAATTATAAATAATTCTTCCCACTCAAATAAATTCTCCAAATCATAAATTTAAGTTTCTCCAATTTAAATATTTTTATAACTCCCAAAAATAATTAAATATTAAATCCTTAAAATTACGGAGTGTTACATACTTCCCCCTTTACAAAGAAATTTCGTCCTCGAAATTAAGATGAGCGTAATGTTCCAAGCTTCGCATATCACTCTGTAGTCATGTGCCTCTAAGCCCGCTATATATATCCCATCCGCTTCTAACCATACGTTACACAATTATGCATTTAAATTAACCAGGGCTCCCATACACCCTATACCCTTGCTTAACCGCACAAAATTTGCCTTAAATAACCCGGGTGCCCATACACCCTATCCCCGTGCTTTACCGCACGAAAGTTACCCGACTATGCTAGTCGTAACCCGTAATATAACTTCGAACCTGTAGTCATATCACACACACACACACACACACATACACATATATATATATATATATATATATAAATATATACTGCTCGGAGTACCCAACCCATGTACTAATGACCAAACATCTCCCCACTTTCCAACGTTGCGCTAAGTTTCATGCGTGGAATGTCTCGCAAAGCGAAATCCAAACAAGGAACTGTGACACCCCGCCTAATTATATACCGGGCTATCAATCATTTATTAAATTAAAATCAAGGTGAACAGTTGGTTCATTCTTAGCATCACTGTCGCAAATTAAAATTTTCAAATTTAAACACCCTGATTAATTAAACTACGTGTCAAAACCATTTAAAACCTTATTTCCATTTTATTAAATCCAATTATAAAACCTTTGACCATTAACATTTTAAGAGTCACACATTAAGTATAAGAATATAAATGAACATTCAAGAGTTTAACCATCAATAACAAATCCCAACTTTAAAACACCAAAGGAAAACATCCTTACAGTAATAAATCCCGAAGTAAAGATACTGAAAGTAAATGAATTACAATCTCTGACAAAACCAACTAAATAATGGAAAAGGGCGACACATGCCCCACTGGATAAAACTGAACTAGAAGTGGAGTCAACAATGAAGTCGTCTAAGCAATGGCCTGCAACTCCCACAAAAGCTACAGCACGTTCCATCCAAAGAATCCTAAGCATGACGCCCCTGTGGCTGGGCACCTGTAATACATACATATATATATATATATATACATAAGAGAGAAGAGATAACAGCAAACGGGTCAGAGCCCGATTGTAAAACGGTTTTAAAATAGTTTAGCAAGTATTTAAAATGCTTACCGGCTAATGCAACAATCATATTAGTATGCGACACTCGCTTGAGAATTCTCACCTCACATCTAGTGTGCACGTCTACCGTACTAATGAATCTCATATACCTCTCTAATTTATTCTCCATAAGTCTTAACACGTGAAATTAAGGTTATGATATTCCCTTTAAAAATCTATCTCTTCAAGATTTCTTGCGTTATTTAGAATAATTCACTATCGTTATAACGTTTCCGAATACTTATAGTGAAGTTGAAGAATTTATACATTACTTAACTACTATTACACCCAGTAGAAAGTCCTCATATAGATATACGTATATATATTAGTTACACGTATAATATATATACTAACGGCACCCCATATAAAATCTATGGTGTAAGGTTTCCATATATAAGTATATATATACCAATCACTCATATAATATATATATATATACTAACGGCACCCCACATAAAACTATGGTGCTGGCATACTCTGCTATCAAGTCCTTGTATGACACATATTTAGGGAAATGCTAGTTCGGAATCACTCTCGAACTGCATTAACATAAAACACATACAAATGGAGGCGAAGCATAGTTCCAAGTCACTAAGAGGTCATCACATACCCTCACGTTTCTTAGGACCGTCTGACTATCAATCAGATAGCCTGTACCAAGGAATCCTATGTTCTAGGGTACGAGTCAATATCCCCCATAAAGGTCCCATCGAGATAAGACTGTCCCGGTGCGAAAAATCCCGTGATAGCAAGTAGCTCGAGTATGATTTTTATACAGACATAATATATGCACAATCACACCGTCATATATATATATATATATATATATATATATATATATATATATATATATATATATATATATATATATATATATATATGTATTCACATCCACATTACTAAACTAGGTACGCTCACGACCCATAATTATAATTATCCGTTATTACACATTTTACTCGATTATCTCGTATAACGGACTCGTTTATTTTATTCTCGTAATTAGGTTATTCTAAACTCACTTCTCGTCTCTCTAAGTATTCTCTTTACCTAAGTACAATTTCAGTAGGCCCTCATTCACCTTCTAATCCAACTTCCTAGACATTTCGATTATTTAATCAACGCACGTATGATTTTCTAAGTTTGAATATCTCCCCGTTTACCCTTCATTTCCCTTTCACATTAAAGTCCTACTTAACGGGGTTTATCTGGATCCTACTGGTCCTTTTTGTGTTTCATTATGTTATAGCAACTCTAATAAAGATTTACTATGCATAAAATCGAATTTAGCTAACACGAGCAAAAATGCAGTTTTCCAGGAGGGGTTGATCGATCGATGAAAGGGGGTCGATCGATCGATGCTCTGGGCTCGATCGATCGATCAAGCAGTTATAGCAAAACTGCAGAAAACCCAACTACGGAAATCTTACTCCAAACTCATCCAAATCATCATATTTTAGTCCCAAATTCCCAACAACTTATACTACAAGTGTTGTATACCCATATAAATTATATCCTACGTAAAACATGCTAGTTTTCATCAAGTATAACAAAATAAGAGGGTAAAATCTATATAAATCTCAAGAACCCTAATATTTTCTTTAACTTAGTTTCTTTCATTCTTTTTCCAGATTTTCTATCACTAACACCATGGAAATCCGTGGTTCAACCTCTACACGTGAAATGGATTTCCAGAATATGATCTTTATCTCTAAAACATGTAAATTTTTGTCTCCAATTAATGTTTTCTTTCAAGAACACTAATTCTAAACAACCCTAGACTAATATAAATGAAGCATTAACTTGATTAAATCAAGATAGATACTTTCCTGAAATTCAAGGTTCTGATTTCGGGGATGGAATGGTATGATAGCATTCCCCGTCACGCGATCTACGTTTTGGTGGTGGTGGCGGTGCAACCGGATGGATTCTTGGCCTTGGATTGCTTGGAAAGCTTTCTACCTTCCTCTCTAATGACCGTTCTAAGGTTTTGAGTTTTCTAACCCTAAGAGACAATTCCAAGTGGATGATATAACCTAATTAATTTCGTGGGTTTAATTACCCAAAAATGCAAGATGTCCAAAATACCCTCCCGGGATGTCAAATAGGCCTAAAAACGCACCGAGACCCAAACTAAACCCCCGGGTACACTTTTCTGACTATCTCGACCCTTTCGGACACTTTGGCGCACTCAAAATGACCATACGCGCAACTTATAATTTATTCACTTTATATAATAATAATTTAGTCCTGACACGACACAGGTGCGTCCCGACTTAAATTTCCATAATTGCCATTTTATTCACTCGTGACAATTGTAATAAAATAAATCTCATATATTACTTTACTCGTCTAGTAATATTCAACAATTTTTCCAATAATTACTAACTCACATCACGTTAGTAAATATAAAAATAAATTTCTGGATTTATATTAAATTAATATCTCAATTTAAATTTAATAAATCTTCAATTTTGAAAGCCATAAAAATATGGGGTATTACATACTTCTCCCCTAATAACGGAATTTCATCCCGAAATTCGAAAAATAAGGCCTACCTGGTAAAACACATTTTGGCCACCTTAATAGTACGCAACGTATCCACATAGTAAGGCGTTTAATTACTATAGCCCCCGCCTCGCAGCAAGCTTGTTTAACACTCTTCATTAAAGATACTTCACATTGTGCTCTTATCCGACAATATTTGCATAAGACACGCATATACACTATTAATTCCCATTATGTCAATGTCATTGGGAGGCCGCACCTCACTACATGACAACTACTCGGATTTATCTACACAAAACTCTCATTCTTAGAGAAACCATACGAACATCTGACCACTCTTGTTCGCCTAAAATAGTCGTGGAATGAACCACAGTCGTCGGATTATCCTCGATCGATACAAAATTCTGGTTATCCGCTCACCTCTAAACATACAGAAGGAGAATAGTCAGGGTTCTTTCACACAAAAACCTCAATAAGCATCTCGTTTATGATAAACAGGCACGAGTGCTTTCCCGGGACTCTACCATTCTATACTTCACTTGCTAGTTATATTCATGGTGGAAAAGAAATGATCACCAAGATTTCAAAAATCACCTTCACGCGGCTCCACTACTCGTTAATCATCGTGCTCCTGCTCCTTGGTTACAGGTGATACCTCCTACTCGGAACGAAACGTTATTTCCGTTGTTTCCTGAAATCCCATATTGAAGGTGGGATTCATAAATTTCATCCTGATTCAGAAAATAATACCGTGTAGGACTACGTACCGGCGCGATCCCTTCCTTTCAAAGGAAGACTGGGGCACACTAGTTAATATTGTAAATCACTCCAAAGGAATACCAACCACTTCCTTCTTGGGAGACTTACTTCACATGTTCGGATGAACCCTTGATCTTGCCTTGAAGATGGCAACCCATCCAAGGACTTTACCGACTCTTCCACCCTCTTCCGTTACAGGAATAGTTGATAACCACAAAAATCTCTAGAGGATCCCCTTATTCCAACCGATCTCTATCTATGAGTGGTGTTTGCATAGACTACTCACTATGTCCCGCTCAACATCGACTTTCCTTGAAATGTCTCACATTGAGTGACACTTAATACTCCCCTTCCTTCCTTGGTGTATATCAAAAGTTCCGACCCGTGCACTTTTCTCTACGATGCGTATTATGGATATTTTATACCATACTAACATTATCACTCTTTGTATGCACAACTCGCTCTCAACATTTGACAAATTACAACTCCGTCCCGAGTGTTCTCCATATAGTTAAATTCTACCATTCTCAAGGGATACCCCTTTGCAAACGGCCTCCCATAGCCTTCCAACCAGACTCGGCGTGCTACTCTGATTGCACACGTATATATGGATTTATCATCTTTCACACGGTGTTTAATCCACTCTACCACTTTCACTTCGTTATGTTAGTCCCACATATATATATTCCACATGTCTATTCGCACATCCCTTCAACTCGGACGATTTTTTTTTTATTACATCAACTAACCAGGATGTCTACACACCCTATAAACCGTGCATACTAGCGTAAGCATCACATACGCTTCACACCTAATAACCAATTCTTTATTTTTCTAGTGCTCACAACGTGATTGCAACACTTGGGTACCCTCACTTACCCTAGAAATTAAAATTCTAAATCCTCCTTATCATCGTTCTACCCCTCAACTCGTGGTGGTAAAACAAAACTTTCAATGTTTCCTTACCATGCAACTGTCTCCACTGGCCTTACATCATAATTCAACTACCAACTTACATATATAATTATTTGCTCCTATTATGACCGAGGTACTGAACTCATGGACTAATGACCAAACATCTCCCAATTTCTAACCTTACACTAAGTTTCATGCGTGGGATGTCTCGCAAAGCGAAATCCAAACAAGGAACCCCCACGATACACTACTACCTAGCATTGTCGATTATCGAAATCCGTTAGGCCCTCCGTCTATAGCATGTGCCCCTATTTTTTCGTTTCTTGGTAGAAAATTACATCTCCTCCCAAAATTACACTTAACAAAGAATATTTCGCCAATTACACCATCGTACAGTATTGGTGGTGATTGCATTCCATAAACCTTGAATACATACAATCGGGATTCTCAAAATCCCTTTCCCCAATCAGAGGGGTATAAATCTTAACTCCCACATCTCTAAAGGATAGATATAACAATGCAATCTTTATATCACCAAGTCCTGAGCGCTAAACATAATACTGAGTTAAATCTTTTCGCTCAACTGTAAACCCGATACATACTGAATCATAACAACAAAGTCCCTACGCACCGGTATCGAACATCTCGAGCTCACTGTCCCCTCTGAAGTCTCTAGGATAGATAATATATAAGTGCGAGTCCAACCCTCTTGCAGGTGATGCCTCACCAGAATAGAACACGCTGCACTAATGCACCCACTCCGATAGCCTTGCAATAACTGCCCACTATCGTACTGACCATTTCTATAAAGTTGTAATCAATACCATATTATACTCGTATATCACATCACTAAAATGAGTAACCTCAATAAAGTATATAACACTATTAATATACTCATTCATCCTCCGCGGATAGCACTAAGGAAAATCCCGCTACACTAGGGAAAAATATTCACATGATAATACCGTTATAGTTATACGCATTAAACTCGTCTCACATGTTAATCTAGCAATGAAAAAAATATAATGACTCGATCGTGTCACATAAAACACGCCTCATCCTCTGAGGATAAAACTTACACTTCTACCTTGCCAATCGTCTTGATTGAATAAATGGTCTCCGGACGTAACACGCCTGTCCAACCTATAACAACACTACTTTAATCGTTCCCCTTTACTAAGCACTATACTCTCGTACCCTATAATCGTTTCAGAAAGAAAAAAATTGTGCGTGTGATTTCACTCTCCACAAAATACCTCAACAAATAATCCACTCGTCGCCTGTCATACTAACCATGTTAGGATTTCCATTCTCTCGGACTTTGGTAAACTCGATTTCTGATGGCTACCCCCATTATTCCATTAGCCTTGTAGGCCCCAAAGAACATGTTACTGACTACACTAGTCTTACTAAATCTACCATCGCTTGGTAAGAATTTAGCTATCTGAATCATTTAAATGGATCCCCTGATGTGTATCCACCCCCCCTTGTGGTGCTACACTACTACCGTTGTATCCCGTCTTATCCTTGACTAAATGTAATACCCCGTATTTTTATGCTATATTAATTTGGGGATTTATTAAATTTAATGTGAATTAATTATTTAATAAAATCCGGAAATTAATTATGTTATAATTATTAACGCGACGAGAGTTAGTAATTATGGGAAATTTGTCGAATATTACTAATGAGCAAATTAATATATAATATTGGTTATATTGAATGTCACGAGTGAATAAAATGACAATTTTGGAAATTTGAGTCGGGACGCGCCCGTGTTGCGTTGGGACTAAATAGTGATAAATAAAAGTGAATATTTTATAAGTTGTTCGTATGGTCATTTTGAGTGCACCAACGCGTCCAGAAGGGTCGAGATAGTCAGAAAAGTGTGCTCGGGGGTTTAGTTTGGGTCTCGGGGCGTTTTTAGGCCTAATTAGTACCCCGGGAGGGCATTTTGGACATTTCACATTTTTGGGTAATTAAACCCACGAAAATTAAAAGGGTTATATCAGATATCTGGGTTATCATCTAGAGTTAGAAAGCTCAAAACACTAGAACGTCCATTGGAGAAGAGAGGAGAGAGCTCTCAAGGCATTCCAAAGCTCAAAACTCAACCGTTTGCACCGCCGCCACCGCCAACGCGTAGATCGCGAGACGGGGAACGCAACCACACCAATTTCGACACCAAACCAGACTTTTGAAAATCCCAGGCAAGTGTTTATCTTTCTTATTTCGTTGATGCATCTTTCATATTGGTTTAGGAATGATTAGGATGATTTATATGGAAGAAAAACCCGATTTGAGTTAGGAAATTCCATGTAGTTATGCTTTGAATGAAAATTCTGGAAACCCTTTGTCATGTAGAGGATTAAACCACGAATTATGATGTTTATAAGAAGGAATTTCTGGAAAATAATTTTTAGAACCATGTTTAAGAGATTTCTAGGGTTCTTGATATTTATATAAATTTTTGGTGCTGTTAATCCATAATTAGTGATAGAAACCCACATGCTTTACGTAGGGAATTCTTAATATGATGATATGATATAAGTAGTATGAATTCTGGGTCGTTTGGGTATGAAAAATATGGAATTTGTTGAGGTTAGAAGATGAAACCCGTAACTGCAAAACTGCAGATTTCGCATACCTGCTTGATCGATCGATCGAGCCCAGAGCTTCGATCGATCGAAGGTTCGATCGATCGAGCCCCAGACCTCGATCGATCGACCCCTCCTGGAAAACTCCTATTTCCCTTTTTAAATTAGTTAAATTCAAGTTAAAGTGAAATAATTCTTAGACATCCTTAATAAAATGTTTTGGGAGATGTGGAAGACCAGTAGGACATATGAATAATGTTGGGGCCTTTAATGTGAGATGAGAATTGTATTTTTGGGATAATTACATAAGGAGCGATGAAATCTTGTATTAAAGGGAGAGATTACGTAAAAATGATTACGACGGAAAATAGATGAATTCCTACTGAATTTATGCTTGGGAGAATAGATTCCATGAGTGTTACGTAGTAAGTTGGGATAATACCTCGAATTAAAGTTAAAGACGAATCGTTAAACGTGATAACTAATAATGAGATATGAGGATAAATGTCATAACTATGGAATTTGAGATATACCTAATATGAAGATGGTAATATTAGTATAGTTTTATGATTGTGTATGCATATACTATCTATGTGTGAAAAACATACCCACGCTACTTGCTATCCCTGAGGTTTCCGCGCTGGGACGATCTTATCTCGTGTGCCTTATGGGGGATATTGACTCGTACCCTAGGAGATAGATATCCTTGGTACAGGCTATCGAATTGATAGTTCAGACGGTCCTAAGAGACACGGGTATGTGCCATCCTCTTATAGACTTGGAATCTATGCTTCGCCTCAATATTGTTTGTGTATGTGTTAATACAATTCGAGAGTGATTCCGAATTTGTATTCCCCTTAGTACGAGTGATACGGGGATTGGATAGTAGAGTATGCCCGCACCATAGTTTTTATTTGGGGTGCTGTTATAATATATATATATATATATATATATATATATATATATATATATATATATATATATATTATACGAGCATTTAATATATATATGAAATTCTGGAATTTGGAACTGCCTACTGTGATATGGTAAGTAGGACATGGTTGATGACTCATATTGTAAATACTTGTTTTGAGAAATTATAATATGACACTGGAAAACTTTATAAATTAATAAAGTTAAAACGAGAATTTTGGATACTAATTGAAATATTCTTTTCAAACAATTGTATCGTTCAATTTTAAATCCTGCGAATAACCTAAGATAAGTTAAATCATTGGGGAAAGATAGTGTGATATATGACGAGATAGACCATTGGGAAGGTTAGTGCGATAGGTGTGCACATTAGAAGAGAGGTGAGAATTTCTCAAGAGAGTGTCGCACTAATATGTTGTTGCATTAGCCTGTAATCAATTTAAATACTTGTTAAACGAATTTTTAAATCATATACATTATCGGGCTCTGACCCGGTTCTATTTCTCTTTCTCTCTTGTATATATATGTATATATTACAGGTGCCCAGCCACAGGGATGTCTTTCTTAGGATCCCTTGGAAGGAACGTGCTGCAGCTTAGGTGGGAGTTGCAGGCCACTTGATTAGACGATTTCATTTACTTGATTCCACTTCTATCATTCTCAGTTATTGGGGCATGTGTCGCCCTTTCCACTATTTAGTTGTTTTATTGGGACATTGTGATTCAGTTATTGTAGTCTTGATACTTTGGGATTTATTATGGTTTGGATGTTTTACTTTAAATTTTTATGTTGGGATTAAAATGTCGAATGTTTAAATTATTTGGATTATATGTTCCTGGATTATTGTGGTGTGATTCGTTATATATTAAATTGTTGTAAATAATTAAATCTTGTTTTTGAAATAAAAATTTGAAAGGTAATGTTTAAAATGGTTTTGACACCTAGCTTAATTAATTAGGGTGTTTAAATTGGAAAAGTTTTTCATTTGCGACAGTGATGCTGGTGCGCCCAAAATAAAGCTTGTGATTCAAGTGCAAATCTATCGCAACAAGTAATAACCGGTAAGTACGGAATCGTGATCCACAGGGATTGAAACACTCCTAAGAGAACAGGATTGGGGTAAAGGGATTCTCTAAACGTCACAAAAGTTAAAGTGTAAAAGATGATTTAATAGTTTGGAAAAGTGATTGAGAGTAATCTCTAAACTAACATACTATTGATGATCAGATGATTAATTAATAATTATGGAACTATGAAAAGAACTAAGGTAAGCTTGAGTTCAAGAAATTAAAGGGATAGAGGATCATTCTCCCACCTCGGATTCACAAAGAAGGGGATTATAGGGCTTGGTTGAAATTAATTCTAATCGAGCATAACTAATTAAGTCCGAACATCAACCATGTAGAGACTAAACTCTACAATGGAGGATTAGGGGTTAATTAATTATTGCTAGATGGGTTGGGTTTGTAGTAAAGCTTCAAGCACTAACCCTTGCTTGACAAGAGAAGTTAAGAAACTATGATACTCCAAAACCAACACATGAAGTTCCATTAGAACAATTATAAACCAAACCCTAAATATGAAGTTCAAGCATCCGAGGTGGGATTTTGATCCCCAATCATAAGTCTAGCTACTCATAATTGAATCTACACTACACATGCTAGTTAACCACATACTTAAGTTAGTTATCTAGTTTAAACACAAACCAATGCAAGAGATGGAATTAAATGTAAGTTAAAGCTAGTAGAACAAGTAGAGAAGAAGTAATTGAACCTTCCTTGCATTAATAACAACAATTCAACTAGTAATCAAAGCTTTACAAGTTGGTGAAAACCATAAATGAACTTGACCTAGGAAAGAGAAGAGAGTGTTTTGATATATCACCAAAATATCTAACAAAAGTAATCTCCTTACCAAAAAGGAAAAACAAGGGATAAATCCCCAAAAATCCAACCAAAATGGCAAACTAGTAATAAGAAGAAAGCTGGAAATGCAGGGCCGAATCGATTCGGTGCCAAATCCGAATCGATTCAGAAGTGTAGAGAATTGCCCCTGTATGTAACCGAATCGATTCGGTAGTAATGGCGAATCGATTCGGGCCTGCTGTGAGAAGGAGAGTTGCCTATATAGGCATTAGTTGTCCCATGTTTCACCGAAACTTCCGTAACTTCTTCGTTCGAGGTCATATTCAAGCACCGTCGGAGGCCACGCGAAGATAAGAAGAAGGTCTACAGCTTCCGTGAAGAAATCGGGATCAAAACCGAGTGCTGAAATTACCAAAATTCCCCCGACTGTGCAAGTGTCAACGGAACTTTTCCGGATCAAAACCAAACTTCCCAAAATGCATTCCCGAGACCTATAAAAGCTCAATAAAGACACATACAAAGTATATATGATGAATTCAGGGGTTAGTCAATAAATGAGTATAAGAACCGGGAAATACATGCACGGGAATGCTAGAATGTACAAATTAACGGGGTATAAAATACAATAAAAGTGACGAATCACCCCCCCTAACTTATACATTGCTAGTCCCGAGCAATGAAGTATGAAGGAACAAGGGCCAACAACGCAACCAAAATAGAGGAAATATGTACAACAACGGAAAAATTCCACTTTCGTAGGCGAACGATTGCATTTAGCGTATGCAATAAGCCGTTTTTAAACCCCTAGGTGGCCCTAGGGGACGAGTGAGGTCTCGTGAGGGTTTTCAGGGATGACACCCACAAACATCAAATCAACTCATACTATGATACGGTAAAATCCAATGCGTAGCTCAACAAATATCTAAAGAGCACAATTTATCAACAAAGTGAACGAAGCTTACACAAAAGACGGCAATTATCGGCATTAAACAAATAACTTCAATAAAAATCGAAACCATGGAAATGCGAAATAAGCGAACACATGTGGTAATTTAGATTTGGCAAAACTTTCAAAATCCATATAAATGCTAAGGCATGCATACTCAAGTTCTCTCCGGTTGTTACACTCAACAAATGAAACACTTAGAAATGGGATGTAACACACACGGGACATGCGGGCATTTAGAGTAATTGTAAAGGGAAACTAGGCCACACACATGTCATCAATGAAGAATGCAATATAAAGGTGAAAAATACAATCTCATGAAAGGATATCGCATATTAAATAAGAGAAAATCATTTAAATAGATTATCGCTAATGTTCGACCTTTGAATCACATCACCCTAGGATCAAATAGGACTTTTTGGGGGTATAGAATTTAGGCTAGGTTAGGGTTAGGAAAAGAAAGGGATGTGTGTAGGATCAAAGGAGATTCGGGAATAGCGCGCGGGATAATGGATTTAATGGGCAATTTAGGAATCGAAATCAAATTCCACAAGCAATGTATTCATGAGAGTGAGACTTTGATATTCATGCACATGGTGAATTGGGAAACAACTAGGACCCATTTTATTCGATATTTATTCTTTGCTTTTGATCTTCTTTTCTTTTCTTTTATTTTCTTTTCTTTGATTTTCTTTTCTTTTCTTTTCTTTTCTTTTCTTTTCTTTGATCACTCATAGCTTGATTGCAATCCATATAAACAACATCATTCAATCCCGGGAACACTCCCTAATCAAGGTACGGGAGGAGTAAATAAGGGTTTAGGACTCCAATGTGGAGTTGGACAAGGGATTTGGGGTTGAAACGAAAGGAATAATAAGGCTCAAGGGGGTTGACTAGGGGAAACATTTAAGGGAAAGGTCAAGGTCATATGGGTTAAACAACAAGGGCCTATAATCCTTTCCTAGAGTTTCATGTGATTCGCGGAACTCAACACCATTGAAAATCATGCTCAAGTGATAAATCAGTTAGTATGCAATCAAATGAAAAGAAAATGAGATCGACAACGAGTTCATTGACAAGAAAGAGATAGAGTGGGTGTATACGCTCACAAATGATGATAAGTCTCAATTTTCACTTTTGTAAGGGTATAGCATGCGCCTTAGAATAACGAATTTGAAACACTTTAAACCAAATCATAAATAATTATTTGTGTATATGCTCAAAGCTTCACAGTTTAATTTTATGATGCTATTCACAATGCAAACAATAACGGGCTAAAGGGTAATAAATCAATGACTCAAAGCATGCTTCATAGCTATACAATAGGATATGTCGATCATGTAAGTAATCATAGTAGATATGAGAGATAAAAAAAAAAATTACTACTAAATGATAACCGGCATCACAATTGTATACCATACCCCCTAACTTGAATGAAACATTGTCCCCAATGTTAGTAGGGATAAAAAGGGAAAAGGGGTATGAAAATAGTCACCCCGTAAGGAGTAACTCGATAACCGCGCAACGGCATGCCTGTTATAAGTTAGTACCATAAACAATAATATATACAAAAGAGATATATACAAGAACAAATATGAAACTGAAAATGAGTAATTTCATTAATAATTAAGAGTTGTGTACATGGGGCACAAAAAACCAAAATTAGAAAATACAATAAATGTACTCTCTCCTCCCCACACTAATACACAACTACAAAGATACAAACCCAAAAATCAAAATGAACAACCACAACAGTCAGCAGCAGAGAAAATAGGATGACAGAGGCCTACATATCGTCCGGATGACAGCACGGGGACTCAGGCGCGGGGGGGTCACGAGGGGCATATGGGTCATAAAGGTACGGAGGCACAGGAGCCTCGCCCCCGCGTAGGTGTGAAAATAAGTCCACCTGCGCCCGAGTAATCATAGAGATATCGCGCTCGTAAGCGCCCCGATACGCTACAAAATCAGCTTGGAACGAAGCAAAGCCCGACATGTACGTGCCCCAAAACTCGGAAAAATCCGCCTGTAACTCATCCATCTGCACCTCGAGATACGCGATGGGGTCTACAGTAGATGGGGCTGGCGGTGGGATAGGATGAGGCACATCTGGAATATCCGGCATAGGGGCATCCTGGGCAACAGGGGCATCCGGGGCATCCAACATTCGCTTCTTTCTCCTCTCCCAATAATCCTTTCCTAAAATTTTCTCAATGGCCTTCTCGCCAAGCATCTTGGGAAGGCGAGGAATGTTGTCCGTACTCGCCACCTCGCAATTAGCATCTCTACATATACGGGAAACCAACCGCGCGTACGGGAGGGTAGTGGTACCCTTCTCACAGTAAGCGGCCTTTAGCATCCGCTGAAGTACCAATGCGGGAAGGTTGATAATAGAATTAGCGTCCAAGAGATGGTAAAGGAAGTGGGCCTGGGTGGAGCGAAGAACAACCTTGGTCTGGGTCGGCGTGATGGAATTAACAGCGACAAGGTGGATGATACGGTGGTGGTCGGGCATAAGAGATGTGGGGAAAGTCTCCCCAGCCCAAACATTCCCTGGCGCCAGACACGCAATCAGGGTCTCATTAGTCAACCTCCCCTCGTCCGAGCAAGGGTAATCAAAATCCTCAGGGTTATCGGCTCCAGTCAGATGCAAAGCCAAGAGAGGCTTAGAAATAGGAATTCGCTTACCCCGCACGTAAGCCTCAAAAGTTTTGTCCCCAGTTGGGACGAGAGACGCATAGAACCGACGAACATGCTCATCATTGACATCACCTGCCCGGGCAAGGTGAGCTTCCCAATTAAATTTCTGAAAGTACCGACGAACAGAGGCAGGGAAATCCTCAAGGTGCACAGGCCTCTCAATAGCAATTGGGCGACCCGAAGGAAACTTAGCCCGGAACCAGTCCTTTTCTTTCTTTGAGCGGAAGGATTCGAAACCTCCCCGACCTGAAATTATATTGGATGTGGGCTTGGAGACCGAAGAAACCTACAAGAAAAATCAATTTGATACATACACAATTAGTGTAATGCATAAAATCAATTTAGCGTGAAACAGGATCGAAAAGGAATCAGTGGTGCATGTCGGAAGAAAATGATCGGATAAGCGTATTCGACATACATCACCCTCAAGCAAGGTAGAACCTGTGTCAATGTTCGATAAGAGGCACAAAGATGGAACAATTTGGGGATCAACTCCTCATTTAGGCCTTTTATCGAACATGTGGTGTGCAGCCTGCTCAAACTAGGGAGAAAAAATGCATTTGATTCTTGAAAGCCCCCAGCAAATACAACACAGCACAATAATCAACAATTGAAAGGTTGTATTTGTTGGATAGTGATGGAAATCAGTAATGAAAAAATGGACAATTCATGAATCAAATACACCTTATGCTAAGATGGAAATACACACATAGCTCCCCTAGTTTGAATAGAATGAACACACATTTCATATTGAAATTAACATAGAAAGATTGGAGTTGTTACCTTGGATGAGGATGCCTTGGATGAGGAAGCCATGGATTGAATAAGATTGGAGGAAGGGAAATGATAAGGGAGAGGGAGGTTTCGCAGGTAAAGAGAGAAGAGAGAATGAGAAGAGTTTGCCTAATAAATTAAGGGTTTTTAAGTGACAGGGGGACCGAATCGATTCGGTGGAAAAACCAAATCGATTCGCAAATCTCGAATTCAACACTGGAAGGGGCCGAATCGATTCGGTGGTTTTTCAAATCGATTCGCAATTGGAGACCTGACACTTTGGTTTTACCGAATCGATTTGCCAGAATTGCGAATCAATTCGCAAACCCTTACTTGGCTCCTGGAGTGGGGCGAATCGATTAGGTGGAAAACCGAATCGATTCGGCTGCTGGAATTTGAGTTTCTGCTTTGCTGAGACATGGTTTTTTCGAGGGTGGTTGGATTGGGCTGCTAATGGGTGGATTTTTGGACCCTAAAGATGAAGTTTAATATGTACAAAGGGTCCGGGACAAAAATTTTGCACCCCACACATGCCGGGGGATGCTCGTCACAAAAACTCACAATTCCGACGTCCTATAGAGCCCCGTAAACGGGGTCGGACAATGGAATCGTGTCCGAACATGGGTCAAATGGTTCTAGGAAAGGCTTGAGATGCTGACCATTGACCTTGAACAACTTCCCATCAGATGGGTTCACAATCTCAATTGCACCGTGATGATGGACGGTCTTAACGACAAACGGACCCATCCACCTAGACCTTAGCTTACCCGGGAACAAATGCAACCTAGAGTCGTATAAGAGTACTTTTTGAAGAGGGTGAAATGTTTTACGGGATATGCGCTTGTCGTGCCTCTCTTTCACCCTTTTCTTATAGATTCTCGCGCTCTCGTACGAATCATTCCGGAGTTCATCCAACTCATTGAGTTGGAGCATTCGCTTTTTTCCGGCCTTGTCTAGATCAAAATTGAATTTTTTGATCACCCAATAGGCCTTGTGCTCGATTTTTACTGGTAAATGACATGGTTTGCTGTACACAAGTCTAAAGGGTGACATACCCAAGGAGGTCTTGTAGGCCGTACGATATGCCCATAAAGCATCAGGAAGCCGAAGAGACCAATCCTTGCGGTCGGGATTGACTGTCTTCTCTAGGATGTGCTTTATCTCTCGATTGGCCAATTCAGCTTGGCCATTTGTTTGCGGGTGGTAGGTAGTTGCAACTTTATGAGTTACCCCATACTTTCGCATTAGATTAGCAAACGGAGAATTACAAAAATGAGTTCCGTTATCACTTATGATCGCCTTCGGAGTTCCGAAACGCGAAAGCATGTGTTCCTTAAGGAACTTCAACACCACCCGATGATCATTGGTTTTGGACGCAATGGCCTCGACCCACTTTGATACATAATCTACGGCCACCAGGATGTAAAGGTTACCAAAAGACGGCGGGAATGGGCCCATGAAATTGATTCCCCAACAGTCAAAGACTTCAATTTCTAGAATGGGGGACATTGGCATCATGTTTCGACGGGTTATAGCACCTAATCTTTGGCAACGATCACACGAAACGCAGAATTCGTGTGCATCCTTAAAAAGTGTGGGCCAATAAAGCCCGCATTGCAAGATTTTTGCGGCGGTGTTCTTGGAAGAAAATTGGCCCCCACATGCCTCGGTGTGGGAGAGACGAATTACGCTCTCATACTCATCATCCGGGACACATCTCCGGATGATCTGGTCGGGGCAATACTTGAACAGATACGGATCATCGAAAAATAATCTCCGCACCCAACTAAAGAATTTCCTCTTCTCTTGAGGGGTCCAATGTGATGGAATCGAACCCGTCACGTGGTAGTTCACGATATCAGCGAACCACGGCAGAGAGGAAGTGGAGAACAGTTGTTCATCCGAAAAGAATTCAGCAATGGGGAGTTGGTCCTTGGGTGCCTCAAACGTTAAACGCGACAAGTGATCCGCGACAACATTTTCTACTCCATTTTTATCTTTAATAGTCAAATTAAACTCTTGGAGTAAGAGCACCCACCTAATCAAGCGCGGCTTGGCGTCCTTCTTAGATAGAAGGTATTTAAGCGCCGCATGATCCGTAAAACAAACTATGAGGGATCCCACGAGGTATGCCCGAAATTTATCCAAAGCGTAGACAACCGCTAATAACTCTTTCTCGATGGTTGAGTAGTTCAACTGAGCACCGTTAAGAGTTCGACTTGCATAGTAAATGACATGGGGTTTCTTGTCACTCCTCTATCCTAAAACAGCCCCAACCGCGAAGTCGCTAGCGTCACACATCAATTCGAAGGGTAGGGTCCAATCAGGAGCTTGAATTATGGGAGCGGTGGTAAGCATACTTTTCAAAGTCTCAAAAGCTGCTTGACACTCATCGCTCCATTCGAACGGTGTTTCCTTGGAGAGGAGACTACGCAAGGGTCTAGCAATCGAGCTAAAGTCCTTGATGAAATGACGATAAAATCCTGCATGCTCAAGGAAAGACCTTACATCTTTCAGAGATTTAGGGGCGGGTAAGTTGGCAATGACCTCAACCTTTGCCTTGTCTACCTCAATACCTTCTGAGGATACGATGTGACCTAAAACAATCCCCTTAGTGACCATAAAATGGCACTTCTCCCAGTTTAACATGAGATTTTTCTCCACACATCTAGACAAAACCTTCTCTAGCATAGAAAGACAATGGTCATAGGAGTTGCCAAAGACGCTGAAATCGTCCATGAACACCTCTAGACCACGCTCTACCATATCACTAAACATGCTCAACATGCACCTTTGGAACGCAGCAGGCGCATTACATAACCCGAAGGACATCCTTTTGTAAGCAAATGTCCCAAAAGGGCATGTGAAGGTAGTTTTGTCTTGATCCTTGAGATCAAGTTCGATTTGGTTGTAACCCGAGTACCCATCGAGAAAACAATAGTAAGGATGGCCGGACACGCGTTCCAATATTTGGTCAATGAATGGAAGGGGAAAATGATCCTTTAATGTCATTGCATTAAGTTTTCTATAGTCGATGCATACACGCCACCCAGTGGTGGTGCGTTTAGTGATCAATTCCCCTTTTATGTTTTCTACAACGGTGACTCCTGATTTCTTTGGAACTACGTGAATTGGACTGACCCATTTGCTATCGAATATCGGATATATGATATCAGCATCTAAAAGCTTAATTACCTCCGCCCTCACAACTTCCTTCATCACCGGATTCAATCTCCTTTGCATCTCACAAGAGGGTTTTGCATCCTCTTCAAGATTAATTTTGTGAGTGCAAATCAAGGGACTAATTCCTTTCAAATCTGCAATTGTCCACCCAAACGCACCCTTGTATCTACTTAACAAGTCTATTAGCCCTTTTTCTTCACCCGCCTCAAGGCTTGATGAGACAACAACGGGATATGTCTCATTTTTGCCTAAATAAGCATATTTTAACTCGGAAGGCAATTGCTTTAATTCAAGTTTGGGGAATCGCACATCCGAGGGAACTTCATACGAATCACGAGGAGGTAAGTCCTCAAAAACACTACACCAATTAATATCATCAACACTCTCGTCCTCATCTAACAACAAGCTCATAAACTTGACCTCTTCATCATAAGGAGAATAGCTATTCTCCAACTAAATCGGGTTCACAAGACATCCCTCTAAGGGGTCCGAAAAATATGTAGCATCAAAATGCTCTTGTACCACCTCCTCTAAAAAGTCCACCTCATGGACTTCATCATCAGATTCTCCTACTTGGTTCGAAACATTGAAGATGTTCATTTCCAAGGTCATATTCCCAAATGTCAGGTTCATTTGGCCATTCCTAGTATTAATTAATGCATTGGAAGTGGCCAGGAAAGGACGACCAAGGATAATGGGGGTAGTTCTACCGCTAATAGAAATAGGATGGGTGTCAAGCACCACAAAGTCCACAGGAAAGTAGAATTTGTCAACCTGTATTATGACATCTTCTACTACACCCCTCGGAACCTTAACGGAGCGATCCGCTAATTGGAGGGTTATTTTTGTGGGCTTGAGGTCCCCTAGACCGAGCTGTTCATAGACATGGTAAGGTAACAAATTTACACTTGCTCCTAGGTCTAGCAAAGCCTGCTCAATTTTAAAGTCCCCTATCACACATGAAATGGTGGGACATCCGGGATCTTTATATTTAGGTGGTAATTCAGATTGAATTATTGAGCTAATATTTTCGGCCAAGAAGGCTTTCTTCCTTACAAACAATTTCCGCTTAACAGTTATTAAGTCCTTTAAGAACTTAGCATAAGCGGGGACTTGCTTGATTGCATCCAAAAGAGGGATGTTAATTTTTACCTGTTTGAACATCTCTAGTATGTCAGCGTTATTAACATTCCCCTTTGGTGACAGGAGCCTTTGAGGGTAAGGTACGGGGCTAGGAAGCTTCGAAACCACATCCGACTCTAACGGGGATTTCCCCTCTATTTGCCTTAAGGAGGCATCTTCGACCTCTAATGGGTCCGGCGAAACCTTCTTAACGACGGTGGGGACACTAGGAGGGGTGGGCTTATCAATGACTTTCCTGCTCCTTAGAACGGTCACCGCCTTAGCACAATCAGGAGGGGGATTCGAAGTTTCATTGACACTATTTTGCCCCATGGCCTTTTGAGGTTGGGAAGGGAATTTTCCCTTCTCTTGGATACTCAAAGCCAAGGTCAACTTGGAGATTTCCTTTTCAAGCCTATAATTCGTGGCTTGTTGAGAGGTTTGTGACACCCCGCCTAATTAAATACCGGGCGATCACTCCTTTATTAAATTAAATCAAGGTTAACAGTTGGTTCATTCTCAGCATCACTGTCGATAAAAATAAATTTTCCAATTTAACACCCTAAATAATTAAGCTAAGTGTCAAAAACATTTTTCATGCAAACTTTCCAAATTTTATTTAAAGAAAAAGATTTATTTATATAAAACAACATTTCTACAATTAAGAATCACACCACGATAAACCAAATAATATAATACATTCGTCATTCGAATGTCAACATCTGAAAACTAAAATCACAAATCCATACTGAATAAATCCCAAAGAACAATACTGGAAATGACAGAAATATAAATGTCCCAACAACAAATGAAATGATGAAAAGGGGCGACACGTGCCCAATAAATGAGAGTACTAGGAGTGGAGTCAATAACAGAAGCCGTCTACTCAAGTGACCTTCAACTCCCACCTAAGCTGCAGCTCGTTCTTCTCAAGGGATCCTAAGCAAGACGCCCCTGTGGCTGGGCACCTGAAAATATACATATATATACAAGAGAGAGAGAGAGAAAAAGAAACGGGTCAGAGCCCGAAAGTGTGTTTGATTTAAAATACGTTTAGCAAGTATTTAAAATTGATATAGGCCAATGCAACAACATATTAGTACGTCACTCTCTTGAGAAAATACTCACCTCTCTTCTAATGTGCACACCTATCGCACTAACCTTCCCCACGGTTTCTTATCATCTAACGCACTAGTCTTTCTAAAAGATTTAACTTAACTTAGATTACTCGCAAGATTTATAATTCACGACTCCATTTTAAAAAGAATGTTCCAAACAGTAATCAAAGTCCTCCATTTTAACTTTATAAAATCAATAAAGTTTTCCAGTGAAATATTATATTTTCTCAAAACAGGTATTCATAACTTAGTCCAGAATTATTCTTCACTTACTACGTTACAACAATAGTTTAAATCCCTCAATCCAGATATATATGTAAAGTACTCGTATAATTTATATATATATATTCTAACAGCACCAACATATAAACTATGGTGTAGGCATACTCTGCTTTATCAAAACAAGTATTTACAATTTTTAGTCATCATCCATGTCCTACATATCAAATCACGGTAGGTAGTTCCAATTTCAGAATTTCATATATATATTAACTACTCGTATAATATATATTATAACAGCACCCCCAACTAGATTATGGTGCGGGCATACTCTACTATCCAAAGCCCCATATCACTCATATTAAGGGGAATACATTCGGAATCACTCTCGAAATGTATTAACATACATACACAAACAATATTGAGGCGAAGAATAGATTCCAAGTCTCTAAGAGGATGGCACATACCTGCGTCTCTTAGGACCGTCTGAACTATCACGTCGATAGCCTGTACCAAGGACATCTATCTTCTAGGGTACAAGTCAATATCCCCCATAAAGGTCCCATCGAGATAAGACTTGTCCCAACGCGGAAACCTCAGGGATAGCAAGTAGCGTGGGTATGATTTTCACATGCATATATTATATGTACACACAATCATATAAATATACCACTTTATCATATTAATATAGGTTCTTCTCATCACCCGTAATTATACCATTTATCCTTAATTTCACAGTTATAGAATTACGTATAAGGTTTTATTCCTAACTTTAACTCGAAGGGTTTTCTCACTTATTACCTAACACTCGTGGATTATATCCCCACAAATCTGAAATTCAGTAAGTGACTTTATTAGATTCCAACGTAACTCTCTTACGCACCTCACCCTTTAAATTCATAAATCCACTAACCTAAAGTAAATATCCCATAAATACCATTTTCGTTGAAGATTAAAGGTTCCATCATTTATTCATATACCTTACTGGTCCTCAATGTCTCCCAAATCATTTTATTTAGAATGCCCAAAAATTATTTCACGATAAACTTAATTTAACTAATTAAACAAGGGAAATAGGAGTCTGCCAGGAGGGGTCGATCGATCGAAGCTTGGAGCTCGATCGATCGAACCTTCGATCGATCGAAGCTCTAGGCTCAATCGATCGATCAAGCAGGTCTGGACAAAATTCTGCAGAATGCAGTTACGGGATTCATCCAACTTCTTCATCTAAAACGATGTTCTTCCATTCTAATCGCCCCAAAAATCCTACTATCATCATTATAACATTATACCAGGTGTTTATAACGTAAAGCATGCGTGTAACTATCATTAAACATGGATTTTCAACCTAAAATCATGTCCAAATATCAAGAACCTAAAATTTTCTTAAACAGATTTCTAATGAATCTTTCTCCAAAATTTCTTTTGTATGATCGCCAAATTTCGTGAATTATTACCTCTACATGGCAAGGGTTTCCAGAATTAACATATACATCAATACTACACGGGTTCTCCTATAAAAAATGGGGTTTTCTTCCATAGTTTTTATCACAATTCATTCCTAAGCTAACATGAAGATTGCATCAACGAAAATAGCAAGTTTAAACACTTTCCTGGGATTTTGGTATGCAGGTTCACGGCTGATTTTGGTATGGCTGCGTTCCTCATCTCGTGATCTACGCGGTGGTGGTGGTGGCGGTGCAAACCGGTGGCTTTTTGGCCTTGGATTGCCTTGGAGCTCTCTCATCTCTTCTCCAATGGCCGTCACTTGATTTGTGAATGTTCTAACCCTAAGAGGCTGACCTAATGGATGATATAGGTTGGCTGAAATTCGTGGGTTTAATTACCCACTTATGTAAAATGAGTAAAATGCCCTCCCGGGGTACCAATTAGGCCTAAAAACTCCCCGAGGCCCAAACTAAACCCCCGGGTACACTTTTCTGACTATCTCGACCCTTCCGGATGCGTTGGCGCACTCAAAACGACCATACGAACAACTAATAAAATTTCCACTTTTTATTTAACAAAATTAGTCCCGACGTGACACGGGCACGTCCCGACTTAAATTTCCGAAATAGTCATTTAATTCACTTATGACATTCAATATAACCAATATAATATATTACTATGCTCATTAGTAATATTCGACAAGTTTCCCATAATTACTAACTCTCGTCACGTTAATAATTTTAACATAATTAATTTCCGGATTTTTATTAAATAAACAGTCACATTAAATTTAATAAATCCCCAAATTAATATAGCATAAAAATACGGGGTATTACATACTTCCCTCCTAATAAAGGAATTTCGTCCCGAAATTCGGAAAATAAGGCATACCTTGTAAAAACAACTCTGGGTATCTCTCGCGCATATCTGCCTCACGCTCCCAAGTGGATTCCTCCACATTATGATGCTCCCACTGGACTCGCACAAGTGGAACTATTTTCGACCTCAATCTCCTCTCACTATAGTCTAGAATAGCCACTGGTCTCTCCTCGTAAGAGCTATCGGACTGTAAGTCTATCTCATCTATCGCAATGTGAGTATGGGCCATATAATCCCGAAGATATCGTTTCAACGACAAGATGTGGAATACATCGTGGATGCGATGTAAATGTTCTTGCAATCCCAACCTGTATGCTACCGGCCCAATCCTCTCGATGATGGGAAATGGTCCTACGTACCTCGGAGCCAACTTCCCCTTCTTCCTGAACCTCATCACTCCCTTCATAGGAGATACACGCAACAACACTTGATCTCCCACATTAAACTCCCGGAAGAACCGTTTCACATCGGCGTAGCTCTTCTGCAGTCCTGGGCTACCCGAATACGACTTCTGATTATCTCAATCCTCGCGGAGGTCTCCTGAATCACTTCTGGCCCTAGCAACTTGTTATCCCCCACCTTGAGCCAACAAGTTGGAGAACGACAAGGCCTGCTATACAAAGCCTCAAATGGAGCCATGCCAATCGTAAACTGATAAGAGTTATTATAAGCGAACTCTACCAGTGGAAGATGTGGCTCCCATCCTCCTCCAAAATCGAGAACACACATGCGTAGCATATCTTCTAACATCTGATTAGTACGCTCTGTCTGTCCGTCTGTCTGTGGGTGATAAGCTGAACTCAACCTTAACTCAATACCCATAGCCTCCTGAAAGCTTTTCCAGAAACGTGACACAAAAATCTTGTCTCTATCTGACACAATATTCAGGGGCACCCCATGTAATCTGACAATCTCAGCGATGAACAACTGAGCATACTGACCCGTGGTATAGTCTGTCCTCACTGGCAGAAAATGTGCCACCTTGGTCAAACGGTCTACAATCACTCAGATAGAATCGTGGCCCCGCTGTGACGTAGGCAACCCTGTAATGAAATCCATGGAAATACTCTCCCACTTCCACGCGGGTACTTCCAATGGCTGAAGCAATCCTGACGATTTCTGGTGGTCCACCTTCACTAGCTGGCAGGTAGAACATTTGGACACAAACTCGGCGATGTCCTTCTTCATCCCACTCCACTAGTATTGACGCCTCATGTCCTGGTACATTTTATCACCTCCCAGATGTACTGCAAATCGGGACCCGTGAGAATGAGTCATCACTTCATGACGTAACTCCGTTCCTTCTGGAACCACTAATCTCCCATTAAACCGCAAACCTCCATCAGAACTAACAGAATAGGACTCAGCACCCTCGGCTAGAAGTCGCACAATCTGCTCCTGGAAAAATGGGTCTGTGGTTTGTGCCTGTATCACCCTCGTAACAATCTCGGGTGTGACTGACATCACGGATATGAAAGGACGGGCTACTGCGTCCTGGTGACCCAACTCCTTCCACTTTGCTTTCCAGATGTCCGCTACATCGTCTACCGGTCTGCGGCTCAACGCATCAGCAACTACGTTGGCCTTCCCTGGATGATACTGTATTTCGAACTGATAGTCCTTCACAAACTCTAACCACCTGCGCTGACGCATACTCAGCTCTCGCTGAGTGAACAGGTACTGCAGTGACTTATGGTCTGTGAACAAACAGAATTTGTCGCCCAATAAGTAGTGCCTCCAAATTCTCAATGCAAAGACGACCGCTGCTAACTCCAGGTCGTGGGTGGGGTAATTCTTCTCATGCGGCTTAAGCTTGCGGAAAGCAAAAGCTATAGCCTTCTCCTCCTGCTGGAGTACGCCTCCAAGTCCCCGTAAAGACGCATCGGTATAAACCAGGTACTCCACACCCGGTTTCGATAAAGCAAGGACTGGTTCTGAAGTAAGCTTGTCCTTCAGCTCGTCGAAATCCAACTGACAAGCGTCATCCCAAACATATGGTACCCCTTTTGCGAGTCAGATTCGTCAATGGGCCCGCTATTTTGGAGAATTCCCGAATGAATCTCCTGTAGTATCCGGCTAATCCCAAGAAACCACGCACTTCTGTCGGTGTCGTGGGCTATCCCCACTCCCTCACCGCTGACACTTTGCTCGGGTCAACTGCAATCCCCTGCTCAGAAACAACATGGCCCAAGAACTGTACCTCTCGTAACCAGAATCCACACTTCTCGTACTTAGCATACAACTGATGCTCTCGTAGAGTCTGAAGAACCTGCCTCAAGTGCTCGGCATGCTCCTCCTCGGAGTGTGAATATATCAAGATATCATCTATGAAGATGATGACGAACTGATCCAAGAACTCTCTGAATACTCGGTTCATCAAGTCCATGAAAATGGCTGGGGCATTTGTGAGTCCGAACGGCATCACCCTGAACTCATAGGACCCATATCTCGACAAGAAGGCAGTCTTTGAAACATCCTGCTCTCTAATACGTAACTGATGGTACCCCGACCTCAGATCTATCTTCGAAAAGAAAGTTGCTCCTCTCAACTGGTCGAACAGATCATCGATTCGAGGTAACGGATACTTATTCCGTATCGTGACCTTGTTCAACTCCCGGTAGTCCACACACAATCTCAGTGAACCATCTCTCTTCTTTACAAATAAGACTGGAGCGCCCCAAGGTGAGGTACTCCTACGAATGAAGCCCTGACCTAATAGCTGCTCTATCTGATCTCGTAGCTCTCGCATCTCTGCCGGAGCCATACGGTACGGTGCGCTTGCTATAGGTCTCGTATCTGGCAATAAATCTATAATAAAGTCTATCTCACGACTGGGCGGTAGGCCTGGTATCTCCTGAAACACATCGGAATACTCCCTGACAACAGGGATCGAATCTAAGGGAACTACAACCTCCTTAGAGGTATCCTCCTCTATGTAATACAAATGAGCGGTCGAACCTCCCTCTGGGCGAGGCATCGCCACTACAAACATCTCTTGCCCCGGAATGGCAAAAACAATGCTCCCACCGAAGCAATCAATCATGGCTCTATAAGATGCGAGCCAATCCATACCAATAATCACATCATGCTCGTGCATGTCTAAGACTAACATGTCTGCAGGTAATACCAAGCTACCAATCTCTACCCCCACTCCCCGGCATATATAAAAATAAGTGACTCACTCCCCAGTGGTGAGTCGACATACGCCACGGTGCTCTCTGCTGTGGCTAACAATCCTAAGGACTTCGTAAAATATATAGCTATAAAAAAATGCGTTACCCCAGTAAAAATAGAATGACCCAAAGTTCCATGGATAGAAAACATACCCCAAATCGCGGGTGGTGCCTGTGGGGCTGCTGCCTGGTGGACATTAAAGGTATGTCTGTACTGTAACTGCCCCTGTTGCACTGGTGTTACTGAAAAGGTTGGTAGGTCTAGTACCTGAGCTGGTGCTGGGAGAGCGACTGGAAAAAGTGTCCCTTGCGGCTTCTTACGGGCACATTGTTGTCGTAAGGCCCTAACACCCTCTGGGCAATTTTGGCATTTATGGCCATGCGTGCCACACACAAAACATTTGCCTCTGAAGTTACTCCCCCTCTGACCCTGCTGTTGTTGGGGTCGGCCTTGCTGACTTGGGGCTTTATTCCCCTTTCGAAACTGCTTCATTTTACCATGTTGTTGACTAGAATTTACCCTGTCTTGGGTAGTTCGCTGTCGCAATTTCGGAGTATTCGCACATTTGTCAGCTTTGGTCACACGCATTTGGCTAACCTCTCTAGGTCTTTTGCCTTCTCTAAGTTGCATGCTGCGTTCTTGGTATTGTAAAACTGCAGTGGTGACTGCTTGTGCTACGATACCTGCTAACTCGGCGGTTGATATTCTCTCTGGGAACACCTGAGGTGTGAGTCGATTTTGCTCGTCGACTCCCTCAACCATTTTAGCTAGTTCCTCTCGATGGTCCATCTGAAAATTTAAATGAATTTGAATGAGTTCATCATTCAAATAAACAAATCGCAGAAGCACGAATTCCCAATGCATAGAGATGAACACTACATTCCTAGTATTAGGGCTCTGTATCAAAGAAAGCAGCGCTGAAAGCATAATAAGCCGCACAGATCCTAAAGGACACTAGAACCTGATGCTCTGATACCACCTGTGACACCCCGCCTAATTAAATACCGGGCGATCACTCCTTTATTAAATCAAATCAAGGTTAACAGTTGGTTCATTCTCAGCATCACTGTCGATAAAAATAAATTTTCCAATTTAACACCCTAAATAATTAAGCTAAGTGTCAAAAACATTTTTCATGCAAACTTTCCAAATTTTAATTAAAGAAAAAGATTTATTTATATAAAATAACATTTCTACAATTAAGAATCACACCACGATAAACCAAATAATATAATACATTCTTCATTCGAATGTCAACATCTAAAAACTAAAATCACAAATCCATACTGAATAAATCCCAAAGAACAATACTGGAAATGACTGAAATATAAATGTCCCAACAACAAATGAAATGATGAAAAGGGTCGACACGTGCCCAATAAATGAGAGTACTAGGAGTGGAGTCAATAACATAAGCCGTCTACTCAAGTGACCTGCAACTCCCACCTAAGCTGCAGCTCGTTCTTCTCAAGGGATCCTAAGCAAGACGCCCCTGTGGCTGGGCACCTGAAAATATACATATATATACAAGAGAGAGAGAGAGAAAAAGAAACGCGTCAGAGCCCGAAAGTGTGTTTGATTTAAAATACGTTTAGCAAGTATTTAAAATTGATACAGGCCAATGCAACAACATATTAGTACGTCACTCTCTTGAGAAAATACTCACCTCTCTTCTAATGTGCACACCTATCGCACTAACCTTCCCCACGGTTTCTTATCATCTAACGCACTAGTCTTTCTAAAAGATTTAACTTAACTTAGATTACTCGCAAGATTTATAATTCACGACTCCATTTTAAAAAGAATGTTCCAAACAGTAATCAAAGTCCTCCATTTTAACTTTATAAAATCAATAAAGTTTTCCAGTGAAATATTATATTTTCTCAAAACAGGTATTCATAACTTAGTCCAGAATTATTCTTCACTTACTACGTTACAACAATAGTTTAAATCCCTCAATCCAGATATATATATAAAGTACTCGTATAATTTATATATATATATTCTAATAGCACCAACATATAAACTATGGTGTAGGCATACTCTGCTTTATCAAAACAAGTATTTACAATTTTTAGTCATCATCCATGTCCTACATATCAAATCACGGTAGGTAGTTCCAATTTCAGAATTTCATATATATATTAACTACTCGTATAATATATATTATAACAGCACCCCCAACTAGATTATGGTGCGGGCATACTCTACTATCCAAAGCCCCATATCACTCATATTAAGGGGAATACATTCGGAATCACTCTCGAAATGTATTAACATACATACACAAACAATATTGAGGCGAAGAATAGATTCCAAGTCTCTAAGAGGATGGCACATACCTGCGTCTCTTAGGACCGTCTGAACTATCACGTCGATAGCCTGTACCAAGGACATCTATCTTCTAGGGTACAAGTCAATATCCCCCATAAAGGTCCCATCGAGATAAGACTTGTCCCAGCGCGGAAACCTCAGGGATAGCAAGTAGCGTGGGTATGATTTTCACATGCATATATTATATGTACACACAATCATATAAATATACCACTTTATCATATTAATATAGGTTCTTCTCATCACCCGTAATTATACCATTTATCCTTAATTTCACAGTTATAGAATTACGTATAAGGTTTTATTCCTAACCTTAACTCGAAGGGTTTTCTCACTTATTACCTAACACTCGTGGATTATATCCCCACAAATCTGAAATTCAGTAAGTGACTTTATTAGATTCCAACGTAACTCTCTTACGCACCTCACCCTTTAAATTCATAAATCCACTAACCTAAAGTAAATATCCCATAAATACCATTTTCGTTGAAGATTAAAGGTTCCATCATTTATTCATATACCTTACTGGTCCTCAATGTCTCCCAAATCATTTTATTTAGAATGCCCAAAAATTATTTCACGATAAACTTAATTTAACTAATTAAACAAGGGAAATAGGAGTCTGCCAGGAGGGGTCGATCGATCGAAGCTTGGGGCTCGATCGATCGAACCTTCGATCGAACGAAGCTCTAGGCTCGATCGATCGATCAAGCAGGTCTGGGCAAAATTCTGCAGAATGCAGTTACGGGATTCATCCAACTTCTTCATCTAAAACGATGTTCTTCCATTCTAATCGCCCCAAAAATCCTACTATCATCATTATAACATTATACCAGGTGTTTATAACGTAAAGCATGCGTGTAACTATCATTAAACATGAATTTTCAACCTAAAATCATGTCCAATTATCAAGAACCCTAAAATTTTCTTAAACAGATTTCTAATGAATCTTTCTCCAAAATTTCTTTTGTATGATCACCAAATTTCGTGAATTATTACCTCTACATGGCAAGGGTTTCCAGAATTAACATATACATCAATACTACATGGGTTCTCCTATAAAAAATGGGGTTTTCTTCCATAGTTTTTATCACAATTCATTCCTAAGCTAACATGAAGATTGCATCAACGAAAATAGCAAGTTTAAACACTTGCCTGGGATTTTGGTATGCAGGTTCACGGCTGATTTTGGTATGGCTGCGTTCCTCATCTCGTGATCTACGCGGTGGTGGTGGTGGCGGTGCAAACCGGTGGCTTTTTGGCCTTGGATTGCCTTGGAGCTCTCTCCTCTCTTCTCCAATGGCCGTCACTTGATTTGTGAATGTTCTAACCCTAAGAGGCTGACCTAATGGCTGATATAGGTTGGCTGAAATTCGTGGGTTTAATTACCCACTTATGTAAAATGAGTAAAATGCCCTCCTGGGGTACCAATTAGGCCTAAAAACTCCCCGAGGCCCAAACTAAACCCCCGGGTACACTTTTCTGACTATCTCGACCCTTCCGAACGCGTTGGCGCACTCAAAATGACCATACGAACAACTAATAAAATATTCACTTTTTATTTAACAAAATTAGTCCCGACGTGACACGGGCACGTCCCGACTTAAATTTCCGAAATAGTCATTTAATTCACTTATGACATTCAATATAACCAATATAATATATTACTATGCTCATTAGTAATATTCGACAAGTTTCCCATAATTACTAACTCTCGTCACGTTAATAATTTTAACATAATTAATTTCCGGATTTTTATTAAATAAACAGTCACATTAAATTTAATAAATCCCCAAATTAATATAGCATAAAAATACGGGGTATTACAAGGTTATGAAAGATTGAAGAGTCTCTTCGAGTCTCCTCTTGTTCGGGTGAGCATACAATGGTATAACCGGAGGAGGTGGTCCCTGAGGGAGACCTTGCATCTGAGCTTGGGGTGGAGGAACTTGATTATATGGTTGTTGAAAATTATGAGGTGGGGGAAGATTTTGATAATTCGGGGGAGGTGGATTTTGAGAATGTTGGGGCTGCCCATAAGAGAAACCCGGATGGTTTCTCCACGAAGGATTATAGCCCTCACCTAAAGGAGTCATGTATTGTTTCTTGTAAGTGGCCATCGCGTTGGCTTGATCGTGAAGCATCACTTTATATGCCGGGATTGTTGGACAATCCCTCGTTGAGTGATCGTCAACGTCGCAAATGGCACAAGACTCCTCTACATGTGAGGGAGAAGGATGGGATGGTTCCCGAGCTTTGGCATCCATTGTCTCAATACTCTTGGAAAGTTGGGCTACTCTTAATGACATATCATCTCCTTCGGCAAGGTGATATATCCCATGGCTAGAGGAAGGTGGATTGGATGACCGGGCATTGGTTTTGCTAGGGTTCGAAGTGTCCCAAGCTTGGGTGGTCTCGGCACAATATTTGAAATGTGCCCACGCATCATCCGGATCTAAACCAAAGAACTCGCCGGAGCACATTGTCTCCACCATTTGTTTTGCATTGAGGGTAAGCCCATTGTGGAAAAACGAGATTAATCTCCACTTTTCGAACCCGTGATGTGGGCACTTAAGAAGTACCTCATTAAATCTCTCCCAACATCTCTCGAATGATTCACCTTCGGCTTGAGCGAAGGTTTGGATTTGACCCTTTAAAGAGTTTGTGCGATGAGTAGGAAAGAATTTCTTCAAAAATTTCGCTTGCATTTCGCGCCAACTCCCGATGGAATTAGGAGCTAAGGACCAAAGCCAAGTTTTGGTTTTGTCCTTTAGGGAAAATGGGAAGAGTTTGAGTCGTGTGACATCTAGAGGGCAGTTTTGATCGCTAAAAGTAGCGCACACCTCCTCAAACTCTCTAACATGAAGGTAAGGTTGTTCACTTTCCATGCCGTGGAAAGTAGGAAGTAATTGGATCATTCCGTTACGAAAATGGAATTGTGCGGCATTATAGGGAAAAATGATACAAGACGGAGAGGTGGTCCTCTCCGGTTGAAAATAATCACGCATGGTCCTATAAGGGGGGTCGGGTGCAACCCCTTGACTACCGTGCTCACTAACATTGTCGGCCATGGTTGTGGAATCGGAGTGAGCCCAGGTATACGAAGAAGATGAGATCGAACGAGAACGAGAACTTAATGGTAAAGGTCTCCAATAATCCGAGGGTTCACTAGACGATGGTTCACGAACAGGATTTAAATTGCTACTACTCTTGTCTTGCATTTACAAGTGCTTTTAGATTGATTTTTGGAAACCGTGATGTCACGGTGACCACAGGGAACGATAGTGTAAAGAGAATTTCTAAACCCTAAGATAGTTGCCAATCCCTGGCAACGGCGCCAAAAACTTGGTGCGCCCAAAATAAAGCTTGTGATTCAAGTGCAAATCTATCGCAACAAGTAATAACCGGTAAGTACGGAATCGTGATCCACAGGGATTGAAACACTCCTAAGAGAACATGATTGGGGTAAAGGGATTCTCTAAACGTCACAAAAGTTAAAGTGTAAAAGATGATTTAATAGTTTGGAAAAGTGATTGAGAGTAATCTCTAAACTAACATACTATTGATGATCAGATGATTAATTAATAATTACGGAACTATGAAAAGAACTAAGGTAAGCTTGAGTTCAAGAAATTAAAGGGATCGAGGATCATTCTCCCACCTCGGATTCACAAAGAAGGGGATTATAGGGCTTGGTTGAAATTAATTCTAATGGAGCATAACTAATTAAGTCCGAACATCAACCATGTAGAGACTAAACTCAACAATGGAGGATTAGGGGTTAATTAATTATTGCTAGATGGGTTGGGTTTGTAGTAAAGCTTCAAACACTAACCCTTACTTGACAAGAGAAGTTAAGAAACTATGATACTCCAAAACCAACACATGAAGTTCCATTAGAACAATTATAAACCAAACCCTAAATATGAAGTTCAAGCATCCAAGGTGGGATTTTGATCCCCAATCATAAGTCTAGCTACTCATAATTGAATCTACACTACACATGCTAGTTAACCACATACTTAAGTTAGTTATCTAGTTTAAACACAAACCAATGCAAGAGATGGAATTAAATGCAAGTTAAAGCTAGTAGAACAAGTAGAGAAGAAGTAATTGAACCTTCCTTGCATTAATAACAACAATTCAACTAGTAATCAAAGCTTTACAAGTTGGTGAAAACCATAAATGAACTTGACCTAGGAGAGAGAAGAGAGTGTTTTGATATATCACAAAAATATCTAACAAAAGTAATCTCCCTACCAAAAAGGAAAAACAAGGGATAAATCCCCAAAAATCCAACCAAAATGGCAAACTAGTAATAAGAAGAAAGCTGGAAATGCAGGGCCGAATCGATTCGGTGCCAAATCCGAATCGATTCGGAAGTGTAGAGAATTGCCCCTGTATGTAACCGAATCGATTCGGTAGTAATGGCGAATCGATTCGGGCCTGCTGTGAGAAGGAGAGTTGCCTATATAGGCATTAGTTGTCCCATGTTTCACCAAAACTTCCGTAACTTCTTCGTTCGAGGTCGGATTCAAGCACCGTCGGAGGCCACGCGAAGATAAGAAGAAGGTCTACAACTTCCGTGAAGAAATAGGGATCAAAACCCGAGTGCTGAAATTACCAAAATGCCCCCGACTGTGCAAGTGTCAACGGAACTTTTCCGGATCAAAACCAAACTTCCCAAAATGCATTCCCGAGACCTATAAAAGCTCAATAAAGACACATACAAAGTATATATGATGAATTCAGGGGTTAGTCAATAAATGAGTATAAGAACCGGGAAATACATGCATGGGAATTCTAGAATGTACAAATTAACGGGGTATAAAATACAATAAAAGTGACGAATCAGATGCTAAGAATGAACCAACTGTTCGCCTTGATTTTAATTTAATAAAGGAGTGATCGCCCGGTATTTAATTAGGCGGGGTGTCACAGGTGGTATCAGAGCATCAGGTTCTAGTGTCCTTTAGGATCTGTGCGGCTTATTATGCTTTCAGCGTTGCTTTCTTTGATATAGAGCCCTAATACTAGGAATGTTGTGTTTATCTCTACATTGGAAATTCGTGCTTCTGCGATTTGTTTATACGAATGATGAACTCATCCAAATTTACTTAAATTTTCAGATGGATCATCAAGAAGAACTAGCTAAAACGATTAGGGGAGTCAACGAGCAAGATCGACTCACACCTCAGGTATCCCCAGAGAGAATATCAATCGTCGAGTTAGCAGGTATCGTGGCACAAGCAGTTACCACTGCGGTCTTGCAGTATCAAGAACGCAACACACAGCTCATGGGGGGCAAAAGATCTAGAGAGTACAATCAGTCTGTCATGACAGGAAATAACAAGTGTGTGAAGACACAAAAATCGCAACAACAAGCTCTTCAGGCCCGTAAAAGCCACGAAGGTAACAAATTGTGCGGGGAAACCCAAAAGCGTCAGGGTCAACAAAGCCAAGGTCCGAGTGAAGTCACGAAGAAGTGTTTTATAGGTGAAATGGATGGTCATGAACGTCAAACTTGTCCAGATCGATCTAAAAAGGAACTTCAAATCAACCAGCGAGAACTTTCGGGACTCTGCTATATATGTGTAAAGCCGGGTCACAAGTGGAAGGATTGTCCTTAGCCTAACATAGTTTCTCCGCAAATTTTCCACCAAGGCCAACAAGATCAGGGAAAAAGTGAGACTAGTCAACAAAGTGGTGAAGTGAAGCAGTTTCGAGAGAAGCGTTTTCGGTGTGACAGGAAAGACCATAGTTGTCAGAATTGCCCCGAGCAAAATAAAGTCCCAAGTCGGCAAGGCCGACACCGACAGCAGCAGGGTCGGAGGGGGAGTAACTTCAGAGGCCGATGTTTTGTGTGTGGCAAGCATGGCCATAAACGCCAGGATTGCCCAGAGGGTGTTAGGGCCCCACAGCAGCAGTGTGCCCGTAATGAGCCACAAGGGCCACTTTTTCCACCTGCCCTCCTAGCTCCAGCCCAGGTGCCAGCCCTACCAGCCATTCCAGCAGCTCTAGTGCAGCAGGGGCAGTTACAGTACGAACGTGTCTATAACGTCCACCAGGCAGCAGCTCCACAGGCACCACCCGCGATTGAGGGTATGTTTCCTATCCATGGTACTATGGGTCGGGTTTTGTTTGATACTGGGGCGACGCATTATTTTATAGCTACGCATTTTGCGAAGGCCTTAGGGTTGTTAGCCACAGCAGAGAGCACAGTGACGTGTGTAGACTCACCACTGGGGAGTGGGTCACTTATCTTCTTTATATGCCGGGGAGTGGGGGTATAGATTGGTAGTTTGGTATTACCTGCAGACATGTTAGTCTTAGATATGCATGAGCACGATGTTATTATCGGTATGGATTGGCTCGCAGCTTATAGAGCCATGATTGATTGCTTCGGTGGGAGCATTGTTTTTGCCATTCCGGGGCAAGAGATGTTTGTAGTGGCGATGCCTCACCCAGAGGGAGGCTCGACCGCTCATTTGTATTATATAGAGGAGGATACCTCTAAGGAGGTTGTGATTCCGTTAGACTCGATTCCAGTTGTTTGTGAGTATTCCGATGTGTTTCAGGAGATACCAGGCCTACCCCCCAATCGAGAGATAGACTTTTTCATATATTTATTGCCAAATACGAGACCTATAGCACGCGCTCCATACCGTATGGATCCGGCGGAGATGCGAGAGTTATGAGATCAGATAGAGAAGCTGTTAGGTCAGGGCTTCATTCGCAGGAGTACCTCACCTTGGGGCGCTCCAGTCTTATTTGTGAAGAAGAGAGATGGTTCACTAAGGTTATGTGTGGACTACCGGGAGTTGAACAAGGTCACGATACGGAATAAGTATCCGTTGCCTCAAATTGATGATTTGTTCGACCAGCTGAGGGGAGCAACTTTCTTTTCGAAGATAGATCTGAGGTCGGGGTACCATCAACTACGTATTAGAGAGCAGGATGTTTCAAAGACTGCCTTCTTGACGAGATATGGGTCTTACGAGTTCAAAGTGATGCCATTTGGTCTCACAAATGCTCCAGCCGTATTCATGGACTTAATGAACCGAGTATTCAGAGAGTTCTTGGATCAGTTTGTCATCGTCTTCATAGATGAAATTTTAATATATTCATACTCCGAGGAGGAGCATGTCGAGCACTTGAGGCAGGTTCTTCAGACTTTACGAGAGCATCAGTTGTATGCTAAGTACGAGAAGTGTGGATTCTGGTTGCGAGAGGTACAGTTCTTGGGGCATGTTGTTTCTGAACAGGGGATAGCAGTTGACCCGAGTAAAGTGTCAGCGATGAGGGAGTGGGGACAGCCCACGACACCGACGGAAGTGCGTAGTTTCTTGGGGTTAGCCGGATACTACAGGAGATTCATTCGGGGATTCTCCAAAATAGCGGGTCCATTGACGAACCTGACTCACAAAGGGGTACCATATGTTTGGGATGATGCTTGTCAATTGGCTTTCGACGAGCTGAAAGACAAGCTTACTTCAGCACCAGTCCTTGCTTTACCGAATCCAGGTGTGGAGTACTTGGTTTACACCGATGCCTCTTTACGGGGACTTGGGGGAGTACGTCAACAGGAAGAGAAGGCTATAGCTATTGCCTCCCGCAAGCTTAAGCCGCATGAGAAGAATTACCCCACCCACGACCTGGAGTTAGCAGCGGTCGTTTTTGCACTGCGGATATGGAGACACTATTTATTGGGGGAGAAGTTCCGTTTGTTCACAGACCACAAGTCACTGCAGTACCTGTTCACTCAGTGAGAACTGAATATGCGTCAGCGCAAATGGATAGAGTTTGTGAAGGACTATCAGTTCGACATACAGTGTCATCTGGGGAAATCCAACGTAGTTGCTGATGCGTTGAGCCGTAGACCGATAAATGAGGTAGCGAACGTCTGGAAAGCGAAGTGGAAGGAGTTGGGTCACCAGGACGCAGTAGCTCGTTCCTTCATATCTGTTATGACAGTCACACCCGAGATTGTTACGAGGGTAATACAGGCCCAAACCACAGACCTGTTTTGCCAGGAGCAGATTGTACGACTTTTAGCCGAGGGTGCTGAGTCCTATTCTGTTAGTTCTGATGGGGGTTTGAGGTTTAATGGGAGGTTAGTGGTTCCAGAAGGGGCATAATTGCGTCATGCAGTGATGACCCAATCTCACGGGTCCCGATTTGTGGTACATCCTGGAGGAGATAAGATGTACCAGGATATGAGGAGGCAATACTGGTGGAGTGGGATGAAGAAGGACATTGCAGAGTTCGTGTCCAAGTGTTCTACCTGCCAGTTGGTGAAGGTGGACCATCAGAAACCGCCAGGATTGCTTCAGCCATTGTAAGTACCCGCGTCGAAGTGGGAGAGTATTTCCATGGATTTTATTATAGGGTTGCCTACATCACAGCGGGGCCACGACTCTATCTGGGTGATTGTAGACCGTTTGACCAAGGTGGCTCATTTTCTTCCGGTGCGGACAGATTATACCACAGGTCAATATGCTCAGTTGTTCATTGCTGAGATTGTCAGATTACATGGGGTGCCCCTGAATATTGTGTCAGATAGAGACAAGATTTTCGTGTCGCATTTTTGGGAAAGCTTTCAAGAGGCTATGGGTACTGAGTTGAGGTTGAGTTCAGCCTATCACCCACAGACAGATGGACAGACAGAGTGTACTAATCAGATGTTAGAGGATATGCTACGCATGTGTGTTCTTGATTTTGGAGGAGGTTGGGAGCCACACCTTCCACTGGTAGAGTTCGCTTATAATAACTCTTATCAGTTCACGATTGGCATGGCTCCATTTGAGGCTTTGTATGGCAGGGCTTGTCGTTCCCCAGCTTATTGGCTCGAGGTGGGGGATAACAAGTTGCTAGGACCAGAGGTGATTCAGGAGACCTCCGCGAGGATTGAGATGATCAGGAGTCGCATTCGAGTAGCCCAGGACAGACAGAAGAGCTACGCCGATGCAAAACGGTTCTTCCGGGAGTTTAATGTGGGGGACCAAGTGTTACTGCGTGTATCTCCTATGAAGGGAGTGATGAGGTTCGGGAAGAAGGGGAAATTAGCTCCGAGGTACGTAGGACCATTTCCCATCATCGAGAGGATTGGGCCAGTTGCATACAGGTTGGGACTGCCAGAGCAATTACATCTCATTCATGATGTATTCCACATCTCGTCGTTGAGACGATATCTTCGGGATGATATGGCCCATACTCACATCGCGATAGATGAGATAGACTTATAGCCTGATAGCTCTTACGAGGAGAGACCGGTGGCTATCCTAGAATATAGTGAGAGGAGATTGAGGTCGAAGATAGTTCCACTTGTACGGGTCCAATGGGAGCATCATAATGTGGAGGAATCCACTTGGGAGCGCGAGGCCGATATGCGCGAGAGATATCCAGATTTGTTCTTACCAGGTATGCCTTATTTTCCGAATTTCGGGACGAAATTCCGTTATTAGGGGGGAAGTATGTAATACCCCGTATTTTTATGCTATATTAATTTGGGGATTTATTAAATTTAATGTGAATTAATTATTTAATAAAATCCGAAGATTAATTATGTTATAATTATTAACGTGACGAGAGTTAGTAATTATGGGAAATTTGTCGAATATTACTAATGAGCAAAGTAATATATAATATTGGTTATACTGAATGTCACGAGTGAATAAAATGACAATTTTGGAAATTTGAGTCGGGACGCGCCCGTGTCGCGTCGGGACTAAATAGTGATAAATAAAAGTGAATATTTTATAAGTGGTTCATATGGTCATTTTGAGTGCGCCAACGCGTCCAGAAGGGTCGAGATAGTCAGAAAAGTGTGCCCGGGGGTTTAGTTTGGGTCTCGGGGCGTTTTTAGGCCTAATTAGTACCCCGGGAGGGCATTTTGGACATTTCACATTTTTGGGTAATTAAACCCACGAAAATTAAAAGGGTTATATCAGATATGTGGGTTATCATCTAGGGTTAGAAAGCTCAAAATACTAGAACGGCCATTGGAGAAGAGAGGAGAGAGCTCTCAAGGCATTCCAAAGCTCAAAACTCAACCATTTGCACCGCCGCCACCGCCAACGCGTAGATCGCGAGACGGGGAACGCAGCCACATCAATTTCGACACCAAACCAGACTTCTGAAAATCCCAGGCAAGTGTTTATCTTGCTTATTTCGTTGATGCATCTTTCATATTGGTTTAGGAATGATTAGGATGATTTATATGGAAGAAAAACCCGATTTGAGTTAGGAAATTCCATGTAGTTATGGTTTGAATGAAAATTCTGGAAACCCTTTGTCATGTAGAGGATTAAACCACGAATTATGATGTTTATAAGAAGGAATTTCTGGAAAATAATTGTTAGAACCATGTTTAAGAGATTTATAGGGTTTTTGATATTTATATAAATTTTTGGGGCAGTTAATCCATAATTAGTGATAGAAACCCACATGCTTTACGTAGGGAATTCTTAATATGATGATATGATATTAGTAGTATGAATTCTGGGTCGTTTGGGTATGAAAAATATGGAATTTGTTGAGGTTAGAAGATGAAACCCGTAACTGCAAAACTGCAGATTTCGCATACCTGTTTGATCGATCGAGCCCAGAGCTTCGATCGATCGAAGGTTCGATCGATCGAGACCCAGACCTCGATCGATTGACCCCTCCTGGAAGACTCCTATTTCCCTTTTTAAATTAGTTAAATTCAAGTTAAAGTGAAATAATTCTTGGACATCCTTAATAAAATGTTTTAGGATATGTGGAAGACCAGTAGGACATATGAATAATGTTGGGGCCTTTAATGTGAGACGAGAATTGTATTTTTGGGATAATTACATAAGGAACGATGAAATCTTGTATTAAAGGGAGAGATTACGTAAAAATGATTACGACAGAAAATAGATGAATTCCTACTGAATTTATACTTGGGAGAATAGATTCCATGAGTGTTACGTAGTAACTTGGAATAATACCTCGAATTAAAGTTAAAGACGAATCGTTAAACGTGATAACTAATAATGAGATATGAGGATAAATGTCATAACTATGGAATTTGAGATATACCTAATATGAAGATGGTAATATTAGTATAGTTTTATGATTGTGTATGCATATACTATCTATGTGTGAAAAACATACCCACGCTACTTGCTATCCCTGAGGTTTCCGCGCTGGGACGATCTTATCTCGTGTGCCTTATGGGGGATATTGACTCGTACCCTAGGAGATAGATATCCTTGGTACAGGCTATCGAATTGATAGTTCAGACGGTCCTAAGAGACACGGGTATGTGCCATCCTCTTAGAGACTTGGAATCTATGCTTCGCCTCAATATTGTTTGTGTATGTGTTAATACAATTCGAGAGTGATTCCGAATTTGTATTCCCCTTAGTACGAGTGATACGGGGATTGGATAGTAGAGTATGCCCGCACCATAGTTTTTATTTGGGGTGCTGTTATAATATATATATATTATACGAGTATTTAATATATATATGAAATTCTGGAATTCGGAACTGCCTACTGTGATATGGTAAGTAGGACATGGTTGATGACTCATATTGTAAATACTTGTTTTGAGAAAGTATAATATGACACTGGAAAACTTTATAAATTAATAAAGTTAAAATGAGAATTTTGGATACTAATTGAAATATTCTTTTCAAACAATTGTATCGTTCAATTTTAAATCCTGCGAATAACCTAAGATAAGTTAAATCATTGGGGAAAGATAGTGTGATATATGACGAGATAGACCACTGGGAAGGTTAGTGCGATAGGTGTGCACATTAGAAGAGAGGTGAGAATTTCTCAAGAGAGTGTCGCACTAATATGTTGTTGCATTAGCCTGTAATCAATTTAAATACTTGCTAAACGAATTTTTAAATCATATACACTATCGGGCTCTGACCCGTTTATATTTCTCTTTCTCTCTTGTATATATATGTATATATTACAGGTGCCCAGCAACAGGGGCGTCTTTCTTAGGATCCCTTGGAAGGAACGTGCTGCAGCTTAGGTGGGAGTTGCAGGCCACTTGATTAGACGATTTCATTTACTTGATTCCACTTCTATCATTCTCAGTTATTGGGGCATGTGTCTCCCTTTCCACTATTTAGCTGTTTTATTGGGACATTGTGATTCAGTTATTGTAGTCTTGATACTTTGGGATTTATTATGGTTTGGATGTTTTACTTTAAATTTTTATGTTGGGATTAAAATGTCGAATGTTTAAATTATTTGGATTATATGTTCCTGGATTATTGTGGTGTGATTCGTTATATTTTAAATTATTGTAAATAATTAAATCTTGTTTTCGAAATAAAAATTTGAAAGGTAATGTTTATAATGGTTTTGACACCTAGCTTAATTAATTAGGGTGTTTAAATTGGAAAAGTTTTCATTTGCGACAGTGATGCTAAGAATGAACCAACTGTTCACCTTGATTTTAATTTAATAAAGGAGTGATCGCCCGGTATTTAATTAGGCGGGGTGTCACACTAAATTCTTTGATTCTTTTAGCTTCCCACACTAAGAATAATTATCATCTTCATTGACAAGGTACGATCTTGTCAACCCCTGAATCGAACGTCCAGCAGAATTCCCTTTTCAAGTGTTTTCAACTATTATTACGAGTCGATGTCCCACTTGGAGTTCTTTCCTCCCTTTGTATCTACATCTTCCGATACAAGATTCGCTAACGGTTTAGACTCATATTCACAAATGGACCTCTGTCAGGTCCTCCTGTGATGAGTTCAGAACATCATTCACTTCTCATCCTGAACATCTGATGAAGGAACTTGCAGTCAAACCGTACCTAAGATTCTCCTATAGGCATAGCATTCCCTTTCTAAAAGTAGTGGTTGACTCCCACTATGATAACCTAATTCCGACAAGTCAAGAAAATTTGTCTCCAAATTTTCACTTTCAGTTAGCCACACTCCATCCTATGTCCAAGCCTCTGGATACTTTACCTCCTTGGCTAACTCACACAATTTTCGCATTTCTAGAATTTCCACTGACAATTTTCTACAATGCTTTGTCTGACTTTTCCCAGTCATACCATGTTGGTTGAGTCTACTCTCGCACCTCTTTCGACTATAGAAACACTTGGAACTCCTAGGCTGCGTTCTAGCCGTCTTTACAGTCCTGGCTTCCCGTGCCATAATAGGGGTGACCTTAACTACGGTCATCATCCTCGAATATGCTCTACAACCTCAACTAAGTCTTGCCTCTTGATGTCCGCCTAATTAAATACTGGGCGATCAATCCTTTATTAAATTAAAATCAAGGTGAACAGTTGGTTCATTCTTAGCATCACTGTCGCAAATTAAAATTTTCAAATTTGAACACCCTGATTAATTAAACTAAGTGTCAAAACCATTTAAAACCTTATTTCCATTTTATTAAATCCAATTATAAAACCTTTGACCATTAACATTTTAAGAGTCACACATTAAGTATAAGAATATAAATGAACATTCAAGAGTTTAACCATCAATAACAAATCCCAACTTTAAAACACCAAAGGAAAACATCCTGACAGTAATAAATCCCAAATTAAAGACACTGAAAGTAAAAGAATTACAATCTCTGATAAAACCAACTGAATAATGGAAAAGGGCGACACATGCCCCACTGGATAAAACTGAACTAGAAGTGGAGTCAGCAATGAAGTCGTCTAAGCAATGGCCTGCAACTCCCACAAAAGCTACAACACGTTCCATCCAAAGAATCATGAGCATGACGCTCCTGTGCCTGAGCACCTGTAATACATATATATATATATATATATACACAAGAGAGAAGAGATAACAGCAAAGGGGTCAGAGCCCGATTATAAAACAGTTTTAAAATAGTTTAGCAAGTATTTAAAATGCTTACCGGCTAATGCAATAATCATATTAGTATGCGACACTCTCTTGAGAATTCTCACCACTCATCTAGTGTGCACGTCTACCATACTAACGAATGTCGTATACCTCTCTAACTTATTCTCCATAAGTCTTAACACGTGAAATTAAGGTTGTGATATTCACTTTAAAAATCTATCTCTTCAAGATTTCTTACGTTATTTAGAATAATTCACTATCGTTATAACGTTTCCGAATACTTATAGTGAAGTTGAAGAATTTATACATTACTTAACTACTATTACACCCAGTAGAAAGTCCTCATATAGATATACGTATATATATTAGTTACACGTATAATATATATACTAACGGCACCCCACATAAAATCTATGGTGCAAGGTTTCCATATATAAGTATATATATACCAATCACTCATATAATATATATATATATATATATATATATATATATATATACTAACGACACCCAACATAAAAACTATGGTGCTGGCATACTCTGCTATCAAGTCCCTGTATCACACATATTTAGGGAAATACTAGTTCGGAATCACTCTCGAACTGCATTAGCATAAAACACATACAAATGGAGGCGAAGCATAGTTCCAAGTCACTAAGAGGTCAGCACATACCCTCACGCCTCTTAGGACCGTCTGACTATCAATCAGATAGCCTGTACCAAGGAATCCTATGTTCTAGGGTACAAGTCAATATCCCCCATAAAGGTCCCATCGAGATAAGACTGTCCCAGCGCGGAAACCCCCGTGATAGCAAGTAGCCCGAGTAAGATTTTTATACAGACATAATATATGCACAATCACACCGTCATATATATATATATATATATGTATTCACATCCACATTACTAAACTAGGTGCGCTCACGACCCATAATTATAATTATCCGTTATTACACATTTTACTCGATTATCTCGTATAACGGACTCGTTCATTTTATTCTCGTAATTAGGTTATTCTAAACTCACTTCTCGTCTCTCGAAGTATTCTCTTTACCTAAGTACAATTTCAGTAGGCCCTCACTCACCTTCTAATCCAACTTCCTATACATTTCGATTATTTAATCAATGCACGTTTGATTTCCTAAGTTTGAATATCTCCCCGTTTACCCTTCATTTCCCTTTCACATTAAAGCCCTACTTAACGGGGTTTATCTGGACCCTACTGGCCCTTTTTGTGTTTCATTATGTTCTAGCAACTCTAATCAAGATTTACTACGCATAAAATCGGATTTAGCTAACACGAGCAAAAATGCAGTTTTCCAGGAGGGGTCGATCGATTGATGAAAGGGGGTCGATCGATCGATGCTCTGGGCTCGATCGATCGATCAAGCAGTTATAGCAAAACTACAGAAAACCCAGCTACGGAAATCTTACTCCAAACTCATCCAAATCATCATATTTCAGTCCCAAATTCCCAACAACTTATACTACAAGTGTTGTATACCCATATAAACAATATCCTTAAAACATGCTAGTTTTCATCAAGTATAACAAAATAAGAGGGGAAAATCTATATAAATCTCAAGAACCCTAATATTTTCTTTAACTTAGTTTCTTTCATTCTTTTTACATATTTTCTATCACTAACACCATGGAAATTCGTTGTTCAACCTCTACATGTGAAATGGATTTCCAGAATATGACATTTATCTCTAAAACATGTAAATTTTTGTCTTCAATTAATATTTTCTTTCATGAACACTAATTCTAAACAACCCTAGACTAATATAAATGAAGCGTTAACTTGATTAAAGCAAGATAGATACTTGCCTAAAATTCAAGGTTCTGATTTCGTGGATGGAATGGTATGATAGCGTTCCCCGTTGCGCGATCTACATTTTGGTGGTGGTGGCGGTGCAACCGGATGGATTCTTGGCCTTGGATTGCTTGGAAAGCTTTCTACCTTCCTTTCTAATGGCCGTTCTAAGGTTTTGAGTTTGCTAACCCTAAGAGACAATTCCAAATGGCTGATATAACCTAATTAATTTCGTGGGTTTAATTACCCAAAAATGCAAGATGTCCAAAATACCCTCCCGGGATGTCAAATAGGCCTAAAAATGCCTCGAGACTCAAACTAAACCCCCGAGTACACTTTTCTGACTATCTCGACCCTTCCGGACACTTTGGAGCACTCAAAATGACCATACAAGCAACTTATAATTTATTCACTTTATATAATAATAATTTAATCCTGACACGACACAGGCGCGTCCCGACTTAAATTTTCATAATTGCCATTTTATTCACTCGTGACAATTGTAATAAAATAAATCTCATATATTACTTTACTCATCTAGTAATATTCAACAATTTTTACAATAATTACTAACTCACATCACGTTAGTAAATATAAAAATAAATTTCCGAATTTATATTAAATTAATATCTCAATTTAAATTTAATAAATCTTCAATTTTGAAAGCCATAAAAATATGGGGTATTACAGGAACCCCCCCGATACACTACTACCTAATATTATCAGTCGTTGAGATCCGCTATACCCTTAGTCCATAACACGTACCCCTAAATACTTGTCGTTTAACATAGACGTATATACGCCTACCCCATGCTACCAAAGACAACATAAAATACCGCGCCCTTACTATCACTAGTCCTTGCGCAAAATAAACCCCGAGCTATCTCTCTTTGCTCGAACATAAATCTAACCACCCTGATTCACTTTAGTAAACACCCCTACTTACCGGGATAAAATGTGAGAACACAAGACCTCACTTTGTGTCTATCGCACCACACGATATAATATATATACACACATGTACATAGGCTAAATGCCCTCTCAGGTGATACCTAGTACCAATCATATCCTGGTGTCGTGAACACCAAAACTTACCCTCATTCTCCGCAAATATTCAAATCCATCGCTGTCCAGTCGATATTTGGGAAAATTATCAACCCTACTCCCATAATTCTCGAAAGTAGTAACCCCTCGCATAATTCAAACCTTATCTCGGTGTACACCTACACTCTCCCGTGTATAACACCAAAGAATGTCGCTACCCCACGAAAATTTTTCTCTACCTACTATGGCTGCCACCGCCAGCGTTCCCACTAAATTCGACTTATCCGCGAACTCTAGTAAAAATAATTCTTATATTATGACACTCTCACTGTCACTCAAAACATACCCCATGTCTGTAGGATAAAAGATAATTAGCTCCATACTCTAGCTGTAATGGTTGATCCTCGGGTCTCTGAGAAGCTGCTCCCTACCCAAAGGCACCCATGACTTGTTGTAGTGGCTGTACATCCAGGACCCCGTCCTGTAGTTGACCCATGCCATGCTTAGGACAATCCCTCTTCATGTGCCCCACTTCCCCACAAACGAAACACCTCTTAATAAATTCACCCTGCCACTGATCCCTTCCTTGCTGTCTTTGTCGGAATTCATGGCCATCCTGCTGATAGCCTCCAGCTCTAAATCATTTGGCATGATTTCCCTGCCAAAAATCATGCCCCTGATCTCCCCCTGTCTGCTGCTGGGATACCCCACTGGTATTGTTCCCTCTTGCTTCATCCGACTGGCTGGTTTCACTCCCCTTTTGCTTCCTTTCACGTGGAAGCGATATTCCTGACAGTGCAGGAGTGCTGCATTAACGACATCTATATAAGCTACGAACGCAGGATTACCAATCAAATGTTGTCTGATCCTCCAGACCAACCCATCCATGAACCTTGCCTTCTTACTTTCTTCATCGCTTACCTCATCCGGTACAAAATTTGCCAAACGAGTGAATTCTTCCTCGTAATCGGCCACTGAACGACCCCCTTATGTTACCTCTCTAAATTTCCTCCTCATTTCAGTCTCATCTGCTTGCGGAAAATACTTGCGGTCGAACTGCACCCAAAACTCGGCAATAGTTACTGTATCCCTTTCTTCAACTGTGGTGATCGACTTCCACCACTGTAGCGCTGCTCCCACTAAACTAAAAGTGGCTAGCATTTACTTCTGCACCTTATTGCAATCTACCATGCGTAGGTGATGCTGAATATCTCTCTTCCACTGACATGCCAGTACCAAATCTGAACCCCCTCGAAACTCTGGTGGATGGCCCTTTTGAAAGACCTATTGTACTTGCTGCTACCCCAACGGCCCCGCGTGAGCCTGAACATATGGTGCCACTAACACTTGTGGCCGATCTCGTGGAAAGTACCTTGCCATATCGATCATCGTTGCTTCAACTTCCTGCGCCACTAATTTATCTACCTGTGCTGCCGAAATCATCTCTGGCAGTTGCTGTGGTAACTCTTGCTCCTGATGAGCCTTTCTGGTCTCATCTCCCCCTGCTGCCCTAGCTGCTCTCTCTCTCCTGGGCGGCATCTGAAATGAGAATTGAATCGTATGAGTTCACCCTCAATTAAAATAAATGGCAGAAGAACGTAAATGCGCATACGTATAAGAATACAATAATCCTATGATATAGCTCTATATCAAATATTGCTAAGCCGAAACGTGAAAAGCAGCATAGATCCTAAGGACACTAGAACCTGATGCTCTGATACCATCTGTGACACCCCGCCTAATAAAATGCCGGGTGATCAGTCATGTACCAAATTAAAACAGGAATCCCAGTTGGTTCATCCTTAGCATCACTGTCGAAAACTTTTTAAAACTTGCTAGCCACCTAGTATTCCAAAAACTGGTGTCAAATTTTAACTTTTTAATTAAACAAAACAGTACATGCGGAAATAAATATAAACCATTCACGCAACCGAATAAAACTCAACTGAATAATTAATTAAATAATTTTCCGAATAAACCATCGACCACCAAAGCGAATAATCCAATACAACCATCCAACACCTGAATACATACATCTGAAAACTGTACTGAGAAGACTGGGCGACAAGCCCTAAATAGAACTGAAACTGATAAATGATTCCTACTCTAGGAATGAATAAACAATGCGTCTAATCAAAACTCCTGCTAGCATCCACATATGCCGCAGCTCCGTGTCCCTGGAATAGAATATCAATCCTGGCGTCCCTGTGGCTGGACACCTAAAAGGTTTTGAAAATAGTTTTATAGCAAGGGTTAGAACCTAAAACATTTTGAAAATATTTAGCAAGTGAATTAACTGCAGTAATTTAAAATGCATGAATGCGCTTCATATTTAAGTTAGTATCGCACTCTCTTGAGGATATTCTCACCCCTTCACTATTGTGCACACCTAACGGTTACCTTAACCCCACCTAGTTGTACTACCCCGTCCAACTAGTCCTGGTATAACCTTCCCTTGCTATACTAATCTAACCCGAGTATAATTATTCATGAATTATAAGTTGTCTCACCAATTAACTTAATTAATTCCTTCTTAAATAATAGCATATAACTGTGTTACAAGTTATATAAATTAAATACATCACACACTGTATTATTACCCGCATATAATATTTAATACCATTATATACGTACCTTTACTAAAACATCCACACATATATCATACGTATATCCATCCCTCCGAGTATACCCTCGCCGGATGATTCCCTCTAAAGTGTTATCTCACTAGGTGTGCTCACATAACCTAGTTACCCAAGTTGGAATCGCTCACCAACCTGGCCTAAAACATAAACGAAGTGGAGGCGGTCATATTCCTTCCCTGAAAGTGAGATAAGCCCCTCACCCTGTGACACCCCGCCTAATTAAATACCGGGCGATCACTCCTTTATTAAATTAAAATCAAGGTGAACAGTTGGTTCATTGTTAGCATCACTGTCGTAAAAATAACTTTTCCAAATTTAACACCCTATTTAATTAAGCTAAGTGTCAAAACCATTTTTAAACATTACTTTCCAAAATTTTATTTTGAAAATAAAGATTTAATTATCTACAACAATTCAATATTTAAAGAATCACACAACAATAATCCTGGAACATATAATCCAATTAATTTAAACATTCAACAACTAAATCCTAGCATTTAAAACTTAAAGTAAAACATACATGCTGAATAAATCCCAAAGTAACAGTACTAGAAATAACTGAAATACAAATGTCCCAATAGAACAGATAAATAGTGGAAAGGGCGACACATGCCCAATAAGGAGAATGATAGAAGTGGAATCAAGTAAATGAAATCGTTTAAGCAAGTGGCCTGCAACTCCCACCTAAGCTGCAGCACGTTCCTTCCAAGGGATCCTAAACAAGACGCCCCTGTGGCTGGGCACCTGTAGTATATACATATATATACAAGAGAGAAAAAGGAATAAAAATGGGTCAGAGCCCGATAGTGTATATGATTTAAAAATTCGTTTAGCAAGTATTTAAATTGATACAGGCCAATGCAACAACATATTAGTGCGACACTCTCTTGAGAAATTCTCACCTCTCTTCTAATGTGCACTCCTATCGCACTAACCTTCCCAATGGTTTATCTCATCATATATCACACTATCTTTCCCCAAGGATTTAACTTATCTTAGGTGACTCTCAAGATTTAAGATTTAACAACATCATGGTTTAAAAGGATAATTTCATTTAGTACAAAACGCTCATTTTAACTTTATTGATTCATAAAGTCTTTCAATATCATATTATACTTCTCAAAACAAGTATTTCCAATTTGAGTCATTATACATGTCTTACTTACCATAACACAGTAGGCAGTTTCCCATATTTAAGAAGTTCATATATATATTAAATACTCGTATAATATATATATTCTAACAGCACCCCACATAAAAATTATGGTGCGGGCATACTCTGCTATCCAATCCCTGTATCAATCATACTAAAGGGAATACAAGTTCGGAATCACTCTCGAACTGTATGAATACATACACAAACAATATTGAGGCGAAGCATAGTTTCCAAGTCCAAGAGGTCAGTACATACCCTCACGTCTCTTAGGACCGTGACTACCAATTCGATATCCTGTACCTAGGATTTCTATCTTTTAGGGTACGAGTCAATATCCCCCATAAGGCACATGAGATAAGACTGTCCCAGCGCGGTAACCTCAGGGATATCAAGTAGCGCGGGTATGATTTTCACAAGTATATAATATATGCATACACAATCATATAAATATACCACTTTTATTATAACAGTTTAGGTTTATCCCATAACCCACATTCACAACATTTATCCTTATTTTCCCATTATTATTTATCAAGTATAATGGTTCGTTTCTAACTTTAATTCGAAGGGTTTTTCCAACTTACTACGTAACCCTCATGGACTCTATTCTTCCAAATGTACAATTCAGTGGGTATCCATTTATGTTCCAACGTAACTCTCTCTTACGTGTCTCTCCCCTTTAATATATACTTACATTGTCCCTTATGCAAAATATCCCAAAAATATAGATTTCGCCTTACACTAAAGGTCTCTTATTCATTAATGAATCTTACTGGTCATAATTATCTCCCAAATTATTTTAACAAGGATGTCTAAGGAATTTTCTTCATTTCGAATCAATTCAACAATTTTAAAAGGGGAACTTAAGTCTGCCAGGAGGGGTCGATCGATCGAGGTTAGGGGCTCAATCGATCAAACCTTCGATCGATCGAAGCTCTTGGCTCGATCGATCGATCAAGCAGGTCTGCGAAATCTGCAGATTTGCAGTTACGGGTTTCATCTTCTAACCTTCACCAAATCCATATTTTTCATACCCAATCGACCCAAAATTTATACTACTGACATTATATCATCATACTATGAAATTTCAACGTAAAGCATGTAGATTTTTATTATTAAACATGGATCAACAAGCCCCAAATTCATATAAAACCTCAAGAACCCTAGAATTTCATTAATATGTTCCAATCCATCTTTTCGAGAGTTTTCTTCATCTACAACCTCATAAATTCGTGTTTCAATCCTCTACATGTTAAGGGGTTTCCAGAATAACAATTAATCGATCCCTACATGCAATTTCCTATCTCATCTTTAAGGTTTCTTCCATAAAACTCATTCTAATTACTCCTAAACTAATATGAGCGATGCATCAACGAAATAAGAAAGATAAACACTTGCCTAGGATTTTCAGAAGTCTGGTTTGGTGTCGAAATTGGTGTGGTTGCGTTCCCCGTCTCGCGATTTACGCGTTGGCGGTGGCGGCGGTGCAAACGGGTGAGTTTTGAGCCTTGGAATGCCTTGAGAGCTCTCTCCTCTCCTCTCCAATGGTCGTTCTAGTATTTTGAGTTATCTAACCCTAGGAGATAACCTAAACATTTGATATAACCCCTTTAATTTTCGTGGGTTTAATTACCCAAAAATACAAAATGACTAAAATGCCCTCCCGGGGTACTAATTAGGCCTAAAAACGCCCCGAGATCCAAATCAAACCCCCGGGTATACTTTTCTGACTATCTCGACCCTTACGGACGCGGTGGCGCACTCAAAATGATCATACGAACAACTTATAAAATATTTACTTTTATTTATCAATATTTAGTCCCGACGCTACACGGGCGTGTCCCGACTCAAATTTCTAAAATTGTCATTTTATTCACTCGTGACATTTAATATGACCACTATATATATATTACCTTACTCATTAGTAATATTCAACAAATTTTCCCATAATTACTAACTCTCATCACGTTAATAATTATAACATAATTAATTTCCGGATTTTTATTAAATAATTAATTCACATTAAATTTAATAAATCCCCAAATTAATGTAGCATAAAAATACGGGGTATTACACACCCATATACCGGATGCTATGACCTGGGGATATACTCACCCTACTCCTCAAGCTAGGGGATTCACCCACATCGCGCAATCTCCCTTGATAGCACTAGAGTATATAAATTAAATAAATATCTAATCACTGATATTTAATAGCACACACAATAAATACACATATATATACTATCAGTACACCGTATATATATAATATAAACCCCGGCTTTACCGTGTACTTACAACCCGTAACACTAGCCTGTAATTTCCTGAGTCTCTGGCCTGACTCAACTAAATAAATTTTTTTCACTTATTAAATTATCATTTCCCGAGTTTATAGTCTGACTCTAACTTAATTAATTTCACATTAATTAATTTAATACTTTCCCCGAGTCTATGATCTGACTCTAATATAAATACTTTACACCTTAATTTATATAATAATTGCCCGAGTCTATGATCCGACTCTAATTTAATTAATTTACATATTAATTAATTAACTCTCAACCGACTCTGTGATCCGAATCTCATTTAATTAATTACACATTAATTAATTAATACCAATTCGAGTCTGTGGTCCGACTCTCATTTAATTAACTTACACATTAATTAATTTATTACCTTCCCGAGCCTACAACCCGACTCTAATCTAATTAATTATACATTAATTAAATTAATACTTGGTGTCGCCCAACCATTATACCCGGACTCGCTCACTTGGCCCGTAACTTAATATTTTCCGAGTCTATGTTTTTCCCCATAACTAATTTATTTCACGTCAATTCCTTTAATAATGTAGCGTCACCCAACTACAATACCCGAATATTATTCCTCGGCCCAACCACAATACTTATGAATTATTTCCCGAAAGGACCGTCGATCGATCAATCCCCTTGGGTCGATCGATCGATCGAACAGGCGATCGTCTTTCTCGGCTTGCTATTTCAGCCATTAAAGAACACTTAAGCTTTTGTTTCTTCTCAAACCTTTACCCAAATCATAACCAACATATTCTCCACACAAGAAAAGGTTCTAAACTCCCTAGAGACCTTAACCCATCAATAAATTTATACAAAATCCTAAGTATATCCGATTTGGGTTTTTCACCCATGGTCTCATTCTACCAAATCCGACCCCACCATATTCAGTCCATTTAATCACTAATACATATGGTAATCCACTCTATAATTTAATCTTAACAGTCCCAAATCATGACCTAAGATCCTTTGAGTAATTAAATCGAACCATTACTCTAATTTCAGAAAACTCAATTTTAATTATGATTACATACCCAAAACGAATTTTCATATACACACACTATGATATGAATTGATTATCATCAATTTAGGAATCACAACAGTTAACCACTTTCCTGAAATTGTTCGTAGAGTCTGATCCGTTGGTGTAGTCCCTTAATTTGGCTCCAAAAATCCTTAATTGGCTCTTGATTTGCTTTCCCCCAAATTCCCTCTCAAGCCCTAGGTTAAGAATTTTTGTTAACTGCCGTTCCACACTCCCCCCAATTAGGTTTAAACTCCAAATTCCGTTTTTGGCCACATGGGCCTAATTAAAATGGTCCGAATCACTCCGTGTGGGCCCGGCTATGCCCAAAAAAACTCCAAGACCCAATTACTACCCTCGGGCAGTCTTTTCTGACTTTCTCGACCCATTCGGACTCAACCGCGCACTCAGAATTGTCATCCAAAATACTTTTTTTCATTTTCGAATTTCGACCTCAAAATGCGACACACATTAATTCGGGCAATTAAACTTAAAGTCGCCAATTATAAATAATTCTTACCACTCAAATAAATTCTCCAAATGATAAATTTAAGTTTCTCCAATTTATATATTTATATAACTCCAAAAAATAATTAAATATTAAATCCTTAAAATTACGGGGTGTTACACTAATATGTTCATTTTTTTTATCCTAATTAAACCACCCGGTCTAACTGGGATACATAACCTCTATGTAAGGCCAATCCCTCTAATACTCTCTATTAAATAAGTCTAACTACCTTCACTACTTATATATTTATAATCAATTTTATAGCGTCACACTTTTTATAAATAATTAATCGTGTAATAGTCAAAATATAGCTATGCTAGTGCTATATATTGATATACATAGTATCATATAAGCACACACACACACACACACACACACTTATATATACATATATATATAGAGGTTGAATCGTATACGGACCTAGTTTACGGACCGCTATCGTCCAAGAATTATCTAGGGACCGTTTTGTCTTTTTAGGACCACCTTTTGGGACCGCGATGTCTTTTGACTTCTTCTAAGTTTAAGGGAATATAAATTTTTACCCCAATGATTTCTAAGGTCTTTTAAGCTTATTTTAACGCTTAATTAATCTGGAAGTCTAAGTGTGGAAGTTTCAAGGCTACTGCTACTTCTCAAGCTTCTTACGTCACTATCGTACTGGAGTTTTGAATAGCGAGGATTATCTATATAAATAATTTCTTCAGGGAGTCTAGAAACTGAAAGAGGTTTTGATGGAAAATATTCTAGTCTTAAATACCTTATTCGGTATCGTGGGTTTATCTGTCTAGTTTCTTATATATTTGATTAACAATATCAATTATATCGTTATCTATAAATTCGTCTAAATTATTATCATCATAAGATGACAAAAATCTACGGTATGTTCTAGGGGCAGCTGTCTCTACGTTTTTAAGGAGAGGGCGGATTCCTCCGGATCTAATTAAAGTAGCCTTTGCTTCAGCTAACCTTTTTCGTCTAATAAATTTTAATACGTCTATACTATCTTCAAGTATCCTATTGTATTCTTGATATTTTTCAGGTCTTGATAGTTCTTCTGCAAAATCTTCAGTTCTTAGTTTTTGTCTAAAGAGATCTCGGATCCCGGTTCTAATTATTTCTATTCTAGGTACTTCTCTTCCTAACCACTCAATGATCTGGTCTATGTATTTAAAAGTGCCACCTGCATATACTAAAGCAGATTCTATAAGTTCTTTATCTTTAGGATCTGTAAGAGTCCAGTCTTGAATTTATCTAGTTAAGTCTAAACTTGTTTGATTAACAAATTCTAAAAAGTCTTTAGTGATTTGTAAGCTCATATAAGATTCTTCTTAAAACAATAATATGTAAAATAGTTAAGGGTTTGGTTCGAGTTTATACCTTCCTTCTGGTCTGCAATATCTTTATCTTCTTCCCTTTGTCTCTTCAGCTTTGTCACTATTCTTCTTCGATCTCGGCCTCCTACAACTCTCTCTTTATGTGTCGCACCTCAATCCACTACTTTGGCGGTTGACCCGTTTCCTGCCTGTACGCCTTCACGCCTAACGCCCACCTGGATAACGGCTCATGGCTAATCGGCACCTGACGGCGGTTCACCAGTATAACACCTTGTGTGCTACACCAGAGGTTCCACACAATAGTCCTCTATGAACAGAAAGTTGGAGACAATTTGGAAAATAATAACAACTTAGCATAAGAGATTTCTGGAAAAGAAAATATTTTTATTGCATTGCATAAGTAAATACAACTCTCCCCTCTCCGCTCTCCCCTCTCCCCTAACTATGAGAGGTTTACTCACTCATATACATATTACTCTCTACAAGCATACTCTCTCTAAAAGTCTCACAATCTCTCACTCTCTAACTCCTTATATCTAGAACTCAGCTGGACGCTCCCTTTTATAGCACAAGGGCACTATAATCGACTGGCAATCGGCTATCAAAAGAGATCCGGTTTAAAGAGATACAAATTATTAAAGTCTTATACTATTTGCTTTACATAAAGTAAATTTGTCGTCTAGCAATAATTCTAACCTAACGCCTTTGCAAGGGTCTTTTTCTTCTTTATGAAAAGAAGCAATCCGGGGGCCCGTGTGGGGCATGTCTGAGCTGCAGGCTGGAGGGGAATCTAATTATAGTTTTGTCGTCTTACATAAGTCTTAGCACAGGGAATCTCCTGTCTTCAATAATTCTTCATCTAATGAGGGGCCCGTCTTTGTTCCATCTGTGTCTTCTTCTTCCTTGTCTTGGTTTGGTAGGGCATTGTTGAAAAATTCATCAATGAGGCCTACAGTTCTAAGGCTAGCTGGCAAATCTATCTCAACCATTTCTTTGGATTCTTTCTTGAGCCTTCCGTTGAATGGCTCATCAGCTTGAATTATCAGGTCTTCTTTGTGGTAGGCAGTGTACCAACTGTCTTCTCCTGTTAATAATTCCATGATTTCTATGGTCTCCATGGCCTGAACAATCTGGAGTTTGGACTTATCAACAATTAATTCTTTAGTCTCGTCTTCTGATAAAATCTCAACGTCTTAGAATATATAATTGGAAAATCTAATAAGTCTAAATCCTTCAACTCTCATTCCTCTATAGGAACTTGGAGCAATCTGGTAGATTCTAGCAAATAGAGGAAGGAAGTCTTCTACTTTCTTAACATACTCATGGGCTATTTTTCCAAGAGCAACAGAATCTTCAATATCTTTTATCTGGACGAGTCTAATGAAGCTGTGGTCTGCAAGAGTTATATGAGACATGTCTGATTTTCCAAAAAGATATATTTTTGGAACGTCTTTGAAGAATCCCTTAATTATTAAAGCATCTCCATTTATTTCTGATAATAACATATTAAAATGATCAATAATGTTATTAGATTCTTTTTTAAAGTCTTCTGTTAATGGGAGATTATTATGACCAAATGGTATAACAATCTTAGTCTTAAAAGTCTTTTTCTGATAACAGAAATTAGCAGGTCTAATTTTGGAGGTTTCTCCAAGAGTCTGAGCATAAGTCTGAGTCTGAGGTCTAGGCATAGCAGTACCGCTGAGTTGGGTAACTGCAAGTCTTTGAGTCCTCATGAATCTGGCAATGGCTACCAAATTTTGTTTGAACTCGATCCATAGTCTATTCTTCACATTCCACCATATGTATAAGAGTATTTTCGTCTTCTGAAAATTCTCGTCTAAATTTGATCAAGTCTGGGTATCTTTGATCGGGTCTATATTGGGGAAAGTAGATCTTCCCAATGAGTCTATTTTGAGCAATAATCTCTAGTCTAGATTTTCCAGGAGGAACTAAGATATCATCAAAGTTCTCTAGGATTGGTCTTTCTTGAGAGTCTTGAATATGAGTTGGTCTTTACGTTACACCAACATTGGTCTTACGCGTCTAAGATAGTCTGCAACGTCTTCCCTGTTCAGTCTATTTGTTCCAGAGGAACTCATGTCTTCTAGGTCTTCTGTTTGCAACATAAAACATGAAATTATATTAGTGTTAGCAAACATTGGCTCTCTTGATATAATGTCTGGAATGGTATTTTTACTTCCCTTAATATGTATAACAGAGAAGTCATAACCATTAAGAAATTGTTGCCATCTAATTAATCTATTAGTCCTTGATTTGGACAAGTCTAAATCTCTGAATTTTACTGCATAAGAAGAGTCAGTATAAACAGTAAAATGTTTAGGTCTAAGAAACAACATATATTTTTCTATTGCCCTTACAATGGCTAAAACTTCTTTTTCATGGGCAGTGTATCTTGTTTCTGGGTCCGTAAAGGTTCCAGAGCTATGTCTACACAGTTTTTTCTTTTTTGTTTGATGATCAATGGCCAAGTACACTGCTCCCCATTGTTTATCAGAGGCGTCTGTTTCTACTATAAACTGGTCTTTTGCATTAGGCAGTTCAAGTGAAGGAATATTCTTGACTGCATCTTTGATTTGTCTTATGACTTCAAAATCATCTTTAGTCCAATAAAAGGGATTAGTTTTGTCTGTTCCTTTTAATTTGGATGTTAAGCTTTATCTTTTTGAAGCAAGGTCTTTAATAAAGTCTGCAGCACAATTAAGAATCCTAAAAATGATTGTAATTGTTTTCTATCTTTGAGTTAGTCTGGAAACTCAAGAATCTTTTTGGTTATGTGTTCTGCCAAGGATAATTTTCCTTTATTAATATGCATTCCCACAAAGTCTATCTCATTCTGAAATAACTGCATTTTCCTTTCGAAAATAACAATACCATGTTTATGTAATTCTAAAATAATCTTTTTAAGATGTTCTACATGCTCTATCTCAGTCTTACTTGCTACAAGAATATCATCTATGTAAACGAGATAAAATTCTGAATAAGGTCTAAATATATTATCCATTCTTCTTTGGAAAACTGGAGGAGCATTCAAGTATCCAAATGGCATTACTAGCCATTCGTATTTTCCGTGGGGCACACTAAAGGTTGTCCAAGTAATACTGTCTGGATGCATCTTAATTTGCCAGAAGTCTGATTTGCAATCAAACTTACTGAATATAATTTTATCTTTGATTAAATTAATCAAATTATTCTTATCTGGTATCTTACAAGAATCAAATTCACAATTCTTATTTAATTGTCTATAGTCTATAACCATTCGTCTTTTCCCTCTTTTACGTTCAGATTCATTTTGAACATAGAAGGCTAAGCTATTATGTCTACTTTTACTTTCTCTAATAATGCCTAACTTAAGCATTTCGTCTATGTCTTTCTTGAATTCTTCCCTATCTTCTTGTGAGTATCCTTTCTTATAGGTTCCACCATTAATAGTGGCGTCTGGGTTAATAGGGATGATTTCACAATAGCTTTGGTCTTTATCCCACTTAGCGATGGGATTTTCTCCTAAAGTAGGCTCAGCTAGTTGCCTAATCTTTTCCTTTTCTACTTCTATATCCATCTTCTTCTGTTTGGATATAGCTTGAACCTGTAATAAGGTATGTTGGGCATGATCTAAAATGTCTTATTGTATAAGCTCTATTTGCTTATAGCACTTTTGGTCTGGACACTTACACTCTTTTTGTAAGGGTTTAGTGATATCTAAGGCTTCTTGTTGGGTTGTAGGTCTAGGTCCACCATGCTCAGCTGAAGAACTCTAATGTTTTATGGGTCTATAATTGGGCTTGACCTGCATAAGGTCAAAGGCAGTCTTATGATCTATTAGAAGAGCTTTAATATTAAATTCCTCTTGATCACTAATTAATATATTATCGTTATACTGAGTATAAGGATGATATTTACTAATAAAGTCTTGTCCTACAATAATGTTTCCTGTGAAACTAGGACGAGGATCCATTATCCAAAATCGATGATTAACGGTTTCGTTGGTCTGATTTCCTAATTTAAAATAAATAGGAATAGTCTGGAAATATAAGGTAAATGGATCTCCATTAGCCACTTTACCATAAATTTTTTGAGTACTTTCTAAAAAATAGTCTTCAGGGAAGTCATTAGCCTTGCAAATACTCTGAGAGCACCCTGTATCTATAAAAGCTGAAAGTCTTTTAGGATAGTCTTTATGTTGAACAAATAATTCTACAAAACAAGCATGTGGTTTGGTAGAAATTCCTAAATTGTTCTTTTCTAATATAGATATTCCTTTATGAGGTTTATCTATAAAATCTAAGGCTATTTGGTCTTTTGAACTACTATCAGAATGGTATTCTTCTAACTCATAGGAAATTCCTTTTTCTTTGACATCTTCAGTTTCTTGCAGTTTTTTGGCTATATTTCTATCAATGTCTTGATAATATGTTTTAATATCTAAGTCTATTTGTGCGTCATACTGACTAGTATAAATTGTTCTAAATCTAGTTCTCCAACAGTCTTCATGGTAGTGTAATTGACAAATAACACAAACCATAAATAACTATGTCTGTATAATCTCAAAGCATTCTACGCATCTAAAGTCTTTCTTACTACATTTTATTTCAAATGTACACTAATGTCTTTCATCAAAATAGCATCTAGGTATAAAGGTTAGTAATTCAGGATTACTAATTGTCCATCTTTTCTTTAAAAAGGGGCTTAATATACACTTATACCAAGCGTCTTCAAAGTCTATATATTCATCATCTAGATCTTTTTTATTAGTCTACATCATGTATAAGTCTAGAGTATCCTCTGAGTCTTCATACTCGTCAGTATCACTATAGTCTTCTGAATCACTGTCTGTGTAAACACTATAGATACTAGTGTTATCATCATCTTCTATGTCTGATATTTCTATAACATATAAGATATATAATTCTTCCTGATCTGCATAGTCTAATATTGTATTAATAATCTTAATACTTTCTTTATCCTTCTTATTAGGGCAGTCTTTAGCAAAGTGTCCTTCTTTGCCGTAAGTCCAACATTCTTTGGTGGCAGTCTTAGATTGAGCTATATCTTTTTCTTTCCTATAATTAGGAACCTTCTTATACTTACTAGTATTCTTCTTAAAGTATCTTATTTGGTTAAATCTATTTTTCTTAGTCTTAGGATTCCTTTCCCTAAAGGTAGTAGATTGTCTAAATTTATACTTCTTTGGCAATCCTAAAGGTCTAGTCTTAAACTTCCTATGTTTCCATTCTAATTTATTTTTGAATTTCTTAGATTCACTTCCACATCCCCATTGGATTGGAGCGATGCCTCTTTCATCTTTGATTGGAGGGATCTGCTTGAAAGTTTCTTCTATCAACTTTCCTTGGGTTATATCACGTCTCTTAGATATGATATAGTCTTTGGCGAAATTGATTCTTTCATCAAGGGAGTTATTCTTAACTCCAGCTACACCTGCCAATTCCTATATTCATTAATTAGGATTTGTCTTATGGCTGGTATCTTTCTAAAGTATTCGTCTTTTAAGGTCTCTCCAAATTCTTTAATTTGGTAATATAGCTGTTCGTAATTATTGCTATATTCATTTATCTTATCTAATTTGCAAATGCTAAGGAGGGATAACTTAGTTTTTTCTAGGTCTTGTTCATTGATCTGAGCTAGATGTCCAGCTCCAATGAATTCTGAAGTGAACAAATGAATATATTCTTCAATTGATCTTTCTTCTAGGTTTTTCTTCATCTTCTCAATCTTAGCCAAGGAGTCTTCATCTTTAGCCTTTCTTAAACTATCTAAGTAGTCTTTTGCAATACCACGAATGGATTGCTCAGCGTACTGCTTACATGAACTTGCATCCCATTGTTCATTAGATGCGAAACACATGTTCATCTGATTACGCCATTCGTCTAAGGCTTTCTTCCTATCTTGAACATTGTATAAGTTAAGGTATATACCTACTGGATTTATGGCTTGGCTTGCCATTGTCTTAACAGGAGTGAAACACTTGTCACTAGTTGGAAAGTCTTTTATATAATCAGGTTTAGTCTTTACTACGGTGCTTGAGTATATAGGAATATTTATTCCTATTGGTTTACTAAAAAGTCTAGGAGCATCTTCTAGCCTACTACTACTTCCTATCTCTTGTTTACTAGGTTCTACTTGTGTAGCTGGCATTAATCTTTGTTCTCTTTCTTCTATTAGTCTTAAGTTTCTAAGAAGTTCTTTAGTATTCTTAGATTCTTTTAATTTTAATATGCGGTCTTGGGCTATCATATTAAATCTTTCTCTTTCTTAAAACCTAACATAATGACTTTTCTTAAGGTTATCTTTAAATGTCTTCATATCCAATTCTGAGGGTTCATGTCCAAAGTTTTGGATCCTAGCTTTTTCTTTAACTAAGTCTTTTTGTTCAAATGATCTTCTAGGTCTAATTATCGGGGCTTGTCTTAGTAAACTAGCACTAGTCTTACTACTACATTCTCCTTCTGAAGGATCATTGATTATGGCTTCTCCCATATTCCTAAATCTAATTTCTTCGGTCTGGATATTCTTATTGACAATCTTAGGAGGACCAAATTGGATGGTAATATTTCCAGTGACGTCGTCTTGATTAATAAACAACGGTTTATTTTGTATAGTCTTAGTTTCTTAAAATTCTGGCAATTGCCAGAGGGTCTTAGCTTTTTCTTTCATAGGTTCAGTATTCCTAATACTGTAAGTATGATTATAGTCTGAAACATTGGTTCTAACTAAGATTTCTTCATTAAGTCTACCGCTAGGAATTCCTGACTGCATTCCTTCATAAGGAAATTGGGAGAACTTCACATAGCTTTGGAATTCTATATTTATGTTAGCGTCTGGGATAATATAGTCTTCATAGCCACTAGCATACAAGATTAACTTAAAATGTTTGGCTGTGTCTACAGTTACTGTAAATACCTTAATGACATTAAAGTATCCTATGTTGTCTAACATTTCTAATTGGGTTATCCCAATAAGGCTTTTCTCAAAATCTTTCCATTTTTTGTCTACTAAACAACATAATATGTTAATGTTATTCTGAGGTCTATGCAATCCTTAAATGATTGCTTGGAAGAGTCCAAAAGTTAGGAATTGGAACTTTCTATCAGTTCCTCTAGATCTAAGCCATTCTAGGTCGAACACTTGGAGCTCGGTATAAGATTTGTCTAACACATGATTCCTACAATGGTAAGTCATGTTGTAATTAGGAGTCTAAGGAGTGGCACCTTCTTTAAACAAGTCTATGTATCTAACGGCTTGAAGTTGTCCATTATGGATGGAATCTTCAACAATCTTCCAGTCAACTTCACCCCACTCTTTCCATTGGAGAGGATTGGTGAAATTTCTCTCTTTCCACCATGTCCTAACATTGGAGGATGAATCCTTAAGTCTTTGGAGCATATGATTACTCTGTCCAATATTTGGGATAGAGCTAACTATCTTGCTGGTCTTATCTAATCCGTCATTTATGACTCGCCTACCTATGGTATTTCTTTCTCTAGTTTCTATTGGAGGAGTTTCTCTAAATTTACAGGTGGTTGCCTGTTTTTGTTCAAGTCTTTTTTCATTTCTTTCTAAGAAGTCTGAATAATCTTTTTGTCTTTTTATCTGATTAAGGATTTCTTCTTTAAAATTCTTATTCTCTTTTATAGTCTTCTCAGAAGTTTCTTCACTATGTCTAGCTAGAGAATTAACAATGGTTTTACCAATATTAGTAATATAGTCTTTTACTTCATTATCTTTTTCTAGTTGTTGCATAGTTCTAACTTCTATGGCTTCTACAATCTTTTCAATTTTATCTAACCTAGTTAGAATAAAAGGAGAGTCTATTTCTGCTTGGGATGGTTTATTATATACGGCCTTAATTCCGTTTATAATTTCTTTGTATTTTTTTCTACTTGGGCCATGTCTAGTCTAAGCTCATTAATAATACTATCCATTTTGGATAGGTTATGGCTTTCCCTATTATTAAGGTAATTTGCTAAATTTTGTTGGAATTTAACACAGTCTGTATAGAAGGTGGTTAATCCTTCTGTCTTAGCTTTTAAGTCTAAATACAAGTCTTTAACAAAGCTACAGTTATAGTCTTGGGTAGCTGCTATGGATGTAGAAATTAAATTTAATCTTTCTAATATAAGTCTAGTTGCCTTAGCCGCATTGGCAATCTCATTTTCATTTATCTTATAATAAAATCTATCATCATTTATCTTTTCTAAAATTCTTTGATAAAATTCTGATAAGGTCTGAATGGAGAGATCTTTTGATACCTCATTCCAGTCTGATCTAACTATCTCCATTAGGAAGATAACTATCTAGTCTAGGGATAAGCTTAGCTTGTTCTTTAGTAAGTTTAATTAACTCACTGTCTTGATTTTTAATTAAAGTCTTAATTTCTAAAAGGTCTTTGTTAAGGACTTCTATATGATTAGTCTTAATATTTATTTCTTGTAAAACATGAACTAAGTCTATTGCGATTTGATTATTTATGTCTAACAATCTTTTAGAGATATTTTTTATCTCTGTTTCTAAGGTTTGAGTGTCTTTTATTAATTGTCTTAATATAATCAGTATACACTTATTTTGGTCTATTATGCTATTAATAGCACTAGCAGTGACTTGTCTACTGTCTGCATGTTTGGCTGGGATATGTTCAATGTGTGAACAACCGTCTATGTGAGAGGTTAAGCAACCTACTGAGTCTAAATCAATTATGGGTATAGGTTGGTAGTCTGGGTTGGATCCAAAAATATCTTGGTAAATGCGAGGGATAAATCCCAAGGGCATTAAAGTCTTTTTAGTCTAAAAGGAACGTCTTATGGCTCTAATACCAGAATTAGGGTTTGGTCGGAATTTGGTGAGGTTATAAAATCTTTAAGGTCTTGATACCAATTTTGGGTCTAAATTATAAATCTTTTAATTATATAGTCTTAAACTAAGGTTTTAGTATAAGACAAGAGGGGGACCATCTAGAGTAAATAACAAAATTCTTTGGGACCACGAGGGGACCACTTTCGGGATAAGGACAAAGTCCGCACGAAAAGTCCGCACGGGAAGTCCTCACCTGAGCCTATCTGTATATATATATATATATATATATATATATATATATATATATATATATATATATATATAGAGAGAGAGAGAGAGAGAGAGAGGTTCAAAAGTGAACATAACTGATGAACATTTTAATGAACGTTACCAAAAACATATCAAACCTTCAAATACTACACGCGCATTGTTACACCTCCTACCACGTGCAGTGTTACAAAATACACCAAACGACACACTCATAATCCCCAAACGTGCCTTATTCGCTGTTAGGTTCTGAAGAAACCAACTCAGACCAAATCAAAACTCCTAATCTCCAGAGTCGAGAACAACTAGTGCCTTTGATTGCTGAAGAAAATACCCGGCTCTGCTAATCAGAGCTTTCAGACCCTGCTCCGCCAATCAGAGCTTACAGATACCTTACTCCCTGGTATTTTCTTCTTTATGTTTTTAAAATCTCTTTAGTGCCAAAATAAGTAAAATATTCTGGAAGCTTTGGGTTTACTTATTCTTTTTGGGTTTGTCTGAGTGATTATACAATAAGGTTTCATGCATCTTTCACTATGGAAGGCAACATCAAACTGTGCATCTTTCAATGTGATTATACAAGATATAGAATCTGAGGCTGTGTCCAATCAAGATGAGGGCTTGGGCTAATTGAACAAATTAAGTAAAATTTTAATTTTTTGTTGTAATTGGTCCACACCAGCGACAACACTCGTGGGTCGACAGCGACACATGAGTTCGTTGTCGCTGCACGGACCAGGTACAACAAGCAATTAAAAATGATTGGGTTATGAAATTGGGATATGGATGAAATCTTCTGAATTGAGTTTGATTGAGAGTCATTTTGATAAATTTTGGGTCATTTATCTGATTTCTCATTTTTATTAGTCATATATTTATTTTACTCATTTTATCACATTTTCATTTTTAATTATAGGTAACAAATGGATAATGATGAAATTGATCTACCAAACAAGGAAAATTTAGAATGGGTTGTTGAGGGGAATATGAATTTCGAAATTGAAAGTGCACCAAATGATGAGAGTATGAAATGCATAGAGTCGGAAAGTAGCATTTCTAATACGTTATAAACTCCAAAATTTGCAACCAAATTGAAACCTAAAATTGGTTAATAATTTGAAACACTAGATCAAGCGAATGTTATTTATAACAATTATGCCAAACAAGCCGGTTCTAGTGTGAGACAATCGGTTGGTAGAAAGAGTGCCGAGACCGATGATTTTGTTATGAAATAGTTTGTTTGTTGGAAAGAAGGGAAGGGTAAACTTCTTTCCATCGATGGAGCGAAAAGACAAAGGGCATCGATTAAATTCGGTTGTAAAGAAAAATTGTTGTTGTTTTGTCCTTGAGCGTCTACGAAGTTGGTGTTTTGGTTGAGGACCGCTATCATCGATTGACGAGTCGTAGAAAAACACATCTTTTGAATTATCATCTTGAAGTGTCTAGTTCTCACAAATCATTAACCCAACGACTCGACATGGTCAATATACTTGAACATTGATAATACAAATTACTTGCGGTGCAAGCCGGGGGTTTTGAAAATGTTGGGTGTACACAATGAGATTTACTTAATTATGGAAGTGATAAACGCGAAGAATTGAAAGGCGGGGATGGGAATATTCTTAGCAATTATTTAAAAAATCAACAAGCAAAAAATCCCTCATTTTATTTCAAGATAGAAACAAATGATGAACAAAATTAACTCATTATTTTTGGGCCGACACCACCTCAAGACAAGCACACATGTATTTTGGGGATGTTATAGTGTTCGACACCACATACAACACTAATTGATATGCTTTGATATTTGAGCCACTAATGGGGGTTAATAATCACAACAAAACTGTTATGTTTGCTTCCACATTATTGAGTGATGAAACTATTGCCACATTTGCTTGGCCATTTAACCAATTTCTAAAAACAATGCCCGTCGGTCCCCCTAAGATGATAATAATCGATCAAGATCCCACTATAACAAATGCAATTTCAAAAACACTACCCACGACAACCCATAGATTTTGTAGTTGGCATAATTTAACTAAATTTGTGGAGAGATTTGATTTGGTGAAATATATGGCTTTCAAATCTGAATTTGAAAATTGTATTTGGGGATCAGAATTAATAGAGGAGTTGGATATGAGGTGGAAGGATCTTCTTGAAAAAAGCGGGTTGAATGATAACAAATGGATACATTCATTGTATCAAATTCGTTCCCAATGGGTGCTGACCTATGTAAATCATGCATTTTCAGCCGGAATGTCAAGTAGCCAACGTGTCGAAAGCGCACACTCATTTTTCAAAAAGTTTGTGTCAAAAAATAATTCTTCGATTGAGTTTGTGGTCCAATTTGATAGTGGTCTTATTCATCAATGACATCAAGAACTAATTGCGAATCACAAAGATTTAATTGAGAAGCCTAAGATAAAATTCGTTCATGATTTTTTGGTTCACATGGTTGATGTATACACCAATGAAATGTTCCACAAATTTGAAAATGAATTATTAGATAGATTCATGTATAAATTCGAGCTTGTTGATGAGGATGAAAGTCATCATTTGTTAAATATTTTAAAAGATGATTTGTGGGTAATAAGATACAACAAGGTATTAGATTTTTCTACTTGCACTTGTAGAAAATTTGAGTCAATGGGGATCCCGTGTAGACATCTTATTCGATATTTCAAGCAAATGCATAATTATGAAAGGTTGTCCGAGAAGTAAATTTTGAATAGGTGGACCAAAGTGGCGGAATTGGAGTTGATTGTGGATGAGTGTGGTCGTGAGATAGTAAATGATAGATCATATTTGATGATGCCTTTACTAGTCAAGATGCAACGAATGCTTATGTTGATGGTTTAGGACTTGTGCGTCAAAATTTAAATGTAATTTTCAAGGGGGGTCAAAGGAGGTTAAAAATGAGGTACTTAGTGTAGCGACATCGGGGAATGTTAGTAACAATTTTTATGTTGAACCATAAAAAGTGCGTGCAAAAGGATGCGGCAAACGATTTAAAAGCGGCAAGGAGAAAGCATTGGGTAAAGGCAAAAATATAAGGCAAGAAAGTGTAATGGTTGCAGTTTGGTTGACCAATCACACGATAAAAGAAATTGCCTGTTGCTAACAAATCGGTAAGTAATTTATAATTTTTTATTGAAATACTTACGCATTCGTAGATGTGATTAAATTAACATGATACTGTTAGATCATAGGTCATCTCATAAAGACGTGGACGATGATATGGATGATGAGAGTTCTTCTTCTTCTTCTTCTTCTTCTTCTTCTACTATATAGGTAATTATTTTATCAAATTAATTATTTAGTTGGTCACTTCGTAATTTTATAAATAAAACTTGATTTAATATGTTTTAACATTTTCTTTTTCTTTTCAGGTGCATCGTCAATTGGAGGAGATTTTGAAGCGATTAGTTGAACACATTATTTTTTTCATGTGACTATTTTTTAATATTATAATTAAGAGAAATTTTATTGTAATAGCAACTAGTTAAGGATAATATTTGAAAGTGAAATTGAATGTCCACTGTTTATTTGGCTAGATACAATTTTAATCAGTGAGGACAACAATAGTTATCTCATACCATGAGTTAGCAGTTATCTCATATCTATCATTAATGTTACTAGCCGTTATCTCATATTTAATGGCGTGTGAGTATCAGTTTGTTAAGAGTGTGCTAACTCATGGTAACAGTGCGTGTGTTAGCAGTTTGTTAACAGAGTGAAGATCAGTTAGTAATCAGTTTGTTAGCACTTATTTGGTGCATTTTTGTAACAATGCGCGTGTAGTATTTGAATCTTGGATGCGTTTTTGATAATGTTCACTAAAATGTTCGTTATATATGTTCACTTTTGAACTACTCTCTCTCTCTCTCTCTATATATATATATATATATATATATATATATATATATATATCCCTCACTATATACGTATAACTGTATCCCCAGAGCTTGGACCTCATGGATACATTCCTCATGTGCTATTTGGCTCCAGACATCATGCCTCACTCTAAGCCATCATGTCAAAATATCACCAACGATCTGTGACACCCCGCCTAATTAAATACCGGGTGACCAGTCCTTTATTAAATTAAATCAGAATATCCAGTTGGTTCAAAATATGCATCACTATCGAAAACTTATTATTAACACTAACCACCTAATATTAAAAAAGTTTGATGTCAAAATTTTATCTTTTAATTAACATAAAATCAAATTAACCGATTATTAAACATACACCATTCAAATTAATCCTATATGAAATAAAATGACTGGAATAATAAATGTGACTGGAGTAAATACTCTTAGCCTCAATACCAAATACAATAATCCAACAAAATAAACCAACATCTCAAAGGAGTAAATAAATAAATCCACAATCTTTGATTGTCTGAATAAGTAAAGGGGGAAACATGCCCTAACTGAAGTAATTAACTCAAGATGAAGAAACACAAGTCATGGACGCGTGTACTACCAAGTCATGTAACTTCCACAATAGCTACAGCTCGTCAAATGAATGGAACTCCTATACTTGGTATCCCTGTGGCTGAGCACCTAAAATAATTTGACAAAAGAAAAGAGATTTGTAATAAATGGTTCAGAGCCCGAGTTGAAAACAGTTGAAAAATGAGCAAGTGCTTAAATGAAAATAATAGCACATATGATATACATGTTAGATTTTTGTACACTCACTTGAGATACTCACCTCTCATCTAATGTGCGCATCTAACGCGTATATTTAGCCCATCCTAGTCATGCTACCCCGCCTAACTAGCCCGAAGCTGACTATTATCACACTAATAATCTCATGCATTTACCCATATCACCCGTGACTCGTATTACCATAAGTTTAAGGATAGTTATTCACATACAAAACCGTTATTATCATAGGTATTCTTTTTCTCACTAAGAATATTTTTAAATATCATTATTTCCATATCTACTAAACACACACGGTAGAATAAGTAACAGGTACAAATATATTTATCTCTATATATATATATATACTAATTCTGCACCCTTGGGTTAAGCCCCTCTTGGTGCAATGCATACTCTGCTATCATGTCCCGGTGCATCGCTCATCACATGAAGGACTATAGATTCAATCTCTCGTGAACCATCAAATCAAGCACACATATTGGAGGCGAACATAATTCCGAACCAATGGGCTATGCACATACCTACGCATCCAAATGACCGTCAACATTATCGTTCTCACCGATAGCCGTACCTAGGTTCTATTTTATAGTGGTGCAACTAAAAATCCCCTTGAAGGCTCCTCAAGATATGATCTTCCACAATGCGCAACCTCCATCCGATAGCAAGCAATGTAGGTATGTTATACACACAATAATTCAATTAATAGGTATACACATAACCTATAATAATCATTAGGTATTTATGCGACCCAAATCCCTGAATTTATACATGGAATTATTATCTCTAATACTCACATTACTCTATTCCTATGATTAATCTCTCTATCGTAAATATTCCATAAGGTCCTCTTATTCCAACACATTCCCTTAGTAGTTACACAATCATCTCACCGCTAGACTATGTAATGAAGCCACGCAAGAATAGCGCAAGTCATTCTCTCTCACTCTAATAAACCTTGTAAGGTTTTAACTTGTCCGGGCAAAATTTTTAACTTATGAAATCTATTTAGAAGATGAGAAATTCTCGTTCGAATGAAACTTCAAACGGAGTAAGGCCTTGAATTTTCGTTAGAAGCTCGTTCGAACGAGGGCGTTCTAACGACTTCGAACGGACCTACTCTCTGAATTCTCATTGGATAGGTCGTTGGAATTCTCGTTCGAATGAGGTTGTTCGAACGGCACAGGTCATTCGAACGAGAATTCTGCAGTTTGTCCCTGTCCTCTAAAAACTTCATTTTTCCAACTTTTTCATCAACCAAATCACCCAAAACGTATCCTAACTCAAATCCAATGGTTCTAAACCATACTCCCTAGTAATAGAAAACTTTCCAACACGTTTTTAACATCAAATCCCTTAAAGTTATAACATTAATTCAGACTAATTCCTCAAATCTTCAAAAAGCCCAAAATTCATATAATCACCATTAGTCACAATTAAAACTAGATTTAAATTCGTGATTTCAACATATAAAATTCAGATTTCTAATCCCCAATATATGGTTATTCAACTACATGCAATACCTATACCACAATCAAAGATTAATACCCAATTTCAGTCCTAATTTCATAATATCATGAATAAATCATTAACTAGGCTAACATGGACATTTTATGCTTTATGTTAAGCAAGTTAAAAACTTACCTTTTTCATGAAGTTCTGATTCATTTCTTGAAATTGGTATGAGCTTGTTCCTCTCTTACCAATTTACATTTTGATGGTATTTTTTTGTGAAAGAAGATTGGGTTTGGTCTTAGTGTCTCTATAAGTTCTCTTCTTCTTCCTCCTAGGTTCCTTCTCCATTTTTGCAGAACATAACCCTAACTGCTACTACGTAAGGGATGATATATTAATCTAATTTTCTTCCATTAATAAATCACAATTTTTAAAAGTCTAAAATACCCCTCCGGGGTGTCGGGTTGACCTAAAGTTGCCCCAAACTCCAAAATAAACCCCCGAGTAGACTTTTCTGACTATCTCGGCCCTTCTGGATACACCGGCGTACTCAAAATGGTCATCAGAATAACCAAAAATAAACTTACATTTTAATTCCTCATTTAACTTTCGATACGACTCACACGCGCGTCCCAACTAAGTGTAGTGTAACTGTCGTATATTTCACACGATAATTATAATATATTCATAATCATGTATTACTTTACTCACCAAGTAATCTTCAACATAATTCTCACCAATAAATACTAACTCTCATCACGCTAGTAATTATTTACTAAAATCTGGATTAATTATAAATAATTTTCCCATTTAAATTAATTAATCCCATGATTAAAATAAAACCTTTCAAAAATACCGGGTATTACATACTTCCCCCTAATAATGGAATTTCGTCCCGAAATTCAAAAAAGAGTAAAAATAATGATATACTGGGTAGGAACAACTCTGCACACTGTAACTCCCCGTAAATTCAAGGACCTTTAATTAAATTATATTTTGGGAGAAAAATAATTTATTTTATTGGAAGGAATTAAATTCATGATTTGGGAAATTTTTAAATTTGAGAAATTTATTAATTTGGCGAATTGAGCTTTAATTATTTGAACTATTTTTTGTCGCATTTTAAGGTAAAAAATTTGGAGAATGTCATAAATTAATTCAAATGTCAATTTGGAGTGGACGTTTCAGCCTGGACGGGTTGAAATAGTTGAAAAAGAGTGTCTATAGGTATAATATAGGTTTCAAGACTATTTTAGACACATTTGAGCTCCCAAATAAGTGTTTCGGTGCTTTTTATGAAGCCCACAAGCCTAAAAATGGGATTGAGTTATTAACCCTAAAAAGTGAGAGGGTGTGGCATTCGTAATATATTTTTAGAAAAACCCTTTTTAGAGAGAGAAAGTGGGTGCAAGTGGGAGAAGCTATGGGAGCCAAAGATCAAGAACAAGAGAGGATGGCATTCATCAACCCATCATCTTCATCATGATTCATATTCTACAAACCCCGAGGCAAGTGGCTTAACGCGCATCTATATTAATTGCATATTTCTATTCATATCATAGTGGGTGTGATAAGATGATATGGTTTCGGGTCAGTTGATATCTAAATTGGGTTTTGATGGGTAGGATTGAATTGTAGAACAATTTCTTGAATTTGAAGAAGTGTATGTAATTAGGTACATTAAACCGTCATTTTAGAAACTCTTTTCCGATATTTTGGTTATGAACATGTTGATTATGTCCGCTATGCCTCGTAGAAAATACCCGTTTTCCATATTTTATTCTCTGATGCGTTTTCTCCAAATACGGCTCCGAAATGCATCAACACGGCATTTTAAAAATCTGGGCAGACTCGTGGGGCAAATTTTTAAGAAATGCTATTTTCAGTTGTTATTCCATTAGAGGTTGCCTAAATTGATTGATTGTGATTGTTATTCTATAATAAGGACATTAGGCCTAAAGTGGAGATTAGGTTTACATCAAGTGAGACAGGTAAGTATTGGGATAATTGAGAAAAAAATCCATAAGGGAACTAAGGTTGAAATTGAGTAAATTGATAACCTTAGATTAATAATTGTGCAAAATTTATTGAGGAGAATTTTGAATAATAAATTCGGGATATTCTATTTTCGGACCAAGCGAGTGAGTTCGGGTATATTGGGTGAGTGGCGCTAACATAATTAATTAATGCGTGATTAATTCGATTGACTCGGGATATTGACTCCGGTGAATTTTGGAGTAGTGCTATGAGTGTTGAGACAAGAATTTGGTTTAGATAATTTATTATAGGGTTATATAATAAATTATGGAATATTCAAGAGTAAAAATGGTGTTATCCTTAATATGTTGGATTTGAGGAATAAGTTCTACATTATGAGATTTCGAGCTAGTGATGTATGTCAGCGTGATTTTAATTGGGTGACACAACTTGAGTGATAAATATATAATTTTGGGAATTATTTGAATATTAAGTCGGTATATAGACTTTGGAATATTAGGCTAGTGTTACGGTATTTGTGCACGGGTAACCTGGATTTAATATATATATATATGATTTATAAATATTGGTGTGAATAATATTTATGGGGATGCATACCCACTCTAGTGCTATTATGTGAGATTGTGTGATGTGGATGAATCCCTTGGCTAGAGAATGCAGGGTGAGTATAGTCCCTAGATCATAGCATTCAGGTTCAGGAATGATACGCTTTAGGTATGATTCGATCTCATTACCGTGGGAAACTATGACCGCCTCCAATGCATTTATTTTACTGATTCGGTGAGCGCACTACATCAGGTTTGCGGGTGGATGTGTATACCCGAGGGTGATAGCATTTAGAGAGCATCCGATAAGAGCCTACTTAGGAGGATGGTTATATCTACGACATGTGTGTGAATGTTGTAATACGATGATACGTATATATGGTGTAGATTTATATACGGGTAAATATAAGAGGTGAATTGTATTAATTATATAACTTGTGAGATTGTTATATGATATCAAATGAGAAATGATTTAAATAAGTTAGTGTGATTAATAACTTATAACTCGTATATTATACTTACTAGGGATAGAGTAGTGGGAAAAGTAGGATATGGATATATATATATATATATATATATATATATATATATATATATATATATATATGACAAGGCTAGTTACTGGGTATATAGCTAGATGGGTCATGTATAGGAACGTTAGGCGTGCACATTAGTTGAGGGGTGAGGTGTTCTCAAGAGATTGTGCGGCACTAACTTAAATATGAAGATCATTCATGCATTGTAATTTACTTCAATTAAATTCACTTGCTAAATATTTTCAAAATGTTTTGGGTTCTTAGCCTTGCTATAAAATATTTTCAAAACCTTTTAGGTGTCCACCCATAGGGATGCCAGAATTGTTCTATTCCAGGGTTACGCAGCTGCTACACATGTGGATGTTGCAGGACTTTGACTTAGCCGCTTCAGTCATTTCATTCCTAGAGTAGGATGCACTTAGTATTCCATTTGGGCATGTCGCCCGATTTGTTCCATTTTATTTCAGTTATAGTTGATATATTCAGTGATTCCTCTTGTGGTTCGTTATCAGTATTTGATTTGTAGCTAGTGGTTATTTCGACAAGGATTATATTTATTCCTTTTTTATATTACTGATTCGGTGATTGTATGAATGGTTAATTATATATTCTTTCGCATGTTATTAGAGATGTTTAATAAAAAGATTAAATTTGGCACCATATCTTTTGAATACTAGGTGGTTAGTAAGTCTTAAAAAGTTTTCGATAGTGATGCTAAAAATGATCCATATGAGATTACTTTTTAATTTGATATAGGACTGATCACTCGTTATTTTATTAGGTGGGGTGTCACACATACTTATCGCACATCTCATCCTCGAGCTCCTAGGTTTTTTATATATTCTTTCGCATGTTATTAGATATGTTTAATAAAAAGATAAAATTTGGCACCATGTCTTTTGAATACTAGGTGGTTAGTAAGTTTTAAAAAGTTTTCGATAGTGATTCTAAGAATGATCCATATGAGATTCCTTTTTAATTTTATATAGGACTGATCACCCGTTATTTTATTAGGCGGGGTGTCACACATACTTATCGCACATCTCATCCTCACACTCCCAGGTAGACTCCTCGATATTATGATGCCACCACTGAACACATACTAACGACACTAGATTTGACCTTAAGTTCCTCTCTCTACGGTCTAGGATAGCAACTGGCCCCTCCTTGTAGGAAATATCGGGTTATAAGTCAATCTCCTCTAAAGCAATATGGGTGTGGGCCATGTCATCCCGAAGATATCTCATCAGCGAAGAAATATGAAACATGTCATGAATCCTATGCAAATGCTCCGGTAACCCAAGTCTGTAATCTACTAGCCCAATCCGCTTAATAACAGGGAATGGCCCTACATACCTCGAAGCCAACTTCCCCTTTTTCCCAAATCGCATTATCCCCTTCATAGGATATACTCGTAATAATACCTAATTCCTAGATCTTATGTTTATCCTGAGCAAACCGAATATGACTCTGAATCAACTAAATCTTAGCCGAGGTGTCCTGGATAACCTCTGGCCCAAGTAACTTGTTGTCCCCCACTTCGAGCCAGAATGATGGAGAACGATAAGGTCTACCATATAGCGCCTCAAATGGATCCATGCTAACAGTAAACTAGTAGGAGTTATTATAAGCAAACTCCACCAGTGGGAGGTACTTCTCCCAACCTCCGCCAAAATCAAGGATACACATTCGCAGCATGTCCTCTAATATCTAATTTATTCGCACTGTCTGCCCATCCATCTGCGGGTGATAGGCCGAACTCAATCGTAACTCCATACCCATGGCCTCCTGGAATCTCTTTCAAAACCTGGACACAAAAATCTTATCCCAGTCGGACACGATATCAAGGGGAACCCCATGGAGTCTCACTATCTTGGCAATGAAGATCTGAGCGTACTGCCCCATAGTATAATCAGTCCGGACTAGCAGAAAGTGAGCTACCTTGGTCAACCGATCCACAATCACTCAAAAGGAATCTTGAACCCTCTGCGATATAGGTAGCCCTGTGATGAAATTCATGGAAATGCTCTCCCATTTCCACATAAGGGATCTCGAGCGGCAGTAGGAGCCCTGGCAGTCTCCGGTGGTCCACTTTTACCAGCTGACAAGTGGCACATTTCGAAACTAACTTGATGATGTACTTCTTTATTCCACTCCACCAATACTGTGTAACAACCCGCCTAACTAAATATCGGGTGATCAGTCTGTTATTTAATTAAATCAGAATATCCAATCGGTTCATTCTCAGCATCACTATCGAAAACAATTTCTTTATTAATCACCTAATAGTTAATTAAGCTAAGTGTCAAAAACTTTTTTCCATTTTTACTTTAATTAAAACCATTCCACGACACGAAATAATAATATGCAACAACACATCACAACTGAATTAAATATAACAAGAATAAATGTGACTGGAATAACTCTCCAGTTAAATTATAACTTTTACACTAAATAAAACGGATAACCACAATGCTTACATAAATAATTACAACCTCTAGAATCTGGGCGACATGCCTTAAATGAAGTAGACGCTACAAATGAGTGAATCAACAGAAAGGAAGCTTCCAAACAAAATACGCATCTTTGCTAGTAGCTATAATCAATCGGAACATCCATAATCTATGCTCGGCATCCATGCTGCTGGATACCTGATGTACAAGGTATAGTAGAGAAGAGAATATGCAAGGAAACGGGTCAGAGCCCGATTGTAAAAGATTTTAAAAATAGCAAGTGCTTAACAATTACAAATAAGCATTTATTATGTAGATGTTAGTTTCTCGGTCTCTCTCTTGAGAATTCTCATCTCTCATCTAGAGTGCACACCTATCATATCTTAATAACTTTCTAGTTTAGGTTCCCTCCTAACTAGTAACATAATTCTAACCCATATCATAAACCCGTATGTCCCATACCATACGTGATATAATTATTCATATTAATTTCTCTTTAATATGAACTAGTCTTGTTACAACCTTAGAATTAAGTGTTCACTTACTTAATTTAATTCAGATTTCATTATTTACTTCAATCTACAATATTACACAGTAGATTAAATCACAGTTTATATTTTTAATCTACAATTTCACACAGAAGATTTCATCTCTATATCTACAATGTCACACAGTAGATTACATCATAGTTTATATATATAATATCACATTAATTATATATATACTAATATGGCACCTCCCCAGTCACAACTGTGGTGCATCCATACTCTGTTGTCATGTCCTGATACATAATGTCACCGTATAGAGGACTATTGAATCGGCGTCTCTCACGAATCATATCATAACACAAATATATTGGAGGCGAGCGTACTCCCCAGCCAAATGGGTCACGCATATACCTACGCTCCCATTCAAAAGTCGAAACTATCATAAACAATGATAGCACGGGTCCAAGGTCCTATGCTCAGGGTAAGAATCTAAAATACTCCCAAATGGGTGCACAAGATAAGATCTTCCACAACGCGAAACCTCCACCCCGATAGCAAGCAGCGTAGGTATGTCATACATACAAATAATAATATAGGTATTCATCACGCCTATATAAATATAACATCCATAAGACATTCACACAATAACATGATAATTCCCATACGTAGTATTTTTATCTATCAAATCCTACGTATTAAAGATTATGACTTTACTTCTTTATTTTATATTCCCGAGCCTCACTCATTATTCAAAGATTAAATAAGTATTCCTTAACCTAATTCAGTAGGTGAATATCTACACCCTACCAGCCATGTCATCACAACTTCCGAAATTCTATGAATTAAACTCATCTTTAATTAGGTTTAATTCTCGGTAACCCTTAATTCATTCTTAACCCTTCATTCTATCTCTTAGGGTTAATCCCACATATTCCTAAGGTTATACCGGTAATTAATAACCCTCTTACTACTGGTCCCAACCTTAAATTATCATTTATCCAATTTAAATCCCAAATAGAATCAGTCTCGATAATAACTCGTTAATTTCTCCTCATTCCAAAATCCCAAAAATAATATTTTCTGGGTCTTAGGTATATCCTACTCCCCTTCTCTAAGTCCCCATATGTTCAATAAATCATCACCAAAGATTCCTCAAAGTTCGGGATTTAATCAAAAATTAAAAAGAAAAATATTTCACATTTGCAGGGATAGTCAATCGATCGATTATTCTGGTCGATCGATCGATCAGTCGATCGATCGACAGTCTTGAGTCGATCGATCGACAGTCTTGAGTCGATCGATCGACAGTCTTAAGTCGATCGATCGATCGACCAGATATTACCCAGTTTTCTGCATTGTTTTTCCTACGGGTTTCATACTTTTTAATCATCAAAACCTTTATCAAATAATCCCAAACTCCCCAATATTCATTCCATATGATAAACCAAGATATATAAATGATTCCTAATAATCAAACCACCTAAAATCATCAAGAAGGTTGGATTTAAAACATACTATTTCCATAAAACTCATATTTTTATATTTATCCATGAACATCATATAAACTCCAATTTTTCTTCACCAAATAATTACCAATTTAAATCTCATGATATCCAAATCATATACCATTATATATGGATAAGTTCTAACGTATCCAAAATCATTTAAAGATCATTAACATGAATCAATTTACTAAAATTCCATTTTATTCTCAAGAACTCTAATTTTTTACTTTATCATCAATAAGAGTGTAAATCCCAGATTTCTTCACAAGGTAATATAAAATTCATGGAGTTTATTCTATAATCAAAAGAGATCACTCCTAGATAATATCCATTTCAAAGATCCATTTAAAAATTATCACAAATTTATCTTTGTTCATGCAACTTTTCAGACTTTTCCTAACTATCCTAATATGGACACAATATATAAGCTAAGATTGCAATAATTAATCACTTGACTTTAGATTGTTGGTTTGATCCATTGGGGATGATACTCTACTGGTGGTCCTCTATTTTTCTGGCCAACTTCCGGCAGTGGTGGTGGTGGCTCTTGGTGGTTCAAGGTGGTTGTCCTTTGGTTTCTTAGAAAAGTCTCTTCTTCTCCCATAGAAAGTCTCTCAATCTCCCCTAAACCTTTTGCTATTATTTTTGGTGAATGAACCTAATATCTCTAATCTCCTTACTTATAAAATAAACTCAGATTTCTTTAGTTACTATTCACCTCCCTTGTAAAATGATCGAAATACCCCTTCGGGGTGTCCTTTCGGTTCCAAAGTGCCCCGAGATCCAAATCAAATACCCAAGTAGACTTTCTCGACGATTTGAACCCTTTCGGACACTTTGGCACAGTCAAAATGACTATTCGAATGACATAATAATAATGCACTTTTATTTCATTAAATTATAATCCCGACACGATTCAAAATCGCGTCCCGACTTAATTATAATAATTGTCGTACATATAATTCGCGACAATTTTATAAAGCCATAATCAATTGTAAAGTCATAATCATATATATTACTATAACCACTACGTAATATTCAACATAAATCACATATTACTTTATTCTCGAGTAATATTCAAATCCGGATTAATTTTTAATTATATCACAATTAATTCTAATTAATCCCATTTTAAAAGTCATTAAAAATACGGGGTATTACATACTTTCCCCCTTACAACGGAATTTTATCCCGAAATTCAGAAAACAAAAGTATAGCAGGCAGGAACAATTCTGGATAAGTATTGCGCATCACATACTTGCGTTCCCAAGTAGACTACTATGTACCGCCCATACAGTATGCTATCGAATACCCCCAATAATGAACACCTCATTTATGATCATTTTTACCCCAGGTTACCCTGTCACGTAGGTCCTTGTCCAAGCCTTACAGTTTAAGTTTCACTACTTATACTTTATTCTAGATATTCACTATCTACCCTTCTACTATATGCACTTAAATAGATTAACCGTTATTTAGATAAATATCATCTCGTCTTGCGATTATCATAGGGGTGGAAGTGGTACGGGTTTTTATCGTACCGTACCGTTTTGGTCCAAAAAAAATAGTTTTGGTTTCATATATTAAAATACTAGAAACCGGTCTTACCGAAACTGAAACTATCGTAAAAAGGTGGGTTGGTTTTGGTTTTAATATTCAAAAAACCGATTTATCGAAATTACCGTACCGAATTTACCGAAACCAGAAAAAACCGTACCGAAATTACCGTACCGTACCGAATTTACCAAAATTACCGTACTGAATTTACCGAAATCAGAAAAAGATAGTTTTGGTTTCTGTTTTAATATTTAAAAAAGTTGGTTGGTTTTGTTTTCGTTTTTTGGGGGCTTTTAGTGCTGTTTACCAAAACTAGAAAAAACTGAAACCAGAAACCAGAAAAAACCAGAATTTATCGAAACCAAAAAAAACTAGAAAAAACCAAGAAAAAATAGAATTTACCAAAACCAGAAAAAACCAAAATACCGGCCGGTTTGGTTTTGGTATTGATTTTGGTGTACCGGGTGGTAAACTGGTACGGTTTGATTTTACCTTCCAGAGTTTGGTTTTGGTATTGGTATCTACTATTTACCGACCAAACCGTACCGCTTACACCCCTAGATTATCATACACAAGAAGGTTAATTGTGCAGTATATATTCTACACACAATATATAATATAAGTTTCAAATCATCTCTACTATTTGCAATGGTTCCTGTTTCCTCACTTTTATCCCACAAGTAGGAGAAATAATAAGACTTACCGTACCATACTTCAAGTGGCACCATGCCCAACAGTAAACTTATAAGAGTTATAGTATACCAACTTCACTAGTGGAACGTACGTCTCTCGTCCTCCCTTAAGATTCAAGGGTACAAACATAATTTATCTTCCAACATCTGATTTGTTTACTTAGTCTGCCCATTATTCTGTGGATGATAGATCATACTCAATCGCAACTCGGTACCCATGCCTTGTGAAATTTCTCCCAAAATCGAGAGACAAAATCTCATCCTAATTGGACACAATATTAAATGGTACCATATGTAACCTCAATATCTTAGTTATATTAAGATCAAAGCTTATTGTCTCATATTATGATCAACCCTAACTAGCATAACGCGATCTTCTTCAGTCAACTGATCCACTATCAGCCATATAGGATCTAACCATCTTCGCGATAAAATCATTACGAATATTCTCCCAATACCACTTAAAAATCCTTAATGGTTGAAGAAACCTCTGCTGGTTTCGAATGGTCCACCCTAATTCCGACAGACAGGTGGCCTGCTACAAGAGGAATCTAGCCAAACATCTCTTCATTTAAATCCTATTACTATAGTAATTTATATCCTAATACATTTGTTATTCTACCAACTATATCTCTAATCGTCATAAATGGCTGACATTCAAGTCCCGATATCTAAACCTCTATATTTATTTTCCTTATCCAAAATGGGGAACAATGTCAGATTCAATTACCTAGGGCGCCCATAAACCCTATATTTCTCGCATTGTTGCACAAATAACATATACTCTTCTTAAATCAATTTTCGCTCACTTGGCATACTGATATGGTAGGGGTGCACTCAATCACCCCACTAGTCATAACTTGATCACTCTATCACTGGCATCATTATTTTATTCATAATGTTACTAGGACTAGGTGGCTCTTAAGTCATAATAGAATTATCAACTCTAAATTTATGTTTGTATATATAAAATAACTGAGGTACGAACTTATGAACTATCGACCAAACTTCTATCCCACTCCCGACGTTCGCTAGTTTCATGCGTGGGATGTCTCGCAAAGCGAAATCCAAATAAGGAACCCCCGCGATACACTACTACTTAACAAATTCGGTCATCGAGATCCGTAATGGACCTCAGTCCATAATCTGTACCTTCCCATAATTTATGTATGTTGACATAAAAGTCTACTAGTCCATGCTTATATATCCCTAAAAATAACATAAACATGTTGCTCTCACTATCCCAAATTCTCGGCGCTATATAACGAGCTATTTCTCGTTGTTCGACAAAAACATAATATATCCTGAGTCACATCAGTAAAATAAATTTCTACTCACACATATGACTAGACAACATTTTCACTAAGGTCTATGATATCATGAAATATAGGCCCAACCATATTTCAGTTGGCGCCGCACAATTAATTTTACTCTCCCCAGTGTATCCAGCACGATAGTCTTATCACTCAATCTACCATCGTTTAAACATTTGGTAATTTATCACTACATATTACCATAATAAGTTCTATTAGGCTAATTCAAAGCGATAGAAAATTATAATAACAAAATATACTCTTAGGACCCACTCAGTTCACTCACGGTCGACACCAAAAAGTCTCGCTATCAACGAGAAATACTTTTGTAACCAGACTGTTAAAATTATCGTTTCCACTAACCTTGACTCGCACGCGAATTTAGGGTTTCAATTTATATATGTCTATTGTGACACACCATGTCACTAGAATTAATCCTTTATTCACAAGGATGAAATAAAACTTCAGTAGTCTCTCCTGATCACGTAGGGTCCTTACATGCACTTCTCACGGTCAAAACAACTCACGATCACTTGCACCCGTTAAACATCTAGGATTTTATCCTATAGTTGTACCCACCCGTTATGGACAAATTATTCACTCATGTGGTTTACAATCCCATTATTGAAACGTTGGCCCAGCATATCTAGGTCTCAATTATGTTCTTATCGACTTCCTTTTTTTCTTCTTGGACCCCGCCGACCTAAAAATACGGTATGCTACAATTACTGAGGAATTCACTGGTCCTATTTAAACCTACTACTCTTGGGTCGTAAATTTACTGGGCCTAATTATCTTGACCCCATTTACTCCCCTAAAAGTCTCACTCCTCTAGTTGTTATGCCTAATTGATATGGTTTACTATTCCCAAAGAGTATCGATCTTACTACTCAATGTGGACACATTTAACACTTAGTAGTCTCTCTTTCTACACATAGGGTAATTTCCCTTACCATTTCCTTGTTACTGACCATTTGAATGCCCTTATCTTGGTCCTATAAATCTTAACTCCTAATTGCTATTCCCATTATTCTTTTGGCTCTACGGGTCCTATGGGATACATTGTCGACTACACTAGTATTAGCTGATTTCATCGCCACTAAGTAGGAGTTTAATCATGTCACTTTAAATGGGTCCCCTACTGGGTACACCTTCTGGTGATGTTTTATTGATAATATTGAATTCAATCTTGCCCTTCGGCTTGGTTTCCTAATCCTTCTAGCTCTCCTTCATTTAGAAGCATCATCGAATTTCTTGGTGACGTTAATCCTAGTCGTCTTCGTCAGATTTCCACTCACACTAGAGTATTTCACTCATGAGTCCTTTCACATAATGAAATCTATTCATCTTCTATATACCCCATTCTTCCTAGGGTAAGGAGTTCGTTAAACAAGTTGTCTTTGAATTTCTTCCTTCATAAGAGTCCTTCCGACTCCCTCACCTTTCACATACAGTGATGGGTGAGTTAAGAACGGCACAACTATTACCTATGATGGTTTCTATATCCAACACCATTTTCTAAAATACTCTATATCTTTGGCAGAGTACTCCTTCTGTTATCCTTCTAACGACTCTTGCTATTCATCCCAATCTGTTTGGCACACGATGCCCATCTGAACTCGTATAAGCATTGCATCTCACATATTTCATGGCAGGAGAACGTAAGTTGAAATACACAGAAGAATTCAATATCCTAATAATAGGGCTCTACATCAAAGAACGCTAAGTTGAAACGTATTAAGCAGAACAGATCCTAAAGACACTGGAACCTGATGCTCTGATACCACCTATAACAACCCGCCCAACTAAATATCGGGTGATCAGTCCTTTATTTAATTAAGTCAGAATATCCAGTTGGTTCATTCTCAGCATCACTTTCGAAACAATTTATTTATTAATCACCTAATAGTTAATTAAGCTAAGTGTAGAAAAAAATCCATTTTTAATTTAATAAAAACCATTCCACGGCACAGAATAATAATATGCAATAACACATCAACCCTGAATTAACTATAACAAGAATAAATGTGACTGGAATAACTCTCCAGTTAAATTATAACTTTTACACTAAATAGAACTGATAACCACAATGCTTACATAAATAATTACAACCTCTAGAATCCTGGGCGACATGCCCTAAATGAAGTAGACGCTACAGATGGGTGAATCAACATAAAGGAAGCGTCTAAACAAAATCCGCATCTCTGCTAGTAGCTATAATCCATCGGAATATCCATAATCTATGATGGGCATCCCTGCTGCAGGATACCTGATGTACAAGATATAGTAAAGAAGAGAATATGCAAGGAAACGCGTCAGAGCCCGATTGTAAAAGATTTTAACAATAGCAAGTGCTTAACAATTACAAATAAGCATTTATTACATACATGTTAGTTTCTCGGGCTCTCCTTTGAGAATTCTCACCTCTCATCTAGAGTGCACACCTATCGTATCTCAATAACTTTCTAGTTAAGTCTCCCTCCTAACTAGTAACATAATTATAACCCACATCATAAACCCGTATGTCCCATACCATACGTAATATAATTATTCATATTCATTTCACTTTAATAAGAACTAGTCTTGTTACAATCTTGGAATTAAGTGTTCACTTACTTAATTTAATTCATATTTCATTATTTACTTCAATCTACAACATTACACAGTAGATTAAATCACAGTTTATATTTTTATTCTACAATTTCACACAGAAGATTACATCTCTATATATACAATGTCACACAGTAGATTATATATATATATATATATATATATATATATATAATATCACATTAATTATATATATACTAACACGGCACCTCCCCAGTCACAGCTGTTGTGCATGCATACTCTGTTATCATGTCCTAATACATAATGTCACTGTATAGAGGACTGTTGATTCGGCGTCTCTCACGAATCATATCATAAAACAAATATATTATAGGCGAGCATACTCCCCAGCCAAGTGGGTCACGCACATACCTACGCTCCCATTCAACCGTCAAAACTATCATATAGAACGATATCACGTGTACAAGGTCCTATGCTCAGGGTACGAATCTAAAATCCGCCCAAATGAGCGCACAGGATAAGACCGTACACAACGCAAAACCTCCACCCTGATAGCAAGCAGCGTAGGAATGTCATACATACAAATAATACTATAAGTATTCATCACACCTATATAAATATAACATCCATAAGGCATTCACACAACCATATGATAATTCCCATACGTAGTATTTTATCTTTCAAATCCTACGTATTAAATATTATGACTTTACTTATTTATTTTATATTCCCGAGCCTCACTCATTACTCGAAGATTAAATAACTATTCTTTAACCAAATTCAGTAGGTAAATGTTTACACCCTACTTGTCCATGTCATCACAACTTTCAAAATTCTATGAGTTAAACTCATCTTTAATTAGGTGTAATTCTCGATAACCCTTAATTCATTCTTAGCCCTTTATTCTATCTCTTAGGATTAAACCCACCTATTCCTAAGGTTATATCGGCAATTAATAACCCTCTTACTACTGGTCCCAACCTTAAATTATCATTTATCCAATTTAAATCCCAAATAGCATAAGTCTCGATATTAACTCGTTTATTTAACACTTGTTAATTTCCCCTCATTCAAAAATCCCAAAAATAATATTTTTCGGGTCTTAGTTATATCCTACTGCCCTTCTCTAAGTCCCAATATGTTCAATAAATCATCACCAAAGATTCCTCAAAGTTTGGGATTTAATCAACAATTAAAAAGAAAAATATTTCACATTTACAGGGGGAGTCGATCAATCGATAGTCTTGAGTCGATCGATCGATCGACCAGATATTGCCCAATTTTCTGCATTGTCACTACACCAAATCCTGCGAATGGTCACGCCCTGTGGGTCACGGCCCAATTCCGCGACCAGATGGTCGCGGACTTGGGCCGTGACCCATTCAATATTTGGCGTGACCATATTTATTATCACATTAAATTATCAAGGCTCTAGAAGTGGTCACGGACCAAGTCCGTGACCACAGTGGTCGTGGACTTGGGCCGTGACCAGGTCGTGACCATCTTAGCGCTAAACTCGCGCCAAAATTCCCTCCAAGCTTGGTCACGAATTGGTCACGGACTTGGGCCGTGACCATAGGCATGACGAAGCACAAAACACACACATTGGGGGTCACGGCTGGGGGCCGTGACCATTTCTTGGCGTGGGTCACGGATATGGGCCGTGACCATATGCAGTTTGATGGTTCTTTTGATTTGGGTGGTGTTTCTTCTGGTGGGTCACGACTAAGAGCCGTGACCAGGTTCAATCTTAAAAAAACAAAACGTGCCTTTCTTTTCTCATTCAGTAGCCTTCGTTTCTTTCATTTCCCCCCAATGAAATACCCCCGCTAAAAAAAACCCTTATCTCCGATTTACTAGCACTGTCTCACATGTCTATGGGATATATTATTGGTTCGGTGGGCACTCCGGTTGAGCCAGTCAAGTTGGTCGCGGTTGAAGGGGAACATGAGAGGACCAAGAGTGATGAAGAGATTACAGCCAACCCAGAAGGAATGACTTAACGCTGAGAAGGAATGACTTAACGCTGAGTACCTTTGGGGAAAAAACATCTGAGAAGGAATGACTTAACGCTGCAAGCGACACCTCTAGCCCAAACAGACAATGAAGGGGCGTTACATATGGAAGAGGGTACATCTCCGGTGGCTGTTTCTCTACGAACAGGTGAGAGCGCAGTTGGGAAGTCGGGGGACAGAGCTGTCAGCTCGGGTACGATGAGACCGCCGGCGGTAACGACTAACGACGGCGGTGGTGGACTGTGGCTTGTTTCTCTGGTGAGATGTTTCATCGATTCTCATCTCTCCTTTCCCATTTCTATCTCACGATATGTTGTTTCACTACAAAGTAAACAAAATCATTGTGTGTATCTGACCCCGCAGCCGTGGGACTCCCGGTTTGAGAATACGACGGTAATTTGCATATTTCTAGACTTAGGCTTAAAAACATGGCGTTAGAGGGTGAGAACTAGAAATAGCCCCCGAACGTCCCCGTGGGTGGCACCAATACCTCCCACGGGACCAATGTAACTCGTAGAAACTGACCCCGCAGCCGCAGGTCTCCCGGTTTGAGAATACGACGGTAATTTGCATATTTCTAGACTTAAGCAAAACATGACGTTAGAGGGTGAAAACTCGAAACAGCCCCTGAACGGCCCCGTGGGTGGCACCAACACCTCCCACGGGACCAATGTAACTCGTAGGAACTGACCCCCGCAGCCGCGGGACTCCCGGTTTGAGAATACGACGATAATTTGCATATTTCTACTTAGTTACTGATAATTTTAACTCATATATGCAATTTTTCAGCTTGATTAAATTTTTTGTAAAACTTCTTGGTTACTGATATTTTTTTTTATGTATCCTATCATTTGTAGGATTTTTGCACGCGGATCAAACGAAGGAGGCAATGGTCTACTGCATGAAGATTGTTTATATGTTGTGGACAATCAGGATTTTGTCAGCCATGCGGGCTGTTATTGTTTAGTTTTATGGTCTTGCAGGCTTTTATAATTTTATTGTTGAATTTTATGGCCGTGCAGGCTTTATAATAAGTAGATTTTACATTTACAGGTTTTGGAATGTCAAGAAAATAGAGGAAACTCTGCCCAATTTTTTTTTTTGGTCTGTCAATTATTAAGACGTGTAATATTTATAAGTTTGTATATATATTTGTTTATTAACAACGTTCTCGATTCACAATTTGTGATTTTTTTTATTGTTTTGCCAATAATAAATATTTGTAACACCTCGTACGCGTCAAACGTTACACGTAGCAACTGATGGTGCACTCGCAAGACCCCCAGTTTTAGGATTGGAACAAAAAAATACATTTTTTTTAAAATTATAGTTAAATATGGTCATGGACTTTGTCCATGACCATTTTTATTTTCTCGTCATGGTTGTGGGTCACGGACTTGGGCCGCGACCATTTTTTTTTATTTTTTTTGTCACGGTTGTGGGTCGCGGACTTTGGCCGCGACCAATTTATTACGGTTGTGGGTCACGGATTAGGACCGCGACCAATTATTTTTATATTTTTTTGTCACGGTAATGAGTCGCGGCCAAAGTCCGCGACCAATTTGTCACGGTTGTGGGTCACGGATCAGGGCCGCGACCAATTTTTTTTAATTTTTTTGTCACGGTCGTGGGTCGCGGACTTTGGCCACGACCAATTTGTCACGGTTATGGGTCATGGATAAGGGTCGCGACCCGTCACGACATGGGTCACGGCCTAAGTCCGCGACCATCTGCCGTGACCCCTCTCGGCCGTGACCATTTTTTGGTCACGGACTTGGGCCGCGACCCACGAAAATGGTCACGCCCGAAATGGTCACGGCCCAAGTCCGCGACCCACAGCTTTGGTCAGGGATTTTGGCCGTGGCCAATCGCCAGCTTTGGTGTAGTGTGTTTTTCCTACGGGTTTCATCCTTTTTAATCATCAAAATCTTTACAAAATAATCCCAAACTCCCCAATATTCATTCCATATGATAAACCAAGATATATAAATGATTCCTAATAATCAAACCACCTAAAATCATCAAGAAGGTTGGATTTAAAACATACAATTGTCAGTAAACACATATTTTTATATTTATCCATGAACATCGTATAAACTTCAATTTCTCTTCACCAAATGATTACCAATTTAAATCTCATGATATACAGATCATATACCATTATATATGGATAAGTTCTAACGTATCCAAAATCATTTAAACATCATTAACATGAATCAATTTACTCAAATTCCGTTTTATTCTCAAGAACTCTAATTTTTTACTTTTTCATCAATAAGAGTGTAAATTCCACATTTCTTCACAAGATAATATAAAATTCATGGAGTTTATTCTATAATCAAAAGAGATCACTTCTAGATAATATCCATTTCAAAGATCCATTTAAAAATTATCACAAATTTATCTTTGTTCATGCAACTTTTCAGAATTTTCCTAACTATCCTAATATGGACAATATATAAGCTAAGATTGCAATAATTAATCACTTGCCTTTAGATTGTAGGTTTGATCCATTGGGTATGATACTCTACTGGTGGTCCTCTCTTTTGTCGTCCAACTTCCGATAGTGGTGGTGGTGGCTCTTAGTGGTGCAAGGTGGTTGTCCTTTGGTTTCTTAGAAAAGTCTCTTCTTCTCCCATAGAAAGTCTCTCAATATCCCCTAGGCCTTTTCATCTTATTTTTGGTGAATGAACCTAAGCTCTCTAATCTCCTTAGTTATAAAATAAACTAAGATTTTTGTAGTTACTATTCACCTCCCTTGTAAAATGACTGAAATACCCCTCTGGGTGTCCTTTCGGTTCCAAAGTGCCCTGAGACCCAAATCAAATACCCAAGTAAACTTTTTTGACTATTTGAACCCTTCCGGACACTTTGACGCTGCAAAAAGACCATTTGGATGACATAATAATTCACTTTTATTTCATTAAATTATAATCCTGACACGACTCAAAAGGGCGTCCCGACTTAATTACCATAATTTTCGTACACATAAGTCGCGACAATTTTATAAAGTCATAATCAATTGTAAAGTCATAATCATATATATTACTATAACCACTAAGTAATATTCAACATAAATCACGTATTACTTTATTCTCGAGTAATATTTAAATCCGGATTAATTTCCAATTATATCACAATTAATTCTAATTAATCCCATTTTAAAAGTCATTAAAAATACGGGGTATTACATACTGTCACCTCATATACTAGTACATCTTATTCGCTCTGGGACGTATCGCAAATCGTGAACCATGCAACTCCACCATCACCGCATGACATAACTCCTCCCCCTATGGAACTACTAGTCTTCCATTGAAGCGTAAACCCCCATCTGAGCTCACAGAATATGACTCTGCCCCCTCGGCTCAAAGTTTTACGATTCGATCCTGACAGAATGAGTCTGTTTCCTGAGCCTGTATCACACTAGTAACGATCTCGGGTGTAACCGTCATCACTGACCTGAATGAGTGGGAAACCGCCTCCTGATGCCCCAGTTCCTTCCATTTTTCCTTCCACACCTCGATCACCTCACATGCTCGTCTACGGCTCAACATGTCTGCTACCACATTAGCCTTCCCTTGGTGGTAATGTATGTCGAACTGATAGTCCTTCCGAAATTCAAGCCACCTCCGCTGAAGCATATTCAACTCCCACTGCGTGAATAGGTACTGTAGTGATTTGTGATCTATGAATAAGAGAAATTTATCCCCCAAGTGATAATGTCTCCATACTCGAAGTGCAAACCCGACTGTCGCTAACTCCAAGTTATGGGTGGGGCAACTCCTCTCGCGAGGCTTAAGCTTACGGGAAGAATAAGCTATAACTTTATCCTCCTGCTGAAGCACACCCCCAAGTCCTAGTAAGGATGCATCAGTATAAACCAAATATTTCCACCCCTGACCTGGGTAGTGCTAGAACTGGTGATGAAGTCAACTTGTCCTTTACCTCATCAAAATCCATCTGGCAGGCATCATCCTATATAAATGGCACCGCTTTGTGAGTCAAATTTGTCATCGGACCCGCTATCTTCGAGAATCCCCAAATAAAATGCCTGTATTATCCGGCCAGCCCCAAGAAACTATGTATATATATTGGCATCGTGGGCTGCCCCCACTCCCTCACTGATGATACCTTCCCCGGATCTATAAATATCCCTTCTTCAGGCACAATGTGCCCCAAAAACTGAACCTCTCTCAGCCAGAATCCACACTTCTCATATTTCACATATAACTCATGCTCACGTAGTGTTTACAAAACCAAACTCAAATTCTCGGCATGCTCCTCCTGAGTTTGAGAATAAATCAGGTTGTCATCAATGAAGACAATGACAAACTGATCTAAAAACTCTCTGAGCACCCTATTCATTAAGTCCATGAATATGATCGGTGCATTGGTTACCCAAATGGCATAACCCTAAACTCATAGGATCCATATCTCGTCAAGAAGGAAGTCTTAGGCATGTTATGCTCTCTGATATGTAACTGATGGTATCCCGATCTCAATTCTATCTTCGAGAAATAGGAAGCACCCCTCAGCTGGTCGAATAGGTCATCGATTTGGGGCAACGGATACTTATTTTGTATCGTGACCTTATTCAACTCTCGGTATTCCACACACAACCGTAACGACCCATATTTCTTCTATTCTAATAGTATAGGAGAACCCCAGGGAGAGGTACTTTTACGGATGAAGTCCTGACCCAACAACTGCTCGATCTGATCTCGTAGCTCTCTCATCTCCGCCGGAGCCATACGGTAAGTTGCATGGGCTATCGGCCGAGTGCCTAGTGTTAAATATATCATAAACTCCATCGGCCTACTGGGTGGTATCCCTGGTATGTCCTTAAATACATCAGCGAACTCACGAACAACCGGGCTCGAATCAAGTTGTATCACCCTACCTAGAGGTCTCCTCTTATATATAATATAAATGGGTGGACGAACACCCCTCCGGGTGAGGCATCTCCAAAAAAAACATCTCTTGACCCGGTATGGAGAACACAATGCCATGACTATAGCAGTCAATCATTGCCCTATACGCAACTAGACAATCCATCCCGATAATAGCATCGTACTCGTGCATATCTAAGAAAAGCATATCGGCTGGTAAGATCAATCTCCCAATCTCTTTTCCCACTCCAAGATATATAAATAATATCAAGGACTTATAGCCCAATGGTGAGTCTACACTAGTAATTGTGCTCTCTGTCGTGTCTAATAACCCCATGGCGCGTGCAAAACTAGTGGTAATGAAACGATGTGAAGCCCTCATGTCAAAGAATATCCGCCCTAAAGTCCCGTGGATAGAAAATGTACCCTCAACCATGGGTGGAGCCTAGGGAACTACGGCCTGGTGGAAGTTGTAGACACTCCCATACTGTAGTTGTCTCTACTGGATCGAAACTGCTACAACTACTAGTATCTGCAGTGGTGCTGGGAGGGCGACTGGAAATATTTGTCGCTAGGCTCCTAACGATCCCCCTGCTGCTGCTAATACTGTGGGGCTCTACCTTTCTGAGGACAATCCTAATGTTTGTGGCCAGTGTTGCCACAAGTAAAGCATCTCCCTGGAAAATCCTAATGTTTGTGGCCAGTGTTTCCATAAGTATATCATCCTCCCCTCTGCCCCTGTTGACCTCCGCCCTGATGGTCGTTACCACCTCTCCCTTACCCCTGCTGCAAGCGTTGTTGCCCCTGCTAGCTAGGTTGTCCCTGATGGCCTTGTCTAAAACCTCCCTGTCCCTGCTTGTAGTCACCTGATCTAAACCTCTTAGCAGGGTCCCCCTGGTGGGAACTCTGCTCGCCCTGGCTCTATTGACCCTGAGCTGGTTATGCGTCACTATTACCATTACCACTTATCTTGCCCTGTTGGATGGACTCCCCCACTCATTTGCTTCTCTTCAGATGGAAGCGGTGATCTTGGCAGTATAGTAGGGCAGCGTTAAGTACATCAGTATACCTACCCAACGAAAGATTACCCAAAGGTGCTGACGAATCCCCCACGTTAAGCCGTCCATAAACATCTGAATTATCTTCCCCTCAGTAAATACCTCATATGGCACCAGATTAATCAATCTCATAAAATCTTCCTCATATTCTGCAACGGTCTTCTCCTCCTGGGTGAGATCCAGTAATTTCCACCTCATCTTAGTCTGAACAGCAGAAGGAAAATATTTTCAATCGAACTGCACCCAGAAGTCCTAGATAGTCATGTTGTCTCTCTCCTCGACAGTGGTAATAGACTCCTACCACTGCAATGTCGCTCACACTAGCTTAAAAGTATCTTGTATCTTCATTTGAACCTCAGTGCACTCGTACATCCTCAAGTGCCGTTAAATGTCCTTTTTCCACTGGCTTGCTACCACAATATCAGAACTCCCTTGTAACACCCCGTGTTTTTATTAACTATTTTTTATTAATTAATTGGAATTTTCGAGAAAAATAAAATTTTGAATTTAATAATTGTTATTGGCTAAATATGTTGGTTATGATTTTAGAAGAATAAAACTTCAAGCGGAATTAAAATCAGAGTTAAAACGGATTTTATATTGATTTTATAATATTTTGCCTTATAGGCATTTTTTGGGTAAACTGTCAGTTTTTCGGGGTGATCGATCGATCGACCCCTGGGGGTAGATCGATCGACCCTCCCAGAAAACTGCTGTGAGCTGTTTTTAGAGTTTGTGTAGGATTAGGACTCCTAATCACTATATAACCTTGTTAATCCGTATGGGGACTTCTCATAATCACTTTTTCTCCAATTTTTCACCAGAGAACACTTCCAAATATTTTTCCTCTCACTCATAATCATCAACCTTCAACAAAATCAAGTTTTTGTCACAAGTTTTGGCACATATTTTTGAAGGCTTAATTGGGGTTTAATCAAGATCGTTCAAGAACACTCTTTTGCTAATTTTTCGAGAGGAATCCATATTTCTAATCAGATTTTCCACACGATCTTTACAGGCATGAATACTCTATTCTTTTCCTTTAGTATTATGCGTTTTAAGTGTCGCGCAAACACTTAATTACATGTTTTCTTAAAATAAAGTAGTGACTTAATTAGAAAAAGTGGACATTAATTATGGGGTTGTTTTTATTAAATCTTTTAATCTGAATAATATTCATAACCCTTGGGTACGTAGGATTGATGAGTGGATTTTGGGTTTTATTGGTGTAGGTTGCATGTAGAAAAACCCTAGTTTTAAAATAAATTATTTTTGGGTGCGTATAACTCATGTAATACATGTAGAGATAATAAAATTTGGTTTTGATGAATATATGATGAAAACTTGGTATATTTAATTTAAAATAATTAAATGAGATTAATTGAGTATTGTTGACGAGGTGATAGTTAAATTAAGATTTAATTGAATTGGACTATCATGCGTAGTTTTATACGTTGATTAATTATGCCTGTTTGTGTGACTTTTTGGTATTATTATATTGCCTTGTGACGACGGGTTGTTGGGTATTATTGTTCTCCCTATATTTTAGGATGCCTTCTAGGAATGGGACTAGTGAGGGAAGATTATTGCGTTTTTATCACTTTGGGGGTGGGCTGATTTTTATTACTCTATCGTTGTTATGCTCGCCTAAGCATGAGACTAGGTCGAAATTTAAGTTAAAAATTCATCCTATACATAGGTTAGGACGTATTGATAACTTGGGGACCCTTAGTTATGGGACTAAGGGGTATTTTGAGGATCTCACATCGATTAAAAGGGTGGGGTGATTATAAATTGAGAAATTGAGAACTAATACCTAAGATAATAAGACGGGTATTAAAATATATTGGCAACATAATCAGCGAGGGCCGACAGTTTAAACGGGCCAGCCGGCGTTTTATGTCATGTCGTGTGTGGAACCTTGTCAATCAGCGAGGGCCGACAGTTTAAACGGGCCAGCCGACGTTTTGACTAGGGGATGTGTATTTTGGTGGAGAAATCACCCGAGGCGGGAGGACCGCCATAATGAATTTTGGTGAATTATCACCCGAGGCGGGAGGACCGCCATACCTAATAATTATGGAAGTAAGAACATAAATAATTGAGAAATTTGATAATTTGGTTTAATTAATAAAAGATTAACTCCGCGGGACTTGGGAATTTAAAATCATATTGGTGTGCCTTTTTAAATGGGGATTCCTACGGGTAGTTAGTAATTTAAATTAATCTCGTTTAAATTATCCCATTTAATTTAAAATATTCTATTGTGATATTTATTGTTATAATGCTACTGTTTGGATTCAAGGATCCTATTTGAGGGGAGTAGTGTGTATTCTTGCTCGGGGCTTTGGCTCTGACCCATGCGTTGACTAATTTTTTTCAGGATTTAATTTGGAGAAGCTGCATAAGTTTATCAGAGTTATCATTGGAGGTGCAGCTGGAGTTATTTACTTTATGGCATAGTTTAGTTAGACTTTCTTTTCCAGTTGTATTATGAGACTTCATTGGAGTTTTTTTTTGGGCCATTCGGTTCCAAAGTTGTTTAGAGGATTTCTGTTGGGATTATTCAGATTTTATTTAATCATTATTGGAGATTGGATTTTTGGAGTTAGCATGTGATGGATCTTTTATCGCTTAGTTATTTGTGATCATTTGAGATTGACTCAATTGTTTATCTTATGGATTGATTTATTTATGTCTCATATATGTCTCATGCTAAGAATGGTATTTATTTAGTTCACGCCCGGCTTAGTTTTGGTGGCGGTCGACGCCAAAATTAGGCGGGGTGTGACATCCCTGCGACCGAAATGCATCTCTGACTCGCTCCCAAGTAAAAGGGAATGCGTGAGATGGTGTTGGGGCCACCACCGGTGCATGGGGTGGGGCATGTTGTACCACGGCCAAGGATGCATTTACCGCCTGCGCTATGATAGTGGAAACCTTCGCAGCATTCATCGTACCCTGGGCCGGAGTTGGATGGGGCTCGGGCTGGGCATCCCTAGGAGCTCGCTGTGCACGTTTGGGGGGCATATAAAATGAGAGAGAAGCTTTATAAGTCCACAATAAATATCTCAAATAGCTGAAGATATAAAATGTGTAATTACTGAATACAACAGTCCTAAATATAGGTCTCTATATCAAAGAAAGCTACGCTGGAAGCATAACACCCGCATAGATCCTAAAGACTCTAGAACCTGATGATTTGATACCACCGTGACACCCGACCTAATTAAATACCAGGTGATCAATCATTTATTAAATTAAATTAGAATATCCAGTTGGTTCAGAATATGCATCACTGTCAAAGACTTATTATTAACACTAACCACATAATATTTAAAAAGGTTGATGTCAAAATTTTATCTTTTAATTAACATAAAATTAAATTAAACAATTATTAAATATACACCATTCAAACTAATCTCATATGAAATAAAATGACCGGAATAATAAGTGTCACTGGAGTAAACACTTCCAGCCGCAATACCAAATAAAATAATCCAAAAAAATAAACCAACATCTGAAAGGAGTAAATAAATAAATCCACAATCGCTGACTGTCTTAATAAGCAAAGGGGGCAACATGCCCTAACTGAATTAAATAACTCAAAATGAAGAAACGAAAGTCATGGAGGTGTCTACTACCAAGTCCTGTAACATCCACAATATCCACAACTCGTCAACTGAATGGAACTCCTATATTTGGTGTCCATGTGGCAACCTAAAATAATTTGACAAAGAAAAGAGATTTGCAATAAACGGGTAAGATTCTGAGTTGAAAATAGTTTAAAAATCAGCAAGTGCTTAAATGAAAAGAATAGAACATATGATATACACGTTAAATTTTCATACTCTCACTTGATATACTCGCCTCTCATCTAATCTGCACATCTAGAGCATATATTTAACCGATCCTAGTCATGCTACCCCGCCTAACTAGCCTGAAGATGACTATTATCACACTAAAAATCTCATGCATTTACCCATATCACATGTGTCCCCTATTACCATATGTTTAAGGATAATTATTCACATAAACAACCGTTATTCTCATAGGTATTCTTTTTCTCACTGAGAATATTTTTTAATATCGTTATTTTCATATCTACTAAACACGTACAGTAGAATAAGTAACATGTATAAATATATTTATCTCTATCTATATATATACTAATTCTGCACCCTTGGGTTAGGACCCCATTAGTGCAATGCATACTCTGCTATCATGTCTCGGTGCATCGTTCATTGCATGAAGGACTATAGGTTCAATCTCTTGCGAACCATCAAAACAAACACACATATTGGAGGCGAACAAAGTTCCAAGACAATGGGATATGCACATACCTATGCATCCATATGACCGTCAACACTATTGTTCTTACCGGTAACCCACAAATAGGTTCTATGTTCTAGTGGTGTGAATAAAAATCCCCATACAACATCGCACTGAACCGGACTTGAAAACCACATTTGTCCTCACATACGGATGGTGGCCACGCAACAGTACTATAACCTAAAGAACCAACCTAACACCTGTTGGTCAACGCAACGATAGGCGACCAACTAAGCACATACTCCTACGATAGTACTCCCGAGTAGGTATGTTTACATAAAACAAGTAGCATATATATATATATATATATATATATATGCATCACTCTAATATGTATATATAATAATTATCGAACTCGCCTGCATATCCCACAGCTCACTTTTCACCCAAATCTTAAAGTTCATCGTAAGTTCCCGATTTATTTATTTAACAAATCCCTTACCTGAGCACCCTAATTAATTATTAAATTCCCAATTAATAAATAGCGAACAAAACTTTGTTTAATTAAATATCACTTCACTTCGACAACCTCCCACATACGCGTTTGAGTTCATAAAAATACTCGAAATATTTCTACGATTCTCGTCCGAAACCCACGGGTCCTTCGAATGAAATCCCAACTCGTTTGAATGAAAATAACTTCTCGTTCGAATGATGTTCGAATAAGATTACAAAAAATAGATTTGAAGCATTTTTCTTAGGAGAATGTCCCAACTTCGTCTCTAGGGTTATTTCTACCAAAATTCCAATAACTATAATCCATATATCATCCAGAAAATATAATCCCATAACTATATATTTGACTCTTATATGGAAATCCCCATAAATTCAAGATTACAATTATTTTACCAAGTTGATTGTTAAAGATTCCATCTTTCATCTAAGTTTTTCCTATTCTTACATTAAAACTCATATGTTCAGTGATGTTCTTCTTTGCATGCATCACATCCAATACATGGCGCACCGAGTTATTCTTCCAATAAGGGATGTCAAATAAAATTGACCTCCTAGACCATACCTTTCTTGTATCAGTTTCATTGCCAGTTGGGGTCTTTTTATGCTTGACATTCTTAAATTTAGGATTCTTACCTAGCATATTAGGGCCATAATCAGAAGATATACTTTCAATTTTTGAACTTGAAAGTTTCTCGGTGGTAGCATATGTTCAACCTCGTCCAGTAAAAAATTGGACCTTTCTCCAATCTGAAACTATAATCCGGGGTAAAAACCTCCTATGGCAATGATATACATTTTTTGAGATAGCAGGGAGATGAAGAGATTCAGTCTCCTCTCTATAAATACGACACCCCAAATAATCACGTGTTATACAATCGGATAATGTCCCATAAGCTGGAAAATCATGAATTGCCCACATCAACATAGTTTTCAGCATAAAATCTTCTTTTCTGAAAGAGTCAAATGCTTGCACACCCTCTTCCCACAACTCATTTAATTCTTCTACCAAACGAGCCAGGTAGACATCGATATCATCACTTAGTGCCTTTGGCCCAGGTATCAACAAAGACAACATCAAAAATTTAGGTCTCATGCACTGTGAAGGAGGGAGGTTTAGTGGGGCTAGGATCAAAGGCCATACACTTCGATTGATGCTTAAATTTTGAAATGGATTAAAACCATCTGTTGATATTGCCAAACGAATGTTACGCTATTCTTGAGCAAAATCAGGATACTCATAACTCATCCTCCTCCAAGCTATAGAATCAATAGGATGACGCATGGGATTATCCCCTACTTCTTCCCCAGCATGTCAGGTCATTGCCTTCACTATCCATTGTACTGTGAAAAACTGCTTTAATCTAGAACCAACTGAAAAATATTTTAACACTTTTTGAGGCACTTTTGAGCTTGTGCATTCCTTGCCAATAGATTGGACATATCTAGGTTCATCGCATTCCGAACACCGATTGAGATTTTTATACTCCTTTCGATATCGTATGCAGTCATACACACGGGAATGAATCAATTTATACTTAATTCCCAATCCTTTCAAACAGTTCTTCATAATAGGATAACTATGGAAGCCTATTCTCGTTGGGTAGCAAGCCCTTCACCCAATTCAGAATTCATGTCACGCTATTACCAGACAAATTATATTGGGTCTTCAAACTATGTAAACCAACCATGGCATGTAAAGTTGTTTGATCTTTCTCACATCCAGAGTATAACGGTTGGGTCGCATTAAATTTTAAACTTTGGTAGTCATCGTCAAGGTTTATCCCGATATCTTCATGAGCACCTGAACCTCGTACATCGTCAGTGACCTCATTTTCTTCCACTTTATGAACTCCGTACGCGTCATCAACTAAATCCTCTAACATATTATGATCTACGTCGGCCCCTTGTACATCTATCTTACTTGTTGAAGATTATTGTGGAGGTTGTTCAGGGACAAAAGGAACTTTTGATTCCCCGTGAAAACTCCAAAATCGATAACTATCTTGCATACGTCATCTTAACAACTGTAGTTGAACTGTTTTATACTCGAACACCTTACTATTCTTACATCTAGCACACGAACATGGAAACTCTTCATCATTATGACATCTCTTTGCGTATTTCACAAATTCATTAGCACCTCTGTGAAACACATCCCCTAATCTATTTGTCTCACCCATCCACTCTTTTTATTTAGGATATCCCATAACAGCTACTCCACACAATCACCTATTTGATGTAAGAAGCTTATATTTATGGATTAGTATAAACAAAAGTGTGAACATTTAGTTGCCATTAGTATAGACAATTACTTATTACTTGTTGTATAAAATTTATAGTATGTTTCATTTAATTATGTCTTATTTATATTCGATTTTTAAATTTCAAATTCAAATTCAATTTATAATATTAATTCCTATTTCCTCCATCTCCTCTAAAAGGTGAGGGGTCCTATCCCATTAAAGATCACATATTTTTGTAATATACTTACTAGGTCATGCACATTGTTCCAATTTGAGGAAAATTCGGCAGTATGTCCCCATAGTTGTCTAAGTACACTACGTAGATTTACAAGTGTGAGTGTTATTTCAATTGATAATTGAAATTACACTCAACATCGCATCATCTAGTACGTACCCAGAGAACATTAAGATACGACTGCTGAACTTCCTCCAAAAGTAACAAGTTTAAGCCACTAAGAATATTATTATACAGAAACTATTGTAACACCCCGTATTTTTTATGCATTTAAAATTAATTAATTCGGGTAAAAAAATTTAAATTACTTGTGTGTAGTAATTTAATGGAATTAATTATGGAAAACTTTATATAAATATTAATCGAGAGAATAAATGATTAATATTTATGGGAATTAAATTACTAAGTGAATAGTAATAGTTATTTACATCATAAGTGGAATTTACTTATCTCATCCGAGAGTTGATTATAGACTAAGTTAGGTGTGAGATAAAAAATTCTGTAAATTAATTAGGATGCCAATTGTGAGTGCACGGTTGAGTCCGGATGGGCCAAGATAGTCGAAAAAGAGTACCCGGGGGTAGTAAATAGGTCTCGGGGCATTTTTAGGCATAGTCGGGCTCTCACGGGGGTATTTGGGTCACTCGGGCTTGGCCCATTAGGCTAAAAATGGGATTTATCTTTAATACCTAATTTGAGAAAAATTAAATGACAGAAACACAAGAGATAACCTAGGGTATTGAGAGGAACCCATAGAGAGTGATTACACTGGAAATTGGAGTCTTTGGGAGACAAGACAAGGAACCAATTGGAATTTCATCATCAAGTTTGCAAATTACATCCTCGGATCAGACCCTACGAACCTATATGGCAAGTGGTTAACTTGCTTTGATATTAATTGATGTTAATCAATTCATATTTTTGTGATGTGAAATCAGAAATCCATTTTGGGTACAAAACGGGATTTTTATGAAAGGAACACTTAAATGAGATTTAACGTGGGAATTAGTTGTGTGACATGGTTATGTGATGATATTTGATTTACATGTGAAAAAACCAGTAACAATTATGGATGAATTTGGGATAAGTAAATGAATTTGGAACCTAACGGGTAAAAACCTGGGATTTTGCCCAAATCAGAAAGGTAGAAATTTGTGAAATTAAATTTATGTTTGAGGTTCTATGAGAGGCCCTGATCATGTCCTTATATAGTTACGATGTTGATTGTGCTTGGATTAGACCAAAGCAGAGGTTAGGAATTGAAAATTTTCGTTAATGGAGGAAACAGCAAGGCGAAAAAGACGACCACCTGTTCGATCGATCGATCGACGGTTGGGGGTCGATTGATCGACCCTTCAGGTTTTTAGGCAGTTTGGCTTAGGGATTTATATGGGTAAAACTTTTAGTTGCAATTTCCCCCTAGCATAATTAAGAGAAAAAAAATAATAATTATGAGAATAAATTCTTAACAACTATAAAGGAATATAATTGGGAGTGGCGGGGGAATTAAGGGCGACACATTTCAAATGAATTTTGGAGAAATAAATTTTGAAAGAATAAAATAACGGACTGGTTGAATAAGTTCGGATATAGTAGAAGGGCGACACTACTCACTTAAATTAATTATGGAGGAAAACTAATTAATTTGGAGTCGGGGATTAGACTCGGGTATTATATTAATTTCGGACAACGAGAGCGAGTCCGAGTATATTGTTTGGGTGACACTAAATATAATTTTAATTAATTAATGTTCAAATTAATTAATAATTAGAGTTGGACCATAAACTCGGAGTTTACATATAGGCTAGTGTTACGGACTTGGTACACGGTAAAGCCGGGATATGTTATAATTATATATATACGGTATGCGATAGTATATATATGGTGTGTGCACATAAATATCAGTGATGGGATATTGTTTAAATATATATTCTAATGCTATCAAGGAAGGTTGCGCGTAGTGGGTGAATCCCCTAGCTTGAGGAGTAGAGCGAGTATATCCCTAGGTCATAGCGTCCATTATATGGGTGAGGGGCTTATCTCACTCTCAGGGAAGGAATATGGCCGCCTCCATTATGTTTATATTTTTTGTCAAGTTAGTGAGAGATTCTAACTAGGGGTAACTAGGTTATGCGAGTACACCTAGTGGGATAGCACTTTAGAGAATACATCCGGTGAGTTATTACTCGGGAGGATGGTTATTTTTTATATTCAACTTACGTGCGAATGTTGTAATATAATTATACGTATATAATGGGATGAAAAATTATATGCGGGTAATTTAATACATGATGTGAATTGTATTATGTGTATAACGGGTGTGACAATTATATAAACTTAAAAAGGAATAATGATTGATTAAGTTAGTGCTAGTAATAACTTATAAATCATACTTAAACATACCCGCTTAGAGTAGGGTGTTTGGAAAGGGTTATATCTATTATCTAGTACGGAGCAGAGAACTAGGGGAGATATAAAATGACGTTAGGTGTGAACATTAGAGAAGGGGTGAGGATGTCCTCAAGGGAGTGCGACACTAACTTAAATATGAAGCGCACACATGCATTTTATATTACTGCAATTTAATCATTTTCTAAATGTTTCCAAAAAAATTTGGGTTCTAACCCTTGCTATAAACTATTTTCAAAATCTTTTAGGAGTCCAGCCACTGGGACACCAGACTTGATTCATCCCAGGGATTTCACTGTTGCAGCATATGTGGATGTTGCAGGATTTGGATAGGCGCTTCTATCTCTTCTATTCTTAGAATATGGACTTTATATTAGATACTCGAGCATGTTTCTCACTATTTTATTTAGTATTCATTTCAGATACTATGAGATTCTTATTATCTATCTTTACATTTGTATGGGCTTTTAGCCGATGGTTTATTCGGCATGGCATTTTATTATCGATGATGATGGTTTCTATTGGCATGAATTGTGTTAATTTATTTTTTCGCAGTTACGTTTATTTTGATTAATAAAGATTAAAATGTGACATTAGCTTTGAATACTAGGTGGTTAGTAATTTTTTTTTTAATTTCGACAGTGATGCTAAGGATAGTCCATTTGATATTCATGTTTAATTAGATATAGGAGTGATCATCCGGTATTTCATTCAGCGGGGTGTCACAACTATGTAGTCCCTAACTGTCCAAACGGGACAATTCGAGAGATATCATTACAGGGGTAATGAATCTCGAACGAGTCTAAGGGCTATTGAATGCGTACACATAAGAACTAGAAGGCTAGTATCTATGCAAGCTATGTGTAATTTCAAGTATGTTTCATTTAATTATGATAAGTCCGTGGTCGTTCCACTCTCGAAAGGGTCGTGACACAAAGTAATTTTAGAAAAAAGTTGAAAACTCCCCTCGCCCCATTTTGACAATAATCTAGTGGTCGTGCCACTTCCAAAATTACCCAACCCATCAAAGTAAAACAATATAATTATCGAAGGATTTATTAGTGTGAATTAAATTAAGATTTAAAAAAAATTAAACAACCAACTTCCATATCCAACCACATCCGTCCAATATAATCCAACAGCAACAACAAACCAACAAATGTGTATCACGTACTCCTTCTAATTCATCTACTCAGTTAATTCAACATTAACAATTTCAAGCCTAAATAAAAATATAGAAACAATATTTATAATGTCAAATTAATTTTATTCTCGAAATAATGACATTCAATTAATATTAACAATACATATTAATTCCAATACCAACTAACATCACTTAATCAACATTAACAATTAATTTCAAGTCCTAAGCTAAATGTTAATTTCAAGTCCTAAATAACCATTAATAATTGATTTCAAGTCCTAAACTAAACATTAATTCCAAGTCCTAATCATTAACAATTAATTTCAACACACACCCCAACCCATCCCCCCCTCCCCCCCCCCCCCCCCCCCCACATGTACACACATTCACCCACCCACCTGCACACACCCACCCACTCACCCACCTGCACCCCCCACCCCCATACCCCCTGCCCCTTCCCCCACCACACACACATGCACACATACACATACACAAACACCTGTACAAGCACACACACACCACCCACATATACACACACACACACACACACACATGTATACACACACATACACACATATACATACACATGTAGAAAGGAAAGAGAAAGAGAGGAAAAAACTAACCTGAAAATCGCTTAGAGAGAGAGGAGTTGCTTAGAGAGAGAAAAAATGAGGGAAGTGAAAACGGTGGGAAAAAAGAAGAGGGAAGGGTTTTTTTACTGACAAAGTTGTCAAGGACCTATCACGATATTTGATCGTGACAACTTTATGAGGTTGTCACGATCATTGACTATGAGAAGTTCGTGACAACTGTACTGGTCACGGACTTGTCACGGTCATTGACCGTGACAAAAAAATGTGTGTTTTTTTGTCACGGTCAATGACCATGACAAGGCTGGCTGGCAGAAAGGTGATAATTTGGCATTTTAGGTGTAGTGCAAGTTTCCTCGTCTACTCACCTAGGTGCCATTGCAGTCTGCCTCGTATGTACCCTATAAAGTAATCCCATTCATACTATATCCATGAGTACGAACACGATATCCATTTTACATATGTAACATAATAAAAGATAGTCTCATAACACATGGAAATCTAATCAAAATATAGGAATTATTCACTTTAATAATTTATAACGTTGGGTAAATAGTGAATTATCCACATATTAGAAACCTATTAACCACCCTAATAACATGCTTCACTAGAGTTACTTTAATCCAAAGGCAAACCAAAATTATCCCCCAACCCCAAAAATACAGTCCAATAACCCAAAGCCAAAATTGCCAAATATATATCATCGTCAATCGATCAGTCAACTGTCGATCGATCGGTCGCTACATATTTGCCAAAAAAACACTTCAAACTTCATCTTTCCCAACTCAATGAAACTCGAACCAAACTCTATTAATGGCTCCCAAACCTTCCTATAATATTTTTATAACATTTAAACAGTGAATCCACAAATAAAACATGATTTTAACATCAAAATCCCAATTCCAATTCAGGGTTTAACATAAAAATCCAATTCTCTATCAAGAATCCTAGAAATTCAATCTCTATCGATTTGATTCCAATCTCTATATATTTATGCATATAATCAATGGTTTTAGAAAATATTCAAACTTAAAGTATGTAACCTAACAATATCAACAAAGATTTAAATAGAAATCAACCAAACGACGATAATTGACACTAATTTCTACTTAATTCGCTTAATTATGAATTCAATCAAATTAATTCATAAAAATCATATCTAAATTATAATTAGGATTTATAGTTCCATAGATAGTCATAATCTAAATCTAGGCTAATCACACAACTATTCTTATTAAAAGTGCCTCAAAATTTGATAAGAAAAAGGTTTAAATTCTTCGAGAATTTTCTCCTCTTTTATGAGTCTTTCTCCCAACATCAAATTTTTACATGAATTATTGAAAATTCCACTAGGGATTGAATCAAATTAAACACTTTACTTATGATTGAAGAGATTATGAGTTCTTCCTTTGAGTTCCTCTTTTCCTAGTGATCTCTTAGAATAATTCAGTTGTGATCTTGTGCCGAAATAATTTGATTTCCCTCCTGGATTACTTCTTGTCAATTTTCTTCAAGTTTTTTCCTTATCTTTTCTCTCCTCTCTCAATGCTTTGGTGTTTTGGATGGATGCCCTATCCATCATACACCTTCCCTATTATAACCCAAAAGACTTATAATCTCGAAATTAAGTCAGCCCCTAGGTGTAAAATGACCAGAATACCCTTTTATGGGTCCCGTTTAGCCTAAAAAGCCCCCAGTACCCAAATACAATCCTCGAGGTACCTAGACTGACTATCTTGATCCATTAAGGATCATTGATTCACTCGAAATCACCATACGAGTTATCTAAAATCAGTTTTTAATTTCATTCCCAACATGACCCTATCTGTTCGTCCCGAATGAAATACTGTTAAACTTGTCGATTTTACTCACTTACGACGTTATACAATTTAACATGTTTTAATTTTCTTATCACGGAAGTAAATGTAATAACCACATAAATATTAATCCTTTCATTCGCTAATTAATATTTATTTAATTCATTTTCTCAATTTAATTAAATTTTGCACACGTATAATTTAAAAATGCTAAAAAATACGAGGTGTCATATTCAATTTCTAATTTCCAATTTGATTAATCCCAACCTACTTATTTATTCATGATCATTCAACATTTATCAATAGGTTTCTTTATCAAATCATCAATTTCAATCTTTCATACCCCAAATCCCCATTTTCTATTTTAGGCCAATAAAGTATTTAACTATAAATAAAAGTGCGATATAAATCAAGTATTTACTTGCCTTGTTGGAATTTAAATCCGAAGTCTTTTAAGTTGGGGTGAATCCTTCTCCTTTTTGATATCCCTGCTTTTTTTCCTTCTCTAGGGTTCTCTCTCAATCTTTTGTTTTGAACATAAAAGGTGGATTGTCATCCACCTTCCCAAACCCTTAAATGTCCTCCCAAAAACCTAATCCCATATTGTCCTTTAATTCTAGGCATAAAATGACCTTTATACCTTTATATGGGTCCTTTTATGTCTAAAAATGCCCCATAACCCAAACACAACACCCGGGTACCTATTTTGGACTATTTCAACCCTTTTTGGATCACTGGTGCACTCGAAAAGGTCGTCCGAGGCACTCACATCCAATTATAATTATTTCTTCAATAACCGGGCTCGATATGTGTATACCCTACGTGTTGCACATAAATTTTATCGGTCCGTTGATGTTACACCCTATCGACCTATCACCAATTAAATTGTCACTATCACTCATACGCGACATATAATAAATCATATAACTATTTACTTATCAGACTCAAGTAAATAGTAATTCTAAAAAATATTAATTCTTTATCTCGCTAATTAATATTTACTAAATTCCAATTTAATTTTCCCCAATTAAATTAATAGTATTAGTCACACGAAAATTAGATAATAATAATAATAATAATAATAATAATAATAATAATAATAATAATAATAATAATAATAATAATAATAATAATAATAATAATAATAATAATAATAATAATAATAAAAGTATGGGGTATTATATTCTTCCCCCTAACAATGGAATTTCATCCTCAAAATTAGAATGTAACTGCCACAAGGCTCTGGATACTTTTCCCACATGTCATTCTCGCGCTCCCACACCGACTCAATAACATTGTGGCACTTCCACTGTACATGCAGTAACGGTACCACCTTTGATGAAGCTTTCACTCGTTATGGACCAAAATGACAAAATGTCTCCCCTCATAAGAAATATTCGGCTGCAAATCAATCTCTTCCAATGCTATGTGCCGATAAACCAAATCATCCCTAACACACCTCCTTGATAATGACACATGAAATACATCATGAATCCGCTTCAAATTCTTAGGTAAGGCGAGCTTATGCGCACTAGGCCATACCCTCTTAATGATTGGAAACACCTCGCATACCTAGACACTGACTTCCCATCTTCCTAAATCGCATCACTCCACTCTTAGGAGATACAAACAGAAACACCTAATCATTCACGTCAAACTCTAGGTGTCTCTGGTTCGCATTAGCATAACTCTTATAATGATCATGAGCTACCAGAATATGACTTCTGACCGCTCAATCCTTGTCGATGTATCCTGAATCACATCCAGCCCGAGAAAATTATTGTTCCCCACCTCTAACTAACATGAGGGATACGATAATATCTCTCGTACAAAGCCTCAAAAAGGCACTATGCTAATAGTAAACTGGTATGAGTCATTATAGACATACTCTACTAAAGGTAATTTTTGCTCCCTACTACCCTTAAAATCTTAAATACACATACTCCGCATATTCTCTAATATCTGATTCACCCTCTTCGTCTGCCTATCGATCTGGGGGTAATAAGTCGTGATCAAATGTAACTCTTTACCCATCACCTCCTGAAATACCTGCCAAAAGTGGGACATAAAGATCTTGTCCCGATCTAAAATAATGTTGAGAGGCATGCCATGCAATCTCACTATCTCCGCTATGAACTACTGCGTATACTGCCCCATCGTGTAATCCACCCGAATTGGCAAAAAATGGGATACCTTATTCAATCGATCCATAATGACCCAAATGGAATCGTGACCTAGATGTGATGTCGGTAACCCTATGAAAAAGTCCATCAAAATACTTTCCCATTTCCATACCAAAATCTATAATGGTTGTAGAACCCCGACGTGTCTCTAATGATCTACTTTCACCATATTATATCTTGCTTCATCTCGGCCAAGTAATACTTTTGCCTCATATCCTGGTACATCTTATCCCCTCCGAGATGTATTGAAAACCGTGACCCATGTGCCTCCTACATAATTGCGCGTAGTAGATTTACATCATCTGGAATAATCATTCTCCCTTTAAATCATAATCCATCCTCAAATTGATTGAGTAAGACTCACATCCATTGCCCATAATTATTGTATCCCTTCTTATAAGAGGGATACCTTTATTGTGTCTTCATAACCCTCAGAATGATCTCAGGTGTTATGGTCATCATTGCCATACAAGCTCGAACTATCCCCCTCCTCCTGAAGGAGTTCATCCCACTTTATCTTTCACACTGTTGTCATCTTCTCTATAGGTATTTAGATCAATGCATTTACCTCCACCTTAGCCTTTTACGAATGATACTATATATTGGACTGATTAGGGCACCCATACACGTTATGTCACTGGCACAAATACCAAACATGAAAGTCACATGCACCAAAATCAATGACACGTCCTTCATGATCATACAGATAAGTGTACTTAATTACCCTACTAATTGTGGCTCAATTATTCTTGAGATTACCCCACTTATTAATTTGCGCTACAAAAATTTAACAATGCCATCTACATAGCACTACTGATCTCCGCTAGCCTTTAATCACATAATAACTCTCTACTCAAAGCAATATATCTACACATGTGTAATAACTAACGTACTAAACGAATGACCTAGACTCCAAACATCTCTCAACTCCTAACATTTACTAATATTCATACATGTGATGTTTCGCATGTGAAATCCAAGTAACCCTCGTGATACACTACTGCCTAACTTATCAGTTATCGAGATCTGTAGGCCCAAGACACAGTGTCGGGGCACCAAAAAATACTTCCCCAAAATATACTAAATCTGATCTCTTAACTCCCGAATCCTTAAAAGAGTCATATAATACGACACTCACACTATTGCTTGGTCCCCAACACTAGGTGGATCACAACTCCTGACAAAGTTGTAACCCCAGTATTCCCTGAATCACATGAGTAAAGTTCTTAAACATAGGGATCGTATCTATTGAGAAAACTACACTCTTCAAAGTCTTCTCCCAAAAATAATATAAATGCCTTCTCGACCCTCATTCAGGACAAGGCATCCTTACTGGAAACCTATCGTACCTTGGAATAGCGATCATGATAACCTTAGTGTAATAGTCCATCATTGCTCTACATGTCTCTACACAGTCCATACCCAGGATAATATTATACTCGTACATCTCTCAAACGAGCATATCTTCTACTAAACATAAACTCTCAACTTCCACACCTACTCCCCTGCAGATGGAACAAATGAAAGCCTAGCTACCCATGATAAATATACAGTCAGAATACTAACTGACACTATATCCACTAAACTCGTCTCACACACGAATTTAGTGTTTATAAAAAAAGGTGACGCACCCGTGTCACACAAAACTCGCCCCATGTGGCTATGGTTAAGAAAAGATACCATCAATCGGTAATGGCTCTGGCTATAAAATTATCCCACATAGATGATACACTCGTCCAAACTGTCCCTATCCCTACCCCTGAGGAGGCAGAAATGCTAGAACGTTCTATGGGGTAGGAGGTTATTCTACCTGCTGCCCCTGCGGGGAATCTTACGCTTGCCCCTAGCCCTGTTAGGGCATGCGCACCGCATGTGTCTCTACTCTCCACACATAAATAATCTTCCAGTAAATTCTTCCTGCCTCTTACCCTACTGGACCTGATGAGGTAGCACCTATCTTTGGCCCTACTAGCCTTGATAACCTCGGCAATGCTATCCACCTATCTAATTCTCGTGATCCTGCCAAAAAATTTCATTAGTCGACTTGACTCTCTTAGTAGAGTACTCTACTAGGCACCCCGCTCATTCTTCCTACGCATCTGTTGTGGAGCCCCACTAGCACCACCACCCCCAGTCTTAACCTACTAACTAGAATCTCCGGACCTCTTCGCTCCCTTCAGGTGGAAGTGATGATCCTGACAGTGGAGAAAAACGACATTTATGACCTCAGTGTAGGTCCGTAATGCGGGTTTTTCCAACAAGTGTTGGAGAATCATCCAAGAGAGTCCATCAGCAAACTAAATGACCATATTCACGCTCATGTTCACCTAGTTTGGCACAAATTTTACTAGGCATGTGAAAGGTTTAAGAACCTCCTCCTCATCTCCATCTGAACAGTTGGCGGAAAGTACTTGCGATTGAACCACACCCATAACTGTTGGATATTCATAATGTCTCTCTCCTCTACTGTGGTGACTGATTACCACCACTTAAGTGATGCTACCACTAGCTTAAAAGTATCCAGTATCTGCTTTTGATAGTCACTACACTCAACTATGAAAAAATACCTCTGGATGTCTAGCAGCAACCACATTCGCACTTCCATGGAACACTAATGGATGTACCTGCTGAAAGGCCCCTCTGATTCTATCCCAAATAGATGGCATTGGGTGAGCCTAATTTTGTTCTATTGGGTGTCGTGGTTGTGTCTGGGGAAAAAGATGTGATAAGGCAGTCATCGCGGTATTGACCGCCTATGCAATAATGGTGGTAACCTCCACTGCGATCACCGTCCCCTACTTGGTTTGCGGCTCCGGATGAGCCTCTTCCTATGTGTCCCTCCTAACGTGACGTGTTGATCCACCTCTTCTGTTATTTGGCATATGAAATAAAACCAAATTTGTATGAGATCTACTTTAATTATAAATAATAGCAGAAGAACATTAATGTGCAATATGAAACAACAGTCCTAAGCATAGGTCTCTATATAAAATAAAACGTAATGTTAACAATATAGCAAGTCCACAAAGAACGTAATGACAATAGAACCTGAAGCTATGATACCAACTGTAATAGCCTGCCTATTCTAATATCGGGTGTCCAATCCTATACTAAAATAAAATACGAATCTCAGTATGGTTCATTCTCAGCATTACTGTCGCAATCCCAATATAATATAAATAATACAAAAAAAATAATACAATTAAAAATAAATGAATGATCCTCAAGCATCAATAGATAAAAAGAGTGAACCAAATAAGACATCGGTGACCAAATAAAACATACACAATAACTAAATAAATTAACTGAATACTGAAATATATATATATCTGATTGGAGTTATATAATAGTACATCATCTATGGGCAACACACCCAACTATAAATGGAAATAACAGATCCTATCTAGATAAGAATTGACTGAAGTGTCTAAGAAATTATATATCCTCCACAACTACTGTACGATAATAATGAACCTATCACTATTGTCCCGGTTGATGCTTCTACACACATGGGGTGTAAAAAGGAAAATAAGGAAAGATAAAAACATGTAGGTCAAAGCCCAAAGAATAAAAATATTTTTGCAAGTAATTAATTATTTCAAATTGTTTAAAACGGTTGTGTATTACTTTCAAGATTAATTGGTCGCACTCACTTGAGATAAACCTCACCTCTCGACTACAATGCACATCTAACGTATTCATTTTATTTATCCTAATTAATATATCCGGTCTAACTAGGATACATAACTTATATTGAAGCCCAGTTCTGCTAATACTCTCTATTAAGCAAGTCTAACATTCTTCACTAGGTATACATTTATCAGCAGTATTATAGCTATGCCCATGCTATAAATCGATATACACACAGTATCATATAAGCTTACATATATATGTATAATCGTAGCCTCGGAGGATGGACCTCACAAATACACTCCTCGTATGCTATCTAGCTCCGAGCATCACGCCTCACACCAAGCCACCGGGTCAGAATCTCACCACCGATTCTAAATGAATACACATATAATGGAGGCAGTCATAGACATACATCCATAGGTCACAACCATACCACACCGCTCCTAATTAGGCTCGAAACCAATATTTATCCACACACACGCATTGTGGTCATGCAATACAACAATACTACTACTGCTACTACTACTACTACTACTACTACTACTACTACTACTACTACTACTACTAATACTAATACTAATACTAACACTAATAATAATAATAATAATAATAATAATAATAATAATAATAATAATAATAATAATAATAATAATAATAATAATAATAATAATAATAATAATAATAATAATAATAATAATAATAATAATAATAATAATAATAATAATAATAATAATTACCTAACTTGCATGCATATCCCACTATGCATGGTTTACCCAAATCCCAAAGTTTGTCCCAAGTTGCCAATTTATTTCATTAACTAGTCCCTGGCGTGGGAACCCTAGCTAATTATTAAATTCCTAACTAATAAATGGGGCACAAAACTATTTTTAATTAAATATCCACTCACTTGGATAATCTACCACGTACTCGCTTGAGTTCATAAAAATACCCAAAACATTTCCACAATCCAGACCGAACCCAAGCCCATGGGTCGTTTGAATGAAACCCCACCTCATTTGAATAAAAATTACCTCTTATTCAAACGAGGTTTGAACAAGATTACATAAAAAACCTCAGATGTATTTTTCTTAGGTGGGATTCATCCCCAAAATCCCAACTTCATTTCTAGTGTTGTTTCTACAAAATTCCAAGAAATATAATCCATATATCATCTAGAAAACATAATCCCATCACCATATATTTGATTCTTACAAGGAAATCCCTATTAATTCAAGAATACAATTCTTTTATCAAGTTGATTATTAAAGGTTCCATCTTTGATCTATGGTCTTCCTATTCTTCCATTAAAATGCATAATTCTATTTTTAATTAACAATATAATTAATCCCAACTCACTTATTTATTCAAGATCATTCAACATTTATCAATAGGTTTCTTCATCAAATCATCAAATCATCAATTTCAGTCTTTCATACTCGAAATCCCCAATTTCTATTTTAGAGCAAGAAAGTAATTAACTTCAAATGAAAGTGCATATAAAGCAAGTATTTAATTGCCTTGTATGATTTCAAATCCGAAGTCTTCTAAGCCGGGTTAAATCCACACACTTTCCTCTTCAAGATCGCTCTTCTTTTCCTCTATTTCTCTTATATATGATTCTCTCTCTCAATATTTTATTTGGAATTTGAAAGGTGGATTATCATCCACTTTCCTAAACGCTTAAATGTCCTCCCAAAAACCTAATCCCATTTCCCCTTTAATTCAGGGAATAAAATGACCTTTTTACCCTTATAATGGTCATTTATGTTTAAAAAGTCCACAAAATCCAAACACAGCACTCGAGTACCTATTCTGGACTGTTTTAACCCTTTGAGGATCACCGGTGCACTCAAAAAGGTCATCTGAGCCATCAATTACGTTAATTTTTCATTAATTAGAGCCGACATGGGTGTACCCTACGCATCACCCATAAACTTTATTTGTTCGTTGATTAAACACCCTATCGACCTATCACCAACTAAATCGTCATTATCACTCATGCGTGACATATAATAAATCATATCACAATTTACTTATCTCACCCAAGAAAATAACAATTCTAATAAATACTAATTCTTTATCTAACTAATTAATATTTACTAAAATTCCAATTTAATTTTTTCCAATTAAATTAATAATATATGATACACAAAATATAAATAACAATAAAAGTGCGGGGTATTACATTTATGTTGGGAGGTGTATTGTATGTGAATTGGGGAGATTGTTGGAAATTCATGGTGAGAAGGTGTGGATGATTGGATCCACGAGGAAGTACGATACGCATTTGAAGTTTCATAGTAAATTTTCATCCATTGAAAAGGATTGGGAATTGCAGCTTCTTTAATCACTTCTACTAGGCTGCCATGGTAGAAACATAACTCAAATTTAGGTTAGTTTCAATTTTTCAATTGGTGGTTTCACTACTACTAGCATTGGGTCTAGTTGTGACAGGTATGTGTGTAGTTCAGTTTGTAAATCATATTGAATTTAAGTTATGTTATGAATAACATGTTCCTTAACCCGTTAATGATCCGAACTCATGAATCTTCTATGACATATCCAAATATTAAGTAAAAATAGTTTGATTAAGTTGAAATACCGTGAAAGATGAAAGTAAACCAAATATAGTAAAATTCATATTGTTCATGACTTTACTTTCAAGGACAAAAGATGTTTGATTTTCTTATGTTATGCGTAAATAGTAAATTTTATATTGTATACTAATCTATCCTAATCTATTCGGTATTAAATTAGGAGGTAGTATTGTTCCTTGCTGTAATTATTCTCCTTATTAATATATTCACTAATCTTTTGTCTTTTAGTTTTTGTGGAAGATGAAGAACTCTGAATTGGGATAATGTGTGTGCGTTAGATATAAAAACCTGATTGGATCCTGCAGTGTAACTATATTTTTCTAAATGGAATTATTAAGACGATAAAGACGTTAGGTTCATGTTTGGATTTTACTATGACAATCCTTTCCACCATTATAATTTTTTAGACCAACGTTTAGTAATGGCATTTTAGATATGCTTACATACTACTAGATTTAAGTAATTTATTTGGACATGCAATGTTGAGTTTTGTGTAGTCTAATCATACTTTACATTAATCCCCACTACCATGGATTTATCTTTGTGGTAAGTTCAACAAAGGGTTATAGGGATACTTTTTTCGACGGGTATTTGAAGTATTTCACATATGTATTATATCGCCCTAATCTTCCTAGTATATGAAGGATATTAGAGGCGGTTGTTTCTCAAGATATAGGCGCGAGATATCATCATTTTACTCCATTATTAATTATAGTGAAAACCTTCAGTAGTAAAGTGGACATAGCTCTGACATTGAGGGCGAACAACCATAAATATGTGTGCCTATACTTGTTTATGTGCTTTTAATTCCATTGCTTTACTTTGTGCCATAATGTAATTAGGGTTAAATTACTAACATGAAATCCAAAAAGTGGACAAGGGCTACTATTATAATATTAAACAAAAGTGTGAGTGGCTCTTAATGTATCAAAGTTGATATTCAATAAAATTGTGGTATTTTTACAATACGTGGCTAGAAGGGCTTGTAGTGAATAATATTGTGTAGGAAAGATGCTTATGAATATCTTAGAACTTACGGTTACTCGATGTTTGAACTGAAACAACTTATAGACTATGGAAAATTAAAAACTAATTTTAGGTTGATTTGGACTTTGATCCCGCTAATTTGTCAAACTTTGACTTTGGTCCCACTTATATTCATATTATACCCCACAAGGCCATTTTCAGTTTTTACGACATTTTTGTGGAAGAAAAACATCTCACCAAATCTTTATAAATCATAAAGAGTATCTTAAAAAAGGGAAGTGGGGACTAAATATATAATATGAAAATAAAAGAGACCAAAGTGGATGTTGGACACCCTAGTTAGGACTAAAGTCCACATGACCCTTAAATTGTTTGGACTAGTCTTTTGTCATATATTACAAATTTATCGATAGCAGTTTGCAAAATGCTTTTTGGTTAAATGAGTTTTTATAATTAACCAACTTTAATCTTGATATATGTTGTTTGAATATAATTACTCATATACATAATCTTGTACATCCATTTAAGAGAGAGTGTGTGACACGTCGTAATATTTAATACTAGATTAATTAGGTCTAAATTAAACAATACAAGAGTTTTAACAATTAAGTACCATTCTAAGCATGCATAAGGACTAAAATGAACAAAAAGAAAGGAAAATTTAATATAGACGAGTAAACTATCCGTTAATTCTCATACCATAATACATGCCTATAAATCTATGTAGTCAACTATAACATACAGGACAAACTCCCAACACAAAAAATGTATAAGTACTACGTATGTCTCTCCACATTAAACTAAAAATAACGAAAATGATGATAGAATTTGGCATGAAGACAAGGGAAACCTACATCCTAGTATCAACAACGATAAGGATGAATGACATAAAGTAGGTCAATTAAGGCAGCGAAACGGATAGCCTCAGTCCTGAAACGTTAAATCCATAACGTTAGCTTCAAGTCAGAAGAGAATATATGTTTAACCAAAATTGAAATAATCATAATTATAAACATACCTCTAGTATTTGAATGTCTTTCAGATTTATCCGACCCAATAACCCTAGATACTGTATGAATTTAAATTCCCAATCCCAAATGAATCCCATAATAGAATTTTATCCTTCATAATTGATTACCAGTAATAGGTTCATGATATTCATTTCCTTAAACAATTTCGAGTGTATAAAATAAATAAGATGTTCATAAAGTCCATAAGCATGATGTATAATATGTACTATAAAAGTAGGCTCTCACTTAAGCTAGTCAAATTAATGAAGGCATATCCCTACTGCCCTCGAGGATCACACGTGCGCACCAATTATAGTCTTAGGTCGTCCCAAACGTAAATCCTTAACAAGTGAAAGGGATGAATCACCATGCTTACCCATCACTCATGTAGTCTACTATACACAATGCTATATGATGAAATATTCTTGTTAATTCATCTTGAATATGGGTACGTAGACGTGTGACCCAAGGGTTTTATGACCAAGGTTTACTCGTCTACTCAGCAAGGTACCATTACGGTCTGCGTCGTATGTACCCCATAAAGGAATCCCCTTGGATACTATATCCATGAGTACGCACATGGTATCAATTTTATATATATAACATAATAAAATATAGTCTCATAACACTTGGAAATCTAATCAAAATACAGGAATGATTCACTTTAATATTTTATAATGATGGGTAAATAATGAATTATCCACATATTAGAAACCTATTAATCACCCTAATAACATGCTTTTCTAGAGTTATTTTAATCCAAAGGCAAACCTAAATTACCCCCCAACCCCAAAGTTACAATCCAATAACCCAAAGCCAAAATTTCCAAATATATGTCATCGTCAATCGATGAGTCAGTTATCAATCGATCGATCAATCGTTATAGATTTGCCAAAAAATCACTTCGGACTTCATCTTTACCAACTCAATAAAAGCCAAACCAAAACTGCATTAATGTCCCTGAAACCTTTCTATAAGATTTGTATAACATTTAAACAATGAATCCATAAATAAAACATGATTTTAACATCAAAATCCCAATTACAATTCAGGATTTAACATAAAAATCCAATTCTCTATCAAGAACCCTAGAAATCCAATCTCTATCAATTTGATTCAAATCTCTATAGATTTATGCATATAAACAATGGGGTTAGAAAGGATTCAAACTAAAACTCCATTCATATATGTAATCTAACAATTTCAACTAAGATTTAAATGGAAATTAACCAAACGAAGATAAATTGACACTAATTTCTAATTAATTTGTTTAATTATGAATTCAATCAAATTAATTCATCAAAACCATATCTAAATCATAATTAGGGTTTAGAGTTACATAGATAGGCATAATCTAAATCTAGCCCAATAACACAACTATTCTAATTAAACGTGCCTCAGAATTTGATGAAGAAAAAGGATTAAATTCTTCAAGAATTCCCTCCTCTTCTATAAGTCTTCCTCTTTCTAAGATGTAAGATCCCCAAATTATATTTATATGTTAAAATGGACCTCCAAAAGACTCATTAAGACCTCTTAAAAACTAAATTAGGCTTAGGCCTAAAATAAGCCCTTAAGTAACTTGTCCAAATTAGCCCTAAACTAATCTAAAAATCCCCCAATTGATTATACTAACCCAGTAGGCCCAAAATACCTCATTTTAAGTTAAAAACTATCATATTAAATGTTACTAACTCTAATAAATCATCAACATAATGAAAAATATTAATAAATGTCACACATACAAACATTATAACCCCCTTTTTGTCTTGTTTAAAATTTATTTGTATTCCTTATTCAGATCCAGTTATTAAGATAATTGAAACGACGTTTCCTTGTTCTGGGATCCTTTATCTTTGTTTAAAGTCATTGGGTTTAGACATTACTTTGGTGCTTATTAATCCTTTTAAAATGGCAATAACATACCCTTTATTCTCAATTTAAGTTAAAAATTATTTAAATCACTCTTCATTGGTTTAGTGTAGCACGTCATTATAATTTACTACTTCATAGTCATTGGGAACCAACGTCAATGGGATAATCAAAACAAGAAACCCATTTGTATCAAACTCTAGACCAATCCATAGTCTCCATAATATACAACCACATTCAAAATATTTATTAATATTTTATCATATCTTAATTTCCAATTTATTTATATTATACCTATATGTATATTTGCATATATAGTGACACTACACATCAAGAGCACACAAAATAATATTTATATTAGTATATAAAAATACGAGGTATTACATTCCCCCCCCCCCCCCCACATCAACAAGGAATTTCATCCTCGAAATTCAAAATAACTCTGGATGCCTCGCCTGCATATTCTCCCTCTCGCTCTCATGTAGACTCATATCCACTATGATGTCCCCAATGAACTCTCACTAAGGGAATCACTTTTGATAGTATAATATACTCCTTGCGGTCAATAATACATTATGACCTCTCTTCATAATTGGCGTCCTCCTATTGATCAATCCCATCAAGATCGATATAATGATATGCTGATATGCCTCCTCATACCTTGAAAATTTTGTAACAGGGACACATGAAAACCATCGGGTACCCTCGAAAGATGATTGGGTAAGGCCAACCGATATGCCATTGGCCTACCCTATCTAAAATCATAAAGGGACCTACATATTGGGGATCTAACTTACCCTTTGATATGAATGTAACCATTCTCTTTATCGAGGAGACCCTCAACAATAGTGATTCCCCATGTGGAACTAGAATTTACACTTTCTCTTATTCGCATAACTCTTTTGGCAGTCCTACGCTGCATCCATTCCAGGATGAGTGTCATCTTCTCTGAGGCTTCCCGAATGATGTCAAGACCAAACATCCTATACTCTTCCGACACAACCCAATAATTGGGAGAACATCATGGTCGTACATATAACTCCTCATATGGTTCCATCCCAATAGTTTAATGATGACTATTATTGTATGTAAAATTTGCAAGTGAAAAATTTATATGCCAACTTCCCTTTAGATCAAACACATGCTCTCAAATGATATCCTCCAAAATAAGATTCACATTATCAATTTGATCGTCTAACAGAGGGTGAAAGGTCATACTTTCACTCAACAGCACTACAATCTCATACACTCAATTACACTCCCATCTCATACTAAAATCCTCTCCAGAATTTAGAGATGAAAATGTTGCCCCCTTTGGAAATGATATCTACCGGTACCCCATGAAGTCATATAATCTCTAACATAAATAACTTAACATAGTGCTCTGTAGTGTAATTTGTCATCAGCAGTACCAAATTATTCACCTTCTAAGTTTTTCGATGATGCCCCAAATCGAATCATAACCCCTCTGTGTTCTCACCAGTTCTATAATAAAGTCCATAGAGATACTCACATATTTCCACTGAGGAGATTCTAATGGCTTCAATTCCCCTGTTAGTTTTTAGGGTTCTACCTTTACTAACTGATTGGTGGCACACCTCAATACATACTCTACAACATCTCTTTTCATTAATGTGTATCAATATGATCGTCGCATATACGATTACATCTTATCCCCTTTGGGATGAGCTATATAGCATGAGCCATTAGTCTCGGCTAAAATTACTTCCTCACCTTCAGGTCCTCAAGCACTACTAGCCATCCTTGGAATCATAAAACCCCCACTTGATCCTATCAAAAAGGAAGAAAATCCATCAAATTCCTTTAACAGTTTACTAACAAAAAGAAACTATCCCTGTGCTTGAACTACCCATGAAATGATAATCTGGGTGATAAAAACTATTGCCATAAAAGCATATGCTAAATACATCTGACATAGGGAGTTCCACCTCTCTGCCCAAATATCCAGTGAATCATCCCCATATTTGGCCTACAAAAGGCTAAGGAAACTGTCGGTCTATGACTCAAAATGTCCGCTACCACGTTCACTTTCCCCAGATGGTACTGGATAAAAAAAAATGTAGTCCTTCAAAAACTCCAACCATCTTCTTAGTCTAATTTTAAAATCTCTCTAAGTGTACAAATACTGAAGGTTTTTGTCAATGTGAACCTCTCCCCTAATAAATAGTGACTCCAAATATGAAGGGAATATACCAACATCGCCAACTCCAAATCGTGAGTTAGGTAATTTCCTTTATGCATCTTAAGATTACGGGAGGCATAAGTTACCATCCTCTGTTCTTGCATCATCACTCCTCCCAATGCCTACAATGATGCATATGTATAGATAATGTACTTGATGCCATTCCTTGGAAAAGTGAGAATGGGTACAGCGTTGTGCTTCCTATTAAGCTCTTTCAACACTCGCTAACAATCGACACTCCAAAAAAATGGGACCCCCTTTAGGGTGAGGTAAGTTAGTAGTCCAGCAATCTTTGATAACCCCTGAATAAACCTCATATAATATCTTGCTAGACCCTGAAATCTCTTAATATCTATAGGCATCATGGGTTTCTCCCAATCCATACATGCAAACACGTTACAAGGATCTACTGAAATTTCGGTCTCATACACCAGGTGTCCCAAAATACACACTTACAAAACTTGGTGTACAATTTGTTTTCTCTAAGCGTTTATTGAACCGACCTCAAGTGATGTGCATTATCCTCCTCTAATCATGAATACACTAAGATATGTCTATGAACACGATGATTAACTGATCTAAGTAGGTAAAAACACTTGGTTTATGAGGTTCATAAAACTCAGGTGTATTGGTTAGTGCGAACAACATTAACCAAAACTCATATGATCTATAGCGTGAGATAAATGTCCTCTTCAGTGACCCTTGATTAGGCATAAATTCTTCCTAATTTATCCCTTAATTTGGGTACTTTTAGAACCTCGAATAACGTAATCGATTTGGCTTTATCTCATAATCTTGCTACTGACTGATCCTAATGAGTACACTGAGTTTCTGGTATTTCATAGTGATTTTACAGGTATTTGATATCAAGAAACGGAAGAAGGAAACCGAAAGAATCAAGAAAGACAAGAAGGAAAGTCAAAAGGGCAAAAGTGTAATTTCCACCCGAATTTCGGATGAGGTACCTAAAGAGAAGTTGAAGATATCACATTCATGAGAACATAGGAAGAAACGGCACCTCAATCGGAGTCCCAAAGAAAAATATATGAGTAGTCAAAGTTGAGCAAAAAGTCAACAGGCAGACCGGTTCGCCCCTACCTCGGACTAGTCCGCTTTGCGAAACTCCAGAAGACACCGGATCACAAGCAAACTGAAGAAGGGAAAAAAATAAAATAACCGGTCCACCCCCGGATCGGTCTGCCTGGAAATAAAAAGAACCGATCTGCTTTGGAGGCAGACCGGTCCGCCTAAGGCCCGGACCGGTCCGGCTATCGAGATTTCCAAATCTTATCTGCTCCGAAAAAGAATCCTAGTACAACTGAAACTCTTGAATTGCTGTAGGGTATAAAAACCCATTTTATTTTTATTATAGGCATGGAGAATTAACATAATTTTCCAATACTTTTCCAGAAACCCTAGTTAGATACAGTTTCCAAGTTTAATTCCAATAGTGAAGATTCATTCAAAAATTATTTGATTACCAGTTTTATTAATTGCTGCAATTACTGCTTGGGTGAGATTAGTGAGTTACTTCTTCTCTTTAATTCCTTTCTACATCAATTCACAAGTTTTCTTTAGATCAATCATGAATTTCTACACGTCAAACACTGTTTTCATTACTTTCAGTATGTTAGGCTAGATTTTCTAAGGCCGGGATACATGAACCCAACCTGATGTGTTAATTGCATGTATATAACGTTAATCCTCTGAATTTAGTGATTAATTGCGACCGTATTGCGTAGGAACACAACAATTGCACGTCTTTATATCTCGTTTGCCTCTGGGTAACCGGGATGATTTAGAATGCAATTCGAGTGTAGCTATCGCGATACCGATTTACTCGTCCTCAGATTAAGTATGATGCGGGCTTGAACCTCATATACGTAATGCTTGGGAGTACTAAATTCCGGGTCAAATTAATCAGTTAAATTTACGATTAGTATTATAACTGCAATACATTAGGGTTGGGGGATTGTATTCCCGTCCTGTTTTTCTCATCACTTAGTTAAAAAGTTTCAAATAATTTTTCAAGCATATTTTTGGTAGTTTAGTATAACTGCATTTCTTCATAATGTCATAAATTGCATTTAGTCATAATCAATTCTCAAAATCAAATCATTTTTCCTTTCTTTTTAGAGCCAAAGTTAGGGTTCCTTCGTCTTTTCCCGTCGTCACAACTTCGTTGTCCTTTATCCCTGTGGATACGATCCCGACTTACCGGGTTTATTACTAACGCGACAGGCTTACACTTGAGCCTAGAGTGAACGCACATTATAGACACTTTCTGAGTCGCGTCAACCCTCCTCCTAAATTCGTATCTGATAATAACCCTAGCACAATTCGATCTTAGAAAATAATGATGCACCCCTCAATTAGTAAACATATCATCTATCCTAGGCAACGAATACTTGTTCCTTATAGTGAAATTATTCAACTCCTTATAATCCACACATAGTCAGAACAACCCATCATTCTTCTTCGCAAATAGAATGAGGTTCCCCCATGAAGAGGTACTCCTTCGGATGAACCCCTCACTCAATAATTATTTCATCTACTCCCTTAAGTCTCTCATCTCTAACAGAGCCATACGATACGGTTCTCTCATTATGGGTCAGGTACCCGAAGCCAAATCAATTCAAAAATATATCTCCCTGATATATGGTAACCTCGGGACATCCTCAAATACATCCGCCAACTCTTGAATAGTTGGGATGGAATCTCATAATACCATAACATTCTCATTTGTACTCAGTTCGATGTTGTTCAAGTGCATTCTAGAATCTCCCTCTAATTTAGGCATATATATAAGAAACGTCTCCTGCTCCTGAATGGAAAACGTGATAGCCTTCCTACTACAGTCAACCTAGGCATGATATCTACTAACCAATACATACCTGAAATAAAATCATAATGGACATAGTCAACAATAACAAATCAGCTGAGAAACTCATCTGACCTATCTCTACAACCACGTTGTTAGAGAAGTAGACTAAAACCATGTTTTATGTAATAGTTTAGTTATGGATTTATTGTTAAAATAAAATCATTTTTCCCATTTTAATGAGAATCACGTGTGGATATAATTTTTGCATTATTTTATATATTTATGATGTCTTTTATTCTTATTAATAGGTGTCCTGGTGTATAGAGTATGATTCACACACAGGGGATCAAATCACCAATTCTTATGGAATATAAGTTTTATCATTCACAGTCTTAGATGGAACTAGACACAAAATCAGTAGGGCTATAGAACAATATTTTAGTAGGTCTATCTTGATTACAGGAAATGGTATAATTTCAACTTATTGTGCTAGTACACTTTATGTGTATTCAAGGGTATCACTTTGAGGTCATTTTCTTTATACTGATTTTATAATACAATGTATACCTCGTGATTATTATTTTTACTTAAGGATTTCAATCTGGATATGATTGATGGACACATGTATTAGTTATTTATTACTTTGACCTATCGGGTGAGATTTATTATTGAATTAATGGTGAAAGTCTTTTATGGATGGAATCCACGTCTTGGTATAGATTCTGGTGATACCCCTTTGATATGCTTATAAGTTTTGTATGTGTCAAACTCTGCAGGTGGATTACTTTAATTCGACACTACCAATAAGTTGAGTTGGATCGCTCAAGGACTTAGAGAAGTTAATAAAATAAATTATCTATAATTTATTTCATTAACGGGTATCTTTAACCTTAACATGGGGAGAATTAAGTAATTAATATAAGGAGCTCGATATATAATGTTGAATTAAGGACTGGAGTTGAAGTTATAATTATGCAGTGGTATTAATTATAATTAAGGGACTGAAATTAGAATTCGGGTAGGATTAGAGTCCATTAGGAGCCACATCCTTATCTCTGCTTAGGAGCCCTACTTTAGCCTATATATATGCACCCGATGATCATTTTTCCTCAAACCATCCATCCCTCTTTGATACTAAACAAACCATAATTTTGATTTGCAAGAAAGAGATGCAGTAAAGAGGAAAAGTGAGAAGAGAAGGTGGTCATAAAGGAAGATCCCACACTTTGCTTCTGACTGTTCATATCATGAATACGGTAGAAGATCGTGAGGTGCATCAGGCCTACATTATAGATTAACCATCATCACATATTTTTCGTGATAAGACGAGGTCAATTAAAAGAGATCTCGAAGGTAAACCCTAATTCTTCCTTGTAGGGTTTCACGTATGTGTAGTTTTTTTCATAGTTCGATTTATACGCGTATTCAATAAATCTTAGGACTTCCATTCCAACACACGACACTACATATCTGACTTAAGGGAGTGTCCCCACCGACTGGGGTATCTATGTGCATAGTCAAATAAGATGTTATATATACCATATAACACCATACTTGACGTAGTAACGAATCTATAACTAATAAAAAAGTGTGATGCTCTTGTATAAAAAAGTACCCGAGCATAACTACCAAATACATAAAACATACCCTCAATAGCCTAGGTCCGTGTCAGCGGGTCCTGCTGATAAATGTTAACTACATGCCCATGATGCAATTGCAGTCATGTATGCTCTTAGTCTCCAGGAGGGGAAAAGTTGTGTTATGTGGTGGGGGTGGTAATTCCTAAAACTGGGGTGGGGTTGAAAGGGCTCGATGCTTCCCCTGCTGAAACTTCCTTGGGCCATCCGGAAGCCCCTTATGGAATCTCCTAAAAGAGTGGCCCTACTCTCCACATGAAATAAAGTACCCCGTGGATTGGGTTGCCTTGATAATGACCCTTTTACCCCTTCCCCTAACCCTATGACCTATCATACTACCTCTATACTTGGCCCTACTGACCCTGGCCACTCTGACCCTAATGATGCTGGATTAGATGCCCATAAAAACCTGAGCCTGGATGGCCCTGTCCTTATCTACCCTGTCAGTGATGGTCATTAACATGGAATCTTTTAGGGGTTGATACCTCTGTGCTGGTCCTCCTTAGTGCTGGTTGTAGCCTCCTTGTCCTCGTGAAGGCTCTCCACCCTCTGATGTCTTAGGCCATTGATCGGATCCTGTCCTCTTCTTATTTAGCTCTTTCTCCCTTAAATATTCATGGTTATTATTATAATGAAGCAAAGTGGTACCTACCACCTCTGTGTACATGATGAATGTCAGATTTCCCATCAATACTTGCTTAATCCTCGAGGTCAGCCCTCACACAAACCGAGCCAATTTTAACTCCTCGTATTTCTTAATCTCGAGTGCTAAAGGCGAGTGAACCCTTGACCATACTCATCAACCATTTTATCATCCTGTTTTAGCCTAGAAAACTGGCCACTCAAATTTTTATTCTGTGACAACGGGAAACACTTCCCCTTAAACTTTTCCCAAAACTATACCAGGGTCAATCGAGACCTATCCTCGGTGGTGATAACAAACTCCCATCAACATAAATCATCCCCTGCCAGGTTGAAACTCATAAGAATCTGTTATTTAACCTCACTACACTCCATTAACCATAAATGATGTTCAATTTCACGTCTCCACTGGGGTGCTATGATAGGATCAGTGGATCTCAAAAAGTCTAGGGGTGACCCTTCCTTAACGCAGTTCGGGCACGCTTCTAAAAAGAAGTAGCATAAGGGGCAAGTATAGGTAAAGACGGGGGGATATTGCTGCTACATCGTTGTAATAGTCACAACTACCATATGTTCTATGATGGATGCTAAGTCAGTCAACGCTATCATTTTCTCCTTCCCCTGAGGTGGTGGTGGTCATTTCTATTACCAAGATACAACTTCCCCTGATTCGGCATTCTCGATCGGGAATGGTTGTCTCTGTCCTCTATGAGTGTTCACCATCTGTAAAGTAGTAAACAAATGTTCATTAATAACATACTAGCAATATAGATTACAAATGCTAAGAGTAGGTCTTTAAAGTATCAAAAAATGCAAGGTGGAAAAGTGGCAAATGCACTCAAGACCATCAGAACATAGACCCTAAAATGCTCTGATACCAACCATGGCACCCTGCAATATCTAATAATAGATTGATCAGGTCTAAATTAAACAATACAGGAGTGTGAACAATTAAGTACCATTCTAAGCATTCATAAAGATTGAAATGTACAAATAGAAAGAAAAACTAAATATATACAAGTAAACTACCCATCAACTCTGAAACTGTAATACATGCCCCAAAAATCTACATATTCAACTATGACATACAAGCCAAACTCCCAAAACATGAAATGTACAAGTACTACATATATCTCTCCATGCTTAACTAAAATAATGATGATGGAATGTAGCGTGTGGTCCAAGAACACCTACATCATAATGAGTATCAATAACGAGAAGGATAAGTGACAACAAGATCTAACAAAGTAGTGGCATGAGTGACCTCTGTCCTTCAACATTATCCATAATGTTAACAGCAAGTCCAAAGAGAATAAATGTGTAACCAAAATTGGAATAAATTATAACTGGAAACATACCTCTCTCATTTGAATGTCATTTCAATTTATCCCACCCAAAAAATACTAGATATTACATTTATCTAAGTTTCCAATCCCAAGTAAATTCCATAGTTAATTTTTATCCTTCATAATTGATTACAACTAATGGGTTCATAATATTTATTTCTCTAAACAATTCTGAGTGTATAAAATAAATAAGACGATTATAAAGTCTATAAGCATGATCTAAAACATATATCCTATAAGTAGGTTCTCACTTAAGTTGGTTATATTAATGAATGCCAATCCCTATTGCCCTCGGGGATCACTCACACGTACCAAGTATAGTCTTAGGTTGTTCAAAACCTAAAACCTCAACACGTTCAAGTGTAGAATCACCACGCCTACCCATTACTCATATAATTTACTATACCCAAGGCAATATAATGAAATATCCCTATCAATCCATCTCGGTACGAATACCTAGACGTGTGACCCGGGGGTTATATGACAAAGGCTTACTCGTCTACTGATCGAGTATCCCTAGTAGTCTGCATCGTACGTACCCCCATCAAGGAATCTCCTTTGGTACAATATCCAAGAGTACGCACATGGTATGAATTTTACACATGTAAGATAAAAAAAAAGATTCTCATAACACATGAGAATCTAATTAAAATTTAGTAACTATTCACTCTAATATTTTTCTAAAGTTATGTACATAATGAATTTTCCACATATTAAAAACCTATTAACCACCCTAATAATATGCTTCATTGAACTTAATTAAATCCAAACGCAAACCTAAAGTAGCCCCAAACCCAAAGATCAAATATAATAACCTAAAGAAAAAATTGACAAATACTTATCATCATTGATCGATCAGTCAACTAATGATCGATCAATCATTATAGATCTGCCAAAAAAAGACTTTGGACATCATCTTACCCAACTCAATAAGACTTAAACCTACATAGTGGCTCCAAAACCTCCATATAAGATTTACATAACATCTAAATAAATAATCCATAAATAAAACATGATTCCAACATCAAAATCCCAATCCTAATTCAATATTTAGCATGAAAACCCAATTCTCTACCAAAACCCCTAGAAATTGAATCTCTATCAGTTTGATTCCAATCTCTACAGTTTTATGCATATAATCAATGGGTTTATAAAGGATTCAAACTAAAAGTTCATTCTTATACATAATATAACAATTTCAACTCAAATTTAAAGAGTAATCAACCAAACTAAGATAAATGGACACTAATTTCTACATGATTAGGTTAAATATGAATTTAATCAAATTAATTCATAAAAATCAAATCTAAATCACAATTAGGGTTTAGAGTAACATAGATAGGCATAATGTCAATCAATGTTAATTATACAACTATTCTAGATAAACTTGCCTCAAAATTTGATGAAGAACAAGGGCCGAAAAAATCTAGAATTTCCTCCCTTTCTTTAAGTCTTCATCTCTTTAAGTTGTAAGATACCTAAATGATGTTTATGTGTTAAAATGAACCTCTGAATGAGTCATTACAACCTTTTAAAAACGAAATTGGTTCTGGGCCTAAAAATCCACTAATTCATTATACTAGCCCAATAGGACCAAAATACCTCATTTTAAGTTAAAATGATTGTTTTAAAGATTACCTATTCTCATAAATCATCAGCCCAATGAACAGTAATAATAATGTCACGCATAAAAAATATTATCCAATTTAACTTAAAAGCACTTAAATAATACTTAATTGGCTTGGTGTAACACGACATTATAGTTGACTACTTCATAATCATTGGGATCTGACACTGAGGAAATAATCCAAATAAGGAAACCCTCAATATCAAACCCCGAACCAATCTGTAGTCTCCCATAATATGTATTCATGTTCAAAATATTTATTAATGTTTTACCATGTGTTAATTTCTAATATATTCATATTATACCGATATGTATAGTTACATATATAGTGACGTCACACATCACGAGTGCACATAAATAATGTTTATTTTCGTTATAAAAATACGAGTATTAGACACACACACAGAGCGAGAGAGAGAGTTCTTCCATTTTATGCCATGTTAATAGATCTTAGAGTAAACTTGTATATTCCTATAAACTCCTTATGGAATATAGTGTAAACTCTACTTTCATGTATCTGTTCTGTAATATTTTCGAACTTAAACTTTTGCTTTGAATCCAAAATCTTCTATTCTTAAGATAGTGTAAGGAAAAATTTCCAATTGATTCAATTTGTATGTATTAGATTAATTCCAAAAAAACATTTTGAGTCATAGGTGTGACACCCCGCCTAATAAAATACCGGGCGATCACTCCTATATCAAATTGTAACAGGAGTCTCATATGGATCATTCTTAGCATCACTGTCGAAAATCCATTTAATTACTAATAACCTATTAGGCCGGTGTCAAAATTTTTCTTAACTACTCTTTCTAAATTACTACAATTTAAAACATCCACACAGTTATGCGTAAATGAAATAAAATAAACGAACACTCGGTCAAAATATACAACCATATCGAATGCTATACTCAAGGAATAAATAAATGTTGTTGGGTTATTAACCCGAATGTTTATACAGTACCTCCTATCTAGATTACAAATATGGAAGCGGCTATCCAGAACCTGCACGCATCCATAGCTGCTGCAGCGGACGCTTGACTCGAAAGATGTGTCATCCAGGTGTCCCTGTGTCTGGACACCTATATATATATGTAATATAGCAAGAGAGGAAAAGTAGATCACGGGTCGGAGCCCGAGTTTTGAAAATATTTAGCAAGTGCATAAATGCCTTATTTTTAGAAAAAGGTTTTATCTCATATTTAAATTTGGTATCGCACTCCCATGAGATACCCTTCACCTCTCCACTAACAGTGCACTCCTAGCGCATCCCTCTAACATCCTAGTCAAGCTACCCTGCTAAACTAGTCTATCACCCAAATACTATCAGCCCTAGATAGTCCAAGTAATGTACTAAGGGCTAAACTTCTCCCCAGTCTCAACACTAAGCCATGTTTGTGCATGGGGTGTCTCGCAAAGCGAAATCCAAATAAGGAACCCCCCCGATACACTACTACGCGACAAGGTTGATCGTCGAGATCCATTAGACCCTCAGTACACGAAAGATATATATATATATATATATATATATATATATATACCATAAAAAATACTAATATTAGAGCACTAAGGACTAAACTTCTCCCCAGTCTCAACACAATGCCATATTCGTGCGTGGGGTGTCTCACAAAGCGAAATCCAAACAAGGAACCCCCCGATACACTACTATGCGGTAAGGTCGATCATCGGGATCCATTAGACCCTCGGTACTCTATTTATCCATATATATATATTACAATATACATCCGGATCTATCTCCCAGAGTGAGAATTCATTTACTTTATTTCCATTTATCTCAAAACTTTCCATTTCCTTTCTTATATCCAGGAAATGTATATAAAAGCCAATTCATTACCATGAATTGCTTTAGCATATCATATAACTTTTTAAAAGCCAGTTTTATTATCATAAAAATTCTTTTCCATTTTATAACATCCCATTTCCCTTCTCATATCCAGGAAATGTATTTAAAAGGCAATTTTATTATCATAAAAATTCTTTTCATAACATATGCTTCCATGTCCCTTCTTCCATCCGGGAAACGTATCCGAAGCCAAATCATTTATCCCATTTCCCTTCTTCCATCCAGGAAATGTATTTAAAGCCAATTTATTATCATAAATTGCTTTAACAAAACATATAACGCGTTCTAAGACCGCCCGTCCGGGTTTCCCCACTGTGCGCGCCCCTAAATGGCTATCATCTTCCAGGGCCTATCATCAAGACAACCTGGGATCCTACAACACAAGACGTCGGGAAGCGGCCATATGCCTGCGAGATAGTCACGACCACACCCATAATCACCTAACCAGCGCATAAACATACAATAATCGCTCATATGGCCTAGGACTATATCCACCCTGCATTCATTAGCCAGGGGGCTTCACCATACGCACGTAACTTCCCTTATGATAGCGATTTAGAGAGGTGTGTATCCATATTTATTATTTATGAAAATCATTTCTTTTCCATTTTGAAAACATTCATCTTTATATTTTCAAAAGCCATTTACATCATATCATATATATACTTTAATCTCATAGTATATACATATACCATATATTCCTCCTCGAATACATATAAATGGCCATAATTGCCAATTACATCTAGCGATGACCAATAATCCCAAAGATTCTCTCAAAGAATCATAATCATGCGTTCATATTCGCATGATACTAAACCCAAAGTATTTCCTTACTTTAATAAGTAACACATACCTTAATCCTATCTAAGGACTTATTGGATATCTCCAATTATAACACTCCACACTAAATGAATATATATCTATATTCCCAATTTATCCTAATTGTCTCGTAGGATATACTCACTCCACAATCAATTATAATTATGCTTCCTATACGCATAATTATATGGAACTAAATGCCCACTAACAATATCCTAGGAATTTATCTTTCCCAAACAACCTTAAATTTAATGGGTTATGGATTTCATTTTCATGAACCCAAGGACTACATCTTGTCCATATAATCACTTAAAGGTCCCCGCCATAATTTAGGAACCCTAAACCATCAAATTCTACAATTATTCTATTTTCCTCGAAAATATAGTTTAAGGGTTATACATTCAAAACCCACATTTTACCCTCCTAAGTTCCGTTAGTTAGACGACCATATAGTCCTAAAAGGTCCTTTATGTTATCACATAATTAACCTCGAAGCAATATGAATTGGAATATATCCCATCCAAATTATCCTAGAAAAATTGCCATCTTTCAGCAGGGGCCGATCGATCGACCCTTGGCCGTCGATCGATCGATGGCTTCGATCGATCGATCCCCCATGATCGATCGATCGATCATGGCAGGCAACTTCTTCTCTGAGAAACTGTTTCAGCCATGGAAGCTTCCTCCAAGCTTCCATCTCCTCACCCAACGGCCCACAACTTCAACTAATAATAACTACACATATAATAAGGGTTCTAAACATCCTAGAACCCGAAACCAACAACAAATTTAGATTAAATCCTAAATTCCTCAAATTGAAACATTATTGGGGTTTATTTGTTTTAACTCCCGAAAACCCATTTTATCCACGAAAACCCAACCCAAAATGTTTAGGGTTTGTTTATACCAAACTACGATATGAGATTTATGCTCAAAAGTAAATAAAGCAAGTAAACACTTGCCTCGTGGATACAATCCGACGACCTCGAGCCGAATCCCGCGGAGTTTGGCCGGAACCTCCCCTTTTCTCCTATTTTCTCTCCTCCTCTCTCTCTTCTCCCTCTTTTCTTTCTTTCTTTCTATTTTCTCCCTCTCTCCCTCTTTATAAAGAAAGAGAAAGGGTTTAACCCCTAAAAACCCAAAAATGACTCGTTTACTCAATTACGAGCCCTTTTAACTCCAAAATTCCCCGAAACTCAATTTCGACAATCGGACACTCTTTTCCCACTATCTCGGACATTTCGAGACTCACGGCGCAGTCGAAATTTCCATCCGAGGTACTTGACCGCAAATCACTATTCCAACCCAATATAACTTAATGCGGGTTTCTAATCAAAATCTTACCTTTTTGTCGCTTTACTCAACTGCGACATATAATTAAAATACTTCGACCTATTTGGTCCCAAAAATAATTACAACACCCATCGAAAATCATTAAATCCTCGAGAATCCCAAAAATCACTATTCCGAGAAATTCTCCAAATTGCCAATTTATACCCAAGTATAGAATTTAATTGTCTCCAAAAGGATGGGTTGTTACAATAGGTTAGGCTTTGTATGTTGACCTTTCAAGCCGATGACGTGTTCAATTGAAGACACAGCAAAAAGTCTTGAAAGGTTGCATTATAGTGCCATGTTTAGTGACACATTTGATCTTCATGTTTTCGAGGATCTCTCAGGTATGAATGCATATACATTTTGATCCTTGGAGTTTTATTTTGGGTGTTTTATTTTTATAAAATGTTTAGAGAAATTTTTCAAACATTTTTAAAGAAAAACTTTTTTCATTTAACTCGTTCAAAAGAGTTTACAGGTTTCGTTTGAATGAGTTTAGTAGTTCTTTCAAACAAACGTCAAACAAACATAAAACGACATTTCTTTATTAGCAGAGAAATCCCGTTCAAAGATGGTTTAAATGAGATTATTTGTTCATTTGAACGAGTTTTATGTTGGTTTGAACGAGATTTTATTTTTACTTGAACAAACTCTTATTTTCATTCAAACGATGTTTCCTAAAAGACGTCCCCCCTCGAAAAATATGTTTTTTTTATATAAAAGGGTTCAAGCATTTGTTTTTAGATAGAATTTTGGCAAAAATCATTTTCATATACATATAAAAAAGCCCCAAAAACCTAGTTTCGCCCAAACACTTTAAGATCTACGTTTTATTCTTTATATGTTTGTATAACTTGTTTGTGGGTGAAACAATTTGTGTCTCTCATCATCTTGATAGAGAAAAGTTTTGTGTGGTGGATTCCGTGTCCATTTTTCTATTTACACATAGTGGATAGAGAAAAGTTTTATGTGGTGGATTCCGTGTCCAGTTTTCTATTTACACATAGTGGACTCCATGTTGTGGTGAAGAAGAAGGGTGTTCAAATTCGATATATGTAGATGACTGTTAAGCCGTATTGGTTGATATCGAGATGTGTGTGAACTCACACATTATAAAAACTTGTGTGGGTAGATTCCTTCGTTGTCACTGTGGAAGAGAGGCTCAAGATCGAAGACGCATCAAGCCTTGTGAGGGCACCGAGTCTTTGTTGTAAGTCAAATGTCGACTTTTTTAATTCCTTATCAAAGTGAATTTGTGTGGCTGGGTCGTTAGAGGTTTTTTCTATTGTGCATTTTCCTCGTACAATGATGTATTGTGTGGTTGATTTTATTTTATCTATTATCACCTATATGCATCTTTAGGACAAGATGAAATTTGGTAAATCGTTTATCATAACAATCGGTTTAAAATTGGTGCTAAGTTTAATTAGGGTTAACTCAATTTAAGTTTTATATTTAATTTTAAAAAATTAAAAATTAACCTTTATTTAGACCTCCATTCGTACTCCTTCAACTTCAAATTTGTATCAGAGCAGGAACACAAGTTTTTGTGTTAGAATAGTGTTTAGGAAAGAGATTTAGCCATTTTTATTCAGGGGTCAATAATTTTTTAGGGCACCGATGTTCGATGGGTCTAATTATGCATACTGGAAAATGCGTATGAAATCAGCACTAAAGCGATAGATGAGAAGGTATGGCAAGCAGTAATTAATGGTTGGTTCCCATTCATAACTGTAGATGGTGATTATAGGTTTCTTAAACTCGTAAAATCATGGAGTGAGGAAGTGCATAGGTTAGCAAATTATAATTCTTGAGGTTTAAATGCTCTACTTTGTTACGTCACATCGTAGGAGTTTTATCGCATTATGACATGTTAAATGTCTAAATAGGCTTGGATCATACTCTGACTCACAGTTTAAAACCATTATAATGTAGGAAAGCGAAACCTTTGATGAGTTCTATGCTAAACTTTCAGATATTTTGGACTCATCTTTTAATTTGGGAGAGAGAATACCCAAAATCCGCATATTAAATAAAATCTCAAGGTCCTCGCCTGAAAGATATAATTTAAAAGTTAACGTTTTGAATTCATTGGGTATTTTAGACTCTACGAAACTCGAAGAGCTTGTAGGTGATTTTAAAGCATATGAGCTCGGCATGTTTTCCTACAAAAAGCTCAAGAAAAATAAGGACATTGCTTGCCCCAAAGGAGGAAACAGATGTTTGGGATGATGAGTTTCACATCTATTACGATGGTATGTACATGTTTGCAAAGAAGTTTGGAAACTTTATAACGTTTGAAAATAATAGAATGATGTAAAAAAGTTAGAGAAAAATAAGTATAACAAGGACGATCAATTCCTTAAAAATCATATTGATAATATTAAGAGGAATACATTGGATAGATCTTTATGCGTGAGGATAATATCCATAGGGAGGTTGAGCGTCCGACTAAACTAAGGAAGGAGGGAAACAAACTGAAGGTGTAAAATTCCACCCTTTGTGATAGTGATCCGGAAGAGGAATCCAATTGTTATATTGAGCGCAACTACACTGCATTCACGACTAATCATAAGAGACTTAATGAAAAATCCTTCCATGAAGATAATTCTGAGCATGTAACTTTAGAGTACATTATTTTTTTTATTTCCAGTAGAGTGATGGTGGAGAAAGTGGAGAATGTGAAGAAGAGGAGTGGAAGAGTACTCCAAGTTGGCTCACGTGAGTTGTATGATAAAATATTGAAACTGAAAAAGAAAAACTTGAAGTTAGAAATCAGTTTAAAATAACATTCCATAGGTGATGAAAATGTATAATTGACTGAGGATCTTAGGTCACGTAAGAGGACTCATAAGGAGAATCTCGACTATATTGAGGGTGAGAGAAATGGCCTTCAAGATTTAATGGAGGTTTTGAAGGAGGAGATTCTTGAATTTGAAGAGTCTAATAATTTGCTTGATTCTAGGATAGTGGAACTAGAAGAGAGGTTGAGATACTCGAGTCATGTCAAATTTTATTTGGAATCTAGGTTTGAAATGTTGAATAAAATGTTAAGCACCATCTGAAACAAAGATGACAAGTGTGGGATTGACTCCGATGATATTGATACTTCTTCTAAAGTTAAGACAATGATTTTGATAGAGTTAACCACTGAAATGAACATTAAAAAACGTGAACCCTTAAGAAACACCCATCGTTGTGTCTACACATGCAAACATTGCATTAGGAAAGATCACCTTAGGCTTTTTTTTCTTTAATCTTAGAACGATCCTAGAAAGTCTAAGTCTAGAGTCACCGAAGTTTCCAAAATCCAAGAGCATCATGTCATACCTACGCGGGTTAGGAAATATAATTTGGAGGCATTACATGTTAGACTTGTTAATTCTTGAATGCTTGCTCATGATATTTCTCATGCTATATTCAATGGTTGATTGTGTTCGCATGTTTATCATACACTAGCTTTTGTACTTCATGATATACATGTTTGCTAGTTGTGTGATGTTTATCTTTTTTATTTTGATTTTCCATGTTTGGTGGTCTTAATGAGAAAAATACAAAAATATTGTGTTTGTCTTTTGAGTTATTTTTCTTAAGTTGGTATCATTTTGAAAAATGTTTAAAAACTCAAAAAGATTTTTTAGTTTATGTGTAGTTTAGTTTTACACATTCCGTGTAGCATATTTGTGTGTCTAAACACACTTCATTCCATGTTTCCATGTGGCTAGGACATTTATTATGAATTTCAACGCTTATATTATTTTTAATCATGCTTGCATGGAGTTGTTTAACATTGATTCTCTTAATGGATTCCCTTTGTATACGCCTCCACACACATATGCACGAGCTCTTTTGAATTTAAACTTAAAATGTTATATTTGGTCTAAGTGGGATGTTCTCCCATCAATATTTCCATCTACATATATGTTAACCATATGGGTTTTTGCATGTAAGAATTGTTGCCCTTGAGTATGTTGATTTTTATTGAAAATATGAGGGTGCGGGAGAAAGGGGTATAAAAGGAGAAAATCTCCTTTGCAATAAAGCCGTCGTAGGCAAGAGCCTAAAAAATGAAAGGCAATAAGAAAAGATTAAAGGCCAACTTTTTTTTGGTTTGTTTGATTTTTTAAAATGGTAGCTTCAAAATAATTCAGTGAAAAAAATATATAATATCTGTTTAGATTTTGAGGGTGTTATAGTTAAAGATCATCAGGTTTTCATAATAAATCTTAGTTATGTTTATCATGTCATGACGCATTGATTTATACAATCATTAAAATTCTAGGCATATGTGCATTGTGCTTGTTTGTTCTTTGATTTCACTTTATATATCACTTGAGGTTAAAATTTTATTTTGATAAAGTTTTACGGTCAAATAGAACCCTTGGATATTTTTGAGTGATTGGATTGTAATTTATTTGTATCTAGTTCATGCCCCTTCACTCCATCCCACATGTTTAGACATGTTGATACTATGATAGTGTGTTAAACTTATGTGTATTGTGTTGTCTTGTGATTTTATACCTATATATATGCATGTGTATTATCAGTATATTTTCCCATATTTATATATATGGTATCATTTGTTTTTAGTATTTACATTTTCATTTAATCCATGCTTATCATGTGCTTTATCATTGGATAAAATTGGCTTACTATATGATTATAGTGGTATCTCTTGTTGCTTGTTTACTTTTTTTATCTTATGATTTATTGTGTATCCAAGTTAATATCATTTATTGTAACAATATTGGTATTAATTGATCATTGTGTGGATTACTTGTGACTCTATTACCCTCTTATGTTTTGTTTCACTTTACACCATTGTATGGTGTTATTTTTTCTTCCTTAACTTTAATTGGTATCTCATATTCTCATATTTCGGGGGAGACATGTCTTATGGGGGAGAAATTTTTTATTACACTTTCTTACTTTATCTATTCCTGAACAAAAAAAGGGGAGAAATGGTATCTTTCACTTTACCTTTAGGAGGATATCTTTATCTTAGGGGGAGACTCCATACGTAGGCGGATATTGTTAGACATATGGGAGTTTATTCTTATGCAGTTTATATTTATATATATTCAAGTTGCATTTGAGTGTGTGTTTAAATATATGTGACTATTGATATGACCAAGTGTGACCTCTTCCAAAGACGAGGGTCAGCAGTGTACACTGTCAAGTTCCAAAAGGACCCCACCTAGGTTGTACCCAGGGCTCGTCCGAAATAGGGTTGACCTCTTGAATCCATTATCCCGACCCTCTCATGAGCCGAGACTCCAGGGTAGCGTCTCATCAGTAAATACATGTCTCGTCCGCTATTTTAGCCGAATCTGGTAATATCACATAAGGCATGCCTCGGCCTGATGTGTTCAGTCGAGACTACACTTCCACCAGAATATAAAACAAGATTACATTGGGGTTTCATGCTAGGCCGAGACCCCTCATGATGGAATCTATAGTATGAGCAGTACAAAGTTCCAGAATGGCAAATCCAGCGTGGACAAGTCTATTACAACAAGATTATCCCCTCACGTGAGGGAATATTACATCATGATTAGCTACATATTTGAGGGACATGTGTCAACTCATTATTAGGAGCCTCCTCATGCACATGTAGATTACATGCTTGGGGGTGCATTACACCCCCAAGCACTATAAATACACTTAATCTTCGATATTATAAAGGGATCACATATTGAAAACACTATTGAAACTCTATCAAACCCACTGTTAGAGAGAGAAAGCTTGAGTGCATGTATCTTAAGGCCATTAGAGCATGTATTGGTGAATTTCACACACTCGCATAATGAACATTGGCCTTCAATAGGCTGAACCACTTAATGCAGGTGTTTACTTCCACTTTGCCTCATCTATATCTATTGTTATATTACTGTATTAGTACCATTATTGAACTGGTATGAGCTTATTCATCACATTGATCTGGTGATACCAATTTTGGTATCATCAGTCTGGCATCATTTGTGAGAATGAGATAGCTATTCACTCCTCTTTTCTCTGCAGCTGCTCTACTAGATTCTCTAGTGGTGGTCCAACCTCATCCTTATTTGAGCTTGAACAACCATTAAAAGAGCTCTGGTTTGAGTTTTAGCTCATTTTTTTCTCTTCCAGTTTCCCATTACCAAGGATATATCAGATGGTTGATGCTACTGCTAGCCATGAATTAATGATCTTTATGGATGCCTACTTAGGCTATAATCAAATATTCATGGATCCGACCGACGCAGAGAAGACAAGTTTCATCATTGACAAGGGGACTTATTTGTTACAAGGTCATGCCCTTCGAATTTAGAAATATCGACGCAACATACCAAAGGCTGGTGAATAAAATGTTTGAAGAATAGATTGGGAAGACGATGGAAGTTTATGTCGACGATATGTTAACAAAGATCCTCAAGGCCGACACTCACATGGTCGACCTTGAGTGCACTTTTGATATGATGGATGAATATAAGATGAAACTCAACCCCGCTAAGTGTGTCTTCGGCATAGGGGCAGGCAAGCTCTTGGGCTTCATTGTGAATCAGAGGGGGATTTACGCCAACCCCGAAAAGATCAAAGCTTTGTTGGAAATGAAGACTCTGACAAAAATTAAAGATGTGCAAAGGTTAACTAGACGTGTGGCAGCATTAAAAAGGTTTGTGTTTAGAGCTACTGACAAGTGCCTTCCTTTTTTCAAAATACTTAGAAAGGCTTTTGAGTGGAATGAGGAGTTAAATGGGTCCTTTCAAGAATTAAAGTCCTACCTTGGCTCCCTACTCTTAATGTCAAGACCAATCCAAGGAGAGAAGTTATACTTATATTAATCTATGTCGAAGTCATACATAAGTGTTGTTATAGTCAGATATGAAGAGGGAGCACATAGGCCATTGTATTTTAACAGCAAAGCCCTCCAGGGGGGCATAGCAAAGATATCCTAGAATGTAGAAGTTGGCCTACACTTTGGCCCATGCATAAAGGAAGATGAATCCGTATTTCCAGGGACATGCCATGGTGGTCCTCATTGACTCACCTCTTAAACAGGTTATTCACAAGCCTAGAAATTTAGGAAGGTTGATGGCCTGGGCAATTGAGTTGGGGGAATTTGACATCATCTACCAGTCGAGAATGGCCATTAAGGGACAGGCCTTAGTTGACTTTGTATTCGAGTTCACGTGGGATGAGGACGGTACAGATGGGATTGAAGCTACAACTTGTGAGCAAGATATCATGGTGTGTCTTCCCTCGGTCGAGGACGAGACGAGTCAAACTAGAGACAAGGTGTTTGAGAATTAGGAAGAGTGATACCTCTTCAAGAATGGAACCCTAGAAGAGGGAAAGTTTTATAAAGATGGTACTGTATAGAGCTTGTTCGTTGATGAATCTTCGTGTGAGAGTGAAAGTGGAGCAGGTTTAATTGTGTCGTCCCCAGACGGGATGGATATTGAATACACGTTGAGGTTAAGATTTAAAACCTCCAATAATGAATCATATAAAGCCCTTTTAACAGTTCTTTCCCTTTATCGGGCACTGAACATTGTCCAGTTCCTTGTTCATAGTGATTCTAGGTTAGTTGTGAATCAAATTTTGGGGACATACGAGGCCAAAGATGATAAAGTGGCCAAGTACTTGGGAAGAGTAAAAACAACACTGAAGCAATTTAGTGAGGTAAAGATGAAGAAAATATCCCGATTAGAGAATGGTCGAGCCGATGCTCTACTGAGGTTAGCTTCAGCCACTAGAACTGAAATTAGAAGAACGATCTGGGTAGAGATCCTCCAGCGGCCGACCAATAAAGGAGAAGAAAATACTGTGGAATTTTGCCTCAACTTGAATATGGGAGCATCTTGGATGGAATCTGATACATCAGAAATGGGAAGCTTCCAGAGTCTAGATCTGAGAGAAACAGGCTGAGGTATAAAGTAGATAAATTATCCCTCATAGAAAACATCTTATAAGAAGGGTTCCTACTTCCTCTACTCATATGTGTCCATCCATCTGAGGTAGAGTATATTTTAAATGACGTGCACGATGGGTCTTGCTCCAGTCATATTGGAGGAAGGTCATTAGCTAAGAGGATCATCACTCAGGGTTACTGGTAGCCGACATAGGTAAATGATGCATTTGCGTATGTTAAGAAGTGTGATAAGTTCCAGAGGGTTACCACCATACCCCATCAATGTCATCAGACTCTTACTTCTATTAATTCTCCTTAGCCATTTGCGATCTAGGTGATTGATTTAGTAGGACCATTACCGAGAACTGTGAATAATTATCGCTATTTGATTATGGCGATTGATTATTTTTCAAAGTGGTTAGAGGCTGAGCCGATGATTACAATCACAGAAAATAAATCCTTCCAGTTTATTTAGAAAAATATCATTTATGGACACGGCCTACCTAACACCTTGATTTATGATAACGGGATGTAGTTTAAGAACATTTCCCTTGAGAAATACTGTGAACGAGTCAGCATCAAACAGTTCTTTTCGACTCCAGACCGACCACAATCCAATGAGAAAACAGGGGTCACCAATAAAATAATCCTCGACGAAATCAAGAAAAAGTTGGAAGATGATAAGGGGAGATGGAATGAGGAAGTGCATGATATCCTATGGGCATATAGGACAGCAGAGAGGACTCCGACGGGGGAAACTCCATTCATGCCAACCTATGGCTCAAAGGCTGTAGTGCCGATAGAGATAGGTCTCCTAACCCATAGGGTCCAAACATACAACCCAAAGAAGAATGTAAAAGAGAGGAGATTGGATTTGGATCTCATAGAGGAGCGAAAACAAGATGCTGAGGTTAGGAAAGTTGCCTATCAGCAAAGGACAACAAAGTTTTTTAATAATAAGGTGAAGTCCCGACCACTAGCAGTAGGACACGTCATTTTAAAAAAGGCATGGCAGAAGCCCAATAAGATTCATCATAATTGGCATGGTCCCTATAAGGTGATTGAAGAGCTGGTTCCAGGGATGTATCGTTTGGAAAAATTAGAAGGATAGATTTAAGTTGCTTTTGGTGACATGACAGTCCGGGCGGGGTTGACCTTGTTCAGGGACTCTCAACAACATCGAAAGGGGTCAAAATCACTTATTTTTGGTTCATTATTAAACTTCATTAACTTGGTGAAAATTCTCTCTCGGCTAAGACTACAATGGATGGATGAGACTATTCTCATCCATACACTCTCAAAATGATGAAGAGGGGACTTATGATCTAACACCATAATTTGGTGGATTAAAATTTGTAATCACTTAATTGTGGTTCATTATTAAACATCATTAACTTGGTGAAAATTCTCTGTTGACCGAGATGGCAGTGCATGGACGAGACGATTCTCATCCACACACTCTTAAAATAACGAGAGGGGATTTACGATCTAACACCATATTTTGGTGCATTCAAATTCAAATCTCTTAGTTATGGTTCATTATTAAACATCATTAACTTAGTGAAAATTCTCTCTCAGTCGAGACGACCGTGCATGGATGAGACGATTCCCATCCATACACTCTCAAAACGATAAAGAGGGGACTTGTGATATAACACCATAATTTGGTGGATTCAAATTATGCCACTAATGAAAAATTAGGGCACACATATTTGCATAACATAAGAAGAAGACAGGAACAAATAAAGAGTGTCATTTGATAATGATGAGGTTACAAAATAAGTTTAGTACGAGAGCTACACAAGATAGGGAGTATAAGGCAACAAACGACCGTCCCAACAAAAATAAAATTAACAAACAATATTAAAGTTGTAAACTGCCCTCAGCATCTGCCTGAGCGGACCCATCATTAGGAATAGTCTCGGTCCCAGCATGGGTAGTCTCAACCCCATCATCGTTAGCGCCTGTCTCGGCCACAACATCATTGTTCTCAGTAACCTCATTGGGGTTGACCTCCAAAGGGTTGCCCGGATTTTCAACATTGGCTTGAGAGGTCTCGAGAAGGGGTCACTGAAGTCAAGACACACGAAGTCACTACAGGCCAGGTTCCCAACCTCGACATGTTTGAGGGTAACCCATCGGCCGATAGTCTTTATGCCTCTTTCAAGATACTTAAAGCCATAGCCCCCTAACTCATCAAACTCCTTGAACTTAGCAATAGCTTGCGCCTTAGCCTCGTCAGGGAAGCCTTGATGGCAACATCATTCTCAACCTATTTGTTTTCGGCCATTCTCTTCAAAGTATTAGCATGCTCAGTCTTTAGATTGGTAACCTCATCAATCGATTTCTACAGTACCGACTTAGACTTTTGAAGTTCATCCCTCAAGTTACTCTCGGTCGTCATTGCATCTCTTCCCTTCTGAATCAAAGGAGTTTTCTTGGTTATCCAATCCCCGATTCGATATAGGGAAACTACTCTCTGTAATAAAAAAATATTGACAGATAAATCAGTATGAGATGGGACTAAGGAGACTACACTTAACAAGTCTATGTAAATACCTGAGCTGCCCTATGGAGAGTAAAATCGGTAAGCAATAATATATCCATGGACTGAAAGAAGCGCTTATCACCATCGGATATGAGAGAGCTGACACAATCCATGGCATTTTTTGCATGGCCAATTACTCTTTTATCATCCAGTTTCAATTCGGAGAGGTGAGCTGCCAGAGCCTCATCTGTAGATATAGGGATCACTTTTTTAGAATGACCCTACTTTGATAGATGGTGGGCAGTAATGTCTTTAACCCCTCACTTCCTCTTCTTCACAGGATCGTCGACTCGGCTGGGACCACCCACAATGGACTTATTATTGGGGCAACAAGTGCATCAGACTTCTTGTCATGTCTGTCGACAAATTTTCTTAAGTTCGGGGCCACCATCTTCCAAATATTATATGGGGTGTTCGCTGGACAATCAGTAAACAAATGGACGAGGTTAACAGTGAAAAATATATAAGAGACGACACAACAGTTGATAATAAAATCACTTACGCAGCTCGATTAGGGGGTTAACCCCTAGACCTATCTGAGCCAAGTAGTATGGGGTCTTCATCTATTCAAACCTAATGAGGCGAGCACCATCACCTTATCCAAAAATCTTCTTAACTTTCTCAGAGACCTCAGGGTTCAAGCCCGGATCAAGTTTAGTCGACGTAGAGACCTTGGCCCATCGCCGAGGAACCCTGGGCTCAGATGTGCCACAAGTAACATTAGGACCAAATTCCCAAGCTCCAAAGATGAAAAAGTAGCGAGGCTTCCGATTATGGTTAGAGGTTTAGGTAAGCAACAGAGCTTTATTTGTAGGTTTCGTGGATTTAAGATAATAGTATCCAGGTTGAGTCTTGGGGTATGACACGGTGTAGTAAGCCATAAAAATGTTAACGGGAAAATGGATTTGATGAAAAATCCTCCAGTTAGCAACAAAGTCGAGAATGATTCTCCAAGAATTGGGAGAAAGTTGAGATGGATCAAGACCTAAATCGGTTAAGATGGCTCATAAATTCATATGAATAGGCAGCCAGAAGCCAACCTTAAACATCTGCTCATCGACGCATATTTAAACCTCTCGACCATGAAAGGCTCTCTCGTCTTCAGAGGGTTTTCTCATGGAAATGGAGGGTCCTATTCCATAAATATGTCTTCAAATTAGAAGATGGGCCTCAGAGACAATGCTCTCGTAGGACTCAACGGCATAAGTATCAAGTTCAATATCTTCACCATTATCTTCTGGTGATTTGGTCGGGGGATTGTTTGGGTGACCACTTAGGAATTTTTGGACAAGCTCGTCTTTCGTTACAGTCGAGAGAGTAATTGCATCTATTGGAGGTGGAACGATGACACTAGACTCAATTACATAAATATAGGAGTTTGATTGATTTGATGTCTCGGCCCTGTGAGAGGATGAGACACGAGAAGAGGCCTTATTAACCTCAGACACTTCAACGGGGGATGAGGGGTGTGCCATGGCTTCCTCAAAAGAGTCAACACTCTCGATCGATTGAGAGATGGACATGTTATCATTAACAGAATAAGACGAATCAGACGAAGAGTAACCTAACTCAACAACTGGAGGACGAATGACAACTAGTGGGGGAGGAAAAATGGGACGAGTAGGAAAAGCCTCAGCTCTATGCCTTTCTGCTTCCTCAACCTCTACACTCTTAATCTCTTGAAAACACCTCTCCCTGAGGTTTGGAAACTCCACGGGTAGTTTATATAACTACCTTAACATCAACAAGACGAGACTCAACTTGGTTGAAAAATGAAAAGGGGGCAAATAAAATACAAGTTTGACTAAAGGATCTAAAGTTGGAAACTTAATTGTTTTTAATAAGAAAAATCAAGAACTACCGAAAAACCCACTGGAGAAGACGATCAGAGAAGACCTGAAAACCCTTCCTACGATGCTTCACCCCCAAAATCGAGTAAACACAACCTCTACCACTACTAACATCCCAAAGGGGCAAATAGAAATAGGGGATTCAACCTCTAAAACCACCCAACAAGCTCGTCAGAAAAGGAAAGCTTGCCCGAAAATGCAAGTGCAGAAAAAATTCACAAACCAAAGGCAGAAAACCAAAAAAATGACTGGAAAGTTGTTGCCTAGAAGAGACGGAACCTCTTGAAAGGGAAGAAAACTAGAAAATCTTGGGAACATAGAGAATCAAGAAGCTCTGGAGAAATCATCAATCGTGTTTGCAGACTCAAAGATAGAAAGTTTGGGTCAATGAGGAAAGAGAGAAAATTTTAGGTTTAAATACCTTAAAATGATTATGCACATTTCCCAATATACCTCATCATTAAGGGCATAAATCCCTAAGCGCCCAACCGTCAAATCATACTTGGGGTAGATGTTACCCAATCAAAACAAGGACATGTGTCACTTTTTCATCTTATAAGTAGTAAGTATCCGACACATGAGAGATGTCTCATCAAGACCATGTCAACTCATATCCCTCAGCAATCTCTTCACACATATGGCTAAGGGCTAGGGTATGATTCATATGACCAAGTGTGACCTTGTCCTAAGATGAGGGTCAACAGTGTCCACAACCGATTTCCAAAAGGACCCCACCTAGGTTCTACCCAGGGCTCATCCGGAACAGGGTTGGCCTTGTGAATCCATGGTCTCGGCCCTCTCATGAGCCGAGACTCAAGGGCATCGTCTCATTAGACAAAACATGTCTCGTCCGCTATTTTAGCCGAATATGGTAATATCACATAAGTCACGTGTACTCTACTTCCACCAGAATATCGAACAAGACTACATTGGGGTTTCATTCTCCCCAAATCGAGATCCCTCCAGATGATATCTAAAGTATGAGCAATACAAAGTTCCGGTATTGTTAACCCAGCGTGGACAAGTCTTTTATAACAAGATTATCCCCTCACATAAGGGAATAGTACATAATGATTTGCTACATGTGGAGGGATAGGTGTCAACTCATTATTAGGAGCCTCCTCATGAACATGTTTATTACATGCTTAAGGGTGCATTACATCCCCCAACCACTATAAATACACTTCATCTTCTACATTGTAAAGGGATTACATATTAAAAACACTATTGAAACTCTGTCAAACACACTGTTAGAGAGAGACAGGTTGAGTGCATGTGTGTTAATGCCATTAGAGCTCTTATTAGTGGATTTCACACACTCGTACAATGGATGTAGGCCTTCAATAGTTTGAACCCCTTAATTCTGGTGTTTACTACCACTTTGCCTCATCTCTCTCCATTGTTATATTGCTCTATTGTTACCATTATTGAATTGGTATGAGCTTATTCAACCCATTGATCTGGTTATACCAATTCTGGTATCATCATCTATTAAGTCTATAATTTTTCCTTTTGGGTTAGGGATTGAGTCTTTTAGTTGAGATTGATGGCCCATAGGTTTTTTTTGTGCTTTGTCCCAGAATAGCAAAAGGGGGATACTTGCAAGGATAAATTTCCAATTGAGTCAATTTGTATGTATTGGATAAATACCGGAAAAAACATTTTGAGTCATAGGTTAGGATTTGTATGTTGACCTTTCAAGCCTATAATATGTTTTATTAAAGACGTAGAGCAAAGCTTCAGATATTGCATCATTGTGAAATATTTTGTCTTCGTGTTTCTAAGGATCTCTCAGGTATCAATGCGTATACATTTTGATCCTTGGAATTTTGCATTGGGTGTTTATTTTTATAAACTATTTGGAGCTTTTTTTGAAAGTTTTTCAATGATTGTTTTTTATTTTATGTCGTTCGAACGAATTTATAGGTTTCGTTAGAACGAGTTTAGCATTTCGTTCAAACGAACTTCAAACGATCATCAAATGATAGTTCTATGTTAGTGTGGGTACCCGAAATTTAGAACTATGAGCCTGGACGAGTAGCCCAGTCCTGACGGCCCAAAGTCCAGGCCCCTCATCTTTTATAATTGATCCGGTCTCCCCCACGATCCCATGAAGGGAAGTTATAGGGGAAATGGAAAACATGGAGGAACCCATCACCTCCACTCATCTACATGTACATGTATATATTAAATCCTAGGTCCGGGGCAAAAGGACAAGTTGTATTCTCTGTAATCACTCTCCGGAGTATATAGAAATAATATCGACTGCACCACCGTGGACGTAGGCACATCTTGGCTGAACCACGTACATCATTTGTTGTGTGATTGGCATCTTATTTTCCTTGTTCTTTTCTTGATAATATTTCTCTCATATTTATTTGTGTTGCATAATAATTGCATCTACAATTGGCGCCGTCTGTGGGAAGCGTTCATCTTTTCCTGAGAAGAGCAAACGTCAAGAAAGGAGTTTAAGATATCTGGTCACAGCAGCAATGCTCCCCAAGCAGGAGATATCCAAGAGCCATATGCTCCTCGCAGGATTAGGTCTGAAGTCCGACGTTCAGATCAGAGAGATCGCTTGGAAAGACCAGCCTCAGAAGAAAGCCAGGGACCAGCGAGTTCCACGCAGATATCTAGGTTGATTGATGCGTACAAGGCAAGGCTCCACGAGCAGAGGGAGTCTTCTCGCAGATATGAGGCTGAGAATGCTCGCTTGAAAAGAAGACTAGAAAGACTGGAGAGGGAGCTTCGTCCTGATAACAGGAGATGTCCATATCGCACTCCTAGCCCTCAGGCGAGCAAATCTCGCAGCCGAGGAAGGATCCCTAGGCGAGAATCTCAAAGGGACGAAAGAGGCGAGCCAGACGACGACCTCCGCGAACAGCTGTGAAGAGCTCGCCGCTACCAGAGCCCTGCTCGTAGTGACGAGCACATACAAAACATGGTCCGCATGGAGATGGACCAGCATCCCGCTCACCACGGAACAAGATCAACTAGAGAGCTCGCGAGGCGAGTTCTCAAAACCCAAATGAAGTCACCTTTCACAAGAGAAATCGAAGAGGAGGAATCTCCTAAGAAATTTGCCATTCCAAGGTTCAAGATTTACGACGGAAAGACTGATCCCATCGATCACATCAGGCAAAACCGATAGGCCATGACCCTCTGGAGTCACCGAGATGCCCTGATGTGCCGTATTTTCCCCTCGAGCCTTCATGATGTAGCACAGAAGTGGTTTGAAAGGCTCCCCCACTGGTCGATCAAGAATTTCAAATCCCTAGCCGAAATTTTTACGGCCCGATTCATCACCAGTAGCTCCCATCCCAAAAGGATGGATGCTCTACTAATAATGAAGAAAATGCCTCAGGAGACCCTTCGAGAATACGCGAAGAGGTACTGGGAGTTATTCAATGAGATCGAGGACTGCGCGGAGGAAGTGGCAGTGGCCTCCTTCAAAATTGGGCTCCCTAGTTCTTCCCTCCTCTGCCAATCCCTAACGAAGAAGGAAGCTATGACTATTGACGACCTAATGGCCCGAATCGAGAAATACACAAAGGTGGAAGATGTCACCCGCCATAATACAGGAGAAAACGGTCGAGCTAAGCTCACTACCAAGGTAGGTGAGAAAACTGAGAACCAGAGGAAAGGAGGAAAGAACGGAGGCAAAAATGGCTCCAAGAACGGAGGGAACCAAGACACATCGAAAGCATTCCAGGCGGTCAACGCCGTCTTTAAAGAACCAATTTACAAGGTTCTCGCGAAGATCAAGGATGAGCCATTCATCAAGTGGCCAAGGAAGATGGGGGGAGATCCCTCGAAGAGAAACAATGCGTTAAGATGCGCTTTTCACAAAGAGGGAGGACACAAGACCGAGCACTGCAAAGCTCTTAAGTCTCACCTCGAAAAGTTGGCCCAATCCGGGCATTTGAACGACTTTGTGGAAAAAATGGCAGAGAAAGTGACTACCAACAGAGAAGTGAGACCCGACAATGTGCTGAAGGATGATGCTGGACACGAGTTCGCAGTAATTCACGGAGTATCTGACGTCAAGCAGATACAAGGGAACTCAGCTCGAATGGAGATGAAAAAACTTACAGCGGTAATGCAGGCTTTTCAAATCGATCCAGCAAAGTCACGGTCAGGAAAGCATCGACGAGCAGAGGACGTCAACTATAACAAGCATATTGTTTTTATAGATGAAGATTTGATGGGAGTAATGACCCCACATCATGATGCCCTGGTCATTACACTCGGGATAACCAACTTTGACATCGACAAGCTGCTCGTCGATCAAGGAAGCTCATCTGAAGTAATGTACCTGGACCTATTCAGGAAATTGAAGTTGAGCGTTGCCGACCTAAAGGAGGCTACTGTTCCTTTGGTCGGCTTCGCTGGAAAAATGACCATGCCCTTAGGCAAGATAGTGCTGCCAGTTCGTGCCGGGAACGTCTCCAAGATGATTGAGTTTTTGGTAGTTGACATCGAATCACCATACCAGTCCATCCTCGGCAGAGGGTGGCTTCATGCAATGAAGGCGGTCTCCTCGACCTACCATCAGAAACTCAAGTATGTAACCGAGCGAGGAGTAATGGAGATCCACGGCGACCAAGCGATGGCGAGGAAGTGCTTCATAGCAGCCATCCGACCAAAGACAGAGAAGAAGTCCGGTCAACCCAGCGATAAGGTTGAAGAGGGTGTGATACCTTCTAAATAGCAACTAAAGTATGGAAGACCAGGAGTAGAGGAGACCAGTCTCCTCCCCTCCGAGCTTGTCATCGAGGACCTGGTAGAAGTTATAGCCGAAGTTGGTAACAGTAGCAGAGTCTTCTTGATTGGAGCATCTCTCACCGACCAAGAACAGAAGGAGTTGACGACCTTGCTGAGACACAATGTAGATGTTTTCGCATGGGAACCATACGAGCTGCCTTGCATTGATCCTGATATGGTCTGTCATCAGCTGCACGTCGACCCCACATTCAAGCCAGTCACGCAGAAGGCACGAAGAACTGCACCCGAGAAGGCTAAAGCGGTCGAAAAGGAAGTCAAAAAACTGTTGGATGCAGGATCCATACGGGAAGTGCAATTCTCCAAGTGGTTGTCCAACCCAGTAGTAGTTCTGAAGAACAAAGGGAAGTGGAGAGTTTGCATCGACTTCACTGACCTCAACAAAGCATGCCCTAAGGATAGTTTCCCCCTCCCAAAGATAGACCAACTAGTAGATGCCACTGCAACTCACGAGCGAATGAGTTTCCTGGACGCATACTCAGGATATCACCAGATCCCCTTGTATGCCCCAGACCAGGACAAAACGGCGTTCATCACGACAATTGGGTTGTATTGCTACAAGGTCATGCCATTTGGGCTCAAAAATGCGGGGGCAACCTATCAGCGACTGGTCACAAAAATGTTCAAGAATCAAATGGGAGACACAATGGAGGTATACATCGATGACATGCTCGTTAAGAGCAAGAAGAAAGAAAATCACCTCTCAGACCTGTCAAAGACCTTCGAAATCCTCAGGAAGTACCGAATGAAGCTTAATGCGAGCAAGTGTTCCTTCGGTGTCCAGTCAGGAAAATTTCTTGGATACTTGGTCAGTAAGAGAGGCATAGAAGCTAATCCGGACCAGATCGATGCAATCAACAGGGTACAACCCCCTCGAACAATCCGGGACGTGCAGAAGCTCACTGGAATGCTCGCTGCCTTAAATCGCTTCATTTCCAAATCCTCCGAGAAGTACAAGCCTTTTTTCCAGCTTCTAAAAGGGAGTAAACTAATAGAATGGAGCCCGGACTGCTCGCAAGCTTTGGACGAGCTCAAGTCCTACTTAAGCTCTCCACCGCTGCTTGTCATACCACAGCAAACGGATTCTTTATACTTGTACCTCTCGGTATCCAATCACACTGTCAGCTCGGCGTTAATATGCGAGGTCGCAGGAATCCAACACCCCGTTTACTACGCGAGCAAGACCTTATTAGACGCCGAGCAAAGGTACCTGCCATTGGAGAAGCTCGCCTTTGTACTGGTAATAACCTCGAGGAAACTGAAGCATTATTTCGAAGCTCATACTATCATCGTCCTTACATCGCACCCCCTTAAGGCGGTCCTAAGGAAAGAGGATTTGTCGGGCAGATTATCTAAGTGGTCAGTCGAGCTCGGCCAGTTCGACATCCAATTTCAACCAAGGACCGCTATCAAGGGTCAGATCCTCGCTGATTTCATAGCCGAATTCACTGGCGAAGAACTCCCCGACCAAACTTAACCAACAAAGCAAAAGGAGAACCCAGCAATAGTGGAAACCTGGAAACTATTCGTTGATGGAGCCTCCAACTCAAAGGGGGAAGGCGTAGGCATTGTTCTCATCACCCTAGAAAACACCATCCTTGAGCAAGGAATCAGGCTTGGATTTACAGCCTCCAACAACGAAGCAGAGTACGAAGCCCTAATAGCCGGTCTCCAAAAGGCGCAAACTCTGGGAGCAAAACGTTTACAGGTGTTCGGCGATTCTCAACTAGTCTCCAATCAGATAAGTGGAGATTACAACGCGAATGATGAAAGAATGGTAGCCTACCTCGCCCTGGTGAGAAAACTAATGACGAGCTTTGAGGAGATCAAGATCCAGCAGTTTCCCAGAGGACAAAACAGTCATGCCGATGCCTTAGCAGCCCTAAGCTCGACAGTTGATTCTAGCCTTAAAAGGATCATTCCCATCGATTTCCTCATTTATCCAAGCATTAACCACAACAGCAAGCTTCCAAACGTGGAACAAATACTCCAGGTGGGATCAGCCCCCAGCTGGATGGACCCCTTAAGAGACTATTTAAAGGAGGGCACGCTCCCAGAGGACAAGAAAACCGCCCACCAGATAAGAGTCAAAGTTGCTCGCTTTCACTTATCCACAGGAGGCAACTTGTATAAGAAGTCCTTCTCTGGTCCCTACTTTAGATGCGTCCACCCAGGCGATGTCGAGCAAGTACTGCGCGAGCTTCACAAAGGAATTTGTGGAAGTCATGTCGGAGGAAGGTCTCTAGCCTTTCGAGCAATGAAGGAAGGCTATTGGTGGCCATATATGCAAAAGGACTCCGCAGTATATGTCCGCAAATACCCGAAATGCCAGCTTCACGCTCCAATGGTCCACCAACCCGCCAGCGACCTAAAATCCCTGACCAGCCCATGGCCCTTCGCCCAATGGGGGATGGACATCGTGGGACCACTACCCACTGCTGCCGGCAATCGCAAATACCTGTTGGTTGCAACTGACTACTTCACCAAATGGATCGAGGCAGAACCATTGGCAAACATCCAAGACGCTGATATGATAAGGTTCATATGGAGGAATATAATCACTCGATTCGGAATCCCTAGAACCATCATCACTGATAATGGGAGACAATTCGAGAGTGGCCCCTTTCAGGACTTCTGTAACGAACACGGGATCAGGCACAACTTTAGTTCGGTGGCCTACCCTCAGAGCAATGGGCAAGCAGAAGCTTCCAACAAAACTGTGATTGATGGATTGAAGAAGCGACTAGAGCGAGCCAAAGGCGCATGGGCAACCGAGCTACCCCATGTCCTATGGGCATACCGAACAACTCCTCGGCGAGCAACAAGAGAAACCCCATTTTCGCTAATATATGGCATGAAAGCAGTCATTCCACTAGAAGCGGGTTTGCCAACAATGAGATCCGACCTTGTCGACCAAGGCCAGAATGATGGGGCGTTGCTCGCTGAACTCGACCTCATCGACGAGCGTAGAGAACTTTCCCTAGTGAAGCTTGCGAGCTATCAGCAACAGCTCGCAAAGCATTACCACAAAAGGGTTAACCCGAGAAGATTCCAAGTTGGGGACTATGTTCTAAGGAAAGTCCTGGGCAACACAGTAAGGTCATCAGACGGCAAGCTAGGCCCAAACTGGGAAGGACCCTTTAAAGTAACTAAAGACGACCTGCAAGGTGCCTATCATTTGGAAACGATGGAGGGCAGAGAGATACCACGAGCATGGAACGCAGCTAATCTCAAGAAATTCTATTTTTAGATTCTCAAGGAATTCTATTGTTGAATCTTTTTCTTGTATTTGTTATGTGAAAGGAACAGTTCATCCCCCTTATTACTAATGAAATCAGTAACTGCATTTTATCACACATCTTTTCCAAATCACATGCACGATGGTCGATATAGCAGGGGAATACCCCTCCTCGGGTCATCGTTATGAAACACGAGAGACTTATTAGCATTGCCCCTGGCAATATATAAAGCCCTACAGAGGATTCTTAGGCAATGCGACCAGATTTTATACTGGCCATCAAACCTACTTTGGTTGAGCAAAATCCTGATCGGGTGAAGACATCCAATACCAGGTGTGTCCTCGCCAATTGCACTACTTAGGCCTAAGGGAGTGTGACGACACAACCTAAAAGGTAAAATGGGGCATAATGGTATTTCGGTATTATACTGGACTGGGGGGACACTTGCATGATAAAATAAAAAGGATTATGAAGCAACAAGAATATAAAAAGATTAGATGAACACGTTTAGTCGGCAAAATTGCCCAAAACACGAACTTTTCATTAATCTCTTATATTTACAACAATGATAATACATGTTTAGTCGGCGAAGTTCGCCCAAAGCATTTACATTATCAAAAAAGACAAAAGAATAACAACTTGTAAAAATTCAAGAAGGTGGAAACCTCGGAACAAGATAATCTGCCACCCTAGCTCTTCGTCCGTCATCAGGAGCGGGGACCAGCTCTTCCACAACCTCATCTGCGTTCAACTCTAATAGTTGTCGAGGAATAGCATCAATGGGGATCCATATATCATCCCTCCTGAATGGGTTGGGCATCATAGTGGAGGAGGACATCTCGTGACGATACCATAACACCGAGTTCCTCGGGACCTGAAGCTCTTTCAAGGCACTCAACCACCCTCTGATGAAAGAAAGTTCCTCGAACTCGGATAGTCTTGTGGGACCATCTAGCCAGCCTTGATCATAACCGTCAGCCCACGCTTGTCGAGGACCCTTCTTGAATAAGTGCCGCAAACGGGTAACGTCCCTTTGAAGCCCAGCAACAGTTACATATGCTTGCCGGACATCATCACGGAGCTCTTCCATCTCCTTATCCTGCTGTTCTTCTGCTTCCCTGTTCCTGCCCCCGGTGCTCCTACCAGCTCGCGGGAGGGGAGGACGAGTGGAACCTCGCGGCATAGAAGGAGTATGTCCAGCTCACGAAGATGAGGAGCCTTGCAGAACCGCTGAAACAATGCTCAGTGCATGCTCTCTAAGTTGCAAGACTTCCCTCCTCAGGTTTTCATTTTCCTGCTGCAGGAACTCCCCAACTTGGTTTATCTCGGTGGCCACTAGTAACCTTGCTCTCAGTACATTGACTTCCCCTTATACAGAGGCACCAATGCCTTCCATCTCCTGGAGCCTGTCCTTCAGCTTAGCCACTAGCTCGGACTGCTCCTTATACTTTTGATTCCTTGACCTGAGAGATTTGCAAAGCCTAACAAAGGCCTGAGGAACCTGAGGACTGGCATTGGGACCAAGAGTCCTGCCCAATTGAGATGTGGCAGGAATATACTCTTCTAAATCAGTCAACTACAAGACATAAAAGGGCAATGGAAAGAAAAATCAATCAATGCACTGGAAAAAGAAGCCTTTTCATTTCATTGATAAAAGTCAATTACATCGAGCAGAAATTGGAGAAATTACAAGCAGAAGTACAAAAATAATCCTAGAAGAAGATTAACTAGCAACCTCAGGCTACCCAGAGGTGGTTGGCTGCTTCCCCTTGTCAGCAGCAGCAGAGGCATCCCCCTCTACAGGGATGCCCTCATTCTCTTGGGCAGGACCAAAATCGACAGGAATTGTCTGAGAGGCAAGATCAACACCCTCGATGGCTGGGGCAGGGGCTTCTTCGTCCACAGTTGGCCTCGGACCCGGGTTATGCTTATCAAACAGAGGAGATTCAGCATCAACACCAGCAGCTAAGAGGGCCTTGTTCCAGCCCTTCTTGAAGTTCAAACGGCTGATGTAGCCTATCTGAACTTTGGCGTCTTCATAAGCAGCAGTCCACCCGGAGTTGTATGAATCCTCCTTGATGGAGGATACCTGGGGATCTTTTTCCTTTAACTGCTCGATCAGAGCCTTGTTCTCCTCCACGACACCCAGCTTGCTCGAGAAGACTAGGTCATAGGCCTGCCTCAGCTCGCTCAGCTCCTTAACGGCCACATCCCTCTCTCGATTAGAATTGATGAGGGTCAGATCAGAGGAAGCTCGGGCGGCATCAGCAGCCTTCAAATCAGCCTCCAACTGAGAACCCCTGACTTCCAGAGCGGACTTCTGCTGCTCCAGCTCGCCATTCCTTCTCACCAACTGGTCGCGAGAACGGTAGAGCACGGCGAAATCAGTCACAAACTGCCAAAAATAAAGAAGAGATCAAGAATGAGAAACAACTAAAACTTATTAAGGAATTGAAAAATGGAGAGGATCTTACCAAGGCTAGCCTCTGGCTAGATTGTAAGGTCAATTGATCAGACCCCAGCGCCCTTTGGCGATCTGCAGGAAGAACTGCCCTCTCGAGCAGCGCAGGTGCCAGCTGAGGAGAAACGGCAACTGAGGCCCCCTCGGGCAAAGCAGACACCGGGACCAAGGCTTGCCCAGCCTTCGTCCTCGACTCCATCTTTCTCCTCTCTTCCTCTTTCTCCCTCTTCATCCTCTTCCTCTCCTCCATCCTCTTCTTTTCCTCCACCTTCTTTCTTTCCTCCTCCTTTTTCCTCTCCCTCTCTCTCACCTGCTCTTCCTCTCTCTTCTCCCTCTCTTGCTCCTGAGTAGAAGACCGAGAACCAGTAGCCACGGCCCCTGAAGTGGACTTTTGTTTCTTTGACCTTTGTGCAAGGAGAACGTGGTCCTCATCATCATCGTCTCTAATCAGGTTCTTCCTTGGAGGCATCTCTTCACCTGAACTGCTGGAAGTGCTCGACGATCCTCGAGCTTCAGAATCCTCTTCACAGTCAGAAGAACTGCTACTGTCAGAGCTCTCTTCACCCAAATTACTCGCAGCTCCGGCAGGCTCACTCTCAGAGCTGCTCTACTCTTCGTCCAACTGGATAGGCTCAGCAGTAGTCTCTCCGAAAGAATTAAACTCTGGAACACTATCCACAGGTCGTGCTATGAAGCTGGAGCCTACGTTCTTATACTTGAGCAAAAAGGCAGCAGGCCTGGGATGCTCGCCGTCACCCAGAGGCTCCCTGATATTCCAAGCTTTCACCAACTCTGAGATACGAACCTCGGTGAGAGCAGGCTCCAAATTCTTTATCCTCGCTGTGGAAGAAAAAGCAAAGAGGGGTTAGAAAAGTCACCAATCAGCAAAAGTTGAAACAACAGTACAATGTCTACCTATATATTCCTCTCCGTAGAAAGGAACAGAGAACCTCTCAGACCTCGACCCTTCAAACTAGGGAGGGAACTGCCAATTCCTAACGAGGAAACCCTCTTGCCAGTAGTCCTTATGGGAATCAGGTAGGTTTACTACTAATACCCTATCAGGACTCCTAGCTTTGAGGTATAAGACACCTGAACTAGTTCGAGAAAAGGAATAACAGAAACAGATCTCGGCAAGTCCTAACCTAGTACCATACAACTGGTTTATTTTGTGGACGCCATTTACTATCTTCCACACATTGGGCGAACACTGTGCGGGAACAATATTGAAATAGCCAAAGAAATGCAAAAATAGATCATTAGGGTGAAAAGTAAGTCCCCCCTGGGAAAGTAACAAAACATGGATCCAGTGGGCATCCTCTATATCCCTAACGTTCCTAGGAGGGGAGGCACAACATTCAATAACTACCCACTCAGGAATGTTGTAGAACTTCCTGAATTCAGAGATTGACCTATTTCCAATCTTCGCCATTGAAAAACTCGAGAAAATCTACAAACCAAAGAGAAAGTGCAAAGAAGGGGCACGAGAAACTTACAAAACATAAGATCAGTTTAAGTGATGAAGAAGCACGAGCTCAAGACGACTAAGAAGCAATGGAAATGGGGATTAAGAGAAGAAGGTACGAGGCGCTAGAGTTCTCAGAAGAAGGAAGAGTACTAGAAAGGCTGAAGCGACGGAAGAAAAAGTGGGTATCCCAACAAGCCTTCAATTCTAATCATAGCGCACAAATAGCGAAGCGGGTGCCGCCAAAGCAACTTCACAGTTTTCGAAGAATCGCAAATCAGCCATAATGGCTGATCATTTAAATCCATTGGACCCATAAACATGGCCCAACTAATTTAGGGGCAATTGTGGGTACCCGAAAATTAGAACTATGGGCCTGGACGAGTAGCCCAGTCCTGGCGGCCCAAAGTCCAGGCCCCTCATCTTTTATAATTGATCCGGTCTCCCCCACGATCCCATGAAGGGAAGTAATAGGGAAAATGGAAAACATGGAGGAACCCATCACCTCTACTCATCTACATGTACATGTATATATTAAACCCTAGGTCCGGGGCAAAAGGACAAGTTGTATTCTCTGTAATCACTCTCCAGAGTATATAGAAATAATATCGACTGCACCACCGTGGACGTAGGCACATCTTGGCTGAACCACGTACATCCTTTGTTGTGTGATTGGCATCTTGTATTTCTTGTTCTTTTCTTGATAATCTTTCTCTCATATTTATTTGTGTTGCATAATAATTGCGTCTACAGTTAGCAGAACAAATGTCGTTTGAAGCTGGGTTGAACGAGATTGGTTGTTTATTCAATTTTTTTTATGTTGGTTCGAACAAGATTATGTTTTTGTTCGAACAAAATCTTATTTTTTCAAATGGGAATTATCGAAAAAAATGTTGACTCAAAAAACGTGTTTTTTATATAAAGGGGTTCAAGCATTGGTTTTAAAGAGACTTTTAGAAAAAAAAAACACACACACACGCATATATATATATATATATATATATATATATATAGGGAGAGGTTCACAAGTGGACCAAAAGAATGGACTTTTTAATGGACCTTAACAAAAAACACATAATAACACATTAATTTTAATTCCTATAGTGTAATTGGTCCGCGCCAGCAGCACCCGAGACCACACCTTCACCCCACTAACCCCCCACCCCCACCGCTCCCCCGCCCCCCCAACCACCTCCATCACCATAGCAACCCTTGTGGACCATCACCATAGCAGCCCTTTCGCAGCCCTTATGACAGCAGGGCTGTCATGGGGGTGGGGGTGGGAGGGTGGGGGTGGGGGTGGGGTGGGGTGGGGTGGGTGGGGGGGTTAGTGGGGTGAAGGTGTGGTCTCGGGTGCTGCTGGCGCGGACCAATTACACTATAGGAATTAAAATTAATGTGTTATTATGTGTTTTTTGTTAAGGTCCATTAAAAAGTCCATTCTTTTGGTCCACTTGTAAACCTCTCCCTATATATATAACTATATATCCAAAAACTTCCAAACCCTAGTTTCACCCAAACACTTTAAGATTAAAGTTTATGTCTTTATATATATTGAGATCTTGTCTATGGTTACCATAATTTTTGGCTCTCGTAATCTTTATAGAGAAAAGTTTTGTGTTGTCTATTCTGTATCCAATTTGATATTAACACACGGAGGACTTCGTATTACGGTGTTGTGGTGAGGAAGAGGTTAGACCGTGTTCTATATTTGTAAATGATTATTTAGTCTTATCGATGGATGTCGAGGCGTGTGTGGACTCACATGTTGTGGAAACTTGCGTGTGTGGATTGTCGTATTATTATTATTGAGGAGAGGGTAAAGATTGGAGACGCACCGTGGCTTGCCAAGGCATCGAGTCTGTGTTGTAACTCATCTGTCGACTTATGTAATTCCTCATCATAGTAAATTTCTATGATTGGGCCGTCCACGGTGTTTCCCGTTGTGAATTTTCCTCGTACATCAATGTGTTGTGTGATTGATTTTACTTTATCTGCTATCATCTAGATGCATGTTTTTAGATAAGATAAGATTTGGCAAATCATTTATCACCACGGTTAGTTTAAAATTGGTGCTAATTTTAATTAAGGTTAATTTTTCTTACGTTTTATATTTAATTTGAAAAATTACAAAATTGACTTTTTTTAGACCTCCCTTCGTACTCCTGCAACTTCAGATAAGATCTCATAATTATACGATATACTCACAAATTGATGGAGTCCTTTGTTTCATTTTGTGGTTTCTTCTTTGCACCTTCAGATACTAAGATTTCATTCAGAGGCTCATGACAATATGTATCTCATTGTCACTTGTCCAACTAGAATTATGAACAAGAATTAATTATGCATTCCAAAGGAGGATACGTTTCTTCAGTTGCCAATTGATACTCGTTTAGCTTACCTTATTCATTGTAGATGTCTGAGCTCAGGACAAACATGTAACTCGATGTTTTAAAGGTATAGATTGCTATGAACTTTATTCCTCAGATGTAATTAAAGTCTAATTTTCTACTGAGCTAAGATATATGCTCACGATTGTTGATTTAATTCTTTCAATCTATATCGCCATTACAGTAAGGTTTGGTGAATGCAGTAAGCGAATTGTCCACAGTCACTCATCCCCATATATAAGTATGATCTTCTAAATAAGATTTAGTTTTCCTGACACACATATATATCTTACGGTAACCTATTTTTTTAAATGAGGCCTATGTAGGGATGGAAATGGACTATTTTGGTTTTGTGTCAAAATTAGGCTTTGAACCACGAGAACATTGTTAGGGATACGTATATCATAACTGATTGTATAGGATACTCGAATACATAGATAAATGCTCGATACCATGTTCACTCTGCACGTAAACACGCAATGCTTGTGAACATTAATATTGAATCATTATATTTATCTTTTGTACAATTTCCATTAACTAAAATATTTTATCTAGTAATATTATGCACAATGTTATTAAGCTCCTAGACATTTATACATAAAAGTAATTTCTATTATAGTTTTATATACGAATTAAAGCCATTTTTATCCAATTTATTGAATTTTTTACATAACCCCGTGTCGGTATCATATCTGATTTGCGTATCTGTTGGAGCGAATTCCCCCAAGTTTTAAACTCAAATTATGAGATGGCTCAATGATATACCAAATTTTAATTTTTCAAAAATTATTTAATTTTCTTTACTTTAACAGCACAATCAAACACATGAAAAATTAAATTGAAATTAAATTGAAATTAAAGTGAAATTAAACTACAGAAACATTTTATGTTTCACTTAAACAAGATTCAATCCAATTCAAGTTAAATAAACTAAGCATGAATATTATCAAATTAAATTAATGCCGACTTGAATTAAATTAAACTAAAATTACCCATATATTTAAATAACACCAAATTAAATAAGAGTTGTTATTTAAACCAATTTTTATCTTATTACCCTACACATGCATCTAAGTGATAATTTTATAAGATACAAAATAAATCAAAAACACACTACGCCGCGATGTACGAGAAAAACTCACAGCGGGAAAAACCTCGGATGGCCCTGCCTACAAGTCCACTAAGTATGGTATTTTTACAAAAGACACGAAAAGAGACTTACTTCCGTGACTCGAATCCCTTCAAGCCTTGACACTCCTTCATTCTTCAACCTTCGCCTAGTCAACAACTCCGGAGTCCATCGAAATCTTGGAATCCACCAATGGGGAACAACTACCATCAACGCACATACGGTGCCTTTCACCGTATGAGAATGCCGCAGCAAAAATGATTTCATTTTCGAGGTAGAAAAGGAACCCAAACTTTCTCACTTTATGGGTAGAGAAGAACCCGGCGCCAAATGATCTCCAAGCAAATATATATAAATAGGAACTTGGATTAAACTAAAACTATGGGTGTAAAACTTAGATTTGTTCTTAAGATAATTTTCTTTTGATAAATAAACACCAAGGACTTTTCTTCGAAAAAATTTTGGCTCTCAAAAGCACTTGAAAATCTGGAAAAATTAACTTAGAAAAATCTATTCCCGCACTATTAAAATTAGGTAAAAAGAAAGTGGGTTAGTGGGGAGTTTTGGAGAAAAACTAACAAAAAATTGCTCGAAAACTGTAATCTCGTTTTAATGAGTCGTTCGAACGACATTTCTAATGAGATTTCAGAAAGAAAAAAAGATCTCGTTTGAAATCGTTCGAACGAGGTCATTTGAACGACCTTTCTAACGAGATTTCAAGCCATGAATCTAGATAATTTCGATAAGAACGTGTGGCCGACAGTTTCATATTTTTCTGATTTTTTTTAATTAGGTATGATTTTTCTATGGAAAGGTGTCCAAGAACAAAATCTATAGATAATATGGATTCAAATTTTTTTTAACAAGAATACTAACGCCCAAAATAAATTTCCAAATCCCTATATAATATTAATGCGCTCATACCTTTAGAGACCTTGGAAAAATTCAAATGTTGATGACGTTTAAACACGACACAAAAATCGGCAATGATGATATCTTCAATTTAGCTTGGTCGCTACGTCTTCAACATTAACATCATAGTCTTGAAGGGACAACCTCTATCCTACGACAAAAATAGTTTTGTCTGGAATTAAGCCAACACTAATAATTGACATAATTGAAAATTTTTCCTTACAAATATCTCCATTTGTCTATTCCGGGACAAAACCAAACATAAAAAAATCCTATGGACCGTCAAGCACATCTAGACACAATCCCACCCAAAGAAAAATAAAAAAAATACAATGCCTGACTCGACACATAGTAGAAGCTTTTCCGTTTTAGAAGATTTACATTAGAGATGAAATCCTACACACTTAAACACACCATTAAACGCATAGGGACTATCAAAAGTTTAAATGCAAAAAAAAATCTCTCCCCCTTAATTAATTCTCCCTATTTATCTAACATGATCTACCTAAGAATATAACGCTTTCCCCCTAAGGTAGATCTCCTAAACTGAAGGTTTAGATACCATTTCTCCCCCTTTTTGTTAAGGAATAGACAAAGGTCAAGAATAAAATAACTTATTTTTCCCCCAATTAAAGCAAATACTCCCCATAAACTAAATATGAAGAAAAGTAAGTTAAACATGCAATGGTGGATAAAGAGACAAGAGCATTTAAGCATATGACAACAATGAAGTACAATTATTCCATACCAAGATTAGTAAATATCACCTATGATGCGATAACAAAAGATACCATTAAAATGTACTATGATAATCATGGAATATCAAACACAACTCGCAACAAGATATATACCAATTTTGAGTTCAAAGCATACATGGACTAGATAGCAAGGCAAAGACTCAAAAACAAAGATATACCATATATATATATACAAACATACCAATAACGTATACGCTCATATACATAGGTATAGAGACCACACACGACACAAAATACATTAAGCTTTCCACACGCATATGGCAAAAATGGGTCTAAATACATGTGGTAAATGGAAGTCAAGGGGTGTGAACTAGCAATAAAATAATTTAGACCCAATCACCTAAACATGTTCATGGAGTTCTCATTTGATTGCAAAACTTTATCCAACTTAATTATAGCCTCATGTGATAAGATAAAGTGAACTCACGGAACAAACATACACAATGCACATGTGACAACCCGCCTAATAAAATACCGGGCGATCACTCCTATATCAAATTAAAACAGGAGTCGCATATGGATCATTCTTAGCATCATTGTCGAAAATCGATTTTAATTACTAATAACCTATTAGGCGGGCGTCAAAATTTTACTTAACTACTCTTTTTAAACAACAACACGATATAAACATCTACACAGTTTATGTAAATGAAACTGAAATGAAATAAAATAACCGAACACTCGGTTCAAATATGATACAACCAAATCGAATCCGCATAAAAAGTGGTAAAAGAATAAATAACAGCAGTTGGGCTATCAGCCCGAATGTATATACAATACCTCATATCTAGATTACAAGGATATAAGCATCTATCGAGAACCTGCATGCATCCACAGCTGCCGCAGCAGACGTCTGACTCGAAAGAAGTGTCATCCAGGCGTCCCTGTGTCTGGACACCTATATATATATATATATAACAAGAGAGGAAAAGTAGATAAACGGGTCAGAGCCCGAGTGTGAAAAAATTTAGCAAGTGCATAAATTCTTTACTTTTAAAAATACATTTTATCTCATATTTAAATTGGTATCGCACTCCCATGAGATACCCCTCACCCCTCTTCTAATGGTGCGCACCTAACGCACTCGTCTGAAACATTCTAGCTAAGCTACCCCGCCTAACTAAACTAATTCACCCGTCTACTAGAACCACCACAACCCGAGTACTAAGGGCTAAACTTCTCTCCATTCTCAACATTACACTAAGTTCGTGCGTGGGGTGTCTCACAAAGCGAAATCCAAACAAGGAACCCCCCCGATACACTACTACTTGGCAGTGTCAATGGTCGTGATCCATTAGGCCCTTCGTACAAAAACAAATATATAAACATATTCATATAATAATATACTTATTATATTCATTCTCATATACATCTTACAATATACATCCGAATAATATCTCCCGGACTGAGGTTATTCTCTACTCATTTGTATAATACACATCCGGATCTATCTCCCAGACTGAGATTATCTATACTATATAATATACATCCGGATCTATCTCTCGGACTGAGAATCTCTATATTCTCATAGACATATATATTATCTTGTTCTCATGCACAAGGAATATATTATATAATACACATCCGGATCTATCTCCCGGACTGAGAATCTCTATACACATCCGAATTTATCTCCCGAACTGAGAATCTCTATACACATCCGGATCTATCTCCCGGACTGAGAATCTCTATATTCTCATAGACATATATATTACCTTGTTCTCATGCATAAGGAATAAACTATATAATACGCATCCGGATCTATCTCCCGGACTGATAATCTCTATACACATCCGGATCTATCTCCCGGACTGAGAATCTCTATATTCTCATAGACATATTTATTACCTTGTTCTCATGCACAAGGAATATACTATATAATACACATCCGCATCATATTTTATATATACTTTAATCACATAGTTTACATAATATATATTCCTTCTCGAATATATATAAATGGCCATAATTGCCAATCACATCTAGCGATGACCAATAATCCCAAAGATTCTCTCAAAGAATCATATTCATACGTTCACATACTCATGACACTATACCCAAAGTGTTCCCTCACTCTGATAAATAATAAATACCTTATTCCCATCTAAGGATTTAGTGGATATCTCCAAATATACCAATTTACATTAACTAAATAATTATATTCTCCAATTCATATTAATAATCTCATAGGATTACCTTAACCATCACCAACATAATTATGTAATCCCGCGTGTATAATCATATAGGCCAAAATGGCTACTGAAACTATCCCAACTGATATTCATCCCTGAATACCCTAAAATTTAATAAGTTGTGGATTCCTTTTCCACGAACCCAATGACTACATTTCGCTTAAATAGTGATCTAGAGGTCTCCACTCTATATTTAGGAACCCCTAATATTTATCTCCAAATAATTCTAGCCTTAATTCTCCCAATATCAGGTTTGATTTCTAACTAACGATTTCGATCTCGGATAGCGTTCCGTAGAAAAATCATTATAAATCCAAATAAAATCAGAAAAATACGCGGTTAGCGCTCACGCGACCGTATCGAAAATATCTACAATTTTCATGCCGAATCGATTTGTCTCTAGGCCGAATCGATCCAGGAAGGACGCTGGCTACTGCTCATCATCTTCTCCTAGACTGTTTCGGCCATTAAAGCTTCCCCCAAGCTTTTGTCTCCTCTCCCGACAGCCTACAACCTCAACCAATAACATATACACATATAACAAGGGTTCTAAACATCCTAGAACCCGAAACCAACAACTGATTTTGATTAAATCCTAAGTTTCCCGAATTGGAAAATTATTGGGGTTTATTCGTTTTAACTCCCGAAAACTCGTTTAATCCACGAAAACCCAACCCAAAATCTTTAGGGCTTGTTAATACCAAAATATGATATGAGATTTATGCTTAAAAGTAAATAAAGAAAGTAAACACTTGCCTCGTGGATATAATCCGACGATCCTGAGTCGAATCCCGCGGAGGTTGGTCGGAGTCTCCCTTTTCTTCTCCCCTTTCTTCCTCTCTCTCTTCTCTTTTTTCTTTTCTCTCTTTTCTTTCTCTTATCTCCCCCTCTCCCTCCTTATATAGGGAGAAAAAGGGTTTATACCTTTTAAACCCAAAATGACTCGTTTACTCAATTACGAGTTTTTTTACTCTAAAAATTCTTGAAACTCAATTTCGACTATCAGATACACTATTCTGACTATCTCAACCATTCCGAGACTCACCGCGCAGTCAGAATCTCCATCTAAGGCACTTAACCGCAATCCACTATTTTAACCCATTGCATCTTACTGCGGGTTTTTCCAATTAAAATCTTACCTTTTGTCGCTTTACTCAATGGCGGCATATAATTAAAATACTTCGACATATTTACTTAATCCCAAAAGTAAATACAACACCCATCGAAAATCATCTAATCCTTGAAAATCCCAAAAATCACTATTTTGAGAAATTCCTCAAATTTCCAATTTATACTCAATTATGGAATTTAATTATCCCCAAAAGGACAGGTTGTTACATACTTCCCCCTTACAACGGAATTTCATCCTCGAAATTCAAATACAACTGATGCTACCAGTACTAACCTAGGATCGCTCCAAATCCTAATACCTCAAGGGGAACGATACTAACCCAATGGTTCCCAATCATACATTATACGGATACCACGGTCGTAAAATGACTCCAACAATGCCACATGGCAACCATCATTTCTTGTGCCCCCATGAAAAGACAAGCCTACAGCCGCCGCTCTGACGTCCAAACACGATTTTAAACGTTCACTCATCAAAATTCGGGTATCTAATTTCCCCCCAAAAGAAATTACTCTAATGCTCGACCACTCTCGTCAGTGTCCTTTCTTATCTTGGGCACGGCGTTCCATCCAACATACTCCAAAATCCATTTGTGACTGCCTTACAGCATAAACTTCAACTTTATATACTAAGCCTTTTCTATTTCAGGAAGTATATAAAACCAACTTACTAAGGTGCCCATACACCTTTTTAACTCGTGCACGTCTGCACAACCATTGTAAACGCTCGACACGTAACACTCTCTCCAAATAAGGTCCTCTTTTCCTCGATGTAATACTCACATATGGGTCCTCCCAACCCGCGAAGTTCAATTCTCCTCAGGGTTAATCAACCAAAGTTTCTATATCGGCGCTACTAGCTCTATTGAACTTACTCCTTAATAATCCTACGATCTATGCGTTATCCTACACACGCGAAACTAGTATAATCCTAAATATATCCCTAGTGCCCAAGGCCTCTTTCAACTTCTGACATTTGCTTGGTTTCATGTGTGGGACGTCTCGCAAAGCGAAATCCAGACAAGGAACCCTCCCATTACACTACGCCCTCGCGTCATCGGTCTCCGAGATATAACGACCTGAGGCACATCAGCGGGACGTCCTAAATCTTACCTCGCTAACCTAACTAACACTCTTCTACCACCACCATTCTATCAATCGGGCGCCTATTCTCTATCGAGATGTTACGATTATTTTACCCAAAACATATTAACTCCAAAATTTGCCTTTTGCACAAGGCCTGGCCATAAGCCTCAAATCAATTTTCTTTTACCTTGTCTCACCCACATACTTGTGGTGAGGAACAACATTTCAGTTCTTTTTAGTCCATAGTGTTTTCTCTACACTAGGTAACTTACCAACAAAACCAACATCTTTACATCTCATAATATCTCTCCACTCTCGACGTCATTAAGGTTCATGCGTGGAGCGTCTCGTAAAGCGAAATCCAGACAAGGAACCCCTCCAACACACTACTACTTAACTTTTTCGGTCATGGAGGTCCGTTATTTTCAAATATGCAACCGGGACAATCATATCCCCTCGTCCAACAAAAGGTGGTTTGAACTCATATCTCTATATAGGAGCCACACCACCAAGCGCTCGTACTAACCCTAAGTCCTTGCGCAAATAATAATGAACTTAAACTCACAGCTCGACAATGATCATTGCATACCTTAAATCATATCTATAAGGTCGCCACATACCCGAATCACGATAATGAAACATCTGCTCACTGAAGTTCCATATATCCATATTAACAAAGGCGAACTCAACCTGTATCCAGGTCAGATATCGCAACAACAACCCGTTCCACCCTGGAACCGCGGATACGATAGTCTTGCCATCATTAGCCTGCTATCGCTCCGAATAACAATTAATTATAATATAATTGCAATATTACCATACCTGTATAACGCATATAAAACGAGCATCACAAGCCAGATATATATATTCAAAACATTAACACCCGCTTTTATAGTGAATGAAAGAAAAAAAATAACTCCGCTACCGTGGAAAACACATAGGCCTATATTACATAATGTTATCGATACCGCCACGAAGCTCAATTTACACACACGAGTCTGGGGCTAACGAAACACCTCGACTTTATCTAGTCACGCCAATTATACCTCTTCCTTCTGAGGTGAAACTCATAACAACAACTTCGTAGTTATCTACTCCAATTGGTTCTCGGACCTGGTACACTTGTCCTAACTGAACCAAAATTACTTTAATCAATGCCCCATATAGGTACCCTAACCTTATCCTTTATTCCTATCGGGAAAAAAACACCCGTGCGCCTCCGCACTCCACATCACTATTTTCATCACTGGCCTTCCTAACTATGATTAAGTTATCAGTGTCTTGGACTCCATTATCGCGATCCTGACAATCACTTTACTAATTCCCCCTAACTTCTTCTTGTTAGAAGGAAATTCCACTACCGACCTCAACAACCCCGTTTTAACAAATTCCCCTGGTGGATGTCCACCAATGGGGTCCTCGAACATACACATTCTCCATAAGTGTTAGCGACACTTCTCTAGTGAGCCTATCATTCTTCGAAAGGACTCATTATTCATTGTACCTACCTCACCTCAGTACAAGGTTCACTTCTCTATATTACTCTTTATTCACTGTCGGCCTCTGGCCGATCCTTATGTGAATAATTCAGAAACTGCATTCTTCTCATTGCTGCTAAATCATGGGGACTCACGGTTAAAGCTATCCATAAGATTCCTTTCGAACCCTTATCGTCACCGGGAAATTCAACTTTACTACCACTCTCAACCATGGCGGTACTGTGGTACTCATAACTACTATACTCTAGTAGTTGTTGCAACAATATTTAGCAAATACTACAAAGGAAGTGACCTCTACTACGGTCCTCGTCCCCGACTTCTACCAGCTTCTCCAGCTAAGCCTCGCCTCCTGCTGCCATCCAAGCCCCGCACACGAATCTCAAATGAGCGCGCAAAAGATTTACATAATCTTATACTATGGCAGGAGAATGAAATCTCATAAGAGAAACCAACAATCCTAATCCTGAGGCTCTATATCAAATCGAGAGCAACGCTGAAAGCATAGTACGTCCGCACAGATTCCTAAGGACACTAGAACCTTATGCTCTGATACCATTTGTGAGAACCCGCCTAATAAAATACCAGGCGATCACTCCTATATCAAATTAAGACAGGAGTCGCATATGGATCATTCTTAGCATCACTGTCGAAAATCCATTTTAATTACTAATAACCTATTAGGCTGGCGTCAAAATTTTACTTAACTACTCTTTTTAAACAACTACACGATATAAACATCCACACAGTTTATGTAAATGAAACTGAAATGAAATAAAATAACCGAACACTCGGTTCAAATATGATACAACCAAATCGAATCCGCATAAAAGGTGGTAAAAGAATAAATAACAGCAGTTGGGCTATTAGCCCGAATGTATATACAATACCTCCTATCTAGATTACAAGGATATAAGCGTCTATCGAGAACCTGCATGCATCCACAGCTGCCACAGCAGAAGTCTGACTCGAAAGAAGTGTCATCCAGGCGTCCCTATGTCTGGACACCTATATAATATATATATATATATATATAGCAAGAGAGGAAAAGTAGATAAACGGGTCAGAACCCGAGTGTGAAAAATATTTAACAAGTGCATAAATTCTTTACTTTTAAAAATACGTTTTATCTCATATTTAAATTGGTATCGCACTCCCATGAGATACCCCTCACCCCTCTTCTAATGGTGTGCACCTAACGCACTCGTATGAAACATTCTAGCTAAGCTACACCGCCTAACTAAACTAATTCACCCGTCTGCTAGAACCACCACAACCCGAGTACTAAGGGCTAAACTTCTCTCCATTCTCAATACTGCACTAAGTTCGTGCGTGGGCTGTCTCGCGAAGCAAAATCCAAACAAGAAACCCTCCCGATACACTACTACTTAGCAGTGTCAATGGTCATTGATATGCCCTATATGTACCCAACAACTAAGAGACATCAACCTCAACCAGGGAGATAGCCGAGGTTAAAAGGGTCTTGGACTGGCAACCAGCGGTCCCGTCCTAAGCAAGGTCGGACAGGGCCGACGTTACTAGTTACCTAATAGTCAGACAGCAGTTGAGGTCTTCATGATCCATAGGGGCAGTTATTCATCAGGCCGTCCAAGGCTGGAAACCTCGGTTGGGTTCAAGTCGAGGTTACAAGAGGTTCACTATCATCGTAACCAACCTCGACAGAGAATCAGCCGATGGTCCTAATCTGCACCTGCTTAACCTCGGCCCAAGACCACCTTATGACTCCACTCGCCTTACCTCGGCTTCTCATGAGCTGAGGCCATCATGAATGGTCTCAGAATTAGACAGTATCCAAACTTCACCAACCTCGTACTCTTCCAGGCCGAGGTTGATATCAAGGGAAGACAGCCGAGCCTTTACTCCCCTACGTATGACTGGAAACATGTGTACACAAATCAGTTATAACAAATCATTCCCCTCACATGGGGGGAATATTTCATCATCATTATCTACATGTGACAGTGACAGATGTCTTCGTCAGATTGGCTAGATTAACTCACACATGCTCATTGCATGCATAGGGGGTACATTACACCCCCCAAGCACTATATATGTAAAGGTCATCCTCTACCTTGTAAAGGGACCCGAAATCAGCAACCCTAGCTGAAACTCTGTCCAAATATATAGTAAAGATAGAAAGCTTAAGAGATTGTATCTATGGCCATTAGAGCCCTCATACAGTGATATTAATCACACACTTGCACAGTGGACGTAGGCCTGATTGGCCGAACCACTTACATAACTGTGTTCATCCTCTTCTCCTCACCTCAATCTCTTATATTTAGTATACTCTTGTGCTGCCATTGTAATCACTAGCTGGATCTTACAAACACCTTGACTGGTGGTGTTATTTCCAGCATCATCATTTTGGTACCGTCTGTGGGAATCGAGAAGCTATCTCTTTCTCATCTCTTGCTTAACCTAACCGGAGACTCTGGTGGTGAACCAGGCCTCACCCCTTGCATGGAGCTGTTTCACCATTGAAAGATCTCCTGTAAGGTATTAAGATCATCTACTACACCAGCTCTTTAGTGCTAACACATGGCACCGGAATTACCACCACCTCTTCCGCCGCCTGGGGCTGGTGTACCTAGCTCCAGCCAGGCACCGCCTCAATCCAAAATGGCGGAGGTGGCCGCAGTCTTGAGGTCTTTGGCTGCAATTCAACAGGCAATGCAGGAGTAATTTGCACAGCTCAGTCAATATATGATGAGGCCACCTGGAGTCTCACCGGAGATGATTACTCCGACGGCTGTTCAGGCGCACCCTGAAGCTAGGGGACCACCCCAGGCACCGCGTAAGGATCACCCTACGCCCAAGTGGAGGAGGGACGTTGCTGACCCTAGGCGCTTGCGACTGGGGAGGCAAGGACACCCTTGCCCTGAGGATAGGTATGATGATCTAGAGGCGGGAGATGTCCCGGAAGATTGTTGGGATCCATATGAGGTTTCGAATAACACAGTTCGTCCTATCCAGCGAAGCCAAGGTTATGGAGGCCGAAGGGGTGGAGAAGCCCAACAACGAGGATCAGCTTTTGATCGATTGAGTAGAGGGTCGGCCTTTGAAAGGATCGGCCCCATAAATGACCTAAGATAGAGGTTATCAAGGTCGAGAAGTGCAGTCGGCTCACAAAGGGAAGATAGGCAACATCGACCTCATCAGGGACGAGGAAGAGACTAAGAAGAGGTCAACAGCCGACGTTGTTCTGCGGCTGGGGAACCCTCAGTCCACCCCTTAGAGGTGGCAGGGGACAACCTCGGCCAGGCCGACGTTACAAGACCATGGAATGACTCCATACAACATCTTGAGGATAATATAGGATACCTCATCAAAAGTCGGGATCCACTGCAAAGAGGTTTCTCAGAAGGCTCTCCGTTCGTGGCTAAGATAGTGAGATTCCCTACCCTAGCCAAGTTCAAACCGCCCATGGTGTCTCCTAAGTATGACGGTAGCACCAACCTTGTACATCACATTGAGATGTACCAGTCAGCGGCGGACATTTATTCAATATCGGATGAGATGAAGTGTCGAGCCTTCTTCGGGACTTTGACAGGAGCAGCACACATTTGGTTTACTTCTCTTCCGAAGAATTCAATTGAGAACTTTAAGGGCTTGGCTGAAAGATTCATTCATAATTTCTGTTTTAGGGTAAGACCTCAAAAGAAGACCACCCATCTGTTGTATGTCAAACAAGTCAAGCACGAGAGCCTATGAGACTACATCGCCAGGTTCAATAAAGAAAAACTTAAGGTTGAAGATTACGAAGAGAATATTGCCATGACCGCCCTCATAGGAGGTCTTTAGAAAGGGAAGTTGTTGTGGAAACTTGTGAAAAACCCTCCCAAGTCCATGGCGGAGCTATTGGCAACTGCGGGAAAGGTCATGAATGCTGAAGAGGCCATGGCCGCTAAGTATGAAGACGAGAACAGCGGTAGCAGCGAAAAGTTCCAAAGAAAGAAAGATGGAAAGAAGAGGTCAGTTAATGACAAGTTTGCACATTATACCCCTCTTACTGTAAGCTGCAAATACATCCTCAATGAGATCAAGAATGACCGGTCCCTAAGATGGCCAGAGAAGCTGAAGGCTCCTCCACATAAGAGGAAGCAAAACTTATGGTGTGAATTCCACCAAGACCATGGCCATGTCACAGATAAGTGCTTCGCCTTAAAGGATGAGATCTAGAAGCTATTAAAGTCAGGAAAGTTGAGGAAATATATTGATGGAAAAGCTCCCAAAAGGGGAAGAGATGAAACCAAAAAGAAGAGAAACGACAGGTGTCATGACGATACCAAAATAAGAAGAGATGGTGACTCAGATGGTGATGACGAAGACGATCCAGATCTCCTACCAAAAGATGACAACATCCCAGTGAAGAGGGTTGGTATGATCTCCTTTGGTATTAACACCATATGCGCAGGACTTATAGGGGTGGTTCTGAAGTGGCTGATCGAAAAGCTCATGTGGCAGAGTCCAGGTCAGTAGCCAAACTTAAAATAGTAAATCTGACGTCTTTCGAGACAACACAGAAAAGAAAGAAGGTGGACATGGACACTCTCATAGTCGGGTTCTCCCGACTCGACTTTAAAGGCATCCTAGCTCCACATGATGACCCTTTGGTAATCACAACAAGAGTTCATGGATGTGAGGTACAAAGAATTCTTGTAGATGGAGGAAGTTCAGCAGATGTGATGTTCTGGCCCTGCTTCAAAAACCTAGGCCTTAGCAGAGCTAGGCTGGTACCCTATCATCATCCGCTAATGGGGTTCAGCGGTGAAAAGGTTCATCCGCTGGGCATGTATGAGATGGACGTGCGAATGGGCGATGAATGGCCTAAGAGGTTGACTCGGAAGATCAATTTTTTCGTTATGGACGAAAATGTCTTCTCGTCCTATAACCTCATCATAGAAAGAGTAGCCCTTAAGGAATTTGAGGCCGTGCCATCGACGGTCCACCATATGCTGAAATTCTCGACCCCCTATGGGGTAGGGGAAGTGCAGGGTGACCAGACTATAGTACGAGAATGCTACTTCAACTCGGCTGAAGAGAGAGAGACCCATAAGAGAGCAACTACCACTTATAACATTAATACACTTGACCCTAGAGATGAAATAAAGTTTAAGAAAGGAGAGGCCACAGAAGAGGTAGAATCCATCGTCCTCAATGAGGACGAACCGAAAAAAAACGTCCAGGTCGGCAAAGACTTAAAAGCGAAGATCAAGGAAGAGCTGATAAACTTCCTGAGGAAGAGGCAGAGTGTCTTCTCTTAGAGTCACGCAGACATGCCTGGCATCAACCCCGAGGTCATGTGCCATAAACTCAACGTATCTAAGGATGCTAAACCAATCAAGCAAAGACGAAGAGTCTACTCTAGGGAGAAGTACAACGTCATCCGGGAAGAAGTCAGAAAGTTGGAAGAGGCTAAATTCATTAGGGAAGTCATATATCTGGAGTGGTTGTCAAATGCAGTCATTACGCCCAAAACCAACGAAAAGTGGAGAATGTGCGTAGATTTTACTGACCTGAACAAGTCTTGCCCAAAAGACAGTTATCCCTTACCTCGGATCGACCCGATGGTAAATGCACGGCAGGACATGAGCTCATGAGCTTCGTGGATGCGTACTCAGGCTACAACCAGATCTTCATGGGTGCTGAAGACTCAGAGAAGACATCCTTCATCACTGACAAAGGGACATATTGCTACAAGGTTATGCCCTTCGGATTAAAAAATGCAGGGGCAATATATCAACGTCTTGTGAATAAGATGTTTGAGGCTCAAATAGGGAAGACTATGGAGGTGTACGTAGACGATATGCTGATGAAGATCTTAAAGGCCTGCACTCACGTGGCAGATGCAGGCCTAGAAAAGACCTTCGATACCATGAACTTGTACAGAATGAAACTCAACCCGGCGAAGTGTGTCTTCGGGGTAGATGCTAGGAAATTTCTTGGATTCATTGTCAATCAGAGGGGAATATAGGCGAACCCTGAGAAAATTAAGGCTTTGCTCGACATAAAGACACCAAGAAGTATCAAGGACATTCAGAGGCTCACTGTAAGAGTTGTTGCACTCAACAAATTTGTCTCAAGGGCGACGGACAAGTGTCTTCCATTCTTTAAGGTGATTAGAAAGGCTTTTGAGTGGGATAAAAAGTGTGATGAGGCTTTTAATCAACTCAAGTCCTACTTCGGATCCCCCTTACTCTTATCTCGGCCTATTGAAGGGGAGAAGCTATTTGTTTATCTAATAGTCTCTGAATCGGCTATAAGTGCGGTGATTATATGGGAAGACGTTGGGGTTCAAAGGCATGTATACTTCAACAGTAAGGCCCTTCAAAGGTCTGAACAGAATTATCCTCGGATGGAAAAGTTAGCCTACGCCTTCATACATGCCTCTAGTAAGATGAAGCCCTACTTTCAGCCCATTCCATGGTCATCCTCACTGACTCCCCACTAAGACATGTCCTCCATAAACCTAAGAAGTCGGGTAGATTGATGACATGGGCCATTGAGTTAGGGGAGTATGACCTTACTTATCAGCCCAGGGTGGCCATCAAAGGGCAGACACTTGCAAACTTTGTTGCTGAGTTCACATGGGAAGAGACCGAGGTTGAAAATAACCTAGAAACTGCAGAAGGGTCAAAAAGCAACGTCTTCCTAGACCCGGAAGAGGTTTCATCCAAAGGAGCCAGAGATGGAATAGCCGAGAATGAGGAAAACCGGTACCTCTTAAATTATGGAGTCATGTCATAAGGGATCTTCTCATCAGATGAAGACATCTGGAACCTCTTTGTTGACGGGTCTTCTTGCGAAAGAGGAAGAGGTGCAGGGCTAATACTTTCATCCCCGGATGGTACGAACGTGGAATATGCCTTAAGGTTTAACTTCAAGGCATCCAACAATGAGTCAGAATATGAGGCTATGATAGCAGGCCTCGCATTGGCAAAGACCCTTAGGGTAAGATGACTCCTTCTTCATAGTGACTCAAGGTTGGTTGTTAATCAAGTTTTGGGGGTTTATGAGGCCAAGGATGAAAGGATGGCCAAATACCTGAAGAGGGTGAGAACGATACTCGAAGGGTTAAAAGAGGTAAAAATGAAGAAAATACCTTGTTAAAATAATAGTCACGCAGACGCACTAGCAAGGTTAGCTTCGGCAACCAGGACAGACATCAGAAGGACGGTCCTAGTTGAGATCTTTCCCAAGGCAAACATTGAAGAAGAAGAGGTTAATAACCCTTGCCTCAATTTGAACCCAGGGGACTCATGGATGGATCCCCTTATCAGATATATCAGAGAGGGAAAGCTACTGAAATCAAAGCTAGAGAGGAGGAAACTGAGGTACAGAGCTGCAAAGTTCTCAATGATAGGAGACGTCCTATATAAGAAGGGATTCCTATTACCTCTCCTCAGATGCGTTCATCCTACAGAAGTTCCCCGTGTCCTACAGGAGGTACACGAAGGTTCTTGCTCCAGTCATATAGGAGGAAGACCTTTGGCCAAGAGGATTATTACGCAAGGATGCTAGTGCCCGACCTTGGCCAAGGATGCTGCAACCTACATGAAGAGGTGCGACAATGTCAGAGATTCTCCACTATCCCCCATCAACCTCATCAGCCTATGATGTCAATCAGTTCCCCTTGGCCATTCGTAGTATGGGGAATTGACTTAGTGGATCCCCTATCAAGGGCTGCAAATAACTACCGATTTCTGATAGTCGCCATTGATTACTTTTCCAAGTGGGTAGAGGCAGAGCCAATGATAACGATTATAGAGAAAAAGACCTTCCAATTTATTTGTAAGAACATCATATACAGATATGGCCTCCCAAACTCCCTCATCTCGAACAACGAAACCCAGTTCAAGAACTCTTCCTTAGAGAAATATTGCGAGAGAGTTGGGATAAAGAAGTTTTTCTCTTCTCCTGTACGACCTTAGGCAAACGGTTAGATCGAAGTCACGAATAGAACAGTCCTCGATGGAATCAATAAGAGGTTAGAAGAAGCTAAGGGAAGATGGACTGAAGAGGTTTATGTTTTGCTATGGGCCTACAGAACAACGGCTAGGACACCGACGGGGGAAACCCCATTTATGTTAGCACATGGCTCAGAGGCCGTCATACCAATAGAGGTAGGACTCCCTACTCATAGGGTCTTGACCTATGACCCCGAGAGGAATGGTGAGGAGAGAATACTTGACCTCGATTTGATTGAAGAGAGAAGGGAAGACGCAGAAGTTAGGCAGGCAGCTTACCAGTAGAGAACAGCAAAATTCTACAATCAAAGGGTAAAATCAAGACCTAGAGCTGTAGGAGACCTGGTGTTGAAGAAGACGTTATAGAAGGCTAACAAGCTTCACCCAAATTGGCATGGTCCTTACAAAGTGATTGAGGAGGTTATACCCGGGACCTACAGGCTAGAAAACCTCGAAGAGGAACCTTTCTCCAACCCTTGGAATGCTGATCATCTAAAAAAGTATTACATATAATGTTACCAGGGCTTTCATGTAAATGTATCATCTTATGAAGAGATTATTAATGAGAAGATCGATTTCCATGTCAATTCTTGGTTCATTATGCTCGAATGGTAGAATTTTATGAGGATAACATCTTAGTTATGACCTCAGACCTTATAACATCATCATTTGGTGATAAGGTCTGAGGTAAGATATCATACTTGGATGACCTCAGACCCCATAACATCATTAACTTGGTGAATAATTATTTATGAGGATAACATCTTAGTTAATGACCTCAGACCTTATAACATCATAATTTGGTGACAAGGTCTAAGGTAAGACATCATACTTGGATGACCTTAGACCTTAGACATCATTAGTTTGGTGAAAACTTATTTATGGGGATAACATCTTAGTTATGACCTCAGACCTTATAACATCATCATTTGGTGACAAGGTCTGAGGTAGGACATCATACTTGGATGACCTCAGACCCTATAACATCATTAACTTGGTGAATAATTATTTATGAGGATAACATCTTAGTTGATGACCTCAGACCTTTTAACATCATAATTTGGTGATAAGGTCTGAGGTAAGACATCATACTTGGATGACCTCAGACCTTAGACATCATTAGTTTGGTGAAAAATTATTTATGGGGATAACATCTTAGTTATGACCTCAGACCTTATAACATCATCATTTGGTGACAAGGTCTGAGGTAGGACATCATACTTGGATGACCTCAGACCCTATAACATCATTAACTTGGTGAATAATTATTTATGAGGATAACATCTTAGTTGATGACCTCAGACCTTATAACATTATCATTTGCTGACAAGGTCTGAGGTAAGACATCATACTTGGATGACCTCAGACCCTATAACATCATTAACTTGGTGAATAATTATTTATGAGGATAACATCTTAGTTGATGACCTCATACCTTATAACATCATAATTTGGTGACAAGGTCTCAGGTAAGACATCATACTTGCATGACCTCAGACCTTGGACATCATTAGTTTGGTGAAAAATTATTTCTGGGGATAACATCTTAGTTGTGACCTCAGACCTTATAACATCATCATTTGGTGACAAGGTCTGAGGTAGGACATCATACTTAGATGATCTCAGATCCTATAACATCATTAACTTGGTGAATAATTATTTATGAGTATAACATCTTAGTTGATGACCTCGGACCTTATAACATCATAATTTGGTGACAAGGTCTGAGGTAAGACATCATACTTGGATGACCTCAGACCTTAGACATCATTAGTTTGGTGAAAAATTATTTTTGGGGATAACATCTTAGTTATGACCTCGGACCTTATAACATCATCATTTGGTGACAAGGTCTGAGGTAGGACATCATACTTGGCTGACCTCAGACCCTAGACATCATTAGTTTGGTGAAAAATTATTTATGGGGATAACGTCTAAGTTGATGACCTCAGACCTAATAACATCATAATTTGGTGATAAGATCCGAGGTAAGACATCATGCTTGGATGACCTCAGACCTAATAACATCATAATTGGTGACAAGGTCTGAGGTAAGACATCATATTCGGATGACCTCAGACCCTTAACATTATTAAGTTGGTGAATATTTTATGAGGATAACATCTTAGTGATGACCTCAGACCTAATAACATCATAATTGATGACAAGGTCTAAAGTAAGACATCATATTCGGATGACCTCATACCCTTGACATCATTAATTTGGTGAAATATTATTTACGAGGACAACATCTTAGTTATGACCTCATACCTTATAACATCATAATATGATGACAAGGTCTGAAGTAGGACATCATACTTGGATGACCTCAGACCTTTGACGATAATATTGAGACTTCAGATACAGAAAATCATTCAAGGAACATTCAACAACTAAAGAAATAAAGCCCTCCTCAGAGGTTGATATAGACTAAAATTGAGAGTTATAAACTACAAGGGAACATAGTTTGTCATCAGAGGTTAAAGTTAGAAATAGAAATTAAAGTTATAAAAAGCTTCACAAAATAGTCAAGTGTTCGCAGCCTCAGGGTTAGTAGACATGCCCCCATCTTCCTGGCCGAGGGTGGTCACTTCCATCCCGTCATCCTGAGCACCAACATCTTCGGTCCTGGTGTCATCTTGGGGGGCAGTCTCGGTAGGTGCATCACCTCCCTCCTCCTCTACTTCTTACAAGGCCTGAGCAAATCGAGGATTGGCATAACCCAAACCAACGAAGTCAGAGGCTGCTAGGCTCCCTGATTCCTTCTCCTTCATGGCAGCCCATTTTCCACTGGCCTTCACACCCCTTTCCAGGTATTCAAAGCCGAAGCTGAAAAACTCATCAGAAACCTTATACTCCTCCAAGATCTTCTCGGAGGCATCATCCAAGGCAGCCTTCACAGCCACATCGACCTTATGTTGAAGGGAGTCAGCATGAGTCTTCAAAGCAAGCGTTATGATCCTTCCTCAGCTTGTCCATGTCTTTTTTTAACTTCTTCACGCTGGCCTCAGACTTCTCAAAATAGGCCTTCAGATGCTCCACTTCAGCGTTTAAAGCGACCTCTGTCTTCTCGTCCTCTGGGCCCTTCTCAATCAGAGGAAGTTTCCGCAAGGTCCAATTAACAAAATGGTGCATGGTGAGGAGACCCTGTAAAACATGTGGAGAGATGTCAGTCTAAGATCCGGTATAACTCAAAAATGATGTTACACTTGAATATAATTCAGCAGCAAAACCCAAGGTTCAAGGTCTTACTTGGATAGAGCGATGGAAAGAGAACTCAGCCAATAGAGGCCTATCCAGAGAGCGATAGAAGTGCTTGTCAGAGTTGGTCATGGCATCGCCGATGGCATCCAGGGCCTTCAGACTATGGCCGATGAGACTGTCACCAATCTTCAGTTGCTCCAAGCGAGCAATCAGTATGTCCTCAAAAGAAATGGGGATGGCACGATCCCCCTTTTGGTTTTTCTTCTTCTGCCTTTGATCCTCAGGGGCAGGGGCAGCAGGTTTCCTCTTCTTGGATGCCTCAGCCCTTGAGGTAGTTGGAGGAGGAGGAGGTGCATTCAGACCTGCTTTCTTCACAAGATTCATGAGACTAGGGGCTGCCATCTCCCAGAGTTCGTTGGAGATCCCTTTTGAACGCTCTACAAAACAGAAAGGTCTGAGTTAGAAAATCAGAGATACACAAATTCAGAGGTATGACTTGTTGAAATAATAAAGCAACTTATGCAGTTCGATCAAAGGACTCCCCCCAAGGCCAGTTTCTGAGAGATAGTAAGGAGTCATCAAATGCTCGTACTTCACTAGCAGACCATGATCACCCTCTTCTGAAGATTATTTTGGCTTAGCCCAGGGTCGGCCCTAGCATCCATTATCATTTTTCCCCATCTCAGGGGTATTCTCGGCTCTAGGGAGGAAGATGGGGCACAGGGACCAAACTCCCATGGCCCTGACGCAAAAAAGTAGTGTGGTTTCCAATTATGGTTCAAGGTTTGGGTAACCTGCAACATCTTTTTATTTGACTTCCGAGCCAAAAAATGGTAATAGCTCGGATGATTCCTAGCAGATGAGGGGACGTAGCACCCTGTAAAGAGTTGGACAGGAAGGTCTGAATGATGGACTGCCCTCCATAAGATAATAGCTCCAATTATCACCCTCCAAGCATTGGGTGACAACTGGGAAGGAGCCAAGTTGATTTAGGACAATATAGCCCTGATGATAGGAGGAATGGGAAGATGAAATCCTAACTTGAACATCTGCTCATACAGGCAGATCTCACCGTCTCGACCGCCGAAAGCCATCTCTTCCCTCAGAGGTCTCCTGAGTTTTATAGAGGGACATATAGAATATAGATGTATGAAGGCCAAAAGGTCGACCTCGCTGACAGTGCTCTCTATCTCGGCCGCCTCAGAGGTGTCAACATCGCTCTCAGCACCATCATCATCATCCGGTTCAACGTCGGCCTGAGCAGACGATGGGGCACCACTTGGGAACCTCTGAGCGTACTCAGCTCCTGTGACAGCCGACAGGGGAATGGCTTCAAGGATTGGTGGAACAGCCACGCTAGGTCCTACAATATCAACATCGGAGGAAGAGTGCGATGTGCTTGAACCCTTATGAGACGAGGCCCGACTGAAAACCTCGGCTTGATCACGGACCTGATCCTGCTAGACGAAAAAGTCCATGGCCTCTTGAAAGGCATCCACAGATATAGGGCCTGAGGTGGACGACTCAGACTCAGATATGGGTGTAGGTTCAACTGGGACCTCTACTGATTTAACTAGTTCGGACGGCTCAGGGTATATGACCTTCAGAGGGGGTGGAAAGATAGGTCTGAGGGGAATGCATCTACCCTACGAGCTTCCTCTTGGGCTCTTTCTATTTGCCTAATTTTATCTAAGGTCTTCTCCCTGAGAGAGGGAAATTCCTCTAAGAGTTGATAAAGGGGCCTGAGCATATGAGTCAGACCCTACACTTGTGACTCTCCTAAATAAACAGGATTTGCAATTGAATTAAGGATCAAACTAGGTTTTTCAATGAAGAACGATCAAGAACAGTTCACCAGAAAAGGCATAAACTCATCGGAAAACTAGCCAGAAAATGTAAAAAACAGGAATTGAAGGCTGGAAAAATGGAGAAGAAAAGGTGATAAGACAATACCTGATGGAATGTTAGGAGAAGGAGGTAAATGTTGGCAAGAACTCCACCCAATGCACTGCTAACCAAGCTCTTGTAGAGAGAGAGAGAATAGAGAAAATGCAGGCGAGAGCATGAAGAAATGGAGGAGAAAGAAAGGAAATGAGGGTTTAACCCTCAAACAGCCCCACACGCATCCCAAGGCCCATCATTTCCTTGGGAGCCCAAAGGACAACTAACATCAATGAGCTTGCCTAGCACGCAATTGTGACACCCCGCCTAATTAAATACCGGGTGATCAGTCATTTATTAAATTATAACCAAGGTGAACGGTTTGTTCTTTCTTAACATCACTGTCGCAAAAATAACTTTTCCAATTAAATACCCTAAATAATTAAGCTAAGTGACAAAACCCTTTTTAAGACATTGATTTCCAAATTTAATTTAAAACCAATTTTTAAAACCTTACAAAATTCAGGGTTTAAATATCACACAACAACTATGCTGGAACAATATAATCCAAACAATTAAGCATCCAACTAGTTAATTCAAACTTTAAAGCTTTAAGGAAAAACATCCTGACAGTAATAATCCCAAAGTATAAATACTGGAAATAAACGAATCATAATCTCTGATAAAAACATCTGAATAATGGAAAAAGGGCGACACATTCCCAACTGGATAAAATAGAGCTAGAAGTGGAATCAATAATGAGGTCGTCTAAGCAAAAGGCCTGCAACTCCCACCTAAGCTGCAGCGCGTTCCTTCCAAAGGATCCTATGCAAGACGCCCCTGTGGCTAGGCACCTGTAATATATACATATATATACAAGAGAGAAGAGAAAATAGGAAACGGGTCAGAGCCTGATTGTAAAACAGTTTAAAAATTAGTTTAGCAAGTATTTAAAATGCTTACCGGCTAATGCAACAATCATATTAGTGAGGCACTCTCTCGAGAAATTCTCACCTCTCTTCTAATGTGCACACCTATCGCACTAATACTCCCAATAAATTAGCTCATCTTAAGATACTCACAAGATTCCATGCCGACATTCTCAATTGTTAAGGAAGTTAATCTTTTTATTAAAAAGCAAGGTTCTCACATAAGTCTCATTTGATTATAAAGTTTCTCCGTATTTCATTATACGTTTCAAACACTTATTCCCAAGTTGAAATAATTATTTATTACTCACTTACCATTAGTCACAGTAGGTAGTTCCCAAATTTCAAGTTTAAATATATATTATCTACTCATATAATATATATATACCAATGGCACCCCACATACAATTTATGGTGCTGGCATACTCTGTTATCCAGTCCCCGTATCACTTGTACTAAGGGAAATACTAGTTCAGAATCACTCTCAAACCGTATTAACACAAAACACATACAAATTGAGGCGAAGCATAGTTCCAAGTCACTAAGAGGTCAGCACATACCCTCACGTCTCTTAGGACCGTCTGACTATCGATCCGATAGCCTGTACCAAGGATTCCTATGTTCTAGGGTACAAGTCAATATCCCCCATAAAGGTCCCATCGAGATAAGACTGTCCCAGCGCGGTAACCTCAGGGATAGCAAGTAGCGCGGGCATGATTTTCACACGTATATAGTATATGCACAATCACAGTCACATATGTATACTACTATTCCCATATCAAATTTAGGTACACTCTCATGACCCATAATTATGATATTTATCCTTATTGCACATTACTAGGTTATCACGTATAACAGTTTGTCTTTTATTCTTATTTATGGGATTATTACAACTTACTACGTAACACTCGATAATTCCTATCTCCCCAAGTGTAATTTCAGTAGGTACTTATTTATCTTACAACGAACTTTCTTACGAGTCTCACTCTTTAACACATGTTCCCATTGTCCCTTATGTGTAAAACACCCCCATGAAATGTTAATCTCGTCTTACATTAAAGGTTCCATAATTTTATAAAGTCCTACTGCCTTCTTTACATCCCAAAATGTTCTAACATTAATATTCAAGAATGTCTAATCATTTAAGTCGGGACAACCTATTAAAGAGGGAAAAGTGAGTTATACAGGAGGGGTCGATCGGTCGATGGGAGGTGTTCAATCGATCGATGCATCGAACGATCAATGCTCTTGGTTCGATCGATCGATCAAGCAGGTATGGCGAATCTGCAGAATTTCCAGTTACGGGTTTCCTCTTCCAAAATCATCCAAAACAATATTTTTGACTACCAAACTCCCAACCATTTATACTACAAGTGCTATAATCTCAAATAAGTGATATTTTATGTCAAGCATGCGGATTTTCATCATAAATAACGAATTAAATGGGGTATAATCCATAAAAATATTAAGAACCCTAATATTTTCTTTGTTTAGTTTCTTCCCAATCTTTTACCAGATTTTATACTCTTAATTTACTAAAATTTTGTGGTTCAATCTCTACATGTGAATTGGGTTTCCAGAATACAACTATTACTCATATATCATGCGAATTCAATCTCCAAAATAGGTTTTCTTCCACAAAAACTAGTCCTAATCAATCCTAGGCTAATATTATTGGAGCATTAACTGAAATAGAGCAAGATAGATACTTGCCTGGGAATTCTTGGTTCAGATTTGTGGAGAGATTGGTGTGGTTGTGATCCTCGTTGCGCGATCTAAAGTTTGGCGGCGACGGCGATGCAAACGGTGGAGTTCTTGGCCTAGAACTCCTTGGAAATCTTCTCCTCTTCCCTTTCAATGGCCATCTTAGGTTTTGGCTTGTTCTAACCCTAGAAGACAACTCCTATTATCAGATATACTCTTAGGAATTTCGTGGGTTTTCATGCCCAAAAACATAAAATATCCAAAACACCCTCCCGGGATGTTAATTAGGCCTAGAAACGCCCCGAGACCCAAACTAAACCCCCAGGTACATTATTTTGACTATCTCGACCCTTACGGGCACATTGACGCACTCAAAATGACCATACGGGTGACTTATATTTTATTCACTTTTAATAGTCCGAATTTAATCCCGACACGACACAAGCGCGTTCCGATAAATTTCTAAAATTACCAAATTAGATTCTCGTGATAATTTTACTAAATTTAAATACACCTCTTACTTTACCCATAAAGTAATTTACAACACAATTCCAATAATTACTAACTCTCATCACGCTAGTAAGTATTTAAATGATTTTTCCGGATTATTATTAAATTAATATCTCTAATTAAATTTAATAAATCCCCAAGAATTAAAAGTCATAAAAATACGGGGTATTACAACAATATACTTCAGCAGTTGACACTTTTCAAGAAAACATTGGCACCAATAGAAATCCAACCTCCGACGCGCATACCCCTTAGTCACCTGCTCAGACAGGCAACAAAGGCTAGGGGTGATTGATATGCCTTATATGTACCCAATAACTCAGAGACATCAACCTCGGCCAGGGAGATGGTCGAGGTTAGAAGAGCCTTGGACTGGCAACCAGCGGTCCCGTCCTAAGCAAGGTCGACCACGGACGACGTTACTAGTTACCTCACAGTTAGACATCAGTTGAGGTCTTCATGATCCATAGGGGCAGTTATTCATCAGGTCGTCCAAGGCTGGCAACCTCGGTTGGGTTCAAGCTTAGGTTACAAGAGGGTCACTATCATCGTAACCAACCTCGGCAGAGAACAGCCGATGGTCCTAATCTGCACCTTCTTAACCTCGGCCCAGGCCGACCTTATGACTTCACTCGCTTTACCTCGGCTTCTCATGAGCCGAGGCCATCATGATTGGTCTCAGAATTAGACAGTGTCCAGACTTGACCAACCTCGTACTCTTCCAGGCCGAGGTTGATATCAAGGGAAGACAGTCGAGCCTTTACTCCCCTACGTATGACTGGGAACATGTGTACACAAATTAGTTATAACAAATCATTCCCCTCACGTGGGGGAAATATTTCATCATCATTATCTACATGTGGCAGTGATAGATGTCTTCATCAGATTGGCTAGATCAACTCACACATGCTCATTGCATGCAGGGGGTACAATATAACCCCCAAGCACTATATATAGAGGTCATCATCTACCTTGTAAAGGGCCCCGAAATTAGAAACCCTAGATGAAACTCTGTCCAAATATATAGTAAAGAGAGAAAGCTTGAGAGATTGTATCTATGGCCATTAGAGCCCTCATACAGTGATATTAATCACACACTTGCACAGTGGACGTAGGCCTGATTGGCTGAACTACTTACATAACTGTGTTCATCCTCTTATCCTCACCTCAATCTCTTATATTTAGTATACTCTTGTGCTTCCATTGTTATCACTAGCTCGAGCTTACAAACACCTTGACTGGTGGTGCTATTTCCAGCATCATCAGTCATGATCCATTAGTCCCTTCGTACAAAAACAAATATATAAACATATTCATATAATAATATACATATTATATTCATTCTCATATACATCTTACAATATGCATCCGGATAATATCTCCCGGACTGAGGTTTACTCTAGATTCATCTTTATAATGTACATCCAGATTTATCTCCCGGACTGAGGTTATTCTCTATTCATTTTTATAATACACATCCGAATCTATCTCTCGAACTGAGATTATCTATACTATACAATACACATCCAGATCTATCTCCCGGACTGAGAATCTCTATATTCTCGTAGACATATATATTACCTTGTTCTCATGCACAAGGAACATACTATATAATACACATTCGGATCTATCTCCCCAACTGAGAATCTCTATACACATCTGAATATATCTCCCAGACTGAGAATCTCTATAAACATTCGGATCTATCTCCCGGACTGAGAATCTCTATAAACATCCGGATCTATCTCCCGGACTGAGAATCTCTATATTCTAATAGACATATATATTACCTTGTTCTCATGCACAAGGAATATACTATATAATACACATCCGGATCTATCTCCCGAACTGAGAATCTCTATACACATTCGGATCTATCTCCCGGACTGAGAATATCTATACACATCCGGATCTATCTCCCGGACTGAGAATCTCTATATTCTCATAGACATATATATTACATGGTTCTCATGCACAAGGAATATACTATATAATACACATCCGTATCATATTTTATATATACTTTAATCACATAGTATATATACTATATATTCCTCCTCGAATATATATAAATGGCCATAATTTCCAATCACATCTAGAGATGACCAATAATCCAAAGATTCTCTCAAAGAATCATATTCATACGTTCACATACTCATGACACTATACCCAAAGTGTTCCCTCACTCTGATAAATAATAAATACCTTATTCCCATCTAAGGATTTAGTGGATATCTCCAAATATACCAATTTACATTAACTAAATAAGTATATTCTCCAATTCATCCTAATAATCTCATAGTATTCCCTCAACCATCATCAACATAATTATGTTATTCCGCATGTATAATCATATAGACCAAAATGGCTACTGAAACTATCCCAATTGATATTCATCCCCGAATACCCTAAAATTTAATAGGTTGTGAATTCCTTTTCCACGTACCCAAGGACTACATTTCGCTCAAATAGTGATTTAGAGGTCCCCACTCTATATTTAGGAATCCCTAATATTTATCTCCAAATAACTCTAGCCTTAATTCTCTCAATATCAGGTTTGATTTCTAACTAACGATTTCGATCTCGGATAGCCTTCCGTAGAAAAATCATTATAAATCGAAAAAAAATCAAAAAAATACGCGGTCGGCACTCACGCGACCGTATAAAAAAGATCTACAATTTTTATTTTTTTACCAAGAGACAAATAGATTCGCCTCCAGGCCGAATCGATTCGGCAAGGACGCTGGCTATTGTTCATCATCTTCTCCGAGACTGTTTCGGCCATTAAAGCTTCTCCTAAGCTTTTATCTCCTCTCCCGACAGCCTACAACCTCAACCAACAACATATACACATATAACAAGGGTTCTAAACATCCTAGAACCCGAAACCAACAACTAATTTCGATTAAATCCTAAGTTTCCCGAATTGGAAAATTATTGGGGTTTATTCGTTTTAACTCCCGAAAACCCGTTTAATCCACGAAAATCCAACCCAAAATCTTTAGGGTTTGTTAATACCAAAATATGATATGAGATATAGGCTTAAAAGCAAATAAAGCAAGTAAACACTTGCCTCGTGGATATAATCCGACGATCCCGAGTCGAATCCCGCGGAGGTTGGCCGGAGTCTCCCTTTTCTTCTCCCCTTTCCTCCTCTCTCTCTTCTCCTCTTTCTTCTCTCTCTTTTCTTTCTCTTATCTCCCCCTCTCCCTCCTTATATAGGGAGAAAAAGGGTTTATACCTTTTAAACCCAAAAATGACTCGTTTACTCAATTACGAGTTCTTTTACTCTAGAAATTCCCGAAACTCAATTTCGACTATCGGATACACTATTCTGACTATCTCGGCCATTCCGAGACTCACCACGCAGTCAGAATCTCCACCCGAGGCACTTGACCGTAATCCACTATTTTAACCCATTGCATCTCACCGTGAGTTTTTCCAATTAAAATCTTATCTTTTGTCTCTTTACTCAACGGCGACATATAATTAAAATACTTCGACATATTTACTTAATCCCAAAAGTAAATACAACACCCATAAAAAATCATCTAATCCATGAAATCCCAAAATTCACTATTACGAGAAATTTCCCAAATTTCCAATTTATACCCAATTATGGAATTTAATTAGCCCCAAAAGGACGGGTTGTTACAGCACACAAGCCTAGAATTTCGATGATTCTACAAACCAATAAAGTCATGACAAAAATAGAGTAAGTAGGATACAAAGTCATTGTGCAAACCCGTTGATATATCCAACCAAGCTTCCACATTAATATTCTTTTTTCTTTTCTTTATGAACATACCAAATAAACAATGAAGGCCTTGACTAATATTTTTATGCCAGATTTTTTTAGGCTAAATTTCAAGGGTGGATTTTCACGCAAAGTAGTTTTGTCTTTCACAACTCGATTCCATTGATTAAGAACTACACCGGACGAATATTTTTTTATTTTTTTAAATCCGGGAAACGGTTATTACATGCACGAATTCTCCATAGTCATAGCAACATGTAGATGATTAAATTTATAGGAGAACATCTCACTTAGCTTAAATATGCATGTGAAGTTAAATTTCAAATGAGCTCGTGCATGTGTGAATCAAGGCATATAAAAAAAGAATCCATTAAGCAAGTCAAAGTTAAACTACTCCATGCAAGCATGATAAAGAAAACTTTAAGGATTGAAAATCTTAATCAAAAGTTCTAGCCACATAGAAGCGGAAATGATATTGGATTAAACGACAAGTATATGCTACACAAAACGTGTAAAACTAAAATGCACACTTTAAAAATCTTTTTGAGCGTTTCGAAAATTTTCACCAAACAAAAAAAAATTCAACTCAAAAGAAAAAAAAAATCTTTTTGTATTTTTCAATGAGACCAAATAAAATAAAATAAAATACAAAAGATACACATATCATAATTCTAGCACAATTTTTAGAATGAAGCAAAGACTGGAAAGTTATAAATAAACATACAACTAGCGAGAATATATCATGATGCACAAAAGCTATTATATGTAAACATGCAAACAATTACTCATAACATATAGCAAGTGAGTAGTCATATGCTAGCATGTGGAAACCATCAAAAATAATAAATTTTTAAAATGATATATTTTCCATATTCACAAAAAAATTCTTAAAAATCAGGATCACACAATATTTTAGTGTAACCCGCTTTGATACCACTTGTTAGAGAGAATGCCCCCAAATTTTAAACTGAAATTATGTGATGGCTCAATGATATACAAAATTTTAATTTTTCAAAAACTATTTAATTTTCTTTACTTTAAAAGCACAATCAAACACTTGAAAAATTAAATTAAACTTAAAGTGAAATTAAACTACCCAAACATTTTAAGTTTCACTTAAACAAAATTCAATCCAATTCAAGTTAAACAATCTAAGCATGAATATTATCAAATTAAATTAAGGCCGACTTGAATTAAATTAAACTAAAATTACCCATATATTTAAATAGCACCAAATTAAACATGAGTTGTGATTTAAACCAATTTTTATCTTATTAACCTGCACATGCATCTAAGTGAGAATTTTGCAAGATAAAAAATAAATGACAAACACACTACGTCGCGATGTTTGAGAAAAACCCACAACAGGAAAAACCTCAGATGACCCTGCCTACAAGTCCACTAAGTATGGTATTTTTACAAAAGACACGACAAGAGACTTACTTCCTTGACTCGACTCCCTTCAAGACTTGACGTTCCTTCGTTCTTCAACCTCTTCTTAGTCGATAACTCCGTAGTCCAACGGAATCTTAGAATCCACCAATGGGGCATATCTACCGTCTACCGACACACAGTGCCTTTCACCGTATGAGAACGTCGCAGTAAAAATGATCTCCTTTTTGGGGTAAAGAAGGAACCCAAACTTTCTCCTTTGATGGGTAGAGAAGAACTCGGTGCCAAACGATCTCTATGCAAAGACATATAAATAGGAACTTAGATTAAACTAAAACTATGGGTGTGAAACTTGGTTTTGTTCTTAAGATAATTTCCTTTAAATAAACAAACACCAAGGTACTTTTCTCTCAAAAGTCACTTAGAAAAATCTATTCGTGCACTATTAAAATTAGGTAAAAACAAAGTGAGTTAGTGGGGAGTTTTAGAGAAAAATGACAAAAAAGCTGTAATCTCACCAGGGACGTTCGAACGACATTTCTAACGAGATTTCAAAAAGAAAAAAAAATATCGTTTGAAATCTCATTCTAAACGACCTTTCTAACGAGATTTCAGACCATGAATCTAGATAATTTCGATACGAACGCGTGGCCGCCAGTTTCATATTTTTCTGATTTTTTTTTAATTAGTTATGATTTTTCTACGGAAAGGTGTTCGAGAACAAAATCTTTAGATAATATGAATTCAATTTTTTTTTAACAAAAATACTAACACCCAAAATAAATTTCCATGTCCCTATATATATATATATATATATATATATACCTTTAGAGACCTTGGAAAAATTCAAATGTTGATGACGTTTAAACATGGCACAAAAATTGGCAATGATGATATATTCAGTTTAGCTTGGCCCCTATGTCTTCAACATCAACGTCATAGGCTTGAAGGGACAACCACTAATCCTACGACACAAATAGTTTTGTCCATAATTAAACCAACACTACAAATTGACTCACTTGAAAATTTGTCCTTATAGTATCCCTATCTGTGACTCCTAGAAATTTGGTCAACCAATATCCTGTATATTAACAGTTGTGTAAAATCGAGTTTACGCCGCATTTAAATAGTTTATAGCATGTTCGTGTCGTCCACTTATTTAAGTGCCTTTAGAGTTTAGATTAAGAAGGATATAACAAGTATAATTTAGAGATATAATATATACACCAAAATTCATACATCATCACTCTACCCCAAGTCCTAAGGATTGTAGTAACAGTTAAATGGAAATTTTCTCTTGATGTTGGTGTAATACCCGCACATTTTAAATTTAGTCAATAATGGTATTTTCATAAATTTATAAATATTTATGATATTTGAAATAATACACGTGTGCGTAATAAATTGTAACACCCCAAGACTTTTGAGACTGAGAAATTAAATTTTTGGGAAAATAAAATTTAATTAAATTGGAGAATTTTAAAACTTGGGAATTGAGGCCCGAATATAGAGAACGTTTCAAAGTATTCCGGATAATGATTTTGAGGGTACCATCGATCCCGGAAGGGTGGAGATAGTCAAAATGACTGTCATTGGGTTTTATTTCGGCTCCGAAATATTTTTAAGTCGAATTGGAGTAAACGAGTCATTTAAATTGTGTATTAACACTTAAATTGGGTTTATTGTTTTAAAAGGATTAGTGGCTTACGGATGAGGCCATTTCTCATTTGAGAGAAAGAGAGAAAAATCCCTAGAGGGAGAAAGAAAAGAGAAAGGAAGAAGAAAGGAAGAGAGAAAGGAAGAAAAGCTTGGGATTTCCGGCCCAAACGCGACATCGAGGACGATCCAACCTCTACAAATCTGAGGCAAGTGTTTAATCTTGCTAAATAAGTTATTTGTGTATGTTATTTCATAATTTGTGGGTTAAAGAAATGGTTTTTGGTTATAAACATCAAAACCTAGATTTTTGGGTTTAATCTTGAAATCAATGCTTAAAATGGGCTTAATGGAGTAGAAATGGTTGGGATCAACTTTAGGTTGATTTATTGGCTTAGAATCATGTTGTGATAGAGATTTGGAGGTTAGAATGGAAAATTTTAGGGTTTAAACTCGTAGGTTTTGCTGAAATTTGAAAATCGGCCAAGATAACTGATATGGCCGGTCGACTGCGGTCTGGGGACCGGTCGACCGCGCCTCAATGGAAAAGCCTAATGCATTTCTTCGTAGGCAAAATTTGGACCCGCGGTCGACCGGGGGTATGGGACCGGTTTTAGCCCAAAAATTTAGAGTTGTTCTTTTCCTTTTCTTTTGGAGTTTTATTCTTGGGGGCTTTCTTAATGGGCTTTATCATGGAGGGTTATGATATTTGATATAGGGAATAGGGCCCTAGGTCAAATAGGGGCCTGCGAGCTTATGTTAAATTGATTTAGGAGGATGAGATGCCTCTTTTAGTAATGAAAGAAATATGGGACAAAATTGATTGGCGAATTATCCTATTATGATGGAGGTGGAAATTATGGATTGGGTGTAAATGGCAGAGATAGTCCCTTGTTGTTCAAGTAGGTATAGAAAATGGATATGCCGAGGCATAGTGGGGATCTCAGTGAGGATGGGAGTTCTAGCTTGAGGGCATAAGTAAGCGTGGATATACTGGGAGGTTAAGAACTCTTAGAGAGTGAGGGGTCTCATATCCTTAGAAATGTTTAAATTAAGGAACAATAGGTAACCCGATAGGGGTAAGGGTTCATGAAATTAATTGAACCATAGGTAAAATTGGGAACGGCTTGGGATCACACTATTAACTAGAATAGACGGTAGTATAATTCTAGTTAGGATAGCTTACACATAATTAAGTGGAATAATCACATGGGATTCCAACACTCGAAACAAAGTGGAATAAGTTGAGGTTAGTAGACTTTTGGTTAGGTGTATACCTTTAGTCACAATTTGTATTGGAGATATTGATTTGCTTTCGGATATAGATGGTATGTGTAGTAATGGTTTCCTACACAAAATTTTGGGTGATAACCCTAATGTTGAATATATATGTATAGATATATACATATGATTTTTGGGAGACTATTCATAATAGGAAAAATGATTGAATATGGTTCAAGTAAGGGATTGTATTCACATATCGAGATAAATTAAATGAGTTTGTGGTGACGGCTTGTATATTAAGGATTATGTATACTTATAGCCGGGTTTGTATATCTTATACATATGAACAAGAATTAGTTTATATATATAGATATACGGATATGTGAATATGTGTATATATATATATATATATATATATATATATATATATATATATATATATATATATATATATATATATATATATATATATATATATATATATGTATGCATATAAATATATGGATATATTTATGATGTGGACATACATGGTATGGATACTTAAACCGTATACGATGGTTTACTATTTGGTCATATGATGGGATCATATGGATGTATATATATTATGCATGTGAATGATATATATACTTATTTGGTTAAGCATACCCCGCTCATGCTATCATTGAGAAGTTGCGCGCGTAGAGGGTGAGCATCCTGGCTAGAAAAGCAGGGTGTGGATATTCCCCAGGTCATAGTCATCCCGTGTGTTATTATGTGATATATATATGTATTTTTGGGATGAGACGTGGTGGGTATGTTTCGTATCATTGCCGGTTAGGAGCTATGACCGCTTCCCGGGACGTCGTGTGCGTGAGTTTACCACGAGATGGATGTCGTTTAGTCCCACCATGGTGGCCCCAGTATTGCTACGTGAGCCGGGAACTGGGAAGATGATAGCATTGATGCAGTTTATCGGCGCTATATATAGCCGGGTATTTATTTGTGCATGGCCTTTGTACATCATATATGGTATGTATACTTGGTCATGGGATTGGATGATGGCGTGTATATATATATGGTTAGAATAAAATGCCTATATATATATTTATATATCCTATAGATGAAAGGATATGGAAACCTTGTGGAGTACATCTTGGATGATTATGGTGTACTAGATAATTGGGGGATTGATGTATCGCATTTAAAGAATATTTCGGTTACATCATCCCAAGGATATTATTGGCGATGTCAGTTTTAGTAGTAGTGTAATATGGTATATATGGTATGTGCGGCATTATGGACCTCTATGATCGACATTGTCAAAAAGTAGTGTAACGGGGTGGTTCCTTGTTTGGATTTCGCTTTGCGAGACACCCCACACACGAAACGCAGCGCAACGTTGAAATTGGAGGGAAGTTGTGTCAATAATAATTATGCATGCTTATTTATTGGAAATTAAACCATATGTTTCAACCCAAATATAAATGGGTACCGTATTAAGAATGATAATTGAATAAATTATAAACCGGAATCCATTAAGCCTAACATGGCATACATGTTTATAAACAAATATAAATGGGTTTAGAAAGGAGTGGATTCTTGGGTTAAGTTAGGAAGGAAATTCTCGTGGGTATAGGCTAGGCCTATTACAAGTTAGGTTGTCCTTATAAGTTGGGGTAATTTATCTAATAAAATTGAGGACGCGAATAGGTGCGCGCCTTTAGATGAGAGGTGAGTTGGGGTTCCACGAGAGTGCGATTCCACTTTTAATTGTGAAATATGTGCACCGATATTTATTATGCACGGTTAACACACTTGCTAAATATTTTTCACAATTCAGTCTCTGACCCGTTTACTTTTCTCTCCTGCTTGTATATATATATATTACTACAGGTGTCCTACCGCATGGATGCCGGATGACTTTCTATCCAGAGTCTTGGGAGCCGTGACAGGTGCGGACTGTTGCGGGATGTATTTTGTAGCCGTTTCCTACATCTTTAAAATTCTAGGTAGGATTCATGTTGTATATCGGGTTTGTACCCAAGGGATATTTATATAAATGTTTATACTTATTCCATTCCAGTTATTGTATTCGCTGTGACCCGACAGCTTATTCGGGTCTACTTTTTGTATCACATTCTGTTGTAGTTGATTATTTATTTCGTTTTATTGTAGCGTTTCATTTCTCATAGTTTTTTCATGTATCTTTCTTTCTTTTATTAGTAGTGTTAGTTGGTTGTACGTTGCACATTTTATTTAAATTTTAACATCTCTCTTATATGCTATCGGGTAGTTAGTCCTATATTATGTAGTACCGACTGTTGGTGTTGAGACTGGACCATCTGAAACTCCTGATTTAATGTAGTATAGGGCTGTCCACCCGTTATTATTTTAAGCGGGGTGTTACATAAATTAAGGTAATTAATTTGAGGGTTCACATGTGTAATATATCAAAGTTAAAGATAAAAAATATGAAATTCGTAGAAAGATGGGATTGAACAAAAATATGGGAAAATTGGAATTTCAAATCGATTATATGGACTTGAGTCAACAGATTAGCTCCTTTGTTATACTATCGATATTTCGATGCCTTAAAGTATTGAGTTGTCAAGTTATTAGGGGAATTTGGCTTATTACACCTATCACTTAACCATATATATTTGTAAGAAACTTTCCACAAGTGTTACTTAGGATATTTGAATAGTTTTAAATGGGTTTATGTGAGAGAGAGGACGGACCCATCTCCCATTTTTTTATGCAACAAATGTTTTTCTAACACACTCCCTCTAGAATCCTTTATACCTAGCAATATTATTTTCCCATGTTGGTGTAACATCCTCACATTTTGAATTAGTCAATAATGGTATTTTCATAAATTTATGAATATTTATGATATTTGAAATAATACACGTGTGCGTAATAAATTAAGGTAATTAATTTGAGGGTTCACATGTGCAATATATCAAAGTTAAAGATCAAAACTATGAAATTCGTAGAAATATGGGACTGAACAAAAATATGAGAAAACTGGAATCTCAAATTGATCAGATGGACTTGAGTCAATAAGATCAGCTCCTTTGTTATGCTATCGATATTTCGATGCCTTAAAGTGTTTAGTTATCAAGGTATTAGGGGAATTTGGCTTATTACACCTATCACTTGACCATATATATTTGTAAGAAACTTTCCTTAAGTGTTACTTAGGATATTTGAATAGTTTTAAATGGGTTTATGTGAGAGAGAGGATGAGCCCATCTCCCATTTTTTTATGCAGCAAATGTTTTTCTAAAACACTCCCTCTAGAATCCTTTATACCTAGCAATATTATTTCCCCATGTTGGTGTAACATCCGCACATTTTAAATTTAGTCAATAATGGTATTTTCATAAATTTATGAATATTTATGTATTTGAAATAATACACGTGTGCGTAATAAATTAAGGTAATTAATTTGAGGGTTCACATGTGTAATATATCAAAGTTAAATATCAAAACTATGAAATTAGTAGAAAGATGGGACTAAACAAAAATATGAGAAAATTTGAATTTCAAATCGATCAGATGGACTTGAGTCAATAAGATAAGCTCCTTTGTTATGCTATCGATATTTCGATGCCTTAAAGTGTTGAGTTGTCAAGGTATTAGGGGAATTTGGATGATTACACCTATCACTTGATCATATATATTTGTAACAAACTTTCCTCAAGTGTTACTTAGGATATTTGAATAGTTTTAAATGGGTTTATGTGAGAGAGAGGATGAACCCATCTCCCGTTTTTTTATGCAACAAATGTTTTTCTAACACATTTCCTCTAGAAACCTTTATACCTAGCAATATTATTTCCCCATAGTTCATACAATATTTCTACTAAAAGCTAGGTCTTATAGTGTCAAAAGTTAAATGGAGTCGCGGTGGCTTATTTGAAGTTGACGATGAATTGTTTTTCCGCCATTATTGGAGTTTATTTAAGGTGGGAAAAATCTTTCTTACTAAGTTTCCATTATATTAAAGTTAAAGCATGATCACACACACACACACACACACACACACACACATATACATATATATATATATATATATATATATATATATATATATATATATATATATATATATATATACGTAATAATGTGGCATGCTACCATTTTCGTTGAATATGGTAGGATTCATATGCTAATATTGGTTGAAAATAGGTCTAAAGTAAGCTTTCAAAGATGTCAAATTTTCATAATGTTTATTGAACATTTTTATGAAATAAAAATGTTTGAAAATATGTTATATGATGTTATAAAAGGGGTTTCCAAGAAACAAACGTGTTGGATTTTACTTTAGCATGTTTGAGTAAAAATATTCACGTTTTCGTGTGCCAAAATGTGGAAGAAATGTATGTTAAATGGTTTTTTGGCATGAAACGTAAAACTTTAGAATTTATTTGGCACAAAATGATTTTATTTTGTATGAATAATGACTAGAGAATATATTTTATTATTTAAAAAATGGAAGCTGATAAATGTGAGTACAATTAATCACAATTAATGAAAGAACATTCAAGTGTCACACCATACACAATTATACATGGTTCTGAAAATTCCCTACATCCACGAAGAGGTCTCTGAGTTTTTATTTAAGTCTCTCAAAGTTGAAAAAGTACATCCCCCTTGGCCATGGGGTGAGGATTGTATTTATAGTCTTGTAAAGCTAAAGTAGTTGGGTTGTTCAAGGAACTCCGTTGGCTTGCTATTGGCTCGTGTGGTGACTCGTAATTATCTCATCCAAGATTGTAGGTAACCAATATGATCTCATTAAAAGATAATTTTTTTCATATTTATCCACGTGGTAAATGCATTTGCTAATCTTCCTTATTTACAGATTGGGCTATATTGGGCCTGCTCAGATAGGCCGGAATCGGTTTTTATTATGGTTTGGATCCCATTATTTCCCCTAAAATTCCTGGCCGAATTTAGGTCAGAGTTGGACCAGAGAATTTTAAATTTGCTAGAGGCACATTAAATTGATGTAATGTTGATGAGGTTTGTTGGTGGGCCAATCTTATAAATTTGTGACAACTAACAGGAGCATGCTGGTAATAAGGAAAGATGAAGCGTAAAAAATCCATTTCGATCTTCGTTCCTCATGATTGTTGTACATATTTTTCAAATGTTGTTTGCTTCCACACTTTTGACACAATCACTTCGCTTCTCTCACTTTTTTAAAAAGACTTCAGAGCTTTCCTTTTCATGTCCATCTATTATGTAAGTTCTCCTCCTCTTCTTATGTCTTACACTTCGCATATTTCTTCCTCTTCATTTCTTTTGTGTTCTCTAATTATTGCTCTTTGTTTCATTGAGAACGGTGAATACCCTTCATGGGAAAATCTAGAGGATTTTAAGAAGACTTATTATATTCCTCCTTGGTTTACAATTGAATGTGCTCCATGCCTAGAAACGCTATTGTAGTTGAAGGGGGAACTAAATTCATACCCTAGTAGTGGTTCATGGCGGACTGAGTTTTCCCCCAAACCCTATTTTTTTAGAATTATGTGAGTACTTTGAGGTAGTTTCAGGTCAATGTTCCCCCAATACATAGAGTATTGTTAATGGGGGTATAAAAAATTTATAAGCTTTGTGGGACTAACCTTGGTATCAAAGAGATCAGACATGTTACACTCGGTCTCATACTACTAATGTTCTTGTATATTTAAAGGTGAGTAAGGCCAATAGATTCCTTATTGTTAACCTTCCTGATTTTAATGAGGGATATTGGTATGAGGGCTTCATTTCTAGGAATTGGAAACATCTACCTCTCCCCGAGAGCGAAGAATATGCTGGATTTCTGTGCCTAATTTGTGTGGATGACATAGGTTAATGTTTGCCATTTATTTACTTGTCTTATTTTTTTGTTGCATTATGAATTTCTTTTACTGATAATGCTTCTTGTTATATTTATGAGCAACTCGTGGGAAGAAAAGGGAGTCTTATTTATCCCAAATAGAAAGGGCTACGTTGTTGAAGACTTGGAGGGCAAAAGAATTACTTCCTTTTGGTCAGTACCCTTGATCAACTTCATTTCTTTTGGAGTATACCAATACTATTGGAATCTTCACTGCTCGCCCAGTAGATGGCATCCAAAAACTAACCCTTCTAGATGAGGAGGATTTTATTTCCTCCTCCTTTGAATCGCTTGACGTAAACTCCATTCTTTCTGGCAAACAAGACTCAATATTAGCCTAAAAGAGAGTGATTTTTATCAATGATGATGATGTGGAGGGTGTCCCTTCATCTCCCAAGGCAAAGTCCCAGAAGAGGACGAAGACTGAAGGACCCAAGGCCGATGAATGGAGTTTGGTCATCAAGGAGAAGAGGAAGGACAAAACTCATATGGTCACCCTCCTTACAAAAAGTGTGAAGTTCCTCCTCCCCTACCAGATTCTCCCAGAACATGTACATGGCCCAAAACCCTTCCTTATCCCATGGTTTGTTAAGGGGGCATGCTTGCAACTGATCGCGAGCAACTGAAGTTGCTGGCTCCTGAACAACTTTTAATCCGTGCTTTACAAAATCTATTAATGATGAGGAATTTTCTTTTCCTTTGTTTACATTTGAATTCTTATTTGTTACTATAATTTTAAAACAATTTGGTTTGATAATTGCCTTACGTTTTTTCTTGCAATTTTTGGCAAAGTTTACCCAAATCCTTGATGGTCTCCAATACTAGTCCAAGATTAATGATGAGCGAAGTTTGGCTCTCTTGAAGTCCCGAGAGTCCATGAACAACGTCTAGAAGGACTATGAGGATAAGAAAAAGTCCACTAGTAATACTATAAGCACAATGAAGATCCATAATTATAAGCTAAAGGTTGGGAACGATGAACTGAATGCCAAGTAAGATCAGTTGGCCAAGGAGGTGGATGAATTATCTGTGGCCAAAGAGGCCAATTTTGATAAAGGTTGGGGAGAAGATATGAGGATGCCAAGATCAAATTGGAGTAAATCCTAAAGGCAAACTTCAATAAGGGCTGGGATGCAACCTTGGTGAAGACCATGGTCGGAACTAGCTTCGAGCTCTTCGATACGCAAGGTCCTAGTTCTTCCTTAAGGGCTAAGGAGGAGGCTACTACCAGTGTCCTAACTAACTCGGCTAAGGATATGGTGACCCAAGGCAAGGTAGCTGAGATAGAGGAGTAGGCAAATAAATAAGGTCATCTAGATTACTCTTTGGTCGTCTGTAAGGACTCAGCCCATTTTATCATATATTATTGAAAGAACATTTATTTGGCTGAGGTGTTATTTTGAATGTCTTTGTTAAATCTTTTGAGTTGTGTTTGTTTATTTCTTTAGCCCATTAATGAGGGGATTCCATCCTTCACTAGCATCCCTGATAATTTGCTTGGATAATATGTAAGCGCTCAAGCTCACTGAGCATTTTCATCTGTCCATAAAGCCTTAAAGAAGATGACCAAGGCCAATAAGGATCAATCCACCCTGGTAGCTAAGTTGAAGGACAGTATAAAAGACTTGAAAGATATGAGCTCCTCAATATAGGAAGAAATAAATAGTTTGAAAGCCCAATTTACTGGGGTAAAGATTATAGGGGAGGTAGATTCCCTAATCCAATTTAAAAATAACGATATCAGGAAGAAGCTTGCTAACTCCAAGGGGAATATACAAAGGGCTAATGTCATGGTGATGGGGATCAGACGTGCATGAAAAATCTCCTCTACTTATTCAAGATGGGCCCCCAAGCAGTCGGGTCAGTCGGCTATGATGAAGCTTAGAAAAATTCCCCAGTAAGATTGTAGGAGGTTCACGGTGTAGCTTATAAGCATGGTTGATTTAATGCCCTTAAGGTGATAAAGAAGCCCAAAGACTCTCAACTTTTGTACACGTACCATATTGATTGTAAAGCATATAGGCGACCTCCATTCAAGAGTGATGAGAAGTGGGTCCCTTTAGACGCCATTCTTCTCCAACTTCTTGAGAACTACCTTGCAAGTCACGATAGTGGCGATGAGTACCAACCACATCCCAACAATAGTCGAAGGAGGCCGATCACATAATTCTTGTCCATCCGGCCATAAATAGTTGTAATAATTTTTGTACCGTCTATAATATTTTTTGTAATTGTTACTTTTTATAACTTGTAACTGATCATTGCAGTATAGTTAAATTAATACCAATTTTATGCATTTCCATTCCTTTTTGGCAAGCATGTGTTATATTTGGCTCATTTTACCTTTTAGGTCGTTTCGTCACACTTCTTAGTCCTAGAGTAAAAAATGGGAAAAAATGCACCTCGTGTATAGGCAGTCCGCTCATTCAGGATTTTATTCGACCAAGCTGAGTTGGTTTCTACCTAGGGATACCCCATAGGGATTTTAATTTCCTAGGACATTTATGAGTTCGTTTATGTTGGTGGTAAAAAAGACCTGAAGACTTTAAATTTAATTTTAATAAGTAAAGTTGCCATTGTAGTTAAGTTAAAGCCTAGTTAATGCTTAAAAAGATTAATACCAATTTTAATCCTGTTACTTAGGAACAATGTAAAATAATTGAATAGCTAAGAAATTAAGAGAATGAAAAAGGACTTTATTCATAACTTAAATAATAAACTAAGAGAAACATTATCTTTGAAATGAAAATTTGCTAATAAAACTAAGGCGCGAAAAATGAAATAAAAAGTATAACTTCTTGAGGTTGGCCACATTCCATGCTAAAAAAATATCTCCGTCCTCCATTATTTTTTGTGATTGTCACTTTGCAAATCATCCCTGATTAATTTTATTGAACCTTCCCAAATGGGTCCTAACTTGCCATTTGAAGCCTTTTAGCACTACCAATGACCAACCTGAGGAGATAGTCCTTGACCTAGAATTTCCTCAAATTAACCCCTTTGTTATACTATTTTGCTAACCGTAGTTGGTAGGAGGCCAGCTTAATCATGGGTTGATCTTTTCATTCAGCTGCTAGGTCAAGTTTAATGTTAAGATCTTCATCATTCAGTCATTACTTGAGAACGTTCATTCTCATCGTCAGAATTCCAGCTTCGAGTGGAATTATGGCTTCCATTCCATACGTGAGGGAAAAAGGAGTTCCCCAGTAGATCTTCTAGGTGTGGTTCGATATGCACAGAGAATATGAGGGAACTCGTCCACCCAAGCACCCTTTGATCTTTCTAGTATTTTATTTAAGCCATCGAGAATCGTCTTGTTGGATGCCTCTTCTTGGCCATTTCTTTAGGGATATGCCACAGAAATAAAGTGGAGCTTGACTCCATGATCATCGCAGAAGCCTTGAAAGGGCCCACTTTTAAATTGCAAACCATTATCTGTGATGATGATCTTGGGTACCCCAAAGCAGGTTATGATGTTTCTCTAGATGTACCTGATCATGTCTGCATTACTAAACTTCTGTAGTGGTTCTGCCTCAATGCACTTAGTGAAATAACCAGTGTTGACTAAAAAATATTTGCGATTCACGGGAACAGTAGGTAGTGATCCTATGATATCCACCCCCCATTATGCAAATGGCCATGGACTGGTTAATGGCTTCAGGCCCTTGGACGGTTGATGAAGCATGGGGAGAATTTTTTTCACTTCTCGCACTTCCAAGCATAAATTCTTATGTTTTTCCTCATATGTGACCACTATTAGACTTCTTTGATTTGTAAAAATTCTAAAGACCTTCCACCTACATGGCTTCCACAAATTCCATTTTGAATTTTGTAGAAAACCAAGTTAATGTACTTTGGGTTCACGCATTAAAGGTAGAGGCATGTAAAACACCTCTTGTAAACCTTTCCCCCACGACCCAGCTAGAAGTGAGTAACTTTCACCCTGACTTGATAAGCCTATTTCTTATCTGTTGACAGTTGTAATTTTGTAGGTATGCTACGATGGGATCCATCTAGATCTTCAATGGAAAAAATATGCTCGTATGCCATAACTTTGTTAATGTTGGGTTTGGTGAGGAACTCCACTTCGATTATTCTCCTGAGATTGGAGCCAACAACTGAGATTAGGGTTGCTAGAGCATCAGCATGGCTATTGTGCCCCTGGGAAACTGTTGAACGCTGACTTCCTTGAATCTTGAAATTATCTCACACCCAACTGAGAGGTAGACTTCCATTCTTTCATCCTTGGCATTAAAGTCCCCGCTAACTTGGTTTGACACTCATTTTTAGTCATATCACACTTTGAGTTGCCTTGCTCTGGTAGATGTGCTCTGTGCAATCTGATTATAAACAATTCATACTCGAGCTCATTATTTGAGGCATAAAAGCCTAACATGATCCCTTACTCGATTAATGGCTCATCTGGGGTCATATGAACGATTACTACTCCTACTCTCTTGAAGTTTGAGGTGATATCCATGTTCAGTGTCCAACTTTAGGAGTGGTCCTTCTTGTAATATCTTGACTGCTCGAACATATATTCTCGATAGGGGCTTCCCCTGTAAACTTCACTATGAAGTTGACCAATATCCACCTCTTGATTGTTGTCCTTGTTTATAAATGGATGTTGAATCTCCCAAATTCTATCAACCACTTTAACATGCATCCAGAAAGGTCATCATTGCGAAGGGAAACTTTAAGGGCGAATGAAGTGATAACAGTGATGGAGTGGGCCTCAAAATAGTGTTTCAGCTTTCAAGAAGCTATCACTGGTGCATAAGACAACTTTCCAAGCGGTAGGTAATGCTACTCGGCATCTAGGAGAGTGTTATTGGCATAGTATACAAGGAGTTGTCTTACCTCTTTCTTAGAGATCAAGGCCGAACTGACCGCCTGTCTTAAAACTCTAAGGTAGAGGTAAAGAGGGTCCCTTTAGTCGGGGATTACCAGTAACTGATGTTTTCTTAGGTAGGACTTGATTTTTTCTAGAGACCTTGAGAATTAATCATTCCAGGTATGGCCATCCCTGATCCTCGCCGCGAGCGGGTACTTAAAGGAGGATCCTCGGGTCCCGCGCGTCCCTCTCTGGAGCGCTTCGGCCGGCGTCGTTTAAGATGAGGTGTAAAAATGTAGAGAGATTTAGAGTCGCCAGTCTATTTTACTCAAAATAGACAAACGAAAAAGGAGAATCCATCCCAAAGGACGTCATCCAAAGACATACTGGTGCATACAAAACAAAAATGATTCGAGAAGGGTTCGAAGGCTAAGTTACGAAATAGGAAGGTGTTAGGCATCCATTCCGCCCTTTCGGTCTCTCATGGATGTTTGCTATTTTCCTTTTTTAATCTCCCCGTGATATGTGTGCATGTGTATATATAGTGTGACACCCCGAATAATTAAATACCGGGTAACTACTCCTTTATTCAAATTAATACAAAATGTCAAGTTGGTTCAGTTCATAGCATCACTTGTCGAAAAACGTTTTAACAATTTATAGCCACCTAATATTTAAAAAGTGAGTTGTCAATTTTAATTAAATCCGATTAACATACAACCAATTTAAATTATGAAATGATAATATAAAAACCACAACATAGTCACAATAGGATAACCGTGGAATAACAATGAATCTGGAGGAGTACTCCTCTCAATAATTCGAATACTGAATACAACCAAATGCAAAATCTGAATCACTAATTAATTAAATCCAAAACTAAAATAAAACTGAATAAATAAGCTGTCTCTAAGAAAAAGGGGCGACATGCCCTACAGATAAATAAGTGTGAACTGGAATCAAAGTAAAAAGTGGAGGCATCTATAAATCGAGTTCCTGTAACTTCCACAACAGCTACAGCACGTCACTGGAATAGAACTCCTAAGCTTGGTGTCCTTGTGGATGGGCACCTAAAAGTTTTTACAAGAAAATGGATTTGAAAGGAAATGGGTGAGAGCCCGATTGTGAAAATAGTTTAAAATACAGCAAGTGTTTAATGTCATTAAACAGTGAATATAAAATACATGATAGTGCGTGCACTCACATGAGTTTCTCACCTCTCAACTAATTGTGCACTCCTACGTACCCGTACCCATTCTAGTTATTCCACTAACTAACTAGTCTAATTCAATATCTGATTTTACTATACTATTCACGGTTTAATTCCCGACTTCTTAATATAAACTGAGAGTTTTACCTTCATTCCTCAGAATTAGTTACAATAATTACTAAGTGTTTTCCCATTTTTAATTCTACAAAGATGTTACATTAATTCACACCTGTACTTATATAAATAGTTCATTTCAATATTTCAGTATATCAATCTCATCATAAATATACAATAATGGCACCCCTAGACTAAGTTGCGGTGCACACATACTCTGCTATCAAATCCCGGTACATCACATACATAAGGACCACGTATTCCAAATCTCTCAGGAACTGTTTCGATAACAATCACACACAATGGAGGCGAACATAGTTCACATCCCATGGGTCACGCTCCCATGTTCAGCAGACTTATTAACTCCTCAATAAGTCATTCTCTGATCTATGTCCTCGAGGTACAAATCTAAATCCCCTCGTAGGCACAAAAAGATTAGATGGCCCTAATCGAATGTCGACCTCCCGTGATAGCAAGTATAGTAGGTATGTTATACACAGATAACCACATATACTAAGCATTCACACATCTTAGATATCTTATAATATTAATAGAGCTATATTCCTCATTCCTATACCATCATTAAATGTTACACGTTTACAAGTCCCCGAATAATATACATTAAAAGTTGTCAACCCTTCTCACGTCGCAATTTTAAGTACTTACAACTTAACCCGTAGAAGTCACCCGATCTATTATATAATTCTAAGTTTTAATCCTCGACGTACTCCCTTCTCGCAACTATACCCACTAATCACAAGGAAAGAATAACACTCGATTAGATAAGCCTACGGAAAACTCGAAACCAAAATCGGACCTAAAAAGACCATTCTATGAACTCATTAGAAGTCACTGAAATATCGTTCGAATGAGGTCGTTCGAACAAATGGCTTCAAACGAACTATGAACTCGTAAGAAGGGGCACTGGAATCTCATTAGAAGCTCGTTCGAACGAGGTCGTTCGAACGACCTGGGTTGGTCTTCTAACGAGATGGCAGAGAACGCCCAGAAATTTCTCAACTTCGTTTTTCTTCATTTTTCTCTTCTCTAAATCCATCCTAAGATCATCCCAATAACGTTTTAATATTTTTAAACTATTATAAGTCACCCTAGGTCACTCCTTAACATATTTTTTGGGGTCAAATCTTAATAATCAACATGCAATAATCATAAATCCCCAATTCTTGCCCCAAACTTTATGAACATGAACTTAGAATTTAATTGACTACCAAGACTCCTTATTAATCCTTTTTTAAATCATCAAAAGTTACATTTTTGGGTATTGAATTCGTCCATAGCCATTCTACATGCAATCCCTATTCAACATCATGAGTTTCACAACAATCCCATTGGGTTTTTCATCAAAACTTTCAAGAGAAATACAGTTTCTACACTAAACATGGAGGAAATATTCAATGGAATTAATAACATCAAATCACTTGCCTTAGTTTTGTTCTTCAGATTTGTTGCCGGTGATTGTAGGCTGAATTTCTCCTCTTTCTGGTCACAATCCCTTCCAAGATGATGGTGATAGAAGATGGTTTGGTTTGGAAGCTCTTTCTAACTTCTCTCAAAACCCCCGTAGCCCACTCTCTTGTCTTTTGCTGGTAATGGCCCTAGTGGCCTCTCAAATAATATATAATTAGCCTCTAAAATTTGTGGGTTTTAATTCCTAAATTTTTAAAATTACCAAAATACCCTTCTGGGTTGCCGATTTGGCCTAAAAGTGTCTCGGAACCCAAACTAAACTCTCGGTTAGTGTTTGTTGTCTATTTTGACCCTTCCGGACACGTTGGCGCACTCAAAATGGACATTCGGTTGATAAAATATAAATTAATTTTTAATTTAAATAAATTCATTCATGACGCGACTGACACGCGCGTCCCAGCTAAATTTTCCCAAATTGTCGTATTTCTGCCTCGCGACAATTTTTAATAATTTCAATACTCATATATTACCATATATTCTCAGTAATATTTTATTTTAACATCATAATCAAATACCAACTCACATCTCGCTAGTATTTACCCCCGGATTAATTTCTAAGTTAATTATCATTTAATTCAATTAATCCATTAAATAAAAATCAATAAAATTATGGGCTATTACATATTCCCCCCCAATAACAGAATTACATCCCGAAATTCGCAACTAAAGAATACCTGGTGCAAATAACTTTGGGTAACGTTCGCGCATCTCATCCTCGCGCTCCCATGTGGACTCCTCGGCATTATGATGCCGCCATTAAACGCGTACTAACGGTATTATCTTCGACCTCAGTTTCCTCTCGTTGTGGTCCAGAATAGCAATCGGTCCCTCCTTGTAGGAACTATCGGGCTGTAGATCGATGTCCTCTAAAGCAATGTGAGTATGGACCAAATCGTCCCTAAGATGTCTCCTTAGCGAGGAAATATGGAACACGTCATGAATCCTATGTTAGTGCTCTGGTAACCCAAGTCTATACGCAACTGGCCCAATCCGCTCAATGATAGGAAATGGCCCCATATATCTTGGTGCCAGTTTCCCCTTCTTCCCAAAACGCATAATCTCCTTAATCGTAGATACTCTGAGTAGCACCTGGTCCCCCACCTTGAACTCTCTGAAGAACCTCTTGGCATCGGCATAACTCTTTTGTCGATCTTGAGCTACCCGAATACGGCTCCATATCATCTCTATCCTTGCCGAAGTATCCTGAATCACTTCCGGGCCAAGGAGTTTGTTATCCCCACATCTAACCAACATGCTGGGGAACGACAAGGTCTACCATACAATGCCTCGAATGGAGACATGCCAATGGTGAACTGGTAGGAGTTATAATAAGCAAACTCCACCAGTGGAAGGTAATGCTCCCAACCACCTCTAAAGTCTAGGATGCACATACGCAACATGTCCTCCAACATTTGATTCGTCCGTTCGGTTTGCCCATCTGTTTGTGGGTGATATGTTGTACTCAGTCACAACTCCGTTCCCATGACCTCCTGGAAACTCTCCCAAAATCGTGAAACAAATATTTTGTCTCGGTCAGACACGATATTGAGAGGTACTCCATGAAGTCTCACTATCTTCGCTATGAAAATTTGGGCATACTGTCCTATAGTGTAGTCTGTCTGGGCTGGCAGAAAATGAGCAACTTTGGTCAACCTATCCACGATTACCCATAAGGAGTCGTGACCCCTTTGCGAAGTAGGTAACCCTATGATAAAATCCATGGAAATGCTCTCCCATTTCCACATCAGAACCTCTAACGGCTGTAGAAGTCTTGTCGGTCTCTGATGATTCACCTTTACCAGTTGACAAGTGGCACATTTTGAAACGACCTCTGCAATATCTCTCTTCATCGCGCTCCACCAGTACTGTCGTCTCATGTCTTGGTACATCTTATCCCCACCAGGGTGTACCGCGAACCGTGCGACTCTGTCATTACCTCGTGTCGCAAGTCTTCCCCTTCCAGAACGACCAGTCTCCCATTAAAGCATAATCCCCCGTCTGAACTAACGGTATAGGACTCGGCTCCCTCTGCTAGTAATCAAACTATCTGCTCCTGACGGAACGAGTCTTTTGCCTGGGCCTGTATCACTCTCGTAACAATCTGAGGTGTAACAGTCATCACAGACATGAATGATCGGACCACTGCATCCTGGTGTCCCAACTCCTTCCACTTAGCTTTCCACACTTTGGCCACCTCATCTACTGGCCTACGGCTCAACGCGTCTGCTACCACGTTAGCCTTCCCTGGGTGATATTGGATATCAAACTGATAATCCTTCACAAACTCAAGCCACCGACGTTGACGCATATTCAGTTCCTTCTGCGTGAAGAGGTATTGTAGAAACTTGTGGTCTGTGAACAATTGAAATTTCTCACCCGGGAGATAGTGTCTCCAAATCCGAAGGGAGAATACGACTGTCGCTAACTCCAAGTCATGGGTGGGGTAATTCTTCTCGTGAGGCTTAAGCTTACGGGAAGCATAAGCTATAGCCTGACTCTCCTGCTGCAGTACACCTCCAAGTTCTTATAAGGACGCATCGATGTAGACTAGATACTCAACTCCCGGTCTCGATAATACTAACACAGGCGTTGAGGTCAACTTGTCCTTCAACTCATAGAATGCCAACTGACAGGCATAGCTCCAGATGAATGGCACACCTTTGTGAGTCATATGTGTCAAAGGACCCGCTATCTTTGAGAAACCCCAAATAAACCTCCTGTAGTATCCTGCGAAGCCCAAGAAACTACGGATCTCAGTCGGTGTTATGGGTTGTCCCCACTCCCTCACCGCCGATACCTTCCCTGGATCAACAGATATCCCCCGGTCTGAAATGATATGCCCCAAAAACTGTACCTTCTTCAGCCAAAACCCACATTTCTCGTACTTCGCATATATCTCGTTCTGACGCAACATCTGCAAAACCTGTCTCAAGTGCTTGGTATACTCCTCCTCTGTCTGGGAGTAAACCAGAATGTCATCAATAAAGACGATGATGAACTGGTCTAGGAACTCTCTGAACACCCTATTCATCAAGTCCATAAACACGGCTGGAGCGTGTGTTAGGCCAAAAGGCATAACTCAAAACTCATAGGAACCATATCTCGTCAAGAAAGCAGTCTTCTAGAAGTCATGTTCCCTGATACGCAACTGATGGTATCCCGATCGCAAGTCAATCTTTGAGAAGAAGGAAGCTACTCTCAACTGGTCGAATAAGTCATCGATTCGGGGCAACAGATACTTATTCCGTATCGTGACTTTATTCAACTCCCGGTAATCTACACACAACCTCAATGATCCATCCCTCTTCTTTACGAATAACACAGGGGCACCCCACGGTGAAGTAAGCTCTCTCATCTCCGCTGGATCCATACGGTAAGGTGCGCGAGTAATTGGACGAGTGCCCGGCGTCAAATCGATAACAAAATCTATCTCTCTACTAGGAGGTAATCCCGGTATATCCTGAAATACATCAGCAAACTCCCTAACAACTGGAATCGAATCGAGTGGTAATACCACTTCCTTAGAGGTCTACTCCTCTATATAGTACAAGTGAGTGGACAATCCTCCCTCAGGGCAAGGCATCACCACTAAGAACATCTCTTGTCCGGGTATGGAAAAAATAATACTCCTGCTGAAACAGTCAATTATGGCTCGATATGCAACTAGCCAATCCATACCAACGATCACATCGTACTCAATTATCTCTAATACTAACATATCAGCAGGTAAAGTAAACCTCCCGGTCTCTATACCCACACCTCTACAAATAAGAGAAATCACAGAACCCCTACTTAACGGTGAATCTACGCAAGTAATCGTGCTCTCTGCAGTGTCTAACAACCCCATAGTGCGTGCAAATCTCGTGGTAATGAAAACAATGTGTGGCCCCCGTATCAAATAAAATACGCCCCATAGTCCCCTGAATAGAGAACATACCCTTAATAACAGGTGGATCCTATGGGACTGTGGCCTGATGGAGTTGATAAACTCGCCCGTACTGAAGCTGTCCCTGCTGGACTGGGCCTGCGGGAATGGGTGGCAAGGCTGGCATCTGCGGTGGTGCTGGGAGGGCGGCGGGAAACATAGGTCTCTGGGGCTCATGTCTAGCACTCTACTGTTGCTGCTGTGGGGCCCTGCCCCTATCAGGACACTCCTGGCGTTTGTGGCCAATCTTGCCACAAGTAAAACATTTCCCCAGAAAATTTCCCCCTCTCTGACCCTGCTGCCCACGACCCTGGTGGCTGTTGCCATTCCTCCCCTGGTAGTGCTGGCCCTGATGAAACTGCTGCTATTGGCCATGTTGGTCGTGCTGACCCTGATGGCCGTGCTGACCCTGCTGGCCCTGATGAAAACCTCCCTAACCATTTCTGAAACCCCCAGATCTAAACCTCTTAAAATCCCCCTGCTGGGAACCCTGATCACACTGCGTGTGCTGACCCTGAGTTGATTGTGCCCCGTTGGCACCATTTCCCCCTGTCCTGCCCTGATGACTGGACTCTCCTGATAGCTTACCCTCTGACAAGTGAAAGTGATGGTCCTGGCAGTGAAGCAGTGATGTGTTAACCACATCAGAATAAGTGGCCAACGAGAGATTTCCCAATAAGTGCTGACGGATCCTCCAAGTTAACCCATCCATGAACTTCTGTATCTTTTTCTCCTCTGTCGGAATCTCATCGAGAACGATGTTCAAGAGATTAGTAAACTCGGCCTCATATTTTTCCATTGTCTTACCCTCCTGCTTTAGGTTCATTAACTTCCTCCTCATCTCAGTGTGAACGGCTGATGGAAAATACTTGCGGTCGAACCGCACCCAGAACTCCTGAATAGAAAGGACATCTCTCTCCTCCGTGGTGGTAATGGACTCCCACCACTGCAATGCTGACCCTACTAGCTTAAAAGTAGCCAGTATTTGTCTCTGTACATCCGTACACTCATACATCCTCAAGTGTCTTTGGATGTCCTTCTTCCACTTACTGGACACAATGACATCGGAGCTACCTGCAAACTCCATAGGGTGTGCTTTCTGGAAAGCATCACGAACATGTTCCCAAGCAGACAGGAATGCATGAGCCTATACTGGCGCTACTACCGACGCCTGAGGCGGTGCCTGCTACACAACTGCTAGAGAGGCATTTATCGCTTGGGCTACAATAGCGGCAACCTCTGCGGCATTCATGGAGCCCTGAACTGGTGCAGGCTGTGGCTCGGGTTGAGCATCCCTGGGAACTCACTGTGCACATCGTGGAGGCATCTGAAATGAGAGTAAAGTCTTATAAGTTCGCAGTTATTATCTCAAAATAGTTGAAGAGCGAAACTTACACAATAGAGTACAATAATCCTGAAATATAGGGCTCTATATCAAAGAACGATATGCAGAAACATAACAAGTCGTACAGATCCTAAGGACACTAGAACCTGATGCTCTGATACCACCCGTGACACCTCGACTAATTAAATACTGGGTAGCTACTCCTTTATTCAAATTAATACAAAATGTCAAGTTGGTTCAGTTCATAACATCACTTGTCGAAAAACGTTTTAACAATTTCTAGTCACCTAATATTTAAAAAGTGAGTTGTCAATTTATATTAAATCCGATTAACATACAACCAATTTAAATTATGAAATGATAATATAAAAACCACAACATAGTCGCAATAGAATAACCATGGAATAACAATGAATTTGGAGGAATACTCCTCTCAATAATTCGAATACTGAATACAACCAAATGCAAAGTCTGAATCACTAATTAATTAAATCCATAACTGAAATAAAACTGAATAAATAAGATGTCTCTAAGAAAAAGGGGCGACATGCCCTACAGATAAATAAGTCTGAACTGGAATCAAAGTAGAAAGTGGAGGCATCTATAAATCGAGTTCCTGTAACTTCCACAGCAGCTACAGCAAGTCACTGGAATAGAACTCCTAAGCTTGGTGTCCTTGTGGCTGGGTACCTAAAAGTTTTTACAACAAAATGGATTTAAAAGAAAACAGGTCAGAACCCGATTGTGAAAACAATTTAAAATACAGCAAGTGTTTAATGTCATTAAACAGTGAATATAAAATACATGATAGTGCGTGCACTCACATGAGTTTCTCACCTCTCAACTAATTGTGCACTCCTACGTACCCATACCCATTCTAGTTATTCCACTAACCAACTAGTCTAATTCAATATCTGATTTCACTATACTATTCACGGTTTAATTCTCGACTTCTTAATATAAACTGAGAGTTTTACCTTCATTCCTCAGAATTAGTTACAATAATTACTAAGAGTTTTCCCATTTTTAATTCTACAAAGATGTTACATTGATTCACACTTGTACTTATATAAACAGTTCATTTCAATATTTTAGTATATCAATCTCATCATAAATATACAATAATGGCACCCCTAGACTAAGTTGCGGTGCACACATACTCTGCTATCAAATCTCGATACATCACGTACATAAGGACCACGTATTCCAAATCTCTCAGGAATCGTTTCGATAACAATCACACACAATGGAGGCGAACATAGTTCACATCCAATGGGTCACGCACATGCCTACGCTCCCATGTTCAGCAGACTTATTAACTCCTCAATAAATCATTCTCTGATCTATGTCCTCGAGGTACCAATCTAAATCCCCCCATAGGCACACAAAGATTAGATGGCCCTGATCGAACGCCGACCTCCCATGATAGCAAGTATGGTAGGTATGTTATACACAGATAACCACATATACTAAGCATTCACACCTCTTAGATATCTTATAATATTAATAGAGGTATATTCCTCATTCCTATACCGTCATTAAATGTTGCACGTTTACAAGTCCCTAAATAATATACATTAAAAGTTTTTAACCCTTCTCACGTCGCAATTTTAAGTACTTACAACTTAACCCGTAGAAGTCACCCGGTCTATTATATAATTCTAAGTTTTAATCCTCAACGTACTCCCTTCTCGCAACTATACCCACTAATCACAAGGAAAGAATAACACTCGATTAGATAAGCCTATGGAAAACTCGAAATCAAAATCGGGCCTAAAAAGACCATTATGTGAACTCGTTAGAAGTCACTGAAATCTCGTTCGAACGAATGGCTTCAAACGAACTATAAACCTGTTAGAAGGGGCACTGGAATCTCGTTAGAAGCTCATTCGAACGAGGTCGTTCGAACGACCTGGGTTGGTCTTCTAACGAGATGGCAGAGAACGCCCAGAAATTTCTCAACTTCGTTTTTCTTCATTTTTCTCTTCTCTAAATCCATCCTAATATCATCCCAATAACGTTTTAATGTTTTTAAACTGTTCTAAGTCACCCTAGGTCACTCCTTAACATATTTTTTGGGGTCAAATCTTAATAATCAACATGCAATAATCATAAATCCCTAATTCTTGCCCCAAACCCTATGAACATGAACTCAGAATTTAATTGACTACCAAGACTCCTTATTAATCCGTTTTTAAATCATCAAAAGTTACATTTTTGGGTATTGAATTCGTCCATAACCATTCTACATGCAATCCCTATCCAACATCATGAGTTTCACAACAATCCCATTGGGTTTTTCATCAAAACTTTCAAGACAAATACAGTTTCTACACTAAACATGGAGGAAATATTCAATGAAATTAATAACATCAAATCACTTGCCTTAGTTTTGTTCTTCAGATTTGTTGTCTGTGATTCTAGGCTGAATTTATCCTCTTTCTGGTCATAATCCCTTCCAAGATGATGGTGATAGAAGATGGTTTGGTTTGGAACCTATTTCTAACTTCTCTCAAAACCCCCGTATCCCACTTTCTTGTCTTTTGTTGGTAATGGCCCTAGTGGACTCTCAAATAATATATAATTAACCTCTAAAATTCGTGGGTTTTAATTCCTAAATTTTTAAAAGTACCAATATACCCTTCTGGGTTGCCGATTTGGCCTAAAAGTGCCCCGGAACCCAAACTAAACTCCCGGCTAGTGTTTTCTGACTATTTTGACCCTTACGGACATGTTGGCGCACTCAAAATGGCCATTCGGTTGATAAAAATATAAATTACTTTTTAATTTAAATAAATTCATTCCTGACGCGACTGACACGCGCGTCCCAACTAAATTTTCCCAAATTGTCGTATTTCTGCCTCGCGACAATTTTTAATATTTTCAATACTCATATATTCTCTGTAATATTTTATTTTAACATCATAATCAAATACCAACTCACATCTTGCTAGTATTTACCTCCGGATTAATTTCCAAGTTAATTCTCACTAATTCAATTAATCCATTATATAAAATTCAATAAAATTACGGGTTATTACATATAGTGGAGATCGGAATCCTCGACTTGTATCATGGGAGAGATAAAGCGAGTCATCCGTAGGAAGGTATAAAAATAATATTAGAAAATATGATTTACGCAATTACTCCTACGTTGATCGTTATAAAGGAACGATAACGCATATGGAGTGATACGTCACTAAGAACAAGTGTATAGAATATAAGAAAATTGGATTTAGAGAAGATAGAAAATGAGAGAGAAAGTGAAAATAGGACTCGAGTCTCGGGTTTTACCCCGAGATGCCTACGTAGCCTATAAAGGCATCAAAGTCCACGTAGTTCACATACAAAATGAGGGGTGGGGTTTATTCCATAAATCCAAATGGGGGATTTCTTATTTGTGAGTGTGTGTGTGTGTGTGTAGAAAAGGTGTTTTAGTTGTGAGAAAAGTATGTGAATCCCTATTTGAAATTTATGATCAAACCCTCTTTTTTCTTATTTTTTGGGTTTTGTTTATATGAAAATAAGAGATGTGCAATAATACTAAATAAAAAGTATATTAGGATGTGTGATATGAGATAATAAAAGTGCTAGGTAATAAAACAAGTTATTGCGAATTTAAGAGAATTTGAAGAGAAAGTGGAGAAAGTTGGACCTTCTTGAAGATCTTGAGATTGATCTTGAATGTTGGAGATCAGCCCCTACAATTGGATGATGATGGAGAGTGTCTAATTCACCAAGTTTAATGAAAAGGATGGTGAAAAGTGGAAGTTAGAAAGGGATTTGGATGTTGAAATCGCGCTGCCTTCGAGAGAGGTTTTTAGGATTCGTAGAGAGCGATTCTTATCAGATCTGGGCTCTCTTTGCAAATGAGGTGAAGGCCTCCTTTTATAGGCCCAGGTCACTGCCGATCGGCATAGACCTGGTCCTGCCTATCGGCACCTGCCATTTGGTAGTGTGTTTCAGGTCCTTTGTATTGCTCCCAGGTTCAGGAGTTGACTTTGGGTCAAATATGGCTCAGAAGCTTTTGTCAGTCCATTGGACGGGGAATCGTTCGGATGCAAATTGATCGTTCATCCGCATGGTAAGTTCAAATCACGCATGGGGTGAACCATTGGAAATGTTAGGAGATATACTGCAACATTCCAAAGAGTTTGACCCGGTTTGGGGAGTTGACTTTGGTCAACCAGGCCCTGGAAGCATTCGGTGACCTCTTGGAGTCAAACGGATCATTCGTCCGCATGGTAAGTCGGAATTGCGCACGGGATGGACCATTGGAAAGGGATTTCAGTGCCCTTTGAAGATTCATTCTGTCTCGGTCAAGCTGAAAAGTTGACTTAGGTCAAACAGAGCTCGGGACTGCCCGGTGGCCTCTGGATCAAGTTTCGGACGCAAACGAATCGTTCATCCGCATGGTAAGTCAAAATAGCACATGGGATGGACCGTTGGAAAGGGATTTTAGTGCCCTTCAAAGATTCATTCAGCCTCGATCGAGCTGAAGGGTTTGACTTTTTGCTCAAATGGAGCCTGGGAGTGCCCGATGGCTTCTAGGTCAGTACTCGGGGTATAACCTGGGTTTGTAGTGATGAAGGGAGGTACTAGGGACCTAAGGAGAGTTAGGGGTAACAGAATGGGGTGTCTACACCAGGTGAGGCCCTTCTCTTTCTTAAGAAACTGAAAGAATGTAGATAAGCTCGGATGAGTTCAAAATGAAGCAGTAAGTGCTGTCAGTATCCCAGAATGGGGTGTCTACAAAGCCCCTCGACGGGTGAGTTTAGAACAAATGATAACCATCGAATAGACACCACATGATGCTTTTGAGGGAGCATGACCGATTCATAGGGTTGAGGCCGATTCTGAGGACCTGAGGGGTATGATGGGGATGGTTTGAATGACGATCAAAGGTTTAGGTCTATTCTGAGGACCTGAAGTGATGCTGAGGGATGACCAATTTTGTGGGTCGAATCCAAATCTACAGGCTTAAGTGATGAGGGTGATCGATTTTGTGGGTCAAAGCCAATTCTGCGGGCTTAGGGTGAAGATCTAATAACCGAGGTCAATTCTGACCTAAGAGTGGTGATGATCGAGGACCGAGGTCAATTCTGACCTAACTCAGGTGACGATTCAAAATCGAGGTCAATTCTTACCTAAGAGTGGTGACGACCGAGGATCGAGGTAAATTCTGACCTAACTCAGGTTACGATCCAAGATCGAGGTTAATTCTGACCTAAGAGTGGTTACGACCGAGGACCCAGGTTAATTATGACCTAACTCAGGTGAAGATCCAAGACCGAGATCAATTCTGACCTAAGAGTGGTGACGATCGAGGACTGAGGCCATTTTTGACCTAACTCAAATGACGATCCAAGACCGAGGTCAATTCTGACCTAAGAGTGGTGACGACCGAGGATCGAGGTCAATTCTGACCTAACTCGGGTGACGATCCAAGATCGAGGTCAATTCTGACCTAAGAGTGGTGACGACCGAGGACCGAGGTCAATTCTGACCTAACTCAGGTGACGATCCAAGAACGAGGTCAATTCTGAACTAAAAGTGGTGACGACCAAGGACCGAGGTCAATTCTGACCTAACTCGGGTGACGATCCAAGACCGAGGTCAATTCTGACCTAAGAGTGGTGACGATCGAGGATCGAGGTCAATTCTAACCTAACTCTGGTGACGATCCAAGACCGAGGTCAATTCTAACCTAAGAGTGGATAAAGATTGGATTTTGATTCTTCTGGAGAAAGTGCCTTATGATTTTGATCTGAGATGGGGAGCTGATAGCTGAGGAAACTTTTATTTCTTTAGGAGGCCTTGCAAGGGGGAACAACTAATTATGGTGTTGTAAGAATTCAGTTGGGGAAGAGATCAGGCGATCCTTAGAAGTCCTCCGGGGCTTTGTCGGGAGGAGATTCACTTGGTTTTTGAGGATTTCACTGGGAAAGAGGGTTTCGCTTGAAGGAATGCAAAATTTTCTTGGTGAAAATGTTCTAAATCCTTCCTGGGATTTTTAGGAATTTTTCGAGGATTTTTTGGGGCTTTCTGGTATTTTTTGGGAATTTCTTTATGAAATGTAAGGGGAGTGCTGGCCGGCATGGTATGAGGGGTGCCATTCGGCAGTGGCACAGACTTTTGGACTGCCTAGGGAAGGTAAGGAGTCATTGTCGATCGGTATGGTTGGGGTTCAGTGCCGATCGGCATGGAGTTTATCATCCTATGTAAAGGGGGTGAATTCCTTCATTTTTTCACAGCTTATTTGCTTTCTCTCTTTCTGCGATTTCTCTGCAAATCATTCTAGCATTCCGATCTTTAATAAATGGCCGCTTTTGTGAGCACTACAGTCCATAGGGAGTGGTTGACCGTTGATGACTGGGAGAATGTGGAGTGGAGGGCCAGGGTGCCTCTTGCCTTGGGAAGTGAGAACTCCTTCGATGCGTTTGAGCTGTTGCGGATGAGCAGACTTTGCTGCGGGAGCCATCGCGTCATCGCTCTTCGAGAGTGAATCCTGGTGGTTATGTAAGTAACCCGGCCTTTGGCATTCCTTTCTTTTTAGTGATTTTTCTTTCTTTCTTGACTTCTGATGAGATTTTTCCTTTTTGCCAGTCTGATATTTCTTTGAAGAACATGCGCGCCCGCTGGACGACGGGGCTCAGGGATGTCTGGGAGCATCTCCCACCTGTGGTACGTTGGGTGATATCATCAGCGGGTTTTGGGAGGTTGGAATCTGCGCTGGATGAGACGCCTCGTTCGACAGCGGTCCTGTGTGCTTTGGGGGAGAGGTGGTGGGATACTACCCACACCTTCCATTTCGGCTTCGGGGAGATGACTGTGACTCCCATAGATGTGCAGCAGCTGTTCGGGATGGATTGTGATGGAGAGAAGATAGAGTTGGATTGCTCTTTGTGGGTGAGACCGAAGGCAGTGCGTGCGGAACTTGGTGATGTAGGGAGGATAGTTTCTGGGAATTCAATTCGGTTGTCCCTGCTAAAGGATGTTCTATTGGGTAGGGTGATTGATGTGGAGGATGGGATGCAAGTGAGGCAGATGGCTTGATTATTTATTTTGCTGGTGTTGGGAGGTTTCATGGTGGCGTCGAGCAGCGACGTCGTCCATTTGTGGTTCTTACCGTACTTGAGGATATTTTCGAACATCCCTTTCTATGATTGGAAGAATCTGACTTTGGTGACCCTTTACTCTTCTCTGGATGCATTCAGCCGGTGTTGCCGATATACCTTTACTGGAGCCACGTACCTTCTTGAGGTATTCTTCAGTTTGCGCATTTCTTTTCATGCATTCGCACTTTCCTTTCATGCATTCGCATTTTCCTTCTGCATCTCTTTTTGTTTGTGAATTCTTATCTTTGACAGACGTGGTTTTATGAAGTGATTGGGTGCAATACCCCGCTGATCGCTCGAAAGGACGATACTGTTGGGTACTCCTACCGATTGTATCGATGGCGTAAGGCCAATCAGCAGTCGAAGGGGTCTCTCTCTCTGGAGGCGGTGAATCAGGTCTTAAATGACATGACCAGTGGTAGGGTAAGACTCTTTCCATTTTTAGTCTTGGTTTCTGCGCCTTCTGATCTTGTATTGATTTATGCCTGCTTGGATATTTTCAGGTGACCTTTTATCCCTGGGGGACAGCCATTCAGGATGCAGGGACGACCGAAGTGAACACGCAGATGAGACATTTGCTGGCACATGAGTTCGGCCATTCCTGGTATCTTGAGTAGAGGGTGGTTTGCCAGATTACAGAGGAGGAGGTGGTGGTGCCACCTGCGCAGCCTCCTACATCTGTGAGGTGGGAACGACTGTTATCGAAGGATGCGAGGATCGCGGCGATGATCGGCGAGTCCTACTTGTTGTATACTGATACGGTTGCACCGTATGATTATATGGAATTTGTGACGAGCTGGTTGATGGCGCCCAGCATATATGATGCCCTGACTTTCCTTCCTGCAGGTTCGAGTCGAGCGGTGGGATCTTCTTACAGTGGCGGCGGTCCGACGGCATCTGCGGTGGCGGCGACCTCGGAGGTTCCTTTTGTGCGGTTGCATACTCCTTCATATAACATCCGGCGGGCTGATGGAGGGATGGTGCCTATGCTGCATCGTCCTCATGCGATGGATTCGGAGGAGTTGGGTTTGACAGAGGAGGTCCTCTAACCTGCGGTATACCTTTCTGTTATTGTCTTTCTTTCTTTTCTATTTTGGTCATCTCTGCTTTGATACAAATTTTTCTTTTTTCTTGCAACAAGTCCGAGTGTCGACCACTTGGCTAAGAGACATCAGAGACTGGATATCTTCGGCGACTGCCCATATTCGGGATGCGATTCCTGTTCCTTCTTGCTTGGTGCCATCTGCTTCATCCGGAGAAGACTCTGGCTCGGGTAGTGGTGGTTCATCGTCTCGCCGTAGGGGAAAGAGAGCACGTCGCAGGAGTGGAAGCTCTTAGAGAGAAAGGTAGGTGAGAGAGAGGAAGAGAATATGGGTTCGGGCTGAGTCCCGTTGTTTTTGCCTTTTCTTTTTATTTCCTGCAAAATTGATGTAACACAGAAAATAAACAGATGCAATGCAATGGAGTTTTTTATTATCTTTTATTAATGATGAATGAATGCATGCACATGCGCATTTTACTTTGCTGCTGAGATAGTAAAAAGGAGTATTTTTGGAATTTTTGAAGGAAAGTTTTTAATTAAAAGGGGAAATTATATAAGGAGGAAAAGGGATTTTGAAATTCTATTTGAAAATATTAATTTATTTTTATTAACTTTTCTGATTTTGACAAAAAAGGAAAAAAGGGAAATTTCTAAAAATGGGGGGGTTGCCGATCGGCAAGCACCCTGTCCTGCCTATCGACAGTTCAGTCCAGTCCCATCAATTCAAAGCTTTGAATGGTACCTTCTTTAGCCTTTTGTATTTCGTGGGGTAGGATTCCCTTCGATTTCTATAAGGATTATGTCTCTTGTGAGGGTTCTCAAGTATAAAAAGGGGTAAGGGTGGAGTGTTTTCATCACACCTTCGCATTCTTACTTACTTGCCCACTATCTCTTAACCTCGCAAGATGGCTCTCCCTGGTAGCATTGAGTTTGATAACTACCTCGAAACCTTGGAAGCAATGTGCTCTTATAATGTCGACTATGATGCTTTCAACATGCGTCGAGTCTCCTTGTGGCGCAATCGGCCTATTGAGTGGAACATGCTGATGGAGGCGGTACAATTCTGGTACCCCAAAGACCATGTATTCCGCTTTGGGTTGGATGAAGTTCGTCCTACCTTTGAGGAATTTTCTACCATGCTGGGTATAAATCCCAGTGTTGCTGCGGCGTGGCCCGAATTTTCCCGTTCTCCCAGGGATTTATTGGTCGGGTTTCTTCATATTTCGCCTTCGACGGCCAGATCACTGGTTGCTGGAGGAATGATCTCCATCCCGGCGGTGCTGCAGTCCGTGCATTTGCGGGAAGTAGGTGATGATGGCTATGCTAGAGTCGTTGCTCTGTGCCTAGTTTTAAAAATGCTACTGGTGACTGGGGAACTGTTGGTGGACCCGCAACTTGCAGCCATTACTTCGTGGATGTCATGCCTTCGCAATCCTGCGAAGGTGATACTGGCGGAGACGCTGAATGGCCTGGATGCCTAGAGAGAAGGTCGTTCTGACTTTCTGAGGGGTAGCCCCGTGATGCTGTCCATGTGGTTGTCTGAAAGACTCTGCCTGGTGACTCCTCCAAAATATCCTTTATCGGTTGTACCCAACTTCTTTTTGCGTCACTTTTTCTATGTTGGCTTGGATATTGCGAACCGGGAGAATTGGTTTATGGAGCATGGGGCTCAGAATTTGTACTGGTCAGTGCCTTGGTGGGGGCAGATGCTGCCAGTTCTGGAGCTAGGAGAGTACTCATATGTACGGCTGGTTGGTCTCAGACAGACCTCTTTCTATTTCCCTTGGAGGCTTCTGCGCCAATTTGGTTGGGCACAGGTCGTGCCACCTCGGACACTAAATTTCTTGCCAGTAGACGTTTTGACCGAGTGCCTGCGTCTGTTGCTTGGATCTCTGTGGGAGAATCGACGTCCCTCAACCCATCCCTCTAAGTCTGTTGGGAAAGTTTGGCATGTCCCTGGGGATTATATAAAGTGGTTGTGGAGGAGAGTAGTCAGTAAGAAGTTGGTAGTGGAGACTGGAAAAAAGGTGGTTTGTTTTATTTAACACTATGGAAGGGGGTGTTGTGGTTTTTTCGAAGCTGGTTCAGGCTTATCGGTCCATGGAGTGTTTACGGCACTCTGTTCAGACAGGGGAAATTTGGGGACCCCAGGATGTAGATGATGAGGGTGCAGGCTCCTCTGGTAGCTGTGGGTAGGACTCTTGGAGAGTTTAGATGTGGGGATTTTATTTGGCTTTTTATGGCAATAGGGGGAAGGGACTTATCCGTTCCTTTTCTAATGTAATTTGTGCTGTAATTTCTTATTAATGAAATAAACAAGTTTCTCATCATCCAGCTGTTCCTTTCGATGAATTTTGTATTTTTGAATTATCTATACCGATCGCTAAGGTATACATAATCCTTTTGTTCAAGTATCTGTTAGAATGTACTGTCATTCTCGGAGATAAGAAAAGAATAGTATTTTATGAAAAAGAAAGGGTCGTGCTCCTGTATGAGCTGCCTACGTACCTCTGGGGATTTTGAAATTTTTTTATTTTTCTTGAAAAATGATTTTTTGCAGAGGATCAGGCCCACATAGTTCTGGGTAGAGGGAAACGAAGAGATTTTTTTTTTAGAATAGAAGGGAGGTGAGAAGAGTCGTAGCGCGCCGAGATTTCAAACTAGGGGTAGAATTTCTTGAGATGGTCCAGGTTGACTGGATGAGTCATGTCCTCTCCATCTAGGTCAGTGACCATGGCGGCACCGCCGGATAAGATTTTCTTCACAATGTAGGGGCCACTCCAATTGGGCTTGAATTTCCCTCTGGCGTCCCAGATGGGTTCTATTATCTCCTTGAGGGCCAAATCCCCTTCCTGGACACCGCGGCCTTTGACTCTCTTGTTGAATGATCGCGCTATTCGGCGATGGTGCCCCTGTTTGAGGTAAAGAGCTTTCAATCTATTTTAATCTAGGAGGGTCAGTTCGTCGAGACGGCTTTGGCACCAGTCTTCTTCGTTAACTTTGCTTTTGAGCATGACGCGTAGCGAGGGTATTTCCAACTCCACCGGTAGGACTACTTCTATGTCGTGGACCAGAGAGTAAGGGTTAGCCCCAGTAGAGGTTCGGATTGAGGTTCGATAGCCCCAGAGGGCATACGGGATCCGGTCGGCCCAATCCCTACAACTTCCTGTCATCTTGCTGATGATGGCTTTGAGGTTCTTATTGGCGGCTTTAACTGCACCATTGGTCTGAGGTTGGTAGGGAGAAGATTTGTGTCTCTGAATCCCGTACTCGTTGACTACTTCTGTGACTTCTGCTTTGAAGTGTAACCCGTTATCTGACACTAACTCTTGCGGGACCCCATATCGGCAGATAATATTTTTCTTGAGGAATTTAGCCACTTTCTTGGCATTCAATACTGCGTATGACTCAGCTTCGACCCATTTGGTGAAGTAATCAATGGCAGCTATGATGAACTCATGTCCGTTTGAAGCCTTTGGTGTAACCTTCCCTATGATGTCGACACCCCTGGTGGAGAACGGCCAGGGAGAGGTGCTGTTGTATAATTCTTGTGGAGGCAAGTGTTGAAGATTGGAAACTGTTGGCATTTGAGGCATCTCCTGACATAGGCGGTGAAATCTTGGGCCATGGTGGTCCAATAGTAGCCCTGTCGGATGATCTTCTTGGCAAGCATGTGACCGTTCACATGGGGCTCGCATTCCCCGCTATGGATATTCTGCATTATCTTCTCAATCTCAGCCCCTGCGATACTGTGTAGATGAGTTCCATCGAAGTTACTCTTGAGTAGAGCTTTATGAAAGATGATGTACTCGGTGGCCAGTCTTCGGAGGGTCATTCGGTCTTTCTTGTTGGAACCCTCAGGATACCTACCATGATTAAGGAGGCACCAGATATCATAGTACCAACAATCGGCTAGTTCGGGATCTTCGATGGAGGCAAGCTCAATATGGTAGCAGTGGGTTGGTTTGTCTTATTTTTGAACTAAGAAGGGGGTCATTATTATTCCTTTGGGCATGTTAACCATGGAGTCCAAGGTAGAGAGAGCATCGGCTAGGTTATTCTTTGCTCGAGGTAGGTAATGGAAGGTGATATCTCGGAATCGGGAGGCTAACTTTTCTAAGTGGGCATGGAAGGGTTGGATATTTTCGTCCTTGACTTTCCACTTTCTGAGCACTTGACTGATGCTGAGGGAAGAATCCCCGTAGACATCAAGGTATTGAATACCTTTCTTGAGAGAAACTTTGAGGCCTGCTGTGTATGCCTCGTATTCCGTCATGTTGTTGGTGCAAGGGAAATCCAATTTTATGGCGATGGGAGTGTGGGAGTCATCTAGGGAGATCAGAAGTATACCAATGTCATATCCCTTTTGTTGGAAGCACCGTCAAAGAACATTTGCAATCAAAGGTTGTCTTGAGCGGTGCAAAGGATATTTTCATCTGGGAATTCGGAGATCCAGACATCTGCTTCTTCTACGGGGTAATCATCGAGGTAGTCAGAGATGGCTCTTCCTTTAATGGCTTTCTGCATGATGTACACGATATCGAACTCGGTTAGGAGCATCAACCATCGGGCCATTTGACTGGATAAGGCGGGTTTCTCAAGTAGGTATTTGATGGGATCCATTCGGGATACAAGTTTGATGGGGAAGGCGAGCATGTAGTGTCACAACTTTTGGGTGACCCGGACAAGTGCGGCACACGCCTTTTCCAAATAAGTGTAGTTGACCTCGTACCCAACCAATTTATGACTGGCATAATAGATAGCTCTCTCTTTGCGGGAGTCTTCAAGGTATTGGGCTAGCAAAGCCCCAGCTGCAGTGTCGGTTATGGTTAGGTATAGGAGCAAAGGGAGACCAGGCTGTGGTGGTATGAGCACTGGAGGTGGGGTCAGATATTGTTTGATTTGGTCAAAAGCTTCTTGGCAGGCCTCGTTCCAAACCTTGGTTGAATCCTTTCGGAGGAGCTTGAAGATCGGTTCACAGATGGAGGTTAGCTGGCTGATGAACCGGCTTATATATTGCAATTTCCTAAGAAAACCTTGGACTTCTTTCTCTGTTCGAGGCGGTGGCATCTCAAGTATGGCCTTCAGCTTTGCAGGATCTGGTTCTATCCCCTTCTCACTGACCATGAATCCCAAGAGTTTTCCCTTTGTAACGCCGAAGACACATTTATGTGGATTGAGTCTTATCTGATATCGTCGCAGTCGTTCGAAGAACTTCCGGAGAGCGGGAACATGACCTTCTCTAGTTTTGGACTTAATAATCATATCATCCACATAAACCTCGACTTCTTTGTGAATCAGATCGTGCAGGATGGTTGTGGTAGCCCTTTGGTAGGTGGCTTCAGCATTCTTGAGACCAAATGGCATAACGGTGTAGCAAAAGGTTCCCCATGGGGTGATGAATGCATTTTTTTCTTGTGGTCTAGGTGCATCTTGATTTGGTTGTATCCGACAAACCCGTCGATGAATGACTTGAGAGCATGACTGGCTGTGTTGTCTAAGATCATGTCGATATTGGATAGCGGATAATCATCCTTTGGAGAAGCTTTATTTAAATCTCGGTAGTCTACACACATTCGAACCTTCCCTCCTGATTTTGGCACAGGTACTATGTTGGCTAGCCATATGGGATATTCGATCACACGGATGAAGCCCACGTTCAACTATTTGACCACCTCTTCTTTGACCTTGAGCAACCATTCGGTGCAGAGATTTCTCAATTTTTGTTTAATCGGCTTGTAATTTTAGGGAGTGGGGATCTCGTACAGAGCTATTTTAGGATCAATGCTGGGCATATCATCATAGGACCATGCGAAGACATCCACGAATTCCTTTAGCAATCTTCGAGTTGTGCGCACTCATGCTCGTCAAGGGTGGCCCCTATCCTAATCTTGCACATTTAGCTACTAGAACCGAGATTAATAACAACAGTCTCTTCTTCATTAACTTGAACGCGGTTATGTTGTTTATTATTAACCTTATTTAGATCAGTTAAGAATTGTTCATTTGCAAAATCATCATCATCAAAAGTTTGATTAGAATCCGAATAATTAATGTAAGGCACAGCAAGATACTCAAAATCTTCGTTTATTTCATTGATAGGAAAAATAGCATTGAGAACCTTATCAAAAGAGGTCTCGATTACATTTGAACAAGGATAGACAACAGAAGAAGAAATAAGGTAAACATTGGGGTTAGGGGAGATTTCAAGAGGTAGAACTGGCGCAACATGCCAGTTGAGGAGGGGTGTCTCAGCAGCTTTAATCAGATGAGATGGATCCATTGATTTAGTGCCTGAATGAACCATGCAGAGTGCCAGCCCCAATATCTGTAAGTTGAAGGAATTTTCGTAATCACTTTACTCAGTCTTTTCGGTATCTTTGATGAGCGGTTGTGCTCGGTGTTGGAAACTCTCGGCCCATGAGTAGCTATCTTGGAAAAAGATCTCCATTCCAGGCTCCATCTTCTTATTTGTGTGGTCATACCATGGTTCTGGAAAACCGCAAAAGGGGAAATCCTCGCCTTCTTTGATGAATCGTCCATTCAAGGAGTCTCCTAGGATAGTTTGGATGCAGGCTAATCTTCTCTTTGGTCGAGACTAGTGGATCATTCTGAGCTCTCGTTTTGATGGTTGATACCCCAAGCCACAAGGAAGTAAAGCTTTCTTCAGTTCGATGGGCTCAAGTATCCCTTGCTGCATTTGCCCTAGCCCCAGTCCGGGCATGAAGTGCATATTTCTGAACATCTGAATCACATTGACATTGCCATGAGGGTCATATTCTGGACAAACCATTTCTTTAAAACCGTCCCCTGCTGGGAGTAGGAGTGGCTCAACTCGGAATTCTGATAGGAGCATATCATTTGACTCGTGTTGTATCTCAAGGATTGGATTGCTAGTGCTTGCACCCTCGATATTTTTGTTGTCTCACAAAATGGTGATGACTCGCCCATCGGCGAAGAACTTCAATTTCTGATGGAGTGAGGAAGACACACCCTTGCTACTGTGGAGCCATGGTCGTCCGAGCAATAGGTTGAAATAAGTTAGGATGTCTATGACTTGGAATTCAATGACAGGGTTTATAGGGCCAACCCATATTACAAGTTTTATGGATCTCATCACCTCTCGGCGGGTATTATTGTAGACACGTACAGTAACGGAGGTTGGAGCAAGGTCGCTTTCTTTCAAGCCTAAACATTTGAAGATTCTCAGTGGGCAGACATTCAAGGCGGATCCGTTATCGACAAGAGAGAGTGGAACGGCCTTCCCCATAACTTTGACGGAGATGTTGAGTGCATGATTGTGATTTGGCCCAATTCTGGGGATTTCTTCTTCAGAAAATGATAGCATTCAGATAGAGGTCAGGGATCCGACCAGATTTACCGCTTCTTCTGGTGTGGTACTAGGAGGAACTGTGGGTTCAGTAAGCAGCTTGATTAAAGCATTTCTGTGCAGCTGGGGAGACATAAAAAGCCCCTATAGAGTGATGTTAGCTTGAGTATTCTTCAGTTGATCGAGGATCTTGCTCTCCTCGATGGTCATCTCTGGCATAGGAAGGTTTTCAATTCCCTTTCCTTTGTCATTTACAGGTAGTGAGCTTTGAACCTGGTAATGTCTTTCTGATCTGGTCATGTGATTTACTGAAGAAAGGAAGAACATGAATCCCATTTCCTCGTCAATCTCAGGTTGTTCTGTCACCCTGTTTAGTTCTTCAAATGATATCATCCCACATATGTCGTCTACTGAGCCAGTTCTTGAAGCTTGTTCTTCACTCGAATCTTCGAATTCTCCCCCCCATCCGGTGGAAACAATTATGTCTTTCCATGTAAAGTCAATGCATTCCACAACTTCAACAGCTTCTTCATAGAGGTCTTCCCATTTTGTGGGGATATGTATGGTTGAAGGGACCAAGCGCCCTTGTAGCTTCAAAATTTCAAGTAACCCGGTGATACTACAAATGCTGTTGGTTTGCCCGAATAATTCTGGCATAATTTAGACAACATCATCTAGGCTGACTTCATCGGTTGGTACCACCCAATTGTCTGAATCTCGGGCCCACTTTCGTGCTTCCAAGAAAAGTGTACTGAACCTTTGGCAATCGATGACCATCTGTGAGGGCAATTTCATCCCGAACTCTAGGAGTTGATTTAACACCTCTGACAATTCCATATTTCCATTTTCAGAACGGGTACGGACAGCGATGCATGCTCTGGTAAGGACTGACAGTGCCTGATCAGCGAGGCTAGTAGGGTGTAGGAGGAAATATGGGAAAATTTGAAGAGGTTTAGGAGAGTATATGGGTGTGATTTGAGTTAAGGGATCGAAATCTGGGTTTTCTTCTAAGAAGATGGCATTGGCATGATTTGGGAGTGGATTGTGAGTATTGTTTGGCTTAGGATTGGCTGGTGGGGCGATGGTACCCCGATCAATGAGATCTTGGATTATGTTTCAGAGGTGAAAGAATTGGTCGGTGGTATAGCCAGCAGTTTGGTGAAAGGCGCAATGAGCATCGGCCTTGAAGTTTCTTGGGAGTGGATTTGGCAATGGACGGGGATCTAAGGGTTTGATGAGGTTTCGTCTTAATTATGCTTGGTAAACTTTGGAGAGGGGAGCATGGAGCTCAGCGTATTACCTTCGGATGGGGGCAGGGCGACTTTCTGGTGCCCATGATGTGGTTAGTTGAGAGATGTTGTTGATGGTTGAGACTGTAGCACTGACAGGCTTGTCATATTTTCTAGGGGTGAACTGTCCGGACACCTTATTCGGTTTAACCTCTGTTTTAACAAGGCTTTCCTCGATTTCTACTCTCGCTTATCTGAGAGCTCGAAAGTGGGGATAGTATTGTCCTCCCATCGTCGCTCGGACATGGGGCAAGAAGTTCTTCTTCACTATGTTGACATGTTCTTCCTCAGATGGCCGATTGGTCATGGTAGCTGCTCGCTCCCCCCACCGGGTTATGAAGTTACTGACTGATTCTCCAGGGTTCTGTTTGAGAAGCTCTAAATCACGATGGGTGACCTCAAGCTCTTCGTTGTTTTTGTACTGTGACATGAATTCTCAGGCTACATCCTCCCAGCTACGGATTCTGGATTCCTCGAGAGACAAAAACCATCGGAAAGCACTATCCTTCAAAGTTTGCTGAAATAATTGGGCCATCACTTCTTCAGAAGCCCCTAGTAGAGTGATGGAATGATGATAACTGCTAAGATGAACAATCGGGGGTCCACTCCATTCTAACTTCTCGATATTTGGCATCTTGAACTTCTCGGGTAACCTCGCTTTAGGATAAGGAGACATGTGGGTGTAGTCTATGTAATTCCCAGAGATTATGACTTGGTCTAACTTATTGGTGAGCATCTTGAGATCCTCTTTGACTTTATTCAACTCCTCCTCTTTTGTATCAGCGACCATAGGCAAGTTAGCCACAGGCTGGGCAATATTTGGAATCGAAAGCTGGGCAGGCGGTGGCCCATTGACAGGAAGGGCACGTAGAGCGTGCTGATATTCTTTAAGAACCCAGATAGGCTCGGTTGGACCCATAGCATGAGGGAATAGGAACTCGGGCTCTTGAGGAATAAGAACCTGGTTTCGTTGCATCTCTCAGACCTCAGTTTGGAGGTTATCAATCTTGGACATGAGCTGAGCTAGGACTGCCGTCAGATCCGGCTGTATGACTTGTAATTGATTTGTATTCTCTATGGAACGTGTATGGATTTCGTACTCGGAAGAAGTAGTAGTGGAACGGACGAAACTCTGGGGTGATTTTACTGAAGACCGAAGCCAATAGGGAGCCAGGCCAAGGGCTTACGATTGACCTGAGAAGGTGTAGAATGGGATTTATTTTTGAGAAAAAGAGAAGAAACTATTTTTGGATTATTGATAAAGAATGGAAAAAAATTTTTGGAGACGGAACTCAGCATGATTATTACGATTATTATGTTCTCCCTTGTATTTAATTCTCCTAAATGCAATGCCGGACGGGACCCGAGCCTGGAAAAGTGGGGTTTTTAACATATGCGAAGCTACAGCTGGACTTGTAACCAGGCTCACGGATAGGTCCCATTTTAAAAATGCACAAAAATTTGGGCGGCAAGCCAACCCGAAATTTCGGCAGAGTTTCGGGTTGAAACCGACAATCTAAAGTGCGTGTCCTATGTTTAACACCTATATGCGGGTATGCAGTTGGGTGGGTGAATCGGAATGGGTCCCCTCCTTTGGCGTGACTTCCACGATATACGTCTTGATCTTGTGGGCAATCGGTACGTGTGGACAAGCCATTTGATATACCTGAGTGTACGTGAATTGCCTCACTATATACCTCGTGAGGAAGGTACGTGTGAGAGAGAATTCGATATACTCAGCGTACGTGAACGAATTCCCTGTGATATACCTCCCGTCATGACTTCGGTCAAGCAGTATGATGCGGGGGAACTGTTCGATATACATCGAAGGTACTTGGTCAATAGAAGGTGAGAGTCATTTCGCTTAGGCTAACTGCGCCCTGCCGGACCAGCGCCCATCACGAAGTGACCCTCCAGTTACTGGGTAAAATTTGGCCAATAACAATGCTCTTTGGTGATGTCGTGTGAATCATGCATGATTCTCTTATTAGTATCTTATGATGAGAATGCTTTTCTTGATTATGCCAAACAGGGAGCAAAGTACAAGTACCAAAGGTACACCAAGTATGGATGGGTGATGCGTGCAACATGTGGATATATGTGATCCTAGGTGCACGTGGTGTGAAGTGTACATGGAGAATTTTCTACAAGTGTGTGAACAGAAGCATAAGCATGGGATACACATGGAAAAGGGGAACATGCAGATATAGGGGAAATATAATCAAATATAACATCCATGTAAATAGAGTCAAGCCCTCAAAACATACAAGTCCCCAGCGAAGTCGCCACTATGGCTATCCCCGATCCTCGCCGCGGACGGGCGCGTGAAGGAGGATCCTCGAGTCCCGCTCATCCCTCTCAGGAGCGCTTCGGCCGGCCTCGTTTGAGATGAGGTGTAAAAATGTAGAGAGATTTAGAGTCGCCAGTCTATTTTACTCAAAACAGACAAAAGAAAAAGGGGAAGCCATCCCGAAGGACAACATCCAAAGACATACTGGTGCATACGAAACCAAAAGGATTCGAGAAGGGTTCGGAGGCTAAGTTACGAAATGGGAAGGTGTTAGGCACCCATTCCGCCCTTTCGGTCTCTCATGGATGATTGCTATTTTCCTTTTTAATTTCCCCGTGATATGTGTGCATGTGTATATATATAGTGGAGATAGGAATCCTCGACTTGTATAATGGGAGAGATAAAGCGAGTCATCCGTAGGAAGGTATAAAAATAATATTAGAAAATAAGATTTACGCGATTACTCCTACGTTGATCGTTATAATGGAATGATAACGCATATGGAGTGATACGTCACTAAGAACAAGTATATAGAATATAAGAAAATTGGATTTAGAGAAGATAAAAAATGAGAGAGAAAGTGATAATAGGACTCGAGTCTCGGGTTTTACCCTGAGATGCCTACGTAGCCTATAAAGGCATCAAAATCCATGTAGTTCACATACAATATGAGGGGTGAGGTTTATTCCATAAATCCAAATGGGGGATCTCTTATTTGTGAGTGTGTGTGTGTGTGTAGAAAAAGTGTTTTAGTTGTGAGAAAAGTGTGAGAAAAGTATGAGAATCCCTATTTGGAATTTATGAGCAAACCCTCTTTTTCTTATTTTTTGGGTTTTATTTATATGAAAATAAGAGATGTGCAATAATACTAAATAAGAAGTATAGTAAGATGTGTGAGATGAGATAATAAAAGTGCTAGGTAATAAAACAAGTTATTGCGAATTTAAGAGAATTTGAAGAGAAAGTGGAGAAAGTTGGATCTTTTTGAAGATCTTGAGCTTGATCTTGAATGTTAAAGAGAAGCCCTTGTACTTGGATGATGATGGAGAGTGGCTAATTCACCAAGTTTGATGAAAAGGATGGTGGAAAGTGGAAGTTAGAAAGGGATTTGGATGTTGAAATCGCGCTGTCTTCGAGAGAGGTTTTTGGGATTCGCTGAGAGAGATTTTTATCAGATCTGGGTTGCCCTTGCAAATGAAGTGAAGGCCTCCTTTTATAGAACCAGGTCACTGCCGATCGACATAGACATGGTCCTGCCTATCGGCACCTGCCGATGGGCAGGGTCTGGAACCTGCCATTTGGCAATGTGTTTCAAGCCTTTTCAGAAAATTGGCTGTCGAGAGCAAACCGTTGGTCAGAATTATGCACGGGGTAGACCGTTGGAAAGGTAATTCAGAGACCTTTGAAAGTCCTTTGGACCTCTCCCGGGTTCGAGAGTTGACTTTGGGTCAAATATGGCTCGAAAGCGTTTGTCGCTCCATTGGACGGGGAATCGTTCGGACGTAAACGGATCGTTTGTTCACATGGTAAGTTCGAATCGCTCACGGGGTGGACCGTTGGAAAGGTTAGGAGATGTACTTAGACATTACAAAGATTTTGACCCGGTTTAGAGAGTTGACTTTGGTCAACCAGGCCCTGGAATCATTCGGTGACCTCTTGGAGTCAAACGGATTATTCGTTCGCTTGGTAAGTCGAAAATGCACACGGGACGGACTGTTGGAAAGGGATTTCAGTGCCCTTTGAAGATTCATTCAATCTCGGTCGAGCTGAAGAGTTGACTTAGGTCAAACAGAGCCCGAGAGCTCCGGTGGCCACTATATCAAGTTTCGAACGTAAAAGAATCGTTCGTCCGCATGGTAAGTCAGAATTGCGCATGGGATGGACCGTTGGAAAGGGATTTTAGGGCCCGTCAAAGATTCATTCAGCTCCAGTCGAGATGAAGGGTTTGAATTTTTGGTCAAATGGAGCTTGGGAGTTCCCGATGGCTTCTAGGTCAGTACTCGGGGTATGACTTGTGTTTGTAGTGATGAAGGGAGGTACTAGGGACCTAAGGAGAGTTAAGGGGTAACAGAATGGGGTGTCTACACCAGGTGAGGCACTTTTCTTTCTTAAGAAACTGGAAGAATGTAGATAAGCTCGGACGAGTTCAAAATGAAGCAGTAAGTGTTGTCAGTATCCCGATGAGCTTTTAGATCTCACATAACATTTTAAGTGGATGGACATTGTTGATAGCCTCAATTTGATCAAGACTTGCCTCAAATTCCCTTTTACGGAGTAGATAACCTTGAAAATTTTCCTAACTGGTCCTCAAATGAACATTTTCTCGTGTTGAGCTTCATTCATTAGTGATTAAGGATTTGAAAGGTGTTAGCCAAGTCTTTAACATGGTCGCTCTTAATTTTGTTATTTATGAGCATATCATTGTTTTATACTTCCATCATTTCCCCCATTTGCTATTTGAACAGCTCTGTGACCAATCTCTGGTACATGGCTACGACATTCTTGAGGTCGAAGGGCATGAACTTATAATAGTACAAATAATAGTACAAACTCAATGGCATTATAAACAAAGTCTAATCTTGATCGGGGCCGAATTGAGGAATCTGGTGATACCCCGAGTAAGCATCTAAAAAACTCATTCATTCATGAGATGCAATGGCATTTACTAGTTTTCTATATTTGGCAGGGGAAACTCTTTTGGGGGCAAGCTCTATTGATGTTAGTAAAGTCTATACATACTATCTAGCTACCATTGCTTTAACAAACTATGACTGGATTCGAGAGCCACTTTGAGAATTGAACTTTTATGATGCACCCTTCCTCTAGAAGTTTCCCTACCTCATTTTCTACCACTTTTGCCTTTTCTAAGGCCTTTTAGAGATGTTTCTGTACAATCAGCTTGAATATCGGCTCTGCGTGGAAACATTGATAGGCGACTGTGAAATCAAATCCTGGCGCTGGCATATCATATGGCTCCCATGCAAATACATATAGGTTGTGTTTCAGAAAGGTGATCAACTCCGTCTTTCATGGTCGATCAGTGTTGTACCGATCAGGAACTTCCTCTATGGTTGATTTTCATAAAAAAATAACCTCCTCTAGTTTTTCGATGACCCTATCAGCGGGGTGGATTATGTTCTCCTCCACCCCTAGTTCGACATGACATAGTCGCTATTTTGAAAGTATCCCCATTCTAGGATGCCTCCTAAAGAACCTTTTTGTTTATTTTTCTCCTGATTGGTCTTAATGGCGATGATGTAGCATTTTCGAGCGATGGCTTGGTTACCTCTTATCTCCATTATGCCCCCATCTATGATGCAGTTGAGTTTTAGGTGGTAAGTTTAAGGGACAACTCTCATGGAATGAAGTCACCCTATATCAAGAATGGCATGATAAGGAGAATCAATATCTACCACCAGAAACTTGATGAGCGTTGAAATATTCCCTGCCCTTACTAGCCGAACTACCTTCCCTAATGACATGGTCATTTTTCCTATGAAGCTGACCAAAAGGAGAGTCGTTTCCTTCATATCATTCATTTTATCTTGATCTTATAGAAGAGTTATAGGAACATTACCTCCAAGGAACTCCCCTACACCATAAGTAACTTGCTCGCCTGAGGGGTCAGAGTATGACCACGGCATTTTTTATTTTCCTGGCGGAGTTCTCTCTCTATCTTCTCTAGTTGCCGCCATAGGTGATAATTCTCCTAAATTCGGAGGAGAGTTACCTCCTCATGTTGTTGAAGCCTTGATTCGTATGAATCGACCAACCATAAGATCCGTGTTGATCTACGTTGCCTTTGGCTTTTCTCAAAAAATTATTGCTCTGGATGAAATCTTGGGTTCCCATCCTAGCAGACATCAGACCTGACCTTAAGTGGAGCTAGGTTAGCTAGAAAGTCACCAGGTTAGGTTGCACTATTTGGGTGGTGAGATATAATAGCTATTCTTTTATAGGTATTGATTTTGTAGAAAATAAATCGGTTCCCTTAGACGACGTTAATTGTGAGTGTAATTAATCAAAATTAATGAATTCTAGAAAGCAATTAATGAAAGAACATGCAAGTGTCACACCACACACAAACATACGTGGTTTAGGATATAGCCTACATCCATGGAGAGGAAATTAATGATGTTAGTAATATATCAAGGATAATTAATAAGGAATAAATGAAAAAAACTTGTTCAACTATATAACATGGAAGACGAGGTGGTATTTACCTTGGGTAAAATCATTAAAGTAATGTTAAGGTACACTTTATTGTGAATAAAGTATGACGATGACCTGGGTATTTTTGATAAAATGGCGATTTGACTGTAAGTAAACGAAATTAATGAAAAGTAAGAGATTTTTAACAAAAGACTACTGAGAAATAATTAAGGAAGTCCCGGAGCCCTAGGATGAAAGACCTAAGATAAATTGTTAGTAAACCATGAGACACGACTTTTATGGAGGACGGTGAATGCCTGTAAACATAGATGGGATTATGGTTAACTCGGGAATAATAAAGGAATATTTAGAATTGGTCAAAATTTCAGAAATAATTACTAAAAATTAAATGGATACGACTGCAACCCACGCTAAGGCTTAAAATGGACATGTATAGGGAGTTTAATGTAAATCCTATAAAGCCCATGGAAAGAGTTAATTAGAAGTATCTAATAAAGGATCAAATAAGGGTAAATATGTGGGCAAAAGTGGCATAAACCCAAGTTTATATGGTAATGTGTTCTTAAAGATGTACTTTAGGGGTGATGAGGTTAAAAAGTCTGAAGAATTATCTTCGAAAACCAGTGAAGGACGATAAGTATCCAAGCCATATTGAGAATATTTCTCCAGATCATGAATTAAATCCCTTGTTGTCATACATGGGTAAATTGTCACATCAGAGGGGGGATCATTAGAAAAGATGGCCTTAGTCACCAAAGCTTCAAAGGTGCCCAAATCAAAGCTATTCTCTTTACGTATCATTAGAAATGAAATTATATAGGGGTTATATAAAAGTACGACAAAATGAGCTAACAATATCATATAAGGAAGCTTGTAAGGAGCGCAATGCCAAGAAGATAAAAGGTTCGGGCATTCACTTGCATCGGCACAAAAAGGAAAATGAGATTCTTCACCTTAACTAAGCATAAGATCCCCTAAGATCGTGACTGAAAATGGGATAGGTAACTTGTATCAGATATTTAAGGGGAAAATGATGATGAATGAGAGTGTGATCAACACTTATGTTATTAAGAGGAGGAACTGGTAAAGATTCATTGTGTACCAAGGTAGGCCGATGGCTTTGGTCATTAGACTCGATATGATTTTTGAGGTTCCATTTAACTTCTTCAATCGTATCCATATATTCATTAAAAGTCTCAACACCTTTGACTCCATCCATGGCCTCCACATCTTAAACTTGAGACTCATCAACCTCAGCAAAAGTAATAATTTTCTCAGAAGAATCAGGAAAATGTAAGATTTGGGCAGCCCAACCATTGATGAGTAAATTGATATTGCCCATCATAATTTACGAGGGTTCATGTAAGACCTTTGAAGATTGGTCGATATATTCAACATCAACAACACAAGGAATGCAATGCATAAAGAATAAAATGAATCATAATAACATGGATATAAATATAAAAGAACACAACACATGACATAACGAGTGCAGACATATCACAAGGGCACTGGAAACTGGATGCTCTGATACCAACTGTAACAACCCCTATTTTCTACATAAAAGATGGTCGCGCTAATATGCCGAAGATAGGTCTTGCCCAACAATTTATATCATTCTCAACATTATACAATTAATAAAAGTAAGTGAATTAAAAATTTATTCACACCATGTGGACACTAAAATCATAAATAATTCTGAATAAAATAAATCCCTACTAAAATAAATCAATAATCTATAAAACCAACTCAACTGCTAAGGGAAATAAAATAGCTAGGAATCAGTGTCCATGCAATCTTTGAAATTAAATTAACTCAACTCAATAAAATAAATAACAACTTATACTAGAATAAACTAAATCTATAATTGGAATAGAATGAGAAGAACTCGAAGTCTAAGTCACCTCAACCTGGCGGATCCTGTCTAATAATGTCTAGTAAATAATTTTTTATAGAGAATGGGTTAGGGATAGAAAGTGAAATACTACTCTCATATCCCCAACTCTTAATAGATATTGTACTACAAGTCTCAAATATTAAACTAATTTGTATATAAATAGTAATACATGTAATATGAATGTAACCAACTATGCATATGAGAATATGCCCCAAACAATGACCCTTATAATGCCACCCACAAAAAGGTACACTAAACTCAACACCACGCAATACAGTGATATAGGGTTCAATTAAAAGTGGTTTATCACGAGACTAGAATACCTTTTTCTTTATAATCAAACTTTAATCACACACTTCATGCTTCTATGGGTAACTTAATAGGAGTCCCTTACCCATCGAACTTAAACTAAATCACTACACACATATGTGAATGGCAAATCAATACGCAATCAAACCATCGTGCAGTACCATACTAAAATCCTAACGTTGAATTAGGTCACTGACTTCTCTCATCTCAAAGTCTAAACCGACTGAAACCATGACTAAAATATAAGGCCTCTCGACATTTTATTTTAGCAACCTGATGTATAGTAGACAATCACAACGTCCTGCACAACCCTGATCAATAGATACACTAGGATTATAGTACGTTCATATAAAAATTAGTGTGTGTGTGTGTGTGTGTGTGTGTGTATGTGTATATATATATATATATATGCACATTACTCCATATATACATACAACTATAGGATATCGCTCCCTCATGCGTCTACCTAATTTAACCAAAACTCAATACTAGAGGGAACTAAATTGTATTAAGTTTCATATTCTTAGCCTATAAAAGTATCTCCTCTAATAACTAAGTTAATCATTTTAATAAACTAAGTTAAACAACAACTAAGGAAACCCAAAACACAAACTGGTTCAAAAAACCAACCTAAGCCAACCTTGCTCGAACGTGGGAAAAACTTGTTCTTCCTTACAGGTTTCCCTCCTCAAAAACCTCCATTAGAGTTACCCAACCTCCTAAATAAGATTAAAATATCAATGAAACTTAAGCCTAACTATTCAATTATTATAAATGTTTTTCAACAATTATATGAGATCAAGAACGTCAAAACAAGATTTAATTCATAACGATTCATACTTTTAAAACTAGTTCATTATCAACATGAAAGTTGGTAAATTTACCTACGAATTTTGTAAAAAAACTCAAATTAACATGGGAATTAATCATACTAGTGAGATTAAATCCTACAACATCATTTTTATTATAGATTTATTCATCTAAATCATTCAAGTTTATATTTTCTCTTCAAAGGTGCAAATTTTTAAACCAAGGCTGATTAATATAATCTATAATTACCTAAAACATAAACATGATTAAACTTAATTAGATTAGATCTTAAACTAAATTTCAAATCTCATAATGTATTAGGGAAACGTGAATTATAAATCTATTATAGATGTAAGGTGGTATTGCAAGATATTTCTTGCCTTTGATTAAAGAACGATGAACCTTTAGCTTGAACTTATGTACCTTATCCTCTCTAAGCGTTATCCATTTCCCTATAAGTCTTATGGATGCTAGGGTTTTATCTTCTAATAATAATTGACTAACAAAAGTGTCTTAACTATATAAAACACTTATAATTTCCACACATCCCCTCTAGGCCTATTTTCGGGCCACAAAATGGACACAAAATACTACCCAAAATGACGTGAAACTTAATCTAAGGGTATACCTACCCCCCCCCCCCCCCATGCTAAACTTAAGACGAAATAAACATGTAAATGTACCTTCGTAACACTCTAGAGTATGTTACATTGGTTAAACCACATTTCTTACGATAAAACCTCACAACGTAAAATTAAATAACTAGTTAATTATTTTACGTGTAATCGTATATAGTCCAAGATAATTTACACCCATTAATCAAAATATCATACGACACAAATAAATCGCCTAAAATGCAAATTTAATTATCGTCTAAATATACAATTATTATTAACAAATATCTCAAGTGATCATTAACTCTAATTTATTAATTTCTTCTCATAATTAATTTAAATGAAATAAATGCTAAAAATACAGGGTATTACGTTCTCCCACATAATAAAGGAATTTTGTCCACAAAATTTGATATGTACCTTACTAGAAGAGTTCTGAATATTTCTCTCGCGTGTCATTATCTCTACCCCACGTAAAATAATCATTGTTGTTGTGCTCCCATTAGACAGGCACTAAAGGAACAACCTTGGAATGAAGTTTATGTTCTCTACGATCTAAGATAGCAACCAACTTCTCCTCATAACTTATGTTCGGATGAAGATCTATCTCTTCGAGATGAATAAGCTAATTAGATAATGCGTGTCTAAGGAATATCCGTGACATCGAGACTAAAAAACACCTTGGATCTTCTACAAGTGATCCGACAAAGCTAAATGGTATGCGACTGGTCCGATCCTCTTAATAATGATAAGTTGTCCCATATATAGGGGGAGGAAACTTCCCCTTATTCCTAAACCTCATAACTCCCTTTATGGGAGACACCTTGAGTAGTACTTGACTCCTAACCTTGATGTCTAGTTGCCTCCTCCCAGCATCTGCATGACTCTTTTACCGATCTTATGCAATCTGAATCATATCTGAGGTATCATGAATGAATTATTATTTGATTAGATTATTGTCCCCCACCTCTAAACAATAATAGGGGGAATGAAAAGGTCTGTCATATAATGTCTCAAATGGCACCATGCCAATTATGGACGGAAAACTGTTGTTGTAAGCAAACTCCAATAATGGTAAATACAACTCCCAACTGCCTTTGAAGTCTAAGATACATATTTATAACATATATTTTAACATCTGATTCACCCTCTCAATCCGACCATCCACCTGTGGGTTATAGGAGGTACTAAACCTCAACTCCATTCTCAATGCCTGTTAGAAACTTCTCCAAAAGCAAGACACAAATGTGTTGTCCCTATCTGTGAATTATTGAGTGGTATACCATGAATTTCCACAATCTAACAAGGGAAAATACTAGCTCACTTTTCCAAAGTATAATTATATGAATCGACAAGAAGTTATCTACCTTTGTTAAATGGTCCACAATCACCGGTATGAAATCGTGTTCCCTCTACGACCTGCGTGACCCGATGATAAAATCCATGGAAATAATCTCCCATCTACACACCCAAATATCAAGAGGTCGTAGAACACCTACTGGTCTCTGATAATCCATCTTCACCATCTGGAGTATGCCACACTTAAACACAAACTCTTTTATGCCCCTCTTCATGCATGTCCACCAATACTGGTCCCTCATGTGTTATAAATCTTATCCCTATTGATATATATTGAAAAATGTGAACTATGCACCTTGGTTACAAATACATGTCATAAGTACTCAACTTTGGGAACTACAATTCTACCGTGGAACCACAAACCTCCATTAGATCTTATCGAGTATGACTATGATCCCTCTGTTAAAAACTTTCGAACCTTCTCCAAATAAGAAGAAAAACTCGAATGATTATCTCATGTGTGAGTGTAAAAACTACCATGAATGCATTATAAAACTCTTCTTTCATTCGCAAGTGTAATTCTTGGCCTTTATCTCAAGGCATTTTCCACTACGTTCGCCTACCCGGATGATACAAAATATCAAATTGGTGGTCACGAACTCAAGTCACCCATGACGCCTCATGTTCAACTCCCTTTGTGTGAACAGGTACTGTAAATTCTTATGGGCTCTAGAAAAATGAAAACTCTCCCCCAAAATAATGTTCCTCCAAACATGAAGAGAAAACACCATTACTGCCAACTCCAGGTCATAGGTGGGGTAATTCACTTAATAAGGATTAAAATTATGACAAGCATACGCTATCACCCTCTCTCCTAAATTAACATAAACATAAGTCCTTATAGGGATGCATTAGTATACACCTCGTAATATGTCCCACCATAAGGTAAAGGGAGCCCCAGAGCTGGAGTCAACTTAACCTTTAACTCGTCAAAATCCCGCTGGCAAAACTCATCCCAAAAAAAGGTACTCCTTTATCCATATAATTCATAAAGGGACCAAATATCTTAGAATACCCCTAAATAAATTGATGATAGTATCCTTCCAAATCCAGAAAACCATGTTCCTATGTAAGTGTCACAGGTTAATACCCCTCTAATTATCACAACTTTACTCGGGTTTACTGATATCCCTTCCTCAGATATAGTGTGTCCTAATAACTAAACCTCCTACAATGAAAATACACACTTCTTATACGTAGCATGGAGTTGATGATCTCGTAGAGTCTATAGGACTATCTGAAAGTGTTGCTCATGCTCGTCTATAGTTCGAGAATAGATCAAGATGTCATTAGTGAATACGATGAAAAATTGATCCTCAAAAACACCCTAAGTAGTATATTCATCAAGTCTATGAATATTTTTGGTTGCATTGGTTTGTCTAAATATCAAAACCATAAACCCAAATAACCCACATCTCATAAAAATGTCATCTTCAGGGCGTGCTGCTCCCAAATCCTTAATTGATAGCACATCGATCTAAAATCAATCTTTGAGATATATGAGGAACCTCTTAATTAGTCAAACAAGTCATTAATATGCAGTAACAAATATTTGTTTTATACGTGACCTTGTCTAACTCCCAATAATCGATATATAATCTCAATGATTTATCCCCCTTCTTTACAATCGGATCTCCTTGAGGCGAAGTACTGCTTTGAATAAAACCTTATCCTAAAAGTTGTTGAATATAGTCCACAATCTCTCTCATCTCTAATATATCCATATGATATGGTGCGTGGGAAATCATACTCTTGCATAGAGCCAAATTAATCGTAAACCTAATCTCCCTACTCGACGGTAAACTCGGAATCTCATGAAACACGTCTAAAAACTCACTTGCCACTAGAATAGTTACCAAAGACACTGTGACTCCCATAAACGTGTCCTCTTCAATATAATATATATGCGTTCTCTACCCTCCCTATGGGTATGGCATCGTAAATGATTACATATCCTGTCCCGAGATGGAAAAGACAATGGACCTCCCAAAATAGTCCACACATGCTCTATATGTGGAAACCAATCGCATACCCATGATAACATCATGCGTTGATATATCTAAGACAAGTAGGTTTAATACGAATATAAGTCTGCACATATCCACATTTATCCCTTTGTATACAAAACATATAAGAGCCCATGTACCCATAAGTAATTATATATGATGTACTATGTCCGATGCTAAGTCTACCATCCCTGACGACTTAGAAACATTAATACAAACAAATGAAAGTGATGTCCAAATATCAAATAAGATGTGTCCCACATGCACAAAGAGAGGAAATAATCCCTCTACTTATTGCGCTAGTGCTTACGGCTCCCTGAGTATGACATAATACACATGCCCATACTGTAATAATTGTTACCTGTATGGCTAGTCTTGTGGTGCAAGTAATGATGGAATTATGACAACTGATGCAGTTGGCTACTTATGATGTTAACCTTGTGTTATTTGGTGCCCCCTCTGACCGTCCTGGTCCTGTAGCCCCTATTTTCTTCTTGTTAACTTCTTAAAAAAATGGCTAACCTCACCAAAATGAAACAAGTACTGTTAAAATGGCGCCTCTCATACTGCTGACACTACTTCCTATGACCCTATTTACCTCGGTCCTGATAGCCTCGGGCATGCAGTCCTTGGACCTAGACTTAACCTGGTTGCCATATTATAACTATTATTCCTGGACTTGGTGGCCCTTATGATCATTATTTCCTTTGTCCTTATTTTTGTGTTGCTTGAGAAACTGAGGCCCCTTAGGCTTTAAGGAGCCCTAATTACCACCTTCATTAGTCTTGCCCAACTGTCCAAATAACTCTGAGTTGGGACTCTTCTCACCTTTTCCTTTTGAAAACCCTTGGTCATCCTGATAGGGAAAAAGTGTGACATTTACCACTTGTGTGTAAGTGGTAAAAAATGAGTTTCCCAAAAGTCCATCGTAATGTGCCATGTCAACCCAAAAATGTACTTATCCATCTTTTTCTCTCTAGTGTTCACCTCCTCTTATGAAAACAAAGTTTTACATCCTAAATAAAAAAAGTCTACGTGGAGGAGACTTCATGGAAAAACATAGACCCTCTCGTAAGATAAAAAAGGGGTCATCCATAATTATAATCGGCTCAAGTACCTCTCTGCTCTGCTTAATGTCCTACTATCCCCATCATATACTTCTTCCTTGTACATGTCATATAAAACAATTGGAGTTCACTTAAATGAATCAAATGCTTTAAGACACTCAACCGCTAAGTTATTATCCTCTTTCATTTGGGATCATGTGATTTAGAGGATGGAGAGGAGGCTGGCGGGATGAAAGAAGAGTTATATTATAAGAGAGGTAGACTGACACTAAAAAGGAGCCCGCTCTCCAGTATAATGATATATTATCTCTCTATATGTACATTATCTATTTTTGTGAGGACAAAACTTGAAAAGCTTATGAGAATTTTCCTTTGGAAATTTAACAAGTGCCCAACGTATTGCTTAGTTAAGTGGGATGATATATGCAAGCTGAAAAAGTTTGGGGGAGCAGTGTTAAAAAACTTATTATTTTCAATAAGACTCTTCTTGGTAAATGGTTATAGAGATCCCTAAAAGGGGATGGCCATTTATGGAGGAGATTTGTAATGGGTGGATCTAGGTTTAATTGTCATGGATGGTCATCTTTGATTACTTGTTTTCCTCACAAATTATGTCTCTGGAAGCACATAAAGAAAAGATTGGAGGAATTATCAAAAAATTTGAATTTTTAACTTGGTGATTGCTCTAGGGTGAGGTTTTGAAGGTACAAATGCGCTGGGAGGTTTCTGCAACACCCCGTATTTTTTAGCATTTAGAATTTAATTAATTTTGATATTTTTAATTACACGTGTGGAGTAATTTAATTAAATAAAATATTATGGGTTTACTGAATATTGATCGAGAGAGAGAGATTATGATTAATATTTATGGAATAAATTTACTAAGTATTTAGTAAATAACAAGAGATAATTATTATGCATCATAGTGAGTAATATTGACGGGACTATGTTATATTTCAACCCGTGGTCAAGTGTAGGTTATGTTAAGGTCGAGATAGGAAATTTATGTAGGGTGACTCGGATGGAGATTTCGAGGTCACGGTTGATTCTGAATGGGCTGAAATATGTTAAATAGAATAGCCGGGTTGGTTCCCGAGGCATTTTTAGACCAACCAGGCAGTACACAAAGGTATTTCGATCATTTGGGAGTTTAGGGTTGGAAAAACTCCGAATTTTAGAGGTATATATAAGCCAATTGGGTGTGGAGGCTAGTGTTACAATACTTGGGAGAGAAGATAAGCCACAAGAGAGGGTAGGAGAAGAGTTCTTAAGCCAACCTACACCACTTCTCACCACCGCCGTTGCTACAATCAAGATCGGACTAAGGGGAAGGCGCATCCATCATCTAACAACAAAGACCAGACCACTCAACCCAAAATAAAGTGTTTAAACTTGCAATTTTTGAGTATTTATAGTACCCATGATAGTGTAGGGTTTATATTGCATGAAAAACATGATTTTGGGGATGAATGTTGGGTTTTAATTTATTCTTTGTTGGGATATAATATATGGAATCAACCTCCTGTTAATATAAAACGAAATCTGAGATTTAGGATTTAAAAAGAATGATATAAATATGGGTTGTTGAATAAGAATATGTAATAAAGGTGAGCCTAGGGTTTATAGGAATAAAGTGAGAGTTTAATCTTGTTTAATGTGAATTTCATGATGATTTGAGAGTATTCTTACGTTTGAAACTATTTAAACATTCCTATATGAAGTCTGGTTAATTTGGTTAGGAGTTGGGATGATTTTAATGGAGGTTTGATTATGTAAAAATAGGAGAAAAACGTTTTTGGAGATGAATCTGCCCAAGATCGATCGATCGAGGGATCTTGATCGATCCATCGAGTTGTTTTGTAAATCGATTGACAGTGCTGAAATAGGGGCCTTTGTTTATTTACGTAGTTTTCTTTCCTGTTAATTATGGGGGCTTGGGTAATGTTTTATTAACCATGTGAATACTTAAAAAATATCAATAGACCTATGGTTAAAGCTCGACTTAGTCTTAATGAAGGTAAAAATAGGATTAGAAACGACGAAATGAAACGATTATTTTAAATATCGAGAATCTAAAAATCATCTTACAAGAAGCGTAAATGATAACCCAAGATTTATACTAATAGGTTAGTGATATATTAACTACTGATACTCAAAAAAATAAGATAAGAATATTGAGTGTTAGTATGTTGGGTATTGAAGAGATATGAACTACGTACTAGATATATTTATAGGATGGGTGTATACCTATACTGGATATACTCATAGGTTGTGTGTATACCTATCCTGGATATATTTATAGGTTGTGTGCATATCTATTATATGTGTGTAAGCATACCTACGTTGCCTGCTATCACGGGAGGTTCTACGCTGTGGGAGATCCCACATTGGCGATGACATCGAGGTCTGGATGTGTGCCCCATAACATAAAACTTAGGTAATCAATATCTGAGTGTACGATAGTGTGATCGGTCATTTGGATGCGTTGGGTATGTGCGTAGACCAAAGACTTAGGACTATGTTCACCTCCATTATGTGTGTATTTGATTTCTGTTTCGAGGGAGATTTTCGAATCGATAGTCCTTGATGTGGTACGTGAGGTACATGGACTCGATAGTAGAGTATGCATGCATTCACAGTTCTCAATCTAGGAATGTTGTATTTATATATATATATATAGTGTGTGATATATATACATAAACATGTGATTTGTTATACTCATGTGTGGTAGTATAAGATATAGATAGTGTGTATCTAAAGTAACTTAAGTAAGAGAAATTTAATTAATGGATCAAACATAATATTTGACAAATATTGATTAATGTTTTACGGTAGTGTATCGTATGGGAGATATGGGTGAGTTAAACATATTACTGGGTAATAGATGCCTTGGGAGTAGTTCGAATAAATAGCATAACTAGGTGGGTAAAATAGGAGACGTTCAGCGTGCACTGTAATTGAGAGACGAGGAACTCAAGAGAGTGCGAACGAAACTAACATGTGTATAATAACTACTCTCGTTGTATTTTAAATACTTGCTAAATATTTTTCAAATGTTTTGGGCTCTGACTCACATTAAATATATTTTTAGAAACTTTTAGGTGTCCATCCACAAGGACGCCAGATATGATGATTCATTCCAGGGATGTATAGCTGCAATACTTTTGGAGGCATGCAGGACTTGAGTAGACGTTTCAATTATTTCATTCCTAGTTTAGGATTCTTTTTTAGTTATTTCAATTGGGCATGTTGCCCATTAAGTTTATACCTTTATTTGGATTTATTTCTTTCAGTATCAGACTCTATATTTAGATTCATTTCATTTATGTTAGACTTATGATTTGGATGTTAGATTTGGAGCTCATAGTTTATTCGGCATTTATTTATTTATTTATTTATTTATCCTGCGAAGTTCAAGACTTCACTTATTGCGTGAGTGGCTTATATAATTTTATTTTTGCATATTATTGTATGTTAATGAAAGATAAATTTGGCACTGGCTTATTTTTAAGTTAGCTGGTTAATAATTTAAAAAAGTTTTCGACGGTGATGCTAAGAATGAACCAAATAATATTCCTATATGTTTTAGTAAATGACCGATCACTCGTGACTAAGATAGGCAGGGTGCCATAGCTTCTTTAGAGGAGAATATCTATGGAGGGTTTTATGGGGGTTAACATGGAGAGGGTGGGGTGAGGGAAATATTGGTGTGGATCCTAAGTTCAGAAGTGCCTTTCAGGAGTGGGAATTGGAGGAGGTTAAATAATTTCTTATGTGTTTGGGGAGGGAGATTCCCAAGCGGGGGCGAGGATCTCTTGGAGTGGAAGGGGGAGAGGAGTCTCCTTTATAGTAAAAATATATTACTTGTGTTTGATTAGAGGGGGTGGAGGGGTGTTCCGTTGAAAGAAAATTTGAAAATCTAAAGTACTAGCCAAAATGGCCTTCTTTGCTTGGATTGCTACCAAGGAAGCCATTTTAACGATTGATAATTTGATGAGAAGGGGTAAGTGGGTGGATAGTCATTGTTCGTTATGCGAGAAGGAGGAAGAGACATTGAATTATATGATGATACACTATTGGATAGTGAGGAGTATGATGTATGCGGTTCTGACATCATTTGGGTGACACTGATCTATGCCTAAGATGGTGTCTAGGGTCTTGTCAACTTGGAAGACAAAGGTGGTAGGGAGGAGAAATCAAGAATTATGAAGATTGCACCTCTCTGTATTTTGTGGTCTATTTGGAAAAGGAGATACAAATGTTTTAAGGGGGTGAATATGGACCCAACTTAACTACGTTATTCCCTTTTGAGCCTGTTGTTTTTAGGGAGTAGAGAGATGGTGTCGAGTTCTCTATTGTTGATAGTTGAGTTTTTGGACGAGTGTGGGATGAGGGATAAGTTTTAGTTTTTTTTATTGGTGGAGGGGGTGTATTGGTCCCCCTTTTATTATTTTCTTTATAGATCTCGTATACTGGTTTTCGACCCCTAGGAGGGTCTTTATATAATATATACTTTACTTATAGTAAACCATTCTCTTCCAAACACACCATTTGATTACTATAAAAAAATTCTTCAAAAGCATCGCCAAAAATTTGCTGCCCAATTTAAATCTTAGAGGCATATCTAACGGGACATAATTTATAAAGGAGGCTATATGACCTTATCAAATTATCCACGAAGCTCGTTCATTCCAGCGCAGTGATACCAGAGTTGGCTCATCTTCCTCCTATCGTGCTCGTTTGCCCCTTTTAAAAAATAAAACCAACTACAACAGAGCTCTTCGATGAAAGAAAAGCCTTCATAACTTTGGACGTCAATCCATATATATAGAAAAAAGAAACTTTAAGCCCAAACTCTTACTGTAATAAAGCATAAAGACTCTATTACCCCTAACTATATGGTATATCCTATAAAAGGGGCTTAGTCCTTTATTACATGGAGAAATCAATATTAAAGACACTCGTTATATAACAGTGTACCCCTCTAATTACATTATTCTCTTTTTTCAAAAATAGTTTATCTATGAACTTTACAGGGGGTCACCATCGGTCTCAGGGTCTATGATGCAGGTGAGAAGGGTGTGGTGTTGGGGTGGTGGATCTTATAGTTTTTCATCCTCCATTTCACATTGAAGTTATTGGTGGGCTTGGTTTGTTTGAGGTCCGTGTCAAGCCTTAAGAAATAGTTCATGACTTTTTGGAAGGAGTGTATATCCCTTAAGGTAAAATCATGTATGATCACAACTCATAAGCCGTGAATGTAAGGCCTAAATTTTTGTTCCTTTAACTCTCTCGAGTTTGGCTTGAGTACACACCAAGAAGAATTTTTTGGTGCACTCGCTTAAGATATGGATTGCTTGATGGATAACTTGAATGTGAGAAAAGAAATAATTGTGAAGGAAAAAAAATCATCTAACATAGCGTGTTTCATCATGGTCCAAAATTGGATAGTTGGTTGTTAATTGCGAGATCTATCATTCACTGCCTCTTTCAACCAAACCTTCACTAGCCATAAGAGCTTCATGTCTAGAAGGTTTTCACATTGTTCCCTGAGTAGCATTCATGTGGACATATATATCCATGAAATCAACCTAATTAACAAAGGCGTCTGCTTTAATAATGTCCTCGTAGTCGGGGATATCCACACGAGCATCACAAGGTCTGAATAATCTCCTACCTTTGGAACAGTTTCTCCTAGGAAGCCTGTGGCGTCCCTAAGAGCACACTATCTATGTTCTCAAAGGATGACAACGAGCTACTGAATTTTATGACCAGCTGATGACGTTGTTAGAATTATGGGAGCTCAGTGCGGGCAATATTTTTAGAAGTGACCCATAAAACCATAAGGGTTTATTTAATCATGGAAAATACTTTTCCATTACCAATTCTCACTTTTTTTTCTATAATTTTTTCACCTATATCATTAAGATCGAAAGTAGAAAGCGATTTAATAGAAAATCATTTTCCAATTTAAGCAATATTAGAGAAAGAGACTTTAATGTTCTCTAAAAGGGTTAAATTGGAAAATAATTTTCCATATACCCTTAATCTTTCTCTCATATTAAAGTAATCATTTGCAAATTTATACAAAAAATAGATATGGAGATGGAAAATAATTTTCCACAACTAAAAGCACCCCAAGTAAAGCAATTTCTACTTTCCAAATGAACAAAATATGGGATTTACCTAGGAATCTCAAAAAAGGAAGGAGGTGATTTACCCCACTCTATTACATCACATACTGCATATATCCAAGAGGATATTTTGGGCCAAAGCACAACATCTAATAGAGCATAAAGACTCTATTACCCCTAACTAAAGGGCGTAACCCTTAAAAGGGGATTTGCTTCTTATTACATCTTCTTATTACGGGGTATTACATACTTCCCCCCTAATAACGTAATTTCGTCTCGAAATTTAGAAAATAAGACATACCTGGTAAGAATAAATCTAGGTATCTCTCGCGCATATCTGCCTCGCGCTCCCAGGTGGATTCCTCCACATTATGATGTTCCCACTGGACCCGTACAAGTGGGACTACATTCGAACTCAATCTCCTTTCGCTATGGTCTAGGATAGCCACTGGTCTCTCCTCGTAAAAGCTGTCAGGCTGTAAGTCTATCTCTTCTATCGCGATGTGGGTGTGGGCCATATCATCCCGAAGGTATCGTCTCAACGACGAGATGTGGAATACATCGTGGATGCGATGTAAATGCTCTGGCAGCCCCAATCTGTATGCTACCGGCCTGGGCTACTCGAATGCGACTCCTGATCATCTCAATCCTAGCGGAGGTTTCCTGAATCACCTATGGTCCGAGCAAGTTGTTATCCCCCACCTCTAGCCAACAAGTTGGGGAACGACAAGGCCTGCCATACAAAGCCTCAAATGGGGCCATGCCAATCGTGAACTGATAAGAGTTATTATAAGCGAACTCTACCAGTGGAAGATGTGGCTCCCAACCTCCTCCAAAATCAAGGACACACATGCGTAGCATATCCTCCAGCATCTGATTAGTACGCTCTGTTTGTCCATCCGTCTGTGGGTGATAAGTTGAACTCAACCTCAACTCTGTAACCATAGCCTCCTGAAAGCTCTTCCAAAAACACGATACGAAAATCTTGTCTCTATCTGACACAATATTCAGGGGCACCCCATGTAATCTGACAATCTCAGCAATGAACAACTGAGCATACTGACCCGTGGTTTAGTCTGTCCGCACCGGTAGAAAATGAGCCACCTTGGTCAAACGATCCACAATCACCCAAATGGAGTCGTGGCCCCGCTGTGATGTAGGCAACCCAGCAATAAAATCCATAGAAATACTCTCCCACTTCCACGCGGGTATTTCCAATGGCCGAAGCAACCCTGATGATTTCTAGTCGTCCACCTTTACCAGCTGGCAGGTAGAACATTTGGACACGAACTCAGCAATGTCCTTTTTCATCTCACTCCACCTGTATTGTCGCCTCATATCCTGGTACATCTTATCTCCCCCAGGATGTTCCATAAATCGGGACCCGTGAGACTGGGTCATCACTACATGACGTAAGTCTGCTCCTTCTGGGACCACCAATCTCCCATTAAACCTCAAACCCCCATCAGAACTAACAGAATAGGACTCAGTACCCTCAGCTAAAAGTCGTACAATCTGCTCCTGGTAAAATGGGTCGGCGGTCTGCACCTGTATCACCCTCGTAACAATCTCGGGTGTTACTATCATGACAGATATGAAGGGATGGGCTACTGCGTCCTGGTGACCCAACTCTTTCCACTTTACTTTTTTAGATTTCCGCTACATCATCTACCGGTTTACGACTCAACGCATCGGCAACTACGTTGGCCTTCCCCGAATGGTACTGTATGTCAAACTGATAGTCCTTCACAAACTCTAACCACCTGCGCTGATGCATATTCAGCTCTCGCTGAGTGAACAGGTATTGCAGTGACTTGTGGTCTGTGAACAAGCAAAATTTCTCCCCCAATAAATAGTGCCTCCATATCCTCATTGCAAAAATGACCGCTGCTAACTCTAGGTCGTGTGTGGGGTAATTCTTCTTGTGAGGCTTAAGCTTGCGGGAGGCAAAAGCTATAGCCTTCTCCTCCTGCTGAAGTACTCCCCCAAGTCCTCGTAAAGAGGCATCGGTGTAAACCAGGTACTCCACGCCCGGCTTAGGGAAAGCAAGGACTGGTGCTGAAGTAAGCTTGTCTTTCAGCTCATCGAAAGCTAATTAACAAGCATCGTCCCAAATATATGGTACCCCTTGCGAGTCAGGTTCGTCAATGGAACCGCTATTTTAGAGAACCCCCGAATGAATCTCCTGTAGTATCCGGCTAATCCCAAGAAACTACGCACTTCTGTCGGTGTCGTGGGCTGTCCCCACTCCCTCACTGCTGATACTTTACTCAGGTCAACTGCTATCCCCTGTTCAGAAACAACATGCCCTAAGAACTGCACTTCCCGTAACCAGAACTCGCACTTCTCGTACTTAGCATACAACTGATGCTCTCGTAGAGTTTGAAGAACCTGCCTCAAGTGCTCGTCATGCTCTTCCTCAGAGTGTGAATTTATCAAGATGTCATCTATGAAAACGATGACAAACTGATCCAAGAACTCTCTGAACACTCGGTTCATCAAGTCCATGAATACGGTTGGAGCATTTATGAGTCCAAATGGCATCACTCTGAACTCATAGGACCCATATCTCGTTAAGAAAGCAGTCTTTGAAACATCCTGCTCCCTAATACGTAGCTGATGGTACCCTGACCTCAGATCTATCTTCGAAAATAAAGTTGCTCCCCTCAGCTGGTCGAACAGATCATCGATTTGAGGCAACGGATACTTGTTCCGTATCGTGACCTTGTCAGCTCCCGGTAGTCCACACATAGCCTCAGTGAACCATCTCTCTTTTTTACAAACAAAACTGGAGCGCCCCAAGGTGCGGTACTCCTGCGAATGAAGCCCTGACCTAACAGCTGCTCTATCTGATCTCGTAACTCTCTCATCTCCGTCGGAGCCATACGGTATGGAGCGCGTGGTATAGGTCGAGTATCCGGTAATAAATCTATGACAAAATCTATCTCTCGACTGGGGGGTAGGCCTGGTATATCCTGAAATACATCAGAATACTCATGAACAACTGGGATCGAGTCTAAGGGAATCACGACCTCCTTAGAGGTATTCTCCTCTATGTAATACAAATGAGCGATCGAGCCTCCCTCTGGGTGAGGCATCGCCACTACAAACATCTCTTGCCCCGGAATGGCAAAGACAATACTCCCACCGAAACAATCTATCATGGCTCTGTAAGATGCGAGCCAATCCATACCAATAATAACATTGTGCTCATGCATATCTAAGACTAACATATCTGCTGGTAGTACCAAACTACCAATCTCTACTCCCACACCCCGGCATATAAAGAAAATTAGCGATCCATTTCCCAGTGGTGAGTCTACACACGTTACAGTGCTCTCTGCTGTGGCTAATAACCCTAAGGCCTTCGCAAAATAGGTAGCTATAAAATAGTGCGTCGCCCTAGTATCAAATAAAACTCGACCCATAGTACCATGGATAGGAAACATACCCTCAATCACGGGTGGTGCCTGTGGAGTTGCTGCCTGGTGGACGTTATAGACACGTCCGTACTGTAACTGCCCCTGCTGCACTGGAGCGGCTGGAATGGCTGGTAGGGCTGGTATCTGAGCTGGTGTTGGGAGGGAGACTGGAAATAGTGGCCTATGTGGCTCATTATGGGCACACTGCTGCTGTGGGGCCCTATCACCCTCTGGATAATCCTAGCGCTTACGGCCATTCATGCCGCACCCGAAATATCGGCCCCTGAAATTTCCTCCCCTCTGTCCCTGCTGATTACGGCCCTGCTGGCCGTTACCACCCCGCTATTGGCCCTGCTGAAAACGTTGTTGGCCCTGCTGATTAGGCTGACCCTGCCTAAATCCCCTAAATCCCTGCCTGGAATCACCTGATCGAAACCGCTTGGCAGGGTCCCCCTGATGGGAACTCTGCTCATGCTGACGAGTCTGCCCCTGAGATGTCGGTGCTCCACTAGCGCCACTGCCCCCTGTCCTGCCCTGCTGGTCTGACTCTCCTACTCGCTTGCTTCCCTGCAGATGGAAGCGGTGATCCTGGCAGTGTAGCAAAGCAGCATTGAGTACATTCATGTAGGTACTCAGAGACAGATTCCCTATAAGGTGCTGACGGATCCTCCAAGCTAACCCGTCCACAAACAACAATATCTTCTTGCCCTCGGTGGGTGCCTCATCTGGCACTATAGTGAGAAGTCTTGTGAACTCCTCTTCATACTCAGCAACAGTAGAATTCTCCTATTTCAAGTTCAGTAACTTTCGCCTCATTTCAGTTTGCACGGCGGATGGAAAATACTTGCGGTCAAACCGCTCCCAAAAATACTGAATCGAGATAATATCCTTCTCCTCCAAGGTGGTGGTGGACTCCCACCACTGCAAAGCAGCCCCCACTAGCTTAAATGAAGCCAACAACTATTTTTGCACGTCTGTGCACTCATACATACGCAGATGCCTCTGGATATCTTTCTTCCATTGGCTGACAATGATGATATCTGAACTACCTGAGAACTCAGGGGGATGCGCCTTCTGAAAGGCATCCATAACCCTCTCCCATGCTGATGGAAGTTGTGCAGGTACTGGCACCACTACCTGAACTTGGGGTGGAGCCTGCTGTACTACCGCTAGCGCGACATTCACCGCCTGAGCAACGATAACGACTACCTCATTTGCATTCATCATTCCCTGAGCCGGAGCTACTGGCTTCTCGGCTTGGGCACGCCTATCCTTAGGTGCACGTCTCGGAGGCATATGAAACGTGAAGAAATTTATTAGTCTACAGTTATTATCAAATCTCAAAATAACTGAAGACGTAATCGTAAAAGCAAGAATACAACAATCCTAAAATAGGGCTTTATAACAAGAACGCTAAGCTGAAAGCGAAATAAGCCGTACAGATCCTAAGGACACTAGAACCTGATGCTCTGATACCACCTGTGACACCCCGCCTAATTAAATACTGGGTGATCAGTCCTTTATTAAATTATAATCAAGGTGAACGGTTTGTTCATTCTTAGCATCACTGTCGTAAAAATAACTTTTCCAATTAAACAACCTAATTAATTAAGCTAAGTGACAAAAACCATTTTTAAGACATAAATTCCAATTTCAATTAAAACCAATATTTTAATCTTCATTACATAATTCATAATTTAAGAATCACCCAACAAATATACTAGAACAAACAATCCAATTAATTAAACATCCAACTAAGTGATTCCAACATTAAAACTTAAAGGAAAAACATCCTGACAATAATAAATCCCAAAGTATAAATACTGGAAATAAACTAATCGCAATATTTGATAAACAACTGAATAATGGAAAGGGCGACACATGCCCAACTGAATAAATAGTGCTAGAAGTGGAATCAACAATGAGGTCGTCTAAGCAAGAGGCCTGCAACTCCCACCTAAGCTGCAGCGCGTTCCTTCCAAAGGATCTTATGCAAGACGCCCCTGTGGCTGGGCACCTGTAATATATACATATATATACAAGAGAGAAGAGAAAGTAGAAAACGGGTCAGAGCCCGATTGTAAAAATAGTTTAAAATTAGTTTAGCAAGTATTTAAAATGTTTACTGGCTAATGCAACAACATATTAGTGCGGCACTCCCTTGAGAAATTCTCACCTCTCTTCTAATGTGCAAACCTATCGCACTAATCTTCTCAACAGTTTAACTTATCTTATCTTAAGTTGCTCGTAAGATTTTAAACTGACAAATTCAATTGTTTAAGAGGTTAATTTTATTTAACGACAAAGTTCTCATTTAAACCTCATTTGATAATAAAGTTTCTCAGTAATATATTATACTTTTCAATCACTCATTTCCAAGTTGAAATAATTATTCATTTCTTACTTACCATAGACACAGTAGGTGGCCAAATTCCAGATTTAAATATATATATACATATATAATAAATACTCATATAATATATATATATATATATATTCTAACAGCACCCCACATAACAATTATGGTGCGGGCATACTCTGATATCCAGTCCCCGTATCACTCGTACTAAGGGAAATACAAGTTCAGAATCACTCTCGAACTGTATTGACACAAAACACAAACAATATTGAGGCGAAGCATAGTTCCAAGACTCTAAGAGGTCAGCACATGCCCTCACGTCTCTTAGGACCGTCTGACTATCGATCCGATAGCCTGTACCAAAGGATTTCTATCTTCTAGGGTACGAGTCAATATCCCCATAAAGTTCCCATCGAGATAAGACTCTCCCAGCGCGGTAACCTCAAGGATAGCAAGTAGCACGGGCATGATTTTTACACGTATATAGTATATGCATAAACACGGTCATATAAATATACTACTATTATCATATCAAGTTTAGGTACATTCTCACGACCCATAATTATGATATTTATCCTTATTACTCATTATTTAGATATCACGCATAACGGTTCGTCTCTTATTTTAATTCGTGGGATTATTCCAACTTACTACGTAACACTTGTGGATTCTTACCTTCCCAAGTGAAATTTCAGTAGGTACTTATTCATTTTACAACGTAACTTATTTACGAGTCTCACCCTTTAACACGTATTTCCATTGCCCCTTAAATGTAAAACACCCCCGTGAAATGTTAATTTCGCCTTTCGTCAATGGTTCCATATATTTCTAAAGTCCTACTGGTCTTATTTATATCCCAAAATATTCTAACATTAATATCCAAGAATGTCAAATCATTTAAGTTGGAATGAACTATTTAAAAGGGAATATGAGTTATACAGGAGGGGTCGATCGATCGATGGAAGGTGTTCGATCGATCGAACCATCGATCGATCGATGCTCTATGGTCGATCGATCGATCAAGCAGGTATGGCGAATCTGCAGAATACCAGTTACGGGAATTATCATCCAAAATCATCCAAATCCAAGTTTTTAACTCCCAAACTCCCAGAGATTTATACCACAAACATTCTAAACCCAAATGAACAATATTCTACGTAAGGCATGCGAGTTTTCATCAAGGATCATGGATTAAAAGGGCCAAAATCTACACAATTCTCATGAACCCTAAAAATTTCTTTAACTTAATTCTTCTCATTCTTTTTCCAGAATTTCTACTTCTAATTCAACATAAATTCGTGGTTCAACCTCTACATGTGAAGGGGATTTCCAAAATAATGTTTATATCTCTACAACATGCGATTTCTAATCCCCAACATGGGTTTTCTTTCATAAAACTCATCCTAATCAACCCTAAACTAATATGAATGAAGCATTAACTAAATTAAGCAAGATAAATACTTGCCTGGGAATTTTTTTTATTTCTGATTTGTGGGTGAAATCAGTGTGGTGGTGATCCTCGTTACGCGATCTATCGTTTGGCGGTGACGGCGATGCAAACGGAGGAGTTCTTGGCCTATAACTCCTTGATAAGCTTTTCCTTTCCTTCTCCAATGGCCGTATCTTGTTTTTGGTTGTGTTTACCCTAGAAGACATCCCTAAGCATCTGATATAACCTTAGAATTTTTGTGGCATTTCAGTCCCAAAAATGTAAAATGTCCAAAACGCCCTCCCGGGGTATTAATTAAGCCTAAAAACACCCCAAGACCTAAACTAAACCCCCGGGTACATTATTTTGACTATCTTGACCCTTGCGGACACTTTGGCACACTCGAAATGACCATAGTGGCGAGTTATAAATTATTCACTTTTATTAATCAACATTTAGTCCCGACATGACACGGGCGCGTCCCGACTTAAATTTCCAAAATTGTCATTTTATTCACTCGTGACATTTAATAGAACCAATATTATATATTACTTTGTTCAGTAGTAATATTCAACAAGTTTCCAATAATTACTAACTCTCGTCACGTTAGGAATTATAAAAATAATTAATTTTCGGATTTATATTAAATTAATAACACATTAAATTTAATAAATCCCCAAAATTTAGAAAGCATAAAAATACGGGGTATTACACCAAGTCTCTAACCTAAGTCTAGTATCCTGAACTAGCTTATTTACCCGCACACGTCCAGCTTGTTGCAGGAACCCTTTCGTATTTATCATCGCATCCGGGCGTTGGGGCCCTGATGCGACGCCCCTTGCCTATTTTTCGAGACACCTGGTGGCAGGCGCAACGCCCCTTGCCATGGCGGACTAATATTAGAGACTAACCTAAAGACATAAATAACTCATTAGTTAATATTCAACCCCTCATCACATCACAATAATATCACATGAGTGGCTACAATAGTCATAAAATAGTTTTTTGAGGCAGTTTTAGTTTGAACAACTCCAATTAATTTTCTGTAAGAAATAAAATTTTCGGCTTTGCATTTATGAGCAATGAATATTTAAATATTCATGATGTGAAATTATTTGGATTAAATAGTCACATAATAATTTTTGGAACACAAATTAACATCACGCTGCTAAAACATATTTATAACGGTTGATAAATTTCATCATCAATGGATATTTAAAACCATCTCTGCAAGATGTTTGCGTTAGACTAAAGTAGTGTAGAAAATCAATTCAATGATTGAACAACTGCTTTGAATGATAATGGGACAAATTATCCATTTGAATCGATGATGATGTCATGAGTGTTAGTTTTCACTCCTCGTATATTTTAAATAAATCTTGGGATTTAATGAAAAATTAAAATATTGAGTAAGATTCGTAATACTTATGATATAATTTTTTTTATGTGGCTTTTATGTATACTCAATTTAGCTTATTTCTAGGCTAGTTTCTTGCAAAATAAATTCTTTTATCGGAAATTATTAAATCAATTATTTAAAGTGATAACTCTTTCTTTGTTGTATTATATTATTAGGCTCTTGCATATATAGAAGTCTTACAACGATGCCTTCTTACAATGTATAATTTGATCTACTTGAAAATAATGTTGGCAACTCCTTTACTGGATGAGAAGCTTATTTTCCTTCTTCGGATCTTAACGGACCTTGAAACATTAATCATTGCGCGGGAAAATTAATAGGCACCTTTGATTATGTTATAATATTACATATTATTATTTGTATAATTATTAAGCTTTTTTCATTTCCTTAAGTTGGTTTCTTAAATTAGGTAGCTTACACATTAATATTTGATATTTTTGAAAAGGAAATAATAATTGCATAGTTACTTTTGTTTTTGGTAAGTTCTCTTTCATTAATACCCTCAGGAGTTCCCATAAGTTATAAGTTGACTCATACATTTAATAACTATCCTCATTATTATTTTTAGTGTACTTCACGGTTTTATAGTGATGGAATGGTACTAGAATTGGGGACTTTATGTTTTCATACTCACCTCAAGGTAGTCAAATTTCAATATTTTAATGGGATAAAAAACGGGCTTAAGTTGGCCAAGTTTTTGTTGAAGAATGCAATGGTCTTGGAGGAAATGAGTATCACCTTTTATTCATACATGACTAACTATTTAAGAAGTATTTCCACTTTCATAAAACTAAAGTTAATGGCATTTCCTAAGGGTTCAAGACACGGCATAATATCCTTCAATATATAATGTTGATAATTGGGAGCCGATTTGAAGAAATTCTTTGACCGCAACATTGAAGATTTGTCTAATTTGAAGAAAACAATTTTGGGGGGTAAGGAGTTGTTACGTTATCTATCAAGGTTTATAAAACAATTGAAGTTGAGCCTCATTAGCTTATTTAAATGTTTAAATATGGTTTGTGTATTTTTAGGTGTTTATTTCACCACTCATTCCTTATTTATAAAATATTTTCAGGCTCTTTGGTTGTCGTTTTAATTAGAGTCATAAGTTTTATCTTTCACTTTTATTTTTCCTATTATTGTGTTATCTTAAGTGATAACTTTGTTTTATTGAAGTAAATTATTGCAAATGCATAAAATAGATCCTACAGTAATACACACCCTTCTCTTTATAAGGAGTTTTTTCTCGCTTGGATGTCTATTTTGCACTTAGACTTGGTTGAAAATGGATTTTTGCCGTAAGGCCCAATGCTTGAAAGAGTCCCATTAGATATGTAAAATTGATTATTAATCAATTTAGACAATGGGTTGAAAATGGTCTTAGAAATTGTGAATTTTAAATTTTATGTCATCTTAAACTCCAGTTTGATGGAAATTTTTGCTTAAATTAGTCTCATTCATCGTGAGGATTGTATACCGAGTATGGCCTATTAGTGTTTTTTTATGTTGTAGTCTCATCTCAAGTGCTACTAAAGCCTTCATAACTCTTTTCTCCCACGCATAATGGGTTAAATTAAGAGGGAAATTTTGGTCATTATTGTTCCGCAATGGGTAGGCTTAAGGGGGATATTTATTGTGCAAATCGTTAGTGGGAAGGGAGAGTAACCTTCGGGCTGACTCACCAAAAATGGCCCCCATTATGTACTGAGAGACAAGACATTGGGATAAAAGATTAACACGTGTTGGCACAGACAACATTTTTCCTCAGGAAGGAAAATCTCAAGAATTACAGGGTTAAGGAGGTTAGCATTTGTCTTGGAAGAAATCCTACGCTTTTCGAGGTTAAGGAATGAGGAGGACAACATTATCCATTTGAACCCCTCTAAGCCTATCCCACTATATTTCCCATGGACTTTACTAGAGTTAATAAAAATTTATAACTGTAGCTCTTCCCATTTGGATGGACTAAGAACGGTGTTTCATTACTTTCCTATGATGCTAGGCAGTTTGTGTATGTGCCTTAAATATCTACCTTATTTTGAGCTTAATAAACATGACACAATGAAACAACTTGCCTTTTTTCAATGTAGAGGAAGGAAAGAAAGACCACTGGTAAATGGTCTTAGAAGGAACACACATTCTTGACCTGCAAGCATTTAAGGGCTCATTAGGAGGATGAACCAACTGGACACAATCTATACTTTTTTCTCACACTTTATGGCAATCTAGTTGAAGCAATATTTTCTTACTTTACAAATATGAACAATTCTGCAGTTTAACCTTTGTATTACGATCTTTTAATGTTTAGGATATCCTCTTCGTGAGTGATATTCAATGTTCCCTACGCCTTCATCTTATAGTATATATAGTGATTAAGAAAGCAAATTTTAGGGAATTATGTGAAATTACTTGTATCTTAGGTTACGCACACAAAGATCTAATTTTTTAACCAAATATTATCTTAATTAATAATTAGGTGTGCATGCACATTAAAGTACAAATAAAGATACCAAACCACATAATCAAACCAAACGCATGAAGAAGACTATTTAAGGAAAAATCCCTTTCGGGCCAAACTTATGTTTCAGCATTATAAAGAGTTTAATACAATCGGTGACTTCCAGACTACTTAAATATCCACTAAGTATAATGCACATGTCTTAAAATCTTCAACAGAGATGGCATAGTTCACCACCGTCCACATAAAGAAGCTCTTCCCTCGTTATCCACCAATCAACCTCAGGAGGCGAAATCATTTATTCTTTAGTCGTAGAATCGCAACTCCACAATGATCACCCGTAGGGAAACCCCTACAAGGGTTTGATGTTGTGTATGAAAATTGGGTTTGACAAAACTCAAAAAATCATATTGCGGGATGTGTCATTTGGAAAAGAAAAGTGTTTCTTGGAAACAAAAAATGAAAACTTTTGGTGTAAATATTGCAATTGATTTTTGCCAAAAGAATTGCGTAAACGTTTTAAAAGAATCATTTTTTAATAAGAAAACATGATTTTCGAGGCGACAAACTTGTTCAAATGAAAATTAGACTTCGTTCCAATGAACATCATGTTTCGTTCTAAAGAGGTAAAATCTCTTTCGAACGAAAGACCTAGTTCGTTTGATCAACTTTCCAACGTATTTTGAAATGAGTTGTTGTCAAAAAGAGACCATCTCATTAAATGCTCGTTCTAATTAATTTGAAACTTCATTATAATGAGAATCGCATCATTTTCTAATGAGATTAAAAATAAAAATATATATATTTTCAAAATTATTTTGTGAAAAAAAGCCTCGAGAAAAACTAAAACATCCCAGAATATATTTAACTGAGAATATATCAAAGCCTCAAATCCATATACCTCCATAAATTATTTGTGATGATTCCATCAACTTGAAATTCGTAAACGATGTTCGGTCACTAACATGTCTTCAAACGATCATGGAAGCATATGAGTATGTAGTGTTCGATTTGTAACTTTGGTTTGTAACGGGATATGATGAAATAACTAAGCTATGAGCAATTATAAAATCTTGCACTTATAGTGACACACCCAATTATCCAATTTTCATTTATCATTTATGTGGTCTTTATGATTTTTGTGGCTATAACTCGTATAGATTATATAAGTAATATAACCACAATATTGAATTAGTCATTACTAGTTTCTAACGGCTAGTTCTTGAAGCCTATAAAGGCCTACTGTAGGATATTCACACACACACACACACTCTTCAACCGTTTCTTTTCTAATTTCCACTTATTATATTTTCATATTATATTAGGCAATCGAAGTAGTCTTGGTACCCCCACCTTCTACATATGTGCGTGTAGACAAGGTATCGTTGTGATCACTCCGGGTTGTATCTTGGAGTCACTATTGGCCCCCCAAACTTGCACGTGGGGAGGAAATAAAGGCTTTAGGATAGTTCCTAGCGTGCTGTAATACCCCATATTTTTACACATATTTATTTTATTATGAAATTATGGAAATTTGAATTAATTAATTTAAAGGGAGAAAATTAAATTTATAATTAATTCAATTCTAAGGGTAATAATTACTACCGTGACGAGAGTTGGTAGTTATCGAAAATAATTATATCAAATTATAATTATGTTGAACATTACGTAGTGAGTAACGTAATATTGTTTCAGAAATAAGAATATGGTCGAGGACGAGATACACAACAGTTAAAATATAATTATTTGGGACGCGCGTATGAGTCGCGTCACTATTATATATTAGGAGCTGAAAAAGGTAAATTATTTTTATATAACTCGAATGACCATTTTGAGTGCTCCAGTGTGTCCGGAAGGGTTAAAATAGTCAGAAAACACCACTCGGGTGTTATATTGGGAGTCCGGGGCATTTTAGCCCAAAATGACACCCCTGAGGGGTATTTTAGGATTTTTGAGTAATTAAATGGACAAAAATAGGATTAAAATAGGAACATAGAGCATTACTGGTCTATCAGATGCAACCTGCATGAGAAAGAGAGAGAAAGGGAGGGATAACCAAGGAGGAAGGAGACCCATTAGAGAACAAAGCCAAAAGTTGGAGATTTCTCACAAATAGTTACACCAAAGTGTAGATCGCGACGAGAGGATCAACCACATACCAAATTCAATCAGAGAATCAGAAATCCATCCCAAGGCAAGTGTTTATCTTGCTAACTATTTAGCATATATTGTTCCTGTTAATCTCTAGTTGATGAAATAGTCATATTACAATGAAAACTTGGGTTTAATTAGATTTAATTGTAAAGAAAATTTAGAATTTGGAGATGGGTATGCATAAAGAGGATTTACCCTTGTGTAAACTATTGAATCTGGAGATTTTATGCTTTAATCATGAATTAAATTGAGGATTTTGATTGATAAAAAATGTTGGGCTCATTATAAAGAGGATTTTTAGAAATTGAGGAAATTGTTTAGATTCCCTTTAAGTATGTGAGGATTTAACCTTTAAATTGTATTAGAAAGTGCCCTATTGTGATTAGGAATAGTTTAGAAACCTTAAATTCGAAGTTGGTTGAGTTTTGAGTTGAAATTGAAAGTTAGAAAGTTGGGGAAAACGATTTTGGGGAAGAATAGTGTCAGTTCGAAATTCTCGTTCGAAGACCTGCCCAGTCGTTTTCGAATGACCTCGTTCGAACGAGAATTCCAACGAGTCATCTAGTGAGATTTTCAGTTCAAGCAAAGTGAGGAGTTCGTTCGAATGACCTCGTTCGAAACGAGAATCCCTGGACTTCTAACGAAATTCCAGAATGTAGTTTTAAGGTCCGGTCAAGTTAAAAATCATCCTAGGTTTATCCAAGTGAGAGAAATAACCCACGTGAGTAACGAGTAACATAAATTCTGAATTATTAGTGAGCTGAGAGTGTGATTGTTCTTGGGATATAGAGAGTTTATAGAACCTGGGAGAGTATGTATGTTCAAGATAGGAATTATATGACTGAATCGCGGTGAGTGGTAGAAATAATAATACTACTTGTGTACTAAGGAAATCAGGTTGCGTGAACGCCTATTAAGTTATATAAGTTGTGTGCATGCTTATTTATTGTAATATTATGTGTATAACATACCTAGCTCCTGGCTATCGAACGGAGGTTAACGCATTGTGGACGACCATATCTTGTGTGCCTTCGGGGGATTTTGAGTTGTACCATTAGAGCATGGAACCTAGGTACGGGCTATCTGTGAGAACGATAGTGATGACGGTCATATAGGTGCATAGATATGTGCGTATCCCATCGGCTTGGGACTATGTTCCCCTCCAACATGTGTGCATGTTTAATTGGTTCTTGAGAGATTGAACTTGTTGTCCTTTATGCTTGAGCATTGCAATAGGACTAGATAGCCGAGTATGCCTAGCACCAAGGGCTTCTTAACCATGGGTGCAGTATTGATATATATATATATATACATAGAGAGATTATATATGTATACTTATTTTCCTATTCAGTGGTATATGCTGGCAGGTTTATTAGTGTATATACTTACTGTGTCACCAGTTGAGAATTTAGAATGTTATGAGAATATATTAAAACATTTATTAACCTACTCCTAATCTTAGAAATATTTTGTTTGGGTTACTAAGATATTTTATTCGACATAGTGGGGTACACCACATATAGTCAGACAGGGTATCGTGAGTAGTATGGGTAGTTAGGTTCGCTAGGCGTGCACATTAGATGAGAGGTGAGTATCTCAAGTGAGTACGCTAAGTTAACATGAATAATATATGTGCTAATTAATCAATTTAAGCACTTGATATTTTTAAATGATTTTCAACTCGGGCTCTGACCCGCTTTTATGCAAATATTTTTCCTTGTTCCTTTATTTTAGGTGCACAGCCACAGGAACACCATACCTAGGAGATCCCATTCAGTTGTCGAGATGTAGCTGCTGTGGAAGCTACAGGACATTGCTAGTAGAAGCCTCGGAGTCTATCCTTTTTATGTATCAGTTACTATTTCTGTTGGACATGTTGTCCCTTCCTAGTCTTCATTCAGAGATTTACATTTGTGTTATTCTACTTTTAGACTTTTATTTTATGGCATTGGACTATTGTATGAGTTTGTGACTGGGAGGGTTTTCTCCAGCAGCTTCATTTATTTATTTCAGTTAGTTCTTTCCTTATGCTATTATGATATATGGTGATGATTAATTATTTCCCTAAAATTATAATAGTTAATGATAAGATAAAATTTTGACCCCAACCTTTTTAAATATTAGGTGATTAGTTTTTATTAAATTAAAAATTTGAGTCCTTCGACAGTGATGCATTATCTGAACCAACTACATAGTCTGAAATTAATTAATTAGAGACTGATCACCCGGTAATTAATTAGGCAGGGTATCACAGGTGGTATCAGAGCATCATGTTCTAGTGTCTTTAGGATCTGTACGGCTTGTTATGTTTCCGCATAGCATTCTTTGATATAGACCCCTATTGTTAGGATTGTTTCATTCTTTGTTACGTGTTATAGATTAAGTACTTTTATGCGATGCTATGTATAGATGGTAGACTTATAAAATTCATTTGAATTTCATATGTCGCTTATTAGGGAGAGACAAACTAACACCGTTGAAGAAGAAAATGCGGGACCAGACTAGCAAGTACCGCGGGTACATCAGGAAAGAGCGGCAATCACTGAGATAGAGAATATTGTGGCATAAGCAGTGACTATCGCAATATTGCAGTACCAAAATCGCAGTGTACAACTTACAAGAGGCAAAATAACAAGAGAAGTAGATCAATATGATAATTTTAGGGATAGCAACAGTGAGAAAGTACCGTCATAGCAGCGACAAGTTCCTCGGAGTCGTCAAGACCAAGAGGACAATGGAAATCGCAGGAAGATCCAAATCAGCCAGGGTCAATAAAGCGAAGGACAAAGGACCTTCACAAATATGTATTTTAAGTGTGGAAGAAATGGCCACAAACGCCAAATTTGCCCACAATGAGCTGGAGGACAGCCTTGGTCAAATCAGCTAGGTCATCTAGGCCATCAGGGCTAGCAGCGTGCTCAGTAGGACCAGCACAACGGAAATTTGGTTGGAAAGTATTTTATATGCGGTGAATGGGGCCACTTCCATCGAAATTTCCTTCAGAAGGGCAGGACCCCCGCAGCAGCCACAGGGTGCCCGCTCGAAACCACAAAATGCCCAACATGGGGAATCATGATATTTACCCCAATATCACAGGCTCCACAACATCAGTAAGGAGTACAGTATGAGCATATCTATAATTCTCGATATGTAGTTATGCCGCTGATAACACAACTGTCACCCGCGTTTGGAGGTACGATACTTCATTTTTTATAGTACCTTTAAAATATAGTGGAAATCTCGAATATCTTTGATGCATTATAATTTATCGTAATACTTTGAGAAGCGTGGGTGTAAAATGTATTACTATCCTGATTTACGAACTAGCTAACGATGGTTTGAGCGATAATAGACCGTTACAATAATATTTTCGTGTTTGTTAGTATTTGTGCTAAGAGTCGCCTGAGAGGAGGCGTGGCAACATTTATATATATCTTTATATGGTTGTGCATAAAGACTTCGTGGCGTATGTCATATGGTTATACCTAATCCCGGTGGGTAGGGATGTCTTTTAAAGGGTTCAAGATTGGATGAAATATTTCTGAGCATGGGGATTATCCCATGGAAAATTTTAAGAGTCTAAGTCGAGCTAGTAGGAGTAATGTGTTGAATATCATATCTCGTAACATGAGGGTAGGTGAGTTAATCTTACAGCAAGAAGAAGGGATGTGGGGTACAAGTCAGATATTGAGGGCCCACAAACCTTGTTGACTCACAATGGTAGTTAGTAGTGTATCGAGAGGGTTCCTTGTTTGGATTTTGCATTGCAAGACATCCCACGCATGAAACCTAGCAAATGTCGGAAGTTGGGAAATGTTTGGCTTTTAGTACATGGGTTGGTACCCTGGCTGTCATCCGTAAAGGAAACGATAACCTTCAGATTTATTATATCTACACTCACGGCCAGTAGAGTCGTATTATACGATGTAAGAACCATGGTTAAATGTCTTATATTATGAATAAATCGGTGTAACAAGGGAGGATATTATAGCTACAATTATTAGGGTAAGTGAGCATAACCTTATTGAATAATCAGAGTTACAGGACCAGACTACATAGCTGTTACGTCAAGGCTTCATCTGGAGGAATACCTCGCTTTAGGGTGCTTCTATGTTAAGAAGAGGGATGGATCGTTACAATTTTATGTCGATTACCGGGAGTTGAATAAAGTCACGATACGGAACAAATATATATTACACCAAATCGATGAGTTATTCGACCAGTTGAGAGGAGCTTCCTTCTCTTGAAGATTGACTTGAGATCGGGATATCATCAGTTGTGTATCAGGGAGCAGGATGTATCGAAGATGGACTTCTTGACAAGACATGGTTCCTATGAGTTTAGGGTTATGCCTTTCGGTCTAACCAACTCCCCAGTCGTGTTTATGGACTTAATGAACAGGTCGTTCAGAGAGTTCTTGGACCAGTTCGTCATCGTCTTCATAGATGACATTTTGGTTTACTCGCATACCGAGGAGGAGCATGTCGAGCACTTGAGACAGGTTTTGCAGACACTATGTCAGCATGAGTTGTACGCAAAATACGAAAAATGTGGATTTTGGCTAAAGGAGGTCCAGTTCTTGGGGCATATCATCTCTGAAAGAGGGATATCCGTGGATCCGGGGAAAGTGTCAGTAGTGAGGGAATGGGGACAGCCTATGACACCGATTGAGATACATAGTTTCTTGAGCCTAGTCGGATACTACAGGAGATTCATTCGAGAGTTTTCGAAGATAGCGGGTCCGTTGACACATTTGACTCGCAAAGGGGTGTCGTTTATCTGGAGTGACGCCTGTCAGTTAGCCTTTTATGAGTTAAAAGACAAGTTAACCTCAGTATCGGTGTTGTTATTGCCCAGGCCAAGAGTGGAGTATCTAGTCTACACTGATGCGTCCTTATTAGGACTTGGGGGTGTACTTCAGCAGGAGGATCGGGCTATAGCTTATGCCTCCCGTAAGCTTAACACCCACGAGAGGAATTATCCCACCCACAACTTGGAGTTGGCGGCGATCGTGTTTGCACTTCAGATTTGGAGATATTACCTCATGGGGGAGAAATTTTGCTTGTTCACAGATCACAAGTCATTACAGTACCTCTTCACATAGAAGGAGTTGAATATACATCAGTGTTGGTGGCTTGAGTGTGTGAAGGATTATCATTTTGATATCCAATACCCGATGAAGGCTAACGTGGTAGCAGACGCATTGAGTCATAGGCCAGTAGGGGAGGTGGACGAGGTGTGGAAGGAAAAATGGAAGGAGTTCATGTCCGTGATGACAGTTACGCCCTAGATTATTACGAGAGTAGTACAGGCTCAGGCAGCTGACTCGTTCTGCCAGAGTTAAATAGTGCAACTTCTAGCAGAGGGGGCTGAGTCTTATACCGTAGGTTCAGATGGGAGTCTACGTTTCAATGGAAGGTTGGTTGTTCCTGAGGGAGAATACTTTTCACACGAGGTGATGACAGAGTCGCACGATTCATGATTTGCAGCCCGATGGGGATAAGATGTACCAGGATATGTGGAGACAGTAATAGTGGAGCAGAATGAAGAAGGATATTATCGAGTTCGTCTCAAAATGTGGCACTTATCAACTAGTAAAGGTTTCACCATCAGAGATCCACGGGACTTCTACAGCCATTAGAGGTTCCTATGTGGAAATGGGAGAGCATTTCCACAGACTTCATCAAGGGATTACCTACATCGCAGAGAGGGTACGATTCAATATGGGTGATAGTGGATTGGCTGACCAAGGTAGCCCACTTTCTGCCAGCCCAAACGGATTACACCATAGGATAGTACACCCAGATATTCATAGCAGAGACAGTGAGACTTCATGGGGTGCCTCTCAACATTGTGTCTGACAGAGATAAAGTGTTTGTGTCTCAGTTTGGGCGAGTTTTCAGGAGGCGATGGGTACAGAGTTACGACTAAGCACAGCCTATCACCCGCAGATGGATGGACAGACTGAGCGAACAAATCAGATGTTAGAGGACATGTTGCGTATGTGTATCATTGATTTTGGCAGAGGCTGGGAGCAATATCTTCCGTTGGTGGAGTTTGTCTATAAAAACTCCTACCAGTTTACTATCGGTATGGCTCCATTCGAGGCACTATACGGCAGACCTTGTCGTTCCCCAGCATGTTGGCTAGAGGTGGGGGACAACAAGTGCTTGGTTCGGAGGTGATTCAGGATACTTCCATGAGGATTGAGTTGATACGGAACCGTATTCGAGTTAGTCAGGATCGACAAAAAAGCTACGCCAACGCCAAACGGTATTTTCGAGAGTTCAACATTGGGGACTAGGTGTTACTTCGAGTGTCTCATATGAAGGGAGTTATGCATTTTGGGAAAGGGGGAAGTTGATGCCTAGGTATGTAGGGCCATTCCCCATTATCGAGAGGATTAAACCAGTCGCTTATAGACTTGGGTTATCGAAGCACTTACATAGGGTCCATGACGTGTTCCATATCTCTTGCCTGAGGAGATATCTTCGAGATAATTTGGCCCATACTCACATCACGTTGGAGGAGATCGACTTACAGCATGATAGCTCCTACGAGGAGGGGGCAGTTGCTATCCTAAACCGTAGCGAGAGTAAATTGAGGTCGAAGATAGTACCACTGGTCCGTGTTCAGTAGCGGCACCATAATGTTGAGGAATTTACTTAGGAGCGCAAGGATGACATGCGTGAATGTTATCCAGAGTTACTCTTGCCAGGTATATTTTCAATTCCGAATTTTAGGACGAAATTCTGTTATTATGGGGGAAGTATGTAATACCCCGTATTTTTACGCATATTTATTTTATTATGAAATTATGGAAATTTGGATTAATTAATATAAAGGGAGAAAATTTAATTTATAATTACTCCAATTCTAAAGGTAATAATTACTAGCGTGAAGAGATTTGGTAGTTATCGAAAATAATTGTGTCAAATTATAATTATATTGAACATTACGTAGTGAGTAATGTAATATTGTTTCGGAAATAAGAATATGGTCGGGGACAAAATACACGACAGTTAAAATATAATTATTTGGGACGCACGTATGAGTCACGTCACTATTATATATTGGGCGGTTAAAAAGGTAAATTGTTTTTATATAACTCAATGACTATTTTGAGTGCGTTAGCGTGTTCAGAAGGATCGAAATAGTCAGAAAATACTACTCGGGTGTTATATTTGGAGTCCGGGGAATTTTAGCCCAAAATGACACCCCGGATGGGTATTTTAGTCTTTTAGGATTTTTGAGAAATTAAATGGACGAAAATAGGATTAAAATAGGAGCATAGAGGGTTATTGGTCTGTTAGTTGCAACCTACGTGAGAAAGAGAGAGAAAAAGAGGGAGAACTAAGGAGGAAGGAGACCCATTGGAGAACAAAGCCAAAAGTTGAATATTTCTCACAAATAGTTACACCAAAGCGTAGATCGCGAGGAGAGGATCAAACACATACCAAATTCAATCAGAGAATCAGAAATCCATCCCAAGTCAAGTGTTTATCCTACTAACTATTTAGCATATATTGTTCCTGTTAATCTCTAGTTGATGAAATTGTCATATTATAATGAAAACTTGGGTTTAATTAGGTTTAATTGTAAAGAAACTTTAGAATTTGGAGATGGGTATGCATGTAGAGGATTTACCCTTTTGTAAACTGTTAAATCTGGAGATTTTATGCTTTAATCATGAATTAAATTGAGGATTTTGATTGATAAAAAATGCTGGGTTCATTATAAAGAGGATTTTTAGAATTTGAGGAAATTGTTTAGATTCCCTTTGAGTATGTGAGGATTTGACCTTTAAATTGTATTAGAAAGTGCCCTATTGTGATTAGTAATAGTTTAAAAACCTTAAATTCGAAGTTGGTTGAGTTTTGAGTTGAAAAGTTGGGAAAAACGATTTTGGGGAAGAACAGGGCCAGTTCAGAATTTTCGTTTGAAGACATGCCTTGGTCGTTCGAACGACCTCGTTCGAACGAGAATTCCAATGAGTCATCTAACGAGATTTTGATTTCATTTGTAAGGACATTTTTGTCCATTAGCATTTTATATGTCGTACATCGTTACACCGTTGAGAAAATTCAAGAATCATACGCTCATCAACGGAATCCGAATATCAAAGGCAGAAAAGGAATCAGGGAACAGACCGGACCGATCCGGCCCAGATAAAAGAACCGATCCGGTTCATCCGGACCGATCCTCCTAAAGAGACCGGACCGATCCGCCTGCTGAGGTGAGGCCAGTGTACCCCGGATCCATAGCGAACCGATGAAGCTAAAAAGCCGAACCAATCTGATGCCAACCGGATCGATCCGCCTTCAAAAAGGAACCGATCCGATGTCACCGGACCGATCCGCCTAAAGAGACCGGACCGATCCGACGAGGATAATCTCAAACAGATCGTGTTCAGATCATGTTCCGAATTTTAGGGTTCAAGTTCTCCTATTTAATCCCACTACGGGAAGTGGTTTTTCTAAGACTTCTACACACGATTTTCAGAGCAGAGAAAGCCCTAAGTCTTCACCTATTGAGTACCAATACTCTAGGTATTTTGATTCACACAAATTCCATACATTTGTGAATCCTTTTGGTAACCCAGGAACGCAGTTTTGCAGTACAACCCTTTGTGGAGGAGACCGTTCTTCTTCTCCATTGCAGCCCTACTGGAAAGGGATAATTCCAGCCGCGACTACAGAATCCGATACCCGAGGGTAATTCTTAGTCAACTTGAATTTTCATTGTAATCCGATTGTAAGCCGTTTTCTTACAAATTATAGTGAAAATAAATGGTTTTGCCCCTGTGGGGGATTTTTCCTTAATTATGTGTGTTTGAATAACTCTTGCATGATTTCATATTGTTTCAACCACACCTAGTTGCATGTTTAGGGTTTGTTTGGGTTAAAAGGTGTTTAATATATAACTTGATCATTTGAATGCGAGCACATACGTTCTCAAATTGGTATCAGAGCAGGTTACGCTAATCTATCGCGTATTCCTTTTTCCGCAAAATTTTTCTAAGATATCAATTTTCTAAAAAAAAAAAAAAATTGATTTTTGAAAAAGTGCGTGTTCAAATGGAGAAGTCATATTATAAAATGCCTGTTTTTGACGGGACAAATTATGCTTATTGGAAAGCCCGTATGAGGTCGGCTTTAAAAGCCATTGATGAACGTGTATGGATTTTGGTTGAACGAGGGTGGACTCCTCCCACCGTGACTGTTGATAATGTGACCAACTTGAAACCTGACACTTCTTCGACTGATGAAGAATTTAAATGGTCATCTTTTAATTCTAAGGGTCTAAGTGCTATTTCTGGGTCTGTCACACCTGATGAGTTCGAACGCATAATGACGTGCACCACGTCAAAAGAGGCATGGGATGTTTTACAACTCACCCATGAAGGAACTAATGCTGTGAAAGAGTCTAAGTTGCAAAATTTGACAACGCAATTTGAAACAATCACCATGCATGATTCTGAATGCTTTCATGAATTTTATGCTAGACTTTCTGACATTGTGAATACTAGCTTTAATCTTGGTGAACATATTTCGAATGCTAGAGTTGTTAAAAATATTCTTCGTTCTTTGCCTAAGCGTTTTATCCCTAAAGTCACTGTGTTAAATTCTATGGGTAATTTAAATACGCTAAAATTGGAAGAACTTGTAGGAGATTTGCAAACTTGTGAAATTGATATGTTCCCTAAAAATGCTAAATCTAAAGATAAGGGAATTGCACTTAAAGCCCAAGAGAAAAGGAGTAAGGGGTCAGCTAAAAAGAGGGTAGAGTCATCTAGAAAGAGAGAGACCGACACGTCAGATTCTGAGTGTGATTTTGACCTAGATGATTTGGCTCTTTTTGCAAAAAAATTCAAGAGGATTCTCAAATTTAAGAAAAATGGCAATTTTAAAGATAAAAAGAAATTTGAGAAAAATAAGTTTGAAAAGAAAAATGAAAAAGATTCCAAAAATCCTACTCTGAAAGAAAGTGAGAGATGTTTTGAGTGCGATGGTAGGGGTCATAGAGCTTTTGAGTGTACCAATCGTCTGAATAGAGAGAAAGGGAAAGTTGTCCTTAATGCTACCCTTAGTGACGACAGTGAGGTCGAGACGGTGGATTCAGGAGATGAGTCACCGCATGAGTGTAACTTCACCGCATTCATGGCCAGCCAAGTGAGCACTCCTAGTTCTCCTCACGACGTTGAGGATGATGCTTCACAGGGACACCTCGACAGTGAGATCGATGTGAGTGAGGATGACACAAGTGAGAGCGAGAGTGATATACAACGCGCATACGCTGAGTTATATTCTGAGTCTTTTAAAACTAAAAAGCGTAACAAAGCGTTAGTTCTTAAGATCACCTGCTTAGAGGAAGATTTAAGGAAAGCGAGAGAAAGAGAGTTCTCCACCTGCACCGTCCTGAGAGAGAGAGATTTTACATGTGTCGAGAATGAGAATTTGTTTAGAGAAAGAAAGAGTGTTTTAGAGAAAGAGAGAGGGGACTTGATTAAGCAATTGGCTAGTCTTACGAGTCAGCTCCATTCCTCCGTGGAGACTCGGAAGAAACTTGAAGCCCTTGTTGCCCATCTGACTCATGATCTTGAGAAAGCACGGGAAGTCAAGGTACAAATCGAGGACAGATCTGGGAAGATGGGAAAGATGTTCCTCGGCCCCGCTTTAGGTTTTGGTGATCGTCAAGGAATTGGTTATGATGGTGCCTCCACATCCCAAATTGCACCTGGACCAGTTCCTGAGTTTTCTACAACTCCTTATGGTCACCGTCAAAAACCTCGAAGGAGAATTCGACCAAGAAAAGCAAACCAAGGTCCGCCTTTGACTGTGCTCTTTTGTACTTATTGTAAAAGAAAAGGGCACCTTAGGGAATCTTGCTATAGCATGGGTCGAACACGACGTACTACTGCCCCACCACATCATACTGATAAATTTTCTAGTCTGAGAGAGCGAGTTGAGTTCTTAGCTGCCACGACTCAGAGTTTGATGAATGAATTCCAACGGATGTCTTTGCCGTTTGTGAATGCTTCTCACATTTCAGCTAAAACCAACAACAACAAAGTCAAACAAAAGGTCATCTCTACTTGGGTACCTAAGAAAGATAAAAAGGCTTTTGTTGTTCATGTTGCTCTCAAAGCACATAATACCTCACAGTGGTATTTTGATAGTGGGTGCTCCAGACATATGACAGGTGATGCCTCATTTTTTACGACTCTTGAGGATTGTCAGGATGGCAGAGTCACCTTTGGAGATGGGAGCAAGTCTAGCGTTATAGGACGTGGTACTATCGAGTTACCTGGATTTCCTAAGCTAGAAAATGTTTTGTACGTCAAAGGTTTGAAAGCAAACCTTCTCAGCATTAGTCAGCTGTGCGACACTGACTTTGCAGTAAAGTTTGACCGAGATGCGTGTAAAGTCTACAATCAAGCCGGTAAGCTTTTGATGCAAGGTGTGAGGACTGAGGATAATTGCTATGGGACTGAGCCCACATCCTCACTTGTCTGCAATAGCGCCACGATCACTCCTATGGATCTGTGGCACCAACATCTAGGTCACGTTAACTTTAGAGATCTCAACCGCTTAGCTAAAAATGACCTAGTACGTGGCTTACCATCTCTTGGAAAGTCAACTTCGACCGTTTATGGACCCTGTCAGTTGGGAAAACAAATTCGCAGTCCTCATAGGAAGTTGCATTCCATTACCACCTCTCGTGTTCTTGAGTTGATTCACATGGATCTTATGGGTCCTACTCGTACTGAGAGTCTAGGTGGTAAGAGGTACATCCTCATGATGGTAGATGATTTCTCCAGGTACTCCATTGTAGGTTTTCTGAGAGAGAAATCCGATGTTGTAGAATTTTTAACGACCAAGTGCCGTGTTTTACAAAATCAACATGGTGTCACTATTAACAGGATGCGTAGTGACAATGGCACTGAATTCACAGAAGCAAAGGTAGACCTTTACTGTGATAGCCTCGGGATCAAACATGAGTTTTCTGCTGTGAGAACTCCTCAGCAAAATGGGATTGTTGAGAGAAAGAATAGAACGATCCAAGAGATGGCTAGATCTATGCTTCTAGGTCGTAAAGTTTCTAGGAGATTTTGGGCAGAGGCAGTGTCTACTGCATGCCACACGGTGAATAGGGCTTATTTACGTCCACACACACTTCAGACTCCTTATGAGTTGTGGACTGGCAAGAAGCCCAACCTGGCATATTTCCGTGTTTTTGGGAGTAAATGCTACATCCTAAGGGATAGAGAGCAATTAGGAAAGTTCGACTCCCGGAGCGATGAGGGAATATTTCTAGGATATTCATCGAATAACAGAGCGTACCGGGTATTTAACCTGAAGAGCTCTAAGGTTATGGAATCAATAAACGTCACTGTGCAAGATGACGAACCTTCGACGGTTATTGATCCTAACCTTCAGTGTGAGGATGAGAATTCTTATGACAGTGATTTACCTGTTCCTCTCTCACACTCTGTGGACCCTACTCCTGCGCTAGGGGACACACCTGCTTGGGTTCGCAAGAGTCATGACCCTTCTGCCATTGTTGGCGATCCCACTCTAGGGGTCAAGACTCGTGCTCAGCTAGAGAACGTTGTTAGCCATCTTTGCTACACGTCCAAAGTCGAGCCCAAGAACCATAAAGAAGCTCTTAAGGATGAACACTGGATATCTGCTATGCAGGATGATTTGCTTCAGTTTAAAAAGAATGATGTCTGGGAACTTGTCTCCCGACCTAGTGAGACTAATGTGATAGGTACCCAGTGGATTTTTAAGAATAAAATGGATGAAAATGGTACCATAATAAGAAATAAGGCTAGGTTGGTCGCTCAAGGCTACACACAGATTGAGGGTGTAGACTTTGGGGAGACATTTGCTCCTGTTGCGATGCTTGAGTCCGTCCGTCTTCTGCTCGCCATCGCATATCATCTGCGCTTCAAGGTATATCAGATGGATGTCAATAGTGCCTTTCTGAATGGCATTCTACAGGAGGAGGTTTATGTGGAACAACCAAAAGGGTTTGAAGATCCTCAGCACCCGGAGCATGTCTACTATCTGAGAAAAGCCTTATATGGTTTGAAGCAAGCACCCCGTGCTTGGTACGAGAGGCTTACTTACTATCTCTTAGCTCGTGGCTTCAAGAGAGGGGGAGTAGATATGACGTTGTTCGTCAGGAGAGATGACGGTGCTATTTTGGTTGCCCACGTCTATGTGGACGACATAGTCTTTGGATCCACATGCTCCCAGCATGCTCACCACTTTGAGGAGGAGATGAAAAGTGAGTTTGAGATGAGTATGGTTGGTGAGCTTACATTCTTCCTTGGTCTCCAGGTTCCTCAGCTAGAGGATGAGATGTTCATCTCCCAATCCAAGTATGCTAGAGACCTAGTGAAGAAATTTAGTTTAGACTCCGCTAAGCATGCACGTACACCTATGAGTACCACTACCAAGCTTAGTAAGGACACTTCAGGCAAGGACGTAGAGCAAACCTTATATCGGAGTATGATAGGTAGTCTTCTCTACTTGACTGCCAGTCGTCCCGACATCGCCTTTAGTGTTGGAGTCTGTGCGCGATATCAGGCGTCTCCGAAAGAGTCACATTTACTTGCTCTAAAACGTATCATTAAATACGTAAGTGGGACTCTCTCATACGGTATTTGGTATTCCTTTGATACCGATGACCGTTTGTCCGCCTATTCGGATGCCGATTGGGCCGGGGATGTAGATGGTTATAGGAGCACTTCTGGTGGGTGTTTCTATTTTGGTTCTGCTCTTGTCTCCTGGCTGAGCAAGAAATAAAATTCCATCTCTTTGTCCACTGCGGAGGCTGAGTACATAGCCGCAGGGAGTTGTTGCACACAACTCTTGTGGATGAAACAAATGCTGGAGGATTATGGAATTTCACAGGACACCATGACCATTTCCTGTGACAACACGAGTGCGATACACATATCCCGCAATCCAGTTCAGCATTCGCGCACCAAGCACATCAGGATACGTGAGCACTTTATTCGTCAGTTAGTTGAGGAGAACACTGTATCCCTGAGTTTTGTTCCTACCGACCGTCAGTTAGCCGATATTTTCACGAAACCTTTAGATGCCCTTAGATTTGAGAGTGTTAGGAAGTCTTTGGGGATTTGCACAGTTGACTGAGGGGTTGGTCTATGTCTACAATAGGATGCTTCTTCATATTCATATCATATGCTTCCTATTGCTAGTCTGTTTATATGTACCATTACTTAGTTGTACGGCTTTTCTTTACTATTTTTTTGCTGTTTATATTGTTTTTGAAAAAGACCAAAAAGATTTTTGTATTTTTTTGGATGAGCATTTAAGATAGCCTAGCCACACCTTCATTCCATATCTCCATGTGACTGTTTGATAGAGATTTGAGAGGCTACATCATTTCATCCATGTGCTTTACATTGTATGGAGTCTTTGAGATGTAATTCGTGATATCTTCCTACATGTTTGACTCCTATATCCTTTATTGCACATATGCACGGCTATATTTGATTGTTGCACTTGTCAATCTCATGTTGGCTTGAGTGTTTCCATCTCAATCCTGTCTATACAATGTATAAAATGCAATAAAACTTGACAAGATTGGAATGCATGTAAAAACCGTTTTGGTGAGACTGTGTGTTTTTGTATAACGGGGAGGGGCTGCGAAAGGTAATCATTTATCCTTTGCGCAAAAGCCACCGTTAAAAAGGAAGTAAAAATGGAGGAATTTTAATATCCGAGGTCCAAAGAGGTTAAAAGAGCCCGAAAAAATTTAAAGGCAATAAAAAGCAATTCATGCCAAATATGGGCCACTTAGGTTTCACCATCAATTCTCCAAAGTTTGAGAATTTAGATTGCCTCTACTCAAAATAATATCTGAGGGAGTTTGGTTGGAGAATCTTTAAACGGGTTTGCACTTCCTTGAAAGTCCTGAAAAAGCATAAAATCATTTTGGACGTTATTGGTGTGAAAATCATTTTGAGCTTTGATTTGTTGATTTGATTGAGTCAATATCTTATATTGTCATTCTTTTACACCAAAGGAAGCATTTGAGTTCATTCGCTAGGAATATCCAATATTCATCGTGCACATATGTCATGTTTGTATGCATTGATTTTCCTATCGAATTTGATCACACCTCTTCATTTACGCTATCATCGACTTGGTTGCTTTGTGTTCATTCATGGTGTGATATTATCCTTGTGACATTCCGCACTTGCTTATTTGATTTATTTCTCTCATTTGTCTATTTGGGGACATCATAAAAAGGGGGAGAAAGAATTATCTTATTATGGGGGAGATTTGAAATTTTGAGTTTTGTTCATAAATTGGTATATATGTTTATCTCATTTTAAAAACTCGATATGTCACGTGGTATTTTGCTTTGTCTCATGTGTGTAGGTACTACTTTGATAACTGAATTGCACACCCTGATGAGAAAAGCGTTGAGATTCCTGCAGATTTGAAGATCAAACGATGCAGTCTTACTCACTTGTACTCTTTCAGTTTTGGGTTCGTGGAAGGGTAGATTTGTATAGGCACTTTTACTTGATAATTCGGATGTTTGTTTTTATGTATGAACCGGCATAGACATAGGGGGAGATTTGTAAGGACATTTTTGTCCATTAGCATTTTATATGTCGTACGCCGTTACACCGTTGAGAAAATTCAAGAATCATACGCTCATCAACGGAATCCGAATATCAAAGGCAGAAAAGGAATCAGGGAACAGACCGGACCGATCCGGCCCAGATAAAAGAACCGATCCGGTTCATCCGGACCGATCCGCCTAAAGAGACCGGACCGATCCGCCTGCTGAGGTGAGGCCAGTGTACCCCGGATCCATAACGAACCGATGAAGCTAAAAAGCCGAACCAATCCGATGCCAACCGGATCGATTCGCCTTCAAAAAGGAACCGATCCGATGTCACCGGACCGATCCGCCTAAAGAGACCAGACCGATCTGACGAGGATAATCTCAAACAGATCGTGTTCAGATCATGTTCCGAATTTTAGGGCTCAAGTTCTCCTATTTAATCCCACTACGGGAAGTGGTTTTTCTAAGACTTCTACACACGATTTTCAGAGCAGAGAAATCCCTAAGTCTTCACCTATTGAGTACCAATACTCTAGGTATTTTGATTCACACAAATTCCATACATTTGTGAATCCTTTTGGTAACCCAGGAACGCAGTTTTGCAGTTCAACCCTTTGTGGAGGAGACCGTTCTTCTTCTCCATTGCAGCCCTACTGGAAAGGGATAATTTCAGCCGCGACTACAAAATCCGATACCCGAGGGTAATTCTTAGTCAACTTGTATTTTCATTGTAATCCGATTGTAAGCCGTTTTCTTACAAATTATAGTGAAAATAAATGGTTTTGCCCCTGTGGGGGATTTTTCCTTAATTATGTGTGTTTGAATAACTCTTGCATTATTTCATATTGTTTCAACCACACTTAGTTGCATGTTTAGGGTTTGTTTGGGTTAAAAGGTGTTTAATATATAACTTGATCATTTGAACGCGAGCACATACGTTCTCATCATTCGAAGTGAGGAGTTCGTTCGAACGACCTTATTCGAATGAGAATCCCTGGGCTTCTAACGAAATTCCAGAATGTAGTTTTAAGGTCCGGCCAAGTTAAAAATCATCCTAGGTTTATCTAAGTGAGAGAAATAACCCGCGTGAGTAACGGGTAACGTAATTTCCGAATTATTAGTGAGTTTGGGGTGTGATTGTTCTTGGGATATAGAGAGTTTATAGAACCTGGGAGAGTATGTATGTTCGAGAGAGGAATTATATGACTGAATCGCAGTGAGTGGTAGAAATAATAATACTACTTGCATACTATGGAAATCAGGTTGCGTGAACGCCTATTAAGTTATATAAGTTGTGTGCATTTTTATTACTTGGAATATTATGTGTATGACATACCTAGCTACTGACTATCGATTGGAGGTTAACGCGTTGTGGACGACCATATCTTATGTGCCTTCAGGGGATTTTGAGTCGTACCACTAGAGCATGGAACCTAGGTACGGGCTATCTGTGAGAACGATAGTGATGACGGACGTATGGGTGCGTAGGTATGTGCATAACCCATCGGCTTGAGACTATGTTCGCCTCCAATATGTGTACATGTTTAATTGGTTCTTGAGAGATTGAACCCGTTGTCCTTTATGCGTGAGCGTTACAATGGGACTAGATAGCTGAGTATGCCTAGCACCAAGGGTTTGTAAACCATGGGAGAAGTATATATATATATATATAGAGAGAGAGAGAGAGATTATATATGTATACTGATTTTCCTATTCGGTGTTTCATATTGGAAGATTTATTAGTGTATATACTTACTGTGTCACCAGTTGAGAATTTAGAATGTTATGAGAATATATTACAACATTTATTAACCTACTCCTAATCTTAGAAATATTGTCTTCGGGTTACTGAGATATTTTATTCAACATAGTGGGGTACACCACGTATAGTCAGACAGGGTATCGTGACTAGTATGGGTAGTTAGGTTCGCTAGGCGTGCACATTAGATGAGAGGTGAGTATCTCAAGTGAGTACGCTAAGTTAACATGAATAATATATGTGCTAATTAACCAATTTAAGCACTTGCTATTTTTAAATGATTTTCATCTCGGGCTCTGACCCGCTTTTCTGCAAATATTTTCTTGTTCCTTTATTTTAGGTGCTCAGCCACAGGGACACCAGACTTAGGAGATCCCATTTAGTTTCCGAGATGTAGCTGCTATGAAAGCTACAGGACATTGCTAGTAGGCGCCTCAGAGTCCATCCTTTTTATCTATCAGTTACTATTTTCGTTGGGCATGTCGTCCCTTCCTAGTCTTCCTTCGGAGATTTACATTTGTGTTATTCTACTTTTAGACTTTTATTTTATGGCATTGGACTATTGTATGAGTTTGTGATTGGGAGTGTTTTCTCCAGCAGCTTCATTTATTTATTTCAGTTAGTTCTTTCCTTATGCTATTGTGATGTATGGTGATGATTAATTATTTCCCTTAAATGATAATGGTTAATGACAATATAAAATTTTAACACCAACCTTTTTAAATATTAGGTGGTTAGTTTTTATTAAATTAAAAATTTGAGTCCTTCGACAATGATACATTATCTGAACCAACTTGATATTCTTAAATTAATTAATTAGGGACTGATCACCTGGTAATTAATTAGGCGGGGTGTCACACGTGCCTCTCATATCTTACAATCCAACTCTATTTTAATCTATTTTACATTTCTTATTAATTTTTTAATAATAATAAGGCAGTGTTCTTCATTTCATACTTTCTAAATTTCTTACAATTCTAATAATTTAAATTGTTACTTAGTTATTGATTAGGCATAAATTCTTCACATTTATCCCCTTAATTTCGATCTTTTTTTAGTCATGTGTGATGTAAATAGACTGGATTTATCTCATGTTCATGCTACTAACCCTTTTTGGCGAGTATTTCTTATTTTGTGCATTTATCGTGTGTTCTACATGTATTTCATACAAGTTAGTGCGAGAGAGAACTCGAAACAATGAAAGAAACCAAGAAAATGGGAGTTGAAGGGCATTTTTTTAGTTTTTTATCCTTAGTCCATGGGTGGGGCCAATTATAAAGTTGAAGAGCTTGAAATCACAAGAATACTTTAGAATATGTCACCCCATTCCGAGCTAGAGTGAAGAAGTTATGGTCATTTGAAGTTAAGAAAGAAATCCAAAGAAAAGAGAAGAAACAAGCCAAGGCAATACTGCAAAACCACCAACGCAAACCGGGTTCGTGATTAGTCACACTCCAGAACCGTGACAAAATTAGTCACGCTTTATAAGCATGACAAATTACCAGAAGCGAGATTTTTATTTTTACCCTATTTTTTTAGCCTAGAGTTGTATGGGTTTAGAACTCTTGTAAAAACGGGTTCATTAAGTTATAAGATAACATAAGTCATATTTAACTTTACTTTAACCTAGTTTTGAGAGGATCTTAAAGGCAAGAACCCTAGGATTAATCTTCTTCAATAATTGTTCGTCTTTTACATTGATTTTGAGGGTTTTTCATCAATCCAAGTATAGTTTCATTACCGCTTTCAATTTCTCTATTCTTTTTGGTCAGTAATTCATTATTTCCCTGCTAGAAGTCTTTTTCACATGTTTGATTACACTTTTCACATAAGAATGATTAATGCAACATAGATATCATGTTTAGTCATAATTACACCATGTCAGGCTAGATTTCTAAAGGGTTGGGGTACATGAACCCAACCTAGGTAATGAGTTGGGTATGAAAGTGAATAAAATTATGGAGATAATTTGAAGGTTTAATATTTTTTTGCAACACGTATTGTAAATATCTTAACCTCATTTGCCCTAGGTAACCGTGGTATTTGAGAGTATAATATGTATGTCGACAATCTAATCATTCACGTTAAATTTATCATTGATTAATTATCTTGTGGAGTTAAATCCTCATATAGTTAATGCTTTGAGACGATTTAATGTCTTCTTCTAATTATTAATATAATTTTTGAACCTTTTCGATCCAACGACTTTACCAACGGTGCGGGGAGTGGATCCTAACTCTATTTTCTCACATATATTTAAAGTTTAATTTAGTTCTTCTTGCATACGTTGTTTAGTTATTAATTTAATTCAAATTGAATAAGTTGATAGATAAAGTCACAATCCATCATCTTTTTCTTCTTTCTCTGAGTCATTAGTTGGAGTAATCGGTTATCGTATTCATCGTCCTGAGGATTCGTCCTATTCCTTGAGTTCGACACCCGATTTACCAGATTTGTACTTGAGCGATCATCTTAGACTTGAGTCGATAAAAGCACGCATTAGAAACACTTTTAAAGTCACGCAAAGCTTTTGGCGTCGTTGCCGGGAACTAGGTAAACATTTAGGTTAGGTCGATTTAATTCAAAATTTTGACTCTAATTCTAAAAAAGACAAAAAAAACATAAAATCAAAAACTCAAAAAACAATTAGAAAAATAAAAAAATAATTTTTTTTATAGCATCTCTCAAAGTCCTTTCATGCAAAATCTGCAACAGACTCCTCAATCTACTCCCACCACATTTACGAAAATCCTGTAGGATAATAGGACCCCGATAGTCCACACATTCCTAACGCTCTGTAATTTTGGGTTCCCACCTCCTACACCACCAATTCCATTACGAGTCACACTTCTATGGCACCGAGTGAGGATACCGAGTCATTTGGAGAGAGAGCGATGTCGGACCACGCTAGTTATGGTACGGGTGAGGGTGAGATGCCGTATCGTCCCATGACAGAGATCTTATATCCCGAGTGAACTGTTACTCCGGGATGCATTCTACTTCTGTACAATGCGAGATAATTTCACTTTCGTAATGGGGTGATCTAGATTCTTCCCACCTTTTATGGTATGGATTCAGAGAAACCTTATCTCCACATCCGTGAGTTCGAAGAATCGTGCGATATGTTTAGCAATCAAGCTTGCAGTCAAGACGTCGTTCGCCTAAAACTTTTTCCTTTCTTTTTAAAGGATAAATCTAAGACCTGGTTATGGTCTTTATCACCGAACTCAATCGGATTATGGTGAGATATGAAAGCCAAGTTTCTTTTGAAATTATTCCCCCAACATCAAACGAATTCCATCAAAGCTCAAATTCAAATGTTTGAACAACTATAAAACGATCCATTTGATTGGTGTTGGGAACGTTTCAATGAGTTAGTTAACACATGCCCATGTCATGGTTTCGAGAAATATCGTCTTCCCTTTCTTCCACCAAGGTCTAAGTATAGCTTCCAAACAACTCGTTGAGACTATGTGTAATGGATAATTTTTTGGGTTAAACGTTAACGACGCAGAGGACCATCTTAGGTATATCGCAGAGACTACTCAAGCGTGGGACACATCCTATCTAAATTCCCAAACCCGTACTCGACAAACGTCCACGACTCTTTCTGCGTCCGGACTTTATCAATTGGACAAGGAAGCCGAGTGGAAACTTCGAATAAGACAACTTAAAAAATGATTAGCAGACATAGTCGAATCACGGGCAAGAAGAACACCTGGATCCAACCGAGCACTAAGAGAGAGGGCGTGTGCAATTTGTGAGGCGGGACATTTAAGAGAGGACTGCTCGACGATACCCGCCTACAAAATTATTCTTCAAGAGAAAATGGGAGTGGTAGGAGATTTTAAGCATAGTTTTAATAATCCTCACGGGAATTCTTACAACCCTTCATGGAGGAACCATCATGGGTTTAATTATGAGCAACAACATGCTGCGTTGAATCCTCATTCACACGTTACCCCTCCTCAACCACCGCCCTCGCAATCCTACTATCCCCATACATGCAAGCACCACCTCCTGCACCGTATATCACCCTACCGAGGAGAAATCTCGAGGATAATTTATACAATCTCAAAATGCAACAAATGCTCAAAATGCCTGAATGTTTGCCGAAATATATGTGAACATTTCAAAGTTGCAATCTTCACTAAGTATCCACAAGAAGGGAAAATTTTTAGCCCAAGGTCAACCTAGTGCGATCTCGACTTCCAATGCTAATCAAGAGCAGTATAGCACGGTAACCACTATACGTAGTGGAAGAGTTGTTGACTTGTCCCCTCCTCCACACGATGAGTAAAATGACAAGGAGATTTTGTTCGGCACGAAAGAGTCCAATGATGTTTCCTTAAGAAAGAGTGGTAATGATGACACAATCAGGCCTGAGGTGGTTGTGAAACGTCCCATTTCTTCTCCATACCATCAATGGTCAGTACCCCACTCCAAGAAAACCTCTCGTGACGATGTGTTAGACGTTCTTAAGCAAGTAAAGATTAATTTACCTTTTCTCGAGACCATAAAGTAAATTCTCGATTACGCTAAGTTTCTTAAGACTTACTCACGGTGAAATGTAGGCTAAAGGTAAAGAAAAATGTGTTTTTAACACATAACGTCAGTTTCGTACTATTAAGCGACCTTCCACCAAAAATTAAAGATCCGGGTGCACCGGCCATTTCGTGCATCGTGGGGAAGAATCTAATTGAGAAAGCGCTAATAGATTTAGGGGTGAGTGTTAACATTCCCTATTACATCTATAAACAATTAGACTTGGGGGAAATTAAGACCACAACGATGACTCTCCAACTCGCAGATCGTTCTGTAAAGATACCTCGGGGGGGTCATTGAGGATGTGATTGTCCAAGTTGACACTTTCTAATTCCCGGTGGATTTTTTATTTGGGATGAGGAGCCCTCAGCTTTACCAAGTAATGATGTTCCCATCATCCTTGGCCGCCCATTCTTAGCTACGGCAAATGCACTTATTAATACATGCAATGGGAAAATGCAACTCACATTTGGGAACATGACTCTCGATACATATATCTTGAACATCACCAAGATCGAGGGTGATGAGGGCTACTCGCGAGATACGAATCTTAAGGAAGAAACAAAATACGAGCACGATAGGAATCACATGAGAGAGTCGTTAGGGGTATGCCGTGTTACATCAAGTGAGAAGATAATCCTGAAATTGAGCTAGAGGTCAAGAAGATGTGTTTAGTGACTGATGTGGAGAGCGAGAGAGATCACGCAGTTGAGTACGAGAGAGAGGATTTGGAGGTTGAGCGAGTGAGAGATGACTTAAAAGTAAAAAAGAGAGCAAGGTAGAAGATATGAGCTTAGAAGATTTTGAAAAAGAATTCGGGCCGGTGGATGAGAGCCTCCCTGTCGAAGTCCAATTACTATTGGACTCATGTAGTCACGTTGAAGAGAGCGAAAGGAAAGATAGGATATATGAGTTCCTTCTGCATGACCATCCACCCGTTCCACTTGAGTCCTTGGATGCGACAGAGGAGAGGACTCGAGTCTCGATCGATTTAGAGCCCGACCCATGCATTACAGAAGTCAAAGGAGATCTAGGTTTAGCATGTCCTTCCAATTTTCACCAAGATGTTCTCTCCAAGTCGGGACAAGTATGCTACGGTTCGATTGGGCACCATGAGGGTCTCATTCACCCCAATCATCACAAGCCTCAAGGTGTCCCCCTTATCTATGGGGCTCGTCCCAACTTGTTCCGATTATAGGTTTACGATGTGAGGACGGGGGAGACGAGTAGAGCATCGGACCCCGTACAGGGGGTCGGATGACTTTGTAGTGGAAAGCGAGGTGGTCTCACCCCCGACGTGTATGGGGTGGTTTATCTTTTTATTTTTGAGTCGTGTGTTGGAGTTATATAGTGTCTTTTTGCATTTTATATATTTGCTTGTTTTATTTGTCGCACTTATTATTTTTTCTTCTTTAGCTTTTAGTCCTTTTGATTAAGGACAATGCAAAAGTCTAAGTTAGGGGGGGTGACAAGTGCGTCTTTTAAAAATTCACAAATTTTTAAAATGCCAAAAAAAATAGAAAATTTCACAAAAAAATCCAAAAAAATTAAAAATTTTGAAAAAGCAAAAAATATTTTTCTTCAAAATAAATAAAAATTGGAATTTAAATTTTTTGAAAATATCACTAAAATTTTGTTTAAAGTCTCAAATTGTAAAAGTTCCAAATTCACAAAGCTGAAATTGACCAAAGATGAAAATTGACGACTTTGTGAATAAGTGTGGAGATTAATTAACCCGGTGAGATTTTGAGCCTTTCATTTTTTGTGAGTAATTAAATCAATCTGAGTTAATGGTTAACTCAACATTCAATTCAGCTTTTAAATAAGTCGTTGAAGATCTATATTCCTTTTTTTGATCGGTTACGAAAAACGAGTGAGATGTCATCTTGAAAAATGCGCTAAAAATATCTCTAAACTAAATTATTCTTGTGACACATGGTAAAATAATGAGTAATTTGGATAAATGACGTTAGGCCATCATTTGTTACCCAAAAATATTAGCAAAAAAAGTTGTGAAAAATTATTCGTTTGCAAACCCAACTTGAGGCTAATAAAATTTCCAATTCGTTTGATTAACTCGAAAAACCCATTTAGCCCGGAGTTGTGAAAATTTAACATTCATCAATTACGTCCAAATGGTGCAATGAAAGGGGCAAGAAAAAAATTGCTCTAACGAAAAAAAATTGAAAAATGAGAAAAACATGAAAAAAAGTTGAATAAGGAAAGAAAAAGAGCAATTACCCGAAAAAGAGCCAAAGAACATCGTAAGTAAGCAAAATTTTCAACTCCAAACTTCTTAACCATTCCCAAATTCTACCCTATAAATCTTAAATTCGAAAAAGTCCTAACCGAGTTTGAATTTCGAAATTAGTTACCATGTGGAGAGCTAAGACACAAAAAAGATAATAAGATACATTAATTGGTGTGGATAAGAGGCGATGTTTCCCATTTTCTAATGACCGTAATCCATTGAAGAGATCTCTTCACCTTAAAATATTCCGTCTTTCAAAATTGTGTGCGTGAATTTATGTTCCATTATATTTACTCTTTAAATCACGCATACCGAGAGAAAATAGTCACATTCTGAGCGATTCGTTTGTGGGAGTATCCCGTGAGAATTGAATCAAGATGAATTTTTAGAAAGTAACGAAATGATCAATCGGTGGAAATTAGCGGTTAAATTTTTGGGGAGTTCGGAATTATACACTACAAATTGAGACACTTGAATATGAATTTATGGTGACTATTTTTTGGGAGTTTAGATTATACAATTTTTAATATATTGATTTTTTTCTTGAGTCATGTGAAAAACGAATTTTGTGGGTATATTCATTACAAACCCTCATGAGACACCACTCGTCCTAATAGGGTAACCTAGGGGTTTAATGGCTTGCTGCATATAGTAAATGCAATCGCCCGCGAAAAATGTATTATATCCCAATAAAGTTTTTGAAGGGTCTTTAACTCATACTCTTATGCTTTTACATTGCTCGAGACGCGCAACGTTCTAAGTTTATATCATAGGTTCAACACTATATACAATATATCTTTTCAGAATTTTCCCAACTCATATCCTCAAAGTTATGCAATGTCCCTAATAGATTAATTATTTCAATATCCAACCATATATATTATATTAATTATTCTGAGAAATAGTACTCTTAATTGAGGAAAGAAACTACATTAATCATCCTTTGAAAGTATAATTATAAATTTTGATCGGTATACATTTGAGAGAAATTAGAAGTTCAAAATTTTCTAAAATAGTTACAAAATGTATTAGAATTCAAAATTTTAAAATTTGAATTTCACTAGGCTGAGTTTGTTTTTTCATCTCAGGTCAGGACCTGCTATAGGTTAGTCTCAAAATGTGTTGGTGTGATACGCCTTGGTGTTCAGATCTAAGCAGCATGGGAAGGCCATTTTCATTTAGATAAAGGTTTGTTTCGGGCATCAGACTGGCAGAGTCTTGGTTTTGAGATTGATTAAGAATATATGCTGGAACGATTGATATTTTTAGGAGCAAGAAGTCATGACTAAGGTCTTCTATATTACCCCGGCTTACTTTTGGTAATGGTAGAGGTATTTGGAACCAAGTATCCATTTGTTTAAGGTTTGAGATTAGCTATGGAGTCTCTTTTCTTGTTAGGGGGAGCTTGAAGGGGTTTAAGAGTGTGAGGAAGGTTAAAGGTTTAATATGGTATCATCACAAAATAAGAAAAAATTGTTATTTCTATTAATTTTCCATTTGTAACTGAATTGAAATCCTAAATTTGAAAAACTAACCATGTTTTCAAAAATTTATATACATAATTAATTTATGTAACAAAAGTGATGGTTAGAACAAAATAACCATTTATTATTCGTTTATTTTTAATTTAATGAATCAATATTTATTTTATATTTTTATATAAAATATCTTAGCTAATTTTTATTTTGTATCTTAAGGTATTAAGTTAAAAATAATATGCAAATGTTTAAACAAGCATTTGACTAATGATGTTATGGAATAAGGGTGTAACCCAAATTTTGGAGAAAAAATGGGGTAATACAAAATCAGGGGTGAAACACAAATTTTTAGAAATTAGGGGTGACAATGTTAGTCGTAACACAAAAATGGGTTGTAATTGACAAGATAACACGATATCGGTCGGTTTAATTATTGCATTTTTTGTATGATTGATTTTTCACTTTTCCTGTTATGTTCGATTTTGGTGTATTTACTTTAAGTTTTCCTAATTTATAATTTCTTTTAGCATTTCATTTTTCAGTATTTCAATTCCTTCAAATACAATAATTAAACTAACAAATAAATTATCAAAATCCTATATATTTATTTATGCGTCTTATGTATAAAATATAAACAATTTATGAATATACATATATTATACCGTAACTTACCCAACACCAGCTTAACCCCTATTTTATAGTCAATTTTGCATTATTATAGTTTTATGAAATTTGTGTTATTCTTCACTAAGTGACTACCATGAGTCAAACCTTTATTTTTATCTTTTAATGTGTCACTTTTAAAGAGTTTTTTATTTGAAAATACAAAACAAAAATTGAAATCTTGAGAATTAGAAATATAAAAACGTATCATAAATAGAAATATTTAAAATTTTGGTTCAATTCATAAAAGATAATTTTGACATTTAAAAGCAAAGAAATAGTTTATATATATATAAAGGGTGCGGCTATTTCTACACCCTTAACTTTCTCCACCAGTCCCTTTTCATATTTCTAAAATACAACCACAAAAATACCCTCTGTTCTCTCTTTAAAATATAACATGACTGTAAAACAAAACATCATTTTAGTAAGATAAAAATATGATTTTATTATTATTATTATTATATTTTTTATTTTTAACCTTAACAAATTACTAATTTTTTAAATTAGACTAAATAAATTCTTATGAATTTATTAGACTTTGCTATGTTTTTCGTCGCCGAATATGAAACTTTCTCCACGAAAAGTGATATGTGGTGACATATAAACAATTTTTATCCCAAAAATGCTTATAATGAAAAAAAAAACTGTTTTCATAAAAAAAATATTTTAACAAAAAAAATAGTTCTTTGAAAATAAAACAGTTTTAACAAAATAAGAACATTTTATAACAAATAAAAAAAATCCTTTAAAAAATCAATTTTTAAAGAATAAAAATATTTTAAAAAAATTGTTTTCTTACGAAAAAAATCTGACAAAAAAACAAATTTTAAAAGAATAAAAATAGTTTTTCATAACAAAATAAAAAAACAATATTAATACTAGAAACTTTATGTGCATAAATCTTCATATATTAATGAAAAATGTACCAAAATATAACAAATTGACTAATTTGTAGTAAAGTAAAAAAAAATAGTAATGCGTTAAAGTCATAAAATCCAAATAAGTCTTTTCTCAAATCCAAAAAATTAATCCAATCTTTTTTGCCGTTCTTATAGAAGTGAATTCCCAAACACCACAATTAAGCAAAATAAAATAGCTTGCATCACTTCCATGCATGCATAGCTTGTCCCCACCCAAACTTGGTGTTTCTATCAATCAATGCACACAAATATGCTTGCTTGGACAAACAAAATGGAGAAAGTTTTGTATTTAGCGATGAAAAATGTAACAAAGCCTAATAAATTCATAAAAATGTACTATAGTCTAATTAAATAATAAAAAATACGATAAAGTCAAAAATTGGTTTTGGGGAGTTTGTTCCTCGCTCTACCCTTTTGATTAATTGGTTTTGGTGTTGAGTTTTGTATGGATGATATATTCACTATTATATATATAATTTGTAGGTTTTTGTTTTGAAATTGAAATTATGGGTGTTTATGGTTTGGTTTTGAATGCTGAACTTAACAAGTTTAGAATAGAGCAAAATGTGGATAGAATTAGTAATTTACCCGATTCACTTGTACACACATTAATTCTTTTACCTATTTAAAAAAAATGTAAATTAAAAAATACTATTAAATAAAACAAAAGGACAAGTTGAGGTTAAATCAAATGTAACATAATGAGAATATTAACATAATTTATACGTACTTGAAGTAAAGCCAACATTGGAAGTAAAAAAAAAAATACTTTTTGATATTTTAAGTATGTGGAGCAATAGAAGAGGATGTAGAAAGGTTATGTTGGGTGAACGAAAGATAAATGACGTTTACATTATTTAGATGAGTGAGGAGAAAAAAGGATGGCTCTTGGGTTACCCAAATTGTATCTACAAATGCACTTTTTGTTTTGTTTTTCTTTAAAATAAACATTTGTACAACTCTCTTGGTAAGCCTATGTACAAATAGAATTATGTGGTAAATTCACATTATCCCATAACTCCCACTCAAATTTAAAGGGAGGAAACCCTAAATTCCATTGAGTTTGTTCTTCTCTCTACCCTTTTGATTTTGGTCCATAGTTCTTCGCTTCAGTTGATGGATTTTGTATGGATGCTTCATTCTCACAATGTTTTATAAGTAATTTGTAGGGTTTTGTTTTGAAATTGAAATTATGGGTGTTGATGCTCAACGTAAGAAGTTTAGAATAGAGCAAAATATGGTATGTCATGAGGACAAAATTAGTAATTTACCCGAATCACTTGTCACGCACATTCTGTCATTTATTCCAACAAAGGATGTTGTTGGAACCTCTGTATTGTCTACCAAATGGATTCACTTGTGGACTACTGTTACCAAAGTTTCGATGATCTTTCTTTTAAAGCCCTAGATGGGAGAATTCACAAAACGTATTTCACGAATTTTGTCGAAAGAGTAACTCTCCTTGGGAGTCCAGTTGTACAGGATTTTCACCTCTCATGTTTAAGAAATATGATATGTTTCATGTTTGTTCATCGATCTCTGTAGCCATAAGGCGTAATGTTCGAAAGCTTGAAATCACGTGTATACTGTGTGAATCGATAGTTCTGCCATGTAGCTTATACAACAATGATTCTATGGTAGAGTTGAATTTACGAATGGATTGTACTTTCAGTGTTCCTACTTCCATTTGTTTCTCAAGCCTCAAAATTCTAAAACTTAACCGGGTTAGTCTTTTGAATGTGAATGCTACTCGATCAAGTGAACTCCATATTACTTTCCCAGTCCTTGAAGAGCTATATTTATCTGAGTGCGACTGGTAGAGGGTGAAGGTAATCAGTGTTGATACTCCCAGGCTTAACAGTTTCTCAATCGATAATGGCTATTACGAAAGGATAGTTGATCATGTGATCAGAATTCATGGTTCAAGTCTTGAAAAAATCAACTTATGTGGTTATCCATTTGAAGAATTTATTCTAACTTGCCCTGCATCAGTTAAACATGCAAGTATACAGCATAAAATTTATCCTGAACAGAGACTTGAGACTTGTTTAATTGCTTGTACACTTTTTAGACGGTTCTCAACCCTCAAATTTCTAACACTTGCTTGGCTAAGCATCGAGGTACATTTCCTTCCTTTATAGTAAAAATCATTGCTCAAAATTATATATTGTAAAAATGTTTGCTTTAAGAGAACCTATTAAGAACTTCTATTTATTAAGAACAAGGCTCCGACATATAATTTGTATGACACATATACTCATGCGGGACTCTTGTCCTTATTATCTTGAGACTCAAAACATGTTCTCTACGGGGACAAGTTATCCATTTTCCATTTATGCATGTGACTTAATTGTGTCGTATAATTGATATATGTTGGTCAATATGATATAATATTGGAGAGATTGCTTAATATTCAATAGAGAAGTATATTGGAACAGTTAAAATGAAGTCGCGATCAATTTATAAGGTGCAGGAGCCCATATGAGTGCAATATCATGGAAAACTAAATACTCTCGAGCCTTAACTACTATGTATAGTACATTTTATGAACTACTACAAAAGTTATCTAAAATGAAAAAATTATTGTTGGCCATGTTATGGACATCAAATTTGTAGTAGCATCACACAAGCAACTGAAATAATGGCAAAATACGTTTAAATGGCGATTTCTATATGTGTAACTCTAATTGATTTTCCAATGAGAATTAACTGTTTGAGCTTTGAACTATTTGAAAAATGCACATTTTAATCTTTATGATATGAAATTGTTTATATTGTACACCTCCCCCCTCACTAACTAATAAATCACATATTGAATGTTTGCAACAGAAATTTACATCACGCTGCTTAAACCTTAAGTGTTTTTGAATGTTAGTTAATGCTTTAAACCATAGCTACAACATATTTGTCTTGCATTATGTGGTTTACAAATTTTTTACATCTCTTCAACAATGATGATTATTGATGGTTGCTAGTTGTATTATAGTTTTGCAAATCTTAAACAAACCTTAAAATAGAGGAAAAAGGTAAAATATTTCATAGTAGCTATGATCTAGTGTTGTTTTTATGGCTTCTAAATGTATGCAGTTGCGATTTTTTATTTGATTGAAACATTAGTTTCTTTTGTCCAAAATTGATTGTCTACAGTTTTAATTTTTTCTTTTTTTTGTTTTGTTCATAGGCTCTGGCCTGTATAGAGGATTTACAAGACACTCTCCCTACAGTTAGTAATCTAATCCAATTGAAAATAACAACAATGTTCATGTTTGAAACTGTACTGGTTGGAAAGCTTATTGCCTTTCTATGGAGCTTACCAATTCTGGAATCCTTAAACATTAATCTGGTAAATTGTTAGGCATCTTTGATTTACATTATTACTTGAGCTATTTGTTTAGTTAGGCTCGTCTTTGGGAGGTTTTTTTCATTACGACCCCATGTTGTTTGGTAATTTATATTCTAGCTTGCATAGTGCTCAAAAGATTATCTGTATATCTAGGATTTTTTTAATAATCTTCCGAGATGATATCGTGTCATTACTGTTAGTTATTTCACAAATTATAGGCCAACTCAAACATCTAACTCGCCACTTTGTTATGTTTAGGAGACTGAACGGTTCTGCAGTGATGAAATGGTACTAGAAGTGGTGCCTCCGTGTTTCCTGAATCACCTCAAGGTAGTTAAATTTCAGATTTCTAAGAGTACAGAAGGTGGACTTGAATTTATGAAGCTTTTGTTGAAGAATTCAATGGTCTTGGAGAAAATGAGTATCTACGGCTTATAAAGTGATATTGATGAAATAAAGGAAAAATTACTAGAATCTCTTAGAGGCTCAAATCATGCTTCAATATTTTTCAATAAATAGTGTCAAGATGACCTGGGTTTGGTTACCTAGAATAGACCTGAAGCATTAATAGATGTGTGTTGAATTTTTTAAATATTATCGCATTTGATAGGAACTGCCTTTTGTGTTCAAATATCAGTGTTCTCTTTTTCATAGTGCTAAAAACTGTTGAGGAGGGGGCTTGGCTGCTTTCTTAAATGATTTTGCGATATATTCTCTGGTTATTTGGTTTGTTCCACATGACATATAATGTTATGTTATTTTAGGTAAGATTTGTTTTATAGACGTAAATGACTTCCATGTAGAAAATAAAATAGTTTCTTCTTTTAAAACAAAATATTTGTCTGTCAAAGTATCCACTGGCAGGCATTGATTACCATTCATCTGCTTATTTTCTTTATAAACATTTTAATGATACACTAAAGCATGGTAGGTTCCTCTGCATCAGAATAAAGCTGATGGTGAATTTGATGTTGGGCAGTGGAAAGACAGAAAGGAAGAGTGGTTTTGCAAGGCATACACAACCTGGACCTACAAGCATTAAAAGGTTTATCTCATTGGGATGATAAACTAATAGATTTTTCTTCTCACTCTTCTTGGCACTTTAGTTTGGACAATAATTTCTTTCTATATTGTATCAATAATTCTGCAACTTTAACTTTGTATCAAGAACTTGCTATCTTCAAAACTATCTTTTGTAAAGTTCAATGTTTTCTATGTGTCTTCATCCTTTCCAATATACGTCTCTTATGATCACGAAATTTGAAAGTTGAAACCCAACTCTTTCTAGATTTCATGTCACTTGAAATGGCAAAGGATAGTAGTCAGGAGAACAAAACAGGTCACTTCAATCAACAGTGGAGAAAATCACCAGAAGACATATTTTCTCAGCTCAAGAATAAGTTTCAAATTATTATATAGCTCTGGGACATTCTCTGATGGTAAGAAAAAATTGTGGCACTTGCTAATCAACTTGGATTTATATCCTTGATATGAGGTTAAAACATTAATTTTTATTGGGATGTAAAAAATTAGCAAGTTGGCTACGAAAATTGTGAATACAAAGAAGTACATCTTGTATCCTTAAGTTTACAAGTTGCTGAATTTTGCATTGATATTGCCCATTTCTACCGTTACTGTAGAGAGGGCATTTTCAATCATGTAGACTGTGAAGATCTGATTATGTAATCAAATGGTAGATCAATGGACAATGACACTTTGGTTACATACATTGGAAGAGAAAATTTGTAATGACATTTATGATGATATGGTAATGCAAGACTTTGAAAATATGAAGACTCATCTAGGGAAATTATAGTCAATCACTTAGACGTAATAGAGAACTTCCACCTCACATGTTCAACATAATATACCAACAAACCCATAATTTTTTTTATGTCTTGATGCACTTTTCAAACCCCAAAAAATAACAAATAAAACCTAAAACTTTTCATTGTCGTAGTACCATTTTCAAACTAAAAAAATACCAATAAATGCAGAAAAGTGTCACCGTCTTAACAAAGTTTTTGTACGCAAAAATAATAATAAAACGATGAAAATATCACCCTAGCGGAGTTTTCGAACCCAAAAAATACCAGTACGAACACATCAAATATATTTCATTAACCAACAATATTAACCTCTTCCATTTGTAAACTCCTTTTGAACAATTGAAGTGGGTCTCTTTCATTTGTAAACTCATTGAACAATTGAAGTGCGTCACTTTGCTCATTGTTCATCTCAAATGGGCGATAAAAGTCATGAATAATACACAATCCCATTATTAGAGTTTTATAAAATACATAAATAATTAATGAATTTATACACAACAAATAGAATACAACCCTCATAAGTACATCTAGATTGTTATTTTGAAAGCACGAAAAATGAGAACCACTTGAAGAATTCTACACATGACATACAAATAGGTTATAATCAAAATCATATTAATAATCATATAACACATATTATTAACAAATGAAACATCATATCGGTTAAATACCCATTGAGAAACATTTTGTTGGCTAGGCATCGATTCGGTACATATGGGTTGGAAATCTTGTGGAATGTGAAGAAAATCAAATTCATAATATAAAATGAATAATAAAGGAATGGAGGTGGAATAAAAAATATGGGTATAGGGCAAGAGTATTATACAAGATACTCAAATGAAATACTGTTCTATGATTTATAATACAGTTTAGGAATCATAATATATTATTTACAATATTGATAGTGATTGCAGCAAAATCTTTCTTAATTTGATTTCAAGTTAGTAACTTCTATTTTTCCCTTCTTCGTTTTGGATCGAAAATAGAAGAGTTGAGTAAATCAAGAAGCCAAACGAGAAATCTTTTTTGGAGATATCCATTTTCCTGGAGAGACAGATTAGATATCCCAACATAGTAGCGTTTTGATACCACCAGGCACGGGAAAAACAGATTCCAAGGAATAAAAAAATGGAAAAATTTGATTTATGTCCAACGGATTACACCTACCAAGAAAAAGTATTTTGTTTTGCTTCGGCCTGTAGTCACATAAGAAATAATAGACGGTATAAATTTAGCAACACTTTTCCCTACTTTCTTCCTCCTACAAATGTAAAACATCAAATAGCTTTGGTGAAAATTAAAATAGCACATGAAAAAATAATTGAACTTGAATATTTAACTCAATTTTGTAATTTTTTTCTTCTTTTGATCAAATTTCTATGTGATTCCTTGTTGCCTTTTATTACGAGGTCGGCCTTTTCTATTAAAGGCTATTGGAGAATGAATAGTAGCACTTTTTTTACATTGGCATCTTCCCCACCCGATGTGGTGTTAAGTTGATCAATCGCCAATGGTATAGGTTGACTACATACACAAGTTCCTCTATCGTTCTCTAACTCGTTAGATACCATCTTAATCCAATATATTACGAATTTGGTTTTATCTTCACTCCTATTAAACAACTCCCCTAACTTATAAAATGAATTACATATTCTATCATTACGCTCATTTTCGAGATTCATTGCCCAATCCGAATAAATGATTTTAATATTTGTGTGATGTCTCTTGACATCTTTCCTCCATCGCCGAAAGATGTACTTTTCGGGTACGAATTCACATTTTTTTTATTAATTAAGAAGTAAGACAATGTCTACAAAGGATACCTCGAGACTCAAATAAGAGATAACTACACATCACATCACAATGATCAACGTTAAATGAAATCGTAAAAATGAGACTTATCTCTTTTATCCAAACTAAACTCTCATGTATGTCATACAATTCAATGTCACCCTTATTTCTAATAGTAGACAAACTACAATATAGTTTCCCTTTCGTCTCTTCTTGAAACTCCACAAAATTTGCATTTTATAACAATCTTGATATTGTTTCTCAATCTTATATCTAGTTACACATGGAATTGATTCTTTGAAGATATCGAAGTCTCGTTGGCTCTCTCTTTCTCAACTTTACTTCGCAATGCATTCTCTACTGTTCAACAAATTATTTAAGGGTAGTCTTTGAGTTTACACATCCACAAAGAAGGAATTCATGCTCACTTCTTTGAGCGGTAGACATTCCCGCCAAAAATGAATATTTCACACGAGAAGTAAGCCATCGATGCCTCTCATTATATACCCCACTCAACCACTCATTCTTTTCAAGGTTATATTTTTCAATTAATTTATGTCAACTTGCTTCAAATTCATTAACAATCAGAGTGTCATAAACAACACAATTTATTGAGTTTTTCATTGACTCGTATTGGTCACACCCCTTTAATTTTCGGGTAACTTTTTCATAATGTGCCACAAGCATCACTTATGCTGCAAATTTGGGAAGACAAATTCAATGTCATTTTTCATGGCCTTATCTTGATCAGGTATTATTCCTTGGGGAGCATGATTATTTATGCAAAAAAATAGCCATAAAAATGTATTTGTATCCTCACTCGATATTAACCCACATCCCAATAATATTGATTGACCATAATGATACACCCCAACAAATGGTGCAAAAGGCATATCATACTTGTTCCCATATAGGGCTGACAATTTTTGACACGATAACCCGTTTATGGTAATAACTCGAAACAACCCGAAATTGACCCGATTAGCTTGTATAGATTTAAGACTACCCAAAACTTATACTCAAATAAAAATCAACGCGACCCGAAAATGACACGACTAACCCGAATTGCCACTCCTATTCTCATAATATGTTGTATCAAATGTGATAATAGCACCAAACTCCTCATAGGCCGCCCTACTCCTTGCATCCGCCCAAAACAAATTCTTCAATCTCCCCCCACAATCCTAATCCACGATGTAAAAGAAGTTTGAATTGTTAGCTTGCATTTTAAGAAAATATTTTGAATGGCTAACGCAACTCCCTCCCCAAGTTTCCATCGTCTAACCTTCTCAATATAGTTATAACAATCTTTTATAAAAAAAGATGGCAAATTTCTCGCCACAAGAATTAAAAATTTTATTCGGTCATATACCGACCCTATAATTTATTAAGTCTCCTTTTAACCAATGCACCTTTTACTCGATTTGACCTAAAATACAGTGATTTTCCCGGGCTCAAATCATGATTGTGGTTTACAGATACAATTATAATTCTTCATTTTTCATTGGCACATAAAACGATATTAATCTTGGCACCACAATTAGTTATAGAATTCGGTGGCAATTTAAATGAATTTTTACATACAATTTCTCTTTTACCTTCTCGAGAGCATGTAAGAGTAACCCATCTTATCACACCATCATCACCTTTTTTCATGTCCTTTTCCTCACAGGAAAACCTTGTTCATCACCATTTTTTATGTAATACTCCAACATCTCATCAACACTATCAAATGCCATTCCTACTTCGAGTTCAGTTATGTTTAGTTTTTGAACATCCTCATTATTCCAATTTTCCTCAAAACCTTCTACTCAGTCTATTTCATTTTCCTCAAATTCATCAAGGTACTTATTCAAGTCAATACTATGAGTATCTTGAGTAACCTCTCTATCCATTCCTATTAAATTAAAATAAATCAAATCATAATGTTATTAGATAAATACAATAATAACACGATTATTAAAAAAATGTAATGTTTAAAAAGAAAATGTATTAAGCTAATCATTAAGAATTAAATTTTAGTAAAAAGTTAGGGGCAATTTTCTTAAATAAAAAAAATATAATAAGTCAAGTAAAAAATAAGTAATTTGTTTTTACCTAATTATAAAAAGCTAAAAACGTACATAAAACTTTAAAAAGAAAATGTAACAGTTAAGCATTAAAAGTTAAATTTAGTAAAAAGTTAGGGCGCAATTCTTTTTGTAAAAAAATTTGGTAACTCAAGTAAAAACTAAATAATTTTTTTACCTATTTTAAAAAAATGTAAATTAAAAAATATTATTAAATAAAACAAAATAACAAGTTGAGGTTAAATCAAATGTAACATAATGAGAATATTAACAGAAATTATACTTATGCATTTTTTGTTTTTCTTTAAAATAAACATATGTACGACTCTCTTGGTAGGGGTGGCAATTTGGGTTAATCGTATCATTTTCGGGTCACGTTGATTTTTATATTAGTATAAGTTTTGGGTACTCCTAAATCTATACAAGTTAATCGGGTCATGTTCGGGTCATTTCGGATTATTACCGTAAACGGGTTATCGGGTAAAAAATTGTTAGTAAGCTATGTACAAATAGAGTTATGTGGTATATTCATATCATCGCATAACTCTCTCGTTATTCCAAAAACCTCTCAAATTTACAAGGACGAAACCCTAGGTTCCGGTGAGTTTGTTCTTCTCTCTACCCTTTTGGTTTTGGTCCACAGTTCTTCGCTTAAATCAATTGCTTTTAGTGTTGGGTTTTGTATGGATGCTTCATTCTCACAGTGTTTATAAATAATTTGTAGGTTTTTGTTTTGAAATTGAAATTATGGGTGTTGATGCTCAACGTAAGAAGTTTAGAATAGAGCAAAATGTGGTCTGTCATGAGGACAGAATTAGTAATTTACCCGATTCACTTATCACCCACATTCTGTCATTTCTTCCAAAAAAGGATTTTGTTAGAACCTCTGTATTGTCTACCAAATGGAATCACTTGTGGACTACCGTTACCACTTTAAGTTTCGATGATCTTTCTTTTAAAGGCCGATTTGGGAAGATTCGCAAAACATATTTCACGAATTTTTTGGAAAGAGTTCTCCTTGGGAGTCCAGTGATACAGAATTTTCACCTCTCGTGTTCAGAGCAATATGATATGTTTCGTGTTCATTCATGGATCTCTGCAGCCATAAGGCGGAATGTTCGAAAGCTTGAAATAACGTGTAAACTGTCTGAATCGATAGTTCTGCCGTGTAGCTTATACAACAGTGATTCTGTGACGGAGTTAAATTTACGAATGACTTGTACTTTCATGGTTCCTGCTTCCATTTGTTTCGCAAGCCTCAAAATTCTAAAACTTGAACGGGTTATTTTTTTTAATGCGAATGCTACTCCCTCAAGTGAACTCCATATTACTTTCCCAGTCCTTGAAGAGCTATATTTATCCGCGTGCAACTGGCAGAGGGTGAAAGTTGTCAATGTTGATGCTCCCAGGCTTAACAACTTCTCATTCGATAATAAATGTAACCAAAAGATAGTTGATCATGTGGTCAGAATTCATGGTTCAAGTCTTGAAAAAATCAACTTAAGTGGTTGTGCATCTGAAGAATTTATTTTGACTAGCCCATCATCAGTTAACCATGCAAGTATAAAACACATTTATAGTCCAACACAGAGACTTAAGACTTGTTTAATTACTTGTACACTTCTTAGACGGTTCTCCAGCCTCAAATTTCTAACACTTGCTTGGAGAGACATTGAGGTACATTTCCTTCCTTTAGTAAAAATCATTGCCCAAAACTATATGTTGTAAAAATGTATGCTTTAACAGAACCTATTAAGAACTTCTATTTATTAAGCACAAGGCTCCGACATATAATTAGTATGACACATACTCATTCAGGGACCTTGTCCTTATTATGTTGAAGCTCAAAACATGTTCCCTACGAGGCAAGTTATCCATTTTCCATTTATTTATGTGACTTAATTGTGTAGTATAATTGATATCTGTTGGTCAACATGATATAATGTTGGAGAGATTTCTCAATATTCAATAGACAACATATTTGTCTTGTGCATTATGTGCTTACAACTTTTGCTCAACTTGCTAACAACTACTCTGAATTGAGAATTTGATAAAAACACCTATTTAGAACAATGATGATTGTTGATGATTGCTAGTTGTATTACAATTTTGCAAATCTGAAGCAAACCTTGAAATAGAGGAAAAAGGTCAAATGTTTTCCAGTAGTTATGATCTAGGTTTGTTTTTTATGGCTCCTTAATTTACGCAACTGAGATTTTTATTTAATTGAAACATTAGTTTCTTCTGTCAGAACATTATTGTTATTGTCACAGTTTTAATTTTTGCTCTGCTATGTTTTGTTCATAGGCTCTCGCCGGTATAGAGGATTTACAAGACTCTCTCCCCACAGTTAGCAATCTGATCCAACTGACAATAACAAAATCGTTCATATCAGGAACTGTATTGGTTGGAAAGCTTATTGCCTTTCTCTGGAGCTTACCAATTCTGGAATCCTTAAACATAAATCTGGTAAATTGTTAGGCATCTTTGATTTACATTGTTACTTGCGGCTATTTGTTTAGTTAGGCTCGTCCATGGGAGCTTTTTTTCATTACGACCCCAAGTTGTTTGGGAACTTATATTCTACCTTTCATAGTGCTCAAAATATTTTTTGGATAACTATTTTTTTAATAATCTTCCGAGATGATCTCGTGTATTTCACAAATTATAGGCTAACTCAAACATCTAACCAGCCACTTTGTTCTGTTTAGGAGACTCAACGGTTACGTAGTGATGACATGGTACTAGAAGTGGTGCCTCCGTGTTTCCAGACTCACCTTAAGGTAGTTAAATTTCAGATTTCTAAGAGTACAGAAGATGGGCTTGAATTTGTGAAGCTTTTGTTGAAGAATGCAATGGTGCTGGAGAAAATGAGTATCTACGGCCTAGAAAGTGATATTGAGGAAATAAAAGAAAAGTTACTCGAATCTCCTAGAGGCTCAGATCATGCTTCAATATCTTTTAATGAATAGTGTCAAGATGACTTGGGTTTGCCTAGAAGAGACTTGAAACATCTTAATGGATGTATGTTGAATTTTTTAAATATTATCTCATTTGATGGGAACTACCTTTTGGGTTAAAATATCAATGTTATTTTTTCATAGTGCCGAAAACTGTTGAGGAGGTGGCTTGATTGATTGCTTGAATGTTGAAAAATGATTTTGTTATATATTCTCTGGTTGTTTGGTATGTACCATATGGCATATAACAATATATATTGTTTTTTGTCATATTATTTTAAGTAGGATTTATTTTATAGATGTAAATGACTTCCATGTAGAAAATAAAATATTTTCTTCTTTTAAAACAAAATATGTCCTGTCAAAGTATCCACTGGCAGTCTGGCACGCATTGATTACCATTCATCTACTTATTTGCTTTATAAACGTTTTAATGGTACACTACAGCACTGTAGGTTCCTCTGAATCATAATAGAGAAGATGGTGAATTTGGTGTTGGGCAGTGGAAATACAGAAAGGAAGACCAGGGCAAATGGCTTTGCAAGGCCTGCACAATCTGGACCTGCAAGCATTAAAATGTTTAGCTCATTGGGATGATAAACCAATAGATTTAGCTTCTCACTCTTCTTGGCACTTTAGTTTGGACAACAATTTCTTTATATATTGTATCAACAATTCTGCAAATTTTACTTTGTATCAAGAACTTGCTATCTTAAAACTGTCCTTTGTGAAGTTCAATGCTCTCTTTGTGTTTTCATCCATTCCAATATAAGCCTCCTAATGTCTCTTATGATCTCGAAAGTCAAAACCCAGCTCTATCTAGATTTCATGTCACTTGAAATGGCACCAGAATAATTATTTTCTCAGATCAAGAATAAGCTTCAAATTATTATAGCTCTGGGACATTCTCTGATGGTCAGAAACATTTGCGGCACTTGCTAATCAACTTGGATATATTTCCTTCATATGAGTTAAGAACATCAATTTTTGGAGCAAGTTGGCTACGGAAATGGTGAATACAAAGAAATATATCTTGTATCCTTAATTTTATAAGTTGTTGAATTTTGCATTGATATTGCCCATTGCTACCGCTACTGTAGAGAGGGACTTTTCAATCATTTAGACTGTGAAGACGTGATTATGTAATAAAATGGGAGACCAATGGATGATGACACTTTGGTTACTTACATTGGAAGAGAAATTTTTTCATGACATTGATGATGATGCGGTCATGCAAGCTTTGAAAATATGAAGACTCATCTAGGGAAATTATAGTTAATCACTTAGATATAATAGAGAATTTCCACCTCACATGTTCAACACAATATGATATGTCTCGTGTTCATCCCTGGATTTCTACTTTCGTAAGGCTTAATGTTTGAAAGATTGAGATTCAGTATACTAGGAGCAAACCGTTCATTCTGCCCTGTTGCTTATGTAACAGTGGTTCCTTGATAGAGTTGAGATTATGGATGCCATGTGCTATAAATGTTCATACTTCCATTTGATTCTCAGCCCTCCAATTCCGACAACTTTGCTTGGTTACGATTTTGAATGTATACACTTCTCGCTCGAGTGAACTCCAATTTACTTTTTCAGTATATATATATATATATATATATATATCCCAGTGGCACAAGGTTGTCAATATTGATGTTCCCAAGCTTACAATCTTCTCATTATATAATTGTTATGATAGGGTAACTATTTTTGCGGCAGTCAAGCTTCAATGATCATGTCCTGAAAAATTTCACTGTGGTGGTTATGCATTTGTAGATTATTTTCTTCCGATCCAGTCATCAGTTATTGATGCAAGTTTTGAGCATTTCATTCTAATTTAGACCAGAGGAGTAAGATGTGTTTGCTTACCTGCACACTTCTCGGACAGTTCTCCAGCCTAAAGTACTTCACACTGTCCTTTGAAAACATTAAGGTAAGTTTCCTTCCTACCTAGTAACAATTATTGTTAAAATTTATACATTTGTGGCTTTGATCGTCTATTATTAATGTTATCTTCGGGTCAAGAGGACTTAACATTCGGGAGATTTCTTAGTATTTAATAGGGAAATATTTTAGAAGGGTTAAATGAATAGCATGGAAGTCATGAATAAATCTTAACTGGTACAGAAACCCTCATGTTCTGTAATGAAAAAATAAATACTCCCGATTACCATGTATATTACAATATTAATGTGGTGTAAAGCTTTCGTTCAATTCTTCAACAACTGCCTCAAATGGATTTTGTAATAGCGTACCTATTTAAAGAAATGGTGATTGTTCATGAGTGCGGGGTCAGAATTTTTGCAAATCATGATCAAGTCTTGGGATCTAGGGAAAACTTAAAATGTTGGGTTAGATTCCAGAGTAGTTCTGCTCAAGTATTCTTTTTGTGGTTAGCTCTCAAGTGTACTCAACCCAACCTTTCAGGCTATTTCTTGAAACATTAACTCTTCTGTTGGAAACTATCATTTTGATTATACGCAGTGATTGCACTACAAGAAAAAACATTTATTGGAACTGAAAAAATCCGTCCCTAAAAACTCATTTACCTCCTTAAATACCTTTTAGGACTGATTTAGGTATGGGGAAAAACTGTGGCAGGGGTGGATCCTAAATGTATATGGGACGGATTTTTTCATCCTTAAAAAGCAATTAAAAAATGTAAATTTCTATATGAAGGACAGTTTCCAAAACCGCCCCAAATAATTATGGCGTGTGTCTTGCCTCTCAACTCAACAAAGCCTTTTTCCAATGGATGTGTATCTTGCCTCTCTTGCCACTTTTAGGCACGTTATTAATGTCGCAAAAAGAAAAATTTATTACAATTTGGGACCAGTTGACCGTCTCTAAAAGTATAGATCAAAAGAAAAACCATTTTATTTAATTCTGACTCATCATTTCTTAGTGAATCCCTTAACTGTTAATCAAAAACTCAGATGCCATACATTCAACCACATACATTCAGAATAAAGCATTGGATTTAACCACATCCATTCATTGGTTGACAATCCACGTATTAATCATACTTATTTACCCACAAACAACCAACTTCAAGCATACAAAAGAGTTTCAAGTGTCAAAACAATAAAGAATACACCAAGTCTAGACTCTAGCAACTATGCTCAATTTCCTTTTGGTTGTTGTAGTCATCAGCACACTACGAACACATACGATAAAAACCGTCGTAACAACGAACGTTGCCCAATTTGACATCAACACTTTCAATGAAAACTATGATAATAAGATACGGAGTCGTGTTTACAACATTCCAATGTGAAAAATCACACATATAAAACACAAAGATATATACACTACCAAATTAAAAATATATCTAAAGACGTCCAAAATTTAAAAAGAAAACTCAAATAAACAAAGAAATCCTGATCAGACAACGCAGAATATATCCGAACAGAAACCTAAAGGCTTCCAACAAAAAAAGAGGAGAGTGAGAGCGGGTGTGGGATTAATCGTTGGTGGTCTGCCTTGATATCACCATCACAAATATCACAATGATTATCAACCGATGTTGATGAGTCCAAGAGAGGAAAAAATGACTGATAAATGGTCTAGGAAAGATAAAAAATAAACAGAATTAGATAGAGAAGATGAAGAGAGGGTGAGATGCATACCATGGTCCAAGGGTGGTTCTGAAGTATTCATACAGGTGGCGACATTATAACAGATTCATGGACTCACTGAAACAAACCCCAAATCAGAGATAGATCCCGAGGTTCACCATACAAAGCTCAAAAGGGTGTTATATGATTTAGATTATGTAAAGCTAAGTTCTCTCCAAAGCCATGAGCAATCAGTCAGAGTTCTTTCACGAAAGACTACCATTTCGTCACGAACATTACTAAATTAGTACTTTTTCACTTACTTTCTTTAATTTTCACCTACCTTTCTTATATACATACAGAGAAAAACATGCCCACACCGCAAACCTCCTCCATTCAGTGCTGAGGAACCCTGACGGGGCTTAGTCAAGAAGCCATCCGACACCTGGCAAACTCAGGAACAGATGCTGACGTAACAGAAAAGCGGTCTACTGAAAACAAACGAGCAAATATATAAACAAAATTGTAACAGTAAGAAAACAAACTAACTAGTTCAAATATAATTAGTGTATGCTGAGAGTTGTCTCTCAGTCTTGCTACAGTTATAACTTTGGATGTCAAAAAAGTACAATTGAAATATAAGCAGTGTGAATGTGAACTACTATATGCCACTATACCTATGATTAGGCTTGGGAACCTAGGAAAGCAATTCAAGTATAGTGAGAGCCAGAAAATCAAATAGCATATGGACCATTCCCTCCTAATGAGTATAATATTATTTTAATCCTAAGACAACTGCCAACTTTTGACAATAACCATACACTAATCCTTGGTCCAAACATGAAAAGAGTTCAATCATATTACAGAAGTGGATAGCTCACCTGACCTTCCAACAGATCAAGCACTACCCTTGATGGTATCTTTTTTCACCTTCACTTCTTCCTGTATATAGAAAATGAGAACATAAATTTGGAGGTTCAGAAATTTACCTATGTTGATTTTTAACTCGGCCCACATTTGAATGACACAACTTGAGCTTGCATGTATTATCCCATATCCACATCGAATGTAAAAATTAAATGGCACACACATGTGAGGAACAGTTCACATGTATTGACGGAAACGGGTTGCATGATCCCTAGCGAGCACTTGTCAAACAGATTAATGAATTATATGATCTTGAGGAAATCGTACCATAAAATTAAAACAGAAGTTTCAAACTTTCCGACTATAACAATATCAATGGCCAAAATTTAAAAACAAACAAAAAAAATTATATTTTGGGCAAAGAAATGAACTGAAGTATAATATGTCGAGTGTGAAAGGCTTAAATTCGTCAATTGAGTAATAAAATTAAGTAACAATGTATGGAAAATACCTATGTGATTACCGTGTATGGAAATTGTCTAATGTGTAAACAAATATACAGTGACACTCAAAGATGAAGGAATCACTTCTAGTGGTTGATCGATGAAAGAGCAAATCCATTTTTTACTGGACAAATAAAACTAGAACCTACCTTGCCACTGTTTTTAAAAATGTGCCAGATCTGGGATTGAAGACAGTTATATAGCCACCTTATTTAATCATCCAATTCTTACCTTTTCCTGCCTTTTTTATGACACTGTGTACAGAGACCTTAACTCAATAAAGTAAATTTCCTTTTAAATTTTGGACTGTTGTGCTTTGACTTGTCGATTGAATGAAGTGATAAATTTTGTTTCCCCTTCATGTCAACCCACACGACATGTTTAAAAAGGGGTGAGGCGAGGCGGTGAGGCATACACCTCAACTTTAGAAAAAAAAATCATACACAATATAATAAAAAAAATGCTAATAAAACACAAATATAATGTAAATGTATTATGACTACCATGACACAAATCAATGATTTGCAAATTTATTAAAAAATATACTCTTTTTTAAAAGTGGTACAATATTTTGTCTATTATTATAACTTGTAAATCACAATAAGTGTTAGTAATAATAATTTTTATTATCAATAATAATACTTATACCAAATTAAAATACTAATCGTCTATTATAATGGAAATACATAAAAACGTAAGAAACATAACAGATTAATGTAAGAAACCGAGCCCCATGGAATACTTTAACAAACAAACTAACATAAAATTTGAGGCATCCACCTCACAGCCTCGAGGCGGTGAGGTAGTCAAGAGGCGGACCCTTTCATTTAAGCGGTAAGGCGGTCTATATGATGTGTTTTTCCATTGAGAGGTGGTGAGGTGACGGCCTCAACTGATTTTTTAAACACTGCTCGTGCGTTACTCTTGAGGATCTAAATTGACGCAATTTTCATGAAGGAAGAGACATATGGTGTGTTGACATTTGTGAGTCTCATAGAAGAATAGTTTTATTGTGATGACGTTTGATGAGTCATTCTGTGAAAATTGTGTTGTGTATGATGATATTCAAGGCCTGTGTTCCTATATTTACTCCGTGAAGCTATTGTTTTTACTACTCCCATTCAAGTAACTATGCTATGACTCATATTAGTTAGACAACCTAAATCCCAGTATAGCACGAGGTGGGGACTATAACTAAAGTTCACGGCTTTCCTAGTAAATTCATAGCGTTAGAGAATACTGTAATTAATTGCATACACTATGACTCATATTAACTATTTAATTTATTAATAGACCCTCGACTCCCATATACAAAACCCTAGAATGTTGGAAGGTTAGATGTTGGGGGCGATTTTATGAATCGAACAAAACCCTCTTTGGATTTAACTTTAAATTAGTTTGTGAATCAAACAAACCACAACTCAAACTAAGAAATCAAGATTTATGCTACTTGGGGAAATGAGAGAGAGGGAAATGAACCTAGGTCAATGGCAGGAGGTCAATGTCGTGTGGGGACAATGGGTCTACGTCAACGGCGAATGTAAATGTGGAGCAGCGACAGTGGCTCTAAAAAAACTTGCATATCTCATCATCCACCTTATTTCTCCATCATCCCTCTTCACTGATCTCTACTATTTTGTCGTATCTCAACCAACTGCACAACAAACTTGATGATTATGTCATTTGAGACCTAGGACTCTTTTTTGTGGTTGATTTTGTATGGAATCTTTATTTTGATACTTTTTTTCTTTTGCAAATAATGGGATAGATTTATGATTGTTACCTCATGTTGAGAGAGATTGTATACTGAGGTGCTCTGTGCCAGTGTATCTAGTTTGTTTTGGGGCCAAGATTTGAAATCAAAATTATGGTTTTCAAAGCTTAAAATAAGAAGTTTTCTGTTGGAAAAAAATGGGGAAGGTTTAGAGGACAAAATTAGTAATCTACCTGAAGAACTTTTAATCCACATTCTGTCGTTTCTTTCAATAAAGGATGCTGTTAGACCCTCTTAATTGTCAACCCAATGGAATAATTTGTGGATAGATGTTACCGCTCTATATTTCGACTGTCACACGTTTAAACATTGGGATGGGGAGACTGACTTAATGATCTTTTTGGAGAGAGAACTTGTCCTTGAGTCCACTGATATGTAAATGCTCATTGTTATTTCCATTTGATTATGATGCACTTCCTGTTCATTGATGGATTTCTGATGTCATAAGGCTCAATGCTAAAAAAATTGCGATTATATGTTTGAAATAACCAATTGCTCGTCCATGTATAAGCTCATACCACAACTGTGAAAATTTACATTGTTGAAATTACCAATTCTTTTTAATTTTAATGTTCCCACCGTCGTCTGTATCTCAAACCTCAAAATCCTATAATTTAACGAGGTTAAAATTTCCAATGTGTGTTTTGCTTGCTCACGTGAACTCCAATTTAGTTTCCCACTCCTTGAAGAGCTATACTTAAGGAAGTGCCAATGGAAGAATGTGAACTTTTTCAATATTGATGCCCCCAGGATTAATAGCTTCACATGTTATGACTCTGAACAGAAACACCATTTCTGCCATCAAGATTCTTGGATCAAGTCTCAGAAAATTCATATATATTGGTGATGTTTTAACTAAGGCGACTCTGCGCAGCCCATTATTAGTCATTCAAGCAACTGTTGGCTTTTCTGGTGATGTTTTGGAGAAACCTGAGTTTTGTTTGCTCACATGTACACTTTTAAGACATCTCTCCAGCCTAAAGTATCTAAGGTCGTCCGAGGTATGTTTTCTTTGTTTTCTAGTAACAATCATTGCTTAGATTTATACATTTTTTTTACTCTAATTGTGTAGTATTATACCTGGTGACTTGCTCACAATAGGTAGCTTCTAGGAAACACATACGCTTGCAACTAGGTAACTTGTCCATGTTAGACATGTATTGACCATCGATACGTGTCTTACACTTCTTTTCACGTGTCTACAATTTAAATATAAAATCGATGTATGCAACACTTATTTTTTAGTGTCCAACACTTCTTTTACGTGTCAATACTTAATTTATAGGCGTATGGGTTAAGTTTGTGGGTCATCATGGCCTCATTCTTTAATACAATTTCCACATTTCGAATATCTTGTCTGTTGGAATATTAGAGGACCACTAATTGATTCTTGTTATACATCTCATGCTATTTCTTTATTTGAGAGTAGGTGTTTGGGTCGTATGATATTACATTTTGAAATATGGAAAATTTTAATTGAGTTTGAAGATTGTGATTTTTAACATTATACTTTCCGCTCTTTTGTTTTTTCTCTTCCTTTTAATATCGCAAATGGAATATATATTTTGATTTCCTAATTTCTCTAGTTGTTTCCTCTTTTTTTTATTTTGTTACATTAGAAAGGAAAACATTTAAAAAAACAGATTAATTTGAAAAATGATAATATTCCAATTATATGTGAAATATGTATAATTAAATATATATTATTCATCAACCTATGCGTGTCCTAGTTTTTTGAATAATCGTGTCTCCTCTTCTCCTATAGATCTCGTATCATCATCCTGTGTCCTAGTTCCTGCTTCTTAAATTTAATAAGGATAGGTTAGTTAAGGATTAATCCATCAAAAATGACTGGAAAAATGACGGAAGAGTAGTAGTAGGCCCAAATCCACAGGCAAATGAGCGTCAACCATCCCATTTCGGTGCAAAATCCTCCCCTGGCTCCTAGTACATATTAGATATTTGGAATCAAACTAAACCCTACGATTATAGATCCAACACCTAAGTTGATGATATTTGATCAAACTAAACTATACATGTTATTTATATATTTTCAGCTTTAAAATTAGTAGACAAATAATAAATTAGTATCAGCTATTATCTATATTATTAGATTATTAGTAGGGCATAATCTTCTTAGTTTATTGGATTTCCTTTAAATTGGTTGTTTCTATAAATTAGATTATTAGTAGGACATAATCTTCTTGGTTATCTATAAATAAGCCTTACCCATCCTTTGTAATCATTTAATCTAATATAATATTGATTTTTGTTTCCTTATGAGAATTCTATTATCGTTCGTTATGAATATGAATATGTGAGTATGACTGTGGGTGATTTATAATTCCATTGTGTTACCTCAAAATTCATATCACATGGCTCTTGGTGTGAGTAATATGACTTTGTGCTTAATAGTATAAAATCCTCCTTGGAGGTCTAAATCATCGAAATTCATGTAAAGTTAGAGCAATTAGCAGAGAGATCCAACAGTGGTGATCCTCAATTTGCCACTGGTACAACTAGGGGATGAAATGTAATCGTAGTTTTATCACGATTGCGCAATATCTCAAGTGCCGACGACAAGTCGCGAGGTGTGAGGCAATCATCGTCAGCCTCTGTGCAAATATCGAGGATGAAGAACGTTAGTTTTGTGCATGTTTGGATAAACTTCGGGCAAACATTTCCACACATGGTTCAAAGTCAAGGCCGATACCGTGACGATACGGCCGAGTTGACGAGGTATCGGTACCCATCGATCCAATTCCGAGTTACGAGTTGAGTTTTTGATTATTGGTGCGAATCGACCCTATATAAATAATTTCTCGGTGGTATTAGCTCATATCGGTGATATTGCGCTAGAATCGACCCATATCGATGATATCACTGTAGTATTGACCCATATTGGTGATATATCAATCGAGATGGTATAAGTTACTAAGCGTCGATCTTTTTATCTCAACTTCGAACTCACTCAATTGAGCCTAGATTTTGCATCCATGTCACGATCAGAGCAATCGCTTTCAATTTGGTACAGGGTATATGTTGTTTCGTTGTCGCAAATTGTTTTTTTTTAGTTAAATCTCTCATTTCTTTTCTTGTAGTGTTATTAAAGGGGTTATATCCTATTTAACCTTCCTTTTTGTATTTACTTAATTTATATTAAAATATATTATTATTCATCTCTCCTTAAAGTGTATGATTATTTACATTATATATATCCTTAATTAGTAATAGGTACTATTAAAATATTCATGAAGAATATATTACTAAATATATATTGATTTATACAATGTTATGCATACGAAATGGTGATTGCGAACTTGTCTAATTGAGCCATGTTATCATTATTATTATTATTATAAACTTTTCTGTATTTTTTTTCAAATTTTTTTGAGTTCTCTAAATTGTGTATAGTTGCGTATCGCCCAAGACCGATACCGAGTCAAAAATTAAACGTCCGAGTCATAAACCGATACCGTGACTTTGAACCATGTTTCCACAAAAATAGGGCTTATGCTGTCATAACCAAACACATCGAGGAGGGCAAGGCGAGAATGATGTTTAGGAAGAAGAAATCGAGGAGGGAGAAGAAGAAAAAGAGGTTTTCCTACAAAAGCCGACAACATCACAACCACTCGCCGAAGTCACCAACGACAAAGAAGAAGGTGGGATAGAGGAGAAGACAGAACGATCATTGGAAAATCCTACACTCGAAGTTGTCGTATCTGGTTGGTTTGATGTTGGTGGAGTTGAAGCTGTGGAGGATATTGTAGAGGAAGATGAGGGAATTTTTCACAATGCCTCTTATTGCTGAGATATTTCACAATGCTTCTATACATTATCAACCATCTTATTGATGGGATTTCTCAATGTTGTTACTGCTGGAATTTTCACAATGTTGTTACACAAATTCCACCATCTCACCGATGGAATTTCTCAATGCTGTTAGTGCTGGGATTTTCACAATGCTATTATAAATATCCACCATATCATCGATGGGCTTTCTCAATGTTTTTTTCAGGTTTACTTCGAATTTCCCACTCACACTTTTATTGGGTTTACTTTGAATGTCCCCGTTGCACGCTTTTCCTCGGGTTTACTGCAAATTTCTCAGTTGCATGCTTTTCATTGGTAATTGTGGTGATCCAAATGGTGGTGATTCTAATATACAAAATGGTAATGTTATGAGGCGTTGGTGCTAATGTTTAATGGATAAACCTTGGGCAGCCTCCTTTTCTCTAGCAGTTGTTCTCTCCTTGATGCATTATGTCTAATGTTTTTTGTCTTGTTTTTTTCTCTGATGTGTTAGGGGAGACCTCTTTAAATAGGGGTCTTCTAGTTGGGGTAACAACCAGAAACCACTTAGGAGGGGGTCCCTCTTCTCTTTTTCTGTGCAGAAGAGTCTTCAAGGCTAAGTCGTTTAAATGGAACCCACGAGTAGTTTGTCCCCTACAGATACAAGTCTATATTCCCTGCATAAACTTATTTATAACAGTCAATATATTCAACATGAGTTGATATTTCAAACCGTAGCTTCGAGTTGATTCAGTGATTATTGTTAATGAATGTTTGTTGCTTAACAAATTAAAAGTAGTTGGGTTAAAATTTTGCAAATCTTGAGATCTATGCAAAGGGTAAAATGTTGTGGTCAATTCCAAAGTTGTTACAATCTGACATCCTGTAGGTGGTTCCTAACTTCAAGTGCACCCAACTTAGCTTTAATTCGGCTATTTAATTGAAAGACTATTTTGTATGTTGGATTTGTTGTTAAATGTGTTTTATGCCTGGGAACTTCCTTGTTTAGAATATTTACAAAGGTGGTGGTTTCCCTACAATGAATAATTTGACCCACTTGACAATAGAATGGATAACTCCTGTACACGTGGGAAAATTTGCTGCCTTGCTTTAGAGCATGCCAATTCTTGAATCTCTGGTGATTATGTGGGTTAGTTGTTAAACATTTATGTTTTGTTATATCATCACATATTATGGTTATTTTCATACCTTCATTTCATTCAGTAAGTGATCGGCTAACTTGCATGTTAAATATCGATCCGTTTGTTTTTCGATTCTAGGGGACTCAAATGTTAAATAATGATGAAGTGGCACCTAATTGTGTTTTGAATAACCTCAAGGTAGTTAAATTTGAATATTTTAATGGTCGCAAATGTGAGATTAGATTGGAAAAGTTTTTGTCGACGAATGCAAAATTCTTGGAGAAAATGAGGATCACACCTTGTTCTTTGTAGAAGTTTCATTCAGAAAGTAAAATTGAGGCAGTCAACGGACGGATACTAACAAATATCCCCGGGGCTCAGAGTGTGCCTATATATCATTCAATATATAGTGCTACTAAGCTCTGACCCGGTATGGACCTGAGGAGACTTGAAGCATCAATGTTTTTGTATGGTCTGGATTAAAAGAATCTTAAAATCATATGATTTAAGGGTCAGTAGCTTTGTTATGATGCGGAACTAGTTTCGTGATATAATTTACTGGATTCCATTTTATAGTTTATACTCTTGATATTCGGTTGTCATTATAGTAGGAATTGTATGTTCTTATATCTTTCGTTCTAATTTTTTCCCTTCTAATTTTTGTATCAGCATTAGTAGGATCTTCAAATCATCAAAGTAAATGATGAAAATGCTGTATTCGCCTGTCTAAAACTGATCATGTGGTTGAACACTTTATTTTCTAGAGATTGAAATTTGAGTTTCGAAGAAATTGATCGACATCGAGTGGTTTTTGATTCCTTTATAATGCAATATTTTGACCATTTTTCAATTGCTTCATATTTATTTATAAAATACACAATTTAGGGATACGTTAGAAAAGGTAGATTCCTCATCATTTTGATAGAGCCCATGATGTGTTTATCAGACATTGTGTATTTGAAGTTTTGTGATATTTTTAATATTATTCTTAACTTGGACCCAATCATCATGAGCGTAGTAAGACGAAGAAATATAAACGTGGAATTAGTTGTACTTAATTTGCTTTGAGAATATGTGGAACTTTTGGAAGGATGCCTTGTGGTTACTGGTTGTGTTTCTTGTCCTATGGCTAATTTTCTTGTTTGCAGGCTGCAACTATAGATAACCCATGGAATAATACATTAATTTATAACACACTATAACCTCTACCTTTGGAAGAAAAATTAAAGAATGATTCTTCTTAGACACAAAGAGCAATATTTTTTTTTATTCTGCATCCAAAATTAAGTTCATTCTATTTCTTGACACTTACAAATTAACTTTATTTTATATAAATTGGGTCAGCGCACTAACCCAACTCCCACCTTCGATCCGGGCTTGATCCATCAACCACAATCCATTTCCAAATCTTTTGTTGTTGTAGTTGGAAGTAATGTTTCTTCTTCCTCTATTCCACTTGTAGAGGTTAGTCAATAATAGAGGGAATCAACAGTTATTTTCTCTGAAGATCCTATTAAATTGTTGTCGGAACCTTTCAAATACACATTGGTTGGGAAGTTTTCTCATGGTCGTCCATCTATTGACGCAATAAGGAATGTTTTTTTTTATCTTTTGGATTAAAAGTTGCTTTCAACGTAAGAGTTGTGGAGCATAAACATATTCTGATTCGTCCTTCCCATGATGATGACTTCTATTGTCTTTGGCTTAAAGAAACTTGTTTTATACATGGGTACCCTATGAGAGCTTTTAAATAGAGCCCAGAATTCACCCATCTTTTGAATCCCCCATTGCTCCATTCTGGATTGCTTTTCCACTTCTAGCCATTCACTTATATAACAAAACCAGGATTTTCTCTATAGCTAGAGCTGTGGGTTCTCTGTTGAAGGTTGACTCAGCAACATCAGCGTTGAAAAGGCCTAGTTTGACCTATGTCTGCATTAAAGTGGACCTGACTAGATTGTTACCAAGGTGGGTTTGGAGAAAATGGGAAAGGATTTTGGCAACCAGTAGATGTGGAGAATATGCCAAACTATTGGAAGGGAAGGACATGAAGCTAAGACATGTCAAACCATCAACAAAATTACACAACAACAAAATGTGAATCAGGCCCAAACTCAACAAACTCAAGAAGGAACGAAAACAGAGGTGGGTACAAAATTAAGTTCATTCTATTTCTTTAATTTTATACTACATCCAAAATTAAGTACATTCTATTTCTTTAATTTAAAGTTTCTCAACACTCCCCTTGATACCGTTATAAGATAAATTATTCCCTGCCTTCCGTAATAGCCAAAGGGTAGTAATTATGATAACAATACCATGGCACTTCATTGTCATAATAAGCATGCTTCCGGGAATGCATAATACCAGTTGGGATTTCTTGGTTTGGTGATGAAGTATTTAGTAGACCATGCAGTGCTGAAAGTGTGTTAATGTATAAATTACAAAAAGAAAATTTTATAATTATCATATATGATGTATGTGCATGCTTGATTGTGAATAGAAACTCAGAATAGCGGAAAAAAAGAGTTATTTATCATAATACAAAAAGTTCAATTCTACTATTGAGAAACATACCCATATTATAGTTACTACTGCAAAATCAATGTAAATTAACTTTTAACACATTGGACAATATAGGTTTTAAATTATTTTGCCCTGTATTTGGAACTTTAACCCATTGAAACAATTTTTAATCCAAAATTTCAGTCATTTTGGCCTTCTGCTTTGTCATCCATTTCTTATTGTTCTGATTCCTTTTCTTCTTTATTTCGTTCTTCAAGTTCAACGTCATCATTATCTGAAGCATCACATTCCACCAATGAATATGATAAGAAGGAATACCTTTTTTATTTTAAATATAACACATGTAGAGCCTTCATACTTACTATTTTAAATAGGGTACAGATACTCATGTAGAGCCTTCATACTTACTATTTTGAGGCTCAAAACATGTGCCCTATGGGCACGTTATCATATTCCTTGTAAAAAATATACAATTTAGCGATATGTTAGAAAAGGCAGGTTCCTCAACATTTTAATAGAGCCCATGATGTGCTTGTCAAAAGTTGTGTATTTGAAGTTTTATGATATTTTTAATATAGATTATGTAATTTTAGGACTTAAAATAATGTTGATTATGGATATAGGACAACAAACATTTTGTTTCCATTTTTAGTCCTTATTTTCAAAATAAAGGGACACGTGGCATGCTGTGATTGGTCGACGTTTTATGAATATGGGTCCGCGCCAGCGACTTTATTCAAAAATAGGGACTAAAACCATAAATAAAATGTTTGTTGTCCTATTTCCAAAATGCATATTACAATAGGTCCTAAATTTACAAAGCCCCTTTTTAATATTATACTTAACCTGGACCCGATCATCATGAACGTAGTAAGATGAAGGAATGTAAACGTGGATTTAGTTTTACTTAATTTGCTTTAAGAATATGTTGAACTTTTGGAAGTCTGCCTTGTGGTTACTGGTTCTGCTTCTTGTCCTATGGTTGATTTTCTTGTTTGCAGGCTGCAGCTATAGATAACTCATTAAATAATTCATTGATTTATAACACACTATAACCTCTACCTTTGGGAAAATTAAAGAATGATGCTTCTTAGACACAAGGGCAATATTTTTTTATACTACATCCAAAATTAAGTTCATACTATTTCTTGACACCTCCAAAAAAATTCCATTTTGAAAACGAAGATACCAGATCTCTACATATTCGAAGAGCACTTCTCCAACTGGAGTGAAATCCCGCGAAGTTTACGCTTGGTCTTGTGATGAAAAGATTGTACAAATTTGTTGATCCCCTCAAAATTAGGGTCATAAGGATCTCAAAACATGATTGATTTATGGGTGTAAAAATCACTAAATCTTTTTTAGCTGTTTTGAAGCATGGACCAATCAGGGATCATGACGCTCATTAAACATTGTATGTGTGTTGAATGTTTTTATTGGTTGCTGTAAATGTAATGATTTGCAGATAATCCATAGAGAACAGCGAATAAATTGGGATGTTTTTATATGTTGCATCTCCTATTCTATTTTCTAGTCAATCTTAATTCTAATTTTTTAACATCGCTTTCTAAGATTGACATTTTCACGGAGTCGGTTGTTGTATTTTAACATTTTTACGAAAGGATGACTTTGTAACTGTTTGGGTAGTTCAGGGGCTTACTTCAGAGCTACATGGACAGTTTAGGGGGCCTTTATGTAATCTACTCTTCATCTTCCTTTAAAGGATTTTCCCAATCTTGACTGTCGTATATAGGGGAGTGAAAAATCTAACATAAAATTTTTATTTTAACATATTTGCATTAAAAACTTGCTACAAATAAATGAAAAACTCCAATCTATATCCACTATCCACAATATATGCAAAACCCCAAACCCTTCTATGCAAGACCCCAAACCCTACTGCTCCACGCGTATAAGCAGTTCTGCGTACACTTGTTATCTGTTTGCTGAAATGGTTCCATTTTGGAAATATAAAGGTTGTAATATCTATTAAAACAGAGAGGAGAAAATGACAGGAAGCTGTAAAGACAAATGGGTGTAAGTGCGAAATGGGTGTACATATCAAAGTCCTTTGTAAGAAAAGATGATAAAACTAGGGGTTATAAAAAGGCACGTGTGTGATAAATAGAACATGTGTGTATCAGGTGTATGCTCTTAGTGTTTACTATTGCACGCGCGTGTGTGAAAGTGCGATTGAGCATTTAGGGTGTTTTAGAATGTGCACTTTGCATTTTGCATCTTGTTACACAAATGTTGGTTTAGTGTCCATTAATTAACTAACACATTCTGGGCTATGATAAGTGCCAAAAAAGGTCATTTTTCACAGAATAATAATCCAAAAAATTCCTCCTCTGTTCAAATTTCTTATCAGTTTCAAGGTATTCGTAAAAAATTCTTCGATTTTGCCAATTGAAGAATCAGTAACCCTGTTATCACACTCTATTATGAGTGAAGGTAAATAAAACCTTAGAGAAAGTGTTTGTACGCCTCATATCCACAATTTAGTTCTTTTTATATCATCACTGCAGTCATGATTCTTCATCTCATTAATTTAAGGTTTATCAACATTCCCCATAATACTATTATATGATAAATTATTCCCTGTCTTCTGTAATTTCCGAAGGGTAGTAATTATGATAACAATACCAGTTGGGGTTTCTCGGTTCAGTGATGAAGTATTTGGTAGACCGTGCAGTACTGAAGCTGTGTTAGTATATAAATTAATATATTGTAGAGGAAGCTTCTTGGGTTTCTTTAATGTAGGTTTTGGCAGTGATGAATTATGGGTTTTGTAATTTTAGCAAACTTATTATCACTGTCCAATTTTTTTTTTTTGTAATTGTGAATGCAATAGTTTGTAATATTTTATAACGACATTATTCTGATTAAAACTACTTAGATCATAGGATAGAAAGGTCTATTGTTGAGTTACAAGCCTATGCACTCCGGTTTGAAAACCTGAAGTTGTTGCAACGAAAGCTACGTGTCTTCTTTGGGATACTCGAAAAGGTATATGGAATTTACTATTTTGACCATTGGATATCTTTTCAGATGTTGTTTATTCCATCTAAGGTTAAAACATTTTTATTGAATTTTTTACGAATTAATATAAAAAAATTCGTAATTAAAATTTGCATTTTTGAAAAGTTATGTTTATGGCAAATTCATTGTAATGACTTCCCAACATGTTCGAGCTAAAAGAATTTGTTGTCCGAATGATATTGTAATCTGGTTCTAACGATACCGGTTTGTGGTTAGAAGCTCGCTTTAAGGTTGTTCTAACGAGTTACGCCTATCGTTCAAATGAGATGAGTGTCTTTTGAACGAAATTTGTTTTTCTTGAAATCCTCGTTTTTAATCCTAGGTCAGTTTTCATAGTATAAATACAATTTAAGACGATCAATTTTGATAAGAGACATATTGTAGATATTGTTTTACACCCCATTTTGAGATTCAATCATCATAGCATTAATTTGTTGCTAGATCTCATGGTTTGAAACCCAGAAGAAGATATTCATCATATTCATTCAATTTGGCGTGTGCGCATTGGTCCTTGTTGCCGTAGGGATTACCAAGTGAGTTTGGGTGGTTGTTCATATTTACTATTGACGATGTTGGAGTCTATCATTAATGTAGTTCAAGAACCGAAGGTGTTCGTGTTGTGAACATGCGGCTGATTGTTGTGATCGTGGTGTGTGAATAGAGACCCATAGGCTTAACTAATTTGTCAAGATTAAATTTAGTTAATCACTAATTTTAGCCATCAGAGATTTAATTTGTTTATATGATTAAGTTATTGATTTGGAATTGATCGAAAATTTGAAAAACTGAACTAGCCAGGATAATAAGAAATTTTGTTTAATATGGCTTTAGCACAACCTTCTTAATTGTTGTCACATATGGGATGTTGCCCTTACAATAATCATATTATATATATACACCAATGTAATAGGCCAGTAAAGGTATAGTCAGATGGTGTAGAGGGGCACAACCATTACATTTATAGATATATGGTCCAAGGAGTCTTAAAGTGCCACTGGCGCACACTGCATTTGCAATTAAGTTACTTGTTATAATTGAACTCAATTTTATTTGTAACACACAATTTTAACTTACTATGAATGTGGCTACATTTGAGTCACTTATTATCTCATCTGTGATTTAAATATAAATTCACTTAAGAGTTCTAACTTGTAAATTGAAAACTAAGGTCTCATATGGGTACTAAAATTTGTCGCCAATTTAGGGGCCACTTTTGAATTACCCGAATAGCTACAGGCTAAATGAATAGTTTAGCTCTTTTAACATCATTTGGAATGTGAGAGTGATATTGAATATAATTTTTTAGAAAGTTCAATACTTCTTGGGTAATATTCACTTCCTATGAAAAATTAATAACAATCCCACCATCACCCCATGTAAATAAACAGGGTGAAACCGAAGCATCCCCATGTAAATAAGTGCACAAAACAGGGCCCATGGTCAGTCTGGTCTAGGTTGCTTAGTAGCTTTATTAAAGGCCCAGTATTTTCAGGGTTAGTAGAAGAAATGCCCAAGATGCAACAACCAAAAGAAGACATGATAAAATAAGTGTTTAAACTAATTACTGCTAAAAAAAAGGCAAAAGGATCTTTCCGCCTATTAAGGTTCTACTCCATAGTCCCACTACAAAGTCTACTATGATACTTTTATCTACAGATTTTTTATATGCAATTTTACACCACAATTAAGTCGAACAAAAAGTAAAAATCACAATTACACAGCATAGTTTACACATGGTTCGATAATGTGGCTACGCCCATGGGGTGTTTCTCTCTCTCTCTCTCTCTCTCTCTCTCTCTCTCTCTCTCTCTCTCTCTCTCTCTCTCTATTGATTGATTCTTGATAACAAAGATTACATGCCCTTTTTCTCAGGCGTGTGGGTTACATTTATGGAGGACAGAAGGAGAATGCGTCGTGTGGGACTCCATAGCCTTTCCTTTGATTGTTGTTGTGATTTGGTTGAGCGAATCCAGCCCCTATATTTCTATTTATCAGCCTCTCTTTGTTCTTGCCTCCAAGCTGTGATCACTCATCAGATATATTGGGCATGTGTCAGATTCTCCTATTAGGTCGGATAATTCCCCAACAATTGCCCCCGAAGCGTATTTGTGAATTTATAAGTTATTCATTTTATTTTTAATTATTATGAGTAAATTTAGTAACTGAGTTACTTATTCTTTCGTATATGTTATATGCTTGTCTAATTGTTATGTTTTTTTAGTGTTTTAGAGGTACAGTTTGAAGTTGTTGATGTATACAAATTTTTACAATAGAATTGATATGAATTATGAGTTTTTTATTTTAAATGATGAGATAAACATAATATGGCATATGTTGGTTTCTTCACCTTTTGATACTTCTCAAGTTTAGTAGTTTATATCCAAAGAGAGTTGTCATTGTTCACAGCAGGGGTTCTTCAAAATTTTATTCTGTGTTTATGGGGTGTACAATCAATTTTTGATTTTTTTTGTGGGTTTGTGCTTTTTTAGAAGTTCATTAGTTTTTATTAAAATTTTTCTCATTGTTCATAGGAGCACTAGGGTATACTCCGGATGTTTTTCAGATTACATAATTTGTTCGAGAATTGGTTGTGAAAACTAAGTTTGTTGCAAAATGATGAGTATGTTGGACAACCAATGTAATTAAAATGAAATATGTTCCTTTTATTAAACTTGTCTATATGTTTGTTTTATTATGTGAGATACCTGTGGGAGTTGGATATCTATATGGTATTCTTGAGCTTGAATCAGTTGAATGCTAAGGTTTTTGTCTTCAGAAAAGGGATCCGTTTGTCTATATGCATATAACTAGTAAGGAACATAATATGTTGTTGTTGGTGGTCACTTGAGTGGTTTGCATCTTTTAACGTTCAGGTTCATTTTTCAATTGCTTTTGTTTTGAGACTAGAAATTGCGATTTGTATTGTTCAGCTCTCACATACTTTTTGTATTTGATTAATTGTTATCCTCAATGTCTATTTTTTTTTACAGGCTTTGCACCTTACTATCGGTTCCCACCGTATAGCAGTATACTAGTAGCTTTTTTATTTTTGATTTTTGTTGGTGTTTGTGGGATAACGGAGTATCAAATAAGTAATGGGTTTCAATTCCAAGTCAAAAAATTATAAATTGGATAGGATAAGCAGCTTGCCTGATGTCATTGTTTCACACATTCTCTCTTACCTTCAAACAAAAAAGTTGTTAGTTACAACATTGTATTGAAAACATGGAAGCGCAGGTGGACTTCAGTCATCAATCTTGACTTTGAGGACAACTCTTTTTTGGGTCTTGATGAATTTGAGCATGATTCTGTTTTGGGTGGGACTGGCTTTATATATTTTGTGTATAGAGTGTTACACCTTTGCAATTCATCAATAATTCAAAAGTTCCGCCTGTGTTTTCACAACAACATTCAGCCATGTCATGTATCTGAGTGGATTGTAGAAGCAATTAGACGAAATGTGCGCGATTTTGATCTCCTCGATTATTATATATCGAAGATTCCATCCGAGTTTTTTTTTGTGTGAGACACTTGGTGTTTTAAAACTGATGACTGAACATATATTTCTTCTTTGTTCCTGGAGATTTATGTCTCCCCAACCTGAATATCCTTCACATTCATGTTTATAATCCTTGTAATGACATGATAAAGAAGCTCTTTCGTAGTTCCCCTCTACTTGAAGTTCTAATCATAGAAGGACATGTGGCTCCTTATACATTCCCACTAGATGATTACATAATGACATATTATGTTTCCGCACCTGGTTTAAAGAGATTGGTAATAAATATAGATGGCACTCGTGATAAAGTGTCACATAAAATTATTATTAATGCCCCAAATCTGGAACACCTCAATCTGAATGTGTTATTCCATTCAGAGTATACCTTGAAGAACTTATCATCACTAGTTGAAGCCATTGCCAACGTTGGAGATCGTAGAAGGCCTTGGGAATCTATTATTCATGTGTTTGAGATACTCAGAGGAATCAGTAGTATTAATTCTGCATCTTGTACAGAACATAATATGCATGTAAGTTTATTCTAATTTCCTCTTACTCTGTCGTATGATTGTATGATGCACTTGGCAATGTTTTGTGGTATAATACGATTGTGAAATTCTTTTATTGGCATTGTGGTTATATCTTAAGAAGTTTTGTCTGTCCCTGACCCTGATATTTATATTGTCTCCTTGATGGCTCTAGATTATTTGTATAGATACAAACTACCCACATTTGATAATTTGATGAAGATGGAGCAAGAGTTTCCTGCTCTCCGTGGCTGGAGAGTAATGCTGAATTTACTTGAAAGCTCGCCTAATCTTGAAGTTCTTATTTTAAAGAAGGTGCTTCACTTTTAATGAACAATTTATGTTACAATGGTCCTTGCAGGTTTTAATATTTTGTTCGTATTACTGTCACTAAGAGTATGATGATGAGGATGATGGTGATACAGTTCCAATTTAAGTGTTTGCTTGGGTGAACTAGAGTCTGTACCTAATTATTTGTTGTTCCACCTTGAAGTAATCAAGATGACAATATTCAACGGAAAGGAATATGAGCTTAAAGTTCTGAAGTATTTACTGGCTTATGCTGAAGCTTTGAAGAAGCTGACAATTAATTTTTGCGGATTGGATCCAGAGCAAGAGGTAGAGTTTGGTCAAAATTTGTTGGAGTTCCTAAGGGCTTCAATCTCTTCTATAATCTAAATGTTTTGGGACTCTATGCACAAGAGACCTAAGCAGGTTTTGTATGATTTTCCAAGTTTTCAGACTCGCCTCAAGGTAGTTACTAATATATAGTGGGTTGTATCATGCTACTATCTTTCAAATAATAGTGTTGCTATTAGTTAGCTCTGTCTTGTGGCCCGAAGAGACATGAAGCCATTATGTAGCATAGATATGCAAGATTATAATTTTATTCAATTTTGTAAAAGTGCAGGAGTTTAAATGGCTAGAGAAATTGTTTTGGTGGTTAAACTTTTTTCTGCTCTCTTTCCAAATTGATGCATGTTTCCTTGGCTTAGATAAACTATCTTTTAGTTAAACATGCTTTCCCTAGTTCTTCTTGGCCTACTTGAATGAGAAAATAGGGCTTCATGATGTATTTTTTTTAAGGTGTGGCGCGCACAATTTTATTTTTTACGAAGGAGTGTTTTGTTATCTTCTACTATTATTTTTTATTTGTTTTAACTTCCTACTCTCAACTTGCTTTGAGCTAGGTACAAGTTTTCGTAGGTGGGTACATAGTTTTGATTTTAGCTGCTTTATAGACGTCTATTTGTCAGCTACTGACTATATGTAGTAAAGAGGGTCACTAGCTTCCAATACACCAAGGTCTTCAATTGGGAAAGGTAACGAAGGGTTCTTATTTTTCATGTTTGTTTTTCTCTCTAATGGTAAATGACTACCTCATTTAAAATGTAAGAGTGCACTTTGCATTTAAGACTTGATTGTGCTCATAAATTAAAGGTGTCTTTCGATTATGCCCTGATTTTTTTTTTGTGTGTGGGGTGATTTTGCCCCTGGCCACAGTTGGCTGAATAGTGTAGCCTACTAAAAAGCCGATGTATTGGATGATTATGAGCTATCTTGACTGCTTGAGTTTGAGTATGCGGTATTTTTCTTAATTTTTAACTACTATTTTTGAGGTATAGATGTTATATTTGTACATGGAGCCAGCCTTTTGCGCTTTGTAAAGTTTTTTCTGGGTTTGTAGTTGTTGCGATCCTGTGATATTTTGTGGTTTTGCTTTTCATTTATTATTGCTTTTGGTCGGTGCCAGGTACTGTTATTTCTCTAAACTGACATATTAAGGGGTCAAAATTATTGGTCTCCTACACTACAAGAAAATGATCTTTTAGTGATAGTTTTGTATGTAATAAACAGTAGTTCAACTCAAATATGACTATTTTAGTAATATAGATTAGATCCAATAATGTTTATTCATCCAAGAGTATAATATCAATGTTGAATTTGAAGTATTTGTTTGACTTATTCGATGCTTTTTTAAGTTGCAGAGTTAAAAAAACGTCTTAAACTTTGATGTATATGCGATATCAGAACTTAAAAATAGAGAGGGAAACTTACCTCAAAATAGAGAGGGAGAGGGGGTCCTCCATAAATATCCTCATAAATTTGAAGAGTTATATTACGGCATAGTCTGTTTTATCTCAATTAGTGAGGACTTCCTCTTCGACAATGAGACACAGGAATTGTAAATCTAATGTTGCCATCTCTTATAAATCTAGGTCTTATGCCATCTAAATGCTATTCGGTTGGGGTGTTCTAGCGCATCTCGGTTGTTCGCCTTCAGCATAAGGACATCATTGAAATTCATCTGATTTAGATGCCCATAAAATAGAAATTTAAAAGCTGGATTTTTGGCAAACCATAGCAACAGAATGGTGATGGGATGCTCGGTTATGTGGCTTTGTCTTAATCAATTTAGGCTTGAGGTGTTTGAATATCTCCAACTGTGAAGCATGCTCACTAAATTGTTGTTTCAAATTTTATATATGCCTGTGAAATCTGAATCAGTTTTCTTATTAATATTCAAATGTTGCTGATCCAAATCCAATTATATAGATTTTGTTCGTGCCATTGAAGTGAATAAACGCATGGCGCAGTAATGCATTGGATGCCAATTGATGATCGGTTACCTCAATATGAACGCCAAAGCTTATTTGGCTTTCGATAGAATGTTCGGCGATAATACACTCAGCAAATGGATTTCAGCAAACCGTTCGAAAAATGTGACGCTAACGCTCAACAAACTCTTCAAGGTAAACCTCTCATGGGAGCATGGTTCAAAGTCACGGTATCGGTCCCGGTATCGGACACTCGATTTTCAACTCGGTCGCGGTATCGGTCGATACGCAAAGATACGCTATTTAGAGAGCGCAAAAAATTCCGAAAAAAATATAGAAAATTAAAAAAAAACAAGATTAACAATGTGGACCAATCAGATACATTTAAAACCATCCTTTAATATGCATTGCATTGTACAATTGGTTATACTGAAGCGCGACGGATTTGTCAGATTCAATATTCCATAACTGCAATTATGATATCTTTTATAAAAAAAAGTAAACAAATATACATTTTAAAAAGATAATGGTACATTTGTAAATAATTTATAAGTACATACGTTTAAAAAACCAATGTTAATTTATCAAGAATTTAGGAGTAAATAAAGATCCACTAAAAAAATATAATGACACATTTTCAAATAAATTAAAGATGATACATTTTATGGCGAAGTACTAAATAAATAAAGATACATTTTAAAGATAGTGGTACATTTGTAAAGAATTTTTAATTAAATAAAAATATGTTTAAGAAAACATTTATAAAGAATTTTAAAGTAAATAAAGATACATTTAAAAAAATATAATGATACATTTTCAAATAAATAAAAGATACATTTTATAATGAATTATTAAGAAATAAAGATACATTTTAAAAAGATTCTCTTATGTTTATAATGAATTTTGAAGTAAATAAAGATACATTCAAAAAATCAATGATACATTTATAATTTTTGTAAGTAAATAAAGAAAAAAAAATTAATATTTTTTTTAATTTTAAAAACTAGTATTATTTCTAAAAAATTCTAAACATTATTTTCACAGACTTAAAAAAAAAAATTAAATGTGCAAATAATATTTTCAAACATTATTTGTACAAATATTTTTGTACAAATAAAATATTAGGTGAACTATTTTGTAGAAATAATTTTATACAAATAAACTTTATTTTGTACAACATTATTTGTATTTCATTCTGTTTTTTATAAATTATAAACATTATTTGTACAAATAATTATTTGTACTATGTACATTAACTAATTATTTTGTACATTATTTGTACAAAAAAATGAAAACACATCAGCTTTTTTTTTTAACTAAGAGACTTTTTTTTTAAACACACCTAAGGACATTATTGTACATTAAAGACAAAAAAACAACTCAGCAGCCCAACACATTAACCAACACAAAAGGACGGTGCAAATTTCTTTACTTTCAGCCTTTTACTTTCATGAGACCCAACACAACAAAAACTTCTCAGAAACAAAACAAAGTAGGGTTTTCAACCAAGATAAACATCTCTAAAACAAATCAGGGTTTTCAAAAAACTCTTCACTGACCGAAATGAAAAACCGTTGCTTCCTGATGATTCCTTGAAGATGACTCAAGGCATTTTTTTATAGCAAAAAATCAGTCATTAAACAAGTTCGTGACTCTACTTCTGACAAAGGTTAGATTCCTTCAATTATATCTCTCACCCTCCTATTATTTCTGATATCTTCACTTTTCCAGTCCAAATTTCAATTTTTTCTGTCTCATCTCTTTTCTTTGGGCAAAATATCATCAACTCGGGTTGAATCGGCCGAGATATCATCAACTCGGGTTGAATCGGCCGAGATATCTTGGTATCGGCGCTATAACGGCGCTATTTGGGCGATTTCATACGATATACATTTTTTTTTGAATCGTTACTCGTAATCGGTGCGGGGCCTTACGATTCCGAGTCAACTCGGCCGATTCCGAGTTGACTCGGACGCTACTTTGAACCATGCATGGGAGTGTTCAAATAATCCAGCGATAACTTATGAGGGGTTTGTGACATTGACAAGAAAGCAGCTTTGGGGTGTTCACGGAGCAGTGCAAAACACCCTTCTCAGCTGCTGTAAACTCCACATTTCATCCACTTCCATCTCATACACTTAATTGGCACAACAATATAGTTGGTAGACAATGGAAACTGATTAGCAATCAATCCCTGAGGAATATGAAGAAAAAAAAGTAACAACACAATGTGTTGAAGCGTCTTACATAGAGAATGACTCAGCTGTGAAGAAATTACAGGAATTATTACATCATATTCAGTTCCATTAGAAGCAGGGTCCAGTTTTGTTATTTTTGGAAATTGAAGTTGACGAATTCCAAGCTTTCAATGCGGTGCCTGGCTTCTTGCAATCAGACGAGTTCAACCGTGTTTGCCTTTATGTACTATTAAAGTCCAACCAACCTCATTTTTAAGGGTTTTCAACTTCGTCAATGGAATCATCTTAAGAGCCACAAAGCCAGTAATTAAGTATTGGTTTAACCCAATAACCCCTCAAAACATTTTTTTTTTCTTTGTTGTCGTGTTTTGGATTTATTGCTTTCAGTCTTAGAGGGAATTAGAGTATAAACGCCTAATGTTAAGTCAAAATTGTAAAATAGATAGAATCAACAACTTTCCTGACACAACTGTTTCTCATATTCTCCCTTTGCTTCTGACAAAATATGTTGTCTGGACTAGCATTCTATCAAAAAGATGGAAGTAGTGCTATAATTCTAATACTAGTGTTGACCTTGAACACAGCTATGGTTTTGCACGTCTGAATTGTCTATTTTGTGGATCTCGTGTTATACCTTTGCAATTCGACACAAATTCAGAAGTTTCGTCTGTTTGTTAAAGACGAGATTCATCCATTTCGTGTAACTGCTTGGATAGATGAAGCCATTTGGCATAAAGTTTGTGAGCATGATCTCTTCTCTTGGTATGTTATGGAGCTTCGGTTAAGTTTTTTCATTTGCAAGACACTTGAAATTTTAACAATTTGTATCAATTTTATTGATGCCTTCGACATTCCTGCCTCCTTATGTCTCCTAGTTTGAAAATCCTCCACATTCATGATTTAAACCAAAAGCTCTTTTATAGTTTCCCTGTACTCGAGGATCGACGTATAAGACGCCTGGATTTTGTTGGGGACTCAACGGATGACCACAAATTTATTTTTAATATTTCTGGACCTGCTTTAAAGAGAGTCATAATTATACCGCGTCCATTCCTGAAGCACTAGTGCACAAAATTTGTCATAAATGCCCCATATCTTGATTCCCTTAATGTATGAGTGCAGTAAAAATATACCTAGAAGAACTTGTTATCACTTGTTAAAGCTAGTTTTAGAATTGGAGAATATCAAAGGAGCACTCGAGAGTCTGCTAGCCTTGCATTCGAGCTTCTCAAAGGAATCCTAAGTTTTAAGTTTAACATTTTATGGTGATACTATAGGCATTAGTTCGTTCATCTTATTTATTGTCCTATGCTTTTCTTTTCTCTAGGTTTATAGTTATATATATATGATGTTTTGTCTGACCATCATCTTCGTATTATCTCCTTGAAGGCTCTAAGATTATGCCTGTGATATGTATCTACCCAAATTGTATAATTTGACCCATTAGATGGTGTTGATTCGTGTTTAATGTGGTTGGAGAGTGCTGTCAGGATTAGCTGAAAGCTCACATACTCTATAATTTCTTATTTTGGAGAAGGTGTTGCACCTAAAATGAACAATTTTGTTTATATTGTTACTTGTATTCTTTTTTAAGGTTGTTTTCTTGTGTGTTGTTGCTAGGAGTATAACGATGACAATTTTCCAGTCCTGTATCAAGCCTCAGTTTGGAGTGAACCACTATATGTACCTAATTGTTTGCTGTTGCATCTTGAAGTAATTGAAATGAAAACATTTGAGGGAAAGGATTATGAGCTGAAACTGCTAAAATCTTTACCGGGATATGCAAAAGTTCTGAAGAAATTAACAGTTAATTCTTGTGGGTTGGCTATAAAAGAAAAGTTAAATTTGGTAAGAAATTATTGGAGTTTCCAAGGGGTTTGATCACTAGTGAAGTTCAATTTCATGGAGACTTGTGGTGAAATAGTTGCAAGTAGATTTTGTATTTGATTTTCCCCAGTGGATAAACTTCTTATTATTGAATTTTCTTCTAATGTTCATTGTTTATAGTTTTGGAAGAAACAATAGAACTTAAACTTACCATCCTAGTGTTTTGGTGGGTTTCCAACCTAATTTTATTTCAGTACGTCATTACAGGCTGGTCTTGGTTCCAACTTAGCTTGTTATTCTTGATCTTCATCTTGGTTGATTTGTTTTAAGCTTGCAATTTTACTTGGTTCGTAAGCTCTTAAAATGCTAGTGGCTTTGTGATGCTTATGGTCACCACAATTTGGTGATCTAATTGTCTTCTGGAACTCTATTTTTGCAGTTGGTTCCTAATTCAAACAGCGCATGCAAAATTGTGTGCATCATTGTGTTCTCCTTCTTCCCCCTCCATTTCTCCTCCCTGGGAATTGGTCGAAATAGTTAAGAATTTATTTCTCTCATGAAATAGTGAATAATTTTTAACTATTTCATTACTTCTGATCACTTCATATTCCATGGAATTCATTTTCCATCATTTGGAATGCACAAACACCTTAAAAGTATTAGCTTGGAGAAATGTACTTTACACAATATTTTACATCTTTTAATATCAAGCACACATGATGAAATATCCAGATTTAAACTATTACTCCAAAATTTTTCTTTTCTAACTTTTATATACAAATTTGTTGGTATCTTTTTAAAATTGATCACTCAAACTTTCAAATGGAAAACATTTGCCTATTCATTGACGTCACTATGGACCCAATTTGTACTGCCTCAATGCAAGGGTAAGGCCATCTCCGGTGGTGTTATGTGGTCTTGTTGAGGAATACAACCTACTCCACGAGCCCAGTTTCCACTATTTTTCCTTCTTAGTTACAAGTACCGATGGTAGTTATATTTGGCGGCATCTTATTTTCCTCACATAAGGTTGTCAGTCTTGTGCACGAAAAATAAGAATATATAATATCATTCTAAGCTACTTACAAAATCATTATTATTATAAGCATGCAGATAAACGTGAACAACTGAGATTAACTAGAGCTGGAAATATTTAATTGATCACAACCTAAGAGGAAATAAGCAAATGAAACTAAAATCTTGCCACACGTTGTATAAATAAAACTTCATAATTGAAAAGTAAAAATAAGGAGTCCTCAGACACCTACTATGAAAAGAACTCTGTATTTTGATTGAAGGGAACTTTGAGAGAAAAGCAGCTCAAATATGTTTTGTGGTAGTCTAAAGCCTGAAATTATTCAACACATTGGTTATACGTGATGCCAATCAGAGATAAGAATATACCTTACTATAAGATCATGTCATCCTCACAGGATAAATAGGGTAAACACAACTCAAAGCATCATGTATATCTCATGTCAAATGGTTTAATTTAACAGTTAATTATCAATAGCTCATACATTCTTTGAAGATAAAAAGGTAATGACTAACTAATAAAATTCCCTTGAGGTACTTTAAAAAAAATCATTTCTTTCCCATCCCATCATTATAATTTTTTTCTCTTAAATAATCTTTATGACTTATGTGGTGTAGATGTGGGGATATCTTTTTCAGAAGGCTAAAGAAGGAGGACTAGATGTTATTAAAACCTATGTTTTTTGGATATTAACAAGCCCTCTCTTGGCAATGTACTTTATTTTCTTTCTGAAAAAAATTCATAATTTTCAGTTAGTTCTTTTTGTCTGTTTTCTTAAAGTAATTATTTTGTTTTCTCACTATAATTTTGAAAGGAGATATGATTTGGTTAGGTTCTTAACGACGGTGCAGAAAGCAGGCCTCTATGCTTTTTTTCGCATTGGCCATATGTTTGTGCTGAGTGGAATTTTGGGTATTCTCTACAGATCTTTCTCTTGTAAAGTATGGTCCGGATCTACATGGGATTATGCTAATTTTGTTAGTTCCACATGGGTTATGCAGAGGATTTCCAGTTTGGCTTAAGTATGTTCCATGCATAAGCTTCAGAACAGATAATGAACCATTTAAGGTCTCTCTCTCTCTCTCTCTCTCTCTCTCTCTCTCTCTCTCTCTCTCTCTCTCTCATTTCTGTGTAATTTGTTTATGAAAAATGATCAGTGGACTATTTCCAAGTACTAAGTTGTTTTGTTTATATATTTTATTTGATTCTGTTGGTAATGAAATTATCAAATAGGTTACTAAAATTATCAAATAGGTTGCATGTTGGTAATGAAACAATAAACTTAGTATGTTCACTTATTGCTAGTTCATACTTCACTGCTCAATTTTGAAAGTACACACACACACACACACACACACACACACACACACATACACACACAGAGGGAGGGAGGTAGAGGGCTTAGGATCTAAACAAAGCCCATCTAGGCCCACTTTTTTGTACGGTCTGACTTTAAGAAGGCATAGACACGAATCGGGGTAGTAGGTCGGGACCTCACGCCTATGCGGGGCCTTTTAGAACAATGGTGTTATTAGAGTTTTAGAAAATCATATTAACATGATAACAGTTTTAGTGCATTTACAAATCACAAACTAGTATTAAATTGAAGACAAAACCTTTTTTAGGCCCCACTCTAATTTGTTTTGATTAATTACTTGGTGACTTGATAGATCATTTGAAGTGTGCTTACCATTTAGAAACTTGAATTTAGCACAAATTGGGGTACCAATCTAAAATTTTCCACTTTCTTTTTTTCTCTTAAGGATATCTCTCCATGTGTCACTAAATTTAATGTAATCCTTCACCAAGGTATAGGTTTGGTCCTTTTAACTTACATGTTCTCTCCCCTCTCAAGTAAATTGATCTCTTGCTCTTCAAAGTGACTATTACTCTTCACAAAGCTGCCATCTTTATGCCATGTGTACAACATTAAAATGCATTCATTTTCTTGCTATTCTCAAATGCATTTCTTCCTTCTCTCAAATTTATTTCACAGCCTATGGACCCTTGAAGACATTTTGACATTTTCAATTCCCTTTCCTTCACCCTTTATCTCAATCTATACCTTTCACATTCTTTGACGAATTGGCCAACAAAGTTATTTTATTTTTCATTTTTTTATCAGTTTTGTATCTCCTCCAATTTATTTTCTTCTTCACAATAATACTCCTCTCACCGTCATTGAACTAAATATTTAACCCATAACCTCGCAATGTCTTTACTCCTGTTTTGAACGGTATTGTAAATCACGACCATGTTCACTGTACACACTCTCTCTCTCTCTCTCTCTCTCTCTCTCTCTCTCTCGATATATATATATATATATATATATATATATATATAGCGCCAGGCTCACCTACATCATGCTCCATACATCACTCATGTATCACGCCTAAAAAAAAATAAGAGGTTTCATATAGGGTAAAATTCAGAAAGGTTATGATGACAAGCTTAGTAATTTACCTAATACAATTCTTAACCACATTATGTCCTTCCTTCCAGCAAAGAATGTGGTTAGAACTTGTATTTTATGCTAATTGGAAACACCTATACAATTGTTACCACTCTACACTTTGATGATCGTTTGCGTTACACTCGAAGTAAAACAACATATTTCATTCACTTTGTGGAAAGAGTACTTCTCCTTGGGAAACTGGTGATTGAGAATTTCCACCTGTAATGTTAAAATGGATACGATTCATCTCGTGTTCATTTGTGGATCGTTGCCACCATATGGCGTAATGTTCAAAAGCTTAACATTAGGTATTATCGTGCGAAGTCATTTGCTCAGCAAAGGTGAATTTACAAATGCCTTGGTACTTTTGATGTTCCCTATTCTATTTCTTTCTCATGGTTCAAAATCTTATATTTTTCCGAGTTGCATTTTTGAACTAGTGTTTTACTCACTCAAGTAACCTCCATTTTAGTTTCCCACTCCATGAAGTGTTAAATTTAATCGGATGCAGTTGGCAGAAGGTGAGTGTTTTCTATATTAATGGTCCCAAGCTTAACACCTTTGCTGTGAAGAATTTCCTAATGGCGAGTGATCTTGTCATCAAGATTCCTAATCAGGCGTCAAACGATTCGAATGTGGTGGTTATGCATTCCCGGATGATACTCTGCCTAGCCCCTCGTCCCTTATTCATGCAGCTATTGAAATCCCCAATATTAGGTGAGACCGGAGACTTGCTATGGGTTTCTAGTAGACTTCTTATACGTTTTCTCGGAGCGAAATATGCAACACATTATAATGAAATCGTTCTGGTATGTTTCCTTCTATGAAAGTCATCACGAAAATTTATGCAATTTGGACTGTGATTGTTTGTGATTAACATTATTAGTGGGTCAATAGGATTCAACATTTAGGAGATAACTTGGTACTCATTTCAAAAACAATTTAGAAGGGTAATAATTTAGGAACAAGTGTTAAATAGTAAAGAAGCCCAAAATAGTGCAATGTATTGCGGAACTAAATACTCCACTTTACTATGTATAATAAAACTTACAAGTTGCTACAAGAATTTATTTCTTAAGGTCATATATTGGTTTAAATAACACAATTATTATTTGCAACGAGAAATGACTATTTCAGATTCGTATTGTGTAAGAAATGCACATTTTTTTTACCTCATGTTATGAGATTGCTTAGGTCAAACACCATATTCCCCACTAACAGTCCAAAACCTATCTATCACTATGACGTATGTTGATACTCTAAATTACGGTCCCAAGTGTTTTTGATGTGAATAAGGGCCTTTTCATCATTTTTAATATTTCTTTTATTTTTAGTATTCATTGTATTTTTCCTTTTATTTTATATTTAGAGGAATGAAGGTTATTTGGCATTAAGGGCATATTTGTAATTAGATACTTAGCTTAGTGGTCAAGCAACCTCCTCCCTTTAAATACCTCTTTTGTAGACTCATTAAGGCATTTTTACATTTTGAGATATTGATATTAGAGAGAGAGAGAGTTTAGACGAGAGTTATTTTCTTATTTCTTCCATTTGACATCTTTTTACGTCAATTGGTATCAGAGCCTCGTTGGTTCTACTCGTTGTTGTTGTTGTTGTTGTTGTTGTGCAAACAAAATCGCCAACGCCGCCAAATGGAATCGAGAAGAAGATACGCACCCGTGGAGACTTGTACCGATCGTTTAAAGGAGGTTCTCAACCGGATAATGGCTCAAATTAATGTCATTGATGCTCGCCTACCACCACCACTGACCGCCCTCGCACCGCCCCTACACCATCTCAAAACCCTAGCCCTAGTTCCCCAAATTATGTCCATTCAATGCCTTTACCACAAAAAAAGTCAAATCAGAACCCTAATACCCATTATATCCCATCCGGAACCACCATTAGTGGTAATGTTCCACCACAACTGCCGCCGATTTCATCGCCGGCCACCAGTAGAGGCAAAACCCTTCCCTCATTGATACTAAAGCCTCGGCTACGAGGTGTAACCCTAACCACCAAGTCGGTCAACCTTCTACTGCTCCTCGAGTGTCGGTAATGGCAGGTCCACAGTTGGACGTGTCTCTGAACATCCCTCCGACACCACAGGGTTCAAAAAATACCACCGCTGATTCAAATAGGAAGGTTACGAGGTCGTTTGGCCTCTCTGGCACTCGATCGATGACCACTGCTCCAATCCAAAGCCCCGAACAGTCGGGCACCATTGATAAGGGTTGTTCTGAACAGCTAGAGCAGATCCACCCTTCTGGGTACATGATACACCAGCCCGGGTTCATTCCACTCCTCCAGTGGTCGAAATACACTCCCCAACAATCGCAGAGATCATCTGTAATCTCCGGCATCCAGAAAGGGAAGACCCAATCCAATTACAATCAATCGACGTAGTTCAACGATGTTCTGACGACAATCAGGTGTTAGATTACTCCGTAAGGGTCTTTGACAAAGAGTTTCAACAAGAAACCCTAGGGTTTCAATTCCCACATGTCCAAGAAAGTTTTAACACAAACCCTATTCTCCACCAACATACCCCCACCCTCCAAAATCATCAAGAATCATCCAAAAACCCTCCACCACCACCCAATTTACCATTTCACCACCAACATCTCCCATCCCCACACCTTCCCCTGCCTCAAATTCTTGTCTCACTCCATTTACCCCCACAAATTCACCAAACCTATCCAATAACCCCTCATCATGACCATTCCTTACCTCCTATCTCTATTTACCCTTGACATCACCCACAAAAACACCTCAAACCTTCCCATCTTCCCCCATACCCACTGCTCCACCTATTGCCACACACCCTCACCCGCCCCATTTTACCTTCCCCGCGCTTTCTCCCCCCCCATTCTCCACACTTCACCACCACTAGGTCACCCGAAACATATACCCCACCATCATTCTACATTAGATGCCCATTCCGTTCATTCCGCACCGTCGACTCCCATGAGCGAGTATGGGAGTGGGTTAGTCTTCCTCCACATGACGGACCACCCTCAACCCGACCCCACTCTCTCCCAGACATTGAGCCTCCCCCCACCCACCGAGTGGCGCACTGATATGACCCCTTTTGACTCCTTGAATCCGAAGGTCACCCCATTTGTGCCTATCACTGAGCGACATTGGTTTTTGTGCTAAACCAGTGAGGGCACCTGATTGACCACTGCCCCTACCCACAGCCTTCGGTTCTCGCTCCACCTTCTTCCCCACCTAGGGAGACTGTACCACCTTATACTCCTCCGCCTCCACATGTCCCTCTAGAAACACCACCACCAACTCCTGATCCTCCCCGCCCACCGCCTCGGAGACCACGTCAGAGAGCCCAGATTGTTGAGCCTCCTCCAGGCGATGATGATCTTGCTGAGGATGCCCTAGCCCTACAGGGTGGAGATGCCATCACTCAGTTAGCCCTTCAGTTACTCTCGAGGAGTATGCAAGGCGATATTCGAATGGATCTCCCATTGTTCGATGGCCACCTTCAGCCATATACTGTTATTGATTGGCTTTCCATGATGGAGTGGATTTTTGAGTATAAACGGTTGACGGGTCGTCGATGTGTTCTGCTAGCAGCGATCAAGTTTCAGGGCTATGTCGGTGTTTAGTTGAACGATTTGGAGCAGCATCGTGTTCTTGAGGGCTTACCTCCTATCCAATCCTGGGCCGAGCTCCGTGCACAGTTGATGGCTGCTTTTGTTCCCGCTACCTATGAGCGCAATCTTTTCCTCCGAGTACAGTCTCTCCGTCAGGACACTTCAGTTTTAGATTACACTGAGCGCTTCCAGCTTCTATGTACTCGTGCCCGCCTCGACGAGAGTGAGGAGCAGTGGATTAGCCGTTACATTCACGGGCTCTAGAGTCATATTCAATTGTATCTCGCTTTACATGATGTCACTTCCTTTTCCAAGGTGGTGGAGTACGCCACTAAAGTTGAATCCTTCCATCAGACTTCCCCTCCACCGCGTAGCCGCTCCATGACAGCTCCTCCAGCCCCACCAGTAACTTCTGCTCCTCCCGTGGCTTCGTCTATTGCAGTTACTCCCACTACCACGGTTCCTCCTCCTACACCAGCTCATCCGATCACCTTCAAATGTTACAACTGTGGGGTGACGGGTCATCGAGCCTCAGATTGTTCCTTCCCTCGTCGTCGTGCTCTCTTAGATTCTGGGGACCCTGAGTACCTTGAGGAGGCACCGGAGATCCCACCTCAACAAGTTCTCATTACGATCCTTGATGGTGACACGGAAGGCCTTCCCCTCTGAGTTTGAGGACGAACTCTTTCAAGGGGGGAGAGTGATGTGAATGACGACCTTTTCGTCATTTTTAGTATATATTTTAATTTTAGTATTCATTGTATTTTTCCTTTTATTTTGTATTTAGAGAAAGGAAGGTTATTTGGCATTAAGGACATCTTTGTAATTAGATACTTAGCTTAGTGGCCAAGCAACCTCCTCCCTTTAAATACCTCTTTTGTAGCCTCATTAAGGTATTCTTCCATTTTGAGATATTGAGATATTAGAGAGAGCGTTTAGATGAGAGTTATTTTCTTCTTGCTTCCATTTGGCGTCTTTTTACGTCAGTTTTGCATTGGGTAAAAGAGGTTTATACACCTTTTGTTCAGTTGTTGAACAAAGCTTTGAACTGAAAATGGGTAAACAACACATTTTTGAAGTGTGATTGTTACGAAGTATTGTGGGAGTCACTTCAATGTCAATGGGTTACAATTTTCCAAACTTTAAGAAAAATTTCAATCTAGATAAAATGTGAAGTGTTGGATTGGTTCTCATAATAGTTATTTGAATGAAACTATGTTTATGATTTCTAATGATAGTTTTTCTTTCTGATATTTTTTTAAATATAACACTAATTCTTCTCCTGAAATGTGATTATCTGCAGTAGTAACAAAATTAACCATTTCTCTATCGTTTTCCATGCCTAGGATCTTGATTATGTACGATATTTGCAAGATCATCTCCTTTTGATAATCTTATCCATTTGACAATAAGCTGAAAAGACCTAGGTTGGGGAACTCCTATCCAGGTTGGAATGTTTGTTGCCTTGATGTAGAGCTTGCTAGTTCTTAAAAATCTCATATTTTCTTCGGTGAATTTTTAACATTTTTTGCTCTGTAATAATATTACACAATATATCATGTATTGTTAGGCTTCTGCATCAATTAGTTCTAGGGGGTTCATGTCTAAGAAATGATGAAAAGGTATAAGATTGGGGGGGGGGGGGAGCTTTCGTGTTTTCAGACTCACTTCCAAGTCATTGAATTTCAATTTTTCGAAGGGAAAATATTGGAGCTTTAGTTGACAAAGTTTATGTGGAAGAACTCAAAGAACATGGAGGAAATGACTATTACATTAAGAAATGGTGTAACCCATGCAGAAAGCGTAATTGAGGCAGTAGAAGAACAGGTACTAGCGTTTCCTAGGGTCTCGGATCATGCCTCAATAATTTTCAAGATATGGCAAGCTGGTGTAACATATTTGTAATATTATGTGGTTATGTTTTGTTAATTTTGAGTTTTGTTCCTTTATTGAAGTGGACTGGTCTCCTTGGCTATAAGGGATTGTGACGTTAAAGTCCGTAACTCTGTTAAGGAGACTCCTTGCCTTTTTGAAAGTCAAGATATTGTTATCCACGATATTTTTCTTGATGTTTGGTCTGTCATACCTTTGATTTTATGATTCCTTTTTATTTCCTTGTTTTCTAGCCAAAATGTTGAGTGTCATATAAATTGAATGACACTTTCTTAGCAAACATTTTAACGATGCTTTAGAGAAACATGGTAAGTACCTCCGCATCTTATTATATCCAATCGTAAGTTTGTTTGAAATTATGAACTTACGGTATGTAAAATTCCAATTTGATCATCGATGTGTTATTAATGAGTTGGACTAGTTCATAGAACTATGGGTTAAAAATGATCTTAATGTCTTAAGACACATGGGACTATTGGTGGATGGGCTGGACGTTTTAAATGTTTGGGTCAAGGGGGCATCCAGTGACCACCTCTATAAAAAAACAAAACAAAGATACTTCCAGTCAATTACCACGATGATGACACTGAAACCTAGGTGGTTCCTGTTAGTTTCTTCTTCTCTCTTGTACTCCCTTTGCTTCCGATACCTGATTTCCATTTTATTTTTATAACGCTATTGATTTATTTTTTCTGTTGAGATAATTTTTTATATTTCTGTTTGTTTGGAAGCTCAGTTCTTACCTTTTTATATCTGACATGTAAGGTTTTATAACCTAGGTTCTCTTTGTATTGATGCCAAGCTTTGAAATTAATATGGTGGACGAAAATGGGTTGTCCTTAATTTCGCAAAATATAAAGTTTCATATGGGGCAAATGGTGAAGGTTAGAAGGACGGACTCACTAATTTACCTGAACCAGCTATTGAACACACTATGTCCTTCCTTCCAAGAGAAGATGTGGTTAGACCTGTGTATTGTCAACTCAATGGAAATATCTGTGGACAATTGTTACTTTTTTTAGCTTACCAGTAAATTTAATCGCAGAACACAAACACACTCATCTGTCAAAACACAGAAACAGGGCAGCAAACATCTCAGCTGCTAATACCCTCTTGGGTATGTAATGCCTTCCAAGTCAGCTATTAATTCTAGGTAGATTTTAGTGGGTGGGTTATCCATAGTTACCAAATCTTCGCTCTTACTCATACCAAACTTGTCTATTGTGTCTGCATTTCTATTACCTTCTCGAAGAGTGGTAGATTTTGGCATTTACCTCCCTTTTCAATCCAATACAATCTTCAATAACACCCTATACGGATGCAATTCGATATTTGTCATGGGTCAATTAATGAGACTTTTGACAACCACCGGGTCCTTTTCAATTATTACTTGTGTCCATCAATGCTCTTTTGCGGGTTGAAAACTGTGAAAATTCCTTTAAAGTCCGTGTGCAAGCATGTCGCTTGAGCTGATATTTTCCCATAATATCCCACCATCCACGCACCTTGATCATTACGTACCAAGACACCAAAGCCGCTGTCTCCTGGATTCCCATTTGAACTCCCACCCGTATTGATTTTTACTTTACTAGCATCGGGAAAATGCCAATATGTTAGTAATTGGTCCACACACCCCACTTGGTTGTTTTAATATTATAGGCTTTCCAAATTTCCATAACATAACTAAGACTTTTTGTCACAACCAAGTGGGTAATGGACAAATGTTACTAATCTACACTTTTGTGATTGTGTGCCCTACCCTCGAAATGCGAATACAAAAGGCAAATTTTATGGACTTTGTTGAAAGAGTAAAAGTCCAGTGATACACAATTTTCGCCTCTCGTGTTTTGAGGACTACGATGAATCTCATGTTAATTCGTGGATCTCTTCTGCCTTAATGTGCAATTTACAAAAACTTAGAATTTTGTGTAAACATAGGCAATCATTAGTTTTTCCCATTTGTTTTTTTGACAATGATTCCCCGACAGAAATCAGTCTGAATATGGGTTTTGCTTTCATTGTTCCCACTTCCATTTGCTTCTCGAGCCTCAAAATCCTACAGCTCTATGAAGTGTTAAACTTTAGCTAGATGCACTTGGCAAAAAGTGAAGGTTTTCAATGTTGATGCTCTAAAGCTTAACAATATCCATATCTATGTATTCCAGATGACAGACTTTGTAGTCAAGATTCGTGGACCCAGTGTGAAAAAGTTTGAGATGATAAGTTATGGATTTCTTGACTTAATTTTGGACAACAAATCGTCGTTTATTGATGCAGCTATTTAGTTTTCAGATATTAAAGGCTAGAAACTTAAGTGTGGCTTGCTTGCATGTAGACTTCTTAGACATTTCTCCAGTTTGAAATATCTATCATTGCACAATGATAGTTGAAAGTAACTACAAAGGAATGAAACATACCACAATGGTTTGGCTTGAGAAATGTTACATAGGGACGAAAGCCACATTAGTGCAATGTCGTAGGAAATATATACATCCACTTTACTATGCACATTATAACTTATAAGCTACTTGAAAATTTTATTTTTATGTTTGACCCAATGATGGGCTCGAGGTATTGAATTAATTACAAAAGATTAGTACCTTTCTAGGTAAAATGTAGCTCGAATTACTCAGGTTATCATTTGTAATGAGAAGCTATTACTTCAAACTTGTTAGTGTAAGCATTGTGCAATTTGACCTCATGCCATGAGATTTTTTTCATCGTCCACCTTGTTTTCCCTCTTATCCATATGTAGGATGTTTGGACCACTGATTCACACCACCCTGATAAAACCTATATACAATGTCAATATGTGTCAACATTCGCTGATACTTCAAAAATATGATCCCAAGTTTTTTTTCCCGCGATAAGTGGTCATTTGTGTCAATTCTTGAACAACTGCTTTGTAATGAAAATATGAGAAAACACATTTTTAGCATCATAATGATTGTTAAGGACTGTATGTATATTCGAAGAGCCACTTTAAGGTAGTTGTGGGGTATAATTTTGCAAATTTTAAGAAGACTTTCAAATAAAATTGATTGGATCTGAGCTTAGCTAAAATTTAGTGATCTTTAGGTGCCTCCTATGTTAAGTGTTACTCATCTCAATATATTTATATAATTGATCGGTCAAGTATTCGAGATTGCATGGGAAAATGAGCGGAAGAGAGACATATATATAGGGTATATATCCATCTAATTAGAATTGCCGATACAGAAATGATAAATACCAATTCTTATCTTGTAATTGATTAACTTTTTGTTTAGTTTCAATGTCTAGACTCTTGCCTATGTAGAAGATGTGCAAGATCATCAGCCTATGATTAATAATTTGATCTATTTGACAATACAAGGGCCATTTTATGGGGAAACTTCTAAACTGGTAGGAATATTTATTGCTTTGATACAGGTCTTGCCAATTCTTGAATCTCTCATGTTTACAGAGGTATGTTTTAATCATCTTTAGTTTTGTTACATTAATACTTTGATTTTTTTGTATAGATGCAATTTTGTTTTGGGGAGGTGAGCTTTCGTCACTATCTTAAGTTGTGTTAATGAACTATAGGCTAACTCGCACACTTTGTAAATATTAATTCTGTTGTGTAGGAAATTTTATGATCCAAAAATGATATGATGGTGCAAGAAGTTGTGACTGTATGTGTTTTGGATCATTCTAGAAATGTTTTGATACTATAGGACATGGGATTGAGTTGGCAAAGTATTTCTTAAAGAATGTTGTGATCTTGGAGAAAATGATTATTATTGTTGGACGCTTACTATACCCTTTAGACAACAAAATAAAGTAAGTAACAAAACAAATACTAGTGTTTCCTAGGGGCCCAAATCGATCCTCAGTATGCATCAAATTTTGATATTTCCTTGTTATGCTGTGCTACTGCGTCAGTTTGACAGCTAACAGCAGCTTTTTAAGTATGTAGTCTACTATATAAAAATAAATAAAAATGCTTTGGTGGTGGAACTTTTGAGTTTTGATCTTTTATTGAAGTGGACAAGTCCCTTTAGCTTAAGAAAGTTTCTTTTAGGTGTAAACTTTCGTTTGTTCTGATGTCAAAGTGCGCAAATCTGTTGCCAAGGAGGCTTAATGCCTTTCTTGAATTTTGAAACATGGTTTTATGATTTACCTCTTGGCATATTGTCAGTCAAGAACGTAACTTTAGGATTCAATTTTATTTTTTATATAGCCTTTTCTCCCTTCTAATTTTTTTCATCACAAGTAGGCATAGGAGTATTGGAATTGATGATCTCCTGATCAGATTCCTCAGACTTCTGTGGTTGAACCTCACTTTAGTTGTCAAGGTAGCATAGGAAAGAATCTGTCTCTATATAATTCCTTTTCCTTATCATTTCTTTATATTTAAGCAAAAGATTGTTCCTGCCAAAGAATTTTATGGGCAGACATTGAACAATCTTAGAGCATGGTAAATTCCTAAGGGGCTCTACATTTTAATAGAGATGATGGTCAATGTTCATTTACTTTGAGCTAGTAGCTTTTAGCTGAATTGAAATGATTTTTTAAGGTCCAAATTTTTGCCATTGTTGTCAAAAGTAGAACTACTTGGTATTTGAACCTCATTTATGTCCATGGAGCGACCTTCCGTATAAATTTGAAATACGAAATTCATAGGGAAAATAGATAAGACTATAATACCATTCACACGAGAGGACTTTTGATGAGCAGCTCCAATATGAGATTTTTTTCCTTTCAGGTTGGTAGAAATTGGAGCAACTCAACACCCTTGTGGAGTAGGTTTGTTTTTCGACGAACCGCATAAAATTTGTTTGTATTTTGTATGTTCAATTCTCTTTTGTCGTAGCATTCATATCTTGTTTTATCATTGCATGATTAAATCTCTACTATTGCCCAACCAGTTAATTAACGATCAACATCAATGATAATGGTATTTTGCATGGAAGTTTATGTGAGACGTATCTTGCAAGTGCATTTGAAAATGTTATTTTCAGAAGACACTTGCATTTTATTGATTATTCTAAAAACAGTAAATTTTACTCTTGTGGTTATGGAAACGTTTTCTGGAAGAAAAATCATATTATATGTCTTCAAATGCCAATAAATAGAAGACCTGTAAAATTCATAAGGTTCAATATCTCCATGGTAGAGTATAAGTTTAGAAAATATTTTAAATTTATAGTCGGCTTTATATGAAAACCGTACACTAGTTATTTTGTACTTTAATAATGTTGATATAGCAATATAAAATGAGAGTGATTTTTAACATCTATTTGTTTGAACTTAAACGAGTATTCAAAACTATTTACACCATTGCTGGGGTATAATTTTCTACACCTAGTGTAAATTTGACCCTAAATCAAGGTTTCCCTTTCATGAGAGGGAATAAAAACATGGGGCCAAAGCCTAGCTTTCTCCTAAATTTATGATGGCTGTTAAGAGTATGTTTTATGATGGCTAATATTAAAGTATTTATACTTGTTTTTTAGATATCCATATTGTCTTAAATATGCATCTCTCGAGCCTGCAGGTTGGACTTGGGAGGGATGAAAGTCCGAGTATCGACACTCCACACACACATGCGCGCGTAATAAATAGTATTGTTGAATTCAAAATAAAATGTAGTTCTCATCAAAGAGATTGGCAAGTATGTCTATGTTTTCACCTCTCTCTAAAAATCTCCTCCATTCTTTCTCCTTTCCTTTTACCCTCACTGTTCCTTTTTCTCTATCATTAGGTAAATCTCAAATCTCTCCATCCCCACTTCTTCATCCGCTTACTTAGCTTCTCATCCCTCCGCTCAAATGAGTGAGGGGGAGCATCGCTCGTTCTCCATCAAATCTAAAAATAAATAAAAATCCATACGTTTCTAGTGGATCCTTCACGATTTGGTTGGTCTAGATGGTGACACAAAAAAAACCTTATCCTCGACTGCAAAAGACCCTCTCGAAAAAAGATCGGAGTGGTAACGACAAGAGCTGCACCTTTGGTGTTAGACAAGACTCGTGTGACTATGAAGATTTGTTTTTTTGTTCTAGTTGTTTATTCTATATTTTTTGTATTTACACGCTCTGTTTGGAGACCTACCTGTCGTCTCCGTTTGGAATGTTATCTCCATTTTAATTGTGGATGTTAGGTCTTAGGGGGTTTGGTTCAACTATCCAGCAGTTGTTCCTATCAGGCAGAGGCCCAGGAGGACTTTTGTCCTTTTGGGGTATCTTCCACCTTAACTAAGGTGAATCTATTTTTAAATCCCTTAGATTTTGAGCCACCTTCCTTAGCTCTGGTTCTTAAGACGTGTCTGTCTTGCATTATTTCACCGTCTGTTTGCCCATGTGTGCATACTTCGTTTTACAAAACTAGTTTCTCAGTTTCATTCATAGTATATCTTAGTTGTATGCTTTTTCTCTAATTCTGCCCCTTGCTTAACTCAAGCCTGCTTAGACTATTTTTTTCTTATTATTATTGGTTACATTTATATAATCTTACTTCAGATGTTCAAGAAAATCAAAGAAATTGACATTTTTCTGAATATGCCTCTCAAATGAATTGATGTTGGATCAGTATGATTGAGGTAGATACTTAAATTATTAATAAAAAAATAAGATCAAATTAGGTTCAGGTTATTTGACGGATATACAAAGCATTAATCCAAATTCACATTTTTTATGACATAAAATAACACTATGATTGTGGGTAAATTAATTAAGCATATTATTTGATAGGAGACAATTGAGTTGTAGCCATTATTGAAAATATCTTGCAATATTTCTTAATATATAGTAATTTCTCACTTAATGCCTTTTTATTGCATTCAATGTCATAAGGATATATTCGTTATTTATCATAATAATTCAATACCTCACAAAAATACATACATCCCAAAGGCACCATTCAATATTAATTTATATATTACCATATCAAAAGGATGGAAAAACATAAACTTCTTTTATTTTCACTCACGGTGATCTAAATTGGTTTATTTGTTGTATATTTAAATTGTTTGTGTTCAATATCAAACAAACCTAATTATGATTTAAGTTAACAAAGTGTTTCATTTTATAGTTCAGGTGGAAAACGATTTATATAGGTCATCATAACAAATCAAACACTAGAAATATATGACTTAAAAAGAAGATACGAATTACATGAAACTATTATTTAATGAATCGGTATATCAGTTTTGAGTAACAACAAATTGGCTGGTCTAATGCGAAATAATATGATTCTTAAATTTATTCAGTAATCCTTCCCAAATGATAAGGCATAACAATAAGGTCCAAAACCCAAACTCTCACATTAGTCGAATCCTAAAATATGAATACTTTCTTAATAGAAATTTCTTGGAGGTTATTTTATAAGCATTAAATATTTGGGAAAGTATATGGGAATCTCCTATCATAGTGTTATTTTATGCTTAATTAAGCATAATATTTGGGAAAGTATTCATATTAATTAAGCATAAAATAACACTATGATAGGAGATTCCCATATAGTATTTGGGAATCTAGAATTTTTTTGGAGAAAGGAGTTCGTTGGAGAATAGGAAATAAAGAGAGTTAAAATTTGGGAGACTCGGTGAATTCCAAAACCTTACAATTTCAAATCGTGCACCCCAAACTCGAACTTTAATGATTTAATTTTTGTTAAGGATCTCTCTAACCTAGAAACATGTCAATGGGATCATACTATTATTTAGGAAATGTAGGACGTCATCAAGATTCCCTTATCTAGCCCATTGAAAGAAGATATATAAATTTGGCATCATGAACATAGTTTTAAATACACAACTCGATGAGGTTATAAAGTGGCATGGGAATCGAAACTATCAAAAGGGAAAGGAAAACAAGGCAGGACGTCGACTTCATTTTAGAACAGTGACATTTAATGCATTTGGAATGGAAAGATACCAAACAAAATAAAACATTTTATGGATCGGTTCTTGATAAATTTATTGCTAACCAGAGATAATTTTGTGGGGAGAAAGATGAAGATTAGTATGCATTGTTGCGTGTGCATTGATAAAGAAGACTCAACCATCCATGTTTTGGGTGAATGTGTTACTGCCAAGGAAGTGTGGAAGATGTGCAAATTGAAAAAAAAAATCACGGGATGCTACTAATATAATGAACACACTTAATTGAATATTAAAATTGCAGTCAAGTTCACTCTAAGGAGCAATTTTATTTTACTTTGTGTTGCGGCATAGTCATTATGTCCTAATAGGAATTGCGTATATCATGGTGAAGACAAGCTACATGGCAAGGAAATATATTTTCAGTCTTGTAACATTTCATAACATTATGTGAATGCTATAGAGTTGGACACGCAATGTATCGTCCCTTGAAGTTGAAAAGATGGGTTCCTTCCCCACCCAAGGAAGTGAAAGTAAATTATGATGTGGCATTTTTCAATGAGAGCGAGAGTAATTGGTATTGGATTATTGATTCTAGATAATGATGGAGATTTTTTTTCAGGTTTATCACGATGTGACTGACGATTTTTAAAGGGCGAACAATCAGAGACCTGCGCAGCCAAGGTGGCAAAAGATTTTGCTATAAAGATCGGTTTCAACAATTTCATTTTTAAATGGGACTACAAGTTGGTTGATTGAATGTCTGGCCTTAGAAAAGGCTGACTTATCGGATCATGAAAATTTTGTAGAAGATGTTAAGCTTAAACTCGAGATGGCTCACAAAATTTCCTATGCGTTTGTCAAGAGATTGCAAAATAACCCAGCTCATTTATTGGCTCCAAATGCCAAATCTATCAGTGTGTGCTTTGTATGGCTATAGGATTTTCAACAATTTTGGAAAACTCTTTACGGAAGGATGCAACTCACATTCATGACTAATGAAATTGGGTTTCTTTTAACAAAAAATAATAAAGTGTTGTAAAATACGAGTACCACATAGTACAACTCAAATTGTTGTGTCACGCATCATTTGGGAGGGTATTTGATAATAAATTTAGGATAACTATTGTCAATCGTTATACAATTCCGGTATAGATTCATTATTTGAATAACGAGAGTCTGGTTTGGTTCAAGAACCGCCTATTCTTTTCTTTGCCCAAGTTTTTGAAAGGTTGTATTGCTAGTGATGGGGGTGGAACTTAAAACAGAGAGACCTTAGCTTTGGTTAGTGTTGTTCTTCTCCCCTACTACTTTTTACCTTTCCATTCCTAAAAATTCTTCTTGTTTATTTTTTTTTATTTATCAAAAAAATTAATATAGTTGGCTTTGCAAATTACGAGAAGAGTTTTGTTTGGCCAATACACTGTCAGTATAGTATACTTAGGTATCTTGGGTGTGTAATTAGTTTATTTTATGGCTTAGTATTGAAATTGAATTTATGAGTGCTAGTGGTTTGGTTTGGGATGCACAAAGTAAGAAGTTATGTATAGGGAAAAATGTTGAAGGTTATGAGGAAATATTAAGTAATTTACCTAACCCACTTATCAACCGAATTTTTTCCTTCCTTCCAACAAATGATGTTGCTAAAGCAACTATATTGTCAACCAATTGGATTAATTTGTGGGCAAGTGTTACCATTGTACACTTTGGTGATCATTTTTTCACAAACAAGAAAATATCAAATGAATTTTATAGATCAGGTACTCATTGGTAATCCAATGATACATAATTTCTACTTTTCGTCCATAGAGAGATACAACACATCTAGTGTCTGTGCATGGATCTCTACTATCATGAGGCATCATGATCGAAAGATTACAATTGAGAATGAGTGGGAGAACTGATTAGGCATAAAATTTTCACATTTTCCCTTTAATTTCGGTATTTTTACGATCCCGTGCGGTGTAAATAGCATGGATTTGTCTCATATTTATGATACTAACCCCTTTTGAAAAATATTTCGTGTTTTGTGTATCTCTTATGTGTTTTACAGGTATTTCATGCAAGAAAGATGGAAAAGAGAACTCAAAATAGTGAAAGAAATCAAGAAATGTGAAGTTCAAGGGCATTTTCATAATTTTGTAGCCATATTTCGGAGATGGGGAAAACTAGAAAGTTGAAGAGTTCGAAATTACAAGAACACTGAAAAAAACGGCGCCCCAATCTGATCTACGGTGAAGAACTTTTTTCCATTTGAAGTTGAGAAAGAAATCCAAGGCAAAGCTGTTAAGGACGGACCGAACCGATGGACCAAAAACGAACCGGTCCGGCCATTTAGCCACGCTTCAAATCCGTTACAAAATTAGTCACACTTTCTAAGTGTGACAAAACTGTCAGATACGGGATTTTTATTTTGTCCTTATCTTTTAGCCAAAAGAGTTTTATGCTTTGGGGACTCTTCTAAACGACTTGTAACCGATATATGTTTAATTATTTCCATAGTAACTTTAAATGTTTTTTAGTCATGTAAAACATTCTTATTTATATTTCCACACGCAAAAATCTTGCTCAAAGTTATGCATATTTGACATCAAGTACGCGGCAGTAAAGATATATGTGAGTCAATATTGATCTTGTTAATGCGGCATTAATGATATTTGTGAATTTTCATCAATGAAGTGTGCAACTGTCACTTTAGGTTATTATGTATAAGGTTGTGGTTATTTTCACTCCAAAATTAAATCCTTTCATTCCAAATGTTTTAGCAAAATAATTTTACAATGCATTGTTACCAGTTTGAAGCAAGTTGCCATAGTTCCCTCACATCAAGTGACGACCACACCCTGAAAGCTCTATTAGTGCGATTTTAGGTAAATCACAATTTTGTCTAGTCAAATTTGCATTTATCAAGTCAAACATGCAAACTGGGTAAATGCTTAGTGTTTTTGTCTGTATCAATATTCACTAAAATCACGTGCTTTACAAATGTACACAAGTTTCAACTCATGGGCCTACTTATCACAAGTTAGCAATGTTAGATTGCTATAAAAGGAGAGAATGTCATTATTGAAAGAGATCAAAGAGTTGAATTTCTTTATTTCCAATGCCGCAATTTAATGTTTCCGTATCATGCTTATTCAAATTTCAGAAAATAGTACAAAATATATGTTACCCAATCGAGGGGGGAAATAATTTAATAGTACATTTGAAAGTAAATTTCAAACGGGGTATGTAACAATTGAATGAGAATACTTGTACTTTCTGCGACATTGAAGATCGTATAATTCTATATGTTGATATATACACACCGAAGCCCTCAATAATTTATTAAAAAAAATTGCATTTATGCACCCGCAGTCGTATTGGGCACTTAGATTTGGAGTGCGAATAGTCACAACCTCTATATATTACTAGAAACAATATTGTATAGTTTACTGCTGGACAGTGAATATCAAATATGCATTAGTATCTCATAAGTGATTTAAAAAATTGAAAAACACTTATCTTATCCTTTTGTTCATAAACATTAAGTTTTACAGGTCAGTTACTGGTTTGAATGACTCACGTGGTATTTCATAATATAATCATTTATCCATGTATTCTTTGGCAATGAACGTTTTAGCGTTCATGATGTCTAGTTATTTACATTGAACACCTTTTTTTGCTTAGTCACATTCACATATTGGAAGTTCAGATCACAATTCCATTTAATGCTGCTAAAACCTATTTGGCTAGTATTAATGATCAACACTAGCTGATGCTGTAAATTATTCCCGTAATGTCTGTGGGTTGTAGAGTTTTACAATTACACAAATTTTATGCAAATGTCAGGTCTAGACAAAGGAAAGAAATAAATGCTTGGATAGGTGGCTCCTAAGTTTAATCAACTCCACTCATTGGTCTATTTGATTGAAGCTGTAATTCTTTTATTGGGAATTGCTTATATGTAGATTTTTTTTGTTGTTTTCAATGTCTAGGCTCTTGCTTATGTAGATGATTTACCGGAATATCTCTCTACATTTAACAACTTGATTGATTTATATATAAATTTAGGAGATCTTGTACCAGGTAGAATTGTTTTCGTCTTGTTACAAATCTTCATGGTTCTTGAATCTCTCACCTATACTTGGGTAAATTGCTTAATCTTTGGTTTTGTTATATTATACTATGAGATGATTTATGCGTTAGGATTTTGTTTTGGGGAGGTCAATTTTTTTCTACTACCATAACTCACACATTTTTATCAACTCCGTCATTTTTAGGTGCCTCAGTGGTTAGGTAAATATTAAATAGGACTAGAAGTCATGCCTTCATTTTTTACAGACTCGCCTCAAAGTTGTTAATTTTTTGTATTTTGACGGGACCGAAAATGAGATTGAGTTGTCAAAGTTCTTACTGAAAAATGTAATGGTCTTTGAGGAAATGTATATCATACCTTTTTTAGACTTGAAATACCAATCAGAAAGTGGGCGCAAGGCAGTAAAAGAACAATTACTATCACAACCTAGGGGCTCAGATAATGCCTCCATATCATGCTGATATAATATATTCGAGCGGATGCCAAATTGATGACACTGATTTTAGAATGTTATGGTTATGTTTTGCTACTATTGCAGTTTGACAACCAGCAAGGGCTTTCAATCTAGGTGGTCCACAGTGTTGAGAAAAAATCCCTTTGGTGGATGACCTTTTGAGTTTTTCTCTTTTATTAAATTTCTCCTTGGTTTAAGAAATATGTGTTTTTGGTTAAATATAATTTGTTACGATGTCAAAGCACATAAATCTGTTATAGAATAGCACACCCTTGCTTAAATTATGGAAGTGCGCTTTTATGAAGTAAATATAAAATTGATGGGAATCCGTTGTTATTTTTCTTTTCTTTTTTTCATTTTCATTTTCATTTTCTATTTTCTATTTTTAGTTCTATTTAGGCATTTTCTTTCTTTATTAGTCTCCAAGCATATTTGGGACTAATTAGACATTTTTTTATTTTTAGTTGGTCCTTTTAGTTATTTTAGCTAATTATTTGATTAACAAGTAATCCTTCTCATTCAAATACCCCATGTAATCTCATTTGTACTTATTTTTCCCATTCTTGTAATATAAGACAACTTTTGATTCTCTCTATAAAATTAGGGTTTGGTATTTCTTTTTAGCCATTAACGTGTAGTTTACGTCAAAAATACTCTCGGAGTGCCATGTAGTGGTGGTCCTAGACTAATCATAACCTTGTATTCAATCACAACCCTCCCATGTGTAAGTGAAAACCGCCCCCACTTGTTAAATTCAAGGTTGCGCTTGGTCCGAGAATCGGGAAGTATAGTATATTTGCTTGGATTTATGATACATTTTTGCTTATCTCTGCTTTGTCATACACTTGAATTTTATAATATAATTTCAGGATATTTGATTATCATTATAGTTAGATTGATACATTTTTTTCTCTTTAGATAATTTTTGTTTGCACGAGAAGGTTGGAACTCTGACCTAACCAAATTCTTCACACCTTTGTCATTACTGGACCACATATTCTAAAATCAGTTTCATTCACATAAAATATATTTAAATATTATGATATGATTTTGTTACATGGAAGTTAACCAGTAAAATGTTTAATGTTTGAAATTGAATCATCCATACTGAGCCTCCTACATAACCGATATGCTAATTGTTTGACGCATCATTTACCTTTTAGTAGAAAAAAAGTGTTTCTTTAGCTAATTGTTTGCATTGATTGGGACATTCAGAATATCTAACGTGGCCCTTAAGGTATGCTCCATTGAATATGTTAGCTATAAACACACAATTCCTTCACCAGTTTGATGGACATACACATACTATAAAGATAAACAGAGCAAAATTTTTGGTTTCCAGATAGCGGGACATGTTTTTTTTTCTGTTATTCTGATCACAATTTGTTTTGGTAGTTATCATTCGCTATTCTTTAAGTCTTGAAATTTGAGAGTATAAGGTTCGTTTGATTGTATAGGGTGCCAAAATTTGCAATGAAAAATTTTACATGAAAAATTTTGGTTCTCTATCTCCTCAAAGAAAATTGTCATGGCAAATCATCAAAATGTGCATTAGTGTGTAGTTGTGTTAGTTGAAAATGTTTCCATAACAAATGAAGCCTAACATATATGCAAAAAGATGGCAAATCCAAACAATTCCCTATATGTAATGGCAAAAATTGCTTTGTCCTGCTGTCAAACGGATCCTAATTCTATATTCCAGCATAATCAGGGAGTTGAGGCTAGTGGTTGAAGACGAAGAAAGAAGGGAGCAAACGAGCTTTGATTTTTTTGGTTGTTCTTTGAGCTGTAAAATGAACTAACATATGGGATTAGTGAGAAAGTTAAGGACTAAATGGGTTTAAAAAAACTTGGCCGTTATGGCTAAAGACTAAACATTAATTCACTTAAAATATATTTGAAAGAATTTTTGGCCGTTATGGCTCCTAAACTATGTAAGTAGTTTCATTTCAGTTCCTAAACTAAAATTTTAGCCAATTCAGCCCTATACTATTTAATTCGAACTAATACAGTCCTCCCGTCAAATAAATTGGTAAACTTAGCGACAAAGTTAGTGTAATATATTTTTAAATTATATGTTTATACGTTACATATATACACATTATATAGACAATAAAAAATATATGCTAAAACTATATATTAAAACACTAAATGACACGACACGACACGGAATCTCTTTTTAATTAACTCGAATACAACCCAAATAAAATCCGACCTGACATAAAATTATTTTTTTACCCAACATGAACACGACCCAATTAAAACATGGCACCACATGAATCCTAATTTTTTACCTCACACAAACATGGCCGAAATAAAAAACAACACGACACAGAATAATTTTTACATAACTCAAACACGTCACAAACTAACCCAAATGAATTTTGACACAGATAGAGATCCTTTTTTTTTTTTTACCTAAAACGAACTTGACACGATAATAAATCATTTTATATCTAACACAAATATGACCCAATTAAAATACGGCACACCACGATTTTTTTTGTTACCTAACATGAACACGACCTTGATAACCCAGTTTCTTATTGTATAAGGTAAAAAAACCATGTCATGTCGTGTTTTAATTGGGCCATGTTAGTGTTAAGTCAAAAAAAGATTTCTTATCGTGTCATGTTTTAATTGAATTGTGTTCGGGTTAGGTAAAAATATGATTATATGTTGCTTCGCGTGTTCGAGTTAAATAAAAAAAATCGTTTCGTGTCGTGTTTAATACAGTTGTGCTCGGGTTAGGTGAAAAATTACGATTTCATGCTGTTTTAGATTCTAATTGGGTCATATTCGTGTTAGGGTAAACAAAGATCTCGTGTCATATTCTTTTTGGGTCGTGTTTATGTTAGATAAAAAAAAATTATGTCGTGTTTTAATTAGGTTGTATTGTGCTAGGTAAAAAATATGTGTTCATGTCATGTTCAATATTTTTTTTGTTAATGTTAATTAAAAATTATTATGTGTCGTGTTCGTGTTACATAAACATACGATATCTTGTTGCATCATGTCGAATCGTGTTTTAATTTGTTCGTAATGACCTAATTAAAACACATCATGACACATTTTTTTACCTTACATGATAAGAAATTGTGTTATCAAGGACGCGTTCATTTTAGGCAATATAAAGATTTTGTGTCGTGGCGTATCTTAATCGTGTGTTCGTGTTAGGTAAAAATATTTCCAAGTCTGTATTAGAGATCTAGTGTTATGTAACAAAAATATTCCGTGTTGTGTTGTGTTTTATTCGGGCCATATTCGTGTTAGGTAAAAAAAAATAAGATTTCATGTCGTATCGTGTTTTAATTAGGTCGTGTTCATGTTAGGTTAAAAAAATATGATTTCATATCCCGTCGCATTTCAATTTATTCGTATGCATGTTAATTAAAAAGAGATTATGTGTCATGCTGAATTTTTAGTTCGTGTTAGGTAAAAATAAAATTTTATATTGTGTCACGTCATGTTGTGTTTTAACTTATACAGTTTTAGAGTATATATTTTTATTGTATATATAATGCGTATATATGTAAGGTATAACCATATAACGTATACATATTTTAGTGTAATAATATATTAAAATATATATGTATTTTAACCCATGTAGCCCCTAAACAATTCCTGCCATTAAGTTTAAGGATTTAATTGAGGGGATGACTAAATTAATTGGAATTGAGTCGTTTAGGAGCTCAATTGATTAAATTTTTAGTTTAGGGATTAAAATAACACTACTTACATAATTTAGAGGTCATAAAGATCAAAAATTCTATTTTAAATTTTTGTTGCGTAAAGTTATCAAAACTTAGGGTGTGAATTAAGTCGTTGGATGAAATTACCCTAACAAAATGTTAGCTAACTTCAAACACACCCACCAAATTTTAAAAAGAAAAAAAGAAGAATACTCTTTGACAATCTACTGGTGTTCCTCCACCTTGTAAGAACCATCTTTGTACAATGTTTTAGTATTGAACCATATATATATATATATATGAAACTATACACTAGTGAGTTTTTTTCTCTAAAAACCCAACTCATTTTTTAGTCTGAAATTTGGGTTTCTCTTTTTACTCTCTTTTTCTCTTTTTTTCCACATTGAGGTTTAGGGTTTTAGTGAAAGTGTGTTTGGTTGACGAGAAAAAAAAGTGATTAGTTTGTGAAATGGGTTTTGTCTTGGTGTCATTTGTATATCAAAGGAAAGTTACATACTACTTTTTTTAACAACTGAAAATGTTTTGTTATTTCTTTTTGTTTTTAACTTGGAGGTTATGTTTTTAATGGAAAGTTAGTTCGTTTGGTTCCAGAGAAAAAAATGTTAGTTTTATGGAAATGGGTTGTTTTTTGTTTTACTCCCATTTGAGTGAGAAACAAAAATGTGTGTAATCTGAAATGTGTTTCTTTATTTCTAGGTTATCAACACTGAGGTTAGGGTTTTTTGTTTGGGTGTTGTTGGGAATAAGTGTTTTAGTTACATTTTTGAAATAGGTTATTTTTGTTTTGCTCAAATTTAAGTTTAGAAAAAAAGTGGGTGTTGATGCCATCATCAACAAAAAATGATGGTTGTTGTTTCTATGTATATATTGACATATGTATACATTGGTGGTCGTGAATGGAGTAGGGTTTTCTCATTTTTTTTGGTTTGGGGCTATTTGTAATTTGGTGTTAAAATTTTGAGTATATATTAGTTTCTTGGTAGAGATATATTGATTCAAATTCCAATATATTACAAAATTGAAGTTATTTGTAGGACTAAGAGCTATATTACAAGTCTAATGGATTCAACAATGCTTGCTCATGTTGGACTACAAATTACAATTGCTTTAATGGCCTTTGAATTTGCCTGTGTTATTTTTAGGATTTTGTATTTTACAATTTTATTCTCATATTCGAGTATACTTTTTTTACTTTTAGGGTTAGGATGTATTACAATTTCTTTGAATTTGGCTATGTATAGTGTCCAAACATAAAATGGGGAGTTCATTGCCAAACGTTGTTCCATTATTACATATTTTTCGTTCTCTTCAAATTTTTAGTTTTTTTTTTTTAATTTTGAAATTGGGTTGTGAGGTTCATTTTGTTGCCAAATTTGAAGCTTTTGTTATATTTTGTTTGTTTAGGAGTACTCGATGTGTCTGGTATATATGAGTTTATACTTTATTCATTTTATTTTTCATGATTATGAGTAAATTTAGTAATTCAGTTGCCTATTCTTTCGTATATGTTATATGCTTGTCTAATTGTTGTGATTTTTAGTGTTTTAGAGGTACAATTTGTAGTTGCTGATGTATACAAATTTTTACTTTAGAATTGAAATTGATATGAGTTGTGAGATTTTTTGTTTTAAATGATGAGATAAAGATAATATTGCATATATTAGTTTCTTGACCTTTTGATACTTCTCAAGTTTAGTAGTTTTTATTCAAAGAGAGTTGTCATTGTTCATAGCAGGTGTTCTTCAAAATTTTATTTCGCATTTATGTGTATTATATTCCTTTTTTTTATTAAACTTGCCTATGCGTTTGTTTTATTATGTGAGATACCAGTGGGAGTTGAAAATCAATATGGTTTTCTTGAGCTTGAATAATTTGAATGTTAAGATTTTTATTTTTAGAAAAGTGATTCGTTTTGTGCTTTTGCATATAACTAGTAATGAACATAATATATTGATGTTGGTGCTCACTCGAGTGGTTTGCAACTTTTAGCCTTCAGGTTCATTTTTCAACTGTTTTTGTTTTGAGAATAGAAATTGGGATTTATATTGTTCAGCTCTCACATACTTTTTGTATTTGATAAATTGTTATCCTTAACCTCTACTTTTTTTTGCAGCTTTTGCAACTTACGGTCGGTCCTCACCGTATAGCGGTATATTAGTAGCTTTTTTATTTTTGCAAGTGTTTGTGGGATAATAGAGTATCAAATAAGTAATGGGTTTCAATTCCAAGTCTAAAAATTATAAATTGGATTGGATAAGCAGCTTGTCTGATGTTATTGTTTCACACATTCTCTCTTACCTTCTAACAAAATATGCAGTTAGAACCAGCATTCCATCGAAAACACGAAAGTACAAGTGGACTTCAATCATCAATCTTGACTTTAAGGACAACTCTTTTTTGGGTCTTGATGAATATGAGGATGATTCTGTTTTGGGTGGGACTGGCTTTATATTTTTTGTGGATAGAGTGTTACTGTAACTACTAGACCCGAATTTGGGTTACCCATAAGTTAACCCGGTCCAACTCGAGCATTAGGTGTGAAGTGCAATGAAACAACCTAAGTAATGTTGCTAGTCCAGTTTTATTTTAGTTATAATTTCACTTGTTAGCATGCAATTTCAATTTCGAGATGAACGACATGAGGGACCCATGTGGAGCACCCCGGAGTCCAAGTAAACAGAGCTACTAACTGTAACAACCCGGATTTTTAAATGGGAATTTTTATATTAATTTTGAAAATCGGAGAAAAATGAAATTTTGGATTTTATAAATTTTATAATTTAAAGTGTTGGTTTTTATATTTGAAAAATAAATTTCAAACGGTTTTGAAATCGGAATTAAAATGGAGTTTTAATTGAATTTTTATTATTTAGAAGAGTCCTCAAAATATAAAATTCTTTAAGAGTCCTCAAAACATAAAACTTTCTAGTAAAAATAATATTTTTAGAAATTCGACCGTTCGATCAAGCTGAATTTTTGTCAGCGGTCTTGTCTCGCCGTTCGCTACAACATACTAAAATTTTAAGCGATGCTTACGGTCCGATCGTCCGTAATGGTTTTTTTCAAGTATTTATATTTGATTAGGACTCTAATTCTTTTTGGTATATAAACATAAAGTGTCGAGTTTAGATCTTTTAAAATACATTTTAGCCTTCTCAAAAATCAAAAACCTCTCATCTTCTTCATCTTCTTCAACCTCAAAATCCTAGCCCTATTCTACATAACTTTCAACTCAAGTTTTGTCAAGATTAACAGGATTTTCTCAAGACGCGTCAAGAACGAATATTTGTTAAATTTTTGAGAGGAATACACATTCAAGATCAGATTTCTAAACCAACTTTTATTCATGCATGAATACTCTATTCTTTTCCTTTAGTATTATGCGTTTTAAGTGTCGCCTAAACACTTAATTACATGTTTTCTTAAAAATAATTAGTAACGTAATTAGAAAAAGTGGATACTAAGTATGGGACTGTTTTTATAAAATCTTTTAATCTGAATAATATTCATAACCCTTTGGGTACCTAGGATTCATGAGTGATTTTGGGTTTTATTGGTGTAGGTTGCATGTAAAAAAAAACCTAGCTTTAAAAGATTTTACTTTTGCGTATAACTCATGTAACACATGTAGAGATAATAAAATTTGGTTTTTGATGTATAGATGATGAAAAATTGGTATATTTAATTTAAAATAATAAAATGAGATTATTTGGGTATTGTTGACGTTGTGATAATTAAATTAAAGATTTAATTGAATTGGACTATCATGCGTAGTTTTATACGTTGATTAATTATGTGTGGTTGTGTGACTTTTTGGTAGTATTATATTGCCTTGTGACGACGGGTTGTTGGGTATTATTGCTCTCCCTATATTTTTAGAATGCCTCCTAGGAATGGGACTAGTGAGGGAAGATTATTGCGTTTTTATCACCTTGGGGGTGGGTTGATTTTTATTACTTTATCGTCGTTACGCTCGTCTAAGTATGAGACTAGGTTATGATTTATGTTAGAAAATCCTTCTATACATAAGTTAGGACGTATTGATAACTTGGGGACCCTTAGGTATGGGACTAAGGGGTATTTTGAGGATCTCACATCGATAAATGGGTGGGGTAAATTATAAATTGTGAATTGAGAAATTGAGAACTAATACCTAAGATAATAAGACGGGTATTAAAATATATTGACGACATAATCAGCGAGGCCCGACAATTTAAAAGGGCCAGCCGGCGTTTTATGTCGTGTCGTGTGTGGAACCTTGTCAATCAGCGAGGGCCGACAATTTAAACGGGCCAGCCGGCGTTTTGACAAGGGGATGTGTATTTTGGTGGAGAAATCACCCGAGGCGGGAGGACCGCCATAATAAAAATGAGGTTATAATAAAAGATGGTTAATTTAATGAAATTAACATCGTGGGACTTGGAAAATTAAAATCATATTGGTGTGCCTTTATAAATGGGGATTTATGCGGATAGTTAGTGATTTATATCTATCGTGTTTAATTATCCCGTTTAATTTAAAATATTATATTGTGATATTTATTGCGTATAATGCTACTGTCTGGATTCAAGGATCCTATTTGAGGGGAGTAGTGTGTATTCTTGCTCAGAGCTTTGGCTATGACCCATGCGTTGACTAATCTTTTTCAGGATTAGAATTGGAGAAGCTGCATAAGATTTTTTGGAGATTATCATTTGGAGGTGCAGCTGGAGTTATTCTTTTTATGGCATAGTTTAGTTAGACTTTCAGTCGTATTTAATTATGAGGCTTTATTTGAGTTTTATTGGGCCACTCGATTCCAAAGTTGTTTAGAGGATTTCTTTTGAGATTACTTCAGATTTTTATTTAATCATTATTGGAGAATGGGTTTTTGGAGTTAGCACGTGATGGATCTTTTATCGCTTAGTTGTTGATGATCATTTGAGATTGATTCAATTATTTATCTTATGGACTGATTTATTTATGTCTCGTATCTATCTCATGCTAAGAATGGTATTTTATTTAGTTCACGTCCGGCTTAGTTTTGGTGGCGGCCGACGCCAGAATTAGGCAGGGTGTGACACTAACTTAAAACATAAATAAGATATACTTACCTGTAAAACGCCTTTAAAATACGAACTCGCACCCAACCAGCCGTAACAAAGTAGGGATGTGAGCCTATGCCCAGTGGGAATTTACAAGCAGTATAGAAACGAACAGCAGAAAGGAATACTCACAAGCTACAATCACATTCATGTGAAAATATATATGTATCTACATACATATAGGTATACCTTTGCAAATACATATTCAAATGCATTAACCGTTTTACTTGCAAGACTTTACACATTTAGATTAATTTACCTTAATCTTGAAAGACTTCCTTTATTCATACTTAGCATTTCTCACTCTGTTTAACACACCCGATTCCACACTTAAACACCCATTTGCCTATTTTACTTTAACGTTTTTGACTTAACATGGACATGTATAGATATACGCATTTACTTGTCCACTTAACCTTTACCGGAACATATATTTCATTCATTAAAGTTAGGTTGTAGTAACACGTTTCACCACACAACCCATTTTCTTACATGTGTTCCTTGTTCCTTTTTCTTTTCTCGGAATTTTACCATTTACTGCGTACTTATACGGGCTCCACATCGATGGCTATGTGCACCATTGCTCTGGCCAGTGGTTTAGGACTTTTCACCCAAGGGTTCTGGGCCCTTCTTGCTTATTCCCAGTGTCATCATAGTACCTTTAATGTGATTTAACATTTTACTAATGCCTACATTATTATCTTTCCTTTTTACCCAGCCAAAGCTTAAACCCGGGACTTTACCGTCCCAATTTGTGTTACACCTGGAAATTTTTCATTTTTGTGTCATTTACACTTTAACCTTAATTTTTATACCACAAATCATATTCATTTAGGACCACTTTGAGTAACACGCTTTCCAACATTTTTATTTCATAAAAATGTTTCACTTTAAGTAAAATTACCATTTTATCCATTTGTTTCCAAATTATGCTTTTACTCCATTTCACAACTGTTAACTTCACCCAAAACACTATTTAGTTAAACTGGGGCTATGTTTTTTCCGAACTTTCAATTTTTTTCGAATTTGGAATGATATTTTAGTTTATCGATTTCCATTTTTTTTTTTCGAAAAAATTTGGTTAGGAAGTTATAAATAATTCTGAATTTCCGATTTTTCCGATCCTATTTTTCGAAATTATGTCGATCCGATTTTTTTGATTTTTCCAATTTTTTCAGAATTTTTTTTCAATTTTCGATTTTTTCGTTTTTTTCCCGATTTTTTGAAAGTTTCTCATGTCCCACATTGGTTGTGAGAGAGAGAGGGCTCCAAAATGTTCTCTATAAAAGGAGAGTATTCTCTTAACTTCTACACAAATAAAAAAATGGGTCAAATCCTCATGTATTTAGATGTTGGGTTAAGCCTTTTTCTTTGTGTCTTTAAAATGAGAATTTCGAGTAATCGAAAATCCATAATTTATTTTTTCTAAATTTTGGAACATCCAAAATTTTCTGGTTTTTTAATATATTTTGTGAATTTATGCTTTTTTTCCATTTTTTTCGAATTCGGATTTTTTTTTAATTTTCCAAAAAAATCGGATTGGAAATTGAAATAATTATTTTATTTTTGAAAAGATCGAATTTTTTTTCGAAGAGGCATTTTTCGATCCGATCCGACCGAAACACAACTCTAATTTATACACGCCATCTTCTTAAGTATTTTAACCTTTTAACACCTTTCTACACTTGGAAGATATTACTCTTGATTGGAAACACCTTTACACCCTTAGTCCTTTCATAATCCCATAAGTCTTAATATTTCACAACATTAGTGAGTTATACTCACTAACCAATTCATGTTTGCCCATTAACACTTAATTCGTGCTTTTTACCAACATTCATATTTCCTTACTTCTTTATTCAAGAAACAAATTTATACTTAAGACCACTTTATAAGAAAATTTTCATTTCTTTTATTTAACATGTAGTCCTTTTACTTCATACCCACTATGTCTTTTAGTCCAAATTACACATACTTTGAAAACTAAACTTTCAACTTTTATTATTTCATGTTTAAACCCAATAAAATTCTTTCTTAAACTTATTCACATATTTATTATCAAATACTACAAGTTTATATGACAACAGACAACTCTCGACGACGTCGTTCAAACGACCATCACTGTCGTTCGAAAGACAATCAATTTTCTATTGAGCGATCCTGTGTGTCGCTTGAACGACAACAGGAACAGAGGTTCGTTTATTTCTTTTACAGTTCATTCCTTAGAACTATACATGTATATCCATATCCCTTTTTGTATTATTCCCCGACCATATATATCCCCCAACTATTAATTCTTTCAATATATTTTTCTTCTTATTAATTTCCTCAACATATGTTTTAAAATATTTTTATATATACTTCGTAATTCAATCATTTTCTTCAACTCAAATTTATACATCATCATATATAATTCGTAAATGTAATTTGATTAATTTATTGAGTGGGATATTACAAACTTCCCTCCTTAGGGAATTTCATCCTCGAAATTCTCAGTTTATCACAATCTATATTCCAGTCACCCACGACCAGTTTACCATACTAAGCATCCTAAATACTATGGTCTAATCCCAAGGACTTCAATTTCATCAATCATCGTTGTTAATCTAATCACAACGAACCTTAAGGCCTTATTGCTAATTCTCGGGCATGTCTAATATGTTTATCTAAACAACTTTAGGAGGTCTACATTCATCAAAATGCTACCATCACTAATGAACTCATCATCATCATGGATTGTTTGTATGCTAGGATTCACAACCTACGTTTCCTCAATAATTCTTGGTTCTTATCTAGTCTAGGCTGAGATAAACTCAGGGCTTATAATCACACTGATACGACGCAAATATTGTGTATTTCACCCGTTAACCTATGCGTTATTAGTCCCCTCGGGTATCTTATTCCCTATATTTATGCTCGTTAACCAGACAACCTCGGATTTCTATGCTAACATGCTTTTCAGGGGTTAATTGAGCTTTTATAAGTATTTGGATGCCAAGTGTGAAGTTCGGACGCATTCCGCTCGATTTCTGTACACTATCGCACGCGCAAGGGCATTTTAGTCTTTTGACAGATTGGGTACCTGGCCCGACATCTCACGAAATTTGTATCCCTCCTCACTAGCTTCACGTGGCCGTGAACGGTGCGCGATTCCGATACATAACGAAGAAGTTACGGCGATTCTTGCGGAGGAAAAATAATGAAATCAAAAGAAGAAGGAAAGAAGAAGAAAAGAGGAATGCCGTAGGCTGCTGCAATCTGACCTGCTTGATCGATCGATTGACCCATTTGGTCGATCGATCGACCATTCTTATTTGCCGAATTTTTGCCTAGGTCAATCAATCGACCAAGGGGGTCGATCGATCGATGCTCTGTTTTCTGCAGATATTTTCCTTTCTTTTCTTTCTTCTTTATTTTTATTCCAACTTACTATATAAGCCAATTTTGTTGTAATAAGAGGAATAGATCAGTTTAGGAACGATTTTAGGTTAGGGTTTGGTTTGGAGAGCTCATTTTCTCTTCTTCTTGGGTTGACAACCAATTGGTTTTGTAAGATTGAACTATTCATTTCCATCTCCTTTAATATAACTTTGTTCTTCATTCTTTCTTTGCTTTGTAATTTAGTTTCCATGCTTTCTAACTAGTTTACATGCTTTAATTCTTTCTTTCCTAGTTTAATTAACATAATTTAGTTTAGTTCATCATGCACCCTTAGATAAATAGGGTCGGGATTTCATTTCCGCCATTTTCGGGCCCCGAGCTCCGAAAACTAGGTTTCGTGCAAAATCGCGTTTAATTGAAACCGCATGTATTAAAGTTGGATTGTTATGCGTTTAACTTTCTTTGTCATGCAACGTTAGAGTTTATAGCGACAATCCGAATTTAATCCGCGTGCGACCATTTTCCATTAAATGTTTAATCTCGCAACTTTGGCTTGAATTCCTTATTGTGTGATGTTTATGCTTAATTGAAAACGCTCGATTAAATTGCTTTTGAGCCTTAACTCTAGTTAGTAGTTGTTTCGATCCGTGTGGTAGGATGCGATCCCGATCCTCGCTTTCCTTTTGTGTGGCGTAACTTATTCTTTTCTTTTATCACCATTTCCAACCTATCATCTTTTACACTTTTATTCGTGAAGTTTTAAAACAATTAAAATCTAAAATTTAATCACTCCCTGTGGATTTCTTACGATACCCGACTTACCGCTGTGCTTGCTTGTCAAGTGTAGTTGTAGTTTAGGTTTTTGCATCGCGGCGGCGAAACACACAACGATTGTGTCCTCACACGAACACACTTTTACCGCTCGATCACACACACCGGTGATTTTTAAGACTGTCACCTTATCACATAGGTCTACCCGATCGATATTGGTGATACGCAAATATTGCGTATTTCATCCTCCGAATGGACGCATTTTAGCCCCCTTGGGTATCTTATTCCCTATATTTATGATCGTTTACTAGACAACCTCGGATTTCTATGTTAACATGTTTTGCAGGGGTTAATTGAGGTTTTATAGGTATTTGGATGCTAAGTGTGAAGTTCGGACGCATTCCGCTCGGTTTCCATACACAGTCGCACGTTCAAGGGCAATTTAGTCAATTCGCATTTTGGGCACCTGGCCCATAATCTCCACGGAAGTTGTAGCCCTCCTCGCAAGCTGAGCGTAGCCGTGAACGGTGCGCGATTTCGATTCATAAGGAAGAAGTACGGTGATTTCAGCGAACGAGAAAAGCTTGGAAATCAAAACAGCAATGCAATGACTGATACCTACTTGATCGATCGATCGACCCTTTTGGTTGATCGATCGACCCTTCTGGACTGTCGAAATTTGGCCTTGGTCGATCGATCGATCCCCTATTTTTTGCAGATATTTTGCCTTTTCTTTTCTTTTCTCTTTTATTTTCTAATTTAATTCCAACTTAGTATATATACCAATTTTGTTGTAATAAACAGGGGTGAACGATTTTAGCTTAGATTAGCTTAGAATTTGAGGGCTTTGGAGAGTTTGGCTTGGATTCTTCTTGGTTTGACACCCAATTGGGTTGTAAGTTACACTATTCATCATCCTCTTCCTTTAATATAGTTTTGTTCTTCATTTTTCTTGCTTTGTAAATTAGTTTCCATGCTTTGTAGCCAGTTTAATTGCTTTATTTCTTACTTTCCTAGTTTAATTAGTATAAATTATCTTAGTTCATTATGTGCCCTTAGATAAATAGGGTCGGGATGTCGTTCCGCCATTAACGGGCCCCGAGCTCCAAAAATTAGGTTTTGTGCAAATTTGCGTTTAATTGAACTCGCGCATATTAAAGTCAGATTATTATGCATTTAACTTTCTTTGTCATGCAACGTTAGTGTTTAAAGCAGTAATCCGAGTTTAATCCGCGTGCGACCAATTTTCGGTTAAATGTTTAATCTCGCAACTTTGGATTTAATTCCTTATTGTGTGATGTTTATGATTAATTGATAATGCTCGCTTAAATTTCTCTCGAGACAGAATTCTGATTATTAGTTACTTCGATCCGTATGGTTGGATGATATCCCAATCCTTGCTTTACTTTTATTTAGACTTAACTTATTCTTTTCTTTTATTTCCTAGCACACATCACCTTTTTACACTTTTATTCCTGGATTAATAATCAGTTACAATCTATCAAACTTTGTCTATGGATTCGATAGCCGACTTACCGCTATACTCACCAGTTGAGTGTAGTCGTAGCTTAGGTTTGTTTGTATTGAGGCGATGAAACTAAAATAATGATCGACGTCTTTACACGCGCCGCTTTTCACCCTTAATCAAAATGGCGCCGTTGCCGGGGAATGTTTTGTTATAGATTGTAATTGTCTTATTAGTTCATAGTATTCTTTCTTTTGTATTTGTATTCTTTCTTTTAACCTTTTTTGTAGGATTTTCACATTTGAGCACTTAGAAACGCTTGAATTTTTCCCGCGCGCACCTATTTTGTGGAATCCGCCACTTCGAGCCATTTTTGGGTAAGCATGTATTATTCCAATTCTTTCGATAATCCTTATTATAATTCTTAAAATTCTCGCAAGCCTACGACTTTCGGTGCATACTTAGATTCCCAAAGTATAACAAATTCAAATATGACTTTGGGCGAGTATAACGAAAGTCAAAATTTGGGCTATTGGAATTTTGATGATGATGATAATGATTTTGGGCCTTTACCTCCTTATAATAGGAATTTTGAAACGAATTCGAATAGTTTTCAAAATTCCTATCATAATGAGTTTAAGTTTAAGTCCGATGGTAATTTTCAAAGTTCCCATTCTAATGCATACGCACCTCGACCTATGACATTCGGTGAGGGTTTGCGTATGTATGAGAATGAGAAACTTAAAAATCGTTATCGGGAAGAAAATCGTTCGTGGGAACACGAATTGGATTTATATTTTGAGTCCGACAACGATTTTGCTTCCGAGACTTTCGAGGCCGACGAATGTTTTGAACCAAATGAGGTACTTGTGCCTACTTTGGAACAAGCCATTCTAGACTTTGCCCATTGCGTAATAGATATTGAAAGTGAGGATGATAATGACGTAATATCTATTTGCAATGAAATGATTTCTTCTTTGGACCCCAAAGAAGAACATTTCATTGAAAATGATATTATTTCCTTTGAAATTCCAACTTCATGCGATGATGATTAATCTCATGAGTTTGAATTTCTTTCATCCCCATTTTCATTCTCTATTACCACACCGTTTCAAGTACCCGATGATTCGGTTTCAAACTTTAATATTTCAAACCTTTTCGCCGATGAGGAGTACTTTCTCGAGTCGCCTTCCACGATTGCATTCGTGCCTTTGTGTGCACCGCCTCCCATTCCAATTTCAAAATCATTGGGAGGATATTTGGCTTTTATCGGTCCCCACTTGTTTTTGTCACTCGTTCAATCCAAACCCCCCATCGTCCCTCCAAAACTTTTAATTGACGATTGTTCCTTTCTTATGCCTTACAAATGCCTTCCATTTTTCAAACTAAATTCATATTTTTTGGAAGGCATGCTTGTATGTAAGGGTACATCGGTTATCCTCCAAAGTCAAATCGTTCTTATGGTGGACCCTCAACTATTTAGACTTCTAGTGTACAGTTAGTGTGAAGCCTAAATAGTAGGTTGTATATAGTTAGCTTTCTTTCTTTTTATTTTTTCTCTCCTTTTTAATTTAGTCTAGTGTAATTAGTCAACTTTTCATTATTTGTTTTTGCTTCGGTACTAACTTGTTTTGTAGATTCTTTGGACTTGTTCTTATGGGGATCGCTCCAATTTTGGGCAATATCGCTCTTTTCCTCTCTTTGACTTGGTTCTTAATTTACATTGAGGACAATGTCAGGTTTTAAGTTAGAGGGTGTGGGATATTCTATCCATTTCACATGTTTAGTCCATGTTTTTGCGCACATGTTAGTTACTTAGTATGCTTTTCTTAGAAAAATTATAAAGTTTCAAAAATATTTTCTTTCTTTTTTCTCCTTTTTTTGGGCATTTTGCCTCTGTTTTCGATCATAAATTTCAATAATTTCCCTATCCAATAGACAGCCCAATGATGCATGTTCTCGATTTTAGAAGTTATTAGACTTTAGTCTCACTTATTGGTATTATGAATAACTTCATGATTTAAACTTTAATTCCATGAGCACATGCACTTTTCTTGCCTTATTGATTTGGTTTAAGATTTTATAACTCGGTAAGCTTTTGTTGCATTGTATATACTTACACAGAGTAAGCTTTGTACCTTTCGTCATTTGTGAGTGTATACACTATTCTTTTCTCATTGAAAACGTTGAATTCATTGGTAATCTCACTATTATTTCATTTGACCGTTCATCAATTGAGTTCATACTTGAAATGTATTACTTGAGCATGATTTTCATATATTGTTTTGATTCGAGAATTGCGTAAACTTTGTGAAATGATCATAGGCCCTCTTTGTTATACCACCCATATTAGCCTTGACCTCACCTTATATGTTACCCTCGTTAACCTTTGAGCCTAAATATAGCCTTTCGTTTCATAGCCCCAATCCCACAACCAACTCTAAATTGGAGTTTTAGCCCATATATACACTTTCCATACCTTTGTTTGGAATGTTGCTTGGGATTAAATGATGTTGTTATGATGTCGGTTGCAATTTGGGCATATGAGAGTTTGAAAAGTAAAGAAAAGAAAGTAGTGAAACAGTGAGAGAAAAGGAGAAAGCAAAAAGCAAAAGAATACAAAAGAGAAAAATGAGAAAAAGAAGAAAAGAAAAAGAAAGAGAAGTTTGTAAATGTTGTATATAGTTTAATAAGCTTTGATTACTCTCCCCGATGATATATCTAATGCCGTTTTGGAACTCGTTTTCCAATTTTGATATTGCCCGCATTTTTCCATCATCTCGAGTTTTCATCCCGAACACTTCGAATCCGTACATACATTCCTTTCATTTAATACCCTAGCCATACCTACATTACAACCCTATTAAAGTCCTATGTGATCTTATGTTGATGTAATTTAAAAGTCATAATAGTTTTGATAATCCATGAAAATACATTTCGCCTCTTTTAGTGTGCGGTATCTTTCATTGAGATTATAATTTTTCATTTTATATATAGCGTTCTTCTTTTGTGATATGTGTGCGGCCTAGTTTCCATTTACAAGTACTCCTTATGCCCACATGTTCCGTGTGTTACCTCCCTGTTTCGAGTGAATTCGTTTGATGAGTGTAATGCCTGTGAGGATTGAATATATGCTTTCTTTAATGTTTATCCAGTTTATATAAGTTTTTTGCCAAATCACACTTTGCATGTGCTTGCTCCCCTCCCACATTTTAAAGTTTCAATTCTATGAGGTGCATTCTATAATGTTAATGATTTGGACGTTTGTTTGAATTCATTCACTTTGCTAATAATGCGTATGAAATCATTTTCGCTATTGTTGGGCTTGCCGCATGTTGGGTTAGGCATATTTTGAGGAAACCATGTGATGTTTGTGGGTACCATCCCTGAAAACCCTCACGAGACGACACTCGTTCATTAGGGTAACCTAGGGGTTTAACGGCTTATTGCATATGCTAAATGCAATCGAATCGCCCACGAAAGTGGCCTTTTGCTTTTATAACATACTTTTGTACTATCTCTTATTTTTGGTTTGCTTGTAGTTCTTGTTGCATCCTATTTCATTGCTAGGGACTAGCAATGTGTAAGTTAGGAGGTGTGATGATACGCAAATATTACGTATTTCGTCCTCCGAACGGACGTCTTTTAGCCCCCTCGGGTATCTTATTCCCTATATTTATGCTCGTTAACTAGACAACCTCGAATTTCTATGTTAACATGTTTTGCGGGGGTTAATTGAGCTTTTGTAGGTATTTGGATGCTAAGTGTGAAGTTCGAGCGCATTCCGCTCGATTTCCGTGCACAGTCGAACGTTCAAGGGTAATTTAGTCAATTCACATATTAGGCACCTAGCCCATCATCTCCACGGAAGTTGTATCCCTCCTCGCAAGGTTCGCGTGGCCACGAACGGTGCGCGATTCTGATTTATAAAGAAGAAGTAACGGCGATTTCAGCGGACGAGAAAAGCTTGGAAATCAAAACAGCAATGCAGTGGATGATACCTGCTTGATCAATCGATCGACCCTTTTGGTCGATCGATCGACCCTTCTGGACTGTCGAAATTTGGCCTTGATCGATCGATCGACCCTTTTAGTCGATCGATCGATCCCCTGTTTTTCTGCAGATATTTTGCCTTTTCTTTTCTCTTTTCTTTTCTAATTTAATTCCAACTTAGTGTATATACCAATTTTGTTATAATAAACAGGGGTGAGCGATTTTAGCTTAGGTTAGCTTAGGGTTTGAGGGTTTTGGAGAGTTTGGCTTGGATTCTTCTTGCTTTGACACCCAATTGGGTTGTAAGTTACACTATTCATCATCCTCTTCCTTTAATATAGTTCTGTTCTTCATTTTCCTTGCTTTGTAAATTAGTTTCCATGCTTTGTAGTTAGTTTAATTGCTTTATTTCTTGCTTTCCTAGTTTAATTAGTATAAATTATCTTAGTTCATTATGTGCCCTTAGATAAATAGGGCCGGGATGTCGTTCCGCCATTAACGGGCCCCAAGCTCCAAAAATTAGGTTTTGTGCAAAATTGCGTTTAATTGAACTCGTGCGTATTAAAGTCGGAATATTATGCGTATAACTTTCTTTGTCATGCAACGTTAGTGTTTAAAGCGTTAATCCGAGTTTAATCCGCGTGCGACCAATTTTCGGTTAAATGTTTAATCTCACAACGTTGGATTTAATTCCTTATTGTGTGATGTTTATGATTAATTGATAATTCTCGATTAAATTGCTCTCGAGCCGGAATTCTGATTATTAGTTATTTCGAGCCGTATGGTTGGATGTACCGATCCTCGCTTTACTTTTATTTAGACTTAACTTATTCTTTTCTTTTATTTCCTAGCACACATCACCTTTTTACACTTTTATTCCTGGATTAATAATCAGTTACAATCTATCAAACTTTCTCTGTGGATTCGATACCTGACTTACCGCTATACTCACCAGTTGAGTGTAGTCGTAGCTTAGGTTTGTTTGTTTTGAGGCGGTGAAACTAAAACATTGATCGACGTCTTTACACACGCCGCTTTTCACCCTTAATCAGATATCTCCCACGAGATCCTCATGATAACCTAGAGTCATTCTAGGTGTCACAACACAATCATACATGAGCGATCACACCCTCAATCCGCATAACTCTTAATAGAGTGCAACACGAATACTAATCGTTTCCTCAAGTCCTGATGCTCACAATATTCAAAAGTCAGAGCCTTGGAACACACGATCAAGTCATAATCAACAATACCAATTAATTAATGAAACATGTTAACCTAAGGCAATTAATTAACATATGAAACAATGCGAGACCACATGTACGCACGATTGGTGTGGAATGAAGGTGCTTCCGAGGAAGAGCAAACTCATATACCGTGAAGCGTCATCCATAACTGGCCTATCCTGCCTCGTTACTGAGTTTATGTAGCGCTACGCCCGATTTTCAACTCATCAACAACGTCCCATTACCGAGACCAAGAAGGCCCAAAGAAGGTAACGAATCAAGCGACTGCCACGTCGAAATAAAGTAATCAAATTCTGACAATGAATTGAGCCACGCGAAGTGAGAACCCACAACATAAACATGAGGTTTATAACTCTTACCAATACTCGTTAACACCTTAGCCTTGCCACGCACCCTGACTTGGCCTATAAATCGTGATGGATTCTAATTATAAATCATCCACGCTTGTAGGGCAAAAGAAGTAAGAGACCGATTTCCTTGGGAAGCTGGGATGCTAGGCTTCCCTCCTTAGGATTAATGCCATATTTCCATTATTGTAAGTACAACCACCAGAGCCAAATAAAACCACATCTTTTCAACACTTATCATTAGCCACTGACTTATCATACCCAGGCCTCTATAATTTTGACACGCGGTAACCAACCCCAGTTTCTGAGAACATTATCATCAAGGGCAAAACAACGCTCATATATTATCAAACATTCAACTCACGAACCATAGCCACGACTCCTAGCAACATCCTAAAAGGTCCCAATCATAAATATCCTAATGGCATCTCAACTTCCGAGCATCACTCGTGCCAACTGATTTCCCCCACCAAAGTCATTGTCAACCACACAGGTATCACACCTAGGTGCTATAATCAAGTCTAACACGAGGGTTATCTCTAAGATATGACGAACATCATCGTGTTCTAAGTCTCCCAGGTGCACCACTTAGCATCAGCATATTTTTAAAATCATCCTCGAAGGCCATATCATAACACATGCCTAAAATCAAAAAGCTGTAGCACTAACTCCAAAGCATCGCCACAAATCAACATGATCTAAACGGATTACAATCACCAACGGTCTACCATTACTTATGTAAACTTCAATACAATAATGATTTTCAAATTCTTTATGGTGATGACACTAACCTCGGTTATTTCTCTACACAGCTTACACGTATATTACAAGGAACCACGAGTCATACTATGACCTTCTCTACACAACCTTGAGCTTATTACCATGAAATGGAAATTACTACATAAACCTTAATGCAACAAATAATCCCAAGGTTTCGAAGAGAGACACTATCATCATTGAAATGCACGGTACACAACCTCAAACTCATCGTTACCAGGTAATATGGGTGGTAATTTTGGGAACAAAATGATAACACGACACAAAACAAAATGAAATTGACATGATCTTTCGTGTTCAAGTCGTGTCCGGGTTGGTCATCGGGTGATGTTGTGTTCGTGTCCAATTTCTGCCACGAAATTGACCTGATAAGGACCCGATAGTGACACGATAGAGATCCAATTAAGGACACGATATATACCCTATGTAGACCCACTATTTACCCCATTATCAACCCACTATTTTTTTTAATTCCTCACTAACTGGTCTAATCGTGTACAATCATCTCGTGTTGGGTCGGGTCTAATCGTGTCTAATCGAATCATATTTACTTATCGTGTCATGTCGTATTTTTAACGTGTCGTGTTCGGGTTAATGAAAAAAAATGCTATCGTGTCGTGTTGTGTTCGGGTTCGCTGGTTTCTTATCATGTCGTGTCGTGTCGTGTCGAGTCATGTGAAAACACGACTCATTGACCCATTTTGCCACCCCTACTAGGGAATGACTACCACTCACGTTAACATCTCGCTAGCTAAACCTTAGTATACACCTCCAAGGAATTATCAATGTGATTTCACCAATATAACCTTGTCACTAACCCAAAGTTAATTTCACCAGACTATGTCTTTTAAACCTTAATAAGTATTCAAACACTATAACTAAATTGCCTTACTAAACAAACATCACACCGCGTGTTAATCTTCTAATTAACACAACTATATATTTTGGTAGGATACGGGCCATCGGTTACTGCTTATAAACACCAAGACCCATGTCCATGAATGTCACAAGGGGTCCTATTTTTCAATGACACACTAAAATCACCAAACTATAAATTGACAACATCTAGGTTCTGGTAGGACACGGGACGTTGGATATTTCCCAAGAGGAGGCCCACCCTAATGACGTCGTAAGAGGTCCTATTCTAAAACATCTCAACTCAATTACTTAATGCCAACTCACCACAATTATCCAGGTTCACTCCTCGGTTGCCTCAATCATCAAGATTATCTAAACCTATATTATAGTCAAGGTACATGAATTGAGATGCACTAAACCCAAGTCCGCCAATGAATGGGCCTAGTACTTCCTCACCATGGGACTAACGCTTATAAACACACTACCTACTCACTTAATTTCAATCTGGGGATTCACAAGCTTTTGTGATAAGTCGTGATGAACACCATACGATGTTAATACTACTATTAAGGCTTTTTGGTAGAATACAGGGCATGACGTATAACCTGTACACCCCAATTACACTCTCGGTGTCAATAAAGATCCTATTCATCAAATGTTGCATTACTTCTTCATCACTATTCCAAAGGGTTACATAAGGTTCAATCCCTTACCACTACCACTCCTCATTGCTACCTACGTGACCTCTTGCCATAGATGGCCCATACCCCTAATCATGGCCCACATGATACATTCATTGGCTAACAACCACTGAGGCGTTCACCCACAAGGATAGCATCATATCTAACCAAGACTGACTATACCTATCCCTAAGTGTTGCTCCACATAAATTTTCATATTTATCAAATTTACCATCAATTACGGTATTTCCCCAAGGATCGTATTTTTCTAATTATAATATTGATATTGACCCTTCATATATGTTACACCTAAGACTACATATTATTTAAATCACGATTTCACTTTACATAATTATTACACTCTATAAATCAATCCTTCCGTGACTATTCACAATTTGGTGCCACTTTCTCTACGGGCGATATTTCATTCTATTAATATCTCCAAAGATTATAAGTCATCAAAGGTTGAAACAACACCTAACATTATAAACAACGGTATCCACACATACTGGCTTACATGGACACCCGTAAATTAGACTTAATCAGAAATGCTGAAGTGATTTATACAACTAACATGATCATATGCCAGTTGGCGCTAACTTACTTGTCATGCTAACCTCTTTGAACCTTACGTCGAGGACATGAACCATAACCGTCACCAAACTAGCGCGACTGGACCAAATTGACAGTAACATCAAAAGATCAACTACTAGCCTCACCACGTCACTCCCGAAACGAACCTTGAACCAAGAGCTTAGATACCATATGTAACGACCTGATCCTGATTTGGTTTATCCATAAGTCAACCCAGTTCGACCCGAGCATTAGGTGTGAAGTGCAATGAAACAACCTAAATAATGTTGCTAGTCCAGTATAATTTTAGTTATTATTTCACTTGTTAGCATGCGATTCCAATTTCAAGATGAACTACTTGAGGGACCCATAGGGTACCTCGGAGTCCAAGTAAATAGATCTACCAAAGTAAAACATAAATAAGATATACATACCTATAAAACTCCCTCAAAATACGAACCCACACCCAACTTGCCGTAATAAAGTGAGGATGTGAGCCTATGCCCAGAGGGAATATATAATCAGTATAGAAACGAATAGCAAAAAGGAATACTCACACGGTACAATCACATGCATGCGAAAATATATATGCATCTACATACATATAGGTATACCTTTCCAAATACATATTCAAATGCATTAATCGTTTTACATCCAAGACTTTACACATTTAGATTAATTTACCTTAATCTTGAAAGACTTCGTTTATTCATACATAGCATTTCTCACTTTGTTTAATACACCCGAGTCCACACTTAAACACCCGTTTCCCACTTTATTTAGCCTTTTTACCTTAACATGGACATGTATAGATGTACGCATTTATTTGTCCACTTAACCTTTACCGAAACATTTATTTCATTCATTCAAGTTAGGTTGCATTAACACGTTTGTTGATGCAAAAAACTGGACCGAATCCCATTTTTATGATCACAGATAAATAGATAAAAGTCTTTTTAACAGATATGCATATACATATATAAAGCATTTTACAACCTTAAGATTGCGAACAAAAATGAAAGTCTTTCATTAAATCCAAAAAACAAAATACATTGAGAATGAAAATATATACTAACTATTACATTGAGATTCCTACTCTATTGGTTTCTTTCCCTCTGCTTTTGAAACAGGTTCCTCGCCAGCAGCAGGATCATCCAAAGCATAAGGGGAGTTTATGAAGTTAAGATTTTTCAGCATTCTAATGTTCATCACAGATGGTCTGTCCGAGCAGCTCTTGCTCGTCCCCGAGAACCTCTTGCTCATCCCCGAGCAGAGGTAGAAGTCAAAATCAGCATCTACAGCACTGAGATATTTACTACTACTGTCCCGACCAACATTGAAGAGGAAGTTGTATGAAAATATTTTGAAGTCCACCACTAGCTTGGTACTAATCAGATTGAAGAGTTGGGTTCAAAATCTAGTATGTTACTCGACAAAGTATTCAGAGGATCATAAATAAGAAGAATCAAGCACGTGAAGTTAGCACTCAGTTGCTCGGCACAGGAGGCAGTTGGTCGGCTAGCAAACCAATCAACATACTTGAAGATTATGACAAGCTACAAGCTGCATACTATAGCATGGCTGCATCCAAATTCCCAGGGGTGATACATAGCACACGGAGTTCCTTAAAAGAAAGATTAGCAATCATCGATCAGCCTGCATCATATGTCGTCCAGGAGATAATGCACTTTATGTTGAACAAATCAAGAAGGTAGATCAAGAATTTCACGAGCACCGAGCAACACTGCAGAATAAATACTCTATCCTTTCAAGTAAACCATCAAGCATGGAGCATTGGGGGCTTCTGTTAACGCAAAAATTCTCCATCTATGAGGACCAATCAGAAAAGGACACATGTCATCCTACGTGGAAATATTCGACACCCGAGGAGAGTTGGTCGGTACCCGAGGAGAGTTGGTCGACACCCGAGGAGAGTTAGTCGGCACCCGAGGAGAGTTGGTCTGCATACCATCCAGGAAGATCAAAGGATAATTACGCATTTAATGAGCATTAATGTACATTTATACTGTAGATGACAACACATAGCATACCAAGCAATTCAACAATTAGATTCGTTGAATGTAGACATAATGTATAAATGTCTACATACAATGAATCTCTTTATCTCCCATCACTATAAATACATGTATTCGTTTAGCCACAAGGGAGAGATAGGACAACAAGGGGGAGAGATCCGACAACGGAGAGACACCATACACAAGATCCACACCTTTTTCTCTCTCTACACTACATTGTGCTATTGTAAACCCCTGGGAATAAAATAACATTGGACGTAGGCTTTTCCTTATAGCCGAACCACTTTAAAAATCTTTGTCTCTCATGTGTGTGATTGGATTGCTTTTATCTATTTTGAGGAACTCCGTGTGCTATGTATCATATGTCGTCCAGGAGGTAATGCACTTTATGTTGAACAAATCAAGTAGGTAGATCAAGAATTTCACGAGCACCGAGCAACAGTGTAGAATAAATACTCCATCCTTTCAAGTAAACCATCAAGCATGGAGCATTGGGGGCTTCTGTTAACGCAAAAATTCTCCATCTACGAGGACCAATCAGAAAAGGACACATGTCATCCTACGTGGAAATATTCGACACCCGAGGAGAGTTGGTCGGCACCCGAGGAGAGTTAGTCGACACCTGAGGAGAGTTAGTCGGCACCCGAGGAGAGTTGGTCGGCATACCAACCGGGAAGATCAAAGGATAACTACGCATTTAATGAGCATTACTGTACATTTATACTGTAGATGACAACACATAGCATACCAATCAATTCAACAATTAGATTCGTTGAATGTAGACATAATGTATAAATGTCTACATACAATGAATCTGTTTATCTCCCATCATTATAAATACATGTATCCCCTTAGCCAAAAGAGAGAGATCCGACAACGGAGGGAGATCCGACAACGATGAGAGACACCATACACAAGATCCACACCTTTTTCTCCCTCTCTCTACCACATTGTGCTATTGTAAATCCCTGGGAATAAAATAATAGTGGACGTAAGCTTTTCGTTATAGCCGAATCACTTTAAAAATCTTTGTCTCTCATGTGCTTGATTGGATTGCTTTTATCTATTTATCTGTGATCATAAAAATGGGATTCGGTCCAATTTTTTGCATCAACAACGTTTAACCACACAACCCATTTTCTCACATGTGTCCTTTTTTCTTTTTCTTTTCTCATAATTTTACCATTTACCGCATACTTACACGGGCTCCACATCGACGGCTATGCGCACCGTATGCTATGGCCAGTGGTTTAGGGCTTTTCACCCAAGTGCTCTGGGGCTTATTCCCAGTGTCATCAGAGTGCCTTTAATGTGATTTAACATTTAATAATGCCTACATTATTATCTTTCCTTTTTACTTGCTCGAAGTCAAAACCCGAAACTTTACCGCCCCAATTTGTGTTACACCAGAAAATTTGCCATTTTGTGTCATTTACACTTTAACCTTGATTTTTATTCCACAAATCATATTCATTTAGGACCACTTTGTGTAACACACTTTCCAACATTTTTATGTCATAAAAATGTTTCACTTTCAGTAAAATTACCACTTTACCCATTTGTTTCCAAATTACACTTTTACTCCATTTCACAAGTGTTAATTTCACACGAAACATTATTAAGTTATACACGCCAACTTTTTAAGTGTTTTAACCATTTAACACCTTTCTACACTTGGAATATATTATTCTTGATTGAAAACACCTTTACACCCTTAATCCTTTCATAATCCCATAAGTGTTAATATTTCACAACATTAGTAAGTTATACTCACTAACCATTTCATATTTGCCCATTAACACTTAATTATTGCTTTTTACCAACATTCATATTTCCTTACTTTTTATTCAAGAAATACATTTATACTTAAAACCACTTTGTAATAAAATTTTCATTTCTTTTATTTAACATGTAGTCCTTTAACTTCATACCCACTATGTCTTTTACTCCCAATTACACATACTTTGAAGACTAAAATTCAAACTTTTATTATTTCATGTTTAAACCCAATAAAATTCTTTCTTAAAATTGTTCACATATTTATTATCAAATACTAGAAGTTTATATGCGTAGAAAGTGGACTTTAAATAATAAAATCCTACCAAATGGATTAAACATGCATTTCACGAAATAAAGACATTTCATCAATTTCTTTAAACTCGACAAATTTCCATTTATTCATAATGTCTCCATTTTGCAAGAAACTTAAAAATATTTATTTCATAAATATTTTGACAACATTAACATCATTACATTTTTATTCCATAAAAATGGTTATTATTTCTTTTTCACTAAATACACTAAAATGAGATTTCTTACATTTTTATACAATAAAAATGTTCATTTTCAGTTTTATTAGAAAATATACACAAACAATATTTTCTTACATTTTATTTCCATAACAATGTCCATATTTCTTTTTACTATAAATACATCCAAATAATATTTTTCTTAAATTTTTATACCATGAAAATGTGTATTTTCAGATTTACTAGAAAATGTGCACAAAATGTTTTCCTACAATTTTTATTCCATAAAAATTGTCTATTTTAAGTTTACTAAGAACACACCATTATATCCTGATAATCCTACTCTTAATCAATAACAATAAGGCCACAATATATTTTAAGTTTACTAAGAACACACCATGGTGCTTCTAAATATTATTATTTGTTTTTTAGAATCCCAAGAGCAAGGGCGGAGCCAGAAATCTCGAGAGGGGTGGGCTAATATTTTTCGATATTGTATCGGTCGAACTCTACCGTTACTACCATATTAGGGTTAGTGGGAGTGTACATATATGGATGCCAATATGTAAGGGTGGCATAAAAGAGTATATGTAAAATTGAGTGCGATAATAATGCGTCTATATCATTATGAGAAGCACGAGATATACAAATAATGTTGTAATTATATAATAGAAATATCATTAAATTTATATAATTAATTGGGTTTATGTATAATTTGGGTATAAAATTAACAAAAACAAATTGTAGGATCAATTTTTAAATATATTAAATATTTCTCTAAAAGTAGAAATATAGTTTTTTGATATAGTTTTTTTTTTCATTTTTTTTCCATTTTTCAGTTGAAAGTAGAAATGTTTTAAAACTAGATCAATTATAAGATAAATTTAACATATATACTAAAGTATATGTTTTTTTTTTAAATATTAAAGTATATGTTTTGTAGACAGTTTAAAATAATTTGTTTTTGAGATATTTGTTGTTTTTCTAATCTTATCTTTGAGTATTATTTCTTTACACAAGATATTATATTTGAAATAAATTTTCAGTTTGGTATAATAGTTTATTACTTAACTTTAAAACATTGAACAATGTTTGTATCATATTATTTTAGTTGCATATAAAGTTGCTGAGAATATGATATTTTTTTAGTTTATCTTAAGCATGCAACAGATGAAAAAATTGAGTATTAGTTTAATGACTTTAAGATAAGATATTGAATTTATTATATATACAATTTTTTTTAATTTTTTTTATATTTTATTATTATACATGTCCCGTACATCTCATGGATTGTAACGAACAAGCATATCAAATATCTCCTTTTTAAGATTTGGAACTGATGTATTGTTTCAACATTTTTTTCCTTATATATATATACTAGCGGATGCCTGTGCCCGAGGGCACGGTGATAAATTTGTCCCGGTGATAAAACCCAGCCCATAATAATCGTCATTTTTTAGAAAAAAAAACTTTTAAAAAAATAAAAAAAATAATTTTTAAAAATTATTTAAAAATATTATTATTTTTTTAAATAAAAAATAATAATGTATATATGTATGTATGCATGCATACATACATGTGTATGCATGCAAGCATGCAACACATAAAATGCCATGCATATTTATCATGCATGTCTTATCATACATAAGTTACTATTCATAACACCATTGCCCCATATATATATATATATATATATATATATATATATATATATATATATATATATATATATATATATATATATATAAACATATTGAGTAACATAAATTTTTTATAACCTCTTAACTATAATCACTAAGTACATAAATAATTCAATTAAATTTTAAAAATAAAACTAGAATCATAACTGTGGGTCACAAACCCCAAAATGAAAAACGCAAGAATATTAATAGTTCACGGGTTATAATTTTTTTTGAATTATTTGTTAAATGCCAGGAAACTCAAATCTCAAAATTTTAGTATTTCAGATAATACATCTTCCAAACTAAATAATCAATTTGTTAATTAAATGCATAAATTTGACACTTAAAGAAAAAAAATCTACTAATCTAATCTTCAAAGAGAAAAAAAGAAACGAAAAACAACATAAAAGAATGAAAAAAAAAGCGAGGAGATACCTGAGTGAGTAGCGCCGCCGGAAGGCAGTTGTTTGTTTGGGGTATTGAGTTTGATAAGAGGTGATGATTAGAATAACAATAAAATGGTTTGTTTGGGTTAGGTTTGGTAGTATGCTTTTGTTTGGTTCACCTGACAGTTTTTTTTTTTGAGTTTGGAATAGTCATCGGGTGTAAATAAACATGACAGCTTTCTTTTGGGTGGGCTAAGTTTATAACTTGGACTGGGCTAGTTTATATAACTTGGTTTAGACCCAAAATAAGTAGCATAATTTTTTTTTTTTTTGCAGTGGGCTGTAGCCCTGCTCAGCCCAGGCCCAAATCCGCCCTTGCCCAAGAGATTGCAGCACCACCTAACATAAATATATAACCACTTGTAGATTTCACATCTGAAAAATCCGACCTCCAATTGGCATCACTATATCCTTCAATAACATTAGGAAATCCATTATATCAAAAAGATTAATTATAGTTCCTTTTAGATATTCAAATACCCATTCTAAAGCATTACAATGATCTTTACTTGATTAATTGTGTATCTACTTAGCTTTCCAAAAGAAACTAGTTTAGAATATCTATTTTACAATAATTGGATAAGATCTTATCCAATTATTGTAAAATAGATATTCTAAACTAGTTTCTTTTTGTGCTAAAGCTAATAATTCTGTAACTTTCACAATAATTGCAACATTTTTAAAATAATCCCATCATTTATGACATATTGTGAACAATTACCCCTTTTATTATGCTATAAATGATTAAACCTTCTTGTCTATCTTTCTCTTCTTTTAAAGAACGGAAGAGATAAACGGTGGTTATTTACAATTGAAAATCTTGGCAGATCCATTTTAGGCATTAGCTTGTTAATATAAAATGCCTTTGGTGTTACTTAGTCATTAAAATTACAGTCTACTTGAAAGAGTTGGCGCTTGCGTTCAATTAAGAAATAATATAATAAATACCACTTTTAACCCAAATTAACCCTAATCATGCAACTAGGTGTGATTGAAACAATATGAAATCATGCACAAGATATTCAACACACAAAGTTTAAGGAAAAATCCCCCACAGGGGCAAAACCATTTGTATATCACTATAATTTGTAAGAGAAACGGCTTACAATCGGATTACACTGAAATACAAGTTTTTGACTAAGAATTACCCGCAGGCATCGGATTCTGTAGTCGCGGCCGGAACTATCCCTGTCCAGTAGGGCTGCAATGAAGAGGAAGAAGCGGTCCACTTCACAAAGGGTTGAACAACAGTAATGGTGTTCTTGGGTTACCAAACTTGATTCACATAGATATGGAATATGTGTGAATCTAAAAACCTAGAATCATAGGACTCAATAGGTGAAGACTTTAGGGTTGATATGCTCTGAAAAACGTGGGAAAGTCTTATCGAAACCAACTACTGATCGTGGTTTAAATAAGGAGTCAAAACCCTAAAAATTCTGCAACACGATCTGGCAGAGTTTATCCTCGGCGGACCGGTCCGGGCCTCGGGCGGATCGGTCCGATGGCGGACCGGTTCTTTTAATTTGAAGCTGATTCGGTTCGCATTCGGTTCGGGGCTCACTGGCTTCAATTTGCAAGGCGGACCGGTCCGGGACTGGGCGGATCGGTTCGCTGGCGGATCGGTTCGTTTTAATTTCAGGCGGACCGGTCCGGCTGACTGGATTTTTGAATTCTTCCTTTCTTTTGATCTTCGGATTCCATTGATGATGAATGGACTTTGAATCTTTGCAACGGTGTTACGTCAAATGACATAAACAAGTATGTTGGACAAAAATGTCCTTACAAATCTCCCCCTATGTCTATGCCGGAACAAACAAAAAAAATCCGAATTATCTATAATCACAATGCCTATACAAATCTACCCTTCCATGAACCCAAAAACTGAAAGTGGTACAAATGACTAAGGCTGCATCATTTGTTCTTCGAATCTTCAGAAATCTCACCGCTTTTCTCATCAGGGTGTGCAACATGGGATTATCAAAAGATGTACCTACACACATGAGATAAAGCAAATACCAAGTGACGTATCGAGTTTGAAATGAGTTAATAAACATATGCATATATACATATATACCAGATTTATGATGAACCTCAAATTTCAAAACTCCCCCATAATCAGATAATTCATTCTCCTCCTTTTTTATGATGTCCCCAAATAGACAAAATGAGAGAAATGAAATAAAGCAGTCAAGTACCGGGGTGACACAAGGTATAAAATCACACCATGAATGAACGTAAAACAACCAAGTCGGTGATAGCGTAAAAGAATGGGTGTGATCAAAATTCAATAGGAAAATCAAAGCATACAAACATGACATATGTGCACGATGAATATTGGATATTCCTAGCGAATGAACTCAAATGCTTCCTTAGGTGTAAAAGAGTGACAGTATAAGATATTGACTCAATCAAATCAACAAATCAAAGCTCAAAATGATTTTCACACCAATAACGTCCAAAATGATTTTATGCTTTTTCAGGACTTTCAAGGAAGTGCAAACCCGTTTTTCAATCTCCAACCAAACTCCCTCAAATTTATATTTTGAATAGAGGAATACTAAATTCTCAAACTTTGGAGAATTGGGTGAAACCTAAATGGCCCATATTTGGCATGAATTGCTTTTTATTGCCTTATCAATTTTTTTCGGGCTCTTTTAACCTCTTAGGACCTCGGATATTAAAATTCCTCCATTTTTTAGGTCCTTTTTAACGGTGGCTTTTGCGCAAAGGATAAGAATCAACTTTCGCAGCCCCTCCCCGTTATGAAAATGTACACACAGTCTCACCAAAACGGTTTTTACATGCATTCCAATCTTGTCAAGTTTTATCGCATTTTATACATTGTATAGACAGGATTGAGATGGAAACACTCAAGCCAACATGAGATAGACAAGTGCAACAATCAAATATAGCCGTGCATGTGTGCAATAAAGGATATAGGAGTCAAGCAAGTAGGAAATATCACTAATTACATCTCAAGGACTCCAATCAATGTTAAGCACATGGATGAAATGATGTAGCCTCTCAAATCTCTATCAAACAGTCACATGGATATATGAAATGAAGTTGTGACTTGGTTATCTTAAATGTTCATCCATAAAAGGCAAATCTCTTTCTGAATTTTTCAAAAATTTTATCAAAATAAAATCTTTTTGTGTTTTTCTAAAAAATTTCTAAAAAGAGAATCTTTTTGTATTTTTCAAAGAATAATAAAAAATACATAAAAGCTGTACAACAAATCTATGGTACATATAAAACAGACTAGCAATAGGAAGCATATGATATGAACATGAAGAAGTGATAACTTGATTTTTGTATGTGTATGTCGTTGATGGAACCAAGCTAATCAAAATCCTCAAACACCTACAACAAATATAAAATACTAACAATATAGAGGTAAGTAAGGGATAATCGAACCAACTTCAAGGATGAAGCACATAAGAGAAAAAATTGTGCAAGTCACTTTTTCTAATTACTTTTTTTTTTTTTTTATATTTTTCTATTTTTTTTTATGCTTTTTCAATATTAAAACAAGTTTTGAGGATGAGTAATTATGACTAAGGCTAATAACAAAAGTAAGAGTAATCAAACTAAAATAAAGTGTGACAAAAATACTAGTGAGTAATGGAAATTAGTGAGAGTGTAACTAAATGAGAGAAAATATTCAAGGGAAGAGAAATCCGCCCTCAATTCCCCAAATCAACTAAGCTTGTATTATTTTAATTTCATTAATTCCCAAAACATTTAATTAATTCAAAAGTTAATTCTCATTAAACTAGTGAATTAATTAAATATTCTTTTAGAAAAGCAAATTTAATTCCCACAAACACTACTCTAATTGAATTAAAATTAACCAAACAAATCATCTACTAAGAAGAATTTGTCCAACTAATTTTAAATTGAAAGAAGTAAATCAAATCAAGAGTAGATGAAAATTAGATTGATATTAAAATCAAATGGTAGGTCTATCTCTAGCTTAAACCACTTAATCAAATATTAATTAAATTTTCATACCTTTTTCAAGGTTGATTTTCCATTTCTCAATGTGAAAATAAAGTGGGAATCAAATATACAACTCAAAGGGAATTATCAAAATTAAAATTACAAACTAAATTGACTTGGATTCATGAGGGTTTCAATCACCCCTTGAATGAGGTGATTAGCCCTCCATAATCATCATCCAATAGAAATTAAAATCAAATAAGAGCATATAATGAAAATTAGAGAGGAGTAATCAAACCAAATAGCCTTCAAATGCTTAAATTCTTCTATTCATCCTTCACCTCACTTAATTACAACACTCAAAATGTAGAACAAAAGAAACCAACCCACTAGAAAAATTAAAATGAATTTTCCTATCTAATTCTCTCTCTATTTTTCTCTCCAAAAATTCTAACTAAAAACTCTCTCTAGATAGTTCCTTCTCTCTTTGATCATCCCCCCTAAAAATGGTCTTCTCTTTGCTTTTATATTGTAGGCATGGAGCATGGGGGTACAATAGGAAATTGGTTAGGGTGTGCACATGAGGGGTGTGAGGTCATGTGGGTGAGGTTGGGGAGGATAAAATCTGATTTGTTAAATGGGGGTATAATGGGTATTGGGGTTAGAAAGGTAGTTGGGGGGTATAATAGGGAAAAAAAGGGTAAGTTGGTTATTGGCACATGGGGAATTAAGTGGTCTTTTGGTTTGGCTTGGGATTGTTTTGTGCAGGAGATAAATCGTGACTTGGTTTTGGGTTTTGAAATGGGTTTTGTGATATGGGTATTGAGATGGTTTGGGGTTTGAGATCGGATTCGGGTTAGAGAATGGGGCAGACCCGAAAATGGGTCCGGGTTGGCAGAGAGGTCGGTTTTCTGTCCGGAGTTGGGGGTAAGCTGGAGTAGCGCCGGGTTTGGCCCGGATTGCAGGTGGGTTGGGTTTTGGGCTGGATCGAAGCTGGGTCAGCGTGGAAGTCGCGGATTGTGGATTTCTGGTTGGAGGGAGCGGGTCTGGGCTGTAGATCGGCGGTAGCCGGAGGTTGCAGCGACCGGGGATGGAGGGGTCGCGTGGGCTCGGGTTTCGGTCAAGCAGGTCCGCGGGTTGGGCTGGGTATGGCGATAGAGATTGCAGGAGAAAGGGAGATATGGTGATGGTAGTGTGTTAATGGTGGGTGAGGAGAGAGGAGAGAGAAATGGTTTGTTTTGGGGAAGAAGATGAGAGGGTAAGGGTTGTGTGTGGGTGAGGTGTAGAATAAGATTGGTGGGGAGTAAGGGTGTAGGGTATATGGTATGAGTGTGTGTGTTGTTAAATTTGTACCAAAAAATAATAAGACAAAAAAAATAAATCTAACTAATAAAAACTATAAAAACTAAAAATCTAAAAATTAAATTCCCATAAAATAAAGACTCAAAATAAAAATTAAAACTAAAAAGAAATGAAAAGAAAAATGTAAATCTATTAAACTTAAAACTAAAGTTCTAATAAAAAAATAAAATCTAATAAAACTAAATTCCTAAAAACTAATCCTAATAAAATAAAATAAAATAAGATAAACTAAAACTAAAAACTTAATAAAATAAAATAAAATTATAAAAATAGAAATAAAACCTAAAAAATTCTAAAATAATCCTAAAATTAAAATGACTCAAACTAAAAATCTAAAAAAATTAAAATAAAATAAAAAGGGAACAAACCAACACATACGGGTCTTGGGTGACGGTTTAGGGACAAGTTTAGGCTAGGATGGGTTAGGTTAGGGTCAGAGAATTTGGTATTTAGCTCCGTAAAATGCACAATTGCCTTGAAGTACGTATTTAAACACCGCAACTTGCATTCGGCCTGCATAATAAACATTTAAGCACATAAGACCCATATTGTCGAGAAATAGCAACTAAAATACATCTATTCGGGTATAAATTGTACAGTTTTGGGTGCTTATCACACCACCCCCAAACAGAGCGTTGCTAGTCCTCGAGCAATAAGATAGAGAGAAAGAGAAAGATAAGTAACCAAAAGTATACCACTTTCGCGGGCACTTGCGATTGCACTTAGCATGTGCAACAAGCCTTTAAACCTATAGGTTGCCCTACAGGACGAGTTGTGTCTCGTGAGGGTTTGCAGGGAATATACCCACAAAATTCTTATTTGCAAAAAATTATTAAAAGGCAGTCAATCTCTTATTAGATGTTGAATAATCGCACAATCCATCATATGAGAAAATGATTTCAGAAATGCAAGCTAGAAGGTGTAAAAAGTTTAAGCTAAGTAAATACTCAAGGCACATCCTTCCTAGAACTCAACGTGTGTAGTGTGAATCAGTCAAAACGGGTCGAGTATCACAAGAGTAATTCCTAGATTGCCTTGTCGGAATCAACGCTTCAACTTCAAATCTCACTAGATATATCTCTCTCAAATGAACTCTCGAGATATGGGTTAGTGTATCGCTCTTGTGTGTGAGGAGGTGAGTAAATGTAAGCAAGTTCAAACGTCTCACACACATATAAGAAAGAACGAACAATTTGAAAGAAAAGTGATCTCATGAAAGAATTGTTAATCACTATAGTGAGAACGTCGAGTTATTCACCACGTCGACTATCATTTGCCCGAACACCTATGGGAATATGTAAGTATATGGGTGAGGGGGAAATGAAATGGGATGAGAAGGATATGATGATATGAGGTAGGATGGTAATGGATGGTGATAGTGAAATAGGATGGGAGGATGAGGTAGGTAGGATAGTGATGTAGAATGGGGTGATGATATGATGGATGGATGGTGGATATGCGATGTGAATGGATGAAAAATGGATGCGAAAGAAGAGTGTATACACTTTAGGCACAAATGTCTTTATTACTAACTACAAACTCTCTTTCTTTTCTTTTCTCTCTCTTTTTTTTTTCGATTTTTCTTTTCTTTTTCTTTTTTTATGTTTCTCTCTCTCTTTTTTTTTTCTTTTCTTTTTTCTCTCTCTTTTTTTTTTTTTTTTTTCTTTTCTTTTTTTCTCTCTCTTTTCAATCTAACAATGAAGACATTTACATTTGAAATCACACTCTTTTATTTGAAAATGATGATGGATGATATAAATGTGGTGGGGAATGTATGATGTGGGAAAATATGTAGGAAGGGTAGGATATGGTAATGTAATTGGTGAAGTGAATGGGAATATAATGGGTGAGGGGAAAATGATGTATGGAAAGGTGGTAAGTGTATGGATGAAAATCTAGTGTTTGGGACAAATTTCAAGACACGCGTTTCTTACAAATCGAAAGTGATGTCGTTCTCAGTGATCAAGCCAAATTTTATGAAAAATAATGAGATCATGCAACAATTTAAAGTGCGGACCCAAACGAAGTTGAATCAACTTGTGACTCGGAGATTGCGTAAAACACTCAGAAAGGGTGAAAGGCACAAATCTCACGGGCTAAAGTCTCTACTAGTGATCCTTAAGGTTCTCTTTAGAATTGTAGTACTCCTCAACTCTAACCGTAGTGACGTGATACGTGCACAAATTTTGTTGAGTCTAGAAATTCATGGTGCAAAATGCCTTGTTACGTATTACATAAGCTATTTAGAAAAAATATTCTCTAGCTTGATTCCTAGACTTTGAAAGATGGATGATTGAAAATTCACATCAATGAGTGAGATGAAAGAAACTGCGCGAAATTTTAAAAATCAGGTTTAAAACTCAAAATTTTCCAAAAGAGGTACGATTTTGATAAAATTCCCCACCCCCAAACAAAAAGGAACATCGTCCTCGATGTTAAGTAAAATGATTTTTAAAATTGAGAGCATAAGGTAGGAAAGAGATTACCAGAAATCAACCGCTAATGAAGTGGACAGATGTAGCCAAGAATAAACCTGAGTAAAAGATGTACAAGTCTATAAGCATGAGAAAGCATAGGGTGATGTGAAACACCACCCCCAAACAGGATGAGACAAGTACAAGAATCGCGGGTTGCCTCCCGGTAGCGCTAAGTTTAATGTCTTCAGCCAGACCGAGGAGAACTCACCCTCAAGATAAGATCTATGAAAGCACGGGGCGGCAGAAAAATCGGGTGATGAGAATCACCCCCAAACAAGACTGAACGGTCAGTCTTCATAAATGGGGTCAACAAGGTCAATAGATTCTATGTGAGTGGAGTCTAGCTCCAAGAAGGGCTTCAAGCGTTGACCATTGACTTGAAAGAGGCTACCATCCTTGGGATTTTGCACGGTGATGGCACCATAAGGGGTAACGGACTCAACAATGAAGGGTCCAGACCACCTGGTTTTCAATTTCCCGGGAAAGAGATGCAACCGAGAATTATACAACAGAACTTTTTGACCAGGATGGAATTCTTTACGCATGATACTTTGGGCATGGATCCACTTCATCTTGTCCTTATACTTTTTGGACAAATCATAGGCATCATTTCTTATTTCCTCCAATTCATTAAGTTGCAGCTTTCGATGTACACCCGCCTCATCAATGTCGAAATTGATGAGGCGGGTGTACATCGAAAGCTGCAACTTAATGAAATAAGCATGATGTTCAAGCTCGACAGGAAGGTGACAAGGCTTACCAAAGACTAAGCGATAAGGAGACATGCCAATTGGAGTCTTGTAAGCAGTACGGTATGCCCACAATGCGTCGTTCAAGCGTAAGGACCAATCTTTCCTATTAGGATTGACGGTTTTTTCAAGAATTTGCTTGATCTCACGGTTAGAGACCTCAACTTGACCACTAGTCTGCGGGTGGTAAGAGAGACCAACCTTGTGGGTAACTCCATACTTTTTGACAAGGTTTTCAAAGACTCGATTATAAAAATGTTTACCCCCATCACTAATGATAGCTTTGGGGGTTCCAAAACGCGTGAAGACATGCTCTTTGAGAAATTGGACCACAACTCTATGGTCATTGGTGCGGCAGGCAATGGCTTCGATCCATTTGGAAACATAGTCAACAGCAACAAGAATATACTGAAAACCATGAGAGGAGGGAAATGGTCCCATGAAATCGATACCCCACACATCAAAAATTTCAACAATGAGGATGGGTGTGAGAGGCATCATATGACGACGAGAGAGACGCCGAGAGTGTTGGCAATTGGAACAAGCCTTGCAATATTGATGGGCATCGCGAAAAAGAGTAGGCCAATAAAAACCACTTTGCAAAATTTTGGCGGCAGTTTTCTTGGAACCAAAGTGGCCTCCACAAGCACTATTGTGGCAAAAGGACAGAATACTGAGTTGTTCACATTCGGGAACACATCGACGAATGACTTGATCGGGGCAATACTTGTAGAGAAACGGGTCATCCCAAGAGTAGAACTTCACATTCGCCATGAATTTGGAGCGATCCTGTTTCGACCAATGACTAGGAATTTGATCGGTAACAAGAAAATTGACAATATCAGCATACCAAGGCGAAGTGGAGATGGAAAATAGTTGTTCATCAGGAAATGACTCAGAAATGAGGATATGATCACAGTCAGACGTGACAGTAATGCGAGAGAGGTGATCAGCAACAACATTTTCACAACCTTTCTTGTCGCGAATTTCAAGGTTAAACTCTTGGAGTAAGAGAATCCACCGTATCAATCGTGGTTTGGAATCCTTCTTATGAAGAAGGTGCTTAAGAGCAGCATGATCAGTATACACGATGATAGGGGAACCTATGAAATATGAGCGGAATTTATCAAGAGCAAACACAACAGCTAACAACTCCTTTTCGGTGGTTGTGTAATTAAGTTGAGCATCATGCAAGGTTTTGCTAGCATAAGAGATGACATGTGGGCGCTTGTCAACTTTCTGGCCAAAAACGGCACCAAGTGAAAAATCAGAAGCATCACACATGAGCTCAAAGGGGAGAGACCAATTGGGAGGTTGCATGATAGGAGCGGAAGTGAGGTCAGCTTTTAAGCGCTCAAAAGAAGCAACACAGGCTTCATCAAAGACAAAAGGGATATCCTTGGATAAAAGGGTTGTCAAAGGTCGCGCGATTTTAGAAAAGTCTTTAATGAAGCGCCGATAGAAGCCCGCATGTCCTAAGAAGGAGCGAATGTCCTTAACAGACTTAGGAATGGGAAGTGAGGAAATCAAGTCGACTTTTGCTTTATCGACCTCAATACCGGATCTGGAGACAACATGACCTAAAACAATACCCTTTTTTACCATGAAATGGCATTTCTCCCAATTGAGAACTAACTTCTTTTCTTGACAACGCTGAAGGACCATAGTGAGATGGGATAGGCATTGTTCAAAGGATGAACCAAACACAGAAAAATCATCCATAAAGACTTCGAGAAAACGCTCTACCATGTCACTGAAAATACTAGCCATACACCTTTGAAAAGTCGCAGGTGCATTACAAAGGCCAAAGGGCATACGAGAGTACGCAAATGTGCCAAATGGATAGGTAAAGGTAGTTTTTTCTTGGTCTTCAGGGGCAATAGGTATTTGGTTGTACCCTGAATATCCATCAAGGAAGCAGTAGTAAGCATGGACAGCTAAGCGTTCAAGCATCTGGTCAATGTATGGGAGAGGGAAGTGGTCTTTGCGAGTGACAGCATTGAGCTTTCTATAATCAATACAAACACGCCAGCCGGTTTGTATGCGGGTAGGCACAAGCTCATTGTCACTATTTTTGACAACGGTGATGCCAGACTTTTTAGGCACCACATGAATGGGACTGACCCATTGGCTATCTGAAATGGGGTAGATAATACCAGCATCAAGCAACTTTAGAATTTCAGCTCGAACGACCTCTTTCATTGCCGGATTGAGTCGGCGTTGTGGCTCACGAGAGGTCTTGGCATTCTCTTCTAAATGAATGTGGTGGCTACAGACATTGGGACTGACACCTTGAATGTCAGAAATGGTCCACCCTAAAGCAGTGCTATGTTGAGTGAGAGTGTGGACCAATTGCTCTTCTTGATCCGGTGTCAAGTCAGAAGCAATAATGACGGGGTGATGTTGGTTGGGGCCTAAGAAGGTATACTTCAGCTCAGTAGGTAATGGCTTAAGCTCCAAACTAGGTGGTGGCTCAGGAGAGGCATCGGACTCAGACGCAGAAACAGAGTCCGGGAGAATATCGGGACACGAATTGACTGGGTTATCCACTGAAAAAAGAGTATCGAGAAGAAGAGGCTCAAATGGAGGAACCCAAGTGGAAGTGTCCAACAGTGGTGTAGAGTCTAACAAGGCATTGACCTCGGAGATGGAAGAATAAATATCAAAGTCGGACCCAAAGTGAGCCAAACATTGGTGGATAGGATCTTCAGGGTAGGTGGTATCCAACATTTCTTGGACTAAGGAGTCAATCATGCATATCTCATCAATGGAATCAACATCGGCCGGTTGTTGCATGAGGTGGAAAATATTTACTTCGACGGTCATATTACCGAAAGAAAGATTCATTGACCCATCTCGACAATTGATGATGGCATTGGCGGTTGCCAAAAATGGGCGACCCAAAATGATAGGAATATTGGTTGGGTCGGGAGCAGGAGTGTCTAAGATGATGAAATCCACAGGGTAGTAAAAGTCAGACACTTTCACCAAAACATCTTCAACAATTCCTTTAGGTACTTTCACAGATCGGTCCGCAAGTTGAAGAGTTACCCGTGTGGGTTTCATGTTTTGTAAACCTAACTCGAGGTAGAGAGAGTAAGGTAGCAAATTCACACTCGTTCCAAGATCAAGCAAGGCCCTAGTGGAGAATTGATCTCCTAACATGACCGAGACAGTGGGACGACCAGGGTCTTTATATTTCACAACACCATTCTCGTGGATGAGGGACGTGGCCTGTTCAGTGACAAAAGCATCACGAGGCACATTCGTCCGTCGCTTGACAGTGCACAAGTCCTTTAAGAACTTTGCATAAGAAGGAACTTGTTGGATGGCGGTGAGAAAGGGAATGTTTATGTGAACATTCTGAAAAACTTGCTTGATTTCATCAAATTGTTGAGCCTTCTTCGTTGGGGCCAACCTATGAGGGAAAGGGGCTCGAGGGACACAAGTAGTGGTGGCCTCAGGAGGTGTGGAAGCATTCTTGTCGGTGGCTTTATGGGAAGGTGGGATCTTAGGGAGTGGTTCTAATGGGCAAATTTGGGTGGGTGGGATGGGAACATCACAGGGAGCATCAACACCATTGTCAACCTGTTTACCGGATCGTAGAGTACTCACCGCTTTCATGTCCGCTTGGTATGTGGCTGGAGTGGAAGGGGATCCAACCTCATAAGCCGACTCCTTTCCATTCCCCTTAGGGTTAGGAATGGGTTGACTCGGAAAACGACCTTTCTCTCGCTCAGACTCAAACTGATTAAGACGTTGCTCAAGCCGTTGGATGGCTTGAGTCTGCACTTGGGTGGTTTGTTGTTGAGTCGTGATGAATTGAGTGAGGAGATTCTCAATAGAGGAGGTGGATGATGGAGGTGGAGGGGCATAAGGGGGTTGGGGTACCAACTCTCGGTTAGAACTAAGCGGCTGAGAGTACTCGTAGGACGGAGGTGGGACAGGGACAATTTGATGATTGGGGTGGGACGGTCCTCCTTGGGGGACAAAGGATGATGGATGGTTCTGTTGGTGGTAAGGAGCATGGTGATTCTGGATAGGAGGGCGATGTTGCCTTTGTGGGTTTTGATGAAACCCGGGTGGACCACCAACATGTTGTTGTGGTTGTGATGGAGCAAGGTGATTGTCGTACTTATAAGAAAAATATGGATGGTTCCTATTATTCGGATTATAAGTAAACGACGGTGGTGCGGGTTTTTGAGTGGTATCAAAGGCACATGCTTGGGCAAGAGTGGGTTAGGGATCATCGTGAATAAGGGGGCATAAATGAGATAAATGATCATGACTTAAACAGACATGGCAAGAAGGATTAGACTCGTTGACATTCATCACTTGTTTAGAAAGAGAACAACTGAGAGCATCAACAGTCTTAGTCAAAGTGTTTAAGCCATGGAGTAAAGATTTAAAATCGGGATCATTTTTAACCTCATAAGTGCTACCTACTCGTGGTGGCTCGGATCTCGAAAATTCATTGGTGCCCTCCCAATCTTGGGAGTCATCGCCTAATTCAAGGAGAAAATTGTAGGCGGCAGTGGGAGTTAAGTGCATGAATTTACCTTTGTGCATGGACTCAATCATGGTGCGAGTGGAAGGAATGAGACCATTGTAAAAACTATGGACAAGGCGACTCTTCTCGAGACCATGATGTGGGCAACTATTGATATAATCTTGAAAACGGCCCCATGCTTCACAAAATTGCTCGGTGGGCTTTTGGCAAAAATCTTGAATGGCTTGGCGAACCTCATTGGTTTTACTTATGGGATAAAACTTAGACATGAACTTCTTCACAAGTTGTTCCCATGTATGGATAGAATCCGGTGACAAGGAATGTAGCCACATGGATGCTTTATCATGGAGAGAAAATGGAAACAAGCGAAGACGAACATTTTCTTCATCTAAATTTTGATTTTTGAAAGTAGCACAAACCGTGAGAAATTTCCGCAAGTGAGTGTATGGAGATTCACGCTCAAGACCATGGAAATTCGGTAGCATGGATATGGTTGCCGGGGGGATTTCGAATTGATCCGCCGGGGTGGGTGGAAGAACGATGCACGATGGTGGGGTGGCCGTTATCGGGGCAAAATAGTCCCTTAAGGCACGCTCTTCAGCCATGGTGGGTGGATGAATGATTGGATTAGAGATGTCGACTCGGGGACAACTCAAAGTGATCGGTGGAATGGAAGAAGTAAGGGGAACACTTGGTTCTCCTAAGGTGGATGAGACGGGAGGGAGACTACGTGAACGAATTAATCGACGATTAACTCGGTTCCACGTGGGCATACAAAGATGGATTCTTTTTGGTTTTTTGGATTTTTTTGGAAAAAAGGAAAAATATTTTTGGATTTTTGCTTTTGTTTTGGAAAGAAAGAATTTTTTTTTTTTTTTTTAGTTTTGTTTATAGAAGGAAAAGAAGAAGAAAATATTTTTGAGTGTTTTTTTTTTTTTTTTTTTTTTATAAAAATAAGAAAAGAAAATATTTTTGGATTTTTGTGGAAGAAACAAGGTGGGGAAAATTTTGGACTCGAAGAATTTGGACGAATTCACTAAAATGGACTACCGAAAAGGGAATTGGACACACACAAGTAAAGGAAAAATCCCTACTAGCACATAACCAATTATTTATCTTGAAAATTAATGAGAGGGGTAGTCAAAATTTTAATGAAATCCGCGGGCGATAAAAATCACGGAATTTATATGAGTGATCGCCTTTTGCAAAATGTGTGTTCCTACTTTAATCACAAGATGCCAAGAGGCTTGCCACAGAGATTCTCCACAAAGCTACTACGACGAAACGATCGGCCGGTACAACGCTGGGGACAGCACAAACCCGTTTTACTGGGCGGCCGCACTTAAAACCCAGTTTCCCTGGACAATTCCGTGCCGCAAAGCGAACCGTTCGAGGGTTTGCCCGGTGGAGAGGACTCTACGGGTTATCCTACAAGTCAAAATGATCAAAAAGGGTCCTACGAACACCGTATCCTATGGGGCTATCTAGTTAATTGATTTTAAATTAATGATGGCTAGGGTAGCACACAAAGGATAAGTGATTGAGTTGGGTGATGAAATCCTTTCTCGTTAGTGACCGGGTGTAGGTCTTAGTCAATTTAATTCATCATTCCATTCAAAATTAAGTGCAAGAATTAAATTCACACAAGAGCACGGAGGAGCACACAAAATATGAACTCGCTAACAAGAGGGCGCGAGGGTTTAAGAAATTTACCTCCCACGGTTTTTAGGCCGTGGGGTGCCGAATATGTTGAGTCGACCGGGGGGAGAATACACCAATCTCAGTCGGCCCCGGGAGTCCTACCGACCCAAGGTAGAGAGGCTTCTAAATCCTCGCCTTGGACGCCCTCTCTCTACCTTGTCCGGTTTCCCTATCACGCTTATCTTCTTTTATTACAATTTTAATTGGAAAATAAATGGTGTCTCTAAGCACCGCAATACAAGCCAATATATAATAAGGTCCTAATACACAACTTCTAGGAAAATAAAAAGTAGTACTAAAAAAATGAAAAATATGAACTAAATGGATGGCAAGCACAATTCCTTCTCGAGTGCCTCAAACTCCTCAAAGCGGCAACGGCGCCATTTGATAACTTGATTTTTGTATGTGTATGTCGTTGATGGAACCAAGCTAATCAAAATCCTCAAACACCTACAACAAATATAAAATACTAACAATATAGAGGTAAGTAAGGGATAATCGAACCAACTTCAAGGATGAAGCACATAAGAGAAAAATTTGTGCAAGTCACTTTTTCTAATTACTTTTTTTTTTGTTTTATATTTTTCTATTTTTTTTTATGCTTTTTCAATATTAAAACAAGTTTTGAGGATGAGTAATTATGACTAAGGCTAATAACAAAAGTAAGAGTAATCAAACTAAAATAAAGTGTGACAAAAATACTAGTGAGTAATGGAAATTAGTGAGAGTGTAACTAAATGAGAGAAAATATTCAAGGGAAGAGAAATCCGCCCTCAATTCCCCAAATCAACTAAGCTTGTATTATTTTAATTTCATTAATTCCCAAAACATTTAATTAATTCAAAAGCTAATTCTCATTAAACTAGTGAATTAATTAAATATTCTTTTAGAAAAGCAAATTTAATTCCCACAAACACTACTCTAATTGAATTAAAATTAACCAAACAAATTATCTACTAAGAAGAATTTGTCCAACTAATTTTAAATTGAAAGAAGTAAATCAAATCAAGAGTAGATGAAAATTAGATTGATATTAAAATCAAATGGTAGGTCTATCTCTAGCTTAAACCACTTAATCAAATATTAATTAAATTTTCATACCTTTTTCAAGGTTGATTTTCCATTTCTCAATGTGAAAATAAAGTGGGAATCAAATATACAACTCAAAGGGAATTATCAAAATTAAAATTACAAACTAAATTGACTTGGATTCATGAGGGTTTCAATCACCCCTTGAATGAGGTGATTAGCCCTCCATAATCATCATCCAATAGAAATTAAAATCAAATAAGAGCATATAATGAAAATTAGAGAGGAGTAATCAAACCAAATAGCCTTCAAATGCTTAAATTCTTCTATTCATCCTTCACCTCACTTAATTACAACACTCAAAATGTAGAACAAAAGAAACCAACCCACTAGAAAAATTAAAATGAATTTTCCTATCTAATTCTCTCTCTATTTTTCTCTCCAAAAATTCTAACTAAAAACTCTCTCTAGATAGTTCCTTCTCTCTTTGATCATCCCCCCTAAAAATGGTCTTCTCTTTGCTTTTATATTGTAGGCATGGAGCATGGGGGTACAATAGGAAATTGGTTAGGCTGTGCACATGAGGGGTGTGAGGTCATGTGGGTGAGGTTGGGGAGGATAAAATCTGATTTGTTAAATGGGGGTATAATGGGTATTGGGGTTAGAAAGGTAGTTGGGGGGTATAATAGGGAAAAAAAGGGTAAGTTGGTTATTGGCACATGGGGAATTAAGTGGTCTTTTGGTTTGGCTTGGGATTGTTTTGTGCAGGAGATAAATCGTGACTTGATTTTGGGTTTTGAAATGGGTTTTGTGATATGGGTATTGAGATGGTTTGGGGTTTGAGATCGGATTCGGGTTAGAGAATGGGGCAGACCCGAAAATGGGTCCGGGTTGGCAGAGAGGTCGGTTTTCTGTCCGGAGTTGGGGGTAAGCTGGAGTAGCGCCGGGTTTGGCCCGGATTGCAGGTGGGTTGGGTTTTGGGCTGGATCGAAGCTGGGTCAGCGTGGAAGTCGCGAATTGTGGATTTCTGGTTGGAGGGAGCGGGTCTGGGCTGTAGATCGGCGGTAGCCGGAGGTTGCAGCGACCGGGGATGGAGGGGTCGCGTGGGCTCGGGTTTCGGTCAAGCAGGTCCGCGGGTTGGGCTGGGTATGGCGATAGAGATTGCAGGAGAAAGGGAGATATGGTGATGGTAGTGTGTTAATGGTGGGTGAGGAGAGAGGAGAGAGAAATGGTTTGTTTTGGGGAAGAAGATGAGAGGGTAAGGGTTGTGTGTGTGTGAGGTGTAGAATAAGATTGGTGGGGAGTAAGGGTGTAGGGTATATGGTATGAGTGTGTGTGTTGTTAAATTTGTACCAAAAAATAATAAGACAAAAAAAATAAATCTAACTAATGAAAACTATAAAAACTAAAAATCTAAAAATTAAATTCCCATAAAATAAAGACTCAAAATAAAAATTAAAACTAAAAAGAAATGAAAAGAAAAATGTAAATCTATTAAACTTAAAACTAAAGTTCTAATAAAAAAATAAAATCTAATAAAACTAAATTCCTAAAAACTAATCCTAATAAAATAAAATAAATTAAGATAAACTAAAACTAAAAACTTAATAAAATAAAATAAAATTATAAAAATAGAAATAAAACCTAAAAAATTCTAAAATAATCCTAAAATTAAAATGACTCAAACTAAAAATCTAAAAAAATTAAAATAAAATAAAAAGGGAACAAACCAACACACACGGGTCTTGGGTGACGGTTTAGGGACAAGTTTAGGCTAGGATGGGTTAGGTTAGGGTCAGAGAATTTGGTATTTAGCTCCGTAAAATGCACAATTGCCTTGAAGTACGCATTTAAACACCGCAACTTGCATTCGGCCTGCATAATAAACATTTAAGCACATAAGACCCATATTGTCGAGAAATAGCAACTAAAATACATCTATTCGGGTATAAATTGTACAGTTTTGGGTGCTTATCAAGACGCATCCTATTCTAGACATAGACCAACCCCTCAGTCAACTGTGCAAATCCCCAAAGACTTCCTAAGACTCTCAAATCTAAGGGCATCTAAAGGTTTTGTGAAAATATCGGCTAACTGATGGTCCGTGGGAACAAAACTCAGGGTTAAGACCTTCTCCTCAACTAACTGACGAATAAAGTGCTCGCGTAACCTGATGTGCTTTGTGCGCGAATGTTGGACAGGATTGCGGGATATGTGTATTGCGCTCATGTTATCACAGGAAATGGTCATGGTGTCCTGTGAAATCCCATAATCCTCCAACATTTGCTTCATCCACATGAGTTGCGTGCAACAACTCCCGGCGGCGATGTACTCAGCCTCCGCAGTGGACAAAGAGATGGAGTTTTTCTTCTTGCTCAACCAAGAAACAAGAGCAGAACCAAAGTAGAAACATCCACCAGAAGTGCTCCTACAACCATCTGCATCTCCGGCCCAATCAGCATCCGAATAGGCGGACAAACGGTCATTGGTATCAAAGGAATACCGAATGCCGTATGAGAGAGTTCCACTCACGTATTTGATAATACGTTTTAGAGCGAGTAAGTGAGACTCTTTCGGAGATGCCTGAAATCGCGCACAGACTCCAACACTATAGGCTATGTCGGGACGACTAGCAGTCAAATAGAGAAGACTGCCTATCATACTCCGATACAAGGTTTGCTCAACGTCCTTGCCTGAAGTGTCCTTACTAATCTTGGTAGAAGTACTCATAGGTGTACGTGCATGCTTAGCGAAGTCTAAACCAAATTTCTTCATAAGGTCTCTAGCATACTTGGATTGGGAGATGAACATCCCATCCTCTAGCTGACGAACCTGGAGACCAAGGAAGAATGTAAGCTCACCAACCATGCTCATCTCAAACTCACTTTTCATCTCCTCCTCAAAGTGGTGAGCATGCTGGGAGCATGTGGATCCAAAGACTATGTCGTCCACATAGACTTGGGCAACCAAGATAGCACCGTCATCTCTCCTGACGAACAACGTCATATCAACTCCCCCTCTCTTGAAGCCACATGCTAAGAGATAGGAAGTAAGCCTCTCGTACCAAGCACGGGGTGCTTGCTTCAAACCATACAAGGCTTTCCTAAGATAGTAGACGTGATCAGGGTGCTTAGGGTCTTCAAACCCTTTTGGTTGTTCCACATAAACCTCTTCCTGTAGAATGCCATTCAGAAAGGCACTCTTGACATCCATCTGATATACCTTGAAGTGCAGATGACATGCGATGGCGAGCAGAAGACGGACGGACTCAAGCCTCGCAACAGGAGCAAATGTCTCCCCAAAGTTTACACCCTCTATCTGTGTGTAGCCTTGAGCGACCAACCTAGCCTTATTTCTGGTTATGGTACCATTTTCATCCATTTTATTCTTGAAAATCCACCGGGTACCAATAACATTAGTATCACTAGGTCGGGGGACAAGTTCCCAGACATTGTTCTTCTTAAACTGAAGTAATTCATCCTGCATAGCAGATATCCAGTGTTCATCTTTGAGTGCTTCCTTGTGATTCTTGGGCTCGACTTTGGACGTGTAGCAGTGATGACTAACAACGTTCTCTAGTTGAGCACGAGTCTTGACCCCTAGAGTGGGATCGCCAACAATGGCTGAAGGATCATGACTCTTGCGAACCCAAGCAGGTGTGTCCCCTAACACAGGAATAGGGTCCACAGAGTGTGGGAGAGGAACAGGAAAATCACTGTCAGAACAGTCCTCATCCTCACACTGAAGGTTGGGATCAATAACCGTCGGGGGTTCATCATCTTGCACGGTGACGTTTATTGATTCCATAACCTTAGAGCTCTTCAGGTTAAAAACCCGGTATGCTCTACTATTCAATGAATATCCTAGAAATATTCCCTCGTCTCTCCGGGAGTCGAACTTTCCTAATTGCTCTCTATCCCGTAGGATGTAACATTTACTCCCAAAAACACGAAAATACGCCAGGTTAGGCTTCTTGCCGGTCCACAACTCATAAGGAGTGTGAAGTGTGTGTGGACGCAAATACACCCTATTCACCGTGTGGCATGCAGTAGACACTGCCTCTGCCCAAAATCTCCTAGAAACTTTATGACCTAGAAGCATAGATCTAGCCATCTCTTGGATCATTCTATTCTTTCTCTCAACAATCCCATTTTGCTGAGGAGTTCTCACAGCAGAAAACTCATGTTTGATCCCAAGGCTATCACAGTACAAATCCACCTTTGCTTCCTTAAATTCAGTGTCGTTGTCACTACGTATTCTGTTAATAGTGACCCCGTGTTGATTTTGCAGGACACGGCACTTGGTCGTTAGGAATTCAACATCATCTGATTTCTCTCTTAGAAAACCGACAATAGAGTATCTAGAGAAATCGTCCACCATCACGAGAATGTATCTCTTACCACCTAGACTCTCCGTGCGAGTAGGACCCATAAGATCCATGTGAATCAACTCAAGAACACGTGAGGTGGTAATGGAGTTCAACTTCCTATGTGGGCTATGGATTTACCACTACACCAAAATGATAATTTTGTGACTGCCTTTTTGTGACTGCTAATTGGGGTGACAAACTTATCACTCCCAGGAGCAGTCACAAAATTATTTGTAACTCCCATTAGGAGTTATAAAATAAAGGGGAGTAAAAAATTTGAGTCAATTAATTTGTCACCGCTAATGAGAGTCACAAATGTTACCATTTAATTAATTTGTGACTCCTATAAGCAGTCACAAATTTATAACTGCTATGAGGAGTCACAAATTTTCATCTAAGTACTAATTTTGTAACTGCTAATGACAGTCATAAATTTGTGACTGCTGGTAACTGTTATCGACCGTCATAAATTTGTAACTGCTTTCAACACTCACAAATTTTGGCCAACTTTAATTTGTGACCGCTGGGAGGGGTCACAAAATTTTTTCCCTACTTTAATGTAAATCAATTTTGTAACCTCTCTCCTCTCACTCTGTAGAAGAACTCCCGCCCACTGTAGAAGAACTCCCGCCCCACTCACTGTGAAGAACTCCCGCCACATTTTGGTAAATCGATTTTTGCCCTAGTTTTCATTTCGATTTTGCCTTAGTTTAATGTAAATCGATTTTCCCTAGTTAATGTAAATCGATTTTTGCCCTAGTTTAATGTAAATCGATTTTTCCCTAGTCTGATCTGTTAGCACAATTTGTTAATATGTTAGCACGATTTGTTAATGTAAATATGTTAATATGTTAGCATGATTTGTTAATATGTTAGCATGATTTGTTAATGTAAATATGTTAGAACTAATGATGGGTTTGTTAATATGTTAGCACTAATGATGGGTTTGTTAATATGTTAGAACTAATGATGGGTGAAAGTTGTAGAGTGGGGCAAGTATATGTTAATGGGGTTAAAGACTTTGTGAATTATGCAACGAAAAATCTTGAAACTGATATTATCCCATGCCCGTACAATCGTTGTAAAAATGGAAAACGTTTGAAAGGGGTGGATGTAAAAGTACATTTGTTTCATTGGGGTATGCAAGTTGACTACACGTTTTGGCATTTCCACGGGGAGAGGGAATTTAAGTATATTCCATAAGAAATACTTGTCAATGAAACTGTTCACACAAATGGTGACCCGTTAGTACATGCTAGATGAGGAGTGTGGTGAGAGAGATAAGTAAAGGAATTGAAATTTAGCTAAATGCGTGGAGATGAGGAGTCATTCAAACTCTTATAATACAATGTTGGCATGTTTTTGGGACACTAATCTATTAACTCGAAGCATGCCATACAATAAACATAGGACTGACTCTAAATATTATTTAAGTGTGCGTGTGTGTGTGTTTACGACATTGTTTATCAACTTTGTTTCATGTTTCAAGCGTAGAAGGGAAATATTTCATTCTAAAAATATTATTCCTTGATTATCATTATTTATTCATTTTTTTTGCAGGAAGACAAATTAAATGATCTGATCGACTCAGTTAATCTAGTCCCGAACATTCAAGTTATAGTATCGTCGAATTGATATGGATAAAGGTAATTTTAATTTTTGGTCATTGACTAATATCATTAGTCTTTGTACTCGATTGATTTGTAGTGGTGATAGGAGGTTGAGGGTGAGCTAATTGAAAACCCGGATTGTCAATTGGTTGTTGTTGTATAGTTTGGAGATTAATTTATGAAAATATTTGTAAACTTGTGTGTGTGAATTTTAGTTAGAATTATTGATATGCTCGTTTGTGTTCATTAATTCACGTCCTTCGTAAGTAGTTCATGTCATCCAAGTTAGAATTATTGATTGTCTACACTTGTTTATGTGAGTTTACTATTCAATATGAAAGTAATTTAAGGGAAGTGATCGCCATCGGAATCCCGATTTTCTGAAATTGGCTAGTTGACATTTGTTTTGGAATAAAAAATGGAACTTAGGTTGGAGAAACTCAAAAAAATAATCGTGTGGCCTAGATAAAGGTACATACACCCTAAGCATTACAATGTAACTTGTAGGAAGTTGCGTGTCTCATCGGGTTCCTAGTTTATGAAATTGACTAGTAAGCGTTCGCTTTGGGGTTAAAATGGAATTTAGGGATGAAAATTGAAAATAACAATCGAATGGCCAAGACAGACCAACAAACACCCTAAGAGGTACAAAATTAACTTACAGGAAGTGTGAGTGTCCTAATCAGACTCCCGATTCTAGAAATTGACTAATAGATGTTCGTTTTGGGGTTAAAAGTGGGCATTAGGGTGTGAAAATAAAAAATAATAATGAAGTGTCCCGTAAAGAGGCACGCATAATCGAGATGATACCAAAGAAATTTAAAGAAAATGGTCTGTCTAAATTAGAATATCAGTTTTCAAAATTGATTAGTATATGGTCGTTTTGGGCTTAAAACGGGATTTAGGGGTGAAAACTCAAAATAGCAACCGAGTGACCCAAAAAGAGGTATGGAAATCTTTAAATGTACAAAAATAACTTGTAGGAAATGTTCGTGTCCTCATAGAACTCATGATTTCCCAAATTGACTAGTAAATATTCAAGTTGGGATTAAAAGTGGGCTTTTGAGGGTGAAAACTGAAAACAACGTTGAAATGGATCGGATAGAGGCAATTCCAGTGTTCTCATGAAGCTCATGTACTTATAGTCTTATTATATCGTGTCTTCTATGAAGCTCAATTCCAACTTGGATTCCCCCTCCCCCTAATTATGTTGATGATTTACTAAATGCTTGATGGGAAAATTGACTTGTCTATTTTTAGTGATGTCGGAGTTGTTGTGTTCTGAAAAATTAACCATAGATAAAGGTCTTTTACTCGATTAATTTGTAGCGGTGATATGAGGTTAGGGTGAGCCAATTGAAAACCCGGATTGTCAATTGGTTGTTGTTGTATAGTTTGGAGATTAATTTATGAAAATATTTGTAAACTTGTTTGTGTGAATTTTAGCTAGAATTATTGATATGTTCGTTTGTGTTTATTAATTCACGTCCTTCGTAAGTAGATCATGTCATCCAAGTTAGAATTATTGACTGTCTACACTTGTTTATGTGAGTTTACTATTCAATATGAAAGTAATTTAAGGGAAGTGATCGTCATCGGACTCCCGGTTTTCTGAAATTGGCTAGTTGACATTTGTTTTGGAATTAAAAATGAAACTTAGACTGGGGAAACTCAAAAAAATAATCGTGTGGCCCAGATAAAGGTACATACACCCTAAGCATTACAATGTAACTTGTAGGAAGTTGCGTGTCTCATCGGGTTCCTGGTTTTTGAAATTGACTAGTAAGCATTCGCTTTGGGGTTAAAATGGAATTTAGGGATGAAAATTGAAAATAATAATCGAATGGCCAAGACAGACTAACAAACACCCTAAGAGGTACAAAATTAACTTACAGGAAGTGTGAGTGTCCTAATCAGACTCCCGATTCTAGAAATTGACTAATAGATGTTCGTTTTGGGGTTAAAGTGGGCATTGGGGTGTGAAAATAAAAAACAATAATGAAGTGTCCCGTAAAGAGGCACGCATAATCGAGATGATACCAAAGAAATTTAAAGAAAATGGTTTGTCTAAATTAGAATATCAGTTTTCAAAATTGATTAGTATATGGTCGTTTTGGGCTTAAAACGGGATTTAGGGGTGAAAACTCAAAATAGCAACCGAGTGACCCAAAAAGAGATATGCAAATCTTTAGATGTACAAAAATAACTTGTAGGAAATGTTCGTGTCCTCATAGAACTCATGATTTCCCAAACTGACTAGTAAATATTCGCATTGGGATTAAAAGTGGGCTTTTGAGGGTGAAAATTGAAAAAAACCTTGAAATGGATCGGATAAAGGCAATTCCAGCGTTCTCATGAAGCTCATATACTTATTATATCGTGTCTTCTATGAAGCTCAATTCCAACTTGGATTCCCCCTCCCCCTAATTATGTTGATGATTTACTGAATGCTTGATGGGAAAATTGACTTGTCTATTTTTAGCGATGTCGGAGTTGTTGCATTCTTCCAAATTAACCATAGATAAAGGTATTTTACTCGATTGATTTGTAATGGTGATAGGAGGTTGAGGGTGAGCCAGTTGAAAACTCGGATTGTCAATTGGTTGTTGTATAGTTTGAAGATTAATTTATGAAAATATTTGTAAACTTCTTTGTGTGAATTTTAGTTAGAATTATTGATATGTTCGTTTGTGTTTATTAATTCACGTCCTTCATAAGTAGTTCATGCCATCCAAGTTAGAATTATTGATTGTCTACACTTGTTTATGTGAGTTTATACTATAAAAAAGATTTGATACAGGTGCATCATAATCCTTATAAGTGACTTGATGAACCTGTATCACGCTCGGGCTCATATTGCTTCTCTCATATGTTTCCGCGGTTACCTAGACATACTCATTTGAGGGAGGTAACTCAGTCCATGGAGATGGTTTGCCTAGACATTGTCCGAGAAACCCCTGATAAGAGAAAATGGGTTAATTCATCTCATTATGATGTAACGTGTAATATATTCCACAGTCACTAGATCCTCAACAGTAAGTATATGGCAAAAAAATTGAGGTTGATCAGAACCATTAGTCCCTTTAGGTGTCATGTATTTAAGTTAGGTATTGTGATGATTATCTAGAGTAATGTGAGGTTTTGGTGGGGTCTCCACATTTCCATACACACTTACGTTTGATATTTCTAGCCATTTTCTTTTTGCCCTTATTAGTTGTAGGCTTTGAATGAACTTTCCCGTATTCAAAATCATGGACTCCAATCCATCATGGCCTTGCCTAGCACAAAATTGATAGTAGGCAGGGATGTTTTCAAATGTAAATGCTTGCCAGAACCCCTTATCATTACAACCAGTCCTAACATGTTTAGGGATTGGTTTTAAAAGATCAACCTCAATACACACCTAAGCATAGTTGGGTATAGCCGGTGTAGCAGTTGATTCATACTGCCCTTATTATTCTAAAATGGTCCACTACAGCCCTTACTATTAATGAAAAACTTTAGAATATGGTATTAATGATGCTACCGCCCTTACTATTAATGGTCAAGATTATGCATTCTACTGCAATTATTAATGATTTATCATGTTTGCATTAATTATTTATCATGTATTAATGAGTTATCATGTATTTAAGAACTTTTACTGTTTATAAATCAAGTCCATTGGAAGAGATACCTTCAAAGGAAGAGAAAGCATGAATTAAACTACCTTTATGATCTCTAATTAAGCCACCAGCTCCTAAGGGACTTGGATTCCCTTTTGAGGCCCCATCACAACTTAATTTAACAAGACCTTCACTAGGTCTCAATCAATTGACCAACTGAATTATTCTTAGAGCATATTGAATGAAACTGATCTTGAACAACTGAGTGATGAATTCATAGTCTTTTTAGGAGACTTGAATTTTCTAACTGAGCAGCAAGAATGAACCATTTCCATGGTTTGGACAATGATAACATTAGTTTTCATTTTGATACCAAGAAACACACTATTATTTTTTACCTTCCATAACTCCTAAATGGTAGCAGTAGGAATAATGATGAAAAGAAACTTAATGAAATCTTATTTAGTCCTCCTCAACCACTAAGACATGAGCATATTTGCTTTGTATACATTTGGTTTATGTATGTGATAATTTGTTTTATGGAACAACTTGAATTCTGATCTTTAAGTTCTTATATTCATCTTTATTTATTTTGGTCCTGTTTCATTACCTGTACAGATAAAGGCGAATATGTTGGTATAGAAGAAGATATGGAATATTTATTGATCTAAAAAATAGTAGGCAACTATGTAGTCCTCATAAACATCAATAAGGCTAAAAGCTCATTTTTCCTTTGAAAATGTATTGCTGGAAGAAAAGCCTATATTGCTGATCTTCTTGACATTATAGAGGAAATGTCCCTTTCAATTACATGGGAGTTTCAATTTTGAAGGCAATCCTAGAATAATCCACTCGAAGGCCATTGTAAAGAAAGCTAAACCCAAATTATCTTCTTGGAATGGAAAATTACTTACTGCTGCTGGTAGAACTCAAATTATCTAATCCATTTTCAAAATTATCTTTTGGTAAACATGGGTGAAGCCCACTTTCTTTGAATAATATTTTAGGCCATTAAGAGAACGAAAGCAAGATTTTAGGCCACTTTCTTTGAATAAGACCACAACTGTCCACTCTGCCTTTAGAAGATAGCCATGAAAATATTTGTAATACTTTTGAAGGAATTTCAACTTAGACCAAGTTTCCTACATATTTATTGCCCAAACAACATGATAATATTTAAATTTAGTTATCAATTGTGGGAGAATAGTACAATTTATTATTATACCATCCCTTTAACGATAGATACGTAGACAATATGCTCGAAAGAAAAGACAACAGTGGTTATCATCTTCTTAGCTTATGCGTGATAGAGACGGACAACCAGACTTATCATCGCCTACTTCACAGTGTAAGGGCTTGTTTAATTCACGTGGCTACGTAGAGACATTGCATACAAAACTATAATTTTTATATAGTATATCTTACAATTCAATAATAGTGATGAAACTATATTTACCTGTTCATAAAGGACTTAAAATTGTCTGCTTACTAGTGAACCAATTATATTTATTTCTTACTAATTATTTACTCTAGTTATAGTTGAGATGTAATTTCAGTTTATATATTAGTATAATTTTCCTTATTCGAGAGAACTTTTTATATCAATTAAAAATTGGATACTAAGATTTAGTTTAATTATTAGTCATACTAGATCATTAGCATACACCAAAAGGCATGTTGGACATAATCACAACTAAACCAAAGCAAATTATATAGCTATGTTCACATAAAGATTGTATCATCATCCAGTGTACTAATTATAGTTTTTGATAGTATTATTACAGATATTTTCTAAGTACTAAATAATGAAAAGTTATTTTTTTATCACCGTTTGTGGTACACATGACTCGTCCCCTTAGAAAATCAAAAGCAAATATTAAACGCAACTCGGGATTGTACATTTAGCATAGGGGATAAGGATAAAATACTCAATTGCATTTGAAATTCTATTTTCATTTATTCTGGAGTACATGGTTTTTTATCTAGTCGCTGTCAACGGGAATAAAATAGTTCTTGACCATTTGGAAACATTTCGGGCTTCGCCCCTGTTTATAAAGTCAATATCTTTTGGTAACTTCTCATGGTCCGTTATCAATGGGAAATCCCATTTTCAAATATTCATGATGCATAGATACAAAATTTCTTCATTTTCTTGTGTCAAATCCTATATGTCCTCTTTATCATCGTTTAGCATTACTACCAATGATAATTACTTTACTATGGACTTTCTTATAACCCGTGCCTTCATTTTTTTTTATATAATAAGACTGAACACATATAATTTAGATTTGGAGATATGGACTTTCTTGATAACTTTGCTAGCAGATTTGGACATTCTCTTATTAATAGCTACTGCCTTGCCTTTCTTGTTACTGACTTTTCTCACCTTCTCTATTGCAGATTCTGAATCATTCAAATTTTTCCTCTTCAATATCAATTCTTTGGAATTTTTATAAGCTGACAATTTATTTGGCAGTAAGTGATATGCTTCCAACTGTTGACTGGAATTTCTTCTTGGTTCTTATTGTCTATTTGCCTCTCCTGATTCTCTTTCTTCTTTTCCTTTATCTTATAAATTTGATTAGCTGCTCAATTGTTGTTGATCTTCTTTACACCTTCCCTGCTTGTTGTTACCTCGTGCTTCTGCTGACCATTATCTTTCATATCCCTAGGCATATCTTGTTTGACAATGCAGCTTAATTTATATATAAATCCTCACATAATGATAGTGAAGGGATAATTATGTGATGTAACGATTAAGACTAGAAGGTATCACACATTATTGATCAAGAATTCAACAGTTTATTCTTATTGTTAGAGTTTGTGTGGCATTCTCAGACATGGTCCTGAAATAGCACAGCGTGTGGCATTTACGCGAATTAGATTCCCTTCTCTTACATAAGTGGTTCATGTGTCAACCTCCCACAACAAGCTAGTAGAATTTGGTGCAGCCTGCAGCCTTACATAAGTGGTTCATGTGTCAACCTCCTACTGATAATAGTTTATATGTTTTGTTCATAACTCTTTATGTTATGCGTTGTCCTATTATGTTTCGTTATATTACCTCTTCATCATGTTAGTAATCTTTGTTTTGTTCATTTTATCTGTATCAAAGTTTTGTTCTAGTTAAGTAAAGAAGACAGATATTAATGAAAATGTTATTTATCATTGTGTTGTTTAATATCTCATCTGTGTTGGTGTTGATTAATTTCAGTAGTTATTCAGAATTGCCTACTAAAGCTCGAGCAGGTATTCTCGCTTTTCGCTTTAAATGCTTCATTATGCATTTATTTCAGTTACATTGGGGACACTGCAAGATTTTAGTTGGGGTGAGGGAGTATACAATCACATTCTTTAGACTTATTTTCTTTGTGGATTATACTTAGTACTTCACTTGAAAAATTAAAATTTTTTAAAAATTCAAAAATATTTCTAGTTTTATGGCTCGTCCCGATGAGGACAGCTTAATGTAACTTACTTACCTGATATGTCACTTATGACGCATTCATTTTGAGATTTTATGCAATTAGTGTAGCATATATGATATGCTTAGCTGATATGTCACCTATGACGCATTCATTCTGAATGTTTAATGATGCTTAATTGTCGTGAAAACTGTATGTATTAGTTGGTAGTTATCTTAGACCTGATGACCATGCTATATCCATAAAGTGAACACCGAATTTGAATTTGTATAGCCCAAGTGAGGTTTAGAGGCATTCATCATTCTGAGTGGTTATAAACACTTACTCTTACAAATAGGAAAATGCTATTTTGTTGCCTAGTTTCATTTTTCATTGTTAGGTTGAGTATTAGAGTAAGTTAATGGTTTTCCCTTCTCTTAACTATTGATTAATATGCATAAATTTTATACTCGTACTATTTTTACAGCGAATCTGTCGAGCTGTGACCACTCCATCTGTAATAAGAAGAGCCGCATATTCATCTCTCAGTCATTTGGAGCCGCATAAAGATCTTTCTTCTTCATGGCCTAGTAAATCAGTTACTTTACTCGAATTATTATATTTGGTATTGAATGATTGTGCCCCACCTTATTTATTGTAACTAACATAATTACATTTTATTGTTTGCAGGTATACACATGGCATACATAGTATTCAAAGGCCTAAATTCAGGTGTTTACACTTCGTGGCAAGCAACACAAGCACAAGTCAATGGATACCGAGGCGCCGTATTCACAAAATTTGAGTCCATTGAACTTGCTCAACAGGCGTACTCCGAGTACATGAGGGAGGATGTCATCGCATCAATACCCCCCACGGCTGATATACCTAGACTTCACGAAGCGTATCCACCGCGTGGTGACTCCGGGTCTAGATTTAGAATGATTTGTTACATGTTCACGACATTTCATGTCATCGAAGTGTTGTGTCGTTATTTTTTTTAGTTTATTTTTTATTCTATGTTAATTTTGTACTTGGCGCCCACGAAGGGATTGTTTGATGTTAAATCAAGTTTAAACAAGTTTTATGTGTACTCGATATTTGGAATATCAGAAATATAAATGAAATGTTGTCAAAAATTTTAGACTTGTTATCATGCTATTTATTTTACTTTCATTATTTCATCATTTTGTGAAAATATAAATAAATTTTTAATAGCTCTTATCACATTTAATAAATTCAATTTTGTAACTGCTAATAGCAATCACAAATTTGTCACTACTATCAATTTTGTAACTGCTAATAGCAGTCACAAATTTGTCACTACTATCAATTTTGTAACTGCTAACAGTAGTCACAAATATAAGATTCGTAACTGCTGTCAGCAGTTATGAATCTAATATTCGTAACCGCTGTCAGCGGTTACAAATTGGGGTCACAAGTCATAACCCCATAGGGGTTACAAAAATTTATGACTGCTGTTAGGAGTTACAATTTTTCTTTTGTCACCCCCTAAATTATGACGGTAAATAGCAGTTATAAAGGTCATTTGTGACTGCTAGCAGCACTCACAAATCTCCCATTTTGGTGTAGTGTGCTTTCCCAACTGACAGGGTCCACAAATCGTGGAAGTTGTCTTTCCAAGTGACGGTAAGCCACGTACTAGGTCCTTTTTGACTAAACGAGATAAGTCTCTAACGTTCACATGACCTAGACGTTGGTGCCACAGATCCATAGGAGTGATCGTGGCGCTGTTGCAGACAAGTGAGGATTTGGGCTCAGTCCCATAACAGTTATCCTCTGTCCTCACCCCTTGCACTAATAGTTTACCGGCTTGATTATAGACCTTACAAGCTTCCCGGTCAAACTTTACTGCAAAGTCATCATCGCACAGCTGGCTGATGCTGAGAAGGTTTACTTTCAAACCTTTGACGTACAAGACATTTTCTAGCTTAGGAAGTCCTGGTAACTCAACTGTACCTCGTCCTACAATGCTAGACTTACTCCCATCTCCAAAGGTAACTCTCCCATCATCATAATCCTCAATCTGAGTAAAAAGGGAGATATCACCTGTCATGTGTCTGGAGCATCCACTATCAAAATACCACTGAGAGGTATTATGTGCTTTGAGAGCAACATGGACAACAAGGGCCTTTTTCTCTTTCTTAGGAACCCAAGAGTAGGTACCTTTTTGTATTCCCTTGTTGTTGTTGGTTTTAGCCGAAATGCGGGGCGCATTCATTAATGGTAAAGTCATCCGTCGGAATTCCTCCATCAAACTCTGTGATGTGGCGGCTAGAAACTCAACTCGCTCTCTCAGACTGGCAAACTCATCAGTATGATGTGGGGGAGTAAAAGCACGTCGTGTCCGACCCAAACTATAGCAAACATCCCTAAGGAGTCCATTTCTTTTGCAATGGGAGCAAAAGGGCACAGTATTAGGAGGACCTTGGTTTGCTTTTCTTGGTCGAACTCTCCTTCTTGGTTTAAGATGACGGCCATAAGGAGTCTTAGTAAACTCAGGAATTGGTCCGGGTGCAATTTGGGACGTGGAGGTACCATCAAAACCTATTCCTTGCCTGTCACCAAAACCTAAAGCGGGACCGAAGAGCATTTTTCCCATCTTCCCAGATCTGTCCTCGATTTGTACCTTGACTTTCCTAGCTCTCTCAAGGTCATGAGTAAGCTGAGCAACAAGGGCTTCAAGTTTCTTCTGAGTCTCCATGGAGGAATGGAGCTCACTAGTAAGACTAGCCACTTATTTAGTCAAGTCCGCTTTCTCTTTCTCAAAACTGCTCTCTCTCTCTCTAAGCAAATTCTCTTTACTAACCCAGGCAGACTCTCTCTCTCTCATGGCGGAGCAGGTGGAGGACTCTCTCTCTCTCGTCTCTTCTAACTCTTCTTCTAACGCGGTGATCCTAAGAACTAACGCCTTGTTATGTTTTTTAGTTTTGAAAGACTCATTATATAACTCGGTGTAGGCGCGTTGAAGGTTACTCTCGTCCTCACTACCTTCCTCCTCTCCCTCACTCTCTTCGTTCTCGCTGTCGAGGTGTCCCTGTGAAGTAGCATCCTCATCGTCGTGAGGTGCACTAGGAGTACTCACATGACTAGCCATGAACGCGGTGAAGTTACGCTCATGCGGTGACTCATCTCCCGAGTCCACCGACTCGACCTCACTGTCGTCACTAAGGGTAGCATTTAGGATAGCTTTACCCTTTTCCCTATTCAGACGAGTGGCACACTCAAACGCTCTGTGTCCCTTACCGTCGCACTCAAAACACCTCTCACTGTCTTTAGGGGGGTCTTTGAAATCTTTCTTTTCAACCTTATTTTTCTGAAAATTCTTTTTATCTTTGAAATTCCCATTTTTCTTAAATTTCAGAATTTTCTTGCAGTTTTTAGCAAATAAGGCCAAATCATCTATGTCAAACTCACATTCAGAATCAGAAGTTTCTATCTTTCTAGATGACTCGACTCTCTTTCTTGCCGACCCCTCACTTTTTCTCTCTTGGGCTTTAAGGGCAATTCCCTTATCTTTTGGCTTGGCAGATTTAGGAAACATGTCTATTTCATAAGTTTGTAAATCTCCTACCAGTTCTTCCAATTTTAGTGTATTTAAATTACCCAAGGAATTTAACACAGTGACTTTAGGTATAAAATGCTTAGGAAGGGAACGAAGAATCTTTTTAACAACTCTAGCATTTGGAATATGTTCACCAAGATTATAGCTAGTATTAACAATGTCAGAAAGCCTAGCATAAAATTCATCAAAACATTCATTTTCATGCATGGTGATGGTTTCAAATTGAGTTGTTAAATTTTGCAATTTTGACTCTTTAACAGCATTTGTTCCTTCATGGGTAAGTTGCATTACATCCCATGCCTCTTTTGACGTGGTGCACGTCATTATGCGTTTGAACTCATCGGGTGTGACAGACCCAGAAATAGCACTTAGACCCTTAGAATTAAAAGACGACCATTTAAATTCTTCATCAGTCCAAGAAATATCAGGTTTCAAGTTGGTCACATTATCAACAGTCACGGTGGGACGAGTCCACCCTCGTTTAACCAAAATCCAGACACGTTCATCAATGGCTTTTAAAGCCGACCTCATACGGGCTTTCCAATAAGCATAATTTGTCCCGTCAAAAATAGGCATTTTATAATATGACTTCTCTATTTGAACACGCACTTTTTCAAAAATCAATTTTTTGAAAATTGATATCTTAAAAAATTTTGCGGAAAAAGGAATACGCGATAGGTTAGCGTAACCTGCTCTGATACCAATTTGAAAGAGTTGTCGCTTGCGTTCAATTAAGAAATAATATAATAAATACCACTTTTAACCCAAATTAACCCTAATCATGCAACTAGGTGTGATTGAAACAATATGAAATCATGCACAAGATATTCAACACACAAAGTTTAAGAAAAAATCCCCCACAGGGGCAAAACCATTTGTATATCACTATAATTTGTAAGAGAAACGGCTTACAATCGGATTACACTGAAATACAAGTTTTTGACTAAGAATTACCCGCAGGCATCGGATTCTGTAGTCGCGGCCGGAACTATCCCTGTCCAGTAGGGCTGCAATGAAGAGGAAGAAGCGGTCCACTTCACAAAGGGTTGAACAACAGCAATGGTGTTCTTGGGTTACCAAACTTGATTCACATAGATATGGAAGATGTGTGAATCTAAAAACCTAGAATCATAGGACTCAATAGGTGAAGACTTTAGGGTTGATATGCTCTGAAAAACGTGGGAAAGTCTTATCGAAACCAACTACTGATCGTGGTTTAAATAAGGAGTCAAAACCCTAAAAATTCTGCAACACGATCTGGCAGAGTTTATCCTCGGCGGACCGGTCCGGGCCTCAGGCGGACCGGTTCTTTTAATTTGAAGCTGATTCGGTTCGCATTCGGTTCGGGGCTCACTGGCTTCAATTTGCAAGGCGGACCGGTCCGGGACTGGGCGGATCGGTTCGCTGGCGGATCGGTTCGTTTTAATTTCAGGCGGACCGGTCCGGCTGACTGGATTTCTGAATTCTTCCTTTCTTTTGATCTTCGGATTCCGTTGATGATGAATGGACTTTGAATCTTTGCAACGGTGTTACGGCAAATGACATAAACAAGTATGTTGGACAAAAATGTCCTTACACTACTTATGAAATTCTACTACTTTAAGAAAATGGTAGCATTTTCAATCTAACTTACATGAGTTCGAACAAAATTCAACGACCTTGATGATTGGACAACGCAACCCGAAATTTTATGCAATACCTCTATTTTCCCCACTTTTATGTAATTGAAACACTTTATAACTTTATAATTACATTGTATTGCAATTGTATTTTCTTTTCATAATCAATTTAATCTAATATGTTTTTATTTCCTTTTAATAATGTTCTGTTAAAAATAATAAATGTTGGCCTTACGCAATACTGTAACATCATTAAATGTCACGATTTTCATGATATATTATTTGAATACATTACCAGCACTAACTAATCATTTTCATAATGTTTTTATTAGGAAATAAATATTTTTTTGAAGCATAACTGATTGTAGCCCTCATCAAATTACAAAGGTTAAAATTATTTGGAATTATGTATGCATGGAGTTGTCCACCCTTGGAGTGTTATTGTTTTGGTCTTCATTTTTGCCACTTTTGGAAATTGCTTATGATTTTCTTGTGGACACCATAATAGGATATGGCAAACATTACCACATCACCACAAATGGAACTCACAGAGGTCAGCTGCCTCTTCTTTTTAAAAGAATCCCCAAGACTTTGTTATCTCATTTCCACTCTTAATAAAGTTAGGTGTTGTCCGCGCAGAGTTTCCACAATTTGGTGTTAAGTTTGCGCAATCTAATTTCTCTATCATCATGGGACTCACATGGTTAGGCCCCACATGATGATTGAAAATCAGAGTGTGGTAGCTAAGATTTTACCTTCCAATCGGCTTTTGGGTTCAATAAGGTCTATTATTGTTTGGTTCAGATTATTTTTACTCGGGGTGTTTTTTTCCCATAGAAAATTTATCTAAACTCTTATTTTGTGGTCCTTGCTTCCAAATATATTGTATGGGTATTCTTAAGTCTGACATGCCATTATCTTTCCCTCAATTTTTGTTGGAAACATTTCTTAATCACCTCCCACAGGCTTGGATTTTATAAAAAACCAAAAAGTAAAAGAACATCTTGTTTGTAGTAATAATAGCAGAATAAACGAAATAACCCAAATTTGAAATAGATAAAATTAGAAGGACTTATCGATCGAGGTTTGTGTTCGACACAAAGTCCTAAAGGTGAAATTGCTCGCTGATATTTGTAGCTGTCAGCCTCGTGAACATACACCTCCCAGGATTCAACGATCAGATTTACACACCAGCTTTGTGTTAAATCTTTGAACTCTCAGGATACTCCAGCACTCCCAGAAAATTATTGAAAATTAGAAAGTAGCAAAATTATTTTTGCAGAGAAAGTGATTTGCAGAAAATAGCAAAAGTATTTTTGCAGATAACGTGAGAGAGATTTTTTTTTTTGATGCTTTTTTGACTCTGTAGCCTTTTCTTAAATAAGGGAAATGGTAAAAAACGTGGGTAGAGGTTTTAGCCAAGTAACCCACTAATATCTCCACTAACAGCTATAGTGGAAGAAATAGTCAAAGACTTAAAACGGTTTAAAAAATTAAAACGATTTTGAAAAGATTTAATGCATATTAGAAATCCCCAAGAGCCCAAGGCCCAATCTTTGACCCTAAATAATTAGTGTGCTCCCTAGGACTTGAACCCAAGACCTCATGCACACACCCCCACTAACTTACCACTTGGCCACTCCCACTAACTTATTTACTTTATTCAAAATAAATATATATACTAACATACATACCCAACAATCCCCCACATGAATGAAGTAAATAAATTAAATAAAACGACGCTCTGGAGTATCATAAGGAGTGACGTATAAGGCAAAGGTGTCATTTGACTTGAACCTTTGCTTTGTGATGATCTATTGAGTTTACCGGTTGATAGTGAACTAATGTCTTGAACTATTTCACCGCAGTTGTAAACTTAAGTCAATAGAACACACACGTGACTCCAAAAAATCATCATCGAGTTCCCACAGTTGTGCTCGTTTCGGCCTTGAGCATGCCCAGGTTTCTTGAGTGCTCTAGAGAATCAGCCTTAATTCTCATAGGAAGCGGCCCCACTACCACACTCATATAGGTGCTTCTATCAAGAGTGTACTGTATCTCACACCCTACTGAATAACAGCTATAGAAAGCATTAAGAGATTGAATCTCATCCTCCATCGATACAGAGGTACTACATCATAGGAATGGGTTTTAAGTAAAACTTAAATTTGTACCCCCACAAATCACTCCTATAACTTTGTTATCCCATTGAACCCAGATCTTGGGATCTCCAGTCATATGGGTTGGGTTTCCATTATAGGTGATTTAGATATTAATAGGCTTCAGGCCCATCCCCCTCGATGTTTGATAAACTAGCTCTCTAGCTAGCCCTTTAGTCAATGGATCCGCCAGGTTTTCCTTTGACTTGACATAGTCGATTTCTATAACTCCATCTTTCAATAATTGTCTCACTGTGTTGTCTCTCCTCCTGATATGCCTAGACTTTCCATTGTAGGAGTTATTATGTGCTCTTGCGATTGCTGCTTGACTATCACAGTGAATGGACAAGGCTGGAACTAGTTTAGGCCACAAATGAATATCTAATATGAAGTTCCTTAACCATTCAGCCTCTTCGCTTGCTTTATCCAACGCTATGAACTCTGACTCCATAGTGGATCTAGCTATGCATGTTTGCTTGGTAGATTTCCAAGATATAGCGCCTCCTGCCAAGGAAAAAACATAGCCACTCGTAGACTTACATTCATCATTATCAGAAATCCAATTAGCATCACAAAAGCCTTCAATTACAGCAGGATATCTAATATAATGAATACCATAATTTATTGTGTATTTAAGATATCTCAAAACTCTAATCAAAGCATCCCAATGTTCATTATTAGGATTACAAGTGTATCTGCTAAGTCTACCCACAGCATATGCAATATCAGGTCTAGTGCAGTTCATAAGATACATTAGACTACCAATAACTCTAGAATATTCTAATGATGATACACCAGGACCCGAATGTTTCCTTAAGTGACAACTAGGGTCATAAGGTGTTTTAGCAGGAATACAATTAAATTGTTCAAATTTTTTAAGAACTTTCTCTACATAATGAGATTGGGTTAAAACAATTCCTTCGGAATTTTTAATGATTTTAATTCCAAGTATAACATCAGCAACACCCAAATCTTTCATATCAAATTGCTTATTAAGGAAACGTTTAGTTTTATTAACTACATCCATATCAGTTCCAAAAATAAGCATATCATCCACATATAAGCAAATAATCACACCAGAATTATCCTTGAATTTGCTATAAATACATTTATCCGCTTCATTAATGTTAAAACCATTAGAGATCATTACTTGATCAAATTTTTCATGCCATTGTTTAGGAGATTGTTTTAGTCCATATAAAGATTTTTTAAGTCTACACACTTTTTTATCTAGGCCTTGGACTACAAACCCCTCGGGTTGATCCATATAAATTTCTTCTTCAAGATCTCCATTCAAAAAAGCCGTTTTAACATCCATTTGATGAATTATCAGATTATGTAATGAAGCAATAGCAATTAATAGCCTAATAGATGTAATTCTAGTAACAGGAGAGTAAGTGTCAAAGAAATCAATTCCTTCCTTTTGCCTATAGCCTTTAGCTACCAATCTTGCCTTAAATTTATCAGTAGAACCATCAGCTTTTAATTTCTTTTTAAAAATCCATTTGCATCCAATAGTTTTACATCCTTTAGGCAAGTCAACTAACTCCCACGTGTTGTTAGAAATAATAGAATCATATTCACTATTAATAGCTTCTTTCCAAAAAATAGAATCGGGTGAGGACATTGCCTCACTAAAGGTGACGGGGTCATTTTCCATTAAGTACGTTAAAAATTCAGGACCAAAAGAAGTAGCTATCCTAGGTCTTTTACTTCTCTTAATTTCAATATCTTCTGAATTTGGAGATTCATTTCTAACACTAGGACCCATTGGAACAGAACTACTAGTTCCCTCACTTCTCACTTTAAAAGGAAATTTGTTCTCATAAAATTCAGCATCTCTTGACTCAAAAATAGTGTTTTTATCCATATATTGATTTTTAGAATCAATTACAAGAAACCTATAGGCATTACTGTTTTTAGCATACCCTATAAAAACACAATCAACAGTCTTTGGGCCAAGTTTAGTTCTCTTAGGTAATGGTATTGAAACCTTAGCAAGACACCCCCACACTTTAAGGTGTTTATAATAAGGTTTTCTATTTTTCCACATTTCATAAGGAGTTTTATCATTATTCTTAAAAGGTATTTTATTAAGAATATAACAAGCAGTAAGAAGTGCCTCACCCCACATATTATAAGGTAATCCCGAAGTGCTTAACATAGAATTTACCATATCCTTAAGAGTTCTATTTTTTCTTTCAGCTACACCATTAGATTGGGGTGAATAAGGAGGAGTAACTTGATGAATTATTCCATTTTCTTTACAATATTTATCAAGATCACCGGTGTATTCTCCTCCCCTATCGGATCTTAATGTTTTAATGGATTTCTCCAATTGTTTTTCAACTTCTAATTTATAAGAAATAAATTTTGAGAAACACTCATCTTTACTCGTAAGGAGATAAATATAACAATAACGAGAGTAATCATCAATAAAAGTAACAAAGTATTTATTTCCACCACGTGTCACATAACCTTTTAAATCACAAAGATCAGAATGTATTAAACTTAAAACAGTTGAACTTCTTTCGACACATGGAAAAGGTTTTTTAGCATATTTTGATTCAACACATATTTCACATTTAGAGTTGGTAGAAATATCAGATTTTGGTATGTTTCCCAAAAACATTAATTTTTTAATGGATGCCTTATTTACATGACCAAGTCTAAAATGCCACATATCACAAGAGTCAATCAAATAAGCAGAAGAAGTAGATATTTTATTATTATCATCCACGGTTACATTTAGTTTGAAAAGACCCTCATGAACATAACCTTTCCCCACAAAAGCACCTCCCTTAGTCACAACTACCTTATCACTCTCTAGAACAATTTTAAAACCTTTCTTAACTAGACAAAACCGGACACCAGATTCTTCCTAACCTCAGGGACATACAAAACATCTTCCAATGTGAGAACATTTCCCGAAGTAAACTTTAAAACTACGGTTCCCTTGCCCTCAACCTTAGACGAAGAGGAGTTTCCCATGTACAGACGTTCATCCCCACTAACAGCAGTGAAGGTAGTGAAGGCACCTCTCGTGCCGCAAATATGTTTGGTGGCGCCAGAATCAAGCCACCAGTCTGTCATGTTACTCACAATGTTTGCCTCTGTCACAACAGCAGAAAAGTTACCCTCCTCGGTTACATTTGCTTGAGGCTTCACATCTTGACTCTTCCTAAACTTGCAATCTTTAGCGTAATGACCTGGTTTTCCGCATACATAGCATTGACCTGCAGGTTTAGATTTAAATTGAGGTTTAGAATATTTATTCTTATCGTTAGGTTTGAATTTATGGTTGGACCTCGAATTCTGGTTTGGTTTATGGTGCCCATGTTTCTGGTTTGAATGGTTAGGCTTGGACTGGTTCTGTTTTTGGTTTCCATTTGATTTTCCCTCTACCAAATTAGCCTTAGAACTGAATTCAGAATTTTTCTCCCTAAGTTCTGCATCCCTATTATCTTCCTCAATTCTCAAACGAACTATCAAATCTTCTAGTGACATTTCCTTTTTCTTATGTTTCAGACCGTTTTTGTAATCTTTCCAAGACGGTGGCAGTTTTTCAATTATAGCTGAAACCTGAAATCCCTCACATATACTATAACCCTCGGCCAGAATTTCATGAATAATAATTTGTAGTTCTTCCAGTTGCGACACAACAGATTTATTATCTTCCATTTTAAAATCCAAAAATTTTCCAACCACAAATTTTTTAGACCCAGCATCTTCAGTTGCATATTTTTTGTCCAGTAAGTTCCATAATTCTTTAGCAGTAGGACATGACCAGTAAACATCATACAGTTCAAGGCAGAGACAATTCAGAATATAATTCCTACACATATAATCTCTTTGTTACCAAACAACTAGTTCTTCAGGTACAGAAGGTCTATCAGATGCAATAACGTCAACGACTTTAAGAGTTGTTAGGTAAAATTGCAGTTTCATTTGCCATCTCTTAAAATTCTTTCCATCAAACAATTCAGGTTTTTCAGAGTATTTTGCATTAGGATTTTCCATAGCAGTTTGTAGAATAACAACAAATTTCACCTTTAGATTGTTTGTAGTAATAATTGCAGAATAAACGAAATAACCCAAATTTGAAATAGATAAAATTAGAAGGACTTATCGATCGAGGTTTGTGTTCGACACAAAGTCCTAAAGGTGAAATTGCTCGCTGATATTTGTAGCTGTCAGCCTCGTGAACATACACCTCCCAGGATTCAACGATCAGATTTACACACCAGCTTTGTGTTAAATCTTTGAACTCTCAGGATACTCCAGCACTCCCAGAAAATTAACGAAAATTAGAAAGTAGCAAAATTATTTTTGTAGAGAAAGTGATTTGCAGAAAATAGCAAAAGTATTTTTGCAGATAACGTGAGAGAGATTTTTTTTTTGATGCTTTTTTGACTCTGTAGCCTTTTCTTAAATAAGGGAAATGGTAAAAAACGTGGGTAGAGGTTTTAGCCAAGTAACCCACTAATATCTCCACTAACAGCTATAGTGGAAGAAATAGTCAAAGACTTAAAACGGTTTAAAAAATTAAAACGATTTTGAAAAGATTTAATGCATATTAGAAATCCCCAAGAGCCCAAGGCCCAATCTTTGACCCTAAATAATTAGTGTGCTCCCTAGGACTTGAACCCAAGACCTCATGCACACACCCCCACTAACTTACCACTTGGCCACTCCCACTAACTTATTTACTTTATTCAAAATAAATATATATACTAACATACATACCCAACACATCTCACCAAGCCATGTATCTTATTCCACTTTACCATGGAAATGACATGGACTTCCATTGCAAGAGCTATGTACTACTGAGGAAAAACTTTCTCTATTACTAATTAGCCGTAAGTATGGGAAATTAATGGCTATGAGTGTATTGGATCATATTGCTTCATGTAGGGAAATCAACATGAAAGTTGAGGAAAGTTTAAGGCGGGTTGATCCTAAGCTTGGACGAGATTCATTTATGGATGTTCATAGACAAGCAATGGTCATATCTACATTACTGAGATTGGTGTTTTCTTTGACATCGTTGGTCGATACCTCTGACTTCTTCGGGGTGAGGAATAAGGTTGTTCATTAAGTCATGGATTTCATCAAAGGTGAACAGGTTCTCTTTGATCAAATTCCTCGTGAAGATGTGCCTGATGTTAATGAACTAACAATGGAGATGATTAATCTTATTGTTAGCATACTTAGCAAGGTTTGGCCATATGAAGAGAGTGATTTAGATTCTTTTACTTTGGCCCTAACTGTAGGCTATATGGAGAATCGGAGGATGTCAGAACTGAACATGTTTTGCATTTGTTTTAGCCTAAGCTCTTATCTATATTATCTAGTCACAAAGAAACCTCTGAGACTACATATTTCTAATAGTCCCATTGATTATCATGCACCTACTAGCCATCGAAAACCCACATTGAGTTTACTTTGTTAATTATGTGTCAAGCTCTCTTAAAAGAGCTGCGGAGGAAAATTCATTGTTGCTTAACAAGATTCAGAACATTAATGAACTCTCAAGATAGGAAGAGGATAAAATTATCAATATGTGTGTCCGTAAAGATTTTGTTTCATCTTTTGACAATATATAAAAAATGAGGTACATTGCCATGGTGGAAATGTGGGAGATAGCTAGATATATGGAACATCTTATTACTTTATAACTTCTGCTCACAGAGAATTTGATGAACATTATCCTTGTCCATTTTCAGGACTATTGTTGTGTGTGTGAATCCTCCAGTCAAGCTAAGGAAACAGTTACATATGGTACACACTAGATTCTAAAGAGGACTTAAGTTTGTTGTGTGCAAGGTTAATTCCAACTTTAGAAATACTTGAATTGCTAAATGAGAATAAAATAGGTCATAGCCTCAAGGTTCTCAGCAGATTTGCTAGCAATATAGGATACTTGAAATCCTTTCATTTATCATCCTATTGAAAATTAGGTCATAGCCTGTCTGTACTTGTTATTCATTTGCACAATTATTCATAATCTTTTCAACTCTTGTTTACTGAAATACATGTCCATAATTTATGTTTATCAGTTGTTACTCTCGTATCAAATTTTCATTAGAATTATTTTCATAAAAGAAATATATATCAAAGAAAGAAGCCATCATCACTTGTGTACGTAGCCATATAGTGGTGAACCAAGTAAAACCTTATTTTGTGCTTTGTGTTTGGTTTTCTTTCTATGTCTCCCTCCTTTACTTGGCCTTTAGATTGATTTTCTTTGGTTACCTCATGAGTTGCCAATTAATTAGATCTTGGTCGTGCGCGAATCACCTGTCTTGAGTGAGTAACCCAACGACATCTATTTCATGTACTTGAGTGGATTAATGAAGTGATTAGGTGTAATGTTCGCAAGCTTGACTTACTAGATTATTATGTATTGGAGTTGCGTTTTCTTTTACGAGACACTTGCATCTTTAAAATTAGTTATTGAGAATATATTCATCGTTCAAGACTCCTTGTGTATTCCCAATTAAGATCTTCCAAATTCATGTATATTATAATCCTCGTAATGACATGACAAAGACTCTCTTTCGTAGTTGCCCTCTACTTGAAGATATAATTATAGAAAGGCGTGTGGCATCTGATACACTCCGACCATATTACAACATAATGTCATATGATGTTTTTTCCCTGACTTTAAAGAGATTGGTAATAATTATAGATGTCACTCATGATTAAGCATCGTACAAAATTATTTTAATACCCTAGATCTGGAATGTCTTATTCAGTTTAGTGAATAGCCTGAAGAACTTGTCATCACTAGTTGAAGCCATTGTCAACGTAGGGCATCGTACAAGGCATTGGGAACATGTAGATTACGAATTTGGTCTGTAGTATGGACTCTCTAGTATTGCATTGCACAGAGATACCATGGTTGTAAGTTTATCCTCTTACTTAGCACGATTATATGTATGTATTATTGAAGAGTAACTTGCCTCCCTTGTTTTAATATTTGAATTTCTTTTCATGGCATTATAGTTATGTCTTACAAAGTTTCGTTTAATCATGATCTTCATAATATCTCTAGATTTAGCTTTAGTAACGACTTAGCCACATTTTATAATTTGAGAGATTCAGAGGTGGAGATTCCGAAGCTCTGTGGCTGGAGAGCGTGCTTCTAGGTTTACTTGAAAACTCACCCAATCTATAAGTTCTTATTTCTGATAAGGTGCTTCACTTATAATGAACAATTTTGATTGCAATAATCATTGCATTTTAGTTTTTCAAAAACAAAAAACAAAATTGTATGACTATCACTAAGACTATGATGACGGTGATACTGTTGGTATGGCCCAAGTTAAAGTCTTTGATTGGATTAAACCATAATTTATGCCTAATTGTTTGTTGCACCTTGAAGTAATCGAAATGACAATATCTAAGTGGGCGAAATACGAGTTGAAAGTGTTGATGCTAAAGTACTTACTGGCTCATGTTGAAGTTTTGAAGAAGTTACCAATATATACTTATGAATTGGCCCCAAAAGAAGAGATAAAGTTTGTCCAAGGGTCCGTTTGGTTCGGGGTGAAATACTTTTAACCGCGATGAAAAGTAAAATGGTGAAATATTTTTTCACATACTTATAATAAATTTTTTGTTGGGTTGATATTGTGAATAAAAAAAATTCTTTGTGAAAACGTATAATTATGAAATATGCGCAGTAAAAAAATTCACTCTAAATAGGTGAAAACGTATTTCACCATATTACTTTTCACCGCGTTAAAATATATTTTACCCCGAACCAAACGACCCCAAGAAGTGTTGGAGTTACCAAGGGCGTCAAGAACTTGTAATATTCAAATTTTGTAAGGTTTCCTGTAATAAGATGTCAACAGATTAACTATTTTTCCAAGTTTTCAGACTTACCTCATGGTAATTACTATCATCAGGGGCTCGGTTCATGTTGCTATCTTTTGATTGCTAGTGTTCCTATTCGTTAGGTCGGTCGGTCGGTCGGTCGGTCGGTTTGCCCAAATAGATTTGAAGCCATTATGTAGTCTAGATGTAAAGGATTTGTAATATGTTAAAGTGAATGACTTTCATCGGTGAAAGTAATTGTTAGGGGGTAAAAATTCTTTCTTCTCTGGTACATGTTTTCTTAACTGAAGGAAAATGTTCTTTGGTTTATACTTACCGTAGTTCTTTGTCAAGGTGCACAAATGTATTGTAATTTTTAATTTTAAGTTTCTTTGAGCCCGTAACAAAGTTTGGGAAGGTGGCCTCGTGATTATTATTTAAGTTTTGGTCCTAGTTGCTTTATATATATGTCTATGGCAGTTACATACTATATATATGAAATCATGACACTGGATTCCGATACATCTAACACTACACAAAAATTCGATTTTAGTAACATACTAATTTTTTGATTAATGATAGTATTTTATTGTTACTAATTTCTTACTTTAAATTCTTGTTAGCAATTTCATGTGTGTTGCTAATTTTACTCTCCAAGTTTAAATATATAAAAAAAAAATGGGAAGAACTTTTTACACTACAAACCCCAAAAAGAGAAGCGATAAGTTTTCCCTCCCAATTCATCCCTCCAAATGAAAGCCCTAAAAGTTCTGAACCTCTTCTCTCAGTTTGACCGTTCAGTTCTATTCTGCATGAAATCCCTAGGGTCATGCATTTCAAGATGGAAAGACACTCCTCCTCATCATTGGGAAACTGATATACTGTTGGAAATTGCTGTTTGTGTTTACATATATTCGTAATTTGGTTGATCTCAACTCAATTAATGATTTAATAATGTTCAACATGATTGTTACATGAACCTTTGTTTTTTGGTTGGGATGACACATCATTACTTTGATTTATATTCCTTTTAAACTAATATGTTCTTTTGCTCTATCAATATCTATCTCTATGTGTGTATAGGGTACATGATATTGTTATTGTAATTTTATATAATGAGTTATATTATGATTTTGATTTGACTCTATTTTGATTTTTTTGTTTATTTCACATCTAATGTTTGACTTTACTTTTATATCTCTCCATGTTACGATTCTTGTCGCTCTCTACTCGACAATGCTAATATCAATTTCTACAAAGAATTGTGACGAATATTTATGTCCAAATACCCCTTTTGGATTACGCCCATGCTTGTTTCTATTGTCACTTTAATTTACAATTAACATAATATTTGATTTTAGGGTGTTGTATTTTGTTTCAATTTTCTATTGCCACTTTAATTTTGTTTCAGTTGAAGTTTGATATGCTAAATTTCTTAGAAAATGCAAAGAGAATTGCGTATTACATTTTATTGTATTGAAAATAAGAAGCTATTTGATAGAAACTGAAAAAAGAACTTTATACTACATTTTATTGTATTGAAAAAGGAAAGTTGTCTGATAAATTATTTATAATTTTATTTGAAAATTTCCTTTGGTGCCTCGGTCTTCTAGAGAGTAAGCTAGCGTATTATGACATGTATGGACTTCATGAAGAACTGCTAGAAATGGTATGATTAGATATAAATTCTTCTTATTTATCCCCTTAATTTCGATACTTTTATGATCTCTTGCGATGTAATTTAGGGAGATTTATGTCATATTATTGCTACCAACCTCTTCCTGCAAGTACATTGTATTTTATATATTTCTCTTACATTTTACAAGTATTTCATGCAAGTGGATTGAAGAGAAACGCCGAAATACAAAAGAAATATAAGAAGGGAAAGTCAAGGGCAAATTCGTAATTTTATATCTGGAATCTGGAGGAGGAGCCAACTGAAAATTGAAGAGCTTGAAGTCACAAGAACTATAAAAACAAACGGCACCTCAATCCGAGTTACGTTGAAGAAGCTATGCTCGTTCGAAGATGAAGAATCAAAAAGGAAAAATAAAGGAATGCAGAGAGTAAAACTAGTTCGATTATAAAGTAGAATCGATTCGATTTTCCAAAGATTTTGAGGAGAGTAGGACCGGTTCGGTTCTAAAGTGGAACCAGTTCGATTTGCTGTTATATGAAAATTTCAACTTAATTCCACTTATTTTGGAGAGTTTGTTTTATTTCAAACACTTGTAAAAAGTGTGAGTTATTATTAATTCTTCATTCCGAGAGTTTGGAGGATAACTTTTTACATAGTTTTGAGAGCATCTTGAAGGCAAGAGATTAATATTCTTCAACAATTGTTCATCTTTTACTTTGATTTCATGGGTTTTTCATTAAGCTAAGTATAGTTTATTATTACTTTCAATTTCTCTCTTCTTCTTATTGGTTTATGATTTAGTATTTCCTTACTAGAAGACTTTTCCATATGTTTGGTTACACTTTCCATGTAAGAATATTTTCATGCAACGTAGATATCATGTTTAGTTATAGTTACACCAAGTCACGCTAGATTTCTAAAGGATTAAGGTACATGAACCCGACCTAGGCAATGAGTTAGGTATAAAAGTGATAATAATTATGGAGATAATTTGAAGGTTTGATATTTTGTCGAAACACGTATTATAAATATCTTAACCTCGTTTTCCCTAAGTAACCGTGGTATTTAAGAGTATAATATGAGTCTCAGCAATCTAATCATCCACGTTAGATTTATTATTGATTAATTATTTTGCGGAGTTAAATCCTCATATAGTTATTGCTTTGAGAAGATTTAATGTTTTCTTTGAACTATTAATATAATTTTTGAACCTTTTACATCCAACAATTTATCGACGGTGCGGGAGAGTAACCTAATCCCATTTTCTCATACAGTTTAAAACCAATTCATTATTATTGCATGCACATTTAAGTCATTTGTTTAAATTTACTTTCCTTAGTTAGTTAACGGATCTCAAAGAAATCATCTTTTCCTTATTTTTCTAGTGTCAATTCGAGGTTAATCATCTTCCTTATTCGTTGTCACGATTCTTCATCTTAGTCCTTGCGTTTTATACCCATTTTTATCGGATTATTACTTATGCGACCGACTTACACTTGAGCCATTTTACACGCACTAGAGACACTTTTAAAGTTGCGTTAAGTTTTATGCCGGGGAACTAGGTAGACAATTAGGTTCAATCGAATTAATCTCAATTTTGACTTTAATTCTTAAAAATCCCAAAAAAAATCATATCCCCCTCCCCCCCCCCCCCAAAAAAAAAAGGCAAAAAAAATTAAGAAAATCTCTCAAATCCTTACATGCAAAATCCTCAACAAACTCCTCAATCCACTCCTTCCTACATTCACGGAAATCCTATAGTAGAGTACGACCCCGATAGTCCACACACTCCTAACGCTCTTCTGTTTTGGGTTCCACCTCCAACTAAGGGTGCACATAATTCAGTTTTATTCCATTTTGATACTAATCCGAGAACCGAACCGGGATGGGTCGGTTCCAAATTTTTGGAATCGAAATCGAGCTGACAGTTGTGTAGAACCAAACCGAACCAACGGTTTTTGGATCGATTTTCGGTTCCAAATTCATATTTCAAACTTAGTAAAGTCTTAAGATTAATGTATTTCAAAAATAATTTTTTTATCGTCAAAATTAATTTTGATCCCCAATAACATAAGTTAGAAACTCAGGTAATCCCAAAATTATAAATTACAAGTGTTATATACATATATATTTATTTATTTTATAAAATATGCCGTATCGATTCGGATTGATTTGGGTAGCGGATCGGTTCGGGTTGGATTCATTGTGGAACTGAGAATCGAACCAAAAATATCTTTTTGGAATCGGAACCGAACCAATAGTCTAAAATCTGAACCAACCCAACCTAATACAACCTGTTCGGTTCAGTTTATCAGTTTTCTCTGTTCCGTTATACACCCCTACCTTCTACTCCATCACAAGTCACACTTCTAGGGCGTCAAGTGAGGATACCGAGTCCGTTGTAGAGTGAACGATGTCGGATCACCCTAGTTATGGTAGAAGTGAGGGTGAGTTATCGTACCGTCCCATGAGAGACCCCTTATATCCTGAGCGAACCGTCACTCCGGGATGCATTTTAATCCCGTATAATACGGGACAATTTCTCTTTCATAATGGGATGATCCAGATTCTTCCTACCTTTCACGGTATGGATTCGAAAAAACCTTACCTCCACATCCGAGAGTTTGAAGAGGCGTGTGATACGTTTAGCGATCAAGCGTGCACTCACGACATCGTTCGCCTCAAACTTTTTCCTTTCTCTTTGAAGGATAAGGCTAAAACCTGGCTATGATCTTTATCACCTAACTCAATTGGACCGTGGAGAGATATGTAAGCTAATTTTCTTTAGAAATTGTTCCCCCAACATCGAACGAATTCCATCAAAGCTCAAATTCAAACATTTAGACAACAAGAAAATGAGCCATTTGATCGATGTTAAGAGTGTTTCAACGAGTTAATCAACACATTCCCACATCATGGTTTTGAGAAGCATCGTCTTATATCTTTCTTCCACCATGGGTGGCCCACCTTAAGTATGTCGTCGAGACTACTCAAGCGTGGGACACATCCAATCCTAATGCCCAAATTCGGGTCCAAAAAATGTCCACATCTCCATCTGCTTCCAAACTCTATCAATTAGACAAGGAATCTGAGTGGAAACTTTGAGTAAGTCAACTTGAAAAATGATTGGAAGACGTTGTCGAATCAAGCTCAAGAGAAATAATCAGATTCGCTCGAGCAATGAAAGAGAAGGTGTGCGATTTGTGAGGCGAGCCATTCAATGAAGGAATGCCCAACTATACCCGCCTAGAAAGTCATGCTTCATGAGAAAGTGGAAGCATCGGGAGATTTTAAATGTAATTTTAATGCCCCTCATAGGAATTCTTATAACCCTTCGTGGTGGAACCATCCCGATTTTAGCTATGGGCAACAAAATGCCGCGTTGAAACATAATTCACACGTTTCCCCTCCTCCACCACCACCGTCGCATTTCCATTAAGCCCCACATGTGCAAGCACCACCCCCTGCGCCGTATATCACCCCCCCACAGAGAAATATTGAGGGTACTTTGAATCAGTTTATGCAAAATCAATCGACAACAAATGCTCAAAATTCCCGAATGATTTTTGAAATGAATGTGAACATTTCAAAATTGCAATCGTCCTTAAGTATCCAAGAGAAGGGTAAGTTTTCGGCCTAAGGAACAAGACCTCCCCAAGGTCAAGCCAGTGTTAGCTCTACATCCAACTCAAATCAGGAGAAATGCAGTGCGTTTACCACTCTATGTAGTGGGATAATAGTTGACTTGTCACCTCCCCCACATGATGAGAAGAATGACAAGGAGATTTTTCCCAGCACAAAAGAGGCCAAATATGTACCCTTGAGAAATAGTGGAAATGAGGACACAGGTAGGCTCGAGGTGGTTGTGAAACCTCCCATTGCTGCTCCATACATTCAACGGTTAGTATCCAATTCCAAAGAGGCTTCTCATGACGAGGTTTTAGACATTCTCAAGCAATTAAAGATTAATACCTTTTCTTGAGACCATAAATCAAATTCCCGCGTACGCTAAGTTTTTTAAGGACTTACTCACGGTGGAACGTAGGCTAAAGGTAGAGAAAAACATGTTTTTAACATAGAACGTCAGTGTACTGTTAAGCGACCTTCCACCAAAGTTTAAAGATCCGGATGCACCCACCATTTCGTGCATCATGGGGAAGAATCGAATTGAGACAACGCTAATAGATTTAGGGGGGAGTGTTAACATTCTCCACTATTCCATATATAAGAAATTAGGTTTGGGGACCTTTAGCCCACAAAGACGACTCTCTAACTCGCAGATCATTGCGTGAAGATACCTAGCGGGGTCGTTGAGGATGTGATTGTCCAAGTTGACACTTTCTACTTCCCGGTAGATTTTGTCATTTGGGATGAGGAGCCCTCCATTTTATGGAGTAATCATGTTCCCGTGATCCTTGATCGCCCATTATTAGCCACGACTAACGCATTGATTAATACACGCAATGGGCAAATACAACTCATGTTCGAGAACATGACCCTTGAAACAAATGTCTTCAACACCACCAAGTATGAGGGTGATGAGAGTGAATTGTGAGAGAAGGATCTTATGGAAGAGACAGTAAATGAGCACATCGAGAGGAATCACATGAGAGAGCCGGTAGGGATGTGTCTTATTAGATCAAGTGAGAGCGGTTGTTCTGATGTTGAGAGAGAGGTGGGGGAGGCGTGTTTAGTGATCGCTATTGAGAGCTAGAAAGAGAATTTAGGCATGAGTGTGGGAGAGAGGGTCGGTGAGAGTATGAGAGAATATTCAGAGATCGAGCAAGAGAGCGAGTTAGGAGATATAAGAATAAAAGACTTTGAGAAAGAATTCAGGCTAGTGGATGAGAACCTCACTGTTGAAGCCCAATCTCTTTTGGACTCATGTAGTTACTTAGAAGAGAGCGAATGGCCAGATAAGATAGATGAATTCCTTCTTGTGACCATTCACCCATACCACTTGTGCCCTCGGATGTGATCGAGGAGAGGACTCGAGTCTCGTCTGATTTAGAGCACGACCCATGAGTTCCCGAAGTTAACGAAAATATAGGTGTAGAATGTCCTTCTGATCTTCACCGAGATGTTCTCTCTAAGACAAGTATGTTGTAATTCGATTGGGTACCATGAGGGTCTCACTCACGTCAGTCATCACGAACCTTAAGGTGCCCCCTTATCTATGGGGCTGGTCCCCACTTGTTTCGATTATTGGTTTACGATGTGAAGACGAGGGAGACGAGGAGAGCATTGGACCTCGTTCATGGGGACATGTAAGTCTTAGGGGAGAGAGAGAGGTCGTCACCCCCCCCCCCCAACACGTTGTAACACCCCGTACTTTTGGGGGATAATTAAATTCCATAATTGGGTGTAAATTGGAATTTTGAGAAATTTCTCGAAATAGAAATTTTTGGAATTTTCAAGGATTAGATGGTTTTCGATGGGTGTTATATTTACTTTTGGGACTAAGTAAATAAGTTTGAGTATTTTAATTACATGCCGCAATGGGTAAAGCGATAAAGGATAATATTCTAATTGAAAAACCCGTATTGAGATGTATTGGGTTATAAGTGACTTGCGGTCAAGTACCTCGGATGGATATTTTAACTACGCAGTGAGTCTCGAAATGGCTAAGATAGTCAAAATAAAGTATCCGGGGATAATGTTTAGGCTCCGAAAACTTTTAAACGAATAGGGACTCACAATTGAGTAAACGAGTCATTTTTTGGTTTTAAAAGGTATAAACCCTTTTTCTCCGTATATAAGGAGGGAGAGGGGGAGAGAAGAGAAAGAAAAGAGATAAGAGAGAGAGGAGGAGAGAAAAGAGGAGGAAAAGGGGAAGCTCCGCCCAAACTCCGCGGGATTCGACTCGGGATCGTCAGATTTTATCCACGAGGCAAGTATTTACTTGATTTATTTACTTTTAAGCATAAATCTCATATCGTAGTTGGTAGTGATAAACCACAAAAATTTTCAGAATGGGTTTTCGTGAATTAAACGGGTTTTTCGGAAGGTTTATCGGATAAAACTCAGAAAATATCAAATTGGAGAAAATTTAGAAATTAATCGAATTTAGCTGTTAATTCTTGATTCTAGGAGAATTAGAACTTATTTCCTTGGTGTATATATGGTTGGGTTGTATGTTGGTAGAATAAGTAATAAAAAGCTTGGAGGTATGTTAATGGCCGAAACAGTCTTGGAGAAGACGATGAACAGTAACCAACGTCATTGCCGAATCGATTCGGCCTAGAGGCGAATCGATTCGGCTCTTGGTCAAAAAATGAAATTTGTAGATATTTTTGAAACGGTCATGTGGGTGATAACCGTGTATTTTTATAATTTTTTTTGGATTTATAATGATTTTTCTACGGAAGACTGTCCGAGATCGAAATCGTTAGAAATCAAACCTGATATTGGGAGAATTAAGGCTAGAATTGTTTGTAGATAGATAGTAGGGGATCCTAAATATAGTGGGGACCTCTAGATTATTATTTGAGTGAAATGTAGTCTTTGGGTTCGTGGAAATGGAATCCATGACCTATTTAATTTAAGGGTGTTTGGTGACGATTAATTCTTGGGATAAATTCAGTGGGCATTTAGGCCTATATAATTATGTAAGTGGAAGGCATAATTCTATCAATTATGGTTGGCTGTATCTTGCGAGACTATTAGGATGAATTTGAGAAAATACGTATTTATTTAGTATGAATTGGTATAGTTGGAGATATCAAATAAATCCTTAAAGGTGAATAAGGTACAGGTTATTTATCAAGTGAGGGAATGCTTATGGATTTAGTATTATGAGTGTGTGAATACTCGAATTATATAAGTTATGAGAACCTTTGGGATTATTGGACATTACTATCTTTGATCGGAAATTATGGCCATTTATGTATATTTATGGAATATATGTATACAATGTGACTACAGTATATATATTATATGATACAAATACATATGTATCTGTGTGTGATTGGTATATGTGTATTTTAGAGGCTGATTTCCACAGGCTTTCCTTTGGTATAGGGTTGGAACAGCCAGAGTATATATTTTCTCTAATGCGATCCAGGGAGGTTGCGAGATTTGGATGAATCCCCTGGATTGAGGAGTAGGGAGAGTATAGTCCCTAGGTCATTATCGTCCCGCGTTCGAGTGAGATGTGTGTAACTCCACTTGTAGGGGAAACATGATCGCCTCCACCGTTGTGTATTTGTTTACCATGTCCATTGAGAGAGTCTGGCTTGGTACCATGGTATAGTGAGTAAACCCGAATTTTGGATCGGCACTATGAGATCGCATCCTCGAGTTATAGCTCGTTGGGATGGTTAGTTTACCTGTGTGTATGGTATACTATTGGGATGATTATTATACCGATGTTTATGGTATATTACTTGTGCATGAGAACAAGATATTATATATCTCTATTAGAGTAAAGAGATAAAATAAATAAGGATTGATTCTCATTCCGGGAGATTATATCCGAAAGTGATTAGTGAGATGTATATGATAGTAAGTATGAGTATGTATATAATTATATGAGTATATATATATATATATATGTGTGTGTGTGTGTGTGTGTGTGTGTGCGTGTGTGTGTGTGTGTACTGAGGATTTAATGGATCTCGGCGATCAACCTTGCCACGTAGTAGTGTATCGGGGGGTTCCTTGTTTGGATTTCACTTTGCAAGACACCCCACACACGAATATGGCAGAGTGTTGAGATTGGGGAGAAGTTTAGCCCTTAGTACTCGGGGTAACTAGGATTGTTAGTGATTGGATGAAAAGGATTAGTTAGGTAAGGTAGCTTAACTGGGGAAATTTTTAGGTATGCGATATGTGTGCACTATTAGAAGAGAGGTGAGGGGTATCCTAGGGGAGTGCGATACCAATTTAAATACGAGATAAAACATATTTTTAAAAATAAAACATTTATGCACTTGCAAAATATTTTCACAAATCGGGCTCTGACCCGTTTCTATATTTTCCTCTCTTGCTATATATACGTATATATTATATAGGTGTCCAGACACAGGGATGTCTGGATGATGCTTCTTTCGAGTCAGACGTCTGCTGCAACAGTTGTGGTTGCATACAGGTTTCTTTTAGATGCTTATATTCTTGTGATCTAGATAGGAAGTATTGTATAAATATTCGGGCTAATAACCCAACTCCATTTATTTATTCTTTTACCGCATTTTAGTTCGGCATTCGATTTGGTTGTATTTATGTTGAGCCGAGTGTTCGGTTATTTTATTTCACTTCAGTTTCATATATTTACACTGTGTGGATGTTTTAAATTGTATTGCTGTTTAAAAAGATTAGTTAAATAAAATTTTGACGCCAACCTAATAGGTTATTAGTAATTGGTTTTCGACAGTGATGCTAAGAATGAACCATATGCGACTCTTGTTTTAATTTGGTACAGGAGTAGTCGCCCGGTATTTTATTAGGCGGGGTGGCACACACATATGGAGTGATTTTTGTTGTATTTTTGAGTCGTGTGTTGGAGTTATATAATGTCTTTTTGCATTTTAAATCTTTACTTGTTTTATTTTAACATTTATTCTTTTTATTACTTAGATTTTAGTCCTTTGATTAAGGACAATGCAAAAGTCCAAGTTAAGGGGGGTGATAAGTGCGTCTTTTAAAAACTTCACAAATTTTTAAAATGTCGAAAAAAATAGAAAATTTCTCTAAAAAGTCAAAAATATTTTCCCTCAAAATAAATAAAAATTGGAATTTAAATTTTTGGAAAATATCACTAAAATTTTGTTTAAAGTAAAAATCAAATGCACTAAGCCAAAATTAACCAAAGATGGAAATTGAGCGAAAATTGATGACTTTGCGAATAAGTGTGGAGATTAACCAATCCGGTGAGAATTCGAGCCTCCCGATTTTTGTGAGTAACTAAATCAATCCGAGTTAATGGCTAACTCAAAGTTCAATTTAGAGCCAAACAAGTCTTTGAGGATCGATTACGAAAAATGAGTGAAATGTTGTCTTGAAAAATGCACTAAATATCTCTAAACTAAATTCATCTCGAGATGCATATGGTAAAATAATTAGTAATTCGGACAATGAAATTAGGCCCTCATTTGTTACCCACAAATATTAGCCATAAAAAGTAGTCAAAATTATCCTTTTGCTAGCCATTTTAAGCCTAATAAAATTTTCAATTTTGTTTGATAACCCGAATAACCCAATTAGCCCGGAGTTGTGAAAATCAAAAAATTCATCAATTAAGTCCAAATGGTGCAATAAAAAGGGGCAAGAAAAAAATAGAAGAAAAATGCTCAACAGAAAAATAGAAAAGAGAAGAAAAATGAAAAAAAAAAGTAGAAAAATAGCAAATGCCCGAAAAAGAACCAAAGGATAGTAAGTGATATTTTCCAATTTTGAATTTCCCAATTTTGAATTTCCCAAGCATTCCTAATTTTTCCCAATGCACCTTACAACCCGAGAAAGTCCTAATCGGGTCCGAATAACGAAATCAATCGTCGCGTGGAGAGCTAAAACACAAAAATGTAAGATGAGAGAATAATCCTAAAGAAATTATGTCTTTCCAATTTGTGTGCGTGAATTCATGTTCCTTTATATTTACTCTTTATATCACGTGTACCAAAAGAACAAGTCACATTCCGAGTGATTCGTTTGTGAGATCATCCGCGAGAAATTGAATCAAAACGAATTTTTGAAAAGTAACATAATGATCAATCAGTGGAATTAGTGGTTAAATTTTTGGCTTCGCACACACACAAACTACAAATTGAGACTATTTAATATAAATATACGATGATCATTTTGGGAGAATTTGAAATGCGCAATTTTTAAGCAATTTGATTTTCCTTTGAGTCAAAAACCAAATTTTATGGGTATATTCATTGCAAACCCTTACGAGACGCTACTCGTGCTACTAGGATAACCTAACGATTTAACGGTTTGTTGCATAGGCTAAATGGAATCGCTCGTTCGCGAAAAAGATAATTTATCCTAATAAAATGTTTGCTAAGTGTTTTGACCTTGCTTTGATTATTTTACATAACTCAGTACGATCAAAGTTCTATGTTAGGGGGTTTGATCAGGCATAAATTCTTCGTATTTATCCCCTTAATTTCGGTACTTTTATGATCTCGTGTGATGTAATTTAGGTGTATTTATCTCATATTATTGTTACTGAGCTCTTCTTGCAAGTACATTGTATTTTGTACATTTTTATTATATTTTTCAGGTATTTCATGCAAATGGATTGAAGAGAAACGCCGAAACACTGAAAGAAATGTAAGAAAGGAAAGTTAAGGGAAATTTCATAATTTTATATCTATAATCTGGAGGAGGAGCCAACTGAAAAGTTGAAGAGCTTGAAGTCACAAGAACTCCAAAAAAAATGGCACCTCAATCCAAGTTACGATGAAGAAGTTATGCTCGTTTGAAGATGAAGAATTAAAAAGGCAAAACTAAGGAATGCAGATAGTAAAATCGATTCGATTATAAAGTAGAACCATATCGGTTTTCTGAGATTTTGAGGAGAGTAGAACCGGTTTGGTTCTAAAGTGGAACCGGTTCGATTTGTTGTTACACGAAAATTCCAACTTAATTCCACTTATTTTGGAGAGTTTGTTTTATTTCAAACACTTCTAAAAAGCGTGAGTTATTATTCATTCTTCCTTCCGAGAGTTTGGAGGAAAAATCTTTACATAGTTTTGAGAACATCTTAAAGGCAAGATATTAATCTTGTTCAAAAATTGTTCATGTTTTACTTTGATTTCAAGGGGTTTTCATCAAGTCAAGTATAGTTTCATTATTACTTTCAGTTTCTCTCTTCTTCTTATTGGTTTAGGATTTAGCATTTCCTTGCTAGAAGACTTTTCCACATGTTTGGTTACACTTTCCACGTAAGAATATTTTCATGCAACGTATATATCATGTTTAGTTATAGGTACACCATGTTAGACTAGATTTCTAAAGGATTAAGGTACATGAACCCAACCTAGGTAATGAGTTAGGTATAAAAGTGAAAAAGTTACGGAGATAATTTGAAGGTTTGATATTTTTTCGAAACACGTATTATAGATCGCTTAACCTCGTTTGCTCTTGGTAACAGTGGTATTTAAGAGTATAATATACATCTTGGTAATCTAATCATCCACGTTAGATTTATTATTGATTAATTATTTTGCAGAGTTAAATCCTCATATAATTAATGCATAGAGAAGATTTAATTTTTTATTTGAATTATTAATATAATTTTTGAACCTTTTACATCCAACGAATTTATCGACGGTGCAGGAGAGTATACCCTAATCCCATTTTCTCATATAGCTTAAAATCAATTAATTATTATTGCATGCGTAGTTAAGTCAATATTTTAAATTTACTTTCTTTAGTTAGTTAACGGATATCAAATCAATAATCTCTTCCATCTTTTTCTAGAGTCAATTTGAGTTTAATCATCTTCACTATTCGTCGTCATGATTCTTCATCTTTGTCCCTTTGTTCGATACCCATTTTTACTGGATTATTACTTATGCAACCGACTTACACTTGAGCTGTATTTACACGCACTAGAGACACTTTTAAAGTTGCGTCTTGGTCCATAAGCTAGTACTTTATTTTCTATTTCATTTAGTTTGTTCTTCAATTTACTTTTTTAGTGCGTATATGCGGTGTTGATCCAAGCTAGATGTCAAATTTTGGAGTGATAAGAGGGGATATTGAAAGACAACATAAAGGAAGTGAATTATAATTATTTATAATGCTCAATTGCAAGGTGTGAGTCGTTGTATGGTGAAAGATACTTTTTTATGTTTATATATTTTCCTTACTGTCCCTTGATTTTATAAAAGTCTATAAGTGATGTATGATTAATGATTGGTAGTAAAAATATGCCCACAATTGAATATCACATCCTTAATTTCCAATGTGAATTGGCAGGCCCTAAAATAAGTATACAATATTAGAATTTTTTTATTTTTTAAGAATTAGAAGTTTAGTGTAATATATTATAATTTTCTTTTTGTGCAAGTATATTAATACGTCGAATTCTTAATTACAGTGGTTGTACATGGAAAGTATTTTGTAACGAAGATGGTCTCTTTTACGATATAGAAAGGAAAAAAAAGATTTAATAAGATAAGTAGATATTCTCATATCATATTCCATGGATTATTCATATAAGATACATATCTAGCAAATCATTGGTCTGAATCCACAATCTTATTTTTTGAATTCAATCAATAAACGTTGTGCAATTGACATATCTTGTATTGCAGTCAATTGTGAAATATATTTTATACTAAAATAGTAGAAGTTTGAGTAATTAAAATAATGGAGATATTATTAGTTTATTTAAAGTTTTTCCTCTTAATATAAAAGTAAAAAAGAAAAAACGCAAATTACTTATATTGTTCCAAATTTGATTGACATGTTGCGAAAAATGTATAGTAATTGTTTAAGAGGCTGAAAAGAATACATGTTTTAGACTTATCTATCGGTGTTTATCTTTCTTACTGAGAAACCTTATTAGTTCATTTGATTAGTTAAAGTTATTCTGTTTCGTTGGTCTTTCTACAATAAGTCAATTGGGACCTATTTGTGTTTGGAGTTTTGTTTTTCGCCAAACAGACAATTGGGTAAAGTATGGGTAAAGCTTCAAGAGATAAAAGGTGTTGGATAATATGAATGCAAATATAGAAATGGAACTCTTTATATATCATAGTAATGTCAACTTCAATACAATAATGTAACTTCTGAATAGATACTAGAAAGCTTCAAGGTGTGATGTCACTTTCCTAAATACAGTATTTTCCCCACACGAATAACTTCGGTATACAAATGGGAATCCAAAAATCCGTACTCAAGATACAATGAAGCAACTTGCACTGCCCGCAACTTGTATATTTGAAGACAGCCTTTGGATGCAGCAAAGAAGAACAGTCAATCAAGTTCTTATTTAGTTTATGTGCACTAAACAGAATAAGATAATTTATATCTCCTAAAAATTGTAAGGGATTAATAGCAAAGGTTGAAAATTTTGGAACTAGGTAATATTTATTATGTGCAATTTCGAAATAGGATGCCTTTATTTATAGGAAATGAAAGGCTGCATCTCAGGGGTCATGACTGTTAAGTTTTAACAGTCTTTACTTAATTCTGAAATGGTATGACTGTTAATTACTAACAGTTTTAAACCATTTTCGAACAGGTACAGTAATACCAAAACGGTTTTACATGGACCTACCAAAAAGTGACCACGCCCGAGCTACCGTGATCCGACCCGGACGAATCCCGACAACTCGCTACCACTGCGACATGCGAAGTGCAAAGTGCTCCACTAGCGCCTCTATAGCCCACTACTCCGAACGCGCGCGTGCGTGTGCATACGGTGCTTCGTACCGTATTAGAGGTCTCTTGAATAGCCTCTTAAATTCTAGATGAATTAACTCTTCATCTTCCATTTCTACTTATTAAGTGCACACTTTCTTAATATTTTTCCAATGTGGGACTCAAGGGTTGCCCACTCCTTTTATAGCTTAGTGGGTATCACTTAGCTTTACTCATTTTCCAATGTGGGACACTCTCCCTTTTATATTGGGTTAGCTTCCCACTTTTCTCCCCATACTTCCAATATGGGACAAGCTTTTAAGCTTTTACTCCCAAAGCTCTTACTCACTTATTTTAAAAATTCTCCAACATTCCTCCACCATTTTCAAAATAAGTTTTGTAAATCTTTTATTGTCTGTAAGACTGTGTATAAGCATTGGTGTCTCACGACTTGAACCAATACCTTGTGAAGGTTCGTCAAGGCTAACCATGAAAGTATAGTAGACTTGTCTTTGAACTATCAATCCATATTGATCAGCCGAATTTATCTTCACACACAAATATTTTAGTCACTGATTATCCATATAAGCCGACACATGTATTAGGCCTTGTGTTTGTACATTGATTTCATGAGTGCTTTAGAGTCAAGCCCAGTTCTCATAGGAAGCGACACCACGTGGTATGATGTACTTTAATTATTGAACTTGAGACTTGAATATATCAAGTTTCAAGTTGAGTTTCCATCAAGAGTGATTATTATTAATGGGATTTAGTCCCATCCCTATTGATGTCTTAGACACTAGTCCTCTTGCATGACCTTCTGTAAAAGGATCAGCTAAATTTTGACTTGATTTTACATAATCCACCGTGATTACACTATCTGTAATCATTTGTCTGTCATAACTATGTCTCAGGCCAATATGTCTAAATTTTCCATTGTATACTTTACTATAAGCTCTAAAAAGTGTAGACTCACTATCACAATGTATAGATATTGGAGGCATTGGTTTTGGCCAAACTGGAATTTCAATCAATAAATTCTTTAACTATTCTGTCTCTTTACTAGTTGCAGCTAATGCTAGAAACTCAGCTGCCATTGTAGAATCAGCTATACAAGTTTATTTCTTTGATCCCTAAGAAACAGCTCCTCCACCAAGAGTGAAAATCCATCCACTTGTTGAGGAATGATCCTCCCGCTCAGTTATCCAACTGGCATCAGAAAACCCTTCTAATACTGAAGGATATCCACTATAGTATATAACATAGTCCATATTTCCTTTTAAATATTTTAATATTCTATTGGCAGCATGCCAATGCAATAAACTTGGATTACTAGTATATCTACTTAATTTACCAACAACATAAGCAATATCAGGTCGAGTACATGTCATGGCATACATTAAACTACCAATTACTCGTTCATATTCCAATTGTGAAATAGCACCACCATTATTAGGGATCATCTTTAGCTGTGGTTCAAAAGGTGTACTAACAGGTGTGCAATCAAACCGATTAAATTTCTTTAAAATTTTCTTAACATAATGAGATTGAGTGAGAATTATATTTTTATCTTTCCTTATTATTCTCATTCTTAATATAACATCAGCTATACCCATATCTTTCATATCAAATTTAGAAGACAAAAAACTCTTTGTATTATTAATGCTTTCTAAATCAGTACCAAGAATTAACATGTCATCTACATATAAATAAATGATCACACCTTTACCATTAGCAAATTTACTATAAACACACTTATCAGATTCATGAACTTTAAAACCATAAGAAATAATTACTTTATCAAATTTTTCATGCCATTGTTTAGGTGCTTGTTTTAGGCCATATAAGGACTGAATAAATTTACATACTTTATTTTCTTGTCCAGTCATAACAAACCCTTCAGTTTATTGTATGTAAATTTCTTCTTCTAAGTCACCATTTAAAAAGGCATTTTTCACATCCATTTGATGAATCTCAAAATTAGATATCAATGCTAATGCAATTAAAATTCTAATAGTGGAGGTTCTAGCAACAGGTGCATATGTATCAAAATAATCAATTCCTTCTTTTTGTGTAAAACCTTTAGCAACCGATCTAACCTTGGATTTATCAATTGTTCCATCTATTTTCATTTTCTTTTTAAAAATCCATCTACACTTGATGGGTTTAGATCCTGGAGGTAAGTCTACTAACTTCCAAGTTTTACTTCCCAAGATTGAATCCATTTCATCATTTATAGCTTCTTTCCAAAATGCTAAATCTACAGACTTAATTGCCTCACTATAAGTTTGTGGGTTTGTTTCAACGCTAAGAGTCAAAGCATATTGATTACAAGATGTGTCTCTAGTTCCTTCAACAAGATAGACTACAAAATCAGGACCAAAGCTTTTTTTTTTCCTAAGTCTCTTACTTTTTCTAATCTCTACTTGTTCCACTGGTGGAGTATCAGAGAAATGTGAAGGAGTGTTTACTTCTTTTTCATTATTTATTCTAGGAATAGAAGAAAACCTTTGTTCATAAAAAATTGCATCTCTCGATTCAATTATTGTATTTACCTCAACAGAATCATTAGGTTCACTAACCAAAAATCTATAGGCTTTACTATGTTGTGCATAACCTATGAAAATACACTCAACGCCTTTGTTTCCTAATTTCTTCCTCTTAGTTTCAGGTAGTCTTACAATAGCTCTACAACCCCAAACTTTAAGATAACCTAAATTAGGTTTTCTATTCTTCCATAATTCGTAGGGTGTTTTCTTATTATCTTTAACAGGTATCCTTTTCAGAATATGACACGCAATTAAAAGTGCTTCTCCCCAAAACCCTTTACTTAAACCAGAATAAGAAAGCATAGCGTTAACCATTTCAGTTAGTGTCCTATTTTTTCTTTCTGCTACTCCATTTTGTTGTGGTGTATACGGTGCAGTAACTTCATGTATAATTGCCATATCTTCACAAAATTGAGGAAAGTGATATTCATCACCTCTATCAGATCTCAGACATTTTATTTTAGTATCACATTGATTTTCAACTTCATTTTTATATGTCTTAAATCTATTAATCACATCATCCTTAGAGTTTAAAAGATATACGTAACAATATTTTAAAAAGTCATCGATAAACGTAGCAAAATATTTACTACTACCTCTAGTGGGTGTTCCATGCAAATCACAAACATCACTATGTACTAATTGCAACAAAGATGTAGTTTTTTCTATTTTTGGAAAAGTCAATCTTGTTATTTTTGTTTACATGCATATTTTACACTTTTCATTCATATCTTTCTCATATTTAGGAATTAAATTTAAATTAACCATGAAATGCATTTTCTTTGTATTAACATGTCCTAAACGACTATGCCATAATAAAAGACAATCAACGATATAAGCAGAAGAATCTTTTTCATTGATATTGAGCTTAAACATGCCGTCATACAAATATCCTTTGCCTACAAAGGTACCATTATTAGTCAGAATAAATTTGTCTAACTCAAATACAAGCTTAAAGCCAAATTTGTTAAGAAGACTTCCAGAAACTAAATTTTTCCTAACATCAGAAACATGAAAAATATTGGTGAGGCTAAGGATTTTTCCGAAAGTAAATTCGAGATCCACTGTCCCTTTGCCTTTAACCGCAACGGTAGAAGCATTTCCCATATAGAGAACATCTCCTTCCACTGTTTCATAGGCAGAGAACAATTTTTTGTCCTTACAAACATGCCTTGTGGCACCAGAATCAACCCACCAAGAGTTGTTTTCTCCAAGCATATTAGCCTCGGATATCATAGCAGCAAATTTTTGCTTTGTGTCTGATGTCCCTCCTTTTTCCTTTAGTTTTTTTTAACTCACGACAATCCTTCTTGAAGTGACCTGGTTTGTTGCAATGAAAACGATTTCCTTTCTTCTTTTTGTTTGTTTTAGAATTATTTGAAAAATTCTTCCGCTTGTTATTTTTTCCATGATTGCCATATTTTTCTCTTTTCCTTCCTCCACCACATGGACCTTAGAAACAGAATTTTCTTTTTCCTCTTTACCATCTAGAATTCGAGACTCTTGTTCAATTCTTAAATGAGTCTCTAATTCTTCAAGTGAAAGATCCTCCTTTTTGTGCTTGAGTTCTTTCTTATAATCTTTCCAATAAGGAGGAAGTTTTTCAATTATGGCAGCAACAATTACATTATCATCCATATTTAATTTTTTCAGTTTGCAATGATTTATGATGCGTTGGATGTCATGAAATTGTTCTAGCACAAGCCTATTATAATGCATTTTAAAGCTTAAAAACTGACCGATAAGGAACTTCTTACTTGTAGCGTCTTCCGTAAGATATTTGCTCTCCAATGTTTCCCACAAAGTTTTTGCAGTCCCAACATTTTTGTACAAGTCGAACAAATTGCCAGGAAGTGCATTGAGAATGTGACCACGACACAAGTAATCATCGGTCACCCATTTTGTGCGTTGCCTAGTATGTTCCTCGATTTCATCTTCATTTGGTTTCGGTTGCGACAAAACATATACAATCTTCAATGTTGTTAGAAGAAAATGAACCTTTTTTCTGCCAACGCAGAAAATTTCCACCATCAAAACGGTCCAACTTGACAAAGCCTTCTGTTATTTGTCGAAGTGATTTGGAAGAGTCGGTCATTTCTGATAATACTGTATTTAGATTGTTGGATAATATGAATGCAAATACAGAAATGGAACTCTTTATATATCACAATAATGTCAAGTTCAATACAATAATGTAACTTCTGAATAGATACTAGAAAGCTTCAAGGCGTGATGTCACTTTCCTAAATAAAGTATTTGCCCCACACCAATAATTTTGGTATACAAACGGGAATCCTTAAATCCGTACTCAAGATACAATGAAGCAACTTGCACTGTCCGCAACTTGTATATTTGAAGACAGCCTTTGGATGCAGCAGCAAAGAACAGTCAATCAAGTTCTTATTCGGTTTATGTGCACTAAACAGAATAAGATAATTTATATCTCCTGAAAATTGTAACGGAGTAATAGCAAAGGTTGGAAATTTCGAAACTGGGTAATATTTATTATATGCAATTTCGAAATAGGATGCCTTTATTTATAGGAAATGAAAGGCTGCATCTCAGGGGTCATGACAGTTAAGTTTTACTTAATTTCGAAATGGTATAACTGTTAATTACTTACAGTCTTAAACCATTTCCGAACAGGTACAGTATTACCGAAACAGTTTTACACGGACCTACCAAAAAGTGACCGCGCCCGAGCTACCGCGATTCGACCCGCACAAACCCCGGTAACTCGCTACCACTGCAGACATGCGACATGCGAAGTGCAAAGTGCTCCACTAGCGCCTCTACAGCCCACTACCCCGCACGCGCGCGTGCGTGTGTATACGGTGCTTCGGACCGTATTAGAGGTCTCTTGAATAGCCTCTTAAATTCTAGATGAATTAACTCTTCATCTTTTATTTCTACTTATTAAGTGCACACTTTCTTAATATTTTTCTAATGTGGGACTCAAAGGTTTGCCCACTCCTTTTATAGCTTAGTGGGTATCACTTATCTTTACTCATTTTTCAATGTGGGACACTATCCCTTTTATATTGGGTTAGCTTTCCACTTTTCTCCACATACTTTCAATGTGGGACAAGATTTTAAGCTTTTACTCCCAAAGCTCTTACTCACTTATTTTAAAAATTCTCCAACATTCCTCCACCATTTTCAAAATAAGTTTTGTAAATCTTGGATTGTCTGTAAGACTGTGTATAAGCATTGGTGTCTCGCGACTTGAACCAATACCTTGTTAAGGTTTGTCAAGGCTAACCATGAAAGTATAGTAGACTTGTCTTTGAACTATCAATCCATATTTATCAGCCGGATTTGTCTGAGTTAATATCGACGTCTTATTGGTCGCCTCTTGTATCTTACCATTACCCGACCAGATATTACCTTTTCAGTCAATTATCGCAGCCAGTTCATGCAACATCTCCAAACACCTCATTTAGAGGTTGCTACTCGTACTCTTTGTTACTTGAAAGGTATAATTAACCATGATCTATTTTTATCCTCTTCAATCACTCTTACTCTTCAAAGATACACTGAAACTGATTGGGCAGGATGTCCTACCACTCGTCGATCTACAACTGGTTATTTTAAAATGCTTGGTTCTAGTCCTATTTCTTAGAAATCAAAGAAACAATCAACAGTTTCTTTATCTTCAACAGAAGCTGAATATCGAGCTCTCGCCAAGTTAACATCAAAACTCCAATGGCTACATTATCTTTTTCAAGATCTTGGTGGTCATATTCCACTGCCTATTTATGTGTTTTGTGATAGTCATGCTGCTATTCACATTGCTGAAAATCCCGTATTTCATGAATGCACAAAACATATTGACATCGATTGCTATTTTTTTCGTGAGAGAGTTATCTCCGGTTTAATTAAACTCATTCACATCCTATCTTCTCATCAACTTGCCGACATATTCACAAAACTGCTGGGGGCAGACCAATTTCGACGACTAGTAAGCAAGTTGGGCATCCGTTCTGATGATCCTCCCACTCTAACTTGAGGGGGGTTTTATCCGAGACAAAGCTCCAAAAAGTCAAGTCAAATGCAGTTAACAAAAGTGGAAAACTTCCCGCTCAAATATGCCACAGAAATAGCAGCAGTCCCACTATTGTAGCAGTAGTTCCTTTATTGTAGATGGAAATATTCCAACCTTATTTGTGTACAACAATATTTCAAAATTCCTATCTAGTTATATATATATATAGGTCCTTAGTTTTGAGTTCTAGTAGCAGTCAAGATTGTAAAAATAGTGTGCAATAAATAACAGCTCTTTAGCACATTCAATCTTAAGTTCTCAATTTATACTGATTAGATTATTAAAAGAAGAAGGTATGACTAAAGGATTAAGAAGACAAAAAAATGCTAAAATATATTGAACTATAAAAGACACGAGAGGACGATGGCAATCAAAGAAAAATCTATAGAGAACTCGAGAGAAAATGACTATAACAAGTAGATTCATAAGCAGGGCATCCACCAACACGGTATGTCTATCTCTCTATGCTCTTCCAATATCTTGGATTTTTTTTGTTTGTGCACATAAATATTCCATTTCACAAGTGTTAGAATATAATTTAAGAACATTTGCTTTTTCCAAAAATAAGGTGTATACACAGCCACCTTACTTTGTTATATTAAATATGGCCATCTTAGTAACATGTAATCTCATTATGGACTTGATCCAAAAATGTAAAAAGTTGAACTATAAATCGATAGTAGATTTGATTAGGACTGACCCCTCATATATTATAATTTTAAAGGAAAAATTAGATTTACTCTCCTTCAACGGTTAGATGGCTATGACAAACTGAAGACTCTAATCTCATAAATAAGGTAGATTACTTAAATTCGGAATGGCATCAAGGGTATTTGTGTGCAGTATAGTAAACATGTGTTTTAGTGTACAGTCCCCTGTTTATAATGAGTACATAAATGGGTTCATAGTCTTATGCCCAAAATTGGTTTTCCCCTGCTAGAGTAGGTTGTTCGTGGATCAGTTAATAAAGGGTAATTGAATTTTCCTTGCTATCTTTTATTTTTCAATAATGTATACACATCTATATAATATATGAGTGAGTTTTATAACTAAATGTCTGTGGGAGGAACTTCATGTTTCTGCATATGTGGGGTAGTGGTGTTTTAACTACACATCGTAAGTAGTTGTTGAGATTTTGCCCCCAAATTCACAAACCAACGGTTAGATCAGAATTCACACAAGAAGACAACTATGCACCAAATTGGAAATTTAGTCCTAGATTTTATCATCTTCGTACATATTAGCCTTTTCAAAAAATTTCAAATTTTCAAGTCGTATCGTGTGCCTACTTGCCCACAAAATGGCATGCCTTGGTTTCCTGAGTTTTTGTCAAGACTAGTAAGGATAAGGTAACTTTGGCTTAACTTAATATTATTCGAGATAGTCCATTTGTAACTAAGAGTTAACGGACTCATTCATCTCTTATCAATTCATCAATCATTTGACGTTGATAGGCAAATCACTTAATTTTTTCTTAAATTGAACTTTTGCCTTTCTGGATTTGAACTGATATATTGTCGGAGATTGAAACTTAGTAGATATCAAAACTTCCTTTTTTCTCTATTAGACTCCATAAGCATTAGTTTAATATAAATTAGTCCTAGGCAAGTGTCCATTGTAGAGTAGTGAACGTTTCATAGTTTAAATCCCCTAGTTGACACACACACACACACACACATGTATGATCATCTATAGTATCTTCCAAATTATTTATGGCACATTAATCTCAATATCAATATGATTATAGTTTATAAATTGATTTTTTCTTATTGCAGCATGTGCACTTGTGCCATCAAAAATTTAATTATTTTTTTCTTCTCTTCATCAGTGAACTCATTCATGCTTCAGTTTCATCAATATACCATTTGTTGGTGACAACAGTCTCATTCTCTTATTTGATTAGCTGATTTTGTTTTTGCTTCACATGTAGAAATTCATCATTGGTGTTTTAAGCCCTACAAAATAGTTTTTTCTCAAGAAAATACTGTCTGCAAAGTCTCTTTGTCATTCATCAAGTAAGAGCTTCTATGTACCATCCTGGTTCTTTTAACATTCAGCAAGTCCTGGGTTACATCACAATTTGAAGTTGTTCAACTTCTTTTTTATCTAAGTTTCTCCACTTGTTCTAATCTTAACATAGTTGTGCAAAAGGTGTTCACGATTTTTGAGTTTCTTCCTTGTCATGAATTTATGATTATTTGAGTATATAATCATCTGTAAACGAAGTTAAAATATCGTGCAACAGATAATTCCGTACTAATCTTTGTGTGGGTGGTTTTAACTTGGCGAGATTTGATTATGTGACATCGCTTTAAATATGGTGCAAGTTTTTCTTTAGTGTTAACTATTTTTTTTGCTTCACAAAAAAAAAAAAACTACACTCTAGGGTGATGAAGACCCACAGTGTCTTCCAACATCATTTGCCTCAACTTAGTTGGTGGGGATGAGAGCAGAATAAATCCATTTTGACAGTCACCTCCCATCTTATCTAAGGTATCAACACAGTTCCCCTCACGTTTGGTATGAATGAGAGAGTATCCATTTTTGTTGATCAAGTATTTTCATTCCTCCAAAATAGTTCTCCACATATTTAAAGATATGTCAGCTTTGGCTATCAGATTGATAGTATCCAATGAATTCGTTTCGTTTTCCACCTCTTGCCATCGTATTTCATTAATGATTTCCATCCCCTTGAGAATAGTGATAAGTTTGTCAGATATGCACGTTGTGTCGTTCATTTTGCCATAATTACCTTTTATCAGCCTTGATCATCTCTAAAAAGGCCACCAGATCCTGCTCTTCATGTATTTCCTTGCTAATTGTCGTACATATTTAATTTAATGTGATCTACAATAGGAGAGTTCCACTTGATGAAACAATTATGGTGATTTCCACTATTCAATATGTTGGTATTTATATCGATAAATGCAAGAAACATGGTTCGAGCAAATTTAGATCAAGTACTAGAAGTCATTTGGACCTCGTCAAGATTTCCTTTAAAAAAATTGTTTCTTCTCTTCCATAAATGCCAAATTGTTGAGATGAAAATAAAATTCTAGGGATTATTATTAAACATTTTACTCTCCTTATTTTGGTCACTTTATTGAAGCCATTTATCAATGGTGATGTTTCCCCGACTTTTATATCTTCTGCACTCATGCGGGTTCTCCAAAGAGCTTGTGAATTATGGCAATCTCTAGGGATATGGATAACATTTTCTTCATATTTTTTGCAAATAGGGCAACGGTTATCATTAGAAATTTCTCTTTTGTCTCTTAGGTTGTTTGAAAATAGTTTATCTTGAATGGAGAGCCAAATAATTTTTTTCATTTTTGAGGTATTTTAATGGACCAAATCCAGTTCAATTAACAGAGGTGGCTTCCATTTCCATCAGCTCATTGGCTAAGGAATAAGCCGTTTTGGATGAGAATTTATCATCTGAGCTGGGAGTCCAAACTGGGGGATCATCGAACCTAGTGTGGCTAGCAACATGAGTATTGGTAATATCATTAATAGTCTCACAAGGTTAGGAATTAAAAAGGCAATAGATATCCTAAGAATTGTGATTTGGAAGAATGTCGTTCACATTCATCTCCATATTAACCACACTTCCAGGGATAAGTTTATCGTCTAGGATGAGTCCCCTTACCATTAATCATTAAAGAGAGAAACCAACTTACCAGTACCAATGACCGACTTGACAAACTGTTTAAGAATGGGCTTCACTTTTGTTATGCCCTTCTAGATAAGAGAAGCATTTTGTTTTACGAGCCATTTAATAGAACCATTCTTTTTTTATATATTTCACTTTCACCTCTTTAACCCAGAGATTATTTGGATCTTTGAGGATTTTACAGTCTAAATTGGAAATCAAGTCCAATTTGTTAATTTTGCAATTTCGAAGGTCCGGACCACCCCACTTTTTTGTTTGCAATCTTTATCCCAATTGACAAGGTTCACACCTTATTATTCCCCCTTCCCCTAAGGAAAGTCTCTATTAATTTTGTCTATAAATCACATGTGCATTGAAGGAGGACATGAACTTGCACAGTATAATTTGGGATGGTGGGAATAATTATTTTCCATAAAGAGATATTTGATTTTTCTAGCCCGAAAGTCTTTTTTGAACTTTTTCCACAATCGGAGTGAAATAGTTTTTGGATTACTTGCTTTTGATAAGGGGAACCCCAAGGTAGGTGCCCAAATCCGAGTTTCCTTCCTCTCGGAGTGCTCATCTGATACCCCTCCTAATCTGTTCAATCGAAGAAGCTTGCCTGTGGAAAGTAAGTTGTACTCTCTACGACATGAAATATAATATTCCCATAGATTATATAATACTAGAAACTAGAAAAAGGAAAAAAAAGATATTCCTCTCGCACGTTCTGAACACTAAATCGAAGTAAGCAAGGCTTCACCAAAAAAGGCAGACATTCTAGAGACGATTGAGCATCATATGTAAAAAAATGCTTTCTATGGATTAGCTGGTACTTAGAGCTCTCATTGACTTGTATTCTATCAACCGGTGCTTAAAAAAATAGGTGCTCCTAAAGGCTTGCGGGTAGACCCTACAGTAAAGCTAGCACTTATCGAGCAAACGTTGCCTCAGCTCCACTAGCTCATTTGGTTCCATTTGGTAAGGTGTAAAGGAAATAAGCCGAGCAAAGGGCAAAAATGAAATTTTGTGGTCTACTGGGCCCGCCCTCCACTAGAGACAAAAAATTTGGACTTGGATAAATTGACTTTATGCGTAGACATATGGCAGAAAGTGTCAAGGACCTTTTTAATAACATCACATTGATGATTTTTAGCCTCAATGAATAACATCAAGTTTTTTGCAATGAATGTGATAGGTGAGGACCATTTTTGAAAGCACATAAACCTTTCCAAAATTTCATCGATATCTTCTCCTCGGTAAGATGGGATAACCTTTCCATGTAAAGTACAAAGAGATAGGGGGTAATAGGGTCCCATTATCTAAGTATTCTCTAGAAGGAAATGAGAAGGGGGGAGAGGTTCTCCATTCCAAAATATGTCTGGGGAACCGATTCTAACAAAATGTAAAATAAGTCTAACCCAGTTCTCTGGGAAATTGAAGTTGTGGAGAGTATCATTGAGGAAAGACCCTCTCATTCGTAGGCTTTCTCAAGGACAATTTTATCATCCTATATTTATTACCTCTACATTTATTAAGGGAATGTATGATGTGTTGTGGAATAAAGCTAAATTGGTAATGCCCCCAAATTTTCCCCATTAAAGGTCTGATTGTGTTAACAAGGATTTTGGTGAGGATTTTATAGGAGACACTAAAAATATTGTTTAATTAAAGTTTGATTGTCCACTTTGGATATAAGGTTTATGAAGTTAGTGTATTTGCACTTGTCATAGGACTCAACAATGAAATTGGGGATAGTATGATAGGTATTATCCCCACATCTCTGATAGAATATGTAAGGACAAAATTTCTAATTGAGTCCGTTCTATGTTTATTTGAGTTATTTCCGGAACAAAACATGTTTGAGTCATAAGTATATTTTTATCGTCACCATCCCATGCATATTATGACATATTGAAGTTTATTGAAGACGTTATGGCAAAGCTTCAAAGATTCATCATACTGATTTTATGGTGCATATTTCGTCTTCAAATCAAATTGCATTTCGAGATCACTCGGGTATGAATGCATAATTTTAATAGGACTCGGAATTTATTTTAAATTATTTAAGGATGTTATTTCATTAATGAAATGTTTTTAAAATTGTTAAAATGTGTTTGAAAAGGTTTACACTTCACTTTATTATGATAAGGATGGATTAGAGTTGTATTTTATACACACTCTATTTCACTCTGTCGTTCAAATGACATCAACAGTAGTTCGAGAGATATCACTATGTCATTCGAACAATATAGCCATCTTGTTCGAGTGACAACTACAGTCATTCGAGCGAGCCGCCGACTCAATAAAATTATTTAAGGTGTGGTTTCCTCATAATATCATAGGTGCACAATCTGAAAAATAGTTTGCAAACCAGTGCCTTTTTTGCACAAAATTTTATAAAGTTTTCTAACTACAAAACATCCTTAAAGTTTTAAAGATCCGAGCTTTCATTATAATTTGCTATAGTGATCTTTGTTTTCACCAAGGTAGGCTTGTTCTTTATTTGAACATTCAGTTTTGAGGTGAAGGATCGAAGGAGTTCATGTTTAACATCGTAGACAACACAAAGCCATATTGATGGGAACTTAGATATACGTCGACACGTGTGTTGTGGACAAGCATCGTGGAAGGACTTTTTGCATGGGCACTGTGGAGGAGTGGTTGAAGATTAGAAGAGCATCAAGTCTCGTAGGGATCGAGTCCTTGAGTAAGACTTTTGTATGTTCCTTATAATTCTACATCATAGTGATTGTCTGGCTTGGGCCATTCGAGGTTTTTTTCCTTAGTGGTGTCCTCGTACATCTGGCAATGTGAGCATTTTTTTCCTTACTTTACTTACTTTAATGACTAGATGTATGTTTAGGATTAATCAAGATAAAATTTGGTTAAGTTAAAATTAGTTCACAATTTGGTGCGAATTAAAAATTGAAAAAGGGTTTTCGTAAAAAGAAAGTTATTTTTGTCATCCTTAAAACACATTCCGCATAGAAAAATGGGCCTACAAATTGGTATAAGATCTAGAAACATATCTTTATTATGTTGATCCCTTGTGTTTTTCAAGATGAATTTTGGTAGTTCTGAAAGTTTTCATGCTCCTATTTTTATGGCACAAATTATGCTTATTGGAAAATGCGAATGAGAAGTGCTTTAAAATCCATTAATGAGTGTGGGTGGTTAGCGGTTGAAAAGGGTTGGTCACTACCAGTCACACGAGAGGGTGAGGTCACTAGTTTCAAACCCGTTGAGTCATGGACCGAAGCTAAACATAGACTTACTCTTTAAAACTCTAAAGGACTTCACATAATTTCCTCACATACCACACCTAGAGAGTATAATAAAATCATGACTTGTGAAACTTCAAAAGAGTCTTGGGATACACTTGCACTTACTCATGAGGGCACTAGCACAGTTAGGGTGTTTAAGCTACAAAATCTCACTACACAATTTGAGATGCTTAAAATGTTATAAAGGGAGTCGTTTGATGAGATTTACGCTAGGTTGTCCAACATTTTCAACTCGTCGTTTAAGTTAGGAGAGAAGATACCTGATAATTGTGTGATAAAGAAAAGTTTGAGATATTTGTCGAGTATGTTTGATGCAAAAGTGGCCGTTTTAAACTCCTTAGGTATGCTTGAAAGCAAGCACTAAAGAAAGGAAAGGGCATTGCTTTGAAATCTCGGAAGGAGGAGACTAAAGTTTTGGATGACGATTTTGATTTTGATTTTGAGGATGTCACCTTATTGGCAAAGAAGTTCAAAAAGTTTCTTAAATTTCAAAAAGCAATTGAAAGATGCCAAAAGTTTGAGAAATTCAAGAACAACAAGGTATGGTCCACTTTTAAGGATAAGAGTGAGAAATTTTATAGGTTTGAGTCAGATAGGTGTTTTGGGTGTGAGGGGTATGGTCACAAAGTTGTCAAGTGTCACACTAGACTTAACAAAGAGGGCAAGAAACTGATAGCTTATAGCTCCTCCTTAAGTGATAGTTATCCGAAAGAGGGAGAGAGTTCCCCCAGTGAGAGTAAGTTTATTGCTTTCCTGGCATGTCATGTGAGCTACGATGATAAATCTTCCCATGAAGATTCTCATGTGCATAACACTTCTAAGGCTGTTGAATCCTAAGTAAGTGAGGGTGAAGCGAGTGAGGAAGAGGAGGTTGGTGTGAAAAAGTTACAAGTTGCCTTTAATGAATTGTATGCAGAGACGGTAAAGGTGAAAAAGGCAAATTCTAAATTACAAGCTAGGTTGAATGAGCGTGACGTAAAAATAACAATGTTTTGATTGAGAATTTTAGGGCATAGGAGAAGCTAGAGTACGTTGAGAAAGAGAGAGATATACTATGTGGTTTGATGGAGGCTTTGAAAAAGGAGGTGTTAGAGTTTGAGGAGTCTAGGCACGTTCTTGAGTCTAGGATTTATGAGTTAGAGGAGAAGTTGAAATATTCAAGTATGGTGAAGTTTGACTTGGAATCTAGATAGAAGAAGTTGGATAAGATGTTCGGCACCATCCAAGTCAAAGGTGATAGGTTAGGTATAGGCTATGATGATAGAGTGGTTCCCATTCCCAAAGCCAATACCAACCGTGTGAGAGATCCACCTAGGAACGTGAGGATAGGTCAAAATTTTGGTAATCATTACCGTCGTCTTTACACTTGCACACATTGCAGTAGGAAAGGTCACCTTAGACGTTTTTGCTACGACTTAGGAATGCTCCTATGAAGTTAAAGAATAAAGTCGTTTCGGTTCCCAAAACCCCCATGCATAATTTCCCACCTACTTGGGTTAAGAAATAGGACTTAGAAGCTTTAGGACTTAAACTTCATGGTTCTCATTTGGTTGCACTTGATTCTTCCCATTCTAGATATAAAGGATGATTGTGTTTCCATGTTTGGCATACTCTAGTCTTTGCATCATGATTTATATCTTGCTAGTATTATGACATGTGTATCTTTTGTATAATATTTTTTCATTTAATTGAGTCTTATTTGAAAAAAAAATACTAAAAGATTTTCGGTCTTAATTTTTTTTTGAGAAAATACAAAAAGATTTTTCTTTTATTTAAGTCAAAATATGTTGAAAAACAAAAAAATATTTTCGGTTTGTTTTTGTGTCATGAGTTTACATGTTTGATGTGGCATATTGGTGTGCTTGGACCCCCTTATTTTTCATTATCCATGTGCTTAGGACATTTGGTCATAATTGTTAATGCTTACAATTATCTTAACCATTGTATTATGGGGTTATTTTGAAGTTGATATGATTTTTTATTACACTTTGTATATATGGCATCCTTGCACACATGCACGAGTTTATATAAATGTTTGACATCTCATGCATATTTGAGTTTGGTGAGACGTTCATATCTCAATTTTGTCATCTATGTGTAAGTAGGCTTAAGGATGAGGTGTGCATGTAAGAACCGTTTACCGTGAGTATTGAAATTGAAAAAATAATGGGTGTTCAAGGGAAAGGGCTGCGAGAGTGCAAAATTAACTCGTCGTGAAAGCCACAATTCAAAAGAGCCCAAAAGAAAATCAAGGCAATAAAAAGAAACAAATGCCAAAATTAAGCCAATAGGATTTTATCTAAGTTGAGAATAATAAAAACCTCAAAAGAGATTAAAAAAGTAAATATATATGAGGGAGTTTGGTTGAAAAAATTTAAATGGGTTTGCACCACAAATCCTAACGTTGAAAAATCGTATCATGACATTTTTGTTTGTAGAATCATCAAAATTCCAGATATGTGTGCATGTTTGATTGTTTAGTTCATTACGCTCACACTTTAAATGTCACATGCGGCTAAAATAAAGTTTTATGATTTATAGATATCAATTAGAGCTTCTTGATCATTTCGATGTGTTGGAATTGTGATTCATTTGTTGTAGCCCACGCACATACATTCCATGTTCATGTTTGAGCACATTGGTACTATGTTAGCAGGAAACTCACATCGTTTTTTCTTGTTTTGTTTTTTGTTTTGCTAATGTTTTGTGTCTTCTGCTCTTTCCAGCTAACTTTTTTGGGAATTTTTTTCACTGGGCGAACCTTCATGTTATTTAGAACTGGATGCAAGTTTTTGGTTTTTTTCGTTTGAGCGAGGTATCGATCTCATGCTAAGTCTTTAAGAGAGAATCCTATGTAGTTTGAACAACAAGGCTATTTTGTTCGAGCAACTTTCTGGGATTTTTGTTTCCTTTTGTTTCGGTGCACTGTTCTTGGTTGACATATTTTAGTACTGTTGGGTTGCTTCTGGACAATTTGTTATATGTAGATTCTCATTGATTACATCTATTGTTGCATTGTGTTTGTTTAGTCACACCTGCTTAGATTAATGATTCTTATTGTGTGGGTATTTTTTGCTAGCTATGGATATGACATCTTTTGATCATTATTAGCTGGTTGTTTCATATTTTATCTAGATACACTTCATTGATTATCTCATGCTATATGTGTTTATCTTTTCATCGGGTTGTCTATTCGAGTCAAAATGGGAGAGATGTATGTGATGTAAGGGGATATTTTGTTAGGAACATAGATTTTGTTGCATTACATATTGATATCATTTTTGCTTTCATGCTTATATGGTGGTATTAATTACTTTGGCAAAATTGATATTGATATCCTGATTTAGATGTTATTTTCAAATTGGTTTCAATATTTTTGCTCACATATTTTATATCATTTATTCCTCTATACTTCATTAGGTATTTGTTTGTTTCATGTATGTAGGTATGCTTTAGAGATTGTAGATTTCAAGACTACATCACATTCAGATAGTTCATGCTTGCCGAACCATCATTTACTAGTCTTGTCCTGTAATTTTTTTATTTTACGTTTATGGGATGGGATTTAGGCGTTTTACAGCTTGATGTCCCGGCTTAGGCATTTCACTGTTGGTTTTGTCCTGGAATAGTCAAAGGGGAGATTTGTAATGATAAAATTTCCAATTGATTCCGTTGTATGTTTATTTGACTTATTCTCGAAACAAAACACGTTTGAGTCATTAGTAGATTTTTATTATCATGATCCCACACAGACTATGACGTATTAAAGTTTATTGAAGACGTTATGACAAAGTTTCAAAGATTTATCATGTCCGTTTAATGGTGCATATTTCGTCTTAAAATCAAACCGCATTTCGAGATCACTCAGGTATGAATGCGTAATTTTAATGTGTCTCGGAATTTATTTTAAATTGTTTAGGTATGTTATTTTATTAAATAAATGTTTTTAAAATTGTTAAAATGTGTTTGAAAAGGTTTACACTTCATTTTATTCTGATAAAGATGGATTAGAGTTGTATTTTATACAAACTCTATTTCACTCTGTTGTTTACAAACTCTATTTCACTCTGTCGCTCAAATGACATCAAACAACATCAGCAGTAGCACAAGCGAGAACACTATGCCATTAGAACAACATAGCCATCTCGTTCGAGTGAAAACTACAATCGTTCGAGTGAGATGCCACCTGAAGAAAATTATTTAAGGCGTGATTTCCTCAGAATTTCGAAGGTGTGCAATCTCAAATAAAGTTTTCAAACCAGTATGTCTTTTGCACGAAGTTTTCTAAGATTTTATAAGTACAAAACATCCTTAGAGTTTCAAATATCCGATCTTTCATTGTAATTTTCTATGGTGATCTTTGTTTACACCATGGGAGGTTTGTTCTATACTTGAATATTGGGCTTTATGGTGAAGGAGTGAAGGAGTTCTTGTTTAACATCATAGATGACACAAAGCCATATCGGTAGACACCGAGACATACGTGGATGTGTGTGTTGTGGATGAGCATCATGGAAGAAGGACTTTCTGTGTGGGCCCTGTGGATGAGTGGTTAAAGATCAAAATAGCATCAAGTCTCATGGGAATCAAGTCGTTGAGTAAGACTAGTGTTTATTTTTTGTAATTCCACATCATAGTGATTGTCTGGCTTGGGTCGTCCGAGTTTTTTTCCCTTAGTGGTTTCCTCATAATATGGCGTTGTGAACATTCTTTTCCTTACTTTACTTACTTTAATCACTAGATGTATGTTGAGGATTAATCAAGATAAAATTTTCTTAAGTTAAAATTGGTTCACAATTTAGTTCGAATTAAAATTTGGAAAAGGTTTTTCATAAAATGAAAGTTGTTTTTGTCATCCTTAAAACACATTTCGCATAGAAAAAAAGGCCTACGGAATATGACCTAAATCCCATCTAGGTTAGGGGCTCTAAGACGCTTATATTAACAATAGACTTTTCCATTTCCAATATGGTCGGTTTGTAGTTTATCTTAATGTTATCCCTATGCTCAAGATCCCAAGGAAAGTGTGGTGGGTGGGTGGGAGTTCCCTCATCACTCCACTTTTTACCAAACAACTCTTCAAAATAATCATTAATATGAGCTTGAAGATTCTCTTTCTTGGTAATCCAGTTGTTATCATATTCCATAAGTATGGAAATTCCATTTTTTTTCTTTTAATGAGAGTGCTTATGTGAAAACATCTGGTATTAATATCCCCCTCCATAAGCCACTTAACCCTGGATTTTTGCAACTATAAAATCTCTTCATTTGTAAGAGTGTCATTGTATTGTCTTTGGGGGTATCTCTCAAGGATATCCAAACCGTGATAGTAGTGTTTGGACTGAGCAATTTGGATACCCTTATGCCTCTCTAAAATTCTACATTTGGTGTGGAAGACGTTTTTAAAGACCTCTTGATTCTATTGTTTAACCACTCGAGTAACGGTAGCAAAATTTCACTCAAAGCGGAGGTGGGATTCCAATTTGAGATAATTACTTCAATAAAAGTTTGGTGATTAAACCACATGGCCTCAAGGCAAAAAGTTCTTCTACTAGGGTTAGAAATCATACCAGAATTTTCATTCGTGTCGATGAGCATCGAACAATGATCTGAGTGGGTCCTAGGCAGGTTGACAAGATTGGCATTAGGGAATTTTATCCTCCACTCTGCATTTGACATCGTTTTATCCAGTCTCTCCAAGACATTTGTGATCCCCTTTCTTTTATTAGTCCAGGTCAGATGCGAGCTGATGCACCCTAAATCAATCAACCCACAAATGTTAACATAATCATTGAAGATTTAACATCTTCTGTGAGGGGAATGCCTACCGGTGCTCCTCCTTTTACTGTTGGTATGCCTGCATCCATGGGTTGCTATTATTTCCAGCTCTATTTTGGAGATTATCCCAAAGCAAATATCTATTTCTTGGAATTGGGCTCCCATAAACAGCTGAAAAACCTAATATTCAAAGTCCTCTACTGACACAATGTGATGAATAGCTTGATTTATAGTTTCATTGATGTTCGTTATCACCGTATCTGGGTTCCAAATAATCCAAATACCCCCCCTCTATCATCCTAAGGTTCCTCGTTGCATTCTTCGAGAGGCCAAAGTCAATAAAGAACTCAACTAATTATTCCCAATAGGTACCCTAATCTCCACAAGTATAACCACATGGGGTCTAATGGTTCTCTATAATTCCCTCGTATGAGTAAATAATTCCTGATTATCAGTGCCCCGGTAGTTCAAAACCACGAAACGCATAGATGATAACTATTGATGACGCGGGAGTACTTGGTCAGCATTCTTCCCTAGCATTTGTCTTGTCCGTTGCCTAATGTCCAAGGTGGATATCATGGAGTCCATCAAAAGTGAGTAATATTACATCCTCTCTAACACATAATGTATCGATTTTATCCCCAGTCTCACTTTGGGTACCTGCCAATTAGCCTTTATGAGGTAAATATCCTCATCCCTCGCTTGTGCGAACACTCCCACTGATCTGAGTGGTAATAGTGATATCATATTGACTTTTGGAATGTTCTCTATTGTATTATGGGGTTATTTTGAAGTTGATATGCATTTTGATTTGACTTTATTTATATGTCATTTTTGCACACATACACGAGTTTATATGGATGTTTGACTACTCTTGCATATTTGAGTTTGGTGAGACGTTCTTATCTCAATTTTGGCATCTATGCTTAAGTAGACTTAAGAAGGAGGTGTGCTTGTAATAATCGTTTACCATGAGGATTAAATTGAAAATTGATGAGTGTTCACGGGAAAGGGCTACGAGATTATAAAATTGACTCTTCGTGAAGGCCACTGTTTAAAAGAGCCCCGAAAAAATCATAAGGCAATAAAAAGTATTATATGTCAAAATTGGCCAAATTACTTTAGTTCATTAAAAAGAAAAATGACATCTTTGAGGAAGTTTGGATGGGTTAAAAATTTAAATGGGTTTGTACAAAGAATCCTAAACGTTGAAAATCGTGTCATGACGCTATTGTTTGTAGAATCGTGAAAATTTCGGATTCATGTGCATGATGTCTGTTTAGTTCATTAAGCTCACATTTTAATTATCACATATGATTATGATAAAGTTTGATGATTAATTGCTATCAATTGGAGCTTCTTGATCGTTTCGATGTGTTGGAATTGTGCTTCATTTGTTATAGTCCACACCCATACATTCCATGTTCATGTTTGAGCATATCGGTACTATGTTAGCATGCTACTCATATTTGTTTGTTTTTAGTTTTCTTTTAGTTTTGCTACTGTTTTAACACTGTTTCTTTGTTTTGAGCCCCTTCCAGTTTGAATTTTCACGAAAGTTTTCCATTGGGCAACACTGTTTAATATTTCTGGGAAACTATGTAAGTTTGATCTTCTCGTTTGAGCGAGATCCTTTATCGCGAGAAGCTGTCGTTCTAACGACATTGCTTATCATTCGAGTGACGTCGTGTTTCCTTCAAACGACGTCCCTGGCTCGTTCGAGCGACATCTTCCTTTTGCAACCTCTACTGTTTTACTACATCGCTGCATATTATTTTATATTTTGGTACTGGGTTGCTTTTGAATATTCTATTTATGTAGTCTATTTTTTTAGATTTGATCTTTTACTGCAATAGTTTGTTTAATCACACCTGCTTCGATTTGATATATTCTTTGTGTGATTCTCTGTTTGCTAGCTACTGATTTGACATTGATTGACCATATTTAGCTGGTTGTTTCATATTTATCTAGCTATTATTATAGGATTGATTTAATAAAAGTGGTATAATTTTTTCTAGATTTGTTTATCTTTTCACCTGATTGTCTATTCGAGACAAAAAGAGGGAGGGATGTCTGTGTTGTAAGGGGAGTTTCATGAGTTTCATATTTGTATTCAAAATAGTATCTTGATTACACAAAATGGTTTCATATTTATTCACATAAGAAATGATTCTAATTTGAGTTTTCATATTAATTTATATCATTTGTTCCTCCATACTTTGCTGGGTTTTTGTCTGTTTCATGTGTGTAGGTATGCTTAAAGAGATTCGAGAGTTCAAGTCTACATCACATTCAGATATTCATAGACAGTTTCCTGCTTTTCGGTCCATCATTTATAAGTCTTATCCTGTACTGATGATGTAATTTTACTTTTGGGTTTTATGGGATGGGATTTAGGTGTCATACGGCTTGACGACCCGATTAAGGCATTTTACTATTGGTTTTGTCCCGGAATAGTCAAAGGGAGAGATTGTAAGGGCCAAATTTCCAATTTAGTCTTAATGTAGTTTTGACTTATTCTCCGAACAAGACTCGTTTGAGTCGTATGTAGATTTTTATTGTGACGATCCACTCAGAGACTATGACTTGTCAAAGATTAATTAAAGACATTGCGGCAAAGCTTCAAGGAATTAATTATGCCGAAGTTTAATTGGTGCAAATTTCTAGTCCTCAAAGTTTAATTGCGTTCCGAGATAACTCAGGTATGAATGCATAATATTAGTGAAACTCAAAATTTCATTTTACAAAAATAAGGATGTTATTTTTTAAAAGAAAATGTTTTAATATTTTAAAAGTGTTTTAAATGTTTACACTTCGTGTTTATCAGATATGGACGAATTAGAGTTGATTTTAAGTAAAACTCTGTTTTCAAAATTGGTTTAATTAAAAATCTAACCTGACAACGCCGTTCAAACGACACTGGGTGTCGTTTGAACAAGACCTGATGTCGTTTGAACGATACAGTGTCTCGCTCGAACGAGATCTGACATCGCCTTAAAATATTTATAAATAAGTGTGTTCAGTTTTCTCGAAGTGTGTGCAGTGCGAAAAAACACTTTATAATCCAGAAAGTTTTCTGCCTAAAGTTTTCTAAGGTTTTTCATGGTTTAAACATCCTTAGAGTTTCAAGATCCGAGCTTTTCATTATCATATGTTCTTGTGAACTTGTTGGCACCAAGCTTGAGGTTTATATTGAAGATCCATTGCTGGTTTTGCGGTAAAGATTCGGCGGCTATCGGTTTTAACATCAAAGAGGATACAAGCCATACACTCGTAGAGGTGCGCGTTGTGGACGAGCATCGTAGAAGAAGGTTACTTTCTGTGTGGGCACTGTGAAGATTGGCAAAAGATCAGGGGAACGTCAAGTCTGATGGGGATCGAGTCGTTTTATAAGACTACCGTCTGACTTTGTAAAACAGTTGTCATAGTGATTATCTGGACTGGGTCGTCCGCGGTTTTTTCACGATTATATTTTTCCTCGTACATCGGCGTTGTGAGTCACTAGTTGCATGCTTAGGGTTAAACAAGAGAAAATTGGTTAAGTTAATTTGTGTCACAATTTGGTGTGGTTTGATAAAATTGAAAAGTATTTTTCAAAAGAGCAAATTGGTTTGTATTCATCCTTAACTTAATTCTGCTCAAGCAAAAGTTTTTGTTGAAAGTTTTAAATGGGGACTGCAGTGTATGTGGGAGAGTTGAGTAAAGATAGATGTAGGGATAAGGTCAAACAGATGCATTGAGTATCAGAGGTGGAGAAAAGCAGGACAATTAGAGTAAATATGTGTATTGCAGACCTCTAACTCGCAAAGAGTGCAAGAAGAGTTGGTAATTTATGTTAATGAAATAGTAAGTTCGCTGTTGGTAAAGCCCTATGAATTAGAAACCACGGGAAAAATTAATTTAGGGGCCAAATCACTTTTCCATAAATACCTTCAAGGAAGCGCGGGAAGGTGCTAGGCATATAGGTGGAATTGAAGTCAATGATAGGCCAATTTAAGATTAAAAGTTCTAGTTGAACTAAGCCACCGATACGGAACATCTGATGAGTTTTGGGATGGGACATACGGGGCACGAATATGGTGAATAACACCCAGAGACATCCACTGAGGTAAAGATGGTATGTCCCACTACCATGAGAGATGAAAGTGTTAAGGGGGTATCTGAAATATGAGGAGGAATATGCGGGTAAATGTGCTTGAAAGACTCCCACGGGATGCAAATGTTATTTCCAAAGGAAATATGACCAAAACCAAGTCTCTATTTAATCCCAATAGTAAAGGAAGGGATTAAATAAGATACTTTTCTCCAGAACCACGAGTCCGTTGCCTTACTATGAGCCACTGGCAAATTCGTGCCAAGAAAATATTTATGTTTCATAGTTTTAGTCCAAAGTTTATGGGGCTCGGTAAAAAGTTTCCAAAGAAGTTTGATCATATATGTTGTATTTAACGAGTGTAAATTTTTTATGCCCAAACCACCATAATGTTTGGGAAGGGTGATTGTAGCCCAGGGAACTGTAGCTGTTTTATGAGAAATTTTGGAAGCATTCTAGAAAAATGATTTAATTTTATTGGATAATGTAGTAAGAATATGAGGAGGAATCGAATATGCGAACATGTAATAAGATGCAAGTGAAGTACACACCGCATTAGTTAATGTGGTGCGACCAACATGGAATAAGAAATTATTATACCACACATATAACGAGCGGTCGAGATTTTCAATAAGCTCAGAGAAATTTGGCTAGTAACCTGACCCGTAATAAGAGGTAAGCCAAGATATTTATCCTGCCCATGAGACCCATGAAGCCCCAGTTGGCGTAAAGTATCTTGTTTACTGGCATGTGGAGTAGAAGGGCCGAAAGTAACTATAGATTTATCCTTATTAATGGTTTGACCAAAATAATGACCAAAAGTAGTTAAAATATGATAGAAATAAGACACATAAGTTGGCATATGTTGGAGGAAAAAATACATTTGTCAGTAAAAGCAAGCCCAAGAATAGTGGGTCTCTTGTGAGAGGGCGGAGAGACGTTATATGTTTTAAAAGACAGTCTGACTCTACACGTCGTAAAAGGACGTCTAGCGCTAAGATAAATAAGTAAGGCGAGAGTGGACCCCTTGGCGGAGTACTCAAGTTGGGTAAAAAGTGTTCATCGTATGGCCATTAATGAAAGTGGTAAATGACGTAGAAGAAATATATTCCATAAGGTACCCAATCCAAACATCTGGAAACCCATGGAGTTGGGGAATCCATTGGATAAACGGCCATTGCATTTGATCGTAGGCTTTGTATAAATCAATTTTAATGGCAGAACTACCTTTTGTAGATTTATATTTACGCATGGTATGTAAAATCTCATGGGCGATTATGATATTATCCTGAATATGACGAGTGGCACTAAAGGAGTTTTGATAAGGGGACACAAGATACTGAAGGATGGGTCTCATGCTATTAACCAGTATCGTAGAGATAAGTTTATAAATAACATTACATAAACCGATGGGTCGAAAGTTCTTAAGTTGAGTAGGGTGTGTAATTTTGGGGATAAAAATGAGAAGGGTCTTATTAAGAGCACAGAGGAGTCAACCTGAGGTGAAAAAAGCTTTAACAAAATTAAGGACTGAGGGTCCCACAGTGTCCCTATGGTTTTGGAAAAATTCGTAGGTCAACCCATCAGCTTTCAGACTCTTATTCTTCCCCATAGTACCCAAGTTGTGCCAAATTTCTACATCAGTGATAGGTTCCAGTAAACGAGTAACGTCAGTAGATTTAACTTGAACAAAATTATCTTCATATGGCGGACAAGGGGGGGTTGGTGATAGTAAAAAGGTAGCTAAAGAAGTGTTGAAATTGGCCATGAATATCCTGGACAATAATATGCCATCTAGTGTCCGGATTGAAAATAGCAAGAATCAAATTATTACGTCGGTGTTGCATGACACAAGCATGGAAAAATTTAGTATTTTGGTCCCCGTCGAGAAGACACTTATTCTTATTATTATTGCACTAATATTGGAATTCTCAAGTCATGCAGTGCATAGGTTGTGATTGTAAGTGGGTCTCTCGGGAGACTGCCAGGGGATCCGAATTAGTGTTAATACACATTCTTAAATTATGAATCTCCTATTTTAAAGCAGAAATATAATGAGACATATTCCCAAAAATAGTTTGCTTCCAACATCCCTACTAAAGGACCGAGCCTTGTGCGAGAAGAAAAAACGTGTGATCCCTGGATCGAAATATTCCCGTCATAGTGTAAGAGATTAGTAAAAGACAAATAGGATGTCCACTCAGGGCAGTAAATAAACATCATCGGGTGTTTGGATAGGGAATGATGTATATTTAATAATAACGGACAATGGTCTGACCCAACATTTGGAAGATGAGAAATTCAGGTAGTTGGGTACAAGGACATCCAACGCTCATTACCAAGCCCTTGGTTAAGTCGCTCTCTAACATGGTGACCTAGAATACTATTAACTTTCAAGGTAAAAGTACGCCTAGTAAAACCTAGATCTTGGTGATCATATGCATGCATAAAATTCTTAAGATGGCGTGCACGCGAAGATTGAAAGGGACCCCCCCCCCCCCCGTTATTCGCATTGGCCTAAAGTAACATTAAAATATTCCATAAGAAGCTAAAGATGTTGGATAAAAGTGTGGATTTGTTGAAGGGAGTTCTATATATGAGTTTGCTCAGCATGTTGTGGTGGCATGTATACAATAATAAACTCTATAGGAGCCGCCGCGACATCATGTTCAAGGAGCATATGAATGAAGCGACTGGAAACCACGATGACATGAGCAACTATTAGACTTTCAACCCAGAGAACCCAAATACTGCCCGATTGACCTAAAATTGTTACTCGTTACGTTTCAAATCAAGAATGACCATTTGGCTTGTAACACTTTTTAACAAATGCTGACTAATATATAATCAGTGGATGAGATCACACCTTAGTTAGACTTTCTATGAAATTTTGTAATTTTTGAAACCCAACTCTTAGGGCCTATTTGGTTCTGTATTCAGAAATTTCGATTTAAATGCTATTTTTAAATACAGTTTTAAAATTCAGTTTTTTGTGTCTATAATTATTGGTGCGCATTTGGTAAACTTGTTTGAAAATTTGACAAAAATTGACAAACATGTATATATTATACATGTGTGTGTGTGTATAACAATGCTCTTGTGTGGACTATCCCTCATTTTAACAGTGCGGATCGGGCATGTGTCGCCTGTTAGTGAGCCTAAAAATTATCGCCTAAATTATAGGTGTCTCTCTCTTTTCTGGGGTCACCGTCAGGTGACACATGTGTAGTCCGCACTGTTAAAATGTGGGATAGCCCGTACAAGAGCAGTAATATATATATATATATATATATATATATATATATATATATATATATATATATATATATATATATATATATATATATATATATATATATTCCGAACATATCTCATTAGATATACATAAAAATACATGATATTCATGTACATGTATATAGTTTTATGTATGTGTTAATGTATACATATATACATACATTATAAATTATATGCATGTACATTTAATATCATGTAGTTTTATGTATATTTAATGACATATGTTGGAGATTTTAACTATATATATATATATATATATAATGATTTTGCATGTATAATTCACTATAAATCTATATACATACATGGATTGATAATATTTTTAATACAAATGTACTATATGTATATTTTATATTATTCCATACGTTAATCATACATGTATAAAATTATATATAAGTATCATGTATCTATTGATAATATTATTTAACTTTATATTATTTCATACGTAATTTTGTATACATGTACATATATATTTTTTTATTTATAAGAATTACACACATATTAATGTATTATGTATGTATATTATATATTAAGGTATAAATGTATTAAAATATTAAGAACGAATAATTTTGAGTTGAAAAATACAAAACAAAAGTTATAAAATACCCTCAACGTATTTTTCTAAAAACTTGATTATAACACAAAAATATATTAATTATGTGTTTAAAAATAAATTGTGAAACGTAAATTTTTATTAAAATTATATTTAAATAGAAAAAAAAGGAATTATAAGGGCAAACCAAACCGAGGTTAATTTGTTCGTTGTTTAATGAATCCATCACATTAGATATCATCATACTTTCTTCTCGGTTACAAAAATTAAAAAGAAATTATGGCTCGCGGCGGAGGTTAGTAAAACCCATGCTGTTTGTTCACCTTCTTTTTCATCCTGCTTTTTGGTCTCTCTCTGTATACTCATGTTCACGAGGTTTTGTTGTATTTGAATGATTGTCTGCTCTTTTTATGTTAAAAGGAATTTGAATGAGTTTTTTTTTGTTTTTTTTAAATAAACCAAGCATGGGCGTAGTTTTGTGAGATTTGGGTGCTACAAAAACATGTGTAGTCTCTAATTCGATTGGTGGGCATGGAAAACTAGTGGGCGGTCTAGTGTTGGGAAGGAAACAGTTGAAGTTTCCCACCTCCAATATGAATTTGCGAATGCTTATGATATTCTTTTTGTTGAGGCATGTAATGTAGGATTTTTGAAAATTTGAAGAATGTCCTCAATCGTATTGGTCTTTTTTGGGGGATAAAATCAATCTTATTGGTATTGTGTTTAAAAGAATATCATTTTAGAGGAGAACTTCGTGGCGGTTATGGCTAGTAGGGTAGGTTGTAGTATTGGTAATTCGTTATTAACCTGTCTTGGCCATCCCTTTGGGGAAATTCACCCTTGTTTATTTTTTTTTGGGTAGCATACCATGAGGTGTCTGCCTGCTTACGTGCACCACAACTAATCCCCATTCGCGGTTCGTGGCTTCCGCTGGCCAAACATTATTTTGACAGTGCCGAGGATCGAACTGGGGACCAAACTCAATCCAATCCCAGTGGCAGCCTTATACCACTGGGCCAAGAGGCTTGATTAATTCTTAGAACCTATTTTTAGACAAAAATAAGGAAGAGATTAGGTGGTTGGAATGGGACAAGCGTTGTTTTTATAAAGGGAAAAGATTGACATGTAACCAAACCATCTTTTTGATTGGGTGGCAAAAGATGTCACTTAATAAAATGTAGTGTGTTATGACAAGTTCAAACATCTTTTTGATCGGAATTGAAGAAATTTTATTGAAACAAAGAATGTACAGTAAGAATTGGAGATTGGACTTACAATCCACTGAGAAAAACTGAAAGACACAAGGAAAAGACTAAATACTTTAATCAGTAAGAAGAAGACAGAGAGATAAAAGACAAAAGGAAAAGACGAACACTTTAATCACTAAGAAGAAGACAGAGAGATACAAAAGGGAAAGAAATAAGAACCCATGCAGTGTAGGGGCAACAACTACATATACATATATACATTGAAAAAGGATGATTTTTTTTTTTCTGGGATTGGGGTTGGGGGGAGAGATGGATTGAGAATAAAAATAATCATCTCTTTGAGTGGTCCTTGAAAGGAAAGATAAATAACATGGTGGGTTGGGGATTGGGAACTTAATCATAAAAAATAAAGCTCCGTTAGGAAAGTGGTTGTGGAGATTATTAAGAGAATGAGATTCTCTATGGTACTCGGTTACCGTTACCAGGTTCATTCATGGGCAATTGAGCGAGAATGGGTGGGACTCCAATGTGGTGAAGAGGGGGAGGACTTATAGAAGTCCTTGGAACTTCAATTCTAAAGGAATTAATTCCTTCCTCACGTGTGTAGCCATTGAAGCTAAAGAGGGCCCAACAACCCTAGGACCTAAGGACAATCTCTCCAAAGATCATTACTAGTCTTTGACAGAAGTAATACCACACTTTTATCTCATTGCACACTCTTACTGTACCATATTAAGATGGTAAAAACAATGGCAACTGTAGTCTTATTCCTATGCCAAAAGCATATAGATAGGGGGAGATTTCAACCAGCCAAACTCGTAACATGCATGAATTGAGGATAACAATTATAGAAATTTTATACTAGAACTTTCTTTGGTTATTTATTTGTTATATTGGTATTCAATACTGTTTAAGGAAACAATATTCTGTTAGTGCTGACGATAGGTAAAAGTTACTTAGTTCACGATAGCAGGCATGAGTGGTAAGATGAACACAGTGGAAGCAGGCCTCTAAACGGGTCGGGTATACCCGGATCCATTTATCTTTTGACGAATCAGGTCTTACCGATTACCTGACGGGTCCTATTTTTCCTCACCGGCCCGGATCCTTTAAGGACCCGGGAACCGACCCGTTTAATAGTCATTATAATTTTATTTATTAATTAAATCCTAAAGAACTTTTTAAGAATAAGCACCCTTTTGAGTGACTATATAATATAATTTTTTCTTTAACAAAGTAATAAAATTAACCTCTTTAAAAAATGTAATAACAAAAAACTAATAATAATAATAAAGTACCGCTAAAAATATATTTTTAGTATAAATTAAAGATATATTTTTTAAGCGGGTCGGGTCCTAAACAGGTAGGAGATAACTTGTACCGTACACGGTCCATTTAATAAACGAGTAATAGGTAATCATGTAATCGGATCCGGGTCTAAACCTGATCCATTGAAAGACCCCAATGAAAGTAAATTGGGGTGGAACTTGAATGTCTCCATTTCCTCCAACTTCCTCTATTGTCATGTTATTTTAGAAGTGAGGTTTCCAGCTGTTTGTTGGAAAGGAGAATAGATAATGGAAAGTTCTTCCATGGGATAGCCTTCTTTGTTCCTCCTAAGGGTAGGTGAGGAGGAAAGGTATAATGATGAAATAAAATAATAGTAATATCCTTCTCTCCCCCTTTCATGCTTTGGCAAAAAGACAAGGGGAAAACAAATTTTCTTTCTCTAGGCTCTTTTCGTCTTTCCCTTTAATATTTTTTATTTGTATTAAGAGATGGATCATTAGATATGTTATTCTACAAGGTCCTTTCAACTTCTGATCCTGCAATTTATTATCTTTGTAGTGGTTGTCCACTGGATACTTAATGTATCCGCTTGGGCAGTTGATCTTTAATAATATATGTTTTGTTTTTGATAAAAATGTATATATATTTGCCTGCAGTAAACAATGATTCGATAATAATAGGGTAGTTTTTACAGAGTTAAAATTTATAATATCCTTCGCACTAGGCCATCTACCCCACGTTAACGCCTGTTTGAACATGCTCCAAGGGTCTTTATATTTTTTTTTTATATATTTTTATATTTTTTACATAATCTCCTTCGTACTAGGCATAACTTTCTTTTGTTTTCAACTTGCATAATCACACTTTCATAGCCATAATCTTATCTTACCATGGTGTTTTCCCCCAAGAATAAATATGTAGGTAAAAGTGAAACATTTTGTACATGTCTTTTAATATTACTTTCGGTTGATAACATATTTGCAGCGAGGTCTTCTGGAACTTTCAGTGGAGGAAGTTTTTCAAAGCGTTCGAATGGTAAGTACATTAATTACGATTTTGCATTCAGGTTTTGTTAAAATGATTTGTGGAAGCCCATGCAAAAGGCATTATTTTAATTTACTATCCGATACCTCCATGTTTACAACACGCCCCTCATGTAGGCATGACTACACTCCTACAACACACCACATTACAATTTCGAAAAAATGAGGTTGTATAATTCATGTATTCCTGACGATACTTTGCAAACAATTTAAACATCAAACTAGTTAAGTGTCAAACTTTTCCCAAATGAATTGCGACAATACTCTTATCACAGTAACACAAGGAGTCAAACTTACTAAATGACACAACTTGAAACAGTGAGCACCTCCTGCTAAAGACAATTTACATTGTAAGCATATAATTGTCATAAGGCAAAAGAATGTCACGTTGAGAACTCCTAGGGTTTGGCGCCTTTTGTATGGTTACACTAATCATTTTTTCTATCCCTCCTTCATCATCTTCCCTTCATCCTTCTAAATCGACTCCCCGCTTCTTCTCTAATCAACAGAACTGTCTATTTGGCCCAGCAGTTTGGTAAAGGCTCGCTTCGCCTGAATCATGAACCAAATCCTAGATCTTATGCCACAAAATTAACACAAAGAGAACCCCTCCAACCCCCCTCAATAGAGATGGACAAACTTTTTATTCCTAGCCTGAATCGTAATAAGGCTGCGATCACTTCAAATAAAGAGGTTTACAAATACACGATTGATGAATGTAGGTCAAATCTAATGGGATAAATAATCTGGATAAGGGAGTTAAACCTCAGTCGCTTGATGATATGTAGAATCAGATTCTGAAGATGTGGAATCCTGTTGTTGGTTTCCGAGCAGTTTTGATTAGCAAAGGATATTTGATCTTCCCTTTGCAATCTAATCTGAAATACAGCAAATCCATTTTAAAGGCACTCGTGGTATTAGGTTGGAGTTTTCAAAGTCTTTGCTCTGAAACCAAATTTTAATCTCTCACTCCAAAGACAACTCATGCATAGATATCAAATCTGACATCTTAGTCAGGATTATTGGAATACTACTTATTTTTTAAAATTGCAAGGGTTATTGGTGTCCCTATCCAGTTAGACTATGCTACCAGAATAAAAAGAATTGCCCACCATGCAAGGGTATTGGTTGATGTGGACATGCCATACCCTTTGCCTGGATCTCTTTTTGTCCAAAGCCAGGGTACTGCTGGTTTATATGAATTTCATATGGAGATAGAATATGAGAATTTACCTCCATTTACTACATCTACATATTGTAGTTTTGTGGGACATTGCTATTCTCAATGTAGGTCTGCTAAGGTAGCTCAAGAAGTAAATAAGGTTAGGCTTCCACGGCTAATATCGTACCACCAAACAAGGTTGCTTAGACTTCTAAGGAAGGTGTTAAAAGGAGATGCCTCTAGGGAGGGTACTCAGTATGTTGGAAAAAGCATAGTGGCTCAAACTTAGGCACTAAAGAGAATGACCCACATGTTATGCTTTTAAAATCACGCTTATTTATTCTAAAATCACTTATTTGGGTAGATGGACTTTGTGGCAAGAGCTAGTACCATTAAAAATACTTCACAGCTTCCTTGGGTAATCATGGGGGATTTCAACTCTATGATGGGTGCTCATGAGGTTAGAAGAAGTGGTTACCATGTGCTTTTGCTATTAGAGAATTTAAAGAGATGATCAATCAGGTTGTATTTTTGGATGTCCCTAACTAGTCTAAAAATTTTAGGCTTACTAGATCCCTCCTGGAAGGAAGGCTTGAGAGACAACCTTAGCTGGATAAATGAATGGTCCCTCGCTTCTTGTCAAGTACATGTGGGGCTCAATTCTGATCACTATCCTCTACTTTTTTCTACTTTTATAGTTAATAGTCCTCTTAAGCATTTTGGGTTCCCTAATGAGTGATGCTCAATTCGTACTTTCCACGACACTGTGAAGAAAGCCTGGTCCTCAGTCCCCCTTATTAGAAATTACATGTACGTTGTGCTGATTAGACTCAAGATAACGAAGCAAGCGTTGAAAGAGTGGAGCAGGAATGTTTTTGGTGTCGTGAAGAAGCCCTGGAATCTCTTTGTGATGGCTAAAAGGTTATCTACTAGTATACCACAATACAATAGGAAATGACTGTACATTGCAAAATCTGTTGAAGAAGAGAGAATAATATGTCAAGAAAGCCACAAAAATAGAGAAATGCTACAAAAATCTACAAGACTACATGAACACTCTCCTGTTTAACCGCATTGAGCATCAAACAAAGACAATATATACACTCAAAAGAAAATCATTTCGACTATGCTGAATTTCTAAGTATGGACCAACAATCAACTTCTTCATTATTCCTTTTCACTGGAATCAGATTACTCAGAAAAAACTTACTGTACCACAAACACTAAATTATATATATATATATATATATATATATATATATATATATATATATATATATATATAATTCTCTTAAATAAAATCCTCAATCTGATGAAGCATTTAGTGAAGTGACCAATTAGAGATAACATATTTAATTTTTCACCACAATACCATCTTGATAATAGCACCATAGTAAACGTGTATAAGAAAAAATCATGTTATCAAGTAGAGTCTTCTTAAAGTGAAAATTTGAATAATTGTGAAGAAAACAATTGGAGGTTTATAATGGGTAGTATTGCAAAATTTATGTAATGACTTGAAGATTAGATTTAGTGACAAATTCAATCTTAACAAATTCTTAATATCAGCTATAACCCAAGGCTTTTCCTCTTTTGGGAGAATTAAGGGTTAAACATTCTTGAAATCACCATAACTCGTGATTGAGCTCACTTCAGTGAACATATCATATAGACCCATAAATAAAGAAAATCAAGAAAGATTAATACAACCCTACAACCAACATAAAAAATTCGACTGACGTAAACCAAATAAGCAGAGATTTGTCATTTCTTAGAAATTACAGTGGGTCAGAAGGGAAGAGGGTTCCTTAATGGCCCATTTGAGTAATCAAAGAGTGTAAAAATATAAATCAAATAAACACTGGACAAATTCTATGGTTTGATTCACAATATAATTAGTTTACGTAGAGGACATGGTGAAAGTCTCTAATACTAGAATCCCTAGCTTAGTGGTGAATGGCTCTGATGTTAGTGATCCTGATGAGATTGAACAACATGTTCTTCAGTTGTAAAAACTCATATGCTACTCACTCACTCCTAGCTAATTGATTTGGTTATCCCTGTTACAGTCACTCCTGTAGAGGATATTATCCTCACTGGCTTGCCTTCTTTTGAGGAAATTAAGGATGCTGTTTCAGTTTGTGTAGTGCTGCTGTTCCTGTTGGTTTCTCTGGGAAAGTCAATAAATCATGTCTGCTATATTGGCAATGACATCATCTTTGGATGTTCAAGAGTTCTTTAATAGTAGTTACATTGAGGAGGATCGTAATTCTGACACACTGATTTTAGTTCCTAAGGTAAAGGGAGTAAATACTGTGAGGCAGTTTAGGTCCATAGCTCTGAGCAATTACCTCTATAAGGTGATTCCTAAAATTATCTCCACTAGACTAGGTTCCTGCTACTAGAATTTTGTCTTTTCAACAGAATGGCTTTACTTAAGGTCGGCACACATCTTCTTATATACAACTGCTCCTGAGTTCATCAACCTCTTAAATAGAAGATCCTTTGGAGGTAACATGGATTTTAAGATTGACTTTTCGAAAGACTTTTGACACTGTTAAATGGAGTTTTCTGCTGCAAGTCCTCGTTCAGTCTGGTTTAAGTTCTTCGCGCACTGGTGATGTTATGCACTAATCTTATATTATCAATCCTTATCAAGATCCAGAAGGTTGGGTTCTTCAAATGTAGTATACTAGGGGCCGACAGTTGGATTGTTCAAAATTTATAATGTATACATTAATTTTTGTAATATGCGCGTGTTAAGTCGTGTACACATTAACTTGTAAAGTTACATTATTAAGGGGTGATGAATCTTAGTGTCCGAGAAATATGTAAGCGGATTAGAGCCAGACACAATATTGACAAAGGACTATTTTTTTTTATAACTCCTTTAATTTATTGTAAAATGACACTAACTTTACATTTTTGATTTTTTGACTTGTTTAGGTAAGGCAACGGGTGGGGAGGGTCGGTACCGGTGAACTGGTCTCCATTGGAGAAATCCATCTCGTTCATAATTTAATTGGGGATCGGGTTCCCCCCGGGGACCCGAAATTACTTATATGGATCTTCTTTTCTTCTTCGTCCCTAACCTGGGTAGCAATCGACTTCTTTCATCAGTTTCCAATATTACTACAAACAAAATATTAATTCCAAAATAATGACATTGAATATATAAATTATGTAACCAACAATTGCACAAATGAAAATCCTAATCCCAACCTTACTAAAATAAAAAAACAAACCTATCTGGGTTGACTTATAAGCCGAGAGGGTATTCCCAACCTCCTGCCTCCTCCCGGTTTCGGTCCTCAACTCGTCCAAATAGCGATTGTAATATCCATTCTTCTCTGGGTAAAACACCTTGGGGTCTCCGATGGAGTCCGAGGCCACGAGCTTCAAATCGAGCAGCTTGAGGATGTCGTTACAAGTTGACGAACAAAGAAAAAACTCATATAAGGGGTGACGACAACAATTGGAGGGCTGCTGCTGCCGGACAAAGGGTTTGATTAATCCTTAATCAATGTTGCGTAAATGAAAACCAAATTTTGCTTTTTATTCAATGAAAGTTATCTTACAATGGTGAACCTGAGAGCATAAATCATTTTTAAAACTCATGGACCAAAATTTGTTTCTGTGTAATTATATAATATATATGATGTGTAATTAGATGGGTGGAAGGGAATTTAGTATTAACCACACAACAATAACAACAACTTAATGAAAGAAAATAGACTCTCTCTCTATTTATAAGCATTCTCAAAATAAGGAGTGAATACAAATGAGAGTCTACGACCCTTTTTATATGGGGAGGTTAGCTTGTTTGCCAATCTAACTCTAAAAGCCAAAAGACTAAAAAGGGCAACGAAATAAATGACAAAAAGACAAAGCATTCCAAAATACTATGTTCGTGCATCATTCTCCTCTCCTTGAGAAGTCGCCATGTACTTTGTATACCGGTGATAGAATTCCTGGAAGGCTGACTCCTATAATCGAGGAGTCCTCGGTGGTGGGGCGACCTGACCAGTGAACTAAGTAACGGGTCTAGTTTCCAGAAGGTGACGAAATGTCCTTTTATGCAAGGGCACCCTCACTACGGTCCACACATGAACGAATAGCATGCACCTCGACTGGAAGTAGCGGGATTGACAAAACATGCTTACCACGCACTGGAAATATATCCGCCACATTGAACGTGCGGTACATTCAGAACAATGTATTTCAGGGTTTTCCCTATCCGTATCAACAAACAATTCAAAATATCTTAACGTTTTTAGATTAGGTCTGAGTCAAATATCAATGACTCGAAGCACTTCTTTTTACACTATTTCAAAAACCAAAGGGAGATTAACCTCGTATGCGTTGTCCCCACAACTACGAATAATCAGAAAGGGTCCAAAACAACACATCTGCAGTTTATGCCCCTTACCCTGCTAAAGTGCCTTCTGGAGATAAACCATGACAAAGTCCCCTGACTGGTATGCTATAAAACGACGGTGTGCGTCCGTATGATCTTTGTAGGATGCATAGATCTTCTGCAATCGAGTGCGATATCAGATTGTATGGCTGTGAAACGGGCAGGAAACTCAATTGCTGATGGTTTAACCGGGACCATGGGGAGTAGCTCTGCAAGATCCACTGGGATGGTGGATGAAATACCAAGAACTATCTGAAACGAGAACACACCAGTAGAACGGTTAACAACATTATTGAATGCAAACTTAGCCTGGGCGACGATTATGTCCTAACGTTTTGGAGACTCCGAGGCAAGGCAACGAAGATCTCTCAAACTCTATTGACGACCTCAGTCTGGCCATCTGTTTAAGATGAAACGCGGTGGAGAACTGTAAGGAACAACATAGTAAACCCTATAGGGTGCGTTAGAAGTGCCCAGTGAAGTGGACTTTTTGAAAATAAAGGGTGGCACACGGGAGCATCAGACGTTTTTTAGGACAAGCAAGGCTAGGACAACACACGGGGACATACTCTCTCGAATAAGGAGCCAGCAACACAAGTTGGAAACCTGACGCTACAGCTTCGCATGCTTCGCATGCTTGGCAGGGGATATGCGGTAGTGAGGTAAATTGAGGAGGGAAGCTCCCTACATAAAGTCAATGACGTACTGAATGTCACGGAGTGGGGGTAGCTCATCCGTCGTTGCATAGATGTCGGAGTTTGAAACGATCCTGAATCACTGGGGAACGTGTGACTCTGGGGTACTGATGGGGCGGTCATAACATAAGCTGACATCCGAAGCCGCTGTAGTTAGTTTCTCATGAGAGATGATTAAAGCGGAAGGACGAGCGAGACGGATCTCACGCATCGTCTGCAACTGAAACTGCTATCCCTAATGCTGAAAGGTGTAGGTGTTTACACGTTCTTTGTGCATGCTCGAGTGTGGCACTGTCAGGGACGATCGAGGAGTGACACACCTTCATCTGAACAACTATGCATAGGGCCTCATCGACGTCAGCACCAATGGAAAAAGTAACGCAGTACTGCTTAATGGGGGCAAGAGAGACGCCATTGCTGAGCCACCCGATGCGGCATGGTCTGGACATGGGTTATGTGGGGAGAGCCAACTTGTCAACCGTCTCATAAGTGACCAGATTGTCACTTGCTCCCTCATCAATGATAACAGTATAGAGGCGCTCTTTGGCCGTGCAACGTATAAAAAAATACTCGTGCTGAGCCGACTAGTATCCTGTGAAAGCCATGCGGGTCAAGGGTGGGGGATCAGGGGTGGATTCTTATGGGGATGAGGGGGTGTGGAGGCTCCCCCTCGGTTTTTCAAAAAAAAATTATCGAGAAAAAAAATCCTGTTTTGGTTTGTGTAAAAAAAAAGTAAAAAGGTGATTTTTAGAGGGGTAATAAAATTTCATTTAACTTAAAACCTGAAACCAGTTTCATTTTACATTTTCATGCTCTCCCATCTCTTCTAAAACTCAGAGCCCCCCTAGCTCTCTTTGGCGTCCTCACTTCTCTCCGTGACTCTCACCTTTCTTCGGTCGCCACCCTCACCTCCTTCAGCCTGTTGCAGGCTGTAGCACTGCTGGTAGGGGTGGACATGGGTAGGTTTGGTTAGGTTCCATACCGAAGCCTAAACCAGAACCAATGTAATTTGGTTCCACATTATTAGAACCATACTCAAGCCAATCATATTATGGAACCAAACCAAACCAACCATGGTTCAGTTTGGTTCAGTTCGGTTTGCGGTTTGATTTTTGTTTGGGTTGCTTCGGGTTTCTTTACGCTTCTATTTATTTTGTAAGTAGTAAAATATTAAGCCAACATATCACAAAATTTAAACCTAAGTATAACTAAGTTAACCCCAAAAATAACATGTGCTTATTAATGATCAAATATGCCATTACTTATAAGTTTAAAGCTTCAAGTGTGAACCAAAAAAATTAGTAGTTATAAAATACATTAGTTATTGTCACAAGTTCCAACAAAAAAAGAAAAGGAAACGACAGTCCTTCAAAATTGCTGAAAGTGGGCACTCCTTCAAAATTGTTGAAGGTTTTTTGGGGTCTGAGAAAAATTATCGTGAGATGAGAGGCCTTTGTTTTGGGATCAAATAGCTAAAATCCTTATTTCGTGCGTGACAAAAACAGCCTTTCCTAATGTTAATTATTACTTGTATTAATTATACCCATATATTGTATATATATATATATATATATAATTAATGGCTCCACATTGGTTCTATATAGGGGAGGTTTAGCTTCAGTTTATATTGGTTCCACATCGGTTTGGTTCTTTGGTTGGGTTGGGTTGAGTTTTGTATAAAACCAACAACTAACCTAATACGATCGGTTTTTTAAGTTTAGGAACCAGAGCCTACCCAATGATGTCAAAAAACCAAACCAAATCTAACGGTTATGTTCTTCAGGTTGACAGGTTCCGCTGTCCACTCCCTGCGCCTGCTCGCCACTAACAATCTGAACTACAAGACCGCCCCGATAAGAAGAACAACACCCCCACACCTTCTTTTTTTTAATGCTGTGAGCCTGTTTTGTTTGGTTTCATAATTTAAGATGAAGACTTCACTAGTTTTAGGTACACATTTTTTAATGATGTATAATTGAAGACTCCATTTTTTTAAGGGAAAGGGGGCATTTAGTCCCCTTTCTCTTGATTTCTTTGCCTCCGATCCCACCCATTTTATTTTTTGTTGTAGTCCTATTGGGACAACTGCTAATATCTAAAAGACAAAAATGCCTCAAAGGAAGATATCATTTCACTCGTAAACTTCAACCCTACTTCACAATGGATCGAAGTCATTTAATATCTTTATGCAATTTTATTAAAAAACGTTTGTAAGAGTTTTTGTATATGGAGTTCTAATCATAAAATAGACAAAATCCTATCATAAAACCGTTTTGGGGGTATATAAGCAAAAGACTAGATGCATTTGTCTCATTGTTAGGCATGTGAAGACTAAAAAGCTTTTGCATCTATTTAACATATTGAAGGCGGTGGCAAAACAAAGGATATATCACAATGAAGTTGGAGGCATATAAAAGACCCATTTTCCAAGATCTCCATTTTCTCAGATTGGTCTTGGATAGACACTACTATGACATTGGCAAGACATAAAAGATATTATGGAAGAGACTTCCTTGTCGACATCAATATTCCCAATTTGCATAGCTCCATTTTCATTGATCTAGAGGGATAATTCATACAAGGGTATTGTAGTCATTGATCTAGTGGGTTATCAATTATGTAGTTATATGACTAATTCCTAACGAAGAGCTCATGGGATCACCTCCAATAAAAAAACTTCGATTGGGACCAAAACCCAAATATCTATTTTTTTAATGCTTTTTTTTTTTTATAAAAACAGGCTCTTCAAACACTTGTTTAAAAATAGGCTCAGAATTGGAGTTTAATTTAATTTTGAGTGATCTAATAACAGGCCCAAATTGGGACTGCTTATGAACTGAAAAATGGGCCCCAAATTAAATTATTTAGACCTTAAAAAGAGGCATAGTGTAATCAAGAATTTCCTAATTATATTGTTAAATGTTATTTATTGTTAGTTATGTTTATTTTTTATTTGTTGTTAGTTATGTTAATTTAATTTAAATGTTAGTCATTGTTAGTTTAATATAATTTAGGGCTCATGTAAATATCTTAAGACTAAGAAATGTTAACAAATTAAAGTAATATTGAATTAGGGCTAATCTTATAAAACGCTAATGTTACAACTATACCTAGTAAAAAAATGTAATAAGCTTGAAAATTTTAAAATCCAGCATGCTTCTTGTCCAAAAATTTGTCTAAAACTCAAATTAACCCAAAAAAAAAAAAAAACAGTACCACTCCAAATTTTGGTTCCCCCTAACCAAAAAACCTGGATCTGCCACTATGCGAGATACCACTAATGTTTGTATGACATCGGTTGATGCATCCATGGGAGCGATTGCGGCTTGTTTTGCCTGGAGATGGCAAAATTTATCGTGACGGCAACAAATGGAGCGAGCATCCGAAAGGAACATCGTGGTTGGAATCAGCGAAATGTCCCTGAGGGACATTCGACGTATATAGGTGATATATCAGTCTCCAAGTGGGTTCAATTAGAGTGGGAGAGAGGGCGGTGGTGGTGAAGGCTTAGGAAATGGGAGGGGTTAGGCCAAAAATGCAAAGTAATGTGGCTAGGTTCTAAGCCATGGTAAAATCCTTGCACTAGTGCATTTGATGCAGGATGAGAAGGGTAAATAATGTGGCTAGGTTTTAAGTGTTTTATTATAAATTTAAGTTGCTGGAAATTGCACAGAGCAAGAGAAAACAATGAAAGATGAAGAATGAGAAGATAAATTCACAATAAACTAGAAGAAATTACTAGCATCACACTAGCAATATTGTAGGAATCAATTCTAAAAGGGGAGCAAAATGCTGGAAATTCTATCATGTTTCAAAGGATTGGACTACCAGCCTATATATTGATTTCGTGACCTTCTAGTCTTCTGACAATATTTTTTTTGGATCGAAATCTGGTAATAGTTAAGACATTTGAAGTTGTTAATGAACCTGACTTCTAAGAGGAATTTGTGACTTTTCAAATAACTAAGTAATTTGTAATTTCCAAGGGAATTTTATTATTTGATACTCCGACTCCACAATATATTTTCTGGATTTTTTTTAATTTCAGTAATCTTCCATCAACTTCTTGACTCTCTTTCATCCAAGATCCCAGCTTGACCAGCCTCATCTAAACTGCCAAATTAGAGCTTGGGCCTTCGAGCCCACCTTTCATTTTGTGAAATATTTTTGTTAGCTCCGCCTCTAGTAGATACAATTTGATGATCAACAATGTCTTCAATTTCATCCTAAAATAGATGAGCTAGTGGGAGACGAGCTATGAAGCACAGATACTCTCGGGAGGTTATGTTGGACACGTATAGGATATCGGATACGTTAAGATACGCAAATCCTAGAGTATCCTAATTTTTTTTATTTGTTAAATGGCTGGGATACGCTAGGATACATACATTAGGATACGTTTTGGATACGTTTTTAGGATACATTTTATTTTTTATTTTTTTAACTGTTTTGTTTTTCATTTTTTAATTATTTTTCTTCCTTTACTATGTTTTTTTTTAACTGTGTTGTTTTTTTTTCATTCTTTGCTTGTGCTGTATTGTTTTCTGATTTTTTTCTTAACTTTTTTTATGTTTTCATTCTTTTTTTTATCTGTGTTGTTTTTATGTTTACATCCCACTGTTTGAATCCTTTTTTATAGTACTTGATGATGTGGTTGACGGATATGATGATGTCGTTGATATTGGGCCTACTTAGTAATTGAGATACTATGAAGCCTGGATGCTATCGGGAGGCTACTCTCTATTTTATTTTATGCTAAGGATATTATCTTTATTTTTGTCTTATGTTTTTGTTGGAACAACCTTTTTGTTAATGATGTTTTATTGTAATGGTGTTTGTTTGGTGACAACAATCATCATATTTGAGCACTTTAATATAATGGTGTTTGATGTTTTAGTTTCATTTTATCAAGTGTATCATTAATATATATAAAATAAAATAATAAATATGTAACGTATCCTAGCGCATCTGTATCCTACATTTTGGAAAAATCATGTATCCCGAATCGAGTCGTATTCCATATTACGTGTTGAGTCCGTGCTTCATAGGAGACGAGCAATAGGACCATTATTGTATGTATCATCAACATGACCAGAATATCGGGTTAGGTCCTCGATGTTGGAGACCTTACTAATGCCCAACACTCTTAAAATGAAGTTTTTTGTAGGCTCCTTTATAATCTCTCTCAGACCTTATCCTTACCATAATCATGTCCCGCCCATTAAATTCTGCAGAACTTTTCCTAAAATTAGCACGTGCCGTGCAATTCTCATTGATTATAACAATCTATGCTGAACTTCATCATGTATGTCACGGATATGCTCGGTGAAAGCTTCAGCTAAATGATGAACCTCGATTGGGAGAAAATTAAATCAATCGGCTTACGAGGAAGTAATTTAGTGATGATGCCACAACCTTTGGACATGTTCAATGGGCTGTCATATTCAAATTCAACCATCGAAAGAATCTGATCCCAATTCGTAGCTTGTTTACTTACTAAGCAACGAAGTAAATTACCCAAACTTCGATTAATAATCTCTGTTTGTCAATCGGCGGGTGGGTGGAAAGAAGAAGATAAGTTCAGTCTTGAATTCAAGAACTTCCATTGAGTCCGCCAAAACTAACTCACGAACTTCACATTACGGTCCAAAAAATAGTTACAGATAAACCATGAATCCCAACGACTTCTTTAAAGAAGAATATGGAGACATGGACAACATCTGAAGTTGCTGAACAGGGAATAAAGTGTGCTATTTATGAAAAGTGGTCCATCATAACAAAAAACAATCATGCCCTCAAATAGTTCTTGGGAAACCAAGGACAAAATCCATGCTTAGGTCTTGTTATGTCACATGCAGCACAAAAAGTGGCATTTACAAACCTGTATTTTTCTTCCTCCCCTCTGTAATTCGACAAGTTTGATACTGGGAATTTATCTTGGTCACGTCTCATTTCAAGCTTAGCCAATAAAAGCGATCCTCAACCATGGCAATGGTTGTCTCTTCCAAAATGACCTGCTGCCCCACCAGCTTGCAATTCCCAAATTACTTGCTCGTGAACAAATGTATTAGGCAAACAAAGCTTATTGCCTTAGTGCCCTTGAAAAGATAACCATCATCTAATGAGGAATAGGGATAATCGCCTTGCTGTCGAACCACTAGATTTGCATGTATAGTGCTAAAATCTTTACAGGGTGGATAGTTTCCTTCAAGAAAATTAAGCCCACCACTTGGATAGTCATAGAAGAAATAATATAGGTCACTCTATTAAGTGATTCAACTGCTTTGTTCTCAGTGCCAGATTTAAGTTCTCAATTATGTTCTACCATGATTAATAAAACTTATTTTTTTAAATAAAAAAACAATTTGCAAAGCATGCTCAAGGCTGTATATTTGTTGGTAAAGCAACTCCCTCCTTATATCGAACCTGAAACCCTCCTTGAGTTGAGCAAGCGTTTGATGCTGATCTTCTACCCTTTGCCTCCTAGTTTATAACTCGTCAAACTTTTTCATGTATTCGGCCATCATCACGCTGCTTGCTTTAGGTTAATAAGTTGATCATACAACTTATTATAATAATTGGCTGGCATGTATTTCACTAGTCTTCGTCGGATGTCTCCTTCAACACCAGTGTACCACACCCGTGCTACGCCCACGAGCATCATCTTAGCAAACCTTTTCGCTCATCACTCATATAATACCAATCAAAGTACTCATTAATTTCACCAAGCCAATTGGAAAATAAAGTATGATCAACTTCTCCTTCCTAATCTGGTACCTCCATTTCTTTTGTTGTTGTTGTAATATCCCCATCTGCATCATGCGACTCATTACCAGCTTAAAAAATATCTCTAGCCAACTCCAACTTGGGACGATTTGCTGCTCGATTTACTAGTGGGTCTTCTTGATTCCCACGGTTGTAATTTTGAGAGTTTTCCCCATGATCAACGCATACTGAATCATTACTTGGTTGAATTCTATCACACCCTAACATACACTAAGTTATGGGCATGACTCCATGCAAGTCTTAGTTTATCTTGGCTAATTCGTGCAAGTGCAAAGATGGAAACAAGGTTGAAGTATGTTTTTGGAAAGTTTTGGGAAGCAGGTGCCTTTATTGACTTATGTTAGTTGACATCTACTATGATTTTCTGTTAAGAGGTACTATTAGGGGGGAGGGGGTCGTCTGTTGAGCTGAAAATCGAAAAACTCTATGGGTTCTCCTAGGACCTAGACTTCCTCGTGAGCATATTTCGTGGCATGGATGATCGAGTGTGGACTTGGTAGTGCATGAATTCTCGGGGCGTATTGGGAAAAAATTTCGAGTCGTGCTCAGGTGCAGCGTGGGTTGCATTTACAATCTTAATTGGGTAAAATGGTGTATGAGCATTATCTAGAAATGTGGTAAAGGTTGCTGGGTATGATCAACTGTTAATTTTCCCTGTCCGAACATATGTGGGCCATTATGGGGAGCGGATATGGGTGTTATACAGGTGTAATGGAAGAGCAGTAGTTGCTGAAAGCAGTTATTCGAGAAACGTTCTTATTTGCTAGAAACATTCTTGTTTGGTGACAATATTATTTCATGGACATAGGTCCTAGCAGTTGGGGTTGTTAATTATAGCCTGAATATTAGTTGGGGTTGTCAGTTCTAGCCTGTGTATTTTTAGAGCAAGGGAGCCTGGAACGATTTTATATATTCCCTTGTATTTGTGAGATTGATAATACAAGGTTGGGGGTGTTTTCCCTGTAAACTATGTGTGTTGTTCTAACTCGTGTGAGTGTGCTTTGTGTGTTTGTGTGTTGGATTGCTAGTTTTTTCGGTGCAAACACATCACAGTTATGTCTCAAAAGATTGGAGTACAAGCCTATAAATAGATTTCATGACTATCTAGACTTCTCACAATAATTAAGACATTAAAAGTTGTCAATCTAGATGAATTTCTGACTTTTCAATTAACAAGTAATTTGTAATTTCCGACGGAACTTTATTTGATTAACTCCGACTCCTTCATTGATTTCTGAATTTTTCTTTTAACTTCTGGAATCTTCTATCAACCCCTTGACTCTCCTTCACGCAAGACCCTAACTTGGGCAATCATCATTTGGACTATGCCAAATTAGAGCTTGGGCCTTAGAGCCCACCCTTTCTCTTGTAGACTTTCAATGCCTACTGCCATTTATCTCCTCCATCAGCCTCAGAAAATTTAATTTAATTGATTAGGGGACATTCATAAAAGAAAACTGGTCACTCCTTCCATTACTGATATGTGCCATCCCGCGGAGGAGCAAGATCTCAAAGCTAACAAAGCTGTTGTCCTCAAATTGAATTGGGGAATTATTACTTCCTTAAATCCTCTTCTCTCCCTAAAAGTAGTTTTATATGCTCCGTTGTCACTATATAATTATGTTTTCTCATCTCTTTGGCTAGGCCCAAACTCCTCTTTCTAACTACTCCATGTGGTGGATAGGAACTGGCATCATGGTTTATGGCATGATAATTGTCTAGGAGGAGGCCCTTCAAGTGATACTTTGCACATTCCTCAAGCTGTGGCAGCCAAGCTAAAATACAAAGTTTCTGATTACCTATGTTTTACATATTGGCAAATTCTTGCATCTTTTCAAGCAACCTCAATTCGAATTTTGAAATAGCTCATGCACAATGTCAATTCTATGGAAAGGATACCCGGATTTGGAAGCCTACTACAATTGGTGTTTTTACCTTAAACAATGCCTATCATGTGCAAGGTTTTAAAAGGCGCGAGGCGTAGTTGAGGCGTTTTGCCTTTGTGAGGCGCGACGTAAGCCTCGAGGCGGTCCAAGGCGTAAGCCTCAACTTTTTTCCACAAAAGTAACTAAAAATTGATATAAAATTAGTAATTAAACGAGGAAGAAATTAAGTATCACAACTATCATGAAAAAAACGGTGTAAACTTGATTACACAACACAATACAAATAATAACACCATATTGTCATCATCACAATACATATTATACCGTCAAGAGAAAATAAATCCATAATGAAAATCACCATCACCATCACCAAACCATAACAAAGTATAGTGTATCACCAAACCATAACCCAAAACAAAAAAAACAATGCATCATCACTCTATATTAAGTAGTGGATCATCGGTATCCAATGACCGGGAAAATGGATAATATGCTTCATCTCCACCTCCATCCCCATCATCATCTCTTAGAGGATCATCCATGGAATCATCTGCATATCGAATCAGTCCATCATCCTCGTCGTCTGAGTTGAGATCCTCCCACTCCTCATCTTCATCCACCAATTGCAATCCTTTTCCTTTATCTAATAAATAATAAGTTCAAAAATTAGTTATGTTGTTTGTTTGAAATTAGTAAAATAAATAAGACAAGTATAAATAATAATTTAGACCTTTTCTCGTAGTTTTTGAACTCTTTGACCTTCTCCTTTTTTTTTGTTGCACTTGTGTACTCGTACCCCCTTCAGTTGTCAACCCCGCCGATTCATTACTTTGGCATCCATTGGATGGCTCGGCAACCCACTCATCGTTAGAGGGCACAATGTCAATGACCAACGGATCCTGGTCTTCCTTAAGTGCCTTTTTCATCAAGTGCCTATCTTTCAATTTTTTGTTATACATGATGTAGACGAGCGTGTTGAGCTTCGATGTTGCCAAACGATTTCTCCTCTGTGTGTATCTATTATAAATTTTTGTAAAGTTAGTCATAATATTATAACTATATTCGTAGAGCGAGAATTAATTAATTCATAAATATTAATTACCTGATTAAACGTACTCCAGTTACGCTCACAAGCGGAGGATGAACAAGTTAAACTTAAAACTTTCACAGCGAAATTTGTCAATTCTGGGGTTTCATCTCCGAATCGAATCCACCAATCAGCTGAAAGAAAATATTTACATCAAGTAAAATTTTAAAAATATTAACTTAAAAAAAATTAACTTCAATAATTTATGTACTTACCGGGACTCCTTTTCTTACACGTAAGTTTCGCCTGTGAATACCCAAACATTCCCTCTCTCCTTCGAAACACATCCAATTACAAATCAGCTTTTTTCCCTCTCCACTCGATCGGTGATGAGTTTGTCCATGCAAATGTACAATCCTAACTTAATCTCAAAATGCATGGAGAAATTCTCATCCTATTGGATGTGGGGATTTAGAAAATATGTTGTCGCGTGCAAATGACGATGCAATTGGAAATCCCACTTCTCGTCAATGATACTCCACAACTCCTTATACGCCCCCTCGTCATTATCCACTTTTTTGCTATCTCCTCCTTGGCTTTATCCATAGCACCATAGAGAAATCCCATTCCCGGCATCTTTTCAGAATTTGTCATCCTCAATACACTAACAAGAGGCTTTGTGGTCTTAATTGCATAAGCCACACTACCCTAGAAACTGCTATCTCGCAAAATAATCTTTTTTGTTTCCTTCCCTTCTGGCTTGTTTGCCCAACTACATTTTGTCCAATCTTTAGAGGTAAACATCGCCTCCAATCCTTTCCTCAATCCATACATACTTTGTAATGTCAAATATGCAGTGGCAAATCTAGTTGCAGCTGGACGAACAAGATCCTTGTTGGTGTTTTTCCTCATCAATGCCAACACCCATCCCTGATTATAAATAAAATTGCTCACCTAACCATCATAAAAAGTATTGTAATACTTAAATTAGAAATCAAATTATGGCAAATATAGAATATATTAAGAAATTGATATAAAAAATACTAATGTATTACCTTTTTCGCTTTAAGCAACGTATTCTTGTGCTGAGCCAAATTTCCAAGCTTCTCTAACATTAAATCTATGCAATGTGCGGCACACGGCGTTCACCAAAGCCGTTTTCTCTTCTCCATTAACTTACTTCCTGCTGCTTTATAGTTCGATGCATTGTCTGTCACAACTTGGATAACAATATCCTCCCCAACTTCCTCCACAACATCATCAAGTAGCTTAAACAGTAAATTAGCATCTTTGATGGCATCAGATGCATCCACAGATTTTAAAAAAACAGTACCATATGGATTGTTGACAAGAAAATTTATCAAACTCCTCCCTCGAAGATCTTTCCACCCGTCAGATAATATGGGAACCCCGATTTGTGCCCATGTCTTTTTCACCTCACTAACAATTTCATTTTCCGTCTCCTCTTCCTTCTTCAAAATCCACGTGCTAAGTTCATGAGGTGTAGGAGGCTTGAAACCAAGGCCAAATTTCCCAATTGCCCGACACATGTTCACAAAAAGACTACTTGCTACATTGAAAGGAATACCATTTTAAAAAAAAAACGTCCAACATCTAAACACGTTTGATTGCGAAGATCTTTTTCGTGTCCCTTGTCTATTGTAGTTGCTTCACTATCATCATCAACATTGACAATAAAACGATCCATTGGTCCTCGAATTCCCCTCGTAGAACCACTACCGGTGTTTGACCCTCCAAATGATTGATTATTGTAATAAGAGGTATTATTAATCCTTTCCTCTTCTTCTCTTCTTTTCGCTTCCTTAACATTAACACCCTTCATCAAAAAATCTTTCATCTCTTGGCTAACCTCCGGAGGTACCTTCACACATTTAGCCACATTAAGCTTGGTACATGCAAGATGGTCCTTCATTCGCTTAACCCCACCTTTAATAATTTTCCCGCAAAAGCCATATTCAATATATTTGTAACCCTTATCCGGCAATTCCACCTCCTTCGCATATTTCCAAGCGGGATCCTTCCTATTTGACATATTGGCAACTCACTACAATAATATAGATTTTGTGTCAGCATTAAAGCCATATATACCCTGTTTTATATATGTATACAGAATATATATATATATATATATATATATATATATATATATATATATAAAACAGAATATATAAAAAACAGAATATATATAAAAACAAACAGAATATATTTGTAATGCCTCACAAAGATAAGATGACTTGGTCCATGGATTTGTGGCAGCAATATATACTTCTTAGGAGATCAATTCTCATATGGAGGATCATTTGTAATAAAATTCCCTTCAAGAATCACGTCTAGTGGCATGAGAATAGTATTGTGTTGCTCTATGTGCTCTCATCATTATGAGAATACTGTTCATCTTTTCCAGAATTGCTCTTTTGTGAGAAGGCTATGAAGATGGTTAGCTTGCGCTTTTGGCATTGTTATCACATTCGATACATCTTCTACATTCTGAAGTCACTTTTTTCCAATCAGGTTAGTTCCCTACTAACGAGCTTTTGGAGAGCTATCATTGCTGCTGCTACTGCTGTGTGTGTGGTGGTGGTGGTGGTGGTAGCTCTATGAGGGTGCAAACTCATTTAATATCAGTCATCACAACAACACATCACATACAATTGAGTTTTGAGACCCAGTCTTAGATAAAGTGAATAAGATGTAAATTGTGTGGAAAAAGAGTTATCTATTAATAGGGCTGTAGATTAACACATATCAGTTGGTTTTAAGTAGCTTACCAATCTATTATCTTTCCATTTTTAGACTATTGACTACGGTAGCAGTACTAATAGTAAGATTAATGATTTTTTGGGGGGATAAGGACGAGAAAGAGTTAATACTTGCGATTAGATGCAAAAGACACGTCTATATTGGTGTTTCCCACCGAGTTGATGTCTGCTTTGTTGCAAATATGGAGAAGATATTGATCATATGTTGCTTCATTGTTCTTTCACGAGGTTTCTTTAGAGCAAGATATTGGATCATTTCAGCATAGAAGGGGCTCTTTCGAGCAAAGAAAAACACATGTTTGCCATGGAGATGTTGAGATAGGGGCAAAAGAGGAAAATAAGATGCCTGTGGAGATGCATAGTCATGGCGAAAGAGAGTAATGCAAGAAATTTTGAAGACAAGAGGAAGGAGAAGGAAGAGGTTTGAGAGAACATAAATTTTGTGGCCACCTCATGAGCCCTTTTATCCAAAGCCTTTGTAATGTTTCCTTTCTCTATGTTGATTATGAGTTGGGCTAAGGAAGGTGGAGTGTTATTTCACGGCAGGGCAACAAGGGGTGGGACAACCACCAAACCACCCATTATAAAGAAGTCAGTACCTACTACAACTCTAGTTCCTACTACTTCAGGGCCCACTTCAAGTGTTATGATTTCAAACTGTTTGGATATCGAGCATCAGATTATCCCAACAAGAAAAAGTCGGTTGTAGTTTCTAAATGTGAAGAAGAAATGGAGCAACCACTGCATGTAGAGGTGCTCACCACACGTATCCATGTGCCCTCGGAGACGGACGACATACCACTTTAATGCTCGGGACGAGCTTTTCAAAGTAGGGGGGGTGAGGTGCGGCATATATCCTCCTCATGGGGTGGGGGTGGAGTGGGGGGGAGTCTTATTTTTTTCTCATTTTACTTTTTCAGTAAGTTATTTTAATTATTAGTAAATTGTATTTAGTTAGTTTTTTTTCAGGAAAAAAAGACTCGTTTTTAATTAGGGGACTTGTTCCCCAAGTCTTAGGTTTAGTAGCCCAGGGCTCCATCTTGTAGTCACTTTGGCCATTAATGATATTTTGAGTTCTTAGACATTGGAGAGATTTGTTTATTTGTGATATTTCCACTGCGTTTCATATCAGAAATAGTCATAGGAATGCAGTGAAGATGGTGGTTATTGTAAAGTCTTGATCGTCGGTAGTGTTGGTCGTCGACAGTGTGATTAGTGAGTCGTCCTTTGGGAGAAACGGACGGAGACCGTGGGCTTAGTAGATTAGATTCAACGGAGATAGAAATGGAGATGGAGTTTCCATCTGTACCCTTACATTTTTTTTTAACATAACAGACTAAAACCCTTATATTAGGCGGTATTGCTACTTCCACAACATACATCCTTTTGAATTAGTATGTGGACTAATATCCACCGCTCTTATGCTTATGTGCTAAGAGTTTCAAACTTTTATGTCTCTTATTATTTCGATCGAACCATTTACTTACCTATCTTGATATAAAGTTTAAACAACATTGTTACTGTCACTCTCAATGTTGCATCTCATGGTTTACTGGTTTCATAATGGATGTTAGTGTTTACTAATTCCTTAGTGAAGAATTTAATCATGCCATGCATGCAAGTGTGTCCTTTGGGGTTTTCTTTTTTATTTTATTCTTTATGCTGGTGCGCTTTTCTTTTCTTTCTTTTTTGTTGCGGGGGGTGGGGGAGGTATGCATTGGGAATTTTACATAGAAATAATTCTGTACACATATTGCTATGTTTCATGACGTCTTTCTTACGTAATGTTACTCACAGGAGATGACAAATTACATCATGCAGCTGGAGTTGTTGGGAGTACATCAGGTTCTTTTCTTCTTCTCCTAGTTGTGTGGTTGAGTGGGTTGGGCACTAGGGTTGGGTTGAGAGGGGTGTTTCCATACATGTTCCTGAAACCTTCACATTTCATCACGTCTTATATTTACTTTTAATGCACTTCCATTGTCTTATCTTATGATATTCTTATGCTGATGTTTGGTGCAGGACATAACGGAACCGGGCGGAGCGCTACAACTGGAATTAGTCAGAGTACTATAGATAATCTGAGCCATATGAGCTTGGAAGAGAGATGCGAGGGATTTTCCAAGCTGGTACAAGAGTTAAACTTGCTTGTTGACTAGAATATGGGAGTGATGAATGTGTCGTGTATACAATATATAATTCAACAAAAAGCATGGTTGACAGTGACAATTCCTCTCTAATCCATATATGAAGAGAGCTCAACCGAATGTACTGAAGCTTGAATGGATATGTAGAAATTCTCTCGAATACCTCCTATTTTTCTCCTTCCACAAAGTCCAAAATATATAGAGAAGAGCTATTACACATAAACACTGATTGCTCTTACCCACACTGCTACAACTCTATGCTTCCGAAATATACCCCCAAAGGCTCCTCGCGACCCATCAACCTAATTGCAAGTGATCCACCGTCTCCTCATCCCCCTTGCAAAGCCAACAAAGAGTAGACATACGTCTCCCACTCTTCAAATTAACTGGGACTTTTGTCCTCCAATTTGCCTCCAAGGAAACGCCTTGCCTATTCCATAGTAAGCATTGACAAACAAGATCCTTGACCACCTTCCACCTCAGTGGTGGGTCCAGGGTTTTAGATGGGAAGAAGGGGTGGGGGGAGGGGGTATGTTTAGTTTTTTGAGATAAGTACTTCAATATTCAATTCTATACAATCAACTGTTCAACAACAGATAATCCTATAAATTAAGTTTAATAATAAAATTCACAACAATAATTGTTGTATACCAAATGCATGTTTGTTTGACAAAGGGATTATAATAAACAACAACGTTAACCCCAACATCAAATGAATATATATATATATATATATATATATATATATATATATATATATATATATATATAGAGAGAGAGAGAGAGAGAGAGAGAGAGGTTCAGAAGTGAACCTAAAAAATGAACATTTTAATAAACTTTAACAAACAAACACCTAAAAACCCATTAATTTTAATTCCTATTTTGTAATTGGTCTGTCCCAGCGGCAATGGAAACGCGTGTCGACCGAATATTTTTTTTACAACCCCCCTCCCTCTCGGTTAAACCCGCCGAAAATCTCCACACCCACTGTTCACTGCTGAGTAGGTGAATTTTGAGGAAAGTCTGCTGAATTTGGAGGAACGTTCGGTGATTTTGGAGGAATGCAGGGGCCCAATAAAGAGTCTGTTTTTTGATGAAAGGCCATCTCACTGGAGAAATTCTTCTCTGCATTTAAATCGATGTTGTTCGTAAAAAAATTGATCCAACCAACCTCGTCTTCTTCATCTGTAGGTTCACCTGGTATAGCTGGATTAGAGCCCGAGACATCGTCTATAAATGCTTCCAAATCTACTTTACCCCCCAAACATTTCCTTGATACATAGGCCCAGAAATGTGGGTACTAGAATAATTAGGATGCCCAAATGAAGTGGGCTGACCACTATAATTGATACTTGGCTCAAAAGTTTGATGGCAGATTGGGAGGGGGGGGGGGGCGATAAAAAAATATTTGATCGACACGTGTGTCCGTTGCCGCTGGCGCGCACTAATTACAACATAGGAATTAAAATTAATGGGTTAGGTGTTTTTTGTTAAGGTTCGTTAAAATATTCATCTTTTAAGTTCACTTCTGAACCTCTCTCACTATTTATATATATATATATAGAGAGAGAGAGAGAGAGAGGTTCCAAAGTGAACCTAAAAACTGAACTTTTTAATGAACCTAATAAAACATTAAAGAATAAACCAATTAATTTTAATTCCTTGTTGTAATTGATACTTGGCTCAAAACTTTGATGGCAGATGGGTTTGGGGGGTGTAAAAATTATTTGATTGACACGCGTGTCTGTTGCCGCTGGCGTGGACCAATTAAAACATAGGAATTAAAATTAATGGGTTGTTAGGAGTTTTTTGTTAAGGTTCATTAAAATCTTCATCTTTTAGGTTCATATATATATATATATATATATATATATACTAGCGGAATGCCCGTGCCTGAAGGCACGGGAAATTTTCCAAAATACATAATCGCAAAACGACAAAAATTTCCAACATATGTAACTGCATAACGGCAAACATTTCGTCCCCAACAAAACAAAATGTAATTTCAAAAAAATTGGCCATAATATCCTTTATTTATTGAACTATCCACCTTGGTTAATAAATAACAAATAGTCCAACAATATCATATAGTCTAAATTCATCAAACAAATTCACATATAACATGCAATATACAATATTCATCAATAGAATTCACATTGTGCCTCAAATAAATAAAGTGTAAATTTAAAAAAAAAATGACATAGTCTCCTTTGTTTATTGAACTATCCCCCTGCTTAAGGGGTAACAACCAATCCAACAATATTCAAACACCCAAATTCATCTAAAAAGTTATTCAACGAAACAAACTTCTTAAAAAAAATGACATACATAGAACACACTCTAGCTACACAATCTTCTTATCCTTGACATCATTTAACCCTCTTCAATTTTCAAATGCTTCCCCAGCAGGTACAACATAAGTTCCCTTCTTACGGAACTCTTCATTCAAAAGCTCCGCGAAATTTCTGTGAAGTGGCACCCTATACCAGTCAATCGCACCGGGACACCCTTGGCACGCAGGGCAATGCCACTTTCTCTCCGATTCATTTATTTGCTCCACGCTCAAACTATCCAACTTCTCAAAAAAGGCGATGAACCACCTGCTCAACATATTGAAGCATTACAAATAAGTAGATATTGGTTCTATCTTTTGTAATAAACAAACATGGTTATTATAGATACCAAACAGATTATTTAAGTAGACAGCCTAGATCAATAGTTCGAAACAGTGGTATGTTTCAAGAAAACAAAACTCAAACAGTAATTAAGTTAAAAAACAATTTTTTGAAATGAAAAAAAAAATCCAACACATCATAACACAAAAATATAGATATGTTCAAGTAGAAGAACGATTCTGAAATCCTAATGGAAGTAAAAATTAGAAATGTCGCCCTTATGCTGACACGACGTTACTCTTAATTTTACTTTGTTTTCCAGCTCTTTGATTGGAAATGCATAAACATTTAGGATCGCTCGACAGGAAAAATAGGTAGAATGATCTTATAAATTTAACACATTAATCATTTACACCTTACAAATGTAGATTATGCGAAGGATTGATCCAAAAAACATACTTAAATCAAGGAAACTTGCCAATAGTGTCAAATATGAGGCATGCCGATTCAATGTGGTTCAGCAATTTGTGTAATGAATGACGGTTTCTAATAAGAATTTAGATAAAAGAACATTTTCAATGATAATAATACCCCTGAAAAAAAACACACATGTCCCGAACTGCTGATTATGGCCCCTATTTCTATTTGTTGCAAAAGATAGAATCTGCAATCAATAAAAAGCAACTTAGAATCTGCACTCCAAACCAGCTAATAAAAAAATCAAGTTAAATCTAAGGCCTGAGGACTGTTGTGAATGCCAATGTATTAATTTAGATGAGAACTGGCCATGTAATAATCGTATCCAATGACAGGTCAGAAATCTTAGCTGGGGTTCTAAAAAATCTGGCCATACAATATGGCCAAGAGGAGGGGTTGCAAATACCAAGTTCTTTCATGATTCAGTTAAAAAAAGAAGGTCCAAGTTAATGATTCATACAATTGTAGATGAGAATGGAACGTGGTTGACTGATCATCCTGGCATAAATAATGAAGCTGTGCATTTTTTCTCTAAAGAATTCACTGATAACGAAACATCTCATAATATCTCTTTTTTGTATGAATTCCAATTTGGTGACTAATGATGATAATGAGTAGTTGATAACACCCTTGTAAGTGGGTATATCAGATTATCAGGGGCTTCTAATACTTGGAAAAGATTGATGAGAGTACTGTTGAAGACCATATCAAATGGCTTATTAGCAATGGTCAGTGTAGTTTTTATTGGGATAGATTGTGTTATGTGTGTCTTTTAGCTGATAAGGTTTCAAATATTGGAGATTGGAAAGTGTTTGTTTTTTTTGTTATGAATGGGGTCAATGAAATTATCAGGATTTATCGTTCATTATTAGTTACAGTATTTGTTGAATCATAATACATAATATCAACATTCACGTAGAAGTTATGGATATATCTTACTTCACTTCATGATGCTATTCAAAACCTTGGGTTTTCCATTGAATCAAAATGATACTGTTGTGCTAATCATAATAAAGAATCAAAACCTGTAATAAGAAAACTATAATAAGAATCATGATCAGTATACCATCACTGAACTTGTTTGTAGTGCCTTAAGTTAAAATTGTAATAAGAAAAAAAATATTAAAAACTTTTGAAGAAAATACATGTGTACATATGTGGAAAGTTAATATAAGATAAGAAAGAACCAAAAAATGAATTAGAACTAAATAAGATATATATTAATCCTTAAGTGGCCTAAACCCATACAATCCACCTTTTATAACATATGTTTCAATTTTCATTAAGTTAATACACAATTTCATAATCTGTTCATCTAAAGAGGACATATGGAAGTCAGTATACCAGTAATCATCAATATCACTAATCTAACCCCAAACGAAAAAAATATACATAAAAATTGGAAGTTGAATTAAAATTTATGCATGTTTGTAGTCTAAGACTTCTTACCAACATGTAACTCCGAATATAAAACAACTTGTAATATTTCTAATGAGGTAATCTCATTCATATATATCATTCCCACATCCTACACAGTGTCAAATAGTATTCATATAATTAACTCTTGATATGATTCAGAATAAGGCAACAAACATGGGAGAAAACAATCAACCCTTGGCATCGCAAATATTGTTCAATCCTTAGCTGTTGCATTCATTGCTAAAACAGGAAGCCACCCTCCATGTTGCTGTTGTGCAAGTCAGATCGAAGTACTAAAGTCTTAACTCAGATCATACATGTTAACCAACGACTCTTAACTATACCTATTAAAAAGTAAAAAACCTAACCAATAACTCTCAACTATAAAACAAAGTATACCCGAGTGTTAAAGTTCAATAACTCTTAACCGTACCTGTTAAAAAGTTTTAGTCATTTGTACTAAAGTCTAAATAACTACTGCAATATTGCCATAGCTTTCTTTTGTACCAACGATCTCGTTAACTTATGCAACTGTATCTGTTTGTTTTTCTTCAATATCGGCATGAGTTTCCCCATTAATTTTGACCTGATCAGTTTTTTCCCCGAGTACCTATGGTCATTCAACTTTATATGAGGCAATATAAATTGTAAATTGACACCCAGATACACCAAACCACACCATGTTAAAGATAAAAGGGCATGCCGTGTGTAAAAGGTTTAGTGGTGAGATTTACAGCCAACATAAATTCACCCCTCACCTCTGACACTGTTCTAAGAAGACGGGAATAAACATGAAATATATTTCAACAGCGTATATATAAATATAGTACTTGTCATACAGAGCACAAACTCAAACAGCAGAAGTAGAAGCACAGATCTACAGGTATTGGCTTGCGAGTTCACCCTCCTAAACAATGTAATTTTGGGAAGGAAAATCCTCTCCCTTGAAGTACCACTCTTGCATATCCTTAGCCCCGACCTCATACTGTAACTATGTTTTTTCATTTATATTAGTGATAATCATGCCGAACGAAATAAGCTAAATTATTGAGAGAAAAAATATCAATCATTGTCTAAAATAAGAAATTAAACAGGCATTCAGGCATTTGCCTTATTTAGGAAATATAGTAAGGTATTTAGGCATACTAAGGTATTCAATCATTTTTTGCTGTAAAGATATATACATATCTACAGCTCATTAATTGAAATTGGTAACTATCTACCAAAGACAAATATCTATGTTAGTGTAAACAAATAATGCTTTCTGAAAAAGTAAATCATTCGAAAAAACTAAGAAGGAAACAAATGATGATTCGAGCAACAAAATATGATTCAAACAATTGTCTTGAAAATCCCATGGATATCCATTGCCCTCTATTTAATGAATCCCCACAAACAATTGTCTCTTCCCTTTCAAATTATCTGATATTTCATTCACATTCCATTTATCAATGAGCAATAACACTAATTAGGAAATCCAATTAACAATCAAACAGTCTTCCTCATTTTGTAAGTAGGCATGGAATTTTTACTCAAAATGGTTTGTTGCCAATACTAATTTGGTGTTCTGATCCTTGTTTAATATATTGCAGTTGGCACATAAGAGAGACTAGAGCAATCTGACCTAATCATCAATAGTATTGGCAACAGAACAAACCAAATCTTGTAGTGAGACCGGGCTAAATCCTACCAAATCTGACCAAATCTTGTAGTGAGAACGGACCAAATCTGACCAAATCTTATAGTTGGCACATAAGGGAGATTAAGATCATAGGATTTGTAATTCGTCCATTATCCAGTAGTGAGAACGGTAACAGTTAACTCAACCCTTGAACATCCCTTGCATCTTTGATTTCAATTGTCGACTGTAGTGTTGCTTCATCTTTGTCACGATGAACGTTTCATTATTTTCATTAGTATTCTTGTGGGGTAGTAGATGTCGAGAAAACTGCAAAATTCAGCAAAAAATATTTATCACTTAATATTTCCATAAAAGTGAATAGATGTCCGTAATATTTCCATCTGAATGGTATTAGCCCACAACAATACAGTGCTTGTTCCTTCGGCATATCATGAGATGTGCACGTCAATGTTTAAAAAGGCGATTAAGGCGTACGCCACCAAAAAAAGCCTCGAGGCCTAAGCCTCGGGGGTGGATGTAGAGGTTTACGGCATAAATTAAATGCTGAGAAAAGCACTAAAAATGCTGGTAACACTTTTGGTGGCACTTTTGGCGGCATTTCCTCAAGTGTGGCAATAGCCAATGTGGTAAAAGAACAACGGAATTTTTAAAAATGCCGCGAAAAGTTAGCGGCACTTTTGGCGGCATTTTCACAAATGCAATAGCCAATGTGGTAAAAGAACAACGACATTTTAAAAAATGCCGCAAAAAGTTACCTGCATTTTTTTTGCATTTATATTAATGCTGGTAATAACTTTTTAGCGGCATTAAAAAAATGTTGATAATAACCTTTTGCAACACCTATTAAATGTTCAATACACTTTTAGCGGCACTAAAAAAATGCCGAGAATGATAATAGTGGCATTAAATAATGTTTTGATATTATTTTGCAATATATGAGTGGGAACAAGTGTTAAAAAAAATCATTAATTGCAAATATCATATTTATGTGCAAATACACTACCATAACATTAAATTAAGAGGGCAGTAATCAAATTAAAACGTCATTAAATTAAAACCAATAGCATTCATCATAAATAAACATAATTGAGCTTGGAACAATTATATATCCACAAAATAAAATGTATTACACGTCGAATAAGAAAAAATGGAGAAACATGAAGCGAAACAAAAAATTTTATAATGTACGATCCTTATCCATCAAACATCCTCTTCGACCTACAAATAAAAAAAGTCAATCATTAGTCATTGATACTTATTCTTTAGCATTTTAATTAAAAAAATAAAATTAAAAATTAGTAAATTAGCAATATACCACGCTACGATTGAATGATATGCATCTCCAATTCTGGACTTATTTCTATAAGGTCTAGGAAATGCTTCATTTGTTACAAATGTTTTCTCAATATATACTTCCCAAAAGTCTTCACCAATTGGTGTACCCCCTAGTTTTGTTGAAAGGTCTTTGCTCACAATGAATCCACGTGCCATAATCACTTTTGGAAGTCCGGAAGTAATAAGGTCTACAATATTAGGAAGTGCATTATTTGAGACCATTTGTCGTGGTTGATGGTGCTTCTTTTTCTTCTTTGATGATTCTTTCTACAAACAAGATGAATATGCCATCAACCATATATTTCTGGGAAAAAAACCAATAGAGTTTTATTTATTTTTAAGACATCCCATAAATTTTAAGACTATATATAATCAAATAAACCAACTACTCAATGCCAAGTATACCCCAACTCCCCAGGAAAGCGCAGATATATTGTGCCCTTTAAAATTCTTTAAATTAGTAACATACCTAAATTGAAGTAGCATGCGTTTCTTCACTAACACAAGCAACAGTCTCGAGGGCAGCCAAGTGTTGAGAATTTGCAACACAAGCAATATTTCTTGAGACCATTTGTTGGTGTCGGTGATTTTTCGTCTTCTTTTATGGTGTTATCTACAAATCAAAGAAAGCAAATAGTTAATTAAAGACCATGCAGTGATTATCTACCAAACATAAGCATAAGCGCAAACATTTTATAACATCCACAAAAGAATGCATTGCAAACAATCAACATATTTAATACAAAACAATATAAATTTTTAGCAAAATTTCGACAAAGTTTCCTTTGTTTGTAAGGCATCCAAAAAATTAAACACACTAAAAACAAAAATAATAAATTAACCTAATATCACCATTACAAGAAGATTCTACATTCAAATGATGAGTGAAATGAATTCAATATAACAGGCATGCAACAAATTTAAAATAGTGAGATCACCATCAAATCTCACTTTCTAAACCAAAAACTAAAAAATGGAAACTACCACCCCTTGTTGACCAACACGAGAAGCAATCCTGGGTGCCTCGTGTGTGAAATGTTAAGTGGCCCTAAATTCTTCTAGTTGTTGCCAAGGCTGTAAAGATGGAAAGGAAAAACATATTAACCCAAGTTATCACTACATGTCAATACATCAAACTATTATATTAACATAAGTAAACAATTATATTTCCTCTATCGTATAAAGATGATTTATAGTAAATTCAAGATGGAAGTTTAATTTTATCATCTTTTAATTTCATCAATTTGAATGTTCTCTTCTAATAATTTTATCCTCCAATACAACCCAAAATTCCTTTTTGAAGTCTAGATAAGTGTATCTTTCAAAATTAATGTTATAGGCTTTTAGCAATGGAAGTACCTTTGGATTCCCAGATGTAATCAAAACTCATCTACTCAACTTCCATGAAGGCCTGTGCATATTTAACAACATAATGAAATCATTCAGCCATATAATTCCATTCAATGATAATAATTGAGCTACACACACACACACACACACATACACACATATATATATATAAATGAGAGATCAGTACATCTAAAAGAAAATTAGCAGCTAAATTTGATATTCACATTTTTTCCCAATGTAAATGTGACTCAAGATCAACCTCAGTGCCAATCACATGATGTGTCATATTGATTTCATGAACCATTCTTCCATATTGTAGACCTTATTAAATCTGACTAAATGGTACTCAAATTCACTGGGTGAGAGAGATACCAGAGAATGAAGAGGCGGAGGAAAACGAGGGCCTTTTGAACTGTGACAGGTTCTTAATCTAGACTTGTAGCTGAATTAACAGTGTGATCTTTGGGTTTAAACATACCATTCTTAGATCTGGTAGTCATAGAATGAGTATTAGAAGACTTTTTTTTCCCCAATCCTTTCTGCTTAGCAACCTGAATAATACATTAGTCATGGTTTTGGTGGGAGATAATCATGCATAGTATTAACCGTCTACATAAGCTTTACATGGAGCACTCTGATAGTAATTGGAAAATTAATTGCAAAGGAAAGGTCCATAGAAACCAAAATCTTCCCAATCACATCCTGAAACTACTAGGGCATCCGCCTCCGTAACATGACGATCCATACCCACCACCATATTGTTGTCCACCATATGAAGGTGCCGGCGGGTAAGAAGAATCACCCAACTGAGAATAAGAAGACCTCAAACCAGAATCCATTTTGCCATAGCTGCTAGGAGTTGCTTCTTTGTGAATGTTTACACTTTCCTGAATAAGTTGCTGAGTTGTTTGAACTTGTGATGAGGTCCCTTTAATTTCCACAGTGATTTCATCTAGTAGGCCTCTGTTCTCTTGCACAGTTAGGATAGCACCACTAGTACGTCGAATGTACGCAATGTTTGTCCCTCTAATTCCAATAATGTCCTTGGCATAAGCGAGAGGTATTTTTATTGTCTATGTTATCTGACTTACAATAGGTCCGGCAGCACGACCAAGTCCTGAAGAACCAAGTCCAGAAGAACGAACTCCTGAAAGTCCGCCAGAGTCTTGATCGTAAAATAAGAGTCCCGAGGACGGGAGATGTGATTCCTGATGAGTTTCACGGTCAAGATATAGAGATTACCTCTTCATTGGAAGATAATGATAATCATTACCCATTCCAGGTTGGGGACCAGCATGCATCGAGGTCTTGTAAGCCCAAGTCTCAACTTGGAAATCCTGTGTTGGAGTTACGTAACTCTTCTCAAACAGGGGAAGAACGCTATGATCCACCAAAAACTTCCTCAGGTGTCCCAACATAGCTTCTAAAGCTTTTAAAACTTTGGGAGCTTCTCCTTGTATGTCCACAGCCTTCTCATCTGAGCTGGCATAGGTTGGAACTTTATCACTAGAGAGGACCCTGACAGAGGCACCACTGCTCTCCTGAATTGCCTTGATTACAGAACCCTGCTTTCCGATTAAACTAATAGCCTGCATGGATGCCACCAATAACCGTATTGAACAAAATGTCGCTGCAGTAGTTCCATCTTCTCCCTCGGTCTCAGGTAGTCCGCTAACACGTTTGAATATTCTTATCACAACATCCATTGAAGGGGAAAATGGTGCCTCTGGCTCTTCCTTTCCTGATATTAAGACAATGCGATCGGGAGAGCCAAGGGGGCCGTCGAGTATGCATATGCTAGATCGAGTCTCCTCGCACATTTTCTTGATAAGTCCCCCCTTGCGGCCAATAATTCTCCCCACTTTCAACACGGGGACAATAAGCCTGAACACGCAGTCCCCGAGCCACCCCGACCACTTCTTTTTCGCCGTCGTTTCTACCTCTGTCTTAGTTTCAGTCTCAGCGGCGGGTTCCGAGGGGATGAGGAAATGAGGGTTTATTAGGGGAGGAGAGTGAAATGAGATATCTAGGGCTTACCTCGTATTAGAAGACTTATTCAAAATAGTGTCCATAATAGGAGGTGATGGTGAGACCGTGATTGATGCCAAGCAGAGATGAGAATTTAATAAGATTGAACTTGTATTGGCCTTAACTAAGATTGCCTTGGAGTAGAATTATTCCTGTGGTAATATCCTTTATAAGAAAAAAGAAGGGGTGAAATTCAAAACAAACATCATTGTCTCCAAAAATTGAGAGACACTGAGCAAATGTTTCTTAATTTGTGGAACGTGAAGTAAATTTTTAAGAAGAAAAGATTGAGAAGATGAAGTAGTTATAGAAGTAGAATAGCCAATGTGTTGAATAAGCAAACTTATACCATTCCTAACTTGAAGAAGATTTGTTCGTTGATACTCCGCTCCGGACTTCAGATTCCCAAAATCATTAATGACATGATTTGTTGCTCCTTAGTCAGGAAACCATGCTCCATCTCCACTGACATGCGATTCTGAGGTTGTAATTAAGGCCTGCATATTGCCAAAACCTCCAGAGTTTATGTTATTTCTAGGTGCACCGCACTTAAAATTGCCAGTATTGACAAAACTAGTGAAAATATGATCAAATTGATGATAGCACATGTGCACTATGTGACCAAACTTTTCGCAACATTGGAAATTAGGCTTGGAGTTTTGATTCTATTTTCCACCTTGGTTCTAGAATTTTCTGTTCCCTTTATTCCAATACTGATTCTGGTTCTGTGACCATGGTTGATGTTGGCCTCTAGTATTTTGGTTAAATTTCCTCTTCTAGTCTTGATATGCTATATTGGTTGAAGGAGTATAGCCATCTATGTTGATGATGGCCCCATAATGCTCAAGTCTTCATTCATGGTTCATTAGTAAAGAACAAACTTCATAAATGGAGTAATTGACACGAGTTGAGGTGATGTTAACACCTACACATTCATGCTCGCGTTCAAGACCATTGAGTGCGTGTTACAAATAGAAGCCATCGAGTCAAAGATGGATTTCGTTATTCTCAGAGAAGAGATCGTAAACATAGTTCCCTTCTTTTGAGTTGTCTGATTGAGTTCATATTAGAGTAATTAAGTAGTGGATTGAGCAGAGTAATAGGCAAACAGTCATTTATATATTTTAGATGAGGTATTCTTACCCTTTAATTAAGGAAGGATGCTAGTAGAAATCGGGCTGAGAATCCAGGAGACAATAAGTTGGTCTTAACACATATCTCAAATATGCAATTCAATACATCCTCAAACCTCTTGATGCTATAGTCAAGTGGAATCTCTTGGTGCAATTTTTTGGTACTCATAGTGTTATTCAAAAGGCAATTATACTTGCCTCTCTTAGAAATAGTACCACCATTGCCTTAAGAGATCTCGATGTTTTATATCTTGCTACAATTAGCTCATGTAACATAAACACGACTAAATCCTCTCCTACGTTCTTCATCAGAAATAACCACTTACTTGCATATCCATGTGTCTAGAAGTGTTATCAAACTATGTAGTGCTTCTTCCTAGTTTAAAAGGTGCAACACATGGGGTAATGAAACTCTCTTACTACTTCTGGTACAATGGGAGCAGAGTGAAAAAGACGAATCTATAAGAAATTTATATGCCCCGGGGAAAATCATCAAGTCATTAAATTTCTATAGGCATCAACCTAAGTCTCGTTTGTAAAACTCACCATCTTAATTCGAGCGAACTAATAAGAAAAAAAGGGATAACACCCAACTAAATTCAAGCCAGATAATAAGAGACGAATATTATAAATCATTAAGACTCGCAGTTTTTACGTTGTATTGTAGTATCCTTTCTTGTTCACGTTGAAAACACATAACATTGCGCTTAAATTAGCACTGCATACACATGTTAAAAAAGTAAATCAAATAATTAAGATAAACGAAGTACTAAAATGCACCTGAGGGGAAACATGACAACAAGTACTGACTTGGGGCCATTTCCAGTAATTTTTCATCTAATCCATACATGCCATAACACTCGGCCACATTCTCTTGAAGCCCCAGACCCCAAAGAAACTGCTCAAATATAAATACTAGTTTTTATATATCTAATCATCATCTATTTTTCATACTCATAAAAATTTCAATCCAAATTGCCATTTTCACATTTTTAATACAATCTTAACTTAGTGTTTTATGAAGCAATGAGGGAATTTAGTTATAATTTTATAATAGTAATGAGACAGCTACGCAAGTTTGTTTTCCATTGATTGTTAATCTTTAATCATGATTTGAAATACGGTGTATCAAAGATATTATGAATCAAAATTAAGAAGATTGGAGAGAGAGATGTAATACCTGATTCATAACTTCAAGGCGATGCCAAGTAAGATCTGTTCAGCGGATCCCTTGGGTGATTGCAAGTAAGAATCCATTCCAAGGCATAGTCCAATCCCTTAGGCAATGTTAAGTAAGATATGTTCACCGAATCATATATTCACTAGCACTCTATTTGACTCCAGATAGTGAATGTCATTTGGCTCCAGTATCACTCAGCCATATCTTTGAACAGGAAAAAAATGATGATTAATCAAACATAAATAAAATTATAAAGTACCCCAAAACACTCCATTTTTTATTCTAGGATACCACATTTTGTTAAAGATACATTACCAGTAATAAGCAACTTAAAAATTGCTAAAAACTTATTTTATAGACACGTAAGAGAGAAATCGCAAATTAAATAGATAGTTCATGGATTATTTTTAAAAATGAAATAGATTGGACATCCTTATGAAGAGCTAGAAATATTCCTCCCAAAATGAAGATTTGAGATAAAACTGCCATAATTATCAAATTCGGTGGACTTTGGCCAGATGAGACCAACTTGAATGAATGCTTTTGACAAGGATGATGGGACTTCCACCACAAAGTCATCTCATAGAAAATCATCAATATAAAAGTATTCCAGAATGGGCAGCTGACCACAAGCTTGCGCCTTGGAACAAATTCATCATTGTTGTATGGATCATTAACTTAATCTCTTCTTACTAAAAAGAAGTACTCATGCATTACTATGAAACTCTTCAATAAAGGTATAGAAACATTCATAACTAGATGATCATCGAGTGTCCAATATCTATAATTTTGATGTGGACCCCACAATTTTGGTGACCTACAGTTGACATATAGTCAGTAAAATTTATAATCAGACAAATTGGTCTCCGTAACACTCTCCTAAAAAAAGTTTAACCTAATCGGCATGCTTATGGAGGGCGGTCTTTCCCCTTTTGTGTCATTGTTTTATTTAGTGTCTTGTTAGTTATTCCCCTATTTTACTATTTACTCTCTAGAATTACTTTTATTATTACTCAAGTGATTTTAGCAACTCTTCAGAGAGCTTGAGAGAGATGTGAGGCTTTTTCCTAAGGTGAGGGTTTTGGGTGAGAGGTGAGGTATTTTCCCTCTCACCCATGGTTATTGCTCAAAAATGGAAGAGAGATGAGTGTGTAAATATTTTGTGTATTGTGGGTGTGCTTTATATGTATTGTTTGAGGGGTTTCTCATCAGGTTACATAGTGAGTGTTGTAAGCATGAGGTTGGATACACGGAAAACACTGGTAAGCATAAGAAACACTAGGTATAGAACTCTGATTCACTTGACTGAAGAATTGGTGTACAATGGCTATCCAATATTTGGGTTGAAGAGTAAAGGGTATGTGATTTATCTTTGCATTATTCTCTATTGTACTTTGTACCTTATTTTAGTGGAATCGAACCTTTATATGGATGTAGTTAAATCCGTTAACCACATGTATTCTGGTGTGCTTATGTATGTTCCCTCTTGTTTACATCTTTGTTATTCTTTTTTATTATTACCATATATCCGAGGTCATGATGGGTGGAAGTTGCCCTAATAAATTGGTATCGGGGCACAAGATGTCTCACACGTGTTGAAGACCGACACTTTCCTGACACTCTCGAATACGCGTTCGACATTTCTTTTTACGTGTCCATAATTAAATAATAGTGTTAACGTGTTCATGATAGCTTGACGAAGAATCCCAAAGGATAAATTGGACAATGAGACAAGGAATTTTTTAGCCCTCAAAATCTTGAATTAGTGAGGATCGCGAGGAGTAAAAGTGGTTTTAAGCAAAGGAAGTGGTTAAAGAGATGCTTCAGATCTTCAAAGGGTTTCACTGAAGTCGTGGCCATTTGAAGCTTGAGCGAAAAGACACCTAATTCATAGATCTTATCTTTTTTTCGTGGTTTATGAGAAAAAGTCTTTTTAACCTCATGAAAGATGAAGATGAGTTCATTTTTTTTAAAACGATCATGGTTCATCCATCCATTTGTATCTAGTAGATTTATTCAACATTGATGTGAATCAGTTGATAAGAATATGAATAAATTAAATGATACATTTTCTCAAATACCTCTATGAATTAGTCACTATGAGCAGACAATCCAATACATAATGCTCTTCAACCCAAGAGAACATCAAATAGACGATGAAAGGTCTATGGTTTACACACAAATCAGATTTGCAGAGAGATAGAAAGTACTAATCGAACCATCTGAACACTTTTCAAGATAAGCACACAAAGCATTTCTTCCTATTTAGTTAGGATTACTTTAGTTTACACAAAGTTATAATGTAATATACATTCAAATTCAAGTACAATGAAAAACACAAAGAAAATGAATCAAAAATCAACTTTTTATTTAGTAATGTGGAGTAAACAATACTAAACACTGAAAAAAATGATAAATAAAAAACTTACCAAACCAAAAGAGACACAAAAATACAAACCTTGAAGATATTGATTCAGGTGTTAAAGAATCCCAAATGGGAAACCTTTAATCAAATTAATACAAAATAAAATAGCTTTCCATTAGGTTCACCAAACAAGTCACTAACTTTAATACAATTAATCAAATAGAAAAATATAAACTTTCTAACCTTTTTTTTTTAATTTGAATTGAGAATAGAGTCAAAATTAAAGCTTTTATCCCCAATTGATATTGAATCATCATAAACCTTTCTAACCAGTTGATCTCCTCCTCTCTCATGGCCATTAGCAGGCTTAATTATTACCACAACCTATCCAATCAAACAAACCACAATTATTAATAGAAGGGTTCATGATAATAACTATAAAAATAAAACAAATCGAGTTAATTAGTGGTCAGTACCTTGATGGATGGATCAGGAGGTGCTAAGTCTAACATATCTCCCTATATTGCTTGTTACTAGACCGGTGTTAACTAATCTTCCAATCTAGTTATTTATTTCTGGAAAATTTGTGATTTTGGAGGGTAATTGTTAAGGGATTATGGCTAAAATCGAAAGTGTGTTAAGTCTCTAGGTAGTAGATTTGTAATCCACACACACACACACACACACACACATACACACACACACACACACACACACATATATATATATATATATATATATATATATATATATATATATATATATGAGAGAGAGAGAGAGGTATTACCTTGCTAGTCATCGGTGGCAAGAGTGAGAGAAGCTTGCAAGTCGACGGCGGCAACTGGTAATTGACATGGGATGAACCGTTGGTCGGAGTGACCAGTCGCAAGAAAGAGAGACGGGTAAAAGAGAAGAGGAGAAAACCCTCTCAATAAAAATTTACCAAAAAAAAAGTGCCCGCCAAAATTAAAAATAATGTTAGCGCCAGTTTTTAATATAGTATCCAGAATTTGCTCTAAAAGTGCCATAAATATTTCAGCATTTGTCAAAAAGTGTGTTAAATTTTCAGAATTTATATACAAACCTTGTAAATTTTCTGCATTTAAAAATTAATGCCGAGAAAATTTTTTCTGGGCATATTTTATAAATGTCGTGGAAAAAATGCTGCAAAAAATCAATTTTCTTGTAGTGGTAGTGAGTGTTATACAAGAGATTTTGAGAGGGATGCGTCCACGTATGAGCAGTAGAAGGTCATCCTTGTAGCATTGCATCTCAATGAGAATCTTACTTCTAATTTATTTTGTTTGCCTTTAAAGGTAGTAGGTTTAGTAGCAAACCATTTCTATTGTGAGAGGAACTTGTTTGCTCCGTCCTAATTGATTGACCATTTTTCTATTGTGTACAAAAAAGGTTTAAAACATCCATAAGAGAGTAGTATCACAACTCATTTAACATTTATCAAACGAAATTGTGTTGGGGGAAAACAGAGGAGCAAACATATAAATAGTTTCTTACCAAAAGGGGAGAGTTTCTTAGAAATAACAAAACAACATACATAGCCATTTCTTGATGTTTAGCCTCATTTCCATTCAACCACTACTCTACCTACCTTACTTTCTCCATCTGTTGATGCACCTCTTCCCCAGTAGATTGCGACTACTTTAGGGATGATCGCGATCTCGACAGGGGTTCTCTGACCACCCGTGGTGGTCCGGTATTAAGTCCAATCTTCCATACCATCTGCCAACCTTTTCTCTATTCCAAACCCATAATCCCAGTGTTAGTCCTCTCCAAACCCTAACTCTATGGTTTCTAGTCTATATACCCTTCTTATATGGGTTCTTCCCTTTTTTTGATGTGCTAAATCTGAATCAATTTCTTCTCTTTATAGGCTGCCATGTTTTTCTTTTCGGCGGCATTCTTTGATTATTTGTCTTTTTTCTTTGGACTTGTACGTTGTTTTGTTATGGTGAGGATATTGGTACCTTTGACTAGTTGGATTCGTTATGGCCGAAATTTGGAAAGATTTCGTTTCATTGGCACAACATAGCCCGACTCAACGGGTAACGAGCGTTCTGTTGAATGGGCAAAACTTTGCGTCATGGTCCCGATCCTTTCACCTTTATATTGGAGGGAAAGGAAAGACGAGTTGTCTTTTGGGAACTGAGAAGCAGCCTTCACCTAGTGATGTTAAGGCATTCAATAAATAGATCATGGAACGATGCTCTATCATGAGTTGGATGTTCAACTCAATGGAGGAGAGGATTTATACGATGTTTATGATTCATGAGTCGGTACCAGATTTATGGAAGACCCTCACTCATATGTATGCCCATTCAAATAATGATGCTCGTATATTCAAGCTTTATGAGAAGAAGATTTCTAGAGCCTGTCAGGAGTCCCTAAATTTCTTCGTCTCTGATTATTTTGGTTACCTTCAGTCCCGTTGGGAAGAATTGGCATAATATGGGCGTTTCACCTGGGGCCGTGTCCCTATTTCTGGCACATTCGGACCACCAGCATATGTATTAGTTTTTTATGGGATTACGATACGAGTTTGATTCGTTGAAAGCTCAGATCATTAATATCTCAACTATGCCTCCTCTGCGAGAGGTGTTTACTATTGCTAATGGCGAGGAGCTTCGTCTCCGTCTGACTCAGTCATCTCCTACTCCTACTCTCACTACACTATTGATTAGATTGCATTTCCTGCCCACTCAGGCTTTTTTCCTATGGACGTGGTGCTATGGGATATGTTTGAGATCAGTGCTTCAAACTTCATCCAGAAGTTGAGGCAAAAGTTTGTTTGGACCAATGTTACTAGGATCGCGGTTCGCATTGGTACGTGGTACGCTACATTGGCCGGTATGCGGTACGTTGGAGGTACACTTAGCTGGAATGCTATTTTGGACCGTAATCCGTTCGAAACTTCTTTTCGATTATGGAGAGTGATACAACAACAATAAAATACTAAAATAAAATAAAGGGTTATTTTTAAGTTTTCCCTCAATTTTATAATTGGTTGTGTTACGTTCATTTTTTATATAAAAAAATTATTCTCCACCCCTACTCCCTATTTGCTTAAGTCAAATTGTTGATTTTAAATCTTGAAATTGTTACTTTTTTTAACCATACAAATAATTTTGTTTTTTTGCTAGATATTAAGTTTCTGCATACACCTTTTTTTTGCATATTCTTTAATTTTTAAGTTCTAAATTCTCATTTGAAAATCGCGAGTTGTATTTTTTGTGGTTTTTGTATTTATGATATCTTTCCAATTATTTTATTAAATAAGTTATTTTTTATTTTATTCGATATTTTTAATGCTCAGAATAATATATATTTTAAATATATAATTAATAATAAGGTAGAGTTATGTTAAGACCAAAAATACTAAAAATCTCGATTTTTAACCAACTAAATAGTACAAATGTAATTACAAAGTATCAAAGTTAAGATATAGATGCAAGATTTCACTATCCCTTTTTCCATTATGTCGGCACAAGTAACGATTATAGCTGTTAATTTTTTTATATTATTGATAAGACTAAGACACATCACTTTGTTGCCAAGTACTGAAAGTCACCTTTTTATTTTGTCGCCATGTTCCAGACGTATGGGATAGTTCTAAGAACTATTTTCTCAAATATATAGAGGGTAATGAAGTAGTTTGAGTGACTGTTAAAAAATAAACCCATTTAGTTCTTATGTTTTATATATCTAAAAACCAAATTGTGTCTTTTGTTTACCGAGTACAATTATCTAGGCTTTTTTTATGGATCCAAATGGAAGGTCTCTCCCTTTCACCATCGATGAAAAATCAACATCTCTTCTCTCTTCTATTGAGGACGACAAAAATCAAGTTATGTTTGAAATCTATCGACGATACTAGAGTACGACTTCTGACATAATACAAATGGCGGTTGATGATGAAACAAACACTATTTACAGTAACATTTTCCATTTCTTTACCAATTTATGTTATTATTTACATTAATCGCTATTTTCCCTCTGGAACTTCGTTAAAAGAATGTGTATTTGGGGTCGCCATTTTTTTCGATCTAGGTCGCGAACACACCACGATTGGGGTTGGGCGATCTGGTTCGTGGGACAAAGAGGGGGTGAGCAAATTAAGTAACTTTGGTTTGGACTAGTTCTTCTAGCTTAGCTCATCTCGCACTGCTTCTATTGCCTACACATTTGGCCCTCTCGTTACACCTCCATCGACTGCCCCCCTCGCTGTTGACTTCATTAATTGATCTTAATCATTTGCGGTCACAACTTGGGTTGATTCAAGAATAGTTGAGATCCCTCAATCGTGCTGGCACATCGACTCCCACAACCACTATAGCTTCAGCTATCCATTCTGCTTTTCATGTTAAACCTGCTTAGCCTACTTGGGTTCTGGATTCCGGAGCCACAGTTATATGATCTGGTAAATCATCCTTGCTCCTATCACCCCTCACTTATTTTTCAGCATGTATGTTCTCCAGATGGTTCTCTTTCCCACATTCATAGCAAGGGAGACATACGCTTATTCCTTGATATTACCCTCTCTTCTATCTTACATGTTTCCAATTTTTTCTTTAATCTCCCGTCTGTGAGATAATTAAGTAAACACCTCAATTTTGTTATTCTCTTACGCTCTCATTGTTATTTACAGGATCCGATTTTGAGGAGTATTTTTGGCATGGGCTATGAGTGCGTGGGGTTTTATCTCTTTGGGAATTTACCTTCGCAACCTTCAAACTCTAGTCTTAGTATCGCTACTCTACCCAACTCCCTATCTTATGATGTCTCTTTCAAGACTTTGAATTTATGCATGCTCGTTTAGGGCATGTCAGTTTTCAATATTTGTGTTTGCTTCTTCCATCTCTGTCTAAAGCTTGTAAAGACAATTTTTTTGTGTGAAATTTGTGAAATTTCTAAACATGTTCATACATATGAGCCGTGCTCCTAGTATGTTTGACTCAGTTCACTCTGATATGTGGTGCCCATCCTCGGTTCCTATTTTCTCGTCATCGGTATTATGTCACCTTTATTGGTGATCATTCTAGATATACTTTGGTTTATTTGCTGAAGAAAATTCTGAAGTATTGCCTCAGTTTGTTCAATTTCTTCAAATGATCAAAACCCAATATAACATTGTGGTTCGTAATATTAGATCTGATAATGGGAGGGAGTAAGTCTCAAATGAATTTCACTCTCAACTTAATCAAAAGGGTATTCTTTACCAACTTATTGTCCCTTATACCCCTGAACAAAATAATATTATGGAACGTAAAAATCTTCATCTCACGTGGCTTGTTCGTTGTTTATTACGGGGTATGAAAGTACCCAAAACTTACTGGCATCTTGCTATTCTTATTTCCACTTCTATTATCAATCGCACACCGAGTCAGGTTTTAGGTGGGAAGGCACCCTTTCAGTGCCTTCAACCTAATACTCTTTTGTTTCACATTCGACATCGAGTGTTTGGATGAACATTTATTTTTCACGATCGAAGACCCTCCCAACACAAACTTGAAGATAAGGCAATTAAATGCATTTTTGTTGGGTATTCTACTATGTCCAAACAATATCGGTGTTATGATCCCGTGTCTAAACATATGTATCATTCATTTGATGTTACATTTTATGGGGATGTTACGTTTTATGGTGGGGTTCCCACTTTGCCTACTCCCCATCCCTGTATTTGACGATGCCTTATTGAGTGACCCCCTCTGAGCCCACCTTGCAGGTTTATGATCGTTGCCCTCGACTATCTCTGCCTATGATTAAAATAAGAATTTCAAGCGAAGCCCTCATCCCACAATTTCCACTCCCTAATATCCTCATCCCTAGAGAAAAAGACACACCCTCAAGACTATTGAATAATGAACAAAATTGCTTAATTTCAAAGTATATAATATTTCCTTCCTTAGATTACCTAAGGTTTTCCTTATCCTGCGTCTTAAATTAAGAGCCATACTTTCTTTTTTGGAACGTATTAAATTAAGAGTTGCGTTTCTCAAATCAATGGGTTAAATTTCATTATGTCTATATAAGGTGTAATCTCATTTGTTGATTACAAAAAAGTCAACACATTTTAAAATATTCAAAAGTCATATAGCGACTTAATTTGAGATGGAGGGAAGTAATTTTGTCTCATTTATTGAAGTTAAAATACAAACTCTTCGCAAAGCAGTGATGAGTATTTATATATGTGTTTTGGTTTTTGATGCAGTGTATTACTAAGCATGGAGGTTGCTATGGTGTGTGCAAGGCGAGCAAGGAACTCATGTTCAACTGTCCAGGTGAGTTGATTCCGCTTAAATATGCTCAGAACTTGAATGTACTGTTGGTCAATCATATGCAAATCCACCTTTATATGTCCAAAGAAAATAAAAGTAATTAATTAGCAATCAGTGCGTACGTGGAAGAGAAGTTATTAACCCGACATGGAAAGTAGTTAGATAGCATTAGTATGTGGTAGACATTATGTCTATTAGATATTGATGTAAATGAGTGTCAAATAGAAAATAAGAAGATAATAATCTTGTCTCAACTCTCTCTCAATATCTCGAAAATGTAGGAATGCCTCAAATGTGACTACATGAGGAGTATTTGTAAGGGAAAGTAAAAGGATCTAACTTGGACTATAAGAAAAGGTCCTAATTACATCTTTGCCCTTAGTAGCCTTTAATACTTCCCTCCTATAATACTAAACAAAACCACCCAAGTGAGCACGTACTAAAAATAGCTTCTAAGCCTCCTCCTTCACATCATTCTCCCTCACTAGAAAATAGTTCGTCCACGAACTCGTAAGGAAATGTCATCAGTGTCCACTCTCCAGGATGATGATCAGAGAGCATGCTGTGTAGCGGGATTATTGCTCTCCTCGAGGTACTCTGAAGCAAACAAGGCACAACGACGTGGAAAAGAACAATCTGAAGCCAATGGGAAGCGGATGGAGGGGTAGTAGTACTTGTAGCTGGATTCGTTGTCGTAGTAGTAGAGGGAGGTATAGTGGAAGTGGGAGGGGAAGTAGAGGTAGTAATGCGTGTGTGAGTGGTGGAAGTGGTCTGATGATACGTATCCACTTTCATGGCATACTCCACTCTTTTGCAAAGGTGGGAATGTCACGTAAGGTGAGGTCCCACTGAATATAGGCCTGAAGCCCATGAATGTAGCACCTGATCCGCTGCTCCTCACTCTCTCCCAGTCGAGCTCTTGTGCACAAGATCTGAAACCTCTTAGAGTAAGCCAATACGGAGTTATACTGTCGGAGTGACTGAACTCGGAGAAATAGGTCTCGCTCGTAGGTGGCTAGGACAAATGAGGCCATCTGCTCGTAGCTCGGTCCAAGATTGGATATGAGGTTGATCCTCAATCACCCGACGCTGCTCCAAATCATGAAACCAAACACTATCATAGCCTTGGAATTTGGTAGTCGCAAGGACACAACGACGACCACTCAAAATCTTATACTAAGAATATGCTATATGGTGTTAAGCCAATCAATCAGGTCATTGGGCTGGAGGTGCTCAAGTAAACATCAAACATCGGTATGTCCACCCAGATATCTCCCTGAATACTCTGAGAAAGCATCTGAAGAGTCATACGAGTAATGGAATCGCCTCTTCGAAGGTTGAGATTATCCTCATCAAATCCGTCCTCACCTATTGGGGTTCTTAAACTAGGGCTTGACGGTGCTGCCTTCGAGGCAGTAGATATGAACTGGGGCTATAACAGATATCTCAACAAGAGTGGGGGCGGTACAACAGGAGGAATCACCGTCACTGAAGGTGCTCGAGGTGGAACAGGTTTCGTTGGCTGACAAGTGTCACTGGTCAATCAAATGTCCTCTCTGGTAGCATAAAAAGTAATGCATGCCAGTGATCGACACAAATTAGTGACCTTCTGACTCAAAGTTAAAAGGTAGAATATGTGTGTACTAATCTGTAAGTTGTAGCGAGTCGATATTTGGTACTGACTACGGTATAAGAAAAGGAGGTTCGCTCTGGTGGGGATGGCTTAGCCAACTCTGAACACACTCAAAAGTATCAACTAGGGCAGAATATACTGAACGGTCTGCCCACATAGACTGCGGGCGGTGAACATGATCTCTTTAACGGGGTGGAGGAAAGATGGTATGAAGTAGAGGTGGGGGCGGAAGCGTGGCGTAAGTAATATATGGGTGGGGTGCGATTCAATGTAAATAGGTAGGAGCTGGGGGTATGGATGGAAGGGGATGTGAATGATACGACTCATGATGTAGCTAGGGTGGTGGCGGGGGTATGTGGAAACTTGTAAAAGGTGCGAATTATGGGTAGAGTCAAGAGGGATGGGGGCAGGGTTTAATGTGGTGGTGTAAAGGTAGTGGTTTGAAGAATATGTGGTGGTTGAAGGTGTGGTGACTATGGTTGATGATCGTATGGTAGAGGAAATTTGTACGGTTGGATGTTGGGGCTTACAAATTCTGGATTTGACTGGGAAATGGATGGTGGAATCCTAGAATTAAGTTGATTTATATCTTGGATGGAAAGATTAGGGAAATGGGTTGGATTTTGGTTTAAAGGAGACAAATTAGGGCTGATTTGAATGGATGTGGTGGTGATGGGATTGGTATTGCATCCCGTGAGTCGTTAATGATGCTATCGGTGACCACCAGCGGTGGCGGACTAAGGTCGTGATGGGTTTTAATGGTTTCGTGGGAGGTTTTGATGGTTTGGGGAGAGCCGCGGTGGGGCCGCTACCCCTGTCACTTTTTCGGCGCCGCTGTGATAGTGGAGACGGTGGCAGGCGTGAGTAGGGTTTTTTTTAGGTTGGTAAAGGGGTGGAATGAGCAGAATTGGACGTGGTGAAATTGGGGTTTTGAGTGTTGGTGAAATTAAGGTTTTATGCGGCGGTGGGAGCGGAGTGAGGGCGGCTCGTGGATGCATCGGGTTGAGAAGGCCAGCATCAAGAGCATTGAATCGTGCTACGAGACAGTTTAAAAGCTACTCGAGGCTATCGGTGCGTGAATCCACAGGAGCAAACCTTCATTTATGTACTATTTGCCGTCATCTACGATTTGTTATACAACAACGGGTGGAGCGAACGAGAGTTTGATACCAACTGTCGTAAATGAGCGTCAAATAGAAAATGAAAAGATGATTTGACTCGTCTCAATATCTCAAAAATATAGGAATGCCTCAAATGAGACTACATGAGGAGTATTTATAGGAGGAAGTAGAAGGATATAACTTGGGCAATAAGAAAAGGTCCTAATTACATATTTTCCCTTACTAGCATTTAATACTTCCTTCCTATAATACTAAACAAAACAACTAAACTAACAATACAATCAAAGTATATCATAATAGAGAAAATAATAAAAATGTCACTCAAGTGTGTATGTACTAAAAAAAACCTCTAAGCCTTCTCATTCACATCAGATATAATGTCTCACGTTAAAATATGAGTTCATTGAGATCTGTTCAAGATTGGTGCCACCCATACAAGTTTAGTTCACTCGAATTTAACCTAGGTGTACCTATAAAACCTCTGTAGGTACATTTATGTAGGTGCATTTATTTATATACTTTGAAACCTCCATAAGTAGGGGTGTGCAAAAAAACCGACCGAACCGAAAATCAAACCGAACTGGCCCGAATCGAACCGAAACCGGTGATTTTTTAGCCCGGTTCGGTTTGCGGTTTAAGGATTTAAAAAATCGACAATATCGGTTCGGTTGTCGGTTTAGACAAAGAAAAAATAGATTCGAATCGAACCGAACCGACATCAATATTATATATTAAAAAACCCTTAAATATATTTTATTTTTATATCCAAAAACCATTAACCAACCTCCAAAACCGACCTACAAAAAACCGATCAAAACTGAAAATCGGTTAAAACTGAACCGAAATCGAACCGAACCAAAATCGATGTGAACCGAAACCGGCGTTTTTTTTCATCGTCGGTTAGGTTTCGGTCTGATTTTTTCTAAAACCGAACTGATCGGTTCGGTCTGAATTGCAGTCCAAAATCGAACCGAACTGACCCGTGCACACCCCTATCCATAAGTATCATACTTTGCAAATACCTTAAATTATCATTTCTTCAACAACGACGCGTATAATTGAAAAGATTACAGCTGAGATTAATTAGTAGTTATCTCAGAGGAGGTTACCTGTGATGCGAGTTATGAAGCACGAACTCGTAATACGCGTTTCGACACGCTATGCGCGACACATGATTCTTTCAAAAACTAAGATACGACACTCATTAATATATATATTTAAATATATATATTAATGAAATGAAACATATTGTTCCATAAAATATATTATTAGAGCATTCTTAACATGAAATTAAGAAAAAGGACCATACAAAACAAAATTCGAATACACTTATAACATTAAAAATCATAAATAAAACAGAATTACCATCACAAAATTCAAATACACCGTAACGCGTCAGAGCGCACACATAATACGTGTTTTGACTCAAATCATGCCCTGTAATTGTATCTAAGTTGCAGTACATCTTAATGTCGACCTTTGCATCTGTGTGTATGGGAGACCTTTGCATCATTAAATTTTAATCCTGTATAGTTTTTGGAGCCACTTTTTTTTTTTGGCATTTTTTATTGTCGCGAGAGGTGGTCCTCTCTTTCTCTATTGTTTTGAGTATACTATGAAGCACAGACACTCTCCCGCAAGTCATGAGTCGGGTTTGACACGAGTCCGACACGCTCCGACACAATGGAACACATTGACACATTGGGACACGTAAAAGGACACGCCGGGATATGTAAAAGGACATTTAAAAAAAAAAATTGTATTTTTTAAATTTAAAAAAAAATCTTATGTAATGGCGATTCTGCTTTATTTATGATTTTTAATGTTAAAGTGTGTGAATTTTGTTTTGTATGGTCAATCTTCTTAATTTCATGTTAAGAATGATCTGTAATATATTTTATGGGAAAAATCTATTTTAATTCATTAATATATATATATATATATATATATATATATATATATATATATATATATATATATATATATATATATATATATATATATATATATATATATATACATATACATATTATATATTATACGTATCCTAATGTGTCGTATACTAGTTTTTTGAAGAATCACGTATCGCATGTTGCTTGTCGTGTCAAAACACGTATTATGTGTTGAGTCCATGCTTCATAGTCGGTATGCAATTTGTACATGTGATTCGGGCCACTCAGGCGGGTTATATTTTAATATACATCTATTTATAAAAAAAACATCAGAGCACACATTTGCACCATTTCCAATGAGATATCCTTTTGTCGATGAACCCACGACTAGGGATATGCAGAAAATTTGGCTGAACTGCCGAATCGATTATTACGGGCCAATTTATTTTTAAGATCGGGTCGGTTTGGTTTAAGCAGGATAAAAAGCGATAATTTTGTTTCGATTTTCGGTTTGGATCACATAGGGCCCTGGTAGAACCGAAAACCGAATCGAACGGCCCTACTTCTTATAATATTATATATATATATATATATATATATATACACACACACACAGAGATATATATATTTTATGATTAGTTAGTTATATAATATAATATACATAATAATAGAAATGTTTAACATGGTATTATGTATTGAAATCAAGTTGAAATATTAATGGATTTCAAGCACTTTTGAACCATGTTTTAAATTTGTTACATATAAATAAAATAATTTTAGTTGAAGTTAAATGAAGAATGATTAAAACAAAATGAAAAAAATAATAAAAAATATAAGCCCTCTCAAAATCGGTCAAACCGAACCGGCCTTGTAAAAAATCGACGATCAAACCGAACCGGCCCTGTAAAAAACCAACCCGGTTCGGTTCGGTTAACCGATACAATAGGTTTAGTTTCGGTTCAAAATATTCGAAAACCGATAAAGTCAGTTCGGCTTAAAACAAAGGCTAAAAACCGAACCGACCAACCCGTGAACACCCCTACCTACGACTGTATCATTTTAGCAAGTTTTTTTACCCATTGCATCCTGCCCAACTCAGCACCCATTTTATTTTAGTGTCAAATACTTGGACCAAAATCTTAACATGTTATCGAGAATTCGAATTGAATGGGTGGACGTGTTTTCAGTGTATTTTTCTTAATATTTGTCCCTAATAAGAAATACTAAAAATTAGGAAAATCAGATACCTTAGGGTCAGTTAATAGTCTACACGTGACATTCATAGCCATTATTTTGTCTTGGGGTGTCGAGAAGGTCTATACATTCTGCGTTAAAATGATACCCAATTTTTGGGCCTATATAGATCTATATATGTAAATTGATGCAGTAGCATGGGAGCAGGAGGCTAAGGTTGTCTTTTATCAATTTTTGTTATATTCCTTTTTTTTAGCCCCTTAGTATAAATAGCTAAGGAGGCCCTCATTGTATCACTTTTGACATTTTGATATTAAGAGATTAGAGAGAGAAATAATAGATGTAATACCCCGCATTTTTATCGATATTTATTTATGGGATTAATTAAATTAAATGTGAATTAATTGAGAATTAATCCGGATAAAATACTAACGAGATGTGAGTTGGTATTTGATTATAATGTGTATATATGGCAATATATGAATATTGAAAATATAGAAATTGTCGCGAGGCCGAAATATGGCAATTTGGAAAATTTAGTTGGAACGCGCGTGTCAGTCGCGTCGAGAATAAATTTATGAGATTTTAAAAAATAAATTATTTTTCTTTTGACCAAATAGTCATTTTGAGTGCGCCAACGTGTTCAGAAGGGTCGAGATAGTCAGAAAACACTAGCCGGGGGTTTAGTTTGGGTCCCGGGGCATTTTTAGGCCAAACCGGCAACCCAAAAGGGTAGTTTGGTAATTTCGGAAATTTGGTAATTAAAACCCACGAAAATTAGACTTTAATTATAACTTATCATTAAACCCACTAACCCATTTTCAATCCTAATCTAAGTAGTGGGCTACGGGAGAAGTTAAGAAAATATTAAACTTGCCAAAAACCAACCCCCACCTCCATTGTCATCTTGTGAGAAGAACTTGTACAGAGAGAGAGAGAGAGAGAGGAGAATTCTGCAGAGAGAGAGAGAGGAATTCAACCATCTCCAACCAACAACAATCTGAAGAACATAAGGCAAGTGATTTAGTTACAATTGATTCAATGAATGTGTTCTTCCATGTTTAGGTAATTATCGAATTTTGTCTTGGAAGATTGATATAGACCCATGAATTTGAGGATTAAAACTATGAACCATGTTAGGAATTGCATGCAGACATATTCTGGACGAATTATGAATTCAAAATATAACCCTTGATGATCTAAAAACGGATTTAAAAAGAGATTTATTATTGTTCTTGAAAGAAATAGAAAACTAGGGTTCTTAATGAAGTTTTGATCCAAATAAAGCCCTTGGATGATGATTTATTGGTTTTAGAACGTTAATAATGTTGTAGGATGGTTGTATGATGATATTATAACGTTAGATTAGAGTTTCATGCATTATAATGGAGTTTTGGGACGATTTGAGGACTGCAAAACGAAGCAGCCCGTAGCCTACCTGGTGCAATCGATCGATCGACATTCATCAGTCGATCGATCGACCACCATCGATCGATCGATGTTCAAGGTCGATCGATCGACCTTCCCAGAATGAGTAAAATTTTCCCTTGTTAAATTTTAATGATGTTAACCCTTAGAAAATTATCATTGGAGACTTTATGAATATCCTTAGACTTAAGGAAGACCAGTAGGTATGGTTATAAAAGTTTGGACCTTAATTAGAAGTCAATTTGAGGAATTATTCTAAAAATCTAATGAAATCCGATGAGTGAGATAATATTAGGGTTAAAAGAGTAAATTTGAATGATTTGATGAAATGAGGTTTGGGGCAGAAGTAAGGACCTTAAGAATAATGATGTTATATGTGGGAATAATAGGAAACTTAATAATCCCTTTGAGATAAGTCTTAAATACAAGAAACTATGACGTGAGATGTGTCGACAGCCTACATTATGTATTAACGGAAGACTTAAAATGTGTAAAATTGGAATAATGGTATAAGGATGTAGAATATACCTTTATTATATTGAGACATCTAAGATGTGTGCATGCTTAGTAGATGTATATGATTTTATGTGTATGACATACCTACCATACTTGCTATCACGGGAGGTTTACGTTCGCTTAGGTCCATCTAATCTTTGTGTTGCCCGGATTTAGATTGGTACCTCGAGAACATAGGTCAGAGAAAGACTTATTGGGAAGTTAATAAGACTGCTGATCGTGGGAGCGTAGGTATGTGCGTGACCCATGTGATGTGACTGTGTTCGCCTCCATTGTTTGTGATTTGCTATTATCTAAGAACGATTCCTGAGAGATTCAGAATTCGTAATCCTTATGTACGTGATGTACCGGGATGGATAGCAGAGTATGTGTGCACCGCAGCTTAGTCTCGGGGTGTTAGTATTGTATATTTATGTTGAGAATAATATACGGTAAATTGAAAAGAATTATCATGTTTAATTGTGACTATGATCATTGTAACGTTATGAAAAGATAAAAAGGGGATATATACCAATAAATGGTTTTGTTAATAATTGGAAATCCGAGAATTAAAGTAGAACTCTCTATTTAATTGTTGAGGTTGGAATTAAAACGTGAACCGAGTAGATATGTTAGAAACTCTTTTGAACTAAATAGATATGAGAAACACATGAATGGGTAGGGGAACGTTTGGAGTGCACAGTTAGACGAGAGGTGAGTATTTCATGTGAGAGCACGTCCTAACATGTATTTTGCATTCATTATTTTAATTGTTATTAAAACACTTGCTGTTTTTAAAAATATTCTCCACATTCGGGCTCTGACCCGTTTGCTTTCAAATTTACTTTTTGTTAAAAACCTTTTAGGTGCCCAGCCACAAGGACACCATGCATAGGATTTCCAGTCAGGTGACGAGCTGTAGCTGTTGTGGAAGTTACAGGGCCTTGATATTAGACGCCTCATTGTTTAGTCTTGACTCCATATTCAGTTTCATCATTTGTAGGGCATGTCACCCATTTCTATTAGAGACACTTTATATTTCAGTTATTCAGACTTTGGTTTGTAATTAATTCAGGTTGCAGACTTGTTTTATTTTTCCATATTGGGATTGTTGTGAGGAGTATTTCCTCCAGACTTATTATTATTATTTGTTGGTTATTTTATTGAGACTTTATGGTGTATGGTGATGTTATTCTTTTACATTTCATTTATCGCATGTTAATCAGATTAAATTTAAAATTTGACAACTTACTTTTTAAATACTAGGTGGTTAGTAATCATTAAATGTTTTCGACAGTGATGATATTAACTGAACCAACTTGGCATTTTGAATTAATTTAATAAAGGAGTAGTTACCTTGTATTTAATTAGTCGGGGTGTCACAGGTGGTATCAGAGCATCAGGTTCTAGTGTCCTTTAGGATCTGTACGGCTTGTTATGTTTCCGCTGAGCTTTCTTTGATGTTGAGCCCTATATTTTAGGACTGTTGTATTCTTTTATGTATGCTTCGCTCTTCAGCTATTTTGGGTTTATAACTGTGAACTTATAGACCTTACTCTTATTTCATATGCCTCCACGACGTGTACCACGGGTTCCTAGGGATGCACATCCAGAGCTCCAGCCAGCACCAATACAGGGCACCATGAATGCCGCCGAGGTTGCAGCCATTATAGCCCAAGCGGTAAATACCGCTCTCTCCGTTGTACAGCAGGCACCACCCCAGGCTCCAGTAGTCGCGCCAGTTCAGGCACATGCATTCCCGTCTTCTTGGGAACGTGTACGTGATGCTTTTCAGAAAGTGCACCCGCCGGAGTTTGCAGGTAGCTCCGATGTTGTGGTTTCATGTCAGTGGAGGAAAGATATTCAGAGGCACTTGAGGATGTATGAGTGCACCGATGTTCAGAAGCAGGTACTAGCTACTTTCAAGCTAGTGGGATCTGCATTGCAGTGGTGGGAGTCCATTACCACTGCAGGGGAGAGGGACACTCTCACGATATAGGAGTTTTGGGTGCGGTTTGACCGCAAGTATTTTCCGTCAGCAGTTCACACGGAAATGAGGAGGAAGTTAATGAATCTCAAGCAGGAGGGTAAGACTGTGGCCGAGTATGAGGCCGAATTTACAAATCTGTTGAATATTGTTCCGGATGAGATACCGACAGAGGAGAAGAAGATCCAGAAGTTTACAGACGAGTTGACTTGGAGGATCCGTCAGCATTTGTTGGGGAATCTTTCGTTAGCCACTTATTCTGATGTGGTTAACGCTGCACTGTTACACTGCCAGGATCACCGCTTTCACATCGCTGAGAGCAAAAGATCAGGAGAGTCCAGCCATCAGGGCAGGACTGGGGGAAATGGTGCCAGTGGGGCAGATTCTGTTCAAGGACAGAGGCAGGGTGACCAGGGTTCCCAGCAGGGGGATCACAAGAGGTTCAGATCGGGGAATTCCAGGAACGGTCAGGGAGGTTTTAGGCAGGGCCATCAGGGTCCGAACGGCCATCAGGGCCAGCAGGGGCATAATGGTCAACAACAGTTTTAGCAGGGCCAGCAAGGCTAGGGCAGAAATGGTAACGGTCACCAGGGTCGTGGCCAGCAGGAGCAGCGAGGGGGAAACTTTCAAAGGAAGTGTTTCATTTGTGGTAAGATTGGCCACAAACGTCAGGATTGTCCTGATAAGGGCAGGGCCCCACAGCAGCAGCAGCAGGGTGCTCGACACGAGCCACATAGGCCTATGTTTCCCGCCGCCCTCCCAGTACCACCCCAGATGGCAGCATTACCACCCATTCCAGCGGTCCCAGTTCAGCAGGGACAGCTTCAGTATGGGAGAGTATATCACCTTCAGCAGGCCGTAGCCCCGCAGAATCCACCAGCCATTGAGGGTATGTTCTCTATTCAGGGGACTATGGGGCGTATTTTATTTGACACGGGGATTACACATTGTTTTATTGCTATGAGATTTACACGCACCATTGGGCTGTTAGACACCGCAGAGAGCACCGCTACTTGTGTAGACTCACCGTTGAGTAGGGGTTCCATGATTTCGCTTATGTGTAGAGGTGTGGGTATAGAGATCGGGAGGTTTACTTTACCCGCTGATATGTTAGTGTTAGAGATGACCGAGTATGATGCCATTATTGGTATGGATTGGCTAGTTGCGTACCGAGCCATGATTGACTGTTTTAGTAGGAGTATTATCTTTGCCATTCCCGGGAAGGAGATATTTTTAGTGGCGATGCCTCGCCCTGAGGGAGGATCGTCCACTCACTTGTACTATATAGAGGAGGAGACCTCTAAGGAAGTGGTGATACCACTTGATTCGATACCCATTGTTAGTGAGTTCGCTGATGTATTTCAGGATATACCTGGACTACCTCCGAGTAGGGAGATAGATTTTGTGATTGATTTGACGCCAGGCACTCGGCCTATTGCCCGCGCACCTTACCGTATGGCTCCAGCTGAAATGAGAGAGTTACGGGATCAGATTGAGCAGTTGTTGGGTCAGGGGTTTATCCGGAGGAGTACTTCGCCAGAGGGTGCCCCTGTGTTGTTCGTAAAGAAGAGGGATGGATCGTTGAGGTTATGTGTGGATTACCGAGAGTTGAATAAGGTCACGATACGGAATAAGTATTCGTTGCCCCGAATCGATGACTTATTCGACCAGTTGAGAGGAGCTTCTTGCTTCTCGAAGATTGATTTGCGATCTGGATACCATCAGTTGCGTATCAGGGAAGAGGACGTCTCGAAGACTGCTTTCTTAACGAGATATAGTTCCTACGAGTTTCGGGTTATGCCTTTTGGTTTGACCAATGCTCCAGCCGTGTTTATGGACTTGCTGAATAGGGTGTTCAGAGAGTTCCTAGATCAGTTCATCATTGTCTTCATTGATGATATTATGGTTTACTCCCAGACAGAGGAGGAGCATGCTGAGCATTTGAGGCAGGTTTTGCAGACGCTACGTCAGAACGAGCTGTATGCAAAGTATGAGAAGTGTGGGTTTTGGCTGAAGGAGGTTCAGTTTTTGGGGCATATTATTTCTGACCGGGGGATATCTGTTGATCCGGGGAAGGTATCCGCGGTGAGGGAGTGGGGACAGCCCACGACACCGACTGAGATCCGTAGTTTCTTAGGCCTAGCAGGATACTACAGGAGGTTTATTCGGGGTTTCTCAAAGATAGCGGGTCCCATGACACATCTGACTCGTAAGGGTGTGCCATTCATCTGGAGTGATGCCTGTCAACTGGCATTTGATGAGTTGAAGGACAAGTTGACCTCAGCACCTATGTTAGCATTGCCGAGACCGGGAGTTGAGTATCTAGTTTACACCGATGCGTCCTTACAAGGACTTGGAGGTGTATTGCAGCAGGAGAGTCAGGCCATAGCTTATGCTTCCCGTAAGCTTAAGCCTCACGAGAAGAATTACCCCACCCATGACTTGGAGTTAGCGGCAGTGGTATTTGCCCTTCAGATTTGGAGACATTATCTTTTGGGGGAGAAGTTTCGATTGTTCACGGACCACAAGTCCCTACAGTACATATTCACGCAGAAGGAGTTGAATATGCGGCAACGGAGGTGGCTTGAGTTTGTGAAGGATTATCAGTTTGATATCCAATATCACCTGGGGAAGGCTAACGTGGTAGCAGACGCGTTGGGCCGTAGGCCAGTAGATGAAATGGCAGAGGTGTGGAAGGCTAAGTGGAAGGAGTTGGGACACCAGGATGCCGTGGCCCGATCATTCATGTCGGTGGTGACAGTCACACCGCAGATTGTCACGAGAGTGGTAAAGGCACAAGCAGAGGACTCGTTCTGTCAGGAGCTGATAGTTCGATTATTAGCTGAGGGAGCCGAGTCCTATACCATTAGCTCATACGGGGGATTACGCTTCAATGGGAGACTGGTAGTTCCGGAAGGGGAGGAATTGCGACACAAAGTGATGGCAGAGTCGCACGGCTCACGGTTCGCGGTACATCCCGGTGGGGACAAAATGTACTAAGACATGAGACGTCAGTATTGGTGGAGTGGAATGAAGAGAGATATTGCTGTGTTTGTTTCTAAATGCGCCACTTGTCAGCTGGTAAAAGTGGACCATCAGAGACCGGCAGGACTTCTACAGCCATTAGAGGTCCCGATGTGGATGTGGGAGAGCATATCCATGGACTTTATCACGGGGTTACCTACGTCACAAAGAGGTCACGACTCCATTTGGGTAATTGTGGACAGGTTGACTAAAGTCGCTCATTTTCTACCCGTAAGGACAGACTACACTACGGGACAGTATGCCCAGCTTTTTATTGCAAAAATAGTGAAACTTCACGGTGTGCCCCTAAATATCGTGTCTGACCGAGACAAGATATTTGTTTCACGGTTTTGGGAGAGCTTTCAGGAGGCCATGGGCACGGATTTGCGGTTGAGTACGACATATCACCCGCAGACCGATGGGCAAACCGAGCGTACAAACCAGATGTTGGAGGACATGTTGCATATGTGCATCATTGATTTTGGGAGTGGATGGGAGCAGTATCTTCCACTGGTGGAGTTTGCTTACAACAACTCCTACCAGTTCACCATTGGCATGGCTCCATTTGAGGCGTTGTACGGTAGACCTTGTCGTTCCCCAGCATGTTGGTTGGAGGTGGGAGACAACAAACTACTTGGTCCGAAAGTGATTCAGGATACTTCGGCAAGGATATTGATACGGAGTCGCATTCGGGTAGCTCAAGATCAGCAGAAGAGCTATGCTGATGCGAAGAGGTTCTTCAGGGAATTCCAAGTGGGGGACCAGGTTTTATTCAGAGTATCTAGTATGAAGGGGATTATGCGATTTGGGAAGAAGGGGAAGTTGGCACCGAGATACGTGGGACCATTTCCTATCATCGATCGGATTGGGTCTGTTGCGTATAGACTTGGGTTACCGGAGCATTTACACAGGATTCATGATGTGTTTCATATTTCCTCGCTAAGGAAATATCTTAGAGATGATTTGGCTCATTCTCACATTGCTTTGGAGGACATCGATCTCCAGCCCGATAGCTCCTATGAGGAGGGGCCGATTGCTATTTTGGACCGAAGTGAGCGGAAACTGCGGTCAAAGATAGTTCCGTTAGTGCGTGTTAAGTGGCGACATCATAATGTAGAGGAGTCCACATGGGAGCGCGAGGATGAGATGCGCGAACGTTATCCAGAGTTGTTTTTACCAGGTACTTTTTAGTTCCGAATTTCGGGACGAAATTCTGTTATTAGGGGGGAAGTATGTAATACCCCGCATTTTTATCGATATTTATTTATGGGATTAATTAAATTAAATGTGATTTAATTGAGAATTAATCCGGATAAAATACTAACGAAATGTGAGTTGGTATTTGATTATAATGTGTATATATGGCAATATATGAATATTGAAAATATAGAAATTGTCGCGAGGCTGAAATACGGCAATTTGGAAAATTTAGTTGGAACGCGCGTGTCAGTCGCGTCGAGAATGAATTTATGAGATTTTAAAAAATAAATTATTTTTCTTTTGACCAAATAGTCATTTTGAGTGCGCCAACGTGTTCGGAAGGGTCGAGATAGTCAGAAAACACTAGCCGGGGGTTTAGTTTGGGTCCCGGGGCATTTTTAGGCCAAACCGGCAACCCGAAAGGGTAGTTTGGTAATTTCGGAAATTTGGTAATTAAAACCCACGAAAATTAGACTTTAATTATAACTTATCATTAAACCCACTAACCCATTTTTAATCCTAATCTAAGTAGTGGGCTACGGGAGAAGTTAAGAAAATATTAAACTTGCCAAAAACCAACCCCCACCTCCATTGTCATCTTGTGAGAAGAACTTGTAGAGAGAGAGAGAGAGAGAGAGAGGAGAATTCTGCAGAGAGAGAGAGAGAGGAATTCAACCATCTCCAACCAACAACAATCTGAAGAACATAAGGCAAGTGATTTAGTTACAATTGATTCAATGAATGTGTTCTTCCATGTTTAGGTAATTATCGAATTTTGTCTTGGAAGATTGATATAGACCCATGAATTTGAGGACTAAAACTATGAACCATGTTAGGAATTGCATGGAGACATATTCTGGACGAATTATGAATTCAAAATATAACCCTTGATGATCTAAAAAGGGATTTAAAAAGAGATTTATTATTGTTCTTGAAAGAAATAGAAAACTAGGGTTCTTGATGAAGTTTTGATCCAAATAAAGCCCTTGGATGATGATTTATTGGTTTTAGAACGTTAATAATGTTGTAGGATGGTTGTATGATGATATTATAACGTTAGATTAGAGTTTCATGCATTATAATGGAGTTTTGGGATGATTTGAGGACTGCAAAACGAAGCAACCCGTAGCCTACCTGGTGCAATCGATCGATCGACATTCATCAGTCGATCGATCGACCACCATCGATCGATCGATGTTCAAGGTCGATCGATCGACCTTCCCAGAATGAGTAAAATTTTCCCTTGTTAAATTTTAATGATGTTAACCCTTAGAAAATTATCATTGGAGACTTTATGAATATCCTTAGACTTAAGGAAGACCAGTAGGTATGGTTATAAAAGTTTGGACCTTAATTAGAATTCAATTTGAGGAATTATTCTAAAAATCTAATGAAATCCGATGAGTGAGATAATATTAGGGTTAAAAGAGTAAATTTGAATGATTTGATGAAATGAGGTTTGGGGCAGAAGTAAGGACCTTAAGAATAATGATGTTATATGTGGGAATAATAGGAAACTTAATAATCCCTTTGAGATAAGTATTAAATACAAGAAACTATGACGTGAGATGTGTCGACAGCCTACATTATGTATTAACGGAAGACTTAAAATGTGTAAAATTGGAATAATGGTATAAGGATGTAGAATATACCTTTATTATATTGAGACATCTAAGATGTGTGCATGCTTAGTAGATGTATATGATTTTATGTATATGACATACCTACCATACTTGCTATCACGGGAGGTTTACGTTCGCTTAGGGCCATCTAATCTTTGTGTTGCCCGGATTTAGATTGGTACCTCGAGAACATAGGTCAGAGAAGGACTTATTGGGAAGTTAATAAGACTGCTGATCGTGGGAGCGTAGGTATGTCCGTGACCCATGTGATGTGACTGTGTTCGCCTCCATTGTTTGTGATTTGCTATTATCTGAGAACGATTCCTGAGAGATTCGGAATTCGTGATCCTTATGTACGTGATGTACCGGGATGGATAGCAGAGTATGTGTGCACCGCAGCTTAGTCTCGGGGTGTTAGTATTGTATATTTATGTTGAGAATAATATACGGTAAATTGAAAAGAATTATCATGTTTAATTGTGAGTATGATCATTGTAACGTTATGAAAAGATAAAAAGGGGATATATACCAATAAATGGTTTTGTTAATAATTGGGAATCCGAGAATTAAAGTAGAACTCTCTATTTAATTGTTGAGGTTGGAATTAAAATGTGAACCGAGTAGATATGTTAGAAACTCTTTTGAACTAAATAGATATGAGAAACACATGAATGGGTACGGGAACGTTAGGAGTGCACAGTTAGACGAGAGGTGAGTATTTCATGTGATAGCACGTCCTAACATGTATTTTTCATTCATTGTTTTAATTGTTATTAAAGCACTTGCTGTTTTTAAAAATATTCTCCACATTCGGGCTCTGACCCGTTTGCTTTCAAATCTACTTTTTGTTAAAAACCTTTTAGGTGCCCAGCCACAAGGACACCATGCATAGGATTTCCATTCAGGTGACGAGCTGTAGCTGTTGTGGAAGTTACAGGGCCTTGATATTAGACGCCTCATTGTTTAGTCTTGACTCCATATTCAGTTTCATCATTTGTAGGGCATGTCGCCCATTTCTATTAGAGACACTTTATATTTCAGTTATTCAGACTTTGGTTTGTAATTAATTGAGGTTGCAGACTTGTTTTATTTTTCCATATTGGGATTGCTGTGAGGAGTATTTCCTCCAGAGTTATTATTATTATTTGTTGGTTATTTTATTGAGACTTTATGGTGTATGGTGATGTTATTCTTTTAGATTTCATTTATCGCATGTTAATCAGATTAAATTTAAAATTTGACAACTTACTTTTTAAATACTAGGTGGTTAGTAATCATTAAATGTTTTCGACAGTGATGCTATTAACTGAACCAACTTGGCATTTTGAATTAATTTAATAAAGGAGTAGCTACCCGGTAATTTAATTAGTCGGGGTGTCACAATAGAACCCCCTAAATTTCCCATGTTGTTGTTGTTGTGTAGTTAACTTCTCTATTTTACGCTTTCGCATCCTTATTCACATCAAATTGGTATCAGAGCGTGGTTTGTTCTTGGATCATCCATGTTTATCGAAGATTGGGAGTCTAATTGGACTCACCCGGATGATTTTCAACCTAACCCTAGCCCAAAGACCCATAATTCTTCCATGATCAAATCTGGCGGCCGAAACCCCAAGACGGTTCTGAACAGCCTTGTAACCCCACTACAAACCCTTTCACACCAACAGTTCGCCGAAATTGCACCTGTGCCGCCCCAATGATGTTCGGGCCAAACCGCAACCTAACCCTGACAATCGACTGCAACCAAATAGGTTTAGAAACCCCGCCACAAGTCAAAAACCCTAGTTCCACCCCTGGTGATTGCCGACAGGTCCATTCGGCTCCGGACAAAGGGCCGACCAAGCCAACGGAGGGTTTGAAAAAAAAAAGGTTGCCGACACTAATAACCACTGGAACCAACCCAAATATGGTCCTAAATTAGAAATTTATCCCAAGATTCATTTAATTACAAACCCTAGCCAATTTCCCCCATTGAAAATCAACCCCAAATCCTATTTTCACCAATCCCAAGAAACCCTAACATTTACACCTCCAAAAACAACCAATCCCATATACAAGGGTAGCCCCTCCTTGGGTATTCTTCCCATTCCTACTTCAGTCCCATTATCCACTGTCCAATCCCTTTGTCGCCAACGTAATTCCTTTTGCCGAAATCAAGCAAAGTTTGCGGACATCTCTACTACTTACACGCATACCGTGATGATTACAACATCCGTCGATCCTCAATTAATTCCCCCTAGCGATGACTTGTGGATTCAAACGAGCATTTTTTTTACTCGTTGTACCGCGAAGAGTAGGTTTTGCACGGTAATTGTGGATGGAGGAGCCAGTGATAACTTGATTGCCCAAGAGATGGTGGACAAATTGAAGCTTCCTACGGAATCATTGACGAAGCCATGCCACATAGGGTGTTTGGGAAATGAAGCTACACTTTCCCCTAACCGACAGTGTCGCATAGCTTTTTCTATTGGAGATTAGCATGACGACGTTCTTTGCACCGTGGTTGACATGAGGGTATGCCATTTGTTGTTGGGGAGGCCGTGGCAGTTTGACCATAGTAGCATCCATGATGGACGAGCCAACACTTACTCTTTTACATATGGAGGGCGGAGCTTTCTTCTTCGCCCCATGCGATCGTTGCCGATAATTCGACCCTCGGCCCTACTTGTTTCACATGAGGAGTTAGCCAGCGAGACTGCTGAATCGGGGATGTATTATGTTGTTATTAGTCCCATCACCAATTTGGAGGCATCTATTCCGTCGTGTGTTCAGCGTTTACTTGAGTGCTATAGTGATGTGTACACTCCTCCTGACGAGCTTCCTCCCTGGAGACATTCAGCAGGCGATCGACTTCATTCCTGGGGTGCAGCTCCCCAACCTCCCCCACTATCGCATGTCTCCTACCGAGCATGCGGAGCTACAAAGGCAGGTCACCCAGTTATGTGATAAAGGTTACAGACGAGAGAGCATGCCCCCATGCGCGGTTCCGGTACTTCTAGCACCCAAGAAGGACTGGAGTTGGCGCATGTGTAGATAGAAGTGCAATTAATAAAATTATAGTGAAGTATCGGTTCCTAATTCCCCGGCTCGAGGATATGTTGAACCAACTCCATGGCGTGACGATATTCTCCTAGTTGGATTTGAAGAGCGGGTAGCACCAAATACGTATGAGGCCAGGTGATGAGTGGAAGATGGCTTTCAAGACCAAGGATGGACTTTATGAGTGGACTGTGATGCCTTTTGGTCTATCCAATGCTCCATCCACATTCATGCGGGCGATGACTCAGATTTTACGCCCGTTCTTGGGCAAGTTCGTTGTGGTATACTTCGATGATATATTGATTTATAGTCGGTCTGAGGAGGAACACTTGCGGCATATGACTCAGGTTTTGGAGGTCTTACGGGCCGAACGCTTTTTCCATACGTTGAAAAAGTGTGCTTTTATGGTTCCATCTATGACCTTTTTGGGGTATATGGTGTCAGGAGATGGCGTTCGTGAGGATGATGCCAAGAATCAGGCGATTGTGGATTGGTCCATCCCCACCTCAGTGATGCAGGTTAGTAGTTTTCATGGTCTTGCGGGATTCTACCAGCGTTTCATAGCAGGGTTCAGCACGGTCATGGCTCCTCTCAAAGATTTGATGGGCACTTCATCGACTGGTGAGTTCAGATAGACTCAGGAGGTTGATATGGTCTTCACACGTATCAGGAAGTTGATGACGACTGCCTCTATTATATCCTTACCAGACTTTGACCAGTTGTTTGAGCTGTCTTGCGATGCTTGCAAGACAGGGGTGGGCGCCATTTTGAGCCAGAATGGGAAGCCTATTGCTTTTTTTAGTCAGAAATAGTTTGAAGCGGACCTACATTACTCTACTTATGACTTGAAATTCTATGCGGTTGTGAAAACCATAAAGTTTTGGTCACCCTTCCTCCTACATAAGAAGTTTGTGATCAAGTTGGACCATGAGGCCCTGCGATTCCTCTATAGCCAACGACGTGTCAGTGACCGACACGATAAGTGGACAGCCTATTTACAGTGGTATACCTTCCACCTTCAATACAAGCCTGGGAAGGAGAACATGGTAGTGGATTCACTTAGTCGACGTGTTCATGTGTTAGTGGCCTTGCGGAGTCAGGTTTTTGGGTTTGATGAGATTCGCGACCTCTACCCGACCGACGTAGAGTTAGGTCCCATTTATGCCGCTTGCCAGCAGAGCCATGGTGCTTCAGGCGAGTACTTGATATGGGATGGGTTTTTTCACCGGGGGACAGCTTTGTGCATTCCTTCTTCCTCCTTGCGAGAGAAGATTATTTCACAGGTTCATGGTGGGTGGTTTAGCAGGACACTTACCATGAGACGGGATACTAATGCCTTCATTCGACGTTGTTATACTTGTCAGACGGCCAAGGACCAGCACTCTAATGCGGGATTGTACACTCCCCTACAAATACCTGAGCGGCCGTGGCAAGACGTTTCGATGGATTTCATAGTGGGCCTTCCCCGTACATCCAGTGGGCATGATTCAATTATGGTGATCGTTGACAGATTTTCCAAGATGTCGCATTTCATTCCCTGTGCTCGCACGACAAACGCTTCTCATGTAGCGACCTTGTACTTCCGTGAGGTTGTCCGTTTGCACGGCGTTCCCCGTAGCATTACTTTTGATCGCGATGTCCGCTTTACTAGCCATTTTTGGCGGATTCTATGGAATCTCTTACGGGCGTAGCTACAATTTTCTACTGCCTTTCATCCACATACCGATGGTCAGACAGAGGTAGTCAATCGGAGTGTGGGCGATCTTTTGCGTTGTTTGACGACTGAGCACCCCCGTAGGTGGGATCTCGTGATTTCTCAAGCCGATTTTGCTTTCGACAACGTCGTCAACCGTTCTACCGGTCTCTCTCCTTTCCAGATTGTGTTAGGCCAGTCACCCACCATGCCTATCGACCTTGTTGATCTGCCACCGACAGTTCTACGTTCCCTTTTGCTAAGGAGTTTGCAGCCCATTTGACTTCCATACAGGCAGATGTCCGTTCTTGCCTCCAGTCTATTTACGCTTCTTACAAAGAAGCGGCGGATGTGCATCGCCATTTTGTTTCCTACCAGCCCGGTGACTTAGTCATAGTGTGCCTCCAGAAGCAACGCCATGCCGGCAAAGGCAACAAACTTCTTATGCACCATTTCGGACCATTTCCTATTGTTCGAGCTTGTGGCACGAACGCTTATGAAGTTGATCTTCCTCCCGAGTTTCGTATGCATCGTACCTTTAATGTGGCAGACATGTCTCATGTTCGAGGTACCCACCCTCCTCCCATCCCTCTTCCGCCTTTGCCGGATCAGCCCATCCGTTTTCATGTCGATCGTATAGAAGGTATCCTTGACTCCGCTTTTGTCTCCTCTGCCTCGAGTGATTACACACGCTATTTGGTCCATTGGGTTGGCCGCCCGGCGGTCGAGGATTCTTGGATTACTGAGGCGACCTGATAGTATGTTGATCCCGACTTCTTTCGCCAGTGCACCGCATATATGAGTTCTCATCAGGGGGGGGGGGAGAGTTATGCAGTAGCATGCGAGCAGGAGGCTAAAGTTGTCTTTTATTAATTTTCGTTATTTTCCTTTTTTTTAGCCCCTTAGTATAAATAGCTAAGGAGGCCCTCATTATATCACTTTTGACATTTTGATATTAAGAGATTAGAGAGAGAAATAATAGAACCCCCTAAATTTCCCATGTTGTTGTTGTTGTGTAGTTAACTTCTCTATTTTACGCTTCCGCACCCTAATTCACATCATAAATAGTAGTTCAAACATTGTATTTATCTTTATATATTTACTGCTAATTGGCCATTTTTTGCAGAAAAGTATTTTAAAGCGATCGATGGAGGTGGTAATCCTAGTTAAAAGCATGTGAATGAGTGTAAGTACATGTCTTCTGATTTTACACTTGCGTTGGGTAAAATTTATCGAACCTTGTACGTTGTTACATACCTTTCTTGACATATGATAGCAATTCAATAAGCCCTTGTGAAAGTTACCAATGTTTTGGGATCCCTTCTTTCATCAGTATGTGCATGCAAACCATGTCCTAGTGAGTGATATGAACTAGTGTCAAACAGCTTCATTTAGAGCACCTATAATTTCAATTGAGACCATATTGAAGAATAACTCTTTACTTCTGGACTCCTAGGAGTGGCAAGTTTTGAAACGACACGAAAACATGGCACGGAAGTGCCCAAAATTGACATGATATGTCATGTTCGTGTTAAATCTTTTTGGCACGAAGTCGTGTTGTATCATATTCGTGTCAAATTTATGAGTCGTGTTTACTCGTGTCTTGTCGCCTTAATCTTTTTTTATTCGGATTATCGTGTCTTTTGATTGAGTGTCAAATTTATGAAATCTTGTAATTCATGGCGTGTCTTGTTGTGTTTGAGTCGTATTCGTGTCGGCTAAAACAAACAAGAATTCGTGTCATGTCATGTTTGTGTCCAAAAGTTCAAAAAGCCCTTGTCGTGTCGTGTCCGCCCGAAATACAGACCAAAAACACGAATTGCAACCCCTAGGCCTCTTCAAATTGAATAAAAATATGTAAATATAACATTTCAAGTTTATGTTACATTTTAACAAAACCCCATTTTTTCATAGAAACTACACATAACACCAAAAAAGAGAACGGTGCCCATCTTCTGTTTAAGTTTTTCTCATAGGATGAATATACCCTCATCTTTTTCTTCTTCATTTCCCCAACTCAGATGAACCCTAAATCCATAGATCTACAAACCCTAAATTAAGACCACCCCATTCAAATTTATATACAAAACGTAAGATTCTGCCAGTTCAAACCTCATCTATAATATATCAACTTACAAAATGCAAGAATAATAATAATTTGTATTTCTTTCATCAAGAATGCGATCAAATTGTAAACTGATGAAGGGAACTCAAATTGCAAACTTATAAAGGGTTCACATTGCATCTATTCTAGAGATATTTGAATAAATTTGGGCCCACATTTGGGTGTGTCTCTTTGCTGCCCAAGCTAGCAGAAGGTAAGATATCAATTTTATTAAATCTATAATTGATGTGAATCTAAGAATGCAGAAGCATTATTCACTACATTACACAACAACTATTAACTACAAAACTACAACAAATAATTCTAAACTAAAGAAATGGGTTTCTTTCTCTCTCTCTATTCTCTTTTTTTAATATTCAAGTGTCATGACAAATGAGGGTCAAGGGCCTATTTATAAGATAGGTTAGCTTGTTAGCCAAGCTAATACCCAAAAAGACAAAAAAGGACAACTAATAATTAAAAATGACTAATTAGCTCCAAACATGCATGTAGACCAATTAAATACTAAAAATAAAAGAAAATGACAATAATACCCTAACCTAAAATGCAAAAATAAAAGATAGCCTTCTTCCGGGAGTACAACCACGTGCCACGTGTCGCTACGGATCACCGAACACATCAGTAATATATATATATATATATATATATATATATATATATATATATGTGTGTGTGTGTGTGTGTGTGTGTGTGTGTGTGAATGTTTGGCCAATATATAAATTGTTTGTCAATGGAGTTGAAGAAAGGAAGAAGAGGAGGGTACTATTGTCCATATTAAAGAAAGTCAAACAGAAGTGTGACGCGGTTCCCACTTTTGGTGTTATGTCTTTTATAAAAAATTGGGGTCAACTCTAATTAGCTATTACTAGATTGGGGTTTTGTCAAAATGACCTTTTTATGTTACCATTTTTAAATTAAGAATTACAAACCAAAAGAATATGTCATTTGAAATTGAAACAACAATAAGAACATAAAAAATGCAGTTTCTTTAAAATCAAAACTAGAATTGGATAAACACAATGTGATTGCTAGGTTGGGTTTTCATTGATAAGAATGGAACTATATGGTTCCATTAGTTACACAGTTCTTTTGCAAAGGCATGCTAATTTTGTGACATTTTATGCTCCCTCTGTGCCAACTTAAAAATCCTAATTTATAAATATAACTTTTTAAGAAGACTTTAGACGTAGTCAATAGTCAAATTGAAAGTTGTATGCATTGATTATCAAAGTGGACTCTTCATTTGGGTAATCCATGAGAATAGACCTCTTAGATGGATGTAGTATATTTTTGTTCAAGATCACTAGTATTTTGTTATGCATAACCCAAAATGGTTGCTTTGAATAAGTTGCATCGTTGTTTTGAAAGGTTTTTCTAAATTACCTGCATACAGACGAATTCTCGAAAGAATTATATAGTGAACAAAATGACCAAACTTCATGCACCTGTAGACTGTAATTACCGTTTCCTGGTTATGCCTTTACTTTTTTTGTTACTTAATCGAATGAAGAACATTATTATTTTTTATATTTATGATGAGTATATTCTTGTATTCTTGTTGTAGCCAATTGGGGATCACGCGGTGGACTGTTGATGTGTAATGCTTAAGGATCTCCCGTTGTCCTGGTTCTACATAACTAACCATGTGAAATTAATTAAATTAATATGTTGGGAACTTGAATTATTGTTGGGTAGGGCACTACTAAAACTGTCTCTATATATGACTGCATGTTTTTAATTTATTAATATTCTCAATCTCTTGTTTATGTTTATGTTATATTACAATTTTTTGACTACTTGAAACGAGAGTAGGGGTGGAAGCGGTACGGGTTTTTACCGTACCGTACCGTTTTGGTCCGAAAAAAATGGTTTTGGTTTCATATATTAACATACCAGAAACCGGTCTTATCGAAACCAAAATTACCGTAAAAAAGTTGGTTGGTTTTGGTTTTAATATTAAAAAATCGATTTACCTAAATTACCGTACCGAATTTACCGAAACCAGAAAAAACCATATCGAAATTACCATACCATGCCGAATTTATCGAAACCGGAAAAAAACGTATCGAGATTACCGTATTGTACCGAATTTATCGAAACCAGAAAAAAGCTGGTTCTGGTTTTGATTTTAATATTTAAAAAAGTTGGTTGGTTTTGTTTTTGGTTTTTCAGGGCTTTTAGTGTTGTTTACCGAAACAAGAAAAAACCGAAACCAGAAACTAGAAAAAACAAGAATTTACCGAAACCAGAAAAAATCGAAATTACCGAAAAAACCGAAATACCGGCCGGTTTGGTTTTGTTATTAATTTTGGTGTACCGGGTGCAAAACTGGTACGGTTTGGTTTCATCATCCAGAGTTTGATTTTGGTATTGGTATTTACTATTTACCGACCAAACCGTACCGCTTACACCCCTAAACGAGAGTAATAATAGAGCAGCAGCAAAACTCTCTATATTTGACTCTATTTTTCTAATTTAACAATATTTCCTATCTTTTGTTTCCGTTTCCGTTTCCGTTTCCGTTTATAATTATGACCAACTTGTGGATACTTGGAATAAGAAGGATTAAATGCATTATACTTATGGATTCAGATCCATAAACATAGCCTCTATACACGAAAGACAGTAGAACTTACCCAAGAGGCACTCAAATAGGATTACACTATTACACAATATCTTTGTGCTTTGTTACCTGTGGTCCTAGTAGCGCAGAATATAGATACTCCTTATGCTAGTTCGCTCTAGAAGACCTATCTCACTCCTTTCATAGAGAAAACAAAAAGAGTAGCCGCGGACTTGATTTCTGAGGGTCGTAGAGTATTATAGGCAATGTTTGGATGGTTTATTTTTTGTTGTTTTAGGGTGGTTGAATTAATCTATGCGTTGTAATCAAAATTTGGGACTTTTCAATTTCAATTTTATTATTCAGGGGGTTTGGGGTTTTCTGATTTTGATCAATGGATTATAAGCCTGGGGGAATGACTCATTAGGTCTATAGCAAGTTTCTGTAGGCAATCAAGCGTTAGTTGAACTTCACAAGTGGTTAGTAAGCTTAGGCTCTTGGGTAACTTTAAGCAATCGATATTTTGGAGCGTGAGGAATCTATGATTCAGGAAGCATGGCTATGTAATTAACATGCCGACATGTGCTGGCGCAAGTTTCAGTTCATATGGTCATGTTTTAGAAACAAGTTATATAAACTGGGATACGGCATTGGATTGTATTTTGATCCAGGGGTAGTGGCATATCAAGGTCAATAAGTTGGGCATGAACCGATGAATTCTTTTGCCTTTTCTCAGTTATAGAGGAACATACTTTGTAAGATTTTTTTGTGGATTTAGTCCCTTCGGAGGTTATATAAATGCAAGGACAACGTCATGAACAAAACCGACCCGGAGATATACGAGACCCTACGCGAACTTTCAATTTTGGGCCCTCGATGCATATTTACACTATATATATTTGATTAAGTACACAAGTTTTTAGATTATGTACTATATCAACATAAATATTACTGTAGTATAATAGAAATAAAAAGTGTAAACAAATGTTACAAGCATTTCTTAGGGGTTCAGATCATGTATCAATATCTTTTAATAGATACTTTTGATTTTTCTGAGCTGATCCGATTTTGACCTGAAGAGATTTGAAGCAGTTTTATGACCTGGATGTTGAATTTTTTTTTATATAAGCTGATTTGAAGAAAAATCTTTTGGGTGTAAAACAAAAATTCTTTGCTCTCTTGTCAAAGTTCAGAACGCCATAGTAGAGGGGGCTCGTCAGTTTATTTTGAATGTTCAAATACGATTTTGTGATATACTTTATGGGTGTTTGGTTTTTTAAATATTCCATTTTGTAATATATTTCAAGCTCTTTGGTTACCATTTTTTTTTTCTTAATATGAACAATTCTGCAGTTTAACCTATCATCAAACTAGTGAAGTTAGAGATGCAACGAGTCATTAAAGGGAGTCGTAAATTAGATTTCAAACTTGGACTAAACCAATGACATACAAACAGAGTCATTCTACACATTGTTAAACAACCATTCACCTTCTCAACCGAATGTTGACTATTAAGTAGACCTAACAATATGGGTTTAGAAAGATCAAACCACCCATCACTGCCCATAAACAAACCTCCCAGATCCATCTTTACATTTGTGGTTCAAAAACGGATTACACATTTCATTCTTTCGGGTCATTGGCGGGTCAAAATTTGCGGGTTATAAAGAACCCTTCATTTTATATCCCTAAAATCTGATCACCGCAAAAATCTCTCTCCTATCTCTCTCTTTCATAGTCATCAGAAGCAGGTTCTGGTCTCATACATCTTTTGGATCTAATTCCATTAGTTGGTTCATAGCTGGTATAAGAGAGAACAAGGAGAAAAAAGGGAAACAGTTTTGTCCAAAACCGACCGGTACAAACCCAATCCAAATCCGACCCGCATATGGCCTCAAACCGTGTCTAACCTGCCCAAAACCAACCGAAGTCCATTTTTATTCCGCCCATAACTGCCTAGCTGCCGGGTCTACTAATAAGTAATGAGAGCAGAACTTGAAACGGTGTAATCCTTTGTTTCTTTCCTATTTACTCCCTTTGCTTTTAAATATCTGTATGTAGTTTGTTCCTGGCAGTGCTAGTGTTTGTAAAGCTAATAAGGTTGTCAATATTGATGTTCCCAAGCTGGAAAGCTTCTTATTCTGTGATCGTGATACGGGGACTATTCAATATTTCATTCTGTAATTATCAACATATCTATGACCTTAGTTAGTTTTCCAAGTCTTAAGACCCTTCAACTCGATTCAGTTACATATGCAAATGATGAGTGTGTTTGCAAGCTTTTCAGTAGCTGCCCGATTATTGAAGAGTTGGTCATGATAAGAACCCATCACGATGGTGTGGCTACGTTCAATATATGTGTTCCTACGTTGAAAAGTCTTGAAGTACATTTTGATGCAGTTTTGGGGGAATATACTGTGTACAATCTTCAAATAAATACCCAAACAGTTGAATACGTATATCTCTCACATTTTTGGTCCGACAATTATCATTAGAAAATATGCCCTCTTTAGTTGAAGCAAACATTGAGGTTAACATCTGTGGAATGCAAACTAGTGATACTTATTTCTTAATATCACACTGTAGTGAAGTAAGAGTGTTCCAAAAAATCTCCATATATTTTAAAGTGGAACATAATTACGGTAAAATGTTTCAAATTCTTTTTCGTAAAATGTTTCAAACTAGTAAAAAGTCTCTCGAAGACTATTGTGAACGGTTTATACTAAAGTACGGGAATTATTAACGTTTTCTTAGGGTACATATTAAATATACTTAAATTCATGAGGATATGGTGTTCAGGGATGCTAATAACCTGTTCAATGATTTCCAGATTTGCTATGGGTTTTTGTTGTGCTCGTAGAGCACTTGTTAATAAGACCCTTGAATATTAGCAGAAAAATTCAGTTTTCTTGTAAAATAAATGCTCAAAACAATCGGTGGGTAGAAAAGTTTGAGGAGTGGAGATTCCACCAAGGTACATTTGAAGGGAGAAAACATAAGTACTATGGTAATTCAAGAGCACAAGGAGTGACTTAAAATTTTTAAGTCATTTCTCAGGAAGTTGGATAGATGGGCATGGTTATGTACCTCAAGTTTAAGTAACACATATAATCGGATGTGGGCACTCATATATGTATTTTCTTGCACTCGCTAAACTCTTCATAAGATTTTCTCACCGTTGATATTCTTCCTTGGAACTGCATTATATGTTTCAATATTATGTTGCGTTTTGCTTTAAAGTCTAAGACTGCTAGATAACTCGTTAGTTTAAGATTATTGATCTTGTATGTTTTTGTATCTGACATGAATGGAGGGCTGGGAAGTCAACAATTGAGGCTTGGCAAATGCTTTTTGTTGTTGGCCACTTTCTCCAAAAATATTGGCTTTGTTTTGCAAAAGTGGAGGCAGCTTATACCAAAGTGGGCTACAATTGTAGTTGATGCTATGGTCAAGTGAACATGCATGAAATTAATGCTACATCTCCCTTGACTCTTATATTTGGAGAGGATGTGCAGCCAAGAATTGTGAAAATAGAGTATGTGTGCAACCAAGCAATATGAGAGTGCAGTAGAGATATAGTATTGTAAGATAGTTCTTCCTTGAACTTGTGGTAAACACTGCTGTGAGATTGAGTATATTTGGGTTAAGGACTGAGAGTGTATTTCTTGTAATCCTTGTAACGATTACATGTCTATAGTGAAATCGGCCTATCAGTGGACTTGGCCCAATTTTTGGTGAATTATGTTGTCTATATACGGGGACTATTCAATATTTATTCTGTAATTATTTAATGTCCATCTTTAAATATGCTGGTGGATTAATAGTGGGACTGAAATCCCAGCATTTTTTTACTTAATTTTTATACCCTTGCATTACCTAGTGTGTTATGTTTGCTTTGGTTTGGAATAGGTTATTTTGAAGAATATCATTTTTTTTTATTGGAAATCTGTTTTATATAAAATAATTCTATAATTGCAATTCATAATTTGTCAAAAATAAACTATTCCAAATAGGGACTTTAATCAGATTCATTCACAAAGTTCACCAATTGTTTATCTAATTGGAGGAATTTTTGTAATAAGGCAATCTATCCTGCCGGCAGTTTATCCAATTGGAGGATTTTTTGTAATGTCACAAAGCCCCCTTTTGTAGGAAAGATGTTCTTGAGGGGAAAAGAAATAACTGATGTAGTTTTTGTAGGCAATGATCATTTCTCTTCTATAACAGAACTGTGTAACTTCTGTTGCTTTATCGTGATCTTTAGAAAGGACACCAAAGATCGAGTTTACATAAATGTGAAAATTTAAAATATTGTTTCTGATGTGGCCAATTTGTGGTAGGAATGGAGTACTTATGAGTAAAAAGTCCACTTGCATTTCTCCCCTTAGTACATTTCGGTTACATTGAATCTGAGTCTTAAGGTGTAAAGATTGGTTTAGTGCACTGTATAAAAAGATTGTGATATGTAAGCTTTATTTCTAGTCTAATATTTTATATTACTAAAACTGGTATTAATATATTTTAAAGCTTTTATTGAGATTTATCGAACATGTTTGTTCATTTTATATATGTATATGATTAGTTTGTCTCTTCAATTTTTAGAAAATTGAAATAAGGGTTATTTGCAACATGAGGTACGTTTGTTCTCTTGGTTGGGTGTCATTGTAACTGGTATCATCCATCAGGTGCCAAGTGTAACGGCAGTAGTTAGTAACAATTGAAGCCAATGTTTGACAATTGTTTGTTCAGTGAAAATGTACTTTTCATCCTCTAAAAATATTATTACAATTCAAACCAAATCAAATGGTCATAGAATGTGAATGTTTCCATTTTTTAATTAAGTTATATCCAACTATTTTAAAAAATATGAAGCGTCCATTTTTTTTTTAAACCAAAAGAGTTTTTTTTGTAAACTTTTTTACAAAACAATTTTTTTGTAACATTTTTTTTGAAAAGGTGTTACAAATAACTTCCAACTTTTTTTAATAAAAATGTTGTAAACCTTTTATAAACATTATTTTATAAAATCGTTTATTAAAAAATTCATTTGTTGAAAAAAGTTACATATAACTATTTTTTATATTAAAAAAATAAATTTTTCAAAAACTTTTTACAGAACAGTCTTTTAAAAATAAGTTATATCCCACTATTTATTTCTTTTAAATGATATCCATTTTTAAAAGAAAATAACAAAACATTTTTTTAAATTTTTTACAAAAAAAAATTAATAGAAAAAAACGTAAAGTTTTTTTAATTAACAAATAATTTTTTAAAACTTTTTTTATAAATTGGTTTTGTGTCTTTTTTTTTAAAAAAAGGTGTTATAAATAAAAAATATATTTTCTTTGTTTTCATATATAAAAAACAATTTTCTTTTTATATACAAAAATTGAGACAAGCGACATATAAAACTATGAGGAAAACCAGAAAAAAGTATTCTCTTTATTTATGAAAGCTAGGACAAAAACGAGGATAAAAGCTTGGAGGAAAAATAGAAAAAATGTTTTTTTTTTCAATAAATAAAAACTGGGATAAAAAAAACATGAAAAAATTATGATATCAATTTTTGTAAACTACATAATTAAAAATTGTTACAAAAACTATTTTGTTAAAAAGTTAAAAAAATGGACTTTTTTTTATATATGAAAAATAGTTGGATGTAACTTTATAAGCAAACTCTTTTTTTTATGAAATAAATTTTAATTAAAAATTAATAACTTTTTAGTAAAAGAAAATTAATGGATATAATTTATAACTTATTTTACAAAAATGTTGCAAAAAATTGTTTCGTTATATTTTTTCTAAATGGACGTTATTTAAAAAAAATAGCAAGATACAACTTATTTAACGAAGCTTTTTTTGTAAAATAGTTATAAAAAATGTCGTTATTTTTAGAAATGGATGTTGTTTAAAGAACAATTGGATATAACTTTTTAAAAAAAATATGTTTCGTCATTTAAAAAAAATGCTAGAAGTTATTTTTATTAAATAAAATTGGACATTTTTTAATATAAAAAAATAGTTGAATGTATTGTGGGTTAAAATAGTTTAGAGGGGCAAACGGGTCATTTTATTTCCTCGAAACAGATTCTTTAACGTCCCTAACAAATTCTTTGAGAAAAGTCCCCCAAAGAAACAATAGAACCCAACCAAGAACAAGGAAGAACAAACGTACTGTAAATCGTAAATAACCCTTAAAATAAATTAAATGAAGTAAAAATTGAATAGTATATGATGTTAGTGTAAAGAAATTTAAAAAAAAATATATTCTCGATCCAGGCACTCGCATCGTTTTGAATCCGTTCAATTTGAATTGGTATTTTCCTCTTCATAATTATTGTAAAGAGACATTTACATTAAATAGAGCCCAACGTTTTTGTACGAAAACGTATGCATAGGACTGTAAATTGAGTTGAGTAAGCCTGAAGTCCGTCCGTTCGACCTGCTTAATTTGGGCTAGTCTTTAAGTGAGTTTGAGCCGAACTGAGCTTGAGCCAAAATTTCAAGCCCGGACTCTATCTGGGCCAAGTTTGAGCCACATGTGTTTGAGCCCGAAAAATTATTATCGACGTATTTATTTAAATATTTTTTTATATTATTAAAATGAATGTAATGTGGATTCAAAGAGATTTAGGCATTGGTATTTTTTGTTTTATTCTTTCATACTAAAACATTAAATTTTGTAATGCTTATCTAAGGGTTTTAGACATTTTTATTTTATTATTTCCTTTCATTTTTAATAATTTTAATGAATATTTCGGCGTTAAATGAAACAATATTAAAAAATATGCTCGTTGATATCGAGTTCAAGCTGACCCGAACTCAGGTTTGAAGTGCGTAATAGAGTGTGAGCCATGAGACTTAATTTCATTTTGAGCCACGCTCGAGTTTGGTAAGATATAATTTAATCCGGGTCGAGCTTTGGCAACCCCAAGCCCGGCACACTCAACCCAATTTACAGGCCTACGCATGTACAACAAAAAATGGAAATAATTAAAGATACTTCAAATTTATAACTAAGTCAAGTGGACAAATTGGACATAGAACTTGAAGAGTAGTGCCACATCTACCAACTATCCAAGTTTTTTAACTTCAACTTGGGATCCAATTGATTCGTGGTAATGAGTTTAAATTACTATATTTTAAGTGTAAATTGGTCTATTTTAATTTTGAAATTTGTTATATTGACCAAGTTTTATTTATTTAGGCCTATTTTTAAGTGGTAAACTCTATTTTTTTTATACCTAATAAACCTTTTTTATACCTATTTGTTAAAAATTTGGGGGGCCAAGTTAGTAAGGGACCCTAGGTGACCGCCTAGCTCACCTATAGGCAGAGGCGACCCTAGAAACTTTGTATATTGACACGATAAATAACCTGTACAAGAGGTAAACTATGTATAGATTTGAAAAAGTAGAAATGAAAAGATATTTAGAGGTAAAGTTGTTGAACCTAACCATATTATTTTTCAAAGTCTTAATTTGCGAATGAAATTGTGGTGGCTTTTGATATTAAAAGTTGTATGGGGAAAATACGGTTGAGTTACTCAAATGAGCTTGGTGTATCAAATGGGGTCCACACATGCACCAAACCCATTCGACGACACTCCCATGCAGAGAAAATATTCTCTCAATAATATTTTTATCCAACACGTAATAAGAGACAAAATAAAAGCTTCCACGGATAATGTCAGAACATATTTTTCAATTTTAGCCTTGGAAGACAAGTATTTTTACTCTACAAACGGTACGAGAAAATAGTCATATAGACACTCACCTTCAAGCAATTCAGAGCAATATAAACCAAGCACACCACTCGTGGATATAAGTAAATTGTTGAACCACGTACATCCGATCTCTTATCTCTAATTTATTTTTCTATTCACACTCACAGAAGCACTAGTAAGTTTGAGAGCTTTAGAATAAAAAGTGATAGTCAAAAGGGTATTATCATTTGGATAAATTGATACATTAGTCTTTCCCAAATGCAAGTGAGATCAAGCTTAATATTGACGAGAGCCTCAAAGTTGAGGAGACTCGAGCTAGTTATGGCGAAATCTTTATAAATGATGTTAGCATGTGGATGATTGGATATTGCGGTAATATCAGACTTGCATCCGTTGTAGTTGTGGAGGTGTGGAGTATACAACAAGGTCTCATCTTTGCTAAAGAGAAGAACCGATCTAACATTTCCTTTGAATCGGACTCCCAAGTTGCAGTGTCCTTCATCACCAATAATGATATATATATATATATATATATATATATATATATATATATATATATATATATATATATATATAATCACAGCTTGGGAGACATTATTCGGGAATGCCAATGACTTATGGACTATCTGGGATGCAACATTCATCACATTTGGCGAGAAGGAAATAATTGTGTCGATGTGCTAGCTAGGCTTGAGGGAAATCAGAGAGAGACTTTGAAGATTATGAATCAACCTCCCCAAGAGGTGAAGGAGCCGCTATTTGCGAGATGTGGGGTTTCTAGCTCACGTATGGTTCCTAATTACTTTTTCTTCTTCTTGTTTCCATGTAACAAAAAAAAAGTGTACTAAGGAATGTATTGGTGTGTATGATTTAAGTAATACACTAATCAACAACTTGTGAAACAAGGTCTTCCCAAAAATATTTTTCAACAATTGAAATGAATATTCAAATGGAACAACTTAAATAATTGTTCAAGATACTTGCACTAATTAGTGATTGATTTGTAATAGCATATCAAAGCTTATGGGAAGTAGATGCTTTTTTTTCAAAATTCAATCCGATTTTTTTTCTGATTTTGGAACAAAAATTGGGATCACTGATTTCCTAAATTTTCGAAAAAATTGCATCTGATTTTGGAATATATTTTGTAATTACGATCCGATTTTCTCCAACGGTTTTTAAAAATTTAATATATTCGTATTTAATAGGACAAATCTTCATGGTGCAAATAACACAAGTCTTGTAAAAAAACGGCACATCGTTGTTTCAAGACATCTTCACTAATTGTCAGAGGAAATTTACCTCTTTACCTTACGGTCTCTTTACTAATTCAATGAGAAAAGCATTAGTTTTTCCAAAATTGTTTTGAATTTTTTCCAAAATTTTGGAACTTTTCTAAAAGTTTTGAATTATTTCTAATTTGTTTTGCAATTTCGATTTTGTTGATTTTCTGATTTTGGAATCAAATTTAATTTTCTAAAAAAAATTATTCCGATCCAATTTCTTTTTGCCCAAAAAAATTGAAATTTTTTCGAAAAGTCATATTCCGATCCGATCCAATTCCACCCCTAGTAAGTAGTCTAATAACTTTTGGATCAACATAAAATTAGAAAAATAAGAATTTTGAAAATTTCAAAATTATTTTCAATTTCTTAAAAAAAAGAAAAGTTCAAAAGTTTTGTTGAAATATTTATTTAGAGTGCTAATTCAAAACCAATTTATCGGATAAATATATTTTTTCAAGAAAAGGCTTGCAAACCTAATTAAATGAGAAAAAAGGTTGAATGTGTAAAGAGTACCACATGCTATATTTTTATGTGGTGTCGTTAGTCGTAAATAATTAATGCACGAAACAATTGGATGGCCATGCTGAGAATACAATAACAAATTGTGGCCATGTTGAGAATTTAATATCTCACGTTGAGAAATTAAATTATTGCAACAAAATATATAAGATTTTAACACTTCTCCATCCATTGTCAATTGATTTGGATTGGATGTTCCCACTTTAACGTGATACTAGAGTGGCGTATTCTTGGCTCAACGACCCAATTATTCCACGTCACCAAATATAATTTGGTCCACGTGTTAGGCTCGAGTGTGTGTGTGTACATATATATGTGTGTGTGGTGTCCTCAACAAAAATAACAATTTTCCCTAAAATTAAAGTTTAATTAGACAAATATGATAAACATGGGAACCACTTAAATTTGGTAAAGTACATTTAATCTTGTTTAAAGCTAATAGACTGTTAACCGAATAAGAAGGTCATTTTAGGTGAAACAGTTGCTTGATTATAACAGAGGCCATTTACAATAATGGTTTATGTCTAATTTCATTTCAAAGTCTCAAATTTGAGTACCCAAAATATACCTTTCCTAGCTAGGGCTAGATACGATGAGAGCAAAACTTCCAATGAGCCAGAAAGAGTATGATAGAAACGATGGGAGCATAACGTGAGAGGGTGAAAGCATTGGTTAGTTCCTTCAAATCTCTTTATGATCCCTTCGATTTTCAAAGTTTGTACTTTGCTTTTTGTTGGTGTTGCTGTTTTTACTTCTTAAATATTTTTTTCAATTTTATTAAACTTTTTTGCTTATAAACAAATTTGGGTGTTTTGAGGTTTTTTCGTTAACTGTGTGAAAGGTCTTGTTTTGTGTGTGATCATATCTTGAGGTGTTCATTATCTCTTTATACATTTTGTATAGGGCCAAGCTTCGAATTGAAATGACGGGTGGTAATGGTTTCTTTTTAAATGGGCAAAGTAAGTTGTTTTGTAGAGGACCAACTGCTGAGGACAGAATTAGTAATTTACCTGAAGCAGTTATAAGTCACATTTTGTCATTCCTCTCAACAGAGGATGCTGTTAGGACGTCTGTATTGTCAACCAAATGGGTTTACCTGTGGACTAATGTCACCACTCTACATTTTGATGATCATTCGCTTTTGTCTCGAAAGGGGCGGAACAGAAAACTAAGATTCATGAACTTTGTGGAAAGAGTACTTCTCCTTGGCAGTCCGAGGATACAAAGTTTCTGTTTCTCATCTTTAGATTCATACGATGCATATCGTCTTCATTCATGGATCTCCGCTGCCATAAGGCGCAGTGCTCAGAAGCTTAATATATGTTGTCCCTTGCGGGAATCAATGGTTTTCCCACGTTGTTTGTTCGGTAATAATTCCTTGAAAGAACTGAAATTAGAAATGTCTTGTACTTTAAAAGTTCCTACTTCCGTTTGTTTCTCAGGCCTCAAAATCTTACAACTTTATTGGGTTACTTTTTCAAACGAGAGCTCCTCTCGCTCAAGCGAACTCCATTTTAGTTTGCCACTCCTTGAAGTATTAAGTTTAGAATGATGCAAATGGCAAAATGTGAAGCTTGTTGATATTGAAGCTCCCGTGCTTAATAGCTTCTGTATAAGTCATTTTGCAGGCATTGATGTGTTGAATCATTGTGTAGTCAAGATTCGTGCAGAAAGACTCACAAAGTTTGAATGTTATGGTTATCCCAGTGTAGACATTATTTTTGTCAGCCCGTCGTCACTTGTTGGTGCAACGATTTGGGGTTACGGTGCTACTCCGGTGCATATGCAGAATCATAAGATTGGTATGCTTACATGTACACTTCTTAAACCATTCTTCAACCTGAAATATCTAACACTGTCCGCTGATATCATCGAGGTATGCTTCCTTCCTTCCTTTCTAGTAACTCTCAATTTCTTTGACAATTATGTAAGTTATTTCTCATATGAAAATGGAACACCAATATTGTTAAATTAATGATATATAAGGTTCAACAAGATTTGCAAGGAGACGACTTCGTATAATATACGCAAGTAATCTAGAGGAGTTTAAATAACGTCTAAGATACCAACTTTTTGTGCTACAATCCTGCAATTTCAAAATTTCCACCAAAACCGTTTACCAATTGTCACAAGATGTTATTTTGGGATGCGTAAGTAAAATTTTGGAGTAGGAATAGCAGAACTCTTTTAAAACTAATGTAGAACATTAGTTCAAACAACTGTTGCTTAAGATATGGGTATAAAATATACATGGGCGATGAGTTTTCTTGTTTAGTTATTGATTTAAATGAAAAATTTATAAATGCAATGGGAAAAAATTATTCCTGCTATGTAGTGTGTTAGCAATCCACGTTTCTATTTTTATGCTATGAAAATGTAACCAAACACAACTCTTGTTCAACTGTTGAACACCTATCTTAAACTCAAAATCTGGAAAAATGCATAATTTAATCATATAGTTTACCACATCTAAAGAAAATTTCATATCCGTAAATATTTGGGCCTTGTAATCAAAATAGTTATAATCTAGCGATCATTAGGTGGCTCCTAATTTTACTTACGTCAGTTTGTCTAGGATATTGATTTCAACATCATTTCTTCTATTTGGAATTCCATATATATTAATTACTATTTCTATGTTATTTTTCATTCGTAGTCTCTTGCCTCCCTGAATGATTTACAAGTCCATATCCCTACATTAAATCATTTGATCCAATTGACAACAACTTTGGGATATCCTGGATTGGGCGGAACACTTGTTGTCTTGTTGCAGAGCTTTCCAGTTCTTGAATCTCTCATCCTTCCTTGGGTAAACTGTTACACATTTATCGTTTTGTTATATTGTTGCATAAGAATATTTACATATATTGGCGTCTGTGTTTCAGAGATAAATCTTTTGTTACTACCTTAGTTGTGTCCAAAAATTTTAGGCTAACTCTCACTTTCAGTGACTATGCGCTGTTTTTTTGTAGGAGAGTACTGCATGGTTCGACGATAAAGTGGTGCCTCCGTGTTTTCAAACTCACCTTAAGGTGGTTAAATTTCAATATTTTGAAGTGACAACACGTGGGCTTGAGTTGGCGAAGTTTTTGTTGAAGAATGCAATGGTCCTAGAGGAAATGATGATAATTTCTGATTCAAGCTTACAATGCCATTCTGGTAGTGCTATTGAGGCAGTAAAACAAAAGTTACTTGCTTTACCTAGGGTCTCCAATTGTGCTGTAATATCTTTGATTAAATAACACTTCTACGTGTATATCATTACGTGACAACTTGCTATCACCGTTGTTGTGCTGTCTGTGACTTGACCAAATTTTGACGTGAAGAGATCGAAGCACATTGATGGCCTAGATATTAGTTTTATAATATTGGCGCAGCTTGCTGATTAGTAAGAGTGTTCAGTCATAATAGTCTATAGTATTAAGAAACCTAAACTTTCATGGATCAAATTCTTTTGTTGAAGTGCTCTGGTCTCCTTGGCTTATGAAAATTTGTCTCCTTGGCTTATGAAAATTGATTTAGAGGAGTAGAGATTTTTTTCTTTCTCATGTCAAAGTGTACTGATTTTTAGCTTAAGAATATCATTCTGGAGGTCCAAATTTCCTGTGTTCCATGATTATAATGAAAGTTTCCTTTAACTGCTTACATATATATGCGATCACGACCATGTGAAGTTGAGGTTGTAACTCATTTCCTTCCTCCCACATTAATATAATAGAATTTAGAGAACAATAAGAACAAGAATAGGAATTTCAGATGTGCTTAATTTGCAATGCTTATATATATGATTCCGTTCTCCTTGTTTGTAAATTTAGGTTGATATGAGCTCAACTCTCCAAAGTAAGTATATTTTATTATGGTATCTCGGAAGCAATGTATCCAAGTAGATCAGACATTCTAAATAAGGAGAAATTTATGTGCCTCCATCATATGATTTATGGGAAAAGAAATGTGCCTGCAAAAATTTAATATTATTAGGTAACAACAATTATTTGAGGAACATGAGCTTGATCTTATGACTACCCTTGTTTTTAAGATCGATTCTATGACTACTGAACTATTTAAAACTAGCCAAAGATGCAACTACCCGAGTTGAGCCTTTATTGTTGTTATCGAGTAAAGTTTCATACCTCAAAGGCTACCACCCCATCACGCCTGGATGTTTCCCTTGAGAATAACGCGAATGCAAAATCTCCCCCTTAACAGATTTCTGCATGTAAAAAAAAGGTTTACGATAAGACTGTTAAGATTATGAGTTTGGCAGTTGATAAATCCAACCCCTACTTGTTATTTAAACTAGGTTGTAGTAGATTGAGCATGGAATGTACCTAAAAAAGAAGGAAGTGAATGTTATAGAATTATGCAGTTAATATTAATATATTAAAAGAACAGTCACAACCAAATAAAAGATCCAAAAAAATCAAATCAAGGTAATAAAATATCATCCATAAAAGGATATTACTGCCACATTGAAAATACCAACTTCACAATCTGAAGTGAATGCCAAATGGATTGATCTTGAAATAATGCATTGGAGAAATCCATGACTAAGAATCTCTAGTATCTCTTCACCAGCAATAAGCATTACACACATAATCTCTTACTAGGACCACATTTACAAAAATATTACATATTAACTACATTACCTTTCGTGGTATAATAAATAAATAAATTAAAAAGATTTTACAGTCTTAGATATTATCTATCAGCCTCTGATATATACGAGGAAATTACATCAATATTAATATTCAGAATGCCATTTGTATCTTACAAGTTTGTTAACAATCCTAGATTCCAAAACTCAGAAGGATCTGTTAATCTTAAAAAGGGAATATCACTGTTGATATCCATCTTCACTAGACTTCACCCAGGGGAGTTGTTCAAATCTCTCATCTTTATCAACTCCCTCACCTGATAAGCCTTACTCCATATTCCATCAGAAGCACACAATTTTGACAGAAGAACATAGTAAGAAGTATCATCCGGATGTTACTCCAGCATTCTTCTCACTTCAACCGCCCCAAGGTCAAACCTCAAATGAAGACTGCATCTGTGGAGAAAAGCCCCAATTAAACTAGCATCAGGTTCAATTGGAATCCTGTCAATAAAATCCAAAGTTCCATTGAGCCTGCCATTGCGAGCCAATAAATCAAGCATATACACATAATGTTTCATGGAGGGAACAAAGTTATATTTCTGACACATTGAATCGATCATAAGCATCTCCTATTGTCTCAAATCAATCATAAGCATCTCCTATTATATGACACTTTGCATACACTTCCACAATTGAATTTGTCACACGAGCATCTTCTAATCCAAGCTTAATGGAAAGGCTGTGAACTGATATATCCAACTTTGAATTGCTTGACTGTGCACATGCTGAAATCACACTTGTAACAGTAAATGAATTTGGCAATATACCTACACATCTCTTGTATATAAACAATGCCAACGCCTCCCAGGGTAGGCACTATGAGTGTACCCAACAATCAGGGATGGAGGGAGGTGGGGGAATATGTGGTGGGGGGGATGAAGCACCCATGGTTTCAAAAAAATATATTTGTATGTAAATGAATTTTTAGGGGTAAAAACTGAAAGTTTTACAACCTAGGATATAAAACAGTAAATACCAAAAGTTTTAAAGTTAAAACTTCCAGCAACCCTGAGTAGTAATATACCCGTTTCTTTTTCTTTTTTCATTGAGTAGGAGCTCTGTTTCATCTCTCACAATATCTCCTCTTCCACACACTTCCTCTCCCGCCCTCAAATTAAAACACAACGCAATCTCCATTATTTTTGTTCAAATAAGTAAGTAACTTATTTATTTATCTTTATATAAATATTATTCATGTCCTATTTTACTTTCATTAACTCTCTTTATGGTTTCATTTTCTATGGTTTCAATTTTTATATCAATCAAAATTTGTTTATCCTCCAATAAAGATCCCTCCTCCCATTTTAAAGAGTATGTCTTCTTTCTCTTCCTCTCTATTTCCTGCCTTTAGTTTTAGGATTAATTTTGGGGTAAATTTCACGACTTGAAATGTTACTATGTTTGTTTTGTTACAGATTGATGAATATAGTACATATTTGTGTATTAAAAGTTAAATTATGCAGAATTATTTAAAAATAAAATCGGTGTCAACATTCACATCACCTATTGAGAGCAATGTACAACATGATTGTAGGAACCTTTGACATTACAAATTATTTTAGAATTGATTTGATTGTTAGTAATTGATTGAATATTTTATTTACTAAATTATATGGTGAATAATTAAGGATACCTTAAAAAAAATAGGTAAGGGGGCTCCCGCCCCCGAATCTTCGGAAATTATTAGGCCTCACTCAAAGAACATCCTAGCTTCATCCTTGCCAATAATCATAGTTGTCCATAAGATAAGATCAATGACATACTGCTCATCAGACATGGTGCGAACATCTCTAATGGCTCCACACTTGACATACATGTCTATAATAGCAGCAGTCAGGTGGGAATTGAGATCAATCCCATTCTCAACAACATATTCATGAACCCATTTTCCCTGATGTAGAGCTCTTAATTTTTTACAGGTCGTGGCAATTATTTCAAACATATATTGATTGCCTTCAACCAACCCGTCCCTCATCCGATTAAACAACTTCAGCACAATCATTTTAGACATAGCCAAAAACGTTGAATTTGGGAGAATCAGTGAATTTTAAAACCTTACAATTTCAATCCGTTCACCTCAAAAATGAACTCTAATGATATAATTTTTATCAAGGATCTCATTAACCTAGAAACGTGTCAATGGGATCATACTATTATTTGTCCAGTGTTACTTTCTCAGGATCAAGATTACCTTGTCTCGCCCATTGAAAGAAAATAGAGAAATATAGCATCATGAGCGCAGTGTCATAGACACAACTCGATGCGGTTACAAAGTGGCATGGGAATCGGAACCATCAAAAGTGAAAGCAAAACAAGGAAGGCTTTCGGGTTCAATTCAGAATAATGACATTAAATGCATTTGGAATGGAAAAAAACTAAAAAAATAAAGCATTTTATGGTTCGGTTCTTGATAAATTCTTTTGCCAACCGGAGATAATCTTGTGGGGAGAAAGATGAAGACTGGTATGAATTGTTGTGTGTGCACTGAGAAAGAAGACTCGGCCATGCATGTTTTGGGTGAATGTGCTAATGCCAAGAAAGCGGGGAAGATGTGCAAATTGAAAAAAATCATGGGAAGCTGCTAATATAGTGAACAAAACTGATTTATTATTAAAATGGTGTCAAGTTCACTCTAAGGAGCAATTTTATTTTATATTGTGTTGTGGCGTGGTCATTATAACCTAATTGGAATTGCGCTACAGGCCAACGAAATATATTTTAAGGGTTGTAACAATTAACAACAGTTTGTGAATGCTATATAGTTGGACACACAACATAATGGTCCCTTAAAGCCGAAACGATGGGTTCCTTCCTCATTTGGGGATGTGAAAGTAAATTATGATGTGGCGGTTTTCAATGAGAGCAGGAGTGTTAGTATTGGATTATTGATTCTAGATACTGATGGAGATTTTTTGGCGGGTTTGTCACGACATGAATGACAATTTCTAGAGGTCGAACAATCAGAGGCCTGTGCAACCAAGGTGGCGAAAGATTTTGCTATAGATATCGGTTTCAACAATTTCATTTTTGAAGGGGACTACAAGTTGGTGATTGAATGTCTGGCCTTGGAAGAGGTTGACTTGTCGGCTCATGGAAATTTTGTAGAAGATGGGACATAATTTACTATGCCTTTCAAGACAATGCGAAATAACCTAGTTCATTTATTGGCTCCAAATGCCAAATCTATTGGTGAGTGTTTTTTGTCGCTATAGGATTTTTCAACAGTTTTGGAAACCTCTTTATGGAAGGATGTAACTCACATTTAGGATTAATGACATCGTGTTTCCTTTGACTAAAAAACAATAAGGTGTTCTAAAATGTGAGTACCACATGGTACAACTCAAATTGTTGTGTCACACATCATTTGGGAGGGTATTTGAGAATAAATTTAGGATAACTATGGTAAATCTCTATACAAATCTGGTATAAATTCATTATTTTAATAACGAGAGTCTGGTCTGGTTCGAGAACCACTTATTCTTTTCTTTGCCCAAATTTCTAAAAGGTTGAACAGTTAGTGATGGGGGTAGAACTTAAAACAGTGAGACCCTAGCTTTGGTTAGAGTTGTTCTTCTCCCCCTACTACTTTTTACCTTTCCATGCCTAAGAATTCTTCTTGTTATTGATATGTTATTTTATTAATATAGTTGGTTTTGGAAATTACAAAAAGGGTTTTGTTTAGCTAATACACTGCTCAGTATAGTTGTTTAGCTAAGGTACCGTGGGCATGTAATTAATTTGTTTTATGGCTTAGTATTGAAATTGAATTTATGAGTGCTAATGGTTTGGTTTTGGATGCACAAAGTAAGAAGTTATGTATAGGGAAAAATGTTGAAGGTTACGAGGATACATTTACCCACTTATCAACAACATTCTTTCCTTCCTTCCAATAATTGTTGTTAAAGCAACTATATTGTCAACCAAATGAATTAATTTGTGGGCAACTGTTACCATTGTACAATTTGATGATCGTTTGTTTAATTTTCCCAAAAAGAAAATTTCACATGAATTTTATAGATCAAGTACTCATTGGCAATCCAGTGATACATAATTTCTACTAATTTCTACCTCTCATCCACAAAGACATACAACACATCTCATATCTGTGCATGGATCTCTACTTTCATAAGGCGTCATGTTCGAAAGATTACAATTGAGAATGAGTGGGGGAACCTGTTAGTTTCTCCCCCTTTTTTATATGACAAGGATTCGTTGACAAAAATCGAACTAGAAATGTTGTGTCTTCTCGAATTTCCTACTTCCATTTGTTTTTCAAGCCTCAAGTTCCTAAAACTTTAGTGCGTTATGTTTTGCAATAATTTTTCAAGTGAACTTTGTTTTAGTTTCCCACTACTTGAAGTGTTATATTTGGTCTTTCGTAAGTGGCAGAATGTGAAGGTTGTTGATATTGATGCGTCCAAGCTTGACATCGTCCAGTTTAAATTATTATGGGTACAGTTGGTTGGATGGGATGAGCAATTGTGTAGTCATAATTCATGCATCAAATGTCACGGAGTATGTATATCATTGTTATACAGTTGTAGGCCATATTCTTGTTAGACCATCTTAAATTATTGGTGCAACCATTGTTTGGATTTAAATTCTAGTAAGGACATTGCCCTTATAATGATCTTTCTTACATGTACACCTCTTAAACAGTTCTCTTCGCTGAAATATCTACAATTGTCTTCTCAAACCATCAAGGTATGTTTCCTTATTTCCATAGTAACTTTTAAATGTTTTTTGTCATGTAAAACATTCTTATTTATATTTCCATAACAAAAGTCTTGCTCAAAGTTATGCATATTTGACCTCAAGTGTGTGACATTAAAGATATATGTGAGACAATATTGAATCCTGCTAATGTGGCATTAATAATATTTGTGAATCGTCATCAATGAACTCACAAATATTTAAATTGTGTGAAAATGTCACTTAAGGTTATTATGTATAAGGTTGTGACTATTTGCACTCCAAAATTGAATTCTTTCATTCCAAAAGCATTACCAAAATAATTTTATAGTGCAGTATTACCAGTTTGAAGCATAGTGCCATAGTTCCCTCACATCAGGTGATGACCACACCCTGAAAGCTCTATATGTGCTTTTTTGGGTAAATCACGGTTTTGTGTAATCAAATTCATATTTTTACTAGTCAAATATGCAAATTGCGTAAAGGCTTATCAAGATTTACTAAAACAACATGCTTTACAGGTGCACACATGTTTTTCCTCTTGGGCATACCCATAACACGTTAGGAACATTAGATTACCACATAAGGAGCAAAGAGCATTATTAAAAGAGATCATAGAGTTGAAATTCTTTATTTTCAATGTGGCAATTTAATGTCTCCACATCATGCTTATTCAAATTTCAGAAAAATGGTACAAAATATATGTTACTCTACCGACGGGGGAAACAATTTAATAGTACATTTGAAAGTAAGTTTCAAATAAAGCATGCAACAATTCAACGAGAATATTTTTAGTTTCTGAAAACATTTAAGATTATATGATTATATATATTAATATAAATGCACTGGCACCCTCAATAATCGTTTGAAAATTGTCACGTTGATGCACCAGCACTCATATTGGGCACTTTGGCTTGGAGTGTGAATAGTCGCAGCCTATATATATTACTAGAAACAGGATTGCATAGTTTACTGTTGGGCAATGAATATTAAAAAATTAGTATCTCATGGGTGATTTAAACCATTGCAATCTATCCTTTTGTTCGTCAACATTAAGTTTTTTAGGTCAGTTACTGGTTTGAATGAATCATTTATCCATGTATTCTTTTACAATGAAGGTTTTAATGTTCATGATGTGTAGTTATTGATATTTAACACCTTCTTTTGCTTAGTCACATTCACATATTGGAAGTACAGAGCACAGTTCCATTTAATGCTGTTAAAACCTTTTTGGCTAATAATAATGATCAACGCTAGCTGATGCTTTAATTTGTGCCCTCATGGTCTGTGGGTTATAGAGTGCTTATCGTTCCACAAATTTTATGCAAATGTCAGGTTTAGACGAAGGAAAAAATACATGTTTGATCTCAGCATAGTTGAGTAGCTATTTCTAAGTGGCTCCTAAGTTTAATCAACACCACTCATTAGGCTATTTGATTGAAGATGTAATTCTTATGTTGGGAATTGATTATATATAGCTTCGTTGTTGTGTTCAATGTCTAGACTCTTGCTCATGTGGATGATTTACCTGAACATCTTCCTGTATTTAACAATTTGATTGATTTTTATATATATTTGTGAGATCCCATACCAGATGGAATTGATCTTGTCTTGTTGCAAAGTTTCACAGTTCATGAATCTCTCACCTTTACATGGGTAAATTGCTTCACCTTTGGTTTTGTCATATTTTACTACGATATTTTTGTCGTTAGGCTTTTGTTTTTTGGGGGTCAGCTTTTTTCCGCTACCATAACTTACACATTTTTATCAACTCCGTCATTTTTAGGTGCCTCCTAGTTTAGTAAATATGAAATGGGACTAGAAGTGGTGCCCTGATTTTTTACAGACTGACCTTAAAGTTGTTAAGTTTCTATATTTTGATGGGATCGAAGAGGGGCTTGAGTTGTCAAAGTTCTTACTGAAAAATGCAATGGTCTTGGAGGAAAGGATTATCACCGGTGGTTCAGACTTGAAATACCAATCAGAAAATAACACATTGGATCTCTTCCAAGAGGGTATGTGGAAAGTCTTATATATATATATCATGTTCTAGGCTGTTTTATTCTTTTTATAACTTTCTTATGCTTAGATGCTTTCAATTCCAAGTTTCTCATATCCAAACTCCCCATTTCGAAAGTTCCAAAACCAACATTAGTAGAGAAATTGATGACAATGTTAATGTTTTATCTAATATATAACTCTTATTATATATTCCTACTGTAAAACCCATATCTTTTTCTCATTATCTCCATTGTATGGTCAATGGTTTTAATTGCATTTTTTTTTACTTAAAATTTTAATTTTTGCAGTTTTTTTACTTAGAATTTCAATTTTTGCAGATTTTTTACTTGCAAATTTATTTATGTGTTTTACCCCTAATGTCCAAGTCTAATCGCAAATTTTGGAGTTTTAAGAAAAGCTAGAGTTTAAGTTTAAATTAAACGCAAAAGTTCTCATTATCATGGTAAACAACCAAACACAATAGAACTCGACCCAATGTGTTACTTTACCGTGTCAAAAATCAGTCACTCTGAAATTAAATCTAATACATTTAATAATTGTGCATCACAATAGAAACTCTAAGCTGAGTAATCAACGGGACAAAAACTGACCAACATCTATTTGGTCAACCAACCAAAATGTTCTTGCCTTGGACCAATCGACAGAGTCGGTCCGACCCCCTCCAGTTATAAATTCTGGCTTCGCCTCCAATTAGTACAACACAAAATAAGCATGTATACATAAATTTAAGCAATGAGTGTTACACGGAGGGAAGGAAACTTACCTCAACGTTTTCACAAGACAGTGTTAAGTACTTTAGTCTGGAAAACTGTCCAAGATGCGTAAATGTAAGCGTATGTCACTGGGGAACTGATTTTTCGAGGCAAGGAAATTATGATCTTGTTCCACCCTTCCAAATGGCGTATATCATTTGGGTTCCAGAAATTGAATATTTTGAAATTGCCCAAATTTTCATATGGTGCGAAATTATATCTTAGGGCCCAAAGTTGAAGAAAAATAATTTTGTCTGAGGTTGGGGCTGAGCAAAGTTCCAACATATTCATGGATTTGACATGGGCTTTTGCAATATACACCCTTTAAGTTCGAGGACAAGTTTACTAAAGAGGGGGAGAGTGACGTGAAGAAGAAAAGAGAGAGGCAGGCCTAACCATGTTAGAGAGAGTACATAAATTATGCGAGTTTAGTTATTTATTTCATTTATCTATTAGTTAGATATTCTTAGGTACTGATAACGATAGGTTATTTATCTGTTATTTATTTCCTTTTGAAATTGGTTTCCTAGATTAGGTAGAAGCTTTGGGGATCAAGTATTGTAATGCCTATTTAAAGAGGCCTTTACCTTCATTTGTTAGAAAATTTAATGATAAGATTTCTTTAATTGTTCCTATTGGCTTGAATATTTCTATTGCTTTGGTTTGTGTGTTCCGCTGCTTAATACGTTTTTATGTTACTGTTTTTCGACTGCTTACTTGTTGCACTCCACATCAATTACATTCCTTGTAACATTTTTCAAGCATATTTGAACTACGCGCTCTTCCAGTTTTGTTGATTGTCTTTAGTTGATTTATCCACGCATTTTCTGTTATGTTTTAGAATGAATGAGCCCATACTTAATTTCTTCTTATTTTTGCTGCTGTTAAACAGGTACATTCTCTTGAAGAGACAACAAAAGAGCTAAGAGATTGCAGTCAATGACTGTACAAAGGGTGTAAGAAGTACCTGTGAGCACTTCACTTTATTTTTTGGATGATAAAAAAGAGGAATTATAAATTATAGAAACAAATTACATCAGAAGCGGGCCAGTAGTCTACTATCTAAATAGAAAAACTTCAGATCAAACCAAACCAAAAAACAAAAGTTATATACAGAAAGGAACAAAGAAACATACAAAAAAATAGGGATTTCCCCAGCTTGAGTTCTTCTTGAACATTCTCCATCCACCTTGCTTTACTAGCCCTCGAACGATTATCCACGAAATTTCTTATCTTAATAACCGTCCATTTTCATGTCCTGCTTTGAGATTTTGACACATTCTTCTGAATATGTATTCAAACATTTTGTTTCATGTTCTTTTAAATCTCCTGATATAAATTTATAAAATATATCTATTTATCTCCGTGTCTGTGCTGTGTTTTATCCTAATTTTATAAATTTTCTGTGTCACCGTTTCCTTGACGTGTCAGACATGACACCCATGTTTCTGCCTGTAATTATTAGCCAGCACATTACACAAATAGACCGAAAGTTTGAACAATTTCTTAGACCCAATTAGACTGCAGTAAGTATCAACCTTCATAAACTCAAATGAACTCAAAAAAGTTGCACTGACAAGAAAATTGTCAAATGACTATTCTTTCTCACTGAATTTGACATCGAGTACGTACACCAAAAGGCGACCAACACAAAGGACACTGCATAATATTTGTCTAAATCTCCTTTAGAAGGAAAATATGAGATTACCGCCCATTTTCTAGATGAAGACGTCTTAGTGACAAAAAGTCAAGTCGAGCGTAAATGGCAATTATACTTACAGGGGAGCCAACAAAACAAGGATAACGCATTGGCATGCTATTAATCTCACCATAAGGGAGACACCAACCTATATTAATTAAGATAAATTTTGACTGATCAAACAATATCACTAAATACAAATCCGGCATTGATAGACTGAAGATAACCCATGGCAAGGGGATACAACGAATTGATGTGCTTGGGGACTTAGCTCTCATTATCAGCCAAATCTTGGGTCATTGAAAGATCAAAGAAGAAAAATTATTTCCATACTGTGAGTACCTAGAAGAAGTAAACTCCATGTTCAAGGACGTTCAATTTTTTTGCCCCCCACAAGCTCGGAATAGCTCGTGGGGGATAAAAACTATATAACAGACAAAATAACATATGGTTCTGACAAAGAACAAAACCAAGGAGCCAGAAAATATATATTGTTATATGTCAAATGGGACAAACCAAACAGCCAGAGGATATATCGCAAAACCATTTTTCAACATTCAATCAAGCCATCAAACCCCTCCTCAACAGTTTTCGGCACTACGAAAAAGAGAATATTGATATTTTAACCCAAAAGGCAGTTGCCATCAAATGAGATGATATTTAGAAAACTCAACATACATCCATTAAGATGCTTCAAGTTTCTTCTACGCATCCAAACCCTTGTCATCTCAACACTATTCATTGAAAGATATTGAAGCATGATCTGAGCCTCTAGGAGATTCTAGTAACTTTTTTTTTTATTTCCTCAATATCACTTTCTAGGCCGTAGATACTCATTTTCTCCAAGACAATTGCATTCTTCAACAAAAGCTTCGCAAATTCAAGCCCACCTTCTGTTCTCTTAGAAATCTGAAATTTAACGACCTTGAGGTGAGCCCGGAAACACGGAGGCACCACTTCTAGTACCATTTCATCACTGCAGAACCGTTCAGTCCCCTAAACATAACAATGTGTCTAGTTAGATTTTTGAGTTGGCCCACGAGATCATCTCAGAAGATTATTAAAAAATCCTAGCTATCCAGATAATCTTTTGAGCACTATGCAAGGTAGAATATAAGTTACCAAATAACTTGGGGTTCTAATGAAAAAACCCTCCCAAAGACGAGCCTAACTAAAAAAATATCCGCAAGTAACAATGTAAATCAAAGATGCCTAAAAATTTACCAGATTAAAGTTTAAGGATTCCAGAATTGGTAAGCTCCAGAGAAAGGCAATAAGCTTTCCAACCACTACAGTTCTGACATGATCATTGTTGTTATTGTCAATTGGATCAGATTACTAACTATAGGGAGAGTCTTGTAAATCCTCTATACAGGCCAAAGCCTATGAAAAAAACACAACAAAACAAATATTAAAACTGTAGATAATCAATTTCCGACAGAAGAAATGAATGTCTCTATCAAATAAAAAATCTGAGTTGCGTACATTTAGGAGCCATAAAAAACAACACTAGATCATAACTACGGTGAAACATTTTACCTTTTGACTCTATTTAACTGTAATACAACTAGCAATCATCAACAATCATCATTGTTCCAAATATGTGTTTTTATCAAATTTTCAATTCAGAGTAGTTGTTGAAGAGTTGAACAAAAGTTGTAAACCACATAATGCAAGACAAATATGTTGTAGTTGCAGTTTGAAGCATCAGCTAACATTCAAAAACACTGAGGCCCTATTTAGTTATAGAAAATAAGCTTGTTTGGTATTTTTTCAAAATAAAAAATTGGAAAAAAGTTTTCAAAATTTTCAAAATTTTCAGGAAATTGAAAAACAACTACATCAAGTTTTCCACAATATTCAGAAGATCTAAAATTACATTTTGACCCTGAATTTTCTATACCTTATATCTAGACCTTAACCTTTTTGTAAATTAACTTTTAATCTCTTAATTTTCTATAAAATACATTATGAACTTAAAATTTTTGAGAACTACATTTTGGCCCCTGAAATTCTATAAATTATATTTTGTCCCCTTGACTTTTTGTAAATTAGATTTGGACCCTGTGATTCCATTATAACCCGAAATTTGTATTAATTACATTTCACATCCAAATTTTCTATAAACTACATCTTGAAAACAATAATTTATTTCTACCAAATGAATGTATTTTCTAGTTTTCTAAAATTTTCTATGGAAAATGAAAATGGAAAACAATTTTCCACAACTAAACAAGGCCTGAAGGTTTCAGCAGCGTAATGTAAATTTGTGTTCCTAACATTCAATATGTGATTTATTGGTTCGGGAGGGGGAGGGTGAGGGTGAAGGTGTACAATATAAACAATTTCATATAATAAAGATTGAAACGTGCATTTCTCAAATAGTCGAAGCTCAAACAGTTAAATCTCTTTAAAAAATCAATTAGAGTTGCACATGAAGAAATTGTCTTTTAAAAGTATTTGCCATTATTTCAGTATCTTGTGTGATGCTACTGAAATTTTGGGGTCCATAACATGGCCAACAATAATTTTTTCATTTGAAATAACTTTTGTGGTTCAAAAAACGTACGATGCATAGTAATCAAGACTCGAGAGTATTTAGTTTCCCATGTACTATACATGGGCTCCTGCACTTCATAAAATTGGATGCGACATCATTTTAGCCATTCCAATATAATTCTCTATTGAATATTAAGCAATATCTCCAATATTATATCAGGTTAACCAGTAGATATCAATTATACTACACAATTAAGTCACTTGGATAAATGGAAAATGGATAACTTGTGTTCGTAAGGAACATGTTTTGAGCCTCAAGATAATAAGGACAAGAGCCCTGCATGTGTGGCATACCAATTATATGACGGAGCCTTGTTCTTAATAAATATAAGTTCTTAGTAGGTTCTCTTAAAGCAAACATTTTTACAACACATAATTTTGAGCAATGATTTTTACTAAAAAGGAAGGAAATGTACCTCGATGTTTTGCCAAGCAAGTGTTAGAAATTTGAGGTTGGAGAAACGTCTAAAAAGTGTACAAGTAATTAAACAAGCCTTAAGTCTCTTTTTCGGACTATAAATTCGATGCTGTATATACTTGCATGTTTAACTGATGATGGGCTAATCAAAATAAATTCTTCAGATGCATAACCACATAAGTTGATTTTTTCGAGACTTGAAGCATGAATTCGGATCACATGATCAACTATCCCTTCGTAATAGACATTATCGAATGAGAAACTGTTAAGCCTGGGAGCATTAACATTGACGACCTTAACCTTCTGCCAGTCGCACTTGGATAAATATATCTCTTCAAGAACTGGGAAAGTAATATGGAGTTCACTTGAGCGAGTATCATCCACATTAAAAAAAATAGCCCCGTCAAGTTTTAGAATTTTGAGGCTTGAGAAACAAATGGAAGTAGGAACCCTGAAAGTACATGCCATTCGTAAATTTAACTCCGTCACAGAATCACTGTTGTATAAGTTACACGGCAGAACTATCGGATAACACACAATATGCGTGATATCAAGCTTTCGGACATTACGCCTTATGACAGCAGAGATCCATGAACAAACACGAAACGTATCATATCGCTCTGAACATGAGAGGTTGAAATTCTGTATCACTGGACTCCCAAGGAGAAGTACTCTCTCGACAAAATTCGTGAAATACGTTTTGCGAATCCTCTCGTATAGGGTTTTAAAAGAAAGATCATCCAAACTTAGAGTGGTAACAGTAGTCCACAAGTGATTCCATTTGGTAGACAATACAGAGATTCTAACAACATCCTTTGTTGGAAGAAATGACAGAATGTGGGTGACAAGTGATTCGGGTAAATTACTAATTCTGTCCACATTTTGCTCTATTCTAAACTTGTTACGTTGAGCATTCAAAACCAAACCATCAACACCCATCATTTCAATTTCAAAACAAAAACCTACAAATTATGTGTAAAACACTGAATGAATCATCCATACAAAACCCAGCACCAAAAACAATTAATCAAAAGGGTAGGGCAAAGAACAAACTCACGGTAACGACCTTTTAAATTTGAACAATTTCTATAATAACGTGAGAGTTGAGAACTCTATTCGAACCGGTAATTACTCCAGTCAATCAAACAGGATCCCACAGAATCTAATGGTCATCTAGAGGGAAAAAAAACTCCCACACTCCTTTAAAATACAATGACAAAAATAACATCTCCCCTTCCTTTAAAATCATACTTTAAAATAAAATATAGTTTATTATTATTATTATTATTATTATTGATAATTTGATTTTTAACTTTAACATATTACTGAATTTTTAATTAGACTATAGTACATTTTTATGAATTTATTAGACTTTGTTACATTTTTTGTCGCTAAATACGAAACTTTCTTCATTACTAATTTTTTAGATTCGAGAAATGACTTGTGTGGATTTTATGTCGGTAACACATTACTAATTTTTTGTTTTAGACTTTACTACAAATTAGTCAATTTGTTATACTTTGGTACATTTTTCATTGCTAAATATGAAAATTTCTCGACGTAAAGTTTTGTAGTATTAACATTGTTTTTTATTTTGTTAAATTGTTTTTTTTAAACAATTTTTATTCTTTTAAATTTCTTTTTTTTGTTAAATTTTTTTTCTTGACTAAAGTATTTTTATTTTTCAAAAAACTATTTTTTAAAAATATTTTCATTCTTTAAAAACTGATTTTTTTAAAGGATATTTTCTATTTGATATAAATTGCTCTTATTTTGTTAAAAATGTTTTATTTTCAAAAAGCCATTTTTTATAAGATATTTTTTTATTAAAATTGTTTTTTTTCATTATAAGCTTTTTTGGGTTATTTATGTGTCACCAAGTATCACTTTTCGTGGAGAAAGTTCATATTTGGCGACGAAAAATATAGCGAAGTCTAATAAATTCATAAAAATGTATATAGTCTAATTACTAGTAATGTGTTAATGTCAAAAATCAAAATATAATAATAATAAGTCTAATAATAATGATAAAATAATATTTTATTTTAAAATTTTTAGCTTATATTAAATGATGTTACATTTTACAATCATATTTGTAATACCCCGTACTTTTGGCCATATTTATTTTTGGGATTAATTAATTAAATGTGAATTAATTGGAAATTAATCTGGGTTAAAAATACTAACGAGATGTGAGTTGGTATTTGATTAGGTGCATATATGATTATACATGAATTTGGAATTATGAAATTTGTCGTGAGATTGATATACGGCATTTTAGAAATTTTGTTGAGACGCGTGGGACCGCCGCGTCACGGTGTAATATTTTGATTATAAAAAGTGAAATTAAAATCTATAAACCGTATGGTCGTTTTAAGTGCGCCAACGCGTCCGGAAGGGTCGAGATAGTCAGAAAACACTAGCCGGGGGTGTAGTTGGGATTCCGGGGTATTTTTAGGCCATACCGGCAACTTAAAGGGTATTTTGGTAATTTTACATTTTGAGGAATTAAAAGTGACGAAAATTGGGAGTTTTAATCTGATGTGGATTTAACCCACTATGCCCATTAACCAAACCATATTAACCTAGAAGGCTACGTAGGTTATTAGAAAAGTTTTCTAAGTTTCCCAAATCAAACCCTAGCCACCTTAAGCCACCATTGGAGAAGAAGCTTGGAGAGAGGGAATTCTGCAGAAAAGCTTCATCAAACCTACACCAAACTCAGAGACAACCAAGGCAAGTGACTTAATTCCATTTAATTTCAAAGAATGTTCTTTCCATGTTAGAAAAATTCGAATTTTGTGTTTGTTCTTGGTGAAATATGAAAACCCATGTAGTTTGGAGTTTAGAATTTGGAAATTTTGAAGAGAATTGCATGTAGAATGATAGGTAGATTATTATTCTCTTGATAATTGTGATTAGAAGAAATTAAAACGGATTAAATTCTGGGATTTGATGATGATATAAATCTAGGGTTCATGTTCTTGATAAAATTGGGGAAAAGTATAAAATCTTGTGATTTAATGATGTTTAGGATGCATTAATGCCTTAAAAGATGTTAGTATATGACCTTAGCATGTTGTAGTATGATTAGAGGACTTAAAATTAAAATTTGGCACTTACTTTTTAAATACTAGGTGGTTAGTAATCATTAAAAGGTTTTCGACAGTGATGCTATTAACTGGACCAACTGAGCATTTTGAATTAATTTAATAAAGGAGTAGCTACCCGGTATTTAATTAGTCGGGGTGTCACAGGTGGTATCAGAGCATCAGGTTCTAGTGTCCTTTAGGATCTGTACGGCTATTATGTTTCCGCTACGTTTCTTTGATATAGAGCCCTATATTTTAGGACTGTTGTACTCTTCTTGTGTATGCTTCGTTCTTCAGCTATATTAAGTTTATAACCGTGAACTTATAAACTTTGTTCTTATTTCAGATGCCTCCACGACGTGCACGACGAGTTCCCAGGGATGCAACGCCCGAACCCCAGCCCGCTCCAGTTCAGGGCATGATGAACGCCGCTGAGATTGCAGCTATAGTAGCCCAAGCGGTAAATGCTGCCATTGCCGTTATTCAGCAGGCACCACCTCAGGCGCCGGTTGCCGTGCCAGTACAGGCTAATGCATTCCCGTATGCTTGGGAACGTGTACGTGACGCTTTTCAGAAAGCGCATCCGCCAGAGTTTGCAGGTAGCTCAGATGTGGTAGTCTCGAGCCAATGGAGGAAGGACATGCAAAGGCACTTGAGGATGCATGAGTGCACTGATGTTCAGAAGCAGGTGCTAGCTACTTTCAAGCTAGTTGGATCTACGCTACAGTGGTGGGAGTCCATTACCACCGCGGAGGAGAGGGATACTCTCACGATTCAGGAGTTCTGGGTGCGGTTCGACCGCAAGTACTTTCCGTCAGCTGTTCATATGGAAATGAGGAGGAGATTGATGAGTCTGAAACAAGAAGGTAAGACAGTGGCCGAGTATGAGGCCGAATTCACTAATCTATTGAATATCGTTCCAGATGAGATACCAACAGAGAAGAAGAAGATTGAGAAATTCACGGACGGGTTGACATGGAGGATCCGTCAGCATATGCTAGGGAACCTATCGTTGGCCACTTATTCTGATGTGGTTAACGCCGCATTGTTACACTGCCAGGACCACCGTTTTCATATGGCCAAGGGCAAGAGGCCGGGGGAGTCTAGCCATCAAGGAAGGACTGGAGGACATGGTGCCAGCGGGGCACAATCGGGTCAGGGGCAGAGACAGAATGAGCAGGGCTCCCAGCAGGGGGATAATAAGAGGTTCCGGTCAGGGAACTACAGACAGGGACAGGGAGGTTTCCGCCAGGGCCATCAGGGTCCAAACGGACATCAGGGCCATTAGGGTCCAAACGGCCATCAGGGCCAACAGGGGCAGAATGGGCAGCAGTTTCACCAGGGCCAGCAGGGCCAAGGGAGGAACGGTAACGGCCACCAGGGCCGGGGACAGCAAGGGCAGAGAGGAGGGAACTTCCCAGGAAAGTGTTTTGTTTGTGGCAAGACTGGCCATAAGAAACAGGATTGTCCTGATAGGGGCAGGGCCCCACAGCAGCAGCAGCAGGGTGCTCGCCAGGAGCCACAGAGGCCTATGTTTCCCGCCGCTCTTCCCACACCGCCACAGATGGCAGCATTGCCACCCATTCCAGCAGTCCCAGTTCAGCAGGGACAGCTACAGTATGGACGTGTCTACAACGTCCACCAGGCTGCAGTTCCACAGGCACCGCCCGCGATTGAGGGTACGTTTCCTATCCATGGCACTATGGGTCGGGTGTTATTTGATACGGGTGCTACACATTGTTTTATAGCTACACACTTCGCGAAAGCTTTAGGATTGTTAGCTACGGCAGAGAGCACAGTGACGTGTGTCGACTCACCATTGGGGAGTGGGTCACTTATCTTCTTTATATGCCGGGGAGTGGGGGTAGAGATTGGTGGTTTGGTATTACCTGCAGACATGTTGGTATTAGATATGCATGTTCACGATGTGATCATCGGTATGGATTGGCTCGTAGCTTATAGGGCCATGATTGATTGCTTCAGCGGAAGCATTGTTTTTGCCATTCCGGGGCAAGAGATGTTCGTAGTGGCGATGCCTCGCCCAGAGGGAGGATCGACCGCTCATCTGTATTACATTGAGGAGGATACCTCTAAGGAGGTAGTGATTCCTTTAGATTCGATCCCAGTCGTCAGGGATTATTCAGATGTGTTTCAGGAGATACCAGGCTTACCACCCATTCGAGAGATAGACTTTGTTATAGATTTGCTACCGGGTACGAGACCTATAGCACGCGCACCGTACCGTATGGCTCCGGCAGAGATGCGAGAGCTACGGGATCAGATAGAGCAGCTGTTAGGCCAGGGCTTTATCCGCAGGAGTACCTCACCTTGGGGCGCTCCAGTTTTGTTTGTGAAGAAGAGGGACGGTTCACTGAGATTGTGTGTGGACTATCGAGAGTTGAATAAGGTCACGATACGGAATAAGTATCCGTTGCCTCGAATCGATGACTTATTCGACCAGTTGAGAGGAGCTTCTTTCTTCTCGAAGATTGATTTGAGATCGGGATACCATCAGTTGCGTATCAGGGAGGAGGATGTCTCGAAGACCGCGTTCTTGTCGAGATATGGTTCTTACGAGTTTCGGGTTATGCCTTTTGGTTTGACCAACGCTCCAGCAGTGTTTATGGACTTGATGAACAGAGTGTTCAGGGAGTTCCTAGATCAGTTTGTCATTGTCTTCATTGATGACATTCTGGTTTACTCCCAGACAGAGGAGGAGCACGCCGAGCATTTGAGGCAGGTTTTGCAGACACTTCGTCAGAACGAGTTGTATGCAAAATATGAGAAGTACGGGTTTTGGCTGAAGGAAGTCCAGTTTTTGGGACATATTATTTCCGACCGGGGAATATCTGTTGATCCGGGGAAAGTATCAGCGGTGAGGGAGTGGGGACAGCCCACGACACCGACTGAGATTCGTAGTTTCTTGGGTTTAGCAGGATACTACAGGAGGTTTATTCGGGGTTTCTCGGAGATAGCAGGTCCTTTGACACATCTGACTCGTAAGGGTGTGCCATACATCTGGAGTGATGCCTGTCAGTTGGCATTCGATGAATTGAAGGACAAATTGACCTCAGCACCTGTGTTAGCATTGCCGAGACCGGGAGTTGAGTATTTGGTTTACACCGATGCGTCTTTGCAAGGGCTTGGAGGTGTATTACAGCAGGAAAGACAGGCCATAGCTTATGCTTCCCGTAAGCTTAAGCCTCATGAGAAGAATTACCCCACGCATGATTTGGAGTTGGCAGCTGTGGTATTTGCCTTACGGATTTGGAGGCACTATCTTTTGGGGGAGAAGTTTCAACTGTTCACGGACCACAAGTCCCTACAGTACCTGTTCACGCAGAAAGAGTTGAATATGCGGCAGCGCAGGTGGCTTGAGTTTGTGAAAGACTACCAGTTCGACATCCAGTACCACCCGGGTAAGGCTAACGTGGTAGCAGATGCGTTGAGCCGTAGGCCAGTAGATGAGGTGGCAGAGGTGTGGAAGGCCAAGTGGAAGGAATTGGGACACCAGGATGCAGTGGCCCGATCTTTCATGTCTGTGATGACCGTTACACCGCAGATTGTCACGAAGGTAGTACGGGCACAGGCTAATGACTCGTTCTGTCAGGAGCAGATAGTTCGATTACTAGCAGAGGGAGCCGAGTCCTATACCGTCAGCTCAGACGGGGGATTACGCTTCAATGGGAGATTGGTAGTTCCGGAAGGAGAGGAATTGCGACACGAGGTGATGGCAGAGTCGCACGGCTCACGGTTCGCGGTGCCTCCCGGAGGGGACAAAATGTACCAAGACATGAGACGCCAGTATTGGTGGAGCGGTATGAAGAGAGATATCGATGAGTTTGTTTCGAAATACGCCACTTGTCAGCTTCTAAAAGTGGATCATCAGAGACCAGCAGGATTGCTACAGCCGTTGGAGGTCCCGGTGTGGATGTGGGAGAGCATTTCCATGGACTTTATCACGGGGTTGCCTATGTCGCGGAGGGGTCACGACTCCGTTTGGGTAATTGTGGACAGGTTGTCCAAGGTCGCTCACTTTTTACCCGTAAGGACTGACTACACTACGGGACAGTATGCCCAGCTCTTCATTTCAGAGGTTGTGAGACTTCACGGTGTGCCCCTAAATATCGTGTCTGACAGAGACAAGATATTTGTTTCGAGGTTTTGGGAGAGTTTCCAGGAGGCAATGGGCACGGAATTGCGGTTGAGTACGGCTTATCACCCGCAGACTGATGGGCAGACTGAGCGCACAAATCAGATGTTGGAGGACATGCTACGCATGTGCATCATCGACTTTGGGGGTGGATGGGAGCAGTACCTTCCACTGGTGGAGTTTGCTTACAACAACTCCTATCAGTTCACGATTGGCATGGCTCCGTTTGAGGCGTTGTACGGTAGGCCTTGTCGTTGCCCAGCATGTTGGTTAGAGGTGGGGGACAACAAACTACTTGGGCCGGAAGTGATTCAGGATACTTCGGCAAGGATTGAGTTGATTCGGAGTCGCATTCGAGTAGCTCAAGACAGGCAGAAGAGTTATGCTGATGCGAAGAGATTTTTCAGAGAGTTCCAAGTGGGGGACCAGGTTTTGCTCAGAGTATCTCCTATGAAGGGGATTATGCGTTTCGGGAAGAAGGGGAAGTTGGCACCAAGGTATGTGGGGCCATTTCCTATTATTGAGCGGATCGGACCGGTTGCGTATAGACTTGGGTTACCGGAGCATTTGCATCAGATTCACGACGTGTTCCATATTTCCTCGCTGAGGAAATACCTTAGAGATAATTTGGCTCATTCTCACATTGCTGTGGAGGACATCGATCTCAAGCCGGATAGCTCCTACGAGGAGGGGCCGATCGCTATTTTGGACCGAAGCGAGAGGAAACTGCGGTCAAAGATAGTCCCGTTAGTGCGTGTTCAGTGGCGACATCACAATGTCGAGGAGTCCACATGGGAGCGCGAGGATGAGATGCGCGAACGTTATCCAGAATTATTTTTAGCAGGTACTTTCTAGTTTCGAATTTCGGGACGAAATTCAGTTATTAGGGGGAAGTATGTAATACCCCGTACTTTTGGCCATATTTATTTTTGGGATTAATTAATTAAATGTGAATTAATTGGAAATTAATCCGGGTTAAAAATACTAACGAGATGCGAGTTGGTATTTGATTAGGTGCATATATGATTATACATGAATTTGGAATTATGAAATTTGTCGTGAGATTGATATACGGCATTTTAGAAATTTTGTTGAGATGCGTGGGACCGCCGCGTCACGGTGTAATATTTTGATTATAAAAAGTGAAATTAAAATCTATAAACCGTATGGTCGTTTTAAGTGCGCCAACGCGTCCGGAAGGGTCGAGATAGTCAGAAAACACTAGCCGGGGGTGTAGTTGGGATTCCGGGGTATTTTTAGGCCATACCGGCAACTTAAAGGGTATTTTGGTAATTTTACATTTTGAGGAATTAAAAGTGACGAAAATTGGGAGTTTTAATCTGATGTGGATTTAACCCACTAAGCCCATTAACCAGACCATATTAACCTAGAAGGCTACGTAGGTTATTAGAAAAGTTTTCTAAGTTTCCCAAATCAAACCCTAGCCACCTTAAGCCACCATTGGAGAAGAAGCTTGGAGAGAGGGAATTCTGCAGAAAAGCTTCATCAAACCTACACCAAACTCAGAGACAACCAAGGCAAGTGACTTAATTCCATTTAATTTCAAAGAATGTTCTTTCCATGTTAGAAAAATTCGAAGTTTGTGTTTGTTCTTGGTGAAATATGAAAACCCATGTAGTTTGGAGTTTAGAACTTGGAAATTTTGAAGAGAATTGCATGTAGAATGATAGGTAGATTATTATTCTCTTGATAATTGTGATTAGAAGAAATTAAAACGGATTAAATTCTGGGATTTGATGATGATATAAATCTAGGGTTCATGTTCTTGATAAAATTGGGGAAAAGTATAAAATCTTGTGATTTAATGATGTTTAGGATGCATTAATGCCTTAAAAGATGTTAGTATATGACCTTAGCATGTTGTAGTATGATTAGAGGACTTAAAACACTGTTAGAACGAGCTTTGGAGAAGACTTGAGGTGTTAAAAATGGTGAGAAACGTAACTAAGAAAATCTGGGACGAAACTGGCAGGTCGTTAGAAGCCCCTACCCAGGTCGTTCGAACGAACTCGTTCGAACGAGCTTCTAACGAATCGACCAGTCGTTCTAACGAAAGGGAGCCTCGTTCGATAACTTCGTTCGAACGAGATCTCGTTAGAAGGTACAGTTCGTTCGAACGAACTAGGATCTCGTTCGAACAGCCTCGTTCGAACGAGACTTCTAACGAGCTGGCAGTTTGGGCCATTTTGAACTGTTTTGATTTTTGGAGTCCCATGAACTTGTTCGAGGATAGAGATAGTATTCCTTTGATGATATATGGATAGACTTGGGATTTTTGGATTAGTACGAGGAGTAAATTATATACGAGTAATTTAGATCAATGAACCGTTTGAGTTGAGACATGAGTGTCTACTACGACGTGAGAATATATTATGGCGCGTAGGATTATAAACCGGAATCGTATAAAATGTGTAAATTATATATTGGTACTAGAATGAGAATATGTACTACGATTAAACTACGGTATTACTAAGACGTGTGTTTACTTAGTATTGGTATATGAATTGTGTGTATGACATACCTACCATACTTGCTATCACGGGAGGTTTGCGTTCGCTTAGGGCCCTCTAATCCTTGTGTTTCCCGGATTTAGACTGGTTACCTCGATGAACATAGGTCATAGAAAAACTTATTGGGATATTAATAAGTCCGCTGATCGTGGGAGCGTAGGTATGTGCGTGACCCATGTGATGTGACTATGTTCGCCTCCACTATTTGTGATTTGTGTTATCTGAACTATTCCTGAGAGATTCGGAATGTGTGATCCTTATGTACGTGATGTACCGGGATGGATAGCAGAGTATGTGTGCACCGCATCTTAGTTCTCGGGGTGCTTGTATTGTATATTTATGATGTGAATAATATACATTTAATTAATGGGAATCCTCATGTTAATATTGTGAATATATTACGGTATTGTTTTGAGTAACATAACAAGTTAGCTGATAGTGAAATATATTGCCTAATGAGCATCTGAATTTACGTTAAACCCCTATATAATTACGAGCATTATAATGTTAATAGAACCGAGTAAAATGGGTAGAACCTATGGCAGTCTAGCTAGATATGTTGTCACTTAGCTAGTAGTATGGGTCGTTATAGATGGGTACTTACGTTAGGAGTGCACAGTTAGACGAGAGGTGAGAATATCATGTGAGTGCACGTCCTAACATGTACTTTGCATTTAATGTTTTAAATGTTTTTAAAGCACTTGCAGGTTTTTAAAATATAACTCCACATTCGGGCTCTGACCCGTTTGCTTTTCAAATCTATTTTTCTTTGTAAAACCATTTTAGGTGCCCAGCCACAAGGACACCAAGCATAGGATATTCATTCAGGTGACGAGCTGTAGCTGTTTGTGGAAGCTACAGGGATTTGCTTGTATACGCTTCTATCCTTTGGATTCCGGAGTCTTTATCTATCAGTTGTAGGGCATGTTGCCCATTTCTATTAAAGACATTCTTCTATTACAGTTTTCAGACTTTGATTTGTATTGTTTTAGTATTCGGTTATTTATTTCAGTTGTGGGATTGTAGTGAGGAGTTTTTCCTCCAGACGTTATTTACTCTATGTGATGGTTATTCGTTTTACTTCATTATGGTGAATGGTGTTATTATTCTTTATTACACTTGTTGCATGTTAATCAGACTTTAAATAAAATTTGGCACTTACTTTTTAAATACTAGGTGGTTAGTAATAATAAAAATGTTTTCGACAGTGATGCTATTAACTGAGCCAACTTGGCATTTTGAATTAATTTAATAAAGGAGTAGCTACCCGGTATTTAATTAGTCGAGGTGTCACAATATTATATTTTAAAGAGAGGGGAGATGGTATTTTTTGTCATTGTATTTTAGAAATATGAAAAGGGACTGGTGGAGGAAATTAAGGGCGTGGGGTCACACACACACACACGCACACACACACACACACACACACACACACACACACACATATATATATATATATATATATATATATATATATATATATATATATATATATATATATATATATATATATATAACTATTTCTTTGCTTTTAGATGTCAAAATTATCTTTTATGAATTGAACCATATATTTAAATATTTTTATTTATGATACCTTTTTATATTTTTAGTTCTCAAAATTTCAAATTGTCTTTTTTATTTTCAAATAAAAACTCTTTAGAGGTAACACGTTAAACGATAAAAATAAAGGATTAGCTAGTGGTAGTCACTAAGTGGAAGAATAACACAAAATTCCTAAAACTATAATAATGCAAAATTGACTATAAAATAGGGGTTAAGCTGGTGTTAGGTTGGTTACGGTATAATACATGTATATTTATAAATTGTTTATATTTTAAACGTACGATGCATAAATAAATATATAGATTTTTATAATTTATTTGTAACTTTAATTATTGTATTTGAAAGAATTGAAATACTGAAAAATAAAATGCTAAAATAAATTATAAAACGAAAACTTAAACGAAAGAACACCACTACGCATACACACTTCCATACACACTTTTCATACAAGCCTAATAAGACAAGGCAATAGAGGGTTGTACTTTGTGCCCTGGCGGGACGCACAACACTAAGGTATAAGGTTGTAAAGCACTCGGTATGAGATATGTGTACCAAAGTGGGTTCACATATCTTTATCCTAAACTAAATACATCGAAACCAAACATAACGGGAAAAGTGAAAAATCAAACATACAAAAAATGCAATAATTAAACCGATCGATATCGTGTTATGATGTCAATTACAACTCATTTTTGTATTACAGCTAACATTTTTTTAAGAGGAAATAGGTTCCCCAGATTTATTAGAAGTCAATAGTGGAGAATCGCCCTCCACCGGTGGCTTACATCAATTAGTAGCAATACGTGCACCAAAAGTAGAAAAGGTCTCTAAAATATCAATACATTATCTAGTTTTAGTGCCTAAAAGAGGAAATGTACGAAAATTAAGTTTAATCTCCCCCCAAATTTGACTAAAAATAGACAACTCCTTTATTATAGCTAACATTGTCACCCTTAATTTCTAAAAATTTGTGTTACACCCCTGATTTTGTATTACCGCTTTTTTCCCTAAAATTTATGTTACACCCTTATTCCATAACATCATTAGTCAAACGTTTGTTTCAACATTTGCATATTATTTTTAACTTAATACCTTAAAATACAAACTATAAATTAGTTAAGATCTTTTATATAAAAATAAAAAACAAATATTGATTCATTAAATTAAAAATAAATGAATAATACATGGTTATTTTGTGCTAACCGCCACTTTTGATAAATAAATAAATTATGTATATAAATTTTTGAAAACATGATCAATTTTTCAAATTTAGGATTTCAATTTAGTTACAAATGGACAAATTAATAGAAATAACAGTTTTTTCTTACTTTGATAATACCATATTAAACCTTTGACCTTCCTCACACTCTTAAGCCCCTTCAAGCTCCCCCTGATAAGAAAAGAGACTCCGTAGCTGATCTCAAACCTCAAACAAATGGATACTTGGTTCCAAAGACCTCTACAACTACCAATGGTAAGTCGGGGTACTATAACAGACCTCAGTCATGCCTTCTTGCTCCTAAAAAGATCAATCGTTCCAACATATCTTCTTAATCAAGCTCTGAAGCCTCAGAACGAAAACTCTGCCAGGTCTGACGCCTGGAACAAACCTCATTATGAAGGAAAATGGCCTCCCCAGGCTACTTAGCTTTGAACACCATGGTGTATGATATCACCCCAAAAAATTTGGAGACTAATCTAAACTAACCTAGAGCGGGTCCTGACCTCAGATGAAAAAAAAAATCAACTTAAGTAAATTTCAAATTTTAAAATTTTGAATTCTAATACGTTTTATAACTATTCTAGAAAATTTTAAACTTCTAATTTCTCTAAAATGTTTACCGATCAAAATTTATAATTATACTTTCAAAGGATGATTGATGTAGTTATTTTCATCAATTAAAAGCATTTTTCTTTTCAGAATAATTAAGAATGTCAAGTATAATATATCTGCTTAGGTATTGAAATAATTAATCTATTAGGGACATTGCATAACTTTGAAGATATTAGTTGGAAAAAATTTTAAAAGATAAATTGTATATAATGTTTAACCTATAATATAAATAATTATATAAAAATTTCAATTATTAGAATTGTAAGAAAATTTAGAAAGTCTATAATGAAGAACAATACCATATTATTATTAAAAAAAATTAATAAAAAAACTAAAATAGATTAAAATAAAGTTGGACTATAAGATATGACAGGCGCGCTATGAACTATCCTAAAGCCTCTATTACCTGCCCACGTGCAAGTTTCAGCAGTCAATAGTGACTCTAAAATACAACCCAGAGTGCTCACAACGATGCCTTGTCTAAACGCACATATATAGAATGTGGAGTACCAAGACTACGCTGATTACCCCATATAATATGAAAATATAATAAATGGAAATTGGAAAATAGAGGGTTGAAGAGAGAGAGAGAGAGAGAGAGAGAGAGAGAGAGAGAGAGAGAGAGAGAGTGTGTGTGAATAGCCTAAACTAGGCCTTTATAGAATTCAAGAACTAGTCGTTAGAAGTTAGTAATGGCTACTATAATAACTCATAAAATCCATAGGAGTTACAGCCACAAAACTCATAAAGACCACATAAATGATAAATGATAAATGATAAATGACCAATTGGGTGTGTCACTGTAAGAGCAAGATTTTGTAATTGCTCATAGCTTAGTTATTTTGACGTATCCCTTTACAAACCAAAGTTAAAAACCGAACACTATATCCTCATATGCTTCCACGATCATTTGAAGACATATTAGTGACCGAGCATCGGTTTCGAATTTCAAGATGTTGGAATTACCACAAACACTTTATGGAGGTAAATGGATTTGAGGCTTTGATATTTTCTCAGTCAAATATATTCTGGCATGTTTTAAATTTACTCGAGGTTTTTTTTCACATAAGAATTTTGAAAATATATCTTTTTTGTTTTTTATCTCATTAGAACGAGATGTGACTCTCATTTTAGAACGAACTAAGGCTTTCGTTTGAACAAGCTTGAAACTATTTAGAATGAAACTTGTTTTTCGTTCGAACGAAGTCTCATTTTTGTTCGAACGAGTTCGTCACCTCAAAAATCGTGATTTCTTATAGAAATAGTCTTTTGGAATGTTTTAGACAATTCTTTTGGTAAAAATCAATTGCATTACCCACACAAAAAGTTTCCATTTTTGGTTTCAAATAAACACTTTTCTTTTCCAAATCATACATCTCTTAATATGATTTGTTGAGTTTTGTCAAATCCAATTTCCATACACAATATCAAACCCTTATATAGGTTTCTCTACGGGTGATCTTTGTGGAGTTGCGACTCTACAACTAAAGAAGAAAGGATATCGCATCCTATGGTTGATCGATGGATACCAAGCGAAGAGATGTTTTCCGTGGACGGTGCTGAACCGTGCAATATTTATTAAAGATTTGAAGACATGTGAATTATATTTAATGGAGCTCTAAGTAGTCTGGAAGTTATCGAGTCTGTTAAAATCTTTTACAATACTAAAATATAGGTTTTTCTCTTAAGGGGTTTTTCTCAAATATTCTTCTTCGTGTGTTTTGTTTGATTATGTGGGTTGGTATATTTATTTGTACTCCAATGTGCATGCACACCTAATTATTAATCAAGATAAAATCTGGTTAAAAAATTAGATCATTGTGTGCGTAACCTAAGATATAAGTTATTCCATATAATCCCTTAGCATTTACTTTCTCAATCAATATACAAGAGAAGATGAAGATGCAAGGAATATTGAATCTCCCTCACGATGAGGATATACTAAACGTAAAAAAATTATAATACAAAGTTTAAACTATAGAATTGTTCATACTTGTAAATTAAGAACATGTTGTTCGACTGGCTTTCCACGAAGCGTGAGAAGAAAGTCTAGATTATGTCCAATTGGCTCATCCTCCTAATTAGACCTTAGATGCTTGTAGGTCAGGAGTGTGTGTTCCTTTTAAGGACATCAACCACTGATCTTCCTTTCTTTCCTCTACATAAAAAAAGGTTATGTTGTTTCATTATATCATGTTTATTCAGCTAAAAATAAGGTAGCTATTGAAGGCACCTACACAAACTACCTAGCATCATAGGAAAGATTGGACTGTAATGGTACACTGTTCTTAGGCCATCCACAATGGGAAGAGCTACAATTAGCAATTTTTATTAACTCTAGTCAAGTCCATGGTAATTAGAGTGGGATAGGCTTAGAGGGGCTCAAATGTACAATGTTATCCTCCTCATTCCTTAACTCGAAAAGTGTGGGATTTCTTCCAAGACAAATGCTAACCTCCTTAACCCTATAATTCATGAGATTTTCCTTCATCAGGACAAATGTTGTCTGTGCTAACACATGTTAATATTTCAGCACAATGTCTTGTCTCTTAGTACATAATGGGGGCCATTTTTAATGAGTCATCCCGAAGGTAACTCTCCCTTCCCACTAACGATTTGCATGGAAAAAATCCATCTTAATCCTACCCACTGTGGCTCCATAAAGGACAAAATTTCTATCCTAATTCGACCCATTGTGAATGGACTTAAAACAAAATATATGTGGTGTTGGGATGAAAGAGTTATGAAGGCTTTAGCATCAACTGAAATGAGAATACGACACAAACAAAACACTACTAGGCCATACTCAGTATACAACCCTCACGATGAATGAGCCTGATTTAAGGAAAATTTTTTCCATCAAACTTGAGTTTAAGATAACATAAAATTTAAAATTCACAATTTCTATGACCATCTCAAACCCATTGTGTAAAAGGATTAATAATCAATTTTACATGTCTAATGGGACTCTTTAAGGCATTGTGCCTTATGACAAAAATCCATTTTTAACCCAAATCTGAGTGCAAAATAGACAGACAAATGACAAAAGACTCGTCATAAAAAGAAGGGTGTGTTTTGTTACAAGATACATTTTATACATTTGCAATAATTTACTTCAATATAATAAAGTTCTCACTTAATATAACACAATAATAGGAAAAATCAAAGTAAAAGATAAAATAACTAATGACTCTAATTAAATTTAATAACCAAAGAGCCTGAAAATATCATACAAATAAGGAATGAGTGGCAAAACAAACACCCAAAATTACGTAAAACCATATTTTAACATTTAAACGAGCCAATGAGGCCCTACTTCAATAGTTTTTTTAGCCTTAACAGATAACGTAATAACTCCTTATCCCCTAAAATATTTTTCTTCAATTTAGAAAAATCTCCAACATTGTGGTCATAAAATTTCTTCAAATCGGCTCCCAATTATCAACACTATATATTAAAGGATATTAAGGCATGGTTTGAACCCTTAGGAAATGCTAGTAACTTTTGTTTTATGAAAGTAAAAACACTTCCTAAACAATATGTTTTGTATGAATAAAAGTTGATACTCATTTCCTTAAAGACCATTGTATTCTTTCACAAAAACTTGACCAACTCAAGCCCATTCCATTAAGGTCAGTATGAAAACATGAAGATCCCCAATTCTGGTACCATTCCATCATTGTAAAACCATGAATTACCCTAAAAATAATAGTGAGAATCGTTATTAAATGTATGAGTTAGCTTATAACTTATGGGACCTATTAAGGGTAATAACGAAAGAGAACTTCCCCAAAACAGAAGTAATTATGCAACTATTATTTCCTTTTCAGAAACATCAAATATTAATGTGCGAGTTGCCAATAATTTAAAAAACCAATTTAAGATAATGACAATAGCCTAATAATTATACAAATAATAATATGTAATAATGTAAAGCAGTAAAATAAGATTCCCATCCAGTATAGGAATTGCCAACGTTATCTTCAAATCGATAAAATTATTCATTGTAGGAAGACATTATTGTAAAACTTCTATATATGCAAGAGCCTAATAATATAGTATAATAAAGAAAGAGTTATCACTTCATATAACTGATTTAATAATTTCTGATAAAAGAATTTATTTTGCAAGAAACTAGCCTAAAAATAAGCTAAATTGAGTGTGCATAGCAGCCACATAAAAAACTATATCATAAGTATTATGAACCTAACTTAATATTTTAACTTTTCGTTAAATCCCAAGATTTTCTTAAAATGCACAAGGAGGGTAAACTAACACTCATGACATCATCATCACTTTAAATGGCTAATTTGTCACACTATCCATTCATAGCAGTTGTTCAAGCATTGAATCGATTTTTTACACTACATTAGTAAAAAATAAACACCTTGCAGAGATGGTTTGAAGTATCAACTGATGATGAAATTTATTAACCATTGTAAATATATTTTAGTAGCGTGATGTTAATTTGTGTTCTAAAAATTAGTATGTGACTTACTAAGAGCAAAATGGTGTTCAATCCAAATAATTTCACAACATGACGAATGGAATATGCATTGCTCATAAATACAAAGATGAAAATTTTGTTTCTTACAGAAAATTAATTGGAGTTGTTTAAACTAAAACGGCCTCAAAAAACTATTTTACGACTATTCTAGTCACTCAAGTGATATTATTATGATGCAATGAGGGGTCGAATATTAACTAATGAGTTATTTATGTCTTTAGGCTAGTCTCTAATATTAGTTATGCCATGTAATAAGAGGCAAATCCCCTTTGGGGGATATGCCCTTTAGTTAAGGGTAATAAAGTCTTTATGCTCTACCGGGTCTAGTGCTTTGGCCCAAAGTCTCCTATTGGTTATATGCAATATGTGATGTAATAGACTAGGGTAAATTGTGACACCCCACCTATTCTAATCCTGGGTGATCAATCCATTATAAAATTAAACATAAATCATCAATGGTTTCATTCTTAGCATAACTATCAAAACATAATTATGTTACTAATACCCTAATTGCCTAGTGTCAAAAATTTAATCTTTTTATTAACATGTAGTAATTTAAACTACTAAACCACAACCACAACTCTAGTAAACAACGTAATAAATGATAAAACAACTGACTAAATAAATGTGATGGGGATAAAATTCTACATAAAATAGTTCATAATTAACACCACATCAAACAACTGGAAATAAAATGGAAATGCAGTAGTTCTGAAATAACCACTAACTAAAGATGGGCGACATGCCTGACTGAGATAACTGAATGATGAAAATGAACTAATAATGGTGGAATCAACTACTACCGAGATCGTTCAACATCCACAACATTCGTAGCATGTCACATCATGATTTCTACCTAAGAACATAAATCAATAATCCTCTATTCATGAAATTATTAAATCCTACACTAACATGGATAGTATATGCACTCAAAGTTTTGCAAGATAAACACTTGTATGGAGTTTTTAAGTTTGATTTGTCACGAAAAGTGGTGGAGTTGTCTTCCTTTCCTCCCGATCTAAACTCTAGTGATGGTGGTGGTGCAAAATTGGTGTGCGGAGCAGTGTAATCCTTCACCTTCCTCCTCTAATGGCCTTTATCTATTTTTCTAATTGTTAATCCTAGCACCCTCAACATACATGTTGATATAACCTTAGTAAATTCGTTGGTACCTTTACTCTAAAAAGTCAAAAGACCAAAATACCCTTTTTGCGGTGCCGGTTTGGCCTAAAAATGCTCCGTGGCCCAATTCACCCCCCGAGTAAACTATTGTGACTATATCGACCCTTCCAAACACACTGGCATACTCGAAATGACCATTTGGAGGACCCATATATAAGTCACATTTTATCTCATAAATTTAAGTTCCTACACGACTAACATGCGCGTCCCGACTAAATTATCGTAATTGTCGTATTTCTCACTCACAACAATCATAATACATTCTTACTAATTTATTACTCGTTCACTAAGTAATACTCAGTATAATTCATACAAATAAATATTTACCCTTGTCTCGCTAATTAATATTTATTTTAATCCGGATTAATTTCCCATTTTAATTTAATTAATCCCAATATAAAAATCATTAAAAATACGGGGTGTTACATAAATCCCCTCCTTTCGTCTTTGAGAGCCCCGAGGTAAATCCATTTTTCTGTTCCTTTCAAAAGTAGAAATTGATTTACTTGGGGTGCATTTAGTTATGGAAAATTATTTTCCATCCCCATTCATATTTTTTTGTATAATTTTGCAAACTATGACTTTAAGATGAGAGAAAGAGTAAGGGTTTATTGAAAATTATTTTCCAATTTAAGCCTTTCGAGAGAACATTAAAATCTCTTTCTCTAATATTACTTAAATTGGAAAATGATTTTCAATTAAATCATTTTCTACTTCAGATCTTAAGGATACTTGTGACAAAATTATATAAGTGTTGATACCAAAATTAGTATGCTGATGTGGACGAATAATAAGAAGACACGTGTCAATCTACGTGGCACAATAGCAACGAGGAAGTTCATTCCCCCGACCAAGTCAGACTCACTCCGAGCAACAAGTACATTCCGAGGAACTCCAGCTCTCCGAGGAACTCCAACGCTCCGAGGAACTCCAGTGCTCCGAGGAACTCTTGGAAGACGAGAAACTAAGGCGGTTCGAGCTGCATCTCGACCACATCATTGATTGCCAGATAATCAACAGTTCAACTATTCATTGAATGCTTATCATCTTGACGCACACGCTTGAAGAGCATTAAATGAGTTACCCTTTCATATGTATATCATTTAATGTATCACCCTTTCATGTATAGCCTAAGGGCTATAAATACCTTGTATCACCCTCATTCAAAGGGACGGGAATTTCTTGATAGTACTTGTAATCGAGAATTCCCAAACACTCAGCAATAACATAACAGTGGACGTAGGCCATTCATATAAGGCTGAACCACTTTAAAATTCTTTGTCTCATTTATTTATCTGTGATTGAATAATTAGAGTAATCTAGTTTTTTACATCAACAGATTGGCGCCGTCTGTGGGAATGATTGTTATTATCGTTTTTCACCAAAAATCATTCATCATCAATGGCAGATAACCCGGAATCCAGCAATCGAAACGCTGGAAATGCTGGAAATCTTCCAAATCCCTCTGCACCTCCAGATCTGGCTGGGATTATGACGAATCTGGCTCAAGGACAAACTGCCATGCAGGAAACAATGAGGCAACTCATACAGACCCTTCATGGCGGTGCACCTGCACGTTCAGGACAACGAAGTGGTCAGAGGCAAACTTATTTACTTTCTTCACGATCTAGGCGTACTGAATCATATCATAATGAGGAATCTGATGATTTCTCTTATCAACCTGGGCGAACTTCGTCAATAAGGGCTACAGATACTGATCAACGTATCACTCTCTCTCCAGAGAGACCCAGTGCCTTGGAAAGACTGAGTAGGGTGTCTCCTTTCAGTCGATTAGGCCCTAGGAGGAATAGGAGTCCACCTAAGACCATGTCGAGGAGTTTTCGATGACCATCAGATCTAAGAGAAGGATCAGCACAATCATGACCAGTTGTTCGTCAAGATAGATCTCAAGAGGCCACATCTGAACAATCAATTGCTCGAACCAATAAGCCCGAGGAAGGAAACGATGCGTGGAAGGGTTCCATTCAGCGCTTGGAGGATAGATTGGGAGAAATGGCTAAGGCGAAGAATCCCTTACAACGAACTTTTGTTCAAGGGACACCTTTTGTCCAGGCCATTGTGGGTTTTCCTACCCCATCAAAGTTTAAAGCACCAGTGGTGACCCCCAAATATGATGGAAAGACAGATCCTGTTCTACACATAGAGCAATATCAAGCTGCTGCCGACATCTATGTTGTCCCCGACGAGATGAGATGCAGAGCATTCTCGGGAACTCTCACTGGATCTGCCCAGATATGGTACAACAATCTTCCTCGGGGTAAGATTTCAACTTTCTTTCAGTTGGCCGAATTGTTCATCGGCAATTTCTATTTTGGGACAAAGCCAGTAAAAAGAGTAGCACACTTGTTAAGTCTTAGACAAAAATCTGGTGAGAGTACTAGAGATTACATAACTCGTTTCAATAACGAGAAGCTGGAAGTCATAGATTATGAAGAAAATACAGCAATCACCGCCTTAATGAGTGGGTTATTGCCTAATAAGTTGTATTACACTTTGGACAAAGATCCACTACAACTATGTCAGAGTTGATGGCGAAAGCGGACAAAATCATGAATGCCGAGGAGGCTATGGCTGCGAAGAAGAATATGGATAAAAAAACCAAGGTGGAAGACGACAAATCCAAGAAGAAAGAGCATAAGGGGAATGGCGGTGACAAGCATTCCAAGAATAATAAATCGTCATGGGAAGTCCTGAAGAAATTCGATAATTATACTCCTTTGAAAATGGGTATTAATCATGTCTTGGAAGAAATCAAGAATAACGAGGAAGTAAAGTGGCCAAAGAAACTGAGGTCAGACCCTGACCTGAGGAACAGGGATAAATATTGTGAGTTCCATAATGATCACGGCCATATGACCAAAAATTGCATAGCTCTTCAGAACGAGATTGAAACACTCATCCGAAGAGGGAAGCTAGCGAAGTATGTTGATCGGGGAGGCGAAAGAAGAAATAATGACCGAACTAGAGAAAGGTCTAGATCTCCTCGTCGAGCAGAGGAGAAAAAGAAAAGGGATCATGAAGATGATACAGAGGATGACCCCGATCTTCCCAAGAAACCAAGACAGCCAGAACGAGAGGTATTTTCAATACGCTTTGGGTCATTTGATTGTAATGTCATTACAAGAGGAGATGCAGGAGGAGGAAACCTTACTGCAGAAAGAAAAGCTTACCTCGGTGAGGCTCAGGCTTGCTCATACATTCAACGGATAAATTTGGCTGAAGAGGATCGCCCGAGGAAGGTAAACAAAGAGAAGCTGGTCATCGGTTTTTCAAAAAACGACCTTGCAGGTGTTCTTTACCCTCACGACGACCCTTTGGTGATCAAAATGAGGATGAAAGAAGTAGTGATTTCAAGGGTGCTGGTAGATAATGGTAGTTCGGCAGACATCATGTACTATTCATGCTTTGACAGTTTAAATTTGAAATTATCTCAATTAGAACCTTATCACAGACCTCTATTGGGTTTTGCTGGCGAGAAAGTTTTTCCACTTGGGACGATCAAGTTGGATATATTCATTGGAACTTGGCCTGCTTGTCGAACAGAAAGAATACGCTTCTTTGTGATGGATAAGAATGTGCAGTCAACTTACAACATCATCATGGGAAGAGTTGGTTTGAAGAAGTTCGAAGCAATTCCATCTACAATACATCAGTGTTTGAAATTCCCTACAAATTTTGGAGTAGGAGTTGTGAAAGGTGATCAGAAAGTAGCCTGGGAATGCTATTATTCGTCTGCCGAGCAAGAGGAGCTTGAAGAATCAAGGAAAAAGACTACTACCTACCAGGTGGATGAAGGTACAGAAATTGAAACACTGGATCCCCGAGATGAATCCCAACTGGTAAAAGGAGAGGTGGTGGAATCTACAGAAAATGTTATTCTGGACGACGAGCACCCTGAACGAGTAACCCAGATAGGTTCATCGTTGGATGTTTCAATAAAACAGGATTTGATAACTTTCTTGAGAGACAGAAAGGAAACTTTTGCATGGAGTCATGAAGACATGCCAGGAATAGATCCAAACTTCTTATGTCACGAGCTCAATGTGAATAAGGAGATCAAGCCTGTAAAGTAAAGAAGAAGAGTATTTAGTCCCGAGAAGAATCAAGCTATATAAGAGGAGGTCGAGAAGATCCAGAAAGCCCAATTCATTGAAGATGTGAAGTATCCAGACTGGTTGGCAAATGTGGTGATGGTGAAGAAGAAAAATAATAAATGGAGAATGTGTGTTGATTTCACTGATCTCAACAAGGCATGCCCAAAGAATCATTTTCCATTGCCCAGAATTGATCAACTAGTGGATGCTACCTCGGGACACGAGCTGCTCAGCTTCATGGATGCTTACTCTGGTTACAACCAGATCAAAATGAAATCTGAAGACAGGGAAAGCACTTCTTTCATTACCCCTAGAGGAACTTATTGTTATAATGTTATGCCTTTTGGTTTAAAAAATGCAGGAGCGACATACTAGCGGCTGATGAATAAGGTTTTTGCTGAACAAATCAGTTGCAATATGGAGGTCTATGTCGACGATATGCTGACAAAGAGCAAGAAAGTTGCGGATCATCTAGTTGACTTAGGTCAGACCTTTGATCAACTGGATAAATACCAGATGAAGCTCAACCCGACGAAGTGCACCTTTGGAGTACGATAAGGAATGTTCCTCGGGTACATCGTCAACCAGCGAGGGATTGAGGCAAATCCAGCAAAGATCAAAGCTCTTTTAGGGTTGCGATCTCCAACGACGAAGAAAGAAGTACAGAGTCTTACAGGACGAGTTGCAGCGCTCAACAGATTTGTATCTCTAGCAACTGATAGATGCCTCCCATTCTTCAAAACGCTTCGAAAAACTTTCGAGTGGAATGATGAATGTGAAAAAGCCTTTCAAGACTTGAAGAAATATTTGGGAGCACCTCCATTGTTATCCAGGCCAGTAATGGGAGAGAAATTGTACTTGTACCTGGCAGTATCAGAGAATGCAGTCAGCTCGACATTGATTAGATTGGAGAATGGAGTCTAGAAGCCAATTTATTACACAAGTAAGGCTTTCCGAGGTGCAGAGATCAGGTACCCAAAGCTGGAAAAATTGGCATTGGCATTAATTGAAGCAAGTAGAAGAATGAGGCCTTATTTCCAGGCCCACACCATCATCGTGTATACCGACATGCCATTGAGACAAGCCCTTCATAAGCCAGAAAAAACAGGGAGACTGATGTATTGGGCAATAGAGCTCGGCAAATATGATATTGTGTATGAACCCAGATCATCATTAAAAGGGTAGGCTGTAGCAGACTTTATAGAAGAATTTACATATCCTGATACCCCCGAGGAACAAAAGTTGCTCGCTGACCAACCTGTGGATGTTACAGGATCAACAGACATAAGTACAGATCAACTCCGGTTAGTAAAAGGGCTTGTGGATGTAGAAAGATCATCAAATTCAAACCCAGACCAACTCCGGTTTGTAAAAGGGCGAGAAGAGATGGTCGACGAAGAGCGAAAAATACCAAGGTAGGATCAAACGAGACAACAGATATTTCACCGAGGAACTCTATCAGATAAGAAATTTGAAGAGGAGTTACCTATATGGAGATTATATGTAGATGGGTCATCTTGCATAACGGGTTGTGGAGCAGGGATTGTTTTGAAAACCCCAGACGAGATTGACATGGAATATGCCTTGCGATTCCAATTCAAAGCTTCCAATAACGAGGCTGAGTATGAAGCCTTGATAGCAGGTCTTAATTTAGCAAAGATTATGGAAGCGCAAAAAGTGATGGTATTCAGTGATTCTCAATTAATTGTGAATCAGATGATGGGAACATATGCAGTTAAAGGAGAATTAATGGTCAAGTATCAGGCAAAGGCGATGGAGTTGTTGGCAGAATTTGATGTCATTCAGTTGATCAGAATACCAAGAATGGAAAATGCACAAGCAGACGCACTGGCCCGACTAGCATCAGCTACTCGTACCGAGCTGCGAAGAACAATACCAATTGAAGTATTAGAAGCTCGGAGCATAGATGAAGACCTAACGATGAATGTTATAACCCTTGATTTAGGACCATCTTGGATGCATCCCATCAGGGCATATATTGAAGAGGGAGAATTGCCGGAGGATAAGCTCGCTGCAAAGAAATTGAAGTTTAAAGCTGCTCGGTATGTACTAACTAATGGTGTTTTGTATAGACGAGGAATTATTGTAGGTTTGCAGAGATGTGTACATACCTCCGAGGTGAAGGAATTGATTGAAGAGATCCATGAAGGGTCCTGTGGAGCCCATGTAGCAGGTCGGACACTTTTGCAAAGGGTGATGACATAAGGATACTACTAGCCAACGATGAGGGCTGATTGTATAGCCTATGCTAAGAGATGTGATAAATGCCAACGTTTTTCCTCCATCCGACGAACTCCACAAGCATTGTTGACACCCATAACTTCCCCTTGGCCTTTCACCATGTGGGGAATGAATTTGGTTGGACCACTGCCAACAACCCGAGGAAGATTCAAGTACCTCGTCGTCGCAGTGGATTATTTTACTAAGTGGGTAGAAGCTGAGCCTCTGATTGATATGACATACGAGAAGGTGTACCAATTCGTTTAGAAGAACATCATATGCCGATATGGTCTCCCTCATGCCCTCATCACAGACCATGGAACACAATTTGATAACGAGGAGTTTGCCGCCTATTGTCATCAGTCAAACATTTTGAAGGTTCATTCAGCACCAGACCATCCTCAAAGCAATGGGCAGACTGAAGTGACGAACAGAACATTATTAAATAGTTTGAAGAAGAGGCTAAGTGAGGCTAAAGCTAATTGGATTAATGAGATACAGTCAGTATTGTGGGCTTACCGAACAACTCCCCGAGCAGCAACTGGAGAATCACCATATATGCTGGCATTTGGAAGTGAGGCTGTAATACCTGCCGAGTTGGGTCTTCCAACACACAGAGTGCTGAATTTCAATTCCCCAATTAGCGACTTGATGAGGAGATTAGATTTGGACATGCTCGAGGAGGTTAGAGAAGAGGCAGCCATTAGGAATGCTGCTTATCAACAGCGAACAACCCTGTTCTACAACAAGAGGGTGAAAAAATGCGACTTAAAAGAAGGAGATTACGTGCTAAAGAAGGTCATTCATAAGCACAATAAGTTGGAATCAAACTGGCATGGACCTTACCGAGTTACTATAGTTGTCCGACCAGGAACTTACCGAATAGCGACTCTAGAAGGAGAGGAATTTAAGAATGCATGGAATGTTGAACACCTACGCAAGTATTATCAGTGATGTAAAATGTAAAGCAATTTCATCAATATGAATAAAACGATGATGTTTCTCCATCTTCTTTCTTGTTATCAAAAGTTTTTCGGGGAATAGTAGTGTACAACACTACGCTGTTCAGCAATAAAAGCAACACTGATAGTTCAAACCCACGACCAACTCCGGTTGGTAAAAGGGCGAGAACAAACTATACTCCTTTGGTTAGGAGGCGTACACTAGCGTGACCAACTCAGGTTGGTAAAAGAACTAGTGGACATGATAGTTCAAACCCATGACCAACTCCGATTGGTAAAAGGGCGAGAACAAACTATACTCCTTTGGTTAGGAGGCGTACACTAGCGTGACCAACTCAAGTTGGTAAAAGAATTAGTGGACATGATAGTTCAAACCCATGACCAACTCCGGTTGGTAAAAGGGCGAGAACAAACTATACTCCTTTGGTTAGGAGGCGTACACTAGCGTGACCAACTCAGGTTGGTAAAAGAGCTAGTGGACATGATAATTCGAACTCAGACCAACTCCGGTTGGTAAAAGAGCAAGAACATAAGATGATCGATGAAAGGCCAATCTCGGTTGGTTAGGAAACAAAATATGCTCTCAAATGCCAACTTATGTTGGTCGGGAAGTAAGTTTATTACATAAAAGTTCCTCGAAGAACAAATATTCCAAACTGAACCAAGTATAGTTGGTCGGGGATAAAAACCCACTAACTGTAGTTGGTCGACGAGGAAAAATCATCGACTTTGGTTGGTCGGGCATATTTTATGAAAAATCATCGACCTTGTTGGTCGGGCACATTTTATGAAAAAGACAAAAATTTACCAAGTATAGCTGGTCGGGGATAAAAACTCTCACTAACTATAATTGGTCGACGAGCACAATTTAACAACCTTGGTTGGTTGGAAAAATTTTAAACATTTTTATACTCATTACTTTATTATTAAGTGATCGAGCAACATTACTAATACTTGTAATTTTTTATTACTAAGTTGGTCGAGGAACCATACAATATTGTTATGCAAGCACATATATATAGAGTGTCTGATAATCGCAAGACAATAGCAAATACAGATTTGCAAACAGAAAATGAAAGCCTTTCATTAGAATTCAAAACGAATTACAAGTTACATATTTGTACTAACTATTACATTGAGATCCCTACTCTATTGGTTTCTTTCCCTCTGCTTTTGAAATAGGTTCCTCGCCAACAGGCGGATCATTTAAAGTCTGAGGAGAGTTAATAAAGTTCAAGTCCTTCAGCATCCTAACGTTCATCACAGAAGGTGTGTCCAGTAGATGCTCGGGACGAGATACCTCGATCTGAGAATGAAGATTTTAGTCACCAAGGTATTTTGAAATTAAGCTCCGAGGAATGGCACGAGCTGGGATACATTCCATGTCCAATTTATAAGGTGGCACAGGCAAGTCTAGTAACCCAGGAGCATGATAATCCCATAAATAATGGCCCTGCTCTAGTTTTAATACACCCAGGGCGTTCAACCATCCCTGTTTATAACCTTCATTATTGGCATTTTCAAGGCGAGCATCCAAGTGATAAAGGGCCTCATTGTAGCCTGCCATCCAGAACTCACGAGGTTGTTTGTGGAATTGGAAAGTTATTCTCTCTAACTGCTCATGAAGGTTCCTGGCAAAAACATCCTTATTCTTCAGAGCAGACTTTGTCGAAGCAAGTTGATCCTCTAGAGTTTGGATTTTCTTAGACATTTCAGACAAAGCCCGATCTTTTGCATTCAATTGGAATGCCTGAGTTTCCAACGTTGATAGAGTACGAGCTTCTTCAACATTACGACTAAGAGCTCTTGATCCTCCCCGAGCAGGTCGGGAACTTGGTTCCTTGACAACATTCTGAGAAGCTCTTCCTCATCCACGAGAACCTCTTCCTCGTCCCCGAGTAACAGCAGAAGTACCAGATCTTCTCAAGGTATCCAACTCTTGTCTTAATTTGGCATTCTCAACCTCTAGAAAGGAAAATCCCTCGTCAGTCACTGGGATTACAGCTGTTGAAGAAGATGCTACAGACTTATACTATGCCAGCTCTTTCTGCAAATTGTTATTTTCTTGTTCTAGCAGCTCGGCAATCTGTCTACAAGCTTCAACTTCACCCTTTAGGGTTCTCTCCCTGACATCGTACCCAGCAAGGATCTTTTTGTGGCCTGTCTCGGCAGAAAGCTGTTGATACCTCTTTTCATACCCCTCGTGCAAAAGGGCAGTTGATTCTTTGTACTGAGTCTGAAGATCTTCTAAAGTATATTGAAGCTCCTCGATCATGTCATAGTAAGCCACATTATTGGCCACAGCTCGATCAAGTAAGCCCTTCAGGTATTGATAAGCTTCTACTGCCTGCTCTGAAGCATCATAACCGAGGATGTCAGCAACTTCTGATACACTCAATTCTGTGTGACCAGCCTTATAATATTCATGGCATTGCTGCATCAACTTTGTATCATTGCCAGATAATAATTCCATTCTAGCCACAAACTAGTAAAGAAGAGAAGGCAAGAGTTAATAAAAGAAGAAGACAGAACATCAACAACGCAAAGGAACAAAAAAAGGTAATTTTATTACATCATCAAAAGGAGTACAACGTTCAGAATACAGAGTACAAGTAAAAGAAAAACAGAAAGAGAATACCGAACAACTTCACACCTTTTCCTTGTCTCCCAAGACTTTCTCGGGAGGCTGGGACGAGGAGCTTGGTTGCTCGGTGGGAACAATGAGTTGATTGGAAGAAGTTGAGACTTGTTCAGGAGGAGCAGGCAAAGACGAAATCTCCTCGGTGGCTGTCTGATTGGGTTGTGGAGCAAGGACTTGATCACCTACTATCATTGAAGACTCCTCGGAAGCAGCTTCGTCTTCTTCCTCATCTTCAATCACAGGAGGAGGGCCAGGAAGATGTTGCTGGAATAGTTCAGAGTCCTCGCTAACCTTCAGTTCCTGCAGGGCAGCAACCCAACCATCTCGGAAGTATTTCAAACTCCCACACTTGACCTGGGTCATCATTGCCTCCACCCCCTATCCCATCCTTTATCCCAACCGGTGAGGAAAGATTTTTTCACAGCCACCTTTCTTTTCATTTTCTCCGAGGAGAGCTTCTCGGATAGAAGATCCTCGGAGGCTTTCAACTTGGCCTCCACCTCCTCCTTCTGGCGATTTACTTCTCGCAGAAGGGTTAGCTCTTCCTCAGCCGACTTCAACTTGTTTTCAAGCTCCCCAAAGTTTGTGAGCTTCTCGGCATATTTCTTATTCTCTCTCTCCAAGTCCTTCACTTTACTTCCCAACTGCACTTTCTCTTCTTCAGACGCAGCCAACTTCTTCTCCCATTCACCCCTATCCTCGTCGTATTTTTGACGGGATTCCTTCAAAGATTGGGCCAAACCCTGGAAAGCATCCTCTACTCCAGACGAGGAGCTGGAAGCCTTGATTGCTTCATCTTTCTTCACTATGGTGTTAAAAAAACTCACTAGTTGAAAAAGAAAATAATGATAAGTCAGTGCCGAGATACATATATTGACTAGAAGAAAGAAAAATTCAGGATAAGAGAAACTTACTGAAGCAATGTGACGAGTAGCTAGGGATGTCAGCATATTCCTAGACATGTTTTCTTCAATTCCTTGGACTTCAGGAATAGTCCAAGTCTTTACCGAGCTCATTGCAGAACTCGGGGGAATAATGGTTGGGACACCAGCTCCACTAGCTTGGAGCTGGGGAATGGTTTCAGTCAAAGTAACCGAGGAGGATTTCTTCAATCTCCTCAGTGGTACTTCAGCAGTTTCAACCAAAGAACTTTTGGTGGTAGAGATGGTGGCCACTTCCACAGGTGCATTTTTCTTGCTCGGAGCCACTGGGGGCTTCTCGGAAGCCTTCTGAGGAGCAACAGAGGGGGCAGCATCTACTTTCTTTGTCCCCTTTGGGACATTATTCTTGTTTCTCTTTCCATCTCCAGCAGAGGAAGTCTCCTCGAAGATAGCAGGAACTCTTCTTTTACCCATCTTCTGACTCAGAGGAATGTGAGATTCTGGTGAAGATTCCTCAGATTTTGGCAATGGTTCACTAATGCTGATCACAGGATGAGCAGTAAAGGATGATGTGTAGCTCCTGTACTGCAACAAATATGAAGCAGACCTGATGTGCTCGTCTGCAACTCTTCGATGCAAATTCCAGATATGTTTCAAATGATTTATATTAACTTCTGATTCTTTGGGAGTTTTTCTCTTACTGTCGACTGCAAACAAAAACATATTGAAATGTCAATCATGCATTTATTCAAACATAATGAAATCATAATTTCAGAAATGAAATAAAATGAAAATAACCTATCCCATTGCCATATGGAGGGCATTTGGGACCCTCATATACTGCATCTCCAACCAAAGGGGCATGTTGCCAATTTTTTATAACTACCCCATGTTCAAAATAATCCCTGTTTGCATCAGGGAGGTTGACTATTAAGGCCCTATTCAAAAACCTAGTTTTTAAATAAAAAACATTGTCTAAAACAGCCCATCTATAACAGTACATAATCTCAGGAATTCCTATACGAGTTCCATGAGTTTGATTTAACCTATACACCCCATTAACTATTCTCCATGTGTTGGGGGCTATTTTTGCAGGGACAACATCGAAATACTGACAGAACTCTAAACACAAAGGGTTTGGTGGAAAAGAAAATCCACATTCAGCAATAAAGAGGCTAGGGAACCAATGTCCCTCAGCCAAATTAAAATAAGTTGAAGGCTCAGAAAGATTCTCCAGAGTTACCCAAGAAGGAATAGAAAAGTCATAACGGAATTTCTCAAGAGATTCGATAATATAAACCATGGTGAATAAAAAGAAATGAAGAAGAAGGAAGAAAATCTTACAGGAAAAAGGAGATCTATTGACAAACAAACGAAGAAAGGGATGAACGCACAAGAGAGAGAAAATCTATAGAAAACTCGAAAGCAGAAATTGAAAAGGTAGAAGACGATGGGATTGCCTTTGAAGCTTAAATACTTTGCCTTGGGAAACGGCGAAAGAAATGATTACAAAAAAGAAATTATTACGCTACCGGCGGCTAAAAGGACAAAAAGTGCACGAAGATCGAAGCGCTTATAAAAATGCAAAAAGGCGGAATCTGTGAATTTGGAAGGAAATTCAAATACGAAGAAAAGGCTCCTAAAACCCAGGAAGGTCATTTAATATTGCCATATACCGAGAAAGAATGTTCCATACTCCTCAAAGTTCGAAATATGAAACATTGGGGGCTTCTGTTGATACCAAAATTAGTATGCTGATGTGGACGAATAATAAGAAGACACGTGTCAATCTACGTGGCACAATAGCAACGAGGAAGTTCATTCCCCCGACCAAGTCAGACTCACTCCGAGCAACAAGTACATTCCGAGGAACTCCAGCTCTCCGAGGAACTCCAACGCTCCGAGGAACTCTAGTGCTCTGAGGAACTCTTGGACAACGAGCAACTAAGGCGGTTCGAGCTGCATCTCGACCACAGCATTGATTGCCAGATAATCAACAGTTCAACTATTCATTGAATGCTTATCATCTTGACGCACACGCTTGAAGAGCATTAAATGAGTTACCCTTTCATATGTATATCATTTAATGTATCACCCTTTCATGTACAGCCTAAGGGCTATAAATACCTTGTATCACCCTCATTCAAAGGGACGAGAATTTCTTGATAGTACTTGTAATCGAGAATTCCCAAACACTCAGCAATAACATAACAGTGGACGTAGGCCATTCATATAAGGCTGAACCACTTTAAAATTCTTTGTCTCATTTATTTATCTGTGATTGAATAATTAGAGTAATCTAGTTTTTTACATCAACAATAAGAAAAAGTGAGAATTGGGAATGGAAAACTATTTTCCATGATTAAATAAACCCTTATGGTTTTAGGGGTCTCTTCTAAAAAAAATTCCCACACCGAGCTCCCATTATTCTAAGAATGGCATTGGATGATAATAAAATTTATCAGCTCATTGCCATCCTTAGAGATCGTAGACAGTGTGATCTTATGGATGTCATGGGCTTCTTGGGTGATATTGTTCCGAAGGTAGGAGATGATTCAGACCTTGTGATGCTCGTGAAGATATCCCCGACTACGATGACCTTATAAAAGCAGAAACTTTTGTTGATTGTGTTGACTCTGTGGAGAAATTTTTACACTTGAGCGCTAATCGGGGAAGGACACCAAGCTCTGATGGCTAATGAAGGTTTGGTTGAAAGAGTTGGTTAATGATAGATCCCACAATGAACAACCAACTATCCACTTTTGGACCATGATGAAACACACTATGTTAGATGATTTTTTACCGTCTACCCATGACAAGGAATTATTTTCCCACATTTAAGCTCTTTATTAAGCAACCCATATAATAAGCGAGTACACTGAAAAATAATGTTTGCTGTGCACTCAAGCCAAACTCGAGAGAGTTAGATGAACAAAAATTTAGGCCTTACATCCACTACTTACGAGTTGCGATCATACATGATTTGACCTAAAGGGATATACACTCCATCCAAAAAGTCATGCATTATATATTAAGGATTGACACAGACCTCAAACAGACCAAGCCCAGTAATACCTTCAGTGTGAAATGGAGGACGATGGGTTATAAGATCCACTACCTCAACACCATACCCTTATCACTCGCATTATAGAACCCCAGACCGATGGTCTCCCCCGTTAAAGTTCATGGATACACTTTTTAAAATAAAGAGAATAATGTAATGAGAGGGGTACAATGTTAAATAATGAGTGTCTTTAATACTAGTTGTGCCATATAATAAGGGGCTAAGCACCTTTAAGAGGATATACCCTATAGTTAGGGGTAATAGAGTCTTTATGTTTTATTACGTTAAGCGCTTGGGCCTAGAGTTTACTCTTGTCTATATATATAGGTTAACGTCTAATGTTATGAAGGCTTTTCTTTCATCAAAGTGTTATGTTTCAGTTGGTTCTTTTTTTTAAAAGGGGTATTTGAGCACGATAGGAGGAAGACGAGCCAACTCTGGTATTGCTGCGCTGGAACAAACAAGCTTCGTAGATAATTTGATAAGTCGTATCTAGCTTCCCTTGTAAATTATGTCCCGTTAGATATGCCTCCAGGATTTAAATAGGGCAGCAACTTTTTTTGCGACGCTGTTGAAGAAAATTTTTATGGTAATCAAATGGTGTATTTGGAAGAGAATGGTTTTTTATAATTAAAGTATATATTATATAAAGACCCTCCTAGGGGAAGAAAACCATTATACAAGATGTATAAAAAAATAATAAAAGGGGGACCAATACACCCCTCTACCTAATTAAAAAAAATCTAAAACTAATACCTCTCATTCCACACTCATCCAAAAACTCAATTATGAACAATGGAGAACTCGACATCATCTCTCTACTCCCTTAATACAACATGCTCAGAAGGGCATAATGTAGTTGAGCCAGATCCATTTTCACCCCCGTAAAACATTTGTTTCACCCTTTCCAAATAGACCACAAAATACATATATGCACAACCCTCATAATTCTTGATTTCTCCTCTCTACCACCTTAGTCTTCCAAGTTACCAATAACCCACACACCGTCTTAGGCATAGACCAGTGTGACCTGAATGATGTCAACACCACATATCTCATACTCCTCACTACCCAAAATGTAGAGTCATATAATTCAATGTCTCTTACTCTTTATTGCATAACCAACAATGACTAGCCATCCACCTACCCCTTCTCATCAAATTATCAATCGTCAAAATGGCTTCCTTGGTAGTAGTATAAGCAAGGTAGGCCATTTTGGTTGGTAATTTAGGCTTCCAAATTTTCTTTCAAGGGAACACCCCTCCACTCCCTCTAATCAAACACAAGTAATATCTTTTTCCTATAAAGTAGCCTTTTCTCCCCCCCACCCTTCCACTCTAAGAGATCCTCACCCTTGCTAGGGAATCTTTTCCCCAATCACATAAAAAATTATTCAACCGCATCCAATTCCCAATCCTGAAAGTCTCTTTAGAACTTGGTCTCCACATCAATCATCCCCCCACCCCAACCTCTCCACGTTATCCCCTACACCCCCCCCCCCCCCTCTAATTATTCTCCACCAAAGAACCCTCCCAGCACATTTGTCTCTTTAGAACCTCACCTTAGAGCCATCAACAAGTTTGAAAATTAAGTTCTTTGAGAACTCCTCCAATATCTTCTTTATGTGCTTCCAGATACCTACTTTATAAGGAAAACAAGTAATCGAAGATGGGAATCCATGCAACTAAGCCTAGATCGAGCCACTACAACTCTCCTCCACAAATGGCCATCCTCCCTCGAGGATCTCTATAACCATTTTCCCATAAGAGACTTACTAAAAATAATAAGGTTTTTAACACCTTTTCCCCCATTCTTTGTCGACTTGTATACCTCACCCCGCTTGACTATGAAATACGCGGGGCAATCATTATTACATTTCCAAAGGCAATCTCTCTTAAGATTTTTAAGTTTTGTCCTCACAAAAATAGGCAATGGAAATATAGAGAGATAATTTGTCAGCATACTAGAGAGTGTGCTCCTTATTAGTGTCAGTCTACCTCTCTTATAAAATAACTCTTCTTTTATCCCGCTAGTCTCATCTCCACCCTCTAAATCACATGATCCCAAATGAAAGAGGATAATAACTTAGCAATTGAGTGTCTTGAGGTGTATATATGATATATACAAGGCAGAAGTAGATAATGGGGATAGTGAGACATCAAGTCGAGCCGAGCCCTTTTCTACCTTTTGGGAGGATATATATTTTGCCACGAAGGCTCTATGTGGCATATTTTATTTAGGGTGACACTTTGTTTTCATAAGAGGAGGTAAATACTGAAGAGAAACAGATGGAAAAGTTCATATTTGGGTTGACATGGAACATTAGGACAACTTTTTGGGAAATTTAGTTTTTACCATTTACACACAGGTGGTAAATGACACACTATTTCACTGTCAGGATCACTGAGGGTTTTTAAAAGGAAAAGGTAAGAAGAGGCCCAACTCAGAGCTATTTGGAAAGCGAAGCAAGACTAATGGAGGTGGTAGTCAAGGTTCCTAAAAGCCTAAGGGACCTCAGTTTCTGGAGCAGCAGCAAAATAAACACAAAGGTGATGATGATCATAAGGTCCACCAGTTCCAGGCACAAAAGTTCACGTATGGAAACTAAGGTAAGGTCCAGGGACAAGGACAACATGCTCGAGGCTATCAGGGACGAAGTCAACAGGGTCGTGGGAAGCAGGGCCAACAGAAGGAGAGGCACTATTTTAATGATACTTGTTTTATTTTGGTGAGGTTGTCCGGGGGAAATTAGGGGGCTACAGGACCAGGGCAGTCAGAGGGGGCACCAAGCAACATAGGGTTAACATCATCAGTAGTCAACCCCATCCGTTGTCATAATGCCAGCATTACAAGCCCAGCCACATGGGCAATAATCATTACAGTACAGGCATGTGTATCACGTCACACTTGGGGAGCCATAAGCATGAATGCATGCAGTAAAGGGTATATTTCGTCTATTTGGTATGTGGGGCACATATTATTCGATATTGGTGCATCACTTTCATTTGTTGGTATTAGTTTTCCTCAGTCGTCCAGGATGGTAGACTTAGCATCGGACATAGTACGTCATATATAATTACCTATTGGTACATGGGCTCCTATATGTTCTGCATACAAATGGATAAAGGTGGATATGTATAGACTTAGATTCATAGCAGGCCTTCTTGTCTTAGATATATCAATGTATGATGTTATCTTGGGTATGGGATTGGTTGTCCACGTATAGAGCATGTATAGACTATTTTGGGAGGTCCATTGTCTTTGCCATCTCGAGGCAGGCCATGCTAATAGGGTGGGCAGAGAATGCATATATATTATGTTGAGGAGGACACTTTCAAGGGAGTCATAGTGTCTTTAGATTATATTTTGGTGGTTAGGGAGTATTTAGACCGTGTTTCAAGAGATTCTAGGTTTACCGTCGAGTAGAGAGATTGGATTTATGATTGATTTGGCTCCATACAAGAGGCTTATTTACCATGGACCGTATCGTATGTCTCCTTTAGAGATGAGAGAGAATAAGGACTATATTCGACAATTTTAGGGTATGGTTTTATTTGGAGGAGTACTTCGCCTTAAGGATATCCAGTCCTATTTATAAAGAAGGGGGACATATCGTTGACATTGTGTATTGATTATTGGGAGTTAAACAAGGCCACATACATAACAAATATTTGTTCCCTTATATTGATGATTTGTTCAACTAGTTGAGAGTTGCCTCCTACTTCTCGACGATTGATTTGAGATCGAGGTACCATCAATTGAGTATTTGGGAGCGGGACGTCCCAAAGATGACATGTTTTATGAGATATGGGTTAGATGAGTTTATGGTCTTGCTACTTGGACTAACCAATGCACCGAAAATATTCACAAACTTGATGAATAGACTATTTAGGGAGTTTTTGGATCAATTTGTCATTGTATTCATTAATGACATCTTGTTCTATTCTCGAACTGAAGATGAGTATGCGCAAAACTTACAGATAGTCTTATAAACGCTACGAGACCATCAACTCCATGCTAAGTACAAGAAGTGTGGATTTTCATTAAAAGAGGTTTAGTTCTTTGGACACACTATATCTCAGGCAGGGATATAAGTGGACCCGATTAAAGTTACAACGATTATGGAGTGGTATTAACCCACGACACTTACAAAGGTACGTGGTTTTCTTAGTTTGGAAGGAAATTATCATCGGTTTATTCAGGGGTTCTCTAAGATATTTGGGCCTTTGACGAATTTGACACAAAAGGGAATACCTTTTGTTTGGGAGGAGTTTTACTAGCGGACTTTTGATGAGTTGAAGGTTAAGTTGACTCTAGCTCTGGGGCTCACTTTACCTTGTGGTGGAGTGGATTACAAGGTGTATACTGATACGTCCCTATAAGGACTTAGGGGTGTGTTAATTCAGGAGAACGTATGATAGCATATGCTGCTTGACGTGACTAAAAATGTGTCTAAAGTGCGTGCTTAAAGAGGCTCAAGTGCAAGCAAGTCGCTCAAATAATAACCCGGGAAGACGGGATCGTATCCACAAGGAACTAAGACGATTGCTCATAACGACGAAATAAAAGAAGAAAAACCCTAAACTGATTTGCAAAAAGAAACTAAAAGGTGATTAGTTGTGGAATTGAATTCTACTATCTAAATGCAGTTGAAAGTTAAATTACTAAATAAACTACGTGCACAAAAGTAAAACTACTGTAATAAGTAAATATGAATGAGGAAAAGAAGGTTAGGATACAATCCCCTAGACCCTAATACATTTACCGGATAGAAAACTAGCTTTTGAATTAGATAGTTGATTAAATCCAGTCTTTATTAATCATAAGCATTACATATATGAGATTGCTAGCCCGCATCATACGTAATAAAAGGAAAGAATAAAGTGGTGTTGCAGTAGATAACACGCACATCGCATTCTTAAATACCCCGGTTTCCTAGGGCAAACGAGGTTAAAAGACCTACAATGGTTCTGTTCACTACACAACACGATTTGATCAATATTTAATTTGAAACCTATTTTCTATACATGTAAACTACATCGGGTTGGGTTCATGCATCCCAACCCTTAGAAATTTAGCTAGACATAATTACACTATGCATGAACAAAAAATCTATTTTGATTGAATCCGTAATGGCATGAAGAATGGGATGAAACATGTAAATAAGAATTGTAACCTACTTTTTTTGAATTCTCAAACACAAATATGAAAGCAATTGAAAGCATAAAGAAAATATTACTTGGAATGAAGAAAACTCTTTAGTTAATGCTTAAAACTTGAACAAATTAATTCGTTAGGGTTCTTGGCTCCCAAAAGCTCTCTAAAAATAAAAAATAAAAACGAACTCCTAAAAGTCTGGTAATAAGTTGGAATAAATACCCTATGAATTCACAAGAGTTTGAACTAAGTACAACTCTAATTTCGAAACAGAAAAATTATGAAAATTGACAACCGAATCGATCCGATTTGGGGTCATCCGTTCAGTTTGATACACCGGACCGGTTCGTTTTTGCCTCTAATCGAATCGGTACGGTCATCCATTTTATGCAGGAATTCTTAAGGTGTCAGATCGGTTAGTTTTTGGTCATAATCGGATCGGTCAGCTCATTTTTTTATTCAGGAACTTGTCCTTCACTGGACCGGTTCATTTTTGGTCGACACCAAATCGGTTCGGTGGTATTCTTCTTCCTGGTCTTTTTACGATTTTCTCTCAACTTTGAAGCTTCATAACTTCTGATTCGGGACTCAGATTTGGATGTCGTTTCTTCCTACGTGCTTGTAGACTCGAGGTCTTCAACTTTCATTTTGGTTCCTTGTCCGAATTCGAGATGTAAAATTACTCTTTTGCTCTCTGACTTTTCTTTTTTTCTTTCTTCCTTAGTTTCTTGGTTTTGAGTTTCCTCTTCTCTTCACTTGTATAAAATGCCTGTAAATTGCAAGAAGAATACACGAAACTCGATGCACTATATAGGGAATGTCAGTAACAAAGATATGATATAAATCAATGCATTTTACATTGTACGAGGTGATAAAAGCCTCTAAATTAAGGGGATAAATCGGAAGAATTTATTCCTAATCAAACCCCCTAACTTAGAACTTTGATCGTCCCGAGTAATGTAAAAGAATCGTAAAAGGTGTCAACTCTTAAAAATCATTTTACTAGGATAGAATACTTCTTTCACGGGCAAACAATTGCTTTTAGCATATGCAAAAGGCCGTTAAACCCCTAGGTTACCCTAGTAGGAAGAGTGGTGTCTCGTGAGGGTTTGCGGTGAATAACTAAAAATTGTATAATTTAGACCTTTCTAAAAATAATCACCATAAATTTATATTCACAAGTCTCAATTTGTCATGTGTGTGTGTGCGAAGCCAAAAATTTAACCGCAAATTTCCACCGATTGATATTTACCTTACTTTTCGAAAATTCTCTTTGATTCAAAAACTCACAAATGCTCTCACAAACGAATCACTCGGAATGTGCTTATTTCTCCTGGTGTGCGTGATTTAAGGAGTAAATGTAATGGACATGAGGTCACGCACACAAATTTGAAATACGAAAATTATTTAGGTGAATAGATATCTTCATCAGATTACGATCATTGAGAAACGAGAAACATCATCTCTTATACACACCATTTAATCTCTATTATTATCTTTTCGTGTTTTAGCTCTCCACGCGGTAACTAATTTTACAACTCGAACTCGGTTAGGACTTTTTCGGGCTCAAGGTGTATTGGGTAATATGGGAATCAGAAAATGTTCTTATGATGTCTTTTAGTGTTTTTCTGGCTTTTGCTCATTTTTCTCTTCTTATTCCATTTTTTTCTATTTTTGACATTTTTCTTTTCTTGCTATTTTTGTGAGCATTACTCTATTTTCTCCTTGCCCCTTTTCATTGCACTTATTGGAATTTATCGATGAATGTTCAATCTTCACAATTCCGGGCTATTTGGGATTTTTTGGGTTATCAAACGAAAAGAAAAAAAATTATTAGGCTCAATTAGGTTAGCGAAGGGGAAAAATTTTCACAACTTTTTATGGATAATATTTTTGGTTAAACAAATGAGGGCCTAACTTCATTTATCCGAATTACTAATTATATTACCATATGCATCTCGAGATTAATTTAATTTAGAGATATTTTAGCGCGTTTTTCAAGACAACATCTCACGCGTTTCCCGTAACCGATCAAAGCAACAATTTAGAGATCATCAACGCTGAATTAAAAGTTGAGTTAACCATTAACTTGGATTGATTTAATTACTCGAAATAAGTGAAATGCTCGAAATCTCACCGGGTTGATTAATCTCCACACTTATTCATAAAGTCGTCAATTTTCGCTCAATTTCCATCTTTGGTCAATTTCGACTTTGTACAATTGATTTTACAAATTTGAGAATACAAAAAAAAATTCAATGATATTTTTGAAAATTTTAAATTCCAATATTTATTTATTTCGGAGAAAAATATTTTTAGCTTTTTTATTCAAATTTTTTGGAACTTTTTGAAATTTTCTATTTTTTTTGGTTTTTGGGCATTTTGAACTTTGTGAAATTTTTGAAGTGCATGCGTACCCCCCCCCCCCCCCTAACTTGACTTTTGCAAAGTCCCGGTGCAAAAGGACTAAAAGCTAAATTAAAGAGAGTAGGCATAGAAAATACACAAAGTACAAAAGGCAATAATAAAATAAGCAGGTATAAGAAACGAAAAGATAGGCATGTCAAATCTTTCATTAAATATTTAGATTACAAGAGAGTATAAACAACAAAATGGAAGGATTACACAAAACAACCTACTAAAAACTTGTTACTGAGGGGGCGGGTGGGAGGTGCTGGGAGCATTCGGGTCATATGGGTCGTAAAAGTAGGTCGGTGGTGGCGCACCCATTATCATGCGATATAACTCAGCCTGAAGGCGATGCATCATACTAGTATCGCGCTGGTAGGCCCAACGATCCTCTTGGCAGTCGGCATTGTATTGATTGATGAAACCATCAAAGCGCGATTACAACGCGATGATGCGTCGATCAAACTCCGTCCCAGTGGCTCAAAATCAGAATCTGCATCTTCATCGTACTCGGCCTCCTCATCTTCTCCCATTTCAACATCCGTAGACACCTCCTCCTCCTCCTCCTCCTCCTCCTCCTCCTCCTCCTCGTCATCATCTTCCTCCTCATTCTCATCTTCCTCCCTACGTGCTCGTAGGATTCCCTTTTGCTTTTCACTTTTAGTGCGGGTTCCCTTTCCAATAGGATTGGGAAGGCGAGCAAATGCTGGGGGAGGGGCAATGCTGGTATCGATTAAGATAGAAGTGATGATCTGGGCATATGGGAGAGGGGTTGTACCCTTTTAATCCAACGTCGCTAAGAGGATGTCGGTGTAGAGAATGCGAGCCAGGTGGATAGGGGTATTGGGGTCGAAGAGGTGGTAAACAAGGGTTGCTTAATGGGGTACATCACCGAGTCATTGGATGTTTGGAGGATGTTGGCGCACACAATTTGAAAGGTGATACTTGCCTTATCATTCATATTGCCCACCGAAAAGGTCTCGATACCCCAATGTTCGTCGGGCGCAAGGCGGGCCATGCATGTAACTTTTATAAGTGGGGTAAGATTATTTGGGTACATATATTGGGCGGGCTCAGGACGCCTTTGGCCGCTAACTTTCATGTCAGAACATCTAAATAGAAAAGGACGGGAATAACATCAACATAGGCTTCGGATGTGTACTTGGTTGTGCGGATGGGAGAGCCGTAAAAAGCACGCACCTCGGCCTCCCACACCGCTCCATGGGGCTCATTAAAATAACGCCATCACCCCCTCGGAAGGAAAAGGTTAGTGATGGAGGGGGAGCTCGTTCCATCGTACTTAGCGCTCAACATGGACTTTGCGGGAGGGACTGAAAAAGAGGTTTCACCATATTTGCTCTTGGTGAGAACGGTACTCCCAGTTGTCGTCCGGGAGAACTTTAACGGAGGCGTATTTTTTGGGGAGGGCCCTCCTTGCCATAGGGAAATGAATTGGGGCTTATAATAGAGTAGGAAATAGAGAATAAGGGAGTGGGGTTGATGGGTGATGGTGAAATGGGGGGAAATAGGTGTATTTATAGGTGGTGTGTGGAGGTAGGGGGTTGATTTTGGAGGGAAATGGTTTTGGAGGGAAGGGGGGATGGATTTGGGAGGGAAAATGAATGAGGAAATGGGGAAGGTCAGATATGGAGGGAAAATAAGGGATTGGGTGAATCGGGGATGAACCTTGGGAAGGAAAAAATTGCATACACCGAACCGATTCGGGTCCCCAAGTGCGTACCAGTTCGATTTCCAGTAAGTTTCTGGTCCCCCTAACTTAGGATGAACTCTTCTTTATTGATTCTCTGAGTATTCCCATAATTAATCCCATGCAAGATTGACCTTGGACCTCCCAACACTTACTTCGAAACCCTATACGCTCTCTCTACATGTGTACTTCTGCTCCTATCCTATCATGATTTATACCTACGGACTCCTAACTACCCTAACCTACTCACAACTACTATACACAAGAATAACTCCATACGCATCGGGGGTGCGACGACCTTGCTGTTACAGCTCTTTCAACCCCATAAACGAGGTTCGACATCCAAATTATATCGGTTTCTTCCACATATGCCTCCAGATATAGCTTTAGGAGTTGTCCGTTAACCTTAAATGTATTGCCCCTTTTGGATATTCCAATTCAACCGATCCGTGGGGGAATACATTTCTCACGACGAATGGGCCCCCCCATCTAGGCCATAATTTTTTCAAAAACATATGTAGCCCAGAGTTATTGAGAATCACCTTTTCTCCCAAATGAAACTCTTTTCGTCGGATCATCTTATCATGTGCAAGTTCCATCCATTCTTTGGAAATCTTGGCATTGTCGTACGCATCGTTGCGCATCTCTTCCAACTCATTTAATTGAAGCTTGCGAGCTTCTCCGGCTTTATCCAAATTGTAGTTCAGACTCTTAATTTCCCAATACACATTGTGCTCTAGCTCCACAGGGAGATGGCATGAATTTCCATAGACAAAGATAAATGGGGACATCCCTAGGGGATTCTTGTGTGAAGTCATATAAGCCCACAGCGCATCGTTCAATCTAAGAGACCAATCTTTCCTATTAGGGTCGATGGCCTTTTCAAGGATGTCTTTAATTTCACGATTCGCTAGCTCAGCTTGCCCACTCATTTGAGGGTGATAAGTTATTCCAACCTTGTGAATAACTCCATACTTTCTCATAATCTTCTCAAACGGCATGTTGTAAAAATGATTGTCGTTATCACTAATTATTACTTTCGGAGCACCGAAGTGAGAGAGTATATGTTCTTACAAGAAGTTAATCACCACTTTATTTTCATTCGTTTTGGTAGCTATAGCCTCCACCCATTTAGGCACGTAGTCTACCGCAATGAGGATGTATAGGAAGCCAGAAGACGGGAGGAAGGTCCCATAAAGTCACTACCCCAACAGTCAAAGATCTCGATGATAAGTATAGGGGTTAATGGCATCATGTTTTATTGGGTGATAGCCCCCATTCGTTGACACCTATCGCAATATTTACAATATCCGTTTACATCCCGAAAGATTGTGGGTTAATGGAGTCTTCTTGGAAGGATCTTAGCGGCTATCTTGTTCGTGGAAACGTGTCCTCCACATGCTTTCGTATGATAAAAATGGATGACGCTATGAGTCTCACCATCCGGTACACAACGTTGGATGATTTGGTCCGTACAAAATTTAAACAGGAATGCATTATCGTAGAAAAACATGCGCGACCAAGTAATGAACCTCTTTTTTTCTTGCGGGGTCGAGTCAAGAGGGACGACTCCCATGAAGAAGTAGTTAACTATGTCCATAAACTAAGGAAGGGAAGAGGTGGAAAATAGCTTCTCATCCATAAAATACTCATTTATGGGTATCGAATCACTAGGCACGTCGAATGAGAGCCGTGATAAATGATCGGCAACGACGTTTTCTACCCTTTTTTGTATTTAATGGAGAGATTAAACTATTGGGGAGTGGGATCCACCTTATGAGACACGGCTTATCATCTTTCTTAGAAAGGAGGTATTTTAGCGTCGCGTGGTCGGTAAAGCATATAATGGGTGAACCAAAGAGGTACGAGTGAAATTGGTCAAGGGAAAACACTACCACTAGCAATTCTTTCTCTGTGGTGGAGTAATTGAGTTGTGGTCCGATTAGAGTCCTGCTAGCATAGTAGATGACATGAGCTTTATTATCTATTATATGGCCCAAAACAGCCCCTATAGCGTAGTCACTCACATCACACATAAGCTCGAATGAAAGGGACCAATCCGGAGCTTGCATGATGGGAGAGAAAACAAGCATGCTTTTCAATTTATCAAAAGGGCCTTGGCATGCTTCGTTCCACTCAAATGGAGCATCCTTAATAAGGAGGTTACTCAGGGGTTTAGATATAGCACTCAAAACCTTGATAAACCTTCTATAAAATCCTGCATGGCCCAAGAAGGAGAGCACCTCCTTTAGTGATTTAGGTGAGGGAAGCTCAGCAATAACATCTATTATGGCCCTACCTACTTCTATTCCTTTGGACGACACTATGTGGCCAAGAACTATTCCTTCGGTAACCATGAAATGGCATTTTCCCCAATTAAGTAACAAGTTATTTTCCACACATTGGGCTAGTACTTTCTCAAGATTTGCGAGACAAAGATCAAAAGAGGGACCGAAAATGCTAAAGTCATCCATGAAAAATTCAAGGCCTCTTTCAACCATGTTGCTAAAGAAACTAAGCATGCACCGTTGGAAGGTTACGGGTGCATTACACAAACTAAATGGCATCCGTTTGTAGGCAAACGTGCCAAAAGGACACGTGAAAGTCGTATTTTCTTGGTCTAAAACATCTACCTCTATTTGGTTATATCCCGAATAACCTTCTAGGAAGCAATAGTATGGATATCCCGCTACTCTCTCTAGCAGTTAGTCGATAAATGGTAGGGGAAATGATCTTTCCTGGTGCCCGCATTGAGTTTTCGTTAATCAATGCAAACGCGCCACCTGGTAGTGGTGCGTTGGGGAATTAACTCACCCTTGGAATTCTCGACCACAGTCATTCCCGTCTTCTTCGGGATTACTTGGATAGGACTTACCAATTTGCTATCCGAGATTGGGTAGATGATCCCGACGTCTAATAATTTAATAATTTCGACTCGCACTACCTCTTTCGTTGTGGGGTTCATTCTTCTTTACATTTCCCTCTAAGGCTTGACGTCCTCCTCGAGGTGGATTTTATGGGTACAAATCAAGGGACTTATACCTTTTGAATCCTCTATGCTCTAACCAAAATCACTTTTGTGCTTCCTCCAAATTTCTAACAGCTTACCCTCTTGCTCTTTATCTAGGCTAGAGGAGACAACAACAGAAAATGTCTCACCCTCTCCTAAATAAGCATATTTTAAATTATAGGGTAGTTTCTTTAACTCGAGGGTGAGAAACTTCTCTTCGAGGGGATTAAGCATGACTCCCTCGAGGGTAGCTCCTCGAATCTTAAAACCCAGTGAACATCTTATAAATCCTTTATCGATGCTCTCTCGTCTAATAGCTCTTTGAACCCCTCGACCTCTCGCTTAAACTCAGTATATGGAATCTCACTCCCAACACCTATCACTAGACATGTTTCTAAAGTATCCCCACCCATGGTTCTCTCAATGTGCTCCTCTACTACCTCCTCTCTGAGATCGATCGTATGGATTTCATCTTAGTCACCCACTTCATTAGCAACATTGAAGATGTTCATCTTGTGGGTAATGTTCCTGAATGTGAGTTGCATTTGCCCATTGCATGTATTGATTAAAGTGTTAGCCGTGGCTAAGAATGGGCGTCCTACAATGATGGGAACATGGTTGCTAGAATGGATGGAGGGATCCGTGTCCCAAATGACAAAGTTTATCAGGAAGTAGAATATGTCCACTTGGACTATCACATCCTCGATAATCCCTCGAGGTACCTTCACTATGCGATCCGCTAATTAGAGAGTGATTCGTGTGGGCTTATGGTCACCTAAATCAAGCTGCTTATAAATGGAGTAGGGAAGCATATTAACAATCGAGCCTAAATCCAACAAGACTTTCTCAATTTGAAGCTATCCAATAACACGTGAAATTGTGGGTGCGCTGAATCTTTAAACTTGGGTGGGAGGTCATTAAGTAGAATGAAGCTCACATTCTGTGCTAGGAAGACATTATTCTTCACCTTTAGCCGCACTTTAGACACATTATCCACCTTGAGCCGGAAACATTCCCTTCTCTTGGACACTTAACGAGGATTGTAACCTAGATATGCTCGTATTCATCTAAATGAACATGCGCTCAAACTTGGAGTTGGTTGCATTTTGAGATTGGATGAACTGGTTTAAATTGTCCTCAAGAGTCCTCCGCTGTGGGGTGATGTATGGGCCTGGAGGTGGTGCTTACATGTGTGGTTGCATAGGTGGCGCTTGTTGAAATTGAGGAGGGGGTGGAAGTAAGGTAACATGTGAATTTGGATTCAACGCAGCTTGTTGTTTCCCGTAGCTAAAACCAGGATGGTTCCTCCATGAAAGGTTGTACGAGTTCCCATGTGGGGCATCAAAATTTCCCTCAAACCCCCCTATTGCTTCCACTTGCTCGGTAATCATGGCTTTGTAGGCGAGTATCATCGGACATTCCTTGGTTAAATGGCCCACCTCATAAATGGCACACACCTTCTCTTTCACAGCTCGGGTGGATCCGGTAGTTTCTCTTAGTCGTACCTCGAGTATGTCTCTCATACTTTTCTCAAATTGGTCAAGTTGACGGTCTAACAAGGTATCTTTGTCTAGTTGGTACAGACCGGATGGAGCAGGAGTGGTGTACACTTCTCGAGGTCAATTTTGGGCAGTGGGATCGGATGTGTCCCATGCTTGAGTAGTCTCAGCGACATACTTGAGATGGGCCTCAGCATCGCTCGCATCTAACTCCCAAAACGGTCTTTCACATATAGTTTGAACAAGTTGTTTAGACGCTATAGTAAGACCTTGATGGAAGAAAGAGATAAGGTGATGCTTCTCAAATCCATGATGTGGGCAAGCGTCAACCAACTCTTGAAAATGTTCCTAACACCAATCAAATTACTCATTATCTTATTGTTGAAAATATTGAATTTGAGCCTTGACGGAGTTGGTTTTATGTTGTGGAAAGAATTTCGAGAGAAACTTGGATTGCATATCCCTCCATGATATAATTGAGTTTGATGGTAAAGACCAAATTCAGGTATTAGCTTTATCCTTTTAGGAAAAAGGAAAAAGCTTTAAGAAAACGACATCTTGCGTGCAAACTTGATCACTAAATGTGTCGCACGCCTCTTCGAACTCACGGATGTGGAGGTATGGTTTCTTCGAATCCATGCCGTGAAATGTGGGAAGAATTTGTATCATCCCATTACGAAAGTGGAACTGTCCTGCATTGTATGGAAGTATAATGAACCCAGGGGTGACAGTTCTCTCGGGAAATAAAAGTTCTTTTAAGGGAAGATACAGAAAAACACCCTCCCCCGTATCGAAACTAGCATGGTTAGACATCGCGCTCTCTCCAATAGACTCAAAGTCCTAACTCAATTCCCTAGAAGTGTGACTCGTAATGTGAATCAAAGTGTGAGTCGTGATGAAATTAAGTGGTGTAGAAGGTGGAACCCAAAATTACGGAACACGAGGGGTATGTGGGCTATCGGGATTATTCTCAACGATGGGATTTTCGTGGATACTTGTTGGAGTAGTTTGAGGAGTTTCCTCTGGATTTTACATGATAGGACTTCTGAGATGATTTTTTTTTAAGTTTTGGAATCAAATTTGGGATTAAATCAACTAACCTAAAAGTCTACCTAAGTCCCTCGGAAATGGCACCAAAAACTTGACGCGACTAAAAATGTGTCTAAAGTGCGTGCTTATACATGCTCAAGTGCAAGCCTATCGCTCAAGTAATGACCCGATACGACGGGATTGTATCCACAGGGAACTAGGACGATTTCTCGTAACGACGAAGGAAACGAAGGCTAACCCTAAACTGATTCACAAAAAGAAACTAAAAGGTGATTAGTTGTGGAATTGAATTCTACTATCTAAATGCAATTGAAAGTTAAATTACTAACTAAGCTACGTGCACAAAAGTAAAACTACTGCAAATAAGTATATATGAATGAGGAAAAGAAAGTTAGGATACAATCCCCCAGACCCTAGTACATTTACCGGATAGAAAACTAGCTTTTGAATTAGATAGTTGATTAAACCTGGTCTTTATTAATCCAAGCATTACATATATGAGAGTACTAGGCCGCGTCATACGTAATCAAAGGCAAGAATAAAGCAGGTTTCAGTAGCTAACACATACATTGCATTCTGAAACACCCCAGTTACCTAGGGCAAATGAGGTTAAAAGACTTACGATGGTTGTGCTCACTACACAACACGATTCAATCAATATTAATTTGAACCTATTTTCTATACATGTAAACTACATCGGGTTGGGTTCATGCATCCCAACCCTTAGAAATTTAGCTAGACATGAATACACTATGCATGAACATGAAATCTATTTTACATGAATCCATAATGGCGTGAAAAATGGGACGAAACTTGTAAATAAGAATTATAACCCACTTTTTATGAATTCTCAAACACAAATATGAAAGAAATTGAAAGCATAAATAAAATATTACTTGGAATGAAGAAAACTCTTGAATTAATGCTTAAAACTTGAACAAGCAATTCCCTACGGTTCTTGGCTCCCAAAAGCTCTCTAAAAATTAAAAAAACTCCTAAAAGTCTGGTAATAAGTTAGAATAAATACCCTACGAATTCACAAGAGTTTGAGCTAAGTACAACTCTAATTTTGAAACAGAAAAAGTCAAAAAATTGACACCCGAACCGATCCGGTTTGGGGTCATCGATTCGGTTTGGTACACCAGACCGGTTCGTTTTTTCCTCTAATTGGATCGGTCCGATCGTCCATTTTATGCATGTTTTCTTACGGTGTCGGATCGGTTAATTTTTGGGCATAATTGGATCGATCCGTTTGTCCTTTTTATTCAGGAACTTAGCCTCCACTGGACCGGTTCATTTTTGGTCAACACCGGATCGGTTCGGTGGTATTCTTCTTCCTTCTCTTCTTGTGATTTTCTCTCAACTTTGAAGCTTCATAACTTTTTATCCGGACTCGAATTTTTACGTCGTTTCTCCATACATGCTTATAGACTCGAGGTATTCAACTTTTATTTTAGTTTCTCATCCGAATTCCAGATGAAAAATTACTCTTTTGCCCTCTGACTTTTCTTCTTTTCTTTTTTCCTTGGTTTTTCGATTTTGAGTTTCCTCTTCTCTTCACTTGTATAAAATACCTGCAAAATTCAAGGGGACAACACGAAACTTGATGCACTATATAGGGAATGTCAGTAGAAAAGATATGAGATAAATCAATGCATTTTACATTGTACGAGGTGATAAAATCCTCTAAATTAAGGGGATAATGGAGGTTTGTGGTTCTACGGTAGAATTATAGTTCCCAATGTTGTGGAGTTGCGATGGATATTTGTAATCGAGGTGCATAGATCATGTTTTGCTGTATATCTCGATAGGGATAAGATTTACAACATACGAGGCACCAGTATTGGTGGGCAGGCATGGAGAGGGACAACGAGGAGTTTGTGTTTAAATGTGCCACTTTCCAGATGATAAAGGAGGATCACCAGAGACCAACAGGTGTTCTACAACCTCTTGATATTTGGATGTGTAGATAGGAGATTATTACCATGGATTTTATCAATGGGTCACCTACGTCGCAGCAGGGACACGATTCCATCTGGGTGATTATGGACCGTTTAAAAAGGGTAGTTAACTTCTTACCTGTTCGGATGGATTATAATTTCGAAAAGTGAGCCTGTATTTTCCTTGCGTGGACTGTGAAAGTTCATGGTATACCACTCAATATTGTACAGATGGGGATAACACGTTTGTGTCCAACTTTTGGAGAAGTTTCCAATAGGCATTAGGAACGGAGTTGAGGTTGAGCACCTCGTATCACCCATCCGACGGATGGTCAGATTGAGAGGGTTAATCAGATGTTAAAATATATGTTATAGATATGTATCTTAGACTTCAAAGGTAGTTGGGAGCAATATTTACCATTAGTGGAGTTTACTTACAACAACAGTCATCAATCCACAATTGGCATGGTGCTATTTGAGACATTATATGGGAGACCTTCCCGTTCGCCCTATTATTGGTTAGACGTGGGGAACAACAAGCTTATCGAATAAGATTTCATTCATGAGACCTCAGATAAGGTGAAAATGATCAAAGATATGATTCATATTGCACAAGATCAGTAAAAGAGTCATGCAGATGTAGGGAGGAGGAAACTAGACTTCGAGGTTGAGGATCACGTACTACTCAAGGTGTCTCCCATAAAGGGAGTTATAAGTTTTAGGAAGAAGATGAAGTTTCCTCCCCTTATTTGTGGGACCAATTATTAAGAGGATCGGACCAATCACATACTATTTAGCCTTGTTGAATAACTTGTAGAGGATCCACGGTGTTTTTTATGTCTTGACTTAAAGTATATTCCTTAAATACGCGTTATCCTATTAGTATATCGATCTCGATGAGATAGATCTTCATCCGGACATAAGTTACGAGGAGAAGTCGGTTGTCATTTTTTATTATAGGGAACGGAGACTTCGTTCCAAGGTTGTTCCTTTAGTGCTGGTCTAATGGGGGCACCACAACGATGATGACTTTACGTGGGGTAGAGATAATGATAAGCGAGAGAAATATTCCAAACTCTTCTAGTCAGGTACGTATCAAATGTTGAGGATGAAATTCCTTTATTATGTGGGAAAATGTAATACCTTGTATTTTTGGCATTTATTTAATTTAAATTAATTATGAGAAGAAATTAATAAATGGGAGTGAATGATTACTTGAGATAATTGTTAATAACAATTGCATATTTAGATGATAATTAAATTTGCATTTTAGGTGATTTATTTGTTCCGCGTGATATTTTGATTAATGGGTGTAAATAATTATCTTAAACTATATGCGATTACACGTAAAATAATCAAATAGTTATTTTATTTTACGTTGTGAGGTTTTACCGTAAGAAATGTGATTTAACTAGCTGGAGCAGACTCCGGGGTGACACGGAGGTCCATCTACATGTTTATATTGTCTTAAGTTTAACATGGGGGTAGGTAGACCTTTAGATAAAGTTTTTGGTCATTTTGGGTAGTATTTTGTGTCCATTTGGTGGCTCGAAAATAGGCATAAAGGGGAGGTATGGAAGTTATAGATGTTTTATATAGGTAAGACTCTTTAATTAGTCAATTTTCATCAAAAGAGAAAACCCTAGCATCCATAAGACTTATGGGAAAATAGATAAGTCTTGAAGAGGATAAGGTACATAGGTTCAAGCAAAAGGTTCATCGTTCTTTAATCAAAGGCAAGAAATCTCTTGCAATACCACCTTTAAATCTATAATAGATTTATAATTCATGTTTCCCTAATATATTATGAGATTTGAAAATACGTTTAAGATCTAATCTTGTTAAGTTTAATCATGTTTATGTTTTTGATTAATTATAAATTATATTAATTAGCCTTGCTTTAAAAATTTGTACCTTTGAAAATAAAATCTAAAATTGAATGATTTAGATGAATAAATCTATAATAAGAATGATGTTTTAGAATTTAATCTCACCGGTAGGATTAATCCCCATGTTAATTTGAGTTTTGTACAAAATTCATAGGTAAAATTACCCCATTTCATGTTGATGATGAACTAGTTTGAAAGTATGAATCTTTATGAATTAAATCTTATTTTGACGTTCTAGATCCCATATAATTTCTGGAAAACATTTAGAATAACCGAATAGTTTGGTTTAAGTTTGGTTGATAATTTATTCTGATTTAGGAGCTTGGGTAACTCTAATGGAGGATTTTGAGGTGGGCAATTAGTAAGGAAGAAGATAACCTATGATCTATGATGATCAATCAATCGACCCTAGGGTCCGATCGATCGGTCCCTACAGTTTTGCCCATATTCGAGCAAGGTTGGTTTAGGTGGGGTTTTGAACCCAATTTGGGTTTTGGGTTTCCTTAATTGTTGTTTAACTTAGTTTATTAAAGTGATTAACTTGGTTATTAGAGGTGATACTTCTATAGGTCGGGAATATGATTTGGTTAAATTAGGTAGACGCGTGAGGGAGTGGTATCCTATAGTTGTAGGTATATATGGAGTTTATATATATATATATATATATATATATACACTAATTTTTATATGAACATACTATCATTCTGGTGAATATATCGATTAGGGTTGTGTTGGACATTGTGATCGTCTACTGTACACCCAGTTGCTAAAATTAAACATCGTGAGGCCTTATATTTCAATCATGGCTTCAGTCGGTTTAGATTTTGATATGAGAGATGTCAGTGACCCAATTCAAAGGTAGGGTTTTGGTATGGAACTACACGATGGTTTGATTGCGTATTTATTCCCCATTCACATATGTGTGTACTGATTTAGTTAAAGTTTGATAGGTAAGGACTCATATTAACTTACCGATAGAAGCACGAGAGTGTCCCCGAAGGTCGTTGCCTTTGTATGTGATTTAAGTTTGATTATAAAGAAAGAGATATTCTAGTCTCATGATAGAAAACTTTTAATTTAACCCGATATCACTGTATTGTGTGGTGTTAAGTTTAGTGTACTTTTTGTGGGTGGCTTTGTAAGGGCTAGTGTTTGGGGTGTATTCTCATATGCATAGTTAGTTAGATCCATATTACATGTACTACTATTTGCGTACTAATTAGTTTAATGAATGGATAGTTGTAGTACAATATCTATTAAGAGTTGGAGATATGTGAGTAGTATTTCACTTTCGAGGCCTGGGCCATTCTATATAAAAAACTATTTTCTAGGCATTGTTAGACAGGATCCGCAAGGCTGGGTTGACTTAGACTTCGAGTTCTTCTCACTCTATTCCAGTTCTATATTTAGTTTATTCTAGCATAAGTTGTTTTTCAGTTGAGTTAACTTCTTTTCAGAGATTGTATGGACATTGATTCCCAGTTATTTTATTTTATTTAGGAGTTGAGTTGGTTTTGTATATTATTAATATATTTCCATAAAGATTTATTTTATTCAGAATTATTTACGATTTTAGTGTCCATATGGTGTGAATGAATTTAAATTCACTTACTTTTATTTATTTTATAATGTTGAAAATGATATAAATTGTTGGGCAAGACCTATTTTGGCATATTAACATGGTTGTCTTTTATGTGAAAAATAGGGGTTGTTAGAGTTGGTATCAGATCATATAGGTTCCAGTGTCCTTAAGATCTTCGTGCACTTATTTTGTTATGTGTTGTGTTATTTGATATATAGATCCCTATTATTAGGATTCGTTTTATTATTTATGCATTGTGTTGTTGTTGTTGAAAATACTGGCCAATCTTCAAAGGTCTTACATGAACCCTCACAAATTATGATGGGCAATATCAAATTATTCTTCAATGGCTGGGCCGATCAAATCCTACACTTTCCTCATTAATCTGAGAAAATTATTTATTTTGCTGAGGTTGATGAGTCTCAAGTTCAAGATATGGAGGCTATGAATGGAGTCAAATGTGTTGATACTTTTGATGAATATATGGCTGAGGCTGAAGAAGTTAAACTGAACCTCAAAAATCGTGTTGAGTCAAATGACCAAAGCCATCAGCCTACCTTGGTCCATAGTGGATCTTTACCAGTTCCTCCTCTTAATAACATAAGTGTTGGTCACACTCTCATTCACCATCGTTTTCCTCTTACATATGTGACACAAGTGACCTATCCCATTTTCACTCTGATCTTAGGGGAGCTTATGCTTATTTAAGGTTAAAAATCCCATTTTCCTTTTTGTGCCAATGCAAGTGAATACTCGAACCTTTTATCTTCTTGGCATTGCACTCCTTACGAGGTTCCTGATACGACATTGTTAACTCATTATGTCATACTTTTACACAACCCCTATATCATTTAATCTCTAATGGTATGTAAACCTCTTTTATCCTTTTTGAGTATAGCTTTGACTTAGGCACCTTTGAAGCTTTGGTGACCAAGTCCATCTTTTCTAATGATACCCCCTCTGACCTGACAGTTTACCCACGCATGTCCACAAGGGATTTAATTCATGATCTGGAGAAATATTCTCAAGATGGCTTGGATACTTGTCGTCCTTCACTGGTTGTCTAAGATAATTCTTAAGACTTTTTAACCTCATCACCCTTAAAGTACATCTTTAAAAACACATTACCGTATAAACTTGGGTTTATGATACTTTAGGCCACTTATTTACCCTTATTTACCCTTTATTAGCTACTTTTAATTAACTCTTTCCATGATATTTATAGGATTTACATTAAATTCCTTATACATGTCCATTTTAATCCTTAGCATGGGTTGCACCCGTATCCATTTAATTTTTATTAATTATTTCCAAAATTTTGACCAATTGTAAATATTCCTTTATTATTCTTGAGTTAACTATAATCTCATCTATGTTTATGGGCATTCACCGTCTGCCATAAAAGTCGCATCTCGTGCTTAATTAATAAGTTATCTTGGGTTTTTCATCCTAGGGATCCGGGCCTTCCTTAATTATTTCTCGATAGTCCTTTGTGAAAACTCTTTCACTTTTCATTCATTTCGTTTACTTGCAGTCAAACAACCATTTTATCAAAAATACCCGGCTTATCGTCGTACTTTATTAGCAATAAAGTGTACCTTTTAGTCCCTTAACATTACTTTAACCGTTTTATCCAAGGTAAATACCACCTTATCTTCCGTGCTATATAGTTGAACAAGTTTTTTAATTTTATTCCTTATTGCTTATCTTTTATGTATTACTAACATCATTAATTTTGCAAACTTTACTCCATTTCCAAAGTTAAGAACTATTTAGTTTACATTTGAACCTAAGCCTTAGCATGTTTAAACATATAAACACTTAACAACACCATTGTTTTTTCATATACTTTCTTACAACCTTTAAATAATTTTAATTTGTCAAACTTTATCTTGAAATTATTAACATAATAATTACACTTTTAACATGTTACAAGCTAGCTCAAAATTATAACAAGTGAATTTCTGACACTTTTACTCATAAAGTCATAGTTTGGTTTCTAGAAATCCTTAAATATAACCCCCGTTTATTAATCGTGAAATAACACCAAATTAATGGAATAAAAACATCCAAGTATGATATCTTTGTAAAATAACTTACTTTGTGCGCCAATGTTTTTTTTCCTTAAAAACCCACTTGAAATTTCTCATTTTTAACATATTCTTCAATTTGTTAAAAATGTCAACTTACACACTACTTTTTGGGCAAAAATCTTGTGTTGATCAACATTAAAGTCCAATTTTACAAATTTATTAGTTTCACACACTACTCGATTTTTTGCTCATTTTTTTGCCCAAATATCACAATTCATTATGCCAACTTTCACTCTTTTTTACTATGCGGTCCAAACCATAGTTAAGCTCGATTCTAGCCTATCTGAGCGGTCCTAATAAGGCACCATGCTAGTCCATCCCAATCGATTAATAAGGAATATTGACACAAGCATTTATCACATGGATAAATACAAAACAATTATCATTAAATGAGCTCATATCAGTTGCCTGCAATCTCGGACGAAATAATCAGGAATCACCACATGAGCCAATAGTAAACCAAGGGAGTTCCTTGAATAACTCAGTTACTTTAGCTTTACAAGACTATAAATACAACCTTCACCCCAGGGCCAAGGGGGATGTAATTTTTGAATTTTGAGAGACTTAAATAGACAATCAGAGACCTCTCCTTGGACGTAAGAAGTTCGCTGAACCATGAATGTTTTTGTGTGGTGTGACGCATGTTCTTTCATTAATTTCTTTTTAGAATTCATTAATTGTGATTAATTGCACAATTGGTGTCGTCTATGGAAACCGATTTCTTTTCTATGAAAGCAATCTCTACAAAAGTATAGCTATAATGTCTCACAACCCAAATAGTGCACCTCAACCTAGTGACATATGAGTTAACCTAGCTCCACTTAGGGTCAGTTCTGAAGTCCACCAGGATGGGAACCCGAGATTTCGTCCAGAGAAACAGCTTTTTGAGAAAATCCATAGGTAACCTAGATCAACCTAGACCTCATGGATGGTCTATGCATATGAAGAAAGGCTTCAACAATAATAGAAGGCAACTCGCCTCTAAATTGAGGAGAATTCTCGCCTCTAGTGGCAACTAGAAAAGATGAAGATAGAACTTCGCTTGTAAAACTGAAAATGTTACAGTCGGACTCCAAGACTTTATGCGAGCAAGACTCGCAGTCGAATAAGGATAACTAGGCGAGACCAAGAGCGTTCCGTACATGAGATTCACCCTTGGAGGCGCCACCGAGATAATGAGCATCATAGGGATGACATAAAGAGTTTGGTCCGAAGGGAAATTGACCAGCACCCAACTCATCGAGAAACTAGTTCCATAAAAGAGCTGACAAATAGAGCTCTGATTTTACAAATGAAGTCTCCTTTCTCAAGGGGCATTGAGGAGGAGGAACCTCTGAAGAAGTTTACAATGATCACGTTCAAGATCTATGATGGGAAAATAGACCCTAAGATCATGTTCGGTAATACTGGTAGTCCATGACCTTATGGAGTCACAACAATGCTCTAATGTGTCATATTTTCCTTTCTAGCTTGGGTGATGTTGCCTATAAATGGTTCGAGAGTTTTCCTTATAGATATATTAATATCTTTAAGGCCCTCGTTGAGGCCTTTATTACTTGCTTCATAACTAGAAGCTCTCATTCGACGAGGATGGACTCACTGCTCATAATGAGGAAGAAGCCCCAGGAGACTGTGCGTAAGTATGCTAAGTATTATGACGAACTGTTCAATGAAGTGTAAGACTGCTCAGAGCAGGTTACCATGGTGTCTTTCAAAATCAATTTACCCCTTCTTCTATGTTGCACTAGTCTCTCACCAACAAGGAAGCTGATATCATTGATGATTTTATGTCACGTCGTCAGAAGTATGCCAAGGTGGAGGATGTGGTCCATACCATCTAGACAAAAACTCGTCGTTCCAAAGAGAATAAAGCGAGTAACAAGGAGAATAATCCTAAAAAGGGAAAGAAGAAGCAAAACAGTGCCAAGAATGAGGGCAAAGTAGATTCATCCAAAGTTTTCCAAGCCATCAACGCGTCTTTTAAAGAGTCAATTATAAGATACTGGGGAAGATCAAGGACCAATAATTTTTCACGTTGCTAAAGAAGATGGGGGTGATCCGACCAAGAGGAATAACACGCTTCGATGTGCGTTCCATAAGGACAATGGACACAAGACAGAGAATTACAAGGCACTGAATTCTAACCTAGAAAAGTTGGCTTAAGCAGGGCATTTTAATGAGTACATAAATGGGAAGTTTAATCAGGTTGTTGCCAATGGTGACCAAAAACTAGACTACTCCCTAGACGATGAGGCAGGACATGAGTTTGCAGTGATACATGGGGCACCAACCTCAAGCAAATTTAGGGAGATGTGGTTCAAATGGAACTCAATAAGGTCATAATCGTGATGAAGGCCTTCCAGATAGATCATGTTAAGGGACAATATGGAAAGTGCATGCAATTGGATGACATGGATTATAACAAACACATTGTGTTTACGAAGGAAGATTTGGCCGGGGTGAGGACCCCAAACCACGATGCACTGGTAATTACTCTCAAGATTGCAAACTGGGATGTGGACAAGTTATTGGTGGACTAGGGGAGTTCCTCAGAGATAATGTACCTGGAACTCTTCTGCAGGCTCAAGTTTAAAACATCTTACATGAAGGAAGTGACTATCCCTTTGGTCGGCTTTCCAGGAAAAATGATCATGTCGTTAGGGAAGGTGGTCCTGCCAGTAAAGGTAGGGAATATTTCAAAGTTCATCGAGTTTCTGGTGATAGCTATTGATTCTCCCTATCACGCCAGTGTCGACAGAGGGTGGGTTTATTCCATGAGAGTTTTCCTTTCAACTTACCACCAAAAACTCATGTGCATCAGAGATCGGGGCATAATGGAGATAAGAGGTGACCAAGCCATTGCTAAAAAAAGTTATATCATCTCCATTAGGCCCAATAAGGAGAAAAAGAAAGACAAAGAGGTTCTTTCGTAGGCATCCTATGATGGGGCTACTCCTTCAAAATAGAAACTAAGGAATGGAAGACAAGGGTGGAGGAGAAAAGGATCCACCCCACTGATAGGGTCGTCAAAAAGCTGGAAGAGGTTATTTTTTATGAAAGTCAACCAGAAAGTATGTTCATGATCAATACAAAACTTACCGACCATGATATAGGGGAGTTGATCACCCTTCTGAAGAACAACCCATATCTATTTTCATGGGAGCCATACGATTGTTGGAGTGGAAGTCCAAGGATTTATTTAAAATGCATATATATCGAAATACAAAAAAAATTACCCATACATGAAATCTTACAAGGTGGAACTGAGATTTACCTTTCGAGATCTATTTGATTTGATCTCGTCTTTGCACGAATAGATTATGTGATGGCTTGATTCACCTCACAGTCTTCTACTATATTCTTGATATGGACAGTCACGAGTAGAGGGTGGGCTCCTATTTCGTGACCACCTTCTTATCTCCTCTTTATTCTCTACTGCCTCTCTTTCTATCAAGTCCGAACTTGGGTATTTTGAGTATCCAAGAGTGACGTCTAGGTTAAGAAATAATGAGACTTAGGTTTATATATATTGGCTACAGTATGGACCCTAAGGAGAAATAAGGATGTGGCTCCTAATGGGATTGAGAAAACCTAATCCTTCCCGGATCCTAATCTCTGTCCCTTAATTATAATTAATACCACTAAATAATCATAATTTCAACTCCACTCCTTAACTCAAAATTATATTTCGAGATCATCATTATTAATTACTTAATTCTCCCCACGTTAAGGTTATAGATACCCGTTAATAAAATAAATTATTGATAATTTATTTAATTAACTTCTTTAAGTCCTTAAGCAATCCAACTTAACTTATTTGTAGTGTTGGATTAACGAAATCCACCTGCAGGGTTTGACACATACAAAACTTGTAAGCATCTCAAGAGGGCATCATCAGTCTCTATACCGAGATGTAGATTTAGTCCATAAAAGATTTTCACCGTACATTAATCACCATTACCTAATTTATCAAGATTATTAATCCAATAATAAATCTCACCCGATAAGTCAAAGTAATAAATAACTAATGCACGTGTCCATAAATCATATCCGGATTAAGATCCTTAAGTAAACCTAATAATCACAATGTGTAAATTGTCTTATAAAATTAGTATAAAAATAATGGCCTCAAATTGATCTCATTCAATACACACAAAGTGTTCTAGCACAATAAGTTGAAACTATACAGTTTACCGTAATCAAGATAGACCTACTAAAATATTGTGCTATAGACTTACTGATGGTGTGTCCAGTTCCATCTAAGACTGTGAGCGATAAAACTTACATTCTACAAGAACTGGTGATCTGATCCTCTATGTGTAAGTCGAACTCTACACACCAGAACACCTACTGGGAAGAATAAAAGACACCGACAATATATAAACTACTATAAAACGTTATGTCCATATATGATTCTCATTAAAGTAGGAATAACTGATTTTATTATAACAACAAATCCATAACTAAAATTATTACATAAAGCATGGTTTTAGTTTACTTCTCTAATAATAACCCACTTTGACTCAATGACATGCTGCAATGCATCTCACTTCCATCCCCTCTTCATGACTATCAAAAGTCTTGGCTGGTAAGCTCTTTGTTAAAGGTTCTACCAAGTTGTTCTCTGATGAAATCTTCACGACTGTGACATCACCACGCTGCATAAATTCTCGAATGAGATGATACTTACGCTCAATGTGTTTACCTATCTTATGGCTCCTAGGTTCCTTTGAGCTAGCAACTGTACCACTATTAGCATAATAAAGTGTAATAGTCAACTGAATTAAAGGTACCACTCCTAGATCGATCCATTGGGAAGTTTCTAAGCCATAATGCTTCCTTGGATGCCTCGGAGGCCACCACGTATTCATCTTCCATGGTGGAATCATTAATATAAGATTACTTGATTCTCCTCCAACTAATGGTTCTACATCCTAGGGTAAACACATATATGGAGTTAGACTTTCTGGAATCTCTATCAGACTAAAAATATGAATCGGTGTACCCGATAGGTACTAGACTCTCTGACTGGTAAACTAGAATATAGTCTCGTGTTCTTTTTAGAAATTTGAATATTCTTGACCAACATTAGACTGATATCTACTAACCATTCCAACAGCAAAGTAGATATCAGGTCTAGTGCATAACATAACATACATAAGGCTCCTAACTTTCGAAGTATAAGGGATGCCTTTCATCTTCTCTATCTCATCAGGTGTCATAGGACATTAATCCTTGGAAAGAGCTATTCCATGTCTGAAAGGGAGGAACCCTTTCTTGGAATCTTTCATGCTAAATCTGGCCAGAATGGAATCGATATAATTTGCTTGTGATAAACCCAACATCCTATTCTTGCGATCATGCATAATCTTAATCCCAAGGATGTGACTAGATTCCCCTAAGTCTTTTATATCGAATTGGCTGGACAACCATACTTTAACCAAATAAAACACTCTAACATCGTTTCCAATGATCATAATGTCATCCACATATAATACTAAAAACACCACTACATTTCCATTGCACTTCTTGTACACAGAAGACTCATTTGGACATTGATCAAAACCAAAAGATTTGATTGCCTAATCAAAATAAATGTTCCAAGTTCTAGATGCTTTCTTAAGTCCATAAATGGACTTCTTAAGCTTACATAATTTATGCTTTTGGCCTTGGGCAATAAAACCATATGGCTTCACCATATAGATACACTCGTCAAGATTCGTATTAAGAAATCAATCTTGATGTCCATTTGCTAAATTTTACAATCGAAATGAGACGCAATGGATAAATAAATTTGGATGGACTTCATCGTAGCTACCGGCAAAAAGGTTTCCTCATAATCGATGCCCTCTTTCTGAGTAAATTTTTTTGTAACAAGTCGTGCCTTAAAGGTCTCAATCTTCCCGTCCACCCCTTCTTTTCCTTTTATAGACCTACTTGCATCCTATGGGTTTTATCCCTTCGGGTAGATCTATAAGACTTTAGACCTAATTATAATACATAGATTACATCTTAGAATTCATATCTTTAAGCCAAAGTTCTGTATATTTATTTGGGATAGTCTCATTGTAGTTACAGGGACCGGCTTTGATTTCATCAGGGACCTTATCTTAAGACTCTCCTAATAACATAAATCGTTCATGTTGATAAATATCCCTCCCACTACGATAAGGTAGTCCTAGTGCTGGTGTACTAGTGTCAACACATTGTATTATTTCATCCTTATTGGTGGTGTTGAACAATCTTGTTGGTTCCCTCGCAACTCTTTAAGAATAACTTTAATTATGGGTTTATGATCCATCATATAATTCTCTTACAACAATCGGGCATCGGTGCTAATAATGACCTTCTTATCCCTAGGATCATAGAATAAATAACCCTTAGTCTCCTTAGGATATCCTATAAAGAAATAAACTTCTAATCTTGATTCCAACTTACTGGGATCTCTCTTTAGCACCTGTGATGGACTACCCCAGACCTGAATATGTTTCGTACTGGGCTTGTGCCCAATCCATAATTCCTTATGTGTAGTAGAGACCACCTTTGAAGGTACCAAGTTCATTAAATAAGTGCATGTTTCTAAAGCATGTCCCCAAAAGGAATCTGGGAGATCTGTATAACTCAACATGGACCTAATCATATCCAAAAGGGTCACGTTCCTCCTTTCCGCTACACCATTTTTCTGAGGCATACCAAGCGTAGACAATTGGGATGTGATCCATTGATCTTCTAGACATTTCCTAAACTCCCCTAAGAGGTAATCGCCACCACGATTAGATCGTAGTGTCTTGATACTTTTACCTTGATGGTTATCCGCTTCTTCCATATAAACTTTGAATTTCTCAAAGGCTTAGGACTTATGGTGCATTAGGTAAACGCATCCATGCCTTAAGTAATCATTTATGAAAGTCATAAAATGCTCAAAGGCCCATCTTGCTCGGGTTGTCATCGGTCCAAATAGATCAGAATGAACCAATTACAATAGTTCTTTGGCTCTATAGCCTTGGCCGAGAGAGGCCTATTGGTCATTTTACCTTCTAAACATGATTCACAAATTGGAAGCGCCTCTACTTCTAGTGAGCTCAATTACCAACTTGCTACCAGTCTATGAATCCTTTTTAGATTAATATGACCTATATCTAAGTGCCAAAGATATATTTGGTTCACTAAGGAAGGCTCCTTTCTATTTAAATTTGGTCCAACTGAATTATGCAAAATATTTTTTTTGTGGGAGAGATAGGTTTAACAATATAAATATTATCAACTAATGTACCTGAACAAATAAAATATTTATTTTTCTTAATAACCACGAGTCTACTAAAAGAAACTGGATATCCATAAAAGGCTAAATAATAAAATAAAATCAAATTCCTCGTAATGGAATTTGGATAAAGACAATCTTTTAAAAGTAAACTCCTATCATTATTAAAGCTTAAATGAACGTCTCCCACAATAACTACCGTTACTCTCGTAGCATCTCCCATAGTCAGAAAATATCTCCATCACTATGTGACACCCCGCCTAATTAAATACCGGCGATCACTACTTTATTGAATTAATTCAAGGTGAACAGTTGGTTCAATCTCAGCATCACTGTCGAAAAATAACTTTTCCAATTTAAACACCCTAATTAATTAAGCTAAGTGTGAAAACCCTTTTTAACATTTCTTTCCAATTTATTTTTTAAAACAATATTTAATTATTTACAACAATTCAATATATAACGAATCACCACAAGTATATCGGAACCAATCAATCCAATAATTTAACATCCAACAACTGGCTACTAACACTAAAACTTAAAGTAAACCATCCAGATAATAATAAATCCCAAAGTGACAATACTAGAAATAAACGAAATACAATATCCAAATAACAACTGAATAATGGAAAGGGCGACACATGCCCCAATAATGAACATGCTAGGAGTAGAATCAAATGGATGAAATCGTCTAAACAATAGACCTGCAACTCCCACCTAAGCTGCAGCGCATTCCTGCCAAAGGACCCTATGCAAGACGCCCCTGTGGCTGGGCGCCTGTAATATACACACACACACACACATATATATATATATATATATATATATATATATATATATATATATATACAAGAGAGAAAGAGAAATGGAAACGGGTCAGAGCCCGATAGTGTATATGATTTAAAAATTCATTTAGCAAGTATTTAAATTGATTACAGGCTAATGCAACAACATATTAGTGCGACACTCTCTTGAGAAATTCTCACCTCTCTTCTAATGTGCACACCTATCGTACTAACCTTCCTAACGGATTATCTATCATATATCGCACTAATCTCCCCCAACGATTTGTCTTATCTTAGGTTATTCCCAAGATTTAAAACTGAACAACACAATTGTTTACAACGTAAGATTTCAATTTTGTAATCAAAGTTCTCATTTTTAACTTTATTTATCAATAAAGTTTTCTAGAGTCATATTATACTTTCTCAAAACAAGTATTTACAATTTGAGCCATCAACCATGTCCTACTTATAAAATCACAGTAGGCAATTCCAAATTTCAGAATTTCATAAATATATATATTAACTACTCGTATAATATATATATATTATAACAGCACCCCAAATAAAACTATGGTGCGGGCATACTCTACTATCCAAACCCCGTATCACTCGTATTAAGGGGAATACAAATTCAGAATCACTCTCGAATTTTATTAACACATACACAACAATATTGAGGCGAAGCATAGATTCCAAGTCTCTAAGAGGATGGCACATACCCGCGTCTCTTAGGACTGTCTGAACTATCAAATCGATAGCCTGTACCAAGGATATCTATCTCCTAGGGTACGAGTCAATATCCCCCATAAGGCAACACATGATAAGATCGTCCCAGCGCGGCAACCTCAGGGATAGCAAGTAGAGTGGGCATGTTTTTCACACACAGATAGTATAAGCATACACAATCGTATAACTATACTAATATTACCATATCAATATTAGGTTTACCTCAAATCCCATAGTTACGACATTATTTCTCATATCTCATTATTAGTTAACACATACAACGGTTCGTTTCTAACCTTGATTCGGTATTATTCCAACTTACCACCTAACTCTCATGGCTTTATCCTCCCAATTATAAAAAAATTCAGTAGGTATTCATCTATTCTCTATCCTAACTATTTTACGTAATCTCTCACATTAAATTCGTAGTTTCATCGTTCCTTATGTAATTATCCCAAAAATACAATTCTCGTCTCACATTAAAGGTCCCAAAATTATTCGTATGTCCTACTGGTCTTCCATATCTCCCAAAACATTTTATTAAGGATGTCCATGAATTATGCCTCATTAAAGTGAATTACAACTAATTAAGAAGGGAAAATATGAGACTGCCAGGAGGGGTCGATCGATCGAGGTCTGGGGCTCGATCGATCGAACCTTCGATAGATTGAAGATCTTGGCTCGATCGATCGATCAAGCAGGTATGGCGAATCCTGCAGTTCTGCAGTTACGGGTTTCATCTTCTAACCTCAACCAATTCCATATTTTTCAGTCCCAAACGTCCCAAAATTTATACTACTAACATTATATCATCAAATTAGGTATTTCCTACGTAAAGCATGTCAATTTACGTCACTAAACATGGATTAACAAGCCAAAATTCAGTTAAAATTCAAGAACCCTAGAAAACTCTTAATCATGGTTCTAATCTGTTTTTCCCAGTATTTTCTTCTTATACAACATCAAAATTCCGCGGCTTAATCTTCTATATCACAATTAATTTCCAAAATAACGTTTAAGTCATCACTACATGCAATTTCCTATCTCAAATTGGGTTTTCTTCCATATAGTTCATCCTTAATCATTCTTAAACTAATATGAAAGATGCATCAACGAAATAAGCAAGATAAACACTTGCCTGGGATTTTCAGAAGTCTAGTTTGGTGCCGAATTTGGTGTGGTTGCGTTCCCCGTCTCGCGATCTACGCGTTGGCGGTGGCAGCGGTGCAAACGGTTGAGTTTTGAGCCTTGGAATGCCTTGAGAGCTCTCTCCTCTCCTCTCCAATGGCCGTTCTAGAGTTTTGAGTTTTCTAACCCTAGATGACTAACCTAAATGGCTGATATAGGTTATTAATTTTCGTGGGTTTAATTACCAAAAAATGTGAAATGTCTAAAATGCCCTCCCGAGGTACTAATTAGGCCTAAAAACTCCCCGAGACCCAAATCAAACCCCCGGGTACACTTTTCTGACTATCTCGACCCTTTCGGACGCGTTGGCGCACTCAAAATGACCATATGAACAACTTATAAAATATTCACTTTTATATAACAATATTTAGTCCCGACGCGACACGGGCGCGTCCCGACTCAAATTTCCAAAATTGTCATTTTATTCACTCGTGACATTTAATATAACCAATATTATATATTACTTTCCTCATCAGTAATATTCAACAAGTTTACCATAATTACTAACTCTCATCGCGTTAATAATTATAACATAATTAATTTCCGGATTTTTATTAAATAATTAATTCACATAAAATTTAATAAATCCCCAAAATAATATAGCATAAAAATACGGGGTATTACATACTTCCCCCCTAATAACGGAATTTCGTCCCGAAATTCAGAAAATAAGGCATACCTGGTAAGAACAAATCTGGATATCTCTCGCGCATATCTGCCTCGCGCTCCCAAGTGGATTCCTCCACATTATGGTGCTCCCACTGGACCCGTACAAGTGGAACTATCTTCGACCTCAATATCCTCTCACAATAGTCTAGGATAGCCACCGGTCTCTCCTCGTAAGAGCTGTCAGGCTGTAAGTCTATCTCATCTATCGCGATGTGAGTATGGGCCATATCATCCCGAAGATATCGTCTCAATGACGAGATGTGGAATACATCGTGAATGCGATGTAAATGCTCTGGCAGTCCCAACCTATATGCAACCGTCCCAATCCTCTCGATGATGGGAAATGGTCCAACGTATCTCGGAGCCAATTTCCCTTTCTTCCCGAACCTCATCACTCCCTTTATAGGAGATACACGCAGTAACACTTGGTCCCCCACATTAAACTCCCAGAAGAATCGTTTCGCATCGGCGTAGCTCTTCTGCTTGTCCTGGGCTACTCGAATGCGACTCCTGATCATCTCAATCCTCACGGAGGTCTCCTGAATCACCTCTGGTCCTAGCAACTTGTTATCCCCCACCTCGAGCCAATAAGCTGGGGATCGACAAGGCCTGCCATACAAAGCCTCAAATGGAGCCATGCCAATCGTGAACTGATAAGAGTTATTATAAGCAAACTCTACCAGTGGAAGGTGTGGCTCCCAACCTCCTCCAAAATCAAGAACACACATGCGTAGCATATCCTCCAACATCTGATTAGTACGCTTTGTCTATCCATCTGTCTGTGGGTGATAAGCTGAACTCAACCTCAACTCAGTACCCATAGCCTCCTGAAAGCTTTCCAAAAAACGTGACACGAAAATCTTGTCTCTATCTGACACAATATTCAGGGGAACCCCATGTAATCTGACAATCTCAGCAATGAACAAATGAGCATACTGACCCGTGGTATAATCTGTCCGCACCGGCAGAAAATGAGCCACCTTGGTCAAATGGTCTACAATCACCCAGATAGAGTCGTGACCCCGCTGTGATGTAGGCAACCCTATAATAAAATCCATGGAAATACTCTCCCACTTCCACGCGGGTACTTCCAATGGCTGAAGCAATCCTGACGATTTCTGATGGTCCACCTTCACCAGCTGGCAGGTAGAACACTTGGACACGAACTCAGCAATGTCCTTCTTCATCCCACTCCACTAGTATTGTCGTCTCATATCCTGGTACATCTTATCTCCTCCAGGATGTACTGTAAATCGGGACCCGTGATATTGGGTCATCACTGCATGACGCAATTATGTTCCTTCTGGAACCACCAATCTCCCATTAAACCTCAAACCCCCATCAGAACTAACAGAATAAGACTCAACACCCTCAGCTAAAAGTCTTACAATCTGCTCCTGGCAAAACGGGTCTGTGGTCTGTGCCTGTATCACCCTCGTAACAATCTCGGGTGTCACTGTCATAACAAATATGAAGGAACGGGCTACTGCGTCCTGGTGACCCAACTCCTTCCACTTAGATTTCCAGACGTCCGCTACCTCGTCTACCGGCTTACGACTCAACGCATCAGAAACTACGTTGGCCTTCCCCGGATGGTACTGTATATCGAACTGATAGTCTTTCACAAACTCTAATCTTCTGCGCTGACGCATATTTAGCTCTCGCTGAGTGAACAGGTACTGCAGTGACTTGTGGTCTGTGAATAAATGGAATTTCCCCCCAATAAGTAGTGCCTCCATATCCTCAATGCAAAGACGACCGCTTCGAACTCCAGGTCGTGGGTGGGGTAATTCTTCTCATGCGGCTTAAGCTTGCGGGAGGCAAAAGCTATAGCCTTCTCCTCCTGTTGAAGTACTCCCCCAAGTGCCCGTAAAGACGCATCGTTGTAAACCAGGTACTCCACACCCGGCTTCGGTAAAGCAAGGACTGGTGCTGAAGTAAGCTTATCTTTTATCTCATCGAAAGCTAACTGACAAGCATCATCCCAAACATATGGTACCCCTTTGCGAGTCAGATTCGTCAATGGACCCGCTGTTTTGGAGAATCCCCGAATGAATCTCCTGTAGTAACCGGCTAACCCCAAGAAACTACGCAATTTCGTCGGTGTCGTGGGCTATCCCCACTCCCTCACCGCTGACACTTTACTCGGGTCAACTGATATCCCCTGCTCAGAAACAACATGCCCCAAGAACTGTACCTCTCGCAACCAGAATCCACACTTCTTGTACTTAGCATACAACTGATGCTCTCGTAGAGTCTGAAGAACCTGCCTCAAGTGCTCGGCATGCTCCTCCTCGGAGTGTGAATATATCAGAATGTCATCTATGAAGACGATGACAAACTGATCCAAGAACTCTCTGAACACTCGGTTCATTAAGTCTATGAATACGGCTGGAGCATTTGTGAGACCAAATGGCATCACCCTGAACTCATAGGACCCATATCTCGTCAAGAAAGCAGTCTTTGAAACATCCTGCTCCCTAATACGTAGCTGATGGTACCCCGACCTCAGATCTATCTTCGAAAAGAAAGTTGCTCCTCTCAGCTGGTCGAACAGATCATCGATTCGAGGGGATACTTATTCCATATCGTGACCTTGTTTAACTCCCGGTAGTCCACACACAACCTCAGTGAACCATCTCTCTTGTTCACAAACAAGACTGGAGCTCCCCAAGGTGAGGTACTCCTGCGAATGAATCCCTGACCTAACAGTTGCTCTATCTGATCTCGTAACTCTCGCATCTCCGCCGGAGCCATACGGTATGGAGCGCGTGCTATAGGTCTCGTATCCGATAATAAATCTATGACAAAGTCTATCTCTCGACTGGGGCGTAGGCCTGGTATCTCCTGAAACACATCGGAATACTCACGAACAACTGGAATTGAGTCTAACGGAATTACAACCTCCTTAGAGGTATCCTCCTCTATCTAATACAAATGAGCAGTCGAACCTCCCTCTGGGCGAGGCATCGCCACTACAAACATCTCTTGCCCCAGAATGGTAAAAATAATGCTCCCACCGAAGCAATCAATCATGGCTCTATAAGCTGCGAGCCAATCCATACCAATAATAACATCGTGCTCATACATATCTAAGACTAACATGTCTGCAGGTAATATTAAACTACCAATCTCTACCCCCACTCCCCGGCATATAAAGAGGATAAGCGACCCACTCCCCAGTGGTGAGTCTACACACGTCACTGTGCTCTCTGCTGTGGCTAACAACCCTAAGGCCTTCGCAAAATGCATAGCTATAAAACAATGTGTCGCCCCAGTATCAAACAAAACCCAACCCATAGTACCATGGATAGGAAACATACCCTCAATCGCGGGTGGTGCCTGTGGAGGTGCTGCCTGGTGGATGTTATATACACGTCCATACTGTAACTACCCCTGATGCATTGGAGCTGCTGGAACGGCTGGTAGGGCTGGCACCTGGGCTGGAGCTGGGAGGGCAGATGGAAAAAGTGGTCTCTGTGGCTCATTATGGGCACCCTGCTACGGTGGGGCCCGCTCTCCTTTCGGATAATCCTGGCGCCTATGGCCGTGCTTACCACACCCAAAACATCGGCCTTTGAATTTGCCTCCCCTCTGACCCTGCTGGCCACGGCCCTGCTGGCCGTTACCACCACGCCACTGGCCCTGTTGGCCCTGATGAATACGCTGTTGGCCCTGCTGCTGATCCTGCTGTAGGTGTTGGCCTTGCTGGCCTTGCTAATTAGGCTGGCCTTGCTGGCCCTCCCTATAACCTCCAAATCCCTGCCTGGAATCACCTGAACGGAATCGCTTAGCAGGGTCCCCCTAATGGGAACTCTGCTTGTGCTGACGAGTCTGTCCATGAGATGGTGCCCCACTAGCACTATTACCCCCGGTCCTGCCCTACTGGATGGACTCTCCTGCTCTCTTGCTTCCCTGCAGATGGAAGCGGTGATCCTGGCAATGTAGTAACGCAGCATTGAGTACATCAGTGAAAGTACTCAGAGATAGATTCCCTATAAGGTGCTGATGGATCCTCCAAGCTAACCCGTCCACAAACAACATTATCTTCTTACTCTCAGTAGGTGCCTCATCTGTCACTATGGTGAGAAGTCTCGTGAACTCCTCCTCATACTCAGCAACGGTAGATTTCTTCTGCTTCAGATTCAGTAATTTCAGCCTCATTTCAGTCTGCATGGCGGGTGGAAAGTACTTGCTGTCAAACCGCTCCCAGAACGACTGAATAGGGATCGTGTCCCTCTCCACCTAGGTGGTAGTGGACTCCCACCACTGCAAAGCGGCCCCCACCATCTTAAAGGAAGCCAACAACTATTTATGCACATCGGTGCACTCATACATACGAAGATGCCGCTGGATGTCTTTCTTCCATTGGCTGACTGTGACGATATCTGAGCTACCAGAGAACTCAGGGGATGCGCCTTCTGAAACGCATCCCTAACACTCTCCCATGCAGATGGAAGTTGTGCTGGTACTGGCGCCACTGCCGGAATCTGGGGTGGAGCCTGCTGAACCACCGCTAGCGTGACATTAACCGCCTGAGCAATAATGGCGGCTACTTCATTAGCATTCATAGTGCCTTGTGCCAGAGCTGCTGGTTGCTCGGCCTGGGCACGCCTATTCTTCGGTGCACGTCTCGGAGGCATCTAAAACGTGAAGAAGTTTATTAGTCTACAGTCATTAACAAATCTCAAATAGCGGAAGACTTAAACGTAAAAGGTGGAATACAACAATCCTAAAAATAGGGCTCTATAACAAAAATGTTAAGCTGAAAGCGAAAATAAGTCGTACAGATCCTAAGGACACTAGAACCTGATGCTCTGATACCACCTGTGACACCCCGCCTAATGGAATTTGGATAAAGACAATCTTTTAAAAGTAAACTCCTATCATTATTAAATCTTAAATGAACGTCTCCCACAATAACTACCGTTACTCTCGTAGCATCTCCCATAGTCAGAAAATATCTCCATCACTATGTGACACCCCGCCTAATTAAATACCGGCGATCACTACTTTATTGAATTAATTCAAGGTGAACAGTTGGTTCAATCTCAGCATCACTGTCGAAAAATAACTTTTCCAATTTAAACACCCTAATTAATTAAGCTAAGTGTCAAAACTGTTTTTAACATTTCTTTCCAATTTATTTTTGAAAAAAAGATTTAATTATTTACAACAATTCAATATATAACGAATGACCACAAGTATATCGGAACCAATCAATCCAATAATTTAACATCCAACAACTGGCTACTAACACTAAAACTTAAAGTAAACCATCCAGATAATAATAAATCCCAAAGTGACAATACTAGAAATAAACGAAGTACAATATCCAAATAACAACTGAATAATTGAAAGGGCGACACATGCCCCAATAATGAACATGCTAGGAGTAGAATCAAATGGATGAAGTCGTCTAAACAATAGGCCTGCAACTCCCACCTAAGCTGCAGCGCGTTCCTGCCAAAGGACCCTATGCAAGACGCCCCTGTGGCTGGGCACCTGTAATATATACATATATATATATGCAAGAGATAAAGAGAAATGGAAATGGGTCAGAGCCCGATAGTGTATATGATTTAAAAATTCGTTTAGCAAGTATTTAAATTGATTACAGGCTAATGCAACAACATATTAGTGTGAAACTCACTTGAGAAATTCTCACCTCTCTTCTAATGTGCACGCCTATCGTACTAACCTTCCTAACGGATTATCTATCATATATCGCACTAATCTCCCCCAACGATTTGTCTTATCTTAGGTTATTCCCAAGATTTAAAACTGAACAACACAATTGTTTACAACGTAAGATTTCAATTTTGTAATCAAAGTTATCATTTTTAACTTTATTTATCAATAAAGTTTTCTAGAGTTATATTATACTTTCTCAAAACAAGTATGTACAATTTGAGCCATCAACCATGTCCTACTTATCAAATCACAGTAGGCAGTTCCAAATTTCAGAATTTCATATATATATATATTAACTACTCGTATAATATATATATTATAACAGCACCCCAAATAAAACTATGGTGCGGGCATACTCTACTATCCAAACCCCGTATCACTCGTATTAAGGGGAATACAAATTCGGAATCACTATCGAATTGTATTAACACATACACAACAATATTGAGGCGAAGCATAGATTCCAAGTCTCTAAGAGGATGGCACATACCCGCGTCTCTTAGGACCGTCTGAACTATCAAATCGATAGCCTGTACCAAGGATATCTATTTCCTAGGGTACGAGTCAATATCCCCCATAAGGCAACGCAGGGTAAGATCGTCCCAGCGCGGCAACTTCAGGGATAGCAAGTAGCGTGGGCATGTTTTTCACACACAGATAGTATAAGAGTACACAATCATATAACTATACTAATATTACCATATCAATATTAGGTTTACCTCAAATCCCATAGTTACGACATTATTTCTCATATCTCATTATTAGTTAACACATACAATGGTTCGTTTCTAACCTTGATTCGGTATTATTCCAACTTACCACCTAACTCTCATGGCTTTATCCTCCCAATTATAAAAAAATTCAGTAGGTATTCATCTATTCTCTATCGTAACTATTTTACGTAATCTCTCACATTAAATTCGTAGTTTCATCGTTCCTTATGTAATTATCCCAAAAATACAATTCCGTCTCACATTAAAGGTCCCAAAATTATTCGTATGTCCTACTGGTCTTCCATATCTCCCAAAACATTTTATTAAGGATGTCCATGAATTATTCCTCATTAAAGTGAATTACAACTAATTATTAAGGGAAAATATGAGACTGCCAGGAGGGGTCGATCGATCGAGGTCTGGGGCTCGATCGATCGAACCTTCGATCGATCGAAGATCTTGGCTCGATCGATCGATCAAGCAGGTATGGCGAATCCTGCAGTTTTGCAGTTACGAGTTTCATCTTCTAACCTCAACCAATTTCAGATTTTTCAGTCCCAAACGTCCCAAAATTTATACTACTAACATTATATCATCAAATTAGGTATTTCCTACGTAAAGCATGTCAATTTACGTCACTAAACATGGATTAACAAGCCAAAATTTAGTTAAAATTCAAGAACCCTAGAAAACTCTTAATCATGGTTCTAATCTATTTTTCCCAGTATTTTCTTCTTATACAACATCAAAATTCCATGGTTTAATCTTCTATATCACAATTAATTTCCAGAATAACGTTTAAGTCATCAGTACATGCAATTTCCTATCTCAAATTGGGTTTTCTTCCATATAGTTCATCCTTAATCATTCCTAAACTAATATGAAAGATGCATCAACGAAATAAGCAAGATAAAAACTTGCCTGGAATATTCAGAAGTCTGGTTTGGTGCCAAATTTGGTGTGGTTGCGTTCCCCGTCTCGCGATCTACGCGTTGGCGGTGGCGGCGGTGCAAACGGTTGAGTTTTGAGCCTTGGAATGCTTTGAGAGCTCTCTCATCTCCTCTCCAATGGCCGTTCTATAGTTTTGAGTTTTCTAACCCCAGATGACTAACCCAAATGGCTGATATAGGTTATTAATTTTCGTGGGTTTAATTACCCAAAAATATGAAATGTCTAAAATGCCCTCCCGGGGTACTAATTAGGCCTAAAAAAGCCCCGAGACCCAAATCAAACCCCCGGGTACACTTTTATGACTATCTCGATCCTTTCGGACGCGTTGGCGCACTCAAAACGACCATACGAACAACTTATAAAATATTCACTTTTATATAACAATATTTAGTCCCGACGCGACATGGGCGCGTCCCGACTCAAATTTCCAAAATTGTCATTTTATTCACTCGTGACATTTAATATAACCAATATTATATATTACTTTGCTCATCAGTAATATTCAACAAGTTTTCCATAATTACTAACTCTCATCGCGTTAATAATTATAACATAGTTAATTTCCGAATTTTTATTAAATAATTAATTCACATAAAATTTAATAAATCCCCAAATTAATATAGCATAAAAATACGGGGTATTACACACTAAGTCTCCTGGTTTCCTGGAACCCCTACAAAGAATTACATACATGATTAGTGGCTCCCGTATCTACACACCAGGTACCGGTAGTACGAACCACAAAACATGATTCAATGACAAATAAATGGAATTTTCCTGTGCTGTTTTGTTTATTACAAAAAATCGGACAATTGTTCTTCTAGTGTTCTGGATGCTTACAGTGGAAACGCTTTTTCACACCTCTGTGAGGCCCACGAGATGCCTGAGGCTCCATAACCTATTTCTGAGCCTTCTTCTTCTTTTTATTCTATCCCATAGGCTTAGAACTATAACCTTTCTCAACAACAAAAGCACTTACTGACTTCTTGATGAGACCCTCAGCTGCTGTAATAGTAAGAAATTTTATTCATGTTGTAATTTAGGCGAAAATACTTAAAGGACTCAGGCAGTGACTGGAGAACAATATTGACTTGGGTTTCCCCATCGATTTCCTCTCCAAAGATTTCAAGATCATTGAGAAGAGACATCATCCTTAAAACATGTTCCCTCACTAGGGTGCCTTCAGTCATGTTTGTGTTCATGAGTTCTTTCATGGAAACTTTCCTTGCAGCACGATTCTGATCCCTAAACATATCTTTGAGGTTCAACATAATGTCATTGGCAGTGTTCATCGACTAATGCTGATGTTACAAAACATTTGACATAGATGCTAAAATGTAACACCGCGCCATCTCATCAGCCTTGATCCATTTTTGATAATCCTGGGTTTCTTTTTTGGTTGCCCCTATCCAGGTTTCTTAGGATAAATCTCATAAAAAACAAACTTATACCTTTCAGCGGTCAACAAAATATTCAAATTCCTTTTCTAGTCAGTGTAATTAGGTCCAGTTAATTTGTTTTCCTTGAAAATCACAGCTAGTGGATTGGAAGAGCTTCCCATCTTGATACTGAGAATCAAATAATAAAATGAATTATTATATGGCATAAAACTTTTTGGATTCTAAATTAAAATTAATGTTCCCTCTATCAATTTTAAAAGAATTCATCGGTATCCCGATTACCATTTGAATAGTACTCCTCTTTAGAGAACCTACTGTCAAAAAAAAATTAAGCACGCTTATTCCTTTTAATTTTATTATCTAGACAAAACCTATGCCAAATAAAATTAAATAGCTGACACTTTGGTCCCACAAAATCATAGCATTCCTCATTGGAGAACCTACCATTATTTTATGTCTAAGTGTATACCATCAACAAATTTTAAATTATCTCATATCACATATACTCCTCCTTTGAGGACCGCTTATGTGAATAATGAATCCAAAATTACCCTTAAGGAAATTTATATCGACTACCACAGTAATTTGCATTCTTCATTCGAGGACCTACTTATTATTGAAAGTCTACAAATTGTTGATGGAGATCATGGGATTTTCTCTTGGAAAATTCCCTCTTCCACTTAGTAATTTAAAAAACTTTTGAGAGGGTTAAAAAATGTGTCCAATTCTTACTTAATTTGAAAAATCTAGGACATTTGATATATTTCCAAAATACTGAGATATCTTTATTTTAATATATCAAGCAAATGTGTGATAAATAAAAAAATTCAAATATCCTAGATCATTAAAAAAATGAATACTCAATTTTTTTTTATTCCTTAACTACACATATTAATGTCCATAATTCAAAATAAATTATGAATTATTCACACTTAGCATCTACATGATTTAAGTCGGGTCAATATTCCATGTTGTCTATAATTCTAAAGGAACCGTTAACACATATTAAAAACCCAACAATTAAAACATGAATAATAGAGACATATATCAACATAAATAAGAAAATCGAGATAAATAAGGATTCCCGACTATTATGGTCAAGATACAACTTTGTCGTAGATATGAGTTCTCAACAGTCATCCTTAAACTTAACGGTCATCCTTGAACTCAACAGTCATCCTTGAACCCAACAATCATCCTTGAACTCCATAGTCATCCTTGAACCCAACAGTCATCCTTGAATCCAAACACTTTATGTTGTCTCCAATCACTGTTTAACATCGTCGAAATTGATTTATGTGCCAAAATTGCCTTCGATCACCGATTTGGTTTCACACTCCTCCATTGATAATTATGATAAAAAATAGTAACAATTTACACATATCCTATGCCTCCATGAAGGAGTTCACATTCCATGTCAATATTACATTAATCTAGCGTAAAAAGTAACCACTAATAAACCATTGTGGGATCTAATCACATAAAACATAAACATAAATACATGACCATAATAGTGGGATTAAATTGCTGCAAAACAAAAGTTAGCACATATATATATTCTACCCAACATCCATGCACATATACGATTGTTTTAATTGGACAACGTGGTTGAATTCAACCTATGCGCGGTATCAACAGGGCTGTAATACCAATTGTTGGACTGAAAGTCCAAGGGTCTATTAAAAATGCATATAGATTGAGCTATACAAAAATACACATACATGAAATCCTACAAGGCGGAATTAGGATTTACCTTTCAAAATCTATTTGATTTGAATCTCATATTTCCACGAATAGAATATGTGACGGTTGGATTCACCTCATAGTCTTCTACTGTATTCCTGATATGGACAGTCACAAGTAGAGGGTGGGCTCCTATTTTGTGACCACCTTCTTGTCTCCTCTTTGTTCTCTGCTGCCTTTCTTTCTCTCAAGTCCGAACTTGGGTATTTTGAGTATCCAAAAGTGACGGATAGGTTAGGAAAGAATGAGACTAAGGTTCATATATATAGGCTACATTAGGGACTATAAGGAGAGATAAGGATGTGACCCTTAATGGGCCTGAGAAAACCTAATCCTTCGCGAATCCTAACCTCAATCCCTTAATTATAATTAATACCACTAAATAGTTATAATTTCAACTCCACTCCTTAACTCAAAATTATATTTCAAGATCCTCATTAATAATTACTTAATTCTCCCCACGCTATAGTTACAGATACCTGTTAATAAAATAAATTACTGATAATTTATTTGATTAAATTCTTTAAGTCCATGAGCGATCCAACTTAACTTATTTGTAGTGTCTGATTAACATAACCCACCTGCAGGGTTTGACACATACAAAACTTATAAGCATCTCAAGGGGGTATCATTAGTCTCTATACCGAGACGTGAATTTCATCCATAAAAGACTTTCACAGTACATTAATCACCATTACCCAATTTATTAAGATTATTGATCCAATAATGGATCTCACCCGATAAGTCAAAGTAATAAATAACTAATGCACGTGTCCATCAATCATATTCGGATTAATAGCCTTAAGTAAACCTAATAATCACGATGTGTACATTGTCATATTAAATCAGTTTAAAAACAATGGCCTCAAATTGATCCTGTTCAATACACACAAAGTGTACTAGCACAATAAGTTGAAACTATATAGTTTCCCATAGTCAAGATAGACCTACTAAAATATTGTGCTATAGAATTACTGATGGTGTGTCCAGTTCCATCTAATACTGTGAGCGATAAAACTTATATTCTACAAGAACTGGTGATCTGATCCTCTGTGTGTAAGTCGTACTCTACACACCAGAACACCTACTGGGCAGAATAAAAGACATCAGTAATATATAAAATACTTCAAAACGTTATGTCCATATATGATTCTCATTAAAGTAGGAATAACTGATTGTATTATAACAATAAATCCATAACTAAAATTATTACATAAAGCATGGTTTTAGTCTTCTTCTCTAACAATGATATGCCAGGATTTTAAAGGTCCCTATATAGAACACTCTTAGGGTTTGTTTTTGTGTTTTAGCTATATAGACATTCATTTAGTTGGAATTAAATTTTGACAAAATATTTTCTGTTATTATGTTGAGTCTAGTGTATTTATGCCATGCTGTCCTCTCAATCAACTACATCTCAGAAATTAAGCTCAAGTAAAGGTAATCTCTCACACCCTTGTGAAACTGGATCATAGGAATATTTTATAAGTCACACATGACACTAAACTACACGACATTGTACTGCATTACATCATACCTCATGACTGTGTGTTTTGATCAAAAAGAATTTTTAAAACATTCTAAAAATATTTTGAAAATAATGAATGTAATTAAAAAAATTAAAATAAGTTTCACAATTAATTTGAGAGTTTAAATAATTTTTTTCAAAAATAAATTCAGTATGTGATAAAGATATTTTAATCTTGTTGAAATATTTTTCTTATAAATTACTATGATATGTGTGTGTGCATATATATATATATATATATATATATATATATATATATATATATATATATATATATATATATATATAATAATGCTCTTGTGTGGACCAGACATGTGTTACCTGGCGCTGAGCCTAGAAACTATCGGTTAAATTATAGACACACTTTCTCTCTTTTTTGGGCTCACCGCCAGGTGACACATGTCCGGTCCGCACTCTTAAATTGCGTATTGGTCCGCACAAGAGCAACACTATATATATATATATATATATATATATATGTGTGTGTGTGTGTGTGTGTGTGCGTGTGTGTGTGTGTGTGTGTGTGTGTGTGTAACAACCATAATATATGTAGCCTCGATTTCTTAAGTAGGAAGATTTGACCCGAGCAGGTATAATAGCCCTTAGCCTTTAGTTAATATCAGTTGGCCTGTACCTTCCTTGTTGAACGATTTGACCATACATATAAAGAAGTCCTTTTAGTAAAACGTTGTCGTTTACTTTCTTTTCCCAACGGTAATATTTGTTCAAAACAAACTGACATGGTTTTTGGCCCACAGTTTTTTACTAATAGCACATGGTTTTCTTCAAAAATCAAAACCACCCTCTATGTTATATTAAAACGACATCGCCTGAGTTTGTTACAATGGTAACATTTAGAAACCAATTTATGGCACATGATTTTCGCACTTTATTTGGTTAGTGCATGACCGCTGGTCTACACTTTATTTTAAACGACAATGTTTAGGCTTAAATTTATTATGCACGCTTTTTGTTTGTTGTTAACAGTTATTATCCACGCGTCATTCATTTAATCAACTGGATTATGTTTCTTTATCAGCCTTATAATTAGATTTTATCAACGGCTCTAATTGTTTAGTTACAATCCTTGTGACTCCTTTATACTCCAATCACAGAACACTTCGTTAGTGTATAAATAAGAGATGTTGCTTTCCCATTTTAATAGTTGAGAAAATAAAATTTTATCTCGAAACTCTTCTGGTTTAGAGAGAGAAAGAGAGAGAGAGAGAGTGAAAACCTAAATAATTACACACTTGTTTTGTATAATGGATTGATTTCTTCCATAAATCAATATCACACAACAAGTACGAACAAGACTCTCAGAATCTTCACTTTGTTTTTTCAAGATTAAATAACTTTTGTAAGTGTTCCTCTCATCTCGTTATTTTGATATGTTCTTATATCTTAATTTTTGTTGATTTTTGTTGTAGTTTAAAACACGAAACCACTTGTTCACATACATCTTATATATGTTCTACTGAATTCTGTTTAAGTCATTAAAACCTTTTGCATGTCTAGCGTAAGTGCTTAGTTACACTAATCACACTGAATCACCACTAGTATGTGTTGTTGCTCATTCGATCAAAGATCCATGTAGAACCTATTGTATGTTGTATATTTGTTCTTAGGTACACAAATCACACACAAATGTACACGATTCTTGCTTGAACTTGTTGAGATTTATCAGATCTGCCTTAATCTATTTCGAGTATAAATTTGATCGTCTTTTACACACAAACCACATTTGGGTATATTCTTGTTCATCTTTTGTTTCTGTTTCAAGAATATTTTGTTAAAACCTTTTATTTTAACTCTGATCCAAGAAAGTTTGGAAAAATTCGGTTAGATATATAAAAGGTTTAGAAACTTAAACCTAAATTATTAAGGACCTATTTGTTAGATATCAACTTGATTGATTGTCCTTATACTTCTACTTAAACCGTATACCAGAACTGTATCATTCTTGATGTTGGACTAAGGACTGTGAACGTAAAACTGCTTAGACTGCAAGAACTCTCTAGAGTTGTTTAAACCTGTTTAAACGGGCATATAAGGTTGATTAGATTAACTTTGGCTTAATCTAAAAACACATTGTAAAATGATTTGTTTGCTAATTTGACCTGAACATATTATGATATATATTGTGTTAGTCAAATAATTTTTTATATATATACTCTATCTTAGAGTCATATTTCTTAATATTGTGTGTTTATATGCTATTGCTTACATTTGCATAACACAATGTTTATTGATTTCAGGATTGATTATTTTCCATATCTTATAGTTCTGTTCACTCCACACATCACTCACTTAGGCATATATTCTAGTGTGTATATATCTTGCCTAATCAGATTGTTATTGAGTTAAAAAGAAAAAAAGAGTTTTTAGAAAACAACAAGTCAAGACAATTTGACTCGTAGAACAAGAACATAAGACTAGTCAAGATTTCTAGGATATAAAATTTATTGAACATCATTCGGTTTGTACATTAAGTGTGCGTGTGTCATTATAGAATAATAAACAACACATACTTCACTAGAAATAGGACACATAGACACTGAACATATCTTGCACTGAGGAAAGCAAGAGGGAGAAGCTAAGACGTGAAGAATGCAAAAGTCGCAAGGATAGATTAAAGCTGAGATCAGAAGAGAAACCAAGGAGAGTCTTAGTTTGGGTATAAGTAATCAGTTTCTGTATAGTTTAATTATCTTGTTGATTCTTTGTCACTCGTTTCAATTGGTTTTGTTTTAGTGGAAATAGTTATATTTGATCCTCAGAAGGATCCGTCATTTTTCCCACGGGAAAGGGTTTTGGGGACGTTAAATAAATCCTTGAGTGTTGTATTTTCTATCTTAAAACCCAACATGAAAACGTAGGTTTTAATATAACAAACTCGCCTAATAATCTAAATTCACTATTATTTGTTTAATCACATATATTAAAAAGACAATGAATAGGACTGTAACTAACTGCACAAACCAAATATCGTTTATCACATAGTTAACAAATTAAGAAAAGTTTAATTTGGTCCCCCTTGTATCTTTTATATAAACTTGTAGGTTTAACGGGTTGAATCAACAGTAGTTACTTCCACATTTAGATTATATTGCGCATATAGCCCTAATTTCTCAGATTTGTTCTCACGGTCGCCTATCACCGTCTCCACACATATTTGACATTCAAGTTGATCGTACCGAAGGCTCTCCAAACAGACCCAGAGAAGGAAAAAGTGGTAGAAAAGGAAGTAGGGAAACTTCTGAAGCAAGGTCCACCAGAGAAGTGTAATGTGATTTGAAACTAGTGTCAAACAAAGTTAACGGGGATTTCAATGCCATGGATAAAAGAATGGAAATATACCTCGCTGTGGCGTGTGAGCTAATTTAAAGATTCGAGGAAGCCGGCATTCAATAATTCTATAGGGGCACAATACTCATGTCAATGCTCTATCAGCCCTAAGCTCGGCAGGTTTCTCCAATCTCAGGAGAACAATCGAAGTGGAGTTCCTCTCTTAACCTAGCATTAACAAAGCGATGGTATTCAAGCACATTTTATCCATTGAAAAGGGTCTAAGATGGATGGATCCAATCATTGCATACCTACAAAATGACGTACTACTAACCGACAGTAAGGCTGATCAAGTCAAGGTAAAAGTTTATCGCTTATATCTGGGACTTGGGGGAAGCCTTACAAGAGGTCTTTCACAGGCTTATACCTTCAATGCGTGCACCCAAAGGACATCAACTAGGCCTTCTATGAACTTCACGATGGGATTTATGGAAGCCACGCAGGTGGAAGGTCTCTGGCATTCCAAATAATCAAAGAAGGATACTGGTGGCCATATATGAGGAAGGATGCAACTATTTATGCTTGAAAGTGTGAGAAGTGCTAAAAATTCTCCCCATGCTTTATCAACCGGCCAACTAACTGAGTCCATTGACCAGTCCATGGCCGTTTTCACAGTGGGGGATGGATATGATAGGACCACTGCCTACTGTGCCAGGGAATCGCAAATATTTGCTAGTCAGCACTGATTATTTCGCTAAGTGGAGTGAGGCGGGACCACTGGAGAACATTAGGGATGATGACATAACCAGGTTCATCTAGAGAAACATCATAACCCGCTTTGGGGTACCCAGGACCATCATCATAGATAATGGTACACAATTTGAAAGTGGGCCCTTTCAAGGCTTTTGCGACGATCACAGAGTCTAGCACCACTTCAGTTTTGTGGCATACCTCCAAAGTAATGGCCAGGAAAAGGCCTCTAACAAGACGATGCTCGATGGATTAAAAAAAGGCTGGAAAGATCAAAGGGCACTTGGGTGGATGAGCTCCCTCATATTCTCTAGGCATATCAAACCACACCAAGAAGATCTATCCGGGAAACATCCTTCGCCCTCACATATGGAATGGAAGACATAATTCTACTCAAAGTTGGCCTTTCGACCTTGAGAACAAACATTACCAGCAATGATGGAATAATGAAGCTCTTCACATTAAACTTGGCCTAATAGATGAACAAAGGGAACAAGTCATGATCAAGCTGGCCTCCTACCAATAAAGGTTAGCAAAATAGTACAATATAAGGGTCAATTCGAGGAAATTTTAGGTCGGGGATTATGTCCTCAGGAAGGTCCTTAGCAGTACCAAAAGACTTCAGACGGTAAGTTAGGAACTAAATAGGAAGGTCCGCTTAAAGTAATCAGGGATGATTTGAAAGGAGCCTATCACCTGGAAATAATGGAGGACAGGGAGATTCCCCGAGCATGGAATGCATCCAATCTTAAGAAGTTCTACTTTCAGTTTCATTATTAGCAACTTTAGAAGTCCCTTGCGCGTTATCGAAGGTGCATCAGACTTGGTGATAACGATAATTATTTTAACTGATCAGGCTTGCACTTGAGCCCAAGCGACCAACACTTGATGGGTGAGAAATACCTGAAAATAAATAATATAAATAGTCAATATAATATAACCCACAATAAAAATCTACAACTATTGTGAATGATGAAAACACCTGGTCCGTAACGAATGTGGCACTAACATCGACTCCTAAGGAACTACAAACCTTGTTGTTTGGTACATCGACATTGCTAACGCCTCGTCAAAAAATATGAAGTTCAAATCCATGAAGGCATCCTATATAAATAAAAATATAATTATGTTATACACATGAAGAAACGTATCAAACTTAAGGCATCATAACAATAATCAAATGAATCATGAAGGTTGAAATCAATGAAACCATTTGGAAGTAAAATGGCAAAAAAAATAAGGATACACTGAAGGAACATGCCGACAGAAGCACTCAGATTTGGGTTGTTTATAACGAAGCGACCCATTTTAGTATATAGGTGATTCAGGTTGTTCATGCCGAGGATAAACAACCAGGTCGGGGTGATCCTGCAGAGAAAGGGTACCTTTGTCTCCATAACAATACCGAATCAACTTCGCTTCAAAAAAATATATAACATTGGTTCGGGAGGTTAACCCTATGTTTTGGCCTTCAGCTCGGCGCCCCAATCTCGAACTACTGTACAATTTTTTGCCTGTTTATATTTCTTTAATCCTTAAGAACAAATAAATATTCATATGAATGGGGCCCAAAATTTACCTCAAAAAAATTATTTCGGGTGTTGTCATTATTTTTTGTGGTCCCAAACTCATTACTACCACCATCCATTGTTATTTTAATATTTAAATAACAAACCCTAATTATTGTGGGAACCAACTTTAAGAATGTTGGTGAAGATGGTTGGTGTGTGGGGACAAAAGTTAATGATTGTTGTTGTGGGGACCAAATGAAATCAGAGGTATTGGGTGAAACATTTATGATTGTTGGTGGATGCTAGAGTGATGGAGACAATTTGTTATGTGAAGTGAAGTTAAGAAAAGGAGAATTTGTAGTGTAGTGGATAGAGAGAGAAAATAAGTGAGAATTTGTGTTGAAATTAATGAGTAAAGAATATATATGGTGTGGTGGCCCTTAGTAAAATTCATTTTTATTTTGCTCGTGGTATTTTGAAGCATTTTTTTGGGTGTCCTTAGAAACACCCTTCTTTTAATTATTGTTTTTTGCTAAAAACTATTTTTGTATTAAACTATTTTTTTGTTAAAAAATATTTTTTCTTGTTTAAATATGTTTTTCCCATAAAAATTTGTGGGTTTTTGGTTAACACTCTTTATATTTTGTTAAAAATGTTTTTTAAAATTATTTTTTATTAAAACTGTTATTTTTTTGGTTAAAAATTATTTTTCTTAAAAAATTGTTTTTTCGTTATAAAGTATTTCTTTTTGTTAAAAGCTATTCTTTTATTAAAATCTATTTTTTAAAACTAGTTTCTTTTTGTTAAAAAACTATTTTTCCATTCTAAATTATTTTTTGTTAAAAAAATATATTGTTAAAAACTATTCACTCTTGCTACCGTTAATGTTATCAAATAATCAACCTCTGTCACCTGGAAAATTTATACTATCAAACGGCCCTAAGTGAAAAATTAAAAGATTTGCCCACAAAAAACTTTCCATGTCAAATTTTGTCATTGAAACATTTGTCACCCAAGCCATTTTGCCCACTTTTGTATCAAACGGACCCTCAGATGTTATTTGTTTTTACATCTTAAGTCTGCATCTGAACCATTCATGCTTAAGAAATACTAAATAGTGTTTGTTTTTGAAAAAAGAGGCTAACGGTTATAATCATCTCTAAATCTGAACAATGAATCTAAATCTTACTAAATGCATCCTTCAGAGGTACATTGATATTTACCCATTAATTTAAAAAAAAAAGAGGTTAATGGCTATTATTTGACTATCTAATTTAATTTGTTTTTCATTAAACTTTTATATTCTAAATTTTGGAGGTTTACAGTCGTCATATTTAAACAATAAAAATATATTTGATTATTAGTTCGCATTTCGAATTAAGAGTAACATTTTTTAGGGTTCCCCCCCTACCCGGTTAAGAATTTTATTTCTAAAGAGTGTAAAATAAAATTTCATTGAATTTCACACACTAGGGTATGCTCGTGCCTAAAGGCATGACGAACACTTTCAAAAAACATGTCGAGTAATACTTGTAATCATTGAATTTATTATAAAACACAAAAATGTGTACACAATTTAAATAATTTGGGCGAAATTTCCTCAATTTATAGGACTATCCACCTGTTTAAGAAATCAAAACTACTCAGTCATACAAATAGTCCATCCCGGACATTATATAAATAAAATCATCGATTTATGACTATAATAACTTCAAATGTGATTCCACAAAAAATCATTATTGGCAACTTTACCAACAAAATGATGATAAAGATAATAAACAATAATAAATTTTCAATCTAATCAAAATTATAAATCATCGATCGATCAAACAACTCATGGCACATTTGTAATGGGGTAGGATAGGGCTCAAAGTGGAACAGGGTCCCAAACTCAGGCTTATAATTGACACATTCTCCTCAAATTTGTCATAATCTGAAAGTTGAACAACAAAAATTAACTTAATGTCTAAACAATCAGTACAAAAAATAAACATGATTACGTAATTGTTACGTATCAAAATAAAAAATTATCATTAAGCAGGCATTAATGCCTAATTGCTACAAATAACAGAGTAGTATATCACTGCGTAATTGTTACGAAGAAGAGATCGTTAATTCATTTTCCAAGTGATAACATTATAGTACATCAGTGCCTAATAACAGTGTAGTACATCAGTGCCTAAGTGTATAAATGGGGAACTAAAACTAAAGGATAACCTTTTGTCCAACTTTGGCAACACAAATCGAAGTACATCTTTGTCTTGTTTAACTACACGCCAAACTTATTGCACAACTATAGAGAAACATAATAGCGATAGTTTATTGAATACATTTACATCACATATAAGAACACAAATAAATGGAAAAATATGAAGAGATGGAGGTATAATATAATATGAAAGAAAAAAGGAAAAAATAATTCAGACATCCTTTCAACCTAAGTCATAGATCAAATTTCTAAAAATCGAATCCATGATTTTGAACCCAATTAAATTTGATATCAAATCCATACAGATAGATATAAAAACAGAGGATAAACAATCAACCGGAAGAGATAAGCATCAATAAAATCTTTATAGGGCGGCATACAATACATGCTCACATACACGTTGTGTAATCACCAAGCACACTATAAACAATTAGTGATAACATAAAACATAACAACAAAGTAAAAATATGTTCATTATGTTGATTAGGCAGATCTATTATGCTAAGAACAAAAAAAAAGGAGCCAAACTATAAGTAAAACGAAGATTCATTCTATTACAAACCAACAAAATTATAAACCGATGTAAAACCATCTATTGTTGTTTGAGAACAAAACACCCAAAATATGAAAACAAATAAGGCATCCAAATATGAAACCAAATAAAACTAAAGAGCAATTGCAGAATAATTGAAAATTCATAACAATTCGATAATTATACAAACGTAATACTACCCACATAACTTTTCACGGTGCACATAACCTTATAGTATTATTGATACAATACGTTGAAAATAAGGTTAGTAAACATTAATTGCACATACTTCAACTCACAAAAATGAAATTATAATTTAAAATATAGTTTAGTGAATGAAAGAGAGAGCATCTTATTTTTTTCCCCATTTGAAGAGGGGTGTACTACTGTGTAGAACGAACCTATGCATTTATGGGGAAAAATAAAGAAAAACTTGCAATGTTATCCATCACGCAATAACCCTAACCTTGTAAGGATAATATCCATCTCTTAGCACTAATGCGTTCATTGTTATCTGCACAATTATCCAACTAAATCAAAACATGACAATAAAACTTAATAAAAAGCACACCAAGTATAAAAAAATCCCTTATTTAATCCTTCAGTGCGATACACAACATGATAAACATATATGTATGTGGTAATTAGAAACAAACAATCAAATTATAATATTTACAAAATTAAATCATGAAAGATACAATACTAAAAGTTAGAGGTAGTTCATCTAATTACCCCTCAATTTTGTTAATATATTATATGAAAAAAAATTGTCAATCCCATATGCAGTGGCCCTCTTCGTAGGATCCCCACTCTGAAACACCCCCCACCCCACAAACAACCCATCTAATGCCATATGCATCATCATCGCCACATCTGCCTTCGTTGATGCATACAGAAATTATATCTCAATTCAGTTGGAAGAGCCACTATTTTTCTTTATTAGCCCATTATATTTCAATTCAGTTGGAAGAGCCACTATTTTACTTTATTAGCCGTTATCGGCGTCACTGTTTTACTCTCCCACCACCATAGCCGCCTTCACAGGCTTCGCCGCTTTCTTGTCAGTCCCAGATTTATCTATAGGCAGTGGTAAATATGGTTACACATGCAAAAACATTTCTAATTTAGTATCTTAAATGCCCAATTACTATGTAAATGTAACACAACAGAGTAAATGTTGATCTATAGTTAGCACATTTACTCCTAACAGTTGGATACCATGATAGGGGATTTATAACAATATAGCGCAATTATTTTAATATCCATTGATTGGACATAAATATTGTATATTTATTCCCCTAATTTCAGTGTATTTGTGAACCCGAGTGATGTAACCTATATGGATTTGATGCACATTTATGCTACTAACCTTCGTTGGCGAGTATTTCGTGTTTCGTGCTTCTCTTATTGGTTTTACAGGTTAATTATGCAAGCAGTGCAAAAGAGAAAGTGAGACAATGAAAGAAAAGCTAAGAAGGCAAGTACAAGTGCATTTTGGTAATTCTGCCGCCAGATCCCGAAGGAGGAGTCAACTAGAAAGTTGAAGATCTCGGAAAAACGAGAACACTGGAAGAAACGGCACCCAAATCCGAGCTACGGTTGATGAGTTATGACCAGTTGAAGTTGAAGAAAAATCCAAAGCAGAAAGAAAAGAAAGCAAGAAAAATTCTAAGTGTTAAAGGGAAGAAGAAGCACCCCTGACCAGCATACATTCTCGAACCCAGCCGTGAACCGGTTTGGGGGGCGAACCGGTTCGGGGTACATGAGAACCGGTTCGGGGGGCCTGATGCGCGAATTTGCTGCTCCATTCTGATTGGCTCTCAAGAATCCTTTTAGGTTAAAACTCTCCAAAAGAATAGGGAACGTAGGTAACAACTGAGGAACAGTCGTTCTGGATATATTTGAGTAGTTTTTGTTAGATAAAAAGGGAGGAGAACATCTAGGAACATTACTTAGATTAATCGCTACAAGATCAGTACATTTCCGGGTTTGCTTTCAAGTTATACTTCACGCTTTCTTTTTATAATATTTAGTCTTCTTGCATGGAAATTTGTCTGTATGATTTGAATGAATTTCTGCGTTTATAGTACTTCGTTACGTATATTGATCTAGTGTTATCATGAGTTTTTTCGCATGCAACGTTAATATTTCATGCATCGTTCAGTTTAATATGTCCGGCTAGGTTTAAAAGGTTGGGATGCATGAACCCAACCTAATGTGTTAGTGCATGTGTATAACGTTAATCCGATGAATTTAACGATTGATTTTGATCGTATTGCGTAATTACATAATAATTGTGGATCTTTATATCTCATTTACCTTTGGGTACTCGTGATGATTTAGAGTACAATTTGAGTGCCATTATCGCGATACCGATTTACTCATCCTCAGATTAGGTATGACGCGGGCTTGAACCTCGTATACATAATGCTTGGGAGTACTAAATTCTGGGTCTGATCAATCGGATAAATTTATGATTAACATTATCACTACACTACACTAGGGTTGGGGGATTGTATTCCCATCCTGTTTCTCTCATCAGTTAAAATAAAAAGTTTTTGAAATCATCAGTCATTCTCCATTTCGGTAGATTAATTTAGTTGCATCTTTGCTCATTTTCATTATCTCATTTAGCTTAATCAATCTCAAAACCAAATCAATTTTTCCTTTTCTTTTTAGAGTCAAGGTTAGGATCTCTCCGTCTCGTCCCGTCGTCACAACTCTGTTGTCCTTTTTCCCTGTGGATTCGATACCCGACTTACCGGGATTATTACTTGAGCGACAGACTTACACTTGAGCCTAGAGTGAACGCACTTCTGAGACACATTTTCAGTCGCGTCAAGTTTTTGGCGCCGTTGCCGGGGAAGTAGGTAGACTTAGGATTAGATCGAGTCGATCCAAAACTTTGACCAAAAATCTCAAAAAAAAAATAATAAATAATAAATAAATAAATAATAAAATAATAAAAAAAATAAAATCACCACCATCTCTCACAAGCTTAATGCAAAATTTTGAAACCCCTTCCACACCTCATAATAATCCAACCAACATTCACGAAAATCCTATAGTGGAGTATAATCCAGATAGTCCCCACACGCCAAACGCCCCACAATTCTGGATCCCGCCTCCCACACCATCACACTCAATCTCCAGTAACACTCCTTTCTCCTTCTTAGGACACACTTCGAGCACACCCAGTGAGAGCGCCGAGTCGTTAAGTGAGAGAGAGATGTCGCAGCATACTAATGCACCTATCGGTGAGGAAGATCCCCCTTACCGCCCGTTGAGATAATTCTTATATCCCGAGCGCACTGTCACTCCGGGATGTATTATACTCCCGTATAATGCCGGGCAGTTCCGTTTCAAAAATGGAATGATCCAGATGCTACCACATTACCACGATATGGATTCTGAAAATCCATACCTCCATATTAGGGAATTTGAGGACGTGTACGATACTCTCAACGATCAAACCTGCACACAAGAAGTAATTCGCCTCAAACTTTTCCCCTTCTCGCTCAAAGATAAAGCTAAAGCCTGGTTATGGTCTTTACCTCCAAGCTCGATTCCATCCTGGAATGAGCTACAGTCGAAATTTCTCAAGAAATTCTTCCCACCACATCGAATAATCTCTATAAAGGCTCAAATTCAAGCGTTCAGGCAACATGAAAATGATCCATTCCATCGATGTTATGAACGTTTCAACGAGTTAGTTGCTTCATGCCCCCATCATGGATTTGATCCATCGCAAATCATCTCTTTTATCTATAATGGGTTGAATCTTAACTCCAAATAACTTGTTGAAACTATGGGAAGTGGTCTGTTTGTCGATTTAGATGCCCAAGATGCTGATCTTCACATGCGGTATGTCGCCGAGACTACCCAAGCCTGGGATACCTCCGACCCGAACGTTCAAAATCGAAATCGATAATCCACCACTGCTCCGTCGGCATCCAGCCTATTCCACGTAGATAAGAATTCTATGACGGACAGTCGATTGGACACCCTTGAGAAAGGATTGCGAGACCTATGCGAGATATATGGAAAAGGACTAGTTGGACCCATTCCAAAACCTGTCATGAAGGTGTGTGCGATTTTTGAGGCGGGACATTCAACTGAGGAATGTCCGACGATACCCGCCTACAAAGTAATGTTGCAGGAGCAAGTTAGTGGTATAGGAGACTTTAAGGGTAATTTCGGTGCCCCACACGGGAATTCATACAACCCTTCGTGGCAAAACCACTCCGGTTTTAGCTACGTGCAACAACATGCCGCAATGAACCCTCCTTCGCATGCTGCCCCTCCTCCACCACAACAATTTCAACAAGCTCAACACATGCAAGGACATGTGAAAGCACCACCACCTCACGAAATTATATCCCGCCACAGCGGAGAACTCTCGAGGATACCATGAATCAATTCATTGCAAGCCAGACCGCAACTAATGCCAAATATGATCGTCTGATTAGCGACATAAATGCGAATCTGTCAAAGATACAATCCTCATTGAGTGTTCAAGAGAAAGGCAAATTTCCAGCCCAAGGCCAACGACCTCCCCAAGGTCAAACTAGTGTTAGCTTCACCTCCACTGAACATCAGGAGCAATGTCAAGCCGTGACCACTCTTCGTAGTGGGAGAGCCGTTGATTTATCACCTCCTCCACACAACACAACAAAAGACAAGGAGATTTCTCCCGGCACGAAAGAGGCCGAAGATGTCCCCTTGAACGAGAGTGACAAGGAAAATGCTAGTGAGCCAGAGGTGGTAGTGAAATCACCCTCTGCAGCACCATTTCCTCGAAGATTGATTCCCGCTCAAAAATGGAGTCCACGTGATGACGTGCTAGAAGTGCTTAAGCAAGTAAAGATGAATTTACCCTTTCTTGATGCCATTAAGCAAATTCCAGCTTATGGAAAAGTTATCAAAGATTTGTTGACGGTAAAAAGGAAGATGAAGGTAAAAAAGAATGTCTTTCTAGCCCAGAACGTGAGCTCCATTCTACTAAATGATCTCCCGCCTAAATTCAAAGATCCCGGTGCACCCACCATATCATGCATCATTGGAGAAAATAAAATTGAAAAAGCATTACTTGACTTGGGGGAAAGTGTAAACATCCTCCCTTACTCCATCTATAGGCAACTTGACTTGGGCGACCTCAAGCCCACGAAGGTCACTCTCCAATTAGCGGATCGAACAGTGAAGATCCCACGAGGCATAGTCAAGGACGTGATCGTCCAAGTTGACACTTTCTACTTTCCGGTAGATTTTGTCATTTGGGACACGAAGCCCTCCTTCAACTTGAGCAATCATGTTCCCATCATCCTTGGGTTCCCTTTCTTAGCTACGGCTAATGCAATCATCAATATAAGGAATGGGCGAATGCAACTCACCTTTGGGAACATGACCTTGGAAACTAACAGCTTCCACATAGCCCAAAATGTAGGGGAGGAAGATGATCTTCACGCGGTGAGCCTCATAGACGAAGTAGTAGAAGAGTACTTTGAGGAACATTTCTGTGGCGACGCTTTAGAGTCCTGTTTAGCGACGAGATATGAGGGTGAGGGGACGTATACCGACTTCAAGAGGGAGGTTGGAGAGTTGAGAGAACTACTCGACGAGAGTACGTCAGACGAGGACGTGAGAGAGGTTAATTGGGTTTCTAGATTCGAGGAATTACCCCCAAGGGATACACATATGGTTCCCTCCAGTGAAAAATTTCCAACCCTCGAGTTAAAGAAATTTCCCTCCCATATTAAATATGCATATCTAGGAAAGGATGAGACATTTCCTGTGGTTATCTCCTCTAGCCTAGATGAAGGGAATGAGGGAAAATTATTAAAAATTCTGAGGAAGCACCAAAGTGCTTTTGGTTGGTGCATCGCTGATTTGAAGGGGATAAGTCCTTTGATTTTCACTCACAAGATCCATCTCGAAGAGGATGTCAAGCCCTCTAGAGAAATGCAAAGAAGACTGAACCCCAACATGAAAGAAGTTGTGAGAACCGAGATCATCAAATTATTGGATGCCGGGATTATCTAGCCAATCTCGGATAGCAAATGGGTGAGCCCTATTCAAGTCGTCCCAAAGAAGTCGGGTATGACTGTGATTGAGAATGCTAAGGTAGAGCTTGTTCCCCAATGCACCACCACCGGGTGGCACGTTTGCATTGACTACCGGAAACTCAATGTGGGAACTAGGAAAGACCATTTCCCCTTGCCATTCATTGATCAAATTCTTGAGAGAGTTGCGGGACACCCTTATTATTGCTTCCTTGATGGTTATTCCGGATATAACCAAATTGAGGTAGATGTACTTGATCAAGAGAAGACGACCTTCACTTGCCCTTTTGGTACGTTTGCCTACAAACGTATGCCATTTGGCTTGTGTGATGCGCCCGCAACTTTTCAAAGGTGCATGTTGAGCTTATTTAGTGACATGGTCGAGAGAGGACTCGAAGTGTTCATGAACGATTTCATCATTTTTGGCACCTCTTTCGATCATTGTTTAGACAAGCTGGAAAAAGTACTTACCCGATGTGTGGATAAAAACTTAGTGCTGAATTGGGAGAATTGCCATTTCATGGTCACCGAGGGAATAGTTCTTGGCCACATAGTATCATCCAAAGGCATAGAGGTTGATAGGGCTAAGATAGATGTCATAGCTGATCTTCCCCCACCGAAATCGCTGAAGGACGTGCGCTCATTCTTGGGTCACGTGGAGTTTTATCGAAGGTTCATTAAGGACTTTAGCGCCATAGCTAGGCCCTTAAGTAACCTACTCATGAAGGACAACCCGTTTGAGTGGACGGAGGCATGCCAAAGCTCTTTTGAGAAACTAAAAACCATGCTTGTGTCTGCTCCCATCATGCAAGTTTCGGATTGGTCTTTACCATTCTAACTTATGTGTGATGCCAGCGACTACACGATTGGGGCTGTTTTGGGCCAATGTAAAGATTAGCAAGCTCATGTCATCTACTACGCTAATCGGACCCTTACCGGACCTCAACTCAGCTACTTTACCACGGAGAAGGAGTTACTAGCGGTAGTCTTTGCCCTTGATAAATTTAGATCATATCTCATTGGTTCTCCTATTACTGTCTTCACCGACCACGCGTCTTTGAAATATCTACTTGCGAAGAAAGACGCCAAGCCGCTCCTCATAAGGTGGATCCTACTCCTACAAGAGTTCAATCTCTCTATCAAAGACAAGAAAGGAGTAGAAAACGTTATTGTCGACCATTTATCTCGGCTTTCGTCCGACGTGCCTAGTGATCCCATACCCATAGACGAATACTTTCCGAATGAGTAACTATTTTCTACCTCTTCGTATCTCTGGTTTGCGAATATAGTGAACTATCTTGTCACGGGAGCCGTCCCTCCCGATTGGACACCGCAAGATAAGAAGAGGTTCATTAATTGGTCGCGCATGTTCTTTTACGATGATCCCTTCCTCTTTAAATATTGCGCCGACAAAATCATCTGACGATGTGTACCAGATGAAGAGATCCCGAAAATCATCCAGTTTTGTCATTCGAAAGCGTGTGGAGGCCATTTCTCAACGAAAAAGACGGCCGCTAAAATTCTGCAATGCGGCCTCTATTGGCCCACAATCTTCCGGGATGTTAATGACGCTTGCAAGTCATGCAACAGGTGCCAACGAATGGGAGCCATTTCTCGATGAGACATGATGCCCCTTACCCCCATAATCATCATTGAGATATTCGATTGTTGGGGTATTGACTTCATGGGTCCTTTCTCCCCGTCCTTTGGTTTCCTATACATCCTAGTCGCGGTAGACTACGTTTCTAAAAGGGTGGAAGCTATAGCTACTAAGACCAATGACAACAAAGTGGTGATAAAGTTCTTGCAGGAACACATACTTTCTCGCTTCGGTGCACCGAAAGAGATAATTAGCGATAATGGCACGCATTTTTGCAATAGGCCATTCGAGAAGCTCATGAGAAAGTATGGTGTCGTCCACAAGGTTGGAACGACATATCACCCACAAACGAATGGGCAGGCCGAGCTAGAGAATCGGGAGATCAAGAACATTCTTGAAAAGACCGTTAATCCTACCCAGAAAGATTGGTCCCTTAGATTGACCGATGCACTATGGGTCTATCGTACCGCATTTAAGAACCAACTTGGCTTGTCCCCTTTCCGTTTTGTGTATGGAAAACCTTGCCACCTTCCTGTTGAGCTCGAACACAAAGCGTATTGGGCGATTAAGCAATTGAACTATGCCTTGGACAAGGCCGGTGAAGCCCGCAAGCTTCAATTGAATGAGTTAGAAGAACTATGCAATGATGCGTATGAGAATGCCAAAATTTCAAAAGAGAGGATGAAACTCTCTCATGATATCATCATTCGACGAAAAGAGTTTCTTCCCGGGAAAAAAGTTCTTCTCTACAACTCTCGGCTTCACCTATTTCCGGGAAAGTTGCGATCACGATGGTCTGGCCCGTTCGTCGTGAAGAATGTTTTCCCCCATGGAGCTATTGAACTAGACGATTTAAAAGGGGAAAACACGTTCAAAGTAAATGGACAACGCCTAAAGCCATATCTAGAGGCGTGTGCAGAAGAGGTCGACACAATTTGGTTATCGGACCCCATTTACGGGGTCAATTAAGCTGAGAAAGTGAGGTCGTCGCACCCCCGACGCGTATGGGGTGAGTTCGTGTGTATAGTAATCGTGTGTGAATAGGTTAGTTAGGAGTCAGGAGCATGAGTCACGAAAGAGATCGGTTATCACGCACTTCAAGTGAGCTAGCACGTAATACGAGGTTGAGTTCGAGGAATTTTTAGGGAGCCCGAGGGTCTAGAACGTTTTTAGGGGCATTACGCACAAGTTAGAGGATGAGAGAACGCTTTGAATTGGCGAGAAGAGAGAACCTAAGCATTCGAACCAGCACTCTTTCCCGAAACCCATCCAGAACCGGTTCGGGGGGAGAATCGGTTCGCGGTACCTCCGAACCGGTTCGGGGTACCTGGCAGATTCATTCGCCCCAATTCCAAATTCATTTCCCTTCCCTCCATTCTTCCCCCCATTCTTCCCCCTTCGTTTTTACTCCCACCAAACTCTTTCCCCCTTCCCAATTTCATCCTAATTCACTCCCTCCATTATTTCCTTACCACCCATTCACATTTTCCACCAAAAACCCACCCCTCTACACCTATAAATTACCACTCTCCCCTCCTCCATTTCTCACACCAAAAATTTCCCTCACTCTCTTCTCCACCATATCCTTTCCCCTCTCCCTCTCTCTTTCCTTCAACATGTCGCGCCCTCGCCGCACCAATCTCCGCCCCAAGAAATATGATGATACCACTGTCCTTGATGACGAGGGTAAGGGGGTTTTTCGAAGCGTCCAAGAACGTCATTGGGCCGAGCAATATTTCTCGGCTACGCGCCCCATTCACATCGAACGCTTCGTTAATTGGGACCAACTTCCGGGCAATGTCACCGCCCTATTTGATCGCCGCGGGTGGTGCTCTTTCCTCGCCCCAACGAGCACTCACGTGTTTGACACCGCCATTCGCCAATTTTATACGCCTTGGTTCGCAAATCCTCTATGCTTCATGAGATATACCTTGACGGTATCACCATTCCTTTTTCGGCGGCCATCATAGCACGCAAAATGCGTGCTAAAGGGGTGATCCTCCCCGTGCCTTTCCAATATCCCAACAATGGTACCCCCCACACCAAAGACGAATTAGTTGCTCGCATGGCACCCGGGGAGGAATGGGTACGCGAATCTTTTCCCATTGGTGGCTTGGCGGCTACGGTGCGCTTCGCGCACCTCATTGCTTGTGGCGTCATCCACCAAACCACCAATGACTCGGTGGTCTGGTTACGTCACGCCAATATCCTCTACCACTTTTTGGACCTCGAGAGCACCATCAATCTTGCCCAGATTTTCTACGCGGACATCGTCAATGCCGCTTACGACGAATGGGGCAAAACTGCACTCCCTTACGCCCGTTTCATTACGAAGCTCTTGATGGAAGCTGGAGTAGGTGACCCGGGGCAACAAATTTGACTTCCCCGCCCCATTGGAGGCACGTCCACCTCTCGGAGCGAACGCCAAATGCGAGTAGCTCACCCCGACCGTCCCATTCTCGATGAGGATGTGGACGATGAAGCTCATGATGCCCCGATGATGGACGTCGACGAGGACGAGTTTGAGGAAGATGAGGAGGATTCGGATTTTGAGCTCCCAGGGGCCAACTTTGAGAGCTGCCTTTCGTCCGTTGAGTCCCGCCTCGACGGTTTCATCAACCAATATAATCAAGATCAAGCGGCTTACCGAAGGGACACCCAGATGATGTACCAACTCCAAGTCCACCTTCACCAACTCAACTTCGGCGGACCTCCACCCCCTTCTTTTATGACCCGTATGATCCCAATGCACCCGGGACCTCACACCCACCTCCACCATGACCCATGAATGTTTTTATATTTTGGTGTGGATGTTAGTTGCTGTAGGGATTTAACATTGCTCACAGTTGCTTTCCAATTTCTTATGTAACACATGCTCCCCATTTTTATTATACAATCTTGCATTTTTCATATTTGTTTGTTTTATTTTTCCGCACTTATTATGCGCTTTGAGTTATATTTTCGTCCTTTTTGCTTGAGTACAATGCAAAAGTCTAAGTTAGGGGGGGTCACAAGTGCGTATTTTTAAAACTTCACAAATTTTCAAAATGCCCAAAAATTTCCAAAAATCATAAAATTTTGAAAAATCCAAAAATTTTTTGTTCAAAATAAATAAAAATTGGGATTCAATTTTTTCAAAAATATCCTTAAAAGTCGAATTGGAGTCTCAAATTGTAAACATCCAACATACACAGCCGAAATTGACCAAAGATGGAAATTGAGCGAAAATTGACGACTTAACGAATGAATGTGGAGATTAACAAACCCGATGAGATTCGAACCTATCACGTTTTGCGAGTTTTTAAATCAATCCGAGTTAATTGTTAACTCAAAGTTCTTTTTAGCGCCTTATAAGTTGTCAAGGATCTCAATCCTTTCATTTTGATCGGTTTTGAAAAATGTGTGCAATATTGCCTTGAAAAACGTGCCAAATTAGTCTCTAAACTTAAATTCACCTCGAAACGCATATGGTAACGCAATTGGCATTTTGGACAATGAAGTAGGCCCTCATTTGTCACCTAAAATTTTGGCCCGAAAAAGTAGCGAAAAATCACCCTTTGCAATCCAAAGTGAGCCGAATAATTTTCCCTTTCGTTTGACAACCCGAAAAACCCAAAATAGCTGAAATTGTGAAAAATGAGAAAATTCAAAATTTAAGTCCAAAAAGTGCATATAATGGGGCAAGAAACAAAATGGTATGCTCAACAAAAATAACAAGAAAAGAAATGAAAAAACAGAAAAAAATAGAAAAAGAAGAAAAAGTGAGCAATAGCCCGGAAAAAGCACAAATGGACATCATTAAAAACTTTTCCAATTCCAACCTTCCATACCTCCTTCATATTACCGAATGCAACCTTCAACCCGAAAAAGTCCAAACCGAGTCCAAATTGCGAAAATTGATTACCGCGTGGAGAGTTAAGACACCAAAAGATAATATAAGAGGTTAAGTGCGCAAAATAGAGGCAATGTTCCCATTTTTAAAATCGTAATCCATTGATGAGATCTTTTCACCATAAAGTTTCCGTCTTTCTATTTGTGTGCGTGACTTTGTGTCCATTATATTTACTCTTTATAAATCACGCATACTAAGAGAATAGCCATAATCCGAGAAATTCGTTTGTGAGAGCGTTCCGTGAGAAATTGAAATCAAAACGAATTTTCGAATAAGTAACGTCATGATCAATCGGTGGAAATTGGCGGTTATATTTTCGGCTTCGCACACACACACTAAGGTTTGAGACTCGTAAATATGACTTGATGATGACTATTTTCTGTAAAGTTTGAATTACACAATTTTTGCATATTTTGAAATTTCTTTGAGTCGAATTTTGTGGGTATATTCTCTGCAAACCCTCACGAGACACAACTCGTCCTACTAGGGTGACCTAGGGGTTTAAAGGCTTGTTGCATGCGCTAAATGCAATTGCTTGCCCGCGAAAAAGGTATTCTATCCTAATAAAATGTGATTTTCAAGAGTTAAGCCTCGTTAGGATTCTTTTACATTGCTCGGGACGCGCAAAGTTCTAAGTTAGGGGGGTTTGATTGGACATAAATATTATATATTTATTCCCCTAATTTCAGTGTATTTGTGAACCCGAGTGATGTAACCTATATGGATTTGATGCACATTTATTCTACTAACCTTCGTTGGTGAGTATTTCATGTTTCGTGCTTCTCTTATTGGTTTTACAGGTTAATTATGCAAGCAGTGCAAAAGAGAAAGCGAGACAATGAAAGAAAAGCTAAGAAGGTAAGTACAAGGGCATTTTGGTAATTCTGCAGCCAGATCCCGAAGAAGGAGTCAACTGGAAAGTTGAAGAGCTCGGAACAACGAGAACACTGGAAGAAACATCACCCAAATCCGAGCTACGGTTGATGAGTTATGACCAGTTGAAGTTGAAGAAAAATCCAAAGAAGAAAGAAAAGAAAGCAAGAAAAATTCTAAGTGTTAAAGGGAAGAAGAAGCACCCCTGACCAGCATACATTCTCGAACCCAGCCGTGAACCGGTTCGGGGTACATGCGAACCGGTTCGGGGGGACCTGATGCGCGAATTTGCTCCTCCATTCTGATTGGCTCTCAAGAATCCTTTTAGGTTAAAACTCTCCAAAAGAATAGGGAACGTAGGTAACAACTGAGGAACAGTCGTTCTGGATATATTTGAGTAGTTTTGATAGAGAAAAAGGGAGGAGAACATATAGGAACATTACTTCGATTAATCGCTACAAGATCAGTACATTTCCGGGTTTGCTTTCAAGTTATACTTCACGCTTTCTTTTTATAATATTTAGTATTCTTGCTTGGTAATTTCTCTGTATGATTTGAATGAATTTCTTCGTTTATAGTACTTTGTTACGTATATTGATCTAGTGTTATCATGAGTTTTTTCGCATGCAACGTTAATATTTCATGCATCGTTCAGTTTAATATGTCCGGCTAGGTTTAAAAGGTTGGGATGCATGAACCCAACCTAATATGTTAGTGCATGTGTATAACGTTAATCCGATGAATTTAACGATTGATTTTGATCGTATTGCATAATTACATAATAATCGTGGATCTTTATATCTCGTTTACCTTTGGGTACTCGTGATGATTTAAAGTACAATTTGAGTGCCATTATCGCGATACCGATTTACTCATCCTCAGATTAGGTATGATGCGGGCTTGAACCTCGTATACATAATGCTTGGGAGTACTAAATTTCGGGTCTGATCAATCAGATAAATTTATGATTAACATTATCACTGCACTACACTAGGGTTGGGGGATTGTATTCCCATCCTGTTTCTCTCATCAGTTAAAATAAAAAGTTTTTGAAATCATCAGTCATTCTCCATTTTGGTAGATTAATTTAGTTGCATCTTTGCTCATTTTCATTATCGCATTTAGCTTAATCAATCTCAAAACCAAATCAATTTTTCCTTTTCTTTTTAGAGTCAAGGTTAGGATCTCTCCGTCTCGTCCCGTCGTCACAACTCTGTTGTCCTTTTTCCCTGTGGATTCGATACCCGACTTACCGAGATTATTACTTGAGCGACAGGCTTACATTTGAGTCTAGAGTGAACGCACTTCTGAGACAAATTTTCAGTCGCGTCATCCATAAAATCTAAATCACGATGTAAATGATCAAAAGGATTTTGCAAGTATACTATATCTACATCTGATAGAAGAACACTATAACCAACATGTAAGAACCCCCTCAAGATACGACATTTGAGCCCCGAGATCGCGTGATTACCTCCTTCCCTCGTAACTGAATCGATACCCAAATAATTCAATAGACATAAATAATAAAGAACTTTGATTCACAATTAATTTAGTTTACATATTGACGATAATTAAATTAAGTTGAATGACCAAGGAGTATAAGTCACAGCTAAACAGAGATAATGGGAAAAACATAGATGCCAAAGTTTACTAATCCTAATAAGGTTGAAAAATACATCTTAATACACAAATTCATAAGATGTAAGACTTAATACATAGATACATAATGGAAAAACATACATGTGTGATCTCTCCAACTGCTGTAAGCACTGCTGCTATTAAGGGCTACTGAAATAGCTGCTGCTATTAAGCACTATTGTACGTGTACTATCAAGCCTATGATATTTGTTTCAAGAACTAAATAATATCTTGGTCTATGAAACTAAAAATATATACTAAACAACTGTCGTTACGTGAAATTGTGTAAATAAAAGGTCGTCACATGAAATTGTGCTTGGAATTTAAACATTTTGAGTCCTATGTAAATAGCGGTCATCACATGAGGTCTGCTATGTTGGGGACTTGACCTCAATCAATTGTGCCCTGTGTAAACAACCAAATACACTTTTTGTCAATTAAAAATATAACTTTGAGATAAAATAAGAGGTAAATTATATGTACAATGAGTTTCTTTAATCTACATATTTGATATGTTCAATATCACTCAATCTTTTCCATTGTTATCAGGCTGCATTGATAGCTGAAAACAACCTCCATAAGCACACCGTCCATTATATGTACAATGATCTCCCCTTTACTAAGATTTACCTGCTTAATTCGAACTTTGTTAATTATCAAAATTCCATACACGTTTCTAAATATGTATAAATTAAATCCCAATAAGGAATCATAAGTAATCTCATCACCATAAGGTATTGTAGCAGAAGAAATAATATGGGGCACAACCGAGTAACCCAATGCATGAGTAAGAAACGAAGCATTTAGAAGAAAATGAATGAGAATGGGGACTATATAGATAACGATAGGGCCATTTTATGGCAGGTGACGACAGAGGTATCGCCGACTCTTGGCATAAAAGAGAGATAGAAGAGAAAGAAGTGACCCAAATAGGTAGTTGTTTGAAATAAAATTAATGATTGGCTGTATAAAATAAAAACATGTAGCTGTATGAAATAAAAACAGGTAGTAAACCTAATGATTAGATCTATAAAATAATATTAATAATACGTGTGAAATTGGTGATAAAAATCTTGAATTAATATACAACCCCATTATTAGAGTTTTACAAATAAACAAATAATTAACCATTATTAGAGTTTTACAAATAAACAAATAATTAATGAATTTATACATAACAAATAGAATACAACCTTCATAAGTACATCTAGATTGTTATTTTGAAAGCATGGCACATGAAAACCACTTGCAAAATTATACATATGGCACATAAATATGTTGTAATCAAAATCATATTAATAATCGTATAACACATATTATTGACAAATGAGACATCACATCGGTTGGATACCCATTGAGAACTAGTTTATTGGCTAGGCTTTCATTCGGTGCATATGGATTAGGAATCTTGTGGAATATGAGCAGTACTTTTTTTATCCTACAAATGTAATACATCAAATAGCATTAGTGAAATTTTTATAACACATGAAAAAAATAATTGAACTTGAATATTTAACTCACTTATTAGAGAACAGTGAATAATAGAACTTTTTTTACATTAGCATCTTCCCCGCCCGATGTGGCGTTAAGTTGATCAATCGCCGATGGTGTAGGTTGACTACTTGCACAAGTTCATCTATCGTTATCTAAGTCATTAGATACCATCTTAATCCAATCCATCGCCAATTTGATTTTATCGTCACTGCCGTTAGCCAATTCCACTAACTTATAAAATGAATTACACATTCCATCATTAAGCTCATTTTTCAGGATTCATTGCCTAGTCCGAATAAATGATTTTAATATTTTTGTGATGTCTCTTGACATCTTTCCTCCATTGCCGAATAATGTACTTTTCGGGTACTAATTCACATTTTTTTTATTAATTAAGACATTGAGACAATGTCTACAAAGAATACCTCGAGACTCAAATAAGAGACAACTTCACATCACATCACAATCATCGACGTTAAATGTAACCGTAAAAGTGACACCTCTCTTTTTTATCCCAGCTAAATCCTCACGTATGTCATACAACTCAATGTCACCGTTATTTCTAATAGTAGACAAACTTCAATATAGCTTCCCTTTCACCTCTTCTTGAAACTTCACAAATTTTGCATTTGTATTAACAATCTTGATATTTTTTTCTCAATCTTGTATCTAGTTACATATGGAATTGATTCTTTAAAGATATAAAAGTCTCGTTAGCTCTTCATATCAACTTGACTTCTTTTATTGTTCAACAAATTGTTTAATGATAGTCTTTGAGGTCACATATTCATCAATAAAGGAATTCATGATCTCACTTCTTTGAGTGGTAGACATTCTCGCCTAAAATGAATCTTCCACACAAGAAGGAAGCCATCTATGCCTTTCATTATATACCCCGCTCAACCACTCATTCCTTTCAAGGTTATATTTTTTAATTAATTTATGCTAACTTGCTTCAAATTCATTAACAATCAGAGTATCATAAACAACACATTTTATTGAGTTCTTCATTGACTCGTATTGGTCATACCCCTTTAATTTTTCGGGTAACTTTTCCATAATGTGCCACAAGCATCACCTAGGTCGCGAATTTGAGAAGACAATTTCAATGACATTTTTCATGGATTTAACTTGATAAGTTATTATTCCTTGGGGAACGTGATTATTTATTCAAGAAAGCCATGATTTAAATAGCCATATAAATATATTTGTATCCTCACTCGATAGTAACCCACATCCCAACAATATTGATTAACCCTGATGATTCACTCCAACAAAAGGTGCAAAAGGCATGTCGTACTTGTTCGCCAAGTACATTGTATCAAATGTGATAACATCACCAAACTCCTTATAGGTCTCCCTACTCCTTGCATCTGCCCAAAACAAATTCTTCAACCTCCCCTCACAATCCCAATCCACGACGTAAAAGAAGGAATTGTTATCTTGCATTTTAAAAAAATAGTTTTGAACGGCTAACACACCTCCTTTCCCAAGTCTCAATTGTCTAACCATCTCAATATAATTATAACAATCTTTTATAAAACATGGCATATTCTCGTTCCCACCTGCTTTCATTACATAAGAATTGAAATTTTTATTCGGTTTTATACCAGCCCTATAATTTATTAAGTCTCCTTTTAGCCACTGCACTTACTACTCAATTTGACCTAAAATACGGTGATTTCGGGGGCTCAAATCATGGTTATGGTCAAGGGATACAACTGCAATTCTTCATTTTCGATTGGCACATAAAATGACATTAATTTTGGCACCACAATTAGTTATGGAATTTGGTGGCAATTTAAACGAATTTTTCATATAATTTCTCCTTTACCTTTTCAAGAGCAAGTAAGAGTAGCCCATCTTACCACAACATCATCACATTTTTTTACGTCCTCTTCCTCATGAAAAAACCTTGTTAATTACCATACTTTTGGTATTACTCCAACATCTCATCAACACTATCAAATACCATTCCTACTTCGGGTTCGAGTATGTTTAGTTTTCGAACATCCTCATTGTTCCAATTTTCCTCAAAACCTTATACTTCGTCTATTTCATTTTGCTCAAATTCATCAAGGTACTTATTCAAGTCAATACTATGAGTGTCTTGAGTAACTTATCTATCAATTCCTATTAAATAAAAATAAAAAGAATCATAATGTTATAGGTAAATACAATAATAGCATTAGTATTCAAAAAAATGTAAAGTTTAAAAAGAAAATATATTTAGCTAAGCATTAATTTAACAGTTAAATTTTAATAAAAAGTTAGGGGCAATTTTCTTAAATAAAAAATTCCAGTAAGTCAAGTAAAAAATAAGTAATTTGTTTTTACCTAATTATAAAAAGCTAAAAACGTACATAAAAACTTTAAAAAGAAAATGTATTAGTTAAGAATTAAAAGTTAAATTTAGTAAAAAATTAGGGCGCAATTCTTTTTGTAAAAAAATCTGATAACTCAAGTAAAAACTGAGTAATTTTTTTACCTATTTAAAAAAAATGTAAATTAAAAAAATACTATTAAATAAAGGATCAAATACCAAAAAGTCCCTTAAACATTCATTTAGTTCAAGTATTTTATTATGTACAAAAAAGTCCCTTATTCTCTTATTTTTAAAGGTTCGCCCCAACGGCATGGTAAAGCCTTTTTAGGCATGGCGAAGGACTTTTTGGTGCAAAATAAAAAGGGTTGGACTAAACGTGTATTAAACAAAATTTGAGGAATTATTTGGTATATGCCCCTTAAATAAAACAAAATGACAAGTTGAGGTTAAATCAAATGTAACATAATGAGAATATTACCCGAAATTATACTTATTTGAAGTAAAGCCAACATTGGAAGTAAAGAAAAAAACACTTTTTGATATTTTAAGTAAGTGGAGCAATTGAAGAGGATGGAGAAAGGTTATGTTGGGTGAATGATTGATAAAAGACGTTTATATTATTTAGATGAGTGAGTGAGGAGAAAAAATGATGGCTTTTGGGTAGGGGTGTCAGTTATTTCTGAACTTCCAAATTTTCCATTTTTCGATCCAAAATTTTCCAATTTTGGCGCCATTTTAATTTTTCGTTTTCCTAATTTTCCGATTCCGAATTTTTTGAAAAAATTGGAATGGAATTGGAAATCATATATGGATTCCGAATTTCCGAATTTTCGATCCGAATTTTTCGATATCACACCCATCCAATCCATCCAAAATATTTCCCGAAATAATAATATTTTTGTATATTTTAATACATTTTTACTACCCTTATTTATATATAAAATTTATTATTTATTAGTTTAATCTTGTCCCTCCATTTAAAACCATCTCAACCATTAGTATATACCCATATATATTAACCTTCTACATCACACTAACCCTAAATCGAAAGGCAACATCCGTAATTATATTCAATTGTTATGCGAATTTAGATTCCAATGATGATTTATACTAAGTTTCCCTCATCTTCCCTTTGTTCTTTTTTTGTATCTGAAACAATGATGCATAAACTTTGCTACAGCTGTTAACCTTTCTTGCATTTCCTTTTTTTAAGTAGGTAAACATTAGTTTTTTCTTTCTTTCATATAGCTTTGTAGTTTCTTAGTATTATCGTCACGCCTTGATCGATCTTTCTCCAAAATGGTATGAGATGCATAACGTTGTAGTTTATTGCATTTTCAAAATGGTATGAGATGCATGGCGTTGTCATTCACGTAGCTTCATAGTTTATTGCATAGAGGATGTAAAGTGGAGTGTTTGATTTTTATTTTTATTTTAAAAATATCCTTTTCAAAAATGACATTTCTGATATTTTCCAAAAATATTATAAGTGATAATTCCGATATTTTTACGAATAATAAATTTCCAAAATTTCCGAATATTCTAAATTTGCCGAATATAGAAAAAAAATGGTTTTAAAATTCCGAAAATTTTGAAATTTTTTCCGAACACCCCTATTCCGATCCGATCCATCCGAAACACACTCCTACTTTTGGGTTACCCAAATTGTATCTACCAATGCACCTTTTTTTTTTTGGGTACAGACTTAAAAAAAACATATGTACAACTCTCTTGGTAAGCCTATGTACAAATAGAGTGATGTGGTATATTCACGTTATTGCCGAAATCGCTCAAATTTACAAGGACGAAACCCTAGGTTCCAGTGAGTTTGTTCTTCTCTCTACCCTTTTGGTTTTGGTCCATAGTTCTTCGCTTAAATTAATTGCTTTTATTATTGGGTTTTGTATCGATGATTCAGTCTCACAGTGTTTATAAATAATTTGTAGGTTTTTGTTTTGAAATTGAAATTATGGGTGTTGATGCTCAACGTAAGAAGTTTAGAATAGAGCAAAATGTGGTCTATCATGAGGACATAATTAGTAATTTACCCGAATCACTTATCACCCACATTCTGTCATTTCTTCCAATAAAGGATGTTGTTAGAACCTTTGTATTGTCTACCAAATGGAATCACTTGTGGACTACTGTTACCACTCTAAGTTTCGATGATCTTTTTTTTAAAGCCCGATTTGGGAAGATTCGCAAAACATATTTCACGAATTTTGTGGAAAGAGTACTTATCCTTGGGAGTCCAATGGTACAGAATTTTCACCTCTCATGTTCAAGGCAATATGATATGTTTCGTGTTTGTTCATGGATCTCTGCAGCCATAAGGCGTAATGTTCGAAAGCTTGAAATCACGTGTATACAGTGTGAATCGATAGTTCTGCCGTGTAGCTTATACAACAGTGATTCTATGACAGAGTTGAATTTACGAATGGATTGTACATTCAGTGTTCCTACTTCCATTTGTTTCTCAAGCCTCAAAATTCTAAAACTTAGCCGGGTTAGTCTTTTGAATGTGAATGCTACTCGATCAAGTGAACTCCATATTACTTTCCCAGTCCTTGAAGAGCTATATTTATCCGAGTGCGACTGGCAGAAGGTGAAGGTAGTCAATGTTGATGCTCCCAGGCTTAACAGTTTCTCATTCGATAATGGCTATTACGAAAGGATAGTTGATCATGTGATCAGAATTCATGGTTCAAGTCTTGAAAAAATGAACTTATGTGGTTATCCATCTGAAGAATTTATTCTGACTTGCCCTGCATCAGTTAAACATGCAAGTATACAACATAGAATTTATCCGGAACAGAGTCTTCAGGCTTGTTTAATTACTTGTACACTTTTTAGACTGTTCTCAAGCCTCAAATTTCTAACACTTGCTTGGCAAAACATCGAGGTACATTTCCTTCCTTTATAGTAAAAATCATTGCTCAAAATTATATATTGTAAAAATGTTTGCTTTAAGAGAACCTATTAAGAACTTCTATGTATTAAGAACAAGGCTCCGAAATATAATTTGTATGACACATATACTCATGCGGGGCTCTTGTCCTTATTATCTTGAGACTCAAAACATGTTCTCTACGGGGACAAGTTATCCATTTTTCATTTATGCATTTGACTTAATTGTGTAGTATAATTGATATCTGCTGGTCAACATGATATAATATTGGAGATATTGCTTAATATTCAATAGAGAAGTATATTGGTGTAGGAGGGGCTTAATGATAAGCCTCTCATTAAATTATTAAATGAGATTAGAGATGATTAAAGTCCATGTGTTTATGCGACTGAGGTATTATTATGTGCGTCGGACATATTACGCGTATTTGTGTGTTATTTACATATTAACTAGACAATATTCTAGTATTGAGAGTTTTGACATATGTTATGGGACACATGCCACTTAAAATAGGACATATGTCACCACGAGTTAATTGACATGTGGCGACCCACTTGGGTTGGTTTTGCTATAAATAAGCCTCACCCCCATACATTTGAGAGAGATCTTCTTGGAAGAGGAGGGTGATTTTCTTATCTTATGTGGTTTTAGAGAGAGTTTTGAGATGAGTTCTTTGAGAAGAGTGGCAACACCTCCCATCTCTCCAAAAAACCACCACAATGAGTTTTCCGGCGAATAGTACGAACCCACGAACTACGCTGACTTTGATTCCGAGCATAACGGATACGTAGGCGCAACCGAAGTTGCTCAAGTCAAACACGTGCTAAAATCGAGTATTTCCCCAAAATTAGACTACTCTCTTACATTTGGCGACTCTGCTGGGGAGGTATTCGCAATTTTTTATTGTGTAACGCCTCATTTATGCTCGGAAAAGTGGTGGAAATGGTGGAAAGGGGTTGAAAAAAATATTATAATATAAAATACTCAAGTCAGACTTGTCTGCGTTATTCCAGATAAGTCTTTACCACCTTATGCATCTTAATGCTTCTTTAGATTTATTATAAAAACTCTAGCATGACATGTTTATTTCAGACATGATTATTCAAAACGGTATAAGATGTCTTGAGAGTTAACTTCCTTTGAGCACAAATCTTTTAGTCATCTGAAGTTGGTGACCTTATTGAATATCTGGACTAGACTTAACATTACCTTTCTTTAACCGATACACCTTGATATTTGTCTATGTATTCAAATCATTTTACATGTATCGCTTATCTTTATCAACTATCTGAGTAATGAAAACCGAGGCAATAGTTCACTATTACAGAGATTGGTGTTATTTTCGACATAAGTACATGTGTGATTATTGCAAAGACTGTTTTTCTTTTGCAGAGTAACACCTTTTTATGACAAGGGTTTTTATGACAAGGGTTGATATTTAAAAAAAAAAAGTTGCATCGTATGCCTCTTTTTCTTTTATTTACAGTAACGTATAAAATATAGTTAAACGATACATGATACTGATGGCAAGTGATGGGAAAAAGTACTGATTTTTTTATTTCTTTTTGTCACTGTAGCCGAAAGTTATCTGACAAATTTTAAATATTGATGAAAAATACTATTTTTAGCTGTCTATGTGACGTGCACAGCTGAACGTGTATAGTTGTTTAAACGTAAATATACACAACGTGTGTCAGTTGTAAAAAAATAAGTCTGACCACACTCAAAAGGGTCAGGCCACCATGATTTTCGTAAACAGCTTCCTCACCGACGGTGGAATCTCTCCGTGTTCCTGGTGGGATCTTTTCCTCAGGCCAAAACCGAGGGAACTCCCAACAACAAAAAATTGTTGTAACTCAACAAATGTACGCACAATGAATTTTCTTTACACTGAGGTACAAACGAAAATGAGAATAGAGTTCGGTATAAACTGATCCAACCAAAATCAAACCAAAATCGTTCCATCTTGACAAAAGTGGACTTATTTAAAATTGAAATCCGATGCATCTTATACCGACAAACCCCCGGTAGGAAAACCAAAAGACCCTTACTTCGAAGAACCTCACCTCGGCAGAAACTAACGAAACATTCCTGCGATGAATCTCTTTCCGATGAAGCACGGACTGAACAAGGGTCGAAACCTCTTTTCGCTGGAAGTCGTCTTCGATACATCTGAGGGTGAAAATCCGTTGGCCCTTATATAATACAATATAAGACTGGAGCTTTAATGGGGCGAGCAATCTGTGATTGAACGAACGAGTCCCCACGGATGCAGATGGTTAGTATGAACGAAGAATAGGGATTTTAAAATTCGATGAGAAAATGAACGAGTCCACACGGATAACAGTAGGCTAGGATAAGTTCTTATGTTCCCTTTTTTTCTCGAGCCCCGCGTGTCCTCTTTTCTGTATGACCACGTGCTCCAAAACGGGAAGAGAGGAATAATTTAATATTACATGTTGTGGGTGACTATTTATTTGGGCTTACGTATTGAAATCTCAATTAACAAGTTAAAATAAAATAAAAAATGTGATTCCTCGTACATGCCGCCAAATGCCACAAAAATTAAAATTAGAGTATTATAAATATTCATGAATATGTTTATTGAATATGGTTGAGGAATGAGTTTATTTTTTTTTTATGGTGATAAAATAAAAAATAAAAAAATAAAAAATAAAATAAAGGGAGATAGTGTGGAGTTTCTAGAAATTTCAATAAATTGATTTTAAATATTGTTGAAGAGTTGATTCCTTTGATAACGGTACATGTATTTTCTCATAAAAGACCTTTTTCTACAACTTTTAAAAAAAAAATGTTGAAAAAAGTGAAGATTTCTTTTTGTATATGAGAAAATATAGGTGAGATGAGACTGAATATCTAAATGTATATGTGTACTTTAGAGATTATAAATCACGGTATAAAAGTTTATTGAGTGTTGATATAATCGAATGTTTATCTAATTATTTTGGAAAAGAGAATGTACGAACAATCTGAAAGTATACGACACACATGGATTATGCAAATCAGAAGTACATTGTCCATAATAAATTGAGCACGCTTGTGAGACGGATCAAATATATATATGTCCTTGCGATAGTATTTTATCTTTGTTGCAAATATCCTAAAACGCGCAAGAACGCGTGAATATTTGATTTTCTTTAAATCATTAAATCTTGTACATAGATTCTGTTTTTAGACAAAGGAAGCATGATGAAGTTTTGTTTGAGTATTTTATGGCACTTGTAAACATTAGCCTATGCTTGTACATCGTATGCATACATTATGAATCATTTACGAAACAACTCGAGTACTTTTCACAATTCAGAATTCACCCTGGATATTTTACACACTCGTGAGTTTGAAAGGATGTGTGCTTAAATGACATTAAATTGTCCACGATACACCTACGAGTATGGGTGGTTATGATTCATTGTACAAATATCCCCGGACTTTATTTATTTATTTTATTTTATTTCATTACATCAAATAAAATAAAATAAAATAAAGGGGGGCATGATGAGAATTGTACTTGGATATTTACTAAGCTTTACTAACATTTGCAATATTGTATAATTGGGTCAGAAAAATATTATTTTGCAGAACTTCTGAATGAGCAGATATTGAGCGATACAAATATCAAGTCATTGTTGAAAGATATGGTAGTTTGAGTTACACCCCATGAAATGTAATAATTAGATTGCTTTCATTTTTCTCGGGTGGGAATTGTAAATGATATATGTAATTTATTTTATTTTATCTTGAGATAAAAATAAAATAAAGGGGGCAAATGGATATTATGATGTAACATAGCCTGTAGTGTAAAGCTTCTTCGACATCCTCCACGACAAGGTTAGATTGATGAACCTTCAGAGTATAGTAACATCCAAGCAGGTCATTACAAAAGCTTCGTCAGTTTCTTTCGCAAAGAGTTCAAACGGGTTAATTAGTTGTCATTCAGAAATCGACAAAGTCACAGTCATCCTTCATATATGACATCATATTACGAGAACTTTGTGAGCATTGAGATAAGTCTTCTATAAAGGTGTATCAAAATTGTTGCTAGCTGAACCACGATCGTTATGACTTAACTCGTCCGAAGAAGTTGGTCATGGAAGCAAACAGACGAAGGACCACGCTCAGTTTGTCAGGTACGTGATCCTGTCCTGAAAATAGATACAGAAGAATGAGTTTACAAAAAAAATCTTAACAAGCATTTTCGTTGTTAAGTCACCGTTATAGGTGGAGTTTATGAAAATCTTAACAAGTGTTTTCATTGTTAAGTCACCGTTATGGGTGTCACCGTTATTGGTGAAGTTTTACAAAAAAGCTTGACAAGCGTTTTCGTTGTTAAGTCACCGTTATAGGTGGAGTTGTTGAAAAATCTTAACAAGCGTTTTCGTTGTTAAGTCACCGTTATAAGGTGGAGATTATATAAAAATCTTAACAAGCGTTTTCGTTGTTAAGTCACCGTTATAAGGTGGAGATTATATAAAAAATCTTAACAAACGTTTTCGTTGTTAAGTCACCGTTATAAGGTGGAGATTATATAAAAATCTTAACAAGCGTTTTCGTTGTTAAGTCACCGTTATAAGGTGGAGACTATATATAAAAATCTTAACAAGCGTTTTCGTTGTTAAGTCACCGTTATAGGTGGAGTTGTTGAAAAATCTTAACAAGCGTTTTCGTTGTTAAGTCACCATTATAGGTGGAGTTGATGAAAAATCTTAACAAGTGTTTTCGTTGTTAAGTCACCGTCATGGGTGTGCCGTTATTGGTGAAGTTCTACAAAAAATCTTAACAAGCGTTTTCGTTGTTAAGTCACCGTTATAGGTGGAGTTAGTGAAAAATCTTAACAAGTGTTTTCATTGTTAAGTCACCTCTAACGGTGGAGTTTGCAAAAAACTTAACAAGTGTGTTTTCATTGTTAAGTCACCTCTAACGGTGGAGTTTGCGAAAAACCTTAACGAGTGTGTTTTCATTGTTAAGTCACCTCTAACGGTGGAGTTTGCGAAAAACTTAACAAGTGTGTTTTCATTGTTAAGTCACCTCTAACGGTGGAGTTTGCGAAAAACCTTAACAAGTGTGTTTTCATTGTTAAGTCACCTCTAACGGTGGAGTTTGCGAAAAACCTTAACGAGTGTGTTTTCATTGTTAAGTCACCTCTAACGGTGGAGTTTGCGAAAAACTTAACAAGTGTGTTTTCATTGTTAAGTCACCTCTAACGGTGGAGTTTGCGAAAAAACTTAACAAGTGTGTTTTCATTGTTAAGTCACCTCTAACGGTGGAGTTTGCGAAAAAACTTAACAAGTGTGTTTTCATTGTTAAGTCACCTCTAACGGTGGAGTTTGCGAAAAACCTTAACAAGTGTGTTTTCATTGTTAAGTCACCTCTAACGGTGGAGTTTGCGAAAAAACTTAACAAGTGTGTTTTCATTATTAAGTCACGTCTAACGGTGGAGTTTGCGAAAAAACCTTAACAAGTGTGTTTTCATTGTTAAGTCACCTCTAACGGTGGAGTTGGTGAAAAACCTTAACAAGTGTGTTTTCATTGTTAAGTCACCCCTAACGGTGGAGTTTACGAGAAACCTTGACAAGTGTGTTCTCACCATCAAATCACTTCGTAGGTGTGAGTTTGCGAAATACATTAAAAAGTGGTAATTTGAGCAAGTCAATATTATGTACACGCACAAGAAACCTCATCGAGAATGAAATAAATCAAAAACATGTGCATACACTAAAAGATTAATCGAGAACAATGAAGTAGTTATTATGTAAACCATAATAATACTTTCACCAAACTTGAGAACGACTAAGTAGTTATTATGTAAACCATAATAATACTTTCACCAAGCTTGGTTGAGAATGACGAAAGAGAATGCTAAGGTAGTTATTATGTGTTCATGATAATACTCTTTACCAAAGCAGAGTTACAAACAATCGCAATAAAAATGTGGATGCATGATCATTTAAATAGGAATGGGGGCAACACTCGGTGTATATCATTCGTATGAAAATAATGATAAATGAGGTCCTTCGGAATAACCTATGAGATCAAAGCTGCAAAATGGGATTTAAGATATGAGATATAAAATTGATGTATATCATATAACTGAGATATAAAATATGAGATTGCATTATATCATAAAATGTGATATATGAGGTAAAAGTACATCATCAAGATGAAATGAGATATGAGATTATTATCCACGATCCACAGGTCGATCGAATATCTGAAAACTGTCTAAAATTATTTCGTACATACAGTCGATATATTTCAGACATGCATCAATATATCAACTATATGTACGAGGGGGAAAATGTAGGAGGGACTTAATGATAAGCCTCTCATTAAATTATTAAATGAGATTATAGATGATTAAAGTCCATGTGTTTATGCGACTGAGGTATTATTATGCGCGTCGGACATATCACGCGTATTTGTGTGTTATTTACATATTAAGTAGACAATATTCTAGTATTGAGAGTTTTGACATATGTTATGGGACACATGCCACTTAAAATAGGACATGTGTCACCACGAGTTAATTGTCATGTGGCGACCCACTTGGGTTGGTTTTGCTATAAATAAGCCTCACCCCATACATTTGAGAGAGATCTTCTTGGAAGAGGAGGGTGATTTTCTTATCTTATGAGGTTTTAGAGAGAGTTTTGAGATGAGTTCTTTGAGAAGAGTGGCAACACCTCCCATCTCTCCAAAAAACCACCACAATGAGTTTTCCGGCGAATAGTACGAACCCACGAACTACGCTGACTTTGATTCCGAGCATAACGGATACGTAGGCGCAACCGAAGTTGCTCAAGTCAAACACGTGCTAAAATCGAGTATTTCCCCAAAATTAGACTACTCTCTTACAATTGGAACAGTTAAAATGAAGTCGCGGTCAATTTATGAAGTGCAGGAGCCCATATGAGTGCAATATCATGGAAAACTAAATACTCTCGAGTCTTGACTACTATGTATAGTACATTTTATGAACTACTACAAAAGTTATCTCAAATGAAAAAATTATTGTTGGCCATGTTATGGACATCAAATTTGTAGTAGCATCACACAAGCAACTGAAATAATGGCGAAATACTTTTAAAAGACGATTTCTATATGTGTAACTCTAATTGATTTTCCAATGAGAATTAACTGTTTGAGCTTTGAACTATTTGAGAAATGCACGTTTTAATCTTTATGATATGAAATTGTTTATATTGTACACCTTACCCCTTACCCCTCTCTAACCAATAAATCACATATTGAATGTTTGCAACAGAAATTTACATCACGCTGCTTAAACCTTCAGTGTTTTTGAATGTTAGCTAATGCTTTAAACCATAGCTACAACATATTTGTCTTGCATTATGTGGTTTATAAATTTTTTACAACTCTTGAACAATGATGATTGTTGATGGTTGCTAGTTGTATTATAGTTTTGCAAATCTTAAACAAACTTTAAAATAGAGGCAAAAAGTAAAATGTTTCACAGTAGCTATGATCTAGTGTTGCTTTTATGGCTTCTAAATGTATGCAGTTGAGATTTTTTATTTGATTGAAACATTAGTTTCTTCTGTCCAAAATTGATTGTCTACAGTTTTAATTTTTTCTTTTTTGTGTTTTGTTCATAGGCTCTGGCCTGTATAGAGGATTTACAAGACACTCTCCCTACAGTTAGTAATCTGATCCAATTGACAATAACAACAATGTTCATGTTTGGAACTGTACTGGTTGGAAAGCTTATTGCCTTTCTCTGGAGCTTACCAATTCTGGAATCCTTAAACATTAATCTGGTAAATTGTTAGGCATCTTTGATTTACACTGTTACTTGAGGCTATTTGTTTAGTTAGGCTCGTCTTTGGGAGGTTTTTTTCATTACGACCCCAAGTTGTTTGGTAATTTATATTCTACCATGCATAGTGCTCAAAAGATTATCTGGATATCTAGGATTTATTTAATAATCTTCCGAGATGATATCGTGTCATTACTGTTAGTTATTTCACAAATTATAGGCCAACTCAAACATCTAACTAGCCACTTTGTTATGTTTAGGAGACTGAACGGTTCTGCAGTGATGAAGTGGTATTAGAAGTGGTGCCTCCGTGTTTCCTGAATTACCTCAAGGTAGTTAAATTTCAGATTTCTAAGAGTACAGAAGGTGGACTTGAATTTGTGAAGCTTTTGTTGAAAAATTCAATGGTCTTGGAGAAAATGAGTATCTACGGCTTAGAAAGTGATATTGAGGAAATAAAGGAAAAGTTACTAGAATCTCCTAGAGGCTCAAATCATGCTTCAATATTTTTCAATGAATAGTGTCAAGATGACCTGGGTTTGGTTGCCTAGAAGAGACCTAAAGCATTAATAGATGTGTGTTGAATTTTTTAAATATTATCGCATTTGATATGAACTGCGTTTTGTGTTCAAATATCAATGTTCTCTTTTTCATAGTGCCAAAAACTATTGAGGAGGGGGCTTGATTGCTTGCTTGAATGTTGAAAAATGATTTTGCGATATATTCCCTGGTTATTTGGTTTGTTCCATATGACATATAATAATATATATTGTTTTTTGTCATAATGTCGTGTTATTTTAGGTAAGATTTGTTTTATAAACGTAAATGACTTCCATGTAGAGAATAAAATAGTTTCTTCTTTGTAAAACAAAATCTTTGTCTGTCAAAGTATCCACTGGCAGGCATTGATTATTATTCATCTACTTATTTTTTTTAAAAAACATTTTAATGATACACTAAAGCATGGTAGGTTCCTCTGCATCAGAATAGAGATGATAGTGAATTTGGTGTTGGGCAGTGGAAAGACAGAAAGGCATAGTGGTTTTGCAAGGCATACACAATCTGGACCTACAAGCATTAAAAGTCTTAGCTCATTGGGATGATAAACTAATAGATTTTGCTTCTCACTTGGCACTTTAGTTTGGACAATAATTTCCTTCTATATTGTATCAATAATTCTGCAACTTTTACCTTTGTATCAAGAACTTTATATCTTCAAAACTATCCTTTGTAAAGTTCAATGTTCTCTTTGTGTCTTCATCCTTTCCAATATACGTCTCTTATGATCACGAAAGTTGAAAGTTGAAACCCAGCTCTTTCTAGATTTCATGTCACTTGAAATGGCAAAGGATAGTAGTCAGGAGAACAAAACAGGTCACTTCAATCAACAGGGGAGAAAATCACCAGAAGACATATTTTCTCAGCTCAAGAATAAGCTTCAAATTATTATAGCTCTGGGACATTCTTTGATGGTAAGAAAAAATTGCGGCACTTGCTAATCAACTTGGATATATATCCTTGATATGAGGTCAAAACATCAATTTTTATTGGGATGAAAGAAAGTAGCAAGTTGGCTACGGAAATTGTGACTACAAAGAAGTACATCTTGTATCCTTAAGTTTATAAGTTGCTGAATTTTGCATTGATATTTCCCATTTCTACCGTTACTGTAGGGAGGACATTTTCAATCATGTAGACTGTGAAGATCCGATTATGTAATCAAATGGTAGATCAATGGACGATGACACTTTGGTTAGATACATTGGAATATAAATATTTTAATGACATTTATGATGATATGGTCATGAAAGACTTTGAAAATATGAAGACTCGTCTAGGGAAATTATAGTTAATCACTTAGATGTAATAGAGAATTTCCACCTCACATGTTCAACACAATATGATATGTCTCGTTTTCAACTCTGGATTTCTATTGTCTTAAGGGGTGATGTTCGAAAGATTGAGATTCAGTATACTAGGGGGAAACCGTTCGTTCTACCCTTTTGCTTATGTAATAGTGGTTCCTTGATAGAGTTGAGATTATGGATGCCATGTACTATAGTTGCCCATACTTCCATTTGTTTCTCAACCCTCAAAATCCTACAACTTTGCTTGGTTATGTTTTTGAATGGTACACTTCTTGCTCGAGTGAACTCCAAATTACTTTTCCAAACCTTGAAGAGCAATATATATATATATATATATATATATATATATATATATATATATATATATATATATATATATATATATATATATATATATAAATTCTAGTGGCACAAGGTTTTCAATATTGAGGCTACCAGGCTTACAATCTTCTCATTGTATAATTGTTATGATAGGGTGACTAGTTTTGCAGCAGTCAAGCTTCATTGATCATGTCCTGAAAAATTCCACCGTGGTGGTTATGCATTTGTAGACTATATTCTTCCGAGCCCATCATCAGTTATTGATGCAAGCTTTGAGCATTTCATTACTAATTTAGACCAAAGACGTAAGATGTGTTTTCTTACATGTACACTTCTCGGACAGCTCTCCAGCCTAAAGTGCTTAACAGTCTTTTGAAGATATTAAGGTAAGTTTTCTTCCTACCTAGTAACAATTATTGCTTAAATTTTATGTTTGTGGCTTTGATGTTCATTTATTAATGTTATCTTCGGGTCAAGAGGACTTAACATTGGGGAGATTTCTTAGTATTTAAGTTGGAAATATATTAGAAGGGTTAAATGAATATCATGGAAGTCATGAAAAGATCATAACTGGTACAAAAATCCTCATGTTCGGTAATGAAAAAGCAAACACTCTCGATTACCATGTATATTACAATATTAATGTGGTGTAAAACTTTCGGTCAATTCTTCAACAACTGCTTCAAATGGATTTTGTAATAAAGTACCTATTTAAAGCAATGGTGATTGTTCCTGTGTGTTTTTGCAAATCATAATCAAGTCTTGGAATCTAGGGAATATTTAAAATATTGGGTTAGATTCCAGAGTAGTTATGCTCAAGTGTTCTTTATGTGGTTGTCTCTCAAGTGTACTCGACCCAGCCTTTGAGGCTATTTCTTGAAACATTAAATCTCCTGTTGGAAATTATCATTTTGATTATATGCAGTGATCGTCACTACAAGAAAAAAAAAACTTATTGGGACTGCAAAAATCCGTCTCTAAAAATGCATCTACCATCCTAAATACCTTTTGGGACTGATTTAGGGATGGGGAAAAACCGTACCAAAAGGGGTGGGTCCTAAATGTATATGGGACAGATTTTTCCGTCCCTAAAATGCGAAAAATGTAAATTTCCGTATCAAGGATGGTTTCCAAAACTGCTCCAAATAATTTTGGCGTGTATCTGGTCTCTCTTGCCACCTTTAGCATGTTATTAATCGTCACAAAAAGAAAATATTATTACAATCTGGGACCAGTTGACAGTCTCTACAAGTATATATCGAAAGAAAAACCATTTTATTTATTTTCGGTTCATCATTTCCTACTAAACCCCTGAACTGTTAATCAAAAACTCAATAGCAATACATTCAACCACATACATTCTGAATAAAGCATTGGATTTAACCACATCCATGCATAAGTCGACAATCCACATATTAGTCATACTTATTGATCCACAAACAACCAACTTCAAGCGTACAAAAGAGTTTAAATTGTCAAGACAATAAGAGAGTACACCAAGGCGACTCTAGCAACTATGCTCAATTTTGTTTTGTTGTTGTAGTCATCAGCACACCACGAACACATACGAATCGTTTTAACAACGAATGTTGCCTAATCTGACATCAACACCTTCAATGAAAACTATGATGATATGATTGGGAGTCATGTTTACAACATTCCAATGTGAACAATCACACCTATATAGAACACAACGATATATACACTACCAAATTAAAAATATATTTAAAGAAGTCCAAAATCAAAAAAGAAAACTCAAATAAACAAGGAAATCCGGATCACATGATCAATCAGTCAGAGTTCTTTCATGAAAGACTACCATTTCATCACAAACATTACTATACTAGTAATTTTTCATTTGTTTGCATTCATTTTCAAGTACCTTTCTAATATACATACTTACAGAGAAAAACATGTCCACACCGCTAACCACCTCCATTCGGTGCAGATGAACCCTGATGGGGCTTAGTCATGAAACCATCTGACACCTGGCAAACTCAGGAATGGATGCTGATGTAACAGAAATGCAATCTACTGAAAATAAACAAGAAGATAAATAAACTAAATTGTAACAGTAAGAAAATAAACTAATTAGTTCAAATATAATTAGTGTATTCTGAGAGTTGTCTCTTGCAGTCTTGCTACAATTGTAACTTTGGATGTCAAAAAAGTTCAATTGAAATATAACAGTGTGAATATGAACTCCTATATTCCACTATGCCTATGATTAGGCTTGGGAACTTAGGAGAGCAATTCAAAAATAGTGGGAGCCTGAAAATTAAATAACATATGAACCATTCCCCCCTAATAAGTATAATATTATTTTCATCCTAAGATAACTACCAACTTTTGACAATAACCATATACTAATCCCTAGGGAGCACATGACAAACAGATCAAGCACTCCCCTTGCTTTTTAATGTTGGTGTTGGTGGGAGTATCTCTTTTCACTTTCACTTCTCCCTCTATATAGAAAATGAGAACATAAATTTGGAGGTTCAGAAATTTACCTATGTTGATTTCTAACTAAACTCGCATTTTAATTACACAACTTGAGCTTGCATATATTATCCGATATCGACAACGAATGTAAAAATTAAATTACGCACACATGTGAAGAAAATTTCACATGTATTGAAGGAAAAGTTCTGCATGATCCCTAGCGAGCACATGACAAGCAGATCAATGAACTGTATGATCTTGAGAAAATCATACCATAAAAAAAAGTATCAAACTTTAAGACAATAACAATATCAATGACCAAAATTTTAAAAAAAAAATCTTATATTTTGGGGAAAGAAATGAACTGAAGTATAATATGTTGCTTGCGAAAGGCTTAAATTCGTCAGTTGAGTAATAAAATCAAGTAACAATATATAGAAAATACTTTTGTGGTTACCAATGTATGGAAACTGTCCATTGTGTTAGAAAATGTACTGCGATGCTCGAAGATGAACAAATCACTTCTAGTGGTTGATTGAAGAAATAACATATCCATTTTTTAGTAGACAAATAAATCTACAACATACACCTTACCACTGCTTCTTAAAATGTGTCAGGTCTGGGATTCAAGACAGCTATATAACCACCTCATTCAATCATCCAATTCTAACATTTTTCCGCCTTTTTTTAATCAATTTCCTCCCAATTCCTCATTTTTTATGACACTGTGTACAGAGACCTTAACTCAAAAGTACTCATCCATTTAAATTTTGGACTGTTGTGTTTTGACTTGTCGGTTGAATGAAGAGATAATTTTATTTTTACTTCATGTCAACTCACGCGCAATGTTTAGAAAGGCGTGAGGCGGAGGTGAGGCGTATGCCTCTACTTTAGAAAAAAAATCAAACACAACATAACAAAAAAATACTAATAAAATACAAATATAATGCATCATGGCTACCACTACACAAATTAGAATGAGTTACAAATTTATTAACAAATATTCTCTTTATTACAAGTGGTATAATATTTTGTCTATTATTTAGAGCATGTAAATTGTAATAAGTTTTAGTAATAATAGTTTTTGTTATCAATAATTATACTTATATCAAATTAAAATACTAATAGTCTATTACAATGGAAATAATAAAAGCATAAGAAATGTAACAAATTAATTTAAGAAACAGAGACCCATGGAATACTTTAACAAAAAAACTGACATAAAATTTGAGGCATCCGCCTCATCGCGGAGTGAGGCGGTCAAGAGCCAGACACTTTCATTGAGGCAGTGAGGCGGTCTCCTTGAGGCGTTTTTCCATTGAGGCGGTGAGGGCCTCAATTGATATTTTAAACACTGCTCAAGCATTACTATTGAGGATCTAGATTGACTCAATTTTCATGAAGATATGTATGGTCTGTTGGCATTTTTCTTGAAGCAAAGTTTTTACGTGAAGTATTACTTGTACTTTATTCATGATGACATAATTAGTACAGTTCTATTTGGCGTTTGGTTTATTACAGTATTAGTTCCATAGTACATTCTGATTGCTTACATCTGTGTTGTAAGCAATCAGAATAAACGTGTGGTCATCAGCAGGAGGGAAAATTCGTGTGGGGACAACGGGTCGGCATCGCCGACGAGAACGGACGTGGAGCCTCTACGATGGCTCTAAAAAGACTCGCACACCTCATCATCCACCTTAAATCTCCCTTATCTCTCCTCACTAATCTCTCCCATTTTTCCGTATCTCAACCAATTTCCAAACAAACTTGATGACTATGTCAGTTGTGACCTAAAAGGGATTTTTGTGGTTAATTTTGTTTGGGATCTTTATTTTGACATTTTGTTTTGTTTCTTTTGAAAATAATGGAATAGGTTTTAATTGTTACCTCATGTTGAGAGAGATTGTATACTGAGGTGCTCTGTGCCAGTGTATCTGGTTTGTTTTGGCGCCAAGATTTGAAATCAAATCATGGATGCTAATGACTTGGTTTTCAAAGCTCAAAATAAGAAGTCTTATTTTGGGGAAAATGGGGGAAAGTTTTGAGGACATAATTAGTAATTTACCTGAAGAACTTTTAATCCACATTTTGTTGTTTCTTTTAATAAAGGATTCTGTTAAAACCTCTAAATCGTCAACCCAATGGAGAAATTTGTGTACAAATGTTACCGCTCTACGTTTAGACTATCATACTTTTAAACATCGAGATAGGAGAATGGGTTAATGATCTTTTTGGAGAGAGCACCTGTCCTTGCGATTCCGCTGATATGTAAAAGCTCCTTGTTATGTCCATTTGATTATAATACACTTCCTGTTCATTCATGTATCTCTGATGTCATAAGGATCATGTTTGAAGGAACCAATTGCTCGGCCATATATAAGCTCATATCACAACTGTGAAAATTTGACAGAGTTGAAATTACCAATGCTTTGTAATTTTATTGTTCCCACCTCCGTTTGTTTCTCAAACCTCAAAATCCTATAATTTAATGAGGTTAAAATTTCCAATGTGTGTTTTCCTCGCTGAAGTAAACTCAACTTTAGTTTCCCACTCCTTGAAGAGCTATACTTAAGGAAGTCCCGATGGAAGAACGTGATTTTTTTCAATATTGATACCCCCAATAACTTCACATTGTATGACTCTGAGCAGAATACCATTTCTGCCATTCATGGATCAAGTCTCAGAAAATTCATATATATTGGTGGTGTTTTAAGTAAGGTGACTGTGCCCAGCCCATTATTAGTCATTCAAGTAACTCTTGGCTTTTCTGGAGATGTTTTGCAAAAACCTGAGTTTTGTTTGCTTACATGTACACTTTTAAGATAGCTCTTCAGCCTAAAGTATCTAAGGTTGTCTGAGGTATGTTTTCTTTGTTTTCTAGTAACAATCATTGCTTAAATTTATACATTTTTTACTCTAATTGTGTAGTATTATACCTGGTGACTTGCGCACAATAGGTAGCTTCTAGGAAGCACATATGCTTGTAACTAGGTAACTTGTCCGTGTTAGACATGTATTGACCATTGATACGTGTCTTACACTTCTTTTCACGTGTCTACAATTTAAATATAAAATTGACGAATGCAACACTTAGTTTTTAGTATCCAACACTTCTTTTACGTCTCAATACATAATTATAGGCATATGGGTTAAGTTTGTGTGTCATCATGGCCTCATTCTTTAAGCCAATTTCACCATTTGGAATTTCTTATCTGTTGGAAGATTAGAGGACCACTAATTGATTCTTGTTATACATCTCATGCTATTTCTTTATTTGAGAGTAGGTGTTCAGGCTGTATAATATTACGTTTTGAAATATGGAAGATTTTAATTGAGATTGGAGATTGTGATTTTAAACTTCATATTTTCTGCTCTTTTATTTTTTCTCTTCTTTTTAAAATTGCAAATGGAATATATATTTTGAGTTGATAATTTCTCTAGCTGTTTCCTCTTCTTTTTTTCTGTTACATTAGAAAGGAAAACATTTAAAAAGAACCCAGATTCATTTGAAAAATGATAATATTCCAATTATATGTGAAATATGTATAATTAAATATATATTATTCAACATGTCTCAACATATCCGTTTCCTAGGTTTTTGAAAAATTGTGTGTCCTCTTGTCCTATAGATTTCGTATCATTATCCCGTGTACTAGTTTCTGCTTCTTACAGTAGCCTAAATTCATTTATTTAATAAGGATAGGTTAGTTAAAGATTAAACTTGGGCAATGTAAGGGTGAACAATCCATCGATAATGATTGAAAAAATGATGGAAGAGTAGTAGTCGTCCCAAATCCACAGACGAATGAGCATCAACTGTCCTATTTGGAACCAAAATCCTCCCCTGGCTCCAAGTACATATCAGATGTTTGGAATCAAACAAGACCCTATGATTATAGATCCAACACCTAAGTTGATGAGATTCGATTACATTCAACTATATATGTTATTTATATATTTTCATATATAAAATTAGTAGATAAATAATAAATTAGAATTAGCTATTATCTATATTATTAGATTATTAGTAGGACATAGTCTTCTTTGTTTATTGGATTTCCTTTAAATTAGTTATTTCAATTTTAATTTGGAGGCTTGTCCTCCAAACCCCTTGGTTATCTATAAATAAAGCCTTATCAATCCTTTGTAATCATTCAATCTAATATAATATTGATTTTTGGTTTTCTTATGATAATTCTATTATCTTTCATTGTAAATATGAAGATATGAGCATGACTGTGAGTGATTTATAATTCCGATGTGTTGAATCAAAATTCGTATCACCACGTGGATCTTGGTGTGAGTAATATGACTGTGTAGTAGTATAGAATAACCACCATCTCATCGATGGGCTTTCTCAATGTTTTTTCCAGTTTATTGTGAATTTCCCAATCACGCGTTTAGTGGGTTTACTGTGAATGTCTCTGTTGCACACTTTTCCACAGGTTTACTGTGAATTTTCCTGTTGCACGCTTTTCCTTGGTAGTTGCGGTGATACAAATTGTGGTGATTCTGATATACAAAATGGTGATGTTATGGGGGTGTTGGTGCTAGTGTTTAATGGACAACCCTTGGCTAAGGTGGGCAGCCCCCCTTTCCTCTATCAGTTGTTCTCTCCTTGATGTGTTGTGTCTAATGTTTTCTCTCTTGTTTCTTTTTTTCTTCTGATGTATTGAGAGAGACCTCTTTAAATAGGGGTCTTCAAGTTTTGGTAACAGCCAGAAACCACTTAGGAGAGGGTGGGTTCCCTTCTCGTTTTCTGTGCGGAGGAGTCTTCAAGGCTAAGTCGTTAAATTAACTTGAATGCTACTTTAAATGGGGCCCAGGATTAGTGTGGCCCCTACAGATATAACTCTACATCCCCTGCATAAACTAATTTATAACAGTCAATATATTCAGCATTAGTATATGCTTCAAACAGTGGCTACAAGTTAATTCGGTGATTATTGTTAATGAATGTTGCTTAACAAATTAAAAGTAGTTGGGTTACAATTTTGTAAATCTTTAGATCTATGCTAAAGGTAAAATGTTGTGGTCAATACCAGAGTACTTACAATCTGACATTCTGTAGGTGGCTCCTAACTTTTAACTGTGCCCAATTTAGCTTTTCTTGGCTATTCAATTGAAAGACTAATTTTTTTGTTGGATTTGATTATTCTATGCATTTGTACTAACTCGTTCTTTCATGTATTTTATGCCCGGGAACTTCCTTATTTAGAAGATTTACAAGGTGGTTGCCCTACTATGAATAATTTAACCCACTTGACAATAGAATGGACAAATCCGATACATGCAGAAACATTTGTTGCCTTGCTTCAGAGCATGCCCGTTCTTGAATCTCTGATAATTATGTGGGTGAGTTGTTAAACATTTAAATATTTTTATATCATCACATATTATGATTATTTTTATATTTCGCTTTTTTGAATTAGGGAGTTGTTTTCTTGTATCTACCTTCATTTCATTCGGTACGTGATCGGTTAACTTGCATGTTAAATATTGATCCCTTTGTTTTTCTATTCTAGGGGACTGAAATGTTAAACAATGATGAACTGGCACTTAACTGTGTTTTGACTCACCTCAAGGTAGTTAAATTTGAAGATTTTAATGGTCGCAGATGAAGTCTTAGGTTGGCAAAGTTTTTGTTTATGAATGCCAAGGTCTTGGAGAAAATGATGATCACACCTTGTTCTTTGTAGAAGTTTCATTCAGAAAGTAAAATTGAGGCAGTACGGGAAAGTTACTAACATATATCCCCGGGGCTCAGAGTGTGCCTATATATCTTTCAATATATAGTGATACTAAGCTCTAACACGATATGGACCTGTGGAGACTTGAAGCGTCAATGTTTTTGTATGGTCTGGAATAAAAGAATCTTAAAATCATATGATTTAAGGGTCAGTAGCTTTGTTCTAATGTGGAACTAGTTTCGTGATATAATTTACTGGATTCCATTTATACTCTTGATATTCGGTTGTCGTTATAATAGGAATTGTATGTTCTTATATCTTTCAGTCTAATTTTTTCCCTTCTAATCTTTGTATTAACATTAGTAGGATCTTCAAATCATCAAAGTAAATGATGAAAATGCTGTATTCGCTTGTCTAAAATTGATCATGTGGTTGAACACTTTATTTTCTAGAGATTGAAATTTGAGTTTCGAAGAAATTGATTGACATCGAGTTATTTTTTATTCCTTTATTATGCAATATTTTTACCATTTTTCAATTGCTTCTAATTTATTTATAAAATATACAATTTAGGGACACGTTAGAAAAGGTAGATTCCTCATCATTTTGATAGAGCCCATGATGTGTTTGTCAGACGTGTATTTGAAGTTGTGATATTTTTAATATTATGCTTAACTTTGACCCAATCATCATGAGCGTAGTAAGACGAAGAAACATAAACGTGGAATTAGTTGTGTACTTAATTTGCTTTGAGAATATGTGGAACTTTTGGAAGGATGCCTTGTGGTTATTGGTTGTGCTTCTTGTCCTATGGCTAATTTTCTTATTTGCAGGCTGCAGCTATAGATAACACATGGAATAATACATTAATTTATAACACACTATAACCACCTTTGGAAAAATTAAAGAAGGATTCTTCTTAGACACAAAGGGCAATATTTTTTTTATTCTGCATCCAAAATTAAGTTCATTACAAATTAACTTTATTTTATATAAATTGGGTCAGCGCACTAACCCAACTCCCATCTTCGATCCGGGCTCGATCCATCAACCACAATCCATTTCCAAATCTTTTGCTGTTGTAGTTGGAAGTAATGTTTCTTCTTCCTCTATTCCACTTGTAGAGGATAGTCAATAATAGAGGGGAATCAACAGTTATTTTCTCTGAAGATCCTATTAGATTATTGTCTGAACCTTTCAAATACACATTGGTTGGGAAGTTTTCTCATGGTCGTCCATCTATTGACGCAATAAGGAATGTTTTTTTTTATCTTTTGGATTAAAAGTTGCTTTCAACATAAGAGTTGTGGAGCATAAACATATTCTGATTCGTCCTTTCCATGATGATGACTTCAATTGTCTTCGGCTTAAAGAAACTTATTTTATACATAGGTACCCTATGAGAGCTTTTAAATAGAGCCCAGAATTCACCCATATTTTAAATCCCCCATTACTCCATTCTGGATTGCTTTTCCACTTCTAGCCATTCACTTATGTAACAAAACTAGTATTTTCTCTATAGCTAGAGCTGTGGGTTCTCTGTTGAAGGTTGACTCAGCAACATCAGCGTTGAAAAGGCCTAGTTTGACCTATGTTTGCATTAAAGTGGACCTGACTAGATTGTTACCAAGGTGGGTTTGGAAAAAATGGGAAAGGATTTTGGCAACCAGTAGATGTGGAGAATATGCCAAACTATTGGAAGGGAAGGACATGAAGCTAAGACATGTAAAACCATCAACAAAATTACACAAAAACAAAATGTGAATCAGGCCCAAACTCAACAAACTCAAGAAGGAACGAAAACAGAGGCGGGTACAAAATTAAGTTCATTCTATTTCTTTAATTTTATACTACATCCAAAATTAAGTACATTCTATTTCTTTAATTTAAAGTTTCTCAACACTCCCCTTGATACCATTATAAGATATATTATTCCCTGCCTTCCGTAATTGCCAAAGGGTAGTAATTATGATAACAATACCATGGCACTTCATTGACATAATAAGCATGCTTCCGGGAATGCATAATATCAGTTGGGATTTCTTCGTTTAGTGATGAAGTATTTAGTAGACCATGTAGTGCTGAAAGTGTGTTAATGTATAAATTACAAAAAGAAAATTTTATAATTATTATATATGATGTATGTGCATGCTTGATTGTGAATAGAAACTCAGAATAACGGAAAAAAAGAGAGTTATTTATACATAATACAAAAAGTGCAATTCTACTATTATGAAACATACCCATATTATAGTCACTACTGCAAAATCAATGTAAATTAACTTTTAACACACACACACACACACTATAGGTGCAATTATCCCACGATGAATGATGCCAAATAATTAAAACTAAACACAATGAACGAGTCACTCAATCACACAACACAAATATTTATGTGATACCATTTGTGTAACTTATCCGTATTTTTCCCATATAACTTTTAGTATCAAAAGCAACCACAATTTTATTTGCAAATTTAAGACTTTGGAAAATAATCTCGTTAGGTTCAAGAACTTTACCTCTAAATAGATCTTCAATTCTACTTTGAGTAGTTCTACACATACACAAATTAGACACATAGTTTTGTTAAGTGACTGGCACAAGGTTTTGTTAAAAAAAATTATATTATATTTAAAAAAATCATACTACAGTAATAAAAACAAATCAAACCGTTTCCTAAAAAAAATCGAGAAAAATTGTTAATAAATTTTTTAAAACGGTTAAAAAATTGTTGAAACCTTTTTTTTCAAGAAAACAGTTTTTTCATTTCTTAAAAACAGTTTCTATTAAAAAAACTAAAAAACTGTATTTTTTTATTAAAAATATGAAAAACTATTTCTTAAAAGTTGGCGCGGACCCACATCATTGCTATTGATTAGTGCCACTGGTGTGGACCCATATAATTTAATGAATGTGGGTCCACGCCACCAAAATACTTTTATATAAAAAAATTGTTTTTTATTACAAAAAAATCTACATTATGAGACTAATTATTTTTTATCAAAAAATCTGTTCTACTTAAAAAAAAAAGTTTTAAAAAATATGTGCTCTAATTTTTTAACAAACTGTTTTTCATTTTTTTTTTTTAATAAAAAGATGTTTTTAGAAGAAATTATTTTAAGAAATAAAAAACTTTTTTCTTGGGAAAAAAGGTTTCAACAATTTTTTTAACTATTTTATAAATATTTAACATTTTTTGGCTGTTTTTAACATTTTTCCCTTGTCTTTTAGTGAGTGTGTCTAATATGTGTGTACTCTTAAAGTTTTCCTTCTACTTTTCCAAGACTATATAGTCTCTCTCTTGTACAATTTCCTTATCATGTCAATATACAAAGGTTCCTATCATTATCTTAACACGCCTGGTAACAAACCAGGAATAAGAAAGATATCAAGCAAGGAGAAGTTAAAAAAAAAAGCACAATAGTGGTAACAAACACCACAATGACTTTCAAAATAAATAAAAAAAGGAAGAATTAAGATTGTGAAAGCAAGAAGATGAACCAAACGGCCAATTGTGTCATGCAAGGCTTTAGAAAGTAGTGATAACAACGGAGACTTAGTTTGAAACTTAACCGGAATACAAGTAATTTTGTGCTCTACCTCATCTTTTCAACAAAAAATTTAAAAGTTCATTTGTCTACAAATTGATATATTGCCAATCACACTATATTGTTCTCATTAACCATTGCATTTTATATCTGTAATGCATTCTTGGTGTAAGTTTAATTTTTTAGACGAAATTTATGTATTCACGTTCATAAGCAGTTTTGTTAACTTTTCTGTGTGTTGTTTCTGTTCTAGAATTCGAAGTTAAATAACAGTATAGGCGCTAATTTGCAGTCTACATTTTAAATTCATATCTGTTTTCTTTTTTCTTGACCCACGAGTGCAGAAAAAATAATTTCATACTCGGGACTTATGTCTTTTCCTTCTTTCCTTCATTTCCTTATTTCCCTCCCAAATTGCTCATTGGGAATGTGTCCAACTTCTGAGCGAAACTTTGTTACCCAAACTGAAAATTAACATAACATAAAATCTTTCCATAATTACACTAGACACTTCTCAAATGTATCTCTAAAAGATCTAAGATGATCATATATGTACAATACTGTCACGAGTAACACTAGATGACAAAAGGTTATACATGGTCCAACTATATATATTTGATTGATATCAATGAAAAAGAAAGAAAGAACTTTTAGAATGTGGTCCCAGTGAACAAGCTACGAGTAATTTGATTAGGAGGTTGAGAACTTGAGAGTTCCGACTCTTCCATACCTATGATAATACAAAAGCTATAATATATGTGTACAAATCCAACTATTATGCCAACAAAACATCCAATAATTACGTCACAAAATCAAGTGTATGACAGACCAAATACCTAGAAATAAAAGTGTATTTCAACATTCAAGCAACGCATTGATAGTCAGAAATGTGAAGAAAATGTCGTAACTAGATTAAGCATCCTTGCAATAATAGGAGAGCCCGATAAGTAGAAACATCAGAAAAGAAATATAAATATCTACTTTAGTTTTCAGATTAACGAATCTAGCATGGAAACAAAATGTGCCAAATCTCCACACAGGTTCTCCACCAAATGGGCAAAATCTTTTCTTCTTAAAATCAAAACCGGTGATAAACCTGGTAATCAAGAGTGCGGGCTACAGAAGGGCACTCCAAAGCAAAATGGCCATGCCCACCACAACAGGTGCAGATGACAATGGAAACGCAATCACGGCTAATGTGGCCAGGTTGGCCGCAATTCCTACACACGATGTCACGAAATGGACCCCCAACTATCTGTGATGCAATAGACGTTTTGGGACATTGGCGCACGAAGTGGACCGGCACATTGCAGGGATTACATACAGGGTCGTTGGGGTACTCTTGAGCAAGGTGACCTGTCTTTCGACAACTGTTGCACACTTTTTTATTGGTGCAGTCAACAGCAATGTGACCTGTTTTGAAGCAGTTGTTGCAAACCTTAGGGTCGCTTGATTCAGAGCATTCACGGGCCAAGTGACCTGTTTTGCTGCACAGGTGGAAGATGAGATCTTTGGTGCACTCGCTGTCAAGATGCCCCGATTCCTTGCAGTTCCAAGACAGAGTTTTGGACGTACACTCGATTGCTCTGTGACCACATATTCCACAGTTGTTGCACACCACATCATTTGGACATTCTCTAGCAAAATGTCTCGTCTTCTTGCAGTTTTTACATAGAGCATCTAGCCTGGAACGGCATCTATCCCTAACATAAGGAGCATCACGATATGATGGGCGCTCCCTACCCAAGAACCTTCTTGCTCTTGGACTCATTCTTCAATTATATCAACAAACCCAAACACCTCCACCCTTGCTTGAGTTTGCTTCAAGATGGAATTTGCTGCTGCACAAAAATCGTAGCTTTCACTAAGCACTCGCGAATCCGTCGTGACCCACAAGGCCGATAAGTGAGGACCGAAAAAATATTGAATCTACACAATAGCTTTCCGCACTTCAACCATAGTTTACCTGTGCAGTTTTTACAAAAGAGAAAAATTCAAAAGTTCATCCACCACAAGCTCAACTTGGAGTATGTACTCTGTATGCTCAGGATATATGCGCCAGGTGGTTATTCTAAAATAGCAGTAAAGCATAACCAGATAACATCAACTATGTTTTACACCGCTCAGAATCTCTTGGAAAAATATTGAGGTGTGATTGGAGCCCCTCGAAAATGCTAGAAACTTTTCTTTTGCTGGAATGAATTTCTTCACAGCATGCATCAACTCTGAAAGTAATAGTCAATTCCTCCAAGACTATTGCATTCTTAAAAAATAAACCATGTGAACCGAAGCTTATCAGATGTCCCATAAAAACCTCAACTACCTTGATATGATCCTGAAAACACGACAGAAACTCTAGGAACATATTAGCAATTTCGAAGCATGTAGCCTCATAAAAAAAAGAAAATAGTTATAAATTGTGTGAGCTATCCTATAATTTACAAAAGAAAGTCAAGGCAGTGACAAAAGATCACCTCAGAAAATGCCAAACTACACAAATAATTTCATATAATAATATCCCAAACCAAAAATTAAAAGATTTACCATATTTAAGGTGAGAGATTCAAGATGTGGAAAGCTCTGCAACAAGGCAATTAATGTTTCACATATCTGAGTTCGCAAAATCATATCCAAATCGATCAAATTATTACACGCGGGGAGATGGTCTAGTAAATCTTTCACCTCTGTAAGGACCTAGCTGATAGTTACTAATACACATAACCAACTCCCAGTAAACAGTGGAGTTTAGTAAATTTGGGAGCGAATAAGATACCTAGTTCATAATGTATTGTTATCCAGTAACATTTAATCTTTTGCATAGATCTCAAATTAGCTTATAATTTGCGAAACACTTCAAAGAAGTTTAAAAACTGAATAAAAGTACATGCCACTTTTATCCAGTGCAGAGACCTTGAGGCAATGATTCGAAGCATCAACTAAAGTTGAAGCGAGATTACTTGAGAGCGTAAGTGTAAACTGAACTGAAGACCTTGAGCCAATGATTAGACGTGCGATTAGCTGATTGAAAACACTTTATTACATGTATTCATGCAAATGACATGTCATTTTGGAACGTTTTGTGTGTCTGTATGGCATGGCATTCCAGTAGAAAGAGAGACAATATATAAACCTAGACTGACTGTGTGCTTTTATGAGTTCTTATAAATGCAAACACACGAGGTGTATGGTCATTCGGTAGACATAACTGTTGTATTAAATTTTGTAATTCAAGTGAAGGTCCAGGATGTAATGTAAAATGGGAGGGATCCATTTTTTTATCATACATCAACACTTACTTAAAAGCATAAGTAGAGATTACATATATACTAGTAATTCGAAAAAATAGTAAGTGTGCTTGGAGAATCAAGTAGGAATGTACCTACCATTGAGATGACTAATTATAAATGCTATAAGATGCAACAAAAAATATGTCCAGCATCACGTGGTCGGGCTGAGTCCACCATGATTCATGAACGCGATCAAAGAGTCCCTAATTAATAAAAAGTTCTTTCAAGATTAGGTGAATTTTCAAACAAGCTTTTTAGCGCCTCCCCATAGAAGGCACTATTAAACACTGTTAGGAGGGTTAAATTATCAAACATGGGGGTCACCTCAGGTGTAAAACTAAGAGCCTGCACAAGAAAAATTAGCTACGAGTTATAGAATCAGCTAGTTTGACATACAGGTATATTAAGGTAACAGATACTAGAAAATTACCTTCAATGCATTTTCCGATAATGATAAAATCTTGACATTAGATATCTTACTAAGAATTACGCATACATCACCATAACTTTCAATCTCTCGCCTTGCACAAATATCAACGTCAATGTCTGATTCAACTAAAGAAGATAAGTTTTGCAATGATATCTCAGTAGACCTATATTCCCCGAGTTCTAGGTATTCGAGTGCAGGGACATTTATATGAAGACTGTATTCATTTTCTCCTCTATCAGCCGATTGTAAATGGATTTTAAGTCTTTTCAACACCGGAAAATATACATCAAAGGTGAATACCTCAACATCATACAAACTTTCTATGACCAAATCTTCCATAACAGAGCAACTACGAAAAACCTTGTTAACACTCTCATCATTCTCATGTATAACTGAAATGAGATGAGGGATCTTAAGACTTGGGAAACTAACCGAGGATGTAAAAATGTCGACTAGAAAATTACCACCAAGTTTCAACACCACAAGTGTGCTGCAAGTAAAAAGGTTCTGAGGCAACGGAGCTACAGGTCCCTCTGAGCAAACAGTAGTGGAGATATCCAACTCTTGAACATCGCGTCCAATCGCAGTATTAATCCAAGTATTAATGTAAAGCCAGTCATACAATTTACCACATTTGAGACGAAATTTATCTATCCGTAGTGAACTAAGGAGGATCAAAACCCTGTCAACAAACTTCATGAATCCCTTTTCAGTTTGACTAGGACTTTTCTGTTGTTGTAACAACTCATCGTCAAAGTCCATAATGGAAGTCGACGAACTTCCATCTTGTTGATAAAATGCTGGTTCTAATAGCATGTTTAGTTGGAAGGAATGAGAGGATATGTCAAAGTAAACAATCCGATAAAGAGCTGATCCTATCAACAACAATGATACAATCATCTGAAGTAGAAAGCTTTGGGTTCTTTAACCCTACTAAGTTAACCAGTACAATCATCTGAAGTAGAAAGCTTTGGGTGCTTTAACCCTACTAAGTTAACCATCAAAATGTCTCTGTCGAAGTAGATAACAAAGTTAGGATTTAGGTACTATATATCTTCAAGAATTAAACTAGTTCACTCGATATGATGTTTAAAGTAGCTAATAGACTGTATCATCTGAAGAGGGAACGAGAATTAAAACTTTTTTCACTACAATATGAGCACGCAAGGAAACCCAACTGAGACATTATCCATAAAAAAGTAACAAAAACAAAAAATGAACAATATGGCGATGCTAGGGAATCTATCGATCTATAGTTGAAATTCAAATGATTGGAGAATAGCAACTCTTAAGTCAAACAATCAAAATGTTGTAAAAGTTATTGCATTATACAAACTACAGTGGAGAATACCTAATAACTTGAAACGTTGTGCAACATTGAAATCCTAGAGTTGCATAACATACCCTTAAATTACAAAGCGAATTGAAATAAAGGATCAATACGCAATATACATATACATTAGAATACTGCTTACTGTGCACTGTTAAACATGGAAAAAGGAGGGATCATTTAAATCAAGAAAACAGTCCAAAAACAGTGGTTTCCATATAACACTTCTTATCCAAGGACCTGGGCTATGAATATTCAGTATTGTGCGATTCATGATACGAATCCTCCGATACGATTCAATACAACACCATAATGAGACGACTCGGTCGACTGAATCGAAAAGAGAAGCTTATCATATGAATCGGAGGACTCGCGATACGGGGCAGCCTAAAAAAATGCAATCTGATGTCTTGACTCATAAAATATATATATATATATATAGAGAGAGAGAGAGAGAGAGAGAGAGAGGCTCACCTACATCATGCACTATACATCACACCTAATTCTAGGCCCTAGAAAACCTTTTTTTTAAAATTTTATATTTTTCAATTGAAATTAACCTTTCAATCAACACATACGAAAAAAATAAGGTCAAAATACATTTTGTAGCTATTTTTAAAAAATCCACAAAAAACTGCTGGCGCAGACCCTTATAAATAAGGTATTTTTAACAGTTTTTGTGAATTTTTTAAAAATAGTTACAAAATGTATTTTGACCCAATTTTTTGCATATGGGTTTATTAGAAGATTAATTTCAAGGGAAAAATATAAAATTTGAAAAAAAAGTTTTTTAGGGCCTGTAATTAAGCATGATGCATGAATGATGTATAGAACATGATGTAGGTGAGCCTTCTCCTATATATATATATATATATATATATATATATTTGACAAAATATATATTTTAATGTTTAAAGACTTTAAAAACACATAAATGAGCAAACCCTAGGTATAAAAGATACTTTTCTCACTTTTCTTGTGCTCTTCACCATTAATATTCTGCCCACCACTAATATACTCACTTTTCTTATCTTTTTCTTGAACTTTTTGACAAGAAAAGCTTCCATCCTTTGTTTTGGTACTTTGGTAAGTAACCTAGTTTATTTATTTATTGTTTCTAACTTATTTCTTTATTTATTGTTCCAATCCATTTAATATCCTTTTCTTCAAGTTTATTTATTCATTTTTCCTCTTTATTTATTTAGGAAATGATTAAACAAAAGAGAAAAGTTGTGGTTGACCCCACATGGGATTATTGTGAAAAAGTGAATGATAATAGATTGCATTTAAGATGTAATTTTTATAAGGATGCAAAATGGGGTGGGATTTTTAGAATGAAACACCATCTTGCCAGTACGGGAAAAGATGCCAAAAAATGTATGCAATGCCCCGAAGATGTTAGAAAAAAATTTGCAAACATTTTGGGAGTAAATGAGAAGTATAATGAAGAAGGTGGGCAACAAAATGAGGGTGGAGAAGAGGAGTTTGAAGTTGAGGAAAATTTTGAAAAGGTGAAAAAGGGATTTATGGATGCATATGTCATCAAAGGGAAGATAAAACAAGATTTTGTAAAACAAACTACTATAAATGAAATGTTAAAAAAGAGGGTCCCGGTAGTTAGTGACATTTGTAGTTTTTTTTATGGAAATGGTATAGCTTATAATGTAGCAAAAAGCCCCTTATTTACAAAGATGATAAAACCAATTGGTGATTCTGGGAAGGGGCTAAAGCCTCCGTCTTACCATGAGACAAGAGTTACTTAAAGAAGGAAGTTGAAAATGTTGAAGCTAATTTGAAAAAATATAAACAAGAATGGAAGAAGACAAGGTGCACTCTTATGTCGGATGGATGGACTGATGGGAAGTCGAGGTCCTTATCTAATTTCCTTGTTAATAGCCCTCGTGGAACGATTTCCCTCGAATCCTTGGATACTTCATCCTTTATAAAGGATGCTGACAAACTATGTGAATTACTTGATTCGCTTATTGAGGAAATAAGGGAAAAGAGTGTGGTCTAAGTGTTTACCGATAGTGCGTCGGCTTATGTTTTGGCTGGAGAAAAGTTGGAAATAAAAGAAAATTTTTACTTTGATCTCCTTGTTCGGCTCACCCCATTGATTTAATGCTAAGTGATATAGCTGATCTACCAATTTTTCATGACACCATTAAAAAAGAAAAGGAGGTAACCATTTACGTATACCGACATGCCTGGATTCTTATTTTATTTCGAAAATTCACAAAAAAGAAAGAACTCACAAGGGCAGGGGCTACAAGATTTGCTATATCCTTCTTGACTTTAAAGAGTTTCCAAGAGAAGAAGATTTCTCTTAGGCACATGTTTGCATCGGAGGAGTGGGCCATGGGACCATATGAACCAGTGTACTAAAAGGTGCGCCTAGGCTTGAGGCTTGGAAAAAACGCCCCGCCTTAAGCTTTTTACGCCTTATTCTTGGTAAAAGGCTTAAGACGTACTTTTTTTAAAAACAAAAACACTTTAGTGAAACGATATCGCCTTTTAAGGACTTTTTTAAAAAAACTGGATCAATATCTCATTCAAAACAATCAAAAGACAAATGGTATCCCAAACCTCTTTGTCTCTCATCCAAAAAATGCACATTTTTTCTTCCTTTTTTTTTGTTTTTTTCTTAGTATTTAAAAGAAATAATATTTTAGTTTGCATATATTCAGACATATTTTAATCTATGTACCATTTTAATATTTTTAATAGCCTTGTTATAGTTAAAATGTTAAAATTTATTTAAAAAGGCCTAAATGCCTTTTCACGCCTAAGGCCCGCCTAGGCTTCTAAGGCATAAGGCTTGACCTCGACACCTTCGTCACGCCCCGCGTCTTTTAGAACCTTGATATGAACATAAGTTTGATGCCAAGCATGTTGAGAACATAATTTTAGGTGATAGCAAATTTTGGAAGGCAATCAAATATTGCTTGAAATTCATTATCCCCTTCACTAAGGTTTTAAGGCTTGTAGATGGTGATTTGAAACCGGCAAAGGGGTATATTTATGAAGCTATAAATAGGGCCAAGGAGGCAATTGCAAAAAAAAATCAACTATAAAGAGGCTGATGATTAGGATTTAGGAACTAGGAAATTGGATTTTGGTATATATAATTTTCCGTATACTATTAAGGTATCATCAACATAGTTGAGGATGACACGATGACGATACCTTAATAGTTACTTAGTATATCTAAAAATATGGCTTGTGGATTCTCTTTTTTATATTACTTGTGGAGAAATTAAAAGTTGGAATCATATTATGGTATATAATTGATTGTAAAGTGTTCTCTATATTTTTATTTATCTTTTACAATTTTATTTATTTTTTATCCCAATACGATGCACGATACATAGGGTTTTCGATACACGATACGTATCACGATTCAACAACTATGATTTTCGTAACACAGGCGATGATGATTTCTGAAATTTATGTTTAGTATTTTACTTAAATCTTTGTTCAAGTGCCTATAAAAAAACACGTTTCTTACAATGATGCCCCACAATTGAAAAATGGTAAGTATAATAAAATTTGTACCTAATCAGTTGCAAATAAAGAGCCAAATAACAAAAGAAAAAAAGTAGAGTAAAGTACATGAGAACACTTTTTTTAATATTAAAATTAATTTTTTCAATAATATAGAATCCCTACCAACAATGACAACTACATCAATGAAAATGTATTAATTTGATATAAGGGGCACCCCACGTAACAACAAATCCTTCCAATACCTGAAAAATACTGCACCCACCCTTAATATCAAAGAAGCATAGACATTGAAAATAGTGGAAGGAGGAAAAAACAAAGAAAAACTTGCGAGTAATTAGACAACCATAATTTGGTAGATATATGCAAAAAGATACTACCTCCCTCTAAATGAAAATACTTATCAAACCATTGATAGCACATTTGTCTTTTATTTTGTGGGTCAGCGAAACCTAAAGCTAGTCTGATCTTTCATGTGTGTGGTCAGCATAAAAAAATCTCTTAACTTTAAGGATAACTTAAACTAAGCCTGATATAAATATTTAGTGACTGCACAAACCAATCATATGAACCCCAAGAAGAAATAATGATTAACCAGAGGACATTCCCTAGGCATAAACAGTATAAATATGTATGTAAATAACAATAATATGAATATAAAGAATATTTATAAACGGGAGGGGAAATTTTGGAACACGCTTCTTTTCTTATTTTTTTTACACTACCGGTCCCAAGCCCGGATAAAGGAGGAGGGTTGCGTTAGGTAGCTGACAGCCAGCGTAAAACTGTCAGATCCTTATGAACATGAATCCTATGAATATACGTGCTAATCAGTGGCGGATCCAGGATTTTGTGTGAACTGGGGCGAAAGTTTCGATAATTGCCGGGGGTTCGGTGGTGGGAACCCCCGAGGCGATTTTTTGGGGGGTTATTTCGAATTTTTTTGGGCATTTTTTGGGTTGTTTTTTCATTTTTGTCCATAATATTCATTTTCAACACTAATTGGGGTGGGAGATGATTGAACCTCAGCATCTCCTCTTTTTTGTTTAAAATATTTCTCCATTGATTTCCTATATTTACAAATTTAATTTAATTTAATTTCACATATAAATTTACATATAAACAGCATATAAATTTATAAAAAATTTATATAAATTTACACAAAATAAATAAACAGACACATATAAACAAATATACACAAAATAAATTTATAAATGCACATTATAAATTTAATTTCATTTTAGTATAATTTGAGTAGCATAAATATAATTAAACATATAAAATAATATAAACAAAATGATGAAATATACCTGGTAGGTAGGCTGGTCTGGTGGAGGAGATAGCAGGGGGCGGGCCGCGGGTGGAGCGGAGCCTCGGAGGAGAGAGCAGCAGCGGGTGGCGCAGGGAAGGGCTGACAGCGTAGGGAAGGGACACGGGTGGTGAACGGCGGAGGCGGGAGAATAGGGTGAGAGAGAGAGCGGCGCTCGGGTCTTTTTTGCTTTGGTACGAGAGAATAGAGAGTACAAAACTTAAGTTTTGTTTTTTTTTTCAGTTTATTACAGATTTTTCCATAAACTTTGAATATAATTTCAAGTAACCTCCAGATTTAATTTTTTACACAAAAACCCCTAATTTTTTTTTTAAATGAACTGGGGCGGCCGCCCCGCTTCGGCCTGGGGTGGATCCGCCCCTGGTGCTAATGCTAGAGCATTACCCTTAAGCTATGCGTTATGCCGGCTACCGGGTGTCTCAAAAAATAGGCAAGAGGCGTCGCATCGGCGCCCGAATGTGACGATAAGTACTCAAGGGTTCCTGCAACAAGCTGGACGTGTGCGGGTAAAGAAGCTAGTTGATTAGGCATAAATTCTTCCAAATTTATCCCATTAATTTAGTTACTTTTAGCACCTAGATCAGCGTAATCGATTTGACTTTATCTCATAATCTTATTACTAACTTATTCTAACGAGTACACCGAGTTTCTGGTATTTCGTACAAATTTTGAGGGTATTTAATGTCAATAAAGAAAGAAAGAAACTAGAAGAATCGACAAAGAAAAGAAGAAAAAGTTAAAAGGGAAAAGTTGTAATTTTTACCCGGAATTCGGATGAGGCATCTAAAGAGAAGTTGAAGAGCCTTCAATTACGAGAACATAGGAAGAAACAACACCTCAATCTGAGTCCCGGTGTGAAAGTTATGAGCAGTCAAAGTTTGAAGAAAAAGTCAAAGGAAGCCCGGACCGATCTGGGCCGAACCGATCCGCATTGCCAAATTCCAGGGAACCCCGGAACGAAGACGGATCGAAGCTGAAAGAAAACAAATGAACCGATCCGTACCGGATCGATCGGCCAAAGAAATAAACGAACCGATCCGGATTCCATCCAGACTGAATCGAAGGAGGACCGGACCGGTCCGATTGTCGAATTTTAATTTTCTAAACTTCCTCTAATGGAGAGTCCTAGTGAGGATAAAACTCTTGGAGTTTTGCAGGGTATTTAAACCCGTTTTATTATCATTCTTAGTACGAAGAATTTATCTAATTTTTCATTCTTTACAGAAAAATCCTAGTTTGAAGATAGTTTATAATGTTAATTCCAAGATTGAAGATTATTCAGATTTATGTGATTAACAGTAATTGTAGTTAATGCTTTGAGTGCTTTGGTAAGATTAGTGAGTAATTTCCCGTTTACATCATTCTTAAATTTTTTCCTTAGTTTAATCATGACTTCCTGCAATTCCAAAATCATTTTCATTAATTTCATCATGGTAGGCTAGACTTTTAAGGGTCGGGATGCATGAACCCAACCCGATGTTGTAGTTGTATGTACATAAAATTAATCCTCTAAATTTAATGGTTTGATTATGATCGTATTGCATAGAAATGCGACAATTGTAGATCTTTGGATCTCGTTTGCTTCCGGGTAACTGGGATGCTTTAGAATACAATTCGAGTGTAACTATTGCAATACCGATTTACTCGTCCTCTGATTAAGTATGGTGCGGGCTTGAACCTCATATACGTAATGCTTGGGAGTACTAAATTCTGGGTCTAATTAATCATTTAAATTTATGATTAGTTTTATATCATCAATATACTAGGGTTGGGGGATTGTATTCCCGTCCTGTTTTCTTTATCATATAGTTCAAGTTTCAGTTCAATCATCATCAGTAATTTAGGTAATTTAGATTAATTGCATGCCATTCATTCATTAGTACATTAAATAATTATTTTCAAAATTGCATTTAGTTGTAGTAAATTCTCATACCAATCATCTTTTTCTTTTTCTTTAGAGTCAGAGTTAGGATTCTTTCATCTGTCTAACGTCGTCACAACCCTGCTGTCCTATTTCCCTGAGGATCAATACCCGACTTAACGGATTATTACTTGAGCGACAGGTTTGCACTTGAGCCTAGAGAGTACGCACTTCTGAGACACATTCTTAGTTGCGTCTCCCTTTGAGAGACATCTTATATCCCGAGCGCACTGTCACTATGGGATGCATTTTACTCTCGTACAATGCGGGACAATTTTGCTTTAGGAATGGGATGATCTAGATACTTCCCACTTACCATGGACTAGATTCAGAAAAGCCATATACCCATATTACGGAATTTGAGGAGGCGTGCGAGACTCTCAGTGACTAAACTTGCACAAAAGATGTGCTCCGCCTTAAACTCTTCCCATTCTCGCTAAAGGATAAGTCTTAGACCTGGCTATGGTCTTTACCTCCAAATTCTATTTCATCATGGAACGAGTTACAATCCAAATTTCTCAAGAAGTTCTTTCCTCCACATCTAAGAAATTCTATCAAGGCTCAAATTCAAACTTTTCGACAATTAGAAATTGAGTCATTCGAACGATGCTATGAGCATTTCAATGAGTTAATTGCCTCGTGTCCCCATCATGGTTTTGATAAAACGCAAATCATTTCCTTTATCCATAATGGGCTGAACTTTAATTCTAAGCAACTCGTTGAAACCATGGGTAGTGGTCCGTTTGTCGACTTAGACGCCCACGATGCTGAGCTTCACCTGAGGTATGTCGCCGAGACTACCCAATCCTGGGATACATCTGACCCTAATGCTCAAAATCAAAATCGTCAAGTGACCACTACTCCATCGGCATCCAGCCTATTTCATGTAGAAAAATATTCGATAGCGGACAGTCAACTCGATATGCTTTAGAAAAGACTGCGAGGCCTACGTGAGGTATGTGGAAGAGGACCAACTGGATCCATCCCAAACCCTGTTGAGAAGGTGTGTGCGATTTGTGAGGCGGGTAATTCAACCGAGGAATAATCGACTATACCCACCTACAAAGTGATGCTTCAAGAACAAGTAAGTGGTATAGGAGGATTCAAGGGTAATTTCGGTGCCCCGCAAGGGAATTCTTACAACCCTTCATGGAAAAACCACCCTGGTTTTAGCTATGGGAAACAATATACTTTGATGAATCCTAATTCACATGTTGCCCCTCCTCCACCACCGCATTTTCAACAAGCTTCACACATGCAAGGACATGTGAAAGCACCACCACCTCAAGGAGTATACATCCCTCCACCGCGGAGAAGTCTCGAGGATACGATCAACCACTTTATCAATACCCAGACTGCAACTAATGCTAGGCATGAGTGCATGATAAACGACATGAATGCCAACATCTCGTAGTTGCAATCATCGTTGAGTATCCAAGAGAAAGGTAAGTTTCCTGCCCAGGGCCAAAGACCTCCTCAAGGTCAAACTAGTGTTAGCTCCACCTCGACAGAACATCAGGAGCAATGCCAAGCTATGACCACTCTTCGTAGTGGGAGAGTCGTTGATTTATCACCTCACCGACACGATGCAACCAAAGATAAGGAGATTTTTCCCGACACGATGCAATCAAAGACTTGTTGACGGTAAAGAGGAGGATGAAGGTAAAGAAAAATGTCTTCCTAGCACAGAACATGCGTTCCATCCTACTCAATGTTCTCCCGCCCAAATTCAAAGATCCGGTGCACCCACCATTTCCTGCATCATTAGAGAAAATAAAATTGAGAAAGCCTTACTTGATTTGGGAGCAAGTGTCAATATTCTCCCTTACGCCATCTATAGGAAACTTGATTTGGGCGACCTCAAGCCCACAAAGGTCACTCTCCAATTATCAAATCGGACCATGAAGATCCCAAGAGGAATAGTTGAGGACATGATCGTCCAAGTTGACACTTTCTACTTCCCGGTAGACTTTGTCATTTGGGACAAGGAACCCTCCTTCACCTCGAGCAACCATGTTCCCATAATTCATGGGCGCACCCCGTTCTTAGCTACGGCTAACGCAATCATAAATACTCAGAATGGGCAAATGAAACTCACTTTTGGGAACATGACTTTAGAGACTAACATCTTCCATATCGCCCAACAGACGGGGGAAAAAGATGATCTTCACGCGGTGAGCCTAATAGACGAAATCGTAGAGGAGTATTTCGAGGAAACTTATTGTGGAGATGCCTTGGGGTCCTGTTTATTGTCGAGCCATGAGAATAAGGGGATGTACACCGCATTCGAGAGGGAGGTTGAGGAGTTGAGAGAGTTAATTGATGAGAAAGCATCGGACGAGGACGCGAGAGATATAAGTTGGGTTCTTAGATTCGAGGAGTTACCATCAAGGGATACATGCATGGTTCCATCCAACGAAAAATTTCCAACCCTCGAATTGAAGAAAATCCCCTCCTATATTAAATATGCATACCTAGGAGAGGATGAGACATTTCCTGTTATTGTCTCTTCTAGCCTAGACGAAGAGCAGGAGGGAAAATTGCTAAAGATTCTAAGGAAGCACCAAAGTGCTTTTGGTTGGTGCATTACTGATTTGAAAGGGATAAGTCCTTTGATTTGCACCCACAAGGTCCATATCGAAGAGGATATCAAGCCCTCGAGAGAAATGCAAAGAAGGCTAAACCCTAATATGAAAGAAGTGGTGAGGACCGAAATAATTAAGCTATTGGATGCCGAGGTTATCTACCCAATCTCGGATAGCAAGTGGGTGAGCCCTATTCAAGTTGTCCCGAAGAAGTCAAGCATGACAATGATTGAGAATACTAAGGGAGAGCTAGTTCCCCAACGTACCACCACCAGGTGGCGCGTTTGCATTGATTACGGGAAACTCATTGCGGGAACTAGGAAAGACCATTTCCCCTTACCATTTATTGATCAAATGCTTGAGAGAGTAGCGGGTCACCCTTACTATTGCTTCCTAGATGCTTATTCCGTATATAACCAAATTGAGGTAGATGTACTTGACTAGGAGAAAACAACCTTCACTTGCCATTTTGGTGCGTTTGCCTACAAACGTATGCCATTCGGCTTATGTAATACACCTGTGACCTTTCAAAGGTGCATGTTGAGCCTATTTAGCGACATGGTCGAGAGAGGACTTGAAGTGTTCGTGGACGATTTTAGCATTTTTGGCACCTCTTCGGATCTTTGTCTTAAGAAACTGGAAAAGGTACTTGCCCGGTGTGTGGAAAAGAACTTAGTGCTGAATTTGGAGAAATGCCACTTCATGGTCACCGAGGGAATAGTTCTTGGCCACATAGTTTCATCCAAGGGGATAGAAGTTGAGAGAGCTAAGATAGATGTCATAGCCGATCTACCCCCACCAAAATTCCTCAAAGACGTGTGCTCCTTCTTGGGCCACGCGGGGTTTTATCGAAGGTTCATTAAGGAATTTAGCGCCATCGCTAGACCCTTAAGCAACCTACTTATAAAGGACAACCCATTTGAGTGGACGGAAGCATGCCAAAGCGCTTTTGAAAAACTAAAAACCATGCTTTTGTTCGCCCCCATCATGCAAGTTCCGGATTGGTCTTTTCCATTCGAACTTATGTGTGATGCTAGCGATTATGCGATAGGGGCTGTTTTGGGCCAAAAAAAGATAAATAGTCTCATGTCATCTACTACGCTAGCCGGACTCTTACCGGTCCACAACTCAATTACTCCATTACCGAGAAGGAGTTGCTAGCGGTAGTCTTTGCTCTTGACAAATTTCGATCCTACCTTATCGGGTCTCCCGTTACTTACTTCACCGACCACGCGGCATTGAAATACCTACTTGCGAAGAAAGACACAAAGACGCGCCTCATAAAGTGGATCCTACTCCTACAAGAGTTTAATCTCTCCATTAAAGATAAGAAAGGAGTAGAAAACGGCGTTGTCGATCACTTATCATGGCTTTCGTCCGACGTACCTAGTGATCCAATGCCCATAGACGAATACTTTTCGGATGAATAACTCTTCGCAACTTCTTCTTTTCCCTGGTTTGAGGATATAGTGAACTACCTTGTCGCGGGAGCCGTCCCTCCCGACTGGACACCGCAAGATAGGAAGAGGTTTATTACTTGGTCGCGCATGTTTTTCTATGACGATCCCTTCCTGTTTAAATATTGCACCGACCAAATCATCCGACGATGCATACCGGATGACGAGATCCCAAAAGTCATCCAATTTTGTCATTCGGAAGCTTGTGGAGGCCACTTTTCGACGAAAAAGATGGCCACTAAAATTCTGCAATGCGGCCTCTATTGGCCCATAATATTCCGGGATGTGAACAATGATTGTAAATCTTGCAATAGCTGCCAACGGATGGGAGATATTACCCGAAGAGACATGATGCCTCTTACCCCCATACTCATTATTAAGATCTTTGATTACTGGGGTATTGACTTCATGGGTCCCTTCCCCTCATCCTTTGGTTTCCTATACATCCTTGTCACGGTAGACTATGTTTCTAAATGGGTGGAAGCTATAGCTACTAAGACAAATGACAACAAAGTGGTGATTAAGTTCCTGCAGGAACACATACTTTCCCGCTTCGGTGCTCCGAAAGCGATAATTAGTGATAATGGCACGCACTTTTGTAATAGGCCATTCGCGAAGCCCATGAGAAAGTATGGTGTCATTCACAAGGTTGGAACGACTTATCACCCACAAACGAATGGGCGGGCCGAACTAGCGAATCAGGAAATTAGGAACATTCTCAAAAAGACCGTCAATCCTACCCAAAAAGATTGGTCACTTAGATTGAACGATTCTCTATGGGCCTATCGTACCGCAAATAAAAATCCGCTCGTCATGTCCCCTTTCCGCTTTGTGTATGGCAAACCTTTCCATCTTCCCGTGGAATTAGAGCACAAGGCATATTGGGAAATGAAGGAGTTAAACTATGCCATGGATAAGGTCGATGAAGCTCGTAAGCTTCAATTAAATGAGTTAGAGGAGATGCTCAATGATGTGTATGAGAATGCAAAAATTTCCAAAGAAAGGATGAAACTCGCTCATGATAAACAGTTTCCTCCTGGACAAAAAGTGCTTCTCTCTAACTCTCGGCTTCATCTCTTTCTAGGCAAGTTGCGGTCACGATGGTCTGGCCCGTTCGTTGTAAAGAATGTTTTACCTCACGGAGCAGTTGAGTTAGACGATTTGAAAGGGGGAAATATATTCATAGTAAATGGACAACTCCTAAAGCCATATCTAGAGGCGTGTGTGGAAAAAATCGACACCGTTTGGTTGTCGAAGCCCGTTTACGGGGTATAGTGAGCTTCTACAGTGAGGTCGTTGCACCCCCAACACGTATGGGGTGAATTCTTGTGTATAGTAGATGAGAATCGTGTGAGTAGTGAGAGTCCATAGGTTTAGGGTACAATAAGGTGAGAGCATTCACATGTTTTGGGAAATTGAGCCAAGTTGCGTTGACCATAGATATCGAGAGAATTTCGAGTCCAAACTGATAGGGAGCATGATGAGAATTTAAAACTTTCGGAGGAGAGAAACGCAATTAAGTTAGGGGGAAATCCAGCTCAATGCAAGAACCCGAATCGGTTCTTTTCTTTTTGAGTCGGACCGGTCCGGCCTAGATCGGTTCCTTTCTTTTAGAGCCGAATCAATTCAGAAATTGAGGAACTCAATTATTAAAGGACCGGACCGGTCCGATCACCAGCCGGATCGGTCCGCTTTCTACAGAATTTCCCCTATTCCCTAGGTACACCCCCCTTCTCCCCAATCCCTTCCCTCCCAATTCGTTCCCCCATAACCAACCCTTCAATTTCCCTCCCAAATACACTCCCTCTTTCCCTCCAAACCCTTTCCCTCCATTTACAAAACCCTACCCACCCCTCCCCTATAAATATCCACTCATAGCCTCCACTTTTCTTCACACCTTCAACCACACTCCTCTCTTCTATCTCCCTAATTTTCTAGCACTCTCCCCGTTACCATGGCCCAACGACCCACCCCCGTTAAATATGACTCCACTAAAATCCTACCCTGCAGCCACGGTGAATTTCATTCCCGCCAAGAGGAGCGATGGTTCAATCGGTTCTTTAGTTCGGATCGCAAACTCCACATGGAGCGTGATTTCCAATGGTCAAGTCTGCCCAATTCCGTTACTGCCCTCTTCATGCCTAGGGGTTGTGCCGATTCCTTAATCAACTGTACGAAGCAATTTGGGCAACCGAGGTCCGATCTTTCTATGGCTCCCTTGTTCGAATGGGCCAATTCGAGTCTCAAGCATATGTTGATGGAACCGTCATCCCTTTTTCGTTGGCCCTTCTCACGGACAAGTTGGCCCAATACGACATTTTCGATGTTCAAGATTTCACATACCCAAGGAATGTTTCCCCGGTCGCCAAAGAACTGATTATGGAGCGCATTGCCCCCGATGTTGCATGGAGGGGGAAAAATGTCGCTGTTGGCCGTCTTAACGAGAAAGCACGCCTCACTTTTCAAATTGTGCGCACAAATATTTTGCAAACGTCCAACGATTCAGCGATGCATCCCCGTCAGGACAAATTGACATACCACCTCTTCTATCCCAACACTTCCATTAACCTGGCTCGCACCATATACGCCGACATCATTGTCGCGGCCATGGATGAGAAAGGTGTAGCACCACTTCCATATGCACGTTTGATTACCTTTATCCTCAAGGATGCTGGCATTGAGGCACCGCTTGATCGTACTCGCCTCCCTGGTCCTTTTGGACAGGGAACCCGCACACGGAGCGTCAAACAGCTAGCTATCCTCCGAACGAGGCGGGGAAGTGATCACGAGAACGATGCTGCCTCGAGTGAGGAACAGGAAGAGGAAGAGGAAGAAGAAGAAGAAGAAGAAGAAGAAGAAGAAGGTGCTGATGTGGACATGGGTGACGTAGGTGCGGATGAAGAGCCAGCCGAAGAAGAAGACGACCTGAATTTTGAATAGGCAGGTAGCGACCTCACTAACCGTATGCCGACCCTTGAGACGAGATTCAACAACTTTTTGACCGACTACCGTCGCGATACAAGCTTGATGTTTCGTTTCCAAGCGGACTTGTACCGACGCCAAGGGGATCCCAACGAGCCATTGCCATCCTACATCTATGACCCCTATGGCCCCGACGCACACAGCTCTTCCCAACCACCCCCCCAGTGAAGCCTTGGTTATTTGTGACAATTTTTAGTTGTTTCCCTTGTCCACATGCTGTATGCTCTTTGCTGTTGTTCTACCATCCTGTTTTATAAAAATCTGCATTTTCTCCATTTGTTTGTTTTATTTATCGCACTTCTTATTTTTCCTTGTTTAGATTTTAGTCCTTTTTGCTTGAGGACATTGTAAAAGTCTAAGTTGGGGGGGGGGGGGGGCACAAGTGCGTATTTCTAAAACTTCACAAATTTTCAAAAATGCCCAGAAATTTCAAAATAATCATAAAATTTTGAAAAACCCAAAAATATTTTTGTTCAAAATAAATAAAAATTGGATTTCAAAATTTTCAAAAATATCATTAAAAGTCTGATTGAAGTCTCAAGTTGTAAAATTCAACATACACAAAGCCGAAATTGACCAAAGATGGAAATTGAGCGAAAATTGACGACTTAACGAATAAGTGTGGAGATTAACAAACCCGGTGAGATTCGAGCCTTTCATCTTTGTGAAATTTATAAATCAATCCAAGTTAATTGTTAACTCAAAGTTCTTTTCAGCGTCAAATAAGTCGTTAATGTTCTCAATTCTTTCATTTTGATCAGTTATGGAAAACGTGTGTGATATTGCCTTGAAAAGCGCGCTACAAATCTCTAAATTAAATTCATCTCGAAATGCATATGGTAAATTAATAAGTAATTCGGACAATGAAGTAGGCCCTTGTTTGTCACCCAAAAATATTGGCCAGAAAAAGTTGTGAAAAATCATCCATTTTGTAACCCAATTGAGCCGAATAATTTATCCTTTTCTTTTGGTACCCCGAAAATCCCAAGTAGCCTGGAATTGCGAAAAGGGAATATTCAATAAAGTTCGAAAAGTTCATAAAAAGTGGCAAGAAAAAAAATAGACATGCTCAACAAAAATAGCAAGAAAAGAAAAGAAGTGGAGAAAAAGAAGAAAAAAATGAGCAGTAGCTCGGAAAAAGCACAAATGGACATCATAAATGAGTTTTCCAATTCCAACCTTCCCTAACATTTTCATTTTACCCAATATACCTTAAAACCCAAAAAAGTCCTAACGGAGTCCAAATTGCGAAATTGGTTACCGCGTGGAGAGCTAAGACACCAAAAAGATAATAAAAGAGATTAAATGCGTGAATAAGAGGCAATGTTCCCGTTTTTAAAACCGTATTCCGTTGACGAGATCCTATCACTATAAAATTTCCGTCTTTCTACTTATGTGCGTGACTTTGCGTCCATTATATTTACTCTTTATATCACGCATATCGAGAGAATAGCTACATTCCGAGTGATTCGTTTGAGATAGCATTCCGTGAGAAACTAAATCAAAATGAATTTTTGAATAAGTAACGTAATTGTCAACCGGTGGAAATCCGCGGTTAAATTTTTGGCTTTGCACACACACACTATGATTTGAGACTATTGAGCATGACTTGATGATGACTATTTTCTGGGAAAGTTTGAATTATACAATTTTTGCATATTTTGAATTTTCTTTGAGTTGAATTTTGTGGGTATATTCATTGCAAACCCTCACGAGACACAACTCGTCCCACTACGGTGACCTAGGGGTTTAAAGGCTTGTTGCATATGCTAAATTCAATCGCTTGCCCGCGAAAAAGGTATTCTATCCCAATAAAATGATTTTCAAGAGTTAAGCCTTGCTAGGATTATTTTACATTGCTCGGGACGCGCAAAGTTCTAAGTTAGGGGGATTTGATTAGGCATAAATTCTGCCAAATTTATCCCTTTAGTTTAGTTACTTTTAGCACCTCGATCAGCATAATCAATTTGACTTTATCTCATAATCTTGCTACTGACTTATTCTAATGAGTACACTGAGTTTTTGGTATTTCTTACTAATTTTGTAGGTATTTAATGTCAATAAAGAAAGAAAGAAACTGGAAGAATTGAGAAAGAAAAGAAGGAAAAGAAAAAGGGCAAAGTTGTAATTTTTACTCAGAATTCGGATGAGGCATCTAAAGAGAAGTTGAAGAGCCTTAAATTAATAGTACATAGGAAGAAACGACACCTCAATCTGAGTCCCAGTTAGAAAGTTAAGAGCAGTCAAAGTTTGAAGAAAAAGTCAAAGGAAGCCCCGACTGATCTGGCCCGGACCGATCCGCATTACCAAATTCCAGAGAACCCTAGACCGAAGACGAATCGAAGCTGAAAGAAAAAAAACGAACCAATTCGCACCAGATCGATCTCCAAAAGAAATAAACGAACCGATCCGGATTCCATCCAGACTGAATCGGAGGAGGACCGGACCGGACTGGTCCGACTGTCGAATTTTAATTTTCTAAACTTCCTCTAATGGAGAGTCCTAGTGCGGCTAAAACTCTTGGAGTTTTGTAGGGTATTTAAACTCGTTTTATTATCATTCTTAGTACGGAGAATTTATCTAATTTTCCATTCTTTTCAGAAAAATCCTAGTTTGAAGATAGTTTATAATTTTAATTCCAAGATTGAAGATTATTCAGATTTTTGTGATTACCAGTAATTTTAGTTAATGCTTTGAGTGCTTTGGTAAGATTAGTGAGTAATTTCCTCTATTTAATTTCCCGTTTACATCATTCTTGTATTTTTCCTTAGTTTAATCATGACTTCCTGCAATTTCAAAATCGTTTTCATTAATTTCATCATGGTAGGCTAGACTTTTAAGGGTCGGGATGCATGAACCCAACCCAATGTGGTAGTTGTATGTACATAAAATTAATCCTCTAAATTTAATGGTTTGATTATGATCATATTGCATAGAAACGCGACAATTGTAGATCTTTGGATCTCGTTTGCTTTTGGATAATCGGGATGCTTTAGAATACAATTCAAGTGTAACTATTGCAATACCGATTTACTCGTCCTCTGATTAAGTATGGTGCGGGCTTGAACCTACTATACGTAATGCTTGGGAGTACTAAATTCTGGGTCTAATTAATCATTTAAATTTACGATTAGTTTTATATCATCAATATACTAGGGTTGGGTGATTGTATTCCCGTCCTATTTTCTTTATCATATAGTTCAAGTTTCAGTTCAATCATCATCAGTAATTTAGGTAATTTAGAGTAATTGCATGCCATTCATTCATAAGTGCATTAAATAATTATTTTCAAAATTGCACTTAGTTGTAGTAAATTCTCATACCAATCATCTTTTTCTTTGTCTTTAGAGTCAGAGTTAGGATTCCTTCATCTGTCCAACATCGTCACAACCCTGTTGTCCTATTTCCCTAAGGATCAATACCCAACTTATCGAATTATTACTTGAGCGACAGGTTTGCACTTGAGCCTAGAGAGTACGCACTTCTGAGACACATTTTTAGTTGCGTCAAGTTTTTTGCGTTGTTGTCGAGGAATTAGGTAGACTTAGGATTAGATCGAGTCAATCTAAAACTTTGACCAAAAATCCCCAAAAATCCAAAAACATAAAAAAAAAATTCTAAAAGCACAAAAAGATTCATCATCACCTCTCATAAGTTGTTAATGCAAAATTTTGAACTCACTCCAACTCCCCATAATACTCCAACCCACATTCACGAAAATCTAATAGTTGAGTACGACCCTGATAGCCCTTACACTCCTAACGCTCCACAATTCTGGGTTCCACCTCCCATACCGTTACACTCAATCTCAAATAACACGCCGTTTTCCTTCTTAGGACACACTTCAGAGCACATTCCAAGTATAGAAAGTGAGGATACCGAATCTTTGAGAGATACAGAGGCTTGTAACAACACGGTAGTGCAGCTGTCGACGAGGGAGAGGCCCCGTATCTCCCTTTGAGAGACGTCTTATATCCTGAGCGCACTGTCATTCTGGGATGCATTTTACTCCCGTAAAATGCGGGACAATTTTGCTTTAGGAATGGGATGATCTAGATACTTCCCACTTACCATGGACTAGATTCAGAAAAAGCCATATGCCCATATTACGGAATTTGAGGAGGCGTACGAGACTCTCAGTGACTAAACTTGCACAAAAGATATGCTCCGCCTTAAACTCTTCCCATTCTCGCTAAAGGATAAGTCTTAGACCTGGCTATGGTCTTTATCTCCAAATTCGATTTCATCATGGAACGAGTTACAATCCAAATTTCTCAATAAGTTCTTTCCTCCACATCGAACGAATTCTATCAAGGGTCAAATTCAAACTTTCCGACAATTAGAAAATGAGTCATTCGAACGATGCTATGAGCGTTTCAATGAGTTAATTGCCTCGTGTCCCCATCATGGTTTTGATAAAACGCAAATCATTTCCTGTATCCATAATGGGCTGAACTTTAATTCTAAGCTACTCGTTAAAACCATGGGTAGTGGTCCGTTTGTCGACTTAGATGCCCATGATGCTGAGCTTCACCTGAGGTATGTCGCCGAGACTACCCAATCCTGGGATACATCTGACCCTAATGCTCAAAATCAAAATTGTCAAGTGACCACCACTCCATAGGCGTCCAGCCTATTTCATGTAGAAAAATATTCGATAGCGGACAGTCAACTCGATATGCTTGAGAAAGGACTGCGACACCTACGTGAGGTATGTGGAAGAGGACCAACTGGATCCATCCCAAACCCTGTTGAGAAGGTGTGTGCGATTTGTGAGGCGTGTAATTCAACTGAGGAATGCTCGACTATACCCGCCTACAAAGTGATGCTTCAAGAACAAGTGAGTGGTATAGGAGGATTCAAGGGTAATTTCGGTGCCCCGCACGGGAATTCTTACAACCCTTCATGGAAAAACCATCCTGGTTTTAGTTATGGGCAACAACATGCTGCGATGAATCCTAATTCACATATTTCCCCTCCTCCACCACCGCATTTTCAACAAGCTCCACACATGCAAGGACATGTGAAAGCACCACCACCTCAAGGAGCATATATCCCTCCATCGCGGAGAAGTCTCGAGGATAAGATCAACCACTTTATCAATACCCAGACTGCAACTAATGCTAGGCATGAGAGCATGATGAACGACATGAATGCCAACATCTCGTAGTTGCAATCATCGTTGAGTATCCAAGAGAAAGGTAAGTTTCCTGCCTAAGGCCAAAGACCGCCTCAAGGTTAAACTAGTGTTAGCTCCACCTCGACAGAACATCAGGAGCAATGTCAAGCTGTGACCACTCTTCGTAGTGGGAGAGTCATTGATTTATCACCTCCCCGACACGATGCAACCAAAGACAAGGAGATTTCTCCCGACACGAAAGAGGCCAAAGATGTCCCCTTGAATGAGAGTGATAAAGAGGACTCTAGCGAGCCCGAGGTAGTAGTGAAATCACCCACCGCGGCACCGTTTCCTCAAAGGTTGGTTACTTCCCATAAAGGAACCCCCCGTGATGACGTGTTGGACGTACTAAAGCAAGTGAAGCTAAATTTACCTTTCCTCGATGCTATTAAGAAAATTCCAGCTTATGCAAAAGTCATCAAAGACTTGTTGACGGTAAAGAGGAGGATGAAGGTAAAGAAAAATGTCTTCCTAGCACAGAACATGCGTTCCATCCTACTCAATGATCTCCTGCCCAAATTCAAAGATCTGGTGCACCCACCATTTCCAGCATCATTGGAGAAAATAAAATTGAGAAAGCCTTACTTGATTTGGGAGCAAGCGTCAATATTCTCCCTTACGCCGTCTATAGGCAACTTGATTTGGGAGACCTCAAGCCCACAAAGGTCACTCTCCAATTAGCTAATCGAACCATGAAGATCGCAAGAGGCATAGTTGAGGATGTGATCGTCCAAGTTGACACTTTCTACTTCCCGGTAGACTTTGTTATTTGGGACACGAAACCCTCCTTCGCCTCGAGCAACCATGTTCCCATAATTCTTGGGTGCCCCCCATTCTTAGCTACGACTAACGCAATCATAAATACTCAGAATGGGTTAATGCAACTCACTTTTAGGAACATGACTTTAGATACTAACGTCTTCCATATCACCCAACAGACGGGGGAAGAAGATGATTTTCACGCGGTGAGCCTAATAGATGAAATCGTAGAGTAGTATTTCGAGGAAACTTATTATGGAGATGCCATAGGGTCCTGTTTAGTGTCGAGCCATGAGAATAAGGGGACGTACACCGCATTCTAGAGGGAGGTTGAGGAGTTGAGAGAGCTAATTGATGAGAAAGCATCGGACGAGGACGCGAGAGATGTAAGTTGGGTTCTTAGATTCGAGGAGTTACCATCGAGGGATACACTCATGGTTCCATCCAACGAAAAATTTCCATCCCTCGAATTGAAGAAACTCCCCTCCTATATTAAATATGCATACCTAGGAGAGGATGAGACATTTCCTGTTGTTGTCTCCTCTAGCCTAGACGAAGAGCAGGAGAGTAAATTGCTAACGATTCTGAGGAAGCACCAAAGTGCTTTTGGTTAGTGCATTGATGACTTGAAAGGGATAAGTCTTTTGATTTGCACCCACAAGATCCATCTCGAAGAGGACATCAAGCCCTCGAGAGAAATGCAAAGAAGGCTAAACCCTAATACGAATGAAGTGGTGAGGATCGAAATAATTAAGCTATTGGATGCCGAGGTTATCTACCCAATTTTGGATAGCAAGTGGGTGATCCCTATTCAAGTTGTCCTGAAGAAGTCGAGCATGACAATGATTAAGAATGCTAAGGGAGAGATAGTTCCCCAACGTACCACCATCGGGTGGAGCGTTTGCATTAATTATCAAAAGATCAATACGCGAACAAGGAAAAACCATTTCCCCTTACCATATATTGATCAGATGCTTGAGAGAGTAGCGGGCCACCCTTACTATTGCTTCCTTGATGGTTATTCCGAATATAACCAAATTGAGGTAGATGTACTTCACCAGGAGAAAACAACCTTCACTTGCCCTTTTGGTAAGTTTGCCTACAAACATATGCCATTCGGCTTGTGTAATACACCCGCGACCTTTCAAAGGTGCATGTTGAGCCTATTTAGTGAGATGGTCGAGAGAGGACTTGAAGTGTTCATGGACGATTTCAGCATTTTTGGCTCCTCTTTCGATCTTTGTCTTGAGAAACTGGAAAAGGTACTTGCCCGGTGTGTGGAAAAGAACTTAGTGCTGAATTGGGAGAAATGCCACTTCATGGTCACCGAGGGAATAGTTCTTGGCCACATAGTTTCATACAAGGGGATAGAAGTTGATAGAGCTAAGATAGATGTCATAGCCGATATACCCCCACCAAAATCACTCAAAAATGTGCGCTCCTTCTTGGGCCACGCGGGGTTTTATAGAAGGTTCATTAAGGAATTTAGCACCATCGCTAGACCCTTAATCAACGTACTTATGAAGGACAACCGATTTGAGTGGATGGAAGCATGCCAAAGCGCTTTTGAAAAACTGAAAACCATGCTTGTGTTCGCCCCCGTCATGCAAGTTCCGGATTGGTCTTTACCATTCGAACTTATGTGTGATGCTAGCGATTATACGATAGGGGCTGTTTTGGGCCAAAAAAAGACAAATAGGCTCATGTCATCTACTATTCTATCCGGACTCTTACCAGTCCACAACTCAATTACTCCACTCTCGAGAAGGAGTTTCTAGCGGTAGTCTTTGCTCTTGACAAATTTCGGTCCTACCTTATCGAGTCTCCTGTTACTTACTTCACCGATCACGCGGCATTGAAATACCTACTTGCGAAGAAAGACGCAAAGCCGCGCCTCATAAGGTGGATCCTACTCCTACAAGAGTTTAATCTCTCCATTAAAGATAAGAAAGGAGTAGAAAACGTCATTGCCGATCACTTATCACGGCTTTCGTCCGACGTACCTAGTGATCCAATGCCCATAGACGAATACTTTCTGGATGAACAACTCTTTGCTACCTTTTCTTTGCCCTGGTTTGAGGATATAGTGAACTACCTTATCATGGGAGTCGTCCCTCCCGACTGGACACCGCAAGATAAGAAGAGGTTTATTACTTGGTCGAGCAGGTTTTTCTATGACGATCCCTTCCTGTTTAACTATTGCACCGACCAAATCATCCGACGATGCATACCGGATGATGAGATCCCAAAAGTCATCCAATTTTTTCATTCAAAAGCTTGTGGAGGCCACTTTTCGATAAAAAGACGGCCGCTAAAATTCTTCAATGCGGCCTCTATTGGCCCGTAATATTCCGGGATGTGAACAATGCATGTAAATCTTGCAATAGCTGCCAACGGATAGGAGCTATTACCCGACGAGACATGATGCCTCTTTCCCCCATACTCATTAGTAAGATCTTCAATTGCTGGGGTATTGACTTCATGGGTCCATTCCCCCCGTCCTTTGGTTTCCTATACATCCTTGTCGCGGTAGACTACGTTTCTAAATGGGTGGAAGCTATAGCTACTAAGACAAATGACAATAAAGTGGTGATTAAGTTACTGCAGGAACACATACTTTCTCGCTTCGGTGCTTCGAAAGTGATAATTAGTGATAATGGTACGCACTTTTATAATAGGCCATTCACGAAGCTCATGAGAAAGTATGGTGTCGTTCACAAGGTTGGAATGACTTATCACCCACAAACGAATGGGCAGGTCGAACTAGCGAATCGGGAAATCAAGAACATTCTCAGAAAGACCGTCAATCCTACCCGAAAAGATTGGTCACTTAGATTGAACGATTCGCTATGGGCCTATCGTACCGCATATAAAAATCCGCTCGGCATGTCCCCTTTTCGCTTTGTGTATGGAAAACCTTTCCATTTTCCCATGGAATTAGAGAAAAAGGCGTATTGGGCAATTAAGGAGTTAAACTATGCCATGGATAAGGTCGGTGAAGCTCGCAAGCTTCAATTAAATGAGTTAGAGGAGATACTCAATAATGCGTATGAGAATGCAAAAATTTCTAAAGAAATGAAGAAACTCGCTCATAATAACATCATTCGACGCAAAGAGTTTCTTCCCAGACAAAAAGTGCTTCTCTCTAACTCTCGACTTCATCTCTTTTCGGGCAAGTTGCGGTCACGATGGTCTGGCCCATTCGTTGTGATGAATGTTTTACCTCACGGAGCAGTTGAGTTAGACAATTTGAAAGGGGGAAATACATTCAAAGTAAATGGACAATGCCTAAAGCCATATCTAGAGGCATGTGTGGAAGAAGTCGACATCGTTTGGTTGTCGAACCCCGTTTACGGGGTAGAGAGAGCTTCTACAGTGAGGTCGTCGCACCCCCAACGCGTATGGGGTGAATTCTTATGTATAGTAGATGAGAATCGTGTGAGTAGTGAGAGTCCATAGGATTAGGGTACAATAAGGTGAGAGCATTCACATGTTTTGGGAAATTGAGCCAAGTTGCGTTGACCATAGATATCGAGAGAATTTTGAGTCCAAACTGATAGGGAGCATGATGAGAATTGAAAATTTTCGGAGGAGAGAAATCACAATTAAGTTAGGGGGAAATCTAGCCCAATGCAAGAACCGGGATCGGTTCTTTACTTTTTGAGCCGGATCGGTCCGGCCTAGATCGGTTACTTTCTTTTAGAGCTGGATCAATTCAGCAATTAAAGAACTCGAAAATTAAAGTACCGGACGGGTCCGGTCACCAGCCGGATCAGCCCGCATTCTGCAGAATTTCCTCTATTCCCTAGGTGCACCCCCTTTCTCCCCAATACCTTCCCTTCCCTCCCAATTTGTTTCCCCATAACCAAACCTTCAATTTCCCTCCCAAATACACTCCCTCTTTCCCTCCAAACCCTTTCCCTCCATTTAAAAAACCCTACCCACCCCTCCCCTATAAATACCCGCCCATTGCCTCCACTTTTCTTCACACCTTGAAACACACTCCTCTCTTCTATCTCCCTAATTTTCCAGCACACTCTCCCCGTTACCATGGCCCAATGACCCGCCCCCATTAAATATGACTCCACTAAAATCCTACCCTCCGGCCACAGTGAATTTCGTTCCCACCAAGAGGAGCGGTGGTGCAATCGGTTCTTTAGTCCGGATCGCAAACTCCACATGGAGTGCGCTGTCCAATGGTCAGGCCTGCCCAATTCCGTCACCACCTCTTCATGCCTAGGGGTTGGTGTCGATTCCTTAATCAACCGTACTAAGCGGTTTGGGCAGCCGAGGTCTGATCTTTCTATGGCTCCCTTGTTCGAACGGGCCAATTTGAGTCTCAAGCATATGTTGATGGTACCGTCATCCCTTTTTCGTTGGCCCTTCTCACGAAAAAGTTAGCCTAATATGACATTTATGATGTTCAAGATTTCACATACCCAAGGAATGTTGCCCCCGTCACCAAAGAACTGATTATGGAGCGCATTGCCCTTGATGTGGCATGGAGGGGGAAAAATGTCACAGTTGGCCGTCTTAACGAGAAAGCACGCCTCACTTTCCAAATTGTGTGTGCAAATATTTTGCAAACGTCCAACGATTCAGCGATGCATCCCCGTCAGGCCACATTGACATACCACCTCTTCTATCCCAACACTTCCATTAACCTGGCTCGCACACTATACGCCGACATCATTGTCGCGGCCATGGATGAGAAAGGTGCAGCACCACTTACATATACACATTTTATTACCTCCATCCTTAAGGACGCTGGCAATGAGGCACCGCTTGATCGTACTCGCCTCCCCGATCCTTTTGGACAGGGAACCTACACGCGGAGCGCCAAATAGCTAGCCATCCTCCAGGCGAGGTGGGGAAGTGATCACGAGGATGATTTTGCCTCGAGTGAGGAACAGGAAGAGGAAGAGGAAGAAGAAGAAGAAGAAGCAGGTGCTGATGTGGACATGGGTGACGTAGGTGCGGATGAAGAGTCGGCCGAAGAAGAAGACGACCCGGATTTTGAATGGGCAGGTAGCGACCTCACTAACCGTATGTCGACCCTTGAGATGTGATTCAATAGCTTTTTGACCGACTACCGTCGCGATACAAGCATGATGTTTCATTTCCAAGCGAACTTGTACCGACGCCAAGGGGATCCCAACGAGCCATTGCCATCCTACTTCTATGACCCCGATGGCCCCGACGCACACAGCTCTTCCCAATCACCACCCCGGTGAAGCCTTGGTTATTTGTGACAGTTTTTAGTTGTTTCCATTGTCCACATGATGTATGCTCTTTGTGACAGTTTTGGTTATTTGTGACAATTTTTAGTTGTTTCCCCGACGCGCACTTCTGAGACACATTCTTAGTCGCGTCACTAGTCTAGGATACTATACTTAGGTTAGCGACTTGGAACATAGGGACTATGACAGGAAAAGGGATGGAGTTAGTTGATACCATGATAAGAAGAAAAGTTAACATAACTTGTTTACAAGAAACTAAATTGGTCGGTGAGAAGGCTAGAGAAATAGAAAATATAGGATTTAAATTATATTATGCAGGAAAACATAGAAATAAGAACAGAGTTGAAATAATAGTAGATAAGAACTTTAAGGACGATATCGTAACCGTTATTAGAAAAGGTGATAGTCTTGTACTTATAAAATTGGTATTAGGTGAAAACATAATTAATGTTATTAGTGATTATGCACCCCAAGTAGGATTAGATGAGCACACTAAAGTACAATTTTGGGAACAAATGGATGAACTAATTCAAGAAATACCCGTGGGTGAGAAAATCTATATAGGGGGAGATTTTTATGGCCATGTAGGAGAAGATCGTGTACGATATGAGATAGTGCATGGAGGATATGGTTTTGGAGATAGGAACGACGGGGGAGAGTCTATCTTAAAATTTGTGATGGCTTATGATTTTGTACTAGTAAATACATGTTCTAAAAAGAGGCTTGAACACTTAATAACTTATAAAAGTGGAACGCATAAGAGCCAAATAGATTTTTTCATTACTAGGAAAGGAGATCGATTAATGTGTAAAGATTGTAAGGTTATCCCGAGAGAGAGATTAACCTCACAACATAGGATAATGGTGTTGGATATAAATATTAAAAATCAATCACGAGTGCAAAAAGTGAAGATTAACCCACGAACTAGGTGGTGGAACTTAAAAGGAGAGAAATTAGAACTATTTAAATATAAAGTATGAAATGAAGCAACATGGAATACTAAAGAAGAGACTAACATAATGTGGAATAAGATGGCCACATGCATTAGGAGAATATCAAAAGAAATTCTTGGAGAATCAAAAGGCAAGGGGCCACAGTCTAAAGAAACTTGGTGGTGGAATGAAGAAGTACAAAATATAGTAAAAATTAAAAGGGAGTGCTTTAAAACATGGCAAACAAATAGAAATGAAGAAAATTTTGAGAAATATAAATGGGCTAAAAAGGAAGTTAAGAAAGTGGTAAGAGATGCTAAGTTAAAAGCGTATGATGATCTTTATACAAAATTAGGAACACAGGATGGGGAAAAAATATTTATAAGCATGCTAAACTTTGGGACAGGAAAACAAAAGATTTTCATAACGTTAAGTGTATCAAAAGTGATGATTCGAGAGTCCAAGTCAAAGATGATGAAATTATGGAAATATGGAAAAACTACTTTGAGAGGTTATTAAATGGAGATAATGGGAGTAGATTAGATATAGAGAAACTTAGGGAGACTCGGGAAAATATATTTTTTTGCAGAATTAGGACAACAGAGGTCATGATTGCTCTAAAAAGGATGAAAATAGGGAAGGCTTTAGGACCAGATGGTATTCCTATTGGGGTTTGGAAGTGCTTAGGAGTATCATGGCTTACAAAATTATTTAGTAGAATTTTAATGACTTATAAGATGCCCGATGAATGGAGAAAAAGTCTTTTAATACCTATTTATAAAAATAAAGGGGACATACAAAGTTGTTCAAATTATCGTGGTATTAAGTTAATGAGTCATACAATGAAACTTTAGGAGAGAGTGATTGAATATAGATTGAGATTGAAGACAACAGTATCTGAGAATCAATTTGGGTTTATGCCTGGGAGGTAAATAATGGAAGCAATCTATTTATTGAGGAGATTAATGGAGAGGTATATGGAGAAAAAAGAAGGATCTTCATATGATTTTTATAGATTTGGAGAAGGCGTATGATAGGATATCCAGAGATATAATATGGTGGGTTCTACATAAAAAGGAGTGACTCGCAGATATATTGATGTGATCAAGGATATGTATGATGGTGCGATGACTACAGTAAGAACATCAGCCGGAGAAAGTAGTGAATTTTCAATTGCGGTAGGTCTACACCAAGGTTTAGCATTAAGTCCTTATCTCTTTGCTCTTGTTATTGATGATTTGACTGGACAAATACAAGACGAGGTGCCATGTTGTATGCTATTTGCAGATGATATTGTTTTAGTGGATGAGACTAAGAGGGGGATTAATGCTGGGTTGGAATTGTGGAGAGAAACTTTAGAAACAAGAGGATTTAAAATAAGCAGAACTAAAACAGAATATATGGAGTGCAATTTTAGTAGTAATAGGAGGACAAATGGAGATATGGTGAAATTGGAGGGTCAAGAGATACCTAGAAATGATCATTTTCGTTATTTAGGATCGATTATCCAAAAAGATGGAGATATTAGTGATGATGTTACTCATAGGATTTAAACAGGCAGGGTTAAGTGGAGAAGTGCTACCGATATTTTGTGTGATAGGCATAGGGGTGGCAATTTTAGAAACAACACGAAAAAATGACACGGAATGACACGAAATTGACCCAAAATTCACACGATATGTCGTGTTCGTGTCGTGTTTTTTACACGAAGTCGTGTCGTGTCGTGTCGTGTTCGTGTCTGAGTTATGAGTCGTGTCGCGTCGTGTTATCGTGTTTTTTAGGCGTGAAATTTAAGAAATTATGTCATTCGTGTCGTGTTGTTCTTTATTCGGGTCGTGTTTGTGTCAACTAAAATAAACACGATTTCATGTCGTGTCGTGTTCATGTCAGAAAAAACCTTATCGTGTCTTGTCGGCCCGAAACACGACTCGTTGACCTGAATTGCCACCCCTAGATAGGTGTATACCTTTGAAGTTAAATGGAAAATTTTACAGGACGACCATTAGACCCGCCATGTTATATGGGACAGAGTGTTGGGCAACCAAGAAACAATATGTGCAGAAAATGAGTGTGTCGGAGATGCGAATGCTAAGATGGATTTGTGGTAAAACTCGAAAGGATAAAATTAAAAATGAACAAATTCGTGAAATGGTAAAAATAGCTCTTATAGAAGATAAATTGAGAGAACATTGACTTAGATGATTTGGACACGTCAAGCGTAGACCAATGGCTTTTCCTGTAAGGAAGAGTGATTTAGTTAGTATTGATGGTAACAGAAGGGGTAGAGGTAGGCCTAAATTGACTCGGTGGGCTATTATAAAAAAGGACATGATGTCATGTGGTTTAACCGAAGATATTTCATTGGACAGAATGGGATGGAAAAATAGGATTCATGTAGCCGACCCCAAATAATTGGGAAAAGGCTTTGTTGAGTTGAGTTGAGTTGAGTAGAGTAGAGATTGCATAATCAAGAATGATCCTTAAAATATCAATCTTATAGAATTTAACTGATGACCATCTATCTGGGTATACTAGTACACTATATTAAGAAAGTAAGAGAAAGAAAAACTCAGTCGCTCACCACTACTAAGCTCAGGCATGAAGGTTTCCTAGTGTACATGATTATCATCTTAGCTTGATTGGGATATCTAAAGACAAGGACTGAAACCCTATAAACTCTAACTCATCCAAGAAGTATATAACCAAAGAGAACTATTTAGTACATCAAACCAATTTCAGAACTCAAAGTTCAACATAAAAGAAAAACAAATTATTAACTGAAGGCATCATATTAGCTTGAAAGTTTTATGTATGAACAAAAGATTGGAAATAAATGACTTATCTTCATGTATTAACTTGCTCAAGTAGACATAACCCACATTGGGTTTTCAAAATTTGAACCAGAAAAATATAAAAGGTGGGACATGTGTTGTTAGATGTCTAGATCAAACCCGCATGTCCCTAAAGGTGGGACATGTGCAAAAACACAATCACATACAATCTCTCTGGTGTAATATTTCTCTATAGCTCCTCTAACAACAAGTAGGCTGCATTTTTTTTCCTAAGAAAGAAAAAATCAATGGTAATTTCCTTTCATATGATCAATGAGAATATTAAATGTATCGATCAATCAATTTGAATATGCTTCAAAGCACATCACAGTTCACACCTACATATATAGGGATCCATATTAAAAGATAATTCTTCAGCAAGATATGCATATATAGTTTGGTAGATTGAGAACTGGATCCATATATAATCTGCTTTACTTTTATACGGGTCTTCTTGATGGTTGTTTATTACTTGATCAACCTTGTTTTCTATGATATGCAAATCAGAAATAAACATAACGGATATAGAGATAATATGAACGAAAGAAAAGTCATTAGCCGTATTTGGTAAGATTAATCTGTGCATTGTGTATTATCTATTGATGATTCAGACTACATACAAACTACAATTATCAAGTAAATCAGCCTTAATAATAACCATATAAAATAAGATGAGTTTTTCGAGTAAACTGATATACACATTGATATTGCAAAAAGAAAAAAATAAACATCTAGAATCATTCCTAAATTAACATTATTCAAATCACAAAACAACATAGTAACTTTACATCATAGTCTATTCTCACAAGACTTAACCAAATGGTGTTGTTTTGATTATTAGTTAAAACAATAGTGTATTACGAAAACGCTGTCATTTTGATCCAAGTTAGAAAATCTGTTAGTTACGCTGGGATCTGTCACGAATTAGTTAGTTGCCCAGATTCAAGCTCTTTTGTCGATTTGCAACCACATAGTAAACAAAGCTTATATAACGACTCACCATTGTAACATAATTCATTCAATCAATCAATTCCAATTTGATCTTAATCAAATTCTTGTTACTCAAATTTCCCCCAATTTCGTTACCCTAATTTTATTAAGATCGTAACATCTAACCATCCAATATTCCATAATGTGTAAAAAAATTCAAAATCTGTAACCTTTTTACAGAGTACCCAACCGACTATACAACATTTAGATGTGAGACTAAATAGCCACTCTTGGGCAATACCCACATATCCTCTCATGAGATTATGAACTTCCAAATGGATGAGACCCCAAATTATGTAATTGCAATTTGATTTCTTCCTAAACTAGTATTGAAAAGACCCATTTCATTTAATAGCAAGATACACTAAAAGAGTATGAAAAGCATTAAAGTCATACATTAACCATTAAATAAATAAAAACTTACTTTAAAAGAAGTAGAAAAATATTCCATTCATGTGTTCTAACGAGAATCTATCCGGACTCCCCACTTATAAAAATGTGAAATCAAATAGAAACCTCAATCCCAAAGGTTGATTTCATAGAAGCAATTAAAATCAAGACAAAAGAATATAAAACGCTGACTATGATTGGTTGATATTTATATAATGAGAGAAAGAGATACATTTTGAGGAGAGATAGGGAGACGAGAAAGGATGATGATGAACTGAACTAACTTTTGCACTTCGTGGCTGTTCTCTGTTTTGATTTTGGGTGGGATCGTTATTGATTAAATAAAATACCTAGGTCTAATTTATATATGGAAGGCGCTAGAAAAATTGATACATAACATCACAACATGCTTAAATGACTGTAAATTATGTTTAAATGAGAGTAACTGTGGTATTAAGCAGTAACTTTTATAAAGGATGGAACCTCCAAATAAGTGGAATTACTTTGTCATCTCGGAGACTATAAGCTAATTCTTTAATATGAAGACTAAGGCTGCGTTTGATTTTTCACCTGAATCTGAAATCTGAACACTGAATCTAAAGTCTGAAATCTGAATCTGAAACAGACTTCAGATGTAACTCTACCTCTTAACCATTAAGAACCAAATATAGCCGTTAGCATCTTAATCATTTAAGAAACAAACACTTTTTGTTACCTCTTAACTCTGAATACTTCAGATTCAGACTTAAGTGGTAAAAACAAACGACACCTAAGTTTTTTCTTAAATTTCATATTTTGTAATAAAATCAATGAATTTTTATTTTGAATTTTATTACATTTGATTAGTGTTTATGTGTATTATGTTCTTGCTTTTGCATGTAATGACAACATATCCCTTTGAGAGTGAACTTCTTCTTTTATGTTTGGTCAGGGCTAAGAATTTGTGATTGGTTTGGATAAGAACCCAACACTTGACTTTTGAGTTCGGATATTACTGTTCATGAATCTCATATTTAACTAAATTATTTTGATGGTTGAACTATTTTTAATCCATGTTATTCATAAGCTGCCATATTTTTTTAGCTTTAGTAAATTCAATTGAGTTATAATTATGTGTACATTTGAGTGTCTATATATGTATTAATTATCTAAAAGTATTTCAGGGATATCAATAATTTGATTGCTTCTATCTCCATCCTCCCTAGGAAATTGTATGGATTAGTAAAAACAGAAAAAATAGTTAATGACTCTTTCTCTTTTCTTTTTCTTTCAATGTCTAATATATTTTCTATATTTCAGACATATGTAATTATGGCATGAGTTCTACCTTTTCCCACTCATATATGACTCTTAACTGATGTTTCATTGCTTAAAAATGTCATTTTATCAGTTCATCTTTTTGCTTTAGCCATAACAGAAAATTTTAACTCTATTTTGGCATTTATTAAAATTTGGCTTTTTATCTCCAATCTATAATGTTATTTTTTTCTGTTGCTTTGAGAGTGTTCTTTTTGTTCCTAATAGACTCTACGCTAATGTTTTTTTTATTTCAATGTGCATTCTTTAATGTTTTGTGCCTCCCACCTCTCTTTTATCCAAGGCTGGAAAAATAAGAATTCTATTAGTGGAGTTGTTAATGATAATGGTGTAATAAGCTTATGAGAGTTGATATTCTGGCCAATCAATTGTTGTGTGATGTAACTACAAATGGGTTTGTATTTTTAAGATTTAGATTATCCCTATTTAAAGTGTGTATATAATGGATTATGTAGTTTGGGTGCTTAATATAATGCTGGATTATTGTATCTACAATTGATCGGCAAGGAAAAACGACGAGGAAACTATGAGATTGACTAAACAATGTGGTTAAAAGATAAAGTGAAAGCATTGTGCATTGACATCAAGGTGTTTGTGAGAAATGTCTCAGCTAAACTGTACCCCTATCTCTCACAACCATCCACCACACTCTCAAATTTTTCTATCCTATAAGCCACATCCAGCTGATGAGGTTCTCTCTCCCCACAACTAAGTGATTTTAATGTTAGTTTTATCATCTCATATCTGTTTGGTTCCCTTTGGGGGGGGGGGGGGGGGGGGTTATTTATCTTTATACTTTCTCAGACTTGTGTTTCTTTCATTACTTTATTTCTTTTGGTAGAGTGAATCAACTGTGAGTTTTACGTATTGTCACACAAGGGATTTGAATGATCTACACCCATAGTGGCATCGACACGGGGATATTAGGCCCATTAATGAGGAAATTAAAGAACCAGTTCTTGAATTTTATTCAACGTCTAATGTTAGAAAGGTTTCATTATAGTAATTTGTAACATGAAGAAGCCTAATTTCGGTTATGTTTCTCCACCTTTGAATCATTATAGGTGAACTACAATGTCATTTAAGATAAATTGGGGAAAAGTGTGGATTGGACCAAAGGGAGACTTATAGTGGCTGGGAACCAAGAACACAAAGCAAGGAGGGTGTCTAATGGTAATTCCTTAACAAGTACTTGCAGTCCTAATTGATTAGCGGAACCAATAGGTCGTTTGTTGCAAATATAATTTGTAATTATCATATTGTTACCCTTCATGTCAAGATTGAAAGAGATGGATATTGTTTGAACTATTAACCTTTGTTGTGAGACTATTATAATATTTGGTTCAACTAAAATTCATATATTTTGATTTGTTGATTTTTTAAATGATGGTTGTTGCACATGAAATGCAATAAGCATAAAATGTCATGGGCTAAATTATGACAGTGTCATTGGTACGGGCATTCGCTGGAATGTTTATATAAAAGGTACCCACTTCAAACAAGTCCAAAGATATTAAAGAAGCATGACTCAATCCATATATATCGTTCCCTTTACAGAAAAAATAGAGCCATTTTTCTGCACTCATCAAAAAGTCTTTTTTATGAACTCATTCTTAAAAATAAAAATGGGCCCATTCTAATGTACTCGTTTCCAAATATCATATCATAGGTCCATTTTTATGTACTCGTTCCCAAAAATAATTAATATGGAACCTTTTATGTACACTCAATTCCAAAAACTGAAAAAAGGGAACTTTTGTATGTACTCATTTCCAAAAATTAAAAGCAAGGTCATTTTATGTACTCATTTTAAGACCAGGAGGAGTTAACATCAAGGAGCAATATATTACAAGACATAGATATACATAAAATGAAGTGCATATATATACAATAAGAAAGTGAGATAGTCATTTTAAGATCAGGAGGAGTTAAGGAGTAGTTAACATCAGGGACCAATACATTACAAGACATAGATATACATAAAATGAAGTGCATATATATACAATAAGAAAGTGAAATAGTCACCACAGAGGGTAAAGAACAGAGAGCTGCGACATTCGTACTTTGCAGGAACTAAGGTGGGCAATTTATGTTATGCGATAAAAGGAGATTTGGCATTTGCTTATGAGTAATTCTAGAGAGACCCTCAAATTAAACCTGCTGAGATGTCAATCACACATTCGTGGGTAAGTGAGAAATAGGGTCCATTTCAAATAACATCAAATTGATGTTTGAAATGGAGCGATAAGTGTAATCAAAATGGTGCACGCCTACCACGATTCCCTCAACTACAATGCCTACATCACTATAATGATGGAAATGGGTCCCTTTTTAGGGATTATTTGTTATTTTTATTTTATTTTCTTTTGTATTTTATTTTCTTTTATTATTGTATTTTTCTTTCTTTTGCTTTATTATTTAGAGGTAAGGAGTAGTAATAGCATTTTTATAATTAGGACCTTAGCTTGGAGACTAAGCTACTCCTTCCCTTCAAATACCCACTTGTAAGCTTAATTTGAGATAGACCTGAATTTTGAAATAGACAAGAGTATTTATCTCTCTAAAAGTGTGTTAGATATTTTTAGGAGCCCTTTGAAGGGTTATTTACGTCAAATTAGTATCAGAGCGGGTGAAGCTCCACATTTGTGCTAGTGTATCGATGCATTTTGTATCAATTTCGTGCACTACTCTTCAATGGCTCCCAAGAAATCCAAACAGCTAAAAGAGGATATTCAAAAATGAACAAGGGAGAGGGTACAATCATAACAACAAATCTATACCCATTTCCAAAACCATAACCATAACCATAACCCTAGAAATCCCTACACACAAACCCCGCCTTACCCCACCCTCTACACCAAACCCACCACCCCGAAAACCCAAATCTTGAACCCTAATTTCCACCGATCCATTCCATAAACCCTCCATTCAAGATTTCACCTACCATTTTACAATCCAATTCATAATTTACAAACCCCATCCTCCAACTGATTAGGCATAAATTCTTCCCAATTTATCCCTTAATTGAGTTACTTTTTGCACCTCGAATAACGTAATTGATTTGAATTTATCTCATAATCTCGTTACTGACTTATCCTAGCAAGTACACCGAGTTTCTGGTATTTCGTACTGATTTTACAGGTATTTAATGTAAAAAAATGAAAGAAAGAAATCGAAAAAATCGAGAAAGGCAAGAAGGAAAGTCAAAACGGCAAAAGTGTAAATTCTACCTGGAATTCGGATGAGGCACCTGAACAGAAGTTGAAGATCTCAAGTTCATTAAGACATAGGAAGAAACTGAACCTTAATCGGAGTCTCGAAACAAAAGTTATGAGCAGTCAAAGTTGAAGAAAAAAGTCAAAGAGGCGGATCGATCCGCCTACTCCCCGGACCGGTCCGCAGTGCCACAATCTAGAGGACCTCGGATCGAAAGAAAACTGAAGAAGGAAGAAAATAAAAAGAACCGGTCTGCCTCGAATCAGTCTGCCCCAGAAATAAAAGAACCGATCTGATTCCCAGGCAGACTGATCCGCCTAAGCCCCGAACCGGTCCGGCTGTCGAGTTTTGATTTTTTAATTCTCTCTAATGGAGAGTCCTAGGGCAGCTAAAACTCTTGGAGTTTTGTAGGGTATATAAACCCGTTTTATTATCATTTTTAGTACAGAGAATTAATATAATTTTCCCTTCTTTCCAGCAAACCCTAGTTTAGAGATATTTTATTCTTTTAATTTCAAGATTGAAGATTGCTCATAATTCTGTGATTGCAAGTGTTCTTAATTACTGCTTTTACTTCTTTGGTAAGATTAGGAGTTAATTTTCTTCAGTCCAATTCTTTTCTACATCATTCCACAAATTTTCCTTAGTTTAATCATGGTTTTCTGTAATTCCACAATAGTTTTCATTAATTTCAGCATGTTAGGCTAGATTTTCTAAGGCCGGGATACATGAACCCAACCTGATGTGATAATTGCGTGTGCCTAACATTAATCCTCTGAATTTAGTGATTGATTACGACCGTATTACGTAGGAACAAGATAATTATAGATCTTTAGATCTCATTTGCTTCAGGGTAACCGGGATTCTTTAGAATACAATTCGAGTGTAACTATTGAAATACCGATTTACTCGTCCTCAGATTAAGTATGATGCGGGCTTGAACCTCATATACGTAATGCTTGGGAGTACTAAATTCTGGGTCTAATTAATTAGTTAAATTTACGATTAGTATTATACCTGCAATACACTAGGGTTGGGGGATTGTATTCCCGTCCTATTTTTCTCATCAGATAGTTTAAAGTTTAAATCATTCTTCATCAGTATTTTAGGTAATTTAGAATAATTGCATCTTTTCATTATTTCATAATTGCATCTAGTGTAGTTATTCCACAAACCAAATCATTTTTCCTTTTCCTTTAGAGTCAGAGTTAGGATTTCCTTGTCTATCCAACGTCGTCACAACTCTGTTGTCTTATTTCCCTGTGGATACGATCCCGACTTATCGGGTTTATTACTAACGCGACAGGCTTGCACTTGAGCCTAGAAGAGAACGCACATTAGAGACATTTTCTGAGTCGCGTCAAGTTTTTGGCACCGTTGCCGGGGAATTAGGTAGACTTAGGATTAGATTGAGTTAATCTAAAACTTTGACAAAAAAATTTCCAAAAATCCAAAAACATAAAAAAAATCGAAAAGAAAAAACACAAAAAGATTCATCATCATCTTTCATAAGCTGTTAATGCAAAATTCTGAACTCACTCCCACACCCCATAATACTCCAACACATATTCACGAAAATCCAATAGTTGAGTACGACCCCGATAGTCCCCACACTCCTAACGCCCCACAGTTCGGGATTCCACCTCCCACACCGTCACACTCAATCTCAAATAACACTCCATTTTCTTTCTTAGGACACACTTGAGAGCACACTCCGAGTTCACCAAGTGAGATCACCGAGTCGTTAAGAGAGAGAGAGAGATGTCACAACACGGTAGTGCAGCCACCGGTGAGGAAGAGGCCCCATACCGCCCGCTGAGGGAAATCTTATATCCCGAGCGCACTGTCAGTCCGGGATGCATTATACTCCCGTATAATGTCGGGAAATTTTGTTTTAAAAATGGGATGATCCAGATGTTACCCCATTATCATGGTATGGATTCTGAAAAGCCATATCTCCATATCAGGGAATTTGAGGATGTGTGCGATACTCTCAATGATCAAACTTGCACACAAGAGGTGATCCGCCTCAAACTCTTCCCCTTCTCGCTAAAAGATAAAGCTAAGACCTGGCTATGGTCTTTACCTCCAAGCTCGATTCCATCTTGGAACGAGTTGCAATCTAGATTTCTCAAGAAATTCTTTCCACCACATCGAACAATCTCCATAAAGGCTCAAATTCAAGCTTTCAGACAATCAGAAAATGAGCCATTTCATCGATGTTACAAGCGTTTCAATGAGTTAGTTACCTCGTGCCCCCATCATGGATTTGATACGGCGCAAATCATTTCCTTCTATATAATGGGCTGAATTTTAATTCCAAACAACTTGTTGAAACCATGGGTAGTGGTCCTTTTGTCAAACTAGACGCCCGCGATGTTGAGCTTCACATGAGGTTTGTCGCCGAGACTACCCAATCCTGGGATACATCTGATCCTAATGCTCAAAATCGAAAATGTCAAGTGACCACCACTCCAGCGGCGTCCGGTCTATTTCGCGTTGATAAGATTTCTGTGACGGACAGTCGATTGGATACCCTTGAGAAAGGATTTCGAGACCTATGTGAGGTATATGGAAGAGGGCCAACTGGATCCATACCAAACCCCATCGAATAGGTGTGTGCGATTTGTGAGGCGGGTCATTCAACTGAGGAATGCCCGACTATACCCGCCTACAAAGTGATGCTTCAAGAGCAAGTTAGTGGTATAGGAGGATTTAAGGGTAATTTCAGTGCACCGCACGGGAATTCTTACAACCCTTTATGGAAAAACCATCCTGGTTTTAACTATGGGCAACAACATGCTGCGATGAACCCTACTTCACATATTGCCCCTCATCCACCACAACACTTTCAACCAGCTCCACACATGCAAGGACATGTACAAGCACCACCACCTCAAGGAGCATATATTTTGCCACTGCGGAGAACTCTCGAGGATACTATGAATAAATTCATCAATAGCCAGACTACAACCAATGCTAGATATGATCGCCTGATTAGCGACATAAATGCAAATCTGTCAAAGATAAAATCCTCGCTGAGTGTCCAAGAGAAGGATAAGTTTCCTGCCCAGGGCCAAAGACCTCCCCAAGGTCAAAATAGTGTTAGCTCCACCTCTACTGAACATCAAGAGCAATGTCAAGCTGTGACCACTCTTCGTAGTGGGAGAGTCGTTGATTTATCACCTCCCCCACACGACACAACGAAACATAAGGAGATGTTGCCCGACACGAAAGAGGCCAAAGATGTCCCTTTGAATGAGAGTGACAAAGAAGACGCTAGTGAGCCCGAGGTAGTAATGAAACCACCCTCCATGACACCGTTTCCCCAAAGGTTGATTCCTTCCCATAAAGGAAACCCACGTGATGATGTGCTAGACGTGCTAAAGCAAGTAAAACTCAATTTACCTTTCCTCGATGCCATTAAGAAAATTCCAGCTTATGCAAAAGTCATCAAATTTTTGTTGACGGTAAAGAGAAAGATGAAGGTAAAGAAAAATGTTTTTCTAGCACAGAACGTGAGCACTATTATACTTAATGATCTCCCTCCTAAATTCAAAGATCCTGGTGCACCCACCATTTCCTGCATCATTGGAGAAAATAAAATCGAAAAAGCCTTACTTGATTTGGGAGCAAGTGTCAATATCCTCCCTTACTCCATCTATAGGTAACTTGATTTGGCCGACATCAACCCATAAAGGTCACTCTCCAATTAGCGGATCGAACCGTGAAGATCCCAAGAGGCATAGTTGAGGATGTGATCATCTAAGTTGACACTTTCTACTTCTCAGTAGACTTTGTCATTTGGGACACGGAGCCCTCCTTCACCTCAAGCAATATTGTTCCCATCATCCTTGAGCGCCCGTTCTTATCTACGGCTAACGCAATCATCAATACTCGGAATGGGAGAATGCAACTCACTTTTAGGAACATGACCTTAGAAACTAACATCTTCCATATAGCCTAACATATGGGGGAAGAAGATGATCTTCACCCGGTGAGCTTCATAGATGAGATCGTAGAGAAGTACTTTGAGGAGAATTATTATGGCGACGCCTTAGGATCCTGTTTAGTGTCGAAACACGAGAGTGAGGGGACGTACACCGAATTAGAGAGGGAGGTTGAGTAGTTGAGAGAGTTACTCAATGAGCGAGCATCGACCGAGGACGCGAGAGATGTAAATTGGGTTTTTAGATTTGAGAAATTACCACCGAGGGATACACGCATGGTTCCCTCTAGCGACAAATTTCCAATCCTCGAGTTGAAAAAACTCCCCTCCCATATTAAATATGCATACCTAGGAGAGGATGAGAAATTTCATGTTGTTGTTGTCTCCTCTAGCCTAGACGAAGAGTAGGAGGGAAAATTGCTAAAAATTCTGAGGAAGCACCAAAGTGCTTTTGGTTGGTACATTGCTGATTTGAAGTGGATAAGTCCTTTGATTTGCACTCACAAGATCCATCTCGAAGAGGATGTCAAGCCCTCAAGAGAAATTCAAAGAAGGCTAAATCCCAATATGAAAGAAGTAGTGAGAACCGAAATTATCAAATTATTGGATGCCGGGATTATCTACCTAATCTCGGATAGCAAGTGGGTGAGCCCTATTCAAGTTGTCCCAAAGAAGTCGGGCATGACAGTGATTGAGAATGCTAAGGGAGAGCTAGTTCCCCAACGTACCCTCACCGAGTGGCACGTTTGCATTAACTACCAGACACTCAATGCGGGAACTAGGAAAGACCATTTCTCCTTTCCATTTATTGATCAAATGCTTGAGAGAGTTGCGGGCCACCCTTACTATTGCTTCCTTGATGCTTATTCTGGATATTACCAAATTGAGGTAAATGTACTTGACCAAGAGAAAACGACTTTCACTTGCCCTTTTGGTACGTTTGCCTACAAATGTATGCCATTCGGCTTGTGTAATGCACCTGCGACCTTTCAAAGGTGCATGCTGAGTCTATTTAACGACATGGTCGAGAGAGGACTCAAAGTGTTCATGGATGATTTCAGTATTTTTGGCACCTCTTTCGATCGTTGTATAGAAATATGGGAACAAGTACTTGCCCGGTGTGTGAAAAAGAGCTTAGTGCTGAATTGGGAGAAATGCCATTTCATGGTCACCGAGGGAATAGTTCTTGGCCACATAGTATCATCCAAGGGAATAGAAGTTGATAGGGAAAAAATAGATGTCATAACTGATCTTCCCCCACCAAAATCGCTCAAAGACGTGTGCTCTTTCTTGGGCCACGCGGGGTTTTATCGAAGGTTCATTAAGGACTTTAGCGCCATCGCTAGACCCTTAAGCAACCTACTCATAAGGGGCACCCCATTCGAGTGGACGAAATCATGTCAAAGCTCTTTTGAAAAATTAAAAACCATGCTTGTATCCGCCCCCATCATGCAAGTTCCGGATTGGTCTTTACCATTCGAACTTATGTGTGATGCTAGCGATTATGTGATAGAGGCTATTTTGGGCCAAAGAAAAGATAAGAAGGATCATGTCATCTACTACGCTAGCCGGACCCTTACCGGACCACAACTCAACTACTATACCAAGGATAAGGAGTTGCTAGCGGTAGTCTTTGCCCTTGATAAATTTTGGTCTTACCTCATTGGTTCTCCCATTACTTACTTCACCGACCACGCGGCATTGAAATACTTACTTGTAAAGAAATATGCAAAGCCACGCCTCATAAGGTGGATCCTACTCCTACAAGAGTTTAATCTCTCCATTAAAGATAAGAAAGGAGTAAAAAACGTCGTTGCCGATCACTTATCACGGCTTTTATCCGACGTACCTAGTGATCCAATGCCCATAGATGAATACTTTTCGGATGAACAACTCTTTGCTACCTCTTCTTTGCCCTGGTTTGAGGATATAGTGAACTACCTTGTCACGGGAGTCGTCCCTCCCGACTGGACACCGCAAGATAAGAAGAGATTTATTACTTGGTCGCACATGTTTTTCTACGTCGATCCCTTCCTTTTTAAATATTGCACCGACCAAATCATCCGACGATGTGTATTGGATGACGAGATCCCCAAGGTCATCCAATCTTGTCATTCGGAAGCTTGTGGAGGCCACTTTTCGATGAAAAAGACGGCCGGTAAAATTATGCAATGTGGCCTCTATTGGCCCACAATATTTCGGGATGTGAACGCTGCTTGTAAATCTTGCAATAGGTGCTAACAGATGGGAGCCATTACCCGACGAGACATGATGCCTCTTACCCCCAAACTCATCATTGTGATCTTCGACTGTTGGGATATTGACTTCATGGGTCCCTTCCCCCCGTCTTTTGGTTTTCTATACATTCTTCTTGCGGTAGACTACGTTTCTAAATGGGTGGAAGCTATAGCTACCAAGACAAATGACAACAAAGTGGTGATAAAATTTCTGCAGGAACACTTACTTTCCCTCTTCGGTGCTCCGAAAGCGATAATTAGTGATAATGGAAAGCACTTTTGCAATAGGACATTCACGAAGTTCATGAGAAAGTATGACGTCGTTCACAAGGTTGGAACGACTTATCACCCACAAACGAGTGGGCAGGTCGAACTAGCAAATCGGGAAATCAAGAACATTCTTGAAAAGACCGTCAATCCTACTCGAAAAGATTGGTCACTTAGATTGAACGATTCGTTATGGGCCTATCACACAGTATATAAAAATCCACTTGGCATGTCCCCTTTCCTACTTGTGTATGGAAAACCTTGCCATCTTCCCGTGGAGCTAGAACACAAGGCGTATTGGGAAATTAAGGAGTTAAACTATGCCATCGATAAGGCCGGTGAAGCTCGCAAGCTTCAAATAAATGAGTTAGAAGAGATACGCAATGATGCGTATGGGAATGCTAAAATTTCCAAAGAAAGGATGAAACTCGCTCATTATAACATCATTCGACGTGAAGAGTTTCTTCCCGGGCAAAAAGTGCTTCTTTATAACTCTAGGTTTCATCTCTTTCCGGGCAAGTTACGATCATGATGGTCTGGCCCGTTCGTTGTGAAGAATGTTTTCCCTCATGTAGTTGTTGAATTAGACGATTTAAAAGGGAGAAATAAATTCAAAGTTAATGGACAATGCCTAAAGCCATATCGAGAGGTGTGTGTGGAAGAAGTCGACACTGTTTGGTTGTCGGATCTTGTTTACGGGGTAGAGTGAGCTGTTACAACGAGGTCGTCGCACCCTCGACGCGTATGGGGTGAGAGTCGTGTGTGTAGTGAGAGTCCATAGGATTAAGGTACATTAGGGAGAAAGCATTCACATGTTTCGGGAATATTGAATCCAGTTGCGTTGATTATTGGTATAAAGAGGTTTTTTAATCCAAATTGGTAGGGAGTATGTTGTGAAAGTGAATATTTTCGAAGAAGAGCATTCGAAACCAAGTTAGGGGGAATCCAGCTTAAAAATAAGAGCCGGACCGGTTCCTTTATTTTAGGGCCGAACCGGTTCTCCCCAGACCGATTCCTTTAATTTTAGGGCCAAACTTGACCGCCCTGGACCGATTCCTTTAATTTTGAGCCAGACCGGTCCGGTAGTCGAATTGGCCTGCATATTAAAGGACCGGACCGGTCCGGTCCCCAGGCGGACCGGTTCGCTTTTTGCAGATTTGTTTTCCCCCTTTCTCAAGGTTTACCCCCTCTCCCCAATCCCATTTATTCCCTCCAAACTCATCCACACCACTCCCAACCCTTCCCTTTCCCTCCCAAATACACCCCCTTTTCCCTCCAATTCCAAACCCTACCCACCCCTTTCACCTATAAATACCTAGCTTCACCATCCCTTTCTCTTCACACCATCAACCAAATCACTCCTCTCTTCTCTCTCCCTATATTTCCAGCCACCTCTCCCGGATATCATGGCCCAATGACCAGCCCCCACCAAGTACGACTCCACCGACATCCTCCCCTCCGGCCATGAGGAATTTCGTTCCCGCCAAGAGGAACGTTGGTGCCATCGGTTCTTCGGTCCAAATCGCAAACTCCATATGGAGCGTGCTGTCCAATGGACAGGTCTTCCCAACTCCGTCACCGCCCTCTTCATGGCTCGAGGTTACTACCGATTCCTCAATGAACTGTACGAAGCGGTTTGGGCAGTCTAGGTCCTTCTCTTTTTATGGCACCCTTATTCGGAGGGGCCAATTCGAGATACAAGCATACGTGGATGGTACCGTCATCCCCTTTTCATTGGACCTTCTCATGGCTAAGTTGGCCGAATACGATGTTCCCGATGTCCAAGAATTCACCTATCCAAGGAAGGTCGCCCCAGTCGCCAAAGAAATCATCATGGATCGCATTGCCCCGGATGTTGCATGGACGGGGCAAACTGTCGCCGTTGGATGCCTTAATGAGAGAGCGCCCTTCACCTTCCAAATAGTGTGTGCCAACATATTGCAAACGTCCAACGATTCCGTGATGCGGATCCGTTAGGCCACATTAACCTATCACTTATTTGATCCACACACTTCCATCCACTTGGCCCGAACCCTATATGCCGACATCATCACCGTGACCTTGGATGAGAAAGGTTCAGCCCCACTTCCATATGCACGATTGATTATCTCCATCCTCAAGGATGCTGGAATTGTGGCACCGCTCGATCGTACTCGCCTTTCTTGTCCTTTTGGAAAGGGAACCCGCACTACGAGCGCCAAACGACTAGCCGTCCTTCGAGCGAGGCAGGGCAGTGATAGTGAGGAAGGGGCTGCCTCGAGTGAGAGTGAAGAAGAGGAAGAAGAAGCAGCCGGTGCTGATGTAGAAATGGGGGATGTAAGTGCGGACGAAGAGTCAGCGGATGAGGAAGATAACCCTAATTTTGAGTGGGCGGGTAGCGACCTCACGAGCCATATGGCGGTGCTTGAGACGCGATTCGGCAACTTTTTGACCAATTATCGTCGCGATACCGGCATAATGTTCCGTTTTCAAGCGGACATATACCGACGCCAAGGGGATCCCAATGAGACCCGGCCATCCTATTTCTATGACCCCTATGGCCCCGACGGGCCTGGTTCTTCCCAACCCTCGCCCCAGTGAAGCTTTATGTGGTTATAGCAGTTTTTATTTATTGTTCCTTGTTCACATGGTTGTATGTTTTTCCCGGTAATTGTACCACAGTTCTGTTTTCTATAAAATCTGCATTTTAACCATTTGTTTGTTTTATTTATCGCACTTATTATTTTGCCTTGTTTAGATTTTAGTCCTTTTTGCTTGAGGACAATGCAAAAGTCTAAATTAGGGGGGGTCACAAGTGCATATTTCTAAAACTTCACAAATCTTCAAAAATGCCAAGAAATTTCCAAAAAAATCATAAAATTTTGAAAAATCCAAAAATATCTTTGTTCAGAATAAATAAAAATTGGAATTCAAATTTTTTGAAAATGTCATTAAAAGTCGGTTTAAAGTCTCAAGTCGTAAAATTCAACATACACAAGCCAAAATTGACTAAAGATGGAAATTGAGCGACAATTGACGATTTAACGAATAAGTGTGGAGATTAACAAACCCGGTGAAATTCGAGCCTATCACTTTTTGTGAGTTTTTTAAATCAATCCGAGTTAATTGTTAACTCAAAGTTCTTTTCAGCGCTTAAAAAGTCGTCGAGGACCTCAATCCTTTCATTTTGATCGGTTATGAAAAACGTGTGTGATATTTGGGTTAAAAATGAAAAAACCCAAATAGCCCATAATTGTTAAAAATGAAAAAAATCAAAATTTAAGTCCGAAAAGTGCATATAAAGGGGCAAGAAAAAAATAGACATGCTCAACAAAAATAGCAAGAAAATAAAAGAAATGAAAAATAGAAAAAAATAGAGAAAAAGAAGAAAAAAATGAGCAATAGCCCGAAAAAAGCACAAATGGACATCATAAATGACTTTTCCAATTCCAACCTTCCCTACCATTTTCTTTTTACCCCATATACCTTAAAACCCGAAAAAAGTCCTAACCGAGTCTAAATTGCGAAATTGGTTACCACGTGGAGAGCTAATACACCAAAAGATAATAAAAGAGATAATGCATGAATAAGAGTTATGTTCCCATTTTTAAAACCGTATTCCGTTGATGAGATCCTATCACTATGAAATTTTGGTCTTTCTACTTATGTGCGTGACTTTGCGTTCGTTATATTTACTCTTTATATCACGCATACCGAGAGCATAGCCACATTCCGAGTGATTCGTTTGAGAGAGCAATCCGTGAGAATTTGAAATCAAAATGAATTTTCGGATAAGTAACGTAATGGTCAATCGGTGGAAATTCGCGAGTAAATTTTTGGCTTCGCACACATGCACTATGATTTGAGACTTGTAAATACTACTTGATGATGACTATTTTCTGAGAAAGTTTGAATTGTTCAATTTTTGCGTATTTTGAATTTTCTTTGAGTCGAATTTTGTGGGTATATTCTCTGCAAACCCTCACGAGACACAACTCGTCCTACTAGGGTAACCTAGGGGTTTAAAGGCTTGTTGCATACGCTAAATGCAATCGCTTGCCCGCGAAAATGGTATTCTATCCCAATAATATGTGATTTTCAAGAGTTAAGCCTTACTAGGGATTTTTTACATTGCTCGGGACGCGCAAAGTTATAAGTTAGGGGGGTTTGATTAGGCATAAATTCTTTCCAATTTATCCCTTAATTCAGTTACTTTTAGCACCTCGAACAACGTAATTGATTTGACTTTATCTCATAATCTCATTACTTACTTATCCTAACAAGTACACCTAGTTTTTGGTATTTCGTTTTGATTTTTCAGGTATTTAATGTAAAAAAATGAAAGAAAGAATTCGAAAGAATTGAGAAAGGCAAGAAGGAAAGTCAAAAGGGTAAAAGTGTAATTTTTACCTAGAATTCAGATGAGGTACCTGAACAGAAGTTGAAGATATCAAGTTCATAAACACATAGGAAGAAACGACACCTTAATCGGAGTCCGGGAACAAAAGTTATGAGCAGTCAAAGTTGGAGAAAAAAGTCAAAGAGGCGGACCGGTCCGCCTACTCCCTGGAACGGTGTGTAGTGCCACAATCCATAGGACACCGGATCGAAAGCAAACCGAAGAAGGAAAAAAATAAAAAGAACCGGTCCACACCAGACTGGTTCTCCCCAGAAATAAAAGAACCGGTCCGCTTCCCAGGCAGATCGATCCGCCTAAGCCCCGGACCGGTCCGGCTGTCGAGTTTTGATTTTTTAATTCTCTCTAATGGAGATTCCTAGTGAAGCTAAAACTCTTGGAGTTTTGTAGGGTATATAAACCCGTCTTATTATCATTTTTTGTATGGAGAATTAATATAATTTTCCCTTCTTTCCAGCAAACCCTAGTTTAGAGATAGTTTGTTCTTTTAATTTCAAGATTGAAGATTGTTCAGAATTTTGTGATTGCAAGTGTTCTTAATTACCCCTTTTACTGCTTTTGTAAGATTAGGAGTTAATTTTCTTCAGTCCAATTCTTTTCTACATCATTTCACAAATTTTTCTTAGTTTAATCATGGTTTTCTACAATTCCACAATAGTTTTCATTTATTTCAGCATGTTAGGCTAGATTTTCTAAGGCCGGGATACATGAACCCAGCCTGATGTGATAATTGCGTGTGCCTAACATTAATCCTCTGAATTTAGTGATTGATTACGACCGTATTACGTAGGAACACGATAATTTTAGATCTTTAGATCTCGTTTGCTTTAGGGTAACCGGGATGCTTTAGAATACAATTCGAGTGTAACTATTGAAATACCGATTTACTCGTCCTCAGATTAAGTATGATGCAGGCTTGAACCTCATATACGTAATTCTTGGGAGTACTAAATTTTGGGTCTAATTAATTAGTTAAATTTACGATTAGTGTTATACCTGCAATACACTAGGGTTGGGGGATTGTATTCCCGTCTTATTTTTCTCATCAGATAGTTTAAAGTTTAAATCATTCTTCATCAGTATTTTAGGTAATTTAGAAGAATTGCATCTTTTCATAATTGCATCTAGTGTAGTTATTCTAGAAACCAAATCATTTTTCCTTTTCCTTTAGAGTCAGAGTTAGGATTTCCTTGTCTATCCAACGTCGTCACAACTCTGTTGTCCTATTTCCCTGTGGATACGATCCCGACTTACCGGGTTTATTACTAACGTGACAAGCTTGCACTTGAGCCTAGAAGAGAACGCACATTAGAGACACTTTTTGATTCGCGTCACCAACCCTACAAAATTCGTCCACCATCAACCCGAATCCCCCATCCCAGCACTTATTTTTCAAACCCCAATCATTAAACAAATTACATGTTCTCCCCGATTAAGTCTCGAAGCTCAATTCAAGATCACCGACGGCTAGTCGAAGATTGGTTGCTCCACTCAATCATTCTTCCACCCTCACTCACTCAATCGGGTCAAATCAACGATAAAAATGCCCCCCAAGCCGGTTGATTGCAAGAAAGATAGAAACGATGAAATTGGATTGAGTATTGGTGATTTTTTTGACATTTTTTATGAGGATAATTGGATGACTTGCACGCACATTCACGAGCCGGAATCATTTCATTTGGGAGATTTTTTTTCAATCTTTGAGAGAGGGGATGATGAATTTATTGAGGTTGGATCGGAGGTTATCTCTCTTGAAGTTGATTTAGAGATTGGAGGTGATGTGTTTAGTGGTGGGTATGTGTACTCATTCGTGGTTGGAGGAAATTTTGTGCAGCATAGCATTAAGGAGGTTCATCGCGGGAATCTCGTGTCGTGATTTTGTTGGTCGGCCACATTTGGATTGTGTTCCTATACTTTCGAGATTTATGACAAGCCGGTACAAGGGGCGTTTTCGAGGACGGCCCTTCTTCCTAGTGAGGAGATTTTTGATGGTTGCGTTGATTTCTTATCGTTCATCTCCTACGCTCGAGGACGAGCTTAGTTTTAAGAGGGGGAGGGTGATGGAAATGGGTCCCTTTTTATGGATTATTTGTCATTTTTATTTTATTTTATTTTGTTATTGTATTTTTCTTTCTTTTATTTTATTATTTAGAGGTAAGTAGTAGTAATGTCATCAATGTTTAAAAAGACGAAAGGCAAGGCAAGGCGTAAGCCTCGAAGCGTTTGAGGCATAAGCCTCACCGAAAAGAAAAAAAAAGGTGCAAAATAATATTAAAAAAATACTAATAAAACCATAAAAATAAAATAACAAAGAAATATAAAATAAAACTTTAAAAAAAACATCCTTGAGGACTTTCTCACATAGTTTGACATTTTTTTGTTCCCCCGAGATAACTTTAAAATAAAAGTAATTTGAGAAAATCAATTTTAATATATTAGTTATTTTACAATATGACAATAAATTAATCAATGCAAAATCATATTGGAAAAATCATTTTTTTAGCTTCATTCACATATTGGTTAGTTTATAATATGACAGTAAATTAATCAATGCAACTTAACAAGAAAATTTATTAAAAACATTGATTTTCAAGCTATGATTAAAAAACAACAATTTTATTAAAAACATATCAACCTAGGTTTATTGAAAAAAAATAGCAACCTTTAAAATATATTAGTTTCTTAATATATATTCAGTTTAGTTAAAGATAACATATTAATCTAAGTTGAAAACCAAAAAACAGAAAACTTTTAAAAAAATGTCATATTGAAGTTAATTTAGTTCATTTATTTCAAGCAAAATCAAATTGACAAAATCAGTTTTTTAAGTTTCATTGACATATTGGTTATTTTTTAAAAATTTCTCTCAAGTTACAATAGTAAATAGTATAAGTTAAGTGCATTTAAAAAAAAAACAACAGTTTTTTTTCGCACCTCAGCAAAAAGGCGTGAAGCGCACCGAGGCGTAAACCTCAAATTCAACCCTGAGGCTTAAGCATTGATCCATTTTTTCCCGCCTCGCCTCGAGGCGTAAGCCTCAAACGCCTTTTTAAAAATTGAATGGAATTTTTATAATTAGGGTCTTAGCTTGGAGCCTAAGCTACTCCTTCCCTTTAAATACCCACTTGTAACCCTCATTTGAAGTAGACTTAAATTTGAAATAGACAAGAGTATTTCTCTCTCTAAAAGTGGGTTAGACATTTTTAAGAGTCTTTTAATGGGTGGCTTACGTCATATAATCTCAGGTGGAACGAATTAAAAGTTGCCCAAAGCTACTAATTAGTTTACTTATCAAATGATATCAAGATTGAACCTTGTCTAGAAAGAAGATATATTGTCTCGATTGGATAAATGGGAAGAAGAAGTTAATCTTATGGATAATGAATTTCTGAAGTTGCCATTAGTCGGCTTTAGACAATATTTCAAACAGTCTGTAAAACTTTATAAATACCCACTAATGAAAGCTTGAAAAGGCTACAATAAATTTTATATGGGTATTATACAGTTTGGATAATCTGACAAAGGGTATGGAATTCAAGCAATATAATTATGACCCACTTAGTCTAATAGTGATATTTCTACTAATATAAATCACACCATAACCAATATAATCGTAGTAAGAAATATAAAAAAAATTATGAATTAAGAATATATTAGAATAGGGAAAAGCCCAAAGAAAATAAAGATAAAAGAACCGGAACAAACCGGCTAGAAAACAAGGCCCAAACAAAACTACAATCATAGCCCAACTTCACTGGACAAAAAACAACACTACACACAGGCCTAAACTAAAATAGGACTACCAAATAAATGGAAATCCCACTATACCAATTCTAAATCCCATAAGACCCAAAACCAAAATGCCTCAAATAAAAGAAGGAATCACAGGTATTTAGTCCCACTTTTAAAAATTCATTTGTATCCACTCCCATGTTTTTATTTATTTAGTTGTTGGTCCTATTGTAACAACTGCAGGACAGTGTCATTTTCTACGAATAGAAAGAGAGACAGCTACAAGGCGGTTAAGGGAGGTTTTGAGTAGTTATGGGACAAAATACAATTTAAAAAATATATGAGAGGGGAGCCTAAAAAAACTCTGGGCATGGGGCTAAACCCAAAAAAATAATAAAGGAAATGAGAAAATACAAGAATAATCATGAAGGACATGCGTCTGAAGAAATGCTGACTCACAAAACACACATCAAACAAGAGACAAAACCACAGACCAAAACTGGGGGGCAAACCTAATCTAACTAAACACAACCACATTTCCTTCATCTCTCGCAAAACAACAAGAGAAGATACAACGCAAAACCACACAAAGAAAGTTAATTCCATGAAAATCAGCCAACGAACCCAAAAAGGAGTAAAGATACGGGACCCAATTCGTGGACACATTTTCTAAACTCAGTGACGTGTCAGACAAGGATTGGGTGTGTTTTGTAATGGACCCCATGTGATGTAAAAATCCACCCAATGTGTATCTGATACGTCACTAGGTTTAGAAAATGTGTCCACGAACTGGTTCTTGTATCATCACCCTAATAACAAACAAAAACTCTCCAAAACAAGCCCATGCATCCCACCTCAACCAAGTTAAACCCACCAAAAGGACTCAGAATCCCCGCCTTAGCCTTAAAACAACTTATCGATCCAAGAAACAAGAAGAAATTTCAAGTTTTTAAACATTCCACATGAAGATCCAACACATAAACCATCCAAACCAGCAAAACCCAACAAGAACCAAACTTTTAAGACTCCCAAAAAAAACCATGCACATCTACCTCAACCACGCCAAACCGACCAAAAAAACTCAGAAGTCATACCTCAATCTTAAACAACTTGATCCAAGAAAAGCAAGATAAGACTTTAACCTTTTATACATCCCACATGAAGATTCACCACAAATCATCCACTCCAGCAAAACTCAGATCTAGCAGAGAGGAGAAAAGATAACTCTATATCACAAAAGAGGAGCCAGATCAACATAACCCATATTTGAAAAAAGGAACCAAATGACCTAATCTCATCATCATAGAAGGAAATCAAGACTACCATTCTCATTTGGAGGGCCATCTTCAACTGCTTCAAAGAACCCACACTCTCTTTTCAAAGAAAGAAGATGCAACAAATGAGTCCACCAAGTTGGTCGGGCTGAGTCCACCACGATTCATGAACAGGATCAAAGAGTTCCTAATTAATGAAAAGATCTTCAAGCTTAGGTGAATTTTCAAGCAAGCTTTTTAACTCCTTCTCATAGAAGGCACTATCAAACACTGTTAGGATGGTTAAATTATCAAATGTGGGTGTCACCTCAGGTGTAAAACTAAAAGCCTGCACAAGAAAGATTAGCTATGAGTTATACAATCAACTAGTTTGACAAGTATATTGAGGCAACAGATACTAGAAAATTACCTTCAACACATTTTTCAATAATGATAAAATCTTGACCTTAGATATCCCACAAAGAATTTCGCATACATCGCCATAAATTTCAATCTCTCGCCTTGCACAAATATCAATGTCAATGTCTGCTTCAACTAAAGAGGATAAGTTTTGCAATGATATCTCAGTAGACTTATGATCCCCGAGGTCTAGGTATTCGAGTGCAGGGAAATTTATATGAAGACTATATTCATTTTCTCCTCTATCATCAATCTCTTAATGAAGCACCGGGCCATATACACCGAAGGTGTATACCTCAACATCATAAAAACTTTCTAGGACCAAATATTCCAGAATAGGGAAGCTACTGAAAAACTTATTAACAGACTCGTCATTCGTATATACAATAGAAATGAGATGAAGGATCTTAAGACTTGGCAAATTAATCGAGGCTGTTGAAATGTTGACTAGAAAATTACCACTAAGGTTTAGTACCATAAGTGTGCTGCGAGTAAAAAGGTTATGAGGCACGTGAGCTGCAGGTTCCTCTAAGTAAACATTAGTAGAGAAATCCATCTCTTGAACACCGTGTCCAACCATAGGATTAATCCAAGTATTAACGTAATGCCAGTCATACTATTTACCATAGATGAAACTTATGTATACGTAGTGAACTAAGGTGGATCAAAACCCTATTAAAAAAATTCATGAATCCTTCATGAGCTTGACTCAGTCTGTTATGTTGTAATAGCAACTCATCGTCAATAGGAACTTCCATCTTGTTAATAAAATGCTGGTTCCAACAGTATGTTTAGTTGGAAGGAATGAGAGGATAAGACAAAGTAAACAGTCCAGTAAAAATTTGATCCTTTCAACGATAATGATATGATCATCTGAAGTAGAAAGCTTTGGATGCTTTAACCATGCTAAGTCAGCCATCAAGATGTCTCTGTCGAAGTTGATAATAATGTTAGGATTTAGGAACTATATTCCCCCAAATAGTTGGCTTAGCCAGATTCATATAAACCCTCAATTATATAAATGAAGTAAGATGGGGAGTAATAAAGAAGATGGTTGGAATTTTGAAGTCCAAATTATTAACAAAAAAGAACTAAAGCACTACAAGATGAGCATATGGGAAAGAACAAGTGAGATTAAACTAGAGATAATTACACAAAATTATACTACATATCTTCAAGAATTAAACTAGTTCATTCGATATTATGTTTATAGAAACAAACAGACTGTTTCATCTAAAGAGGGAAAGAGAATTAACACTTTTTCACCATGAGATGAGCTCATAAGGAAACCCAATCGAGACATTATATAAAAAAATAGTAACAAAAACAAAAAAATGAACAATATGGTGGTGCTAGGGAATCTATCAATCGATAGTTGAAATTCAAACAATTGGAGAATAGGAAATTCTAAGTCAAACAGTCAATATGTTGTAAAAGTTGTTGCATTATACAAACTGTATTGGAGAATGCCTAATAACTTGAAAGTTGTGCGGCATGGAAATTCTAGAGTTGCATAAACCTACCCTTAAATTACCAAGTGAATTGAAAAACGGATCAAAACGCATTATACGAATAGAATATTTCTTACTTGTGAGGACCAACTGTGCACTGTTATACAAGGAAAAGGGAAGGATAATTTAAATCAAGAAAATGGTCCAAAGCAGTGGTTTCCATATAAAATTTCTTATCCACAGACCAAGACTGTAAGTTTTCATAACTCCACCAAAACGATGATGATTTCTGAATTTTTTTTAGTATTTTACTTAAAACTTTGTTCAAGTGTGTCTAAAGACATCGTGCTTCTTACAATAGGGACCAATACATTAGAAGACATAAAACGAGGTGAATATACTTACAACAAGAAAGTGAAATATGAAACACAGAGATTAAAGAACAGAGAGTTGAGACATTCGCACTTTGCAAACTAAGGTGGACAATTCGAGTCTTTGACAATTATGTAGTGTGTAACAGTGTAAATGTATGCATATTTATTAAAAAATTAATATATAAAATGCATACGCATCATTTTACATAGCTATATCTTTTATATTTTCTATACAAATTAGCAACATTATTGTTCATCACAACGATTATCGGTTGAATATGCTTTGTATTTGATTTTTGTCGATTTAAGGTTCCATTGCTTTATGATTTTTATGTTTATTTTAAGGAGTAGTTGATTAGAAATTGTAGAGAAGTTGTCATGTGTTATAAAAATAGGGGCATTGGATTAGAGTTTAAGCAGCCTAAAATACAATATTAACACCTCACTCGTTTACAGAGAAAACATATTGAAGAGAGATATATAAAGGACGTGAACCCTTTCACACCAACGTGAAATTTCTTAGGGCCGTGAAGATTAGAAATATAAAAACAAGGCCATTAGAGTAGACATTTGCTTTTCGTAAAACTTTCTCAGCGAATTTCAAAAAATGAGTTGATGTGGCGATTTTATTTAGATCGTGCTCCCTTTTTTATTAATTACTATAACATGCCTTAAAATGTGTCCGTTCTTTCAATTAATCCCCAAAATCAATTTTTTTTCATATTTGAGCCTCCCTTCTGTCAATTTTCATTCTTTTCTTAGATTGATGACAAAACTGTCTTTCTCTTCAAACTTATCAAAATATTCACCCAAAACACACCCATTCAAATACTGCAACAAACCCCATTATCGTGGTCTTTGCAATCCCCTTACTTTTCCCCCATCCACACCCTAAAATATGTGTTTCGAGCGAAGATTCCGATGGAATTTTGAAGAAAACCCCTGAAACTAAAGCCGTTGAATTGTCAGTCACACATTTGTGGGTGGGTGAGATTCACACGGGGTCCATTTCAAATACCAATAAATGTGTTTAATTTGAGGGTCTCCTTAGAATTATTGCTTAAGAAATTTCACCCTTTAACACCAATTTTACATTTTCCTAGTTAATTATAGAAGTTGGGTTCTGTTATAAAAACAGGGCCGTTGGACTAGACTTTAACCAACTTAAAATTGCATATTAAAGATCCATATAGAAAGTACCTGAGTAAATTGGTGCCGAGAGAGAGAGCAAATTAGAATAAGTGGAGAGGATTTTGAGCCTTTTAACCCTATAACCTAAACTATATTGAAGAATACTTCCTGCCACTGACGCATCATGTTTATAGACAACTGTAAGTCTAACAAAATAACATCTCTGAATCACAAAAAGAATTAAAAAGAGAGAGAGAGAAAGAAGAAGGAACTTAGAAGTAACATCCTTGAGTTGGGTTAGTTTTTTCAAGGAAGTTGAACTTGTTAGGGCTTTTTTTCTTTGGGTTTCAAAATACCCGAATGTTAATAGTTATTTTACTTTAGTCTCATCTACAAAGATGTATTTAGTCTTCACTCTTATGTATTTTTAATATTGTAAAAAGTCTCATAACCACCTTAAATTGCCTAATATGGCTATCAATGGATCGGGTTTGCACCCGGACCCGACCCGAATTAACTGCTCTCAGCAAAATTTGTAGATCCGATTACCCATTTACCCGATTAGTTAATGGACCGGGTCTGGATATACATGACTCCGATCCGATAAGGACCTAACCCGAATATATATATATATATATATATATATATATATATATATATATATATATATATATATATATATATATATATATATATATATATATATATATATATATATAGAGAGAGAGAGAGAGAGAGAGAGAGAGAGAGAGAGAGAGTGAGAGAGAGAGAGGGTCAAGCGAGGTCCTCAGTTTGAGGACCATTTTTGATAAAATAATCAAAAAAATATTTTTCGTCTGATTTTTTTTAAACATTTCAGTAGGATCATAAAAAAAATCAACTCAAAATGAATTTTCTTACTATTTTAAAAAAATCGGTCAAACTTTGTAAGTTTTTAACAGCTTAAAAACAACTTAAAACTGACAAAGTTTAACCAATTTTTTTAAAATAGCAAAAAAATGCATTTTGAGTTGATTTTTTTTATGGTCCTACTGAAATGTTTAAAAATCATAAAAAAAAAGCAACCCAATTTTTTTTTTTTTACTATTTTAAAAAAATAGTCCTCAAACAAGGTCCTTAAACTGAGACCTCACTTGAGCCTGCCTCTCTCTCTCTCTCTCTCTCTCTCTCTCTCTCTCTCGAGAGAGAGAGAGAGAGAGAGAAAGAATGGATCTAGCGCGGACCTAGTTTGCGGACTAAGTATGCGGACTAGCTACAGTCCAAAACTTCCCTAGGGACCACCTTGTTTTTATGTGCCTTTGTCTTTTTCTAAAGTTTTTAGGGAATAGAAATTTCTACCCCAATGATTTCTAAAGTCTTTTAAGCTTATTCTAAGGCCTAATTAATCTGGAAGTCTAAGTGTAGAAGTTTCAGGGCTACTGCTACTTCTCAAGCTTCTTCCGCCACTATCATACTGGGATTCTGAATAGCGAGGATTGTCTATATAAATGGTTTCTTCAGGGAGTCTAGAAATTGCAAGCGATTTTGAAGGGAAATATTCTAGTCTTAAATACCTTATACGGTATTGTGGTTTTAACAGTCTAGTTTATTTATATATCTGATTAACAATATCAATTATATCGTTTTCTATAAATTTGTCTAATTCGTTATCTCCGTAAGATGACAAAAATCTTCGATATGTTCTAGGGGCCGCTGTTTCTACGTTTTTAAGGAGAGGACGGATTCCTCCGGCTCTAATTAAAATAGCTTTTATTTTAGCTAACCTTTTACTTCTAATTTATTTTAATACTTCTATACTATCTTCAAGTATTCTAGTGTATTCTTGATATTTTTCCGATCTTGAAAGTTCTTCAGTGAATTCTTCTGTTCTTATCTTTTGTTTAAAGAGATCTCGGATTCCTGTTCTAATTATTTCTATTATGGGTACTTCACGAGCTAACCACTCAATAACCTGGTCTATATATTTGAAAGTACCACCTGCGTATGTTAAAGCAGTTTTTATAATTTTTTTATCTTTTGGGTCTGTAAGGGTTCAATCTTGGATTTCTCTAGTTAAGTCTAAATTTGTTTGATTAACAAATTCTAAAAAATCTGTAGTGATTTGTAGGCTCATGCAAGATTCTTTTAAATAATAATATATAAAATAGTTAAGGGTTTGGTTTGAGTTATACCTTCCTTCTAGTATGCAATATATTTATCTTCTTTCATTCTTTTCTTCAGCTTTGTTACTATTGTTCTCTAGTCTCGGCCTCCTACAACTCCCTCTTTATGTGTCACACCTCAATCCACTATTTTGGCATTGTACCCGTTTCTCGCCCGTACGCCTTCACGCCTAATGCCCACCTGGCTAACGGCTAACGGCTCACGGCTAATCGGCACCTAACGGTGGTTCAACAGTATAACACCTTGTGTGCTACACCAAAGGTTCCACACAATAGTCCTCTATGAACAAAAAGTTGGAGACAATTTGCAAAATAATAACAACTCAACATAAGAGATTTCTGGAAAGGAAAATATTTTTATTACGTTGCATCAGTAATTACAACTTTCACAATTCCCCTAACTATATGGGAATTACTCACTCATATACATATTGCTCTCTGCAAGCTTACACACTCTTTCTCCCTTCTAAACTTCCCCCCTTATTCCTACCCCCTACCTCTCCTTTTATAGCATAAGGAGGCTTACAGATGACTGGAAACCGGTTACAAAAAGTGATCCGGTAGAAAGCATACAATTATTAAAGAGACATACAATATTTAAAAGTCTGAAGCTTTGGAATATTTTGAGTCTTTTGCTTTATCAAAAGCAATCTTGGCATTTTTCAATTATCGTGCACCTAAAGTCTTCAGCTGTCTACTTTTATCTTTATGAAAGGAGGCTATCTGGGCCCATATGGGGAAGGTCCGAGTTGTCTTCATCTTTATTCTATAAGGGAATCATCAGTCTAAATAATGGAGTCCTCTTGTCATCTTGTAATAATGCATAGGTCTAATGCAGGGCATCTTCTGTCTTGAATAATTCTTCTGTTAACGAGGGGACCATCTTTATTCCGTTCGTGTCTTCTTCTACCTTGTCTTGACCTGGAGGGCATTATTGTTAAAAAATTCATCAATGAGGCCCATAATTCTAAGGTTAGCTGGCAAAGCTATCTCTACCATTTCTTTGGCTTCTTTCTTGAGCCTTCAATTGAATGGATCATCAACTTGGGTTATTAGGTCTTCTTTGTGGTAGGCAGTGTACCATCTGTCTTCGCCTGTCAATAATTCCATGATTTCTATTGTCTCCATAGCTTGAGCAATCTGGAGCTTGGACTTATCAATAGTTAGGTCTTTAGTTTCGTCTTTGAATAGAATTTCCACATCTTCGAATGCATAACTGGAAAATCTAATGAGTCTGAATCCCTCGACTCTAATTCCTCTATAGGAACTTGGAGCAATCTGATATATCGTGGCAAACAGGGGAAGAAAGTCTTATACCTTTTTAATGTACTCATGGACTATTTTTCCAAGAGCAATAGAGTCTTCAATATCCTTTATATGAACGAGTCTAATGAACCCGTGGTCTGCAAGAGTTATATGAGCCATATCTGATTTTCCAAAAAGATATATTTTTGGAACGTCTTTGAAGAAACCTCTAATCATTAAGGCATCTCCATTTATTTCTAATAATAACATGTTAAAATTATCAATAATGTTATTAGTTTCTTTTTAAAAGGCTTCTGCTAATGGGAGATTATTATGACCAAATGGTATAACAATCTTAGTCTTAAAAGTCTTTTTCTGATAGAAAAAATTATCAATTGGTCTGCAAGCCTTTGGAGTCTCATGAATCTAGCAACAACTACCAGATTTTTGTTGAATTCTATCCAAAGTTTATTTTTGACATTCCACCAAAGGGCATCTATGAGAGTATTTTCATCTTTTGAAAATTCTCGTCTAAATTTGATCAAATCTGGGTATCTTTGATCAGGTTTATATAAGGGGAAATACATTTTTTCGATGAGTCTATTTTGAGAAATAATCTCTTGTCTAGATTTTTTAGGAGGAACCAAGATATCATCAATGTTCTCTAGGATAGGTCTTTCTTGAGAGACTGGAATATGAGTCTGTCTTTGCGTTACACCAGCATTTGGTCTTACGCATCTAAAATAGTCGGCAACGTCTTCTCTATTCAGTCTATTTGTTCCAGAGGAACTCATGCTGGTTAGGTCTTCTGTTTGCAACATAAATCATGAAATCATATTAGTGTTAGCAAATATTGGTTCTCTTGATATGACATCTGGAATGGTATTTTTACTTTCCTTAATATGTATAACAGAGAAGTCATAACCATTAAGAAATTATTGCCATATAATGAGTCTATTAGTCCTTGATTTGGACAAGTCTAAATCTCTGAATCTTATTGCATAAGAAGAATCAGTATATACAGTAAAAAGGTTTAGGTCTAAGAAAAATAATATATTTTTCTATTGCCCTTAATATGGCTAAAACTACTTTTTCATGGGCATTGTATCTTGTTTCTGGGTCTGTAAAGGTTCCAGAACTATATCTACAAAGCTTCTTCTTTTTTATCGGATGATCAATGGCAAAGTATACGGCTCCCCATTATTTATCAGAGGCATCTGTTTCTACTATAAATGGTCTTCTGCATTAGACAGTTCAAGTAAAGGAATGTTCTTGACTGCATCTTTAATCTGTCTTATGACTTTAAAATCATATTTGGTCCAATAAAAAGGATTAGTCTTGTCTGTTCCTTTTAATTTAGATGTTAGGCTTTGTCTTTTTGAAGCAAGGTCTTTAATAAAGTCTACAGCACAATTAAGTGTTCGAGTGGAAAAACCGAGCGTCCGTGTAATACGCTAGTCGTTGTTATCGGCTTCCAACCTCAATACAAAAAAAAACCTAAACTTTTAACTACACTTTTATGGAGTATACTAGTAAGTCTGGGTATCGAATCCACAGGGAATGTTTTATAGAATTTAATTGATTTATTACTTCTAAAATAAAAATGAAAAAGATGATGATTGGGAAAATTTCTATTAAAAAATTACTTAAGAAAAACAAACTGAAAAGTGCAAAAGAAATTATATATGACAAATGGGAGAAAATAGGGTAGGGTACAATCCCTCAATCCTTAACAAATTATCCTTTAGAATACTATAATTATAAATCAAAATTCTTGATTAAATCCAGTCCTTATCATCACTAAGCATTACATATATGAGGTTCAAGACCGCATCATATGAAATCAAAGATCAATATAAGGCGGTGAACGACAAATTATACATACAAAGCATTCTTAAACATCCCAAGTACCTAGGGCAAGAGAGATTAAAAGATATGACAATGCATATATGATTATCATTCACGATTCAACCAATATTTTCATTTATTTTCTAATTTTCCATACAAATAATTTGCCTTGGATTGAGTTCATGTACCCCAACCCTTGAGAAATTAGCTACTCATGATTGGATAAAAAAAAACAAATTCATACACAAAATTATGGATCTACAAAACATGGTAAATAATTTGCAAGTAATAAAATAAGAGAATGGAAAGAGTTTACTTGAATTCAGCAACAAGGAATTGAGATTCAGAATACAAACTAGGGTTCATACAACTCTTGAAGGAATAGAAAATTTTCTCTCAAAATCTAACCCTAAAATTCAATCTAGCACTTCTAACCTACTCCTAACCTAGCCTCTCTCTAGCAACTCTCCTTCAAATGATGTAGGTCATGGGCTTTTATAGTACAAAATCTCGAAATTGACAACCAATAGTGCTTGTGGAACAAGTTTTCCAAGAGTTGCACTGCATTAAATGCATAATTAATGACAGAAATCCGCACATCCAGACTCTTCATTATCCCGCAACTTCAAAACATCGTAACTTCTTCACCGTAGCTCGGATTGAGGTTCCGTTTTTTCCAGTATTCTTGTAATTTAGAGCTCTTCAACTTTCTAGTTCGCCCCACCTCCGAACTAAGGCTGAAAAATAATGAAAATGCATTTCAACTCTCCATTTCTAGGTTTCTTTCACTGTTTTGCGTTCTCCTTCGCACTAACTTGCATGAAATACCTATAAAACAGATGAGAAATACACAAAACAAGAAATACTTGCAAAAAAGGGTTAGTAGAATACATTTGAGACAAATCCAAGCTACTTACACTGCACGGGATCATAAAAATACTGAAATTAAGGGGATAAATGTGAAGAATATGTGCCTAAACACACCCCCTAACTTAGAACTTTGCGCGTCCCGAGCAATGTAAATGAAATTAGCCAAAATTCTACTCTTGAAAATTCCTTTATTAAAATAAAATTCCACTTTCGCAGGCACGCGATTGCATTTAGCGTATGCAACAAGCCTTTAAACCTCTAGGTTACCCTAGTAGGACGAGTTTTGTCTCGTGAGGGTTTGCAGTGAATTTACCCACAAAATTCTTTATTGACTCAAATAAAAATCAAAATACTTAAAAATTGTACAATTTAAACTTTTCAAAAAAAATAATCACCATCAACTCATATTCAACTGTCTCAAACCATAGTGTGTGTGTGCGAAGCCAAAAATTAAACCTCAAATTTCCACCGATTGAGCATTACGTTACTTTCCGAAAATTCGTTTTGATTCAAATTCTTATGGATGCACTCACAAACGAATCACTCGGATTGTGGTTATTTTCTCTCGGTATGCATGATATAAAGAGTAAATATAATGGACACGAATTCATGCATACAAAATTGAAAAGAAAGAAATATATGGTGAAAAGATCTCATCATCAGAGTACAGTTATTAGGCAATGGGAACATCACCTCTAATTCACACCATTTAATCTCTCATATTATCTTTTCATGTCTTAGCTCTCCACGCAGTAACCAATTTCGCCATTCGGACTCGGTTAGGACTTTTTTTGGGGGTTAAAAGGTGTAAAGGGTAAAAATGGGAATGGATGGAATGTTCGGAATGGGAAAATGTCTTTATGATGTCCATTTGTGCTTTTTCGGGCCTTTGCTCTTTTTTTTTTCTTGCTATTTTTGTTGAGCATATCTATTTTTTTTTTCTTGCCCCTTTTTGTTGCACAATTTGGACTTTATTTGATGAATTTTCTCAATTTTCACAATTCCGGGCTATTTGGGTTTTTCGGGTTATCAAACGAAAGGATAAATTTTTTATTAGGCTCAAATTGGGTTGCAAAGGGATAATTTTGTTTTTCACAACTTTTTATGGCTAATATTTTTGGGTAACAAACGAGGGCCTACTTCATTGTCCAAATTTCTAATCACATTACCATATGCATCTCGAGATTAATTAAGCTTAGAGATATATTTAGCACGAATTTCGAGACAATATTTCACACATTTCCCATAACCGATCAAAACAAAGGATTGAGATCATCAACGACTTATTAAAACGCTGAAAGGAACTTTGAGTTAATCATAAACTCGGATTGATTTAAAAACTCAAAAAGATCGATAGGCTCGAAATCTCACCGGGTTGGACTAATCTCCACACTTATTCGTAAAGTCATCAATTTTCTTTCAATTTCCATCTTCGGTCAATTTTGGCTTAGTGCAATTAAGATTTAACAATTTGAGACTTTAAATAGAATAAAAGTGATATTTTTGAAAATTTTAAATTCCAATTTTTATTTATTTTGAAGAAAAATATTTTTGGTTTTTTCAACATTTTTCAATTTTTTTTTTCTTTTTCTAAAAAAAAAATATACTTGGAAAGAACATGTGATCGAATCAATGAATCTAAACAATAAATGGGAAGAATATCCCACACCCCCTAACTTAAATGTTGCATTGTCCTCAATGCGAATCAAGAACACAACATAAAGAGAGGAAAAGAAAGATATTACCCAAATTGAGCGATCCCTGATGAGTTCGAGTCCATTGAATCTACAAAACATGTTAGAACCAAGCATAGCAAAAATAATAACAAAAACTTTAACTAATGACACTACACTATTAAAAACGGAAAGAAAAAGAAAAAGAAAAAAAACTAATTATGTACAACCTACAATTTGAACGGCTAATAAATCATACACTAAAAGTCAAAAAATTTGAGGGTCCACCCAAAATACAATTTGACTTTGAGGGATTAATGGTGTGCCCTCACTAGGATGCATGCCTCCCGAAAAATAAGAATTCCTTTTGAAAAATGGAAGGCATGTGTGAGATGGAGAAAATGAACCATCACCAATTAAAAAATTTAACGGGATGATGGGGGGTTTGGGTGGTAGGTGGGACAAGTACAATTGAGATCCAAGAAAAATATAATCACCTCCCAAAGATTTTTCAAGTAGTATGGGGAGAGGGGCACACAAAAAGGAACATTCCATATTAGAAAACAATTCTAGCAAAGTGTCTTTGTCGGTAAAAGGTGTAAACGTTTCAGAATTTTCAACCGACTCATAGGAATCTAGCGGTACTTCTAATGGTTCAATAACCGTGAACGAAAATGGTGATGAAATAAACTCAATCTCAAGTGATTCATCATCACTTGGAGATTGAATTTCAAGGGAGCAAGACTCACTTTCAATGAGATGTTCTTCAAAAATTTGAGGTGACACACGAGTCTCAACGTCCTCTTTGTTTTCCAAAATAGAACGCACATCATCGCAAAGTGTGACCATTTCCTTCACAAGACCATAATCGATATTCTTTGTGCTTTGGGTGGAAAGAAAATCCAGTACTCTTTTGGTTAGAAAAAGCGTGTATTCTTCCAAAGTAGGATCCCTTGGCTCTAGAACCTCGGATTCCTCTTTTGGTTGAAAACCTTTTATAGTTTCACAAATATTGGAGAAAAAATCTTCATTGGATTCCCCAAAATGATTTTTTTTTCGATATTCGTTTTCAAGCTTTTCATACGCAAGATTTAGAAAGTCCTCACCCATGGTAATAGGCCGAGGCACATATTCTTGAGAATAATTAATATAAATTTCTCTCCTATATTCATTTGCAAGCCTTTCACACTCCAGAGTTAGAACGGCCTCACCAATGGTAATAGGTCGAGCCGCGGAGTTTTGAGAATAAAAAGTTTGAAAACGATTACCATATGAACCATTATAATTACCGAACTCACCATGAAAAGAAATTATTACCGAATAGTATGTAAATGGAAATTTGAGTACAAAGGTGTGCGGTTGAGGATTCTACGTTTCTTGGCGCTCAATTGTGCAAGGCTACAAAAAAGGTAAAAAAATCCAAAGAAAAAAATCTTTCGAAATAGTAAATCAATTATATTCTATGACAAAACATTCCCCGGCAACGGCGCCATTTTGTTCGAGTGGAAAAACCGAGCGTCCGTGTAATACGCTAGTCGTTGTTATCGGCTTCCAACCTCAATACAAAAAAAAACCTAAACTTTTAACTACACTTTTATGGAGTATAGTAGTAAGTTTGGGTATCGAATCCACAGGGAATGTTTTATAGAATTTAATTGATTTATTACTTCTAAAATAAAAATGAAAAAGATGATGATTGGGAAAATTTCTATTAAAAAATTACTTAAGAAAAACAAACTGAAAAGTGCAAAAGAAATTAGATCTGACAAATGGGAGAAAATAGGGTAGGGTACAATCCCTCAATCCTTAACAAATTATCCTTTAGAATACTAGAATTATAAATCAAAATTCTTGATTGAATCCAGTCCTTATCATCACTAAGCATTACATATATGTGGTTCAAGATCGCATCATATGAAATCAAAGATCAATATAAGGCGGTGAACGACAAATTATACATACAAAGCATTCTTAAACATCCCAAGTACCTAGGGCAAGAGAGATTAAAAGATATGACAATGCATATATGATTTTCATTCACGATTCAACCAATATTTTCATTTATTTTCTAATTTTCCATACAAATAATTTGCCTTGGATTGAGTTCATGTACCCCAACCCTTGAGAAATTAGCTACTCATGATTGGATAAAAAAAAACAAATTCATACACAAAATTATGGATCTACAAAACATGGTAAATAATTTGCAAGTAATAAAATAAGAGAATGGAAAGAGTTTACTTGAATTCAGCAACAAGGAATTGAGATTAAGAATACAAACTAGGGTTCATACAACTCTTGAAGGAATAGAAAATTTGCTCTCAAAATCTAACCCTAAAATTCAATCTAGCACTTCTAACCTACTCCTAACCTAGCCTCTCTCTAGCAACTCTCCTTCAAATGATGTAGGTCATGGGCTTTTATAGCACAAAATCTCGAAATTGACAACCAATAGTGCTTGTGGAACAAGTTTTCCAAGAGTTGCACTGCATTAAATGCATAATTAATGACAGAAATCCGCACATCCAGACTCTTCATTATTCCGCAACTTCAAAACATCGTAACTTCTTCACCGTAGCTCGGATTGAGGTGCCGTTTTTTCCAGTATTCTTGTAATTTAGAGCTCTTAAACTTTCTAGTTGGCCCCACCTCCTAACTAAGGCTGAAAAATTACGAAAATGCCCTTCAACTCTCCATTTCTAGGTTTCTTTCACTGTTTTGCGTTCTCCTTCGCACTAACTTGCATGAAATACCTATAAAACACATGAGAAATACACAAAACAAGAAATACTTGCAAAAAAGTGTTAGTAGAATACATTTGAGACAAATCCAAGCAACTTACACTGCACGGGATCATAAAAATACTGAAATTAAGGGGATAAATGTGAAGAATATGTGCCTAAACATTAAGCAATCCTAAAAATGATTGTAATTATTTTCTATCCTTGAGTTGATCTGGAAACTCGAGAATCTTTTTAGTTATGTGTTATACTAAGGATAATTTTCCTTTATTAATATGCATTCCCAAAAAGTCTATCTCAGTCTAGAATAATTGCATTTTTCTTTTGAAATTAATAATACCATGTTTGTCTAATTCTAAAATAATCTTTTGAAGATGGTATACATGCTCTGTCTCAGTCTTACTAGCTAAAAGAATGTCATCTATGTAAACAAGACAAAATTCAGAATAAGGTCTAAATATATTATCCATTCTTCTTTGGAATACTTGAGGAACATTCAAATATCCAAATAGCATTACTAGCCATTCCTATTTTCCTTGGGGCACATTAAAGGCTGTCCAAGTAATACTATCTGGATGCATCTTAATTTGCCAGAATCTTGATTTGCAATCAAACTTACTAAATATAAGTCCATCTTCAATCAAATTTATCAAATTATTCTTGCCTGGTATCTTATAAGAATCAAATTCACAATTCTTATTTAATTGTCTATAATCTATAACCATGTGTCTTTTTCCTCTTTTATATTCCGATTCATTTTTAACATAGAAGGCAAGGCTATTATGTCTACTTTTACTTTCTCCAATAATACCTAACTTAAGCATTTCATCTATGTCTTTTTTGAATTCTTCTCTGTCTTCTTGTGAATATCCTTTCTTATAGGTTCCATCATTAATAGTGGCATCTCGGTTAATAGGGATGATTTCACAATAAATTTGGTCTTTATCCCACTTAGCGATGGGATTTTATCCTAAAGTAGGCTCTGCTAGTTGCCTAATCTTTTCCTTTTCTACTTCCATATCCATTTTCTTCTGTTTGGATATATAGCTTGAACTTGTAATAAGGTATGCTGGGCTTGATCTAAAATGACTTGTTGTATAAGCACTATTTGCTTATAACACTTTTGGTCTGGACACTTACAATCCTTTTGTAAGGGTTTGGTTATTTCTAAGGCTTCTTATTGGGTTGTAGGTCTAGGTCCACCATGCTCAGCTGAAGAACTCTGATGTTTTATGGGTCTATAGTTCAGTTTGACCTGCATAAGGTCAAAGGCAGTCTTGTGATCTATTAAAGGGGCTTTAATATTAAATTCCTATGTATCACTAATTAATATCTTATCATTATACTGAGTATAATGATGATATTTACTAATAAAGTCTTGTCCTAAAATAATGTTTCCTGTGAAACTAGGCCGAGGATCCATTATCCAAAATCGATGATTAAAGGTTTTGTTAGTCTGATTTCTTAATTTAAAATAAATAGGAATAGTCTGGAAATATAAGTTAAATGGGTCTCCATTAGCCACTTTACCATAGATTTCTTGAGTACTTTCTCAAAAATAGTCTTCAGGGTAGGCATTAGCCTTGCAAAATACTTTGAGAGCATCCTGTATCTATAAAAGTTGAAAGTCTTTTAGGATAGTCTTTGTGTTGAACAAATAATTCTACAAAACAAGCATGTGGTTTAGTAGAAATTCCTAAATTGTTCCTTTCTAAAATAGATATTCCTTTTTGAGGTATATCTATAAAATCTAAGGGTATTTGGTCTTCTGAACTACTATTAGAATGATATTCTTTTAAATAATAGGAAATTCCCTTTCCTTTAACGTCTTCATTTTCTTGCAGTCTTTTGGCTATATTTCTATCAATGTCTTGATAATATGTTTTAATATCTAAGTCTATTTGAGCATCATACTGGCTAGTATAAATTTCTCTAAATCTAGTTCTCTAACAGTCTCCATGGTAGTGTAGTTGACAAATAACACTAACCATAAATAATTCTGTTTGTATAGTCTCAAAGCATTCTACACATATAAAGTCTTTCTTGCAACGTTTCATTTCAAATTTTCAATAATGTATTTCATCAAAGTAACATCTAGGTATATATGTCGACCCCTCCTGAGAAAACTGCATTTTTTGCTCGTGTTAGCCTAATTCGATTTTATACGTAGTAAACCTTGATTAGGATTGCTAGAATATATTGGAGCATAAAAAGGACCAGTAGGGTCAAGAAAAATCCCATAAAGTGGACTTTAATGTGAAAGGAAATAAAAGGGAAAACGGGTAGACTTTCAGATTTAAGAAATCATACGTGCGTTGATTAAATAATCGAAACATCTATTAAGTTGGATTAGAAGGCAAGAGAGGGCCTACTGAAATTGTACTTAGATAAAGGAAATACTTCGAGAGACGAGAAGTGAGTTAAAAAGGACTTAATTACGAGAATAAAAGGAATGAGGCCATTTTACGATAAAATTGAGTAAAATGTGTAATAACGGATAATTATAATTATGGGTCATGAGCGCACCTAATTTAACAATGTGGATGTATATATATATATATGATTGGGTGATTATGCATATATTATATTTGTGTGAAAATCATGCCCGCGCTACTTGCTATCCCTGAGGTTACCGCGTTGGGACAGTCTTATCTCGATGGGACCTTTATGGGGGATATTGACTCGTACCCTAGAAGATAGATATTCTTGGTACAGGCTATCGAATCGATAGTTCAGACGGTCCTAAGAGACGTGGGGGCATGTTCTATCCTCTTAGAGACTTGGAATCTATGCTTCACATCAATATTGTTTGTAACTTAGGATTACTAACTGTCCATCTTTTCTTTAAAAAAGGGCTTAATATACACTTATACCAAGCTTCTTCAAAGTCTATATATTCACTATCTAAATCGTTTTGATTAGTTTGCATCATATACAAGTCTAGAGTATCCTGAGAGTCTTCATACTCATCAGTATTACTATAGTCTTCCGAATCACTATCTGTATATGCATTATAGATACTAGTATTATCATCATCTTCTATGTCTGATATTTCTATAGCATAAAGGATATCTAACTCTTCTTGATCTGCATAGTCTAACATTGTATTAATAATCTTAATACCTTATTTATCTTTCTTATTAGGGAAGTCTTTAGCAAAGTGTCCTTATTTGTCGCAAGTCCAACATTCTTTGATAGAGGTCTTAGATTGAGCTATATCTTTTTCTTTCCTATAATTAGGAACCTTCTTATACTTACTAGTGTTCTTCTTAAAATATCTTCTTTGATTAAATCTATTTTTCTTAGTCTTAGGGTTCTTTTGTCTAAAGGTAGTAAATTGTCTAAATTTATACTTCTTTGGAAATCCTAAAGGTCTAGTCTGAAACTTCCTATGTATCCATTCTAATTTTTTTTTTAATTTCTTAGGTTCACTACCACATCCCCATTAGATTGGAGCAATGTCTCTTTCGTCTTTAATTGGAGGGACCTGTTTGAAAGTTTCTTCTATCAACTTTCCTTGAGTTATATCCCGTCTCTTAGATATGATATAGTCTTTGGCAAAATTTATTCTTTCACCAAGGGAGTTATTTTTTACTCCAGCTACTCATGGACAATTCCTATATTCATTAATTAGTATTTGTCCTATGGCTGGTATCTTCCTAAAGTATTCATCTTTTAAGGTCTCTCCAAATTCTTTAATTTGGTGATATAGTTGCTCATAATTATTGTTATGCATTTATCTTATTGATTCGGCAGAAATATTGCGTATTTCACCCGTTAACATACGCGTTATTAGTCCCCTCGGGTATCTTATTCCCTATATTTATGCTCGTTAACCAGACAACCCTCGGATTTCTATGTTAACATGTTTTGCAGGTGTTAATTGAGCTTTTGTAGGTGTTTGGATGCTTAGTGTGAACTTCGGATGCGTTTCGCTCGATTTCCGTACACAACCGCACGCGCAAGGGCATTTTAGTCTTCTGACAGCTTGGGCACCTGGCCCGACATCTACATGGAAGTTGTATCTCTCCTCGCTAGCTTCGCTTGGTCGTGAACGGTGCGCGATTCCGATGCATAACGACAAAGTTACGGCGATTTGAGCGACGTTGGATTGTATGTCCATGCAGGGAGAATTGCAGGTTGCCCCTGCTTGATCGATCGATCGAGCCTGGGGGTCGATCGATCGAGCCTTATTATTTTTGCCACGTTTTCCAATGTCGATCGATCGACCACAGATGTCGATCGATCGATCACCTGTTTTTCCCCTGCAGATATTTTCTTTTATTCCTTTCTTCTTTTCTTTTATTACAACTTACTATATAAGTTGGTTTTTGCTGTAATAAGAGGGATACCAGATATACTTAGAAATATTATGAATTAGATAGTTTAGTTAGGGTTTGGTGTGGAGATTTCCTTTCTTCTTCTTCTTGGATTGACAACCCATGGGTTTGTAAGATTGAACTATTCACTTCCTCTCCATTAATCTAGTTTGTTCTTCTTCTCATCTTGCCTTGTAATTTAGTTTCAATGCTTTCTAACTAGTTTACATGTTTTAATTCTTGCTTTCTTAGTCTAATTAGCATAATTTAGTTTAACTCACCATGCACCCTTAGATAAATAGGGTCGGGATTTCATTTCCGCCATTTTCGGGCCTCGAGCTCCGAAAACTAGGTTTAGTGCAAAAATCGCGTTTAATTGAAACCGCGCGTATCAAAGTTGGATTGCTAAGCGTTTATATTTCTTTGTCACGCAACGTTAGAGTTTATAGCGACAATCCGAATTTAATCCGCGTGTGATCATTTTTCAGTTAAATGTTTATCTCGCAACTTTGGGTTAAATTCCTTCTTGCGTGATGTTTATGCTTAATTGTAAATGCTCGATTAGATTGCTTTCGAGCCTTAACCCTAGTTAGTAGTTATTTCGAACCGTTTGGTAGAATGCGATCCCGATCCTTGCTTTCCTTTAATCTAGCATTAACTTATTCTTTTCTTTTGTCACCATAACCACCTATCACCTTTTACACTTTTATTCGTGAAGTAATTAAACAATTAAAATCTAAAATTCAATAACTCCCTGTGGATTCTCGATACCCGACTTACCGCTTTACTTGCTTGTCAAGTGTAGTTGTAGATTAGGTTTTATCTTTTGTATCGCGGCGGCGAAACACACGACGACTGTGTCCTCACACGAACACACTTTTTCCGCCCGATCAAATTGGCGTCGTTGCCGGGGAGTTGTTTTAGATAGTAATTGTTTTATGATTTCGTAGTATTTTTTTCCTTTCCTATTTGTATTCTTTCTTTTAACCTTTCTTGCAGGATTTGCATACTTTGAGCGCTAAGAAGCTTCTATTCTCGGTTGCTCACTTTCTTTCTTGGATTCTCCATCTTTCAACAACGAGGTAACCATGTCTTTCTTTTATAGTTATTATGGTTATTCTAATGATTCATACTTTGGGGATAGTTTTCAAATTTTCCATTTTCAAGATTTTCTTGAAAATGAAAGACTTGAAAACATTTATCGGAATGAAAATCGTTATTGGGAGCTTGAGTTGGATTCATTATTCGAATCCAATGACGATCTTCATTTCATTACTTTCGAAGACGAGTTTCAAACAAATGAGGAGTCTGAGGCTCTTGATCCGAGGAAGCCTACTTTGGAAGAGACTTTTCTTCTTTATTCCCAAGGTTTGGAAGGCTTAAATGATGCTGGAATGAGATTTGGTTCACTTTGCGATGAGATGGATTCTTATGCACAAAACAACGAGGAGGTGGAAACTTGTGTTTCACCTCAATTCTTCAAAGAATTTCTCATCGAGTGTGAATCTCTCTCCCTCAAAATTCAATCACCTTCCGACGATGAGTCGATTGAGATTGAATTTGTTTCATCACCGTATTCATTTTCCGTGATCGAACCATTAGAATCGCCGGTTGATTCCTATGAGTCGGTAGGAAATTTTAAAATTTCTACACTTTTTGCCGACGAGGACTCTTTACCGGACTTGTTTTCGATGAATGTTATCCCGACGTGTGCACCATCTCCCATTCCCTTTGAAAAACCTTTGGGAGATGAGTCGACTTTTCTTGGACCTCAAGTGTACTTTTCCCCCTTGTTATCCAAATCCCCCATCGTCCGCCTAGAATTTCAAATTGGCAATGGTTCATTTCTTTCACCGCCCACATGCCTTCCGTTGTTCAAACGGAATTCCTATTTTCTGGGAGGCATGCATGCTCGGGAGGGTCCACCGTTGATCCTCCAAAGTCAAATCGTGTTTTGGATGGACCCTCAAAAATTTCAACTTTTGGTATATAGTTAATTGCACATCCAAAGTGTAGGTTGTATATACTAACTTCTTTATTTTTGTTTTTCTTGATTTTAGCCTAGTGTAATTAGCTAATCTCTTTTTATTTCTTTTTGTATGCTTGGTTCTAACTCTTTTGTAGGTTCAACGGACTTGAATTTGCGGAGATATGCGCCCCGGCACACATTTGTTAAGAAAACAATCAAAAATCACAAAAACATTTTTTTCCCTTTGATTTTCACACACGCATCCTCACGCATTTGCATTTGTTTTTATTTTTTATTTTATTTTATTTTTCATTTGTTGTCGTGAATATGCGTGTGCGTTGGTCATTGTACATATATATTTTTTTTTTTAGCTTAGGCCTTTTTGGTATGTATAATTAGGCCTATGTGTATTTTATTTTTATTTTTCTATTTTTATTTCATATTTTTATGTGTATATATATATATATATATATACTATATTTATAGTTATTTTGATTTTATACCCCATAATTGTCCCCAAATTGCATTTCCCCCCCCCCCCCCCCATAATTTTTTTTTGGATGCACTAGGCTTTAACCTGCTCGATCGATCGATCGAGCCTGGGGTCGATCGATCGATCGACCAGGTTAAAGACGAGGTCTGCCTTATTTTTCCCCCCATTTCTCTTATTCTCTCCTTCCTCTCTCAAAACCGTTTGTGCCTTAGTTTTCCCCTCACCGCATTTAATCATTTTTCTTCCAATCACTACACTTCCAAGGTATATTCTTAACTAGTTTTACATGAATTTGTAGTTTTTGGTAGAATTGTGTCACAAATTGCATGTGTTAAACCCTTGTTTGACACATTGTTTGAATGTTGGTTTATCCCCTGATTTCGTTTTGTTCCAACTGAAATTTTGCATGATTCTTGTTATAAATCCACTCATGAACATGTTTAGATTGCTACATTGTTGTTTGTTCATGAGTGGGGTGGTTTTGTTGGTTCAAACTTGGTATTTTCGACCTTGACGCACATTGCGCACGCCAAGTGTTCGTCAAAATGCCTAAAACATATTTCAATCATTATTTTGACGCACACTTGGGTGATTTTCATACCTTGTCGCATTCCGATATTTTTAATCGCAATGTTGCATATTTTCACCTCGGTTTTGCGCACTTGCACCATCTTTCACACTACTAACCATAAATTGTGCTTACACTTGCTTGTATTGTGTAATTTGTGTTTTGTAGGTTGAAATGGCTCCAAAAAAATATTCTTCTACTAGGTGTGTGCCCGTCGGGGGCGTCGATGGGTTCCGCTCAGAACAGGAGCGAGATTGGTTCCGTGCGCATTTCTACACTTCCGAGCGACCGATTGGTCATCATTTTGCATGGGTCCTTGAGGACATACCGAGGGCGGCGCGGGTACTGTTGCGCCGTCAGGGGTGGGAGCCCTTTCTTTCTACTAACGGGCGCGTCAACGAGGAGTTGGTACAGATTTTCTACGTGACGTTAGTAGAGGTGAAGAGCAGTGATGGGTCGACTACATATGAGGCCATGGTTCGTGGGGTGAGGATCCCATTTAGTATTTCAGATTTAGCGGATTTTATGGATGTTCCTCTCCCTGCGGATCCAGTCAGTTTTCTCGATGGGTCTATCTTCGGCCGTGGGACATTGATAGAGGCCCTTGCACCAGGCGAGCCGTGGAAGAGGGGTGCTTTCCGCTCGGCTGCGATGGAGGAATTGCCTAGACTACTACACTACATCAATGTCCATTCCTTCATGGTGACGAACAACAGGTCTGGGGTTCGTCACAAGCATGCTGCACTGATCTACACTATGCTGAATGGATTGGGCAGTATCAGTTTGCCCGCTATTTTTCTTGACATGATGTGCGCTACGGCGAAGGAGGTCGCTTGGAGATATTCCCTTCCTTTTCCTGCCCTTATCACGAAGATTTGTATTTCTCACGGTTGCCAGGAGTTAGACGCAGACCGTAAGCATGTGCCACTCGGGCTTCTCTCAAAAGACAACATCGCAAAAATGCTGAAGCGCGAGTGGGGGCAAACGGATGAGAAGAGACAGAGGGCAGTGACACCTGACTTGCCTGACGAGGAGGAGGATGAGATCAGAGAGATGGAGACGGGTGAGGGTTCTCACGCGCCACACATAGAGGATGATGCCCGCTTTGCGGCATACCAGGCCGTGCAGGACCAGCGCTGGGAGGAGACCCAGCTCAGGTGGGCAACTTGGGAGTCCCGCCTGGATTAGCAGCAGGCTCAGCAGGAGCAGTTTCAGGCCGAGCAGCGGCAGGAGTGGGCTTTACAGAGGTAGGCTAGGGCACAGAGCAGACAGGACTACCGGACGATGCAGCGGATGATGAGAGATCTTTATCTGCAGCGCAGTGATTCCGACGCACCAGTGCCTCCTTATTTTCAGGACCCCTCCGATCCTAGAGGTTCTGGCCACTAGGTTGTTGTTGTACTGGGTTGTTTTTGTATTTTTGGGATCGGATAGTATGTTGTACTTTTTATTTTTATTTTTATTTTTATTTTTATTTTTATTTTTATTTCTTTTATTTCAGAAGTTGTAATGTATTAAGTAATTTTGTATTGAACTTATGAAATGAGAAATGAAAATGTAGTTTGTGGTTGTTTATTGGATTTTGATGTGTGTGACCTTCCATTTTATAAAATCAAAAAGTTCACCATCAATTTATCTAGTATTTGCACTTCAGCCCCTCTATATTATTGTGACTTGTGACATAGTTTCTCTTAACTTAATACATCGGTACATATTCTTCATATGCTTTGTACTAACTTGTTTTGCAGCTTCATTTGGACTTGTACTTATGGAGATCGCTCCACGTGTGGGTAATATAATTCTTTTCCTAACTTTGTGTTGTGTTCTTTAATGGACGCATTGGGGACAATGCAACATTTAAGTTAGGGGGTGTAGGATATTTTATTCATTTTGCTGTTTAGTCCTTGGATTTGATTACAATTTAGTTACAAAGCATGTTTTTGTTAAAAATTTGAAAAATTTCAAAAATATTTTCTTTCTTTTTTCTCCTTTATTGGGTATTTTGCCCTGTTTCCAATGATAAATTTTAATAATTGCCCGATCAAATAGACAATTCAACTATGCATGTTCTCGATTTTAGAAGTTATTAGATTTTAGTCCCTAAATCATTGATATTATGAATAACTTCATGAATTAAACTTTATCCGTGAACATATGCACCATTCTTGTTATATTGAATTGGGTTAAGATTTTTATAACTCGGTATGCTTTTGCTGCATTGTATATACTTACACCGAGTGAGATTAGAGACTTATCTTCATTTGTGAGTGTATACACTATTCTTTCCTCTTTGAAAACGTTAAATTCGTCGGTAATCTCTTTATTCTTTCATTGACCGTTCATTAATTGAGTTCATACTTGAAATGTGTTACTTGAGCATGATTTTCATATGTTGTTTTGACTCGTGAATTGCGTTTACTTTGTGAAATGATCATAGGCCCTCTTTGGTATATCACCCATATGACCTTGACCTCACCTTTTATATGTTCCCTAGTCAACCCACTTGAGCCTAAATACTAGCCTTTCTTTTCACTACCCAAAATCCCATAACCAACTCCAAATTGGAGTTTTATACCATATATATTACCTTACATACCCTTGTTTGGATTGTTGCTTGGAATTGAATGTTATTATTGTTGTGTGGTTGCAATTTGAGTATGAAAAGAGTAAGAAGTGTCAGAAAAAGAAAGTAGCGAAAAAAAGAAAGAAAAAGAGAAAGCAAAAAGCAAAGAAAACAAACGAGAAAATGAGAAAAAGAAGAAAAGAAAAAGAAAGAGAAAGTTGTAAATATTGTTTGTAGTGTTCAATAAGCTTTGATTACTCTCTCAATTGTTATATCTATGCTCGTTTGGACATTCTTGTCCAACTTTTTATATTGCCCACTTTTTACATTATTCCGAGTTTCATCCCCAAACACTTTCAATCCGTATATACATCCCTTTCATTTCGTACCTTAACCTAGCCATACATTACAACCCTATTACAAGTCCTATGTGATCTTAAGTAGATGTAATTCAAATGTTTAAATAGTTTTGATAATCTGTGAAAATGCATTTCGCCTCTTTTATATGTGCGGTATCCTTTCATTGAGATTACAATTTTTCAGTTTATATATAGCGTTCTTCATTTGTGACATGTGTGCGGCCTAGTTTCCATTTACATTTACTCCTTATGCCCGCATGTCCCGTGTATTACCTCCCTTTTCATAGTGAATTCATTTGTTGAGCGTAATGCCCGTGAGGATTGAATGTATGCATGATTTGATGTTTAGTATCCGAATTATTTAAGTTTTTCGCCAAATCATGCTTTGCATATGATCACTCCCCTTCCACATGCTAAAGTTTCAATTCTTTGAGGTGCATTCGATAATGTTAATAACTACGGACTTCTCATGCGAATTCGTTTGCTATGCTAATAACATGTTGAAATCTTGTTCGCACCGATGAGTTTGTCTTACTTGATTGGGCATATTTTGAGGAAACTTTATGATGTTTGTGGGTTTCACCCCTGAAAATCCTCACGAGACGACACTCGTCCACTAGGGTAACCTAGGGGTTTAACGGCTTATTGCATACGCTAAATGCAATCGAATCACCCGCGAAAGTGGCGTTATCTTTTTTATTGCTTTTATACCATACTTTTGTACTCTCTCCTGTGTTGGTTTACTAGTTCTTCTTGTTGTTTCCTATTTCATTGCTAGGGACTAGCAATGTGTAAGTTAGGGGGTGTGATTCGGCGGAAATATTGCGTATTTCACCCATTAACATACGCGTTATTAGTCCCCTCGGGTATCTTATTCCCTATATTTATGCTCGTTAACCAGACAACCCTCGGATTTCTATGTTAACATGTTTTGCAGGTGTTAATTGAGCTTTTGTAGGTGTTTGGATGCTTAGTGTGAACTTCGGATGCGTTTCGCTCAATTTCCGTACACAACTGCACGCGCAAGGGCATTTTAGTCTTTTGACAGCTTGGGCACCTGGCCCGACATCTTCACGGAAGTTGTATCTCTCCTCGCTAGCTTCGCGTGGCCGTGAACGGTGCGCGATTCCGATGCATAACGACAAAGTTACGGCGATTTGAGCGACGTTGGATTGTATGTCAATGCAGGGAGAATTGCAGGCTGCCCCTGCTTGATCGATCGATCGAGCCTGGGGGTCGATCGATCGAGCCTTATTATTTTTGCCACGTTTTCCAATGTCGATCGATCGACCACAGATGTCGATCGATCGATCACCTATTTTTCACCTGTTTTATTCCTTTCTTCTTTTCCCCTGCAAAAATCGCGTTTAATTGAAACCGCGCGTATCAAAGTTGGATTGCTAAGCGTTTATCTTTCTTTGTCACGCAACGTTATAGTTTATAGCGACAATCCGAATTTAATTCGCGTGTGATCATTTTTCAGTTAAATGTTTTATCTCGCAACTTTGGGTTAAATTCCTTATTGCGTGATGTTTATGCTTAATTGTAAATGCTCGATTAGATTGCTTTCGAGCCTTAACCCTAGTTAGTAGTTGTTTCGAACCGTTTGGTAGAATGCGATCCCGATCCTTGCTTTCCTTTAATCTAGCATTAACTTATTCTTTTCTTTTGTCACCATAACCACCTATCACCTTTTACACTTTTATTCGTGAAGTAATTAAACAATTAAAATCTAAAATTCAATAACTCCCTGTGGATTCTCGATACCCGACTTAACGCTTTACTTGCTTGTCAAGTGTAGTTGTAGATTAGGTTTTATCTTTTGTATCGCGGCGGCGAAACACACGACGACTGTGTCCTGACACGAACACACTTTTTCCACCCGATCACTTATCTAATTTGCAAATGCTAAGGAGGGTTAACTTTGTTTTTGCTATTTCTTGTTTGTTGATTTGAGCTAGATGTCCAGCTACAATGAATTCTGATGTGAACAATTGAATATATTCTTCAATTGATCTTTCTTCTAAGTTTTCTTTCATCTTCTCAACCTTAGCTAAGGAGTTTTCATCAGTAGCCTTTCTTAAACTATCTAGATAATCTTTTGTAATACCTCTAATGGATTGCTCAGCGTATTGTTTACATGAACTTGCGTCCCATTGTTCATTAGATGCAAAACACATGTTCATCTGATTACGCCATTCATTTAAGTCCTTCTTCCTATCTTGAACATTGTCTAGGTTAAGGTATATACCTACTGGGTTTATGACTTGACTTGCCATGGTCTTAACAGGAGCAAAACTCTTGTCACTAGTGGGAAAGTCTTTTATATAGTCTGGTTTAGTCTTAACCATAGTGCTTGAGTATGTAGGATTAATTATTCATATTGGTTTACTAAAAAGTTTAGGAGCATCTTCTAGCCTACTACTTATTCCTATTTCTTGTTTATTAGGTTCTACCTGTGTAGCTGGCATAAGTCTTTTTTCTACTTCTTCTATTAGTCTTAAGTTTCTAAAAAGTTCCTTGGTATTCTTAAATTCTTTTAATTTTAATATGCGGTCTTGGGCTATCATATTAAATCTTTTTCTTTCTTGAAATCTAACGGAATGACTTTTCTTAAGGTGATCTCTAAATGTCTTCATATCCAATTCTAAGGGTTCATGCCCAAAGTTTTGGATCCTACCTTTTTCTTTAATTAAGTCTTTTTGTTCAAATGATTTTCTAGGTCTAATTACCGGAGCTTGTCTTAGTAAACTAGAACTAGTCTTACTACTGCATTCTCCTTCTAAAGGATCATTGATTATGGCTTCTCCCATATTCCTAAATCTAATTTCTTTGGTCTGGATATTCTTATTGACAATCTTAGGAGGACCAAACTGGATGGTAACATTTTCTGTGACATCGTCTTGATTAATAAACAAAGGTTTATTTTGTATAGTCTTAGTTTCTTGAAATTCTGGCAATTGCCAAAGGGTCTTAAATTTTTCTTTCATAGATCCAGTATTCCTAATACTGTAAGTATGATTGTAGTCTGAAACATTAGTTCTAACTAAGATTTCTTCATTAAGTCTACCGCTAGGAATTTCCGATTGCATTCCTTTATAAGGAAATTGGGAGAACTTCACATAGCTTTGGAATTCTATATTCATATTAGTGTCAGGGATAATATAGTCTTCATAACCACTAGCATATAAGATTAACTTAAAATGTTTGACTGTGTCTACGGTTACTGTAAATGCCGGAATGACAATAAAGTATCCTATGTTGTTTAACATTTCTAATTGGGCTATCCCAATAAGGCTTTTCTCAAAATCTTTCCATCTTTTATCTACTAAAAAACATAATATGTTGATATTATTCTGAGGTCTATGTAATCCTTGGATTCTTTCTTGAAAGAGTCCAAAGGTTAGGAATTGAAACTTGCTATCAGTTCCTCTGGATCTAAGCAATTCTGAGTCAAACACTTAGAGCTCAGTATAGGATTTATCTAACACATGATTCCTGCAATGGTAAGTCATGTTATAATTAGGAGCATTAGGAGTGGTACCTTATTTAAACAAGTCTATGTATCTAATAGCTGGAAGTTGTCCATTTTGAATGGAATATTCAATAATCTTCCAGTCAACTTCAACCCATTCCTTCCATTGGGGAGGATTGGTGAAATTTCTCTCTTTCCACCATGTCCTAATATTGGAGCATATGATTACTCTATCTAATATTTGGGATAGAGCTAACTATTACTAGTCTTATCTAATCCGTCGTTTATGACTCATCTACCTATGGTATTCTTTTCTCTAGTTTCTATAGGAGGGGTTCTCTAAATTTACAGGTGGTTACCTGTTTTTGTTCAAGTCTTTTTTCAATTCTTTCTAAGAAGTCTGAATAATCTTTTTGTCTTTTTATTTGACTAAGAATTTCTTCTTTAAAATTCTTATTCTCTTCTCTTGTCTTTTCAGAAATTTCTTCGTTATGTCTAGCTAGAGAATTAACTAGGGATTTGGCAACATTTGTAATATAGTCTTTTACTTCATCATCTTTTTCTTGTTGTTGCACAGATCTAGCTTCTATAGGTTCTACAGTCCTTTTTAATTTATCTAAATGAGTTAGAATAAAAGGTAAGTCTATTTTTGCTTGGGAAGGCTTATTATATACAACCTTAATTCCATTTATAATTTCTTCGTATTTTTCTTCTACTTGGGCCATGTCTAGTCTAAGTTCATTAATAATACTATCCATTTTGGATAGGTTATGGCTTTCCATATTATTAAGATAATTTGCTAAATTTCGTTGGAATTTAACAAAGTCTGTGTAGAAGGTGGTTAATCCTTTTGTCTTAGATTTTAAATCTAAATGCAAGTCTTTAACAAAGCTACTGTTATAGTCTTGGGTAGCTACTATGGATGTAGAAATTAAATTTAGTCTTTCTAATATGTGTGTAGTTGCTTTAGCAGCGTTGGCAATCTCGCTTTCATTTATCTTATAATAAAATCTTTCATCGTTTATCTTTTCTAAAATTCTTTGATAAAAGTCTGATAAGGTCTGAATGGAGAGGTCTCTCGGTACCTCATTCCAGTCTGATCTAACTATCTCCATTAGGAAGATAACTATCTAATCTAGGGATAATCTTAGCTTGTTCTTTAGTAAGTTTAATTAACTCACTGTCTTGTTTTTTAGTTAAGGTTTCAATTTCTAAAATGTCTTTGTTAAGGACTTTTATATGATTAGTCTCATTTTTTTATTTCTTGTAAAACATATACTAGGTCTATTGGGATTTGATTATCTATTTCTAGTAGTCTTTTAGAGATATTTGTTTATCTCTGTTTCTATGGTTTGAGTGTCTTTTATTAATTGTCTTAATATAAGGAGTATACACTTATTTTGGTCTATTATGCTATTAATAGCACCAGCAGTAACTTATCTACTGTCTACGTATTTGGCTGGGATGTGTTCAGTATGTGAACAACCGTCTATGTGAGAGGTTAAACATCCTTCTGAGTCTAAATCAGTTATGGGTATAGGTTGGTAGTCTGGGTTGGTTCCAAAAATATCTTGGTAAATGAAAGGAATAAATCCCAAGGGCGTTAAATTCTTTTTACTAAAAGTCTAAAAGGAGCGTCTTATGGCTCTGATACCATAATTGGGGTTTGATCGGAATTTGGAGGGTTTTTATTTCTAAGGTCTTGAAGCTTTAAAATGAAAAATTGTTTTCTAAAGGTATTGGGGTCTAAAATAGAATATTACTAAAGGTCTTACTTTTGTCTTATTATGAAGCTCATATAAGGACCTCATTTAAGGACCTCATTTGAGCCTATGCCTATGCCTATGCCTATATATATATATATATATATATATATATATATATATATATATGTTCGGGTAATCGGGTCGGTCCCCGGGTCCTTAATGGATCCGTGTTTGGATCCATTTATTGAGACCCAACGGATAATCGGGTAAGACCCGATCCGCTAAAAAAATACTCGGATTGGATATGGATATACCCTTACTCGATCCAGACCCGATCCAGACCCGATCCGTTTACACCCCTACTGCTTATTTTCTATAATTTTATGGGTTCTCATTTTTTTCCTCCATAAAAAGTAGTGATGTGATGATAGAGAGAAGATTTGTTTTATACACAATAACAGGAAGAAGAAATGAGAGTCCATTTGGTTCGATCCTAATTTTACATCATCTAATTTTAACTATTAGGAATTTTTTTAACTTTCAAATTTTTTGAGTTTTTTTTACTTTTCATCATATATAATATTTATATTCCAAAATTTACACTTTTTAATTTTTTTTAAAACAAATTGGAATTAGAAGAGATTAAAACTGTTGAAATTATGATCTTACTTTACTAAAATCACGTTGATCTTAGTTTTTAGAAATATTTTTCAATTTTTCTAATTATCTTCATGTTATAATGGTATATAATTTCATAAAAACACTGTACAAAGAAGAAGTGGAAAAAAAGGGATCTTAAGTATTTAGTCCTATTTATAATGATTTTTTTGTCACCACTCCCATGTTATTATTTTTTTAGTTGTTGGTCATGTATGGGACAAGTGTCATCGTCTACGAAAAGAAGGATGGGTGGTTACATGGAAGTTATGGGTGGTTTTCAATGGTTATGGGACTTTTTACAATTCTAAAAAAAATGGGAGTGGAGCCTATATACATCTTTGTAGAGGGGACTAAAGCCAAAAAACCTTTAAAAAAAGATAAAACAGTGGGTGCGGCCGCCCACTCAGGATTCTTTAGGGAGATGGTTGTCAAACGAAGATTTTCTACCGAAAATATAATTCATATATATTTTGCAAAAACAAACTCATCTAATTGATCGCATACAATTCCCCAGCGAATTGAGTATGCCAATGTCAGGAATCCCTCTAGAAAACTCTTGGTGTTTTCTTGCAAATATTTATATCTTTTTCTCAGTCCAAGTTATGAGAGTTTATTTTTAACTTCATCAAAACTTCATGACTACCCAACAAATACTTCAACACTTACTCTCAAGATCATATTATTTTCCCTTAAATCTTGCAATTTAAACATCTTCCAAATATCTGATTGCAAATTGAACTTAACATTATATATTATGGTTGATACGTATGCATGAATCCAAAGGAAGTTGTAAGGAGGGAATTTTCTTATTTTTTATGTTACACAACATTATTCAACTTCTATCCAACTTATACCTTCCTAACTAGTTTTATATATGTTTTTAAGACTATTTAATTAGCAAACTAAATGATTTATCAAAAAATTCAAGCTATTTGTTAAACAAAACAATTTATGCTACTTCATCGAGCCATAGACCATTATGTTGGTATGTGGAACTTGTTTTTGCTGGCTTATCGGGTTTATGTTTTTTATTGTGTGAGTGTGCTAAACAAGATAATGATCTTACCAACAAGTTATTATCTTAGCCTTACGATAATCAAGCGATTTGTGTATCATTTGATGCTCCAATAATGGAGACTTTTGTGGGTGCTAAACAAATTGTTAAACTAAATTAATTATAATCCAAGGAAGAAGATTGTGACACCTCGCCTATTTTAATCACGCGTAATTAATCCTTTACTAAAACAAACAAGAATCTCATTTGTTTCATTCTTAGCATCACTATTAAAAAAAAAAAATTACTAACCACCTATGTTAAATTAAGTCGATGCCAAATTTTATCTTTCATTAACATACCGTAATATGCGGACATAAAATAATATAAACCATCCACACAATAATAGTAGTCTAAAACATCGTAGGATAATATAGATAAATAATTAATGTCGAATAATCCATTGGCTCTAAATCCAACATCTAAATTATAAGTTTACCTGAAATGAAATGAATCTAACTACAGAGTCTGATACTGAAGTAAATAAATCTGAATAAATATCTAAAGTGAATGGGCAATATGTCCAACTGAAATAACTGAACATGATTCCTAAACTAGGAATGAAATAATTGAAGCATCTACATAAGTCCTGCATGCCTCTATAAGTGCTGCAGCTACGCATGTCTAGAATGAATCACCATGCTTGGTGTCCCTGTGGCTGGACATATAATGGTTTTGAAAATAGATTTTATATGGATCAGAGTCAAAAACATTTTGAAAAACATTTATCAAGTATCTAAATTGAAGTAAAAGTAGTTATTATATACATGTTAGTTTGGCGCACACTCCCTTAAGTTTCTCACCTCTCAATTATAGTGCACGCCTAACGTCTTCTAATAAACTTACCTAGTTATGCTACCTAGCCTAATAAGATATAATAATCATCTATCCAACCACTAATACACTAGCTCATCCATACCGCCCATACGATACGTTGTCGTAATAACCATAATCAATATTAACCGATTATTATTATTGAACTATTAATTAAGTTTCTCTTACTTAAGTTGCTTTTTGATATGCGTTATCTATATCTTCTACTATCAAACAAAAAGTAGAATAATCAAACTTGTATGTATACATCACACTATATATATATACAACTACATCATTTTCGGAATGGCCATCACGATGCATGCATACTCTGCTATCAAGTCCATGTACCTCTTGTACCAAAATAAGGACTATAGGTTCAGAATGGCACCTCGAACCATAAATCAAACGACACATAATGGAGGCGAACATAGTTCTAAGCCTTTGGACTACGCACATACCTAACGTACCCAAATGACATGCCGATACCATTATTTTTCACTTAAATAGTGATCCGCCCTAAATTCTATGTTATGGGCATACATCCTGACCTTACTGGCATTGTCAATGTGGAATCACCCACTGCACGTGACCTCCTGTGATAGTAGGCAACGTACTTATGTTCACACACATTAGCAAGTGCATAATAGGTATACACATAACCTATTAATATATCTAGTATAGGTATACGCACAACCCATAAATATATCCAATATGTAGTATATAATCTCTCAAATACACAATGTAGTAATGATTTACACTTAATATACTTTTCTTATTTTTCGAGTTTCACACTCTAACCAGAGGGTCCTTGATATCCCGTAAAATAATTTATGTAGTCCATATATCACTAACCTATTGGTATCAATTTCGAGTTGTCATTTACACTTCCTGTAATCCGATTTGTAAATTCCCAATACGTAACACAATCGTTTAACTCTCGTCGGTCCTAATCTCATTTTACCCTAATTATGATCAAACCGAGCTTTAAATATAAGTTTGTTCTTATTCTCTAAGTACTCATATAGTTAATAAAATATTATCAAAGTTCCCCAAATTCGTTGGTAAAGAAAAAATGCTTAAATGAAACAAAGAATCCATTTTCATCTTTGATCAATCGATCGACAAAACTGATCGATCCATCGACATCCCTCGATCGATCAATCGACACCTGTTATGTTAGCTTTGTCTGGTTACGTATTTCCTCCATGTTTAATCCATTTAACTTCCATGAAACCTTCCCAAACTCCCATATAATGTGCCCAATCACCACATATATGTATATGTACAGGTCCTAACGAAATATATTCACAATTCATCATCTAATTCACATTAAACAATCTCAAAATTCTACTTTAAACATAGAAACCCTAGTTTCATTTTTCTTGCATGTTCATCTTCAAGAACCCATTATTTTATCATCATATTCATGCCCAATCCTCATTTTTTTTTTATTATAACAGTAGGATGATTATAACCATGATATCTCATCAAATCATTAATTAAATTAATGATTTAATTTATGCATTATTATATTACTTTAACATGGATAATATAAGTACTCCAAGAATTGCCAGTTTAAAAACTTGCCTTCACTTTGAAGGGTCTTATTTCATTATTAGATAATGGAGGTGTCTCCTCCTTGATCTGATCTCGATTCCCCCATGCAAGCCTCATTTGAGGTAGACTTGAATATTAAAATAGAAAAGGCATCTCTCTCTTTAAAGTATGTGTTTAAATATTTTAGTAGCCTTTTGATGTGTAGTTTATGTCAAATTGGTATCCGAGAAGGTGTCGATCCACATTGGTGTTTGCTATATCAGTGTATTTTTTTTATCAAATCGTACACTACTCTTCAAACTCCAAGAAAGTCTAAACAATAAGAAAAGATAAATTAAGAGTTAAGAGAGAGCATTTAAGAGTTGAAGAAACAAGTGGCGCAACTCTTTTCTGACCTATGCCTAAGACCTAACCCTAGCCCCTACACACCCCTGCCTAAATCTTTCCCCTGCTGCCCCAATCAGCACTATTCCCCTCTTTTACCCCACCTCGCTGCCCTAAACCCTCCCCACCCATGCCTCTCATCCCCCTAAACCTCCTTAGTACCCCCTCCCCACCCGCTGACCACCCTACTGGTCAAAAACCCACTGTCGACCCAAACCCTGCCTTACTCCACCCTAAAAAAGACCACCTGAGCCTAGACAACGCTAAACCCCACTCCCCCAAGTCTGAAACCCTTACAAGGTCCTCCCTTGCTGAACCCCAAAATGGTCCAGAAAACCTAGGGTTTTGCCCTAGTTGTTCTCAAAATCTATTTGGGCTGCCAAATCCAACCCCAAACCCTTATAACTCCTCCAAAACCATGGTTTTTGATGTGGGTGGAAGTTTTTATGGTTGCTTTGGGTGAAGAAAGAGAGAAGAAGAAGATATGAAGACTAAGATTTATGGGATGTGGACCCCTTAACACAAAAAAAAATATTTTTGGACCCCTACAAGTTTTTTGGCACTTTTTAGAATTTTCTCACGAGTCCCCAATCTTTGTCAACGCTCGAGGACGAACTTGGTCTTAAGAGGGGGAGAGTGATGGAAATGAGTCCCTTTTTAGGGATAATTTATCATTTTTATTTTATTATTATTTAGAGGTAAGGAATAGTAATGATATTTTTATAATTAGGGTCTTAGCTTAGAGCCTAAGATACTCCTCCCATTTGAATATCCCCATGTAATCCCCATTTGAGGTAGACTTGAATTTTGAAATAGAAAAGAGTATTTCTGTCTCTAAAGTGTGTCTTTAGATATTTTTAAGAGCCCTTTGATGTGTAGTTTATGTCAGATTAAGATGCAGTTCCTGACTATGTACTTATTTAGACTAAACTCCATCCTGGAAGCAACAATTGAAAACAATGGGATTAAAGCATTAAAAGTAGGATTATGACATAATATAATCATTCCCATGATTAGTGTAAAAGCATTGAGTGTGTTACTTTGGAACATTATAGTAATTTTATTCTCATCTTAATTTTAGTGTAAATGTAAGGTATTATTTCTTATGAGTCAAGGTGTTAGTTACCTCAATATATGTTGCTCATGACAACTTTTATATCTTTGTTTTCCCAAATAACATTTTAGACTCATCGATTCCATTAAATGTAAATAAATTATGGTTCGGGACATCATATCACTTCTTATTATTACGCTATCAGATATGATTTTGGAAGGATGAGGATGAAGGAATACAACATTGTTGAATCTTGGACTTTATGTTTGTCATACAAAATTTGAACATATATATTCATACGAGAGCATAACGCTCTAACGGTGAACTTATATATTTAACAAAACTGAAAGGATTGTTGGGCTAATATCCTATAGTTGATTTGTATAGAAAGTTTTTAACCCACAGTGTGGTTCGAGTAAACATTTAATTTTTTTTCATAAAAATAGGATTCAAAGTCATAGCTTATACTTGTAATTTCTAGAAAAACACTGCACTCAACAAATTTGGAATCTGACCCAAAACAATTCTATTAGGAGTCCTCCACACTTACAGTGTGCTAATGTAGTTTATAACCATGGAAGCTTGTACCAACTAAAGAATTATGCCACTGCATAATCTAAGATATATATGGGAATCTCGCATAATTCCAAATACCAAGAATTACAGGTTGTTTTATATCATTTTATCAACAAGTGATCTATATGTGATCTTTAGTGATAAATCATTACAATTACTTGTTTGGTTTGTGATGATAATTCATTAATGTTACTCAATGTAGTTTGTGATCATCCCCATTCCCTTTCTTACATATTCTGAATATGAACTAAATTAAAGGTCCCGAGTGCTTTTAGATCATCTCATTGCTTTTTAACATTGACTCTCCTTTCCCTTTAGTTCATTTTTTGCGTAGCAGATCCAAAACCAAGCGAGGGGTTTTCGATTTTTTGGTTTCCAAAGTACGAATTTTTTGAGTTTGTGTAACCAAAGTCACTTACGTTGTGTATATTGGTTTTCAAAATTGCCTTTTACAAATTAGGTGATTTTGTATGCATTGATAATTCAATGTATTTGTGGTTGGAATATGGACGCACGGGTAAGCCTCTAGTATACATAATTGATTGAAAATCTACATTACAAAAATATCACGTAACGACATACTCTGCAATTTATGTTCATCATCATTGCAATTTTTAATCCATCATCTCTACATTACAAATTGCAATGATGGTGAAAACAAAAATAAATTATGGATTTGAGTTGTAGAATCACGATTCTTGAGGATTATTTGTTCCCATTCATAAGAAAGTTTTCTAATGTTTAATGGAAAATTAACTCGAAGATACAACAAGTCCAATGAATTCTTCTTTTAGCAATATTGAGTAATTCACCAAGAATACTCTAAAACTAGTAAGAAATCTAATAGAGAATATGTAATTTTTTAGATTCTGATTATGTGCAATATGGTGTTTTTGGCACTTATTTATAGCCTAGATGGTGTCTTTTAATTAATAGACACTAATCCAACATCTGCATAATGGTACCCATTCGATCGTGTGCTTTCAGCCTCGATAGTCAAAATCATATTTTAATGATGTAGCAATCCAATGGTTATCAACTCAATAAAATTTGTGATCGTGTGTGGCAAATATCATCCCTGTTATCCTGTTGATTTTCACATGAACCAAAGACTTGCTACTCCTTGCGACCATTCAAATGGCAAATCTAAAGTGCTAATGCTCCAAATAAGTATTACACATTTATCATCTCAACTCGGTGCTAATTGTTTATTACTACGGGTGTTTTTTATTTTCTGATTTTTTTAAACTGTAAATTCCTAACATTTATAACTCATTCCAAGTTTTACAAAAAAAAATCCTCGTTTCGAAATTTTATTCCCATTTTGTCAAACGTTTCCAATTTGGGTAAAAAAATGATTTCCAAAAAATTAACTGAAATCAAAATCGAAAAATTATATTTTTTGCTGAAAATTTTATGAAAACCCATTTTCTATAATGGAAACACGCTCAATCTATTTTTATCGATGGGACATACGTTAAATATAGTAAAATATTTTCCATTAACTTTCTACAATAGACTTTGTTGAAGCCTACATCTTACTCATTAGCAACAAGTTAAAAACTTTCAATTTACCTAAAAAAACTCACATCAGGAGTGATTCTCACCTCAAAAAAATAAAATTTATTGCTATAATTTTAAGACGAGTTCATTACGATTATAAAAACATTGTCAAGGAAACTCTAATTACATGTAATTTCTACTTTATCCTAATTTTCAGGCACCCATGGGAGTGCCCGCCGGTGTAAACTTTTAAACATGAACTTCAATCGGGTTAAATTATGAATACCTAAGAGCCTGCACAGTAAAGAATAGCTATGGATGACTATAGAAAAATGACGCAATAAGATCTAATAGAAAAATACTTTGTAGCCCTTTTGATGTATACTCTAAAGAATTATACTCCTTCTGTCCGAAATTAAGAGTCTGTATCTTCATTTTATATAGATTAAGGATGCACTCGATCGACAACTAAGATTAACTTTAGTTCACCATCGTGGAACATAGTTCATTGATCATGTCAAAAAAAGGAAAGTAGGCCTTTAATTTGAGACAACCCAAAATAAATAGTGAACTCTTAATTTAGGACGGAGGGAGTATTAGGAACTCAATAATAGCATGAACATATGCTCTCAGATGGTATTCGATGAACATTTGAAAAACATGAATTCCAATATCCCTTTATATTTACTCTTCTTAAGGTGTTGGTGAGTTCTGCCCAAGAGTTGATTAATAATTCCAATAACTCGGTAAAATTGGTTCAAGATAACACACTAAGTTTTAACCAACTACTTCTCATTTACCAAGTTTCAGAATTATAGCACCTTGTTAATAAAAATCAACTATAAAGAAAAATCAAAAGTAACAAATATCTCACTATAATTTATGAGAACACAACTACCAAATTATCAACCCATTTACTTCAAGTATGTAAAAATTAACACCAAATCAATTATAACAATCCTAATGAAAGGAATTCAAGATTATAATTTTCATTGTCTTATTTTTCTCTTTGAAATATTATGAATTTTCACCAACATTAAATTCATGTATTCATCCATAATTCCATTTAAAAGACTAATTATAATATTTACAATATGCAATAATATATCCCCAACACACAGACATAAATTGGTATATTCAGTCATATCTTTTGCTATGACTGCAGATAAGATCTTCAAGCTTGTAAGGACATAATCTTACGATTGTCTGCTAGAATCTATGAATTTATGAGTTCTCCTTTATCACAATTGATATGTCATATACGTTACATTTGGCACGTATACACACGATCATCCATGATGAACACAATCTGAATCATTAGCATCGTGCTCATCATCACGCACCCATCATCTTCAAATGTGTGACGATCTTCTTCAATTGGTCTCCACTACTCCACTACGTTAATGATATTATTTTTATTTGGAGTTCTTAATATTCGCAATTATATTAGGGAGATTTTTAAACCAATTTTATAACTTAACGCATTTTATCAAAAATAAGGCAGGCCTTTAAAAATAATGATTTTCGCTTAAGGTCGTTTAAACGACCTACACATATCGTTCTAACAACATGAACATATCGTTTGATAAGGTTGCTTGATCCCCTGATCTAATATGGATCAAACAACCTCACACTATTTTGGTTTTTACCCGTCGTTTCTTAGGTCATTCGAAGGAGGATCTAATGACATATCAATGTCCTTCTAATGGCATACACATGTCGTTCGAATGACATAGCGCCACCTTGATTTTTTATTTTGCCTATAAATACCTGCTCTTATTAGGTATTTTATAAGACTTTTGAATAACTCCTTCCCTAGACCTGCTTCAATTTAAGTCTTCATATTTAAAGGCCAAAACCCATTTTGATTCACTAAAACCTCCCTGTATATGTTTGTGAATCTTTTAGAAACCCTTATATTAATATTACCCAATCTCGGAGTGGTACTTGTGGAGAAGAAAAGCTATCTCCATTGTTGATTCTTGGATTTCTTACTGGAGCTCTCGCTGAAGACAACGAACGAAGGCATACGGGTATTCGCCAATAAAAAAATGTTGTATTTTTCTATGTACATATAGGTTGTGGTTTATTTTAAATCCTAAAATAAAAGGTTTTACCAATTTCGGGGATTTTAATCCTGTGGAAAAATCCTCTTCAATCATTGCTGCAGGCATATGACTGGTGACGTCTTATTTTTTTACTAACATTGAGGATCGCAAGGAAGGTAAAGTCACCTTTGGAGGTGGGATTAAATTTAGCATTATAGGAGGAGGTATATTAGAGATTCCTATATTTCCTAAGCTAGATATTGTTTTGTACATCAAAGGTTTAAAAGCAAGCCTTATCAGCATTAGATAGCTGTACGATGCAGAGTTTCCTGCAAAGTTTGACTGGAATGAATGTAACATTTATGATCAAGCCGATAAACTTTTACTGCAAGGGGTGAGGACAAGAGATAATTGTTATCAGATTGTGCCCAAGTCCTCATTTGTGTGCAACAGCACCATGTCCTCGTCTATGGATTTGTGGCATCAATGTCTAGGTCACGTTAATTTTAGAGAGTTGGAGCATTTAGTGAAGAATGACCTAGAACATGGCTTGCCGTCTTTTGGAAATCCAACTTCCACTGTTTGTGGTCCTTGTTAGCATAAAAAATAAGTCCGTAGTTCCCATCGAAAGTTAAATTCCATTACCACTGCACGTGTTCTTGAGTTGATTCACATGGATCTTATGGGTCCTACTCGCACTGAGAGTTTGGGTGGTAAGAGGTATAACCGTGTAATGGTAGATGATTCCTCTCATTATTCGATGGTTGGTTTCTCGAGAGAGAAATTTGACGTTGTTGAGTTTTTTATGACCAACTGTCGTGTCCTGCAAAATTAACATGGAGTCACTATCAACAAAATGCTTAGTGACAACATAATAGAATTTAAAGAAGGAAAACTGGATCATTACTATGATAGCCTCAGAATTAAACATGAATTTTTGGTCGTGAAAACTCCTCAATAAAATGGAATTGTTGAGAGAAAGAACCGGATGATTGAAGTGATGGTTAGATATATGCTTCTTGGTCGTAGAGCGCCTAGAAGGTTTTGGGTAGAGACGGTGTCTACCACATGCCACATGGTGAATAGGGTATATCTTTGTCCGCACACACTTCAGGCGCCATATGAGTTATGGATAGGGAAGAAGCCCAACCTTTCATATTTTTGTGTCTTTGGGACTAAATGCTACATCCTGAGGGATATAGAGCAATTAGGAGAGTTTGAATCCCAGAGCGACGATGGAATTGTGTTAGGATATTCATCGAAGAGTAGATCTTACCGGGTTTTTAACCTAAACATCTCTAAGATAATGGATTAAAAAAATGTTACTATTAAAGGTGACGAGCCGCCGACGTTTGTTGATCATAATCCTTTGTGTGAGGATGATGCACCCCCTAGTGATTATCCCATTATTCCTCACACAATCAAGGTAGACCCTGCTCCTGATATAGGGAACACACCTGCTTGGGTTCGCATAAAGTTATGACCCTTTCGCTATTATAGAAGATCCCACTTTAGGTGTCAAGCCTCGCACTCATCTTGATAATGTTATTACCTATCTGTGTTACACGTCCAAAGTCGAGATGAATAACGTTAAGGAAGCAGTCAAAGATAAACACTGGACATCCACTATGCAGGATGAGTTGCTTTGATGTAGAAAGAATGATGTATGGGAACTTGTACCCCAATTTAGTGAGAATAATGTGATTAGTACTAATTGGATCTTTAAGAATAAGATGGATGATAATGGTACCATTATGCATAATAAGGCTAGGTTGGTCACTTAGGGCTACACATAGATGGAGGGTGTAGACATTGAGGAGACATGTTCTCTTGCTATGAGGCTTGAGTCCGTTTACCTACTACTCGCCATCGCATGTCATCATCGCTTCAAGTTATATCATATGGATGCCAAGAGTTCCTTTATGAATGGTATTATACATGAGGAGGTTTGCGGGGAACAACCGAAAGGGTACCCTAATCACCCTGGACACATCTATTATTTTAGAAAAGCCCGGTATGGTTTGAAGCAAGCCCCTTATACTTGGTACGAGAGTCTTACTTCATATATATTGGCTCGTGTCTTCACAAGAGGGGGATTAGATAAGATGTTGTTTGTTAAGGGAGGAAAATGTGATATTTTGGTGGCCCGAGTTTATGTGGACAACATAGTATTTGGATCCACGTGTCCTCGCCATACTCATAACCTTGAGGAGGAGATGAAGTGTGAGTTCGAGATGAGTATGGTTGGTGATCTTACATTCTTCCTTGGCCTCTAGGTTCGTCAGCTAGAGGATGGGAAGTTCATATCCCAATCCAAGTATGCAAGAGATCTCGAGAAATTTTTTGGGTTAGACTCCGCTAAGCACGCCCGCACCCTGATGAGTACCTCGACCAAGCTTAGCAAGGACACTTCAGGCAAGGATGTAGAGCAAACCTTGTATCAGAGTATGATGTGACACCCCCCTAGTTAAATAAAGGGTGATAAGTCATTTATTAAATTAAAAATCAAGGTGGACAGTTGGTTCATTCTTAGCATCATTGTCGCAAATCAAATTTCCAATTTAACACCCTAAATAATTAAGCTAAGTGTCAAAATAATTAGGAACTTATTTCCATTTTATTAAGTCCAATTATGAAAACCTTTTTATTAACCAAAAATTTAAGATTTCATAAATACTAAGGATGAATAATAGCCCACAAAAATTTAAATCATCTAAATAAACCAAACCAGTTTAAAACTATAAATGAAACCATCCTGACAATAGTTAAAACCCAAAGGGTACCAAATACTGAAAATAAAAGAGCATTAATCTCTGACAAATTCAATTGAATAGGGAAACGGGCGACACATGCCCTAACTAATAAGAACAAAAAATAAGAGTGGAGTCTACAATGAGGTCATCTAAGCAATGGCCTGCAACTCCCACATAAGCTGTAGCGCATCCGATCCAAGGAATCTAAGCATGACGCCCTTGTGGCTAGGCACCTATAGTATATACATATATACAAGAGAAGAGAAATAATAGGAAACGGGTCAGAGACCGAGTGTAAAACAGTTTAAAAATAGTTTAGCGAGTATTTAAAATACTTACCGGCTAATGTAACAACCATATTAGTAAGCGACACTCTCTTGAGAAATTCTCACCTCTCCTCTAGTGTGCACGCCTACTGTACTATTAATCTCAAAGTTTATTTTAACTTGACTTTCCCATAAGGTTTCATTACGATACTTACAAATCGGTAAGATAACTAATTTCTGATAATTTAGCTCTCTCATATATCTTATGTTATTTAGGATAACCTAGTGATGTCACAAAATTCCCAAACACTTATAATAAAGTTGGAGTATTTACTCATTACTTAACTACTTTTATGCACAGTAGAAAGTTCCCATACTTAAGTATCTATATCTATCTATCTATCTATCTATATATATATATATATATATATATATATATATATATATATATATATATATATATTAGTCACTCATATACTATATATACTACCTGCACCCTACATAAAATCTAAGGTGTTGGCATACTCTATTATCAAGTCCCCGTATCACTCGTACTAAGGGACATACTAGTAGGAATCACTCTCGAACTATATTAATATAAAACACATACAATTGGAGGCAAAGTATAGTTCCAAGTCACTAAGAGGTCAACACATACCCTCACATCTCTTAGGACCGTCTGACTATCAATCAGATAGCCTGTACCAAGGAATCCTATGCTCCAGGGTACGAGACAATATCCCCCATAAAGGCCCAATCGAGATAAGACTGTCGCAGTGCGAAAACCCCCGTGATAGCAAGTAGCTCGAGTATAATTTTTATACCAATATATAATATATGCACAATCACATAGTCATATATATTTAAATATCCACATTTCTAAATTAGGTGCGCCCACGACCCATAATTATAATTATCCATTATTTACACATTTTACTCGATTATTTCACATAACGGACTCGTCATTTTTATTCTCATTTATAATTCACTTCATACTCACTTCTCCTCTCTCGAATTATTCTAAGTATAATTTTATTAGGCATGCACTCACTCACCTTCAGGTCTAACTCCTTTACGAGTCTCGATCCTTTTATTAAACATACTCTTATTTTCTTATACGCATGAATAATTCCTCGTTAACCCAAAATATCATCCTACATTTCACTCAACGGGGTTTACCTAGACCCTACTGGTCTTCTCTTTATCCCATTATACCCCAACAATACAATCAAGTTCCTATGCATTTTAACCGGATTAAACCATTGGACGAGAAATATGCAGTTTTCTAGGAGGGGTCGATCGATCGATGTAGGGGGATCGATCGTCAATCGATCGATGTTCTTGATTGATCGATTGATCAAGCAGTTATGACGAAACCAACTCTTTTCCAGTTACCGGTTTACCTCTACAACTTAAACCAAATCTCCATTAATGATTCCCAAACTCAAAATTCATAATACTACAAGTACCATATACCTAACAACAAGATTTTCTACGTAAAACGTGTCTGAATTTATCAAGTATCATGATTTAATGGGGTAAAATTCACATAAACTACAAGAACTCAAAATTTCTTTTAGTTTCCATTCTTTCAATTCTTTCCTAGATTTCTTACTTCTAAACCCATACAAATTCATGGCTTATCCTCTACATGTGATTTAGATGTCCAGAATACGTCTACTTCCTCTGCACATATGATTTGAAATCTCCAAAAATATAATTTCTTCCATGAAACATGTTCTAAACAACCCTAGACTAACATGATTGAAACATTAACTAAAATAAAGAAAGATAGATACTTGCCTGGAATTTGAGTTTATAATTTGTGGGTAAAAGTGGTATGGTTGCGTTTCTTGTCGCACGATCTACGCTTTGGCGATCATGGCGGTGTGAACGGTCGAATCCTTTGCCTTGAGTTGCTTGGAAAGCTCTCCAACCCCTTCTCTAATGGCCATTCTTTGATTTTTTTTTATTAACCCTAGTAGGCAACTCCTAAAGGTTGATTTATCCTTAGAAAATTCGTGGGTTTAATTACCCAAAAAAGTAAAATGTCTAAAATACCCTCCCGGGATGTCAATTGGGCTTAAAAACACCCAGAGACCCAAACTAAACCCCCGGGTATATTATTTTGACTACCTCGACCCTTCCGGACACATTAGCGCACTCTAAATGATCATACGGGTGACTTATAATTTATTCACTCTTAATAATAATAATTTAATCTGGACACGACACAGGCGCGGCCCGATTTAATTTCCACAATTATCAAATTATACACTCATGATAATTTAATAAATTCGATTATACATATTATTTTATCCATTTAGTAATAATCAACAAATTCCCAATAATTACTAACTCTCATCACGCTAGTAAATATTTAATATAATTTTTGAATTAATATTAAATTTATATCTTAATTTTATTTAATAAATCCCCAAATTTAAAAGTCATAAAAATACGGGGTATTACATATGATAGGTCATATTCTCTACTTGATGGCTAGTTATCCCGATATAGCCTTTAGTGTTGGAGTATGTGTGCGATATCAGATAAAGGATCTTAAGATTGGGAAAACTAATTGAGGCCGTAGATATGTTGATATATAAATCACCACCGAGTTTTAAAACCATAAGAGTATTACATGTGAAAAGTCTCTAAGGCAACAGATCGACAAGTTTATCTCGATAACTAGTAAGGAAGAGATTTAAATCTTGAACACCACGCTCTACCACATCAGAAATCCGAGTATTGAGGTAAAGATCATCATACACTTGACCACATTTGAGACGGAACTTACGTATGTGTTGTGGCTTAAGAAGGCGCAAGACTTTGTCAATAAAATAAAGAAAATTAATGTTTCCCTGCTCATCTTAATTCGCATTTTATAGTCTGATGATACGAGAAATCGTACACAGGTAGATCTCGTACCAGCAGATCAAGTGTAAGTGTAGAATAAGTTGATAAAGCAAGTAAATAGATAGAAAACAAGGTATAGAGTGGTTCAGCCCTTAAAATAGGCCTACGTCCACTGTGTTGCTCCGTTCTCATTATATACGATGCACTTTACAATATAAGCCTGCCTAGAGAGGCGTACAAGTATGAGAAATAGGGAGAATACATGGCTGTCGAGGTTCCGGGTGTGCCGGAGGTCAGGCCACGTAGCCCCCAAGTCGTATGTTGAGGTCGTACGGGGAGAGCCGTGCGAGGCTTAAGCAAGCGTTGTAGAGAGTGTTCCAGAGGAGAGGAATTCCATGCCTTATTTCGAGGTGCGGTCCTCTATTTATAAGAGTGATGTGAGGTGTCACGTGCTATGAGCACATGGTCCGTAGTTGGTTGCAGTGGAGAGGGATGCGGCCTATAAGATAGATGATAAGTGCGGCACCATATGCTGAACAGAAGGTGTCGGGCCCTCCAAGGGAGGGGCCGCGGCCTGTGTATGTAACGCGAGTTGGTTAGGGCCGCACCCTGTTGGTTAGGGCCGCGCCCTGTTGGTTAGGGCCGCGCCCTGTTGGTTAGGGCCGCGGCCTATAAGCCCGCCCATGTATGAGTACCTATCCGTGGCGGGGTGCTATATTTGTCATATCAATAAGCCCCCAAGCCGTAGTGCCAATTGGTAGAATGTTGGGGCTGCGGCTGAATTATGTACCAACCGCGGATGCTGAGAGATGTTTCGTGCTTATTGAATTATGTTGCGGCCTGTTTGATCCCAGGCAGCGGTGTTGCATGACGTGCCGCGGCCTGATCAAGGCGACGTTTCATCTTCCGCGTTCCCTTATATAAATGGCTTCTGGCCGTGGACTTCTTTACATTTTCGAAACCTTGAGAGAAAATTCTGTTCCTCCTTGTTCTTGCGTTTTCCGGCGACTTTCGAAAGCGGTGTGTGGCGGTTCCGTGGTGGTTGAAGGCTGAGCACCGCCGGTTTCTTCATTAAAAGGTAACTTTTCCACCCATCAACCTTTTAACAGTTCTTTAACTTCTGCATTCGTAAATATCTCAACCTAGAATCATGTATTCTCCTTCGTATTAGATTTGCCATGCTCTTTTCTGCATAGTTGTTTTGGGATTTGTACTGGGTAATAGGTTTTGAATAGAACATCAATGTTGCAGTTTAGGGTTAAACTTTAGGGCTTCTGAGTTCCCATTGTGTTCTTGAGTGTTCTAGGGTTTTGATCTTCGGATTTACAACTGCTGAAGTAATTACCTGTTTGTGTTTGAGGCCGCGGAGTGAAATAATTTCTTAAATAACTTAGAGCTGCTCAGTCAACATATCCTTCATTGCTTAATAAAAATCATCTGCGGCATGTAGTAAATAAGGGTTGTAACCAGTATTAAATAAAGGTTGCAGCCTGTAGTGACTCAGTTTTAGATTAGATTCCGCGGCTACGCAGAATTTGTCTTTATCTCAATAACTTTAGTCCGCGGCTACAAACATCCTTTAGGGCTCTAGAACCCAACACTTGGCATGTTTAGCCCATCTTGCTACTCCACTTTAATCAGATTAATAATCCTGCCGCGGCTTCCTAGGAGCTTTTTAGGACCATATTGGCTGCGGCACCTAACTGCGGTCTGCTTTTCAGGTACTGCTGCAGCCATATGAGCTTTGACCCAGACAACTTTCTGAAGGGCTTTTGGGCAAAGCACTTTGGGACTTCTCCTCCTGAACTCTCTTTCGTGCCCCCCTTAAGATCAATAGGGTCTTGCCAATTGAAGGATTGCCCCAACTGCATAACATTAGATTCTGATTCCGCGGACTCTGATTCTAAGCTTGATTCTCAGTCCGTGCCGATGGAGGAAGAAGCCAATTCGAGCAATCATCCACTGGAGGCAGGAGGTACTGCCGCGGAATCTAGAGACCCCCCAGCTGGTACGTCTGGGAGGGCTGAGCGACCCTTAGCTGCTCTTGGCATCCACAGCATCATGACCCAAGATTGGGTCGACCAGGTAGCGGAGTCCTTCGAATTTCCATTAAATTTGATATGCTCAGCTCCTGCCGCGAACCAAAGGCCGTGCGCGGCACTCACTGATGGGATATGCTTTCCACTTCATGCATTTATTTACGGGCTGCGGTTGCCTGTTCCTGTTCCCATCCGTCGACTTTTTCAAACTATGAAACTGGCCCCAGCCCAGTTAGATCCCAACGGCTGGAGAGCTGTTCTTGCCGCGGTCGTTCTTTGGGAGAATTTGTTCAAAAAGGACATTACTCCCGCGGAGTTTTTCCATTTCTACCGCCCGAAAGAGAACTCTGTAAAGTTCGCGGGCTACTACTACCTTTCCATCCGCGGCAGGGATGAGACCCTATATACTGGGAGGCCAACCAGTGTAAAGAACTGGAAAGGGAAGTACTTTTTCCTTTCTGGAGAGGGGTGGGAGTTCCACCCTGAAGAGAATGAGAGGGAGAGGTCTTTTCAAATGCCGCAGCGATGGGGGACCCCATCCAAACTAGGTATCTTTTTAATAGCCGCGTCTCCTATTTATAATTTGCCACTTTTTTATACCAACCCTTGTAATGTCTTCTGCAGTCCTTGACAATTTGCAACTCAACCCGCGGCAGGAGAGGAGAGTTGCCGAGGCCGCGGCTGTTTCTGCTGATAAGAAGAGATTCAGCACTCTAGTGACCTCTGCCACTATATTCAACGCAGGCTTCTTCCCTAATAAGTCGATCCCCCTGAAAATGGCCGTGGAAGGTAACTTTTAATCTGCGGATTACAACTTGATTTTTGAGTTCTTCAAATGCTTGTGCTTAACATTGTTTCTCCCTTTCAGGTGAGGAAGTGGACAGGGAGTTGCTGAACGCACAATTGGCGGAGATGGACGAGGACGCGGTGGTCCTCAATAATACTGCGCGGAGCAGAAAGAGGAAGAGGGCAAAGACAAAGGCCCCCACCGCGGAACCTTTGGGGGAACAAACTACTGAACAAACTACTCCTGCCGCGGAGAAGCCAACCACTGCTCCCGAATCTCAAACATTTGATGACGATATTGGAGCCAATCTGGCTGCGGCAGGATTGATTCCTGATATGTCTGCCCAACAATCCTCACCTCCGCCACCACCAGTTGTGGCCATTAATGCCAACTTGCCACCTCCACAATTTCGTGGAGGAGCTAGACCTGATGGTAGGCCGCGGCCACAACTAAGACAACCTGATCCCAACTCTTCCTGGGATACCACCGCGAAGGCTGCCAGAAGAATGAAGAAAGCCTTAGATGCCGCGGACCTTGACAGATTGGTCGAGGAAGATCAGGACGACCTGGAGGACTGCGGCCTCCACAGCCTTCTGAGGGTACGTACCTGTCGTCATTCTTTCAACTTTTACACCACATGTATTTTTCATATTTCCTCTTTATTTCAGGCCGCGGATGTGATTGTTGTTCAGAAGAGGAAGTACGAGGCCTTGTACAGGCTGAAGGAGATCGAGAAGAGTGCCCATGCCGCGGACTTGCAGGCTGCACGGACCTCTTCATTTGAAGCTGGGAAGATGTCATCTGCCGCGGCTCTTGAGGCAGCAAAGATGGATTTGGAGAGGGCTAACAAAGCCAGGGAGGAGGCAGAGCTCAACTTTAGCCAGGCCGCGGAATCTCTCAAAGCCTCCCAGGCTCAGACCGTGGCCGCTTCCCAGGTCGCTGAAGTGGCCAATAGCAAGCTTGCCCATCTGCAAAAAAACTATGAACTGCTGGAGGCCAACAATGTCGCGGCCATACAGAAGATGCAGGCGGACCATAAAGACGCCCTTCAAATGGCCATTGACCAAACTGTGGAGTCCTTCAAAAACTCCAAGGAATTCTTCCTTATAAATAACAGGGCCTACCTCCGCGGCTTCCAGGAGCTGCGGCAGAGGGTTATCAAGAATTTCCCTGAGGCCAAGGAGATTGTCCTTGGCTGGAAGCTAAGTGATGCAGAACACCAGGACTGCATTGCTGAGCTTAAGGCTGCAGCTGAGGAAAGAGCCAGGTTGAGAGCCGAAGCTGAGGCGGAGGCCGCGGCAGATGATGAAGAGACTGAGACGGCCGGGGAAGGTGATGAGGTTGATGACAACGACGACGCAGCATCTTGAACTTGTAATCTTTCATCATTCATAGGGCTGCGTCCCTTTTGTCATTTTATCTTTGTTGTGGCTGCGGCCCAGTTTTGTAAACATTATAATGTTAAGGCTGCGGCCATATATTCCGCTTTATATAAAGTTTATTTGTTGCATCTCTTTGCCCACTTTCCTTCTCATGCCTTGATGAATGGTTGAATGTACTTACTCATAGGACTAATAATAGCCGTGGCAACATAGCATAATAAATTAGCAATTTGCCTTTGAATGAACTTGCATGAACTAATAGTGATGGCCGCGGCAGCCTAGCATAATAAATTTGCAGTTTGCCTTTGAATGAACTTGCATGAACTAATAGTGATGGCCGCGGCAGCCTAGCATAATAAATTTGCAGTTTGCCTTTGAATGAACCTGGTCGAACTAATATTAATAGCTGCGGCCCCAACTCTTTGTTGAAACAAGGATTAGATACATGCCGCGGTGCTTTAGTCGCCAGTATGATGACTTGCTTATGATGCAGAGTGTGCCGCGGCTTCATGGCATGGATTCTGAAATCTTGACATCTTTAAAATGCTTCTATAACTGCCGCGGTATTATGACAAATTTCTTCAATAACCGCTTACTGAACCGCCAGTCCAATAATTGATGACCATAGCCATATCGACATGGAGGGGCTTTTGAATATTAAACCCTTTGGACACAAGGCTGCAGCACCACTTTATGTGTGTATTCTTCGTGAAGTCCGCGGCCTGTTGGGACAATTTCATGCTGTAGATGATCGCCTAGGCCGCGGTGCCAATGAAGTATGGCTTTAGGGCTGCGGATTCTCTTCTAGTCTTGTAAGAGTGCCTCAGATGTCTTCAGCCATATTGATGGGCTGCAGCAATTTTCCAGGCTCCATTTTCCAGGCTGGGTTATGTTTTCAAGCCACCCACAGCTAATATACGGGATACTATCAAGCCTCCCCAGGCTGGGCTATGTTATTAAGCCGCCCACAGCTAATATATGAGACACTATCAAGCCTCTCCAGGCTGGGCTATGTTATTAAGCCGCCCACAGCTAATGTATGAGACACTATCAAGCCTCTCCAGGCTGGGCTATGTTATTAAGCCGCCCACAGCTAATATATATGAGACACTATCAAGCCTCTCCAGGCTGGGTTATGTTATGAAGCCACCCACAGCTAATGCGTGAGACACTATCAAGCCTCTCCAGGCTGGGTTATGTTATGAAGCCACCCACAGCTAATGTGTGAGACATTATCAAGCCTCTCCAGGCTGGGTTATGTTATGAAGCCACCCACAGCTAATGTGTGAGACATTATCAAGCCTCTCCCGGCTGGGCTATGTTATTAAGCCGCCTACAGCTACTGATATACACAAAGCCCTCCATAGCCAGAGATTATAAGCCTCCCGGCTTGATGACGCGTCCCAAGAGATGAGAACAGGCATTGTAAGCCCCCGTGGCTAATAAAAGCTCCTTGAATCCCCGGACGCTTTCATGATTGTAATCATCATATGATAAGATACAGTTGCACATCGTGAGGGGAACTTTTGAGCTAATTAAGACCGCAATCCCTCCATAGGTGCATCCCAAAATAGTAATAATCTTCCAAGATAATGTGTTATTCTTCCCTTGGAATCTGTTTAAGACAAAAGGTCTTCTTGTGAGATGACAAATTATGAAAACAAGAGAGGAATGAGATATGGCAAAATTTGCTAATCCATATATTTATATATGTATGTTTCAGCTGATGGCTTTGCTAATAAAACATAAAATCTTGAAGATAAAGGCTGTAATGAGCTTCCTCAAACATAAACAGAAAGATCTGAAAAACAGAAAAACCAAGGGAGAGATGTGGCTTGCGGCCTATGTTAGGTCTGGCTGCAGCCTTTAATCATTCTTGAGGAACCTCCTCAGCATCCCTTGCCCAATTAGTCTTTCGATCTCATCCTTCAGAGCGTAGCACTGCTCCGTTTCGTGGCCATGGTCCTGATGGAATTGGCACTGAGCGGCTTTGCTTCTCTTGTGGGGCGGAGTTTTCAGCTTTTCTGGCCACCTCAAAAGTTGACCTTCCTTGATGTACTCAAGTATCACTTCAATCGGGTAGGCCAGCGGGGTGTAGGGCCCTGACTTCTTCTCTGCCTTCCTCTTTTGGCCGCTGATTGCCTCTACAGCTGCATCCTTTGAAGATGCTGCGGTCGTCAAGCACGCGGGTGCTGCTGAGATGAGTGCCGCGCCCGTATTGGGTGAGGCCGCGGCTTCTAGCATGAGTACCCTCTGAGTTATGTAGTTGACCTGGGTCTGGAGCGAGGCATGGCTGTCATACAGATGGTTGAGATGGCTGTACAGCTGCACAATTTCGTCTTTGACTTCTGTGCTTTGACTGGACTCTCCTTCCATCCTCTGCTTTTGTTAGTCTTTTACAAAATATATATATAATCTGAGACAAAACTAACAGCAGTAAGTAATCTCACAAATAGTGGAGTAACCAAGTAGAAAAATGGGGATGCAGCGTTTGCACTGTCACATGGGCTTACTGCCGCGGCCGCGGCCAATAAGGCACATAAGTGCACTGCCGCGGCCTTGTATGATATACACCAAGGTTGAGCTAGAGACCACCTGAGTCCATCCCCTGATGTTTTGAAGCTTCTGTATTACAACTAACCCAGTAGAGGTCGCGGTATGTAAGGTAGTTGAACTACCACACCGCGTCCCTACCTAGGCAGTGAAGGCACAATCCCAAAATTGAAGCCCGGGAACTGAGTTTTTCTCCCAAAACTTGTGGAGAGCATACCTACTAGGGTCTATCCATGAGGACATAACCTCTCGATGCACAAAGTGGCACAGCTTGAACGATAAACCCTAGATCACAGGCCATGTACAATAAAACAGGAATAGGTACAATCCTTCCCTAATCGTTCATCTTTTTGGGGTTAAAACCCATCGTGCTTTTCAGCACCATCTAGGTGGAACGATATCATCGGGGAATGCAAAACAGATTTAAAGTTATGAAACAGAGGTCCAAGAGTAGGTCTGGACTTGGGAAATAACCATCAAAGGGGTGAATATGAAGCAGAGCTCAACTAACCAAAATTCACACATGAGATTCTGATCCAAAAGATCCCCATGTGTAATATAAGGTGTTTATGAACTCAAAATGTAGAGAAACAAGATTGAAATATCTCGTTCCCACAGACGGCGCCAAACTGATGATACGAGAAATCGTACACAGGTAGATCTCGTACCAGCAGATCAAGTGTAAGTGTAGAATAAGTTGATAAAGCAAGTAAATAGATAGAAAACAAGGTATAGAGTGGTTCAGCCCTTAAAATAGGCCTACGTCCACTGTGTTGCTCCGTTCTCATTATATACGATGCACTTTACAATATAAGCCTGCCTAGAGAGGCGTACAAGTATGAGAAATAGGGAGAATACATGGCTGTCGAGGTTCCGGGTGTGCCGGAGGTCAGGCCACGTAGCCCCCAAGTCGTATGTTGAGGTCGTACGGGGAGAGCCGTGCGAGGCTTAAGCAAGCGTTGTAGAGAGTGTTCCAGAGGAGAGGAATTCCATGCCTTATTTCGAGGTGCGGTCCTCTATTTATAAGAGTGATGTGAGGTGTCACGTGCTATGAGCACATGGTCCGTAGTTGGTTGCAGTGGAGAGGGATGCGGCCTATAAGATAGATGATAAGTGCGGCACCATATGCTGAACAGAAGGTGTCGGGCCCTCCAAGGGAGGGGCCGCGGCCTGTGTATGTAACGCGAGTTGGTTAGGGCCGCACCCTGTTGGTTAGGGCCGCGCCCTGTTGGTTAGGGCCGCGCCCTGTTGGTTAGGGCCGCGGCCTATAAGCCCGCCCATGTATGAGTACCTATCCGTGGCGGGGTGCTATATTTGTCATATCATAGTCAAAGTATAGATTGGTAATGGAAGTCCATAGGAACTTCCATCTTGTTAATAAAATGCTTGTTCTAATTGCATGCTTTGTTCGAAGGAATAAGAAGATGCGACAACGTAACGTAGTGAAGTGTTGATCTTATCATCAACACTGATATAATCTTCTGAAGTAGAAACCTTCAAGAGCTTTGAAATTGCTGAGTTATCCCTAAAGATCTCTCTAACTGGATAATAAAGTTGGAGTACCAAGATAAATTTACCTATCCATAAGGAGCTGAAATTAATATAACAAAGTAAGATACTGTTTTGAGATGGAGATGATTCAGGTCCAAGATTCAAGCTATTCACGTCCCCTGCAAAGCAAAATAGAAACATGAAAATATATGTTCATATAAAAGGTCTCGGCTCAAAATATGTCCAAAGATACTAAATAAGCATGACCCAATCCATATATATCATTCCCTTTATGAACAATATAAAGCCACTTTTATGCAGTCATCCCCAAAGACCTTTTTTATGTACTTATTCTTAAAAATAAAAAGGGTTCATTCTATTATACTTGTTTTTAAATATTGTATCATAGGTTCATTTTTATGTACTTGTTCCCAAAAATAAAAGATAGGGAACCTTTTATGTACTAATTTCCAAAAATTCAAAATGGGAACATTTTATATACTCATTTCAAGACCAAGAGGACTTATCATTAGGAACCAATACATTATAAGACATATGAACATAAAAAGTCTATATATATACAATAAGAAAGTGAAATAATCACTACAAAAATATGAAACACAGACTAAAGAATAGAGAGCTGGGATATTCACACTTTGTAGAAACTAAAGAGGGCAATTTATGCTATGCCATAAAAAGAGATTTGGTGTTTACTTACGAGTAATTTTAGGGAGACACTCAAATTGGACCCTAAAATCAAACCCGTTGAGCTGTCAATCACACATTCGTGGGTGAGTGACATTCACATAAAGTCCATTTCAAACACAAATGAATGTGTGCTTGACAACTTAACAAGGTTTAATTTCAGGGTCTAATTTGAAGGTCTCCCTTGAAATATTGCTTCGAAAATTGCACACTTTAACACCAATTTTACTTCTTCCTACTTAATTATAAAAGTTGGGCTCTCTTATAAAAATAAGGTCATTTGACTAGACTCTAACCAACCTAAAATTAAATACTAACACCTCACTCGCTTTCAAACCAAATATATTGAAGAGTGATATAGAAAGGACGTGAAATGGAGAGTACTTGCACAAATTGGTGTCACGGGAAAGTGAGGGCACACAATTAGAAGAAGTGGAAATGATTTGGAGACTTATAACCCTAAACTAAATTGAAAACTTTTTATGATGAAATATCCCTCATCAATGTGATGTTTCATTTACTTCTAGAGACGACTTTTGTATTTCGTAAAACTTTCTCGATGAATTTCAAAAAATGAGGTGATAAAAGCGTAACGTGATAATTTTATTTCGATTGTATGCCCTTTTTTTTAATTACTTATGCAGACCTTAAATTGTGTAAGTTCTTTTTATTAAGCCCCAAAAGTAAATTTTGTTCATATTAAGCCCTTAAATTAGTTAAAATGTGTCTGGCGATCCCTTAAGTCAATTGTTATTATTTTCTCAGATTAATAACAGTTGTTTCTCTTTTCAAACTTATCAAAATATTCTCTGAAAACACATTTGAACCTTCGCAGAAAATACAGATTTCATCATCAGCGTCGTACATACCCAATGAGTCATGTTGGCTCTATGACGGCCTCTCTCCATAACTCTAGAGCCCCCTTCCCCTTATTTTTGTATCCCATAAAAGCACTATTGAGCCCAGAAGCATGAGGAGACTCGCCTATGGACATTGCGCTTCCCTAAGGACCTATGCCACCCACTAATCAACACCTAACCCATTTACCTCCCTACCTAAATTCTAGATCTGAAACTCTACCTCAAAGATTGCACCCAACCCATTCAAATTGCAACAAAACCCATAATAATGGTCTCTGTTGTCCCTTTACTTCATCTTGATCCCAAACCCTAAAATATGTGTTTCGAGTGAAGACTCTGATGGAATTGAAGAGACAAAACAATATCCCTTAATTTGTGAAGATAATGAATAAGAACTAACTATAGGGGTAGACAGACTATTTTTAACTACTTTAATGGCTATATAGATACAAAATTTGCTTTGGGGGCTTAATAAGTAATAAACACACTTTTGAGCTTACATAAGTAATTAAGTCTTTTTTTCAAGAGATATCACTTGATTAAGAACCTCTCAAATTAGTAAAAATTATAAATATAAAAAACCTTTAATATATCTAAATTATATGTGAGATATTCTAAATTCTGATATCAAACTAGAATGGGAATCTGAAATTATGGTGTAACGATGATGCATGACATGGAGGTGAGGTGGAACTTTAAAGTATTAAGAGGTGAGTGAACCTCTTTTAATAAGGGTCAATGAATTTGAACTCATTCTCTATAATGTATTTTTTGAAAAACCCTTTCTCAATTCTTATTTAACCATCCACCTAACCGCTACTACACAACCCCATCGCCCATCGTAATAATTTTTATTCTCTTAAGACGGGGATCAACAAATTTTATGCAATTAGCTTCATTACTACAATTAATTAATTGTTTATTCAAGGGCTCAACAAAAATTTCAAAATTTTGGGGGTATTCCACTCTTTTTTTCACCAAATTCCAAATATCCTTTAAAAGAGTGCAGTTTATTAACAGATGTATGTTCGGCTATTCTATATATGTCATTACCTAAAAATCTGTAACGATAAGGGCGAAGATGCAAATTGAAAGGAAACCACAACATGAGAACAAATAGGCCTTCCTGCAAGAAAAGAGTTTTGACGTTACCCAAAAAACTTACTTTGTATATCCCCATGTGATGTATTTTTTTTTTTTGATAAATTTACAAAACTAAAATTTAAAATAAAGTTTTGATGCTTATGACTCCGGTGTAAGTAATTTTATTTTCGTCCCTAAACTACAATTTAACCAATTCAGTGGCTAAATTATTCAATTCAAACTAATTCATTCCCTTTGTCAACTAAATCGTTAAACTTAGCGACAAAAAATAGTTTAGGGATTAAATTACATATAAATTTTAGCACGATTAAGTGATCTACCCTTGCAATGAAACGTGTAGAATTATTAGTTCCGTCTTAAAACATGTTTATTGCAAAGTCCATTGCACATGTTTTTAGTAGGTAAGTTGCAAAAAATACACTTTGCATGGTAACCAATTAATAACAAGTTACAAAATTCATGTGATTTGGATAACAAGCCACGTGTCCAATATCATTTTGGATTTAATGGTCAGCTCAATTATGGAATGTAAAATATTTCTTCTGCAATTTTCTAAAATCTTTAAGTTATATCAGATATTCTTATATTACATAACACTTATTCATTTTCAAATTTTACGAGTCTTTTAAGGTTCTTATTATTTGAGTCTTGAGAATTCAATCTTTCCTAACAAGTTACACTACATCAAATCCTGCAAATGGTCATTCCCAGTGGGTCATGGCCCAAATTCGTGACGAACGGGTCACGGACTTGGGCCATGACCATTCTATTTTTTGGCGTGACCATATTCATTACCACATTAAGTCATGTATGCTCTAGAATTGGTCACGACCCAAGTCCCTGACCACTGTGGGTCACGAATTTGGGACGTGATCAGGACGTGACCATCTTGGCACAAAATTCACGCCAAAATTCCCTCCAAGATCAGTCACGAATGGGTTATGGACTTGGGCCGTGACCAAAGGCATGACTAAGAAAAAAAAAACACACTATGGGTCACGGCTGAGGGCCGTGACCATTTCTTGGTATGGGTCACAGCTATGTGCCATAGCCATACCACATTCAAGCACTAGCGCTGATTGGAAAAGGGTCCCGCATGGTGGGCCATGGCTCTAGGCCGTGACCAGGACCACCCTCATTTCATTTATTGGTCGCGCGCTTGGTGGGTCACGGCACTAGGCCGTGACCAGATTCAAAACATAAAAAAATCACTGCAATTTCATTTGCGATTTCTAAGGGCTGTGTCTAAGGGGCTGTACGATTTCTGGAAATTTCCAAGGGCTGTGCGATTTCTGTGATTTCATTTGGATTTCTAAGGGCTGGTATGTATAAATTCATTTTGATTTCATTTGGATTTCGTGATTTCTATCTAAAGCCCTAATTTCTGTGTATGTATGTGTAGATTTATGTTTGTATGTGTGTATGTGTGTATATGTATTGATTTATGTTTATGTTTGTATGTGTGTGTAAGTATAGATTGTATGAGTGTGTATGTATATATTTATGTCAATATAAATATCAGGGTTTAGTAAACCCTAAATTGTATGTGTATGTATGTATAGATTTATGTCAAATAAATATCAGGGTTTAGTAAACCCTAAATTATAAGTGGTGTATGTATAGATTATGTCAATAAACCCTAGATTGTATTTGTGTGTATGTATAGATTATGCCAATAAACCCTAGATTGTATGTGTGTATTTTTTTTGACAAAATATTATTCAAAACCCTAGACATTATATTTTTTTTGACAAAATATAATTAAATGGATTTTTAATGAGTAAAAAAATTTACATCCACCTTTTTGTGGTTTTATTGGGGGTTATATGTATGCCATCATATTATATTGCCTTATATGCATGTCGTGATTTTTTGCACTGCAATATGTGAGAGGCACCGACACCTCACACGGGACCAATGTAGCTCGCATGAACTGATCGCGCGATCGCGATAATTTTGATTTGAGAATATGACGATAATTTGAAAATATCTACACTTAGGCTTAAAAACATGGCGCTAGAGGTGGGAAACCTAAAACAACCCCCGAACGCCCCCGACACCTCACACGGGACCAATGTAACTCGTAGGAACTAACCGCGCGATCACGGTACTCCCAGTTTGAGAATACGACGATAATTTGAAAATATCTAGACTTAGGCTTAAAAATTGGCATCAAAGTGTGATAACTCGAAACAACCCATAAACAGCCCCGTTAGAGGCACCGACACCTCACACGGGATCGATGTAACTCGTAGGAACTGATCGCACGTTCATGGTACTCACGGTTTGAGAATATGATGATAATTTGAAAATATGTATACTTAGGATTAAAAACATGACGATAGAGGGCGAAACTTGAAACAGCCTTCGAACGGCCCCATGAGAGGCACCAACACCTCGCACGGGACCAATGTAACTCGTAGTAATTGACCGCATGGTCATGAAATTCTCGATTTGAGAATACAGTGATAATTTGAAAATATCTAGACTTAGGCTTATAAACATGGCGCTAGAAGTGGGAAACTCGAAACAACCCCCGAACGGCCCCCTGAGAGGCACCAACACCTCATACGGGATCAATGTAACTCGTAGAAACTGACAGCGTGATAATGGTACTCCCAGTTTGAGAATACGATGATAATTCAAAAATATCTAGACTTAGGCTTAAAACTTGGTGTTAGAGAGCGGAAACTCAAAACAGCCCCCGAGTGGCCTCGTGAAAGGCACCAACACCTCACACAGAACCATATCTCGTTAAGAACGCAGTATTCGAGACATCCTCTTCCCTGATACGCAACTGATGGTATCCTGGTCTCAAATCAATCTTTGAGAAGAAAGAATCTCCTCTCAACTGGTCGAATAAGTCATCGATTCGGGGCAACGGATACTTATTCCGTATCGTGACCTTATTCAACTCTCGGTAATCTACACACAACCTCAACGATCCATCCCTCTTCTTCACGAACAACACAGGGGCACCCCACGGTGAAGTACTCTTCCGAATAAACCCCTGACCCAATAATTGCTCAATTTGATCCCGTAGCTCTCTCATCTCAGCTGGAGCCATACGGTAAGGTGCGCGAGCAATAGGTCGAGTGCCCGGCATCAAGTCGATCACAAAATCTATCCCTCTACTCGGAGGTAATCCAGGTATATCCTGAGATACATCAGCAAACTCTCGAACAACCGGAATCGAATCAAGTGGTATTACCACTTCCTTAGAGGTCTCCTCCTCTATATAGTATAAGTGAGTGGACGATCCTCCCTCAGGATGAGGCATCGCCACTAAAAACATCTCTTGCCCAGGAATGGCAAAGATAGTACTCCTACTAAAACAATCAATCATGGCTCGGTACGCAACTAGCCAATCCATACCAATAATGGCATCATACTCGGTCATCTCTAACACTAACATATCCGCGGGTAAAGTAAACCTCCCGATCTCTATACCCACGCCTCTACATACAAGGGAAATCACGGAACCCCTACTCAACGGCGAATCTACACAAGTAACCGTACTCTCGGCGGTGTCTAACAACCCAATGGTGCGTGAAAATCTCATAGCAATAAAATAGTGTGTAGCCCCCGTGTCAAAAAAAATGCGCCCCATAGTCCCCTGAATAGAGAACATACCCTCAATGGCTGGTGGATCCTGTGGGGCTGCGGCCTGCTGGAGCTGATATACTCTCCCATACTGCAGCTGTCCCTGCTGAACTGGGACCGCTGGAATGGGTGGTAATACTGCCATCTGTGGTGGTGCTGGGAGGGCGGCGGGAAACAAATGCCTCTGCGGCTCCTGTCGAGTACCCTGCTGCTGCTGCTGCTACGGGGCCCTGCCCCTATCAAGACAGTCCTGGCATTTATGGCCAGTCTTGACATAAACGTAACACTTCCCCGAGAAGTTCCCCCTCTCTGTCCCTGCTGTCCTCGGCCCTGGTGGCCGTTACCATTCCTTCCCTGGCCCTGCTGAAACTGTTATTGACCATTCTGCCCCAGCTGGCCCTGATGGCCGTTCGAACCCTGATGGCCCTGCCTGAAACCTCCCTGTCCTTGCCTGAAATTCCCCAATCTGAACCTCTTATGATCCCCTTGCTGGGAACCCTGGTCATCCTGCCTCTGCCCCTGAGTAGATTGTGCCCCGCTGGCACCGTTTCCCCCGGTCCTGCCCTGATTGCTCGACTCTCCTGATCTCTTGCTTTCAACCATGTGAAAGCGGTGATCCTGGCAGTGTAACAGTGCAACATTAACCACATCAGAGTAAGTGGCCAATGAGAGATTCCCCAACAAATGCTGACGGATCCTCCAAGTCAACCCGTCTCTAAACTTCTGGATCTTCTTCTCCTCTATCGGTATCTTATCTGGAACAATATTCAATAGATTTATAAATTCGCCCTCATACTCGGCCACAGTCCTTCCTTCCTGTTTGAGATTCATTAACTTCCTCCTCATTTCCATATGAACAGCTGACGGAAAATACTTGCGGTCGAACCGCACCCAAAACTCCTGTATCGTGAGAGTGTCTCTCTCCTCCACGGTGGTAATAGACTCCCACCACTGTAGTGTAGACCCCACTAGCTTAAAGGTAGCTAGTATCTGCTTCTGGACATCGGTACACTCATACATCCTCAAGTGCCGCTGCATGTCTTTCCTCCACTGACTTGAAACCACAACATCGGAGCTACCAGCAAACTCCGGCGGGTGTGCTTTCTGAAAAGCATCACGTACGCGCTCCCAAGCAAACGGGAATGCATGTATCGGAACGGGCGCGGCTACTGGCGCCTGAGGTGGTGCCTGCTGAACCACGGATAGTGCGGAATTTACCGCTTGGGCTACAATGGCTGCAACCTCGACGGCGTTCATCGTGCCCTGAACTGGTGCGGGTTGTGGTTCTGGCGTTGCATCCTTGGGAACCCGTTGTGCACGTCGTGGAGGCATCTGAAACAAGAATAAAGTCTATAAGTTCGCAGTTATAAACTCAAAATAGCTAAAGAACGTAGCACATACAAAAGAATACAACAGTCCTAAAATATAGGGCTCTACATCAAAGAAAGCTCAGCGGAAACATAATAAGCCGTACAGATCCTAAAGGACACTAGAACCTGATGCTCTGATACCACCTGTGACACCCCGACTAATTAAATACCGGGTAGCTACTCCTTTATTAAATTAAATCAAAATGACAAGTTGGCTCAGTTAATAGCATCACTGTCGAAAACATTTTTATAATTACTAACCACCTAGTATTCAAAAGTAAGATGTCAAATTTTAAATTAAGTCTGATTAACATGCAATAAAAGAATAATGGAAGAACAACCTAATCTATTCACCATAAAAATAATAGAGTAACCAATAAATAATAATAAGTCCGGAGGAAAACTCCTCACAACAATCCCACAACGGAAATAAATGAAACAGTGTATCCTGAATTAATTACATGCCAAAAGTCTGAAAATCTGAAATATGAAATGTCTCTAATAGAAATGGGCGACATGACCTACAACCGATGAAATATGAATATAGAGTCAAGACAAATGAAGCGTCAAATAGCAAGGCCCTGTAACTTCCATAACAGCTACAGCTCGTCACCTGAATGGAAATACTAAGCATGGTGTCTTTGTGGCTGGGCACCTAAAAGGTTTTTACAAAAATAGATTTGAAAGCAAACGGGTCAAAGCCCGAAAGTGGAGAGTATTTAAAAATAGCAAATGCTTTAATAACATTAAAATAATGAATGCAAAATACATGTTAGGACGTGCACTCACATGAAATACTCACCTCTCGACTAATTGTGCACTCCTAACGTACCGTACCCATCTAAGTGACGTTCATATCTAACTATACGGTCATAAGTTCTACCCATTTCTACTCAATTCCCATTATACATTCTAAGGTTATCAATTTAATAGAGGGCTTTACTTAAACTCGGATTCTCGATTCTTAGCAATACAATTCGTTATAGGTTATCCCTTTATATTTTCTCAAAGCGTTACCGTATTTATACACACAATACCAACATGAAAGTTCTCATTATTTAAGTGTATATTATTCACGTCATAAATATACAATACAAGCACCCTGAGACTAAGCTGCGGTGCACACATACTCTGCTATCCATCCCGGTACATCACGTACATAAGGATTACGCATTCCGAATCTCTCAGGAATCATTTTCAGATAACAACAATCACAAACAATGGAGGCGAACATAGTCACATCACATGGGTCACGCACATACCTACGCTCCAACGATCAGCAAACTTATTAATATCTCAATAAGTCCTTCTCTGACCTATGTTCTCGAGGTACCAATCTATATCCCCCCGTAGGCACACAAAGATTAGATGGCCCTAAACGAACGCAAACCTCCCGTGATAGCAAGTATGGTAGGTATGTCATACACATCAAATCATATATACTAAGCATGCACACATCTTAGCTATTACCATATTTATATTAGTAGTATACTCCTCATTCTTATACCCACACACTTGTCCCCGGTTTATATATATACACGTCGTCCATTATCCTCACGTCGTAATTAGTTACTCACGTTCTAACCCATAAATATCGTTTGGTTCAAACCACACTTCTATGTATTACTCCTCAATATATCCCAAATGTCCCAACTATATCAATTAGTTATCAAGGAAATGTCATCTCTACAAATAATTAAGGTTACGGATTAATAGAAATCAAATCAGGCCAAAAAGACCAAACTGTCAATTCGTTAGAAGTCTCGTTCGAACGAGGTTGTTTGAACGAGAGTTCGTTCGAACGAAGTGGGCATTCTAACGAGATATCGTTCGAACGAAAGGCATCGAACGAGCATCCCCCTCGTTAGAAGTCAAACTGTCACTCGTTAGAAGCTCGTTCGAACGAGCTCGTTCGAACGAGCTCGTTCGAACGAGCTCGTTCGAACGACCTGGGCAGGCCTTCTAACGAGGTGACAGTTTCGAGCCCAGAAAATCCCTATTGCGTTTTTTCAACTCTAATCTCATCTAAACGTCATTCCAACAATGTTTCAAGGTTTCTAATCATCCCTAAACATATTAAATTCGTATTTCTACATTTATATGGGGTCAAATCATCCTAATCCACATCTAATCATCAAATTTCCCCAAATCTCATGAACATGAACCCTAGAAAAATTTAAGTCATCAATAGGCATAATTAAATCCGTTTTTATAACATGAAAGAGGTATTTCTAACAGTATATTCACCCAAACACAAATCTACGTACAATCTCTTTATCAATACATGAGTTTCCAATTTCAATTTCATGGGTTTTTGTCATTCTCCCAAAACAACACAATTATATGAATTTTCTACGCATGGAGGAAGCATTCGTTGTAAATAACATAATTAAACCACTTGCCTCTAATCCTTCTCTGAATTTGGTGTTGAATCTTGGATGTTGCTCTCTTTTCTTCTACAATTTCTCTCAAGTTTGAAGGTTGAAGGTGGTGGTTATGGTTCTCTCCTTTTGGGAACTTCTCCTAACCTCTCCTAAGACTCCCGTTGCCCACAAATCAGATAGTTGCTGGTAATGGGTTAGTGGGTAATTTAATTTTCTATTTTAAACTCCTAAAATTCGTTAATCATAAATCCCAAAATTCCAAAATTACCAAAATACCCTTATAAGTTGCCGGTATGGCCTAAAAATGCCCCGGGACCCAAACTAAACCTCCGGCTAGTGTTTTCTAACTATTTCGACCCTTCCGGACGCGTTGGCGCCCTCAAAATGACCATACGGTTAATAGAAATAAAATTTACTTTTTAATTAGAATAATTACTTTCCTGACGCGACTGTCACACGCGTCTCAACAAAATTCCAAATTGCCGTATTTCTATCTCACGACAAATTTAATATTTTCAATATTCATATAACGTCATATGTACACATTATAGTCAAATACCAACCCACATCTTGTTAGTATTTATCCGTATTAATTCCCAATTAATACACATTTAATTCAATTAATCCCATAAATAAATATCACAAAAATACGGGGTATTACAATCTAGACTTAGAGTTAGGATTGGTTACTGATAATTTGAATAATATTTTTGTAAAACTTCTTGGTTACTGATATCACTTTTTTTTGTATCCTATCATTTGTAGGATAACATTGTATCCTTTGCTTTTTGCACATGGAACAAATGATGGAGACAATGGTTTACAACATGAAGTTTGTTTATATAATGTAGTGGGCATTCAAGATTATGTTTTTTTATGTGTTACAGTCGTGCGGGCTTTTGTTGTTTTATTGTTTAGTTTTATGGACGTGCGTGCTTTTATAATTTGATTGTTAAATTTTATGGTCGTGCAGGCTTTATAATAAGCAGGTTTTATATTGACAGGGTTTGGAATGTCCAAAAAATAGAGGAAACTCTGCCCAATTTTTTTCGATTTGTGAATTATTAAGACGTGTAATATTTTTAAGTTTGTATATATATTAGTTTATTAACAACGCTCCCTATTCACAATTTGTGATTTTTTTTATCGTTTTGCCAATAATAAATATTTTTAAAACCTCGTACGTGTCTAATGTTATAGGTATCAACTGACCGTGCAGTCGCAGGACCCCCAATTTTAGGATTGGACAAAAAAACATTTTTTTTAATTATATTTAAATATGGTCATGGACTTTGTCCATGACAATTTCTATTTTTTCGCCTCGCATAAAAATGGTCGCGGACAATGTCCCTGACCAACAACGCGACGAAAAAGGAAAAAATGGTCGCGGTATGGGTCACGGACTTTGGACGCAACCAATTTTTGTCACGGTCTTGGGCCGCGACCATTTTTTCCTTTTTTTTGTTACGATGTGGGTCACGAACTTTGTCCGCGACCAATTTTTATCACGGTTATGGGTTACGGACTTGGGCAGCGACTATTTTTTCCCTTTTTTTTCGTCGCGGTGTGGGACACGAACTTTGGTCACGACCAATTTTTGTCACGGTTTGGAGTCACGGACTTTGATCGCAACCCTTTTTTTCCCGTAGCGATGTCGGTCATGGCCCAAGTTCGCGACCATCTGCCGTGACCGCTGCAGGTTGTGACCATTTTTTGGTCATGAACTTGGGCCGCGACCCATAAAATTGGTCTAGCCCGAAATGGTCACGACCCAAGTCAGCGACCCACAGTCTTGTTCAGGGATTTTGGCCGTAACCATTCGCCAGTTTTGGTGTAGTAATGATGGGAAACGATTGTGTTACGTGTTTAGTCAAGCATGATAAATTAATTACTGCCACAATGATATCTGTAGCGTGTTCATGGGAGGATTTTATTAAAAAATACGTGTGGAATGGGAAATTTGAGATCAATGTCATTTTATATGAGTTATGAGATATCAGGTAATCCATGTTTTATGTTGGATGATGAGATTGATATGCACAACATGCTTGTATATATGTGTGTGTGTGTGTGTGTGTGTGTGTGCGTGTACACTGCTTTGATACATACCTCCTGAACAAATAAAAATGCGGATTCTACAAACCTCCCTACTTTTTCTCCACACTCACATGTTCTCTCTCCTCCATGGCTATTTTATAAACTACATACCAATATTTATAATAGGATAATGCTAGTGAGACATGCACGGGGACACGTCAAAGTCTACTCGTTTTTGGTGGGGAATGTCAAAGTCTACTCAATTTTTTTATGAGGCAACCTTTTTCTTCTTTTAAAAGATGTGAGGAGCATAATAGTACCACTAGTTAGACTAAAGTAACTGCAAATTTTTCTAGCACGTCTTGTAAGTTGTAACAAATCCTTTCATGTGAAAGGTAGTTCAAAACTTTTGATTACAAAATAACTCACGTGCCAAAAAAAGGAAAAATAATATTAAGTTCAAAAGTGAATCTTTCATATGCCTCCTCCGAAAATACCACGTTCAGAAGTTAAAAAAAATTACTGACATTCTTAAATGTGAATTTTTGACAAAAAAAAAATCAAACATTCTAAGTTCATTTTCTAGTGTTCAAAATAATTGTACCAAAACAAATTGTAAAGAATAAAAATTTGTCTAAACATCTGCGTCGCATATTCATATTCATCTTTAACAATGGACAATTTACCTCTTGTTAAATATTTAAAATAAAAGAAGTGATGATATTTAACAATTGAAAAAAATATAAAAATTTACCTCTTGTTTAACAATGGGCAATTTCTTTTGTCCTGTGATCGACCACTTCGTCCGCATCCATGACAATGTCAATCTTGAACCTTTTCATTTTCCTTCCCTCTTTGAAGTCTTTGTTTTCCACATCTTATGACATTCGCTCTGATATTGTAAGAGTTAGTTTTCCTCTTATGAGCTTCTCTCTCTTTGACTGAGGTGAAATAGCACTCTCGTGCTTCCATCTAATCACCATTAAGTTCCTCTACTCAATAGAGAGTTAGGAATTCCATCATTTGGTGTACAGTGGAAGGTGATGCTTCTAATTATTTGAAAGCTAACTTACCCAAAATGATGTTACAAGCCGAGAAAATGCTATCATCCATTATGAAGATGTTAAATTTCTCTGGCTAAATATCTTGGCCATGTCCCTATAAGAACATCCAACTCAATAATTCTCAGTGGGTGAACTTTTTCCACTAAACCTTATCAAAGGATAATGGTATGGGACAATCCTTTTCTTATTATGTTTTAAGACTTTGAAGTAGGCTCCAAACATAACGTCAATCGAGATACCACCATCTACTAGGATACGAGATATTTTATTGCCATGTACCCACAAGCTGATAAAAAAAGGGTCATCATGAGGGGCCAAAATGCCCTTAAAATCCACTCTTGAGAAGCCAACTATAAGACTTTCAATGTCCACTATCTTCATTTTGTTTAGTGCCTCTCTAGATACTACCAAGTTTGTGTTTATTCTTTTTAGCACGGCCTTAGATTCGATGACACGTGCCTTCCTATCTACTGACGTAATTCCTCTACCCGTTATCGCCCTAGACATCATCTTGACATCAAATAAGATCGTGCACAAGTTTCCTTTGACTTCCCTCGACTTTGCTGGGAGATTTGAGTCTTCATCTTCATCATCATCTGATTATTTGTTATTTTTATTCACGTTTACATATCTCTTCTTTATCTTACTATCCCAAAATGAGGAATGTCTCTTCATGTTATTATCTCGACCACTGCTTTTGTTAACATACTTTTGCAGTTTACCCTACTTTAGCAACTTCTCTATTTTATCTTTCGGAGAAAAACATTAGTTTTTCTGTGGTCGTGATCCTGATGAAACTCACACCACTTGGTCTTATCCCTTTTGTGAGCAAAAGCTCTAATTTTTTTTCTGCGCCAACTCAACTCTTTATCATCTTATATCTCATTTAGAATGAATTCGTGACTGTCACAGAGCGGAGTTATTTTGTAAATTTTTCCTCATTCGACCTCTTCTTATCCTTCTCCTTATCTTGGTTTTCCCCTGACTTACTGCTACCCGACTCCTTCTGGTCTCACTTTTTGGCTGCCAAGCCCTCCTCTACATTCATAATTCTTCCAGCCTTAGTCAGAAGTTATGTCATGGATTTTGGAGGATTTTAGAGAGGTTTCAGTGAAGTTTTTTAGGTTGAAGCCTACCGATAAGGGGTATAATAACAATATTGTCCTCATAGCTTTTAACCTATATCTTCTTCTTATTGAATCGAGAGATAAAGTCTCTCAATGACTATCCCTTTCCTCATTTTACATTCGATAGATGGGTCACCTGTTTTACCAACTTCATTCCAAAATAAAAGTTATGGATAAAATGTTCATCTAACTCTTTAAAACATGCAGTCTTCCCCCTCGACAAGCTGGTATACCACAAATGGGTCACACCTGTGAGACTGATAGAGAATGACCGACATCTAATCTCATCCGAGATTGAATAAATGTTGGTTGCCTTATAGTACATCTCTATATGGTGAACCGGGTGTGTACTCCCATCATACCTCAAAGTCACCTCATGTTATTTAAACTTTATTGGTGTCAGATAGTCGATAATACTTGGTACAGAAGGAGATCCCTCATGAATCCCCTCTAACTGGGGTCTTGGATTTTGATGAGACTACCGATCTAATCCTATAGTCTTTAAATAGAATCGTTCTAGGGATTCTCATCACCCAAACTATGCCATGAACCTTCAACCGCAGAGGCGACCATGTTGGTTACTCATAATTTGTAACTCGTCACCTCTCGAACTTCTCAAAGTATTATTTAGTGCCTTAAACTGACCTGCTAAAATGATCTATAATCTTGGTAGCTCGAATGACTTTCTGACCATTGTCCAAGATGATCAAATACTAGCCCCTTCTTAACCTTGTAAAGGCATTATTTTTATGATGTGCCTGAGTAGTATACTGGATACTTTTCCCCTGATAAGTAAGAAGAAAGATAGAGGTTTTACTTGGGATTGGTAGAGATCCTCGGGATTGGTAGAGATCCTCTTCATATTCAATTCTTTCATACCCACCTTTCATCGACTTGATAATGTGGAGATGATGTGGATCTGCAATCTCTATTTGCCTCAAAATATTAGAGCTTGGGGTGGTCCCCTAACTACTGGTGGTACTCCGCCTTTCACGACTATCAGAGTGAAAGGGTTCACAGTTATATCATCAGAAATTTAACTCATAATTTTTTGGATTAACTCCATCGGTTGATGTTTCATGTCCACCAGAGAGTTCAACACTTTTTCAACATCGGCCATCTCAGACTGCGGGGGTGGTTAGCTAGAACCAGACCTAACGTTAGACGGTGGATTGATAGACATGTATAATCAAAGAGAGACAACAAACACGGGTTCAAAATACTTAAAAAGGGGTGAATAATATGGATATCATATGTACCCTAACACCCAAACTCTTTTAGTGGTGATTCAAATCTAACAATGGTGGACTTAAATCACAACATGAGATAAGAGAGGAAATCAAAGATGAGATGAGAATAATAAAGACGTTCCCACAGGCGGCACCAGTTTAATGATACATAAATCATACACATGTTTCATTAAGGAAGAGGGCTATGCACAAATGAATAAGAAATAAGTGAATTTCAGGTGATATAAAAGAAGAGATTATGCAAGTATTTAAGTCGTTCGTCCATAAGCCTACATCCATTGTGCAAGGTGAGAATATTTCATTAATATGAGGGTTGAACAACCATATTTGAGTAAAATTAGAAGATTATCTTTCTAGAACTATTTGAACAAAGTAACAGTAAGTGTGTAGAATATTGATCCCCAATGAAGAAAATAAAGTGCGCTTTTATAGGTTGGTGGTGCGCAGTGTCACCCCAGCACACATTACACGCCCAATTAATGTTTAAGCCCTATGAGAGAGTGTCGTGTATCCATTCCGATGGTGAAATAATCATAATGCAAATTCCTTTACGTGGGTGAGTGATTCTTATGAATGGTCTTGTTCTGCAATGACTGAGATACCCCTATCATGCCTTTTATGCCTAGATTAACATATTTGTAGGGGATAGTATCATTCAGGGCAACACTAGTGATCCCATTCATCCGAGATCCTGTCTAGTGCTTGGTTCTATGCTCGTGGCCGGGACTAGATAGGATGGTCATTTGTGCTCAACTTACCTCAAGCTCTTGATTCTGGTGCCTTATAACGCGAGTGTCGTATGAGGTCGACTCCTTTTGTTAGCATAAGTGAGAAGACGGGTCTCGTCTATGGGACAAGACAGTATTATCCGGATGATTTATGAAATGTCATATGGATGAAACTAAACATATGTATATCAGTAAGAGACATTATAATTTTAAGAGTATCTTCTCTAAGGAAGACTGTATTAATTGCAAATTGATGCAATCCTTAGGAGGACCACTTTTTTTTTAATATAAGCTTCAAATTACCTACTTTACTTATGTAAAAAAAAATTGTTCCCAAAATGGTGTCCTCAATAGAATATGCTTTACCTATGTAAAATTTATTTCGCAATGCGAAATAAATTACTTTTCGCAATGCAAAATAAATATTTAACACTAAAGGAATTTTCACTATTCCAATAAATGAATCATTTACTATTAAAGTCCTCGCTACATAAATTTTAACTATTTTCACTATTTTTCAAAGATTAAGATATTATATATCCTAGTTTAATTTGCAATATGAATTCCTCTAGCGAGGACTATTACTAACAATTGTGATAGATATATTAATCCGTTAGTTTCACAAAAAATTAAGTGTTACAAATGAAAGAAATGATAAGAAATTATTTGCATAAAATAATCACTTAACAATGTGTTTGTTATTTCTTTGCATCAATTTTAAACAAAGTACATTTCTATGTTGGATCCAATTTGAAATCAATGTTTTCACTTATTTTTTGAATTACTATTTGTTAAGATTAATAAAAAAAATGACATTATTATATTCTATAGTAGATGGGCACATTTATAGCAAAATAACGAATGTATAAAAAACTTATATTTCAATCTAGAAATGAAATAGCTGGATATTTTTATGAAGACGATAATGATGAGAAATTTTTATTGAACAAAAATAAAAAAAACTTTTTCATTTTTTGGAACGGTTCTTTTTTTTTTGGAAATCCAATAAATGTGGGGCTAATTTTTTATTTATTATGGTAACCGGTTATTGCTAGTTAATAATTTGAACTCCCAATTTTCAAGTCACACGTCATGTGCTTTCAAGGGTATTTTATTGAGGCACACGCATAAAATTTATGGAAAAGGGCCTTAGGCTAAACATGTTTTGAGACAAGGCTAATATTTTCAAACGTTTTATGCCAGTGATAGATTGTTGATTGCCTTTAAATTTTAATATATTATTACATTAAAATATTTATACATTGCATTTTTATAGGTTACATATATACGCTAAAAATATATGTGTTAAAATATGACACGACAGAGAAAGAAATTTTATTTTTTACCTAACACGAACCAAGTAATACATGACATTGCACCGAATCTCTTTATAATTAACATGCAGACAGCCAAAATAAAATGTAACGGGACATGCAATCATAATTTTTTACCTAACATTAACACGATACGAGATGAAATCTTATTTTTTACCTAACACGAATATGACCCAAATAAAATACAATGTGACACGGAATATTTTTTTACATAATATTGAATCTCTAACACGACTTGTAAAATCCTTTTTTACCTAACACGAACACACACAAAAATATTTTTTTATCCCTAATACAATTATGACCTGATTAAAATACTTCACAATGTTAAATAGTAGTGTATCGGGGGCATGAGAGTGGATGAATTGACTTTTATGTCAGCAGACGGGGATTCAGGGCTACATATTATAGACTAAAGACCTAATGGATTTCGATGACCAGCAATGTTAGAGTGTAGTGTATCGTGGGGTCCCTTGCTTGGATTTCGCATTGCGAGATATCCCACGCAAAAAACTTAGCGAACGTTGGAAGTCGGGCGAGGTTCGGTCTTTAGTACCTTGGTTTGGTACCTTGGTTATTATACATATACGTGAATGTAACTGAGAGTTGATAGTTCTATTTTGATTTAAGGCCAGTAGAGTCGTATAATCCTGATGTGAAAACTAGTGTAGAACTTTTTCACCACGAATAGATTTGGTGGGGCAACCTAGAAAAGAACGGAGTTACAACTAAGTTGATGATTGAGTATAACCTTACAGTATAGCCACGCCAAGTATATTACATTAAATGCAAGTATATTACGCTCAATTGATTTGTGTTGAAGTGCATAGGACATAGGGTGTATGGGCGCCCTAGTTAGTTGAAATTTTCAATATCATTCTCAAGGAGAAAACATGGTAACATATAAAATGAACGTAGATGCAGAGGTAATATAGATATGTGACTAAAATAAGACAAAGATAATATATTTGGATTGAGAGCAAGGAGTGTCACCAGAAACCGAAGAATAGATGGAAAATGGGGTGAATAGAGTGCTGAAAAGTACAAAGAATGTATATTTTTACTTTCGAGGATAATCAAAAACTATTTTCCTCAAATAGTAATAGGAAGAGAATTACGTTATAACCAATCAAAGGTTTAAAAGTCTGACTTGGATAGACAAGAAGTGATTAGGATGTCATTTTTTTAAAATTCAGGAAGGTGGTGAGAGTATACCACCGTACACTAAGTTTGGAATCTGATATAAGTGGTCAGGGTGGTTAGGAATATTTCCCATGCAGAGAGTTACGAGATTTAGCATCAAAAGAAATGGGCGCCTAGGCAATATGGCATTTTCTAACACAGATGATAGAGAGAGTAAAGTGTAGGCTTGTATTTTTGAAGCATTATTAGTGGGGTCACAATAATAAGGTATGCCATTGTATAGGCGATACTTAAAGAAATATATCAACATATAAGAGTGGAAATGACTGGTAGCTAACCCGGAGTAGTAATGAATAGACCTTCAACAAAAAATGGCGACACTGACATAGGTATAGTGGAAGTACCAAAATATTGTTACGAGTTAACTTTGAATATGTTCGGATGAGTTGAGTGTTAGAATCCAAATTTTTAGTGTCAGGACATATCTGAGTTCTAAGGATGAATAAAATGTTGGAAGATACACTGTGATTGTGTATACTTGACTTGAGCAGAGGTTGGGAACAATATATTCCACTAGTGGAGTTTATGTATAATAACTCCTATCAGTTTATAATTGTCATGACACCACTCAAGGCATTTTACGGTAGACCTTGTCATTTTCGTGCTTGTTGGCTAGAGGTGAGGGACAATAAGTTACTCGGGCCAGAGTTAATTCAGGAGACTACGACTAGGATAGAGAGGATTCGAGGTCATATATGGGTAGCCTAGGACAAATAGAAAAGCTACGCCGATGCCAAATGGTTCTTTCGAGAGTTGATGTAGGGGACCATGAATTATTACGAATATCTCTTATAAAGGGGATAATGAGATTTGGGAAGGAAGGAAAGTTGGCATCGAGGTACGTGGGGTCATTTACTATTATCGATAACATAAGTCAAGTTGCACATAGAGACTTGGGTTACCGAAGCAATTGCATTGCATTCATGATGTGTTCCACATTTCTTCACTGAGACGATATCTCTGAGATGAATTGGCTCACACTCACATTGGGTTGAAAGAGATTGACTTGCAGCCTGATAGTTCTTACGAGGAGAGATCGGTGGCTATCTTAGACCATAGCGAGAGGAGATTGAGGTCGAAGGTAGTTCAACTTGTACATGTTCAGTGGTAGCATGTGAGGTCTTGATAGGTTGTGTATATACTTAATGATCTTGATAGGTTGTGTGAATAAATATAGTAGTATTTATTATGTGTGTGACATACCTATCACGTGAGGTCTTAAAGAGAGGACAATTTATCTTGATGAGCCTTCAGGGGGATTATAGATTGGAACCTCAGAACATGGAACCTAGGTATGGGCTATTTGTTATAATGATATCGTTAATAGTCATATCGGTGCATAGGTATGTGCGTAGCCCATAGGCTTGGAACTATGTTCGCCTCCACTATGTGTGACTTGTATTTCTACGGTTCGAGAGTGTTTCTAAACCGATTGTCCTTATTCAGTACGAGAGGTACTAGGACTTGATAGCAAAGTATGCAGGCACAATAGCTGAGTCTAGAGATGTCGTATTATATATATATATATATATATATATATATATATATATATATATATATATATATATATATATATATATATATATATATATATATATATACGTGTGATGTTATATACTGTGTGAAATTTGTAGATAAGAAAGATAATTAAAAATTCTAAATAACTTAAGTGTGTGAACACTTAACTTGATTTATGAGAACTCCCATTCGAAATAAAAGGTTTGGAAGTATTTAATAAAGTATTACGTGGGAAATATGGGTTATTCTTACAGGTGATGGTTAAAAGGTTTGTATATGAGGCCTAGGTAGGCGCGATAACAAGGACTAGAATGGTTTAGAGGTACGTTAGGCGTGCCCAATAGTTGAGAGGTGAGAATTTCAAGGAGAGCTCGAAAAGCTAACATGTATATAATATTTGCTTTATCGCATTTTAAATACTAGCTAAACTATTTTAAAATATTTTACACTCAGGCTCTGACTCGTCTCTTGCAAATCTATTTCTCTTGTATAATTATTTTAGGTGTTCAGTCACAAAGGATGCCAGGTTCAGACCATTGAACCATTTGACGTGCTGCAGCTAGTGTGGGAGTTATAAGTCCTCATATTTATATGCTTCCATCCTTGTCATCTCAGTTTTATGCTTAGTCATTTTAGTTAGGGCATGTGTCGTCCATTCTCAGTTTCTATTTATGTTAGAGAGATATTGTACTCATTTTATTCAGTTTTTAGTTGGATTCAATATTGGTTTGTTGAATTTGAGATTATTAACTGGGATGTTTATTCTAGTTTTCTTTGATTCAGTTAATTGATTTCTCATTTATTATTCTTATTCATGGGATTAATGAATGTGTTAATGGTTTAAGTTGTTGAATATAAATTAATGGATTAGAAGTTTTTTTTTACACTGACTTAATTAATTCTTAGGAGATTAATAAAATAAATGTTTTTCAAAAGTGATGCTAAGAATGAACCAACTGGATATTCTGTTTTAAATTTTATAAAGGACTGATCACCTGGTATTTAATTGGGAGAGATGTCACCGGTGGTAGCAGAGCATCAGTAAATAGAGTCTTTGAGGATATGTGTGACTCATTATGTGTCAGCGTAATGCTCTTTGATATAGAGCCTTATTATAGGATTGTTGTATTCCTCTATATTTGCGACTTATGTTCTCTTGCAATTAAGTATAGTCGATGTGATTCATATACGAGTTCGGTTAGGCTTCGTACACTAAAATTTATAGGATAACTAATGAGGGCCGTAAGAAGGACTGCAGGAGGAGAAGCTCAGCAGAAGACATAGAGTATTCTCGAAATGGTGATTGAGACAAAATCACCATGAGCATTATTTAAGCAAGTGATAATGGGAAAATCAGTTGAATGTAGTAACTTACCCAAATATGGTCATATTTAACATTAGTAATATTTTAGACTCGCCCAACTTCGTCGACAAAGGATGAGGGAGTCGAAAGAGCTATTTTGAAGATCCGTCTATAAAGATGTGGGGAAGAGAGAAAGTGTAATGGGATAATGAAGAAGAAAATCCAAAGAAAACTGTGTAGGGTGAAGTAAAACAACACCCGAGATTTAATTTTGGGCAAATTTTTAGCTCATAAAAATGGTATTAAATGATAAGAGTCAATCACCACATGTAAGGAAATATGTGTGAAATTTAACGACAAATTTGAGTACAGTTTAACCATGAGGTCTTCCATCTGTTGTTCTAACAGAGATTTGAATTAAATTTTAAACCTATATCAAGTGGGTAAAATAGAGACCGATCGTGAGAGAAAGGTTGATTTGCTTTACGAACTTCGTACCCGATAAAGGGGGTACATAGAATATAAAAGGGTTTATAGTTGATAAGGTACCCGGGAGTAGAATACAAAAGTATGGATGAGAATCCATATAGGATGACTAATTCCAATGTCGTCAAGGTCCTACAATGGCAAGTTTATATTAATACTCTCAAAATAAGTGTGCCATGAGGGTTAGATAATCTAGTCGAAGAGCAAGACTAGACTTAACGGTGTTAGTAAAACACCACATGAGAGTATACCCCAGTAGGGAACCCATTTAGATGATTTTGATTGATTGAATTCCTTTAAAATGATGATGGAGTCAATCAGGGCTATAGAGGCCAATAATAAGTTCCATAGGGCTGGCATAGCCAAGAGGACAGTGGAAGTAACAATTAGGCCCAAGACTACCAAGTTCGAGAGGAGAACACCCATACATGACCAATGAGGCCAAAGATAGGGGATAGAGCAGGAAGGTGTCCAATGTATAGAGAATAGGGTCACTTGTGTTGAACTTGTTCATAGCAAGATAGTGAGTCCAGTAAAATTGGGAACTGTGCCAGTGGAGCACAACAACAGGATGAGCGGGATTTTCGATAAGGGAAATAGGGCTAAGAGGGTTAGGTTTGGGGTTACCAACCCAAGAGTGGTGGATTCAAGCAGGACTATAAAGGTCCGTAGAATATCCATTCCTCAGGGCGGTTAGGACTAAATAGAAGGATAGAGAAGGCCAACAAGGCTAGGGTCAGGGACATAGGCGTTTCTCTAATGGTTATAACATTGAGAAGAGATTTTTGATTCGACGTTTCACTTAAGAAAGTCAGGACATAATAAAAGAAGGAATTACCCAAAGTGAGGTATGGGGCAACTACAGGATGAGATCCTAGATGTACAACCATTGTATCAGATTGGGGGTCAGTTTCAGTACAGGAGCACGTTTAGGGAACCGATGATCAGGAGAGATAGATGCCAAAGAGAGGTAATATTTTTTGTTCAGCCTTGCAAATACGGGATTACCTTGGGTGATATGTATACGTCACAAGGTATGATTGTTAACACTAAAATTCGAGAGTGAGTCAGGTCTAGTGGATGTGTTGGCAATATAGGGCTAATTGTTACAAATATGGCTACCGTTAACAGGGACCATTTCTGTGTCCCCGTAGAGAAACGGATATGGGCACTAAAGAATTTGATGTTTTGAGTTTTCTACTTTTAAGAGTTAAAAAAGTAAGACTTATTATAACTATGCGTAGTGAATGGAAACCGAGAGTTTGAACGGTAGTAGGCTATGGGATAATACTATCATGTTTGTTATTCTAGGGTAAGATTTATTATTTTGTTAGGCATAGCCTAAAAGAGGGTTGAGCCTACTTTCATATATTGTATGTTATGTGATAATCAAATATAAATATATATATCTTTAATGTTATATATGGATACGAAAATATTATATACTTCGATGAGTATGTAGTCTAGTTGTATTTAATCTCGGTGCGTAGGGACTTTTCACTGATGAGATTCAGTGTGTTTTATGTTCTTTGTCGAGCATAGATACGTAGCTAATTATCTTTATAGCACTAAGAACTAGATAGTAAGAGCGTCGTGTTATTTGTCATCTTTAGTGGCATGAGAGTGGACGGGTAGACTTTTATGTCAGTAAATGGGGATTCAGGGGTACATATTATAGACTGAAGACCAAACATATTTCGATGACCAACAATGTTAGATAATAGTGTATAGGGGGTTCCCTGTTTAGATTTCGCATTTCCAGACATCCCTCGCATGAAACTTAGCGAATGTTGAAAGTCGGGCGAGGCTTGTTCTTTAGTACCTCGGTTTAGTACCTTGGTTATACATATACGTGAATATAACTGAGAGGTTATAGTTTTATTTTGATTTAAGGCCAGTAGAGTCGTATAATCCTGATGTGAAAACTAATGTAGAATGTTTTCACCACGAATGGATTTGGTGGGGTCACCTAGAAAATAACGGAGTTACAACTAAGTGGGTGATTGAGTATAGCCTTTACTATAGTCATGCCTAGTATATTACGTTAAATACAAGTATATCACGCTTAATTGATTTTTGCTGAAGTGCACAGGACATAAGGTATATGGACACCCTAGTTAGTTGAAATTTTCATTATCATTCCCAAGGAGATAACATGGAAACATATGAAATGAACGTAAATGCACAGGTAATATAGAGATGTGACTAAAATAAGACAAATAGAATATATTTGCGTTGGGAGAAAGGCGTGTCACCTGAAACCGGAGAGTAGACGGAAAAATGGGTGATTAAAGTGTTGAAAAGTATAAAGAATGTACATTTTTTATTCGAGGATAATAAAAAACTACTCCACGCAAATAGTAATAGGATGAGAATTACGTCATAACCAATAGAAGGTTTAAAAGTCTAACTTGGGTAGACGAGAAGTGATTAGGATGTCATTTTCATAAAATTCAGGAAGGTGGTGAGAGTATACCACCATACACCAAGTTTGGAATCTGACATACGTGGTCAGGGGTGGTTAAAATGTCTCCCATGGAGAGAGTTACGAGATTTGGCATAAAAAGAAATGGGCACCTTGGTAATATGGCATTTTTCAACACAGATTATAGAGCCAGTAAAGTGTAGGCTTGTCTTTTTGAAGCATTATTAGTGGGTTCACAATAATATGGTATGCCATTGTATAGGTGATACTTAAAGAAATATATCAATATATAAGAGTGGAAATGACATGTACCTGACCCAGAGTAGTAAGGAATGGACCTTCAACCAAAAATGGTGACACCGACATAGGTATAGTGGAACTACCAAAACATTATTATGAGTTAACTTTGAATACGTTTGGATGAGTTGAGTGTTAGAATTCGAAGTTTTAGTGCCAGGGCATGTCTGAGTTCTGAGGACAAATAAAACGTTGGAATATACATTGCGAGTGTGTATACTTGACTTGAGTGGAGGTCGGGAACAGTATATTTCACTAGTGGAGTTTGCGTACAATAACTCCTATCAGTTTATAATTGGCATGACACCATTCAAGGCGTTTTACGGTAGACCTTGCCATTCTCCTGCTTATTAGCTAGAGGTGGGGGACAATAAGTTACTCGGGCCGGAATTAATTCGGGACACTACAACCAGGATAGAGAGGATTTGGGGTCATATATGGGTAGCACCATGACAAATAGAAAATCTTCACAGATGTCAAATGGTTCTTTCGAGAGTTGATGTGGGGGATCAGGAATTATTAAGAATATCTCCTATGTAGGGGATAATGTGATTTGAGAAGGAAGGAAAGTTGGCACCGAGGTACGCAGGGACATTTTCTATTATCGAGAATATAAAGCAAGTTGCGTATAGAAACTTGGGTTACCGCAACACTTGCATTGTATTCATGATGTGTTCCACATTTCTTCACTAAGACGATATCTTCGAGATGAGTTGGCTCACACTCACAATGCGTTAGAAGAACTTGACTTTCATCCTGATAGTTCTTATGAGGAGAGATCGGTGGCTATCTTAGACCATTAAGAGAGGAGATTGAGGTCGAATGTAGTTCAACTCATGCATGTTCAGTGGAGCACCTTTACGTCAAGGAGTCTACTTGGGAGCGCAAGGATGAAATGCGCGAGAAATATCCCAAGTTATTCTTACCAGGTATACTTTTATTTTTTGAATTTTGGAACAAAATTCCGTTATTAGGGGAGAAGTATGTAATATCCCGTAATTTTTATGATTTTTAAAACATGGGATTAATTAACATTAAATATGTGAAATTAATTGATAATTAATCGAGATTAAAATAAATATTAACTACCGAGATAATGGTTAGTATTTATTGATGATAATTATATTGAATGCGCTTAAAGTAATATATGATTGTGAATTTATGGAAATTGTCACAAGTGAGAAGTGCAACAATTATGGTAATTAAATAGGGACGCGCGTGTCAGTCGTGTTGGGACTATATTAATGGAATAAAAAGTAAATTACTAATAAGTCAATCATATGGTCATTTAGAGTGCACCAATGTGTCTGTAAGGGTGAGATAGTTACAAATGTCTACCTAGGGGTTTAGTTTGGAACCCGAGACAGTTTTAGGCCAAACCGGCATCTCAGGAGGGCTTTTGGTAATTTTTATTTTTGGAGAATAATTAATTACGAGAATGTGACACCCCGCCTAATTAATTACCGGGTGATCAGTCATTTATTAATTAATTTCAGAATATCAAGTTGGTATAGATAATGCATCACTGTCAAAAACTCAAATTTTAATTTAATAAAAACTAACCACCTAGTATTTAAAAAGGGTGATGTCCAAATTTTATCTTGTTACTAACCAATATCAAAATAGTACCAACAAATATCATGCATCACAGTAATATAAATAAAGTCTAACTGAAGTAAAATAAATGACTGGAGTAAAACACATCTAGATACAATCCCATACAATAAATCCAATAAAAGGAAATCAAATCTAAGAGAGAATTTAAAACAACTAAATCTCTGAATGTAAACAAAAGAAGGACGACATGTACAACAGAATAGATAACTGAAAAAGGAAAATAGGCTGAGTCGTCTACTAGCAATTATTCTGCAGCTTTCACAGCAGTTACAGCACGACAACTGAATAGAGTCTCCTAAGGCTGGTGTTCCTGTGGCTGGGCATCTAAAATAATGGAACAATAGAAAGATATACAGAAAAATGGGTCAGAGCCCGAGTTGAAAACAGTTTAAAATGGCAAGTGCTTAAATTGATTCAATTAGAATAATTATTATTCAAGTTAACTTAGCTTACTCACTTGAGATACTTACCCCTCGATCTAGTGTGCATGCCTAACGAGCCTAGCTACCCATACTAGTCATGATACCCCGACTGACCACTAAATACATACTATTATGCTGGAAAGACTCCCTAAATAACTCAAAGTCGGCGTACTTAAGATTTCAATATAGGTTTAGAATTACTTTAGTTTATTCGCATATTCTTCTAAATTCCCAACTGATAATACCATAAGTACACATTTAAAAATAGAGTCATCAATATAAGACACCAAACAGGATTTCAGTATACACACATTATTCTCTTTATGTATATGTATCAATATATATATATATATATATATATATATATATATATATATATATATATATATATATATATATATATATGTATGTATCAATATTGCACCCCTGGTTGAGAAACCCTTATATCTATGCATACTTGGCTATCTAGTCCCATTGCAACGCTCACGCATAGGGGATAACAGGTTCAATCTCTCGAGAACTAATAAAACACAAACACCTATTGGAGGCGAACATAGTCCCAAGTCGATGGGCTACGCACATACCTACACACCCATACGACCGTCATCACTATCATTCTCAGAGATATCCCGTACCTAGGTTCCATGCTCTAGTGGTACGACTCTAAATCCCCTGAAGTCACACAAGATCCGGTCGTCCACAATGCGTTAACCTCCGTTAGATAGCTAGTAGCTAGGTATGTCTACACATAATATTTTGAGTAATAAGCATACACACAACTTATATAAATTCACTGGCTTTCCCGCCACCTAGTATTCGCAGTATTTATAATATATCCCCTATTATACCCCGTACCTTATTCATATGTATTCTCCCTTGTATTTTTGCATCTCTCTAATTCTATGAATTTTCATACCTTTCGAGGGTCGACATATTCTCCGCTCACTAATAATTATAAATTTTAAGTCACTCAACATTCATACAATTCTAACACTCATTTAAATAAGCCTACGGGAAGTTTGAAATAAAAATCGGGCCTTAAATGTCATTCTGGAATCTCGTTAGAAGACCCAGGAAATCTCGTTCGAACGAGGTCGTTCGAACAAGGATCGTTTGAACGAGGTCGTTCGAACAAGGATCGTTCGAACGAAGGTCCCCCCCCCCCACTTTGGATGAACTACCAAACTCGTTAGAAGGGCCACTAGAATCTCGTTAGAAGTCTCGTTCAAACGAGATCGTTCGAATGACCTAGGATGGACGTCTAACGAAATTTCCGCAGTTGCCCAGTTCTTCTTCAAAGTTTGTTTTTCTAGATTTTCTCCTCTACAATCTCAACCTAAACCCATTCCAACCCAAGTACAAGGTTTCCAAACTACTCTAAGTCACCCTAGAACACTTCTTAGCACAGTTTAGTGGTCAAATCCTTCTAATCATCAAGTAAAATTCAACAAATTCCTAAATTTTCCCATGAGTCATATTAACAAACCCACAAGTATTAATCTATAAACCCCATTTTTATTTCATGATTAACGTCTAATTCACCAAATTTCACATTCCTATTAAGGGAAAAATCATCTACATGCAAACCCCCATCAAATTTCTAAGATTCCTACACAATCTCATCATAGGTAAACCAAATTTGGTATTAATAGTTCTAAAATCTCAACATATGTTAACAAGAATAATAAATTCTAAGAGAAAGAGCAAGATAATCACTTGCCTTAAAATGAACTTCTGATTCGCGGGTTGAAATTGGTATGGGAACGATCCTCTTGACACGATCTACGCGCTGGTGTACTTTTTGGTGTGAAAGCTTGAGTTCTTGGCTTAGGGATCTAATGGAGTCTTCTTCTTCTTCCTTGGTTCTCTCTCACTTTTCCTCTCTTTCTCATGTAGGTTGAAACTAACAGGCCACTAACCCTAAATGCTTTTAATTAAAATCAATTTTTGTCCATTTGATTACACAAAATTCCCAAAACACCAAAATACCCCTTTGGGGTGTCATTTTGGGCTAAAATGTCCCGGACTCCAATTTAAATACTCAAGTAGTGTTTTCTGACTATTTCGACCCTTTCGGACAATCTGACGCACTCAAAATAGTCATCTGAGTTATACAAAAATAATTTACCTTTTAAACCCTCAAATACATACTAGTGATGCGACTCATACGCGTCCCAAATATTTATAACATAATTGTCGTGTATCTCATTCTCGGCCATAATATTATTTTAATAACTACTAACTCTCATCATCATCATAAAATCAGATTAATTACAATTTAAATTTTCTCCCTTTAATTTAATTAATCCCCATTTTTCATAATTTCATAAAAATAAATATGCGGAAAAATACGGGGTATTACAGAGAATTAGAGGGATAAAATGGCTTGTATGTGGGAGGATTTGGGGTTATTAGTTATTATACACCTAGAGTCCAAAGGAGGAAGGAGGAGGAGAGGTTTCAAGGGCTAGAACCTCCATTGCTACACCTTTTATAAAACAAACACCACCACCACGTAGATCGAAGAAAGGGGATTACTTCTATACCATCATCTTCAATGGGTCAGACCTTCTTTCTTGAGGCAAGTGTTTAAATATGCACACTTTTAGCAATAATTATGTCCATGTTAGTGTAGGTGAAAAATACACGTGATGTGCATGTGATGTTGGGTGAAATTATAAGATTTAATTGATAATTGAGGACTCAATTTATATGAGTTTAATACCTTCATGTATCTATTTTAGAACCCACAGAGTTTGGGTTAATATTGATGAACAAATCTAGGTTAATTATATTCTCGAATTGAAAATTGATGAACTAGGGTTCTTATAATGATATTTGGGGATTTCAGATTTAATTGATGTTTATCAATGAGTTACTAACTCTGGATTATTAGAAATCATCCATATATGTTAGAATAATGATTAGAATTAATTGTTGGGAGTTTGGGAATGATATGTAAAGGTTTTAAAATGAAAAAATAGTGGAAAACCCAGATTTTAGAGGTAGGAGACGAACTGAGATCGTTCAAATGACAAAGAGTATCGTTCGAGTGAGATAAGATGTTGCGCGAAGTTCAGTTCGAACGAAATGGGATGTCGCACGAAGCTATCGTTCGAGCGACCTGTCTTCTCGTTCAAACAAGATGCAGTCTCGTTCGAACAACGTATCAAAATTTTGGAATTTTATGATTTTGTCCCAATTTATGCAACGTAGTTAGTTCGAGAGAAATATAATAATCTACATTGAAATCAGTATAGTACAGTAGAATTGGGAATAATTGTGTATAATACTTTAACTGATTTTCAGGTGGGGTTTATCCTTGGAATTTACGACAGAGATCATAAGAAGTAATGAGAGTAATGCTATGTATGAACTATAATATTTGAATTGTGTGTAAACTTAATAATCTTGATAGGTTGTGTGAATACCTATAGTAGTATTTTTTATGTGTTTGACATACCTATCAAACTTGTTATCACGTGAGGTCTTAAAGAGAGGATAATCTTATCTTGATGAGCCTTCGGGGGGATAATAGATTGGTGCCTCAGAACATGGAACCTAGGTACAGGATATTTGTGATAATGATAGTGTTGACGGTCATATGGGTGCATATGTGTGTGCGTAACCCATAGGCTTAGAACGATGTTTGCCTCCACTATGTGTGACTTGTATTTATATGGTTCGAGAAAGATTCTGAACCGATGATCCTTATTCAGTACGAGAGGTACCGGGAGTTGATAGCAGAGTATGCAGGCGCAGTAGCTGAGTCTAGAGGTGTCATATTATATAATGATGAATATATATATATTTGTGATGTTATCTACTGTGTGAAATTTGCAGATAAAAAAGATAATGAAAAATTCTAAATAACTTAAGTGTGTGAACATTTAACTTGATTTATGAGAACTCCCATTCGAAATAAAAGTTTTGGGAGTATTTAATAAAGTATTACGGGGAAATACGGGTTATTATTACGGGTGATAGTTAGAAGGTTTATGTATGCAGTCTAGTTAGGCGTGATAACAAGAACTAGAATGGTTTAGAGGTACGTTAGGCGTGCACAATAGTTGAGAGGTGAGAACCTAAAAGGAGAGCTTGAAAATCCAACATATATATAATACTTGCTTTACCGCATTTTAAATACTTTTTAAACTGTTTTAAATATTTTTCACTCGGGCTCTGACCCGACTCTTGTAAATCTATTTCCCCTTGTACAATTATTTTAGGTGTCCAGCCACAAGAACGTCAGGCTTAGACAGTTGGAGTATTTGATGTGCTGCAGCTAGTGTAGGAGTTGCAGGTCTTCATATTTAGACACCTCCATCCTTATAATCTCAGTTTTATGCTTAGTCGTTTTAGTTAGGGCATGTATCCCCCATTCTTAGTTTCTAGTTATATCATAGAGATATTGTACTCATTTTATTTCAGTATTCAGTTTTTAGTTGGATTCAGTTTTATATTGGTTTGTTAGATTTGAGATTATTAATTGGGACGTTAATTCTAGTTTTCTTTGATTCAGTTAGTTAGTTTCTCATTTATTCTTCTTCTTCATGGGATTAGTGAATGTGTTAATGGTTTAAGCTGTTGAATATAAATTAATGGATTAGAAGTTTTTTTTTACACTAGCTTAATTAATTATTAGGTGATTAATAAAATAAATATTTTTCTACAGAGATGCTAAGAATGAACGGTGAACCAACTGGATATTCTGTTTTAAATTTTATAAATGACTGATCACCCGAAATTTAATTGGGCGAGGTGTCACGGAATCGTGATTTGTCATGACGAACCAATTAAAACACAACATGTCACAATGCGACTGGACAATGTATTTTTATGTAATACGAACTTGGACCAATTAAAACAAGACACGCCAAAAAATCATTTTTTAATTAACACTATCCAAACAAAAACAAACTCGACACGACATGAAAATATAAATTTTTAGCTGACATAACTATGACCCAATTAAAACATGACATGCCACAAATATTTTTTTATCTAACACAAACGCGACCCAAATAAAACACGACATTAGGTCTTTGTTTAAAACCTAACATGAATACAATCCAACTAAAATCCAAAACAACTTTAAATTGTCTTTTTTTACCCAACATGAGCCCAACCGTATTAAACACGACGCGAAATAATTTTTTTTACTTAACCCGAACATGACTCAAGTAAAATGCGAAACAACAAATAGTCGTATTTTTACCTAACCCGAACACAATTCAATTAAAAGATGACACCACACGAAATATTTTTTTAACCTAACACTAAAATGACCAATTAAAATATGACACAACACATTTTTTTTACCTTATGCAACAAGAAATCATGTTATCAAGGCCGTATTCATGTTAGGTAACAATAAAAATTAGTGCGTACCGTATTTTAATTGGATCATATTTGTGTTAGATATAACAAGATTTTCTTGTCGTGTCATGCTCGTGTTACGTAAAAAAATATTTCTATCCACGTCAAGATTCATTTGGGTTAATTTGGTGTCATGTTAAAGTTATGTAAAATATATTATGTGTCTTGTCGTGTTTTATTTAGAACGTGTTCATATTAGGTAAAAAATAATATTTCATGTGGTGACATGTTTTAACCGGGTCTTGTCCATGATGGGTGAAATTTATGATTTCATGTCGTGCCAAGTTTTATTTGGATCAAGAAGAAGGTTTTAACTAAGGAAATCAAGTTTTAAAAAATTAATTTTTATGGGGCTGGCAATATGTAAAAAATTTGTCTACAAATTTATCAAAACAATAAAATAAAATATGAATGTGAAATAGTATCTATCCAAAAAAAAATTAATTTTTATATTGAGACGTCATAGAAGCCTACGCCATAGAAGCCTACGCCATAGAAGCCTACGCCAATGCTGGGCAAGCGAAGCGGGCTTTGAAGACGTACCTCCGCATGCTCGCCTCTGGACTGACCCCCAATGCCTACACTTACGCAGTGCTCATAAAGGGGCTGGTGGGGTCTAAGGAGGTGAAGCACTTGGCGGAGGCTAAAAAGTATGTAGTGGAGATGATTGGGAAGGGGATGCGCCCCAACGCTGGGACTTGTGTTGCGGTGTTTGAGGCTTTCGTGAGGGAGGGAAAAGCAGAGGAGGGGAGTGAGTTGGTTGAGGAAATTAAGAGGCGGGGTTTTGTTCCCGAGGAAAAGGCCATTAGGGAGGTTCTGCATGAGTGTGGCATAAGGAGTCCCCTGTTCACCATTCTCTTTGCTCAGTTTAGTCCTTAACTAACCCATCCTTATTAAATTTATGATTTTGGCTACCGTAAGAAGCAGGAACCAGGACACGGGATACTGATATGAAATCTATAGGATAGGAGAACACACGATTTTTCCAAAAACTAGGACACGGATATGTTGAGACATGTTGAATAATATACATTTAATTATACACATTTCACATATAATTGGAATATTATCATTTGTCCAATGAATCTAGGTTTTTTAGATGTTTTCCTTTCTAACGTAACAAAATAAAAAAAGAGGAAACTAGAGAAATTATCGACTCAAAATATATATTCCACATGCGATCTTAAAAGGAAGAGAAAAAACAAAAGAGCAGAAAATATATAGTTGAAAATCACAATCTCGAATCTCAATTAAAATCTTCCATATTTCAAAACTTAATATCATACAGCCCAAACACCTATTCTCAAATAAATAAATAGCATGAGATGTATAACAAGAATCAATTATTGGTCGTCTGATATTCAAACAGATAAGAAATTCCAAATGGGGAAATTGGCTTAGAGGATGAGGCCATGACGACCCACAAACTTAATCCATATGCCTATAAATTAAGTATGACACGTAAAAGAAGCGTTGTACACTATAAAATAAGTGTTGCATAAGTCGATTTTATATTTAAATTATAGACACGTGAAAAGAAGTGTAAGACACGTATCGATGGTCAATACATGTCTAACGCGGACAAGTTACCTAGTTACAAGCGTATGTGCTTCCTAGAGGCTACCTATTGTGAGCAAGTCAACAGGTATAATACTACACAGATAGAGTCAAAAAATGTATAAATTTAAGCAATAACTGTTACTAGAAAACATACGTCAGATAGCCTTAGATACTTTAGGCTAGAGAGTTGTCTTAAAAGTGTACATGTAAGCAAACAAAACTCAAGTTTCCGCAAAACATCACCCGAAAAGCTAAGAGTTGCTTGAATGACTAATAATGGGTTGGGCAGAGTCTCCTTACTTAAAACATCACCAATATATATGAATTTTCTGAGACTTGATCCAAGAATCTTGATAGCAGAAATGGAATTTCTGCTCAGAGTCATTCAATGTGAAGCTATTAATCTTGGGGGCATCAATATTGAAAAAAATCACATTCTTCCATTGGCACTTCCTTAAGTGTAGCTCTTCAAGGAGTGGGAAACTATATTGGAGTTCACTTGAGCGAGGAAAACATGCATTAAAAATTTTAACCTCGTTAAATTCCAAGATTTTGAGCTTTGAGAACCAGACGATGGTGGGAACATTAAAATTAAAAAGCATTGGTAATTCAACTATGTAAATTTTCACAGTAGTGGCATGAGCTTATACATGGCCGAGAAATTGGTTCTTTCAATCATCTAATCTCAATCTTTCGAGCATTGAGCCTTATGACATCAGAAATCCATAAATGAACAGGAAGTGCATCGAAATCAAATGGACATAACAAGGAGCATTTAGATATCAGTGGACTCACAAGGACAAATTCTTTCTCCAGAACGATCATTAAATCAGTCTCTCCACCCCGACATTTAAAAGTATGATAGTCGAAACATAGAGAGGTAACATTTGTCCACAAATTATTCCGCTGGGTTGACAATTCAGAGGTTCTAACAGCATCCTTTATTGAAAGAGAAGACAGAATGTGGATTAAAAGTTCTTCAGGTAGATTACTAATTCTATCCTCAAAACCTTCCCCATTTTTTTCAATAGAAGACATCTTATTTTGAGTTTTGAAAACCATGTCACTAGCATTCACAATTTGATTTCAAATCTTGGCCCCAAAACAAACTAGATACACTGGCACAGAGCACCTCAGTATACAATCTCTCTCAACATGAGGTAACAATCATAAACCTATCCCATTATTTGCAAAAGAAAGAGAACAAAATGTCAAAATAAAGATTCCAAACAAAATCAACCACAAAAAAGAGTCCTAGGTCCCAAATGACATAATCATCATGTTTTTTGGGTAGTTGGTTGAGATTCGACAAAATGGTAGTGAGAAGGGAGGGAAATATAAGGTGGATGATGAGGTATACAAGTTTTTTTAGAGCCACTGTCGCTGCACCACGTTTGTACTCGCTGTCGACGTAAGCCCATTGTCCCTGCACGACATTAACCTCTCGCTGTTGACCTAGGTTCGTTTCCCTCTCTCTCCCATTTCCCCAGTAGCATAATTTTTTGCAATACATCCTTACCGTTCACTTGATTTCTTAGTTTGATTTATGGCTTGTTTGATTCATGAACTAATTTAAAGTTAAATCGAAAGAGGGTTTTGTTCGATTCATAAAAGTGCCCCCAACACCTAAACCTTTAATAAATTATATAGCTAATATGAGTCACAATGTATGCAATTAATTACAGTATTCTCAAACATTATGTATTTACTAGGAAAGCCGTGAACTTTAGTTATAGTCCCAACCTCATGCTATCCTAGGATTTAGGCTCGTTAACTAGAGCAAAACATAGCTACTTGAATGGAGTAGTAAATAAGACAGCTTCACGAAGTAAATATAGGAACTCAAGGCTCAATTATTATCATAAAAACACAATTTTCACAGAATGACTCATCAAACATCATCACAATAAAACTATTCTGCTATGAGACTCACAAATGTGATGTATTTATAGATTTTATGTTAGCGAGTGTTTGTGTGTTTGTTTTTTATATTTGAAAATTGGTGCTTACAAAATATGTAATAAACCAAACACCAATTAGAATGGTACTAAATATGTGATCATGAATAAATTACAAGATGCATAATATTTCATGTAACAACTTTGCTTTCAAGAAAAATGTCAACAGACCATACATCTATTCTTTCATGAAAATTGAGTCAATCTAGATCGTCAAGAGTAACGAGTGAACAGTGTTTAAAATATCAATTGAGGCGGTCGCCTCACCGTCTCAATGGAAAAATGCCTCAAGGAGACCCCCTCACTTCCTCAATTAAAGGGGTTGGCTCTTGACAGCCTCACTCCGCCTCGAGGCGGCGAGACGGATGCCTCAAATTATATGTCAGTTTTTTTGTTAAAGTATTGCATGGGGCTCTGTTTCTTACATTAATTTGTAACATTTCTTATGTTTTTATTATTTTCATTATAATAGACTATTAGTTTTTTAATTTGGTATAAGTATTATTATTGATAATAAAAACTATTATTACTAAAAGTTATTATGGTTTACAAGCTCTAAATAATAGGCAATATTGTACCACTTTTAATAAAGAGTATATTTGTTAATAAATTTGTAAATCATTGTAATTTGTGTAGCGGTACTCATGATACATTATATTTGTGTTTTAGTTGTATTTTTTGATATATTATGTTGGATGTTTTTCCAAAGTAGAGGCATGCGCCTCACCGCCTCTCCTCTACCTCGTGCATTTTTAAACATTGTGCGTGAATTGGCATGAAGTAAAAAAAAATTATCTCTTCATTCAATCGACAAGTCAAAACAAAATAGTCCAAAATTTAGATGGATGGGTTCTTTATTGAGTTAAGGTCTCTGTACACATTGTCATAAAAAATGAGGAATCGGGAGAAAATTGATTAAAAAAGGAAGAAAAGGGAAAGAATTGGATGATTGAATGAAGTGGCTATACAACTGTCTTCAATCCCAGGACTGATACATTTTTAGAAACAGTGGCAAGGTATGTGTTGTAGATTTATTTGTCTAGTAAAAAATGGTTATTTTCTTTCTTCGATCAACCACTAGAAGTGATTTGTTCATCTTTGAGCGACACTGTACATTTGCTTACACACTGAATAGTTTCTATACATTGGAAACCACAAAAGTATTTTCCATACATTTTTACATAATTTTATTACTCAATTGAAGAATTTAAGCCTTTCGCACTCGACATATTATACTTCAGTTCATTTCTTTCTCCAAAATATAAGATTTTTTTTTAATTTTCGTCATTGATATTATTATTGTCTGAAAGTTTGAATCTTTTGTTTTATAGCACTATTTCCTCAAGATCATATAATTTGTAGAACACTGTCATGTGCTCGCTAGAGATCATGCAACTCTTTTCCTTCAATACATGTGAACTATTCTTAACATGTGCGTGTGATTTAACTTCTACATTCTATGTATAACAACATTTTATCCCACCAAAGTAACACCGACGTGAAATCCTATCGATGAGATAGTGATGGGTATAACAACATTTTATCCCACCAAAGTAACAACATTGAGTATAACAGCATTATGAAAATCCTATTGTTGAGGAGAGATAGTGGATAACAACATTAAGGAAAAAACCCATTATCAACGCGAAGTGTATAATAGCCATCGATAACAGCATTGGAAAATTCCATTATTGACAAGTTACATAACAACAATTGATAATAACAACAAAAACAACATTGTTGAGAAAACATTCAATCGACAAGTTGATCGATCGAGAATAACAGCATGATGCAAAATCCCAGTGATTAACATTTGAGAAAAAAATTATCATCACATCAATAACAACATTGCGGAAAATTCCAGCAATAACATCGAAAATCTCACGTGTGAAAAAATCTCATTATAGCACTAAGATTGAGGTATGGAAATTTTTTATTGTGGGCTACAGTTGATGTATTGTATGAACAAACATATCAAAATTTTCGGTTATAATGATATTTTATTACAAACAGTTGCTAACCACAAACAAAGTATATTATTCATGTGAGGAACATTATTGGGAGCAATGTATTCTACCTCGAGAACAAGCAAAATTCAGAAGGGTCAAAATTTCAAAAGCCTCGAAGACAAGCCACAATCAACAACCTCGAAGACCAAGACAAGTTCAGAACCTCAAAGATGAGAAAAGTTGGAAGCCTCGGAATCATTTATATCGAACGCGCATACTCACTGTCGCAAGTGTACACGTCCGACTGGGCTTTTGTAGGGAGGGTCCTACTTATGTGCCCCATTTGAAGTAGAAACCAATCTAACTTAGAAGACTTGGTCACAAAGACTCCTTGGCACAAGAAACGAGAACGCCCCCCCTCCCCCCCCCCCCTCCCCAAATGGTTTCCACCGCTATCTCCAACTTGAAGACCCCTATTTAAAGACTACAAGAGACATCAAGAGAAGAGAGGAGAAGATACAACCAAGGAAGGAGAGCATTTGAAAGAGAGAAGAAAGAAAATTATCCATGAAAAAATTGTAATACCACCCCCATTTATGTAACTCAATGTCACCCTTGTATATAATCCCCAAAATGGTGAAGATTCTTCACCCCCTCTTGTATCTCTCTCACTTAAGAAATGAATACAACACCCAAAACCCCCGCGGACATAAGTATTGCCGAACCAAACGATTTACGCCTCGGTCCTCAAGGGACACAGTCTAGATAATCAATACCCCATCGACCACTACCCTCCTACACCAACTAAGCTATATAGAAACAAAAATTGGATTTAATAGGATATTTTATTAGTAATCAGCAAGTAATAATGTAAGACGAGGAATCCTCTCTAAGTCTTAAAGAAACAAGAATTAATAAAGCACAGTCCTCCAATCTCGCTGCAAGTCTGAAAAAAGGATTCCCCTAAAAACTCAAGGCCTATACCCCAAACAACTGCAAGGAGACTGAAAACCCATAAAAGATGATGTAGTGATCGTCTCTGAAAAATCTGTGTGGTCATCTGTTGATATATACCCCAAACAACTGCAAGGAGACTGAAAAAAACAAACATATAATCCGCCTGTTTCATTGGCACCAAAACCATGAAATCTCTGTAAAAACAATCCCTCAAAAGTAGAAGGGAACCCCAAGCCTCTCCAAGAACCCCCCAAATAGAAAATCATTTTTCAAAATTGACTTTCCAAACCCAGTATTCAGAAATTTGAAACAATCAATTGAACCACCTACCATCCATATATTTTTCAATTGATACATAAAATATATTCAGAAATCAGCAAAGAGGATGCAGGACATGATTGACACCTACACAAAAAGAAACAGAAACCCAGACTAGATACAGGTAAAACCCTAGTAAATTGTAATAGATTACTTAAATAAACCCAAATATTACAGGTGATTGATTCCCCAAAATCTACCATAGATCCAGTAGAGTCAAAAGATGCACATTTCTAATCATAGAACCAAGAGCAATTATCACTCATAAAAGACTGCTTATTCTGCATTTAGCTCCTTGAAAATTCATTGCATTTAAAACTGTTTACTATGAGTTTTCATGCAAAGCGCAATGTTTCATGTCAGTTTAATTGGGTGCAAGGAATGAAGAATAACTTTTCACACCTTTCTGCTATGTCACAAAAAATGAAAGAATAGTGAACAATGCTGTGGTGGTAGTGCCATAGTGTTGTTGGCAAAAAAGGTGGCAGTGCCACAGTGTCGGTTGTGGTGGCAGTAGTGTTTGTCTATATGGAGCCACAAGAGGGTGAAAATGATGGGGGTCATGCCACGGTAGTAGTTGTAATGGGCTGGTAGAGGCCGATGAAGGTTAGGCTTACGCCATAACAATATGATATTATAAATGCATGAAGAACATGTAAGTTTAACAGAACATTCGAATAAAGTGGTAAAAAATGGAGAATTAAAACTTCTGATATAATAAAAGATATAGTATAATGGTAACTTCAAACAAGATTGAGAAAGTATTTATGTTTTGTTCATTTAACAATAATCCCAAGTCATATAGAAATATATAGATAGATATGGCAGCTTAACAACATTAATGAATCTTAAATTGCTATCTATTGAAGCTTGCAAACTTTACGAAACTTTACTGTGACCCTTGTTGTCTCCAATTGTTGAACCTCAATGGCATTTGTCAAAGCTCGCACGTATTAATGACATCCTGTTGGTACCTCACTGGAGCCAATTTCAGCTCAATAAAGCTACAATCCATTTTCTTAAGTCACCAACTAATTACAAACGCATTACCGTTCCTTTTTGTTGTATTTTACAATTTATTGACTCTCAACAATAAGTTACCAATAATCAAACATAGCAATCTATTGAAGATTCCATAGATTTTCTTGCAATCTTCAATCAAACAACGTTCAATTAGCTAAACCAAAATATTCCACCAAAGCTTAGAAGGACCACCCTGTTTATTTTTCATTCCTTCTTTTCCTACCCGGATCAAGGCTAAAAGTAGGCAACATATAGTACTTTGTTCCCACTTCAACAATTTCTTCTTCCAACCACTTCATCTTTCTAAACATTTAAGGATAGATTACAAACATATTTATGACAAGTTGTCAGGGCATATCAGTTACAGAATGCTTTCTAAAGGGTACCCCAATCATTCAATAAGTTTCTTCCTTCTTTCATAACAAGATATGACTATATGAGGGGCTTTGCCTAAAACAAGTTCCCTAACAACTAAAAGTTAAACTAACTCTTACATATTTGTTTTAATAACACCTTTGCTCAGATGTATAACTTGATCACAGATACTGTCACATGTTCAATAATGGACAAATGGCAACTATATACCAAATCCCAAATTAAACTCACAATTTAAGAAGCAATATTATTTTCAATCATAATTAACAAGAGCATTAATCAGATCTCCTAAATGAAGAGTCCCCATGACCATAGCAACAACTAGGAAGAGAAGAAACAGTGTAAATTCATACTTGCCAAAGTCACTAGCCAATAAAGAAACTAAACCACAATAAAAGTCACATGGAGGCAGTCATGCATTTGACATTTCAAAGAGGCTAACGATACATAAAATAATTAAAAATATCAATAAAGATTAAGAACCAGAGTATATGAACGAATATATTTTAAAAATCCTACAGCGTATCTAATTTTACAAACAATAGTACACATGTTGAGAAAATGGAGAGAAATATCTTACTTTTTTTATCTTAGGATAAGGATGCAAATGGTTGTTTTTTGGCAGTTGCAGCCGTGGGGGAGATGGCGCTGAAGTGACGTCGTTTTCAATCTTGTACACCCGTGCTCTCCATTAGAGACCAGGCAAACCCTAATCCTAAATCTTCACCAACACTAGATTATTGTTGTACTTTGGGGACCAACCATATGATGCAAATCCTGCAAAAATAAGCACTGCCTTTAATTCAACCACGATGCAGCAAACCTGTAATATCTCATGTATGTGGAAGCCTTTGACGGGTACAACAAGTGGTGCAATAACATATATGAGATAATTTACTGACCTGTCTGTGAGACTGAGCATAATAATATACTGAATGTGTTAAGTAAAGAAAAGAGGTGGTTATCAAAACGTACAGTGATAAAACATAAGTGAAGTCGCAGAGTGCGCCTTCAAATTCAAATATATTGGTTTTTCTCATCTATCCCAATCTTACAGATTTCTATAACAATATCTGATCAATTTTCAAGCACCTATCAAAAAACTATATGTATAAATAAATAAACAAAAGCATAAAACTAAAGAGAAGGGGTTTCATAGCATAACATCCTTTAAATTAATATGTAAAATATGAACAGTATCAGTCTGTAACTCTACCATACCCGCACATAAGCACCTTACAGATCCGTAATGAAAGCATGAAGTTGTTGATCTATTTCAAATAGGATAACTCTACCATACCCACACATAAGCACCTTATAGATCAATACTCAACAAACCACCCCAAACAAAATCATTATCAGTCTATAGCACCTAAAGCCTCTAATATTATAAATAACATAGAATAAAATAAATAGTATTAGTTAACACAACTAAAAAAGAGGAGGATCAAAACTGGAATTTACATATATTTTGATACACTCTAGAGGCCCCCCAGGTGACTCCTGTTGAAGCCCACCCCCACCCCCCAATGGATCTCAACAAAAAAAACCCCTCCCCTCCCCCCCCCCCCCCCCCGTGACACCAATTGAAGTCCCCCCGGAGACCCCCAGTAGCACCCCTCCGGTGGCCCAAAGTAGCGACCCCCAGTAGCACTCCTCCGTTTTTCGACATCGTCCGTTTAGACGATGATTGATATATTTTTTGTTGTAGGGATGTGTATATAACACATCCACCTTTTGAAACAACAGAATTTGTTGCTTGTGTTTGTTGTGTGCTTTGTACTAGTTATATTTTTGCAAAGTAAAAATGTTTAACTTTTCCCCAAAAGCATGGTTTATAGACTTAACTGCGAACATCTACACTGTGAAGAACTTTACGCACTGCAAATTCCCGAATGCCAACTGTGTAAAGTTATCTATAAATTTTGGAAGGAAACTTCATTTTGTTTAAAACTACATCGCTTGCCAAAAAAATTGTTCATGTTTGAAGAAATGCTTATAAATTTAAGTTTTGGATTTGTAGATGTTACGAGTACTAACGGTAAAAATCCCCTTAAATTCAACATGGGTTAACAAGATCGTTTGTTCAGAATGCCAAAGTTCGCATTGTGTATATTCACAATGCGTAAAGTCAGTGTGAAAACATTCGCAATGTGAATATTCACAACGCGGATTTTTTATTCCTAAAATTTTAATTGTTGCATAGGAAATGGTGTCTCTCAACTTTGCGAATATTCACATTATTCATGTCATTCACTAATATAAAAGGTTCAAAATCCATGCATAGTGTTCAACCAGAAAAGGTGTAACCATGTGTTTCCAATCAAAAATGGTCTAACCAATTGTCACAGGTTGATCCAAGCGGTGAACAAATTTGTTGAAAGAAGTGTATATTTGCAAAAAAAAATTGGCACATTACATTAGGAGGATAAAATCCCCCGCAGCCATGCGAATGCCCACTGTTTGGTACATTTTCGTCAGGCACAGGCCCCTTCCAGTGGGCAAGGGTGGCAATAGTCACAAGAGGATATTCGCACCGCGAAAGTTTTACAATCGCGAATATTCACATTGCGAAAAAATTTCAACTAAGAATATTCGCAGTACGAATATAAAGGGTTGCCAAATGCAACATTCCCAATGAGTCATGTGCGACCTCATCCAAAACAAACAATGGGTCTTCATGAGGATATATTCCTACAAATGGATTTGAAAATCACAAAGAGCTAAGTACAAATAGGGTTAACCATCCTAACAACTGGACAACAATAAGAACTACCCATTGAATTACAATTATAACACTTGTGTATCTCTAGGGCTTATGTCAATTCATAAAGGCACATTCCTATACTACTTTATATTCCATCTTTAGCTTTCATGCAGCGCCTAAAAATCTTTCAACAATCAATAAAGAAACAAACCTCATATTATATATATATATATATATATATATATAAAATAATGCTCTTGTGCGGACTAGTCCACATTTTAAGAATGCGGACCGAACATGTGTCACCTAACAGTGCCCATAGAAAGTATCGCCTAAATTATAGGCACTCTCTCTCTCTTTTCTGGGGTCACCGCCAGGTGACACATGTCCGGTCCGCACTCTTAAAATGTGGACTAGTCCGCACAAGGGCAGGATATATATATATATATATATATATATATATATATATATATATATATATATATATAGAGAGAGAGAGAGAGAGAGAGAGAGAGAGAGAGACCTTCCACTTAGAGAAAGCAGAGTTGTGTTTGGTGTGCTTACAATCTTTTCTCTTCAACCTGGTGGAAATTACAGATACCATATCATGGGGAAATGACTGTTACTATTGCCGTTTATAGCTTCACATATCAGATAACCTCAAACTGATTAAGGGAAAAAAAATCTCCAATCTATGGATCTGAAAATCAAAACTGCAAATTCGTTCGAAAAGTTTTGTTTCTAGTTGTTCAACAGTGTTCATAACACTGTGACAAGAAACTGTAAGGACAATTTGTCCATCATTATGTATATGATATGTCTTACGCCGTTACAAGAATGATAGTTGAAAAGATCACATCGTCATCAACAAAATCCGAAGATCAAAAGAAGAAGGAATCTGATCTCTGAGGACCGGACCGATCCGGATCAGATAAAAGAACCGATCCGGTTCACCGGACCGATCCGACATCCTACCGGACCGATCCGATTTGCCAAGATCCAGTATCCACCGGATCCATAGCGAACCGATAAAGCCAATCAAGCCGAACCGATCCGTCAGCTACCGAACCGATCCGGGGTCAGAAAAAGAACCGATCCGGTTTCACCGGACCGATCCGCCTAATCGACCGGACCGATCAGGCGAGGATAATCACGGCCAGATCGTGCAGGAGATTTTTTAGGGTTTCGATCCCTTATTTAAACCACGATCAGCAGTTGGTTTTCTTAAGACTTTTACACGATTATCAGAGTATATCAACCCTAAAGTCTTCACCTATTGAGTCTTATGATTCTAGGTTTTTAGATTCACACATCTTCCATATCTATGTGAATCAAGTTTGGTAACCCAAGAACACATCTTGTGTATTTGTTTAGCCTCTGTGGAGAAGGTATCTCCATACTTTGATCGGTGGATACCGAGCGTAGTCATTCTACGTGTGAACGAGCCGAAGACGACGAACCGACACCTGGAGGGTACTTTCGCTGTCTCTCGTATCTTTGAAGGTTTTCTGAAGGCACCGTGCAGTATAGTCTTGTGGGCGATTATCAGGATTGTATGTAAGTCAAAGGTCTTGTTAACTTTTCAAAGTGTTATAAAAGGTTTTTACCCGAAAGGGGTTTTTTTTTCCTCAACTGCTCGTCTTTATTTTACCATGCATGGCTTGAATGATTTATCTTGGTTAGATGCATGTGTAGGGGCTGTTTTAATAGACTCTAATTAAATAAGTGTGCCATCTTATTATTTTGCGAATCGAATCGATATCACACGACGTTTTCAAATTGGTATCAGAGCAGGTTACGCTAATCTATTGTGTATTCCTATTTTCCGCAAAATCATGTGATATTGATTTTTTTTTTAAAATCAGTTTTGTGAAAAAATCGCAATTTTTTCTATGGAGCACTTATATAATCAGATGCCTATTTTTTATGGGTCTAATTATGCCTACTGGAAAGCTCGTATGAAATCGATTTTAAAATCTATTGACGAGCGTGTTTGATTGCTTTGCGAAAATGGTTGGACTCCTCCCACGGTCACTGTTAATAACATCACCTCTCTAAAACCCGTGTCAGCCTGGACTGAGGATGATTATAAGTTGTCCAATTTTAACTCCCGTGGTCTGAGTGCTATTTCTGGTGCTATCTCTCCTGATGAGTATCGCCGAATCATGACGTGCTCCACGTCTAAGGAGGCTTGGGATGTTTTGAAACTGACACATGAGGGTACAAACGCTGTTAAAGAGTCTAAGTTACAAAATGTGGCCACCCAATTTGAGACTATCACCATGTCTGAGTTCGAATGCTTTGATGAATTTTATGCACGTTTGTCGGACATTGTTAACACTAGTTTTAATTTGGGTGAGGTGACTGATAACACGCGTGTCGTTAAAAAGATTTTGAGATCTCTTCCAAAACGCTTTATTCCTAAAGTCACTGTTTTGAACTCTTTGGGAAATTTGAAATCACTTAAGTTGGAAGAACTTGTAGGAGATCTTCAAACCTATGAGATTGATATGTTTCCCAAAACCATTAAAGCTAAGGATAATGGCATTGCTTTAAAGACTCATTTTAAGAAAAAGAAAGAAAAAGTTTGTGAGTCCGATTCTGAGGGAGATTTTGATTTTAATGATCTGGCCTTGCTTGCGAAAAATTTTAAAAAATTTCTCAACATGAACAAAAATAATTCTTCCAATAAAAAGAATGTTTTTGAGAAAAATAAAAAGAAAGAGGAGGCCAAAGATAGTGATAAGGAGGATGAGATCAGGTGCTTTGAGTGTGAAGGGAAAGGGCACATAGTTAGAGAGTGTCCTACTAGGATAAGGAGAAAGGGGAAAGAAACTGCTATGCCCGCCACACTTAGTGATAGTAGTGAAGGTGAGGGTGATGAGACTAGTGGTGAGAAGTTTGTAACTTTTTCTAGTCGTGTGAGCACACCCACTTTGTCTCACAAGAGTTCACACGAGAGCGATAATAGTGATTTGTGTTCTTCGAGTGAGGGAGAAAGCGAGGAGGAGAGTGGAGACGAAAGTGAGCTCCAAAAAGCTTTTAGAGATTTGTACTTTGAGACCTTGAAAACAAAGAAGTATAATAGGGATTTAGGTCATCGGGTTTTAGATTTGGAGAAAGAGAAGGAGGATTTGAGAAAGGAGAAGTGTGATTTTACCGACACGTTGTCTAGTCTGACGACACGTGTATCCCAACTCGAGAGTGATCTCGAACGTGCCAGGGTGGTCAAAGTCAAGTTTGAGAACGCACCTAAGAAGGTTGAAAAGGTGGTTCTTAAGGTTAAAGGTGAGAAGTTAGGAATAAGTCATGACGGTGCTTCTGCTTCTCAATTAGCACCCAAGCCGGTTCCCACTTTAGTGACAGTTTCACATGTGTCTCACCCTAACCCACCTAGGCGTCCCATTCCTATTAGGAAAGTGCGTCCTAGAGTTTTTGAGAGAGGTGTTCCTAGGTCTATTTATGTTTGCTCACATTGCAAGAGGAGAGGACACCTTAGGGAATTTTGCTTTAAGTTGGGGTATGTGTCACGCTTTGCTTCTACACATGTTTCTGGCACACATGCACCCACTCATGTTACTTTACACGCTCCCGGAGACTACATGAGAGAGTTTGCACATTTAGGTGAGCAAGTTAAGTTTTTAGTCAAATCTTCACAAGAATTGATGGAGGTTTTTCATAAGTTGTCACCACCTTTGGAAAACCCCTCCGCGCCTAATGATTGAGGTTTGACTTGTTTACTAGCATAGGGTGATTTTCATGATGTCATTATTTGCCTATTGCTAGTATATATCATTTTTGTTTATAATTTTGTTTTAAAATTTTTTTTTGAAAAATACAAAAAGATTTTATTTTGATAAAATTTTTGAAAAATTCAAAAAGAGATTTTCCTTTTATGGATGAGCATTTAAGATAGCCAAGTCACAACTTCATTCCATATATCCATGTGACTGTTTTGATAGAGATTTGAGAGGCTACATCATTTCATCCATGTGCTTAACATTGATTGGAGTCCTTGAGATGTAATTAGTGATATTTCCTACATGCTTGACTCCTATATCCTTTATTGCACACATGCACGGCTATATTTGTTTGTTGCACTTGTCAATCTCATGTTGGCTTGAGTGTTTCCATCTCAATCCTGTCTATACAATGTATAAAATGCGATAAAACTTGACAAGATTGGATTGCATGTAAAAACCGTTTTGGTGAGACTGTGTGATAATTTGCATAACGGGGAGGGGCTGCGAAAGTTGATTTTTATCCTTTGAGCAAAAGCCACCGTTAAAAAGGACCTAAAAAATGGAGGAATTGTAATATCCGAGGTCCTAAGAGGTTAAAAGAGCTCGAAAATAATGATATGGCAATAAAAAGCAATTCATGCCAAATATGGGCCATTTAGTTTTCACCCAATTCTCCAAAGTTTGAGAATTTAGTATACCTCTATTCAAAATATAAATCTGAGGGAGTTTGGTTGGAGATTGATAACGGGTTTGCACTTCCTTGAAAGTCCTGAAAAAGCATGAAAATCATTTTGGATGTTATTGGTGTAGAAATCAGTTTGAGCTTTGATTTGTAGATTTGATATAGTCAATGTCTTATATTTCCTATCTCTTACACCAAAGGAAGCATTTGAGTTCATTCGTTAGGAATATCCAATATTCATCGTGCACATATGTCATGTTTGTATGCTTTGATTTTCCTATCGAATTTTGATCACACCCATTCTTTTACGCTTTCACCAACTTGGTTGTTTTATGTTCATTCATGGTGTGATTTTATGCCTTGTGTCACCCCGGTACTTGATTGCTTGATTTATTTCTCTCATTTGTCTATTTCGGGACATCATAAAAAGGGGGAGAATGAATTATCTGATTATGGGGGAGTTTTCAAATTTGAGGTTCATCATAAATCTGGAATATATGCATATGTTTATTATCTCATTTCAAACTCGATACGTCACTTGGTATTTGCTTTATCTCATGTGTGTAGGTACATCCTTGATAATCCCATGATACACACCCTGATGAGAAAAGCGTGAAGATTCCTGAAGAATTGAAGATCAAACGATGCAGTCTTATTCACTTGTACTCTTTCAGTTTTGGGTTCATGGAAGGGTAGATTTGTATAGGAAATTTCATACTTGATAATTCGGATTTTTTATGTTTGTTCCGGCATAGACATAGGGAGAGATTTGTAAGGACAATTTGTCCATCATTATGTATATGATATGTCTTACGCCGTTACAAGAATGATAGTTGAAAAGATCACATCGTCATCAACAAAATCCGAAGATCAAAAGAAGAAGGAATCTGATCTCTGAGGACCGGACCGATCCGGATCAGATAAAAGAACCGATCCGGTTCACCGGACCGATCCGACATCCTACCGGACCGATCCGATTTGTCAAGATCCAGTAGCCACCGGATCCATAGCGAACCGATAAAGCCAATCAAGCCGAACCGATCCGTCAGCTACCGAACCGATCCGGGGTCAGAAAAAGAACCGATCCGGTTTCACCGGACCGATCCGCCTAATCGACCGGACCGATCCGGCGAGGATAATCACGGCCAGATCGTGCAGGAGATTTTTTAGGGTTTCGATCCCTTATTTAAACCACGATCAGCAGTTGGTTTTCTTAAGACTTTTACACGATTATCAGAGTATATCAACCCAAAAGTCTTCACCTATTGAGTCTTATGATTCTAGGTTTTTAGATTCACACATCTTCCATATCTATGTGAATCAAGTTTGGTAACCCAAGAACACATCTTGTGTATTTGTTTAGCCTCTGTGGAGAAGGTATCTCCATACTTTGATCGGTGGATACCGAGCGTAGTCATTCTACATGTGGACGAGCCGAAGACGACGAACCGACACCTGGAGGGTACTTTCGTTGTCTCTCGTATCTTTGAAGGTTTTCTGAAGGCACCGTGCAGTATAGTCTTGTGGGCGATTATCAGGATTGTATGTAAGTCAAAGGTCTTGTTAACTTTTCAAAGTGTTATAAAAGGTTTTTACCCGAAAGGGGTTTTTTTTCCTCAATTGCTCGTCTTTATTTTACCATGCATGGCTTGAATGATTTATCTTGGTTAGATGCATGTGTAGGGGCTGTTTTAATAGACTCTAATTAAATAAGTGTGCCATCTTATTATTTTGCGAATCGAATCGATATCACACGACGTTTTCAGAAACCAAACAAATTAAGTATGCTGGCTTTTTTGATGGACCTTTTTTAATCAAAAAAGCAAGAATCATAAAGAGAAGGGTGTGTTTGCTGCGGCACTCGGTTTCTACATGGCAGTTACCTGAATTTTTAAAAAGCTCTTACTTAAGATTTCAAAATAATAAGAAGAAGAAAGATAAAAAAAAAATAGCACATCAGACTATTATGGCAACCAAATAGCCCGAAAATATATCAATAAATGGAACAAATCAAACACCCAGAAATCATATCACAAAAAAACGTGTTTGATCATTCAAACTAGCCAACATGTCCGATTGGACTCTTCAAGGCGTCGGGCAAAATGACAAACCCATTTTTCAACCCAAATACGAGCCATTTTGTTCAGAGTTTTTCCTGCCAGCGACCTGGAAAAATAGACATCCAGGTGGCAAAAGACTCATCATTAAGAGAAGGGTGTGTTTTGCTGCATCATACGTTTTCCACATTAGCTATAATCTACTTCAATATAACAAAGTTCTCACTTAAGACAACACAATAGTAGGAAAAAATCGAAATAAAAGATAAAATAACTTATGACTGATTAAAATGGCAACCAAAAAGCCTGAAAATATTTTATAAATAAGGAATGAGTGATAAAACAAACACCCAGAAATACGCAAAAACATATTTGAACATTTAAACAAGCCAACGAGCCCCTTCTTCTACAGTTTTCTGAACTTTGACAGATAAACGTAACAACAACGCCCAAAATAGTTTTCTTCAAATTAGAAAAATTCAGAAAAATCTTCAACGTCTTGGTCATAGAAGTGCTTCAAACTGGCTCCTGATTATCAACACTATTTATTTAAGGATATTGAGGCATGGTCTGAACCCTCAGGAAATGCTTTTAACTTTTCTTTTACGGAAGAAAAAGCACTTTACGAATAGCATGTCATGTATGAATCAAGAGTAATAGTCTTTGGCGGGCGATTGGGAGGGGATGGAGAGAGTTTAGTAAATTAGTGTCTTTTGAGATTGGTGATGGAGGGAGAGTTAGCTTCTGGTCCAATACTTGTTGCAACCATCAGCCCTTGGCCACATGTTTTCCAACACTCTTCAGAAGGCTATGGATTTAGAGTGCTCGAAAGCAGATTGTGTGACTGTCAGTTGTGGTGGTGGTAGGGGGGTAGGGGGTACGGTGTGAAACCCATTGTTTTGGAGAAATTTTCATTATTGGGAATTAGAAAGGTGAGGGAGTTTCTGGAAGTACTATGGGTAATCCTAGGGAGAGAGGGACTCATTGCGTTGGGAGAAGACCGGGGTGTAGGTTTACAGTGAAATCTTATTATGCGCTTCTACGCAGGGGGGGCAATGTTTTCTCATGGAGGCCGATATGGAGGACAACAGCCCCATTGAAGGTGGCCTTCTTTACGTGGACGCAATAAGGAACGTCATTCAAACTTCTGATAATTTGAAGAGAAGGGGAAACGATTGGTGAGTAGGCGTTGAATGTGTAAGGAGGTGGAAGAGATGATTGATTACCCATCATTGCATTGTAGGATGGCGAAAGGCACGTGGGATGCCGTTGGTGATGCCGAGTTTGATACGGAGGCTATGGTGGGATGGATGGGATGATGGATGAGGAAAAAAGCCTAAAAAGAAGTGGGAAGTAGCAACAGTTTGTATTTTTTGGGCCATTTGGTTGGAGAGGAGTAGGCAATGTTTTGACGGTGTGGGGAGAGAACCAGCGAGACTTTATTCTTTGAGATTAAATACCTTTTACTTTTTGTTTTTGTGAGAAGTACCCTTACCATATTTTATCTCTTGTAGATTTCTTGGGGTCTCTCACTAGTAGCCCTGAGCCCATGTTTTTGTTCTCTGCCTTTAGTGGAGACTTTTTTCTTTTTTATTCCTTATTTTGTATACACAGTGTATACATGGGTTCCTCCCCCTTGGCGACATGATTTTTTACTACATTTTTCTTGATTACTGATAAAAAAAAATAATATGTGAAATAATAGAGTAGGGTATCTTTTATTGATATATCATCTTATTTTCGGATTTGTGTTCATTGCTTCTTCTCTCTTATATACCTATGATTGTGTGTTGCATCATATTACATTTGATGTTCATAACATGCCACACAATTTCTTTAAACATTGTACTAATTTACATCGTAACTTCTATTTTGTACTATACTATACAGTTGAGATTTTTTCACAACTTCCATGATATTATTTTAATCCTTCTAAAATAATTCACTGTTGAATACTCTCAAATCTCCCCAATGTTAAATCCTGTTGATTAGAAGATATAATAGTACTACACAATCAAAGTCATGCATGCATAAATTTAAGCAACGATAGTTACTGAGAAGGAAGGAAACTTACCCGAATGTTTTCACAAGACATTGTCAAGTATTTAGTTCTTGAGCTTCTCATCTGAATTAGTAACAGAATGCTGAAAACTCGCGTGAGGAACTGATGACGGGCTACTCAAAATATATTCTACAAATCCAGAACCACTACAGTAGAATTTTTCGGGACTTATTATATGTTGGACAGTAAAATCAGTCCCCATATCATAACGATTATACAATGAGAATATGTTAAGCTCGGGAGTATCAATATTGACAACCTTGACCTTCTGCCACCGGCAATCGTATAAACGCAGCTCTTCAAGGACTGGGAAAGTAAATTGGATTCCACTCGAGCGAAAAGAATACGCATTCAAAAACGTAACCCCCAAAAGTTTAAGAATTTTGAGGCTTGAGAAAGAAATAGATGTAGGCACATTGAAAGTACATGGAGCCCATAATATCAACTCCGTAAAGGAATCACATTTGTATAAGCAACGGGGCAGAACGAACGAGTACTGCCCATAATGATAAATCTCAAGCTTTTGAACATTACGCCTTATGACAACAGAGATCCATGATTGTATACGAGACGCATCGTATTTATCTGAATATGTGAGTTTGAAATTATGTATTATCAGACTGCCAAGGAGGAGTGTTTGTTCGACAAATTTAATAAAATAGGATTTGTGAACCTTCCCATTCTGAGCTCGAAAAGAAAGATCACGAAAGCGAAGAGTGGATACAGTTGTCCACAAATAACACTATTTCGTTGACAATAGAGAGGTTTTAACAGCATCCTTGGTTTCAAGAAATGAGAGGATGTGGGTGATTAGTGCGTCGGGTAAATTATTAAATCTATCTTCAGCATTTTGCCCTCTTGGGTTGTGATAAATTAAATCTTTTCAGTTCTGCTTAATCTCAGTTTTACATGTTTATTCCCATGCTTATAATAATAATGATTTTTTTAAGTAGCTTAGAATGATATTATATATTCTTACTTTTCGTGCACAAGACTGACAACCTTATGTGTGGAAAATGAGAGGCCGCCAAATATAACTACCATCGGTACTTGTAACTAAGAAGGAAAAATAGTGGAAACTTAGTTACAGTAACACCCTCGTGGAGTAGGTTGTATTCCTCAACAAGACCACATAACACCACCGGAGATGGCCTTACCCTTACTCAACAAGGCAAATACTTTTAAGGTGTTTGTGCATTCCAAAGGATGGAAAATGAATTCCATGGAATATGAAGTGAATTAGAAGTAATGAAATAGTTAGAAATTATTCACTATTTCATGAGAGCAATAAATTCTTAACTATTTCGACCAATTTGAGAAAATTACTCAGAATTACGAAAACGTCCGCTCAATGTTCCCAGGGAGGAGAATTTTTTTGGGGGGGAGGGGGGGGGGGGGGACACAATGATGCACACAATTTTGCTTGCGTTGTTTGAATTAGGAACCAACTGCAAAAATAGAGTTCCAGAAGACAATTAGACCACCAAATTGTGGTGAGCATAATCATCACAAAGCCTATAGCATTTTAAGAGCTTACGAACCAAGAAAAATTGCAAGCTTAAAACAAGTCAACCAATATGAAGATCAAGAATAACAAGCTAAGTTGGAACCATGACAAGCCTATAATGACGTACTGACAAAAATTAAGTTGGAAACCCACCAAAACGCTAGGATGGTAAGTTTAAGTTCTATTGTTTCTTTCAAAGCTATGAACAATGAACATTAGAAGAAAATTCAATAATAAGAAGTTTATCCACCGGGGAAAATTAAATACAAAATCTACTTGCTACTAATTCACCACAAGTCTCCATGAAATTGAATTTCACTAGTGATTAAACCCCTTGAAAACTCCAATAATTTCTTATCGAATTTAACTTTTCTTTTATAGCCAACCCACGAGAATTAACTGTTAACTTCTTCAGAATTTCTGCATATCCCAGTAAAGATTTTAGCAGTTTCAGCTCATAATCCTTTCCCTCAAATGTTTTCATTTCAATTACTTCAAGATGCAATAGCAAACAGTTAGGTACATATATTGGTTCACTCCAAACTGAGGCTTGATACAGGACTGGAAAATCGTCATCGTTAGCAACAACACACAAGAAGATAACTTTAAAAAGAGTACAAGTAACAATATAAACAAAATTGTTAATTTTAGGTGCAACACCTTCTCCGAAATAAGAACTTCTAGAGTATGTGAGCTTTCAGCTAATCCTGATAGCACTCTCCAACCACATTAAACACGAATCAACACCATCTAATGGGTCAAATTATAGGCTATGGAGTCCCACACGACTCATTCTACTTCTGTCCTCCATAAATTTAACCCACCCCCCTGAAAAAAAGGGCGTGTAATCTTTGTTAACAAGAATCGACCAATAAAGAGAGAGAGAAACACCCCATTGACGTAGCCACATTATCGAACCATGTGTAAACTATGTTGTGCAATTGTGATTTTTACTTTTTTGCTCGACTTAATTATGTTGAATTAACTATAGTACGATTGTTTTACTGCAATATCACTAAAAAAATTGTGAACTTTTAAGTGTAAAATTACATAAAAAAAATCTGTAGATAAAGACTAATGGCTTAGTATCATAGTAGACTTTGTAGCGGGACTATGGAGTAGAACCTTAATAGGCGAAAAGATCCTTTTGCCTTTTTTCTAGCAGTAATTAGTTTAAACACTTATTTTATCATGTCTTCTTTTGCTTGTTGCATCTTGGGCCTTTCTTCTACTAACCCTGAAAATACTGGGCCTTTAATAAAGCTACTAAGCAACCTAGACCAGACTGACCATGGGCCCTGTGTTGTGCACTTATTTACATGGGGATGCTCCGGTTTCACCCTGTTTATTTACATGCGGTGATGGTGGGATTGTTATTAATTTTTCATGGGAAGTGAATATGACCCAAGAAGTATTGAACTTTCTAAACAATTATATTCAGTATCACTCACATTCCAAATGACGTTAAAAGAGCTAAACTATTCATTTAGCCTATAACTATTAGGGTAATTCAAAAGTGGCCCCTTAATTGGCGACGAATTTTAGTGCCCATATGAACCTTAGTTTTCAATCTACAAGTTAGAACTCTTACGTGAATTTAAATTTAAATCACAGATGAGACAATAAGTGACTCAATGTATCCACATTCATAGCAAGTTAAAATTGTGTGTTACAAATAAAATTGAGTTCAATTATAACAAGTAGCCTAATTGCAAATGCAGTGTGCGCCAGTGGCACTTTAAGACTCTTTGGATCATATATCTATAAATGTAATGGTTGTGCCCCTCTACACCATCTGACTATACCTTTACTGGCCTTTTACATTGGTGTATATATATAATGAGATTATTGCAAGTGCAACATCCCTTATATGACAACAATTAAGAAGGTTGTGCTGAAGCCATATTAAACAAAATTTCTTATTATCCTCGCTAGTTCAGTTTTTCAAATTTTCGATCAATTCCAAATCAATAACTTAATTATATAAACAAATTAAATCTCTGATGGCTTAAATTAGTGATTAGCTAAATTTAATCTTCACTAATTAGTTAAGACTATGGGTCTCTATTCACACACCGCGATCACAACAATCAGTCGCATGTTCACAACATGAACACCTTCGGGTCTTGAACTACATTAATGATATACTCCAACATCGTCAATAGTATGAACAATAACCCAAACTCCCTTGGTAATCCCTATGGCAACAAGGACCAATGCTCACACACCAAATTGGATGAATATGCCGAATATCTTCTTCTGGGTTTCAAACCATGAGATTTGTCAACAAATTAATGCTATGATGATTGGATCTCAAAATGAGGTGTAAAAAAATACGTGCAATATGTCTCTTATCAAAATTGGTCATCTTAAATTGTATTTATACTACGAAAACTGACCTAGGATTAAAAACTAGGATTTCAGGAAAAACAGATCTCGTTCGAACGGCACTCATCTCATTTGAACTATAGGCGTAACTCGTTAGAACAACCTTAAAGCGAGCTTCTAACCACAAACCAGTATTGGACAATAAGGTTTGGTTCCCAGCTCGTTAGAACCAGATTACAATATCATTCGAACAAAAAATTCTTTTAGCTGGAATATGTTGGGAAGTCATTACAACGAATTTGCCATAAACATAACTTTTCAAAAATGCAGACTTTAATTATGAATTTTTTATATTAATTCCTAAAAAATTCAATAAAAATTTTTAACCTTAGATGGAATAAACAACATCTGAAAAGATACCCAATGATAAAAATAATAAATTCTATATACCTTTTCTAGTATCCCAAAGAAGACACGTAGCTTTCGTTGCAACAACTTCAGTTTTTCAACCCGGAGTGCATAGGCTTGTAACTAAACAATAGACCCTTCTATCCTATGATCACGTAGTTATAATCAGAATAATGTTGTTATAAAATATTACAAACTATCGCATTCACAATTACAAAAAAAAAAAATTGGACTGTGATAATACGTTTGCTAAAATTACAAAACCCATAATTCATCACTGCCAAAACCTACATTAAAGAAACCCAAGAAGCTTCCTCTACAATATATTAATTTATATACTAACACAGCTTCAGTACTGCACGGTCTACCAAATACTTCATCACTGAACCAAGAAACCCCAACTGGTATTGTTATCATAATTACTACCCTTCGGAAATTACAAAAGACAGGGAATAATTTATCATATAATAGTATTATGGGGAATGTTGATAAACCTTAAATTAATGAGATGAAGAATCATGACTGCAGTGATGATATAAAAAGAAATAAATTGTGGATATGAGGCGTACAAACACCTTCTTTAAGGTTTTATTTACCTTCACTCATAATAGAGTGTGATAACAGGGTTACTGATAAATCACCTAAAGGGCAAACCCACTGCATGAGGCTACCGCTACTGCGGGGCAGGGGGGTTGGATGTACGCAGTCACAGGCTATTTTCGCGTGCTGATAAATTACCTCCAAGTGACAAATCCATTAAATTCTTCAATTGGCAAAATTGAAGAATTTTTTACGAATACCCTGAAACTGATAAGAAATTTGAACAGAGGAAGAATTTTTTTGATTATTATTCTGTGAAAAATGACCTTTTTTGGCACTTATCATAGCCCAGAATGTGTTAGTTAATTAATGGACACTAAACCAACATTTGTGTAACAAGATGCAAAATGCAAAGTGCGCATTCTAAAACACCCTAAATGCTCAATCGCACTTTCACACACGCGCGTGCAATAGTATACACTAAGAGCATACACCTGATACACACATGTTCTATTTATCACACACATGCCTTTTTATAACCCCTAGTTTTATCATCTTTTCTTACAAAGGACTTTGATATTTACACCCATTTGGCACTTACACCCATTTGTCTTTACAGCTTCCTGTCATTTTCTCCTCTCTGTTTTAATAGATAATACAACCTTAATATTTCCAAAATGGAACCATTTCAGCAAACAGATAACAAGTGTACGCAGAACTGCTTATACGCGTGGAGCAGTAGGGTTTGGGGTCTTGCATAGAAGGGTTTGGGGTTTTGCATATATTGTGGATAGTGGGTATAGATTGGAGTTTTTCATTTATTTGTAGCAAGATTTTAATGCAAATATTTTAAAATACAATTTTTATGTTAGATTTCTCACTCCCCTATATATGACAGTCAAGATTGGGAAAATCCTTTAAAGGAAGAAGAAGAGTAGATTACATAAAGGCCCCCTAAACTGTCCATGTAGCTCTGAAGTAAGCCCCTGAACTACCCAAACAGTTACAAAGTCATCCTTTCATAAAAATGTTAAAATAGAACAACCGACTCCGTGAAAATGTCAATCTTAGAAAGTGATGCTAAAAAATTAGAATTAAGATTGACTAGAAAATAGAATAGGAGATGCAACATATAAAAACATCCCATTTTATTCACTGTTCTCTATGGATTATCTGCAAATCATTACATTTAGAGCAACCAATAAAAACATTCAACACACATACAATGTTTAATAAGGGTCATGATCCCTGATTGGTCCATGCTTCAAAACAGCTAAAAAAGATTTAGTGATTTTTACACCCATAAATCAATCATGTTTTGAGATCCTTATGACCCTAATTTTGAGGGGATCAACAAATTTGTACAATATTTTCATCACAAGACCAAGCGTAAACTTCGCGGGAAATTTCACTCCAGTTGGAGAAGTGCTCTTCGAATATGTAGAGATCTGGTATCTTAGTTTTCAAAATGGAATTTTTTTGGAGGTGTCAAGAAATAGTATGAACTTAATGTTGGATGTAGTATAAAAAAAATATTGCCTTTGTGTCTAAGAAGCATCATTCTTTAATTTTCCCAAAGGTAGAGGTTATAGTGTGTTATTAATCAATGAATTATTTAATGAGTTATCTATAGCTGCAGCCTGCAAACAAGAAAATCAACCATAGGACAAGAAGCAGAACCAGTAACCACAAGGCAGACTTCCAAAAGTTCAGCATATTCTTAAAGCAAATTAAGTAAAACTAAATCCACGTTTACATTCCTTCACTCGGGTCCAGGTTAAGTATAATATTAAAAATATCATAAAACTTCAAATACACAACTTTTGACAAGCACATCATGGGCTCTATTAAAATGTTGAGGAACCTGCCTTTTCTAACATATCGCTAAATCGTATTTTTTATAAGGAATATGATAACGTGCCCATAGGGCACATGTTTTGAGCCTCAAAATAGTAAGTATGAAGGCTCTACATGAGTATCTGTACCCTATTTAAAATAGTAAGTATGAAGGCTCTACATGTGTTATATTTAAAATAAAAAAGGTATTCCTTCTTATCATATTCATTGGTGGAATGTGATGCTTCCAGATAATGATGACGTTGAACTTGAAGAACGAAATAAAGAAGAAAAGAAATCAGAACAAGAAGAAATGGATGACAAAGCAGAAGGCCAAAATGACTGAAATTTTGGATTAAAAATTGTTTCAATGGGTTAAAGTTGCAAATACAGGGCAAAATAATTTAAAACCTATATTGTCCAATGTGTTAAAAGTTAATTTACATTGATTTTGCAGTAGTAACTATAATATGGGTATGTTTCTCCATAGTAGAATTGAACTTTTTGTATTGTGTATAAATAACTCTTTTTTTCCGCTATTCTGAGTTTCTATTCACAATCAAGCATGCACATACATCATATATAATAATTATAAAATTTTCTTTTTGTAATTTATACATTAACACACTTTCAGCACTTCATGGTCTACTAAATACTTCATCACCAAACCAAGAAATCCCAACTGGTATTATGCATTCCCGGAAGCATGCTTATTATGACAATGAAGTGCCATGGTATTGTTATCATAATTACTACCCTTTGGCAATTACGGAAGGCAGGGAATAATTTATCTTATAATGGTATCAAGGGGAGTGTTGAGAAACTTTAAATTAAAGAAATAGAATGTACTTAATTTTGGATGTAGTATAAAATTAAAGAAATAGAATGAACTTAATTTTGTACCCACCTCTGTTTTCGTTCCTTCTTGAGTTTGTTGAGTTTGGGCCTGATTCACATTTTGTTGTTGTGTAATTTTGTTGATGGTTTGACATGTCTTAGCTTCATGTCCTTCCCTTCCAATAGTTTGGCATATTCTCCACATCTACTGGTTGCCAAAATCCTTTCCCATTTTCTCCAAACCCACCTTGGTAACAATCTAGTCAGGTCCACTTTAATGCAGACATAGGTCAAACTAGGCCTTTTCAACGCTGATGTTGCTAAGTCAACCTTCAACAGAGAACCCACAGCTCTAGCTATAGAGAAAATACTGGTTTTGTTATATAAGTGAATGGCTAGAAGTGGAAAAGCAATCCAGAATGGAGCAATGGGGGATTCAAAAGATGGGTGAATGCTGGGCTCTATTTAAAAGCTCTCATAGGGTACCCATGTATAAAACAAGTTTCTTTAAGCCAAAGACAATAGAAGTCATCATCATGGAAAGGACGAATCAGAATATGTTTATGCTCCATAACTCTTACGTTGAAAGCAACTTTTAATCCAAAAGATAAAAAAAAACATTCCTTATTGCGTCAATAGATGGACGACCATGAGAAAACTTCCCAACCAATGTGTATTTGAAAGGTTCAGACAACAATTTAATAGGATCTTCAGAGAAAATAACTGTTGATTCCCTCTATTATTGACTAACCTCTACAAGTGGAATAGAGGAAGAAGAAACATTACTTCCAACTACAACAACAAAAGATTTGGAAATGGATTGTGGTTGATGGATCGAACCCGGATCGAAGGTGGGAGTTGGGTTAGTGCGCTGACCCAATTTATATAAAATAAAGTTAATTTGTAAGTGTTAAGAAATAGAATGAACTTAATTTTGGATGCAGAATAAAAAAAAATATTGCTCTTTGTGTCTAAGAATAATCATTCTTTAATTTTTCCAAAGGTAGAGGTTATAGTGTGTTATAAATTAATGTATTATTCCATGTGTTATCTATAGTTGCAGCCTGCAAACAAGAAAATTAGCCATAGGACAAGAAACACAACCAGTAACCACAAGTCATCCTTCCAAAAGTTCCACATATTCTCAAAGCAAATTAAGTACAACTAATTCCACGTTTATATTTCTTCGTCTTACTACGCTCATGATGATTGGGTCCAAGTTAAGAATAATATTAAAAATATAACAAAACTTCAAATACACAATGTCTGATAAACACATCATGGGCTCTATCAAAATGATGAGGAATCTACCTTTTCTAACGTATCCCTAAATTGTGTATTTTATAAATAAATATGAAGCAATTGAAAAATGGTCAAAATATTGCATTATAAAGGAATCAAAAACCACTCGATGTCGATCAATTTCTTCGAAACTCAAATTTCAATCTCTAGAAAATAAAGTGTTCAACCACATGATCAGTTTTAGACAGGCGAATACAGCATTTTCATCATTTACTTTGATGATTTGAAGATCCTACTAATGCTGATACAAAAATTAGAAGGGAAAAAATTAGAACGAAAGATATAAGAACATACAACTCCTACTATAATGACAACCGAATATCAAGAGTATAAACTATAAATGGAATCCAGTAAATTATATCACGAAACTAGTTCCACATTATAACAAAGCTACTGACCAATAAATGATATGATTTTAAGATTCTTTTAATCCAGACCATACAAAAACATTGATGCTTCAAGTCTCCTCAGGTCCATACCGGGTCAGAGCTTAGTAGCACTATATATTGAATGATATATAGGCACACTCTGAGCCTCGGGGATATTTGTTAGTGTCTATCCGTTGACTGCCTCAATTTTACTTTCTGAATGAAACTTCTACAAAGAACAAGGTGTGATCCTCATTTTCTCCAAGAATTTTGCATTCGTCGACAAAAAAATTTCCAATCTAATCTCACATTTGCGACCATTAAAATATTCAAATTTAACTACCTTGAGGTTATTCAAAACACAATTAGGTGCCACTTTATCATTATTTAACATTTCAGTCCCCTAGAATCGAAAAACAAACAGATCAATATTTAACATGCAAGTTAGCCGATCACTTACTGAATGAAATGAAGGTATGAAAATAATCATAATATGTGATGATATAAAAAAACATAAATGTTTAACAACTAACCCACATAATCACCAGAGATTCAAGAATTGGCATGCTCTAAAGCAAGGCAGCAAATTTTCCCACGTGTACAGGAGTTATCCATTCTATTGTCGAGTGGGTCAAATTATTCATTGTAGGGAAACCACCACCTTGTAAATATTCTAAACAAGGAAGTTCCCAGGCATAAAACACGTTTAACAACAAATCCAACATACAAAATAGTCTTTCAATTAAATAGCCGAATTAAAGCTAAGTTGGGTGCACTTGAAGTTATGAACCACCTACAGGATGTCAGATTGTAACAACTTTGGAATTGACCACAACATTTTACCCTTTGCATAGATCTCAAGATTTGCAAAATTTTAACCCAACTACTTTTAATTTGTTAAGCAACAAACATTCATTAACAATAATCACTGAATCAACTCGTAGCTACGGTTTGAAATATCAACTCATGTTGAATATATTGACTGTTATAAATAAGTTTATGCAGGGAATATAGACTTGTATCTGTAGGGGACAAACTACTCGTGGGTTCCATTTAAACGACTTAGCCTTGAAGACTCTTCTGCACAGAAAAAGAGAAGAGGGACCCCCTCCTAAGTGGTTTCTAGTTGTTACCCCAACTAGAAGACCCCTATTTAAAGAGGTCTCCCCTAACACATCAGAGAAAAAAACAAGACAAAAAACATTAGACATAACGCATCAAGGAGAGAACACTGCTAGAGAAAAGGAGGTTGCCCACTTTAGCCAAGGTTTATCCATTAAACATTAGCACCAACGCGTCATAACATCACCATTTTGTATATTAGAATCACCACCATTTGGATCACCACAATTACCAATGAAAAGCATGCAACTGAGAAATTTGCAGTAAACCCGAGGAAAAGCGTGCAACAGGGACATTCAAAGTAAACCCAATAAAAGTGTGAGTGGGAAATTCAAAGTAAACCTGAAAATAACATTGAGAAAGCCCATCGATGATATGGTGGATATTTATAATAGCATTGTGAAAATCCCAGCACTAACAGCATTGAGAAATTCCATCGGTGAGATGGTCGATTTTGTGTAACATTGTGAAAATTCCAGCAGTAACAACATTGAGAAATCCCATCAATAAGATGGTTGATAATGTATAGAAGCATTGTGAAATTTCTCAGCAATAAGAGGCATTGTGAAAAATTCCCTCGTCTTCCTCTACAATATCCTCCACAGCTTCAACTCCGCCAACATCAAACCAACCAGATACGACAACTTCGAGTGTAGAATTTTCCAACGATCGTTCCGTCTTCTCCTCTATCCCACCTTCTTATTTGTCGTTGGTGACTTCGGCGAGTGGTTGTGATGTTGTCGGCTTTTGTAGGAAAACCTCTTTTTCTTCTTCTCCCTCCTCGATTTCTTCTTCCTAAACATCATTCTCGCCTTGCCCTCCTCGATGTGTTTGGTTATGACAGCATAAGCCCTATTTTTGTGGAAACATGGTTCAAAGTCACGGTATCGGTTTATGACTCGGGCGTTTAATTTTTGACTCGATATCGGTCTTGGGCGATACGCAACTATACACAATTTAGAGAACTCAAAAAAATTTGAAAAAAAATACAGAAAAGTTTATAATAATAATAATAACATGGCTCAATTAGACAAGTTCGCAATCACCATTTCGTATGCATAACATTGTATAAATCAATATATATTTAGTAATATATTCTTCGTGAATATTTTAATAGTACCTATTACTAATTAAGGATATATATAATGTAAATAATCATACACTTTAAGGAGAGATGAATAATAATATACTTTAATATAAATTAAGTAAATACAAAAAGGAAGGTTAAATAGGAGATAACCCCTTTAATAACACTACAAGAAAAGAAATGAGAGATTTAACTAAAAAACCCAATTTGTGACAACGAAACAACATATACCCTGTACCAAATTGAAAGCGATTGCTCTGATCGTGACATGGATGCAAAATCTAGGCTCAATTGAGTGAGTTAGAAGTTGAGATAAAAAGATCGATGCTTAGTAACTTACACCATCTCGATTGATATATCACCAACATGGGTCAATACTACAGTGATATCATCGATATGGGCCGATTCTAGCGCAATATCACCGCTATGAGCTCATACCACCGAGAAATTATTTATATAGGGTCGATTCGCACCAATAATCGAAAACTCTACTCGTAACTCGGAATTGGATCGATGGGTACCGATACCTTGTTAACTCGACCGTATCGTCACGGTATCGGCCTTGACTTTGAACCATGTGTGGAAATGTTTGCCCGAAGTTTATCCAAATATGCACGAAACTAACGTTCTTCATCCTCGATATTTGCACAGAGGCTAATGATGATTGCCTCACACCTCGCGACTTGTCGTCGGCACTTGAGATATTGCGCAATCGTGATAAAACTACGATTACATTTCATCCCCTAGTTGTACCAGTGGAAAATTGAGGATCACCACTGTTGGATCTCTTTGCTAATTGCTCTAACTTTACATGAATTTCGATGATTTAGACCTCCAAGGAGGATTTTATACTATTAAGCACAAAGTCATATTACTCACACCAAGAGCCATGTGGTGATATGAATTTTGAGGTAACACAATGGAATTATAAATCACCCACAGTCATACTCACATATTCATAACGAACGATAATAGAATTCTCATAAGGAAACAAAAATCAATATTATATTAGATTAAATGATTACAAAGGATGGGTAAGGCTTTATTTATAGATAACCAAGAAGATTATGTCCTACTAATAATCTAATTTATAGAAACAACCAATTTAAAGGAAATCCAATAAACTAAGAAGATTATGCCCTACTAATAATCTAATAATATAGATAATAGCTGATACTAATTTATTATTTGTCTACTAATTTTTAAAGCTGAAAATATATAAATAACATGTATAGTTTAGTTTGATCAAATATCATCAACTTAGGTGTTGGATCTATAATCGTAGGGATTAGTTTGATTCCAAATATCTAATATGTACTAGGAGCCAGGGGAGGATTTTGCACCGAAATGGGATGGTTGACGCTCATTTGCCTGTGGATTTGGGCCTACTACTACTCTTCCGCCATTTTTCCAGTCATTTTTTATGGATTAATCCTTAACTAACCTATCCTTATTAAATTTAAGAAGCAGGAACTAGGACACAGGACACAGGATGATGATACGAGATCTATAGGAGAAGAGGAGACACGATTATTCAAAAAACTAGGACACGCATAGGTTGAGACATGATGAATAATATATATTTAATTATACATATTTCACATACAATTGGCATATTATCATTTTTCAAATTAATCTATTTTTTTAAATGTTTTCCTTTCTAATGTAACAAAATAAAAAAAGAGGAAACAACTAGAGAAATTAGGAAATCAAAATATATATTCCATTTGCGATATTAAAAGGAAGAGAAAAAACAAAAGAGCGGAAAATATAATGTTAAAAATCACAATCTTCAAACTCAATTAACATTTTCCATATTTTAAAATGTAATATCATACGACCCAAACACCGACTCTCAAATAAAGAAACAGCATGACATGTATAACAAGAATCAATTAGTGGTCCTCTAATATTCCAACAGACAAGATAATCGAAATGTGGAAATTGGCTTAAAGAATGAGGCCATGATGACCCACAAACTTAACCCATACGCCTATAAATTAAGTATTGACACGTAAAAGAAGTGCTGGACACTAAAAAATAAGTGTTGCATACGTCGATTTTATATGTAAATTGTAGACACGTGAAAAGAAGTGTAAGACACGTATCGATGGTCAATACATGTCTAACATGGACAAGTTACCTACTTGCAAGCGTATGTGTTTCCTAGAAGTTACCTATTGTGAGCAAGTCACCAGGTATAATACTACACAATTAGAGTAAAAAAATGTATAAATCTAAGCAATGATTGTTACTAGAAAACAAAGAAAACATACCTCGGACAACCTTAGATACTTTAGGCTTGAGAGCTGTCTTAAAAGTGTACATGTGAGCAAACAAAACTCAGGTTTCTCCAAAACATCACCAGAAAAACCAATAGTTGCTTGAATGACTAATAATGGGCTGGGCAAAGTCACCTTAGTTAAAACATCACCAATATATATGAATTTTCTGAGACTTGATCCAAGAATCTTGATGGCAGAAATGGTGTTTCTTTTCAGAGTCATAAAATGTGAAGCTATTAATCCTGGGGGCATCAATATTGAAAAAGTTCACATTCTTCGATTGGCACTTCCTTAAGTATAGCTCTTCAAGGAGTGGGAAACTAAATTGGAGTTCACTTTAGCAAGCAAAACACACATTGGAAATTTTAACCTCATTAAATTATAGGATTTTGAGGTTTGAGAAACAGACGACGGTGGGAACATTAAAATTAAAAAGAATTCGTAATTTCAACAATGTAAATTTTCACAGTTGTGGTATGAGCTTATACATGGACGAGCAATTGGTTATTTCAAACATATAATCGCAATTTTTTTAGCATTGAACCTTATGACATCCGAAATCCATCAATGAACAGGAAGTGCATCATAATCAAATGGAAATAACAAGGAGCATTTACATATCAGTGGACTCAAGGACAAGTTCTCTCTCCAAAAAGATCATTAAGTCAGTCTCCCCATCCCAATGTTTAAACGTGTGACAGTCGAAATATAGAGCAGTACCATCTATCCACAAATTATTCCATTGGGTTGACAATTAAGAGGGTCTAACAGCATCCTTTATTGAAAGAAACGATAGAATGTGGATTAAAAGTTCTTCAGGTAGATTACTAATTTTGTCCTCTAAACCTTCCCCATTTTTTTCCAATAGAAAACTTCTTATTTTAAGCTTTGAAAACCATAATTTTGATTTCAAATCTTGGCCCCAAAACAAACTAGATACACTGGCACAGAGCACCTCAGTATACAATCTCTCTCAACATGAGGTAACAATCATAAATATATCCCATTATTTGCAAAAGAAAAAAAAATATCAAAATAAAGATTCCATACAAAATCAACCACAAAAAAGAGTCCTAGGTCTCAAATGACATAATCATCAAGTCTGTTGTGCGGTTGGTTGAGATACGACAAAATGGTAGAGATCAGTGAAGAGGGATGAGGGAGAAATATGGTGGATGATGAGATATGCAAGTTTTTTTAGAGCCACTGTCGCTGCTCCACATTTACATTCGCCGTTGACGTAGACCCATTGTCCCCACACGACATTGACCTCCTGCCATTGACCTAGGTTCATTTCCCTCTCTCTCATTTCCCCAAGTAGAATAATTTTTTGCAATACATCCTTATCATTCACTTGATTTCTTAGTTTGAGTTGTGGTTTGTTTGATTCACAAACTAATTTAAAGTTAAATCCAAAGAGGGGTTTGTTCGATTCATAAAATCGCCCCCAACATCTAACCTTCCAACATTCTAGGGTTTCGTATATGGGAGTCGAGGGTCTATTAATAAATTAAATAGTTCATATGAGTCATAGTGTATGCAATTAATTACAGTATTCTCTAACACTATGTATTTACTAGGAAAGCCGTGAACTTTAGTTATAGTCCCCACCTCGTGCTATACTGGGATTTAGGTTGTCTAACTAATATGAGTCATAGCATAGTTACTTGAATGGGAGTAGTAAAAATAATAGCTTCACAGAGTAAATATAGGAACCCAGGCCTTGAATATCATCATACACAACACAATTTTCACAGAATGACTCATCAAACGTCATCACAATAAAACTATTCTTCTATGAGACTCACAAATGTCAACACACCATATGTCTCTTCCTTCATGAAAATTGCGTCAATTTAGATCCTTAAGATTAACGCACGAGCAGTGTTTAAAAAATCAGTTGAGGACGTCACCTCACCACCTCTCAATGGAAAAACACATCAAGTAGACCGCCTTACCTTTTAAATGAAAGGGTCCGCCTCTTGACTACCTCACCGCCTCGAGGCTGTGAGGTGGATGCCTCAAATTTTATGTTAGTTTATTTGTTAAAGTATTTCATGGGGCTCGGTTTCTTATATTAATCTGTTATGTTTCTTACGTTTTTATGTATTTCCATTATAATAGACGATTAGTATTTTAATTTGGTATAAGTATTATTATTGATAATAAAAATTATTATTACTAGCACTTATTGTGATTTACAAGTTATAATAATAGACAAAATATTGTACAACTTTTAAAAAACAGTATATTTTTTAATAAATTTGCAAATCATTGATTTGTGTCATGGTAGTCGTAATACATTTACATTATTGTTAATGCAAAAATTCTCCATCTATGAGGACCAATCAGAAAAGGACACATGTCATCCTACGTGGCAATATTCGACACCCGAGGAGAGTTGGTCGGCACCCGAGGAGAGTTGGTCGATACCCGAGGAGAGTTAGTCGGCACCCGAGGAGAGTTGCTCGGCATACCAACCGGGAAGATCAAAGGAGAACTACGCATTTAATGAGCATTAATGTACATTTATACTGTAGATGACAACACATAGCATACCAAGAATTAGATTCGTTGAATGTAGACATAATGTATAAATGTCTACATACAATGAATCTCTTTATCTCCCATCACTATAAATACATGTATCCCCTTAGCCAAAAGGGGGGGATCTGGGGAGGGGATCAAACAACAAGGGAGAGAGATCCGACAATGATGAGAGACACCATACACAATATCCACAGCTTTTTCTCTCTCTACACCACATTGTGCTATTGTAAACCCCTGGGAATAAAATAACAGTGGACGTAGGCTTTTCCTTATGGCCGAACCACTTTAAAAATCTGTGTCTCTCATATGTGTGATTGGATTGCTTTTATCTATTTATCTTTGATCATAAAAATGGAGTTCGGTTCAGTTTTTTGCATCAACAATTATATTTGTGTTTTATTAGCATTTTTTTATTATATTGTGTCTGATTTTTTTTCTAAAGTTGAGGTGTATGCCTCACCGCCTCGCCTCACCCCTTTTTAAACATGTCGTGTGGGTTGACATAAAGGGGAAACAAAATTTATCACTTCATTCAATCGACAAGTCAAAGGACAACAGTCCAAAATTTAAAAGGAAATTTACTTTATTGAGTTAAGGTCTCTGTACAGTGTCATAAAAAAGGCAGGAAAAGGTAAGAATTGGATGATTAAATAAGGTGGCTATATAACTGTCTTCAATCCTAGATCTGGCACATTTTTAAAAACAGTGGCAAGGTAGGTTCTAATTTTATTTGTCCAGTAAAAAATTGATTTGCTCTTTCATCGATCAACCACTAGAAGTGATTCCTTCATCTTTGAGCGTAACTGTATATTTGTTTACACATTAGACAATTTCCATACACGGTAATCACATAGTTATTTTCCATACATTGTTACTTAATTTTATTACTCAATTGACGAATTTAAGCCTTTCGCACTCGACATATTATACTTCATTTCATTTCTTTCCCCAAAATATAATATATTTTTTTTGTTTTTAAATTTTGGCCATTGATATTGTTATTGTCGGAAAGTTTGAAACTTTTGTTTTAATTTTATGGTACGATTTCCTCAAGATCATATAATTCATTAATCTGTTTGACATGTGCTCCCTAGGGATCATGCAACCCGTTTCCATCAATACATGTGAACTGTTCTTCACATGTGTGTGCCATTTAATTTTTACATTCGATGTGGATATGGGATAATACATGCAAGCTCAAGTTGTGTCATTCAAATGTGGGCCGAGTTAAAAATTAACATAGGTAAATTTCTGAACGTCCAAATTTATGTTCTCATTTTCTATATAGAGGGAGAAGTGAAGGTGAAAAAAGATACTCCCATCAAGGGTAGTGCTTGATCTGTTGGAAGGTCAGATGAGCTATCCACTTCTGTAATATGATTGAACTCTTTTCATGTTTGGACCAAGGATTAGTGTATGGTTATTGTCAAAAGTTTGTAGTTGTCTTAGGATTAAAATAATATTATACTCATTAGGAGGTAATGGTCCATATGCTATTTGATTTTCTGGCTCCCACTATACTTGAATTGCTTTCCTAGGTTCCCAAGCCTAATCATAGGTATAGTGGCATATAGTAGTTCACATTCACACTGCTTATATTTCAATTGTACTTTTTTGACATCCAAAGTTATAACTGTAGCAAGACTGAAAGAGAACTCTCAGCATACACTAATTATATTTGAACTAGTTAGTTTGTTTTCTTACTGTTACAATTTTGTTTATATAATTGCTTATTTGTTTTCAGTAGACCGCTTTTCTGTTACGTCAGCGTCTGTTCCCGAGTTTGCCAGGTGTCGGATGGCTTCTTGACTAAGCCCCGTCAGGGTTCCTCTGCACTGAATGGAGGAGGTTTGTGGTGTGGGCAAGTTTTTCTCTGTATGTATATAAGAAAGGTAGGAGAAAATTAAAGAAAGCAAGTGAAAAAGTACTAATTTAGTAATGTTCGTGATGAAATGGTAGTCTTTCGTGAAAGAACTCTGACTGATTGTTCATGGCTTTGGAGAGAACTTAGCTTTACTTAATCTAAATCATATAACACCCTTTTGTGCTTTGTATGGTGAACCTCGGGATCTAACTCTGATTTGGGGTTTGTTTCAGTGAGTCCATGAATTTGTTATAATGTCGCCACCTGTATGAATACTTCAGAACCACCCTTGGACCATGGTATGGATCTCACCCTCTCTTCATCTTCTCTATCTAATTCTGTTTATTTTTTATCTTTTCTAGACCATTTATCAGTCATTTTTTCCTCTCTTGGACTCATCAACATCGGTTGATAATCATTGTGATATTTGTGATGGTGATATCAAGGCAGACCACCAACGATTAATCCCACACCCTCTCTCACTCTCCTCTTTTTTTGTTGGAAGCCTTTAGGTTTTTGTTCGGATATATTCTGCGTTGTCTGATCAGGATTTCTTTGTTTATTTGAGTTTTCTTTTTAAATTTTGGACGTCTTTAAATATATTTTTAATTTGGTAGTGTATATATCTTTGTGTTTTATATGTGTGATTTTTCACATTGGAATGTTGTAAACACGACTCCGAATCTTATTATCATAGTTTTCATTGAAAGTGTTGATGTCAAATTGGGCAACGTTCGTTGTTACGACGGTTTTTATCGTATGTGTTCGTAGTGTGCTGATGACTACAACAACCAAAAGGAAATTGAGCATAGTTGCTAGAGTCTAGACTTGGTGTATTCTTTATTGTTTTGACACTTGAAACTCTTTTGTATGCTTGAAGTTGGTTGTTTGTGGGTAAATAAGTATGATTAATACGTGGATTGTTGACCAATGAATGGATGTGGTTAAATCCAATGCTTTATTCTCAATGTATGTGGTTGAATGTATGGCATCTGAGTTTTTGATTAACAGTTACGGGATTCACTAAGAAATGATGAGTCAGAATTAAATAAAATGGTTTTTCTTTTGATCTATACTTTTAGAGACGGTCAACTGGTCCCAAATTGTAATAAAATTTTCTTTTTGCGACATTAATAACGTGCCTAAAAGTGGTAAGAGAGGCAAGATACACATCCATTGGAAAAAGGCTTTGTTGAGTTGAGAGGCAAGACGCACGCCATAATTATTTGGGGCGGTTTTGGAAACTGTCCTTCATATAGAAATTTACATTTTTTAATTGCTTTTTAAGGATGAAAAAATCCGCCCCATATACATTTAGGATCCACCCCTGCCACAGTTTTTCCCCATACCTAAATCAGTCTTAAAAGGTATTTAAGGAGGTAAATGAGTTTTTAGGGACAGATTTTTTCAGTTCCAATAAATGTTTTTTCTTGTAGTGCAATCACTGCATTTAATCAAAATGATAATTTCCAACAGAAGAGTTAATGTTTCAAGAAATAGCCTCAAAGGTTGGGTTGAGTACACTTGAGAGCTAACCACAAAAAGAATACTTGAGCACAACTACTCTGGAATCTAATCCAACATTTTAAGTTTTCCCTAGATCCCAAGACTTAATCATGATTTGCAAAAATTCTGACCCCGCACTCCTGAACAATCACCATTTCTTTAAAGAGGTACGCTATTACAAAATCCATTTGAGGAAGTTGTTGAAGAATTGAACGAAAGTTTTACACCACATTAATATTGTAATATACATGGTAATCGGGAGTATTTATTTTTTCATTACAGAACATGAGGGTTTCTGTACCAGTTAAGATTTGTTCATGACTTCCATGCTATTCATTTAACCCTTCTAAAATATTTCCCTATTAAATACTAAGAAATTTCCCCAATGTTAAGTTCTCTTGACCCGAAGATAACATTAATAATAGACGATCAAAGCCACAAATGTATAAATTTTAACAATAATTATTACTAGGTAGGAAGGAAACTTACCTTAATGTTTTCAAAGGACAGTGTGAAGTACTTTAGGCTGGAGAACTGTCCGAGAAGTGTGCAGGTAAGCAAACACATCTTACTCCTCTGGTCTAAATTAGAATGAAATGCTCAAAACTTGCATCAATAGCTGATGATGGGCTCGGAAGATAATAATCTACAAATGCATAACCACCACAGTGAAATTTTTCAGGACATGATCGTTGAAGCTTGACTGCTGGAAAAATAGTTACCCTATCATAACAATTATATAATGAGAAGGTTGTAAGCTTGGGAACATCAATATTGACAACCTTGTGCCACTGGGGTATATATATATATATATATATATATATATATATATATATATATACTGGGAAAGTAAATTGGAGTTCACTCGAGCGAGAAGAGTATACATTCAAAATCGTAACCAAGCAAAGCTTTCGGAATTGGAGGGCTGATAATCAAATGGAAGTATGAACATTTATAGCACATGGCATCCATAATCTCAACTCTATCAAGGAACCACTGTTACATACGCAAGAGGGCAGAATGAACGGTTTGCCCTTAGTATACTGAATCTCAATCTTTCAAACATTAAGCCTTACGAAAGTAGAAATCCAGGGATGAACACGAGACATATCATATTGTGTTGAACATGTGAGGTGGAAATTCTCTATTATATCTAAGTGATTAACTATAATTTCCCAAGATGAGTCTTCATATTTTCAAAGTCTTGCATGACCACATCATCATCAATGTCATGAAAAAATTTCTCTTCCAATGTAAGTAACCAAAGTGTCATCATCCATTGGTCTCCCATTTTATTACAAAATCACGTCTTCACAGTCTAAATGATTGAAAAGTCCATCACTATAGTAGCGGTAGCAATGGGCAATATCAATGCAAAATTCAACTTATAAAATTAAGGATACAAGATATATTTCTTTGTATTCACCATTTTCGTAGCCAACTTGCTCCAAAAATTGATGTTCTTACCTCATATGAAGGATATATATCCAAGTTGATTAGCAAGTGCCGCAAATGTTTCTGACCATCAGAGAATGTCCCAGAGCTATAATAATTTGAAGCTTATTCTTGATCTGAGAAAATAATTATTCTGGTGCCATTTCAAGTGACATGAAATCTAGATAGAGCTGGGTTTTGACTTTCGAGATCATAAGAGACATTAGGAGGCTTATATTGGAATGGATGAAAACACAAAGAGAGCATTGAACTTCACAAAGGACAGTTTTAAGATAGCAAGTTCTTGATACAAAGTAAAATTTGCAGAATTGTTGATACAATATATAAAGAAATTGTTGTCCAAACTAAAGTGCCAAGAAGAGTGAGAAGCTAAATCTATTGGTTTATCATCCCAATGAGCTAAACATTTTAATGCTTTCAGGTCCAGATTGTGCAGGCCTTGCAAAGCCATTTGCCCTGGTCTTCCTTTCTGTATTTCCACTGCCCAACACCAAATTCACCATCTTCTCTATTATGATTCAGAGGAACCTACAGTGCTGTAGTGTACCATTAAAATGTTTATAAAGAAAATAAGTAGATGAATGGTAATCAATGCGTGCCAGACTGCTAGTGGATACTTTGACAGGACATATTTTGTTTTAAAAGAAGAAAATATTTTATTTTCTACATGGAAGTCATTTACATCTATAAAATAAATCCTACTTAAAATAATATGACAAAAAACAATATATATTGTTATATGCCATATGGTACATACCAAACAACCAGAGAATATATAGCAAAATCATTTTTCAACATTCAAGCAATCAATCAAGCCACCTCCTCAACAGTTTTCGGCACTATGAAAAAATAACATTGATATTTTAACCCAAAAGGTAGTTCCCATCAAATGAGATAATATTTAAAAAAATTCAACATACATCCATTAAGATGCTTCAAGTCTCTTCTAGGCAAACCCAAGTCATCTTGACACTATTCATTAAAAGATATTGAAGCATGATTTGAGCCTCTAGGAGATTCGAGTAACTTTTCTTTTATTTCCTCAATATCACTTTCTAGGCCGTAGATACTCATTTTCTCCAGCACCATTGCATTCTTCAACAAAAGCTTCACAAATTCAAGCCCATCTTCTGTACTCTTAGAAATCTAAAATTTAACTACCTTAAGGTGAGTCTGGAAACACGGAGGCACCACTTCTAGTACCATGTCATCACTACGTAACCGTTGAGTCTCTTAAACAGAACAAAGTGGCTAGTTAGATGTTTGAGTTAGCCTATAATTTGTGAAATACACGAGATCATCTCGGAAGATTATTAAAAAAATAGCTATCCAAAAAATATTTTGAGCACTATGAAAGGTAGAATATAAGTTCCCAAACAACTTGGGGTCGTAATGAAAAATAGCTCCCATGGACGAGCCTAACTAAACAAATAGCTGCAAGTAACAATGTAAATCAAAGATGCCTAACAATTTACCATATTAATGTTTATGGATTCCAGAATTGGTAAGCTCCAGAGAAAGGCAATAAGCTTTCCAACCAATACAGTTCCTGATATGAACGATTTTGTTATTGTCAATTGGATCAGATTGCTAACTGTGGGGAGAGAGTCTTGTAAATCCTCTATACCGGGGAGAGCCTATGAACAAAACATAGCAGAGCAAAAATTAAAACTTTGACAATAACAATAATGTTTCTGACAGAAGAAACTAATGTTTCAATTAAATAAAAATCTCAGTTTCGTAAATTAAGGAGCCATAAAAAACAAACCTAGATCATAACTACTGGAAAATATTTGACCTTTTTCCTCTATTTCAAGGTTTGCTTCAGATTTACAAAATTGTAATACAACTAGCAATCATCAACAATCATTATTGTTCTAAATAGGTGTTTTTATCAAATTTTCAATTCAGAGTAGTTGTTAGCAAGTTGAGCAAAAGTTGTAAGCACATAATGCACAAGACAAATATGTTGTCTATTGAATATTGAGAAATCTCTCCAACATTACATCATGTTGACCAACAGATATCAATTATACTACACAATTAAGTCACATAAATAAATGGAAAATGGATAACTTGTCCTCGTAGGGAACATGTTTTGAGCTTCAACATAATAAGGACAAGGTCCCTGAATCAGTATGTGTCATACTAATTATATGTTGGAGCCTTGTGCTTAATAAATATAAGTTTTTAATAGGTTCTGTCAAAGCATACATTTTTACAACATATAGTTTTGGGCAATGAGTTTTACTAAAGGAAGGAAATGTACCTCAATGTCTCTCCAAGCAAGTGTTAGAAATTTGAGGCTGGAGAACCGTCTAAGAAGTGTACAAGTAATTAAACAAGTCTTAAGCCTCTGTGTTGGACTATAAATGTGTTTTATACTTGCATGGTTAACTGATGATGGGCTAGTCAAAATAAATTCTTCAGATGCACAACCACTTAAGTTGATTTTTTCAAGACTTGAACCATGAATTCTGACCACATGATCAACTATCTTTTGGTTACATTTATTATCGAATGAGAAGTTGTTAAGCCTGGGAGCATCAACATTGACAAATTTCACCCTCTCCCAGTTGCACGCGAATAAATATAGCTCTTCAAGGACTGGGAAAGTAATATGGAGTTCACTTGAGGGAGTAGCATTCGCATTAAAAAAAATAACCCGTTCAAGTTTTAGAATTTTGAGGCTTGCGAAAAAAATGGAAGAAGGAACCATGAAAGTACAAGTCATTCGTAAATTTAACTCTGTCACGGAATCACTGTTGTATAAGATACACGGCAGAACTATCGATTCACGCAGTTTACACGTTATTTCAAGCTTTCGAACATTCCGCCTTATGGCTGCAGAGATCCATGAATGAACACGAAACATATCATATTGCTCTGAACACGAGAGGTGAAAATTCTGTATCACTGGACTCCCAAGGAGAACTCTTTCCAAAAAATTCGTGAAATATGTTTTGCGAATCTTCCCAAATCGGGTTTTAAAAGAAAGATCATCGAAACTTAAAGTGGTAACGGTAGTCCACAAGTGATTCCATTTGGTAGACAATACAGAGGTTCTAACAAAATCCTTTTTTGGAAGAAATGACAGAATGTGGGTGATAAGTGAATCGGGTAAATTACTAATTCTGTCCTCATGACAAACCACATTTTGCTCTATTCTAAACTTCTTACCCATAATTTCAATTTCGAAACAAAAACCTAAAAATTATTTATAAACAATGTGAGACTGAATCATCCGTACAAAACCCAACACTAAAAGCAATTAATTTAAGCGAAGAACTGTGGACCAAAACCAAAAGGGTAGAGAGAAGAACAAACTCACTGGAACCTAGGGTTTCCTCCTTGTAAAGTTAAAAAGGGTTTTGGAATAACTAGAGTGTTATGGAGTCGTACATATGTTTATTTTAAAGAAAAACAAAAAGTGCATTAGAAGATACATTAGCTTTACTTCAAGTAAGTATAATTTCTGATAATATTATCATTATGTTACATTTGATTTAACCTCAACTTGTTATTTTGTTTTATTTAATAATATTTTTTAATTTACATTTTTTTTAAATAGGTAAAAAAATTACTTAGTTTTTACTTGAGTTACCAGATTTTTTTACAAAATGAATTGCCCCCTAACTTTTTACTAAATTGAACTTTTAATGCTTAACTATTACATTTTATTTTTAAAGTTTTATGTACGTTTTTAACTTTTTATAATTAGGTAAAATAAATTTCTTATTTTTTACTACTTACTACATTTTTTTTTCAGAAAAAGTGCCCCTAACTTTTTACTAAAATTTAATTGTTAATGACTAGCTTAATACATTTTCTTTTGAAAATTTACATTTTTTTTAATAATCATGCTATTATTGGATTTATCTAATAACATTATGATTTGATTTATTTTAATTTAATAGGAATGGATAGAGAGGTTACTCAAGATACTCATAGTATTGACTTGAATATGTACCTTGATGAATTTGAGGAAAATGAAATAGACTAAGTAGAAGGTTTTGAGGAAAATTGGAATAATGAGGATGTTCAAAAACTAAACATACCTAAACTCGAAGTAGGAATGGCATTTGATAGTGTTGATGAGATGTTGGAGTATTACATAAAAAATGGTGATGAACAAGGTTTTCCTGTGAGGAAAAGGATGGGAAAAAAGGTGATGATGGTGTGATAAGATGGTTTACTCTTACATGCTCTCGAGAAGGTAAAAAAGAAATTATATGTAAAAATTCATTTAAATTGCCACGGAATTCTATAACTAATTGTGGTGACAAGATTAATATCATTTAATGTGTCAATGAAAAATGAAGAATTATAATTGTATCTCTAAACCATAATCATGATTTGAGCCCGGGAAAATCACGGTATTTTAGGTCAAATCGAGTAAAAGGTACATTAGTTAAAAGGAGACTTAATAAATTATAGGGTCGGTATATGACCGAATAAAAATTTTAATTCTTCTGACGGCAACAAGAATGTGCCATTTTTTTTTATAAAAGATTGTTATAACTATATTGAGAAGGTTAGACGATTGAGACTTGGGGAGGGAGGTGCGTTAGCCATTCAAAGTAGTTTCTTAAAATGAAAGCTAACAATTCAAACTTCTTTTACGTCGTGGATTGGGATTGTGAGGGGAGGTTGAAGAATTAATTTTGGGCGGATGCAAGGAGTAGGGCGGCCTATGAGAAGTTTGGTGATATTATCACATTTGATACAACATACTATGCGAACACGTATGATATGCCTTTTGCACCTTTTCTTGGGGTGTATCATCATGGTCAATCAATATTATTGGGTTGTGGGTTAATATCGAGTGACGATACAAATACATTTTTATGGCTATTTTTTTGCATAAATAATCATGCTCCCCAAGGAATAAGACCTGATCAAGATGAAGCCATGAAGAATGTCATTGAATTTTTCTTCCCAAATTCGCACCATAAGTGATGCTTGTGGCACATTATGAAAAAGTAACCCGAAAATTAAAAGGGTATGACCAATATGAGTTAATGAAAAACTTAATAAATTGTGTTGTTTATGACACTCTGACTGTTAATGAATTTGAAGCAAGTTGACATAAATTAATTGAAAAATATAACCTTGAAAATAATGAGTGGTTGAGTGGGGTATATAATGAGAGGCATCGATGGGTTCCTTCTTGTGTGAAATATTCATTTTTGGCAGGAATGTCTACCACTCAAAGAAGTGAGCATGAATTCCTTCTTTATGGATGTGTAAACTCAAAGACTACCCTTAAATAATTTGTTGAACAATAGAGAATGCATTGCGAAGTAAAGTTGAGAAGGAGAGAGCCAACGAGACTTCGATATCTTCAAAGAATCAATTCCATGTGTAACTATATATAAGATTGAGAAAATAATATCAAGATTGTTATAAAATGAAAAATTTTGTGGAGTTTCAAGAAGAGACGAAAGGGAAACTATATTGTAGTTTATCTATTGTTAGAAATGAGGGTGAGATTGAATTGTATGACGTACATGAGAATTTAGTTTGGATAAAAGAGCGAAGTGTCATTTTTACGGTTACATTTAACGTCGATCATTATGATGTGATGTGTAGTTATCTCTTACTTGAGTCTCGATGTATCTTTTGTAGACATTGTATCACTTCTTAATTAATAAAAAAATGTGTATTCGTACCCGAAAAGTACATCCTTCGGCGATGGAGGAAAGATGTTAAGAAACATCACACAAATATTAAAATCATTTATTCGGATTGGGCAATGAATCCCGAAAATGAGCGTAATGATAGAATTTGTAATTCATTTTATAAGTTAATGGAATTGTCTAATGGGTGTGAAGATAAAACCAAATTCATAATGGATTGGATTAAGATGGTACCTAATGAGTTAGATAACGATAGAAGAACTCGTGTATGTAGTCAACTTATACCATTGGCGATTGATCAACTTAACACCACATCGGGCGGGGAAGATGCCAATGTAAAAAAAAAAGTGCTACTATTTATTCTCCAATAGCCTTTAATAGAAAAGGCCGTCCTCGTAGTAAAAGGAAATAAGGAACTACATAGAAATTTGAGCAAAAGAAGAAAAAAAATTACAAAAGTGAGTTACATAATAAAGTTTAATTATATTTTCATGTGCTATTTTAATTTTCACTAAACCTATTTGATGTTTTACATTTGTAGGAGAAAGAAAGTAGGGAAAAGTGTTGCTAAATTTATACCGTCCATTATTTCATATGTGACTACAGGCCAAACCAAAACAAAATACTTTTTCTTGGTAGGTGTAATCCGTTGGACATAAATCCAATTTTTCCATTTTTTTGATTCCTTGGAATTTGTCTTTCCCGTTCCTGGTGGTATCAAGACGCCACTATGTCGAGATATCTTATCTGTCTCTCTAGGAAAACGGATATCTCCAGAAAAGATTTCTCCTTTAGCTTTTTGATTTACTCAGCTCTTCTATTTTCCATCCAAAACTAAGAAGAAAGGAAGGAAAAAATAGAAGTTACTAACTTGAAATCAGATTATGAAAGATTTTGTTGCAATCACTATCAATATTGTAAATAATATACTATGATTCCTAAACTATATTGTAAATCATAGAACAATAATTCATTTTAGTGTCTTGTATAATACTCTTGCCCTATACCCACATTTTTTATTCCACCTACATTCCTTTATTATTCATTTTATATTATGAATTTGATTTTCCTCATATTCCACAAAATTTCCAACCCATATGCACCGAATGGATGCCTAGATAACAAAATGTTTCCCAATGGGTATTTAACCGATATGATGTTTCATTTGTTAATAATATGCGTTATATTATTATTAATATGATTTTGATTATAACCTATTTGTATGATATGTGTAGAATTCTGCAAGTGGTTCTCATTTTTCGTGCTTTCAAAATAACAATCTAGATGTACTTATGAAGGTTGTATTCCATTTGTTGTGTATAAATTCATTAATTATTTGTGTATTTTGTAAAACTCTAATAATGGGGTTGTATATTGTAATACCCCGTATTTTTATGCTATATTAATTTGGGGATTTATTAAATTTAATGTGAGTTAATTATTTAATAAAAATTCGAAAATTAACTATATTATAATTATTAATGTGACGAGAGTTATTAATTATGGAAAATTTGTTGAATATTACTAATGAGCAAAGTAATATATAATATTGGTTATATTGAATGTCATGAGTGAGTTAAATGACAATTTTGGAAATTTGAGTCGGGACGCGCCCGTGTCGTGTCGGGACTAATTATTGATAAATAAAAGTGAATATTTTATAAGTTGTTTGTATGGTCATTTTGAGTGCGTCAACGCGTTCGGAAGGGTCGAGATAGTTAGAAAAGTATACCCGGGGGTTTAGTTTGGGTCTCAGGGCGTTATTAGGCCTAAATAGTAACCCGGGAGGGCATTTTGGTCATTTTACATTTTTGGGTAATTAAACCCACGAAAATCAGAAAGGCTATATTTGATATTGAGGTTGTCACCTAGGGTTAGAATTCCCAAAACCTAGAACGGCCATTGGAGAAGAGAGGAGAGAGCTCTCAAGCAAATTCAAGGCCCAAAACTCAACGGTTTGCACCGCCACCACCAATGCGTAGATCGCGAGACGGGAAACGCAACTACACTGAATTCGGCACCAAATCAGACCTCTGAAAATCCCAGGCAAGTGTTTATCTTGCTTATTTCGTTGATGCATCTTTCATATTAGTTTAGGAGTAATTAAGATGAGTTTCAATGGAAGAAAACCCGATTTATGATAGGAAAATCCATATAGTATTGGTTTAATTGAAAATTCTGGAAACCCTTGCCATGTAGAGGAATTTAAACCATGAAATTATGATGTGTATAAGAAGAGAATTCTGGAAATAATTGTTGGAACCATGTTTAAGAGAATTTTAGGGTTCTTGAGATTTTTTATGAAATTGGGGCTGTTAATTCATGATTAAATCACAGAAATTCACATGCTTTACGTTGAAAATACCTAATATGATGATATAAGGTTAGTAGCATCAATTCTAGGACGATTGGGATTAGAAAATATGGAAATTGTTGAAGTTTGGAGATGAAACCCGTAACTGTAGAATTTCAGTTTTCACAGACCTGCTTAATCGATCGATCGAGCCTAGAGCTTCGATCGATCGAAGGTTCGATCGATCGAGCCCCAGACCTCGATCGATCGACCCCTCCTGGCAGACTCCTATTTCCTTTTTAAATGAGTTAAATTCAAATTATTGTGAGATATTTCTTGGGCATCCTTAATAAAATGTTTTGGGAGATAGGAAAGACCAGTAGGATATGTGAATAGATTTTGGGACCCTTGATGTCGGGCAAAGATTGTATTTTGGGATAATTACAGAAGGGTCGGTGAAATTATGATTTAAAGAGACAGACACGTAAGAGAGTTACTTTGGGACAAATGTGTATACCTACTGAATTTTATAATTAGGAGGATAGAATCCATGAAGCGTTATGTAGTAAGTGGAAAAGTTCAAATTAAAGTATGATGTGAATGGTTATATGTGATAACTATATAATGTGAAATAAATACGAATGACGTAATTATGGGAATTGAGAATTTACCCATTATTGATATGGCAATATTAGTATAGTTATATGATTGTGTATGCATATACTATCTATGTGTAAAAATCATGCCCACGCTACTTGCTATCCCTGACGTTTTCGCACTGGGACAGTCTTATCTCGATGGGACCTTTATGGGGGATATTGACTTGTACCCTAGAAGATAGATATCCTTGGTACAGGCTATCGGAATGATAGTTCAGACGGTCCTAAGAGATGTGTGTATGTGCTTTCCTCTTAGAGACTTGGAATCTATGCTTCGCCTTATTTTGTTTGTGAATAGATATCCTTGGTACAGGCTATCGCAGTGATAGTTCAGACGGTCCTACGAGACTTGGAATCTATACTTCGCCTCAATATTGTTTGAGTATGTGTTAATACAATTCGAGAGTGATTCCGAATTTGTATTCCCCTTAATGTGTGATATGGGGTTTGGATAGTAGAGTATGCCCGCACCATAGTTATTATTTGGGGTGCTGTTATGATATATAAATTTTTGAGTAGTTAATATATATATATATATATATATATATATATATATGAAATTCTTAAATCTGGAACTGCCTACTGTGATTTGATATGTAGGACATGGTTGATGACTCAAATTGTAAATACTTGTTTTGAGAAAGTATAATATGACACTGGAAACTTTATTGATAAAGTTAAAATGAGAACTTTGGTTACAAATTGAAATCTTACGTTTTAAATAATTATGTTGTTCAGTTTTAAATCTTTCGAATAACTTAAGATAAGTTAAATCATTGGGGAGAGATAGGGTGTTATATGACGAGATAATCCGTTGGGAAGGTTAGTACGATAGACGTGCACATTAGAAGAGAGGTGAGACTTTCTCAAGAGAGTGTCGAACTAATATGATGTTGCATTGGCCTGTATCAATTTAAATACTTGCTAAACGAATTTTTAAATCATACACACTATCGGGCTCTGACCCGTTTCTTTTCCTCTCTCTCTTGTATATATTACAGGTGCCCAGCCACAGGGGCGTCTTTCTTAGGATCTCTTGGAAGGAACGCGCTGCAACTTAGGTGGGAGTTGCAGGTCTCTTGATTAGGCGACTTCGTTCATTCGGATCCACTCTTAGTACTTTCATCTATTTGGGCATGTGTAGCTCTTTCCATTATTCCGTTGTTATTGAACTTTTGTATTTCAGCTATTTCCAGCATTTTTACTATGGGATTTATTCAGTTTGGATGTGTGACTTTAGATTTCGTTTGTTGATATTCGATTGACGAATGTATTAACTTAATTGGATTATGTTGCGAAATTTAATGTGGTGTGATTCTTACTTATTGAATGTTGTTAATAAAATAAATGATTTTTCTTTAAATAAAATTTGGAAAGTATGTATGAAAATGGTTTTGACACTTAGCTTAATTAATTAGGGTGTTAAATTGGAAAAATTTATTTTTCGACAGTGATGCTAAGAATGGACCAACTGTTCACCTTGATTTAATTTAATAAAGGAGTGATCGCCCGGTATTTAATTAGGCGGGGTGTCACAGGTGGTATCAGAGAATCAGGTTCTAGTGTCCTTAGGATCTGTACGGCTCATTATGCTTTCAGCGTTGCTTTGTTTGTTATAGAGCCCTATGTTTAGGATTGTCGATTCCTTTGACGAGATTTCGTTCTCCTGCTATAATGTGTATACACTAGTAAATTCTAATTTCGTTCGGATGTGTGCGTGTGCCGAGCGATGACGGAGGTCAGAAGAGGACCGTTAAGTGTACATCAGGAGGCAGGGCTCAGTTGAAAATTATGAAATATATCTGAGGATGACCGTAGTCGAGGTCACCTCCATTATGGCACCAGAAGCCACAACTAAAAAGGCGAATAAGGTGCAACAATGATTTTCAAATGCTGTTATAGTCAAATGAGGTACGAGGGTAAACTTACCCAACGTATTACAAAAACGTGTAGAGACTGTCAGTGGGAAATTTTAGAAACGCGAAAATTGTATGTGTTTACCAAAGGAGGTAAAGTATACAAAGGCTTAAATATAGGACGGAGTGTGGCAAACTGAAAGTGAAAATTTAGAGAAAATTTTCTTTGATTTCGGGACGAATTTATAATGGTTGGAGTCAACCTCCAATTTTAGAAATGGAATGCAATGCCTATAGGAGAACCTTAGGTATAGTGTTGACCGTATGTTCCTTCCTTAACTGTTCAGGATGAGAAGCAAACGTGATTTTGAACTCATTGCAGGAGGGCATGACAGAAATCCAATTGTGAATATGAATCTTAACCGTTAGCAAATTTTGTATCGGAAGATGTAGATACAAGTGGGAGAAACAACTCCGAGTGGGAGGTCGACACGTAGTAATAGTTGATAACACTCAAAGAGTAAATTCTGATGGACGAACGATTCAGAGGTTGACATTGTCATATTTTGTCAAAATAGATGATAACGCTTCTTTGTGGGGGAAGTTAAAGGAATCGAAGAATTTAGTCGAGAATGAGACTGAATACAACGGTGGTGGTATAGCACCACAAAAGGATGTGGATACACATCAGAAAAAACCATTTAAATGCTTCAGATAGTTAAATTCTTACCAAGTGATGGTAAGTTCAGTAAGTACTATTATAGAAAGTAACATGATCTTTATGGCCTAAAAAGCTAGGGAAACAATCGGGATGGCTAACAGGAATCGAGTCTACTAAAGTCCGAGAGAAGGACAATCCTAACCTGGTTAGTAGGACAGGTGGTAAGTGGATTATGTGTTGAGGTATTTTGTGCGGAGTGAGATCACTCACGATAATATGTTCCAAAATGAAAAAAAGGACAAGAATATGGTGCCTAGTAAAAGGCAACGATTAAAGTAATTTTATTTGGTTTGAGTAGACGTATTACGTCCAGGAACTACTTGCGCAGTCAAGACGATTGGCAAGGTGGAAGTATAAGTTGTATCCTCAGAGGATGAGGCGTGTTTATGTGACACGAGCGAGTCACTATATTTTGTTCATTGCCTGATTAGCATGTGAGACGAGCTTAATGCATATAATTATGAATGTTACTATTATGTGAATATTTTTCCCTAGTGTAGCGGGATTTTTCTTTAGTGCTATCCGCGGAGGATGAATGAGTATATTAACAGTGTTTTATACTTTATTGAGGTTACTCGTTGTAGTGATGCGATACACGAGTACGATATTATCTTTGTTCAAATGTTATAAAAATGGGTAGTATGATAGTGGGCATTTATTGCAAGGCTATCGGAGTAGTTGCATTGGTGCAACATGTTTATTGGTTGTTTTGGCGAGGCCTTACTTGTAAGAAGGTTGGACTTGCACTTATATTATCTATCCAAGAGACTTTGGAGGAGATAGTGGGATCGAGATATTCGATGCCAATGTATGTATAGACTTTGTCAGTATGATTCGGTATGTATCGGGACTTACCGTTGAGCGAAAAGATTTGACGCAGTATTATGTTTGGCACTCCGGACTTAGTGATAGGAAGAGTGCATAGTTATATTTATCCTTTAGAGATGTGGGAGTTAATAGTTATACCCCTTTTATTAGGGAAGGGAATTTCGATAATTCCGATCGTATGTATCCGAGGTTTATAGAATGAAATTACCATCAACCAATACGATAGTGAAAATTGGTGAAACGTTCTTTGTTAAGCATAATTACGGGAGAAATTGTAACTTTTCTGTCAAGTGACGGAATAAAGGGGTATATACTATGGATGGAGGACCTAACGGATGTCGATAACCGACAATGCTAGGTAGTAGTGTATCGGGGGGGTTCCTTGTTTGGATTTCACTTTGCGAGACATCCCACGCATGAAACTTAGCGTAAGGTTGGAAATAGGGAGACGTTTGGTCACTATTCCATGAGTTCGGTACCCTGGTCGAAATGGGATCAAGTAATCATGTATGTAAGTTGGAAGTTGAATTTTGTTTTAAGGTCATTGGAGCCGGATTTTTGTGGTAGGAAAGCATTGAAAGTTATCCCCACGAGTTGAGGGGTGGAACGATGATAAGGAGAATTTAAGAATTTTGATTTCTAGGGGTGATTGAGAGTACCCAAATGTCATAACCGCGTACAGAACACAAGGTGAATAAAGAGTTGGAATGATTTTAGCATGGATTATCTGGAAAGAACTTTATATTATACAAAAGAGATGACCTAAAATTATTTTGATGAATAGAGCGTTAGTGATTTATTTTGGTTGTTGTACCTATTTGGGAAAATTGTTGTACTTATCTGAGGAAGGTTGAGAATTATTATTCCTCTTTTATTGTCATGGAATTTGAATGCCCTATTCCTTCTATTCCGTTGAATTTAGTTAGTCCTACAGATGAGTAGCACGCCGTTCTCCCTTCCAGGGCGGTCGAAGTGTTGCAAAAATGTGGGCATCTTGGTTAACTCACTACAAGAATTTGCACCATTAGCAACATACAAATTATGTTGCTAAAGTTAGAAATATGTTGCTAAAAGCTTTTGGCAACATATTTTGCTATGTTGTCAGCTTGTTGCCCATTGCCTGTCTAGGAAACCCTTTGGCAACACAGCAGGTATGTGTTGCTGAATGTATACTTTTTGCAACACGCAATTGTGTTGCCAAAAGTATTTTATAATTTGTCAAATTTATAATAAAAAATATTATTTGTGTTGCCAAAAGTCACTCAACAGCAACAAAAATAATTGTGTTGCCAAAAGCTATACATTTTGGTGACATGAGAGTTGTGTTGCCAAAAGGCTATACATTTGACAACACAAGTCTTGTGTTGCCAAAAGTCACTCAACAGCAACAAAAATAATTGTGTTGCCAAAGGTATAGCTTTTCGCAACACAAGGCCTGGGTTGCCAAAAGGGTATACCTTTGGCAACACAGGTCTTGTGCTGCGAAAAGCTATACCTTTGGCAACACAAGGGCTATTGTGTTGCCAAAGGTATAGCTTCTCGCAACACAAGACCTGGGTTGCCAAAAGGGTATACCTTTGGCAACACAGGTCTTGTGTTGCGAAAAGCTATACCTTTGGCAACATAAGAGCTAGGTTGCTAAAAGAATAGCCTTTTGGCAACCCAGGTCTTGTGTTGCCAAAAGTTATACCTTTGGCAACACAAGAGTTGGGTTGCCAAAAGTTATCTTTTCGCAACCAAATACTTGTTGCCATATCCAAAGTGATAGATGTAGATAATAACTTTCGGCGACAAAAAATTGTGTTGCCAAAAGTACTAGATTTTTATTTATCACCTATTATTTTTTTCGCAATTGAAAACATTTTTAAAATTGCACTTTTTCATCAAACATAAAACCTTATAATCCAAAATAACATTGCAAATTTGTCATACAATCATAAGTAATACAAAATTCCAAAATTTTCAACCAAATCTCACAAATATGAATTACAAAATAATATTTCATCACAATCCAAGTATAAAAGTACAAAATAAATGCGTCCCAAATACGAACATAACAAATCCCAACACATCAAAAGATGTTAAAAAAGTCCACGCAAACTAAAACGACGGCGACAATATGGCTCCCTTACACATAAGAAACCCCAGCTCCAAGCCACCACGAACATATTAACTCCAAGCAAAATCCATCATCAACCTGCACAAAATACAAAAATAAATGACTACATGAGTTTTTATAACTTCAAATGCATGTATGTTTGACTTAATCAATTTAAAATACTCTTTAATTTCAGAAAATTTCGGCAGAGTTTCCTTTGTTTATTCATGAAATCCAACCTGTTTTTAACATTAAAATAAATCCAACAGCAAAAAACACCGCTAAACCATCATTAAATCCCTTTCACCGATTTAATATCTAAAAATAGTATCCCAGTAGCTACATAAACTTAAATAAGTATCCGAGTAGCTACGTACCTCGATCCTCCGTATCCATTGACTTTTCCATGTGTCGCAAATCCATTTTTATTCTACACAAAATACAAAATAAATTATAATCTATCCGACTTCAAAAGATAATAATAATTTATAACTATTATAGTTATATATAAATAGTTAGATATAACTGTTATAGAAATAGTTATAATAGTTTTTATATATATAAACTGTTTATATATTTATCTATATAAACAGCTGTTCATATTTTTTTTCATATATATATATATATATATATATATAATATATACTGTTATATATACAATATATATATAATATATATATATATATATATATAATATACTATATATATATACTGTTATATATAGTGTTATATATAGTATATATATAATATATATATATATATACTAACAGGTATATACATACTGTTATGTATATATATATATAACAGTATGCATATACCTGTTATATATATATATATATACTAACAGGTATATATATATACATAACCTGTTAGTATATATATATAATATACATAACAGTACTGTTATATATAATATATATATACATAACCTGTTAGTATATATATATAATATACATAACAGTACTGTTATATATATATATATATATATATATATATATATATATATATATATATATATATATATACTTAACAATACTGTTATGTAGATTATATATATATATACTAACAGGTATATATATATATAGTATATATACTAACAGGTATACATACTAACACTATATATACTAACACTATATATATATACTGTTATGTATATATATACTATATATATATACTAACAGGTATATATATATAGTATATATAATAACAGGTATACATACTAACACTATATATACTAACACTATATATATATACTGTTATGTATATATATACTATATATATATACTAACAGGTATATATATACATACTGTTATGTATATATATATATACTAACAGGTGTATATCTATATATACTAACACTATATATATATATATATATATATATATATATATATATATATATATATATACTGTTATGTATATATATACTATATATATATATATATACTAACATGTATATATATATACATACTCTTATGTGTATATATATATACTAACAGGTATACAATACTAACAGGTGTATATATATATACCTAACAGTATACTGTTAGGTGTATATATATATATATACATTCTGAGTATATATACTAACAGGTGTATACTGTTAGTATATATACCGAGTATAGTATCTATATATATACATACTGAGATATATATATATATACTGAGATAAATATGTATATATAACAGTATAGTCAAACCGGGAGCCCCGGGACTACGCGGTCGATTCCTAGGGGTCACATTGGTCCCGTGCGAGGCGTTGGTGACTCTTACGGGGCCGTTATGTGTTTGTTTTACGCTTTAACCCTTCGATGTCATGTTTTTATTCAAAAGTCTCACTTTTGGCAAATTTACGTCGTACACTCAAACCGGGAGCTCCGTGACTACGCAGTCGGTTCCAACGAGTGAAATTGGTCCCGCGCGAGCTGTTCGTGATTCTTACGCGACCGTTCTGTGTTTGTTTTACGTTTTCACCCTTCGATGGCATGTTTTTATGATTAAGTCTAATTTTTTGCAAATTTAGGTCGTACACTCAAACCGGGAGCCCCGTGACTACTCGGTCGGTTCCTACGACTCACATTGGTCCCGTGCGAGGTGTTCGTGACTCTCACGGGACCGTTTTGTTGCTATTTTACGTTTTCACCCTTCGATGGCATGTTTTTATGATTAAGTCTAATTTTTTGAAAATTTAGGTCGTACACTCAAACCGGGATCCCCGTGACTACGCGGTCGGTTCCTACGAGTCACAATGGTCCCGTCCGAGGTGTTCGTGACTCTAACGGGACCGTTTTGTTGCTGTTTTACGTTTTCACCCTTCGATGGCATGTTTTTATGGTTAAGTCTAATTTTTTGCAAATTTAGGTCGTACACTCAAACCGAGAGCCCCGTGACTACGCGGTCGGTTCCTACGAGTCACATTGTTCCCGTCCGAGGTGTTCGTGACTCTCACGGGACCGTTTTGTTGCTATTTTACGTTTTCACCCTTCGATGGCATGTTTTTATGATTAAGTCTAATTTTTTCAAAATTTAGGTCGTACACTCAAACTGGGAGCCCCGTGACTACGCGGTCAGTTCCTACGAGTCACATTGGTCCCAATAGAGGTGTTCGTGACTCTTACGGGACCATTTTCTGGCTGTTTTACAATTTCACCCTCGATGGCATGTTTTTATTCTTAAGTCTAATTTTTTACAAATTTACGTCGTACAGTCAAACCGGGATCCCCGTGACTACGTGGTCGGTTCCAACGAGTGACATTGGTCCCGTGCAAGGTGTTCGTGACTCTTACGCGACCGTTCTGCGGATGCTTTATGTTTTCACCCTTCGATGGCATGTTTTTATGATTAAGTCTAATTTTTTGAAAATTTAGGTCGTACACACAAACCGGGAGCCCCGTGACTACGCGGTCTGTTCCAACTAGTGACATTGGTCCCGTGCGAGGTGTTCGCGACCTTTATGCGACCGTTCTGTGGTTGTTTTACGTTTTCACCCTTCGACAACATGTTTTTATGCTTAAGTCTAATTTCTTACAAATTTATGTCTAACACTCAAACCGGGAGCCCCGGTTTTTCGCGGTCGATTCCTAGGGGTCACATTGGTCCCGTGCGAGGCGTTGGTGACTCTTACGGGGCCGTTATGTGTTTTTTTACGCTTTAACCCTTGGATGTCATGTTTTTATTCAAAAGTCTAACTTTTGGCAAATTTAAGTCGTACACTCAAACCGGGAGCTCCGTGACTACGCGGTCGGTTCCAACGAGTGACATTGGTCCCGCGCGAGCTGTTCGTGACTCTTACGTGACCGTTCTGTGTTTGTTTTACGTTTTCACCCTTCGATGACATGTTTTTATGATTAAGTCTAATTTTTTTCAAATTTAGGTCATACACTCAAACCGGGATCCCCGTGACTACGCGGTCGGTTCCTACGAGTCACATTGGTCCCGTGCGAGGTGTTCGTGACTCTTACGCGACCGTTCTGTGTTTGTTTTAAATTTTCACCCTTCGATGGCATATTTTTATGCTCAAGTCTAATTTTTTGCAAATTTAAGTCTTACACTCAAACCGGGAGCCGCGGGACTACGCGGTCGGTTCCTACGAGTCACATTGGTCCCGTGCGAGGTGTTTGTGACTCTCACGGGACCATTTTGTTGCTATTTTATGTCTTCACGCTTCGATGGCATGTTTTTATGATTAAGTCTAATTTTTTGAAAATTTAGGTCGTACACTCAAACCGGGAGCCCCGTGACTACGCAGTCGGTTCCTACGAGTCACATTGGTACCGTCCGAGGTGTTCGTGACTCTCACGGGTCCGTTTTGTTGCTGTTTTACGTTTTCACCCATCGATGACATGTTTTTATGGTTAAGTCTAATTTTTTGCAAATTTACGTCGTACACTCAAACCGGGAACCCCGTGACTACGCGGTCGGTTCTTACGAGTCACATTGGTCCCAATAGAGGTGTTCGTGACTCTTACGGGACCATTTTGTGGCTGTTTTACAATTTCACCCTCGATGGCATGTTTTTATTCTTAAGTCTAATTTTTTGCAAATTTACGTCGTACCCTCAAACCGGGATCTCCGTGACTACGTGGTGGGTTACAACGAGTGACATTGGTCCCGTGCAAGGTGTTCGTGACTCTTACGCGACCGTTCTACCGCTGCTTTACATTTTCACCCTTTGATGGCATGTTTTTATGCTTAAGTCTAATTTTTTGCAAATTTACGTCATACACTCAAACCGGAAGCCCCGGGACTACGCGGTCGGTTCCTACGAGTCACATTGTTACCATGCGAGTTATTCGTGACTCTTACCCGACCGTTATGTGGCTGTTTTACATTTTCACCCTTCGATGGAATGTTTTTATGATTAAGTCTAATATTTTGCAAATTTACGTCCTACACTCAAACCGGGATCCCCGTGACTACGCGATTTGTTCCAACTAGTGACATTGGTCCCGTGCGAGGTGTTTGCGACCTTTACGCGACCGTTATGTGGCTGTTTTACATTTTCACCCTTCGACGGCATGTTTTTATGCTTAAGTCTAATTTCTTATAAATTTATGCCTAACACTCAAACCGGGAGCCCCGGGACTACGCGGTCGATTCCTAGGGGTCACATTGGTCCCGTGCGAGGCGTCGGTGACTCTTACGGGGCCGTTATGTGTTTGTTTTACGCTTTAACCCTTGGATGTCATGTTTTTATTCAAAAGTCTCACTTTTGGCAAATTTAAGTCGTACACTCAAACCGGGAGCTCCGTGACTACGCGGTCGGTTCCAACGAGTGACATTGGGCCCGCGCGAGCTGTTCGTGACTCTTACATGACCGTTCTGTGTTTGTTTTACGTTTTCACCCATCGATGACATGTTTTTATGATTAAGTCTAATTTTTTGCAAATTTAGGTCATACACTCAAACCGGGATCCCCGTGACTGCGCGGTCGGTTCCTACGAGTCACATTGGTCAAGTGCGAGGTGTTCGTGACTCTTACGCGACCGTTCTGCGGCTTCTTTACGTTTTCACCCTTCGATGGGAAGTTTTTATGCTTAGGTCTAATTTTTTGCAAATTTACGTCCTACACTCAAACCGGAAGCCCCGTGACTACGCGGTCGGTTCCTACGAGTCACATTGGTCCCGTGCGAAGTGTTCGTGACTCTTACGCGACCGTTATGTGGCTGTTTTACGTTTACACCCTCGATGGCATGTTTTTATGCTTAAGTATATTTTTTTACAAATTTACGTCATACACTCAAACCGAGAGCCCCGTGACTACGCGGTCGGTTCCTACGAGTCACATTGTTACTGTGCGAGTTGTTCGTGACTCTTACCCGACCGTTATGTGGTTGTTTTACATTTTCACCCTTCGATGGAATGTTTTTGTGCTTAAGTCTAATATTTTGCAAATTTGCGTCCTACACTCAAACCGGGATCCCCGTGACTACGCGGTCTGTTCCAACTAGTGACATTGGTCCCGTGCGAGGTGTTTGCGACCTTTACGCGACCGTTCTGTGGTTGTTTTATGTTTCCACCCTTCGACGGCATGTTTTTATGCTTAAGTCTAATTTCTTACAAATTTATGTCTAACACTCAAACCGGGAGCCCCGGGACTACGCGATCGATTCCTAGGGATCACATTGGTCCCGTGCGAGGCGTTGGTGACTCTTACGGGGCTGTTATGTGTTTGTTTTACGCTTTAACCCTTGGATGTCATGTTTTTATTCAAAAGTCTCACTTTTGGCAAATTTAAGTCGTACACTCAAACCGGGAGCTCCGTGACTACGCGGTCGGTTCCAACGAGTGACATTGGTCCCGCGCGAGCTGTTCGTGACTCTTACGTGACCGTTCTGTGTTTGTTTTACGTTTTGACCCATCGATGACATGTTTTTATGATTAAGTCTAATTTTTTGCATATTTAGGTCATACACTCAAACCGGGATCCCCGTGACTATGCGGTCGGTTCCGACGAGTCACATTGGTCCCGTGCGAGGTGTTCGTGACTCTTACGCGACCGTTCTGTGTTTGTTTTACATTTTCACCCTTCGATGGCATATTTTTATGCTCAAGTCTAATTTTTTGCAAATTTAAGTCTTACACTCAAACCGGGAGGCGCGGGACTACGCGGTCGGTTCCTACGAGTCACATTGGTCCCATGCGAGGTGTTCGTGACTCTCACGGGACCGTTTTGTTGCTATTTTACGTTTTTACCCTTCGATGGCATGTTTTTATGATTAAGTCTAATTTTTTGAAAATTTAGGTCGTACACTCAAACCGGGAGCCCCGTGACTACGCGGTCGGTTCCTACAAGTCACATTGGTCCCGTGCGAGGTGTTCGTGACCCTCACGGGAACGTTTTGTTGCTGTTTTACATTTTCACCCTTCGATGGCAACTTTTTATGGTTAAGTTTAATTTTTTGCAAATTTACGTCGTACACTCAAACCGGGAGCCCAGTGACTACGCGGTCGGTTCTTACGAGTCACATTGGTCCTAATAGAGGTGTTCGTGACTCTTACGGGACCATTTTGTGGCTGTTTTACAATTTCACCCTCGATGGCATGTTTTTATTCTTAAGTATAATTTTTTGCAAATTTACGTCGTACACTCAAACCGGGATCCCCGTGACTACGCGGTCGTTTCCTACGAGTGACATTGGTCCCGTGCGAGGTGTTCGTGACTCTTACGCGACCGTTCTGCGGCTGTTTTACGTTTTCACCCTTCGATGGCATGTATTTATGCTTAAGTCTAATTTTTTTGCAAATTTACGTCATACACTCAAACCGGAAGCCCCGTGACTACGCGGTCGGTTCCTACGAGTCACATTGGTCCCGTGTGAGGTGTTCGTGACTCTTACGCGACCGTTCTGCGGCTGCTTTACGTTTTCACCCTTCGATGGCATGTTTTTATGCTTAAGTCTAATTTTTTGCAAATTTACGTCATACACTCAAACCGGAAGCCCCGTGACTACGCGGTCGGTTCCAACGAGTCACATTGGTCCCGTGCGAAGTGTTCGTGACTCTTACGCGACCGTTATGTGGCTGTTTTATGTTTACACCCTCGATGGCATGTTTTTATGCTTAAGTCTAATTTTTTACAAATTTACGTCATACACTCAAACCGGGAGCCCCGTGACTACGCGGTCGGTTCCTACGAGTCACATTGTTACCGTGCGAGTTGTTCGTTACTCTTACCCGACCGTTATGTGGTTGTTTTACATATTCACCCTTCGATGGAATGTTTTTATGCTTAAGTCTAATATTTTGCAAATTTACGTCCTACACTCAAACCGGGATCCCCGTGACTACGCGGTCTGTTCCAACTAGTGACATTGGTCCCGTACGAGGTGTTCGCGACCTTTACGCGACCGTTCTATGGTTGTTTTACGTTTTCACCCTTCGACGGCATGTTTTTATGCTTAAGTCTAATTTCTTACAAATTTATGTCTTACACTCAAACCGGGAGCCCCGGGACTACGCGGTTGATTCCTAGGGGTCACATTGGTCCCGTGCGAGGCGTTGGTGACTCTTACGGGGCCGTTATGTGTTTTTTTACGCTTTAACCCTTGGATGTCATGTTTTTATTCAAAAGTCTCACTTTTGACAAATTTACGTCGTACACTCAAACCGGGAGCCCCGTGACTACTCGGTCGGTTCCTACGAGTCACATTGGTCCCGTGCGAGGTGTTCGTGACTCTCACGGGACAGTTTTGTTGCTATTTTACATTTTCACCCTTCGATGGCATGTTTTTATGATTAAGTCTAATTTTTTGAAAATTTAGGTCATACACTCAAATCGGGAGCCCCGTGACTACGCGGTCGGTTCCTACGAGTCACATTGGTACCGTCCGAGGTATTCGTGACTCTCACGGGACCGTTTTGTTAGTGTTTTACATTTTCACCCTTCGATGGCATGTTTTTATGGTTAAGTCTAATTTTTTGCAAATTTACGTCGTACACTCAAACCGGGAGCCCCGTGACTACGCGGTCGGTTCTTACGAGTCACATTGGTCCCAATAGAGGTGTTCGTGACTCTTACGGGACCATTTTGTGACTGTTTTACAATTTCACCCTCGATGGCATGTTTTTACTCTTAAGTCTAATTTTTTGCAAATTTACGTCGTACACTCAAACCGGGATCCCCGTGACTACGCAGTCGGTTCTTACGAGTGACATTGGTCCCTTACGAGGTGTTCGTGACTCTTAGGCGACCGATCTGCGGCTGCTTTACGTTTTCACCCTTCGATGGCATGTTTTTATGCTTAAGTCTAATTTTTTGCAAATTTACGTCATACACTCAAACCGGAAGCCCCGTGACTACGCGGTCGGTTCCTACGAGTCACATTGGTCCCGTGCGAGGTGTTCGTGACTCTTACGCGACCGTTCTGCGGCTGCTTTACGTTTTCACCCTTCGATGGCATGTTTTTATTATTAAGTCTATTTTTTTGCAAATTTACGTCATACACTAAAACCGGAAGCCCCGTGACTACGCGGTCGGTTCCTACGAGTCACATTGGTCCCGTGCGAAGTGTTCGTGACTCTTACGCGACCGTTATGTGGCTGTTTTACGTTTACACCCTCGATGGCATGTTTTTATGCTTAAGTCTAATTTTTTACAAATTTACGTCATACACTCAAACCGGGAGCCCCGTGACTACGCGGTCGGTTCCTACGAGTCACATTGTTACCGTGCGAGTTGTTCGTGACTCTTACTCGACCGTTATGTGGCTGTTTTATATATTCACCCTTTGATGGAATGTTTTTATGCTTAAGTCTACTATTTAGCAAATTTACGTCCTACACTCACACCGGGATCCCCGTGACTACGCAGTCTGTTCCAACTAGTGACATTGGTCCCGTGCGAGGTGTTCGCGACCTTTACGCGACCGTTCTATGGTTGTTTTACATTTTCACCCTTCGACGACATGTTTTTATGCTTAAGTCTAATTTCTTACAAATTTATGTCTTACACTCAAACCGGGAGCCCCGGGACTACGCGGTCGATTCCTAGGGGTCACATTGGTCCCGTGCGAAGTGTTCGTGACTCTTACGCGACCGTTATGTGGCTGTTTTACGTTTACACCCTCGATGGCATGTTTTTATGCTTAAGTCTAATTTTTTACAAATTTACGTCATACACTCAAACCGGGAGCCCCGTGACTATGCGGTCGGTTCCTACGAGTCACATTGTTACCGTGCGAGTTGTTCGTGACTCTTACCCGACCGTTATGTGGCTGTTTTACATATTCACCCTTTGATGGAATGTTTTTATGCTTAAGTCTACTATTTAGCAAATTTACGTCCTACACTCACACCGGGATCCCCGTGACTACGCAGTCTGTTCCAACTAGTGACATTGGTCCCGTGCGAGGTGTTCGCGACCTTTACGCGACCGTTCTATGGTTGTTTTACATTTTCACCCTTCGACGACATGTTTTTATGCTTAAGTCTAATTTCTTACAAATTTATGTCTTACACTCAAACCGGGAGCCCCGGGACTACGCGGTCGATTCCTAGGGGTCACATTGGTCCCGTGCGAGGCGTTGGTGACTCTTACGGGGCCGTTATGTGTTTGTTTTATGCTTTAACCCTTCGATGTCATGTTTTTATTCAAAAGTCTCATTTTTGGCAAATTTACGTCGTACACTCAAACCGGGATCCCCGTGACTACTCGGTCGGTTCCTACGAGTCACATTGGTCCCGTGCGAGGTGTTCGTGACTCTCACGGGACAGTTTTGTTGCTATTTTACGTTTTCACCCTTCGATGGCATGTTTTTATGATTAAGTCTAATTTTTTGAAAATTTAGGTCGTACACTCAAATCGGGAGCCCCGTGACTACGCGGTCGGTTCCTACGAGTCACATTGGTACCGTCCGAGGTATTCGTGACTCTCACGGGACCGTTTTGTTAGTGTTTTACATTTTCACCCTTCGATGGCATGTTTTTATGGTTAAGTCTAATTTTTTGCAAATTTACGTCGTACACTCAAACCGGGAGCCCCGTGACTACGCGGTCGGTTCCTACGAGTCACTTTGGTCCCGTGCGAGGTGTTTGTGACTCTCACGGGACCGTTTTGTTGCTATTTTACGTTTTCACCCTTCGATGACATGTTTTTATGATTAAGTCTAATTTTTTGAAAATTTATGTCGTACACTCAAATCGGTAGCCCCGTGACTACGCGGTCGGTTCCTACGAGTCACATTGGTCCCGTGCGAGTTGGTCGTGACTCTAACGGGACCGTTTTGTTGCTGTTTTACGTTTTCACCCTTCGATGGCAAGTTTTTATGGTTAAGTCTAATTTTTTGCAAATTTACGTCGTACACTTAAACCGGGAGCCCCGTGACTACGCGGTCGGTTCCTACGAGTCACATTGGTCCCAATAGAGGTGTTCGTGACTCTTACGGGACCATTTTGTGGCTGTTTTACAATTTCACCCTCGATGGCATGTTTTTATTCTTAAGTCTAATTTTTTGCAAATTTACGTCGTACACTCAAACCGGGATCCCCGTGACTACGTGGTCGGTTCCAACGAGTGACATTAGTCCCGTGCAAGGTGTTCGTGACTCTTACACGACCGTTCTGCGGATGCTTTACGTTTTCACCCTTCGATGGCATGTTTTTATGATTAAGTCTAATTTTTTAAAAATTTAGGTCGTACACTCAAACCGGGATCCCCGTGACTACGCTGTCTGTTCCAACTAGTGACATTGGTCCCGTGCGAGGTCTTCGCGACCCTTACGTGACCGTTTTGTGGTTGTTTTACGTTTTCACCCTTCGACGGCATGTTTTTATGCTTAAGTCTAATTTCTTACAAATTTATGTCTTTCACTCAAACCGGGAGCCCCGGGACTACGCGGTCGATTCCTAGGGGTCACATTGGTCCCGTGCGAGGCGTTGGTGACTCTTACGGGGCCGTTATGTGTTTGTTTTATGCTTTAACCCCTCGATGTCATGCTTTTATTCAAAAGTCTCACTTTTGACAAATTTACGTCGTACACTCAAACTGGGAGCCCCGTGAATACTCGGTCGGTTCCTACGAGTCACATTGGTCCCGTGCGAGGTGTTCGTGACTCTCACGGGACAGTTTTGTTGCTATTTTACGTTTTCACCCTTCGATGGCATGTTTTTATGATTAAGTCTAATTTTTTGAAAATTTAGGTCGTACACTCAAATCGGGAGCCCCGTGACTACGCGGTCGGTTCCTACGAGTCACATTGGTACCGTCCGAGGTATTCGTGACTCTCACGGGACCGTTTTGTTAGTGTTTTACATTTTCACCCTTCGATGGCATGTTTTTATGGTTAAGTCTAATTTTTTGCAAATTTACGTCGTACACTCAAACCGGGAGCCCCGTGACTACGCGGTCGGTTCTTACGAGTCACATTGGTCCCAATAGAGGTGTTCGTGACTCTTACGGGACCATTTTGGGGCTGTTTTACAATTTCACCCTCGATGGCAAGTTTTTATTCTTAAGTCTAATTTTTTGCAAATTTACGTCGTACACTCAAACCGGGATCCCCGTGACTACGTGGTCGGTTCCAACGAGTGACATTCGTCCCGTGCAAGGTGTTCGTGACTCTTACGCGACCGTTCTGCGGATGCTTTACGTTTTCACCCTTCGATGGCATGTTTTTATCATTAAGTTTAATTTTTTGAAAATTTAGGTCGTACACTCAAACCGGGAGCCCCGTGACTACGCGGTCGGTTCCTACGAGTCACATTGGTACCGTCCGAGGTGTTCGTGACTCTCACGGGACCGTTTTGTTGCTGTTATACGTTTTCACCCTTCGATGGCATGTTTTTATGGTTAAGTCTAATTTTTTGCAAATTTACGTCGTACACTCAAACCGGGAGCCCTGTGACTACGCGGTCGGTTCTTACGAGTCACATTGGTCCCAATAGAGGTGTTCGTGACTCTTACGGGACCATTTTGTGGCTGTTTTACAATTTCACCCTCGATGGCATGTTTTTATGATTAAGTCTAATTTTTTACAAATTTACGTCATACACTCAAACCGGGAGCCCCGTGACTACGCGGTCGGTTCCTACGAGTCACATTGTTACCGTGCGAGCTGTTCGTGACTCTTACCCGACCGTTATGTGGCTGTTTTACATATTCACCCTTCGATGGAATGTTTTTATGCTTAAGTCTAATATTTAGCAAATTTACGTCCTACACTCAAACCGGGATCCCCGTGACTACGCGGTCTGTTCCAACTAGTGACATTGGTCCCGTGCGAGGTGTTCGCGACCTTTACGCGACCGTTCTATGGTTGTTTTACGTTTTCACCCTTCGACGACATGTTTTTATGCTTATGTCTAATTTCTTACAAATTTATGTCTTACACTCAAACCGGGAGCCCCGGGACTACGCGGTCGATTCCTAGGGGTCACATTGGTCCCGTGCGAGGCGTTGGTGACTATTACGGGGCCGTTATGTGTTTGTTTTATGCTTTAACCCTTCGATGTCATGTTTTTATTCAAAAGTCTCATTTTTGGCAAATTTACGTCGTACACTCAAACCGGGAGCCCCGTGACTACTCGGTCGGTTCCTACGAGTCACATTGGTCCCGTGCGAGGTGTTCGTGACTCTCACGGGACCGTTTCGTTGCTATTTTACGTTTTCACCCTTCGATGGCATGTTTTTATGATTAAATCTAATTTTTTGAAAATTTAGGTCCTACACTCAAACCGGGAACCCCGTGACTACGCGGTCGGTTCCTACGAGTCACATTGGTCCCGCCCGAGGTGTTCGTGACTCTCACGGGACCGTTTTGTTGCTGTTTTACGTTTTCACCCTTCGATGACATATATTTATTGTTAAGTATAATTTTTTGCAAATTTACGTCGTACACTCAAACCGGGAGCCCCGTGACTACGCGGTCGGTTCCTACGAGTCACTTTGGTCCCGTGCGAGGTGTTCGGGACTCTCACGGGACCGTTTTGTTGCTATTTTACGTTTTCACCCTTCGATGGCATGTTTTTATGATTAAGTCTAAATTTTAGAAAATTTATGTCGTACACTCAAATCGGTAGCCCCGTGACTACGCGGTCGGTTCCTACGAGTCACATTGGTCCCGTGCGAGGTGGTCGTGACTCTCACGGGACCGTTTTGTTGCTGTTTTACGTTTTCACCCTTCGATGGCAAGTTTTTATGGTTAAGTCTAATTTTTTGCAAATTTACGTCGTACACTTAAACCGGGAGCCCCGTGACTACGCGGTCGGTTCCTACGAGTCACGTTGGTCCCAATATAGGTGTTCGCGACTCTTACGGGACCATTTTGTGGCTGTTTTACAATTTCATCCTCGATGGCATGTTTTTATTCTTAAGTCTAATTTTTTGCAAATTTACGTCGTACACTCAAACCGGGATCCCCGTGACTACGTGGTCGGTTCCAACGAGTGACATTAGTCCCGTGCAAGGTGTTCGTGACTCTTACGCGACCGTTCTGCGGATGCTTTACGTTTTCACCCTTCGATGGCATGTTTTTATGATTAAGTCTAATTTTTTAAAAATTTAGGTCGTACACTCAAACCGGGATCCCCGTGACTACGCTGTCTGTTCCAACTAGTGACATTGGTCCCGTGCGAGGTCTTCGCGACCTTTACGCGACCGTTTTGTGGTTGTTTTACATTTTCACCCTTCGACGGCATGTTTTTATGCTTAAGTCTAATTTCTTACAAATTTATGTCTTTCACTCAAACCGGGAGCCCCGGGACTACGCGGTCGATTCCTAGGGGTCACATTGGTCCCGTGCGAGGCGTTGGTGACTCTTACGGGGCCGTTATGTGTTTGTTTTATGCTTTAACCCCTCGATGTCATGTTTTTATTCAAAAGTCTCACTTTTGACAAATTTACGTCGTACACTCAAACCGGGAGCCCCGTGACTACTCGGTCGGTTCCTACGAGTCACATTGGTCCCGTGCGAGGTGTTCGTGACTCTCACGGGACAGTTTTGTTGCTATTTTACGTTTTCACCCTTCGATGACATGTTTTTATGATTAAGTCTAATTTTTTGAAAATTTAGGTCGTACACTCAAATCGGTAGCCCCGTGACTACGCGGTCGGTTCCTACGAGTCACATTGGTCCCGTGCGAGGTGGTCGTGACTCTCACGGGACCGTTTTGTTGCTGTTTTACGTTTTCACCCTTCGATGGCAAGTTTTTATGGTTAAGTCTAATTTTTTGCAAATTTACGACGTACACTCAAATCGGTAGCCCCGTGACTACGCGGTCGGTTCCTACGAGTCACATTGGTCCCGTGCGAGGTGTTCGTGACTCTCACGGGACCATTTTGTTGCTATTTTATGTCTTCACGCTTCGATGGCATGTTTTTATGATTAAGTCTAATTTTTTGAAAATTTAGGTCGTACACTCAAACCGGGAGCCCCGTGGCTACGCGGTCGGTTCCTGCGAGTCACATTGGTACCGTCCGAGGTGTTCGTGACTCTCACGGGACCGTTTTGTTGCTGTTTTACGTTTTCACCCTTCGATGGCATGTTTTTATGGTTAAGTCTAATTTTTTGCAAATTTACGTCGTACACTCAAACCGGGAGCCCCGTGACTACGCGGTCGGTTCTTACGAGTCACATTGGTCCCAATAGAGGTGTTCGTGACTCTTACGGGACCATTTTGTGGCTGTTTTACAATTTCACCCTCGATGGCATGTTTTTATTCTTAAGTCTAATTTTTTGCAAATTTACGTCGTACACTCAAACCGGGATCCCCGTGACTACGTGGTCGGTTCCAACGAGTGACATTGGTCCCGTGCAAGGTGTTCGTGACTCTTACGCGACCGTTCTGCGGCTGCTTTATGTTTTCACCCTCGATGGCATGTTTTTATGCTTAAGTCTAATATTTTACAAATTTACGTCATACACTCAAACCGGAAGCCCCGTGACTACGCGGTCGGTTCCTACGAGTCACATTGTTACCGTGCGAGTTGTTCGTGACTCTTACCCGACCGTTATGTGGCTGTTTTACATTTTCACCCTTCGATGGAATGTTTTTATGCTTAAGTCAAATATTTTGCAAATTTACGTCCTACACTCAAACCGGGATCCCCGTGACTACGCGGTCTGTTCCAACTAGTGACATTGGTCCCGTGCGAGGTGTTTGCGACCTTTACGCGACCGTTATGTGGTTGTTTTACGTTTTCACCCTTCGACGGCATGTTTTTATGCTTAAGTCTAATTTCTTACAAATTTATGTCTTACACTCAAACCGGGAGCACCGGGACTACGCGGTCGATTCCTAGGGGTCACATTGGTCCCGTGCGAGGCGTTGGTGACTCTTACGGGGCCGTTATGTGTTTGTTTTATGCTTTAACCCTTCGATGTCATGTTTTTATTCAAAAGTCTCATTTTTGGCAAATTTACGTCGTACACTCAAACCGGGAGCCCCGTGACTACTCGGTCGGTTCCTACGAGTCACATTGGTCCCGTGCGAGGTGTTCGTGACTCTCACGGGACCGTTTCGTTGCTATTTTACGTTTTCACCCTTCGATGGCATGTTTTTATAATTAAATCTAATTTTTTGAAAATTTAGGTCCTACACTCAAACCGGGAACCCCGTGACTACGCGGTCGGTTCCTACGAGTCACATTGGTCCCGCCCGAGGTGTTCGTGACTCTCACGGGACCGTTTTGTTGCTGTTTTACGTTTTCACCCTTCGATGACATATTTTTATGGTTAAGTATAATTTTTTGCAAATTTACGTCGTACACTCAAACCGGGAGCCCCGTGACTACGCGGTCGGTTCCTACGAGTCACTTTGGTCCCGTGCGAGGTGTTCGTGACTCTCACGGGACCGTTTTGTTGCTATTTTACGTTTTCACCCTTCGATGGCATGTTTTTATGATTAAGTCTAATTTTTTGATAATTTATGTCGTACACTCAAATCGGTAGCCCCGTGACTACGCGGTCGGTTCCTACGAGTCACATTGGTCCCGTGCGAGGTGGTCGTGACTCTCACGGGACAGTTTTGTTGCTGTTTTACGTTTTCACCCTTCGATGGCAAGTTTTTATGGTTAAGTCTAATTTTTTGCAAATTTACGTCGTACACTTATACCGAGAGCCCCGTGACTACGCGGCCGGTTCCTACGAGTCACATTGGTCCTAATAGAGGTGTTCGTGACTCTTACGGGACCATTTTGTTGCTGTTTTACAATTTCACCCTCGATGGCATGTTTTTATTCTTAAGTCTAATTTTTTGCAAATTTACGTCGTACACTCAAACCGGGATCCCCGTGACTACGTGGTCGGTTCCAACGAGTGACATTAGTCCCGTGCAAGGTGTTCGTGACTCTTACGCGACCGTTCTGCGGATGCTTTACGTTTTCACCCTTCGATGGCATGTTTTTATGATTAAGTCTAATTTTTTAAAAATTTAGGTCGTACACTCAAACCGGGATCCCCGTGACTACGTTGTCTGTTCCAACTAGTGACATTGGTCCCGTGCGAGGTCTTCGCGACCTTTACGCGACCGTTTTGTGGTTGTTTTACGTTTTCACCCTTCGACGGCATGTTTTTATGCTTAAGTCTAATTTCTTACATATTTATGTCTTTCACTCAAACCGGGAGCCCCGGGACTACGCGGTCGATTCCTAGGGGTCACATTGGTCCCGTACGAGGCGTTGGTGACTCTTACGGGGCCGTTATGTGTTTGTTTTATGCTTTAACCCCTCGATGTCATGTTTTTTATTCAAAAGTCTCACTTTTGACAAATTTACGTCGTACACTCAAACCGGGAGCCCCGTGACTACTCGGTCGGTTCCTACGAGTCACATTGGTCCCGTGTGAGGTTATCGTGACTCTCACGGGACAGTTTTGTTGCTATTTTACGTTTTCACCCTTCGATGGCATGTTTTTATGATTAAGTCTAATTTTTTGAAAATTTATGTCGTACACTCAAATCGGTAGCCCCGTGACTACGCGGTCGGTTCCTACGTGTCACATTGGTCCCGTGCGAGGTGGTCCTGACTCTCACGGGTCCGTTTTGTTGCTGTTTTACGTTTTCACCCTTCGATGGCAAGTTTTTATGGTTAAGTCTAATTTTTTGCAAATTTACGTCGTACACTTAAACCGGGAGCCCCGTGACTACGCGGTCGGTTCCTACGAGTCACATTGGTCCCAATAGAGGTGTTCGTGACTCTTACGGGACCATTTTGTGGCTGTTTTACAATTTCACCCTCGATGGCATGTTTTTATTCTTAAGTCTAATTTTTTGCAAATTTACGTCGTACACTCAAACCGGGATCCCCGTGACTACGTGGTCGGTTCCAACGAGTGACATTAGTCCCGTGCAAGGTGTTCGTGACTCTTACGCGACCGTTCTGCGGATGCTTTACGTTTTCACCCTTCGATGGCATGCTTTTATGATTAAGTCTAATTTTTTGAAAATTTAGGTCGTACACTCAAACCAGGATCCCCGTGACTACGCGGTCTGTTCCAACTAGTGACATTGGTCCCGTGCGAGGTCTTCGCGACCTTTACGCGACCGTTTTGTAGTTGTTTTACGTTTTCACCCTTCGACGGCATGTTTTTATGCTTAAGTCTAATTTCTTACAAATTTATGTCTTTCACTCAAACCGGGAGCCCCGGGACTACGCGGTCGATTCCTAGGGGTCACATTGGTCCCGTGCGAGGCGTTGGTGACTCTTACGGGGCCGTTATGTGTTTGTTTTATGCTTTAACCCCTCGATGTCATGTTTTTATTCAAAAGTCTCACTTTTGACAAATTTACGTCGTACACTCAAAGCGGGAGCCCCGTGACTACTCGGTCGGTTCCTACGAGTCACATTGGTCCCGTGCGAGGTGTTCGTGACTCTTACGGGACAGTTTTGTTGCTATTTTACATTTTCACCCTTCGATGGCATGTTTTTATGATTAAGTCTAATTTTTTGAAAATTTAGGTCGTACACTCAAATCGGGAGCCCCGTGACTACGCGGTCGGTTCCTACGAGTCACATTGGTACCGTCCGAGGTATTCGTGACTCTCACGGGACCGTTTTGTTAGTGTTTTACATTTTCACCCTTCGATGGCATGTTTTTATGATTAAGTCTAATTTTTTGATAATTTATGTCGTACACTCAAATCGGTAGCCCCGTGACTACGCGGTCGGTTCCTACGAGTCACATTGGTCCCGTGCGAGGTGGTCGTGACTCTCACGGGACAGTTTTGTTGCTGTTTTACGTTTTCACCCTTCGATGGCAAGTTTTTATGGTTAAGTCTAATTTTTTGCAAATTTACGTCGTACACTTATACCGAGAGCCCCGTGACTACGCGGCCGGTTCCTACGAGTCACATTGGTCCTAATAGAGGTGTTCGTGACTCTTACGGGACCATTTTGTTGCTGTTTTACAATTTCACCCTCGATGGCATGTTTTTATTCTTAAGTCTAATTTTTTGCAAATTTACGTCGTACACTCAAACCGGGATCCCCGTGACTACGTGGTCGGTTCCAACGAGTGACATTAGTCCCGTGCAAGGTGTTCGTGACTCTTACGCGACCGTTCTGCGGATGCTTTACGTTTTCACCCTTCGATGGCATGTTTTTATGATTAAGTCTAATTTTTTAAAAATTTAGGTCGTACACTCAAACCGGGATCCCCGTGACTACGCTGTCTGTTCCAACTAGTGACATTGGTCCCGTGCGAGGTCTTCGCGACCTTTACGCGACCGTTTTGTGGTTGTTTTACATTTTCACCCTTCGACGGCATGTTTTTATGCTTAAGTCTAATTTCTTACAAATTTATGTCTTTCACTCAAACCGGGAGCCCCGGGACTACACGGTCGATTCCTAGGGGTCACATTGGTCCCGTGCGAGGCGTTGGTGACTCTTACGGGGCCGTTATGTGTTTGTTTTATGCTTTAACCCCTCGATGTCATGTTTTTATTCAAAAGTCTCACTTTTGACAAATTTACGTCGTACACTCAAACCGGGAGCCCCGTGACTACTCGGTCGGTTCCTACGAGTCACATTGGTCCCGTGCGAGGTGTTCGTGACTCTCACGGGACAGTTTTGTTGCTATTTTACGTTTTCACCCTTCGATGACATGTTTTTATGATTAAGTCTAATTTTTTGAAAATTTAGGTCGTACACTCAAATCGGTAGCCCCGTGACTACGCGGTCGGTTCCTACGAGTCACATTGGTCCCGTGCGAGGTGGTCGTGACTCTCACGGGACCGTTTTGTTGCTGTTTTACGTTTTCACCCTTCGATGGCAAGTTTTTATGGTTAAGTCTAATTTTTTGCAAATTTACGTCGTACACTCAAATCGGTAGCCCCGTGACTACGCGGTCGGTTCCTACGAGTCACATTGGTCCCGTGCGAGGTGTTCGTGACTCTCACGGGACCATTTTGTTGCTATTTTATGTCTTCACGCTTCGATGGCATGTTTTTATGATTAAGTCTAATTTTTTGAAAATTTAGGTCGTACACTCAAACCGGGAGCCCCGTGGCTACACGGTCGGTTCCTGCGAGTCACATTGGTACCGTCCGAGGTGTTCGTGACTCTCACGGGACCGTTTTGTTGCTGTTTTACGTTTTCACCCTTCGATGGCATGTTTTTATGGTTAAGTCTAATTTTTTGCAAATTTACGTCGTACACTCAAACCGGGAGCCCCGTGACTACGCGGTCGGTTCTTACGAGTCACATTGGTCCCAATAGAGGTGTTCGTGACTCTTACGGGACCATTTTGTGGCTGTTTTACAATTTCACCCTCGATGGCATGTTTTTATTCTTAAGTCTAATTTTTTGCAAATTTACGTCGTACACTCAAACCGGGATCCCCGTGACTACGTGGTCGGTTCCAACGAGTGACATTGGTCCCGTGCAAGGTGTTCGTGACTCTTACGCGACCGTTCTGCGGCTGCTTTACGTTTTCACCCTCGATGGCATGTTTTTATGCTTAAGTCTAATATTTTACAAATTTACGTCATACACTCAAACCGGAAGCCCCGTGACTACGCGGTCGGTTCCTACGAGTCACATTGTTACCGTGCGAGTTGTTCGTGACTCTTACCCGACCGTTATGTGGCTGTTTTACATTTTCACCCTTCGATGGAATGTTTTTATGCTTAAGTCAAATATTTTGCAAATTTACGTCCTACACTCAAACCGGGATCCCCGTGACTACGCGGTCTGTTCCAACTAGTGACATTGGTCCCGTGCGAGGTGTTTGCGACCTTTACGCGACCGTTATGTGGTTGTTTTACGTTTTCACCCTTCGACGGCATGTTTTTATGCTTAAGTCTAATTTCTTACAAATTTATGTCTTACACTCAAACCGGGAGCACCGGGACTACGCGGTCGATTCCTAGGGGTCACATTGGTCCCGTGCGAGGCGTTGGTGACTCTTACGGGGCCGTTATGTGTTTGTTTTATGCTTTAACCCTTCGATGTCATGTTTTTATTCAAAAGTCTCATTTTTGGCAAATTTACGTCGTACACTCAAACCGGGAGCCCCGTGACTACTCGGTCGGTTCCTACGAGTCACATTGGTCCCGTGCGAGGTGTTCGTGACTCTCACGGGACCGTTTCGTTGCTATTTTACGTTTTCACCCTTCGATGGCATGTTTTTATAATTAAATCTAATTTTTTGAAAATTTAGGTCCTACACTCAAACCGGGAACCCCGTGATTACGCGGTCGGTTCCTACGAGTCACATTGGTCCCGCCCGAGGTGTTCGTGACTCTCACGGGACCGTTTTGTTGCTGTTTTACGTTTTCACCCTTCGATGACATATTTTTATGGTTAAGTATAATTTTTTGCAAATTTACGTCGTACACTCAAACCGGGAGCCCCGTGACTACGCGGTCGGTTCCTACGAGTCACTTTGGTCCCGTGCGAGGTGTTCGTGACTCTCACGGGACCGTTTTGTTGCTATTTTACGTTTTCACCCTTCGATGGCATGTTTTTATGATTAAGTCTAATTTTTTGATAATTTATGTCGTACACTCAAATCGGTAGCCCCGTGACTACGCGGTCGGTTCCTACGAGTCACATTGGTCCCGTGCGAGGTGGTCGTGACTCTCACGGGACAGTTTTGTTGCTGTTTTACGTTTTCACCCTTCGATGGCAAGTTTTTATGGTTAAGTCTAATTTTTTGCAAATTTACGTCGTACACTTATACCGAGAGCCCCGTGACTACGCGGCCGGTTCCTACGAGTCACATTGGTCCTAATAGAGGTGTTCGTGACTCTTACGGGACCATTTTGTTGCTGTTTTACAATTTCACCCTCGATGGCATGTTTTTATTCTTACGTCTAATTTTTTGCAAATTTACGTCGTACACTCAAACCGGGATCCCCGTGACTACGTGGTCGGTTCCAACGAGTGACATTAGTCCCGTGCAAGGTGTTCGTGACTCTTACGCGACCGTTCTGCGGATGCTTTACGTTTTCACCCTTCGATGGCATGTTTTTATGATTAAGTCTAATTTTTTAAAAATTTAGGTCGTACACTCAAACCGGGATCCCCGTGACTACGTTGTCTGTTCCAACTAGTGACATTGGTCCCGTGCGAGGTCTTCGCGACCTTTACGCGACCGTTTTGTGGTTGTTTTACGTTTTCACCCTTCGACGGCATGTTTTTATGCTTAAGTCTAATTTCTTACATATTTATGTCTTTCACTCAAACCGGGAGCCCCGGGACTACGCGGTCGATTCCTAGGGGTCACATTGGTCCCGTACGAGGCGTTGGTGACTCTTACGGGGCCGTTATGTGTTTGTTTTATGCTTTAACCCCTCGATGTCATGTTTTTTATTCAAAAGTCTCACTTTTGACAAATTTACGTCGTACACTCAAACCGGGAGCCCCGTGACTACTCGGTCGGTTCCTACGAGTCACATTGGTCCCGTGCGAGGTTATCGTGACTCTCACGGGACAGTTTTGTTGCTATTTTACGTTTTCACCCTTCGATGGCATGTTTTTATGATTAAGTCTAATTTTTTGAAAATTTATGTCGTACACTCAAATCGGTAGCCCCGTGACTACGCGGTCGGTTCCTACGTGTCACATTGGTCCCGTACGAGGTGGTCGTGACTCTCACGGGTCCGTTTTGTTGCTGTTTTACGTTTTCACCCTTCGATGGCAAGTTTTTATGGTTAAGTCTAATTTTTTGCAAATTTACGTCGTACACTTAAACCGGGAGCCCCGTGACTACGCGGTCGGTTCCTACGAGTCACATTGGTCCCAATAGAGGTGTTCGTGACTCTTACGGGACCATTTTGTGGCTGTTTTACAATTTCACCCTCGATGGCATGTTTTTATTCTTAAGTCTAATTTTTTGCAAATTTACGTCGTACACTCAAACCGGGATCCCCGTGACTACGTGGTCGGTTCCAACGAGTGACATTAGTCCCGTGCAAGGTGTTCGTGACTCTTACGCGACCGTTCTGCGGATGCTTTACGTTTTCACCCTTCGATGGCATGCTTTTATGATTAAGTCTAATTTTTTGAAAATTTAGGTCGTACACTCAAACCAGGATCCCCGTGACTACGCGGTCTGTTCCAACTAGTGACATTGGTCCCGTGCGAGGTCTTCGCGACCTTTACGCGACCGTTTTGTAGTTGTTTTACGTTTTCACCCTTCGACGGCATGTTTTTATGCTTAAGTCTAATTTCTTACAAATTTATGTCTTTCACTCAAACCGGGAGCCCCGGGACTACGCGGTCGATTCCTAGGGGTCACATTGGTCCCGTGCGAGGCGTTGGTGACTCTTACGGGGCCGTTATGTGTTTGTTTTATGCTTTAACCCCTCGATGTCATGTTTTTATTCAAAAGTCTCACTTTTGACAAATTTACGTCGTACACTCAAATCGGGAGCCCCGTGACTACTCGGTCGGTTCCTACGAGTCACATTGGTCCCGTGCGAGGTGTTCGTGACTCTTACGGGACAGTTTTGTTGCTATTTTACATTTTCACCCTTCGATGGCATGTTTTTATGATTAAGTCTAATTTTTTGAAAATTTAGGTCGTACACTCAAATCGGGAGCCCCGTGACTACGCGGTCGGTTCCTACGAGTCACATTGGTACCGTCCGAGGTATTCGTGACTCTCACGGGACCGTTTTGTTAGTGTTTTACATTTTCACCCTTCGATGGCATGTTTTTATGGTTAAGTCTAATTTTTTGCAAATTTACGTCGTACACTCAAACCGGGAGCCCCGTGACTACGCGGTCGGTTCTTACGAGTCACATTGGTCCCAATAGAGGTGTTCGTGACTCTTACGGGACCATTTTGTGGCTGTTTTACAATTTCACCCTCGATGGCATGCTTTTATTCTTAAGTCTAATTTTTTGCAAATTTACGTCGTACACTCAAACCGGGATCCCTGTGACTACGTGGTCGGTTCCAATGAGTGACATTGGTCCCGTGCAAGGTGTTCGTGACTCTTACGCGACCGTTCTGCAAATGCTTTACGTTTTCACCCTTCGATGGCATGTTTTTATGATTAAGTCTAATTTTTTGAAAATTTAGGTCGTACACTCAAACCGGGAGCCTCGTGACTACGCGGTCGGTTCCTACGAGTCACATTGGTACCGTCCGAGGTGTTCGTGACTCTCACGGGACCGTTTTGTTGCTGTTTTACGTTTTCATCCTTCGATGGCATGTTTTTATGGTTAAGTCTAATTTTTTGCAAATTTACGTCGTACACTCAAGCCGGGAGCCCCGTGACTACGCGGTCGGTTCTTACGAGTCACATTGGTCCCAATAGAGGTGTTCGTGACTCTTACAGGACCATTTTGTGGCTGTTTTACAATTTCACCCTCGATGGCATGTTTTTATTCTTAAGTCTAATTTTTTGCAAATTTACGTCGTACGCTCAAACCGGGATCCCCGTGACTACGTGGTCGGTTCCAACGAGTGACATTGGTCCCGTGCAAGGTGTTCGTGACTCTTACGCGACCGTTCTGCGGCTGCTTTACGTTTTCACCCTTTGATGGAATGTTTTTATGCTTAATTCTAATTTTTTTGCAAATTTACGTCATACACTCAAACCGGAAGCCCCGTGACTACGCGGTCGGTTCCTACGAGTCACATTGTTACCGTGCGAGTTGTTCGTGACTCTTACCCGACCGTTATGTGGCTGTTTTACATTTTCACCCTTCGATGGAATGTTTTTAAGCTTAAATCTAATATTTTGCAAATTTACGTCCTACACTCAAACCGGGATCCCCGTGACTACGCGGTCTGTTCCAACTAGTGACATTGGTCCCGTGCGAGGTGTTTGCGACCTTTACGTGACCGTTATGTGGTTGTTTTACGTTTTCACCCTTCGACGGCATGTTTTTATGCTTAAGTCTAATTTCTTACAAATTTATGTCTAACACTCAAACCGGGAGCCCCGGGACTACGCGGTCGATTCCTAGGGGCCACATTGGTCCCGTGCGAGGCGTTGGTGACTCTTACGGGGCCGTTATGTGTTTTTTTATGCTTTAACCCCTGGATGTCATGTTTTTATTCAAAAGTCTCACTTTTGGAAAATTTAAGTCGTACACTCCAACCGGGAGCTCCGTGACTACGCGGTCGGTTCCAACGAGTGACATTGGTCCCGCGCGAGCTGTTCGTGACTCTTACATGACCGTTCTGTGTTTGTTTTACGTTTTCACCCTTCGATGACATGTTTTTATGATTAAGTCTAATTTTTTGCAAATTTAGGTCATACACTCAAATCGGGATCCCCGTGACTACGCGGTCGGTTCCTACGAGTCACATTGGTCCCGTGCGAGGTGTTCGTGACTCTTACGCGACCGTTCTTTGTTTGTTTTACATTTTCACCCTTCGATGGCATATTTTTATGTTCAAGTCTAATTTTTTGCAAATTTAAGTCTTACACTCAAACCGGGAGCCGTGGGACTACGCGGTCGGTTCCTACGAGTCACATTGGTCCCGTGCGAGGTGTTCGTGACTCTCACGGGACCGTTTTGTTGCTATTTTACGTTTTTACCCTTCGATGGCATGTTTTTATGATTAAGTCTAATTTTTTGAAAATTTAGGTCGTACACTCAAACCGGGAGCCCCGTGACTATGCGGTCGGTTCCTACGAGTCACATTGGTCCTGTGCGAGGTGTTCGTGACCCTCACGGGATCGTTTTGTTGCTGTTTTACGTTTTCACCCTTCGATGGCAACTTTTTATGGTTAAGTCTAATTTTTTGCAAATTTACGTCGTACACTCAAACCGGGAGCCCCGTGACTACGCCGTCGGTTCCTACGAGTCACATTGGTCCTAATAGAGGTGTTCGTGACTCTTATGGGACCATTTTGTGGTTGTTTTACAATTTCACCCTCGATGGCATGTTTTTATTCTTAAGTCTAATTTTTTGCAAATTTACGTCGTACACTCAAACCGGGATCCCCGTGACTACGCGGTCGGTTCCAACGAGTGACATTGGTCCCGTGCAAGGTGTTCGTGACTCTTACGCGACCGTTCTGCGGCTGCTTTACGTTTTCACCCTTCGATGGCATGTTTTTATGCTTAAGTCTAATTTTTTGCAAATTTACGTCATACACTCAAACCGGGAGCCCCGTGACTACGCGGTCGGTTCCTACGAGTCACATTGGTCCCGTGCGAAGTGTTCGTGACTCTTACGCGAGCGTTATGTGGCTGTTTTACGTTTACACCCTCGATGGCATGTTTTTATGCTTAAGTCTAATATTTTACAAATTTACGTCATACACTCAAACCGGGAGCCCCGTGACTACGCGGTCGGTTCCTACGAGTCACATTGTTACCGTGCGAGTTGTTAGTGACTCTTACCCGACCGTTATGTGGCTGTTTTACATTTTCACCCTTCGATGGAATGTTTTTATGCCTAAGTCTAATATTTTGCAAATTTACGTCCTACACTCAAACCGGGATCCCCGTGACTACGCGGTCTGTTCCAACTAGTGACATTGGTCCCGTGCGAGGTGTTCGCGACCTTTATGCGACCGTTCTATGGTTGTTTTACGTTTTCACCCTTCGACGGCATGTTTTTATGCTTAAGTCTAATTTCTTACAAATTTATGTCTTACACTCAAACCGGGAGCCCTGGGACTACGCGGTCGATTCCTAGGGGTCACATTGGTCCCGTGCGAGGCGTTGGTGACTCTTACAGGGCCGTTATGTGTTTGTTTTACACTTTAACCCTTCGATGTCATGTTTTTATTCAAAAGTCTCATTTTTGGCAAATTTACGTCGTACACTCAAATCGGGAGCCCCGTGACTACTCGGTCGGTTCCTACGAGTCACATTGGTCCCGTGCGAGGTGTTCATGACTCTCATGGGACCGTTTCGTTGCTATTTTACGTTTTCACCCTTCGATGGCATGTTTTTATGATTAAGTTTAATTTTTTGAAAATTTAGGGCATACACTCAAACCGGGAGCCCCGTGACTACGCGGTCGGTTCCTACGGGTCACATTGATCCCGCCCGAGGTGTTCGTGACTCTCACGAGACCGTTTTGTTGCTGTTTTACATTTTCACCTTTCGATGACATATTTTTATGGTTAAGTATAATTTTTTGCAAATTTACGTCATACACTCAAACCGGGAGCCCCGTGACTACGCGGTCGGTTCCTACGAGTCACTTTGGTCCCGTGCGAGGTGTTCGTGACTCTCACGGGACCGTTTTGTTGCTATTTTACATTTTCACCCTTTGGTGGCATGTTTTTATGATTAAGTCTAATTTTTTGAAAATTTATGTCGTACACTCAAATCGGGAGCCCCGTGACTACGCGGTCGGTTCCTACGAGTCACATTGATCCCATGCGAGGTGTTCGTGACTCTCACGGGACCGTTTTGTTGCTGTTTTATGTTTTCACCCTTCGATGGCAAGTTTTTATGGTTAAGTCTAATTTTTTGCAAATTTACGTCGTACACTCAAACCGGGAGCCCCGTGACTACATGGTCGGTTCCTACGAGTCAACATTGGTCCCAAGAGAGGTGTTCGTGACTCTTATGGGACCATTTTGTGGCTGTTTTACAATTTCACCCTCGATGGCATGTTTTTATTCTTAAGTCTAATTTTTTGCAAATTTACGTCATACACTCAAACCGGGATCCCCGTGACTACGTGGTCGGTTCCAACGAGTGACATTGGTCCCGTGCAAGGTGTTCGTGACTCTTACGCGACCGTTCTGCGGATGCTTTACGTTTTCACGCTTCGATGGCATGTTTTTATGATTAAGTCTAATTTTTTGAAAATTTAGGTCGTACACTCAAACCAGGATCCCCGTGACTACGCGGTCTGTTCCAACTAGTGACATTGGCCCCGTGCGAGGTGTTCGCGACCTTTATGCGACCGTTCTTTGGTTGTTTTACGTTTTCACCCTTCGACGGCATGTTTTTATGCTTAAGTCTAATTTCTTACAAATTTATGTCTTACACTCAAACCGGGAGCCCCGGGACTACGCGGTCGATTCCTAGGGGTCACATTGTTCCCGTGCGAGGCGTTGGTGACTCTTACGGGGTCGTTATGTGTTTGTTTTACACTTTAACCCTTCGATGTCATATTTTTATTCAAAAGTCTCACTTTTGGCAAAATTTACGTCGTACACTCAAATCGGGAACCCCGTGACTACTCGGTCGGTTCCTACGAGTCACATTGGTCCCGTGCGAGGTGTTCGTGAATCTCACGGGACCGTTTTGTTGCTATTTTACGTTTTCACCCTTCGATGGCATGTTTGTATGATTAAGTCTAATTTTTTGAAAATTTAGGTCGTACACTCAAACCGGGAGCCCCGTGACTACGCGGTCGGTTCCTACAAGTCACATTGGTACCGTCCGAGGTGTCCGTGACTCTCACGGGACCGTTTTGTTGCTGGTTTATGTTTTCACCCTTCGATGGCATGTTTTTATGGTTAAGTCTAATTTTTTGCAAATTTAGGTCGTACACTCAAACCGGGAGCCCCGTGACTACGCGGTCGGTTCTTACGAGTCACATTGGTCCCAATAGAGGTGTTCGTGACTCTTACGGGACCATTTTGTGGCTGTTTTACAATTTCACTCTCGATGGCATGTTTTTATTCTTAAGTCTATTTTTTTGTAAATTTACGTTGTACACTCAAACCGGGAGCCCCGTGACTACGTGGTTGGTTCCAACGAGTGACATTGGTCCCGTGCAAGGTGTTCGTGACTCTTACGTGACCGTTCTGTTGATGCTTTACGTTTTCACCCTTCGATGGCATGTTTTTATGATTAAGTCTAATTTTTTGAAAATTTAGGTCGTACACTCAAACCGGGAGCCCCGTGACTACGCGATCGGTTCCTACGAGTCACATTGGTACCGTCCGAGGTGTTCGTGACTCTCACGGGACCGTTTTGTTGCTGTTTTACATTTTCACCCTTCGATGGCATGTTTTTATGGTTAAGTCTAATATTTTGCAAATTTACGTCGTACACTCAAATCGGGAGCCCCGTGACTACGCGGTCGGTTCCAACGAGTCGTATTGGTCCCAATAGAGGTGTTCGTGACTCTTACAGGACCATTTTGTGGCAGTTTAACAATTTCACCCTCGATGGCATGTTTTTATTCTTAAGTCTAATTTTTTGTAAATTTACGTCGTACACTCAAACCGGGATCTCGGTACGTGGTCGGTTCCAACGAGTGACATTGGTCCCGTGCAAGGTGTTCGTGACTCTTACGCGACCGTTCTGCGGCTGCTTTACGTTTTCACCCTTTGATGGCATGTTTTTATGCTTAAGTCTAATTTTTTTGCAAATTTACGTCATACACTCAAACCGGAAGCCCCGTGACTACGCGGTCGGTTCCTACGAGTCACATTGGTCCCGTACGAAGTGTTCGTGACTCTTACCCAACCGTTTTGTGGCTGTTTTACGTTTACACCCTCGATGGCATGTTTTTATCCTTAAGTCTAATTTTTTACAAATTTACGTCATACACTCAAACCGGGAGCCCCGTGACTACGCGGTCGGTTCCTACGAGTCACATTGTTACCGTGCGAGTTGTTCGTGACTCTTACCCGACCGTTATGTGGCTGTTTTACATTTTCACCCTTCGATGGAATGTTTTTATGCTTAAGTCTAATATTTTGCAAATTTACGTCCTACACTCAAACCGGGATCCCCGTGACTACGCGGTCTGTTCCAACTAGTGACATTGGTCCCGTGAGAGGTGTTCGCGACCTTTACGCGACCGTTCTGTGGTTGTTTTACGTTTTCACCCTTCGACGGCATGTATTTATGCTTAAGTCTAATTTCTTACAAATTTATGTCTTACACTCAAACCGGGATCCCCGGGACTACGCGGTCGATTCCTAGGGGTCACATTGTTCCCGTGCGAGGCATTGGTGACTCTTACGGGGTCGTTATGTGTTTGTTTTACACTTTGACCCTTCGATGTCATATTTTTATTCAAAAGTCTCACTTTTGGCAAAATTTACGTCGTACACTCAAACCGGGAACCCCGTGACTACTCGGTCGGTTCCTACGAGTCACATTGGTCCCGTGCGAGGTGTTCGTGAATCTCACGGGACCGGTTTGTTGCTATTTTACGTTTTCACCCTTCGATGGCATGTTTTTATGATTAAGTCTAATTTTTTGAAAATTTAGGTCGTACACTCAAACCGGGAGCCCCGTGACTACGCGATAGATTCCTACGAGTCACATTGGTCCCGTCCGAGGTGTTCGTGACTCTCACGGGACCGTTTTGTTGCTGTTTTACGTTTTCACCCTTCGATGGCATGTTTTTATGGTTAAGTCTAATTTTTTGCAAATTTAGGTCGTACACTCAAACCGGGAGCCCCGTGACTACGCGGTCGGTTTCTACGAGTCACATTGGTCCCGTGCGAGGTGTTCGTGACTCTCACGGGACCGTTTTGTTGCTATTTTATGTTTTCACCCTTCGATGGCATGTTTTTATGATTAAGTCTAATTTTTTGAAAATTTATGTCGTACACTCAAACCGGGAGCCCCGTGACTACGCGGTCGGTTCCTAAGAGTCACATTTGTCCCGTGCGAGGTGTTCGTGACTCTCACGGGACCATTTTGTTGCTGTTTTACGTTTTCACCCTTCGATGGCAAGTTTTTATTGTTAAGTCTAATTTTTTGCAAATTTACGTCGTACACTCAAACCGGGAGCCCCGTTATTACGCGGTCGGTTCCTACGAGTCACATTGGTCCCAATAGAGGTGTTCGTGACTCTTACGGGACCATTTTGTGGCTGTTTTACAATTTCACACTCGATGGCATGTTTTTATTCTTAAGTCTAATTTTTTGCAAATTTACGTCGTACACTCAAATCGGGATCCCCGTGACTACGTGGTCGGTTCCAACGAGTGACATTGGTCCCGTGTAAGGTGTTCGTGACTCTTACGCGACCGTTGTGCGGATGCTTTATGTTTTCACGCTTCAATGGCATGTTTTTATGATTAAGTCTAGTTTTTTGAAAATTTAGGTCGTACACTCAAACCGGGAGCCCCGTGACTACGCGGTCTGTTCCAACTAGTGACATTGGTCCCGTGCGAGGTGTTTGCGACCTTTATGCGACCGTTATGTGGTTATTTTACGTTTTCACCCTTCGACGGCATGTTTTTATGCTTAAGTCTAATTTCTTACAAATTTATGTCTTACACTCAAACCGGGAGCCCCGGGACTACGCGGTCGATTCCTAGGGGTCACATTGGTCCCGTGCGAGGCGTTGGTGACTTTTACGGGGCCGTTATGTGTTTGTTTTACGCTTTAACCCTTGGATGTCATGTTTTTATTCAAAAGTCTCACTTTTGGCAAATTTACGTCGTACACTCAAACCGGGAGCTCCGTGACAACGCGGTCGGTTCCAACGAGTGACATTGGTCCCGCGCGAGCTGTTCGTGACTCTTACCCGACCGTTCTGTGTTTGTTTTACGTTTTCACCCTTCGATGGCATGTTTTTATGATTAAGTCTATTTTTTTGCAAATTTAGGTCGTACACTCAAACCGGGAGCCCCGTGACTACTGGGTCGGTTCCTAAGAGTCACATTGGTCCCGTGCGAGGTGTTCGTGACTCTCACGGGACCGTTTTGTTGCTATTTTACGTTTTCACCCTTCGATGGCATGTTTTTATGATTAAGTCTAATTTTTTGAAAATTTAGGTCGTACACTCAAACCGGGAGCCCCATGACTACGCGTTCGATTCCTACGAGTCACATTGGTCCCGTGCGAGGCGTTGGTGACTCTTACGGGGTCGTTATGTGTTTGTTTTACGCTTTAACCCTTCGATGTCATATTTTTATTCAAAAGTCTCACTTTTGGCAAATTTACGTCGTACACTCAAACCGAGAGCCCCGTGACTACGCGGTCGGTTCCTACGAGTCACATTGGTCCCGTACGAGGTGTTCGTGACTCTTACGCGACCGTTCTGCGGCTGCTTTACGTTTTCACCCTTCGATGGCATGTTTTTATGATTAAGTCTAATTTTTTTAAAATTTAGGTCGTACACTCAAACCGGGAGCTCCGTGACTACGCGGTCGGTTCCTACGAGTCACATTGGTCCCGTGCGAGGTGTTCGTGACTCTCACGCGACCGTTTTGTTGTTGTTTTACGTTTTCACCCTTCGATGGCAACTTTTTATGGTTAAGTCTAATTTTTTGCAAATTTACGTCGTACACTCAAACCGGGAGCCCCGTGACTACGCGGTCGGTTCTTACGAGTCACATTGGTCCCAATAGAGGTGTTCATGACTCTTATGGGACCATTTTGTGGCTGTTTTACAATTTCACCCTCGATGGCATGTTTTTATTCTTAAGTCTAATTTTTTGCAAATTTACATCGTACACTCAAACCGGGATCCCCGTGACTACGTGGTCGGTTCCAATGAGTGACATTGGTCCCAAGCAAGGTGTTCTTGACTCTTACGCGACCGTTCTGCGGCTGCTTTACGTTTTCACCCTTCGATGGCATGTTTTTATGCTTAAGTCTAATTTTTTACAAATTTACGTCATACACTCAAACCGGGAGCCCCGTGACTACGCGGTCGGTTCCTACGAGTCACATTGGTCCCGTGCGAGGTGTTCGTGACTCTCACGGGACCGTTTTGTTGCTATTTTACGTTTTCACCCTTCGATGGCAACTTTTTATGGTTAAGTCTAATTTTTTGCAAATTTACGTCGTACACTCAAACCGGGAGCCCCGTGACTACGCGGTCGGTGCTTATGAGTCACATTGGTCCCGTGCAAGGTGTTCGTGACTCTTACGCGACCGTTCTGCGGCTGCTTTACGTTTTCACCCTTCGATGGCATGTTTTTATGCTTAAGTCTATTTTTTTGCAAATTTACGTCATACACTCAAACCGGAAGCCCCGTGACTACGCGGTCGGTTCCTACGAGTCACATTGGTCCCGTGCGAAGTGTTCGTGACTCTTACCCGACCGTTTTGTGGCTGTTTTACGTTTACACCCTCGATGGCATGTTTTTATGCTTAAGTCTAATTTTTTACAAATTTACGTCATACACTCAAACCGGGATCCCCGTGACTACGCGGTCGGTTCCTACGAGTCACATTGGTCCCGTGCGAGGTGTTCGTGACACTTACGCGACCGTTCTGTGTTTGTTTTACATTTTCACCCATCGATGGCATATTTTTATGCTCAAGTCTAATTTTTTGCAAATTTAAGTCTTACACTCAAATCGGGAGCCGCGGGACTACGCGGTCGATTCCTAGGGGTCACATTGGTCCTGTGCGAGGCGTTGGTGACTCTTACGAGGCCGTTATGTGTTTTTTTACGCTTTAACCCTTCAATGTCATGTTTTATTCAAAAGTCTCACTTTTGGCAAATTTACGTCGTACACTCAAACCGGGAGCTCCGTGACTACGCGGTCGGTTCCTACGAGTGACATTGGTCCCGTGCGAGCTGTTCGTGACTCTTACGCGACCGTTCTGTGTTTGTTTTACGTTTTCACCGTTTAATGGCATGTTTTTATGATTAAGTCTATTTTTTTGCAAATTTAGGTCGTACACTCAAACCGGGAGCCCCGTGACTACGCGGTCGGTTCCTACGAGTCACATTGGTCCCGTGCGAGGTGTTCGTGACTCTTACGGGACTGTTTTGTGGCTGTTTTACCTTTTCACCCTTCGATGGCATGTTTTTAGGGTTAAGTCTAATTTTTTGCAAATTTACGTCGTACACTCAAACCGGGAGCCCCGTGACTACGCGGTTGGTTCCTACGAGTGACATTGGTCCCGTGCGAGGTGTTCGTGACTCTTACGGGACCGTTCTGTGTTTGTTATACGTTTTCACCTTTCGATGGAATGTTTTTATGCTTAAGTCTAATTTTTTGTAAATTTACGTCGTACACTCAAACCGGGAGCCCCGTGACTACGCGGTCGGTTCCTACGAGTCACATTGGTCTCGTGCGAGGTGTTCGTGACTCGTACAGTAATGAGAAAACAGAACATAGATCCGTACATAATTTATATATGATAAATATGGCTTATAAATCACATATCAACACAAATGTTATATGTTATAGCAGCATATGTTATATATATAGCTGTTATAACATAAATGCATATATAACAGCATATATGTTATGCATATATAACAACATATATATGCTGTTATAACAGCATATATGTTGTTATATATATAGCAGATTATAACATATATGCTGCATATATGTTATAATCTGCTACGTATATAACAACATATAGGCTGTTATAACAGCATATATGTTGTTATATACATAGCAGATTATAACATATATACTGCATATATGTTATAACAGCATATTATAACATATATGCTGCTATATATATAACAACATAATATGCTGTTATAACATATATGCTGCATATATGTTATAACAGCATATTATAACATATATGCTGCGATATATATAACAACATATATGCTGTTATAACACCATATATGTTGTTATATATGCATAACGGTGTTGTTATATATGCATAACAGCATATTAGAACATATATGCTGTTATATATATAACAACATATATGTTGTTATAACAGCATATATGTTGTTATATATGCATATATGTTATAACAGCTATATATATAACATATAAATATATATACTTACCAAATTGATTCGAATTTGGAGATCCTCCGGATACGCTCACTCGTTCTTGATCCTTACGTATTCTTGCAAACATTTGCATCGTGTATTCCTGGAAATCCTCTAATTTTTTATCTTGGGCCTCTATCTTCTGTTGTTGAGCATCTATCTTCTGTTGTTGGATAGCATTTCTCCCCTCGACTAAAGCCAAATTCTCTCTTAGTAGCCTCACCTCTTCACCACGTGCCCTCAATTGTCCTATTGTACTTGAAGCTTTAGAGGGCTTCGGGCCTACCCCCCATCCAACAATATGGCCCGATCTTTTTCAAAAACTTCTATCGACATCTCCTCTTGTGACATGAAGGGTGCGTTTGGTTGCGAGGATCTCTCTTTAAGCTCCACAAACTTCTCCTGCCATATTTAAAATAGTATAAGCTCATGTTATAATTAGTCAACAAATTGTAAATTAACAATATAAAGAAGTTAGCAATATGGGATCTTTCGCAATATAATTAATTAATCAAAGATGTACATACATATTTTTCCTTGCACTTTGGATCCACCCAGTCATTATTTTTCTCACTCCAATGAGATGATTTAAAGAAGTCAGTAATATGTGGTCCCTCACCACCCTTTTCTTCAGCCTATTCATAAATGGAACCAATGAGAAGATGATTTTACATTGATAAGTAATTAAATTCATAATTTACATAACGCATCACCTCGATTGACATGGCAGCTACAAATGATCGTGACCCACAAGTATGATTCCAAGGCAAACTAGCACGTGCTAATTGACCTTTTACTGACCTTGCCTAATTAAAAACATAAAAAATACTAAATGGATCTCCAATAATGCAATTTTCAAGGAATACCTAAATTACAAAAATAATGAAATACGAATTACTTACCTTGAACTTCTCACCACTCCAAACATCATCTATCATGTACTTCCAATCGCTTGGTTTAACCCCTCCATATGAATTCTTTTTAGGGTCGACTCCATCCTTCAATAATTTCGTGTAATGTATGTACATTTTACTCCTCCAGCCACTGTACCTCCTTGCACACTTCCTATGAATAGCATGTCTGACAAACTCATCCTCATCATAGTTAACAATATCGAATTTATCCTGCATATTTACTTTAATTAGAAATACACACAATAACATTGAAAGAATATCTAACTGAAAGAATCAAATATAACTACCCGAATCCTGGCGATTACTGCATCTCGTGTCCCAGAATCAATTTCCCCCCAACAAGTCACCCCTTGAAGTGGTGCCGCATTTCGAACCTCAATTCCGATTTGTTGTCCTAGAGAAGGAGCATTTACACCCATAGGTGCCCCATCACCTTCCAGCACACACACTTCAAGTTTTCCATGTCGTTTTATCGTTTTCTCAACCTTCATTCCACGTGTTAATCCTCGAACTCGCTTTTTGGTTCTACTAGCTGTAGAAAAATAAAGTAATATAAATGTCATTGATTGATGTTAAGTATTACATAAAGTAATATAATAAATGTCAAGTATTACATAATAAACTACTAATAAAATAATCAAAATAACTTACATATCAAGGAAACATCCGGAATATCGGCCTGTATATCTTCAACAACATCATTGATTGATGTTCTTTGTTGGAGACGCATCGAGGAGTGACTCGAGCTTCCTGTTTTAATAAAAAATAAAGACAATTATACATAAAATAAGTAAATTTAAACAATCTAAACAAAAATGACTTACGCATCATGAAAACGTCAGGAACAGTAACTTGTATATCTTCTACGGCATTATCATTTGATGTTCTCTGTTGAAAGTGCACCGAGGAGTGACTCGAACCTCCTGTTTTAATGCGAAAGTAAGATAATTATATATACAAGAAGTAGATTTAAACAATCTAAACAAGATTTCGAAGAAAAATAAATAAGTTTATATATAAATTGTTATATATATAACAGTTTATATATAAACTGCTTATATATAACAGCTTATATATAAACAGTTATATATAAACTGTTATATATATAAACTGTTATATATAACAGCTTATATATAGCAGTTTATATATAAACTGTTATATATAACAGCTTATATATAACAGTTTATATATAAACAGTTATATATAAATTGTTATATATAACAGTTTATATATAAACTGCTATATATAAGTTGTTATATATAAGCAGTTTATATATAAACTGGTTATATATAAACTGTTTATATAGCAGTTTATATATATATATATATATATATATATATATATATATATATATATATAACTTTATATATATTATGTTACCTGCATTGTTGGTCACTGGCGGTACTCGTGACATATTAATTTGGGGGTTGAGTGTCTCCTCAAATGAGGCTTCTCTCGTCGGGGGGGGGGGGGGAGGGAGAACGACGAAATAATCGTCGTACGGGCGCCATGTTCGAGACCTGCCAATACAAAATACAGTTTAATTAGTGATGCAAAAAATATATAGAATCTATATATGTACTTTAAAGTATATTGAGGTAATGAACATAAACTTAATTTCAATTACACTACCATGCATGCATTACCTTCTCCATTTGAGGATTAGAATACTCATTATTATCATCACTGACATCATCACCACTGGACGAACTAAGATCCTCCTCACCATCGGGCAATCTGTACTCATCATCATCTCGTACATTTACATTAAAATTTTGATTCTTACTGAATCTGATCTCGTTAGGCACCAATGCATTCAGTCGCAATTGATTCTTCTTAATATTATTGAGCCTTTCTTTCTCATATGCTAACACGTATGTCTAGGTTGAAGCCATATTTTTTCCTATGGAGGCATATTTTTCGACTAAACACAAAAATTAAATAAAATAAAATGAACATCACACTACATAACGAATTACGCTAGATGGAAACATATAACTTGATTAATAATATTTGATAAAACTAATTTGACACAACACGTAACGAAATAGGAACAAACATTTAACATTACATATCAGTATCAATATCATAATCATAATCCATTTTCTTCGTTATCTCCATTCTCTAATTTGATAAAACTAATTTCGCACAACACGTAACGAATTACACTAGATAGAAACATAAAAAGTTTGTCCACATACAAAACAAAATAGGAACAAAACATTTAACATTACATATCGGTATCAATATCATAATCATAATCCATTTTCTCGCCATCTTCTTCGTTATCTCCATTCTCTAGCATTATTTCATCATCAACGACATCATCATCATCATCATCATCATCAATGTTTTCCCCCATTGGATGCAGAACCCTATCACTAGGGATAACCTCAGGAATTGCATCATTCCTATGAAATTGAGTAGCAGTATCTTCAACGACGATTGGGATAACATTTGTTGTTTCGACTTGTTGGAACACGTCACCAGATCCATGCAATTCTGCTGCCCCGGTATCATCGTCATCCAACTCCGGTACATCCCAGGTTCCCCGATGTTGGACTTTTTGTACGATTTGCCATTGTGCACCTAACTTTGTATCATTGACATAGAAAACTTGTTGAACCTGACTAGGCAAAACAAATGGATCATCTTTATACCACCGACTCTTGACATCAATACTAATAAAATGTGAATCAGTGCGCATTGTCTTCCTACTACCGGTGTTGAACCATTCGCATTGGAACAAAATGACTTTATTCCCGTAAATATATGTCATCTCATAAATTTTGCTCAAGTAACCGTAAAAGTCAAGATCACGACCCTCGTGTTCCCCTTTGGAGACCAACCCACTATTCTGACTCCTATGATGCATGTCTCGGTCCCTAGTATGGAATCGAACTCCATTGCAAATGCAACCCGAATACATATTCACTATCACGTTAGGTCCATTTGCTAATGACCAGAGCTCATCATTTGCTTTGGGGGACCCTTGCGCTCGTAAAAGATTCATCTACATAAACAACATATGAAAGTCGTATTGAATTATTGTTAAAGTGATGCAAAGTAACTTTCTTTATATATCTTACCCGTTCTTTAAACCACTTCGGAAATTTTTGGCGTTGAATTTGAAGTATGTCACTTCCATTTGGAATTTGAAGTAGACTTTTGTGTTCCCTAATTAGAGAAATTTAATTTAATAATAAAATGGATAATCAAACAAAAAGATCATGAATATTATAAATTTGACGTACTCTAGATACGGCTCAACCTCAGCAGTGTTATACAACACAATCCACTTAGCCATATTGAGCTCCTTTTCAGACACATCAGGAGCCCTTGAGATACATCCGAAAGGATGGACATTTTGGTTAAAGACAACTAGCCCCAAGCCACGTTCACCACCATCACAATTGTGTTCTTCTCTGTTAAATACGGTTTCAACATGGCTCAAGTACATTGAGCAAAAAGTCAAACACTCTTTCACGATGTACGTCTCCGCAATGGAACCTTCAGGCCTGGCTCGGTTAGATACAAATTCTTTCAAAGTTCCAAGAAACCTTGAAATTAATAATAGTTAGATGAATATTACACATTTTACACATTTGTCAAGATATTAAACTAAATTAACGTTATAATAGTTGCATTTACCTTTCAATTGGAAACATCCATCGATATTGTACTGGTCCAGCAAGTTTGGCCTCACGCGCCAAATGAACCGCCAAATGGACCATTACATCAAAGAATGCCGGGGGCAAAATCTTCTCCATTTTGCAAAGTATCAGAATTATGCGTTCCTCTAATTTCTCCAAATCTGTCTGCACTAATGTTTTGGAGCACAACTCCTGAAACCATTCACCCAACTCAGCCAGTGTAATACAAATATCTTTAGGAAGGTATCCACGCATCCCAATGGCAAGAATTCGTTGTAACAAGACATGACAATCATGGCTTTTAAGGCCCAATAATTTTCCAGCCTTTGTAGTCACACATCTTGAGATGTTTGCAGCATAGCCATCTGGATACTTAACTGATTTCAAAAAATCATAAAAATACTCCTTCTCCTTTGGGGTTAATGTATATATTGCGGGAGGCTTGACATAAGACCCATCAGGACGCTTTTGTAAGTGCAATTCCGCCCTTATGCCCATATCTTCTAGATCAAGGCGTGCTTTTTCTGTGTCCTTGTTCTTCCCATCCATGTTCAATATTGTTCCAAGTAAATTGTCACATATATTTTTCTCAATGTGCATCACATCAAGGTTGTGACGAAGCTTTAGTGTTTTCTAATACGGGAGCTTGTATAAAATGCTTTTCTTTGTCCAGTTCAATTCTGTTGGGTCACGAGGCCTTTTCTTGTTGCTCGGATGCTTTCCAAACTTGGCATTTGACAAGAAATTCAATTGATTTAGTACTTTTTCCACTGGTAACTCCAAGGATCGAGTTTGATTCTCAGATATACCGTTAAATGCCTTACTCCTTCGCAAAGTATGGTCCTCGGGAAGGTAACGTCGATGGCCCAAGTAGCCAATCTTACTTCGCAGGCGTTGAGATAATGCATCATCATTACATGGGGGACAAGCAAGATAACCTTTCGTACTCCACCCAGATAAGTTACCATAGGCAGGAAAGTCGTTTATCGTCCACATTATAGCTGCATGCATCCGAAACGTTTGTTGAGTAGAGGCATCATAAGTGAGTAGGCCATTTTCCCACAACTCGTTCAACTCATCAATCAATGGTCGCATGTAAACATCAATTTCTTTACCGGAGGCATTAGGCCCAGGAATAAGTAAAGTCATCATGAAAAATGGATCCTTCATGCAGTTCCAGGGTTCCATGTTATATGGCATCATTATCATAGGCCACATGCTATAAGAGGTGCTCATGTTCCCAAAAGGGTTGAACCCATCGGTGGCGAGGCCTAGCCTCACATTACGAGGATCCTTAGCAAAATCAGGATAACATTGATCAAAGTCCTTCCACTCCTCACTATCAGCTGGATGCCTCAATATCCCATCATCCACGCGCTTATCACTGTGCCATCTCATGCCTGTAGCCGTCTTCCTTGACATAAACAATCTTTGCACCCTAGGTGTCAATGGAAAGTAGCGTAGTACCTTTTGAGGGATCTTCTTACCATTGCCAAAATTGGGCTTGTATCTAGACTCCCCACATATCGGACAATTATCAAGAGATGCATTCTCCTTCCAAAAGAGAGCGCAATCATGTTGGCATGCATGGATTGTCTCATATCCCAAGCCCAATTCTCGTAGCAGCTTTTTGGCTTCATAAATCGATTTCGGAACCAAATTCCCTGCAGGCAGAAGATCCACTAATACCTCCATCAACATGCCAAATGACTTATTACTCCATTTACCCACAACCTTCAAATAAAACATTGTAATCACAAATTTCAATAGCGTATATGTTTTGCAGCCCGGGTACACCTCACGTTGGGTAGCCTTTAGTATTTTTTCGATATTTTGCACATCATTCGTTTTGGTGTTATCATACGCTTCTTTTGTCCCAAAATCCCCTGAATCATGCCCCGTATAACCCCTACAATAGTCTTCTACTAATTCGGGGAAATCGTCATCCTCGTCTTCATTATCACCAATTTCAATATCCGTGTCATCTTCAGATTCATCGATTTGGTGTTGCAAAATAGATTCCCCATGATGAACCCAGATCTTATAACTTTCCATTATGCCATGTCGTACTAAATGATACATCACAACATGGCCAATGTGCCAATAACTATTACAACAATTATTACACGGGCATTGAATTGTACCATTTTGGCTCACTTTTGCCATTGCTCTGTTAACAAAAGACTTAGCGCCCTCACGATACCGCTCGCCTACTCTATGCCTAAGTGTCATCCAACTCTTGTCCACTTCTTCCACATCTGTTTATTGAGAGATTACATAAACAACAATAGATGAATTAAATTTTACTTAAAAGTTACCTTTTTTCTTCGTATATTTCATACAAAGCAATATAATTTAAACTCTTATTGACCCCCTACATATTCGCTAATTGAGAGAGTACATAAACAACAAATGATGAATTAACTTTTACTTAGAAGTTACAATTTATTTCCTTGTGCATCTCGTATAAAACAATATAATTGTATCTCCTCTAAAAGGTGAGTGGTCCTATCCCATTCAAGACTGCATATTTCTGTAACACACTTAGCAGCTCATCCACATTGTTTCAATCTGAGGAAATTTTGGCAGCATATCCCATAGTTCTCCAAGTACACGACATAGATTCGCAAGTGTTGGCGTTATTTCAATTGATGTCGATTTATCAATTGAATTAACACTCAACACCACATCAATCTAGTATGTACCCAGAGAACATTAAGAGACGGCAACAGAAGTTCCCCAAAAAGTAACAAGTGCACACCACTAAGTACATTATTATACAGAATTTATGCAGTCCCAAACTGTCCAAACAGGACAATTCAAGAGATCTCATTACAGGGGTAATGACTCTCGAACGGGTCTAAGGGCTATTGAATGCGTACGCATAAGAACTAGATGGCTAGTATCTATGCGCACTATGTGTAACTTCAGAGGTTTATTACTATGTATAATTTACCCTACTTTTAATTGATGCTTTAAAAGTTATGTTGCTCACTACATTTAAACCACCAATCAGATAATAGAATTTATACTTTACTTTTAAATTCTTAGACCACAACTAACCCCTTGCAAAAATACTATTAAAACTATAATTAAAGAGCAATGCACATATCTTCTAAACATTAATTTGAATATTATAAACCGAAAAAAGGGAAATAACATAAATAAATTTGCAGTAGCTATAAAATTGCAGTACAAATTGTAGCTTCCATCCATTTGATTATTTTTCAGCAAACAAAAATAAATTTACAGTAGCTATAAAATAGTAATCAAAATAATGTTTATCAATCAAAGTCAAGATAGCCCATTTAAAGCCATCATCAGATTTGTAAACAGATTCATGTCCATAACCAACTCTTCCAGAATACCCAAATATGTAAAGTGATGAAATAAACAAGGAGATGACCTAAATCAATCATTCTCATCAAAACCAAATCAGCATAAACACTAATTTTTACTATAAAACTAATATAATAAAATATAATATATTTACAAATAAACAAATGAGGCATAGAGTAAGGATTGTCAAATGAATGATGTACCTAAAAAGAAGTGAACAATCGATTTCTGATAAATAAAAAAATGAGGTATAGAGTAAGGTTAAAATCTTGGGGATCTTCACTATGAGCAGTCGTTTGAACTCACTCCATCACGTCGAAATGGTGATTTTTCTCATTGAACAGTCGTTTGAACGAGGTGGTGGACGAGGATGGATGGATAGCAGGAGAGGGAGAGCAGGAGAGGGAGAGAAGGACGGAGGAGAGGGAGAGCAGGATGGAGGTGGTGGACGGAGGAGAGGGAGAGAATGAGAGGGAGAGCAGGTTAGGGTTCGATTTCGATTTCGGTGAGAGTTTTTTTTTTTGGTCTTTTATCTAACTTAACGGCCAACAAAAATTAGTAACAAACAAATAAAATATTTTTGGCATCATAATTTTCTTTGTTTCCAAAAGTATGAGATTTTTCTCAACCCACTCCTATGTTGCCAAAAGTTAAGTCATGTTTGGCAACAAAAAAATATGATGCTAAAAGCTAAAAAATTTCCCTCTTTTATTTTGCTAGCTTCCCGCTTGAAATTTTAACTTTTGGCAACAAGTTTTATTTTATGTTGCCAAAAGTACAATGTAAAATAGTCTTTTGGCAACATAATTCAAATTTTGTTGCCAAAAGGGTATCTTTGGCAACAAAAATATCTTGTGTTGCTAAATATTGTTGGTAATGGTGCAAATTCTTGTAGTGACTACAGTTAAAATAGTCCGAGTCGAAGGGAAGTGGAAATAGACGTGTGAAATATATATTTGTCGGACTAGTATAACGAAGTGGAAGTGATAGAGTGGATTAAACGTCACAGGAGGGGAGATAATCCATACATAAGTGTGCAGTTATAATAGCACGCCCTAACTTGATTGGAAGGCTGTGGGAAGCCATTCAAGAATTGGTATTCCTTGAATAGAGTAGAATTTAATTGTTATGAAGCACACCCGGAGAGGAGTCGTTATTAGTCAAGTGTGAGAGCGACTTGCGCATACAGAGAGTAATGATGTTAGTATAGTATAAGAGATCCAGAAGTGCGCTTCGTGGAGAGAAGAGCACGGGTCGGAACTTTCGGCATACTCCAAGGAAGGAAGGGGAGTATTACGTGTCACTTAATGTGAGACATTTTAAGGGAAGAATCGATGTTTAGCGAGACGTAGTGAGTAGTCTCTACATGCACTACCCATAGGTAAGGTTTGGTTGAAAGAGGAGAATCAACCAAAGAATTTTGTGTTTATCAAAAATTCCTGAAATTGGAAGAGGTTGGTAAAGTCGGTAAAGTTCTTGGATGGGTTGCCATCCTCAAAACAAGATCAAGGGTTTATCCCGAACATGTGAATTAAGTCGCCGAGAAGGAAGTGATTGATAATACTTTGGACTGGCTTACAATATTAACTAGTATGCCCCAGACTTCCATTGAAAGGAAGGATCGCGCCAAAATGGTCCGGCGCAGTATAAATTTCTGAATCAGAATGATATTGGTGAATCCCACCTTTGATATGGGATTTCGGGAACCAGCGGAGATAAGGTTTCGTTTCGAGTAGGATGTATCACCCTTAGCCAGGGAATAAGCGCATGGTGATTAAAGATTAGTGGAGCCACGTGAAGGAGATTTTGGAATCTTGGTACGATAATTTCAAGAATGCTCTGTAGAAGCACTCGTACCTGTTTGTCGTGTACGAGGTACTTATTAAGGTTTTGTTATGGAAGAACCTCGACTATTATCCTTCTGTATGTTTAGAGGAGAGTAGATAATCAGAATTTTTGGATCGATCGAGAAAATATCCGATAACTATGGTTGAACTCCACGATTGTTTTAGGCAGTCAAGAGTGGTCAAATGTTCGTATGATCTTCTCAGAATGGGAATTTTGTGTATGAATAAGTCCGAGTAGTTGTCATGTAGTGAGGTGCGGCCTCCTAAAGGTACTGAGATAATGGAATTTATAACGTATAGAAGTAACTTATTAAAATGTTGTCAGTTGGGCGTGCATTGTGAAGTGTCTCCAATGAGAATGTAAAACAATGTTGCTGTGAAGAAAGGGCTATAGTGACTGAGCGCCGTAACGTGTAGATAGTTTGTGTACGGAAAAGGATATCCAAAATTTTGCAACCTGATAGGCCTTATTTTCTGAATTTTGGGACGAAATTCCATTATTAGGGGGGAAGTATGTAATACCCCGTATTTTTATGCTATATTAATTTGGGGATTTATTAAATTTAATGTGAGTTAATTATTTAATAAAAATTCAGAAATTAACTATGTTATAATTATTAACGTGACGAGAGTTATTAATTATGGGAAATTTGTTGAATATTAATAATGAGCAGAGTAATATATAATATTGGTTATATTGAATGTCACGAGTGAGTTAAATGACAATTTTGGAAATTTGAGTCGGGACGCGCCCGTGTCGCGTCGGGACTAATTATTGATAAATAAAAGTGAATATTTTATAAGTTGTTCATATGGTCGTTTTGAGTGCTTCAACGCGTTCGGAAGGGTCGAGATAGTCAGAAAAGTGTACCCGGGGGTTTAGTTTGGGTCTCGGGGCGTTATTAGGCCTAAATAGTAACCCGGGAGGGCATTTTGGTCATTTTACATTTTTGGGTAATTAAACCCACGAAAATTAGAAAGGCTATATCTGATATTGAGTTTGTCACCTAGGGTTAGAATTCCCAAAACCTAGAACGGCCATTGGAGAAGAGAGGAGAGAGCTCTCAAGCAAATTCAAGGCCCAAAACTCAACGGTTTGCACCGCCGCCACCACCAACGCGTAGATCGCGAGACGGGGAACGCAACCACACCGAATTCGGCACCAAATCAGACCTCTGAAAATCCCAGGCAAGTGTTTATCTTTCTTATTTCATTGATGCATCTTTCATATTAGTTTAGGAGTAATTAAGATGAGTTTCAATGGAAGAAAGCCCGATTTATGATAGGAAAATCCATGTAGTATTGGTTTAATTGAAAATTTTGGAAACCCTTGCCATGTAGAGGAATTTAAACCACGAAATTATGATGTGTATAAGAAGTGAATTCTGGAAATAATTGTTGGAACCATGTTTAAGAGAATTTTAGGGTTCTTAAAATTTTGTATGAAATTGGGGCTGTTAATTCATGATTAAATCACAGAAATTCACATGCTTTACGTTGAAAATACCTAATATGATGATATAAGGTTAGTATAATCAATTCTGGGACGATTGGGATTAGAAAATATGGAAATTGTTGAAGTTTGGAGATGAAACCCGTAACTGCAGAATTTCAGTTTTCGCAGACCTGCTTGATCGATCGATCGAGCCTAGAGCTTAGATTGATTGAAGGTTCGATCGATCGAGCCCCAGACCTCGATCGATCGACCCCTCCTGGCAGACTCCTATTTCCTTTTTAAATGAGTTAAATTCAAATTATTGTGAGATATTTCTTGGGCATCCTTAATAAAATGTTTTGGGAGATAGGAAAGACTAGTAGGATATGTGAATAGATTTTGGGACCCTTGATGTCGGGCAAAGATTGTATTTTGGGATAATTACATAAGGGTCGGTGAAATTATGATTTAAAGAGAGAGACACGTAAGAGAGTTACTTTGGGACAAATGTGTATACCTACTGAATTTTATAATTGGGAGGATAGAATCCATGAAGCGTTATGTAGTAAGTTAAAAAGTTCCTCAAATTAAAGTATGATGTGAATGGTTATATGTGATAACTATATAATGTGAAATAAATGCGAATGACGTAATTATGGGAATTGATAATTTACCCATTATTGATATGGAAATATTAGTATAGTTATATGATTTTGTATGCATATACTATCGATGTGTGAAAATAATGCCCACGCTACTTGCTATCCCTGAGGTTTTCGCGCTGGGACAGTCTTATCTCGATGGGACCTTTATGGGGGATATTGACTTGTACCCTAGAAGATAGATATCCTTGGTACTGGCTATCGGAATGATAGTTCAGAAGGTCCTAAGAGATGCGGGTATGTGCTTTCCTCTTAGAGACTTGGAATCTATGCTTCGCCTCATTTTGTTTATGAATAGATATCCTTGATACAGGCTATCGCAGTGATAGTTCAGACGGTCCTACGAGACTTGGAATCTATACTTCGCCTCAATATTGTTTAAGTATGTGTTAATACAATTCGAGAGTGATTCCGAATTTGTATTTCCCTTAATGTGTGATATGGGGTTTGGATAGTAGAGTATGCCCGCACCATAGTTATTATTTGGGGTGCTGTTATGATATATATATTTTCGAGTAGTTAATATATATATATATATATGAAATTCTGAAATCTGGAACTGCCTACTGTGATTTGATATGTAGGACATAGTTGATGACTCAAATTGTAAATACTTGTTTTGAGAAAGTATAATATGACACTGGAAACTTTATTGATAAAGTTAAAATGAGAACTTTGGTTACAAATTGAAATCTTACGTGTTAAATAATTATGTTGTTCAGTTTTAAATCTTTCGAATAACTTAAGATAAGTTAAATCATTGGGGAGAGATAGGGTGTTATATGACGAGATAATCCGTTGGGAAGGTTAGTACGATATACGTGCACATTAGAAGAGAGGTGAGACTTTCTCAAGAGAGTGTCGAACTAATATGATGTTGCATTGGCCTGTATCAATTTAAATACTTGCTAAACGAATTTTTAAATCATACACACTATCGGGCTCTGACCCGTTTCTTTTCCTCTCTCTCTTGTATATATATGTATATATTACAAGTGCCCAGCCACAGGGGCGTCTTGGTTAGGATCTTTTGGAAGGAACGCGCTGCAGCTTAGGTGGGAGTTGCAGGTCTCTTGATTAGACGACTTCGTTCATTCGGATCCACTCTTAGTACTTTCATCTAGTTGGGCTGTAATAACCCTCGCTTATGAGACCGTATTTTATAGTAATTACTTAGTATAGTAATTACAGACCAGTGTTGGGTTATGATTTGAATGTTAATTCAATGTAGAAAAGCTGATATTTATTGTGAGTTTGCATACATATCATAATCATGGGAAATATTGCTATGTCATGCTTATTAATATCATCTGTATTTAAAATGATATTTGGCTTAATTATGAGACCGGAACCTAAATTGAATTCTAAAATGTCCAAATGATAATTTGGAGGTTGTAGTTGATTCCGGAATGTGCGAGATAGTCAATTAATGTACCACATGGTATTTTGTAGTTTTGGGCATTTTTGACTGGTTGTGCTTTAATTATGCAGTTGCGTATTATTTTATCGCACTATTAGTTAAATTGGTGGGACATTTGCCTTAAGTCACGACTTAAGCCTACTAAGTCTTCTAATTTCCCCTAAATCCCTTCCTAAACCTAAAGAGAGAAAGAGAAGAGTAGAGAGAAAGCTTTGGAGACTTGGAGATTGAGAGAGAAATTGCTACTACACCAAGGAATCTGCATATTTGCTGAATCAAGGCAAGTTTTTACTTGCTATTTGTGTCTTGAGATAAATGATTTGTTGTGGTAATGGTGTATTGATTTTAGTTTAGCAAACTTAGGGTTTTCTTATGTATTTTTGGGTTTTGATCCACTCAAAGATGATTCATGAGGTTTTAGATGATCAATAGTATCATTGATGTTATTTTAGTGTTGGTATATAAGTTTGGTTTGAAGAAATTTGAGTTGGGGTAGAAAATGGAGTCCAAGACTCCATAGCCATTTCTTGGCAAAATCGCAGGCCCGAATCAATTCGGCCCTCTTGGCGAATCGATTCGGTTAGGTCCAGTGCCCAGGTCTTGTGAACCGAATCGATTCGAAATTTATCCGAATCGATTCGGCCGTTATGCAGAAACCCAAACTTTCGGACCGAATCGATTCGGTTTCCCATCCGAATCGATTCGGCTACTTTTTAGAAACTAAACTTTTCTGGACGAATCGATTCGGCCAAGGGGGCGAATCGATTCGGTAGCCCTGCACTTTTTGAAATTTTTCTTTTTCATTTTAACCCCTTTTCTTTAGGACTAATGATTAGGGATCTTCTTAAATGAAGTAAACATAGGGTTTAGAGTATTAGTTGAGTTGGGTCGACATCCTAGACTCGAAAGGGTTCATCTAGGGTTCGTTTAAGGGGGAATTTAAAGTGATGTTTAGGCATTACTTTCGTCGTGTAGTTTTACAAGGGTCTAGAATGTATTAAGGTCAATTTGGAGACTTTAGAATTCAACTCGAGTTAGATTTGACTTGAGGGTTTATATTAAAGCCTAAAGGAGGCTTCGGAAATAACTTTGGAGTCTGAATTTCTTATCAAGGATGTTATGTCGGTACGTAATATGTATAGTCCCGATTTAGTTTATACATTTATTCATCATGGAAAGTTGAGAAGGTAAATGATAATTTACTAAGTCATAAAATGGAAATAAATAAAATGAATGTTACACACCTCTCTAAATACCATCTTAAGGGAAGTCCGTGCGAGAGGTGAAGCCCCCTGGCTAATGAATGCAGGGTGGATATAGTCCTAGGCCATATGAGCGCTTGTTTTATTTTTCTGCGATGGGTAGGAGATTCTGGGTGTGGTCTTGACTACCCCGCAGGCATATGGCCGCTTCCCGACGTTTTCGATAGGATCCCAGGTTGTCTTATGTTAGGCCCTGGAAGATGATGGTTATTTAGGGACGCCCACAGTGGGGAAACCCGGACGGGCGGTTTTAGAATCGTTATATTTATATTTATGACTATTCTAATTATCGAGTTGGACTCGATGGAATATGAATGCCGTAAAGAGCAAATTTATGCCACAAAGAGCATGATATTGAGATTAGTGCCATAGAGAGCACATGATGATAATTATATTCCTGATAAGGAATGGAAAAGAAGATTGAAATTGAAATATGATGTAAGATGTTAATGGCTCACAAGTATTTTTAATTCTGTTTTAACATGAATCTCACTCTATAGTCCTTTATCGGTTTTAGTTCCTTATATGATGTTACCTTGCTAGACTATCATTCTATGATTTTTGTGCATCATTGTCATACCTGTCATTTATCTATTGATCACATGTACCCGGCCCTGATCGGTTCTCATTTCTTGTTGTATCTATATATATATATAATCCGTTCATGTGTTCCTCCGCACGGTCGCCAGTAATGACCCTTCCTTCCTTATGTTTTGAGGAGCCGTGACATTGTGCGGGTTTCACGGGAATTTTGTGTAGACGCCTCCATTTATGTTTCTAGTTATGTTCAGTTTATTCGAGCTTGTTGCCCAAACCGTTGTAATTGTATTATGGATCTATTATGTAACACTTGGTACTAATTGTATGTTGGATGGTTACTATGGACCGACGTTTCATTCGGTCCTTTTGTATGTTTGGGCTTCTTATATACGCTTGTGGTGGGTTTCCACCCTCTATTTCTATTATGGGTTGTTGAAAATGTTTTCTTTTTTTATTTCAAATCAAAGTTTTTGATAACCCGTTTTCTGGAATATAGAGTGGTTATTCCTTATACTTTGCTTCTTGTTGTGATGCTGAGAATGATATTTATCAACGATTTCCTATTTTATCGGGGTATAGGGCTGGCCACCCTATATTCTGGATAGCGGGTTTTCACAGATGGTATCAGAGCATCAGGTTATAGAGTCTTTAGGATCTATGCGGACTTGTCACGCTCTACCGTAGCATTCTTTGATATAGAACTTAATGTTAGGATTGCTTTGTTGCCTATGTATGCGATCTTCTGCTAAATAGATTGTCTTATATTATGTTTTAACTCTATCTCGTCTCTATCTCAGATGCCGCCGAAGAGAGGACGTCCCGCTAGACGTAATAGGGTTGTTGAGGATGAGTTTGGTCCTCCACTGCAGCAGGGGAATATCAGTGCCGCTGAAGTGGCAAATATTGTGGCCCAAGATGTCAACGCAGTGATGACTGCAGTGGCCCAATAAATGCCACAAGCTCCAGTGAGGGGACAAGAAGCACTAGTTCCTACGGGGCCTTCTCAGTGGGAACGGGTGAGGGAGTCTTTCCTTAAGGGACATCCCCCGGAATTCGAGGGAGGTTCGGATGTTATCAAGGCGAACCAGTGGAAGAGAGATATGCAGCGCCATCTTAGAATGGTGGAATGTAGTGAGGAGAAAAAGCAAATTCTCGTTACTTTCAAGCTTGTCGGACCGGCCTTGCACTGGTGGGAGTCAATGACGACACCCGAACAAAGGGATACTATGTCCATCACAAATTTTTGGGCTTTGTTTGATGGAAAGTATTTCCCTCCTGCAGTTTAGAGGGAAATGCAGAGGAAGCTTCAGGATTTGGTATAAGGGGAGAGAACGGTTGCAGAGTACGAGGAGGATTTTACCCGGTTAGCCAGTTTTATACCGGATGAGGTAACTCCAGAAGCGAAGAGGATCTCCAAGTTTGTGGGAGGTTTGCATTGGCGAATAAAACAACATTTGCTGGGAAACCCATCTCTGGTGACTTTTGGGGATGTGATGAATGCTGCTTTACTTCACTGTCAAGAGCATAGATTGTTTGTTCAAAATAAGAAGAAGGTTTTAGTTGCGGGGCAAGCAGTGAGACAGGGAGGAGTTGGGAGTGGAGGGGGAACCTCTTCTTCGTCCCAATCCTCGGGGAACAAGCAGGTTGAGAGGGATCCTCAGCAGGGGGATTCGTCCAAGCGTCAACGTTTCGGTGGGTTCAATGCTGGTGGCAACAACAATAATAACAGGCAAGGTCAAGGTGGTCAGCAACCACAGGGTGGTAGAGGTGGAAATGGAGGTAGGGGCCAACAGAGCCGAGGTGCGGGGCAATTCCGGAATAACCAAGGCAGGAATCAGGATAATACGACAAATAAATGTTTCCAGTGTGGGGAGATGGGTCACTATAAAAGGGCATGTCCTCAGTTGGTTGGAGGGCATCTTCCAAGGGCCCCACAGCAGTCGTATGTACAGTTTCCGCCCCAAGCGCCAAATCCGGTTGCTCCTCCTCAACAGGGGCAATTGCAGTACGGAAGGGTTTACCATCTTCAGGAGGCTCTGCTTCCTCCAGCTCCTCCTGCACCGCCAGCGATCGAGGGTAAGTTTCTCATTCATGGGCATTCGGGTCGAATCCTATTTGATACGGGTGCTACACACTCCTTTATTTCTAGAAGTTTTGCCCAGACTACAGGTTTGATAAAATCTGCTGAAAGTACCTTCACTAGTGTTGAATCCTCTATGGGCGATGGTTCATTGATTTTCTTCGTATGTAAAAACGTAGGAATTAATCTTGGTGACTTGTGTTTTGAGACCGATTTACTCATCCTTGATATGGTCGGGTATGATGTAATTTTGGGTATGGATTGGCTAGTGAAGTACCGTGCTATAGTGAATTGCTTCGGGAAGAGTATAGTTTTTACGGTTCAGGGACAAGAGATGTTCCTGGTAGTTATGCCTTGCATGGAAGGGATAATGAGTGCTTATCTATATTGTATTGCGGAAGATGCATCTAGAGACATTGTGGTTCCCCTAAATTCTCTTCCAATCGTTAGGGACTTTGAAGATATTTTTCAGGAAATACCGGGATTACCTCCAAGTCAGGAAATAGAGTTTGTGATTGACTTAATGCTAGGAACTCGACCGATCGCCAAAGGTCCTTATCGAATGGCTCCTGTGGAGATGAGGGAGCTGAGAGATCATATTCAGAAGCTACTGGAGCAGGGCTTTATTAGGCGTAGTACCTCACCGTGGGGCGCTCCTGTATTGTTTGTGAAGAAGAGAGATGTTCTCTCCGGTTATGCGTGGACTATAGGGAGTTGAATAAAGTCACCATCCGGAATAAATACCCTTTACCTCGCATCGACGACTTGTTTGATCAACTTAGGGGAGCTTCCTACTTCTCCAAGATCGATCTGAGGACGGGGTATCACCAATTGAGGATACGAGAGCAAGATGTATCTAAGACGGCCTTTTTGACCCGTTATGGATCTTATGAATTCTTGGTTATGCCCTTTGGGCTAACCAATGCCCCTGCAGTGTTTATGGACCTTATGAACATAGTGTTTCGGGATTTCCTTGACCAGTTTTTCATTGTGTTTATTGATGACATTTTAGTCTATTCTCAGACCGAGTCGGATCACGCTACTCACTTGCGGTTGGTCCTGCAGAGATTGAGGGATCATCAATTGTATGCAAAGTTTGAGAAGTGTGGCTTCTGGTTGAAGGAAGTTCAATTCTTGGGGCATGTGGTGTCATCCCAAGGCGTGTTTGTGGATCCGAGTAAGGTGATCGCGGTAAAAGAGTGGGGTCAGCCCACGACGCCCACTGAAGTTCGTAGTTTTCTGGGCTTGGCGGGTTATTACCGCATTAAGGGCTTTTCTAAAGTTGCTAGCCCGTTGACGAATTTAACCCGGAAAGGAGTAAGATTTGTATGGGACAGTTCATGCCAAGCGGCTTTCGATGAGCTTAAGGATAGATTGACTTCCGCTCCAGCCCTGGCATTGCCAAAGCCGGGATTGGAATATCTCGTCTTCACCGATGCATCTGGGATTAGGAGGTGTTCTTCAAAAAGATAGACAACCCATTGCGTACGCTTCTCGTAAGTTGAAACCTCACGAGAGGAACTATCCAGTACATTACTTGGAATTTGCCGCCGTTGTATTTGCCTTGAAGATATGGAGGCATTATCTCTTGGGGGAAAAGTTTAGTCTTTTCACCGACCACAAATCGTTGCAATATTTATTCTCCCAAAAGGATTTGAATATGCGCCAACGTCGTTGGTTGGAGTTTGTGAAAGACCACCAATTTGATATTCATTATCACCCCGGAAAGGCGAATGTGGTAGCAGATGCCTTGAGTAGGAAGCATGATGGAGACTTAGCTGAGGTGTGGAAAGCTAAGTGGAAGGAACTCAGCCTGGAGGATGCAGGGGTGAGAGCATTCCTTTCCATGATGACGGTTACTCCCACGATTATAGCAAAGATTGTGGAAGCCCAGAAAGGAGATAAAGTTTGTCAAGACCATACACGCCAGCTGTTGTCTGAGGGAGCGAAGTCGTACTCAATTGGTTCTGAGGGTGGACTACGCTTCCATGGAAGACTTGTGGTTCCCGACGATGGGGATTTGAGACGTACAGTGATGGCAGAATCCCACGGGTCCAAGTTCGCGGTACATCTAGGCGGGGACAAGATGTACCAAGATATGCGTCGTTTGTATTGGTGGACGGGTATGAAGAGGGATATCTCAGAGTTTGTGTCTCAATGCACTACTTGTCAGTTGGTTAAGATCGACCACCAGCGACCGACAGGTTTGTTACAACCGCTCGAGATTCCCGTATGGAAATGGGAGAGCATTTCGATGGACTTTGTTACGGGTTTGCCTAGATCGCAAAAGGGTCACGACTCAATTTGGGTGATTGTCGACCGTCTGACCAAGTCGGCACACTTCTTGCCCGTGCGCATCGATTATGATACCGCTCGTTATGCCCAGTTGTTCATTGAGGAGATCGTCAGACTCCACGGGGTACCTTTAAACATTATCTCCGACCGAGATAAGATATTTGTGTCCCACTTTTGGCAAAGTTTCTAAGGAGCAATGGGGACTGAGTTGAAGTTAAGATCTTCCTATCATCCTCAAACAGACGGTCAGACCGAAAGGGTAAACCAGATGTTGGAGGATATGCTTCGTATGTGCATACTTGACTTTAAAGGCAGTTGGGAACAATACCTTCCATTGGTTGAGTTTGCTTATAATAACTCATACCAATTTACTATCGGAATGGCACCTTATGAAGCTCTGTATGGCAGGCCTTGTAGATCGCCCGCTTGTTGGTTGGAAGTGGGTGATCATAAGTTCCTTGGACCTGAAATGATCCAAGATACTTCTTCGAAGATTGAGCTCATTCGAAATCGCATACGGATAGCCCAAGATCGTCAAAAGAGTTATGCCGATGCGGGTAGGAGACCTGGAATTAGAGGTTGGAGACCAAGTGTTGGTGCGAGTGTCCCTGATGAAGGGCATTAAACGTTTTGGGAAGAAAGGAAAGCTTGCACCTCGCTTTGTTGGACCTTTCCCGGTCATTGCTAAGGTTGGTCCCGTAGCATACCAACTTGCCTTGCCGGAACCTTTACAACAAATCCATGATGTATTTCACGTCTCCTCTTTGAATAAGTATAGAAGGTGTGAAGGTGCCCTTTGGCACATTCCTTTCGAAGATATCGATTTGCAGCCCGATGTTTCTTACGAAGAACAACCGGTTGCTATCCTTGAGTTTGGGGAGTGAAAGTTGAGATCTCGTGTGGTGCCCCTAGTGAGAGTTCATTGGAGTCATCATCATGCAAGAGAATCAACTTGGGAACATGAGGATGAGATGCGGGAGAAATATCCGCATCTTTTCTTATGAGGTATGCCTGAATTTTGGGGGAAAAATTCCCTCGTAAGGGGGGAGTATGTAATAACCCTCGCTTATGAGACCATATTTTATAGTAATTACTTAGTATAGTAATTAGAGACCAGTGTTGGGTTATGATTTGAATGTTAATTCAATGTAGAAAAGCTGATATTTATTGTGAGTTTGCATACATATCATAATCATGGGAAATATTGCTATGTCATGCTTATTAATATCATCTGTATTTAAAATGATATTTGGCTTAATTATGAGACCGGAACCTAAATTGAATTCTAAAATGTCCAAATGATAATTTGGAGGTTGCAGTTGATTCCGGAATGTGCGAGATAGTCAATTAATGTACCACATGGTATTTTGTAGTTTTGGGCATTTTTGACTGGTTGTGCTTTAATTATGCAGTTGCGTATTATTTTATCGCACTATTAGTTAAATTGGTGGGACATTTGACTTAAGTCACGACTTAAGCCTACTAAGTCTTCTAATTTCCCCTAAATCCCTTCCTAAACCTAAAGAGAGAAAGAGAAGAGTAGAGAGAAAGCTTTGGAGACTTGGAGATTGAGAGAGAAATTGCTACTACACCAAGGAATCTGCATATTTGCTGAATCAAGGCAAGTTTTTACTTGCTATTTGTGTCTTGAGATAAATGATTTGTTGTGGTAATGGTGTATTGATTTTAGTTTAGCAAACTTAGGGTTTCTTATGTATTTTTGGGTTTTGATCCACTCAAAGATGATTCATGAGGTTTTAGATGATCAATAGTATCATTGATGTTATTTTAGTGTTGGTATATAAGTTTGGTTTGAAGAAATTTGAGTTGGGGTAGAAAATGGAGTCCAAGACTCCATAGCCATTTCTTGGCAAAATCGCAGGCCCGAATCGATTCGGCCCTCTTGGCGAATCGATTTGGTTAGGTCCAGTGCCCAGGTCTTGTGAACCGAATCGATTAGAAATTTATCCGAATCGATTCGGCAGTTATGCAGAAACCCAAACTTTCTGATCGAATCGATTCGGTTTCCCATCCGAATCGATTCGGCTACTTTTCAGAAACTAAACTTTTCTGGCCGAATCGATTCGGCCAAGGGGGCGAATCGATTCGGTAGCCCTGCACTTTTTGAAATTTTTCTTTTTCATTTTAACCCCTTTTCTTTAGGACTAATGATTAGGGACCTTCTTAAATGAAGTAAACATAGGGTTTAGAGTATTAGTTGAGTTGGGTCGACATCCTAGACTCGAAAGGGTTCATCTAGGGTTCGTTTAAGGGGGAATTTAAAGTGATGTTTAGGCATTACTTTCGTCGTGTAGTTTTATAAGGGTCTAGAATGTATTAAGGTCAATTTGGAGACTTTAGAATTCAACTCGAGTTAGATTTGACTTGAGGGTTTATATTAAAGCCTAAAGGAGGCTTCAGAAATAACTTTGGAGTCTGAATTTCTTATCAAGGATGTTATGTCGGTACGTAATATGTATAGTCCCGATTTAGTTTATACATTTATTCATCATGGAAAGTTGAGAAGGTAAATGATAATTTACTAAGTCATAAAATGGAAATAAATAAAATGAATGTTACACACCTCTCTAAATACCATCTTAAGGGAAGTCCGTGCGAGAGGTGAAGCCCCTGGCTAATGAATGCAGGGTGGATATAGTCCTAGGCCATATGAGCGCTTGTTTTATTTTTCTGCGACGGGTAGGAGATTCTGGGTGTGGTCTTGACTACCCCGCAGGCATATGGCCGCTTCCCGACGTTTTCGATAGGATCCCAGGTTGTCTTATGTTAGGCCCTGGAAGATGATGGTTATTTAGGGACGCGCACAGTGGGGAAACCCGGACGGGCGGTCTTAGAATCGTTATATTTATATTTATGACTATTCTAATTATCGAGTTGGACTCGGTGGAATATGAATGCCGTAAAGAGCAAATTTATGCCACAAAGAGCATGATATTGAGATTAGTGCCATAGAGAGCACATGATGATAATTATATTCCTGATAAGGAATGGAAAAGAAGATTGAAATTGAAATATGATGTAAGATGTTAATGGCTCACAAGTATTTTTAATTCTGTTTTAACATGAATCTCACTCTATAGTCCTTTATCGGTTTTAGTTCCTTATATGATGTTACCTTGCTAGACTATCATTCTATGATTTTTGTGCATCATTGTCATACCTGTCATTTATCTATTGATCACATGTACCCGGCCCTGACCGGTTCTCATTTCTTGTTGTATCTATATATATATATAATCCGTTCAGGTGTTCCTCCGCACGATCGCCAGTAATGACCCTTCCTTCCTTATGTTTTGAGGAGCCGTGACATTGTGCGGGTTTCATGGGAATTTTGTGTAGACGCCTCCATTTATGTTTCTAGTTATGTTCAGTTTATTCGGGCTTGTTGCCCAAACCATTGTAATTGTATTATGGATCTATTATGTAACACTTGGTACTAATTGTATGTTGGATGGTTACTATGGACCGACGTTTCATTCGGTCCTTTTGTATTTTTGGGCTTCTTATATACGCTTGTGGGGGGTTTCCACCCTCTATTTCTATTATGGGTTGTTGAAAATGTTTTCTTTTTTATTTCAAATCAAAGTTTTTGATAACCCGTTTTCTGGAATATAGAGTGGTTATTCCTTATACTTTGCTTCTTGTTGTGATGCTGAGAATGATATTTATCAACGATTTCCTATTTTATCGGGGTATAGGGCTGGCCACCCTATATTCCGGATAGCAGGTTGTCACATGGGCATGTGTAGCTCTTTCCATTATTCCGTTGTTATTGGACTTTTGTATTTCAGCTATTTCCAGCATTTTTACTATGGGATTTATTCTGTTTGGATGTGTGACTTTATATTTCGTATGTTGACATTCGATTGACGAATGTATTAAATTAATTGGATTATGTTGCGGAATTTAATGTGGTGTGATTCTTACTTATTGAATGTTGTTAATAAAATAAATGATTTTTCTTTAAATAAAATTTGGAAAGTATGTATGAAAATGGTTTTGACACTTAGCTTAATTAATTAGGGTGTTAAATTGGAAAAATTTATTTTTCGACAGTGATGTTAAGAATGGACCAACTGTTCACCTTGATTTAATTTAATAAAGGAGTGATCGCCCGGTATTTAATTAGGCGGGGTGTCACATATATTTATTCATGACTTTTATTGCCCATTTGAGATGAACAATGAGCAAAGTGACGCACTTCAATTGTTCAATGAGTTTACAAATGAAAGCGACCCACTTCAATTGTTCAAAAGGAGTTTACAAATGGAAGAGGTTAATACTGTTGGTTAATGAAATATATTTGATGTGTTTGCACTGGTATTTTTTGGGTTCGAAAAATTCATTAAGAGGGTGATATTTTCATCGTTTTATTATTATTTTTGGGTACAAAAACTTTGTTAAGACGGTGACACTAGTATGAATTTATTGGTATTTTTTTAGTTTGAAAATGATACTACGACAAAGAAAAGTTTGGGGGTTTATTTGTTATTTTTTAGGGTTTGAAAAGTGAATTAAGACATAAAAAAAATTATGGGTTTGTTGGTATATTTTGAGTGAATTACTCTTTGATATTATTGGATTGTAGCGTCCCTTAGAAAAAAAAGTTAAGGCTGAAATCTAATGCTATTAGTTTGTTACGCTACAGGTGTTGAAGTTATTGTAAAAGAGAAAAATATTGTTTTTATTAGTATCTTAAGATAGAGGTGTGGAAGTTTTTGTAAAAGAGAAAATATTTTTTTTTTTGGTATCTTAAGTTTTAGTCAAAGAGAAAATTTAGAATATATAAAAATGAAGGGGAAAATCAATTAGAAAAGAAGATAAAAATTATTAGCTCTTACCGTGGCGGAGAATATTCACTTAATGCTCTTAATACCTTTTGTGAAGATTATGGAATTATAAACCAAATCGCTCCACCTTATTCTCCTCAATCTAATGATGTTTCCGAAAGGAAAAATAGAACTTTAATGAATATGGTAAATGCAATGTTAACTGCGTCGAGTGTATCCAGAAACTTGTGGGGGGAAGCAATTCTTACCGCGTGTTTCGTACTTAATAGAATAATCGTTGGAGATAATGATAGAACAACATATGAAATGTGGGAAGGTACAAGACCGGATCTTAAAATCCTAAAAGTGTGGTGGTGTCTTGCTAAAGTTGTTGTACCCGATTCTAAACGTAAGAAAATATGTCCAAAATCTATAGACAATATTTTTAGGATAAGCATATAATAGTAATGCAAATAGGTTCTTAGTAATTAAATCTGGTGTTAATGAAATTTCAAATAAACCAAAAGTACAAAATTAAATAAATTATAGACAATCTACTTATTCAAATGAAATACTACTAATGCAATGATTGAAGATATATAACAACTATTAGAACCTAAAAGGAGTAAAAGAACTAGATTCAAAAGAACATTAGAGAAGGATTTTTAACATTCTTAATAGAATTGATCCGACCGCACATAAAGATGTCATGTCTTCCGTAGATGCGCCTTTTTAGAAAGACGCTATAAATGATGAAATTGAGTCAATAGTGCAAAATAATACTTGGATATTAACTAATTTACCTCCAGGAAATAAAGCTATAGGATGCAAGTGGGTATTTAAGAGAAAATTAAAACCCGATGATAGCATAGAAAAATGTAAGGCTAGGTTAGTAGCTAAGGGGTTTACCCAAAAGAAAGGGATAAATTATTTTGATACGTATTCTTCCATATCTAATATCACTACCATTAGAATTTTAATAGCTCTGGTGTCCATTCATAATTTAGTTATTCTCTAAATGGATGTTAAGATCTCATTTTTGAATGGAGTTTTAAATGAAGAAATCTATATGGAGCAACCCGAGGAATTTTTAGTAAAAGGAAAAGAACACGAAGTATGTCGATTGGGTAAGTCTTTATACAGTCTTAAACAAGCTCCAAAGCAGTTGCATGAAAATTTTGACAAAGTTGTTTTGGATTATGGGTTTGAAATAAATGGTCATGATAAAAGTTTATATTTTAAGGGGGATAATGGAGATCATGTCATACTATGCTTATATGTTGATAATCTTTGGAACTGGTTTGAAGATTGTCAATGATGTTAAATATTATTTATCAAGGAACTTTGATATGAAGGATTTGGATGAAGCTTACGTGATATTAGGAATGAAAATTGAAAGAACGACAAATGGGATTTCCTCAAGTCAATCAAACACAATAGAAAATATGTTAAAGAGATTTAATATTTATGAAAGTGGGTCAGTCTCCACACCTTAAGATCCTAATTGTAATTTAGTGAAAAATAATGGTGAGGTAATTTCACAATCGAGATATTCTCAAATGATAGGTTATTTGTCATACTTGGCAAATAAAACTAGACCTGATATGTCATATGTTATTGGACAGCTAAGTAGATACACAAATAATCCAAGTAAAGATCACTGGAATGCTTTAGAAAGTGTATTTAAATATCTAGAAGGAACTCTAAATTATTCTATTTGTTATAATGGATTTCCTAATGTTGTTGAAGGATATAGTGATGTCAATTGGAGGTCAGATTCTTCGGATGTAAAACTACAAGTGGTTATATATTTATGTTAGGTGGTGATGCAATCTCTTGGGATTCTAAAAAATAAACAATAATATTTAGAAGCACCATGGAATCCAAACTTATAGCACTTTATAAAATGTGCATTGAAGCATACTAGATTACAAATTTATTATTGGATATACCTTCGATACATAAGCCTTTGTCGACATTTTCTATACAATGTGATTGCAAGACGGTGATTGATAATGTGCAATAATCTCATGAAAATAAAAACATGAATCAACACATTCAAATAAGACATGAATCTGTGAGAAGCATGCTTAATAAAAATATCATATCTTTGGAATACATAAAATCAGAGAAGAATATTGCAGACCAATTAACTAAAGGTCTTTTCTAGGAGAGTAGTCCTAGAATTGCCGAGGGGGATGGGGTTAAGCCCATAAGGAAGTCATCTAGGTAGGTAAACTATCTTCTGTGATTGGTTGGAGATTACATGAAGGAAGTTCAATGGGTAGAAACAATCCATATTTCGCGACACAGTGATACCATATTTTATATTAGGGGGCTTCTCATGTAGATTCTCTCCTACCCATCCCTATGGCATAGTGTTATGTTTAGTGTGAACGTTAAGGCTGGGCTACGCCCTTAATGAGATCGAGGTGGGAAAATTCCCACGGGGTGGGGATCACATACACCCTTAGAGACTCACCTAAGTGAGAGATGCCGTTAGGCCGCGGCAGTGAAAAAATGGGCTACCCTCTAAAACCTCTCATGAGAATCAAGATTGTGCGCATCGCCGTTAATAGCGCAATCCCGCTACCAAAGTCTCATGTCTATAGTATAAGTGTGGTATTCTAATATATGGCTCAAAGAGTCCTAGTTCCAGACCTAGTCCACTACGGTGCTATCAAATGGAAGATACTACCACTAAGTGCAGTTCTAAGTCGGAAGACTGCTACACCTATTGCATAGCATTATAGTTGCCCATTATGTATATTTTCATGTTATATATATTTTTGTTTATCTTTTGTAAGGTTAAAACTTGTGGGGGGTTGTCAGTTATTTTTTTAAATTTCTAACTTGGTGGTTTTATTTATGTTCGTTGGCTTTGACAGTTATTTTTGACATTATTATTATTATTTTTTTGTGTGTGTGTATAATAAGGAGTAGGATGTTTTTACTATTCCATAAGAGGATAAGTTAATTAGAGGTGGAGATTAAGCCACCTCACTCAAAATTGGAGGGTTGAGATTAATTGGGTTTCCCCCTCAAGCTTTACTTTCAAAGTAAGGGTAGTTTAGTAAATCATACACTTCACAAACACATGCAACCCCACGATTTCTCTCCTGACACTTCAGATACAAATGCAACCCCCCTCATATTTTCTTTCGACTCTCTCTCTCACACCAAGGCCAAACCATCTCTTACCCCACGAATGTTCTCTCTCACTCTAACACTTATTTTCTATATTTTCTCCACTATTTTACCACTGTTTACCCAAGCGTCACTTTCTTTCTCTCTATTCGTCTCTTAGTTCTCATTTTCAGCTTTGAAAGTGGGGGATAAGGGTTTGTTTGACTCTTTCACCGCCGATCGACTCTATCAACAACAATCTACTCATAAATTATGTTGAGGTACTTTCAAAAAATGGTTTATAAAGTTTAGGGTTTTTCAAAATTTTGGGGGTTCTGATTTTAGGGTTTAAGGTTTTGATTTGGGGATTTTATTTAAATTAATGGTTCCAAGCAAATTTAATGTTCTTTGTTTATGCATTAGGAATTTTCAATAGGTATCTGTGAACCAACACCAGTGGGAGTTCACATTTGTGTGTAATATTTGTGGTTGTTGGGTTGTTCTTAAATGCTTCTTCGTTATATTATGGTTGTTCGGTTGTTAATAAGTTTTCATTTTAATGGTTTAATGTGTGAAAAACCTTAATTTTTTAGTGTATTTGTGGTTTTCAGATTCAAGAATGGTGGTCCCGGAGAAACACAGCGCACAACTTGAACTGCTCTCTCGCACATTTTTATGCATTTTTTGGAAGAATGAACCATCAGGTATACCGCCATTATGTTTGCATTGCTAATTTTTTTTTAGTTTGCTTTGGACTTTAAAACTCTCTCTCGGTTCTCATTTTCATTTTCTATGTTGTTGTTGAGGTTTCAGATATAGGAACTTTTTTCTTTGTAGAGATTTTAAACCATTAACTTACCTTTTTGTTGTTTTTGTTTTTTGTTTGTTTTTCTCGGCCCATCTCTTCGATTTGTATTTTATTTCAGTTTTGTTATTTCTTTGTTTGCGATTTATACATAGTTATTTAGATAGGGTTCCAAGATCAAATTCTTTTCTTCCTGTGTCTTCTTCTACCCCCGTAGCTGTATTTTTAGTGTCTTCTGCTGTATTGAACATATATAAATTGTATTGGTGTTTTATTTAATCTCGGTTTATGGACACGTATATGAAATTATACAGTGAATGTTCTATGTTATACATATTTATTATGTTTTAGTGAGATTTAACCCTTTATATGTTTATACTTGAGTTGACTTCACCCCTTTTATGACTTGAATTTTGGATATTCACTGAGCAATTGAGAATATTGTGTCATGGGCATTGGAATGCTAAGATATTGTAAACTTTTTAATGTTGTTTCAAGTGCACTCTCTCTAGCTCTGAATTGACGAAGTTAGATATGTGTGTGCCCATTTTCAACATGTTATGGTTTTCTTCCTTTGGTTTTGAATTTTGGTTTTTGGTTCTACCATTTTTCTAAGACTATTTGTTGAGTGTTATATAGGTTAGCATTGTGAATACGATGCTTTAGTATTCATATCTTAAATGTCTGAAAAATACCATTTAAAACACAGAGTTGAGTTTATTAGTATTCACTCTATTTGCTTAATCGTTTCTTCTATAAAGCACGGACTCAACACGTAATACGTGTTTCGACACGACACGCAACACGTGATTTTTTCAAAAACTAGGATACGACAGGCTAGGATACGTATAATATATAATATATGTTAAAATATATAATATATATTTAAATACATATATATTAATAAAATAAAATATTTTTTTTCCATAAAATACATTATTAAAGCATTCTTAACATGAAATTATGAAAATGAATCATATGAAACAAAATTTAAACACATTTTAGCATTAAAATTCATAAATAAGGCAGAGTCATAATCACATAAGAATTTTTTTTTTCAAAAAAGGTGTCACTTTACGTGTCGACAACGTGTCCCAGCCTGAAGGCACGGCGAAAATTTCTAAAGTATGTAACCACAAAATGACGAAAATTTCGAAAGTTCGTAATTATACAATGGCAAAAATTTTGTTCCCCAACAAAAGAAAGTGTAATTTAAAATTTTTTTTGGCCATAATCTCCTTTGTTTATAGGACTATTCACCATGCATAACAAATAAGAAATAGTCCAACAACATTAAACAATTATCCAACTAAATTTTGCATGTGTCCATTCTAAATTGTAGTTACCGCACAATTATCCAACTAAATCAATATGTATCATAGACAAATTATTAATAACCCAAGAACACTAAACATAAAAATAGAAAAACTATTAATAAATCCTATTCCCAATTTTCTTTGGCCAATGACATAATATATTTGAAAACCATGTAAATGAAGGAAAAAATGACAGATATAACTACAATTTTTGCTCCACAGATACCTTAAATGTAAAAATCCAAATACAAATAAAATAAAAACATCAAACTCAGAATTGGATACAAAATCAAATTTGTGAGGGATAGACTACAATGGTGGTTCATAAATACTATGAAGATATAAATCAAAATATAAGAAATGCTGGAATGTGTGCGGTGAACGTGAGTAAGAGAGAGTTTATTTACTGCTCCAACTCTGATAAGAACCAAAGAATGACATATTCAGTAAGAGAGAGTTTTATGACAACTTGCGATACACCGCTCCAACTTAACTATTGCTCCAGCTTGGATAAGAACCCATTTATTATATGATCAATGCCGACTTGGTAGGAGAACTCGGGCATGTATGTCTTAATGATCATCGACTCTGAACTCATTTTCATGGTTTTAATTTATCTGATGAATCTCTGGTAATAGAAACATCCATGGCACTGAAAAGAAGCCATAAAAGATAGAATCGCTAGGAGTTTTTAACAGACCTTCGCATTTGGGGTTTCAGGTGGAGTTGGCTCCGACCACAATGGGTGCATCACGTCTTAATTCTACTACTCACTTTGCTACATCTTTTCTTCACATTATAATCAAGAAGAAACATAGAATTTAACAGAAATCGAATACACATAATAAATTCTTAAAGCAGGAATTGAACAACATACTTTAAACATGAGCAACCTCTTTCATTCAAATACCTGTAGTAAGGATGTATTTTATTATTCTGAATAATCAGCTAAACATGAACAATTCTTTGCACATTTACAACTTACCCATTCTACTGGACCTCAATAAATGGTGCTTAAAAAAATACTTTAAACAGGAGTTGACATATTGAATTCAAATACGATTATTCAAAATTGTTCGTGTTGCCTTTTTCATTCAAAATACTTTAAACGTGATTATTCAAAACCGTTTATGTTTAACGTATCCTTTGTTTTGTTGACTAAATTGGCCCAAACATTACTCCAAAGTATAGCACGATCGTCGATAAAAAAAACATATGCCAGAGAGGAGTGCGATGGTATGGAATTTCTAATACTGAAACATAGTGTCAACTGAAATGTTAATATATGGATGCTTAAAAGAGAAAAATTCATAATAATCATGTATTAAGGATACGTTAAACATGAACTTTTATATGTGCACATTTGGAACTAACACGGGTAAAAAAAAGTCAATCGCCTAGGGAGAACCATGAACTTTTATATTTTCAAATCACAAATATGAAGAAAAAAAATAAGGTACTACCAACGATTAAAAAAGGTACCAATAAAGATAGTCATCTGGGAATTATGTCGAGCACCTGTTATGAAACAAAAAGAATGCAAATTTATGAAATCCCTCAATTTTGATTCATCCACTAAATGAAGTTTTGGAAACCAAAAATATATGTATTGTACAGTTAATATCCAACACTCCTATTTAAAGTAAAAAAGATGCTTTATATCTTCAAGTCGGTTGGGACGTCTACACCAATATGGTAGATACCAAATAAGTACAAAAGTGAAACAACATAGTAAATACCCAGTCTTGCAAATTTTAATCGATTACAAAACTGCAAAAAACTAAAATCTTATTTCAAAATTTCAAGTAAATGCAAATGATTGTGGTGGCTTACATGGAAAATGGGTGACGGTCGTCACATGAGGTCTACTATGCTTGGGCCTTCGACTCAATCAATAATGCCCTGTGTAAACAACAAAATACATAAAAAATTATCAATTAAAAACAAAACTTTTACATAAAATAAGAGGTAAATCACGGGTTATTATTTGCAACATGATTATCTCCGGTCTACATATTTGATATGTTAATTCTCACTCAATCTTACATCTACTCAGCCCCTACTGACTGTTGAAACTCAGCCTCCGCAATCACCCTATCCATTATATCTACAACGACCTTCCGTTTACTAAGATGTACCTATTTTGTTCAAACTCCGTTAAATAACAGAATTCCATCTACGACTCTTAATATATATAAATTAAATTGCGATAAGGAATCATAACTAATCTCCATACCGTAAGGTATTGTAACATAATAAATCTTCCGCGTCCTAACCGAGAAACCCAATTCGCAAGTAAGTGTTGCATATGTATCATTGATCTTCTCAGCCCCAGAACTGTCATTCATTCGTAATTTCAACACGCTTAAAAGATTTTATTAAGGTGATAAAAATTGTTAATGCAAGATCACCAGGCAACATGTTAAGGTTGAAAAGTAAACGAACTCGCAGTTTCCACTGGGAGAAATCAAAATAAAGCTAGATTATATAAATTTGTAATAATGAATTAAATGAATTTTATATAAATTCTTAACAACTATATTTAGATTTAAAATTCCTAAACATTAACAAATCATGATATCAAAATAATCCTTTTTAGTTTTCTCACAAAATAACATAAACAACAGTACTAACCATTCACAAAATAATATTTCAGAATTTAGACAACGACTCAAAATTCCCCTTCCCTTCACATGCAGGCATCTTGAATGACTTGTCACAGTAGTGTAATACCCCGCATTTTTATCGATATTTATTTATGGGATTAATTAAATTAAATGTGAATTAATTAAGAATTAATTCGGATAAAATACTAACGAGATGTGAGTTTGTATTTGATTATAATGCGTATATATGGCAATATAAAAATATTAAAATTATCGCGAGACTGAAATACGGCAATTTGGGAAATTTTGTTGAGACGCGCGTGACAGTCGCGTCAAGTGGGTAATTATTTAAATTAAAAAGTGAATTTTATTTTTATCAACCGTATGGTAATTTTGAGTGTGCCAACGCGTCCGGAAGGGTCGAAATAGTCAGAATACACTAGCCGGGGGTTTAGTTTGGGTTCCGGGGCATTTTTAGGCCATACCGGCAACCCAAAAGGGTAGTTTGGTAATTTTGGGAATTAAAACCCACGAAAATTAGAGTTAAAAATCTGATTTAGTCTTAACCCACTAAACCATTTCCAACCCCAATCTAAGTAGTGGGCTACGGGAGAAGTTAAGAAACCTTAAACTTGCCAAAAACCAACCCCCACCTCCATTGTCATCTTGAGAAGAACTTGTAGAGAGAGAGAGAGAGAGAGAGAGGAGAATTTTGTAGAGAGAGAGAGAGGAATCCAACCATCTTCAAACTACAACAAATCTGAAGAACGATTAAGGCAAGTGGTTTAATTACAATTGATTCAATGGCATGCTTTTCCATGTTTAGGGTAATTATCGAATTTGCCTTGGAAGATTGATATAGACCCATGAATTTGAGGATTAAAACTATGAACTATGTTAGGAATTGCATGTAGACATATTCTGGACGAATTATGAATTCAAATTATAACCCTTGAGGATCAAAAACGAATTTAAGAAGAGATTTTATATTGTTCTTGAAAGAAATAGAAAACTGGGGTTCTTGATGAAGTTTTGATCCAATTAAAGCCCTTGGTTGATAAATTATTTGTTTTAGAACGTTAACAATGTTGTAGGATGGTTGTATGATGATATTATAACGTTAGATTAGAGTTTCTTGCATTTTAATGGTGTTTTGAGATGATTTGAAAACTGCAAAATGAAGCAGTCCGTAGCCTACCTGGTGCGTTCGATCGATCGACATTCATCAGTCGATCGATCGACCACCATCGATCGATTGAAGGTAAAGGTCGATCGATCGAAGGTAAAGGTCGATCGATCGATCTTCCCAGAATGAGTAAAATTTTCCCTATTTTAATTTTAATGGTGTCAACCCTTAGAAATTATCATTGGAGACTTTATGAATATCCTTAAACTTAAGGAAGACCAGTAGGTATGGTTATAAAATTTGGACCTTAATTAGTATCCAATTTGAGGAATTATTCTAAATCTAATGAAATTCGATGAGTGAGATAATATTTGGGTTAAAAGAGTAAATTTGAATGATTTGATGAAATGAGATTTGGGGCAGAAGTAAGGACCTTAAGAATAATGATGTTATATGTGGGAAAAATAGGAAACTTAATAATCCCTTTGAGATAGGTTTTAAGTATAAGAAACTATGACGTGAAACGTGTCGCCAGTTTAAATTTTATATTATCGGGGGACCTTAAATATATAAAATTGGAATAATGGTATAAGGATGTAGAGTATACCTTTATTAATATTGAGATATCTAAGATGTGTGAATGCTTAGCATATGATTTTATGTGTATGACATACCTACCATACTTGCTATCACGGGAGGTTTACGTTCGCTTAGGGCCATCTAATCTTTGTGTTTCCCGGATTTAGATTGGTACCTCGAGGACATAGTTTAAGAGAACGACTTATTTGTGAGTTAATAAGCCAGCTGGCTATGGAGCGTAGGTATGTACGTGACCATGGATATGTTGAATTATGTTCGCCTCCATTTTTATGTGTGGTGCTTATTCCAACAATTCCTGAGAGATTCAGAATTTGTAATCCTTATGTACGTGATGTACCGAGATGGATAGCAGAGTATGTGTGCACCGCAGCTTAGCCTCGGGGTGCTTGTATTGTATATTTATGACGTGAATAATATACGGTTAAAGGAAAAAGGAATTTGTTATGTTTAATTGTGAGTATGGTTATGGTAACATTATGAAAAGATAAAAAGGGGACTTATACCAATAAATGGTTTTGTTAATAATTGGGAATCCGAGAATTAAAGTAGAACTCTCTATTTAATTGTTAAGGTGGGAAATAAAAACGTGAACCGAGTAGAAATGTTAGAAACTCTTTGGAACTAGATAGATATGAGAAACATATGAATGGGTACAGGAACTTTAGGAGTGCACAGTTAGACGAGAGGTGAGTATTTCATGTGAGAGCACGTCCTAACATGTATTTTGCATTTATTGTTTTAAATGTTATTAAAGCTTTTGCTGTTTTTAAAATACTCTCCACTTTCGGGCTCTGACCCTTTTGCTTTCAAATCTATTTTTTGTGTAAAAACATTTTAGGTGCCCAGCCACAAGGACGCCATGCATAGTATTTCCATTCAGGTGACGAGCTGTAGCTATTGTGGAAGTTACAGGGCCTTGACAGTAGACGCCTCTTTTCTAGTCTTGATTCCATATTCAATTCCATCATTGTAGGGCATGTCGCCCATTTCTATTAGGGACATTTTATATTTCAGTTATTCAGACTTTGGTTTGTACTTATTTCAGGATGCAGACTTGTTTTATTTAATTCCATATTGGGATTGTTGTGAGGAGTTTTTCCTCCAGACTTATTATTATTGTTGGTTATTCTATTACTTCTTTATGGTGGATGGTTATGTTATTATTCCATAATTCTTTTATTTTATGTTAATCAGATTTAATTTAAAATTTGACAACTTACTTTTAAATACTAGGTGGTTAGTAATCCTTAAAATATTTTCGACAGTGATGCTATTAACTAGACCAACTTAGCATTTTGCATTAATTAAATAAAGGAGTAGCTACCCGGTATTTAATTAGTCGGGGTGTCACAAGTAGTTATATCTAGTGTGTACAGTGTTAAATATTAAAGCTCACTTTGAATAACAACAATGGTGGGAGGAGAAATCTGTGATAATAAAATGGCTTCAAATAGATAAAGCCCTGCTAAAATTTTATTTATTTATTTTTAGAAACAAGAAAAGCCAAAGGCTGTTGTCCCATCTCGTAGCAACAACTTTTTCTAGAGTGTATTATAAAGTATAGAGTGTAATAATAAATCGAACAAAAAAGAAAACATATAAAGTATGGAGTGTAATAGTAAATCGAACAGAAAAGAAACCTTATAATATATATCTAAAGTTCAATATAACAACAAAATGAAGTGTTAAAGTATTGAATCAATATTCAACAAAGTGTATTATAAAGTATGGAGTGTAATAGTAAATCGAACGGGAAATAAGGCTTCACTCTATTTTCTCTTTTTTATAAGCATAGGACAGACTCCTTGAGGCAGCTTGCCTCGAGACGAAAGCCTCATGTAAACAAACAGAATAACAAATATCTGATATAAAAAATTTGCAAAATAAAAAAACAGTTGGGGATTTTCTGATCTGAACACGCATACCAATATGAAAACGCATATTCTGAAAATGTATTTTCTTATCTAAAAATGCATCACTGAGACGGAATGATAATAGGGATGCTGCTGCTATTTGTGTGTTCTCCCTTAACTATCTAAGTTCTTTGTTTAAACTTTAAAGCCTTACGTATATCCAATTCGACCATAAAACCAACCAAGAAAATTATACAATTTATACATGTTACTGACCTAACTGTGACAATATAACATTTTATGTATAAGTAATCGGACCAAGGAGTATACGTCCTCGGTATTCTGCTCTCCCTTAATAATTTAATTTTTGGTACAGATTAGTGTCCACCGAAGGATCTACTGTTGGACTTTGTTATGGGCTGGTGGTCGATGAAGGCTTGGCAGTGGTCTCTAGATGAAGGCAACGACAAAAGAAGTCATGAACTTTGGGAGATAAAAGTCAGTTTCAATCTAAAGCACATGGAGTAATAATGAAATGCATATATATACCTGTGCATCACTATTGAAGGGTGGCAAGGTATTTCCTCTGTTGTAGGATACATTTATTAGTGAGAAGCCGCCAGTATACAAAATATTAGTGAGAAGTCGCCAGATTTTGTGTTGTGCACAGGGGATGATCGATCGGGAGAAGACATGTTTGAGAGCATTGCGAGCTCAGTTTCGAACCCGTCAATGCCTGCCATAAATGAGGTATTCGCATGCATCATAGGTCAAAAACCGAGCATGGAAAAATACTATCTCGATGACAGGGTGGAAGTCATAAAGATGCTCCAAGGGCTTTCAACAGAAGCAACTCGGATTCCAAAGCCTACACAGTTTCAGGTCTCATTTGAAGGCTCTCTTTAATAATGCGGTATTTGTTAGACGGGGCAGGGGCATCAAATCTAGAGTTAATGACACACCCAACTTTGTACATAATACACTTTCTTACTTTTTACAGGTCATGGCAAACTCCCAATGCTTGCAAATTTAGAAAAATAGTGGAATAAAATTGTGGTAGTTGACTTTCTCTTCTCTTCTCCTAGGTATAAGGTACTCGTGGAATAAAATTGTTGGATGCTTACTTATAGCTGCTGGTGTTGTCACAGCAGTTTCATGTGGATCTGAAGGTAGTCAAATACTATCTGGAATGGTTTGTATGGACAGCGTTAACGATAGCTTCAAGTGATTTTCAAGTTGGTTCATCTATTCTTAAAGGGAAGTTGCTTGACATATTTGTTGTCAATTCTTTTGGATCTGGATTCCAGGCTCTTTTTGTACTTTAAAAGTGACACTAGTTTCTTTCTCAATATTGGAGACAATATAGAGCCCCGTCATTACGCTTGCTGTATCATATCACTAATATTGCTTTCAATAAATCACTGCTCAACCTAGTGAGAATTTCTTCAGCAGTTGTTAATTCCCTTGCTGTAATTTTATCGCTGCTCAACTTAGTGAGAACATCCTTCGCTGAAAATAGGAAGGAAAAAAATCAAATTGACAAAATTTTCATTTACCTATTAGGCAAAGATAAAACGGCTACTGATATTGAACACCCACTTATTTCAATCACTTCTAAACTCAAAATACATAAATACATGTTAAAACTAAAACAACAAAATTCAAATGTCTGGTAGAGATCATAATGTATATGTGTGTATTTAAATAAAAATCATGTGTATTTAAACAAAAGTAATTTTTCAAATATTCACAAATTAAAGGTGAAAAAATACATGTGAATTATAACGATAGTATTCAAAATTGAAAGTAGGGTAGTGAAATTAAATACAATAAACGTTCCATCCCTCCAACAATCCCTCCCTTTTTCTTATATTAAGTTTAAAAGATAGAATATTCTCACATTTTTGTTACTTCCTGCAAAACAATGACTACTGTCATGATGAAAGCATATAAATATTTAAGCATTAGTTGATCATAAAAAAAAGAGAAGTCTTTGAACCCCTAACACCAAACTAAACACATGTCTGAACCACAAACAACCATATATCACACAGCTAATTCTAACCCATTCTAATGGTATGCATTGGTACATGACAAAAACTTGAAAAAATTTAAAGTACATGTTCATCATGAGAATACGGATGAGACATATTTTGAAGTTCAAGACAAAAGGATTAAATTTCATTTTATACAATAACACAACCCAAAAATGTGGTGGAAACACATACGAAAGTTTTGATTGGCAATGGATGAGAAGAAGAAAAAGGATGTTGTTTAGTATGTGCACCATTAAATATGAATATATTAAGAATTATACTCATCTTAAAGAATAGAAAATAAGATTAAGTGAAAAAATAATTGCACGAAAAAGTCTAGTGGTATCGGGTATTTTAATGGTTTTTTATAGTAACAATTCGATATAATTATAGTTTAATTGCACTACGACAAATATTAAGAAATGTTATGAAGCACTGACACTCTCCCGGAAGCCACGAGTCAGCTTTGACACGAGTCTGACAGGCGACACGATGGGATACGTTGCCGACACGCTGGGACACGTAAAAGGACACCTTCTTTTTTAAATTAATTTTTTTTCTTATGTGATTACTACTCTGCTTTATTTATGATTTTTAATATTAAAGTGTGTTTAAATTTTATTTTGTATGATCCATTTCATAATTTCATGTTAAGAATGCTCTAATAATGTATTTTATGGAAAAAATATGTTTTATTTTATTAATATATATATTTAAATATATTATATATTTTAACATATATTATATATTATACGTATCGTAGTGTGTCGTATCCTAGTTTTTGGAAAATCACGTGTCGCGTGTAGCATGTTGAGTGGAAACACATATTACGTGTCGAGTCCGTGCTTCATAGAAGAAAAGATTAAGCAAATAGAGTGAGTACCAATAAACTTAACTCTGTGTTTTAAATGGTATTTTTCAGACATCTAAGATATGAATACTAAAGCATCAAATTCACAATGCTTACCTATATAACACTCAATAAATAGTCTTAGAAAAATGGTAGAACCAAAAACCAAAATTCAAAACCAAAGGCAGAAAACCATAGCATGTTGAAAATGGGCACACACATAACTAACTTCTTGATTCAGAGCTAGAGAGTGCACTTGAAACAACATTAAAAAGTTTACAATATCTTAGCATTCCAATGCCCTTGACACATTATTCCCAATTGCCAGTGAATATACAAAATTCAAGTCATAAAAGGGGGTGAAGTCAACTCAAGTATAAACATAAGAAGGGTTAAATCTCAGTGAAACCTAATAAATATGTATAACATAGAACATTCACTGCATAATTTCATATGCATGCCCATAAAACGAGATTAAATAAAACACCAACACAATTTATATATGTTCAATACAGTAGAAGACACTGAAAATACAGCTACGGGGGTAGAAGAAGACACAGAAAGGAAAGAATTTGATCTTGGAACCCTATCTAAAAACTATGTATAAATCGCAAACAAAAAAACAACAAAACTGAAATAAAATACAAATCGAAGGGATGGGCCGATAAAACAAAACAAAAAAAAACTCCAAAAAGGTAAGTTAATGGTTTAAAATATGTACAAAGAAAAAAATTCCTATATCTGAAACCTTAACAATGACATAGAAAATCAGAACCGAAAGAGTTTTAAAGTCCAAAGCAAACTAAAAAAAAATTAGCAATGCAAACATAATGGCGATATACCTGATGGTTCATTCTTCCAAAAAATGCATAAAAATGTGCGAGAGAGCGGTTCAAGTTGTGCGATGTGTTTCCCCGGGACCACCATTCTTGAATCTGAAAACCGCAAATACGCAAAAAAAAATTAAGGTTTTCCATACATCAAACTACTCAAATGAAAACTTAATAACAACCCAACACCCATAATATAACATAGAAGCATCCAAGAACAACCCAACAACCATAAATATTACAAACGAATGTGAACTCCCACTAGTGTTGGTTCACCGATAACTATTGAATATTCCTCATGCATAAACAAATCACATTAACTATGTTTGGAACCATTAATTTAAAGAAAATCCCCAAACCAAAACCTTAAGCTCTAAAATCACAACCCCAAAAATTTCGAGATACCCTAAACTTTATAAACCATTTATTGGAAGTACCTCTAACAGAATTGATGAGTAGATTGTTGTTGATAGAGTCGATCGGCAGGGAAAGAGTCAAACAAACCCTTATTCCCCACTTTCAAAGCCAAAAATCAGAACTAAGAGACGAATAAAGAGAAAGAAAGTGACGCTGGGACAAACAATGGTAAAATAGTGGAGAAAACATAAAAAATAAGTGTTAGAGAGAGTGAGAACCTTCATTGGGTAAGAGAGGGTTTGGCCATGGTGTGAGAAAGAGAGTCGGATGGAAATATGAGTGGGTTGCGTGTGTATCTGAAGTGTTAGGAGAGAAATCATGGGGTTGCATGTGTTTATGAAGTGTAGAATTTACTAAATTACCTTTACTTTGAAAATAAAGCTTGATAGGGAAACCAAATTAATCTCTACCCTCCAATTTTGAGTGAGGTGGCTTAATCTCCACCTTTAATTAACTTATCCTCTTATGAAATAGTAAAAACATCATAATCCTTATTATATAGATATATATATGACTTTGTCTTCTGATGAGAGTAAGAAAAAAAAATACTATTCTCTCATCTCTTTTAAAAATACAAATATTCTTCATATTCACTATTATTATATTTTCTGATTTTTTGGACAACTTAGACACACAAGACTTGGTGATTCTGTCCATTGGTATACGTTCATATCAAAGACTATATTGGTTTCGATTTTGGGTTTTATCTTGGAGTGACAGATATCCGTCAATACCGCACGGAGGGAGGAATCTACGACTTTAGGTCAGTGAATATGTGATTCTAAAAAATCAGGCCAGTCCTTTCTAACTTTTATTATATTATATTTTATTGTGTATATTTATTTTGAAAATATTATAAATGATTTTTGATAAAAAATTAATTTGGATTTTTTAAAATTTGGTTTAACACTAAATAAAAATAAAATTTTATATTGCGAATTATCTGTATAAAAAATGTGTGTTGATCATCTTTCATGCACCTATGTATATTTAATATTAGTACCAAAACATAGAATCATAAAATTATAAATTATAAATTATAAAGAGATAAAAAGTGAAGTTCGGATCATATTGTTTGAGATCTATATTTTTAATTATGGTTCCTTGCAAATTAATATACTGCTGATTCAAAACTGAATCAAAGTAGTTTCCTTCAAATATGAAAGAACCAAAACAACTATTAATTTCAATTAATATAATAAACCAAAACTCCCCCTTCAACAAACCAAAACTCAACATCAAACTCTTGGGCAAAAGATAATTTGTAATTATAAAATAGCTTTAAGAAATTTAGACGTCTGTATTAAATGAATTAAATCAAGCAATAAAAGGTCCCACACACGTATACTAAAATCTGAAATGAACACGTGAATTTGTAATTTGAAGAAAGTTGAAAATAAAAATAGCTTCAGAAGCACGAAACAGGTGAAGATAGAATGGACAATACAAAATAATAATGGAAAAGAACCACAAAATTCAAATAAATAGCAAAGAAACAAATAAGAGTGTCTTATCTAGAGTAAGTTTTCTTTATTATTCTCCTCTAGATAAAAATTTACACAATGGCAGTAAAAAATTACGCACAATTATTTGCGCCATGGTCTCTAAAGTAAAATTGATTAATATCATAGGAGCAATAATCATGCATACCCATATTTATTTTTTATATCTATATTTAGAGATTAAAAAAATAATAAAAGGGTGCTCCACTTTTTAGCAAGGGTTACAGATAAATGAACATAACACATACACACATGTAATATGTGTTTGCAAAGGTGGAAACACATACCAAATATTTGATTTGGTACTCGAAGAGGCGAAAAAAGGTTGTTTCTTTGTATGTGCACCATCAAATATGAACATAGTAAGAATCATACTCATCTAAAAGAAAATAAAAATAAGAAAAAGTAAAAAATTATTGCTAAAAAAAACTGGTGGCATTGGGTACTTTGTTGTTGGATTCTCAGAGCACAAATATGATCCAATTATAGTTTAGTTGAACATTACTGCATATATAAAAAAATTAAGCAAACAAAGTGAGTACTAATAATCTGAACTCAATGCTTTAAATGGTATTTTCCAGAATTCTATGATTTGCTTACTTACATTTTGTCAACCACGTAGCATTCAACCTATAAAACACTGAATAAATGATAGAACCGAATAAACAAAGGAAGAAAACTAGAGCTTGTTCAAAATTCACGCACACATACATAAAAAAACCTAACTTCTTGACACAGAGCTATAGTGAGCGTGTACTTGAAAAAACATTAAAAAAATTGTAGTTTATTAAACATCCAAACCATTCAATAGACTTGAAAAAATTGCATTCACTCCACGTCACTACCACAGTGACAAATTATTGAATCCAGATCTTGGATTACTCTTCTGTTATACTAAAAAGGAACACAAATTTTGGGGTTAAACTATTTTAGATATCGTGATACATCATATGAACCTTAATATACCACCGTTATTTCAAAAACATAAAGAGAAAGAGAGATGAGAGTGTACCTGATTTGCAATACCAAATACATACAAATAATATCACCAAATCAGTTCTTGCAAAACCAAAATATAAAATATGAAAACCAAAAAGAGAAGCACAAATAAACCCTCAAAGTTGAAACACAAAATGCCCTGTTCTGAAACCATAGACGATTTGCGCATGATGTGGTGAATTGATAGATGCCTGAGATATCTTCTAAAACAAACAATACAACAAATATAGAGGATCAAACTAACTATGGTGAAGAGAGAGAGAGAATACCTTTGATCAAATTGATAAAGAAGCATAAAACCTCATAGTGTAGAATCGCTTGAGGGTTGCGTGAGTGGGTGGAGAGAAGATATTCGTGTGGGAGAAGAGGATGGTGTAAAAGGCATGAAGACCGATGAGATAGGTTTGAATTGAAGGGAAATGTGAAAGATAGTGAGTTGGGGGGAGAAAGTAAAATGGGAAAAAGATCTCAACCGTTTATTTTTTGCTTTTGTGGTTCAATCTACACCAGAACTTAAAATGAATAGTGAAAATAGCACTATCCCAAATTATATAGATTACAATTATATTTATCACACAATACTGTAGGGAAAAGAATTGTCTAGCAGAGAAGACACACTAGGTACTCAAAATATAAATTGAACAAGCCATAATCAACTCCATAGAATACATTTCACCTGATCAAGCAACGACAAGTATTCACTTTTTTTAGAGAAGCTATAGGCAGATTTAATATATTCGATGAAGTTCAACACTAAATTTATATCGAAAACCGCAAGGAATCCATTACAACATATTCTTTACCTAGAAGGAAAAAAAATCAGGGGGTAGTAAACTAGAAAAAAAAAAAGGCATTGGTTGACGCTTATCATCAAGCAAAGGTCCACTTTGAATGAATTCCAATTCCAATCTAAAAATTCAGAGGATCATAACTGTAAAAAAATGAATAATATAATATTCAGATAATTGCAAGTCGGATAAAGATTTCATAGTAGGCATAGCATCATCGGACCAAACATATACTTATATAGTATACATACACACTTACATTAATAACATTGAAACAAGAGCTTCAAAATATGTCTAAAAAATTAAGTAACTATCTACGATATATATGGCATTTTACGGAAGTAATTTTGGGACAACATATCTTTTGGGAGTCCAGGGCATCACGTTAATCGAAAGGAGTATAACATATAATGAAATGCATACTACACAATTCTAGCACGCACATGAGAGCTAAGGGGAAACACAAAAACTATACATAAAGAAGATGTATAGATGTAAATAATCTAACATCCACATTGATGGTATTGAACAACTCTAGAAAGCTTATGAACCTCTGCTATACAATAAAGAAGTGCACTACAACAACAGAAGCAAGGAAAATTCATCCCAAAAAACTATAATTCTTAATCTGAGGAGCATTTCACAACATGCCTTTGCAGTTTTAACAGAGTAAAAGATACAAAAGGCCACCTTCCTAAATCAGAAGAAAAAGAAAAAAAAGTTATAGGTGAAGGCCTTGGTGTATGTGAAACCAGTAACTAAATTTCTCAGTTGCTCGCTACGAGTGAGTCCACATTTACGTAGGACATTGAGACAACTTCACAAACGTGTTTCTGCACTCTCATAAGTGAAAAGGAAACTTTAACCCCCAAAAGCAAATTTCTTATGCCAAGAAACCTATACACTTTGACGAGCTATAAAAAATAAATCAAACTTTAAACCAACATATATATATATATATATATATATATGTGTGTGTGTGTGTGTGTGTGTGTGTGTAAAGCAAATGAGACAAGTACGCTTAATCAGGAGCAAAACCAATGTTTATGAACTAATACATAGGTTTTTTAGTACTCTATAATATTCAGCTAGTTGTGGCCAATCTCTAAAATGGAAAAAAATAGGGGACAATCGAATGATACCCTTAAAATATTAGTAACGGTGGCAGTTGGGTGGGTGGGTTGGGTTTTGGGGGGGGGGGGGGGTTAGGATGGGCTAGGCTGAGTTTAGGAGGGTGGGAAATGAGTTCAGTTTTCCGGAAGGGTTGGGCTGACTAGTATTTTGTTTTAAAAAAATCATCAAAAGCAAAAGTTGCAAATAAAATTTAAACAAATAGTTATATACTTGACTAACTGTTTCGTAGAAAATAAAAATGAAGAATTATATCAACGACGAAATCGTTCGATCACCTTTGTTGTTCTGCGTTTGCTCCTTTTGGCAAAGTTGGAGATGTAATGGATTTGTAAATCACACTATGGAAGATGGGGGTAAACACAACTTGAAAGTACTGAAAAATAATAATTTGAAGGAGTTATCCAAGCAGATTTTACCTTCTTTGATCCCAAACCCCACGACTTCAATGTAGTGAAGCTCCTGTTGTCTACATACCTTAATGATAAGAAATGGGATCTGAGTGATTTGTAGACCTGATACTGGGACAAACACTGTAGGGATTTTTGTTAGATTAGAGGAAAATGAAGACGGTGGGGTTTATTCCGTTTTCACTTCTCTTAACTTGGAAAGATACAAGGACCACTAATGTATAATTGAGCTTAAGGACTTCTTAATTAAAGCGTGCCAAGAGGAACCTTCCTCCTCAGCTTCTGCCACCACTCTATGATGTACTCTATGATGCACTCTTTGACATTCCTTCTGCTTTAAGTTTTATCTATTCATCAGTAATATATACAAGCATAAGAATGTGGACCAGAAAAAGGTCCCAAGTAGCATAAGTGATTAAGCTATGTATACATTAAGCTAGAGGATGAAATTTTTCACAAGCTCAGCTTGAGGTCTTTCACTTTCCCATTACGCACTTAGCAACTTGCAACTTCCGAGATAAAAGAATATAGTTTAATGGGTTTAGCCATGGCTGTAAAGTTTCTATATTTCAACAACAGTTGCAATCTTCGATAAATGAATCATAAGACATATAAGGTTTTGGAGCGTCAAGTTAGGGTTTGAAATAGAGATAGGGAAGTTACGACATCAGATAGAACCCAGGCACACCCGAACTCAGGCCACATCCAAACCCAAATCCAAACCCCATAAAAAAACCTTGCCAAGAACTAGCCCATCCTGGGTGGACATGGAAAATGTGGGCATGGTTTGCCACTGCTAAGTATGACTCTTAAATGAAAAGTGCACTCTTACATTTTAAATGAAAAATTTAAATTACAATGGAAGTAGTCATTTACCATTAGATAGAAAAATAAACATGAAAAATATGTATCCGTTTTTACCTTTACCAATTGAAGGCCTTCGTGTATTGGAAGTTAGTGACCCTTTTTTCTACATATAGTGAGTAGCTGCCAAATAGACGTCTATAAAGCAGCTCAAATCAAAAGCATGTGCCCACCTACCAAAACTTATAAATAACACAAAGCAATTTAAGACTAGGAAGTTAAAACAAATAAAAAATGATAGTAGAAGATAACAGAATACTCATTTGTAAGAAGTGAAATTTCAGGTGCCACACCTTAAATAAAATATATCATGAACCCATATTTCTCATTCAAGTAGGCCAAGAAGAACTAGCATAAGCATGGTTAACTAAAAAATACATTTATTTAAGATAAGAAACATGTGTCAATTCGGCAAGAGAACAAAAAAAGTTTAACTCCCAACACAATTTCCTTGGCCAATTAAACTCGTGAAATTTTACAAAATTGAACGAAATTAGAATCTTCCTTATCTAGGCTAACTAATGGCTTCATGTCTCTTCAGGAAAACAAAATAGAGATAACTACCAACAACACTAGTATTTAGAAGATAGTAGCATTATCCGACCCCCTATATATTAGTAACTACCTTGAGGTTAGTCTGAAAACTTGAAAAATCAAACAAATATGCTTAACTCTCTTATCCATAAAGCCTTAAAACATTTCGATTTTAGAAGTGCTTAAAGCCCTTGGGAACTCCAACAACTTTTGGCCAAACTCTACCTCTTCCTCTGGGGACAATCCACAAAAATTTATTGTTAGCTTCTTCAAACCTTCAGTTCAGCACTTTAAGCTCGCATTCCTTCCCCTTAAATATTGTTATCTTGATTACTTCAAGGTGGAACAACAAACAATTAGGTACGGACTCTAGTTCAATCCAATCAAACTCTTCAACTGGTATTTTATCCTCATCGTCCTCATCATCATACTCCTAGTGACAGTAACATGAATAAAATATTAAAATCTCCAAGGACCATTGTCACAGAAATTGGTGATTAAAAGTGAAGCACCTTCTTTAAAATAAGATCTTCAACATTAGGCGAGCTTTCAAGTAAATTTATCATAACTCTCCAGCCACAAAGAGCAGGAAACTCTTGCTCCATCTTTGTCAGATTATCAAATGTGGGTAGTTTGTGTCCATCAAAAAAATCTAGAACCTTCAAGGATATAATATGAATATCAGGGTCAGACAAAACTTCGTAAGACATAACCACGATGCCAAGAAAAGAATTTCACAATCTTATCGTGCGACAAAACTTCTCCAAGGGCATCATATAATCGTACGGCCATAGTTGTCAAATCGCGAATCGTATCGTGAATCCTCTACCCCCCGAATCACGAATCGTGAATCGAATCAATTGAATCGGAACCAAATGATAAAAACGTAGTAAAACATAAGTAAATGGGATTTAACACTGTAGAATTGGTAATTAAGCGTAATATAACCAAAAACTAATCGTAGCACATGATAATATACCAAAATATATCACAAAAATTAACCGTAGCACATGTTCTCATTCATTTTAAGAATAAAAATGTAAAAAATAAAAATATATCATAAAATAATCTACATATTAATTTAAAACATTCTACATATTAATTTACAACAATAAAATAAATACAAAGGTTAATTTAAAAAAGTAAAACTATAAAACAAATACTTCCAAAAATTTTAAACATGGTTACCTACTCTGATTAACAATATTAATTTAAAACAGCCTACAAAATTACAACAATATTAATTTAACACAATAAACCATATTAATTTAAAACAATAAAACATATGCTAAGATTAACTATAAAACAATATTAATTTAAAACAGCGTACATATTAATTTAAAGCAACAAAACAAATATACCTTCAAAGATTTTATAACAAATGCAAAAGTTTTATAACAAAAAAAAAAGCAAAAGATAGAAGACACTCAGCCAAGAGAATAGACAAGAAAAGCCGGCTGAAAATAATCGGGGCAAGAGAACATGTTTTTCTCTAAAACTCAGTATCTTAACGGTATCCTTTGTTGTTTGCTTCTTTTTTTTATTTGTTTTATTAAAACACACGTATGGTTATAAGGTAAAAAAAATCGCGAAAAAAAAAGTTGGATCGGAACCGAATCGGGAATCAGACCCGAATCGAAAGATTTGAATCGTGAATCGCCGATTCAGTTCGATTCTTTAGACATTTGCGATTCTCAACTCGATTCGAATAGTTTTATGTCAGAATTGAATCGTAAGATTCGAAACAACGAATCGTAATATTTTGGCAACTATGCGTACGGCAGAGTAAGAGGAAGTTAGAATAAACTTACTTACATAGTACGTTTGTACAATGCTAGATACTTAATACTACTGATTCCTCTCAGTATCTCAAACACATGAATATAAGATTCCCAAGGCCTTCTACGATCTCCAACATTAACAATGGCTTCAACTAGTGATGACAAGTTCTTCAAGGTATACTCTGAACGGAATAACACATTCAGATTCAGGTATTCCAGATTTGGGGCATTAATAACAATTTTGTGTGACACTTCATCACGAGTGCCATCTATATTTATTACCAATCTCTTTAAACCAGGTGTGGAAACATCATATATCGTTATGTAATCATCTAGTCGATGTACTCCTATGATTAGATCTTCAAGTAGAGGGCAACTACGAAAGAGCTTCTTTGTCATGACATTACGAGGATTATAAACATGAATGTGGAGGATCTTCAGGTTGGGGGTCGTCAGGAACAAAGAAGAAATATATATTGTCAATCACCAGTTTCAAAATAGTAAGTGTCTCACAAAAGAAAACCTCATATGGAAGCTTCGATATATAACAATCGAGGAGATCAAGCTCACGCACATTACGTCTAATTGCTTCTATAAACCACTCAGATACATGATATGGCTGAATGTTGTTGTGAGAACCCATGCGGAACTTTTGAATTTGCGACGAATTGCAAAGGTGTAACACTCTATACACAAAATATATAAATCCAGTCCCACCCAAAACAGAATCATGCTCAAATTCATCCCGACCCAAAAAACAGTTGTCCTCAAAGTCAATATTGATGATTAAGGTCCACCTGTACTTCTATATTTTTGATAGAATGTTGGTTCTAACAACATATTTTGTTGGAAGGTAAGAGAGAATATGTGAAACAATGACATCAGGCAAGCTGTTTATCCTATCCAGTTTATAATTTTTAGACTTGGAATTGAAACCCATTACTTATTTGATACTCTATTATCCCACAAACACACACAAAAAATAAAAAAGCTACTAGTATACCACTATACGGCGGGGACCGACCACAAGTTGCAAAACCTGTAAAAAAAAAGTAAAGGTTGAGGATAACAATTTATCAAATACAAAAAGTAGGTGAGAGTTGAATAATACAAATCCCAATTTCTATTCTCAAAATAATAAAAACAATTGAATAATATAAAATGAATCTGAAGGCTGAAAGGTGCAAACCACTCAAGTGAGCACCATCATCAATATATTATTTTCATGACTAGTTATATGCATAAGCACAAAGCGGATCCCTTATCTAATGACAAAAACCTTAACATTCAAATGATTAAATCTCAAGAATACCATATAGATTTCCAACTCTCAATGATATATCACATAATAAAACAAATATATAGACAAGTTTAATGAAAAAGGAACATAATTTCATCATAATTTACATTCATTGTCCAACTTACTCATCATTTGGAATAAAACTTGGTTTTCACAACCAATTCTCGAACAAATTATATAGTCTGAGAATCATCCGGAGAATACGCTTGTGCTCCTATAAACAATGAGAAAACTTAGAATAAAAACTAATGAGGTCCAAAAAATGCACGAACCCACACAAAAAATATATTTTTAGCTAATCATTTGAAAACAAAAAAACCCCATCAATCACATCAAAAGTTGATTGTACACGTCATAAACGCGGAATAGAAGTTTGAAGAGCACCTGCTATGAACAATGACAACTCTCTTTGAATAAAAACTACTAAACTTGAGAAGTATCAAAAGGTGAAGAAACCAACATACGCAATATTACGTTCATCGCATCATTTAAAATAAAATAAAAAACTCATAATTCATATCAATTCTATTGTAAAAATTTGTATGCTTCAATAGTACCTCTAAAACACTAAAAACCACAATAATGAGATAAGCATATAACATATACAAAAGAATAAGTAACTCAATTACTAAATTGAGTCATAATCATGAAAAATAAAATGAATAAATTATACATTCACAAATACAAGACTATGAAAACAGACACATCGAGTAGTCCTAAACAAACATAACAAGTCATTAACATATAACAAAAGCTTCAAATTTGGCAACAAAATGAACTTCATAGCCAAATTTCAAAATAAAAAAAAACAAAAAATTTGAAGAGAACAAAAAATATGTTACAATGGAACAAAATGTATAGGCACTATATATAGCTAAATTTAGAGAAACTCTAATACACCCAAACCCTAAAAGTAAAAGGTAACTTCAATATGGGAATAAAATTGTAAATTATAAAATCCTATAAATAACACAACCAAATTTAAAGAATAATTAAAGCAACTGTTATTTTAGCCCAACACGAGCAAACATTGCTGAATCCAAAGTAATTGTAATACAACTCTTACTGCTCCAAATAGCATCAATTTTGTAATAGATTGAATTAATATATCTCTCCCTAGAAACCAAATATACTCGGTTGAAATTTGTCAAAACCCTATATTAACACCTTTTTTTCCAAACAACCCCAAAATAGGAAAATGAGAAAAGCCTACTCCATTCATAACCACTTTTTTGTAAACTTAAATTTGAGCAAAACAAAAAGAACCCATTTCAATAGAGTAGCCAAACACTTGTTCCCAGCACCCAAACTAAAAATTCTACTAAAATCCAAACCTCAAACTTGATAACCTTGAAATAGAGAAACCCATTTCACCTTACACCCATTTTTTGTTTTTCACTCACATGGGAGTAAAACAAAAAAAACCTACCCATTTTCATAAAACTTACTTTCTTGGGAACCAAACTGACTCACTTTCCACTAAAAACCTAACCTCCAAGTTAAAAACAGAAAGAAACAGAGCAAACCATTCTCACTTGTTCAAAATAAAAAATAAAATAAAAATAAAAACTGTAGTATATTGATTCCTTTCGATATACAAATGACACCTAGACAAAACCCATTTCACAAAACTAATCACTTTATTTTGTCGACACCCAAACACACTTTTACTAGAACCCTAAGCTCTAATGTGGAAAAGAGAGAAAAATAGAGTAAACAGAGAAACCCAAATTTTAGACCCAAAAAAGAGTTGGGTTTTTAGAGAGAACAAAAACCCAGTAGGGTATAGCTTTGTTCAGAGAAATGTGTGAAACAATGACATCAGGCAAGCTGCTGATCCAATTTACAATTTTTTGACTTGGAATTGAAAACCATTATTTGATATTCCACAATATAAATTTAAAAAAAAAACTACCAATGGTTCAATTGCTCTTGAGATGGTTCTACATATATATAAAACATTGTACAATATTGGTTCTTACCGGGTGGAGAAACAACGGTAGATAACTTTCCACAAGAAATTTTCTAAGTAAATCACTTGAGTTGAGAGTGTTGTGGTCAAAGAGTACTCTTCTTTTTTCTTTTATTCATTTTTGATTTGGTGGGTGTGTTTGAAGTTGGCCAAAAATTTAATCCTGGGTGGACAATTCGCGTATTTGGATAGTGTTACAAGACGACACGAGGAGACACAATACGATAATAATTTTGTGGATCCAAACGTATTTTTTTTAGTTGACTTGATCACAATTCAAATAAAAACGGCATAACATGACACGACACGAATAACACGATTTTTTTAAATTTCACGTTAAATTAAACATAAATAGACACGATAACCCGAATAAAAATACGATTAACACGATAACACGACTCATAATTTTGACACGAATACGACACGACACGACTTTGTGTCAAAAAACTTGACGCGAACACGGTATATCATGTCAATTTCATGTCGTGCCGTATCGTGTTTTCGTGTCATTTCTAATCTTGCCACCCCTTGTTTTATCCAACAACTTAATTCACACCCTAATGTGATGAAAAATAATTGATAAATTTACCTAATTAAAATTTAAAATAAAGTTTTTGACCCATATGACCCCTACCCAATTAAAATTTAAAATAATTTTTTTGACCCATATGACCCCTAACTATGTAAGTAGTGTTATTTTACATAACATGAATACAAAGCAAGAAATATTTTACATACACAACACGATTATGATTCGATTAAGATACGTCACAACACAAAATCTTTGTATTACCTAACTTGAACCCGATCTCGATAACATGACGCGTAAGGTAAAAAAAAGGGCCATGTTGTGTCTTAATTGGGACGTGATGAACTAATTAAAACACAACGCGTCATAATGCGACAAGATATCGTATTTTTACGTGATACTGACACGAACCAATTAAAATACAACACATAATCATTTTATAATTAACATTAACCAAACAAAACTCGACACAACATTAAAATGTATTTCTAGCTAGTACGAATATGATCCATTAAAACACGAGATAAAACGAAATCTTTTTTTATCAAATATGAGCACGACCTGAATAAAATACAAAATGAAATCTTTGTTTAACCTAACACGAATACGGTCCAATTAAAATCCAAAATGACATGGAATCTTATTTGTATTACCTAATATGAGCATGACCGTATTAAACACAACACGAAATAATTTTTTTACTTAACCCAAACACGTCCCAATTACCATGTGAAACAACATATAATCGCTTTTTACTTGGCACGAATACAATTCAATTAAGCCATGACACGACACGAAACGAAATCTTTTTTCGACCAATTAAAACACGAAACGACACAATTTTTTACCTTACACAATAAGAAATCATGTTATCAAGGCCGTGTTCATGTTAGGTAACAAAAAAAAATTGTTACGCGTCGTATTTTAATCGGGTGATATTTGTGTTCGGTATAAAAAGATTTCTTGCAGTAAAATGTTCATGTTAGTTAAAATAAAGATTGAACTATATACAAAATATATAAAGCCAAAAATAAAAGTATTTTAAAATGAGCGCTCTTAGTTTCACCCCAAAAAATTTCCCAAACACCACACAAAAAGTAAAATTAATTTTTACTTCAAAATACCAAAGGGAACTGTACTTTTTTTGTTGAACTTACTAAAACACCCCTAATCAAAATAACAAATGATACCTCAAACCAATTTTCCTCTTAAACCTAAAACAAACTTTTGGTATTCTCACTTCAACTAAGACCACCACTGTGTCATTCAACAACCCATGGCCAAAACCACCACACCACCACCATTCTCTAATTTTGCCACCAACATCCACCTCCATTATTATATGCTGTATTTTGTTGATTTCTTTTTTATTTATTTTTTTCAATGTAAAACCCTAGTTATCATTAATGGAACCTCAAAAACCTACAAATGAAGAAGAACAACAAAAACAAACATTTAATACTCACTTGATTCGTTTGAGATATTTTTTCAACCTTATCATTGTTATATTAATCATTTTAGATAAAATAAAATAAAAAATGCATACGTGACAAATAATGTCACACCCCAAACCCAATATCCATACTAATCATTTGTTATTAAAATAATTGGATCATAATCTCGAGCCCATTGAAAAATATACTTCATTTATAAATATTTTTCTCCACAATGTGCATAATGAACATAATATTATTCTTATACCATAAAATTCAATATCAGAGTCATAATTAAGCGGACATACAATACTGTGATTAACTATGATCAACTCAATCCATACTAAATCAATATATACAATGTGTGAGTGTATTAAAATCTTCAGTGTGACAACGATAAAATCCCCATTTTTAAACCCCAGCTCTCTCCAACGGTGCAACTCTCAAAGTTACCGGTCATATGGTATCCTAGCTGGCAGCGTACGAACCTGAAATTGTTAAAATATAAACCGTAAGCATTAAGCTTAGTGAGGTACTCCTTCCCTGCAACAGAATAACAATTCTATATCGAATATGTGGATATAAAATCCGAATAATCCTGCCCATTGGCAATAAAAAATCATGGATCATAAGATCCAAATAATTCTGTCCATTGGCAATAACAAATCCTGGATCATAAGATCCAAATAATTCTGCCCATTGACGATAACAAATCCTGGATCATAAGACCCAAACAAATCCTGGATATTTTAATATCCAAACATATCCTGAATACCAAAGTATTCAAACGAATCCTGGATCATGAGACCCAAACGAATCCTGGATATTTTAATATCCAAACAAATCTTGAATACCGAAGTATTCAAACAAATCCTGCTCTTAGAGCTATATTCATATTTATATATGAAACAAATCATAAGTACAGTCACCTCGACAGTTTAACTGGCTTTTCCCTTGCCTTTATCCGGTATTTGTTTAATCAGCTCTTCTTCCCTTCCTTAGGGGCTTTTACATAATTTTTCTATGAATTTTTCTTCAATTTCTCCTCACACTTTCTTCCTAAACTTCAAAACTCTCTTTCCTTAGGTTAAAACTCTTCCATGGCTGAAATATGCTGAAGTAAGAGCTTAATTAAAGGGTTTTAAGTCGGCATAAGGTCACCCCCTCTTGGTCCAATCAAAATATAGCATGTGGCATTACATAAAACAAAATATCATTTAAGACTAAATGACTACTTTACCCCCTGTTCGTAAAAAGACAATATCTTCCCACTCGGATGTCCGTTCGATGAACCGTTTATTTCATTATAAACCTAACTCATATATATAAAAATATCTAGTTTACACCTCAAGTTCATTGTTATGTCATATAGGTCAAAACTAGCCTCCAACAGGAACATTCCTACCGAAAAGTTTAAAATTTCACATTTGTAACTAATTCGATATTTCAGGCTTTATGAAGGTAGGATTAAAATAAACATAATTACTTACATTATATATATACTAATAACATATTATTCATATCACATAAGCTAATCATGATTTAAACATGATTTATCATAATTATATTCGGGTTGTCACAAATAAGGTTTCTAAAACCTGTAATTATGGGGACAGAAAACCATAAGTGATAAGTTTCGATAGTGTACCTCATCATGAAAAGGAGGAAGGGTCAATATACAGCCACAACCACTTGTCACCGCGCTTTCTCCCTATAAGAGGACTAAAGTTGTCTTGTTTCTAATATGGTGACTTGATACCATGGTTAGTGAGAATACACGGTGATAATTGGTTGTGGTGTCCTTATGGTGACAATGTGCATTACCACGGTGTCTTATTACTGTGGGTGGTCATTTATTAGGGCCTCAAGTTGTCATGGTTTTGGTCATTGTAATAAGTGACCATGGTATAGAATTCATAGCTTCTTCTTGTCGTATATTATACAATTATGATCAATGATGTCATGGTTATGTGACACCCCGACTAATTAAATACCGGGTAGCTACTCCTTTATTAAATTAATTCAAAATGCCAAGTTGGTTCATTTAATAGCATCACTGTTGAAAACATTTTAATGATTACTAACCACCTAGTATTTAAAAAGTAAGTTGTCAAATTTTAAATTAAATCTGTTTAACATGCGATAAATGAAATATAAAAGAATAACATCACCATACACCATAAAGTCTCAATAAAGTAACCAACAAATAATAATAAGTCCGGAGGAAAACTCCTCACAACAATCCCATAACCGAAATAAATAAAACAGTCTATCCTGAATTAATTACATTCCAAAAATCTGAATAACTGAAATATGAAATGTCGCTAATAGAAATGGGCGACATGACCTATAAATGATGAAACTGAATATGGAGTCAAGACTAGAAAATGAGGCGTCTAATATCAAGGCCCTGTAACTTCCACAACAGCTACAGCTCGTCACCTGAATGGAAATTCTATGCATGGTGTCCTTGTGGCTGGGCACCTAAAAAGGCTTTTACAAAAATAGATTTGAAAGCAAACGGGTCAGAGCCCGAAAGTGGAGAGTATTTTAAAAAAAAACAGCAAGTGCTTTAATAACATTAGAACAATGAATGCAAAATACATGTTAGGACGTGCACTCACATGAAAATCTCACCTCTCGACTAAGTGTGCACTCCTAATGTACCGTACCCATCTAAGTGATATCCATATCAAACAAAACCGTCATAAGTTCTAACCTTTCTACTCGATTCACAATTTAAATTCCCAACGTTAACACTTTAAATAGATGTCTTTACTCAAACTCGGATTCTCAATTATTAGCAATACAATTCACAGCAGGTTATCCCTATTTATATTTATCAAGGCGTTACTATACTTATTCTCGCAATTAAACATAACAATTCCTTTCCATTTAACCGTATGTTATTCACATCATAAATATACAATACAAGCACCCCGAGGCTAAGCTGCGGTGCACACATACTCTGCTATCCATCCCGGTGCATCACGTACATAAGGATCACGCATTTCGAATCTCTCAGGAATCGTTCTCAGATAACAACAATCACAAACAATGGAGGCGAACACAGTCACATCACATGGGTCAGGCACATACCTACGCTCCCATGATCAGCAGACTTATTAACTTCCCAATAAGTCCTTCTCTGACCTATGTCCTCGAGGTACCAATCTAAATCCCCCCCGTAGGCACACAAAGATTAGATGGCCCTAAGCGAACGCAAACCTCCCGTGATAGCAAGTATGGTAGGTATGTCATACACATAAAATCATATATACTAAGCATGCACACTTCTTAGTAATTACCATAAATTATTAGAGGTACACTTCTCATTCTCATACCAACTTATAATGTCACACAAATCATATGTTCGGTTTACATGTATTTAAGTCATTAATTATCCTCGCATCGTGATTAGTCACTCTCGCCCTAATCCACAACTATCATTTGAGTCAAATCACACTTCTATGTTTCACTCCTAAATATATCCCAAATATCCCAACTATATCAATTAGTCATCAAAGGAATGTTGTCTCTACAATTAAACCAGGTTACGGGACATTAAAAATCGAATCAGGCCAAAAAGGCAAATTTGTCAACTCGTTAGAAGTCTCGTTCGAACGAGGTCGTTCGAACGAGAGTTCGTTCGAACGAAGTGGGCATCTAACGAGATCTCGTTCGAACGAAAGGCATCGAACGAACATCCCACTCGTTAGAAGTCAAACAATCAACTCGTTAGAAGCTAGTTCGAACGACCTGGGCAGGCCTTTTAACGAGGTGACAGTTTCGAGCCCAAAATTCTCCTATTACGTTTTTCCCATTTCTCTTCACCTCTAATCTCATGTAAACATCATTCCAACAGTAGTTTAAGGTTTCTAATCATTCCTAAACATACTTAGGTCGTATTTTAACATATTTATGGGGTCAATTCATCCTAAACAACACCCAACTATCAAATCTCCCAATTTTCCCCCAAATCTTATGAGTATGAACCCTAGAAAATTAAAGTCATCAATTGTAACAACCCTTGATTTTTGGAGACTGAGAAATTAAATTTTGGGAAAATAAAATTTAATTAAATTGGAGAATTTCAGATTTGGGAATTGAGGACCAAAAATAGAAAGTATTTTAAAGCATCCCGGATGATATTTTTGAGGGTACCATCGATCCCGGAAAGGTCGAGATAGTCAAAATGACTATTATTGGGTCTTATTTCGGCTCCGGAATGTTTTTAAGTTATTTTGACTTGAATTGGAGTAAACGAGTCATTTAAAGTGTGTATTAACTTTTAAGATTGGGTTTATTGTTTTAAGGGATTTAAGGCTTACAGATCAAGCCTTTCTCATTTTGAGAAAGAGAGAAAAAGCCCTAGAGAGAAAAGAAGAAGAGAAAGAAGAAGAAAAGAAGAGAGAGAGGAAGAAAAGCTTGAGATTTCCGGCCCAACCGCGACATCGAGGACGATCCAACCGCTACAAATCTGAGGCAAGTGTTTAATCTTGCTAAATAGCTATTTGTGTATTTCATTTCATAATTTGTGGGGTAAAGAAATGGATTTTTGGGTATTAACATCAAAACCTAGATTTTTAGGTTTAATCTTGAAATAAATGTTTAAATATGGATTTAATGGATTAGAAGTGGTTGGGATCAACTTTGGGTTGATTAATGGGCTTAAAATTATGATTTGAGGAAAGTTTGGGGATTAGAATGAAAGTTTTAGGGTATAAATTTCGTGGGTTTGCTGAAAATGGAAAATTAGCCAAGGCAACTGGTTTGGCCGGTCGACCGCGGTCTGGGGACCGGTCGATCGCGCCTTAAGGAAAGAGCCTACTGCATTTCTTCGTAGGAAAAATATGGACCCGCGATCGATCGGGGGTTTGGGGCCAGTCGACCGGTCCCCTGTTTTTAGCCCAAAACTTGGATTTCTTTTCCCCCTTCTCTTTGGAGTTTATTCTTAGGGTCTTCCTTAATGGGCTGTTTTATGGGTTTCCTAAGATGACTTCTAGCCGATTTTGGTTGGGTTAGTTGATTTGGGGTTTTTTCTTATGAAGTAAGAGATACCTTTTGGTGGCTTATAGGGGGGGTCCCTCATTTAGTATGCGATAGTGGGGACTTCTCGGAATAATTGGATAAGGAATATCCATGTATGTTGTGAAATTTCTAGGCCGACATTTATGTCAAATCCTTATAAGGATAGGATATGGTTAAGATATAATTTGGGGCCAAATGGAAGAGAGTGGTTGCATACTCTTTAAGAGCTAGGGGTCTCATATCCTTAGAAATGTTTAGTCTAAGGAACAATTGATAACTCAATAGGAGTAAGAGTTACCGAGATTTATTCGAACCACATGTGACTTTGGGAACGGCTTGGGATCGTACTATCGACTAGAATAAGCGGTAGCATAAATTCTAGTTAGGATAGTTTACACGTAATTATGGGGATATGATCGCTGAGATTCCAATACTTGAAATGAGGTTGGAATAAATTGAGGTTTTAGACTATTAAGTCATGTGTGTACCTATGGTTAAATAGTACTAAAAGTAATTAGGTACTTTTGAATATGAATGAGATGTGTAGTGATGGATTCCTACACAAACTCTTGGGTGATAACCCTAATGTTGAATATATATGTATAGATATATACATATGGTTTTGGGAGACTATTCATTATAGAAAAATGATTGAATATATTTCAAGAGAGGGATTGTATTCACATATCGAGGTACATTTAATGGAAATTGTGGTGACGGCTTGTATATTGAGGATTATGTATACTTATAGCTGGGTTATATATCTTATACATATGAACGAGAATTAGTTTGTATATATATATTGATATAGTGATGTGTGAATAAATGTTCATATATCTATGTATGAATGTGAATATATGGATATATATTTATGTTGTGGACATACATGGTATGGATATTTAAACCGTATATGATGGTTTACTATATTGGATCATATGATGGGATCATATGGATGTATGTATATTGAGCATGTGAGCGATATATATACTTATGTGGTTAAGCATACCCCACTCATGCTATCATTGGGAAGTTTCCGCACAGAGGGTGAGCATCCTGTCATATAGAGCATGGTGTGGATATTCCCCAGGTCATAGTCGTCCCTTGTGTTATTATACGATATATATATATTTTGGGGTGAGACGTGGTGGGTATGTTTCGTCTCATTGCCGGTTGGAACTATGACCGCTTCCCGGGACGTCGTGTGTGTGAGTTATCACGAGGTGGGTGTCGTTGATCCCCACCAGGTGGTCCCCAGTTGTTACGTGAGCCGGACTCTGGGAAGATGATAGCATTGATGAAGTTTTATCGGCGCTATATATAGCCGGGTATTATATGTGCATGGCCATTGTACATCATATATGGTATGTACACTTGGTCATGGGTATGGATGATGGCATGTATATATATATGGTGAGAATAAAATACCAATATATATATTTATATATCCTAGATGAAAGGATATGGTATTTCTATGGGGTACATCTTGGATGATTATTGGAGATTATTTGGGGGTTGATGTATTGCATTTAAGGAATACTTCGGTTACATCATCCCAAGGATATTATTGGAGATTTTTAGTTGTTTTCATATTGTAGTTTAAAAGTTTAGTAGTAATGGTAGTATTAAATTGTATGTTAAGGATTATGGATCTCTAGGATCGGCATTGCCCAGGAGTAGTGTAACGAGGTGGTTCCTTGTTTGGATTTCGCTTTGCGAGACACCTCACGCACGAAACGCAGTGCAATGTCGAGATTTGAGAGAAGTAATTACATATATGGAATAATGGATCTCTAGTCGTGATATTGCCAGGAGTAGTGTAACGGGGCGGTTCCTTGTTTGGATTTCGCTTTGCGAGACTCCCCACGCACGAAACGTAGTACAATTTTGAGATTAGAGAGAAATTTTGCCATTAATCCATGTGCATGATATTTAGAAATAAATTCTTATATTTTAGCCTATATATATGTATATATATATATATATATATATATATATAGGGGTAACGTATTAAGAATTATAATTTATGAATTTTATAAATCGGAATCCATTAGGCCTATTAAGGCATAATTGTTGTAATCATAATCTAGTAGGATTAGAAAGGGTGGATCCTTAGATTATGACGGGAAAGTAGCTCTCGTGGGTATAGGCTAGGACTATGATAAGTTAGGTTGTCCTAATAACAATGGGGGTAATTTAACTAAAACGTGAAGACGCGAATAGGTGCGCGCCTTTAGATGAGAGGTGAGTTGGGGTACCACGAGAGTGCGGTCTCACTTTAATTATGAAATAAAGTGCACCGGTATTTATTATGCACGGTTAACACACTTGCTAAATATTTTCACAATCGGGCCTCTGACCCGTTTACTTTTCTCTCCTCCTTGTATATATATATTATCACAGGTATCCTACCGCATGGATGCCAGATGACTTTCTATCCAGAGTCTTGGGAGCCGTGATAGGTGCGGACTGTTGCGGGATGTTTCATATAGCCGCTTCCTACTTCTTTAAAATTCTAGGTATGATTCATGTTATATATATCGGGTTTGTACCCAAGGGATATTTATATACATGTTTGTATTTATTCCATTTCAGTTATTGTATTGGCTGTGACCCGATAGCTTATTCGGGTCTACTTTGTGTAGTACATTTCGTAGTAGTTATTTAGTTCATTTTATTTCTAGCATCTCATTTATTTTAATTCTTTCTTGCATCTTTATTTTTTTTAGAGTTAGTTGGTTGGTTGTTGCACATTTTATTTAGATTTTAACTTCCCGCTTATATGATATCGGGTAGTTAGTCCTATATTATATAGTACCGACCGTTGATGTTGAGACTGGACCATATGAAACTCCTGATTTAATATAGTATAGGGCTGGCCACCCGTTATTATTTTAGGCGGGTTGTGACATCAATATCCCTAATTAAATCCGTTATTGTAACATGAAAGATGTATTTCCAATAGTAAAATCATCCAAACACAATTCTACATACAATCTCTTTATCAAAACATGAGTTTCTAATTCCAATTTCATGGGTTTTTGTCATTCTCCCAAAACAATGCAATTATATAAATTTCTGCGCATGGAAGAAGCATTCGTTGTAAATAACGTAATTAAACCACTTGCCTTGTATTTTTCTCTGAATTTGGTGTTGAATTGATCAAGGTTGCTCTCTCCTTTTCTCCCAAGGTTGAAGGTTGAAGATGGAGGTTGTTTTTCTCTTTTGGGAACTTCTCCTAACCTCTCCTAAAACTCCCGTTGCCCTCTAGTCAGTTAATTGTTGGTAATGGGTTAGTGGGTTATAAAATTTCCTATTTTAAACTCCCAAAATTCGTTAGTCATAAATCCTCAAATTCCAAAATTACCAAAATACCCTTTTAAGTTGCCAGTATGGCCTAAAAATGCCCCGGGACCCAAACTAAACCCCCGGCTAGTGTTTTCTGACTATTTCGACCCTTCCGGACATGTTGGCGCCCTCAAAATGACCATACGGTGGATAAAAATATAATTCACATTTTAATTAAAAAAATAATTATATTCCTGACACGACTGTCACCCGCGTCCCAATAAAATTTCCCAAATTGCCGTATTTCTATCTCACGACAAATTCAATATATTCAATATTCACATAATGTCATATGTATACACATTATAATCAAATACCAACTCATTATAATCAAATACCAACTCACGTCTCGTTAGTATTTTATCCGGATTAATTCTCAATTAATACCTATTTAATTTAATTAATCCCAATAAATAAATATCACTAAAAGTACGGGGTATTACAGGTTAACCCAAACCCTCAGCACTAAGTCACTATTATTTTAGTAATGTACATAATTTTATCATATATTGTCCAACTTATTGATTTACTAATACAACCTATGTCCAGTTGGATGAGGCACTTTACATCGTAACATTCTGGCAAGACATTGACAATATATAAGTCCCTAGCGCTAGTACTAGTGGTGGGGCCTGACAAACCTTTGGAATGCGGTGTGTGATATTGATTTAAAATTATTCGCAAGTTTCCAAGTAATTCTTATTTAATTGGAGTCTATTTGAACCAAAATAATTCAGCCCTTAAACATGCATCTATGTGTGTTCTCGTGTCAAACCATAGATAGATAAAGCCTGTGACATAAAGTTAAGAAAAAAATCTTTTGGGTAAAACCTTTTATTTCTAGAACTTTGAAGAATTTACAAGACCATTGACTTATATACAACTGATAATCGCTTACAAGTGTAATGCACGATATCTTCGTCAAACCTTCAAAGCAACGGTTAGAAATAACGTCGGCTGGAATCTCCCGCAAAAACTCCAGATGGTCGGCAATGAAGAAGAAAATGGCTTATCCACAAATGTGAACTTTTTAAGGACTCTCTCCACAATAGAACGCAGCTGTCGGTTGTAGAGTTTTCCCCACAAAGAATGAACCAAAGCAAAATATGTTCTTGGGTTCCACAAAACAACTCACACAAAAGTAATTGGGATGTTTTGTGAATTGTAAACAAAACAAATATTTGAACCCTTAAGTTGTTAGAGAAAAACTTTATGCCCAAAGATATTTTTCAAATTGATTTTGGGAAGATAAACAAAACAAAAGTTTTCAAAGGATACAACTCTTTAAAGTTAGAAAACTGTTCTCCCGTTTTAAAACAAAGGCTGACATTCCTTTTTATAGGAATTTGAGGCGGTCAAAGAGATCAACATGAAAGCAGCGTGTCAGCCAAAAAGTCATCTCGCTCGAACGAAAACCCCATCTCCCTCGAACGAGATCCACATGCCGCTCAAATGACTACGCGCGACATCTCATGTCGTTCGAATGAGATGGTGATCTCGCTTGAACGACCTTGGCGTCGAAATCGAGGTACGTTTAGTGCCTTACAAATTTTTCAAAACAATGTTTTCTCAAACAGTTAAGAAACCTTTTTATAAAAAACATTTATAAAAACATTTTTATATAAAAGCGTTTTTAAAACTCCTTTTAAAAATATCCCAACACTCTGAATACGAAATGTAAATGAAACTTTAAAACATTATCTTACCAAAGATCATATTGCTATTTCACTCCTAATATGGGTCATTTACATGATATTTATATCAAAACCTCATATCATAAACCAACATTAACATCCTCTACATATTACGATATAAAGGCCCCAATTAACTATCAAGAAACCTAAGAATTCTAACCCCAAATTTGAAGAATGCCATACTAAATTTCTAGTAAAAATCTGACCATAAAAAAAATAATAAATCCTCTACATGCATTAATCATCATCAATAAAACATATTAAAACCTAATTCCCATAAATAAGAGAGATATTTACATGCATCAAAAAGCAAATTGGAAACATAAATTAACCAAGAAAGTTCGTGCCTTAAAGATTTGTGGAAGAAGGTCCACTGAAGCCCTTTTAATTTCTGTCCTTGATTTTCCCTTTCTCTTGCCCTTTTTCCTCTTTTTTGGCTCTTTCCACTCTTTCTCCCGTTACTGTCAATTTAGGTTTTCTAAAATGATGGTGGGGAGTGGTTTACTCCCACTTAAACACTTAATTAGTGCTAATCCCGAGTTGGGCCTAAAACCTAACTTTTGGACCCCCAAATGGACCCGAACTCATAATCTAATTATCCCCAAAGCTTCCCAACTTATATTCCAATGTCCCAGGCCCAATTCTAGAGATTTAAAACACTAAACCGAGTCTTCAATGCTCCCCATACGCATCCCAAATATTGTTATTTCACTTGGACATTTTACTATGCTAAAACGACACGTGCCCAAAATTTAATTATAAATTAATTATTTTTTACTCGCAACCCCATTACGTCTAGTTGAGTTTTATTTTTATAAAATCATAAAGGATTAATTAAAAATTTTACTCCCTAAAATTTTAAATCTTCCCAATTTAATTTATTCTGAAATATAAATCTGAAATCATCAAACCATTTTCTATTGTACTATTTTATTTCTAAACATTACGGGGTATTACATTCTCCTCCCCTCAAAACAGAATTCCATCCTCGGAATTCGTTAAAACCCAACCTTATTTTTAATCCGTGTTACTAAACCACGCTTTACGCCCAATTATTTCATACTCATATCCCACGAGGTAAAAGAAAACTCTCACTCATGCCTATCATAACGTGACCGAGGTGTTCATATACTCCGCATTATATGTACACACACATAACATTAACAAAGTTGGATGGCACATATACATCTAATTTGTACCATTCAAACCAAGTATAACCATACACCAAATATACCACCATATATTTACATGCAAGAGAAATAAAGATCTCAGTATCCGACTGCCCTCAACTCCCGACTTTTGCCAATTTCGTGCTTGGGACATCTCGCAAGCAAAATCCAAACAAGGAACCCTCCTGATACACTATTGTACGTCTTAGTCTGTTATTGAGATCCATCGGCCCAAGATTAAAAGAAAAAGAAATAATCATGAATGTGTACAGTAATAATATAAATTTTAACTTTTACCCATTGCGAATTAAAGTCTCATATTGCCAAAGGGATACACTAAATCCCAATAAATATACCCATTTAATTACTCAAATTAATAATCCAAAATGTCCGAGGGTCTAACATCTCTCAGCTCCCGACATATGCTACTTTCGTGCGTGGGGTGTCTCCCAAGTGAAATCCGAACAAGGAACCCCCTATACACTACTATGTAGCGTTATCGGTCGTTGTGATCCGTCAGTCCATGACCCATGTTTATAATGTACTCATAAATATTTATAAGGCTCTCCAGGCCCTATAGTCACCCAGTTAACCATATTTAAATTCAAGGTGTCCCAATTCCTTTAGTATTTGCTGACGTAAAAATAAATATTGATTCCCGTTAAATTATCAATATGACAGTACCTAGAACAATAAGCAAAAAAATATCCTAGAATCCAACATCTCTTAACTCTCGACATTTTCAAATTTCATGCATGGGACGTCTTGCGATCGAAATCCAAACAAGGAACCCTCCCAATACACTACTACGTAACTCTGTCGGTCATTGAGATCTGTTGGTCGAGTATCTAGGTCTATTAATATTTTTAAATCAATATATATGGCTTCACGACCAACTCATTTCCACAAAGGCTATCACTGCCCATTTCCAATGACATCATCATTATAATAACATTGTTATGATTGTACACTGCATCGTGTAATCGGGACTACCACTAGTCCTAATATTCCCAAAGGAACCAAATACTTCTAAAATACGAATTCCACTAGCTTTTCATACTCTTGATACAAATAAGAAGGTTTTATCGCTGTATAATTATCTTACTACGACATATCTTAACAATTTTGCCTAAAATAAGCATAAGCCTCCCTATAGGCACTTCCATACATTTACTAACCAACCTAAGATTGCCCTTTCTCACCCAACATGAACCAACGTAAAACACTATCGCAAGTACGAAGTCCAACTTCTTCAATGTACTAACAAAACCCAAGTGAACACTAAGTTTCAATATCAAATAAAACATATCCAACATATTCCAAAATAGGGAAAAACATACCCTTCACCTTTAATGTTATCATTAGTCTCTATTTCCCAAATAATTTTATCTCTAATTCGATGCGCATTTTGTTGTGGGCCCTAGTTTACACGAACTAACCTTTGTTGATGCATTATTGAACATTATCGCTTCCTCAAATATTCTAAATGTCTTCCATTAAATTACTAGACACTAAATTTCTCGAACTCCTCAAAATTATAGCAAGTAACCCGCACTAAGGTCGCTATTACACTCACTCCAAACTGACCCCTTCCCGAATGGGTAACATAGACTACCAAAGAATATAATGATTCCTAATCATGGGGCTCTACATTAAAGAACGTAACATAGTACGTAACGATCTCAAAGACAGATCCTAAGGACACTTCAATCTATTGGAGCGAAAGTCCAAGGGTCTATTGAATAACACTTATAGATCGAATTACAAAACAATTTACACATGCGTGAAATCCTACAAAGTGGAATTACGATTTACCTTTCGAGATGTATTTTATTTGATCTCTCCTTTACACAAATAGAATGTGTGATGGCTCGACTCACCTCACAGTCTTCTACTGTATGCCTGATATGGACAACCACGAGTAGAGGGAGGGCTCCTATTTCGTGACCACCTTCTTGTCTCCTCTTTCTTCCCTACTGCCTCACTTTTTCATAAGTCTGAAGTCGTGGCTTAAGAGTATCCAAGAGTGATGGCTAGGTTATGAAAGAATGATATTTAGGTGCACATATATAGGCTACAGTAGGGACCCTAAGGAGAGATAAGGATGTGGATCTTAATGGGCCTGAGAAAACCTAATTCTTCCCGAATTCTAATCTCAGTCCTTTAATTATAATTAATTCCACTAAATAATTATAATTGCAACTCCATTCCTTAACTCAAAATTATATTTTGAGCTCCTCATTATTAATTGCTTAATTCTACCCACATTAAGGTTACAGATACCCATTAGTAAAATAAATTACTGATAATTTATTTGATTAACTTCTTCAAGTCCTTGAACGATCCAACTTAACTTATTTGTAGTGTCGGATTAATATAATCCACCTTCACAGTTTTACACATACAAAACTTATAAGTATCTCAAGGGGATATCACCAATCTCTATATCGCGATGTGGATTCCATCCATAAAATACTTTCACCATACATTAATCACAATTACCCAATTTATCAAGATTATTGATCCAATAATGAATCTCACCCGATAAGTCAAAGCAATAAATAAATAGTGCATGTGTCCATCAATCATATTCGAATTAAGAGCCTTAAGTAAACCTAATAGTTATGAGGTGTACATTGTCTTATAAAATCAATATAAAAACAATGACCTCAAATTGGGCTCGTTCAATACACATAAAGTATACTAGCACAATAAGTTGAAACTATACAGTTTCTTGTAATCAAGATAGACCTACTAAAATATTGTGCTATAGTCCTACAGATAGTGTGTCCAGTTCCATCTAAGACTGAATGACACAATTTATATTTCACAGGAACTGGTGATCTGATCCTCTGTGTGTAAGCCGTACTCTACACACCAAAACACCTACTGAGTAGAACAAAAGACATTGGCAATATATAAAATACTGTAAATATTATGTCCATACATGATGCTCAATAAAATAAGAATTACTGATTTTATTCTAATAATAAATCCAAACAATCGTGCTCTGATACCAACTGTAATGACCTCCATTTTCTAACGTAAACGCTAGCCAGGCACGATACGCCAAAGATGGGGCTTGTCGATCAATTAATACCATTCTCAGCACAATGTAACATAAATATGGTAATTTAAAAGCCAATACTTTAAAACTTTATGAATATCATTCTGATAATAATTAAAACCAAACCAACACTACCTGGAGATTAAATCCAACTACAAGTAATATCACAAGCTCCAACATAATGTAAATAAATAAATAAATTTTGGGATTTTTCCCTTACAATGCTTCCAAATAAAATAACTAAACTCTGGTAGAAAAGCGCCTAAGCTAGAGTCAACAATCCGGAAGGCTGCTATGCACTGAGAGATCGCAAGGTGGTACAACAACAGTCCTGTTATCCCTATCTGGAAATAACCTCGGGGGAGAGGGGGGCATTTATAATTTGGATCAGAGCTCGAGGTGTGCAATAATTAACTTAATTAATTTATGATGTAATAATACAGTTGATGAAAAATAAGTATTCCCCCTTTTCGACACTCACATGCGTATAACACCTCACCTCTCATCTAAGTGTGACTTTCCTCACTTCCCAAAATTCCCCAAATAATAACTACGCCTACGTGCCAATTTTATACAATGGTTAAGTGATTTAAATGTGCCTATTACATCTAATTATAATTATTTAAAAAAATTCCATTCTTATAATCTCCACCGAAGACGCATAAATGTCCACTATGTAATAAATAATGACAAATTTAATTTATAAACACATATGTGACACACAAGGGTATCTACCATTGATGTCAAACTCGTGCTCTATCGAAAAGTCCGAAGGAATCCTAACATCCAAATCGGACAATCCGAAGAAATCCTGACATCCTAAGCGAACACCACAAAACACACATAAGCTGGGCGCGATCCCTAAGCAGGACACCTGTATATGGCCCATACCCAACCGTAATACCGGAAGGGTCAGCACCACACCTACCCCACGTGGGTGGAGCTTCTATGTAGTACCTATATGCCTACACAACGTCAATCCCACCTGTACTGACATTTGGTAGTTAGCCGAAATGCACGAACCCTCGAGCCGATAGGTAAGTCCACTGGTATGTCCACACACAAATATAATATAATACATATTATTTTCCCATATAATATGTAATAGTAATTATCCTACAATTATCAATCCATACAAATTTCACACAAATCAACAACAATACATATAATTACTCCATATAATATGTATAAGTAATTATCCCATAATTACCATAGAAATCCAACCCAAGTCCACAACGTTCCCTATTTATTGATAATTTAGCAGTGATTAAAATATTAATTTTTTTCTCATATATAATTACTTGTTGTTTATCTCATATAATAAGTGTGGGTAGTTACTTTATAATTACCTAAATATCCCACCTAATATTCACAAGTATCCAATCAATATTTAATCATCAGATGATTATTAACTTCCATTCCCTTTTATAATTATTTAACCCCTTAGTTAAATAAAGTTTCTCCGATTTGATGTGAACACATTTATATTTTTAATAAATTCGTTATTGACCCGAAAATGTTTCTACCCACTCGCTTGAACTCCTAAAAATGTCCACAACCAAATTCCAGACCCAGCATGGTTTTCCCCAGAACCGAATCGATTCGGTTTGGACCGAATCGATTCTCTTCGACGCAGGAACCCATATATGCTACTTTGTTTCTATACGGGTTTTACACTTCTCATTTCCAGCTCACCACCAATGGTTTCTACAATATCATACTTACGTAATTGAGTTTGTACAACTTAGCTATTCTATATAGGTTTGTTAATTACATGATTAAGGTCCCAATTTTATGACCATTCACCCAGAATTTATGAACATTTATATATCCATTTGAATCCAAATTTTATTCCATATCTCCAAGCCTATTTCATTCCTAATATGGGTCATTTACATGATGCTTATATCAAAACTTCCTATCATAAACCAACATTAACATCCTCTACTTATTACGGTATAAATGCCCCAATTAGCTATCAAGAAACCTAAGGATTCTAACCCCAAATTTGAAGAATGCGATACTAAATTTATGGGAATAATCCGACCATAAAACAAATAATGAATCCTCTACATGCATTAATCATCATCAATAAAACATATTAAACCCTAATTCCAAGAAATAAGAGAGAGATTTACGTGCATTAAGAAGCAAATTAGAAACATAAATTAAGTAAGAAAATTCTTGCCTTAAAGATTTGTGGAAGAAGGTGCCTTGAAGCCCTTTTGATTTCTCTCCTTGATCCTCCCTTGCTCTTGCCCTTTTTCCTCTTCTTTGGATCTTTCCCCTCTTTCTCCCGTTACGGTCAATTTAGGTTTTTTATAATGATGGTGGGGGAGTGGTTTACCCCCACTTAAACACTTAATTAGTGCTCATCCCGAGTTGGGCCTAAAACCCAGCTTTTGGGCCCCCAAATGGACCCGAACTCATAATCTAATTTGCCCCAAAGCTTCCCAACTTATATTCCCATGACCTCGGCCCAATTCTAGATATTTAAAACACTAAACCGAGTCTCCAACTCTCCCCAAAACGCATCCTAAATATTTTTATTTCACTTGGACATATTAAGTTGCTAAAATGACACGTGCCCAAAATTTAATTATAAATTAATTATTTTTTACTCGCAACCCCATTACGTCCAGTTGAGTTTTATTTTTATAAAATCAGAAATGCTTAATTAAAAATTTTACTCGCTTAAATTTTAAATCTTCTCAATTTAGTTTATTCTAATAAAATAAATCTGAATTCATCAAGCCCTTTTATATCATACTATTTTATTTCTAAGCATTATGGGTTATTACATTCTCCTCCCCTTATAATAGAATTTCGTCCTCAAAATTCGCTAAAACCCAACCTTATTTTTAATCCATGTTACTAGCCCACGTTTTACACCCAATTATTTCATACTTATATCCCATGAGGTAAAAGAAAAGGCTCACCCATGCCTATCATAACATCACCGGGGTGTTCACATATTCCGCATTATATGTACACACACATAACATTAACAAAGTTGGATGGCACATATACATCTAATTTGTACCATTTACACCAAGTATAACCATACACCAAATATACCACCATATATGTACATGCAAGAGAAATAAAGATCTCAGTATCCGACTGCCCTCAACTCCCGACTTTTGCCAATTTTGTGCGTGGGACATCTCGCAAGAGAAATCCAAACAAGGAACCCTCCCAATACACTACTGTATGAATTAGTCAGTTATTGAGATCTATTGGACCAAGATTAAAAGAAAGATAAATAATCATGAATGCATGCAGTAATAATACAAATTTTAACTTTTACCTATTGCCAATTAAAGTCTCATATTGCAAAAGGGATACACTAAATCCCAATAAATATACCCATTTAATTACTCAAATTATTAATCCCAAATGTCCGAGGGTCTAACATCTCTCAGCTCCCGACATGTGCTACTTTCATGCGTGGAGTGTCTCACAAGCGAAATCCGAACAAGGAACCCCACCGATACACTACTATGTAGCATTATCGGTCGTTGTGATCCGTCAGTCCAGGACCCATGTTTATAATGTACTCATAAATATTTATAAGGTTCTTTAGGCCTTATAGTCACCCATTTAACCATATTTAAATTCAAGGTGTCCCAATTCCTTTAGTATTTTCTGACGTGAAAATAAATATTAATGTCCGATAAATTATCAATATGACAATACCAAGAACAATAACCAAAAAATATCCTAGAATCCAACATCTCTCAACTCTCGACACTTGCTACTTTCAATCAATTCAAACATTCTTTTTAGGATAAAAAATCCCAAAGTCTTGGAGTACAACTCAAATTTGTTTCATTATAAAGGTTTCAAGACCTAATTATTGTAACGATTTTAGACCAATTAGTGTGTTAAACTTTGGCTATAAGGTCATCTCAAAGATAATCAATTCAAGACTAAGCAAATTTCTCCTAAACATCATTTCTCCATACCAATTAGGTTTTTTACAAGGTATAAGTATCCAACATAACATCCTTTTAGGGTAATAAAAAGACGGACCTTATTGATAGGGAAGATTCTTGAGGGAATGTCATCATCAAGCTAGATATGGATAAGGCACATAATAGAGCTTTATGGTTTTTCCTTATTAAAACTATAAGAGGTTTTATTTTTTCATAAAGTTTTATTGATATCATATGGAGATGCATTCCTTATCCCTAGTATTTAGTCCTTATAAATTGCTAGCCTATGGGTTTTTTCAAACCATCTAGAGGGTTAAGGCAAAGGTATCTAATATCCCCAAGTCGTTTTATTCTTATGGCAAAATCTTCTAGCAGAGGGATACATATTTTAATGTCAACAGGAACTGCTAGTCCTTTTTCTCATCCAAGGGGTTGCCAATTGATGATTCATTTGAGCTTTGCATATGACATTATAATATTTACAAATGGGAAGAAGAGAAGCCTATAAGACCTATTGTATTTCTTGGATAAGTATGAAAGGCAATCATACCAACTTATTTGTAAGGAGAAGAGTTGTTTCACTTTAAGCTCTAAAGATTCTATTAGGAGTAGGGGTAAAATAGAAGCCATGTATGGATTTAAATTTGAAAAAAAAGATCAATAAAGTATTTTGTTTAAAGGTAGATGTAAAGTTATATTTTTTATCCCCTTGTTTAATCTATGGCCTCAAATATCCATAGTTAGAAATACAAGTTCCTATCAATGGGGGTAGAATAATTCTGATCAACTATGTCCTCTCATCAATGCCTTTATTCACTTTATTCTCCTTAAATTCTCTTATGAAGACTATTTAATTAGTTAAAAAACTAATGAGTTCCTTTTTTTGTGGGGGGTGGGGGGTGGGTAACAAGTATTTTGGCAAGAAATTCCACTAGATTGCATAGGATTCAATTTGTCATCCAAAGATAGAAGGGGGGACTAGGTATTAAAAGTATGGATTCAATTATGAAAGCAACTAGCTTAAAGTTGGCTTATAGATTCAAACAAGGTTTAGGATTATGGGCTATATTTATGAGACAAAAGTATACTCAGTTGAAAGGATCTAATGGCGCTATGGCTTACAAAAGAATCAGCTCACTTTAGGCAGTTTGGGAGGCCAACTCACATTTGAAAAGAAGATTATTTAGTTCAAAAACCAACTCAAAGTGGTGCTTTTACCTTTGCCTTGGCATAGGACCTGATTAAAGATAACAAGCTCACCTATTTGTCATACAAATCAATATGTAATCCTCATATACATACTAAGATGTTTGTCTTCTCGTAGAATTTCAAACTGTGTTCTTGTTGAGAAGAATGTCCAAAAGGTTAGGGTTAGACTTGTTTCTAGATGCCATTATTGTATTTCGTCAGAAGAATATGTCAATCACCTTTTTAGTCTCTGGTCCAATACAATAGCCAATAGAGTTTACAAAGTTTTTAGAGGATTAATTTGAGCTAATCAACAAGCAAATTCATTCCATGGAACCACCATTTAATTATGGTTACATTCAGGCAAAACAAGTCTTTTTAAATGGTTGCATCAATTAATTCTAGTTAGTATCTTATGGGAAATTTGGGTCAGTAGGAAAAGGACAGTATATGATGGCAAAAATATAAATCATCATTCAAAGGGCCATCTGCAACTTTCATAAATAACAAACCTAGTACGTTTTAAACATGGGAAAATGGAGGATTGTCCATAGGCCAAGACTATTTTCAATATTAAAAATCCTCAAAATAAGACAAAAGCTTGGAACTTAGTGAGATGGAAGAATCCAACAAGTGGGAGACTCAAGCTCAACTCAAAGGGTTGTTGTGATCAAAATAGCAACATGAGAATAGGTGCAGTCCTCAGAGATGACCAAGGTAGATTCAGATGGGCTTATTCAAACTATCTGGTAGGCAGAACAAGCTACATGGCAGGGGCATTAGCTCTTAAAGAAGGCTTAGTCTATTGTTATGAAGAAGAAATATAATTTGTAAATGTTGAAATAGATTGAAGCCTGGTATTTATAAACTTAAATCTCAATTCAAAAGTCACTCCTTGGAAGTTCAAAACCATCATTAGATAAATCCAAAAACTCTTTCAAAGTCTTCAAATTCAAGCCTATCAATGTCCTAAAGAAGTTAACTGCGTTGCTAAACTTTTACCTAAGCATGGGGAAAATCAAAAAAGTTTTTCCAATTATCAATGTATAGAAGATCTCCCAGGAAAATCAAGGGTGATATAATCCTTGATTCCACCAGTTTTCCTTTCATTAGAATAGTTTGATGATCCTAAATTTCTCTATTGGTCTTATTATTTTCAAAGGTTTATACAATTGTGAGCTACCTAGAGACCTTTTCTCTCTAAACGAATTCAATAATATTTCTATTCTTTAAAAAAAATTAATAATTTATGCCCAAACATTATGTTAATTTTTGCTCAAAATCAAATTTTTGATGTTAATTTATACTCTCAATTATGCATTTTTAGCATTTTTAGTTAATGGAATGGCTTTCAATCTTGAGATGTTATATCATTCTATACTTGTGATTGAATTTGTAGATTTATTTTTGGATCGTAGTTTATAATATACTATACCTCCTAAAAATACATTGTACTTGATCCTTGATATGATAAAAATTTAAAATTTATTTTGTTGCATCACTAGTTAATAAAAAAAATAATTATTTACTCATAATAATACATAATATATTCTGGAAAAAAAATTATTATGTAAAAAGGCCCAGTTTTAAAAGTTCGCCTTAGGCCACCAAATCCTTGGGGCGGCCTTATAGATACATATATTAGATTGTCTTGAAATGATAAGATACTATAAACATTCAAAATAGAAAAATATTGAAAGAGTCCTTCTTCACTGACAACAATTGCCGACACTAGTAAGGTGTTAATCATACATTTGTTGGAAGATACCACTGGTGCAGACCCACATATAGATCAATTTACCGTTAGCACTTCACGAATGTTAACAATTGTTCTTTGTATAGAATAATTTGTGGTAGTGGAGGTGACATATGGGATAATAAATTTTAACGCGATGGCGGTAGTGATTATTTATTACGAGTTGTGGTGGTGGTGGGTGGGGTAGCTAATATATCTACTAGGACTATGGTGGCAACCTGGGGGGTGGTAAAAAATTTATTGTGGTGGGGGAGGCGATGTTAGGGTAGTATATAATTTACTGGGTCAGTTGTATCGACAGGGGTGATAAATAATAGCTATGAGGTTGTGGTGGCGATAGTGGGGTTGACAACGGTGGTTGCATTGACACGGGGTGAAAAAAATATTTGTGTTTTAATAAAGTTGAAGGGTATATTAGTCATAAAAAATACACATTCAAACTAAGACTATATTAGTCATAAAAAATATACATTTAAACTAAGACTAACTTTAATGAAGGAAAGTTAATATGATTAATGTGATAAATTTGTGTAGACGAGACTATTATAAAAATTAGTCGATGTGTTTGATGACAAAATTTGAAAACAACTGATATTAGTTCATTTTTAGGGAAAGATGGAAAATGAGTGGAAAAAATAGGAGTGATACGGTCTTATATGCATAAAAATGGCAACCCAAAGAACCGAACCAAACCAACCTTTGTGTATTGGCTTGGATCATTTTTTTCTCCATGGGTTGCAATGGTTCTAAAAAATTGAGAATCAAAGTGTTCGATTTGGTTCTCGATTTTATACCTAAACTGAACTGAACCGAACCGAATAGAATCGGAAGAACTAAACCGAGGAACCGATTACAATACCCCGTACTTTTATGATTATTCAATTTGTGTGTACTTATAATTATTAATTTAATTGGGGGAAATTAAATTGGTTTTGGTAAATATTAATTAGCGCCTTGAATAACGCAAACATTGGTGAGAATCCAATGCCCCTAAAACGTAAGGGTTTCTCTGCAAGGTTTGTCCAAGGAGGGTGAGTCAGGGCCTAAGATCGGACCGAATGGCGTAGTCGATGGACAACATGTGAATATACTTGTACTACCCCTTGTTCGTCCTGAGGGATGGAGGACGCTAAGTTAGCTGAAAGATGATTATTAGTTCAAGGATGTATAAAGGATTAATATATATAATAATAATCATTATTTACTTGGGTGTGATAAGTAAATACATATATGATTTATTATATATCGCATATGAATGAAAGCGAAAATTTATTATTATATTTCACTCTAGTGTTACATCGGAGGATCGATATATTTTATAGGGGACGCATATGGTATTCATGTGTCGGGCCCGATTAATGAGATGTTAGTATATTTGTAGTTGGGTGACTCAGATGACCTTTTCGAGTGCAACGATGATCCGAGAAGGATCGAAATAGTCCAAATTAGGTGCCTGTGTGTTATGATTGGGTTCTGAGGGCTTTTTAGACATAGCAAAACCCATATAAGGGTCAGATGGTTTTTTACACTTAGGGTTTAATGGAAAAGAGGGATTAAGGCGAATTATGGAGGTATTTAAAGGTAGGGAATGTGGACCGAAGCCCACATTTAACATTTTGGACAATTAAGTTAGAGAGAGTGTTCAAGAGAAGAGAAAAACATGAGAGAAAGGGTTGGAGAAGAGAAGAGGGGGCCTCATCTCCGAATTCAACCCATCACTAATGTAGAGAATGTAACATCCCGTATTTTTTAAAATATATAATTAAAATTAAAAATTTTGATTTAGAGAATTTATTTAAGTTAGAGAGTCAATTTAATTTGGGGAATTGATTTAAACTTGGAGAATTATTTAATTTGGATTTAAATTCGGTGATTTAGATTTAATTAATTCAAGTTCAAATCTATTTTTACGTTTAACATATTTTGAAGAGAAATAAGAAAAATTATATAGAGTTACTCGAATGAGGATTTAGAGGTCATGGTTGATTCTGAATAGGTCGAGATAGTCGAAAAAGAGTACCCGTGGGAATAATTGGGTTTAAAATATTTTTAGACATAGCCGAGCTCACACGGGGTATTCGGGTCATTTGTGCTTGGCCCATTAGCCTAAAAATGGGATTGGTGTTATTTAACCTAAGAGAAAAAGGGTTATACGACAGATTTCATAATTATAAACCTAAGTATTTGAGAGAAGAATAGAAAAACAATATGGGAGCAATTGGGGATCTTTTGGAAGACAAATCAAGAGAGAAATTGGGTGTTCTTAATCAAATCATTCTTTACATCAAAGGATCAGACCCTACGAATCAATAAAGGCAAGAGGATTAATTTTGCTTTCAATACAAATCTGTGATAATTGATTCATATCATAGTGATGTAATTAAAATCTATTTTTGGTAGGGTTTTGATATGAAATTTGGGTTTTTGACAATTGGTTTAAATCCTGTGGATTAATATTAAATTGATGGAGGGTTATATATAGGATTGTAGAATATGATTTTTGTTTGATATTCAATAGATTAGTTCATATAATTGGGATTAATGGAAGTGAATTGAAGATGAGATTTGTATATGTAATTATGAACCCGATCCGAGAAATATTGGGGAAAGAGGTTAATTAAGTTTGTTTAATGATTAGTAAAATGTTAGAACCTGTTTAGAGGGTAAGAATATGTTGGGAGAAAATTAATTTAGTTCTGGGTTGAGAATCAAAGAGTTTGAATGAGTAGAAATAGAGAAAATCTAATTGGGGAAGACGATTTGCAGTCAAGTACTTGAGAACCGGTTCGGGGGGGTCTGTAATGTCGAGGAAATTTAGGGTTAAAAATTGAGGGGTTTAAATGAGAATTATTAAATGAATTTAATAGAAAACTTGATGAAAGTATTTTATTGGATTATGTAATCTCTGTGAGAAGGGGAAAATTGATGGGAAGCCATATCGAGGTGAAAATAAATTAGTGATTTATTTTCATTAATAGAGTAAGGGATATGAAGTTCATTGGATTTAAATGACGGGCCGAATGGATGTGTATGAGTATCATATTCTAAACTAATGAATTAGAAAATGGAGTGATTATGACTTTTCTAATAGCAGGGGAATGGTCAAAAGAATACGATGAGAAATTTAATAGTGAACTAATAATAATAATGCGGAGGGTATTTGAGTGCGATATAACACTACGCGTATTACTAATATTATAGGTCGAGGGTATACCTATATTGATGTTATAAATATATATTCATAGATTGTGTGATTACCTATTGGTTGATTGATTATGTGTATGACATACCTACGTTGCTTGCTATCACGGGAGGTTTTTAAAAGGGGACAGTCTTATCCTGATGAGCCCATTGAGGGATTTTAGATTGGTACCTTAGAACATAGAGCCTGAGAACGACTTCTCGAAGAGTTGATAAATTGGCAATCATATGGGTGCGTAGGTATATGCGTATCCCATAGGCTTGGAACTATGTTCGCCTCCAATATGTGTGATTTGATTTTCATGGTTCGAGGGTGATATCCGAACCGATGTCCTTATTTAGTACGAGATGTACCGGGACTTGATAACAGAGTATGCACGCACCGTGGCTGAGCCTAGAGGTGCCGTATACATATATATATTATGGTAGTGATGTGAATATATATATATATATATATATATATATATATATATAATTTTGTACATGAGAATTTTATAATTAGTTAGTGACACTAAATAAATCATAAGGGATTGGAAATTTGTTATCGTAGAATATGGGCAATTCGGGTAGGCAAATAAAATAGTATATGGGGAAAATGACCTGAAACTGAGAGTATTATATAGACTTAATTTGGATGAATAATTAAGTTAATGAGATCAAACTACTTATGAAGACTGTAAGATTACTCAGGTTAGAGTAGTGTGTCAAAAATTGTACATAACAAGGCTAGTTATACGGGGTAGTAAAACGAGGAGGGTTAAGAAGAAGCATCAGGTGTGCATTTTAGATGAGAGGTGAGAATTATACCAAGGGAGTGCGACACTAACTTAAATATAAAGAACGTTCATACATTTTATTCACTGCAACATTAATCCTTTGCTAAAATATTTTCAAAATGTTTTGGGTTCTAACTGTTGCTGCAAATATTTTCAAAACCTTTTAGGTGTCCAGTCACAGGGACGTTGTAATACCCCGTATATCTGCTTATTTATAATTCAATTAATTCGGGAATTAATTGAGAAAAATACTTTTTATTTAAATTATGCGAGTGAAGTAATTTCAGGTGATTAAATAACAAATGTGATTATTAGATATTAATCGAGAGATACATGCTGATTAATATTATGATTTAATATTTACTAAGTGTGGATAGTAAATAATTGATAATTAATGCTATACGTCATAACGAGTGATATGTGCCTATTTTATTTTATCTCAACCGGGAGTCATGTGTAGGCTAACTTGAGGTTGAGAAAGGAAATATACGCTTAGTGACTTGGTTGATAATTTAGAGGTCGTGGATGATCCCGAATGGGACGAAACACTGTTTTAAAAAACTCGCCTCGGCTTGAGGCTTCGGAGAAACGCTCCGCCTTACGCTTTTTATGCCTTATTCCTGGTAAAACCCTTAAGGCACACTTTTTTTCTAAAAACAATAATGCTTTAGTGAAACGATATCTCGTTTTAAAGATTTTTTTTACAAACTGGACCATTATCTCATCCAAAATAATCAAATATTATTTTAATTTGCATATATTTAGACATATTTTTATGATTTGTATAATTTTAGTATTTTAATAGCCTTATTATGGTTAAAAAATATTAAAATCTATTAAGAAGGCCTAAACGCCTTTTTACCCCTAAGGCCCGCCTAGGATTTTAAGGCTTAAGGCTTGACCTCCATGCCTTGATCACGTCCCACGTTTTTTATAACGAAATAGTCAAAAAAGTGTACCCGGGGGTATTGTTTGGGTCCCGGGTCCATTTTAGACCAAATCGACTCCTATTGATGGCATTTTGGTCATTTGGCAAATAGAGGTTAATGGACCAACGAAATTCTAAGTGTTATATCTAATATCTAAGACTTGAGGCTAGGGGTAGAAACAGTTAAACCCAAAGGACGCAATTGGAGAGCAGAGAGAAAACAATTTTTAAGGCTTTGGAGGTGTTTTTAAAGATTTGGACCTTAATCTTGCATCCTAAGCATCTAAGGAGTGAGGGTTTGAACGGAGAACCATCAATCCATCATCAACACCACGAAATCAAACCTTACAAATCCAGAGGCAAGTGTTAAATGCAATTATATTGAAGTTATAATACCCATGTTAAGAGGGTTTCATAAATAGGTTATATAATACATATTATTAGAAGAAAATGATATTCTTATGCATGTTATGGGTATGTATTTCATGTAGAGTGATTTATATATGTATAGGATTCATAATCAGTAGATGGTTAATTATCAATACGAATTAAACCTGGGTTTTATGTTAAAAAGTTGAGGAAGAACATGGAAATCTAGGGTTTTGAGGATTTTATGATTTAATCCGTTCTTGATTAATTATTGTGATGTTTTAGTGTAAAGATCACGCTGGAATTGATCCTAATGCATGTAGAAATGGTTAGGAATGATTAGTTTAAAGTGTGGTGAAGTTGCATAAGGTTTAGAGGTGTGGTAATGGTGCAAAAATACATGAACTGGAAAAAGAAGACGAGTTACAAATATTCGGACCGGTTAGGTCCATGTAGCCGAAACGGTTCGGTCCTGGAAAAAAATGAAATTTCTTTTTGGCCTAGACCTTCTAAAAAGTATTGCGAGAAACTATTGGAACTTTGTTAGGATATAGTATGGGATGTAATATATTATCGTAGGCCTGTATTGGGTTTGTGGTTTAGTCTTATTGAGAGGGCTAAGATGAGAGCAAATTGAGATGAATTGTGTCGTAATTTATCAGAGAGAAGATAATGAATTATAGGAGCCAAAGGGATTAATGTTAAGACAAGTACAGTAAGATAGAGTTAACTACTGAAATTTATAAAGGGGTAACTAGGGCCCTTGGAGTTGTGTGAATAATCCAATTAATACGATAGTGAGATACATCGTAAAATAAATAATACGGTAAGTATACGAGAGAAATATACTATGTATAAGAATGAATAATTTGGTCGTGCAAATACCAATCATATTAAAACTTAGGCAGTGTGAATGCCTAAAGTTTACTAAATGTATTGGGGCCGGGGGAACATTCGAACCAATACATGAAAGTTCATTTGGGGTCGATGGCTATCTGGACCAATATTGAACATAACTAATATTGGGGTCGATGGAACATCCAGACCAATATATATATATATATATATATATTGGTTCGGATGTTCCATCGACCCCAATATTGTCATGTCGGGGTCGAGGGTTGTCTGGACCAACGTGAATGACATGATAAATTGGGATCGAAGGAGCTTCCTAACCAATGAATCCTCAATGTGTGATGCGAGGATATTAGAGTGAAGCATAAATTTATTTGTATATATTGTGTGGGAAATATATACCGTGCTACTTATCTACTTATGTGTGACAGTGGACAGTTGGATAGAGTATACTTACTAAGAATAAATTAAGTCGAGAAACTTAATTATGATGTATCTAATAACATATGTGAATGTTAATTACGATTGTGGATATCGAAATGATAATTAAGTAAGAGAAACTTAAGGTAGGAATTTAAAAGATAACATGTGAGGAATGTTACTTATGTTGATTATTAACACATGAGAGATGTTAATAAATTAATGTATTGAATGGGTGGTACGGGAACTTAGACGTGTAGATAAGTTCAGTTGGATGATTTAGTCTAGTTAGCTCGGGTAGTATAGCTAGGTGGGCTAAGTATAGAACATTAGGCGTGCACTATAGATGAAAGGTGAGGAAAACTCAAGAGAGATTGTACGTGAACATGTGTAATCAATAACCAAATTTTAATGTAATAAACGCTTGCTAAATAAAACGTTTTATTTTCTAACACTCGCTACAAAATATTTTAAAAACCTTTTAGATGTCCAGCCACAGGGACCCCAGGTGTGACTTCATTCTAAGCATTCGGAGCTGTAGCACCGTGAATGCTGACATGATTTGATTAGACGGTTACTTCATTCAGATCTAGTATAGGATCTCACTTTATATTCCATTTATGGACATATTGTCCATTGACAGTTTTCAGTCACTTAGTTCTGTTACTATTATGGAGTATTTGGTTTTGGATTTTAGCCGATGGCTTATTCGTCAAACCTTTATTCATTTATTTATTGTAATGGTTGGACTCGAGTGTATTGTAAATGCTTAAGTTAGTTTTCCGCATTGTTAAACTTATCTATTTTTAAAGAAAGATAAAATTAGCACCAGTCTAATCTCACTTTGGTGGTTAGTAATTAAAAAGTTTTCGACAGTGATGCTAAGAATGAACCATATGAGAAACCTATTTTAATTTAATAAAGGCCTGATCAACCGATGTTTAATTAGACAGAGTGTCACAGAAGGTATCAGAGCATCAGGTTCTAGTGTCCATAGTAACTGTACGGCTTACTATGGTTTCAACGTATCATTATTTTTATATAGATCCCTATTGTTAGGACTATTGTTTCATCTTTGCATGCTTAAGATATCGTTATTCTTCTATTAGAATTTTGTATTGACTTTGTACTTGTACAATTTAAATTTTATTTCAGTATGCCGCCGAGGAGAGAGAGAGCCGAGAGGGCATCAACCAGAGACAAGGTTAGGGAGGATCCTCAGGAGCAGCAGGTACCACCACCACCACCAGAGATGATTTATACTACTTAGGTGGCAATGATAGTGGCACAGGTCGTTGAGACAGCTATGAGGGCCATGACAGCCAACTTCCCTCAGCCTTAGACACAACAGCCCACAACACCAGCTATTCAAGCCCAATAACTGCAACCCACTTAGCACCACATCAAGGAGACCTTCTAGAAGGACCACCCGCCCGAGTTTTAGGGCGGTACGGATGTAGTGGTGGCATGCCAATAGAAGAAGAACATTCAGCTCCATGTGCGCATGTTAGATTGTAATGAGGTACAGAGACAAATGTTGGCCACCTTCAAATTAGCAGGGGCAGCCTTTCAGTAGTGGGAGTCAGTGACCACCGTTGAGGAGAGAGACTTGATGACAATTTCAGAGTTCTGGGTGCGGTTTGACAGCAAGTACTTCCCCTCTGCAGTCGAGTCAGAGATGAGGAAAAAGTTTGTGGAAGTAGTACAGGGTGACCGTTCAGTAGCGAACCATAATGACGAGTTAACCCGCCTGGCCAAATGTATGCCAAATGAGGTGAGAAACAAAGAGAGGAAGAAAACTAAGTTTATGGATGGGTTGTCCTGTAGGATCAGACAACACTTTATCGATAATCTGGCATTGATGACTTATATCGACGTCATCAATGCTGCACTAGTGCATTATCAGTATCATCGCTTCCATGCGAAGGGGAGCAAGAGAGTTGAGCCTAGCCAGCAGGGCAAGACTGAGGGGGAGCAGTGGTAGTGGGGCACCACCCTTCCAGCATTTGGCTATGAGTCAGCAGGGGCAGGATTCTCGACAGGGGAACTTTGCCAAGAGGTTCAGATCCAGAGGTTATCGACACGAAAAGAGATCTAGGCAAGGCCAACAGGGTCCCCAACAGTAAAGTTTTCCTCAGGGCTTTCAGGGCTAAGGGAACCATGGGGAGGCCATAAGAGCCAACGTCAGGGCCAGGGACAAAGATAGTTCCAGGGTCAGTATTTCACATGTGGCCAACAGGGTCACAAGAGTATATCTTCTCCACAATGAGACAGGGCATGGCGGTAGGGGGCCCAACAGAGGCAGTAAGCTCCTTTAACTCTAGATCCAGCACCAACACCGAACTCACTGAAGAAGCAAGGCCAAATGCATTATGGACGTATGTACAACGTCTGAGATATAACCATGCCTCCAGTACCTCCAACACCGTCGGCAGTACAGGGTACACTTCCTAATCACGGGCTCGAGGGTTGGATTTTATTTGATATTAGGACATCTCATTTATTTATTAAGACTAAATTTTCACGAGCTGTTAGATTATTAGAGACAACCGACAGTCTCTTTATGTGTGTTGAGTCACCTATGGGTGGTGGTTCTTTGATACATTTAATTTGTAGAGGTGTTGATATTATAATTGGGAGACTGAGTCTAGTGACAGACCTTCTAGTGTTAGACATGGAGGAGTATGACATGATTCTAGGTCTGGATTGGTTAGCAGACTACAGAGCGATGGTAGATTGCTATGAGAGGACTATTGTGTTTTATATTATGGGACAAGAGATGTTCCTTGTGGCGATGCCTCTTCCCGAGAGATAATCGCGCACTCATTTATATTACATCAAGGATGAGACCTAACAGGTGGTGGTTATTCCCTTGGATTCAATTCCTGTAGTGAGGGATTTTGAGGATGTGTTTCCAGGAGATACTCGGGTTTCCACCAAGCCGAGAAATAGAATTTATCATTGACTTAGCACCGAGGAGGAGACCGATTGCCAGAGCACTGTATCGCATGGCTCCTTCAGAGATGCAAAAGCTGAGAGAGCAGATTCAGCAGCTCTTGGGTCAGGGTTTTATTCGGTGGAGTACATCACCTTGGGGTACACTAGTGTTATTTATAAGAAAGAGGGATGGTTCGCTTCGCTTGTGTGTTGACTACAGGGAGTTAAACAAAGTGAAGATATGGAATGAGTATCTGTTACCTAAGATTAATGACTTGTTTGTTCAATTGATAGGGGATGCATACTTCTCTAAGATCGATTTGATGATAGGCTATCACCAGTTGCATATTCGGGAGGAGGATGCTCCTAAGACCGCTTTCATGTCATGGTATGGATCCTATGAGTTTAAGGTGATGCCATTTAGGCTCACCAATAACCTTGCAGTGTTCATGGACCTCGTGAATAGAGTATTCTGGGAGTTTCTGCATCAGTTTGTGATTGTATTCATCGATGATATCCTCATTTACTCACGTACGAAGGAGGAGGATGCTGAGCACTTATGTATGGTTCTGTAGACATTACGGGACCATCAGCTGTATGCCAAATTCACTAAGTATGGATTTTAACTTTGGGAGGTACAGTTTCTTGGCCATATTGTGTCTAACAGGGGCATAGTTGTTGATCCGAGTAAGGTGTCTGCGTTAAGGGAGTGTCGATAGCCCACGACACCTACCAAGATTCGTATATTTTTAGGTTGGACAAATATTACCGTCTCTTCATCAAGGGGTTCTCAAATATTGTTGGGCCTTGACGAACTTGACTCGTAAGGGAGTACCATTTGTGTGGAGCGACCATTGTCAGTTGGCTTTAGACGAGTTGAAAGATAGATTGACATCAACACCTGTACTTGCATTGCCCAAGAGTGGGGTAGAGTATCAGGTCTACACGAATGCATCCTTACCGAGACTTGGGGGTGTGTTGCAGCAAGAGGAGAGGGAGATAACCTATGCATCTCGGAAGCTAAAGCCCCATAAGAAGAATTACCCCACCCATGACCTAGAGTTGGCAGCGATCATTTTTGCGTTGAGGATATGGAGACATTATCTATTGGGGGAGAAGTTCACATTATTCACGAATCATAAGTCACTTCAGTATCTCTTCACACAGAAGGATCTGAACATGAGGCAGAGGCGATGGCTAGAATTCGTGAAGGACTACCAGTTTGATATACAGTATAATCCTGGAAAGGCAAACGTGATGGCAGACGCGTTGAGCCAATGACCTAATGGAGACTTAGTGGAGGTGTGGAAACTGAAGTGGAGTGAGCTCCAACAGGAGGACGAGGTTTCCAGAGCGTACATGGCAGTTATGACTATCCCTCCAGAGATCGTTATGCAGGTAGTGAAGGTACAGGCAGAGGATAAGTTCTATCAGGACAAAGTAAGACAATTATTAGTTGAGGGTGAAAATTCCTAGTCAATCACCTCAGAGGGAGGCCTAAGCTTTAATGGGAGATTAGCAGTGCCCGAGGATGAGGATTTGAGACATGCAGTTATGACTGAGTCTCGCGGTTCCATATTTACAGTACATCACGATAGGGATAAAATGTACTAGGATATAAGGAAACAATACTAGTGGGATGGCATAAAGAGAGACATAGCAGAGTTTGTCTCCAAATACGTTACTTGTCAGCCGGTGAAAGTATACCATCAGAGGCCTTCGGGGATGTTACAGCCACTTGAAATTCCCATGTGGAAGTGGGAGAGCATCTCGATGGACTTTATTACTGGGCTTCCTATGTCACAACGGGATCACAATTCCATATGGACAATAGTGGATCGACGGACCAGGGTGGCTTATTTCTTACCAGTTCACACAGACTACGAGATGATGCAGTACGTACAGTTATTCATTTTAGAGATTGTTGATCTGCACGGGGTCCCAATTGATATTGTGTTTGATAGAGACAAAATTTTTGTGTCACACTTCTGGAAGAGCTTTCAGGAGGCCATGGGTATAGATTTACGGTTGAGTATGACGTACCACCTGCAAACAGACGGACAGACTGAAAGGGTGAATCTGATGCTTGAGGATATGCTGAGGATGTGCATCCTAGATTTTGGGGGAGGGTCGAAGAGATACATTCCATTGGTAGAGTTTGCATATTATAACTCTTACCAATTTACTATCGGTCTGGCACCGTTCGAGGCATTATATGGGAGGCCTTATCGTTCATTCGCATGCTGGTCAGAGGTGGGGGACAATAAGTTATTAGAACCCGAGATGATATATGAATCTAGTAACAAGATTGAGTTAATTCAAGGACGTGTTCAGATAGCTTAGGATAGGCAGAAGAGTTATGCTGACGCCGATAGAAGACATGTGGAGTTAGAGGTTGGTGACCAGGTGTTGGTTCGAGTATCTCTTACGAAGGGGATTATGAAATTTAGAAAGAGAGAAAAGTTATCACCGTGACATGTGGTACCATTTCCTATTATAGAGAGGGTGGGACCGGTAGCATATAGACTGCAGACTGGGACTTCCAGAGCATCTTCAGTGGATACACAACATATTCCATGTGTCATCACAAAAGAAGTACAGGAGGAGTGAGAGAGCCTTCTAGCACATACCACTTGAGGAGATTGACCTACAACTAGACGTCTCGTATGAGGAGAGGCCTGTGGCTATCCTATATCGTAGTGAGCATAAACTGCGATGTAAGGTGGTGCCATTAGTGCGAGTTGAGTGGGGACACCATAATACGGATGAGTCGACATGGGAGCGAGAGGATGACATGGGAGAGCAGTATCCAGAGTTATTCACCGCAGGTATATCCTAATTTTGGGGACGAAATTCCTTTGTAAGGGGGGAGTATGTAATACCCCATATTTTTGCGTATTTATAATTTAATTAATTTGAGAATTAATTAAGAAAAATACATTTTATTTAAATTACGCGAGTGAAGTAATTTAAAGTGATTAAATAATAAATGTGATTATTAAATATTAATAGAGAGATAGATGCTTATTAATATTATGATATAATATTTACTAAGTGTGGATAGTAAATAATTGATAGTTAGTGTTATACATTTGATATAATATTTACTAAGTGCGGACCGTAAATAATTGATAATTAGTGTTATACGGCATAACAAGTGATATGTGCGTATTTTATTTTATCTCAATCGGGAGTTGCGTATAGGCTAATTTGAGGTTGAGAAAATAAATATATTCTTAGTTACTTGGATGATAATTTAGAGATCACGGATGATACCGAATGGGTTGAAATAGTAAAAAAAAAGTGTATCCAGGGGTATTGTTTGTGCCCCGGGTCAATTTTAAACCAAATCAGCTCCTATTGATGGCATTTTGGTCATTTGGCAAATATAGGTTAAGGGACCAACGAAATTCTAAGTGTTATATCTAATATCTAAGACTTGAGGCTAGGGTTAGAAACAGTTAAACCCAAAGGAGGCCATTAGAGAGAAGAGAGAAAATAATTTTCAAGGCTTGGGAGGTGTTCTTGAAGATTTGGACCTTAATCTTGCATCCTAAGCATCTAAGAAGTGAGGATTTGAAGGGAGAACCATCAATCCATCATCAACACCACGAAATCAGACCCCACAAACCCGGAGGCAAGTGTTTATTGCAATTATTTTGAAGTTATAATACCCATGTTAAGAGGGTTTCATAAATTGATGATATAATATATATTCTGGGAAGAAAAGGATATTTTTATGCATGTTATGGGTAGGAATTTCATGTAGTGTGATTTATATATGTAGATGATTGATAATCAGTAGATGAGTAATTATCAATACGAATTAAACTTGGGTTTTATGTTAAAATTTTGAGGAAGAACATGGAAATCTAGGGTTTTGAGGATTTTATGATTTAATCCATTCTTAAAAAATTATTGTGATTTTTGGTGTAAAGATTACGCTGGTTTTGATCCTAATGCATGTAGAAATGGTTAAGAATGATAAGTTTAAAGTGTGATGAAGTTTCATAAGGTTTAGTGGTATGTTAATGGTGGAAAAGCGCATGAACTGGAAAAAGAAGACAAGTTACAAATATTAGGACCGGTTCGGTCCATGTAGTCGGACCGATTCGGTGCTGGAAAAAAATGAAATTTCTTTTTGGCCTAGACCTTCTAAACAGTGTCGTGAGAAACTTTTGGAACTTTGGTAGGATATAATATGGGATGTATCATATTATCGTAGGCCTATATTGGGCTTGTGGTTAAGAACACACTATATATTGACTTACTTGAGTCTGCATATATAGGAGTCCCAACTAATTTGGATATCTAGACAAAATTGTTTAGATTTTTATGAGAATTCCATCTCCTCAAAGGTACAAGCTCAATGAAGAAATCCGGTCCAAGAGAACCATCAAAGGGAAGTTAATTCTAACCCTAAAGCCACAAATAGGACACTTGCACTGCATCATACATTTCACCTATTTGTTTTAATCGTTTTTTAACACTTCAAATCTTTTTAAACTCAATTTAATTCAATTCAAATCATTTTATATAATTTAAAATAATTTTCAAATGATTTTTGAATTAATTAAAATATATTTTAAAAAGTGTTGTGGGTATAAGTTGAATTTCAGAAACTTATTTTCTATGCTCGTCGTTTGCCTAGGTAAAATCCAAAAGCACTAGAGAATTGGAGGTGTGCTGTGTAATTATTTTCAATACGTGTGTTTGTTTACATCTTGTTCGTACATGTGTTGGTCGCATATCGATTAGATTTTTGTTTCTTGTTAGACACAAAACTCGTACACATCATCAGCCATTGGATCAAACTAATCAACATACTGCATGTGTTTTGACTCAATCCTTTAGAATCCAGTTTAAACCAATCAGTGTGCATTTAACCCACTACCTGTGTTAAACCGTTGGATTTAAGTCAACCTCTCAAGACTCAATCCCAGCCATTGGATTGAGGTTGATGTTCTAGATCCTTCTACAATTAGTATAAAAAGGACCCAAGCCTCAGTGTTGATGTAAAAAATTAGATTTAGCCTAATTATTTAGTCACAGATAAAAAGAATAAAGAAATAATAGATAATAGATTTTTAAAGTGGTTCGCCCTTGCAAGAATGGCCTATGTCCACTGTTTTTGTTATTGCTGACTGTTTGTTTGGAATTCTCGAGGAATGGTTTGCTCCAGAAATTTCGATCCTCCTCCAATGAGGAGTTTACAATGTATTTATAGCCTTTAGGCTGTACAAATGAAAGGACAATGCATTGTTATCTAGTGACGTGTACATCTGTATGATAATAAATGAGCATTATTGCGCAATCGTCTCCTTGATTATCCTGATTAGAGTGCTATGTTACTCAGACCGCCTAAGTAGCTCGGACCGCTTAAGCTTCTCGGATCGCCTAAGTAGCTCGACACGCTTGAGCTGCTCGGGGCCCCTGAGTTCCTCGTGGCTTCTTAGTTTCTCGGTGATCTTGAGTTGTTCGATAGAAGTATATATATTTGCCACGTTGGCAGACACGTGTTTGTAAGTGAGTGGTCCATGTCAGCAGACTAAATTTGGTATCAACAGAAGCCCCCAATATTTCGTAGTTTGATGATGAAGAAAAGTAAGGAACATTCTGCTGCTTAGATTTTCGGTTTGTATGGATTTTTGGCAAACTTTCGTTGTATATAGCTACTTTTTTGAGTGAATAGTATCAGGCTTTTAAAGTATTTTGAATTTCCATAACCGCTTCGATTTTTGTGCCCTTTTTTTCTTTTTAGCTGCCGAATACGCAAATGTCCGCCTTGGTAATCATTACTTTTCTCTATTCCCGAGGTAAAGTATTTAAACGCTGCAGAAATCCTATCGTCTTTCACTTTTCAAACCTGTGTCTTCAAACTTTTCATTTCTTCTCTATCTTGTGCGTTCGTTTCTTTCATTGTTCGTTGTCAACTGGTTCACTCTTCTCCTGTAATCTCTTCTTCCTTTTTTTTACTTATTTTGTTCATCATGGTTTACCTTGTTGAATCTCTTGATAAATTTTGTTCTGAATTTTCAATTCCTTCATTGGTCATATTAGAAGAACTTTCTGAACCTTCTGACTATTTTTCTTTGGCTGAGGGACATTGGTTCCCAAGTCTCTTTGTGGACGAATGTGGCTTTTCTTTTCCTCCAAATCCTTTATGTTTGGAGTTCTGTCAATATTTTGACGTTGTTCCTGCAAAAATAGCGCCAAATACCTGGAGAATAGCTAATGGAGTTCATAGGTTGAACCAACTTCATGGAACCCGTTTAGGGATTCCAGAGATTATGTATTACTACAGATGGGTTGTCAGCGATAGTACTTATTATTTAAAAACTAGGTTTTTGAATAGGGCGTTAGTTGTCAATCTTCCTGATGCCAACATAGATTATTTTGAACATGGAGTGGTAATGAAAAATTGGCAACACCCTCCATTAAATGGAGATGATGTATATCAAGGTCCTAGGTGTCCTCCTTATGGAAATGGGATAGGTTGTTTTTATTTTTTGAAATCTTGTTTTCTTTGTGTTTGATAAAATGTATCACTGACATTTAATTTTTGATTATTTGCAGTTGACAGCAAAAGAAAGTCTCCTAAAGAAACTGACGTTAATTTAAAGCATTTGAAACTTATCTGGAATTTTCATCAGTCTGTGGCCTAGGAACACATTAGATCTGCTTCTTATTTGTTGCAGTACAAGAGCTATACTTCATCCTTTACTGCTCATCCAGTGGTGGTTGACATTGGCCAAGTACTAGCTGCTGATACTAGTGTGGAAGGTTCTTCTTCAGAGTCAAATATTCCTATTGGTGACATAATGAAGAGAATAAAAGCTCCTTCCTTTTTCGACAAGTCTGATTCTCCTGCTGTGGAGGCAAAGAAAAGTAAAAAAGATGTCCCAGAAGAGGGGATAAAGACTGTATAGGTACCCCCTTCTGATGCTAGCAAGAAATTTAGCGAGAAGCCCCCTGTGGCTCCGAGAAAGATCATTGAAAATCCCCCTGTCGTCCTAAGCAAGATTGTTACTATCACTCCTCCTAGTGAGGTTATTGTCATATTACCAGCCAAGACAACGTCCTTAGTTGAGAATGTTCCTGTTCCTCCAAGGAGGTTAAAGAAATTTTTTTCTGAGAGACTTGCTGAACCAGTCTCTCAATCATCAATAGTTAAAGGTGGTGTTTCAATTTTTATTCCCCCGAGCTCCGCTGTGGGCTTAGTGAAATCTTGGACTATCCCAGAGGTCCCTGACATTGAAAATTCTCTCACTCGTGAGAGAGTTACTTCTCTAGCTGCTCAACACATTGCCTCAGTAAATATTATTGATCTGAGCCTTTTATTTTTTAATGATATGTTCATACATTGACTTAGAGTTAATTCTTTTCTCAACTGGTAATGTGTTTCAACAGCATTGTAAAAAGGGATGAATCCATCAGGGCCTCCAGTTCCTCGGATGGAGTGGAAAAGGCTTTTACTTGATTAACCCAGTCTTTGAAAGACTCTCATCAGAAGTATGAGGAAAATAAAGTTTCTTGGGAGAAACAGGTTAAGTTCGTTGAGCAAGAGAGAGATCGAGCTGTGGAAACCTCCAAGGAATTGAAGAAGAAATTGAAAGAGTTTGAGAAGGACAATAAAGAGCTTGAGGAGTAGCTTAAGAATGCTAAAGAGCTTGAGAATAAGCTCAAAACTGCTGAAGAGGAAGTTGGTAGACTTCATGATGTTGATCGCCAGAAACAGGAGGTGGAAGGGAAATTGAAGGCTGCCGAGGAACTTCTTATTGAGAGGACTTCCTCGGAGAAGGCAAAAAGAAGAAATGTTGTTAAAAAGTCCTTCAGCGCTGGTTGGGACAAAGGCTGGAACAAAGGCCTGACTGCCATGTCCTCTCAAATGGAGTTTACCGACCTTAAATATTTCAGGGATAGATGGGTTGCAGCTCTGCAGGAGCTAAAAATCGCTGAGAAATTTGAAATGTTCCAGTGACACACTCATGGCCCTCCTCCCTCTTCTGGAGAAGAAGAAGAGGACGAAGCTGCCTCGAAAGAATCTTCCATGATAATTGGGGACCAGGTCCTTGCTGTTGAACCTTACTCCGAGCATCCCCAACCAGCAAACACTTCTGTCGAGCAGCTTTCATTGCCCTACGAGCAACCAACCTCTTCGTCCAAGCCTTTTGAGGAAGTCTTAGGAACCAAGGAGAAGGTGTAGAGTTGTTCGGATCTTTCTTTTGCTTTTTTGTTGAATGTAATTTTGGACTATGTACTTCTTTTTGTGATGAAATAAAATAATTTGAACTTTGGTCATTCGGCTTGATTTTTCTCTTCTACTTGCTCTGTCTGCACTCTTATTGATTCTTTCTATCTCTTCTCTTTACTAGTTTATAGCTAGGATGGAGCTCCTATCAGCTCATGATACCAAACTGATGAAAAAATACAATGACTATTTTAAGGCTGGTCGTACAGATCTGAATGATGCTTAAATCACTGATATCCTGGGTTCAGATGCTTCTGAACGAGCAGTTGAAGCTTACCAGTATCTGAAGTGTTTGCTTGATCGTGCAGTAGCCAATAATGTGGCCTACTATGAGATGATTGAGGACCTCAAAGGAATTATCGAGGAACTCCAGTAGCAGTACAAAGAGTCCTCCACGCTCTTGCACCAGGGGTACGAGAAGAAATATCAACAACTGAGTGTTGATAGAGGGTATGATAAATTTATATCTGCTTATGAGAAGAGAGAAAGTGTTCTGAAGCTTGAAGTCGAGGAGCATAGGCATATCGCCAAATTGCTAGAACAGGAAAACATTGCCTTACAAGAAGAGATTAAACAACTGAAATCTTCTGCATCTTCCTCGGGAGCCTTGGTTCCGGTTAACGATGAAGGTTTCTCTTTCTTGGAGGTCGAAAATGCCAACTTAAGAGATGAGTTGGAAACTTTAAAAAGAACTAGACCTTCCACTTCTACTCGTGGATGAGTAAGATCTTCTTCTAGGGGACGAGCAAGGGCTGGTCGAGTTTCTATTGAGGATGCAAGAACTCAAGCAGCTTTAGAAAATCAGGGAGTTCAATTGATGGCAAAGAATCAAGCTCTGGCGGAGATGTCTAAGAAGATCCTGAACCTCAGCGAGCAACTTTCTACCCAGAATTCTGCTTTGGAAAATAAAGAACTTCTGGTGAAGAATCTTCACGAGCAACTGGAGAGGTTAACTTACCAATTCCATAAATAGCCTAGAGAGTTTTGGATGGCTGGTTACAATGAAGCACTTTGTCATCTTGATGCTCGTTTAGAACAGTCGAACAATGAAGGGCATAAATAGGGCTGGTTGAATGCTCTTTGTGTTTTAAAATTGGATAGAGGCCATTTTTTATGGGATTACTATACTCCTAGAGTTCTTGATCTACCATTCCCCCCTTTCAAGCTTGACCTTAGTTGGATTCCAGCCTGGGCCATTCCTCGCGTTCTAATCTCCAAGTATCTTGATGATTATAGTCTTCATTCAAATTTTGAAATATCTCGCCCAGAACACCTGCTTGACCGTCTATCTATAATGAACGTCAGAATGCTGCAAGATCTGAATTTCATAAATTCCCCTTATAGTTTTAATGATCCTGCAGCTGAGGTAGACCCTGTGGCAAAGGCAGAGGGGAAGAAACCCATAGAGTAGAATTTATTCAATTGATATCACATGCGATCTGTAATTTATGTAATTTGTTCTGGTTTTAATGAAGAAATTTATTTTATATCATATGTAGTTTTCTTTACAATTTAATTGTCATTGGTTTGGAAATATTTTATAGAATATCTCTTTTATTTACTGATGAACATGTATGTATATCTGTAGAAAGACAAAAATGTCTTGTTTGGTTTTTAAATTGCCGACCAACCGGGGTTGGTGGTAATTGAATGCCGACCAACTTGAGTTGGTGGTTATTGAATTGTCGATCAACCGGAGTTGGTCGTGTTTATTTCTCGACCAACCGGAGTTGCTGGTAATTTGATACCGACCAACCGGAGTTGGTCGTATTTGTTTCCCGACCAACCAGAGTTGGTGGTAATTTGATCCCGACCAACCGGAGTTAGAAGATATTATATTACCGATCAACCGGAGTTGGCCGTATTTATTTCCCGACCAACTGGAGTTGGTGGTAATTTGATCCTGACCTACCAGAGTTGGAAGAGATTATATTGCCGATCAACCGGAGTTGGTCGTATTTATTTCCCGACCAACCGGAGTTGGTGGTAATTTGATCCCGACCAACCGGAGTTGGAAGAGATTATATTGCCGATCAACCGGAGTTGGTCGTATTTATTTCCTGACCAACCGGAGTTGGTGGTAATTTGATCCCGACCAATGGAAGTTGGAAGAGATTGATTCTGAACTTGATGCATAGTGTGTAGCACTAATACTCCGAAAAATTTCATCAAAAAGAGGGAACTGGGTAAAACATTCAACACTTTATTTATACTAAAGAAGACTCCATTACATAGAAATTTCAACTACTGATAATACTTGCGTAGATGTTCTGCATTTTATGCATTCTTAAATTCTTCTCCTTCTAAGGTTTCAATCATGTATGTCCCTGGAAGAACAACTTCTATTACTCTGTAGGGTCCATGCCAGTTAGCTTCCAGTTTGTTGTGCTTTTGAATTACTTTTTTCAGCACATAGTCTCCCTCCTTCAAATCATACCTCTTTACCCTCTTGTTGAAAATAGAGCTGTTCGTTGTTGGTATGCAGCATTCCTGATTGCTGCTTCTTCTCTAACTTCTTCGAGCATATCTAGATCTAATCGCCTCATCACGTCACTGATAGGAGAATTGAAATTCAGCACCCTGTGTGTGGGTAGGTCCAACTTGGCAGGTATAATAGCTTTACTTCCAAATGCCAGCATGTATGGACATTCTTCTGTTACTGCTCGCGGTGTAGTACGATAAGGCCACAACACAGAATGTAGCTTGTTAATCCAATTTGCCTTTGCATCATCCAGTCATTTTTTTAAACCATTCAACATCGTTATGTTCGTCACCTCAGTTTGTCCATTGCTCTGAGGATGGCCTGGTGCAGAGTGGGTCTTCAATATGTTTGACTGAAGGCAATATGCAGCAAACTCCTCGTTATCAAACTGAGTTCCATGATCTGTGATGAACGCATGTGGAAGACCATATCTACAAATGATATTCTTCCAAATAAATTGATACACCTTGTCATATGTCATATCAATAAGAGGCTCAACTTCCACCCATTTAGTAAAGTAATCCACAATGACTACGAGGTATTTAAATCTTCCTCGGGTCGTTGGAAGTGGCCTGACCAAGTCTATTACCCACATGGCGAATGGCCAAGGAGACGTGATAGGTGTTAGAAATGCTTGGGGAGTTCTTCAGATAGAGGAGAAACGTTGACATTTATCACATTTCTGGGCATAAGTTACACAATCAGCTCTCATCGTCGACCAGTAATACCCTTGCGTTGTCATTCTTTACAAGAGTGTCTGTCCTGCTACATGGGCTCCACAAGACCCTTCATGGACCTCTTTAATAAAAAATTTCACCTCGGAGGGGTGGACACATCTTTGCAAACCTGCTATAATGCCTCGTCTATATAAAATGCCATTAGTCAATACATAACGAGCAGCTTTAAACTTTAGTTTCTTGGCTGCGAGTTTATCAGTTGGTAAAGCCCCCTCCTCAATATAGGCCCTGATGGGATCCATCCAAGATGGTCCTAAATCAAGAATAATGAAGTTCATCATCAGATCTTTGTCAATGCTCCGACTACCTAAGATTTCTATTAGGATTGTTCTTCGTAGCTCGGTGCGTGTGGCTGAGGCTAACCGAGCTAAGGCATCTGCTCTTGCATTCTGCAATCTTGGTATTCTAATTAACTGCACTGTGTTAAAGCTTGATACAATATCCATTGCTTTCGCATGATATTGGATCATTAATTCTCCTTTTGCTGCATACACTCCCAACATTTGATTTATAATCAACTGTGAGTCACTGAATACAATGACATGCTCCGCTTTCATAGTTTTGGCTAGACTGAGACCCACGATCATAGCTTCATATTCAGCCTCATTATTAGAAGCCTTAAATTAAAAATGCAGAGCATACTCCACATCAATTTTATAAGGGCTATTTAAAATAACCCCTGCTCCACTACCTGTAGTGCAAGAAGAACCATCTACATATAAATTCCACACAGGTATCTCATTGTCAAATTCTTTGTCAGACAGAGTTCCTCGGTGGAATATTTGATGCTTTCTTTTATCCTCCTCCAACGCTACTCGCTGCTCATTGATCATCCTCTCTTGCTCGTCTACCAACTTAAGTTGATCGGTGTTAACATTTGATGATCCTTTAACATCCACAGGCTGGTCGGTATTCAATTTTTGCTCTTCAGAGGTGTCTGGATAGGTGAACTCTGCGATGAAATCTGCCACTGCTTGCCCTTTGAGTGACGACCTAGGCTCATAAATTATATCGTATTCACCCAATTCTATAGCCCAATACATCAATCGTCTTGATTTCTCTGTTTTGTGCAGAGCTTGCCTTAACGGTATGTCTGTATACACAACTATAGTATGAGCTTGGAAGTACGGCATCATCCTTATACTTTCTTCGATCAACGCCAGTGCTAACTTTTCCAGCCTTGGATATCTGATCTCTTCTCCTCGAAAGGCCTTGCTAGTGTAATAGATGGGTTTTTTCACTCCACCTTCCATTCTTATCAACGCCCAACTAACTGCGTTCTCTGAAACTGCGAGATACAAGTATAATTTCTCTCCCATCACTGGCCTGGACAACAATGGAGGTGCTCCCAGGTATTTCTTCAATTCTTGAAAGGACTTCTCGCATTCATCATTCCACTAAAAAGTCTTTCGGAGTTTTTTGAAGAATGAGAGACATCTATCAGTTGCTCGTGACACAAACCTATTAAGTGCTACAACTCTCCCTGTGAGACTTTGCATTTCCTTCTTCGTCGTCGGAGATCGTAGCTCCAATAAAGCCTTGATCTTTTTACGATTTTCCTCAATTCCTCGTTGGTTAACAATATATCCGAGAAATATGCCTTATCATACTCCGAATACGCATTTGGTGGGATTCTTCTTCATTTGATATTCCTCTAGTTGATCAAAGGTCTGGCCTAAGTCAACTAGATGATCAACATCTTTCTTTCTCTTCGTTAGCATATCGTCAATATAAACCTCCATGTTATGATCGATTTGCTCTGCAAACACCTTGTTCATCAACCGCTGATAGGTAGCACCTGTATTTTTAAGTCCAAAAGGCATAACATTATAACAATAAGTTCCCCTCGGGGTAATAAAAGAGGTACTCTCCCTATCTTCAGGCTTCATTTTAATCTGGTTATAGCCAGAATAAGCATCCATGAAACTTAATAGTTCGTGCTCCGAGGTAGCATCCACCAGTTGATCAATTCTGGGCAAAGGAAAATGATCATTCGGACATGCCCTGTTAAGGTCGGTGAAGTCTACACACATCCTCCACTTATTATTTTTCTTCTTTACCATCACCACATTTGCTAGCTAGTCAGGATATTTGACATCCTCAATGAAAGAAGCTTTTTGTAGCTTCTCTACTTCCTCCTGTATAGCTTGATTTTTCTCAGGACTGAACGCTCTTCTTCGCTGCTTTACTAGCTTGATTTCCTTGTTCACATTGAGCTCGTGACTCAAGAAATTCGAATCTATTCCTGGCATGTCTTCATGACTCCATGAAAAAGTCTGCTTTCTTTGCCTTAGAAATGCTATCAATTCTTGTTTGATTGATTCATCCCAGGATGCACCAATTTGAGTTGTTCGTTCTGGATGCTCGTCGTCCAGAATGACATTCTCAGTAGCCTCCATAACTTGTCCTTTCACGAGTTGGGACTCGTCTCTAGGGTCTAATATTTCAATCTTCGCATCTTCTATTTGGTAGGTAGTAGTCTTCTTTCTGGATTCTTCATGCTCCTCCTACTCGGCAGATGATTAGTAGCATTCCCGAGCTACTTTCTAGTCGCCTTTCACCACTCCTACTCCAAAATTGGTTGGGAATTTTAAACATTGATGTACAGTAGATGGTACCGCTTCGAATTTTTTAGTCCTACCCTTCCCATGATGATGTTGTAAGCTGATTGAACATTTTTATCCATTACGAAGAAGCGTACTCTTTCCGTTCGATAAGCAGGCCATGTACCATTAAGCATATCCAACTTGATCGTTCCAAGTGGAAAAACCTTTTCGCAAGTAAAATCAAGGAGGGGTCTATGATATGGCTCCAACTGGGATAACTTCAAATTCAGACTATCAAAGCATGGATAGAATATGATATCTATCGAGCTACCATTATCCACCAATACTCGTGAAATCACCACTTCCTTCATTCTCATCTTGATCACCAATGGGTCATCATAAGGATATAGTACACCTGTCAAGCCGTTCTTAGAGAAACCAATGACCAGTTTGTCCTTATTCACCTTCCTCGGGCGATCATCTTCAGCCGGATTTATTCGCTGAATGTACGAGCAAGCTTGAGCCTCATTGAGGTAAGCTTTTCTATTAGCAGTCATATCTCTGCCTCCTACATCTCCACCTGTAATGACATTACATTCAAATGATCCAAAATGGATGGAAAATATCTCACGTTCTGGCTGTTTCGGTCTTTTGGGAAGATCGGGGTCATCTTGGTCATCATCCGGGTCTTCTTCATGACTTCTCTTCTTATCTTATTTTGCTTGACGAGGAGATCTAGACCTCTGCCTTGCTCGGTCGTTGATTTTTCCACCATTTCGATGATCAGCATACTTGTCCAACTTTTCTCGTCTGATGAGTGCTTCAATTTCATTATGAAGAGCTATGCAATTTTTGGTCGTGTGACCATGGCCTTTATGGAACTCACAATATTTGAACTTATTCCTTTTGTCAGGACCTGCCTTCATTTTCTCTGGCCAGTTCAGCTCCTCGCTATTCTTAATCTCTTCCAGAATGTGGTTTATATCTACTTTCAAAGGAGTATAATTTCCAAATTTCTTCAATTGTTCCACTGCTTGCTTTGCTTTTAACTGCCTGTTACCACCATTGTTCTTCTGCTCAATCTTCTCAGCCTTATCAACCTCAACCTTGGTCTCTTTGGTATCCATATTCTTCTTCGCAGCCATAGCTTCCTCGGCGTTCATAATCTTTGCTTCCTTTGCCATTAGTTCTGCCATGGTTCTAGGCGGATCTTTGGCTAGAGTGTAGTACAATTTATCTGGCAACAGTCCACTCATCAGAGCAGTAATTGCTGTCTTTTCCTCGTAATCAATTACCTCGAGTTTCTCATTATTAAAACGAGTAATATAATCCCTAGTGCTCTCACCTGCCTTCTGTCTAACACTTAGCAAGTGTGGTACTCGTTTGATTGGCTTTGCCCCAAAATAAAAATTTCTAATAAAGAGTTCTACTAGCTGAAAGAAATTCTCAATTTTCTCCCGAGGAAGGTTATTGTACCACATCTGAGCAGATTCGGTAAGGGTTCCTGAAAATGCCCTGCATCGCATCTTGTCTGGAATAGTATAGATATCAGCAGCTGCTTAATATTATTCTATATGGAGAACATGGTCAGTTTCCATCATATTTTGGTGTTACTACCGGGGCTTTGAATTTTGACGGTGTGTGAAAGTCCACAATCTTTTGTATGAATCGTGTTCCTCGGACAGAAGTCATTTGTAGAGGACTTTTGGTTTTAGCCATCTCCCCTAATCTATCTTCCAACCATTGAATTGAGCCCTTCCATGCATAATTTCCTTCCTCGATCCTATTGGTTCGAGCAACTGATTGTGTTGAATTTGCCTCTTGGGATCTTTCATGACGAGCAGCTGGTCGTGATTGGGCATAACCTTCCTTTAAATCAGATGATCGTTGAGAGTTCCTCGACATAATCCTAGGGGGACTTCCATTCCTCCTAGGACCCAAATGATCAAAAGGAGAGACTCTACTCAATCTTTTAAGAGCACTTGTCCTTTCTGGGGATAGAGTAATGTTTTGTTGAGTGTCTGTAGCTCGCACCGAGGAAGTCCGTCCAGGCTGATAAGAAGGATCATTAGATCTCTCAGTACGATATGAATCGGTACATCTGGATTGAGATTCCTCTGGGAATATCGTTCGCCTAGTTCGCAAAGAGAGTAAACGAGTATTTCTCTGAACGCTTCGTTGCCCTGATTGGGCTGGCACTCCGCCTTGAACGATTTGTATGAGTTTACGCATGGTTTCTTGCATGGCCGTTTGCCCTTGGGCCAAATTAGCCATTATACCAACCATATCTTGAACATTTGGAGGGATCCCAGCTTTTTGATTGATGGATTTAGGATGATCAGCCATCGGTGATGAATTGTTTTGGTGAAAAACGATAATTACAGTCATATTCCCACAGACGGCGCCAATCTGTTGATGTAAAAAATTAGATTTGACCTAATTATTTTAATCACACATAAAAAGAATAAAGAAATAATAGACAATAGATTTTTAAAGTGGTTCGACCTTGCAAGAATGGCCTACATCCACTATTTCTGTTATTGCTGATTGTTTGTTTGGAATTCTCGAGGAATGGTTTGCTCAAGAAATTCTAATCCCCCTCCAATGAGGAGTTTACAATGTATTTATAGCCTTCAGGCTGTACAAATGAAAGGACAATGCATTGTTATCTAGTAGACCTGCACATCTGTATGATAATTAATGAGCATTTAATGCACAGTCGTCTCCTTGATTATCCTGATAGAGTGCTATGTTGCTCGGACCGCCTAAGTAGCTCGGACCACTTAAGCTTCTCGGACCGCCTAAGTAGCTCGACACGTTTGAGCTTCTCGGGGCCCCTGAGTTCCTCGTGGCTTCTTAGTTGCTCGATGATCTTGAGTTGTTCGATAGAAGTATATATATTTTGCCACGTTGGCAGACACGTGTTTGTAAGTGAGTGGTCCATGTCAGCAGACTAAATTTGGTATCAACACTCAGCATTTTGAGACTTTTGCCATTTCGTTATTTCTGAGACAAAAGAGAGAGTGGAGAGAAGAGAGAGAAGGGATAAAGAGAGGGAAAGAATAAGAGAGATATTATAAGAAGAAACCCTAAGTTTTCTTAGTAGTTCACCCCCCTGAGTGTTTCTCCCAAACCAAACACCAAAACCTAAACAGTTCCAAACACCAGAAAACCCATTTTCGAGAGTTAGATCCATTTAGGGTTTCTGTCTTCCTGGTGTTGTGTTTTTATTTTGAAGACCTCTTCAAATCTTTGATTCTCTCAGAACTCATCTCTAAGAGAGACTTAAGTTTCTTTGTTGAAACTGAGTTTTTCTAAAAGAGAACATCACACGATTTTTCTGTTTGTCTTTTTAGATCTAGCATTTTAGATCTATTTTGTTTCATTAAATTTTGAAATAAAAACTTTTAATTTTTTTTAAATAGTTTTCAGATCTAGTGAGTTGTGTGTTTCTAGTTTTTATTTCATATTTTATGAAATACCGGTGTATAAAAATAAGAAGGAACACAAAGAACTCTTATTACAATTTTAAGGCGTAACCATAGATCTGAAAAGAAGTTTTATGTCAAAAATTGTTGAATCAGTCTTTGCATGTTAAGTCTGAATCTGTTTTAATAAAGTAGACTTTTAGTATAGTTTGGATCTCAATTGGAGGTTTATAATTTTAAAAATATTTTCATAACCCTGAAATTGTTTAAGACCTTGAACCATCTTCGGAGCAAGGTATCCTTGAGATATGTGGATAAATAAAAGATCAAGAAGTTTTGGCTTGAAAAAACAAGATTCAGAAATAACTTTCATTTTAGAACTGTTGTAATTTTCTAGGAAAGTTTGTATAAATCTTGAGAGGGTGAGTAGTATGTTTGCATGTCGTAGCACATCACAAGCACTATCTCACACGAACGCTTAGACACTGTGGCTCTGTCTGAGAATCTTGAATTTGAAAGAGTTGCTGGAATCAGAATTCAAAGAGAATCAGATCAAGGAAAAAGAAAAGAAGTAGCAAGAAAAGATTAAGTTCCAAGTCATAATACCTTTGGAGTGGAGAATCTCGCGTAGGTACTGATGATGCTGAAATCAACACCACCCTTCAAGGTGTTTATGAACTCAAATTAGTGATAACAATGGCAGCACAGGAGAATATACATATATGTGTGTGTGTAGAAGGAGATAAGGGGAAGAGGATGAACACTTGAATATAGGTGGTTTAGCTAATCAGGCCTACGTCCACTGTACAAGTGTATCGTGTGTATCACTGTATGAGGGCTCTAATGGCCATAGATACAATCTCTCAAGCTTTATCTCTCTATTATATAATTTGACAGAGTTTCAACTAGGTTTACTCATTTCAGATCCTTTACAAGGTAGATGATGACCTCTATATATAGTGCCTGGGGGGTGTAATGTACCCCCCAAGCATGCAATGAGCATGTGCATGAGGATCCATCCAGTATGAGAATGACACCTGCCTGATCTCATGCAGATAATGATGACCTCAATATTCCCTCACGTGAGGGGAATGATTCAGTTATAACTGATTGTGTACATGTGTTCCCAATAGAGAATATGCTGATAAGAACTCGGCCATCCATTAATGGTCCCAACCTCGGCCTGGAAGAGGACGAGGTGGTGACCTTAGTTCAGTGGGAGAGCCGAAGTAGGACATGTTGATTTATGACGTCGGCCTGTGCCGAGGTAGAGGTGGCGAAGCATGAACATCGGTCGATCCCTAGTCGAGATTGATGTGATGATGGGATGGCAACCTCTTCATATTTCGAGCAAAGGTTTCAATCCTTAGAAGATCAGGTGGATAACCGCCCCTGGATCATGGTGGCCTCACCTGCCGTGGTAGCTAGCAACGTCGGCTGTGGCCAACCTTGCCTAGGACGAGACTTCTAGTTAATGAATCCAAGGTCCCTCTAACATCGACCATCTCCATGGCCGAGGTTGATGTCTCTGAGCCGAGGGGGTACATTTAGGGAATATCAATCACCCCCTAGCCCTTAGTTACATGTGGGAGCTGGTGACTATGGGGTCTATAACTCCGAGGTCCTTTTGCTTTGTTCCAATGTTCCTTTTTTGACACTTGTCAATTAATGAAGTGGCTTGTGTGTCTGACAATGGTAATGATGTTGGTTGTCTTTTGGTCTCTCAAGGAAATGACGGGCCTTGGGACGCGTGCATTGGGTGTCAAGGGTTATACCCCCCTTTCTTCTCTTTTTTCTTCATTTCTACATTCCCTCGCCTGAAACTCCCTCTCTCTCTACAAGGGCTTGCTTAAGGAATTGGGTGGCTTTTTCTTGCAACTCTCTCTCTTTCTTCTTCACAAATTCTCTCAGGTATCGTTTATATCCCCTTTCTCTCCTTTTGTTGCATTTTTTTGCCTTATTATTCCATTCGTTGTATTTTTCGGCAAGCTTAAACATTTTTCGATGAACCTATGAGTTTTTCGGTGAACAGTTCATTCGTTGTTCTTGCTTAAAACCCAATTTTGATCCTTAGTCAAACTAACAACATTGTTTGTTTAGGAGAGTCACAAGTGTAGGGTTTGCCTCATATGCTCAGACCCCTTTACCAACTCTTAGAGGAATTTCCCTCTCTTAGGGAGAAGACCTTAGATAAAATTAGACAAATAGAAAGAGCCCAAGAGGAAGCTCGTAGGGCAGAGGCATTCCCCCTCAGGCATATTTTTCCACCACCTCTGAAGGTCATATATCCTAAACTAGCCGAACCAGTTAACCAATCAGACGTCCCACCCTCTTTAATGTTTGAGTCTGAGGCATCTACCTCAGACCCTATGTCTGTGGACTCTTTTCAAGAGGCCATGGATTTCTCAACTCGGTAAGATCAGGTCCATGATCAAGTTGAGTTTTTGAGTCGCGTCTCGTCTCATGCTGAGTCTGGCACATCCTAGTCCTCTTCAAATGTTGAAGTTGTTAAACCAAGTGTGGATGTTCCACCAATTCTTAAATCCATTCCCTTGTCGGTCGTCACAGGAGCTGAGTTCACTCAGAGGTTTCCAAGGGGTACCCCATCGTCTGCTCGGGCCGACGTTGAGCTAGATGATGATGATGGTGTTGAGAGTGATGTTGACACCTCTGAGGCGGCCGAGATTGAGAGTACAGTCAGCGAGGTTGACCTTCTGTCCTTTAGACATCTATATTCTGTAAGTCCCTCTATAAAACTCAGGAGACCTCTGAGGGAAGAGAGAGCTTATATTGGTCGGGATGGTGAGATATTCCTGTATGAGCAGATGTTCAAGTTGGGATTTTGTCTGCCCATCCATCCCATCATCAGGGCTATATTATCCTACATCAACTTGGCTCCTTCCCAGTTGTCACTCAGTGCTTGGAGCGTGATAATTGGAGCCATTGTCTTGTGGAGGGTTGTCCATCACTCAAACCTTCCCGTCCAAGTCTTTACAGGGTGCTATGTCCCTTTATCTGCCAGAAACCATCCGAGTTATTATCATTTTTTAGCTCGAAAGTCAAATAAAAAGATGATACAGATTACCGAAACCTCAAACCATAACGGGAAGCCATGTTACTTCTTTGCATCAGGACCATGGGAATTTGGTCCATGTGCCCCCTCTTCCTCATTAGAGCCGAGAATACCCCTGAGATGGGGAAAGGTTACAATGGCTGCTAGAGCCGACCCTGGGCTAAGCCAACATAATCTTCAGAAGGTCAAAGACCTTCAGGATCAGGGGGAGCATGGTCTGCTTGTCAAATTTGAACACCTGATGACCCCCAACTATCTTTTTGAACAGGGCTTGGGGGGAGTCCTCTAACAGATCTTCGTAAGTGTCTTTTTATTATAACAAGTTATACCTCTGAATTTATGTATATTTGACTCTCTAACTCAGACCTTTCTATCTTGCAGAGCGCCCAAAAGGAATATCTGACGAGTTATGGGAGATGGAAGCACCAAGTCTAACGAAGCTCGTCAAAAAAGAAGGTCTGAATACCCCTCCTCCCCCTCCATCCACATCAAGATCTGAGGCCAATAAGAATAGAAAGGTTGTCAACCCTGCCCTGAGGATCAGAGGCAGAAGAAGAAAGGGGGGGATCGTGCAATCCCTATCTCTTCTGAGGATGCCTTGATTGCTCATCTTGAGCAATTAAAGATCGGTGATAGTGTCATTCGACAAAGTCTGAAGGCCTTGAATGCCATCCGAGTCTGACAAGCGCTTTTGTCGGTCCCTGGATAAACCTCTGCTGGCTGAATTCTCTCTTCACTGTTCTATTTAGGTAAGACCTTTAAGTTTTTTCTTCTGAGTTATATCAGACCTTAGACTGACATCTTTCCATATATTCTTCAGGGTCTTCTCACCATATATCACTATGTTAACTAGACCTTGGGGAAGCTTCCTCTGATAGAGAAGGGCCAAGAGGCTGAGAAGACTGAGGCCACTTTAAACGCTGAAGTGGAACGTCTAAAGACTGCTCTAAAGAAGGCTGAGAGCAACGTGAAGGGATTGCAAAAGGATATGGACAAGCAGAGGGAAGATCATAACGCTGCCATGAAGATTCAGGTTGACTCTCTCCAACATAAAGTCGATGTGGCTATCAAGGCTGCCTTGGATGATGCCTCCGAGAAGATCTTGGAGGAATACAAGGTCTCTGATGAGTTTGTCAGCTTCGGCTTTGAATATCTGGAGAGAGGGGTCAAGGCCACTAGCAAATGGGTTATCATGAAGCAGAAGGAATCAGGAAGCCTTGCAGTCGCTGACTTCATCGGCCTGGGTTATACCGACCCCAAGTTTTCTCAGGCCCTGCAGGAGGTTGAAGAGGAGGGAGGTGTTGCACCCACCAAGACTTCCCCCAAAGAGACACAATGACTGAACATGTTGGTGCTTAAGACGATGGGGTGGAAGTAGCCACCCTCAGCCAAGGAAATGTAGACGTGGCCACTAACCCTGAGGCTGCGAACACTTAAATTCTTGTGAATCTTTAAGCAATATTTTGTAACTCTTGATTTGTTGTAACCTTTGATAAAACATTGCTACTTTATATCTTTTCATTTTATAACTTAATATGTCAACCTCTGAGGGGGGATTTTATTTCCTCTTGCTGAATTGCTTATTGGATGATTTTCTTTACCATGCAATGTGTTCAGCTCTGAAGTCTTGGTATAATGATGTCTTTGTTAAACCATATGAATGGTGTTTAAGGTCTGAGGTCATCCAATCATGACGTCTCACCTCAGACCTTGCCACCTCATTATGATGTTATAAGGCCTGATGTCATCAACTAGGATGTTATCCTCATAAATAATTTCACCAAATTAATGATGTTAAGGGTCTGAGGTCATCCAAGTATGATGTCTTACCTCAGACCTTGTCACCACATTATGATGTTATAAGGTCCGAGGTCATCAACTAAGATGTTATCCTCATAAATAATTTCATGAAATTAATGATGTTAAGGGTCTGATGTTATCCAAGTATGATGTCTTACCTCAGACCTTATCACCACATTATGATGTTATAAGGTCTGAGGTCATCAACTAAGATGTTATCCTCATAGATAATTTCACCCAATTAATAATGTTAAGGGTCTGAGGTCATCCAAGTATGATGTCTTACCTCAGACCTTGTCACCACATTATGATGTTATAAGGTCTGAGGACATCAACTAAGATGTTATCCTCATAGATAATTTTACCAAATTAATGATGTTAAGGGTTTGAGGTCATCCAAGTATGATGTCTTACCTCAGACCTTATCACCACATTATGATGTTATAAGGTCTGAGGTCATCAACTAAGATGTTATCCTCATAGATAATTTCACCAAATTAATGATGTTAAGGGTCTGAGGTCATCCAAGTATGATATCTTACCTCAGTCCTTGTCACCACATTATGATGTTATAAGGTCTGAGGACATCAACTACGATGTCCCCATAAATTCTACCACTAGAGCATAATGAACCAAGAATTGTCATGGAAACTGATCTTATCATTAATAATCTCTTCATAAGATGACACATTTACACAAACTCTTGCAATATCATATGTAATACTTCTTTAGATGATCAGCATTCCAGGGATTGGAAAAAGGTTCCCCCTTGAGGTTTTCTAGCCTGTAGGTCCCAGGTACAACCTCCTCAATTACTTTATAAGTACCGTGCCAATTTGGGTGAAGCTTGTTTGCCTTCTATAGAATCTTCTTCAGTACTAAGTCTCCCACGGCCATGGGTTTTGATTTCATCCTTTGATTGTAAAACTTTACTGCTCTCTGTTGGTAAGCTGCTTGTCTGATTTCTGCTTCTTCCCTTCTCTCTTCAATCAGATCTAGGTCGAGTCTTCTCTCCTCCCCATTATTTTCAGAGTCATAGGTCTGAACCCTATGAGCAGGGAGTCCCACTTCTGTTGGTATGACGGCCTCTGAGCCATGTGCTAGCATGAATGGGGTTTTTCCTTTCGGTGTCCTTGTCATTGTTCTGTAGGGCCACAACACAACATAAACCTCTTCAGTCCATCTTCCTTTAGCTTCTTGTAACCTTTTCTTGATTTCATCTAGGATTGTTCTGTTTATGACTTGGGTCTGTCTGTTTGCTTGAGGTTGACAAGGAGAAGAGAAAAACTATTTTATCCCAACTCTTTCGCAATATTTCTCTAAGGAGAAGTTCTTGAACTGGGTTCCATTATCTGAGATGAGAGTGTTTGGGAGGTCGTGTCTGCATATGATGTTCCTCCATATAAATTGGAAGGTCTTCTGTTCTGTAATCGTTATCATCGGCTCTGCCTCTACCCATTTTGAGAAGTAATCAATGGCAACTATCAGAAATTGATAATTATTTGCAGCTCTTGGCAGGGGTCCTACTAAGTCAATTCCCCATACTGCAAATGGCCAAGGAGAACTGATTAATATCATTGACTGATGAGGTTGATGGGGGATAGTGGAGAATCTTTGACATTTATCGCACCTCTTCACGTAGGCTGCAGCGTCCTTGGCCAAGGTCGGCCACCAATATCCTTGTGTAATAATACTCTTGGTCAGAGGCCTACCCCTTATGTGACTGGAGCAAGAACCCTCATGCACCTCCTGTAAGATACGGGGAACTACCGTGGGATGAACACATCTGAGGAGGGGTAATAGGAATCCCTTCTTATATAGGACGTCTCCTACTATGGAGAATTTCATAGCTCGGTATCTTAATTTCTTCCTCTCTAGCTTTACTGCCGGTGGCTCTCCCTCACTGATATATCTGATAAGGGGATCCATACATGAGTCCCCTAGGTTCAAATTAAGGAAAGAGTTACTAACCTATTCTTCTTCAATGGTCGCCTTTGGCAAGACCTCGACTGGAACCGTTCTTCTGATGTCTGTCTTCGTTGCTGAAGCCAACCTTGCCAATGTATCTGCGTGACTGTTGTTTTGCTGAGGTACTCTCTTCATTTTTGCCTCTTCGAAACATTCTAATATCATTCTTACCCTCTTCAGGTATTTGGCCATCCTTTTATCTTTGGCCTCATAAACCCCCAACACTTGATTAATAACTAACCTTGAGTCACTATGAAGTAGAAGTCGTCTTACTCCCAGAGTCCTTGCCAATGAGAGACCTGCTATCATGGCCTCATATTCTGACTCGTTGTTTGATGCCTTGAAGTTAAACCTCAAAGTGTATTCAATGTTGGTACCATCCGGAGCTGAAAGTATTAGCCCTGAACTGCTTCCACTGTCGCAAGAAGAACCGTCAATGAAGAGGTTACAGATGTCTTTATCTGATGAGAAGCCCCCTTCTGATACGATTCCTTGCTTGAAGAGGTACCGACCTTCCTCATTCTCTACTATTCTGTTCCTGGTCCCCCTGGATATAACCTCTTTCGAATCTCAGAAGACGTTCACGTTTGACCCTTTTGTAGTGTCTGAACTATTCTCAATCTCGATCTCTCTGGATATAACCTCTTCCAAAGCTCGGAAGACGTTCACGTTTGACCCCTCTGTAGTCTCTGAGTTATTCTCAATCTTAGTCTCTTCCCATGTGAACTCAGCAACGAAGTCTGTAAGCGCCTGCCCTTTGATGGCCACCCTAGGCTGATAAGTAGGTCATATTCCCCCAATTCAATGGCCCAGGTCATCAATCTACCCAACTTCTTAGGTTTATGGAGGACATGTCTTAGCAAGGAGTCAGTGAGAATGACCATGGAATGGGCCTGAAAGTAGGGCTTCATCTTCCTTGAAGCATGTATCAAGGCGTATGCCAATTTTTCCATCCGAGGATAATTCTGCTCAGCCCCTTGAAGGGCTTTACTGTTGAAGTATACGGGCCTTTGGATCCCAACGTCTTCCCGTACTATGGCTGCACTTATAATTGATTCAGAGACTGCCAGATAAACATATAGTTTTCTCCTACTATAGGCCGAGATAAGAGAAAGGGAGACCCGAGGTAGGACTTGAGTTTGTTAAAAGCCTCATTACACTCTTCGTCCCATTGGAAGGCCTTTCTGAGAACCTTAAAGAACGGAAGGCATTTATCCGTCGCTGTGAAAACAAATCTATTGAGTGCGGCCACTCTTCCCGTGAGCCTTTGAACGTCCTTGATACTCTTTGGTCTCTTCATGTCAAGCAAGGCCTTGATTTTCTCAGGGTTCACTTCTATTCCTCTTTGATTGCCGATGAATCTAAGGAACTTCCCAGCTCCTACCCTGAAGACACACTTCGTTGGGTTGAGTTTCATTCTGTACAGGTCCATGGTATCGAAGATCTTTTCCAGGTCTGCCACATGGGTGCAGGCCTTTAAGCTCTTCGTCAACATGTCGTCTACATACACTTCCATAGTCTTGCCAATTTGGTCTTCGAATATCTTATTCACAAAACATTGATATGTTGCCCCGGCATTTTTCAACCCTAAGGTCATCACTTTGTAGCAATATGTCCCTTTATCAGTAATGAAGGTTGTTTTCTCCGAGTCTTCAGTGTCCATGAAGATCTGATTGTAACCTAAATACGCATCCATGAAGCTCATGAGCTCATGCCCTGCAGTAGCATCTACCATCTGATCTATTCGAGGTAAGGGCTAGCTATCTTTTAGGCAAGACTTGTTCAGGTTAGTGAAATCTACGCACATTCTCCATTTTCCATTGGCTTTGGGCACAATGACTGCGTTCGATAGCCACTCCGGATATATGACTTCCCTAATAAACTCAGCCTCTTCTAATTTTTTGACCTCTTCCTGGATGACCTCATATTTCTCCCTGGAGTAAACCCTTCATCTTTGTTTGATTGGCTTAGCATTCTTAGTCACATTGAGTTTGCGACACATAACCTCAGGGTTGATGCCAGGCATGTCTGCGTGACTCCAAGTGAAGACACTCTGTCTCTTCCTCAGGAAGTTTATCATCTATTCCTTAATTTCTTCTTTTAAGGCTTTGTCGATTTGGACGGTTTTTTCCGGTTCGCCCTCATTGAGGATGATGGATTCTACCTCTTCCGCGGTCTCTCCCTTCTTTAACTTTGTTTCATCTCTTGGGTCAAGTGTGTCGATGTTATAAGTGGTGGCTTCTCTCTTATGGGCCTCTCTTTCTTCAGCCGAGTTGAAGTAGCAATCTCTTGCTATGGTCTGGTCAGCTAGCACTTCCCCTACCCCATAGGGGGTCGATAATTTTAGCATCTGATGGACCGTTGATGGCACGACCTCGAACTCCTTAAGGGCTACTCTTCCTATGATGAGGTTATATGCTGAGAAGACGTTTTCGTCCATAATGAAAAAATTGATCTTTCGGGTTAACCTCTTAGATCACTCATCACCCATTCGTACATCCATCTCATATATGCCCAATGGATGGACCTTTTCACCGCTGAAGCCCATTATCGAATGATGATAGGGTACCAGCCTAGCTCTGCTAAGACCTAGGCTCTTGAAGCAAGGCCAAAACATCACATCTGCTGAACTCCCCCGATCCACGAGGATTCTCTGTACCTCTCACCATGCACTCTTGTTGTTATTACCAGGGGGTCATCATATGGGGCTAAGATGCCTTTAAATTCTATTCGGGAGAACCCAACTATGAGAGTGTCCATGCCCACCTTCTTTCTCTTCCGCGTTATCTTGGAAGACGTCAGATTTACCACTTCAAGTTTAGCCATTAACTTAGCCTCTGCCACATGCGCTTTCTGATCAGCGACTTCAGAGCCACCCCCCGTAAGTCCTCCTCATATGGGGCTAACACCAAAGGAGATCATACCAACCCTCTTCACTAGGGTGTTGTCATCTTTTGGCGGGAGGTCCGGATCGTCTTCATCATCTCCATCTGAATCATCGTCTCTTCTTGCTGGGATATTATCATGACATCTGTCGTTTCTCTTGTTTTTAGGGTCATCTCTTCCACCTTTAGGAGCCTTACTATCAACATATTTCCTCAGCTTTTCAGATTTTAACATTTTTTCGATCTCATCCTTCAAGGCGAAGCACTTATCTGTAACATGGCCATGATCTTGGTGTAACTCGCACCATAAGTTCTTATTTGTCTTATGCGGAGGGGCCTTCAGTTTTTTTGGCCATCTTAGAGACTTGTCATTTTTCATCGAGGATATGCTCGCAGCTCACCGTAAGAGGGGTATAATGTGCGAACTCGTCGTTAGCTGACCTCTTCTTTCCGTATTTTTTCCATTGGAACTTCCCATTGCTACCGCCATTCTCATCCTCATACCTTGCGGCCATGGCCTCTTCAGCATTCATAACCTTACCTGCTGTTGCCAATAGCTCTGCCATGGACCTAGGAGGGTCTTCAGCAAGTTTCCACAATAGTTTTCCTTTCTGGAGACCTCTTATGAGGGCAATCATTGCTATATTCTCTTCGTAACCCTCAACCTCAAGTTTTTCTTTATTGAACCTGGCGATGTAGTCTCTTAGGCTCTCATTCTTTCCTTGTTTGACATACAACACATGGGTGGTCTTTTTTTGAGGTCTTACCCCAAAGCAAAAATTGTGAATGAATCGTTCATCCAAGCCCTTGAAGTTCTTAATTGAATTATTCGGAAGAGAAGTAAACCAGATGTGGGATGTTCCTGTCAAAGTCCTAGAGAAGGCCCGACACTTCATCTCATCTGGTATTAAATAAATATTTGCCGCTGACTGGTACATCTCAATGTGATGTACAGGGTTGGTGCTACCGCCATACTTAGGAGACAGCACGGGTGGTTTGAACTTAGCAGGGGTTGGAAAGCTCACTATCCTGTCCACAAAGGGTGAGCTTTTCGAGAAACCTCTTTGCAATGGGTCTCGATGTAATACCCCGTATTTTTGTGATATTTAATTATGGGATTAATTGAATTAAATGTGCATTAATTTGGAAATTAATCCGGATAAAAATACTAGCGAGATACGAGTTGGTATTTGATTCTAATGAGTATATATGGCTATATATGAATATTGAATTATAAAATTTATCGTGAGATTGAAATACGGCAATTTGGAAATTTTGTTGGGACGCGTGTGACAGTTGCATCAGGAATATAATTTTTGTTAATTAAAAAGTGAATTTTATTTCTATTAACTGTATGGTCGTTTTGAGTGCGCCAACGCGTTCGGAAGGGTCGAAATAGTCAGAAAACAATAGCCGGGGGTTTGGTGCGGGTCCCGGGGCATTTTTAGGCCATACCGGCAACGTAAAAGGGTAGTTTGGTAATTTTGAATTTTTGGGAATTAAAACCCACGAAAATTAGGAATTAAAAATATGATTTGGTAACTACCCACTAAACCCACTAACTACATCTTATGACCAAATAGGCTACGGGGGTTATTAGAATTAGTTCCAAAAGTTCCTAAGGCAAACCCTAGCCACCATTGTCATCCTTAGAGAAAAGCTGGTAGAGAGAGAAAGAAAGGGAAATTCTGCAAAGAGAAGGAGAGAACAAACCATCCTTCATCAATCCAACACCAAAATCAGAGAAAGACATAAGGCAAGTGGTTTAATTTCATTACTTGCAATGAATGTTCTTCCATGCGTAGGAATTTGATAAAATTTGTATTGTTCTTGGGAGTTTAATAAAAACCTTTGATTTGGAATTAGAAACAATATTTTGATGAAAGGATTGCATGTAGAATTTTGTTAGGAGGACTAATCTGATGGAAATACATCTCGTTATAAAAAAAAACGGATTTAGTTATGCCTGTTGATGACTTTAAAATTTTAGGGTTCATATTCATGGGATTTGGGGAAAATTGAGGGGATTTGATGATTTGATGATGTTTAGGAAGTTGTGGCCCTATATAAATGTTTAGTTATGACCTATGAATGTTTAGTATGGATTAGAAACCCTAAAATAATGTTGGGACGAATTTTATGTGGGATTAGAAGTGAAGAAAATTTGGAAAAACGAAAAGGAAGAAATCTGGGCTCGAAACTGGCCACTCGTTAAAAACCTGCCCAAGTCGTTCGAACGAGCTCGTTCGAACGAGCTTCTAACGAGTTGACAGTTTGACTTCTAACGAGGGGATTGTTCGTTCAAAGCCTTTCGTTCGAACGAGATATCGTTAGAAGGCCCACTTCGTTCGAACAAACTCTCGTTCGAACAGCCTCGTTCGAACGAGACTTCTAATGAGCTGACAGTTTAGGCTTTTTAGCCTGTTTTGATCCCGAGTGTCCCGTAACCTTGATTATATGTAGAGATAACACTTCCTTGATAATAAATTGTTATATTTGGGATATTTGGGGTATAATGAGGAGTAAAACCTAGAAGTATGATTTAATCCAAATGGAAATTATGGATTAGGGAGTGAGTGCCTATTACGATGCGAGAACAATCGACGACTTGAATAATTATATTAACCGGGGATATGTAAATTGGATAACATTATAAATTGGTATGGGAATGAGAAGTGTACCACAAATAAACTATGGTGATTACTAAGATATGTGCATACTTAGTATATGTATATGATTTTATGTGTATGACATACCTACCATACTTGCTATCACGGGAGGTTTACGTTCGCTTCGGGACTTCTAATCCTTGTGTTGCCCGGATTTAGATTGGTTACCTCGAGAACATAGGTCAGAGAAGGACTTATTGGGATATTAATAAGTCTACTGATCGTGGGAACGTAGGTATGTGCGTGACCCATGTGATGCGACTGTGTTCGCCTCCATTGTTTGTGATTGTTGTTATCTGAGAACGATTCCTGAGAGATTCGGAATGCGTGATCCCTATGTACGTGATGTACCGGGATGGATAGCAGAGTATGTGTGCGCCGCAGCTTAGTCTCGGGGTGCTTGTATTGTATATTTATGATGTGAATAATATACACTTAAATAATGAGGACTTTCATGTTGGTATTGTGAGTAGAATTATGGTAATGTTCTGAGAAAATATAACGGGATAACCTGTAATGTATTGTATTGCTAATAATTGAAGATCCGAGTTTAAATAAAGTCCTTAATCTAATTGATAACGTTGGAATGTATAATGGGAATCGAGTAGCAAGGGGTAGAACTTATTATGGTTTGGTTAGATATGTATATCTCTTAGATGGGTACGGTACGTTAGGAGTGCACAATTAGTCGAGAGGTGAGTAGTTCATGTGAGTGCACGTCCTAACATGTATTTTGCATTTAATGTTTTAATGTTGTTAAAACACTTGCTATTTTTAAATACTCTCCACTTTCGGGCTCTGACCCGTTTGCTTTCAAATCTATCTTTTTTGTAAAAACCATTTTAGGTGCCCAGCCAGAAGGACACCATGCTTAGGATCTTTATTCAGGTGACGAGCTGTAGCTATTTGTGGAAGTTACAGGACTTTGCTAGTAGACGCTTCATCTATCTTGACTCTATATTCAGTTTCATTAGTTGTAGGGCATGTCGTCCATTTCATTTAGAAACATTTCCTATTTCATATTTTCAGACTTTTGGCATGTATTTAATTCAGGTTACATTGTTTTACTTATTTCAGTTGTGGGACTATGGTGAGGAGTTTTCCTCCGGATTATTATTATATTGTTGGTTATTCTATTACTTCTTCATGGCGAATGGATTATGTTATTCTTCCATTATTCTTTTATTTCATGTTAATCATATTTAATTTAAAATTTGGCAACTTACTTTTTTAAATACTAGGTGGTTAGTAATCATTAAAATATTTTTGACAGTGATGCTATTAACTGATCCAACTTGGCATTTTGTATTAATTTAATAAAGGAGTAGCTACTCGGTATTTAATTAGTCGGGGTGTCACACTCGACTTTTGATGAGGTCACCTATCTTCTCTTCAAGACGTTGAATAGAGTCATTCCACGGTCTTGCAACGTTAGCCTGGTCGAGGTTATCCCCAGCCACCTCCAATGGGTGGACTGAGGGTTCCCCAGCCACAGCACAATGTCGGCTGTTGACCTCTTCATGGTCTCTACCTCTTCCTGCATGGGGTCGGCCTTGATGAGGCCGACGTTGCACTTGTTCGCTTTATGAGCCAGCTGCACTTCTCGACCTTGATAACCTCTGTCTTAGGTCATTTACTGGGCCTAGCCTTTCAAAGGCCGACCCTCTACTCAATCTATCAAAAGCTGATCCTCGTTGCTGGGCTTCTTCACCTCATCTGCCCCCATAACCTCGGCTCTGCTGAAGAGGATGCACCTTGTTATTAGAAACCTCGTACGGCTCCCAACACTTTTCTGGAACATATTTCTCATCCATATCGTCATACCTATCCTCAGGACAAGGGTGTCCTTGCCTCCCCAGGCGTAAACGCTTAGGGTCAGCAACGTCCCTCCTCCGCTGGGGTGTATGTTGGTCTTTTCGTGGTGCCTGGGGTAGTCCCCTGACTTCAGGATGGGGCTGAACCGCCGCCGGAGTAATCATCTCTGGTGAGACCCCAGGTGGTCTCATGATATTTTGGCTGAGTTCTGTAAATTGCTCCTTCATTGCTTGTTGTGTTGCTTCCAAATACCTCAAGGCTGTAGCCACCTCCACCATTTCGGACTGGGGCTGAGCCTGGCCGGAACTAGGTCCTCCCGCACCAGGCGGTGGAAGGACTGGTGGTAATTCTGGTGCCATATGTTAACACTAAAGAGCTTGAGTAGCAGATGAGATTAATACCTTAAAGGATCTCTTTCAATGGTGAAGCAGCTCCACGCAAGGGGTGGTGCCTGGTTCACCACCAGAATCTCCGGTGAGGTTAAGCAGAAAAAAAGGAAGAGACAACTTCTCGTTCCCACAGGCGGTGCCAAAATGATGATGCTGAAATCAGCACCATCCTTTAAGGTGTTTATGAACTCAAATTAGTGATGACAATGGCAACACGGGAGAATATACATATATGTATGTGTGTGTGTGTAGAAGGAGATAAGGGGAAGAGGATGAACACTTGAATATAGGTGGTTCAGCCAATCAGGCCTACGTCCATTGTGCAAGTGTATCATGTGTATCACTATATGAGGGCTCTAATGTCCATAGATACAATCTCTCAAGCTTTCTCTCTTTACTGTATAATATGACAGAGTTTCAGCTAGGGTTACTCATTTCGAATCCTTTACAAGGTAGAGGATGACTTCTATATATAGTGCCTGGGGGGTGTAATGTACCCCCCAAGCATGCAATGAGCATGTGCATGAGGATCCATCCAGTATGAGAATAACACCTGGCTGATCTCATGCAGATAATGATGACCTCAATATTCACTCATATGAGGGGAATGATTCGGTTATAACTGATTGTGTACACGTGTTCCCAACAGAGCATATGCTGATAAGAACTCAGCCATCCATGAATGGTCCCAACCTCGGCCTGGAAGAGGACGAGTTGGTGACCTTGGTTCCGTGGGAGAGCCGAAGTAGGACATGTTGAGTTATGACGTTGGCCTGGGCCGAGGTAGAGGTTGCTAAGCATGAACGTCGGCCGATCCTTAGCCGAGATTGATGGGATGATGGGATGGAAACCTCTTTATCTTTTGAGCCCAGGTTGCAATCCTTGGAAGATCAGGTGGATAACTGCCCCTAAATCATGGTGACCTCACTTGCCGTGGTAGCTAGCAACGTCGGCCATGGCCGACCTAGTCTAGGACGAGACTGCTAGTTAATGAATCCAAGGTCCCTCTAACACCGGCCGTCTCCATGGCCGAGGTTGATGTCTCTGAGCCGAGGGGGTACATTCAGGGAATATCAGGTTCATTCTGAACTTAGGTTAGGAACTTTGTGGTTTGCTTAAGTGTCGTAACTTGATTTTTATTCTAGTGGACTTTTGTTTTGTGCCGTAGAGGTCACCGTGGATGTTTCCCTTGTTTAAGGGTTTTACCACGTTAAAAATTCCCGTGTCTATTTCTTTGAATGTTCTTAACTGTTGTTGTGATTGGGACTGCATGGTAACTTTAGTAGATGTTTATTAAAAAATAAAAAGAAAGGTAATAAACTATCAAATTTAATCCATGCATTCAGAAACCTTTTATAACACATCTTGTGTTTTTCGAAAAGAGTTTTGCCCGAAAACTTTATTCGGAGTTTACACAATTTATAACATTCTGTTATTAACCTCGTAAACAAAGCTTTTAATATTACAGCCTTTCTTTAGTGGTTTAGTCTTATTGAGAGGGATAAGACGAGAATAAATTGGGATGAATTGTATCGTAATTTATCGGAGAGTAGATAATGAATTACGGGAGCCAAAGGGATTAATGTTTAGACTAGTAGGGTAAGATAGACTTAACTACTGAAATTTATAAATGGGTAGCTAGAGCCCTTGGAGTTGGGTGAATACTCGAATTAATACGATAGTGAGATACATCGTAAAGTAAATAGTACGGTGAGTATAAGAGAGAAATATACTATGTATAAGTATGAATAATTAGGCCATGCTAATACCTATCATATTAATACTTAAGCGGTGTGAATCCCTAAAGTATACTAAATGTATTGGGGTCGAGGGAACATCTGAACCAATATATGAAAGTTCTATTTGGTGATGAACTTATGCTGATAATTAACACATGAGAGATGTTAATAAATTAATGTATTGTATGGGTGGTACGGGAAGTTAAACATCTAGATAATTTCAGTTAAATACTTTAGTCTAGTTAGCTCAGATAGTATAGCTAGGTGGGCTAAGTATAAAACGTTAGGCATGCACTATAGATGAGAGGTGAGGACAAATCAAGAGAGAGTGTACGTGAACATGTGTAATCAATAACCAAACTTAATGTAATATACGCTTGCTAAATATTTTCAAAACATTTTGTGTTCTAACACTTGCTATAAAATATTTTCAAAATCTTTTAGATGTCCAGCCACAGGGACGCCAAGCGTGACTTCATTCCAGGGATTAAGAGCTATAGCACCGTGAATGCTGACAGGATTTGATTAGGCGATTCCTTCATTCACATCTAGTATAGGATCTCACTTTATATTCCATGTATGGACATATTGTCCGTTGATAGTTTTCAGTCATTTAGTTATGTTATTATTATGGAGTATTTGGTTATGGATTTTAGCCGATGGTTTATTCGAAAAACCTTTATTCATTTATATATTGTGATAGTTGGACTCTAGTGTATTGTAAATGTTTAAATTAGATTTCCGCATTGTTAAAATTATCTGTTTTAAAAAAAGATAAAATTGGCAATGGTCTAACTTCACTTAGGTGGTTGGTAATTAAAAATTTTTCGACACTGATGAAAAAAAGGAACCATATGAGAAACCTATTTTAATTTAATAAAGGCGTAATCAACCGGTGTTTAATTAGATGGGGTGTCACTGACGTCAGACTTGATTTTCTATTCGAGGGATACGCAACTGCAACATATGTGGATGCATGTAAGAGTTAGAGTAGACATTTTTTATTTCATTAATAGATTAGGAATCTTACCTCAGTATTGTATCGTAGTCGTGTTACGTTCAGGACTTATTCAAGTTTTATTTCAGTTCAGATTTTGTATTGAGATTCATTATTAGTTGTTGGGCATTGTTGTTGTTTGGATTTTGTAGCCGACGATTTATTCGGCAAATCATTTATATCTCAATATCATTTTATACAGTGATTGTATGGACAGTTAGGTTTAAGTTATTTATTGATATTGTTTATCTATTGAATGAAGGATAAAATTTGGCACTTACTTAATTAACTATTATGTGGTTAGTAATTAACATGGTTTTCGAAAGTGATACTAAGAATGAACCAAACGAGAATCCTGTTTTGATTTAATAAAGGACTGATCACCCGATATTTAATTGGACGGGGTGTCACGGATGGTATCAGAGCATCAGGTTCTAGTGTCCTTAGGATCTGTGCGGCTTCTTACGTTTCAGCTTAGCGCTCTTTGATATAGAGACCTATTATAGGATTGTTGTATTCCTCTACGTATTGTGACTTACGTTCCTATGCTATTAAGTATAGTTGATGTGATTTATATACGAGTTCGGTTGGGCTTCGTACACCGAACAATATAGGATGACCAACGAAGGTCGTTGGAAGGACTTCAGGAGGAGAGGCTTGACAGAAGCCATAGAGTATTTTGCAATCGGTGATTGCGATAGAAGTCACCTTAATTATTGTACAAAAAGATGATGAGAGGATAATTATACGACAATAGTAGTTTCCCCAAGCACTGCTGTAAATGATGGCTGTGCAGATTGACGACTCACCCAATGTAGTCGACAAGGGGTGGGGAAGTCGGAAGGACTCTTTCGAGGAGCCGCTTAAATTGTCTTTTGAACATATTTGTATGGTTTAAATATTCAAAGTTGATGATTTTCAATTTAAGGGCAATATAGTATTATGCCTTAACTTAGGCTCCAAGCTAGTGTTTGAGAGAGGGGCTATATAAGAAATGTTATGATTGCTTATAAGGGTAAAGGGAAGAGAGGAAGTGTGATGGGCCAGTGGAAGGGTATAATCCAAAGGCAATTATGTAGGGTGGACCAGATTTAATTTCAAGCAAAAATTTTAGCTAATAGGAGCAGCATAAAGTGATGAGAGTCAGTTACCACATATAAAGATGTGTATATAGAATTAAACGAGAATTTTGGGTGCGAGTAAATCGTGAGACCTTCCATATGTTGTTTAGATAAAGATGTAAACGGAATTCACAAAATTTTAATTAGTGAGTCAAATGAAAATCTATCGCTAGAGAGAAGCTGACTTATTTAACTAACTTCGTACTCAAAGGAGGGAATGCGAAGAGAAAAAATCCAAAAAAAAAGGTCTGTAAGTTTATAATGGACTTGTCAATAGAAGATACACGTATGGAAGGGGAATACGGATAGGATGACTAGGGTCGGCATCATTAAGGCCTTACATTTACAAGTTAGATCAATGCTTTCTTGAGAAGGGAGCCATGAGGATTGGAAAATCTAACCGAGGTAAAGTAGTAGATTAAACGGTGCTAGTGAAGTACCACATGAGGGCATACCCAAAAAAGGACCCAGTTATACGATTCAGAACCTGTAAATTCCTACCAAGTGATGGTGGGTTTAGTCAAGTCCATCGAGGCCAGCAACGAGTCCCATAAGGCTATCGAAGCTAAAACGACAGTCGGGGTAGCGAACGAGGCTAAGACTGCTAGGCCCGAGATAAGGACACCCCAGCATGGTCAGTGGGACCAAAGGCAAGGGATAACACATAAATTTATCCTAAATGTGGCGAGTAGGGCCACCTATATTGAACTTGTCCACAGCGAGAAAGTGAGACCAGTCAGATTATGAAGTAGATGGAAATAGTGCCATTGGGGCTCAATCGCCGAAGGAGCGAGATTCCTGATAGAAGAATCAGGCTTAGAGAATTAGGTCCAAATTCGTACAACTCGAGAAGGATGGGTTTATTCAGGACCAGTAAGGTCCTCAATAGCAGCAGCATTCAGTTCTTCAGGGCCGTTAAAGCCAAGTGAATGGTAAGGGAGGCCAGTAGGGCCAGGATTAGAAATATGGGGTTCTTTTGAATCTGCCTCAGTTATGGAGAGACGAGCCACATGAAGAAGTCTTTCCTAAAATAAGTCAGTCGGTAATTACAAGATGAGATCCTAGATGTACAATCATTACAACAAATCAAGGATCAGTCTCGACATGAGAGTTACATTCGGGGACTCAATGATGGGGTGAGGCAGATGATGTAGAGAGGGTCTTATGGGTGAAGAGTTGAAACACATGTGTAAATCTTGTCTGTAGTGAATTGGGGACATGAACAGAATACCCAGTATGGGTAATAATTATAAGAAATTTTTTATTTGGTTGGGATGGGGGTGTTGTGTATAGAAACCATTTGAATCGCTAGTTCTATTGATAATTGGAAGTGTAAGTTTTATCCTGGTTTGATTGAGGTCTATTTTGTGTGACACGAAATAGTCATACTAATTTTTTTATACTAGATTCGTATGTGAAATGAGTATAGAGGTGTAGTTGATATTAATATAACGTATATATAATTACCATGGGGCAGTGGGGTTCATTGGTGTTATCCACTAGAGAGCGAGGATGAACACTAAGAGAATGTTTGCATTATATGCGAGCTTAATACTTTCGAGAGTTATGGGAGTAGGGTAGATGATTTTCCAACTTTCTCTTGATTAGCGATGGTCTGGGTTTATAGTAGTATAAATATTCACCATTGAGACAGCGGGGCTCATTTGGAAAGGTGAGAAGGTGTGAACACTGAGGATATATAATTTATAAGGATAGCACATTTTGAGAGGCGATACTCGAGGTTAAGTTCCATAAGCGATGGTGGGCGGTTACAATAGATTATTATTTTTGCTATTCCGAGGCAGGATGTATAGGTGCAATGTCCCACTTGGAAGAGGGTCGAGCTCGTGCTGATATTTTTGTAAAGTAGACTTGAGAGAGTGCAGTTGTTTAGTTATATTGAACCCCGGTGCAAAGGGACTCTTACTGACGAGATTCAGTGTAAGTCGGGTTCTCCGTTGAGCAGAGAGTTTTAGTTCATTGTTGTTTATGTGCTGAGAACTTAGTGATAGTAAGAACACTGTATCATATGATGACTTGAGCGATATGGGCACAGGAGAATTGATTTATGTGTTGGGAGACAGAATTAGTGATAACTTTAACTATGTGTTTGGGATCCACAAATCTTAATCATCGATAATGCTGAGGAGTAGTGCATTAGGGGAAGTTCTTTTGAGTTTCACTACGGGTTATTGCATGCATGGACCTTAATAAAAGTTGGGAATCACGAGACGTCATTGGATGCTAGTGCATCGATGTTAAAAGTTAAGTTATTAAATGTGTAGAGGAAACACTTTAATTTGAGAGCTATTACGATATATGCTAGTGGAGTTGGGTAGTGCTGCGAAAGAAGCACTAGGAAATCTTTTGCACCACAAGTTAATGGGTGGGGCGGTATCGAAAAGAATTACATGAAAATTCGTGGGGTAATCGAGAATACCTATATGATATAGCCACGCTGAGAGTGCAGAGCTGAGATTGAACTAAGTATGTTACGTGCGAGACATTAATCATAATTATGCTAGAATGTTTGGGCTATAGTATTTGGTATGGTGAGACTTTACGTTCGTGGTTTCAAAGTATGGTTTACTTTTGCTAGTTACCACCTGAAAGAGGGTTTAGTTTATATATACGTGTATATATGTTAACATGTGATGCATAATAGACTTATGAGAATATGTTGTATCGTTATACATGATACCGGTGAGTAGGGAAATTTACTGATGTAGTTCTGGACATATTGGCCTATTTTCGAGTAGAGAGATATAACTTATTATTATTTTAGCACAGAGAAACTAGTGATAGTAAGGGTGTTGTATTATATATTGTCTTTTTTAACATGAGAGTGGATGAGTATACTTTTATGTCTAGAGATGGGAATTTGAGGACGTGCTATGAACTGAGGGCTTAATAGATCTCAACGACCGACAATGTTGGGTAGTAGTGTATCGAAAGGGTTCCTTATTTGTATTTCGCTTGCGAGATGTCCCATGCATGAAATTTAGTGCAACATTGGAAGTTGAGAGATGTTTGGTTAGTAGGACATAGGGTGTATGGGAACCCTGGGTAATTAGTTTAATCTTAATATAACCTATGAGTATAGGGGGTGTGAATATGTGTAGAAATATTAGGATTATGTGCATAAGTGTATATTTGAAGGCTTGGGGTAATAGACTTACCTGAATTTCGAGGACGAAATTTCTTTGTAAGGGGAGAAGTATGTAATACCCCGTATTTTTTAGGATATGTAATTGAAATTAAAATTAAAATTTATGATTTGGAGAATTTATTTAAGTTTTAGAATCTATTTAATTTGGAGAATTGATTTAAACTTGGAGAATTATTTACTTTGGTGAAATTCGGTGAGTTAGAATTAATTAATTCAAATTGATATTTATTTTTACATTAAACATATTTTGAAGAGAAATAAAAAAGTTATATAGAGTAACTCAAAAGAGGATTTAGAGTTCACAGTTGATTCAGAATAGGTCGAGATAGTCGAAAAATAGAACCTGGGATAGTAATTGGGTCTCGGGACATTTTTAGACATAGTCGGGCTCACACGGGGGTATTCGGGTCATTTGGACTTGACCCATTATCCTAAAAATGGTATTGGTGTTATGTAACCTAAGAGAAAAAGGGTTATATAACAAATTTCATAATTATAAACCAAAGACTTTGAGAGAAGAATAGAGGAACAATTGAGGATCTTTTAGAAGACAAATCAAGAGGGAAATTAGGTGTTCTTCATTAAATCATTCTCTACATCAAAGGATTAGACCCTACGAATCAATAGAGGTAAGTGGATTAATTTTTCTTTCAATATAAGTCTGTGATGATTGATTAATATCATAGTGGTGTAATTAAAATCTATTTTTGGGAGGGATGAAATTTGGGTTTTTTGACAATTGGGTTAAATCGTGTAGATTAATATTAAATTGATGGTGGATTATTATATAGGATTGTAAAATCTGATTTTCGGTTCAGTAGATGAATTCATGTAATTGGGATTAATGGAAGTGAATTAAAGATGAGATTTGTATATATAGTTATGAACTCGATTCGACAAATATTGGGTAAAGATGTAAATTAAGTATGTTTGATGATTAGTAAAATGTTAGAACCTGTTTAAAGGGTAAGAATACATTAGGAGAAAATTGATTTAGTTCTGGATTTAGAATCAAAGAGTTTGAATGAGTAGCAATGGAGAAAATCTAATTGGGGAAGACAGTTTGCATTTAGGTACCTGCAAACCGGTTCGGGAATACCTGCGAACTGCTTCGTGGGGTCTGTAATGCTGAGGAAATTTAAGGTTAAAAATTGAGGGGTTTCAATGAGAATTATTGAACGTATTTGACAGAAAACTTGCTGAAAGTATTGTATTGGATTATGTGATCTTTGTGAGAAGGGGAAAATTGATGGGATGCCATATCGAGGTGAAAATAAATTAATGATTTATTTTCATTAATAAAGTAAGGGAAATGGAGTTCATTGGATTTAAATGATGAGCCGAGTGGATGTGTATGGGTATCGTGTTCTATACTAATGAATTAAAAAATGGAGTGATTATTACTTTTCTAACAACGGGGGAACACTCGGAAGAATACGACGAGAAATTTAATAGTTAACTAATAATAATAATACGGAGGGTGTTTGAGTGCGATATATATACTACGCATAATACTAATATTATAAGTCGAGGGTATATATATATATATATATATATATATATATATATATATATATATATATATATATATATATATATATATATATATATATATATGCAAAGGTTGTGTGATTACCTATTGGTTTATTGATTATGTGTATGACATACCTACGCTTCTTGCTATCGCGGGAGGTTTTGAAAAGGGGACAGTCTTATCCTGATGAGCCCATTGGAGGGATTTTAGATTGGTGCCTCAGAACATAGAGCCTAGGAACAACTTATCGATGAGTTGATAAGTTGGAGGCCATACTAGTGCATAGGTATGTGCATATCTCATAGGCTTGGAACTATGTTTGCCTCCAATATGTGTGATTTGATTTTTATGGTTCGAGGATGATATCCGAACCGATGTCCTTATTTAGTATGAGATGTACCGGGACTTGATAGCAGAGTATGCATGCACCGCGACTGAGTCTAAGGGTTCCGTATACGTACATATACATACACACACACACATATATATATATATATATCTGTGTGTGTGTGTGTGTGTGTGTGTGTGTGTGTGTGTGTGTGTGTGATTTATTCTACTATGAGTGCTTTAGTAGACATTGTAGATAGTGATATCTTAATTTAATTATGTACGTGAGAATTTTATAATTAGTTGGTCACACTAAATAAATCATAAGGGATTGGAAATTTGGTATCGTAGTGTATGGGCAATACGGTTAGGCAAATAAAATAGTATACGGGAAAAAATGACCTAAAACTGAGAGTATTATGTAGACTTAATTTTGATGTATAAATAAGCTAATGATATCAAACAACTTATGAAGACTAAGATTACTCGGATTAGAGTAGTGTGTCAAGAAGTGTACATAACAAGGCTAGATATACGGGGTAGTAAAACTAGGAGGGTTAGGAAGAAGTGTTAGGTGTGCACTTTAGATGAGAGGTGAGAATTATCTCAAGGGAGTGCGTCACTAACTTAAATATGAAGAGTATTCATACATTTTATTCACTACAACATTAATCCCTTGCTAAATATTTTCAAAATATTTTGGGTTCTAACCCTTGCTGCAAATATGTTCAAAACCATTTGGGTGTCTAGCGATAGGGACACTATACTTGATTTTCTATTCGAAAGATACGCAGCTGCAGCATATGTGGATGCATGCAGAAGTTGGAGTAGATGCTTCTTTTATTTCATTCCTAGATTACGAATCTTACCTCAGTATTGTAACTTGGACGTGTTGCCTTGAGGAATTATTCAGGTTTTATTTCAGTTCATATTTTGGATTGCGAGTCATTATTAGTTATTGGGCATGGTTGTTGTTTGGATTTTGTAGCCAACGATTTATTCGGCAAATCATTTATATCCCAGTATCATTTTATATAGTGATTGTGCGTATGGTTTGGTTTAAGTTATTTCTTCATATTGTTTATCTTCTTAATGAAAGACAAAATTTATCCTCATCTCGGAAATAAAGTAATATTAAAACCCTAATTCTCTCTCTCTCTCTCTCTCGCCGTCTTTGCACCAACATGGCGCCTGACCCAGCAGCTCTTAAACCTCCAAATATTAATAGAAATATGGCCAAAAGCTTCTCCTCCATATTCTCCTCATCTTCTTCTTCGACTCCTTTATCTCCTAAACTCTTAACCTCATATAAAGGAGAACCTTCTGTTGAGTTCTCATGTGAAGAAACAGAAAATCTTGCCCTTCCATTTAAATTCTCTCTTATTGGTAGATTCAACTTTGGCAGGCCATTAATGGAGGTAATTCGTAAGGCTTTTCTTGGTTTCTCATTGAAAGAATCTTTCACCATTGGATTGTTGGATGAGCAACATATTTTGATTCGACTGTTTTGTGAAGAAGACTTTCTGTGGTTATGGCTTCGTGAACAATTATATATTTTTATGGCTCATATGAAAGTGATGAAATGGTCACCAGATTTCATTCTTGGCTATGAATGTACGATTTTTCCAGTCTTGGTTTCTCTTCCTCATCTACTGGTGCATCTTTTCGCTAAACAGGCTTTATTTGATATTTGTCAAAGGATTGGAACCCCTTTGAACCTAGTCAAGCTCGTATCTGTGTTGAGATTGATGTTTTAAAAGAGTTGCCTACTCGTATATGGATTGTTAACAGTACTAAAGGTTTCTGGCATAAAGTAATCTACGAGAATGTCCCTTTCTTTTGCGGTTCAAGCATGCAAACAGGGCATCTGGAAAGAAATTGTGACGGTGGAATAGCAGGGCTTGAATGTAACCCTAAACCAGCCATCAATATTCCACAAGATATTTCGGCTGGTATTCCACAACATGCAGGTGAGAAGGTTACGTCACAGTCAAACAAGGGTGTAACCGTTTGGCAAGCAAAAAGGAAAAGTCAAAATGGTATTGCTATTAAAGATATTTCATTGATGAAGGCTCCTAAAAACCAGGTGGTTTCAAACAATGATAACAAACAAAAAGATAAATGCCAGGTAGACTCAAACGAAAGCCCGAAAAATAATGAGAAATTAGGTGGGTTAATCAATATGACTTCTCATGGATTAGCGTCCTCGTCAGCTACAGGAGCTATTTTATTTGACGCTTTAAACCTACCTCCAGTTATTGTGGAACCTAAGCTTAAGCCTGATGATGCTGATGATCTTCCAGTCCATAACTCATTTGTTGTTCTTATGGAGGTTACTGATGTAGAAGAGGGTGAGATAGTTATTCCTGAAGCTGACATTTCATTCCAAACTCAACGCCGTCAATCTCCTGCTAAGTCGAAAAATGATCTCCAAATAAAAAATTCCCATGCAAGCCTCCTGCCGTTGTGGAGTACAACGGGTGATATACAGTCCTTAAATTTTCAGCATCCAGATATAAATAATTTTCGTGTTTTTTCTAATCAGTTACAACAAAAAATTGTTTGACTGAGGAATTCTACGTGCCAACAGGAGTCAGATGTTCAAAAGGATAATGAAGATGATCAAAAGGAGGATTTCGTTACTGTTCGAGCCAAGAAGGTAAAAAAAGAAGAAAAAGATGTCAGTGTCAGTTATTAAAACCAGGTCTGCTACTAAAAAATCTCAAGCTCAATTTCTTAATTTATCCTTATGATTAGTCTCCTTTTTTGGAATATCAGAGGTGTGGGGAATAAAGCTTCTAGCAGAAGACTCAAGAGGATCATCAAAAAATATAATATATGCATGGTTGCTATTCAGGAGCCAAAAATAGATGAAGTCAATATTGTTACTCTTTCACACAAAATTGGATTTTCTGGGCATGTGTCTAATATGGGGCGTAAAATCTGGTTATTATGGAAGCTTAACTGTATTGTGGATGTTGTTAGAGACATGGATCAAGCTTTGACCATTTCTGCTACTCTCCCTAATTCTCACAAATCTTATTTGATTTCATATGTGTATGCCAAGTGTAATAAAACTGATAGAAGATTGCTTTGGGATGGAATTATTTCTATTGCTGCTCTTAGATATGAGTCTTGGATTATTGGGGGTGACTTTAATATAATGGCTAATCAACAGGAAAAGTTTGGGGGAAATGTGGTTGATAGTCAGGCTTTGATTGACTTTAATTCTACTATGATCCAAGTTGGTTTACAGGAGATTCCTTTCTCAGGTTCAAACTTTACATGGTGCAATAATAGAGACGGGAATCTAGAATTTGGGCTCGTCTTGATCATGTCTTGGGTAATGACGGCTGGTTTAATAACCCTTTTTCTTCTTCGGTTGAGCATCTTCGTTGTACTAATTCTGATCCCGCTCCTCTAGTTCTTAAATTAAAATTTGATTTTGATTCGGTTCCTAAATCTTTCCGATTTAAGAATATGTGGATTACTCACCCTTCTTTTTTGGAGGTAGTTAATGAAGCTTGGAAGTGTGAATGTTCTGGAAATCCCATGGCCATCTTTTCTTCAAAATTGCGAAAGGTGAAAAACTCTCTCAAGAATTGGAATAACAACGTGTTTTCAAATATTTTTTCCCGGGTTCAAAAAGCAAAAGATGCGGTTATTTTAAAGGAAGCTGTATATGATATTGATCCTTCTCCTCTAAACAGGGAAGCTTGGCATTTGGCTATGGCGCAGTATAATAAAGAGCTTAAAATTGAAGAAATTTACTGGAAGCAAAAGGCCCGTGTTAAATGGGTAAAAGAAGGAGATCTCAATTCAAAAAAATTTCATTCGGTGGTTAAGAAAAAGAGAAATAAATTATTCTTACACCAAATTGAGAATGATGCGGGTGTAACTCTTAATAAACCTAATGAAGTAGAAGAGGAAATTGTTTCATACTTCCACGCTCTTCTTGCGGAGTCTTCCGCTTGTGAGGAGGAGGAAACGATTATTGGGCACATTCCTAAACTGATTAATTGTGAGGATAATCTTATGCTTGCTAGGGTGCCGAATGAGGAAGAAATTAGAAAATCCATTTTTTCTATGGATAAAGATAGTGTTGCGGGTCAGAATGGTTTCAATGAGTATTTTTACCAAACTTGTTGGAATATCGTTGCTAAAGATATTGTTAATGCAATTCAATCTTTTTTTGTTGGCAAAGATATTCCAAGAAGTTGGTCTTCCACTAATATACTTTTTATCCCTAAAGTGCAAAAACCAAAAACTTGTTCTGATTTGAGACCCATCAGTCTTTGTAATTTTTCTAATAAAATTATTTCAATGATATTATCTAACCGTATTGGATCTTTGCTTCCAAAAATTATTTCTCCATCTCAAGCACATTTTATCAAAGAGTGATCCATTTCGGACAATATCCTTCTAGCTCAAGAATTATTCTCTCAAATCAACAAAAAATCCAGAGGTTCTAATATGGTGGTTAAACTGGATATGGCAAAATCTTATGATAGAATATCGTGGATATTTCTTCTCAAAGTGCTCCGAGCTTTTGAATTTTCAGAAAGTTGGATTGATATGACTTGGCAGGTTATCTCTAATTGATGGCATTCAATCATTCTTAATGGCAAAGCTTGAGTTTTTTTTAAAATCTGGTCGTGGAATGCGCCAAGGTGACCCCCTTTCTCCAGCGTTATTTGTTATAGCAGTAAAGTTCTAAATAGAGGTATTCACAACCTTATGGTACAAGTCTCTATAAATCATTTTTTTATTCCCAGTGGTTGTCCTGTTGTATCGTCGCTATCATTTGCAGATGACATTATTTTTTTTCCTCAACGGCAATATTAAATCATTCAGGAAATTCATGGAGTTCCTTTCTAAGTTTGAACTTCAATCCGGCCAAAAGATTAATACTTTAAAAAGCTATATTCTATTTTCTCAGCATTGCTCGTTGCGTCAACGAAAATGGATTCTCAACAGATCCGGTTTTCGCCAGTCATCTCTTCCATTGGTATATCTGGGAGATCCGTTGTTTGTTGGAAGAAAAAAAAACATTATCTTCAACGGTATAACTGCTAAGGCTGTGAAATGGATTCAAGAATGGAACTGCTCAGTTACTAATCAAGCTGGTCGCTTTATCCTTATTAAAACTGTTCTCCAGTCAATAGGTCTCCACATTTTTTCCACAACTCATTCGACAAAATCGTTTTTCAAAGATTCCGTTCCAATTTTTTCTGGGGATATTTGGATGAAATTCGTAAATATCACTAGGTTTCTTGGGATGTCATTTCCAGACCTAAATTAGAAGATGGCCTTGGGCTCAGGAATTTAAATGATATTTGTCAGGCATATGCATGCAAAATCTGGTCCCAATTTTTAAAAAATAATTCTTTATGGGCTAATTTTATGCATTGCAAATACAAAAAACTTGCGCATGCTAATTATAGGGGAGTTCCTTCTTTTCCTAGTGTCACCTGGAAGAGAATGCAATCAGTTGAGGAATACATTGATGGGCATAATCCTTGTGATCAAAACGGGTTTATCTCTAACTTTTCTCTTAGGAATTCTTGGAATTGAATCCGGGAAAAACACTGCCAACAATTCTCTTTCTCTATGATATGGTACCCAATGATAATGCCTAAAATCTCTATTTTATCATGGCGTATCCTTCATAAAGCTCTTCCATTGGATCTTAATCTTAAACGTATATTTATCCCTATGGTTCCTAAATGTTGATGTTGTTTGATTTCCCAAGAAGAAGGTGATGGCCACTTATTTCACACTAGTGATGTTGCTAAGGAGGTATGGGCTCATTTTAAAAATTTGATGGGTATCCGAATTCAAAATCATTCCTTGAGATCTAAATTTACTACTTGGTGGATTAATTGTCGTGGGAAAAATATTCGATCAATTCTTTGTAAGATTATTCCTCTCTATATCTGTTGGCAGATTTGGTGTTCCAGGAACAAAGAAAATTTTGAAGGAATCGCAATGAAGTCCAAGTCAATCATTCAAGCCATTCATTTCGATATTTTTAGCTTTCAAAGCTAGGCCTTACAAGGGTCCTATAACTAGATTTCTCATTTCCTACATTTATGATTTTAATATTTCCGTTTTAGTCCCGGAGAAAGGCAATTTTTCTCCTTCTGCAAATATATATTGATTTTCCAAAAAAAAATAAAAGTGAAAGACAAAGTTTGGCATTTACTTAATTAATTATTAGGTGGTTAGTAATTAACATGGTTTTTGACAGTGATACTACGAATGAGCCAAATGAGAATTCTGTTTTAATATAATAAAGGAATGATCACTCGATATTTAATTGGGCGGGGTATCACAGAGAACTTCAGATATAATCGTTTATGGCAAGTAGTTACTTGCTTTAAATTTCATGTTCATGTAGTTTATCACTTTAATATTTAATTGGTATAAAAATCTGGGATTTAAAGATGAGAGGTTGAAACTTTGATTAAGAGATGTAAGTTGAAATTGCTCTCTCATTTCAATTAATTATTAGTTAATGTTGAACATATAAGGATTTCAAAATTTAATTTGGGTTTACCATGATGAAAATGTAGAACAATGATAGGATGTTTGAATTGATGAACAGTTATGATTGGGAAAATTCTAGGTTTGACAATTTAGAAGTTGATTTAGTATCCTAGGGTTTTTAATGGTGAATTGGAGGTCAATTATATGTTGTAATACTTTTGGAATGTTAGTATAATGATATAGGGGGTCAATTGTATGTTTGGTGTGGTTTGGAGCTTCCATTTGAGGGTTTAGAAAGGAAAATCGAAGGAAGAAGATGATAGGCAGCCCAAAAAACCGAACTGGCTCGCTGGGGGAGAAAATCGGTTCTCTCAACCGAATCGATTTGATCTACCAAGTACGCTAGTTCGATTAGTTGGTCTGTCTAGTCTTTTTTCGTGTGTTTTTTTGACCCGTTAGAGCTTGTATAATGACCATAAGGACTTTCGGGGTATTGTGGAACTACTGGGGAATGCTTTCCAAGGTTTGGTATGTATAATAAACCAACGAATATATAGGTTTGGGTTAGGAGAACCAGGAATTCAAGTGAGTGAACACTTAGATGTATAATCGGGAAGTCAATTTAGACTTTAAGATTTGGGAGACTTGTGCTTGTGGGATTTCTTACGAGGTTATTACTCTCTTTCTCTCTCTCTCTCTCTGTCTCTCTATCTATTTATTTCTCTCTCTCTCTCTCTCTCTCTCTCTCTCTATATATATATATATATATATATATATATTTATATATATATGTGTGTGTGTGTGTGTGTGTGTGTGCGCGTGTGTGCGTGCGTGTGTGTGTGTGATTTCTATGTGTTTAGATTAAACATACCTACTCAATAGTGTTTTCATAGGAGGTTGGGCGTAGTGGACAATCCACCCTCGTATTGACCAGCAGGTGTGGGATTGATTCCCCGGGTCATAGTACGGTCACATGACCACTATCCACGTGTGAGGATAAGCGTTGGTTTGGAGACTAATTTGGTGAGATATGGTATGGTTGCAACCCCCAAATGTATTTTCATGAACGCCTCCATTGTATGTGTTTACGTTTGGTTTTAGTGGTGAAATTCCAACCTGGTGGTTCAGTGTGATATGTAATGCATAGATCCCGATAGAACACGAGGGATGTATCTGTGAGGTCCATGCTCTGGGGATATGGTTATAGGTATATATCGACTAATATATATGTATGTTACATGATATAGCGTGTATATTTTCTTATAGCATGAGTGCAACCGTGTTATATTTATTATGTGAATATGTATTTATAGCACGGGTGTCGCTACGATATTGTTTACGAACATATACCTAGTGAGGGTTGTTTATACTTAGGTAATAGAGAGTATTAGCGGGGTTGGGCAGGAATAGTGGTTGTATGACCTAATTAGACTGGGTAGTTTAATTGGGATAAAAATGAACACGTTAGGTGCGCACTGTAGTTAAGAGATGAGGATTTATCTCATGTGAGAGCGACCGATTAATTATGAAAGTAATACACTACAACTTTTATCGATGTAAAATAATTAATTACTTGCAAAAATATTTTTAAACTTTTCGGACTTTGAACCGCGAGGCAATTTTTTCTTCTTCTTTTCCTTTTTGAAAACCCCTAGGTGTGCTACATTAGCAGCCAGGACCACAAGGATATATCATTTTCTTGCCATTGCAGTAGCTGTGGACACTATCGTAATTGACTTAGCCGCCTTAACTTATTTTATCTAGATATGATCTTTTTTACTATTACAGTACTTTATTTTGGGCGTGTTACCCATAGTTGAGATAAGAGTTTATTTATGTCAGGATATTTTTCAATACTAAGTTCTTATTCAGTTTTATTTAGTGGATATTACTTTTTGGTGACCGATGGATTATTCGGTTCACTTTTATTATTTATTTATATATGGTGATTTATATATTCATTTTAGTGTATGGTTTATTCATATTATTTATATTGTTTGTTGTGACAGTGATGCTGAGAGTGAAACCATAATGAGATTCCTATTTTATTTTAGCAGAGGATCGACTACCCGGTATTAGAATGGGCCGGTTGTCACAGTTGGTATTAGAGCATCAAGTTATAGTATCCCTACATTTTATGCAAACTTGTTATGTTGTCGGCATTGCGTTTCTTTGATATATAGCCCTATATTTAAAAATGTTGTCTCATATTGTGCATTCACGTTCTTCTGCTATTATTTATGATTAAAGTGAATGTCATAAAATTTCAGTATGGTTTCAGATGCCAAAGAGAGGAGAGGTAGACCAGCATGTGATGTGAGGAAGGCTGTAGAGGAGGAGGTTCAACTAGAGCCACAGACCACTCAGGGGACTGTGACTACAAAAGAGGTTGCAACTATAGTCGCATAGGGGGTCAATGCCGCTATGACTTCCCTGTCATAGCATTTTCCCTAGGCACAGCCAAAGCCGTCAATGGCAATAGTAATTCAGACTCACCTAGTGCCGTTAGTTTGGAAGGGAGTCAAAAAGGCATTCCAGAAGGGCCATGCGCTAGAGATTTAGGGGAGTATGGACATTACAGTAATTAGCTAATAGAAAAAGGAAGTTCAAAGGAATTTACATATGGTTGAGTGTAGTGACACTCAAAATCAGATACTAGCTAAGCTAGTCAGGGTAGCTCTGTAGTGGTGGGAGTTGGTTACCATAACGGGGGATAAAGATACGATGACAATATATTATTTTTGGGTGCAATTCGATCGCAAGTTCTTTCCATTACCAGCTCAGATGGAGATGAGAAGGATATTCTTAGATCTCTTGCAGGAGGGAAGAGTTGTGGCCGAGTACGAGGAGGAGTTCACCCACCTAGTGAACTTTGTGCTGGATGAGGTGAACGCTGAGGAGAAGAGGGTCCTCAAGTTTACAAACAGGCTTACTTGGGGGCTTCACCATCATTTATTGGGGAACCCAGCATTGTGGAATTACACTGAAGTCATCAACATCTCTTACTTATGGGACCATTGCTTCTATATGAAGGGAGAGAAGATGATAGAAGTTTCTATCTAACAGGGAAAGATCGGGGGCAACAATGCTAGCGGGGCACCACGACAATAGGGGAGGCATCACGAGTGAGGTTCTCAGTAGGGGCTTTGCTAAGAGATTCAATCCGGTTAACGACAATTTTTGGTAGGGCCATCAGTATCAACAGCATACCCTTCAGGGCCAATAGTGCCAAAAAAACCAAACCAAAGGCCAGTAGGGCCGGGGTTATAAAGGCTAGCAGGGCGAGAGATAAGGTCTGCCTCGTTAGGCTCATAAGACGATAGATTTTACTGGGAGATGTTTCATATGTGGGGAGCAGGAACACATGCGGTGTGCACGCCCAAATAGGGATAGGGTTCAACAGTAGGATGCCCAATCAGGGCAATAGTTATAGTGTGACACCCCGCCTATTAAAATAATGGGTGGCCAACTCTCTACTAAAATAAAACATTGGTCTCATATGGATTATTCTTAGCATTACTGTCGAAAAATGATTAATTACTACCCACCTAATTACTTTAACAAGAAGTTTCAATCTTTATATTTCATAAACATACGACAAGATTAACCAATATACAATAAATCCATACACAGTGACCAATATAAATAAAACACCAGATAAAGTCTAACGCTGAAATAAATAATTAAGGTTCTAAACCATCGGGTAATAATCCAATACAAAAAATTCGATCAACTAAAAAGTTTGAAAACATAAGTTTGAATAAAAAAGGGGCGACATGACAAACAATACAATAATAGAGAACCTAATCTATAATATCAAGAATGAAATTGGATACTCAGAAATCCTACAAGCTTCTATATTGGCTGCAGCTACGTGTACTTGGAAAGAACAATTATCCTTAGCATCCCTATAACTGAGCTCCTGAAATCTTTGAAAATAGATTTGAAACAGGTTAGAACCCAAAACCTTTTAAAAACATTTTGCAAGTAACTAAGATGCAATAAATAAATATGCAGTTAAACTTTCCATATTTAAGCCGGTGTCGCACTCTCATGAGATTACCCCTCACCTCTAAACTATTGTGCACCCCTCGCGCCTACATCTTAATCCACCTAGTTACATTACCCAGCCTAACTAGTCTAATTGAAAAACTCACTAACACACTACCCTGACTCGAGTATTGTCTAACTTTCATTTCTTAATTAGATATATCTCTCATTAGCTTATTAAATCATTAATCAATTTAAAAATTTACTCTAGTTATTTATTCACGTTCATCATTAACGTATTAAGCCCATATATAATTTGTTTCACTACTATATATATTTATAATACATGTCACAACAAGACACTATATACATATATATCACTCGTAATATATGCAATCATATCTTCGAATGTCCTCCACATTCTAAAAGCGAGCTCACTAGCATGCTATCGTGCTCCAGTAATGTCCACCACATTCTGGGCAACTAGGCCAAAATCTCACAACCGGTCCCGAAAATCATGAATGAACATTGGAGGCGGTCATGGCCTTAAGTTCGTAGTCATAACCACACCACATTATCCTACAGTACTTCAACCCTACATCACATGGGTGTGCGCAACACCTATGACCCTAGGGAACGGTACTTCCTCTGCTGGGATTCGCCAAAGTGACCTCCCACGATGCGTAACCTCCCTAATAGCATTACAGCTAGGATAAGTATGTTTCGTAAAAATATCTTACACACAAATATTATTCACATTCGTACATATATTCTCTTTATACGTGTATATATAAATTTAATCACAAAACTCGGCTAACCCGTGCCTATCGCTCGAAGAACTAGCCTACAAAATTTGAGTCTATCTCACGACTCTTAATTAATTAAATACAATAGCGTCATCCTTCTAAAAGTTCGGACTTATCCAAACAGCCCATCGTATAATCATTCACATTTATTAAGTAACATCACCCAAATAAAATACTCGAACTAACCCAACCCGAATTTAACTCATCGATTCGATATTTAACTTTATTGTCAATTATTTCTCTCACGATTTCTAATTCAAATTTAATTACCCACTCACCCCTAGGCAATAAATCTCTGTAAATCACCCCATTAAACTCACTTTGACCTCTAGGGCTTATAAATTTCATTTGGAACTCCTCGAAATTTATGCAATAACAAAATCCCAAAATTCTTTAAAAATAGATTTCATCGATTAATTGATAATCCTAAACTACTCAAGTTATGGTTCCAATAATTTATTTCAAGTTTTACACCTAAACTAATAAAATTTCCATTTTCTAAGCAACTGAATCAGGTCGTAAATTTTATGGCAGATTAAACACCATGTAGTAAAATTGAGATTTCTCCCTTTACCAAAGTCCAAATGATCTCATTCAAAGCTTATTGGAAACCTAAGACCTAGAACTTTATAAAAATCTATGGCATATAATCTAATTCTTAGTACAATTAAAATGATATAAGTTTAAAGTAACGTAAAAAATTCTGGCAGATTGATATGCTGATAGATTAGACACCCTATAGTAAAAAGTAGATTTCTCACTCTACAGAAATCCAAATGACCTCATTCAAAGATCATTAGAAAGAAAAGACCTATATATTTCTAGATATCTATAGAAGACCATATGATTCTATGTATAGTTAAAATTTCATAAGTTTAAAGCAACATAAAAAATTCTGGCAGATTGTCATCTTATTTTCACCAATTAAACCGTAAGTTATTCAAGATTCATGTTCTTCAACCAATAAACCAATCAATATTCCATATTTATGTGTCTTAGAAATATAATTTTGAAATATAATCTAATTTAAGCAATTATGAATAGTTTTACTTCATCAATTGATCATTTAAACTATCCATGATATCAATTTCATAAAAAAAACAGTTACATGTGAGAACCCTTCCCAAAATTTCTTTTGTTCTACACCTAACATGATATGAACATGAATAAACCTCAATTTGATTTAAATCAAGTTAATGACTTGCTTTGGATTGTTTGTAGGGTCTGATCTCTCTCTCTCTCTCTATGTTGATTTGATATTAGAATCCTTGAATCTCCTCCCAAATTATCCTCTTCTACTTTTCTCCTTTGATTTCTCTTCTTCCCCCCCCCCCTCCCTTCTCTCTTAGGGTTTAGAATAAATGTTGTGGCTGCCTCGCATCTCTAACCCTTATATTTTAATTCACTAATTCCGAAATTAGGTTATTATCCTACATCAAAATGACCCGAATACCTCTATGTGAGCCCAGGCTAGTTTAAAAAACCTCTGGAACCCAATTACTACCCACGGATATATAATTCTGACTATCTCGACCTATTTCAGATTAACCATGCACTCGAAATCACCATCTGAGTCCCTAGACACAATTATCCTATTTCATTCCAAAAATAGCATGCACAAATGCCCCGATTGCGACACTGTTAATTTTCGCTGTTTCTAATCACATACGATGCACTTCAATTGACTTAACTAAATTTACTTAAACATGTTGGTAAATTTACCACACATATATAAATATTATACACATAAATTAATATTTATAAATTTCTCATTATTTCTCATTTGAATTAAATTACATCACACATGAAATTTAATTACTAAAATAAATTACTCAAAATTACATGGTGTTACATATAGTAGCTTCTAGACACATTAACAGTTCCAGCGTTACCACCTATGCAGGGGCATGGGTAGAGGTAGGGGCAAGGTCAAGAGCAGGTCCAGTTTGGGCATGTGTATCACGTCCGAGGACCAGTGTTACCACCAGTGCTGCCAGCGATTGAGGGTATGTTTTCTATCCATGGCAAATGGGCGCGTTTTTTTTATATGTGAGCATCACATTCATTTGTTAGAACTAAATTCACATGTGCAAGGGGATATGTGGATTTAGCATCAGACATCATTATGATTGTAGATTCACCATTGTGTGGCAGGTCTCTCATTCGTTCCATCTGCAGGGGAGCGAGTGTTAACATAGGGAAATTATGCTTAGTATCGAATCTGCTCATTTTAAATTTGGATGAGTATGATGTTATTCTGGGTATGGACTGGTTAGAGATGTATAGATCGATGGTGAACTATTACAATAATACTATTGTATTTGTTATTCCAAGGCAGGACATGTTTCTTGTGGCGATGCCTCGTTCGAAGGGAGGATCGAGCAAATAATTATATTATATTGAGGAGGAGACTTTTGAGGGTATAGTCATCTCACTAGATTCGATATCCTTTGTTAGGGACTATACAAATGTGTTTTAAGAGATACCGGGGTTATCGATGAGTTAGGAGATTGAGTTTGTGATAGACTTAGCACCAGGGATTAGGCTGATAGCGTGAGCACCATATCGTATGGCTCCTTTAGAGATGAGGGAGCTGAGGTATCAGATTCAATAGTCATTAGGATAAAGTTTTATCCTCATAAGTACATCATATGGGGGTGCCCTAGTTCTATTTGTGAAGAAGGATGTGTCGTTGAGAGTATGTATCGATTATCGAGAGTTGAATAAGGTCACGATCCAGAATAAGTATTCGTTATCGTGTATTGATGACTTGCTCGATTGGCTGAGAGGAAAAACCTAGTTTTTAAATATTATTTGAGATTAGGGTACCATCAGTTACATATAAGGGAGCAAGATGCCCCTAAGACCGCATTTTTGATGAGATACGGGTTTTATGAGTGCAGGGTAATGTCGTTCGGACTAACTACTCCGCCAACAGTTTCCATGGATCTCATAACAGGGTGTTCAGGGATTTTATGGATTAGTTTGTCATTATGTTCATAGATGAGATCTCGAATTATTCTCGAACAGAGGGCGAGCACACAAAGCATTTGCATATGGTTCTTCAGACTTTATGGGACCACCAGTTGTATGCCAAGTTCGAGAAATATGGATTCTAATTACGGGAGGGAAAGTTCATAAGTCACATAGTCTCCAAAAGAGGGAATTATGTAGATCCAAGTAAGGTTTCAGCGATGAGGGAGTGGGGCCAACCCACGACATCGATAGAGGTTCATAGTTTTCTAGGATTAGTAGGGTACTATTGCCAGTTCATTAAATGATTTTTGAAGATTACGAGGCCTTTGATAAACTTGACTCACAAGATAGTTTCTTTTGTATGGGATGATCACTGTCAGTTATCTTTCGATGAGCTAAAGTACAAATTGACTTCAGCACCAGTACTCTCATTGCCTAGGGGAGGAATGGAGTACTTTATTTTCACCGATGCGTCCTTACAGGGACTTGGGAGAGTTTTACAATAGGAGGAGTGGGACATAGCTTATGCCTCTCTCAAGCTTAAGCCCTATGAGAAGAAATATCCCACTCATGACTTGGAGTTAGCGATAATCATTTTTGCCTTGAAAATTTAGAGGCACTATATACTGGGGTAGAAGTTCTGATTGTTCATGAACTACAGTCACTTCAGAATCTTCTCACGTAGAAGGAGTTGAACATGAGGCAACGTAGGTGGCTTGAGTTCATGGAGGATTAATAGTTTGACATACAGTAGCATTAAGGGAAGGCTAACATAGTGGTAGATGCATTGAGCCGCATACCGGTAGGGTAGTTGGCAACATTGTGTAAGGCAAAGTGGGTAGAGCTTCATCAGGAAAATGAGGTTATCAAGGCATATGTAGAAGTGATGACCGTCACACTCGAGATCATTTTGAGGGTTGTGAATGCACATGCAGGGGATCCTCCTTTTCAAGAGAGGATTCAACAGTTATTGGCACGTGGAGAAAAGTCTTCCTCTGTCAGTTCTGAGGGTGACTTACGCTTTAATGAGAGGTTGATAGTCCCAGATGATGAGGACCTATGACATGCAGTTATGGAGGACGTGAACGGGTCATAATTTTTGGTGCATCCTAGAGGGGATAAGATGTACCATGATATGAGGAGATAATATTAGTGGGTCGGTATGAAGCGAGACATAATAGAGTTTGTCTCCAGCTGCATCATTTATCAGATGATGAAGGTTGATCATCAAAGACCAGTTGAGTTTCTACAGTCATTAGAGATTTTGGTGTGGAAATGGGAGAGTATTCCAATGGACTTTATCACAGGTTAGCGACATCGTAGAGGGGTCATGATTACATCTGGGTCATTGTGGATTGATTAACTAAAGTAGCCCATTTCTTGCCAGTTAGGGTGGATTACACGATAAGGAAATATGCACAGCTGTTCATAACATAGATAATGAGATTACACGGGCTGTCGCTCAATATTATTTTAGATCAAGATAAGATCTTTGTGTCCCACTTCTGGCAGAGCTTATAGAAGATGATGTGGACAGAGTTGCGTTTGAGCATGACGTATCACCCGCCGATCGATGCGAAGATGGGGAGGGTGAATTAGGTGTTGGAGGATATGCCGAGGATGTGTATTCTAGACTTTAAGGGTAGTTGGGAGCAGTATTTTCCTTTGGTAGAGTATGCATATAACAACTCATACTAGTTCATTATTAGCATGTCACCGTTTAAGGCTATTTATGAGAGACCTTGTCATTTTCCATCTTGTTGGTTAGAGGTGGTGTACAATAAGATTCTCAGGCCAGACTTGATTCAGGAGACATTAGCGAAGATTGAGTTGATCAGGAGTCATATTCGGGTAGCTCAGGGTGGACAAAAGAGTTACGCCAATACGAATCAGAGATTTGTAGAGTTGGACATGGGTGATCATGCATTGCTACGGGTATCTCCCATGAAGGGAGTGGTGTAATTTTGGAAGAAGGTGAAGTTGGTGCCTAGGTATGTGGGGCCCTTTCCCATCATCAAGAGGGTTAGGACGGTTATGTATAGGCTCACCTTACCAGAGCATTTACAGCGGATTCACGACGTATTCCAAGTGTCGTCGTTAAGAAGGTATCTCAGGGATGATGTCGCTTACGGGAATATACCGTTAGAGGAGATTGACTTACATCTGGATATTTCTTATAAGGAGAGACCTGTTTCCATTTTGGGTCATCGCGATCGAAAGCTTCGATCAAAGGTGGTATCGTTAGTGCGTGTACAATGGGAACACCACAATGTTGCCGAGTCGATGTGGGAGCATAAGGATGACATGCAAGAAAAGTATCTAGAGCTCTTTGTGGTAGGTATGTTCGAATTTCGGGGATACAATATCGTTGTTAGGGGGGAGAATGTAATAACCCATACTTTTATGATTATTTAATTTTCCTGTGCTTATAGTTATTAATTTAATTGGGGGAAATTAAATTGGATTTTCGTAAATATTATTAGCTAGATAAAGGTTTAATATTTATTATTATTATTATTATTATTATTTTTTTTATTATTATTATTATTATTATTATTATTATTATTATTATTATTATTATTATTATTATTATTATTATTATTATTATTATTATTTACTTACGTGTGATAAGTAAATAGATATGTGATTTATTATATGTCGCGTACGAATGAAAGCAGCGGTTTATTATTATATCTCAATTGAGTGTTACATCGATGGATCGATATATTTTATGGTAGACACTTACAGTATGCACGTGTCAGGCCCGATTAATGAGATATTAGTATATTTGTAGCTAAGTGACTCAGATGACCTTTGCGAGTGCATAATGATCCAGGAAGGGTAAAAGTAATCTAGATTAGGTATCGGGTGTTATGATTGGGACATAACATGTCACACCCCAAACCCAATATTCATACTAATCATTTATTATTGGAATAATTAGATCATAATCTTGAGCCCATTGGAAATACGATTCATTCATCAATATTTTACCTATATAATGTTCATAATAAGCATAATATTATTCTTATACCATACAAAAAATAAATACCAGAGTCATAATTAAGCGGACATACAATACTGTGATTAACTATGATCAACTCAATCCATACTAAATCAATATATAAAATGTGTGAGTATATTAAAATCTTTAGTGTGACAACGATAAAATCCCTATTTTTAAACCACATCTCTCTCCTATGATGCAACTCTCAAAGTTATCGGTCATATGGTATCCTAGATGGCAGCGTATGAACCTGAAATTGTTAAAATATAAACCGTAAGCATTAAGCTTAGTGAGGTACTCCTTCCCTGCAATGGAATAACAATTCTATATCGAATATATGGATATAAAATCTGAACAATCCTGCCAATTGGCAATAACAAATCATGGATCATAAGATCAAAATAATTATGTCAGTTGGTAATAACAAATCGTTGATCATAAGACCCAAATAATTCTTCCCATTGGCAATAACAAATCCTGGATCACAAGACCCAAATAATTCTGCCCATTGGCAATAACAAATCCTGGATCATAAGACCCAAATAATTCTCCCCATTGACAATAACAAATCCTGGATCATAAGACCCAAATAATTCTTTTCGTTGGCAATAACAAATCCTGGATATTTGAATATCCAAAAAAATCCTGAATACCGAGGTATTCAAACAAATCCTTCCCTTAGAGCTATATTCATATACCAGTATATATGAAACAATCATAGGTACACTCACCTTGATAGTTTAACTGGCTTTTCCCTTGCCTTTATCCGGTACTTGTTCAATCAACTCTTCTTCCCTTCCTATCATTCTTACAATATTAGTATCATCATAAGAATATTAATAATCCAAAGAATGATTTAAACATAATTCAGTCCATAAGCATCATATGATTCCATTAAAATCATTTATCACAAGTGAAGTTCCATCCAAAATCATGTTAATATATTTAACATATCCAAATCATAGACCAAATATACATTCATTTATTCTTGGTAACTCAATACTTATCATATTAGGATTCCAATATAAAAGACGGTGCGTCATTTCAAGTTTCCTAGAGCGAGGTAGGCCCGTTGCTTTACTACCTCGCAAATCTGCCCTATAGTCTCCTCTATCATTCAGTCATCTTCCAAGCATTTCCATAATTTTTATACATCATAACTTTATATTATATTCTGCCTAATATCAGTAAACCTATTTAATAATACAAGATTAAAATTTCATAATTTTTAGAGTTCATTTGCTATGTCAAGTAAGACATCAAACATATGGTATTCATACTTTCACCCTTGGGGCAGATTTCATACCCGAACTTCAAACTCTCACCAAAGGCTCACTTCTTGGTATTTTCACATGATTTTCGGATATGTCATACATATATGAGTCCAGGTTAATATCCAATTGGAATCAATCAGTTCCAGTAAGTATAAAAAAAATATATGGAAGTTTGAATAAACAAAGTTCCCAAACAAAGTAATTTTAGGGTTTTATACATTCAACTTAACTTAAACTTTCATCTAACCACACACATATATCAAGGGCTGAAAGTTTACTAAACAAAGGATGATTTCTATCATCTAAAACAGTAATATAAGAAAAATAACAAGATTTGTGGTTAGGATTACCTTTGGGACTTTTACGTAATTTCTACGGATTTTTCTCCAATTTTCTCCTCACTTTTTCTTCCTAACTTCCTAATTCTCTTTCTTTAAGATTCAAATCTCTCATGAATGAATTTGGATGAATAAGGAGGTAATTATGAGGGTTTGAAGTCGGCCAAAGCCACCACCCTTCCCAACCAATGAAAACAAAACATTTGTTGCCATAATAAGACAAAATACCACTTAACGGATGGACTGTTTTGCCCTTATTTCGTAGTTTTGGTATAACTTCTTACTCGAACCTCCGTTTAATGCACCATTTGCTGTGTTACAAACCTAATTCATATATCTACAACTATCTAGTTTATACCTCAAGTCAGCTATTATATCTAGCCTTAAACATGAACATTCCTACCGAAAACTTCAAAATTTCATATTTATAACTAATTCGATATTGCTTGCTTTATGAAGGTAGGTTTAGACTAAACATAATGAATTAACATTATATATACTAATAACATATTATCCATATCACATAAGCTAATCATAATTTAAGCATAATTTATCATAATTATATTCGGGTTGTCACAATTCTCCCCCTGTTAGGAAATTTCATCCCCGAAATTGACATACCTTGGTTGTCCTAATCAAACAAATACGGATAAAGAATCTTTATGGTATCCTCACTCTGCCATGTAGCCTCTTCCATGGAATGCCTTCTCTACACAACTTTCACAAGTGGGATCACTTTTGATCTTAATATTTGTTGCTTCCTATCCACGATCGCAAGTGCTTCTTCCACATAACTCAAGTCTTCCTTTAATTCAATAGGCTGTTCCACCAACACATGTGAAGGATCCGCTACATACTTTCTTAACATAGAAACATGGAAAACATCATGTAACCGAGTTAACTCTGGTGGTAACGCTAACTTGTAGGCAACCATCCCGACTTTTTCAAGAATTTTATAAGGTCTAATGTAGTGTGGACTTAATTTCCCTTTCTTTCCAAAACTCATAACTCTTTTCCATGGAGATATCGGAAGAAACACATAATCCCTTTTTTGGAATTCCAAATCTTTTCGTCGTTTATACGCAGAACTTTTTTGTTTTCTTTGAGTTGTTCTCATTCTATCTTGAATAATATTCACTTTTTCAGTGGTTACTTCAATCAATTCTGGACCCTCTATCTTCCTTTCACCAACTTCACCCCAACATATCGACATACGACGTCGTCTACCGTACAATACTTCATATGGAGCCATACTAATACTAGACTGAAAACTATTGTTATATGCAAATTCTATCAAAGGAAAATATTCATCCCAATTACCTTTGAAATCAAGCACACAAGCTCTAAGCATATTTTCCAAAATCTGTATTGTCCTTTCAGACTGCCCATCTATCTCAGGATGAAAATCCGTATTAAACTTCAAGTTAGTACCCATAGCATACTGCAAGCTATCCCAAAATCTGGATGTAAAAGTAGGGTCCCTATCTAAAACAATCGATATAGGTGCTCCATGCAATCGAATAATTTCATTAACATACAGTATAGCATACCTATCAACTGTATACGTAGTCTTGACTGCTAGAAAATGAGAAGACTTGGTCAATCTATCCACCACTACCCAAATTTAATCTGACCCCTTCTGAGATCGAGGAAGCCCAACCACAAAATCCATCGTTACATGATCCCATTTCCATTCCGGTAATGGCAATGGCTGAAGCAGACCAGTAGGTTTCTGATGGTCCACTTTCACTTGCTGACATATAAGGCACCTAGCAACAAAATCAGCTATTTCCTTCTTCATATTATTCCACCAATAACGCTCCTTTCAATCCATATGCATTTTAGTGCTACCAGGATGCATAGTATAAATGGAATTATGAGCCTCATCTAAAATTTCCTCTTTCAATCCACACACATTAGGCACACATAACCGCTGCTTATACAATAAGGTGACTTCATTCATAATACAAAAATCTTCATACATACCATCTCGGACATCTTGTCGTTTCTTCTCAAGAAAAGGATCTTGACTTTGCAAATCACGAATACGGGTAGCTAACAAAGGTCTCACGCTTACATGATCAAAGAACCTGTCCCCATCTGCTAGCTTCAATTCTACTCCCATCAATCTCAACTCCATGATGTGGGAAACTTTATCACACTGAATACAAGATAACCTGCCTGAAGCCTTCCTACCCAGAGCATCTGCAACTATATTTGCCTTCCCCGGGTGGTAGTGAATTGTACAATCATAGTCTTTAATTAACTCCATCCATCGCCTTTGCCTCAAATTCAACTCCTTCTGAGTAAATAAATACTTAAGGCTTTGATGGTCAGTAAAAATTTCACATACCTCACCATATAGATAATGACGCCATAATATCAAAGCAAAGACAATAGCAGCAAGTTCCAAATCATGTGTAGGATAATTACGTTCATGTGTACGCAATTGCCTAGAAGCATAAGAAATAACTTTACCATGTTGTATAAAAACACAACCCAAGCCCTGACGTGAAGCATCAATATAAATTACAAAACCATCTCCACCATGCGGAATAGTAAGAAAAGGTGTAGTTACCAACCTCTTTTTCAATTCATCAAAACTATTTTCGCAATCCGAATTCCATTCAAACTTAACATCTTTTCGGGTTAGTTTAGTCATTTGCAAGGCAATCGAAGAAAATCCCTTTATAAACCTCCTGTAATACCCAGCTAAACCCAGACAACTCTTTACCCCAGTCACATTATTAGGCCTCTCCCATTTTACAATAGCTTCTACCTTTTTAGGGTCAACACATATACTATCTCCATAAACAACATGGCCTAAAAATACAACCTGTGATAGCCAAAATTCACACTTGCTAAACTTGGCATACAACTTCTTATCTTTCAACAGATTCAAAATAGTTCTGAGATGCTTTTCATGTTCAACCATATCAAGTGAATAAATCATAATATCATCAATAAAAACGATCACAAATGAATCAACAAAAGGATGCAGTACCTGGTTCATAAGATCCATAAAAATAGTTGGAGCATTAGTCACCCCAAAAGACATCACTAGAAATTAAAAATGACCATACCGAGTGCAAAAAACAATTTTAGAAATATTACTCTCCTTGACCCTCAACTGATGATAACCCGATCGCAAGTCTATTTTGAAAACACTTTACCACCTTGTAACTGATCAAACAAATCATCTATACGAGGTAAAGGATATTTATTCTTAACTGTAGCTTTATTTAGTTGCCTATAATCAATACACAAATGCATAGTGCCATCTTTATTTTTCACAAATAAAACTGGTGCACCCCATGGAGATACACTAGGTCGTATAAACCCCATATCAAGTAAGTCATGCAACTGAATCTTAAGTTCTTTCAATTCAACAGGTGCCATTCTATACGGTGCTATAGAAATAGGATATGTTCCCGGTGCTAATTCAATACAAAATTCAACTTCTCTTTCTGGAGGTAACCTAAGCAACTCACTAGGAAACATTTCTGGAAAATCCCGTACAATAGGAACATCGTCTAACTATAAATCCCCCTTCCTAGTGTCAATAACATATGCAATAAAACCCTCATAATCCTTACTCAATAATCTCCTCGTCTGAATAGCCGAAATGATACAACTGGGAACAATTTTCCTTTCCCCCATAAATTTAAATGCAGGCTCACCAGGCATATTAAAAATAACTTCCTTACAGAAACAATCCATAGATGCATGATATTTAGATAACCAATCCATTCCCAGAATTATATCAAAATCAGAAATATCCAATGGAAGTAAATCTATAACTGTATCTCTAACCCCCACAGTCAAAACACAATCACGAAAAACATATTCAGCTACAATCATATCCCCTATAGGCATATCAATACCCAACCCCACATCTAAACGAGTACATGGTCTATTCAGGTATACAGCAAAAGGATAGGACACAAAAGAATGTGTGGAACCAGGATCAATCAAAACATAAGCACTTCTATCAGTAATAGAAAGCGTACATGTCACCACATCTGAGCTTCTTTCATTGTAAAGACTCGTCCACCTATTCTGGAACCACTAGCTTATCCTCTAGCCATACTTTTCACTGCACAACCTCGAGATAACACTCTACTTGCTACTTCACTAGGTGCTGCTGGAGTCTCTGACAACTGCGGACAATTATTTTTAACATGCCCCACTTGATGACAATGGTAGCATTCCACTCCTTTAAGCTTAGGACACTCGGATTTATAATGCCCCTCCTATTTGCAAAAGAAACACGTAACAACTCTCACCGGTGCCTCACCTTTTCCTGACCTCCTAACCAGACTACAAGATTATCCACCCCTAGTATATCTGCCAAATATCCCCTGACCTCTACCACTATCTCCACCACCTCTCTGAAATTTATGAGCTTCTATCTTAACACTTCCACCCTCACCTCTCTTAGATTGATATGCATCGAATCTATTTTTCTTAAAACTCTCTCTACTCGCCACCCCTTGGTTCATTTGCCTTTCTGCTATCGTGGCTTTGTTTACTAGAGAAGCATAATCTTCTTACTCATAAGTGGCCACTCTATTTTGAATAGGCCAAATCAGTCCATCTTGAAACTTACTACATTTATCTCCTTCATCCTGCACATACTTAGTAGCACATCTAGACAAAGCAGTAAATTTAACATCATACTCCCTCACAGACATTTTCCCTTGGGTCAAATTTATAAAATCCCTCAGCTTCTCCCTCCTATAAACCTTAGGGAAATACTTAACATAAAAAGCTTTAATAAATTCAGCCCAAGTAATAACATCAGTACCTTCCATCTTAGGCACCAAATGGTTGTTGCCTTCCCACCAATATTTGGCCTCTCCTTTAAGCCTAAACATAGCCAAATTCACCTTCTAATTATCTGGAACCTTCATAACTGCAAAGATAGTTTCTAGATCTCTGACCCACATCTCATCTTCTGTAGGTTCAACTGACCCTAAATATTCTGGAGGAGTCAACTTCAAAAACTTCTCATACATGGAATCTTTCATTTCCTTCCTTGCTTCTTTCTCAATCCCGGCCACAGTCTTTGATTCTAGATATCTAGCCTGTTGTTCTTCCATTTGTGCCATATTTATTTCTTGTTTCTCTGTCATTCATTCTCTCTGGCCCTTCCAGTAACACTCTGTTCTTCTTCAGTATTGTCTGTACAAGAAGCTACTCCCTCTTCTCGATGTTGTCCATCCCCAGGTTGCATCTGGAATTATCTGTAATACAACAAAGTTCTAACAACCAACATAAACAGTTTATAATACTAAACTATTGGTTAGTACATAAACAATTCATAAATATCAAATCAACTCAATAACTGCCATCTAATCGTCACACACGTCCAAAAATAATAACCACGCTCTGATACCACTAATTGTCACACCCCAAACTCAATATCCATACTAATAATTTGTTATTGGAATAATTAGATCATAATCTTGAGCCCATTGGAAATATGATTCATTCATCAATATTTTTCCTACATAATGTGCATAATGAACATAATATTATTCTTATATTATTAAAAAAATCAATATCAGAGTCATAATTAAGCGGACATACAATACTATGATTAACTATGATCAACTCAATCCATATTAAATCAATATATACAACATATTAAATCAATATATACAACGTGTGAGCATATCAAAATCTTCAGTGTGACAATGATAAAATCCCTATTTTTAAACCCCATCTCTCTCCAACGGTGCAACTCTCAAAGTTACCGGTCATATGGTATCCTAGCTGGCAGCGTATGAACCTGAAATTGTTAAAATATAAACCATAAGCATTAAGCTTAGTGAGGTACTCCTTCCCTGCAATGGAATAACAATTCTATATCGAATATGTGGACATAAAATTCGAACAATCCTTCCCATTGGAAATAAAAAATCAGGGATCATCAGATCCAAATAATTCTGCCCGTTGGCAATAACAAATCCTGGATCATAAGGACCAAATAATTTTGCCCATTGACAATAACAAATCCTGGATCATAAGATCCAAATAATTCTGCCCATTGGCAATAACAAATCCTGGATCATAAGACCCAAATAATTCTGTCCGTTGGCAATAACAAATATTAGATATTTGAATATCCAAACAAATCCTAAATGCCGAAGTATTCAAACAAATCCTGCTCTTAGAACTATATTCATATATCTGTATATATGAAACAATCATAAGTACACTCACCTTGATAGTTTAACTGATTTTTCCCTTGCATTTATCCGGTACTTGTTCAATCAACTCTTCTTCCCTTCCTATCATTTTTACAATATTAGTCATGTCATAAGAATATTAATAATCCAAAGAATGATTTAAACATAATTCAGTCCATCAACATCATATGATTCCATTCAAATCATTTATCACAAGTGAAGTTCCATCCAAAATCATGTTAATATATTTAATATATCCAAATCATAGACCAAATATACATTCATTTATTCTTGATAATTCAATCCTTATCGTATTAGGATTCCAATACAAAAGACGGTGCATCATTTCAAGTTTCCTAAAGCGAGGTAGGCCAGTTGCTTTACTACCTCGCAAATCTGCCCTATAGGCTCCTCTATCATTCAGTTATCTTCCCAGAATTTTCATAATTTTATACATCATAACTTTATATGATATTCTGCCTAATATCAGTAAACATATTTAATAATACAAGATTAAAATTTCATAATTTTTAGAGTTCATTTGCTATGTTAAGTAAGACATCAAACATATGGTATCCATACTTTCATCCTTGGGGCAGATTTCATACCCGAACTTCAAACTCTCACCAAAGGCTCATTTCTTGGTATTTTCACATGATTTTTGGATATGTCATACATATACGAGTCCAGGTTAATATACAATTATAATCAATCAATTCCAGTAAGTATGCAAGAATATATGGAAGTTTGAATAAACAAAGTTTCCAAACAAAGCAATTTTAGGGTTTTATACATTCAACTTAACTTAAACTTTCATCTAACTACACACATATATCAAGGGCTGAAAATTTACTAAAAAAATATGATTTCAATCATCTAAGACAGTAATATAAGAAAAATAACAAGATTTGTGGTTAGGACTACCTTTGGGACTTTTACGTAATTTCTACGGATTTTTCTCCAATTTTCTCCTCACTTTTTCTTCCTAGCTTCCTAATTCTCTTTCTTTAAGCTTAAAATCTCTCATTGATGAATTTGGATGAATAAGGAGGTAATTCTAAGGGTTTGAAGTCGGCCAAAGCCACCACCCTTCCCAACCAATGAAAACAAAACATTTGTTGCCATAATAAGACAAAATACCACTTAACGGATGAACTGTTTTGCCCTTATTTCGTAGTTTTAGTATAACTTCTTACTCGAACTTCCGCTTGATGAACCGTTTATTTTGTTACAAACCTAATTCATATATCTACAACTATCTAGTTTATACCTCAAGTCAACTGTTATATCATACATGTCAAAACTAGCCTTAAACATGAACATCCCTACCGAAAACTTCAAAATTTCATATTTGTAACTAATTCGATATTTCATGCTTTATGAAGGTAGGTTTAGACTAAACATAATGACTTAAAATTATATATATTAATAACATATTATCCATATCACATAAGCTAATCATGATTTAAACATAATTTATCATAATTATATTCGGGTTGTCACATAACAGGACCCGTATAAGGGTATGACGACCTTTTTCACTTAGAGTTTAATGGGAAAATGGTATTAGGGTGAATTAAGGAGGTATTAAAGGTAGGGAATGTGGATGGTATCCCACCTTTAACATTCGGCACAATTAAGTCAGAGAGAAAGTTCAATAGAAGAGAAAAAAGGAAGAAAAAGAAAGAAAGGCTTAGAGAAGAGAATTAAGGAACTCATCTTTAGATTCAACCCGTCACCAACATAGAGAACTTCAGATAAAATCCTTTAAGGCAAGTAGTTACTTGCTTTAAATTGCGCGTTGATGCAGTTAATCACATTCATATTTAACTGGTATAAAAATCTGGGATTTAAAGATGAAAGGTTGAAACTTTAATTAATTGATTAAGAGATTTAGGCTAAAATTACTCTCTGATTTTAATTATCTATTAGTTAATGTTGAACATATAAGAATTTTGAAATTTCAACCGGGTTTACCATGATGAATATGTAGAACAATGATAGGATGTTGGAATTGATGAACACTCAATTTGGGAAAATTTTGGGTTCGATAAATTGGAAGTTGATTTAGCATCCTAGGGTTTTCGATGGTGAATTCGGGGTCAATTATATGTTGTAATACTTATGTAATGTTAATATAATGATATAGGACATTAATGGTATGTTTGGGGTGGTTTGGGCTTATATTGGAGGGTTGGAAAGGGAAAAACTCGAGGAAGAAGATGACATGTGTTTTGTTGACCCGTTAGAGCTTGGGGAATGAGCATAGGGGCTTTCAGGATTCTGTGGGATTACTCGAGAATGATTTTTAGGTTTTGATATGTGTAATAGGCCAACGAATAGATGGGTTCGGGTAAGGAGAACCAGTAATTCAAGTGGTGAACACTTAAATGTACAATCGAGAAGTCGGTTCGGACTTGGATATTTGGGAGACTCGTATGTGTGGGATTTCGTATAAGGCCAATATTATATATATATATATATATATATATATATATATATATATATATATATATCTGTGTGTGTGTGTGTGTGTGTGTGTGTGTGTGTGATTGTTATGTATTTACATTAAATATACATACTCAGTAGTGCTATCGTAAGAGGTTACGCGTAGTGGGTAGTCCATCCTGGCGTTGACCAGCAGGTTTTGGATTGATTCCCCGAGTCATAATAATGTGGCATGACCACTATCTATATGTGAGGAAAGGTGTTAGTTTGGAGACCAGTTGAGTGCATATATATATATATATATATATATATATATATATATATGTATCTTGATATAGAATGTATAACTACTTATAGCACGAATGTAACTATGTTATATTTATTGTGTGAATATGTATCTATAGCACGAGTGTCGCTACGATATTGTTTATGAACATATACCTAGTGAGGGTAGTTTATACTTAGCTAATAGAGAGTATTAGCGGGGTTGGGATGGGATAGTGGTTATATGCCCTAGTTAGACTAGGTAGTTTAATTAGGATAATAAACGAACACATTATGTGCACACTATAATTGATAAGTGAGGTTTTATCTCATGTGAGTACGACCGGTTAATTATGAAAATAATACACTACATGTTTTATCAATTTAAAACAATTAATTACTTGCAAAAATATTTTCAAACTTTTCGGGCTTTGAGTCGTGGGCAATTAGTTTTCTTGTTTTTCTTCTTAAAAAATTTCAGGTGTGCAACAACAGCAACCGAGACCACAAGGATAGATCATTTTCTTGCCATTGTAGTAGCTGTGGATGCTACCGAATTTGACTTTGCCGCATCAACTTATTTTGTCTAAATAGGATCTTTACTATTCCAGTACTTCGGTTTGGGCGTGTTTCCCGTAATTGAGATATGAATTTATTTTTATCAGGATATTTTTCAGTACTCAGTTCTTATTCAGTTTTATTCAGTCGATGTTACTATTTGGTCACCGATGGGTTATTCGGTTCACTTTTGTTATTTATTTATGCATGATGATTTATCTATTCATTTTAGTGTATGGTTTTATCTGTATTATTTATATTGCTTGTTGTGACAATGATGGTGAGAATGAAACCATATTGAGATTTTGATTTTATTTTAGTAGAGGATTGGCCACCCGGTATTACAATAGGCAGATTGTGACACCGACCCTAAGAAGCAACCCAAATAGTTGCTTGGATACTTTTTTAGTGCTACTTAAAAATGCTTTTATTTTTATTTATATTTGATTATTTAGTTATGATGTAATGAAATTAGATAATTAGTTTTTGCCAAATTGTGTGTATGTGAGTGATTTTTTTTAAATAAATTATCTGACTGAAACATGTTAATTGAGAAAAATAAAGTAGGTTAGTATTTGATGATTTGGTTAAGATGTAATGACCATATATAATTAATATTTGCCAACTTTTAAGTTTTTATTTATTTATTTATTAGAAAATAATTTTAGCGAACTATTATTAATTACAAAATCGCGACCCAGAATCGCGACCCGACCCGAACCAATCTGAGAACCGATGGTTTGCTTCGGTTCAGTTCAATTCTAGTAGGGTATTGGTTCCAAAACCATGAAATCGACCAACTTCATAACTAGTTTTGATTCCATAATGGAGCCGAAGCAACCCGACCATGTGCACCCCTAGTCTTACTTTACGAGTTTTCTATGGAAATAAATTCTTTGGCGTTTGAGTAAGAAATATTTTCCATGAAAATGATAGATTGTGGAATACTTTTTGTATTTTTGACCATTGTTTTTACTAAATGCATTTGAAATCAATCATTGCGAATGTAAAAACTCAACTAAAATGATTATTTTTCATGAAACATAATTTTATATCAATCAAACGGATCCTAAAATTGTTAATCCTTCAGTTTCAAATTTAGAGTCGCCATTGACTTTTAAACTTTTTAACAAATGTTGAGTCTTGTGTAATCAATGAATGAGATTACACATTACTTAAACTTTAGGGGTAATAGTTACAAACTCCCATTCACTTGGTCAATGAGGCAAGAAATATTTTGGCTGAGTTAGTGTTGTTAAAGATCCTATTTTGCCAACTCAGCACATTAAAATGATAACTATATCCCCAAACTACCTTCGACAACTATTACCTCATTTTTTGCAAAATAAACCCATCAAATCTTTAAAAGTCTATAACTTCAAATTTACAAATTCAAAATTCACAAAATTTATGTATTTGGAATTTACTCGTCAAAATCTATCAAACAACACCCATATTCGATATTTTTTAACGAAAAAATTGAAATAATTTTTTTTAGTATTTCTCTAAAACCTTCATTTTTTCCGATGAAAACTCAACTTTTTTGAGGAAAACTCTTCCTCTCTAGCTCGGGGGATGGTGCCGCCGGTGCAACAAAAAAAACAAAGAAATAAATGAAGAGAGAGAAACACTCTTATGAGAATTCCGGATATTGTAATATGTGAGAGTACATTTATTTAAAATGAGTATATGTGAGAGTACATTTATTTAAATAAGGGTTTTGTAAATTTAGGATCTATTGTAATATGTATTCTGAAAATAAGACAACAAACATTTTATTTATAATTTTAGTTCATTTTTTTAAGAGTGGTGATATGAGTACAAAACAAGTCTCCCAAATCTCCCCTAAAAGCAATAAATTTGGGTGCCTTGGCGGGACCCATTTCACATGGCAATACTTAATAGGCAGGTGAGTACATGACGTGGAATCCACATCAGATTTGGGGTTTGATTTTGGGGTTGTGTTTCGTACTCGTATACTTATTCATTTTTTAATAAAGACGCTGACGCGATCCCACATTAATAAAACGTCAACCAATCACAGCATGCCACGTCAATCTATAATTTGAAAATAGCGACTAAAATAAAAACCAAATGTTTGTTATTTTATATCCATAATTGATATTAATTTAGGCCCTAAAAATATATAAATTATTTAATATATGTAGTTTATAATGAAAAATGATTTAAAGCATTAAAAAAAATCAATAAAATTTGAGGGACTTTATGAAATTGTCCATTGATTTGTAAAATCGAAGTTAAATTTGCCTCCCAAAACAAAAGTGCCAGTTTTAATTTGAGAAGAAATGAGTATTAAACTCTCACACATTTGCAGATATTAAACACAAATAACCTTGTTTAACCCATCACACATTCCATAAGAGGTCGACTTTCTTCTCGGTTGAAAAAACATTATGGCTCGTGCTGGAGGTTAGTGTATAGAGACGAACCCATGTTATGAGGGTTTTGTTGTATATGAACGAATGTTAGACACTTTTTATGTTAAAAGGGTTGTGAGTCAACCAGGGTTTTGATTTTAAATACTTGTGATCCCAAAAAATGCTATTTTGTGACAATACAATTGCACCCAATAGCGTAATCGTGTCTACATTTGGGTGCTATAGAAACACTTGTAGTCTCTAATTTGATTGGCGGGCATGGAAAACTAGTGTTGGGGATGATTATAATTTTCTTTTTGTTAATTCTTAGAACCTGGTTTTAGACAAAAGCAAGGAAGAGATTGGGCGGTTTGAATGGGAACAAGTGTTGTTTTTATAAAGGGGAGAGATTGACACTTGTCCAAACCATTTATTACTTCTAGCATTACACTCCATTGGCCTTATTTTGAATCTTGTGGGGAGAGAATGAGACATTTTTGTAGGATGGTGACAAGAGAAGTCACTTAATATGATGTAGTGTTGCCACAAATTCAAACATAATCTTTTTTATTGGAAGCGAAGTTTTTTTTATTTTTTTATAGATAATCAGAGTATATAAAATAATGCGTCTTAAGGGGCGGAAACTTGTATACAAGAGATATACAAAATTCTTCAAATGACCAAAAAAACAAAACCGGAGAAAGGGAATCAAAAAACTTCCCCAAACACCCCTCAACCTCACACACAAGCTAGAGGACATAGCAAATTTCCTGTCCCAATCTCTTCTCCCTAGAAACACATAATATTCCTCTATTTCCAAAATATCCATAAAATGCATGAAGGGCCCATTCTCCACATAGAACAATACTCACTCCCCCCCAACCCCCAACTCTTGTAATCCCAAATTTCCATATCCTCTTTTATTGATTCGGCACACACCCATTTCACCCTTTATATGGAATAAGTGATCTCCCATAAATCCCTTACCACTCACTAATACAATAAGTGATGGCTATTTTCTCAACATTCTTACACATCAAACACCTACATTCTATGTGCCTTCCTCTCTTCCTAAACCCGTCCGTCGTCATAATCTCACTATAGTCCATGCAAAGAAAACCACTTTTGGTGGAGCTCGTGAACGCCAAATGTTCCTCCAAGGAAACTCAGCCCCTCCATAAATCCCCTTTCTTACTTCCCCTCCACCACTCACAGTCCTCTCCTCCCTTGGAAATTCCCTCCCTCCCAACCAATCAAAATATGCTCCGCCTCCTTAAACTAGGGTTCCAACCTATCCTATACCCATCCCTCCAAATATATTGAGCCATTGGACCTTCCATCTCACTCACAATACGAAAAAGCCAGGAAACATATCCTCTAAAGATTTATCTCCACCCATTTGTCTCTCCAAGTCCTAACCCTCTCCACGTTGCTCAACCAGAAGGAAGTATACCTGAGAAACTCCCTCCACCCCCGCAATGTGCTTGCACAACGCCATTCCTTGTGGAAACTGTTTTGCCACTGATCTCCACCCATCGTGACCAAGTCCAAACCTTGCCACTACTACCCTTCTCCACAAAGTGTCTGCCTCAATCAGAAACCTCCACAACCACTTCCCCAAGAGAGCAGCCAAATTTCTAACTCCCGCCCCACCCTCTCTCTCCGGTTTGCATACATCCTCCCACCTCACCGAGCAATGTTTGAAACTATCTTCGTTTCCTCTCCACAAAAAATCCCTCATTAACTTATAAAGCTTTCAACAAACGAAAACCGACAAAGGAAGAATGGAAAGGTAGTAAGAGGGTAAACTTGCTCTTAATTAACGCCAATCTTCCCCTTTTGACACGTAACTCTTCTTCCATCTCGCCAATCTCCTCTCCCCCTTTAATAATTGGATCCCAAATGGCCTTGGATTTGAAAGAAACACCCAACAGGAGTCCCAAGTAAGTAGATGGTAAAGAACCCACTTTGTACCCAATCACCTCCGCCAGAACATTAGCCCTCTCCACACTCCCGACTGGAATGAGTGGGGATGGGCGTGTTGGGGGGGAGGAGATTAGAATAAAAATAATCGTCTCATCGAATGGTATTTGGAAGGAAAGATAAAGAAAATGGTGGGTTGGGAGTTGAGAACTTAATCGTTAAAAATAAAGCTCCGTTGGGAAAGTGGTTATGGAGATTTTTAAGATAGTGAGATTCTCTATGGTACTCAGTTATTAGGTTCATTCATGGGCAATTGAGCAAGAATGGGTGGGACTTAAATGTGGTGAAGAGGGGGAGGACTAATAGAAGTTCTTGCAACTTCAATTTTAAAGGCCTTAATTCCTTCCTCATTTGTGTAGCCATTGAAGCTAAAGTCGGGTAATACAATAGATTTTGGGAGGATGCTTGGAGAGGGAATACTTCTTTCAAACTTCGACCCTTCATCTATATAAGTTGTCCACGTATAAAAATCGATCCATAAGCTCGGTTCACAATCAATCTTTTGTGTGGAATCATTTGTTTAAGAGAAATATCAAAGATAATGAAGTTGAGAAATTTGTTTCTTTGCTCGATGCGTTAGAAAGGTTTAGGCTTTCTATGGGAATGAGGGATGAAAGGAGGTGAGTTTTGAATAGGGAGGGCTTCTCTCCAAATTATCTTTTGATCATCTCTACTCTTTGTCTTTTTAATGTGTGTTAGAGAATATAGGATTGAGAGAAAATGTAGTGAGGCCATTTATGTAATTTTACTTATGTGGCTGATATTGTAATTTGGTCAATCATGTGTAACCCTACTTGAGATTATATATATAGTGAATTATGGGCGGAGAGTGAGAATCATCATATTCTATTGGGCTCCCACTCTTCCATCTATAGTGTTCTCTCTTACTCATCTCATCTTTCGTACTCTTAAATTATACGTCTCAATCCTATATTCTTTAACAATTTTTTGCACCATTTAATTCTATTTAGACTAGTGACATTCCATTGAAAATGCAGTTTTTTTCTTGGCAAGTGGATCATGGTAAAATTAATCCTAATCACATGATTCAGAAGAGAAGACCAAATGCTTATTTACCTCCCAATTGATGTTTTTTATGTCACAAGGCAGCAAAAGATATTGATATCATGTTTCTTCATTGTGATTTGATGACTTTCATTTGGAGGAAAGCGTTGAAGGAGGTTAGCACAGTGGGTGGCCTCCCGAGACAATCCAAAACTTGTCATTATGGATATGCTTTGTCTTGGTAGGAAGAGAAGAAGTTAATTTCTTTGGCGATGTATTGTACTTCCAGGCTAGCCTTTTGTATTTTTTGGAAGGAGAGCAACTCGAGGATTTTTTATGGTAGAAAGGTTGGGAAGGAGACAATTTGGGATAAAGTCAAGTTTCCATAAACCTTTTGGACTTACTAACTTTTGGTGTTGGGGCATATACCATTATCTTTGTTATCTTTGAGTTGGAATGATTGTATAATGTAAATTTTGGAAGTTTCTGGGGCTATATGCCTGTGTAGTTTTTTTTCCTCTCAGAGGTTGACATGTTGTCCCCTTTTGTTTGTATGGCTAGTGATATTTGTTTCTGATTGTAATTTTGTGCTACAATCCTACTGCTGGCGTATGAAACTGTGAACCCTAAACTTCTATTACATGATCCGATGATCAAGTCTTCTGTGCAAGTTGTATATGTACACATCATTAGTATTCAGTCTGTTCAGCACCATTGACAAAGAGAAAACCTTAATCTTATGGGGGATCTTGGATTTCGATATAAAATTGGCTAGGGGAAATGATGGAGCTTGATGGTTTTTAAAAATATGGTTTAAGAATAATTTGCAAGTGAAGTTGCCTGAAGAATCAATGGGCCAGAACCTACGATCTACCTTAATGGAGAAATGACAAGAATTAAGTGTATCTATCAAAGCAGTTTATTCGACGGCTTCTCGATCATTCAAGTTTGAAAAAAAATAAAAGTCCCAAGAAAAAGAAATGTCCTCCCTGAACCATGAATGAGGAGATAAGAGGCATTATGAAGAGTGGATAAACGGAAAGACGTGAAAAGGTAATGACTAATGCGACATCTCCCTCCCAAAGGTCTTCCTGGAATCGTACATGAGAGTTGTCTCCTATGCTATGTTGAATGATATGATAGAATGTGGGGTAGATTTGAGAAATGAATTTCTAAGAACTCATATGAGTGACATACCTTCGAGTGTCAGTGTCCCATCTATTCTCTTGGATCCTATATTTGCTCCTAATTACCCTATGCCAGAGGAAATTGGGTCGCGAGGGAACCACCATAACCATTTGCCCACTAAAGAGATGTTCTTAGACACCAAATTCCCCTGCCCAATCCCTTCCTCTTCCCGCGGTCTAACAACTTGATCCCAGTTAACTAAGTGGTCTCTCTTATCGTTATCTGCCTCATCAGACTAAATAAAATCTCTCATCGTCTTTTCGATCCTCTCCGCAACACTCATTGGGATCCTAAACAAGGAGAGATAATATGAAGGGATACCTGAAAGACATGCTTGCACCAGAATGATATTATTATTGAATTATGGAAAACTGATTTCGTTAATAAATGATAAATACTTAAGACATAAACCTAAAGCTATTACAAAATAGCATGGTTTAAGTCACTACCCTAACACTGTTTGAGCTGTGAATTGCTTGTCCACCCTGGCTTTATAATTCCTTTTATGTTCAACAATAAGATCTCTCTATTTTTTATCCAGAAAAAAAAAGAACCATTCTAGTCACAAGAGTAACATAGTTGCCTCACACGTTTAAAAGTGCAAGAAGTGGTGTTGCCTATAGTACGCACCATTTATAGGCTCTACTGGTGTGAGGGGGAAGCGCTCTGGGAGGGGAGAGAGCACGAGTGATTCCAGATACCGTAGTCTGTGGATGAACAAGGGTCGCTCCTTAATGCATGCAAGATTGCCCCAAAACTTAATTATAAGAGTTAAGTGAACTTGGCCCAGCAACTCTAGGACCTAAGGACAGTCTCTCCAAAGATCATTACTAGTCTTTGACAAAAGTAATACCAGTCTCATTGCACACTCTTACTGTGTCAATGTTAAAAACGATGGTAACTTTAGTCTTACTCCTTTGTCAAAAGCATCAACATTGATAGCATGGGGGATTTCAACTAGTTAAATTAGTAACATGCATGAATTCAGGATAAAAATTATAGAAATTTTATACTGGAACTTTGCTTTGGTTATTTATTTATTATATTGGTATTCTGTCATATTTAAAGAAACCATACTGTGTTACTGTTTGATGGTAGTTAAAAGCTACATTGTTCATGGGTAGCAGGTATGAGTGGTAAAAGAAATAAAATGGAAGTAACTTCGGATGGAAGGGGAATGTTTCCTTTTCCTCCGCCTTCCTCTCTTTTCCCTCCATTTTAGAAGTGAGGTTTCCAGTTTTTTGTTGCAAAGGAGAATAGATAATGGAAAGTTCTCCTATGGGATAGCCTTCTTTGTTCCTCCCAAGGTTAGATGAGGAGGGAAAGGTATAATGATGGAAAAAAGTACGAGGGGAAAATGAAGTTCCTTTCTCTCGTCTCTTTCCGTCTTTCCCTTCAATATTATTATTTGTATAAAGAGATGGAACATTAGATATGTTATTCTACAGGGTCCTTTCAACTTCTGATCCTGCGATTTGTTATCTTTGTAGTGGCAGTCTGCTGGATAGTTAATGTATCTGCTTGGGCAGTTGATCTTTAATAAAATATGTTTTGTTTTTGAGAAAAATGTATATATATTTTCCTTCATTAAATAATGATTCGATAACAGAGTAGTTTCTACAGAGTTAAAATTCATGATCTCCTTCACACTAGGCCATATACCCCATGTTAACACCTGTTTGAACATGCTCAAAGGGTCTTTATATATTTTTATATTTTGTATGGAATACTAGAGGCATAATTTTCTTTTGTTTTTAAATTGTTTAATCACAAATTCATGTACAGTCTCTTACCAAAGTGAAACATTTTGTATATGTCTTTTAATATTACTTTCGTTTGACAACATTTTTGCAGCAAGGTCTTCTGGAACTTTCAGCGGAGGAATTTTTTCAAAGCGTTCAAATGGTAAGTACATTAATTCTGATTTTGCATTCACGTTTTGTTAAAATGATTTGTGGATGCCCATGCGAAAGGCACTATTTTAATTTAGTATCCGATATCGCCATGTTTACAACACGACCCTCTTGTAGGCATGAGTACATTTGTTTCGTGGATCAAGCCTACAACACATCCCATTACAATTTCGAAAAATGAGGTTGTTTATTTCATATATTCCTAACAATACTTTGCAAACAATTAAAACATCAAACTAGTTAAGTGTCAAACTTTTTCCCAACAAATTACAACAATACATTTACCACAATCACACAAGGAGTCAAACTTACTAAATAACATAACTTGAAACAGTGAGCACCTCCTGCTAAAGACAATTTACATTGTAAGCATATAATTGTAATAAGGCAAAGGAATGTCACGCCGAGAACTCCTAGGGTTCGGCGCCATTTACATGGTAACACTACTGAATTTTCTATCCCTCCTTCGTCTTCTTCCCTTTATCCTTCTAAATTGACTCCTGGACAGAACTGTCTATTTACCCTAGCAGTTTGGTAAAGGCTCGCTTCGCCTGAATCATGAACCGAATCCTAGATCTTATGCCATAAAAGTAATGCAAAGAGAACCTCGCCCACCTCCCTCAATAGAGATGGACAAAATTTTTACTCGTATCCTGAATGGTAATAAGGCTGTGGTCACTTTAATTAAAGAGGTTTACAAATAGTCGATTGATGAATGTAGATCAAATCTAATGGGACAAATAATCTGGATAAGGGAGCCAAACCTCGGTCGCTTGATGATATGTAGAATCAGTTTCTAAAGATGTGGAATCCTACTGCTGGTATCTGAGCAGTTTTGAATAACAAAGGATATTTGATCTTCCCTTTGCAACTGAATCTGAAATGCAGCAAATCCATTTTAAAGGAACTTGGGGTATTAGGATGGAGTTTTCGAAGTCTTTGCTTGGAAACCAAATTTTAATCTCTCACTCCAAAGACAACTCAGGCTTAGGTATCAAATCTCACATTTTAGTCAGGATTTTTGGAATACTACTTATTTTTGGAAATTGCAAGGGTTATTGGTGTCCTTATCCAGTTAGACTACGCTACCAGAATAAAAAAAAATTGCCACCATGCAAGGGTATTGGTTGATGTGGACATGCCATTCCTTTTTCCTGGATCTCTTTTTGTCCAAAGCAAGGGTACTGTGGTTTATATGGATTTCATGCGGAGATAGAATATGAGAATTGGCCTCCATTTACTACATATCATAGTTTTGTGGGACATTGTTATTCTCCATATAGTTCTGTTAAGGCATCTCAAGAAGTAAATAAGGTTAGGCTTCCGGGGCAAATATCGTACCACCAAACAAGTTTGCTTGGGCTTCTAAGGAAAGTGTTAAAATGAGATGCCTTTGGGGAGGGTATTCACCATGTTAGAAAAGGCATGGCGGCTCAACTTTAGGCACTAAAGAGAATGACCCTCAGGTTATGCTTTTAAAATCACTCTTGTTTATTCTAAAATCACTTATTTGGGTAGATGGGCTTTGTGGCAAGAGCTGGTACCATTAAAAATACTTCACAGCTTCCTTGGGTACTCATTGGGGATTTCAACTCTATAATGGGTGCTCATGAGGTTATAAGAAGTGGTTACTATGTGCTATTGCTATTAGAGAATTTAAAGAGATGATCAGTCGGTGTGCATTTTTGGATGTCCCTAACTGCTCTAAAAATTTTAGGCTTACTAGATCCCTCCTGGAAGGAAGGTTTGACAGACAACCTTAGCTGGATAAATTAATGGTTCCTCTCTTCTTGTCAAGTATATGTGGGGCTCAATTCTGATCACTATCATCTACTTTTTTCAACTTTTCTAGTTGATAGTCCTCTCAAGCATTTCGGGTTCCTTAATGAGTGATGCTCAAATTTTACTTTCCACGGCACTGTGAAGCAAGCCTGGTCCTCAGTCCCCCTTATTAGAAATTACATGTACGCTGTGCTAATTAAACTCAAGATAGCGAAGCAAGCGTTGAAAGAGTGGAACATGAATGTTTTTGGTGTGGTGAAGAAGCCCTGGGATCTCTTTGTGATGGCTAAAAGGTTATTTACTAGTATACCGCAATACGGTGGGAAATGACCGTACATTGCAAAATCTGCTGAAGAAGAGAGAATAATATGTCAAGAAAACCACAAAAATTGAGAAATGCTACAAAAATCTACAAGACTACATGAACACTCTCCTGTTGTTAACCACATTGAGCATCAAAGATAGACAATAGATACACTGAAAACAAAATCATTTAGACTATGCTAAATTTCTAAGTATGGACCAACTATCAACTTCTTCATTATTCCTTTTCACTGGAATCAGATTACTCAGAAAAAACTTACTGTACCACAAGCAATAAATTATATATATATATATATATATATATAATTCTCTTAAATCAAATTCTCAATCCGATGAAGCATTTAGTGAAGGGACCAATTAGAGATAACATATTTACTTTTTCACCACAATACTATCATGATAATACCACCATAGTAAACGTGTATAAGAAAAAGTCATGTTATCAAGTAGAGTCTTCTCAAAGTGAAAATTTGAATAATTGTGAAGAAAAAAATTGGAGGTTTGTAATGGGTAGTATTGCAAAATTTATGTAATGATTCGAAGATTAGATTTAGTGAAAAATTCAATCTTAACAAATTCTTAATATCAGCTATAACCTAAGGCTTTTCCTCTTTGGGGAGATTTAAGGGTTGAATATTCTTGAAATCACCATAACTCATGATTGAACTCACTTCGGTGAACATATCATATAGACCCATAAATAAAGAAAATCAAGTAAGATTAACACAACCCTACAACTAACATAAAAAATTCGAACAATGTATCATCCCTGACGTAAACCAAATAAGCATATATTTATCATTTCTCGGAAATTACAGTGGGGCAGAAGAGAAGAGGGTTCCTTAATTGCCCATTTGAGTAATCAAAGAGTGTTAAAATATAAATCAAATAAACACTGGATGAATTCTATGGTTTAATTCACAATATAATTAGGTTTACATAGAGGACATGGTGAAAGTCTCTAATACTAGAATGCCTAGCTTATTGGTGAATGGCTCTGATGTTAATGATCCTGACGAGATTTTACAACATGTTCTTCAGTTGTAAAAACTCATATGCTACTCACTCACTCAGAGCTAATTGATTCGGTTATCCCTGTTACAGTCACTCCTGTAGAGGATATTATCCTCACTGGCTTGCCTTCTTTTGAGGAAATTAAGGATGTTGTTTCAGTTTGTGTAGTGCTGATGTTCCTGTTGGTTTATCTGGGAAAGTCAATAATTCATGTCTACTATATTGGCAATGACATGATATTTGGATGTTCAAGAGTTATTTAATAGTAGTTACATTGAGGGGGATCGTAATTCTAACATACTGATTTTAGTTCCTAAGGTAGATGGAGTAAATACTGTGAGGCAGTTTAGGTCCATAGTTTTGAGCAGTTACCTTTATAAGGTGATTTCTAAAATTATCTCCACTAGACTAGGCTGCTGCTACTAGAATTTTGTCTTTTCAACAGAGTGGCTTTACTTAAGGTCGGCACACATCTTCTAGTATACAACTGCTCCTAAGTGCATCAACCTCTTAAATAGAAGATCCTTTGGAGGTAACATGGCTTTTAAGATTGACTTTTCGAAAGACTTTTGACACTGTTGAATGGAGTTTTCTGGTGCAAGTCCTCGTTCAGTCTCGTTTAAGTTCTTTGCGAACTGGTGATATTATGCGCTCATCTTATATTATCAATCCTTATTAAGAGCCAGAAGGTTGGATTCTTCAAATGTAGTATACTAGGGGCCGACAGTTGGCTTCTTCAAAATTTATAATGTATACATTAATTTTTGTAATATGCACGTGTTAAGACGTGTACACATTAACTTACAAGGTTACATTATTAAGGGGTGATGAATCTTAAGTGTCCGAGAAATATGTAACTGGATTAGAGCCAGACACAATATTGACAAAGGACTAATTTTTTTTTAAAACTCATTTAATTTATTGTAAAATGACACTAACATTACATTTTTGATTTTTTGACTTGTTTAGGTAAGGCAACGGGTGGGGAGGGCCGGTACCGGGGTACTGGTCTCCATTGGAGAAATCCATCTCGTCCCTAATTTAATTGGGGATCGGGCTCCCCCCGGGGACCCGAATTACTTATATGGGCCTTCTTTTCTTCTTCGTCCCTAACCTGGGTAGCAATCGACTTCTTTCATTAGTTTCCAATATTACTACAAACACAATATTAATTCCAAAATAATGAAATCGAATATATAAATTATGTAACCAACAATTGCACAAATGAAAATCCTAATCCCAACCTTAGCAAAATGAAAAAACAGACCTATCTGGGCTGACTTATAAGCCGAAAGGGTATTCCCAACCTCCTGATTCCTCCCGGCTTTGGTCCAAAACTCGTCCAAATAGCGATAGTAATATCCATTCTTCTCTAGGTAAAACACCTTGGAGTCTCCGATGGAGTCTGAGGCCATGAGCTTCAAATCAAGCAGCTTGAGGATGTCGTTACAAGTTGACGAACAAAGAAAAAACTCGTATAAGGGGTGACGACAACTGATGGAGGGCTGCTGCTGCCGGACAAAGGGTTTGTTTAACCCTTAATCAATGTTGCATAAATGAAAACCAAAATTTTCTTTTGATTCAATGAAAGTTATCTTACAATGGTGAACCTGAGATCATAAATCCTTTTCAAAACTCATGGACCAAAATTTGTTTCTGTGTAATTATATAATATATATGATGTGTAAATTAGATGGGTGGAAGCGAATTTAGTATTAACCACACAACAATAACAACAACATAATGAAAGAAAATAGACTTTCTCTCTATATATAAGCATTCTCAAAATAAGGAGTGAATATAAATGAGTCTACTACCCTTTTTATATGGGGAGGTCAGCTTGTTTGCCAAGCTAACTCTAAAAGCCAAAAGACTAAAAAGGGCAACGAAATAAATGACAAAAAGACAACATTCCAAAATACTATGCCCGTGCATTATTCTACTCCTCTTGAGAATTCGCCATGTACTTTGTATACCGGTGATAGAATTCCTGGAAGGCTGACCTCTATAATCGAGGAGTCCTCGGTGGTGGGACGACCTAACCAGTGAACTAAGTAATGGGTCTATTCGCCAGAAGGTGATGGAATGTCCTTTGACGCAAGGGCACCCTCACTACGATCCACATGTGAACAAATAGGATGCCCCTCGGCTAGAAGTAGCGGGATTGATGAAACATGCTTACCACGCAATGGAAATATATCCGCCACATTGGACGTGCGGTACATTTGGAACTCAGAATTTCAGGGGTTTTCCCTATCTTTATCAACAAACAATTCAAAATATCTTTAACTTTATTAGAACAGGTCTGAGTCAAATAGCAATGACTCGAAGCACTTTATTTTACACTATTTCGAAAACCAAAGGGAGATTAGCCTCGTACGTGTTGTCCCCACAACTACGAATAATCAGACAGGGCCCAAAATGACACATCTGCAGCTTATGTCCCTTGCCCTGCTAATGTACCATCTGAAGATAAACCATGACAAATTCCCCAGACAGGTATGCTATAAAACGACAGTGTGCGTCCGCATGATCTTTGTAGGAGGCATAGATATTCTGCAATCGAATGCGATATCAGATTGTATGGCTGTCAAACGGGTAGGAAACTCAATTGCTGATGAGCTAATCGGGACTATGGGGAGTATCTTTGCAAGATCCCCTGGGATGGTGGATGAAGTACCAAGCACTATCTGAAATGGGAACACACCAATAGAACGGTTAACAACATTATTGAATGAAAACTCAGCATGGGCGACGATTATGTCCTAACATTTTGGAGACTCTGAGGCAAGGCAACGAAGATATTTTAAACTTTGTTGAAGACCTCAGTCTGGCCGTCTGTTTGAGATGAAACGTAGCGGAGAATTGTAAGAAAAAACATAGTAAACCCTATAGGGTACGTTAGAAGTTCTCGGTGAAGTGGACTTTTTGAAAATAAAGGGTGGCTACACGGGAGGCATCAGACGTTCTTTGGGACAAGCAAGGCGAGGACAACACACGGGGACATGGTCTCTCAAATAAGGCCCCTATCACACAAGTCGAAAACCTGATGCTGCAGCTTCGCATGCTCAGGGGATATGCGGTAGTGAGGTAAATTGAGGAAAGAAGCTCCCTACATAAAGTCAATGGCGTGCTGAATGTCATGGAGTGGGGGTGGCTCATCCGATGGTGTGTAGACGTCGGAGTAGGAATCCAAAAGATCCTGAATCACTGGGGGAACGTGCGACTTTGGGGAACTGATGGGGCAGTCATAACATAGGCCGACATCCGAAGCCGCCGTAGTTAGTTCCTCATGAGAGATGATTAAAGTGGAAGGACGAGCGGACGGATCTCATGCATCGTCTGCAACTGAAACTGCTGTCCCTGATGCTGAAAGGTGTATGTGTTTACACGTTCGTTGTGCATGCTCGAGTGGTCGCACTTCCATAATCGAGGAGTGACACGCCTTCATCTGAACAACTATGCATAGGGTCTCATCAACGTAAGCACCAATGGAAAAAGTAATGCGGTACCGCCTACTGGGGGCAAGAGAGACACCGTTGCTGAGCCACCCGATGTGGCATGGTCTGGACATGGGTTATATGGGGAGAGACAACTTGTCAACCGTCTCATAAGCGACCAGATTGTCACTTGCTCTCTTATCAATGATAATAGTGCAGAGGCGCTCTTTGGCCGTGCAACCTATAAAAAAATACTCGTGCTGAGCTGACTAGTATCCTCTAAAAACCTTGCAGGTCAAGGGTGGGTGATCAGGGGTGGATTTGTATGGGGACGAGGGGGGTGTGGACGCTCCCCCTCGATTTTTCCAAAAAAAATTATCGAGAAAAAAAATCCAGTTGTGTTTTGTGTAAAAAAAAGTAAAAAGGTTATTTTTAGAGTGTTTTGAAACTTGAAGTGGCAAAAAGGTAATAAAATTTCATTTAACTTAAAACCTGAAACTAGTTTCATTTTACATTTTCATGCTCTCCCATCTCTTCTAAAACTCAGGGGCCTCCCATACCTCTCTCTGGCGTCCTCACTTCTCTCCATCTCTCCGCCACTCTCACCTTTCTTCTGTCGCCACCCTCACCTCCTTCGGCTTACTGCAGGCTGTAGCACTGCCGGTAGGGGTGGACATGGGTAGGTTTGGTTTGATTCCATACCGAAGCCTAAACCCGAACCTATGTACTTCAGTTCCACATTATTGGAACCATGCTCAAACCAATCATGTTATGGAACCAAACCAAACCAAACTAACTATGGTTCAGTTTGGTTCAGTTCGGTTTGCGATTTGATTTTTGTTTGGGTTTCTTTGGGTTTCTTTACGCTTCTATTTATTTTGTAAGTAGTAAAATATTAAGCCAACATATAACAAAATTTAAACCTATGTATAACTAAGTTAACACCAAAAATAACATGTGTTTATTAATGATCAAATACGCCATTACTTATAAGTTTAAAGCTTCAAGTGCCAACCAAAAAAATTAATAGTTATAGAATACATTAGTTATTGTCACAAGTTCCAACAAAAAGAAGAAAAAGAAAATGACAGTCCTTCAAAATTGCTGAAAGTGGGCACTCCTTCAAAATTGTTGAAGGTTTTTTGGGGTCCGAGAAAAATGACCGTGAGATGAGAGGTCTTTGTTTTGGGATCAAATAGCTAAAATCCTTATTTCGTGTTTGATAAAAACACCCTCTCCTAATGTTGTTTGTTACTTGTATTAATTATACCTGTAAATTGTATATATATAAAATTAATGGCTCCACATTGGTTCTATATAGGGTAGGTTTAGGTTCAGTTTATATTAGTTCCACATTGGTTTGGTTCTTGGGTTGGGTTGGGTTGAGTTTTGTATAAAACAAGAACCAACCTAATACGATCGGTTTTTTAAGTTTAGGAACCAGAGCCTACCCAATGATGTCAAAAAACCAAACCAAATCTAATAGTTTGGTTTGGTTCTTTAGGTTGACAGGTTCCGCTGTCCACTTCTAGCTGCTGCCCTGCTCTCCACTAACAATCTGAACTATAAGACCATCCGATAAGAAGAACAACACCCCCACTCCTTTTTTTTTTAATGCTGTGAGCTTGTTTTGTTTGGTTTCATAATTGAAGATGAAGACTTCACTAGTTTTAGGTACACATTTTTAATGTTGTATAATTGAAGACTCCATTTTTTAAAGGGAAAAGAGGCATTTAGTTCCCTTTCTCTTGATTTATTTTCCTTCGATCCGACCTATTTTATTTTTTGTTGTTAGTCCTATTGGGACAACTGCTAATATCTAAAAGACAAAAACGCCTCAAATGAAGATATCATTTTACTCGTAAACTTCAACCCTACTTCACAATGGATCGAAGTCATTTAATATCTTTATGCAATTATATTAAATACCGTTTGTAAGAGTTTTAGTATATGGCGTCTGATAATAAAATAGACAAAATCCTATAAGCAAAAGACGAGATGCATTTGTCTCATTGTTAGGCATGTGAAGACTAAAAAGCTTTTGCATCTATTTAATGTATTGAAGGCGGTGGCAAAACGGAGGATATATCACAATGAAGTTGGAGGCATATAAAAGACCCATTTTTCAAGATCTCCATTTTCTCACATTGGTCTTGGATAGACACTACTATGACATTCGCAAGACATAAAAGATATTATGGAAGAGACTTTCTTGTCGACATCAATATTCCCAATTTTCATAGCTCCATTTTCGCTCATCTGGAGGGATAATTCATACAAGGGTATTGCAGTCATTGATCTAGTGGGTTAACAAAAAAGAAAACAACGTTAGCAGTTATTATGTAGTTATAGTAATAATTCCTAATGAAGGGGCTCACGGGATCACCTCCAATAAATTTTTTTGATTGGGATCAAAACCCAAATATCTATTGTTTTAATGCTGTTTTTTTAATGCTTTTTTTGTTATAAAAATAGGCCCTACAAATACTTGTTTAAAAATAGGCTCAGAATTGGAGTGTAATTTATTTTTGAGTGATCTAATAACAGGCCTAAATTGGGACTGCTTATGAACTGAAAAATGGGACCCAAATTAAATTATTTAGACCTTAAAAAGAGGCATAGAGTAATCAAGAATTTCCTAATTATATTGTTAAATGTTATTTGTTGTTAGTTATGTTAAAATTAATATAAATGTTATTCATTGTTAGTTTAATATAATTTAGGGCTAATCTAAATGTCTTAAGACTTTAAGAAATGTTAACAAGTTAAAGTAATATTGAATTGGGGCTAATCTTATAAAACACTAATGTTACAACTATACCTAGTAAAAAATGTATTAAGCTTGAAAATTTTAAAAGGCAACATGTTTCTTGTCCAAAAATTTGTCTAAAACTCGAATTAACCCAAAAACACCTAGCACTACTCCAAATTTTGGTTCCCCCTAACCAAAAAACTTGGATCCGCCACTATGGGGGATAACACTAATGTGTGTATGACATCGGTTGATGCAGCCATGGGAGCGATGGCGGCTTGTTTTGCCTAGAGATGGGAAAAGTTATCGTGACGGCAACAAATGGAGCGAGCATCTGAAAGGGACATCGTGGTTGGAATCAGCAAAATGTCCATGGGGGACATATGACGTATATAAGTGATATATCAGGCTCCAAATGGGTTCAATTGGAGGTGGAGAGAGGGGGGGGTGAAGGCTTAGGAAATGCGGGGGGTTAGGCCGAAAATGCAAAGTAATGTGGCTAGGTTCTAAGCCATGGTAAAATACTTTTAGTAGCGCATTTGATGCAGGACGAGAAGGGTAAATAATGTGGCTAGGTTCCAAGTGTTTTATGTGAAATTTAATTTGCTGGAAATTGCACAGAGCAAGAGAAAACAATGAAATATGAAGAATGAGAAGATAAATTCACAATAAAAGAGAAGAAATTACCAGCATCACACTAGCAATATTCTAGGAATCAATTCTAAAAGGGGAGGAAAATGCTGTTGGAAATACTATTATGTTTCAAAAGATTGGAGTACCAGCCTATATATTGATTTCGTGACCTTCTAGTCTTCTGAAAATATTTTTTTTGGATAGAAATCTGGTAATAATAAAGACATTTAAAGTTGTCAATGAACCTGACTTCTAAGATGAATTTGTGACTTTTCAAATAACGAAGTCATTTGTAATTTCCAAGGGAATTTTATTATTTGATACTCCGACTCCAAAATATATTTTCTGGATTTTTTTTTAATTTCTGGAATCTTCCATCAACTTCTTGACTCTCCTTCATCCCAATATCCCAGTTTGACCAGCTTCATCTAGATTGCCAAATTAGAGCTTGGGCCTTCGAGCCCACCTTTCATTTTATGAAATATTTTTGTTATCTACGCCTCTAGTAGATACAATTTGATGATCAATCAAATTTTTCCTAAAATAGAGGAGCTGGTGGGAGACGAGCAATAGGACCATTATTGTATGTATCATCAACATTACCAGAATATCGGGTTAGGTCCTCAATGTTGAAGACCTTGCCCAACACACCTAAAATGAAGTTTTTTGTAGTCTCCTTTATAATATCTCTCAGACCTTATCGGGTTAGCTAAAGGACGTACCTCAATTGGGAGACAAATTTAATCAATCGGCTTACGAGGAAGTAATTTAGTGATGATTCCACAACCTGTGGACATGTTCAATGGACTGTCATATGCAAATTCAACCATCGAAAGATTCTGATCCCAATTTGTAGCTTGTTTACTTACTAGGCAACGAAGTAAATTACCCAAACTTCGATTAATAATCTCCGTTTGTCAATCGGTGGGTGGGTGGAAAGAAGAAGATAACTTCAGTCTTGAATTCAAGAACTTCCATTGAGTCCGCCAAAACTAACTCACGAACTTCACATTACAGTCCGAAAAATAGTTACACACAAACCATGAATCCCAATAACTTCTTTAAAGAAGAATATGGCAACATGGACAACATCTGAAGTTGCTGAATATGGAATAAAGTGTGCTATTTCTGAAAAGCAGTCCATCATAACAAAAAACAATCATGGCCTCGAATAGTTCTTGGGAAACCAAGGACAAAATCCATGCTCAGGTCTTCTCATGTCACATGCGGCACAAAAAGTGGCATGTACAAACCTGTATTTTTCTTCCTCCCCTTTGAAATTTGACAAGTTTGATACTGGGAAATTATCTTGGTCACGTCTCATTTCAAGCTTAGCCAATAAAAGCGATCCTCAACCATGGCAATGGTTGTCTCTTCCAAAATGACCTGCTGCCCCACCAGCTTGCAATTCCCAAATTACTTGCTCCTGGACAAATGTATTAGGCAAACAAAGCTTATTGCCGTAATGCCCTTGAAAATATAACCATCATGTAATGAGGAATAGGGATACTCGCCCTGCTGTCGAACCACTAGATTTGCATGTATAGTGCTAAAATCTTTACAGGGTGGATTCTCCTTCAAGAAAATTAATCCCACCACTTGGATAGTCATGGAAGAAAGAATATAGGTCACTCTATTAAGTGATTCAACTGCTTTGTTCTCAGTGCCAGATTTAAGTTCTCAATTATGTTCTACCATGATTAATAAAACTAATTTTTTTTAATAAAAAACAATTTGCAAAGCATGCTCAGGGTTGTATATTTATTGGTAAAGAAATTCCCTCCTTATATCGTACCTCAAACCCTCCTTGATTTGAGCAAGCGTTTGATGCGGATCTTCCACCATTTGCCTCCTAGTTTAAAACTCGTCAAACTTTTGCATGTATTCGACCATCATCACGCTGCCTGCTTTAGGTTAATAAGTTGATCATACAACTTATCATAATAATTGGCAGGCATGATTTCCTAGTCTTCGCCGGATGTCTCCTTCAACGCTAGTCTACCACACCTTTGCTACGCCCACGAGCGTCATCTTAGCAAACCTTTTCGCTCATCACTCATATAATACCAATCAAAGTACTCCTTAATTGCACCAAGACAATTGCAAAATAAAGTAGGATCAACTTCTCCTTCCTAATCTGGTACCTCCCTTTCTTTTGTTGTTGTTGTAATATCCCCATCCGCATTATGTGGCTCATTACCCGCTTAAAAAATATCTCTAGACAATTCCATCTTGGGACGATTTGCTGCTCGATTTACTAGTGGGTCTTCTTGATTCCCACGATTATAATTTTGAGAGTTTTCCCCATGATCAACGCATGTTGAATCATTACTTATTTGAATTCTATCACACCATAACGTACACAAAGTTATGTGAATGACACCACGCAAGTCTTAGTTTATCTTGGCTAGTTTGTGCAGGTGCAAAGCTGGAAACAAGGTTGAAGTATGTTTTTGGAAAGTTTTGGGAAGCAGGTGACTGTATCGACTTATGTTAGTTGACATATACTATGATTTTCTGTTAAGAGGTACTATTAGGGGGGAGGGGTCGTCTATTGAGCTGAAAATCAAAAAACTTTATGGGTGCTCCTAGGACCTAGACTTTCTCGTGAGCATATTTCATGGCATGGATGGTCGAGTGTGGGCTTGGTTGTGCATGAATGCTCGGGGCGTATTGGGAAAAAAATTTGAGTCATGCCCAGGTGCAGCGTGGGTTGAATTTACGATCTTAATTGGGTAAAATGGTATATGAGCATTAACCAGAAATGTGGGAAAGGTTGTTGGGTATGATCAACTGTTAATTTCCCTTGTCTGAACATTTGTTGGCCATTATGGGGAGCAGTTATGGGTGTTGTACAAGTGTAACTCGGGTTTACATATTCTAGTACATGCATAAGACACATGGTGTGCAAGAGCAGCATTTTTTGAAAGCAATTATTCGAGAAATTTTCTTGTTTACTGACAGTATTATTTTATGGACATAGGGCCTAGCAGTTGGGGTTGTCAGTTGTAGCCTGAATATCAGTTGGGGTTGTCAGTTGTAGCATGTGTATTTTCAGAGCAAGGGAGCCTGGAATGATTTTATATAATGCCTTGTATTTGTGAGATTGATAATAGAAGGTTGGGGGGGTGTTTGCCCTGTAAACTATGTGTGTGTTCTTCTAACACATGTGAGTGTGCTTTGTGTGTTTGTGTGTTGGAATGCTAGTTTTTTTGCTGCAAACGCATCACAGTTATGTCTCAAAAGATTGGAGTACAAGCCTATAAATAGATTTCATGATCTTATAGACTTCTCACAATAATTAAGACATTAAAAGTTGTCAATCTAGATGAATTTCCGACTTTTCAATTAACAAGTAATTTGTAATTTCCGAGGGAACTTTATTTGATTAACTCCGACTCCTTCATTGATTTTTGAATTTTTCTTTTAACTTCTGGAATCTTCTGTCAACCCCTTAACTCTCCTTCACGCAAGACCCCAACTTTGGCCAGCATCATCTGGACTATGCCAAATTAGAGCTTGGGCCTTAGAGCCCACCCTTCCTCTTGTAAACTTTCAATGCCTACTGCCATTTATCTCCTCCATCAGCATCAGAAAATTTAATTTAATTGATTAGGGGACATTCATAAAAGAAAACCGGTCACTCCTTACATTACTGATATGTGCCATCCTACGGAGGAGCAGGATCTCAAAGCTAACAAAGCTGCTGTCCTCAAATTAAATTAGGGAATTATTACTTCCTTAAATCCTCTTATGTCTCTAAAAGTAGTTTTATTTGCTCTGTTGTCACTCTAAATAATTATGTTTTCTCATCCCTTTGGCTAGGCCCAAACTCCTCTTTCTAACTGCTCCATGTGGTGGATAGGAACTGGCATCATGGTTGACGGCATGATAATTGTCTAGGAGGAGGCCCTTCAAGTGATACTTTGCACACTCCTCAAGCTGTGGCAGCCAAGCTAAAATTCAAAGTTTCTGATTACCTATGTTTTACATGTTGGCAAATTCTTCCATCTTTTCAAGCAACCTCAATCGGAATTTTAAAATAGCTCATGCACAATGTCAATTCTATGGCAAGGATACCCGGATTTGGAAGCCTACTACAATTGGTGTTTTTACCTTAAACAATGCCCATCAAGTGTGTATGCCTCACATAGATAAGCTGACTTGGTCCATGGATTTATAGAAGCAATATATACTTCTTAGGAGATCAATTCTCATATGGAGGATCATTTCTAATAAAATTCCCTTCAAGGATCACGTCTAGTGGCATGAGAATAGTATTGTGTTGCTCTATGTGCTCTCATCATTATGAAAATAATGCTCATTTTTTCCTAAATTGCTCTTTTGCGATAAGTCTATGAAGATGGTTAGCTTGCGTTTTTGGCATTGTTATCACATTCGAAACATCTTTTGCAGGATTCTTAAGTCTCTTCTTTCCAATCAGGTTAGTTCCCGACTAAACAGCTTTTGGAGAGCTATCATTGTTGTTGTTACTGCTGTTGTGTGTGTGTGGTGGTGGTGGTAGCTCTATGAGGGTGCAAACTTATTTAATATTAGTCATCACAATAACATATCACATACAATTGAGTTTTGAGACCCAGTCTTAAATAAAGTGAACAAGATGTAATTGGGTGCAAAAAGAGTTGTCTATTAATAGGGCGGTAGATTAACACTTATCAATTGGTTTTAAGTAGCTTACCAATCTACTATCTTTCCATTTTTAGACTACTAACTAAGGTAGCAGTACTAATAGTAAGATTAATGATTTTTTTGGGGGGGGGATAAGGTCGAGAAAGAGTTAATACTTGCGATTAGATGCAAAAGACACGTCTATATGGTGCCTACCACCGAGTTGATGTCTGCTTTGTTGCAAATATGGAGAAGATATTGATCATATGTTGCTTCATAGTTCTTTCACGAGGTTTATTTAGTGCAAGATAATGGATCATTTCGGTATAGAAGGGGTTCTTTCGAGCAAAGCAAAACACATGTTTGCCATGGGGATGTTGAGATAGGGCAAAAGAGGAAAAGAAGATGGTTGTGGAGATGCATAGTCATGGAGAAAGAGAGTAATTCTAGAAATTTTGAAGACAAGAGGAAGGAGAAGGAAGAGGTTCGGGAGAACATAAATTTTATGGCCACCTCATGATCCCTTTCATCCAAAGCCTTTGTAAACTTTCCTTTCTTTATGTTGATTATAAGTTGGGCTAAGTAAGGTGGAGTGTTATTTCAAGGCAGGGCAACAAGGGGCGGGACAACCATCAAACGACCCATTATAAAGACTTCAGTACCTACTATAACTCCAGTTCCTACTACTTCGGGTCCCACTTCGAGTGTTATGATTACAAACTGTTTGGATATCGAGCATCAGATTGTCCCAACAAGAAAAAGTCGGTTTTAGTTTCTGAATGTGAATAAGAAATAGAGCAACCACCAAAGCATGTATGCAGAGGTTCTCACCACACGTATCCATGTTCCCTCGGAGACGGACGACATACCACTTTAATGCTTGGGATGAGATTCTCAAAGCAGGGGAGTGACGTGCGGCATATATCCCCCTCGTGGGTTGGGGGGTAATCTTATTTTTTTCTCCTTTTACTTTTTCAACAAGTTATTTTAATTATTAGTAATTGTATTTAGTTAGTTTTTTTTCAGGAAAAAAAGACTCCTTTTTAATTAGGGGACTTGTTCCCTAAGTCTTAGGTTTAGTAGCCCCAGGGCTCCCTCTTGTAGTCACTTTGGCCATTAATGATATTTTGAGTTCTTAGGCATTGGAGAGATTTGATTATTTGTGATATTTCCAATGCGTTTCACATCACTAATAGTCATAGGAATGCAGTGAAGATGGTGGTTATTGTAAGGTCTTCATCGTCGGTAGTGTTGGTCGTCGACGGTGTGATTAGCGAGTCCTCATTTGGGAGAAATGGACGGAGACCGTGGACTTCGTAGATTAGATTCAATGGAGATAGAAATGGAGATGGAGTTTCCATCTGTACCTTTACATTTTTTCAACATAAGAGACTAAAAACCGTTATATTAGGCGGTATCTCTACTTCCACAACATCCATCCATTTGAATTAGATTGTGGACTAATATCTACTTCTCTTATGTTTATGTGTTAAGAGTTTCAAACTTTTATGTCTCTTATTATTTCAATTGAACCTTTTACTTACCTATCTTGACATAAAGTTTAAACAACATTGATACTGTCACTCTCAATGCTGCATCTCGTAGTTTACTGGTTTCATAATGGATGTTAGTGATTACTAATTCCTTGGTAAAGAATATAAGCATGCCATGCATGCAAGTGTGTCCTTTGGGTTTTCTTTTTTGTTTTATTCTTTATGGTTGCGCGCTTTCCTTTCCTTTCTTTTTTGTTGCGGGGGTGGGGGAGGTATGCATTGGAAATTTTAAAAAGAAATAATTATGTGTACATATTGCTATGTTTCATGACGTTTTTCTTACTTAATGTTACTCACAGGAGATGACAAATTACATCGTGCAGCTAGAGTTGTTGGGAGTACATCAGGTGCTTTTCTTCTTCTCCTAGTTGTGTGTTTGAGTGGGTTGGGCACTAGGGTTGGGTTGAGAGGGGTGTCGCCATACATGTTCCTGAAACCTTCACATTTCATCATGTCTCATGTATATTTTTAATGCACTTCCATTGTCTTATATTATGGATATTCTTATGCTGATGTTTCGTGCAGGACATAGCGGAACTGGGCGGAGCGTTGCAACTGGAATTAGTCAGAGTACCATAGATAATGTGAGCCATATGAGCTTGGAAGAGAGATGCGGGGGATTTTTTAAGCTGGTACAAGAGGTAAACTTGCTTGTTGACTGGAATACGGGAGTGATGAATGTGTCGTGTATACAATATATAATTCAACAAAAAGCACAGTTGACAGTGGCAATTCCTCTCTAATCCATAAATGGAGAGAGCTCAAATGAATGTACGGGCTTGAATGGATATGTAACAGTTCTCTCGAACATCTCCTATTTTACTCCTTCCATAAGGTCCAACATATATAAAGAAGAGCTATTACCCATAAACACTGATTGCTCCTACCCACACTTCTACAACTTTATGCTTCCATCACCTTTAATACTGAATTAGGCATAGACTAATATACCCCCAAAGGCTCCTCGCGACCCATCAACGTAATTGCATGTGATCCACCGTCTCCCTCCCTTGCAAAGCCAACAAAGAGTAGACATACATCTCCCACTCTTCAAATTAGACGTGGCTTTTTGTCCTCCAAATTGCCTCCAAGGAAACCCCCTTCCCATTCCATAGTAAGCATTGACAAAGGTGGGTCCAGGGTTTTAGACGGGAAAAAGGGGTGGGGTGGGGTGGGGGTGGGCGGGGGGGTGGGGGGGTATGTTTAGTTTATTGAGATAAGTACTTAAATATTCAATTGTATACAATCGACTGTTCAACAGATATTCCTATAAATTAAGTTTAATAAAAAAATTCACAACAATATTATTGTTGTATACTAAATGCAAGCTTGTTTGACAAATGGATAATAATAGGCAACAACATCAATCCCAACATCAAATGAATATATATATATATATATAGAGAGAGAGAGAGAGAGAAACTAAAAGATGAACATTTTAATGAACCTTAACAAAAAACACCTAACAACCCATTAATTTTAATTCCTATGTCGTAACTGGTCTGCGTCACCGGCAACGGACACCCGTGTCGATCGAATATTTTTTTACACCTCCCCCCTCTCATTAAACCCACCGGAAACCTCCACACCCACTGCTCACTGCTGAGTAGGTGAATTTTGAGGAAAGCATGCTTATTTTGGAGGAACTTTTGGTGATTTTGGAGGAATGTAGGGGCCCAATAAAGAGTTTATGTTTTGATGAGAGCATCTCACTGGAGAAATTCATCTCTGCACTTAAATCGATGTTGTCTGTAAAAAAAAATCATGCAACTAACCTCATCTTCTTCGTCTATTGGTTCACCTGGTATAGTTGGATTAGAGCCCGAGGCTTCTTCCATAAACGCTCCCAAAGTTGCTTCAGCCCCCCAAATGTTTCCTTGATACATAGGTCCAGAAATCTGGGTACCAGAATAAACACAGGATGCCCAAATGAAGCGGGCTAACCACCATAACTGATACATGGCTCAAAAGTTTGATGGAAGATGGGGGAGGGCGTAAAAAAAATATTGATCGACACGCTTGTCCGATGCTGCTGGCGCGGACCAATTACAACATGAAAATTAAAATTAATGGGTTAGATGTTTTTTTTGTTAAGGTTCATTAAATTAATCATTTTTTAGGTTCACTTCCGAACCTCTCTCTCTCTCTCGAGATGTTCTAAAGTGAACCTAAAAATCGAACTTTTTAATGAACCTAATCAAACATTAAAAAGTAAGCAGATTAATTTTAATTCCTTGTTGTAATTGGTCTGCGCCAACGGAAATGAACACGCATGTGACACATTTTTTTTAATATACCCCCCCCCCACACACACACACAAAAGTTCAGTACAATTGCGCTTTGGCATTAATGGAGATCACATCAGTAGTAGAGCAAGACCCTGACCTATCCACTTGTGGATAGGATTCATGTGTGTTATCTTAATTATTTTCATTACTGCCATAGACCGACCTCTACCCAGACCCACCTCCTAACCACCATATACCATCCCCTACCTCTTTGATCCGGTGTCATACCCACCTACACCAGCACCAAACCCGTCGAAACAAATGTGACCCAAACTGAAGCCGTGGCCAACCACCTCTAAACTCCAGTAACCTGAAAACCATCGGCGACCCATCTCCACTTTTGCGACCTCCAAAAACCACCCTAACCCGGAAACCCAAACCCATTACCAAACGAACCTCTAAACCTGCCTTTGAACTCTTAACAACAGTACACCCCAACACGGAGCCACTTGCCACCACTAGCGCCGAGGCGACAACCTGAACTCCGAAAAGCAGCCAAAAATGGGTTCGCGACTAGCTATTCTAACTCCGGCGACCATCCTTACACCAGCAGATCCACTCCACCTCCGACTCACGGGAATATCCACCTGCTATACCCGAAACCCATCTGACAAACCACATGTGTGGGCAGTGAGTAGGTGTGTGTGTATATTAAAAAACACGAGTGTCCGTTGCCGTTAGCACGGATCAATTACAGTAAGGAATTAAAATTAATTGACTTATTTTTTAATGTTTTATTAGGTTCATTAAAAAGTTCGTTTTTAGGTTCACTTTCGAACCTATCTCTCTCTCTCTCTCTATATATATATATATATCAAATGTCTCAAAGTTCTTTCATGAACTTCATCCAATTATCCTTAATGACTGTGTACTTATATATATCGTTGATTACTTATATATATATAGATAGAGAGAGATAGGTTCGAAAGTGAACCTAAAAACGAACTTTTTAATGAACCTAATAAAACATTAAAAAATAAGTCAATTAATTTTATATACATATATCAAATGTCTCAAAGTTCTTTCATGAACTTCATCCAATTATCCTTAATGACTGTGCACTTATATATACCGTTGATTGCTTATATATTTGTTTTTTTCTGGATCAGAAACAGCAATATCATTAGAAGGACATGATGTCCCCTAGAATATTACAACAAAAGCGAAACACATGACTACCCAACACAAGCCCTTAGAAATGAAATAACTACACTCCCTAACGCGTGGCATAGAGTGATCAAAAGCCAATATGGCCTTCAGAGAAATAATTGGGATGCTAACTCTCTCACACGGGTCCTTGGAAATTCATCTAAGTTATATCCTATTTTGTCCTTGTGATGTTTCTCGTATTCGTTTATGGGAGGAGCTTTTGGGTGAGCGATCTTCCTTTAATGAGTATGTTCCCCTGTCTATATCGTTTATGTTCTTTTCACGATGCTTCAATTTCTCTTTTACAGAATTTGGGGGATAACTCCTTCGATTGGAATTTCGTCTTTTTTAGAAACTTTAATGATAGGGAGATTGAGGATTGCACTTACTTGATTACTCTACATAATTCTCATCACCTCTCTTCTAACACTAACTGGTACCATATCTTGGTTAAAGGATTCAACAGGCATATTCTCTTGTATACCATTCTTGTCTCATCCCCTATGCCTTCTTGTCCGTTCCCCCTCCCTAACTTTATCTAGAAATTTAAATTCCTCTTAAGATTACGGCGTTTACGTGTTCTATAGTGCTCAATAAGATAAAGTAGTCTTCCTCTCCTCCTTATGGTTCTCTGCTTTTGAATCGTTTAGAGGCCTTCCACTCTTGAACTTACTGTCCAATTGGAGGACAATACTGCTTTGATATTTTTATTTTGCATTTTTCTTCCATGTATTTGGAGGACACCTTGTCCTCTCCATGTATTCGACCACTTTATGATTAATAGAATCTCTATTTTTTCTATCAGAAAAACATTCAATACAATTGTTCCAAGATAGATCCAAAAAAGGAGAGAGGAGTATCTTTACAACTTGTGTATATCGATGCCGAAGAAGTTGCCGAAATTTATCTTCACCCATATGCTCTTGTTTTTTAACTTCTTGTTGCAAAAAATTCCAGAGTCCTCTCAATCAATATATGGCTAAAAGGTAGCCATCACTATACATCTCTAAAGATGATTTTGATGTTTCTTCTACCCAAAAGCCAAAAACTCCACTATGAGCAAATCTTTCTCTTTTCTTGATTGCCCCCTTCAATGCGAAATCTCCCAACACTTCCCTTCAAATATAGAAAGGAACTTTACAATGCACAATCAAGTGATTCGAATCTTTATTGTACTTATGGCACATAATACACTAACAAGGAGTGTTAGATGTCACATTTTTAGTATTCTCTTTTTATTGTTTGGCCCATCATGTATTAGGTTCTATATGTTATAGTTTGTTATTTTCCTTTTGTATCTTGTATGTTCTAGAACCATATATGTTCTAGAATCATCTAAACTCTGTTATAAATACAATTAGTAGGCTCCCATTTGGATAGCCCATTACCTCGTAAAAGTCTTCTTGGTATTAGAGCTTCTAGAACCCTAACCTTTTTTCTCTTTTACATCAGCCACCTAAAACCAAACCACCCCACTAGTTATCGCCCTACCTACTCTAGCCACTACCCTCTACCTACCCTAACTTTCTCCATCCGTTGATCCACCTCTTCCTCATTACATTGTGATTGCTCTAGGGGAGATTGCGACCCCAACATGGGTTCTCTGACCACCTGTGGTGGTCCGGTGGTAAGTTCGACCTTCCTTACCATCTGTCCAACCGTTTCTCTCTTCCAAACCCTTAATCCCGGTCTCAGTTCTATCTAAACCCTAACTCTAGGGTTTTTAGTCTAAATACCCTTATTATATGGTTTCTTCCCTTTTTGTGGTGTGCTAAATCTGAATATGTTTCTTCTCTTTACAGGTCACAATGTTTTTCTTTTCAATGAGATTCTTTGACTATTTACCATTTTGCTTTGGCCTTGTACGTTGTTTTTTTAGGGTGAGGACATTGGTACCTTTGAGTGGTTTCATTCGTTATTTCTGAAATTAGGGAAGATTTCGTTTCATTGGCAAAACATAGATCGACTCAATGGGTCAAAAGTGTTCTGTTGAATGGGCAAAACTATTCATCATGGTCTCGATCCTTTTGCCTCTATATTGGAGGAAAAGGAAAGACAAGTTGTCTTTTGGGGTCTGAGAAACAACCTTCCCCTTGTAATGCTAAGGCATTTAATAAATGGAACATTGCACTATCATTAGTTGGATGTTTAACTCAATGGAGGAGCGAATTTATATGATGTTTATGTTTCATGAGTCGGTACCAGATTTATGGAAGGCCCTCACTCATATGTATGCCCATTCACATAATGATGCTCGTATATTCGAGTTTTATCAGAAGAATATTTTTAGAGCCTCTCAGGAGTCCCAAAATCTCTCCATCTTTGATTATTTTGGTTACCTTCAGTCTCGTTGGGAATAATTGGCATAATATGGGCCTTTCACCTGGGATCGTGTCCCTACTTGTAGCACATTTGGACCATCAGCATACATATCAGTTTTTGATGGGATTACGATATGAGTTTGATTCGTTGAAAACTTAGATCCTTAATATGTTAACTATGCCTCCTCTGCGAGAGGTGTTTTCTATCGTTGATGGCGAGGAGCTTCGCCTCTGTCAGACTCAGTCATCTCCTACTCCAACTCTCGCTACACTATTGATTAGATTGCATTTGCTGCCCACTCAGGCTCTTGTCCTAGGGACGGGAAAGTTGTTTATCACCACTGTGGTGCTATGGGATATGTTTGAGATCGGTGCTTCAAACTTCATCCAGAAATTGAGGCAAAAGTTTGTTTGGGCCAATTTTACCAGGATCGCAGTTCGCATTGGTACGTGGTACGGGTACGGGTATGTGGTACGCTACATTTGCCGGTGCGCGATAAGTTGGGGGTACACTTAGCTAGAACGCTATTCTGGATTGTAATTCGTTTGAAAATTATTTTCGGTTCTTGGTGTCTATTGTATAAAGGTGATATAAATACAACTATAAAATACTAATATAAAATAAAGGGTTATTTTTAAGTTTTCCCCTAGTTTTATAATTGGTTGTGTTACATTCATTTTTTATATAAAAAATTTATTCTCCACCCCTACTCCCTAATTGCTTCTGTCAAATTGTTGCTTTTAACATTTGATATTGTTACTCTTTTTAACCGTAAAAATAATTTTGTTTTTTTGCAAAATCTGAAATTTTTGTATACATCGTTTTTTGCATATTCTTTAATTTTAAAGTTCTAAATTCTCACTTGAAAATCGTGTGCTGTTTTTTTTTGTGGTTTTTGTATTTGTGATATCTTTCCAATTATTTTATTAAATAAGTTCTTTTTTATTTTGTTTGATATTTTTAATGCTCAGAATAAAATATATAATTAATAATAAGGTAGAGTTATGTTAAGACTAAAAATACTATAAGTCCCGATTTTTAACCAACTAAATAGTACAAATGTAATTACAAAGTATCAAAGTTGCGATATAGATGCAAGTTTTCACTGTCCCTCTTTCCATTATGTCGGCACAAATACCAATTACAACTGTTCTTTTTTTTTTTATATTGTTGATAAGACTAAGACACATCACTCTGTTTCCAAGTACCAAAAGTCACCCACATCACTCTGTTTCAAAGTACCAAAAGTCACCTTTTTATTTTGTTGCCAAGTTCCAGACGTATGGGATAGTTCCAAGAACCATTTTCTCAAATATCTAGGGTTAATAGTTCCAAGTATACCTGGAAAAATGAGGCACGACACGATAACATGACACGAAATTATAAGTTAATGGGTTCAGTCTTATCGGGTTTGGGTCATTAACGGGTCAACACGGTAGATCCGTTATCATATCGAATCGGGTTTGGGTTTGTACTCTTACACGATTAAACCCGTTTATACCCATTATTACCTGTTAGTGGTACCGGGTTTTATTGGGTCGTGTGACCCGAACTAATATTACACCATTATTACCCTTTAGTAGGTAAACAATATATATATATATATACAGACAGGCTCCTGTGCACACTAAGTTTGCACGTAATTTTTTTAAAATAGTAAAAAAAATATTTTTGAGCTAATTTTTTTTGCGTGATATTTAAACATTTCAAGGGACCCATATAGAAAAAATCAGTTCAAAATAACATTTTTTGCTATTTTTAAAAAATCGGTCAAATTTTCGCTATTTTTAACCACTTTAAAAGCTGCGAAAGTTTGAGCGATTTTTTGAAAATAACAAAAAAGGTTTTTTTGAGTTGATTGTTTTTATATGGGTTCGTTGAAATGTTTAAATATCACATAAAAAAAGAAACTCAAAAATATATTTTTTAATATTTTAAAAAAATTGGTGTGCGCCAGCACATGTGCAAACTTAGTGTGCACATGAGCCTGCCTCTCTCTCCCTCTTTCTCTCTCTCTCTCTCTCTCTCTCTCTCTCTCTCTCTCTATATATATATATATATATATATATATATATATATATATATATATATATATATATATATATATATATATATATATATATATAGAATCCCTAAGTTAATCTCAACCGTTAGATTAAAAAATTAGACATCAAATCCACCCATTTACCCATTTAAAATTTGATTTGAAAAAATATATATATAAATTAATTTTTAAAATTTTTGGAAAACAATTTCTTAACGGGTAATGGTTTACATAACGGGTTAATTATGACACGACCCAAATCCACCCATATACTAACGGGTATTAACGGCTAGTATTATTGGGTCATATTCGGGTTTAAATTTTTATAACCGTTAAGCTAGCGGGTCGTGTTCGGGTTAGGGTGATTTTACACGAAACCGTCAAAACACGACACGAACACGACCCGTTGCCAGGCCTAGTCCCAAGTAGTTTGAGTGACTGTTAAACAATAAACCCATTTATTTCTTATGTTTTATACATCTAAAAACCAAACTTTGTCTTTTGTTTACCGAGTACAATTATCTAGGCATTTTTTTATGGATCCATATGGAAGGTCTCTCCCTTTCACCATCGATGAAAATAAACATCTCTTCTCTCTTCTATTGTGGATGACAAAAATCAAGTTATGTCTGAAATCTATCGACGATACTAGAGTACGACTTCTGACGTAATACAAATGACAACCGACGACGAAACAAACACTATTTGCAGTAAAATGTTGCATTTCTTTACATATCTATGTTACTGTTTACATAAATCGCTATTTTTCCTCTGGAACTTCGTTAAAAGAATGGGTATTTGGGGTCGCCATTTTTTTCAATCTAGGTCGCAAACACACCACGATTGGGGTCGAGCGATCTGGTTCGTGGGACAGAGGGGGGATGAGCAAATTAGGTAACTCTAGTTTGGACTAGATCTTCTAGCTCATCTCTCACTGTATCTATTGCCGACACCTTTGGCCCTCCCGTTACACCTCCGCCCACTACCCCCCTTACCGCTGACTTGATCTGAATCAGTTGCAGTCATTGCTTGGGTTGATTCAGGAGTAGTTGAGTTCCCTCAGTCGTGATGGCACATCGACTCCCACAACCACTATAGCTTCAGGTATCCATTTTGCTTTTCTTATTAAGTCTGCCTAGCCTACATGGGTTCTGGATACCGGAACCACAAATCATATGACTGGTGAATCATCCTTGCTCCTATCACCCCTCACTTATTTGTCAGCATGATGTCTTGCATATGGTTCTCTTATGCGCATTCACAGCAAGGGAGACTTACGATTATTCCCTGATATTACCCTCTCTTCTATCTTACATGTTTCCAATTTTTGCTTTAATCTCCCGTCTGCGAGACAATTAAGTAAAAACCTTAATTGTGTTGTTGTTCTCTTACGCTCTCATTGTTATTTACTGGATTTGAGTTTGAGGTGGATTTTTGGCTGGGGCTATGAGTGCGTCGGGCTTTATCACTTTGGGGATTTACCTTCGTACCCTTCTAACTCTGGTCTTGGTGTCGCTACTCTACCCAACGCCCTCTCTTGTGATGTCTCTTTCAGGACTTTGCATTTATGGCATACTCGTTTAGGGCATGCTAATTTTCAATATTTGTGTTTGCTTCTTCCATCTCTTTCCAAAGTTTGTAAAGATAGTTTTTTTTTGTGTGATATTTGTGAACTTAGTTCACTCTGATATGTGGTGCCCATCCCCGGTTACTGCTTTCTTGAGTCATCGGTATTATGTCTCCTTTATTGGTGATCATTTTAAATATACTTGGGTTTATTTTCTTAAGAAAAAAATCTGATGTATTGCCTTTGTTTGTTCAATTTCTTCAAATGATCAAAACCCAATATAACATTGTGGTTCGTAATATTAGATCTGATAATGGGAGGGAGTATGTCTCTAATGAATTTCGCTCTCAACTTAATCAAAAGGGTATTCTTCACCAACTTACTTGACCTTATACCCCTGAACAAAATAATGTTGTGGAACGTAAAAATCTCCATCTCATGAGGGGTTGTTCGTTGTTTAGTACCCAAAACTTATTGGCATCTTGATGTTCTTATTGCCACTTTTATTATCAATCGCACACCGAGTCGGGTTTTAGGTGGGAAGGCACCCCTTCAGTGCCTTCAACCTAATACTCTTTTGTTCCACATTCTAGCACGAGTGTTTGGATGAACATGTATAGTTCACGACCGAAGTCCCTCCCAACACAAACTTGAAGACAAGGCAATTAAATGCTTTTTTGTTGGGTATTGTATTATGTCCAAAGGATATCGGTGTTATGATCCTATGTCTAAACATATGTATCATTCACTTGATGTTACATTTCATGATGATGTTTCTTTTCATGATGGGGTTCCCACTTTGCCTACACCTTTCACGGAGGAGACCTCTCATCTTGCTCGTCCCATCCCTGTGTTCGACGATGCATTATTGAGTGACACCCTATGAGCCAACCTTGCAGGTTTATGCTCATCGCCCTCGGCCATCTCTACCTATGATTAAAACAATAATTTCAAGCGAAACCCTGTTCCCATAATTTCTACATCCTAATATCCTCATCCCTGGAGAAAAGGACACGCCCTCAAGACCATTGAATAAGGAAACAAATTGCCCAATTTCAAAGTATATAATATTTCCTTTATGAGATTACCTAAGGTTTTCCTTATCCTGCATCTCAAATTAAAAGTCACGCTTTCATTTTTGGGACATCTCAAATTAAGAGTTGCATTTCTTAAATCAATGGGTCAAATTTCATTTTGTCTAAATAAGGTGTAATCTCATTCGTTGATTACACAAAAGTCTAACACTTTTTAAAATGTTCAAAAGTCAAATAGCGACTTAATTTGAGATGGAGGGAAGTAATTTTTGTCTCATTTATTGAAGTTAAAATACAGACTCTTCTCAAAGCAGTGATGAATGTTTATATACGTGTTTTGGTTTTTGATGCAGTGTATTGCTAAGCATGGGGGTTGTTATGGTGTGTGTAAGTCGAGTAAGAAACTCATGTTCAACTGTCCAGGTGAGTTGGTTCCGCTTAATGATTCACGTAAATCTTATCACTAATATGCTCTTAACATGAATATATTGTTGGCGAATCTTATGCAAATCCACCTTTATATGTCCAAATAAAATAAAATTAATTATTTAGCAATCAACGAGTATGTGGAAGAGAAGTTGTTAACCCGACATGGGAAGTAGTTAGCTAGCATTAACGTGTGGCATACATTATGTCTATTAGATATTGGAGAAAATGAGCGTCAAATGGAAAATGAGAATATGATAAAATCTCGTTTCAACTCTCTCTCAATATCTCAAAAATGTAGGAAGGCCTCAAATGAGACTACATGAGGAGTATTTATAAGGGAAAGTAGAAGGATCTAACTTGGACTACAAGATTAGGTCCTAATTACATGTTTTCCCTTACTAGCCTTTAATACTTCCCTCCTATAATACTAAACAAAACAATTAAACTAACAATAAAAGAAAAGTACATCATAATAGAGAAAATAACAAAAAGGCCACCCAAGTGAGCAAGTACTAAAAATAGCTTAAGAATCCTCATTTAGAAATCAAACTTTTAAGAAGTGACTTTTAACGTAATCAATTGTCAAATTGAAAGTTGTATGCATTGATTATCAAAGTGGACTCTTCATTTGGGAAATCCATGAGAGTAGAACTCTTATAATGATGGAGTATATATTTGTTCAAGATCACTAGTATTTTGTCATGCATAACTAGACTGGAATGGTTGCTTTGAATAAGTGGCATAGTTGTTTTGAAAGATTTTTCTAAATTACATGCATTTGGAAGAGTTCTAGAAAGAACTATATAGTGAACAAAATGACCAAACGTCATGCACATGTAGATTGTAATTACCGTTTCCTAGTTATGCCTTTCTTTTTTTTGTTACTTTTTCGAATGAAGAACATTAGTATTTCTTTATATTTATGATGAGTACATTCTTGTATTCTTGTTGCAGTCAATTGGGATTATACGGTGGACTGTTGATGTGTAATGCTTAAGGATCTCCCGTTGTCCTGGTTCTACATAACTAACCATGTGAAATTAATTATACTAATATGTTGGGAACTTGAATTATTGTTGGGTAGGGAAATACTAAAACTGTCTCTACGTATGACTGCATGTTTTTAATTTAATAATATTCTCAATCTCTTGTTTATGTGTATCTTATATTACAAGTTTGTGACTACTTGAAAAGAGAATAATAACAGGGCAGTAGCAAAACTGTCTCTATATTTGACTCTATTTTCTAATTTAACAATATTTCATATCTTATGTTTCCGTTTCCATTTATAATTATGTAACCAGCTTGTGGATACTTGGAATAAGAAGGATTAAATGCATTATACTAATGGATTCAGATCCATAAACATAGCCTCTCTACACGAAATACTGTAGAACTTACCCACGAGGCACTCAAAGAGGATTACACTATTACACAATATCTTCGTGCCTTGTTACCTGTGGTCCTAGTAGTGCAGAATATAGATACTCCTTATGCTAGTTCGCTCTAGAAGACCTGTCTCACTCCTTTAGTAGAGAAAACAAAAAGAGTAGCCACGAACTTGATTTCTGAGGGTCGTAGAGTTTGATTAGGCGGTGTTTGGATGGTTTATTTTTTGTTGTTTCAGGGTGGTTGGATTAATCTGTGTGCTGTAATCAAAATCTGGAACTTTTCAATTTCAATTTTGTTATTCAGTGTGTTTGGGGTTTTCTAATTTTGATCAATGGATTATAAGCTTGGGGGAATGACTCATTAGGTCTATAGTAAGTTTCAGGAGGCAATCAAGTGTTAGTTGAACATCACAAGTGGTTAGTAAGCTCAGGTTCTTGGGTAACTTTAAGCAATTGATATTTTGGAGCGTGAGGAATTTATGATTTAGGAAGCATGGCTATGTAATTAACATGTCGACATGCACTGGCACATGTTGCAGTTCATATGGTCATGTTTCAGAAACAAGGTTTACAAACCAGGATACGACATTGGATTGTATTTTGGTCCAGGGGTAGTGCCATATCAAGGTCAATAAGTTGGGCATGAACCGATGAATTCTTTTGCCTTTTCTTAGGCATAGAGGAACATACTTTGTGGATTTAGTCCCTTTCAGAAGTTATATATACGCAAGGACAACATCATGAACAAGGCAGGCCTTGAGACATAAGAGGCCCTAGGTGAACTTGCAATTTTGGGCCCTCTATGCATGTTTACACAATATAATATTTCATTAAGCACACAAGTTTTTAGATAATCTACTATAATGACATAAATAATTATAGTATAATAGAAATAAAAAGTGTAAAAAATTGTTACTAGCATTTATTAGGGGTTCAGATCATGACTCAATATCTTTCAATAGATACTTTTGATATTTGTGAGTTGATCCGATTTTGACCTGAAGATATTTGAAGCAGTTTTATGACCTGGATGTAATTTTTTATATATAATCTGATTGGAAGAAAAATCTTTTGGGTGTAAACAAAAATTCTTTGCTCTCTTGTCAAAGTTCAGAACACCGCTGTAGAGGGGACTTTTCGGTTTGTTTTGAATGTTCAAATACAGTTTTGTGATATACTTTATGGGTGTTGGGTTTGTAACACATTCCATTTTGTAATATATTTCATGCTCTTTGGTTACCCTTTTATTTTAATTTTTGTTTATTAATATGAACAATTTTGCAATTTAACCTATCAGGATACAATATCAAACTATATTGAAGTTAACCTATAGTAAGTTAGAGATGCAACGAGTCATCAGAGCGAGTCATAAATCAGATTTCAAACTTAGACCAAACCAGTGACATACAAACACAGTTATTCTACACTTTGTTAAACAACCATCCACCTTCTCAACCGAGTATTGACTAATAAGTAATGAACGCAGAGCTTGAAACGGTGTAATCCTTTGTTTCTTTCCTATTTACTCCGTTTGCTTTTGAATATCTGTATGTAGTTTGTTCCTGGCAATGCTAATGCTTGTAAAGCTAATAAGGTTGTCAATATAGATGCTCTCAAGCTGGAAAGCTTCTCATTAAGTGAAGTTAGAGTGTTCCAGAAAATCTCCATATATTTCAAAGTGGATATTAAGAACCGTAAAATGTTTCAAATTCTATTATATAAAATGTTTCAAATTAGGATAGTTAATTTTAAAGCAACTAAATGAGTAATTAGTAAAAAGTCTCTCGGAGACTATTGTGAACGGTTTATACCGAAGTACGAGAATTGTTAACGTTTCCTTACGGTACACATTAAATATACTTAAATTCATGAGGATATGGTGTTCATGGATGCTAATAACATGTTCAATGATTTCCATATTTGCTATGTTTTTTTGTTTTGCTCGTAGATAACTTGTAAATAAGAACCTTGAATATTAGCACAAAAATTCAGTTTGCTCGTAGAATATCTTTGAAAATTTAAATAATGGTTACTTGAAGTCAACTGTTGCTCAAAAACTGTAAGCCGAAACGAGTGACAAAAATGAATCCGTAACTTTTTCCTCTGACGAAGATGGTGGTAGTTGTAGATATGGAGTCAACACTTTACCACTTGAATTTAAGTAATCTTCTGGCAAGTCTATTCGACTACATTTGGGTGTATGCGGAACATTCAAGCTGTCAATTGAAGCCCCAACAACCCTAGCCCAGACTCTCAAGCTTTAGTTGAATAAATTTAAGGTGTGATTTCTGATTTCAGCCTTAGGACATCTGGTATGATTTCTGATTTCTGATTTCAGCCTCTGCTACTTATAGAATAAATGCCAAAATAATTGATGGGTAGAAAAGTTTTCAGTGGCGACTCCATCAAGGTACATTTCACCATAACTACTATGCTAATTCAAGAGCCTAGGGAGTGACCTGAAATTGTTAAGTCATTTCTTAGGAAGTTGAACTTGTTAAATGTGCATGGTTATGTACCTGGACACTTGTATATGCATTTTGTTGCACTCTCTAAACTGTTCATAAGATTTTCTCATCGTTGATGTTTCTTGGGACTTCATTATATGTTTCAATATTATGAAGCGTTTTCTTTCAACTCTTAAGGCAACTAGATAAGTAGTTAGTTTAGCTTATTGACCTGGTATGTTTTTGTTGAATCTGACATGAATTGTGGACTGGGAAATCAACAATTGAGGCTTGACAAATGCCTTTGTTGCTTTCCACTTTCTTCAACAATATTGGCTTTGTTTTGCAAAAGCGGAGGGAAATTATACCAAAGTCAAGTGGGCAACAATTGTAGTTGATGCTAGGGTCAAGTGAGCATGCATGAAAATAATGCTATGTCTCCCTTGACTTTTATATATGTTTGGATGAAATGTGCTGCCAAGTATTGTGAAAAGAGAGCATGTGAGCAACCAAGCAACACGAGAGTACAATTGAGAAATAGTAGTGTGAGAGAGTTCTTGCTTGAATTTGTAGTAAACACTTATGTGAGATCGAGTATATTTGGGTTAAGAGTTGATAGCGTCTTTATTGTAATCATTATAACGAATACATTGTCTTATAGTGAAACCGTCATCTCCGTGGACTTGGCCAAATATTTGGTGAACCAGGTTAAATCTCTTATGTGTCAATATATACTAAATAATTAATTATATTTATAATTATGTTGCTAAAGCTGATTTAGACATTTATTTAGTGTTATTGATATTAATTATGATACACGGACATCTCCCGGAAGCCACAAGTCAGTTTTGACACAAGTCGGACACGCGATACATTCTGACATTTTGTTGACACGTGAGTCACTTTTTTTATTGGACGCGGTGGGATACGTAATAGGACACGCTAAGACACGTAAAAGGACAAGTGAAATTATCTTTACTTGCTAAAGCTGATTTAGAGCTTTTTAGTGTTAGTGATATTTATTATGGATCTTTTTGGTGAATATTGTTATGCTAAATTATTTTTAAGATTTATTAGAATTTAAAAAAAAACTATCTTTTTGTTGTTTTTTTTACAAAACTTGAGGCTTACGCCTTGCCTCTGCCTCCTGCCTTTTTAAACATTGGTTGGTTAATGGTGAGACTGAAATCCCAGCAGTTTTTTTACTTAATTTCTACGCCCTCGCATTCTCTAATGTTATGTTTGTTTCGGTTTGGAATAGGTTATTTTGAAGAATTTCATTTTTTATTGGAAATCTGTTTTATATAAAACAATTCTATAATTGTAATTCATAATTTGTCAAAAATAAACTATTCTAAAGAGGGACTTTAATACGATTCATTCACAAAGTTCACCAATGGAAATGTATGATAGCATTTAGAGCAAAGGCATGTTTGACCCATCTTATACTTTGGTCACTTTCCTGTTTTAGGACTAGTGAGATGTTCACACTGTATAGATCATGAAAATTGATATCTATGAGAAAGTTTTTTTTTTTTTTTTTTTAATTTAAGGTGTTCTCCGAGTCTTAGAAGCTCGTAAATTTGCAAGAAAGTATGTTGAAGTTTGCGATGGGCTTTAGCATGTCAACTCAATTTTGTTACATAAAGTTGTACCTGTACGAAATAAGGCAATCCATCCTGTCGACAATATTTGGCATCCTCGAGTCTAAATGGAGGAATTTTTGTAGCATGACACTGAACCCTGTTTTGTAGGAAAGAGGTGCTTCAGGGGCAAGGAAATACACTGACTTAGTTTTTGTGGGCAATGATCATTCATCTTCTGTAAGATAACTGTGTGAAATCTACATATGTATCATTATCTTTATTTTAGAAAGGACTGCCCATTTGGAATGTTTTCTTACCGTTACAAATGGATTTGTCACAGATGGTCCGCACCAAAGCTCGAGTCTATATAAATGAAACTTCTCAGAATTGCTTGTTTTAAAAAAATTAGTAGTCACATTCCTCATCTGTTCGCATTATAATAAGGAGATGCATTAAGAATTAGCTATCTATATTAAGAATTTTGTCAGCTTTTTTGGCTGACATATTACTCAAACTTAAGTTTAACTTGCAGGGACGGGATCCCGTTAACTTTTCTCGTTATTTTTTGTGGTGTTAGTTGCAATTTGCAAATTTAATTTTATTCATTTGGATAATAAGGAAACAGAAAGTTCTTGCTACTTTATATATGTTATTTTCTATCAATGGGATGGATTCTATTCATCTGTTCGCATTATAAGAAGGAGATGCATTAAAGTCTACCTTAAATTTGAAGAAAAGAGAAATGAGCCAACTCAATAAACAAGCCTTAGTAATTAGAAATGGAGTGTTTTTTTCCCTATCATAGCAATGCAATAATGACAACTCAAAATATTGTTTTTGGTGAGGCCACACGGAACCACTCAAACTGTTGTGTCACACATCATTTGAGAGGGTATATGAGAATAAATTTAGAGTAAACTATGGTCAATCACTATACAAATCCAGTACAAATGCATTATTTGAATAACGAGAGTCTAGTCTGTTTCAAGAACCCACCTATTATTTTCTTTGCCCAAATTTCTAAAAGGTTGAATTGTTAGTAATGGGGGTAAAACTTGAAACATTGAAATCTTGGCTTCGGTTAATGTTGTTCTTCTCCCCTAATACCTTTTACCTTTCCATGCCTAAAATTTATTCTTGTTAGTGATATGGGTTATTATTAATCTAGTTGGTTTTGCAAATTACAAGAAGGCGTTTGTTTGGCCAATACACTGCCCAGTATATTTTACTAAGGTACCCTGGGTGTTTAATCAATTTGTTTTGTGGCTTAGTATTGAAATTGAATTTATGAATGTTAATAGTTCCATTTTAGATGCACGAAGCAAAAGGTTACATAGAGGGCATAATGTTGAAGACTATGAGGACAAACTGACTACCACTTATCAATCACATTTTGTCTTTTGAAGTTGTTAGAACAACTATATTGTCAACCAAATGGAATAATGTGGACAACTGCTACACTGTACACTTTGATGATTATTTGTTTAATTTTCATTAAAAATAATATTTTACATGAATTTTGTAGATCAGGTAGTTATTGGCAATCCAATAATATAGAATTTCTACCTCTCAACCACAAAGCATACAACACATCTCATATTTGCGCATGGATCTCTACTGTCACGAGGCGTCTAATTTTTTAATCTAAACTTATAACTACTTTATCTCTTTAAAAATACATGTCTCAAAACTTTACATACTTTTCTTTCTATAAAATATTATTGTCTCTCCAAAATTTTAATTACTTTATCTCTCTATTTAGGGAGAGAGATATTAAAATTTTAGATCATGAACTTTGTTAGAGAGAACGAGTAGCATCTTAGAGAGAAATTAGTTTAGTAGGAGAAAATTATCAAGATCGAGAAAAATAGAAAGGAAATAAATTTTGCAAAGAGAAATTAGTTTAGATGGAAAAATAGATCAAATTCCACAAAAAAAATAAAAATAAGAAAGGGATTAAATTTTGGAGAGAGAGAGAAAGATGATTAACATTTTATGGAGAAATTAGCACTATACCCAATAAAAATTGAACTCAACTCATGAAGTAAATGAGTTTACTTAGATAAAAATTGTAGTATACTCGTTTCAAATTAAGAGTCCATATCCATTTTGTATAGATTAAGGACACCGTAAATCAATAGCCAAGATCTACACACATTCAATATTGTGAAATTTGATTGACTAACAAACATTTATAAAAGAGTCATTCTATTCCGACGCCCAGTATCGACACAGTTCGGGGTGACATCCTAACGTGTCGCATTCACATTGGCTCGTCTCCAGACCCACTAATAATGGATTCCAAACACGAGTCAATACGAGTGTGACACGTCAGAATGTCACACCAAATGTATCGTATTTGAGTGTGCCCCTAGAATTATTACGTATAAAAAGGAACTGAACTATTAATTTGAGACAAGACAAAAAAAAGTAAAATATTAATTTAAGTCTAAATGAGTAAAACTTAAAAGTAAATGGGTTGGTTTTCAATTAGTGCAGGGAACTTGATACAGGTAGGATTGACTTCGCTATTCTAATATTTTGTCATTAGGTTTGAAGTTTTAATGTGGGATAAATTCTTTTACTCTATAAATTTTTCGAGAAAGGATATTCAACACTGACCTTCCCTTGCCTTTGGTTTCTTTGGTTTGCAATTAAACCACAAGGTCTTGGGTTGAGTCTGGTAGGGAGACAGAGAACAAGAGACCTATTAAAAGAGGTATTCTAAAATACCTTTATTTTTTGCTTCCCCATTTTTCATACGGTAGTTCAGTTTTTTGGGGGTCTTGATGACTTTGAGCATGATTTTGTTTTTGGTGGGATTAGCTTTATATATTTTGTGTATATTTCATTTTTTCTTTTAGTTCGCACGAATATGATACGACAAGATATTTTTGTATACTTAATACAAATATGACATAATTAAAAGGCACAGTCACAATTTTTTTTTTATCTAACATGAACACGATTTTTTGTTATATAAGGTAAAATTTTTGGTGTCATGTCGTATTTTTAATTTCGTCGTGTTAGGGTTAGGTCAAAAGAATTTCATGTCGTGCCATGTTTTAATTTAATTGTGTTCGGGTTAGGTAAAAAAAATGATTATATGTTGTTTCGGAAGGTAATTGGATCGTGTTAGAATTAAGAAAATACAAATAGTTTTGTGGTCTGTTTAATATGGTCGTGCACATACTAGATAAAAAAATACGACCTCAACACATTTTGGAATTAATTGGGTCGTATTTGTGATAGGGTAAACAAAGATCTCGTATTGTATTTATTTCGGTCGTGTTCGTATTAAATAAAAAAAATTGTGTTGTGTTTTAATCGGGTCATATTCGTTCTAGGTAAAAAAATACGTTTTTCAATTGTAGAGTTTGTTTGGTTAGTGTTAAATAAAATATCACTATTTGTCGTGTCGTGTCGTGTTTTAATTAGATCATGTTTATGTTACGTATAAATACGATATCTTGTCGCATCGTGATGTGTCATGTTTTAATTGGTTCATCACGACACGTCAAGACCCAATTAAAATACAACATGACACGATTTTTTCCATCTTACATAATAAGAAATCGTGTTATCAAGGTCATATTCATGTTAGGTATTATAAAGATTTTGTATCGTGACGTATCTTAATCGAGTCATATTTGTGTTAGGTATAAAAAAAATTTCTCAATGTTTGTTCATCTTACATAATACCTTTAGTTTTGGCTTCCTCAATTTTCATATGGTAGTTCAATTTTTTGGGGGTCTTGATGACTTTGCACATGATTTTGATTTGGGTGGGACTAGCTTTATATATTTTGTGTGTAATTCAATCTTCTTCTTTTTTAACTCACACGATTATGACATGAGAAGAATTTTTTTTATACCTAATACAAATATGACACGATTAAAAGGCACGTCACAATTTTTTTTATTTTATCTAACTTGAACACGACCTTGATAACATGATTTCTTGTTTTATAAGGTAAATTTTTTTGTGCCATGTTTTTTTTTTTAATTTCTTCGTTTAATGTTAGGTCAAAAGGATTTCGTGTCGTGTTATGTTTTGATTTTATTTTGTTCAAGTTAGGTAAAAAAATGATTATATTTTGTTTCAGGAGGTAATTGGATCGTGTTCGAGTTAAGTAAATGCAAATAGTTTTGTGTCGTATTTAATATGGCCGTGCACATGCTAGGTAAAAAAATATGACTTGAAATCATTTTGGAATTAATCGGGTCATATTTGTGATAGGGTAAACAAAGATCTCGTATTGTATTTTATTACGGTCGTGTTCGTGTTAGATAAAAAAATATTGTGTGTCGTGTTTTAATCGGGTCATATTCGTTCTAGGTAAAAAAAACATACGTTTTTCAATTGTAAAGTTTTGTTTGATTAGTGTTAATTAAAATGTGATTATGTGTTGTGTCGTTTTTTAATTGGGTCATGTTTGTGTTACGTACTACTACGATATCTTGTCGCATCGTGATATGTCATGTTTTAATTGGTTCATCATGATAGGCCTGTAAACGGATCGGAATCGGACCGGATCAAGCAAATACAAATCCATATTCGTTTATGTTAAACAGTTTCGGATCTGATCCGTTTATTAATCGGATCGGATCAGACAAATCCAAATACATATCCGTTTATGTTAAATGGATTCTGATCGAATCTGATTATCCGATTATCCGTTTATGTTAAACTTGATTTGCAACATTTTTATTTTCAACTCTTATTTCATAAATTTATTTTGCAAATGTTCCAAAAAAACAGATAATGAAATTAAGAACTATTATAATATATATTTAAAATATTATTAAATACAATATATATTAATTAAAAATATGTTATATATATATATATATTAATCGGATCGGATTATTAACGGATCGGAGTACATGAATCCAAATCCGCTCCATTTAATAAACGGGTAATCGAATTTTAGGCATGATTCAAATCCGCTTAAATGAATCGGATTCGGACTCGGATTCGAATTTGGATAAAATTCGATCCATTGAAAGGCCTACATCACGACATGTCAAGACCCAGTTAAAATACAACATGACATGATTTTTTCCATCTTACATAATAAGAAATCGTGTTATCGAGGTCATGTTCATGTTAGGTATTATAAAGATTTCGTGTCCTGACGTATCTTAATCGAGTCATATTCGTGTTAGGCATAAAAAAATTCTCGATGTTTGTTCATGTTAGATAAAAATAGATTTTTATGGCATGTTGATGATTCAGTGTTATGTAAAAAAATATTTCGTATTTTATTTGAATCGTGCTCGTGTTAAAAAAATAAAATTTCGTGCCATGTCGTGTTTTAATTGGGTTGTGCTAGTATTATGTCAAAAAAAATAGAATTTCATGTCACGTCGTATTTTATTTTGGTCGTATGCATGTTAGTTAAAAATAGATCATGTGTCATGTTGTGTTTTAGTTTCTTCGTGTTAGGTGAAAAATAAAATTTCGTGTTGTGTAATGTCTTGTTTTAACACATACAATTTTAGTGTATATATTTTTATTGTATATAAAATGTATATATATATATATATATAACTGATAAAAATATAATGTATGAATATTTTACTCTAATAATTAAAATATATATGTATTTTGACCCCTAAAACTATTTGTGGTGACAATTATTATGCAACACAAATAAATATGAAAGAGGTAATAACCAAGAAAGAATAAGTAAAATGCTAATCACACAACAACAAGTATACGTGGTTCAGCAAAGATGTGCCTACGTCCACGATGGTGCAGTCAGTATTATTTCTCTATATTCTGAAGAATAAGTACAGAGAATACAACTTGTCCTTTGCCCCGGACCTAGGGTTTAATTTATACATGTGTATGCTAGTTAGTGGAGATGATGGGTTCCTTCATATTAGCCATCTTCCCTATCCTTTCCCTTCATGGGATTGCGCTCCCCTATAACTTCTCTTCATGGGATCGTGGGGAGAGACCGGGTAATTATGAAAGATAGAGGGCCTGGATTTTGGGCCACCAGAACTGGGCTACTCGTCCAGGCCCATGGTTCCCAATTTTGGGTACCTACAATTGCCCCTAAATTTGTTGGGCCATGTTTATGGGTCCAATGAATTTAAATGATCAGCCATTATGGCTGATTTGTGATTCTTTGAAAACTGTGAAGTTGCTTTGGCGGCACCCGCTTCGCTATCCGTGCGCTATGATTAGAATTGAAGGCTTGTTGGAATAAGGCACATTTCTCTTCGTCGCTTCAGCTTTTCCAGCAATCTTCTATCTTCTGAGAACTCTTACGCTTTGTACCTTCTGCTTTCGATCTCTACTCTCGTTGCTTCTTCGCCATTTGACCTGATCTTCTGTCTTGTAAGTCTCTCGTGCTTTTTGCATTTTCTCTTTGGTTTGTAGTTTTTCTTGTATTTTCCAATGGCGAAGATTGGAAATAGGTCAGTCACGGAGTTTAGAAAATTCTACAACATTCCTGAGTGGGTAGAGATTGAGTGTTGTGCCTCGCCTCCTAGGAACGTTAGGGATATAGAGGATGCACATTGGATTCATGTTTTGTTGCTCTCCCAGGGGGGACTTACCTTTCCACCTAATGATCTGTTTCTGCATTTCTTTAGCTATTTTAGTATTGTACCTGCACAATGTTCGCCCAACGTATGGAAAATAGTGAACGGCGTGCATAGGATAAATCAATTGTACGGCACAAGGTTAGGGCTTGTCGAGGTCTGTTTTTATTACTCCTTCTCTCGAACGAGTTCAAGTGTCCTGTACCTTAAGGCTAGGAGCCCTGATAGGGTATTGGTAGTAAATTTACCTGATTCCCATAAGGACTACTGGCAAGAGGGTTTTCTTGTTAGGAATTGGCAGCTCTCCCCCCAATCTGAAGGGTCGAGGTCTGAGAGGTTCACTGTTCCCTTTTATGGGGAAGAATATATAGGTAGATGTTATATTATTATTTCAACCTTTGCTGACTTGTGATTTTTCTGACCTCTCTTTGCTTTTTCTTTCACAGCGAGGACAAAGAATTTGGAGCCTGCTCTCAGCGAGGTTCGTATCTCAGAACTGGTGAAAGCTTGGAATATTAGGGAGCCTCTAGGTGACGGCGAGCATCCTAGGTCTGCTTCTTTTTTGCTCGAGTACAAGAACACAGGCTCGAGCTTCATAGCACGACCTGTGGATAGTGTTCTAGAGTTTGACTCTTTCGTAGAGATTTCGGCTGAGCCCATCCAGTTGGACGAAGAAGAGAGCAGCTCGGAGAGTGAGCCTGCAGGCGCTGTGAGTAATTTGGGTGTAGGGAGTGCTGACAGTAGCAGTTCTTCTGAAGAGGATTCCGAAGCTCAAGACTCGTCGAGCACTACCAGCAGTTCGGGCGGAAAGATGCCTCTAAGGAAAAATCTGATCAGAGATGATGACGACGACGACCATGCGCTCATTGCACAAAGGTCGAAGAAATAGAAGACTACTTCTGGGGTTGTGGTTACATCTTCTAGGCCTTCCTCTCAGGAGCAAGAGAGGAAGAAGAGAGAAGAAGAGCAGGTGAAGGAGAGGGAGAGAAAGAAGGAGGAGCAGAAGAAGGTGGAAGAAAGGAAAAGGGTAGAGGAGAGGAAGAAGAGAGAGAGCGAGAAGGAGGAGGAGAAGAGGAAAGCTGAGGCAAGGATGAAGGCCGGCCAAGCCTTAGTTCCAGTGTCTACTCTGCCTGAGGGAGCTTCTGTGGCGACCTCCCCTCAGCTAGCTCCGACCCTGCTCGAGAGAGCTGTCCTCCCGACTGATCGCCAAAGGGCAATAGGTTCGGAGCATCTGGCCCTTCAGGCTAGTCAGAGGCTCGCTCTGGTATGGTTTATTTCCTTCTTATGTTTTGATGACTTCTTTTGCTTTCTTCTTCTTATATCTTTTTTTTTGTAGTTCGTTACCGACTTCGCTGTGCTGTATCGCTCACGCGACGAGCTGGTGAAGAAAAATAGTGAACTGGAGCAAGAAAACTCTGCCCTGAGGCTAAAGGGTAAAGAGCTCGAGGCCAGTTTCAAGGCTGTCGATGATGCTCGGATCTCATCTGATTTGGCTCTTGCCACCTCCGCTCGCGAGAGGGATGATGCGGTCAGGGAGCTGGGTGAGCTGAGGAAGGCTTATGATCTGGTATGTGCGAGCAAGCTAGACCTTGCAGAGAAGAGAAGAGTTCTGGCCCAGCAAATGGAGGCAGAGAATGCCCAGGCAGCCACCATTAAAGAGGACTCATACAACTCCAGGTGGGCTGCTGCTTAGGACGATGCTGAAGTTCAGATTGGCTACATCAGCCGTCTAAATTTCAAGAAGGGCTGGAATAAAGCTCTTCTAGCTGCTGGTGTGGATGCTGAGTCTGCCTTGTTCGACGAGCGTGACCCGGGTCCCAAGCCAACTGTGGATGAAGAAGCTCCTGCTCCAACCATCGGGGGCGCTGATCTTCCCTCTGATACAGTTCCTGCTGGGGAGGGTACTTCTGCTGCGGGTGATAAGGAGAAGCAGCCAGCCACTGCTGGGCAGCCTGAGGTTGCTAGTTGATTTGTTCTTAGGATTTTTTCTTTTCTGTACTTTTTGCTTGTAATTTCCCAAGTTTTTTTTTCTGCTCGGTGTACTCGCTCTTTATTAATGAATGATAAGATTCTCCTTTTGTTTACGCTGATCCTTTTCTCTTTTCTATCTTTCTTTTATCTGTAGTTGGTTGATGTGGATGACTATATTCCCGTTACCTCCCAACTAGGTAGGACTCTCGGTCCTAATGCAAGCCCTGTAGTTCGCCAGGCCTTTGCTAGACTTTGTAGGTTTGCTAAGTCAAGGAACCAGAAATATAAGGATCAGTACGAGCTAGTGGCCAAGTTGAAGGACAGGCTCCAGGAGATGGAAGAAATCGGTGCTTCAGTGCAAGAAGAAGTCAGTGCACTGAGAGCAAGGTTGCTGGAGGCCACCAAGATTAACCAGATTGGGGAGTTCCTGCAGCAGGAGAATGAAGACTTAAGGAGGGAAGTCCTAAGGCTTAAGGAGCATTCGCCGAGCATCATTTCGGCAGTCCTACAAGGCTCTTCTTCATCGCGAGCTGCTCGGCCTCCCCTCCCGCGTGCTGGTAGGAGTGCCAGAGGTAGGAATAGGGAAGTCGAGGAACAGCGTGAGAGGGAAATAAAGGAGCTGCGCGACGATGTTCGGCGAGCTTATGTGACTGCTGCTGGGCTCCAGAGGGACGTCACCTGACTACGACATTTGTTCAAGAACGGTCCTCGACAAGTGTGGTCCGATGGCTACGATCAAGGCTGGCTGGAAGCTCCGACGAGACTATCAGAGTTCGAGGAGCTCTCCTTCATCAGGGGGTGGTTGAGTTCCCTCAAAGAGCTGCAGGTCCCGATGAACTCGACGTTGTTGTATCGACACGAGATGTCCTCCTCTACTCTGATGCCCAATCCATTCAGGCGAGATGATCGATGGATCCCCATTGATGCTATTCCCCGGCGACTATTGGAATTGGACGCAAATGAGGTCGTGGAGGAGCTTGCCCCTGCTCCTGATGATGGAAGGAGAGCTAAAGTTGTTGATTATCTTGCTCGGAGGCTTCCACCTCCTTGAGATTTTGTTTTTAATAATTGTAAATGCTTTGGGCGAGCTTCGCCGACTAAACATGTACTATCATTGTTTGTAAATATAAAAGATTAATGAAAAGTTCGAGTTTTGGGCGATTTTGCCGACTAAACGTGTTCATCCAATCCTTTTACATTTTTATCAGCTTCACAATCCTTTTTATTTCGTCATGTGAGTGTCCACCCAGTCCAGTATAAGAATACCATTGTGCCCTCCCTTTACCTTTTAGGTCGTGTCGTCACACTCCCTTAGGCCTAAGTAGGGAAATTGGCGAGGACACACCTGGTATTGGATGTCTTCATCCGGTTAGGATTTTGTTTAACCAAAGTAGGTTTGATGCCTAAGAATACTCTGTAGGGCTTCATATATTGCCATGGGCAATGCTAAGAGGTCTGTCGTGCTTCATGACGATGACCTGAGGAGGGGTGTTCCCCTGCTATGTCATCCATTATGCTTGTGATTTGGAAGGGATGTGTAATAAGATATAATTGTTACTAATTAGAGAGTGATCAACTGAGAGATTTTCATTGCTGAATTAAGAAATGAACTGTCCTTTCACATAATGGGTACAATTAAAGATCTAACAATAGAACTCCTAAAAATAGAATTTTTTGAGATTAGTTACGTTCCATGCTCGTGGTATCTCTCTGCCCTCCATCATTTTCAAATGATAGGCACCTCGCAGGTCGTCTCTAATTATCTTATAAGGTCCTTCCCAGTTCGGGCCCAGTTTACCGTCTGATGGCTTCACTGTGTTGCCCAGGACCTTTCTTAGAACATAGTCCTCAACTTTGAATCTCCTCGAATTGTTTTGCTGTAGTGCTTCGCGAGCTATTGCTGATAGCTTGCTAGTTTTACTAGGGCAAGTTCCCTGCGCTCGTCGGCCAGGTCGAGTTCAGCGAGCAAAGCTTGATCGTTCTCGCCTTGCTCGATAAGGTCGGATCTCATTGTAGGCAATCCTACTTCTAGTGGGATAACCGCCTCCATACCATATGCTAGTGAGAATGGCGTTTCTCCTGTGGCTCGCCTAGGAGTCGTTTTGTATGCCCATAGGATATGCGGTAGCTCGGTTGTCCACGTGCCTTTGGCTCGCTCTAACCGCTTCTTCAATCCAGCGATCATTGTCTTGTTGGAAGCTTCAAGCTTATCCGTTGCTTTGAGGGTAGGCCACCGAGCTGAAGTGGTGCCTGATCCCGTGTTTATCGTAAAAGTCCTGAAAAGGGCCACTCTCGAACTGTGTTCCATTGTCAGTGATGATGGTTCTGGGGATTCCGAATCGAGTGATTATATTTCTCCATATGAACCTCATCATGTCAGCATCTCGGATGTTCGTCAGTGGTTCCGCCTCGATCCACTTGGTAAAGTAATCAGTTGCAACCAATAGGTATTTGCGATTGTCGACAGCGGTGGGCAGTGGTCCCACGATGTCCATTCCCCACTGGGCGAAGGGCCAGGGACTGGTCAGGGATTTTAATTCGCTGGCGGGCTGGTGGACTATGGGAACGTGAAGTTGGCATTTTAGGCATTTGCGGACATATACTGTGGAGTCCTTTTGCATGTATGGCCACCAATAACCTTCATTCATTGCTCGGAAGGCTAGAGACCTTCCTCCAACATGACTTCCACAGATTCCTTCGTGAAGCTCGTGAAGCACGGCTTTGACATCTCCTGGGTGGACGCACCTAAGGTAGGGGCCGGAGAAAGATCTCTTATACAAGTCGCCTCCTGTGGATAAGTGAAAGCGAGCAGCTTTGACTCTTATCTGGTGGACAATTCTCTTGTCCTCTGGGAGCGTTCCGTTCTTTAAATAGTCTTTCAAGGGATCCATCCAGCTGTGGGCTGATTCCAATTGGAGTATTGGTTTTGCTTTTATCAGCTCGCAGTTGGGGTAAATGCTGGGGCAACTGAGGAAATCGATAGGGATGATCCTTTTAAGGCTAAAATCAACTACCGAGCTTAGGGCTGCTAAGGCATTAGCGTGGATGTTTTGCCCCCTGGGAAACTGTTGGATGTTGATCTCTTCAAAGCTCGTCATTAAGTTTTTTACCAAGGAGAGGTAGGCTGCCATTCTCTCATCCTTCGCGTTATAGTCTCCACTTATCTGATTGGAAACTAGTTGCGAATCTCTGAATACCTGCAAATGCTTTGCTCCCAGAGTTTGTGCCTTTTGGAGACCTGCTATTAAGGCTTCGTATTATGCTTCGTTATTGGAGGCTGCAAATCCCATCCTGATTCCTTGCTCAAGGACTGTATTTTCTGGAGTGATGAAAACAATTCCTACCCCTGCCCCCTTTGAGTTGGAGGCTCCATCAATGAATAGTTTCCAGCTTTTCCCTGTAGCCTGGTTGTTCTGTTCTGTTGACTTAGGCTGGTCGAAGGGTTCTTCGCCTGTGAATTCAGCTATGAAATCAGCAAGGATTTGACCCTTGATAGTTGTCCTTGGTTAAAATTGGATGTCAAATCGGCCGAGCTCGACTGACCATTTAGACAGTCTGCCCGACAAATCCGCCTTCCTTAGGACAGCCTTGAGGGGGTGTGATGTGAGGACGATGATCGTATGAACTTCGAAGTAATGCTTCAGTTTCCTCGAGGCCATTACTAGGGCGAATGCGAGCTTTTCTAATGGTAGGTAGCGCTGCTCGGCATCTAATAAGGTTTTGCTCGCGTAATAGACTGGATGTTGGATTCCTGTAACTTCACACATTAGCGCTGAGCTGACAGTATGACTGGATACAGAGAGGTAGAGGTACAAAGAGTCCATTTGCTGTGGTATGACAAGCAGTGGTGGAGAGCTTAGGTAGGACTTGAGCTCGTCTAATGCCCGTGAGCAACCTGGGGTCCATTCTACTGTTTTGCTGCCTTTTAAGAGTTGGAAGAAGGGCTTGCATCTCTCGAAGGATTTAGAAATGAAACGATTTAGAGCAGCGAGCATTCCAGTGAGCTTCTGTATATCTCGGACTGTGCGAGGAGGTTGCACTCTTTTGATTGCATCAATCTGGTCCGGATTAGCCTCTATTCCTCGCTTGCTGACCAAATACCCCAGAAACTTTCCTGACTGGACACCGAAGGAACACTTGCTCGCGTTGAGTTTCATTCGGTACTTCCTGAGGATTTCGAAGGTACTTGACAGGTCTGAGAGGTGATTTTCCTTCTCCTTGCTCTTGACGAGCATGTCGTCGATGTAGACCTCCATTGTGTCTCCCATTTGATTCTTGAACATTTTAGTAACTAGCCGCTGATAGGTTGCCCCTGCATTTTTTAGCCCAAAAGGCATGACCTTGTAACAGTATAAACCAACCGTCGTGATAAACGCTGTTTTGTCCTGATCCGGGGCATACAGGGGAATCTGATGATATCCTGAGTATGCGTCCAGGAAACTCACTCATTCGTGAGCTGTGGTGGCATCTACTAGTTGGTCTATTTTCGGAAGAGGGAAGCTATCCTTGGGGCAGGCTTTGTTGAGGTCAGTGAAGTCTATGCAAACTCTCCACTTCCCGTTGCTTTTCGAAACTACCACTGGGTTGGATAACCATTTGGGGAATTGCACTTCCCGTATGGACCCTGCATCCAGCAGTTTTTGGACTTCTTTTTCTATTGCTCTGGCCTTCTCGGGAGCAGTTCGTCGTGCCTTCTGCGCTATCGGCTTGAATGTGGGATCGACGTGAAACTTATGGCAGACCATATTGGGATCGATTCCTGGCAGCTCATAGGGTTCCCAAGCGAAAACATCTATGTTGCTTCTAAGTAAGGTTGACAAATCCTTTTTCTCTTGGTCAGTGAGTGAGGTTCCGATCAGAAAGACTCTGCTGTTGTCGCCTTCTTTAGCCGTCACTTCTACCAGGTCCTCGATGACACGCTCGGAGGGGAGGAGCCTGGTCTCTTCCACTCCAGGCCTTCCATATTTTAATTACTATTTGGAAGGAATCGCACCTTCCTCCACTTTCTCGCTGGTTTGAACGGCTCTTTTCTCTGGCTTTAGTCGGATGGCCGCTATGAAGCACTTCCTTGCCATCGCCTGGACGCCATGTATCTCCATTACTCCCCGCTCGATGACATATTTAAGTTTCTGGTGGTAGGTCGAGGAGACTGCCTTCATTGCATGAAGCCATCCCCTACCGAGGATGGCTTGATACGGTGAATCGATGTCGACCACCAAGAATTTGATCATCTTGGAAACATTTCCAGCGCGCACTGGTAGTATTATTTTGCCCAGAGGCATGGTCATCTTCCCAGCGAAGCCGACCAGAGGGACAGTGGTTCCCTTTAGGTCGGCGATGTTCAACTTCAATTTCTGGAACAGGTCGATGTATTACTTCGGATGAGCTTCCTTGATCGAAGAGCATCTTGTCGATGTCAAAGTTGGCTATCCTGAGTGTAATGACTAAGACATCATGATGTGGGGTCCTTACTCCCACAAGATCTTCATCCGTGAAAACAATATGCTTGTTGTAGTTGATGTCCTCTGCTCGCCGACGTTTTCCTAACTGTGATTTTGCTGGTTCAATCTGAAAAGCTTGCATTACCGCTGTCAGTTTCTTTACCTCCATTCGAGCTGAGTTACCCTGGATTTGCTTAACATCAGATACTCCGTGGATTACTGTGAATTCGTGTCCGGCGTCATCTTCCAATACGTTGTCGGGTTTTGCCTCTTTATGGGCAGTCACTCTCTCTACCTTCTTTTCCACAAAGTCATTCAAATGTTCGGACTGGGCCAACTCCTCGAGGTGGGACTTAAGATCCTTGCAGTGCTCGGTCTTATGCCCTCCCTCTTTGTGGAAAGTGCATCTTAACGCATTGTTTCTTTTTGAGGGGTCTCCTCCCATTTTCCAGGGCCATTTGATGAACGGCTCATCCTTGATGTTCGCGAGAATTTTGTAAATTGGTTCTTTGAAGACGGTGTTGACCGCCTGGAACGATCTTGTAATGTCAGGGTTCCCTCCATTTTTGGAGCCATTCTTGCCCCCACTCTTTCCTCCTTTTTTCCGGTTCTCAACTTTCTCACTTCCCTTGGTAGTGAGCTTGGCTCGACCATTTTCTCCTACATTAAGGCGGGTGACATCTTCCACCTTTGCGTATTTCTCAATCGGGGCCATCAGGTCGTCAATGGTCATAGCTTCCTTCTTTGTCAAGGAATGGTAAAGGAGGGAAGAGCTAGGTAGCCCAATTTTGAATGAAGCCACTGCCACTTCTTCCGCGCAATCTTCGAACTCGTTGAATAACTCCCAGTACCTCTTCGCGTAGTCTCGGAGTGTCTCCTGAGGCGTTTTCTTCATTGTTAATAGAGCATCCATCCTTTTGGGATGGGAGCTGCTGGTGATGAATCGGGCCGTAAAGAGCTCGGCCAGGGATTTGAAATTTCTGATGGATCGGTGAGGGAGTTTCTCGAACCATTTTTGGGCCACGTCATGGAGGCTCGAGGGGAAAATACGGCACATCAGTGCATCTCAGTGATTCCAGAGGGTCATGGCCTGCCGGTACTGCCTGACATGATCAATGGGATCAGTCTTCCCGTCCTAAATCTTGAACCTTGGAATGGCAAACTTCTTGGGAGCCTCTTCCTCTTCAATCTCCCTCGTGAAGGGTGATTTCATCTGTGTCTTGAGGGCTCTCCTGGCAAGTTCTCTGGTCGACCTGGTGCCGCGGTGAGCTGGATGTTGGTCCATTTCTCTGCGGACCAGGTTCTGTATGTTGTCGTCGCTGCGAGCAGGGCTCTGGTAGCGGCGAGCTTTTTTTAGTTGTTCGCGGAGGTCGTCGTCTGAGTCGCCACCTTTGTCCCCTTGATATTTCTGCCTAGGGCTCCTTCCTCGGCTGCGAGATTTGCTCACCTGAGGGCTAGGAGTGCGATAGGGGCATCTCCTGGTCTCAGGACATAGTTCCTTCTCCAGTTTTTCCAGTCTTCTTTTCAAGCGAGCATTCTCAGCCTCATATCTGCGAGAAGACTCCCTCTGCTCGTGGAGCCTTGCCTCGTATGCATCGATCAATCTGGATATCTGCGTGGACCCTGCTGGTCCTTGACTTTCTTCTGAGGCTGGCCTTTCTAAGCGAGCCCTTGATCTGAACGTCGGACTTCAGACCTAATCCTGCGAGGAGCAGGTGGCTCCTGAATATCTACTACTTGAGGAGCGTTGCTGCTGTGACCAGACATCTTAGATTTTTTCTTGGCGTGGGCTCTTCTCAGGGAAAGATGAACGTTTCCCACAGACGGCGCCAATTGTGGTGACAATTATTATGCAACACAAATAAATATGAAAGAGGTAATAACCAAGAAAAAATAAGTAAAATGCTAATCACACAACAACAGGTATACGTGGTTCAGCAAAGATGTGCCTACATCCACGATGGTGCAGTCAGTATTATTTCTCTATATTCTGAAGAATAAGTACAGAGAATACAACTTGTCCTTTGCCCCGGACCTAGGGTTTAATTTATACATGTGTATGCTAGTTAGTGGAGATGATGGGTTCCTTCATATTAGCCATCTTCCCTATCCTTTCCCTTCATGGGATTGTGCTCCCCTATAACTTCTCTTCATTGGATCGTGGGGAGAGACCGGGTCAATATGAAAGATAGAGGGCCTGGATTTTGGGTCGCCAAAACTGGGCTACTCGTCCAGGCCCATGGTTCCCAATTCCGCGTACCTACACTATTTCTCCCATTAAGTTTAACGATTTAATTGACGTAAGGACTTAATCAGTTGGAATTGAATATTTAAATTTTGTAGTAGGGTAGGACGGCACACTTTGGGAACATCCGACACGTCTCCCCGTGTCATTCGTAAACTATTTAAGTGGGACACATTACATTTAAATGTTCACTAATGACACCGGAATTCGTGTTCAGTGTTCGCAAATGTGTTCTCAAATTGTGCGTCCTAACATTAGCCTTAAATTTTTGGTTTAGGGACGAAAATAAAACTAAGTACATAGTTTAAGGGCTATAAGGATAAACAACTCTATTTTAAATTTTAAATGTGTAAATTTGTCAAATTCTTGTGAATACCCTAATAAAATGTTGCTAACTTCAAATACACCTAATCGAGCAAATCAAAAATCAAAACAAAAAATAAGACTCTCAACTCAAAGTGATTTTATCAGAAAATTTCTAGTCGAAAATTATCTACAGGTAAGAACAATCTTCGCACAATATTTATACATAGATAAATTTGAAACCATCTGAAGAGCAATTGAACCATTAATAGCTTTTAGGGGGTTATCAAAACAAAGCTATCTATACACTAGTGGTTTTATGTTTTCGGTGAAAACCCAATTCTTTTTTGTGTCTAAAGTTTGGGTATCGCTGTTTTACTCTATTTTCAAAAAAATTTGAGGTTTAGGGTTTTAGTGAAAGTGTTTTTAGGTCCCGAGAAAAAAAAAGTGATTAGTTTTGTGAAATTGGTTTTGTCTAGGTTTCATTTGTATCAAAGGAAAACTATGAAGTAGTGTTTCTACGCCTTAAACTTCAAACAGTGTAACTGTAGGTCTGTCCCTCGTTAAATTCTCATGTAATTATTGTGTTTTTTAGTAGGGGTCTAGGATTTTAGAGGTACCGTTAGTATTTGCTGAAGTACACAACTGTCTTACAATAAAATTGATATGAATTATGAGATTTTTCGATTTAAATGATGAGATAAACTTAATATTGCGTATGTTGGCTTCTTCACCTTTTAACACTTCTCAAGTTTTGTAGAATTTATTCAAAGAGGTGTTCATCAACCTTCTATTCCGCATTTATGAGGTGTACAATAGATTTTTATGTTATTTGTGTTTTTTTTTTCAAATGATGATCTAAATATGTTTTTGTGGGTTTGTGCATCTTTAGAAGGTCATTAGTTTCTATTCAGAGTTTTCTCATTCTTCATAGGAGCACATGGGTGTCCCTTGAATGTTCCTCACATTATATAATTTGTTCGAGAATTGGTAGTGAAAACCAAGTTTTATTCAAAATGATTAGTATGTTGGACAACCAATGTAAATTAAAATCGAAATTTATCCTTTTTTAATTAAAGTTGTCTATTTAATTGTTTTAATATGCGAGATACCGCTGGGAGTTGGATTTCTATATGTTATTCTTGAGATTGAATCATTTGAATGTTAGGGTTTTTGTCTTTAAAAAAGGGATCGTTTTGTGCTTATGCATATAACTAGTAATGAACATAATATATTGTTCTTGGTGCTCACTTGAGTGGTTTGCACCTTTTAGCCTTTAGGTACATTTTTCAACTCTTTTTGTTTTGAGAATAAAAATTGGGATTTGTATTGTTCAACCCTCACATACTTTTTGTATTTGAAAAATTATTATCCTAAACCATTACTTTTGTTACATATTTTGCAACTTACCATCAGTTCCCACCGTATAGCGGTATACTAGTAGCTTTTTTTTTTGTGTTTGCCTGATGTCATTATTTCACACATTCTCTCTTACCTTCCAGCAATTAGAACCAATATTCTACCGAAAACATGGAAGTACATGTGAACTCTTTTTTGGGTCTTGATGACTTTGAGCATGATTCTGTTTTGGGTGGGACCGGCTTTATATATTTTATGTGTAAGGTGTTGCACCTTTGCAATTCATCCCAAATTCAAATGTTCCGCATGTATTTTCACAACAACATTCAGCCATGTCATGTATCTGAGTGGATTGTAGAAGCAATTAGGTGTAATTTTTCGCGAGCTTGATCTCCTCGATTGTTATATATTGAAGTTGCCATGTCGGGTTTTCTTTTGTGAGACACTTGCTATTATGAAACTGGTGACTGACAATATATATTTTGTCTTTATTCTTGACGATTTATGTTTCCCCAACCTGAAAATCCTCCACATTCATGTTTATAATCCTTGTAATGACATGCCAGATAAGCTCTTTCGTAGTTTCCATCTACTTGAAGATCTAATCGTAGAAGGACATGTGGTGCCTAATACACTCCGACTAGATGATTACGTAACGATATATGATGTTTCGCACATGCTTTAAAGAGATTGGTAATAAATATAGAAGGCACTCGTGATAAAGTGTCATACAAAATTGTTATTAATGCCCCAAATCCGGAATACCTCAATCTGAATATGTTGTTTCATTCATAGTATACCTTCAAGAACTTTTCATCACTACTTGAAGACATTGTCAATGTAGGAGATCGTAGAAGGCCCTAGGAATCTTCAATTCATGTGTTTGAGATACTAAGAGTACCCTAGGGAGTAATTAAAGGCACTAGGAACCAATATGGGAGACAAAGGCAAGAACCAAAGGGGATTTCATCATCAACCTTGAGAATCACAACTCTGGATCAGACCCTACGAAACCGTAAGGTAAATGGTTAACTTGCTATAGCATTTATTTGTATTACAATTCATATTTGCGTGAAGTGGGAACCAAAATTCTTTTTGGGGTAAAGAGGGTACAAAAATGGGGTTTTTGTAAATAAATCTTCTTATTAGAAATTGTTGTAGATATTCATGATATAATCTGAGATTGGTATGTACTGGTCAGATGTGATAACCCAGAGGAATTATGAACGAATTTGAGATGGTAATTTGGTGTTGAGACTAATTAACGAATAACCCGGGTCTTTCCCCAATTCAGAAAATATGAGATAACGGAAATTATATGGGGTTTGGGGACTTTATGGGGGTTCCTGATGATGGTCTTACTGTATTATATTGATAATAGGACCTGGGTTAAACTGTAGAAGGAATTGGACATTTAAGGTTTTCGCCCATGGCAGAAACAGGCCTTCGGAGAAGACAAAGACATGTTCGATCGATCGATCGATGGCTGGGATCAGTCGATCGATGGTCAAGGATTTTTGGCAGGTCCACCAGTTTTAGTATATAAGGAAAATTTACTTAAAATTCTTTTCCCACACCTTATAGTGAGAAGTAAATATAGGACATAAATTCTTAACAATTATGAGGGAACATAATTGGGATTTGGAGGGAATTTATGGGTGACACATTATGGTTAATTTTGGAGAAATATATTCCAAAATATTAAATTTCGAATCAAGCAAGCGAGTCCGGGTATAGTGGTTGAGTGATACCAAAGTAATTAGATTAATTAATGTGTAACTTAATTAATAATCAGAGTTGGACCATAAACTCAAGTTATGGCATATATGTTAGTGTTACATGTTTAGTACACGATAAAGTCGGTACTGTTTTAATTATATATATATATATATATATATATATATATATATATATATATATATATATATATATATATATATATATATATATATATATATATATATATATATATGGTGTGTGCATTAATATCAACGGCTAGATATTATTATAATATATACTCTAGTGCTATCAGGGGAGGTTGCGCGTGTATGGTGAATCCCCTAGCTTGAGTAGTAAGGAGAGTATATTCCCAAGTCATATCGTTCATTATATGGGTGAGGGGAATCTCATTTTCAGGGAAGTAATATGACCGACTCTAATATTTATGTTATTAACCAAGTTAGTGAGCGATCCTGACTTGGGATAACTAGGTTATGTGAATACACCTAGTGGGATAACACTTTAGAGAATATACATTCGGTGAGTTATTACTCGGGAGGATGGCTATAATCATGTATTATTTATTATTTCAACATATGTGTGAATGTTGTAATGTGGTTATACGTATATAATGAGATAGATGATTATATACGGGTAATTTAATATAGGCCGCGAATTGTATTATGTGTATAACGAGTGTGAAAGTTATATGGATTTAAAAGGGGAAATGATTAATCAAGTTAATGTTGATATTAACTTAGAAATCATAATTATTGCATACTCGGTTATAGTAGGGTGGTTGCAAGGGGTTGTATCGGTGATCTAGTTGTGGGATAAATAACTAGGGGAATTAATTAAGGCGTTAGTCGTGCACATTAGAAAAGGGGTGAGGATGTCGTCAAGGGAGTGCGACACTAACTAAAATATGAAGAGCATGCATACATATTTATTACTGCAAGTTAATCATTTGCTAAATATTTTCCAAATGTTTTGGGTTATAACCCTTGCTATAAATATTTTAAAAACCTTTTAGGTGTCCAACCACAGGGACGCCAGACTTGACTCATTATAGGGATCCGTTGCTGCAGCATATGTGAATGTTGTGGAAGTTTGATAGATGCCTCATTTTTTTTCATTTCTAGTATAGAAATTTCCTATCAGTTACTCGAGCATGTTTCTCACAACTTTATTTAGTATTTATGTCAGACTTGTTGAGATTTATCATTATCTGTGTTTACCTTTGTTGGATTTGAGCAGATGGTTTATTCGGTCAGTTTATTTAGATGTGAATGGTTGATTTCATTAAATTAATGAAAGACAAAACTTGGAACCAGTCTAATTTTCTCACTTAGCTGGTTAGTAATTAAAAAGGCGACAGTGATGCTAAGAATGAACCAACTGAGAAACTTGTTCTAATTTAATTTAGGACTGATCACCAGGGGTTAATTTGGCGGGGTGTCACAGATGGTATCAGATCATCAGGTTCTAGTGTCCATAGGATCTGTGCGGCTTACTACGTTTCAGCGTAGCATTCGGTTGTTATAGAGCCCTATTATTAGGACTGTTGATTCATTTTCCGCTTTTGAGATATCTTTTTTCTGCTATTAAATTTTTGTATAAATTGCGTACTTATACGATTCGATTTATTTTCAGATGCCACCAAAGAAACAGAGAACGAAGAGGGCTGAGGCTAAGGATGAGTTAAGGGAGGCTCACCAGGAGCCACAGGTACCGCCACCACCACCACCCACCAGAATTGATCTCCATGACTCAGGTGGTAGTGATAGTGGCCCAGGCAGTTTAGACAGTGATGCAAGCTATGGCAGCCCATTTTTCACAATCTCAAGCACTGCCTCCACTGGCACCAGAAGTTCAGGCTCCAGTGGGACCACCTTCTTGGCAGCGTGTTAGAGAGACCTTTCAGAAGGGGTAACCCACCGAAGTTCCGGGGTAGCACCGATGTAGTAGAGGCCTATGATTGGAAGAAAAATATTCAGTGACACCTGCGCATGCTGGAGTGTATCGATGTGAAGAAACAGAAGCTTGCTACCTTTCGTCTGTCGGGGGAAGCCTTATAGTGGTGGGAGTAAGTTACCACTGCTGAGGAGAGAGATTTGATGACGATATTCGAGTTCTGGGACCGATTTAACCGCAAATACTTCCCACCGGCGGTAGAGGCAGAAATGAGGAAGAAGTTTAGTGAGATAGTGCAGGGTGACCGTTCAGTGGCGGATTATGAGGAGGAATTCACCCGTTTGGCAAACTTTGTGCCAAATGAGGTGAGCGACGAGGAGCAAAAGAAGTCGAGGTTCATGGATGGCCTGGCTTGGAGGATCAGGTAGCATTTGAGTGGTAATCCAGTATTGGTGACGTATACAGATGTCGTCTGCCGCTCTTGTACATTTTCAGGATCATCGCTTCCATGCGAAGGGGAGCAAGAGGGTAGGGGAACCGAGCCAGCAGGGCAAAGCAGTTGTTGGTGGTGACAAAAGTGGTACTTAGCAACAGACTAGCAGTCAGCAAGGGAATCTGGCTAAGAAATTTAAGCTTGGTGGGTTTCGACTGGGAGGATAGGGATTTAGGCAGGGTCAGTCGGGCCCTAATCAACAGCAGCAGGTTCCTTAGGTCCGTTATGGCCAAGGGAACAATGGGGGAGGCCAGCAAGGCCAGCCACATCAGGGAAAACGATAGGGATACTATCAGAGACACTGTTTTGTTTACGGCCAGACAGGACACTTTAAGAGGGAGTGCCCGCAGAGGGGCAGAGGCCAGCAGTAGGGTACCCAACAGGGGCAGCATGGACATATTCCGCCAGCAGCACCGGCTCCACCAGCCCCACAGCAGCAAGCGCAAATGCACTACGGGCGTGTGTATAACGTCTGGGATGTTCCCAATCCTCCAGCACATCAGGCGCCACCAGCGGTCGAGGGTATGTTTCTTATCCATGGATATGAGGGTAGGATAGTTTTTTATATGGGAGCATCTCATTCATTCATTAAATCTAGATTTTCTAAACTGGCTGGGTTATTAGAGACTGTGAGGAGTCTCCGTATACGTGTAGAGTCGCCAGTAGGCAGTGGGGCACTGATTCACTCGATGTGTCGAGGGGTTAATATTTTGATTGGGAGACTTAGTTTAGCGGCGGACCTCTTAGTGTTAGATATAGAAGGGTATGATGTCATCCTAGGTATGGATTAATTGACAGGATATCGGGTGACAATAGATTGTTACGAGAGGAAAATCGTGTTCTCCATTCCGGGACAGGAGATGTTCCTAATAGCGATGCATATACCTGAGGGAGGGTGGCGCACACACTTGTATTATATCGAGGAGGAGACCTCACATGAGGTGGTAGTTCCGTTGGATTCAATTCCGGTAGGGAGGGACTGTGAGGATGTGTTCCAGGAAATTCTAGGGTTGCCACCCAGCAGGGAAATCGAGTTTGTAATCGATTTAACACTGGGGACGAGGTCGATTGCTCGAGAACCTTATTGCATGGCCCCTTCAGAGATGCGTGAACTGAGAGAGAAGATTAAGTAGCTCCCGAGTCAAGGTTTCATTCGGCGAAGTACATCATCGTGGGGTGCACCAGTGTTGTTTATAAAGAAGTGGGATGGATCACTTCGGTTATGCGTGGACTACAGGGATCTAAACAAGGTGAAGATACGAAATAAGTATCTGTTACCTAGGATTGATGATTTATTTGACCAATTGAGAGGGACGTCTTATTTCTACAAGATCAATTTGAGGTCAGTGTATCATCAACTGTGTATTCGAGAGGAGGACGTTTCTAAGACCGCTTTTCTATCGCGGTATGAATCTTATGAGTTCAGGGTGATGCCATTCGGGCTCACCAACGTGCCAACAGTGTTAATGGATATCATGAACAGGGTTTTCAGAGAGTATCTCGACCAGTTTATCATCGTGCTCATCGATGACATCCTGATCTACTCACGCACTGAGGGAGAACACGCAGAGCATCTGTGTATGGTTCTACAGAAACTTCGAGATTACCAGCTTTATGCCAAGTTCAAGAAGTGTGGATTTTAGCTGCAGGAGGTACAGTTTCTTGGTCATGTGGTGCCAGACCGAGGTATTATGGATCCAAGTAAGGTGTCGACTGTGAGGGATTGGGGGCAGCCCACGACACCGACTGAGGTGCGTAGCTTTTTGGGGTTGGCAGATTATTACAGGCGGTTCATTAAGGGGTTCTAAAAAATTGCGGGCCCTTTGACAAATTTGACTCGGAAGGGGGTGCCTTTTATTTTGAGTGATCATTGTCAATTAGCTTTCGATGAGCTAAAAGACAAGTTGACATCTTCACCTGTACTTACTTTGCCGAGGGGAGGACTAGAGTATCGAGTTTACACCGACGCATCCTTACAGGGACTTGGGGGTGCTTCAGCAGGAGCAGAGGGCTATACCTTATGCGTCTAGAAAGCTAAATCCCCACGAGAGGAATTACCTCACTCATGACCTAGAGCTAGAAGCAGTTGTTTTTGCTTTGAGGATATGGAGACATTATCTGCTGGGAGAGCAGTTCACCTTATTCATGGATCACAAGTCACTTCAGTATCTCTTCACACAAAAGGATATGAATATGAGACAGAGGTGGTGGCTGGAATATTTGAAAGACTACCAGTTTGATATTCAGTATCATCCTAGTAAGGATAATGTGGTGGTAGATGCATTGAGCCGGAGACCGACTAGGGAAATATCAGAGGTCTGGAAAGCGAAGTGGGGAGAGCTTCGAGATGAGCGTGAGGGTCTGCATGTCAGCATTATCCGTCACAATGGATATTATTATGCAACTTATGAGGGCTCAGGCGGAGGACCAGATCTATCGGGATAGTGTATTCCAGTTATTAGCTGGGGGAGCAGAGGGTTACTCGATCAGCTCGGAAGGATGCCTACGCCTAAATTTGAGGTTAATTGTGCCATAGGATGAGGAGTTAAGGCATGTTGTTATGACAGAGTCCCACGGTTCAAGATATGCAGTACATCCCAGTGGGGATAAGATGTACGAGCATATGAGGAGACAGTATTAGTGGGTAGGAATGAAACGGGACATTGCAGAGTTTGTCTCGAAATGTACCACGTGTCAGCTCATGAAAGTGGATCATCAGAGACCTCCAAGGATGCTACATCCACTAGAGATTCCCATGTGGAAGTGGGGGAGTATCTCCATGGACTTCATTACAAGGTTACCTACATCGCAGAGGGGTCACGACTCCATATGGGTCATTGTGGATTGATTGACCAAGGTGGACCACTTCCTACCGGTTCGCATAGACTTTGAGATGATGCGTTATGCGCAGCTATTCATAGCGAAGATTATTAAGCTGCACGGGGTGTCGGTAAATATTCTGTCTGATAGAGACAAAGTTTTTGTGGCCTATTTTTGGCAGAGCTTTCAGGAGGCCATGGGTACAGAGCTACGTTTGAGTACAACCTATCACCCACAGATCGACGGGCAGACTGAGAGGGTTAATCAGATGCTAGACAACATGCTCAGGATGTGCATTTTAGACATTGGGGGAGGATGGGAGAGATATATTACCTTGGTAGAGTTCACGTATAATAACTCTTACCAATTCATGATTGGCATGGCACCATTCAAAGAACTGTACGGGAGACCTTGTCGTTCACCCGCCTATTGGTTAGAAGTGAGGGACAACAAGTTATTGGGGCTGGATATTGTCCAGGAGACGTCTGCCAAGATAGAGCTAATTCGAGGGCGGATTCGCGTAGCTCAGGATAGGCAGAAGAGTTATGCTGATGCTTCGTGGAGGCATGTGGAGTTAGAGGCTGGGGATTAGGTATTAGTCCGGGTGTCCCCTATGAAAGGGGTGATGAGGTTCAGCAAGAAGGGTAAATTAGCACAGAGGTATGTGGGACCCTTCCCTATTATTGAGAAGGTGGGACCGGTAGCATATAAACTGGAATTGCCAGAACATCTTCAGTGAATACACGACGTATTCCATGTGGCATCGCTGAAGAAATATCGAAGGAGTGACAGGACCTTCTGGCACATTCCAATCAAGGAAATTTATTTACAGCTATACATCTCGTATGAGGAGAGACCGGTGGCTACTCTGGATCGTAGTGAGAGCAATCTACGATCCAAGGTTGTTACACTAGTTAGAGTACAATGGGGTCCTCACAACGTTGACGAGTCTACCTAGGAGCGGGAGGAGGATATGCGGGAATAAAATCTAGAGCTATTCACCACAGGTACGACCTAATTTCGGGGACGAAATTCCTTTGTAGGGGTATGTAACACCCCGTAATTTTATGCATTTAGTAGTTAATTAATTCGGGAAAAAATTAAATTACTTGTGTGCCGTAATGTAATGGAATTAATAATGGAATTGTTATATAAATATTAACCGGGAGAATATTTGGTTAATATTTATGGAAAATTAATTTTACTAGGTAAATAGTAATATTTATTTACGTCTTAAGCGTATTAATGACGTGGGGTTTACTTATCTCAATCGGGAGTCGGTTCCAGACTAAGTTAGGTGAGAGATAAGAAATTTTATAAACTTATCCGGATGTAAATTCTGAGTGCACGGTTGAGTCCGTAAGTGCCAAGATTGTCAGAATAGAGTACCCAGGGGTAGTATTTAGGTCTCGGGATGTTTTTAGGCATAGCCGGGCCCACACGGGGGTATTTGGGTCACTTGAGCTTGGCCCATTAGACTAAAAACGAGATTAAGCCTAATTAATTAATTAAAAGAAAAAGGGGAACGACAGATTACACTGTGGAAAACCCGAAGTTGGAGAGAGTACACTCTGACACCCTGCCTAATTAAATACCGGGGGATCACTCCTTTATTAAATTAAATCAAGGTGAACAGTTGGTTCATTCTTAGCATCACTGTCGTAAAAATAAATTTTCCAATTTAACACCCTAATTAATTAAGCTAAGTGTCAAAACCATATTTAAACATTACTTTCCAAATTTTATTTAAAGAAAAATTATTTATTTACTAACAACATTTCAATAAGTAAGAATCACACCATAATAATCCTGGAACATAATCCAATTAATTTAAAACATTCGTCAATCGAATCTCAATATGTAAAATTTAAAGTAACACATCCCTACTGAATAAATCCCATCATAACAGTACTAGAATTAACTGAAATACAAATGTCCGAATAACAATGGAATAATGGAAAGGGCTACACATGCCCAACTAAATGAAAGTACTAGGAGTGGATCCGAATGAACGAAGTCGTCTAATCAAGAGTCCTGCAACTCCCACCTAAGCTGCAGCGCATTCCTTCCAAGGGATCCTAAGCAAGATGCCCCTGTGGCTGGGCACCTGTAATACATACATATATATATATAAGAGAGAGAGAGAAAAAGAAACGGGTTAGAGCCCGATAGTGCGTATGATTTAAAATTCGTTTAGCAAGTATTTAAAATGATACAGGCCAATGCAACAACATATTAGTGCGACACTCTCTTGAGAAATTCTCACCTCTCTTCTAATGTGCACACCTATCGCACTAACCTTCCCAACGGTTTATCCTATCATTTATCGCACTAATCTTCCCAATGATTTATAATATCTTAAATTACTCATAAGATTTTAAAACCGAACAACATCATTGTTTAAAAAGGATACTTCCAATTAGTAGCACAACTCTCGTTTTAGCTTCATTAATTTATAAAGTTTCTCAGTGTCATATTATACTTTTCAAACAAGTATTTCCGATTTATAGTCCAGAATCATTTCCCACTTACCATATCACAATAACAGTTTAAATTTCCCAAATTTCAGATATATATATTAAGCACTCGTATAATATATACATTCTAACAGCACCAACATACAAACTATGGTGCAGGCATACTCTGTTATCCAATCCCTGTATTGCTCACACTAAGGGAAATACAAGTTCGGAATCACTCTCGAACTGTATCAACATATATACAAACAAGATTTGAGGCGAAGCATAGATTCCAAGTCTCTAAGAGGTCAGTACATACCCTCACGCCTCTTAGGACCGTCTGAACTATCGATTCGATAGCGTGTACCAAGGATATCTATCTTATAGGGTACAAGTCAATATTCCCCATAAAGGTCCCATCGAGATAAGACTGTCCCAGCGCGGTAACCTCAGGGATAGCAAGTAGCGCGGGTACGTTTTTCACACGTATATAATATATGAATACACAACCATATAAATATACCAGTTATTATCATAGCAATATAGGTTTCTCTCATCACCCATAGTTACGATATTTTATCCTTAATTTTTCACATTAAGTACTTCTTATAAGGGTTCGTCACTGACCTTAACTCGAAGGGTTTCTCCAACTCATTTCGTGACACTCGTGGACTTTATCCTCCCAAGTATAAAATTCAGTAGACATCCTTTTTATGTTCCAATGTAATTCTCTTACGTAATTCTCCCGTAAGTTCATAAATTCATCAACCATAAAGTAACAATCCCACCAGTACAATTCTCGTCTCATATTAAGAATCCCAAGATTATTCATATGCCCTACTGGTCTTCCATACTTCCCAAAACATTTTATTAAGAAGGTCCAAGAATTATTTCACGATAAATTGAATTTAACAAAGGGAAATAGGAGTCTTCCTGGAGGGGCCGATCGATCGAGGTTTGGGGCTCGATCGATCGATCAAGCAGGTATTTTGATTTCTGCAGAATTGCAGTTACGGGTTCTACCATCTATCTTCATCCAAGTCCATATTTTCCAATCCCAAATGTCCCAAAAATTCTACCACTAACATCCTAACATGATATGATACATATCCTACGTAAAGCATGTCAATTTACGTCACTAAACATGGATTAATCATACTGAAATTCGTTTAAAGCTCAAGAACCCTAAAAATCTCTAAATCATGATTCTAATCTGTTTTATCCCAGAATTTCTTTCTTATTTACACCAAAATTTTGGGGATTATTCTTCTACATCACAAAATATCTCCAGAATAAGGTTTAAGTCTTTACTACATGCAAATTCCTATCACAATTTGGGTTTTCCTCCATATCATTCCTCCCTAATCATTCCTAAACTAATATGAAAATTGCACCAACGAAATAAGCAAGATAAACACTTTCCTAGGATTTTTAGAAGTCTGGATTACGGCTGATTTTGGTGTGGTTGCGTTCCCCGTCTCGCGATCTACGCGTTAGCGGTGACGGCGGTGCAAACGGTTGAGTTTTGAGCCTTGGAATTGCTTGAGAGCTCTCTCCTCTCTTCTCCAATGGTCGTTCTAGGTTTTGGGTATTCTAACCCTAGGTGACAACCTCAATATAAGATATAGCCCCTCTAAGTTTCGTGGGTTTAATTACCCAAAAATGTAAAATGACCAAAATGCCCTCCCGGGTTACTAATTAGGCCTAAAAACGTCCCGAGACCCAAACTACACCCCCGGGTACACTTTTCTGACTATCTCGACCCATCCGGACGCGTTGGCGCACTCAAAACGACAATACGAACAACTTATAAAATATTCACTTTTTTTTTACCAAAATTTAGTCCATAAACGACACGAGCATGTCCCGACTTAAATTTCGGAAATTGTCATTTAATTCACTCATGACATTCAATATAACCAATATAATATATTACTTTGCTCATTAGTAATATTCAACAAATTTCCCATAATTACTAACTCTCAGCACGTGAATAATTATAACATAATTAATTTCCGGGTTTTTATTAAATAATTCACTCACATTAAATTTAATAAATCCCCAAATTAATATAGCATAAAAATACGGGGTATTACATACACTAGGGAGCAGTTAAAGGCACTGGGAACCAATTTGGGAGACAAGGTCAAGAACCAAAGGGGATTTCATCAACAACCTTGAGAACCATAACTCCGGATCAGACCCTAAGAAACCATAAGGCAAGTGGTTAACTTGTTGTAGCATTTATTTGTATTACAATTCATATTTGCATGAAATGGGAACCAAGATTCGTTTTGGGGTAATGAGGGTACAAAAATGATTTTTTTGTAAATAAATCTTCTGATTAGACATTGTTGTAGAGATTCATGATATAATCTGAGATTGGTGTGTACTGGTCAGATGTGAAAATCCAGACGAATTATGAACGAATTTGAGATGGTAATTTAGTGTTGAGACTAATTAATGAATAACCCGAGTTTTTATCCAATTCAGAAAATAGGAGAGGATGGAAATTAAACGAGGTTTGGGGAATTTATAGGGGTTCCTGATGATGTTCTTTGGGTATTATATTGATAATGGGACTTGGGTTAGACTGTAGAAGGAATTAGACATTTAAGGTTTTCGTCCATAGCTGAAACAGGCCTTCGGAGAAGACGAAGACCTGTTCGATCGATCGATCGATGGATGGGATCGATCGATCAATGGTCGAGGATTTTTGGCAGATCGATTAGTTTTAGTATATAAGGGAAATTTACTTAAAATTCTTTTCCCACACCTTATTTGGTGAGAAATAAATATAGGACATAAATTCTTAACAATTATGAGGGAAAGTAATTGGGATTTAGAGGGAATTTATAGGTGACACATTGTGTTAATTTTGGATAAATATATTCCAAAATATTAAATTTTGGATCAAGAGGACAAGTCCGGGTATAGTGGTTGAGTAATACCAAAGTAATTAAATTAATTAATGTGCAAATTAATTAATATTCAGAGTTGGACCATAAACTCAAGTTATGGCGTATAGGCTAGTGTTACAGGTTTAGTACACGGTAAAGTCGAGATTGTTTCAATTATATATATATATATACATACGGTGTGCGATAGTATATATATATGGTCTATGAATTAATTTTAGTGGCTAGATATTATTATAATATATACTCTAGTGCTATCAGGAGAGGTTGCGTGCAGAGGATGAATCCCCTAGCTTGAGGAGTAGGGCGAGTATATCCCCAGGTCATGGCGTCCATTATATGGGTGAGGGTCATCTCATTTTGAGGGAAGGAATATGACCGCCTCTAATATTTATGTTATTAACCCAGTTAGTGTGCGATCCTGACTCGGGGTAACTAAGTTATGTGAATACACCTAGTGGGATAGCGCTTTAGAGAATATACATTCGGTGAGTTTTTACTCGAGAGGATCGTTATTATCATGTATTATTTATTATTTCAACATATGTGTGAATGTTGTAATGTGGTTATACGTATATAATGAGATAAATAATTATATACATGTAATTTAATACAGGGCGCGAATTGTATTATGTGTACAACGAGTGTGAAAGCTATATGATTTTAAAAGGGAATATGATTAATCAAGTTAATGTTGATAATAACTTAGAAATCATAATTATTGCATACTCGGTTAGAGTAGGGTGGTTGCAAGGGGTTGTATCGGTGATCTAGTTATGGGATAAATAACTAGGGGAATTAATTAAGTGTTAGTCGTGCACATTAGAGGAGGGGTGAGGATGTCCTCAAGGGAGTGCGACACTAAATAAAATATGAAGAGCATGCATACATATTTATTACTGCAAGTTAATCATTTGCTAAATATTTTTCAATTATTTTGGGTTATAACCCTTGCTAAAAATATTTTAAAAACCTTTTAGGTGTCCAGCCACAGTAACCCCAGACTTGACTCATTCAAGGGATCCGTTGCTGCAACATATGTGGATGTTGCCGGAGTTTGATAGGCGCATCATTCTTTTTCATTTCTAGTATAGAAATTTTCTATTAGTTACTCGAGTATGTTGCTCACAACTTTTTTTAGTATTTATGTTAGACTTGTTGAGATTTGTCATTATATGTCTTTACTTTTGTCGGATTTGAGTCTATGGTTTATTCAGTCAATTTATTTAGATGTGAATGGTTGATTTCAGTTAATTGTGATTATTTAAATTATTTTATTTCCGCATGAGTATTTCATTAAATTAATAAAAGATAAAACTAGGCAGGAGTCTAATTTTCTCACTTAGGTGGCTAGTAATTAAACGCGACAGTGATGCTAAGAAAGAACCAACTGAGAAACGTGTTCTAATTTGATTTATGACTGATCACCCGGGGTTAATTAGGCGGGGTGTCACATTTTAATGGCTTGTGTGAACGTGGAATCACTCATAGCGAGAAATTGAGAATTGTAGTTACTAGTTTCACATAAACTAATGATTTCACCTGTAGCCTTTTTTTATTTACCTTTGGAAGGTGGCCTTTTGAATCTTTTACTCTAATGTTAGAACTGTAACGACATGTTGTGAATTGTTCTTCAGCTTAACAATTATAGTTTTTTTGGGATTATTTTTCCTTGCTTATGTTGTTTTAGTGAACTTCTTTGTTCTATAACTGAAGCTCATAATCTTTCGAGGGTGGCTCAATACCGCTAATGTGAATGTTAGATTATTCACATTTACTTATCTTCTTTATGTGTGGATTTAGTGTTTTCCCTTACATCTTATGTGCATCCTAAAATTGTGTAGTATGAATTTCAATATATTTTATAGTCCCTTGGATTAACGTGATGCCTCGGGTTTCCCAAACAATATGTTGCCATAAAATTACTTCTGCGAAATTCCATATATGTCGTAGATAGTTACTTATTTTTTAGACATATTTTGAAGCTCTAGTTTCATTGTGATGAATGCAGTTGTGTATGCGTGCTATATAAGTATATGTTTGGTCCGATGTTCCTATGCCTTCTATTAATTCTTCATCTATCTTTCTATTATCTGAATATTTTGTTATTCATTTTTTAAAAGTTATGAATTGATAAACATGCACAAAAGTGTATATTATATATCCCAAATAGTTGTTCATTTTTTGCTAGTTCTTAATAAAAATGAACTTATATAGGTATTTGTTTGTTTTGTAGGCTTGCTTGAATTTACGATTTAAAAGGTTTATGTGAAGGCAAAATGCAACATTTTATGATGATATTTGACTCTAATCCTAATCTTTTTCCCTATACCTTGTCCCGCACCAAAAACCAAAACCCAAACCCAAACCTGGACTATCCCAAACCTCTAATGTATGTGTAGTATTATTTTTATCATTTTCTATATTTTTAGAGAATTTTTTTATTATTTCAATTTATTTTATTTAGTGTTTTATTATTTAATAAAAATATAATAGGTGTTCGTTTAATTAGATTTTTAGTTATTTTATTTATTTTTAGTTTCTTAGATTTATTATTATTTTATCTTATTAGTTTAGTTTTATTTTATTTCTATTTGAGTCTTTTTATTAGGGAATTAATTTTTTAATTGATTTTAGTTCTTAGATTTGTAAATATTCTTAGGAGTTTGATTTTAAATTTCAGTAGTTTTTTTTTAGTCTTAGATTTTATATTTAGGTTGTAAATAAATTATTTTTATTTTGTTTTGTTTGCAAACTACACACACACACACACACACACACACTACCCCTACACCTTAACCCACACCTATTACCATAAACCCTCACACACACCATAACACCCAACTCATATACACTCTAACCCATACACTCTACCTCACCCAAACATTACACTCCATCATCATCTTCTTCGCTCACACTCTCTCTCTCCTAAACCTCCATTAACCATCACACCCATAAACTTCACCAAACCCCTTGATAACCCACGAACCCAACCAACCTCCTTACCCCCCACTACCATACCTACCGGAGTTAACCCGTAACCCATTTCCCCATAACCCGAGCTCCTAAACCCGCTATCTATAGCACCAAAACTGACCTCCATATCTGCTTACTTTGAACCCGAAATTCCCAACTACCTAGGTCCCAACTTCAACCCGATCTTCCCATTGTGACCACAAACTCGGATTTCAACCCAAAAGAAAATTCCAATCCAACTCACCAGTTATTGATCTTCGACACCTAACCCACCGATGACCAAACCCGAACCTCAACTAACCACAATTTCTGATCCATTTCCCCATAACTGCTCAGACCCAAAACCCATTTACCCAAATATCAAACCCAATCCCCATGCCCCATTTTAACCAATTTTTAGATCAAATATCCAATTCTGCCAAAGACCCAACTAAAAACAAGGCCAAAATTTAAAAAAACCATTTGTGTTAAATGCCACTTTATACCCATTTTTCCAAACTACCATCATTAACCCCATTATCAACATGCACTCATGTCCATTACCCTTACCCCTCTCTCACCTCACACCTCTCATGAACACTAAAACCTCCCCTTTCTAAAAATACCCCTTGCTCCATGAGCATGTACAAAAAGAATAACCAAGAGCTACTAGAGACAAGAGGGAACAGAAGGAGAAAAAATTGAGAGAATTTTTAGAGAGAAAAATTATAGAGAGTTCGAATTATTGGATTGAAGATTACAAATCTCAATTTAGTTTTTGTACTCCTATCCCATCTATATTTCATTCAATTGTGTTTATCCATCATAGTAGGCTAATCACTTCATTCAAGGAGTGAAATGAGCCTCCGTGGATTTAATTAGATGATTTAATTTTTTGTGTTTACTTTGCTTCATTTTGTTAGTAAATTGTTACTCGTACATGTGTTTTTACATTGAGAGATGATAAACCAATCTATGAAGGGATTGAAATTTAGTATATCTTTAATTTTTGGATTCAAACTAGAGATAGGGTGATCCACTAGTTAGAGTATATTATATTTTCATATTACTCATATTTTACTTTTTTGAGGATTTAAAGTTCATAGCGAGTGATTTATACAATTTCTTTAAATCCTTTCTTCAGTTGAGTAGTAGGGATTACAAATTACCTAACTAAATCTATATTTGTTTATTTCGTCAAATGGTGAAAATCAATTGATGAAATAAATAAATATTTTTGGACGTAGTAAACTTGAATAATCACATAGATTTAATTCATCAAATGGGGGTGAATTTACATTCCTTGATTTTACCTCACTTGATCTTATGTCATTTTATACACATCTCATTTGAGTTACTTGATCTTGTGTTAGCACACTTTTTAGTATTGTCTTTATATCTTTCATTTAGTTTAGTTATTTCACCATCATATTAAATTGTTTTAATATAAAAAATCATAAAAAAATAGAAAATAAAAAAAATATCTCGAAATTGGATTACATGACTTTTCATTTGTATCACTCCACAGAGTTGGATTGACATAGTCACTTACATTTATGCAATTTCGGGCGATATATTTTATGTAGGTAAATGAAACGAGTTGATTAGCTTAGATTTTGACAACAACGACTCCACATACAAAAAAACCAAGTTATCAAAAATTACCGTTGCCGCTTTTTGGAGTTTGACGCACTTGAGAAGATTTTTGCTTTGTAATTCAATAGTTTTTTTTTTCTTTTTTTAGTTTTTAGTACCATTTTCATTTTATTAGAATTTTTGTAGTAGGATTTTATCACTTGGCTTGTATTGCGGTGCTTGGAGACACCATTTATTTTTGTTTTATATTTGTAATAATTAATCACAAAAACAATCAAAAAGGGAAATGAGACAAGGTAGAGAGGGAGCGCCCTCGGAGTGGAATTTTTAAGCCTCTCTACTTTGGGTCTGTAGGACTCTGGGGGATGATTGAAGGTAGGTTACCTTCCCCTCGATCGACTCAACTCGGTCTTCACCCCACATGTGTAAAAGCCATGGGAGATATATTCATCATCATTCGTGAATCTCTCGTAAGAGAGTTCATTTTTATTTATGACATCTCACTTAATTTGAACGGTTTGATAAATTAATGAACCTAAGACCTAGACTCGTTCATTGAAACGAATTGGGATTTCATCACCCACTCAATCACCTTATCCCATTTGCTTGTTTCCTGTGCCATCACTTAATTAAAATCAATCAACTAGCAAGCCAAGTAGGAGCACAATTTTCAAAGGCGACACGTAAGGATATGGGTCTTTCTCGCCCGCAGAGTAATTGAAATTTGACTACCCACTCACCTAATTGAAGACAACAAATTGGCCATGTGCTAGTTAGGAGTTCTACCATGCTTATACGGGTCTAATTTTCTCTTTATGTAGTCACTTTTCCATTCCATCCTTTTGAGCTTCAAATCGAGTCCATCGCCCTTTTTCATTTCAAAAAAAATCCAAAACTCCCAAAATATTTTATTTCCCTCATTTTCTAAAAACTCCAAAAATATTTTCTTTTCCTTTTCAAAAATAAAAATTCACTCTTTGGATGACCACGTGGCAATGAGTTAATCATTGATTAATTCGTTCCCGTAGCCTTTATCCCGTCTCATCCTCATTAGGAGAACCACGTGTTCCCCTCAATTTTTCCTTGCAACTAGTCACTTCTAGTTGTCCTCGCGTAGACGTCTATACTTCATCCATCCATCCACCCACCATGGCCAGCATGCCTTAAGGGACTATTTTCCCTGATAACGGCTATGCCACCATCATGCATCAGTCTTCCACCCACCCTAATGGACCAATTTGAAATTCCCTCAGTGACCATTTCAATGTTGCCCAATTTTCATGGCCATACACTCACTTGGGAAAATTTCTCACGGTTTGCGCTACTTGCAAAATTCAAAACTTAGATGAAGAATATGTTCGTCTTCGGTTGTTTCCATTTTCTCTCAATGATAAAGCATCCGTGTGGCTCCATTTATTTCCATGGGATTCTATCCATACATGGGAACAACTTGTGAAGAAGTTCATGTCCAAGTTTTATCCACTGAGCAAAACCAATGAGATGCTTGCGCTACTTTAAAAATTCAAAACTTAGATGAAGAAAATATTCATCTTCGGTTGTTTCCATTTTCTCTCAATGATAACGCATCCGTGTGGCTCCATTCATTGCCGTTGGATTTTATCCATAGATGGGAACAACTTGTGAATAAGTTCATGTCCAAGTTTTATCCAATGAGCAAAACCAATGAGATGCACCAAGCCATCCAATTTTTTTGTCAAAAGCCAACCGAGCAATTTTGTGAAACATGGGGCCGTTTTAAAGGTTGCATCAATAGTTTCCCACATCATGGTCTCGAGAAAAGTCGCTTAGTCCATAATTTTTACAATGGTGTCATTCCTTCCTCTCGCACCATGATTGAATCCATGCACCAAGGGAAGTTCATGCATTTAACTCCCACGGTCGCTTATAATTTTCTCCTCGAATTAGGCAATGACTCCCAAGATTGGGAGGGAATTAATGAGTTTTCAAGATTCGAGCCACCATGGGTAAGTAGCACTTATGAGGTAAAAATGATCCCAATTTTAAAACTTTGCTTCATGACTTAAACACATTAACTAAGACCGTTGACGCTCTCAGTGGTTCTATGTAGCAAAATGTTTCTCTTTCTAAATATGTGATGAATATCAATGAGTCTAGTCCTTCTTCTTGTAATTTATGATTAAGACACGATCATTTATCTCATTTGTGCCCCCTCATTCAAGATGATCCCTAACCCATTATCTCCCAAGCTTGTACTTTTGATACCGCTAGGAGACCCTCTCCTCCATCATTTCCTTGCAATCCTAATAATAGGAACCATCCTTATTTTTCTTATAAGCACGACAATAATCTTGCTTCGTCACAACCACCACAAAATGTTGTTGGTCCACTCGGGTTTCACCAAAACTAACAAAGACAACATCACCCTCCTATCCAAATCCACCATGTTCAATGCCATAAACAACACCATCCATAATCCTTTGTCCCCCACAGAGGACCATCAAACACCAATCATCAAATTATCTATGTCCCACCTCCCTCTTATGAGTATTTACCACCACTTAATTCTAACTGTGAGTTGGTTCCCCAGCCCCCTTATGCCCCACCACCCCAATCATCCACCTCCTCCCTTGAGAATCTTCTCACTCAATTTATCACGACTCAATAGCAAACCATGAAAGTGTAGACTTAAGCCATCCATAGGCTTGAGCAGCTTCTTAACCAATTTGAGTCCGAGTGATAGAAAAAAGGTCAATTCCCGAGTCAACCCATTAATAACCCTAAAGAAAATGGTAAAGACTCGGCTTACGAGGTTGGATCCACTTACACTCCACCCACATACCAAGCAGACATGAAAGTGGTGACTACTCTAAGATCCGAAAAACACACTGACAATGGTGTTGATGTTCCCAGTGATGGGAATATCTCACCCACCCATAATTTCCCATTAGAACCTCTCCCTATGGTTCCACCACCCAACAAATCCACAGAAAAGAATGAGTTTAATCCTAATGAGACCACCACTGTCTATGTGCCAAAGGCACCCATCCTTTATAGGTTAGCTCTGACAAATAAAGCCCAATAATTTGATGAGATCAGGCAAGTATTTCAAAATGTTCACGTTAACATTCCATTCCTCACCGCGATTCAACAAGTTACCTCTAATGCCAAATTCTTAAAGGACTTGCGCATTGTCAAGAGTCGGATGAATGTGTCTCTTGATACCTTCGCCGCTGAGCAAGCCACATCTCTTATCCACGATAACGGTGTTGTGAAGTACAAATACCCCAATCATCCTACTGTCTCTTTCATGTTAGGAGATAAGTTCACTACTCAAGATTTTTGTGATCTTGGGTCTAGTGTTAATTTGTTACCTTACTCCCTCTACCTTGAGTTAGGTTTACAAATCATGAAACCTACACGGGTTATACTTTAACTTGCTGACCATTCCATGAAAGTGTTTAAAGTAATAGTTAAAGATGTTTTGGTGAAAGTCTTTGACTTTTACTGCCCTGTAGATTTCATCATCTTAGACATTCTTGCTCCCAACCCAACCAATATTCCTATCATCTTGGGTCTCCCCTTTTTTCCTACTGCAAATGTCATCATTAATTGCCGTGATGGGTCCATGAATCTTTCTTTTGGCAACATGACTGTTGAAGCCAATATCTTCCACCTCGTGCAATAAAAGGCTGACATTGATTTTATTGATGAAGTGTTTATGATTCACTCCTTGGTCCACAAGATGTTGGATCAAATATACCCCGAAGACCCTATCCAATAATAATTGGCTCACTTTGGGCCCAACTTTGATATTGATTCCTCTATCTCTGAAGTGAATGCCTTATTAGATTCTACACCACTGATGGACACTTCCACTTGAGCCACTCCATTTGAGACCCCTATGTTGACACTCTTCTTTCTATGGATTACCCAGTTAACCCATGCCTCGATATTTCCCTAGACTAAGTTTCAGTGTCTGAGTTTGATGCCTTTCATGAGCCACCACCTAATTTGGATCTTACGCCATTACCTTTCAAGTTGAAATATGCTTTCTGAGGCCTAAACCATCATCACCCATTCATAATTTCTTCCGACTTGACCCCTAATCAAGAAAATTAATTGGTCCACACTCTCACTCAACATACCATTGCTTTAGGGTGGACTATTTTAGAAATTCACAGTGTGAAGCCCAATGTCTGTTGCCATTACATTCATTCAAAAGTGAATGCTCAGAATTCTTGTGAGCCATTGCATTCATTCGGAGTCGAATGATCTTAGATCAAGTGAAAGTTGTTGAATAAACACCATATGATGTTTAGGAAATAGGTGGATTTTTCGTACCTAAAGGGATGAGGATGACCGATTCAAATGGTCGAGGTCGATTTTAAGGACCTAAGGTAATGCTGGGGATAGCTAATTCTATTGGTCGAAGTCAATTCTGAGGACCTAAAGTTGGAGCGACCAATCTTGAGGGTCGAGGTCAATTCTGAGGACCTTAAGTTAGGACGACCTATTCTGCGGGTCGAGGTCAATTCTGAGGACCTTAAATTGGGAGATACCAATTCTGAGGGTCTAGGTCAATTCTTAGGACCTTAAGTAGTGAGCGATCAATTATACGAGTCGAGGTCAATTCTTCCAACCTTAAGTTGGGATGACTAATTCTAAGGGTAGAGATCGATTATGAGGACCCTAAGTTGGGAGCGACCAATTCTGCGGACCTTAAGTTGGGAGCGACCAATTCTGTGAGTCAAGGTCAATTTTGCGAACCTTAAGTTGTGGAGACAAATTTTATGGGATGAGGTCAATTCTGCGAACCTCAAGTTAACAACAACCAATTTGGCGGATCGAGGTCAATTCTGAGGACCTTAAGTTAGGAGCGACTTGCGGGTCGAGGTCAATTATGTGGACCTTAAGTTGGGAGTAACCAATTCTATGGACCGATGTCAATTCTGAGGACCTTAAGTTGAGAGCGACTAATTCTGCGGGTCGAGGTCAATTCTACGGACCATAAGTTTGCAGTGACCAATTATTTGGGTCGAGGTCAATTCTGAATACATTAAGTTTGGAGCGACCAGTTATGTGGGTTGAGGTTAATTATGAGGTCCCTAAGTAGAGAACGACCAATTCTGCAGGTTGAGATCAATTATGCAGACCTTATGTTGGGACGACCAATTCTACGGGTTAAGGTCAATCTGCGGACCTTAAGTTGGGAGCGACCAATTCTTTTTGTTCAAGACTCTACTGAGGATGAGACATCTTTCTGGGGATTATGTCCCTTTGAGAAGAGCTGAAAATCTTAATTTGGAAATTCCATTTTGGGTAAATAGTTTAATGACTTGAGGTCTTGGGATTCTGCAGGTGAATGTGTTCAGGGAAAATTAGAAAATTCTTGAGAAATGGTCGGGAATTCCTGCTGAGGAGGGACTTGATTATTATTGTAGATGAAGTTCTCGGGTTTTTACTGGGGGAGTGGTGATGGACGTGTTGATTTCTGGGATTTTAATGTTGGCAATAAAATTTGGTTTTAGATCGACTGGGGATTTGGGGACTTGAAAAATGATTTTCTTGGTGAGGAAATGTTCTAATATTTATTTGGAAATTTTAGGAAATTTTTGCGAAATTTTCAGGATTTTTTAGGATTTGTTTTACGAAATTTCAAGGGTACTATCGATCGGGGGGTTACAAAGGTTGCTAAACAGTAGTGGGACTGTCTTTTGGACTGCCTAGGGAAGGGAAATGGACAGTGCTGATCGGCAAGTGTCAGGAGATTGCCGATTGGCATACCCCTTAACCTTCTATAAAAGGGAGCAAATTTGTAATACCCCATATTTCCTTCATATTTGAGATTTAATTATTTTGGTAATTAAATTGTTTTATTTTAAATTACGCGAAAAATGTAATTTAGTGGAATGGTATAATAATGTGACTATTAAATATTAATCGAGATTGAAATAATGATTAATATTATGAAATAAATTTACGAAGCGTGGATAGTAAATAATTGATAGTTATTAGTTTATGTCATAGCGAGTGATATGGGCGTATTTGATTTTATCTCTACCGGGAGTCGCGTGTAAACTAATTTGAGGTCGAGACAGGAAATATATTTTAAGTGACTCGAATGATAATTTATAGGTCATGAATAATTCCAAAAGGGTTAAAATAGTTGGAATAGTATACCCGGGGGTATTGTTTGGATCCCAATTCAATTTTCGACCAAATCGTCACCTATTGAGGGCATTTTGGTCATTTGGCAAAAGGAAGATTAGGGACCTACGAAATTTATGACTCTATATCAGATGTTAAGAGGCATAAGCAAGGGTTAGAAACACTAAAACCTATGGGAGGCCATTAGAGAAGGAGGAAAGACCATTCTCAAAGCTTAAGGAGGTGTTCTTGAAGAAATGGACCTTGTTCTTACATTCTAATCATATAAGGAGTGAGGATGGGAAGAGAAGAACATCAATCCATCATCACCGTCATGAAATCAGACCCCATCTGCTAAGATAAGTTTTTATATACAATTTTTTAAAGTTATAATACCCATGTGTAGGGTTTTAATGCCTAGATTTGATTAAATCAACGTTCTTGGAAGAAAATATACAAAATTTATGCATGATTGGGTAGGATTTGCATGTAGCATGATTTAATATATGTAGAAGGTTAATAATTAGAGGAGACATGATCATTAAAATGAGTTAAATCTGGGTTTCTGAAGGAATGTATGGGAAGAACCACAAAACTAAGGTTTTTGAAGAAGTTTTGGGTTTTGATTCGTTCTTGATTGAATTTTATGAAGATTTGATATGTTTAAATAGTTATAAATCACCTTAATGCATGTAGAAATGGTTAGGAGTAATTGGTTATGATTTTGGTATAGCATAATGTAATTTTGGAAAATGAAAATGGTGGAAAAATGCATGAAGAAGGTGAAGTAGACAAACTGTACATTTTCGAATCGATTCGGCCAGGGGCGAGTCGATTCGGTTTACCAGAAAACTTGATTTTCCCCTTTTAAGCCTATATTTCCTAAATCATTGTCGTGAAAACCTTTAGGACCTTGTTAAATGATAATGGGGGACTTATTATATTACATTAGGCTTAGGATAGGGTTATGTACTAGTCTTATTAAGAGGATTAAGACGAGGTTGAATTGGGTGAAACTACATTGTAATTAATCTGAAAGAAGGATAAAGAATTACAGGAATTTTGAAAGAATTATAAATAGGATAGTAGGGTAAGTTATACTTAACTACTGAAATTAATAAAGGGGTAACTTGGACCCTTAGAGTTGTCTGAATACTCAAATAAATGGGATAAGAGTGATAAATCATAAAGTAACAAGTACGGGGAGTATGAGGGAGAAAGACACTACATACAAACATGAATAATTGGGTTGTGTGTATACCTACTAATTTATAAGGATACTTTGGTTGTGTGAATATCTATTGTATACCAGTTGATAAGTGCACATACCGATACTTTCTATCATGGGGGTTAGGTAGTGATAGGGGTCGTCCCACCTAGGCTATTCCAGCGAGGTATGGATAAATATCCGAGGGCATGGAAGTTTATGCAGATTATTATTTTGAGCGATAATAGTGATACCAGAAGGTCGTTTGGGTACGTTAGGTATGTGCGCAGACCCAAAGACTGGGAACCATTTCCTCCCCCTTAGTATGATGATCATTTTAGGTTCGAGTACCGAACCATATGTCCTTAAGGTACGAGATGTATGGGAATTTGATAGCAAAGTATGCATGCATTACAGTTGTGGTTTCGGGAGATGCCTTAATTAGTATATATATATATATATATATATATATATATATATATATGAGAAACTTCTACTTGTGTGATATAATAGATAGTAGATAATGTATATCTAAGAAAGTAAATTAAGCGGTGAAACTTTATTATAAAGATTAAAAGATAACATGTGTGAACTGTTGTATGAATTAAGTAAAAAAACTTAATTATAAAGATTGAAATATCAATATGTGAAATGTTATAGGAGAAAAATAACATACGAGAAATGTTAAATCGGATAGCGTGTTATATAGGCGGTACGGGGACTTAGAGATGAGAATAGTCCAGCTAGTTACTTATGTCTAGTTAGCTTAGGTAGCATAGCTAGGTGAGCTAAGTAGAGAACGTTAGGCGTGCACAATAGTTGAGGGGTGAGAAAAATCAAGAGAGTATGCGTGAACCTAACATGAGTAATCAATAACCGATTTTGAATTATTATAAACTCTTGCTAAATATTTTCAATATGTTTTGAGTACTAACTCTTGCAATAAAATATTTTAAAACCTTTTAGGGGTCCAGCCACAGGACGCCAAACTTGATATTCTGATCCAGGGATACGCAGCTGCCGCACAGGTGGATGTTCGCAGGAGTTTTGATTAAACGCTTTAGTTCCTTATTTCCTAGTGTAGGATCTATTGAGAGGACTTCAATGTTTCAGTTTTGTTGCCCCATTTAGATTTTATTCTATTCAGACTTGTGGGATTCATTTAGTTTGGCTTTAGCCTATGGTTTATTCGACAAGATTTTATTTATCTATATCTTGTGATGGATTGGACCTTATATTGATGTGTGATTTATTTTAGTTTTCGCATGCTGTTATCATTTTAATGAAAGATAAAATTGGCATCGATTTAATTAACTAATAGGTGATTAATAATTAATTTGGTTTTCGAATGTGACACTAAGAATGAACCAATTTGGAAATCCGGATTTAATTTAATAAAGGACTGATCACTCGGTATTTAATTAGGCGAGGTGTCACAAATGGTATCAGAGTATCAGGTTCAAGTATCCATAGGAGTTGTACGGCTTACTGCGATTTCAGCGTATCGTTCTTTTGTTATAGAGCCTTATTGTTAGGACTGTTGCTTTTATATTTAGGTGCTTAAGATATCATACTTCAGCTATTAGATATTGTATCGACTATGAACTTATACAATTCAATCTATTTCAAATTCCACCGAGGAGAGAGAGAGCAGAGAGGGTAGCAGATAGGGACGAGGCTCGGGAGGATAATCAGGAGCCATAGGCACCATTGCCACCAGAGATAAATTCTACAACACAGGTGGTAGTGATAGTGGCCCAGACGGTCGAGATAGTTATGAGGGCTATACTAGCTCATTTTCCCCAACCTCAAGCACAACCGCCAGGGGCACCAGCAATCCAGGCCGAAGGCAGGGCCATCTACTTGGAAGAGAGTCAGGGAGACTTGCCAGAAGGGCCACCCGCCTAAGTTTTAGGGCAGTACTGATGTTGTGGTGGCATGTCAATGGAAGAAGAACATTTAATGCCATTTGCGCATGCTAGAGTGCAATGAAGTGCAGAAACATATGTTAGCTACCTTCAGACTATCAGGAGAAGCTTTACAATGGTGGGAGTCAGTGACCACCGCAGAGGAGAGAGACTTGATGACGATTTCTGATTCTGGGTACGGTTCGACCGCGAGTACTTCCCCCTTCAGTTGAGTCAAAGATGAGGAAGAAGTTTAGAGAGGTATGTCAGGGTGACCGCTCGGTAGCAGACTACGAGGAGGAGTTCACCCGTATAGCAAAATTTGTGCCAGACAAGGTGAGTAATGAGGAAAGGAAGAAAGAAAAATTCATAGATGGTTTAGCCTAGAGGATCAGGTAGCATTTGATTGGTAATCCTGCGTTGATGAATTACACTGACGTAGTCAATGACGTACTGGTATATTGTCAGGATCATCACTTCCATACGAAGGGGAGCAAGAGAGATGAGCCTAGCTAGCAGGGCAAGATTGATGGAACAGTGTTTATGGGTACCACCCTAGCAGCAACAGAGAGCGAGTCAGCAGTGGCAGGATTCTTGATAGGGGAACTCTGCCAAGAGGTTCAAGTTTGGGGACTATCCATATAATGAGGGTTTTAGGTAAGGCCAACAGGGTCCCCAGCAGCAGCAATTTCCCCAAGGCCGTCAAATCTAAGGGAACCAGAGGGAGGTCAGTTGGGCCAAGGCCATCAGGTCTAACATTAGGGCCAAGGACATAGACAGTTTTAGAGATAGTGCTTTATATATGGCCAACAAGGTTATGAGAAGAAATATTTCCCAGAATAAGGTGGAGCATAGTAGCAGGGGCAGCAGGCCCCTTTACCCCCCAGCAGTTCCAGCAGCACCACCCCTCAGTAGCAACAGGGATAGATGCAATACGGACTTGTTTATAATGCCTAGGATGTGGCAATGCCACCAGCACCTCAAGCGCCGCCGATAGTAGAGGGTACGTTTCCTATTCATGGGCTTGAGGGTAGGATTCTTTTTTATACTGGGACGTTTCATTCTTTTACTAAGACCAGGTTTGCTAGAGCTGCGAGTTTATTAAAGACAACCGATAGTATCCTTATGTATGTAGAGTCACTGATGGGCAGTGGTTCGCTGATACACTCGATCTGTAGAGGACTTCATATCATTATAGTTAGATGAGCTTAGCGACAAACCTTCTTATGTTAGATATGGAGGGTTACGATATGATTTTGGGTATGGATTGGTTGGCGGGCTATAGGGCGATGGTGGATCCTATAAGAGGACCATTATGTTCTCTATTCTGGGGCAGGAGATGTTCCTGGTGGCTATGCCTCTTCCTAAGGGAGAATCGTGCACCCACTTATACAGAGGAGGAGACCTCAAAGGAGATTATTGTTCCATTAGACTCGATTCCAGTTGTGAGGGACTTCGAGGACATATTTTAAGAGATACTCGAATTTCCACCAAGTCAGGAGATTGAGTTTGTTATAGATCTAGCATCGAGTTCGAGACTTATTGCCTGAGCACCTTACCATATGTCCCCTTCAGATATGTGTGAGTTGAGAGAGCGAATTCAGCATCTCTTGGGACAGGGTTTTATTCGGCGGAGCACATCGTCGTGGGGTGCACCGGCATTATTTGTGAAGAATGCGGTTGGTTTGCTTCACTTGTGTGTTGACTACAGGGAGCTGAATAAGGTCATGATAAGGAAATACGTATCTATTTCTGAGGATCGATGACATATTTGACCAGTTGAGGGGAGCAACGTACTTCTCCAAGATTGATTTGAGTGGGTATCACCAGTTGTGCATTTGAGATGTGGACATTCCTAAGACCAGTTCTCTATTGTGATATAGATCGTACGAGTTTGGGGTAATGCCGTTTGGTCTCACCAATGCACTAGAAGGGTTCATGGATCTCATGACACAGAGTATTCAGGGAGTTCCTGAACCATTTTGTGATTGTGTTTATAGACAACATTCTGGTCTATTCTCGCACCGAGGATGAGCACGTTAAGCTTCTATGTATGGTTCTGCAGACCATATGGGACCACCAATTATATGCCAAATTTGGAAAGTGTGGATTTTATCTTGGGGAGGTACAATTTCTTGGACACATCGTGTCCGACAGGGGCATTGTTATCGATCTGAGTAAGGTATCGGCGGTGAGGGAGTGGGGGCAGCCCATGACACCGATCGAGATTCGTAGCTTTTTAGGGTTGGCCAAATATTATCATCACTTCATCAAGGGTTTCTTGAAGATTGCGGGTCCATTGACGAACTTGACTCGCAAAGGGGTACCGTTTGTGTGGAGCGATCATTGTCAGTTAGCGTTTGATGAGCTAAAGGACAAGTTGACATCAACACTCGTAGTTTCTTTGATTAGGGGAGAATTGGAGCACCGGGTCTATACCGACGGATCCTTATAGGGACTTGGGGGTATATTGCAGTAAGAGGAGAGGGTTATAGCTTATGCATCCCGAGAGCTTAAGCCCCATGAGAAGAATTACACCACCCACGACATAAAGTTGGTAGCGGTCGGTTTTCCTTTGAGGATGTGGAGACACTATCTTCTGGGGGCGAAGTATACTTTACTCACGGATCTTAAGTCACTTCAAAATCTCTTCAACCAGAAGGATTTGAACATAAGGTAGAGGTGGTGGCTAGAATTAGTGAAGGACTGTCCGTTTGATATACAGTATCATCCTGGTAAGGCTAATGTGGTAGCTAACGCATTGAGTCGACGACCCACCGGGGAGTTATCAGAGGTCTGGATAGCAAAGTGGAAGGAGTTTCGATATGATGATGAGGTCGCCAGGGTGTGCATTTAAGTTTTATCTATCACTCCCGAGATTGTGATGCGGGTAGTGAGAGCTCAGGCAGAGGATAAGACATGTTAGGACAAAGTACGACAGTTGTTAGTTGAGGGTGTAGAGTCTTACTCGATCAGCTCAGAGGGTGGCCTTCATTTTAATATGAGACTGGTAGTGCTCGAGGATGAGGACTTGAGGCCAGTGATGGCAACCCTTAGGAGCCCTGCCCCGCCTCGCCCCTAATGTGTGTGTGGGGGGGGGGTTAAAACCCGATTAATAAATTAAGAGTGGGTATGGGTTTTAAAAAAAATCTATTTATTAAATGGGGTGGGTTAGGAGTCAAGTTAAATAAAATCGCCCCGTCCCGCCCCGCCCCGACCCGTTTAACTTATGCCTACATAATTATCCTTTATATGTCTGTTAATTACAATTAAACATATTTATACACACACACATAAAAAAAAGCTTTTATTTGTATGTTAATTTTGTAAAAGATCTATATGAAAACATGGATTCACAATGGGGGGACTTTCTCACATATTGAAACACGAACCATTATAGACCTCTAAGACTATAATGTAATAATTTTAATTTTACTATTTTTAAAATTAACTCAGCCCGTAGGAGCCCTAACCCGCCCCGTATATAAATGGGGTGGGTTAGGAGTTAATTTAAATAAGATCCACCCCGCTCCGTTTATTAAATGGGGAGGGTTAGGGTTTTTCTAAACCCACCCCAAACTCACCCCGTTGCCATCCCTTCTTGAGGCACGCAGTGATGATAGAGTCTTATGGTTTGAGGGTTGCAGTACATCCCGATGGGGATAAGATGTACAAGGATAAGAGGATATATTATTAGTGGTCGGGGATGAAGCGAGACATATTAGAGTTTGTCTCGAAGTGTGTTACCTATTAACTTGTTAAGGTTGACCACCAGCGACCTTCAGGGTTGCTTCAGCCACTTAAGATTCCCATGTGGAAGTGGGAAAGCATTTTGATAGACTTTATTACTGGGTTACCGACATCACATAAGGGTCACGATTCCATTTGGGTGATAGTGAAGCTGCATGGGGTGCCGATTAACATTGTTTATTATAGAGACAAGACCTTTATGTCCCACTTTTATCAGAGCTTTCAGGAGGCCATGGGAACAGACTCGCAGTTGAGTACCGCTTATCATCCACAGACAGACGAGAATACTGAGAGGGTTAATCAGATGCTGAAGGACATGTTGAGGATGTGCATACTAGACTTTGGGGAAGGTTGGGAGCGATACCTTCCATTGGTAGGTGTAATACCCCGTATTTTCATGCTATATTAATTTGGGGATTTATTAAATTTAATGTGAGTGAATTATATAATAAAAATCCGAAAATTAATTATGTTATAATTATTAACGTGACGAGAGTTAGTAATTATGGGAAATTTGTTGAATATTACTAATGAGGAAAGTAATATATTATATTGGTTATATTGAATGTCATGAGTGAATTAAATGACAATTTCGGAAATTTAAGTCGGGACATGCTCGTGTCGCGTCGGGACTGAATTTTGGTAAATAAAAAGTGAATATTTTATAAGTAGTTCGTATGGTCATTTTGAGTGCACCAACGCGTCCGGAAGGGTCGAGATAGTCAGAAAAGTGTACCCGGGGGTGTAGTTTGGGTCTCGGGGTATTTTTAGGCCTAATTAGTAACCCGGGAGGGCATTTTGGTCATTTTACATTTTTGGGTAATTAAACCCACGAAAATTAGAGGGGATATATCTGATATTGAGGTTGTCACCTAGGGTTAGAATACGTAAAACCTAGAACGGCCATTGGAGAAGAGATGAGAGAGCTCTCAAGCAATTCCAAGGCTCAAAACTCAACCGTTTGCACCGCCGTCACCGCCAACGCGTAGATCGCGAGACGGGGAACGCAACCACACCAAAATAAGCCGCAATCCAGACTTCTGAAAATCCCAGGCAAGTGTTTATCTTGCTTATTTCGTTGGTGAAATTTTCATATTAGTTTAGGAATGATTAGGGAGGAATGATATGGAAGAAAACCCAAATTTGTGATAGGAATTTGCATGTAGTAAAGACTTAAACCTCATTCTGGAAATCTTTTGTGATGTAGAAGAATAATCCATGAAATTTTGGTGTAAATAAGAAAGAAATTCTAGGATAAAACAAATTAGAATCATGATTTAGAGATTTTTAGGGTTCTTGAGTTTTAAATGAATTTCGGTATGATTAATCCATGTTTAGTGATGCTTTACGTAGGATGTGTATCATATCATGTTAGGATGTTAGTGGTAGAATTTTTGGGACGTTTGGGATTGGAAAATATGGACTTGGATGAAGATAGATGGTAGAACCCGTAACTGCAATTCTGCAGAAATCAAAATACCTGCTTCATCGATCGATCGAGCCAGAGCATCGATCGATCGAATGATCGATCGATCGAGCCCCAAACCTCGATCGATCAACCCCTCCTGGAAGACTCTTATTTCCCTTTGTTAAATGAGTTAAATTCAATTTATCGTGAAATAATTCTTGGACCTTCTTAATAAAATGTTTTGGGAAATATGGAAGACCAGTAGGGCCTATGAATAATCTTGGGACTCTTAATATGAGACGAGAATTGTACTGGTGGGACTGTTACTTTATGGTTGATGAATTTATGAACTTACGGGAGAGTTGCATATGAGAATTACGTTGGAACATAAAAAGGATGCCTACTGAATTTTATACTTGGGAGGATAGAGTCCACGAGTGTCACGTAATGAGTTGGAGAAACCCTTCGAGTTAAGGTTAGTGACGAACCCTTATAAGAAATACTTAATGTGAAAAGTAAGGATAAATATTGTAAGTATGGGTGATGAGAGAAACCTATATTGATATGATAACAAGTGGTATATTTATATGGTTGTGTATGCATATGTTATATACGTGTGAAAATCATGCCCGCGCTACTTGCTATCCCTGAGGTTACCGCGCTGGGACGATCTTATCCTATGTTGCCTTATGGGGGATATTGATTCGTACCCTAGGAGATAGATATCCTTGGTACAGGCTATTGGAATGGTAGTTCAGTCGGTCCTAAGATACGTGAGGGTATGTACTGACCTCTTAGAGACTTGGAATCTATTCTTCGCCTCAATCTTGTTTGTATATATATATGTCGATACAGTTCGAGAGTGATTCCGAACTTGTATATCCCTTAGTGTGAGCGATACGGGGATTGGATAGCAGAGTATGCCTGCACCATAGTTTGTATGTTGGTGCTGTTAGAATGTATATATTATACGAGTGCTTAATATATATATCTGAAATTTGGGAAATTTAAAATGTTACTGTGATATGGTAAGTGAGAAATGATTATGGACTATAAATCGGAAATACTTGTTTGAAAAGTATAATATGACACGGGGAAACTTTATAAATTAATGAAGCTAAAACGAGAATTGTGCTACTAATTTGAAGTATCCTTTTTAAACCATGTTATTGTTCGATTTTGAAATCTTACGAGAAATTTGAGATAAGCTAAATTATTGGGAAGGTTAGTGTGATTAAATGATAAGATAGACCATTCGGAACGTTAGTGCGATAGGTGTGCACATTAGACGAGAGGTGAGAATTTCTCAAGAGAGTGTCGCACTAATATGTTGTTGCATTGGCCTGTATCAATTTAAATACTTGCTAAACGAATTTTAAAATCATACACACTATCGGGCTCTGACCCGTTTCTTTTTCTCTCTCTTTTGTATATGTATGTATGTATTACATGTGCCCAGCCACAGGGGCGTCTTGCTTAGGATCCCTTGGAAGGAACGCACTGCAGCTTAGGTGGGAGTTGCAGGTCTCTTGATTAGACGACTTCGTTCATTCGGATCCACTCTTAGTACTTTCATTTAGTTGGGCATGTGTAGCTCTTTCCATTATTCCGTTGCTATTGTACATTTGTATTTCAGTTATTTCCAGTACTGTTACTATGGGATTTATTCAGTTTGGATGTGTGACTTTAGATTTCGTATGTTGACATTCGATTGACGAATGTTTTAAATTATTTGGGTTACGTTGCAGAATTTATGTGGTGTGATTCTTACTTATTGAATGTTGTTAATAAAATAATTTAATTTTTCTTTAAAATAAAATTTGGAAAGTTATGTATGAAAATGGTTTTGACACTTAGCTTAATTAATTAGGGTGTTTAATTGGAAAATTTATTTTATCGACAGTGATGCTGAGAATGAACCAACTGTTCACCTTGAATTAATTTAATAAAGGAGTGATCGCCCGATATTTAATTAGGCGGGGTGCCACAGTAGGATTTTCATATAACAACTGTTACCAATTTATCATCGGTATGGCACCATTCAAGGCAGTTTATGGGAGGCTTTGTCGCCCACCCGCTTGTTGGTTGGAAATGGGGGACAACAAGTTATTGGGGCTAGAGATGATACATGAGATGACTACCAATATTGAGCTTATTCGTGGATGCACTCGGATAGATCAAGATAGGCATAAGAGTTATGCTGATGCTGATCGGAGACACGTTGATTTAGAGGTTGGCGTGTGTCTCCCATGAAGGGGGTCATGAGATTTGACAAGAAGGAAAAGTTAGCACCGAGGTATGTAGGACCCTTCCCTACTATTGAGAGAGTGGTACCATTAGCATATAGATTGGGTTTACCAGAGCATCTTCAGCGGATACATAATGTATTCCACGTGGCGTCACAGAAGCAGTACAGGAAGAGAGAGAAAGCCTTTTGGAATGTTCCACTCGAGGAGATTGATTTACAACCAAACGTCTCATATGAGGAGATACTCGTGGCTATTTTGGATCGTAGTGAGAAAAATCTACGGTCTAAGGTGGTACCACTAGTCAGAGTTCAATTGGGGCACCACAGTGTTGACGAATCTACTTGGGAGCGGGAGGATGACATGCGAGAGCAGTATCCAGAGTTGTTTACAGCAGGTATGACTTAATTTCGGGGGCAAAATTCCTTTATAAGGGGGGAAATATGTAATACCCCATATTTCTTGCATATTCGAGATTTAATTATTTTGGTAATTAAATTATTTTATTTTAAATTACCCAAGAAAAGTAATTTAACGAATTGGAATAATAATGTGACTAATTGAATATTAATCGAGATTTAAATAATGATTAATATTAAGAAATAAATTTACCAAGTGTGGATAGTAAATAATTGATAGTTATTAGTTTACGTCACAGCGAGTGATATGGGCGTATTTGATTTTATCTCAACTGTGAGTAGCGTAAAGACTAATTTGAGGTCAAGATAGGAAATATATTTTTAGTGACTTGGATGATAATTTAGAGGTCATGAATGATTCTGAAAGGGTCAAAATAGTCGGAATAGAATACCCGGGGTTATTATTTGGGTCCCGAGTCAATTTTAGACCAAATCGGCACCTATTGAGGGCATTTTGGTCATTTGGCAAAAGGAATATTAGGTACCTACGAAATTTACAACTCTATATCAGACTTTAAGAGGGATAAGCTAGGGTTAGAAACACTAAAACCTAAGGGAGGCCATTAGATAAGGAGGAGATACCATTCTCAAAGCTTAAGGAGGTGTTCTTGAAGAATTAAACCTTGTTCTTACATCCTAATCGTCTAAGGAGTGAGGATTGGAAAGAAGAACATCAATCCATCATCTCCATCACGAAATCTGACCCCATCTATTAAGGCGAGTGTTTATATATAATTTTTTGAAGTTATAGTACCCATGTGTAGGGTTTTAATGCCTAGATTTGATTAAATCAATGTTCTTGGAAGAAAGTATAAAATTTGTATGCATGATTGGGTAGGATTTGCATGTAGCATGATTTAATATATGTAGAGGGTTAATAATCAAAGGAGATGTGATCATTAACACGAATTAAATTTGGGTTTTTGAATGAATTTATGGGAAGAACATAAAACTAGGGTTTTTGAAGAAGTTTTAGGTTTTGATTTGTTCTTTATTGAATTCTATGAAGATTTGATATGTTTAGAACGTTAGGATTCACCCTAATGCATGTAGAAATGGGTAGGAGTATTTGGTTGTGATTTTGGTATAGCATAATGTAAGTTTGGTAAATGAAAATGGTGGAAAATGCATGAAGAAGACGAAGTATCCAAATTGTACATTTTCGAATCGATTCGGCCAAGGGTGAATTGATTCGGTTTACTTGAAAACTTGATTTTTCCCCTTTTAAGCCTAGAATTCCTAAATCGTTGTCGTGAAAACCTTTAGGACCTTGTTAAATGATAATGGGGACTTATTATATTACATTAGGCTTATGATAGGGGTATGTACTAGTCTTATTGAGAGGATTGAGACGAGATTGAATTGGGTGAAACTACATCGTAATTAATCTGAAAGACGGATAACGAATTACGATAATTTTGAAAGAATTGTATATAGACCAGTAGTGTAAGTTGTGCTTAACTAATGAAATTAATAAAGGGGTAACTAGGACCCTTAGAGTTGTATTAATACTCAAATAAATGCGATAAGTGAATATACCGCTACTTGCTATCACGGGGTTTAGATAGTGATAGGGGTCGTCCCACCTTGGCAATTCCAGTAAGGTTTGGATAAGTACACCAGGGCATGAAACTTTAGGTGGATTTTTATTTTGAGTGATAATAGTGATACCGGCAGGTCGTTTGGGTATGTTAGGTATGTGCTCAGCCCCAAAGACTGGGAACTATGCCCGCCCCCTTAGTATGATGACCAATTTAGGTTCGAGGGTGCTCACCGAACCATATGTCCTTGAGGTACAAGATGTACGGGGATTTGATAGAAAAGTATGCATGCATCACAATTGTCGTTATGGGGAATGCCGTAATTAGTATATATATGAGAAACTTCTACTTACGTGATATTGTAGACAGTAGATAGTAGATAGTGTATATCTAAGAAAGTAAATTAAGCGGTGAAACTTAATTATAAAGATTGAAAGATAACATGTGTGAAATGTTGTATGAATTAAGTAGAGAAACTTAATTATAAAGATTGAAATATAACATATGTGAAATGTTATAGGAGAAAAATAACATACGAGAAATGTTCAATCGGATAACATGTTGTATGGGTGGTACGGGGACTTAGAGATGAGAATAGTCCAGATAGTTACTTATGTCTAGTTAGCTTGGGTAGCATAGCTTGGTGGGTTAAGTAGAGAACGCTAGTCGTGCACATAGTTGAGGGTGAGGAAACTCAAGAGATTGTGCGTGAACCTAACACGTGTAATCAATAACCGATGTTGAATTGTTATAAACTCTTGCTAAATATTTTCAATATGTTTTGAATACTAATTCTTGATAAAAAAATATTTTAAAACCTTTTAAGTGTCCAGCCACGGGGACACCAAACTTGATATTCTGTTCATGGGACATACAGCTGCAGCATATGTGGATATTGGGAGGAGTTTTGATTAGACGCTTCATTTCCTCATTTCCAAGTGTAGTATCTATTGAGAGGACTTAATTATTTCAGTTTTTATTTGGCCATGTTACCCCATTTAGATTTTATTCAATTCAGACTTGTGGGATTCATTTAGTTTGGCTTTAGCCGGTGGTTTATTCCGTAAGATTTTATTTATTTATATCTTTTGATGGATTGGACTTTATATCGGTGTGTAATTTATTTTAGTTTCCGCATGTTGTTATCTGTTTAATGAAAGATAAAATTGGCATCCATTTAATTAGCTAATAGGTGATTAATAATTAATTTGATTTTCGACAGTAATGCTAAGAATGAACCAACTTGAAAATGTTAATTTAATTTAATAAAGGACCGATCGCTCGGTATTTAATTAGATGGGGTGTTACAAAATTCTATTCATTTTTCACAGCTTCCAACTTTCTTATCTTCTGCTTCTTTCTTCTGCGATCTTCTCCTGCATTTTTTCTTCATTTGAGATAGAAAATGGCGAATTTTTCATGCAGTGAGACCCACATGGCATGGCTAAGTGCTGATGGTTGGGCGCACTTGGAGTGTCATTCATGGGTGCCTTTAGTGTTGGAAAACGAGAATTCCTTTGATCTGATTGATCCTGTCGCCAATGAGCGGACTCTTCTGTGTGAACCCTTGCATCATCGGTCGTCCAGGGTGAGGAACCCTACCGGTTATGTAAGTACTACATGACTTTTGGCATTCCTTTTCTCATTTTCTCGAATTTTCTATGTTTCTTCAAATTTTGACAAAAGGTTTCTCTTTTATTTTGACAGATTGACATTGTTACGACGAGTCTTCGCTCCAGGGGGACGACGGGATTTAGAAACGCGTGGGAGCACCTTCATGCGGTGGTGCGATGGTTGATTTCTTCAGAGGGTTTTGATAGTCTTACGTCTACAATGGATGGGACGCCTCACTTGACAGTTATTCCATGTGTTATAGGAGAGAGGTGGTGGGATACTACCCACAACATACATTTGGGTTTTGGGGAGATGACAATGATCCACATTAATGTACAATAACTGCTAGGGATAGACTACGAGGGGACGCAGATAGATGTGGACCAATCCCTGAGGGTGACATATGCAGTGGTGGAGGCAGCATTTGGCGATGTTGGACGGATAGTCTGAAGGGATTCGATTTGTATATATCTTCTTTGGGAGGTTTTGCTGAGTCGACAGATCGACGAGACCAATGGGCCACAGGCGCAAGTTCTTCAGATGGCTCATTTATTTATTATTTTCATGTTGAGAGGATTTCTGGTGGCATTTAGCGGCGACGTTGTCGAATTATGGTTTTACCATACTTGAGGGAATTTTAAAATATCCCTATCTTTGATAGGGGGAGCCTGACCTTGGCGACCCTTTATTCATCTTTGTATGCTTTCATCCGATGTTGTCGATAGACTTTTATTGGCACCACGTATCTTTTGGAGGTACTTTTCTTTTTTGCATTTTTCCTTTATGCATTTTCCTTTATTTCCTTTTTGATTTTTTCGGATTGCTGACCCTTATCCTTTTGCATACGTGATTCTAAGAGGTGATCGAACTTAATTCTCATTTGATTAGTTTATAGGATGAGTAAGTGGGGGGATTTTGTTAGATGTATCGGTGGAGGAAGTTCAATCGGCAGTCGATGCGGTCTCTTTCCTTGACAGCGGTGCGTCAGGTCTTGAATGACCTGACGAGCAATCGAGTTATCTCTTCTTTTATCTTTGAGTTTCCTTTTTGGCATTTCCTTTCTGTTTGTGAAAGTATTGACTTTATCTTTGAAAAATGTAGGTGATCATTTATCCTTGGGGGACAGCCATCCAGAATACGGGGGTGAATGGGGGGAATGCGTAGATGCATCGATTGTGGGCGCACTACACCTGGTATCTAGGAGAGAGAGTAGTCCAGCAGATTATGGAGGAAGAGGTGGTGGTCCCACCAGCAATGCCCTCGAGATATATTAGGCAGGTTCGAGAGATGTCGGAGGATGCACGGGTGGCGGTGATAGTTGGCGAGCCCTATTCGTTATACACGGACATGGTGGCGACCTATGACTATTTAGATTTCATGATGATCTGGCTTATGTCGTCCTGCATCTATGACGTGTGAATATGCCTCCGCCTCCTACGATTTTAGGCAGTGGTACGAGTCGGCCAATGGGGTCTTCCCACAACGCCCACAGGCGGGTGGTGCGTTGATGTCAGCAGTGGCGGTGATGTCAGAGGTTTCATTTTTTCGGCTTGCACCTCCCTCTTACAACATCAGACTGCCTTGGGGAGGATCCGTGAGTATGCTGCATCACCCTAATTCGATGGACCCGGAGGTTTTGGGACTGACGAAAGACTTCCTGCAGCCAGAGGTATATATTCATGCTTTTGCCTTTTATTTTTCTGATTTCTTCTTTGCCTCAGACTGATTGATTTGCTCTTTTTTATTTTTCTTTTAGCATGTCTGGGTGTCGAACTGGCCTAGGGACATCCGAGACTGGGTGGCTTTTGTGGCCGCTCATATTCTGGATTCGATCCTAGTTCCTTCCTGTTTTTTGCCATCTACTTCGTGTGAGGAGGGATCTGGATCTGGTACCGCAGGCTCCTTAGCTTATCGCCGGGGGAAGCGCACGCATCGCATGGATGGGGATCATAGGGATATATATATATATATATATATATATATATATATATATATATATATATATATATATAGAGAGAGAGAGAGAGAGAGAGAGAGAGAGAGAGAGAGAGAGAGAGAGAAGGTAAGAGAGAGAAATTTTTAGGGATCAGGTTGAGTCCGATTATTTTTCTTCGTTTCTATTTTTATGCAAAGATGTGACACCCCGCCTAATTAAACCTTGGGTGATCAAGCCTTATTTTAATATAAACAGGTTTGTTTAATGGTTCATTCTTAGCATCACTGTCGAACGCCTTTTAAAAAAAATTTACTAACCACCTAAGTGAAATTAAAACGGGTGCCAAATTTTAACTTTCTTAAACAACCAATAATTCAAACCATACATTACCAAAACTAGATATGAATACGCAGCATGTAAAAGAAATCTAAAAGCAGTTAAAGTCTTGCCGTAAACCACGGCCCAAAAAGACAACTACAAATCCATAACTAGAATAAACTGTAATAGAAAAGGTGGAACGACATGTTCCAACTAGGAATAATAAAACTGAGATCCTGCACTAGAACTGAAAAGAAAGAAGCGTCTAAACAATCCCTGCAACCTCCACACTGGCTGCAGCTCCCAAATCTCTGACATGAAATCAAGCTGGGTGTCCTTGTGGCTGGGCACCTAAAAGGTTTTTAAAATTTTATATAGCAAGAGTTAGTACTCAAAACATTTGAAAATATTTTGCAAGCGGTTATCACAATTAAGTTATTGATTACACATATTAAGGTTTCGTACACTCCCTTGAACCGCCTCACCCCTCTTACATAGTATGTAACTATCGAGGAAACTTAGTCTACCTAGTTATACTGCCCATAACTGTAGTTAACTCATTTACCATTCGTTACCTTTTTCTTGTAATAATTTCAATATACTATAAATTATTACCAGGATATTTACTTATCATAACAATGTCTACTATTCTCAATTTGTAGATTAAGCACATATAACATTTTATCTCACAATAATGTATATAATGTTAGTTACCACTAATATATTCTTCTTACACACAAAGGACCCTTGGCTCGGAATAATTCATCGACTCCAAGTGAAAGTTGGTTCGGAATGGTTCATCGACCCCAACTATATACAAATATAAATATATACACATATTTTGGTTCGGGACTCTTTCATCGCGACACTAGTCCAAAGTTTGGTTCGTCATTTAACATCGACCCCTAATTTAATATAACTTTATGTTAGTTCGGAATGTCACATCGACCCTAACATAATTAATTTAGGTAGTGTTCTCTTCACCCAATATCATTTATATAAATTCAGTAGGTACGCACCCGACCTAATAAATCATACCCGTACGTAATATATTTATCTTATATTCTCCGTACTTATTAATTACAATATAACTCACTATTGTATTTATTCGAGTATTAGCGTGACTCTAAGGGACCTAGTTACCCCTCCCTTAATTCAGTAGTTAAGTAAATTTTAACCTACTGGTATTTTCTTTCCGGAATTTAATCTCACTCTAACCGAAATTTAATTAGCCATCTCAACTCGCGGCGAAGTCAATCGTTCTTTAGTCATTCCATTTCTCCAACATTACTACTCAATCATAAGTGGAGGAACCCTATGGTACACCTACTGGTAATTTTCAAGTCTCCTTATAGGAAAAATATCATTTCTAAGGTTCCCATTAAGTAACGGCAATTAAAGAAATTTATTCACGAATTCTCTATAGTTCAGACAGGGTCGATCGATCGAAGGAAGATGATCGATCGATCGACTGCTTCGATCGATCGATACTCCAGGGTAGATCGATCGATCAAGCAGTGACAGACCCAGTTCATCTTCTTCCTACGGGTTTCACCATTTTTACATCTCTAACTTTCATGATAGGCCATCAAATTCACAACCAACAATTTCTAATCATTTCTACATGTCCTAGGATGATTACTAACGATTTAAAACATCAAAATCATTATAAATCTTAGCTAAATTCACTGAAAATCTCTATAATATTCAAGAACTCTAAAACTGCATTCTTTATATTTTTCATCAAAGTTCCACATTTTCATATGAATTTCTCATCAAGTTTTCTATGATATAAACATACTTGGTAATTCAAAAACGTCCTACATGCAAATCCTAATCAATCATGGATTTTTATCAATTGTTTGTTCCCAAGAATATCATAAAAATCATGTTCTTCCTCAAACTTAAACATGGGTATTATAACTCAATTATTTTGTAAATAACCACTTGCCTTAAGGTCTGTAGGGTCTGAATTCGTGGTTGTTGATGATGATTGATGATGTTGGTGTCTCAATCCTTTTTCCCAACAATCTTATGGTGAAATCTTCCTAAGATGATCCCTCCTTCCTTCTTGCCTAAGGAATTTGCCTCTCTCTCTCTCTCTCTCTCTCTCTCTCTCTCTCTCTCTAATGGCTATGGTGTAACTCTAACTGTCTAACCCTAGCCACCCCTCTTATAATCAGATTTAGGGTTACAAAAATTCGTAGGTCTTCTTTCCCTTAATTGTAAAGAGACCAAAATGCCCCCGAATGGTCCCGGTTTAGCCCGAAAATGACCCGGCACTCAACTGGTACCCCCGGGTACACTATTTTGACTAATTCGACCCTTTCGGAATCAACCGTGGACTCTAAATTATCATTTGAGTCTCGTAAATATTTTTCTACTCTCATCCTTAAATTGTCAAGCTATATCCGGTACGTCCGCATAGTCACTAGATCGTACGTATTAACATTGAAAATTTATTTTCATCTTAATAAATTTTCTATAACACATATTCATCTTTATTAACATAATATCTATTTAAATTACACTACTCACGTAATTTAAATCAAACATATTTAATCACATTAAATTACTCTACTCACGTAATTTAGTTAAAGCGTATTTAATCTCATTAAATGACTCTACTTACGTATTTTAAAATTAAGCAGAATTACGGGGTGTTACATACTTCCCCCCTTACAAAAGGAATTTCGTCCTCGAAATTAGGAAAAATACCTGCTATGAATAATTCTGGATATTGTTCTCGCATATCCTCTTCCCGTTCCCAAGTGGACTCATCCATATTGTGATGTCCCCACTGTACTCGCACTAAGGGTACCACCTTGGATCTTAGTTTGCGCTCACTATAATCCAGGATAGTCACGGGTCTTTCTTCATACGAGATATCTGGCTGTAAATCGATCTCCTCCAGTGGAATGTGCCAGAAGGCTCTCTCGCTCCTCTTGTATTTCTTCAGCGACGCTATATGGAACACATCGTGTATTCGCTGAAGATGCTCAGGGAGTCCCAATGGGTAAGCTACCGGTCCCACTCTCTCAATGATAGGAAACGGCCCTACATATCTTGGCGCTAACTTCCCCTTTTTGCCAAACCTCGTAACCCCTTTCATAGGAGATACTCGAATCAATACCTGGTCTCCCACATCTAATTCCACATGTCTCCTGCCGGCGTCAGCATAACTCTTCTGCCAATCCTGGGCTATTCGAATACGTCCTCGAATCAACTCTATTTTGGAGGAAGTCTCCTGTATCATCTCTGGCCCTAAAAGCCTGTTATCCCCCACTTCTAACCAACAAGCGGGTGAACGATAAGGCCTCCCGTAAAGCGCCTCGAATGGAGCCATGCCAATAGTGAATTGGTAAGAGTTGTTATACGCAAACTCCACCAAAGGAAGATATGGCTCCCAATTTCCCCCAAAATCTAGAATACACATTCTCAGCATGTCCTCTAGCATCTGGTTTACTCTCTCCGTCTGGCCGTCCGTCTGTGGGTGATATGCCGTACTCAACCGTAAGTCGGTGCCCATGGCCTCCTGAAAACTCTGCCAAAAGTGCGACACGAATATCTTATCTCGGTCTGATACGATATTAATAGGAACTACGTGCAGCTTAACAATCTCTGAAATAAAAAGCTGCGCGTACCGCATAGTATCATAATCCGTACGAACCGGTAAGAAATGTTCGACTTTAGTCAAACGATCCACTATCACCCAAATGGAATCATGGCCCTTCTGCGAGGTTGGTAACCCGGTGATAAAATCCATAGAGATACTCTCCCACTTCCACATGGGAATCTCTAGTGGTTGTAGCATTCCTGAAGGCCTCTGATGGTCAACTTTTATGAGTTGGCATGTAACACACTTCGAGACAAATTCTGCAATATCTCGTTTCATACCTGACCACCAATATACTCGTCGCATATCCTGATACATTTTGTCCCCACCTGGATGTACTGAGAATTTTGACCCGTGTGACTCTGTCATAACGGCCTGCCTCAAATCATCATCTTCGGGTACTACCAGCCTACCGTTGAAACGTAGTCCACCCTCTGAACTGATGGAGTAGAACTCTTCCCCCTTGGCCAGTAACTGCCGTACTTTATCCTGACAAAATGGGTCTTCTGCTTGTGCCCTCACTATCCGCATAACGTTCTCGTAAGTGATAGCTAGAACTGCCATACATGCTCTTGCCATATCATCCTCGTGTCGGAGCTCACTCCATTTTGCCTTCCAAACTTTAGCTAACTCTCCGATAGGTCTTCTGCTTAACGCATCTGCCACCACGTTAGCCTTACCAGGATGATACTGTATATCAAATTGGTATTCCTTCACGAATTGAAGCCACCTTCTCTGCCTCATGTTCAGGTCCTTCTGAGTGAACAAATATTGCAATGACTTATGATCCGTGAATAGCGTAAACTGCTCGCCCAGAAGATAGTGTCTCCAAATCCTCAAAGCAAAAACAACCGCTGCCAACTCGAGGTCATGGGTGGGGTAGTTCTTCTCATGTGGCTTAAGCTTTCGTGACGCATAAGCTATAGCCTTCTCCTCCTGCTGTAACACACCCACAAGTCCTTGTAAGGACGCATCAGTATAGACTCGGTATTCCACTCCGCTCTTAGGCAAGGTAAGAACGGGGGCTGATGTCAACTTGTCTTTCAATTCATCAAAAGCTAACTGGCAACTATCACTCCATACGAAGGGGATTCCCTTCCGAGTTAGATTTGTCAATGGTCCGGCAATTTTTGAGAATCCCTTGATGAAGCGACGATAATAACCAGCCAAACCCAAGAAACTGCGGATTTCTGTCGGTGTCGTGGGCTGTCCCCACTCCCTCACCGTCGATACCTTACTTGGGTCAACTGCAATGCCCCTGCTAGATACGACGTGGCCTAGGAACTGAACCTCCCGGAGCCAAAATCCGCACTTCCCAAATTTGGCGTATAACTGATGGTTTCGCAATGTCTGTAGGACCAATCACAAGTGCTCTGCGTGCTCCTCCTCCGTACGGGAGTAAATCAGAATGTCGTCTATGAACACAATTACAAACTGATCCAAAAACTCCCTGAATACCCTGTTCATGAGATCCATGAATACCGCCGGTGCATTAGTTAGCCCAAAAGGCATCACTCTGAACTCATATGACCCGTACCGCGACAGGAAAGCGGTCTTAGGTACATCCTCTTCACGAATGCGCAATTGGTGGTAACCCGATCTCAAATCGATCTTTGAGAAGTATGCAGCCCCTCTCAATTGATCAAACAAGTCGTCAATCCTTGGTAACAGATATTTATTACATATCGTTACTTTGTTCAGCTCTCTGTAATCTACACACAGACGAAGTGAACCATCCCTTTTCTTCACAAACAGTACTGGCGCACCCCATGGCGATGTACTCCGTCGAATAAAACCCTGTCCCAACAGTTGCTGGATTTGCTCTCTCAGTTCCCGCATTTCTGAAGGAGCCATGCGATATGGTGCTTTGGCAATCGGTCTCGTCCCCGGTGTTAGATCAATTACGAACTCTATCTCTCTGCTAGGTGGTAACCCTGGTATCTCCTGAAAGAAATCCTCAAAATCCCTCACAATTGGGATTGAGTCTAGAGAAACGACCACCCCATGTGAGGTCTCCTCCTCAATATAATATAAGTGAGTTCGTGATCCTCCCTCGGGAAGTGGCATAGCCATAAGGAACATCTCCTGCCCCGGGATAGAGAACACGATGGTCCTCTCATAACAATCTACCATTGCCCTATTATGTGCCAACCAATCCATGCCTAGGATGACTTCATATCCCTCCATATCCAGCACTAGAAGGTCCGCCGCTAGACTCAATCTCCCGACCATAATGTCCACATCCTTACAAATCGAGTGTATGAGAGACCCACTACCCATCGGTGACTCCACACACATAAGATGAGTGTCTGCTGTCGCTAATAGGCCGGCTGCCCGTGCAAATCTAGTGGAAATAAATGAATGCGTTGCCCCTGTGTCAAACAAAATATTCCCCTCAAGCCCATGAATAGGAAACATACCCGCAACTGCCGGCGGTGCTGGCACTGCCGGCTGAAATGGAATGTCACGAATGTTGAACACACGCCCGTACTGTATCAGTCCTGGCTGTGGGGCCTGTACTGCTGCTGGGGATAATGGTGCCTGTTGCCCCTATTGGGCACCCTGCTGTTGTGCCCGGTCTTGCTGTGGACAATTTCTGCTCTTGTGACCCTGCTGACCACAAGTGAAGCACTGTCCCTGGAACTGTCTTTGTCCTTGGCCCTGTTGGCCCTGACGTTGGCCCTGTCGCCCTTGGCCTTGTTGTCCCCCATTTTGATGACCCTGGCCCTGTCGACCCTGAGGAACTGGTTGCTGAGGACCCTGCTGGCCCTGTCGGTCGAAGCGATACTTCCCGTGCTTAAACTTCTTGGCAGGGTTCCCCTGTATGGAATCCTGTCCCAACTGACCTGCTGCCTGCTGCTGTGTTGTGCTGCTGCCACTACCTCCATCTACCTTGCCCGGTTGGCTAGGTTCACCCCTCTTACTTCCCTTAGTATGAAAACGGTGATCCTGACAGTGTAGTAGAGCGGCATTGACGACATCTGTGTAGGTTACCAATGCCGGATTACCAATTAAGTGTTGTCTGATTCTCCAGGTTAGGCTCTCCATAAATTTGGACTTCTTCCTCTCCTCATTGCTCACCTCGTTTGGCACAAAATTAGCCAAGCGGGTAAACTCCTCCTCGTAGTCTGCAACCGAGCGATCACCCTGGACCACTTCGCTGAACTTCTTTCTCATCTCCGACTCTACTACTGGAGGGAAATACTTGCGGTCAAACCGCACCCAAAACTCAGAAATAGTCAAAGTATCTCTCTCCTCGATGGTGGTAACTGACTGCCACCATTGTAGGGCTGCTCCTGACATACGGAAAGTGGCTAGCATCTGTACCTGCACTCCGGTGCACTCTAGCATGCGCAAGTGGCGCTGGATATTCTTCTTCCAGTTGCACGCTTCCACTACATCAATACTGCCCTGAAACTCGGGTGGGTGCCCCTTCTGAAACGTCTCCCTGACTCGTTGCCAAGTAGACGGTCCTGTCGGAACTTGCACTACCGGTGCCACAGGGGGTGGCACTTGGGGCTGAGGGAAGTGGGCTGCCATTGCCCTCATCGCTGTCTCAACTGCCTGAGCCACTATCACTGTGAACTGAGTAGTGGAGATTAGCTCGGGTGGGGGTGGGGGTATTGGTACCCGTGGCTCCTGATGAGCCTCCCTCACCTCCTCTCTAGCTTCAGCCCTCTCTGCTCTCATTCTCCTTGGCGGCATCTGAAATAAGATTTAAATTGTATAAGTACACAGTTTATACAAAATTTAAGAGCAGAAGTACGATATCGCAACAGTGGAAATTTAGTCAACAATCCTAATAGTATTGCTCTAATACAAACAAACGTAACGCTGAATCGTAGTAAGCCATACAGATCCTATGGACACTAGAACCTGATGCTCTGATACCATCTGGTATAACACCTCGTAATTCTGCTTAATTTTAAAATACGTAAGTAGAGTCATTTAATGAGATTAAATACGCTTTAATTAAATTATGTGAGTAGAGTAATTTAATGTGATTAAATATGTTTGATTTAAATTACGTGAGTAGAGTAATTTAAATAGATATTATGTTAATAAAGATGAATATGTGTTATAGAAAATTTATTAAGATGAAAATAAATTTTCAATGTTAATACGTACGATCTAGTGACTATGCGGACGTACCGGATGTAGCTTGACAATTTAAGGATGAGAGTAGAAAAATATTTACGAGACTTAAATGATAATTTAGAGTCCACGGTTGATTCCGAAAGGGTCGAATTAGTCAAAATAGTGTACACGGGGGTACTAGTTGAGTGCCGGGTCATTTTCGAGCTAAACCGGGACCATTCGGGGGGCATTTTGGTCTCTTTAAAATTAAGGGAAAGAAGACCTACGAATTTTTGTAACCCTAAATCTGATTATAAGAGGGGTGGCTAGGGTTAGACAATTAGAGTTACACCATAGCCATTAGAGAGAGAGAGAGAGAGAGAGGGAGGCAAATTCCTTAGGCAAGAAGGAAGGAGGGATCATCTTAGGAAGATTTCACCATAAGATTGTTGGTAAGAAGGATTGAGACACCAACATCATCAATCATCATCAACAACCACGAATTCAGACCCTACAGACCTTAAGGCAAGTGGTTATTTACAAAATAATTGAGTTATAATACCCATGTTTAAGTTTGAGGAAGAACATGATTTTTATGATATTCTTGGGAACAAACAATTGATAAAAATCCATGATTGATTAGGATTTGCATGTAGGACGTTTTTGAATTACCAAGTATGTTTATATCATAGAAAACTTGATGAGAAATTCGTATGAAAATGTGGAACTTTGATGAAAAATATAAAGAATGCAGTTTTAGGGTTCTTGAATATTATAGAGATTTTCAGTGAATTTAGCTAAGATTTATAATGATTTGATGTTTTAAATCGTTAGTAATCATCCCAGGACATGTAGAAATGATTAGAAATTGTTGGTTGTGAATTTGATGGCCTATCATGAAAGTTAGAGATGTAAAAATGGTGAAACCCGTAGGAAGAAGATGAACTGGGTCTGTCACTGCTTGATCGATCGATCTACCCTGGAGTATCGATCGATCGAAGCAGTCGATCGATCGATCATCTTCCTTCGATCGATCGACCCTGTCTGAACTATAGAGAATTCGTGAATAAATTTCTTTAATTGCCGTTACTTAATGGGAACCTTAGAAATGATATTTTTCCTATAAGGAGACTTGAAAATTACCAGTAGGTGTACCATAGGGTTCCTCCACTTATGATTGAGTAGTAATGTTGGAGAAATGGAATGACTAAAGAACGATTGACTTCGCCGTGAGTTGAGATGGCTAATTAAATTTCGGTTAGAGTGAGATTAAATTCCGAAAAGAAAATACCAGTAGGTTAAAATTTACTTAACTACTGAATTAAGGGAGGGGTAACTAGGGCCCTTAGAGTCACGCGAATACTCGAATAAATACAATAGTGAGTTATATTGTAATTAATAAGTACGGAGAATATAAGATAAATATATTACGTACGGGTATGATTTATTAGGTCGGGTGCGTACCTACTGAATTTATATAAATGATATTGGGTGAAGAGAACACTACCTAAATTAATTATGTTAGGGTCGATGTGACATTCCGAACTAACATAAAGTTATATTAAATTTGGGGTCGATGTTAAATGCCGAACCAAACTTTGGACTGGTGTCGCGATGAAAGAGTCCCGAACCAAAATATGTGTATATATTTATATTTGTATATAGTTGGGGTCGATGAACCATTCCGAACCAACTTTCACTTGGAGTCGAAGAAATATTCCGAGCCAAGGGTCCTTTGTGTGTAAAAAGGATATATTAGTGGTAACTAATATTATATACATTATTGTGAGATAAAATGTTATATGTGCTTAATCTACAAATTGAGAATAGTAGACAATGTTATGATAAGTAAATATCCTGGTAATAATTTATAGTATATTGAAATTATTACAAGAAAAAGGTAACGAATGGTAAATGAGTTAACTACAGTTATGGGCAGTATAACTAGGTAGACTAAGTTTCCTCGATAGTTACATACTATGTAAGAGAGGTGAGGCGGTTCAAGGGAGTGTGCGAAACCTTAATATGTGTAATCAATAACTTAATTGTCATAACCGCTTGCAAAATATTTTCAAATGTTTTGAGTACTAACTCTTGCTATGTAAAATTTTAAAAACCTTTTAGGTGCCCATCCACAAGGACACCCAGCTTGATTTCATGTAAGAGATTTGGGAGCTGCAGCCAGTGTGGAGGTTGCAGGGATTGTTTAGACGCTTCTTTCTTATCAGTTCTAGTGCAGGATCTCAGTTCTATTATTCCTAGTTGGAACATGTCGTTCCACCTTTTCTATTACAGTTTATTCTAGTTATGGATTTGTAGTTGTCTTTTTGGGCCGTGGTTTACGGCAAGACTTTAACTTCTTTCAGATTTCTTTTACATGCTGCGTATTCATATCTAGTTTTGGTAATGTATGGTTTGGATTATTGGTTGTTTAAGAAAGTTAAAATTTGGCACCCGTTTTAATTTCACTTAGGTGGTTAGTAAATTTTTTTAAAAAAGGCGTTCGACAGTGATGCTAAGAATGAACCATTAAAGAAACCTGTTTATATTAAAATAAGGCTTGATCACCCAAGGTTTAATTAGGCGGGGTGTCACAAAAGAAATGTAATGATGGAAACATATTAGTTGATACTTCACGGGTTCTACCTGGAATGAAAGAACAAAAATGGATTCATGAGAGTTTAATTACTGAATCGCATCCCAATGGTATGTCCCGAGTTCGTTTAAATAATGAAGATATGATTCTAGGTTACATATTAGGAAACTATTGGTTATTTATATATATATTCCCCCCCAAATTATGTATCATTTTTATTTATGGAGGAAACATATGCCTTATTTGTAAGTTACATGGAAGCCTTTTTTCTTTATACCAATGGGATGCAACATTTGTATATTAGTTTTTATGTTGTCTATTGCAGACAACTAACCAGAAATATCTTATAGGGTAATAATGTCAAACCCTCTCTTTCTCATCCGCACTCGTACAACATATTGGGTACCCTTAAAATAGTAAATATTAATGTTTATTTATTGTTGTTGTTTGTTACACATTTTTTTGCTCAATATTTTTAGTATTTTTTCTAAATTAAAAATTAAAAGTTGGTTCCCCCACCCCAGCCTATAGAGCTTGCAAGTCATTCATGGTTGACCGCATTTGCATTGCATCATAATGGCATTAACAACCCCAAAAAATCATTTATAATGCATATTTAGACTCAGTAATTTCTGACGATAATGGTACACTAGATACTTCAATATCAGTTAGAAATTTAATTTTTTATTCATTTTTAAATCGTTATTTTATCGATGATAAAAATGTGTTAAGCGCAAACGTGACAAAATGAGGCACGGCGCGATAACACAACACAAATCGACACAAAATTATTAGTTAATAAGTGGATCGTTAATGATTTCAAGTCATATCAGTGCCAACTAGATACAACACAATAGTTAACGGGCCAGGTTAGTGGTGACCCCATGTACCCGTTAATACATGATAAATCCTCTTAAGACCTATTAATTTAATTAAATAAGGTATACTGTTGGAACTTATAAAGAATTGAAGTAGTTTAATGTTAATTTAATCATAACGAATTTACTAAACGAGAAAGTTAGTAATGTTAATAAATTAACGATCTAATTGTATTAAAAAGGAATTAATATGTCAAATTATATACGATTAAAAATAAATAATTATTTTAAAAAGTAGTAATGGGTGAACTAAATAGTGCAAGATACACTAAAATAAAAAGTATTACTCATTTGGATACGAATTTGACAAGGCTCATATAGGATAAATATGATTCCATGTGTAGCCTAGTTAAATGGATGTTCCAAATAATGAGCAGGAGAACTCCCACCATTATTTTTGGGTGTAAAGTTATTCCAAACCTAAAATGCACAAACTTTCCAAGAAAGTTTGTTGATTTGATGAAAACCCTCTTCTCCCCCTTGCAACCAAAGCTTTGTTTCACTGAGGATCCACTGATTTCTTCTACCCACCTATTTTCTTCAAGAAACCATTGTCTTCTCTAAGGCATTCCTACTAGTTCTCTCTCTCTCTCTCTCTCTCTCTCTCTCTTCGAACCTGTTTCACTGAGAATCCTCTAATGTATACTTACATAGACACACACACACACAGAGAGGTTAATGTATTAATGGGTTGTATTTGTGGATTCGATACCCGACAACGGCGCCATTTGATTAGCTGGATTTCACCGCGGCACGAGAGTCATCGACGCGTCGATCATTTGTTATATTCGGCTCACCAACTCTATAAGAAAACCTAAACTATGACTACACTCTTTTAAGGGAGTATAGCGGCTAGTTCGGGTATCGAATCCACAAAGACGAGTTGTTAGAATTTAATTGGTTTAATAAGATAATTTTTAACAAAAAGGAAAAGATAACAAAAGGAAAAGATTAAACTAGGCGAGTGTATTTAAACTAAATTAACAAAGAGAATAAAAACTATAGGTTACGTCGAATATAACTCACCCCGAGTTAATTAGTATAAAATTGTCACATGGGTTCGCGAATTATTAAGATCGCGTCTCGTTTCGTCAATTAATTAAATCAAGAGTTGTCACACCCTTAAATTCGCATAAAAGACTAATAAAATTTTGGCGTCAACAAATACCCCGAAAATTATGCACACAAGGTCATAAATACGGGGTATACATGATATACCCCGTTAAATTTCCGAGGCATAATAACTATGTCAACACACTCGAAATAAACCCGTAAACTCCATCACCAAAGCAAAGCAACACGTCAACCCTAGGTGAGTTCAAGCCAACACAACCTAGACTAAATTAGCCACTACACATAATTAAAATCATAAATAAACACAACTAATTAAATTAACACTACAATTATCTAGGCAAGGAAATAAATGGAAAGAAATAAATAAAAGGGACAAAGAAAGAAATAATATTCACTTACATTAATGGGTGCCAAATCACAAAACAAATGGAGGAGAGGGGTGATCTCCACAAAGATCCCTAAAAATCTCTCAAACCCTAAACTAAGTAAATTACAAGCTATCTACAAAAATAAACCAAGTGGTCTATTTATACCAAGTGGGAAAAAAGAAATAAAGAAAAAGAAATAAGAAAAGAAAAAGGTAGATAATCCTAATTAAGAGAGACAGGAAAAGGAAAAAAAAATAAAAAGGGAAAAAGGGAATAGCAAGCAAAGAAAATCGAAGGAAACAGAACACCGGTCGACCTCGTGTGATGACCGATCAACCGCGCAAAGAGGGGTAGCCCACTGGGAAAATCCCAGGGCAAAACTCGAATCACCGGCCGACCGTCGGTGGATGGCCAGTCGACCGGCCATAACAACTCACAACAGAATTCTGCAGCAGCGGCCCACTACCAAGTATTTTCTCCCAAGTATTTTGAAATTGGAATGGGAGGGGTGCACATAAAGGTAAAGATGCGATCATGGAAGGCGACTCGAGCAAGTACTCCTCATTAGTGAAAAGGTTTAACACATTAAAGTTCAGAATCGATTCATCGGGTACTTGTGACGGTGTGATAACAGAGAATGAAAATGGAGAGGAAAGAAATTCAAACTCAAGAGATGAGTCATAATCACTTGAAGATTGAGTTTCGAAGAAAATAAGATCATTTTCAATGAAATGTTCTTCTTTGGGGGCCAAAGAATAAATCATTTCATTACACCATTTCATCCTCACTTTTAATATCTATTATGCTATGGACAAAGTCAAAAATGGTTTGTTCCAAAGTAGGCACAAAGTCCTCATTTGGTTCAAAACATTCCTCGACTTTAAAAGTCTCGGAAAAAAAATCATCGTCGGACTCAAATAATAAATTCAATTCATGCTCCCACGAACAATTTTCTTCCCGATAACGGTTTTCAAGTTTCTCATTTTCAAGCATGTGCAAGCCCTCACCGAAAGTCATAGGTCGAGGCGCGGATTCTTGAAAATAAGAAGTTTGGAAATTATTATCGGAACTACACTTAAACTCATTATTATAAGAATTTTGAAATCTATTGCAATTTTTTTCAAAATTCCTATTATAAGGAATTAGAGGCCTAAAATCGTTATCATCCTCCTCAAAATACACGCACCCCAATGCTTGACTTTTGTAATACTCGCCCAAAGACATTTTTGAATTTACAATTTTTTGGGACTCTAAGTATTTACCAAAAGGCAAAGGTTTGCGAGGATTTTGAGAATTATCACAATGATTACCGAAAGGATTTGAATAAGACTTGCTTAACCCAAAAATGGCTCGAAGTGGCGAATTCCACAAAGTGATGTGCGCGCGAAAAGTTCAAGCGTTTCTTAGCGCTCAAATGTAGAAGTCCTACAAAAATATTAGGCACAAAATACAAATAGAAAAAAAATACTACGAAATACTAAATCAAATAAATTCTGAAACAAACTCATTCCCGGCAACGGCGCCATTTGATTAGATGGATTTTACCGCGGTGCGAGAGTCACCTGCGCGCCGATCGTTTGTTATATTCGGCACACCAACTTGATACAAAAATCTAAACTATGACTACACACTTTTAAGGGAGTATAGCGACTAGTCCGGGTATCGAATTCACAAAGACAAGTTGTTAGAATTTAATTGGTTGAATATTCCTAAAATAAAAGTGTAAAAAATAATTTCTAACAAAAAGGAAAAGATAACAAAAGAAAAAGATTAAACTAGGAGAGTGTATTTAAATTAAATTAATAAAGAGAATAAAAACTATAAGTTGCGTCGAATATCCCTCACCCCGAGTTAATTAGAAATAAATGGTTACATGGGTTCGTGAATTATTAAGATCGCGTGTCGTTTCTTCAATTAATTAAATTAACATTTGTCACACTCCTAAATTCGCATAAAAGACTAATAAGATTTTGGCATCAATAAACACCCCGGAAATTACGCAAGCAAGGTCGTAAATACGGGGCATACATGATACACCCCGTTAAATTTTCTAAGCATAATAACTAGGACAACACACTCGAAATAAACCCGTAAACTCCATCATCAAAACAAAGCAACACGTCAACCTTAGGTGAGTTCAATCCAACATAACCTAGACTAAATTAACCACTACCCATAATTAAAAGCATAAATAAACACAACTAATTAAATTAACACTACAATTATCTAGGCAAGGAAATAAATGGAAAGTAACAAATAAATGGGACAAAGCAAGATATAATTTTCACTTACATTAATGGGTGTCAAATCGCAACACAAATGGAGGAGAGGGGTGGTCTCCACAAAGATCCCCAAAGAGATCTCAAACCCTAAACTAAGTCATTTACAAGCTATCTACAAAAATAAACCAAGTGATCTATTTATACCAAGTGGGAAAAAATAAATAAAGAAAAAGAAATAAGAAAATAAAAAGGTAGATAAGTCTCCTAATTAAGAGAGAAAGAAAAAGGGAAAACAAATAAAAAGGAAAAAGGGAATAGCTGGCAAAGAAAATCGGAGGAAACAGAACACCGGTCGACCTCGTGTGATGACCAATCGATCGCGCAAAGAGGGGTAGCCCAATGGAAAAATCTCAGGGCAAAACTTGAATTACCGGTCGATCGCCAGTGGCTTACCAGTCGACCGGCCATAGCAGCTCACCACGCAATTCTGCAGCAGCGACCCACTACCACGGAAACCCCAAATCGCAAACAACCAAGGCATTCGAGACCATATGGCAACAAAATCGTGACCTCCATAAAAAATACAAACCCACCACCATGTAAAAGCCAAGCCCCATTTCCACCATTAATGGTTGACAAAAACATCCAAAAAGTAGATGTCCAAGACCCATTTGCATACGTGGTCAAAGATTATGCTCCAATTTTGGACCAAACTTCTGAATTTCGAACGATCCCAAAACCCGAGCCAAAACCCAAATCGCCATTCCATTTGGTGCAAAAAAATGTTTTAGGGACATGGAAGGAATTATAGGTTTTGTTATGAAAGAGAAAGGGGGCATGGGTGGAATTATGAAATTGTTAATGAATTTCTTATAATTCTTTTTCGATTAAAGGTTCATGTTTCCTTTGTTCGGACTCCGATTCGTGCACCGTTTGCTGCCACGGGAAGATTGATCCGAGATATACAACTTTCGTGAATGATTCGAGCAAAAATCTCGAAGTGTAAAATTACGAAAATGCTCCTGAACGTGCGAATCGCAACGAAACTTTATCGAAACGCGCCCAAACTTCACACTAAGCACCGTAATACCTATAAATGCTCCATTATACCTCAAATAACATTTTAGCATATAAAATAGAGGTTTTCTGATTAACAAGAATAATTATAGGCATTAAAGTACACGAGGGGCTTAAAATGCATAAGTTTCGAGGGTATATATGTGCAATATTCGATATGAATCAACATACAATATTTAAAAAGGAGTTTGAGGCTTAGGCCTCGAGGACAGGCAGACAAAAAATGCTTCGACTCTTAAGCGTCAGGATTGAATTTGAGGCTTACACCTCAATGAGCCTTGAGGCTTACGTCGCGATGCGTGTCACGCTTCGCATTTTGCTTTTTGGGTGAGGCGCGAAAAAAGAAAAAAAAAATCATTTTCTTTTCCATCACAAAGTCTGTTTTTTTAAAGTTAAAGTTGTTTATTTTTCTAAAATTGTACTTAACTAAAAAAATGTTGTTTAAATCTACCAACTCTTATTCTTTTTCCTTTTTTTGTTTTAAAATTGCACTTAACTTATATTATTTACTATCGTAACTTGAAAGAAATTTTTAAAAAATAACCAAAAGGTGAATGAAACCTAAAAACTAATTTTGTCAATTTGATTTTGCATTGATTAATTTATTGTCTTATTATAAAATAACTAAGGTGAATGAAATTAAAAAAATGATTTGGTCAATTTGATTTTGCATTGGTTAGTTTATTATCATATTATAAAATTAACAATATTTAAAAATTCATCTCGGGGGAACGAAAAAATGTTTAGCTATGTGAGAAAGTTCTCAAAGATTTTTTTTGCAGTTCTATTTTATATTTCTTTGTTACTTTATTTTTTATGGTCTATTAGTATTTTTTTAAATATTATTTTGCTTTATTATTATTTTTTTGGTGAGGCTTACGCCTCATCTCGCTCCTTTTTAAAACTTGTATATATATATATATATATATATATATATATATATATATATATATATATATATATATATATATATATATATATATATAGAGAGAGAGAGAGAGAGAGAGAGAGAGAGAGAGAGGTAGATAGATAGATAAAGAGAGAGTGAGAGGTTTTATGGGGGCTCCGACCCCCACTAGGCCTCTCCTCCCTTTGTTCCTTCTTTTATCTCATTTCATTGCTCACTCTCACTACACCAAAATTGTCACCTTTCAGTCAGCCACCCTTGTTAAGGTCATTGACCGTAACAAAAACACGTGTTTTGTGTCACGGTCATTAACCTTGACACGACCGTGACAAAGAATTGTCACGGTTAAGAACCTTGACACGACCATGACAACTTCTGCAGCAAAAACCCTTACCCATTCTCCCCCCCCCCCCCCCCCCCCGTCGTTCCCTCCCTCCTTTTTCCACATCTCTCTCTCTACGCTGCTCTCTCTCTCTCTCTCTCTCTCTCTCTCTCTCTCTCTACTTTCAGGTTTATTTCTCTCTCTCTCTCTTCCATTTATATATATGTTTGTGTGTATATATATGTGTGCGTGTGTATATATTTGCGTGTGTGTGCGTGTGTGGGGGGTGGGGCTGTTATGTGTGTGTGTGTATATGTGTGGTGGGTGGGGTGTGTGGAGGGAGGTGGGGCAGGGTGGGGGGCTATTGTGTGTGTGTGTGTATGTGGTGGGTGGGTGTGGGGATGGGGGTGGGGTGGGTAGGGGGGTCAGGGTGGGGGTAGGGGGTATATTCACGAGTTATTTGTATATGTGTGGTGTTTGTTATCTTTATATGATGTTTATATGTTGGAAATAACTCATAAATTTGTCAATTTATTATTGTATTTGAATTAACCCATGAATTTGTATTTTTGTATTTGAATTAACCCATGAATTTGTATTTTTGTATTTGAATTAACCCATGAATTTATTTTTGTATTTGAATTAACCCATGAATTTGTCAAACAAATTGACAAATTCACGAGTTATTTATTTTTGTATTTGTATATATATGAGTTCTTGAATTTTTTGCACTTTTGTTGAAACTAACTCGTGAATATATGTTTGTGTATGCTTGTTAGGTGTATATGATGTTTATATGTTCGAAATATCCCATGAATTTGTCAATTTGTTTGTGTGTGTGGGGTGGGGGGGAGGGGGGGGGGGGGTAAGGCAAGGTACCATTATAATTCTCTTAATATCGTGTTTTAATGATTCTATGAGATAATATATATTGTTTCAAGGTTAACTCATTGTAGATAAAAACATTCACATAGTAAGATTAAATTGAATCCATCCATAGATTCTATAATTACATCCACTAAAATATAATTAATAAATGAAACAGTTTTAGATGAAAGTAAATTAATAATTAGTGCCCATTTCATATGAAAGTAGGATTTCCCCTCAGTGTAAATTAGTAAATTAATAATTGTATACGTTAATTGTTAGTTTAATTGATGAAATGAATTAATTGAGTAGATGAATTAGAAGGAGTACGGGATACACATTTGTTGTTGACATTGCTGTTGGATTATTTTGTTTAGTAAATGTTTGGTTGGTTAGTTTTAAAAGTGGCATGACTACTGGATTATTGTCCATGTGGGGGTGGGATTTTTCAACTTTTTTTTAAAATTACTTTGTATATCGAACAATATATATACAGTATGATAATTAAATGAAACATACTTAAAATTAAATATAGTGCACATAGATACTAGACTTCTAGTTCTTATGCGTACGCATTCAATAGCCCTTAGACCCGTTCGAGAGTCATTACCCCTGTAATGAGATCTCTCGAATTGTCCCGTTTGAACAGTTTGAGATTGTATAATTTCTGTATAATATTCTTATTGGCTTAAATTTGTTACTTTTGGAGGAAGTTCTGCAGTCGTATCTTAATGTTCTCTGGGTATATACTAGATTGACAAGTGTGATTGTTATTTCAATTGATCAATCGAAATAACACTCACACCTGCCAATCTACGTCGTGTACTTGGATAACTACGGGGATATGCTGTCGATTTTTTTTCAAATCGTAACAATGTGCATGAGCTGTTAAGTATATTACAGAAAAATACGGTCTTGAATGGGATAGGACCACTCACCCTTTAATAGGATAATTAAATGATGGGATAATTAAATAAAACATACTATAAATCTAAGTTTTGTTTACCTTTAATAGGTGTTTAGTTGTGGTAGCTGTAATGGGATATCCAAAATACAAAGAGTGGATGGGTGAGACTAATAGAATGGGGGATGTGTTTCGCAGAGGTGCTAACAAATTTGTGAAATATGAAAAGAGATGTCATAATGATGAAGAGTTTCCGTGTCCATGTGCTAGGTGTAAGAATGGTAAGGTGTTTGAGTGGAAAATAGTTGAACTACATTTGTTAAGATCGGGTATGCAAGATAGTTATCGATTTTGGAGTTTTCACGGTGAATTGAAAGTTCCTTTTGTCCCCGACCAACCTTCACACAACCTTCAACAAGTAGAATATATATATAAGGGGACGACGTAGATCATAATATGTTAGAGGATTTAGTTGATGATGCGTACGGAGTTTATGAAGCTGAGGAGAATGAGGTTACTGATGATGTAGAAGATTCAAGTGCTCGTAAAGATAACACGATAAAACTTGACGATGACTACCAAAGTTTAAAATTTAAGGCGACCCAAACATTATACTCTGGCTGGGAGAAAGATCAAACAACTTTACATGCCATGGTTGGTTTGCACAGTTTGAAGATGTAGTACGGTTTGTCTGGAAATAGCGTGAAGGGAATTCTGAAATGGGTGAAGGGCTTATTACCCAAGGTGAATACACTTCCAAATAACTATCATGTTATGAAGAACAGTTTGAAAGGCTTGGGAATGAAGTATAAATCGATTCATGCTTGTGTGTATGACTGCATACTATACTGAAAGGAGTATGAAAATCTCGATCGTTGTCCGGTATGCGATGAACCTAGATATGTCCAATCTACTAGTAAGGAAGGCACAAGCTCAAAAGTGCCTCAAAAGGTATTGAAATATTTTCCCGTTGGGCCTAGATTAAAGCGATTTTTTCACAGTACCATGGATTCCAGACGCAATGACTTGGCATGCTAGGGCAGAAGTAGGGGGAAATATCATGCGTCATCCTATTGATTCTACTGCCTGGCGAAGGATGAATTTTGAGTATCCCGATTTTGCTCAAGAACAACGCAACATTCATTTGGCTATATCAACAAATGGTTTCAATCCATTTGGAAATCTAAGCACCAATCAGAGTGTATGGCCAGTGATCCTAGCCCCACTCAACCTCCCTCATTCATAGTGTATGAGACCTGAATTTTTGATGATGGATTTGTTGATACCTGGGCCAAAGGCACCAAGTGATGACATTGACGTCTACCTGGATCCTTTGGTAGAAAAATTAAATGAGTTGTGGGAAGAGGGTGTGCAATCATTTGACTCTTTTAGAAAAGAAGAGTTTACGCTGAAAGCTATGTTGATGTGGGCAATTCATGATTTTCCAGCTTATGGGACATTATCCGGTTGTGTAGTACATGGTTATTTGGGGTGCCCTATTTATGGAGAGGAGACTGAATCTCTTCGTCTATCCTCTAACTTAAAAAATATATACCATTGCCACAGGAGGTTTTTACCCCCAGCTCATAGTTTCAGATCTGAGAAAGGTTCCAATTTTTTATTGGGCGGAGTTGAACATAGGCTACCGCCGAGACAAATTTCGGGTTCAGAAATTGAAATTAAATCTTCTGAATGTGGCCCTAATATGTCAGGTAAGAATCCCAAATTTAAGAATGTCAAGCATAAGAAGACCCCAACTGGGAATGAAACTGAGATAAGAAAGGCATGGTCTCGGAGGTCAATTTTATTTGACTTGCCTTATTGGAAGAATAACCCGGTGCGCCATGTATTGGATGTGATGCATGTAGAAAAGAACTTCGCTGAACATATTGTGGGTACTTGCCTTGGGGGGAGTCATTCGAAGGATGGAGAAAATGCACAAAAAGACCTTAAATCGTTAAAACTTAAGCCACAACTATGGTTGAAAGAAGATAGTAGGGGAAGGACAATAATTCCCCCTGGTGCGTTTACTTTGACGAGTGGGGAAAGGAAGGTGCTTCTAGACACAATATATGATTTGAAGGGCCCATCTACTTTTTCATCCAACTTGCAAAGGACTCTAAATTATGCTACTCATGATTTACATAAGTGTAAGTCTCACGATTGTCATGTGATCATGCAATTGGTTCCTCTATTGTTTAAGCACTGTTTCTCCAAGCACAAGGATTTGCGTAGGGCTATTATGAAAATTAGTATTACCTTCTCCCTCTTGTGTGAGAAGGTAGTGAATCGAGAACACATAGTGGCCGCAAAATTGGCTGTGATAGAAGCGATTTGTGTATTGGAGAAGTACTTTCCCCCAACATTCTTTGACATAAGTGTTCACTTGTTGGTACACCTATGTGACGAGGCACTTCTTTGTGGTCCAGTTAGATATCGGTGGATGTATCCGTTTGAAAGATTGATGAAAGTTTTTAAAGATTACGTCAAGAATACGTGATACATTGCAGGATCAATTACAGAGGAATACATCACCATGGAGTCATCAATATATACTCGGGAATATAGGCCTGACTCGACCAGTGTTGATGACACTGATGAATTCATCGATTATGGTGGTCATGTGATGGGAAAACGAATGAAATTAACGAGTTTGTAACATGAACAAGTAGCTCGTTATCTATTTGACACACATGAAGATGTCGAAGAATGGAAAAAATAAGATTCGATTATTATAATGTTTAACATTATTTTAGATTATTTTATACATGATTAATTTTGTAATATGCAGAAAATATGAAGCCTGTGAGAACAATAAAAGACGAAAAATAATGGTACAATCAAACAACGAATTTAGGCTGTGGTTGACACAAGAGGTAATTATAATGAAAATAATCGTTATATAACGTTACATTACACTAAAATTTTACCACTAATATAATTAATTTATCTATATTCTCAGCTCCTAAAGACGGGTGATGCGACATCAAGGCTTGCTCATCTAGCCACTGGACCCTTGTTCGTGGTACAAGAGTACAAAAAGTATCGATTGAACGGTTACATTTTTAGCGCTAAAGTGTATGAGGAAAGTACAAATGTACAGAACTCGAGAATTTCATACAAAGCTCTTACTATCTTTCAAGCGAGCGCAAAAGATAAAAACCTCGTTGAAGATGAAATGACTTACTATGGTGTAATCCAAAATATATTTGAATTGGATTATATAAGCTTCAAAGAGGTTGTATTTTACTGTGACTGGGTAAGAGTTGAGGATAAAAATGCTTGTAAAGTTGATCCTGTCACCAATTTGATCATGGTTGACTTGTCCAAGTTGAGGAGGAACGACCACGTGAGCGATGAGCCATTTGTTTGTGCATTTCAAAAGGTTAAGCAAGTGTTTTATTCGGAGTATATCAACAACGAGCCATGGTCAATTTTCCAACACGCTCCAAGGCGTCTAAATAGTAGTGTGGATGACTTGGCTGCTCCTATCGAATATCAATCCATTTTTTATTATAACCCGAATTTGAAACAATTTTTCAATTTGTAATAAATATTTCAATTTGTACCGAAACATTCATTTTTGATGCTTTTAATTGATTTGCACTTTATCATTTTCACTCTTGTGTAGTGTGCGTGTGTGGAGAGGAGATTAATACATAAATATTCCAACTACATCTAAGTTTTGTTTATACTAATCCATGAATATACGCTTCTTACCCTTAATAGGTGATTAGTACATAGTTATTTGGGGTGTCCTATTTGTGGAGAGGAGACTGAATCTCTTCGTCTATCCGAACACTAAGAAATTCCATAATCCTATGAAGTTATGCTCTGCAAATTCCTCCCAACCGTTATGTAGCCAAACATCACCAGTTGAAGTTGTCAATTCCACTTTCCATACCCCACCACTTGGAACCTCTAGCAAAACATGGGAGATCATTGAAAGGTGGAATTGACAACTTCAACTGCTGATTTTTGGCTACACAACGATTGGAAGGAATTTGCAGTGCATAACTCCATAGGATTATGGCATTTCTTAGTGTTCAGATATGAAGGGAATTATATTTAACACGATTGCCCGGGGTACATTAGTTGGAAGGAGGTGCTATATGAGCTCAAGTTAGCTGTTTGGGTGACACTACAGGTAATGTATTTATATTTATATGTCAATTTCGATTTCGATTTCAATTTCGATTTATATTTATCTATATTTGCGGGGCGGATACTAATTTTACTTTATTTTATTTCAGGGGACAGGGAGTGGCCCTGAGGGTAGGCCACATATGCTCGATCCTTATGTGGCTATTCGGACGAGAAGGGAAGGATAAGGAGGTGTCCTTGAGCATCGCGGTACAAAATCTCTTTTCCAGCTAAATAGTTTGTAGATTTGAGATAATTGATGGTGATGTTGTTTCTTCTTAAATAGTTTCTATTTTGAATGAATATTTGCGTTATCTCTAATTTATTTGGATATCTGATATTTGAATAGGTACAACGTTGATATAACAGCTACAAATATACTGCTGGGCAATGGCAGTGGCCATACTGCCCAGCAGATTTTTTTTCAATTCTGCCCAGAATTGTCACGATCATTGACCGTGACATTTTTTTAAAAGGGGATAATAATTTGTCACGGTTATTAACCGTGACTAAACGTGTCACGGTTCTAGACCGTGACAATTCTTACGAGGTTGTCACGGTCTATGATCGTGACACGTCCGTGATAAAAAAAGTTGTCTAGCTCGGAATTATCACGGTCATTGACCTTGACAAGTCCAACTTGTCAAGGTCAATGACCGTGATAATAGTGCAGATTTGGTGTAGTGTCTTAATTCCAATTATTACATGAGGTTTTAAGATGAATTGATTGAGACCTATGATATCTATAGCTTAGTGGTAGATTAAGATCAATTGAAACATTGAAGCTGACAGATTAGATCCGTAAACTCTAAGAAAATCTTAAGACCTCACATAATTATGGATCCGTCACAACTAATAATTTTGCAGATAAGAGGAACCTCAAATTCTTCCATTCCCCAAAATTTGCGCAAGTTCTTCGAGATCCTCAGTATCTTCACTAACAAAGTTAATTACCTCAAAATCAAGAAGGTAAATGATGAAGATGCTCACCACAACTCGAAAACTCCAGCAATGGAGAGAGAGTGGGCAAAACAAGCAGCATCACTACTAGTAAAGGGCTGAGATGAGGTCATGGATGGGAGCCAACAAAAATCAACATGTGGAAATAAAAGGAAGAGTGCTTTTTCAAGACTAGGTCGTACACTTTTTCATCACACATTTGACACACTCCCATTGCTGAGGAACCCCCTCTCAATCAAGTTCATCACCCCACAAGTGGTATTAGAACAATCGGTTGTAAAAATAATAAAGTGCAAGAATAAGAGTTCAGAAGATAGCATAAGGGCACCACCTAAAAATAAAATGCTAGTGTGAAAAGGGAGGATTTGCGTAGCTGAGGTTAGCTAAACCTCGAATGGTAACCAAATCCTTAAAAGACTCAGGATCAACCAGATAACGAGTTTGGATGTCGCAAATTTGCTTAGTACAGTGTAACCTCTGTCAATTAATACTCGATAAAATAATAATGTCTTTTGAATAATACAATTTTTTGGTTCCAACTCGGTACAAACGTGCTAAATTAATAATCTTGATAAAATTTCAAGATAATGCATTAAAAATATTTCCTTACAGCATTTTATATTTCCCAAAAATTCATAATTTACTAATTAGTTAAAGAATACATAATAAATTTACTACGAGGTTTTCTTAAAATATCAATCAAGAGTACCTTGTCTTTTGTTCAAATTCAAATCTAGTTGAATCTCATCTTTAATTGCTTGCAAAGTATCCAAAAGTTTAGGGGTTGTATTCTCATATTGCAACAAGAAGTTTTGTAGTGCCATTAATGCTTGAGTGTTTCATTGAGTGAGGATTCCCCTCCATATTGTCAATGACCTAATATGTTCCCTTGATTAACTTGCAAATCATATTTTTGCAAAACCAATTGTTGCAATTCTTTTTGTGCAAGAGGGATGTTTTTTTCTATGCTTGCATAATGCTCTATGCATTTCATCTGTCATGGGGTCATAACATCTTTGAGATGGGAACCCATTTGGCATTTTATAATAAAGATGATTAGTGATAAACAATAAGAGATTTTGTTGGGCTAATAATGTTTGTATTTGATTCAAAACTTTGCATGAAATTACATTAAATAAGTTAAATACATTGAATCTTTTTATTAAGTACAATCAAATGAATTCTTAATTTGTTATATATATAGATGCTTTGAATCTTAAATTAGTCAATTGATTTGATACATAAAATTTATTAAACCTTGATAAGTGAATAAGTACAATGTAATGACTCTTTTTTTAAAAAAATAAAATGATTTTAGGAAATTAATAACTTATCAATTTATCAATAAATTAATAACTTGTCAATTTATCGATAAACTAATAATTTATCAATTTACCTCCTGCGGCAGTCCCCAGCTCCTTCGCTGGGTCGGACCACCCTTCAGGTGGCCGATCCCTTTTTTTATAGGGGCCATCCCGATTCTTGTGTATATTCCACATATCCTTATGAAGAACATCTTTCAAACTCTCTAAACACTCATTGTTGTCCAACCATCACCAATAAAACCTTAACACCCGTTGTCCCATTTGAAAACTTAACATGTATGGATTTAACCAAATCATTACCCTAATATACTAACTATTTCTCTGAACCCAATCGTAAAACCCGTTCTGAATCTGGACTCCACTATAATTTCTTCGACCAAAATTCAAATCCAAATAATCCAAGAAACCCAATTTTCACCCAATAATTAACCTAATCCAAGTTAACCAATATCCCAGACATAATTCCCCTCAACCAACCACCTAATCTCAATCTTATTCGATCACCCGACCCAAATGATTTTGGTATTTTTGAATATCAAAACATTGATCAGCGTTTTAAATACTCATATACCACCATACATACCACCTCCCCCATCACACCACGCACCCTCTCATCATGATCTCTCCCTATTTTAAACCGATTCTTCTTCATCCAATGACGCCGAGGATACCTGTCGTAACATCCTGGATTGAATTCCCCCACCCCCACTCGGTGGGATCTCTCCTTATTTTACACTGATTCTTCTTTATCCAACGACGCCAGAGATATCTTCCGTATCATCTTGGATTGTATTCCCCCACCCCCACTCATTGGCCCTCGTTTTGTACCCTTATGCGACAAACAATGTTATTAGTGTGGAGAGCTTGTCCATTTGATCAGCACATACCCCCATCGCTGCCCCCCAACACCTCCTATGGTCCCACATACTCATCCTCTTCATCCACCACCTACCCAGGTACCTCCACTTCCGATCGCCCCTGTTGCACTTCTACCGGGTGACATGATAGGTTGAGGAGCTCATCAGGATGGAGACCCACTTTCATTTGCACTTCAGTTACTTTCGAGAAGTCTTCAGGGATATATTCTCATAGATATTCTTATTTTCGATGGTAGATTCTCCTCGAATGATATAGCCGATTAGCTTGCCGCTATGGAGACAATTTTCAATTACAAGCGGATTCAGGGCCGCTCATGTGATCTTCTAGCTGCTACTAAATTTCAGGTCTTTTCCCGTGTTTGGTGGAATGACCTTTTCTATCGTAGGATGACTGCAGGATTCCCTCCTATCCAGGACTGGCTCGATCTCACGTCCACTCTTCAGGCCTCCTTTATACCCCCGACGTACGGGCGAGACCTTTTTACGCACATTTAATCTCTTCAGAAGGACATGTTTTTGGTAGTAGAGTATACAGAGAAGTTCCATCTCCTCTACACTAGAGTTAGCTTGCCCGAGACGGTAGATTAGCGGATCAGTTGCTACATTCTGGGACTTTAGCCACATATTCTTCGCGACCTTGGATTGAGAGAGATACTGACCTTTTTAAAGGAGGTAAAGTATGCTACTAAGGTCGAGACCTATCATGCAACCCTGAGATCTCCATCATCCCGAGCTCCACCTTTTTTGAGTTCTATTCTGCCTGAGTAGTAGCCCCGATACCTTCTACCGTTACTCTAGTCACTGAACGCTTCCGCTGTGACCCATACAGGCTCTCCTATATTTCAGTGCTTTAATGTAGCACCGTGGGACACCGAGCTTTCGATTGCCCTCATCCACTTCGTCGGGCCCTGTTAGCGATGGATCAGCTCCCAGAATATCTCGATGACGTTGAGCATCCTCCTGACCATGCATTGGTTAGGGTTTTAGAGGATGACTCTGTTGGTCTTCCCCTTTGATTGGAAAGGGTTTTGTTTGGGTAATATGACAAAGGGATTGGATAGTGAGTAATTTTCTTAGTTGGCTTAAACGAATTTGATTTAGTTAATGACATTGGGTTTTGTCAAAATAAATTAAAAATTGGAGTTATGTCAAAATTCTTTATATTGAGTCGAGGATTGTCAAAATGAACCTTGAATTTAGACTCTTTGTTGTGATGATGATCCAAAGAAGGTAACCCAACTTCTTACTTAAAATTTATCCACCCACATTTTATTTAAGAAATCCTTCTTTATTATGATTATTGAAATTGGAGTTATGTCAAATTGAAAATTAAGAAGTGAGATTAAGTTTAAAAATACCCCTTTTTAAAAAAAAATAAGGAAAAATACTTCTAACCCAAATCTCTCTCCCTCCACTAACTTGAAAGATCTCTCTGCTTTCATGGAACATTCGACCTATTTTTAACTTCAAATCCCATATCGTTGGCTCAATGCTAAGACCATTTTTTTTTACAAAATTGCCTTTTAGAGAAATTTTTCATATATCCTTGATTATTATTATTGATCAAAGCCCTAACCCTACTTCTTTTACATATCTTTTTTTCAGGGTGTACACGTTCATATATGAACCCATCTTAAGAATCACTGATTAACAAACCAGGTTTAATTTTCACCCCCTAAAGAACAGTTTTTGCATATTAGCGACCCTTTTTTTAATTTGGTTTTATTCTTTAAATATAGAGGAAAATCTAGTATCAATCGAAATTTTGAAATGGATATGATCAGCACATTGCCTGATGCTACTCTTTCTCACATTCTCTCTTTCCTTCCAATAAAATACGCTGTTTGAATAAGCATTCTATCAAAAAATGGAAGTACCTATGGACTTCTATCACCAATCTTAACTTTGAGGAAAACCCATATTTTGATATTGGCTTTGACGATAAAGTTATTTTGGGTAGGACTTGCTTTGTCTATTTTGTGTATAGAGTGTTGCACCTTTGAAATTCCGCGCAAATTCAAAAATTATGCATGTGTTTCAAAAGAACTGTACACCTATTTTGTGTATTTGAATGGATTGATGAAGCCATTAGGCGTAAAGTTTCCGAGCTTGATCTCCTAAATTATCATTTTTCAAAGGTGCCAGTTGGGTTTTTCTCTTGCAAGACACTTACAGTTTTAAGACATGAAACGGAATATTTACATGCATTTGATATACCCACCTCCTTATGTCTACCCAATTTGAAGATCCTCGAAGTTCATGTGGATAGTCCTCCTAATGATTTGACGCAAAAGCTCTTTCACAGCTGCCCGCTACTTGAAGATTTAATTATAGAAGGATTGTTGTATATTCGTCACCCAGTGTATTATAACACATTGGTTTTTGATGTTTCTGCCCCTTGTTTAAAGATTTTGGTAATTAATCTTGATGGTGATGACTTAGTACACGAAATTTTGGTTAATGCACCAAATCTTGAATATGTCAATCTCAATGTGTTGTTCCTTTCAAAGTATACCTTGGGAAACTTTTTGTCACTAGTTGAAGCCATTGTCAATGTTGGAGAAGATCATATAAATAGTATGGAATATGCTAATCTGGTATTTGAGATTCTTGGAGGAATCACTAGTATTAAGTCTTTGGCATTGTTCAACAATACCATGACTGTAAGTTCTTTTTGTAACTTCATTTCACTAGTACAATTTATAGAATGTAGATGATGAGTAGTATGCCTCCATTGCTATTACAACTGACGATTATCTTCATATTATCTTCCTTGAAGGCTCTAGATTTTGCTTATGAGAATAAATTACTTATTGGATAATATGAATGCAAATACAGGAATGAAACTCTTTATATATCACAGTAATGTCAACTTCAATATAATAACGTAACTTCTGAATAAATACTAGAAAGCTTCAAGGCGTGATGTCACTTTCCTAAATACAGTAATTGTCCCACACGAATAACTTCAGTATACAAATAAGAATCCGCAAATCCGTACTCAAGATACAATGACGCAACTTGCACTGCCTGTAACTTGTATATTTGAAGACAGCCTTTGGATGCAGCAGCGAAGAACAGTCAATCAAGTTCTTATTATGTTTATGTGGACAAAACAGAATAAAATAATTTATATCTCCTGAAAATTGTAAGAGAGTAATTGCAAGGGTTGGAAATTTCGGTACTGGGTAATATTTATTATGTGCAATTTCGAAATAGGATGCCTTTATTTATAGGAAATGAAAGGTTGCATCTCAAGGGTCATGACTGTTATGTTTTAACAGTCTTTACTTAATTCCAAAATGGTATGACTGTTAATTACCAACATTCTTAAACCATTTCCGAACCGGTACAGTAATATCGAAACAGTTTTACACGGACCTACCAAAAAGTGATCATGCCCGAGCTACCGCGATCCAACCCGAACGAATCCCGACAACTCACTACCACTGCGGACACGCGACATGCGAAGTGCAAAGTGCGCCACTAGCGCATCTACAGCCCACTGCCCCGCACCTGCACGTGCGCGCGTGCGTGTGCATACGGTACATCGCACCGTATTAGAGGTCTCTTGAATAGCCTCTTAAATACTATATGAATTACCTCTTCATCTTCCATTTCTACTTATTAACTGCACACTTTCTTAATACTTTTCCAATGTGGGACTCAAAGGTTGTCCACTCCTTTTATAGCTTAGTGGGTATCATTTAGCTTTACTCATTTTCTAATGTGGGACACTCTCCCTTTTATATTGGGTTAGCTTCCCACTTTTCTCCACATACTTCCAATGTGGGACAATCTTTTAAGTGTTTACTCCCAAAGCTCTTACTCACTTATTTTAAAAATTCTCCAACATTCCTCCACCATTTTCAAAATGAGTTTTATAAATCTTTGATTGTCTTTAAGACTGTGTATAAGCATCGATGTCTCACGACTTGAACCAATACCCTGTGAAGGTTCGTTAAGGCTAACCATGAAAGTATAGTAGGCTTGTCTTTGAACTATCAATCCATATTGATCATCCAGATTCGTCTTCACACACAAATCTTTTAGTCACTGATTATCCATATAAGCCGACACATGTATTAGGCCTTGTGTCTGTACCTTGATTTCATGAGTTCTTTAGAGTCAAGCCCAGTTCTCATAGGAAGCGGCACCACTTCCTTACTCATATAGGTAGACTATCATAGGTGTCCATGTAACTAAAACACCATAAATCTATTAAGATTAAAATCATCCTCTTTCATCATTCATTACATGTACTAAGCACTTATCGTCGGAATGTTTAATTTTGTAGTGCTTACAACCACGACGTATGATGTACTTTAATCATTGAAATTGAGTCTTGAATATATCAAGTTTCAAGTTGAGTTTCCATCAAGAGTAATTATTGTTAATGGGCTCTAGTCCCATCCCTAATGATGTTTTAGACACCATTCCTCTTGCAAGACCTTTTGTAAAAGGATCAGCTAAATTTTGACTTGATTTTACATAATCCACTGTGATTACACTATCTGTAATCATTTGTCTGACATAACTATGTCTCAGGCCAATATGTCTAGATTTTCCATTGTACACTTTACTATAAGCTCTAGAAAGTGTAGACTCACTATTACAATGTATAGATATTGGAAGCATTGGTTTTGGCCAAACTGAAATTTTAATTAATAAATTTTAACCATTCTTCCTCTTTACTAGTTGCAGCTAATGCTACAAACTCAGCTTCCATAGTAGAATCATCTATACAAGTTTATTTCTTTGATCCCCAAGAAACAACTCCTCCACTAAGAGTGAAAATCCATCCACTTGTTGAGGAATGATCCTCCCGCTCAGTTATCCAACTGGCATCAGAAAACCCTTCTAACACTGAAGGATATCCACTATAGTATATACCATAGTCCATAATTCCTTTTAAATATTTTAATATTCTATTGACAGTATGCTAATGCAATAAACTTGGATGACTAGTATATCTACTTAATTTACCAACAGCATAAGCAATATCAGGTCGAGTACATGTCATGGCATACATTTAACTACCAATTACTCGTGCATATTCCAATTGTGAAATAGATCTATCATTATTAGGGATCATCTTTAGCTGTGGTTCAAAAGGTGTACTAACAGGTGTGCAATCAAACTGATTAAATTTCTTTAAAATTTTCTCAACGTAATGAGATTGAGTGAGAATTATATTTTTATCTTTTCTTATTATTCTCATTCCTAATATGACATCAGCTACACCCATATCTTTCATATCAAATTTAGAAGATAAAAAACTCTTTGTATTATTAATGCTTTCCAAATCAGTACCAAGAATTAACATGTCATCTACATATAAACAAATGATCACACCTTTACCATTAGCAAATTTACTATAAACACACTTATCAGATTCATGAATTTTAAAACCATAAGAAATAATGACTTTATCAAATTTTTCATGCCATTGTTTAGGTTCTTGTTTTAGTCCATATAAGGACTTAATAAGTTTACATACTTTATTTTTTTGTCCAGTCATAACAAACCCTTCAGGTTGTTCCACATAAATTTATTCTTCTAAGTCAAAATTAAAAAAGGCAGTTTTCACATCCATTTGATGAATCTCAAAATTATATATGGATGCTAATGCAATTAAAATTCTAATTATGGAGGTTCTAGCAACAGGTGCATAGGTATCAAAATAATCAATTCCTTCTTTTTGTGTAAAACCTTTAGCAACCAATCTAGCCTTGAATTTATCAATTGTTCCATTTATTTTCATTTTTTTTTAAAATCCATCTACACTTAATGGGTTTAGACCCTGGAGGTAAATCTACTAACTTCCAAGTTTTATTTTCCATGATTGAATCCATTTCATCATTTATAACTTCTTTCCAAAATGCTGAATCTACAGACTTAATTGCCTCACTATAAGTTTGTGGGTATGTTTCAATGCTAAGAGTCAAAGCATATTGATTACAAGATGTGTCTCTAGTTCCTTCAACAAGATAGACTACAAAATCGGGGCCAAAGCTTTTTTCTTTCCTAGGTCTCTTACTTTTTCTAATCTCTACTTATTTCACTGGTGGAGTATCAGATAAATGTGAAGGAGTGTTTACTTCTTTTTCATTATTTATTCTAGGAATAGAAGAAAACCTTTGTTCATAAAAAATTGCATCTCTCGATTCAATTATTGTATTTACCTCAACAGAATCATTAGGTTCACTAACAAAAAATCTATAGGCTTTACTATGTTGGGCATAAGCTATGAAAATACACTCAACGCCTTTGTTTCCTAATTTCTTCCTCTTAGTTTCAGGTAGTCTTACAATAGCTCTATAACCCCAAACTTTAAGATAACCTAAATTAGGTTTTCTATTCTTCCATAATTCGTAGGGAGTTTTCTTATTATCTTTAATAGATATCCTATTCAGAATATGACATGCAGTTAAAAGTGCTTCTCCCAAAACCCTTTACTTAAACCAGAATAAGAAAGCATAGCGTTAACCATTTCAGTTAGTGTCCTATTTTTTCTTTCTGCTACTCCACTTTGTTGTGGTGTATAAGGTGCAGTAACTTCATGTATAATTCCCATATCTTCACAAAATTGAGGAAAGTGATATTCACCACCTTTATCAGATCTAAGACATTTTATTTTAGTATCACATTGATTTTCAACTTCATTTTTATATGTCTTAAATCTGTTAAGCACATCATCCTTAGAGTTTAAAAGATATACGTAACAATATTTTGAAAAGTCATCGATAAATGTAGCAAAATATTTACTACCACCTCTAGTAGGTGTTCCATGCAAATCACAAACATCACTATGTACTAATTGCAACAAAGATGTAGTTTTTTCTATTTTTGGAGAAGGCAATCTTGCTATTTTTGTTTGCATGCATATTTTACACTTTTCATTCATATCATTCTCATATTTAGGAATTAAATTTAAATTAACCATGAAATGCATTTTCTTTGTATTGACATGTCCTAAACGACTATGCCATAATGAAAGACAATCAACGATATAAGCAGAAGAATCTTTTTCATTGATATTAAGATTAAACATGCCCTCATACAAATATCCTTTGCCTACAAAGGTACCCTTCTTAGTCAGAATAAATTTGTCTGACTCAAATACAAGCTTAAAGCCAAATTTGTTAAGAAGACTTCCAGAAACTAAATTTTTCCTAACATCAAGAACATGAAAAACATTGGTGAGGCTAAGGATTTTTTCGAAAGTGAATTCGAGATCCACTGTCCCTTTGCCTTTAACCGCAGCAGTAGAAGAATTTTCCATATAGAGAACATCTCCTTCCACTGTTTCATAGGCAGAGAACAAGTTCTTGTCCTTACAAACATGCCTTGTGGCACCAGAATCAACCCACCAAGAGTTGTCTTCTCCAAGCATATTTGCCTCGGATATCATAACAGCAAATTTTTGCTTTGTGTCTGATGTCCCTCATTTTTCCTTTAGTTTCTTGAACTCACGACAATCCTTCTTGAAGTGACCTGGTTTTTTGCAATGAAAATAATTTCCCGTCTTCTTTTTGTTTGCTTTAGAATTATTCAAAAAATTCTTCCGCTTGTTATTTTTTCCATGATTGCCATATTTTTGCTCCTTTCCTGCCTCCACAACATGGACCTTAGAAATAGAATTTTCTTGTTCCTCTTTACCATCTAGAATTCGAGACTCTTGTTCAATTCTTAAATGAGTCTCTAATTCTTCAAGTGAAAGATCCTCCTTTTTTTGTTTGAGTTCTTTCTTATAATATTTCCAAAAAGGAGGAAGTTTTCAATTATGGCAGCAACAATTACATTATCATCCATATTCAATTTTTTCAGTTTGCAATGATTTATGATGCATTGGATGTCATGAAATTGTTCTAGCACAGGCCTATTATCATGCATTTTAAAGCTTAAAAACTGACCAATAAGGAACTTTTTACTTGTAGCGTCTTCCGTAAGATATTTGGTCTCCAATGTTTTCCACAAAGTTTTTGTAGTCCCAACATTTTGGTACAAGTCGAACAAATTGTCAGCAAGTGCATTGAAAATGTGACCACGACACAAGTAATCATCGGTCTCCCATTTTGTGCGTTGCCTAGTCTGTTCCACGGTTTCATCTTCATCTTCATTTGGTTTCAGTTGTGACAAGACATATACAATCTTCAATGTTGTTAGAAGAAAATGAACCTTTTTCTGCCAACGCAGAAAATTACCACCATCAAAATGGTCCAACTTCACAAAGCCTTCTGTTATTTGTCGAAGTGATTTGGAAGAGTCGGCCATTTATGATAATACTGTATTTAGATTGTTCGATAATATGAATGCAAATACTGAAATTGAGCTCTTTATATATCACATTAATGTCAACTTCAATACAATAATGTAACTTCTGAATAGATACTAGAAAGCTTCAAGGCGTGATGTCACTTTCCTAAATACAATATTTGCCCCACATGAATAACTTCGGTATACAAATGGGAATCTGCAAATTTGTACTTAAGATACAATGAAGTAACTTACACTGCCTGCAAATTGTATATTTGAAGACAGCCTTTGGATGCAGCAGCGAAGACCAGTCAATCAAGTTCTTATTCTGTTTATGTGCACAAAACAGAATAAGATAATTTATATCTCCTAAAAATTGTAAGAGGGTAATTTCAAGGGTTGGAAATTTTGGAAGTGGGTAATATTTATTATGTACAATTTCGAAATAGGATGCCTTTATTTATAGTAAATGAAAGGCTGCATCTCAGGGGCCATGACTGTTAAGTTTTAACAATTTTTACTTAATTTCGAAATGGTATAACTGTTAATTACCAACAGTCTTAAACCATTTCCGAATAGGTACAGTAATACCGAAACGGTTTTATACGGACCTACCAAAAGAACCCCAGTAACCCGCTACCACTGCGGACATGCGAAGTGCAAAGTGCAAAGTGCGCCACTAGCGCCTCTACAGCCCACTGCCCCCCTGCGCGCGCGCGTGCGGTGCTTCGCACCGTATTAGAGGTCTCTTGAATAGCCTCTTAAATGCTAGATAAATTAACTCTTCATCTTCCATTTCTATTTATTAAGTGTACACTTTCTTAATATTTTTCCAATGTGGGACTCAAAAGTTGCCCACTCCTTTTATAGCTTAGTGGGTATCACTTAGCTTTACTCATTTTTCAATGTGGGACACTCTCCCTTTTATATTGGGTTAGGTTCCCACTTCTCTCCACATACTTCCAACGTGGGACAAGCTTTTAAGCTTTTACTCTCAAAGCTCTTACTCACTTATTTTAAAAATTCTCCAACACTACCTGCCTTTTATAACTTGATTGACTTGGAGGTGGAGATTCCTGGTTTCTGTGGCTGGAGAGTCCTTTCAGGTCTGCTTGAAAGCTCACCTAATCTGCAAGTTCTTATATTAGCGAAGGTGCTTTACTTGTATTGAACAATTTGTATACAATAGTCCTCGCAAATTTTCTAATCATTTTTCTTGTGTTATTGTGATTAGGCTTATTATGATGATGGAGATGATGCAGTCATAAATAAAGTTGTTAATTGGATTAAACCACAATCTGTACCAAGTTGTTTGTTGTTGCACCTTAAAGTAATCGAAATGACTACATTTCAGGGGAAGGAATACGAGATGACAGTGTTGAAGTATTTATGGGTTTATGCGGAAGTTCTGAAGAGGTTATTAATTAATTTACGTGGATTAACCTTTGAAGAAAAGGTGAAGTGTGAACAAAAATTATTAGAATTCCCAAGAGGTTCAAGAACTTGTAAAATTCAATTTCTTGTAGGTTCTCAGTAAGAGAGAGTTTTAGTGTATTTGTCTGCTATTTTAAGTTTTCAGACTCGTGTCAAGGTCATGTCTCAATATCCTTCAGGTGATAGTGTTTCGATTTGTGAGCTGGCCCGACATTTTGAAAAACTATTAACATATTATAGAGGAGGCTCGTTCTCTTGCTTTAACCTTGGAATAGGATCTTAAGCTATATTGTTTGGATGTTTAGTTTGTCAAAAACTGAATTTTGTTTGCACATTTGGTTCTCATTAGGGTGGTATCATATGTTCTTGTCAATTATGTTGGTTTCCGATCTCTAAATTTTCTCATGTCTTTTTTTTTTTGTTTTACTTTATTAAAAACTCTATTTTGTAGATTAAAAAAGAGTAAATGTTATCCTGCGTCAGTTGAAAGCGCAACCAAAAACATGTCCTCCTGTCTATGACTATTTCTTTAGTTGCCAAATTTGATTTTGTTGAAGAAGTTGATTAAAAGACATTGAATGGTTTGGTTCGTTTGACCTTTATCAAGTAGCTTTCTTGTTGTTGTCCTTCGTTTTATTATTTTCTTTGTAAACACATTAGAGATGCCTTGGAGCATGGTGGGTTCCTTTTCATTTGAGTAGGGTTGATGGTGAGTTTGTCATAAACTTTGGACTTAGTGGTATATGTTATGCTAGATTGCAGTGTGGTCAACAAAGTTTTGCTTAAGAGTTGAATTTGTTCAAGCGAGCAGTTACTAGCAGTTTCCTTCTATATGTGGATTAGTTTCAATAAACTTGCATTTTATTCAGAAATTTGTAAGATGGCCTCATGGTCTTTTGTTGGCATCCTGATCTTATTTGTTTAGCAGTAAAATAATACTATACGGACCAAATTTGTTTTAAAGTCGATCACAGAGCTGCTTTTAAACCTCAACCAAATTGGGTTAGCTGAAATTTGAGATGTATGTTATTTAATATATATGATTGGAGTTGTTTTATTCTACTGGTACTGGTTATGATGCCATTTTTCTGGGTACTTTTTATTTGAGCTCCAAATAAATACTATCAATATATCCACCACTATAGACTATATTAATTAATTTCTTGATCCATTTCTTTCGCGGGTTACGTTTTCTGGATTCACCACAACATAAAAATCTTAGAAAGAGATGCGAAAATTTAAATTATTTGATGTTTTTTCTTATTATATTGAAGATGTCAACACAAAACTCATCACTAGATATTGCCATATAATGTTGGCTATGGGGTTTACTAATTAGAGAATATGTGGGGGTTATAAGCTGCAACGTGGTGACCCTTTTTGCTCACACAAAAAATTTTTAAAATAAATTTTAGAGTACAAAATGATTTTCTGTATAATTTTTTGTAAAGTCTATCTTGAGACATTAGATTTATATATATAAAAACATACAATACCTTTTGAGATGCTCATTGGTCAATACTTTTTACCCAACTTGGGTTTGTTGAGCTTGAGATTTTTTTTTTGAACCCTGAACCTCCACACGAACGAGCCCTTTGGACTCCCTCGTGTTTGCTAAACAGGGGGTGCAAGTCCCAGAGCCACCCTACCGCACACTCCAATTTAAATCTGACACCTGAAGGGGGATCGAACCCAGACACCTTACGGCATACCCGCACGACTCTGAGCCCGCCCTTACCCTCAGGGTAGGTATCTATGGGGAGGGATCGAACTCAAGACCTATGGTTTAGAGCGAAACCCCCCTTACCACTTAACCAAGCCAGGGTGGATATTGAGCTTGAGATTTTAAGGAGATATAAGCCTGGTGTACAAATAATTGGATAGCTAAGATATTGAGTTTTAAAAAGAGATGTCAAAACATAAATTCGTTCACATGATGTCAACCCACTCAATTGACTAATTAGAGAAACATTTATTTGGTCATGATCTACACTGCACAATGTTCATCACCAATTCAAATTATGCCATTTTATGATAACATTGTCATGGTCTTCGTTAGCTTATAAAGTTTAAATTTTGGTATAAAATGATATAATCAAATCTGCAAATGTGTTTCAGGTTGTAAGAAATGATTAAAAATACCTAAAACACATTAGCAGATTTGATTATAACATTTTGTACCAAAATTTAAATGTATAAGTGGCTGCATTTATCCAAAGTTCAATAGCATCGCCATATTCAAATAGATTTTGATAGCGTCGTTTGTTTGCGCAAATTGTTTAATTATTTAAATTGGTTTATTGTGAATTACTAAATTACAAATGAGTGGATTTGAAATGAGTTTAAATCCAATTTTAAGCGTTGTTTAGTAATATAAAATTGATTTTAAGGTTCAATTAGAAAAAAGTTAAAAACGAATGAAAATTTACCTTCAAATGAATGCATTTCACGTTTTTTTATAAAAAATTTAAATTTTACACATGAAGATAAAATAGATCAATTAATGAATTATTTCATTAATAAAACTAAATACAATTAATAAATTAATTTATAAATGAAACAACTTATAAATAATACAATGTATAATTTTAGAACAACCAAACATACCCAAGTATTTATATGAAACTCCGGTGGTTACATGGTTGGAAAGTTACATTTGCTGTTTTTTTTCCCGTCTCAAATGGGTTTTGACTGGGACAACAAAGTGGGCCCAACTTCTTCGTAGGTTAATGAGTGTATGAGGTATTATTGTTTGTTTAATGTTACTTTTGCATGCTAAAGATACACTCCAGGGAAAAAATTTGATAGTTTTCAGTGATAGTTTTCAGTGCACCAATGATTTACCTATCACTGTGAAGATTGATGAATGACTGATAACTTTTTGGAAGTTGGGTTCGATTAAATTTTGATTAGTGAAGTGTGAATTGTTTCTCTCCATATAGTTAAAGATAGATTTTTTGTTCAAATAACACTGTAATAATATGTACATGCAATATTAAGTTATTTGAAACCAAAGTAGTCAATAAAATTTAAGCTTAATTATATAAAATTTATTTCACAACCTCACTTTTCACGTAGGTGAAACATATTTTGCCGCCAATCAAACGGAGGTGAATTTTTTTCATAATTAAAATACAAATTTGTGTTCAATAATAAAATGTAATCATGTGTATACATAATACTAAATTTTTTGAAATAAAAATGGTCAACGCAATTGAAATTTAGATATGTAATTATCACCTCCCTTTTCACCTGCACGAAATATATTAGCAGAATTTTGATTTTATCATTCATTTAGTTTTAGTAAATAATTTTACTCAAAGTTTTATTTTCTTTTGAACATTTCTATTTGGCCCGCATATCTTAACGGCTTTGGAACCGCATGCGGATGTGGCATGCCATTGAACTGATAACTTCCCTGTATATTCTCAAAGCAAAATAGGTACCCACTTTTGCTACCTGTTACCCTTTTTTTAAGTTTATTACTTATCTTTTTGTTTTTTTTCATTCCCAACAGTTGGGGTTTACTTTTCTATTCTTTTTTTTAATCACAAAACAAAACTTTTTTAATTCCTAATCACTTTAAAAATTAATTTTCATTTTTAAAAAATAAAACTAAAATGAAACAACTTAATATCAAATAATCCTTCTATGCCGATTCACAAATGCGGTACATTTGATACGACACACCAATATATAGCACTCATATTGACTTGGGTTCGAGTCCAACACTTGTGGAGCCCAGACATAGGTTAATGCGGATGCAACACACCACTATATTGAATCAATCAGTGTCGCATTTCTGAGTCGGCCTATAAGTATTGAATAACAAAACACAACACGATATAAAATTTTTTTTTTTTATATAATTCGAACACGGCCCAATTAAAAAGAATGACGCAAACTTCTTTTTGCTAACACGAATGGAACACGACCTAATTAAAACATGACATGATATTAAATTCCATTAATCGCTTTTTTTATATTATGTTCGTGTTAGGTATATAAAATTCCATTAATCCTTTTTTTATTATTTTCGTGTTAGGTAAAAATTTCAATTTGTATCATGTGATCCATGCCCTGTCATGTTTTAATTAGTTAAAAAAATCCCAATTTGTAGGCTTTGAATTAGGGCGTGTTAGGTAAAAAAAAATATAATTTCATATCATGTCACGTTTTCTTGTGTGTTCCATTCATGTTTCTGAGTCGGCCTATAACTTTTGAATAACAAAACACTAACACGATATAAAATCTATTTTTCTTTACATAATTTGAACACGATCCAATTAAAAATAATGACGCAAACTATTTTTTGCTAACACAAATAGAACACGAATAAGATTGCATTTTTTATCGTGTCGTGTTAGGTAAAAAATATAACAGCAATGGAACACACAAAAAAAATGACATGAGGATATTTTTTTTTACCTAACACGACCCAATTCAAAGCCTACACTGTGCGGATTATTTTAATTAATTAAAACAAGAGAGGGCATGAATCAAATGATACAAATTGAAATTTTTACCAAACACGGACACAATCCAAGTAAAACGATTTCGTGACGTGTAAGGGTAACAAATGCAATTTCATATCGTGTCGTGCTTTAATTAGGTTGTATTCCATTCGTGTTAGCAAAATAAAGTTTGCGTCATTATTTTTAATTGGGTCGTGTTCGAATTATGTAAAAATCTATTGGCATCATTGTTTTTAATTGCGTCGTGTTCGAATTATGTAAAAAAATAGATTTTATAGTGTTGTGTTTTGTTATTCAATAATTATAGGCTGTCTCAGAAATACGACACAAATTGATTCAACATAGTGACGTGCTGCATCTGCATTGGTCTATGTCTGACCTCTACAATTTTTAGACCCGGACACGAGTCAATATGAATGATCAATGTCAACGTTTTCGCACCAAATGTATCGCATTTGTGACTCCGCATAGAAGGATTATTTGTTATTAAGTTGTTCCATTTTTTTTTAAAAGAAATGAATATTAATTTTTAAAGTGATTACAAATTAAAAAATGTTTTGTTTTGTGATAGAAAATGAATAGAAAAGAACATTAAGTGTTGTGAATGGGAAAAAAAGGTAACAAAAAGAATTATGTTACACACGCTGGTATTTAATATCGAGTACGCTTTATATAACTTGTATTACAGTGTGGATCCTGTCAGAGTACAAATTATATAAAAGCCATTTAGTACTAATCCGATACTAAATGTCGGTAAAAGTATCATTACTCATAGAAAAAATATTCTTCCATATGCTCTTACCTTTTGTTAATTTATTAATTGCATAGTGGGTACATTTTTGTCATACACGGGGAAGTTATCAGTTCAATGGCATGCCACGTGCGAATGCGGTTAAGATAGGCAGGCCAAATAGATATTTTTTTTTCTTTTAGAGTTTGCCACTAAAAAATGATGAAAAGAAGCTACTATTTTTTTTTTCACAAAAGTCCAAACTATTCTCATTCTACGTAATTAAAGGCTCAATTCACTTATTACATAAGTCCAACATATTTTTCTAATTTTTATCTGTTTTATTTTTCTATAATTTAAGAACAAAAGGATTGTAAAACAACACACATTGTAATACATATTAGGGTAAATTATACTAAACTCCCTTGAACTATCGATTTTTTATATCCAATTCATTTTCAATAAATTTTTAATATTTTTTATGTAGAAAATCATGTTTTATTAATATTTTTTTATGAAAATTGATTAGGTGTAAAAAAATCAATAGTTTAGGGCACTTTGGTGTAATTTACCCTTTGTGTTATAAAGCCTTAAAAGTGATTGTGCTACCTTTCATCTTTATATTCTATTACTATCCATCCTGATTGCTCCAGTGGTAAGGGACGAGTTCAGATTGTGCGGGTTAGGCGCACGGTCTTGAGATCGATTCCCTCAAAGGATACCAGACTTTAATTGGGGTGTGTGTTAGGGTGGCTCTGGCACTACCACCCCCTATTTAATTTGCACGGAAGAGTCCAAATGACTTGTTCGTGTGAAGGTTCAGAATTATTAAAATATATATATATATATTCCATTACTATTTAGTACCCGACTCTTACTACTGCCTTGTCTCCTAAGCTAACAAGTTTTTTTGACTTTGTAAAGTCTTTTGTATCTGTTGTATTTATTTCGAAATATCAATTGGATAGTTTAAGTTTCAAGCCAAAAGCCTTCATTCATGACTGTTTTATACTAGTTCAAAATCCTTTTTGCCCCCTTCCAAATCCTTATCTACAGTATATCAATTTCAACAAAAAAATTACCTCTTTCCTAATTTCAACAACTCGTTCTTATCTTATGACTTCCTTCTACTTTTTTTTACAAGGAGGAATATTCATCATCGAATGGCTTGCGCACACTTCAGACTATTCTCTACACTGTGGTGTCACTAACAATTTCAATTTTTTAACTTATTTGGTATTCTATATAATAATAATATTAATAAAATGTACTCATTTAAAGAAAACTTGACACGCAACATCATGTAATGCATGTGGTGTCACTAACTTCTCTTACCCCATGTACTATACATATGGATTTTTTTTAATATTTATTTTGTTATGAATACCCATTTAATGCATCAACTATTAATAAAAAAATATATCTGTATATTCCTTATTACTAGCTTGTGTAGTGAGTACGGTCTTTTTTTATTACTAGCTTATCTTTCTATTAAATATTACAGGATCCAATCCAAAATCAATTGACAATGAGTGGAGACGCTCTAAGATATTATATATTGTTGAACAAGGCTTTAGTTTTTCAATGTGAGACTTTATGTATCAACACGCTCCCCATGTTTCATTACTTGAGTCTAACATGTAGATATATTTATATTTGATAACATGAACCAATTAAGAAATTGGGTGATGAATAACATGTCCTGATACCATATTAAATATTGGAGTATCAAATCCAAAATCAATTGAAATTGGTCAGAGGAGCCCACGATCTTATATATTATTGTGCAAAGCATTAATTTTCTCATATGGACTTTATGTCTCAATACTTCACAACGTATTTAGCTTAGTTCTCACCATTTTTATAGTTTCTAATATAACTAAATAATATATAGTTTAAAAAATAACTCTTAATTTCTTGTTGTAATTGGTCTGCTCCAGCGATAACAGACATACGTGTGACACGTATTTTTTTTAAATACTTGCACAACTCTTGTAGCCACCGGCAAAAGCTCCTCTATAAGGGGCACCAACTTGAGCCTCTAGTGAAAATACCTTAATGATTAAACTCGTCCAATCAACAACCTGGCCAATCCTCATTTGGTACTGAGCCAGTCAAAGAAAATTTTGTGGAAACAACAATTAAATAACTTGACCCAACAACAGTCTCGGACAAAAATAAACCACCTCAGACGAAGACTCAACCTTGACTTTTTATAACCTTAACTCAAATTTTAGAACATCCAAATGGGGCCTTATAGTTTTTGTCATTGTTTGTGATCGACTTGGTTAGGCCTGTCAATGGATCGGGTTTAGATCCGGAACCGTACATTTTAAGTGGGTCTGCGCTAAATTTTTAGATCCATTTAACCGATTACCCATTTACTAATGGATCGGGTCTAATTTTTAACATTCTCGATTCGATTACCCGATTACCCTATTAACTTTCTTAAATATTTAAATTATATATATATAGAGAGAGAGAGATAGAGAGAGATATGCTCTCCAACATACCTCATTAAACATACCTAGGAACATACCTATTTTTTTAAAATAACAAAAAAAAATTTTGAGTTAATATTTTCTATATGGGTTCATGATATTCCAATATGCCCATGTAAAAATATTCAGATCAAAATAATGTGTTTTGATATTTTTAAAAATAGGTAAAAAAAAAATGACAGTTTTAAAGGGTAAAAACTGACAGTTTTTTGACCTATTTTTTAAAAATAACAAAAACAATTTTTTTCAATTGATTTTTTTTATAGGGGCACATTGAAATATCATGAACCGCTATAAAAAATATCATCTCAAAATTATTTTTTTTTACTATTTTAAAAAAAGGGTATGTTGGTAGGAGGTATGTTGAAGAGCGTGGCTCGAGAGAGAGAGAGAGAGAGAGAGAGAGAGAGAGAGAGAGACTCCTGTACATATTAAGTTTACATACCGAATTTTTTAAAATAGTAAAAAAAATATTTTTTAGTTGAATTTTTTATATGGTATTTAAACATTTCAATGGATCCATATAAAAATAATCTGCTCAAAATAACATTTTTTTGCAATTTTTAAAAAAATCGATCAAACTTTCATAGCTTTTAAAGCACTTTAAAAGTTGTGAATGACCGAAAGTCTACCCGTGCATAGCTTAGGTCATCTCTCCTTTAAAGAGTTGGGATACCCCAAGGCATCCAAGCCTTAGTCCATACTTGGGGTGTTGTTAACTCATCAACTTTTCACTACTCTTCCAATGTGGGACAAGAGTTAAAACATACCCAATTCATTAACTTTCATTGCTTTGTGAATCACTTTGGGGACATATTTATCATTCATAACTTATTGAAATTGGACATATGAATATACTACGTTAATCTCCTTACGGAGGAGAACGCGTTCGTATATGGTCCCACAATTATCGTAGTGTGGATCCCACCTAAATTTGAGCTCAAAGTAGCTCAAAATTCTGTCCAGAAAATTCTGAACACCTTTCTTCTAAGTCCAATTTTCTAACAATAACTTCAGTACACGTCCAATAACGGCTATGCATGATAAGAACCTCCTTGCATGATGATGTGTCTACTTCCACGTCCATGAGATGGTAACTGCTTGAGCATGCATCTAAACTGCTATGTGTGTGGTAACTGCTTGGTAGGGACATCTCATCTATTATCATCAAACTCCGTCTGGAGCCCACCGACGATTGTTTGTGTAACTTTTTTTACCAGACCCATGTTTTTATCACCTCACCAAGAACCCCTATATGTATCCCCATCAGATCCAGCAAAAGTTCCAAAACCTTCCATCCTACCAAATTTTAACTCACCTTCAAAAGTCGCCTAAGATTGCCAAGAAATCTTCCCCTTACCCGTAGCTTTTTACCTTTTATCCAGATAGTAGAGAGAGAATCAGATAAAAGAGAGTCTCCTTTGCTAATATATATATATAGTTATTAGTAGAGAGGACTAGTAGTTGAGAGAGGGACGCCATCAGTATTACTGGATATGAAGAGCTCGTTTGGGAGTTTTGAAGAGAAAAGAAAGGAAAAGAAAATTTTATTCGGAGAGAAAAGAAAAGCAAGGAAAGTTAGTAAGAGAGAAAATAAAAGAAAGGAAGAGAAAGGAGTTTGGGAGAGAAAAGAAAATAACTTTCTTTCTTGTGTTTGGAAGTTTGGAAGGAAAATATTTTTTTTAAGGGGAAGAAGGAACAATTCATTAAAAAAAATTCCTTTCTCTTCATTTCTTTCCGATTTGGAAAGAAAGTTTTGGAGAGAAAGGAAGTGAAAGTTTTTTAAAAAATTTCCTTTCTTTTCTCTCCTTTTAAACTCCCAAATGAGAGAAAGTCACTTTCCTTCCTACTTAAACTCTCAAACGAAGGAAAGGAAACACAGTTTCCCTTCCTTTCCTTTCGTTTCTCTCCAAAATAGAACTCGCAATCAAGGCCTACTTTTTGTATATTCACAGGAATAGGAAGAGTTTTCTTGAGACTTTTTATATATTGAAAAATTAAATTGAAAGAAATGAATAAAGTAATGAGATATTTATTATATGTCATTAACCTCTTATACTACTATTTTAGAAGTGTAATATAGATTTTGACTTAACCCTTTTATTTATCACTATTTGACTATAGCTACCATTTTGTTTTATGTTGACTTTAGCCATCATTTTGAAGCTAAGCAAAGAAGTATAGAAAAGTTGGAAAAACGTCACTAAAAGTTAAAATGTTGGCTAAAGTCGGATAATGAAAAATAAAAAGATGGGTAAAAGTCAAAATGATCCTAAAATTATATTTGCAAACTTTATTTGTGAAAGCATTTTTTTTTATATCCTCTACAGCACAGGAATTTATTAAAAAAGGCAATACATATAAAATTTATAAAACCCACCCTCCTTTAATTAAAAAAATGCAGCAAGTGTCAGTAAAGAAATCTATTATTTAGTCATTTCCAATGATGATTTTTCTATTGTCCTCCCTAAAAACACCTTTTTGGGGATTATTTTGGACCAGCGCAAACCATCCTTTTATCCTGATAGCAAGAAAAGAGTAACACATTTTAGCGACGATCTTTTACCGTTCGTAAGAAATGCTGCTATTTGGTCACTGTCACTGATGTTTTTTTCTTTCTTTTTTTTCTTTTTTTCTTACAGTACTTTTTCTAGGACACTTTTTACCATCACGAATTATGGAGGTTTTTTTTTAAGTGAATTGCTGTTTGACCAACTAAGTAATGAAGCAGATGCTTTGTTCTAATTTTATATTTACAAAATTACTTATATTGAGAAATTCTACAAAAAGTGTATAAATAACTAGTGCCTCTTTTTTTTTTAACAGAAACTATCCATCCTTACCAACTAGCCATCCAGGGCAATCACCTATGGAAAGGGCTCTAACATTATTAAGGCATGTCAATAAAGCACCTCCAAAATTGTATCTGATCCATTATATGATGGGAATAGATTGAAGGATGAAACTCAGAATGTCACCCAGCTTGTCCGTTTGTTGAACTATTTTTCTCTCAGAATTGGGCAACAATGGCTCTAAAAACCCATTTTGACCAATGGGTTAGGAATGTTCTTAATACAGAACATAGGGACTTGAGGTTTCTACAACACAAACAACTCAAAATAAGTGTCGGAGTTGACAAAATTTAGCTGTGCTTAATACCCTCTTGGAAATATTAATATTCTTGAGCAATTGCAACCTGAAATCTATGTACAATTGAGATGACTAATCAGAAATGCTCTAAGATACAACAAAAAAACAAACATCCAGCAGCACGTTGGCCGGGTTGAGTCCACCATGATTCATGAATGGGATCAAAGAGTCCCTAATTAATAAAAAGATCTTCAAGCTTAGGTGAATTTTCAAGCAAGCTTTTTAGCGCCTTCCCATAGAAGGCGCTATAGAACACTGTTAGGCTGGTTAAATTATCAAACATGGGTGTCACCTCAGGTGCAAAACTAAGATCCTGCACACGAAAGAAGATTAGCTACGAGTTATACAATGAGCTAGTTTGACAAGTATATTGAGTCAACAGATACTAGAAAATTACCTTCAACACATTTTTCGATAATGATAAAATCTTGACATTAGATATCCCACTAAGAATTCCGCATACATCGCTATAACTTTCAATCTCTTGCCTTGCACAAATATCAACGTCAACGTCTGCTTCAACTAAAGAGGATAAGTTTTGTAATGATATCTCAGTAGAACTATAATCCCCGAGTTCTAGATATTCAAGTGTAGGGGCATTTATATGAAGAATGTATTCATTTTCTCCTCTATCATCGGATTATAAATGGATTTTAAGTCTTTTCAACACCGGAACATATACATCAAAGGTGTATACCTCAACATCATACAAACTTTCTATGACCAAATCTTCCAGAATAGGGCAGCTACGAAAAAGCTTGTTAACAGACTCATCATTTGCATATATAACTGAAATGAGATGAAGGATCTTAAGACTTGGGAAACTAACCGAGGTTGTTGAAATGTCGACTAGAAAATTACCACCAAGTTTCAACACCACAAGTGTACTGCAAGTAAAAAGGTTCTGAGGCAACTGAGCTACAGGTCCCTCTGAGCAAACAGTAGTGGAGAAATCCAACTCTTGAACACCACGTCCAACTGCAGTATTAATCCAAGTATTAACGTAAAGCCAGTCATACAATTTTCCACATTTTAGACGAAATTTATCTATGCGCGGTGAACTGAGGAGGATCAAAACCCTGTTAACAAAATTCACGAATCCCTTATGAGTTTGACTAGGATTTTTCTGTTGTAGTAGCAACTCGTCGTCAAAGTTCATATTGGTAATGGAAGTCAAGAGGAACTTCCATATTGTTGATCAAATGTTGGTTCCAATAGCATGTTTAGTTGGAAGGAATGAGAGGATATGACAAAGTAAACAATCCGGTAAAGAGCTGATCCTATCAACGACAATGATACGATCATCTGAAGTAGAAAGCTTTGGGTACTTTAACCCTACTAAGTTAGCCATCAAAATGTCTCTGTCGAAGAAGATAAAAAAATTAAAATTTAGGCACTATATTCCCCCAAAGAGTTGGCTTAGCCAGATTCATATAAAGGCACAATTATATTAATGAAGTAAGATGGGGAGTAACAAAGAAGATGCTTGGAAGTTTGAAGTTCAAGTTATTAATAAAAAAGCACTACAAGATGATCATATGGGAAAGCACAAATGAGATTAATCTAGACATAATTAAGCAAAATTATACTATATATCTTCAAGAATTAAACTACTTCATTCGATATGATGTTTAAAGCAGCTAACAGACGGTATCATCTAAAGAAGGAAAGAGAATTCAAACCTTTTTCACTGTGAGATGAGCACGTAAGGAAACCCAACTGAGACATTATCTATAAAAAAATAGTAACAAAAACAAAAAATGAACAATATGGTGATGCTAGGGAATCTATTGATCTATAGCTGAAATTCAAATGATTAGCGAATAGAAACTCCTAAGTCAAACAATCAATATGTAGTCAAAGTAGTTGCATTATACAAACTGCAGTGGAGAATACCTAATAACTTGAAAAGTTGTGCAACATTGAAATTTCTAGAGTTTCATAACATACCCTTAAATTACAAAGTGAATTGAAATAACGGATCAATACGCAATATACATACACATTAGAATACTACTTACTGGTGAGGACCGACTGTGCACTGTTAAACATGGAAAAAAGAAGGATCATTTAAATCAATAAAACAGTCCAAAAAGGAAAAAATAAACTTCTAGAATCATTCCTAGATAAACATGATTCAAACCATAAAACAACACAGTAACTTTACATCACAATCTATTGTCACAAGACTTAACCAAACAGTGTCGTTTCATTAAATGAGTAGTTATTGTTACGACGCCGTTTTGACTATTAGTTAAAACAGTATCGTATTACCAAAATGTTGTCGTTTTGAACCAAGTTAGAAAATCAGTTAGTTATGCCGGGATATGTCACATTGTAGAGATTCAATTTATGTAGTCAATTTGTAACCACATTGTAAAGAGAGCTTATATAACAGCTCACCATTGTAACATAATTCATTCGATCAATCAATTTCAATTTGTTCTTAATTTTGTTACCCTAATTTGATTAAGGTTGTAACATCTAACCATCCAATAATTCCAAAATATGTAAAAAAAAACAAAATCTGTAACCTTTTGATAGAGTACCCAACTGACTATACAACATTTCGATTATAAGCTAAATAGCCAACCACATATCTTCTCTTGAATTATGAACTTCCAAATGGATGATCTCCCAAACTATGTAATTTCAAATAGATTTCGTCTAAAACTAGTTTTGAAAAGCCCCGTTTCATTTAATATCGAGATACACTAAAAGAGTATGAAAAGAATTGAGGTCACACACTAACCATTAAATAAACAAACTTAGTTTAGAATAAGTATAAAAAAGATTCCATTTATATCTATCTGGATTCCCCACTCATAAAAATCCGGAATCAAATAGAAACCTCAAATCCCAAAGGTTGATTTCATAGAAGCAATCAAAATCAAGACAAAAAAATATAAAATGTTGACTATGATCGGTTGATAACAATTTGTGTAAATATCTATATAACGAGAGAAAGAGATACATGTTGAGAAGAGAGAGGGAGAGGAGAAAGGATCAAGACGAACTGACCTAACTTTTGCGCTTTGCTCTATGTTTTGATTTTGGGGGGGATTGTTCTTGATTAAATAAAAGACCCGGGTCTAATTTATATATGGTGGGTGCTAAAGGCACCACAAAAATTGATACACAATACCACAACATGGTTATAAATGATTGTAAATTATGTTTATATGATAGTACCCGTGGTACTTAGCAGTAACTGTTATAAAAGATGGAACCTCCAAATAAGTGGAAAAACTTTGTCATCTCGGTGACTATAAGCTAATTATTTAATATGAAGACTAAGTTTTTTCTTAAATTTCATGCTTTGCAATAAAATCAATGAGTTTTTATTTTGAATTTTATTACACTTGACTAGTGTTTATGAGTATTATGTGCTTGCTTTGTATGTAATGTCAACATATCCCTTTGAGAGTAAATTTCTTATTTTGTGTTTGGTTAGGGATAAGAATTTGTGTTTGGCTTGGATAAGAACCCAACACTTGGCTTTTGAGTTTGGATGTTACTGTTCATGAATCTCATAAGCTGCCATGTTTTTTTTAGCTGTAGTAGATTCAACTGAATCATAATTCTGTGTATATTTGGGTATCTATAGATGTATCAATTGGCTAAAAGTATTTCAGGGATATCAAGAATTTGATGGCTTCTATCTCAATCCCCCCCGAAGGATTCGTATGGATAGTAAAAACAGAAAAAATGGTTAATGACTCTCTCTTTCCTTTTTCTTTCAATGCCTTATATATTTTTCCATATTTAAGTCATATGTAGTAATGGCATGAGTTCTACTTTTTCCCACTCATATATTACTCTTAACTGAAGTCTCATTGCTTAAAAATGTCATTTTATCAGTCCATCTTTTTGCTTTAGCCATAACTGAAAATTTTAACTCTATTTTGGCATTTATGAAAATTTGGCTTTTTATCTCCAATCTCAAACTGTTAATTTTTTTTTTGTTGCTATGAGAGTGTTTTTTGTTTCTAATAAACTCTAAGCTAATGTTTGTTTTGATTTCAGTGTGCATTCCTTTATTTTTATTTCCTCTATAATGTTTTGTGCCTCCCACCTCTCTTTTATCCAAGGTTGGAAAAATAAGAATTCTATTAGTGGAGTTGTTAATGATGATGGTATAATAAGCTTATGAGAGTTGATATTCTGGGCAATCAATTGTTTTGTGATGTAACTACAAATGGGTTTGTTTTTTTAAGATTTGGATGAACCCTGTTTAAATTGTGTATGTAATGGATTATGTAGTTTGGGTGCTTAATATAATGCTGGATTGCTGCATCTACAATTCATCGAGAAGGAAAAACGACAAGGAAACTATGAGGTTGACTAATCATTGTGGTTAAAAGATGGAGTGAAGGCCTTGTGAAGATTGCATCAAGGTGTTTGGGAGCAATGTCTCAGCTGAAATGTACCCCTATCTCTCACAAGCAGCCACCTCACTCTCAAATTTTTCTGTCCTATCAGTCAGATCCAGCTGCTAAGGTTCTCTATCCCCACAACTAAGGGGTTTTAGTGTTAGTTTTATCATCTCACACAACTACAGGGTTTCAATGTTAGTTTTATCATCTCATATCTGTTTGGTTCCCTTTTGGGGGCGTTTATTTCTCTTTCTACGTTCTCAGCCTCCTATTTCTTTCATTACTATATTTCCTTTCGGTAGAGTGAATCAACTGAGTTTTACATACAGTCACACAAGGGATTTGAATGGTCTACATCCATCGTGGCATCGACACGGGGAAATTAGGCCCATTAACGAAGAAATTAAAGAACCAGCGCTTGAATTTTACTGAAGGTCTAATGTTAGAAAGCTTTCATCACATTAATTTGTAACATGAAGAGGCACAATTCTGGTTATGTTTCTCCACCTTTGAATCATTATAGGTGAACTACAATGGCATTGAAGCTAAATTGGGGAAACGTGTGGATTGGACCAAAGGGAGACTTATAGTGTTTAGGAACCAAGAACGCAAAGCAAGGAGGGTGTTCAATGATTCCCTAACAAGTACTTGCAGTTGTAATCAATTGGCAGAACTTATCGATCGTTTTTTGAAAATATCGCTTGTAATTATCATATTGTTACCCTCCATGTCAAGATTGTAAGAAATGAATATTCTTTGAACTATTAACATCTGTTGTGAGACTATTATAATATTTGGTTTGACTAAAATTCATATATTTTGATTTGGAGAGGCTGGCCTTACCCCCATATATGGAGAGGTTCCTCCCATGTCTCAAACTCGAGACCAACCGTAGCTTGGACGAGGGGCACTTACCATCGCACCAAGGTATAACATCTAATATGAAATGAATATATATACATAAAATGAAGTGCATATATATACAACAAGAAAGTAAAATAGTCACTACGAAGATTAAAAAACAGAGAGCTAAGACATTCGTACTTTGCAAAAACTAAGGTGGGCAATTTGTGTTATGCGATAAAAAGAGATTTGGGATTTGGTCCCATTGAGTTGTCAATCACGCATTCGTGGGTGAGTGAGACATGGGGTCCATTTCAAATACCATCAAATTGGTGTTTGAAATGGAGAGTTAAGTGTAAACAAATTGGTGGACGCCTACCTTGATTCCTCAAATACAATGTCTACATCACTATATTCTCAGGTGGAACCAATTACAAGTTGCCATAAGTTACTGCTTAGTTTAGTTGACTAATGATATCAAGATTGGACCCTGTCTAGAAAGCAAATATATAGCCTCAGTTGGATAAATGGGAAGAAGAAGTAAAGCTTATGGATGATGAAATTCTGAGTTTGCCATTAGTCAGCTTTAGACAATATTTCAAACAGTTTGTAAAACTTTATAAATACCCACTAATGAAAGCTTCATAAAGCTATAATAAATTCTATATGGGTATTATACAATTGGGATAATCAGACAAAGGATATGGAATTCAAGCAATATAATCATGACCCATTTAGTCTAATAGTGAAATTTCTTCAAATATGAATCAAACCACAACCAATATAATCGTAGTAAGAAATATAAAAAAAAACTTCATATAAGAAAGGACGTGAAATGGAGAGTAACTCTGTCGAGCCTTTTAAACCTAACCTACATTCAAAACTTTCTGGACAAGTAATTAAGTCTTTTTCCAAGAGATGCCACTTGATTAAGAACCTCTCAATTTGGTAAAAATTATAAATATAAAAAAAAAACTTATTGTATAGAAATTAAATGTAACCTAACCACTGGACAGTGCATGGAAACAGCCTAACCACTGGACAGTGCAGGGAAACAGCCTCTCTGCGTATGCAGGGGTAAGGTTGCGTACATCCAACCCCCCAGTACCCCGCAGTGGCAGGAGCCTCGCGCACTAGGTTTGCCCTTTATAGAAATTAAATGTAAGATATACTAAATCAAGATGTCAAACTAGAATGGGCATATGAAAATTATGGTGTAACAATGATGCATGACCGCAATATAAGAGACGAAATTAGATGTTATATTTTTTTTATATTTCTACTTTTTACAAGATTTAAAGGTTCTTTAACCAATTGGTATCTTTGTTTTGAAAAAAGGCTCAAAATCAATTTTTGATGCAGGTTGTTTCAAAATAACAATATCTTATAAAATCAGGGACATTGGACTAAGAAATTGCAAAAACAACAAGAGTTTTTCTTCATTTTTCTATTAAGTCTCCCTGGAGTTGCTGCTGAAATAATTACACCCTTTAACACCAATTTTAGTTTTTCCTAGTTAATTATAGAAGTTGGGTTATGTTCATTGGAGTAGACTTTAACTATCCTAAAATAAAATAGTAACACCTCCTCACTCGCTTACAGAGCAAACACATACATATTGAAGAGAGAGATAGAAATGAGAGAAAATTATAACAAGTGGAGAGGCTTTGTATCGTTTATCTCCATTGCCCTTTAGGATCTGAGATTCACCCCCTACATATCTTTCTCTCGTATTATTTTTTTGTACAAAAAAAACTTGAATTTTTTCTATTTGATAGATTGGCTATGAGATAAAAAAGGATTTTTCGGGGTTTGCTTACGAATAATTCTAAGGAGACCCTGAAATCAAACCCGTTGAGTTTTCAATCACATATCCGCGGGTGAGTGAGATTCACGCGGGATCCATTTCAAACTCCAATAAATGTATGCTTGACAACTGATCGAGGTTTAATTTGAGGATCCAAATTGAGGGTCTCCCTAGAATTACTATTTAAGAAATTTCACCCTTTAACACCAAATTTACTTTTGAGTCCTTCTACGCCAACTCACAAACGTGACACATTTAGTGCGACACACTTACATGTCGTATCCATGTTGGCTCGTGTTCGGGTATAACAGTAGTAGAGCCCAGACACAAGACAATGACATCAGTGTGTCACACCATTCTATGTCACATTCTGAGTCGGCCTAAATTATAGTTTACTTTTTCCACCTTATTTATAGAAGGTCGGTTCTGTTATAAAAACAGGGCCCTTGGAGTAGACTTTAACCAGACTAAAATTAAATATTAACACGTCACTCACTAAGTTATTGTCTAACTTTTAGAAAGCTAAATTTTTAGTTAAGATATATTCTTGAATGAATATTTAGCCCAACTAATGAGGCGGAAAAATGAAACAGAACGACATAATTATTCAAAATGACATTCTACTAAGATAATATGGTTTATCTAAAATAAAATTTAAACCAACTTTGGGAAATATTGTATAATTAAATACAATCCTAATTCAATTTCTTAAAATTGTTTCGACTCTTCAATAAAACTAAGATATCAGTCTTTTACAGAAGTTTATTCCAAAGCACTATAAATGTCTTTAAATATAATATATCAACCAATAAATAAAAGTAATATCATTTGAAATCAATGGTTGTACAACTCTTGTAAAATTAAATACTTTGACATTGTGATCGTTAACAATGATAGCACCGCTACAATGCGATAACTAGTGCAGAGGATTTTTTATTTTTTATTTTTTATTTTTATTATGTTCAAGGCTTTTGCAGTAAATATTTAGTGCGGTAAGACCACAGACTAAATTGTATTGCGCAGCAAAGTGTGGACCCCAATTAACACAATACGTCACTTAAATTTTTATTCTCACTACATAGTTGCAAGGTGATTCAATAAAATACAGAGCCGAAAATTTAATTTGGTATGAGCCAACTACATTATTATATAATGCGTGTCGTCATAATACACTAAAATAAATAATAAAAAAAGGTTGTTAGCATTTTGGATATTTGTAGTCTAGGTCCAAAGTATTGCGTATGTGCACTTTGGGTCCAAGGTAAATACATGCCGTATTTGTAAGAAAAAATAAAATAAATAAAATAAAAACGTAATAACTTTTATCGAACAAACTTTTACTATAAAATCATTTTTAATCCATCATATAACCTCTACCGGTCTAACGTCAAGAACACTATATTGCCAATAAAAATGTCATCGTCAAATGTTACACAAATAATAAATCCTTACTTTTTTTTATATACTTGAACCTCCTCACGAGCGAACCCTTTGGACTCTCCCATTTTAGTTAAACAGAAGGGGGGTATTATATCAGAGTCACCCTAACACACGCCACACTTCAAATCTGATATTCATTGTGGAGCTTTGAACTATAGACCTTTGGCCTAACGAGTCCGCTCCTTACCGCTGGAGCAGGGTGGATAATACCTTACTAACCCAAACTTTTATTGTAGTATGTATTTATTATAATAGTAAATTTTTATGTGTATTTATTATATTAATAAATACTAACTCACGTGATTACTCACAAAATAAATACTTTCTCCATTAATAAAGTTTAGTAAGTTTCACTGTCAGTCATTATATGCTAATACTATTTACAAAGAGATAATATCAACATTGTATTTCAGTACAAGGAGATTGATTTTTAAAGATGTAAGAGATAATAGAGGTGCTCTTTTTTCTTGTTACATCTATAGACTAAACCAAATGGTAAAATGACCCTAAAGAATAGCTCAAAACGGTGCAGTTTTGGCAACCAATTAAGTGTTGTTGGTGGGTAAAGAGTGCGAACGGTTAATGTTAGATGAGGGGTTGAGATTTAATGAATTGTAAATAGTGCAGTTGAGTTGAAATTGTTGAGGAGACGGATCCTACAAAAAACAAGGCCATGGACTAGACTTTAACCTACCTAAAATTAAATATTAACACCTCACTAGCTTAACCCATCCTAATACTTGGGTTTGAGGAGGAATAAATATATGTAGAGAGAGAGAGAAAAAAAAATGAAAGGCTCAGTCGAAGGCAAGGTTGTGTAGCTTGCTATTTATATAGCTTGATGAGAAAGAATAAGGTTACAGTCGCTGTTTCTAATGAGTCCGTTTATCCAATACCCAATCTACACATGGTTTCTTCAAATATAATCAATTCACTTATTATTAATCCAACACACGTAGATATCTTGGGTTTAATTACCATTATCTTACAACCCCACGCTATGCGCGGACATTTTTTAATAGGTAATAGAACATAAGTAAGAAGAAAACAATAAACCACCAACTTGTACACAAAGTTCACTAAAATGAAGGGTGAGAGGGAGGTTGTTACAATTGTAGTTTGCATACAAATAAGTATAAGTCTATCCTTAGTTTTACCTTACAATAACATCAACTTACAGTGTTGTTCAATAATCAAAAGTAATGTATTTAAGATTGAGAATACATACAGTTAAGAATTGTGGTACATATGGCGGTCTATTGGGGCTAATTTCTAAGATAACTGAATTCTCAATTAGATAAAACTAATCATAATCCAAAAACTGAAAATAGAACGCTTTTTAATGTACTCATTTCTAAAAATTAAAAAAGTGTCATTTTTTGTAGTCATTTCAAGACCAAAACATCAGGGACCAATACATTACAAAACATAGATAAAAATAAATACTCAACAAGAAAGTAAAATAGTCACACAGAAATATGAAAGAGACATTCAAGGTGGGCAATTTGTGCTATGCGATAAAAAGAGATTTGGGGTTTTCTTATGAGTAATAGTTGTCAACCACGTATTCCTGGGTTAGTGAGATTCACGTGGGGTCCATTTCAAACACCAATAAATGTTCACCTGACAACTCAGAAAGGTTTAATTTGAAGGTCTCCCTATAATTAGTACTTACAAAATTATACCCTTTAACACCAAATTTAGGTTGCGTTTATTTTTCTATTTGAAGATTGAATCTGAATCTAAAAAATATGTTTATTTTTATATCTGAATATACCTTTGAATGAATGTATTTAGACTGATTCAGACTTCAGATTCAGAGTTCAATGTAACTTTACCTCTTAACCATTAAGAACCAAATATAGCCGTTAACCTCTTAATCATTTAAAAAAACAAACACTTTTTGGTACCTCTTAAGTCTGAATGGTTCAGATTCAGACTTAAGAGGTAAAAACAAACAAGACCTTACTCTGAGTCCTTCTATGTCGCGACACACAATTGGGGACAGGGTTGTACCCGTTTTGTCTCGTGTCCGGGTCCAACACTAGTAGAGCTCAGACACACGGGTCAATGCGGGTGTGACAATTGTGCGTCAAAATTCTGAGTCGACCTAGAATTATTATTTAGTCTTTCCTAGTAATTAATTATAGAAGTTGGGTTCTGTTACTAAAACAGGGGCATTGGAGTATTAGAGTTTAAGCAGCGTAAAATGCAATAATAAGACCTCCTCACTGGCTTACGTAACAGTCTCACAGAGCAAACATATATATATATATATAGTGAAAAGAGATATAGAAATGGGGAAAGTGTACCTGCGCAAATTGATCGGCGTCCAGAGAGAGAGAGAGAGAGCAAAAGAGAACAAGTGGAAAGGATTTTGAGCCTACATTCAAAACTCACAGTCTCGGTGGGTGTAACATCTTTGAGTTGGGTTGGGTTTTGAACTTGTTAGGGATTTGGTTGGTTGGGTTTCAAAATACCCAAATGTCAATGCTTAAAACTCCCGCCTCCTCAAAACACACTAAGATTTTAATTTATTTCAAGTTTCAAAATTTTTGAGTTTTTATTCTGAGTTTTTTACTTTTCATCATATATCATATTTTTTATTCCATGATTTGTAATTTTTAACCTTTTTAAATAAATTGGAATTGAAAGAGATTAAAACTCCTTAAATATGATCTTACTTTTCTAAAATCAAAATTTGTTCTTTCTATTAAGCTCCAAAAGCAAATTTTGTTCATGTTGAGCCCTTGAATTAATTAAAACGTGTCATTTTTCCCGTTACTTCGTCTCGATCCCACAAGTAATACAAGGTATTCAATACTCGTAAAGTATCGATGTGTTGGTACTTCACACCAATGAGTGGTTAACATTACTATTTGGGGGTTAGTTGTGAGGATAAAATCTACTTCTTGCTATATAATCAGTGGCGTACGCACGAGTTTCAATCATTGTGTGCAAAAATTATGACAAACAAAAAAAATTAAGTTAATATCAAATACATTAATAAAAACAATATCATGGATTGATATTCAATCTCTTACACCGCGATGGAATAAATTAACATCTCTCACTTACGCATAAATGCCAAGGAATTTTTTTATTATTGGATTAACAATGGCCTTTTTGCAAGTATATATCCCGATACTTTTTTCTCTTTAGCATCGTATCCATGAATGTTTTTCCTTAAACCCGGATCAGATGGATACTCATCTAAATTGGGCTTTCCATTGGGTGGTGGCAAAGGGGAGCATGATAAAAAAACAAAAACGGAGAAAAACTAAAACAATTGTTTCTATAAATAAAAAAAATGATAATACAAGGTATAAATGGGTACATTGTCATACGCAACTGTAAGACTGAGCATGTAACATCTTTGAATCCAAAAGAAAAAAGAAAAAAGGAATAAGGAACTTAGGCCTTGTTTGATGCACGGGATAAGAAGTTAAGCTAGGATAAGAGTTATTCCATCTCGATATGATAAAATAATCTCACACCTCTTAGGTAGGATGGTTTTATCCCACAACTAGTAGGGTAAGTCGCTAAATCCTATCTTGGGTTAACTTATCTCACATAAATCCTATCTCATACAACATCAAGAATGGGGTGGGATAACTTATCCCATCCCACATCAAACATGGGATGAGATAATAGTATCCTATCTCGCCTCCTTATCCCGCACATCAGATGAGGCCTTACATTCTCGATCGGTGAAGCGGTAACATCTTTGGTTGTATGGGTTTAAAAATGGCCAAATGTCAATGGTTAAAACTCGTAACTCCCTCAAAAGTCAAAACGCGTGTTTTGAGATATCAAAGTAATTACGTAGTTCGCTACTAAAGTATCCAAAATCATTTTAAAGGTTCTATTTTTATATCAGAATATTACACGAGGGTACATATAATTTCATAAAAGCACTAAAAAATCAAAAAAATAGTAGGTGCAACCGCCCCACTCAGTATTCTTTTGGAATATGGTCGTAGAACGAAGATTTATACCACAAACATAATTCATATTTATTTTGTAAAAAACAATCTCATATAAATGATCGCTGACAATTCCACAATGAATTGAGTTTCTCAAGTTATGGAATCCCTCTTGGAAACTCTTGGCGATTTCTTGCAAATATTTATCTCTTTTCCTTAGTCCAAATTAGGAGGGTTGATTTTAACTTCTTCAAAAATTCAACACTACCCAACAAATACTTTAGCATTCACTCTCAAAGTCATATTCCTTTACCGATTTGTACTTTAAACCTCTTCCATATATCTGACTCAGAATTGAGCAACACATTATTTATTATGGTCGATACGTATGCATGAAGTCCAAAGGAGTTGTAATGAGGGCATATTCTTTATTCTTGTGTTACACAACATTATTCAAGTTACGTCCAACCAATACATTCCTAGAAAGTTTTATATATGTTTTTAAGACTATTTAATTAGAAAACTTAATGATTTATCAAGAAATGCAGGTTGTATAGTTTTCAAATAAAATAATATTTATGTTGTTCCATTAGACCATAAATAACTATGTTACTATGTGGAACTATTTGTAAGTAAAAAAACAATCTAGTGCTTTCAGTAATTTTTTTGTTGTTGAGTTAATTAAACTAGTTTGAATGAAGAGAATGAAAAAAATCATTTACTAAGGACTAATATTTTACCCTTTTCAGATTTTTAAGAAATTTTAGTTAGGATCATATGAAAAGTCTCTAAACGGGTGTTTGATGCTTAATATTTACATTACTTAATTAAAGTCTTGATAAAACAACATGAATTTATAATTTAAATTTGCATTCTCATTAACTGTTACAAAGTTTAAATAGATGTATATGACTTTAGTAAAGTTGTGGCCTTTTGGGGAATTGAACACATACAATTTAATCAAGCACGACACTTAGAAGACAAATTTATACATCTTATACCAATACAGGAAATTTTCTGATGCTACAGCAATATAAATATTAGTTTTGACATCCTGTTGTTTAATTGAAACATTTGTAAGTACTAACAAATTTTTCTTTAGTACTATTTGTTTGCTGAACGTGTGAGACTATCATTTTTATTTCATTATTTTTGCCATCATAGAGAAGAATCCATAGCATGTCCATGTTTTAGTGAAAAGATTGAGTTAATCATTTAACAAAGAAAATGCAAGAACCTTGTAAGTTTTCTTACCAAATCAGTTACAAACCTGAGCAAGAGTGATAATTTATTAAAATGCATAAAAAGGAAAAGATTCAATGTTTACAGTAGCTTGATGAATCAAGGAGTGGTGAGCTTATGTAAATAAATGAGAACTCTACATGTAAAAGTCTGAATTCTCATTAGTTGTTATCCTTGACAAAGTTGATATTGTGCCATGTACCTCTAGTTAGATTATAGGAAACTATGAAAATAACATGGAAACATGAAATTCAGATTGAATGTCCATAAAGATACCGATGAATTCAATAATAAAACAACCACATCTCTCACATGACACTTTGCAAGCATACCTTAAATACATAAAAATGGAATTTATGTATATCTCTATAACTTTACCATTGAATCATATCTAGTGTGAATATATAGTGGAAGCCTTACCCTTTTTCGCCCCATCCCATACCGTTAAGAGGAAAATAAATTAGGCTTAAAGGAAAAAGGATCCCCACCCCACCAACTCAAATAAAAAAATAATTTATGTTGGAATATATGTAATGTACCTATTATATTGAGTATTAGAGAATTAAATGTACTGATTCGATTATTGTAGTTATATTTTGAGGGTAATGATGTAATTTCTCATATAGTGTAAACGTTAGTCTAGTGCTATAAGTATATGATGGTATTGTGGGTGAAAGGTAATATATCAAACCTTAGAAATCTCTTACTATTGGATAGATCGACTCTCTTTTCTATTCAACCTCTTGTTTTATTGTATCTAGCTTCCCCAATCAATACAATCAATTCAATTATATTTTCATTTGATAATGATTGGGTGGTCAATTAATTGTGTTAATGTTAGAGATTTGTATATTTAGTTTATTGTTAGTATAGTCGGTATATTATGAAATTCTTCACCATGCACTATAAAAAAGTGTTTGTTGGGAGGGCTAAAATTCATCCTAAAGGATAGGTTAGCGATTTAAAATAATATTTGGGATGGGCTAGGGGCCCCGTTTGGTGCGCAATAAAGTTAAGTAGAATTTTCTTCCTTCCTAACAATCCCAAAAAAGTGTAAGATTGTTGTGTTTGGTGCTCGATTAAGTTGCATGGGAATGTGGCCCTGTTGGAATCAGATTATAGTAATCGATTATCGTCGCGGTGGGAAAGTGGGTGGAAATAAAATCCATCCAATATAGTTGGAATACTTACTTTCACATGAGAATACTAACAAATAATTTTTGTGAAGACAAAATGCTTGATATAAAATTATAAAAAACTACCCTTAAAATGTAAATATTTATTTTGTGAAGAGAGTTTGATTACATTAGTTTGTATTAGATTTAGACTTGTAAATTATTATTTTTATTTCTTCTACCCATATATAATAACTTGATTAACTTACTCTACAATACACGCATGTCTAGAATGAATTACGACATTTGTTAAATATTGGAAATATGAAAAAAACATATTTTTGTTCAAACATTTATAAATAGTAAAATGTATACCTGTGTTTTACAAAATGTCCAAAATATACCGATATATATATATATATATATATATATATATATATATATATATATATATATATATATTTAAAAAATTACTAAAAGGTATGATTGGTATATAATGTACATTATCACGTCACTTTTCATGCATTAACCAAACACTAAATTTTTATTCATAATAGGAATTCACTGATTAACCAAACAGAACGAAGATTCAAAAATCTTTGTAAAAATTTTCCTGAGAATCATTTTCGAGGTAATCATATTTCACCCAAGGTTTCCAAAGGTTTCCAAGTGCAAGAAGATTATTTAGTGTCAAATACCTTAAACAAATAATAAATATGTTTTTAAATATTTCCTTAAGAAGACCAAAATTCCATTAATTTTGACATTACTAGTGCTTCACACCATAAATGTAACAAGTTAAATTATCTTTTGAATCCATGGACCGCTTAGTTAATTATTTGAAAACCTTTATTCTTTTAAAAATTTTGACAAAGTTTCATTTGTTTATACACGAGTTCAAACTTGTTAAATTATTAAAAATAATCTCAACAATCAATAATAAACCACCATATTAATATCCCTTCCATCGATTCACATAATAAGATTAATACCATAATTTTCATCAATTCTAATATCCATTGGACTTGATATCCAATGATTAGTATAATAAGAGTTTCCTTCGATCGTTATTTTACATTTTCACCATCTAATGCCTAATTTTTAAGCTTAATACTTAAAATTTTCAAATTTCGATAAGACTCAACACTGTAAGGGTTGTTTCTATAATTGGTCCCGTATGAGGTGCCCGGGTCTCTTTTCGATTCGTTTGATCGTTATTTTATGTTTTAACCCTCCCACGACCAATTTAAATTTTAATACTAAGAATTTTTAAAATTAGATTGAAGTCTCAATCCATGAGCCCCATAACTTCATAGGTTGTTTCTACAAGTTATATTAGTGTCGTGAGAGGTGCCAAAGCCTCTTTTAGGATCATTTGGTTGTTTTTTTAACATTTTCAACCTCCAATGCCTAGTTTTTAAACTTTATACTTAGAATTTTTTAGATTGAAGTCTCAACTCGTGAGCCCCAAGATTGCACAGGTTCTTTCTATATGTTACTTTTGACCCATTTGATATTTTTGTGCCTCTTTCCTATTTGTTTGGTTATTATTTAACGTTTTCACACATAAACACCCCATTTCTAAACTTAGTAATTAGAATTATCTATATCGTTGTCTCAACCCATGAGTCCTATGATTGTGAGTGTTGTTCCAACAAGTTCCATTAGTCCTCTGTGAGGTGTTTGTGCCTCGTTTTGGTCCATTTGGTTATTATTTCAGGTTTTCAAAAATTGGATGTAGAATGATGACATGATTACTTCCCACATGATACTTTAATAACTTTTGGTTAGTGTCCACGCCTCTTTTTAGGCCACTCGATTGTTGTTTTGAGCTTTCTCCTCTTAAATCACATTTTAATCGAAAATAAGAATATACTAGTCAATTTCGAAACCAGGAGTCTGGTGAGGATACAGACACCTCCTACGAGTTACCTTTGTACCTTTTGGGGTGTCAATGCCTTTCTCTTGGTCACTGGGTTGATTTTTTGAGTTCTCGCCACCTAAAGCCCATTTTTACCACAAAATAAGCTTATACTAATTACTTTCAGAAAATAGATGTCGACAAGCAAACGAACACCTCTCTCAGTTACTTTTGTGTAAGTTGGGGTTCGCGCCTTTTTCCTGCTACTCAATTGCTATTTTGACATTTTGATCTCTAAAACCCATTTTAACCCCAAAATAAGCATATAATAGTCAATTTCGAAAATTGGGTGTCTGATGAGGATACGTTCACTTCGTATAAGTTTATTTTGTACCTCTTTGTATGTTCATGTCTCTTTTGATCCACTTCATTATTCATATCACTCTCCACCTCTAAAACCCATTTTTAACCTCAATACAACTACCTGTCAATTTCCGCAATCTGAAGCCCGATGAGGACAAAGTCACTTCCAATAAGTAACTTCCATACCTCTTGGGGGTTTTGTTCCTCTTTTTACATTTCTTAGTTATTGAATTTTTACATGATCACTTCCCATAGGAGACTTTATCAACTCTTTCCTTTTTAGGTCACTCGGTTGTTATTTTGGGTTTTTACCTCCTAAATCTCATTTTTAACTTGAAACAAGCCTATACTAGTGAAATTTGGAACCAGGAGTCTGGTGAGGACATAGTCATTTCCCTCATATTACTTTATTACGTTTGGGAGTATCCATTCCTCTGTCGAGGCCACTTCATTGCGGCTTTCAATTTTTACCCCCAAAGCCCACTTTTAACCCCAAAAGAAACATTTACAAGTCAAATTCGAAAACGGGGAGTCCGATGACAGCACACATGCTTCCTAAAACCCATTTTCAACTTCAATACGATCACATAGTATTTAAATTTTACAATTTGAAGCGCGGCGATGATAAAGTCACTTCCAACAGGTAACTTTGGTACCTCTTATTTTCTCCTCTTTCCGCGTCTGTTAATTGTTGATTTATGTTTTTACCCCAAAAATTCCACATTTACTAGTCAATTTCTGAAGTCTAATGTCAATTGCCGACATGATCACTTCTCATAGTAAACCTCTTTTTAGGCCACTCAGACGTTGTTTTTAGTTTTCACCTTTCAACTAAAACAAGCATATACTAGTCAATTTTGGAACTGGGGGGCCGGGGAGGCCATAGTCACTTCCCTTGTATCCTCTTCCCAAGCTACTTTATTGATGTTTTCACTTTTTGCCACCAAAAAGGAATAATACAAGTCATTTTCAAAAACCATACGATGAGAACACAAACACTTTCTAGAAGTTACTCTCAAACCTCTTGGGGCATCCATGCCTCTCATGGCCGCTCAGTTGCTTTTTTGAGTTCTCAACAACAAAAGCCCATTTATTACCATAAGCAAGCTTATACTAATCAATTTCGATAACTAGGTGTCCGATGAGAAAACGATCACCTGCCTCTTAGGTCACTTGTCACGTCTTGGGGTGTACGTACCACCCGGATGCTTTTTGAGTTTTTGACCCCTAAAACCCATTTTAAACCTAAAACAAGCGTATATTAGTCAATTTTGAAAATTGGGTATCCGATGAGGACATAATTACTTGCAACAATTTTATTTTGTACCTCTTGGGGTGTTCGTATCTCTTTTTGGGTCACATTATTGTTGTTTTTAGTCTTCGCACTTAAAACTCAATTTTAACCTTAGTATGAGCGTATAGTTGTCAATTTCCACAATCTGAAGTGTGCGTAGATAACTTTGGTACCTCTTGGAGTTTTTATTTCTCTTTTTTGCATCTATTAACTGTTGATTAAAGTTTTTAATCCCAAAATCTAACATTTAACGCCAAAAGAACATTTACTAGTCAATTTTTTAACGCAGATGTCGAATGATGACATGATCACTCCCCAGGGGATACCTCAATACCTCTTGGCGTTCCTAGCCTCTTATTAGACCATTCGATTGTTGTTTTGAGTTTTCACTTCATAAATCTCATTTTTAACCTAAAATAAGCGTATACTGGTCAATTTTGAAATCAAGATTCCAATGAGGACATGGTCACTTCCCTCGGTTACTTTTATACGTTTTGGGGTTTTCATGCCTCTTTCCTGGCCACTCATTAATTTTTCACTTTTTGTCCCACGTATCCCACTTTTCACCCGAAAATGAATATCTACAAGTAAATTTTTAAAACACGAAGTTTAATAAGAACACAAATACTTCAAGTTACTTTGTATACCTCTTGAGGTGTCCATGCCTCTATCATGGTCGCTGGGTTCCTTTATTGAGTTATCACCACCTAAAGCCCATTTTTTTACCTCAAAACAAGATTTTCACCTCCTAAATCAAAATTAACATCGAAAATAATTGAATACTAGTCCAATTTGGAACCGAGAGTCCAGTGAGGACATAGTCACTTCCTTTAGGTTAATTTGGTACATTTGGGGATATATGTGCTTCTTCTTTGGCCACCTCATTGTTGTTTTGCACTTTTCACCCAGAGCCTACTTTTAACCCCAAAAAGTCAATTTTAAAAATTGAGAGTCTAATGAGAACAAGAAAACTTCCTATAAGTTAATTCTATACCGATTGGGTTGTTCGTGCCTCTCTCATGGCCACTCGATTTCTTAAAGCCCATTTTAACCCCAAAACAAGCTTATACTAATCAATTCCGAAAACCGAGTGTCCGATGAGGACGTGGTCACTTACCGAAAGTTAATTTTCATACATCTTGGAGTGTCCGGGCCTCTTTTTAAGCCTCTTAACTATTGGTTTTAGTTTTCACCTTCACTCAATCGCACCCCAAAAGCTCGTGTCGACCCCAAAACAACCGTATACTGGTTAATTTAAAAAAATCGGGTGTTCAACTAGGACATATTTTCCAAAAACATATGTTTTTACCTCTTAATCATGTTCATACCTATTTTCAACCAACTTGGTTATTATTTTCAGTTTTGACCCCTAACACTAAATATTTTAACCTTAAGGGGGATTACACTTGTCATTTTATTAAACAAGAATCGAATGATAATACTATCAATTTTATTAAAGTAGATGTTTTATGTAATAAAATTATTAACACTATATTTTTTAAATGTTTTTTTAATTTAAGCTTATATTTGTAAATAACGGTACGTGGTATAGGTATGGGTATGAGTACGTTGTATGTTTCTTGAGCTGGTACACGATATGGCGGGGGATGCTTAGTTTACTCACTACTTTAAATCATAAGGCCACTTTAAAACCCTTCATGGGTTCTTTTCGTATAATAATAATGTATTTTGTCAAGATAAATGCATTCCATCAATATCAAAATCTCCCTGCGAATTTATGTAGTGGATCATCTTAATATTTTATGTTAGATATGAGTATGATATATAAAGAATTATGTATACAAATTGGTTGAGAAGTCTTTTTCCTTCCCATTATTTCTATTATTGAAGTCAAAGTTGCCTCCAACCCGTAAGAACTAAAGTAATCAATGTTAAATTTGGAAATGTCATTTTTAGAGATTCGGATTGAGAACCCACCATATTTCAGATCCTATGATTCTAGATCGAGGTATGTAGGGGGATGTAGTGATCTGGAAAACTATGCATTGAACTACAATGCTATGGTATCCGAGAACAATGCCAACTGACCCCCAAACTGCATCCACAACAATCGCATCCACCCAATAAAAGGCAAGATTACATTCATACAAATTATAACTTTAAAAGGGACAATATTCTACCCGAAAAATGTTAAAATATAAACCATATATCTTAGGGGAAAAAAATCTCGATACATATATCCTACCTAACACTCCCTTATATAGACTTCTCAACGGGTCGTGTACGGGTCGGGTTAACGGGTGAAAACACCCTTAACTCGTACACGACCCGTTAAGACTAACGGGTCCGATAATAATACCCAAACACGGCCCATTAATATTAACGAGTACACAACCCGAACCGTTAACACCCGTTAATATTAACGGGTCTAAATGGGTAACTAGTTGGGTGACCTTATATTACCCGTTAATACCCATTATCTAACCGTTACACATTTTTGCATTAGATGTATTATATTATGTTATGTATTATAGTATGCATACAAAATTTGCATTATATATTATGCATTATATTTAAAAATTTGCATTATATTATGCATTATATTTAAAAAAATTGCATTCTCAAAAATCTGCATTATATTAAAAAATCTTCATTAGATGTATAATAATAAAAGTTTACATTATATAAAAGATATACAATTGACTTGTGTCAATATTACAAAACTTTGGTGGCTTGCTACTGCAAACTATACAATTGATATGTGCCAAATGCCAATACTCTTGCTGAAAAATATACAACTGATATGTGCCAATATTGCATTGCATGTTTACAAAACGTTGCTGCTAATGATGTTGCATTGCATGTGTACAAAAAGTGGTGACTTGCTTGCTGCTAATGATACATGTGTAGTGTACAAAACAATATATAGATATAATTAGTATAGATGAACTACAAATAATAAATTATATAAAAAGAGGTACTGATAGAGCTTACTAGTAAAGCTACTCTTCAACAACTATAGTGTTAGAGGATTGGCTTGCATGTGTACAAAAAGTGGTGACATGCTGCTAATGATACCTGTGTAGGGTACAAAACAATATATAAATATAATTAGTATAGATGAACTACAAATAATAAATTATATAAAAAGAGGTACTGATAGAGCTTACTATTAAAGTTACTCTTCAATAACTATAGTGTTGGAAGATTGGCTTGCATGTGTACAAAAAGTGGTGACATGCTGCTAATGATACCTGTGTAGTGTACAAAACAATATATAAATATAATTAGTATAGATGAACTACAAATACTAAATTATATAAAAACAGGTACTGATAGAGCTTACTAGTAAAGCTACTCTTCAACAACTATAGTGTTGGAAGATTGGCTTGCATGTGTACAAAAAGTAGTGACATGCTGCTAATGATACCTGTGTAGTGTACAAAACAATATATAAATATAATTAGTATAGATGAACTACAAATACTAAATTATATAAAAATAGGTACCGATAGAGCTTACTAGTAAAGCTACTCTTCAACAACTATAGTGTTGGAAGATTGGCTTTCATGTGTACAAAAAGTGGTGACATGCTGCTAATGATACCTGCGTAGTGTACAAAACAATATGTAAATATAATTAGTATAGAAGAACTACAAATACTAAATTATATAAAAACATGTACTGATAGAGCTTACTAGTAAAGCTACTCTTCAACAACTATAGCGTTGGAGGATTGGCTTGATTTAGGAGTGCGACTTATGTGCAAGTTGAAAATATCCTCCGTAAGCTCATTCACATTAGCGTCTTCCTCTTTACCAATAGCTGGATAAGAAAAGTTAAATAAGTAGTTTATTATTTTAGAAATGATGTGAGGAGAAAAAAATAATCTAAATGAACTTAGCAAATACCACTTTTGCCAAAAATCCAATCTCGAGTACAAAGCAGTGCTTTGACAGTTTCCAGCAAAAGAGAGCTACGATATTGATCGAGAACTCTATCGCCAATACTAAATGCAGATTCAGAAGCGACAGTCGAGATGGGAATTGATAATATATCACGAATAACTATGTAGTCGGTAAAATATATATGTAATTAGAAAAATATCTATGTAATAGGTAAAACATCTATGTAGTAGGTAAAATATATGTGTAATTAGAAAAATATCTATGTAGCAGGTAAAATATATGTGTAATTAGAAAAATATATGTGGAATTGATAATATATTCAGAAGCGACAGTCGAGAGAGAGAGAGAGAGAGAGAGAGAATAACTATGTAGTAGGTAAAATATATGTGTAATTAGAAAAATATCTCTATATATACATAAATATAAGAATTTTTATATATACACTAAATGATTCTCCTAATGATAAAAGATGTGTTATTACCTAGTCAGTATCGCTCACAGAGATACTAAAAGCATAACGAGGTATTGTACTCTGAAACAAACTATCTATTTCACTTCTCGTGTCTTTCTTTATTTGTAGTGCATTAAGTTGTCTTTCAAGCATTTCCTACAAATTAAACATATAATATAAATCAATGAACGTAATTTAAATCTGCAAGAACAATGGTAATTATTTTTAATACAAAACAACATTTTAAAAACTTTAGCCAAATGGTGGTTTCGGTATACATATCACTCTATCTAATGACTCATTCAACATTGAATGATTTATTATTCGGATCCCGAGTGCTTCCACATGCTAATGTCTTATCGGGAATTACAGAAAATAAAATTAATGTTATAGAAAATGTATATTTGATATCAAACAAAGACACACATCAATAAAGCACTCACTATTCATAAAATAATATATAAAGGCTTAAAGGTAAACGACTACTATACGGTCATAATATAATTTGTGACTAGTTAAACATGGAGGATATTCAAGCTTATACATTAATACGTGTTGGAGCAAATGCCCCCAAAATTTAAACTTCAAATTATGAGATGGTTCAATGATATACCAAATTCTATTTTTTCAAAAATTATTTAATTTTCTTTACTTTAAAAGCACAATCAAACACTTGAAAAATTAAATTAAATAAAAGTGAAATTAAACTACACAAACATTTTAAGTTTCACTTAAATAAAATTCAATCCAATTCAAGTTAAACAAACTAATCATGAAAATTATCAAATTAAATTAATGTCAACTTGAATTAAATTAAATTTAAACTTAACCCAAACTAAATTATCACCAAATTAAACTAATTGCGTTTAAACCAGATTTTATATTGATTATACCTAAGCATGTTGTGACACCCTGTTCTCAACATCAACTGACGATACTAAAACTAAACACGGCTAACTACCCGTTACTACTAAAAGAGGGTGCCAAACAAAAATTAAGACATATAATGCAATAACTAATCAACAACATAATAACTACTAAACATGATATCATACACGCACGAAGAATATAAGAAGAAGTAATTCTAAATTACAACATAAATTCACAAGATAGAAATACCCGAATAGGCTGTACGGTCACAGACAATACAATAATCTGATAAAAGAAATATAAACAAGATGCTACCACTATTACACTTGGGTGTAAACCCGATATACAGACTGAATCCTAAACTAGATGCACAACAGATAGGAGACGAATATAACAAAATCCCACAACAATCCGCAACTGCAGTAGCTCCCCGAATACACTGGATAGATGACATCAATGGCGTCCTTGCGGAGGAACACCTAAAATAATACAATATATATATATATATATATATATATATATATATATATATATATAGCAAGAGGAAAATATAAATGGGTCAGAGCCCGAGGTGTGAAAACATTTATAGCAAGTGCATTAAAATGCATAATAATTTTAAATGCAATATAACATGATTAAGGTGGAGTCGCACTCTCCAGAAAATCCAACTCACCTCTCAACTAAAGCGCGCACCTAAACGTATGCACATGATCCTCAATATGAACTACCCAACACTTCTAGGTACAACTCAATCTAACCTACGCCCAAAACTACACTTGCGTAACCCATCATCTAACACATAACCCTCAACTACCGATTCTCATTAAACCCAAATATGCGTCTCAAATCATCTTAACTTATAAATATGCATATACATAAACATATTCTCATACTAGAATTTAGCAGATTATAGTTATTAACTACATGAGTTATTAGCATCTAAATGCTAAGGACTAAACTTCTCCCAATTCTCAACACTGCACCGCGTTTCGTGCGTGGGACGTCTCGCAAAGCGAAATTCAAACAAGGACCCCCCTGTTACATTACTCCTTGACAGTGTTGATTATCGAGATTCATTATGCCCCCAATGCACGACGCATATAACCCCAAATACTAAATTATAACATATATAAATATATATATATATATATATATATATATAATTAACTATTCCCAACTCTCAACAGTGCATGACGTTTCGTGCATGGGACGTCTCGCAATGCGAAATCCAAATAAGGAACCCCCCGATACACTACTCCTTGACACTGTTGATTGTTGAGAATCATAGCGCCCTCGGTGCGCGATATATATAATGTTAACTGCATAAATACACTATTCCACTCGAATGTTTCCCATAACTCATTATTCCCGTAACTTATAAGTCTGAGTACTAAGGACTAAACTTCTCCCCACTCCCAATATTGCAGTGCATTTTGTGCGTGGAACGTCTCGCAAAGCGAAATCCGAACAAGGAACCCCCCTCCCCCCGTTACCCTACCCTTGACAATGTTGGTCATTGAGATCCATTACACCCCTGGTACCCCACACATAACTACGAATCCATATAAGGAGCAATAATCTCAAATAACATAACTAAGATAATGCTCCGAAACATTTTGGGGTCTATAACATTACACTAGTTATAAAGCATAATCATACAACCATAGTAATCAAGTACACATAGCACAATTAGCGTACAATTAAATATTAGAAATCCAATCACTTAAGGATATACAAAACACTTCACAATGCTATCATCTTCCAGGGAATTACTCACTTTATCCCGGGTTACCGTATATCGGACTATTATGACACCGCCATGGTAATAAAAACAAATCACAACGTAAGGAAAGCGGTCATAGTTCCTAACTGGCAAGTGAGAACGAATCGCACCCAAGACTTCTCACCCCCAAATGAAATCACACAAAAAATAATGGACGACTATGACCTGGGGACTATAAGTACCCTGTTCCTCAAGCCAGGGGCCTGACCCACATCGTGCAACTTCCCATGATAGCACTGGAGGGTATGCCCACATAGTATATATATATATATAGGGAGATGATCACAAGTGGACCTAAAAAACGGACTTTTTAATGGACCTTAGCAAAAAATACCTCACAACCCATTAATTTTAATTCCTATAGTATAATTGGTCCACGCCAGCGACCATGGACACGCGTGTCGACACGTGTGTGAACCGAGACCTCCTTACCCTTTACCCATACCCCCCCTTATTTCAAAAACCCAATCTGATTTATACGATTTTCTCGCCTATCTCATCCAATACTCATCACTCTTACACCTTTCTCTATCCTCCATTAAAACTCAAAATTCCAACCCAACATCCTTAACCCACTTTGACCCAACCACTTACCATATCCATTAACCTTCTACCAACACTGCCTGAAACCCACTTCGAATAGGGATGGCAACGGGTTGGTTCGGGGTCGAGTTTTAACTTCCCGTCCCCATTAGAAAAAACATTCCTCGTTCCCTCCCCATTCCCCGTTATGACGGGTTCGGGGATCCCCTTCCCCATTTAAAACGGGTATTGGGTTCCCCGCGGGGAACCCGTTTTGATTTTTTTTTAATTTCAACTCCTCTTTATGCACCTAAGTAAAAGTTACTTTTAAATTACATCTCAATTAGAAAATGATTAAACACGAGTAAAGTGCAACTCCAAAAACTCCAACATAGTTAATAGTTTTAGAACATAACATACAAATCAAACAAAGAACATTGTTTCAACATAGCAAATAACAACAACTAGTAGCGTACTAAGTCACTTACAAAATAACAAACAAAATAAATTCGCAATATGCTCCTAGACTTGCTTGCTTCTAATCCATTGTTGGCGTGATAAACTTTTCCATCAATCAATCACCTCACCCATTTGTCACACAACTTTCAACGTACACAAGTTGCACGACGTATTAGTTCACAACAATAAAAACAAATATAACTATACAAAAAAGTTCAATGCTTATATAATAATTAAATTACCTCATCATCAGTATCTTCATTTATGGTACCTCTCTCAAATCGTGTTGCATAAGAACCCGAACCTACATAATAATATAATGATGCGATAATTAATAAAAGTAAAAAGGATAAAAAAAATAAACATTTCAATATGTTGAAGTTATTACCTTGAATCTCGGCCCATAACCAATCTTGAGAACACATAAGTGCTTCTAAAGTCTTTAGATGAAGTTTACTACAATGTGGACTCACAAATCTACCACTAGTGCTAAAAGCCGACTCTGAAGCAACGATTGATACGGGAATGGCAAAAATATCCCGTGCTATAGCAAATAGTGTCGGGTACTTAAGACCATTTGACTTCCACCAAGCCAATATATCAAAATCATCAGATCTAGGCAAAACACTCTCCTCCAAATAGTAATCTAACTCAGACTTAACATGTTCAGTATTAGAGGTACTCGAGACAAACAAATCAAATTTATTAATCAACCGACTACTTCCTTGAGATCGAGATGATGCACCACTTGAAGATTCACTATTACCACGATTATTCTTATTTAATTTCTCACTCACTTGATATTCTCCCAACATCTCAAAACAAATGTTACGCACCCTTTCAATTTTTGTCAACGCTTCATCATCATATATGAGTGGAAAGTAAAACTCAATCCCTTTCATTTTAAATCTAGGATCCAAAATTGTACCCAAAGCCACTACCCCATGAAGTGAACTCCAATATTTTTCGAACTTTATTATCATATTAGATGCCATGAGTCGTATTTCATCATAACTTGAGAATGTCCAATCATTAAACGACGCTCTTATCACACAAATTTTTGGGGAAAAAAGATTGATTGTTGGATATTATGTTCCCGAAAATATTTTGTCACCTCAAAAAATATCTCCAATATCTCACTAATTTCACTTGCTAATAACCAATCATCTTCAAAAGGGACGCATTTGTATTGAGACTCACTTAATTTTAAGCGACCAAAACATCTTTATAACTCAAGGCAGTGTGGAGCATTATATAGGTTGAATTCCATCTCGTTTTACAATATAGGGCAACTTTCTTATTGCATGAGATTTTTAATTGACGAGCTACTTTTTCAAAATTTTCCCATCTTTTTTGAGTCACTGTCCAATAAGCTACACTTTCACGCACTTTCTCAATTGAATTACCAATAACATCTAACCCATCTTTCACAATAAGATTTAATATGTGTGCAGAACAACGCATGTGAAAGATTTTACCTCCCAATAATAAAGAATTAGAAGGTAATTTATCCAACATAATGTTTACCATTGCATCATTAGTACGATAATTATCTAAAGTTACCGTAGATAATTTCAGATCAAGATTCCAATCCATCAAACATTCAACCAAAGCCTCGGCAAGTACCTCCGCGGTGTGGGGGAATGGAACATATATAAACCTACAAACACAAAAAAAAAAAACTACTTCATTAAAAAAACAACTCTATGTAGTAAAAAAACAACACTATTTAATTAATAGCAACACTAAAATTACCTCACAATTCGACTTTGCAATTTCCAGGAATCATCAATGAAGTGTGATGTCACGGTCATAAATCCGCTCTTTTGGGTAGTGGAAGTCCACATATCTGTGGTGATTGCAAATCTTCCCCGATTCTTTCTAAACAACTCCATTGTTTTAGTTTTCTCAAACTCGTAAATTTTGAATATATCCTTTTTTACGGTGTTACGAGATGGAACCTTAAACAATGGTTGAAGACAATAACTATAGTTCCTAAACCCTTGATGTTCAACCATACTAAGAGGATACTCGTGCAAAGTGATCATTTTAGCAAGAGAAGCTCTTGCCGCTTCTTGGTCAAATGAAAAATTAGTTAGTTGAGTCTTTCCATCGAGCCTCCGTGTTTGATTTAAAATCGCTTGTTTAATATCCATTGATTTTCATCGAGGACAAGACTTAAAATGATCCCCCAAAAGAGATGTTCCATTTTTACTTGAACCCCCAATTTTTTTTTCACAATATCTACAAATCGCTTTATCTTGTCCATTGATTTATATCAAATCAAAGTGGTCCCATACCCATGACCGTCGAGGTCATTTTCCATTTTCATTAGTAACATCAGTGTCATGGGACTCAATCTCACGATTTTCATTATCATCATCCAATATATTAATTGGTGTTTGATTATAGGCTACCTCATTTGTTAGAGGAGTTGATTGGGCATCCCCCGATTGCGTTGGAAACTCCTTTGACGTAGACATTTTAACCTGGACATATAAAGAAAAAATTATCTGTTAAAACTCAAAAAAAAATTATCTGTTATATTTATCTAAAATCAACTAAAATTAATCAGAAAAAACAATCTGAAAAAAAAACAAGATCTACCTAGTAAAGCAGATTCAGCCCTATACCTATTGTTATAATCTCAAAATCCATATTGTTACAATCAGAAAAAAAAAATGAAAAAAAATAACAACTAAAAATTAGAGGAATACATCTTGAAATTTTCATATTACATCTTGAAATTAGAGAAATTAGAGGAAAGTAGATCGCAGACTGGTAGAACCACAAACAAAACCCCCCAAAACATAAATGCTTACAGAGTGAGGGAGGGTCATTGTTATGTATATCGACAATGAAGCCCTTGGGCGATTTGATTATCATTTCTATCAGGCTCAACGTGAAAGCTATAAATGAGGTTGGACCAAATGCCTAACAGTTAGTAAGGTTGACCGAGACAGCAAACTATGGTACTGGGCTGATCATGGGTTCTTGGACTGTGACAAATGTCCCTTCAAGCTTGATGTTAGTTGGATCCCTGTAAAAATCATACCTTAATTCTTGATTTCCAAATATCTAAGGGATTATGGTCTGCACAACGAGCTATAGATAGTTCAGCATACTCATCTGTTAGAGGCTCTGAGCAGCAACAATAGGAGAATGCTTTAAGATTTTAATTTCATTAACTCCCCGTACACATTGGATGATCCTCCAGCAGGCATGGATCCAACATCGAGGTCCTCTAAAGAGAAGGAAAACGTGTAGTAGAATAATTTGTTCATGTATTTCATTTGTAAACAATATTGCATGTAATCATCGTATTTATAAATGAAAGGCATTTGATTAACTTATCTTGTTAATTTTTGGATGCTTGAATGACTTTGTTGTTTCATTAGTTCTACTGACACACTTAGACATTTGCTTAAATTTAATATTAGTTACCAATGAGATTATCATAGGTTCTACTGATATACTTAGATTTATATGTTTAATATCAGTTACCATTGATGTGGCCATAGGTTCTACTAATGCACCTAGATTTAAATCCAGGTTTAGCATTAGTTACCCGTGGTATTTCCATAGTATCTACTAATGCACCTAAATTTTTAGGTTTAACATTAGTTACCAGTGGCGACCAAGCGTATGTGGAATATGTGTCTACATTCCTATTCAGGAATCTTCATAACGTTCTTCCGCTATCTTGCCCAATTTGGATAAAACTAATTCATTTATATACATAGTTTCATTCTATTTTTTCTCGACCAAGTGTTGTGGACTGAAATCCTGTTTGGACTTGGATTTGTGTTTTTTTATCAAGTATCACCTTTTCTGACCAAGTCCAACTAATTACTGAATTCTCGCTGACCAAGTATTTTGGGATGTATATCATCAATATTCCCTCCCAAAATAAAAAAATGGAAAAAAAAACTACTTTTTATTGATATTGAAGAAAATTGATTACAAAAGATATTATTTGATACATTACTGGTAGTACTTCCTAAGATGCTCGGTATTCTAGGGATTTTTGAATTCTTCCCCCTCCAAAGTCTCAATTCGATAAGTTCCAAGTCAAACGACTGCTGAGACATGATATGGCCTATGCCAATTGGCTTCAAGATTGTTGGTCTTATGAATAACCTTCTTAAGTACATAATCCCCCTCTTTTAAGTTGGTCATCTTCACCCTTTTGTTATAAAAGCGTGTTATTTGTTGTTGATAAGCAGCGTTCCTCAAAGAAGCATCTTCACGTACTTCTTCCAACATATCTAGGTCTAGCCTTCACATCAAGTCACTTATAAAAGAATCAAAGTTCAACACTCTATGAGTTGGCAAACCTATTTCAGCTGGTATGACTGCTTTCGTCCCAAATGCTGACATGTATGGTGTTTCTCCAGTAGAAGCTCTTGGATTTTTTCGGTATGACCACAAAACGGAGTGCAATTCATTGATCCAATTCCTTTAAGCATCATTAAATCTTTTCTTTAACCCATTGAATAAAGTTATGTTTGTTACCTCAGTTTGCCCATTGGGTTAAGGATGTCCTGGAGCAGAGTGCAACTTTTAAACCTTGGATTGAGCATAATATGTTGTAAATTTATCATTATCGAACTGCGTACCATGGTCAGTGATGAAGGCATAAGGTAATCCATATCTACAAATTAAGTTTTTCCAGATAAACTGGTACACCTTCTCATAGGGCATATCCACTAATGGTTCTGCTTCAACCCATTTGGCAAAATAATCAATAGCTACCACCAAGTACTTAAATCTTCCTCGAGTGGTTGGTAGTGGCCCTACCAAGTCTATTCCCAAAATAGAAAATGGCCAAGGTGAGGTAATGGGGTTCAAAGCTTCATGTGGAGTTTTACCAATATTAGAGAATTTCTGGCACTTGTCACACTTCTTTGCAAAGGTTGTACAATTTTCCCTCATTGTCGGCCAATAATACCCTTGAGTATTCATTCTCTTTAATAATGACCTTACTGCCACATGAGCTCCACAAGATCCTTCATGAACTTCTTCTATTAGATATTTAACGTTTGTTAGGTGAACACAATGCTATAAAGTAGCTGTTAATCCTCTCATGTATAGAAATCCTTTGTTTAACACATACCTTGTTGCTTTTTACTTAAGCTTTTTGGCCTCAATTGGGTCTGTAGGAAATATTCCTTTTTCAATATAAGCTCTGATGGGATCCATCTAGGATGGTCTTATGTCTACTGTAATGAAACTTATAATCAAATCTTTATCAATGCTTCGATTGGCCAAAATTTCAATGGGAATGGTTCTCATGAGCTCAATTCTGGTTGTTGATGCCAGCCGAGAAAGTGCATCAGCTTGGGCGTTGTCTAGTCTTAGAATTTTGATCATTCGAACAGTAGGTACTTTTGCTTTAACCTCAAATGCCTTGGCTAAGTATCTTGTCATTAGTTATCCTTTGGCTATATACAAACCCAAAATTTGATTCACCACTAATTGAGAATCACTGTATACCATAACTTGCTCGGCGTTCAGTGATTGAGCTAAACTTAAGCCCACAATGAGAGCACTAATTTGTTATTTGAGTCCTGAAATTGGAATCTCAATGCATATTCAATGTCTCTCCTGTCCGAGGTGTTGAGTATTATACCTGCTCCACTTCCTACTTCATAGGAGAATCCATCTACATACAAGTTCCATATGGGAATGTTATTGTCAAACACTTGGTATGTTAATATCCCATGATGAAATACTTTACTTCTTACCTCCTCATATCTTTTGGTCATCTCTTGTACCTTAGTTGACATCTTCGATAAGTCGACAATAACTTCTTCTAAGCTTGTCGCTTATCTGGCATGTTTGGATTGTTGGTCGGTGATAACTTCGATTGGTCTTTCCCCTGCTTGGGTTTGCTCAGCCTGAATGTTTCGTTGCTCGAGAACCTCTGGATAACTGAATTCATTAATGAAGTCTGCCACATCTTGGACCTTTAATGAGGATCTTGGCTTATATACAATATCGTACTCCCCCAGTTCTACTGCCCAATACGTTAATCTACCAAACTTCTCTGGTTTATGAAAAGTCCGCTAGAGAGGCATATCAGTGTATACCACAATGGTATATGCCTAGAAATATGGTTTCATCCATTTGGATGCCTCCATTATCTTCTCGTATCACGAAAGAACTTACATCTGACTTGGAGACAACTAAATATAAATACAATTGTTCTCCCAACACTGGTCAGGAAAGCTATGGGAGTGATCCCAAATACTGTTACAACTCCAGAAAGGATTTCTCACATTCATCATTCCATTAAAAACTCTTTCTCGACACTTTAAAGAATGGTAAACACTTGTCTGTAGCTCGAGACATAAATTTGTTCGGTGCTGCTACTCGCCCGGTGAGCCGTTGCACCTCCTTTTTGCAGGTCAGGGACTTCATTTTAATCAACGATTTAATTTTGTCAGGATTACCCTCAATTCCCCTCTGATTCACTATGTACCCGAGGAACATGCCTTTTTGGACACCTAATACACACTTGGTAGGATTTCACTTCATCTGGTGCTTCTCCAATTGATCAAAGGTTTAACTGAGGTCGACAATGTGATTATATGCTTTTTGGCTCTTCGTCATCATGTCATTTACGTAAACCCCCATATTTTTGCCTATCAGTTCCTCAAAGACTTTATTCACTAACCTCTGGTAAGTAGCACCTGCATTTTTCAAACTAAATGGCATAACATTATAGTAATATATTCCTCAGGGAGTGATGAAAGAAGCGATTTCCCTATCTTCAGGCTTCATCTTGATATGGTTATAACCAGAATATGCATCCATAAAACTCAATAGTTCATTCCCTGAGGTAGCATCAACAAGTTGATTAATCCTAGGCAAAGAAAAGTGATCTTTTGGTCAGGCTTTATCTAAATCTATAAGGTCCACACACATTATCCATTTGTTATTTTTCTTTTTGACCATAACGACATTGGCCAACCAATCTGGATATTTTACATATTCAATGAATGAAGCTTTTTAAAGCTTCTCAACCTCCTCTTGAATAGCCTGGTTTTTCTCGGGGCTGATTACCATGCTCCTTTATTTTACTCACTTGGCCCTCTTGTTAATGTTGAGCTCACAACAGAGGAAATTGGGATCAATCCTAGGCATGTCCTTATGACTCTAAACGAACATGTGCTTTCTATGTCTCGAGAATGTCACTAGCTCCTGTTTCAGAACAAGGTCTAGTGTTGATCCCAGTTCATTCTGGCTTGTCATCGTCTAAGATGATATTCTCCGTTACTTATACAATTAGGCCTTTTAACAATTCTATCTCCTCTATTGGATCTAAAGTTTCCACCTCGGAATCACTATTGGGCTTAGTAATATCCACATGGTAATTGGCGATTTTCTTTTTATTTCCTCAATATCTTCTTGCTCGATAGAGGAGTAATAGCATTCCTGGGCTACTTTTTGATCACCCTTCGCCACTCTTACTCCAAATTTGGTGGGGAACTTCAAACACTGATGGACTATTAAGGGAACTGCTTCAAACTTCTTCAACCCTACTCTGCCCATAATGACATTGTAGGCTGACTTCACATTCTTATCCATTACAAAGAAATAAACTTTCTCGGTTCGACTTGCTAGCCAGGTGCCAAGCAACACCTCCAGCTTGATTGTGTCCAAAGGATAAACTTTCTCACCAGAAAAACCGATCAAAGGCCTGTGGTATGGATCTAGCTGACTGAGCTTCAAATCCATATTTTAAAAATAGGAATAAAACATGATATCTGCTGAGCTTCAATTATCGATCAACACCTTGGAAATAATTGTGCCCTGGCATCTGAATTTGACAACTATAGGGTCATTATGAGGGTAGAGAATTCCTAACAAGTCATTTTTGGAAAACCCAATTACCAAATTTTCTTTATTCAACTTCCTCGCGCTATCTTCTGCGGCTAGATTGATCCTCTGAATGTAAGAACAAGTTAAAGCCTCATTGAGGTAAGCTTTTCTCTCAGCACCGTGATCTCCACCTCCATCCTCTCCTCGTGTAATCATATGATAATGAAAGGTACCAAAACTAAGTGTAAATACCTCATATTTTGGTTGCTTGGGTTTTTGGGGGGAAGTCGGGATCTTCTTCATGATTTCTTTTCTTCTCTTCCCTGGGATTGCATGGAGATTTTGGCCTGCACCGAGCTCCTCTATCATCCTATCGATCAACAAACTTGTCCAATTTTCCTCGTCGGATGAGGGTTTCTATCTCATTTTGTTGTGTGATACAATGATCTGTTGTATGCCCCTGGTCTTTATGAAATTCACAATATCTAGATCTGTCCCTCTTACCAGCAGGTGCTCTTGGCTTTTCAGGCCAACGTACCTCTTTGTTGTGCTTAATTTCCTCCAAAACATGGTGAATGCCCATCGTTAATGGAGTGTAATTATTGTATTTCTTGAGCCTATCATCAATCTTCTTTTTCCTTGAATCCCTCTGCTCCTTGTGTTCCTTTTGATCATTCTTCTCAATTTTCACTTCGAGTTTTGCATTCGAGCTCTATTTTCCTGCCATTACTTCCTCGGCGTTCATTATCTTGGTTGCTTTGGCCATCAATTCAGTCATGGTCTTGGGAGGATCTTTGGCAAATGTAGTAAAGATTCTCAGGAAGAAATCCACTCATGAGGGCTGTAATAACTATTTTTTCTTCATAATCAATAACCTCTAATTTTTTTATTGTTGAAACGAGTAATGTAATCTCTAGTTCTTTTTCCTATGCCTTACACTTAGCAGATGAGCTACCCTTTTCACTGGTTTGTCTCCAAAGCATAAGTTACCAATAAATATCTCAACTAGCTAGTTGGAGCTAAAAATTTGTCCCCGAGGAAGGCTATTGTACTAAATCTGAGCAGGACCTGCGATTATTCCTAAGAACGCCCAATATCTCATCTCATCAAGGATCACATAAATATCAGCTGTTGCTCAATACTTCTCTATATGAAGAACATGATATGTTTTTCCATCATACTTAGAGTAACCACATGAGCTTTGAATTTTCAAGGGGTAGGGAAATACACAATGACTTGTATAAAAGGTGACCCATTCATAAAACTTCATTGCAAAGGGTTTTTTACCTTCGCCATTTCTCCCAACCTATCTTCCAACCGTTGAATAGAGCTGGTCCATACATTATTACCAGCATCAGATATATATGGTGCAGCTCGGCTATTACGACCAATTATTTATACTGAACTCTCCTCCTGTGAAGTGTGCTCGGTACGGACAGATCGTCGGGACTCTTATCTGGATTTGACTGAGCCTTCACATTGATCGACTGGTTGTCGAGTATTTCTCGATAATGCCCTAGGAATATTTCTATTCCCTCTGTGTCCCAGACGATTAAAGGGAGATTCTCTACTCAATCTTTCTAAAGAACTTAATCTTTTAGGAGTTAGAGATTGTTCATTATATGTTTCTAAAGTTCTAAGTGAAGAACTTACTCCTGTATGATAGGACGTATCTCTAGTAGTCCGAGATTAGCTATGCCTGCTATTTCTTGGAGGTGGTGGTGGCATATTTCCATGATCGGAAAAGACAGAAGATCCCACCTATAATGTTTGGGCTAACTGCCTAATGGTATCTTGTATAGCCTCTTGTCCTCAGCAAGGCTAGCCAGGATTTCGGTCAGATCATTGTTTATTGGTGGAGTATATGGAACAAGAGGAATGCCATCATTCATAGTTCTTGATTAAGGAATTTTAGTCATTTTGGGTAAATGGATGAGTGAAAACGTTTAGCAATACGTTCCCATAGACGGTGACAATCTGTTGATGTAAAAACTAGACTAGGTCTAATTATTTAATCATATATAATATTTATAAGTAAAAGAAAGAGACAAAAAGGTTTTTAAAGTGGTTCAGATTATGGAGAAAAGCCTACGTCCACTGTGATTGTGTTTGCCTTTCAATCACTTGCCCTTAACGAAGGGATTACAATGTATTTATAGCCCAGTAGGGAGAAAAAGAGTTAGAATGTTAAAGGATGGAATGTCTTTATAAATTAGGCATTTACATCATTACAGAAGGTCCATAATGTTTCTGGATGTTAGCATTTTGTTGATAGAATTGGTCGGCCTCCCTACCGTTGGTTGGGCTTCCAAGTGTTGGTCGATATTCCAGTATGATGGTCGGCATTCCAGGCTTCGGTCGGTGGTTATACCTTGCTGACTAGGATTATTGCCACAGTGGATGACACTTGTCTATTTTTGATTGGTCCACGTAAGTGGGTAATTTTTTGTATCAACAATAGTCATCTTGAATAAAATCCAAATCCCATACTAGAAATAAAATCGAAGTATAGTGTCTCAAATGTAACCACCAACTAAGAATGAGCAACAAGACCGACTGAAATAGCTAGAATGCGGAACATGAACTGAAATATGTTGAGGAATCTAATACAAATGTCTTGAAACTTCCACATCAGTTGAAACACGTCAAGAGAAGGAACTCCTAAGCCTGGCGTCCCTCTGGTAGGGGCACCTAAAATGTTTTTACAAAAATAGATTTGAAACGAGTCAGAGCCCAAATAAAATAGTTTGAAAACATTTAGCAAGTATTTAAAATGCATCAAGACAAGATATTATATACATGTTAGCTCCGCATGCTCTTACTTGAGATCCTCACCTCTCAGCCATTGTGTACTCCTAACGTACTACTCCAACCCACCTAGTTATGCTACCCTCCTAAATAGTCTAACTTACATCTCCTTACGTCTAATAATTTATAATGCCCACCCGTATTTCCCATACAATACTATACTACATTTTTTATTTTATTTATTTATTAGGAGTCATCGGGTTATGAATAAATTCTCATACATTTAGAGTAATTTAGATATCACTATCTATATTCTCTACTAATACACTCGTAGTAGCATCAATCACGTGAATATATACTTACATCACTATTGTAATATATACGTATATGACATCCCCATGCAGAGACTTGTGATGCGGGCATACTCTGCTATCAAGTCCTAGTACATCATGTATTAAATACGTACATCGGTTTGGATATCACCCTCGAACCATAAAATTAAATCACACATATTGGAGGCGAACATAATTCCAAGTCTATGGGTCGCACTGTAATACCCCGTACTTTTGTCTATATTTATTTTTGGGATTAATTAATTAAATGCGTATTAATTGGAAATTAATCCGGGTTATAAATACTAATGAGATGCGAATTGGTATTTGATTATGTGCATATATGATTATATATGTATTTGGTATTATAAATTTGTCGTGAGATTTATATACGGCATCTTAGAAATTTTGTTGAGACGCGTGGGACCGCCGCGTCACGGTATAATATTTTGATAATAAAAGTGAATTTAAAATCTATAATCCGTATGGTCGTTTTGAGTGCGCCAACGCGTCCGGAAGGGTCGAGATAGTCAGAAAACACTAGCCGGGGGTATAGTTTGGGTCCCGGGGTATTTTTAGGCCATACCGGCAACTTAAAGGGTATTTTGGTAATTTTACATTTTAAGGAATTAAAAGTGACGAAAATTGGTTAATTAAATCTGATGTGGATATTGACCCACTAAGCCCATAACCAACCCATATTAACCCTTTAAGCTACGGAGGCTAACATTAGGTTTACTATCTTCCCCAAATCAAACCCTAGCCACCTTAAGCCACCATTGGAGAAGGAGCTTAGAGAGAGAGGAAACTCTGCAGAATCTTCACCAAACCTACAACAAAATAAGAAATCAAACCAAGGCAAGTGTTTTAATCATATCTAAATTCGTAGAATGTTTCCCCCATGTTAGAAAATTGATAAATTACAACTGTTCTTGAAAGATAATGAAAACCCATGTAGTTTGAAGTTTAGAACTTGAAAATTGTGAAGAGAATTGCATGTAGTATGATAGGTAGATGATTTCCCTTATATTAATTGTGATTTGAAGGAATTAAAACGAAATAAATTCTGGGACTTGATGATGATATAAACCTAGGGTTCATGTTCTAGAGAAATTGGGAAAAGTGTAGAGATTTGTAAATTTAGTTGATGTTATGATGATTCAATCCCTGAAAACATATTAGGAGATGATGTAAATATGTTTAGGATGAATTAGAGACCCTAAAACGTTATTGGGATGAACCTTGGAAGAGATTAGAAGTGATAAAAATGGTGAAAAACGAATTGGGGAAATTCTGGGCCGAAACTGGTAGCTCGTTAGAAGCAACCCCCAGGTCGTTCGAACGAACTCGTTCGAACGAGCTTCTAACGAGTTGACCAGTCGTTTCTAACGAGTAGGAATTTCGTTCGATATCTCGTTCGAACGAGATATCGTTAGAAGGGACAGTTCGTTCGAACGAACTGGATCTCGTTCGAACAACCTCGTTCGAACGAGACTTTTAACGAGCTGACAGTCCAAACTCGTTCGAACACTCGTTCGAACGAGACTTCTAACGAGTTGACAGTTTGGTCCTTTTTGGACTGTTTCGATTTTTGGAGACCCGTAAACTTGTTCGAGGATATAGATAGCATTTCTTTGATGATATAGTGATAGACTTGGGACATTTGGGTATTTATGAGGAGGAATTTACATACGAGAGTTGTATTACATGTACGGTTTGGGTTGAGACGTGAGTGTCTACTACGACGTGAGAAATTATAGCGCGTATAATTACAAACCGGAATAGTCTAGTTTGCGATAAAAATAGTTAGTGCGAGAATGCGATCTGTACTACGATTAAAATACGGTATAACAAAGATGTGTGTTTACTTAGTATTGGTATATGGATTGTGTGTATGACATACCTACCATACTTGCTATCACGGGAGGTTTGCGTTCGCTTAGGACCCTCTAATCCTTGTGTGCCTACGGGGGGGATATAGACTGGTACCTCGATGAACATAGGTCATAGAAAGACTTATTGTGATATTAATAAGTCCGCTGATCATGGGAGCGTAGGTATGTGCGTGACCCATGTGATGGTGACTGTGTTCGCCTCCATTATTTGTGATGTTATTATCGGTAAACTATTCCTGAGAGATTCGGAATATGTAATCCTTATGTACGTGATGTACCGGGATGGATAGCAGAGTATGTGTGCACCACAGCTTAGTTCGCGGGGTGCTTGTATTGTATATTTATGATATGAATAATATACATTAAATTAATGGGAATCCTCATGTTAATGTTGTAAGAATATTACGGTATTGTTTCGAGATATATAATGAGTTAACTGATAATTATATATATGGCATATTTAGTAACTGAGTTTACGTTAAACCCCTATTTAATTAAGAGCGTGGTTATGTTAAATGAAACCGAGTAATATGGGTAGAACCTTTGGCAGTCTAGCTAGTTATGTTGTCACTTAGCTAGTAGTATGGGTCGTTATAGATGGGTACTTACGTTAGGAGTGCACAGTTAGACGAGAGGTGAGAATATCATGCGAGTGTACGTCCTAACATGTACTTTGCATTTAATGTTTCAAATGTTTTTAAAGCACTTGCAGGTTTTTTAAAATATAACTCCACATTCGGGCTCTGACCCATTTGCTTTTCAAATCTCTTTTTCTTTGTAAAACCATTTTAGGTGCCCATCCACAAGGACACCAAGCATAGGATACTCATTCAGGTGACGAGTTGTAGCTGCTTGTGGAAGCTACAGGGATTTGCATGTAGACGCTTCTATCTTTTGGATTACAGAGTCACCATCTATCAGTTGTAGGGCATGTTGCCCATTTCTTTAGAGACATCTTTTACATTTCAGTTTTCAGACTTTAGCATGTATTGTTTCAGTTTATTTATTTCATTTGTGGGATTGTAGTGAGGAGTTTTTCCTCCAGACTTTATTTACTCTATGGTGATGGTTATTCATTTTACTTCAGTATGGTGAATGGTGTTATTTATTTCTTCATTACACTTGTTGCATGTTAATCAGACTTAAATTAAAATTTGGCAACTTGCTTTTTAAATACTAGGTGGTTAGTAATATTAAATGTTTTCGACAGTGATGCTATTAACTGAGCCAACTTGGCATTTTGAATTAATTTAATAAAGGAGTAGCTACCCGGTATTTAATTAGTCGGGGTGTCACAGGTGGTATCAGAGCATCAGGTTCTAGTGTCCTTCAGGATCTGTACGGCTATTATGTTTCCGCTACGTTTCTTTGATATAGAGCCCTATATTTTAGGACTGTTGTACTCTTATTGTGTATGCTTCGTTCTTCAGCTTTATTAAGTTTATAACCGTGAACTTATAAACTTTGTTCTTATTTCAGATGCCTCCACGACTTGCACGACGAGTTCCCAGGAATGCAATGCCCGAACCCCAGCCCGTTCCAGTTCAGGGCATGTTGAACGCCGCTGAGGTTGCAGCTATAGTAGCTCAAGCGGTGAATGCCGCCATTACCGTTGTCCAGCAGGCACCGCCTCAGGCACCGGTTGCCGCGCCAGCACAGGTTAATACATTCCCATCTGCTTGGGAGCGTGTACGAGACGCTTTTCAGAAAGCGCATCAGCCAGAGTTTGCAGGTAGCTCAGACGTGGTAGTCTCGAGCCAATGGAGGAAGGACATACAGAGGCATTTGAGGATGCATGAGTGCACTGATGTTCAGAAACATGTTCTATCTACTTTCAAGCTAGTGGGATCTGCACTGCAGTGGTGGGAGTCTATTACCACCGCAGAGGAGAGGGATACTCTCACAATTCAGGAGTTCTGGGTGCGGTTCGACCGCAAGTACTTTCCGTCCGCAGTTCATACAGAGATGAGGAGGAAGCTGATGAGTTTGAAGCAGGAGGGCAAGACAGTGGCCGAGTATGAGGCCGAGTTCACTAACCTGTTGAATATCGTTCCAGACGAGATTCCAACAGAGAAGAAGAAGATAGAGAAGTTCACCGATGGGTTGAATTGGAGGATCCGTCAGCATCTGCTAGGGAACTTATCACTGGCCACTTATTCTGATGTGGTTAACGCTGCATTATTGCATGGCCAGGACCACCGTTTTCATATGGCCGAGGGCAAGCGGTCAGGGGAGTCTAGCCATCAGGGCAGGACTGGAGGACATGGTGCCAGCGGGGCACAATCGGGTCAGGGGCAGAGACAGACTGAGCAGGGTTCCCAGCAGGGGGATAATAAGAGGTTCCGGTCAGGGAACTACAGGTAGGGACAGGGAGGTTTCCATCAGGGCCATCAGGGTCCAAATGGCCATCAGGGCCAACAGGGACAGAATGGGAAGCAGTTTCACCAGGGCCAGCAGGGCCAAGGGAGGAAGGGTAACGGCCACCATGGCCGGGGACAGCAGGGGCAGAGGGGAGGGAACTTCCCAGGTAAGTGCTTTACTTGTGGCAAGACTGGCCATAAGAAGCAGGATTGTCCTGATAGAGGCAGGGCCCCACAACAGCAGCAGCAGCAGGGTGCTCGCCAGGAGCCACAGAGGCCTATGTTTCCTGCAGCTCTTCCCGCACCGCCGCAGATGGCAGCATTGCCACCCATTCCAGCAGTCCCAGCTCAGCAGGGGAAGCTACAGTATGGACGTGTCTACAACATCCACCAGGCTGCAGTTCCACAGGCACCGCCCGCGATCGAGGGTACGTTTCCTATCCATGGCACTATGGGTCGGGTGTTATTTGATACGGGTGCTACACACTGTTTTATAGCTACGCACTTCGCGAAAGCTTTAGGATTGTTAGCTATGGCAGAGAGCACAGTGACATGTGTCGACTCACCATTAGGGAGTGGGTCACTTATTTTCTTTATATGCCGGGGAGTGGGGGTAGAGATTGGTGGTTTGGTATTGCCTGCAAACATGTTAGTATTAGACATGCATGTTCACGATGTGATCATCGGTATGGATTGGCTCGTAGCATATAGGTCCATGATTGATTGCTTCAGCGGGAGTATTGTTTTTGCCATTCCGGGGCAAGAGATGTTTATAGTGGCGATGCCTCCCCAAAGGGAGGATTGACCGCTCATCTGTATTACATAGAGGAGGATACCTCTAAGGAGGTTATTATTCCTTTAGATTCGATCCCGGTTGTCAGGGAATATTCAGATGTGTTTCAGGAGATACCAGGCTTACCACCCAGTCGAGAAATAGACTTCGTTATAGATTTGCTACCGGGTACGAGACCTATAGCACGTGCACCGTACCGTATGGCTCAAGCTGAGATGCGAGAGCTACGGGATCAGATAGAGCAGCTGTTAGGGCAGGGCTTTATTCGCAGGAGTACCTCACCTTGGGGCGCTCCATTTTTGTTTGTGAAGAAGAGGGACGATTCACTGAGATTATGTGTGGACTACCGAGAGTTGAATAAGGTCACGATACGGAATAAGTATCTGTTGCCTCGCATCGATGACTTATTCGACCAGTTGAGAGGAGCTTCTTTCTTCTCGAAGATTGACTTGAGGTCGGGATACCATCAGTTGCGTATCAGGGAGGAGGATGTCTCGAAGACCGCGTTCTTGTCGAGATATGGTTCTTACGAGTTTCGGGTTATGCCTTTCGGCTTGACCAATGCTCTAGCAGTGTTTATGGACTTGATGAACAGAGTGTTCAGGTATTTCCTAGACCAGTTTGTCATTGTCTTCATTGATGATATTCTGGTTTACTCTTAGACAGAGGAGGAGCACGCCGAGCATTTGAGGCAGGTTTTGCAGACACTCCGTCAGAATGAGTTGTATGCAAAATATGAGAAGTGCGGGTTTTGGATGAAGGAAGTCCAGTTCTTGGGTCACATTATTTCCGACCAGGGAATATCGGTTGATCCGGGGAAAGTATCAGCGGTGAGGGAGTGGGGACAGCCCACGACACCGACGGAGATCCGTAGTTTCTTGGGCTTGGCAGGATACTACAGGAGGTTTATTCGGGGTTTCTCGGAGATAGCAGGTCCTTTGACACATTTGACTCGTAAGGGTGTGCCCTACATCTGGAGTGATGCCTGTCAGTTGGCATTCGATGAATTAAAGGACAAATTGACCTCAGCACCTGTGTTAGCATTGCCGAGACCGGGAGTTGAGTATTTGGTTTACACCGATGCGTCGTTGCAAGGACTGGGAGGTGTATTGCAGCAGGAGAGATAGGCCATAGCTTATGCTTCCCGTAAGCTTAAGCCTCACGAGAAGAATTACCCCACGCATGATTTGGAGTTGGCAACAGTGGTATTTGCCTTACGGATTTGGAGGCACTATCTTTTGGGGGAGAAGTTTCAGCTGTTCACGGACCACAAGTCACTACAGTATCTGTTCACGCAGAAGGAATTGAATATGCGGCAGCGTAGGTGGCTTAAATTTGTGAAGGACTACCAGTTTGACATCCAGTACCACTCGGGTAAGGCTAACGTGGTAGCAGACGCGTTGAGCTGTAGGCCAGCAGATGAGGTGGCAGAGGTGTGGAAAGCAAAGTGGAAGGAATTGGGGCACCAGGATGCAGTGGCCCGATCTTTCATGTCCGTGATGACCGTTACACCGCAGATTGTCACGAAGGTAGTACGGGCACAGGCTAATGACTCGTTCTGTCAGGAGAAGATAGTTCGATTACTTGCAGAGGGAGCCGAGTCCTATACCGTTAGCTCAGACGGGGGATTACGTTTCAATGGGAGATTGGTAGTTCCGGAAGGGGAAGAATTGCGGCACGATGTGATGGCAGAATCGCACGGCTCACGGTTCGCGGTACATCCCGGAGGGGACAAAATGTACCAAGACATGAGACGACAGTATTGGTGGAGCGGTATGAAGAAAGATATCGCTGAGTTTGTCTCGAAATGCGCCACTTGTCAGCTCGTAAAGGTGGATCATCAGAGACCGGCAGGATTGCTACAGCCATTGGAGGTCCCGGTGTGGATATGGGAGAGCATATCCATGGACTTTATCACAGGGTTGCCTACGTCGCAGAGGGGTCACGACTCCGTTTGGGTAATTGTGGACAGGTTGTCCAAGGTCGCTCACTTTTTACCCGTAAGGACTGACTACACTACGGGACAGTATGCCCAGCTCTTCATTTCAGAGATTGTGAGACTTCACGGTGTGCCCCTAAATATCGTGTCTAACAGAGACAAGATATTTGTTTCGAGGTTTTGGGAGAGTTTCCAGGAGGCCATGGGCACGGAATTGCGGTTGAGTATGGCTTATCATCCGCAGACCGATGGGCAGACAGAGCGCACCAATCAGATGTTGGAGGACATGCTACTCATATGTATTATTGACTTCGGGGGTGGATGGGAGCAGTACCTTCCACTGGTGGAGTTTGCTTACAACAACTCCTATCAGTTCACTATTGGCATGGCTTCGTTTGAGGCATTATACGGTAGGCCTTGTCGTTCCCCAGCATGTTGGTTAGAAGTGGGGGACAACAAACTACTTGGGCCGGAAGTGATTCAGGATACTTCGGCAAGGATTGAGTTGATTCGGAGTCGCATTCGGGTAGCTCAAGACAGGCAGAAGAGTTATGCTGATGCGAAGAGGTTTTTCAGGGAGTTCCAAGTGGGGGACCAGGTTTTGCTCAGGGTATCTCCGATGAAGGGGATTATGCATTTCGGGAAGAGGGGGAAGTTGGCACCGAGGTATGTGGGGCCGTTTCCTATTATTGAGCGGATCGGACCGGTTGCGTATAGACTTGGACTACTGGAGCACTTGCATCGAATTCACGACGTGTTCCATGTTTCCTCCCTGAGGAAATACCTTCGAGATAATTTGTCTCATTCTCACATTGCTGTGGAGGACATCGATCTCCAGCCAGATAGCTCTTACGAGGAGGGGCCAATTGCTATTTTGGACCGAAGCGAGAGGAAACTGCGGTCAAAGATAGTCCCGTTAGTACGTGTTCAGTGGCGACATCACAATGTCGAGGAGTCCACATGGGAGCGCGAGGATGAGATGCGCGAGCGTTATCCAGAGCTTTTTTTAGCAGGTACCTTCTAGTTTCGAATTTCGGGACGAAATTCAGTTATTAGGGGGGAAGTATGTAATACCCCGTACTTTTGTCTATATTTATTTTTGGGATTAATTAATTAAATGCGTATTAATTGTAAATTAATCCGGGTTATAAATACTAATGAGATGCGAATTGGTATTTGATTATGTGCATATATGATTATATATGTATTTGGTATTATAAATTTGTCGTGAGATTTATATACGGCATCTTAGAAATTTTGTTGAGACGTGTGGGACCGCCGCGTCACGGTATAATATTTTGATAATAAAAGTGAATTTAAAATCTATAATCCGTATGGTCATTTTGAGTGCGCCAACGCGTCCGGAAGGGTCGAGATAGTCAGAAAACACTAGCCGGGGGTATAGTTTGGGTCCCGGGGTATTTTTAGGCCATACCGGCAACTTAAATGGTATTTTGGTAATTTTACATTTTAAGGAATTAAAAGTGACGAAAATTGGTTAATTAAATCTGATGTGGATATTGACCCACTAAGCCCATAACCAACCCATATTAACCCTTTAAGCTACGGAGGCTAACATTAGGTTTACTATCTTCCCCAAATCAAACCCTAGCCACCTTAAGCCACCATTGGAGAAGGAGCTTAGAGAGAGAGGAAACTCTGCAGAATCTTCACCAAACCTATAACAAAATCAGAAATCAAACCAAGGCAAGTGTTTTAATCATATTTAAATTCGTAGAATGTTTCCCCCATGTTAGAAAATTGATAAATTACAACTGTTCTTGAAAGATAATGAAAACCCATGTAGTTTGAAGTTTAGAACTTGAAAATTGTGAAGAGAATTGCATATAGTATGATAGGTAGATGATTTCCCTTATATTAATTGTGATTTGAAGGAATTAAAACGAAATAAATTCTGGGATTTGATGATGATATAAACCTAGGGTTCATGTTCTAGAGAAATTGGGAAAAGTGTAGAGATTTGTAAATTTAGTTGATGTTATGATGATTCAATCCCTGAAAACATATTAGGAGATGATGTAAATATGTTTAGGATGAATTAGAGACCCTAAAACGTTATTGGGATGAACCTTGGAAGAGATTAGAAGTGATAAAAATGGTGAAAAATGAATTGGGGAAATTCTGGTCCGAAACTGGTAGCTCGTTAGAAGCAACCCCCAGGTCGTTCTAACGAACTCGTTCGAACGAGCTTCTAACGAGTTGACCAGTCGTTTCTAACGAGTAGGAATTTCGTTCGATATCTCGTTCGAACGAGATATCGTTAGAAGGGACAGTTCGTTCGAACGAACTAGATCTCGTTCGAACAGCCTCGTTCGAACGAGACTTCTAACGAGCTGACAGTCCAAACTCGTTCGAACACTCGTTCGAATGAGACTTCTAACGAGTTGACAGTTTGGTCCTTTTTGGACTGTTTCGATTTTTGGAGACCCGTAAACTTGTTCGAGGAAATAGATAGCATTTCTTTGATGATATAGTGATAGACTTGGGACATTTGGGTATTTATGAGGAGGAATTTACATACGAGAGTTGTATTACATGTACGGTTTGGGTTGAGACGTGAGTGTCTACTACGACGTGAGAAATTATAGCGCGTATAATTACAAACCGGAATAGTCTAGTTTGCGATAAAAATAGTTAGTGCGAGAATGCGATATGTACTACGATTAAAATACAGTATAACTAAGATGTGTGTTTACTTAGTATTGGTATATGGATTGTGTGTATGACATACCTACCATACTTGCTATCACGGGAGGTTTGCGTTCGCTTAGGACCCTCTAATCCTTGTGTGCCTACGGGGGGGATATAGACTGGTACCTCGATGAACATAGGTCATAGAAAGACTTATTGTGATATTAATAAGTCCGCTGATCATGGGAGCGTAGGTATGTGCGTGACCCATGTGATGGTGACTGTGTTCGCCTCCATTATTTGTGATGTTATTATCAGTAAACTATTCCTGAGAGATTCGGAATATGTAATCCTTATGTACGTGATGTACCGGGATGGATAGCAGAGTATGTGTGCACCACAGCTTAGTTCGCGGGGTGCTTGTATTGTATATTTATGATATGAATAATATACATTAAATTAATGGGAATCCTCATGTTAATGTTGTAAGAATATTACGGTATTGTTTCGAGATATATAATGAGTTAACTGATAATTATATATATGGCATATTTAGTAACTCAGTTTACATTAAACCCCTATTTAATTAAGAGCGTGATTATGTTAAATGAAACCGAGTAATATGGGTAGAACCTTTGGCAGTCTAGCTAGTTATGTTGTCACTTAGCTAGTAGTATGGGTCGTTATAGATGGGTACTTACGTTAGGAGTGCACAGTTAGACGAGAGGTGAGAATATCATGCGAGTGTACGTCTTAACATGTACTTTGCATTTAATGTTTCAAATGTTTTTAAAGCACTTGCAGGTTTTTTAAAATATAACTCCACATTCGGGCTCTGACCCATTTGCTTTTCAAATCTCTTTTTCTTTGTAAAACCATTTTAGGTGCCCATCCACAAGGACACCAAGCATAGGATACTCATTCAGGTGACGAGCTGTAGCTACTTGTGGAAGCTACAGGGATTTGCATGTAGACGCTTCTATCTTTTGGATTCCAGAGTCACCATCTATCAGTTGTAGGGCATGTTTCCCATTTCTTTAGAGACATCTTTTACATTTCAGTTTTCAGACTTTAGCATGTATTGTTTCAGTTTATTTATTTCAGTTGTGGGATTGTAGTGAGGAGTTTTTCCTCCAGACTTTATTTACTCTATGGTGATGGTTATTCATTTTACTTCAGTATGGTGAATGGTGTTATTTATTTCTTCATTACACTTGTTGCATGTTAATCAGACTTAAATTAAAATTTGGCAACTTGCTTTTTAAATACTAGGTGGTTAGTAATATTAAATGTTTTCGACAGTGATGCTATTAACTGAGCCAACTTGGCATTTTGAATTAATTTAATAAAGGAGTAGCTACCCGGTATTTAATTAGTCGGGGTGTCACACCCACACACACCAAAATTGACCGTCGAAACTATCATACACTCAGATAACACGTGTCCAGGTTCAAGGTTCTGGGGTACAAGTCAAAATCCCCCCAATGGGCTCATCATTGGTAAGACTGTCCATAGCACGAAAACCTCCCATGATAGCAAGTAGCCTATGTATGTTTACAGATACAAATTTACACAATGGGCATTCACACATCTTATGTATATATATATATATATATATATATATATATATATATATATATATATAACATCAGTATAGGTTTACACTCAACCTATAGTATATGTCTCATACATAGTATATATAACTCCCGAATGTCCTATGTACGTTGATTAGGCATAAATTCTTCACATTTATGCCCTTAATTTCTGTATTTTTATGTTCCCGTGCATTGTAATTTATATGGATTTATCTCATATTTATGCTACTAACCTTTTTTGGCAAGTATTTCGTATTTTGTATATCTCTTATGTGTTTTACAGGTATGTCATGCAAGAAAGTGTGAAAGATAACTCGAAACAGTAAAATAAACCAAGAAATGGAGAGTTCAAGGGCATTTTTGTAATTTTTACAGCCATATTTCGGAGGTGGGGACAACTAGAAAGTTGAAGATCTCGAGCGATGGTGAAGAAGTTATGCCCATTTGAAGTTGAGAAAGAAATCCAAGGCAAAACTGTTAAGGCAGAACTGAACCAGTCCGCCTTTTGTCACGCTCCAGATCCGTTACAAAATTAGTCACGCTTTTAAACTGTGATAAAAATCCAGAAGAGGGATTTTTATTTTGTCTTTATCTTTTAGCCAAAAGAGCTTTATGTTTTAGAAAATCTTCTAAACGACTTGTAACTTATATATATTCGTATTAAGAGTCTTTTAACTCAGATTTCATTCATGTAAAAGCTCCATAACAAGGAGGAACATCTAGGAGAAGAATTTATATATTTTTCACCTTTAATTCAAGAGCTTTTATGGTTTTTTTCAAGCTTTGATTTATTCTTGCATGTTCTTGTTCTTCAATCTTGGTAACCTTTATTTCCAACACTTTTATTATTATTTCTCATATTCAATCTCACTTTTCACATAATTATGATTTCATGCTATATAGATTCCTTATTTATTCATAGTTTCGTTATGTCTAGCTAGATTTCTAAGAGTTGGGATGTATGAACCCAACCCGATGTGGTTTGCATGGAGATAAAAGTGATTCTCTAAATTAAATATATGATTGAATCATGTCAAGTAGTTGTTGCAACTCTCGTAGGACTTTTAACCTCGTTTGCCCTATGTAATTGGGGTGTTTAAGAGTGAGACGCGTGTGTCAGCTATTCCGACATCGCTTTATTTATATTCTTGATTATGTATGATGCGAACTTGTACCCTTATATATGTAATTCTTGAGATTAATAAATATTGGTTTTAATCAATAATCTAGTTTACGATTGCTTTTATATCCGGTAAATGTACTAGGGTTTGGGGGATTGTATTCTAAACTCATCTCTCATTAATATTAATTAATCTGTATTTTGTTAGTTTTAATTAGGTTTAGTTAACTTCTTTAGTTTTTCCTTTTTTTCCTTTCTCACCCCATCATCATCTTTTACACTTTATTTTTGAAGTAATAAATAGATTAAAATCTATAAAACATTCCCTGTGGATTCGATACCCAAACTAGATGCTATACTCCATAAGAGTATAGTTAAAGTTTAGTTTTTTTTGTATTGTGGTCGGAAGACGATAACAACAATTGGCGTATTTACACGGACGCTCGGTTTTTACCTCAATCGAAATGGCGTCGTTGCCGGGGAGTATTTTATTATAGATTATAATTGATTTACTATTTCGTCATATATTTTTCTTTTGTATTTTTTGTTTTAACCTTTTTTGCAGGATTGCACAATTTAGCGCCAAGAAACGTTGAGTCATCAATTGCACACCTCTTTACGTGGATTGTCCCATTTACAAACTATTCAATAATCATGTTTTTTTCATAATGAGTTTGGTATTTATAATTGTTCATATAGGAATAGTTTTCAAACTTTTTATTTTCAAGAATCTCCGCCTCGACCTATTACCATTGGTGAGTGGTTTTTAATTCATGAATATGAAAGGATTGAAAATAAATATTGGGAAAAAAATCATTTTTGTTAGCATGGATGCATTATTCAAATCCAATGACGACTTTTCTTTCGATATTTTTGAAACCAAAGAACGTTTTCAACCAAATGAGGAATCCGAGGTTCTAGAACCAAGGAATCCTACTTTGGAAGAAATAGTGCTTTTTCTAATCAAAAGCACACTCACGGAAGGGTGTTTGAAATCGAAATCTTTAGGATGAAATCAAATATGGATTGAATTTGGGAATTAATTTGTTGAGATAATATTTGAAGTCCCTAAAAAGAGTATTAGGACTTCCATATGATGAGATGGGTAATATATGAACCTTGGGTTGTCGGGATTAGAACACGGGGTGTAAACTAAATAAACAGAGATTTGTCATATCTCCGAAATTACAGTGGGGCAGAAAGAAGAGGGTTTCTTAATTGCCCATTTGAGTAATCAAAGAGTGTTAAAATATAAATCAAATAAACACTGGACGAACTCACAATGGCCCTATTTGGTTGACCCAAAATTATAAACTGGCTCATTAATAGATTGATCCATTTACAAATTGAACCATTAATTGTGTTTGATTTCATAATAAAATGATTCATTAATTTCCTAATTTTATTTCATGTGTCAAATCTGAAATTGGATCGTTTCACAAAAAATGTGAAATGCATCCATTTGAAATAGGACTCACATAAAATGCATGCTCATCTCTCTTACACTAAGTCCTTGCACAAACAATAATAAGCTTAAACTCGTAGCTCAACAAATAAATCCTGTGTGCCTTAAATCACATCTATAAGGTCGCCACATACTCGAATCACAATAATGAAACATCTGCTCACCGAAGTTTCCATCTACCCATAATAATAAAGGCGAACTCAACCTGTATCCAGGTGAGATATCGCAACAACCACCTGTTCCACCCTGGAACTGCGGACCCGATAGTCTTGCCATCATTAGCCTGCTATCGCTTCGAACAACGAGGAACATAATATACTCAAAATAATACCCGAATCGTATATCACACATAAAACGAGTTATACAAACCAGATACATATTCAAAATATCAACACCCGCTTTTATAGCGAATGAAGGAAAATACAACTCCGCTACTGTAGAAAACACATAGACATACATTATATAATGTTATCCATACCGACACAAAGCTCTAATTACACACACGAATCTGGAGCTAATAAACTACGATGACTTCATCTAGTCACACCAAATATAACTCCGCCATCTGAGGTAAAACTCATAACGATAACTTCTCCAATCTCTCTGGCTACTCCAAATGGTTCCTGGACTTAGTACCCTTGTCCTAACCGAACCTAAAAATTACTTTTAATTTAAGCCCCATCTCGACACTCCATTCTTGTCCTTCAACTCCTACCCGGCAAGGACTAACCGCGTGAATCTATGCTCCGCATGACAACATTCTCCATCTCTGGCCATCCTGACCCTGTTAATATTATCAATATCTTAGACTCTATAGTCTCAATTCTGATAATCACCTTCATAGTTCCCCCCTTTACTTCTTCATAAAAAAGAAACACCACCTCCAGCCTCAACTGCCTTGTTCCAAGGAATTCCCCCGGGTGGATTTCCACCAATGGGGTTTCGCGAACACAAATTCTCCATAAAGGTGAGGAACACTTTCTAATAGCTCAATCACTCTTTTGAATAACTCTCTCTTCATTATACCTACTTCACTTCGGTACAAGGTTCACTTTTCCATAACTATTTATTCACCGCCGGTATCTGACTGATCCTTATGTGAACAATCCAAAAATGTAATTCTCCTCCTTCCTAATCCATCAAAATAATTTGCGGTTAAAACCGTCTGTGAGATTTCTCTACGAGAAAAACATCATGCTTCCCCCGAATATGGAGACCACTGTTCCCACCATTTCAATAATTCTCCTACGAGTGAACAATTTTACTCAAGTCTTCACATATGGGTATTTCCATACCCCACGCTAAGCCAAAGATTTTGAGCCTTCTACTCATACTAAGTGAAGTTACACCGGCTTCGTATAACTTAGACCTCCACGTAGGGTCCTTATCTAATACCCATCAAACTATACCCCAACTTAGCTTCATGGTGTAATACCACTTTTGTACCACTCTCTACTACATCGGTACTTAGATACTCATGGCTACTATACTCTAGTAGTCGCCACCAAAATCCTTAGCAAATGCCACAAAGGGAGTGACCTCTACCACGGTCCTAGTCTCTGACTTACTAGACGTACCAGCTAAGCCCCGCCTCCTGCTGCCTTCAACACGGCCTTCCTTGGTCGTCCTTCCTTGCTCAGCACATGAACCTCAAATGAGCACGTAAAACATTTTTTATAATCTTATATAATGGCAAGAGAACGAAATCTCACAAGAGGAATCAACAATCCTAATCATAAGGCTCTATATCAATTCGAGAGTAACGCTGAAAGCGTAGTACTTCCGCATAGATTCCTACGGGCACTAGAACCTGATGCTCTGATACCATATGTGACAACCCGCCTAATAAAATACCGGGCGATCACTCCTATATTAAATTAAAACATGAGTCGCATATGGATCATTCTCAGCATCACTGTCGAAAACCAATTTAATTACTAATAACCTATTAGGTTGGCGTCAAAATTTTACTTAACTAATCATTTTAAACAACTACACAATTAAAACATCCACACAGTTTATATAAATGAAACTGGAAAGAGATAAAATAACCGATCACTCGGTTCAAATATGATACAACCAAATCAAATTCTCATAAAAGGCGGTAAAAGAATAAATTACAACAGTTGGGTTATCATCCCGAATGTATATACAATACCTCCTATTTAGATTACAAGGATAGAAGTGCCTATCGAGAACCTGCATGCATCCACAGCTGCCGCAGCACACGTCTAACTCGAAGGAATCATCATCCTGGCGTCCCTGTGTCTGGATACCTATATATATATATAGCAAGAAAAGGAAAAATAGGAAAATGAGTCAGAGCCCGAGTTGTAAAAATAAATTTGCAAGTGCATAAATGCTTTATTTTTAAAAATAAGTTTGTCTCATATTTAAATTGGTATCGCACTCCCATGAGATACCCCTCACCCCTCTTCTAATAGTGCACGCCTAACGCACTCGTCTAAAACATCCTAGTTAAGCTACCCCGCCTAACTAATCTAATTCACCCGTCTTCTAGAAACCTCAACAACCCGAGTACTAAGGGCTAAACTTCTCTCCATTCTTAACACTGCGCTAAGTTCGTGCGTGGGATGTCTCGCGAAGCAAAATCCGAACAAGGAGCCCCCTCCCACCCCCCCCCCCCCCCCGACACACTACTACTTGGCAGTGTCAATGGTTGAGATCCATTAGGCCCTTAGTACAAAACAAATATATAAACATACATATATAATAATATACATATTATACTCATTAACATATACATACAATATACATCCGGATAATATCTCCCGGACTGAGGTTTACTCTATATTCATTTTTGTAATGCACATCCGGATAGAATCTCCCGGGCTGAGAATTTATCCTTTTTCATTTTTATCTCTTTACTCTCATAGAGATATATATTTCCTTGTTTTCATACACAAGTAATATACTACACACACAAGTATAATAACCATCACACCGAGCTATAACTCGAGGATGCGGTCTCTCAATGGTATCATCTTCCAGTGCCTCACTCACTTAGCATCCTGGGGACCACCGTTAGGACTAAATGACAACTACTTCGTGGTCAAAAATATCACAACGTCTGGGAAGCGGTCATAGTTCCTCCCCGGAAATGAGACGAAACATATCCACCACGTCTCACCCCTAATAAAAATCACATAATATAATAATGGACGGTATGACTTGGGAATATCCATACCCTGCTCCTCGAGCCAGGGTGCTCACCCTCATCGTGCAACTTCCCATTGATAGCCTTAGAGGGGGTATGCGTCACATATATATATACCATCCACACACACACACACACACACACACACACACACACACACACACACACACACACACACACACACACATATATATATATATATATATATATATAGAGGCAGGCTCCTGTGCACACTAAGTTTGCACACTAAGTTTGCACATTACCTTTTAAAAGTGTGCAAACTTAGTGCTGGCGCACACCAATTTTTTTATGTGATATTTAAACATTTCAAGGAACCCATATAAAAAAAATCAGCTCAAAAAAACTTTTTTTGCTATTTTTAAAAAATCGGTCAAACTTTCGCAGTTTTTAAAGGGCTTAAAAACTGCGAAAGTTTGACCGATTTTTTAAAAATAGCAAAAAATGTTTTTTTGAGCTGATTTTTTTTATATGGGTTCCTTGACATGTTTAAATATCACACAAAAAAAATCAACTCAAAAATAATTTTTTTACTACTTTTAAAAGGTAATGTGCAAACTTAATGTGCACAGGAGCCTGCCTCTCTCTCTCTCTCTATATATATATATATATACATATCCATATCATATTTTATATATACTTTAATCAGATAGTATATATACTATATATTGCTCCTCGAATATATATACAAACAACCATAATTGCCAATCACACATAGCGATGACCAATAATCCCAAAGATTCTCTCAAATAATCATATTCATGCATTCACACACTCATGATACTATACCCAAAGTATTTCCTTTTAAGGGTTTATTGGATATCTCTAACTATACCAATTCACACTAAGTACATAAATATATTCCCAAATTTATCCTAGTAGTCTCGTAGGATTCACCCAACCATAATCGATATAATTATGTTTTCCTACACGCATAATTATATAGGCCAAAATGCCCACTGAAATTATCCCAAGGAATATTCGTCACCAAACACCTTTAACTTAAATAGGTCGTGGATTCCATTTCCACGAACCCAATGACTAAATTTCGCTCAAATAATAATCTAGAGGTCCCCACTCTATTTAGGAACCCCTAATATTTATCTCCAAACAATTCTAGCCTTAATTCTCCCAATATCAGGTTTGATTTCTAACTAACGATTTCGATCTCGGACAGCCTTTCGTAAAAAAATCATTATAAATAAAAAAAACAGAAAAATACGCGGTCAGTGCCCACGCGATCGTATCGAAAAGATCAACAATTTTCATTATTTGACCAAGAGCCGAATCGATTCGGCCTCCTAACTTCCTCCAACCTCAACCAACAACATATACACATATAAATAGGGATTCTAAACATCCTAGAGCCCATAATCCACAATTTAATTCAATGAATTCCTAAGTTTCTCGAATTGGAAATTATTGGGGTTTTTACTCGTTTAGCTTTTGAAAACTCGTTTTAATTCACAAAGACCCATCCCGAAAATATTTGTGGTGTATCACTACCAACTAAGATATGAGATTTGTGCTTAAAAATAAATAAAGCAAGTAAACACATGCCTCGTGGATAAAATCCGACGATCCCGAGTCGAATCCCGCGAAGTTTGGCCCTAATATCCTTTTTATCTCTTCCTCTCTTCCTTCCTCTCTCTCCTCTCTCTTTTTCTTTGTCTTTCTTTTCCCCTGCCTCCTTATATAGGGAGAAATAAGGGTTTATCCCTTTAAACTCAAAAATGACTTGTTTACTCAATTACGAGTTCCTTTTAACTCTAAAAATTCCCCAAAATCAATTTCGACCATCGGATACACTATTCTGAGTATCTCGGCCATTCTGAGACCAACTGCACACTCAAAATCTCCATTCGAGGTACTTGACCGCAAGTCACTGATTAAATCCCACACAACTTAATGCGGTATCCCCATTAAAATATTATCCTTTGTCGCGTTACCCACTGCGAAAAATAATTAAAATGACCCAACTCATTTACTTAGTCTCAAAAGTAAATGAAAGACACCTCTGAAATCATCTAACCCTCATAAATTTTCGAAAATTATTATTCTGAAAAATTCTCCAAATTTCCAATTAACACCCATTTATGAAATTTAATTATCCCCAAAAGTACGGGTTGTTACAATAAGCACCTTTCAATTTAATATATGCAAAGTGTTCACCAAATTAGTTCATTCCATGTTCCATTATTATACATGCCTATTTAATTCACACAGTAGATAGTATCACAAGTATATATACATATATATATATATATACGCTCTATAATATATATATATATATATATATGATACTTCACCCCGAGACACATCTGTGGTGCATACATACTCTGCTATCATGTCCTGGTGCATTGCTCATTGCATAAAGGACTGAAGGTTCAATCTCTCGCAAACCATCAAAATAAACACACATATTGGAGGCGAACATAGTTCCAAACCGATGGGCTGCGCACATAACTAGGCACCCATATGACCGTCATCACTATCATTCTCACAGATATCCCGTACCTAGGTTCTATGCTCTAGTGGTACAAATCAAAATCCCACCCGAAGGCTCCTCAAGGCATGATTGTCCCCAACGCGCAACCTCCGCTCAATAACACGCAACGTAGGAATGTCGTACACATAATAGTTCAATAAATAAGTATACACACAACTTATTATATTTATTAGGTATTCACACAACCCAAGTCCTCGAATTTGTAAGTAGTATTATTGTCTGTACTACTCTCAATATTTTAAACGTACGACTTATCTCTCTATCGTATGTACTCTTTAAGGCTCTCTCATTCCAACCCATTCCCTTAGTAGTAACACAATTCATATCACTACTAAATTATTAAAATGAAGTTACTCCAGAATAGAGTAGGTCCTAATCTCTCACTTAAATGAACCTAGAGGGATTTTTAACTCTTTTTGGCAAAATTAGGTTTTTTTTAAATCTCATTAGAACCTGGGGATTCTCGTTCGAACGAACTCTAAAATTTCGTTGGTAATCTAGTTGGAATTCTCGTTCGAACGACATGGATAGGTCTTTAAACGAGAATTTAGGGTTCATCCCTGTCTTCTAAAAATTACGTTTTCCCAATTCTTTCAACAACCAAATGGCTTCAAACACATCCTAATTCACATTCAACAACTCTAATCTATATCCTCCAGTATTAGAACACTTCCCCATCCGTTTTTAACATCAAATCCCTAAATTATAACATGAATTTCACTAAATTTCTCAGATATTCTACATCCCTAAATTTCACATAACCTCTATAAACAATCATTTAAACCCAGATTTAATTTCATTCAAACCCCCATATAAAATCCAAAATTATCATACCCATAACATGGTTATTCATGTACATACAAACCTATACTCCCAATTAAATATTAATACCCAAATTCAATCCCAAATTCATAATATCATAGTTATTCATCAACTACATTAACATGAATCATATATGCTATAAATATTCAGCAAGATAAACACTTGCCTTTTTGTGAACCTCTGATCTGCTGGATGAAATTGGTATAGGTTTGATCCTCTCTTCCGGATCTATGTGTTAGTGTATTTTTTGGTGTGAGAGGTTTAGTCTTTCTCCTCGGGCTCCTATGGAGTTCTTCTTCTTCCTCTTTGGTTCTCTCTCTCTCTCTCTCTCTCTCTCTCTCTCTCTCTCTCTCTCTCTCTCTCTCTCTCTCTCTCTCACGTAGGTTTGAAAACTCACAGATGGTCTTTTACCCACACACTCTTCCTTTTTAATTTTTTATTTTCTTCCATTTTAATTCCCAAAATTCATAAAAGACTAAATTACCCCTCTAGGGTGTCGGTTTGGCCTAAATTGCCCCAAAACCCAAATAAAACACCCGAGTAAAGTTTTCTGACTATCTCGACCCTTCCGGACTCATCGACGCACTCGAAATAATCATATGAGTTACTTAAAAATAAAATTATTTTTAAACCCAATAAAGTAATATCGACACGACTCACATGCATGCCCCAACTAAGTATATTGCAACTGCCCTATTTTTCACTCCCGGCCAAAATAATATTCTCTTAATCATATATTACTTTACTCACTAAGTAATATTCAACATAATTATCATTAATAAATACTAACTCTCGTCATGCTAGTAATTATTACATTTAACTCTGGATTAATTGTAAATAAATTTTCTCTATTAAATTTAATTTATCCTATTTCCATAATTAAAATAAAATCCCTAAAAATACGAGGTATTACATACTTCCCCCCTAATAAAACAATTTTGTCCCAAAATTCAAAAAAGAACATAATATAGGTATACCTGGTAAGAATAACTCTGAATATTTATCCTGCATGTCATCCTCACGCTCCCAAGTAGACTCCTCTACATTATGATGTCGCCATTGCACTCGTACTAACGGCACTATCTTTGATCCCAGTTTCCTCTCACTACGGTCTAGAATCACAACTGGTCCTTCCTCGTAGGAACTATCGGGTTGTAGATCAATGTCCTTTAAGGCAATATGGGTGTGGCCCAAGTCATCTCGAAGATATCTCATAAGCGTTGAATTATGGAACACATCATGAATCCTATGCACGTGCTCTGGTAACCTAAGTTTGTAAGCTACTGGCTCAATCTTCTCAATAATAGGGAATGACCCAACATATCTCGGTGCCAATTTCCCTTTATTCCCAAACCACATTACCCCCTTCATAGGAACAATACCTGATCCCCCACACTGAACTCCCTAAAAAACCTCTTGGTGTCGGTGTAACTCTTCTGCCTATCCTGAGCAACCCGAATGTCGCTCCGTATCAACTCAATCTTAGCCGAGGTCTCCTAAATTACCTACGGCCCAAGTATCTTGTTGTCCCCAACATCAATCCAACATATTGGGGAAAGACAAGGTCTACCATATAACGCCTCAAACCGAGCCATGCCAAAAGTAAACTGGTAGGAGTTATTATAAGCAAACTCCACCAGTGGTAGGTACTGCTCCCATCCCCCTCAAAAATCAAGGATACACATCTATAACACATCGTTCACTGATTCGTCCACTGTGTCTGCCCATCCATCTATGGGTGATAGGCCAAACTCAGTCCTAACTCCGTACCAATGGCCTGCTGGAAACTCTCCCAAAATCTGGACACAAAGATCTTATCCTGGTCGAACACAATTTCAAGGGGCACCCCGTGGAGTCTCATGATCTCGATAATGAAGATCTGAGCATACTAACCCGTAGTACAATCGGGTTGAACTAGCAAAAAATAAGCTACCTTGGTCAACTGATCCATAATTACCCATATGGAATCGTGACCCCTCTGTGATGCAAGCACCCCTGTGATGAAATCCATGGAAATGCTCTCACATTTCCACATAGGGATTTGTAATGGTTGTAGTAATACTCCCAATCTCTATGGTCTGTCTTCATCAGCTGACAAGTGGCACACTTCGACACAAACTCGACGATGTCCTTCTTCATGCCAGTCCACCAATAATGTCACCTCATATACTGGTACATCTTATCCCCTCCGAAATGTACCACAAATCATGAACCATGCAACTCTGCCATCACTGTATGCCATAACTCCTCCCCCTCTGGAACTACTAGTCTTCCATTAAAGTATAAATCCCCATCTGATCTCATGGAGAAGGACTCTGCTCCCTCCACTAGAAGTTGGATAATCCGATCTTGAAAGAAGGAATCTGCTGCCTGAGCCTGTATCACCCTGGTGAATATCTCTGGTGTAATCATCATCACTAACATAAATAAGCGGGTAACTACATCCTGATGCCCGAGTTCTTTCCATTTCTCCTCCCACACCTCGTCCACCTCACCTGCTGGCCTACGGCTCAATGCGTCTGCTACTACATTAAACTTCCCCGGGTGGTAATGGATGTCAAACTTGTAGTCCTTCACAAATTCAATCCACCTCCGCTCACGCATATTCATCTCTCGCTGTGTGAACAAATGCTGCAATGATTTGTGATCCGTGAACAGGCGAAACTTCTCCCCAAAAAGATAATGTCTCCATATTCGTAATCTAAACACGACTGTCGCTAACTCCAAGTCATGGGTGGGGTTATTCCTCTCTTGAGGCTTAAGATTATGGGAAGCATATGCAATCGCTTTTTCCTTCTGTTGAAGCACACCTCCAAGTCCTAGTAAGGATGCATCAGTGTAAACTAGGTATTCAATCCCTGGCCTGGGTAGGGTTAAAACTGGTGCTGAAATCAGCTTGTCCTTGAGCTCATCAAAAGCCAACTGGCAGGCATCATCCCATATAAATGGCACCTCCTTGCGAGTCAAGTTTATCAGCGGACCCGTTATCTTTGAGAATCTCCGAATAAATTGCTTGTAGTATACTTCCAGGCCCAGGAAACTACGTATCTCAATCAGCATCGTGGGTTGTCCACACTCCCTCACTACTAACACCTTCCTTAGATCTACCGATATACCTTCTGTAAAAACGATGTGCCCCAAGAACTGAACCTCTTTCAATCAGAACCCACATTTATAATATTTCGCATATAACCCGTGCTCACCTAGAGTCTGTAAAACCATCCTCAGATGCTCGGTATGCTCCTCTTTAGTCCGGGAATAAATCATAATGTCAAGACAATGACAAACTGATCTAAGAACTCTCTGAACACCCTGTCCATCAAGTACATGAAGACTACCAGTGCATTGGTTAGCCCAAATGGCATAACCCTGAACTCGTAATATCCATACCTCGTCATAAAAGCACTCTTAGGCACATCCTACTCCCTAATACGTAACTGATGGTACCCCGACCTCAAATTTATTTTTAAAAAAATAAGAAGTTCCCCTCAATTGGTCGAATAAGTCATCGATTCGGGGCAACGGATATTTATTCTGTATTGTGACCTTATTCAACTCACGGTAGTCAACACATAACCGTAACGACCCATATCTCTTCCTTACAAACATCATGGGAGCACCCCAAGGTGAGGTACTCCTACGGATGAAACCGTGACTCGATAACTACTCGATCTGATCTCGTAGCTCCCTCATCTCTGTTGGATCCATACAGTAAGGTTCACGGGCTATCGGCCGAGTGTCAGGCGCTAAATCTATCACAAACTCTATCTCCCTGCTGGCCGATAATCCCGGTATGTCCTGAAATACATCAGCAAACTCATGAACAATCGGAATTGAATCAAGCGATATCACCACTCCCTTAGAGGTCTCCTCCTCTATATAATATAAATGGGTCAACGAACCTCCCTTGGGACGAGGCATCGACACCAAAAACATCTCCTGACCTGGTACGATAAACACAATACTACGGCTATAGCAATAAATCATAGCCCTATATGTAACTAGCCAATCCATCCCGATAATAGCGGCATACTCGTGCATCTCTAGGACAAGCATATCAGACGGTAAAATAAATCTCCCAATATATAAGCCTACTCCTCGACATATAAAGAATATCAAAGACCCATAACCATCGATGAGTCTACACTAGTAACTGTGCTATCTATCGTGTGCGTACAAAACTAGTGGCAATGAAATTATGTGAAGCCCTCGTGTCAAATAATATCCACCCCATAGTTCCCTAAATAAAAGACATACCCTCGACTATGGGTGGGGCCTGATAAACCGCGACCTGATGGACGTTATAGACACTCCCATACTACAACTGTCCCTACTGTATCGGAGCTACGGTAATGGCTGGCAAAGCTGGTACTTGGAGTGGTGCTGGGAGGGTGGCTGGAAATAACGGTCACTGGGGATCCTGAAGAGTACCCTTCTACTTCTGCGGGGCTCTACCCCTTTGAGGACAATCCTGGAATTTGTGGCGAGTGTTGCCACAAGTAAAACACCTCCCTCGAAAGTATCCTCCCCTCTTCCCCTGCTGACCATTTCTACCCCTCCTATGGCCCTGCTAAAATCGTTGTTGCCCCTGCTGGCCGTACTGACCACGATGGCCCTGTCCAAAGACTCACTCCCCCTATATGAAGTCTCCATAATGGAATTACTTAGAAGGGTCCCCCTGATGGGAACTCTACTCAGCCTGACGGACCTGTCCCTGAGCAGCAAGTGTCGAATTGGCACTACTGCCTCCTGTCCGGCCCTGGTGGCTGGAATTCCCAACTCGTTTGCTTCCCTGCTGATGGAAGCGGTGGTCCTGACAATGTATTAGGGCAATATTAACCACGTCCGAATAAGTGGCCAATGAAAGATTCCCTAGCAGGTGCAGGTGAATCCTCCAAGTCAATCCATCCAGAAACCTCTGGATTTTCTTCTCCTCCGTCAGTATCTCATCTGGAACTATATTCAAAAGATCAGTAAATTCTTCCTCATACTCAACAACTATCCTCCCTTCCTGTTTGAGGTTTAATAGCTTCTGCTTCATCTCGGTTTGCACGGTGGAAGGGAAGTACTTACGATCAAACCACACCTAAAACTCTCGAATAGTCAAGTTATCTCTCTCCTCCATAGTGGTAGTGGAATCCCACCACTGTAGTGCTGACCCCACCAACTTAAAGGTGGATAAAATCTACTTCTTCACCTCCATGCACTCATGCATCCTCAGGTGTCTCTGTATGTCCTTCCTCCATTGACTCGCCTTCACCAAATCTGAGCTTCCTGCGAAGTCTGGAGGATGTGCCTTCTAGAAGGCATCTCTGACGCATTCCCAAGTAGAAGGGAAAATGTGGACTGGTGTTGGAGCCACTACTGGTGCCTGTGGTGGGACCTGTTATACCACGACTAATGCCGTATTAACCGCTTGGGTTATAATAACGTTAACTTTTGCAGCATTCATCGTACCCTGGGCCGTAGCTGGTTGAGGCTCGGGTTGGGTATCCCTATCGGCTCGCTGTGCACATCAGGGAGGCATCTAAAATAAGAGAGAATCTTTATAAGTCCATAATAACTATCTCAAATAGCAAAAGCCATATAATGCGCAATTAATGAATACAAAAGTCCTAAATATAGGGCTCAATATCAAAGAAAGCTACGCAAAAAGCATAATAAGCCGCACAGATCCTAAGGACTCTAGAACCTGATGCTCTGATACCACCTATGACACCCCTCTTAATTAAATCCCAGGTGATCAGTCCTTTATAAAATTAAATCAGAATATTCGAATGGTTCAGCTTATGCATCACTATCGAAAACTTTATTATTAAATAATAACCACCTAATATTTAAAAAGGTTTATGTCAAAATTTTATCTTTTAATTTATATAAAACTAAGTTATGAATAATTAAACATTCACCATTCATATCAATCCCATATGATAGTATATAACTGCAATAATAAATGGAACTGGAGCAAACACTTCTAGTGTAAAATCCTAAATACAATAATCCAATAGAAATAAATCCACAACTAAAAGAAGTAAATATCAAAATCTAAAATCTCTGAACATCTGGATAGAAATGGGGCAACATGCCCTAACTGATAAAGTAACTCAAAAGGAAGCAATGATTATAGGCGTCTACTACCAAGGTCCTGTAACTTCCACAGCAGCTACAGCTCGTCAAGTTAGTGGATCTCCTATGCTTGGTGTCCCTGTGGCTGGGAACCTAAAAATAATTTGATAAGAAAAGAGATTTACAGAAAACGGGTAAGAGCCCGAGTTAAAAACAGTTTAAAAATCAACAAGTGCTTAAAATGAGTTTATAACACATATATTAATCATGTTAGGTTATCGTACTCACTTAATATTCTCATGAAACACCATGCCTAATTAAAAACCGGGTGATCAGTCCTTTATTAAATTAAAATCAAGGTGAACGGTGTGGTTCATTCTTAGCATCACTGTCGACAATAATTTTCCATTTTGATCACCCTGTAAATAATTAAGCTAAGTGTCAAAACATTTTAAAATAATATTTCATTTATTAGATTCCATAATTAAAACCTTTAAAATCATTACAATTTATGACTAACGCGAGAGATAAATAAAACAATCCATTTAAATGAAATGTCAACTAGAAATCTCAACCCAAATAAATATCCACAAATGTAATCCACATGGCAGAAGAATAAATCCCAAATGATCACCGAATACTGGAAACATAAAAAAATACAAAATCTCTAATAGGTCTAAATTGAAACAGGAAATGGGCGACACATACCCTATCTAAGAAGAGACTAGATCAGAAGTTGAATCAAGGGAGAAATCGTCTACTGCAAAGACCTGCGACTCCCACATAAGCTGCAGCACGTCTAATCCAAAGAGTTTATGTCTCACGCCCCTGTGGCTGGGCACCTGTAATATATATATATATATATATATATATATATATATATATATATATATATATATATATATATATATATATATATATACACACACACACACACACAAGAGAAGGAAGATATATATATATATACACACAAGAGAATAAATAAAATGACAGGAAACGGGTCAGAGCCCGAGTGTAAAAATAGCTTTTAAAATGGTTTAGCAAGTATTTAAAATGGTTACTAGTTGATATGACATACATGTTAGTACGCAACACTCTCTTGAGAATTCTCACCTCTCATCTAGTGTGCACGCCTATCGTACTGCTAAAATATCATAAGTCTAACCCAAATTCTCCTCCAATAAGTTCTAGTGCGCTAGACCGTATGATTACAATTTATTTAATTTAACATATTCTTAAGAATTATTTAAGCCAATTATGTGTATCTCAGTACTAATGTGAAATCTCATGCACATCCTACAATTTTGGAACACATATTCAATATTTATATACTTACACGCACAGTTGAAGAATTTCAGGTATAGGTTTACATATCACACTATATATATATATATATATATATATACAATAGAGCACCCCACATAAAATCGATGGTGCTGGCATACTCTTCTATCTAGTCCCTATACCTCTCGTACAAAAAGGGAAATACTAGTTCGGATCCACTCTCGAACCGTATTAACATAAACATACATATTGGAGGCGAATCATAGTTCCCACTCCTAAAAGGTCGGCACATACCCCTCATGTCTCTTAGGACCATCTGACTATCATTCTCAGATAGCCTCTATCAAGGATACTATCTTCTAAGGTATGAGTCAATATCCCACATAAAGGTCCAATCGAGATAAGACCGTCCCGGCGCAAAAACCTCTATGATAGCAAGTAGCTCGGGTATGGTTATACACAGATATATAATAATATATATACATATACACATGCACACTGTTATATATATATATATATATATATATATATATATATATATATATATAACCTTCACATATATTAATTTGGTTTTCCCACGACCTATAATAAATATCGTAACCATACGTGGCCCATATCACCCAAGTCCTACGTATAATTAACCAGTTCATTTTATTCTCAATTGTGGCCCTTTTCGTAATTAGTTCTCGTCCCTAGAAGTGTTCTCTTATACTATATATAATTCTTGTACGTGTACCATCATTATCATACTGGTCCTAGTCCTTCCCGAGTCTCCCAATACTTCACTTAATGTATTCATGATCTCTATTTAATTTTATGCTCCCGTTATCCCACAGACATATCTCGTTATAAAATCCCATATATCAAAACTTACTTAGACCCTACTGGTCCTCCCCATGACCTATTATCATCTATTATTAATATCCAAGGTTCCTACGCATTCTCCTCGAATCAATTCAAAAAAAATAATAATAAAATTTCCAGAAGGGTTGATTGATCGATGAAGAGGGGTCGATCGATCGACATTCTTGAGTCGATCAATCGAGCGAACATGTATTTCTGAGATTCTGCAAATAAAACTTATGGGTTTCCTCCTTAAAATTCAACCAAATCGCCATTAATGAGTCCCAAACTCCCAACCAAACATAAGAATCAATATATAACTAATTACGAAGGATTTCTCACTTAAACTTCACATTAATACATCAATAATCATCATCAAATAGGCTACTTTAAGGAATTATCTTCTAACCCTGGTTTATCAAATTTTCTTCAAGAATTAATTTGATTCCCAAATTTCTTCCTCTACTAACATTCCAATTTCGTGGTTGATACTTAACCTATAATAAGATATCATCCTAATCAAATTTCTACTCCCAATTGAATTAAAATTTCCCAAATAACAAAATCCTCTACATAAAACATGATTTAATCATTTCCTACTCTAACATGGATGTCATATCACATTAAGGACAACAAGGTAGATACTTGCGTTGAAGATGAAAGTCTGAATTCCAGGTACTGATGGGTATGGTTGCGTTACCGCTTTTTCGATGTACGCGACGGTGGTGGAATCCGACAAAAAGGTTGAGATGGGGGTTCTCCTCCTTGGTAGGTTTCCCTCTTCTCTCTAACTTAGCCCCTCTGCAACTTGTAACTTCTCTAACCCTCGAGGACTTTATTTTCATCAGATATAAACCTATTATTTTCGTCCATAATTAAGCCTAATAATGGCTAATTACTAAAACGCCCTCTCGGGTTGTCAGTTAGGCCTAAAAGCGTCCCGAGACCCAAACTAAACCCCTGGGTACACTTTTCTAACTATCTCGACCCTTCTGGACATGTTGGAAAACTCAAAATGATCATACAGGCGACTTATAATTTATTTACTCTATATTGCATTAATTTATTCCCGACACGACACAAGCGCGTCCCGACTTTAAATTCTGTAATTGTCGTGTTATTCACTCGCGATAATTTTTAATAAAATCAATTTTATATATTACTTTTACTCATTAAGTAATTTCCACCAAATAATTAATAACTCTCGTCACGCTAGTAAATATTTATTTTAATTTCTGGATTAATATTAATTAAATTCTATCCCAATTTAATTTAATAAAAATCCCATAATAAATAAATAAAAGCCATAAAATTACGGTTTATTACATCCCCTCTAATAACGGAATTTCGTCCCAAAATTTAGAAAATAAGGCATACCTGGTAAAAACGGTACCTTCCAGTACTCAAAACCTTCTCCAAAGTAAGGCTCTATCACTATAGCCCCTGCTTTACAACAAACTTGATTAACACTCTCCACACATTATCAGTTATAGAGTCACACCTCTATAACGGAACCTCACCTCATGTTCCTACCAAACAACATTCGAATAAGAATAGTCTATACATCATTATCGTCGCATTATCTCAATCTTATTGGGAGGTCGCACCTCACTTCATATAAACTCTCGTGTTTATCTAAACACAAAACTCCCATCTTGGGAGAAACCATATGAACACCTGACTGCTCTTGCCCGTTCTTCGAGTCTCGGTTCTTAACGAGGTGACTCCTATGACACTCAAAAGTCACTCAAAACCGTTTGCGGTCATTCCATTATAGCCATCAAACTCCAACTCTTGACCAATTCAAAACTCTTAATATCTCCTCACCTCTATACATCTAGAGGAAGAATAGTTAAGGTTTTTCCACAATTTATAGGTATGAGTGCTTCCGCACAACTTTACCATTTAGTAATATCCTCTTCCCATTACCTCATTATACTTTACTTACTACCTATATCCATTGTGGAAATGAAATGATCGTAATGAGTCCAAAATTACCTTCATACAAGTCCACCGATCGTTAATCACCTTGTGCCTACTCCTTGGGTTATAGGTGATTAGTTCAGAATAATACCGTGCAGGACCAAGTACCGGTGCAATCCTTCTTTTCAAAGGAAGACTACTCACACTATCGAATATTGGAAATCATACCAAGGAATATCAATCGTTTCCTTCTTGGTAAACTTGTTCCACATATTCAAAGTAACTCTTGACCTTACCTTGAGGTTGGCAACCCGTCAAAGAAATTTACCGACTTCACTGCCCTCTTCCATTACTGCAACCGTTGGCTAGAAACACAATTTCTGGCTAATAATATTACTTCAACCGATTTATATTAATGAGTGGTGCACGTGGAGACTACTTATTACGTCCCTCTCAATATCGACTTCCACTTATAATGCCTCACATTAAGTAGTACTTGGTACTCCTCTTCTTCCCTCGGCCTATCCCAAAAGTTTCGACCCGTGCACTTTCGCCACGATGTGCACTTATGGACTCCTTATACCTTTTTGACATCACCTTTCTATTTACACGTAGGTCACTCTCAACACTCGACCGAGTAGAACTCCGCTCCACATTCTCCATAATAGCAAGATTTTAGTCCTCTAAGATATCCCTTTTTAAATGGCTTCCCACAGCCTTTCAACAAAGTTTGGGCGTGCTACTCTGATCGCACCCGTATATATGGATTTTCGTTCTTCTCACACGACGCTTAATCCACTCCACCACTTCCATTTTGTTATACTAGTCCCACAAGAATATATTTCGTATATCTATTCCCACGTCTCTTTTCCCTGGGCGATTTGACATCAACTAACTAGGGTGCCCACACCCTTTAAATCGTGCCTACTGGTGTAAACGTCACATACGCTTCACACATAACCCATAATTCTTTATCTCCCCTGTATTCGGAACGTGGCTATACCACTTGGGCATTCTCAATCACCCCATAATTTCAAATTTTAAATCCTCCTTAACATCGTTTCACCCTTCAACCTGCGGTGATAAAATAAAATTTTCGACTTCCTCACCGCACGACTGGCTCCACTGGCCTTATATCGTAATATAACTTCCAACGTAAAGTTATAACTACATACTTTTATAATGACTGAGGTGCCAGACTTATGGACGAATGGCCAAAGCAACTCCCTACTTCCAACTTTACGCTAAGTTTCATGCGTGGGATGTCTCGCAAAGCGAAATCCAAGCAAGGAACCCCCCTGATACACTACTACTTAGCATTATCGGTTATCGAAATCCGTTAGGCCCTCAATCCATAACATGTACCCATACATTCCCGTCTCCTGACATAAAATTTACATCTCTTTCTGCAATTACATTTAAATGAGGAACTTTCCTCCCCCGAAGGCACTATCACTCAACATTGGTGTAAACCACATTCCATAAACATTGTACACTTACAATTGAAACCCTCAAAATCCTGTCCCCAAACACATAACTATGAGTCTTAACTCCCACGTCTCTAAAGGAGTGATATAATAATGCGCTCTTCCTATTGCTAAGTCCTGAGCGTTAAACATAATAAGGAGATAAATCTTCTCACTCAAAAGTAAACCCAATATACTCTAGACAATCACAATAAAGTCCCTACCCACACCGGAATCGAATATTTCGATACCACTATACCCTTCGAAGTCTCTATAATATATACATAAATGCGAGCCCGACCCTCTCGTAGGTGAGGTTTTTGCCAGAACCAAAACATCCTGCACAGGCTCATATCCTGTCAAGAAAGGAGTCTTTGGTACGTCCTGCTCCCGAATTCGTAACTGATGGCATTCCAATCTCAAGTCCATCTTTGAGGATAGGGGGTTCCTCTCAACTGGTCGAACGAGTTATCGATTCGGGGTAGCGGATACTTATTATGTGTCCTGACTTTATTCAACCCTCGACAGTCCACACACAACCTCAATGAATCATCTCACTTTTTAACAAACAACATCGGAGTGCCCCAAGGAGTGGTACTTCTAGGAATGGATCCCTTACCTAACAACTGATCAATCTGATCCTTAACTCCCTCAGCTCAATTGGAGCTATACGGTACACTGCTCGGCCATTGGCTGAGTTCCCGACATCAAATTTATAATGAAATTTATTTCCTAACTAGGGGTAATCTCGGTATATTCTGGATAACACCGAAAACTTACGGACCATGCGAATCGAATCAATGGAAATTACTACTTCCTTAGAGGTCTCCTCCTCTATGTAAAATAAATAGGTGGACTATACTCCCCCGAGATGAGGCATCGCTACTAGAAACATCTCCTAACTCGGAATAACGAGATAATACACTTACTGAAATAGTCTATTATGGTTCTATAAGCAGGAAGTCAATATATGCCAGTAATGGCGTCATGCTCGTGCATAACAAAAACTAGTTTGTGTGCAGGCAATAATTCGACTCCCATTCTCTATACGTATTCCCCAGTATATAAGGAAAGTCAACGACCAATTATCCCGCAGTGAGTCTACCCCTATCATAGTAATCTCAGACATTCCTAACAACTCTATGGCCCGTGCAAACTAGTGGATATGAAGGAGCATGATGCCCCAGTATTGAATAAAATGTGTCCCATAGTACTAAGAATAAGAAACGTACCCTCAATGGCCGATAGTGGCTGGCGAATTACTATATGTTGGACATTGTACACATAGTCGTACTGTATTTGCCACTGCTGCTGGGGTATCTTACCCTTATCTAGGAAATCCTGCCTCCAATGACCCATCCTTCCAAAATTGAAGCATCTACCAGTAAACTGTCTCATTTTACAACTCTATTGATTTCGACCCTCTTTCCCAGTTTCACCTTTTCCTTGGCCTTATTGGCCTTGCTGAGCATCTTGATGAAAAATGATATCAGGTCGAGCACAGTCCCTCCACTTATGACCCAGTTGTACACACTTATAAGAGAGTCCTGAAAGTTCTCGTTGATCGAGTCACAGTTTCTCTCCAGTTTGATTCGAACAAGTTCGACATTCATGGTCATCCCTTCCACATTTAAAACACATTTTTGTGATTTCATTCTGACCCTGGCTTTGTTGGCCCTGACGCTTTTGGCTTTCCATGAAATTTTTTTTACCTTCGTGGATTTTATGCTTTTGAGGAGCTTGTTGTTGCGATTTTGGTGTCTTCCCACAATTGTTAACTCTAGTCATGTTAAATCGATAATTCTCTCTTGATCTTTTGCCTCCTATAAGTTGCATACTGTGATCTTGGTACTGTAAGACTGTAGTGGTAACTGCCTATGCCATAATATCTGCTAATTCGGTGATTAATACCCTCTCCGAAGACACCTGAGGTGTGGGCCGATCTTGCTCATTGACTCTCCCAACGGCATTAGCTTGTTCTTCTTTATGAGCCATTTGAAAGTTCAAATAATCTGGATGAGTTCAACATTCTCATAAACAAATCGCAGAAGTACGAATTTCCAGCGCATAAAGGTGAATACAACATTCCTAATATTAGGGCTCTAAATCAATGGAAGCTAAGTACAAACTTAATGAATCGCATAGATCCTAAAGAACACTAGAACCTGATGCTCTGATACCACCAGTAACACCCCGCCTAAATAAATACCAGGTGATCAGTCCTTTATTAAATTAAAATAAAAGTGAACGGTGTGGTTCATTCTTAACTTCATTGTCGACAATAATGTTCCATTTTAATCACCCTATAAATAATTAAGCTAAGTGCCAAAACATTTTAAAATAATATTTCATTTATTAGATTCCATAATGAAAACCTTTTAAATCACAACAATTTATGACTAACACGAGAGATAAATAAAATAATCCATTTAAATGAAATGCCAACTAGAAATCTCAACCCAAATAAATATCCACAAATGTAATCCACATGACAGAAGAATAAATCCTAAATGAGCACTGAATACTAAAAACATAAATAAATACAAAATCTCTAATAGGTCTAAATTGAAACAGGAAATGGGCGACACATGCCCTATCTAAGAAGATACTAGATCAGAAGCTAAATCAAGGGAGAAATCATCTACTGCAAAGACCTGCAACTCTCAAATAAGCTGCAGCACGTCCAATCCAAAGAGTTTATGCCTAACGCCCCTGTGGCTGGGCACCTGTAATATATATATATAATAAAGGAGGAGGGACTTTTTGTCTTCCCCAACTAACGGTTCAGATTACATCTCAAAAGATTTGGTGTTTATCAACTGATGGCTCGGATTACATCTTACCAAATTGAATATCACCCTCCTAAATGCGCGCACAAGGCTCAATATCAGCACAAGGCTCGAGAAAGATTTCTGTCACCTGGAAAAAACAACCACGTCTGAACTGAAATGTGCAAAACTTAGATGCCTACAAATATTTCACACTTCGAGAAAAAAAAAGATAACTTGTGGCTCTAGGAATAGACGCCATCTCTTTTCCTACCCAAGACAAGTTTTCATCCACTCACTCCTTCCAATAAAAACCCTCACGGTCACTGGGAACCATATTTAGACACCATCTCAGTGAGCACCAGATCTAGAATCTCGAAAGGTATAGAGGGAACATAGTCTCTTAAGGTTTGGATTATTGTTAACTTCTTTGATTTGGTTTCATTTTTATTCAAACTTTTGATTTCATTTTTATCAATGGTGTGTGCGTGAACTGAAATCTTTGTCCTTCATAGGCACTTTAAGGAATACACAACATAGTCTTGATGGTGTGTGCGTGAACTGAACTGAACTATCGACAGTTTTTGGTTCGCTTCCAAAGTCTGTACAGGTACAACATGAAAACTCCAAAGTTTTGCGATTTGGTTTTGATTTTGCTGATCTAGACATGAAAACTCCAAACTTTGTACAGGTACAACACGGAGGCAGCAAGCTACAGGTACCATTAGGGTTTGCATTTTGGTTTGAGTTTTGGTACAGGTACCATCTCTTCCACATTACTACAGGTACCATCTCTCTTCAGTTTTGGTTTGCACCTGCCATTTTTCATTATCTCATTTTCTTTTCCAAATTAGGTTTTGTTTTAACATTTATTTTTATAATACCCAAACAGAATAAGACAGAGTTGGAGGAGGAGCTTATACTATACGTTCTGGTTTTAATGTTAGATCTGTCAGGGATTTAATCTTGAGAAATGGGTTTGGAGGCGGCGATTTTGTTGAGTAAACCTCCTACTTTGTTATCTTTATGAGCATCACAAAAATATGTGTTTAAAAAATCTGTGGGGTAAGTGTTATGCCTTCCATGCCACTCCAATAACTGTTGATGATGACCAAACAAAGAAGATGGAGATGACCGAACCATATCGAGACAATATACGATCCAGTACGATTACCCCATGAGATAATCTTCTGCTTCAAGATGAATGAGACAATATCTCTTTTTATGTGCCGGTGTTTCATCACCCACAACTTGAAATCTTTGCTGGGGTATGTAAGTAAGCCATTTTTTCTCTCTCCATGATTCTATGTGGTAAATAATCACTTTCCCTTGAGTTTACTTATAATATGATTAATTTGTGGTTCCATTTATAGATCTGGAAATAACTACGTTGAATTTACTCCATAATTTTTAATATTTTGCTTCTTCACATCCCTATTTGCATATTGGATATTAGGTTTATTTGAGAGGTGTATAAATTGCATTGTCAACGATTGGATATTGGTAGTTGTGGGATTTTGTGAAGTACATGTTTTGGCAATGCTTAATATTTTGTAATTATTAGTTAAGTACATCTATATGCTTAAAACCTAAGCTCCTGATAATAGTTAAGTAGTTCCTAATACTATCATGTTATAATCTGTGATTCTTTAACATTCTTTGAGTTTTATACCTTTTTAGGTGTCCATGGCCAAGCAAGAGATTAAACTGTGGATCTTATTAACTTCTCATTTAGGTACTAATTTTTCTCTCAGTTTTGACTGTATTCCTTATTCTAATAGATTGGTATCTTTTTAAAGTTTACTATACATTGTAGTACTTTTATCACAAGACAAACCAATAGGCGTATGATCTTTTGTTGTTTGTAGATATGGATAAGTTGAAGGCAATGGAGATAAAGTTACAGTTTTTTATTGATCCCAATGATTATCATAGAATGGACATTGGATTTATTTATGTATATATTTTTTTGTTGACATTGATATTATTTTTTGTTGACATTGGCATTGTGTAATTATTTATTATATTTTATGGGGATGATTTAATTAATTTCATAGTTGGAAACATTCATTTATGGTGAATATGATGGATGTTTTAATTATTTATTATATTTTTTGAGGATGTTTTAATGTATATTTTTATGTACCGTGAATATGAAGTTAACCTATGCACATGTTGGGTTTCTTTTTTCATATTACAAGGGAAAAGGTTCTTAATAGATACTTTTATGCTTCTTATTTTCTTTTTTTTCTCCACATTTTATTTTATTAAAATAACTCCATAGTTATAGTGTAGTCTATTCCACTTCACTTATAAAAGAATCACTGTAGAATTTTGAAAATAATTTGAAAGTAGTCACATTGGGGAGACCTGATTCAAAGTGGACATCGTATAATAAAACTAAATCAATTGAAGGATAGAACTTACATAATCATACCCCCAAATCAATTAAAGGATTGAACTTACATAATCATACCTCTCCCTGATGCTTCACTGGGGGGTTTGGGAGAGGTAGATGTCGGTTGGTCTTATCCTCATAGGCATAAAAAAATATTTAATCAAAACACCACGTCAAGAAATTTTATTTTTTATTTAGTAGGGATATGACCAATTTAAAATGAGACAGGTCTGGAAGTCTTGAATAAAATTCATCACTAGAAGTCATTTGTGAGGTCAAATTTCAAGACGTGAAAATGGTGGGGATAAAAGTTTTGCTTCTTGGGGTTTAACACCCAAAATGAATTTTAATGATGAAAAAGTGTCACAAGAAATTATTGGTGAAACTTTTTTGTGCGGGTTTTGTGTCATTAAAAGACATTTTAGGGGATAAAGTCATCACAAAATAAAAATCAAGGGGGCTAAACTCAATCACAAGAAATGCAGGTTGTTAAACGTCACGTAACCTTAAAAAGTTGATTCAATGTCGTTTGTAACTAGGTTTTGTTCGTGTTTTGTAATAAGAATAAGATTTCATATTGCGTTTTATTTTGGAGATATTTGTGTTAAGTACAAAATAAGGTTTCGTGTCATGTTTTTATTCGAGTTGTGTTAGTGTCAGAAATAAATATTAAGATACATAAACTCTTAATACATTAGAAATAAACATTATTATCTAATATGTAGTAAAATCATATTTAAACACGACCCCTTAACGTGGTATGTTCATTACTAATACTAAATCTCTCATTTAGTAAAAAGAATTATGGTTAAATTAATATTAATCTAAAAAAATTTACGAGACCCAATAATTTTTCTTATTTACGACTTAAACGAGTTAACACAAACTACACCCGTTAATTATTTTATTTTATTGGTTTGGTGCTGATATAATTTGAAATTATTAAGGGTCCACACATTAATTTATAACTTTGCGTGAGTCCGTGTCATCTTATCGCGTATTTTTTTTCCAAACATAATCACTGTTACTAAATATCCGCTACATTTTTGCAATCGTGCCATCGGCACGGGTACACCCTAGTATATATATATATAAACAAGAGAAGAAAGAAAATGACAGGAAACGAGTTAGAGCCCGAGTGTAAAAATAGCTTTTAAAATCGTTTTGCAAGTATTTAAAATGCTTACTAGTTGATATGACATACATGTTAGTACGCAACACTCTCTTGAGAATTCCCACCTCTCATCTAGTGTGCACGCCTATCGTACTACTAAAATATCATAAGTCTAACCCAAATTCTCCTCCCATAAGTTCTAGTACGTGAGACCGTATGATTAAAATTTATTTAAGTTAACATCTTCTTAAGAATTATTTAAGCCAATTGTGTGTATCTCAGTACTTATGTGAAATCTCATGCACATCCTACATTTTTGGAACACATATTCAACATTTATCAACTTACACGCAGAGTAGAAGAATTTCAGGTATAGGTGTATATCTCACACCATATATATATACAATAGAGCACCCCACATAAAATCTATGGTCTTGGCATACTCTGCTATCTAATCCCTATACCTCTCGTATAATAAGGGAAATACTTGTTCGGATCCACTCTCGAACCTTATTAACATAAACACACATATTGGAGGCGAAGCATAGTTCCCAGTCCTAAAAGGTCAGCACATACCCCTCACGTCTCTTAGGACCATCTGACTATCATTCTCAGGTAGCCTGTATCAAGGATACTATATTCTAGGGTACGAGTCAATATCCCCCATAAAGGTCCAATCGAGATAAGACCGTCCCGGTGCGGAAACCCCCGTGATAACAAGTAGCTCGGGTATGATTATATACAGATATATAATAATATATACACATATACACATGCACACTGTTATATATATATATATATATATATATATATATATATATATATATACCTTCACATATAATAATTTGGTTTGCCCACGACCTATAATAAATATCGTAACCACACGTGGCCCATATAACCCAAGTCCAACGTATAATTAACCTGTTCATTTTATTCTCAATTGTCGCCCTTTTCATAATTACTTCTCGTCCCTGAAAGTGTTCTCTTATACTATATATAATTTTAGTAGGTGTACCCTCACTATCATACTGTTCCTAGTCCTTCCCGAATCTCCCAATACCTCAATTAAAGTATACATGAGCTCTATTTAATTTTATGCCCCCGTTATCCCACAAACATATCTCGTTATAAAATTCCATATATAAAAACTTACTTAGACCCTACTGGTCCTCCACATGACCTATTATCATCTATGATTAATATCCAAGGTTCCTACGCATTCTCCTCGAATTAATTCAAAAGGGATAAATTATAAAATTTCTAGAAGGGGTCGATCGATCGATGAAGAGGGGTTGATCCATCGATCGATCAATCGATCGACATTCTTGAGTCGATCGATCGATCGAACAGGTATTTCCCAAATTCTGCAAATATAACCTACGGGATTCCTCCTTAAAACTCAACCAAATAGCCATTAACGAGTCCCAAACTCCCAACCAAACATAAGAATCATTATATAACTAATTATGAAGGATTTCTAACGTAAAGTTCACATTAATACATCATGAATTATCTTTTAACCCTAGTTTATCCAATTTTCTTCAAGAATTCATTTTATTCCTAGATTTCTTCCTCTACTAACATTTCAATTTTGTGGTTGATACTTAACATATAACAAGATATCATCCTAATCAGATTTCTACTCCCAATTGAATTAAAATTTCCCAAATAACAAAATCGTCTACATAAAATATGATTTAATCATCTCCTACTCTAACATGGATGTAATATCACATTAAGGACAGCAAGATAGATTCTTGCCTTGAAGATGAAAGTCTGAATTCTAGGTGTCGATGGGTATGGCTGCATTCCCATTTTGTCGATCTACGCGACGGTGGTGGAATCCGGCAAAAAGGTTGTGAGTTGGGGGTTCTCCTCCTTGGATGGTTTCCCTCTTCTCTCTAACTTAGCCCCTCTGCAACTTCTAACTCCCTAACCCTCAAGGACTCTATTTTCATCAGATATAAACCTATTATTTTCGTCCATAATTAAGCCTAAAAATGGCTAATTACTAAAACGCCCTCTTGGGTTGTCAGTTAGGTCTAAAAACGTCTCGAGATCTAAAATAAACCCCCGAGTACACTTTTCGGACTATCTCGACCCTTGCGGACACGTTGGCGCACTCGAAATGATCATACAGACAACTTATGACTTATTTACTCTATATTGCATTAATTTAGTCCTGACACGACACAAGCGCGTCCCTTCTTTAAATTCTGTAATTGTCGTGTTATTCACTCACGATAATTTTTAATAAAATCAATTATATATACTACTTTTACTCATTAAGTAATTTCCATCAAATAATTTTTAACTCTCGTTACGCTAGTAAATATTTATTTTAAATTCTGGATTAATATTAATTAAAAATGTATCCCAATTTAATTTAATAAAAATCCCATGATAAATAAATAGAAGCCATAAAATTACGGGGTTTTACAGCTCACCTATCATCCAATGTGCACGCCTAACGTTCCATCAAACCCCACTAGTTTCTATTCCCATGCTAACTATGAATTTCCCGTATAATACCTAATCATAGTCCAATATTGTTCTCATGTATTTCCCTCCCAGTATACATAATACCTATAATTAATTCCTCTTTAATATGGATAAGCGCCCTTTCAATTTAATATATGCAATGTGTTCATCAAATTAGTTCATTTCATATTCCATCATTGTGAAAATACGTTACTAAAGCCATTTATTGAAAATAAACTATTTAAGTAACTCCGAGTTGTTTTTGAAGAAACTCTTTTCGTAAAAACCAAACTATTTGAACACAAGATGTGTTTAACAAATTAGTATGTACGAGATCTATTCAAGATTTGAATAACAAGTTTAAAAGATAGTTTAAACAAGTTTTAAACATAGCACAACCAAGAATGAGATGAGGAGATGTAGAAAGATTATGTTCACAATTTTTTACGTGGTAAAACCTCACCAAATGAGGAAACATCCACGACTCCCTCTACGGAGTAAAATGAAAAATCCACTAAAACAAATTTATGAGTTACAAACTATATAACTAACATGCATACAACTCAGACCTATATAAGTTTAGGAATGTACCCTCTGGTGTCCTTATAACTTCTCTGCAGTTCTGATTGTAGATGTAGTTCTCTCAGTTTGTCAACTTCTGATTTGTTCCAGCACTTTACGTCGACTTTTGTTTACAAGATCTTATTACCAACACTTTTCGTGTTGTAGGGTGAAAAGTGTTTGTGAAGGTGCTCTCTAACACATGCATGCACACACACACACTTATTAAGTACAAACAGTCCTAACAAATTACAGTAAGACTATATGTTGTGGTCTTTTCTTTTCTTTCTTCTTACAAAACTTTGAACCTTATTTGACCTTTCAAGCAATCCCAGAATCCACGGATATCTTGCATAGAAATCAGTCAAGATCTTAATCAGTCTCAGTTTTGAAAAGATTTTCGAGGTTGAAAACCTCCAAGTCTGATTCCAAACTAGGTCAAAGGTTTAGTTTTACAAGAACTAGAAACAGAAAGCATTTGTTGATTTCAAAGTAAACAAACGTTTTGTAGAAAGATGATCAACAATATATTTCTCAAGATGAAAAATAAATAATGAAACTAAGTGTAATGTAACATGAATAACTCAGATCTGAAATTTCTATGAAATCAGAAAGTATATCTAAGTAAAAGTTTAAGTTGGAAACAAGATCTAGTGAACAAGAGGTTACAGCAACAATAATAAACTCAACTCAAACTCTCAAACACTCAAGAACACTCAGGGTAGTGTTTTTGGATATGGAGTTTTGAAGAAGTGTTTGGCTTTGGATTGAAGAGGTTTTGGACGAACAAGGTTAGGGTTTTTAACTTTCTTTCTCTCTCTGGTTTCTCTCTTCTCTCTCTTCTCTCTTCTCTCAGAAAAATGAAAATGGCAAAAGTCTTCGAAGTCTGAGAATAGGGTTCCTTTTATAGTGTGAAGAGAAGATTCGAGAGACTTCATCCAAACCAAGGGCTAGGATCGAGTAAATTTAAATTGACTTGAATCCAAGGGCTCACACAAGGCGGTGGTTAAACGAAACTTGATTGGTTTAAAAAGTTACACTGGGATTCACCAAGACAACAAGCAGATCGTCGATAAGCAATGATACAAGGGCTAAAAAACATACGCGTTTTTAACTCAGTAAAGAAACACAATCCCAACCAATCAGATGCAAACGGGTGTAGGGCAAATACAGGATATGAAACGCGCATCTAACGTTAATTAAAACCACACCCTCATGTTTACTCCGCTTTTGGATTCTACCCAAAGTAACATTAGGCCAATATACCCAACAAAGTATATTTATAGATTGACCCCAAAAACTTATAAATCAAGTTTTAATTAATAAAACCTTGTTTAAAAAGTGTTTAAAAAATCCCAAAAAATTATTAAAAATCAAACTTAGGGATATAAATACACTCAACATATGTACACACATTATTATGAAGTATGACATGCATTAAATGAATTCTACTGTGTGTGAGTGTTGGCAATAGTTTCTTGATCACTACAAGATAGAGATGAATAAGCAAACCAATTTCTGAGGTTCTTTGGATTCTAGGATGGACATAATTTTATCACAATTTCCAAACTAGATGAGCACTTATACAATATAGACTCAAGTGAGTCAAAAGTATAAGGGCTTCACATTTCACATGCCTACTTAATTCACACAGTAGATAGTATCACAAGTATATAAGCACCCTTTCAATTTAATATATGCAAAGTGTTCACCAAATTAGTTCATTTCATATTCCATCATTATACATGCCTACTTAATTCACACAGTAGATAGTATCACAAGTATATATATATATATATATATATATATATATATATATATATATATATATATATATACATACGCTCTATAATATATATATACGATATTGCACCTTGAGACACAGCTGCAGTGCATGCATACTCTGCTATCATGTCCTAGTTCATCGATCATTGCATAAAGGACTAAAGGTTCAATCTCTCGCGAACCATAAAATCGAATACACATATTCGAGGGGAACATAGTTGCAAGTCGATGGGCTACGCACATACCTACACACCCATACGACCTTCATCACTATCATTCTCACAGATAGCGCGCACCTAGGCTCTATGCTCTAGTGGTACAAATAAAAATCCCACCCGAAGGCTCCTTAAGGCATGATTGTCCACAACGCGCAACCTCCGCTCGATAGCAAGCAGCGTAGGTATTTCGTACACATAATTGTTCAATCAATAAGTATACACCCAACTTATTATATTCATTAGGTATTCACGCAACCCAAGTCCTCGAATTTATAAGTAATATTATCTTCTCTACTACTCTCAATACTTTAAATGTACGACTTATATCTCTATGGTATGTACTCTATAAGGCTCTCTCATTTCAACCCATTCCCTTAGAAGTAACACAATTCATCTCACTACTAAATTATTAAAATGAAGCTACTCCAGAATAGCGTAAGTCCTAATCTCTCACTTAAATGAACCTAGAAGGATTTTTAACTCGTTAGGGCAAAATTAGGTTTTCTAAAATCTCATTAGAACCTGGGGATTCTCGTTCGAACGAGATCGTTCTAACGAGTTTCTCACTTCTAACGAACTCAAAAATTTCGCTAGTAATCTCATTGGAATTCTCGTTCGAACGAGGTCATTCCAATGACCTGGGTAGGTCTTCGAACGAGAATTCAGGGTTCATCCATGTTTTCCAAAAATTACGTTTTTCCAATTCTTTCAACAACCAAATGGCTTCAAACCCGTCCTAATTCACATTCAAATACTCTAATCTATATCCCCTAGTATTAGAAAACTTCCCCATCCATTTTTTAACATCAAATCCCTAAATTATAACATGAATTTCATTAAATTTCTTAGATCTTCTACAAGCCCTAAATTTCGCATAACCTCCATTAACAATCATTTAAACCCAGATTTAATTTCATGAAAACCCCATATAAAACCCAGAATTATCATACCCAGAACATGGTTATTGATCTACATGCAAACCTATACTCCCAATTAAATATTAATGCCCAAATTCAATCCCAAATTCATAATATCATGGTTATTCATCAACTGCATTAATATGAATCATATATGCTCTAAAAATTCAGCAAGATAAACACTTGCCTTTTTGGACCTCTGATTCGCTGGATGAAATTGGTATAGGGTTGATCCTCTCTTCACGATCTACGCGCTGGTGTAGTTTTTAGTGTGAGAGGTTGAGTCTTTCTCCTTGGTCTCCGATGGAGTTCTTCTTCTTCCTCTTTGGTTATCTCTCTCTCTCTCTCTCTCTCTCTCTCTCTCTCACGTAGGTTTGCAAACTCACAGATGGTTTGTTACCCACCTACTCTTCCTTTGTAATTTTATATTTATGTCCATTTTAATTCCCAAAATTCTCAAAACACTAAGTAACCCCTCTGGGAATCGATTTGGAGTAAATTGCCCCGAAACCTAAATAAAACACCCGATTAGAGTTTTTGAACTATCTCGGCCCTTTCGGACTCATCGACCCACTCGAAACAGTCATACGAGTTACTTAAAAATAAATTTACTTTTAAACCCAATAAAATAATACCGACACGACTCACATGTGTATCCCAACAAAGTATATTGCAACTGCCTTATTTTTCACTCCCGGACACAATATTGCAACTGCCATATTTTTCACTCCCGGACACAATAATATTCTCTTAATCATACATTACTTTACTCGCTAAGTAATATTCAACATAATTATCATTAATAAATACTAACTCTCATCACGGTAGTTATTATTACATTTAACTCTGGATTAATTATAAATAAATTTTCTCCGTTTAATTTAATTAATCATAATTCCATAATTAAAATAAATTCCCTAAAAAATACGGGGTATTACATTTATTAATCTTTGTACGGATTAGTTGTACTTCATTGTTGCCAATATGCTTTAATGCTCTTGTAACTTTATGCACCATTACATGGTTAACTTGATTTTCCTTCATATCCCTTGTTTAGTTTTAGGGGAGTATTTGTTTTAATTGGAGGAGAAATAAGTTATTATATTCTTGACCTTTGTGTATTCCTCAATAAAAAAAGGGGTAAATTGTATATAAACCTTTACTTTAGGAGATCCAAATTTGGGGGAGAGTGTTATCTTCTTAGGTTGATCATGTTAGATAAAGGGGGATAATTAATTAAGGGGTGAATTTATTTTACGCACTTTATATTGTCATATTCCCTATGCGTTTGATGGTTTGTTTAAGTGTGCATGATTTCATATTAATTGGAAATATTTTAAAGTAGCAAAGCTTTTCATTCAAAGTGTCGAGTCAAGCAAATGTAATTTTTTATTTTGGGCGGGTTTGTGTCCTTTTAGATGAGCTTGACAACCGTTAGGATTTTTGTTTTGGTTTTGTCCCAAAATAGTCAAAGGGGGAGATTTGTAAGGGCAATTTTCCAATTGAGTCAATTTGTATTATTGGCTTAATTTCGGATAAAACCATTTGATTCATAGGATAGATGTTGGTTGTACCTCAAGCCCATGACATTTGAAGAGTTGAAGGCGTAGCGGCCAATAATTTAAAGTTTCATTTTTTACCGATTTTCGTGCCAAGTGTATACGTCATCAACATTTGGATTTCAAGGTCTCTAAAAGGTATGAATGCATTAAATATATATAGGGACTTGGAATACATTTTTGGGTGTTATTTTATTTTAATTTAAGCTGAAAATTGATTTTATTTTTTAAAAGAAAAATAATTTTTTTGTAATTCTCGTTCGAAGTTCGTTTGAACAATATATCTAACAAACTTCTAACGAGTTTTGTTTTGAGTTATCTGAATTCTCATTAGAAGTTCGTTCGAATGAATTCGTTCGAACGTGATATAAATGAGATTCCAATGACATTTCAACCTTGTTCTCTTTAGAATGTTCGTTCGAATGAACTCGTTCAAACGACCTGGGAGCAGTTTTCGTCAGTTTTTATTTTCCCTCCCCTTTCTTCCACTACTTTTTACCAGCTTTAAGTGGACGGAATGATAGTTTTTGGAAGTGACTTTTTTAATTCTACCAAGTGCTTTTGAGAGAAAAAAATAATTACAAAAAATCCCATTTATGTGTTAAGACTTCAAGAACAAATCTCTACCAAAAACACATGTTTACACCCATGTTTTAGTTTAAATCCAAGTTTCATATATATATATATATATTTTTTCTTGGAGATCGCTTGGCATCGGGTTCTTCTCTACCCATCAAAGGAGAAATTTTGGGTTCCTTCTCTACCCAAAAAAGGAGATCATTTTTGCTTCGGTGTTCTCATACGGTGAAAGGCGTCGTGTGTGGGTTGACGGTAGTTGTGCCCCATTGGTGGATTCTAAGATTCCAGTGGACTCTAGAGTTGTCGACTAAGCGGAGGTTAAAGAACGAAGGAGCATTAAGTCTTTAAGGGAGTTGAGTCAAGGAAGTAAATATCTTGTTGTGTCTTTTGTAAAAATACCATACTTTGTGGAGTTGTAGGCAGGGTCGTCTGAGGTTTTTCCTGATGTGGGTTTTTCTCATACATCGTAGCCTAGTGTGATTGTGTTTATTTTTTCTTGCAAACCCGCATAGATGCATGTGTAACACCCCGTGATTTTCAGGACTGATAATTAATTATTTTGGAGATAAATAAATATTGTTTTAATTAAAGAATAATAAAATTGGCAGTTGAGGCCATAATTTGAGGATGTTAGAAAGTATTTCGAATGGCGATTCTGAGTGTACGGTTGGTTTCGGAAGGGTTGAGAAAGTCTACTTGGGTCTTATTTGGGTTCCGAAATATTTTTAAGTACGTTTGGCTCGAATTGGAGTAACCGAGTCATTTAAAATATGTATTATCATTTAAAGTTGGGTATCTTGGATTTGAGGCTTAAAAGCCTACGGGAGATAGAAATCTCATTTGAGAGGAAAGATAAAAACCCTAAAGACAGAGAGAGAGAGAGAGAGAGAGAGAGAGAGAGAGAGAGAGAGAGAGAGGAGGAAAGGAAGAAGAGAAATAAGAAAAGCTTAGGATTTTCGGCCATTACGCGATCTCGAGGAAGATTCAGACTCTAAAACCTTGAGTCAGGTGATTAAACTTGCTAAATAATTCTTGTGAATCACTTATTTCATGATTTGTGGATAAAAATTATGGTTTTGGGGATTGATTTGTTAAAACCTAGATTTTGGGTAAAAGTTACATTTGAGGTGTTTGTAATGGATTTAAATTTGTAAATTAGTTGGGTCAAGTTATTTGGTGAGTTTTGATTTAAAAATATGTTTGGGTTGAAGAAAAATGGAGAGAAGTTGAGATATATGATTTTTGGGAATTTTGGCTTTTGGAGAAAATAGTCATTTTCGTAGCTCTGAACAGGCCGAATCGATTCGGCCCCTTTCCGAATCGATTCGGAATGTTTCAGGTGCCCAGGTCAGAATAATCGAATCGATTCGAACCCAAAGCCGAATCAATTCGTCCTGAGACAGACTCCTAGGTCCTTTGGACTGAATTGATTCGCATTTAGGGACGAATCGATTCGCTGGGCCGAATCGATTCGAAAATAGGGTTTTTTTTGTGGGGGTTTTCTAGAGTGAGTTTCTCCCCGTTTCATTTGGGTTTATCGATTAGGAACCTTCTTATGAGTTATGAGAATTATGTTTTGGAGACTTTTAGGAAGTTTCCCTTATGATAAATTATTGGGGTCATATTGACTTGTTTTGAGAGAATACCGATTCGAGGATTATCGTATAGCCGAGTGGGAAATCCCACTATTATCGAGTTCTCTATTTTGAAGATAGTTATGAGTCTATAAGGGAGAGGAAAGATGAGCTTAGTGATGTTAACTCTTAGATTAAATCTCAAATGTGATACCGTTAGGGTTCATATGCTCGATTGAACCATAATATTGATTGGGCAAACTAATTATTGACCGATGTGAATTTGGATATAGAGAATATCCTTAACGCTAATTGGATTGGGAAAGAAGGGTAAGGTATGCAAGTTAGAAACGGTTAGTAGATCGAGAGTAATATACTTATATGTGAAAGTATTTCTTTCATTCATACGAGTGTAAAAGAATATGTATATTTATATGGCGTAAATTTATATACCTTACGTGATGGTTTGCATTTATGTGATGTGATTGTATATATATATATATATATATATCTACTGAGAAGGATATATATATATATTGTTTGTGGGCATACGCTCCAGTGCTATCATGGGAAGTTACGCGATGTGGGTGAGGCCCTTGGCTTGAGGAGCAGGGTGCGTATAGCCCCAGGTCATAGTTGTCCATTATTGTTTGTGTGATTTCATTTGGGGGTGAGAAGTCTTGGTTATGATTCGTTCTCACTTGCCAGTTAAGAACTATGACCGCTTTACCTACGTTGTGATTTGTTTTGATTACCATGGCGGTGTGATAATAATCCAATATATGGTAATCCGGGATAAAGTGAGTAATTCCTGGAAGATGATAGCATTGTGAAGTATTTTGTATATCCTTAAGTGATTGGATTTCGGATATTTAATTGTACGCTAATTGTGCTATGTGTACTTGATTGATAGGATTGTGTGATTATGCTTTATAACTACTGTAATGTTATAGACCCTATAATGTTTCGGAGCATTATCTTAGTTATGTGATTTGAGATATATGTGGGGTACCGAGGGCGTAATGGATCTCAACGACCAATATTGTCAAGGAGTAGTGTAACAGGGGTTTCCTTGTTTGGATTTCGCTTTGCAAGACATCCCACGCACGAAACACAGTGCAATATTGGGAGTGGGGAGAAATGTAGTCCTCAGTACTCTGACTTATAAGTTACGGGAATAATGAGTTATGGGAAACAATCGGGTGGAATAGTGTATTTATGGAGTTAACATTACATATATCGCGCACCGAGGGCGCTATGAATCTCAACAATCAATAGTGTCATGGAGTAGTGTATAGGGGGGTTCCTTGTTTCGATTTTTCTTTACGAGATGTCCAATGCACGAAATGCCGTGCACTGTTGAGAGTTGGGAATAGTTAATTATATATATTCTAATTTAGTATTTGGGGTTATATACGTCGTGCGTTGAAGGCATAATAAATCTCGATAATCAACACTGTCAAGGAGTAGTGTAACGGGGGGGTATTTATTTGGATTTCGCTTTGCGAGACGTCCCACTCACGAGACGTAGTGCAATGTTGAGAATTGGGAGAAGTTTAGTCCGTAGCATTTAGATGCTAATAACTCATGTAGTTAATAACTAGAATCTGCTAAATTCTAGTATGAGAATATGTTGATGTATATGCATATTTATAAGTTAAGATGATTTGAGACTGTAGAAGGGTGTTTCAAGCTTCACCACTATATTTGTGAGTGAGGGTCCCTCAAAGACCCCCCCTTCAGCTTACAGAAAATATATTGGAGAAGGAACCCCCAGGGTCCCTCGACCGCAGAGTGCCATATTGGAGAAGGAACCCCAGGGTCCCTCCATTGCAGAAGCCCAATTTGAGAGGGGATACCGCAAGGGTCCTTGCAGAAACTTGAGTTAAGAAGGGACACTGCGAGGGTCACTGCAGAAATGACATTTGAGAAGTGCCCCGCAAGGGACACTACAGAAGTCCAAGTTGAGAAGGGCCACCGCAAGGGTCACTACAGAAATGACATTCGATAAGTTCCCCGTAAGGGCCACTGCAGAAATGACATTTGAGAAGTGCCCCGTAAGGGCCACTGCAGAAGTCCAAGTTGAGAAGGTCCACTGCAGAAGTGACATTTGAGAAGTGCCCCGCAAGGGTTACTGTAGAAGTCCAAATTGAGAAGGGCCACTGCAAGGGTCACTGCAGAAGTCCAAGATTCAAAGGGCCACAGCAGAAATGACATTAGAGAAGTGCGCCACTGTAGAAATGACATTTGAGAAATGCCCTGCAAGGGCCACTGCAGAAGTCCAATTTGAGAAGGGACGCCGTAAGGGTCACTACAGAAATGACATTTGAAAAGTGCCCTGCAAGGGGCACTGCAGAAGTCCATGTTGGGAAGGGCGACCGTAAGGGTCACTGCAGAAATGACATCTGAGAAGTGCCCGCAAGGGCCACTGCATAAGTCCAAGTTGAGAAGGGTCACTGCATAAATGACATTTGAGAAGTGCCCCGCAAGGGCCACTACAGAAGTACCGCGTAAGGGCCACTGCAAAAGTCCAGGATTGAGAAGGGTCACCGCAAGGGTCACTGCAGAAATGACATTCGTGAAGTGCCACTGCAAGGGTCACTGCAGAAATGACATTTAAGAAGTACTGCATAAGGTCCACTGCAGAAGTCCAAGATTGAGAAGGGCCACCGCAAGGGTCACTACAGAAATGACATTCGAGAAGTGCCGCCGCAAGGGTCACTACGAAAATGACATTTGAAGAAGTGCATCGCAAAGGCACAAAAGTCCAAAATTGAGAAGGGCCGTTACAAGGGTCACTACATAAATGATATTCAAGAAGTGCCACCGCAAGGGTCACTACGAAAATGACATTTGAGAAGTGCCCCGTAAGGACCACTGCAGAAATCAAAGATTAAGAAGGAACCACCCCAGGGTCTCGACAGAAACTCATATTGAGCAGGAACCTCCAGGCACTAAACCAAAACTGGCGATTGGTCACGGACAAAATCCCTGACCAAAACTGTGGGTCGCGGACTTTGGCCGTGACCATTTTTGGCGTGACCATTTTCGTGGGTCGCGGCCCAAGTCCGTGACCAAAAAATGGTCACGGCCAAGAGGGGTCACGATAGATGGTCGCGGACTTTGGCCATGACCCATGCCGTGACAGGTCGCGGCCCTTATCCGTGACCCACAACCGTGACAAATTGGTCGCGGCCAAAGTCCAAGAACCACGTCCGTGACAAAAAAATTAAAAAAAATTGGTCGCGGCCCTTATCCGTGAACCATAACCGTGACAAATTAGTCGCGACCAAAGTCCGCGACTCACGCCCGTGACAAAAAAAATTAAAAAACATTAGTCGCGGACCTTGTCCGTGACAAATTGGTCGCGATTAAAGTCCGCGACCCACGTGCGTGACAAAAAAAAATTAAAAAAATTGGTCGCGGCCCTAGTCCGCGACCCATAACCGTGACAAAAAAAAAAAAAATGGTCGCGGACTTTGGCCGCGACCATTTTTAAGCGCGACAAAAAAAAATAAAAATGGTTATGGACAAAGTCCATGACCATATTTATCTATAATTTAAAAGAAATGTATTTTTTTTGTCCAATCCTAAAATTGGGGGTCCTGTGAGTGTACCGTCGGTTGCTACGAGGCATTACAAATATTTATTATAGGCAAAACAATAAAAAAAATCACAAATTGCGAATTGAGAATGTTGTTAATAAACAAATATATATACAAACTTAAAAATATTACACGTCTTAATAATTCACAGACCAAAAAAAAATATGGCCGAGTTTCCTCTATTTTCTTCACATTCCAAAACCTGTAAATGAAAAACATTTATTATAAAGCCCACACGGCTATAAAATTCAACAATCAAATTATAAAAGCCCGCACGGTCATAAAACTAAACAATAAAAGCCTGCACGGATATAACACATAAAAAACATTATCCTAAATGTCCACAACATATAAATAATCATCATGTCGTAAACCATTGCCTCCTTCATTTGATCCACGTGCAAAAATCCTACAAATGATAGGATACAAAAAACAAAAATATCAGTAACCAAGTATTTTTACAAAAAATTTAATCAAGCTAAAAAATTGCATATATGAGTTAAAATTATCAGTAACCAAGTAGAAATATGAAAATTACCGTCGTTTTGAGAGGTGTTGGTGCCACCCACGGGGCCGTTCGGGGGCTGTTTCGAGTTTACACCATCTAACGTCATGTTTTTAAGCCTAAGTCTAGAGATAAGCAAATTAACGCCGTGCCCTCAAATTGGGAGTCCCACGGCTGCGGGGTCAGTTCCTACGAGTTACGTTGATCCCGTGGGAGGTGTTGGTGCCACCCACGGGGCCGTTCGGGGGCTGTTTCGAGTTTTCAACCTCTATCATCATGTTTTTAAGCCTAAGTCTTTAAATATGCAAATTACCGTATTACTCTCAAACCGAGAGACCCGGGGTTGCGAGGTCAGTTCCTACGAGTTACGTTGGTCCCGTGGGAGGTGTTAGTGCCACCCACGGGGCCGTTTGGGGGCTGTTTCGAGTTTTCACCCTCTAACGTCATGTTTTGCTTAAGTGTAGAAATACGCAAATTACCCTCATACTCTCAAACTGGGAGACCCGCGGCTGAGGGGTCAGTTCCTACGAGTTATGTTTGTCCCGTGGGAGGTGTTGGTGCCACCCACGGGGCCGTTCGGGGGCTGTTTCGAGTTTTCACCCTTTAACGTCATGTTTTTAAGACTAAGTCTTGAAATATACAAATTACCGTATTACTCTCAAATCGGGATTCCCGCGACTGGGGGGTCAGTTCCTACAAGTTATGTTGGTCCCGTGGGAGGTGTTGGTGCCACCCACGGGGCCGTTCGGGGGCTGTTTTGAGTTTTCACCCTTTAACGCCATGTTTTGCTTAAGTGTAGAAATACGCAAATTACGGTCGTATTCTGAAACTGGGAGACCAGCGGCTGCAAGGTCAGTTCCTACGAGTTACGTTGGTCCCGTGGGAGGTGTTGGTGCCACCCACGGGGCCGTTCGGGGGTTGTTTCGAGTTTTCACCCTCTAACGTCATGTTTTTAAGCCTAAGTCTATAAATAAGCAAATTACCATCGTACTCTCAAACCGGGAGTCCCGCGGCTGCGGGGTCAGTTCCTACGAGTTACGTTGGTCCCGTGGGAGGTGTTGGTGCCACCCACGGGGCCGTTCGGGGGCTGTTTCGAGTTTTCACCCTTTAACGTCATGTTTTTAAGCCTAAGTCTTGAAATATATAAATTAACGTATTACTCTCAAACCGGGATTCCCGCGGCTGCGGGGTCAGTTCCTACGAGTTATGTTGGTCCCGTGGGAGGTGTTGGTTCCACCCACGGGGCCGTTCGGGGGTTGTTTTGAGTTTTCACCCTGTAACGCCATGTTTTGCTTAAGTGTAGAAATACGCAAATTACGGTCGTATTCTCAAACCGGGAGACCCGCGGCTGCGGGGTCAGTTCCTACGAGTTACGTTGGTCCCATGGGCGGTGTTGGTGCCACCCACGGGGCCGTTCGGGGGATGTTTCGAGTTTTCACCCTCTAACGTCATGTTTTTAAGCCTAAGTCTTTAAATATACAAATTACCGTATTACTCTCAAACCGGGAGACCCGCGGCTGCGAGGTCATTTCCTACGAGTTACGTTGGTCCCGTGGGAGGTGTTGGTGCCACCCACGGGGCCGTTCAGGGGTTGTTTCGAGTTTTCACCCTCTAACGTCATGTTTTTAAGCCTAAGTCTAGAAATAAGCAAATTACCATCGTACTCTCAAACCGGGAGTTCCGCGGCTGCGGGGTCAGTTCCTACGAGTTACGTTGGTCCCGTGGGAGGTGTTGGTGCCACCCACGGGGCCGTTTGGGGGCTGTTTCGTGTTTTAACCCTCTAACGTCATGTTTTTAAGCCTAAGTCTTGAAATATATAAATTACCGTATAACTCTCGAACCGGGATTCTCGCGACTGCGGGGTCAGTTCCTACAAGTTATGTTGGTCCCGTGGGAGGTGTTGGTGCCACCCACGGGGCCTTCCGGGGGCTGTTTCAAGTTTTCACCCTTTAACGCCATGTTTTGCTTAAGTGAAGAATTACGCAAATTATGGTCGTATTCTCAAACCGGGAGACCCGCGACTGCGAGGTCAGTTCCTACGGGTTACGTTGGTCCCGTGGGAGGTGTTGGACCCACCCACTGGGCCGTTCGGGGGCTGTTTCGAGTTTTCACCCTCTAACGTCATGTTTTTAAGCCTAAGTCTAAAAATAAGCAAATTATCGTCGTACTCTCAAACCGGGAGTCCCGCGGCTGCGGGGTCAGTTCCTACAAGTTACGGTTGTCCCGTGGGAGGTGTTAGTGCCACCCACGGGGCCGTTTGGGGGTTGTTTCGAGTTTTCACCCTCTAACGTCATGTTTTGCTTAAGTGTAGAGATACGCAAATTACCCTCGTACTCTCAAATTGGGAGACCCGCGGCTGCGGGGTCAGTTCCTACGAGTTATGTTGGTCCCGTGGGAGGTGTTGGTGCCGCCCACGGGGTCGTTCGGGGGCTGTTTCGAGTTTTCACCCTTTAACGTCATGTTTTTAAGCCTAAGTCTTGAAATATACAAATTATCGTATTACTCTCAAACCGGGATTCCCGCGGCTGGGGGGTCAGTTCCTACGAGTTATGTTGGTCCCGTGGGAGGTGTTGGTGTCACCCACGGGGCCGTTCGGGGGCTGTTTCGAGTTTTCACCCTTTAACGCCATGTTTTGCTTAAGTGTAGAAATACGTAAATTACGGTCGTATTCTCAAACTGGGAGACCCGCGGCTGCGAGGTCAGTTCCTACGAGTTATGTTGGTCCCGTGGGAGGTGTTGGTGCCACCCACGGGGCCGTTCGGGGGCTGTTTCGAGTTTTCACCCTTTAACGTCATGTTTTTAAGCCTAAATCTTGAAATATACAAATTAATGTATTACTCTCTGTAAGGACACAAATTTCCAATTGAGTCCATATGTAGTTTTGGCTCAATTCCGGACAAAAACATTTATTCATAGGATAGTATTTAATTGTAATATTCTCAAGCCTATGAAGTATGTGTTGAAGACGTAGTGGCAAAGAATTTAAAGCTTCATCAAAATGCCGGTTTGCGTGCCTCGTTTCTACGTCATCAACTAAGGTTCCATGCTCCCAAGGTATGAATGTAACTATATATATATAGGAGCTTGGAACAAAAGTTATTGGGCGTTAGGTGTAATAAAAACTGCATTTTATTTTCAGAAAGAATCAATTAGAACTTTAAAATAAGTATATAAAAGTTTCTGGGCCAAAATCGAATTTTACAAACTTTCTGGTCGTTCGTTAGAAATGTCGTTCGAACGAGTTTTTTCGTTCGAACCAGGTTTCGTTCGAACGAGTTTTTCGTTCGAACCAGTTTTCGTTCGAACGAGTTTGCCAACGACCCTAAACTGGTCAGTCGTTCGATATGTCATTCGAATGAGTTTTTCGTTCTAACGAGGTATCTAACGAGATTCTAACGAGCCCAGGCTGGTCGCTCGTTAGAAGTCTCGTTCGAACGAGAGTCAAGTTCGTTCGGACGAGACGCCAGGGCGGGATAAGTTTTGAGCAGTTTTTGGCAGTTTTCACCCACTTTCCACACTTGGTTTTTAACCAACTTTTTCAAGACTTATTAAGGACGGGAAACACATTTTTCAAATCAACTTTTCCAACCTTGTTTATCTCCTAGAGAGAGTTTGAGAGAAAAAATAGTTTAGGAAAATGTTCAAGTTTTGAGTGTTGTTTTTCAAAGAAAAATTCATATATCACTCTAGTGTTTACACCCAGTAGTTATTTATCCAAGCTCTATATATACATATCTTTACTTGGAGTTTTTGGCACCGGTTTTCTCTACTGAATTCAAGAAGAGACGTTTCGGGTTTGCTTCTACACCCCATCACAAAGAAGACTTTTGTTGAGATTCTACCCACACGGAGAAAGGCTCCATGCTTGGGTGACGGTGACCATATAAAGTCCCATCGGTGGATTCCGAGACCGCGGTGGTGTTCCGAGGTTGTTCCCTAGGAAGATGTTTCTACGAGAAGGAACGTCGAGGCTTGAGAGGGATCGAGTCAGTCGTTGTAAGTCTATCTGTCTTGTAATTGTAATTCCATATCTAGTGGACTTGTGGCTAGGGCCGTCCGAGGTTGTTTCCCGTCTTGGGTCTTTCCTCATACATCTCGGCGTAGTGTGACATTGTTTATTTTATCTTGCACAATAATTTAGAATCCATGCTTAGGATAATTTCAAGATAAAATTTGGTTTAATTATCACACTCATTTTATTTGGGACTAAATTAAATATTGGGTAAATTTGGTTTATTCAAGTCATTTGCTAAAATTGGTTTCGCCTAACTTTGGATAATTGAAAATTATGACTTAGGAAAATTCTAGGACTTGAGTTAATTAAAACTTGTTTTTGTTAATTTTTGGAAAGTTGAACCATCACATTTACAACGCTTCCGCATCATCTTTATTGTGTTTTATATTAAAAAGGAAATTAAATATTTCAAGTTGTGATTATTAAAATCCGGGGGCTTTTCACTCTCAAACCGGGATTCCCGCGGCTGCGGGGTGAGTTCCTACGAGTTATGTTGGTCCCGTGGGAGGTGTTGGTGCCACCCACGGGGCCGTTCGGGAGTTGTTTTGAGTTTTCACCCTGTAACGCCATGTTTTGCTTAAGTGTAGAAATACGCAAATTATGGTCGTATTCTCAAACCGGGAGACCCGCGGCTGCGAGGTCAGTTCCTACGAGTTACGTTGGTCCCGTGGGAGGTGTTGGTGCCACCCACGGGGCCGTTCGGGGGCTGTTTCGAGTTTTCACCCTCTAACGTCATGTTTTTAATCCTAAGTCTAGAAATAAGCAAATTACCATCGTACTCTCAAACCGGGAGTCCCGCGGCTGCGGGATCAGTTCCTACGAGTTACGTTGGTCCCGTGGGAGGTGTTGGTGCCACACACGGGGCCGTTCGGGGGCTGTTTCGAGTTTTCACCCTGTAACGTCATGTTTTTCTTAAGTGTAGAAATACGCAAATTATGGTCGTATTCTCAAACCGGGAGACCTGCGGCTGCGGGGTCAGTTCCTGCGAGTTACATTGGTCCCGTGGGAGGTGTTGGTGCCACCCACAGGGCCGTTCGGGGGCTGTTTCGAGTTTTAACCCTCTAACGTCATGTTTTTAAGCCTAAGTCTTGAAATATACAAATTACCGTATAACTCTCGAACCGGGATTCCCGCGGCTGCGGGGTCAGTTCCTACGAGTTATGTTGGCCCCGTGGGAGGTGTTGGTGCCACCCACGGGGCCGTTCGGTGGTTGTTTTGAGTTTTCACCCTGTAACGCCATGTTTTGCTTTAGTGTAAAAATACGCAAATTACGGTCGTATTCTCAAACCGGGAGACCCGCGGCTGCGAGGTCAGTTCCTACGGGTTACGTTGGTCCCGTGGGAGGTGTTGGTCCCACCCACGGGGCCGTTCGGGGGCTGTTTCGAGTTTCACCCTCTAACGTCATGTTTTTAAGCCTAAGTCTAGAAATAAGCAAATTACCGTCGTACTCTCAAACCGGGAGTCCCGCGGCTGCGGGGTCAGTTCCTACGAGTTACGTTGGTCCCGTGGGAGGTGTTGGTGCCACACACGGGGCCGTTCGGGGGCTGTTTCGAGTTTTCACCCTGTAACGTCATGTTTTTCATAAGTGTAGAAATACGCAAATTATGGTCGTATTCTCAAACCGGGAGACCCGCGACTGCGGGGTCAGTTCCTGCGAGTTACATTGGTCCCGTGGGAGGTGTTGGTGCCACCCACGGGGCCGTTTGGGGGCTGTTTCGAGTTTTCACCCTCTAACATCATGTTTTTAAGCCAAAGTCTTTAAATATGCAAATTACCGTATTACTCTCAAACCAGGAGACCCGCAGCTGCGAGGTCAGTTACTACGAGTTACGTTGGTCCCGTGGGAGGTGTTGGTGCCACCCACGGGGCCGTTCGGGGGCTGTTTCGAGTTTTCACCCTTTAACGCCATGTTTTGCTTAAGTGTAAAAATACGCAAATTACGGTCGTATTCTGAAACTGGGAGACCCGCGGCTGCGAGGTCAGTTCCTACGATTACGTTGGTCCCGTGGGAGGTGTTGGTGCCACGCACGGGGGCGTTCGGGAGCTGTTTCTAGTTTTCACCCTCTAACGTCATGTTTTTAAGCCTAAGTGTAGAAATAAGAAAATTACCATCGTACTCTTAAACCGAGAGTCCCGCGGCTGCGGGGTCAGTTCCTACGAGTTACGTTGGTCCCGTGGGAGGTGTTGGTGCCACCCATGGGGCCGTTCGGGGGCTTTTTCGAGTTTTCACCCTCTAACGTCATATTTTTAAGCCTAAGTCTAGAAATAAGCAAATTACCATCGTACTCTCAAACCGGGAGTCCCGCGGCTGCGGGGTCAGTTCCTACGAGTTACGTTGGTCCCGTGGGAGGTGTTGGTGCCACCCACGGGGCCGTTCGGGGGCTATTTCGAGTTTTCACCCTTTAACGTCATGTTTTTAAGCCTAAGTCTTGAAATATATAAATTAACGTATTACTCTCAAACCGGGATTCCCGCGGCTGCGGGGTCAGTTCCTACGAGTTACGTTGGTCCCGTGGGAGGTGTTGGTGCCACCCACGGGGCCGTTCAGGGGCTGTTTCGAGTTTTCACCCTCTAACGTCATGTTTTTAAGCCTAAGTCTTTAAATATGCAAATTACCGTATTACTCTCAAACCGGGAGACCCGCGGCTGCGAGGTCAGTTCCTACGAGTTACGTTGGTCCCGTGGGAGGTGTTGGTGCCACCCACGGGGCCGTTCGGGGGCTGTTTCGAGTTTTCACCCTTTAACGCCATATTTTGCTTAAGTGTAGAAATACGCAAATTACGGTGGTATTCTGAAACTGGGAGACCCACGGCTGCGAGGCCAGCTCCTACGAGTTACGTTGGTCCCGTGGGAGGTGTTGGTGCCACCCACGGGGCCGTTCGGGAGCTGTTTCGAGTTTTCACCCTCGAACGTCATGTTTTTAAGCCTAAGTGTAGAAATAAGAAAATTGCCATCGTACTCTCAAACCGAGAGTCCCGCGGCTGCGGGGTCAGTTCCTACGAGTTACGTTGGTCTCGTGGGAGGTGTTGGTGCCACCCACGGGGCCGTTCGGGGGCTGTTTGGAGTTTTCACCCTCTAACGTCATGTTTTTAAGCCTAAGTCTTTAAATATGCAAATTATCTTATTACTCTCAAACCGGGAGACCCGCGGCTGCGAGGTCAGTTCCTACGAGTTACGTTGGTCCCGTGGGAGGTGTTGGTGCCACCCACGGGGCCGTTCGGGGGCTGTCTCGAGTTTTCACCCTCTAACATCATGTTTTTAAGCCTAAGTCTAGAAATAAGCAAATTAACATCGTACTCTCAAACCGGGAGTCCCGCGGCTGTGGGGTCAGTTCCTACGAGTTACATTGGTCCCGTGGGAGGTGTTGGTGCCACCCACGGGGCTGTTCGGGGTCTGTTTCGAGTTTTCACCCTCTAACGTCATGTTATTAAGCCTAAGTCTTTAAATATGCAAATTAACGTATTACTCTCAAACTGGGAGACCCGCGGCTGCGAGGTCAGTTCCTACAAGTTACGTTGGTCCCGTGGGAGGTTATGGTGCCACCCACGGGGCCGTTCGGGGGCTGTTTCGAGTTTTCAGCCTCTAACGTCATTTTTTTAAGCCTAAGTCTAGAAATTAGAAAATTAACATCGTACTCTCAAACCGGGAGTCCCGCGGCTGCGGGGTCAGTTCCTACGAGTTACGTTGGTCCCGTGGGAGGTGTTGGTGCCACCTACGGGGCCGTTCGAGGGCTGTTTCGAGTTTTCACCCTTTAACGTCATGTTTTTAAGCCTAAGTCTTGAAATATATTAATTACCGTATTACTCTCAAATCGGGATTCCCGCGGCTGCGAGGTCAGTTCCTACGAGTTTCGTTGGTCCCCTGGGAGGTGTTGGTCCCACCCACGGGGCCGTTCGGGGGCTGTTTCGAGTTTTCACCCTCTAACTTCATGTTTTTAAGCCTAAGTCTAGAAATAAGCAAATTACCGTCGTACTCTCAAACCGGGAGTCCCGCGGCTGCGGGGTCAGTTCCTAAGAGTTACGTTGGTCCCGTGGGAGGTGTTGGTGCCACCCACGGGTCCGTTCGGGGGCTGTTTCGAGTTTTCACCCTTTAACGCCATATTTTGCTTAAGAGTAGAAATACGCAAATTACGGTGGTATTCTGAAACTGGGAGACCCGCGGCTGCGAGGCCAGCTCCTACGAGTTACGTTGGTCCCGTGGGAGGTGTTGGTGCCACCCACGGGGCCGTTCGGGAGCTGTTTCGAGTTTTCACGCTCTAACGTCATGTTTTTAAGCCTAAGTGTAGAAATAAGAAAATTACCATCGTACTCTCAAACCGAGAGTCCCTCGGCTGCGGGGTCAGTTCCTACGAGTTACGTTGGTCCTGTGGGAGGTGTTGGTGCCACCCACGGGGCCGTTCGGGGGCTGTTTCGAGTTTTCACCCTCTAACGTCATGTTTTTAAGCCTAAGTCTTTAAATATGCAAATTATCGTATTACTCTCAAACCGGGAGACCCGCGGCTGCGAGGTTAGTTCCTACGAGTTACGTTGGTCCCGTGGGAGGTGTTGGTGCCACCCACGGGGCCGTTCGGGGGCTGTTTCGAGTTTTCACCGTCTAACGTCATGTTTTTAAGCCTAATTCTTTAAATATGCAAATTATCGTATTACTCTCAAACCGGGAGACCCGCGGTTGCGAGGTCAGTTCCTACGAGTTACATTGGTCCCGTGGGAGGTGTTGGTACCACCCACGGGGCCGTTCGGGGGCTGTTTCGAGTTTTCAACCTCTAACGTCATGTTTTTAAGCCTAAGTCTTTAAATATGCAAATTACCGTATTACTCTCAAATCGGGAGACCCGCGGCTGCGAGGTCAGTTCCTACGAGTTACGTTGGTCCCGTGGGAGGTTATGGTGCCACCCACGGGGCCGTTCGGGGGCTGTTTCGAGTTTTCAGCCTCTAACGTCATCATTTTAAGCGTGTGTCTAGAAATGAGCAAATTAACATCGTACTCTCAAACCGGGAGTCCCGCGGCTGCGGGGTCAGTTCCTACGAGTTACGTTGGTCCCGTGGGAGGTGTTGGTGCCACCCACGGGGTCGTTCGGGGGCTGTTTCGAGTTTTCACCCTTTAACGTCATGTTTTTAAGCCTAAGTCTTGAAATATACAAATTACCGTATTACTCTCAAATCGGGATTCCCGGGGCTGCGGGGTCATTTCCTACGAGTTATGTTGGTCCCGTGGGAGGTGTTGGTGCCACCCACGGGGCCGTTCGGGGGCTGTTTCGAGTTTTCACCCTTTAATGCCATGTTTTGCTTAAGTGTAGAAATACACAAATTACGATCGTATTCTCAAACCGGGAGACCCGCGGCTGTGAGGTCAGTTCCTACCAGTTTTGTTGGTCCCGTGGGAGGTGTTGGTACCACCCACGGGGCCGTTCGGGGGCTGTTTCGAGTTTTCAACCTCTAACGTCATGTTTTTAAGCCTAAGTCTTTAAATATGCAAATTACCGTATTACTCTCAAATCGGGAGACCCGCGGCTGCGAGGTCAGTTCCTACGAGTTACGTTGGTCCCGTGGGAGGTTATGGTGCCATCCACGGGGCCGTTCGGGGGCTGTTTCGAGTTTTCAGCCTCTAACGTCGTCATTTTAAGCCTATGTCTAGAAATAAGCAAATTAACATCGTACTCTCAAACCGGGAGTCCCGCGGCTGCGGGGTCAGTTCCTTCGAGTTACGTTGGTCCCGTGGGAGGTGTTGGTGCCACCCACGGGGCCGTTCGGGGGCTGTTTCGAGTTTTCACCCTTTAACGTCATGTTTTTAAGCCTAAGTCTTGAAATATATTAATTACCGTATTACTCTCAAATCAGGATTCCCGCGGCTATGAGGTCAGTTCCTAAGAGTTACGTTGGTCCCGTGGGAGGTGTTGGTGCCACCCACGGGGCCGTTCGGGGGCTGTTTCGAGTTTTCACCCTTTAACGCCATGTTTTGCTTAAGTGTAGAAATACACAAATTACGATCGTATTCTCAAACCGAGAGACCCGCTGCTGTGAGGTCAGTTCCTACGAGTTTCGTTGGTCCCGTGGGAGGTGTTGGTGCCACCCACGGGGCCGTTCGGGGGCTGTTTCGAGTTTTCACCCTTTAACGCCATGTTTTTAAGCCTAAGTCTAGAAATATATTAATTACCGTATTACTCTCAAATCGGGATCCCCGCGGCTGCGGGGTCATTTCCTACGAGGTATGTTGGTCCCGTGGGAGGTGTTGGTGCCACCCACGGGGCCGTTCGGGGGCTGTTTCGAGTTTTCACCCTTTAACGCCATGTTTTGCTTAAGTGTAGAAATACACAAATTACGATCGTATTCTCAAACCGGAAGACCCGCGGCTGCGAGGTCAGTTCCTACGAGTTACGTTGGTCCCGTGGGAGGTGTTGGTGCCACCCACGAGGCCGTTCGGGAGCTGTTTCGAGTTTTCACGCTCTAACGTCATGTTTTTAAGCCTAAGTGTAGAAGTAAGAAAATTACCATCGTACTCTCAAACCGAGATTCCCGCGGCTGCGGGGTCAGTTCCTTCGAGTTATGTTGGTCCCGTGGGAGGTGTTGGTGCCACCCACGGGGCCGTTCGGGGGCTATTTCGAGTTTTCACCCTTTAACGTCATGTTTTTAAGCCTAAGTCTTGAAATATACTAATTACCGTATTACTCTCAAACCGGGATTCCCGGGGCTGTGGGGTCATTTCCTACGAGTTATGTTGGTCCCGTGGGAGGTGTTGGTGCCACCCACGGGGCCGTTCGGGGGCTGTTTCGAGTTTTCACCCTTTAACGCCATGTTTTTAAGCCTAAGTCTTGAAATATATTAATTACCGTATTACTCTCAAATCGGGATTCCCGCGGCTGTGGGGTCATTTCCTACGAGTTATGTTGGTCCCGTGGGAGGTGTTGGTGCCACCCACGGGGGCTGTTTCGAGTTTTCACCCTTTAACGCCATGTTTTGCTTAAGTGTAGAAATACGCAAATTACGGTGGTATTCTGAAACTGGGAGACCCGCGGCTGCGAGGCCAGCTCCTACGAGTTACGTTGGTCCCGTGGGAGGTGTTGGTGCCACCCACGGGGCCGTTCGGGAGCTGTTTCGAGTTTTCACGCTCTAACGTCATGTTTTTAAGCCTAAGTGTAGAAATAAGGAAATTACCATCGTACTCTCAAACCGAGAGTCCCGCGGCTGCGGGGTCAGTTCCTACGAGTTACGTTGGTCCCGTGGGAGGTGTTGGTGCCACCCACGAGGCCGTTCGGGGCTGTTTCGAGTTTTCACCCTCTAACGTCATGTTTTTAAGCCTAAGTATTTAAATATGCAAATTATCGTATTACTCTCAAACCGGGAGACCCGCGGCTGCGAGGTCAGTTCCTACGAGTTACGTTGGTCCCGTGGGAGGTGTTGGTGCCACCCACGGGGCCGTTCAGGGGCTGTTTCGAGTTTTCACCCTCTAACGTCATGTTTTTAAGCCTAAGTCTTTAAATATGCAAATTATCGTATTACTCTCAAACCGAGAGACCCGCGGCTGCGAGGTCAGTTCCTACGAGTTACGTTGGTCCCGTGGGAGGTGTTGGTGCCACCCACGGGGCCGTTCGGGGGCTGTTTCGAGTTTTCACCCTCTAACGTCATGTTTTTAAGCCTAAGTCTTTAAATATGCAAATTATCGTATTACTCTCAAACCGGGAGACCCGCGGTTGCGAGGTCAGTTCATACGAGTTACATTGGTCTCGTGGGAGGTGTTGGTGCCACCCACGGGGCCGTTCGGGGGGCTGTTTCGAGTTTTCACCCTCTAACGTCATGTTTTTAAGCCTAAGTCTTTAAATATGAAAATTACCGTATTACTCTCAAATCGGGAGACCCGCGGCTGCGAGGTCAGTTCCTACGAGTTACGTTTGTCCCGTGGGAGGTTATGGTGCCACCCACGGGGCCGTTCGGGGGCTGTTTCGAGTTTTCAGCCTCTAACGTCATCATTTTAAGCCTAAGTCTAGAAATAAGCAAATTAACATCGTACTCTCAAACCGGGAGTCCCGCGGCTGCGGGGTCAGTTCCTACGAGTTACGTTGGTCCCGTGGGAGGTGTCGGTGCCACCCAGGGGGTCGTTCGGGGGCTGTTTCGAGTTTTCACCCTTTAACGTCATGTTTTAAAGCTTAAGTCTTGAAATATACTAATTACCGTATTACTCTCAAACCGGGATTCCCGGGGCTGCGGGGTCATTTCCTACGAGTTATGTTGGTCCCGTGGGAGGTGTTGGTGCCACCCACGGGGCCGTTCGGGGGCTGTTTCCAGTTTTCACCCTTTAACGTCATGTTTTTAAGCCTAAGTCTTGAAATATACTAATTACCGTATTACTCTCAAACCGGGATTCCCGCGGATGCGGGGTCATTTCCTACGAGTTATGTTGGTCTCGTGGGAGGTGTTGGTGCCACCCACGGGGCCGTTCGGGGGCTGTTTCGAGTTTTCACCCTCTAACGTCATGTTTTTAAGCCTAAGTCTTTAAATATGAAAATTACCGTATTACTCTCAAATCGGGAGACCCGCGGCTGCGAGGTCAGTTCCTACGAGTTACGTTTGTCCCGTGGGAGGTTATGGTGCCACCCACGGGGCCGTTCGGGGGCTGTTTCGAGTTTTCAGCCTCTAACGTCATCATTTTAAGCCTAAGTCTATAAATAAGCAAATTAACATCATACTCTCAAACCGGGAGTCCCGCGGCTGCGGGGTCAGTTCCTACGAGTTACGTTGGTCCCGTGGGAGGTGTCGGTGCCACCCAGGGGGTCGTTCGGGGGCTGTTTCGAGTTTTCACCCTTTAACGTCATGTTTTAAAGCTTAAGTCTTGAAATATACTAATTACCGTATTACTCTCAAACCGGGATTCCCGGGGCTGCGGGGTCATTTCCTACGAGTTATGTTGGTCCCGTGGGAGGTGTTGGTGCCACCCACGGGGCCGTTCGGGGGCTGTTTCGAGTTTTCACCCTTTAACGTCATGTTTTTAAGCCTAAGTCTTGAAATATATTAATTGCCGTATTACTCTCAAATCGGGATTCCAGCGGCTGCGGGGTCATTTCCTACGAGTTATGTTGGTCCCGTGGGAGGTGTTGGTGCCACCCACGGGGCCGTTCGGGGGCTGTTTCGAGTTTTCACCCTTTAACGCCATGTTTTGCTTAAGTGTAGAAATACACAAACTACGATCGTATTCTCAAACCGGGAGACCCGCGGCTGCGAGGTCCGTTCCTACAAGTTACGTTGGTCCCGTGGGAGGTGTTGGTGCCACCCACGGGGCCGTTCGGGAGCTGTTTCGAGTTTTCACGCTCTAACGTCATGTTTTTAAGCCTAAGTGTAGAAATAAGAAAATTACCATAGTACTCTCAAACCGAAAGTCCCGCGGCTGCGGGGTCAGTTCCTACGAGTTACGTTGGTCCCGTGGGAGGTGTTGGTGCCACCCACGGGGCCGTTCGGGGGCTGTTTCGAGTTTTCACCCTTTAACGTCATGTTTTTAAGCCTAAGTCTTGAAATATACTAATTACCGTATTACTCTCAAACCGGGATTCCCGGGGCAGCGGGGTCATTTCCTACGAGTTATGTTGGTCCCGTGGGAGGTGTTGGTGCCACCCACGGGCCGTTCGGTGGCTGTTTCGAGTTTTCATCCTTTAACGCCATGTTTTTAAGCCTAAGTCTTGAAATATATTAATTACCGTATTACTCTCAAATCGGGATTCCCGCGGCTGCGGGGTCATTTCCTACGAGTTATGTTGGTCCCGTGGGAGGTGTTGGTGCCACCCATGGGGCCGTTCGGGGGCTGTTTCGAGTTTTCACCCTTTAACGCCATGTTTTGCTTAAGTGTAGAAATACGCAAATTACGGTGGTATTCTGAAACTGGGAGACCCGCGGCTGCGAGGCCAGCTCCTACGAGTTACGTTGGTCCCGTGGGAGGTGTTGGTGCCACCCACGGGGCCGTTTGGGAGCTGTTTCGAGTTTTCACGCTCTAACGTCATGTTTTTAAGCCTAAGTGTAGAAATAAGAAAATTACCATCGTACTCTCAAACCGAGAGTCCCGCGGCTGCGGGGTCAGTATCTACGAGTTACGTTGGTCCCGTGGGAGGTGTTGGTGCCACCCACGAGGCCGTTCGGGGGCTGTTTCGAGTTTTCACCCTCTAACGTCATGTTTTTAAGCCTAAGTCTTTAAATATGCAAATTATCGTATTACTCTCAAACCGAGAGACCCGCGGCTGCGAGGTCAGTTCCTACGAGTTACGTTGGTCCCGTGGGAGGTGTTGGTGCCACCCACGGGGCCGTTCGGGGGCTGTTTCGAGTTTTCACCCTCTAACGTCATGTTTTTAAGCCTAAGTCTTTAAATATGCAATTTATCGTATTACTCTCAAACCGGGAGACCCGCGGCTGCGAGGCCAGTTCCTACGAGTTACGTTGGTCCCGTGGGAGGTGTTGGTGCCACCCACGGGGCCGTTCGGGGGATGTTTCGAGTTTTCACCCTCTAACGTCATGTTTTTAAGCCTAAGTCTTTAAATATGCAAATTATCGTATTACTCTCAAACCGGGAGACCCGCGGTTGCGAGGTCAGTTCATACGAGTTACAATGGTCTCGTGGGAGGTGTTGGTGCCACCCACGGGGCCGTTCGGGGGCTGTTTCGAGTTTTCACCCTCAAACGTCATGTTTTTAAGCCTAAGTCTTTAAATATGCAAATTACCGTATTACTCTCAAATCGGGAGACCCGCGGCTGCGAGGTCAGTTCCTACGAATAACGTTGGTCCCGTGGGAGGTTATGGTGCCACCCACGGGGCCGTTCGGGGGCTGTTTCGAGTTTTCAGCCTCTAACGTCATCATTTTAAGCCTAAGTCTAGAAATAAGCAAATTAACATCGTACTCTCAAACCGGGAGTCCCGCGGCTGCGGGGTCAGTTCCTACGAGTTACGTTGGTCCCGTGGGAGTTGTTGGTGCCACCCACGGGGCCGTTCGGGGGCTGTTTCGAGTTTTCACCCTTTACCGCCATGTTTTTAAGCCTAAGTCTTGAAATATATTAATTACCGTATTACTCTCAAATCGGGATTCCCACGGCTGCGGGGTCATTTCCTACGAGTTATGTTGGTCCCGTGGGAGGTGTTGGTGCCACCCACGGGGCCGTTCGGGGGCTGTTTCGAGTTTTCACCCTTTAACGCCATGTTTTTCTTAAGTGTAGAAATACACAAATTACGATCGTATTCTCAAACCGGGAGACTCGCGGCTGCGAGGTCAGTTCCTACGAGTTTCGTTGGTCCCGTGGGAGGTGTTGGTCCCACCCACGGGGCCGTTCGGGGGCTGTTTCGAGTTTTCACCCTCTAACTTCATGTTTTTATGCCTAAGTCTAGAAATAAGCAAATTACCGTCGTACTCTCAAACCGGGAGTCCCGCGGCTGCGGGGTCAGTTCCTAAGAGTTACGTTGGTCCCATGGGAGGTGTTGGTGCCACCCACGGGGCCGTTCGGGGGCTGTTTCGAGTTTTCACCCTTTAACGCCATGTTTTGCTTAAGTGCAGAAATACGAAAATTACGGTGGTATTCTGAAACTGGGAGGCCCGCGGCTGCGAGGCCAGCTCCTACGAGTTACGTTGGTCCCGTGGGAGGTGTTGGTGCCACCCACGGGGCCGTTCGGGAGCTGTTTCGAGTTTTCATGCTCTAACGTCATGTTTTTAAGCCTAAGTGTAGAAATAAGAAAATTACCATCGTACTCTCAAACCGAGAGTCCCGCGGCTGCGGGGTCAGTTCCTACGAGTTACGTTGGTCCCGTGGGAGGTGTTGGTGCCACCCACGGGGCCGTTCGGGGGCTGTTTCGAGTTTTCACCCTCTAACGTCATGTTTTTAAGCCTAAGTCTTTAAATATGCAAATTATCGTATTACTCTCAAACCGGGAGACCCGCGGCTATGAGGTCAGTTCCTACGAGTTACGTTGGTCTGGTGGGAGGTGTTGGTTCCACCCACGGGGCCGTTCGGGGGCTGTTTCGAGTTTTCACCCTCTAACGTCATGTTTTTAAGCCTAAGTCTTTAAATATGCAAATTATCGTATTACTCTCAAACCGGAAGACCCGCGGTTGCGAGGTCAGTTCCTACGAGTTACATTGGTCCCGTGGGAGGTGTTGGTACCACCCACGGGGCCGTTCGGCGGCTGTTTCGAGTTTTCAACCTCTAACGTCATGTTTTTAAGCCTAAGTCTTTAAATATGCAAATTACCGTATTACTCTAAAATCGGGAGACCCGCGGCTGCGAGGTCAGTTCCTACGAGTTACGTTGGTACCGTGGGAGGTTATGGTGCCACCCACGGGGCCGTTCGGGGGCTGTTTCGAGTTTTCAGCCTCTAACGTCATCATTTTAAGCCTAAGTCTAGAAATAAGCAAATTAACATCGTACTCTCAAACCGGGAGTCCCACGGCTGCGGGGTCAGTTCCTACGAGTTACGTTGGTCCCGTGGGAGGTGTTGGTGCCACCCACGGGGTCGTTCGGGGGCTGTTTCGAGTTTTCACCCTTTAACGTCATGTTTTTAAGCCTAAGTCTTGAAATATACTAATTACCGTATTACTCTCAAACCGGGATTCCCGGGGCTGCGGGGTCATTTCCTACGAGTTATGTTGGTCCCGTGGGAGGTGTTGGTGCCACCCACGGGGCCGTTCGGGGGCTGTTTCGAGTTTTCACCCTTTAACGCCATGTTTTTAAGCCTAAGTCTTGAAATATATTAATTACCGTATTACTCTCAAATCGGGATTCCCGCGGCTGCGGGGTCATTTCCTACGAGTTATGTTGGTCCCGTGGGAGGTGTTGGTGCCACCCACGGGGCCGTTCGGGGGCTGTTTCGAGTTTTCACCCTTTAACGCCATGTTTTGCTTAAGTGTAGAAATACACAAATTACGATCGTATTCTCAAACCGGGAGACCCGTGGCTGCGAGGTCAGTTCCTACGAGTTTCGTTGGTCCCGTGGGAGGTGTTGGTCCCAGCCACGGGGCCGTTCGGGGGCTGTTTCGAGTTTTCACCCTCTAACTTCATGTTTTAAAGCCTAAGTCTAGAAATAAGCAAATTACCGTCGTACTCTCAAACCGGGAGTCCCGCGGCTGCGGGGTCAGTTCCTAAGAGTTAAGTTGGTCCCGTGGGAGGTGTTGGTGCCACCCACGGGGCCGTTCGGGGGCTGTTTCCAGTTTTCACCCTTTAACGCCATGTTTTGCTTAAGTGTAGAAATACGCAAATTACGGTGGTATTCTGAAACTGGGAGACCCGCGGCTGCGAGGCCAACTCCTACGAGTTACGTTGGTCCCGTGGGAGGTGTTGGTGCCACCCACGGGGCCGTTCGGGAGTTGTTTCGAGTTTTCACGCTCTAACGTCATGTTTTTAAGCCTAAGTGTAGAAATAAGAAAATTACCATCGTACTCTCAAACCGAGAGTCCCACGGCTGCGGGGTCAGTTCCTACGAGTTACGTTGGTCCCGTGGGAGGTGTTGGTGCCACCCACGGGGCCGTTCGGGGGCTGTTTCGAGTTTTCACCCTCTAACGTCATGTTTTTAAGCCTAAGTCTTTAAATATGTAAATTATCGTATTACTCTCAAACCGGGAGACCCGCGGCTGCGAGGTCAGTTCCTACGAGTTACGTTGGTCCCGTGGGAGGTGTTGGTGCCACCCATGGGGCCGTTCGGGGGCTGTTTCGAGTTTTCACCCTCTAATGTCATGTTTTAAGCCTAAGTCTTTAAATATGCAAATTATCGTATTACTCTCAAACCGGGAGACCCGCGGCTGCGAGGTCAGTTCCTACGAGTTACGTTGGTCCCGTGGGAGGTGTTGGTGCCACCCACGGGGCCGTTCGGGGGCTGTTTCGAGTTTTCACCCTCTAACGTCATGTTTTTAAGCCTAAGTCTTTAAATATGCAAATTATCGTATTACTCTCAAACCGGGAGACCCGCGGTTGCGAGGTCAGTTCCTACGAGTTACATTGGTCCCGTGGGAGGTGTTGGTGCCACCCACGGGGCCGTTCGGGGGCTGTTTCGAGTTTTCACCCTCTAACGTCATGTTTTTAAGCCTAAGTCTTTAAATATGCAAATTACCGTATTACTCTCAAATCGGGAGACCCGCGGCTGCGAGGTCAGTTCCTACGAGTTACGTTGGTCCCGTGGGAGGTTATGGTGCCACCCACGGGGCCGTTCGGGGGCTGTTTCGAGTTTTCAGCCTCTAACGTCATCATTTTAAGCCTAAGTCTAGAAATAAGCAAATTAACATCGTACTCTCAAACCGGGAGTCCCGCGGCTGCGGGGTCAGTTCCTACGAGTTACGTTGGTCCCGTGGGAGGTGTTGGTGCCACCCACGGGGCCGTTCGGAGGCTGTTTCGAGTTTTCACCCTTTAACGTAATGTTTTTAAGCCTAAGCCTTGAAATATACTAATTACCGTATTACTCTCAAACTGGGATTCCCGCGGCTGCGGGGTCATTTCCTACGAGTTATGTTGGTCCCGTGGGAGGTGTTAGTGCCACCCACGGGGCCGTTCGGGGGCTGTTTCGAGTTTTCACCCTTTAACGCCATGTTTTTAAGCCTATGTCTTGAAATATATTAATTACCGTATTACTCTCAAATCGGGATTCCCGCGGCTGCGGGGTCGTTTCCTACGAGTTATGTTGGTCCCGTGGGAGGTGTTGGTGCCACCCACGGGGCCGTTCGGGGGCTGTTTCGAGTTTTCACCCTTTAACGACATGTTTTGCTTAAGTGTAGAAATACACAAATTACGATCGTATTCTCAAACCGGGAGACCCGCGGCTGCGAGGTCAGTTCCTACGAGTTTCGTTGGTCCCGTGGGAGGTGTTGGTCCCACCCACGGGGCCGTTCGGGGGCTGTTTCGAGTTTTCACCCTCTAACTTCATGTTTTTAAGCCTAAGTCTAGAAATAAGCAAATTACCGTCGTACTCTCAAACCGGGAGCCCCGCGGCTGCGGGGTCAGTTCGTAAGCGTTACGTTGGTCCCGTGGGAGGTGTTGGTGCCACCCACGGGGCCATTCGGGGGCTGTTTCGAGTTTTCACCCTTTAACGCCATGTTTTGCTTAAGTGTAGAAATACGCAAATTACGGTGGTATTCTGAAACCGGGAGACCCGCGGCTGCGAGGCCAGCTCCTACGAATTACGTTGGTCCCGTGGGAGGTGTTGGTGCCACCCACGGGGCCGTTCGGGAGCTGTTTCGAGTTTTCACGCTCTAACGTCATGTTTTTAAGCCTAAGTGTAGAAATAAGAAAATTACCACCGTACTCTCAAACCGAGAGTCCCGCGACTGCCGGGTCAGTTCCTACGAGTTACGTTGGTCCCGTGGGAGGTGTTGGTGCCACCCACGGGGCCGTTCAGGGGCTGTTTCGAGTTTCCACCCTCTAACGTCATGTTTTTAAGCCTAAGTGTAGAAATAAGAAAATTACCATCGTACTATCAAACCGAGAGTCCCGCGGCAGCGGGGTCAGTTCCTACGAGTTACATTGGGCCCGTGGGAGGTGTTGGTGCCACCCACGGGGCCGTTCGGGGGCTGTTTTCACTTTTCACCCTCTAACGTCATGTTTTTAAGCCTAAGTCATTAAATATGCAAATTATCGTATTACTCTCAAACCGGGAGACCCGCGGCTGCGAGGTCAGTTCCTACGAGTTACGTTGGTCCCATGGGAGGTGTTGGTGCCACCCACGGGGCCGTTCGGGGGCTGTTTCGAGTTTTCACCCTCTAACGTCATGTTTTTAAGCCTAAGTCTTTAAATATGCAAATTATCGTATTACTCTCAAACCGGGAGACCCGCGGCTGCGAGGTCAGTTCCTACGAGTTACGTTGGTCCCGTGGGAGGTGTTGGTGCCACCCACGGGGCCGTTCGGGGGCTGTTTCGAGTTTTCACCCTCTAACGTCATGTTTTTAAGCCTAAATCTTTAAATATGCAAATTATCGTATTACTCTCAAACCGGGAGACCCGCGGTTGCGAGGTCAGTTCCTACGAGTTACATTGGTCCCGTGGGAGGTGTTGGTGCCACCCACGGGGCCGTTCGGGGGCTGTTTCGAGTTTTCACCCTCTAACGTCATGTTTTTAAGCCTAAGTCTTTAAATATGCAAATTACCGTATTACTCTCAAATCGGGAGACCCGCGGCTGCGAGGTCAGTTCCTACGAGTTACGTTGGTCCCGTGGGAGGTTATGGTGCCACCCACGGGGCCGTTCGGGGGCTGTTTCGAGTTTTCAGCCTCTAACGTCATCATTTTAAGCCTAAGTCTAGAAATAAGCAAATTAACATCGTACTCTCAAACCGGGAGTCCCGCGGCTGCGGGGTCAGTTCCTACGAGTTACGTTGGTCCCGTGGGAGGTGTTGGTGCCACCCACGGGGCCGTTCGGGGGCTGTTTCGAGTTTTCACCCTTTAACGTCATGTTTTTAAGCCTAAGTCTTGAAATATACTAATTACCGTATTACTCTCAAACCGGGATTCCCGCGGATGCGGGGTCATTTCCTACGAGTTATGTTGGTCCCGTGGGAGGTGTTGGTGCCACCCACGGGGCCGTTCGGGGGCTGTTTCGAGTTTTCACCCTTTAACGCCATGTTTTTAAGCCTATGTCTTGAAATATATTAATTACCGTATTACTCTCAAATCGGGATTCCCGCGGCTGCGGGGTCATTTCCTACGAGTTATGTTGGTCCCGTGGGAGGTGTTGGTGCCACCTACGGGGCCGTTCGGGGGCTGGTTCGAGTTTTCACCCTTTAACGCCATGTTTTGCTTAAGTGTAGAAATACACAAATTACGATCGTATTCTCAAACCGGGAGACCCGCGGCTGCGAGGTCAGTTCCTAAGAGTTTCGTTGGTCCCGTGGGAGGTGTTGGTGCCACCCACGGGGCCGTTCGGGAGCTGTTTCGAGTTTTCACGCTCTAACGTCATGTTTTTAAGCCTAAGTGTAGAAATAAGAAAATTACCATCGTACTCTCAAACCGAGAGTCCCGCGGCTACGGGGTCAGTTTCTACGAGTTACGTTGGTCCCGTGGGAGGTGTTGGTGCCACCCACGAGGCCGTTCGGGGGCTGTTTCGAGTTTTCACTCTCTAACGTCATGTTTTTAAGCCTAAGTCTTTAAATATGCAAATTATCGTATTACTCTCAAACCGGGAGACCCGCGGCTGCGAGGTCAGTTACTACGAGTTACGTTGGTCCCGTGGGAGGTGTTGGTGCCACCCACGGGGCCGTTCGGGGGCTGTTTCGAGTTTTCACCCTCTAACGTCATGTTTTTAAGCCTAAGTCTTTAAATATGCAAATTATCGTATTACTCTCAAACCGGGAGACCCGCGGCTGCGAGGTCAGTTCCTACGAATTACGTTGGTCCCGTGGGAGGTGTTGGTGGCACCCACGGGGCCATTCGGGGGCTGTATCGAGTTTTCACCCTCTAACGTCATGTTTTTAAGCCTAAGTCTTTAAATATGAAAATTATCGTATTACTCTCAAACTGGGAGACTTGCGAATGCGAGGTCAGTTCCTACGAGTTACGTTGGTCCCGTGGGAGGTGTTGGTGCCACCCACGGGGCCGTTCGGGAGCTGTTTCGAGTTTTCACCCTTTAACGCCATGTTTTTAAGCCTAAGTCTTGAAATATATTAATTACCGTATTACTCTCAAACCGGGATTCCAACGGCTGCGGGGTCAGTTCCTACGAGTTATGTTGGTCCCGTGGGAGGTGTTGGTGCCACCCACGGGGCCGTTCGGGGGCTGTTTCGAGTTTTCACCCTTTAACGCCATGTTTTGCTTAAGTGTAGAAATACACAAACTACGATCGTATTCTCAAACCGGGAGACCCGCGGCTGCGAGGTCCGTTCCTACAAGTTACGTTGGTCCCGTGGGAGGTGTTGGTGCCACCCACGGGGCCGTTCGGGAGCTGTTTCGAGTTTTCACGCTCTAACGTCATGTTTTTAAGCCTAAGTGTAGAAATAAGAAAATTACCATAGTACTCTCAAACCGAAAGTCCCGCGGCTGCGGGGTCAGTTCCTACGAGTTACGTTGGTCCCGTGGGAGGTGTTGGTGCCACCCACGGGGCCGTTCGGGGGCTGTTTCGAGTTTTCACCCTTTAACGTCATGTTTTTAAGCCTAAGTCTTGAAATATACTAATTACCGTATTACTCTCAAACCGGGATTCCCGGGGCAGCGGGGTCATTTCCTACGAGTTATGTTGGTCCCGTGGGAGGTGTTGGTGCCACCCACGGGCCGTTCGGTGGCTGTTTCGAGTTTTCATCCTTTAACGCCATGTTTTTAAGCCTAAGTCTTGAAATATATTAATTACCGTATTACTCTCAAATCGGGATTCCCGCGGCTGCGGGGTCATTTCCTACGAGTTATGTTGGTCCCGTGGGAGGTGTTGGTGCCACCCATGGGGCCGTTCGGGGGCTGTTTCGAGTTTTCACCCTTTAACGCCATGTTTTGCTTAAGTGTAGAAATACGCAAATTACGGTGGTATTCTGAAACTGGGAGACCCGCGGCTGCGAGGCCAGCTCCTACGAGTTACGTTGGTCCCGTGGGAGGTGTTGGTGCCACCCACGGGGCCGTTTGGGAGCTGTTTCGAGTTTTCACGCTCTAACGTCATGTTTTTAAGCCTAAGTGTAGAAATAAGAAAATTACCATCGTACTCTCAAACCGAGAGTCCCGCGGCTGCGGGGTCAGTATCTACGAGTTACGTTGGTCCCGTGGGAGGTGTTGGTGCCACCCACGAGGCCGTTCGGGGGCTGTTTCGAGTTTTCACCCTCTAACGTCATGTTTTTAAGCCTAAGTCTTTAAATATGCAAATTATCGTATTACTCTCAAACCGAGAGACCCGCGGCTGCGAGGTCAGTTCCTACGAGTTACGTTGGTCCCGTGGGAGGTGTTGGTGCCACCCACGGGGCCGTTCGGGGGCTGTTTCGAGTTTTCACCCTCTAACGTCATGTTTTTAAGCCTAAGTCTTTAAATATGCAATTTATCGTATTACTCTCAAACCGGGAGACCCGCGGCTGCGAGGCCAGTTCCTACGAGTTACGTTGGTCCCGTGGGAGGTGTTGGTGCCACCCACGGGGCCGTTCGGGGGATGTTTCGAGTTTTCACCCTCTAACGTCATGTTTTTAAGCCTAAGTCTTTAAATATGCAAATTATCGTATTACTCTCAAACCGGGAGACCCGCGGTTGCGAGGTCAGTTCATACGAGTTACAATGGTCTCGTGGGAGGTGTTGGTGCCACCCACGGGGCCGTTCGGGGGCTGTTTCGAGTTTTCACCCTCAAACGTCATGTTTTTAAGCCTAAGTCTTTAAATATGCAAATTACCGTATTACTCTCAAATCGGGAGACCCGCGGCTGCGAGGTCAGTTCCTACGAATAACGTTGGTCCCGTGGGAGGTTATGGTGCCACCCACGGGGCCGTTCGGGGGCTGTTTCGAGTTTTCAGCCTCTAACGTCATCATTTTAAGCCTAAGTCTAGAAATAAGCAAATTAACATCGTACTCTCAAACCGGGAGTCCCGCGGCTGCGGGGTCAGTTCCTACGAGTTACGTTGGTCCCGTGGGAGTTGTTGGTGCCACCCACGGGGCCGTTCGGGGGCTGTTTCGAGTTTTCACCCTTTACCGCCATGTTTTTAAGCCTAAGTCTTGAAATATATTAATTACCGTATTACTCTCAAATCGGGATTCCCACGGCTGCGGGGTCATTTCCTACGAGTTATGTTGGTCCCGTGGGAGGTGTTGGTGCCACCCACGGGGCCGTTCGGGGGCTGTTTCGAGTTTTCACCCTTTAACGCCATGTTTTTCTTAAGTGTAGAAATACACAAATTACGATCGTATTCTCAAACCGGGAGACTCGCGGCTGCGAGGTCAGTTCCTACGAGTTTCGTTGGTCCCGTGGGAGGTGTTGGTCCCACCCACGGGGCCGTTCGGGGGCTGTTTCGAGTTTTCACCCTCTAACTTCATGTTTTTATGCCTAAGTCTAGAAATAAGCAAATTACCGTCGTACTCTCAAACCGGGAGTCCCGCGGCTGCGGGGTCAGTTCCTAAGAGTTACGTTGGTCCCATGGGAGGTGTTGGTGCCACCCACGGGGCCGTTCGGGGGCTGTTTCGAGTTTTCACCCTTTAACGCCATGTTTTGCTTAAGTGCAGAAATACGAAAATTACGGTGGTATTCTGAAACTGGGAGGCCCGCGGCTGCGAGGCCAGCTCCTACGAGTTACGTTGGTCCCGTGGGAGGTGTTGGTGCCACCCACGGGGCCGTTCGGGAGCTGTTTCGAGTTTTCATGCTCTAACGTCATGTTTTTAAGCCTAAGTGTAGAAATAAGAAAATTACCATCGTACTCTCAAACCGAGAGTCCCGCGGCTGCGGGGTCAGTTCCTACGAGTTACGTTGGTCCCGTGGGAGGTGTTGGTGCCACCCACGGGGCCGTTCGGGGGCTGTTTCGAGTTTTCACCCTCTAACGTCATGTTTTTAAGCCTAAGTCTTTAAATATGCAAATTATCGTATTACTCTCAAACCGGGAGACCCGCGGCTGTGAGGTCAGTTCCTACGAGTTACGTTGGTCTGGTGGGAGGTGTTGGTTCCACCCACGGGGCCGTTCGGGGGCTGTTTCGAGTTTTCACCCTCTAACGTCATGTTTTTAAGCCTAAGTCTTTAAATATGCAAATTATCGTATTACTCTCAAACCGGAAGACCCGCGGTTGCGAGGTCAGTTCCTACGAGTTACATTGGTCCCGTGGGAGGTGTTGGTACCACCCACGGGGCCGTTCGGCGGCTGTTTCGAGTTTTCAACCTCTAACGTCATGTTTTTAAGCCTAAGTCTTTAAATATGCAAATTACCGTATTACTCTAAAATCGGGAGACCCGCGGCTGCGAGGTCAGTTCCTACGAGTTACGTTGGTACCGTGGGAGGTTATGGTGCCACCCACGGGGCCGTTCGGGGGCTGTTTCGAGTTTTCAGCCTCTAACGTCATCATTTTAAGCCTAAGTCTAGAAATAAGCAAATTAACATCGTACTCTCAAACCGGGAGTCCCACGGCTGCGGGGTCAGTTCCTACGAGTTACGTTGGTCCCGTGGGAGGTGTTGGTGCCACCCACGGGGTCGTTCGGGGGCTGTTTCGAGTTTTCACCCTTTAACGTCATGTTTTTAAGCCTAAGTCTTGAAATATACTAATTACCGTATTACTCTCAAACCGGGATTCCCGGGGCTGCGGGGTCATTTCCTACGAGTTATGTTGGTCCCGTGGGAGGTGTTGGTGCCACCCACGGGGCCGTTCGGGGGCTGTTTCGAGTTTTCACCCTTTAACGCCATGTTTTTAAGCCTAAGTCTTGAAATATATTAATTACCGTATTACTCTCAAATCGGGATTCCCGCGGCTGCGGGGTCATTTCCTACGAGTTATGTTGGTCCCGTGGGAGGTGTTGGTGCCACCCACGGGGCCGTTCGGGGGCTGTTTCGAGTTTTCACCCTTTAACGCCATGTTTTGCTTAAGTGTAGAAATACACAAATTACGATCGTATTCTCAAACCGGGAGACCCGTGGCTGCGAGGTCAGTTCCTACGAGTTTCGTTGGTCCCGTGGGAGGTGTTGGTCCCAGCCACGGGGCCGTTCGGGGGCTGTTTCGAGTTTTCACCCTCTAACTTCATGTTTTAAAGCCTAAGTCTAGAAATAAGCAAATTACCGTCGTACTCTCAAACCGGGAGTCCCGCGGCTGCGGGGTCAGTTCCTAAGAGTTAAGTTGGTCCCGTGGGAGGTGTTGGTGCCACCCACGGGGCCGTTCGGGGGCTGTTTCCAGTTTTCACCCTTTAACGCCATGTTTTGCTTAAGTGTAGAAATACGCAAATTACGGTGGTATTCTGAAACTGGGAGACCCGCGGCTGCGAGGCCAACTCCTACGAGTTACGTTGGTCCCGTGGGAGGTGTTGGTGCCACCCACGGGGCCGTTCGGGAGTTGTTTCGAGTTTTCACGCTCTAACGTCATGTTTTTAAGCCTAAGTGTAGAAATAAGAAAATTACCATCGTACTCTCAAACCGAGAGTCCCACGGCTGCGGGGTCAGTTCCTACGAGTTACGTTGGTCTCGTGGGAGGTGTTGGTGCCACCCACGGGGCCGTTCGGGGGCTGTTTCGAGTTTTCACCCTCTAACGTCATGTTTTTAAGCCTAAGTCTTTAAATATGTAAATTATCGTATTACTCTCAAACCGGGAGACCCGCGGCTGCGAGGTCAGTTCCTACGAGTTACGTTGGTCCCGTGGGAGGTGTTGGTGCCACCCATGGGGCCGTTCGGGGGCTGTTTCGAGTTTTCACCCTCTAATGTCATGTTTTAAGCCTAAGTCTTTAAATATGCAAATTATCGTATTACTCTCAAACCGGGAGACCCGCGGCTGCGAGGTCAGTTCCTACGAGTTACGTTGGTCCCGTGGGAGGTGTTGGTGCCACCCACGGGGCCGTTCGGGGGCTGTTTCGAGTTTTCACCCTCTAACGTCATGTTTTTAAGCCTAAGTCTTTAAATATGCAAATTATCGTATTACTCTCAAACCGGGAGACCCGCGGTTGCGAGGTCAGTTCCTACGAGTTACATTGGTCCCGTGGGAGGTGTTGGTGCCACCCACGGGGCCGTTCGGGGGCTGTTTCGAGTTTTCACCCTCTAACGTCATGTTTTTAAGCCTAAGTCTTTAAATATGCAAATTACCGTATTACTCTCAAATCGGGAGACCCGCGGCTGCGAGGTCAGTTCCTACGAGTTACGTTGGTCCCGTGGGAGGTTATGGTGCCACCCACGGGGCCGTTCGGGGGCTGTTTCGAGTTTTCAGCCTCTAACGTCATCATTTTAAGCCTAAGTCTAGAAATAAGCAAATTAACATCGTACTCTCAAACCGGGAGTCCCGCGGCTGCGGGGTCAGTTCCTACGAGTTACGTTGGTCCCGTGGGAGGTGTTGGTGCCACCCACGGGGCCGTTCGGGGGCTGTTTCGAGTTTTCACCCTTTAACGTAATGTTTTTAAGCCTAAGCCTTGAAATATACTAATTACCGTATTACTCTCAAACTGGGATTCCCGCGGCTGCGGGGTCATTTCCTACGAGTTATGTTGGTCCCGTGGGAGGTGTTAGTGCCACCCACGGGGCCGTTCGGGGGCTGTTTCGAGTTTTCACCCTTTAACGCCATGTTTTTAAGCCTATGTCTTGAAATATATTAATTACCGTATTACTCTCAAATCGGGATTCCCGCGGCTGCGGGGTCGTTTCCTACGAGTTATGTTGGTCCCGTGGGAGGTGTTGGTGCCACCCACGGGGCCGTTCGGGGGCTGTTTCGAGTTTTCACCCTTTAACGACATGTTTTGCTTAAGTGTAGAAATACACAAATTACGATCGTATTCTCAAACCGGGAGACCCGCGGCTGCGAGGTCAGTTCCTACGAGTTTCGTTGGTCCCGTGGGAGGTGTTGGTCCCACCCACGGGGCCGTTCGGGGGCTGTTTCGAGTTTTCACCCTCTAACTTCATGTTTTTAAGCCTAAGTCTAGAAATAAGCAAATTACCGTCGTACTCTCAAACCGGGAGCCCCGCGGCTGCGGGGTCAGTTCGTAAGCGTTACGTTGGTCCCGTGGGAGGTGTTGGTGCCACCCACGGGGCCATTCGGGGGCTGTTTCGAGTTTTCACCCTTTAACGCCATGTTTTGCTTAAGTGTAGAAATACGCAAATTACGGTGGTATTCTGAAACCGGGAGACCCGCGGCTGCGAGGCCAGCTCCTACGAATTACGTTGGTCCCGTGGGAGGTGTTGGTGCCACCCACGGGGCCGTTCGGGAGCTGTTTCGAGTTTTCACGCTCTAACGTCATGTTTTTAAGCCTAAGTGTAGAAATAAGAAAATTACCACCGTACTCTCAAACCGAGAGTCCCGCGACTGCCGGGTCAGTTCCTACGAGTTACGTTGGTCCCGTGGGAGGTGTTGGTGCCACCCACGGGGCCGTTCAGGGGCTGTTTCGAGTTTCCACCCTCTAACGTCATGTTTTTAAGCCTAAGTGTAGAAATAAGAAAATTACCATCGTACTATCAAACCGAGAGTCCCGCGGCAGCGGGGTCAGTTCCTACGAGTTACATTGGGCCCGTGGGAGGTGTTGGTGCCACCCACGGGGCCGTTCGGGGGCTGTTTTCACTTTTCACCCTCTAACGTCATGTTTTTAAGCCTAAGTCATTAAATATGCAAATTATCGTATTACTCTCAAACCGGGAGACCCGCGGCTGCGAGGTCAGTTCCTACGAGTTACGTTGGTCCCATGGGAGGTGTTGGTGCCACCCACGGGGCCGTTCGGGGGCTGTTTCGAGTTTTCACCCTCTAACGTCATGTTTTTAAGCCTAAGTCTTTAAATATGCAAATTATCGTATTACTCTCAAACCGGGAGACCCGCGGCTGCGAGGTCAGTTCCTACGAGTTACGTTGGTCCCGTGGGAGGTGTTGGTGCCACCCACGGGGCCGTTCGGGGGCTGTTTCGAGTTTTCACCCTCTAACGTCATGTTTTTAAGCCTAAATCTTTAAATATGCAAATTATCGTATTACTCTCAAACCGGGAGACCCGCGGTTGTGAGGTCAGTTCCTACGAGTTACATTGGTCCCGTGGGAGGTGTTGGTGCCACCCACGGGGCCGTTCGGGGGCTGTTTCGAGTTTTCACCCTCTAACGTCATGTTTTTAAGCCTAAGTCTTTAAATATGCAAATTACCGTATTACTCTCAAATCGGGAGACCCGCGGCTGCGAGGTCAGTTCCTACGAGTTACGTTGGTCCCGTGGGAGGTTATGGTGCCACCCACGGGGCCGTTCGGGGGCTGTTTCGAGTTTTCAGCCTCTAACGTCATCATTTTAAGCCTAAGTCTAGAAATAAGCAAATTAACATCGTACTCTCAAACCGGGAGTCCCGCGGCTGCGGGGTCAGTTCCTACGAGTTACGTTGGTCCCGTGGGAGGTGTTGGTGCCACCCACGGGGCCGTTCGGGGGCTGTTTCGAGTTTTCACCCTTTAACGTCATGTTTTTAAGCCTAAGTCTTGAAATATACTAATTACCGTATTACTCTCAAACCGGGATTCCCGCGGATGCGGGGTCATTTCCTACGAGTTATGTTGGTCCCGTGGGAGGTGTTGGTGCCACCCACGGGGCCGTTCGGGGGCTGTTTCGAGTTTTCACCCTTTAACGCCATGTTTTTAAGCCTATGTCTTGAAATATATTAATTACCGTATTACTCTCAAATCGGGATTCCCGCGGCTGCGGGGTCATTTCCTACGAGTTATGTTGGTCCCGTGGGAGGTGTTGGTGCCACCCACGGGGCCGTTCGGGGGCTGGTTCGAGTTTTCACCCTTTAACGCCATGTTTTGCTTAAGTGTAGAAATACACAAATTACGATCGTATTCTCAAACCGGGAGACCCGCGGCTGCGAGGTCAGTTCCTAAGAGTTTCGTTGGTCCCGTGGGAGGTGTTGGTGCCACCCACGGGGCCGTTCGGGAGCTGTTTCGAGTTTTCACGCTCTAACGTCATGTTTTTAAGCCTAAGTGTAGAAATAAGAAAATTACCATCGTACTCTCAAACCGAGAGTCCCGCGGCTACGGGGTCAGTTTCTACGAGTTACGTTGGTCCCGTGGGAGGTGTTGGTACCACCCACGAGGCCGTTCGGGGGCTGTTTCGAGTTTTCACTCTCTAACGTCATGTTTTTAAGCCTAAGTCTTTAAATATGCAAATTATCGTATTACTCTCAAACCGGGAGACCCGCGGCTGCGAGGTCAGTTACTACGAGTTACGTTGGTCCCGTGGGAGGTGTTGGTGCCACCCACGGGGCCGTTCGGGGGCTGTTTCGAGTTTTCACCCTCTAACGTCATGTTTTTAAGCCTAAGTCTTTAAATATGCAAATTATCGTATTACTCTCAAACCGGGAGACCCGCGGCTGCGAGGTCAGTTCCTACGAATTACGTTGGTCCCGTGGGAGGTGTTGGTGGCACCCACGGGGCCATTCGGGGGCTGTATCGAGTTTTCACCCTCTAACGTCATGTTTTTAAGCCTAAGTCTTTAAATATGAAAATTATCGTATTACTCTCAAACTGGGAGACTTGCGAATGCGAGGTCAGTTCCTACGAGTTACGTTGGTCCCGTGGGAGGTGTTGGTGCCACCCACGGGGCCGTTCGGGAGCTGTTTCGAGTTTTCACCCTTTAACGCCATGTTTTTAAGCCTAAGTCTTGAAATATATTAATTACCGTATTACTCTCAAACCGGGATTCCAACGGCTGCGGGGTCAGTTCCTACGAGTTATGTTGGTCCCGTGGGATGTGTGGGTGCCACCCACGGGGCCGTTCGGGAGTTGTTTTGAGTTTTCACCCTGTAACGCCATGTTTTGCTTAAGTGTATAAATACGCAAATTACAGTCGTATTGTCAAACCGGGAGACCCGCAGCTGCGGGGACAGTTCCTACGAGTTACATTGGTCCCGTGGGAGGTGTTGGTGCCACCCATGGGGCCGTTCGGGGGCTGTTTCGAGTTTTCACCCTCTAACGTCATGTTTTTAAGCCTAAGTCTTTAAATATGAAAATTACCGTATTACTCTCAAACCGGGAGACCCGCGGTTGCGAGGTCAGTTCCTACGAGTTATGTTGGTCCCGTGGGAGGTGTTGGTGCCACCCATGGGGCCGTTCGGGGGCTGTTTCGAGTTTTCACCCTCTAACGTCATGTTTTTAGGCCTAAGTCTAGAAATAAGCAAATTAACATTGTACTCTCAAACCGGGAGTCCCGCGGCTGCGGGGTCAGTTCCTACGAGTTACGTTGGTCCCGTGGGAGGTGTTGGTGCCACCCACGGGGCCGTTCGGGGGCTGTTTCGAGTTTTCACCCATTAACGTCATGTTTTTAAGCCTAAGTCTTGAAATATACAAATTACCGTATTACTCTCAAACCGGGAGTCCCGCGGCTGCGGGGTCAGTTCCTACGAGTTACATTGGTCCCGTGGGAGGTGTTGGTACCACCCACGGGGCCGTTCGGGGGCTGTTTCGAGTTTTTCCCCTCTAACGTCATGTTTTTAAGCTTAAGCCTTTAAATATGCAAATTACCGTATTACTCTCAAACCGGGAGACCCGCGGCTGCGAGGTCAGTTCCTACGAGTTACGTTGGTCCCGTGGGATTTGTTAGTGCCACCCACGGGGCCGTTTGGGGGTTGTTTCGAGTCGTCACCCTCTAACGTCATGTTTTGCTTAAGTGTAGAAATACGCAAATTACCCTCGTACTCTCAAACCGGGTGACGCGTGGCTGCGGGGTCAATTCCTACGAGTTATGTTGGTCCCGTGGGAGGTGTTGGTGCCACCCACGGGGCCGTTCGGGGGCTGTTTCGAGTTTTCACCCTTTAACGTCATGTTTTTAAGCCTAAGTCTTGAAATATACAAATTACTGTATTACTCTCAAACCGGGATTCCCGCGGCTGCAGGGTCAGTTCCTACGAGTTATGTTGGTCCCGTAGGAGGTGTTGGTGCCACCCACGGGGCCGTTCGGGGGCTGTTTCGAGTTTTCACCCTTTAACGCCATGTTTTGCTTAAGTGTAGAAATACGCAAATTACGGTCGTATTCTCAAACCGGGAGACCCGCGGCTGCGAGGTCAGTTCCTACGAGTTACGTTGGTCCCGTGGGAGGTGTTGGTGCCACCGACGGGGCCGTTCGGTGGCTGTTTTGAGTTTTCACCCTCTAACGTCATGTTTTTAAGCCTATGTCTTTAAATATGCAAATTACCGTTGTAATCTCTAACCGGGAGTCCCACGGCTGCGGGGTCAGTTCCTACGAGTTACGTTGGTCCCATGGGAGGTGTTGGTGCCACCCACGGGGCCGTTCGGGGGTTGTTTCAGGTTTCACCCTTTAACGTCATGTTTTTAAGCCTAAGTCTTGAAATATTCAAATTATCGTATTACTCTCAAACCGGGAGACCCGCGGCTGCGAGGTCAGTTCCTACGAGTTACGTTAGTCCCTTGGGAGGTGTTAGTGCCACCCACGGGGCCGTTTGCGGTTGTTTCGAGTTTTTGAGTTTTCACCCGCGGTTATGGACGGTTGATTGATTTAGAGCCTTTATTATTGTAGATGGTTAGGATATTGGATAGTCTCGAAAACATTTAGGATTTCAAACCCATTGCAAACTTAACATGATTGTTTGGTTTTATTTTCCAGGTATTTCGATGATGACCTGGCACGCGAAATTGCGTTCTATACGCAGGCAAACCTTCATCAAAAGTCGATTGTAAGCGGCATCTGCATATATATGCATATGTTGCATATATATGCAGCAGTTGTTTATATATGCACTACATATATATGCACGAACGGCTGCCGCGCCTGATTCGACTCACCATTATTATATTATGCCTTCTTTGTCTGCGCATTACCCTACTTCCTTAATCCAAATAGCCATAGGAGAAGCTGAGCTAGCTAACCTAAGTCCGTAGCTAAAGTTCTCAAACAAGAGTTCCATTCCCCTTACTCGTATTGTAGGCAAATCCCGTTACTAGTAGTTATGGTTAGCCCACTTGCCCGAGCACACTCTCAACTTGTAGATGCGCCAATCCCGCCTTCCCCCCACTGCATATATATGCAGCAGTTGCATATATATGCACTGCATATATATGCACTTCATATATATGCAGTTGCATATATATGCAGCAGTTGCATATATATGCACTGCTTATATATGCAGCACTGCCTCGCCCCGCCCCTGCATATATATTAGTTTCATATTCATAATTATATATGCACATATGTTATTTCTCTTTCAGGTGACAATTATTTAAAGTCCTACGTGATACCGGAACCAGAGGCAATCGTAACGGATCAGATGACCGAATATGAGTGTCAGGAGGTTTGTTTTGTAGATCCCACTCTTGGATTCACCCTAGATCAGGTATACTCTCTATTTTATTTTGGATTTTATCACCAATATGCACACACTCACACGCGCACACAAACACACGCACGCACACATGCACACTCTCACTACATATATACATATATGCATATATGCACACACTCTCACTACATATATGCATACATGCCCCATCCCCTCCCCCCTTCCCCACTCACACACACACACACACACAAACACACACACACACACGCGCGCCCCCTGACCCTCCCCTGCCCCCTTCCCCACTCGCACACGCGCACACACACAAACATGCACACACGCGCCCCCTGCCCATCCCCTCCCCACTTTCCCACTCACACGCGCACACACACAAACATGCACACATGCACACACATAAGCCGGGAGCTCCGTGACTACACGGTCGGTTCCTACGACTTATATTGGTCCCGTGCGAGATGTTCGTGACTCTTGCGGGACCGTTTTGTAGGTGTTTTACGTTTTCACCCTTCGATGGCATCTTTTTTATTCTCAAGTCTAACTTTCCGCAAATTTACGTCGTATACTCAAACCGGGATCCTTGTGACTACGCGTTTGGTTCCTACTATTAACATTGGTCCCGTGCGAGGTGTTTGTGACTCTTACGGTACCGTTTTGTGGGTTTTTTACGTTTTCACCCTTCTAAGGCATGCTTTTATGCTTTAGTCTAATTTTTTGCAAATTAATGTCGTACACTCCAATCGGGAGCGCCGTGACTACGCGGTCGGTTCCTACGAGTCACATTCCTCTCGTGCGAGGTGTTCGTGACTCTTACGGGACCGTTTTGTGCTTGTTGTACGCTTTCACCCTTCGATGGCATGTTTTTATGCTCAAGTCTATTTTTTTGCAAATTTACGTCGTACACTCTAACCGGGAGCCCCGTGACTACGCGGTCGGTTTCTATGAGTTACATTAGTCCCGTACGAAGTGTTCGTGACTCTTACCGGACCGTTTTATGGCTATTTTACGTTTTCACCCTTCGATGGCATGTTTTTATGCTTAAGTCTAACTTTTTACAAATTTACGTCATACACTCAAACTGGGAGCCCCGTGACTACGCGGTCGGTTCCTACGAGTCACATTAGTCCCGTGCGAGGGGTTCATGACTCTTACGGGACCGTTTTAAGCCTGTTTTACGTTTTCACCCTTCGATGGCATGTTTTTATGCTTAAGTTTATTTTTTTGCAAATTTACGTCATACACTCAAACCGGGAGCGCCGTGACTACACGGTCAGTTCCTGCGATTTACAATGGTCTCGTGCGAGGTGTTCGTGACTCTTATGGGACTGTTTTGTGGCTATTTTATGTTTTCACCATTCGATGGCATGTTTTTATGATTAAGTCTAATTTTTTGCAAATTTACGTCGTACAATCAAACTGGGAGCGCCTTAAACATAGAAAGTGGCAATCCGTTGGATAATGACTTCTTTTTCTAGTGTTCACCCTAACTATTCTTTGTTCAAAAGTTATCCAAACCCAAAATAATTAAAAAATTGAATCAATGCATATTTAACCTTAAAATAAAGTTCATCATAGGTCTATCCATTACCTGGATATTTTGTTACACCTAACGCCAATCAGAACCTTCTCTATGCCAGCAGCGATGCAATTTCAGATTATGTTTGATAGTAGTTCGACCCCAACATCAATGTATCCTATGACAGTGAAAAAATAATGAATTTTTTGCAAACAGTTATGTTCAATTAAAAAAATGGTAGAACCAAAAAATATTTTGCAAACAGTTATGTTCAATAGCGGGACATTACATTTAAAAGTAGATGAAATTCATAAATTAATGTAAAGTGCTAATACAATGTCAATGTCATAATAGGATACAAATAAGATTGATGAGGATAAAATAATATTTTGATACTCAATCTTCCTCTAAATCAACTAAAAGATCCTTCAAATTAGGGTTGTCATCAAGAGCTGACTGGAACTCTTTTGGAGCCTTTAATGCGTCTACTTCAGTAGTCATACCCTTTGGTGCATGCACAACAATAGACCAATTGCCATCGTTTATGCACTTCGAGTAGAATACCTTCTTTACATTCTGAAAGGCACAAATAAAAGGCTCGTCGACTATGCGGTCTTTAGTCTTCAGCTTTGATAAATCTACCATAATAAGTTTGGAGTCGAGATCAACTTTGCAAGCATTCGTTGTATCCTCCACCTTTACCCAATCACAATAGAATACAGTTTCTGTGAAATCCAAGTAATCAAGTTCTAGGATTTGTTGAATTATCCCATAATAGGTTAGCACCGTATTCTTTGGATTTTTATCACTTTTGCTAGCGATACAGGTGGTCAAGGCAGAAATTGATATTCCACTATTTTGCGTCAAAAGCTTTTCCTCATATGGATATGAAATGAAATCAAAACCGTTGGTGCGGAATTTCTTAAACTCTTTTTCATGAAAACTAGGACCTTTTGCTAGGCGTGCAAGTCTAGAAGAGACATCACCTCTTTTTAGAAGCTGCATTTATTAATGAATTTGTATTAGGGCATGTTTTTACCACACGTGAATAAATAACCGCACACATAAGATGTGAAAAGTACCTCTTTTGACACCCATGCCCTAAAGTCAGTTGTCATCCAATTTCTCCTTTGATTTTGGATAATTTCGTTCTCGTACTTCCTACCGAAAAATTATAGAGTTTAGATAATAAAATAAAAAATACATATAATCAAAGAAGAAGAATTCAGTAGATACTCACTCTCTCCAGTCTTGGACTTCATCTTGCGATTCGAATACATGACGAGTTGCTTTCTCGTATTGTAGGTTTGTGAGTTTCACCTCTTTAGGGTTCCCAAACGATAATTCATCCTCAAACTCGTCAGGTTCCTCTATCACTCGTTCTCCACGAGGATTAAACCTCCTCACCTCTTGTTCTGGCATATGTTCCCTAGCGTATAGCGATGATTCCACCGTTACGTATTCTTCAGCAATTGACCCTCCAATATACCGTGTATTCTTTACATAATCTTTGAAGGTTTTCATCAAGCGGTCAAAAGGATACATCCAACGATACCTCACGGGACCACATAATAAAGCTTCATCGCATAAATGCACAAGAAGGTGGATACTGATATCGAAGAATGACGGAGGAAAATATTTCTCTAACACACAAACTGCCTCGGCTAAAGTTGATTTCGCAGCTTTAATGTGTCTTCTATTTACCACTTTTGTAAAAAATAGGGTAAAACACCAACTGATTTGCATAATTGCCCGACGGAGATCTTTGTGTTCAGAGAAGCAATGCCGAAATAACAACGGGACTAATTGGATGATTACGTGCCAGTCATGAGACTTGCACTATTTCAAGTCATTTGTTTGGTAGTTTACTACCCTACGTAAATTACCAGAATAACCGGTTGGAGTCTTCAAGTTGAACAACGTGTCTAAGAGGATCTTCTTCTCACTAGTAGTCAAAGTGAAAGCAGTCGGGGGGATAGAAATTCTTCCTGTCGTTGGATCATTTTTTAACCACAGTCTCTTCTTTATTTTCATATCCTGTAGATCTCGGCGGGCACGCTCGCCATATTTGGAATGAGATCCACCCAGACATGTTCCTATCAAATGTTCTGCAACATTCTTCTCTGTGTGCATCACATCAATTATATGCCTTACACGATGATCTTTCCATTACGGCAAATCAAAAAATATTGATCACCTGGACCATGGCTTCGCTTTACTAGGGTCGTTCGGATCCTAGTAATATTGATCGCCTGGACCATGAATTTTTTCACGTGACCAACTAGAAGGAAGGGTATCTATGATTGATGTGTAGATGTCAGTGACATGAACTCGGAATCCCCTATTTCTCAACTTGTTGGCAAGATTCAATTTTACGTGCATGTGGTGCGAGACATCACAGTCTACGTCAATGCTCTCTGTACGCAGTTGTATCCATAACGTGTGGATTTTTTTTCTGCCTTCTCCAACAACGTAACCAAGGTCAGGGCTATGTCGGGATTATGTGTGTGAAATATATTTTGTATAACGTCATCCCAGTTTTCTGGTAGAGAAAATAGAATACGATCGAACAAGTAATCTTGTTGGATATCAAATCCATGATTTATAAGGTAGTTAAATTATTCTATCTTTTTATTTCTGTACGTATAAATAGGAGTACCCTCTATATGACGCACGCTAATAAAAGAGTTATGTGTGCGGTCTAATTGCAACATGTCCCACTCTTGTTGACAGTATTTATCTCCGTGCCTCATTTTTCCTGAGAAAAGTATACGAGGGCATGAATACGAGTCCTGCTATTAAGGTTTAGGTTTGAAAGTTATGAGAGTTTAAACATACATATACACATAAACAAGACAAGCATATGTGATACACTTTTTCATAGGCAAATCAAGAGCACACCCAACAAATTTAATAACATATACATTTATCGACACTAGTATCAATTCAATAAATTCAACATAGTATCCAACAACCAAGCCAACAATATCTCACTATAGTAATGTGTACACGTGTTTGCGACTCATATGTCAAACAAAAATCATTTAATTATATTTTCTCAAAAAAAAAGACACAGGCATATTTTGATTAAAAAAAATACACACATATACAATCTAGGGTTTATTGACATAATCTATACATACACACACATACAAGCTAGGGTTTATTGACATAATCTATACATACACACACATACTATTTAAGGTTTACTAAACCCTAATATTTTTGTTGACATAAATCTATACATACACATACATACAATCTATACATACACACACATACAAACATAAATCTACACATACATACACAAAAATTAGGGCTTTAGTTAGAAATCACGAAATCCAAATGAATCAATACATACCAACTAAAATCGATTAGCCAAATGTAAATCCAACTGAAATCCAAATGCAAATCCAATAGAAATCCAACCGAAATCGCAGGAGCTCGAAATCGCAAAAACCCTAACAGCAACGAAGTCGGATGTAATAAATGAGAAGCTGGGAATATTTCTTTTTAAGACCAGACTATGGTCACGGCCTAGAGCCCTGACTCGATGTGCGCGACCCATTAATGAGCATGATTTCTAGCGATTTCGACCTGGTCACGGCCAAGAGCCGTGACCCATTAATGACTTTAGCAATGGCGATTCCAAACTGGTCACGGCCAAGAGTCATGACCCATGCGCGCGACCCATCACTTTCTTGCAGAACAATGGGGATTTCGGTATGGTCATGGCTATGGGTCGTGACCCATAATGCGTGACCCTTTTCCAACAGCCTTGGTGTTTGAATGATGTATGGTCACGTCCCATAGCCGTGACCCAGTCCCACAAATGGTCACGGCCCATAGCCGTGACCCTTAATGTGTGTGTTTTCTGCTTCGTCACGCCATTAGTCACGGGCCAAGTCCGTGACCCATCCGCAACCAATTTAGAGGGATTTTGGCGTCAAACTGGTCACGACCTGGTCACGGATTTGGGCTGTGACCGACCCGCGACCAGTTTGGAGGGAATTTTGGCGCCAAACTGGTCACGACCTGGTCAGGGACTCGGGCCGTGACCCTCTATGGTCAGGGATTTAGTCCGTGACCATTTCCAGGGCATGGATAATTTAATGTGGTAATAAAATTGGTCACGCCAAATATTGAGTGGGTCACGGCCTAAGTCCGCGACCAGCTGGTCGCGGACTTAGGCCGTGACCCACTTGGTGTGACCATTCGCAGGATTTGGTGTAGTGAGGGTCCCGGCAGAAACTCATATTGAGAAGGAACCCACCCATGGTCCCGGCAGAAACTCATATTGAGTAGGAACCCCCCAGGGTCCCGGTAGAAATTCATATTGAGAAGGAACCACCCTAGGGTCCCGATAAAAACTCATATTGAGAAGGACCCCCTAGGGTCCCGGCAGAAACTCATATTTTGAAGGAACCACCCCAGGGTCCCGAAAGAAACTCATATTGAGAAGGAACCCACCCAGGGTCCCGACAGAAACTCATATTGAGCAAGAACCCCCCAAAGTCCTGGCAGAAACTCATTTTGAGAAGGAACCACCCCAGGGTCCCGACAGAAAATCATATTGAGAAAGAACCTCACCCAAGGTCCCTACAGAAACTCATATTGAGAAGGAACCCTCAAGGTCCTTTAATAACAAAAAATGTCAGGGCGAGGAGCAATCAAGGTCCTCCCTCTCAGCTTCCGAATAATATTCCAGGATGAGGGAGTGGCTACCATGAGCAACTCCTCATCATGAAAGTTCATCTTCTTGCAGGGAGTGAGTTGAAGCTTGAGTTCCATTGTTACCAAAAGGAGAAGTTTTCTTGAGAAGTTTCACCAGAAGATTAGAAGACCTTGCAGGCAGTGTCCATTGGAGTGGGTCACGCCTCACCCTTTACAGATATTCATAGACCCCAGTCTCACTATCCTCCTACATTTGGCGACTTCGCTGGGGAGGTATCCTCACTTTAATGGACGAAGAAGGTTTGAACGTGTTCAAGAAGCTTTTTTTTTATGACATTCCATACAGTAATGGAGCTCAAAGTGACCAAACCACTCAGGAGGATGTGGTGGTGACCAAAGCTAGACTACCTGCTCCTTAGGGAGGGCATACCAGTTCACCGACAGCAGCTCCGCTAGCAGACCCTGGGGAGGGGCAGTCGCTGAAGTAGTGGTTCCCGCATA